>JAPDVU010000012.1:27842500-32765000 GCA_026230045.1 Corynorhinus townsendii
CAGAAGGTTTTTATTCCAATAAGACAGAAATTAATTTATAAATCCATTTGGAGATGTAGTCATTATTTATAAAAACATAAATCAATTTCTTGAGTCATTTTCCTTCCAAGTGCTAATGGCTTTTGCCCAACAAGTTTCTCTAAGAGGGTGACTCTTTGCAAAGCAAAGAAAAAAACTGGTAACTTTTTCACACGTCAGTTTATAGTCTTTTTAAGTACCCAGAAGTTTGATTAAGAAAACAAACTTGGGGCCCTGGCTGGGTAGCTCTATTGGCTAGAGCAGTGGTCGGCAAACTGGCTCGTGAGACACATGCGGCTCTTGAGCCCCGGTTTGCCACTCTGTTGACTAATGAGTTTGCCGACCACTGGGCTAGAGCATCGTCCCAATACATCAAGGTTCCAGGTTCAATCCCTGGTTAGGGCAAGACTCAACCAATGAGTACATAAATAAGTGGAACAACAGATTGACGTTTCTCTCTCCCCCTTCCTTTCTCCCCCCTTCCTCTCTCTCTCTCTCTCCCTCTAGAGTCGATGGATTAAAAAAAGGAAACAAATTGGAAGTGCTATGACAAATTATAAGACACAGCTTAATTAGAGTGTGATATTAATGCTATCTTTTTGGTTAAAAAAATGCTTTAAAGGGGAAAATATTAGGACCTATAAATGTAAATAAAATTAGTGATTCTTTTTTTCTAATTGAATAGATAATTTCACAACAGAACAAGAAGAAAAATTACTGTGAAAGATAATCTCATGTTTCAGAACTGAATAAAACATGCCATTTATTTAAATGAAGTGAGGATAATTTAACAGCCACAATGATTATTTATGGCTGGAGTAATGTAATGTACAATACAGGAAAGCAGCCAATAAGCTCAAACTTATACAATATATTAGGCTTTAAAGTATCACAGATGTTTATATGCCTTAAACTAAATAGTTTTTATGGTAAGAGTCCAGGCTGATGTTTAAAATCCAACAAGAACTCTGCCCTGTCACCTGCTGATTAATGGAGCACTCCAGTCCTGTCATAGAGCAGCAGAATTCTGCCCCGGGTTGTCAGCATTTGAAGGTCTTATTCTACTACAGTATTGATGAGTGTAGACTAGGGCTGTAACAGGCATGGTAAAAATATTATCTGCATCCCGAATTAGGCCATTGTTTTAATTCTTATTTTCGTCAGAGCTCTAGGTCAAGCAATCCTTCTCTTCTGCCCTGTTAGTTCAAATAGTCTGTCAAGAGGCTTCTTGGAAAAGCCACCAAAAGAATGAATAAAGCAAAAGCAACTTCAGATTTCAAATATGTTGGCATAAAGGTGATGTTTTTCATATAACTACTGCGATGTTCAGCTTAAACAATGGCATAATCCAACATTAACAAATGTGTGGTGTTTATCACACTGACTTTGTTCCAAACATCCTGACTTTAGGATCATTAGCAAATTCATTTTAAATTCAGGAATGTGTGTAGCGTTATATATAAAAAGCAGCTAATTTACACATGCAACCTAAAATAGCTCAATGCTCTAGTTAGAATTCATTGTAAACTATTTTATGATTTACCTGATAAATTAGATAAATTGATAAAGATTCCAAGGTGTTATGTGAGTGTAGGTATTACAGGGTAGAGATTGGGGGAAGCAAAGGAGAGAAGACTGTTACAAAACGCCTGGTTTTTTGGTCCTTTTGTAGACACAGCCAAACAGATGTTCCCTCTGCCCGCGGTGAACTGACCTGGTCAAAAGCTAAATTTTACAGACCAAACATATGAATCAGTTTGACAAATAGGAAGAAGGTAAAATAACTTTTCAAAGTCAATTTTTGCAGACCATACAAATAAATATAGGTGTTTTGCTTCAAAGAGAAAAGGCTGATGAGTAAATATTCAAACACAAGCCATTTTCTTTTCTTATTAGTGTAAAGAAATCACACATTTAAATTAAATTTACCATTACATACCTGATCTAGCATGTTTTCACTAAACGCCTTGTACACATGGAAAGGGTTAAAGGCAGAAGGCTGATCTTCCACACTCCTCAAGGTTGTTTTTAAAGGTCGGATGGGTAATGGCTTTTCCTCTGAACCATTCATAGAAAACAGCTGTTCTTTTAAATACTCCTTCAAGGGGAAAAATTACAAGTCGTTGTGGTGGGAAGCATATATTCTCTTTCAAAATAAACCGATCAATATCCAAATCTACTCTTTCAGCACATTTACCAGATTACAGTGTATTACTTGCCTCAGGACAGAATACATTTTCAGAAGAAACACAGCAGAGTGCTAATCAGTTTTGCAATAAACCCATCAAAAACAGGTTCACCTGATATATAGAATAGATTAGAAAACCCTTTAGCAAATTCTCACATAAGGAATGTATGCTTGATAAATGAGAGTCTTTTTAATAGGCATTGTCTTGTCATTGGTTCATGTGTTAACATCCCTGGTTACCAAAACTTAACTCAGATGCATGATTACTCACAGGACAAGATTGTTTATTTATTAAGTGTCGTTGCTATCTACTCTATGCTCAGCGAAGTGCTAAGTACTCTGATATTTCATGACAAGCAGCCTCATTCTATGTAGAATTGATTATAATGCATGCACCTAAACTCAATTTCCATGCTGTGGCCTGAAAAATATCAAGGTACAAAAGAAAATCAAAATATGTAATTCTAATCCCCTAACTGCCAGTACTAGCCTGAGCAAAAATAGTCAATCTACCAAAGGCATGGATACATGGTACAGACTGACAGTCTCAGGGGCGAGGTGAGCGAGGCAGACTGGATGCAAAAAGGTGAAGAGAATAGCCAAAGAACATATACTCAAGCCCATGGACACAGGCAACAGTCTGAGTGAGGGCTAAAGGGAGGGGAGGGCGGGGTCTGGTGAAGGTGGGCAAAGAGGGGAGAGGGGAGACATCTACAGTAGGATCAACAATAAGAAAGTCAATCCAAAGCATTATTCCACATTTTCCATCCATAAATAAATAAGATGAGCAATCCTATTTTATAGGACTCTTTGGAAAACAACAAATAAAAATGAAAGTTTCCGATAAACTATCAAATGTTTACTATTAATAAGCAAGTCATGCAATAAATAATTGTTGTCCTAATTTTTAGGATGTCACAATATAATTTTTTCTCCAAGATTAGGATTAAGACTACATTCAGAATTTCAGAGTTGAAAAGGACTTCAGAAGTTACCTAGAAAACCCTTGTTATGCTAAGTCAGATGCACAGGTGAGCCTAATGAGCCTCATCAGGGAGCTGGTTAGAACAGAACCTCAGATTCCACCAAATCAGAATCTGACTGTTATGATTTCCCAGGCGCCTGGCAGGCACAGGAGTCAGAGAAACTCTAGCTCACGACACATTCAGTGGTTAGCTCTGAAAGGTCACGGACAAACCCAAGGTCACTCAGGGATGAGTGGTAGAAGCCACATGTCTGGTCTCAGTCCACTGTGCTTTTTTCCTGTTGCTCTATAACTTCATGAATAGAGAACACCCATCGTATTCATTGTGAAATGCTGTATTCACAGTGCTACTCATCAAATCAACAAACATCACAATGCAAATTCACCTGCAATATAAGGATACCTCACAGTATAAAAGCAGCCCATAGGTGTTATACTAGTCACTTAATCATGCTTGTGTTGTTATTTGGGTTTAATGCCTGCATTGTTTTAGTCGTAACAAGGAAACATTCTCACTACTTTTTGATTCTAGCCTCACCTCACATATTCATCTTACCTTCCAGCAGCACCAAGTCTCACTGAGCGCTGTAAACCACCGAGTACTTAGCTCAACCCACCCCCCACCCCATCTGATAGACCTTGCCATAACAGTGAGTATATTCAGTTGTAATGAGAGAAACATCACAACTTTGAACTTAATCAAAATGTGTTGGTGCCTCAGGAAAAAGGTCTTAATACATTAGACCTCAAGGCTTACCTGTTCAGAACAACTGCCTCAGAGTGCCATGGGTATCTCAGGGAAACAGCCTTTGAATTTTCTAAATATCCAACTCAATTTTTGCTGGTTTTACTTACTGGTGATTACTAATCTTTCTTGAGTTACAGACCTTTTAAAAAAGAGGACTAGCCTCTCAGTTTGGCTATCTGTACCAGCCATTGCTGACCTCAGAATTACTGTAGCGCCATTTTACCAGGGATCTGAGTGAATCCTACAGCAACACCTGTTCCTCAGTAAATCAGCAGTTTGGGTGGCCAGGTGGACATGACAATAAATGGAGGTCTTTCAGTTAGCCAAGGTCAGGAGTTAAAGAGTTCCCAAGGCCATAACCGGTTTGGCTCAGTGGATAGAGCGTCGGCCTGCGGACTGAAGGGTCCCAGGTTCCATTCTGGTCAAGGGCATGCACCTTGGTTGCCGGCACATCCCCAGTGGGGGGTGTGCAGGAGACAGCTGATCAATGTTTCTCTTTCATCAATGTTTCAAATTCTCTATCCCTCTCCCTTCCTCTCTGTAAAAAAATCATTAAAATGTATTAAAAAAAAAAAAAAAAGAGTTCCCAAGTTCCCCAAGTAGAGACCCACAACTAGCTGTGAACGATTATTAGCAAGAGTGAATAGGTTACATTTCTTTGTAACAATTTCATACTGAGCTTTAAGTCCACTGGGGACAGGACCATGTTTTCATAGCTACAAATTCCTCAGTTCCTTCTCAGGTGACCATTGAATACACGATTACATCATCTGTTTATTAACTGGTTGATAAGCTGTTGAAAAGCCAGGAAACAAGATTTACTTGAAGTAACTTTCAGATAGATAATAATGGGAAGAATATTTAAATGACTCAGTTATAAAATGCTGTGATAGAATGTAATTCATTCATAGGAGACAGAGGGAAGCTATGTGGACAGGAACAGGACCCTGAGTGGGGGTGGGGAGGTAGGGGTGGGGAGAAAGGGGAGGAAGTAGAATGGGAATCCAACTAGGCGGAGTTACTAAGGCAACCCAGCTGGGCAGGGAAGGAAAGAAGCATACAGGAGACAGATTTTAAAATGAATGGATGTTGCCAAGACAGGCAGCTTGCAGATATAAACCAATCCCAAGGTTGTTGCTATGGCAGAATTCTTTGAAAAGACCAATCAGGAGCTAGCAAGGTTGTACCCACCCCCTAGGTTAAAAAAGCACTAGATTCCGTCCTCCGTCCTCCGTCCGGCCCCCAGGAGACACGCTCCCCTGTGCCCACGTGGCTTATGGCCAGGCGAGACTCTACACACGGACTAATAGACTTTAACACACGACTGTAACGTGGAAAGAAGCTCTGGACACTGAGCTGTTCCTGGGACCCCAGCTGCACCTTTTCCAGGACTGGCTTCTTGCAATAAATATACTTCAGTTCCGCTAACCGTTTTGGTCCTCTGACTTCATTCTTCGATTTCATGAGCCAATGAACTCGGACTCAGACACCCCACATTTTTGTTTCAATTCCTTAGAAACGTAGGGTCTTGAAGGCTTATCTCATTGAGATAAACAGTGTATCTTCACATAATTCATATTATACAATTTTTACTATCCCAAAAAATGCATTCATCGGTTTGCAGATAAAAAGATAATTCTAATCACATTAGATGTCATATTCTAATTCATATATATATGATCAAATTAAAAAACTGATTAGATGAGCACACGTATATCATTTAAGTAAATAACTGAGATGATGCTCTTCACATTTTTACTAAAACAGCCTGAAGCATGCAAGGTCAGAGGCTTAACCCTGCTGAGAGGTGGACAAGCATGACATTGGTTCTAACCAGTGTCTGTGCATTAATGCATTTTCTTGGGTTAAGTAGTTGCTCCTGAATATGGCTCAATATTCTTCCGAAGTTTTCTCTTTATGTAACAAGTCTCCAACTTCACCGACACAAGTATGACGCCTACAGGAGAAGAGCTAGAGAAAATTCTCTGCAGAAAATTCTTTACAAATATCAGAGATTAACATCGGCTTAACAGTCACAAACACACAATTCCCAAACTACACCTCTCGTCTATAGGATTCAGAACTGAACTGAGTTTATGAGCCGTGTTATTGTTTAAACTGTATAAATAAAACCTACATTGTTTCGGTGAAGCTTCCGTACAAATGCAGAACAGCCGGGGCTGATTATATTCTATTAATAATGCAATATTGAGTTTGGTATTGACTTTAAGAAGTATTATCGCCTCCTTGACTAACCCTTAGCTGCCAGCAGACGCTGCCTCAGGCCAGTACACACCTAATTGCTCGGTAAAAAGGCCGTTTCCCTACCTCATTGAGCCGCATGATGTGATAAATTTGCCTCAGGTACTCGCTGCCACCTGGTTTGTGGCAGATATCCAGGACCATCATGTTTATTTTCTGCTCAGTCAGTTCAAGAGCAATATCTCCTTCTTCTAAGGCTGTGCTTTTCTCTGTTGTCATAAATGCACTAAATACAAAGAACGCATAGACATATCAGTGGTGAAGAATTGTAAAGATGGAAAATAATCAGAGGTTGAGCGTGGACAGTCGATGCAAGTCTCATATCAAAGCACCCATAAAGACTTTGCTCACGTAGGTTAGCTTTCCCACACCTCTGCTGCTCCTATAAACAGTGTCTTCGAACTAAGCATCTGAAAGCATTTTTAAAAAACAGAATCATTTCTTTTTAAAATATTTCTTTATTGCATTTACACTCCTACCTATAAAACATTTTCCCATTACTGCAATTGTTGAAATTGCCATAATCATGGGATGAAAACAAAACATTTCTTTTTAAGAACATGTATGAAATAATTTGTATTTTCTCTTTGAGGGTAAAAAAGTATCTTTGATGCTGGAAATAGCTTTGGTATTCTGTCTTTGGTCCATTCCTCTTTACACCTGTCTTAGAACACATTAGAGACTAATTAAAGTGTCAAAGGGGGAGCCTATTATGCTAAATATAGGTTGGGTGCCTCCTGGCCCTGTGCTTACCACTGGGTGTTTTAAATTGGCCTTTTGACACTTGTTGCCTTTTTAAATATGTACCTCCTTCTCCTGTTTCTTCTTGGTAACAGATATTTAGTAAAAGTCACTACCCTGATTATTCTTCTAGGAAAAAAGATCTATTATCACTATCCCAGGAATGTTCAAGTTATATTTGGGAAATATTTCTGTTATATAAGAACTCATATACTTATTATTGATTTTAATCATTATTTACATAGTAATAATGGATGGCATAATTCTTTTAAAAGTCCCCAACAAAAGTGCAAAATAAATCATGGTATTCAATTTACATCACATATATTCCACACTAATTTTCTTATTGCAGTTTCTATTTGGATCATGTTAGGCTTTGCAATCTAAATATTATAAAGAAAACGCATGGTTTTCCACTGTTTCCCAGACTAAACGAAATTTAATGTGGTGTAATCAGCTATATACTGCAGTTCATTACTGAGATTTTGCCATGATTATAAAATTAGTTCTGCTAAGAGTCAGTGCCGCTGACCTGAAGACTGAACCAAATGATACCCAGCTGCTGGACATTAACTTTTATATTGCTTCCACATGTAGCTGCAAAACATCCTTCTAAAAAAAAAGAAACCACCAAAAACTTTATGTTCATATCAGCCTTGCTAAAAAATAAAGCATACCATACTCTTAGAGATTTTCATTAGCTAGAGTAAGTCTTTAAACAAACAAACAAAAAGACCTTGTTTCAGTAAAAGAAGTTTGTCAATGTTTTGAAGCTGCCTGTAGGATGCGAGCAAAATTTCTCATCAGGTTTTGCACAGACTGACATTGAAAAAGTTGAAGTCCTCTGACAAAGGAGTGCCTCAGTGTCAGCCCTGGAATTGTATCCTTTCCTGTCCATCACTGTGCAGGTGAAGCACATGATTGGATTCAGTCAATGCTGTGATTAATGAGTTCCTCTCTGGATTTGGGACTGCATATCAATCATGTCATTAGGGAGAATGTGCCCTGAAAGAGGCAGACCTTAGCCAAGGAATAACTGCATTAATCTTAATCTGTATATGCACCCAGCCAGCCAAGTCAGGGTCACCATGATGAAAAACAATAATCTTCAACTCGACAAATTACTTTGCAAAGACAGACATTTCTTTACTTTTGGGGCTGTGTGTTCTCCAGAATCTAAGTTGACTGTTTACAGCTTGCGTGTTACTACAAAGTGAAGGTTATTTTAATGAATAGTAATGCTTTCAGGCAGGATGCAAGACAAGCAATGCTTACAGCTGCCGCCTTTCCACTGTGGTTATTTGCACCATTTCCATAAAATCAAAGTTAAATCTGGATGCAAGTGAAAGAAATCGAGCTAAACGATATTGTGTAGTTCCAAGAAAAGCTTCATGGAAAATTAAGATTTCATTGATCTTAACAGAACTATTTAGTTTAAATGCTTCCATTCTCATACTTAAAAAAAAAATTATGGTAAAGCCAAGGCAACTTTCCACCTATACACAGACATCATTGTTTAAAATACATTTTCCTCCTGGTATAGATCTATGACACAAATGATCATTGATTTATGAGAACTATGTAGAGCTGAAAGTTTACTTGTATACCAGATACTCAACTTCAAATCAAAGAAGAAACATTTCTATAGCTCTCAAATCCTATAAGAAATTACCTAAAGTCAATGATAAGCCAGATCGAACCCTTTTTAAATAAATGCAACTTTAAATAACTTTAAAGTAATAATAATAAAGAACTTTAAAATCTGTTTTTTCAAAATATTGATGTTACTTGAGAAATTGAGAAAGACACAACATTGTGCTAATTACATGATTATGTAATATATATGCAGAATCTTTGAGGGCTGTCAAACATTTTTAAAAGTCAGCCACTAGTTATTTTGGTTGCATGTTGCAACAGATAGCTAAACAACCAAATATTAGCTAGACAGCTCCCTACACAGGAGATACCACATGTGTTGGTGTTGTTTGTAAAATACTTAAACTAAAATAGACTTTTAAGGAAACAATTTTACTTATGGATTCCTGTATGTGGCCCCAGGTATATGACTGAGACATACTTTAAACTGATCTTATTGCTATAGGGCCTCCTAAATCAGCAGTACCATCAATTTAACTTCAGAACTATTTTTACTCTTTTAGTCTCTTCCTTTCATAACCACTGCAATGGAGAATGGCATCCGGCCTTAATCTTTAAATCATTGGATTAAAGCCTGTAAATTGGTATCAAATGCAAATGTAAAGATTAAGAAGGTCATTGTCAATGTTACTAAGCTTTTGGCTGACTGCTATTGTTATTTTTACCCACAGAACATCCTAGAACTAAATTTCTAGAAATCAGTATGACAAAGCCAGGAAAATCATGATTACTGACATTTCCCTATTTGGATTAATACTAGTATAATGTTTTACAGATTAATATAAACCAGTAAAGAATAATTTGTTATCATAAAAGTAACCAGTGAGGTCAATGTATTTTAGTAGTTTATAAATAACAAATGCTTACTAATTTTGTTTTGTTACACCTTTTCTTTATTTTATTTTTTAGAGGGAGAGGAAGAGAGAGAAACATCATTAGGTTGCCTCCCATACACCCTGGACCGGGAATTGAATCTGAACCTTTTGGTGTACAGGACAATGCTCCACCCAACCGAGCCATCCAGCCAGGGCCAAGTTTTAAGTTTGATGCTAAGAACTTTATGGATATTATTTAACTTCTCAAAACAACTCTGTCAGGTTGGTATCATCCCTGAAAATGAGGCTTTGAGAAAGATTCCATAATTTGCACAAGATGGCCCAATTACTAGTACAAGGGATTTGTATTTGTCCATCAGATTCCAAAGCCTGAGCTCTTTATCACTACCATGTACTAGGAAAATTAGCGACTTGTAGTCGTTTCAGGAAGAAAGTTATAATTGTATCTGCTGGCAACATGAGTATATTTTAGAAGAATGGGGGACAGTGTGAGTGTGAGTGCTATAAAAAAAAGAAAAGGTGGGGCTGACTTAGTGATCTGCAGGCCATATGAGCTGTGATTCCTTTATCCATATCATGCAATTCTATACTGAAGAAGGGAGGACTCTATGTACATATTTAAATTCAGCAGGGACCCTTAAAAATGTCAGCAATACCACAAATCATTTAGCTCTTGGTGACAAACCTATGAGAAGGCTGACATTTTCATACAGAAACAGCTGGGTGTGTTTATAGCTCCAGTGTGATATGCCCCAGTTGCCCTCTGGGATTCTTACATTACCAGATGAAAAATGTGTACCTTTTTGACAATCAGGTACACAGAAAGCAATAAAAAGCCTTTTATATCCATTACTTCCTTCTTAATTTAATCTCCATGCCCAATCCATTTACAAAATGCTCCAAGCTATCCACTAGATACCTGTTTGCACACTGAAAAGGAGTGAAACCAAATTCTCCTGGTTTAACTACCACCCTTTTAATCAGAAACCTTAAGATGGTGACTGAACAGGTATAATGTTCCAGTGTATCAATGGGTCTCAAATTTTAATAAGACAAGGAATGTCTTACAATCCAGTTTTCAATGGAATATTTATCTTTTTTGATATTCATCAAATTCCCATGAAGTTACCATTGCTGCCTGTCTGACAATATTTTGTTGTTGCTGTTTATTGATAATTTGTTATTGTGAATGTATTTTATGAAAATTTAGTGAAAAAAACAAAACAAAAACATTGCTTTACCATTCAGTGCTCAATTTCCTGGCTTTCAGCAATTGGCCTTTAATCCAGTTGGGTTTTTGCTGCTCAATGCTCTGTATGACCTTTTGGGTCATTTGATTAGAGCTACTTGTCTGCTCTCCCATGATGCCTTTCAAACACATACATATTAAACTGAGTTTCTCTTTACTCCATCTGTCAAGGGAAGCACCTGTTAAAAGTTCCACAGTGTTTCCATCCTCAAATATCCGACATATAATTACAATCAAGTTCCAGACAAGCAGGCTAGCTTTCTTCAAGTCAACAAAGTTTTCTGACATTTTTCTCTCAGATAGAAAAAAGAAGTATTTAATTGGGGGAGGCAAACATGCAATCACTGTAGGTAACGTGCTGATTACAATAGATACTGCCTGAGCAGCAAGCCTTGTGAAGCCTGGGGAAGAAAAGAAAGAAAAGGTATGATTAATATTAGCATTTGCGTTCCATCACTGAGTTGTTTTGAGTGTTGTGTGGGGATGTCTAATCTTTGTGGAGAAAATTGTTGAGAAGAACAAGTGCTTGACATATTCCGACAGAACTCTACTGGGGTCCCCTGCAGTACTGCCTAAAATTTCCCAAATGTCAAACTTAGTTTTCTCTCCTATAAATAAAGATTAGAAAATTCAGAATTATTAGTTATATTTTTATCTATTAAGACTGTGGGTTTAAAGGGCCCAGATGTCTTCAACTAACAAATGTGACCAATGCAGAGCACTGCTGCTGGACTCTGTACTCTTCATGCCCACAGCCTTTCTCCTGCTCCCTTGAACTCCATGTCAGAATCATTTAATCTCTTGTCAAGACTGGCTCCACTTCCTTTAGTTCTTTTCCCAAATGTTACCGCCTCACCATCCCATCTAAAGCAGACCCTTCATGCCCTTCCTGTCCCAGCCCAAGTCCCTCCTTATCATTAGACACCAATTTGTTGTTTTTATTATAGCACTTAATATCACCTAATTATTATTTCCTTTATTTGTTCATTATCTGTCACCCTCCACTAGAATTTAAGCTCCATGAAGCCAATGCTGTATCCCCAGCACTTACTAGTAGTACCTCATTTATACCAGTTGTCCAATAAATATTTGTTGAGTAAATGAGTCAACAAACTTTCATGGTTACCTCTATTACTCTGCTTTGAGTCTCATGCTAGTTACATGTTCTACTAACACCTCTTAAAGGTGGGCATTTGCTAAGAAGTCCATGGCTCATTAACCGATGATTCTGCACACTCTCCTTTGCTTAGTGTTATTTCTCTGAAGGACCTAACTGATGCTCCCTCTCTATATCAGAGCTGCTCCACTTGGGCACTATTGACATTTTGGGCTGGATAATGAGGAGCTGTCCTGACACTGTTGAATGTTTTAACAGGATCTCTGGCCTCTATCCACTAGATGCCAGTAGCACCCACCTCAGTTGTGATGACCAAGCATTGCCAAATGTCTCCTGGAGGCAAAAGCTTCCCTGGCTGAGAATAATTTTCTAGATGACTCCAGAATCTTCAATCTTGGCCTTTCTTCAGGGTAGCAATCCTAAAACTTTAGTTCCCTGTTGGGTATACAATTTCTCTGCCCTAGTCATCATTAACTCAGTATAACTAAAATCAAATTAATTGTTTTCCTCACGAAGTGGCTTGGCCCTCTTGGCTTCTGAATATCTCAACAATCTCACATGGAATGCCCTTTCTTTTCATGAGTCACCCACATTCTTCAACTCTTGTTTCAAAGTCCTCTCCTCCTATGAATTTATTTGAACGTATTTATTACTCATGTGGTTATATTGGGAATTAGATCCATAATGTGCCATGGTGTACCATATTTTTGATTATCATCTATTATTGTTTACATTACATTGTTACTTATGTTATCATGAGTTGTCCTCACCAGTAGACTAAAAGTTCCTCAAGAGCATGGGGAAAATTCATTGCTTCCTGAGTATCCCACAAAGCTGGGCACAGCGTTTTAATCCACTATCTACATAAATTAATTTGAACCTTGGTACTAAGTGAGAAGTCAAGAGAATATAGCTTTGAGTCCTTCAGTAAAACATTTATTGTTTTTACTTAACAAAAATAATAAAATTTTCAAGGTATTTTCTACTTTGATTTAAAGAAGTCAATCTGCTCTATAAAGTGCAAAGCTCTTGGAAAACATATGTCTAGTCTCAAAAATTCAGAATCATTAAAAAAATTAACTAGAGTATGTTTTTCTTTAACTTTGTAAACTAGGTCCAACATGTATTTGAATGATCTCATAAAACTGTTGTATTAAGTAAATTAATAAATGTGAAAGTACCTACTTAGCTACTTGGTAAAAAATAGTTTCTCAATAAATATTTTCTTTTCATTCAAATATACGTTTATGCTTATATGAGGGTTAAAACATAAATAAAACAAATTAAGAGACTCCTTTGTGACCCCTCTTCTCTGTGTTCTTAAATTTATTTTAAATTTTATGCTTCTTTATGTGTCTGTGTCTCATACTCCTCATTCTACTGTCCTTTATTTTAGTTAAAAGATTATCTATATAATAAAAGCATAATATGCTAATTAGACGGGACATCCTTCTGGATGTCCTTCTTTCCAGACAAAGCCACAGTGGGCAGAGGCCGTGGAAGAGGCAGCGGAGGCCCCCAGCAAGGTGGGTGGGAGCCCGGGCCAAGGCCCTTGCACAAATTTCATGCATTGAGCCTCTAATATCTCATATTCTGCTTATCCTAGAGAGGGTTTAACTGCAGACACCAAGTAAATATTTGACCATCTAAGTAGATTTCAGGTAAAGAATACAATCCTCTTCACATTTGAACTTCTTATATTTTATAAAATCTGAGCACTCCAGGTACTCAAATCCCCAACTACTTTATTAAAGCTTAAGGCAAATTCCAGTACTAGAACCTTTAGGCTGATAACAAATTAATAAATCCATTCTACTAATCACAGGAGCTCTTAGTCTATGATGATGTTAACAACACACCAAGGAGGGATCTTTTAAGAATGCCACACACTTATTTTTCTGCCTTTATTTAAATAACCTGACTTCTATCTTAGCCACAGATATGTAACATATTGTAAGAACCATCCTGATTTTGAAGCTGATAAAGTGCGAAAAAAAATGTATGTCTTAGAATAAATGCAATGTAACATCTATAGTTATATATTTGTCATTTCTCTTTTCCAATGCATATATTCCTGATAATAATATATTTTGTGTATAGTAAAATATGCAAAAGGAAAATTTGCAATGAATGAGATAAAGACAAAATAATGTCTTAAAATTAATTAAAGTTTTTACTAATAATATAAAATGTCAACAATAATTTATTGAGTAAGGATAATATGATTTAATATGCTTTCTTACTTTTTAAATCTAGGCTTAACACTCTATGAAAAGTGATTCAAAGTTTGGTTTGCTTCCATACTTGGTTTCAATGGCTATCACAGGGGGAAAACCACTACCTGAATATACATAGAGCCACCTGGCACTTGCTTTTCAATCTCAGCCACCAAATAGGCGTAGGCTATTGTTGAAATGTGAATCATAATTATTCAACATTCAGGATGTCAATTAGTCGTTCTTGCAAACAAATTGAAAAATATTTTGTTTTTGTATTTTTAAGCAAAATGCTCAAAAATCACTTAAACTCTTATTTGAAACTAGAGGCCCAGTGCATGAAAATTCATGCACTGAAGCCAGGTTGGGGGGGTCCCTCAGCCTGGCCTGCCCACTCTCACAGTCTGGGAGTCCTCAGGGACGGAAGATGACCTGGCGATCAGGGGGAGGCGATGCCCCCATCACACCGCTGCTGCCGCCACTGCTGGCAGCACAAGCCTTGGCCAGCCCTGGTTACCTGAGCCTCAGGCAGCCCTGAGCAGCTGGGCAGCCAATATCTGAGGCTTGCCTGTGCCTCGGGCCAGCCCTGGGAAGCTGGGGGGCTGAGGGACTCCAGAGGCAGGCGCATAGAGCTGAGAGGACTGTTTGCCGCCATCTTGTGGCTCTGGGCACCACCATCTTAGAGGGTGTGACAGTCAATTAGCATATTCCCTCCTTATTGGGTGCCACCATCTTTGTGAGAGCATGATGGTGAATTTGCATATTCCCTCTTTGTTAGATAGGATGTTTTAATCGTGTTAGAAAATTCTATTTCTAAGTTCTTAAGTGTGCAGCATAAAATCTGTATAAGTGATGGTGGTTTTTATAAAATGAATATTTCCGTTTTTTAATAAAATAAACTCCCTTTATGACTTCTGATAGCATGTTGTATATTTTTGCCATCGATTTCTTTCTCAACTATCTGCATATGAACAATGCATACACCTTTCTTGCAGTGCTACTGTATTCTCTACAGAATCCAGTTTCGGTTAAAGCAGTTACTCCAACAGTTTCCCATAAAGCATTCTTTTTATTTAAAAATTAATTTACTGCTAAGAAAATATGTTCTCCAGTATATTTTTCATTTAATTGTTGACAAAGAAATAAAACTAGTTCTTTGTGGATTTGCCTCTTGAAATAAGGGAGCAAATACCTAAGCTGATCTATATAAGAAACAGCTGAACTTTCATTCAACTCTTCCATAAATCTCCTACTTTGTATAATTTATTGTAATATTTATTTCTTTAAAGCTTCGGTGTTTTCTATGCAATGGTATTTGCTGACAAAGAAATAAAGATGTGCATTTTAGTTTTTCACCATAGTGTTTTCCATGTTCTGTCATTTCCATCGTGTTAGGACGAATAAATATTCCCTTATGCTAGTGAGTATTTGTCTTTTAATAAGTCATAACTTCAAAAAATCTCTCTAAACATTTATCTTTACTTCAACAAAATATGCAAAGTAGTGGATTAAATACATTTGACTTAAAACATTGCTGGAAACTTAGAAGTTTGTCTTCATGTTTTGAATGCCTGGTTTAGAAATCTTTTGCTAATCAAGACGACTTCAAACTATTACTAGTTAACATCTCAAGGCACAATACTCACTTAGGAAGGTCTAATATTTAACATCAATGTAAGGGAAGCTATATTTCAAATGGTTTTTCTACACATTTCCTTTTTTATTGCTTTTTTTCCCCAAATCTGATCAGATTATTATTGTTTTTCCTTATACTATGGCTGAGAAAGAGCTCATGCTAATAATAGAAATGATCTCTTCTCAGCCTTTTGGCTAAGATCAAGTGAACAATAGAAATGTGTGAGCTTTTTCACTTTGGCCTTGTTTGCTCTTCCTTGCTTTCTCAGCATTAATTTTAAACTGCATTTGATTTGTTGGTTTACGGGAACATGTTAAAGCCACTGGTTTGTTTTGTGATGACTCATTTTGTTAAAACTAGATTCTGAAATGCAAAGGACATTCTTAATTCATTACTGTATGCTAAAAGCTAATGAAAGAGTGACGTTACCCTGTCTATCCACTATCCAACAATATTGTCCCCAACACATGACTGGCTCACACAACAAGCAATTGTCTTGTACATCCCCCAAGATGTTTGTGCCTATTTGAAAATAGTAATACAAGTTTTCAAGCACCAAGAGGAAATATCTTATTTAAAGTTTATCTCTGGCCTCCACCCCAGTGCCTAGTAGTAGTAGTACTTCACCTAGTAAATATCTACTGAAAGAATAAGTGACAATGTGTGGTATGTAAAATACTATCTTTCTTGTATATGGTAGTGAAAAGAGAGGTTGAGCACTCTCAATCTAAAAGAGGGCAGAAATGAAGAACAGTGGTGTTCTCCTATTGTCATATCCACCAGGAATGCACAAAATGCTTTATAAAGTCTTTTATATAATTATGTGACTTGCCACCCCTTCGTGGCTATCTATTGGAGAAGTGCTGTACTTATACTCTTAGTGATCATTTTGCAAAGATCATTTAGTAAGGAAAACCACACGTACTTGGATCTACAAAGTAAGTATTTTTTGGAACCAGAGGTTGTTAATTTGTTATGGAAGAATTTCAAAATGCTTTTAGAAAGCAAAATAGTTCATGAATAGAATGACTAGAAAGCCACAAGCAAAATGGTGGCACTCCTATGATGTGCTATGTTAGCAATAGGTCATGCCTCCTGAATTGTTCAAAATCTATGAAATACCCAAAAGCTAGAATGAAAAGTGATGGCAAGAACTCAGACAAGGCAGAACTTAAGTAACGAAAAGGTGACATTTTCCATTTTCAATTAAATGGCTTTACTAGATTCAAAGGCAGTTTAATAGGGCTTGGACAGAATTAAAACATTACTATGAAAGGTCACAGATAGATAATTGATTTGTTTCTAATGTAAGGTTGTTGGATAAGAGCCACATTATTTAGGATCTTCATGAAGAAGAATGAAAGGCTAGTCCCTTCAAATGACTTGAGTGGGTTCAGCTGGAATATTTTACTGTTGACAGTTACTTTAGAGCTAGTGAAAAAATACTCTTTTTAAAAGATGAATATATTGCTTTTCATTTGTTCAAGAAATGAACAAAAGACTGGAGCTGAAGACCGTAAGTGCTTGCTTTTTGCCCATTGACCAGATAATTAGAACTATCAGCATTATTTATTGTAGCATGAGGTTTTTATTTTTACCTAAAGCTGTTTTGTGTTTTTTTTGGTAATGACAAACGTGTGTTTTTTAAAGCCTGCTTTTTTTCAATATACTTTTAAAGGTTATAAAATTGTTTCTTGTCTAATCAAGTTGAAAATTTTAAGAACCTCATTTTTAATTTGTAATAAAAGTTTACAACTTGATTTTTTCAAAAATGTCAACAAACTGCAAGCACCTGTTAATAAAGGTCTTAAAAAATTGTCAAGAAATGAATATAAAAAGGAAAGTTATATTTTTAAAAATCCTAAAGAAGATTCATGAATACAGATAGTTACATAATATATATTCAAAGGAATCTTGTGAATTTCTTGTAAAGTAGAAACATCTAGGTAGGAATAGACCATTTAAAAAAGAGAGGACTTGATTAATAAAGTCAATTAATAATGTAAGTAACTGATGCTTCTTAAGGACACTTGGTAGATGCACTGCCTTGAATAGGAACAATGCACTAAATTCCGAACCTTTGGTATTAGAGGAAAAAATGCCCTGTCAGAAAAATATGTGGTTACTAAATGGAGTGCTATTTTTTACTTAAAAGCCACATATATAAGGGTGTTAACAAGAGGAAAGATGGTTATAATTGGTGGTTGAGGGAAAAACTTCAAGGAAAGAATAACTAAGCTAAATATCATAGTAATCCTCTTGAGAGTATGAATTTTGGATTACTCAGTAGATTTAAAGGAAATTAGTCAAAATCATGTGACTAATCTATGAATACTGCATGGACACAAAATGTTACAGAAATTTCAGAATTGGTAGTTAAATAAAGAAAATGATCATTTGAGTCATTTTCATTTCTAGTTTCCTTGATCATGTGATTCACAGGAAAGAAAATAACAGGTCCCATATATACATGGTAAGAATAAGACTAATATCATTTACAAATCTTAATATTTTTAGCACTTTACTTGACCTCATATCCTAGAAAATTGATTCTCTAGGAATGTGTTCTTACAGATAAACAAATATACCTTTGCTTGATTCTTTCCTTTTTGTTTCTTTTGGAATATAATTCCATTCTTTTGGAATGCTCTCACACAGACGTTCAGGAACACCATGCTTGTTTAAGTTTGTCTCGCAGTTTCTCCCAGAGCTCATCACAGATATGACCTGCTGTACAATGTCCTTGACAGCGTCAGTCAGTGCCAATCTCAAGCATCGGATAACCTCTTGCTCAGATTCCATGCACGTTGAGCCTTTAAAAACAGATAGCATATTATAGTTAGCAGAATATGGCAATATTTTGTGCCTTATTCAATTGGGAATTCAGTTTCTCAATGATCTAATATAAATATAGGAAAGGAGAGCATCTTTTAATCTAAAAGTCATAAAAAAGTTTCTTGATAATAAAGCGAAAAGAAATTAAAATAACACTGAATAACTATATTTCCTGGTAGTTTTGAACTCGACTGCTGCAAATATAAATGACTTTCTTAGATGACAATTTGGAAATAATATTAAAAGCTCTAACCTTCACTTACCTGTTAATACCCTTACTCCTTCTCTATAACTTTATTCTCAGAAATTAATTATGGTTATAAAAAGGATATAAAAATTGGAAAAAATCTAAATGTCCAATAATTGGTAATTTATTTAATTAGCCAAGGTAAATCTATCTACACAATAAAGCCATGTATTGTTTAGTATAAAAATAAAAACAGATTAGAGTATGACATGTAATTTTACTAAAAATACATATCTACATAAACACATAAAAATTAAAATATGTACTTTGCAATGTTAATGATGATTTTCCTCTTCCATCACTTCTTCTTTTAAATTTTTGGCCTTACTTCCTTCTCTTTTTCCCTCTACCTCTGTCTTTCTTTCTTCCTTTTTTCTGATACCCTGACTTATTTCTTACTAGAGGCCTGGTGCACGAAATTCATGCACAGGTAGGGTCTCTAGGCCTGGCCGGTGATCAGGGCCGATTGGGGCCTTCTAGCTGCAGGCCAGGGCCTTCCTTTATTCCATGCTGTTCCCTGGTGGTCAGTACACGTCATAGTGAGAGATCGAACTCCCGGTCTCCCGGTTGAACTCCTGAGGGGACACTTTGCATATTAGCCTTTTATATATAGATACAGATTATTTGTATTACTCTCTCTGATATATTATTGTGTGACAAATGCAATAAAATATTTTAAAAATATAACTTCAAAATCCTGGGGCCATCACTTGAATTAATATAGAAAAGCACCTATATCTTTTTTTTCTCTTTCAAATTTCAAGGTGATATTTCTCAAGTGACTCAAGCTATTGTTAAAACAACTATGGTGAAGAAGATCTGGGGAATATCAAATATTCAGAATTTAACTTTTTAACATGGCACAATCATCATTAGGTAAGCTATTGTTCTTTATGAGAATGGTAGAAGATATAGATGTCTATCTTTTTAATGATGTTTTGAGACTTTAATCCATTGAAAGACATAAAGAAGCCTTTTCCTATATTAATAATTAATATTCATTTTGGTTCAACTCTTTGGAGTCATGGATTAAAATAATCTCAGGTATCTAAAAATTCTAGAAAGTTAGAACTTACTCTATTTCTTATTGTTAAATGGGTATGTTTATTCCTTTTAAAGTTAAATTAAAATATTTAAAATAATAGAGAAAAATAATAGCTCTATCTCAAAGTTTATAGAAATTAATTTGTGTAAAATAACTGGTAGGTAGTAAAAAACTGTTACCTAAGATAAAAGTTTTCTTACAATGTTACAGTGTTGGGGCTGCCCAGTGTTCTCTTGATTCAGGGTTCTGCAACACTTTGATAATGAGATACTATAGGGAGGATTAAACAATAGCCACAGATGCCTATGGTAGAAATAAGGTACAGGTAAAGAAAAAGTAGAAATGGGAGAAGAGGGAATAGAGGAATGAGAATAAGTGGCAAGGCCTCATTTCTGACTGCATAAAAAGAGCTTGAAAGTCACTGTTGTGTCCTAACAACAAATAAAAAACTGAAAAGATAAAAATAATCAACAACTCTTCTTGAATTGGTAAAAGGTGAAGACATGAGGAAAACTGGAGAGACAGGCAAATTTATAGGAAGTAATGTCTGATTGGATTGAAGACTCAGAAGCAGAAACCACCATGAAAAGCAGTGCCAAGATGGGAAAATCTGAAGTGTAATGAATTGCCGGAGGTTCAATTAGACAAAGCTAAGAGTTAAAACTCCAGAAAGACCCTGTCGAGGAGGGGGAGCTGCCACACTTCTGTGAGTTTTACCTCCAGGAGCTCCACTTGTTTCCCACAGTAAATGTCCCTAGTGCTTCCAGCATGGGGATGGGGAAAGAAACATTTTGAAATAGACCAGAGAACTCTTCTTCTTAAGGCATGTTCTCAAGAGAAACTACTAAAACAGAACCTAGCCCATTGGGATTATCAGAGCCTAACCTGGATGAAAGAAAAACCCAACTCTAGCCCACTCCAGCCATGCGCTATTGTCTAAGGGGAAAGAGAAAAATTGAGAAACATTTATGAAGTATACCATCCAAAGGCACAGACTCACTGAAAAACTGATACTTAATCTCTGGACTGTGGATAGCTTATCCTCCCCCCTCACATCTCCATCACATTACTGAAGATCTATTTAGAGTAGTCCCTTTTACCCAGTGTATTATGTCCAGCTTTCTAGAAAAGAAATTAAAAGATATACAAACAAACAAAAAAAAATCTCCCCAAAACAAAAAACAAAACAACACCCACACAATTTGAAAAGAAAAATCAAGCATCAGAAACAGACATAAAAAGATGTTAGAATTATCAGACCAGGGAACTTAAACACCTATGATTGATATGTTAAATGTGCTAATGGATAAAATAGACAGCATAAAAGAACAAAGGGGCAATACAAATAGAGAGATGAAAGTCCTAAGAACTACCCCTCCCCCCAAAATAATACTAGAGATCAAAAACACTGTAACAACAATGAAGAAAGCCTTTCATGGGCTTATTAGTAATCTGAACATAGCTGATGAAAGAAACTCTGAGCTTAAGGATATGTCAATAGAAACCTCCAAACTGAAAAGCAAGGAGAACAAAAAAGAAAAAAGAAAAGAAACCAGAACAGAATTTCCAAGGACTATGGGAACACTGCAAAAGTTGTAACATATGTATAATGGAAATAGAGTAGAGCAAAGAGAGAAAAAAAACACACAGAAGAAATTTTTAAAACAATAATGAACAAAAATTTTCCCAAATTAATGTCAAATACAAATCACAGGAAGTTAAGAGAACTCCAAGCAAGAGAAATACTTTAAAAATTATGTCTAGACATACTATTTTCAAACTATAAAAAATCAAAGATAAATAAAAACTCCTGAAAGGAACCATAGGGGAAAAGACATCTTACATTTAGAGCAGCGGTTCTCAACCTGTGGGTCACGACCCCTTTGGGGGTCAAACGACCCTTTCACAGGGGTCGCCTAAGACCATCGGAAAACACAGATATTTACATTATGATTCATAACAGTAGCAAAATTACAGTTATGAAGTAGCAACGAAAATAATTTTATGGTTGGGGGTCACCACAACATGAGGAACTGTATTGAAGGGTGGCGGCATTAGGACGGTTGAGAACCACTGATTTAGAGGAACAAACATAAGAATTGCTTTTGACTTCTCAGAAATCATGCAACTAGGAAGAGAGTGAAGTGAAATATTTAAAGTGTTGAAAGAAAAAAATCAATCTAGAATTCTATATCCTGCAAAATGATCCTTCAAAAGTAAATGAGACAAACAATAATAGAGGGGATTTGTTGCCAGTTAGACTAGCCTTGCAAGAAATGTTAAAAGTTCTTTAGAGAGAAAGAAAATGATACAGGTCGAAACTCAAATTTACATAAAGAAAGAGCACTGAAGAAGGAATAAGTGAAGGTAAAATTAAAACTTGTTTTTCTTATTCATAATTGATCTAACAGATAAGTTTGTTCAAAATAATAATTATCAACAATGTATTAACTCATACATTGATTATATTTGCATATGTTTATACTTCTGTATGTTTATATATAAGTGAAATGAATAACAATGATACAAGAAATGGGAGGGAGACATTAGAATTACTTTATTATTATAAGGTACACACACACCTGTAAATTGTTATAGTGTTATTTGAAAGTAGACTTGGATTAGTTTCAAACTTTATAAAGTAAAAAAAGTAGTGTAACTGATATGCTAAGAAAAGAGAAATGTAAATGATGTAATTGATTAATGGACTAACATGATAACCACTGTCTAAATTCTCATCTTTTGTTTTACCAAGATATTAAGTGTGGAGATTTAAAGTTAAGAAAACAATGTGAGAATCTTTATAGCTGGCCCTGAACCTGGGGCAGTCCATGAGCACTTCCTATTCAGGTAGTAAACTGGTCTTTATCATCTGCTCTAGCTACAAGGCATAATACTACAAATGGGAAAATATATTCTCCCCAAAGGAATGATAGGATGCCTTGTAGAGAGAGGCACTATTGTCATCATAATAAGTGCCTTCTACATTTAAAGAAAATTGACCATTAGTTTTATCCATCGGTTCATTGAATAAATGCACCCTAAAGCCACAAGATATTTTTTTACATCTTACTAGGGTCTTATATGTTAAATAGCAAAACATAATCTCTGGCAGATATTAAATTAAATTTTTATGAGAGAACACTTCCTAATAATCTGCATCACATTTTTCCTCTCACTTCCCCTCACCTTGTCTCAAGTATACTTAATTTTTATAGGAACTAATGGCTAGTGACTTGCAAAAGAAGCCTTTATATTGAAAACAAACAAACCAAAAGCAATGATAAGATTTTACAAATAACAGATCCAGCAAAACTGATATCATTACAACTTTTAAAACACCTTTAAACATACATTTAGGTGTCATTAGAATGCTTCTTTTAAAATTATAGAGTTCTCATACCTGGAATGTTATATAAAAAGTCCCATAATTGTTCTTCTTCCATGTAGCTCACAAAAACATTCCCAAATGTTTGTGGAGAAAAATTGCAATAGTATAGTATTTTAAAGATGGCTTCCACCAAGCTGGATACTTGCTTCACAGTATTTTCTGTATCAGGACCTTGTTCTTGAAAGGTGCATTCTTGGAAAGAATAGAAATGACTTGGTAAGATAGGTATCTGCGAATGTGATTACCTTTTTATAACTTATCCTGGGATAATGCTGTAAAAATGCATTTGATTAATCGTAAGAAAAATGCAACATTCTTTGAGAGCAATGGCTCATCTAACCCAGTATTGTTTCTGAGATACTCATGGCTATATGTGGAAGAAAAATTGTGAGAAGGACCACAATGACATCACTAGTCCTTTGATGAGCATCCCTAGTTTCCTTTTATGTCAAAAAATGTATTTTTCTCTTTAAGAAAACATTTTGATTCTTTTATTTCATTTAAAAGTAATATACATTTATTCTAGAAATCATAAAAAACCTATTAAGGAAACTAAAATTCTACTTATAAGTGATATTCACTATATTTGGTATAGTATTTATTAATATTATTTAAAAATATACATAAATGAATATAGGTATGTATAACTTAAATGACAAATATAACTATACTATATATACCCATTTGTTATCTAAAATCTATTTAAAACTATTAAATCTTTGTATCTCTTTTTGCAATTTGTGTTTTGAATACTACTATACTCTTTATTCAGAACATAAAATTCATGGAAAATTCACATTTATAGTGTTCTCAGAATTATGCTACCAATTCTACAAGTAAATTTAAATTTGTTTTTTAAACCTGTAGGCCCTATCATTTCAGAACTAAGAGGTTTATCAACTGATTTCTCAATAAAACTATTTTAGGAATTCTCACAAAGTTACAACTGTCTTAATGGCCCTTTAAGGCCTTCCTCTGGTTTTATTATAACTTCCTCAAAAATCAGTAATCAAGAACTTATATGCACATATGCATAACCCATGGGAACAGACAACAATGTGGGAAGGCCTGGGGGGCAATGGGAGTCAATGGGAGAGAAGAGGGGAAACATATGTAATACTTCCAGCAATACAAATAAATAAATTTTAAAAAAAGAGGTTCAGCCCAGCCAGTGTGACTCAGTGGTTGAGTGGCAACCTAAGAACCAGGAGATCATGGTTTGATTCCTGGTCCGGACACATGCCCAGGTGTGGGCTCTAACCCCAGGGCGGGGTGCACAGGAGGCAGCAGATCAATCATTCTCTCTCATCATTGATGTTTCTATCTCTTTCTCCCTCTCCCTCTCTAAAATCAATAAAAAATATATTCAAAAGAAATTCCTATGCTTTTGTATCTATAGGTTGGACTGGAAAAGTGAAATAATAATTTATATTTTGTTTGGATAATTAGTATCATATGCTCAGTATCATAATGTAAACCATTTATTTAATTAAAGATGATTCATATCTTATCTCCATACTTAAATATCTTAAATAAATATAATCTAGATTATTTTGTAATGAGTACATTTCTTTTTCTTGGTCATTTAGAAGCTCATCACTTTGTTTCCTCCTGATGATTTTATTTCTGTAATTTGATTTTCATGATCTAGAACTCAATGTTATCTGCAAACTAAGAAATAGCACCATAGACTTTATGTAGAGGAAATTTCTTGTTCTTGCTTTCCTAATATCTATTTCGGCTCTGCTGGTGGTTTAGTGGGAGGAGAGGGGGAAGTTAGGGCAGCTGGAGGGGTGGAGGGATGAGTTTAGACTGGAGAGCACTGTTGACAAGCCACATATTTAAAGCCATATTCTCTGACCCAGGGTTAACCAATAATAAAGCTGCTATTTTGAATTCCTTCTGCCTTCTCCTTTATCTACCAAATGGTTTATACATTATATAAACAAATGCAAGATTTGGAAACAGATTGTCTTTTCAATAACACTGGAGGGCCCTTTCACTGCAGTCATTATTTTAAACTCCTTTTGAAAAATGAACTTGTTAGTGCTTCAAAGGAAGGGTGGTGTCGGGCAAGGAACTCCACCACAACCCACCAGGAGACTCTGTTTATTGCCACCAAAGATTTACCATACATGGTGTGCTAGCACTTTGCTTTCCAAGACTGCTTAATGTTTTCTTCCTACAAGAATGTTGTTAATGACAAGCTCCTGCTGAGTCACTGAAATGGATTTGGCAGCGATGCTGTGGAAGAGTGTGCCATGAGCTTAGGGATACTGAATTAACCAGGCACTGACAGGCATCCCTAACCAAAGGGAGTCAGAGGCTCACGTTAGACAGGTATGAGAGAGAAAGTACAAGAATAGTAAGTGTAGCATATAATACAAGGACTCCAAACCTAAAACACTAGACCAATAAATTAATACCTGAGGAAAAGGGGGTGGAGTATCACATGAAAATCGCTTTAGGGAAGCACTAGTCCATTCAAGAAATTAACAAAAATAAAATTGAAACCTGTCTTGAAAAATAGTTTTGAAAATCTTGTAGTTTTTTTATAAAAGCCTAACCATCGATATAAAGACCTACCATTTACTTGTTTTCAATTAAACATTACTCCATTATTACCTTTCCCCCTAAAACTATACTTATTTTGGCAAATTTTGAAATTTTAAAAAGAAAATCCCATGTAATGGGTCTTAAACATACGAAGACAAAATAATCATTCTTTTTAGGGATCCTCTTTCCCAAGTTTTACCCTAAAATGCTCATCTACAAAGTGAAGTGCAGCACTAACAACTTATTCTATGCTGTCTTCTTCAGTACCCAAATAGACACTAAACATCAGATTTCTCTTGAATACCCACTGTCTCAATTCAACGCTATGATTATAGTGAGATGGGACACAGGTCTTTATTGAATACCCACAATGATACAAGCACTAAACAAAGTGTTTTACATACATTTTTCAATTTGTCTTGAACCTCACAAAAACTCTGAGGCAAATGTCATCTCCATTTTTTTTAACAGATGAAGAAACTGAGTCTTAAAGAGCCTGACAAAATAAGAAAAGTAGAAAAGCCCTCTCAATCATCAAGAAAATAGCTACCTTCAGTAAAACTTTATACTTGGGCAATTGAAAACTGATAAACTGACCTATATAGAATTCTGTATGCTTAAAAATTATTTTGTATTATTTGCATATTTATAAATGTACATAGGCAGACCTTTTTGAAACAGTTTTGGCTGTATCTGCTTATATCTACTAGAGTTTTCCTCCACAGTTTTTATAAGGTGAGATTTTTAAAGTGCATTTCATGGGATGTTAATGAGTAGTACTTATGTTCTGGAAATTCTGGCTTCAACAATATTAAATGTGTTTTTTTTCTGCAGTATTTCTCAGAGCCTTTAGTTATTCGTGCCCCGTAAACCTCCAAGAAGAATTTTCACATATAGTAAGCAAAGTTTCTACAGTATTTTTGACCATGAAACCCTTTTCTAGTATTGCATCTAGCAGGACTACGATAAAATTGAACCTAGGAATCATGGCTCTAATGTTTGCAAATGGACTCAAATGCAAGCCCTTTAGGTAAGCAGTTCTAATGGTAAGGAAGCAAGGTGGGAACACAAAGGGTATTCTACTTAAGAGAGTCATTTGGAAAAGAAATGATTGCTAATCAGGTCACCAATGTTGGATTTTATTTTAATTCAACTGAATTATTTGTGGAGCAAAGAGGGATTTTGCTTCAGCAGTATGCACTGGCAAGAATAACAAAGCACAGCCAAAGCAGGTGTTTAAAAACTTTGCCTCCTAAACCCACAGATTTCTACAAAGTTCTATCTGGTTAAGAAACATAATGAGATTACTGTATATGATGGGCAGGCAGATGCCTTACAGAGAGGTCAGTAAGTATCTGGTCAAGAAATGAATAAATGTTTGTTGAGTGAGTAAATGAAATTCCTCTAGCACCTGTGAAATAGTGGCCTAGCTTCTTTTTGAAATCTTTCAGTGTTGGGATAGCCACTGACATTCAAGGTAGCCAGTCCCTCTGCTAGACAGCTCAAGTTAGCAAACATCACTCTTATCAGAAAGGACTACCAAAATATAGGCTAGTCTCTTTAGTGGATAAAGAAAAGAAGCACATTTTTTCATATGTCTATTGGCTATCTACAATGAGGTATCACCTCATAACTGCCAGAATGGCTACCGTCAATAAATCAACAAACAATGCTGACAAGGATATAGAGAAAAGGGAACCCTCATATATTGCTGGTTGGAATGCAGTCTGGTACAGCCACTGTGGAAAACAGTATGGAGTTTTCTCTTAAAAATGGAACTGCTGTTTGACCCAGCAATCCCACTTCTGGGAATCCTATATAATAAAAGCCTAATATGCTAAGTGTCTGGTTGTCCGGTTGGCTGTTCAACCAATCAAAGTGTTAAATGCTAATGATATGCTAAGGCCACTCAACCGCTCGCTATGATGTGCACTGACCACCGGCGGGGGGGGAGGGGTGTGGAGAGAGAGTCAACT
Organism: Corynorhinus townsendii; assembly: GCA_026230045.1. Taxonomy (NCBI): domain Eukaryota; kingdom Metazoa; phylum Chordata; class Mammalia; order Chiroptera; family Vespertilionidae; genus Corynorhinus; species Corynorhinus townsendii. Next base: position 27,870,203 of record JAPDVU010000012.1, read on the forward strand.
GGTCGACCAGTCGCTATGATCTGCACTAACCACCAGGGGGCAGATGCTCTGACCGGTAGGTGAGCTTGCTGCTGGGGTCTGGCTGATTGAGACTGAACAAAACAGGCCAGACACACCCTGGAGCCCTCTCACTCTCCCTCCCCAGCTGGCCAATCTACCATGTCCCTCTCTGACCACGAGAGTGCATCAGTAGGGTCCCTTGCAATCGGGCTGAGGGACACCCTCCTGAGTGCATGAATTTCATGCACTGGGCCTCTAGTATATCATAAGAATCCTGAAACTGATTAGAAAGAATACATATATGCACTTCTATGTTCATAGCAGCATTATTTACAATAGCTAAGATCTGGAAACAACCCAAGTGCCTATCAGTAGATGAGTGGATTAAAAAGCAATACAATTACACAATGGAATACTATCTGGCTAAAAAAAGGAGCTCTTACCATTTAAGACACCATGGATGGACCTGGAGATTATTATGCTAAGCAAAATAAACCAGTCAGAGAAAGACAAATATCACATGATCTCACTCATATGTGAAATCTAATGAACAAAATAAACTGATGAACAAAATAGGTCCAGAGGCATGGATACATGTTACAGACTGGTAGATGGCAGAGGGAGGGATGAGAAGTTATTAACCAAAGAACATATACAAATATATTCATAACCCATGAACATGGGGTGAGATAGGGGCTGGGTGAAGGGGAGTGAAGGGGAGAGGGGAAATGGAGGACATCTGTAATACTGTCAACAAAAACAACAACAAAAAACCACCAAAAGAAAAGAAACAGAGTGTTGTAAATGACTTCCTTATTTATCATTAGGGGTGAGAATTCAGGTTTTCTGACCGACAGTCAAAATCCAGCTCCTTCTAACGTGTTCCTAAGCACGTCCATTTGCTGAGTTGGACAGCCTATTTTGTTCTTTTGTTGTTTTTTTTCTACATGAAGACTAAATATTTGAAGGCAGCTATCTTGCCTCCTCTAGTCTTTTCTTCTCCAAGTTAGACATACTTAGTTTGTTTAAGCAAGGTATGGCCTCATTTCTACTTAATATCTTTATCACTTTTCTCTGTGTTGACTCTTAAGTGGGCAATATCCCTGTAAACACTTTGTGGCAAGAAAGACAATGGTACTGCAGACAATGCCTGATGACCACTAAGCACGGGTGGACTAATTGGTCCAAATTCTTCAGCTGCAGCCCTAAAGAGTAAGAGGTGAGTTTTGAAGTTAAGCTATTTCAAAGGGAAATCCCTTCTGTAGGAAGAGACCAAGCTTATGGGGCTTAATCACAAAGAACAACAACAGCCTGTAATTATGGGAATCGAGAGTCTAGGTCAGTGGTCGGCAAACTCATTAGTCAACAGAGCGGCAAACCAAGGCTTGCGAGCCACATGAGACGCAGTTTGCCGACCACTAGAGCAGAATGTCTGCCCAGGCCTTGGGAGAGTAGGGAAAGCTCCATGCTGGGGTGTGTGCCGGCCTCCTTTCCAAGTGACCACACTGCAGAGAAGTAAGAAAGCCACCTGGGAGCCTGGGTGCTGCACAATTCTCTAGAACAAGGGTTGGCAAGTACAGCCCAGTCGACAAATCAAGCCTGCCACCTGCTTTTCTTATGGCCCACAGCTAAGAATGGTTCTTAAATGGTTAAAACACATTCTAAATATAATATGCTTTTAGACATGCAAAAACCATGTGAATTCAAATTTCAGTGTCCATAAATAAAGTTCAGATAGAATACAGCTGATGGGTCTTGAGACATGCTACTCCAAAATATGGTAGGTGAGAAGATTCTAGACCCCCCTACACAACATTTCAAATGTTCTGCACGTGGGAAGAATTTGGCACACGTGTGGGACAATTGAATGGTCATTGGTGCTGGAGCAGCTGCCTTTTTCCTCAAGGCATTTCTGAGGGACATTGCTGATATAAAGATAGGTGTATCAGTTAATAATGGCAGATTTTGTAATCAAAGAAAACACAATAATTTCAAAAGAAACATCAAAAATGCGTTATTCAAAGTAATGTCCATCGCTAGCTACACATTTCCCCCATCTTTCAGGTAACTTGTGGATACCGTCCCAATAGAACTTTTCTTGTTTAGAGGCAAACCATTCAGAGACCCAATTTTCTACTTCTTCGTATGTTTTGAAGTGCTGCTCAGAAAGTGTGTGTGCCATCAATCAGAACAATTGGTAATCTGAAGGAGTAAGGTCTGGTAAATACAGTGGGTGGGTTAATACTTCCCAGGCAAGGTCTTTTAACGTGTCTTTAACTGGTTTTGAAGCGTGTGATGGTGCGTTATCATGAAGCAAAATTACTTTGCCGTGTCTTCTGGCACACTCTGGTCATTTTATGATCAAAGCGTGGTTCAAATTGATTATTTGTTGTTGGTAGCAATCAGTATTAATGGATTCACCTGGTTTTAGAAGCTCATAATACACCACATCTTCCTGATCCCACCAAACACAGAGCATTGTCTTCTTTCCAAAGCGATTTGACCCTGCAGTCGATGTTGATGGTTGACCTGGATCAACCCATGATTTTGCGCATTTGGGATTCTCAAAATAAATCCACTTATCATCGCCAGTCACTATTCATTGCAAAGAAGACTTTCTTTCATGCCATTGAAGCAACATTTTACTGATGACTTTTCGGTTTTCCATTTGTCTTTCGTTCAGTTGATGTGGCACCCATTTTCCTTCCTTTAAAATCTTTCCAATTGCTTGTAAACAATCAGAAATTGTTTGCTGAGCAACGTTAATCTTTCTGCAAGTTGTTTTTGAGTTTGACACACATCTTTATCCAATAATGCTTGTAATTGTTGGTCTTCAAACTTTTTGGTTGACCTGGATGTTCTTTGTCTTTCACATCAAAATCATCACTTTTAGTGTTTAAACCAGCGTTCACAAGTATCTTGAGATGGAGCATGTTCACCATAAGCTTCCCGAAGTACACGATAACTTTTTCTTCAAAATAAAGTAATGAATTAAAACTTCCCGCAAATGCTCTTTTTTTGGCATGAAATTCGACATTTTTAAGCGTAAAAATATTTATGATGTTAACACCTTCAGCAAGTTTGACATATGAAGTTTTGAAGCTTGCTGTCAATACAACAAAATAGCATACATATCAAAACGCATATATATCAACATATGTGTAACTCCATCTATTGAAAAAATTCGCATTATTAACTGGTACATCTAGAATGCACAACCTAGACCACCATGTGCTTGAGCTGGAGCATGCTAAGCTGGAGCAACAGGACACAATATGGTGAACACATCACCCAAGGCCAGAGCACCACGGGCATTGCTCCTACCTCAAGGATTAGGGTCCTTATTGGACAAGTAGTGGGCAGCCTCAAAAAGGTTTTCAGCAGGAGAGTGACATAATCAGATCTGTATTAGAATAAGACTGTGCTTTCTGACTGCTGTGAATTTCCTGATTAAATGAGTTAGGAATAGTCTTAAGTAAATTGTGTCTCTAAAAGTCTATAACACATTGGAAGGACAAAACACATACTCAATTCTTTTGCCTTTTATAGAAACAGATACTTTGTTTGATGACCTTGCTACTCAAAAGAGGGTCCAGGGACCAACAGCAGCAGGAGCAGCATACCTGGGAGCTTGTTAGCAATGCAGAATCTCAGGCCCACCTATTGGGTCAGAATCTTTCATTTTAACCAGCTCCCCCAGGTGGTCTGTTTATACGTACTTGAAAGTCAAGAATACCAAGCTTCATCCATAACATGCCTCTCACGACTCAAAAGATCAGGAAAATATTAACTATAGCATAGGAGATTTTGAATTGATTTATTCATTTTACGTCAATCACCGCTTGGTAGGGATAGCAGCCCTTTAGCAAGAATTTTCTGCTGCTCTGTTTCTTGATTATTTTTAGGCACTTTGTTATAAGTTTGAAAGTACAAAATGTACCGTCAAAATGATCCATTATAGAGGTTCCTGATACCTCCCATGAATTGCTCAACGTGCGATTTGGTAAATGTTCTGTGGCTCTACCTGGATGCTGCATGGTGTGGTGGGTGAAAGAAGTCTCTGGAAGCCAGTGGTCTGGTTTGCATCTTTCTGTGCCACTTAAGAGCTATGTGACTTAATTAACTGACTTAAGTTCCACGTGTCTCAGTTTCCTCATCTGTGAAATGGAAAAGTCCACTGTACCTGCTACACAGACTTGTGAGGATTCAGTGAGTGAACACATTTAAGGCACTTAGAAACAATGTCTGGAACATGTTAAATATTATGTATTTGCTAGTTTGTTGTTATTATATTACAACTGCACATTACAAGAAGCCAAGAAGTTTTCACTGGAAATCATTCTTGGGGCAATGGGCAAAGGAAAGAATGTTAGTCACACTTCATTCAAATGTCACTAACAGGAAAAGGCCACCTGCTAACAATTGGGAAATTTGCCAAATATTTGTTCCTTTGATGCCACATGTAAGAAACTGCTTAAGCTATGTGGCCTCAGTGAGGCAATTACCAAAACAATTGCCCTGGGTTTTTAAAGTCAGTAATCCACAATAGTGTCTTACAGTTTTAAAGTCTTCTATAAACATTTGTAGTTAAGAGATTTTCTCTTTAAATTTAATGGGGCCCAATTTAAAAATGAAACCAACATTTACCTTCTCATGCCAACTGAACTGTAGCCAACAAATGTTATAAACCACCTACCACGTGAAATCAGTTTATTTTTATCAAGTTTTAGCAGTGTAAGCATTCCCTCAAAATACTGCATTTACACATGGAATTATTATCCATGGCAAAAACATGATTCTACTTCCTAGGAGCTGCAGCCTATTAAGCATATATTATAAATTAAAATTTCACAATTCATTTATTTAATTTGGCAATTTTCTGATCCTCAGTGAAGTTGCACCTTATATTACAAGATAGTCTTTCCATACATGTTCTGCTGATTCTTTTAAAATAAATAGAAATTCTGATAAATCACTTTCATAGAGCCATTCCAAAAGCTACAGATATCACTTTAACTAAAAGATAAACCCCATGTTTTCATCTTTACTGTATGGTTGCCTATAAAAAAATTTTTGTACCTAACAGAATTTAATAACTGTTTAGTGAATGAAGAGAACCTTGTTTTAAAATATGTATAATAAAAGTCTGCTTAAATCTCTTTATTCTTATTCATGAACCAATTTAACACAAAGTTAAATTTTATCACTTAGACTAAAAAGACACTATTTATAAAGAAAAACTCGCCCATAAAAAAAGAAAGCTGATAATTAGGTCGCTTGAAGCACTGAATTCAGTATATTTTATTCTAAAATTTTGCTTTCCTAAAAATATGATTAAACTTCTAAATTACCAAATGGTGTTCTGAGATACTCTGAGACTTCTAAACAAATGAAAGAAAATTTCTGAAAATTTTCATAAACTCATTTTTATTACATAATAATTTCCTCCTTGTCTGGTTAACAAGATTCCATGAGTATATTGTTTCTAACTTAAAGTGACAAGGCTTCCACTAGAACTTAATAAGTCAGTCAATCAATTGATTAGTAAATTCGGTCACTTCATCGTTTTAGTATTTAAAGTAGCTAATGAATTCAATACAAGACAATACCAGAGCAGCTATGTAACCCTAGTCAAACACCCAATAGCATTTGTTAAAAATGATGGGTATTTGAGCAGATTGGGTAAATACACATGTGTACCCTATAAGAACCAAACTGAAGTGGCATTATATGGTACCTTTGATAACTGAAGTCTCTCATACATACCGGAAGGTGGATCTAGTACTTTTGATAAGTAAATGTGGGATTTATTTGTAGGAAAACATGGTTAAATATTCATAACTACAATCATTCTTTCTCTACTTAGTGGCTGTATCAGTATAATGAAAAGGTTTGATCTCAATTGATTTTCTAGGCCGTTCTATATAACTCTATCAATAGGAGACCATTTTTCTTCTGGGACCAGGCTCATGAGTCTCAACAATTCTATTAGAGTAACTCTCCAGCTATGTCAGAGACTATTCATGTCACGTAGCCACCTTCATAGTTTATGTCCTAACTGATCACTGACTGGCCAATTACTGGACTTTCCCTATAAAAAGCACTGTTCTAGTTTGAGGAAGAATATAAAAATCACCGAGTGGACCTGACTTTCTAGCTGGAAAGACCAGTTAATTACACATGTATCAGAGTGTCCTGGTTGATCCAACCTGAGAGCAGGCAGATTGCAGTTATTCCTAATACTCCTTGCCCACTCCAGCATTTAATATGTGTAAGTATTTGTATAGGAAGGGCAGGGGGCAGAAAGCTCTGGCTTGGTTCTATCCACCATTTATCTATCAGCTGTCTGTGTCTCTGGGCAAGTAACATTATCTTAATCTCTAATGCCATTATTTTTAATTAACAATAGTATATACTTTATAAGGTTATTAGAGGCCCAGTGCATGAATTTGTGCTTGGATGGGGGCCAGTTGGCCTGCCCCGATTGAGGCTAATCAGGCCCGGCTGGCTGGGGGTGGGGAGAAGGATGTAGGAGGTTGGCTAGCCATCCCTGCCTCCAATGGCGGGGGGGGCATCAAGGGCAGGGATGGCTGGGAGAGGGACCCAGGTGGTTAGTGGGCCGGCCCCGCCCCCTGGTCAAACTCTGGTGGAACTCCCGGTCGAGGGGACAATTTGCATATTACCCTTTTATTATATAGGAATGATAAAAATCAAATTAGGTAACAAATGTAAAGTGCTTAGCACAGTGCCTGACACCTAAACAAGTCAACAATAAATGTTGGCTACCTGAGGAAGGACCTGTCTTCCCTTTAGGAGAGTGGAGTTACAGCCTGAAGCCGAAGAGATGGCTTCCAAGTGAACCTGGGAGATGTAAGCCCCAAACAGTATTGCTTGGTGTCCTAAGGGAATAAGGTCAGATTCAGGTCACTTCCAAACTTGTGCATGAAAAACAGTGAAGCTTGAGATGCTGTGACACTGACACCACAAATTTTAAGGATTTGAGAGCACCAGGGGAGAGGCAACAGCCTCACAAGGGCTCAGCAGTGAGGCACCTCCCCTAGTGGCTTTTGGGAAGCAAACATCAAGATGGGTGGGAGAGAAAAACATCGGAAACTGGTTCTGAGCAGATCTGAGACACCAAAAAATTCCCTGAAATGACTAGAGTGATTTGGACAGGGGAATGTTAGACTTCATTTCTATACCAAGGGCCTGGTGACATTTGCCTCACTCATATACAAGTAGACTAACAATATAAGACAGAATGTGCTAAGAGCAAATAAGAAGCGAAGGTAATGGATACTGTGAAGTGCAAAGAAGAGATCAGTGTGAACTGTAGCCTTAAAAAGTCTGGAACATCAGCTGGTCCTTGCAGACTGGTGGAAACCAAGTCATCTATGGTGCGTCAGTTTAGGAAACATGGGTGAGCCAGTTGTATAGGGAACATGTGCCTGGGTCTTTGGGACAATGGCTGAAGTGTGTGTGTGAGTGAGTGTGTGTTTGTGTTTGTGTGTGAGAGAGAGAGAGGGGGGGGAGAGAGAGAGAGAGAGAGAGAGAGAGAGAGAGAGAGAGAGAGAGAGAGAGAGAGAACAAGAAAATAGTGGGAAACGAGGTTAGAAAACCAGGGTTGGATCACTTCTGAATGGCTGAAGGACATGGATTTGGTCCTAGTGATGGAGAACTAGAGAAAAAAACAATTTTGACTTGGGAAACCGAAAGTGAAACTAGTGATTGATAAGATCAATCTGGCCTCGCGTGATATAGAAGGAGAAATGTGTAGGGATATGTGAAAATGGTTAGAAAACTCTTCACAGGTGTAGCAGGAGAGCAGTAAGATGTAATGTTAGCTTGGCATAATATTACTAACCATTTTCTAAAATAGCACTTACAGAGGGGAAAAATCTAATTAAGAGAAATATGGTCTTTGGTTACTCCTCAATTTCCATTCATAATTTTCCCATGATTATGTCTCCATGCCCCAGTGGATATGGCTTAAGCCACAGCTTGCTTGTTTATAAGTAACACTAGAGGCCGGGTGCATGAAATTCATTCATGGAGGGGGTTCCTCAGCCTGGCCTGCACCCTCTCCAATCTGGGACATCCCTCTCACAATCAGGGACGACTGGCTCCTAACCACTCGCCTGCCTGTCTGCCTGATCACCCCTAGCCCCTCTGCCTGCCTGCCTGATTGCCCCTAACCCCTCTGCCTGCTGGCCTGATTGCCCCTACCTTGCCCCCCTGCCTGCCTGATCACCCCTAACCTTTCTGCCTGCCTGCCTGATCACCCCTAACTGCCTCTGCCTGCCTGCATGATCGCCCCTAACTGCCCTCCCCTGCCGGCCTGATCTCATCCCCAACTGCTCTCCCCTGCAGGCCTGATCTCACCCCAAACAGCCCTCCCCTGCCGGCCTGGTTGCCCCCAACTGTCCTCCCCTGCCAGCCTGATCTCGCCCCCAACTGCCCTCCCCTGCCGGCCTAATCACCCCTAACTGCCTCTGCCTCAGCCACCACCACCACGGCTTTGTCTGGAAGGAAGTGGGATGTCTGGAAGATGGCTGGTTGACCTGGTCTAATTAGCATATTACCCTTTTATTAGTATAGATAGATTATATAGGCTAGGATTGCTTAAATGGAGGGGGGGCAGGGGGGAGCCTTTTTCAGCAGGAGGAGATGCTCTTGGCAGACAAAAACACATAATCCCTATAGCTGGACTGATAGCCAGCCATATGCACTATACTGCCCAACCGGTCATTAAAAAATTGAATCACTTTCTTACACCTTACACCAAATAGCTGTTTCCCTTAAAACCCCTCCTCAGCCCCACCTTAGGTTCTGCCTTCGCAGTTCACCCAGATTTGGTTCTGATTGGTCGGTTTCTATGCCAGTCAGCATAAAAACCTCTGCCTCCTAGGCAGCCATTGGCTCCTTGCAATTCACCCAGATTTGGTTCTGATTGGTCGGTTTCTATGCCAGTCAGCATCTCCAGGCCTATCTCCAGACCTGATCATAGAGGTGGGGCTGATCAGCAGCTGCCCAAGGCTGCTAGTGAGCAGCTGACCTCTGGAAGAGAGAGAGAGGCTTGGCTGCGGGCGAGGGAGAGAGATACAGGGTCTGGTCACCCTGCTTCTCTCTCCCAGCCTTGCCAGCAGCCGCTGCCATTGCTGATCAACCCCACCGCTCTCTCCAAGAGGTCTGCAGTTCAGCCCGCTTGCCTGCTGCGCGCGCAGCCTGGGGAATGGTGGAGCCTCCAGTTGTTATGGATGTTACAACCCTGGTTCTTTATATATACAGATAAGCACTCTTCAAGACCACTGAAATTTCTAGTGTGGTTCTAATGTAATTTCTCTCTCTCTCTCTCTCTCTCTCTCTCTTAGGTCTAATTGAGACGTCTGTTTTGAACATATAACTGTGTTCTATAATTTACTTAGGCATTTTAAACCCCAGATATTGATACATTTATATACTTCTATATAATGGTAGTTATGACAGAATAGAATTATATAAAAATATTGTTTTCTCTCATTTAGAGTCCCTGAAAAAAAATCTTTCCAGAGTTTTATAAAGCAATTCAATATTTTGCCTGCTGCTAACCCCACTGACTGTTGATACAGTGCAATTGGTTTACATCCCTCTGCCAACATTCAAGTATGAAAAACATTTTCATTCAACTCAATGACTGGGTTTTTTTGAGGACATTTTCATAATTACAAATACTCACTTGAGCTCTTCAGCAAGATTTTCAGCAAAAAACCATCCTGATGCAGTAGAGTTTCCAGAAGCAGGTTCCAATTACAACCTGGCTGGGCTAACAGCAGTTTCAATTGACCCTCGGTTGTCAGTTGTCCAGCTGGAGTCCTTTCAAATGCAAGATAAAGATGGAGTAATGAAGTTAATTTATCTATGAAATTAATAGCCTTAAAGTACAGATGTAATGCTAACTCCCTTAAATGTCAATTCCTCCAAGATTACTCAGAAAATGCTTTCATGCTTGCTTACTTTAGGGTTGCTCAGGGAAGGAATACATTTAATCTCAACTAGCTAAAAGCAAATTAACATTTGGTAGCCTGCCAAATTTAAAACTGATACAAAATCACCATGCCTATATTCCACAGAACTATATCTGTTTTAGTTTCATGGAGCAAATAAAAATCATTTATGCATTTATTTAGAATGCATTTATTTGTTCATATACCAACTATATGAGTGCCTACTAGGTGCTATTAACTCCTTTTATTATTCATGGCAAGAAGTTCCAATGGGTTTTGACTGCTTTGTAATTTGTCGTGTACAACGTTTGCTGATAAAACTAAAGGAATTCAAAGTTTCTGTCAAGGGTCAACCATAATCTAATTATTTAATATGTAAAGACTTAAATCAGCATGCAATTATCAGAACCACTCTAACAATCACACTGCTACCAACTTGGGTAATTCTTTCTTCAAAGAGAAATAATTCCAAGGCAAATAAGCTTCTGTTTGGGAAATTATCATCAGTGTTGGATAGAAAATCAAAGTCAGGTCTACCATATCACCACGTTCATTTATTAATGGATCTGCAGGAGATAAGAAAGTAAAGTAGAAACTGAAAACTGATAACATAATTCATGTTTTCCTTCTAAAATCTTAAAGTTTAGATTGGCTAAAGGTCACAACATCTAAAATCAGCTTACAACCACAACAACAAAAAGGCAGGAAATAATCGAACTCAATCTGGTGGCAGCCATAAGGACTGTGGGAATAGGGTGGCACTGGGAAGAAAAGGTGTGATTGGGCAATGTGAGCATGTGAATGAAAGGACCTAACTTCACAGTGGGAAAAAAGACAGAACAGAGGGTGTCGCTAAGAGAAACAATTTATGGGATCATTTCAACATGAAATTTACAGAGTGGTGAATGGTGAACCATCCAGTTATCAACATAGTCTAAACCATTAGTTTCTGTGCCTGGGAACTGGACCAGCAGTGTGAGCATTACCTGTGAAACTGTAAAAATGCAAATTCCCAGGCCTCATCCCATCTGAATTCTGGAGATGGGTTCCAGAAATGCGTGCTTTAACCAGCCCTCTGCAGGAGATTCTGATGTATGCTAATATTTGAGAACCACTGTGATAAGAGGTGCTTTCTGGTGCGAGTTTGTAAAGATAGACCCACGTGGCATCACCTTTCCTGACTCTGAGCCTTTGTGCCATTCAGGTCCACAGTTGCTGCTAGCCCTGCAATAACCCTTTACTTAACTCTACCCATCTTTCAATCTACAGCAAAAACGTTGCTTTCTCTGTAAAGTCTTCACTAAGCATTTCTCTCCACAGTGGTCTATCTCACTTGACAAATATACACATTTTAACACTTTATTATTTAATCAAGTAAAACTGTTCTCTCTACCAGATTCAAGTCTTGTGAGGACACAAGAATTTGTTTTCTAGCTCCAAATCTACTAGTGAACCTAGCTGATGGAAAAGTAGGCTCAGAAATGGCAAAGCAACTTTTTTTGATGCTTTGCCAAAAAGCTGGTTTAAGCGAAAGTGAGAGGATCCAAAGATAAAAATGAAGAACTTTCAGAGCACCTACTCTTTGGCTTGGCTTGGCATTTGGATCATTACACAACCTTATGATGCACAAACTCCTTCAGCCTGCATCTGAACTTTGGGCCAACTCAGACTTCCCATGTGAGATTTGGATAAGCACGACTGGAAGCAGGGAAACTCCTTGGACAATTGGTGGGGCAACTTTAGCTAAGGAAACTCCTGCTCCAGGGGTGGGCGGGGAAGAGAGAAGCGGGGAGTTATTTACTTAACTCTGATGCAGAGGAACCAAGTCCACCAGTTCCGGTGCTCTGAATTACCTGGTTGTTCCCAAATTGGTCTGCCTTTTGCAATAGTCCAAATATGGTACTAAGGGAAGAATCCACTAGGAGAGTCCTTCAACAGAAACACTGAGGCAGATCCATACAATCACTGTTCCTTTTTCTCTACTAAATCCCAAGTGCTAACTTCTGGAAACTTGCTTGGGGTTCAGTAGATGTAAAGCAACTAATTGGTTGTAAGTGATGTATTAAAATGGACTTAATTTTTGAACATTTCCTACACATTTTATTTTAGTTGAGTGCTGACTTAAGAATACATTTAATGAATTGAAAGATCCAGTTTAACGAAGTGTAGAAAGGGAGAGGGGGTCTTTGAGAGACAATCTGAAAAAAGAGATTGGAGCCAGATGATAGAGGGCCTCATTTGTGGGTATTTGGGACCCACGGAAGTTTAAGGCAGATGAGTTTCCTGATCTGACTGCAGTGTAGAGAATAGATTAGAGGGGTTTGTGTTTATGCTCAGCCCTTTAAACATGTAGCAAAATAATTTGAGTGTAATTTCATTCCACTGTATTTGAATACCTGGTTATAAATAAAACCTCTCATTTGGCAGATGGAAAGCTGTTTGTTGAAAAGTACCTTAATTCTGGGATCTTTCACAGATTTTGAAATGTACAGTAAAATGACTCACTATGAGAAAAAATAAAATATTACAAAGATTCCTCAATCTCCAAGCTCTGAGTAATAAATGCGTTGAGGAGTCTATGTTGGGCATATGGAGAAGCATATGTTCTCTCATCCTTTGAGCTGGTGGAGCTGTGAAAGTGAGATTAGCCTCACAAAAAAATGACAGAAAGAGGAATTTTATATATATTTATATATATATCAAATGTGTACATGCTGAATTTTACTATAATACAAAGAAGAGAACAAAAATGTATAAATCCACTGGAATGTATAAATCTTGTATTGGGAGACAGGATGAATTTATGGCTGGGTTATATTAGACTTATACTCTAATAAGTACAACATTTCTAGGGAATGAATTGACCTAAAGAATTTTTCAAATCCAGGTAGTAAGCAGTGATACGATAATGAGATTCAATCATTATTGGTTTATGAAACTAACAAATTACTTTTATAGAAGCATCAAGGAAAATCTTAGCTGTCTTCAGGTGTGTTTACTTGTAATTTCTACAATTTAAAAATATGTATTCATACTGCAATAGAAAGGTTTTAAAAAATCTTAGTTCTATTAGTGCACACTAGCCTGAGTTCCCACTGCAAGATGAGAAGCCTTACTGCTCAGATCACATGACCATGGGATTCATTGATCCTAATATATATATAATCACACAGAAGCTGCCAAACTAGTAGAACATTGGAATGCACTCTGAAATGCACAGCTTGGGGATGGCATTCTGTGGTATTAGGGCACTCTGCTTCCGGATTTGATATTTACTTTGAACCATAAATCATTATGTGATACTATGTTCCCAATAGATAAACTGCCAGGGAGCCAACAGGTGAAAGTAGAAGGGGCAACTCTCACCAGTGCTCCTGCTGATCCACTTGGGGAATGTGTGTAAGCCCTGCAGGCATTGCAGGAGTGGAGGTCCTGGTTCTGTGGTGGTCCTCTATCAGGGGAACATTAATGATTCCACTACACTTAAGTTATAGTTGCCATTTAGGCATTGTTGGCTTCCCATGCCAGCAATCTATGGGGCAAAGAAAGGAGTTACTATACTGGCAAGGGTGATTAACCTTAATTATCATGAGAAGCTAGATTAACCCTAATTATCAAGACAAGCTATCATAAGGTGATTAGGAAGGAGTATGTCTGTAATTTAAGGGATTCTCCCTTTTGCTTTCATGACTGGTAATCACCATAAATAGGGGACTGAAGTAACTATATTCTGATAGGTAACCAGTTGGTTGTAAGTGATGTATTAAAATGGACTTAGTTTTTGAACATTTCCTACACATTAGGTAAGGTGTCAGTGATTCCACTGGGCAACAACACAAATTAGCCTACAGTAAAGGGAAGTTGAAATAAGAGGTAGAGGACTGTAATAATGATGTCACCTGCAAATCCTGAAATTATTGCAGCAGGGGATACTCTAGCTTGTCCCACTAATTCTACCATAATAATTTTTTTAAAAGAAATTTTGACCAGCCATCACTAGAAGAATCAATGATAGGACTGAGTGAACTCAACATGGGGAATGGATGGATTTCCATGGTGCAAGGGGGAGACCAAAGCAGAGGTCAATTTCCCCACATTCTCTTGCCTTGACTACTACAGACCTCTGACTATAAGAATCTATATTTCTCTACCTTCCAGGAAAACAGGCTGGAAGAACCAGCAAATTAACACCACAGGGAAACTCTCAATCAAAAACATATGAAAATTGCTGTAAAACTATCTCAGCATCCTTGCTCCTTTGGTGGGATGACTCTGAGATGTGCATTTCCCACTGGTTTCAAGAATTTCCCCAGAAGGTTTAAGTTCTGGTTACTCCTTGGTAGTTGGCTTGATTATACTAATCTTTCTTTCCTCTCTCCCTTTGTCTTATTTACTCACTCCCCTTCCAGTGTTTTCTCCACTTAGAAGATAAATTACTGTCTCTTAAATTCGTGTGTCAGGGTCCGTTTCTTGAGGAAATCCACATGAGTGGAGACACTTAGTATTCATCTTACTTAACCCTTGTTTCAGGATTTTTGAGAAACAAGTTCAAGTTCATTTAGCTAATAAATGTGGCTGCTGGACTTTGAATCCAGGTCTTTCTGACTTTAAAACCTATGCTCTTTCCACTACTCCAGGTTTCTGTCCATTCAACCTGGTTGTTATTTGATGGGTCAGTTGTATTTTCCAGCATTGAGGATGTTTGGCTCCATTTCATCTTCTGATTGAAGATACCATGTTTTTGACCCAAAATCAAGTTTGTGGTCTCAAGGCTTATTCCCAAATTGGAGACATATTATTCAAGGTATCTAGGGACTGATTTCAACCAGATGGTTCCTGTCAAGGATTACTGGGCCAAATTTATACCAGAGACCATAAGTTACATGATTCAGAGAACAAAGGCAAGGGCATAACTAAAGATAAACTAAGAGTAAAAGCACTAAAGTGGGAAAATAAAAGCAGAGGAGAAGCCCCGGAATTACTATTACTACTCTCGGCTTTCCAAAACTGATTCTTTAGAATCTTTCTAGGGAAATGAGTAAAGACAGATCTTTAAAGCAAATTTATCATTTTTTTTCAAGAAAATAACTTCAGTACCCGAGAAAAAAGTTAATGGGGGAAAAACCCAAAATATTTTATCACTTTAACCAAGATTGTGTAAATTATATGTGGTTATAGAATTGGAAATGTTTGAATATATTTTAATCTCTATAACGGGTATAGCCAAATCTCTCTGAGCTTTATAATTAAAGATGATCCAATAAACAGAAATTAAACAGAAAATCGCTTGAATGTTTATACAGAGGATTTTACTTGATTTTAAATAACTTTGTTCAATAAGGTAGACTGACACTCAAAAAGTCTCATTTTTTTCAGAGTTGGTTGTATCTACACTATCTGGTATACAACTATCTGGTGTAGAGGGTAGGCATTCAACCTATGAGACCTAGGGTATTTCCTGATTTTAGCAAATTAACCTTTTTCACTTGAGATGACTCCATTTCCCTCAAATCACCCAAAGATATTAGTACTTAAAAGTCACAGCCCTAGCTCCATATTTTAATGTCATACAAGTTAGCATATCCTATTTCTAAAAATCCAATTTTAATTTTTAAAACAATATTACATTTCAGGTATCAGTTTTGGACTCTGTCTGAAGGTTAATCTAGCATCCCTGGACACCAATGGATGCCTCAGCCTCTCCTTGTGAGCAGAGTTATTTGGCTAGAGCTTTTAACTATTATTGTTCCCCAACTACTGGTAATTAATAGCCTGTTACAGGGAGATCAAGAAAGATCTCTCCTTGCCCTAGCTGGTTTGGCTTAGTGGCTAAAGCGTCAGTCTGCAGACTGAAGGGTTGTGGGTTTGATTCCCGTCAAGGGCACATGCCTGGGTTTCGGGCTCGATCCCCAGTGGGGGATGTGCAGGAGGCAGCTGATCAATGATTCTCTCTCATCATTGATGTTTCCACCTCTCTCTCCCACTCCCTTCCTCTCTGAAATCAATATTTCATATATATATATATATATATATATATGAAAGATCTCTCCTGGCATCACACTTGGGATAAGTGCAGAGAGCCCATGAGAAAGCAGTTCAATATTTTTTACACTTTATCACACTTGTAGTGAGTCCTTTAAACATGTTTAGATAATTGATAAAATCTGCAACTTCCTGAAACATACAGCTCTTCACTAAAACAATATACTGATTGATTGTTTAGTAAGTACCTATGTGATGAGTGCCATGTAGGCACATTAGTTCACTTAATCCTCATGAATCTGCCATGAGAGTATCTCAGAAGTTAAAGAAATAAGATGTTTCAAGATGCAAGAAGTACATGATGATATCGCTTGCTGTTTTCAAATAGGTCAGTAAGATTGTATTGTATTTATGTCTCAACTTCCTCTCCAAAATATAAAGTTTCATATAGTACATGAAAACTAAAGCTCATAGAGGTTAACTCACTTTCCAAGACTACAGAACTATGCATCTACAAACCACATCTGTTTCATGGGAAAACCTATAGTTGTCTTCTATTATCTCATTGCTGGTTCCTCTGCTGTGTTCTTATTTACATAAAACCTTTAAATCATAATAGAAAAAAGATATGAATACATAGAAACCTTAGGATATCTAGGTGCATTCAGTACCTAGTTCATTTGACATATTCATTTCTTTTAATAACTGCTCCATAAGCAC
Source organism: Corynorhinus townsendii (assembly GCA_026230045.1). Taxonomy (NCBI): domain Eukaryota; kingdom Metazoa; phylum Chordata; class Mammalia; order Chiroptera; family Vespertilionidae; genus Corynorhinus; species Corynorhinus townsendii. The sequence continues at coordinate 27,886,888 of JAPDVU010000012.1, forward strand.
GTGACTTTCTCTCTGAAAATCTTTCAAAGATCCAGCTGCTTGTCCATCCACAGTCAGGAACAGCCACTTAAGAGGTTTGTTGTTAAAAAGCTCTCATTACTTCTCCCCTGCCTGTTGGCTCCATGTCAAAGCTTGGCACCTCATCAGACTGTAAGCTCTCTAAGCTCTTTTCCTCAGTCCTGGGGAACAGCTGTCAGCAGCAGCTGGGAGAGCAAAGCTCTTTTTTTCATCCTCCTCCCCAGATGTTCTCTCTTCAGGATACTAGAAGCCACCTCCTCAATAAGACCATGCTTCCCATGACTGAGCTTTACCACTCAGATCAAATGTGTGAAAATAGCTAAATGTACCAATTAATATGGTAATCTATAATAATAAAAACATAATATGCAAATTGACCAAACGGCCAAACAGCAGAACGACTGTCCCGATGACCACACTATGGCATGCACTGGTGCCAGGCCAGCCAAGGGGGATGCGATGCAATTGGTTGGGGGGCCACCATCACCCCATGATCGCCCCACAGAGGGAGGCCCAGGCCACTGGCCGGGGCGGGGGGGGGCAGGGAGTGGAGGATTGTTGACGGGTTCGGGGGCTTTGCGATTGCCCCAAAGAGGGAGGCCCAGGCCACCCTCTATGAGCGATTGATCAGGAGGCTCTGCAGAAATGGGGAACCAGGGATGTGTGGCAGTGGATGTGGGCAGCACCAGGCCAAGGTGAGTGCAGGTGGGGGTAGGGCTGCGATGGCTCCAGCAGCTGGGGCTGCAAAGGCCTACCCTTGCATGAATTTTGTGCATTGGGCCTCTAGTATCTAATAAAATATTACTTTGAACACATTTATTCCTTCATTCATTCATTCATTCCTCAACTAATATTTGTTGGGCAATTTCTATGTGGTAGGCCATGGAGACAGAATGGTAAGCAAAAACCAGTCTCCATTTTTATGGAATTTAGAGAAGAATACATATATAATTTAAATGATCATACAAATATACATAAAATTACAGCTGTGAAAACTCATTGTAGGAAAAGCAAAAGGTGCTATTAGAAGATGTAGTAAGAAGCAGTGAACTATCTTTGGGGTTGATGAAAGGCTTTCCTGAGATAGAAAGATTGGAGCTGAGATAGGAAGAGAAGTTGGAATCAACTAGGTGAAAGAGGAAGAAGACATTTCAATGAATGAGGAAAGCATGTGCAAAGATCCTATGGCAGAAAGGAGCATGGCATGGCAAAAAAATGTAAAAAGGCTAATGTGTGGAGAGCAGAACCCAGGGTAGCATGGTGTCAGAAGATGTTGCAGAGGTGGGTAATCCAGATCTATGTAGGTCTTATAGGGCAGGCTAACTTTTTTTGAATATATTTAAAGAAAAGAACAATTCATGGAAGGTTTTTAAGTCATATGGGTGAAATTATAAAATTTAGTTTGAAATTAGATTTGAGTGTGAGAAATCTATGGATGCAGTTTGGAGAATATTGCAAGTGGAAGTCCATATACATATGGAAAGAAAACTAGGAAGTCATTGCAATAGTCAGGAGGAAGTTGATGGGAAATGTGGTGCTATGGATAACAGATATCTGGAGTTAAAATCAATGAGACTTAGTAATGGATTGGATATAGCAGGATAGAAAGCGGGAGGTGTTCAGGTGGCCTCCTAGGTCTCTGGCTTCTACAATTGCCCAACATAGGGAATAGTAGAAGAGGATCCAATTGAAGGGGAATATCCTAAGTTTAGTTTGGGTCATGTTCAGTTTGAGGTGTCTTCATAATCTCCAGGTGAAAACTCAAGCATTCATATATTATTGGCACCCATGGAGATATGGGTCTGTAGTCCTAGGAGAGATTAAAATTAGAGATATGAATTTGGGAAGTACATAGGTAGTACATGAAGCCACTGGCATGTATGACTTCACCTGGAAAAATTGATAGAACTCTGAAGATGTTCAGTATGTAATGGCAAGGTAAAAGCAAATGAACCTGCAAAGAAGACAGAGAAACAGAAACAGAAAAAGAAGAAAACTGAGAGAATACCTCAGAAGAGTGTGTCTCAAGGTAGAGGAACTGGACAATGGTACTGTATTTTAAGGAGGTCACTAAGATGGTATTTCTCACCAATATGTAACTATTTGAGGAAAAGAACATTGTCTCAAACTTCACTGCCTAACTTTTCTCTTACTATTAACACCTACCCCAATGCCTTACCTGGAGAAAAAAAAATTTACATGTGTTTATTGAAAGAATAAGCAAGCACAAATTGGTGAACTGAATAAAAGACCCACATAGTCTAAAATATAATGAAGTCAAAGGTAGATTAATATATTGAGGGAAGGGGGAAAAGCAGATAAATCTAAAACAGAATCACATGTAGTAAAAGCATAATAGAAACAAAAGCATAGTAGAAATAAGTATCTACAGCTCAGAATGGACTGGCCACGAATCAAAATATCATGTTGCCATCATAAAACAAAATGACAGTATTAAATGAATGGACTATTTACTCACACTGATTGTGCTCATTGAATTGAGTGCAGTTATGACCTATGTAGCTAAGAAAGAACTGAAAAATATTTGGAGATATTTTAAAATATGCAAGAAGGTGAAAGTTGGAAAATAACGAAAAGCATGATAATTTATCACAGTATAATTGCATAAGATAGTATTCTGAGAAACATTACATAAAAGGACATTATGGTGTCACAGGATTGACCTTGAGATTAGTATCTTCTCTCCATGCCTTTGTTTAATGTAATATGAAACTGACTACCCTTTCTAAATCAACTCACATCGTTAGCCTATACTATTGTTAGGGATAATGATTACAGTACATTTTACTTATTGCTTGGAAAATACATTTACTTTTCCTAAAGCAAAGTCTTCTAAACTCTGTTCCAGGAGTTCTAGGAGAACAAGAAAATTTTATTTTTTTACCAATTTTACACTTCATAGTTTTCTCTAGAAATCCTATAGACAAATTTATGGCCCAAACAACTGGTTTTACATTTATAACTATTGTTTTAAGTAATAATTTCAATCTTCCTCCTTGTTCTGTTTCTTCCTTCTCACCTACCTTTAGTTCATTATCTACATTAATAAAAAAGAAACATGCAAATTGACCATCACTCTGCTATGCCCAATCAGGAGGGAATATGCAAATTAGGAGGACAAAGATGGTGGCCACCCAGCTGCTCCAGGTGCAGAGTGGCCAGGCAGGGCAGGACACTTGCTACGAGATGGAGGGCGTGGGGGGGTGGGTGGGGGGGGCGAAGGGAACTATAGGAGCAGCACTCTGGCACAGTGAAGACCAAGATGGCAGACTCCGGCCAGAGTCTGCAGCAAAGACGAAGACGGCAGATTCAGGCTGGAGTGAAGGCCTGGGTCCCGGGTGCTGGAGGAAGACTGGTGTTGGAAGCCAAGGGAAGGAAGGCGTATTGCACGAATCCCTTCATGCAATGGGCCTCTAGTCCTAAATAATAAAAGCATAATATGCAAATTGACCGAATGGTGGAATGACCAGTCAGCGGGGGGTGGGGCCAGAGATCAGGCAGTGCCAGGCCAGCCAAGGCATGTGCCAGCAGGCAGAGGGAGGGAACGGCGATGGGGAGTTGGTGATCAATGGTGGAGGGGCGATGGGCGAGGCTGGCACCGTTCCCTGATTGGCCCGTCAGGTCGCCTCCTGCAGAGGGAGGCTGGGTGGCAGCAGTGGTGGGGTGATGAGGGCAGTGCTGTCTCCTGATCACCCATCCAGAGGGAAGCCAGGTGGCAGCGGTAGAGTGATGGGGGGTGGTGCCGTCCTGATTGGCTGGCACGGTCGCCTCCCGCAGAGAGTGGGCCTAAGCTGTCAGTAGGATATCCCTTGAGGACTGCTGGACTGTGAGAGGGTGCAGGCCAGGCTGAGGGACACCCCCACCCCCACCCCGTGCACTAATTTTCGTGCACCAGGCCTCTAGTCTTAATATATTTAATACTGTTGAAAGCTGACTGAAATCTTTCTGAAACAATGCACATGTATAAATAAATAAACAAATAGATAAATTACTAAGATCCTCCTTAATTTTAAATATTTCTTTCACCTCTCCTCTAAGCCTCCCCTGTCAAAAGAAAAAGCCCAATATATTTTTAGTTTGTCTTCATCTGACCCATTTATTTTCCTGAACAGTTCATTTTAGTTACTCAGGTAAGAAATGGAGTTTTGCATAACAATTTGGGGTAAAAGACACACTGAAACAGCTGATATATGTGAGAGAGATGGATGACAAGGTGGAGATTTTTAAGGTCATATGATGGTGGTCTAGGAATTCCCATTACAATGTCTGACAAATACAAATCAAGAACTTGAGTTATTTTTAAATTACTATTACTGCTGCCCTGGGTTCCTTGGACTATACTACTGCTCTGAACGTGTTGAATCATAAATCATATGGGCCATGTCTTTCTAAGCATATTACACAGACCTCTTAGACAATAATTGTCAGAAAGGATTGCACTCAGTATAGTGGGGGCTCATACTGTACCTTACATGGAGAATTCAGAATAGCAAAGGAGAGACAAAGGCATTCTGGAAGAAAAAACTACATAAATAAAAGGCCTGGATATGATAATAACCAATAAATAAAGGTTTAATGTATGAAATAACTGTGTCTTGAAGACAAGCAAGGAGACTGACAGCTGGAGCAGAGTAAATTCTTGTGTGCTCCAGGAAACAAGCTGTGAATAGACTGTGTGGGTGAAACAGAAGCTACTATAGGTTCTTGAGTAGGTGACTGGTAGAATGAGAGCAGTATCTTAAAAAGGCCAAACAATAGTAAAATGGACTAAGGTTGTTGTAATGGGTTGGAGAGAAAGGATGGTTCTAAGAAAACTCGGAAGGAGGAGTCAGCTGAAGAGGGTGACACTCTAGGACAGTGGTTCTCAACCTTTCTAATGCCGTGACCCTTTAATACAGTTCCTCATGTTGTGGTGACCCCCAACCATAAAATTATTTTCGTTGCTACTTCATAACTGTAATTTTGCTACTGTTCATGAATAGTAATGTAAATATCTGTGTTTTCCGATGGTTTTAGGCTCTACAGCAGCGGTGGTTCTCAACCTGTGGGTTGCGACATTAACAGTAGTGAAATTACAGTTATGAAGTAGCAATGAAAATAATTTTATGGTTGGGGGTCACCACAACATGAGGAACTGTATTAAAGGGTCGCGGCATTAGAAAGGTTGAGAACTACTGCTCTAGGAACAGACAAAGAAGCAGCTCCACGTGGAAACCATACTCAAGGTTCTGCCCCAAAGCACTGAAGAATAGACACTTTAGAAGAAAAGACATCATGTGTAGAAGGATCAGTTGAGGACATCATGTTGGGTTTCTAGTAACACAGTGGATCATTCAAGAAATATAGGCCGCTGGACATGCAATGTTCAGGTAAAGGCAAATGCTCAGAGCTAGAATGCAGACCTAGAAATCATCTGTATGGAGCTTACAGGGTAAGCCATGTGAACAAAAGAGCAATAAAAATTGGGTTTCTCCTTACTTTTAAAATGTTTTTATCTTAATAAAATGAAATTGTTTTGTTATAAAAAATTTGGAAAATATAGAAAACTACACAGATAAAAATTAAAATTGTTTGCAATCCTACCATACAAAGATAAAAACTATAAACTCTCTGGTATATATCATCTCAGTGTTTGTTTTTTTACATACATTTTTAAAAATAAATCTTTATTCAGATTATTACAATTTTTCTCCTTTTCCCCCCCATAGCTCCCCTCCACCCGGTTCCCACCCCACCTTCTGCCCTTACCTTCCCCCCACTGTCCTCATCCATAGGTGTACGATTTTTGTCAGTCTCTTCCTGCTCCCCCCAAACTCCTTTCCCCCTGAGAATTATCAGTTCACTACCTTTCTATGCCCCTGATTCTATTATATTCACCATTTTATTCTGTTCCTTAGGTTTTTAATTCACTTGGTTTTGGGGTTCACTTGTTGATAGATATGTATTCGTTGTTCATAATTTTTATCTTTACTTTTTTCTTCTTCCTCTTCTAAAAGAATGCCTTTCAGCATTTCATATAATACTGGTTTGGTGGTGATGAACTCCTTTAGCTTTTTCTTATCTGTAAAGCTCTTTATCTGCCCTTCAATTATGAATGATAGCTTTGCTGGGTAGAGTAATCTTGGTTGTAGGTTCTTGCTATTCATCACTTTGAATATTTCTTGTCACTCCCGTCAGGCCTGCATAGTTTCTGTTGAGAAATCAGCTCACAATCCTATGGGTGCTCCCTTGTAGGTAATTAACTGTTTTTGTCTTGCTGCTTTTAATATTCTCTCTTTGTCTTTTGCTCTTGGCATTTTAATTATGATGTGTCTTGGTGTGGTCCTCTTTGGATTCCTTTTGTTTGGGGTTCTGTGCGCTTCCTGGACTTGTAAGTCTATACTTTCACCAGGTGGGGGAAGTTTTCAGTCATTATTTCTTCAAATAGGTTTTCAGTATCTTGCTCTCTCTCTTCTTCTGGCACCCCCATAATTCGGATGTTGGTATGCTTGAAGTTGTCCCAGAGGCTTCTTACACTATCTTCAACTTTTTGGATTTTTTTTGCTTTTTGCTTTTTCGGTTGAGTGTTTTTTGCTTCTTTGTATTTCAATTCTTTGACTTGATTCTTGCGTTCCTCTAGTCTGTTGTTGGGTCTCTGTATAATATTTTTTATTTCAGTCAGTGTATATTTAATTTCTAGTTGGTCCTTTTTCATATCTTCGAGGGTCCTGTTATATTTATTGGCTTTTTCTAGGATATTCTTGAAAAGCTTTATAACCGTGGTTTTGAATTCTATATCCAGTCATTTGTTTTCCTCTATTTTTTTCATTTGTGATCTGTTTCTTTGTCGCTGCATTTTCACTGCTTCCCTGAGTTGGTAGGGTATCTTTGTGTGCTAGGTTTCCTATATGGCCAGTGGGACATATAGGAAAGAGTGTTCACCTCCCAGTTACCTGAGGTGGACACTCTTGGTGCACCCCTTTGTGGACTGTGTGTACAGCCTTGTTGTAGTTAAGTCTTGATTGTTGTTGGTATCACTGGGAGGAATTGACCTCCAGGCCAGTTGGCTGTGAGGATCAGCTGTGTCTACGCTGGGAGAAGTTCAGTGCTGGAGACAGCCTTATAGGATCATACTTGCCAAATTGCAAAAGCCTCTGTGCTCAGCTTGGATGGGGTGGAGTCTCAGGGCGGAGCAGACAGTCTTGGCTTCCCATCAGCCCTTGCGCACACATGCCTCCAGACCTCTGGCTTCCCCAGATCCTGAGCCTCTGCCCTAGAGTCCAGATTCCACTCCCCCCCCCCGCCCCCGCAAGAGCATGGGTCCCCAGGGGCTCTCCTGGAACTGGGGTTCAGTGCAATCAGAACTGGGGCTCAGTGCAGTCAGGAGCTTCCAACTCCCTTCCACTAGGGAAAGCCTGTGGCAACCTCCACAGTCTTTGTGCTCATTCGCGGGCGCACCTCCAGATCTCTGCCTTCCCCGGCTCCCGCGCTTCTGCCCGAGAGTTCAGATTCTCCCAGTAAGAGCGTGGAACCCCAGGGGTTCACCTGGAACTGGGGTTCAGTGCAGTCAGAACTGGGGTTTAGTGCAGTCAGGAGCTTCCGACTCCGTTCCGCTAGGGAAAGCCTGTGGCAACCTCCGCAGCGTGTGCGCCTGCAGTCCCCTGCCCGCCGGGGCTCCCCGGGGTCTCCCCTGGGTCTCCAAGTCTCCGAGTGCCTTTCTCTCTACCTGACAGTCCAGACTCCCCTTGTATGAGCCTGGGTCCACGAGGTTTCGCCCGGAACTGGGGTTCAGTGCAGTCGGAACTGGGGTTCAGTGCAGTTGGGGGCTTCCTTCCCCCTCCTGCCAGAGAAAGTCAGCCAGGCTCTCAGCCACCCTTCCTCTCTGTGCGCACAAAGACCCTTTGCCGTACCTCAACCCTTAGCCATTCCTCCAATTCTCCATGAGGTTTTCTCTTTCCTTCTAGTTGTAGAATTTCCACTCAGCCAACTTTCCTGTGGTTCTGGATGGTGTCTGTTCTGTCTTTTAGTTGTAGTTTTGAAATTGTTGTGCAAGGCAGCAGTTTAGGTGCTTACCTATGCCGCCATCTTGGTTTCTCTATTCTACATACATTTTTAATGCTAAGGCTCACTGCTTCTCAATAGTATCCCACCTTCTAGTAACTGTTTATCCTCGGCGATGTAGGGGTTCTCTCATCCTGCAAGTTTGGGAAATCAGCATACTAGGACTCCCCCTGCTTAGAAATAAACACTCTACATTAATATATCAGAGACCCCACAAAGTTGCACCATAAAAAAAGATTTTACATAATGGAAAACTAACAATCTTAGATTTTCCATGCACACCTGTTAACATACCCTTGAACTGCTCTCCCTTTGAAAGGTTGATGTGTAGTTGTCAGGAGCTTGGGCTTTGAAAGGGGACAAACCTAGTTTCAGAGTCTGCTCCCACCTTTATTCTCTTCTTATTACTTCAATCTCCACCAAAGAAGCACATGAGTGCTTACCTCACAGACCCATGTGAGGTTTGAGAGAGATAATATACATGAAGCACATTGCAAGTCTATTATTCAGTTCACTCTAAAAACTGGGACAGATTTGATAATGTCATAATTACTAAACTGAAGTTTGCCCTTAACTATAAATCACAATGATTTGTCATGTAATATTTTTTAAATCGGTCTTTTTAATGACTCCACATTAGTCAATCGTATGGCTATCTCATAATTGATTTATCTAATTCCATAGTGTGGGATATTTATTTCCATTTTATTAGTTCACAAATAATGCTTTCTTGAACATCCTTACATATATAGTTTTGACAACAGTTCTGGTTAATTCTTTACGATTGGATTGATTCCTGGAAATGGACTTGCTGAATAAAGGGGCATAAATATTTCTAAGATTTTTGATACAGCTTACTAAAATGTCCTCCAGAAGCTTATATCAAATTACATTTCTACTATGGTCTGACTAGCCACCCTATGTTTTAATCTTTCTGTTAGGATAATACTGGAGATTGATTGCTACACAGAGCAAAAAGAAAGGTCTCACTACATTTATGCTGGCTCTAGGTATAGAAAAGAGAGAGAACTTAATTATAAGAAGTAGCTACTTGAAAGGTAGAAAACCCATTTCTATGCTGACTTCCCAGGCCTCTAGCTGGACTGCACAGAGCAAGCCTGCAGGGGGAAGTCTTATAGATTAAGATAAAAGCAGATAATACAAATGGACTAAAGCAAATGTGAAAATACCATGGAGAACAAACATGTTTAGAAGTCTGGGAATTCATCAAAATGAACAGCTTGTTTGCTTAATTGATAGTGTAAAAGATCCAGTTGTTTAATTTGTTACTTTTCCAATAATGAATATTAAAATATTGGCTATTTAATTCTCAATGACATAAGTTTGTATTTACATGCAAGTGGACAGAGTACTGAGGGCATTCCACTTCTAAGAATCAATCATAAGGAGTTAATCAGAGATGTTGAAAAAGTTTTATATTTAAGTGAAGTAACAACAATACATTGGGGTCTTTGAAGGTAAGGTCTGTTTCTCATTGATCTTGGCGTCCCTGTTAACTATATGAGGATAGGCATGTAACAGGTAAATCATATGTCTGCTATGTCCATAATGACTCTGTGTATAAGATTCTCACAATCCTCTATTTATGGGTAGGACTCTTGTTCCTCAAGAGAAAGATACAGTCAGTCAATTTAGAAGATGAGATCACTGATAGTGTATTTCCTAGATGAATCAAGAATGTATGGGGATTAACAATATGTCCTTTAGCTACACATAATATAGTTACTCACAGATACCTAGGAAAGATACTTTCTAATGATATATTTAGCAAAGAATCAAACTAATTTTCTACATGATGCCACAAAATGTCATCAGATTACTCTGGAAGCACATTTCATGCTTTAAATGACTTATATTTAAATACTGCTAATAAAATAATAAAAGTGAGTTACCCTATCGATAATTTTAAACGTTACTCCTCTCTCTACTTTTACTAAGGCTCTGAGTTAGTTACATGAATTAATAAGTTCTGCTGTCTTTTTTTGATAATTAGTTGGAGAACTGCCAAATCCCCAGTCATGGGTCAAGAAGGATGAATTTTTAAATGACTAGGAGATTAGCTATAATAGAATTTAACTACAAAAAACCACATTTTCCTGCTATATCAGTAAAGCTTTAAGTTAGTAGAATAACTAGGAGGCCTGTACCTTGGATACCTGAGCTAAAAAAAAAAAAAAAAGATAAACAATACTCTTTACTTACCTGTGTATTATGAAAATTTGTTAAGTTCTTTTTGTAAGATGCATTTGTCTCTGTGGATAAAAGTTTCCATTAAAGTTTAAAAATAAAGAATTATAACTAGGATAGCATTTAGAGGTTCTCACCTGAGTGAAGAAGGGTGGAAATGCGATATGCAAGAAAGCCAATGTAATGGTTGCTTAAAAAGTGGTTTTAAGGAATCTGAAGCAGAATCATCTATGTTATGCTGAAAGGCCCTAGGGAAATAAAAATAATTATTTCAGTGTATACAGGAAGCGTTAACTATGGAGACCATTGACAGTTTTTATTTTTACGTAGTATTCTATGGTAAGGATTTTTTCGTATTGGGCTAGAATGGACAATGCATCCATACCATCCACTTGGGATTTATGCCAGTAGGTGAGTCACAGGCCTCTATATAACCATCCTTACACTTGGGAAGATTATGGCAATACCATTATCATTTAATTTTTTTTAAACTCACCTTATAAAATTTGTCAAAAATAAATGTATAAAGAATAATAGTACAATGAATACCACTTATCTCTCCCTCCTCAACTTGGATCCAATAAATGGCAATATTTTGTCACATTTGCTTCATTAATATAAAAATGTTTAGTATAAAGGTTCCTCTTTTTACTCTTTAAAGAGATTTACAAAAACTAAACAATTAATGAAAATTTATAATTAATTTTGTATTTTCTTAAAGGCCTCCAGAGAGCTTGTAAATAAGAATTTAAGTGTAAAATATTTGATTATTACTTCAAAATGTGAACAATTTGGCCAGACTCCCTGGTCTACAACTATATTTGGAGAATTGACTTTAACATTTTTCTAGATTGGCCCAAATTCAATAATAAATCTTGAGGTAATGCGAAAGAATTTGCTACATAAAATCCTTAGTAGATAGTCTGTTTAATAAAAAATTTATAGTAACAGGAGGCTGTATTTGCCCACTTGGAGTTAAGAGCGACAATGGGACCACTTTAGAAATAGAATTGTTTGAAGTGGTACTATTTCTCTTTCTCTAAAGTATAGGAGCAATAGCATCTTTTAGATAATATGTAGAACAGAATTTCATTTTGAATGCCAGTCCCTGTCTTTTCACATCCTGCTTTTTGTACCTTTGCATTTTCTAAATTTGACCTCTCACCTATTTGTCTTGTCAAGTAAAACACCTTCTAATTAAATATACTTAGACTTTTTAATACTTTTAATATATAATCTTCTCTTTGAAAGCCATTTTTCTCACTAATTTTCAAAATAGAACAAAACTCCTTAAATAGGTTTCAAAATCAGGTAGTCGTATATCTACTCCATGCATTCCATTGTGTGAACTAGAGAGATAAGCAGAAGCTAGTCAGGATACCAGAATATGCTTTTCTAGGGAGTCTGGATTTTGTATCAGCAATGAGGATTCACTGAAGAGTTTATAACATGAGAGTGACACCAACTATTTTATATTTTAGACAAGTCACTTGAGTATAAGTGAGGAGAATAGACTAGTGATGATCAAGGTTGGAGGAACCAGAGATAATGAAGATGATACTGTGGTAGACAGATAGAAGAGGGCAAGGTCCTATGGTTAGAAACAGAGGGATAGTGAAAGGAGACAAATGTCAATATAAATTAAATTAATATGGTTAACAATATTCATCCCCTAATGACATGTAGTTGGAGATGGCATGAGGGAAAAGCAGAAGTGAAAAGAATTGAGGGAAAAGAAGATCTGTAAGATGACTTGCAGATATTTGAAGTTATAGATATGTTGAGGGAGCTGCAGACAGTTGAAGTACATTCAGAAAGAGACATACAATAGGAATTTGGATTTATTGATATAACCTATACAGGAGACATCTGGGTTGAAGATACTGATGTGGACATCATTAGCATGACAGTGAAGCCATAGGAATGGCTGAAGTCACCCAAAGAAAGAGTGTAAAATGAAAAGATGGTCAAGGAAAGAACTCCAGAACACATTGATATTTAAAGGGTGAGGTGAGAAAAAGAAGCACTCAAATGCAACCAAGAAGGAATAATCAGAGAAGTAGGCAAAGAACCAGGAGACAGTGACAATAGGGGAGCCAATGGAAGACAAATGGCTAATAGTGTCAAAAGGTGCAGGAGAGTAAGGAAATGGAGAAACAAAAATTGGAGCTAGTGATTGGGTATGCATGGATAACCTGACCCATGTTGTTTGGTTAGCAATATGAGGGCAATTGCAGTGATGCAATTCTATTAAAAGTCTAAATGATGAATGTATTGAGTGAATGGTAGGTGTCAAAGTGGAGACAATGAGCAGGAACTATATTTTAGGAGGGAAAAACAGTAGTCAAGAAGGGATACATTTTAATGCAGGGGAGGTTGGAGGAAGAATCAGAGTAGAAAGAATATTCTGACATTGTGGAATAGGATGTAAATGTGGTTAGGTGAAAATATTTGCTTTGGTTGGGAAAAGAGATACATTGATCACCTGTCAAAGGATAATGAGGTGAGTAGGGATCAAGATAATTATTAAGAATGGAGATGAGAAGTTCAAGTGCATTTATGATGGTCTGGGTTTTCTCAGAAAAGTACAGAGGCAAGGCCATCTGATAACAAATAGTGGGATGGGGGCTCGTAGGGGGTTTGACCAAAGTAGGTGATGGGACAGGCAGCTCTTTAGAGATTGGACAAAATGGGATTTTATGTTGTCAAAAGATAAAAGGACAGCTGAGTGCTTTTTTGCCAGCAGTGTTCCAGAGTCTTGGGTAGAGAGGCCAAGAAAGAGAGGTGCAGAGCAAGAACATGCAATAGCCAGAGGGCTAGAAAAAGGAGGGACCTGGTATAAAATGAGAGGAGATGCAGCAAGGGGTCTGGAAAGAAAGGGAATCTCAAAGGATGTGACAGACGGGGTGGGGTGGGGGGGGAAGCATGGGACAAAAGAGAAGGGACTTGGTGAGAGAGCAGGAGAACCTGGAGACAGTAGGATCATAGCCTCTGCCTACTTTCCTACCTCTTTGAGCTCTTTGCATGAATTCCCATGTGTCCAGTTATCTTGGGGCCATCCTAGTTCTCTAAAAATAAATAGCTTTCCTAGAATGTGCTCTTTGTCATGTTCAGCTAGCCACTGAAGATCATTTAAAAGCAGTACATAGGCACATGTAGGAGCTCTGGAGCCAGACAACCTGGGTTTGCATCATGAGTGTGCTTTTTATTACATGTGTAATGTTGTTTTTTAATTTATTTCGCTTCAGTTTTCTCATTTGTAAAATGGGGATAATAATCACAATCACCTCAGTGTGATGATTCAGATAATGCATATATGGACTTAGCCAAGTATGTTGTATATAATAAGGACTCAATGTATGTAGGTGTCCTATATAATAAAGAGGTAATATGCAAATTAACCCTCACGCCCTCACAAAGATGGCTGCCTATGACCAGGCTGGCAGGGGGGTTAAGTGAGGGACAACCAAACAACTGAACAGCAGGCTGCGTGGGGCAACCAGGCCCATGGGGGGAGGGCAGTTGGGGGTGACAAGGCCAGCAGGGGGGGCAGTTAGGGGCGACCAGGCTGGCAGGGGGGGTGTAGTTGGGGGCAACCAGGTTGGCAGGTGGGGCAGTTAGGGGAGACTAGGTCGGCAGGGGAGGCAGTTAGGAGCAATCAGGCCAGCATGCAGAGGCAGTGAGGGTCAATCAGCCTGGCTGGGGGGTGGGGGGGGGAGTTAGGGGCAACCAGGCAGGCAGGCAAGTGAGCAATTAGGTGCCAGCGGTCCAGGATTGTGAGATGGATGTCTGATTGCTGGTTTAAACTGGCAGTCGGACATCCCCCAAGGGCCCCAGATTGGAGAGGGTGTAAGCTGGGCTGAGGGGACCACCCCCCAATGTATGAATTTTGTGCACTGGGCCTCTAGTTATTGGCATAATGATAGTTGTAAATACTCCTAATGGTCTATGACTATCTCAAAACGGATGTAAAATTCCAAAAGTCTAAACGGTTGTCTAGTTACAGTTTTATCCTTAAGTTTAGAAAAATAATGGAGGATCTAATGATAATGGAATGGTTATGTAGCCAAATTTTCTTAGACTACAAACCACTGGCAATCTAATACTTCCCAGAACATTTCTGCCAGTACCTAACCTCTTTCACTTCACTGATGGTTTCTCAGTTGTACTGGTAATAGTGAGATTATTTGGCTATAAGAAATGTTATGGCAGATGTTTATAGTCTCAGAGGGGGTGGGATCTGTATGAGCATTTAATTCCACAGCAAGATCCCAAATTAGTTTCATTATTCTGGAGAGTATAACAGGGTGAAAATTGGCCCACAAGCCTCAATGGGAGAATGAAATGATGAGCTAGCTATTAGATAACCTCTAATGATATTTTGGTATGCAGTTAAAAGAGAGGATGCTCTAAATAATTCATAGTGAAGAGTAAAATGCAATTGTATGAGCTACAGAATTATATTTTTCAACAAACATAATAGAATTTTGACATAGCAAACTTAAATATTCATTTTAAAATAACTAATTGTCTATTGGTTGAAGCAGAATATTGTATATTCTACAATATTAGCATATTGTAAAGATGGCTTTGTTAAGGGAATAGAATGAATATGGGGAAATTCTTTGCCTTTGCCCTTTTCCCAACATCAACTAACCCAAGCCTCTTGCCTCCCATTAACATCATAAAGCCTCTGGGCTCATCACACCTCACCACTTGAGCACTCTACCTCAGATTCAGCCTCCTGGTCCTCAGATCTACAATTATGCTATCTTCCTTCCCTTTCTGCATTAACAACTTGATTTATTCCTTGGGCTTATGCAGCCAGCTGCTAGAATGAAATAAATCCAATGCACATAAAAGTGAGAACAAGTGATAAACTAAAGAGCTGGCTGGATTTTATGCTTCTCTTATGCCACCCTGCTTTTGGCTGCCCTCCCAGTAGAATTGTGTCTCAATATACAGTACAATGTTAATGAAATAAACCTCCAAGATGGAAACAAAGCAGCCCAAGGGTCAGGTCAGATGTCTTGTGTCATCTGTGCCTACCACAGTGCCTGAGACATTAGAGGTGCTCAGTAAATAAAAATATCAAGAAGGAGAACTGGTTTGAAACTAAACTGTTGAGAAAGCCCTGGAATACTTGAGATAACTAAGGCCATCTGAGCCTTTCTGATTGCCTTAAAATCACAAGCAACTAATCATGAATACGTAGAGATAACCAAATTAAATTTACTTTACCATCCTAGCTAATAAAGAGGGAATATGCTAATTGACCATCACTCCATCACAAAGATGGCTGCACCCACAGCTGAGGCCAAGTGACCATAAGGAGTCTTAACAAGCATTCAGCAGGGACCTGAGGCTACGCCCTCTCCTGCCCCCATGGGGCTGATTGGGGGACCTCAGGCCGCGCCCCCCACCCAGCGGAGCTTGACAGGGGACCTCAGGCCACCTTCCACACCCGGCAGGGCTTGACAGGGGACCTCAAGGTGCACTTCCCATCCTGGTGCTGGGCTAGGGGACCTCAGACTGCTCCCCCAGCCCCAGGGCCAGGCTGGGGGACCTCAGACCATGCCCCCCACCTGGTGGGGCTTGACAGGGGACCTCAAGGTGTGTTTCCCGTCCTGGTGCTGGGCTAGGGGATCTCAGGCTGCTCCCTCCACCCCAGCACCAGGCTGAGGGACCTCAGGCCGTGCCCCCCACCCCGGCACCAGGCCGGGGGATCTCAGGCTGTACCTCCCGCCCCAGCACCGAGCCAGGGGACCTGAGTCTGTGCCCCCCTGCCTGGCAGGGCTTGACAGGGGACCTCAAGGTGAACCCCCAGTGCTGGGTCAGGTGAACTCAGGCCGTGCCCCCCGCCCAGGGGGGACCTGAGGCTGCACCCCCCTGCGGATAGGGCTTGACAGGGGACTTGAGGCTGTTCTCCCTTCCTGGTGCTGGGCCAGAGGACCTGAGGCCGCACCCCTCCCCGCCCCCACCTGGCGGGGCTTGATGGGAGACCTCAAGGCACACACCCCTACCCAGTCTGGGCTGGGGGACCTCAGGCCACGCTCCCCGTCCTGGTGCTGGGCCAGGGGACCTGAGGCTACGTTCCCTGCCTGGTGGGGCTTGACAAGGGTGGGACTGGCTGGGTCTGGATCTATCCCAATGAGGGGGTGGGTGGCGGCCAGGTCTGGGTCTCATGCGATTTTGAGGCGTATGTGAGTGGGCGGGGACTTGACTCTGGGTCCCATGGTGAGCCCCAGACTCTGACAGGAGAAAGGTTTTCATGTACATTTTACTAATTTTCTTTCATCTCTGACATTTCTATTATAGAGAAAGGGCAAATAGCAATATTAAATTATTTCCTCTAATTAATCTCCTTTTAATGTGCATGAATGTTGTGCACCAGGCCACTAGTTTCAGACATAATATTAAGTCACTTCTTTGCTTTCATAAACCTGTATTACCCCTGGGACTATAAGTAGTTGCCTAAATTTCATTAAGTGAGAGAAATAAAGATACACTTGAAGTAAAACATGGTTCCCCATATTTCTCTTGCCCCCTTGGCTTGTGTTTCTCATGATGAAAATAACTCTTTGAGGTTAGAAAATGATGACTTAAAGTTAGAAAATGACTAGCACAATGCTTGGCCTATAGTCTACCATAGTAAAGGTCAACCATAGTAATTACTGGTTAAATAAAAAAAGAAATATGAATAATATGTCAGACCCTGCTTAGCAGAAAGGGGGATTAATTTTGGGGCCATCTGTGAAGAGCAGTCTTGGGTGGTACACAGCCAAGGGGCAGGTTGAGAAGAGAACATATGGTAGAGAAATAGAATAAGACTTGACCCCTGAGAACAGAGCAGAAACCAGCTAGTCAAAGATTCAGGACAAAGGCCTTCTCAAAATTTTATTGCTAGCCTTTTACCAGTGTTTTTACCCTAGTAGGACCACACATAAAGCTGTTTGATTTAAGTGTTGTGGGTTTTTTAAAATAGAAATATTTCCTTAAAACAATGTTTAGAGGGAATGGGAACAAAGGGAGTCAGTCATTTAATCTGAAACAAAATGGCAAAGACAAGAAACTTCACTTTCTGGATTGTTTTGCATCCTGCAGACATCATTTTTTGTCTACATTTTAAGTATTTTTTATTTTTATTTCCATTCAGTCTTTACTCACTTTTAACAGCTCACTGAGTGATATAATTCACATACCACGAAAGTTGCCCATTTTAAGTGTACAATAAAATGAATTCTAATATATTTATCCTTCACATCTATCTAATTTTAGAACATTTTGATTAGCCTAAAAAGAAACCCCTGCATCCATTAGCAGGTACTAACCATTCTCTCTTTCTCTCCTGAGCAACCACTAATCTACTTTCTTTTTCTATGGATTTGCCTATTCTGGACATTTCTAGTAAATTTGTGTGCTCTTATATCTGGTTTTCTTCACTTAGCATGTTTTTTATTTCACCTCTGTTGTAGTATCTATCAGTATTCTATTTCTTTTTATTGCTGAATAATATTCTATTACATGGATATGCCACATTTTGTTTATCCATTCATCATTTGATGGAATTTGGGTTTGCTCCACTTTGTTATATTATGAAAAATGTTGCTGTGAACATTTGTGTACAAATATTTGTGTAAACATATGTTTTTATTTCTTTCAGGTATAAAACTATAGTAAAATTGCTGGGTCATATAACCATATGCTCAACTTTTTACTTATGCATATTCTATGCTTCCCATTTTGAGGAACTACCTGTTTTCCAAAGATTTCCAGACACTCTGGAGGTGTAAAAAACGAAGTTTTAGACCAATATATTTTGTTTTCTGAGGGACTGTGAAGTAGTTTTTAAAAATAAATAACAGGGGAACTAAGATGGTAGCATAGGTAAATATCTGTACTTGCTGTCTCTCACAACCACATCAAAACTACAACTAAAAGACAAAACATTGATCATCCAAAACAATGAGAAAGCTGGCTGAGTGGAAGTTCTACAACTAGAAGGAAAGAAAAAAGCGTATTGAGACTGGTAGGAGGTGTGGAGGTACAGAGGTGCAGAGATGCGGAGGTGCGGAGGCGCATGCGGAACAGGCTGGCAACTGGGTGTGCTGTTGTTTTTTTCAATCAGGAGGGAGATACAAGCTCCCAACTGCTCTGAACTCCAGTTCCGGGAGAGACTCTGGGGACCCAGACTCATATGGGGAGAAACTGGACTGTCTGGCATGGGGCCGGAACATGAGAGCAGCTTTCCCTCAGAGGTGCTTGCAGCAATCATTGTTCCTGCGTGGGGGCACGGGACGCGGAGACCTCTCCAATGCAGGGCTGACTGGCAGCCATTGCTGTTTGCTCTGCCCTGGGGATTTCCTGAGACCCCCCCCCACCCAGTTTACAACCCTACTCAAGCTGTGCACAGCAGCTTTTGCATATGAATGGCCTGTCCTTTTGCAGTCTAACCTAACAAACCGCAGCTGGGTCAGAGAGCTCCAAAGCCTCCAAAAGAAGGCCTAAGGCTCAGCAGCAGCAGCTGGCCTTGCTTCACAGCTGGGCCTCATCTGGGCACTTCTAAACCCCAAACAAAGAGGAGGAATCTGCAGATCTCTGTAGCTCCTGCTGGGTGGCCTCAGGTAGTGGCTGACTTTGCACCTCCTTGGAGATCCAAGAGCCAGTGTACCCAGTGATCAGTGTGAGACCATACCAGATTACAACTCTTCACATCCGTAAGTGACACACTCAAGAGGCAGACTCAGTGAGCGCCAAAGCCCCACTGAAGCAAGTTGTGTCCCATAAGGGTGTCTCCAGCACAGCAGTTCTCTCATTGTAGACACAGCTGGTCCTCACAGCCAACTGGCCTGGAGGTCAATTCCTCCCAGTGATACCAACAACAATCAAGGCTTAACTACAATAAGACTGTGCACACAGCCCACAAAGGGGTGCACCAAGAGAATCCACCTCAGGTAACTGGGGAGACTGAGCCACTGGGCCCTATAGGACACCTAGCACACAAAGTCACTCTATCAACACAGGGAAGCAGCCAAAATACAGAGACAAAGAAACATGTCGCAAATGAAAGAAATGGAGGAAAGCGAACTACTGGATATAGAATTCAAAACCATAGTTATAAGGTTACTCAAGAATCTTCTAGAAATCTGTGAGAAGTATAGTGAGACCCTCAAGGATCTTCGTGAGAATGACAAAAAAATGGAAAAGGACCAGTCAGAAATTAAGCATACACTGACTGAAATAAAGAATAATATACAGAAATTCAACAGCAGACTAGAAGATCCCAGAATCAAGTCAAAGATTTTACAAAGAAGCAAAAAACACCCAACTAGAAGAGCAAAAAGAAAAGAATCCAAAAATATGAAGATAGTGTAAGGACCATCTGGTACAACTTCAAGCATACCAACATCCGAATTATGGAGGTGTCAGAAGAAGAGAGAGAGCAAGATACTGAAAACCTGTTTGAAGAAATAATGACAGAAAACTTCCCCTAGCTGGTGAAAGAAATAGACTTACAAGTCCAGGAAGCACACAGAACCCCAAACAAGAGGAATCCAAAGAGGACTATACCAAGACACATCATAATTAAAATGCCAAGGGCAAAAGACAAAGAGAGAATATTAAAGGCAGCAAGAAAAAACAACAACAGTTAGTTACTTATAAGGGTGTACCCATATGACTATCAGCTGATTTCTCAACAGAAACGATACAGGCCAGAAGGGAGTGGCAAGAAATACTCAAAGTGATGAATAGTAAGAACCTACAACCAAGATTACTCTACCCAGTAAAGTTATCATTTAGAATTGAAGGTCAGATAAAGAGCTTCACAGATAAGAAAAAGCTAAAGGAGTTCATCACCACCAAACCAGTATTATATGAAATGCTGAAGGGTATCCTTTAAGAAGAAAAAGGTAAAGATAAAGAATTATGAACAACAAAGTGACAACAAATACATATATATCAACAAGTGAATCTAAAAATCAAGTGAATAAAAATTCTGATGAACAGAATAAACTGGTGAATATAATAGAATCAGGGGCATAGAAAGGAAGTGGACTGACAATTTTTGGGGGGAAGGAGGTGTGGGGAGTGTGAGAAGAGACTGGACAAAAATCTTACACCTATGGACGAGGACAGTGGGGGGGCGTAAGGGCATGGGGTGGGGTGGGAACTGGGGTAAGGGCATGGGGTGGAGAGGAGCTACGGTGGGGGGGATAGAGGAACATTTGTAATAATCTGAACAATAAAGATTTACTTAAAAATAAATAAATAAATAACAGCCCAGCCAGCATGGCACAGGTGTTGACCGTTGACCTGTGAACCAGAAGGTCACAATTCGATTCCCTGTCAGGGCACATGCCTGGGTTGTGGGCTCGATCCCCAGTGTGGGGTGTGCGGAAGGCAGCTGATCTATGATTCTCTCTCATCATTGATGTTTCTATCTCTCTCTCTCTTTCCCTTCCTCTCTGAAATCAATAAAAATATATTTATAAATAAATAAATAATGGCCTAAGAAAAACATAACTTCAAAAGATCTAGCATGAGTTTGAAACTAGAGACACAACATTGACATACCTTGGAATTTAGTCATTCAAAAGCCATATGAGTGACTCCAAGTGAACTCCAAGACAAGTCTGCTGCTTTTGGCTTAGTGATCTCCATTCTGACCTATTTGTAATGACTTCGGCCTTTGCCTGGTACATTGTATATTCTTTCATGTTATTAAATGTTAAAACATTGGGGACAGTAAACCTTCAAAAAGTTTCCACTTATAAGTTTTTATATGACACATAAATATTTTTTATCATTAAAATTTTTTATCAGACTTCCCGAAATTATTAAGGACAGGTTATTTCCTCTTGTACAGCATTGTATTCCTTGTGCTAATCACAGGGGGTAAGGTAGGCAACAACATTAGTTGAGCTGAAACTAAATTATAAAATTCTAAGAATTAATTTGTTAATTTTTTATGTACAAATTAAAACTAGCATTCTATGAAGGCACAATATGATATGAAACCATTGTCTGAGTGTGTGTATGAATGCACATTGGCTACACTTCTGAACATGTAGTTTAACACCTTTATGAAAGAACTACAAGTGATAAGCACTTTGGAAAATGCCTGGTGAATATTTTATGTTTCAGCAGGTCTCTTTCCCTAGAGGGCAAACCTAAAGTACTCCTTTTAAAACATTCTAAAAGAAATCTACTAAGGAGAGTAAAAAAAGAACACAAGTTTTTGCAAACAGGTTTCATTCTTCCTGAAAAGATTTTAAAATCATATATTCCTGCCCTGGGATTTAGTGGTCTTACACTAAGCTCAGAAAGAAAAATACATTCAGTTTGTCTGTCAGAAATGCTTGGAATAAAGGCAGTTACCTTGTAAAACGGCATATTACATAGAGTGACAAACGTTAGGTATAGTTTATAAAAAAAGTCAATACTATCAACATCTTATTGTTACTTTTCACCACTTCCTCAAAGCATATAGTTTAATTTTTTAATGTGAGGTGGAAATACAGTTTTTTTTCTAAAATACTTATAACAACTTCATATCCTGTCTATGAAGGGAAGCTAAGTAAGTCAATAGGGTTCTTGCAACGTCTATGCATTTTTTCGTAATTGGTGAGAACATGCTGCCCTGTAGATTTATTTGCCAAGACAAAAGCAAAATATATTTCAAAGATTGGATTAATACTCTTGGAAGACAAACATGAAATTTTAACCAACATGAATGTATAAAATTTGAGAAAATTTTTATAAAGTGAGATTAAAAAGGAATTAAAGTATATCTAGATTTCTGTTCATACTTCAAAGCAATATAGCTATCTGTTTTATAAGGAAAGACCAGAGGCAGTACATGGTGTAAAATGTTCTGTAATCCTGGTTGAAATTAGCAATTTAAATTTGTTTAATAAGGTTACAGTGAAATATCTAATGTACAAATCACAGAGATTTAAGTACTTGCATAGTTGTTTAAAAATGTATTAAAAGGCTATAGGTTAACAATAATAAATGTATATTATATTATTATTATTGAAATATGCAATCTTTGATAATAATTTATTTGTTTTACAAATGCATTGGGGATTAAAATTTTTCTATTCATCTGTGACTAACCATGAAATTCAATATTGCTTACCATGACCAATTCATGAAATTTGTCAACTTTGTTCCTGATTTTCACAGGGCCTTCCCCTTAGACAAAATGAACCATTTAACTAAGAACACAACAATTTTTTCATCTATGGTAAATCAGTTTAGTTTATTAGGATTTACTATGGATTTCAGACCTTGAGCTTTTTATGATTATGAACCATTATATATTTAATCCCAAATGTCTAACAGTTTATCTCACTGTTTCTCCCGCATTCAGAAAGAATTCTCCATTTCTAAAATTAATTTTCAATGCCAGAAGGAACAATCTATAAGCAATGGGTTAGTTGAAAGTCAAACAGCAGGTGAAAATTATGGGAAATTGAAATCAAAGCTGTTATTTACTCAGAAATTCTAACAAAAAACCTCAAAATTTCCTGAAAATCAAGATTCATATATTGCCCTTAAATGAGTGTTAAGAAAGGAATACTTTGCCTAGTTTATCCTAAGAAATAGAAATACTGTATGTCTAATTTTCACTATCCAAGAAATAAGAATATGAAATTACCTAGTCTTTCAAGATAAAGTGACTACGTTGGAGGAGAGTTTAAACAAAATTATATTACTATATTAGAAAATCTACTCCAACCTTTTCTCTATTACTAATTTGAATAAAATAAACCAGAAAAGTAGTTAAGAAATTTTAATTTCCCTAAATGTTATTTATTCAGCTAAGTAAACTACATCAACATTTAAAAAATGTAATTGCTTAGTCTTATTTCCACTTGCCATTACTAGCTCAGATACCAGAGCCTAATACTAAAAATGAAAATCTGTGGTAGATTAACTGACAGTGTGGAACTATGAAGTCTCTTCCAGATTCAGGCATATTTTAGAACCATTTTTAATGTTAATTTTTTTTATTAGAGCAAACCAATCTATATAAAATTAAAAGCTAAAAATAAATTTTTAAAAGCCATTAGATATAATTTTATTTTTTCTTAAAGTTTCAAGCTATGACTGAAATAACCAATCCATTAATATAATTTGATCATTTAAATAACTTAACGAGTGAAGCTTAAAATGGTCCTGACTGTATTGGAGCTTTATCAACTGAATGAAATTTACCAATAGAGACATAACACAGTATTCAGACTAACTTGCTTTGAGAATGAAGAAACCCCTGTTGGTTAGTCTTAGTTTTGTACAATAGCCCAATTCACAATACAAAAAACGTACTTCAAAAAATTTCTACTTACTACCTATACAATTCAGTAAGTAGAATGAAAATAACTGTTAAATCCCATTATTTTCTATATTGTAATAGCAAAAAAGAAAATATATTTGATACTTACTGATATAAGTCAGTTAACGGTGAAGTCAAAATGACTAATGTTGTCAACAGATTATTACAATGGGTATAAATTTTAAAAATTTTATCATCTATATATTCATGAGGATTCAAAAGTTTCTGTACAGATGTGCAAACTGGCCATAACATGTTCTCGGTGCATATTAAAATTGTTGTGACATCAAGTCTATTAGAAAGAAAAAGAAGAAAATTACGTTAAACGAAAGTACCGTTCTACTTGGTATATACACTATCTTTTATATTTCTTGTATTAAACATGTATAAGAATATAAATATTTGGTTAGATATCAGAGCTTCAGAGATCAAAGACAGAAGGCATCAAAACTAGGTTCTGAGTTTCCATAATACCATTATCTTTAGGGATTGTGAGGTCTAAAGAGTTTTAGGGGTGCTTTTAAAAAAATATGTTTTTATTTTGCATTATCAGGATACTATTCAAGAAGTTCAGGAGACTTTCCTTGAAATTACATTCAGTAAAAGAAAAGTCAGGTTAAAATAAAATTTGCTATTACATACACACACACACACACACACACACGGAAAAAATTTGATAGCAGAACAATTCTCCTCATCCAAGTACAAGTTGTCAAAAGACAGTTACACGGTGGGTCACATGTTTTCCAAGCAAGTGGGAGATGAGAAAGAAATGACACCAGAAGCTCTAATGTAGTGTCGGAAATTTCCAATAATACATAAATTTTTGGCAAATATGCTATATTATTTATCTTATTCATAAATTCATTTCTTTGTTTCTATCTTTGTTGAGTTATAATAGGGACACAAAGATCTGTTTAAAGATTATTTTGGTGTACAATTAAATTTTACAGACCTCATTTAATTTCTCCATTTTTCTTTTATATTCAGTGTTGAAGAAATATACATCCCATACAGTAAAAAGCTAATATGCAAATTGTCCCCTCGGGAGTTCCACCTACCAGGAGTTTGGCCACTCACTATGACGTGAGCTGACCACCAGGGGGTAGTGCAGAATGAAGGAAGGCCCCAGCTGGCAGCCAGCAGCCAAGGAAATGAAGGCCCTGATTGGCCCTGATTGCCGGCCAGGCCTAGGGAACCTACCCAGGCATGAATTTCGTGCACCAGGCCTCTAGTATATTAATAAGATATCACATATTATATATAAATCTTATAGATGGTTGTGGTATTTGACAGTTGGATGCTACTGGAATACTAAATGCATCAATAATCACCTTTAGGAAGGTTTAATTGTATTTGCATCCATTTACTCTACTTGCTGATTAAATAATTTCAAATCTAAAATATATTCACACATACACACACTTTTGATTTCCAAATGAATGGTAATTTAGATTAAACATACAAATAAATATATTTATTTTATGTAGAAAAGTTAAAAGAAATAACTCTAGTTCTGAGTGGCATTATGATGTAACTGCCCAGAAAATAAAAACCAAGTCTCCATAGTACAATTATTTAATTAAATATACTACCTATTTCATGAGTTAATAGTAAACATCTTATAATGACTTGCCACCTCATAGTCAAAAGTGATATATTCTACATAAGGAAAAAGAATGAAGGTATTTTTTGCTCTCAAAAGGAATTTTCCATCTATTCTTTGGAGTCCATTAAAAAAAATAAAAAAAGGGGGGGGGGGAATGGCAGCGGAATAGACAGACATGTTCTGAGCCTTGTCCTGGAGCAGATAGAAAGAACAGCTGAGGGTCACATGGGAAGGGTGTGTTGGTGAGTTGAGGGACAGCTATACTCCAGGAGATGGTGGGGACTGCTGGACGGGGCTCCCCTGACCAGGCAGCCCCCACTGCTGCTGGGTTCCCTCCCGGAGTGATCGGCTTGGATGCGGAGACCGCGCCATCTTGAAGGGGAAAGTGGATGTTATTGGAAGCCTGAAAATCTACAACTACAGCACCCACTGAACAGCTGCGAACCCCAAAACATTGGTCCCCAATTGGTACAAATATGCGTATTCAGAGGAGCTCTACACTCCACCATGGAAAGGTCAGATTTTGCCTGGGATAAGGTGAGGTCTCTGGTCCTGGCAGGAGAGAGAAACACGCACACTGTGGAAGCTGGAGGACCAGGGGAAGTCTGCGCCTAGAAAAATCCATGGCTGTCGGGGCTGGCGTGATCTGTGAATGTGGAAGGGGGTCCTCAGAGCTGCTAAAATAAAGGAACTCTAAAAAGCAACCCATTTTGATCTGACACAAAAGGACAGCCTAAAAATTTTAAAAGTGTGCTGGCTGCTTAGACCCAAGGGGGAAAAAAAGACTGCAAAGACTTGCGTGCATCCCCGGAGTACGCACACTTACTGGCTCTTTTTTCTTTTCTTTTTTCTTTTTCCTCTTTAAATCCTTGCTTCTGAATACTAAGCCCAATACATAGGATCACCCAATTGGGGACACCCTAAGAGACTGCAGGGATAAGTTGTTTTTCTGGAACCTGGGGATCAGAGCAGGGAATAACCATCAGAGAACTAGCTCTGGGGCAACCCACTCCCACAAACCGGTATTGACTGTCACTGGGAAAGCAGGATCTAAGCACTGGCTAGAGAGGACCTATAGACTCAGAGGTCAATCCAGAAACACTGCTGCCCAGGGGTTGAATCACAAATTGACTCTTGTGTAAACACAAATAAAGGAATACAAGAAATTAAGACACACTGCCTGCTTAAAAATCAGGACTGGTTTACAACACTGAGGAGCAGTGGAACACAGGAAACTTCACTACTGTCCTGACTAGTAAACAGGCATGCCAAAGAGAACAGTAGAGGAAGTGAATGACCTTCACTACTGCACATTTTTATTTTTTTCATCTTTTACTTAAGAAACTAATTTTTTTTTCTTTTTTCCTCACTTGATTTTACCCTTTTAATTATTACATTTTTATTTTCAATCAGTATTACTACTACTAACATTTTACCTTTTTTTTTTTTTTTAAAAAGTGTCATTTTATTTTCTCTTTATTTTACTTTGGGATTAGTGTTCTACATTCTATTTTCATCTTTCCTTTAGCATCATTTTACTCTATCTCAACTTTATCTTTATGCCATCACTCTCTTCCTAAATTTTCCCCTTTTGTTGTCCTGTTTCTCTTACCCTTTTCCTGCTTGAAATTTTCGCTATTCTTTTTTTTTACCCCCTGTTAAAATTTCACCCTACTTATATATCTAATTTCCAATCCCCAGCTCCAAGTCTATACACACCTCTCTCTTCTCTGTCTTCACTATCCAAAATATTGTTTTTCTCTCTGCCCTTTTGTTGTTGTTTGCTTGATTTTTCATTATATCGATTTTTTATGCTTGTTTGTGAGATTGTTTTGCTTATCTTTTTTTGTTTGTTTTGTTTTTGTTTGTTTTTTGCTTCTGTTTTCCCTCACCTCGCTTCATATTAGTTGTTGTTTGTAGTTTGTATTCATCTCCAGGTACTTGTTGCTGGCATTTGTTGGGATTAGTGGCTGTTCTATTGGAGTTTTCTCCCCATATATATAGTTTGTTTCTCGCTTCTTTCTTATTCTCTTTCTTTTCTCTCTTACTTTTTTTTCCTTTTCCCAATTTCATTTTTGCACTCCTTTCTTTTTTTTCCTCTTCTTCTTTCTCTTCTATCCTCTAATTTGCCTTTCTCTGGTGGTCACCTTTATTTGGGGTTACTAATATTGTGAATACATATCTGTTCAGTGTCTTGTGCATTGTACCTAGTTGTGTTGTATTTTGTGCCTTTAAATCAACGCAGCCCAGAGAGAACTACATAACGAGACAGCCAGAGAAGAGAGACCATGGGGAGACAAAGAAACAGCCTGCATATGAAAGAAAAGCAGGCATCACCAGAAAAGGAAGTAAAGGAAATGGAGGCAAGCAACCTGTCAGAGAAAGAATTCAGAGAAATGGTCATAAAGTGGATGAAAAGAATGGAAGACAAATTCAACAATATGAGTAAGAACCAAGAGGAAATGAAGACGAGCCAAGAAGAAATGAAAAATGACATCGCTGCTATAACAAAAAAACTCAATAGAAAGCATCAAGAGTAGACTATAAGAAGCAGAGGACCAAATCAGTGAGCTAGAAGACAAGGTAGGAAAAAATACCCAAGTAGAGCAGCTTCTAGAAAAAAGAATTAAAAAGCAGGAGGAGAGCCTAAGGGAACTTTGGGACAACACAAAACAAAAGAACAGCCACATAATAGGGGTTCTAGAAGGAGAGGAAACTGAGCAAGGAATAGAAAATCTGTTTGAAGAAATAATGACAGGAAACTTCCCTGATATAGGGAAGAAAACACCCACACAAACCAAAGAAGCCCACAGAGTCCCAAGCAAAATGAACCCCAAAAGACCAATGGCAAGGCACATTATAATTAAACTAGAGGCCTGGTGCACAAAATTTGAGCACTAGGGGGGGTGTCCCTCAGCCTGGCCTTCAGCCTTTGCCCTCTTGCAGTCCAGGAGCTCTCGGGGTATGTCCGACTGACGAGGAGCGGGTCTAAGCCAGCAGTTGGATATCCTCAGTGCTGCTGTGGAGGCAGGAGAGGCTCCCACCACCGTTGCTGCACTTGCCAGACGTAAGCCCGGCTTCTGACTGAGTGGTGCTCCTCCTGTGGGAGCATACTGACCACTAGAGGGCATCGCCTGCATTGAGCGTCTGCCCTCTGGTGGTCATTGCACATCATAATGACTGGTTGTTCCACCATTCGGTCGAATTGCATATTAGCCTTTTATTATATAGGATTGGCAAACACCAACGACAAAGTAAGAATCTTAAAAGTGGCCAGAGAGAGATAGAAAGTTACCTACAAAGGAACCCCCATCAGACTAGCAACTGATTTCTCAACAGAAACTCATCAGGCCAGAAGGGAATGGAATGAAATATACAAAGTCATGCAAAGGAAGGGTCTGAATCGTAGAATATTGTACCCAGCAAAGCTATCAATCAAAATTGAAGGTGAAATCAGGAGCTTCACAGACAAAAAAGGACTAAGGGAATTTATTACCACCAAACCAGCAATGCAAGAAATGCTAAAGGGTCTGCTGTAAAAAAAAGAAATAGGAAGCAAAGAAGGAACACTGGGGTAAAGAACAAAAATGGCGACAAATAAGTACTTATCTATAATAACTTTAAATTTAAATGGATTAAATGCCCCAATTAAAAGACATAAGATAAGAAAACACGACCCATACATCTGCTGTCTACAAGAAACCCACCTCAGAAAAAAAAGACGCACACAGGCTGAGGGTGAAGGGATGGAAAAAGGTTTTTTAGGTGAATGAAAAAAAAAAAAAAGCTGGGGTAGCAATACTTATATCTGACAAATTAGATCTCAAAGTGAAGGACATAACAAGAGATAAGGAAGGCCACTTCATAATACTAAAGGGAGCAATCCAACAAGAAGAAATAACTATGGTAAACATATACGCACCCAATACAGGAGCACCCAAATACATAAAAAAAAACTCCTGGAGGATATCAAGGGAGAGATTGACAGCAATACAATCATAGTAGGAGACTTTAATATCACCATTGGACAAATCCTCTAAACAAAAAATCATCAAAGAAACATCAATCCTAAATGACTCACTAGACCAGATGGAATTAATTGACATCTTCAGAACATTTCACCACAAAGCCACAGAATATACATTCTTCTCAAGTGCACTTGGATCATTTTCAAAGATAGACCATATGTTGAGTTATAGGCAAAGTCTCTTCAAATTCAAGAAGATAGAAATCATATCAAGCATCTTCTCAGATCACAATGGCATAAAACTGGAAATCAATGACAATAAAAACAATCCAAAAAAATCAAACACATGGAGACTAAACAGCATGCTATTAAACAATGACTGGGTTAGCAGGGAAATCAAAGAAGAAATAAAAAACATCATGGCAACAAATGACAATAAAAACACAACAATCCAGAATCTATGGGACACAGTGAAAGCAGTCTTGAGAGGAAAGTTCATAGCTCTACAAGCCTACTGCAAAAAACAAGAAATAATGGTAATAAATTATCTAACCCTACAACTCAAAGAGTTAGAAAGAGAGCAACAAGAAAAGCCCAGTGTAAGCAGAAGGAAGGAAATAATAAAGATCAGAGCAGAGAAAAATGACATTGAGACAAAAAAAAAAAAAAAAAAAAAAAGATCAACAAAACCAAGAGCTGGTTCTTTGAAAGGATAAATAAGATTGATGAACCTATAGCCAGGCTCACCAAGAAGCAAAGAGAGAGGACCCAAATAAATAAAATCAGAAATGAAAGAGGTGAAATAACAAGAGACCCCACCGAAATACAAAGGATTGTTAAAAAATACTATGAACAACTCTATTCCAACAAACTGGACAACCTGAAGGAAATGGACATATTCCTAGAAAAATATAACCTTCCAAAACTCAATCAGGAATCTAAACATCTCAATAGGCCAATAACTATGGAAGAATTTGAAGCAGTCATCAAAAAGCTTCCAGCAAACAAAAGCCCGGGGCCAGATGGCTTCACAGAGGAGTTTTACCAAACATTCAAGGAAGAATTAAAACCTATCCTCCTCAGACTATTCCAAAGAATTCAAGAGGAAGGAACACTTCCAAGCTCCTTCTATGAAGCCAGCATCACCCTAATACCAAAACCAGATAGACAACACAATGAAAGAGAATTACAGGCCAATATCCCTCATGAACATAGATGCCAAAATCCTCAACAAAATTCTAGCAAATCGGATCCAGCAGTACATCGGAAAGACCATACACCATGACCAAGCAGGATTTATCCCAGGAATGCAAGAATGGTACAATATCCGCAAATCAATAAACATGATACATCATATAAACAAATTGAGAGATAAAAATCACATAGTCATATCAATTGATGCAGAAAAAGCATTTGACAAAATTCAACACCCTTTCTTGATAAAAACTCTCAACAAGGTGGGAATAGAAGGATCATACCTCAACATAATAAAAGCTATATATGATAAACCCACAGCTGACATCATACTCAATGGGAAAAAACTAAAACCATTTCCCCTAAGAACAGGAACAAGATAGGGATGCCCACTCTCACCACTCCTGTTCGACATAGTGCTGGAAGTATTAGCCATTGCAATTAGACAAGAAGAAGAAATAAAAGACATCCAAATTGGAAAAGAAGAAGTAAAGCTGTCCTTATTTGCAGATGACATGATATTGTACAGGAAAACCCCGAAAGACTCCATGAAAGACTGCATCAAAAAGCTAATAGACTAAATAAATGAATTCGGCAATGTAGCAGGATACAAAATTAACGTCAAGAAATCTATGGCATTTCTATACACCAATAGTGAACTTACAGAAAGAGAGACTAAAAAAGCAATACCATTTACCATCACACCAAAAAAATTAAGATACGTAGGAGTAAATTTAGCTAAGGAGGTAAAAGATCTATATGTGGAAAACTGCAGGACACTGAAAAAAGAGATAGAGGAATACGTAAACAGATGGAAGAACATACCATGTTTATGGATTGGTAGAATCAACATCATTAAAATTTCCATACTACCCAACGCAATCTATAGAATGCACTCCCCATTAAAATACCAACTGCATATTTCACAGACCTAGAAAGAACTCTCCAAAAATTCAGCTGGAATAAAAAAAAAAGACCCCGAATAGCCACAGCAATCTTGAGAAAGAAGAACAAAGTAGGTGGGATCTCAATACCAGATTTCAAGCTATATTACAAAGCCACTGTTCTCAAAACAGCCTGGTACTGGCACAAGAACAGACATACAGACCAATGGAATAAAATAGAGAATCCAGATATGAACCCAAACCACTATGCTCAATTAATATTTGACAAAGGAGGCATGAACATACAATGGAGTCAAGACAGTCTGTTCAATAAATGGTGTTGGGAAAATTGGACAGATCAATGCAAAAAAATGAAACAGGACCACCAACTTAACACCATACACAAAAATAAACTCAAAATGGATAAAGGACTTAAACATAAGATGGGAAACCATAAAAATACTAGAGGAATCCACAGGCAGAGAAATCTCAGACATATGCCGAAGCAATTTCTTCACTGATACTACCTCTAGGGCAATGGAAACTGAAGAGAAAATAAACAAATGGGACCACATCAAAATGAAAAGCGTTTGCACAGCAAAAGAAACCATCAACAAAATAACAAGAAACCCCACTGTATGGGAGAACATATTTGCCAATGTTATCACTGATAAAGGTTTAATCTCCACATCTATAGGCAGCTTATACAATTTAATAAAAAGAAGATAAATGATCCAATAAAAAAAAATGGGCAACGGACCTAAATAGAATCTTTTCAATAGAAGACAGAAGAAAGGTCAAGAGACATTTGAAAACATGCTCAAAGTCACTAATTATCTGAGAGATGCAAATCAAAACGACAATGTGGTACCATCTCACACCTGTCAGAATGGCTATCATCAACAAATCAACAAATGACAAGTGCTGGCAAGGATGCAGAGGAAAAGGAACCCTCGTGCACTGCTGGTGGGAATGCAGACTGGTGTAGCCACTGTGGAGAACAGTGTGGAGTTTCCTCAAAAAAACTAAAAATGGAGCTCCCATTTGACCCAGTGATCCCACTTCTAGGAATATATCCCAAAAAACTAGAAACACCAATCAGAAAGGATATATGCACCCCTATGTTCATAGCAGCACAATTCACCATAGCTAAGATTTGGAAACAGCCTAAATGCCCATCAGCAGATGAGTGGATTAGAAAACTGTGGTACATCTACACAATGGAATACTACACTGCTATAAAAAAGAAGGAATTCTTATCATTTGCAGCAGCATGGATGGACCTGGAGAGCATTATGTTAAGTGAAATAAGCCAGGCAATGAAAGAAAAATACCACATGATCTCACTCATTTATGGAAAATAATGAACATTATAACCTGATGAATAAAAAGATAGATACAGAGGCAGTAAAGCACCGAACAGACTGTCAAATTACAGCGGGAAGGCTGGGGAGTCTTGGGGAGGAGGGGAAAGAGATCAACCAAAGGACTTGTATGCATGCATATAAGCACACCAATGGACACAAGACACTTGCGGGGGGAGGGGGGACGGGGGGCAGATGAGGGCATGCGACAGGTTGTAGGGGAGGCTGGGGGAAGGCCAAGGGGGGAAAAAAGGAGATATATGCACTACTACTTGTAATGCTTTAAACAATAAAAAAAAATTAAAAAAAAAAAAAAAAGCTTGGTCAGTAATTCAAAACAGACTGTGCAAAATACCATATTTATGAAACACTGTAGCAGGACCTAAATGCCCTTCAAATGCAGCCTGCTTTACAAGAACATGATCAGGAAATGATTCCTACTGCCAAATAAAAGAAAAAGCCTCTGAGGTCTTCAGGTTCCTCTTAAAATATATCTGTATATACCTATACCTATACTTAAATGCAGGTCTTTATCACATTAGTCAGAATATTTATAAAACAAAGCCTTCTGTTCATATAGACTTGTTGTCATGTAAGCACATTTTTGTAATATTCATTGCCTAGATAACTTGTGAAATTGGACTATAATTCAGTCTTTAATTTAATACCCAGTGACTGTGTCTCCTATATTCTGTGATTTCACTTATTGTTGATCTGGCTTTTAGTAATACAGAATGAAAAGGAAGAACTAAAATAAAGGAAAAAAGGAAAGAAGTAATTAGAATATGTTAAGGAGGAAAACGACAAAGGAGTTTCCTTAATGAAGGTTCACTACACTACTTAAAGGCTTTAAAAAATAAAAACCCTAAGAAACTAAATTCCCCTGGTGGCTTAGAACCTCAGTCAAATCCACTGCTCTATCACAACACTGCTTTTTTTCTCCACATTAGTACCTTAATATTCTCACCTTATTTTTTAACCTTCATATATATATATGAAGGTTAAAAAATAAAGATATATATCGAGATATGTCTTCAATCATTTTTTAGAAACAAGTGGTTTCTACACATGATTTTAAGAAGAAAAAAGAGCAAAATGATTTGACTCAAGTTCCATATTTCCTCTTAAATATCTCAAGATAATTGAATATGATTTCCTTTCAGATGTTATAAACATGTCAAGTATACAAGGAGTCATGTCCTGAGATTCAGAATTACATTCTACTTTATATTAAATGGGGAAAAGGTTTTCTTGAAAGGCAATGGTTTTCACAGTGTCAGGTACCTTATCTGCGGAGTTCTCTTGTAACTGGGACAGGCCCGAGCATATCTGGAGGCCAGTAGAGCCAAAGATTTCTCCAGAACTTCTGTTAGAATCGCCTGGGCTAACTTGGGGGGTAGAATGGTCCAGAGATCATGATGAAGAGCCCAGAAGAAATAATGCCACATCTGGAGTGAGAAGGAGCATCTTTCCCCCTGGCAAAAACACCACACATGAAACAATGGAATCACATCTTCCAAAATGTCAGTTTGCTTTCTATGAACCTAATTAGTTCAGGCTGAAAGGAAATAGCTGGAGAGCTTGACACACTAGATGACCAAGAAAGATTTTTGACAAGATGTAAAACATCCTTCCTGACAAAGGAACATGTGTTTTATTTCAATCACAAGACTAGATATTCCAATGAAAATCCAGCCTGCAAGCATTTCACCTAGCATATCCTTGACTTACCTACTCCTGTCCTGCAGTTTAAAATTTGCTTTTAAACAATAGCCTTTATAGTTGCTAAACATGTCATGCTAGTTTAAGATAGTGGGCTGATTCTTCTACAATTAAAATGTAATTATTTAAATCAAGGATTAGCATCATTGAGATCATTTTACAAATGTTTCAGATTTCACATTATAATGAAATGACAGGAGCAAAAATTAACTTACATACTGTATACTTATCAACATGTATGAAACCAAGGAGATGGGTAACTACTGAAGATTATTACATTAGGCTCCTTTATTCATGGTGTTTTAATAACAATACTAGAAACAAATACTATAACAGTCTGATTTTACTTTTTTTTTTGTAAAGCCTAGGCAGATCTCATTATTTCTTACTATTTTTACAGCACTTTATACTTCCAAGGGGCCAGAGTCTCATTCTCTTCTATCCCCTTATAGATCTCCTGTGTGACAAATTTTCCCTGACCACAGAGGGAGACCCAACAGTGGCCAAGGGCCAAGGGGAACAGGCAGAAATGAAAAGGTAGCCTCAAGTGATTTATAAGCATTAATTAGTTAACTTGCTCTTAGGGAGGTTTGCTAGTAGTTTGACCTCATTTTCTTCAAAACAGATCAAAAGATTATTTGAAATAGAAAAAGAGTAGAATGCATACTTCAAACATTATACTGATTAGGTTACTATATCAAAAGTTAAGCTAGTAAAACTTCCCATCTCTAAGCAATCCTCATTGACTTAAAATTTGTCTTATCCACTACTTATATTTTTCAAACAAATGTCATCTAAAAAAATCTGTTCTCGTATACCAACAGAGGATAGCTTCTTATGCATATGCTACTATTAATGTTTTCCTTACATATTGTTCTTCTGGTAATTTCTTTGATTACTAAAATCTTTTCTAATCACTACATAATAACTGACTTTCAAATGAAGTTTATAAATCAGTAGAATTGTTATCCTTAGATGGGAAATGGGCATCAAATGTCAAAGAATCAAGTTCAAACTGGGGGGAGGGGGGGTGGGCGGTGAATTTTGACCACTGGCTTCTGACTTTCTGACTAGATGTGTATCAAAACTATTAAGAAAAAAATTACAAAATTAATGCAGAAGTAACAAAATTATAGTTCCTTAGGCTTTCTTTGTTGTGTTCTGCAATAAAGAATGCGTTTTAAAATTTCTAAAGTAAGAACAAAGTTTTAAAGCTAGATTTCCTTATACTTATGGTATAGTGTGTTAATTAAAGTAAAACTGACCCCAGCTGATATCTGAATAATTTACACTAATATTTTTCATGGCAATAGATAGATGTTTATAATAATGTGGCCAACATGATTTTTCTATTTTTTTAATATAAAAAATTCCTTAATAGCTACCTTTAAGCAATAAATGAGAAAATTAAAATAACTTCAGGTACACAGATTTCTTCTCCTAAAAATAAAACACACTTATTTTTAAGACTTTTTAAAACATAAATATCAACTTTACATTCCAAACTGGTCATCATTCACACAATTCTCTCCAAAATGTGTATAACTTCAATGTATGCAAGGGTTTTCATTAAACTAAATGTGATGCATTTATTTTTCTGACCTGTTTCTCTATTTGTTGTCATTTCAAAAGTATTCTGCTAGTAAACATCTGTTATTTTTATAGGCCCACTACAATGTAAACAGATGTGAGCTTTTATTTAGATTATATATCAGGAAACAAGCAGCTGGGCTTTATTATATAAGCCACTCAATATTATCTGTGAGCAGACAATTCTTTATTCTTTGACTGTTGGAAAACACAAGTTGCTAAAATTGAGCAGATGTCAACTATACTAAATGCTCAGTTTTAAACATGTAATCTGAACACCCACTGTGCCATCTGACCAGCACCTCATCAGAGAGATACCGAACTCTTTGACTCTCTCAACCTGACAGCTTAGAAAATGGAAATAATGTGTCTAGGGCTCACTTGATTTTACAAAACATGAGTGAATATTGTTCCATATCTTGTAAATTACTTCACTCTTTCTTTACTACACGCTTGCACATGGCAGTAGGTTCCCCTGCGATCTCTATCCTACTCTTTGCCTTGAGTCTGGCAGATTTCATCTCCTTTCCTCCCAAAGCAGCCTTGCCAAAAACTGGTCCTGTTTCACAAATCAGATGGAATAATGGGGAGAGGAGGAGAAGGGGGTGCAGTAAACAGGATAAAACCATGTCAGGTACTCCACTGTCAAAACAGTTTAAAATCTGTGCTATTTTTAGAAGGTTCTTAAAACTGTCACTTTGTTTTTCTGAGCAGAAATAACAACCACTCTGCAATTAAACTGTAACTACTGACCATGTAAGTATATGGAAGCTACAGTACCATGTAATCACAGGGTAACTATCTTGTTATTTCTGTCTTTGAAGTTAAAGCATTGTCATAAGATCTAAGAGCTGCATGTTACATGGTAATTTGTTATGTGTTTTTTAAATGGTTGGTAACTTCAATAACAGTTTTGAAATGCATCCACTTATTATTTTTACTGTTTACTTCTTCTAGTTCCCAATTTGCGTAAGAGGAAACATAATACCTCTATGTTGGGCAAATAGTGAGATAATACCTGTTTTTCAATGAAAACATCATATAAAATTGCTCATTAGTACAGTGACATACTGAAATAGTTTGAAACATGAGATGGATTCATTTTCAAACTCTGCAAATAAGGAAGCTTCAATGCTTCCAGGAGAGAAGACAATACTTTCCCAGAGTACCAGCTGCACTATAGCACCTTCTTGTTTTCCTTCTGCTCACTGCTGTGTGAAGTATGGCAGGTTTGGAAAAGTTTGTATGGATGCTCCTGTAAAAAAGAAAAACTACCTGGGAAGGGCCGCTAAAGGAGAGATGAAATGGCCTTAGAAAAAGTGGAAAGTCCCTTAAAAGAGCTTCTTATTATTTGCTTTTTTCTGCTGTGGCAACATTTATTATGATAATAACTCAGGCATAAATGGAGACACAGGAACCTTCAGTGTCATTAAGGTGATGAGAGCGACTCTATTGAATAAAACTCCACTCTGTTTTGCTCAATACTCCATAGTGATTAGAACAATCAAGCAAATCAAAAATCATAAGCTTCAATCCAGAGGAAAGCGTAAATGGGAAAAGCTAATGAAGCTGGGCTTGACTGATATATTATTTTAAAACCCTGATTTATCTTATTTTTTATTAAGATATTATAAATGTTTCATCCTGCCCTGGAATCAACTTCAAAAAAATTCAAATATTGTGGCTTATGCATAATCAATGGTATTTAGGGCAAGGGAAACTAATGAAGCCTGATGCTGAATAATTTTAATTGAACCTGGGTTTGGTTGTACTGGGAATCATTAGGAAGAATTCAGTAGAAACTTGGGATTTTAAAACATGGGCTAAATGAAAATAGGTAAGCTATAAATGATCAGATGGGTCTTAAAACATACTCATAAGAGCATACTTTGAGAAGGAAAAAAATAAGTATAAAGAATAAAACTGCTTAATAAAATATATTCATCAAACACAGATGGAAATACATAACAAGAAAAAAAATCAAGGATATCTATAACTGTTCCCTTTGGAAAAAAGTACAAGGTTGTGGCATTTTGGCATTGTTATCTCTTCCAGTTTTCATTGCATCTCATTATATTTCAACTTATTATATAGCACTCAGACACTAACTCAAATGAAGCTACTATTTTTATTTCTAAGCAGAAGGAGAGTTCTGATGTCTAATTATTTCAGGTTTTTTAAAGTGTTTTTCCTAAGTACAAATTCAATATTTAAAAAATATTATCCTAACAGCCTTCTTGTGTTAGTAATGCTGAGCTCATGTTTCTAATTAGCTAGAAAACAGGTAGGCAGTAAAACATATTTGTGTAAAAAGGAGGGATAGTAAACTTAACTTCACACCTCATAAAAAGCTTTGTAGTCATCCCAGCGGTGGCTCTCAGCATCCTGTAAAATGCTTGTAGCACAAACTCTGACGCAGTAGTCCGTAACCTGAAACTGCAGAGTGTTGATGAATTCCTGATATCGCTGGACAGGCACCAGGAATATGGGTCTGTTCAGAGGGAATGATCAAAGAGACAGAGATTTAAGGCCTGTGTAGTAGGAGGTAACAATCTCCAGTACTACAAATGGTTCTGATTATTAGATATCAATCATTCATTTCCTCCTAATGCTGAAGTCTGTGTCCACATTCACTTTCCAAAGAGGGGAAAAAAAAAAAGCTGGTCTTTGTTTTGCAAGTCTTTTGAAAATGTACATCTGCTGTTCCACAAATATGCACTTCAACTTGAGACAAACTGCATTGTCAATACATCATTCAAAAATAAAAGTATTCTTTGTAAGCCTATTATTAGAGATCAGTGCATTATTTAGGCATCAGGTTATCATTATTATAAAGAACAGAGGCATTTGTCAGAACCAACTTTTATAAAGCTATCACACGTCCCACAAACATACTCTTTTTATTTTAAAAATTGTAATTTTGTAGATGTCAATTATCTTATAAACTGTTTTAAAATATTCTACAGAAAAAAAGTGATTTCTGGCACATTTTGTTTATAAATTCAAGTATGAATCACAACATCTGACTATGAGAATTAAAGAAATACCATAGTTATATTCTACATCAAGCCAAATATATTTTAGTTTTATCTTTAGCTATTTGTAGTATGCTTTCTCTCATAACTAAGGAACTGTAAAGGTTGAATAAGTAATGTAGAATAGATTCCTGAGCTCACAGTGGACTGCCAAGTCCACATGCTTGTTCCCTTTGCAAGAGGCCATGCTATCTTCTAGAGAGTACAAGGATAGCCAGGATGGCCATGTGATAATACCTGTGGTCATTTTTATTTTCTATACATATAGATAATCTTTTTAGACTATTAATATGTAAGAATTAAGACTGCCAGATGCTTTCTTCTCAAATATTAAAGGAAGTTTACTAAATTGATGTTTTGAAATATGTTTACCTTAGTCAATAGAATAAATTTAAATGCATTTATTTTCTGTCAGCTCCTAACATCCTGTTGACTTTGAAACAAAAGAGAGGTGTGCATATTTTGCAACTGTGTATACATGGGACAAAAAGAAGTTTATTTTTTTTTCCTTTTCAGTGTAGGCAGTACCTTGTGCCTTACAAGGTAAAACGTGTTTAGTCATATATAACAGCATGCAGAAAATCATTGCTGCTGAGTAGAATGTGGAAAATGCATGGGTCTTTTGAATGAACCTTTAGAAAAATACCTATCTTTCTTAGAATCTATGCATCTGGTTTAATATATCCCATGCTCCACCTTTTTAACATTTCCTAGTCAAGACAAATGAAAATAATTCACCATATTATTATTTTCTCCTCAAAGATCATCAACAAAATTTCACTCCTGTGATAGTCAAGGATGATACATTACTGTAAACATGGCCATCCACTTAATATAAATGGCACTTACTTGTTAGTATTTTTTTTCATCAAATGATCATATCGAGTAAAATGCTGGAAGATATACACCGCTGTGGAGAGCACTGTGTGCAAGTTTTTCAGGGGAGCTTGGGAAGGAAACTCCTGGCCTCTCTCTTGCAGTCTCGCCAGGACAGCTGTTGCCACTTTACAACAGGCCTCCACAAAGTGTGCTCTAATTTCCTGGAAAGAATCGTCTCTGCATGCCAGAGCCAGTGGAAGCATTGTGTCAAGTTTTTCCATGATGTCAGAACAAAACTAGGAAGAAATGAATGCAGCACTGAGTTATTGGTACTCTGACAGTGCCGTGCAATTTATGTACAGGGGAGCCAAATTCCTAAATAATGCATTTGGCATCAAACATAAATATAATCACACAGTTTTATACTAATTGATTGTAGAAAGTTAAATGTCAGATAAAGAAATACCAAAAAGATGCTTCTCTATATATAACCTTCGAACCTTAAGCTTACCTTGCAGACATCATGAAAAATTCCTGAAGTAACTTTACATACAACAGTTTTATTTGCAGTTAGTAGAGCTAAAAAAAATGTACCCTTGATATTAATATGATTGGATTATTTTTTAATTTATTTTAATTTTCTTTTGATAAATTTTCATAAAATGTGCTTATTATCATCACATTAAAATAAGGTTATATCAGTTTAACTAAATCTAGAAGCACCAGAAATAACCTCATGTAGCATCCTCTTATTGGTAAGGAGTCAGCAACTTTTAGAAGTAATATGTGTAGCTTTTCACTAGTTATTATGAATCTACTTCTTAATGGCAGAGATGTGGTGGATAAGAAGTCAAAACTTGCCTCCACTCCAGATTAGCCAATATTGTTCCCTGCGGAATGTTCTGGAGCCTCAGGGTGGCAGTAGCAGAATAGGGGGCCATCTCTAAGACCTCTTAAAAACCATTTAAATTATAGGTTGCTGAACTCAGTGTGGGCTTGATACTGAGTACCTGTATTTATCTATTTGCATGATGACTATGTATTTTCTCAGTATGTTCTGTGACTCTCAAAGCACATGTACTAGTAAACATGTCAGACTGATGCTAATGAAATGCAATGCTCATTAGGGGCAAACAAAGATTTAAAAGTTGCCTAAACCAATAAAAGACAGTAACTCCTTCAACCTTCTAAATGTCTAGTGAAGTCATTCAAAAGGGGAGGAGGGTGAGAAGAGATTAACCAAAGATCTTATATGCATATATATGCATTACCTATGGACACAGTCAGTAGGGTGGTGAAGGCCTGGGGCAGGGCAGAAACCGGGTGGAGGGGGGCAACAGGGGGGAAAAAAGGGAGAACATCAGTAATACTCTCTACAATAAAGATTTAAAATAATAATGGTAACAAAGATAAACCCAAGCAAGCATTTTCCCAGCTTCCAAGGAAGTCACAGAAGCCCCCTCTTTAGTTGCCCAAGACTCATGGAGCAACAAGGTAGTAACAGGTTTAAGTTCTTTTCACCAGCAGTGGCCCATGATACCAGAGAAAACAACTGGTATTGGGTTCAGTGCTAAGTATTTGCCAAGAGGCTCCACCATTTTCCCCTTTGCAATGGCTTATATTAAAAACAAACAAACAACAACAACAAAACTCATTATGCCGATCTACAGTTTTGAAAGGATTTCATTTGATTCTTGCCTTTGCAATTTTCCTTGGTTGGTCCTCCTCAGGAACCACACAGCTGTCTTGCCAAACTTGTGGGATATTTATAAGGCTCATAGCATAGGTCACAGCTGAAGACCTTTCATTGTGCTCCTGTTGGAGAATTTTTATGGAAAAATCTTCGATTGCTGTTGTTATACAGTGTGCCATGGGAACAGACACTTCTTTAAATGCACTTCTCCAGCCAAAATCTAGTAGAGTAGTCTGAAATATGGATGTATATGAAGTCATATTCATCTGAATTCAACAACAAGTGTTTCTACTGTTATATATATAAAGTTGTTATTTTCATTCAGCATGTTGAATATAGGTATTCTTTGATAAACTGTAAAAGCCACTCTTACAACCTAAAAAATATTGCCCAGTGAATAAAGCAATATAGAAAAACATGTGCATTCTTTACACACAGTAATATACTGACATTTCATTTTAATTCATCAGTGGATTTAATCAAAAACTTTTTTTAATATAGTTCAATAAAACCATATTTATGAGAGCTGAAAGTTACTCGTACTATTTATCAAATAAAGCAAACTTTAAATTCAATATATTTAATAAAGTCTAAATTAGATTTTTATAGTCTTTTTTATAGTTTATTGATAACAAGTATTGCAACATAAGACAGCATTTTATGTTCAATCTTTTATTTCTTTTTCACTCTCAGAAATCTAGACAAGTGAAAAAAATAGCAATAAGAAATACAAATTTCTCACAGAAAATACACCACTGCACCTTTCCAGATTTTTACTTCTTTAGAATTTTAGTTTCTCCACTCACAGACTGGTACATGGCACTACTTGGTTTCAGAAAATGAAAAATTAAAATGATCTGCATTACTCTGTGTGTTGGGAAACAGCCAGGTTGGAATGGACACTGGTGCTTTTTGTTTTTTATTTTTATTTTGGTCTTTGTCTCATATGGCAATATATTTATGAATGTATATCTCCCCCGAGTCCTCTAATATTCTCTATAGTACTAAAAGCTTTATGGGTAGTAGGCTGAACCTATGCTTAGAATTAAAATCCCTGTTTAATGTAATCTTAATAGTAATAATTTACCTACTCCAACTTCAGAAGACCTTAAGGTTCAATATCACTGACTACATTACTTATTTTCCTAGGTCTCAACTTTTTTGTTAGAAATATAAGAGCTGAATTCAATGACTTCTATGGTCTCTTTCAGTCTAAAATTACTAAGATTATTGTCATTAGCTTCATTTTCTTGCACACACATCCCATTCAGAATTAATTTAATGCTTTTTGTATATACTGTACAAAGTAATAAAGGTGATTCTTCTTCTAGAATGAAAATTCTATTATTCCATGATTCTATAATCAGAAAAAATGGCATTCATTCTCATGATGCTTATAATTAAGTTGTAATTGAACTTTCTAAAGTTTATTTGGACCTTTAACATCAGCGGGCCTTAGAACACATTTCTCATCTTATTTTACACAAAATTACTCAATATTTTAATCTACTCAGCTCAGATAATCTCCTTTCTAACAAGTGAAACTTTAGAAGTACCATGGGGATAGTCTTGTACTAGAATAGTATTTCCTTGGCACACATTTTTGACAAAAATGCAAAAAAAAATCACCTCCATGAAAATTAAAAACAACAACAAAACTCTGTTTTTTGTTCTCTCAACAAGGTCATATCAGTTCATTAAATCCATTCATTCATTCATTCATTCACCCAAGAAAATATATTCTGGTGAAAATTGCCAGTAATTGCCATGGCTACAGTCGTAATTTGTGTGTGTGTGTGTATAATGATAATTACCTTAGTCCCTGATAATTTATATGTGATTATAATATCTTGGACATTCTAAATTCTTTTTCAAAATGTAGAAAACCAAACACATTAATAGCTGCTCTTAAAAACAAAAATGAAAATCTTTACTACTCAAATCCCCTCCTAGAAGTCTATTTGTTATCATAAAATATTGTTTGCATTCTTCTACTCTTCTCATCTGATGTTTGGCACCTAAAATACTTCAGTTAAAATCGAGAACATTTACTAGGTGATCCAAGAAAAAAGAGGAAATAATGTGGCTTTTTGTTCTGTGCACAAAGTAAGTACCTGTTGAATCCCTTTCTTCCATTAACTAATTCTAATTTCTTAATACTTACTCTGACTTTTGGTTAAAGCATAACGTATAACTTTGTAGTTTCCTGAGTATTATTCTTGCTTTCTAAATTGAACCTGTTAAAATCCTATGTCCTTTTACCTTTTGAAATGTTTACCTACTATTAGTCAAGGTCCACTCAGAAAATAGAAACCACTCTAGGTATTTCAACAGGAAAAGAAAAGTTAATGTAGTTTACTAAGGTGATGAAATTGTGTGGAGCCAAACCATGGGTTGTGAAGGAAGATAGGTATTAATGCAGCAGGAAGCCACTATTACTCCTAGGTCTGGAGGAACAAAGAAAAGGAACTATCTATGGGAATCCAGTTTGTGGGGCCACCAGTCAAAGCTAAAGGTAAGACTGCTAGCTGGAACTGGAATCACGGAGGAGAATTGTGTGGTGGGAGCAGAGCCCATGAAGAAAATGAAGGAGTCACAGATACTACTACTAGAGATATTCCCTAAAACAAGGGAGAAGAAAAAATACTTGGGTTTTTCTCTAACATCTACCATCCAGGTCTTCCATCAATGCCTTTCATTGGCCAAACTTTCCCAGTATTCGAGGAAGCCTGGAAAATGTAATTCTCTATAATACAGA
Source organism: Corynorhinus townsendii (assembly GCA_026230045.1). NCBI lineage: Eukaryota > Metazoa > Chordata > Mammalia > Chiroptera > Vespertilionidae > Corynorhinus > Corynorhinus townsendii. The sequence goes on from JAPDVU010000012.1 coordinate 27,931,152, forward strand.
ACAGAGCAGGGGAAGAGTGGTAATGGATCTGAGCACAAATAGGACACACTGGACACACTAAACTAAGAGGCCAGTTCAAACTATTACTTCCTCTTTCCTTTCCTTTTGAATCTCCATTTTATCCCTTTTCAGCAATTATCTACAGTACAAATTCTCAAAGTGTAGACCCTGAGTTGGGATGAGAACAAAGACCTCCTCACTTTCAGCTCCCTCCTCGCAATCTGTCCATGGAACAGATTGTGCAAGAGAGCAGTGTAGCTATTCAATTCAGTTTTTGTCAAAATGTATAAGCCAATTTTCAACCAAGAATTATTTCTTTTAGTGTCAAAATGCAAGACATTTTTATTTATAATGGATTCACAGACATATGATGATACTTTTATCTATATATATAAAAAAGCCTAGGGGGAGAAACCAAGAGATGGCGGCATAGGTAAGCACCTAAACTGCTGCCTCGCACAACAATTTCAAAACTACAACTAAAAGACAGAACGAACACCATCCAGAACCACAGGAAAGCTGGCTGAGTGGAAATTCTACAACTAAAAGGAAAGAGAAAAGCTCATGGAGAACTGGAGGAACGGCAAAGGGTTGAGGTACAACAAAGGGTCTTTGTGCACAGAGAGGAAGGGTGGCTGAGAGCCTGGCTGACTTTCTCTGGTGGGAGGGGGAAGGAAGCCCCCGACTGCACTGAACCCCAGTTCCAACTGCACTGAACCCCAGTTCTGGGCGAAACCCTATGGACCCAGGCTCATACAGGGGGAGTCTGGACTGTCAGGTAGAGAGAAAGGCACTCGGAGACTCGGAGATCCGGGGGGGGGGGGGCGGGAGCCGTGGCAGGCAGGGATCTGGAGGTGTGCGCGCGCCAGTGTGCACAAAGACTGCGGAGGTTGCCATAGGCTTTCCCTAGCAGAAGGGAGTTGGAAGCTCCTGAGTGCACTGAACCCCAGTTCTAACTGCACTGAACCCCAGTTCCAGGCAAGCCCCTGGGGACCCATGCTCTTGCGGGGGAATCTGGACTCTTGGGCGGAGTCTCGGGAGCCTGGGAAGCCAGAGGTCTGGAGGCACTCGCATGCACAAGGGCAGGGATGACGGGAAGCCAAGACTGTCTGCTCTGCCCTGAGACTCCACCCCATCCAAGCTGAGCACAGAGGCTTTTGCAATTTGGCAAGTCTAATCCTATAAGGCTGTCTCCAGCACCAAACTTCTCCCAGCACAGACACAGCTGATCCTCACAGCCATCTGGCCTGGAGGTCAATTCCTCCCAGTGATACCAACAAAATCAAGTCTTAACTACAACAAGGCTGTACACACAGTCCACAAAGGGGTGCATCAAGAGTGTTCACCTGAGGTAACTGGGAAGCCGACCCACTGGGCCATATAGGAAACCTAGCAAACAAAGTTACCCTACCAACTCAGGGAAGCAGTGAAAATGCGGCGACAAAGAAACAGATATCAAATGAAAGAAATGGAGGAAAACAAACGACTGGATATAGAATTCAAAACCACGGTTATAAGGCTTTTCAAGAATATCCTAGAAAAGGCTGATAAATATAACTAGACCCTCGAAGATATGAAAAAGGACCAACTAGAAATTAAACATACACTGACTGAAATAAAAAATATTATACAGAGACCCAACAACAGACTAGAGGAACGCAAGAATCAAATCAAAGAATTGAAATACAAAGAAGCAAAAAACACTCAACCGGAAAAGCAAAAAGAAAAAAGAATCCAAAAAGTTGAAGATAGTGTAAGAAGCCTCTGGTACAACTTCAAGCGTACCAACATCAGAATTATGGGGGTGCCAGAGAAGAGAGAGAGCAAGATACTGAAAACCTATTTGAAGAAATAATAACTGAAAACTTCTCCCACCTGGTGAAAGAAAAAGACTTACAAGTCCAGGAAGCGCACAGAACCCCAAACAAAAGGAATCCAAAGAGGACCACACCAAGACACATCATCATTAAAATGCCAAGAGCAAAAGACAAAGAGAGAATATTAAAAGCAGCAAGACAAAAACAGTTAATTACCTACAAGGGAATACCCATAGGATTGTGAGCTGATTTCTCAACAGAAACTATGCAGGCCAGACGGGAGTGGCAAGAAATTTTCAAAGTGATGAATAGCAAGAACCTACAACCAAGATTACTCTACTCAGCAAAGCTATCATTCAGAACGGAAGGGCAGATAAAGAGCTTCACAAATAAGAAAAAGCTAAAGGAGTTCATCAACACCAAACCAGTATTATATGAAATGCTGAAAGGTATTCTGTAAGAAGAGGAAGAAGAAAAAAGTAAAGATAAAAATTATGAACAACAAATACATATCTATCAACAAGTGAACCTAAAAATCAAGTGAATTAAAAACCTGAGGTACAGAATATAATAGAATCAGGGGCATAGAAAGGGAGTGGACTGACAATTCTCAGGGGGAAAGGGGAATGGGGGGGTGCAGGAAGAGACTGGACAAAAATCATACACCTATGGATGAGGACAGTGTGGGGGAGGAAAGGGCAGAAGGTGGGTGGGAACCGGGCGGAGGGGAGCTATGGGGGGAAAAAGGAGAAACAATTGTAATAACTGAATAAAGATTTATTAAATAATAAATAAATAAATAAATAAATAAAAGCCTAAGTGACCGTTTGACTGGCCGGTAGCTATGATGCGCACTGACCACCAGGGGGAAGACACTCAACACAGGGGCTGTCAAGTGACAGTAACTTTGCAGAGTGCCCTCTTGCACTCCAGGAGCCCTTGGGGGATGTCAGACTGCCAGTTTCAGCCTGATCCCTGCAGGCCAGGACGAGGGACCCCACTGGTGCATGAATTCATGCACTGGGACTCTAGTATATGAATAAAGAAACACCTCCCTTTTCCCACTCACATACCTCTTTCCCTAGTAGCAATTGCTCTGAAGAAATATTAGTTTCATTTGCTCTAGGTTTCTCTGTTACAGTCTCTCTATTGGATGTGCCCAAAATTCCTATGCAATAGATAAGAAAGAAAACATACAAACATACATTAATACAAACAAATGATACTAGATGTAATTAATAATCAGTTTAAAGTTAATTATGTAGAAAAACTCTATTCACACTATATACACACATACATGCATATCAAGATGCTGAGAATATAGTCAACAAGATATAGGGTGATGTCACCATACAATAATGACAGTATCAAAATATACTGAGTCCTTCCAGACATTCAACTTATAAAATTTTTGTATTACTTACATTCATATTTGATTTGCATACATATACTATAATCTGTTAAATACAGATCCTTTTGTTATTAATTCATTTTCATCTTGATAATGTAGAGTAAGTTAAGAATACAAGTACATATTAATTTCCTTGCTCATGTAAAAAGTTAAATTCTAAAGTACTGCATTTTAAAACTGGTGGAATCCCTTAGCACTTCAATACTTCATTTCTTATAACAAGGAAGATCAAAAGTACATAGGTGAACATCAACATATCAGAAAAATTTACATTCTCAGTAAGTACATCAATAATTCATTGGAAAAGTGCAAACACTGAAACAGATAAGAAATAATCTGTAGCTCTGTTTAGGTAATTCAGTTGGTTAGAGCATCATCCTGATACACTGAGGTTGCGGGTTCAATCCTGAGTCAGGGCACATACAAGAATCAACCAATGAATGCACAAGTAAATAGAACAACAAATTAATCTCTCTCTCTCTCTTAAATCAATAAATAAATTTTAAAAACACAATAATCTCTAACTCCTAAAATGGAAAAATGTTCTCAACTTTTATAATTAAGTTTCTCAGTTTTTCTAATTAACGAAATCTTTTCCCTGGGAGGGGAAATGAATACATATGCCAAAAAAGAAAAGTATTTCACTTTTCCATTAAGGTTCTATTAATTAGTTTAATTTGATATAAATGATATAATTTCATATAAAATAGTCAGTTTCTCCTTATGTCCTGAGCAAACAAATTTTGAAAACCTTACTGATATTTCTCAGCAAGGCTTCTGACCAATATATCCATCTGAAAATTTTATGGTTTTTGTTTTTCTAAATATGGTTCTATGAACTTACTCATGAGTGATTCCTAGGTAACACAGTTGACTGAAAAATTCCCTAGAGGGATTATTTGGTAGGTGATAACATCCTTTTAGGAAAAACTTATCAGAATTTATCTATTCTGAGGAAAAGTTTTCCTTAACTCTAGTGTTTTTTAATCATTTTGGATTTATGAACACCTTTGAATACAAGTGAGAGAACACTCCATCCAAAATGCACAATATGACTCCATGGGAACTACACACAGACACACAGATACACACTATTAAGGCCCCTTGTAAAATGCATTTATGAACCTCAAGGGCCCATGGACTGCAGTTTAAGAATCCTACTTCATTTCTCTACAAATATCCCAACAGAGATAAGGTTTTAAATCAGTGTTATTCCAGTTAATCTAAAATGTTTTATCTATAACTTGCATTTTAATGTATTTTTAAGAAGATGATAATACATATAAATAAGGATCAATTCTAACATTAAAGTAAAATCCAGATTAATCGAAGATTTTAAATAAAGAAAAAGGAGATGCATTCATAAAAATTCTGCTATGTGAGATGTCTGAGATTTTACTGTCTATGTTTTCTTCCAGGATTTTTATGGTTTCATTTAAGTCTTTTATCCATTTTGATTTTATTCTTGTGTATGGTGTTAGTGGTCTAGTTTCATCTTTTTGCCAACACCATTTGTTGGAGAGACTGTCTTTAGTGTATGTTCCTGCCTCCTTTGTCAAATATTAATTGACTGTAATGGTGTGGGTCAATTTCTGGGGTCTCTGTTCTATTCCATTGGTCTACATGCCTGTTCTTGTGCCAGTAGCAGGCTGTTTTGATTACAATGGCTTTGTAGTATAGTTTGATAAATGGTATTGTGATTCCTCCAACTTTGTTCTTCTTTCTCAAGATTGCTGCAGCTATTCAGAGTCTTTTTTGTTTCCACAAAAATTTTTATAGTATTTGTTTTAGTTCTGTGAAGTATGCCATTGGCATTTTAATAGAGATTGCTTTGAATCTATAGATTGCTTTGGGTAATATGGACATTTTAATGATGTTAATTCTTCCAATCCATGAACATAGTATATGGTTCCCTTTGTTTGCATCTTCCTCTATTTCTTTTCACTGTCCCTATACTTTTGTTTTTTCCACAATGTCATAAATGTCATATAGTTGGAATCATATAATATGTAAGCTTTTTAGACTGGCTTCTTTAACTTAGCAATGTGCATTTAAGATTCTTCCATGTTTTCTCATGGCTTGATATCTCATTTCTTTTTATCACTGAATAACATTCCCTTGTATTGATGTATCATAGTTTATCAAATTTACCTAAGGAAAGTTAATTTGGTTGCTTCCAAGCTTTGGCAATTATTAAGAAAGTGCTATAAACATTCGTGTGCAGATTTTTGTGTAGAGATTAGTTTTCTACTCATTTTTGTATATAGCTAGGAACATGACTATTGGATCATGTAAGACAATGTTTAGCTTTGGAAGATACAACCAAATTGACTTCCAAGAGGCTATACTATTTTACATTCCTATCAGCAATGAATGAGCATTCCTGTTGTTTCACATCCTTGCCAGAACTGGTACTGTTAGTGTTTCTAACATTAGGCATTTTAATTGCTATGTAGTGCGCTCTCCTGTTTAAATCTGCATGCCCTGATGACATATGATGTGGAGCATCTTTTCATATGCTTACTTGCCATCTGTATATCTTCTTTGGTGAGGTGTCTGTTCAGATCTTTGGCTCGCTTTTTTCCCCTCACTTTTAAATTGAGTTTTTTTTGTTTCCTTGTTGAATTTTTAAAGTTTTTTATTTTGTGTATTTTGGATACAAGTCTTTGATCAGATATGTGTTTTGCAAATAGTTTTCTCAGTCTATGGTTAGTATTTTCATCCTCTTAATGATCATACCTTTTTACTTGACAATTCACTTTAGAAATTTATCATCCAGATATACATGTGCAATATTAAGACATCGTTCAAGAAAATTTCCGTATCATTGTTTGTGGTCGCAAATAAATAGGAAAGTAAAACCCTAAATGTCCATCAGTGAGTACCTGGTTAAATGCACCAGTGGAAAACTATTCAGCTGTTAGAAAGAATGAGATGTTTCTACATAACTGTTAGTGAAAAAGAATCTCTGCATAGTATGTACAGATTTTGTTTTATTTTAATATAGGGCTATATATGGAAGTAGTTGCCTCTGGAGAGTGAAACTAGACAACTGGAATAAAAATAGACTACTTTTCAGCATATATTCTTTTGTCCTCTTTAACTGCTTTACCATATGGGGAACTATTATTCAACAAAACATTTTTAAAGAAGAAAAAATAATGAATATCAAGTTAATGACATGAAGGAACAACACCTGGATTCTTAATGTCACTTTACTTTTCTGCAGATAGCTCACAAAACCAGCCAATTTAAAAGGTATTTACTCTGGAATAATAACACTAGTTTGAAGTATAAGCTTGCAAATCTCTATCTGGAAATAACTATCTGCCATTGTGTAGCTATAATTTAAGATTATAACAAAAGTTAATTATCTTTTATTTGTTGTTACACTCCAAATACAATATGCTTATTCATTCAAAGTAACATGCTTTGATATTTACATAAACCATCTGCCTATATTCAAGATTAGTAAATAAAAAGATAAGCTTCCCAAGCCTTTCTTGCTGATGGGCAATTCTATAGTAAGATAGAAAATGAATTATCAAACAATTCTGATAATCTTTATAATATAGTCTCCCTCCAAATTAAAGAAGATTTTAAAAAACTTAATCCTACATAAAGAAGCAAAAGGAATAATTTTAAGACTAGATTCATAACATTGACTCTACACTAATAAAATATGTCATGGTTTTAACAAATTGTGGCATTTTATATTTGTTTGCAATTCAAAATGGTCAACTTCAAAATCCCACATTGTCAAACTTCATAAATTCTGTGAACATGTGACAAATTATTTCACCTATTTAAAAATATATTGAAAATCCTATACACTTATTCACAACGTCTAGAGAAGGTAGCCCATTTTGGACTCAATGTTCTAAAACACAGGTTATTTGCATGCAATCAACACTGATTTCTTTAGAAGCATGCCCAGATAAAGGACCTCAGTAGAGTGCAGAGCGTCACAGGAATGCTAGCAGCTGAGTAGCCTCCCCCACAGAGTTCACTGTGGTTCATTTTACACTTCTGGTTAGTTCCCACATTGTTGCTCCCTTTCATGGAGAGTAGAGGTTGGCAGTACTTCCCTGTGACATCCACTTTCACACCCAAATTGGTCTTCATAGGCTCCCATTGTGTGTACTACAAAGCAACTTGCCTTGTTGGCAGCTCTAAGTGGGAACTACAAGTCTTTCTTTTCTTCACTGTTCTTTTCTGGCTCACATGCAACCTCCCACCAAAAGCTGAATCTGTAGAAGAGACTACATCCAAGAGATAATACTATGAAAAAGTATGAAGAGAAGCCCAGGTGGCCACCTTGCAAATTTCCAATGTGGAAGCCTTCGACCTCTCTGCCCAAGAAACAGCTAAAGTCCTAGTGTAATGAGCTTTACAAACCCTAGGAGCCTCTTTACCTTAACTACATACACCTCCCTAATACAATCCCTTAACCATCTAGCTAAGGAACTCTTAGAAGCCATTTGACCCCTCTTAAGACCCCCTAAGAGTACAAACAATCTTTCAGAAGATCTGAAATCTTTGATTCTTCTGAGACAAACCCTAAGTGTTCTTCTTACATCCAATTGAAGCAGCCATTGCTCTTTGTCATTGCTGGGGCTAAAGAAAAATGAGGGCCAAGAAATCCTGGTTTAGATAAATCTCAGATGCCACCTTTGGAAAATTTGAGGAACTGCCCGAAGAACAACTTTATTTTGAAAGAATCAAACCTGAAGCTACTTCATAAGATACAATCACCTAAAAGAAATACAGTAACCGTCAAATAATGTCCTATCTTTTTCTGAAATGACCAAAATAGAAAACCATCATATTATGACCCATAAAAGCAAATAAATGTAACTAAATAACATTTATTTCTCAAAAACAAATTTGTGTCTCTATAAAATCTATTGAACCATATTCAAATTACTAAGAACACTGTCAATTTGACTAACTCGATAACATAGTAGGAAACATCAAAGTAAAAAGTAAATTATTCGGTTAAGCATCTTTATATTTTCTTTATGTGATGTTAAGCACCTGGATATTTTTAAAACATCTGGACAATAAAAACATACACACACAAACTTACCTTTCATCACACTGTTTTGGTTACATAGACATAGTAGGTAACTCTTTCCAAGATCTTTATTAGCAAAATATGCTCCAATCAAAAGAAATACACAGGAAACCAAATGACTTGATCTTTTCCCCCATTCTCTCCCACAAAAGATTTTTAAGCAAAAGATTAACTATCAGGGTAGCTTAAGATACATTTAGTTTCTTTAATCATCCATTTCAAGGAATCTTTTCCTTTCTGATTTACGAAACAAAGGTTTTTGATAAAAATTAATTAGCTTGGCTTACACACAATAAAACATTTAAGAATTTTCTTGACAATTTTCCCCAAGATCATTCTTTTCAGGGATCCATAAAGTTATGTCAGATTAAATCAATCTTGGCTTTGTTACAAAAAAATATATAAATTTTAACAATAAAGAAGATATATATCACAAGGGGTGCTCTAGTATTTAGACATTTCTTATACCTGTCCTTCAAAATTCATTCCATACTATGATCAATAATCCACAAATATATTTCTATAGTACACTATTACTAATGTGATATTGAAGTTGCTTTTATTTATTTTTATTTTATTTTATTTTTTGCAAATCTTCATCCGAGGATATTTTTCCATTGATTCTTAGAGAGAGTGGAAGGGAGGGGGAGAGACACATCAATTATTTGCCTCTCACACACGCCCTGAATGGAGCCAGGGATGGAGTCTGCAACTGAGGCACATGCTCTTGACTAGGAATCAAACTGAGACCCTTCAGTCTGAGGACCGATGCTCTATCCATTGAGCCAAACCAGCTAGAGCTGAAGTTGCTTTTATCTGCCATGCTGCTTATAGGAGGATAAATTTGGAATAAGACACTAATATTGTGGAATAATAATATATTTTCTCTGTTGATTTATTCAATAATGGCAACTACTATTTGCCAAATCTCAACATTGCTTAATTTTAATCTAATGATGTCAAACCCACTTTTTCTTCTTTTTTTTGAAATCACTATGACAAATTTTGGTTTCACTTCTTAGCCATGTCAGTTTTACATCTTTACAATAACTTTCTAACACAATTCTAATTTTTCAATTTATGTTGCTCTTAAGGGGAATAAAGTTCTCAGAATTGACCTAAATTTTCTAAGGTCTGGCCTAGGACCAATACGAGATGAGACCAAATGGGTAGGGTCTAGATTTGTTGAAATGCACTGTTTCTTTAGCCATACCTCAGAAAAGATCTGCTACAGATGTGGATGAGGGATTCCAATTCTTAGCCAGTAATAATATATGAGTACCTATCCCAAGTGTCAACTGCTCAAGGAATCAACATTGCAATAAAAAATTAGGATGTCATATTTCTTTACTGAGATCTCTCCAAGGCCAAGTCAGTTCCTTCTAGAAAACCCTCTAGGGTTATCTCCTAATTAAATCTACTTTTTTTTTTATTTTGTCTTTTAACTTTAATATTTTGTGTCATATTTTTATTTTTCCATTGATTTTCTTTGTCGGCATCTGAATTCTATAATCCACTTCTATTTTTCTTCAAATTATTTCCAAATTTGGAGAAGTGCTCTACATTAGTTGCTTTGTAATTTAATAGTATTACTTAAACTTAACTTGAAACATAGAAGGCTAGTAAGCTATGCTTAATATAAAACAAACTTTAACCCTATAATTCTTCTAACATTATTTACCCAGGCAAAGTAAATTTAAAAATATAAAAAGTAAATATATTAAAGCAAATGTAATTCCTTTCCAAGACATCAGCTTTTGAAATTTCAGATTCACTTGCTTGCCTAACTTTGTTTTACAAATGCAGCCACTATCTATTTTTATTCCTTAAAATGACATATGGTATCACATAAAAGAGAATTTTGTATTGTTCATTCTGATGTAGGTGAAAATCTGTATAAGTATAGATATGAACACACAGAACATATTATGGCTTTGAATTCTACTTTTAATTTTAGAAACATTCTTCCAACACACATGGTTCTGCTTTCTTCAAAAGGATTTTATTATATTAAACTTAAAGTAACATATTATATAATTCTAATTACTATTAGAACAACACATTTATTGTTTATGAAATGCTGGAGTTTCTTTTAAAGTATTTACATACAATAAATAATTTAATTCTCACAGCCCTACATAATATATTGCAAACTAAAGCATTTAATTGTAAAAGAAAACAAAGAGAAATTTATTTTAGTCCTACACCATCATTGGGAAGATGAGAAAACTGAGGTTTAAGGAAGCTAAATGTTTTTGCTCAAGGTCATCCAGCTGCTAGTAGTACAAGAGGAGCTACTACATCATTAAGTCTGCTTATTTTTTTCATAGGCCAGGCTGTGTTTCTTTGAATTAAAAAAAAAAAATCTGATTTTAGTTAAAGGCAATTATCTGGAATTGACTTATGATGCTTTGTCAACTAGAATTATGGAATTTGCCATGTGTAAAGGATAAAAATGTAATTCTATGGTTTAATAGAATTTTCTTTACTTAATGTTTCTCTCAGGCTTTATATTTCTTTAATGAATTCTATAAATTTTTTTTTCAAGTAATGGAATAGATTCAGTGGCAGGAAGCAAAAATAGGGAGAATAATAGATTTACAATTTAAACAAAAGGGCATGTTACCTGATTTATTGTTCCTTGGTATCTTGAGTGATAAAGAAATTTCTTCAAACAATTCTTGAACATTTTTTTCCAGCTTCAAAAAGGATTTTATGAGCTGTGATAAGAATTCAAGTTCATCTAAGGAAATAAAAAAATTTCGTCCTTTCTGTGGGCATTCAGAAGTAACTGTGAAAAGAGAAGATCAATACTATAGTAAATTGTATTTGTTTTTTTCAGTAAATACCATAATAATCTATGTGATTACATAAACAATCAAAACTAATTAGACCTTCAATAAATAAACCAAGTTTGCTCTTTAAGAAATACATATAAAATCTTCTAGGAGAGTCTTTTCTTCTGGGAAGCTGGAGATGAGTATTCTCTTTAATACAAATATGAAAAATAATTATATTTATTCTCAGAGCTATAAACAGGAATGTGATTTGTTGTTGTAAAATCATATCTTATACAATTTTATTTTTTTAAAAGTCTGGCACAACTTTAATCTAGTCACAAGGAAACTTAAGACAAATCCAAGTTGATGGATATTCTACAAAATAGCTAATCTATACTCTTCAAAAGTATTGTGTCCAGAAACACAGACTAGGTTTTGACTAGAAAAATGATCTAGTCAAAGAAGTCTAAAAAGAAATGACAATTGAAATTAATACATAATCAGGCTCTGGCTGAGTAGCTCAGTTGGCTAGAGTGTTGCCCTGATACACCAAGGTTGGGTGTCCATCCCCGATCAGGCACATACAAGAAGCAAACAATAAATGCATAAATAAGTGGAACAGCAAATCCATGTTTCTCTCTCTCATATCAATAAAAAAGTTAATACTAGTACACGATTAGTATTTTAGTTTATTATAAAGAACTTTATTGGGGTAAATTGGTGAAATCTGAGTAATATCTACAATTCAATGCTATTATTGCATGACTGTTAATTTTCTGATTTAGATAACTATAGTGTGGTTATGAAAGAAAATGCCCCTTTGTTTAAGAAATATACATTAAAGTATATAAAGGCAAATGTCTGTAGCCTATTCTCAGTTCAGGGAAAAATAATAGTTTTAAGAGAAAGAGAATGCAAATGTGAAATGAAAATGTGGCAAAATAGTAATATTTAAGGAATCTTATATTTTTGTAATCTGAAATTAAAACAAATATTTTTTAAAGACTAGATAAAATACATAAATCTTCAAGATCTCAGAAGTGTCATTACTATATCACCAATAACAAGCAAGTTAACTTAGTAGTTGAAGCTAGACTGTATAATTCATGAAACCATGTTTTAAAAATTAACCTGTAAAAATAATTGTAATATCTATTGCTTTCTAAAGAACAATACACCTTAAAATAAACAAAATTGATTTTTTTCCTTTTATAATTATGCTACTTTCAAGTCACACTACACTTTTAATATGATAGAAAAATATCTTAAACTTTTTAAGAATATGAAGACTAAGACTGAATTCACCAAATAGCACCTTTGACCAAGTTTTCAAGTATTTAAAGAATCCTTTCTTTATTATTGCTAGTTCTTAAAACGCTTAATTACAAACTGAAAATGTTGAGTACTATTATAAAATAAGCATCAAGTTCCTTTGGAGAGAAAAAATTAAGACTGTTACTTAGAAATTATGTAAGTTCTGGTGATTCCATGTAAAAATTGGTTACCTTCATCATATGGATTTAGAAGGAAGATTCCAATAATGTAGCAATTTTATGGGTAATTCATAAACTTTAAAATTTTTACAACAAACTTGTAACCGTATAACAGTGTTTTACTGAGGACCAAAATTGTTATGGTGTCATTGCAGATAATATGAGAGAAACCTGTCAACCAACTTAAACTGTGGAATTTAGTCCTATTCTTTTTTTTTTTTTTATCCCCACCCAAGGATATGTGTGTTTGCTTGTTTTTTAGTTTATAGAGAGGGGGAGGAAGAGAGAAAGAAAGAGAGAGAGGGAGATTGATGTGAGAGCAAAACATCGGTAAATTGCCTCCGATATGCGCACCATCTGGGGATAGAACCCACAACCTAGGTATGTGCCCTAACGGGCAATAGAACCCGCAACTTTTTGGTGGACTGGACAATGTTTTAACCAAATGAGCCACCCGACCGGGGAGTCCTTTTCTTTAAGAGTTAAAAAAAAAAAGATTTGAAAAAAAATCTATGAGTACCTACAAAAACTGTTTCATCTCTAAATTGATGTTAGTCCTACATACAAAGTCTGTTTCTAAACAGCCCTACTCACATCTACCGTTCTTCCATAGGCAAGCCAGAGAACAGAACACATACAACCAATTTATATAGCTAAGATTCTGCTGTTAAAATCATGACCTAAAAATGAAAAGAGAATAAATAGATTACCATTCGTTTAGCAATTGCTTGATTCTCATTTGGTCTATTTGATCTCTGTTAAGTTTTGCGCATATAGATGGAGGGGTTGGGTTAACCTTCTAAATCTTAAAGATGTTGCTTTTAAAAGTAAATGTTCATAAGCCAAATTTTCAATGATTAAGTCTGTCCTACTTCAATAGAAATGATATATATTTAAGAAGGTTTTGTGTAGTTCAATTCTAAATCAGAAGTATTGTTTATGTTTATAAACTAAGCAAAAAAGCTCCCCTCCTCCCGCAAAAGAAATTGAGTCAAAACACTATAAGCTAATAGTGCTACTTATTTAAAAATTATATAGGGTATGAGGATTCTACTTGAAGAGGTCTTACCTACATGTCCTGGATTTAGAAGGATTTTATATTTCAGAAATTGAAGAATATTGAAAGATAAATCCATTTCAATTCAATTTATCTTTATAAATTAACAATGAGAGAGGACAGAATAATATGTATGACCTAAATTTCATCATTTTTGTCCCAAAGAAGCAATGATCATGATAGAGGTCCATTAACTAGCCGTCCTTATTTCCTATTACCTTTAGCTCAGTGTTCTCCCAAGGAGTATTGTGAGGATTCTTAACTTATGGGGGAAATAATTCTGTTATAAATTAATTTTGTGAAAGTTCAACTAAGATAAAATTAAACACAAAAGATGAAATAGCATTTCCCAAACTTATTTCTCTTACTTTCCCCACAGTATCTCAAAGGATTCGTGTTTTATTCATCACACCTTAGCTCTACTTGCCTAAGCTTATCTATTTTTCTGTTCTTCAGAATTTTCACTGTTAACCAAATTAGGAAAGTTTCTCTCAGCAGAAATCACTAAATCAATTTCTTTTCCTTCTTTAAGATTCTGTTTGCTGCTCTCCTCCAAGTCACCTTTTACAGAAAACCTTATCTGAATATAATCAGTCCAGGAGTCCTCCTTCCTCCTCTAAGCCAACCTTGCCTTTATTTGTTGGTATTTGTTTATTTGTTTGTTTGTCACTATGGAAATATTTTGCTTCAAGACATTTTGGACATTTATGTTTATATATAGGCAACTATGTTTAGCTGGCCATCAATCATTGTTATAAAATATCTAAAATAATGATTGTTGCTTTATGTAGGATGAGTTCTATGATTCTTAGGAAATACAAATTTCTCCTAAATCCTAATACTATTATAGAGAAAAGAATAAATTTCTATTTTAAAGTAAAACTTTAATTTACTGTCAACTAACAATAACTCATATAAATAACTAGACAGTTGAAGGTTTTTTTCTCTATATACAATTTTAATAAATTTTTTTCTAAAATATAAAATTCTCTACTTTCCCATTATTTAAAGTATTTGAACACAATATAAATTTTTCTTTATGATGGTTTTGATGAAAGCTACTTATTTCTATGCTGTTCTCAGGGACTGTCTGTCTGGTTAAAGGGCATTTCTCAAATGGATAATCATTTGAAAAGGGTTCTATGATCAAATAGGTTTGGGAACTGCTGAATAGGAAATAATCTTTAAAGTGATTCACAATGCAAATTAGCATGTTAAAGTCTCTATTTACTTGTATAATAATGTAATTTTTAAATAAATTATTGTTTTTCAAACTTTTTTTTTAAACCAAAGAATGCATTTACCAAATACATTTATTAACATCTTGGATTTCCTAAAAAAATATATAATAATTAAGGGAAAACTGCTCTGGATTATACTCTTATAAAATTTCACCATGAAAAAAATATGCACAGATATTCATTGAAATATTGTCCTAAGTAAATACATAAAAATGAGGGGGAGAAAGAGAAAAGGAGAGAGACAGAGAGAGAGAGAAGAGAGGAGAGAGAGAGAGAAAGAGAGAAATATGTTATATCACATAGAGAATATAAACTCAAAAATATGATATAAACTACAGAATATATACTTAGAGGTGTTTTTCACCTACTGGCTAATAGTTAAAATATTAACTCCATTCTCTTGTAGAAAAAGTAAGGACTTTGAAAATAAATCTAGAAGGGCATTAGGGCTCCTCACATTTGATCCACAACAAAGCAGCATTTGGAATAATTATCAAAGTCCAGCTAAATCAGACAAACCATAAAAATAGAGGTAGTAGCTGAAAGCACACATATTATTTTTCAAAACCATTAGCAACAGAATTCTTGTTAATAATAGCATTAAGATACAGGAGAAAATGAGAAGCTAGAAAATCAGATAATCTGAAGCTGGTGGATCAGTATAATAGCATAAAAGGTGCACATTTTTGTTTTCCCAAGAAAAACGAACACTAGCCACCCTATTATTGAATGTGAAAGGATCCATTTCCAGTGAGGAAGTATTCTTGGTGGCACCAGACAAGTGATGTGAAAGAGAGGTGACACACAAAAGGTACTGAGAGTCTCATTATTTCAGATGAAATTCATGACATAATCAAAATGGAATATATTTGTGCCAGAGGGACCACATAGGAACAAAAAATAAGCAGCATTTTTTGCCAGCACCCAAGTCACTTCCTGAGAGAAGGTGGGACCTGGGAGCACACTGGCTTTGCAGTGGCCGAAAGGAGCACTGTGCCTCCTCAGCACCTGCCTCGGGCACCAGGTAGCAGGGGACGGAGCAGCATACAAGCACGATGCCTTGTTTTTTGTCACAAACATCAAGAAGAAATGGAAGCTGTTTCTTCCCTCTTTTCTCCAGCATTATTTTTGTAACTTATTTTTCAAATTTGAATGACTAGGGAAGCATCTGAGGTAAAACTAAGATAAGACATAGCCCTGACCGGTTTGGCTCAGTGGATAGAGCGTCGGCCTGCAGACTGAAGGGTCCTGGGTTCGATTCCAGTCAGGGGCATGCCCCTTGATTGTGGGCATGTCCCCAGTAGGGGGTGTGCAGGAGGCAGGTGATTGGTGTTTCTGACTCTCTATCCCTCTCCCTTCCTCTCTGTAAAAAATCAATAAAAATTAAAAATAATAAAAAAAGAGAAATAGTTCCACCTTAGTTTTAAAAACTGAATTGTTTTCTTATCTCTTTTGAGGAAGCTTCCATATGTACCACTCAAAACAGTCAGGATAAAACTGTTAGAAAAGTTGAGTAAATAAATGAGTGAATAAATGATTAAAAGGATGAAGTTGTTATCTATGAGGTTGAGTGAAAATGCAACCCAACACAAAATGAAGGTATGGAAATTTAGATTCCTCAGGGATGTCAGAACACCTCTTCTGGATGGGTGGTGAGACATTAGAGAGAGGATTACAGGGGAAGCTGAGCCTCCTAACAGTTAATGAATCTGAATTTGAAGTCAGAAAACATTTAACTCTTGGAAGATGGAAGTTGGATTCCTCTGACTCTCTCTGGTTTCCCCACTTCTGTCCCCCAGCCCACTCCATGTTTTATTAGGTGGCATGCGGCTATTTATAATACCACTACCTAAGGCACAAGTGACCTTAGAGTAGAGTAGTTAGCATGTAGAATTAGGAGCTAGATGGCCTGGATTAATGTCCTGGCACTATTCCTTACTAGCTGTGTGACTTTGGACATTTACTTGGTCTCTCTGTGCCTCAATAGTGTATGAAGTTTATCTTATAGCAGTAACTGAGGGGAGTCACTTCCTCTATGAAGCCTGCCTCCGATCCCAGACCAGCTTAGTTTCCTATTCTCCTTGCTCCTTCCTATTTTACCTGGCACATACCTTCATTTAGCTCTATGTCCCATTCTAACTGTTAGTTTAGGAGATGTCTCCAGAAACTTTAATCTCCTGAAAGACAGAGATCTTTCCCTCCATGATTGCATTCCCACTATTCATCAGAGTGTCTACATGAATGAATGACTTAAAAAGGATACATATTGCTGAGTGTCAGAGACAAAACTAACTGCTTTTTACTCATTTTGTTTGGCTCTTTCTTCCTGCCATTAACATGCTTCTTTACTAAAATACTAGTATTAAATGAGTTGAACATTAATTACTATATGTCAATTTGAACAGGAAATATTTTGGGAAGAAAGAACAATAAACATCATATCAGAGACCTGTTTCATTATTAACTACTTTAAATACTGCTGCTCTATAATGGACTCCATCTCTAAGCTTAGACATTTATAAAGCTGAATGGTAGTCCCACTCCAAGACCTTCCACTGCTTATTTTATGTGTCAACCCTTTAAAAATTGGGTATTTTTTAGTGTGTGTGTCTCATCTTTTTTGAGAATCTAATACAAGCTACGCATTTATATTCATAAAAACAGTACTTTGCATATAATGCTAGGAGGTTTCCAGATTCTCTGAGGCCTGAGGGATTGATCACCTGGTTGAGGATCTTTTCCTTGGTTTGTCTGACTTCATAAGAAGTAGCACCCATTGCACTCCCTCCCACTAAGGAGACATAACTCCTAAAAACTTCTACTTCCCTTTCTAAGAAAGAATAGGTCCCATACAGCTTCTACTTAATAATCTCATTACTCTTCCCAAGCGATAAAATAAAAGGTCTCAAAACATTTACACAGACAACTAACTCTCTTGCTAACTATGACCTAGTCCCTGCTTAAGGTGAGGGGATAAAATTTGGAGAACTAGTCCAGCCAGCTTGGCTCAGTGGTTGAGCATTGACCTATGAACCAGGAGGTCACAATTCGATTCCCGGTCAAGGGCCCATGCCCAGATTGTAGGCTCGATCCCCAGTGTGGGAAGTGCAGGAGGCAACCAATCAATGATTCTCTCTCATCATTGATGTTTCTATCTCTCTCTCTCCCTCTCCCTTCCTCTCTGAAAGCAATAAAAAATATATATTTAAAAAATGAGGAATAACTAATGCTTCACCCTTTCAGGAACTTAGACAAACACAGAGATTAGTACTAAGTGGCCACTGTTTTGAGAGTGGTATATGACAACCAAAATATTCTATTCAAAAAGAATGAATTGCTAGTATATATTATATCTGCATTTTCTGTAACTTCTTTCTTTGATTGGTCTAGGCCAAGATAGTTATTACACTTAAATTTTGCAGCCATTAACAGGATGGGCAATAGTGTTCTAAAGACAGGTAGACACATGGACAGAGAGAACCACCGTGTTTGGAATAAGTCCCGACAACGCACCCAAAGCCCCCATGTGACAGGGAAGTTTGCTGCTCCCTTTGGAGGGGCCCCCGCAGCAAAAATATCATTGCTCCACCGCCCAGGAGAAACCTAACTGGCTGAAAATCGTGGCACCAGAGTGACCTTGAAGCTATTCTTCTGGGTCAATGAGAAAAACTGAAAAGAAACTACTTCTATTATTACCCTTTTCTGATTCCCAGGCCAGCACTGGCTCCACTGGATGTTACCTAAACGTACTGTTAAATGATAACAAAATTCTCCCACACTCTATTCCATCTTCTCTGGCAAAAGCTGTCAGTATTACATTAGCAAGGGATCGGACTTCTCTCTCAGTTGCCAAGGGTATGATACTCCTGTACCTCTCCTATTTTCTATCTTATTTTGCTTTCTTTGACTGAGAACATGAGAGAGAATATCTGACTCCTGATGCGGTCACTGCTAATTGAAGATGCTAATCAAAGAATGGTTTACCTTTGAATTCAGCCAAAATTGAGAATTGTACCCTGGACAAATTTCTGAATATTTTCTCAACTGACCTTTTCTTCTTTTATGCTAGTTTAACTCCCAGTTATAAATACATAGATATGCTGCACCTTTCAGGGAACATCTTAATATAAAAGACATCTACAGTGTAATAAATGGGGTTTAAATTCTAAGTAATGTATGCTAATGGCACATTATTAATGAAATATCTTCCTAATATTCGTTTCTTGGTCTCAATTTTTTGCTAGAGTTCAGTTAATTCTCTCTTTTCATATGTGTTACTTCTATTATCACGACTAAAAATTAACCTATAGAAAACACTTAAGCTAAGTTAACAATCATTTTTATTATAATCTAAGGTTGTACCTGAGAATTGATAATTCACTTGTTAAAGAAATATGCTATGACAAAGATGTGCCATTATCAGCTCTTAATATAACACGTTAAAATTAATTTAAAAATTTAGCACTGGAATAAAAATAAAGCTATCATCAAAAAGATGGATTTAAATTGACACCTGCTGAGTGTGCTTCCTAATATATTTTCTAATTGAATCATAAACCTTTCAAAAGAGATTGGACTTTTTTCCTTTTTTATACTAAAAAATAAAGAATAAGATATTCTTTACACTTTTTTTTTTTATCAAGTAGGCAGATTATAATACCTATGATTGTATGTTAAAATGAATATGAAAATGATAGCTGTAGTGGTGATAGAAATCTCTTGTACCCTCCCGGAAATTTGTGCTCATGAACTCAGCATTCTAACAGAAAGCAGGGAAGCCAGTTCTCAGGTGTGATGGTTGTTCATAGAATAAATCCTATAGTTAATTTTACTCTTTTAGCTGCCTTCCTCACCTAAGAAATAGTTATTTAACCAAAAAGGCAGACATATTTCCCTCCAACTACAAATATGACATTGAAGCACCTTGGTGTCAGATACTGTCTTTTACATCGTCTTGCCTCAAAAGGCCAGGAGCTGCAAATAGCATTTTAAAGTGGGTTTTAGTTGCTAATTCAACAAATTAGCAAATAATACATGTACTAGTATTAGGCACCATGTGACAGAAAAGAGATAGATAGGAGAGAGGCTCAGAGTGAATCTGAAAACAGGACAGGGTGACTAACAAGGGCCACAGCTCAGACCAATCACCATCAGCTCCCTATGTCCAGTCCTTTCTCTTCAGAGTATAGTTATCTCTCTTTAACTATTTAAGTTCAGGCAAGAAGAACTGTTTTAGGTTCAAACTATAAGAAGAATTCAGAGCTAAGAAAGTATGTGGATAAAAAACTAATTGGAGAAAATAGCAAGGGTTGATTGCCATCATATTTTGATACAAATGGTTGATCCTGGGCTCTGTTGTTCTGTTGTGGTTTGTTTCATGGAAACATTTTTTTTAATTAAAAAAAAAAGTAAATAGAAAATACATGAAAATTTAACCAAATATATTTTTTGAATATATATATTCAAAAAATATATATATTCAAATATTTTGAATATATTTTTTGAATATATAAACAAATCTTAGATTTAGTTTATTTTTATGCTATAATGAAAAACATAAAACTTTATCCAACAAACACAAATACTTAAAAATTTGCTTGTATTGTATTTGGGTCCAGTGTTGGTTGTGACTGGGTTGTGACAAAAAAGAGAGAGAAGAGTAGATAGACAGGGAGAAAAAGAGAAAGGCAGAGAGGCTGGGGGGAGGCTGGCACCTACAGTGTGAGGGATGCATCTTGGAATGGTCTGTGAGCTGACCTGGCTTTTCTCTTTGTGAAAGGAGTGGAAAAATCAAAACAATAAGAATACTTCATGACGTGAAAACTATATGAAATTCAAGTTTCAGGGCCCACAAATAAGGTTTCTTTGGAATACAGCCTCCCTGCTTTGTTTGTGTTTTGTCTATGGCTACTTTGTGACACAACAGCAGAATTGAGTAGTGGAGGCAGAGACTATGTGGCCTGCAAAGCGTAAAGTAGTAACTATTTATCCCTTCAGAGAAAGGGCTAGCTCTGCCCTTAGAAGAATAGGAAGAAGGCAAAAGACAGTCACAGAGAAGTTGACAAGCAGAGGGAGAAACCCTGGTTAAAGGGGGGGCGGGGAGGAGAAAAGATGAAATGGAGATAAAATAACTACAGCTCCATTTACTGAACACACACTATATGGTAAAAACTTTATACATGTTACCAGAGGCCCGGTGCACAAAATTCGTGCACGGGGAGTGGGTGTGTAACCCTCAGCCCAGCCTGCACCTGCTCCAATCTCAGACGTCTCTCACAATCCAAGACTGCTGGCTCCCAACTGCTCCCTGCCTGACTGCCTGATTGCCCCTCACCGCTTCTGCCTGCCAGCCTGATCACCTCCTAACGACTCCCAGGCCAGCCTGATTGACACCTAACTGCTCCCCTGCTGGCCCAATTGCCCCTAACTGCCCTTCCCTACAGGCCTGGTCTCCCCCAACTGCCCTCCCCTGCAGGCCTGGTCTCCCAAACTGCCCTCCCCAGTGACCGAGTTCACCAAGCCTTCCCGCCTATCTCCCACTCAGCCTTCCCGCGCCCCCCCCCCCCCCCCCCCAGTTGCTGAGGTGACCCAGGACACCAAGCCTTCCGTCTAATATCCCACTCTGCTCTCCCATCAGGCTTGGCATCCAAGGTTGCTGGGGTGACCCAGGATGCCAAGCCTTCCCCCCACTCTCTGCAGGCTCTGTGGCTCTGCCAGAGCCACCATTTTGGCCAGTCAATTTGCATATTCCCTCTTTATTGGCTGTGGGTGCAGCCATCTTTATTGTAAAGTGATGGTTAATTTGCATGTTACTCTTTTATTAGATAGGATTTCTACTATTCAGTGGAACCATAATGAGAAAACTGAGGCTCAGAGAAGGTAAGTTACTTATAAGTAAGGAACAAAGTAAACATAGTCTTTGAGAAAAACAGAAGCAACACCAGATTTTACGGGAAGAACAAAGTATGAATGTCTCGAGGAAATTTCTATGAACAGTTTGAATCTGTATGATCCATACTGGAATGATACAGACCATTTTTGGCCATCAACTAGAGCCAATCTATACTTCAGCCCATTTTAGGAATCATCTTTTATTTTTCCCTGTCTTTCAAACAACAAGCTCTATCAATGATAGTAATAGAAAATACTTTTTGTTATGTTTACTAGTACACTAATCATATCAACTTTGTGAAGAAAGCACCAATATTAGCATTTACCCCCAAGGCATGAAGAGGTCAAAGATATTGCTCAAGGTTACAAAACTCAAAAGTAGCTTTTGAAATGCACCTCATTGGTATCAAGCTGTAGCAGGTATCGGGATTGCCGGGAGAGCAGTTACCACACAGATTGCTAGGCCACCGTCTAAGTTCCTGATTGAGTGAGTCTGGGGGAGAGCCTGATGAGAACTGAGATTGGTCCCATGTTCCAGGTGATGCTGTCGCTGCTGACTTGGAAATCACATTCTGAGAACTATTACTCTATTGTCTCTCTGTGATTTCTGTGTCCTCCCACCTAGCAGTCCTGCTCTCAATTTTTAAGGCTTTGCTGCAGTATAAATGCGCATCAAAATTCACACTTGGGTTCTTGGGGGAAAATGATCTTCTAGGGCAGTGGTCGGCAAACTTCGGCTCTGTTGGCTGAGTTTGCCGACCGCTGTTCTAGGAGGTTTTCTTATTCTCCCAGCTCAGGAGATCTTATACATCACTGGACAAGTTCTATTTCTGAAACACTTCTCTCAAGTTACTTTAAAACTTGAACAAACATGTATAATTTCAACATCAAAGACTGGTTTTCAAGACTCTAATCTGCCCGTATGCTATATATCACCTCATTCACAGTTATCTGTTTATTTGACCCAGTTTTTGTCTGCCTAGAACTGTTTTTCCCTTTCTGGGGATAAGCTGATCCCTTGGCTAATCAGAGGTCCCCCTTGGGACTTTGTTGTTTGTTAATCCTCACCTGAGAATATTTTTCCCATTGATTTTTAGAGAGAGTAGAAGGTAGGAAGGGAGGGGGAGAGAGAAACATTGATGTGAGAGAGATAAATCCATTGGTTGCCTCCCACCCATGTGAATTGTACCTTCAACCGAGGTACGCGCCCTTGAATGGAAATTGAGACAACTTTGGTGTGCAGGCCAGCACTCTAACCACTGAGCAACACTGGCCGGGGCCCCCTTAAGACATTTTGAACAGAGGTTAACAGGAAAGCTGTTAGGATGTGAGCAGGAAGCAGCCAAGGGTACATTCCCTACTGAGTGGAGAAGCTGGCCTGAGAATGAAGTCATCGCATTATGGAGAAACAAAAGCAACAGACGGTGAAATGCAGCTTGAAAGCTAATTACAAGTTGCTCAGGTCTCTAGCAATCCTCCAGTGTCTACTCTTCCAGAGATTTATTTGTTTAGCTCTATATTGTGTGAGTTACCACATTCTTCTTTAATAAATGTCCCTTTTTTAGCATAAGAAGCAGAGTTGAGGAATGGGAGAACAAGTATGTCACTTGCAAGCTCAAGAGTCCTGGCTAATGCCTTTATCAATAATATATACAATAGATCCTATGTGCCAGTCGCTTCACAGTCTCCAACAGTAACCTCTCCCGCTGGTAGTTCTGGACTACAAGGGAAGCTCTTCTCCTTTCCCTCTGCCTACACAAGGCCTACTCATCCTTCAAGGCCAAACTCAAGTCCAAATCCTTCGTTAAGTTTTTCTAGCTTGCTCTTCCTTACATAAAAATCTCCCTTTCCTGGATTCGTAATGCACTTAGTCTTATACAAATTACCTGAAAATTAATTTAATATGGTATTATCTACTTTCCCCCTTTCATATTGCTTTGTGAGTTAGTCTTTTTCAGTTCTAGATCTGAAGGCACTTGAAGATAATTGATTTCAAACTTCAGAAACAATTACTGGAGAAAATCAGTTTGTTTGTTTTTTCTGCAAAAGAAATGTAATGAACTGCTCCAGAGTTGAGCTGTGGGTGAGGATAGGTGGTAGAGAGTAAGTCTGAGCTACAGACTAAGACACCGTTTCACAATTCTCAGCGTTGAGTGATGAGATGGGAGAAGCCAAAAGACCTGAGAAACAAGGCCCGCATTTTCTTTCTGTTGTGCCTTGTAATTTAACTCTCCATTCTGTTTACATTCTCTGCTTTGCATCATAGGAAAGCAGCAGAAAGTGAACACTGTAGTTCATCTCTTTCTGCTTTCTGCTACTCCAGATATTGTCCGTTTGCAACCAACACAGTTCCAATTCATCTTGATCACCCTGGATGGAAGTCAGAAGGGACCCCCTACCTCCTGGAATCACTCTCAGAACTCTGCTGCTTGTCTGCATAACTCCCAGCAGCTTTTTATATATTCATATTTTATTTCTCAATCTAGATGGGAAGCAAGGGTCTTCCACATTTTGGAATGCCTATTAATCTTTGCAGAATATTTTTTAAATAGTAGGGGCTCAATTAATAAGTTGATTAGTTGGCGAGTACATTATACTTCCAGATACTGATTTATTTCAAGGAAATGAAGAAAATGAATCAATTAAGAAATATTCATTGAACTCCTGTCGTGTGTTAGGCAGTGGATTGGGTGCTGGGGAAAATAAATAATACTTGCCCTTGAGGTGCTTCGGGTCCATATGGGGAGACAGACCCCTAATTAGATATTTTAATAGAATATGCTAAGAGCTTTGAGAAAGGCATATGGAAATGCTGTGGGAGCATGGAATAGGGGCTCTAGCTTAGATAAAACTTCCTGGAAGAAATGACACATGAGCTATCATAAAGGATCAATGGGAATTAGGCAAGAAAGGAAGGAGGATGGTAAAGAGGTAGGAGACAGAACTAGAGACTGAGAAATATGAGGTGGGGAGAGGCATGAGATGAGGCTGGAGAAGGCAGGTGCTGGGTGAAGGAGGGCTTGGTTTCTAATACTGAATAGTTGGGGCTTTATGCTGACAGTGATGAGGAGCTATTGAAGAGCTGCACACAGGAGAGTGGTATATGCTGGGCAGATGTTTTAGAGGAAACTACAAGTAATGGTAAGGAATTCAATTGTAAAACAAAACAAAACTATTTTAACAGCTCAAATAGAGAGGTGATAAAGACCTAAATTGGGCCTTAATGGCAGGAATGGAGAGGAAGAAATAGACTTGGAAATACTCAAGGGGTGAAGGAAATATATAACCTTCGGGATCATTTTGATGGTGAAGAAGGAGGGCAGAAAGGAGATGTGTCACAGTTTCTGCTTTAGAAATTATTAGTGGCATTAACTTGAATTGGGGAAGAGGAGCAGGGATCAGGGGAATGAAAAGCTCCCGTTTATCCATGCTGTGTTTGAAGTGCCTGTGGAACATCTGAGGGACCAAATGAGCAGGCATTTAGCCCCAGAAGCATGAAGCTGTGGGGTGGGGTCAGTGCTGGAGCTCAGTGGGGCAGTCACTCACATGTTGTGATGGTCAGAGTCATGAGGATAAACAAAAGATATCCCTCGTACATCTATTATTTTAATTCAGTCTCATTCGATGACCATTATTTATTTTAAGTTGAAAAAAGTTAATACAGCACTTCCAGCGAACATTATATGAAGCATTTTAAAGAAAATGAAGTAGGCAATGAGAAATTGATTTAGAAATAACAAATATGCAACCCTTTATCACAGTGGTATTTAGGAACACCGTATTAATATGTGATGGCAAGTCACCTTGTCAGTTTAACATTATATATTTATAGGTATGTATGTATATATGTATATGTTTTAAATAATGATATAACGAAGTGCTTAGTTAGTGCCAGACACTATATATATTATCAATGCTAATACTTAGACACTATGAAGTAGGTTTTATTATCATTTGCATCTTATAATCTATAAATCTATCATTTATAGATTAAATGACTGGCACTCATAGAAGACAAGCAACCTATCCAAGGCCACATAGCTGCTGAGTAGCAAAGCTAGAATGCTAAGCCATGTCTATCTGACTCCAAAGCTCCAAGACATTGAGCATTAAGTTCCTCTCCATCCCTTTTCCCAGACCCCTCCCCCTTTTATTTTTGTGATGATAGGATATCTGATGAGAAAGCAATAACCTTGATAATCCAGGAGGAGGCAGGCAAGCATAGAAATTTTAGCACACACAAAAAAAATCATAATGAACTGATGTCTAAATGAATACATGCATCAACCTAGATGTTTATGCTTCTGAATATTTATATTTAGAACTCAGTGAGTATATACACACACACACACACACACACACACATATATATGTTCGTCTCAGAGGGCAATTTTAATTTACCTATCAAAATTTAAATTAGCTTATTCTTTGGCTCAGGAGTATCACTTCTAGGAATAAAACTTTCAAAGATACTAACATGAACATACAAAGAAAAGAAACTGTGAAAGTCCTAACATCTATCAATAGGAGCTAGTTAAATAATTACATAATCATACAACACAATGGCTTGCAGCCTGTCAAAAGAATAATGCAGATCATTTTGTGCATATTGAGACAAAAGAGGTCCATGATATAGTAAGTTTTTAAAAATTGTAGAGGAATTTTTAGAATGTAGAGATATAGTACATGCACATGTGTAAGTGTGGAAGGGTACAAACCAAACCATTAATAGGGATTAATTTAGGGTGCTACAATTAAGTGCAGAGAGGCGAAAGAGATCTAACAATTTTTACTTTATATACTTAAACTGTGTACATGCACACACACATTTATATGTGTGTATTTGTATTGTATTTATATAGCATTGGGCATGTACTGATAGTCCTTTTGGGAAGAAAAAAATTAGTATTTTTCTAAATCCAGTGAGTCAACAAATCTGATAAAATCATTTTAAATTTAGCCATATGCAAATAAATCACGCTACATCTATATTATGGAATACCATGGTGCTGCTGAAAAGAATGTCAGACCAGATTGCACTGACAGGGGAGGAGGTCATGAAATATTAATGAAAAAAAGCACATTGCAGAACAATATGTCTAGTTTGATCTCATTTTGTAAAACACAGATTTATATATTAATTCTTATATGTGCATAACAAAATGCTAGAATATTCAACAAAGTTTAAATAAGATTGGTGATCCTGGGGATTGGGAATGGAGGGGGGAAATGTGAGGACTCTACTTTCTCCTTAATATATATTTGGTGGTTCTAAGTTTTATTAAAAAATTTATTACTCTGATAATTTTTAAGTAATAAAATAATTCCAAAAAAAATGTAGTTCTAGCAATAGATCACTTTATTTTCATTTTATTTCAGGTGTCTATAATTTAGCATAACTTTACATGTGTAATTGTGCACTAAGGACTGTACAAAAAGTAAAAATACTGTGTTTTCAAAATCCTAATTGTTCTTTCTTCCCATTGCCAATGTAAATCTGGCCTTGTTCACTAATTTCCTAAATGATGAATGGATCTCCCATAACAATTTCATGAACAATCTAAACAATCTCAATTTTATCATTTCTTTCCCCCTTGTTAATACAAAGAAACATATTCAAGGCTTTCATTTTTTTCACAAATTTGTATTATTATTTCTGAAACAAACAAAACAAACCAGGACTCCAGAAATGCTTCCGGTGTTCATTTTGTAAGTGAAGCCGCCTGCCCTCTCGTCCACCTCCTCTCTCCTGACCATACAACTTTGGGTTCTTCTCTAACTGGGAAGGCCCCAGGGAGACCCCACTGCCCTACAAATCAGGATGCAGTCTTCCCCGTAAGATCTTCTTCCCCTTAAGGTCGGTCGTCAGCAGGAATGTCCCATCTCTGCTCTAGCTCCTTCCACAGCACTCACACTCCATTAATCTATCTGACAGTCTAGTCCTGCTTCTAAGCTCTTACTCATCCATAAAGCTTTCCTTTTTCCCTTCTTGGTTATCTTTAAAGAAACTCAATTCAAGAACCTCTCTGATTTCTCCTAAGGGCTCAGAAGGGAGTCCCTGCCACTTGTGAAGCAAATATGAGTATCTTCCTAATGAGGAAGAGTGCACTCAGATTTTTCCAACGTTTGGCATCTTCCAGGGAGCTAGACATCTCAGAGCCAGACTTCCTCACCATGGGTCCAAAGTGACAGGGCTCTGCAAAGGCTGCTGTGGGAGATGCCTATGATTTCAGCCTGTGTACCAAGGATTATGATCATAGACACTTAAAGTTCAAAGGAGCCTAAGGGAGAAAAGAGACTCAATTAGATCAGCTTGCAAACTGCTCCAATTTTAACAAGTGAAATAAACAGAATATTATCGGGCCCTTAAAGATACCTTAAAAAAAGCATTCATTGATAAGATCACATTTCTCCAAAGTGTTTGAAGAAGTATCAGAGAAGAAGTAAATTTGAGCAAGAAATGGGAATTTCGTATAAGACTAAGGGTTGCCCTGTGGTGCTTGTCTCAAATGGGACAATGAATAATACACAAGAGTGAAAGTTGTGAAGTTCCTCTCTTTAGTCATTGGTGGAGTTTGCTTTCACTCATACCAAGAAAAGGATTGGAAAGCAGCCATTTACAGTTGTTTGGAGAGCCAAGATTTCCAGTAAGCCAAAGTGAGACTTCTTCGCTTGAAATTCACTTGGAGGCTAGATGTGATAAACTGGGGAAGCAGCTGTGTCTCTGTTTTTATCACAAAGTGGCACGAGTGATTCCAAAGTGATATTAGATGAACAATCCTAATTTTTGTGAGTGTTTCAAGATGAAGACCAGATTTTATGAAGTCTAACTATTGGTGGGGGAAAATACAAATCTGTTCTTTCCCTGAGAAAACACAAACTATATTAACAGAGAATGCCTTTTCAGAATTCTTTTATGTGAATTATAAATCAAAGTTAACATTTAGAATTTTGTCCATGTGATATGAAAAAGTTAATCTCAGTACTCAACCCTATATTTCATGGCGATACCAATTTAAAAGATCTTAAAAGCCAATTTTCAAGATCAAGTCTATGGCATAATAATTAAGCGTGAAATACATCAACTCCATGACATCACTAATAAAGATTAGATGCCCCAAACTGTGAAAACATTGATAACTAAGCAATTTTATTTGGTGACTATGAAAGCTAATTACATGCAACTTCTTTTCAAGTTAGTACAAATAGGGCTACATCTATCTTTTTTTTTTTTTCAGAGATCTATCATAAATAAAAAACACACACACGGAAATAAACTATAATTGAATAAAAACTTCAAGTACTTAAAGGAAAAGATCCAATTAATGATAAACATACATGTAAATAATCATAGGATAAACTCTAAAATAACTTAGGAGAAAATTCAAACTTTGTT
The DNA here is from genome assembly GCA_026230045.1 of Corynorhinus townsendii. Lineage (NCBI taxonomy): Eukaryota > Metazoa > Chordata > Mammalia > Chiroptera > Vespertilionidae > Corynorhinus > Corynorhinus townsendii. Next base: position 27,960,315 of record JAPDVU010000012.1, read on the forward strand.
ACAAGTTAAGATTTCAATACCAAGCGTTGCTATGGTATTGGGTAACAACATGAGCTTTAATAATACTTTGCAGGGTTGGAAACACAATTAGTTATCAGCAATCAATTTGTTGACTCTAGTGTCCCCAGATAGCGCTTGCTACCAATGGGAAAATACTGCTTAGGCTCTAACTACAATTGCACACTTCATAACCTGCTAATTAGCACTTAATTTTCCCTTTGCTTGGGCAGTAATGATTATTGCCTTCACCTAATACAACAAAGGAGTACCTTTAAGAATCATTTTTTTTTTTTAAATTAGCTAATGATCTATAGACGACAGCCATCACTCCATGAGTGCCTTACATATTCCATCAGGATATAATAACCATTACAATTTTCAAGCTCTGCTAGAGATAGTTAATACTATCATGATGCAGGATAGCCACTTGGATTATTTTAGGAATTATAAAACTTTGAACATTTTGCCCTTTGATATGAAAATTGCAATCATAACAGTTTTAAACTTGCATGTTAAAAGGTTAGGGTGTGACTTATTTAACATGAGATGGCAAAAGAGATAATTTCTATCAAGTAGATTTTTAAAGAGGCAAAGCACAGACAATGAAGGCTAAATAAAGTCTGTCACCTTTTTATTCTCTAAATTTGTAGAGATATTTGATAACATGTGACCATTTTTCTTGGTAAAGAAAGTAATTATAAAAGATGAGAATTGACTTTTAAATTTTGTCTATGGTTTTCAATGGCAGACTCTAATCTGGAGACAACTCTTTCTATACTTTCAACAATAAAAAATAAAGTATAAATTATATATGATTTTTCTTTATATTTTAGACCAAAATAAGTAATAGTGTTAAATATTATTTCATTTTTACTGAATCATATTATAAATGTCACAATGGAATGAATTTAGTAGTTTATCTTAGGATAGAATACACACTTACAAAAAGCAATGCTTTTCTACTTTCTAAGCCTAAAAACATGCTATACTTCATTCAGGTATATAAGTTTGAAGTCCAAATTTATGAAATCTGGATTGTAATTCAGATGATGATGAAAGCATGAAAATCTAGATATCCTAAGTTATAACCTTGAATTTACAATGTACATATCATTTGTTTGCATATATATTGCTATCAGTTAACTAGTCATACACAGTGATAGCATGCCAAATAAATGAATACGTACAGTCAAGAAAACGAAGCCAAAGTTCATTCTAGTCTCAGGAGGAGTTAAGAAAGATAGTATCCAAATTCTAATTTCTAATTTAACCTATTCAATAAAAAATATGATGAACTACCAACAAATGTGGGCCAAAATAATTTAGATAAAAGTAAAACAGCAAAATGATTGCCAAGAAAATTGAAAAATTCATGCTGAACATTTAGAAGTATAAGATTTTTTAAAAAGGGAGAATATAAATTTTAATGAAGTGACCCAAATTTTATTTGTGGTTTATCATAACTGAATGAAAGAATAAAGAAGTCATACACTGAGAAAAATTAACTGAAAAGCTCAAGATTTAGTGCTTATTAGATAAGTAAAAATAGAAGAAAACAAAATTAGGTTTGGGTTAAATGAGATATGAAGTAGTTTTATAAAGTAAAAACAAGGAAACTTAGCAATTGTGTATGGGGAAATTTTAAGGAGCAAATTTTCAAAGTAGTACATGGGGGGATGCATGCACAAATCCCATTAGCAATAATGTGTTCCTCTGATCTTGGTGATATTCACTCTAAGTGATGCCATAACTACTATAACAATCCTGCATTTATGACAGCATCCATCTTCTCAGGTCCCTGAAGACAGTGAACTTAGGAGTAGTGTTATTCTTTCTTTTGCATTTACTAATGATACATTTAGTTTTATAGCCACTAGTCATAGATAGACCCTTTTTTATGTCTCACTGTGGTGTGTAATTTTTTTTTAATAACTGTATGTTTAAAATAATTAGTACTGCTGGATATAATCACTAATTTCCTAAAACTGAAAAAGGCAACTTAATATTTCTGCATAACAGCTGTAATATACAATATTGCACAGAACTAAAGTATTACAAACAGTGCCAGCAGTTTTCTATAAACAGTACTTAAGATAATTGTAAAAAATCATCTTCATTACTGCTTGCTAGCATTTTTTTAACAGTTTAATTTGGATAGGTTACAAAATACATTCAAATCACACAAATACAATTACTGTAAACCTAAGAAGCTATAAAATGTTCCTGATCAAATCCTTTTGACCCTGTTAATATCTGTTTCTTGTTAATCTAAGGCAAACATTGTTTGTAGCGTACATTTGTTACAGAATATAAAAAAGGGGGGGGGGGGGGAGGTAAGGAAATCCCTTAACAGTTATTGATTCCACCATTTACTGAGAGTTAAGTGCTATTTACAAAACAGAACAGATGCAGATGCTGACAAAAAGGTAAACAATTGTTGCATGGCTTCCTGCCAGATTCTGAACCGATATATTAAACTCCAAGTGAAGCACATTTTCCCTATGGATTGTACTTATTGCCACTTCATTTCCTATGTGCTCCGTCTCTCTATTGCGGTGCCTGGCACTAAGCTATTTCCAGTTCTTTGCTGACCCCTGAGGCCTGCTGCTACCACACACAGCCATTAGAGAAGGGAATTGCATGTGTCTGACACGGCCTGAAACCAATTATTTGATATTTTCTTCAGAATGATGCCCAACTCTGTTGGGAATGAGCAATCATGAAATAATTTACCTCCTGATTTAATTTTTTCCTGCACAAATTAGTTGTAGGCTGAGCTGGCTATACACAGATGCCCGTGACATGACTCTGTCTTATCAAGATGATACTTGAAATGAAGCAGTGGGGTCTGAATTGGATAGGTTGGGGAATCCTGCTTTACAGGCATTGACAAGTTTATCAGATATACTGATCACATGTACTCTCTGTTGATTGAAAATGACAGAAACTTGAAGAACTATCAGGATAGCAGAGAAAACCACAAGGATGCAAACCTTATCAGGGTATTTAATGTTTTCCAACATCTGTCTGATTTCTGGTTTCCTTTTTGTGTCCCAGAAACCTTATCAAAATTTAACAAAAAATAAAAAAACAAATTCACATTGATTCATAACTAAATGACCTTCACTAAATTTTATTTTTAGTAATTCTGTTTTCAGATATAGTCATAAAAGTCAAGAAAGTATGTATTTTTTGTAACTCAAATCCCTACAAGTGCTTTATATTTTGTTCTCCACTGTATATGTCAAATAAATAAGGCAAAACACAAAATTATCACTCATCAATAAACAGAAAGCTTGCATAAATTTGCATATGTTTAATCCAAATAATGAAATATTAAGGCCAACTGCTCAAGTTCAATAAAGACAACACAAATCTCTTTAGAGGGCTGACTAGACATAGCCTTCACCCAAATCTGTGCAGTAATTTTTGTCTATAAATTTGAGCAAGAAATATTCTCATTTTTACATACTGATTCCACATTAAACCTTAGCTATTAAATCTTAAAAGGGCTGTGAATGCTGTATTTTCCTATTTCTCTTCAGGGCCCAGGCTCCACTAACTAGACCAATGTACCAATCACTGTGAACTTCATGGCTTTTGTAAACATGACTAAGAAAAACGATAAGCAAAATGCCCATTAAAAGAACACCCTCTTCAAATAGCTGAAGGGTTATGATTTTATTGTGGGGGGAAAAAGGGAACATATGTAATACTTCCAACAATAAAGATATACACATTTTTTAAAGAACATTAAAATGATTATTATAATTGATTTTGGTATAATTTGGAAAAAAAGGTTTAGGAAGACACTATGAAACAATTTTATAATATAATTTTCTCTGACTACGGTCTTCATAATATTTGGAGGTAATTTCTCTTCTTTTTAGGATAGATTATTTCTCAAACCTCAACAATTCTTTACTCCAGTAATCATTATAATTAGCACTGTTCTTTCTTGCTAAAAAGAAATGCTAATACTGAATTTTAAACTTAAAGTAATTTCTACCTTGGAGGACAAATAATATAATGCCAGTTATCCTAAAGTCAGCTCAGTACATCATGTTACAGAAATCTAAAATATAAAAAATTCAAATTACTTAGTCTTTTATATCACTGTCATCATAATTACAAACCCTTATTAGATCCTCATGTCTCACTGGCTCTTACCTGATAACTTAGTACTTCCTATTGTTCTGTTATGCTTAAACTAGTAATAGGGTAGACTACATTTATCTAACTAATAGACAAGGGCTTTATATTTTTTTTACTCGATGTTGCAAAGAAATTTCAAAAACAGACATGGACCAGTTTTGCTTTAGATTGAGACATAATTTTCAATAATTTTTCATTTCCTTCCATGATCTTCATTCAGATAGCCCAACCATCAAAGTTTGTATAAATGCTTTGGTAAGACCAGAAGCAAATTAAAAATATATGTGTAAACAAAGAAATAGAGATTAAATTTTAACAAGCACAGAGGCAAAGGGACTTCTGACTGGAAATCCATTATAAATTTTAAACATTTTACCCTACCTAAGCCAAGAATTATTTTCTATTTCCACTTGTGGGGGATTGATTGGATGACTCTCAAAGCTACCAGTAGTTTCTCCTGTATAAATTCCTGTGCAGAGAGACCAGTCCATACTCAGAAAATGCCTCTTTAGATAAAGAATTTTAACAGTCCCATGTATAAAAGATGCAGATTTCTCAAGTTTAAAAATTATAGGTGGAGATGTTAAATGACAACTACTTTGAGACAAAAGATGCTTTATACCAAATATTTGACTTAGATGTAACACTGATGGTCAAAGATTTTCATACTTATATTTAATGATGGTGAAACTGTCCTATCATAATGTACATTTTCCAAGTTGATTTTCCTAATAAAGAAGGTTGCAGTGCTGGGTCAACCATTCAAATTCTCAGTCCCCAGTTAAAAAGATTCCGTTTTTAAAGGACTCTTACCAATCTTTGTTTTTACCCTCTTTGTCTTGAAAATGTATGGGAAAACAAGTTAGATTCTAATAACAGAATAATAATATAATAACCAGAAGCCACATATTACATTTTCTGAGAACCTGAGAAAAAAATGTTAATTGAGTAATATTCAACATTTAAATAGTTCACTGGAAAATGACAATATAGGATGGTGCAAGAGTAAGTTTACAGTTGTGAGTATATGAAATAGAATTTATTTTTGTATTATTATTTACTAATTATTGTATTATTTTCCATACTAGAGGACCAGTGCACGAATTCGTATGTGGGTGGGGTCCCTCAGCCTGGCTGGCAATCAGGGCTGATCAGGGCCATCTTGCCCAGTCCTGAACCGGGTCAACAGGGGCTGGCCAGCCAGGGAGAGGGACCAAGGGAGGTTGGCCGGCCATGGCAGGTTGGCTGTGGGAGCATACTGACCACCAGAGGCAGCTCCTGCATTGAGCATCTTCCCCCTGGGGGTCAGTGCACAGCATAGCGACCAGTCGACCAGTCGTTCAGTCAACTAGTCGTAACTGGTGAACAACTATGAACCTTTTGCCCCACTATTAAACAAGAATTTAGGGATTCACAACATATAACATAAAAACTTATGTTTTTCTATAAAACTAGAGGCCTGGTGAATGAAATTCGTGCATGGGTGGGTGTGTCCCTCAGCCTAGCCTGCACCCTCTCCAATATGGGACCCCTCGAGGGATGTCCAACTGCCTGGCAGGATCGGGACTAAACGGGCAGTCAGACATCCCTCTCACAATCCAGGACTGCTGGCTCCCAACTGCTCACCTGCTTGCCTTCCTTCCTGATTGCCCCTAACCGCTTCTGCCTGCCAGCCTGATCACCCCCTAACCACTCCCCTGCCAGCCTGATTGCCCCTAACTGCCCTTCCCTGCAGACCTGGTTCCCCCCAACTTCCCTCTTCTGCAGACCCGGTCACCCCCAACTTCCCTCTTCTGCAGGCCTGGTCCCCCCTAACTGCCCTCCTCTGCAGACCTGGTCTCTCCCCCCAATTGCTCTCCCCTGCAGGCCTGGTCTCACCCAACTTCCCTCCCCTGCAGGCTTGATCGCTCCCAACTGCTCTCCCTTGCTGGTCTGGTCCCTCTCAACTGCCCTCCCCTGCTCGCCTGATTGCCCACAACTGCCCTCCCTTGCAGGCCTGGTCCCTCCCAACTGCCCTCCCCTGCTGGCCATCTTGTGGTGGCCATCTTGTGTCCACATGGGGGTAAGATCTTTGACCACATAGGGGCAGCCATCTTGTGTGTTGGAGTGATGGTCAATTTGCATATTACTCTTTTATTAGATAGGATAGAGGCCTGGTGTATGGGTGGGGGCTGGCCGGTTTGTCCTGAAGGGTGGGGTTCCCTTGGGGCATGGGTGGCCTGGGCAAGGGGCCTGTGGTGGTTTGCAGGCTGGCCATGCCCCCCGGCGCCCCAAGCAGAGGCCCTGGGATCTGGGATTTATTTATCTTCTATAATTGAAACTTTGTAGCCTTGAGCGGAGCCAAGCCTCCTGCTTGCTCTGTGGCTGCAGCCATTTTTGTTGGGATTTATTTATCTTCTATAATTGAAACTTTGTAGCCTTAAGCAGAAGCCAAGGCAGGCCAGGGCTGCAGAAAGCTTGGCTTCCTCCATCACTGGGGGCAACTCAAGCCTCCTGCTCTCTCCAGCTCCATGGCTGTCGCCATTTTTGTGGGTATTTATTTATCTTCTATAATTTAAACTTTGTAGCCTTGAGTGGAGGCCTGGGCCCGCCAGAGTGTATGGAAAGCTTGGCTTCCTCCATTGTGGGAGAAACCTAAGCTCCTGCTCGCTCCATGGCCGCAGCCATCTTAGTTGGGTTAATTTGCATACTTGGTCCTGATTGGCTGGTGGGCGTGGCTTGTGGGTGTAACAGTGATGGATAATTTGCATATTACTCTTTTATTAGATAGGACAAGAGACCTAAGAATTAGCACTTATTTTTATGCTCATAAGTTCAAGATATAGAGTAACAAATAATTTTCACAGAGAAGAATGGAATTCATAAAAATTTCAGGAATGTTCTATAGCAAGTTAGCAACTGACTTTCTATAGAATGTGACCTTCTGGTTTGCAGCAACCTCATGTTCATATTATTTGTTCATATTTTTTGTTCAATATAGAATAGTTGCAAAGTGAACCTGTCCACTTTTAGAATAATTTTAGTCTAAACTTTTCAATATTTTTGCAGTAATTTTTATTCCGCTGTTAACATATAGTTTTAGACAATTTCTTTTTCCAGATAAAAAAAATATGATTTAAAAATCTAGTGTCTTAATCCTTTCTTTTTCAGTTTATCAGTTTTAAAAATGTGATTGAATGGTTAATAAGGTATATAAATCTCAAATTGACCTATGACCCTTCATGAGAAACCAAAATGTGAGTCATTTTTATCTATCATCTTCAGTATTTGACTGTCATAATTAGAGGATGTAACAAGTGAAATATTCTTTTCACCCTTAGGAAGAACACACAGGTGTTCTAAAAAGGGAGGAAGTCAATAATTGAGTGCAATTTAGTATTTGCTAATTGTTGCTGTATGGAAGCAAAAATAGGACTCAAATTAAATTGTATCTACTTTCTTTCACAAAATATATGTTCCATCTTTCTTGTCTTACTGTCTTTATAAAAAAAATTCAGAGGCCTTATAACATTTAATGGTGAATAATTGGGTCAGAAAAATAGAGTCCATGAAGCAGAAAACATTTTAGGTAAATAAAGATATATGAGCTTATGCATAATACTACATATTTACTCAGGCATACAACATATACCTGCATCTCATACACATATACACTCAGTCTTAACTTAAAACACCACCAATTCCTTAGGGGAAGAACTTTTGAATGTTAGACTTTTTGCTTATTTTCTTGTAGAAACAGAGAGTATCAGGGTGGTTATCAAGGGATGAGGAAAAAGAAGAGATACTGGTTAGAGGGTATAAACTTCGAATTAGAAGATATGTAAGTTGTGGTAATCAAAAATGTTGAATTATTATTATAGTTAGCCATAAAATATCATACTAGAGGCCCAGTGCAAAAAAATTCATGCACTGGAGGGGGGGGTCCCTCAGCCTGGCCTGCCCCCTCTCATAGTCCGGGAGCCCTCAGGGGCAGGAGGCAACCTGCTGATCAGGGGAAGGCGATGCCCCCACCACACCTCTGCTGTTGCCACTGCCGGCAGCGCAAGCCTTGGCCGGCCCCGGTTAGCTGAGCCTTGAGAGGCCCTGGGCGGCTGGGCAGCTGACACCTGAGGCTTGGCTGCACCTCAGGCCTGCCCTGGGTGGCTGGGCAGCCAACATCCGAAGCTTGCCTGTGCCTTGGGACGGCCCTGGGTGGCTGGCAGGCTGAGGGGACTGGGGGACTCCAGAGGCAGATGCGCAAAGCGGCCGGACCTGCCTGGGGGCATGCGCCTGCCATCCTGGCTTGGCCGAGGGGACTGAGCACTGCCATCTTGTGGCTGTGGGCACTGCCATCTTTGAGGGTGTGGCAGTCAATTAGCATATTCCCTCCTTATTGCCTGTGGGTACCGCCATCTTTGTGAGGGTATGATGGTCAATTAGCATATTCCCTCTTTATTAGATAGGCTACTTGAGAGCTATTAAGAGAGTAGCTATTAACTGTCCTCCTCACCACTAAAAAGTAATGCTAATTATGTGATGTGATGTAGGTATTAGCTAATGCTACAATGGTAACTATTTCCCAATATATAAGTGTATCAAATCAAAACACTGTGCATGTTAAACTTATACAATGTTAGATGTTAATTAATCTCAATAAATTTTGAAACAAAAGAGGCTAGCATACATACCAGGCTAGCTTAAGATATATCCAAAAGATCACAAAATAGGAATTATTAGCAAACACTTTCAAACTGGCATTATGTAGTTTTCAAACGAGAAAAGTATAGTATAGTTTAGAGAAAAGTAAAAGAAAAACGACCCCTAAAGTAGAGTTAGCACACAGAACAGTGTTTTTAATGGAATGTGCTATTTCCGTCCTGTTTTTCTAGGCAGTAGAACACTGTCATAAGGTCTCTGGAGTAAGACAGACCTGAGTCTGAATCCTAGCTTCACCTGGGAACTTTGAGTAAATTACTAATTATTTCTATGCCTTAGCTTCCTCACTATACAATACAAATAATAAACGATGGTACCTAGCTTGTTGAGTAGATGAGATGAGATAATGAAAGGTTAAATATGATAGTGTACATCAATGTCTGACCCAACTAATGTTAGCTATTGTTACTTAAGGAATGTTTTTCTTTAGTTTCAGACAAAATATCAAAGACTTGGCGAGCATAAAGATATTTATAATAATAAAAGCGTAATATACAAATCGAACGAATGACCAAACAGCAGAACAACTGTCCGGACGACCTTCCAGTCATGCTATGACACATAGTGGGTCCAGGCCAGCCAAGGTGGGTACAATGCAATTGGTCGGGGGGGGCGGGTGGTCCCCACCATTGCCCCATGAGTGCCCTGCAGAGGGAGGCCCAGGCCACCGGCTGGCAAAGCGATCAATCAATCGGGGAGCTCCATGATTGCCCCAAAGAGGGAGGCCCAGGACACTGACCAGTGGGCTGTGGCGGGTGGGCGGGGCCTCCCTCTGCAGGGCACAATCAATTGTATGATCGCCCTGCAGAGGGAGGCCCAGGCCACTGGCCAGTGGGCAGTCAATCAATTGGGAGGTTTCACAATCTCCCCAAAGAGGGAGGCCCAGGCCACCAACCAGCAGGCTGCGGCGGGTGGGTGGGGCCTCCCTCTGCAGGGGCAATCCATTGCGGAGCCCCAGCTGGGTGGGCAGGGCTTACCTCTTTAAGGCTATCCAATGCAGGGCTCTCAGACTGTGAGAGGGTGCAGGCCAGGCTGAGGAACCGCCCCCGTAGAGTGCACAAATTTTGTGCACTAGGTCTCTAGTAAACATATATTAAAGAGAATATAACATACAACCCATTCAAACCAATCTAGATTTTATTCAAAATAAGTATAAATTATTATGTTTTATTAATAAATATGAATAAATTGTTATCATTTTGCTCATCTTAAACTGTATTTAATAAATAAAATTTGGTCACTAGGTCAAATATTAGTAATGTTGATCAATTTGGAGCTGGGTTAGCAGTATATACAGCATTTAGCGGCTATTACTCATTTAGTTTTCTTCCCCTTAATATGTCTAGCTCAGAACTTTAGACATGGTAGCTGCTAAATGGCTTGTTTATGATAAGTGCCCCATAGAGCTGAACTGAATTTTCAGGGAGCCCACCCAAACAGTACTGTTTAAAACTTCTTTTACAAATGACAAGCATTTAGTTATACACTTTCAGAAAAGGTCCAATAGCATAGTGGTTGATAACATAGGTCTTAGAGACATAAAGATCTCCATATGAATCCTGCCTCTGTACAACATGATCCAGGACAAGCTAATCTAAGCTGCTGTCCTTGTTTATGAAATTAGGATAATAAGGAATGTAATGTACTTAGCACAGTGCCTGACATATGGAACTCATTCATGTAACAAGTGCTTTATACCAAAGTTCAGATAAAGGAGTTTGAGAAAGATCAGTGCACCTTGACTTGTGGAAAATGTTTCAAATTTTGTTATTAAAGCCGACATACATAGTTTTCTCCCACAAATGGGAAAACACCTTAATATCAGCCTTGAAGACTCCGAACAACTTACACATATTTTCAACCATATGGATCTTTTCTTCTGTTATAAACTATTTTTAGCACATAAAAAACTTTCACATTGAAAACACGTTATAAGAAAGCAGAAATTCTTTTAGAGAATATAAAAACTTTTAAAAATAAGTACACTCATGTAGTGCTTTTAGAATTTGTGATAAGAATTAAAATGAAAATTCTATTTGCTTTGAGTAAAATTGTACTGTTCCTGAATTAACCTATTTTATGTTCTGACATCACCTAAAATTGGCTGATGCAGCTCTGTTCTGTGATGTGTTACAACTTCTGGAGGAAAATAGAAAATTTCAAGAGAAAACATTAAATTCTTTGAAAATTCATATATCAGAGTTATTTGGTACTCTTGCATTTTATTAAGGAAGATAAGCAAAAATATAGTGAGCTATATAAATTTGTATAAAGTGATCATGAAGTCAAAGATAGCAATTCAGCAAATGATAATTTTCAAATACTTAAAAAATATAGTTTATAAACCTATTTAGAAATATACCTAAGTTATATGTAAAAGCATGTCTAATCATAATTTTCAAAATAATTGTTTTTTACCTTGATTTTTCTCCACTGGTGGGAAATTTAAATGATGATAAGAAAAAGTTTATTGCGTCACAACAGTTTCTTTTCTTTCTCTATTTTTTGAATAAAATTAGGGATTTTCAAATCATCTTTTACTTATATATATTTTATAGCAATATTAAAGGAACTTTAAAAACCAGCTATAGTTAAATTGCTATGCCTCTGTAACCAATTATATATAATTTTATAATTAGTATTTCATAATAGCTCTTTATTGGAATTGGCTGACTGAAATATTATAATCTTAAACCTCCAGTTTTAATTAATGCAAATTTCAACAAATTTTCAATAATTCTTTTTACCAAATAATACTTTGGCTTTGGAATTGGATTAAAAATTATACTTTTCCATTATATAGATATACGTGTGTGTTTATATGTATATGTATATATACACATACACACAGTTCCCTTGAAAATTTTATGCAAACAAAAAACCAAAGTTCCTATTGGCAATATGTTTGGCTTACATTTCCATTATCTTTAATAATTTAAATAACAGGAAAGAAAACACTTCTATTACTATATTTTCAGAAAAGGGAATGCATATGAGAAATGTGTAAATAAATTTCATAATATTTAATTTCTTATTTTCAAGTTTTCAATTAGATTTAACTAAATTAAAAAATGTTAGAAAATTAAAGATATCAAAAGCCTTAAGACAAACAGAAACTTTAAAAAAAAAGCACTAACCCAAAGCATGCACTGCTCCTCTATGCCTGCTGGAACTCTTGCTTGTTTTAATCACTCGGGCAGCACTTTCTTTGAACTGCAGCTCACAAAAATTTGCAAGAAATTTTGACATTTCTTCTGTAACAGTATCCAGGTAAGTTTCTTTAATGAATTTCACTGTTGAGGATGGAGCTAAAATTTCATGCAGTGTGTTAAAATCCTCTTTTATCATTGAGTATAACCTAAGCATTGTACTTTGGTATCCATGAACCATTATGTCTAAATTTGATTCCCTGCTATAAGAAGGAAAGCAGTTCTGCAGAAGTTTATTCTGTATATTTTGACACTTGACTATAACTTCTGATTCTGGATAAAGAAACAAGAGTTGTTGTATGCACTGCTTTTTCAACAGAATTTTCTGCTGCAAATTTTTTATTTCATTATGGCTTTGTAATTTGACCACTAAGAAGCGTCGAAGATGTAATCTTATATCATCCCATGTAGACTTTACATCCATAGAGGAATGATCTTCAACAGAATGAAGAGAAGTCCTAGAGAGGAAGTGGAACGATGTCCCACTTAGAGTTGATGGAAATGAAATGCTGCTCTGGCAGGAGAGGTCCCAAAGTAAATCCAATATTATTTCTTCTTGATTTTGTTCATTCTTCAACAAATCTTGCTAATGAAAGGAAATTATAATGTTAGAAATGTGATTTATTAAAGGAGTAACAGGAAAAAAGGTTTCTACAGTCATATAAAATTTTATAATAATTCATTTCAAATTAGAATACTCTGATGCTCTTCAAGGTGGGCTTTTTTTTTTTTGCATTTGACATTTAATCAAGTCAGACATTTTAGAGTGTTAGCTTTATGAATTGTTTAAATTTGCAAAGCCCAGAGGATGAACTATATTTTCAATTAGATTTCTAGACATATAGATTTTAGCCTTCATTGTTATCCACCACTGATATAACATAGGCAGTATAAAAAATACAGCTCAAAAATTCTAAATAAAAACCTATAGTAAAATATTAATTGAAATGTATTCTTAAAATAAGCTCAAGATCACACCGTAATTAATTGCTGGTGGATAATTTTCATGCCTGAATGAGTATACTTATTATAAAACTCCAAATGAACATAAAAATGGAGACCTTTAAATACAGTATGTGCCCAGGGGTTACTAATAGCTGCCATTCTGAGAAATAAAATTTAACACATTTAAAGACCTTAACTTTCATTTAAATTCCTTTTTGAGAGCCATGTCAAGAAAGATTTTACTTTGGAAATTAATCTGAGAAAATTTCAATTCTCTCCAAAGAAATAACTAACTCAAAATAGGGAAACAATACTCTCAAAATCTTTCCCCAAAAGATGCTATGAGAGAATTTCATTACATTTTCCATACTGAGAGAAAACAATGGTAGGTACAATTATGAATAGTAAAGGGAAAAAAACTTACTTTCTTTTTGGACTTTAAATTTTACATGTACACATTCCCTTTACATAATGACTTTCCTAATTATGTGTATTTCAGTTAATACTGAAATTAGCTTATATTCTCTAGGTAGCAACAAGCCGATTGCAAGAAAAATGGAAGCAAGGTTCAAGTGGCATAAAATCAGGAAGTTTTTGAAATTTTTTATTGACAAAGATACCATAGATCACAACTCCTGGACAAATTCCAGGAATGTGCTTTCAGTCATCCTAAGCACTGCAATGTCTGATTTAATATTGTATTTTATTATATGAAAAGCACTTTTTCACCTGGCCGGTGTTGCTCAGTGGTTGAGCATTGACCCTTGAACCAGGAGGTCACAGTTGGATTCCTGGTCAGGATACATGCCCAGGTTGCTGGCTCAATTCCCAGTAGGGGGTGTGTAGGAAGCAGCAAATCAATGATTCTCTCTCATCATTGATGTTTCTATCTCTCTCTCCACCTCCCTTCTTTCCAAAATCAATAAAAACAAACATTTTAAAAGCACTTTTCTATACAGTCTCTGTCTTATTCATTATGGAAATGTAGCATAGATACTTAAAATCCCAATCTACAGATAAGGACACTGAGGTGCATGTTAAGTCACTTTCTGAACGTCACATACAATAAAGTGTAGAACCTAGCATGAATCCCCAGCTTTCTTCTCCTTGTCCCCGTTCAACCTGCTACACTCTATGGAGCCATAAAGTGTATTGGCCTTTTGGCACCTTCTCTTTCTTCTCCATGATATTTTTGGAAAAGAAATGTCCTTAGAGTCCAGGGTATCATTAGCATAGTAAATTCTATAAAGCAAGTGAGTCATATTAGTGCTGCAATCTTGGGTTTCTCATTTAAAATAGAGGGTGGTCAATAACTGTAAATATTTGATCAAGTATAATAGATTACAGAGGTTTAAAATATGTATTTAGTATGATTGCTTACATTTAGAAAATAACTTCAGGATATTTGCTATAATGAGGAATTCTGTTTCTTATTTAAACAGCTAGGTAAGTTATAAATAGAAAATTTTCCATGAAAAATACTGGACAAATGACAATTTTATCATGTAAAAACTTGATAATAAGGTCATTTTAATCTGGATCTGTTTTAATAATGTGCTCTTTTCTCAAAATAACATGATCAATTATGTGAAAAAAACCTAGATGTCAAACAAGTCTATCCGTCTAATGAATTTGAGCAAAACTAAGGCGGCCTTTGCCCTGCAGTGAATACAGAATGACTTATGTGTGACAGATTAAAAGATAATTAAAAGCTTGTGCTTTTAATTAAATGAGAAAGCATTATTACATCAGTATTAATGAAATTCAATACACATGCCTCTTAATAGAAATTAAAGGAATAACTATATCCATATTTATTCTTCAAGGCTCCACCTTCAAGAGATAATGGGTGAGAGGATTTCCTTAAAAGAATAAGGCTTCAGGGCACATAGTCTTCCTTTCTCTTCCATTTATTACTTGGTAAACATTAAAGAGACACCTGCAATAATAACAACAGCCAAAAACTATTTTCATCGGATTCTATCATCCTAAGCCATCTACAACCTCAAGATATTTTCCACATCTGCCTTAGTCAATGTTTGATGTTTAGACAAAAACAGTGCCCCCTTTTTTCCCTAAATTAAATCAAAACCATAGTTATGGAAATACTGCTAACACTTGTGCTGTTTCTTTGGGAAAATGTTTTTGCAAGCTAACCACCTTGGTAGATACAGGGGTCATAAAATAAATGTTTTTACTGAAGACTACAAAATCTTATTCAACATAGAGGGTGGTCAGTATCAAGAAATCACCAATGTAATAATGCTCTACCAATTAACAGTGGTTTCAGATAAATTGCTGCCTTGATTGAAAATAACTGGGCATGCCTACAGGTTGACAATGAAGGGAACGATAAGAAAAGTCTACTTAATAGATACAATCAATTGTGATCTGATTAGGCTTAATAATGAGCTCAGAGAAAATGGTAGTGAAGGAACACAAAATGTAATTAATATAAACTTTTCTGGTAAACAATTGTGGTAGATATATACTTTGTGGTATATGTTACATCATAAATCAGCCAAGAGTTATGTTTAATCTCCACTTATATAAAACTTAATTTTATTGATAAAAATCATAGAAAAAACACACACACCAAATAGCTCACTGGATTACACTGGGGATATAGTAACATAAACCCCAACCCCTAGAAATGCTAATTTGGTCACTAAAATAAATATTTACAAATAGAAGTTGAATGAATTGTATTCCTTATTCACCCATCCCACTCCACTATAAAGCAAAGATATTTATTTTTTTTACCAGTGTTTTGAGAAAGTTTATCAAATCTCCATGGGGAATAGAAGGTGACTTGGATGAATTATAATTATAGTTATTTAACCATTCAAAACAGTCAGTTGTTGTCTGTAACTGCACATCTGGACATTGTTTGTTAACTTCAGACTGTATTTCTTTAATGCAATGTTCTATGCTATAAAAAAGAAAAGAAAAAATTATTTTGGTAGAAAGTAGGCAATAGCTCCATCTCATAATATCACATGCTCTGAAATGTTTATATGTGGTATCTGGTTGCATACAATTTATAAAATTATAAAACATTCATATGATATGAAAATAATAACAAAGAGACTATATATTTTCAATCATAATTGAAACTGAAAGTTCAAATTTTCTGGATGTTTCATTTCAAATGCAATAGAGGAAATACAAGATATTTAGCTGCTCAGAGATAAATTAGAAATTCTTTTGTGTTAAAACAAATATCAAGTACAGATGCAATGAAATAATGGTCTTCTTGATAGGCAGTGGATGAAAGGCAGAGACAAAATACTCTTGATGGCTGAAGACCAGAAATGTACATTGTCTACTAATAGGAAATGACTATATAAAATTATGAAAAACTTCAATAAATGTAATATTAAGAGGTCATAAACCAGATATCAGGAGCTTGTCATTTCAAAAGCTGAAAAACATATATGCTGTATATACACTCTTACTATAGCTAAGTACCTCTTCCTGTCATTGAACTGTACTCCAAAAAACAAAAACATACTGAAAATTGCAAATTAAAAAAGAATACAAGGAAATAAAACAAAGGTTAAAGCAATTATCTTTGAATTATAAAATTTGGTGCTTTTAATTTTATTTTCCTATGTTTTCTAAATCTTCATTAAATAAACAAACAAACAAACTAGGAACAGAGAAAACATATCCAATTGAACCTTCCAATATATACCAGTTTTTAAAGTTTCATTCAAAGTATCCTTAGCTCTGATATGAAATATATTGTTATTTTATTTTTTATATAAAAATCTGTACATTCATTATTATAAATCTTTGTGGGTTAAACTGGTGACCTTAAGCAGAATGTCATCTGTGGAGCCACATGGATGTGACATATTACTACCACCTGATGGCAGCATATCTAAACTGCAAGAAAACTTTAAAAAAAAAAAAAGAAAATTCATTTGAAACTGAATCCCCTCAACCCATAATTTACAGGTAAGCATTTGTCTCTTAATATAGTGTTAAGACAGATTTATTATTAAAATGTTCTTACTGTTTTTAAAATAGCATTGTTATTAATTACAGATGCCATATGACAGAACCATGTAGGCTTTGGAAATCCAGCTCTGATTATTAAAATTGATGTCATATGAATGACTTTTCAAAATTCATCAGGTATGTTTTGGCTATAAAACATACACTATAAAACTTGAAGGAAGGCTTTTTAGGAGACTTCTGAGCATGAGTGAATTTAAATTGGATTATCTTGAAACAAATACACTCTGTGATCCAGAGAGCCTTTTCATGAAAACAAAGAACTTACAAGAAAAACAGTACCTCTTTTGGCCACAGAGTACTCAATTTCCTCATGAAAACAGTCTTATTCAGGGATGCCAGTTCTAAGTCTGACTTGAGATCGGAATATATTTTCTTAACTTTCATAAGAACTTTTATGGACTGAGAAACATGATGCCCTAAACATGCACCTTGACTCTAGAGACCCTTATCAAAGTCTTTATTACAGCATCCTCATGTGTCTCATTCAGTGAAATCCAATAGATTACAGCAATATGAACTGGAAAGGCTCAGTGGTTAGTCTACCTAAATCTGTTTCAATAAGGACTCAGCTTTTGGGCTAATCTCTAACCTCTGACTCTGAGTAGAGACCAGTAACTATAATTTATAAATACAGTAAAGCCCATGGAGGGCTAGATATTTTAGTAATTTGTCCAAGCACTGATAAAGAGATTGAGCAGTTGCATTTCAGAGGATCTCCCGCATTGGTAGAAACTAAGACAGTTGAGCTGTCTTTTAAAAGTATTTTGTCACAAATTTTAAAATGAACTCATCTGCTCCTGATTTTTTTTTTAAGTTGGCTAAACATCTTGTCATTCTGCCATTCACCATGGTCTTATTTTCAAAGAGCAATTGTTTGAAGTCTAAAGACTTATTGCCTGATTATTATACAAAGATAAATATTTTTCAAAATTTAAAATGAATGTTTTGTATGTAATCTGACAATTTATCTTCCTTAATTGAAGTAAAAATTAAATTAAAAATTAATTAAGCATAGTGGCTTGGGTTGATTTCTGAGTTCTCTATTCTGTTCCATTGGTCTTTATGTCTGTTCTTATGCCCAAACCAGACAGTTTTGAGAACAGTGTATTTGTAATATAGCTTGACATCTGATATTGAGATCACTCCAACTTTGTTCTTCTTTCTCAGGATTGTTGCAGCTATTCGGGTTTTTTTTTTTTTTTTTTTTTTTTTTTTTTATTCCATATGAATTTTTGGAGAATTTGTTCTAGGTCTGTGAAATATACCTAGATAGACATATGGTTAGCACTTCTCCAATACTATGTCGAACAGGAATGGTGAAAGTGGGCATCCCTGTCTTGTTCCTGTTCTTAGAGGAACTCATTTTAGTTTTTGCCCACTGAGTATGATGTTGGCTGTAGGTTTGTCATATAAGACTTTTATGATCCCTCTATTCCCACTATGCTGAGAGTTTTTATCAAGATAGGGTGTTGGATTTGGTCAAATGCCTTTTCTGCATCAATTGGTAGAATTATGTGATTTTTTTTCCTCTCAATTTGTTTATGTGTTATATCACGTTTATTGATTTACAGATAATGTACCATTCTTGCATCCCCAGAATTAAGTCCCACTTGGTCATAGTGTATGATCTTTTTAATGTAATGCTGGATCCAATTTGCTAGAATTTTTTTGAGGATTTTAGCATGTCTCTTCAATACGTGGTGCTGGGAAAATTGGACAGATACGTGCAAAAAAATGAAACTAGATCACCAACTTATACCATACAGAAAAATAAACTCAAAATGGATGGAGGACTTAAACGGAAGATGGAAATTCTAAAAATCTTAGAAGAATCCATAGGCAGCAAAATAGCAGACATTTGTCATAGCAATATCTTTACTGATACAGCTGCTAGGGCAATGGAAACTAAGGAGAAAATAAACAAATGGGACTACATCAAAATAAAAAGCTTCTGCACAGCAAAAGAAACCATCAACAAAACAACAAGAAAGCACACTGCATGGGAGAATCATATTTGCCAATGTTATATCCAATAAGGGTCTAATCTCCAAAATTTATAGGGACCTCATACATCTTAACAAAAGGAAGATAAATAATTCAATCAAAAAATGGGCAAAGGACCTAAATAGACACTTTTTGAAAGAGGACATACAGAAGGCTAAGAGACATATGAAAACATGCTCAAAGTCACTAATCATCCGAAAGATGCAAATCAAAACAATAATGAGGTACCATCTCACACCTGTCAGAATGGCTATCATCAACAAATCAACAAACGACAAGTGCTGGAGAGGATGCGGAGAAAAATGAACCCTCGTGCACTGCTGGTGGGAGTGCACCCTGGAGCAGCCACTATGGAAAATAGTATGGAGTTTCCTCAAAAACTTAAAAATGGAACTCCCATTTAACCCAGTAATCCCACTTCTGGGAATATATCCCAATAAATTAGAAACACCAACGAGAAAAGAAATATGCACCCCTATGTTCAGCATAGCAGCACAATTCACCATAGCTAAGATTTGGAAACAGCCTAAGTGCCCATCAGCAGATGAGAGGATTAAAAAGCTATGGTATACCTACAAAATGAATACTACACTGCTGTAAAAATGAAAGAACTCTTATCATTTGCAACAGCATGGATAGACCTGGAAAGAATTATGCTAAGCAAAATAAGCCAGCTGTAGAAAGATAAATATCACATGATCTCACTCATTTGTGGAATATAATGAACAACATAAACTGATGAACAAAAATATGTCCAGAGACAGAGTAGCATCAAACAGACCTTCAAACCTCAGAGGGAAGGTAGAGGGGAGTGTAAGAGATTAACTAAAGGACTTGTATGCATGCATATGAGCATAACCGATGGACACAGACATAAGGGGGGTGAGGGCATGTGCTGGGGGGTGGGAGTGGCTGGGGAGAGGTCAAGGGAGGAAAAGGAGACATATGTAATACTTAAACAATAAAGAATTTTAAAAAGTTAATTTTCAACATCTAAGAGGCAACATTTTTTATACAATAGTAATATTTTTATATATGACAGTAATATGGGGATAGTAAACTTGGGTGGGAGGAGAGCTACATATCCTTAGACTTAGAGGATACAGATTTTAGTCTGGGTTTTCTGAAAAACATGGTACTTGACTGTATTTTAAGTGTTTTCTGTTTAACTGTAAGTTGCTTCAAATTTTCTTTAGAAGCACGGTCATGAAAAATTAACCACACAAATATAAATTTAATTAGCATATTTATTGTTAGTTCCCAAACATTAGGCCAAAACTGTAAAAAGTCTAAAACAGAAATAGAATCTCTTCCTTAAATACTGGTAGTTTAAATCTCCAAATTCGCACCAAGGACGTTTTAAAGCATCTTTTAAATATTATTTGTAACTAGAGCCCCAGTGCATGAAATTCATGCATGGGGGTGTGTGTCCCTCAGCCCAGCCTGCACCCTCTCCAATCTGGGACATCCCTCTCACAATCCAGGACTTCTGGCTCCCAAATGCTTGCCTGCTTGCCTTCCTGATTGCCCCTAACAGCTTCTTCCTGCCAGCCTGATCACCCCCTAACCACTCTCCCTGCCAGCCTGATTGATTCCTAACTGCTCCCCTGCCAGCCTGTTTCCCCCTAACTGCCCGCCCCTGCAGGCCTGGTCACCCCTAACTGCCCTCCCCTGCAGGCCTGGTCACCCCTAACTACCCTTCCCTGCAGGCCTAGTTCACCCCAACTGCTCTCCCCTGCAAGCCTGAGTCTGCCCCAACTGCCCTTCCCTGCAGGCCCAGTTGTCCCCAACTTCCCTCCTCTGCCGGCCTGGTAACCCCTAACTGCCCTCCCCTGCAGGCTTGATCGCTCCCAACTGCCCTTCCTTGCAGGCCTGGTTCCTCCCAACTGCCCTCCCCTGTTAGCCTGATCACCCACAACTGCCCTCCCTTGCAGACCTGGTCCCTCCCAAATGCCCTTCCCTGCTGACCATCTGGTGGTGGCCATCTTGTGTCCACATGGGGACAGTCACCTTTGACCATATGGGGGCAGCCATCTTGTGTGTTGGAGTGACAGTCAATTTGCAAATTATTCTTTTATTAGATAGGGTTAGATAGGATAGAGGCCTGGTGCACGGGGGGGGCCGGCTAGTTTACCCTGAAGGGTGTCCCAGATCAGGGTGGGGGTTCCCTTGGGGCATGGGGTGGCCTGGGTGAGGGGCCTGTGGTGGTTTGCAGGCTGGCCATGCCCTTGGCAACCCAAACGGAGGTCCTGGTAGCTGGGATTTATTTATCTTCTATAATTGAAACTTTGTAGCCTTGAGTGGAGCCAAGGCTCCTGCTTGCAGCCATTTTTGTTGGGAATTATTTATCTTCTATAATTGAAACTTTGTAGCCTTTAGTGGAGTTCAGGGCCAGCCAGGGCAGGCAGAAAGCTTGGCTTTCTCCATTGCCAGGGAAACCCAAGCCTTCTGCTCTCTCTGTGGCTGCAGCCACCTTGGTTGGGTTAATTAGCATACTCGCTCCTGAGTGGCTGGGGGTGTGGCTTGCTGGGGTAGCGGGGGTATGGTCAATTTGCATATTACTCTTTTATTAGATAGAACTAGAGGCCTGGTGCACGAAATTCGTGCACGGGGGTTGAGGGCATCCCTCAGAACAGCCTGCACCCTCTCCAATCTGAGACCCCTTGAGGGATGTCTGACCACCGGGATCGGGCCTAAACGGGCGGTCGGATATCCCTCTCACAATCCAAGACTGCTCATCCCCAACCACTCACCTGCCTGCCTTCCTGATTGCCCCTAACCGCTTCTGCCTGCCAGCTTGATCACCCCCTAACCACTCCCCTGCCAGCCTGATCGACGCCTAACTGCTCTCCAGCTGGCCCGATTACCCCTAACTGCCCTCCCCTGCTGGCCTGGTCACACCTAACTGCCCTCCCCTGCCAGTGTAGTCACCCCTAACTGTCCCCCCCTACAGGCCTAGTCACCCCCAACTGCCCTCCCCTGCTGGTCCAGTCACCCCTAATTGCCCTCCCTTACCAGCCTGGTTGCCCCTAACTGCCCTCCCCTGCAGGCCTGGTACCCCCCAACTGCCCTCCCCTGCAGGCCTGGTTGACCCCAAATGCCCTCCCTTGCTGGCCCACTCACCCCTAACTGCCCTCCCTTGCCAGCCTTGTTGCCCCTAACTGCCCTCCCCTGCAGGCCTGGGTTCCCCCCAACTGCCCTCCCTTGTTGGCCTGGTCTCCCCCAACTGCCCTCTTCTGCCAGCCTGGTCACCCCAACTGCCCTCCTCTGATGGCCTGGTCACCCCTAACTGCCCACAACTGCACTCTCCTGCAGGCCATCTTGTGGTGGCCATCTTGTGTCCACATGGGGGCAGCCATCTTTGACCACATGGGGCAGTCATCTTGTGTCTTAGAGTGACGGTCAATTTGCATATCACTCTTTATTAGATAGGATATTTAAGCCACTGAAAATATCCTTCATATCCATCAACAGGAGAATGCTGAATTATATTCATTCATCGGAACAGAATCATAGAAAAGTAGAAATACAGTTATCAATATGGCTGAATCTAACAAATAAAATGTTGAGGGGAAAATGGTATCCATATAATAGCTTGAAACTATGACATACAGTGCTACACAGCATTCAGTATTACAAGTATAGGTGGTAAAAGTGCAGGGCAATGTGTTGGAATGACCAACATTACCAAATCCAGAGTGGGGATGGAGGTGGGATGAGATTGGTTAGAGGTATACAATGAACTTTAGTGGTACTGGTAATGTTTTAGTCCTTAAACTGAATAGTGGGTGTATGAATGTTTATTATAGTACTCTATATGCCTTTTCATGTCTCAACATTTTTTAATAATTATCCAAGATAATGATGTGTGCAAGTGGATGCATTACTGAGAGGCTGTATGTAATCAATTTATAAAACATTTTTAAATGCAATATGCAGTATTCTTTTTTAAAAGGTACCTGTGGTAATGTTCTCATTCACTGTTCACACCTAGGTTCCTTGAATATAAAAATTACTTACTGAATGAAGGCATATTTAACAAACATTAACTAAGTGTGAGTATGTGTTAGGCACTGTGATCTAGGGAGGAAAACATGAATAAGACATGGTCCCATCCCTAAAGGAATTCTGTCTAGTGAGAGAGACATGTAAATACCTATAGTACAGTAAGACTTGATAAGAGGTATGTATAACATGTTAAGGGAATGCAGAGGAGGAAACCATAAAATGAACCTGTGCGAAGTATAGAAAAGGCTTCTCCTTATAAAAGAAGATTATATGCAAGGGTCTTAATGTTTTAAGAGAATTAATTGAATCACTGTAGTTCGAATACCCTGACCCCTGAAAATTCAGCGCTGATTATTTAATCTTACTGCCATGTCACTTTAAAACTATATTTATTTGGATAATAAAAAATAAGAATTTCTTATTTTATTAAAAATAAAAAATTCTTATTTTTTAATAAATTTTTATTAAAAATTTATTTTTTAACTTTTTAATAAAAAATAAGAATTTTTTATGCTCACAACTACATTTATGCTCACATGTATGTATATATATATGTGTGTATGTATATCTACACCATCGTACTGCCAAAGGATTGAGATATCATACAATTAAACAAACATACTTAAAAACAACATTAGGACAAGATCCTATTAATATCAGGCTGGTGCAGGCGTGGATAAGAGAGGAACAGAAAAAGAGAAAAGACATAAAATCTTGAAACTTAAGCTTTTTATAAAACTCTTCATGATTTAAAACACACAGTCTTTATTATTCAGTCACAAAATAGTTAAAAAGAAAAAATATGTTTCACTAGCAAAAATTATGAGAAATTTATGTAAACGTTTTGGAAAACATATATGGGTGTTTTCATGGAAAGTTCAAATTTTTATTTTTAAAATCAGGGTAGCAGTATCATGGCAGAGATTAAAGATTATTTTTATAGTATGAAAAATTTAAACATTAAAGTAGATTTTTTAGAATAGCCCCAGACTTGAAACAACAAAACTGTAGAATGGAATACTCCACAGCATAGAAAAAGGATGTACTACAGTTTCAAGGAACGATGTGGATATATCTCATTAACATAATTTTCTTTGGTGTGTGTATGTGTCCACTGACAGATTTGTGGTTATGCCATGACAAACCCAAAGTTGATAGCATATTTGAAGATTTGTTTTGGTTACTTCTGGACCTTTATGCCATCATTTGGAAAGTCTAAAGAAAATTTTCATAAATAAGTACAAAAACTGAAGTATTATGTGAGAAGTAAGTGTAATCTACGGAATAGGTATCTTCTATGAATAAGCATTGTTAAATTTATAGAAGCCATGTGTCCAATATTCTGTTACAAAAAGTTAATACCATCCCCACCCCACTCCCACAACAGAGCTCCCGGATTCAACCAAATATTATCGATAGAAGCATTTGTTTTTTTCTTTACATAAAAAAAAAAAGTAATCTTGTACCAGGACCAACAAAACTGATGTCCTGTGAGGTTCACACAGATTGTCTATAATTACAAAATAGAATGTAACATAAACTTTTAATGATACAATTTTATCTGTTCAACTGAACATTAAGAAGAGAAAAATTCTCCTATGTCACTAGTGAGCCCAACAGAACTTCTATACCCCAATATCTTGTTAAACTAATAAGGTCCATTCAGCTTAAAAAATATTTTTCCAGCTTTTTAATTAATTAATTAGTTAAATAATTATTTTTTTCTTTATTGATTAAGGTATTACATACATGTCCTTATCCCCCCAGATCCCCCCCCCACTTGTGCCCTCACCCCCCCACCCCAGTGTCTGTGTCCATTGGTTATGCTTACTAGGATATGCATACATACTAGTAAAAGTCCTTTGGTTAAAAAAATATTTCACTGTGTTTGCACTTTTCAGTTACTGAACTCACTGAGTCTGTGGATACAACATTCATATATTCATCTTTGGTCAGTTATTTAGCCTCTTTTTCCCAATTTTGAAAGCATAAAATTCACTCTCACTGATTTCCACTGTCAGTGAAAAGATTTCCACTGTCAGTAAGAGCCACCCAGCTTTGACTTGAATAGAACCAAGGATGTAAAAGTGAAAATGGTCTGAGAGAATGACAGCCGCTTAAAGGGCAGGTGAAGGTTCAGTGACCTTTGGGCACACTGGTCCATTCTGGTGATTCACTGCTTTGGGGAAGCATAGACCCTGTGGCTCATAAAACCTGATGACATTAAGAAGAAAGGAAGGAATTCACACTTAGAATTCAAGGTGACTGCGAGAAATACTACTTTAAAAGTTAAAGAGGAAATAAAAATACCATACTTAAAAATGAATTACTAATGTTTATTTTCTTTAAAAAGTATTGGGAAAACTGTATCATAGAGATGTACATTACTTATTCAATGTACACCATTGAGAGATAAATAGAACTGTTCAAATAAAAAAATGCCAAAGGTAATTCAACTACTGCATTGTAAGTGTGGCATAACTGATTCGTCATGACATACAATTTTCTAAAAGCTATTCTGTTAGAAGGCAATAAATGAGTGCATAAATGATTTACACTCTTCTGAACTATAGTTATTATTCAGTATTTTATTTTTAAAAATATATACTAGTATACCCTATACTATTATGTTTATTCTCTAGAGTATAATAAAAACATAATTGAATTTTATGAAATATAGACTTGATTCTAAATGTAGCATATAGTACATACAGCTACTCCCTTATTTTATGCACTGTAAAGATCAATGGTCACTTGAGGTAGTTCTGCTCAAGGTTTGTTTTAATATATGGACAATAAAATATTTTTAATTTAAAAATTATATCCTTATATTCCTTGTCATATTTTCTTTTTAATACCAACATCTGAGTTTTGACCTCCATAACAATTTATGAATGCAAATACAGTATTTTAATCACTGTTTTACTTCTAAATATGATTTTCTTATTGACTAGGAGGAAAATTGACTACAAATGGTTAGCAAATAAAATTGAAGCAATCTACAACAAAAGCATCAGAGTTCAGTGGCTGGTTTTGTTTTGAGGGAACCTAAATGCTATTATGAATAAAGGTTATCTATTAAAAATATTAAAAATTTGTTTTAATATAATCATCTCTGGAATTTCTATAAGTGACTTATTAATATATTTTCACTTAATATAAGTGACTTATTAATATATTTTCCTTTGAGTTAGAAACTCTATCATGTAATATATAAATATATAAATTATCTAAGTATATAATTAACTAAAGTTCAATATAGCTATTTTATATTTATATATAATATAAATTATAACATATACTATAGGAAGGTTAAGTCATATACATGCTAAATTTAAAAATTATATTCATAACCCTGGCTGGTGTTGCTCAGTGGTTGGAGTGCTGGCCCAGGCACCAAAAGGCTGCAGGTTTGATTCCTGCCAAGGGCACGTACCCAGGTTGCAGGTTTGAACCCGGGCCTGATTGAGGTAAGTGCAGAAGGCAACAAATGGATTTGTCTCTCTCATCTCTCTCCCCACCCCCACTCCCTTCCTCCCTTCGACTCTAAAAAAATCAATGAAAAAACATCTTTGGGTGAGGATTAACAACAACAAAACATTACATTCATCAAATGTGGCATAGAATATAAAGATATAATTTTTAAATTAAAAATATATAGAGAGAGTAAAGGTAAATACAAGTTAAAAATAAGAGACTTAATTCTCTCTGTTTTAAATAAGAACAAAGATTTCCTTCCATTCCTGTTTTAAAACATTTACCTGAGAAGCTTGTAATCATAAGCACTTTTCCATCTCTTTGACATGTATCCCTTGGAAGACTAGATAGGCCTTTTGTCAACTTTCCAAGCCAGGACTATCTCAAGAACCTGGGAGCCATCTTTTCCAAATGCAAACACTAAGGAGATAGCTCCCAGTTTCTGTGGAGGTGTAGAAGCCTAATTTCAGTGGGTATGCTATCTTTTGATTTGTTATCTATGCCCATTACTATAATATTAAAAAAATTAACCACATTCTCATATAAAACTTGAGGAAAAAATAATAGGAACATTTCACTTGCTTGATTCAGTTCTTTGACAATTCAATATAACTATACGTTTAATTTCAAAAGGAAATACTATGTTATCATTCTATAATAGAAATTTTTACTGTGGCTTCATATTTATAACCTACATTAGGGGAATTAGTAGAATCTTTGACCAAGAAGATTTAAATAAGTAAACTGACTCAAGAGCCCAGAAATACATATGAAGACAAAGTCTATTCTAGCAAAGAACATGTATTAATGGGAAACTACTTAGCTGCCCTAGCTTCCCTCAGTGTTTGGTAACACTTGTGAAGTAGGTAATGAAGACTGATATGACATAACAATTCTCAGTAGAGTCACTAGCCTCACAAAGTAAGTGAGAAGGAAAGTTAAAATGACAAACATTACATATAAATAATTTATTTTTAACATTCTGTTTTCAGCAACTCAAGCAATCCATGGCTTTATACTATTATTTTATTTAATACCTTGATTTAAAATTTAAAATTTTTGTGCTTAGCCATCAAAGGACAATGTTTAACTCTAAATCTACATTTATATATTAAGAGCCAGAGTCCATAACAACCAAGGCTGGACCTAACACCAGAAGTCAGTGCTGGGTTGCCGTGGTGACCGAGCACTGCCTGCAGCCAGTGCCAGAGCAGCAAACCAGCACTGACTGCGGAGGGGGCTTCGGATTAGGCCTGGAGAGAGGCCTGTAGAGAGAGAGGCAGGGTCTGATCTGCAGCCTCAGTGGCAGCTGTTGATCAGCCATTGCCTCTCTCTTTTTCTCCGGACTTCTCCAGCAGCATGCCTCTGTTGCTCTCTGGGCCTCCACAGGGCTGCTGATCAGCCCCGCCTCTTTGATCAGGCCCAGAGATAGGCCCAGAGACACTGACTGGCATAGAAACGGACCAATCAGAACCAAATCTGGGTGAAGTGCCAGGAGCCAATGGCTGCCTAGGAGGAGCTTTTGACGCTGACTAGCATAGAAACTTACCAATCAGAACCTACTCTGGATGAATTACAAAGGGAGAACCTAAGGTGAGGGCCAAGAAGGGGAACAGCTGTTTGGTGTAAGGTGTAAGAAAGCGGTTCAATTTTTTAATGACCGCTTTGGCAGTATAGAGCATATGGCTGGCTATCAGTCCAAATATAGGGATTATGTGTTTTTGTCTGCCAAGAGCATCTCCTCCTGCTGAAAAAGGCTCCTTCCCCCCATCCCCCATTTAAGCAATCCTATCCTATATAATCTATCTATACTAATAAAAGGGTAATATGCTAATTAGATCGGGTCAACCGGCCATCTTCCAGATGTCCGACTTCCTTCCAGACAAAGCCATGGTGGTGGGGGCCAAGGCAGAGGCAGTTAGGGGTGATCAGGCCAGCAGGGAAGGGCATTTGGGGGTGAGATCAGGCCAGCAAGGGAGGGCAGTTAGGGGTGATCAGGCAGGCAGGCAGAGGCAGCTATGGGCAATCAGGCATGCAGAGGCAGTTAGGGGCGATCAGGCAGGCAGGCAGATGAGCGATTAGAAGCCATCTGTCTTAGATTGCAAGAGGGATGTCCAACTGCCAGTTTAGGCCCGATCCCACAGGGGTCCCCGATTGGAGAAGGGTGCAGGCTGGGCTGAGGGAATTCCCTTCCCCCACCCCCGTGCATGAATTTCGTGCACCGGGCCACTAGTATATTAATAAAAATCCAGGCCAACAATATTGGCAAAATCTAAGTAATCATCAATAGCAATTCAATAAACCTTAATTTATCTATTTGAACGTGTTACTGTCCTAACTAGCTAGTTAATACTACTAATAGGAAGAGAGCAAAGGGGAGGCCAGACATTATAAGCATGGTCATCTGGGCAGCTCCACCAGAAAGCCAGTTTTATGCTCCACAGGGAATCACTGGTTCATTCCCTGTGAATCACAGGGGAAAGGAATCAAACAAGGGGAGATGGACGCATGTGCAGTGAAGTTGAGGTGACATAAGGAAGGTCACCTCAGACTAGCCTGGGAGAAGATCATTGGCTGAGAGGATGGAGCTAACTGCAAGTGCACAAAACCCTGGAAGGGCAAAATCCCCAGACAGAAAGCTTCCTTTTCTTCTTGTGCTCCCTCTTGATCTGTGAACTGCACTCACTGTGCATTCATGCTCTCGCCTACAGTAGTACTATGTCCATAAGCAGCAACATGGCACCCAGGAAGCTGGACTGGACTGGACTTTAATATGGAGCAGAAATTCTGAGCAGTGGCTTTCATTCTGGCCCTGCTGAAGACAAGATTGGATTTCTTCCATGGCAAGCCAGAGAGGGGACTTTTGAAGGGAACCCCCTTAATTTTTCATCATCAATAAAGCTTTCCATGAATCCCCATCCTGAAGAGGGACCTCAGAAAATTTTTTTCCTTGTGGCATCCCAAGAACTCCACTTCCACTGATAACGAAGTCAATACCGATATATATATATATATATATATATATATATATATATATATATATATATATATATATAAATATATATTAGTTTTAATTACAGTGCTAATCAGATAAGAAAAATCACATTAAATTTTAGGGAGGAAGGTCTCATCATTTTTTTCCCCAGTAAAGTTAATGACAATGAAAACCTAAAATTATCTAACAGTAGGAAATTATAAAACTAGATTAGGTAACATTTGTGTAAATTAAACATTAAACCAATGTGTTTTAATTAATTAGCAATATTTACCTTGCAGCATTTTGTTCTATCTTTCCATCAATATCACTGAAGATTTGCTTAAACTCCAAGTCTCCAGGAAATGAATTTAACAAACAATGTAGGTCAAAGGAATTATGGGAATATTCATCTCCCCAGTCCATTCTGAGAAACAAGAATAAAAAACATGTTAGTTACTTCAAAATAAAGGAAAAAACCTACCTCAAGATGTAATACTAAATCAAAACCAATAATTCCCACTTTTAGGAAAAATGAAATATAGCAATAGAAGAACTAGGGTATTATTAAGCTGGGTAGAGTGTTTTGTTAAAGTTCATGAGGTGTGACCCAATTTTCACACTTTTCTCTAGTTTGAAAGCTGAACAAAACAGCACCCCTCAGAGAGAACTTATAAACATTCTGCCGCTTCTCACTGGAACCCAGCACTGCAAAGGAAATCACAAAGCCTCACAGACCACTGTGAACAAAGGTAGCTGCAGAAAGAATTTAACACCTTCCTTCCACTCTTACCCACAAACTAGCCTTTAAATGAAACCTCAGAATTGTTAAAGCCTAATACCCAGGCCCTATTCATATATGAAAAAGGCAAAAAATTATCCTCTCTGATAACCAAAACTTAAATTTGCTACTTTTTATAGATATGCATTTTCCCCGCTATCAAAGAGTTTTTCATCCATTCATTCTATATATATTTATTGAATGTTTGTTAAGTAAGAAGCATTGCAGTTGAAGCTTGGGATATAGCTGCAACACGTTAAAGTCCCTTCCTTTATGGAGTTTTATTTGGGTGGGGAAGGTACATTTTAGAAACACGTAAACATATATTTTATAAAAGATCACTTGGTGAGAAGTGCTATGTGAACATGTAGGGTCAGGGCAATGGGACAGATTAAGAAGGTTGAGTTGGTACAGTGTATGAACTATTTTACTTAGGGATATGTTATTTTTGGACATACAATAGTGCTTATAAAATACTAGAGGCCTGGTGCATGAAATTCGTGCATGGGGGGTGTGTGTCCCTCAGCCGGGCCTGTGCCCTTACAATCCAGGACCCCTCAGGTAGGGTTCTAGGCCTGGCTAGCTATCAGGGCCTGTTGGGGCTTTCCTTCCCCCAGCTGCTGGTAGGTGGCCCCGCCCCTGCCCCTGCCACTGCTTGCCATCTGTGTGGCATTGCCCTCTGCCACCGGTCGCCTCCCTCTGTGGGCGACAGGTGTGGGGTGCAATTGCTTGGCTGGCCTGGGCCTCCTTATGTGGGGCAACTGATTGCGGGACCCCTAGATCGATTGCCCCACAGAAGGAGGCCCCACCCACCTGCCGTAGCACTGCTGGCCTGGTAGCCTGGGCCTCCCTCTGTGAGGCAATGGATCACAGGCTCCATGATTTATCGCCCAGCAGAGGGAGGCCCCACCCACCTGGCAGGGGCTCTGTGATCGATTGTCGCACAGAGGGCGGCCTGGGCCTCCCTCTTTGGGGCGATTGCGGAGCCCCCCTCCCACCATCAATTACCCCACCGGCCAGTGGCCTTGGCCTCCCTCTGTGGGCGATTGATCATGGAGCTCCCCCATCAATTGCCCCGCAGAGGGTGGCCTGGGCCTCCCTCTGCAGCATGGGGCAATGGTGGGGCCCCCGACCAATCGCATCACACCTGCCTTGGCTGGCCTGGTGCCAGTGCGTGTCATAGAGTGGTTGTTCAGAAAGTCATCCAGACGGTCATTCTGCTGTTCAGTCGATTTGCATATTACGCTTTTTTTATTATAGATTTTGATGACTGATAGTGTTACTGGTGAGACCACGAGACCTTGGCTCTTATCTTCTTGAAGGAAAGATTTCAATCAAGAGACAAAGTATAGCAAAATAAGTAAGAATTTATTGGCTATAGCAAAAAATATATTTAGTACAGTGAAACAAGGAAGAGTATAGAAAAAGCAACAGGAGAGCCTAGATGGGCAGCTTTGGCTCACTGAAAAGTCAGAGAAAAGGGGGCCTTGGAAACAGGTTCAGGGGGTTAGCTCAGGACAAGCTGCCGCTGCCCATTGCTCACCTGGCTGCAAGTCTCGTGGGGTCCCTTAGAGGGAAGAAGGAGAAAGGGAATGGGGTGGGCATGCTCCCCTGGGGAGAGTGCACACTGGGCCCTTCACTCTGAGTGTATTTCTCTCTCTTGCAGGTGGAAATCTTAGGGGAGGTCGCAGGGGAGGGTGTGTTCTTTCAGGGTTGTGGTCTCCACTGATTGGTCAGCACCAGGGCAGAGGTTCATTAGTCAATGTCGCTGGTCCTGAGGTAGCCATGGTATCACTTGTCTGGTTTTGCTGCTTTTCTGGCCCTGGAGCTGAAATACAACTGAGGCCTAGATGTTATCTTTAGGGCGAAAAAGGTCATGGCGGGAGGATCTAAACCACATGACCAGCAATAAGCTAGGGGAGGAAAGATTTCCCTGGGACAAGGTTCTTGTTTTCGCAGTTTTGCCCTTTGCTAGGCATCTGGGGTTTTTTACCCTGGTGAGTTTCTGTATCATTCTTGCTCTGCTCATGTCTATCTAACTGATACCTGGGACGGTGAGCTGAGGTGTTTTTCCCGAAGTCATGTCTTGCGACGTCTAAGAATGAGCTACGTGGACCAGGAGATTTATGCAAAAGTGTGGAAAATTGATTACAAGCAGATTCAGACTCCCTGCAATGGGTGGGGGACCCAAGCATGGGCTGCCCGTTCAAGCCTTGTAGTCCACGGGTATATATTTGTCACAAGCCTGCTCTAGGTATGTCTACCTGTGTCATCACCTGATTGATTTCCTCAATTGTTTTTGCACAGCAACGGACCTAAACTTTCCCTGTCTCTATGTGCTCTTCCTCTGTTCCTATGTGAGCTTTCCCTGTCTCTGTGTGCTCTTCCTCTGTTCCTATGTGAGCTTTCCCTGTGTCTGTGTGCTCTTCCTCTGTTCCTATGTGAGCTTTCCCTGTCTGTGTGCTCTTCCTCTGTTCCTATGTGAGCTTTCCCTGTCTCTGTGTGCTCTTCCTCTGTTCCTATGTGAGCTTTCCCTGTCTGTGTGCTCTTCCTCTGTTCCTATGTGAGCTTTCCCTGTCTCTGTGTGCTCTTCCTCTGTTCCTATGTGAGCTTTCCCTGTCTCTGTGTGCTCTTCCTCTGTTCCTATGTGAGCTTTCCCTGTCTCTGTGTTCTTCCTCTGTTCCTATGTGAGCTTTCCCTGTCTGTGTGCTCTTCCTCTGTTTCTATGTGAGCTTTCCCTGTCTCTGTGTGCTCTTCCTCTGTTCCTATGTGAGCTTTCCCTGTCTCTGTGCTCTTCCTCTGTTCCTATGTGAGCTTTCCCTGTCTCTGTGCTCTTCCTCTGTTCCTATGTGAGCTTTCCCTGTCTCTGTGTTCTTCCTCTGTTCCTATGTGAGCTTTCCCTGTCTGTGTGCTCTTCCTCTGTTTCTATGTGAGCTTTCCCTGTCTCTGTGTGCTCTTCCTCTGTTCCTATGTGAGCTTTCCCTGTCTCTGTGCTCTTCCTCTGTTCCTATGTGAGCTTTCCCTGTCTCTGTGCTCTTCCTCTGTTCCTATGTGAGCTTTCCCTGTCTCTGTGTGCTCTTCCTCTGTTCCTATGTGAGCTTTCCCTGTCTGTGTGCTCTTCCTCTGTTCCTATGTGAGCTTTCCCTGTCTCTGTGCTCTTCCTCTGTTCCTATGTGAGCTTTCCCTGTCTCTGTCTGTGTGCTCTTCCTCTGTTCCTATGCTGAGCTTCCCTGTCTCTGTGTGCTCTTCCTCTGTTCCTATGTGAGCTTTCCCTGTCTCTGTGTGCTCTTCCTCTGTTCCTATGTGAGCTTTCCCTGTCTGTGTGCTCTTCCTCTGTTCCTATGCTGAGCTTTCTCTGTCTGTGTGCTCTTCCTCTGTTCCTATGTGAGCTTTCCCTGTCTCTATGTGCTCTTCCTCTGTTTCTATGTGAGCTTTCCCTGTCTCTGTGCTCTTCCTCTGTTCCTATGTGAGCTTTCCCTGTCTGTGTGCTCTTCCTCTGTTCCTATGTGAGCTTTCCCTGTCTCTGTGTGCTCTTCCTCTGTTCCTATGTGAGCTTTCCCTGTCTCTGTGTTCTTCCTCTGTTCCTATGTGAGCTTTCCCTGTCTCTGTGTGCTCTTCCTCTGTTCCTATGTGAGCTTTCCCTGTCTCTGTGTGCTCTTCCTCTGTTCCTATGTGAGCTTTCCCTGTCTCTGTGTGCTCTTCCTCTGTTCCTATGTGAGCTTTCCCTGTCTCTGTGTTCTTCCTCTGTTCCTATGTGACCTTTCCCTGTCTGTGTGCTCTTCCTCTGTTTCTATGTGAGCTTTCCCTGTCTCTGTGTGCTCTTCCTCTGTTCCTATGTGAGCTTTCCCTGTCTCTGTGCTCTTCCTCTGTTCCTATGTGAGCTTTCCCTGTCTCTGTGCTCTTCCTCTGTTCCTATGTGAGCTTTCCCTGTCTCTGTGTGCTCTTCCTCTGTTCCTATGTGAGCTTTCCCTGTCTGTGTGCTCTTCCTCTGTTCCTATGTGAGCTTTCCCTGTCTCTGTGCTCTTCCTCTGTTCCTATGTGAGCTTTCCCTGTCTCTGTCTGTGTGCTCTTCCTCTGTTCCTATGCTGAGCTTCCCTGTCTCTGTGTGCTCTTCCTCTGTTCCTATGTGAGCTTTCCCTGTCTCTGTGTGCTCTTCCTCTGTTCCTATGTGAGCTTTCCCTGTCTGTGTGCTCTTCCTCTGTTCCTATGCTGAGCTTTCCCTGTCTGTGTGCTCTTCCTCTGTTCCTATGTGAGCTTTCCCTGTCTCTATGTGCTCTTCCTCTGTTTCTATGTGAGCTTTCCCTGTCTCTGTGCTCTTCCTCTGTTCCTATGTGAGCTTTCCCTGTCTCTGTGCTCTTCCTCTGTTCCTATGTGAGCTTTCCCTGTCTCTGTGTGCTCTTCCTCTGTTCCTATGTGAGCTTTCCCTGTCTCTGTGTGCTCTTCCTCTGTTCCTATGTGAGCTTTCCCTGTCTGTGTGCTCTTCCTCTGTTCCTATGTGAGCTTTCCCTGTCTCTGTGTGCTCTTCCTCTGTTCCTATGTGAGCTTTCCCTGTCTCTGTGTGCTCTTCCTCTGTTCCTATGCTGAGCTTTATCTGTTTCTATGTGTTCGTACAGCTTGTTTACTGCAGGCCCTCCCTTGGTTTCCCATGCCTCCCACTTTGAGTCCAGTTGCATTTCAAGCTAACTCCTCTCATAACTGCCTATAAAAATGGTATAAAGGAGTGGGAAATTTAAACATTAAATTATAACAAATATACTGGTTTATGAAATAAACATTAACAAAAAACGGCTTAGGTAAATATGTTTTACTAGTAGTTTGGATAAATCCAAATTACTTGAAAAACTGTCTAAAAAGTTTTGCAGAGGCTATAATACTAATGTATGTGATACATATGTATATAATACTAATGAACTTCCTCATCTTTAATTATTCAATTATTAATAAACTTAGCTAATTTGTTAAACTATAATGAAATAGCTGAAGATTTCTCTTAAGTCCTGACTGAAACATCAAAGAATTAGTTTTAGGATAAAGCTTTTATTTTCCTTCAGAGATACTATTTTAAAAGGAAAACACCCAATTAAACTGTTTTAATGTAAAAGTCCATGGCATCACAAGGCTTGTCATTTGTAAATTCAATTAGTTCCAAATATACAATAAGAACTATAGTGGTTTAGAAAGAGTCCCCTAAGATGTGCTTCTATGGTATGTGGATTATTTTGAGCTAAAGGCAACCAAGACCCTGCCATCTGAAGAGAAACTTCTGCACTCCCCCACTCCTTCACTACCTGGAAGAATATGAATTAGGGGCCTTGTCCATAGTAAGAGATTACCAGAGACAATCTGGTTTGACCTCTATATGGCAGGACAAACTAGTAGCTAGTGAACATCTGCTTTTCTAATCATCCTGCAATGACCTTCCTCCCCTTCGAAGTCTCAAGGTGATCTTAGCTCAGAATATCATATATACCTCATGTTCCCTTTCTGTCTTTGAACTTCTCATGTATGTGTGGTTCCCATGCATGCATATGTATTAAATTTGGTTATTTTCTCTTGTTAATCTGCCTCATGTGGTTTTAAATATTAGAACCTTAGGGTAGAAGAAAGTTTCAGCCTCGCCTATAGCACAGATATAACATTTTAAAACAGTAAAATCCTCAAACATTTGGATTTTTCTCATTCAAAGTGTTTTGCAGTAAATACTGTCATTTCTCACTTAAAAATAAATATTTACCTATAATATGTCATAATAAGGATTAACTTGAAATCAGGCTAAAACAAAACAAAAAGTAAAAGGTAAATGTTAGGAAACTCCATGTACTAGTACATCAGGAGATATACTTCTTTAGGACACCAAACTCTTTTTTTTTTAACTCTTAATATTTCCATATAATCAATGAATATGATATCTTCATATCTCCCTAGCAGCTCAACAAGTTACACCTATTATCAGAATAGTCTTTTTTAAATCCAATAATACAATGGCCATATTACTAGAGGCCTGGTTCACAGATTCGTGCACCGATGGGGTCTCTTGGCCTGGCTGTGGACATCCCCCAAGGGGTCCTGGATTGCAAGAGGGCGCAGGCCAGGTGAGGGACCTCACCGGTGCATGATTGGGTCTGGGGAGGTACCGTGGGAGGGCTCCAGGGCATGTCTGGCCCATCTTGCCCAGTCCGGATTGGCTGGAGCCCAGCAGCAAGCTAACCTATGGGTCAGAGCATCTGCCCCCTGGTGGTCACTGCACATCATAGCGACTGGTCGAAAGGATGAATGAGCGGTTGGACACATAGCATATTAGGCTTTTATTATATAAAATAATAAAAATTGTTGCAAAAAATAAAAATTTAATTTTTGTAATGAAAAAACTTGGTTGGCTGAGAGTTCTTGTAGAAAACTCAAACTTAGTAAATATTTTGTTCATAGTAAACCTCTCTGTTATAAACTAAGTTATAGTATCAATACTCTGTTCAAAGTTGTACCAATATGTCAATAGTATAATGCCTCACTAATTAATATAACACATATTCAAAAGTTAAGAAAATATGTGAAGAGGTCAGCTGAACTATAATATAAAAATAGAAATATGATTTTAATATTGTTATAATAATCTGGTTATTATTTAACAGGAAAGGAGTAAAGGGAAGACTAGATAATATAGGCATGCCATTTATACAGCTTTGCTAATTTAACACTCTCCAAGACTGTTCCCCACAGATGGGGTTAGGGACTAGACAACAGTAAGGTCTGAGTAACATGGAAAGGTGCTTGTCTGTCAGTCACACCTGGGAACAGGTAATTGGCCAGAACAGGTGTGGCCACTGCCAGGGAGAAAAATCAGAATATTTACAATTCTGAACAAAGGAAGTTCCCTCTCTTGGCTCTTGGTTTTTACGGAACTCCCTTGACTCTTGCTTCTCCTGCTTGCCTGAGCTCCTGGGACTCCTGCTGCAGGGGCACTCCATATGGTCCATGGCCATGTGGGACCCACACAATGGACCGATGGACTTTCATTAGCATAAATGCTGAACTGGACTCGGCTGCAACATAAACAAGAGCTCTGGACACTGGCCCTCCTTTTGTCTCTGTAGGACCTCCAGCTGCCCCTTTTTCAGGACTGGATTAAGGGGCATGGGACTTTACAACCCAAGGAATATAACTCCACTTAAAGTTTTCTACTACATCTCATTCTCCCGTGGGGGGTTCTGAAAATGCTGAAAATTTCAGCATTACCCCAAGAACCCCACTCCCATTCGTGTCTGGGAAATC
This sequence comes from Corynorhinus townsendii, assembly GCA_026230045.1. Lineage (NCBI taxonomy): Eukaryota > Metazoa > Chordata > Mammalia > Chiroptera > Vespertilionidae > Corynorhinus > Corynorhinus townsendii. The sequence continues at coordinate 27,997,858 of JAPDVU010000012.1, forward strand.
TGGCCCACTGATTTCTCCCATTACAATTTGTTGTATATCTACTATATTCAAGGTACTTTATATACATCATCTTTAATTCTCATAATAACACTTCAAAATAGTTATCATCCTCCTTTATGGAAGAGGAATCCTGGGCCCAAAAAGATTACCTAACATGTCCATGTGGCATAGCTACTTGGGGTAGAATGCACTTTTTTGTACTTGAGGGTGCTCGTATCTCCAGAAATGAATCACTTACTTCATACAAAACATAGTTTTGTAGAAATTACATTAACCAAAATGTAAAATGGTTATCCCCAGATATTTAGACTGTGGCTGATTTTTACTGACTTTTTTATACTTAGCATTTTCCTGTTTATTTTTGCAATAAGTACTTATCATTTTATATATAACTATAGGCCCAGTGCACAAAATTCATGCACAAGTAGGATCCCTAGGACTGGCCAGTGATCAGGGCCAATAGGGGCCTTCTGGCTGCCGGCCGGGGCCTTCCTTCTTTCTGCTGCCCCCTGGTGGTCAGTGCACATCATAGCGAGCTATCGAACTCCCGGTCTCCCGGTCTAACTCCCGAGGGGACACTTTGCATACTAACTTTTTATATATATAGATTGGTAAAATATTTTAAGAAGAAATTATACCTGCTCTCAGTGGGACTTATACCTTTTTATTTTACATTTCCTATCTCTCTTCATCTGAGACATCTTCCATTCTTAACTTCTCTCTTGGCAATTTGTGTTTATCATTTTATTCAAAATCTATTTCAAAACTTACATAATTCCTAAATATCTTTTGATTAAATATGATCACTTCACCAATCTTTTTGTATTTTTTATTTGTGCTTCCAAATGCTGTTAAAAGATGTTTCTTGTATTATTTTGATAATGTGTGTTTTATGTCCTTCTTTGAAATCAGTTTTAGAGTAAACTGAAACATGTTGAGCATTCAGATAAGGTTGGGAATCATGATTTTGAAGGCTTCCTAATCTACATGGTTGTTTGACTTTTCTCTATCTAACCTCAGTAAAGAAGTTAATCAATAAACACAAAGAATGCATTAAAGCTGTGACATGATAGAGTAGCAGAATAATGATGGTTCAGAGTTTTCATGTGACTGGCATACATCTTGTGATGCTTCCCTATCCATATTTATATGGTTCCACGGTGATGAAGGATAAGAGAAGCAAGAGTCACCTTTTAGGTAAAGAAGCAGCAAGTATAAGATGCTGTGGTAGGATTTAAAAAACAAACAGCCTGGCTGGAGTGGCTCAGTGGTTGAGCGTCGACCCAGGGTCAAGGGCACATGCCCGAATTGTGGGCTTGGTCCCCAGTGGGGGGCATACAGGAGGTAGCTGATCAACGACTCTCTCTCATCATTGATATTTCTCTCTCTCGCTCCATCTCCCTTCCTCTCTGAAATCAATAAAAATATATTAAAAAAATAAACCAACAAAACCTGATGGTCTAAATATAACTAATGGGATGAAGACATTAACCTGAATAAATAGTGATGCACAAGATGAACATAAGAAATAAATAGAGTAGACTGTGGTAAGTGATGCTGAAGTTTGCATTTAGAGATGTCTCTTAGATTAGCAGTGATCTCTGCAGGACTGTGGTGAGAAAGAAGCATGCACTGAATGGGCATGAGCATAGGCACCAATCCTCTCATTTCCTTATCTGTTTCACAGTGTGTCTGCCATTGCTGGGCATCATGAAGGAACGGAAAGGTTGGACAGTCTCTCCTCACAAGGAGCAGAGACAGTAAAAAGAATAAGGCCATGAGAAAAAGGAGCCCATAGAAAGATCACTGCTATTCTCTAAAAGGTAACTATGACTTCAACAACAGAAAAAGTAAATTATGGAGGGATGAATGTAATTTGGCAAATACTCCAGCGGTATTTTAGAAAGGTAGAACTAACTATAATATTTAGGGAGAAAAAGGAAGAGGTGGTGAAATTGTGGGTCAGGATATAGCTTTACAGTCTCTTTATGTTCCTGTATTTCCAACTATTAAATTGTCATCAGGAAGATAATAATAATTTGACATAATGAATGAAGTCTCTTACCCTACTCCGTGATAAATCAAAAATGGGAGCTGCATCTCCTTAAAGTACAATAACTTTGTATTTGAAAACGCCATTCTGCAACATTGTTTTTAAATGTTCATTCTCCTATAATGTTTCTGATAATTTTTATAAGGTTAAAAACACAGTGCTTAATATTTCAAACACGTATGAAAATCCAATCTAATATTAATTTTTGCCTTTAAAAATGAGTTATGTTTGAAGAATTACATCTAAGCCAAATATCTGTAGATCATGTTTCAGCCACAGGCAAAATATAATAGTTGAGTTATAAATTCCTAAGAACAGTGACTATAAGAAAATATGAGCATATTATAAGCACTGCCAGAAAACATTACAACAAAGCAATAAAAAAATTATAGTTTATGTGATCCAAAGAAAGCCCAGAAAAATAATTTTGGAATCTCACCAATCTTTTAACATATTTCAAAATTATACTTTTCTATTGTAGGGTCTCTCTCTCTCTCTCTCTCTGCCCCCTCTTTTTAATTTAAACACATATAATGGTTAGAGTCCTTATTTTATCATTTTTTTCTGTTTCTTCAACAATAAAAATCTGGAGTGCCATTCTTCTTATAACCAACTAACAAATGTTTTAAAATGGCTAAAAAGAAGACTGAACCATTGGGAAGAAATCCACACTACAACTGAGTTAGTAAAGGGGGAAAACAGGACCGTATGATTTTTCCTCTGTGGAAAAGCCCAGTGAGGAGGGTCATATACTTTTTGTGAACTCATTGTAGACTGAATGTGTCCACCAGCTCTGGCTCACCAGAATTTTTACTATTCAACAATGCTCTGTAACCTAAAATAAATACTGTGAAAGAGCATGTCAAGGAAGTGGGGTGTTGTTATTAATTAAAAATAATTACACATTCTACCTGTAACTAAGGAAGTTTCAAAATGTTGCACTATGATAAAACACACTTAACTATAAACATTATTGAAGCAAGAAGCAATAGATCTGAGTCCTGATCCTGATTCTGCTAATGTCTATGTGCATTTGGGTAAGTTACTCAAGAGGGTTGGGGCTCACGTTCCTCATTTAATGGATTTATTAGGCCCTGAGGTTTCTTCTAGCAATAAATTTGTTGTATTATATAAGAAACTAGAGGCCTGATGCACAAAGATTTGTGCAAGAATAGGCCTTCCTTCCCTTGGCTGCTGGCACCACCTTCGCTCTGGCTGAAGCAGGCTTTCCGCCTTCGCTCTGGCCAGAGCCGCCTTCCACCTCTCGTCTTGTCATGTCAATTTGCATATTCCCTCCTTATTGGATGTGGGTGCTGCCATCTTTGTCATGGAATTACGGTCAATTTGCATATTCTGTCTTTATTAGATAGGATTGTAAGAGACATACATATTTCTGAACCCTTCCCCCCAAATTCACTCTTAAAATGGACTATTTTGTTTGTCAATCCCATCATCTTTCCTGTATCTTGGACTCTCAGAGCCACTTTAGCTCTTCTCTTTTTCCTTCTCCAGGACTGCTACATGAAAAACTAAAGTAAAACCCATAGCAAGAAATAATATGCAAAAACAAGAAATGTGAGGCATCAAGATATTATTTTATGGTAATAAACAGACACCCTGTACTGCTTTACTGCCCACAAAACTCAATCTCCCTGAAATATTCTAAGAAGCAACTAGCCCATGTCTCTGGGCTACTCTGACTTGCCACATTCTTCCTCAACAAAAATTTCTGAGGCCAACAGACTTCAGGCATTGTGCCAGAAGGAAAAGGAAGACATCAGAGAATCATATCTTCAGAGGCATTGTATCCTTATCTCTTATTCTTTATATTATTTGTATTATTTTTTCTGTTGCTGGATTGGTTTGAGTAGCTGGTTTAGTAGCAAAACAAAGTGAAAATAAACTTTGACCAGATCATTATTCTTAACCTGAACCAATCTTTTCTGGCCTGGTTCATTTTTACTTTCCCCTTCATATCTAGTCACAAAGTAGTCTTCCTGTATCATTCACAAAGTCCTGCCAACATTATATAACTCAAAATTTAACTTTTACAAAGTCTTGAAAATTTTATGTGATTCAGTGAACTCATTCATTGAGATATAATTTATAGGTATGAGGGTTAAGTAATATTAATGATATTAATAGCCAACTCTTATGTAGTATTTTATATGGGCTATGCATTGTTCAAAGTACTTTATATATATGAACTCATTTAATTCCTATTATAATCCTATGCAATAGATACTGTTATAATCTCCATATGAAAGAGGTAGAAAGTTAGGCACAGAGTGGTTCGTGACTTTCCCAAAATCACCTAGATAGGAAGTTCAAAGCTGGGATTCAGACTGCTTCAAAGGATGTCCTTAATCACAAAGCTACAGTATATATAAAATGCCTCTGTACTGGTTGTTTACTATAGGGAGCAGCTATAGGATTAAGCCTCGGGCTGACCTGTGGCAGGACCACAAACAAGTCCCAACCTGGAGGACAGAGCTCTCCTAGTATAATTAAGACTGACCTTGTAGCCATCCCTAATTCCTTCCTAAGTAGCTAATGGGCTGTGGGAGGTGCAGCAAGTGTTGCCAAAATAAGAGAAACTCACAAGAACATTGTAACTATGTTGACCACTCCTTGTTTATCCCTGACATAAAATAAAGCCTCAGCTTGTTGGCTGGATCTTTTTGTGTCCCCATCCAGGCATGGGAGATTCGCTGAGCCCCAGCTGTATTCTCTTTGTCTGTCTTCTTTAATCCCTCACCACCCCTCCTCAGGTTCACCCTTTGGCCATGCTGGTGCGGCACAGTTTACTGCCTTATATATTTGACAGCATCCTCTAGGACCATTATAAATTTTCTTTATTATGAAACCTATATAATCCCTCCCCCCAGATTTCATTCTTTTTGTGTGTGTTTTTGTGTTTGTTTGTTTGTTTGTTTTTTAAAGCTAGATCTTCTCCTGTGATAATTCAGAGTCACCAGAAAGTTATTTTATCAGTTACTGGAAGTTAAAATTCTAACATTTTAGTCTCCCCCAAAGAATGAGAAACAACTTAAGCAAATCTCAATTTGTTGATAGTCATTTAGAATACCTTAAGGATTAAAGTCTTAAATCAGAAAATAAAAAACTTCTTATTCTATTCAAATTTCTTTTTCTTTTTTAAAATATATTTTATTGATTTTTACAGACAGAAAGGGAGAGGTATAGAGAGTTAGAAACATCGATGAGAGAGAAGCATCGATCAGCTGCCTCGGGCATGTGCCTACAACCAATGCACATGCCCTTGACTGAAATCAAACCTGGGACCCTTCAGTCCCCAGGCTGATGCTCTATCCAGTGAGCCAAACAGGCCAGGGCTCAAATTTATTTTTCAACTCTGATCTATATATTAGGTTTTCCTCCACAGACTACTATATTTTCCATAAATAACTGTGGAAGTTCTGATTACTAAAATTATATGGGTTAGAATATTAATATACAGTCAGTAAATACGCATATAAACATACGATAGCTATTAAAATCTCCTCCAATAAATTATAAAATATTTCATTGTAACTCCCCTATTAGTAATTTACATGTGTATGTATGAAGTAGAAATTGACAGGATCAATCAGAATACACTATTGCAACTTGACAAGCAAACTGAATTAACTGTCATATGCTTTACTACCAAACCTGACACGGCTTTCTTCAGTTTTCAGAGTACTGCTCTTTATAGAAAATATTTTCATTTTAATAACTCTTTATAATCTTTAACACACAATCCTAGCCATCTCTTGCTTTACTAGAACAGTGAAACCATGATATGTGAAAACAAATTTTAATTTTTACGTTTTTTGTAACTTGGCATGTACATATTTCACATAATTTAAAAATCATAAAATTATCACACAATTTGAGATTAGACCTAAATAATGTCACAAATCATGGAACTAATGATTAATGAATGAATTTTTAAGTGCAATAAAACTTTAGTAGTTTGGAGAACAGTGTATCTGCAATAGCAGGAATTTTAAGTTATGGAACACTTTTAAAAAGGCAGTTGTACTATGTATCAACTGGGAATAACAACACACATAGCTTATGAGATGTACGTTATATACAAATGGGTACTTCTAAAAAATTTAGGGTTCTTAAAGTATATTCCAAGGGTTTAAGAATTTCTCCAAAAAATTCTATTAGTATTATGTTACTAGTATTAATTAGCTGGTTATATTAATGTGATACCCTTAAATTTTCAAAATGTTATTAATTAACCTAACATTAATTTGATAAATAACTATTTCCATTGAAATACCCTTTTATGATTTCCATAGCTTTGACTCCATTGATTATCACATGCTATAGTATAAATATCCCTTTTAGCTAACTCTAATTAAGTTTATGTTTCTTGCTCTTTAGAAACCAACAGAAACCTTTGTAGGACCCCCTTCCCTTCATAGCCCAGCATCTCAAAATTGCAGTCCTTATTTTCTACTATATTCTTATCTGACATTCATTTCTCAACCCAGAGCAATCTGGTTTCTGCCTCTTTCCTTACACTGAAACGAACAAATATTTTTAAATTCCTATCACACTTAATCTCTGCACTATTTGGTATTGATAACTATTCCTTCCCTGCAGTTGTTTCCTTTCTTGCCAATTTCCTAAGTATCATGGGTTCCCAGTTCTCTCTTGTCTCTCACACATTTATTCACTTTAGGTAGTTGGCAAGCTCAAATGATATCTTCTTTTTTTAATCTGAGATATTATACACAGACTAGAGGCCCAGTGCATGAAATTCATGCACGGGGGTGTGTGTCCCTCAGCCCAGCCTGCACCCTCTCCAATATGGGACCCCTCGAGGGATGTCTGGCTGCCCGTTTAGACCCGATCCCAGTAGGGCAGCCAGACATCCCTCTCACAGTCCAGGACTGCTGGCTCCCAATTGCTCGCCTGCCTGCCTTCTGATTGCCCCTAACCGCTTCTGCCTGCCAGCCTGATCACCCCCTAACCACTCCCCTGCCAGCCTGATTGATGCCTAACTGCTCCCCTGCCACCCTGATTGCCCCTAAGTGCCTTCCCCTGCAGGCCTGGTCCTCCCCCAACTGCTCTCCCCTGTAGGCCTGGGTTTCTCCCAACTGCCCTTCTCTGCAGGCCCGGTTGCTCCCAACTTCCCTCCTCTGCAGGCCCGGTTGCCCCCAACTTCTCTCCTCTGCTGGCCTGGTCACCCCTAACTGCCCTCCCCTGCAGGCTTGATCGCCCCCAACTGCCCTCCCTTGCAGGCCTGATCCCTCCCAACTGCCCTCCCCTGCTGGCCATCTTGTGGCGGCCACCTTGTGTCCACATGGGGGCAGTCATCTTTGAGCACATGGGGGCAGCCATCTTGTGTGTTGGGGTAATGGTCATTTTGCCTATTACTCTTTTATTAGATAGGATATACAATGGTTGTCCATTTCTATGCTAGAGTACCCATTCAGCTTTCCTCATCATAAATAAATGATCCAGGCTTAAACATTTGACCCAAGCTGAACCATGAAATCCAGCTAAATGAATTCTGAGATTGGGAATGAAGGCAGGAAAGAGAATCACTGGTGGTAGCCATTGAGTTAACTCCAGCCTTCCAAGAGAAGGTGCATGATTTTTTTTTTTTTTTAAATTTTTGGTGAGGTCCCTATAACTGCTAGTTTCTGTCCTCTGACTGGCTGATTTCTCAAATAGTTTTCTTTTGATTCTGTGAGATGCACAATAAACCCTCTCCCTGCTCCTTGGCCCAAGAGTAACATTTTTGTTTTGTTTTGTTTTTTGCTTAAATTAACCAGAGTAGATTTTATTAAACTAGTAAACATCTTGATTGGCTCCTCTTTCATCTCTGCCATTAAATACTGCTATTCACCACAGGCATCTCTCTAGACCTGCTTCTCATTTTAAATCTTTCTCTGAGCATTCCTCATTCAAAGCCACTGCCTTATTTTTAATGTAATTTTACAATATTAGATTCATTTTTTCTAAAGTGATTAAATTCATTTAATTTAAAATTTTTTTGTTTTATTTTTATTTACTGGATATTTCTTCTCAGACCTCAAAAAAAAAAAATCTTCCTATTAGTTCTCATTTTGTAGTCTTCCCAAATTTCCTTTCCCCTTGCCTGACTAGGAAAGGGAAAGAAAATTTCTTCCTATCCATTTCATGCTGGAGTTCTTGGTCTTCTTTTGTATTCTACATGCTTTTCATTTCAACCTCATTCACCTATTATCTCGATGCTAAAAAATCATTCTATATCTCTAATTTTAGCTCTTCCTCTAAAACTCACACACATATTTCAAGCGCTTATTAGACAATTCCACTTCACTGATTCAAAGGTCCTTTAAAATCAACATGTCCAAAATTTAATTCAAAGTATTTTCCTTAAACTCGCATCTCTTCCTATATTATGGAATCACCAGCTACCCAATCTCCCCCTCCCTTGCCCTAGTATTAGTATCAGGGTCAGCAAACTATTGTATAGTCTGTTTTTTCTATGGCCTGCAAACTAAGAATGGTTTTTACATTTCTAACCAGTTGTAAAAATAAAAACACACAGGAGATACTAGAGGGTCCATATATGGTACATAAATCCTAAGATCCCTGTCTTAAATAGTCATCAAATTCTTCGACCCTTTCTTTCTCTAGATCTTAAGAGGTCACCATATGCTCTCAAATTTTTCTCTGTCTGCTACCAGTATCCCCAAACTGATGTCATTTCCTGCTGAAGAAAATAGAAAGCCTCCTATCTCGCCTTCAGGACTCACATCTTGTGGTATAATGAGAAATATATATTTGGTTTTTGCACCCCCTCCCTCCCCCATCTCCTTCTACCCCCTTCCTTAATTTGTCCTATGCATCTCTTCCATTTGGCCTTTCTGGAATGTATCTTTTCTAATAAAATTGTAATCAGAAGTATAGTGCTTTCCTGAGTTCTGTGAACCATCCTAATGAATTAGTGAACCAGAGAAGGGGTGTGGGAACCCCCAAATTTATAGTCAGCCAGGAAGAAGTGGGGGCAGTCTTGTGGGATTGAGCCTTTAACTTTGGAGTCTGCACTAACTCCAAGTAGTTAGTGTTAGAATTGAATTGAGCTGAACCACAGGACACCCAGTTGGTGTCTACCCTGCATACTAGCATTAGACTTCTCTTTTTATAAATCAAATCAGATCATTTCACTACCCTGTTAAAATAATACTGAAGGCTTTCCACAATGCATAGGACAACTCCAGGCTATTTACCTTGTTTTTTTTTATATATATATATAATTCTTCACATTTAATTATAGTTTTATACTATCACTATCCTTAATTGACATCTTGAAATAACTTCCTAGCTATACCTTCCTCTACTAAGGATGTTTTTAGGAGAAAATCACATTTGTGGAAGTCATTTACTTCATTAATGAACATAATACTATTTGTAGGCAACATATAACTATAATAACATAATTTGTACATTATCTTTAAACAGGAAAAGGTTATCTACAATTATGGCTTAAACCATAAATGCCTTTTAACAACTTAAACCATTTAAAAAATATATTTTTTATTGATTTTATTGATTTCAGAGAGAAAGGGAGAGAGAGATAGAAGCATGATGAGAGAGAATTATTGATCAGCTGCCTCCTGCACGCCCCACACTGAGGATATAGCCCCAACCCAGGCATATGCCCTGACTGGGAATCAAACCATGACCTTCTGATTCATAGATCGATGCTCAACCACTGAGCCACTCCAACCAGGTGACTTAAACAATTTTTTAAAAAATGTGAATGGTCAGAAAATATACTTGTAATGAAATATCAGAATTTAACATTTAAGCTATCAAATGAAATTTAAATGTGATAACTTAAAACTCTCCCTAGTTTCCATCTAAAAAAAACAGAATATTAGATAATAATAATAATCTTTAAGGACTCTTATAGTTTTAAAATTCTATTATTTTAAGTGGGTGATCTATTTCTTTAATATTTAATCTTGCCTTTGCAGTACACTTTTTAATTCTTTAGTTCAATAGGATAATTCGCTGTTGATTAAAGCAAATTCATATAAAATGACCTGATATTTAAAAAGCAATCAGTGAAAGTAAATATTGGATTTCTTCATGTTAAATCTAAAAATTCATCACTATACTTGCTTTTTACTTTATTTGTTGCTTAACATATCTCAACAGTGAATCTATCATATCAACATAGTCATCATGATCCAAGCTGCAAATAATAGAGAATGTCAGTGTCAATTTTGCTTTCTCACACTTGCTTCCCTTCACTTCATCTGATTTTAATAATCCCTGTCAAACCACAAACAGTCCAAATTACCTTCATGACACAGAAGCTTTCAAGGAGCAGACAGAATCTCAACTTTCATTTAGCAACTACAAAAGAAAGCTGTCCAGCTGGACAAATATTATTTCCACACTTGACAATCTCTACAGTTGAGCATGCATTTTAATTTTAACTAAGCCTGCCAGGAGTTTGATATGAGCTTCTTGTTTTGTGTAGATTGACTCACAGGATTATCAGACCAATGACTATAATTGTGATGAAAGAACCCAACATTTTTATACTAAAAGATAAACCATATACCCAAACTGAGGGATCAAAACGGATATATAAGAGATAATTTGGAGGCATAGGTTGCAGGAATAAATAACTACTTAAATTAGGTGCTTTAATGACTAAACATGTCTAAAGACAAATAATACATCTTGATGTAATTTTAAAAAGTAACAGGTAATAACTAAAAATAAAATGAAAAAAGTTAAAATTGTATTCCAAGATACCATTGAGAAACAGGTTCTAAGAATGAAATCTAAAGACACTTTTAAACTGTTTTAGACTGACTTGACTTCAAAGTCAAATTTCTAGAACACTTCTATGCATAAAATTATAACACAACTGAAGTTTTTGACAAGATATTAAAAAGTCCACTCTATACTAATTAATGTATCCTTACATAACACATGTAAAACTTCCAAAAGTCAGAGTAAAAATGAATACTAAGCTTGTAGAAGAGTTCTAGAATAAAAGTTATAGTGTAAAACTATACTATGGACTATTATGTCTTTGAAGTTTGATTTATTAAACTTGTCTACAAGCTTCAAATGGTAAAATATTTCTGGAACATTTCTAAGCTAGGCCTGGATTTCTCCTATAGTTATTAGAACCTCACAATTCCTAAACATCAAGTGTTCCCTCAGTTTGCTATACTTAATTCTAGTGTTAGGGTCTTCCTTCTCCAAAGGCCAATCCATTGGCCATTCAAGTACGATTTCTCCCCCAACTCTATCTTGAATACCAGAGCTCAGTTTCCTGTACATCTCCTTTCTTTCTCTTTCCCGTGGTCTTCTGACTATTCCATTTCATCTACATCCATGTCTACCACTATAACGGGTGTGTGGGAACTCCTGTTCTAACTATCCCACTCCATACTACATCACTCCCTTGGATGTCCCATAGGCACTTTAAACTCACATACTCCCAAACAATCTTATTATTTTCTCTCTGAAACTTCTTTCTTTTCATGAGGTCCCTATGATAGTTAGAAGCACTGCTATCAACCTATATATTCAAGTCAGAAATGTGAGAGTCATCTCTCACATTCCAACATTATCTTACCAAACTCAAAGCCAAATGATCAGTCTTAACTGATCTCTCGCATCCATTCATTTCCTCCTATTTCTCCTCTTTAGATTAAAATTCCATCCTCTGGATTAGTGCAGCAGTTTCTTAAAGAGTCTCCCTTTTAGTATTTTGTATCACCTCCTTCTAACTCATTCTCTATCCTATCACTAGAATGATCTTTGTAAAACAAAGAGAGGAATCAGTGTTTATAGCAGGATTTTAAGTCTAAATGACCAGGAGAAAAGTCATCCTCTTCTGAATTAGAATTTAAATTTATTCAGTTAAAAAGATGAGCTCTATCAAAAGAGTTTCCCCATTAGTCTATATAATTCAAAACCAAATTTTGGAATTTCACAATTAAATCTTATACACCATTCGAGTTATCATCATTTAATTCATTCAGTTCCCACTTTGATTTCATAGGGATATATTTTAAGGTCTTCCTACTTGTGAGTTTTTCCCCCCAATAATTGCAACTCTCTAAAAGCTTAACATAAACTAAATTTTTGCCTTCCATGTGATAAATGCTTTGATTAAAGATTTCTAATAGATTTTGAATAAATTGCAACCAAAATTGAGAGGACATTTTAACAAGAGTATTTAATACCGTGGTAGGACACAAAGCAATTTTTAAAGTCTCAAAGATTTCTAAAATCCAAAGAGAGAAAGTGTATACTGCCATACTTAAATCATTTTTGTTTTCTTTCCATCAATCTGATCACAAAAATCTATAGGCTAGTTATCTTGTGTATGCATAAAAACATTTGTATTTTTTGACAACTACACCTTCTATTTAGATTGGTTGATATTGCAATTTTTTATGCTATTATGAATTACAATGTGCATCACAATATATTTCAAGTATAGTTCTCTCCATAGGTTCTACATTTATTTTGAAAATGTTCATGATGTTATGTTCTACCACAACATATTTTTAACATCACAAAAACCAAATAATTTTATCATGTTGCCATTTTTAATACAAATTATAACAGTATTCACAATAATGTCAAATGTTTCACCTTTTACAGAATAAATTTCTAAATGCTTTACTTTGATTCCATGAATTAGACATAAAACTTGAACTACTGGAATTAATTGATTTTTTAAAATTAGAAATAGCCAATGATACTCATGTAAAACTGGTATCATTTAACTATTGATAAATTTATTTTAATGGAGCCAATACATTAACACCTATTATTTCACATTTTTATACATGCACAAGAAAATTTGAAACCAAAATTGAGAGAGATTAACTTAGTACCATCACTTTATCTAAATGAAAAATCATGTTTCACACAGTGGTACATAAATGTACCTTCTGCAGCTAAGTATGAAAATGTAGTATTTGCAGGCATGGTCTTAATAAAAGACTGTGGAGTGATGTTGATCTTCTTCAGCACACTGATGTCTTCTTGTCTTCATGTCATCAGTGATGGTTATTATAGCCCCCTCATGTGTGACTTACACATGAAAATTCTTTTCAGCAAGTAATAACTGTTAAATTTGCACTGGTGTGTGTTTTTTAATTACTGTCATCAAAAAGGGTTATTATAAAATAAAAATGTGTTACCCAATAATGAAATAAATAGGTAGTTGTGGATTTATACTACATGATACATGATGAAACCCTTGTAGCAACAAAGTTAGGACTGTATTCATTCAATGGCAAGATTGAATAAAGATTGAGAAATTGTGCACACCATGGGCTAGGGCAACTTGTCCAGAACAACTGGCTGGCACATCAAGTGGCCAGCAAAGGTGGCAGTATTGGATACTTCTGCCATCACTATCACCATCACACAAAAGCTGAATAAGTTAGCTGTATCACTGCTCATGCCAGAGTGCATTCATTTTATCACCAAGCATCCTTCATGCTGCCCTTGAAAAAGATGTGTTAGCCTATAGTATTACCGCTGGAAAGGATCTGGAAGAGAGAAATGGGTTATTACCAATTTAACCATATGTTAAAGTGAGAATTCTGTTCACTACACTGGCATCTCACATATGAAATCGTGTCACAGTGTGGAAATACAAAGTGGAGGCCTACTTAAACCTAACCTAGTTTATTTACATGGAAGTATTTAAATAATACTTCATTCAAAAATAAAAAGTCTGACACAAATGCTAAAGCAGATGTAATGCTAGGACAAAAGGCATAAAATGGGACTATTCTGGGCAAGCTGTATATATGACAGGGTGTCATTATGGTGTGCTACTTTAAATGACAATATGACATACATAAAATGGAACTTACGTATCTATAAAAAATGAAAATCTAGCTCTATGTGGCATGACATAAAAAGATTTCCAGAAAACTGAAGGCAGCCAAAAATACCAGGCAGTGCATGTCCATGCTAGCCTTCAGGAAGCTAGCTGAGGTGCGGGTTAACTATATGGTTGCCCATAGGTTTTCTGCTGGTTACAGTCCTAGGATAGGCAAGGGTAGCGAGTCGAGGCTATAGGAAGTTTATGTAGCAAGGGCTAAATTATTACAAAGGAAATGCTGAAACTTTCATCTGGATGACAGAATGATAATTTATGAATAGATTTTTAAAACTTAGGAGGAAAATTGTGATAAGAAGGTATTACAAATTCAGTTATAGGCATGATATTTCTGAGTGGATTATTTGAATAGAAATGTCCAGAATAGAAATGGAGGAGGCATAGGAGGGAAATGCGTGAGGAAGCATAATGTCACATGGAAGTTCAGAACACCGAGACTCAGACAGTGTCTTTCAAAGTTTTTGGACTATGATCTACGAAATGCATTGTAATCTCACGGGTATGTGTGCACACACATATCTTAAACAAAAGTTTCATGAAACATTACTTAACCTTAATACTTCCTTTGAAATTTTCTAGTCTACTCTGGTCCTTTTTTCCTCTCTCCCCACTCTTCCTATTTCTTTTTTTAAATGCTGCCACAGCCTCCAAATTGATTTCAGCATCTGCATTTTGGCTGAGATTTTTAGATTACAAAGAGACCTTTGTGGTTTTTTGTAGAATCATTACAAAGATATGACCAGCAAATCCAGAAGAGCTGTTCTTTGAGAAAGGGTAAAGGAAAGAAAAGCAGAATATTAAGGACTGGCATGGAGTCACTAACATGAGGAGGGAGAAAAGCCAAAGAAGGTAAAGTAAGAGGGCCAGAGGATGGGAAAAACAAGTAGCATGGGGGATAATGCTGCAAAAAGAAATGAGTAGTCAGCAAAAGCCTTTTTCAATTTGTATTTTCCTTTCCTGCAGTGTTTTTAAAGTGCAGTTCAAGAATAATTTAAGGAGAATTACTTCAGCCACTTGTTAAAATTCAAGTACCCGGGCCTCATTCCAGGCCCAGTGAATTGGAACTCTGGATGTGGGTCCTGGAGCGGGCAATTTAAAAGTTTTCCAGGGCATTGTTTTCACCAAGTTCCTTTTAACAAATCAGTTTTCAAAATAGTACTTTCCAGGAACATGCAATCTCACTTCACACTTTAGATGTATTCTTGAAAAGTTGCTAAGTGAGTACTTGCACAGAAAACCATTATTCTCCTAAAGACTTCCATGATTAATTTCAGAATTATGTTCATCCCTAAGGTAACAAACAAGTTTCCTGAAGCATTCAGCCTTTAAACAAACATCATTTATCCATCTAATTTTTCTGTATTGCTTATGCAAGTGGTTGGCCAAATGAACTTACAACCATCTTTATTCACAAGGGGCAGGGGAGAGGACAGATGCAATGTCAACATTAAACAATTTTAATAAAAAAAATAAAATTCAATATACTGTTAACACATTTCATTCTGATTTTGAACTGATCTTAACAGGTTAAGTACCACAAACAAGTGACATTTAGCATAAGTCACAGGCAGGAAATGCCACAGGGAGATAGTTTTCAGAAAATATAGAAACTAAAGTTTGTAATTTAGTCTCTAACAGCAAAAATATGCCTTTATATGGTGAGTTCTGCTAACAAATACATTTGTCAATTTATTACCAATTGATAACCAAGAAGGGTGAGATATGAATCTATTCTATTCCAAGCTGGGAAGCATAGCTAATAACAACTAAAGTAGCTAACCAGTATTCACTTACCTCATATTAGGCCCTGTTCTAAATCCTTTACATGATTAACTCATTTCATCTTCGTAACAATCCTGTGAAGTAAGTACCCCTTTGGCCCTCACCTCCCAGATAATGAAGGCAAGGTGTAGAGAGCTGTGTAACTTTCCTGAGGCCCCTCAGCTGGAAGTGGGAACCGGGATTCAAATCCAGGCAGCCTGTCTCTAGAGTCTGTACTCTAGGCCAGTGGTCGGCAAACTCATTAGTCAACAGAGCCAAATATCAACAGTACAATGACTGAAATTTCTTTTGAGAGCCACATTTTTTAAACTTAAACTTCTTCTAACATCACTTCAAAATAGACTCGCTCAGGCCGTGGTATTTTGTGGAAGAGCCACACTCAAGGGGCCAAAGAGCCGCATGTGGCTCCCGAGCCGCAGTTTGCTGACCACTGCTCTAGGCAATGTGCTTCACTGCAATTGTAAGGAAGTCTCCGATGTTGAAGTTAGTTGTCACTGTTGAAAGACTTGCTGTTTAAAATCTGGGGTGTTTTTTTTCTGTTCTTTATACAATTGATTTCAAGATAATGTGGGTCTACTTTAGATCCCTACTCATGTTTAGTTATTAGACCTCATTATTATATAAGGTACTTTATTTATGATAGGAATGCCCAAGATAGCATAAAGATGGGATTTCAGTAACACACTGAACATAAAATAGAAATCTGTTTTAAAAGATGCTTAATTCTGTTTATGAGTTCAGGATAGCATAATGGTTTAGAGCTGTGCTTCCCAAACTTTAAGGTCCCAATAACCTGGGAATCTTGTTTAAAATGTAGCCGTAGCCAGTTTGGCTCAGTGGATAGAGCGTGGGCTGGGTTCGATTCTGGTCAAGGACACATACCTCGGTTACAGGCCTCTCTACAGCCCCAGGGACGCATCCAATCAATGTGTTTCTCTCACATCGATGTTTTTCTGTCTTTCCTCTCTCTCCCCCTCTCTCTAAAAATCAATGGAAAATTATCCTTGGGTGAGGATTTAAAAAAAAAAAAAGTAGATTTTTCCTAACCAACGTGGCTTGTGGTTGAGTGTCGACTTATGGTTAGATTCCTGGTCTGGGAACATTCCTGGGTAGCAGGCTTGGTCCCAGTGAGGGGAATGTAGGAGGCAGCTGTTCAATGATTCTCTGTCATCAGTAATGTTTCTCTCTCTCTCTTCCAATACCTTCCTCTCTGAAATCAATAAAAATATATTTTTTAAAATGTAGTTCTTTCGTAGGGCTGGGGTGGGCTTTGGATTCTAAATTCTAACAAGTTGCCAGGCCCTGCTGATCACACTTTGAGTAGTGAGGGCTTAGAGTGGGAGCTCTGTGATCACACTACTTGTGTCTGAATCTCAGTTCCATTATTTACTAGTTTTGTAATATTTCCTTTCATGTTCCCCCACGGCATTTATAAAAGTGATAGCATTAAAGAGTTTTTATGGAGATGACATGAGATAATCCATGAATAGTACTTAGAATAGTCGCTGTCATATAGAAAATACTCAATACGTATTACCTCTTAATATTATAGAAAACTATTAAAAGCTTATATTTTACCCCATTAGAAAGGCATTTATAGAATTGACTGGTATAGCATAAACACTAAATAAAAGTTCTGCCAGGCAGTCACTAGAACATCACTGTTCATTGAAGGACATTAAATATATAAGTCCGACTAACTACCCAGCTTATTAAATGCATAAATCTGAAACTGCTCTAAGTGAATTTGTAAGAACCTATAATATTTAGTTTCTCTGTCAGAAAACTTTTTAATATTGCAGGTATATACTGAGTTACAATTTATTTATTTGAATAGCTTCCTCTGAATTTAGAAAGTTTCCTCTGAATTTTTGTTTAAAAATATCATTTTTATCAAATGGAAATCAGAACTTGTTTTAGTATGAACAATAATAATCATTTTAAAGTTTGTTCAAACCAGGGCACTAGTATAGTTTAAATGAGTTTGGAAAACTTAGCCAAAACTTCATACACAAGTGTATATATTTTCAAACCACTATACAATGCAGCATAATTACCTCTTTATTTTGTTTGTTTGTTTTTGTTTTTTTTCTTCTAGTTACCTCTTATTGTTGAGGACTCAGGCTTAGAAACAATATTACTTGTTAGAATTGTGATGATTTAATAATGATGTGATATGGGAGGATTCAGTGGGTAGGAAAAGTAAAGCTAGGACCAGAAATGAAGATAAAATTCCACATTGTCATCCCAAAGGAAAATGATTAGAAATTTCTCAAATTCAACACTGTGCATATTCTATCTAATAAAAGGGTAATATGCAAATTGACTGTGCCTCCGCTACACCCACCAGCCAATCAGGAGCAAGTATGCAAATTAACCCAACCAAGATGGCTGTGGCCACGGAGAGAGCAGGAGGCTTGGGTTTCCCTGGCAATGGAGAAAGCCAAGCTTTCCACCTAACCTGGCCTGCCTTGGCCTCCGCTTAAGGCTACAAAGTTTCAATTATAGAAGATAAATAAATCCCAACAAAAATGGCTGCGACCACAGAGCAAGCAGGAGGCTTGGCTCCACTAAAGGCTAAAAAGGTTCAATTATAGAAGATAAATAAATCCCAGATACCAGGGCCTCTGCTTGCATTGCAGAAGGCATGGCCAGCCTGCAAACCACCACAGGCCCCTCACCCAGGCCACCTCACATCCCAAGGGAACCCCCACCCTGATCCAGAACACCCTTCAGGTCAAACCAGCCAGCCCCCACCTGTGCACCAGGCCTCTATCCTATCTAATTCTATCTAATAAAATAATATGCAAATTGACTGTCACTCCAACACACAAGATGGCTGCCCCCATATGGTCAAAGGTGACTGCCCCCATGTGGACACAAGATGGCCACCACAAGATGGCCAGCAGGGAAGGGCAGTTGGGAAGGACCAGGTCTGCAAGGGAGGGCAGTTGTGGGTGATCACGCCAACAGGGGAGGGCAATTGGGAAAGATCAAGCCTGCAAGGATGGGCAGTTAGGGGTGACCAGGCCAGCAGGGGAGGGCAGTTAGAGGTGACCAGGCCTGCAGGGGACGCTAGTTAGGGGTGACCAGGCCTGTAGGGGAAGGCAGTTAGGGGCAATCAGGCTGGCAGGGGAGCAGTTAGGCATCAATCAGGCTGGCAGGGGAGTGGTTAGGGGGTGATCAGGCTGGCAGGCAGAAGCGGTTAGGGGCAATCAGAAGGCAGGCAGGCGAGCAGTTGGGAGCCAGCAGTCCTGGACTGTGAGAGGGATGTCTGGCTGCCCTACTGGGATCGGGCCTAAAAGGGCAGTCGGACATCCCTTGAGGGGTCCCATATTGGAGAGGGTGCAGGCTGGGCTGAGGGACACCCCCCCCCATGCACGAATTTTGTGCACCGGCATTTAGTATATAATAAAGAGATAAGAAATGAAGTACACGAGAAAAAAAATGATTAATGTTTGCCAGTCACTGATAAAAAACCAGTAAGGATAAAATCTGGTGGTTCAACCAAAGAGGAGATGATAGCTATGGAAGTGTTTCGGGTTGGTTAGTATCTTTATAAGTCAGCAGAAAGAGATCAATAAACAATTTGCTTCTCTTTTCATCTTTTATTTCTCTAACACAGGTGCTGAAAAAGACAACTGTGGGGCAGATTCTAATATATTTATTCTAAATTAAAAGTAGATTCAGCTTAGGCAATGTAGACCTGCCCTGGCTGCTCATTTTGAACAAATGAATAAAAAAAGAGAGGAATGTGGGTAAGTAGATTATTCTCTCCTTTCTCTTTCCCCTTTCTGTCTTTCCCTGCAGAATGCTCTTGGCTGCTCCTTTAATGTCTGGTGTGATACTAGAAAAAAATTTAACACAAGTAACAAGTGTTACTTTAGAAAGCAAGATTTTATTTTCAAAATTCTGCATAACAGTGCTTTATAAAAAGGACTGCCATATGAAAAATTTTAAGGCAGTGTTTACGTACATTCAACTACACTGAATAAGAATTCTTCAATTGAAATAATTATCAAGTTTAACTTGTAATTTTAGTGAAAAAAAATTGTACTTTTTAACATCTACAGAGTTGATAACCACCAAGATCAAATGGTTAGTATTAGTGGTACAGGAACAATAGAATGTGAACAGAATTATCTCAACGTCATGTCTTCTTATTTGGCTTTATATTAGTCTGAATAGAATTCCTGAAAAACAGAAATTCACTGAAATGTCTGAGCTAACTTTCCCCACTTACAAGGCAGCTTATTAGCTGTCTCTTAACACCCGAGAAGCAAGGAATTCCACTTCAGTGTGACCTATTTATGCCTGTTATATTTATCATATGCATTTTTTAATGACCTCAAAATCAAAGGACATGTAGAAACCTATTTGAAAAACTGTCATTAAGGTTGTGACACCAACCAAAACAACAAGAAAATTTGAACTGACGCACAATCCCCAAATCAGCCTGGTACACCCCTAATTTGAAAAACAGTACTGTGTGAAATAGTGATGGCATGTCAGCCTGTGCTTTGAAAC
The DNA here is from genome assembly GCA_026230045.1 of Corynorhinus townsendii. Taxonomy (NCBI): domain Eukaryota; kingdom Metazoa; phylum Chordata; class Mammalia; order Chiroptera; family Vespertilionidae; genus Corynorhinus; species Corynorhinus townsendii. Next base: position 28,018,134 of record JAPDVU010000012.1, read on the forward strand.
TCCTGATTTTTGTCATTTGGTGTTTGTGTCACAACCTTAATATTATTTAAATATACTTTTTAATATATATTATTTAAAAAACATCTTTGAATTGAGGATACTCATAAAGCTTTGAAGAAGCCACCCTCGAAGCCCTGCAGCCCCAGCACGCCACTTTTCGTAGAAGTGGTGCATAAAACATTTGCTGTTGACAAATCTAATTCGTTACAAGGTGAGATGGATGCATTTTAAAATAACTGGCTGCCATCATTATCTGTAGCGCCTTTTATAAATTATTCTTCATTTCCCTTTTGACTGAACTTTTCATAGTTCCCTTTCAGAGTCTGAGTGTTATGCCTTATAGTCAATACTTTCAACATGTTTAGACAAGTCATAAGTTAAACAAGCAGTGGTACTTTATTTTCTAGAAATTAAAGTTGCAGAAATAGTTATATATTATTTCTTTCAATTCACTGATTTTTAACTAAAGACAAGCCAAGTCAGTTAGTGGTGATTTCATCTCATACAAAGGATTTAAAAATACAGCCATACTGTTCGGGTGGAAGGAAGAATTTCAAAGAAAGAGACATAAAGAGAGATGCTGGCAGCCCTGCTGCACTGCTGCGCAGCCTTAGTTTAAAATTGAATTGTGCTTCCCCTGACATGGGAGCTCAGGCGCATCATAAGGCCGACGGCTGGCTGGCACACTAACTTCCTAAAGGAAAATGTGAGCTGTATTTTCTCGTAGAGGCCAAAGAAGTAGAATTATAGAAGCCTTCGAGGAAATGAAGTAGGCAAGGTACAAATTATTTGAAATATGATGAAAACAGTTCTTACCTAATTTTGTTTCAGAAGATGCTAAGAATGAGCTGGTCTTCCAATTCTAAGTAGGTGGAAAGTTATTTCTTTCTGGTTTGTTGGTAAAAGAACAACCTTTTCTTTAGGATCTTCAGCAGAGTTTTTTCCAAAATATACACACCTATAAAATAATTAGATAACACTCTGTCACTGCTACAATGGAGGGGACATAGTCACAACATTAGTTCTATACATTGGTAGTGACAGTACTATATTTAGGGTATGACATACAAGCTTGATCCAAGAGATGCTGAACATTCATAAAGACATACTGAAGTTGGAGCACCTAAGAAAACAAACCTTATTAACAAGTTGATCCACAGCTTACAAGCACATGGATAACAGAAGCTCCTATGAAAATGCATATTCAAAACATTCTTTTTATTTTCATTGATTTTTCAAACGTCCCTAAAGAAATGTGGATCACAGAGAGTAAGGGAAGGTTGTGGGATATAAAACAAGCAGTGCCTTTCAATATAATTACTTTCTTCCTGTTTAGTTACCAGTTCCTCCATAACAATTTATTAAAACCATTTTTCACTCTTCTGGTTATATTGTTAAAACAGATTCTGATTCAATTGATTTGGGGTCGGGGCTTGAGATTGTATATTTCTAACAAGCTCCCAGGTAACTCCACCAATGCTGTGGGTGGGTCCACAGAATACACTTTCATCAGCAAGGTTCCACCAAACTACTTGTCTTTCCCTGCACCAACGTACACTGTTGTTATTCTTAGCTATTGGCCCTTTGTCTTTCCATATAATTTTAGACTCTTTCATCCAGTATTTTCCTTTCCCCATCAAAACAGCTAAAAATTTGGTTGATATTGCATTGATCAAATTAGGCACCTGCAAAATGTTTAGTTTTCTGTCATGTGCATTGTACATATCATTCCACTTTATTGAGGTCTTATTGTCACAAGGTAATGCTTTTCTATTTTCTCCAAGGGAGTTTTGCATATTTCTTGTTATGTTAGATGTATTCCTAGGCACTTCATATTTTGAATGTTAATTTAGACAATATCAGTTTACAAAGCTCTTTTCATTTTTGTTTATATATGTATCCGTATAATTTTTGTATATTGATGTTTTTATCTAGGATATTTACTAAACTCTATATTTTCTGTAGTTTTACATTATGAACAAGGAATGAGTTTTACTTTTTCATTTCAAAAATCTATACTTATTTCTTTATCTTGCTTTACTAAAAGAAAAAAATAAGCAATAAGCAATAAATGTACTTTATAATAGAAAAGACTATTTTGTTATCTATAATCAGCCAAATTGTTCTTTTGGTTAGACCTAGGTTGACTAGAAAACTGAAATGAAGAAGATCCCAAGTGTTCCTTTTGATAAATATAATTTTTGGCTTTTCTTTGGTGTCTGACAAACAAGTGCTTTAATGTTACTAACATCTACTATCCCAAGCTGATTTCCAGTTTATATTCCATCAGAAATAGACAAAACCCTCACAGATAACTTGACCAGTTGGGGAAATGAATCTGAACAAAAGGAAACAGATGAATTATTACATGGAATATGGTTCACTAAAGTGGAGATGCCAACACTGGGAAGCCATTATAGAGATACAACACATCACCTAACTCCACAGCTGAAATCACAGCATTTCTTGGAAACACCACCAATAACTCAGATTACTTTCTTAATGACAATGTCAGTCTGCTCTCGGGTGACCTGTCCTTCTTGATAGCTTTCAATCAGCTTGACCAAAGAAATATAGTAGCACTTACTGTTCCACAAACTGTCAATGTTGTTAACATTGGTTACCTGAAGAAAGGTATACGTGCATGATGGTGGGATGGAGGAAAGGGTAAGGAAACAGGAGGCAGTATCTAAAAATAATAATAATAACAATAATAATAATAATAATAATAAAAACACAACACACTGTTTCTTTAAAGTATGTTCATAATCAACTACAAACAATAATTATGAAGTACAGCAATGTAGAACATGCTAAAATGGAGAAGTGAAAAGAGCATCCAGACAGCATTGCAACCATCCTATATAATAAAAGCCTAATATGCTAAGTGTCCAGGCATCTGGTTGTCCTTTCAACCAAAGTGTAATATGCTAATGATATAATAAGGCCGCTCAACCACTCACTATGACGTGCATTGACCACCAGGGGGCAGACAGTCAACCAGGCGCTATGATGTGTACTGACCACCAGGGGGCAGATGCTCTGACAAGTAAGTTAGCTTGCTGCTGGGGTCTGGCTGATCGGGACACCCTGCAGCCTTCCCGCGGCCCCTCCCTGGCTGGCCAACCTCCTGCATCCCTCCCTAGCCGGTTCGGCTCTATCGCGCTCAATGCAGGAGTTTCCCCCTGGTGTTCAGTGCACTCCCACAGGGAGAGCACTACTTAGCCAGCAGCTGGACTCATGGGGAGCAGGGGGCAGGCCTAAGCCATCAGTCAGACATCCCCCAAGGGCTCTTGGACTGTGAGAGGGTGCAGGCTGGGCTGAGGGACACCCCCCCCCCGAGCCCCCGAGTGCACAAATTTTGAGCACAGGGCCTCTAGTTTTAAAATATGTGCACAAAATTTTTGGTTAAGAAGATCAATGAGTGTGTATTTTTCCCCATTTCCCTCTAGAGATCCCTTTAAAAGATAATAAAGGTGTGTATTGGGGTAGGGGGAGAGGATGTAAATCCATAATTGTGAATAGACTGAGCAAGCCCTCCATACAAATTTTTACATGGTAAGACAGATGAACAAACATTCATAGCAGAAACAGAGCAGGAAAAGCCAAATGATAGAATGTGTGCAGGGAGCACCACAATTAAAACAATGAGCTAATATCCCTGGCAGAGTGTGGAGTAAGGAGTGAAGCTAAAATATGCAATCATCTGAAGATTTGTCCTGACTCTCCCTCCTCTATCTTTGTATACAAACAACTATTTTCTCTTTTGTCGTTAGTTAAATATCTACTCTGAGTAAGAAAAAAAAAGTAAATGAGATGAAATGAATTGTGTTTGAGGACATGAATTGCCTAGAAAAGTAGAAAACATAGCATAAATATAGGTACTCCCAAAACAAGATGGCCCTTAGCCGACTTCCAGTATATTCATGGTTCCACCTATTCACTCTAAAGCAAAGCATGCAAGTCAAATCAGTGCCATCCAAATATAATTTCCAGGCAGCTTTTTTATTTTCTCTTTTCTAATATGAATGCAAAGCCAAGGACCACTGGGCATTTCAAGAAAATCATTTTTTTCCCCCACATTTGAGATCAATGTAAAACAAAAATTTACTCCAAAGAAAAGAGAGACAAATCAGTTAATAGAATGTGTAAATTTCCCATCATCCTAAGAGAGTAAAGAAAAAAAAATACAGTATACATAATCCAAGACCAGAAACAGGACTTCCACCTATGGCTGAGTGCAATTAGCAAATACTCTTCCAAAAAAGAAACTAAAGAGCAAGACAAAATTGACAAATACAACTATTTTGGTGCTCTAGAAATTGACCAAAAGAATATAATAATTTGAGAAACATTCACATTTGAAAAACTGCTAATTTTTAGGTAAGAACATGAGGACCCTGTGGCATTCTGGCCTGGAGCTACTCTTATAACCATCAACCACAGCTCAGACAGCACAGAGGTCCTCCCAGGTTGGAGAAGATCATAGGACTGGAAATGTATCTGCTGTGGTCAAAGGGGGCTTACTTGAGTTTGAATGGTAGGTAATGTCTAAGACCATCACCGTGTCAGTGGAAGTGAAGATCTAAGAAGCTAGCAAGTAGAGAGAGCCACACATCCCTATTAGCCCAAGGTCATGGTCATAACTGGGGCAAGCATATTCTTGGCTAAGGCTGAGTATGTGCAATGGAGACTAAAGAGGAACAAAGCTAGCAGAGATTGCTGTGGCTGAACAACCATGGGCACAGAGGAAATGTGAAAGAGCCCAGCAGAAAGCAACAGCTGAGACACAATTGATAACTGCAAACTTTAAATGCATTCCTCTATTACAGAGATCCATGAGGATATGAGAGACGACTTACTGACCTGAAGTGTTTAATCACAACCACTGCCCAACCATCGGCTTATCATTTAAGCTACACAGCCACAGGGGCAAGTCCTAGGAAGGTAAATGTAAAACTCAAAACAAGAATCTTAAAAAAAAGAAAACCCAGATACATCAGTGGCCATACATCATCACAGGGGAGACTGATGCCACTTATTTAGTTTGGTCAAATTACTAAACAAAGAAACCATCAAACAAAGCAACAACAACATTTAATGATTACAAAACCAGAATGCAGAGCTGTGACAATATATAATCTAAAAATGTCCAGTTTTCAAGATATTATGAGGCATGCAAAGAGATGGGTGAGGGGGAGAGAAGCAGTCAATAGCAAAATTTTGAGTGTCCTGAGTTCAATTTAAGCAGACTTCAAAGCAGCTATTTTAAATCTGTTTAAAGAACCAAAGATAACCATATTTTAAAAAGTAAGACAATGAATAAAAAATAAAGATTCTCAATAAGGAGACAGAAATTTTTGAACAAAATGGAAATTTTGAAATTAAAAAGTCCAATATATATGAAAAGATAATTCATGAGGGGCTTGAGAGCATATTCATAATGACCTGTAGAAAGAATTGGTGAATTAAAGACAGTTAATGTAAATTACCCAATCTAAAAAAAAAAAAAAAGAGAGAGAGAAAAATATTTTTTAAAATGAGCAATGACTCAGAGACATTTGGGACAATTATAACCATATCTAAAAAACATGTTAATAGTATCCCAGAGGAGAGAGGACAGATAAAGGAGTAGAAAAAATATGTGAATAAGGAACAAAAATATATCAAATTAGATAAAAAGCACTAATCTACTCATCAAAGTTCAAAGGACCCCATATAGGACAAATATAAAGAGATAGGTATCTAGACATAACACAATCAAACTATTAAAGGACAAAGACAAAGAAACTAAAAGCATCAAGAGAAAACTAACTCTTCACACACAGGTAAGCATCAATGAAACCATGGAAGCCAGAAGTCAATGGAATGAGAAATTCAAAATGCTGAAGGAAAAATATTGTCCACCAAATATTCTATGTTAAGAATAACTATATTTTAAGTTGAAGGCAAAAAATAAAACCACCACTTTAAAAACTGAAGACAAAATAAAGATTGAGAATTTGTTGAAAGCAGATCTGTCTTAAATAGTAAAGGAAATAAGGAAATTATTCAATCTATAAGAAAATAACACCAGCCCTAGCCGGTTTGGCTCAGTGGATAGAACGGCAGCCTGTGGACTGAAGAGTCCCAGGTTCTATTCAGGTCCTGAAGACTCCCAGGTTTGGTTCTGGTCAAGGGCACAAGCCTGGGTTGTGGGCTTGATCCCCACTGTGGGATGTGCGAGAGGCAGCTGATCAATGATTCTCTCTCATCATTGATGTTTCCATCCCTCTCTCTCTCTCCCTTCCTTTCTGAAATCAATAAAAATATATTTAAAACAAAATAAAAAAATAATACCAGATGGTAAAAATGTAGTTAATATGAAAGATTCTGAAATATTATTTCATTAAATTTTTTTAAAAAGCATATATTGTACAAAACAATAGCTATAATGTATTATTTAGTTTATAACACGTAGGGATATAATACATATGGCAGTAATAGCAGAAAAAGGAGAAAGGAATAGACCTACATTAAAACAAAGTTTCTATATTTTGTCAAAATTAAGTTGATATTAACTAGATGGTATTAAGTTGGTTGTGGTAAATTAAAATGTAGAATGTATTCTCCAGAGCAAGCATTTAGAAAATAACTTTTTAAAAAAATATATTTTATTGATTTTTTACAGAGAGGAAGGGAGAGGAATAGAGAGTTAGAAACATTGATGAGAGAGAAACATAGATCATCTGCCTCCTGCACACTCCCTACTGGGTGTGTGCCTGCAACCAAGGTATATGCCCTTGACCGGAATCGAACCTGGGACCCTTGAGTCCACAGGCTGACGCTCTATTCACTGAGCCAAACTGGTTAGGGCTAGAAAATAACTTTTAAAAGGTAAAGTTACACAAATATTCATTTAATACAAAAAAAAAAGCAGTGAAGTAGAAGAAAGGAATAAAAAAGATAAGAGTCATATAAAAGTAAAGCATAATGGAAAATGTAAACCTAACTATACCAATAAGCACATTACATGTGAATGGTTTAATCTCAATCAAAAGCAGGCCCAGCCAATGTGGCTCAGTGGTTGAGCATTGACCCATGAACCAGGAGATTACTGGTTTGATCCCTGGTCAGGACATGCCTGGGCTGCAGGCTCGATTCCCAGTCCGGGACGTGTAGGAGGCAGCCAATTGATGTTTCCCTCCCATTGATGTTTCTATCTCTCTATCTCTCTCCATTCCTCTCTCTAAAATAAAAAAAAAAAAACGCATTTAAAAAAACAAACAGGAATTGTCAAACTAGATTAAAAAAGCAAGATCCAACTATGTGTCATTCATAAGAGACATTTTATATTCAAATACAAAAAAATAGATTAAAAATAGACAGAAAAAGATATTTCATGCAAACAGTAACTATAATAGAGCTGAAGTTACTACACTAATATTAGACAAAACAGGCTTTAAGAATATTTGAGGAAAACATGATATTTAAAAACGATAGAAGGAAAAATACATAAAAAAGATATAAATGTATAGTCACCTAAAACAAAGCACCAAGATCAATGGAGGAAAAAAATGACAGAATCAAAAGAAGAAATAAATTATTTATTATAGTTAGATATTTCAAAGCTCTGCTCTCAGTAATGGACAGAACTAAACAGAAAATCACCAAGAGTTTAGAATGTTTAAATACTGTTCCCCTGTCCAATCTAACTTACATATATAAATTACTTCACTCAGTGACGGAGAAGTACACTTTTTTTTCAATTCCAAAAAACTTTTTCAAAATAGACTATATGCCACATCATAAGAAGTCTCAATAAATTTTAAAGAAATGAGAGTATAAAATGTTCTAAGAATACAACAAAAATAAATTAGAAATCAATAGCAAAAGTAAATCTTTAAAAAAACACCAATATTTGGAAGTTAAAGAGCACACTTCTACATAACAATGTCAAAAAAGAAATCACAAGGAATATTAGAAAATATTTTTTACTGAATGATAGTGAAAATATAACATGTCATATTTTATGGGATACAGAAAAAGCAGTGTTTAGAAGGAAATCTATTAATTCCACCTATTTCAGAAAAGAAGATCACAAATCGATAACATAAGATTCAATCACCAGAAAAAGAAGAGCAAACCACATCCAAAGCAAGAAGAGGGGCAACACAAGAGTACAGAAGAAATAAATAATATAGAAAAGATAAAAGCAATAGAGAAAATAAAATAAAAAAGTTGGTTCTTTGAAAAGATCAACAAAATATCACACCTTTAGCTAGACTGGTAAAAAAGGATACAAATTATCAAAATAATGAAAAAGATGTCACTACTGAACATATAAAAATCAAAGTATTATCAGAAAACACAGTGAACAACTTTATGCCAACAAAGTACTAGTAGACACATTTTAATGTCTACACATTAGGAATGCACATATTCTTTAAAAAGACATAAAAACTGACTTTAGAAGAAATGCGAAAATGGAATAGACCTTAAAACAAGTAAAGAAATTGAATTGCTAGTTCAAAAATCTTCCCACAAGGAAAAGTTGCAAGAGCTTCATAGGTAAATTCTACAAAATAATACTAACATTTCACAGACTTTCATAAAACAAAGGAAAGAAACCCTCCTAATTCATTCTATGACAGTATTATCCCAATAACAAAGCCAAACAAACACACAAGAACATAAAACTGCAGTCTAACTGCCTATATTAAAAAAGAAAGTTCTAAAATCAATATATTAACCTTAAACCTTAAGAAACTATAAAAAGAAGCCAGCAAAACCCAAAGCAAGCAGAAGGAAGGAAACAATAAAGATTAGACTAGGAATAAATAAAAAGAATAGGAAATTAATAGAAAAAAAATAATGAAACTAAAGTTGATTCTTTGAAAATATGTTCAAATGACAAAATTTTAGCTCAAATTACTAAAATTAGGAATGTAAGGGGACATTATTACTGACATTAAAGAAATAGATTATAAAGAGATACTAAAAACAATTGTGTCATCAAATTATATAACCTAGATGAACAGACAACTTCCTAGAAAGACAGAAAGTACTGATATGAGTGAGGAAGATTTAAAAAATATGAGTAAACCTATAACAAGTAAGCAGATTGAATTAATTATCAAAAACTTTCCCACAAAGAGAAGCCTAAGGCCAGATGGCATAACTGGTTGGTGAATTCTACCAAATATGAAAGAATTAACACCAATCCTTCACAGATTGTTCCAAAAAACAGAAGAGAAGGGAACACTTCCCAACACATTTTCTGAGGCCAGTATTACCATGATACCCAACCAAGACAAAAAAGTTACAATAAACATAAACTATAGACCAATATCCCTTAGAAATATAGAAGCAAAAATACTCAAAATATTAACAAGTATAAAAAAGAATTATATACCATGACTAAGTGAAATTTGTCCCAGGAATATAAGGTTGAATACAACACAGAAAAATGAATCAATGTAATACTTTATTAATAGAATAAAGGACAAAAAATACATGATAGTTTAAGTACATGATAGTATATGCAAAGAAAAATGTGTTAAAACTCAACACCATTCATGATAAAAATAACAAACTAGGAATAAAAGGGAACTTTATCAACTCCATAAAGGATAACTATAAAATACCCACAGCTGACTTCATATTTAATGGTAAAAGACTGAGCTTTTCCCTAAAGATCAGGAACAAGACAAGAAATGTCCATTTTTAGCACTCCTTAATCAACATTGTATTGGAAGTTCTATCCAGGACAATTAGGCAAGAAAAGTAAATATCCAGATTGCAAAGGGAGAAGTAAAACTACCTACTTATAGATGACAAGAAAATCCTAAGGAATCCTAAAACAAACAAAACCCTCAAATTATTGGAGCTAATAAATACATTCAACAAAGTTTGCAGGATATGAGATTAATAAACAAAAATCAATAGTATTTCTATACATTAGCAATTAACAATTTGAAAATAAAATTAGAAAAACAATTTAATTTATAATAGTACCAAATAGAATAAAATATTTAGGAAAAATTTAACAAAAGAACTGTAAGACCTGTTCACTGAAAACTACAAAACATCACTGAAAGGAACTGAATTAGACCTAAATAATGAAAAGTCTATGTTTATGGGTTGAAAGATTTAATATTGTTAATGTGGCAAAACTCCCATATCTACAGATTGAATGTAATCTCTATCAAAATCCCAGCTGCCTATTTTGCTGAAATTAACCAACTGATCCTAAAATCCATATGGAATTGCAAGGAACCCAGAGTATCAAAACATCTTGAAAAAGAAAAAAGTTAGAGAACTCGCATTTCCCATTTTCAAAAATTATTAAAAAACTACAATTATCAAGACTGTGTGGCAGGATAGGCATAATGATAGACATGTAATCAATGCAATAGAACTGAGAGTCCATAAATAAACCCATACAATATCCAACTGATTTCTGATGAGGGTTTCAAGAAAGTTCAATAGGGAAAGACTGGCCTTTTCATGAAATGTTCCTGAGACAACTGGATAGTAACATGCAAAAGAATGGAGTCGAACTCCATTCAAAGATATTCAAAAATTAAAAGATGTTCAGAATTGATCAGAGACCTAAATATAGATGCCTGCATATATAAAAATCTTAGAAGAAATCACAGGTGTCGATCTTTTTTACCTTAGATAAATGCAAGTTGAGACATGAGATACAACTTCACAGCTCACCAGAATGGCTATAAACAAAAATAAAAAAATAACAAGTGTTGGGGAGGATATGGAGAAAATGAAATACCATTTACTACTAAAGGGGAATATAAAGGTCTCTCCCTTGCCCTGTCAGTAGAGATATTTCCTTAACAGCATTTGGCATTATGTAGCTAGTTTTGTGACCTCTCCCACCAAACTGCAAGCACATGAAGACGGATTCGGTCTCTTTCCTTCCCTTGAATATCTATCAGTCAGGGTACTTGTCATTCTATGCTATCTGCAGCCACTAATTTGCTTATCACTTTCAACCACTAGATCTTAAAACAGGGACTGTGCCTTCTTTATTTTTGCATCCCAGAACCTAATCTAGTGGTTGACACAGAGGAAGTACAAAGAAATAGTTGAATAAGAAATCTCAAAGTGTAGTACACAGATCCCTAGTGGAGCCTCAATATTCTTTTAGGGGGTTCTCAAGGTCAAAGCTATTTTCATAAAGGACATTCTATGAACCAAAAGGTTTCCCGTTCGATTCCTGGTCAAGACCTAGGTTTCAGGTTAGATCCCAGGTCGGGGTGAGTATGGGAGGCAACTCAACAATGCTTCTCTAAAAATCAACGGAGACATATCCACACATATCCTCAGGTGAGGATTAAAAAAACACACAACTTAAATCAGGTAAGTATTAAACTGTTGCATTAGCTGTGCTCCCCAACGGGAAAATGGAAAGTAAATTCAGCATCACTGCTGAATACTAGAAACAATCTCTTACACCTAATGGCCAGTCAGAGAAGAGGAAATCTTAGCAAAAAAAAGAATGAAAGTGACAGGGAAAAAAACCTATCATATTAACCAATTAGTGATTATGTGCTCTAAGTAGAGCAAAGAAGAAGCCTCTTCTTGGAAATAACACTTTTCCTAGAAGCATGATACAAAGAAAGAGCTCTAAAGTTATATTCTTTTTTTTTTTTTTAAATAAATCTTTATTGTTCAGATTATTACAGGTGTTCCTCTATTTTTTCCCCCATAGCTCCCCTCCACCTGATTCCCCACCCCACCCCATGCCCTTACCCCCGCCATTGTCTTCATCCATAGGAGTAAGATTTTTGTCCAATCTCTTCCCGCACCCCTCACACCTGCTTCCCCTGAGAATCGTCAGTTCACTCCCTTTCTATGTCCCTGATTCTGTTATATTCACCAGTCCATTCTGTTCTTCAGATTTTTTATTCACTTGATTTTTAGATTCATTTGTTGGTAGGTATGTATTTGATGTCATTTTGTTGTTCATAATTTTTATCTTTACCTTTTTCTTCTTCTTCCTCTCCTTAAAGAATACCCTTCAGCATTTCATGTAATCCTGGTTTGGTGGTGATGAACTCCTTTAGCTTTTTCTTGTCTGTGAAGCTCTTTATCTGACCTTCAACTCTGAATGATAGCTTTGCTGGGTAGAGTAATCTTGGCTGTAGGTTCTTGCTGTTCATCACTTTGAATATTTCTTGCCACTCCCTTCTGGCCTGCATAGTTTCTGTTGAGAAATCAGCTGACAGTCGTATGGGTACTCCCTTGTAGGTAATTAACTGTTTTTCTCTTGCTGCTTTTAATATTCTCTCTTTGTCTTTTGCCCTTGGCATTTTAATTATGATGTGTCTTGGTGTGGTCCTCTTTGGATTCCTCTTGTATGGGGTTCTGTGTGCTTCCTGGACTTGTACATCTATTTCTTTCACCAGGCAGGGAAAGTTTTCTGTCATTATTTCTTCTAATAGGTTTTCAATATTTTGCTCTCTCCCTTCTTCTGGCACCCCAAAAATTCGGATGTTGGTTCGCTTAAAGTTGTCCCAGAGGCTCCTTACACTATCTTCATATTTTTGGATTCTTTTTTCTTTTTGTTTTTCTGGTTGGATGTTTTTTGTTTCCACATATTTCAGATCTTTGGTTTGATTCTTGGGGTACGTTGATCTACTGTTGAGTTTCTGTATATTCTTTATTTCAGACAGTGTATGCTTCATTTCTGACTGATCCTTTTCCATTTTTTTGGCATTCTCATTAAGCTCCTTGAAGGTCTCATCAAGTTTCTCAGCAGTTTTAAGAAGATTCTTGAGTAACCTTATAAATGTGGTTCTGAACTCTATGTCATCCAGTAGTTTGCTTTCCTCCGTTTCTTTCATTCGTGACATGTTTCTTTGTCTCCTCATTTTGGCTGCTTCCCTGTGTTGATGGAGTAGCTTTGTGTGGTAGGTGACCTATAGGGGGCAGTAGCTCAGCCTCCCCAATCACCTGATGTGGACACTCTTGGTACACCCCTTTGTGGGCTGAGTGTAAAGACTTGGTGCAGTTAAAGCCTTAATTGCTGTTGGTATACTGGGAGGAATTGACCTCCAGGCCAATTAGCTGTGAGCACTCACTGTGTCTATAATGGAAGAACTGCTGCACTGAAGACACACTTATGGGGCAGGACTTGTTTCAGTGGGGCTTTGGTGCTCACTGAGTCTGCCTTTGAATGTGTCACTTATGGATGTGAGGAGTTGAAATCTGGTGTCTCACTCTGACCACTAGGTACACTGGCTTCTGGATCTCCAATGGGGTGCAGGTCAGCTACTGTCTGAGGCCATCCAGCAGGAGCTACAGTGAGAGCTACAGTTTTCTCCTCTTTGCTTGGGGTTTGGAGGTTTTGGAGCTGTCTGACCCAGGCTGCAAGTTTGCTAGGTTAAGCTGCGATAGGGCGGGGCTTTCTTCTGCTAACGCTGCTGCTTGGAGCTTGGATGGGTTTGTAGGTTGTGCAGGGCGGGGCCTCAGGGCGTCACTAGGTTAGGGCGTGGCAAACAGCAATGGCTGCTAGTTAGCCGGCTCTGTGTCCCCAAGGGCGTCCCGGAGTCCCGTGCCCCAGTGCTGTAAACAATTATTCCTTCGCGCAGCTCTGCAAGTAAGCCCCCCTCACTGGCAGACAGTCCAGCTTCTCCCCGTAGGAGTTTGGGTCCCCCGCGTCTCCCCAGAAACTGGATTTCAGAGTAATCGGGGGCTTATCTCTCTTTGGGTTGAAAAAAGCAACGCCCGCAGCCAGCCCGGATCACGCGCCTCCGTACCTCAGCTTTTCAGCGCTCGTGCACGTCTCGATGCTCTTTTCTCTTTCCTTCTTAAGACCTAGCTTCTGGTTCAAGTCACAAGTTTCCTGAGTTACTTGGACAAGTTAAATCACCTCTTTAGTCCTAATCTAAGATAAATGAAGTTGATTTAAATCTTTTGCTTTAAAATTCAACTGTGATTCGCAGTAACAAACACATTTTATGTTCAAAACCTGAAGCCACACATAGCTGAAACAAAAATGCAGGCTAATAGTCACCAAATTGATGGGGCTGTGACCTGCCATTTGAAAAGCATTGAATTGATTGATCTCTACAATTGCTTATTAAAAACAACAAAAGGTGCCAGATGCACAAAACTGTAATATCTTGATCTTTTTAACCACAGAGGTATCTTTGTTAAGAAAGAAAATAGAAATTCAAGTTCAGGCTATGGTTGTTAACATTACTCAGCTGTTAAGAATTTAAACAGCAGAATTTGGAAATTTAGACACGTTTGTGTTTAATCATGTAATAGGAAAAAATCAGTTGCTTAGCTACTGTTTGCATGTTTCAACTGTTCCTTGGAAGACATCTTTTGATTCCTTTAACAGTTCTTGGGCTTAACAAAAAAAGTATTTTAAAGTACTAGTGACCCAGTGCATGGGTTTGTGCACATTGCAAGGAAATTAATTACAAGGTGGCTGGTGGGGCGGGACTTGGGGAGACAGGCCAGACACGCCCTGGAGCCAACCTCCTGTGGTCTCTCCCCAGCCAGCTGCACCTGGGGTGGTGCTGTGGCTCGAAGGGCATCTGCAGAGTGAGTGGGGTTCCTCTGGCAGATGGGGGTCCCTTGGCCTGGCCTGTGGAGATCAGGCTGAAACCAGCTCTCCAACATCCCCCAAGGGGTCCTGGAGTGGGAGAGGGCACTCTGAAAAGTTGCTGTCATACAGGGTGTGGAACGCAAACGCAAGTGTGCAGTAAATCAGATTCGGGGCTGACAGTACCCCAGCAACAACATAACCCACAGCCAAAGGTGGAATCGCGTGGCCCTGTGAGGAATCAGGCTCCCTCCTCTTTGGTTTCAGGGTGTGTCACCTGAGAACTGCTGCTACCAAATCACTGCAGCTCCACAGCTTCTGCGTTGAGTGTCTGCCCCCTGGTGGCCAGTGCCTATCATAGCTACTGGTCAGATGGACACTTAGCATATTAGCTTTTTATATATATAGATAAGAAGTTTTTCATCTGAGGATATGTGCCTCAAATGATAAGGTCAATGTGTGGCAGTAGGGATTGTACTTTTCTTAGGGGAGGTTGGGACAGGCTGTAAACATCAAGAGTTGAAATTTAAAAACACTTCTAAATTATAGCTTGTGACAACTGTTATTTTTACTAATAACTAACATTATACCAAGAGCTGGGGTGACATGGCTCTCCTCTAACATGACTTTAGCTCAAGGATTGCCCATTGACCTGGTTGAAGAAGCAGTTTGAGATTCTACTTATCCTCCTCCCCTGCCTTCTTCCTCTACTTCAGATTGTCAAACCTGCATTGAGGCCTGAAGGCAATTTATTCCCACTCTTGCTCCCTTCACCTTTATCTTTTTCATAGGCACTTTCCCCAAAAAACCTCTTGCATATATAAACCTCTCTTGGCATCTGCTTGATTTGAGCCAATAAAGTGCTTAGAAGTCCAGCCACTATATTAAACTTTATTCATCATTATTTCATTTAATCTCCACAAAAGACCTATAAAGACATTATTACTATTCCCATTTTACAAATAAGGAAAGAGTAGAAAAGCAACTTTCCCAGTGTCCCCAGTGCTTCACAACTAGTGACAGAGCTGGAATTAGAACTCAAGTCTGTTTGACTTCACAACTGGAGCCACATACCTTATTTTAAAGCAATTCAACTTTATTAAACAACCAAAAATATGAGACCAATCTCTAGTTTTTCTGATGCCTCTGTGCTTTCACACACTATCACATTTAATCCTAATAAAGCCATAAAGTTAATTTTACCATTTTACAAATGAACAAACTCGGGCTCAAAGAATTTAAGTAACTTCTTCAAGATCATATTATATAAGTTCATGAGTTTGAGCTCATGCTCATGTGGTCTCTGAATTCAATTGTTCCTCATTATGCTTTTTGCCTAATTAATAAAAATTAGAATGCTCTATCTTTTTCTTTTTAGTTTCAGATAATTTTCATGAGAAATTTACTCAGCAAAATATCTGCAATGGATTTAAACAGCTATATATGTTTGTTCTCAATTTCTGGGGGCGGGGTGTAAGCATAAATATTATAGGCACCCTCCTAGCACTTAGAATATTTCCTGAGCTGTCTCTCCCCTTGTTTCCCTGTATTTTAATCAAAGTTTGAGGGGCTATAGCAGGAGCATCATCTCAAAAACCTGTCTCCAATAACATATCAACAATGGCAGATGGGAGGCAGTGTTCTTTTCCCACTTCCAATGTAATTATGCTGAGTTTTTGCCTTTGCCTCATGACTCAAATTGGTCTTTGAGTTCACCACTCAAAAACTTCCCTTAACCACCTGAGAAGGTGAGTCAGCAATCTGCAGAATCATTACTTCTAATGACAAAACCCTGTTTCCCAGCCTATGAAAGGACACAGCCTAGCAGTAGTCTGCATTATGCCTGGCAGAGAGGGATGTTGAGCAGCCTGGAAGTAACTCAACAGTATTCGAATGCTGGAAAGGGAGTGGGATTTTTTTTGTGTTTTTTTGTTTTGTTTTGTTTTCTGTAGATAAGGAGTCACAGAAAGTCATGGAACAGAAAAGGGTAATCCTGGAGGACCAGGGCACAGGAAGGGGAGAATGATCTAAGTCTAACCCCACCATTCTCCCCTTCCTGTGCCCTGGTCCTCCAGGATTACCCTTTTCTGTTCCATGACTTTCTGTGACGCCTTATCCCACTCCCTAGAATTACTCCTGGGAAGGAAGAGCCTAAGGGTCCTCTACCCAGTTCACCCTGTGACTTTAGGTGGGAAATTGAGGCTTAGAGAGGAGCAAGTGGTTGTTTAGAGTCACAGACATCAGGAAGGGGCAGGAGACATGAAGGAGACAGAAAGAAGGAGTGAAAAGACCTTAGACCATGAGAAAGACTCCTAACCCCGCTGCCATCAAGCTGGGTCCCAGTGCCCAGCCTTCATCCTGCGGACTAGGTGCTTGTGAACCAGTCCCAGTGTGAGTCCATATCCCCTCAGCGTGGAGGCCCAGAAACAGGGGGACAAATGGCTCTCAGAGTCCCCTCCTACCTTTGGGCCAGCAGCCTAAGCAGAGTTCACTGGAAAGAGACAGATGTTCCCCAGCCAAGAGGGGGCCCAGTGGAGGTAAGTGGGCAAGTGAAGACCTGGGCTGGAGTGGAACTATGGGCAAGTTTTCATTTCTTTCTTTTTCTTTTTGGCTTATCTGTATATTCTTACATTTCTGTAACAAATGGGTATTATTTCTACAAGAAAGAAATCGAATACCAAGCCCAGCCTCCCACACTATCCTGGTTATACCCACAAATCATTGCTTATTAAGAAGCCTAATGTCTTGAACCTGACCACACTGCTATCCAGAGCTTGCCCTGAACTCGGCTTTTTTTACCTCTACTATTAGCCTTCACTCATTCTACTTATCTGAAGTGAATTAGTCACTATTCTCTTTTCTGACTCCTTTTCATCCTCCAGTGGAATTCTTCCATCTTGTCCCTTTACCGAAATCCTCACCATTACTTTCTTCATGATGTCTTTCCTCATTTGTCCTCCTGGAAGCAAAAATTTTTGTCTGTGTTCCCAACATGTTTTATATTCAGTGGTCATATGTAAATTGTTCCTCATAGTACCTATTTGTGTTTATAACAAGAGGAAAGATTTGTCACCTTTCCAAAGCATTTCTATATCGACCAATCTTCTTTTATGCTCACAAGATTAGGGGGAAAGAGAATCAATATTTACTTAATGGCAACTGTGTGTCACACAGTGTGTTTGAGGCTTTATATGTATCATTTCACTTAACCCTCACAGCATTTTCATAGATCTGTTCTACATATGAAAACATAAGTTCACAAGTTCATTGACTTACTGGGGTCTTACTGGCAAAAAGCATGGGTGAGGTGTTTGTGTGTGTGTGTTTTAATTTTTTGGTCTTGTTCTTTCTATTACAAAAACATAACTACATCTACCAATGTTGGAGACACCAATAAATACAGGTAAAACTCCACTCATGGTTTTCTAGCACACTAGGACTGCTGTATCCAGTTAACACTTGGGGGCAAACTAAAGTCAGAGGATTTTAGAGCTGGAAGAGACCTGATAGATCATCTAATCCAACCGCTGTATGTTATAGATGAGAAATATGATCTTCAGAGAAATAAAATTTCCTTTGTATATATGTGCCTAGTTAGTAGAGAGGAGCCAGGATAAAAACCCAATTCGAGGCAGTATAGCAAAGTGGTGAATATATGGCCTTTAGTGTCAGCACTGTTTCAAATCACAGGTCTGATACTTCAAGATTGTGTGTAACCTATAATGATTTACAGATCTTACCTTTGTTTCAGTTATTTAAACTGTAAAAGGAGGATAATAAAACCCTATAGTGCTGTGAGGATTCAATGTAACACTAAATAGCAGAAAGTAAGCAACAGTAAATATTAGGTATTCTGTTATAGCCTGTCTCACTATCCAATCTTCTTTACAGGATACCACCATTGCCTTTTTTATTTTTTTACCATTGCCTTTTTTAGATGACTGAAGTGGACATATTTCCAGGGCAAAGTGAGTAACAATAAATATGCATTTATTTATGTGATAAGTCCCTTTTAAAAAACACACATAAAAGATAAAAACAACAATAGCACATTTTAAAATGGAATTGTTCATTCAATAAGTATTTATTGAGCCCCTACTTACTATATGTCAGGCACAATGCTAGATGCTGGGTGTGAGATAATGAAAAAACTGATATCTCAATCTTCATAAGCACTGAAATGTAGTTAAAAACAAAATATCACTGCCCTAGCCAGGTAGCTCAGTTGGTTAGAGCATGGTCCTAATATTCCAAGATTGCAGGTTCAATCCCGGGTCAGTGCACATATAAGAAGCAACCAATGAATGCATAAAGTGGAACAACAAATCGATGTTTTTCTTTTTCACTCTCTTCTTTGTTTCTCTTTAAAATCAATTAAAAAAACACACCATTGAGATCTACCTATGGGGCATGCAAAGCAAATATCTTTCATATAGTTAATATAATGTACACATCAGGATGAGACTAGTTATATATATATATAGTCTTTCAATAAAACAAGATACTCTTTAGAATTAAGTTCTGTTATTTCCAGTATTGGTCATTTTAACTATATTTTAGTGAATTCCCTGACAATTAGGTTATTTCTATTTCTCTACATTAAGTAGAATATTGGAATGGGTATGTTTAATTAAGCATATTCCCTTAAAATGTGTGATAATCACCATCTGTCTGAGGGTTATATGAGCAGGAGAGAACAGTTTTGCTAATAACCAGCAAATAACAGTTCTTGACAGGGCATTACAAAGTTTAATTTAAGGAATTTGTGATCATTCTCTTTATCCATACACACACATGTGTAAGTATATATGTATATAAATATGTGTAAAAAGTTGCCTAAAGAGATAGCTGATGCTCTGGACGTAGAGTCACTAATATACTGATAATCTCTAGATTGCTTATATTTGTTTGAATTAGGATAATAAAACTGGCCAAGAATCAACCCAGAAAAAAAATCAAATTATTGATATGTCATACCCTATGTTAATTCCTAAAATCCCTAAAACATTCCTTAATCCTTAATACATTAACATAAAAAATTAACCCCTTAATTCCTTAATGCAAGAATGTGATATACTGTATATCCAATTTTACCTGAGAGTGAAAATGATTCTGTTATGATTATTATGAGAGGAAGTAGAGAGCACAGTAACAGGGCCAAGTGTATAGTCAGGTACAGTGGGTTCAAATGTCAATTGCCATTTAATTATATAATTTGTGGGAATGTCTTCAAATCTCAATAACACATCTTTGAGTTTCAACATAAAATGTTTGCAAAATAGGGATAATATGACTTTTCTTGTAGAACTGGAATAAGTTGAAATAAAATAAGGAAAGTACAGTGTTGGCAGACAATAACTGTTTGTGGTTAGTATTAGTGATTGGCTATATTAATTTGACAGGAGATACACAAATCAAGAACAATGGTTTAAAAATCGCTGCCTGTCTAAAAACATGTTGCTATACGGAAACATGTAACCTCCATTAAATTTATACAATCCTTTCAACTGGAAACATAAAGGGAAAACACAAGATTTGATAAAAATGGCAAAACTGAGATGAAAGGAGATTAGAAGGTCCATGTGCTGTTCTAAACATGGTGCACTACTTTCAAAAAGTAACAAGGCACTTGCTGATGCATCAGAGGCCTTGAATTGAACATAGTTATTGCATTTTTCTTTTTGGTAGTTATCCCTGGAACTTGTTTTGCAATTGGCTGTTTTAGAAAAAAAAAATCAGCTGGCTTTTCTGGAGAAAAAAAAAGTGATTTAAATATAAGATGGTGAGTGAAAACTACTTACCTCAGGAAACTGCATTACTCAAGAAAGACAAGAGTCGCCAAGGTTGACTACCTCATGTTTTGTTTTAAATCTTCGGCTGAATGAGCACTTAGCCTCTTTACAACTTTTCTGGCTACCCCAGACCTCCATCTAAAATTCTCCTGAATCCTTCATTATTGAGGAAGCCTGGAGCCGTGAGCCAGTACTCCTTCCAAGAAAGTGTACCTGCTTTCTGATCACTGGTGTTTTCAAAAAAGTAAAGCATGCATTTAAAAGCCCACGGTTTAAGTTTTAATCTTGTTCTCTACCTCATGAGCTCATAGCAGCAGGGAAAATAAAGACCATTTTCACCCAATTCAAAACAGCAGCGAGGATGTTGAATTAATTCTAGATCAGGCACGACCCTCACACCCCACTTCCACAATGTTTGTAAAACGTGTCCAGGACTGCCTGCTTTTCAGACACTGCAACCCAGGGCAATGGAAACAGTATTCAGGAAAAGTATCGTAAAAATCAGCTCTGGAAAATCGAGGGTGGAGAAACCCGGCCAACAACGGGAGAGTAAGAACCCTCTTTGATTATTAGTAGAGACACTGGGCAGTAAACCGAGGTGCGCTACACGGGGTCTTCACCCTTGCTGAGGGACATTTGGAGACTGGAGGTTAATTTCCAAGTTGGAGATGGATACTGCAAGTGGAGAAGATGGTAAACGCGCTCCCAGGGCCTTCTCTAGCAGTATAGAGTGCTAAGCACCACAGGGATGGAATGAGGACTTCTGGTTCAACCCTCTCCCGCTCACTCCTTGGTCCAGCCAAGATGCTGTACGGTGCCCTGACCGGAAATACCCGGCCCAGGAGGCAACGCGTAAAAGTCACTTACCAGTATTCCAGCTCCGGCGCTGATCTAGCAGGAGCCAGGCCAGCCCACCTGACAACGGCTGGATAGCGTCACTGACAACCAACCGGAAGTGATACAATAGCTTCCGGGCCACGGAGCGCGCGGCGGGAAATTATTTCCCAGAGCCCGGATTAGCGGAGCAGCCAGTGCTGCAGCTGCAGTCGTCTCCCTGGTCACCACTGCTACTATCTGAAGGAAGCGAGACAGTCCGGCCTGGAAGGTAAAGGGCCTCAGCTCGGAAGATACAGTGTACTCTGACTCCGTGGGGGTTTCCTCTGTGCCCCCAAAGTTTCTGCCGTTCCCAGTTGAGACGCTAGGATGGGGCGGGGGTGCGCGGCAGTCGCTCTTCTTACCACTCGCTCGCCTAGGCTCCCGCGTGGGTGCGCGGTAGTGGCCGACCCCGCCCTGCTCCACCGGCACTGCGGAGGCGATGGCCCCAGCCCCTCTCTACAGTGCTGGGCCGAGCATTTTCCCCGCCTCCTGTTTGCGCAGCTCAGCAGCTCGGTCCCCAGCCAGCCAGGCGCTAGGCCACCTGCGTCTCTCGTTTCCATAGAACCGACTGGGACGCTTCTCGCAGAGCCCCAGATTCTTGGCCGCTTTCTGTTTTTTCGCGTCACAGCAGGTGGCTGGGATCTCCCAGGCCCACCTCCCTGTGACGAGGAAAATGGTGTCATTTTTTTCTTCCTAGTAGAATTTTTAAACATGTTCAAATGGTAGTGCAGCAACTACTATAGGTCTTTAAATATAACACACACACAGGCACATGCGCGCACACGCATTTCCCTGAAGGTGGGGAGGGTCTATGTTCCTGTGGGTTATAATATTTTAGCTACTTAAAAGGCTGGGAACAAGACTTAGTGGTAATTCTGAGATTTCTTCCACTCCCAAAGCCTCTGATTAAATAGTGGCAAAAAATTGGCCTGTCTCAGGTACTCCATATCAGTATTTGGCCCAGAAATTAGATGGAGCTTGATGTTGTAAGCTCCAAGCTCTTTACTTATTTTTAAACAAATGACTATTCTATACCAACAAAATAAAAGAAAATTTTACCATTGAAACATTAGGAATTAAATTTTAAGCAGTATTTACAGTGTACGAATGACAGACACAGTGCACCTTCTGAACTTTTTCGTTTGTTAGTGCGTTATGCCTCAGTTCCCAGAAGTATCTTTTGATAAGCAAGATGTTCCCATTTTAGAAAAAGTTTAACCTGTATTGCAGGTGTTCAGTATATAATTGAGAGTTTGGGGTAGATTTTTATAAGGGAGTTAATTTGATCATGTCTTCTAAGTTAACCCAAAGTATAATATATATTGTAAATGTATACTTGAATGCATACATTTTTCAACTACTTGAATGTATGAATTTTTATTGTGAAGCCAGTCTTCAGTAATGCAAATAAGCCCCTATTAGAGCTGTTTTCTAAATCCACAGTTTCTCTTGCCTTATGTACTTAAGTTCATTTATATGTTTGAATATTTTCCTGCTTTCCTAAAGCAAAAACATAAATCAGGTGTAAGTCTTTGAAAAGGTGCTCAAATGTGGGTACTTTTCATAATCAAAATTCAAAACTGAAGATTTCATAATTGTTATCCACAATTTTCACTAATGTCTAAAAACGTTAGGTTTTAGAAAACCAATATATGCCTTCATTAATTAGACAGTATTTTCTTGATTATTCTAAGGTAGTCTTTTCACTACTTAAAGAAAAAAAATTAAAAATAAAATCAACAATTCCATAGATCTTCCGAATAATAAAAGCTAAAGATAGTGAAGAACCGTATTTTTCAAAAATATAACTAAAATGGAATATTATCTTTACTGTTGTGATTGACTCTCCTTAAATATGCTAATGGGAAATATATGCTATAAAATACACTATATACTGTTTCTTAACTTTTAAGGACATCTTGCTGCTTAAAAGTAGAAATATCCTTAAAGCTTTTAGGTTCACATAGTTTTTACTTTATATCAAAATTATTTGAAATAACAATACACTGTTTTTTAAAGTTAGCAATTGTTACTTTATCATTAATAGTTAAAAAATTTTTTTTGATGAAGAAAAGCCCATATGAATTAGTCTAATGATTAATACCAAAATCATTTTGAGAGAGAAATAATGAAAACTTTATTTTTTTAAATTAAAAAATGGCACTCTTGACTTTCTGGAAATGCTTTGAAATTTTAGATGTTAATGTTATTTTTTTTTGAAATTACTTTATAATTGTTTAAATATTTTCAGTGATATTGATGATCTAAATGTCTCCTCACCCTCATAGTAGATTCCTTTTCATGCAATGTATTTTTCTCTTGCACTAGCTGGAAATCGATTGCTTTGTTAAATTATATTGTGATAAAAAGTATTAGACAAAATTCTGATAATTAACTCAGTGATATTGCAGAAAGGCATACAGTTTTTTGCAGAAACAGATTTAGGCTTTTGAATCTGTTTCACCATTGACTAGTTGTGTAGCCTTGAGTTAGTTTCTTAATGTCCCAGGTTCTCCAATATCCTTAATTTGTATATGAAGGGTAAATAGCACTTGCATTGTTGAGAGGAAATGAACTAAAATTTATGAAGTGTGTAGATCACAGCTCAATTGAAATACAGCTTGTTCAACCTTAGACCTTATGCTCCTAGTAAGTAATACAAAGTTCTTATGATACTGAAGCAGGTGTGACTTTCACTCCCCTGCCCCCATGACTAACCAGTATCTACTGTCCATTCATTATTTTTGCCCTGAGCATCATATCTCTTGTTTTCCTCAAGGGTCCCTTTATCCTTAAAGCTAGCATCTCCAGTCCTGTCTGTTCCTTGTATAGTACTGGATATATCTCCATAAACCCTCTTAGCTTATCATTTCTTTCTCACTATAGTTACTTTGCTGCTGCTTCTCCACTTCCTTCCTGTACTGTCAAATATACCATCTAAGAGCTTGGTCATGACTGTTTCTTTTCCAAATAATGTCATTGAAGTTAGAACATCCACCAAGTCTCGCCACTGGAGACCTTAGTAAAATAAATTTATATTTGTATATACACACACCCATCCCATACCTTTGAAGAATGTGGCAGGAAACAGACTGTACATTTAAAAAATAAAAAGAAAAAAAATCCAGAGGCCACACCAGAATGTAATTCAGCCAAAGCCAAAAGGATACAAAATTCCTAAACTCCACTTGATGTTATAGCATTCAGAGCCAAATAGTATTTGACTCATACAGTGCGAGTATTGGGATTTATGTCTACCTTTTGCAATATTGGTTAAAACGAAGATCCAACACTTTAACTGACCCTATTTAATTTTAGAACTTTCTTACTTTCCCAGTTAAATTTCTTAGGTAACAGGAATCATGAAAATTTTCCAAACTTGAATTCAAAGTAACAATATTGGTTGTATTCCTAGAGGGGAGTATAAAAGTTATTTTCCTTAGGTTTAAAATAAAAAAAAAAAAGTAGATTTAAAGTGAAAATAGTTCACTTAAGTAACAAACATTAAGAAACTACTGGTTTGCCCTAAAACATTAGAGCCTTAAAACCGTGAAGACTATCTAGTGGCGTGGAAAAAGTGATCACAATATAATTTTATATAAAAAGGTACAGAACTGTATAATATTTAATTTTCATGATATATATCTTTTCATACACATGCATAAAACCTTCAAGTCAAACTCCTTTCCCCATCCCCATATATTAACAGTGGTATTACAGGGTAAAGGAGTTTAGAAGTGATTTTAAACTTTCTATATACTTTGTAGTATTTTTCAAATTTTCTTTAATAAGCATGTGTTAATTAAAAGAGAAATCAGTAAAACTTATTTGAGGAAAAA
This sequence comes from Corynorhinus townsendii, assembly GCA_026230045.1. NCBI lineage: Eukaryota > Metazoa > Chordata > Mammalia > Chiroptera > Vespertilionidae > Corynorhinus > Corynorhinus townsendii. The sequence goes on from JAPDVU010000012.1 coordinate 28,043,201, forward strand.
TTTTAGTTCTTAAATGCAAATTTATAAATTAAACTTTTTTATAAATCCCTTAGTCTCTTAGTTAATAGCATACAACTTATAAGATACATTATATTCTCAAAGTTGTATGATACCCCATGGCTGCTGAGAAAATAAATTATAATGCAGATTAGGAAAAGTTTCTCCTTATTTTTCTACCATAGACCTCTTTAAAGTCTCTTTAGGGCACCACCACCCCCTTTTTTGTAGTATTTTCCTCTTTAACCCAACTGTTGCATCCTGCACTTTTATCTCCCTCCTGGACCATATCTTTGTATTCATATCTGTATTTCTACCTCTACTTTTCTCAGAGTTCTCTTTTCAACATATTATGGCTATGTGTCATATTTTTAAAGTGTGTTCTGCTATGTGTCATAAAGAATTCATAAGACCTAAAAGCTAGTGCATAATGTTCTTAATTATGATAAGTGCTATAGGTTTATTTGCATTTCTGACTGGCACCAACTGCAAAGGAATTTCAGGCATCAGGGATAGGCCCATGTGGGAGATATTTTGGGAAAGTCCATACCACAGAGACAGTTGCTTGCTCTGCATAAATGCCAGCTCTGTTCTCAATCATTATCTCCTTAGTTTGTGTATTATATGGTTCAAGGTAAGTGACCAGATTTTTAAAATTACTACAATATTTTGCAAAATTACTACAGAGCATTTTTCTTTAAGAATCTAGTATATAATTTTTATTTTTTTGACAGTAAAAATAACATTTAATTGTTAAATAAGTGCTCGTTTAGGTTTTTCCCTTTTATTATATAATCTTGAAGGACCACCTCCTGTAAGTTCTAGAAAAGTATATAATTTCCCTAGAAATACCACTGATACAATTGTATTGCAGTATATTTATTTTCTTTCTTGTGTTGGAAGACTTCTAGAAGTTAGCTCTTGATCCTCCATACCCCATAACACATCTTCTACACAAAACTTGACCCTACTTTTAAGGTTTTGAATTGTTTGGGTCGTTGATAGGTATTACACTAGTTTTGTATAGTGTTCTCTTTAGGTTTATTAGTTATTAGGCTATTGTTTATTGTTTTCTTAATCCTGCAGGGTCATAGAAAGAACCACTAATCCACCAATTTTATAAATATAAAGATCTGTCCATATATTTATATATGTCTATGTCTAATATATATAGATAACAATTTTCTCATGAAACTGTAAGAATTAGATCTATGACTTAGGCTATTAGTTTGTCATGTGATATGATATTAAGAATTGCTAAATATATTGTAAATGCTTTTGATTCAAATAGATCATTTTATTATAGGAAGCTATTAGATTAGGTTAATGGAATTTGTTTTTTAATCTGTGCTACTTATTATGTGCCGTCCTGGGATTTAAAATTTTGTGAAAGTTTAGCAAATAGCCCAGTTTTTCTGATAAACTTGTGAGTAAATATGTATTCTGATTAATATTTTTTAATATTCATATTTTCATAATGTTTGAATCAGGACGTTCTATTTCCCCCCCTGTATTTCTTCCATTTCCTCTTTGCTCACTTAATATCAATTTCATGTTTAATTGTTTTTCAAAGGAAACTAGTTGCTTTACAAAGCCTTTCCTGATTTCTACTATTAAGCACAGGTGGTCCTGTTCTTATTTTACTATGAACTATTTGACAGAAAATGTTAAATATATAAAGTGGGTATATTCCATTATAAAGATAATATGATTTAAGATGAAAACTTTGCATTATACACTCACTCTAGTAAGTCTTAATAACTTAATCATCTTTGCATCAAACCAAAATATGTTAAAATGTCACCTCATTAATGATAAACATTCAAATTATAAAATAGCTATTAATTTGATCCAAAAGAGGATCATAATATGATCAATTGTTTTTTTCTCACAGGTCTATAGAACATACATTTAAACCTCAGGAAGCAGAAGGATAAAATTTAAAGGACAACATTAAGTAAAACTTTATGAGTTGTAGCATTACTGTGATTTTCTTATTGCTGTCTGTCTATGCTAATTATTTAACACTGGTTTCTCTACACCAGTGTTAAATAACACTGGGTTCTCTATACCAGATTAAAATCTTCCCTTCTTTGACAACATTTCTTGAAATAGCTTCCTAAATAGCCATTTAAACTCTGGCATACATAAAATATATGTAGTAGATAAAATATGTATGGTTAAAATACTTAAAATTTTCTGGTAAAATGCCTTTCAAGAACTCTAAAAACATTTAGATTTGCCTTTTCTCTTGAATACCAAGGTGATTTTCACAGATGTTGAATTTCACTTGTCTAGTATTTCTGAAAGAGCCTATCATTTTCTAAAGGAAATTTGCTTAAGTGATTTATTTAAATAATAAGTCTCTAGAATTAATGAAAGCACTTCTCCCTAGTTATGATCATATGCCTTATAACCCACATGTAGCTTTATTGTATGTTTGCCAATATCTGTTGTGCATCAGACTAAGTCATTATTATTTCTTAAAAATAGCATATTCTTTGTAAAGTTTTTATGTACTACCAGTCTATATTACTGGGTATTATTACTCAAGAGCTGTGTTATTTATAACCCATGAAAATGGTTTAAAAAATTGGATGATTAACACAATTGGATGATTGTGCAAGAAGCTACATATATTTTATTTACTGATGATAGTATTTGGCATGTATGATTATTTAATAAGACACCAGGCCTTATTATGTACACTTTCTGATTTTGTACTGACCAGATACTTGTAACTTTATAAAAATTTTGTTTCATTGAAAAGTTTTATCCTTAAAGATACTGTCTATTCTGAATCTTGAGTTTTGGGATATTAGAGGGTTAATACATTACACCCTTTTTTTCTGTTTTGGAAGCAATAGAGACATATGAAAGTCAGGTATATTGAGGTCAAAGTATCAGCTTTTTTATTGAATAAAAATTATTTTGGAGGAGGTGACTTTGATATACAACTGCAGTGTGATTCTTAGTATATAACCTCTGAATTGATTTACCCACCCAGGCAGTCAGTACAGGCTACTACTGGCAGCTCCTTAGGACATGTCAGAAAGCATTAATAGCAACGTCATTGCAAATATACAGATATGCTGAGCAAAGCATATCCAGTTAGTTCTTTCAAGTAATTTGTCCTCTCTAAGCCAGGAAGTGATGAAGGCTGGAGAAAAACCAGAAGTGTTCTTACTCTCACTGAAGTTTTTCCTCTTAGAAACTTTAAGCAAGGAAAATGAAGGGTCGGTCACTTTTAACCCTGGTTAATGTTTTATTTGTTTATAGTTATACTTTCTTTCAAATTTCATTGTATGTGGTCCATATATATTTAAAATAAACATGTATATATTTTAGTCTTTGAAAATAGAATTTCTATAGAGAACATTTTTTACTTCACCAGTTGTCTGTTACTAGTCCTGGGTTCAAACAGTGATAATTTTTGAGGTTTACTTTTTAAAAAGAATTTAAAATGTAAAATTATTTGTAATTGCCTTGAAAGAAGACAAATACTATTGTTCTGTCAATGACATTAGTTAAATACTAATGTAGAGCTTGGTGGCAAAATTGTTAGAGAAATGGGAAGTTACCCTGATTGCTCTAATCCAGTGGTTCTCAACCTTTCTAATGCTATGACCCTTTAATACAGTTCCTCATGTTGTGGTGAACCTCAACCATAAAATTATTTTCATTGCTATTTCATAACTGTAATTTTGCTACTGTTCATGAATCGTAATGTAAATATCTGTCTTTTCCGATGGTCTTAGGTGACCCTGCTAGTGTGTGGGTCATGACCCACAGGTTGAGAACCGCTGCTGTAGAGCCTAAGGCCATCGGAAAACACAGATATTTACATTATGATTCATGAACAGTAGCAAAATTATAGTTATGAAATAGCAACGAAAATAATTTTATGGTTGGGGGTCACCACAACATGAGGGAACTGTATTAAAGGGTCGCAGCATTAGAAAGGTTGAGAACCACTAATCTAATCCCTGCTTTCCTTATCTACACTAGTAAAAGAGAAAGATGCAAATTGACTGTACCTTCATGATGCCCACCAGCCAATCAGGAGTGAGTATGCAAATTAACCCAACAAAGATGGAAGGTTAATTTGCATACACAGGCGCTGAGCAGCCGGAGGTGGGGTGGGTTGGGGGCAGGGTGATGATGTAGGCATTCCGCAGCGCCCCAGCAGCTCTGGGCCTCTGGGCAGTGTGGGAAGGCGGAAAGGCGGCTCTGGGCCGGAGCAGAAGTGGTGCCAGCAGCCAGGGGAAGGAAAGCCCATTCTTGCACAGATCTTCATGCATCGGGCCTCTAGTCCTATATAATAAAAGCCTACTATGCAAATTGTCCCCTCTGGTGGTCGTTTGACCAGGATACCAGGATTTTGACTGCTTGCTATGATGTGCGCTGACCACCAGGGGGCAGCGTGGAACATGGCAGGCGTTGGCGATGCGGTGCTAGCAGCAGGTGGCATTGGAGGTGCTGCTGGCCCATATGGGCCCCGACGAGAGTGGGACTGCAGTGGGATGGTGGAGCAGGTGAGCTAGTGGTGCCAGGCCACGGCAGGTGCAAGTGGGCGCCCGATTACCCCACTGATCACCCTTCAGATGGTGACTGGCATTGATGGGGGCAGGGCCACCACCCAGCTCCCAGGTGCTAAGGGAGCCGGGCGGAGGGCCTGGCCCTGACCTCGCCCCGCACATGGGATGGTGGAGCAGGTGAGGGGATAACACCAGGCCAAGGCAGGGTGCCAGGCAGGACTGCGAGGTTGGGGCGTGAGCTGGGGCATGATCTCCACAGGCCACCCAAGGGACCCCACCCATGCACGAATTTGTACACCGGACCTCTAGTCAGTAATAAGAAACAATTTTCTCTAAGCAGCTACTTCTTAAGTTCTAACCTCATGTAAACAAATAAAAAATTGTATTATAATTGGAAATGTGTGCGTTTTCTTGCTTACTAAATGTGCCACCTCAGATACAACTTGCTTTGTGAACTGCATTTAAATATGGATTAAGGTCCTTATCAAAACAAATTTGAAAACCATGTGTTTTTTTAGGTCTATTTTGTAGGTAATGAGTTACGTGTAGATTGGGAATGGGATCCAGGCTTCTTACTTGTACCTACTATACTAAATTATTTGGTGTAAAGGCTGTGGGACCATGAGTTTTTATCAGTTTCTCCAATAACTTGTACAATTCTTCAATACCTGTCACAGACTTTAAAAATTAGTATAAAATCTGATTAAGTTTCATTGTCAATGAGTGTACTTCACAAGCTCTTAGCAAAAACAGTGCTTCTAAAATGAAGCTAATATTATGCTAATATTTATATAACATAATATGTAATTATCTGTATTTCTGAAGAATTACATTCATTCAACAGTGTATTTTAGTGGAAAGTAATGCAGTAATGCAAACTTTCAGTGTTCAAATCAGACAAAAATCTCATTTTACTTAAGGTCACATTTTGAGAAGATAAGTTAAAACTAATTTCTATTTACATAAGCAATTTCCACGTTGGTATTTATAATTAAGTCTTATGTGTTTAATTCATTATATGTCTGATCTAATGGTTTCAGTGTTTATTTTTAGCACTCATAAATAAGGAAAAATAATAAAGTCAACCTGGTGAATAATATCTCTTAACATGTTATCTTCTTTATGTGTATGTGTTAGATGGAAGATGGTGCCCCAAAGCATATCATTCAGATGACAGGATTTAAAATGGAAGAAAAGGAAGCTCTAGGAAAATTGCTTTTAACACTAGATTGTACTTTTATTAAGAGTGAGGTGAGTACAGAAACTTTACTTACCAAATGTAAAATAACTAGAATTAAAATACTGACCTAAAAATGATAAAATGCCCCCATAATAGTGTAAAAATAAGAAGAATGTGTTTTGTAGGAAATATTAGTAACATTTTTTTCATGTGGATTTTTCTTTCCAGAAATACAAAAATTGTACACATCTTATAGCTGAACGCCTATGTAAGAGTGAAAAATTTTTAGCGGCTTGTGCAGCAGGTAAGTTAATAGCTTTCCCTCCATCTTTGAAAAAAAATTAATGTTAAAGAAAAAGTACCTTAGTCCCTAGGAAGATGGTATGTTTATGTTGACATTTTTCTGAAAATACTTATATTTGATATACTTTTTGTTGTAGTGTTCTGAGTAAAACTTTGTAAAACATGAAAAATGTATTAGGCAGAAAATCTTTCAACAAATATTTTCATGTAAGTGCTTTATATAAGAAAAAGTATTTTACGTGAAAGATTTGGCACAAAAATTTTAAAAAAATACCTGTTGAAGTCTCAGCTGTTGTCGGTCAAGTTTCTTTTCTTTGATCTATCATTGAAAATAGTTAATGTTTTTGTTCGACTGCTTCCTGTCCTCTCATCCATTCTATGAAGCAGTGATCATGGTATTTTATTTTTCTAAGATTTTTAAATCCTCTCTGTCACCATTGATATTTCTTTTACAGTTTTCTGTGATTGATTTAGCATCTGACTAGTCTGCTGGTTGCAAAAAAAATATGTATTTAACTCAGGTGAATTTACCATTTTTATAGTAACTTATTAGAAAAACACTTGGATTCATTATTAACTCCACAAATGAAAACATACATTGTCCCTGCTGTTTAAAAAGATCATTGATGCCCAGATAAAGCAACTATAGAATGTTGTAAATATCCTGAAAAATTCTCTAATTCAATAAATTTGTTTCACAAAGCATAAGAATGCTGTAAACATTATGGGAAAAGTTTTTAGCAAAAGAGGAAGAATATAAATCTAACCCAAAATAGGGTTTAATAATAATAATTATAATTTAAGTAATACCACATTTTATTTTATTACGCCTTATATCTATTCTAGAGGCCCGGTGCATGAAAATTCATGCACTGGAGGGGGGTGTCCCTCAGCCCAGCCTGCCCTCTCTCACAGACCGGGAGCCCCCAGGGCGGGAGGCGACCTGGCGATCAGGGGAAGGTGACGCCCCATCACACCTCTACTGCTGTCACTGCTAAAAGTGCAAGCCTCGGTCAGCCCTGGTTACCTGAGCCTTGGGCGGCTCTGGGCAGCTGGGCAGCCACCATCCAAGGCTTGCCTGCACCTCGGGTCTGCCCTGTGTGGCTGGGCAGCCACCATCTGAGGCTTGCCTGCACCTCAGGCTGGCCCTGGGTGGCTGGGAGGCTGAGAGGACTCCAGAGGAAGGTGTACGAGTGGCTGAGTCCGCCTGGGAGCAGGCCTGGCCTTGCCACACACCTGCTGCCCTGGCGGGGCTGAGGAGAATGGGCGCCACCATCTTGTGGCTGTGGGCGCCACCATCTCTCAGGGCGTGGCAGAGAATTAGCATATTCCCTCCTTAATTGGCTGTGGGCACCACCATCTTTGAGGGCAGGGCAGTCAATTAGCATATTCTCTCCGTATTGGCTGTGGGTGCTTCCATCTTTGAGGGCGGGGAAGTCAGTTACCATATTCCCTCCTTATTGGCTGTAGGCACTGCCATCTTTGCGACTGCGTGAGGGTCAATTAGCATATTCCCTCTTTATTAGATTATTAGATAAAAAATTTTTAAATATAATAAATCTTCATTCAGATTATTACAGTTGTTTCTCCTTTTCCCCTCCAGAGCTCCCCTCCACCTGGTTCCCAACCCACCCTCTGCCCTTACCTCCCCACCACTGTCCTCATCCATAGGTGTACGATTTTTGTCCAGTCTCTTCCTGCACACCGCCGTACCCCTTTCCCCCTGAGAATTATCAGTCCACTCCCTTTCTATGCCCCTGATTCTATTATATTCACCAGTTTATTCTGTTCCTCAGGTTTTTAATTCACTTGATTTTTAGGTTCACTTCTTGATAGATATATATTTGTTGTTCATAATTTTTATCTTTACTTTTTTCTTCTTCCTCTTCTTAAAGAATACCTTTCAGCATTCCATATAATACTGCTTTGGTGGTGATGAAATCCCTTAGCTTTTTTTATCTGTGAAGCTCTTTATCTGACCTTCCATTCTGAATAATAGCTTTGCTGGGTAGAGTAATCTTGGTTGTAGGTTCTTGCTATTCATCACTTTGAATATTTCTTGCCACTCCCGTCAGGCCTGCATAGTTTCTGTTGAGAAATCAGCTGACAATCGTATGGGTGCTCCTTTGTAGGTAATTAACTGTTTTTGTCTTGCTGCTTTTAATATTCTCTCTTTGTCTTTTGCTCTTGGCATTTTAATTATGATGTGTCTTGGTGTGGTCCTCTTTGGATTCCTTTTGTTTGGGGTTCTGTGCGCTTCCTGGACTTGTAAGTCTATTTCTTTCACCAGGTGGGGGAAGTTTTCAGTCATTATTTCTTCAAATAGGTTTTCAGTATCTTGCTCTCTCTCTTCTTCTGGCACCTCCATAATTCTGATGTTGGTACGCTTGAAGTTGTCCCAGAGGCTTCGTACACTATCTTCAATTTTTTGGATTTTTTTCTTCTTTTTGCTTTTTCGGTTGAGTGTTTTTTTGCTTCTTTGTATTTCTCTTCTTTGACTTGATTCTTGCATTCTGTTTTTGGGTCTCTGTATAATATTTTTTATTTCAGTCAGTGTATGTTGAATTTCTAGTTGTTCCTTTTTCATATCTTCGAGGTCTCGTTATATTTATCGGCCTTTTCTAGGATATTCTTGAAAAGCCTTATAACCGTGGTTTTGAATTCTATATCCAGTTGTTTGTTTTCCTCCATTTCTTTCATTTGTGGTTTGTTTCTTTGTCGCCACATTTTCACTGCTTCCCTGAGTTGGTAGGGTAGCTTTGTGTGCTAGGTTTCCTATATGGCCCAGTGGGTCAGCCTTCCCAGTTAACTTGAGGTTGACACTCTTGGTGCATCCCTTTGTGGACTGTGTGTACAGCCTTGTTGTAGTTAAGTCTTGATTGTTGTTGGTGGTATCACTGGGAGGAATTGATCTCCAGGCCAGTTGGCTGTGAGGATCAGTTGTGTCTACGCTGGGAGAAGTTCGGTGCTGAAGACAGCCTTATAGGATTAGACTTGCCAAATTGCAAAAGCCTCTGTGCTCAGCTTGGATGGGGTGGAGTCTCAGGGCGGAGCAGACAGTCTTGGCTTCCCATCAGCCCTGCCCTTGTGCGCGCACGCCTCCAGACCTTTGCCTTCCATGGTTCCCGAGTTTCCGCCTGACAGTCCATATTCTCCCCGTAAGAGCATGGGTCCCCAGGGGCTCGCCTGGAACTGGTGATCAGTGCAGTCAGAACGGGTTCAGTACAGTCAGGAGCTTCTGACTCCCTTCTGCTAGGGAAAGCCTGGGGCAACCTCCGCAGTCTTTGTGCGCACTCACGCGCGTGTGCTTCTAGGCTCGTGCCCGCCGCGGCTCCCCCTCCGAGTGCCTTTCTCTCTACCTGACAGTCCACACTCCCCCTGTATGAGCCTGGGTCCACGGGGTTTCACCTGGAACTGGGTTTCAGTGCAGTCAGAACTGGCGTTCAGTGCAGTCGGGGGCTTCCTTCCCCCTCCCGCCAGAGAAAGTCAGCCAGGCTCTCAGCCGCCCTTCCTCTCTGTGTGCGTGTCTCCGTACCTCAATCCTTTGCTCTTCCTCCAATTCTCCGTGAGCTTTTCTCTTTCCTTCTAGTTGTAGAATTTCCACTCAGCCAGCTTTCCTGTGGTTCTGGATGGTGTCCGTTCTGACTTTTAGTAGTAGTTTTGAAATTGTTGTGCGAGGCAGCAGTTTAGGTGCTTACCTATGCTGCCATCTTGGTTTCTCCATTAGATAGAATTTTATTTACTAAAAATTAGAATTATATTTATAGGAAAGATTACAAACAATGTTCAGTCATGTTATAGGCCTCTCAAAAAAATTTAGAAAAACAACATCATTCAAAGATGTTGTTGGTAAGCAGTTTGAGTCTCCTGTTGAATAAGGTTAAATTTTTTTTCAACTGTAGTTCATATACAACATATTATTTTTAGCTATCTATCACGGTGATTAGATTTTTATATACTTGATAAAGGTAAATAAAGTCATTGGATTTTTATATACCCCAACACATCTAGTACCCATCTGGCATCAGACATAGTTTTTACAGTATTATTAAATACTAGAGGCCTGATGCATGAATTTATGCCCTGGTGGGGTCTGGCCAGTCCGCCCCAATTGGGCCGATTAGGCCATGTTGGCCAGGAGGAGGGGCCGCTGGAGGTTGGTCGGCCAGTCCTGCCCCCAATTGGATGGCCTCAGCAAGGAAACAGAAACCACCAGAAGGCTCTGCAAACAGGTCCTGAGCTCCCTTTGGCCAGGCAGACTCAGAGCTGGTGTCTCTGTGTGTACATTAGACACAGCCTGGCACTCGCCTTTGTCTGTTGGTCAAATCCATTGCATCGAAAAACTTGTTCCCCTTCTTCTCTTTTGGTTCTTACAACAAATACAGGCCAATAGGAAGACGTGGGCCCCAGTGGCAGAGCCAGTCCCCACAATCACCTGGAATTTAGGCCCAAGACAACTGGGTAGCAATCTCCCTGGAACAGAACACACTGAGTCTTAATTCTCCCCTAAAATGTGTTCAGCTGCTGCTCTTAAGCCGAGATAGACTGAACTAAGGAACCAAAGACAGAGTTTCCTTTGAGGTGGGGTCCACTGGGAGTTGGGGGTTGATGGCAAGGCCCCTTACAGGCAGCTGCCTTCCTCCCAAGCTCATTGTGCTCTGAGCTTGTCCATTTCTGGTGGTGCTGGGTCCTGGGCTGGTGGTCAGGCAGAGGTCCACAGGGTTTCTCTCCCACTGCCTTCCTGGCCTCCTAAGCAGTACCTTCTGGCCCATTGCACCAGGTGGCTGTCCCTAGAGCTGGGACTCGGAGAACAAAGGAGCTAGCCCATGCCAAGAGGGACCTGCAGGTGGCCAGACCGCACCCCATCACCCCGCTTCTCAGTCTCGCTCACGTGGATCTCGGTCTTACTCGCGTGGATCAGGCCAAAGCCTGCTGCCTGAGACTGGTGCCACATGGGGAAGGTCGCAGCGGGGAGAGGGGTGCCCTGACCTGCCAGTCTTGGTGATGATCATCTTGGTGCCCATCTGATTGAATTTTACCCACAGAGCTTCATCTTGGGCTGCACGCTCACACTGGCTACCTTTGTGGTGTTCTTTACCGGCGCCTTGGCAGCAGCAATGCAACTGGCCCCGGGCCCTCAGGCTCAGCAGCAGTGCTGGTGGCAGCCCCTGTGGCTAGCACGTCCTAGCAACCAGTCATTCTGCCATAAAGGTTGCTGAGCTTTTATTATATAGGCTATAGGCCTGGTGCACAAAATTCGTGCACAGATGGGGCTGGCCCTCAGCCTAGCCTGTGCCCTCTCACAATACAGGACCTCTCAGGTAGGGTCCCTAGGCCTGGTCAGTGATCAGGACCTATCAGGGCTTTTCTTCCCCTGGCTGCCGGCAGCTGGCCCCACCCCTACTGCTGCCACTGTTCGCTGTCTATGCAGCGCTGCCCCCTCCCTTGCCACCTCACCATCGGTTGCCACCCTCTGTGGGTGACAGGCGTGGGATGCGATCACTTGGCAGGTCTGGGCCTTCCTCTGCAGGACGATTGCTGGCCGACCCCACACACCCACCACAGCGAAGCTGGCCAGTGGCCTGGGCCTTCCTCTGTGGGGCAATTGATCATGGGCGCCCAGTTCGATAGCTGCACAGAGGGAGACCACACCCACCAGCCGCAGCACCGCCAACTAGGTAACCTGGGCCTCCCTCTTTGGGTCGATCCATCGCTGGGTTCCCTGATCGATCGCCCAGCAGCGGGAGGCTCCGCCCACCCATCCAGGGCTCGGTGATCAATTGCCGTGTGGAGGGTTGCCTGGGCCTCCCTCTTTGGGACGATCATGGTGGGGTCCACAACCAGTCACATTGCACCCGCCTTGGCTGGCCTGGCATCAGTGCGTGTCATAGCATGGTTGTCCGGAAGGTTGTCTGGATGGTCGTTCTGCTGTTCAGTCATTCAGTCGATTTGTATATTATCCTTTTATTATTAGAGATTTTCCCTGTGCTGTACTTGACCTTCCCGTGACTGTTTCATGACTTTTGAAAAATATATTTATTGATTTCAGAGAAGAAGGGAGAGGTAGAGAGAGAAAAATCAATGATGAGAGAGAATCATTGATCGGCGGCCTCCTGCACCCTACACTGGGATAGAGCTTACAACCCAGGCATGTGTTCTGACCGGGAATTGAACTGTGACCTCCTGGTTCATGAGCCATGCTGGCTGGGCCCCTTTCACCTTTTTTGCCTATTACTCCAAACCTCTTTAATTTGGCAACCATCAATTTGTTCTATCAATGAGTTTGTTTCTGTTTTGTTTGTTGATTTAATTTTTTAGGTGTTTCCACATATAAGTGAAAGCATGTGGCATTTTGTCTTTCTCTGTCTGATTTATTTCTCTTAGCATAATATGCTCTAGGCCCATCTATGTTATTGCAAATGGAAAGATTCATTTCTCTTTATAGCTGAGTAATATTTCGTGTGTGTGTGTGTGTGTGTGTGTGTATGTGTGTATACATCATATCTTTATCCATTTGTCTGTCAATGGACACTAAAGTTGCTTGTTTCATGTCTTGGCTATTGTAAATAATGTTGCAATGAAAATAGAGTGCATATGTCTTTTCTTATTAATGTTTTGGGTTTCTTCATATGATAGTTCTATTTTTAATTTTTTGTGGAGCCTCCATAGTGTTTTCCATAGTGACTGCACCAGTTTACATTCCTACCAATAGTTCACTAGGGTTCCCTTTTCTTCACCTTTTTACCTATACTTGTTGATTTATTAACAGTAGTCATTTTGACAATTGTGAGGTGATACCTCATTTGATTTTTATTTGCATTTCTCTGATGATAGCGTCTTTTAGCATATTTTTATGTATCTTTTGGCCATCTATATGTCCTTTTTGGAGAAATGTGTATTCAGGTCCTCAGCTAATTTTTTAATTGGATTGTGTTGAGTTGTATGAGTTTCTTATATATTGTGGATATTAACCCCTTATCGAATATATCATTTGCAAATATCTTCTCTGATTTAGGAAGTTGCCTTTTTGTTTTGTGGATAGTTTTCTTTGCAGTGCAAAATCTTTTTAGTTTGATGTAGTCCCATTTGTTTATTTTTGCGTTTACTGTCTTTGCCTTAGGAAATATATCCAAAAAAATATTGCCTGTGTTTTCTTCTAGGAGTTTTATTGTTCTGGGTTTTATATTTAAGTTCTTAATCCATGTTTAGTTTATTTTTGTGTATGGTATAAGAAAGTGGCCTAATTTCGTGGTTTTTTTTTTTTTTCTTCATATATCTAGTTTTCCCAACATCATTTATTGAAGATAATCTCTTTACCCCAGTGGATATTCCTGACTCCTTTATTATAAATTAATTTATCCTATAACCATGGGTTTCTTTCTGGGCTCTCTCTTACATTACATTGAACTATGTGTCTGTTTTCACTCCAGTACCATGCTGTTTTAATTGCTGTAGCCTTGTAATATACTTTCCTTTTCTTTTTCAAGATTGCTTTATCTATTCAGGGTCTTTTGTGGTTCCAAATAAATTTTAGGATCACTTGGTATAGTTCTGTGAAAAATGACATTGCTATTTTGATAGGGATTGCATTGAAAATGTAGATGGCTTTGGGCAGTGTGGACATTTTAGCAGTGCTAATTCTTTATGTCCATATGCACAGTATATGCTTCCATTTACTTGTGTCTTCAGTTTTCAGAAAGATTAAATCTATTTGATATTTGATTTTTATTGTTTATCACTTATCAGAACCAAAATTCTTATTGACAGCTTATTTACTTTTTAGGAAAGTGGGTACTAACTAAGGACTACATAATTCATAGTGCTAAAAGTGGTAGATGGCTTGATGAAACAACTTACGAATGGGGATATAAAATTGAAAAAGATTCCCATTATTCACCTCAAATGCAATCTGCACCTAAAAGATGGCGTGAAGAACTGAAACGCACTGGTGCTCCAGGAGCCTTTCACAGATGGAAAGTTGTCCTCCTTGTTAGAGCTGATAAGCGAAGTGATTCTCTTGTAAGGTAAGATAAGACCTTATAAAAGCTAAAGCAATTCATAAGAAAACAGTTTTAGTTTGCTTGAATACCTTTCTGTATTTCTTTGCAATTATTGTTTAATTAAAGTGAGCCATGTGGTTTACTCTTTGATTTTCTACTTAAGCCATTCTAACATTTAAGTATACGTATCTAATGGAACAAAATGTATTTTATAGTATTGCTTCAAATTATTTTTGTGGTCTTTATTTTACTTCTCATGTTATTTTTTTTTCCTCTGAGTCAAACATAAAAATTTTTTTTTTTAAGTTTTAAGCAGTTACATTTTTGCAAGTGAAATATTATGTTATCACAGAGGCTTTGTTCTGGGTTTATATAGTGAATTTTTCATGGTTAATACTGTTTCCATCATTCCATTTTTTAAAATCTTTTATATCATTTTTTAAAAAGGCTTCTTTTTGGGTAAACTAATTATAAGATTGCCATGACTTTTGGTGGGGATGAGTTGCAAAGACTTGACCTTTACTAAAGTGTAATTTATAGATAATAACATCCACACATTTTAAGTGTTCATTTTGATGAGTTTGGACAAACTATTTTTGATGAGTTTGGACAAATCAGTTGTACATCTATGTAACCCCACTACAATCTTATCTGTAATATTAACATTACACATTTTGTTGTGTCCTTATACATTTAATTCTGCTCCGCCAATACCAGACAACCAGTGATTTCTTTTGTCACTGTAGATTAGATTTGTTATTTTCCTTGAGTCATTTATATAAATGGGATCATATTGTATATACTCATTTGATTTTGAGATTTGTCTACCTTATGTGAATAAGCAGTTTATTTTTTGTTGCTGAGTGGTATTCTACTCTATGGTTATATCACAACCCATTTATTACTCAACCACTGATAGACTTTTGTGGAATTTTTTGTTTGTTTTTTCTAATGTGATTAAAGCTGCTATGAACATTGAGTACAAGTATTCAGGTAGACAAGTCTTCATTACTCTTGGGTAAATACCTAGGAATGAAATTGCTGGCTCAGAGGGCCATTGTGCACTTAACATTATATGAAAATGCCAAATCGTTTTCTAAAGTAGTTGTACCATTTTACAAACTCATTAGCAACGTATGAGGGTTCCAGTTGCTTTGCAGTTACCTTGGCGTTGTTGAAATCAGTTGACCATATTTGTGTGGTCTGTTTCTGGATTTCTTATTCTGTTCCATTGATAACTGTCTCTACCTATACTAACAACACACTGTTTTAATTACTGTAGCTTTATAATGAGTCTTTAAATCAGGTAGTATGAATCCTCCAGTATTCTCTTTTTCAAATTTGTTTTGTTGACATGGATCTTTCATATTTCTATACACATTTTAGAATCAGTTTGTCAATTTGTACAAAAATACAAGCTGTGATTGGGATTGGGATTGAAGTTACGATCAAATTGGAGAGAATTGAGATCTTAACAATATTGAGTTGTTCTCTCAACAAATTGTATATTCCTTCAAGTCTTTTTAAATTTCCTTTTTAAAAATTATTTTTCAATTTCTGACATTAATGTTTTATAGTTTTCATTGTATAAGTTTAACACATATTTTGTTAAATTTAACCTCTAAGGAACTTATTATTGTTTTGGGATGCTATTATAAATGGACATTTTTGAAAAATTTTTATATCTATTGAGACAATTGGCTTTTCTTCTTCATTCTGATAATATGCTAAATTATTTTGTCAATTTTTAAATGTTAAACCAAACTGATACTCCTGAGATAAACTCGACTTTATCATGTAGTATTATTAATTTTTAATACTTGCTGATTCTATTTGCAAATATTTTGATAAGAATTTTATAACCTCAACCTGATAAATTATATGTATGACAAAATCTAAACTTAAAATCATGGATATTTTCCTCCATAATTGGGAACAAGACAAAGCATGCTTACTGTGACCACTTCTATTCAACATTTTACTAGCTGTATTAGCCACTGCAGTAAGGCAAAGAAAATAAATAAGAGCCTAGAGTTGTAAAGAAAAAATATGAAATACTGCTTTTATCCTGAAAGCCATGGTCATAGACTAAATAATTTACTGGAAAAACATGTTATTGTATTAATTAGTGAATTTAGCAAGATCACAGGATAACTCACTTTATAAAAACTGTGTTTTTATATGCTAGTGATGAACAATTGGAAATTAAAATTTAAAAAGCAATATGGCCTTTGCTCTTTAATGGTTTGATTATGTGTCCAGGGGTGTGTGTGTGTGTGTGTGTGTGTGTGTTTGTTATCTGAGTTTATGTTATTTGCTTGGGGTTCTCTGAGCTTCTTGAACACATTCAGGTTTTTTTTTGTGTGTGTGTGATATTAATTATGGAAAATTCTTTTAAATATTCTATTGTGTTCTTTTCCTTCTGCAGTGCTATCCCTATATTTTGGAACATGTGGTTCTGTCCCACATTTTTTGCATGCTTTGTTCTGATTTTTTGTGTGTGTGTGTGTGTGTGTGTGTGTTTCAGTTATATAATTTCTATTGCCCTATCAAGTTCAGATATTCCTTCCTTAGTTATGGGCAGTCTCTGTTAATAAGCCTATCAAAGAAATTCTTCTTTGATATAGTATCTTTTTTAAAAAAATTCTTTATTATTTAAAGTATTACATATGTCTCCTTTTTCCCCCATTGATCCCTCTCCAGTCGTTCCCATCCCCCCTACTGTCTGTGTCCATGGGTTCTGCTTATATGCATGTATACAAGTCTTTTGGTTGATCTCTCATGCCCTTAAGCCATCCCTCTGAGGTTGGATTGTCTGTTTGATATAGTATCTTTTATTTGTACCACTTAAAAAAATATATTCTCCTAAATTCCCTATCTCCTCATGTAGATTGTTCACCCTTTTCCTATATCCTTTACCATGTCAAAGTTATTTTAAAGTCACTTTCTGACAATTTCAACATCTGGATCATCTTTCTGCTATTTATTCTTTATCTCTTGACAGTAACCCCCCCCCCCCTTTGCTTTCTGTGTATGTCTTGTATTTTTTATTGTATGCATAGGCATCATATACAGAAGAGGTAAATAATATTTATATCCAAAAACATATTCTTCCTCTTCTGTGAGACAGTTCGTAGGGGTGGTCGAATTGGTTAGTGGTGGTTGATCTTGTTTTGGGGTTTTGTTAATGCTATAGTCATCTTCAAGCATCATTTCAATTTACTGCAGCAATGGGCTACAGTTTCTTTGGGCTTAGTGTGCAGCCTGGGTTTCTAGAAAGTTTTTAATTAGTTTTCTTTCTTTCTTCACTCTCACCTGTACTACTGAATAGACTCTTAAAAGGACCCCTGAAAGGACTCTCTCTTCATACTGTTTGTCTCTTGCTTTGTTGCTCATTTCTGGGGTGGAGTTAAGGATGTGTTGTCAGTTCTGCTGGATAAGCTCTATTCTTAAGCATTTTTTGTGTTCTTGGTCCCTGGTTGGTACTTCCTCAGTGTTTGTGTCTCAGTCCCCCAAAGCAGCCATATTTTTGCCTGCTACCTATGGGAAGGGCCTTTGGCAAGAAAGAATTTTTAACCACTACCCAGTATTAGATCTCTAGTTTGTTTTGGTGCAGGATCCTAAACCTAGTTGCATTCCTGCCCCTCTTCCAGGAACAGATGGCTTTTGCTTCTACCCTTCAATCAGAAACAGTGGACCTATTTTTGGGCTGCATAGCAGGTTTTTCTATCCCTCCAGAGTCAGGTGGGTTTTACTTCCACTCTTTCATCACAAGCAGTGCACCTTTCCTGAATTCTGAAGGTAGAAAACTTTCTTACCTTACCCAAATGGCTTAAGGCTTTTGCTTATACAAGAGAAGGATCCAGGGAAGTGGATCTGGTTTGAGATCTATTACTTGGTGGCAGCATGGCCCAGCTGGCCCATCTGTGCTACCAATAGGGGCTTCCTTTGTTACCTGCACCAGCACTCTTTCATGAATACTTAATGGAGGTCTGTGGCAAAGAGGTTTTTAAGTAAGAGGGCCAGAGACTCCTAGTTATACTAAACTCTCATGCTACCTTCACTTGGCCTTAAATTTTTAAAAATTTATTGATTCTTGCTAGATTTTATGTTAATAATTTCTCTCCTGTGCTCGGGCAAAAGTAAAATACTAGTTTGAGTGTTCAGTCTCTTCATAAAGATGCTTATTACATGATGGAAATTCAGTTTCTTGATTGTCTTGTTACCTTAGTTCTCAGACAGATTCAGGAAAAATTATGAGTTTTGTAGATTATTTGGCTTTTACTCATTGTTAGGTGTTAGCAGTGTTCTCTTGTAGCTTTCTAAATTCTTAAACAGAATCAGAACTTTCATGATTTTGGGATATGTATGTCTGTGTGTGTGTGTCTTCTAAATCTAAATGTAAAGTATTTCCTAATATAGATTAACTAGAGGCCTGGTGCACAAAATTCATGCATGGGGGGATGTGTCCTTCAGCCCAGCCTGCACCCTCTCCAATCTGGGACCCCTCAGATTGGCTCCCAACTGCTCACCTGCCTGCCTTCCTGATTGCCCCTAACCGCTTCTGCCTGCCAGCCCGATCACCCCTAACCATTCCCCTGCCACTCTGATTGATGCCTAATGGCTCCCGTGCCAGCCTGATTGCCCCTAACTGCCCACCCCTGCAGGCCTGGTCCCCCCAACTGCTCTCCCCTGTAGGCCTGGGTCCCCCCGCAACTGCCCTTCCCTGCAGGCCCGGTCGCCCCCAACTTCCCTCCTCTGCCGGCCTGGTCACCCCTAACTGCCCTCCCCTGCAGGCTTGATTGCCCCCAACTGCCCTCCCTTGCAAGCCTGGTTCCTCCCAACTGCCCTCCCCTGCTGGTCATCTTTTGGTGGCCATCTGTGTCCACATGGGGCAGCCATCTTGTGTGTTGGAGTGATGGTCAATTTGCATATTACTCTTTTATTAGATAAGATAGAGGCCTGGTGCACTGGTGGGGGCCGGCTGGTTTGCCCTGAAGGGTGTCCTGGATCAGCGTGGGGGTTCCCTTGGGGCGTGGGGTGGCCTAGGCGAGGGGCCTGTGGTGGTTTTCAGGCTGGCCATGCCCCCTCGCACCCCAAGTGGAGGCTTTGTAGACTTGAGCGGAGGCCAGGGCGGGCGGAAAGCTTGGCTTCCTCCATCACCGGGGAAACCCAAGCCTGCTTGCTCAGAGGCTGTAGCCATCTTGGGTGGGTTAATTTGTATTCTCGCTCCTGATTGGCTGGTGGGTGTGGCAGAGGTACGGTCAATTTGCATATTACTCTTTTATTATATAGGAAGTTAAACTTTTTCAAAGCCTAATTAATAGAAGAAGGTTGGCAACTAGTTCCATTTTTTTTTTTGGTTCAGAATGATTTCCTTGGAGGTATGTTGCCTTTTGAAGTAGCTAGTTCCATAGACTTCTTTCATTATTTCTTTGGCTAATTAAGGTGACTTTTCCTTAAAGTGAATTTAATATTCTTGGATTTTAATTTCTCCTATATCAAGAAATTGGTAAGTAGAATAAATAGTGCAATTTCTTAAACATTTGCTTGAGAAATTTATAATCATTGCAATAATTACCCTTCATGGCACTCAAATACCCCAAAGGAATATAACTCCTTTCAGGAAATTGCACTGCTACCCTAAGGAAGTTATTGATTTAGATAATTTGACTGAATATATTTATTGTAAAAATACTTTCTAAATTGTTTACATTTTTATTTAGAGTTTTGGAGGCTGGAAAAGCAAATGTTATTTTACCAAAAAGCTCACCAACTGGAATAACTCATGTGATTGCCAGTAATGCAAGAATCAAGGCTGAGCAAGAAAAAGATAACTTTAAGGGTCCATTTTATCCAATTCAATACCTAGGGGATTTTCTGTTAGAGGTAAGTAAAATAAATAGTAGACATTTTCTAAAGCTTTTTTTTTTTTTAATAAAATAATGATATAGTGATACACAATAAAATTATGTTCTGAATTTTGAAAATATAATGAGTAAAAGTAATTAAGGCAATTGCTCTTAGTTATTTAAGTATTCAAGGATATTTTTAATAATTCCAACAGAAACTTGATTATTCAATTTAAAATTGTCTTAATTTGTGTTTCTACTTTTGTTTTCAAGTGCTGTATTGATGTTTACTACAAAATAATTTTAAGTGTTTTAATGTGGGTATAAGTAAAATAACTGGACTATAGTATCATATGTGAATTTTGGGGTTATTTTGTACCATTTGGGAAAAAAGGGAGCTACTTCTAAGGATTTAAAAATATTTTTCTGTTCTATTCTTCTACCTCCCTCTTCTCGTGCAAATACTACTCCTTAAGTAGTTCAAGTGGGAACAACTCTAGAAGAAACCCTATGGAATTAAACAAAGAAGAATCTTAAAGAGGGATCATTTAAGATAGAAGAGAAACCTCAGTATGTCTAAACACTGAAACTTGATCTCCCAGGAAAAACTGGCTCCTCCTTCGGTGTTTCTCACCTCAATAGATACCATAAGTGTTTAATAATATATGTTAGAGATCTGGGAATCACCCTAAAACCTTCCTTTCCCTTATTCCCCAGTTATCAATTACCAAGATTTATTGATTGTATTTCAAATACTTCTTCAAGCAAGCTATGTTTCTCCTTTTATATTATTACTAGTGTCCTAGTGCACGGATTCGTGCACATCGAAAGGAAATTAACTAGAAGAAATACTTTACTAGATGTACTGGTTAATAATGGCGAATTTTGTAATCAAAGAAAACACAGTAATTTCGAGAGAAACATCAAAAGTGCTTTATTCAAAGTAATGCCTATCGCTAGTACACATTTCCCTCATCTTTCAAGTAATTTGTGGTTACCATCCCAATAGAACTTTTCTTGTTTTGAGGCAAACTATTTAGAGACCCAATTTTCTACTTCTTCGTATGTTTTGAAGTGCTGCTCAGAAAGTGCATGTGCCATGGATTGAAACAAGTGGTAATCTGAAGGAGCAAGGTCTGGTGAATACAGAGGGTGGGTTAATACTTCCCAGGCAAGATCTTTTAACGTGTCTTTAACTGGTTTTGAAGTGTGTGATGGTGCATTATCATGAAGCAAAATTACTTTGCTGTGTCTTTTGGCACATTCTGGTCATTTCATAATCAAAGCATGGTTCAAATTGATTATTTGTTGTTGGTAGCAATCAGTATTAACGGTTTCACCTGGTTTTAGAAGCTCATAATACACCACACCTTCCTGATCCCACCAAACAGAGCATTGTCTTCTTTCCAAAGCGATTTGGTCTTGCAGTCAATGTTGATGGTTGACCTGGGTCAACCCACGATTTTGTGCATTTGGAATTCTCAAAATAAATCCACTTTTCATCACCAGTCACAATTCGTTGCAAAAAAGACTTTATTTTGTGCCGTTGAAGCAATATTTTACTGGTGACTTTTCGGTTCTCCATTTGTCTTTCATTAAGTTGATGTGGCACCCATTTTTCTTCCTTTAAATCTTTCTCATTGCTTGTAAACAATCAGAAATTGTTTGCTGAGCAATATTAATCTTTCTGCAAGTTGTTTTTGAGTTTGACTTGCATCTTCATCCAATAATGCTTATAATTGTTGGTTTTCAAACTTTTTCGGTTGATCTGGGTGTTCTGTGTCTTTCACATTGAAACCATCACTTTTAAAGCGTTTAAACCAGCGTTCACAATTATCTTGAGATGGAGCATAAGCTTCCTGAAGTACACGATAACTTTTTCTTCAAAATCAAGGAATGAATTAAAACTTCCCACAAATGCTCTTTTTTTGGCATGAAATTCGACATTTTTAAGTGTAAAAATATCTATGATATTAACACCTTCAGCAAATTTGACATATGAACTTTTGAAGCTTGCTGTCAGTAGCACAAAATAGCATACATATCAAATCGCATATATATCAACATATGTGTAACTCCATCTATTGAAAAAAATCTGAATTATTAACTGGTACACCTAGTAATATCGCTATTTGCCCTTTCTCTATAATAGAAGTGTCAACCAAATTCATGATCGACAATGACAGATTGAAACACACGCGTGCTATTGGCACCAGCAAGAGCTTTATATGTATCACGCACGTGCGAGTCTACTTAGCCTTATATATATACTAGGGGCTCAGTGCATGAATCCGTGCACCTCGAAAGGAACTGTGGACCACGAGGCTGCGGTGGGCACAGGGCCAGGTCTCAGCCCATCCTCTGAACCCCAACCAGCCCCTCCTGTTCCAGCCCTCCCCCCGCCCCACCCCCCCCAAGTCCCGTCTGCCTGCAGCCCTGCTCTTGCCACCACTGCTCCCATCCACTGATGGCAGCACTGGCCCCGCTCGCACCCGCTGATGGTGCCGAGAGATTGGGGCCAGCACCAACAGTGGGTGGGAGTGGTGACTCCAGTGCCAGTAGGGGGTGTGAGCGTGGCTGTCGCTGGCAACGGGTGTGAGATGTGGCTATTGGCTCTGATACGCCCCTCAGGAGCAAGGGGAAGTGGTTAAGCCCTGACGGGTGATAGGAGCTGGCAGCTGCCACTCACACCCACTGAGGGCACCAAGTGATTGGGGCCGGCTCTGGGCACCAGTGGCAGGTGCAAGTAGTGGCTCCAGCACTGGCAGCGGGTGAGAGTGGGGCTGGTGCCGGCAGCAGGTGCGAGCGCCGGGCAGGACCATGGCACGCAGTAGCAAAGTATTTTCAGTAACCACCAGAGGCTTGGCCCGATGACAACGACTGGAATTCCGCCTTGGTCTGGCACCCTCGCTCACCTGCTTCACTATTCTGCCATGGCTGACACCCACCATGTTCCATGCTCTGCCGCCTGCTGCCAGTGCCTGCCATGTTCCATGCACATCCCTGGTGGTCAGCGCACATCATAACGACTGGTTGGTAGGTTGTTCAGTTGTTTAGTCTTTTTGCATATTAGCCTTTTATTACATAGGATCTAAAATAAACTTGCTTAATTAGACCTGCTTTAAGACTTAGCTAAACTTTTTCCAGTGAAGCACCCCATCTTCTCCTTTAGTTAATTGTCAGCAAAAGCAGTAAATATCAACACTATGCAGATTATTATTGTAGATCACACAGGGAGAACAAAGGGTAAAATATTTAACTGTAGCAGTGTTTGAATGTATTCTGCGCAGTGAGAAAATGACCTGGAGTCATTTTCAAGTTCCACTATTTTTTCTTTTCAATCGGGTCAAGATTCTAAACTTTCTAAATCTCCATTTTCTGGATAATGAAAAGAAAATAGGATTCTACAGAGTCTCCTATTTACCTACTCCAGGACTTCTGTAAAAGTTTTCACCTGGCTATAAAAGCAAGTCGTATTCCTGGGGTGAAGAAACTCCAAGGAGGCTAGTTGCTAGGGAGAGGAAGCAGGGCATTGCTACATGACATTATTATGTGGAGTCCACAGAAACCATTTCCAGGCTGGTCTGTGCTATGGGCTGCATTTTGTGCCATGGGGTCTCGGCAATGTTGGCTGCAAATTGGTGGGGTGTTGCTCTGGGGTGGTTTCGGGGCCTGTGTCCCACTTGGGGGAAGCCAAGTGTTGGTTTGTCAGTGCCAGGTCAGTGGTGCCGTTTCTTTATAAATGGCCAGTGCACATCATGGCAGCTCCTGCATTGATTGTCTGCCCCTTGGTGGTCAGTGCACATCATAGCTACCGGTCAGACGGACGGACACTTAGCCTTTTATATATATAGATGATATTTAGTTTATCCTCTTTACCCTGTGCTCCTGGAGTCCACTCCTAATTAGTCTTTCTGTTACTTTACTTTTATACTCCTGTTAATTCCCTAATTACTCTTATCTTTCCTTTCTCTAGTCCATGCTACTTCATTCAGAAGGAATAGCCAAAATACTCTTTTTAAAACAATTCTGATCCTGTCACTCTTCTATTTAAACCATCCAATGACCCTCGCTGGTCTGGCTCACTGGATAGAGTGTCAGTTTGTGGACCAAAGGGTCCCAAGTTTGATTCTGGTCAAGAGCACGAACCTTGGTTGCAGACTCCTCCCCATCCTGGGCCCTGGTGGGGCTCATCTAGGAGGCAACCAATAGATGTTTCTCTCTTACATCGATGTTTCTGTCTTTCCCTCTCTCTTCCACTCTCCCTAAAAATCAGTGGAAAAATATCCTCAGGTAAGGATTAACAAAAATAAATTAATAAATAAACCATCCAATGGCTTCCCATTGTCTTAGGATAAAATTCTAAACCTCTACATGGCTTACAAGTTTCCATAGGATTCCTGTCACCCTTACCTTTTGAATTATATCCTGCTTCACTTTTTTCTGTGCTTGCTTTACTGTAATAAAACGGTTTTCTCCCAATTTTTTAATAGGCCAAGCTATTTTCTAACTCAGTGACTTCTCAAAAGATATATTCTTTGACTGCCAAGGTTTTTCCCATACTCTCTCACTCCCTGGGCTCATCATTCAGGTTCTGGTAATAATATTGCCTGTTCAAAGAATCCTCTTGATCACTGTATTAAGTTAGGTTCACTTATTATGTGTTCTTATAGAATTATTTTGCTTTATACTATTCACTATGATCATAATTAATTAATTGCCTGATTACTTAGCTAATGTCTATTTCCCCATCTAAACCAAAAGTACCATGTCATCAAGGATGATATCTATCTTTTCCATAGTTATATCTGAATCATCTTGCATAAAGCCTGGCACATGAGTTCTCATTTCATCGTTGTTAACAAACATAACCTTTGAAAAACCTTTGAGTCTTCCAAGAGTAGGTGAAATACATAATTACTAGAGGCCCAATGCACGAAATTCGTGCAAGAGTAGGCCTTCGCAGCCGTGGCGGCTGCCTGAATCCCTCCCTCGCAGCTGTGGTGGCTGCCTCGATCCTACAGCTGCAGCCCTGGCTTCGTCCAGAAGGTTGTCTGCAAGGACGTCCAGCCTAATTAGCATATTACAGTTTTATTATTATAGATCTTTCCCTACTGAATAGCAGCATTGTAGAGTGGAAATCTGACTTGAGCTCAAGGGATGGACCTGCTTGAACTGCAAATAATCTTATTGCCCTTGAAAGTGATTGGGTTAGGAATGGCCATATGAACCAGTTCTAATCCATGGAACATGAAAAGAGGTATAGAAGAGATTCTGGGAAGTTTATTCTTCGTTCTGAAAAGAGAGTCACCAGCAGCCTGCTCCTACAAGATGTGAAGATGGGAGAATGTAACCTAAATGTTTCCACTAGTAGCCATTCTTTGACTATGAGGAAAAGTAGCCTAACTGTATAGACAGAGAAGTATAGAGACAGAATTTGGACCCTTTTTGAGATACTTGAGTTGCTGGATTAACCAGCCCTGAAACCTTAGTGCTAGACCACATTGCCATTCTGTGAAGTAGTACATTTCCATGTTTTTTAGTTTGAGTTGGTTTTCTGTTGCAGCCAGAAGCATCCTGATTTATCTGTCTGAACAGTTTAAAGGTAGAATTAACTGTCAGCAGAATGAAAGTCATTCTTAACTACATAGATTAGTAAAAGTACCTGAATTTTTATTTTCCATGGAAATGATTAAAGTGTAATATGTAGTAGGTTTTACCAACAATCTTCTTTGCAGTAATCTGTAAACATTAAGATTCAGATTCTGAGGGAAGCAATAGTTTATCTAATAAAAAAAGTAAATAACTTCTACCTTATTTTTGTTTTTAGAATACATTGTTTTATAAGTTCTGACATAGATATCTAGGAGTTCATTACCATTCAGTCCAGATCATTTCATGATCACTTCTGAGTAGAAAATAGTTAACTTCATTTTGATGTCAAGCTTTTCTTCTACAACTTTGATTCCACTTCAGGTTGTCCACAACAGAAATTGTTCTTTGTATATTCAGAGTAATTATTTTCTTGATGCTAGGAATAGAAAGGAATAAATGTCTTTTTATTAGTTTTTAATTTCACTTTCCTGAATAATTGAAGAAATTTAGTCAACTACTCTCGGGTATCATTCTCTGCAGGATTGTAGCCTGCTAAAGGGCCCTCGTGTCCACATAGGAAGCTTTTACAAGTGAAAGGGATCCAAAGATCACACCATAGGCTTCCCACACTTGGGCTTATATTATAATTATTCCCTAGGAGGACAGTGGTTTTCTATACTCTTTGTGTAAAAATAGTGAATCTCTGCCCTTTCTTAAGTACAATTTGGGAATTGTCATGAACTCATCTTTACTTCCAACTTTTTATTCTACTGAATTTGTAGAATTATGTATATGCAAGTATTTTTTAAATTAGTGGTAGGTGGTTTGTGAATCAGCTTGGATTTCTTGGCAAGAGAAATCTGTTTGAAATAGAGTTGGGTGAAGCTAATTATTTATTGCTATTAAGATAAAATCAGAGCTGTGAATTCAGCCATTATTCAGTCTCTTTTCCTCTCGATGTGTGATATTCTTGCAAATGAGAAGTTTTATCAGTAAAAAGCTGAAAAATACTGTGAGAATTAATCTATAATCTGAAAATTTTTTATGTAAATTTGGACAGACTAGATCAAATAGTTTTGTTAATGATTAATTGTAAAAAGTATTGCTACTAGAGCAACAAGGCACTAGTTTTTGTTGAGATACACAGAAATCACTTTATTATTCACAACCTTTGTTATAATTTTTCCCTGAAAGAATTCACTAGGGTTTAATAATCTTTAATTTGGGAGAGTGTCTTTTATCTACTTGTTTGGCTATCAAAGTATTTTGCAGTTTAAGTTGAATACTATAAGAAGTACAGTTATGTTAAAATTATACTTAATTGATTGCCTAAACCATTTTTACATACATACAGAAGGAAATTCAAAATGAAGATTCCCAAACCAATTCTATTTGGACTAAACATAGCAATCAAGAAAAAAACAAAGGTTTCAGGAAAGATGTGGGTTTCCTTGAAATGAAAGATGCCTTCAGAGAGAACATGTGTAGAATCCAGGTAAAACTTTATTAGCTAAAAAAATGTATATTTCTGGATCTTATAAAACTGTTTGAGAGGTAATATATGGTAGAAATAACATGGGTATTGGAATCACACTTAGTATTTGAACCCAGTGTTTTAAAGTCTATGATTTCAGCATATTAGGATATTACCTTATGTCTCTGTTTTGAGATTCTAATTGAAATAATGCTATATATATAGAAACATAGTTCCTAACACATAGTGTAATCTCAACACATGGTAATTACTTAGAATTCCTCTCTATGTTTAATATAACGTGTCTTGTAAAGGATTTTTGTCAGCAATATATATAGTCATAATTTATGGTCTAAATTCAAGTATGTTACTGCATATAGAACAAATTTTTTTAAATGACACAAATGAATTCTATTTTGATTAAATTAGAAAACAAAAAACAGAAGGACTTGGAACTTGAAGCAATGAAAATGTACCTTAAGACAGCATATATACATATATACATATACTGGAGGCCCAATGCACAAAATTCGTGCACTTGTGGTGGTGGGGGGTGTCCCTCAGCCGGCCTGCACCCTCTCGCAGTCTGGGAGCTCTTGGAGGATGTCCAACTGACTCCTTAGGCCCTCTCCTGGGAGTGGGCCTAAGCCATCAGTCGGACATCCTCAGTGCTGCCATGGAGATGGAAGAGGTTCCGCTTCAGCCGCTGCGGTCACCAGCTGTGAGCCCAGCTTCTGGCTGAGCAACGCTGACCACCAGGGGACAGCTCCTGCATTGAGCATCTGCCTCCTGGTGGTCAGTGTGTGTCATGGTGACCGGTCGTTCTGCTGATTGGTTGATTTGCATATTGGCCTTTTATTATATAGGGTATACATATATACATACACATATAAATATATATATACACACACACACTTATATATATGAGACAGCATAGCCTATATAATAAAAGCGTAATATGCAAATTGATTGAATGGCAGAACAACCAGTTGCAGGAGGGAGCCGTGATCCTTCCTTGGGAGGTGAGCCCACCTTCTCCTCTCCTGGCATGTGCTCAGTCGCGGAGGCTGCAGGCCAGCCCTCCTGTCCCCTAGAGGCCCCAGCCGCTTCGCGCCTGCTGCCCAGAGGCCCTCCACAGGTCCAGGGCGGAATGCTTGCCTTGTCACCAGGACGACACAAGCATTCCGCCAGGTTGGTCACGCTGCTCGCTCTCAGTGGCCACCTCCCCCAGGACTGGGGGGCTCTGGCGGCACTGAAGGGACTGAGCACTGCCATCTTGTGGCTATGGGTGCCGCCATCTTTGTGATGGAGTGATGGTTAATTAGCATATTACCCATTTATTAGATGGGATATGTCTCAAGAATTTTCACATGGTAGCAATAACCAAAAAAAGGCATGATTAGTTCAATTTCATACTGTTTTATAAAACAGACTCTTGAGTTGATTTGCCAAATCATTAATTAGCCTAGTAATTATTATTACTTAGCATAAACTAAAATGTTTTTAAATGTGACTAGGAAGAAAAGAAAAATATTTTTACTCTACCTATTTAAAATTTTATAAAGAGAATTCTAGGAACAATTTGAAACTTCATAAACTGAATAGTACCTTACAAAATTATATATGGAGAAATTAGGTAAAACTTTCTAAGAGCTTAAAATGTTCTTGCAATTTTTTATGGATTTTCCAAAGTATAATTGATATTCATGTGACTTAGAAGGCTACTACTTTCTATGATTAACTACATGTACATGTCTTAATAAGAGGCTTTTTGAGTTTTTTTAATACATATTTTTATTGATTTTAGAGGAAGGAAGGAAGAGGGATAGAGAGAGAAATATCTATCGGCTGGCTCCTGCACACCCCTACTGAGGGACTGAGCCCTCACCCTGGGAATGTTCCCCTGATGGGGAATCAAACCATGACCACCTGGGTTCATGCTCAACCACTGAGCAATGCTAGCCAGGGCTAAAATAAATTTCTTAATATAATAAAAACACAATATAGTTTGTGATTCACCTTATTCTGTTTAATGTTGTTATACCTATGTTCTTTAAAGTGATTTTTTTGAGATGTTTCATTTTATGTGCCTAATAATGGCAAGATTCTATTTGCTCTACAGCCTAAATTATTTTTGCAAACATTTGGAAAAATAAAATAATGAAGATAACCATATTCTGCTTTGACTGACAAATAGGAAAAAAGTACAGATTCCCAGAAAGATTAAGTTAATAAAATGCAAGTACTTAATTAAATATGTATGTAAACACAATATAAGCCTTTATAAACTAAAAATCTACATTTTTCTGCTTCATCTTAGTATAACTATGATGTAATATAATTTTCTACAAGACGCTTTAATCTCATATGTATGTTTTACAAAATCTACTTTTTACTTTTCAAATTGTTTTTATTTTGAGAGTATGATTATTAAAGCTGGGGATAATGAAACAAGGAACAGGACAGAACCTAGGCAGGGCTGCTGTGGCTCATGGAAAAGTCAGAGAAAAGGGGGCCTTTGAGACAGGTTCAGGGCATTAGCCAGGGACAAGCTGCTGCTGATTATAGCTCCCCTGGTTGCAAGTCTCATGGGGACCCTTTAGAGTATAAGATATATGCATCCCTGAGAAGCAAGTCATGGGCATACTCTCTGGAGGGAGAGGACACCAAAACCTATCTTCTGGAGTGGGTTTTTTGGTTTTCACTTGCTTTGGTTGTATTGAGGTCATGGTTAATCAACAGTAACTAAAATATTTTTATAAATATGCAGAAAAAAATTCAAAATGATGATGAAGATGTTATTGTTAGTTCTATTTTCACTGACCATCACAAAAAAGAAAAATTCAGAGAGTCCAGTAAAGATTTGAAATTTATTAAAGCAAGAAATGCCTTAGGAAGGCACACATACAGAAGTCAGGTAAGATCTTTCAATTTAAATTAATAGCTATTTTTCAGCTGCTTTCTAAATTTGCCAGATATGTTATTTATGAAATTGTTTTTAATTATATGTACAAAAGTTTTTATAAAGCACTTATGTACAATTTTTAAAAGAATATAAAGTTCATGGTATTTATAGTCTTCTATGACTTGCTTTTTTGCTGGATTTCTTTTTGTTGGTGTTTGATTAATTGGTTGGTTTTTGCAATTATGAACATTTCTGCCATGAGCAGTATGAACATTTTCTTCCATGTCTCTTGGTGTGTACATGTTTAAGAGTTTCTCTAGCTTAGGATATATTCCTAGGAGTAGAATTCCTTTGTTGGGAATAAGGACTGCATGTTCAGTTGTACTCAGCAATACCCAACTGAACATGCAGTCCTTATTCCCATGTTTTCCAAAATATGTTACTTATGGTATAGCCTCTTCAACACTGGATGAGTTTTCCGGTTGTATATATATAATTACTAATTTTAAAATGTATTATATTGTTATAAGTCAGACTCATCTTAAATTTACTTGGATAACATATTCATGTTAAGATTTGTTTAATTGTTGTCTAAATAAATGTAGAAGGGAATTAAGAAAAAGGATGAAGACATCCAAAGGAGTTATACTCGGAGGAAAAAAGCCAAAAAAGAAAAAGAGAGAGATTCCAGGAGGGATGTCCAACATGATAAAAGTAAAAGCACCTTAAGAGAGCACACATACAGAGATCAGGTAAAACTTTGTAAGCTAAGCTAAACAGTTTTCATTTTTTTTTTGGCTCTTCCCTAGTGTAATGTAGACATATATATAGTCTTGATTTTTATGATTGCTTGCTGTGTTAAATACTAACCTGCACATCTTATGGGAAAATCCTTCTTGAGTTAATCTGGTGTGATATGCATAATGTTATGATTAATTTTGCTTCACAATGAAAGTATTTTTATATATACACGCAAAGAAATTTGAGTTAATAATCAGGATATTCAAATACACTTTGTTTTGCCTGAATGTAACAAAAAAGAAAAAGAAATGTTCTGAAAAAAGAGGCTAAAATTGTTAAAATGAAAAGTGCCTTAAGACTACATGTGTATGTAGTTTGGATAATACATTCTGGTCTAAAGTTTAGTTTATATTGTTCTCTTTTCTAGCATAATATAGACCATTTTAATAAGATAGCTTTTCTTTAAAATGGGATCCTTCTTGAGTTAATTTTTCTAGATTATAACTTTATTTTACAACTGGAGGCCTAATGCACGAAATTCATGCAAGAGTAGGCCTTCCTTCCCTCTGGTCGCCGGCAGGCATCCAGGACCCAGGCTTCTCTCGCAGCCCTGGCTTCATCTGGAAGGTCGTCCGGAAGATGTCTGGTCTAATTAGCATATTATGCTTTTATTGTAAATTTAAATTTATATACATATATTCAGGAGGTTCTTCAGAGAATGATAAAGTAAATAAATAATGGATCATATCTTGTGTGAGCATGGCAATAAAGAAACACAAGAGAGGTTCTAGGAAAGATTTGGGACAAGCTAAAATGAAAACTACCTTAAGAAAATACATATGTAAATATGAGGTAAAACTTTCCAAATTGAACTGTTTGCTTTTTAAAAACGTTTTTTTCACTGAATAATCCTATATAACAAAGAGCTAATATGCAATGGTCATCATACCCTCACTCCATAAAGGCTCAGACACTCAACACCGGGGAGAGAGAAATGGGGACCAGCCAGGTACAAATGAGCTCGCATGAGAGGAATGGGGACCAGCCAGGCTGCAGCCCAGGAGAGGGACAAGCCACCCGCCCCGCAGTCGCGGGTGCCAGTGGCTGTGCCTATGCCTGCGGCCTGGGAGAGGGACAAGCTGCCCGCACCATGGTTCCAGGCACCTGCGGCTGGCCCGGGCAAAGCCGGCCCAGGTCCTTGGTGCCTGTGGCCAGCCAGAAGAAGGGAAACCTGGGTCCTGGGTGCCTGCGACTGCCCGAAGGAGGGAATCATGGGTCTCAGGTGCGGGGTGAGGCAGAGGGGTTAAGGGTGATCAGGCAGGCAGACAGGCGAGCAGTTATGAGCCAGCAGTCCCAGGTTGCGAGAGGTAGTCAGACATCCCCTGAGGGGTCCAGGATTGGAGAGGGTGCAGGCCAGGCTGAGGAGACCCCCCCCTCCCGTGCACGGATTTCGTGCACCAGGCCTCTAGTCTTTATGTATGCAGAAAGAAAGGAAGATTTCTGTTTTTGCTGATCATGCCGAAGAATCAGTCTTTATATAATACTAGAGGCCCGGTGCTCGAAATTTGTGCACGGGAAGGGGGGTTCCCTCAGCCCAGCCTCCACCCTCTTCAATTCTGGACTCCTCGGGGGATGTCCAACTGCCAGATCAGGCCTAAACGGGCAGTCAGACATCCCTCTCACAATCCAGGACTGCTGGCTCCTAACTGCCCCCCTGCCAGCCTGATCACCCCTAACCACCTTTGCCTGCCAGCCGGATCACCTGTAACTACCTCCCTGCCGGCCGGGTTGCCCCCAACTGCCCCCCCTGCCGGCCTGGTCACCCCCAACTGCCCCCCCTTGCTGGTTTGGTTGCCCCCAACTGCCTCCCCCGCTGGCCTGCTTGCCCCTCACTGCCCCTCCTGCCATCCTGGTTGTTGTCAACTGACCCCCCTGCCGGCCATTTTGCCCCACGCAGCCTGCTGTTCAGTCGTTTGGTTGTCCCTCACTAACCCTCCTGCCGGCCTTGTCACCCCATGCAGCCTGCTGTTCAGTCGTTAATGTGGGGGCATCCTGACCAATTTGCATATTACCCTTTTATTAGTATGGATGTATGGAAGGATACTTGCTGTGGTTAACACTGCATGGATGTGCTCTTGTATTATATTTTCCATTGTGATACTAATCACTTGTGTTGACACTATAGTACACTGTTTAACATACTTTTCCATGTATGCAGAAAGAAAGGAAGATTTCTCTTTTTGCTGATCATGACAAAGAATCAGAAACCAAGGATATCAGGACAAATGTGGATATTGTTGAAATAAAAAATGCCTTAAGGAAGCACATATATAGAGCTCAGGTAGAACTCAGCATGCTAAAGATTTTGTATCGCTTACTGTTCTTCTCTAGCATAACCAAAACAATAATAATAACTATAATAATAAAAATAATAATTGGCTCCTTATTATGTTTAATGTTTCTTAAAATACTTTTCTTAATTCATTAATTTGTTATGACCAGTAAGTATTTGGCCACTTAGTAAATATGTTGAATTCTCTGCTAATACCTGCATGATTACAAATAAATTATATATAACAGGGTTTACTGCCTTTCCCATAGCAACCGCTGTTCACCTTGCCCAGGCCTTCACCTAGAGGGAGGATTTCTTTAGTCTCCCATCCTGTCTCCTTTTTTTTCCATGTGCCCTGATGAGATACTTCCATTGAGTGCTAACTCACCGTATGCCTTTGATTCCCAGGGTTTCTGTTCGCTTCATGCAGCCCTCACTTGACCTTTAGCTAGTGGTGAAAATTTTAGCTGAAGTTTTCTTACCCTCTTTAATGGAGGCGTTCTCTTTCTACCATCCTGTGTCTTGGATAAATTAGTGCTCACGTCCCGTTTCCTTAGAGCAAGGTTCTCAACCTTTCTAATGCCACGACCCTTTAATACAGTTCCTCATGTTGTGGTGACCCCCAACCATAAAATTATTTTCATTGCTACTTCATAACTGTAATTTTGCTACTGTTATGAATCGTAATGTAAATATCTGTGTTTTCTAATGGTCTTAGGCTCTACAGCAGCGGTTCTCAACCTGTGGGTCGTGACCTACAGGTTGAGAACCGCTAGCAGGGCCCCCTAAGACTATCGGTATCAGAAATTGTTTTGTAAGTTTGGCTGAAGTTTGTAAACTGAAATGTATTTTTTGACCAAAAAAATGTTAAACTTTAATTATATGATTGATATTTTGTAGGCTATAAGATACAGCTGCATTAAGATAGATAAACAACCAGTATACAATATGGAGGTAAGGGGCTTGCAGTAGGGTGGTGACGGGGCAAAAATGGGGCTTTATGTTTTGTTATTTTTAGTGTTTTGATGTAAAGGAATGTATTGTCTGCCGATCAAAGTTTCCTTTTTTTTCATTTATTAATTAGAGAGAGAGAGGAATTGGGATGAGGAGAGAGAGAGAACCGTCAATTTGTTGTTCCACTTATTTATGAAGTCATTGGTAGATTCTTGTATGTGCCAAACACATACCTGGGTGTATTGAGACGACTCCACGGCCCCTATTAAATTTTAAATGTAGTTTTCCTAAATAGAAATCAACACTAAAAATACTGTCTGTCATGGCCTCAAAATTTTTTATATGGTAGTAAAATCTAATAACAAGAATTAAAATCTTGTGCTCATCACAGATGAGTTTTGTATCCCTTTTCTCATATTTTATAACTTTTAAAAATACTACTTATAGATTAAAATATAATATTTAAAAATGTATCTATCTTTCATATACTTTTTCACCTCTTTAAAATGATTATTTTATTCCATGTAGTCTTTTAGAGTATTTTTGATTCTTGACTAGTTCAAAGTGGTTAACTTGCATTGTTAAAAATATTTTGACCAAGGGAAATGTATTTCATGGAACTCTTAGAACTGTTATTAATGTGCATTCTCAGAGTGATTTTAATGGCATTATGCAGTTGTTACTTTTGCAAATATTGATGATGCTTAAGAATTTTAATATATTTAGTATATCTTAACAGACATAGTTTGCTTATAAGTTTAAAAAAGATAAAAAATAATTTTTCACCTAAAGAATTATGTGTATTATAAGTAACGTGCGCTAACCAATTGCGCCAACCGAAGGACTTATATGCATGCATATAAGAATAACCAACGGATGCAAAACATTGAGGGGTGAGGGCATGTTTGGGGACAATGGTAAGATATGTACACATATAATACCTTAATTTAAAAAATGGAAAAAAAAATTACGTGTAATTGTGGCTCTTACTTAGGTTTCCTCATCATCAGCCAGACTGTGCAAATGCCTTTTAAATTTTTTCTTTTAGAGGTAGTATTTCCCCTTACTATTTAAGGCAACAGAAAATAAGTAAAGCAGTAATCTAGTTTTTGCAGTGCCTTATAGTTGTAAAACTTATTTATATACTAGTAAATCATCCTTTATGACCTATGTAACAATTCTGTGACATTATAAAGTCAGGACTTAATTGGCACTTTACAGATGAGGAAATTAAGGCTTCTTGATAATTCAAGATTTGATACCAAGGTTTTACCCTTATCTTGTTTGAGTCATTGGCTCTTTCCTTTCTTAGGTTAAAAATGCTGAAATTCCCAGAGGTGTATTAAATTTAATTGAAAGTCTCATCGAAGGCCAATTTTTTAAAGAAGCAATTGAAGAGCTTTCCTCTTTGCAAGCACATTATATCCCTCCTGTATGCCTTCTTCATGCTCTTCTAGAGAATATCCTACAGGTAAGAACAGTCTTTCAAAGAATGTAAAATATAAACATTTTTTTTTCATTTCTTATACACTTATAGCTCATTTTCTATTCCGTACTTCTTGCCTCATTTTAATAGGAAATGTGGTACCCATTTATTACTATTTCTCTTCTATTTTTAAACTATTTACCAGGTATTACTCTGAGTGCTTTTAACTTACTATTTTCTCAGAATTTCCAAGGTAATTTTATCTTGGAAAAAAATTTATTTATTTATTTATTTATTTATTTATTTATTTATTTATTTATATGTGTTATGTGTATGTGTCATGACAGTGGAATTAGAATACATTACACTACAATGACCTAGAGTGCCATTTGGTAAATTACTCCTTTAGTACATTGATAATAACCATTTTTATTTATAGTATAGATAACATACTTGTTAAACTGTGAAAACCAATAGGAATAGCTTTTCAAAGGTAGCTTTTCAATCATGTTCATCAGCAAGGTGCCAATTTGAAGAAATAATAGGTTTAAGCTATGTCAGACTAATATCCCACCTAATAAAGGAGTAATACGCAAATTGACTATACCTCTGCTATACCCACAAAGCCACGCCCACCAGCCAATCAGGAGCGAGTATGCAAATTAACCCAACCAAGATGGCTGTGGCCACAGAGAGAGCAGGAGGCTTGGGTTTCCCCAACGATGGAGGAAGCCAAGCTTTCCGCCTGCCCTGGCCTGACTTAGCCTCTGCTTAAGGCTACAAAGTTTCAATTATAGAAGATAAATAAGTCCCAACAAAA
The DNA here is from genome assembly GCA_026230045.1 of Corynorhinus townsendii. NCBI lineage: Eukaryota > Metazoa > Chordata > Mammalia > Chiroptera > Vespertilionidae > Corynorhinus > Corynorhinus townsendii. Next base: position 28,079,318 of record JAPDVU010000012.1, read on the forward strand.
ATGGCTGTGGCCAGGAGCGAGCAGGAGGCTTGGCTCCGCTCAAGGCTACAAAGTTTCAATTATAGAAGATAAATAAATCTCAGATACCAGGGCCTCCACTTGGGTCGTGGGGGAGAGGGGGGTGGCCAGCCTGCAAACCACTCCAGGCCTCTCACCCAGGCTGCCTCATGCCCCAAGGGAACTCCCACCCTGATCCGGGACACCCTTCAGGGCAAACCAGCCGGGCCCCACCCGTGCACCAGGCCTCTATCCCAGTCGTCAGCAAACTGTGTCTCACGAGCCACATGCAGCTCACAAGCCGTGGTTTGCTGCTCTATTGACTAATGAGTTTACCGATCACTGACCTAGACTCTCCATTCCAATAATTACAGGCTGTTGTTGTTCCTTGTGATTAAGCCCCTATCCCTCTACAAACTCATTAGTCAATAGAGAGGCAAACCTTGACCAGAAGCAGTTCCGACCACTGCTCTATCCTATCTAATAAAAGAGTAATATGCAAATTGACCGTCACTCCAACACACAAGGTGGCTGCCCCAACGTGGTCAAAGATGACTGCCCCATGTGGACACAAGATGGCCAGCAGGGGAGGGCAGTTGGGAGGGACCAGGCCTGCAAGGGAGGGCAGTCGGGGGCGATCAAGCCTACCGGGGAAAGCAGTTGCGGGGACCCAGGCCTGCAGGGGAGAGCAGTTAGGGGTGACCAGGCCTGCAGGGGAGGGTAGTTAGGGGTGACTAGGCCTGCAGGAGAGGGCAGGTAGGGGCAAACAGGTTGGCAGGGGAGCAGTTAGGCATCAATTAGGCTGGCAGGGGAGTGGTTAGGGGGTGATCAGGCTGGCAGGCAGAAGCAGTTAGAAGGCAGGCAGGTGAGCAGTTGGGAACCAGCAGTCCTGGATTGTGAGAGGGATGTCCGACTGCCCAATCCTACCTGGATCGTGCCTAAATGGGCAGTTGGACATCTCTTAAGGGCTCCCAGATTGGAGACGGTGCAGGCTGGGCTGAGGGACACCCCCACCCCCCCGTGCACGAATTTTGTGCACTGGGCCTCTAATATAAATATTTATTTATTTATTTATTTATATTTATATAAGCAGTGACCGTGATGACTGAAACAACCATTTGACTCATCACCATGCAGTGCTAGCATAGATGCATAGACACAGGTAAAGTCTATGAGTGAACTAAGAATGAACAAGACAAATACTTGCCTTCACAGAGCTTGCACTGTAAGAAGGTTAGGTCAGGGATGAGAATTCAAAATTGCCATCAGCACAGACCTGAGGTGCTGCTTCTCAGAGTGGCCAGAGATACACCTGGTAGCAGTCTTGGGATGTGACTGAAGGGCTGGTGCCAACATGAAGGCGGGGCCATTCTGGATTTCCCAGAGGAGCCAATTGCTGCCTAGGAGGTGGAGCTTTTGACACTGACTGGCATAGAAACTGACCAATCAGAACCTAATATGGGTGAATGCAAAGGCTGAACTTAAGGTGGGAGCTGAGGAGGGGTATTAAGGGCAACAGCTGTTTGGTATAAGGTGTAAGAAAGCGGTTCAATTTTTTAATGACCGGTTTGGCAGTATAGTGCATATGGCTGGCTATCAGTCCAGATATAGGGGCTATGTATTTTTGTCTGTCAAGAGCATCTCCTCCTGCTGAAAGAAGGCTCCTCTTCCCCCCCCCCCCCATTTAAGCAATCCTATCCTATATAATCTATCTATACTAATAAAGGTTAATATGCTAATTAGACCAGGTCAACCGGCCATCTTCCAGATGTCTGACTTCTGGACAAAGCCATGGTGGTGGCGGCTGAGACGCTGGCAGTTAGGGGCAATCAGGCTGTCAGGGTAGAGCAGTTAGGAGTGAGATCAGGCTGGCAGAGGATTAGGGGCAATAGAGCCAGCAGGGGAGGGCAGTTGGGGGCCACCAGGCTGGCAGGGGAGGGCAGTTGCGGGTGATTGGGCCAGCAGGGGAGGGCAGTTGTGGGTGACCAGGCTGGCGGGGGGGGGGGGGGCCGTTGGGGGTGACCAGGCCAGCAGGGGAGGGCCGTTGGGGGCATAAGGCAGGCAGGCAAGTGAATGGTTAAGAGCCAGTGGTCCGGGATTGTAGAGGGATGTTAGACCAATAGTTGGACATCCCCTGAGGGGTCCTGGATTGGAGAGGGTACAGGCCTGAGGGACACCCCCTGCCCCCCCCATGCATGAATTTTGTGCTCTGGGCCTCTAGTGTTAGTGATAAGAAAGAACGTTGCATGAAAAATTTCTTACCTTTAGTTCCTTTCAGGTCACATTTGGGAACTGTTACCTCACTCTAATCATTAAAAGTAAAATGGGCGTTTCATATAAGTTAATCCCAAAAGCTAGTATTATCTAATGTATTGATACAGATTTAGAGTGTACCTAAATACGTTGTAGTATTTAATTAGCTAGATACTTCTATATGATCTTTTGCTCAAATACATTTATTTAGCAAGAAAGTTAGGCCATGGTTATTATAGTTTTAGACTGAATTAGCTGGTGAAAGTATACTTTTGGCTAAAGTGTTTTATTTGTTTGTTTATTTTTAAATAATAGGATAATATAGATACATTTTCTGGTCGATACTTTCATATATTGTCAGCTCTTCTTCACCTGCATCCTCCTTGGAAGTCCCCAACCATGTCAAGATACTACTTAGAATTGTTTCAATGTCCAACATGTATGAAAGGAGCGTGGTCTCTAATAGAAGTGCTTATCAGGTGAGGAATTTCACATGTGAGGATTTAATTTAACTTAGTAGTTATGCTGGTTTTTAGGAACTCATGAAAGAAGTAAATATTTTTTTTCAAAATTTACTGTATTTGTGGATATATAATGTTTGTGTTGTATTTATTGTAAAACTCTTATAAATAGGTCACATCTAAATTGGTTGTGTTTGTCAATCAGTTTATTTAAAAAATAAATGTTTATTGAATGCATGAAATTGATTCACAGAAAGCCAAATCATTATTTGTTTTTATTTTTTAACAAAATCCTAAGCTTGCATATGTTTTAAAAATTAATTAAGAAAATTTGGATATGAATATCATCAAACTTTAGTCACCAAAAGTTTAAATATTTTTAATTTTAAACATCAGTGTTTGTTATATTTTTTCAGCTAGAAATTTGAAGTTTGAAACTGAACTTTCTGTTTACTAAATATATCATCTCTTTCGTGTCTCTACACTTGCTATCATCTGCCTATGTGCTTCTTCTTTTGTCTTCTAGATGTTACTCTCTCCAGAAGTCCTATTTCTCCTTTCTCCCCAGCAGAACTAATCATTTTTTCCCTTTCTTTTCTGATAGCTCTCTGTCTTTGATAGCCTTCCTTTGTGTGGGAAGTATTTTTTTTGTCCAAGTGTTTAGTTTTAGGGGGTCCATAGTAGTGAGAGAAAAGATACTTGCAAGCAAAGGCTAGACCTTTGGTTATAAATTTGAGATCATAAAGATTCACCTACCATCTTGGTTGTGATATATTTGAAGCTAAACTACTAGCTAGCATGCATTTATGCATTCTTTCAGCAAATGTTTATTGAATACTTACTGGGAGCCAGGCACTGTGCTATACTTCAGGGATAAGAACATAAATATAGCAAACAGTTTTTTCACTTTTCAAGGTGACTGGTACGAAAACATAATTTTTACACAACAGCATTTGCGTAGCATGGTAGAGGATGTGAGGATATACGCTTTATGTAGCTGACATCTTTCTAATTTCCAAATCTATTTCTTCCTTCACTGTCATTGCCTTTATTTTAAAAGCCCTAAATGCTTCTTATATAAAAGTATTGTAATACCTGCTTTATTGATCTTGATTTCACTTTTTCCTCTTAATGTATCTTCAAAGTACTTCAGATGCTCTTTCCAAAGTGGTCTTTGACATAAGAGTAGAAGCTCACTTTTAAGCATCTTTAACCTCAGTGCTTACTTTAACGCCTGAAACATAAAAAATGCTTAATAAATTGTTTGGATGAATTAATTAAAGCTATGGGAAATGAAATTTGGACAGCTTAAAGTACATTTTTTGGTAAATAAATATTTAGATTTTGATTCAAAATAATTGGGTTTGATGGAGATTGGGGGAAAGAGCCTAGAGAAGTCGTATGAATATAGGTGAGTGGGGTGATATTAGTCTACTTTTTAATATATTTGAAATCTTTTATAATATATATATATTTTTTTAAAGAAAGGATACTATAGTACCCATCTCTGGCAATTTTCAGATACACTGAGCAACTGATTATGGGCATGGAGGATCTTGTAGAACAAATTTGGATATTAAATAAATTGTTAAATTTAATAGCTCCTAAGGACCTTTCTAACCTGAGAATGTGGTATTCAAACAGAAATCGGGGAACGTAGAAACAAAGGAGAAAGTTACAAGTATATAGTTAATATAATTAATAATAAAGGTAGAAGAAAATTGTAGTAAATAGTTGCATAGAACTCTATTTCTTTCAGATCTATAGTTCTGAGTAATTTTATATTCTTTTTGGAAAACTACTGTAGAACTCTGTTGTCCAATCCAGTAAGTTTACTTAAGATTAGATAATTAAAAGTTTAAGTCCTTCGTTGCACAAGTTACATTTCAGTAAAACATATCCATCATTACAGAACATTCTGTTGGATAAGACTACTATCAGAAAGAAAATAAATGCTAAATTTGTGGAATTCTAAAAAATAGCTCTAAAATAGCCTTCATTTTACTAAATAATGAAAAATAAAATTATCTTGAGTAAAAGGGGATTATGGGGAGTCTTATAAATTGAGAGTATTGCTGATCATCTGAATCAAAAGGGTTTAATGAAATTCATTATTTTTTATTCTTTATCAGTGATATAAAGAGTACAAAGGGAGAGTACCAGATGGTTATTAAACATTACAATCATTGAAAAGAAATTAGACCTGTATTATTAAAAATGTAATATTATGAAATACTTGACATGATTTAATTTTTTAAAGGAAGAAAATAGTAACGAAATTTTACTGAACTTGCTTTATATTTTGTTGAAGCAAATTTTATTACAATTCCAGTAATACTCTAAAAAATACTATGTCCACAAATTACTCAATAAATTGCTTATATTTTTGTTGGGTTCATGTTTTTCAGGTCTTGCCTTTTCAATGAAAATTTTTGTCATCAAATCTCAGAAAATATTACTGGCTCTAAGGTGCTCTACCTGACACTGCTCAAATTTTTCTTTAATTTAGTTGAAAGTGAAGTACGACAACTGAGTCAAAAGTAAGTTTTAATCGCCAAAAAACCCATTTTTTTATATTTACATGGTTTTACATACCATTTTTCTAATCATTTATGTACATATTTTTATGTATTTACTTATTTATTTGTTTATTTATCTTCTTAATGTATTTATTGATTTCAGAGAGGAAAGGAGAGGGTTAGAGAGATAGAAACATCAATGATAGAATCATTGATCAGTTGATCAGTTTCCTCCTGCATGCCCCCTCCTGGAGATTGAGTCCTCAACCTGGGCATGTGCCCTTGGCCAGAATCGAACCCGGGACCCTTCGGTCCTCCGGCTGATACTCTATCCACTGAGCCAAACTAGCTAGGGCTATATACATATTTTTTTTTAAAAAATCACCTAGTTTTCTAGTTGAAGTAGATTTAATTTTAAAACATATTTCTAAACACAGTCCTTAAGTGGCAATAGAGGTCTTTTTATGTATCCTTAGTTCACATTTTAATTTTCACCAGCTTATACATTTGGGTATGTGAGAATCTTTTTATTTTTCATAATTTATATACTTTTGAATTTTTAGTAACTGAATGCTTAAGTAAAAAGCTATACTAGGTTTTAATACTGAATTTGTAATAATTATAAGTTTTGTGTATGCTCTTTAAACATTAGATTACTATGTGTATTTGTTGGTGGGTATGTTGAACTCGGGACATTTTTTATATTTTATCCTTTATTAAAACTACTAGAGGCCTGGTGCACAATATTTGTGCACTGGCGTGGAGGGGAGGGGGTGTACCTTCAGCACAGCTTGTGCCCTCTCACAGTCCGGGGCCCCATGGGGGATGTCTGCTTGCTGGCTTAGGCCCATTCCCTGCCAGCAGTCGGACATCCCTCTCACAGTCCAGGAGCCCTAGCTCCTTACCACCCACCCTCCTGCTTACTGCTCCTTACTACTCAGCTTCCTGCTCCTTAGCGCTGCCATGGAGGCAGAAGAGGTTCCCACCACCACTGCTGTGCTCGCCAGCCATGAGCCTGGCTTCTGGCTGAGCGGCACTCCCCCTGTGGGAGCTCACTGACCTCCAGGGGTCAGCTCCTGCATTGAGCGTCTGCCCCCTGGTGGTCAGTGCGCATCATAGCAACCGGTCATTCTGGTCCTTCTGTCGTAATGGCCACTTAGACTTTTATTATATAGATAAATTTTATGTATTATGACCTTTCTCTATTCAGAAATTGCTAGAATTTTTAAAATATATTTTTATTTATTGTTGATAGAATTACAGATATCTCCCTTTTCCTCCCTTTCTTTAGCCCCTAGCTAGAATTCTGTTTACTGACAAGATACTGTGTCTAATAACTATAGTGATCAAATTGATCATAAATACATAATTCTTGTTCATATTTTTATTAGGTTGTGTGACTGGTCAGATTCTCAGAGTCTGAAAATAACGGGAAAGGCAATTCTCCTTGAAATCTTCTGGTCAGGAATTGAGACCTCTGGGCTTTTGACCAGACCAGTATATATGCTTTTGGAGTGGACTATATATTCTCACAAGGAAAAATGCAAGTCTAATGATGTAAGTAGGATTAACTTACAAGTGAATAATTGTTTATGAAAAAAAGTATATCTTTGAATTGTACATGTTTTTCTTCTCTTTACTCTTTGAATTACTTGAAAATATTAAAATGAACCAAATATGTCATTGTTTTCTATGTTTGTCTAGTGTTAAGGTAAAAGAGTTTTGGAGACATGTTTCTTTGTCATCTCACATTTGGATACAGGAGCCAGGGACAGTTATTTGATTTTTAATGATAAGAAATCTATAGTTACTTGGCATTCTAGATTTTTTACTTTTGTACATTTCTATTCCTGAGAAACTTGTAATTTTTATAAAATGTTTGTCTGAAATAAAAATTCTTACCTGTTTTTAAAACTACCTTTCTGGATGTGGAGTTATTTCCTGAAATATTTCTTTGTAGGTAGATTTTGCCTGTCATTAGAAATTTAACATAGAGTGATTTTTGTGAAGGATAGTTGGAAAGGTTAAATACAGTAAAATATGTATAGTGCATGGCAACATATTGTGCCACAATTTGGGTGCATTATAAAAATTACCTTCTCCTATTCAAATGATCTCTGCCTTTGGGACTTATCTACTCTTTCGTGTGTTATATCATTAATTTCTGCTCTTATTTTTTTTATTCTTTTACTGTCTCTTGTACTTGAATGGATCTTTTTTCAATTTACGCTTTTTTTGTTGTAATGGTTAATACTCACCTGAGGATATTTTCCCATTGATTTTGTTTGTTTGTTTGTTTTAGAGATAGTGTGGAAGAGAGGGGGAGAGACAGAGAGAGAAACATGGATGTGAGAGAGAGATACCAATTGGTTGCCTCCTGCACATGCCCCCACCAGGACCCAGGATCTAGCTTATGTGCCCTTGAATAGAATCAAACTCAGGACCCTTCAGTCCACAGGCTGACATTCTATTCACTGAGCCAAACCGGCTAGGGCTCATTTTGCTCTTTATTTCTAATATATACACAATGTGAATTGCCTTTGGAGTACATCTTGAGAACCATTCCATAGGTTTTGATATTTTAGGCTGCTTTTATTTTCCTCAAGGTATTTTTTACTTTCAATAATGAATTCCCCTTTGATCCAAGAAATATTTTAAGTTTTACAACTTCTAAATTAATGGGTTTTCTTACTGTTACGGATTTTGTTGGTTTGTCTATGCTTTGTTGTTCATTTCTAATAGTGAATTTTGGTTAAAGAGTGAGTTCTACATGATTTCTGATTTCTGAAATTAACTGAACTTTTTATTTTTAACCCCTTAAAATATTAGGGGCCAAAATGCTGTTGTATAGTGTTTTCTATCAAGTTTGATAATTGTTTTAATTAACTCTTCTGAATCTACTTTGTGGATTTGTTTCTTTATTTTTGTAATAGTTTCTGCTTTATATATAGTGATGCCTTGTTATTATTCATGACTGATAAATTATCATAATTGCAAGCTAGGTAATATTTTTTTCAGGAACAGTAAGCATAGTAGATAAGGTGGAGAGCTCTTGTGTCAAATGCCATAAAGTCTATTTTATGTTAAGAGTAAGGAAAATCATTTCTATTCCAATAATTTCTCTGATTCATTTCCTCTCCTCTACTTTTTAAATTCCAATATTTCACCTCCTCTTTTTATCCTTTGTGTTTTTTACCTTATTGATATTTTCAAGTTTTGTGTATACTTGGAACATTCTGGATAGTGTCTTTTCATCCAACTTTTAGTACATTATTCTTTTTAGATGTGTCTAATATGTTGGTAAACATGACAGTTATACTTTGAATATTTTTTCCAGTTTTAGACTTTTTTACTTTCAAATTACTATGACATGTTTTTATGGTTTCTAGTTCCCTACAAAATTTTCAAGGTTTTCTTTTGTCTTTGAACATGGCAATAATAGTTATTTTATAGTCTCTGTCTGATTATTCCATATTTGTAGTCTTTGTGGACCTCCTTTATTTGTTTCTGTTATTTGCTTCTCTTACATTTTTTATATTCCCTTGCAAGCTAATTATTGTTTACCATGTGTTGTAAATTGCATTTCAGAAATTGTTTGTAACAGTAATTTTGTGGCAAAGACAGAATATCTTCCTTCAAAGAAAATTTCTGTTAGTTTCTTCCAGGTGCCTGGGTGTACTACCATTTCATGACTACCCTAATCCAATGTCTTAAATTAGATGTTCTTGTATAGTCCAAGTGAAGTACAGGGTTACAAATGTATATCTTTGCTTTTGGTTCACTTACTCTGAGGGTGAAACACTTCAGGCTCTAAGAGTATTCGTTGTAAGGTCTTGAGCTAGGACTTTATACGCCATTTTCCTTAGGCTCCAAAAGCCACACTTCTGGAACTCAGTTCTCTTTCTGGAGTGAGCAAAATATTCTTAGGGCTACTTTTGAGTACTTCACTTGGTTTTTACCTTCCCCCTGATCTTGGCTTAGCAATTTCTCATAACTTTCCAGAAGATGTTTTACCTATTTTATTCAATATTTTTAGGTTTCTTTTATAATAGTGTTTAAATTATCGAGGCCTTCCTTAATGAGAAACAGAAGCCCTTGCTGGTTTTAAAAATTTTATTTAGAGGGCTGTCTGAGGCATGTGTAAAAGAAGAAAATTATTTTGAGGGCCCTAATTTTTAATTGACATTAAAAAAGGAAAATTATTTCTCTGTGTAGCTAGACTTTGTGATCAAGTAATCCTAATATATAACACTAACCAGGTGAGTAGCCATTTTCTTGTACATGTATCTGATTTTAAAAGAAATATGATTATGTAAATGTGTATACATTTAAAATAGTCAACAGAGATAGAACTATATATACTTCATTGCCAGTTGAGGATAGTACTTCTAAACTAAAACTAAAAACATTTTTATTAATTTCCATTTGCCTTTGTGTGTACTTTGATAGAAAATATGTCCTCATTTTTAAGGTTTCTTTTTTATCCATTTGATTATATAAATGAGATGGCTCACTTATGAATAAAAACAATAATAAAACTGTTTTCATAATTTTACTAAATCACCAAAGGACCATCATGTATAAGAATGTACCTGGGTTCCAGGTTCGTTTCCAGGTCCTGGTCGGGGCACATGCAGGACCAACGTATCTCTCTCACATTGATATTTCTATCTCTCTCTCCCCCAACTTCCTTTCTCCTTTCCACTCTCTAAATAATACCAATGGAAATAATATCCTCAGGTGAGGATTAACAAAACAAAACAAAAAAAGAATTTACTCAGGAAATACTGATGTCAACAGTAACAGATTTATAGATTTTTAACTTGAAGATTTTTGTTCAAATTTATAAGTAGTCAACATATTTGTGAAGTAATGTGCAATAAATTATAGCATTGGTTGTAATGTGCATACTGGTTTTAAACTTTGCAAGTTAATATTTTATTTTTCATTTTATTTGCTTAAGTTCATATAAACTGTGTTTGTATTATGTTACTTTATCTATTAGAATTCATTCTTGTACTTAATTGTATCTTTTTGGCAGTTTCCAATTTCAAGAATTCTATGCATGTTCACAGACATCATTTTCAGTGCTGTCAAGCATTTGTTTTTTGATTTGCTGAGTTGAAGCATTCAATTTAAGTCATTAGCTAAACAGAAGTCCTCAGTTTATGCTAATATTATTTTGTCATAATGTCAGTCAGCAAGTATTGCTGAGTGACACCATGGCAGTGAATTTCATTGCCATTAATCTAAGAAAGCTTTGGGCTTTCCTTGGTAAAGAGCAGAGGTGGATTATGTCAAGGTTATTGAGGAGGTACAAATTTTACTTTCTTTGTGATATCCTTAAGTGCTGTTTCATGATATCCCTACAATTATAGGTAGAAATGGAACCTAGTTTACATTTAAAGATAAGGAACTTGAGGGTAAAGAGTTTAAGTAACTTTTTCAAGATATCGCAGCCTGTTAGGGCAAAGCCTTAATAGAGCCCAAGTCTCTACTTTGGCATATTTTCTCTGGTTTCATTCAAATGCAAGTGTTTAAAACAGGAAAAGGCACAGTGTGTGCATTGTGTTTACATCTTCCTGACAGAGGTACTAGAAGAGCAGTTTGTCATCTATTGCAGTGTGCTATTGTAGACAGCCCTACCTGGGAGTCAGATGTCCAAGATTCTAGTTGTTCTACATTATATGCTAGTCAATTTTTGGAAGATTGCCAAGTTTCTAAACTGGAGATTACTTGTACTGGCTGATCATAGAAAACTGAATTGACAGAATGTCTGGTAATAAACTTTAACATACTAGGAGTTCTAAGGTAAATAAGTCATATGTAAAAATGATGTTATCTTTCATTTTTTAAATTAATTCTTAGGGTATTCATGTTCTTTTCTTTCAGTTTTAGCAGTCATTTTAGTATTTCATGATACTTTTCTATTTTGGTGGTTTATTTGCTGGGTTTTTTTTACTAATCCATTTCTAGAGTATATATATCCACTATGCTAGAAATAGTAGCATTGTTTAAACCCTGTTAAAGTTACAGTGAATACAATCCATAGCACAGTGTCTTGGCCTTCTGTTTATATTGAATACCACAATTAAGAGTACATTATAAAAGGATCCAAAGCCTGGATTTGAAAGTGTCTTTTTATATAAAATTTTCTATTATGGGTATGTGCTGTATGTTATGTATGTTCAGCTAATGGCAGCCAGATAAGAATAACTTTGGCAGGATCTTTGTTAATCATGGTACCTATAGTTATTTCTTGAAAGTACTGCAAGGCCTACCTGTTTCTAACTGTGTAATAATGGTAATATCAGGGAAAATTGAACATTAAGCACTATTGATATTCCCTTGTGTCAGGTACATGTGTACATACATTTGTGTAAGAAAGAGGGAAAGTCCCAACTGGTTGATTTTATTTTTAATTGCTGGGAGTGCTGGATTATGGTTTTCTTTGAGGCTTATTAGCTCTGTGGGCTAACCTCCCTTTTACCTATTAAGCATCCTACAATGGGCATCTGAAGTGATTCTGATTTACTGTTTGCTTAAGCTGGGGAATATTTTGAGATATCAAAATCTACCAGTCTCTTTCTTTCTGAGTAGTGTCTTTGCTGATATTCAGATACACATTATGTTAGAAGGACTAGTTCTGTGGTATGGATCTTGACATGATCAGTTTGCTTGTTTAAATATAGATTTTCACTATCCTGTTTTATGTCCTCTTGATAACTTGAACCATGAGAAGAAGTAAAACTTACTCAGAGTAATCCATGTACATGTTGGCTTTACAAGGAATGAAGTTGGCTTCCTGCAAAGTTCTGGCTAAGACCTAGTGCTTAAGGAGTCAGTTCTGATCAGTTGCAATGCTTAGACCCTCCCAGGGTACAGAGGAGTCATTGGTAATTTTCCAGCTTACTAAGGCCAGTCCTGCTGCTTGCTTCCCAAGTCACACAGCTATCACTGCACCCCCCCACACCCCTTTCCCCCCAAGAATTGTCAATCCACTTCTTTCTATGCCCCTGATTCTATTATATTTACCAGTTTATTCTGTTCGTCAGATTTTTTTATTCACTTGCTTTTTAGATTCACTTGTTGATAGATATATATTTGTTGTCACTTTGTTGTTCATAAATTTTATCTTTACCTTTTTGTTCTTCTTCCTCTTCTTAAAGAATACCCTTCAGCATTTCATATAATCTTGGTTTGGTGGGGATGAACTCCTTTAGCTTTTTCTTATCTGTGAAGCTATTTGTCTGACCTTCAATTCTAAATGATAGCTTTGCTGGGTAGAGTAATCTTGGTTGTAGGTTTTTGCTATTCATCACTTTGAATATTTCTTGCCACTCCCTTTTGGCCTGCATAGTTTCTGTTGAGAAATCAGCTGACAATCGTATGGGTACTCTCTTGTAGGTAAATGTTTTCCTCTTGCTGCTTTTAATATTTGTCTTTTGTCCTTGGCATTTTAATTATGGTGTGTCTTGGTGTGGTCCTCTTTGGATTCCTTTTGTTTGGGGTTCTCTGCACTTCTTGGACTTGTATGTCTATTTCTTTCACCAGGTAGGGGAAGTTGTCTGTCATTATTTCTTCAAATAGGTTTTCAGTATTTTGCTCTCTCTCTTCTGGCACCCCTATTATTCGGATGTTGGTACGCTTGAAGTTGTCCCAGAGGCTCCTTACACTATTTTCACATTTTTGGATTCTTTTTTCTTTTTGCTTTTTCAGTTGAGTGTTTTTTGCTTCTTCGTATTTCAAATCTTTGACTTGATTCTTGGGGTCCTCTAGTCTGCTGTTGGATCTCTGTATATTATTTTTTATTTCAGTCAATGTATGCTTAATTTCTAATTGGTCCTTTTTCATATTCTTGAGGGTCTCACTGTATTTCCTGGAGGTTTCTAGAAGATTCTTGAGTAACCTTATAACGGTGGTTTTGAACTCTATATACAATAGTTTGCTTTCCTCCATTTCTTTCATTTGTGACATGTTTCTTTGTCTCCGCATTTTGGCTACTTCCCTGTGTTGATAGAGTGGCTTTGTGTGCTAGGAGTCCTATAGGGCCCAGTGGTTCAGCCTCCCTAATTATCTGAGGTGGACACTCTTAGTACACCCCTGTGGGTTGTGTGCACAGTCTTGTTTTAGTAAAGCCTTGATTACTTTTGGTATCATTGGGAGGAATTGACCTCCAGGCCATTTGGCTGTGAGGACCAATTGTGTCTACAATGGGAGAACTTCTGTGCTGGAGCCACCCTTATGGGGCAGGACTTGCATCAGTGGGGCTTTGGTGCTCACTGATTCTGCCCCCTGAGTGTGTCTCTTATGGATGTGAAGAGTTATAGTCTGGATGGTCTCATTCTGAACACTGGGTACACTGGCTCTTGGATCTCCAAGGAGGTGCAAAGTCAGCCACTGTCTGAAGCCACCCAGCAGGAGCTACAGAGACATCTGCAGATTCCTCCTCTTTGTTTGGGGTTTGGAGGTGCCCACATGAGGCTCAGCTGTGAAGCAATGCAAGCTGCTGTGGAGCCTTGGGCCTTCTTTTGGAAGCTCTGGGGCTCTCTGACCCAGCTGCGGTTCCTTAGGTTTCAGATTGCAAAAGACCAGTCCATTCATATGCAAAAGCCTCTGTGCACAGCTTGGGTGAGGTTGTAAATTGGTGGGGCGGTGTCTCATGGAATTACCAGGGCGGAGTAAACAGCAATGGCTGTCTGTCAGCCCTGCCCCTGGGTCCCTGGGTCTCTGTGTCCTGCGGCACTGTGCAGGAAAAATGATCGCTGCAAACACCTCTGAGAGAAAGCCACCCTCACATTCCGGCCCGATGCCAGACAGTCCAGTTTCTCTCCGTATGAGTCTGGGTCCCCAGAGTCTCACCCAGAACTGGAGTTCAGAGCAGTCGGGAGCTTGAATCTTTCTCCTGATTGAAAAAGACAACAGCATACCCAGTTGTCAGCTCCTTTCGTGCGCACCTCCGTACCTTCACACTTCCACACCTCCGCACCTTCTACCGAACTCAATGTGCTTTTCTCTTTCCTTCTAGTTGTAAAATTTCCACTCAGCCAGCCTTCCCATGGTTCTAGATGATATTCGTTTTGTCTTTTAGTTGTAGTTTTGATATGGTTGTGTGCGGCAGCAAGTTCAGGTGTTTACCTATGCCACCATCTTGGTTGTCTCTCCTCTCTACTTTGTTTTTACAGCTTATGTATTGTAAAGACTTTTAAAAAATATATTAATGATTTCAGGGAGAGGAAGAGAGAGAGAGAGAGAGAAACACCAATAATGAGAGAGTCATTGATCAGCCGCCTCCTGCACACCCCACACTGCAGACTGAGCCCACAACCCATGCATGTGTCCTGACCGGGAATCAAACCTCCTGACCGGGAATCAAACCGTGACCTCCTGGTTCATGGGTTGATGCTCAACCACTGAGCCACACCAGCTGGATGTATTAGAAAGATTTTTAAACAGCAGGATAAAGCACACTTAATATAAATAAGTAAGGTTTGTATGTCTTGCTATAGGAATTTAATAATTTTTATAATAGAAGTGATAATATAAACAACATTCATACTTTTAAAGCTATGATCTCTATACATCTCTAAGGTAATGATATAATGTAATAATTAATAAATACTGATAGAATTCATATATTTTATTTTAATAGATTTCTCATCTTAATGTTAGGTCTTCAAACATGAACTAGCCTACTTATTGACTGGAATTCTTGGAGCAGCAATAGATTATTGGATCTTCCTTGGTCTTAAAATGGGTAGAAATGTGATACGCCACATGTCTGATGACTTAGGAAGTTATGTTTCCCTTTTGTGTGATGGTAAGTTTGTCTATGTTTTGTTTTTCTTAGACCCATTGTGAAAATTAATTTTGAGTTTCCTTTCGACAGTCTGTAATCTTCAACATATCTTCATGTGAAGCTTTCCTTAAAATATTTATACACTAACACACATATATATATACATATAAGTAGACAATACAAAGAGGAAGGTAACAATTACCCATAATGAATGCTCCCACACAAATAACTTCTGTTGTGCTTTTAATATATATCTTTCTAGTATTTCCAAGCATTTTTACTAGTGCATAGTTGAGTTCATATTGTATATGTAATTTTACTATTCTTTAAGTGTTTCAGGAGCCTTCTCCAACACATATAATTTTTCAGTTTATTCTCTTCATTAGAAAGAAATATTGCTTGTTTATGTATGGTGCTTTTGAATTTCACATGGTAGGAACTCTTCTGTACCTTTAAACTTCTGATTCTTCAAGTTGAGGAAAAAAACATGTGTGTCTCTAACCTTATCTATGCCATATGAACAGTTCCTAGGTCTCTTCTTGAATGAATACTTAATAGTATTAAAAAATGAAATAAATTGAATCAGAATAGTTACGTTTTAAAGTAACTTGTATTAACTTTGGTTATATCAGTAGTTAAAACATTTTTCTATATATCTATTGCTGTATAATTTTTCTTACCCTATATAATAAAACCCTAATATGCAAATCGACGAAACAGTGGAATGACTGTCCAGACAACCTTTCAGACGAAGCTGGGGCTGTGAGGGCCACCTGCAGCTGTGAGGGCCGAGCGCCTTGCACGAATTTCATGCATCAGGCCACTAGTTATAACATAAAAAGCTGCTACTATTTGTTGCCCCACTGAGTATGATAATCTAACAGATGAGCATGTATGAAGTAAATAGAAATAATAAATTTGTATATATATTTCTTAATCTTTCTTTTCTTCCCATTATCTACTTTAAGAGTTTCTCTCACATAAGTGGGGGGAGAATATTATTTTAGCAGTGTGATGACAAAACTCATTTTTAGTGCTCACCTTATAAAAGATTCTCCCTAACTTTTTTGGGTTTCCAGAATAAGGGAGGCTTCCATATAAAGCCTTATGTATATTCCTAAACTACAAAGCCAGTTTAGGGAGCTATGAATCCTTTTCTTCCTGTCTATCTGTCTTTCTATCTTTATTTTTTGTAATCCTAAACTCCTAAAATGAACATATTTTAAACCAAGTGAGCTTTTTCTCATCCTCAAGTATAAAAGATGATTTTTATATACTTAAAAATATTTTAGACTGCCAAGTAAAATATTCTGTTTTGTTATATGTGTTTTAATGTGTCTTGGCTTTATATAAAAGAAAAAGTTCTTGGCTATGTTGTCAATCACTTTAATACTTTGTAAAGAGAATCTAGAATAAGAATACAGGTTATAACTGGGCTCAGGATTTATGCGATAATGCCCTCTGCAAAGTGAGGTCTCTTCTTATACTACTGAGATTAGAAGATTTTTATCTAAAGCATTTTATCTCCTTTTTTTCTTTCTTTTTCATTGAGATGAGGGGTGATTTCTGTTCCTTTTGTGGAGTAGCTGTCCTTTGTTGCAGGACTTTTTAACATTTCGTAGCTCAAATTCAATCTTCCTTCAGAGCCCTTTCTTATTTCTTTCCCACCATTCCTACTAGGTAGTTTTTCCTCTTTCCCATTTTAGATACAGCAGGATTCTGGCATTACTTGCTACCCCCGATACCTAAACATTCAGTTAAAGGGATTCCCTGTTTTAAGTCCATAGTGGAAACCTTTTTGATTTTGGCAACTCAGGACAGGATTAGCAGTGGCTTTAGAGACCATCAATATAGTTATATGTGTTGTTTCCAGTATCTAGGGAAATATAGTTTAGCCAAAAGCTAAATAATGAATCTTTATATTAACAGGATTCTACTATTAATGGGTTACGCTAGCTTTAATGCTTTCTTTATTCATATTCTGAATTTCTCTTCACTTTAAAGGAAGATGATGTTACCCACTGTTATTCCCAATTTTCACGTGACAAATTTAAACCCAACAAGTTTGAGCCTGTAGCTGATTTAAGCTAAAATTAGACTTTGACATTGCCATTGCTAACATGAAAATTAAAGTGTTTATTATAGAGCTGGTAGAATAATACACTTGTCCCAAAAAGTGAACAAGATATTCTAATTCCTTTTTTTGTCAATATTTTGATATTTTGTTGAACCACTTCTTTTTCTCTGAGAATATTCCCTCTTTTAAAAATTATTCTTTTGTATTATTCTTTAGCTCAGTTACTATTTTTTGCTTTTTCTAAGTCATTTGTAAAGATGTTATAATTTGGCCGCTCTATAACTTCTAGATGAAGATATTGGTCCATCTTTCTCACTTATGGCATACTGGATGTTTTAGTTTTTCCTCGTCCAAAAGTAAAGAATTTATATTATGAAGTTACTCAGATTCAGATCTATTTAATTAATTTTAATTTAATAAAATTGTTGTTGTTAATTGTTTTATGGAAAATTAAAGCAGAAGATATTTTAGTAGATAAGTGTCCATCAATTCCGCATAGAGGCCATTATTTCTAAACACTTTGAACAGAGTTTCCTTCTATTCTTTCTATATATTATGATCAAGTGATCAGAATTTTCTGTTTTTATGCCTACTTGAAAATTCTGATGTATTAGCTTAAACTAAGGATTTGCAAGTTGTGTTTTGTAAAGTACCAGATAGTAAACAGTTTGGGCTTTACAGACTCTCCAGCAGGGATGGGGAACCTTTTTTCTGCCAAGGGCCATTTGGATATTTATAACATCATTCTTGGGTCATACAAAATTATCAACTTAAAAATTAGCTGCTATATTTGGTTAAACATTTAATTAACTCACCCCTAATGCCTTGGCAGGGCCAGACCAAATGATTTGTAACCCATGGGCTGGATGTTCCTCACCCATGCTCTACAGTTTCTGTCCCAGCTACTCATTTCTGCAGTTACAGTAAGAAGCAGTGATACACAATACATAAATGAACATGGTTGTGTTCCAGTAAAACTTTATTCATAATAGGCAACAAGACATAGTTTGCATATCTCTAATTTAAGCTTTTCTTCTCTTCAGTGGGAAGAAAACGTTATCAAAATCTATGTTTTTCACATCTTTAGATAACTTTAATGAAGCTTTCTTTGCCTTTGTTAGGCTACATCATCATCATCTTTTGCTGATAAGTAGTTTTTCTAAACCTTCTTCTCCTTTTTAAAATCTCTATTCTAATCCTTCTTCATACTTCAAACCTCTTTTGCAAATTAAATTTTTATGATTTACTAATTGTTTCAGTCAAAATGTTTCTATTTCTTTCATTTATTTAATACTAGAGGCCCGATGCACAAAGATTCATGCAAGAATGGGCCTTCCTTTCCCTGGCTACTGGCACCACCTTTTTTTTTTTTTTTTTGCTGGAGCTGCTTTTTTGCTCTGGCCCAGAGCCACCTTTCTGTCTTCCCACACTGCCCAGAAGCCCAGAGTGGCTGGGGCGATGCTGAACGCCTGCGTCAGCGATGACGCAAGCATCCTGCCCCACCCCCAGCAGCTCAGCACCTGCATATGCAAATTAACCCACCATCTTTGTTGGGTTAATTTGTATACTCCTGATTGACTGATGGGCATCACGAAGGTACAGTCAATTTGCATCTTACTCTTTTATTAGTGTAGATATTTTTATTGGCCCTCTAGCAGTCATTGATCTAAACACTTCAAATGCAGTGGAAGAATGAAACCAAACATGGTCCTTACTTTTCAAGCTGCTGACCCTTTGTTGGAACTTAGAGCGAGTGTTTGTGAACAAGTGTGCTCAGGAAGCCTGTGTCTACAGTAGCCCTCCATCTCACCCAGATGGAGTGCTGTTGATTTTCACAGCTGTTTGTTTTGGGTATTCTTCCTCCGGGCCCTGGTGCTCCAGGCTGGAGAGTCCCATGTGGGGCTGGTATCCCTCATTTCACTGCCACAGCAAAAACCAATTCTTAACTGCTGCACATGGATGTAGGACTAGCCGCTTTGGATCTCCCCTACTCTCCTGTCTGTCTCCATGTGACAACTTCTATATTTCCTTAGCTATAGGTCTTCTTTACAGCTAGTTTTCAGGTGATTTTCAGGGATCTATAATTTAACTTGTAATTTTGACATGATGGTGGAAAAAAGCAAGTACACATTCACCTACTCCACCACCTTGGCTGGAACATCAAAACTATCTTGCCATTCTGTCTGATTTTAAAATGTATTTTAACCTATTATGTTTATTTTGCTAATTTTATTGACTTTTTTCTAATTCTATATTTTTCTAGTGTTTGTAGTTTAATCTGCCTTATTGTATAATATCACAACTTTTTATTCTTTATTGATTAAGGTATTACATATGTGTCCTTTGCCCTCCCCCGATCCCCCCTCCCCCACTCATGCCCTCACCACCCTGGTGTCTATGTCCATTGGTTAGGCTTATATGCATGCTTACAAGTCTTTTGGTTGATCTCTCCCCCTTACTCCCACCCTCCCCTACCTTCCCTCTGAGGTTTGACGGTCTGATCAATGCTTCTCTGTCTCTGGGTCTGTTTCTGTTCATCAGTTTATATTGTTCCATTATATTTCACAACTTTTTTATTTTGTTTGTTTTTGCTTAATTTTAGCTCTTTGGTGTCCTATTGATTGGTCTTTCTAATTCTTTATCATTCTACTGTATTACCATTCTCTTATAAAGAGAGTATTAGTAGAGAAATCATATTAAATAAATATCATGGGAAATAGTCACTCTAGTTCTTTATCACTTTGAAACATGTATATTTCCATGTTATTGGAGAATTTTGAAAAGAAGAGACTTGAGATTCTTGGTGTTTTTGTTTTGTCATTTAAAATTTGTATTTTCCCCCCCACTTACCATAGTAGGGTTGGGTACAAACTTCTATGAAATCCTTATACATTCGCTTGTGTTACATTTTTTCGTTTACTCCTTCTCTACAGTGTCAGGATTCATGGGTTTTCTTAGGGGGAGAGGTATAATTTATTTCTTCCTATAAGCTCAAGATTGATCACTGCAAATTAAATACACTTGTACCCATGTGAAAAACAAGTACTGGTTTTCCAAAGGCGCAACCCTGTTGTGGGAAGAGATCTTGAACAGTAATTGGGAAGTATAGTAATAAATCCCATGCCTATCTATTCATATATCATCAGTCTATTCAGATGTACATATATAATTTTAAGACTTTTATTTAAAATAATAAAAAGTAATGATTGTTTCAAGTGTGAGAACATTACCATAAAACAATTTCTCATCAAAGGCAAGGAATAGGAATATTATCTATTTTTCATGGTTTAAAATTGTGTGGGTGAATTTTACTGGTGTAGAAATCATTTGCATGAATAAAATCTATGAAGGAGATAGTCTGTAGAAAGAAATTTTATCGGGTGTAGCAATAACTGTATTTACTTCTCTTGTTTTCTACAGACTTTTCTTCACAGGAATTAGAGATTTTCATTTGTTCCTTTTCCTCCTCTTGGCTTCAAATGTTTGTTGCAGAGGCAGTTTTTAAAAAGTTGTGTTTACAAAGTTCCATCAGTATTTCTTCTGAGCCACTCTCTCTTCAGAAAATGGTAAGCACCACTTTTAATTTCAAAGAAGTGAGTCCGTAAATTCAATATTAAAATATTCTTAGTTGTTTCTAATAATTATAGCATATTAATCATAAATCTTTCAAATCTATATATGAGTATGTATCTTTCTACCTCAATAATTGAGTAGTTAGTGAATAGAGAGTTTAATTACTTGAGAGTAATTAAGGATTGATAGCAAAAAATAAAATAAAAATACAAGAATCTTGGTGTCCTAATCATTTGCCATAGCATATAAGATGATTATTTTGGAAAGACCTACTGTCACTTGTGACAACATGGATAGACCTTAAGAATATTATGCTTAAGCGAAATAAGTCAGCCAGAAAAAGCTAAGAACCATATGATTTCACTCATGTGGGATATAAAACTGAAACTCATAGACACAGACAACAGTATGGTGATTGTGAGGCGGTAGTGAAGAGTAAAGAGGGCCACATATATAGTGACAGAAGTTGATTACACTTTAAGTGGTGGGGGCGCTATGGAATATACAGATATATCATAGAAATGTACACTTGAAACCTATATAATCTTATTAACTAATATCACCCCAATAAATTTAATAAAAAAAGAAAGACCTAGACCCGAAAATATTCTATGTAGTATTTAATGGTATTTAAAATACAAATGGTTTCCAAGGTTCCTGTTTATTCTATATATATATACACGTAAGCTACATTTGATCCAAGTTTTTCCAGTTTTATCTTGGCTTTTTTCTTTTAGACATTGATTTTATAAAGAGAGGAAGGGATAGGGAGAGAGAGAGGAACATCAGTGAAATATTAGTAGGCTACCTCCTGCACACCCCTACTGGGGTTTGAGTGCACAACTCAGGCATGTGTCCTGGCTGGGAATCGAATCAGAGATCTCTAGGTGTACACAGGACAACGCTCAACCAATTGAGCTACACCAGCCAAAGCCTCATTAATATCTAGTATCTCCAGCAGTTTCTTCAACAAATGAGAAACATTGTTTTTAATTGGTCAAATTGGGCAAATCTGTTTTGCAACAATCCTTGTCTTTAACAACTTTTGCACTCTTTATTCTGTTTATTCCAGACTTGTTTTCTGTTGAAGGAAGGCATTACTAAAATGGAAGTGACAAAATACCAGTTGTACATAAACCATAAATATTTAAAATATGCTAATGAATTATAACAAGTTGGGAATAAGACTAATCAAAAGAACTTTTCTAAATGAGCATCACAAATGAATTTGAAAAAATAATTATTTTTAAGAAGGCTTTTTTTTTTATGTACGTCATATGTGGATCTCGTAGCTTTCTTAATATTTTAGCATGTTCAAATGAGATTGGGTGATAACCATCGTGATGAAGACAAGAAAATATAAACAAAATTACATATTGAAATGAATCAAGTAATTTTTACTGCTTCCCAGGTCTTTGTAGTGGAGAAACTAATACATTATTCTTTTTCAACAGTTATATTCGTATTTGCCAGCTGTGGGGAAAACTGGTGTGTATGGTATTGGAAAGATGCAGATACTAAAGAAAAAAGAACAGCGGCCTTGTCTCGAATCTCAGAGGGCCTTACTAATGCTGAATGGTGCTAAACAAAAACAAGTTGAAGGGCTACCAGAGTTACGGTGTGTAATGCTTATATACCAAATATGCTTTGTTTTAGAGACAGCTCTTTACTGAAACATTTCTTGAATTTTATGATTATATGTGATATCTTCTGAATTATATTGATTAGCAGAAACTCAGTTTTATACCTATAAATGCACATGATCCAGAGTTTCCCTTTCTTTAATTCAGGGCACATGCTTTCTTTCTATAAAATTAAGTGCTTTCCAAAAGAAATAAAACTATTCATCACATTATTGCTTCACACAATTTTTGTTCTGTGATTTAAATTACTACTCGCATATAATAAAGGTAGATTTCAGAATATATGGTCATGTGAGATATTTTGAATTGGTATAATAGCTACCTCCCAAATGAGAAACTTTTCTCCAGAAGTATGTTATATAAAACTCAGAAAACCAGAAATGTTTTTAGGAAGAAGAGAATGGGATCAGATATTAAACTAAGAATGGGGAGCAGAGGCCTGCATTTTAATTGCATTTTGCTTTATTCTTTTTGCCAAATATCATTTATTTGGTCTCTTTCTCTACATGATATTTCATATTCATTAGCTTTTCAGTGGACAGTTGGGGTACAAAGTTAATAAAATGAAAATTAATATATTAAAATTTGTTTCTGTACAGTTGAAATAAATGTAAAAATAGAAAGCAGTAAAAATTTGAATGAATAAAAGGGTTTAAAATAAAAGAGGGCCAGATTTTTTTAAGTACTCACCATCTAATGTATACTGCCATGCCTTGGTGAAAAAAAAAAGCTTTTACATTTCTTAACTTTCTTTTCAGAGAACTGAACCTTGCTAAATGTTCCTCATCATTAAAAAGGTGGAAAAAGAAGTCAGAAGGAGAATTGTCCTGTTCTAAGGAGAATTGCCCCTCTTTAGTAAAAAAGATGAATTTCCACAAGACTAATTTAAAAGGTATTTCAAATGTCTCAATCTATGATAGGAACTTTTCATGGTTGTAATCAGTATTTGCTAGTTTTACACACTGGCCCTGGTGAGTACCTGAAGTTAACTGTTAGAATAGGTGCAGGAATCATTTTTCTGAAAAGCATTATTTTTAATTCCCAGTATAATAGAGTATTCCTTCCCTTTTTTTCTCCCCTTGTCTCTCAAATACAAAACGCAGTGTATATAGCTCACATTGAGATTTTCCCAGACTTGCCCTCCTTACTTTTTTATTCTACCTCAACCTGTGCTGCTTAGGATCAGTGTCTTTTGATTTGAAAGTATAATTCAGTCTTCATCTCTCTCAGTCCTAGACATTTTGTGAACAAAGAATGAGGGCTAGGCTATGTTACATAGCTGTGTTAAGCATATGGACTCTTTTCTTCCAGGCATTGAGCCCAGACTATGAAATGTGTTTGGCTTTTGGTTCTAACTATACTGGAACCTCAGTACTTAAAGGATGGAGTAACAAGAATAGTGTTGTAATCATTCACTCCAGCACCTCTTACTTAGGCATCTCCTAACTCACAAATACAAGTTACCTTTTACAAGTCTATTCTTGGTCAAAGTAAACTTCTGAGTCTCTTGTTTATGTGTAGTATTGTCTTTTTAATTCAGACATCATTATGACACCAGTGGAAACTGTAATAGTGAACCTATTATACCCTTTCAACATGATATAAGTTCATAATTGCATATCAAAAAATCAAAATAACTGCTCATTTGGCTCAAAATGTGAAAAAATGTATTAAATGAATAAAGATATTAACTTCACAAAACAATGTCCTTTTTCTTTGTTTATTGTGTCAGAAAATAAAATGAATATAAATGACTAGGCTGAACAGCAGAAGGAACTGGGAGGGAGAAGAAAATTGAAAAGTAGTAGAGAAAAACTTTAAAAGCTTTTCAATGCATGTAAAAGAATGTTTTGGTAGAAGTTACAGAGATAGTCTATAAAACAGAACACTGAAAATGTGCTTAGTACTTTCCAGCAAGAAAAAACTTAATTCAGTATTTCATTTGTTTTTTTTTTAAGTACTTTTAAGTTTTTCCTTTATTCCCCCATACTTCAAATGATCACTTATATCTTACTAATCTTGGTTATAGCAGAGATAGATATAGACTATTTTAGCCAGCAGGCACTAATTGCTTTCCTCCTAGAAAAAAACTTTGCCATTCTATTTGTCACTCTTGTTCAGCTTTAAATGGTACTAGGAATTTTTTTATTCGTGTGTGTGTGTGTGTGTGTGTGTGTGTGTATGTGTGTGTTTATATTAAGATTCCCCCATTTCTCCTTCTCTGTGCTGCTGTAGCCAAGCCAGACAGCCTATTGAGAAGCAGCAAACCATCTAATGGATTTGAAGTTCTTGAGTGTGTAGAGGCACTCGTGCTTAGCCAGAAACATTCATTTGAATTAAGCTATAAATGCTGTATTAAAAAAAGCCATACATTTAACGTAGGTTCATGAATAAATTTAAGAGAGGGCAATTGCACTCTAAACTTTTATTGCTACAAAACCCAGTATTTTTGGTGTTCTCTGATCATTTGGGGTTTTATAGCAGGATTGAAGCTTTAAACCTTGAACTAGGGGGAGACAATGCCTGTGTTAAATCTTTTGCAGTAGAGTTTCACTGCTGAATTGCTGATAGAACAGAAGCTCTGTGGACTGATGGGGCTCCCCCCCCCCCTCTTTATTTAATGCAGGATGTTTAAACCAGTGAAAAGGAATACTCAATAAATTATGTGATGGGGCCAGATCTCCTAGTTCATGCCCTTTGATTATTTTCTTTAGTTGCTATCTTGTCTTCTCTGGAATAATCTATTAATATTTTATGGCAGGAGAAACAGCCCTCCATAGAGCTTGCATAAATAACCAAGTGGAGAAATTGATTCTTCTTCTCTCTGTGCCAGGAATAGACATTAATGTTAAAGGTAAGTTCTAAATCTTTGTGGTCTAATCCAATAACTTTATATTTGTGATATTAAATAATTAAATGTCAATGTTAAGAAAAATCATTTGAGTATATTTCCTAACATATCTTTAAAATATTATCAATAGCAAAGCCAAGAAATTCATATAAATTGATTTACAGCTAGTAGTGCAGAAACATTTTTTGATGTCCATATTTTGATCAGATCCCAACATCAATGTTCTAAAATTGTTTTAATATATTTAAATTTATTTTTCTTACAGTTACAAATATGAGTGCACCCTAGGCATTTTTATCAGAGCATTCTATTTGTATATGAAACACCTTGAAAGTCACACTGATAAGAGAAGTAGAGTATCATTACTTCACTACCTAAAGTCCTACTTTTGCTGTTTTAAAACTTGTCATGATTTTTAATGTAGACAATGCTGGCTGGACGCCTTTGCATGAAGCCTGTAACTATGGCAACACAGTGTGTGTCCAGGAAATTTTGCAACGTTGTCCAGAGGTAGATCTGCTCACTCAAGTGGACGGGGTGACTCCTTTGCATGATGCACTGTCAAACGGACATGTAGAAATTGGCAAGCTGCTGCTCCAGCATGGGGGTGAGTGCATTTATGCTAAACGGGTTTTGATAAATTATCCAGTTTTTTTTATGAATCTCTCAGAGGTTGATAGCATTTTATAAATTTAAGATCTGTAAGGAAAGATGCTTTATTTTATATTAATGAAAAAGTAAAGATAAAAAGTTTCCTAGAATCTGAGCACCTTTTATTAAGAAGGAATTAAAAGCCTTTTCATAATATGTATTTATTTATTGTAGAATTAAGCCTGTTTAAGTTGTGTATGAAAATGTTTTTTTAATTGAGTGTGTGTGTTTTAAATTAATCCTCATATTTAAAGTGTGTAATGTCTTTGTGAAACAGCCATTTCTGAAATCTTATTAATAAATGGATATAAATGTTCAACTGTGATTACTTGAATTTTTCATTCTTGTTCATTTCCTATATATAACTGCTAACTCAATCTTTTTTAATGAGTCATTTCTTTACAGACTATTAAAAAAAGTATCCTAGAATATTTTCATTCACATTTTGCAGTCAATTAAGTTAAAGTAGGAGGATTTTTAAAAGGTAATAAATGTTGTGCAGGGATTTGGTAATGGAGGCAACTTGAGCTTATATCACCTTCTGCTTTTTCTGCTGATATTTTATCTTTGCTTTCATTACCCCACCCCTGTTCAATGACATTCTTCTTATATATGAACTTAATATAAATTTTACACCAAAATATTCAAAGCTGATTTGCATTTTAAAAGAAAAAAAGGAAAACTGATGACTAGCTTACAACGCAAAAGTAAAGATTTATATAAATGTACTGGGATTTTTTATACCAATTTTAACTTGAAATTTAGAAGTCCTTTCTCTCATAATTAAAGCTATTTGATTCTGCATGAAAATAAAAAGCATATTTTCTTTTGATGTCTTTTTACAATATATCTCTCTCCAAGAAAGGCTGTATAGCTTGGCAACTTAAGATATTTGGTTATTTATAGTCTTCTCCTGCCCCCTAAAGGCCTTCATGTGTGTGTTTTACTGACACCATTTTATAATAATATTTTTCAGTACATTTTTTAGTACTATATGTTTATTGAAACATAACGTTTTATCTTCTAAGTGTTTTATTTTTCTATTCAACCATGTATCTGACATCCCAAACCGATATTTGGCCTTGCTTCAAATATTCTAAGTGATTAAACAGCCATTATTATATTAAGTCCAACTCTTCAGAAGAGCATTATACCAACCAATGTGAATTTTTCTAGGGTCCTTGGTTAAAATGAGTCCCTTGTCCTGAGGAAATCTACTTGTACTTGGCATTTATCAAGGTCCTTTGTCAATCATACAGACTTATCTTTGCTTTAGTTATATTCTAAGTTTGGACTTGTCAAATGCTTTGATACCATCATTTTAATAATTATATTACTTTTTCATTGTGAGTCACTCAGTCTTGAGAACAATAACTTTTTAAAGAGTTTTTTTGTGTCTCTAAAACCTTTACTTTTGGTATCTCGTGTGTCTGCAATGTTTTGGTAATTTTTAAAAATATGTTTTTATTGATTTCACAGAGGGAGAGGGAGAGAAAGATAGAAACATCAATGATTAAATTGATCGACTGCCTCCTATATGCCCCCTACTGGGGATCAAGCTTGAAAACCCAGGCATGTGCCCTGACCAAGAATCCAGCCATGAAATCCTGTTGCATAGGCTGATGCTCAACCACTGCGCCACACTGGCCAGGCAATGTAATTTCTTTTAACAGGAGTAATTGATAGCACTTTTTTTGAAATATCAACATAATGAAAAGAAACCTAATACTGATTTAGAATTCTCTTTTTCATAAATTACACATGAATCATATCATCAGTGGTTGATCTTATATATTAAATATTTTTATTAGACCCTCCCCCCCTTATGTCTGATCACATCATTAAGAGTTTTAGTAAGTATACACTATGCTCTTTCTGTGGCAATATGATCTATATTATATAGTAGAACCTTCTCATTATCTGCTAGTACTAAAAACTTTCTATTTTATGGCAAAGTGTATAAATAATTATAGGAGTTGACTGACATATATACAGATATTTCTTTACTTTACTATGTGACCAAATACTGAGTTATTGTTTTGCTCCTCCTTCATTATCTTTTACAAACTAGAGGACACACTCGGTTGTCGGTGGTTTCTAAGTACATGGTTAGATGGGTTTAGCTAGAATAGATGGATGAAATCTGATTTTGACCCAGAAGAGTTAACACTTTATTTTTTTTAAATCAGTTACCTATACTAAAAATTGAACATGAACAATGGTAAATGAAAGATTCTGTGTTTGTGCAAGGTTTTGCAGCCTTTGCACTGCTATAATCACCTGTCATCAATGGAAGGGGCACTACTTTTCCCTTTGATTTATGAGATACTTTAAGACTCTTACACAGAATTTAAGATGAATATTTTAGTTAATGTATTCTAGCAATGTTGAAATTTTTATTTCAAGATGACATTTTATGAAGTTTCAAAGCAGTTTTTTTAAAATTTGTAATCATGTATTACTTAGGCAATTCTCATTAGGCAATGGACTAGAATTTTGGTTTCTCTAAATGTACCTTTAGTCAGTCAGTGTGTATAGCCAGTTAATGTCAACATGAATTAATACAAAATATGATTGTAAACAGAGTCCTGGGTGCTTTAGATAAAAAGAGAGAGAAAACAGCTGTTAAGCTGCCAAAATAAAAATGGTTTAACATTTTGCATTCTTTTCATAGGCCCAGTGCTCTTACAGCAAAGGAACTCTAAGGGGGAACTGCCTTTGGATTATGTTTTATCGTCTCAAGTCAAGGAAGAACTCTTTGCTATCACAAAAATAGAAGATACAGTGGAGAACTTTCATGCACAAACAGAGAAACATTTTTACCACCAGCAACTTGAATTCGGCTCATTTTTACTTAGTAGGATGTTGCTAAATTTTTGTTCAATTTTTGATTTATCTTCAGAGTTCCTTTTAGCTTTCAAAGGATTAACTCATCTAAATGAAATGCTTATGGCTTGTAAGAATTATAAGGAAACCACCAGTGCTCATACTGACTGGTTGTTGGATCTTTATGGTAGAAATATAAAGACTTTGCTGAAACTCCCAAATATTCTTAAGGAACTCCCTGAGAATTTAAAAGTCTGTCCTGGAGTACACACTGAGGCCTTACTTGTGACATTGGAAATGATGTGTCGGTCAGTCACAGAGTTTTCATGATGATGCCAAAAAATATGAGTCAACTTTCTAAACCTGTTCAGCTTGCTTTGTCATTTATGTGCTCATTAACATATTTTGATTTGATTTGATTTATTGACAGAATTTGCAGCCTTGATGGATTTTAAAAGCACTTAAACAACTTGTACAAAACTATAGTTTAAGCTTTTCTGTCTTTTTCCAGTATGGAATTTGACTCAAAAGTAAAAAAAAAAAAAAAATAGTTTTGCTTGATATACACTGCTTTCTTTCATCTTTATGATTATTTTTGTTCCAAAAGTGGTATTATTTATCTATTTATATTGTATATGTAAATATATTTTAATTTAAATATTTTTTTCGCAATCAAACTGTAATGTTCTCTATTCTAGGTATTCCAGGTCTTAGAATCATGGCAAGGATATTCATGCAAATGTTCACCTATACATGTAGTTCCCTGTTTCTTCTCTGTAGACTCTTGGACTAAAATATCTATTTTAGTTTTGTGTGTTTCTAAAATAAACATTGCTAAAATTACAATAATTCTTATGGTTTTTAAGTGCAGTGGATGTGCAGAATTTAACAATATGATCCCTTGATCTATTTTATTATATCAGTTCACATAAAAGTGTGTTTCCACTCTGTGTAACCAATACTCTATAACTGAAAACAGTCTCTTTAATAAGTTTTATTAAATATTAAGATTATAAGTGAAAACTAAGTAATAGATTTCAGATTATCTAAAATCTTAATGTACAGTATGAATTTACAGAGCAATAACATTTCAATTTGCAGTTTTTTCATAATAGCTATTGTAAAACTAAAAGAAAGGGTGTGGATAATAGCCACTTTTGAAATTGGAGTTGCTTCACTAGTGGGAATAAGTTACATTGTGATACAGCTGGAAAAGAAACATTAAAACTTACATTTAGCTTTTATGTAACTATATTGATGATCTCCCAGCAATTAATCTGCTAAAGAAACACACTTCAGTTTTATCTTAGAAATAGATCTTTTAACAAAATACAAATGCTGAGTGTTTTATTATTGAGTTTATAATCTAAATTGAAAACTATATTAGTATATCAGCTCTGATTAAATCAAAGTTTTTTTCTCTTTTTAAATCAGTAATTTTTACACATACTGTAAATATATTAGTTGTTCTAGTTAGCCTTCAAATATGACATCATACAAATTTTTTTATAAATTTTTATTGATTTCAGAGAGGAAAGGAGAGGGAGAGATAGAAACATCAATAATGAGAGAGAATCATTGATCGGCTGACTCCTGCGTGCCCCTACTGGGGATCGAGCCAGCAACCCAGGCATGTGCCCTTGACTGGAATTGAACCTGGGACCCTTCAGTCCGTAGGCCAATGCTCTATCCACTGAGCCAAACCAGCAGGGGCACAAATTCTTTTTAATCTTTACTTAGTCTGCCAAAGTCCCAGTGATGAGAGGACATTAAGGAACATTAAAATGTTCATAGATTCCCCAGATAATGAATAAGAACATTTTTATTCCAAAGAGTAACCACTTTTTGAGGGGATCCAGAATAACATTTGCTTTGTAAACTAATATAAACTTAAAACTATAGACTTTGACATCAGACTTGTTTCAAATCCTTGTCTAATTTCTTATTACTGGTAACTAAATTGCAAGGCAAGTTCCTTCTGAGCTTTAGTTTCCTTACCTATCAAATGGAGATTACACCAGGTATCCTTGTTGTGAAGAATTGTTAGTGCTAACACCTGATATGCCACTAATAAAAGTTACTTCCTTTCTAGTTCTTCTTTTTTTTAGTTGTCATGAATCATTTAAGTGAAAAAGTAGGGTTTTGCACTGCTAAGAAAAAGTTTTTTAAATTTAATGTTCCGAAGAAACACTCATTTATTTGCAATTGGTATATTTGAATTCCTAATTGTCAACTTCTACAAGCCATGATGACATGAAGTATTAAACACTCAAAGCCATTGCGGTCTCTGTCTTTAAGAAGATGTTGCAGCTTTGCACTTCTGCAGAAGCACAAGTTGGTCCAACATAAGTTACTATGCTCTGTGGCCTAGTTAGCAATACCAATAAATGTATATGAACCTAACTAAACCTGGAATGAGAGCATTCCCAATATAAGTTCTTATAATTTAGAAAACATAATTGCCTCAAATCTATCTTAGAGGTGGAGGATGTAAAAATTTTAATAAATAAATTAAAATTCATAGTCTTTGAATCCTGACTTTTTAGTTAGTGGCTGAAGATAGGCTGGGTAATGTTGTTCTTCACTGTATTCTTCCAGAGTTCATATCATAGTTCAATGGAATTGTTTTTCTTTAAAAAAAAAAGAGCCCATAAAAGCCCTTATTACAATACAGTTTGAAAAGGACATTTCTGAGCTGTTGAAATTCAGTTTTTATTATGTGTAGTCCCCACAAATATTAGGAATAGAAAAAATTTAAAATAGTTCCTAGAAACTCCTTAGGAAGGGTCTCCATAAAGTTAGAGTTTTCTAGCTTGTTAGTTCTTAATTACCTAGGTACAATAAAGTGGTTGAAGTATATACATTTTTTGTCATATCGTTAACTCCAAGATGACTAGGAAAACATTAATCCTCTTACAAATCAAGTGTGAAATTAACCAATGTTTTAAATTCTTCATTTCTTGAACACCTATTACTTACCAGGTGGTGTACTTGATGGGCTGTCCACAGTGAAAGGAGGAAAGCGTACAATCCAGGAAGGTAAACTGGCCTTACATATTGTTAGTTTTATTGTCTTCTGGATAGGCTGTTGAATAAATTCCAGTTTTGCACATTTCTAAAATTTATGTTAATGGTGCTCTGTTTTAGCTTTTAAATGTGAATATTACAAAGGTTTAATAGTTTAATCCTTTAATCAGTATGATTTTTAACAATTTTATTTTAGAGTGAATAGAATGTAGGGTATGCTTTTGCATTCTTAATGAACTAGTACTCATTCCTAGGTAAACACAAATGCATTAATGCTAGTATAGTTCATATAAATGCCAGGAAATGCGTGTCGTTTTTGTTTATGCTGTTATAGAGACTTAAATGAATATCTCCATGTGAAAATATTATTGGTGGAATGTGCAATCCATATGACTTTACACACCTTTCCAGTTAAGTGATGAACTTGATGAGAGCCTGTCACTGTTGCTCCTTAATCATTAAGAAGGGGTCATCTTTGAGTGACATGAGGCATTCCTTCCCTCAGGCATTTATCCTGTGGCTTCCACACCAGTCACACCTCTTTTTGACGTGCAGTTTGCAGAATTCAGAATGATAATTGTTTTTATAACAAATGTGGATTGAGTTAGAAAGGTCAGTGATGGCATCCTTGAAATTAATGGTTGCTGATGTCAAAACTGGAGAAATGTAACAGTTAACTATTTCTTGTGAATCAATTTATCAAAAGATTCACCTTGTATGTTAAAATGAATTTTGGGAGGATATATTTTGGTGGTTGCTTGCTCTGATATAGAATTAAATATTTTTAGACTACTTAATTAGAAAAGGTTGTGGTACTATTTTACTTAGTTCTAGGCATCCATCTTTCAAGATACTACAAATCCTAAAAATACTAAAATACCTTTTCAGAAGAAACAAATATAAGATATTTTGACATCATTGATTGTTAGATGTTTAGAAAAGAGTTTTCCCTCTTAAGTAAATACTAATATTTGAGAACATCCAAAATATTTTTAATCATGTTTTTCAGTTTATAAAAGCACCAAGCAACAAAGACCCATAAACATCTTTGTTTCTTGAGACGTAAATTTATGTGAATTTTTAGAGGGGGAAAATTCTATTAAATTATTTGAAAAAGAAGCTTCTTAATAATCTGCTGTTTGGATGTACTTCTAAATTACAAGTAAAATTATTTTTTGCATATTTGATATATAAATATTTTCTAATATTTTTATATTTGAATTCAGTACTGTAAGTCTGTTTTTGATTTATTTATTTTTATTGTTTGAAGTATTACAAATAGTACATATGTCTCCTTTTTTTTTTCCCATTGACCTTCCCCTGGCCTCCCCTACCCCCCAGTACATGCCTTTACCTGCCCCCCTTCCCCCCAGTGTCTTGTATCCATTGGTTATGCTTATATGCATGCGTACAAGTCCTTCGGTTGGTCTCTTACAGCTCCCTCCCCTCCCCCCCCCCCGCCCAACCTCCCCTGCCTTCTGGCTGTAGTTTGACAGTCTGTTCAATGTTTCTTTGCCTCTGTATCTATTTTTTTCCCATTTCCTTCCTTTAAAAAATCTTGCCTTTGCAGACTAGAAATAAACATATATTTTTATTTGTGTCCGCAGGCCGACACTCTATCCACATATAATAACCAAAAATGTTTGAGTCCCAATTTCAATGTCCAACAGTTCCTTATGTGTACATGTCAGCAATGATATCTGGATGGTGGGCACATGGTGGCAATGCAGGTCCGACCCTCTCTGGTTTGGTCCTGGGCAATCTGCAGCGGTGCACAGCTGCTGACTGCTAGCGTGGCAAGGCATCGTCAGCGTCTTCCATCTCTGGACTGTTTCTTCTCTTGTCTTCGTGGTTGGAGCACACCTGTCAATTCCTCTCTGTTGCAGGAATCCACATGGTCTTGGCGTTGTTTTCTGAAAATATACAAACATATTCTCGACCAAAAGTTAATAGAGGAATCTTTTCTATATAATTGATTTGGGATCCTTTTTATTTTTGCCCAAACGATTTTCCTTTGTCTTATTTAGACACCATGTGTTTTTCATGGGTGTCTTACTGTTAGCATTACAAATGAAAATTTTGTAAAGTAAGAATTTTCTAGATGTATGTTATTTATAGGATATTTTTCCTTGCATGATATTATCCTACTGTTCCCCCTTTTTTTGATTAATGGAGGCTTTTCTAATTTTTATAATGCAGTCTTGATAACTTTAAACTAGTGTTCACCATAACCTTAAGAGAAATTGTTTCATGTGACAAAGATTTTTAAATGAAACTCTCTGTAGCCCAAAAATTATTTTGGAAGGAAACAGAGAAGTTTCCTTCAAAAGTCATAAGGATTGTAATTGAAAGTCAGTATATTTGCCCTCTTGAACTAAAATAAGTAATTTGTGTTTTTGCCTCCCTGACATAGTTTAGATAAAGTTACAAAAAGAAATTGACAGCCAGTTTGAAATTGAATTGCCATGGCCTAGAGCAAAGAATATCCTTACATGATATTATTCTACACTGTCATTACAATTTTAGATATTTTACAACAGCATATTGTAGAATTAGCCCAAACAAACTTACAAACTAATTCTTTTTTTTTTTTTTAATATATTTTATTGATTTTTACAGAGAAGAAGAGAGAGGGACAGAGAGTTAGAAACATCGATAAGAGAGAGACATCGATCAGCTGTCTCCTGCATGCCCCTCACTGGGGATGTGCCCGCAACCCAGGTACATGCCCTTGACCAGAATCGAACCTGGGACCCTTCAGTCCGCAGGCCGACACTCTATCCACTGAGCCAAACCAGCTAGGGCCTTACAAACTAATTCTTTGAATGTTTGGCAGCAATTTAAAAAAGGACATGAAAGGATTTAATCCATTTCAGAAGAAATTAAGGCACTGGGAAGGCACTTGAGCATCCTGTATTGGCCCCTCTTGCCTTTTGTGCCAAGAGGGGACCCTCTTCTCACAATCCAATTGCCCTCAACTGTTGCCTGAGCTTTCTGTTCATGCTGAGCTTGAATCCTCGTGGGGGCTGGTACCATGGATCTGTC
This sequence comes from Corynorhinus townsendii, assembly GCA_026230045.1. Classification (NCBI taxonomy): domain Eukaryota; kingdom Metazoa; phylum Chordata; class Mammalia; order Chiroptera; family Vespertilionidae; genus Corynorhinus; species Corynorhinus townsendii. The sequence goes on from JAPDVU010000012.1 coordinate 28,114,040, forward strand.
TCTCGCCCAATTGTGTCAGCAGGGCCCTCCCTGGAGGAGAAACCTGAGTCCCCCGAGATATGTGATCAGTGCTGGGGCCCCACCAGCAGGCCAGAGGATCCCAGGCAGGTACTGGTCGTGGAGGCCACGGGGGCATAGGCTACCAAGGAGACAGAACTGAACCTCATATCACCCTGCTTGGATGACTGGTTAGCCAGAGACAGGTAAGATTCCTCAGGGAAGGAGCAACCTAAGACAGGCACAGGCACAGTCACAGAGGGGCCATCAGGAGAGAACTTGGAGGATCAATAGAGGTGGGGGGCACAGACCCTCTCCCCCCCAACCTTGCAGGGGCCTGAACCTTCACCCCCTCTGAGGGAGGTCTCCTGCCTCCATGGCTGCTTTGCTTCCCACGCCCAGCTCAGATCGGGACACAGGTGACAGACAGAGACTTGGCCCAGCTCAGATCCAGACCCAGGTAACAGAGATTTGGCTGACAGCAGCTGCCCTATATCTAAATCCAGCCTAGCACCAGGAATGCTCAGGGCCTACTCAAGAATGCAAATAATCCTTTTCACTAATATTTACAGGGTAAACTAAGATTGTTGGTAGAGTATTAAATTTGACAGTAAAATAGTAATCAATTTTTCAGATTAATTTAAATAGGCTAATAGAAATAAGTGAATATTCAAGAAAATTTAATTGTACTGGACAAAAAGCTGTTCCTAAAGTATTAACTAAAATTTCTATTGGTAGTTCATCTCATGGTAAAATTCCTGAACATGCAATGAACCTAAAACAGTCATATTTTTGTGTAAGTCTTTTTTATTAGCATAGCTATGTACTTTTGGTTATAGATGCACTTATACTATCATTTTTAAAAAATGTGAAAATCTTGAAATATATATAACCCTTTGTATTAGATACAATTGACTGATTTTTTTTAATGCTGTCTTTGTACTGTTGAATATACACATATATTTTCATTTTTAAAACAAATAAATAGTGAACTCATCTGGCTTTTTAAACTACTAGCTGAATTATGATCAAACAGTGTAATTAGAGTAACTAGTGATTACTTATTATAAAAACTAGTAAGTATATAATATTATTTATATTAATCTTAATATAAACATATTTCTAATCCTATGTAATAAAGACAGAATATGCAAATTGACCATCACTCTGTCACAAAGGTGGCGGCGCCCATAGCCACAAGATGGGGGCGCCCAGTCCCCTCAGCCCCACCGGAGTCATCCTTTTAGCTCTTTCCGCAATGAGGGGCAAGCAGGCCCCCGCAGAGAGCAGACCCCAGGGCTCTGCTTGCCCCTGGCTGCAGTGGTGAGGGGCATGCAGGCTCTTGCAGAGAACAGACAGCAGGGCCCTGCTTGCCCCTGGCCACAGCGGTGAGCGGCAAGCAGGCTCCCGCAGAGAGCAGACAGCAGGGCCTGTGGTGGTGACAAGCAGGCAGGTTTGCAGAGAACAGAGAACCATGTGGAGTGGGCCTAAGCTGTCAGTAGGACATCCCCTGAGGGCTCCCAGATTCGTCCCCCATCCCCTGTGCATGAATTTCATGCACCGGGCCTCTAGTAAGTATATAATGTTATTTATATAATATTGCCTTTAACATAGACCAAAAGAGTAATAAAAGTTCCTTATTTAAACACAAGCTGTCTCCAATTAAACTTGAACTATTTCCTCCATTTTTTTTTTATTATGACCCCAAAGCTTTATAGAATGTTCTATTCAGATTTGGTAAATCTAATTTACTTCCTTTCAAAAGTATCTAAATTGGATCAAGTGAACTTTAATGCATAATGGGTGTTACACATTAATAGAGAATGGCTAACTCCTTTGGAACATATGATTTAGCTCTACCAAAGAATGGACATTTTTTAAAAATGTGCTTAGCACTTCCAGCAGGTAAATTGTACTGAACTGAAAATCTGGAGTCCAGCTTTGAATTTACACCGATTATGCTATCATTTATCTTAATGGTAGATGAACTAAAATTGTCTTCAAATGAAATAGTCATGTTGAATAAAATCATTAATCTTAAAGTGGTGACAGATAAAAAAGAACTTAGTTTGTTGTCAGTACTTCTCAACTTAAAGGTTAGATCAGCAATGGTTTATGTCATGACACTGACAGATTTTTCTAGTGACCAGAATTGTTTTATTTATAATAGGTTTTTGTTTCGACTTCATCCTAAAAATACATTTTTAAAAATTTTGCATTGCTTCTCTTTTGCACCCTAGAGACAAAATTAGAGCAATAACTCAAATTTGGTAGAATTAAAATACGCATTTTATGAAAACTAAAAAGAATTGTAATGAATAAATGGGCAAAGGGATGAGGGGAATTAAAAAGGTAAAGATCTTTAGATGCTGTTTAATATATTGATTGAGAAGTTAGGGAAGGTATAAAATCAGATATAAGGCGTATAGACAAATCTCCTAATTTCAGGAATAAATTGTGTCTTTGAAAAAATGTTAATAATGTTTAATATACCAAGGGTGAAGATAATTCTTTTGTGGTAGGTTATTTTAGGTGAAATTCAATAGAAAACAAAAAGTAAGAAAAATACCAGTTTTAATGGTAACATCAGAAATAGGATATTTTGACTAGTAATATTCAGTCTTCTCCTCAAGTTTAGACAAATCTAGATTTCTCATTTTTATTTTCTCGTGATTTCATTTTTTTTACTCTTTTCAAAATAACGTTTAAGTTCATACTGTCATGTTTTTGGAGGAAATGGTCTTAAGGAGAGGTTCAAAGTCATTTACAGAAAGTGGCTGAAAAAAAAAGTGGTCGAATTGGTTCCTCAATTATATTTTTATTGACTAATTTTAGTTATTTTTTAAAAAGAGAAACTATTTCAATGTAATTAAAATTTTCTCTAAGTAAAATCACACAGGGGAAAGGATTGTAAGCAAATGCATTGCTTAATAATGGTGTGTTTGTGATACAATTTTTCATTTTCACTTCTCCATATTTCGTTGTAATGAAGCTTATATTTGTTATTAATACCAATAGCCAATTTATTTTTGAAAGCAATGCTCCTGATATAGGTCAGAGGATCAGTCCTGAAATTTTCTAAAGGTGTCATATTTAAACTGGTATCTACTGGATTTTCAAAATATAAAATACATTTTAAAATATACCACTTTTCTTCAGTGTATGATTTATTTAAACATAGTATCACCTAATGCAAATCTCAAATAACACTTATACTGTATTTCCCTCCTTTGAGAATAAATCTGGTTTATCTTGTCACTGATATACTTGTTTAATCTTCATTGTAATTCCCTTGTAAGTATTGCCTCACCATGTTGGGTGAGTCATGACTCCTTAGTGGGATTCTTAAGTTTCTAAAGGTTGAACTTCATGATAACTTGTCTTCACTTTTCTGATTTTAGAAGAATTCATGGAACCTCAAAATTACTTGTCCTCTGGTGGGTTGTTTTTTCCCCCCTCCTCTCAGATTCAACACCAAAAAGCAGTGAGACAGTAAGATTAAATGATGGCTACACTTATCAAAGGTTGTACCTTAAATGACTTTGGAAGAAGTTCACTACTATATTATTAAATTGAGAATTTTTCTGCAAAACATTCACTTTTTAATATAGATCTTATTATTTACAACATCAGTGCAGGTACAAACAGCCAGCCATCTACTGAGAAATCTGAGTCAAAGTATCTTGCCACAGTTCTTCAGAGTTTCTTATGTTGCTCCTCTTCTGTGAAGGCCAGGGAAACGGCTTCTTATACGGTACTGTTCTAAGTAGTACAATGAAAATACACTGTTTTAACAGTTGTTTTATATAAATGCGTTGGGTACCTACATCATAATTACACAGTGCTGGAGAGAATATCACATCAAGGTGTTTCTGAGGGGGAGATTTCTCACCTGCTTGCCAGGGTTGTATCATAGTCATGAGAGATCGTGGGAAATCAAGTAACTTCGTGTGTGTTCTTTGAGTTAGCATCAGAGTGCCACAAGAATGGATGGTGTGTACCTGGCACCCTACCCCACAAGAGTCAGGTCCCTGACTTGGTTATCAAGTGCTGAATGTTTTGTGATAACATGCCCCTCTCCCCCAAAAAAGTTTTTCTCTGTTATACCTGAAAATGGAGTTTTTCATCCTACAAGGAAATTTATAAAGTCATGTTCAGCAACTTCAAATAAAGTGGAACACCACTTCGGTCTGTTTTAAAAACTCCAAGCATTCACAGTATGTGGAATTTTCCAGGTGGGTTCCCATGTGCTTCAAAAACCCTGCTATGGTTTGCTAATTCTCTGTGTTAATGGAATCTGAAGTCTATAATAGTTCTAGGACTAAGGTAAGTGATAGGTATGCCATTATGTAAGGTTGGGTCAGACTTGGGTGAGCTACCTCCCTTATTATAAAACAAAGACAAAATCACAAACATCCCTCTCTGTATAGTAGAAAATAGATATTTAAGTATTCATCAAATTTGACAGCAATAGTTTTCCATGGTTCCAGTATTACATGTTAGACACAAATTTTAACTTGTAATTGTCATACTACTGTTTAAAAGGAAGAATGTTTTGTGGAGATGATATAGAGTTTAAAGTTTTCCACTTCTTTGAGTAGCTTTATTAAAAGATCTCTGAACTTAGAACAAGTAATGGCGTTTCCTCCCCCTCACTTTTTTTCCCCTGTGGTCCAGCTGTAACTGTAATTAATCTTCACTGTTATTGCAGGTATGTCTCCAGTAATCAAGAGACAATTAAAAGTAGTTGGGGCCAGGTGTGCACCTTTCGCTATACAGATAGCATTTCCCCTAAACTTGTTACCATTTTGAACTCTGGTAAGATAGCATGCCTCAAGTTGACTCTTGGCATTCTGAAGCTTGTCTTTGACTAGAAAGTGGAACTGAGCTTGTATTATCACCTTGCCTTAGAAGCAGCAGCAGCAGCAACCAGATCTCAGTATTTCATCCAGACGCGTTCCTGATGGTTTGAAGGTTTGCTCATTGACTTTCAGGTAGGTCATTCCTTTTGTCTTTGGGAGAATTTATTTTTGCTACAACTGAAAATACTTTGACTTGTGTCAAAGCTACTTTCATAACTATTTGTTTAGCTTGATAAAAAAAGGTTTCAACTTGCAGGGTGGGGAACGTCCAGCCCACAGGCCTTATAAGGCCCTCAAAATCATTTGGTCTGACCCTGCCAAGGTATTAGGGGTGAGTTAAATGTTTGACCAAATATAGGAGGCTCATTTTTAAGTTAATAATTTTGTATGTCCCTCAAATGATGTTATAAATATCCAATGACCACTGGCAGAAAAACGGTTCCCCACCCCTGGTTTAGAGTAACACTGTTAATTGACCAGAGTAGAGCAGCTGTGCTATTTGGTTTCCTTTTTAAAAATGGAGTCATATAATTTTTCAGTGACATTTGGAGACGCAACCATAATATAAATAAACCTGTCTACAAAAATATTGTTTGTACATAGAACAGTTTTATATTGTCAGTTTTGAGTGTGAAGGATGGAAGATCCCAATAAGTTGAAACTTATTTGAGACCAATTATATATTTGGTTGTTTCACCTTTTGGGGTAGGGGGTGGGGGTTAATCCAGATCCCCTGGTAAAAGTACAAATGTAAAAATTAGGTTTTCAGCAAACCTTTCATAGTGTTGTTAGTTTCAATAGCATGTGACCACTTTGGACATTTTTATTTCCATAATGTTCTTACATAATGAGAGATTTTCCTTGATATTTCTTAAATCTCAGAGATTCAGCTAGAATAAATCTTATGATGTTACTGCCATTCTACAAATGTAAAAAGCCTGAGGTATAAGAGTTTACATTTTCACTAAAAAAAAAAACATGTTTATGGGTTGTTGTTGTCTTCAGTGAGTTATACCAGTCATCCTAGGAAAGAGAATTATAATTTAAAGGAATGACATTATTGTAAGTATTCATTATGTTATTTTCTTGTGATTTTAATTCATACTTGTCTGAGCAGTTAGAAAAGGCTGATTCTAGATATTCTAACCAAATGAATAGGCATCTGTCCATATATACTCACATTCAATAACTCCAGAATTTAAATAAGTATTAATTTAATAACCTGAGGCTTTTGCAAAAAGTGTAATGGTGGCTGTCTTTATTTGTATTTCTAGAGCATTAGCTGCCTTATATATATTTTTTGGTTTGTTTTTAAGCTAAGTGAGTACAAAAGTCAAAGATAAATATTTAGTTACATTTAACAAATGTAGAAACTAAAAGCTTCGGAGTAAGACTTGTTAATACAAGAGTAAACTACATTCAGTATTAGGGACATTTGGATATTGAGATCAAAATGGGGAAGAAAAGTTCCTATGAGTAAGAAAGCTTACCACTGAAGTTTTCTTCACTTTTAAATACAGAATAAAACTCTATAAAAGATACTTTCAGAAATATGTCAATTAAATTTTGCTCTCACTATACTTTAGCTCCAGAATTGATTTTAATACACCATCAATGGGGTGATTATTGCCTATGACAGGGCAAGTCATATAGTAGGTACTCAATAAATATACCACAAAGCAAAGTTATCTAAAGAATCTGTCTGTTCAGATTTTCCTTGTGCATAGAATGATTCAAAAATATTTTGGAATCCCTACAGAATCTATCAATTTGAGTCCGTGGAACAGTACCAAAATGAACCAGAAGTAAGTACTAAGTTCTTTTTATAGATGGAAAAAAGTTAAGATATGCATTTCTTACGAAGTATCATAGTTGGAATATGAATGACCTTCAATGAATTGACTAAAAAATACTGAGGAATATATTTAGTAGTTCACATGATTTCTGTATTTAGCCATCTAAGTAGGTGTCAGACATCTTGAAATATTTACATGGCAAATCTCTTAAAACTAAAGTTAAACAGCTCTGTAAACCCCTCACATAGGGGAAAGAGTTAAAATTTTACTAGACATAGTCTCTTGTTTTTAGCCTGTGAATGTAGTAGTTTCTAAAAGCAATGAAGATTCCTATAAATATCATTTTCATGCCTCCAGACAGTTCTTACTCCTCTGTCAGCTTCTTTGCATGCTCACCCCTCAGAAGGTATTGAATTTTATAAAAAGTCCAGGATTCAGGGAAAGCCTTATATGTCCAAACCAAACATGAATTTCTCTAAGTGTCACTTATAAGAATATGTACACAATCCTCCTTCAGCCACCAAAAAAAGTACTGATTATACTTAGAAAAGATTTTTTATTTAATGCAGTGAAGGTATAGTCAACATTGCCATTGAACTAAACATCTGAAATTTCATAGAATGAAACAAAAATTAGTCATCCATTAATGGTTACTATCCACTAGGTGCATCTGGGGTCGTAGAATATCAGGCTTGTAGACATTTGAGCAGACACCGTCAGCGTGAAATGTAAACCTCACATAAGATATAATCAAAGGTAATTTCAAACAAATTATTCTATCAACAAACTTTCTGTAGTAACATCAACTTCATGGAATATTGTCTTAGCAACATAGAGTGATGGTATGCGAATATAAGCATGTCATTACAAACATGATGCACTAAACGGAGCTTATTGAGGTCAAAGCCTTTCTATAGAAAGGGATTTAATTGACAATCTTTCAACCATAGTGTATAAACAGATCAAAATAGTTCTATCATAAGAAATAGTATTTAACAACATAGCTTTAAATAAAAATACTTTAAAAAATCAGCTTTGATGAGATTAAATTTATTAAAGAATTTAGAGAGAAATATATGTTTCTTGCTTCAGTCTTTTTCTACATTTTTCCAACATAACCCCCATCTTCACCCTTTCTCAGTCTATTATTAATAAAGTAGTGCAAAACATTCTGTAGCAATTTTAGGCAAGCTTAATCCCCTACCAAGTCGGCGGGGGGGAAGTAAGACAGTCTCACCAAATTATTTCTCTTTCCAGAGGTACACTCACTTGAATTTAGATAGAAAAACTACCACAAGAGTCTTGGGAATGCAATTTTTAAATATAGATTCTATAGTAAGTAGTGAGATCTTTTTAAAGGCAAACTCCCCTTCCCCATAAGCAGTTTATTTTACAAAATAGATTTTCATGCATTCATATTTTCAAGAATGATTATTTTTTTTTCTATAAATGAATGTAACGAAACACTGGCATATCACTTAGCACACTGCATTCTCCTCTACATTACAATTCACACTAATAACAAGAATTATAGTATGCATTAAAAATTTCAGTAATTAATGAGAAAGCACATAACTTTTTTTTCTGTGAGAACATGTGAGTATTAAATATTTTTAGATATTCAGGGGTATAATCTGACACCAAAAGCAATATGGATTTAGTTTGCTAGTATGTTTACTGAAATTTTGCTAATTTTCTAACTTGATACAAATTAAAGTAGTGGTAGGTATAAAAATTCAGATAGGCATTCATTTATAAACCTGGCAGTATTTATGTATAATCCTGTAGAGATTTTAAGGTTTTAGATGGAATGATAGAAGGAAAGTTTTCTTTGTAGGATTTCAGAGTATAGAAGATTCTTTTGAGGGGTGAATATACCTTCACTCATTAGCTTAAAGTCAGCCTAGTCATAGCTAAAAACTTTGCTCAGGAATAAATGTCAGGATCTGAAATCAGAATTTATGTGAAATTGAAATGTATTTGTTCCATTATTCACGTCTTGGGACTCCTTCCTCCCTTTCAAAGGGTATAAAACATAGAAAACTGTAATGTACTTTTCAGATAAAAAATAGTCACATGAAAAAAACTTTAACATGTATGTAGATTTAATCAGGCAAAACAAAGCATTTAATCTAATCTGGTTCTTCTACTTGTCATTAGAGAAGTGTGTTTCTCCAGTGTTACCATTCTTACATTTGTTATTCCAGTGTGTTACATTATCAGCCATCGCTAACAAGGCTTGCAATTGCAGCAGTAAGTAAACTTTTATCAAATTGATTCTATACAATGGAAGTATATTTTCAAAGACATATGCCCTTATACACTATTTACAAATTCTCACAATCATGTTTTTAAGAGGTAAAATAAATAAAAAGCAGAAAGAAAGGAAATGCTGCTGAGGCTGGAAGGCTTTTTTATCTTCCCAAACAGATGCTGGTCTTCTCAGTGCTGGGAGCTAGCTAGCCAAGATTGTTTTTCTTCCTTTTACATGGGCTATGAGAGGGATCTGGTTTCAGTTCTTGGTATTGCACCTGTTTAAACAGAGTTCAGAGAAAGACTGGTCAGGTGGCCACTTTCTGGCAAAAGAAGGAAAAACTGCTTGGAGGAAGAAAGTGCTCACTCTGGAAGCTGTATGAGATCTGCAGCTGGGATACAGAAAACAATAGAGTGACACAGCAAGAGTCTGAGGGAAATCCTGCCAGAAGCTACATGAGAGCCCCGATGTGACCTCTGGTAACAGACTTGGGTTTTCACTGTCCATAAGACATAACATTAAAAGCAAAACCTTCTCATCTGTTCTGAAGGGATGGATAATGGTTCTTTACAGATTATTCTTTAATAGAGGTTTAATATCCAGCTCACTCTCATGTCTGACACTAAATAAAAAACTGGAACAAAGGAAAAAGGTATCACTGTAACCCAGTTTCAAGATTTTGATAAAAACATCTCATTTTACTCTGAAAATAGTTGATTAATAGGTGTTGATTAATGGGCATTAATTAACCTGAAAGGATTTTAAAGAATTGAGATATGCTCCAGTCTTCAAAAAGCCTTCTCCCCCACTCACTGACTTTAAATATGCATCTTTAAAATTCATTCAATTTGTGCAGATTGTGCAAAGAAGTGTTTTTCTCCCAAATGTCCACTGGCACACTTCGCTTTCATCATCTAATATTCCTGCTTCCTCCCTTCAGGTAATGGTGACTTCCCTTCAGTCTCCAGCTGAACCTTCCTTGTCCCTGAAGGCTCTGGTAGGTTCTTGATGCAACCCCTCTCATTCCCCATTCTCCTCTATGAGTTCTGCTAGGTTAGCACCCCAAGTAGGCTAAATTTCTCAACAGCATGATCAGCTACAGGCTTTATTAACTTTACCTGTCTCTTTAAAACCTTTGAAATTAAAAGGATATAAAGTTAAAAACTAATGCTACCCTACATTAAAATAGTCGTAATAATAATGACATGTACATACCACTTGTACATCTGAAGGGACTCTGGAAAGGAAGTCAAGCAGTTCGTTGTTGTCAATTGCATAGGGACACCGAAGCTTTTTTGTAAATTTATTGATGCCTGAAAAAGTGATAGATTATTGAAATCTCCATAGTTTGTTATAGAAAACACATTTCTGGCAAATGTATTAAAGTGATTTGAAGATCTCGATTAAGCTGCCCTTTAGCCTTGAATGAAACAATAAATCCAACTGTCTCTCTGAACCCTTCCTCTCTCTTTCCCACCCCAATGGCTGCTGTTTTTCTCTTTGTACTTTAGTGGCTTCCTTTACAGAAAAAAAAAAAAGGCTTTGTATTTGGGAAACAAAAGGCACCTGGCAAGAATAGTCAATGACCTTATTTGCTTCTCCCCTCCCCTTAGTGTTATGTACTTCAGTGTCCCATCTATGATGAAAATTGTCTTCCTGCATTTTGATTGGGATTGTTTTTAAGGCAAGAAGTCTCATTTATTGATTTTCTCTTTTTCAAAAGATAAAATGTGTGTGGCGGGGGGCGGGTTGGAAGAGGTGTCACTGTTACACAGGCTAAATGTGTAGAAAACCTTGATTTTATTTCAAAGTTACTTTAAATGAGAAAGGATTTATCACCAGCATAAAAAAACAACAGCTTTGAAGATGGTGGTATAAAAGGATCCTGAACTCCGATAAACACACCAGATCTCCAGTTGCTTATGGAAAAACTTTCTCTGAAAACTGGCTGAGTGAATAGTACACATTGGATGAACAAGAAAAGGCCCACATGGAAAAAGGTAGGAGAGGCTGTGGTACAATAAACGCCACCCCCGGTGCAGCACCTGCGGTCTGGAGGGAACTCCAATCCAGAGTTTCTCCCTGAGGAGCATAGGGTTTGAACACCATATCAGGCATCCCCAATTGTTAAGACTTAATACGTAAGAGAGAAGCCCCCAAACTACGTAGCTTTTTTTCTTCTTCCAGTTTTATTGAGAAATAATTGACAAACTTGACTATATAGGTTTAAGGTGTATAGCCTATGAAATGATAATCATAGTAGGCTTACTTAACATCTATCATAGGGCTACAAAACAAAGAAAGGAAAAATATTTCTTGCTATGAGAACTCTTAGTATCTGTTCTCTTAACAACTTTCCTTTATATAATACAGCAGTGTTACTATATATATAGGAAGTATATATAGCATAATACTCCCTAGGTCCATTCATGTTGACTCAAACGGCAAGATTACATTCCTGTTTATGGCTGATTAATATTCCATTATATAGATGCGTACCAATAATTTATTGATGGACCCCTAGGTTGCTTTCATGTCTTGACTATTATAAATAATGCTAAAATGAACAGAGGAGTGTGTATGTGTGTGTGTATATATATATGTTTATATATATAAATATAAAAAATGTATATATATTTTTCAAATTAGTGTTTTGGATTTCTTTAGATAAAAAGTTCTCATAACAAGAAAAAAATGTTTCTATCTCTGGCATTGGGATTTTTAGAAACCAGTTTTTCTTTTAAATTACAAGTGTACATTAAATTCTTGCAGAAGATGCTACCATGATTGACTAATTTGGATCACAACAGCCAAGATTCATTAGAGACAAACAATACCCATGCTAAATTGCTCATTAGTTAATCATCTGTACTACCTGAAGAGTCAGTGTGGGTAAAGGATCAATGCAGGTGAAATGTCAAAATAATGTATAAAACTTAGAAGTATCTATTCTACGTATTCTGTGTTATAATGTAGAATTTCAATGCGACAAGTCTATTCTTTTAAATTTATACTAGAGGAACAGTGCACAAATTCATGCACCAGTGGGGTCCCTCAGCTTAGGCTGCGGGATTGGTCTGAGACCGGCATCTCCCGAGGGGTCCCGGATTGCAAGAGGGCGCAGGCCAGGTCGAGGGACCCCAGCGGTGCATGATCAGGGCTGGGGAGGGATGCAGGAGGTTGGCCAGCTAGAGAGGGACTGCGGGAGAGCTCCAGGGTGTGTCCGGCCCATCTCACTCAATCCTGATCAGCTGGACCCCAGCAGCAAGTTAACCTACTGGTCGGAGCGTCTGCCCCCTGGTGGTCAGTGAACATCATAGCAAGCGGTTGAATAGCCTTAGCATATCATTAGCATTATTATACTTTGATTGGTTAAACGGATCATTGGTTAGTAACACTGCTGTATTATATATTAGGCTTTTATTATGTAGGATTGCACTTAAATTAACAAACATAGGCACATAGAAATATATACTGGTAAACAACTGTATATGAAATCAGTAGTCTAGTGAAACCTGGGCCATAAACTAGAGCATTATGGCTCTTTTTTAGGGTTTGCAGCAGAATAATTTTCTTCCTGTGTCCTCATGTGAGACCCCTCTGAAATTTCTGGTTAATATTTCAGCAATCACTTACCACTGAAGGCAGACTGTTCTTGGTTCATTTCTTTGAATGAAACAAGAGGCCCAAACACATTCTCTAAAAATTACATTTAAGACAGCTAGCCAGTGGCTCCCATGTTACAGAGCCAGATGTCTGCCAGGGGCTCCAGCTTCCAAGAACCTGGGAAACCTGGGCAAATGAAACCAGAGGTTCACCACCTATCACAACCTAGATGGCAGGAGTGGCCCTCACTTGCTTAGAGGTAATAACTGCCAAATGCTCTACTCTAATTCCCTCACAATAAGAGCATCTGTTTTAAATATCAGAGAAAGGAATGCAAGATGAGGACTGGAACATACACTAGGGAAAAAGAACAAGGTGGAAAATGCCTCTTCCCTAGCATAGCGAAAGTACTGTCTTAGGTGATACTGTTTCTTTAAACTATATAAATTAAGTCACTATTCCCATTTCCCCTCTCTCCCTACCCAAGATACAGAGGTAAGGTTATGGTAAGTGGTATGAGGGCATATTCATAATAGGAAAAGATAGGCCAAAAAATAGGAAGAAAGGAATCTTAAAACTGGAGGGCTTAGAGACATCTGACTCCCTTCTCCCTTTATTCCGGTATAGTGCTTTAAAGCCTTAAAAAGAAAAGAACAAAACATTCTCTTTGATCTTTTTGTTGTCAGTATGAGCACATGTTGTCTGGAGTTAAGACCCATTTCGGTTCTTTGCATTTTGTATAGGTTTAGCAATCTTAGATGAGTGGAGACCAGGGGCAAGTAGAGAATTCTACTTCTACCCAGTCTTGTGTGTGTGCATATCTACACTAATAAAAGAGAAATATGTAAATTGACTGTACCTCCGTGGCACCCACCAGCCAATCAGGAGGGAATATGCAAATTAGGACAAATATGGAGGCAGCCCTGCCCCCTAGCCGCTCCAGGCGCAGAGTGGCCAGACGGGGCAGGACACCTGCTATGAGGGGGTGGGTGGGGGGCGGAGGGAGCTACAGGAGCGGTGCTCCAGCCAGAGGGTAGCAAAGCCTGTAGACTCTGGCCAGAGCAAAGGCAAAGGCACTGGCCGGAGGAAAACCGGTGCCGGCAGCTAGGTAAAGGAAGGCCTATTGCACGAATCTTGGTGCAACAGGCCTCTAGTCCTATATAATAAAAGGCTAATATGCAAATAGACCGAACGGCGGAACAACCGAACAACTGGTTGCAGTGACGTGCGCTGACCACCAGGGGATGTATACAGGACCTGGCAGACGTTGGCTGCGGCGGGATGATGGAGCAGGTGAGTGGGAGCGCCAGACCAAGGCGGGGCGCCATTCGGTGTCATCAGGGTGAGCCGCTGGTGGATACTGAAAATTCTTTGCTCCTGCGTGCCGTGGTCCCACCCGGTACTCGCACCTGCTGCCAGCGCCAGACCCGCTCACACCCACTGCCAGTGCCCAGCGCCGGTCCTGACCACGCCGTGCCATCAGCAGATGCAAGCAGTGGCTGCAGGCCCTGATCGCCCCTGAGGGCTTCTCCACCTTCCCCTGCTCCTGAGGGGCTATTTAGGGCAGCAGCCGCCGCTTGAACCCACTGCTGGTGCTGGCCCAGTCGCTCTCGAATTCGTGCTCTGGGCCTCTAGTGTATATATAATATGTATGCATGTGTGTGTATTTGCATGTGTATGTATTTGCATGTGTATATGTATGTATATGTATGCATGTATATAATTAATGTCATGTTTTATATGTTAGTCAGTCTTGGAGATTAAGAATTGAATTTTTCAAACCAAGAGTTTTGTCAGATATAGGGGGGATGGAGGAACCTCAAAACTATCAAGAATGCTGAAACATGTTACATGAGAACTGTTGGCATGCGGCATAACTGCGTTTAAAGTTAGGACCCAAAAATATTTTTAAAGAGTTTTTGCAGAAGCATTCTTATTTAGTAAACATAAAGCAGGTTTCTTGTTCCTAAGCAGCCTGTCAATGACAGGGACCCTTTTCTGTATCCTATAGGTGACCTCTTAAACAGGTGGCCATATATAGTACCATGTTTACAGACACTTCCACAAGACAAAGCACCATAGCACAAAAGCATATTGTCCTGAATGCACCATATGGCTCGAAATGCCTCTGTTTATGTATAAGTGGTGAAAATAAATCAGAGTGATATCTAGACAGAGCTACTCTTTGATGTATGAAGAATCTGCACAGCTACCTGTTTATAGTATGATGGAGCCTATGGTGCCAGATAAGAAAAATGCATTTTGCAGGTAGACTTAAATCGTTAGACTGTTGTGATTTTTAACCGACCTGTCTCTTTTCATCATGGAGTAGCTTCATGACCATAAATATACGGAACTACTGACAGTATAATTCATCCCTTAAAAATAGTTTGTTCTTAGCAGCTAAGACAGTTAAAAAAAAAAAGAAAAAAAAAAGGCTTTACTTACCCCAGACAAGGACAATGTATCTCAGTGGAATGAAGTACAGGACAACTGTGAACACACAGAGGGCGACGATGGCCAGCCAGCTTAGGAATGGGACCGTCCAGTTGAAAGTACTGAATGAGAGGTTAACATTAGCAATCTATCATTTCTTATCAGGAAGGGAGGAATCCTCAAAAGGTATTTAAAGGAAATAAATTGTACATGATGTGGATAAATGTTAGTGTTTTTGTTCTAATTTCCTGGTAATGTGTGTTATTTTACTTGGAGTGAGGTTTGTCCTGGGCAGTTTTTGATCCAATAAAGCAATGGTTCTCAACCTTTCTAATGCCATGACCCTTTAATACAGTTCCTCATGTTGTGGTGACCCCCAACCATAAAATTATTTTCGTTGCTACTTCATAACTGTAATTTTGCTACTGTTATGAATCGTAATGTAAATATCTGTGTTTTCCAATGGTCTTAGGCTCTATAGCAGCGGTTCTCAACCTGTGGGTCGCATAATTTTATGGTTGGGGACCACTGCAATAAAGGATGGTTATTAAGAGATTTTCTTCCAGTACTGTGTTTCAGCATTACTTAGGAGTTATTCCTTAGTTTTGTAGCATATGGCTTGCTTATTGTCTTCCTAGGTCAAATGTTTAATTTTAATTTATTTTATTTTTTAGTAAAAGAACCAAAGTTTCATCAGATTGTCTTGTTTTCAATTACCTTTAGGGTCTGGCTTTTTGGACTTTATCATTTCCTCCCATGGCTAGAGTGAGCGACCTGTAAACTGCCAGGTAAAGAATCATGTCTTCCCTCCCTTACACCTGTGCTTCCCTTGCTTTTGCTGCTTGTGGAGAGAACAGAAGGCTGAGGGTCTGCCTGCTCTCCTGGGGCTCAGCTTAGAGCCATCTATCACACTGTTCCTTGTGCGAGGGCACTGGCTCTGCCCTCAGAAAACCCTTCTTCCGGGCAGCTTCCCTGAAAGGCTCCCTGTGTTCTTTCTCCTCTTGGAAGAGTAAGTATCCAAGAATCCTCACCAGTGTAGCTAATGTCAGGGGAAACAAGACTGTCCTTTTCTGTTTGGATGCATTGTGGAATCTAAACCTAGAATATGATCCCCATTCAAGAAAGTTGTGGAATGAATAATAACAAAATGCAGTTATAGAGGCTTTTCACTTTGTACTTAAAGATTGCTTCTGAAGCTGCTTTCTGAATAGATGCATTATATTCCATGTGACTATAAGGGAATTTCTCTTTTTAATATTTCTTTTTAATATTCAAAAGATTATTGTGCAGAAAAGATGGCTGCACCCAGCCTATACTTACACCTGTATCACTACTGTGGAAGTTCTACAAAACCCGGTTTACCCCAGGCTGGTCCATAGCCAGAATCTGGTCCTATGCTTTAACTGGCCCTCATGTTTTTCCAGCCAGCACCTGTTCTGAGGTCTCTTAGCACCCAGAGTGATAAAAGAACCGTTTTCTCTCAGGCATTCACTAGCCTGACCTGAGAGCTAACCCAGGGTCTTCTGGTATCAGTGAGATGCTGCCATCAGGTAACACCCAGTGTACCTCAGAGAAAGAACAACACTCAGTAGGGAAAGGCCCCACTTAGGACTTCATCTTGTGCTTCATGGACAGGGTGTGGAGAACAGGGGAACGTTCTTAGAGATGGAGAAAAAACATTGAGAGGAAGAAGGGAAAAGAAAGACGTGGGAGTCAATTTTCAGAAGTCAGACTGATCGTTGCTTCGAGGCACATTTGGGAGAGGGAGGCTGTTCTGTCTAATGTGATACGAGAACATGGAAACTCGGCATTTATGCATGTGTGGAAATGTATTAAACAAAAAAAATGACATGAAATAAGACATTATCCCTTGAAACATCAAAGGCATTAAATGAATGACTCACACCTTTAGTTTAAATAACTTACTCCTCTCAAATTCTGTGTATGCCCAAGGAGTCAAATCTGCAGAACACTTTGGGTTATGAACAATAAACAGTGAGTGGATATATGAAACTAGGAAAATGTAGGCTTAACCGGATATACAGCACCCCTTTGTGAGTGGGCCAGTTTTTACATAGTTCAGTAGTAGTATGGGGCCTTAGTATATTTTTACTGATAATCAATTGTTGTAAATAACCTTATTGTTTTTATAATTAAACAGTTGTTTTAAAAAGTAGATTAGTAAAAAAGTATTTCAAGTAAAACACAATATAAAATTAAGATTGTTTCTTAATTTTACATTAGATATTTCCTAAGGCAATTTTTTAAAAACATCCACAGAATTAAAAAAAAAATTTTTAATGGCCAAGCATTAGTTTATTTCATCTATAATATCTTAGCTATATAAATACACAAATTTGAAAGTACATTTTGGTAGGGTGCTATATATAATGACTTTCAAAAAAATTTAGATTTGAAAATACAGCTCAGTCAACAATAAAATGTGTGTCTTCCTTACCCAAAATCCTCATTTTTGCTTAGTTTATTATTTTCTATCATGAGTTGATATTCTGTTTAAGAACAATGTCTTTCACTGTGAAAATGTGCTAAAATTTGGAACGGTGTTATTTCTCCAGAGCTACAAATATGATTTCTTTCCAACCAATATGTTCTAAATTTCAGGAAGGAAATTGACATAACTTTCATAAAACCAAAGACTGACAGAAACAAAGTAAATAATGATGAAACTGAGCAATAGATCACCCAGAAGGAGTGTTCCCTGCCAAAACCAATTGGCATTTCACCCTCTGAGAAACAAATGGACACTCTGTCTCCACAGAAAGCCAGGGTCCACATGTCAGCATCACTTACTTCTTTATCCTTTCGCCTAAGGAAGCCGCTTCATCTAGGATGTTCTGGACACTGATGCATACCTCCTGAATGGCATAGATTTTATTTATAAACCCCTTCTTTTCACTGTCCTAAAACATAATAAAAAGAGAAGCTCTATATGAGTAATGGTATTCTTCAGTGCTTGAATTCTTTGCATTGTTCCTGTCTTACATTTTTAAACTTAAACTCTATGTCTCTTACATACAAGAAACCCGTGAGAATTTCAGGATGTAAAGGGAGGGGAAGGAGGATGAGTAGCCAGTATTGTGGACCTGTGCTAATATAAAGGTAGCTGCAAAGCAGAGCACTCAGACTCTGTTGCTGGTGCCCTGATGAACAGAAAAATGTCAGCCAGGGGGAAAGAAGGTATAAAGGTGTAAGAGAGGTCATGTCTCAGAATGACTACAACCAGGATCTGTGCTGACCCTGGACCCACCATGACTCACTACTTAGTAGACCTTGTTTTTTGACCCTACCACCCACACACCTGAGTTTGGTTTTAGCTTCAGGTATTTCATCAGCAGAGACTGCTGGGTACAAATTAGAGGACCTGTCAGGAATGGAAACTGCAAACAAGAACGACAAGGTTGCCCAGTCAAGTGTGGTTCAGTGGATGAGCATCAACCTTTGAACCAGAAGGTAATGGTTGATTCCCAGTCAGGGCACATACCCAGGTACAGGCTCGATCCCCTCTGTGGAAAGTCCAGGAGGCAGCCAATCAATGATTGTCTCTCATCATTGATGTTTCTCTCTCTCCCTCGCCCTTCTTTGAAATAATAAATACATTCCCCCACTCACACTCACGCCCTCTCCCCCCTGGTGTCTGTGTCCATTGGTTAGGCTTATATGCATGCATACAAGTCCTTTAGTTCACCTCTCCCCCTTCCTTCCCTTTGAGGTTTGACGGTCTGATCAATGTTTCTCTGTCTCTGGATCTATTTTTGTTCATCAGTTTATGTTGTTCATTATATTCCACAAATGAGTGAGATCATGTGATATGATCTTTCTCTGACTGGCTTATTTCACTTAGCAAAATGCTCTCCTGTTCCATCCATGCTGTTGCAAATGGTAAGAATTCCTTCTTTTTTACTGCAGCATAGTATTCTATTGTGTAGATGTACCACAGTTTTTTAATCCACTCATCTGCTGATGGTCACTTAGGCTGTTTCCAAATCTTAGCTATGGTGAATTGTGCTGCTATGAACTATGGGTGCATATATCCTTTAATTGGTTAAATGACAAGGTCAATTAAAATTCACTAAGTGGACACTTTCTAGGATAGTACTGAAGACAGATGAGGTATACAATAAGCCTGGCCCCCTTTTAAAAATAACAGCTATGGACTTCATACAGGAGCTTATGCTATATTGGGGTTCTAACTAAACTTTCCCTTCTTTGTCCTTAGTTCTTCATTTTAAAACTTATGCTGGATTTAAGCAAACTGTGCTCCAGGGAACGGGTGGCTAGGGATTGAGCAGAAAGCACCCAGAGAGTGGTGTGAGCCTGGGGGAGGTGTGTACATTGTGTAATTTTAGACCCAGAGGAAGAAATAGTGGTGGCCTTTCACGATTGAAAACTCTGCTTAGTAGCCTGGCATCACAGGCCTTGCCTGGGCTGTTTGGTGGAGACCATCCAACCCTGATTCCATGACTCCATTCCTCCATGCCAGCTTGAATAGCTCTGAAAATGTAGCTCCAGTTTCATTCCTTTAACTTCTTTTGAATGCTTGCACACTGTGCCAGAACACTTGAGACCTCATGTGGCAGGCAGTGCTTGCTGAAAGCCGCAAGGAAGCTAGAATAATAATGTCGTCATGTTGCACATTTACATACTGACTTTCATTTCAGAGGAGTCTCTGAAGCACTTTGCACTGTGAACACTTGGCTGAGGCTGGCATCCTGCCACCTTCAAAGCCAAGGGCAAGTGATTGACAGGTGTGTATGCAGCCTCCAGGGACAACAGAGTCCAGTGGGACTGAAGACATGGGGACCAGTTTTATAACATGATCTTTAGATACCAGTTACTTAGAGTGTTTGTTTTTAATTTAAGTCCCATGGGAGATATTACGTACATTATTCATCTTGCTTATGCCACAATGGACTGTCAGACAATGAGGTAGATGAAATGCATTAGGCTCAAAGTATAAGGAAAAATTAGGTACTCTCAGAGTCCCCACTATCTTCAATTCGTCTTTTACTTGTCATTACAGACATAGGTGAATCAATTTCTTGTCTTTTTTCCCTCCACAGTAATAAAAATAAATGTGTAATTGCACCTACGCAATTTTACACTTTAGAATAAAATGGATAACCAGTGGCTCCTTTTAGTTCCTTTCATAATTACAAAGTTAATCTGCTCTAATCATCTTCATGGCCTTCAGTGTCCTCTCAAGTACTGGCTAAGTTCACTTATGTCTATGAAGTAATGTACTCTCATAAATACTTTTCTACACACAGAATAAGTCAAGCTGAAGTTGAAGCATGTTGGTTATACAGTGAAAGCTCATTGAGAAAAATGTCTTACCTATTTGAAATTATGGCTTGAAAAATATTTCCTTCATAATAGTAAAATATATAAAATATTTAGGCATAACCTTAAGACATGTGCAGACTCTATATAAAGAAAATAGAAGTACTGTGTTTCTGCATCGGGACAGTGAATATTAAAAGAATGTGTTCTTTTTTTCAGTTGAATGTACAGGTTTAATGCAATTTTTTGCAAATCCCAATGTGTCTGGAGTAGAGTGAAATGAGAATATGATAAAGTGTATTCAAAATCTGTTTAGAAGAATAAATGAGGATAACCAAGAAATTTTTGAAATAGAGAAATAATGAGAAGGCATTTATTGTACTATATCTTTAAGTATTTAAAGTATGAAAGATGAGCACTGAAGGAGAGATTGGTGTATGATTAAAGCACAACAAATCCATCATAAAGAAGGAAGTATTATGTTATTGGTATTATGTTAACTATTTTGGGAAAATTACGTTGATTCCTACCTTAATAGAGCCTCAAATCTATTTGAGATAGCCCAAAATCCACCTTAGCATCCACCTAAAATAGATAGCCCAATGTATTCTAGGTTAATTAAAAAGTGAAACACTAGGTGACTTATAAAAACAGAAGAAAATATAGGTAAATTATTTACTGACCTAGGGATGAGAAAGAACTCTCTAAGCATATAAGCAGTAAAGGAAATCACCAAGGAAAATAACTGACAGCAAAAGTTTCATAAAATTAAAAACATTATGCTAAATGTCATAAATTTAAAAGGCTAAGTGGGGAAAAAATTAGCAACAAATATGACATCAAAGAATGGGATTTCCATTATATTCATTAGCATCTGAAAAAATATTGCAGTTTTGTTTATAATAACTATGTAAAAATCACTAACATGATACATACAATTGATAGACTAATATGAAATCACAAAATATTGTTTAAAGAGAATATTTAAGGAAAACAAAAATCCATATGAATAAGATGTGTTATTTAAGGCATCTCAAAGATTATATTTCATATATACTTTAAAATTTAAAGTGCTGATGTATAAGTATTGGCTAAAGAGTTTTTAAAATCTATTCATTCTTTATTTGTTTCTTCTGCACTTTCACCCCACTCCCTAGCTCCCACCCCTGCCACCCAAACCCAAAATAAGATAGTTGTAATGTTGGCTAAGTTTTGAAAAGCAAATGCTTTGGGATAAAATTTTTATTTTAAAATCTCTGTTATCAAATTCTATATTCCTCCACTGTGGTCTCCAACCAATGAAGTAATTACTCTTTATATATGGTATATGACCCAAAACTGCAATGGGTAATGGAATTGCTCTGTGTTGCATTCCTATATTTCATACTTTTTTCACTAATGTTCAATACTTTATTAGTATAGAATAAATTGGTACATTTCTTTTATTGTCGTTTTTGCTTTCCTTTATAAACCAGCTTGGATGAAAGAAATATCATAGGGTAGTTAATCATCCAGAGGCCTGGTAGTGACACTAGTAGTCTAAAAAAAAAAAAAAAAGCATTATTAAGGTTTCTTTTGAAGATGTAAAAAAAAAAATTACCCATAAAAAAGAGCTATAACTATAAATCTGAGAACATGTGAGATTTATATTGCACAACTTTTTCTAATGATTCTATATAATTTTTTAAATCTTATATTTTAAATAGTCTATAAAACATCAATAACTGCAACTTGAAATACAGTGATTCTTTTAATAGTCATCTATTTTATTATCACATATCACAACAGATAGTTACTATATTTTTCCAAAGAAGTATCTTCTTCCTGACTTTGCGATATTTAGGAAAATCTAAAGACCTAAAGAATCAATAGGAAAGTTTTACATATTTGGAGAATCCTATTCATTCATCTCAATCCAAATGACAAGTGCCCCCATTCACTGATTCTGTTCCAAATGGGAACAAGAAGCCAACAATATAGGTGCTGGGATGTGTATTGAGGGGGTGGGCTCCTCATGCATCCTACAGTGGTAATTAATGCTGCATAGGGCCTGCCAAAGTGGTCATTGTCAGCCCTGTTGACATTATAGAAAATGACTGTTGAACACCTGTGCTATATCAGTCACAGCAGGAAGTTTGCTTGAAATATTAATGTTATAAAATTGTTATTTCACTTTCTAGGGTGCCATTGTCTTAAGAGTGCAAGGTTTGGGAGGGGGGCAGGGGGGCGCAGGGCCAATTGTTAAATCTTACATCAGAACTAGCATAACATGGAAGTGTCCCAGCAAACCAGGGCATATGTTCACCTTACTTATTTCCTAGAGGAGGCATTCAGACTTGCCACCCCAAAGAGCTAATCTTGATCATAATTTTGCTTTTCCTTTAAAGTCTACTTGCTAGGTAACTTCTGGCAAAAGGTAAGTGACAAGATTGATATTTGCTATGAGAAACTGTTACAGTTTATTATTGACTATAGCTCTTCTGTGAGCAAATATAGCCTCGCACAGCAGAAAGTGTACAATTGTATTTGGAATATGTTTGTTTGATGTGATTTATTTTTTATGCTACAGATAGTTTTGGTGCACAACTTTCTTTCTTAGTTCATTCAGGAAAATGTCCTGCAAAACAAACTTCTTCTCAGATCTATACTTCTAACCCATGGAAAATATATTTGATAAAAACTATAAATTTGAATAAAGGCACACAAAGTGATGAAATGTTTTCTCTGTGCCTTTATTCCTTTTCTTTTTTCAGATACAGAAAATTATTTTCAGCCTGAAATCCAGAATACCAAAATTCTCACAGAAGCTTAGCAACTCACAGAGAACCTTGACATGCTGAACCTTATCTCAGTGTCTTACTTGGTTCTTATATCAAGTCTCACCCAGGTTACTTGGTGCCTTGGCTCTTTTCCTGATAGTAACCTTAAAAATAGGAACCCTCCATTGAGACATTAAAGGATTCTGAGATATATTTCAAGTTAAGAGGACAGATGGACATTACTTAACACTATTTTTATTTCTCTTAAAATTTAAAACAGTTCTCATTTCAGGGTTATAAAGACAACTAAAATAAGAGATATAAAGCTCTTGGTACAATGCTGGGTACAAATACACTGTCTATAATTATTATAGTAAGTATTATATCAGTAGTAGTATTAAAGTTATGGCTAAAATTTCTTATTAAAAGAATTCAGATTATCTTTATTTATGCATATATTAAAGACAAAAGTTGGAAATACTTGAATTCCCAAATATATGACACCTTTCACAAATGTTCAGTGTTGCCCCAGATGACATGTTAACTTGGCAGATGCCATTTTAGAAAATGATGGTAGATTCTTTGTTACATTAAATCCCCCCCCCCCCCCCCCCCCCGCTTCTGCTGGCTCTGCACATATTTTGTGCAGAATGAGCATTTACCTGGTCTTAATTTTTTGTTTCCTGTGCTAGGTAGCCCTATGCTTTTCAGAACTCACTTTCAAAGTGCAATTTTTAATCACATTTAGTTGTGTCTTGGCCTATTAGTTTAATGTCATACATTTTGCATATAACTTTAAAGATGTCCTTACAAGCCACAACCCTACTCTCTTCCTTTCTGACACAATGAGATTGTGATTTTCTGCAGCAGAATTGAAGTCCAGAAGTAATAAAAACAGCCTTATTTGGCACCAGCCATATTCATTCCATGCAGAAGCTACAATGATGGGGCCAGTGATGAGGGGATGTGTGTTTAACAAATGTGATAGATTGTCCAATAGTTCATGAAATAGGCCATGAGAAACATGACTCGGTCATTTTGTTCTTGACGGGGTGGGTGGGATCACATTTCTTCAGGAATTTGCTGTTTCATTAAGAATTTTCCTATGTAAAATCTAACACTTTAAAACAATCTGTTCTATAATATTGTTACTGTGGGCCTATAAAAAAAAGTGTCTTGTGATAAAGAGTAACTTAAAATAAAAAGGGCTCCTCCAGGCTGGGCAGTGTAAACAATAGGCACTTTGGAAGTGGCAGCTGGCACTTGTAAGGTTATGCTGAAAGCCAGGAAAGAAGGAAGGGAAAAGAAAGGGAGGAAAGAGCAAAAAGATAGAAGGGGAAGAAAGAGAAAAGAGTGGCAGAGACTGAGGGAAAGAGAAAGGATAAGGCAGGGAAAGACTTGCAGAAAAGACACTTCCAGAGACAGGAGGATGAGGAGACCTAGGGCTTGAGGGTGAATGGGAGAAAGAAGGAAAATATCTTGGATCAGAAACGAAAAAGACAAACCCAAGGCAAAAAACAAAACTTGTTAACTAATCTTGTCACCTTCTAATTAAGCCAAATTAATTATTTGTAAAAGGCTGTCCATTCAACATTTCATTTTCACTTAATGCAAATGTAAATAAACCTTACAGATAGCATCCAGGGATAGACCTGTGGTCCGGGAGAGCGTTCCCTGAAGTCCAATGTCTTGCTACTGAAGACCCTCATCTTGTAGGTCCTAAAGGACTGGCAAATCTCCCTCTTCCTAATGATTTAAGAAAACTTCTTTTAACTGTCCTGCTAGTACTTGAAAGCTCTTAAAAGATTAGGACTATCTATCAATATCAAAACCTTTGACTTAATCTCCTTGCCAGCAGGCAGGAAGCACACTTTCCAGTGAGTGGCTTTATAGATTATCCCATGTCAGTTTTGGTCCCTTGAGACGCTCTGCTTTTACAAGGACTCCCAAGTGAAAGGGCTGAGTAGCCTGGCTCTGGACTAACCTTGATATAAGCCAAAACAGAAGCTGTGAGGCTGCTGTTCCCAAGTAACCAGAGGAAAATAGTGACAAAGGAGTCTTAATATGGTTAAAGTTCAAATGCAAATCTGAGATGGCAGTTAACAGTTTAGAGAAGGCTGTGAGTGCTCTATTCTAGACTACAAGCTTATGTAGAAAATGACTAGGTTTCTGACTAACTGGCTCTATTGCTAAGCATGGTTCAAGTCCCACCTCCATTATTTCCTTAGCTATGTGATTTTTTGAACAATTTACGTACTTTCAACTGTAAAAAGGGGGTAATAATGGAACCTTTGTTTGTAATGGTTATACAATTAAATAAATTTAACCCATTTATAGCATTTACCACAAATGTCTGGAACATAGGAAGTACTCAGTACACGTTATTAACCACTCAAAGAATGAAAAAGGAAATACTATAAAACTTTTGAATGCTAAATCTTAATAAAGTTGACAGGATTTCCTCCCTTCTTATTTGTGATATATCTCAGGAATATTACTTTATGTTTGTATAACTTCTTTGTCATCTAATATGATCATGGGTTATCTTATACATGCCATTTTACATGATCCAACAGTCACATGATCCATACAATAATAGGTATTATTTTCATTCCCCACATGAGGAAACAGTTGCCTAATATTTCAGCTAAAACTTCTATCGCAGTCTATGCTCCCTCTTCTTTGGTGCCTTCAGCCATATCTGTTCTCACCTGAGACATGGGATTTGAAAATTGAGCAAAGAGACCAAGATGGCAGCACAGATAAAAGCCAGTACTCACCACCTCCCATAATCATATCAAAATTGCAACTACGATACAGAACAACCATCATCCAGAACTGCCTGAAATCTGGCTGAATGGATGTCCTACAATTACAGAAGTAAAGAAGAAAATACATTGAGACGTGAATTCAACTGTAGAGTAGAGGATTCTGAGAATCAAATCAATGATTTGGGATATGAGGAAGGAAAAAACACCCAATAAGAAGAGCAAAAAGAAAAAAGAATCCAAAAATATGAAGATATTATAAGGAGCCTCTGGGATAACTTCAAGCATACCTATATTTGCATGATGGGGGTGGCAGAAGAAAGTGAGCAAGATGCTGAAAACCATTATTTGAAGAATGACAAAACTCCCCCTACCTGGTGAAAGAAATATACTTACAAGCCCAGGAAGCACTGAGTCCCAAACAAAAGGAATCCAAAGAGGCCCACACCAAGACACATCATAATTAAAATGCCAAGGGTTAAAGACAAAGAGAATCTTAAAAGCAGCAAGAGAAAAGCAGTTAGTTACCTACAAGGGAGCACCCATACAACTGTTAGCCGATTTTTCAACAGAAACTTTATAGGCCAGAAGGGAGTGACAAGATATATTCAAAGTGATGAATAGCAAGAACCTACAATCAAGATAACACTACCCAGCAAAACTATCATTTAGAGTTGAAGGTCAGATAAAGAGCTTCACAGACAAGAAAAAGCTACAGGAGTTCATGACCACCAAACCAGTATTACATGAAATGTTGAAGGTTATTCTTTAAGAAGAAGGAGGAGGAAAAGGAGGAGAAAAAGAAGAGATAAAATATATGAACAATAAAGTGGCAATAAATACATATCTATCAATAATTAAATCTAAAAATCAAAATAAATGAACAAGGAATCTAATGAACAAAATAAACTGATAAACGGAACCAGAGGCATGGGAATTTGGAGCAGACTGACCTCTTAGAGGGAAGGGGAGATAGAGGGATGGGAAGAGATTAACCAAATATCTTATATGCATACATGTATTACCTATGGACACCGACAATAGGGTGGTAAAGGCCTGGGGCAGGCAGGAAGCAAGTGGAGGGGGTTATGGGAAGGGGAAGGGGGACATTTTTAATACTCCTAATAAATATTTGGGGGAGAAAAAAAGTTGAGCAGAAAGTTTCTCAGTTTATAGTATTCCCTGCTGAAACATGTATTCTTAGGCCAATGCTAGTCATATTCATTCACATAAGACACACACTGTTTTATCATAGGGTTTTGAAATGTGCCTATGCAGGTTAAACTTCCCATTAGAACCAGTGATTTGTCCTTCAACAAGCCTTGTGGCTGAATCAGGGCCAGAACTTAATTTCAAACAGCATAAGCTTTGTTGCTAATCTACTTACTAGTGCAGATTTTTTTTTTTTTCAGATTTAGATACTTTATTTTTTATTTTTTTTTCTTATAAATCTTTATTGTTCAGATTATTACAGGTGTTCCACTTTCCCCCCCCCCCCCCATAGCTCCCCTCCACCTGATTCCCCACCCCACCCCATGCCCTTACCCCCCGCCACTGTCTTCATCCATAGGAGTAAGATTTTTGTCCAATCTCTTCCCGCACCCCTCACACTTGCTTCCCCTGAGAATCATCAGTCCACTCCCTTTCTATGTCCCTGATTCTATTATATTCACCAGTCCATTCTGTTCTTCAGATTTTTTATTCACTTGATTTTTAGATTCACTTGTTGGTAGGTATCTATTTGATGTCATTTTGTTGTTCATAATTTTTATCTTTACTTTTTTCTTCTTCTTCCTCTTCTTAAAGAATACCCTTCAGCATTTCATGTAATCCTGGTTTGGTGGCGATGAACTCCTTTAGCTTTTTCTTGTCTGTGAAGCTCTTTATCTGACCTTCAACTCTGAATGATAGCTTTGCTGGGTAGAGTAATCTTGGTTGTAGGTTCTTGCTGTTCATCACTTTGAATATTTCTTGCCACTCCCTTCTGGCCTGCATAGTTTCTGTTGATAAATCAGCTGACAGTCGTATGGGTACTCCCTTGTAGGTAATTAACTGTTTTTGTCTTGCTGCTTTTAATATTCTTTGTCTTTTGCCCTTGGCATTTTAATTATGATGTGTCTTGGTGTGGTCCTCTTTGGGTTCCTCTTGTATGGAGTTCTGTGTGCTTCCTGAACTTGTAAGTCTATTTCTTTCACCAGGTAGGGAAAGTTTTCTGTCATTATTTCTTCTAATAGGTTTTCAATATTTTGCTCTCTCCCTTCTTCTGGCACCCCAAAAATTCGGATGTTGGTTCGCTTGAAGTTGTCCCAGAGGCTCCTTACACTATCTTCATATTTTTGGATTCTTTTTTCTTTTTGTTTTTCTGGTTGGATGTTTTTTGTTTCCACATATTTCAGATCTTTGGTTTGATTCTTGGGGTACGTTGATCTACAGTTGAGTTTCTGTACATTTTTTATTTCTGACAGTGTATGCTTCATTTCTGACTGATCCTTTTCCATTTTTTTGGCATTCTCATTAAGGTCCTTGAAGGTCTCTCTAAGCTCCTCAGAAGTGTCATCAAGTTTCTCAGCGGTTTTTAGAAGATTCTTGAGTAACCTTATACATGTGGTTCTGAACTCTATGTCATCCAGTAGTTTGCTTTCCTCCGTTTCCTTCATTCGTGACATGTTTCTTTGTTTCTGCATTTTGGCTGCTTCCCTGTGTTGATGGAGTAGCTTTGTGTGGTAGGTGACCTATAGGGGGCAGTAGCTCAGCCTCCCCAATCACCTGACGTGGACGCTCTTGGTACACCCCTTTGTGGGCTGAGTGCAAAGTCTTGGTGTAGTTAAGCCTGAATTGCTGTTGGTACGCTGGGAGGAATTGACCTCCAGGCCAATTAGCTGTGAGCACTCCCTGTGTCTATAATGGAAGAACTGCTGTGCAGGACTTGTTTCAGTGGGGCTTCGGTGCTCACTGAGTTTGCCTCTTGAATGTGTCACTTATGGATGTGAGGAGTTGAAATCTGGTTTCTCACACTGACCACTAGGTACACTGGCTTCTGGATCTCCAATGGGGTGCAGGTCAGCTACTGTCTGAGGCCACTCAGCAGGAGCTACAGTGAGAGCTGCAGTTTTCTCCTCTTTGCTTGGGGTTTGGAGGTTTTGGAACTGTCTGACCCGGGCTGCAAGTTTGCTAGGTTAAGCTGCGATAGGGCAGGCTTTTCTTATGCTAACTCGGTTGCTTGGAGCTTGGGTGGGTTTGTAGGTTGTGCAGGGTGGCCTCAGGGTGTCACTAGGTTAGGGCGTGGCAAACAGCAATGGCTGCTAGTTAGCAGGCTCTGTGTCCCCAAAGGCATCCGCGAGTCCCGTGCCCCAGTTCAGTAAACAATTATTCCTGCGCGCAGCTCTGCAAGCAAGCCACTCTCGCTGGCAGACAGTCCAGCTTCTCTCCGTAGGAATTTGGGTCCCCCGCGTCTCCCCAGAGACTGGATTTCAGAGTAATCGGGGGCTTGTCTCCATTCGGGTTGAAAAAAGCAACGCACCCAGTCGCCCGCAGCCAGCCCGGATCACGCGCCTCCGTACCTCAGCTTTTCAGCGCTCGTGCACGTCTCAAAGCTCTTTTCTCTTTCCTTCTAGTTGTAGAACTTCCACTCAGCCAGCTTTACCGTGGTTCTGGGTGATAGACGTTTTGTCTTTTAGTTGCAGTTTAAATTGTTGTGGGAGGCAACAGTTTAGGTGTTTACCTACGCTGCCATCTTGGATTCTCCCACTAGTGCAGATTTTAATTTAAAAAAATATTCATCCTATATAATAAAAGCCCAATATGTAAATTGTCCCCTCGAACCGGAGTTCGGCCGCTCATTATGACACGTGCTGACCACCAGGAGGTGGCGAGGGACATAGCACTGGCAGTGGGCAGCAGTGGAGGTGCTGCCGACCCTGATGGGTCCCAACGAGAGTGAGACCACGGCGGGATGGTGGAGCTGGTGAGTGGGCAGCGCCAGGCCAAGGCAGGTACGAGAGGGTGTCTGATGGCCCCACAGATGACGACCAGTGGCCAGCAGGCCCTGATCATCCAAACTCTCACTGGCTACCTGGGGGCATGGGTGATTGGGGACAAAGGCCCTGAGAATGCGGGTGTCCACCAAGCTTGCTCTCACTCCCCCTGCTACCCTCCCCCGGGGTGCCAATGCTAGGGAAGCCCTTGTGCTCAGGTGCTAGGCGCCCATGAGGAGCCCGCCCCACACCTGTGCAGCCTCTTCCGGGTGAGCTGGGCCACAGCCACTGGGACCAGTCAGGCTCCCTGTGGGTTCGCCCAGGAGCTGGTCTGTGAGACCAGCTGGGAGAGAGTGCGATGCCTGCCCAGCTTCTGTGCAGTGCTGCAGGGTGGCCCAGAAGCCCATGCTGCACCCTGGCCTACAGCATTGGCTGCGCTCATTGTATATCTACATGGGGACTTGGACGCCGTGACTCAGGTGGAAGGGGGTGCATGGGGGGCCCAGGTGCTGCCCAGGGCACAGTGGTCAGCTGGGACCTGCCCTTCCATGCCAGGCACTTGCGCTTCGATTGCCGACCAGGCCTAGGTACTGCACCCATGCATGAATTTCGTGCACCAGGCCTCTAGTTTCATTATATGTGCAAAAGGGTATGCACATGAAGTGTGGAACCCTCAAAGTTTTTTTTTTTTAATAGATTTGTTATGGAAACAATCATTTACCCATTTACCTTTGTATAGGACTTTTTATGGTTTATAAAGCATTTTTCATTTATCTTACCACTTGGATTGCAGGGGCAGGTGGCTCCCCCACTGTATAGATAAGGATACTGAGGTTTGGAGAAATTAAGATCTTATTACCAATTAAAAAGAGTTTCCGGGACTTTCACCAACATCTCCTTTCAGGTCACTGTCAAAAAGCCATCAAGTCACATATGGTATTTCCTCACTATATTGTTTTAGATATTTAAACTTGGCTCTTCCCAAAAACTAATCTTGAGTTATAATCAAATTCTGTGAGAAAAGAATCATATTAGTATTATAAAAACAATGCTCTTTGTGACATCTCCAAAACCAAGTCAGGATTACTTTGTGAAATCCGGAGGCTATTTTTCTTTACAAATATTTTACAAGACAAACTTGTACCTTTCTAAAAAAGCACATCTGTTGCAAATTATTCCCTTACGGAAAGAGAGAGAATCACCATCCTTTCTTCCCATCTGAGCTTAAAAGAGATTTGTTGACATATTCTAAGGCCGGCATAGACAAAACAGCACAGGAAAGAGGAGGCGGTCAGCAGGATCAGGGCTCAGCTTTGCTTAAACTAATTCCACATGCCCCATGACCATTAGCTGTTTTTTATTTCCTGCTCTAGAGATCTGTAGTGAAAATAATCTGGGGTAGGGAAAAGCTGCACTTATTATTTCTTTCCCCCCAACAAGATGCTGTGTTAGCAAATAGAACATATGAGCCACCTTCAGAAAACCAAGGTCTTTAATAATCCATTTTTCAAACACTACTGGTATTTCCTTTCCAAACAAATATGGACTGTGACTGGAATCAATTTCATCATTTGTATGGTTACAGTTGCCAAGTTTCTGGAAATAATCGCCATTTAAATACTGGATAATATTTTTTATATGAAGCCAACAACAGTTTTATTGCTATTTAATTTCCATGATTTGTTTGTTTGCTGGAAGTTTTTGGTGTTCTGAGAGCAAGATGTTTGGGGATAGAGAAAACTCTTAAGAACAGATCAGGGCAAAGCCATATTAATGGCCGGACTTGAACAACCAAACAAGGGAAGCCAACATTAGGAAAAAACTGCTCTACTGTTTGGGGCTTTTCCCCCTCCATGACCCTATGAACTTCATAATATAACGTATCTTAAAGACATGATTGAGAACTCAGTTGTCTTCCTTAAGAAACCAATAGGGCTCATCGATGAAAACTGACAAAACAGAGATGATGCTGGTACAAATAAAGGACCTGGCGGATTTGAGGGGAACTACGCCATCTTTCTCTATTGATGCCAGATGGAGCACAGACTTGAACAACTTGCTCTATGGGATGCTGTTGATACATGGGCGGGGGGCTGTCCCCAACACCTCCCTTACTGCAGACTAAATAACACTAAAACAGGCTTCTGAGGTCAACCTGGAAGAAAGTGCCAAAGCCCCAGTTCATCCAGCTCACAGCAACATTGTTCTTTACTTTGTTATATGGATTATGGTCTGTCTTTCAATGTATTTGGGGAAGGGAGGAAGGCAGTGGGAAAGGGCAAGAAAACCTTGGGAAGCAATTTGAAAAAAATCTCAAGTTATTTCACTGGGGATGGCCATCAGTTTAATAGGATACAATAAGTGTTTCAGAAATAGTAGTTATACTTCTGCATTTAATTTTCTGCATTTATAAAATAAAAGGATGGGCATGGATTGAGGCTGTGATCTACTTGCCTGGGCTGGTCCTAATCAGGCAGATGGATGTTGTGGGCTTGAAGCCCATTGTACATTTACAGCTGCATGATCTTGTATACGTTACTTAACCTCTTAGCTACTCAGTAACCCCATCGGTAAGATGGAGATCATCTCTACCTGATAGTGTTGATGTGGGAACAGAATGAAGCCATGCATATAAGCAACTGGCACATTAGTAGATATTAAATAAATGTTTCCTTCTCCCCACTGACTGTCTTTCTTCTCAAAGGGTAACGTTTTCCCCCTAATGTTTCTTATTTTCCTTTTTCCTGTTGTTTGCATTTGGAGGCCTGATTATCATTCATTCCATTTGCATCATCTACCCATTTGAGCTGTATTCTGTGGAGCTAAATCTAAGTCTATTCTTTTTTTCATTTATTCAATAAATATTTATTGAATGTCAACTACATATCAGACACCCTTCTAGGCTCTGGGGATACAGTGATAAATAGGACTGCACCAAACAAAGAAAAATAGCAGGAAGTGAAAGTGCAATGAAGAGACTCACCGTAGGTGCATGTGCTGGAGAGCAAGCCGGTGGATGGAGGGCTGCCCTGAGTGAACTGTGTAGTTGGGAGCTGTTTCAGAGAAATAGAAACTGCTCTAGATATTTCACACAAATGAATGTAACATAGTGAAGCAGCTACACTGGTAATAGAAGAACTGAGAATTGCATGGAGTAACAGACGTTAGG
This sequence comes from Corynorhinus townsendii, assembly GCA_026230045.1. NCBI lineage: Eukaryota > Metazoa > Chordata > Mammalia > Chiroptera > Vespertilionidae > Corynorhinus > Corynorhinus townsendii. The sequence goes on from JAPDVU010000012.1 coordinate 28,146,962, forward strand.
AATGCAGGAAGCCACTACCAGACAAAGGGGATGTTTCTGGGGTGCAGATGCTAGATACACAAACCCACTGGCAGAAGCTGGAGCCATGGACAGGGCTGCTTAGCAGTACTTGTGATCATGGAGGAGAGGCTCTCTCACTCTGGTGGGGAGCTACACACCGAGGGGATTTAGTCACTCCTAGAAAATGCCCCTTGACTCAGAGGTGGGGAGGTGTGTGGGGCAAGGGGAGGGCAAAGAGGAAAGAGAGAGAGGGAGAAAGAAATTGTCCTGTTTTTTCCCTTCTTTCCCCACAAAGCCATTGTCAAGGGAGCTGGGTAATGTGGTTTTCAGGAGAAAGGGGGAGGGATCATCCTAGAAGCAAACGGCAATAACCAGAACAAGCTCCGAATGACCAGGAGGCAACCAGAATGCTCCACAGGAGAACCCAGCTTAACTTGTTGAGGAAATAAAGGGTGCCTAGGACAGGTGGCCAGGCGAAGCGGGGAGTGGCCCAGGAAGATGTCAGAAAAATGGTGCCGCCTGGAGTGGGGATTCTGTTATTAGTGTGATGGGAAGCCATGAGAGTGTTTCCCCCAGAGGAAAAACATGATCTAATCTACATTTTTAAAAGCCCTTCAGGCAAAATGTATTGCAGAGGGAAAACAAGATAGGAAATGACTATTGAGGTCCACGAGGGGATGATTGCTGATACCAGGGTGGACATACTAAATGTTATGGAAGTAAAGTCACCACAGACTTGTTCATAGATTGTATCTGGGAGGTGAGAAAAAGAGAAATCAAGGAACTGCCTACATTTTGGGGCTTGAGCAACTGGGTAAACAAGGCTGGTTTTATTGAGCTAGAGAAGAGTGGAGGGAGAGCTGCGATTGGGCCTGGCGGATATGCAGGAAGTGACACCAAGAGGTGGATGGATACAGGAGTGAGGGCTGGAGATGCAGATGTGAAAGTCCTTGGCATCTCGAAGGTCCTTCAGATCACACTAATAGAAGGAGTCATGCAGGGAAAGAATACAGACAGGGGCCCAGAACAGACTCACAAAGCTGTTGACCAGATGAGGGGGAGCCAGGAAGGGAGAATGAAAATGACTGAAGTAGAAGAGTTAGGAAGAAGGCTTCATAGAAGTTAAAAAAAAAAAAAAAAGTATTTACAGAAGGAGGGAGGGGTAATATCTCTGAAACTCCCTGTCGGGTCAAGAAGTGCCAGAGGATTTGACAAATGGAGTGTATTGACAAGTTTCAGTTCAGTGGTGGGGACAGAATCTACGGATAGACTGAGCAGAGAATGTGAATGAGAGAGGACACACCTCTCTCAGAAATACTGCTAAGAAATGGGGAGGGTGCTACAGAGCAAACGCTTGGGTCAAAAGAGGGGACTGTTATTTTAAAGATAGGAAATACAGCCCGACTTCAAATTGTGGTCTGTATTTAACCAGCTCCCTGGGTGAGTCATATGCATGCTTATGTTTGAGAAGGGTTGCACTAGGGTGCATTCACTTGCTCTTGGAATGATGCCATTTAGGGGAGAAAGGGACTCTGCAGAAAAGGGGCACTAACGGCAGGAACAATGTGTTTGGGAAGGGATGGGACAGAGCCCAAGTAGAAAGCAGCAGGGATCCCTCCTCCCCTGTGACCAGAGGGAAGGTAAGAGAGTGGGTGCATGAAGTTGGTCTTAGATTTGGCAGAAGAAAGACGTGAAGATGTGGGATTATTTGCTTCTGTTTTCTCAGTGATGCAGGAGGTGAACTCATCAGCTGAGAGTGAGCAGGAGCAGCTGCCGGTAGGTGGAGGAGATGGGTGGAGATAGCAGCAGGTGTGAAAGTGTCTTCTGACTGGCAAATACACTGTCCTCGGGTCTGTCCCTGGGCCCTGTGGGGGGATTCATAGGAACTCTGCACTGTCCTGCTATTGATTTTGCATTTCAGTGTCTTGCACTGCCTTAGTAAAATTAAGAATTTTATCCATTTTGCCTAGCCAGTTTTTTATTTAACCCCCTTTTATAAAGCTTAAAAGTATGTCACATCCTTTGCAGTTAAAATGTCTAAGCCGCTGTTGTGTTCAATATGCATGTGTTCCTGTAAGGAGAAAAAGGGTCCTTTTCAACCTTTGCAGGCCTCGTCCCAGAGTAACTGAGGTGATCCAGCCTGCATCTGAGCCAAAACTGGGCACCTACAAACAAAAATATATGGGCCTATCATTGCTTCTTTCTCAGCAAGTCCTGCTTTTATACCTGGCTCTTGATTTCTAAGGAGACCTAAGAGTTCTTGGCTAAGTAAGTGGATAAATGGTCTAGAATATGGTCAGGTCACAGGTAATCTGGGTTTCATTGTGGTGGCAGAAAACCAGTCTCTCAAGTATGTGAACAGCTCTGCCACATTAATATTGTCTATTGGAATTATTCGTTGCCACCAAAAAGGAGCTTTGTTGACTTGTGGACCCATTTGTATCTGACGGATAATATCATATTAAAGGACGATTGTCCCGCCACAAGCTGCTCTGATTTTAGTAAAGTGTGTTCCTAGTCCTGGCTCTTTAAATAATCATGCCTCAAGTCTATATTCTCAGTGGACCTTTTACCCCAGTCCTGTTTGTGCTGGAGATCCCAACATCAAATAAGAGGAACTGTTTCAATGGAAGCTGGAAAGAACTGGGGACAGAGAAAGCCCTGCACACAGGTGATGGATGACCCAGAGACAAGTGTCCAAGCCATACCTTGAGGGAGGAGCTCATCGGGCATCTCATACAAGTGCCCCTGCCAGCTGTCTGTAACTTGCACTCCTCTCATCCTGTGACATCCATTCTTCCCTGCTAACCCCCAGTCCCAAATGGTTCAGAAGGGAATGAGAAATAGCTACTCATCACCACTTGGGAATCTCTGTAATAAAATCATAAACATGTTGAGTTCTGGACCACAGTTAATGTTAGCAACTCCAGCCAAAGACAAACGCACACATGCACACACTGACTGCAGGAGATGCAGAGCAACATAAAATCAAGTATGTTTTAGAAACATAAGAGAGCCTCCAGTGGGAAGGAAGTGGGAAATGTGCCCCTGCAAGAGGGCGTGGCCTTCCTTCCAATTCTTTCCTTTGAGCACACATTCCAGGAGGGAATTACTTTTGGTATGTTTTCTTGTAGAGCTCAATAAACCACTACATAGTTCGAGGCATTTAAGATTGTTCTGAGTCCAATAAGTAAATTAATCTTTAATTTGCCTAGCGTTTCCCCTACTGTGTGGTATTTAGTAAATTCTCAAAAAGGTTACCATGTTACTATTATTGAGTGTTGGGAGATAGATTACAATAAACGCTGACTTTTCCTCCTACCTGATCCTTTGTTTCTGTGCTGTCAGATATACACAAACATTTAAATGCCTCTGTTGTCAAATGTGCCTTGGTTGTAAGCAGGAAAGTTACAACAATCTGCTCATCCTCAAACACACTGTGCAGAGTTGATAGAAATTATTGTTAACCTTCTGGTTTGTGTGACTTTTTTGCACATCTCCCAGTATTATGAATTAGATGGTTCACCAGAGCCAAACTGCCTCTTGCAGAAATACAAATAGAAGTTCATTCTCCAGAAAGACCACAGCTGGGGGAAACAAATACTTCTCTTTAGTAAATTAGCATTAAATTATTCCTATTACTTAGTAGAGGTAGCGGGCAATATCAGTTAAAAATGTAAAGTCATTGATGCTAGGTAGCAAGGTAAGATCATTTTATGGAAGAGCCACCTGGTGCATAATGTCCTGTAAGTTCCATCCGCATGGGGAGAAAATTGTTCCCAATGACTACAGTTAAGAAACAGTTTAAAAAGTATTAAAAGGCAGTATTATCACCTTACAGAAAGGGTTCATGACAGGAAATGTTTTTTTAACATTGCTGATTGTATGTATGAAATGTTCATCCATCTAAAGGTTTGTATATTTCTTTGTAGCCCTCTATTAGCTTGATTAAGAAATATAATCAGCATTTTAGTTGCTTAAAAAAAGTAGTCAAATCATCCAAGTATAGTCTATAAAAAAATTTTTTTACACATTGACATTTTAAACCTATAATGGTTAAATAAATTGAATTGTGCATAATTGCTTGTAGAATGATTTTATCTAGTCCAAATATAACAAATTTGATCATTCTCATCTACTTTATTATTTAAGTAAACTCACTGCTTTAGAGAGTGTTAAAAATTATTTGGAACATACTAGAAAATCATTTTGTGAAATTAGTATTTAAATTTTTTTTAATCCCATTGGAGTCAGAGAGCAAGGTAGGGCAAAGAATTTTTTGTTAAAATTTCTGCTTTATCTTATTGGTGGGAATTATATGAGCAATGAGGAATTTCTCAGGGCTCGAAGGTGGACATCAAAAGGTTTGTGGCTTTAAGCAAACATCCAAAACCCATACTAATGCAATAAGTTCTCCAGTGTCCTCAGGCACAGCAATGCAATCGAGAGAAGATTTCCATCTTCTTTCCTTGAACACAATTCTGGAGGTCACAGAGGGGCTCTGTATATTCGGTATCAGCACTCCGAGGGGCTAATCACTGTGGTCTTAGGATGGTCACAGCATCCCCAACAATACCCCATCCCCACACCAAGGAAATGGGGGGTGATCCACATCTTAAAGGACTATTAGTAAGGTTAAGTAAAATGTTTGATTAAAGCATTAGTTCCTCCCCTATTTCTAAAACAACTCTTAGTTCATTCACAGCCAGGACATGGTGATGGACATGAAGCAGAAAGGGGAGGGGGCATCCTGAGAGTCTTGCATACGCCTGTTACTGGGCTAAACTCTTCACTTGCATCAGAAGCACACTCCATGAGCAACCTGGCAAAGATCATCCTATTTGCCTCATTTTGCAGATAGGGAAATAAATCCCAGAGAAATCACAGAGTATATAAGTAGCTGAGTGGGGACCAGAACATAGATCTCTCTATAGTCAAAAACAGGGGAAAAACCAAAGATCAGGTCTAATGTTACAGAGAAGATATCAATGTATATATAATTATGTTCAATCAAATAGCTCCAATCCTAGTTCTGTGATCCCTTCTACATGCAAAGTGATATTGTAAATTATTCCTCATGTACTTCCACTACTGGCTAAATGTACCAGCTGCCACTTACATACCACCACCATCCTTCCCAGAGTTTCTGTAAGTGCTGCTGAAATGCATACCCTGGACTCATTAAAATAGCTGTTCATTCCTCTATAGATAGACATGGCAAGAAAAATAGGATTTTTTTTTTTAGGATGCAGTCTTATAATACTTATTATCTGTCTTCCCAATCACAGAAATAGTACATGTTCATTGTGGAAACTTGGAAAATAAAAACAATCATATAGAAAAGTAAAAATATCTAGTAAACATTGGTAACCTGTTAGAATATAGCCCTTCACTCTCTTTTCTACTTATTAATTTTTCTATAATTGTTAATCATGTGATTGTTATATATCAAGCATTGTGTCACATGCTTTGGGTTCATTGAAAAGACAGGCCTTGTTTGAATCCCTGACACTGAATATAAAGGAGATTGTGTATTGTGAACACATTTATACATATTTCTTACTTTTAATCTCCAAATGCTTAACATTTGTTTGATTCCTCTATTTTATCATTATAAACAATGACCCAAAGAACATCTTTGTGCATAAGTCTATGGTATATCTTTTATAATAGTCTCAAGCTAAAGTCCTAGAATTTGAAATGGATTGAAGGATATGGATGTTTTTAAAAGTTTTTAAACTTTTTAAAAAAATAAGGTTTTAAAAAACAGATAATATCTATTCAAACCAGGATGGAAAACACTCCCTTTTACTCCCTGGCTCCCAGCCAACTTGCTCCCTCCCTTGAAGCAACAATGTCACCAATTCCTTATGTGTTTTTTCAAAGGTTATCGTATACATAGGAAAGCAAGTATACATGGCAGGCGTGTGTGTGTGTGTGTGTGTGTGTATGTGTGTGTGTGTATTCTTATAACACAAATAGTAGCATATTTAATAGTTTCATGCCTTTTTTTTCTCCTTAACTAGATTAGATAGATGATATATATATATAGAGCCATATCAGTGCTAAAATGCTTCTTTATTCTTACAGCTGCATAATAGTTGACTGTATTGATGTACTATAATTTATTTAATCATTTTTCCCTTAGGGATGTTTAGGTTCCTTACCAACATTTTGCTATTACAAAAAAAGTAGAAGCAAAGAATAACTTGTGTACATATATGATAATTTCACACACGTGTCAGCGTGTCTATAGGATAAACTTCTGGAAGTGGGAGTATTTGGCCATGGGATTTGTGTTTTTGTAATTTTGATACTTCTGTCAAATCACCTTCCAAAAGAAACTGCACTGTTTCCACCCTCCCCCCCCCCCCAAGAAGGACCTGGATGAGCCCAGTTCCTGGCCAGGCTGTGTCAGAGATGTGCCTGGTCTCTTTCCTGTGTTTTCAAGAATATTTGCACACCCAGACTAGTTGCTGGGGCAGCTCCATAGTGTTGATTTTTACACTTTTAACCAACTATGTGTCTATATTAAATTTTGTATTAAGTAATAACCACTTTTATTTATATGATTATGGAGAACATAATACACATTAGACAAGAGGGTATTACCGTGGAAACACAGTCCCAAACCCAAACATTCTGTCCCATTGTAAGATGTGCTCCTCCCATGTTTACATAGATAAATAAAAGCAATATAAACATAGGTTAACACTGAGAATTTAGCATAACCAAAATCTTGTTGAGTTAATCTAGAAAGATTAATGCCAAAGTGCTAGGCCTCTTACACACACACACACACACACACACACACACACACACAAAGTGTGTGTGACAATATTTTAAATAAAAGATTGCAAAAAACAAAGGATACATGAATATCTTTGCATGAACTTCGTTTGAGTCATTTTCAGAAGGGACTAGAGGTAAGCTCTATTGCCTGCTGGCAAAAAATACCATGCAGCTGTACCTGCCTGACTGAGATCAGGTAGAAAGGACACACACTGTGTTGTTGCTTTTGACTGGAAGGAAGAGTTCATTAATTCACTGAGGGTCTACTCTGTGCTCCACGTCACACTAGGCCCTGGGGTAGAGTTCTAAGCCCAATAGGCATGGACCCTGCCTTCCTGATGCTTACGGGCAGGTAAAATATCACAAGGGAGACAGGGCACATAAGACACACTTTCACTTTCGCAGAAGCACCGCCAGATAGGGTCTTTACTAACACATTAGGCCAACAGCACAGAACTAGGCTGTAACCAGAGCAGTCAGCTCAGATATTACAATGGAGCATGATTTCCAAATCTCCAAGCACCCAAATAGTTTGATTTTATTTATTACCAAAGATACTTGCCATTATCTGAATACTAAATAAGAATTTTTCCTGAGTAAGCAAATAGGAAAAATTAAAATAAAATGGAGAATCCTGTAGGAGTGCCATATAGATCACTTTAAATTTGTACACGGGTTCTTATGTTTGAAATAACTACCACTGGGTAATAGTTCAGTTTTCTCATCTATTAATAACTAGTTGCATTAATTATAAAGGTTATAAAGGTATATTTTACTAATAGAAAATTTAATTTGATTCCATTAGAAATTGAATTCTCAAAATTAGCTAAACTCCTTTCACCTAAAGAGCAGTTCATCTAAAGCCAGGAATAATGCACGTTCACCCCCCAGTGGCACCTCAGCAAACTGCAGGTGCTCACACTTGAAACAGTATTGTGCTAATTTAACTCATGGCTAACATCAGAAACTATGGATAACTCCTGTTTTCTATATAACTTACAATGTTTTAGCCATAAACATTGTTTAGCAGAACAACCTGTCTTTTTATTCTTCATTTCTATTGTGCAGATCACCTTCACCTTATCTGGCCACTGTGGTCCCAGCCTCCTGACCAGATTCTCCCAACGCCTCCTAAACACTGCCATTCGGGTCATTTCCCTGCTTAAGAAATAGGAACTAAGTTGCTTTGTAGCACATCCAATCAATGCCCCTGGGCCTGATGCAAAGTGACTGATTCTGAACTTGCTCAGCAAGCTGAATTCTAGCAAGAGGTCCACATGTGAGCACTCTGACAGTACCCATCACACCTCCAGCCTGTCCCTGTACTGAGCTCCCAGCCATCCCCTCTGCCTGGGGATCCCCACCCACCTGCAAGGCTTAGCTCCAAGCCTATTGCCAGCAGGAAGCCTTCCTTGAAGACGTAGTCCTTTCATCTCTCCCTGGGATGAACTTTAAGACTGGTGATTGTCTGTGGCGTCAGGTTTACCCTGGATTTGTTTTTACTACCCTCTTATTCATGTTTATTATGTCTGCGACCTTGTAAACAGTTACTGTGCTGGTGCGGGAAAACCCTTGTGTGTAGCGATTGTTCTTGTGTGTTTTTGAAGACGCCCCTTCCCACTGCACCCAGCTCAGTGAAGAATCCAAAGCTCAGTAAATAGTGGAGGGTTGCATCCACCAATCCCGATAGCGTTTCATTATTCTCCAGGCTGCAGATGACTCCCAGGTGTGGCTTTGGATCACCCTGTCATCTTTCCCTAGTTAAACACATGTGATCTTTTCAACAGCAGCAGTAGCCTCATGTCAATAGATCTGCATATTCAGGGAGGAGAACTGGCATGACATTTCCTAGTAATTTAGGCTAAGAGAGCAGTTCTTTGATTACTTGGGTATTTAAGGTGAAAGTTAGGGTTGATACTGGCAAGGATTTGTCTCATTTATTCATTTCACTTTGTATTTGTGGGTCAGTTGTGATTTATGGGTACTTTTCAAAGGTCACTATCCATCTTTAAACTACATCAATCTTAAGCAGCAACCTTCCACTTTGAAGAAAGAAACTTACTGTTTCACAAACACGTTAGGCAAGAATGTGGTTTGATCAACAGCACATAGGATGCATGAAATCAGCATTTATTTCTGTAACATCGCCTAAGGCAGCCAGCACACTGCTGGTTCGGATTAAAACCACCACCACCACAACTAGGGATCCAGGGAAACACTTTGTTCTTAAATTAATTTAAATACATCCTGGAATAACAAAAGGTATTAAACTTTGCCACATGTGCCCGCACTGGCATGGCACTCTAATAGGAAGACTGTTTGGTGTTGGTTTTCATAGAATGGATAACCCACTGGCATCCCTAACCTTCTTTTCAACCCTCTAGTTAAAAGCATACAACAGGATCTTCATGTTCTTTAATGCGGAATGAGGGTTAAGACAGTTTTGAATACATTTTTTATAAGGCTCAAATCTCTTCCTCACGGGGAGTGCTACAGCAATTGCTTGCCAGACACAATATTCCTTGAATCATACACATTGAAAATATGTGTGTGTATATATATTACAAAAGTAAAATTAATGTTGACTTATCATTCCTAAAATAACGTTCTCTACTCATATCCATTTATCTCTAGACAAACAGTCATTGAAAATACGATTTGCCAAGGATTTGAATTTGTGTATCTGCAGGCTACATATTCTTACAATAAAAAAAGTGGGAAAATCTACTTACATGCGTTCAGTTATCTTTGTTGTATTTGAATTTTTTTAGATATAAATAACCAAACTCGCAATGTAAGCCTGATACTGATAATGAATATGTTTCAAATGGCAACAGGAAAGCATACTACTGTTGCAATTACATGCAAATGTTTTGAGTGCAGGCAGTATTCAAGGCTAGTTTAAGCCACTGAATGAGGAAATTCAGAAGTTAGTGGCTCAAAAGGAATAATTTAAACCTGCTGAGTCAGGTTTTTCAGTGAATAAGCTGCCCTTGGGAGTAAATCTGGTGTGGTTATAAGTGGTAGAAACTCTTTCTGTTAGATTTCATAATTTTAATATGAATTATTCCTGGTACCGTAGCAATTTTTATGCAAATTACATGAGGCTTCATTCTGATAGAGTCTCCTACCTCTGTTTGTTTAGTCAGTCCGTCTGTATTCCCTGGTCCCCACTGTGTGCAGTGTCCTAAGCCAGGCACTTGAAGGTACGGGACTTTTGTGTCCCTGAGGAGCTGAACAATCGCTACGTGCTGTCAAATACTTGAGACTCTTGCTTCCATTAACATTTGGGGGAGTGATTATCAGGTGGGGGGTGGGTGGGATTAATCAAAGAAGACTTCCTGGAGAAGGTGAGGACATAGGATGTAGAAACACACAAATCATTATTATGTGCTAGAGGCCCGGTGCACGAAATTTGTGCGGGGGGGGGGGGTGGACCTCAGCCCAGCCTATACCCTCTCCAATCTGAGATCCCTCTCACAATCTAGGACTGATGGCTCCCAACTGCTTGCCTGCCTGCCTGCCTGCTTGCCCCTAACCACTTCTGCCTGCCAGTCTGATCACCCCCTAAACTGCCAGCCTGATCGATGCCTAATTGCTCCCCTGTAGGTCTGATCGCCTCCAACTGCCCTCCCCTGCTGGCCCTGTCACCCCAAACTGCCTTCCCCTGCAGGCCTGGTGCCCCCCAACTGCCCTCCCCTGCAGGCCTGGTCCCCCCCAACTGCCTTCCCCTGCAGGCCTGGTCCGCCCCAACTGCCTTCCCCTGCAGGCCTGGTCCCCCCCAACTGCCCTCCCCTGCAGGCCTGGGCCCCCCCAACTGCCCTCCTCTGCAGGCCTGGGTCCCTCCAAGCTGTCCTCCTCTGCCGGCCCAATTGCCCCTAACTGTCCTCCCCTGCTGGCCATCTTGTGTCCACATGGGGGTGGCCATCTTGTGTCCACATGGGGATGGCCACCTTGTGTGTTGGAGTGATGGTTAATTTGCATATTACCTCTTTATTATATAGGATGAGGATGAGAAATCAATGTGCTGGATTAACGCCAAGAACCACATCAAGGAGAACCGAGGTTTGAGGAAATGAATAAGACAGGCTTGAATGAGTAAGACAGACTCATTAAAGTATGTTTACTTGCCAGAAACAATAAGTGAAGTTTCAGAATGGCCTCATTTTCACTTTCTCTCTCTCTCTTTTCAAGGGGTACGGGTAGGGATATTAAGAGCCTGACGACCAAGAGCACCTATTGAGCCATCCTGACACCACCTCCTTCCTCCATGAGGTGTGAAGTGTTCACTATTCATCTTCAGTCTATACACAATGTGAGAGAACCCTGAGAAGTCCACTTGAGTTTTTATTATAACCCTGTTGTCAAAACTTAAAATTTCAGGCCTGGCCGGCATGGCTCGGTGGTTGAGCGTCAACCTATGAACCAGGAGGTCACAGTTTGATTCCCAGTCAGAGCACATGCCCAGGGTGTGCTGGAGGCAGATGATCAATAATTCTCCTCTCTCATCACTGATGTTTCTCTCTCTCTCTCTCTCTCTCTCTCTCTCTCTCTCTCTCTCTCTCTCTCTCCTGTTCCCTTCCTCTCTGAAATAAATTATTTTTATATATAAACTTAAAATTTCAGATATTACACAGAAAATACTTAGCTTCTGGAGATACTCTCACATAGTGACCCTTGTAAATCAAAATCCTAAATTAAAAAAGGAATTCATGATCTCTCACAATCCTATCTAATAAAGAGGGAATATGCTAATTGACCATCACACCCTCAAAGATGGCAGTGCCCACAGCCACAAGATGGCAGCACCCAGTCCCCTCAGGGCAGCAGGCATGTGGCATGGGCCTGGAGGCGGGTCTGGCCGTTCTGCGTGCCTGCATCCGGAGTCCCCCAGTCCCCTTAGCCCTCCAGCCTCCCAGGGCTGGCCTGAGGCACAGGCAAGCCTCGGATGGTGGCTGCCCAGCCGCCCAGGGCCACCAAGGCTCAGGTAACCAGGGCCGGCCGAGGCTTGTGCTGCCAGCAGTGGCAGCAGCAGAGGTGTGATGGGGATGTCACCTTCCCCTGATCGCTGGGTTGCCTCCCGCGCCTGGGGGCTCCTGGACTGTGAGAGGGGGCAGGCCGGGCTGAGGGCCCACCCCTCCAGTGCATGAATTTTCATACACTGGGCCTCTAGTAGAAGTAAAGAAATGTAAACCTCCTTTATGCATTTCTAATTGTACTTTCCTTCCTAAACCAAAGTATGAGAAAACATTAAGAGATATTCTGGTTTCCAACATTAAAATATTTGTATCTGTTTTTAGTAAATAGAGCCACTTTACTTTTCTTGTACTAATAATTATGGTGCTAAATTCGAGATGGAGTCCAGTACCAAAGCAATCCCGGATGATAAAAAGGGAAATAATGTAAGCTCAGGTCTCAGACCCGACAGCTTTTTGGGGAGGCTCTGCTAATGGTACTTTGTACATTGTGTTATTTTAATTGAACTTGTGTCTAGCTTCCTCTCAGTTGCTTCAGTGATAGTTGAATAACAGCAGCCATGCCACCACGTTAGCAACTTCTCCTGGGGAGAGTCACTGGCCCTTCCTGCATGGGAATTTCTGCAAAGCGGCCTGGGCGAGCAGAACGTTGGGAGAGTAGGGGGGCAAATGTCTGCATGAGTTGAACTGGAATTCCACTCTGTGACGCTGCATGTTTCATAACCTTTCTAAACCTCAGTTGCCTCATATGTAAGATCTGGGTTAACAGTAATACCCATTTCTTAGTGTGATAAAATGAAAATGCTTGTCCTAGTGGTTGGCCCTCAGCAATATTCCATAAATGTTAGCATTTATTTTATTTCCAGAATGTTTAAAGTGTATCATGTAAACTGTACACTTTAAGGCAGAATCTTGAATGTCATTAAGGCAATAAAATATTAGGGTAAAAGTTACGGAAAGTGGAAAACTATGAGAAATTATTCTAACACTTCTTTCTGCTGCTGGGCTGTAGTAGAAAGTGCACCTCTTTGTTACTAGTTTTAAGTATTCCTACCGGTTTTTCATTTCTTGGGCCTGGTGATAGATACTAAGACAATAGGGTGCCATGGCAGTCTTTTGTCTCAAATGAAGTCGGAGTGGAGCCAGGAATGGTCGTGGCTGACCATCTGAACAAACACAGCCTTCCCCCGGGCTTCCTAAGCACAGGCCAAGGAGCCCAACTACTGGCTTTCAAAAGAAGAATTAGGAATTTCTGAAGCTTCTTGGCTTTGCCAAGGACTGAACAAGAGAATATTATCCCTTTGGTGTTTAAGAACTTAATGTTAAATTCTTAAGTGGAGGGAAATATAAAGAAAATACTATATTAAACTATCAATAGCATTGATTAACTTGAGGAAGTAGCATCTATGTCCCTTCACGTCAGACTAAGGAAATGTCAATTAGATCACCTTTCTATCTATTGTGCATGGACTTGATAAGAAGGCAGTCACTGAAACCATACTGACACCTATTATCCACCAGGCTGATGCTGCGTGCGAGTGATACAAAATGATAATACTCGGCTCTGGCCCAGAAGAGAACAGGCTAATATATCCTTACGATCTTATCTACAGGCATAGAAAGATGGGGAGATGGTAACTAGTGGAAGCAAGGAAGACTTCACAGTGAAGTGATTTTATCATTACCAACAAACATGAAAATCTAATGAAAACATCAATGTAATCCAATGTAAAAAAAAAAAAAAAATCTGGCTAATTATTCACTGCTTTGTCACTCCTACTATTTTTCTACAAATGGGACTAAGTGTGAACTTATTACACTAAAATTAACCCATAAACTAGATCTGGAGAAGTATTAAACTGGGGCTGATTAGCCAGCCTGCCAACTTACTTATATTCATCTCAATACAAACATAATCGAGGGTCTCTGATATGCCAAGCATTGATTTCATGCTAGGGATAGGGCAAGCAGCAAAGAAGCTAGAAATAAAGGACAAAGCCGCAGCCTCAGGAAAGCGCAAGGAAATAAGGGAGTATCTGAAACCTGCTTTTTGACAGGTGCCAATGAGTTGCTCTCAGGGACACAAACTCCAGTGCTGCACAGGCCAGGCTGGACGAGAGAACAAGCACCATGGAGAGGGACACACACCACAGCTCCCCTGGATCCTGGCCACATGCAAACCCTGACCCAGTGCGGCCAGAAACTTCCTATTTTTCAAGAGAAGCTCAAATTCCATTTTTTTCCTGTGAGATCTCCTGATTTTTAAAGGTCCCTACTCCATGGATCCTTTGTGCTAGAGGTTATAGGAAGCAGATGCAGGTTGGATGGCAGGGGCCTGGGGTTGGGGGGACCTGTTGGGAGGCCATTGCTAGTTCCAGCAAGAGATAATGAGGGCCTGATTTAAGGCAGCAGTAGTGAGATGACAAAGAAGAAGAGGCAAAAGAAGTTTTTGGGGAAACTCGGGTTTTGGGGTGACAGGGCAGTCATGATGCATTAGCAGATGCAAGGAAAGCAAAAAACGATGGATTGACTTGACCCTGGTGGAGTTTTGATCAAGGGCACACTGAGCTGTTAGTGGCCTCGTTACTGCCGCATCTAAGCCACATGATCATTTCTGAAGCAGTTGGTTTTTTTGTTTGTTTGTTTGTACCAAACGGTAATTCTTAATTAATTTACATCCACAGATTTGATACTAAGACTAAACCTATGTTCAGCTCCTTTCCCAAAATACAGTATCAAAGACAGAGCCTGCACACAAAGCATTTCCTGTCAGATAGCCACTCGCTTTTAAGATGGTGAAAACCAAGATGAGAAGAAAGACTCCAGAGCATTGTTATGATGTGCTCCCACGTGCAAGAAATAAAAACGCTCTCCAGCTGCGGCGCAGCCTGTGCGCAAACCCGAGTGCAGCAAGGTCCAGGAGGGAGTTCAGGGGCTCGGGTCTGAGGACTTACTGACCCCCTTCCTGTTTGGGAGCAGCGCAAGTGAACTAAACTTTTCCCCAAGTGGATCATGATATCTAGATGGGGATTCCACGGCGATGCCAGAGCTGAGAGAGAGCTTTGTGGTTCAAGATACACAACTGGATAAGTGAGTTACATTGCCTTTCTTGACCTATTCTTACAGAGTGACCATAACTTTCCATTTTATCTGAGGGAATGGGGAGGAAACATGTGTCATACATATAAAAATAGATTGGATCTTCCTGGCATCATTTTCACTTTCTCTCTCTCTCTCTCTCTCTCTCTCTCTCCAGGGGGTAGGGATGGAGGGCACTTAGAGTGACATGAAATACAGAGGTGGAGAGAAAAGACATTCTATTGTTCTCTGAGTATCTTGAAAAAAAGCATCAGGTACTCTTGCAGAGTGAAATTAGGGCAGAATCATTACAATTACATTCCTAGCATCTAGCACAGTGACTGACACATAGTAGGTGCTTAAAATACTCACGGAAATAAATGTGCTGAAAAATAAATATTTGTAGGAGCGTTTATAAAAATGAATAAACAGAGTCAACTACACTCAATGAATCTTCTAGTGAACAGCTGCAAGTAACAGAATATTAGACAGTAATAGAGTTCATTTTCCTCATACAAAGACACAATTGGGGCCCCAAGAACTATCTTTTCATTCCCACATGTTCTTCTTCACTCTCATGGTGTAGGATGGTTACCTCAGCTCTAGGCATTACATCCACACTCAAAACTAAAAAAAAAGGGAAATGATGGAGCCAGCAATATCTGCCCTTTTTATCAAGAAAGTAACACACTTTTCAAAATCTGTAGAAAACATCTATTTCACAAGACATATCTGGCAAGAACTTTATCAGATGGTCATTTGTAGCTGTAATGAAACTCTAGAAAATTAGTATTTAGGCATTCTTTGGCATCATGTATAAAACCAGTCTTCTGTTAGCAAGGGAAAATGGGCATCGGGTAGACAATGAACAGTGTCACACTTTTTGAGCCTTTCCAACCTCTCACCCCTTCTGAAAACTTAAATTACTTACGTCCCTGTATTAACTTATTTCTGTCACTTTCCCCACTTCATGAAGGCAGAACCTGTGTTTTATTAATTTCCTCCTATCTTTTACAGAGTAGGCCCTCAATAAGTGTTGTTAAATCAACAAGAAAACATTACCAATGTTTTTTGAAGTACATGTAAAATGATGCTTTTTAAGTAGCTATAAAGAGGGAAAAAACCATGAATTCATTTTTACATTTGTGCATTTAGCTACTACTCTATTTTAAACACACTCACTAAAGTAGGCTTAAGTGAAGTTTCAGAAAGGGATGTAAGAAAAAATATAAACAAATATTATAATTGTAATAACAGTGCAGACTAAACTGAAAATCATCTCCATAAAATGAAGTTAACTTCTTGTTTCTTTTTTCACTAATGCATTCTGTAACATAAATAAATTATTCTAGAAATACTAATTCTTTCAAGTTTAGAAAGCTTACTCAAAGCACATAAAAGGCTTCCCACCATTCCTCACCCCAGAGTTCAGATCTATACATTCTGACCCCCACGAACCTTCTTAGCTCAGTCATTCATGACTCTACTATCCCATTATTTTGTTCCAGCCAAATTCTACTACTCTTACTCACTGCTCCTACTTCCTGGGCATCTTACTTCCCTGGACCTTGGATACTTTGGATTCATATCTTGGCTTGACTGAATCTGACTTAGCCTTTAAAAATTGACTCAAATATCAAGTTAATAATTAGATAATGTGATATTCCAGCATTCTTTAGACTGGACATACAGTCAGTCTATGGAATATTGTCTGCCTATACTGAGTTTCGTTTCCCCAGTTGTCCAAGAGTCACACAATAAATGAGCATCCTCACCTTCTCAGGCACAGCACTGCAGCAGGGCTTGCCAGAGTGCTGATAGTGGTCATGTCACCACTTAAGTAACAATGACATAATTATATGTTAGCTACATTTACTACATAGGAACTGTACAAAGAAATATACTTTGGTCCTTCTAATAGTATGAGGTACTATTTGTATTCCCATTTTGCAGATGAGGAAACAGAAAATATAGCTTAGTTTCTAATCCAGGAGCCAGTAAATTTTTTTTCTGTAAAGGGCTATATCGTAACCATTTTTGGTTTGATAGGACATACAGCCTCTGTTGCAACTACTCAGCTCTGCCAATGTAGTACAAAAGCAACAATAGACACTAAGCAGACAAATTGATATAGTTGTGCTCCCATAAAAGTGTATTCACAAAAACAGGCAGTGGGCTGGATTTGGCTCATCGGCTGTAGTTTGTTGACCTCTGCTCTAGTCTAAATAACCCATTTTATGTATTAGGCCAAGAGAGGAAAAGCCACTTGCTCTAGACTGCACCAGAGGCAGATCTAGAATCCAGGTCTTCTGATTAGTTGTCTAGTGGTCTTTAATACTAACTGAATTGGGGTAATTACTCCATAATAAATTAAGCTTTTGAAGTCATCAGGCAGATCTGATACTACTGTCAAATTAGTTCATTTTAGCCCAGATAATAAGATTCATACATGTGAATTTTATCCTACTTCTGGATCTTCCAGAGGTAAACGGACTTTGAAACTCAGTTTCCTTATTTATCTTGCAGAGGAAAGTATTTCCCAGACCAGACAAACACGTGCCACAATGGCAGGTATAGTTGGGACTTAGTGCTTGTTAAAAAGCAGGCTTGGCACTCCCAAAACATTGTCAGGACAGTAGCCCCTTGACAAGATTCCTCAGAGTGACTGACTACACATGGCTCCCTGTTGGGCTCCTATTTTTACCAGGGACATTCTGACATGGTTAGAGGGGCAGGTATACCTTTGTGGTGACAGAACAAAACCCATGATTGCTTGACCTCCTTGGCCCCATGCTCTAAAAATTTAGTTCTGCATGGCTGATTGAAATCTGTGGGCAAGCTGTTATTCTGTGACCTTTGTTCCTTCTATTAATAGCTGTGCAATTTCCCGGAAAATATAGTTAATATTCCCTTGCACATCCAATTTTTAAAAAAATATTTTTAATTGATGTTTTAGAGAGAGAAAGCGAGAGGATAGAGAGATAGAAACATCCATGAGAGAGAATCATTGGTCAGCTGCCTCTTGCATGCCCCCTATAGAAGATTCAGCCTACAACCAAGGTACATGCTCTTGACCTGAATCGAACCCAGGACCCTTCAGTCCACGGGCTGACGCTCTATCCACCGAGCCAAACCAGTCAGGGCCACAATCACTTCTTGGGCACTGTCATGAGCACTCTAAGTTTCTCTATTATTGTCTTAGGATACTGTGATGATACTAACAGTTTTCAAGAATACCTTCTTGAAGTACTGTAACATATTTCAAGCTTTCTCTTGGGCCCACAAACTAAGAAAAAAATGAGAGAAGTAGTTTGTACCTATTATTATACTTTATTCTCCTGGGTAAAGACAAGCTGCTGTTACCTTGACAGAGGACTACCACGAGTAGTCTGGCCTGCCCACTTAGGAGCACTCAACACAATCAGAAGTCTGGGACAGGAGCTGACACAGAAGGTCAAGAAATAGCTATCCTTCAAACTTACGTTGTAATTGTGGCCCTCACAGCATTCTTGTCCTTGGCTTATGTCATGACCTGGGTTATGTTTTGATTCTCAGCGTCCATATCTTATTAGATGATGTGCATCACATTTAAATACTTAGATCAACCTTGAAGGAGGTTCAGAATCCTTGCCAGCCTATATAATTTTTTGCTAGTCCAATCTGTCATTAAGGACACTAAAGAAAAAAATATTTTCTTTGAATAGACAGAAGCATTTGCTGTGGTTGACTGGGCAAAAGACACCTGCAATGGTGTCTTAACAGTTGACACCGCTTAGCACTTAAAATATATACAGTCCTGTGCCCTGAAACCTGCTTTTGAAGAACAAAAAATATTAAAAATATTTTGTCAAAGGAGTGGAAAAAGAGTTCCATAAATTGCAGAATCTATAATACTGTATTAAAGTGAATAAGAAAAGGAGAAGCAATTTCTTGTTAGGGAAAACATTTGTGGAGCCTTGGATTAAGAGCTATTAATATATTTTATCAATTCTGTAAAGTAAATACTACTACTAGATCCACTAGACATATGAGCAAAATGAGACCATAGAATGGTTAGGCAATTTACCCAAGGTCATTTAGTTAGTGAATGATGGAGCTGGAATCTAAATTGAGAAAATCTGAGTCCAGAGCCTGAATGAACTATTACCCTGATCTGTACAACCAGCTGGTAAAATCTATATTCTTCAGTGGAGACCTGATGAATGAGAAACAAAGAGAGGATATAGCATATTCCAGTGTCCTTATTCCCCAGAATACTACTGACATATTAAAGCGTGCATCTGCCCTATGCTGTCCATGCCTGGGCAGTCACAGAGAGAGGTGGCAGTCACAGGAACCTGTGATCGCATTTCAACATTGCTATTTCCTAAAGTGATGGAAGTCTGCACCTTACTTTGTAATGTTATTTAAGTTAAGGGGGAAGCATTAAGCTGTTAATGACTCCAATGACATATTTTGGGGTAGATAAGATTTGTTTTTTATAGTTATTTTCTCCCTTCATTAGTTTAGACTCATGCAACTCTTACACTTTTGTAAGTCATCATTAAGACCCTGCACAAATATTCTGGCTTTTTCTTTTGGGGCCTGTGGTAAGATTATACTTTTCTAGCTCCTGGAAGTGACTTGCATTGGCCAATGAAAGGTGAGCAGCAATGATCTGTGTTGTCTCCAGGAGGAAGCCTTAAAATCAATGCATGCTTTGCCATGGTTCTCCTTTCGATTTGGTAACCAGCTAAATAGCAGCTGCTCCGTCAGCCTAGGTGAGGATGACAGCCAATGGAAGGAGCAAAGCCCCCTGCCCACCTGTGATGAACACATGGCATAAGCAGACATGAAGCACTGAGGTTCAGAGCCACCAAGATTTGGAGTCATCACTGCAGCGAAAACAGTCCTATCCTTACTGGTCCACTCTTGCAGAAAACATTGATGCCTAACTCACAGCAGCAACATAGAGAATACAGCAGAAAGGAGGAGGCTTCTGGCTGTTGCAAAGGCCATTGATGCTACCAGCTAACAGGAAATATCCAGGTGTTTCCAAAAAGCCTGGGAATGGCAGTTCAGAAAGAAAATCAAATCCCTCATCATCCAGTACTGGAACCTGGTCAGGGTTTCTCTGGAAGCAGAAGTTGGAATTTTCATTTCCTGCAACTGGCCCAAGCTGTCAGCGGCACCCAAGAAGCCTCAGACCTTTCCCCGGTGTCCACAGACACTAGCAAGCACTGTGTCTATGAAAGCACGGTGGGGGCTTTAACTGAAGACTGGCCAGGCTCTGAGGTAGGAAACATACTATTTTTTTTCTGGATGGACATGATCATTCAATAGAGCAACCAAGGGCTTTTCTCTCTGCTTTTCCCCTTTCAGTAATAATCGAAAATAGCAATGCTAGAGTTAGGGTTTACACAGAAAGAAATTGAAATCCATGACAGTGATGACTTAATAATATTGCAAATTATAGTTTTTAGTTCAGGAAATTTAGCATACCAAATCACAGATTAATTTCCTTCTACAGAATCCAGACATGCAAGATAGTGTATGACAAAGGGTCAAGGTAGGGTGGAGGAAGGGGGTGAAGATGTGAGTAAGGAAAAAAAAATTGTTACCGGTGCCCTTGAAAAACTAATAAAAATGACCCGGAGAATGTAAACAAGTGGGTTAATATGTGCGAGGCCTACAGCCCTGATCTTTGGGAGGCCAAGTGTCCTGGCTTCCTTTTGTTCAGGTGCATGCTTCTCCTGCCTGGTGAGATGTGAGGATCCAGTCCCCAGAAGGAATGCCTAAAGTGTGCAGAGCCCTGACAGCTGTTAAAAAAAAAAAAGAATGACTTTGAGAGTGTCAGCAAAACTGAGCCGCTGTTGAATGACATGTGTCCTTGATTGTGCGCGCATAATGCTGCATGAAGGAATGCAGAGTGGGGGAGCTGAATCACTTAATGATCTGTCTTTTGTTCCAAGATCAACCTCTCAGAAATGAACCATTATTCAATCCCTACTCACCACTCACCTTGTAAAATATTCAACATAGCTTCCTCAGGTATGTCAATTAATTCTCCTGGATGAAGCAGCATTTGTGTGTTTGTAAGAGAACTGGGAAAGAATTCTTTGGCCTGAATTTCATCCAAAATGATGACCTGAGTTCCTGTTAATGCAAGGTACAAGGACAAGCCCTCCAAGCTAGCTGGGGAAATGTTAGTTGTTCAAACCTGTCAGTATCACCCAGTCAGACTGCAGCTGATCAACTAGACCGAATGTTCACCAGAGAACCTTGGAGTTATATGCCTTTGTATGTACAGTAAGTCCTTGGGTTACATCGGAGATCCATTCCTATGGTGCGAGGTCACGAGATTTTCACCATAAGTCGGAACCCACCTACATAAAGCACCTACGTCACTCACATGGAGCAGATACACAGCAGTAATGAAGTGAAACAGTAAAAAACTGTAAAAGAGAACAATTCCTGACCTTTACTTGTGGTAAATAAATAATAAAAAACATAAAGCACATATGTACATACGTCGAAATGACGGAACTTTTTTTTTTTTTTTTTTATAAATACATGGGAGATGACGTCCGTAGAGTCTGATGTAACCCGAGGACTGCCCATAAATGAGTTCAGAGGTTAGGGGTCAAATAGATAGGTTGAGTTTTCAGGTGCTTGAAACTAAAGTTCTCAAACTCTAAAGTGACTAAGAATCACCTAGCTAAAAAAAATTCCTGGGTCTCACTCCATCCTTACTGAATTCAAATCTCTTGGGGTGAGGCTAAAGAATCTATGTTTTAAAATGGTCCCCAGATGACTTTGATGAAAACTAGGGCCTTTTTCTTAAGATATCCTCAAATTTAGCTGAGTTATAAAAAGAAAACAACTCCTCATAGTCATAAAAATCACAAACACAAAAGCACCCGGGGCGGGGGGGGGGAGGGGGGGGCGCGGGAGAAACACCTAAATCCAAAGAACTCATGTAGGTAGAGAAATCATATATCCTTTACCATCTAAACCAGGGGTGAAGAACCTTTTTTTCTGCCAAGGGCCATTTGATATTTATAACATCATTGGAGGGCCATACAAAATTATCAACTTAAAAATTAGCCTGCTCTATTTGGTCAAATATTTAATTAACTCACCCCTAATGCCTTGGCAGGGCCAGACCTGGGTTTTGTGGGCTTTATGTGGCTTGCAGGCCAGGCGTCCCTACCCTCGATCTAAACCAAGACACTTCAGAAAGTAAAACTGGCCACTATTAATATACAGTAGGACACCAGGTATAAATGGGGATCTGCTAAGGCAAACCAAGACTCCTGGTCACCTGAGTTGTAAGACTAATTTAGGCAGGAAAGTTGATTAGTTAGGATTTAGGCCACAAACTCAACCAAGCTCTCATCCAAGTCTTGAGGCTTATTGATCACTGCAAATATTTTAATAGGGAGGGTTTATAAGCCCTAAATCCAGAGGATCTGATTTAAAGGCATGCACTGGCTTGGACTGTGCAGGATAAACTCTCAGGTCCCAATTACCCTGAGTAGGGAGAGACCAGTAGAAACCTTGACCTCACAGTGGAAGAGGGCACACAGCAGTGACATTTATCCACAGCCACTTCATGAAATGTAAAGGACATCCTCAGAGGCAGAGAAGATAAATAAACCTGGCATTATTCTACTCCTTATATTAATCTAACAGTTTCTAGAAAACACCTTTTCCCCAAGTTTTCAGTTTTCTTCTCACATTTTTTGCACAAACCACCTAACAATTATTGTCACATAAATTTCCTACTGCTTTCTTCCTGGGGGAACCATTTCAATAGTTTTTTAGGACAAAGAAAGAATGGGCTGTGCATTTTCATTATTCAATTATACAAAGTAATCAGCATGTACACAACGTTTTAGAAGTGCAAAATAGCTAAATGCAAAAACATGTAATTCTAAGAAACTTCATTTATTTAGGTTTAATAATGATTGTAGTACAAAGTTACTTTTGCAAATAACTACAATGATGTTATTGCATATTTACTTTCAGATATCTCTTCCATTTTTCAAATAAACTCAAAACATAGTGTTCATTCAATGATGCATCTCTTAGCAAATAAAAGTCTACCCTTAGCTTTATGAATAAATTCCTCAATATTGGAAACTCCTTAGAATATGAAGACTAAAGAAAATGTATATGCAGAAGAATTTGGATCTTCATAAAGTAACTTCCCTTCTAGCAATTACATATAGAGTGGACTACACATCTTCTGGACTACACATAGTTGGCAGTACATGAAATGGAAGGAAAGCATAATGGGTGTGCTGACCCCCGGAGAAAAGCAGCATCTGAGGAAGCATTGAAATGATTACTAAATATGTGTATAAGAGAGGCAAGTGATAGTTACAGGAGAAGGGAAAGAGAAAGTGAGGAAGAGAAAAATTGTTCTTAGATGATTATAAAATACTAGAGGCCCGATGCACAAAATTTGTGCAAGGGGCTCAGCCCTCGCAGGCCCGGCTTCATCAGGAAGGTCGTTCGGCTGTCTGGTCTAATTAGCATATTATGCTTTTATTATTATTATAGATATCTCATTTACCTGAGAGAGCTAAAGTGCATTGCCTATGCTTTTAAAAACTGCTCTTAATTACCCTTGAGGCCAGAATTCCATAAGAGGTAAATACGTTTTTAGATAGTTTTCTAAAATATGTATAATTTACTCAAGGAAAAAAGATCAGTGTCCCCTAGAGCCAATTGAGCCTCACAGGTAAATACGACTCTAAGTAGATTCCTAAGAAGTATATTATGTACAGTGGCTGATGGAGTGGAATGCCTATGAAGAAGCTTGGAAAGTCCGTCAGTTAAGTACATAATAAAAATGTATTGGAAAAATACATTATTTTCTCAGTGGACTATAATTGGCTATGCATAGTAAAAAGTCTTATTTTCAAATATGTATTCTGCATCCACAGAGTTTTAAATCCCAGTAACTGTTATTTTTAAAACTCAAAATGCTAAGCAATATTAGTGAAAGAGACAGAGGAACATATGGTAGATGTCATTCTATAATTCACAACTCTGTCTGATAATTCTTTTTCTTCTTTCAATGCAGACTTCATTTAAGGCCATAGGTAAAAAGTTAAAGAAGATGGATTACAAAATTAAACTTTCTGTATCAAACAGTTTAATTGATGCTTTCAGAAGTGTCAAAGTACATTTAACTTTTAAATATAATTTGAAGTGTCCAGAGTAACATAATTATCTTATTCTGCCATTTACACCTTGGTTTGGTAGGCAAGCCTTCCCTGTCCTACTGATTAAGAGGCTTCCTCCTTCCAACTCTTCACCATTCTTCCATCCCATCCACTCAGTTTTGGCTTTCCTTGTCTCTTCCCTTCCATGGACTTTACTGTACCTGTCATTATGTCCTTTCTGTATTACCCTGCTTCTGTACAAATCATCCTGGGCTGTGAACTGTTCTGCTTTTGGTGCTACATACTCCTTTTATGTCATATAGCCCCAGACAGGCTTTCACAATTACTTGAGTATCCATTCATTTATCTTATGTTGACAGGCTATTACATCCCTCCCAAGTATTCTTTCAATCCTCTTTTCTCCAGAGCATGCCATTTCAATTTTCAAGTCACAATCGGTGACTATTTCTTCCACTTTCCTGGAAGGAGATGAGGCACATGTGTTTCCTCAACACCCACCCTTTCACCCAGAATCTCTCCACAGAACTCATCCCTTCTCTTCTGCGCTTCCTTCCACCCAACACTGTCTCTTCTGAGACCTTGACCCTCTAGCTCTGAAACTCAGCTTTCCCTACTGGTCCCTTCTAAAATAGCACAAGTTCTCCATTACCAAAACACACTCCATAAGTTCCTGTTTCTCCTCTACCCCTTCAGAGTCAAACTGTTTTGAAGGGCAGTTCATACAAACTGGTTTGATTTGCCTTGTGCTCTGCTCTCACCACTCTAGGGCAGTGGTCAGCAAACTCATTAGTCAACAGAGCGGCAAACCACAGCTCTAGGGGAACCATAAGCACCAATGCCATGATCGATCTAACCACTACTGTTCATGATGCTTTCTTCAGTTCTCATCTTCCATGAGCATTTGCCATATTTAATTCTAGTGATATATTTTTCAAAACTTTTGGCTTCCATGACAGAGTCCTTCTAATTTCCCTCCTGCCACTCTGATGATTTCTTCTCAGCCTTTGCTCTGTTCTTCACTCTCCCTGGCCCCTTAAATAGAGGCATTCTGCACAGAAATGTTCTTAGCTCTCCCCCCTTCACTTTCAATAACCTGTTTCAGTAATTACTTTTATCTCTAATGAATACTTCGCAAATTTAAGTCTCTATCTATAATCTCTTCTTTGAATTCCAGATTTTTATTTCTTTTTATTTTTTAATCCTCACCCAAGGATATTTTTTCCATTGATCTTTAGAGAGAGAGAGAGAGTGGGAGAGAGGGAGGAGGGGGAAGAGAGAGAGAGAAACATTGAGAAAAACATTAATGTGAGAGAAACACATCGACTGGCTACCTCCTGTTTGTGCCATGACTGGGGCCAGGGATTGAACCTACAACCAAGGTATGTGCTCTTGACCAGAATCAAACCCACGATCCTTTGGCCAACAGGGTCACGCTCTAACCACTGAGAAAACTGATCATAGCGAGATTTCTAATATCTGCTGGAATACCCAGTTTGATGGCCTGATGACATTTCAAACTCAGTATATGAGAAACAGAAATAGTTTTCTTTACCTCTAAAATCTGTTCCTACTCAGACCTTCTATTTCCTTTAATAACATAACAATCTTCCTGAGCACTAATAATGCTGCTGCTAACAATACTACTAATCATATTATACTTATAAAATTCTTACTATGTCATAGACATTGTACTAATATTTATGCATATTTATTCACTTAATCCTCCTAACAACCTTATAAGGCAAGGACTATTATTAACTACCTTTTACAGATTAGGAAACTGAGGGATAGAGGAGAACTACTTTGTCTGAGACCACACCAAAGTCTGGTACCAGGGTCAGTACTCTTAATGCCTATGCTATCTTGCCTCAAGAAATCTTCAGTATACCAATGGACACAGACACTGGGGTGGTGGGGGCTTGCCCAGGGTGGAAATGGCTGGGGGGGTATCAAGCGGGGGAAAAGGAGACATATGTAAAACTTTAGACAAGAAGGAAAGAAAGAAAGGAAGAAGGAAGAAAGGAAGGAAAGGAAAGAGGAAGGAAGGAAGGAAAGGAGGGAGGGAGAGAAGGAAAGGAAGGAAGGAAGGAAGAAAGGAAAGAAGGAAGGAAGAAATCTTCAGTATTGTTGGCAACATTCTTAATATATGTTATTGCTGAGAATGGCTGGAATGTGTCTTATTCAGGTATGGGAAACTTGAATTTGGATGGCAGTTATGGGAATAAAAAGGAGAGTGATTAATGGGGACACACTGGACCTCTGTGACAACAGGGAATGCACTCGGTTTTGAGTCATCTATAGCACCAAAGGTAGTAGCTGGGGATGGGAATGAGTTGTATGCATAGGAAGCAGAAAGTTCCTTTTTCTGTCATATTGGGAATGGTAGATGCCATTTTTTTAAATTGAAAGTATAGATGTTAGAGAGGATGTCAGAAAGATATTGGCAAAAAAAGAAATGAAGATTATTTGACAGTAACCTTTCTTTTGTTAAATAATATCTAGTATACAAAATGGCTAGTTTGAGTGGTTATGGGACTCATAACCAAATTGCTATTTTACATTTATAGGTATCTTTCTATTTATTGCATATGCAACTAAATGATTACCTTTTTTTTTTTTACCATTGTGCACAATATGTACCATAATACTTATTTCTGGTACTAGAATTTATGATTTTGTGGAGTCAAGACACAGTAAAATTAAATGAGATCATGAGTAAATAAATAGCATGTAAATGTCATAAGGCAATGTTGCATAATGGTTTAAATCATGACTTTTGAAGTCCAGATGAAACTGGGTCTAATTTCAGCCTTACTTTGTGACCTTGGACAAGTCACATAGCCTAGAAAAATGAGTCATTTTTCTCAGCTGCAACATGTGGATGATAGAACCTACTCAATAGTGAAGAATAAATTAGATGATGCATGTGAAGTGCTTACCACAATGTCTGACACATGTCTACAAAAAACTGAAAGGGTAAAAAGGTTAAATGTCAACTGAGGAGAACAAATGCATCATTATATGTTCTGAAGTGTAGCTCACTATTGGCTGGAGTTGAGGTAAGAGGCAGATTCCAGCTGGATCTTAAAGGATGGATGGGTCTTGAATAAGCAGAAAGGGCATTTCATATAGATAGCATGGCATAGCATATCAAGAGAATCTAAAATTAAGGGTAAAAATGAAGAATATTACAACAGCAATACCTATAGAATTTTTATATTAAATTCTATAGATATTGCCTGAGAATTCTATAGAATTAGGCAGAGAAAGTCACCAAAGAGGATTTGATTTTTTGAGTCTTCATGAGTAAAATAATTGTGCTACTGGTAGGTATCCATGAGCTAGGAAATGAAATTATTTTAAGAGGAAGAATTCAAGTTAAAATTGAAATATACTGAATTTGGGGTTATGATGGGACAACTTTCAATGTCCAAGAGGGTGAAAGAGGCAACATACTTGGGACAAAAGGCATAGCTTCTCAAGAAGAAGAATTAGGTTTCATTTCTCTTTTTATCCCTCAGAGCACCTAGCACTGTGCTTTGAATATTCTAAATACATAATATATTATTGCATAAATGAATGAAGAAATGTATGAAAATAAAGGCTTTGGAGTTATATTCACTGAGGTGACTGTTAAAACTGTGGGTATAGATTAGTTCTCTGATGAAGAACAAAATTGGGAGGTACACCCAAACATTTGAGACAGACAAAAATCAATCTATAATAATAAAAGCATAATATGCTAATTAGACCGGACGTCCTTCCGGACTAAGCCAGGGCTGCAAGCGAAGCCCTGGTCCTGGTGCCTGCTGGTGGCTGGAGGGAAGCCGGGTCCCAGGTGGCAGAGGGAATTTTGTGCACCGGGCCTCTAGTGTTTGAGTAAAACAACAAGAGTGTAGAGGGATGTTAAATGGTGGTCAAGAGGGAAATGGGATAAACACACTGGAAAAGTAGAACACCAAGTGAAGTTATTGATGTCTTCCTGGACCAAGTTTAGTAAAGTGTTGTATATAGAAGCCACAAAAGAAGAATTAAGATAGAAAAAAGTGGGGCATAAATGAAGGCCATTGATGTAAAGCATTCTGAGAGTGATGTGGAATGAAGGAAAAGAAAACTCATTACTAGATTTTGATACTATCATGCTAAGTGAAATAAGTCAGACAGAAAAAGTCAAGAACCATATGATTTCACTCATATGTGGAATATAAAACTGAAAGCAACAAATAAACAAACAAAAACTCATAGACACAGACAACAGTAGGGTTGTTACCAGAGGGAAAGGGGGTAGAGGAGAGGTAAGAGAAAGGTTAAAGGGGGTCAAATATATGGTGACAAAAGGAGACTTGACTTTGGGTGGTGAACACATATAGGTGATATATTATAGAATGTGTACTTGAAACCTATATAATTTTATTAACCAACACTACCCCAATAAATTTAATAAAATTTTTAAAACACAGAAAATGCACTACATTCTTTTAAAATATATCAGTACATGATGTGAAAAATAGGTATTTGTCATAGGTATGCAAATATTTATTAAGTGCATGCATGCATGCATATGTGAAAGAATGAATGGAGTGAATCATTCATACTGAATGAGAAAATACCATATTTTAATTTCTTTTTACTTAATCATAAATTTCTACCTTTATTTCTGTGCTGTAGAGTGTATAAGTAGATGCACACATACCTATAAGTGGCAAAGTTGGTAAAAACTGATCTCTTTCTAACATACTACTCTTTTATCTGTAGTTATGAGAAAAGACCTACACAGGAAATTATATCACTATGATTTAGACTGTGAGGAGGGGAATATTTATAAACAAACACAAGGAATTTTGATTTTCATATTGATTGTTTTAGCATAAGCTATAACCCCTCCAAGTGCGTGGCTCCAAGTGGCACCATCTGGATAGTTTCTTTTATTAAAACTAATTGTTTTGTATGTTTGGAAAATGTACAATTTTATCATCACAGAGCAAAATCTGCACAATGTCATTAAAATATGAAAAGCAAACATGATGTATGGAAACAAAGAACACCTGAAATCAATAAGCATCTGTTTATCTTTCCTCACATAAAGAGAAACAGATATCAAAAATTATTTTAGATATGGGTTTGGCTTTTTTTAAACGCTATGAAATTCATGCTGAGTAGAGAAAACTCATGCTTGATACATTCAACTTACAGTAAATTTTCAAGGTGAATTACTAAATCCTCAAAAACTGACCTTCTAATGAAGGCACTGATGCAAGCACAGAGTTGGTAAAAAACCACAAAGATATAAAAATGCATAGATATATGATCAATGAGGGACACATTTTGATGGAATTATCACCAGGTCTCTACAGGCAAGGAATATCTGTCAAACATGCCTACCATAGGCTTTGATTCCATTAATTCCTCAAGAAGACATGAGGTAGAGTTCTGGATTCCAGGTGTGTAAACACGTAGAGATTCTGATATTACAATATCTTTCACATAGAAACCTGAACACAACCCAACCAGATGCAGCAGCCCGTTTCCACTGGGAATGCTACCTACTCTTTTACTACTGGTATCATTATTTAAATGTTTAATGTAGGAGAAACTGAAGGCCAAAAAAGAACATGCCTGCACTTAATTTCAAGTGACAGCTAATACAGTGCATTAAAGGTGTAATACTATACACATGGTAGTTATATATAAATAGTAACATTAAAAGGGGTTACAACATTCCTAAGACATCCTAAGTCTAAAACACTTAAAAAGCACATTTGCAGTACAACTTATCTTAAATTATTTTAATTGGTTTCAAGAAGACTTCAGATTAGTGATGGGCTTTGACTTTTTCAGATTATAAAAGAGAAACACAGATGAATGCTTTTTAGGCAGCCTAACATCATTCCCAGGTAGACTACCCTGTAACCTGTGTTACTTAAATCCCATTAACTATCAACGAATGGTATTTTCACATAAGTGTTTTATGTAAATTTTGTTTTCCAAAAATTGTTAGTTCTCTTAATAAATATAGCTAATGTAAAATGTCTTCCCCCCCCTTTCTTTTGTTCTTTCTTTGCATTCATTATCCAGGAACTTTTAGAAAGAGAAAGGGGTTGGTTGGGGGAGACAGAATGACAGAATTGGAATACTTAGCAACCATTTTATTGTTGAGGGATATATATATTCATATTCCAGTTATAATATATATATATATATTCATATTCCAGTTATGTTCTTTAGCTCGATTGCTTACAAATAACTTATCTGAAGAAAAAAATCAAGCAAATCTGTCAGTTGTGGAAGTTTATTTTTCCATGTGTTATCTACAGATAAGCCAGCCTATACTATTACATTTCTACTGACATAATTGTGCATGAATTTTGATCTGATTTGGTATTACATGGTGCAAAAGGTGACACATTTTCTCTAATATATCCCATTAGAAAGGAAAGAAATTGCCTAACTATGAAATCTGAGGACCTTGACTCAGAAACTATGCGACTTTGAGGTCAGCTCAATGGGAAAAAAGAACTTGTTCAAGCACCCCAGGCACTGAAGGCTGTGACAAGCAAACGTTAATACCCAGAGAAGTTACTCTGTTGGATAATCAATAAAATCTTAACATTATCATACTACAACAGCTGTATATTCGCTTATCATATTTCCTTGCATGTCTCCAAAATATTCAAGCGTGGAATCACAGAGAATACAGATGCTGGCCCTGTTCCCAAATCACTGCTGATCAGAATACTCAGCTAAGACACCAGGGCCAAGAAATAGCATTTATGTGCACAATGTGCCAGATATTGACTTTTAACATCCACATATGCTACCTCACTCCAGCAGAAAAATGTTAGCTCCAAGGATCCCTGAAAAGAGTCTTGACCGAGCTACTTATAGTTTCTACAACAAAATTTTTAGAGATATTAGTGATCTTTTAAATCCTATGAGAAATGTCCTTGAACAAATTAGTAAAATACCAGATGTGAACTGTTGGCAATTTCAAATTATATTTTCTAAAAAGTAGGATTGCTTATGTTTTAAAAAAGAAATGTTTTTTAATCTTTTTCCCTGACTTTTTACTTTTGGCAGCCAGAAAGCAAGTAAAGCCTGGTTGACCTCCCGGACACAAGGCAGTGGCATTTTGTCCTCGCTCATGGATGGAGGACAATGGATGTCCATTGCAAGTTAAACAGTAATTTAAAATACAATTTTTATTGATTTCAGAGAGGAAGGGAGAGGGAGAGAGAGATAGCGATATTAATGATGAGAATCATTGATCAGCTGCCACCTGCATGCTCCCTACTGGGGATCCAGGCTGCATCCCAGGCATGTACCTTGACCAGGAATCGAACTGTAATCTCATCGTTCATAGGTCAACACTGAACCACGGAGGCACACACTGGCTGGGCTAATTAGGAATTTAAAAATGATTCTTTACAACTCCTTCCTACTCCCCAACTAGCTTCAAGGGAGAGCTTAGGTAGAAGATGAAATTTTGGAATTAAATCTTTGTCTATTAGCAAAGCAAAAGATTTAAGTAGCCTTTGAGTTTTCAGCAAGAAGAATGGCAATTCATACAATCCTTGGTTATTTCTCATCTTGTAAAAACACACAAATAAATAAAAATATGTAGGATATTAAAATTTGGATATATCAGGCAATTTGAAAGTCCTATGTTTGTTTAATTTTTGAGATAACCTAATTCAGCCCTAAGTGCTGATAAGCCTGGTATGCAGTAGGCTTCATATTCCTTACTGCTACAAGACATCGAATAGAGAAGCTTTTGCTCTGGAAGTACGGCTGATTTATTTTCCAAAGATAGCCACAGAATTATCTCCCATTCCTTAGATTCTTACTAAGTATGGCCTTGACACTCCTGGTTAAGAAGTACAATTGTACAACTGCAAGAAGTACAATTTTGTCTCCTTTTACATTTATACTTCTTGTAGGTGGATAGAGTGTCAGTCTGCGGACCTTAGGGTCCCTGGTTTGATTCCAGTCCGGGCCCTGGTTGGGGCACATGCAGGAGGCAACCAATCAATGTGTTTCTCTCACATCGATATTTCTCTGTCTTTCCCTCTTTCTTCCACTCCAAGAATTAATTGAAAAATATTGTCACGTGAGATTAAAAAAAAAAGAAGCACAATAGAATTTGTCCTATCTCAAAGCCAGAATAAGCATGGTTACTATAATACCTTTCCTCTAAACCAACTTTTGAGGCATTAAATATATTTTGCCTCCTTTTACATCGATACTTCTTGTTTATGCATTTGGTCTGTGTTTACTTATTAAAAGCACACTAAAAGGGTAAAAGGCACTGTATAAGGAGCTATTACCATCATTTTTCCAAATGCTCTCCTAAGACCTAGTGCCCAGGGAAGAGGGCTGGGCAGGCATAAAGGACACTTTCTCTGTCTATACTGATCAGAATGAGCTATGGCTATGCAAAATGCATTCCAAGTGACCTAGTTGTCATCTCCAGGAGGGTCAACAGGCTTTGCTACATCATGACTGGGAAGGAAAATTAATCGGAAGATTTGTTTTCTGATCTCATTTTCTTCACCATCAGAGAAGTGACCTTATTCCTAGCTTAGCTTCTTCTCTATTAGGTAAGTTAACTTGTATTTAGGCTCAACTACTTCTCTGTTTTAGAAACATTATCTGGTTTCTAATCTTAGCTACTTCCCCATCAGCCAAGTTAATCTTGTGGATACTGAACCATGTGGATGATACTGGATAAGCCAATACACAGAGTTATTGTGAACATTAAATAAAGAAAGGGAAAGTACTTTGAAACATGTGAAGTGCTACACAAATATAAAGATATCTCAGCTAGGCATCTCCCGGTCACCCACACCCTAAATTTCCCCTTAGTCTATTCAACATGAATTTGTTTTCAATAATCTTATTATATTTACTATGAAAAATTTATTTCAAATTTGTTTCTTTCTATTCTCATTATTACTATTCAAGAGCAAGATGCTATTATTTCTTCTTGGGACCACTGTGGCACTTCCTAGCATAATTCTCTACTCCAAGTTTTATTTCCTTTTTATTCCATCCTCTGTCCTACTGTGAAAGTTTTCTTCTTAAAGCACAAATTTCACCATGATAATTCCCTACTTTTGAATTGCCTTTGATTCCCCATTGCTTGGAGAATATAATTCAAATTCTTTAGATGATGTGAAAAATCTTCAGTCTTTTCGATATTAATACCTTGTCATGGTTCACTTTTTTTCTAGCAGATTAAAACAATAATACATGGAACTTAATATGAGGTTCAATACATTGGGAAATTAAGAGACTTTTTACACAAGACAAATCCACAAAGTATGATCCTTCTTGTGGGGGCAGAACCTTCCCTTAAGCAGGGAGAACCATGTGACTCAACACGATCATCCCATATTGCCTGTTATTCTAATTTCAGAGATTGGCAGTCTTGGAGACAAAACAAATTAAAATATAAATAAATAAAACTCAACACATTCAACTACCTCAATTCCCCTCTCCATTTTTCCTTTTCTCATTTTCATCATATGACCAGATGGCGTGAGGCAGAGCCCTGTGGGACAGGGTTAGGTGCTCTGCTGACTGAATGCGAGGCAGACCCATGAGTTCCCTGAGGTGACCGAGAAATGTACTCTCAATCAACAACTTGGTGTTGTACCTGAGAAATATAAGCAGAGGGGAGGGAATGAAAAAGGAGCTACAAGACATGCTGGTGCGAGGCCTGATGTCCACAGCACATGATTGCCTTCACAGACTTAAATTTACCTTTCCAGTGTCATTTTCCTCCAATTCCACCTATACTCTACTAGTATGTTCATACTACACTATGTACTTCTTGATTTTACATACTACACTTCCTCTCACATCTTCATTCATCCTTCAAGACAAAAACAAAGTGCTACTTCCTCTATGCAACATTTGCTGACAACTCTGTGAAGATAGTCACCCTCCTGTTGTTCCCATCCTGTTCATAACGTTTTCCTAACATTTTTTCTCACTGTATTATAACAGCCCAGGGGCCCATCAGGCAGTGACTACTGAAAGCCCATATTGTGTCACATTTATCTTTGTCTACTCAGTGATTTGTCCTCAATATATATGTTAATGGGGAAAAGGGTATTATTTTTCGGTTAGAGAGACACAACAGCAAAATGGTTAAACCTACATCTGAGATTGGGCTTCCAGGGGTTGGGTAGGTCTGTGAACTTAGAAAGAAAAAAATTTTTAAGTCCTTTCTGAGACTTTGATTTTAAAAAATTAATGTTTTATTTCAAATGATAATATTAAGACATTGATTCACAGAGAGTGGGTGGAATGGGATGATGTATATATCAGCCTAGACTAAATTATGTTGCAGTAACAAAGACCTCAAAATCATAGGGGCCCATAAAAACACAGGCTTGTTTTTTACTCACACTACACGACCATGTAGGTGCTATGACATCTTTATTCCAGAACTCAAGCTAAAGGAGGACCTCCAAAGTGGACAATTCCAGCTTTATTTCAGAAGGAAAAGAATGACCACAGAGCCAAGGATAACTCTTGAAAGTCCTACTGGGAAGTGGGATGGGTTAGCAAAAGTGAGTTACATATCAACGCCTGAGATCAGGAGGCGGGGAATGATATTTTGAACAGAAAGCAATCTGCCAAAGATGTATTAAAGGCAAACAGGTGACACTGTCACTAACATGTTAAATCCTTTAGAATAGTGTCTTATTGATAGGCATCTAAGAAAACACCCTGCTAATGTGATTACAGTCATACATCTGTGTTTACTTTGAGTCCAACTTAAGTTGAAATTTTTTTAAAGTATCATACAGTTTTCATATCTATTTATTTTATATTAAATATGGAGTGTAATGAAACACACAAAGTACAGTATTTCCCATGTGGCAAGATTCTGGACAATGGAAGCATGGACCCAATAAAACTGAAGGAAGACCTCTCACTGCCTACTTTGGAAATCTATTAGACACAGTGGATTTTTTAAATACAAAAATATCTTGATTTTTAAAAACTCAGAGTTTACCTGGCTTTGGTTTTGCCTTAAGAAAAAAAGACTTGTGTTAAAAAAGTATTTTTAGTTCAGCATATCACCAAGAAAAATAACCTACATGCCACTGAACATATTTTGGTGAAGCGCACATTTGAAGTCGTGTTCCCATCAAATGATGTCAACACTATGAGAATTTCTGACATTTGTTTAATATTTCTCTTTTGCATGTAACCTGATGAAAATAGATTACCTCTATTTGCATAGCCAACTTATTACAGTCAAAGAATTCCTATTTCATGAACTCCTTTAGAATCTGCAGAGTCAATGTCTTTAACATGGTGAAGGATTTCTTTGCCAAACAAACTTTCAGGCAGAATAAAAATCTTGGCACTCTGGGCTCAGATGGAGCATCTGTGATGCTTGGCAACACATCTGGTTCTGCTGCTTTGGTGAAGAAACATGCTCCTCATCTCAACATGCAGTGGTGTCAGCCGGTGTCAACGACTCTGCCAGCAACCCTGAAAAAAATCGTGTCTATTCCTAAGAACATTGTCAACTTCCTGAGAGCCAGGGCTGACATGCTGCTATTTCGAGAGGTTTTGTCAAGAAATGGGAGTACGGGAGGAAGTTCACTGCTGCGATACGGAAATTAACTTGCTTTCCAGAGGACCTGTCGTGAGGCATTTGGTTGCCCTTCAAATGAAAAGTTCTGCTTTCTTTTGAGGCAGAGAAAATCCAATTAGCAGAATAATCCAACAGGAAGAAGTCCATTCCTAGTCTGCTTTACTGGATGGA
Organism: Corynorhinus townsendii; assembly: GCA_026230045.1. NCBI lineage: Eukaryota > Metazoa > Chordata > Mammalia > Chiroptera > Vespertilionidae > Corynorhinus > Corynorhinus townsendii. The sequence continues at coordinate 28,182,772 of JAPDVU010000012.1, forward strand.
TATTCTTGCCAGATTATCTAGATAAATCTTTCCACTTACATTCTTTTAGTTCAACTGTCATGCTGGACAGCATGTCGGAGGCAGATAGCCACCTGAACATTCCAAGGCTGGGTAAGTGTTTTGGCAAACTACAGCAAGGAGTGACAAACAACGCCAGTTTGTTTACAGATAGAAACCCATAGACAGCTGGAACCATTAGACAGAACTCTTTGAACGCTAATTCTGCCTCCAATGATCTTAACGTGAAACCATGAATACTTAATCCTTGTTGAAAGACATAGTGTAGCACACTAACGAAGCAGACTTTTGAAAAGGTCATCTCATTGACACAGTCTGGATTCAGCAAGGATTCTGGAGAACTCCAAGAATCCCACCATGTCTAGCCCTCCTCTAATAAAGCCACAGGGCTCCCATGTTGTTTGTGACCATTCCCTGTGCCAAGTCAGTGTTTTCAACCCCTACTGCCATGAAACTGAAAAGTCAGTCACACAGGTGTCAAAAGTAAACAAGCCTATTGCTGTGTCAAAAACCACTCCATAATTTCAATATCAAAGCCAAACATCAGCCTTCTTATAGAGGCTTACTTTTTTTACTTACAAAATTTGCATTTATCTCAGGCATGAACATCCTGAGGAAGGTGATAAGCGTAAGAGAAAAATGCCTTTATAAGATACTTGATCGTCTTTGAAAATAATTCAATTTCCATTACAAAAATGGTATTAAACAGTTTGTATACATGTTTTTATGTGTTTTCTTCAGAGAAGGAAGTCTATAGCTGTCTTTAGTCTCTCCAAGTGTCTGCAGCCTAAATAAGGCTAATACCCTCTGCCTTGGTGCTTTGTAGAGTGAAACATTTTAAGGAACAGAATAAATGTGAGGAAGTGAAATTCTTCTATTGAAAAATAAAGCCATCTAAACGGTAAAGGGACTGCACTAGAGATGGGCACTAACCCACTCTCATCTTGGGACAAGGTTTTAGAATAAAAACGGAAGCAATCTGGAAAAAGATATTTGACTTGTTAGATACTGTGTTTAGCTCTCATATTCAATGAAGAACCTGTAGCCACATATGTAGAAGAGTAGAACTAAGTTAATAAGGAAAAATTAGCAGTTCAGATCTATGCTTTACAGTGTTGTCTTTTCTTGAGAAGTCTAGAAAAGGCATCTGGAAGGCCCCTGCATTAGCTCCCATTGCTGCTGTGATGAATTACCCATGAACCTAATGGCTTAAACAACACAGATGTGTTGTGGTTAACTGGTCTGCGGTTCAGAAGTCGGAAGTGTGTTTCACTGGGTTAAAATCAGGATGTGGGCAGGGCGACATTTCTTTCTGGAGGCTCCATTCCTTGCCTTTTCCACCTGGTAGAGGCACCCACATTCTTGGCCTGTGACCCACTTTCTTCATTTTCAAAGTCAATACAGCAACTCACCACCCCCTCACCCCACCCCAGTCAGTCTGTGTTTTCATAATGCCCCGGCTCTGGCCTTGGCAGTGTACCCTGCACTGGGCACTGCACAGCCGCACCTTTCACTGGCCATCCTGGGTGCTGTGCCTGTTGATCATGCAGTACAGGGCACGCACTTTCTTGGGCCGCAGACATGGGGGCTTGTAGAACTTCTGAGGTTCTCTTTCTGAGTTTGCTTAATGATGGTGATAACAAGGGCGATGGACTTGCAAACAGCTCCGCTCCCGGAGAGCTTGAACCTGGGGCCACCTGTCACTTTGGCGAGGAGTTGTTGGGAGAATTCCACCTTCAGTTCATCCAGGTATTTCAGAGCTCTTCCTTCTTGCTGCGAGGGCCTGAGCATTGGTTTTGGCCACAAGTGTGCAAGCAGCCATCAACTCCCAGGCACTCTGATGGCCTCTTCCCTTTTTAAGGACACTTGTTAGATCAGGCCCACTCAGATAATCCAGGATAATCTCCCAACTGGAAGGTCAGCTGACTAGCAATCTTCATCCCAGCTGCCACCTCAGTGCCTCTTCGTCATGCAGTGTAACATATTCACAGGTTTCAAGGATTAGGACAAGGGCATCGTTGAGGGGCTATTATTCTGCCTATCACATACCTCCTCAGTTAGTATGGTGAGAAAGGACTGAAAGTGCCAGGGAACAGTGAGAATTAGAAATCAGAAGTAAACAGCCCCTAGTGGGATGGATGGTTGTTCCCTGACTGTGCTACCAAAATACTTAAGGATCATGCTTGAGGTCATCTGCATCTGTACTTGGATTCCCTCCCACCCCCCTAGAAAACCTAGTCTTAAGGAAGGGTAAAGATGCCAAACTTGGAAAACCTGAGTGTTAGTCCTGACTCTGCCACTTAGTGTCTATACCACCTTTGGCAATTCACTGGAGTTTGGCTGAACCCCAATTCCTCATTTTAAAACTAGATTCAACTAGGAGAGGCAGGGAGACGATGTGTTGGGATGTGCTGAGTGTCAGGGATGCTGGGAGGAAAGTGGATCTCATGGGGTTTCCTGAGCTCCACTGGCCTTCGAAGGGAGTTCTGGATGAGAAACAACTGGGTGCCCTTAACCCCAGACTTCTGCTAAGGAGTCTTGCTCACACCAGCTATCAACCAAATCTCAATCCTACTGGAAACTTCCCCTGATACCCCATCCAGAGTCACAGTGCTGTGGAACCTTTCCCCAGGGACTCGGCTAGGTGAGACCAGAACAAGAATGCAAAGGGCACATATGCAGGCAGAACGCCTATTGCCTTCCAGCCTTCTGATGCCTACCTTTCTCAGGTATCCTCCAGCTGTAATGCTACTGTGATTCTACTAGTAGATAAAGCAGAGTGTTCCTACCATCTCGAGGTCAGTGGGCTGTCACCTCAATGGGTCTAAGCACCAACAGGTCCCCAAAAGAAGGAATGGCCCCATTCCCACCTTTTGCCAATTTTCTTATTTGCTCTTCTACCCAGGAGACAACAAAGGGAAAGAGCCCATGGGGCTGGTTGCTTGCCCATGCTCCACTGACACAGGAGAGAATCCTATCTAATAAAGATGGAATATGCTAATTGACCCTCATGCCGTCGCAAAGATGGCAGCACCCATAGCCAATAAGGAGGGAATATGCTAATTGTCTGTCCCACCCTCAAAGATGGTGGTACCCACAGCCAATAAGGTGGGAATATGCTAATTGCTGCCCCGCCCTCAAAGACGGCAGTGCCCACAGCCACAAGATGGCAGCGCCCAGTCCCCTCAGCCCTGCCAGGGCGGCAGGTGTGTGGCAAGGCTGGGCCCGCTCTGCACGCCTGCCTCCAGAGTCCCCCAGTCCCGTAAGCCCCCCAGCTACCCAGGGCTGGCCCGAGGCACAGGCAAGCCTTGGATGGCAGCTGCCTAGCCGCCCAGGGCCGCCTGAGGCTCAGGTAACCAGGGCCAGCTGAGGCTTGTGCTGCTGGCAGTGGCAGCAGCAGAGGTGTGATGGGGCGTCGCCTTCCCCTGATTGCTGGGTCACCTCCGGCCCCTAACGGCTCCCAGACTGTGAGAGGGGGCAGACTGGGTGGAGGGACCCCCCCCCCCGCTCCATTGCATGACTTTTCATGCACCAGGCCTCTAGTTAGATAATGAACAAGTGGAACATACTATGCTATGACTGTGAAATATAACTGTTTATTCCTCTGGTATGAGATATTTTCTATAATCTTTGAAAGGAAATGTTTTATTTGTTTATTGAAAAATAGTTATGTCATGACCTAGCAATGAACACATACAAGGAACACAGATATTGTCCCAATTTTGTTCTAGAGCATGGGTGGGTCTCAATGGGTGTAGTGGGCAGAATTATGAGATGGCTGTGAAGATTCCACCTCCTAGTACATATGCCCTGTATAATCCTCGTGTGTCGGGGGGGGGGGGGGTGGGTGGGATTTAGGAATATGATAGTATTGTCTTCCCCGTGATTAGGTTATGATGGCACAGTTGCTCTAATAAAGGGAGATTATCTTTGGTGGGCCTGATCTAATCAGCAAACCCTTAAAGGGACTAGGCTCTTCCTGAAGAAACAGTTTGGAAGTGTAAGAGAGGTTTGATGTAGGAAGATGTTCCATTGATGGCTATAACTATGGAGGGGATCCAGTAAGAGTGGAAAGTGGCCATTAAGAATGAAAGCCAACAAGAAAACAAGGAATTCGGTCTTTTAACCACAAGGAACTGAATTCTATGGACACACTGAGTGAGCTTGGAAGTGGATTATTCTATAGAGCCTGGAGATGAGAATTCGGCTTCCATGTGAGACAGAGCAGAGAACTCACGGGAATCATGCCTGGATTTCTGCCCTACTGAACTCACAGCTAGTAAGTGTGTATGTTTTAAGCCTCTAATTAGTTGTACAGCAATAGAAAACTAACAAACTAATAAACTAATAAAATGGTATTCTAGTTAAATGTGCCTTGGGATTTTTTAAAAGACCTTTTCCTTATCTCCTGCTTCCCTGCCTTTCTTTAAAGTGTTGCTCTGTTTTCCCAACATGAAGTTATTTCATTGAATAAGAAAATGCCATATTGTTAGATTAAAATCTTTCTTCTCTCATATCATATATGAGAGTTATATTTTTTTCTCCCTCACAGTTGATTTGAGATGCAAAGATGTCTATGCATGCTTTGGGCTGGAGAATCAAACTGGAAAACATGGATTTCAAGAATTAAAGCAAACAATCTGTGCAGTTTGAAGTAACTCAGATATGTTTCATTCACAGTGTCCAGCTATCTTCATACACAACAACTCTGACATAACGGTTGAAGGTAAAGGAGAAGTAATGTGAACATAAGTGCCTGGACATTTTAATATATTTTACCAATAAACAGTAGAATGCCACGCATCTGAATCCATGCTTTTCCCAAGGAAAACCTGCATTCTACCTTATGCTTCCTGATATTGCAGCTGGATCCTATTATAAGGATAAGACACACCATGGGGAACATGCCTAAACTTTTTAGGCTACAAAAACGAAAGTTGATCTTCATTAATTAGATGTCTAGATTATGCAGATTGACCACTGTATTATATACAATATAGTGAGAGTCACTATTAAATGGCTTGTTGATAGCTCCTCCTAGGTAATTTACTAAGCCTTACTTACTGAGATAGTCTGTTAACCACAAAGGCAGGATATGGTGTCAGGTCAAAAATCAGAACAAACTGTGACTTTGTGGTTGATGGCAAAAAAAAAATATTCTACAACAAAGGGAACTGAGAACACAATATGATGTCTTTCTAACATTTAATTCAGGAAATACTGCATTTCCAGCAAAGCTTAACATATTGCAGGTAAGTGAAAATATCAGCAAGTCTATGATTCCTAATTAAGACCCACCAGTTAAAACCCATATTCTCTACCTTTGTGAAAATTACAGAATTGAATTAAGAGAAAAGCCACCAAAATTTAGATTTACATAAACGTCAACAATGGATTCTGGAATAAGTCTGAGGATCACAAACCCTCAGCTGAATAATGGTTAGCTGTTTTAGTAAAAAGGAAGAACTCACACACACATACAAATACTCAAAAGGCCATCATGTATAAAACTTCAAGGTCTGGGGATTCAGGTAAATCATGACTGAGCTTTTACCAACTTTAACCAAAGTCTTCCCAGGTGCTAAAGTCAGCACTAGAGAAAGGCTATTATAAAACCACTATGTTAAGTAATTATAGTTTTGTCTGCTTCAGCTTCTTATACCATCTATATAATTATGTTGAGAGAAAACACTCCAAGCTCAAATGAAATAAATGACTTCAGTTTATGCCCACACGGACCTTGTCAAGTAGCCAATGACTTGCCCTTTCATTGTGAGTGACTAATATCAATGTTGGCTCTAAAGAAAGACACTTTTCATAATCGCCCAACAATCTGCTAAGTGAAAACATATGGATAGGCTTAGGCAAAGCCTGCCAGGGGTCTTTGCTGAATGGAAAACAGGTGCTCTCATTCTGTGCCACGTAATACCCCATTTACCCCCAAGTCCAAAGGTTATAGGACTAATAGTTGCCTTGTGGTAATCAGGGAAAGCCAAGACACTGGCCTTGGTGAAACATCTGGGACATATTTTACATACTTGCAACATATGCTTCAGGTTCAATTAAAGTGAGGCTTTGGCACATTTATTAATCTTTTTTACTTTTATCCTATAAGAGGACCCACTGACCTGACCCTACTATTATACCATATGAGAAAACAGAGAAATAATGAGAGCGAGAGGTCAGCACCTGCTCGTATGGCAAAAAATACATTTGTTTTCTCATGAAATTCCATTACGCATGACTCTATACACAAACTTTAAATAGAGGAACCAATGCATTTTTTAAAGTAGGAAATTACCCTTCTCCCATGCAGACACACTGATAGCCAAGACTTACAAAATTTACCGCTGCAAGAGCCAGTCAAGAGATGGAAGCTGGTAAACAGAAACTTGAAGGACCCTCTCATATTTCCATTTCTTAGAGTAAAAACTTTGTATTTCAAAATATCCACTCTAAGGTTCTTTTCTCTAGCATGCAAGCCCCTAAAATATAAGTTATTACATTTGAGATTTTTTTTGTTCAGATATGATTTTTATGCTATAAATTGCACTATGAATAAAAAGAGAAACCTCCTTATATATCATTCAAATAAAGAACTGGATTTATGAAAATCAGCTCACAGTCCTTTCAGATGGAAAACACATTGTTTGTTGGAAGAATACAGCTGAATTCACATAGTAATTTAAGCACTCCTTTCCATCAACTTTGGAAACTAGATCTAAAACACATTAGCAAGGCGCTATCAATTTCAGACCACCACATACTGGATCACAATGATGCCACTTCGGAGATCTGCGGTTATGTCCACCATGGTGTATTCTACTTGGCATCTATGTTTTGGTAAGCTGGTTAACCAGACGTGCTATTGGTTTCCCACAGCTAACATCCTCTCTATTAAAAAATGACCATAAAGATGGGATTAGTGGTATAGAATACCAACAAACTGGCTATAAAATACAGGCTGACTTCAAGCAAGACACTGAAGTACTAGACTTCACTAAGGGTTTCCATTTATTAACATTTCTGGGGAAACGCCTGCTGTTGGAATGGATCTTTATGGTAGCTTTAATAATAAAGCAGCAACAAGCGAGGGAAAATGGCCATAAATGGATGGCAGCTCAGTGTTTATCAGCAGAGAAATGATGATTCAGAGCTGGCGTGTTGCATTGAAATACAGGCTCTCTACAGCTCTACCACTGACCTTAACAATAAATCATATCATTTATTGCCATAAGTGTATGCTCATGTTATTTAACATTAAAAACAAGCACATAGGTGTTTTTGCAGAAATATTTTTATTAGTTTATATTTGATGATGTCACTAATGACTAAATGGTGTACATAAGAAACATTTTACATAAAAGCTCTATCAATTTAAAAATGTTTGAAATCGCATTAGAAGGGAGAAAGTGTGTGTGTGTGTGTGTGTGTGTGTGTGTGTGTGTGTGTGTGTGTGTGTATGTGTGTGTTTCCATTTTCCTTTAAGCATTAATATTAGGGAAAAAATATTTGGGAGTTAACTAATCACTGTGATTTTTTTTTGACATTTTCAATGCTAACTTCCAGCACACAAAATCTTAAACTAAAGTATAACTGTACATCTCTAATGGAACCAAAGGTCAAGGGTATAAATGAAGATACACTGTTTTTCTCCTTTCTTCAAAAAAATTTCACTGCTTCACTATAACAGAATTCAGATAGATTCTGGTGAAGGTCAAAAATCTGGTTTTAGATGCCGAACAGCATAGAAATAATGAATGATAGCTTCTCTCCCTCCTCCCAATCTCACCCTAGGACTTTTTACATTTTAGATCTTGACCTGCCCAAGCACTATAAACCAGCATCACTATCTTCCTTGCCACAGAAAGCTGTTCTTCCAACCCCAGCCGCTGCTGCAGTGGTGCAAGGTCATTCTAATTCCTCCCTCCAGTTGTCCTCTCTCCCCAGGGGACAACCAATCCAAGCAGTCCCAGAAACTAGCTGTTATTTACTGTGGTCACCATCCACAAGCCAACCAGCAATTGAAAAATGAGCCTATCTGACCACACTTCCCTGACCAAGGAGCCACGGGGCCATTCCAAGTCAAGTCTAAGCAGAGGACAGTAGCACTGGGATTATTTAAATGCCCTCCACTCACATGTGTTCCTCTGATGAGCAATTTTTCGAAAATTACAGATGACAATATCCATGTTCAGCTCATGCAGCCGGCTATTTTTTCTCTTCTCTCTTTCCCCAAAGTGTAGCCTGATTTGTAATACTCAAGATAGGACAAATTTTTGCCCTTCAAAAACAGTTGTCACTGCCGTTATCTTCACGCAAGCTATCAAGTTCCAGACAAGCTGAATTATTATTTTTTTTTGTTCCTAGCAGAAAAATATTTGACCCAGCTCTGGACAAAAGCGAAGAGGATTTATAGCCCTCTCTCCCTCTTTGCAACATGCGGTGGCATTGTTAGGATGATAAACAGCACTGTCCAATTTTCTGGACTTGAACACTTCAACTCCTTTTTTAACTGTCTGTGAAAACAGTGTCAGGTCTACATTTCCCCATCCCCAGGTACCCAAGTGCTGGGAAAGATAATTACCTTGTCATCTTTGTCATCTTCTTCTTCCTCGTCCTCTAGCATGTCCTCCACTACCTGCAGACAGAAACAGAAGTCGTTTTCATGCTCTTAAAAGAGAGAGTTTTGTTCTGTCATTTTGAACCTTTTGGAAATGAAAACTTTATTAACATTTGAAACAGAAGCACGGAGAGGGAATATTTGATCTAGAGATAAGGATGAGGGAAATGCCATGCCTTTAATTGATTAAAACCAGGGAACTGAATCCCAGTCAGGGGAACCCCATTGTGTGAAATATTCTGTGACAACTGAAACAATTTGAAATAATGCATAAGGTAAATGAACATAATTTGAGAGATGCTTTAAATCAGGAAATTTCCTTTTTACCTATTCTGCTGTCTATATTAATTAGGCACTTTAAATTTGGAGCTAGATAACTAAGCAGAAAACAGCTCTGCTATTTTTAATTTACTTTTCAGCAAACTCTAAGATAAAGAACTATGTCTGTTCATTGATTCATGCTGGTGATCAATGGCATAAAACTAACATCTTTCATGACTCATTTTAATTCTTATGTATAAGTCTGTATTACTTTTTCATTTTATGATTTACCTTGTATGCTAACTTTAATTCTCTGTGATTTTACAAGACTGAACATTATTATTGAAAGAAAATTAGAAATATATTCAATAATCAAATGTGTGTAATATGTATATAATATAGGTGGGTATACATGCATGTCTTTTTAAATGGTTCCTGGTTTACCTACCTCAGCAGAATGGAACAGTCATTTTGGATTTGCCACATAATTTCTACTTTCCTCAATCAGTATTGTGCAGTCATTAAACAAATGACTGCAGCAATTATTTATTTATTTTTAAATACATTTTTATTCATTTCAGAGAGGAAGGGAGAGGGAGACAGAGAGAAAGAAATATCCACGCTGAGAGAGAATCATGGATCGGCTGCCTCCTGCATGCCCCCTACTGGGGATCGAGCCCACAACCCGGGCATATGCCCTTTAGTCCACAGGCTGACGCTCTTATCCACTGAGCCAAACCGGCCAGGGCATACAGCCATTATTAATGGAACTTCAACCTGTTTCAGGTGTTGTGTTATAGTTTTACACACCTACACACACACACACAAATATTCCACAGAAACCAACAATTTAAAAAATTGGGGGGGGGGGGGATTATTCAAGTAAATGGCAATTTATTATGATTCTATTTATGTCATTTCTCATTCTTGTGACATTTTTTATCTAGTCTGTACCTCTATCTCTGAATAAACTCGATAGAATAGTGATTAACAAATATTTTAACCTTTCTCCCAAAGCTCATTAACTTTAGAAGCTAGAGACCACCAGTCCTTCCTTCACGTGGCTTTCTGATATAAACAGGAATATGCTTAATTATTGAATGAAAACTTCAATAACTAAGACTGTATTATGCAACGAGTTACATAAACTAAGATAATACGGCAGGAATCTCAGTTATTCTAATAATTTTCCTCAGATATTCTAAATTAATTAACTGCTTTAAAAGAATAGCCCAAACACAAACCTTCAGAACTAATGTGACTCAAAGCATCTGACAACCTGTGAGATTGTTCCTAATTTAATGTCATACTTTAAATATTTTATCACATGGTAGAATTCTGTGGTCTTTCATTTGAACATTCAGCATTCTGAAGAAACCATAGGAGCACAATATCTGTTTCCAATATCTGGTGAGAGTTTACACTTATTTTGGGACATACAAAGTAATTCAGCCTCAGCAAGAAAGAAGGATTCTTGACCTCTCTAGAATTATATTCTGCCACTCCATAAGCACTCTTATAAATCCCCTTGTCCAAGGAACACAGTGCTAGGTACTGTGGGAATATAAAATGAGGAACACCTAGATAATTCATCTATACTCATGACAGCTCTAAAGAGGCTTATAACCCAGTAGAATTTAAATAAGGACTATCAGATAATTTTTCATGGTGACTTTTAACTTACTAAAATTTTTAAGTATTCATATCCTAAGTATACAGACAACAGTAATTAGTTGCTATATGCCAGGCTATTCCCAAATTGGGCTATTTGTGATGGAAATTTAAATAGGAAAAGCAGTCACAATATTTCAGTATACTGGTATGTGTTGCATCTAAAGAATTCACCTAATAGCTGAACTAGCACTTAAACTAGACTGTGGAACAGTAGAGAGCAACCTCTCAACCCTACCCAGTTCTAAAAGAAAAGAAAAAGGAAAAAATTCACCTCTCACAAGATTTAAAAAAAATTATTATAATTTTGTATCTCTAATAAAATGATGTTTTAAATTTTAGATTTAGAATAAGTAATCTTTAAGATTGGTCATTTACCTATTTTATTTATTTTTTCGATGTCAACCTAAGTGGCCATTGATAGACAAAGAGATAAAAAAGTTTATTCCTCAGCCATAAACTAGAATGAAATCTTGCCATTTGCATCAACACAAATGGCCCTAGAGAATATTAAGTGAAATAAGCCAGACAAAGACAAATACCATATGATTTCACTTATATATGGACTCTAAAAAAATAAACAATCAAAACAGAAACAAACTAATAGATATAGAGATCATATTGATGTTTGCCAGATGGGAGGAGGGTTGGAGGGATGCATGGAAGGGGGAAGGGCTTAAGAAGTACAAATTGATTGTTACAGAATAGTCATGGGGATGTAAAAAACAGCATAGGAAATATAGCCAATAATATTGCAATAACTATGTATGGTGTCAGCTGGATGTCTCATCATTATTTTGTACACCTGAAACTAATATACTATTGTATGTCAACTGTAATTGAAAAATAAAAAAAACTTATAAAAATTGTTTATATTTTAGGTATACAACATGATGATTTTTATAAATTAATTTGAGAGAGAGAGAGAGAGAGGGAGACATCGATTGACTGCCTCTTGTATGCTCCTTGACCAGGGATGGAACCTGCAACCTGAGTATGTACCTGACTAAAAATCTAACCCACCACCTTTTGTTGTATGAGACAACACTTCAACCAACTGAACCACACCAGCCAAGGTCAATATGATGATTTGATATACATTAGATTAAGTGACTTTTTTTTTGCTAAAATTACCCATTCAAAGTCATTTATCAAAAATGTTAAGAAAAGTAAAATAAATACTATACTTTTACTCCTGTGCTCAAGCTCCAACAATATTTTCAAAAGTTATTAAGAATGTATTATATGCCTCCCTTCTTTAGTACTTACTATTATTCTGCAGGTGCTAGGAAGACAGAATGGTGGTGTTAAATTGTGCCTAGCAGATGGTAAGATACATAGTGGGTGTTCAAGAAATTTGATAGAGTGAATAGATGAATGCATCATCTATTCTTCATATCCTTGAACACAATTGACTAAAGTGCCTATCATTTATCTCACAGAAAAACTAGTTGGCCTGGAAAGACTTATACCTAATCTATGATGCAGATTCATAAAAGCAAATATTCAAAATGCCTTGAAATAGGTGCCCGGAAATATAAACCATGAATATTTAACCTTCATTTTAAGATTGGAGATCTTCACTATCTTTTTTTAAAAAAATATGTTTTTATTGATTTCAGAGAGAGTAAGGGAGAGGGAGAGAGGGATAGAAACAAATGATGACGGAGAATCATTGATCTGCTGCCTCCTGCACGCCCCCTACTGGGGATCGAGCCTACAACTTGGGCATGTGCCCTGATCAGGAATTGAACCATGACCCTCTGGTTCATGGATTGATTCAACCACTGAGAAACACCAACTGGGCAGTCTCCCAATATCTTCTAGTTGATTTTCAAAAAGTCAAAATATTACTGAACCACAAAAAACCCCAAAAGTTTAATTTACACATTTTACAAATCAACTGCAAATCTTATGTTCAAGACTAACTCAAAGAGGTCTGCAGATTCAGGCTCTTCATTTGTGAAACCAAAACCGTTCTTACCCTTCACAAGTGGGTAATTGGCTATGCACAATTGCTCCACAAATGTGCAGCCAGAACAACCCAATGCAACCATTTGCTTTTGCATTTGGCAGAAGAGTGTTGTGTTAGCAAGAGGCCCCTGTGTTGTGTTTAGTGCTCTAGTGAGGGCTTTCCTCTCCCCCAGCACCCTTTTAATGTTACACCATAAATATCTACAAGTGAGGATTTAAAATATAGGTGGCTTTCCTATTGATGCCTCTAAGCTGCTTCAGAATGTATCCCACAATTATATTTTGCTAAGGTAAAGTTTAAGGTGGCTTGGAAAATGGAGATAATAATAGCACCTATTCCATGTGTTGATCAAGGATCCAATGAGATAGTATATTTAAAGTGCTCAGCAAAGTTCCTTTATTGAAGTACTCAAAAATGTTTGCTATTAATAAAAATAACAATAACATTAATTAATAATATTTTAAACATTATTTTCTGAAATTAATTTTTTTTCTGGGCAAATATTCAGTGTTCTTAATCACATACAAAATTCCGGTTCATGTTTCACTAACATTAAGAAACACATAGAAGGGCACAGGTAGAGGCATGGATAAAGATTCCAATTAAAATGATAATGCTTTCAGAACTAATTTTCAGACTTTAATGGTCCAATGAAATAGAAGCCTTTGAAGGCAAGAGTGCCTCAGAAGCTAGTCTGTGCTTTAAGACATGAGCCCTGGCCAAATGCAATGAATATAGAAACTGCAAACTGAGCTTTTAAAAACAAACTGTATATATCACTGAAGTACGTTTAATGACTGCACAAAATTGCAACATGTTCCAGAGAACTCAAATAACACCTACTATTTAGAAAGACAGTGCTAGAGTTTAACACTTAACTAAGGAAAACAAAATAAGAGTCCTAGTGTCAAATTCCAGCTTTTTCTCTCCAAATGATAAAGAAAATGACTACTTAGCTTTGTTTTCAAGTATACAAAGTCCAGTTGCTCAAATATTTGTCAGCAATAATTCAATAACAATACATAGGTAGTATTTCCTTAAGGAAAATAATGAAGAGTGAGGAAAAAATGAGTATGTTAGAAAACATACATTTCTACAGTTGTTTTTATTTTCCTTTTATTCTTAAGGGGAATAATTTAGATGGGCTCTAGAATTCTCTTTCCAAATTATGCTTTCTGATACCTTGCTTGAAAACAAGTAGTATTAATCAAACAAAGGAAGGGCACCAGGGAAATCAGAAAGATGTAATGCAAGCAGTTAAAAGTGACATGACCTTCTGTAATGTCGCTCGTCACAGACTTATATGCCACACACTGGAGGAAGGTCTTGAAAGAACTGATTCTTGGTACTATTCCTTGAATGTAATACTAATAAAGATGACATTTTAAAAAACACACGTAGACAGCCCCAAATGCAGCATGCCAGCTACATTACAGCCCCAAAGAATAAGCAGATAACATTATTTTTAAAAGCAAATTTCTCCTTTCCTAGTTCATATTTGCTGGACATTTGTCATTACCATATAAAATACAATATGTGACTGTACATTGAAAAAACTCTATTTTCAAAATGGAACAAAATTGCATCTGTAGAATCTATGTATTTTATATAGTTGTATGGCAGCTCTTTTTAACATTATGACTTAATTATAATTTAGTATAGCTAAACACTCTATGATTTACAAGGAAATAAAATTTTATCTGGCTGAAAATGTTAATAACAATGTTGGTAATCTGAAGAAAAATATGACATGTTTAGAATTATTCCACCAGACAAAGATGTATAAGTGAGGGGCCAGACGGATGTAGAGAAGAAAGACCAAGACAGTGAAAGGATGAGGAAAAGTGAATTTGGTAAACTTCAAATTAAAATAATTATGGGACAGTGGATACTACTTATTGCTTTTTAATATCATTTTAGTTTGAAAGTTTTAAGACTAAAGTTTCAAAGGGGGTTAAAAGTTACATGAATAATTATTAAAACATGTCATATTATGATTTTCCCGGGATAAAGCCTTCCATTAATTTATACCCCTTTAAACAAAAAGGAACCCAAAGAATCTTGGCTATGTTACCCTTATCTTGAGTACCAAAAAGCCCAAAACCCTCAAAAGCCAAAGCTGACACAAACCAGTTTCTTTTGTATGTTTACTTTTCTCCCAGGAAATAATCTTTGAGTTAAGTAGATGTTTTGCTATGTGCAGAATGAACAGTTGCACAATTCAAAAGCTTTACTCAAACAATCTATAAAAAAAGCAACATATTAAGTTAAAGAAATCACTACTGTCCTGATGTGCAACTGTGATGTTAAAAAATTAAAAACAAAACTGTCACAAAAGAAAGAAGTTTCATATTTAATTTCATATTCATGGAACATCCAAATGTGCACACACACTATTTGGATACATTGCAAAGTAAATGCCTATTTCCACCCTAGAGATGTGGAAGATCTGGGGAGAGTAACATTCTTAAACATGGTCTGGAGTCCATTTATTCTATTCCATCTGTGCAGAAATCAAGCAGAGCATACATTTGTGTGTCAGTGGATTTATTACATGTGTAAGTATCACAGGGATTGAGAAGATGCATATAATCACTCAGATTATTTCACATCTCTTAAAAGTACTGGAGGTGGAGCTGAAGACTGTTGTGTTAATAAGATTATTGTAGGTGAGCCTCTGCTGTCATTTTCAGAACAGGACATTCTTCAACATTGTCTGGAGTCCATTTATCAACAGCTTTTCATGAGATTTTTGAGGAGGAACTTTTGCAAAATGAATGCTGTGTACATATAATTTGCCCCACTTTTGAAAAAAATAGTTAAGATATATAAATAGGTCTGGGATATACTGTCTCATCGAGTATATCTCAAAAGCAAATGCATATATGATGGCTGCTTAGTTTGACTCACACTATTAAGAATTTGACCTTGGAGTATTTCAGCCACAGTTGTCATCAAGGTAACTGAGCCACTAGATGTAATAATAATTAGTATGATAGACTTGCCAGTGAGGTTGAATATATTGCAGTACAAAAGAAGGCAGACTAAAAAGAAAAGCATTATTACTTACTGCTAAAAGACTTCCCGATTTTTACAGAGACACTCAAATACAATTATTTCTTCTTACAGAATGCATTTCCTTGGCTCATTCTGGGAAGTGCCATGTTGTAATTTAGTCTGATTCTTAATAGGAAATGTGGCTTTAATGTGGCTATCAGATGACTTCTGATGCATGCCACTGATTACATACAGACTGTATTCTGCATCAACAACAGCATTCTTATTTGCAGTATAATATGCTTTGTTGTAAGGTGCAAGGACAGTGAATTTACTTTACTGGCCAAGAGTACATAACCTTTTACTTTTTAAGTGTCAGCCTAATACGCAGAAAAAACCCTTCCATTAAAAAAGGCTACATATATTATAAATTCTATGATTAGTATAAGCATCTTAAATGAATTTCTTGTATTTCCTTCTCAGTATTCTTAAATGTTCATTCTTATACTTACACAAAGCACTGTGAACCGAATTCTTGTGTTTATTTGAACTATGTCTCCATCTAAAGGCTTCACAATGTATTGTATTTTTGCTTGCAGGGGAAATTCTTATCTTGATTGTTTTTAGGATATTGCATATTAATTCAATTCAGTTGGGGGAAAATAGGTCAACTATTAACCTACAGTATGCTATTTAAATGATAATGCTTTCTTGAAACTATTTTATTTTTCAGGTTAAAAATGTACACAAAATGTACACAAAAGGCCAAATTATTGAATTGCTTAACGTGCTTTGCAAATGAAATGAAAGGATAGCCATTAGACTTATAAGTCATCTGTTTTTATAAAATTTAATATTTTTAAAGCAAATCATTTTTCCATTAATAATAAACATATTTGAAATAAAAGGAAAATTAGGTATTTAAGCCTCTCTATAGAAAATCAAATTTCCATTCCAGAGTCACCAAGTTGTAACAAAAAGGCATAATTTGAAATATTTAAATATTAAAAACAACCTAAGGAATTTTATTTTTTGTGTCTAATGAAGAGTCTGCATTGCCTTTGTAAAACATTTTCTGCAAAGCAAGAGGAGCTGCTCTGACCTCTATGAGCACCATGTCCTCCAATCCCCAGTCTTCCCAGAAACGCCCTTTGCTCTAACCCCATCCGATATGTCTGGGAGCATTAAAGCCACAATAGGCAAGAAGTTCTTTGTCTGGTAAATATATAGTTTAGCACATGCAATGCAGGGAAATGCTACACTTTTGAAACATTAGGAAAACAACAAAAAAAATCATTTATCTTGGAGATTAACATTAGGAAAATTTACAAGGTTTGATTTACTTTTTACAAAAATTCACAGCTACTGCCTATTTGAAAGAATATACTGGGAGTAGTGAAGGGGGTTAGAGGAATCAGTGGACATTTGAAGAGAAAAATACTCTGATGCTAATTTGATTTTTTTTCTTGTGCCTAGAAATTTTGAGGCCTGAGAATATTGCCCAAAAAAGTAACTTGAATAATGAAGCATGTTTTGAATGTCACAAATCATATAGTCAGAAAACTTCATTTTCCCCCTTATATCCATTTTCTATAAATAATAATGAAAAATTGTTTTTATCCTTTTTTTTGTAAAGAATAATCACTTCACAAAAGACAGCCCTTGTGGGCTTGGACCTACATTTGAACTGGAAGAATGTCTGTGGTGAATGGTGAATTGTAGCATAAAAGCCTGAATGAAAAGAAGGTTCATGAAACCTCACACAAAACCTCCATACCCATTTTATCGTGAGCTTCCCACAATACAACACAAGAGCTCTACATTCTAGGAAAAGCGGGCCTGGTCCACTTATCATTTCGGCTTTATGTAGTGTACTGTGTGATTGCTAAATTAGTGCATAATGCATTTATAATACTTATCCAACATTTAGTTAAATAACCTTTATGTAAGATTTATGTTGATTTTTTTATTTCTCATTTAATGGCAAATTATGAAGAGCATGTTTCATAAAGATAATTCTCTATTTAAATTCATCAGTCCATTAAATATTAAAATTATGTTTCTGATGCAATCGAGAACAAATTTGTCCAGCTTCAGTGATTATTTGCACTCATAAAAATTAGGCTTGATTAATAAAATTTAAATGCTTGATTAAGTTGACATTTTCATGTCCTATTCTGATTTATTAAAATTAGTCCCTTTGCCCAGGCCTGGTATGCTAACATGGGTTTACCTTTCCCCTTCTCTTAGTTGATGTCCAGAGTGAGACTGTTAGGAAGAAGTATTTTGCTTTAAATTTAGTGATGGTTTCAGGGAAATGCCCTGTTTTTACTCACTGGGGGTGGGGAGGCAGCCTTTGTGTTTATGCATTGTGCATGGTGTAGATTTGTTTAACAATAATCAAGAAAAATGTTTCTTTCAAATATTTATGGATATGATCTGTGAAATGGCATATGTTTCTAGTATTTCTGTAAAATTCAGTTACCAGGAACCTTTAATCTGTAGAAAATTGCTCAAATATCTGCATCCGCTTTTTCTGTTGATAAATTTACTTTTTTGCCTTGTGGGACTTCCATATACATAGCACGGGAATTATACACATAGGAAATCTTTCATATATATATATATTAGTGTTGTAGTTCAGGCTTTAGTGTTATATTTCAGAGAGGAAGGGAGAGGGGGAGAAAGAGAGAAACATCAATGATGAGAGAGTCATTGATTGGCTGCCTCCTGCATGCCCCATACTGGGGATCATGCCCACAACCCAGGTATATGCCCCGACCCAAATCAAACCCTGACCTCCTGGTTCATAGGTCCATGCTCAACCATTGAGTTATGCTGGCTGGACAGGAAATCTTTCTGTGGGAATGCTACTGTCTTTGTCAAAACCAAGAATGACTAATGGCCATGGAAATCCATCCTCTCCAATAGTACTTACAAGGGAACAACTCTCCAAGAAAGGTAGTGACTTATATAGTGTTTTAACTCCATACTCACACTGGCTTGTCCTGTTTTATATGGGGTTGTGTGCCTAATTGCCATTTATTGAGCACTTACTATATGCTTGATACAGTATATTAACTGTTTCTAATCTTCTCAAGACCTCAACAAGGTAGGCATTATCAACTTTATAACTAGTGAGAAAATTGAGGTTTAGGGGAAAAAATGAATTCATACAGGTAACAGATAGAAGGTCTGGGATTTAATCCCAGGTCTTTCTAATTTCACAGTTTGAGCTCTTAACCTCTACCAACAGGAAATGTGTAGTGACAACACTCCTTTTAAAGATGTTTCGCTTTGCCCATGTGAATGTAACTCATCTAGAAAATTTGGTTAGGACAATTTTTTTAATTTAAATTTGCTAACAAAATATTTGATAATTTAAAAAATAAATGATATGATATAGTAATTATTATTTTTTGAATGATGAAATAAGTTCAGTAACAAATGACAGAAATGCCTTTAAAGGTGTATTGAAGTTGGGTTACCTGTGTGTACTATTCTCATTCTGTGGTAGAAAGGCTTTAGTGTTGTATTTCATGCAATACTAAAATGATTAATGAATACAAATCTCTCAGGATTATTGGACTCCTAATAATAGTTCTGATTTATAAACATTTTTCACGTGCAGATAAAGACATATCATTTGGCTTCCACTTTTGGTTTGTTGATGGAGGTCTTGCAATTTCCTGTTGCCTTTCCAAACCAGGGGCAATAACTCTACACAAACAGGATAACAGACGATCTGCCAACAGTACCCACCACAGCGAGCATGATGCTCAACACTAGTAATACAATCTAAGAAGGTGCTTCTGCTAGCCCTACATCTTACCTTCCTCTCCATAAAGTTGCAAAGCGTTTTGGCTACCTACAAAGAGCAGTATGCAAAATCATTCAGAAAGGAATCGAAACCAAGATGGCGGCATAGGTAAGCACTTAAATTGCTGCCTCGCACAACAATTTCAAAACTACAACTAAAAGACAGAACGGACACCATCCAGAACCACAGGAAAGCTGGCTGAGTGGAAATTCTACAACTAGAAGGAGAGAGAAAAGCTCACGGAGAATTGGAGGAATGGCAAAGGGTTGAGGAATGGCAAAGGGTTGAGGTATGGCAAAGGGTCTTTGTGAGTGCAGAGAGGAAGGGCGGCTGCGAGCCTGGCTGACTTTCTCTGGTGGGAGGGGGAAGGAAGCCCCCTACTGCACTGAACCCCAGTTCGGGGCGAAACCCCGTGGACCCAGGCTCGTAAAGGGGGAGTCTGAACTGTCAAGTAGAGAGAAAGGCACTCAGAGACTCAGAGACCCAGGGGAGCCCCAGTGGGCAGGGGTCTGGAGGCGTGCGCGCGAGTGTGCACAAAGACTGCGGAGGTTGCCACAGGCTTTCCCTAGCAGAAGGGAATTGGAAGCTCCTGACTGCACTGAGCTCCAGTTCTGACTGCACTGAACCCCAGTTCCAGACGAGCCCCTGGGGACCCACCCTCTTGCGGGGGGAATCTGGACTGTCGGGCGGAGGCTTGGTAGCCGGGAAGGCAGAGATCTGGAGGCACGCGCACAGGCAGGGCTGACGGGAAGCCAAGACCTTCTGCTTCGCCCTGAGACTCCATTCCATCTAAGCTGAGCACAGAGGCTTTTTCAATTTGGCAAGTCTAATCCTATAAGGCTGTCTCCAGCACTGAACTTCTCCCAGCGTAGACACAGCTGATCCTCACAGCCAACTGGCCTGGAGGTCAATTCCTCCCAGTGATACCAAGAACAATAAAGACTTAACTACAACAATGCTGTACACATAGTCCACAAAGGGGTGCACCAAGAGTGTCCACCTCAGGTGAATTGGGGAGGCCGACCCACTGGGCCATATTGGAAACCTAGCACACAAAGCTACCCTACCAACTCAGGGAAGCAGTGAAAATGTGGCGACAAAGAAACAGATCACAAACGAAAGAAATGGAGGAAAACAAACGACTGGATATAGAATTCAAAACCACAGTTATAAGGCTTTTCAAGAATATCCTAGAAAAGGCCGATAAATATAACAAGACCCTCGAAGATATGAAAAAGGACCAACTAGAAATTAAACATACACTGACTGAAATAAAAAATATTATACAGAGACCCAACAACAGACTAGACGATCGCAAGAATCAAGTCAAAGAATTGAAATACAAAGGAGCAAAAAACACTCAACCGAAAAAGCAAAAAGAAAAAAAAACCCAAAAAGTTGAAGATAGTGTAAGAAGCCTCTGGGACAACTTCAAGCGTACCAACATCAGAATTATGGGGGTGCCAGAAAAGATAGAGAGCAAGATACTGAAAACTTCCCCCACCTGGTGCAAGAAATAGACTTACAAGTCCAGGAAGCACACAGAACCCCAAACAAAAGGAATCCAAAGAGGACCACACCAAGACACATCATAATTAAAATGCCAAGAGCAAAAGACAAAGAGAGAATACTAAAAGCAGCAAGAGAAAAAGTTAGTTACCTACAAGGGACAGCACCCATACGATTATCAGCTGATTTCTCAACAGAAACTATGCAGGCCAGATGGGAGTGGCAAGAATTTTCAAAGTGATAAATAGCAAGAACCTACAACCAAGATTACTCTACCCAGCAAAGTTATTATTCAGAATGAAAGGTCAGATAAAGAGCTTCACAGATAAGAAAAAGCTAAAGGAGTTCATCACCACCAAACCAGTATTATATGAAATGCTGAAAGGTATTCTTTAAGAAGAGGAAGAAGAGAAAATAAAGATAAAAATTATGAACAACAAATACATATTTATCAACAAGTGAACCTAAAAATCAAGTGAATTAAAAACCTGAGGAACAGAATAAACTGGTGAATATAATAGAATCAGGGGCATAGAAAGGGGGTGGACTGATAATTCTCAGGGGGAAAAGGGTATGGGGCGGGTGCAGGAAGAGACTGGACAAAAATCGTACACCTATGGATGAGGACAGGGCGGGGGAGCTAAGGGCAGAAGGTGTGGTGGAAACCGGGTGGAGGGGAGCTATGGGGGGAAAAAGGAGAAACAATTGTAATAATCTGAATAAAGATTTATTTTAAAAAATCATTCAGAAAGAACAAATAGGACTAGAAATAGATAGGATAACACGTCTATCCTGAGAACTGAGAATAATATTGTGGGTATCCTTTTGTTCTCCTTTTCTAAGTCTCATTCTTTGATTATAGAATTCACAAGATTGTGGGAGCAGATCTTTAGGAAGTATGAAGAAATAATAAAAAAAATTGGCTGACATATGGATAAATGCTTGTTTTGGACATTTAGAGAACCATTCTAGAATGGTGAATTCTTTAGATCAATGGGAGGCTTTGAGGGGAGTTTAAGAAGTTGGTTTTCCAATGAGTTCCTGAACTGCAGGGGTCAACTGGGGTTCAAATAAGAGACAATCAGCCATTTATGGGGCAAGATCTTAAGGTTTCCTTCAAAGATGCCAAAGATAATTTATTGGGTAGAAAAGGAGCTGAGTTTCAGGGCAGAAATCCTCAGAAAAATGAAAAGCATCTCTTTACCTTGTTATATTCTCTCATGGGTCTTTGGAGAATCTGAGCAAAGTGGGAGAGATTCAGGAAGATGGTGGGGAACAAAAATATAAAATTAACTATAAGCGTCCTCTATGGCAGCTATCACTAACTTTAAATTCTAAGTCTCTTTCCCAAGCCCTAATAGACACAAAGCAAGAAGTTTACGTTCCTGTGAGGAAAGTCCTTAGTAAATTGACTTTTAAAAATAGAAGTGTTTACCTTTACATCTTTCTCTATGTGAACTGAATTGTCACGTACAGGTAACACTCATCTTCTACCATTCCACCATTTTATCTTTTCCATTTAGAGTTTAACTGCAGTTTGAGGATAGAGTAAAAGAACAGCCAATCAACTGAAGAAGTATTAAAGGCAAACATGGAGTTAGGTACTGGGTGAAAGGGACAGACTGACGTGTGGAATAAGAGCTGTGGCTGCAGATAGCTAGACCCCTTTTCTTTATATATGCAGCACACACACCTATGTCTGGGATGATCCGAATGGCTTTTGGCTGCACACACTGCATATTATATACAGCCCTCTATCACTGTGCCTATTCTATTCATGTATTCGATTTAGTGGTTTCCCTCACTACAACACAAACTATCATGGACAAAACCAGGGCTAATCATCTTTGAACAACAGCCAGCACAATGCCTTGTAATGTTCAATAAACTTTTGTTGAATGGAAATAATTAGGCATAAAATTTAGACAATTTTTGATTTGGAAAGAAAGATTGGACTACTTATCACACAACTTTTTAGCTATTAGTATCCTGCTATGTCTGAGACATATTGCTCTGTGCTGGGATTAGATACAGAAATGGAAGATATAATTAGGGAAACTTTGGGCTGGTGGGGAAGACCAGCAGTGATTATTAAAATACAGCAAGGGGGATATGGGAACCCAGAGGGGTGAGTTTACTTAACCTGTTAGAGAGCGTGTTGATAGGGTGGGCTGGTGGTAGGGAGGGAAGTCAGGGATGGTTCTCCAGAGAAAATGGTAGAGATAACTGGTAATTACGCAAGCACATTTGATAAAATATTAAAATCTTATGGGCGGCAAAAATATTCAAAATGTGGTTTTCCAGTAATTTGAGGGATATTTCATATATATGTTGCTGAATGTAAAAAGTAGGTATGCTACTAGTACACTTAATATAATTCAATTTTTGACAAAACAAAATATGCATGTCAAGCAAGAAATAGACATTACATTTGTAAACACATTTTTAAATAACAGTGTAAAAGGCACACAGAGTGTGCCACATTCCTTTTTTCTAAGGCTGAAGGCCCTTCCTCACCCCCTCCTCTATGGAAAGGTCTTAGCCCCCATGGCTAATAGAAGCCGTCATCTATTAGCCATCAAGTTCACAGTGCAGGTTGAGGAGGTGCCCTAGGATAGCTGAGCCCCCACTGGCCACTGAATCTCGGTATTGGCTGGACCTCAATCCCTGTAATGTATGATTCCAGCAGCATGGACTCAAGTCCCCCAGCCACTTGTCCAGCATGGTGCCACACACCACGCCAAGGCCAGGCAACTGTATTGTCTGTCCCCAGGGCCCACATGGCTTCCAGGACTGCTCAGAGCTGGTGCAGTACGTGCACCGCCACTAAGTTTAAGACCCAGGCTGTGCTGCCCATCCCTGGGCCACCATGTGTGTCTCAATCAGTGCCACTCCCATAATAATCACTGTCTTTCCAGAGGTTACTGCCTTATCCTAGGCCTCAGTTTCCCTATCAATACAAAAAGAGGAGTATCCTTCCTTTTCTGCTTCCTACTGTGTGATGTGGAGCCTGTGTAATGGGTGCTCACCTGGGAACCAGTTAGAGCTGGGTTCAGGTCCCACTGTGCTGTGTGAGCTTTTGCAACTGACATAACCTATCTGAGTCTTGGTTTCATGCTCTCCCAAGCAGTGAATGGTTGATTTCAGGCGAACGAGATTACAAAAGAGCATGGGCACCCTCTGGTTCATTTCTGTAGTTTTCTCTCCCCTCCTGTCTTCCTATTACTCCCACATTTTGCTCATTAAACATTCTGGACTAAAAGACAAAACACTCACACAAACGATTCTGCTGGAATACAGGGGAGATAAAGCTGAAGCTATGGTTTGGCTGGAGCCTGTTCATAAGGAATCTTCTATGTCATGCTTGAAGGTGTTGTGGGAAGACCGAAGTAGCAGATAGAGACAGTCAGATTTTTATTTCAGAACTATCATCTTCCTGTAGGTATTGAGGTAAGAATACAGGAGAAAATAATTTGGAGTAAAGTTGCCAGAAAAAATACAGGAGGAATTTCATATAACCAGTGACTATTATTGTAGTATACGTAAACATCTCCCCTTGTTTATCTGAAATTCTTACTTAAATGGGCATTTGAATTTTTATTTGCTAAAAATAGTTTTATAGGCAACCCTACATTAAGAACAAATTCAGAAGGTTTCAGGGGCTATAAAGTAGAAGGCCTGGTCATTTACTGAGAGGGAGGATGATAGCATGGTGGTGGTGAGGAATGGATAAAATGTGGAAAGCCTGTTGGTCCATGTCCAGGGACATGAGCTGATGGTCATCAGTGTGTGGGGAGACCAATCTGTACAGTGAGCAGGTGGCATAGCTAAGCAGTTGGTGAACAGCTTTGGAAGGGGTTACAGGGGATGAACTTTTCTGCTGACATCTGATTGGCTGTTGGTTTTTACTTCTTTGTGCTAGTGATTTTGTTGGAAAACTAAAGGTCTGATTTTTTTCATGTCCTCGTATTTTTTTCAAGCTGGTGACCTTCTGAAAAAAATTGAGAAAATTGCTGTTGAAATAAGCAGGAAAAAGAAGAGAATGATGATCCATTTTTAGATGTTTTTACAGGCTGTATGACTCAGTGCTGCTTCTGTTAAGAGTGAATATGTGTTCTCTTCTGGTACTGAGATGCAAACACAGGAGGCTGAGGTCTACGCCACCATGTGTGAATGGTAAATCCCTGAGGAAGCACAGAGGGTCTGACTGTACATCCAAAGTGCTGTACACAGGAGTCCTCTCTTCTCAGCTCAGCTCTGGCCAGTCTATTTGGGTTCTATTAGGAATGTTTCACTTATTCAATTACTCATTTACTCAAGTATTTTACCATGGATACAACACCCAATTATGATTCACACACTTCATAAAATGGGTAGAGAAGGAAAGTACCTCAACATATATTACAAACCTCAGGTAATACACTACTCAACTGTGAAAAACTAAAAACTGTTCCTTTAAGATTAGGAACACAACAAGGATACCCACTCTCACCACTGTTATTCAACATAGTAATGGAAGTTTTAGCTAGAGCAAGGAAAAGACATAAAAGGTACTGAAATAGGGAATGAAGAAGTAAAATAGTCACAATTTGCAGATGACGTAATTCTATATAGAAAACCCTAAAGATTCCACCACAGAATATTAGAAATAATAAACAAATATAGTAAAGCTTCAGGATATAAAATGAACATACAAAAATATCTGTGTATTCCTATATACTATCAATGAACTATTAGAAAAAAATGTGAAAAAAAATCCATTTGCAATTGCAACAAAAAGGATAAACTACCAGGAATAAATATAACAAAGAAAGTGAAGGATCTATACACTGAAGACTACAAAACATTGTTAAAAGAAACTGAAGAAGACACAAAGAATGGAAAGATATTCTATGTTCATGGAAGAATTAACATAGTTAAAATGGCCATATTACCTGCAGCAATATACAGGATTTAATGCAATCCCCATAAAAATTCCAGTGATATTTTTCAAAGAAATAAAACAAAAAATCCTCATATTTGTATGAGACTACAAAAAACCCTGAAAATCCATAGCAGTCCTGAGAAAAAAAGAACAAAGCCAGAGGTATCACACTCCCTGAATTCAAAGCTACAATAATGAAAACAGTATGGTATTGGCAGAAAAACTGGTACACAGACCAATGGAATAGAATTGAAAGTCCAGCCGAAACCGGTTTGGCTCAGTGGATAGAGCGTCGGCCTGCGGACTGAAAGGTCCCAGGTTCGATTCCGGTCAAGGGCATGTACCTGGGTTGTGGGCACATCCCTAGTGGGGGGCGTGCAGGAGGCAGCTGATCGATGTTTCTCTCTCATTGATGTTTCTGCCTCTCTCTCTCCCTTCCTCTTTGTAAAAAATCAATAAAATATATTTAAAAAAGAAAAAGAATTGAAAGCCTAGAAATAAACCCATACATACATGGGCAACTAATTTTCAACAAAGGAACCAAAATTATACAACAGAGAAATAAAATCCTTTTTAATAAGTGGTGTTGGAAAAATTGGAAAGCCATATGCAAAAAAATGAAACTACACTGCTATCTAACTCTGTATACAAAATGAACTCAAAATAGGTTAAGGACTTGAAAATAAGACCTAAAAACAATAAATACATAGAAGAAAACATAGGCATTACATTTATGGACCTTGTTCTCGGAGCGATTTTTGTGACCATGATCCCAAATGCAAGGGAATTAAAACAAAAAATAAAAGACTATGACTACAACAAATTGTGCTTCTGCACAGCAAAAGAAACCATCAACAAAATAAAAAGGTGATCAACCTAATTAGAGAAAATATTTACAAACAATACCTCCAATAAAGGGCTAATACCCAAAATATACAAAGAACTCATACTACTCAACAACAAAAAACAATCTAATTAAAAAGTGGATGGAGGACCTGAACAGATACTTTTCCTGAGACATACAGATACATGAAAAGATGCTCAACCTCACTGGCTACAGCGGAAATGCAAATCAAAACCCCCATTAGATACCATCTTACATCTATTAGAATGGCCACTATCAATAGGATGGAAATAACAAATGCTGGAGAGACTGTTGAGAAAAGGGAACCCTGTACGCGGCCGGTGGGAATATAAATTGGTGCAGCCTCTATGGAAAACAGTATGGAGGTTCCTCAAAAAATTAAGAATAGAGCAGCCACATGGCCTAGCAATCCCTCTTTTGGGTGTCTACTAGAAAAATGTGAAAATACTTGTTGTAAAGATATATGTACCTTATGTTCATTGCAGTATTATTCACAACAGCTTGAGTATCCTTTAGTGGATGATTGAATAAAATGCGGTACATATATACAATGAAATACTACTCAGTCATAAAAAAGACAAAATATTGCCATTTGCCACAACATGGATGCATCTTGACAGTATCATGTTAAGTGAAATGTTAGGTGGAAAAGGACAAGAAAACTATTATTGCGCTCATATGTAGGATAGAAAACAGAAAGCAACAAACAAATACAACACTTATAGATACATACAACAGTATGGTGGTTACTAGAGGGGAAGGGGAAGCTGATAAGGCAAAGGGGTTCAAATATATGGTGGTGGAAGGAGATTAGATTCTTTGCTGGTGAGCACAGAATGCAATATACAGATGTTGTATTATAGAAGTGCACACCTGAAACTTATAAAATGTTATTAACCAATGTTACCCTAATATACTTAAATTGATATATTTAAATATAAAAAAGAAAAAATTCACTTCTTAGAAGTTGTATGCATTTCTAGAAATAAGTACTCTGGGCCTAATTGGAACGGATCCAACAAAAAACAACACTCAAGCAGAGAAAAGCAGCACCGAGGTCTTTGCCATTTGAGGGAGCTAGCAAACCCTTCAGTATTTACTAAGTATTTTAGCAAGCAGACTTTGGCTCAGTTTGTGTCACAGTCAGATCCCGAGTCAGAAATGATTTCATTGATCTATCCTACTTTTCAGTTTTAATGTCTTCATTGATTAGGCAACTGAGATTATGTGGGAGGAATATCATAACTGTTAAAAATGAATGTTCCTTTGAAGTGTAATTTAAAAGTGCTGTTGAAAAATGTTTGTATGTCAGAGATATTCAAAGACTTTCTTTACTAATGTGAAGATTCAGCTTTAATTACTCCTCCCATGATCACCGGGGTGGATGGAAAGTAGGCCTCCGGTCATGAATGTTTTTGAAATTATTGGGATCACCTGGGATCAAACAGATAACCAGCAGTAGTTCTTGAGAGGTCACTGGGTACCTCATAAGAAGGAATTTCAAGAAACCTGGGATTCTATGTAAGGGTCTGGACACTTAGAAAGTGATCCCTTGGGAAAGTCATGCCCAAGCATGTACCATGGGAATAGCCAGGGTTTCAGAACATGACATTGCTGGGTTCACATCCCACTTACTCTATGGAGTTCATTCTTTATTGTCTTTGATTTCTTCATTTGTAAAATGAGGATAAAACCACTTAGAATAATTTACTTGATACACTTATTGTAAAGAATAAAAAGACATGATGTCTCATAGTGTGGTTATTGCAGGGTGGGTGGTAGATGCAGGTGGAAAAGGGCATAGAGGAGATAAATGGTGATGAATAAAATAAAAAATACATTTAAAAATAAAATTCAAAGACAAAAAAAAAGAGATGATGTCTCTAAAAGGCTTAGCAGAATACCTGATACATAAAAGTTGCTTAACAAATATCTGCTCCGTTTCTCTGTACGAGAGGTAAGAAGGATATGGGGTGGTGGAGTGAGGAAAATAAGGGTTTTCCTTCAATCAGTCTGCTTAAAGGTAGAAAAGATAGAGTAAGTGCTTTTCTTTAACTCCAGTGAGAAACCTGCTCTAACGGTGCCCTGGGAGACCTAGGATGTACCAAACCACAGCCCCAAGAGGAGATGTGACTGACTGGTGGTAAGGAGTACAGTACACACGTCACACAGATTGACAGGGTCTAATACCCACTCTCTCGCTTTCTAACTGTGTGCCTTTGGCTAAGCTATTTAACCTCTCTTCTCTGTTCCCCTGGATGTAAAGTAGTGATAATGATACCCATCTCATAGGGGGTGCAATAGACTCTTCCCTACTTGGTTAACCCATTTCATTCATTCTCTGAGACTGGATTCTCCTCTCTCAAGGGAGGGCTCTTTTCTCTTTTTAACTTCTTATGTAAGAAATATTTCTTTTCTCTCTTTGCTATACAAACCAGAAGGTCATTTTGATTTATGTATTTTTCCAATTTTCACCCTAATTGAATTTTCTCAGCCAAATGTACAGACGATTTTGTTTTCTATGACAGAAAATTCATTTATAATTCATTCATATTCTCGTCCTCTCTACCGCCTCCCCACTCCACTTCCCCAACAGAAAGTTTCATAGTTTGGGACCAGTCAACAGTATGACTAATGCACTTCAAATATTCCCTAAAAATTTCACACAAGCTGAAAAAATTCTGCATTGTTTTGGGATACCAATAAGGACTTAGGGCAAAATACTCTTCTACCAGGGCTATGCACTGTGCTGTAGGTTCTCTTAAGCACAGCATGGCAACCCTACAAACACTTTCCCTTAATTACATATGTGTGAATATGTGTGTATGTGTATACGTATGTTTATGCGTGTGTGTGTGCATATGTGTACATGTACATGTGTGTACATACATGTGTATGTGTATATGTATAAAATCTGCAACCAACAAAGTATAATCCAGGTTTCTTTTCAAAAGGAGCAACCAGCTCAAATTCACAGCTGGGTATGGCAGAAACACATAATTAGACAAATTGGATTTAAGAGTTACATAAGGTCTCAACTGAGCCGGTGAATGAGAAGCTGAATGAAACGCTGTGATTGCTGCTCTGGTGCCTTGAAAGAACAGAATTATGTGGAAATGTGTGTTTGGGGCAAATAAAAGGCAATTACTGGAGTTATGGGGTGTAGTTGGCATTCCATGAAAGTTAGACTATTCAATGTTTCGCAGTGGGCTGTGCTGGGAATAAAATGTCCATGGCTTAAAAGGGGAGTCTGTTAGAGATGTGTCTAAAAGGAAAGATTTGACAAATACTATTTTGGAGTTATATTTTTGGGGAGAGAAAGGAAGTAGAAAAATTTACATAATATGCAATGTCTCAATAGCTTTATAAAAATTCTTAGGGAATTTTAAGTACAAGGGGATACATTATATATTATTATTTCCCCTCTAGAAGTGAACCTTTCCAGCTAGAGCAGGTATATTCAAGAGAAGATAACAAGAAAAGTCTATAGTTTCTGAATTTTTCACTAAGAATACTTAAACTAATGACTACATATTGAAGATAAGCCCCCTTATAGGATTAGGAAGCTGAAACTAAATTGCCACATTTTCCTATTTGCAAATAATCTTATTTGAAAATTTGTCTCAAGGCAACTGAATGAAAAGTAGATATTCTTCTCCCTCAACAATCTCCCAGAAATAAATGGGACAAGAAAGCAATTGTCTGAGACAGTCCTATTTTCTTAAAGAAAACATTCCGTATTAATTGACAAAAGTACCTGAGTCCCCATGACACCAATGTTTATGGCATTCGGAGCTTGTCTCTCAGTGTGTGATTTAAAAATATATCCATAAAATCCTTGCCAATAATAACAACTTCTTGTCTGCTGATGCTGTCTATCCATTAAAATTTCTATTAGCAACCTCACATTTAGTTTGTTAAACCTTATAAAAAATGTTTGAACATCTCTAATTTGCAAAACACGTGCTAGAGACAGTGGCAAGTACAAAGATGAACAGACTGTCCTCCCTCACATTTATAATCTAGTGAGAGATACAGACAATGGTGTTGTTGGACTTGCCATGTACTTGATGGTTGTGCATCAGGATTTTTCATTTATTTTGATAAAGAAAATTATTTTAAAGAGTGTATTTTGCTTGTGTTATCACTTGAAGTATGTTTTGCTTGTGTTATAATTTAAAGTGAGTGTGCTTTGCTTGTGTTATTTAAAATGGAAATTCTTTTATGTCACAGTTATGTCTTTGCAACCATTATGGTGCTATTATAATGACACTAGAGGCTCGGTGCACGAATTTGTGCATGGGTGGGGTCCTTCTGCCTGGCCAGTAATCAAGCTGACTAGGGCCAGTCGGTAGGGGGGAAGGACCGTGGGAGATTGGCTGTGGGAGTGCACTGACCACCAGGTGGCAGCTCCTGCATTGACCGTCTGCCCCGTAGTGGTCAGTGCGTGTCATAGCTACTGGCTGGTCATCTGTTCCTAAAGATTGATTAGACTTTTAGATAGATAGATAGATAGATAGATAGATAGATAGATAGATAGATAGATAGATAGATATCACATAATGCTATTAAGCTGATGATCAAATAACTATTTCTGCATTATTATAGACACAATAGTTGGCAAAAAGTCCTTATTATAAATCAAATAGAGACCCTTAATGGCAAGTAAAAAAAAAAAATCTATGTAATCTGATGAGGACATATAACTACCAAGTTTTCTCACGTTTTACAAAACTGTAAATTCTTATCAACAGTTGTCTATGGAGTTATCAAATTACAAATGTCCTGTTTGGAGAAGTAGCATCCCCCACCCCTTTATTTACATATGAGAAAGCTTTTTGAAGTTGTATGTTTGCTATGGGTATAGCAATTGAGATAATCTAAGAAGAATGAAGGTTGGCAGAAGAACAAATGTAATTATGTGGCTAGCTTCTGGTTCTCAGCTAAAACTCTTTTCTAGAGAGAGACGGTGGCCTCACACATCCTAAAAACTTCCAAAAATGCCAGAGTGGGCAAGGGTTCAGTATAAGTTAAATGAAAGCTCTTTATCCTTGAGCAGGTATCCCGATACATCCTGACACAGAGAAGTATGTTTTCTATAGTTCTGTGAATGTATACTGAATTTAGGTGCTTTATGTATTTTTCCAGGCCAACAACTGTCATCAATCCTTCCTTCGTTCCAATGACAGACAACAGAGAAATGCCTTAAATAAAATACATTTCATTTGGTCTAGTCACTGGTAATTTTGTGATATTATGTCTTAATTCAGAATTCATTAAGACAAAAAACAACAACAAAGAGAATGAAAGACATAATCGTTTGGGAGAACCCATTTATAGTTAAAAATCATAGCTCATCCTTTGGTGTGCTCCTGACTTTTGTTCCTACCGGGATGAGTAATGTTGAAATAGTGAATACTTTCTATTGTGTTAGAACCAAAGAGTTGTTAGTTTTGAACCGATAAAAACTTTTATCCAAACCTGAGTATTTATGGACAGAATTTCTGGTTTGTAAAACCAAACTCAGTGTTAATCGTATTCCTACTCTCTCTGACAAGAACAAAACCACAGACAAATTAAGAAAATAGAGACTTACTGTATCACGTTGCCTGTTATCTTTCCCTGATATTATCAAGAAGTAGTTCCATGTCAATAGTGACAACAACACCAGCGGTATCATGTAGAGCTCAAAGTTCCACACAACAAAGAGGAAAAGCTGGAGGAGAGAGAAGAGAGGAAAAAAGATGAGACAGCTCTAAATTTCATTAAATGGGCTCCCTTATCAATACTCCATTTAAAAAAACAACCACAAACAAAATGTTTCAGAACAGAAAGATTTGTCTTGAAAACAAAGCCTTAAAACTTGGTAGGCATTTTTCTAAAGCACAAGGAACCTCTGGAAAGCCACAGGTAAGAGTTGTACTTTGTTTCATTTCTATGAAGAAAAAACGGATATCATTACATTGTCCATGAGGCAATTTTAATTTTTCTCCTTCAGTGAAATTATTGTTAGGTTGAACAAAATAAAGTATTAAAAAAAAAAGTGAGCAAAATGAGTTTTACTATATTGTCAGAAATAGCTGGTCTAGCTGCCTTAATAATAAAGAAAGAATTTCTATTTAATATCAGGGACTTTAAAAAAAAATCTCACTTGGATAATACAATGTCACAAGCATAATAGGCAGATGAAAATACCAAGTCTATACAAGAGAGCCTCAAAGATTTCACATTATGAATAAAAGCACCTCTACCAACAAGTATAAAAAAAGGGTTGGCTTACCATTCAGCATTACCATAGAAATCAAAAAGCTCTTTTAAAAAAAAAAAAGAATACTTTTGCCAAAGAAACTTTTTAAATGTCTATTTCTATTATATTTTAAAACTCCCTACTTCTCTAAGTATATAAATGATTTTTTAAAAAATTATGAGACACCTTAGATTAAGAACTCACCTAGGTGGGCAGAAGGAACCATTCTAAGAGTATTTGCATTGCAAATAACTAGCATTGGCTATAAAGCGGGACTCTCCCACATCTCCACCAGGCTCTTATAATGCTGGACAGATCAGTGACATTTTCTGGGTCTGTTGCAGCTGCCGCTAAATTAAGGTCATGTTAAGTCAGATGGTAGTTGAGAGTCAGATTCTACTCCTGATGCTAACTAGCCTTATACCTTTTGGTGCCATGCATATTTCCCCTTTAGTTTCTTTCTCTGTGAAATGGGGATGATAAGAGTATCTACTAGAGAGGTTGTCAGAATTAAAGAGCTAAAACATTTTAAGGATTTAACACATTGCTTGGCATCCAGTAAGTGCTCAAAACATATTATTGTGTAATGAGATCAATACCTTACAAAACTCAGAAAGTTAATTATTGACTAAGATCCCCAAGTAATGCATATTTTAATAGTGAGAACTAGAAAGTCATCTGCCTGCTAGGATATAGCTGCACCATAGCAGAACTGGGAACTTGAGCCAGATGGTAACACGGACACCTTACATTTGATAGACCTGAAGGGATAGGAACTTTACTCTGAGAACACTAGTGTTGGGAACAACAGCATAGGCCACCTGCAATCTTCTTAGTAAACCTCAGCCAAGTCCACAGTCTATTCAAATGGCAGAGAAAATGAGCTGTGGAGGCACAGACCCCTAAAGGTCAGAAGACAGGTTCTGATCCTTAGAAAGTCACTCTATCTCACTGTTTTCATTTCTAAACAGAGGTCTATAGATCTAACCACCTCTAACATGCTTTCCCTAATATTTAAAGTGACTTTATGATATTACTGTATCATCAGGGTTTTTCAAATGTGACATTAAATTTTGAAAATTATTTGATATTCATGAGCCAGATAGACACCAAAAGCATAAATAAGAAATAAATTTTGGACAGAATTACATGGTAACTATAGATTCAAGTTCCTGAATAAAAAAAAAAATCTCAAATATATCAATGCATCAAACATGAGCCATATCTTTTCTTTCACCAGAAAAGTAAAAAGATTTCCAGAGAGAAATATTTCCCTTTTATTTTTGAAATTGATACAATATTTAAAAGATGATCCTAATATAAGAAAGCCAGGGGCCATCATGACCTAAACAACTGGATAGATGACCGAACAACAGGTTCCATTGATCAGGGGATGGCTAATTGGGGAACTGGGGTCCCTCAGGCTCTGAAGAATCCATGGCAGCAGCGACTGGTGAGTGGGCAGATGGAAGGCAGACCGCTTGGTCCCTCCCCTGGCCCGCAGGCTCCCATTGATCAGGGGATGGATAACGGGGGAACTGGGTCCCTCAGGTTCTGATGAATCCATGACAGCAGTGACTGGTGAGCGGGTGGACAGAAGGCAGACCACTTGGTCCCTCCTTCTGGACCTCAGACTCTAATCAATGCCAATACCAAGATATTTCTGAGTGACTGCCTGGTATATGATAGTTGTGTGACCGTAGAGGAAAAAGTCCAAGTTTCTCAACAGAACACTGAGGACATCTTCCGTGTTCTGAACCTTAAAAAAAATGTGATAACTCACAGCACAAGGTGCTGGCAGTGTCCGTGTGTCCTCAGTCTCTGCCTTATTTTGCTGCTAAATTCAGCCTCAGTGTCACTGATGCATCCAGAAGGCTCTGCGGCTTCCTAAAAAGCATTGCGGTGCACTGTCTTTGACATGAAGATAGCTGCAGACTTCAGCATCCTGGAGAGTCAGAAGGAATTTGTGTGTGGTACTGCCAGCATGGTGAGGAAGAGCCCCGGCTACCCAGGCTGACCTCTGCCTGCCCTGGCTGGGTCTGCTGGGTCACCCCATACCCCCCACACCTCTGCATGGTCAAGTCTCCCCAGCATATCGTGAGCTCTCTGATGAAGGATTACTTCACCAGATGGCATAACCTGTCCCCGGACAAGATTTTCCACATCATTGTGGCCCCGTGTTCTGACAAGAAACTGGAGGCCCTTCGAGAAGATGTTCCCACAGCTTTGCATAGGTCCCAGGGTGCTGGCTGTGTGTTAACCTCAGGTGAAATTGTCCAGATAATGGAGCAAAGTGACCTCTCTGTGAATGACACTGCCGTGGACACTCTGTTTGGAGACATGGAGGAGAAGGAGGTGAGGCTCCATGTCAGTGCCAGCTCCGACGGGTACCTGGTGCACATCTTCAGGCACATGGCCAAGGAGCTGTTCAACGAGGACGTGGGGGTGCTCACCTACCACACCCTGAGGAGCAAAGACTTCCAGGAGGTCACCATTGAAAGGGACGGAGTGGTTCTGCTATGATTTGAAGCTGCTTACGGCTTTTGGAACATCCAGAAGTGGTCCTGAAGCTGTAGAGGGGCAAGTTCCCCTGCTACTTCATGGAGGTGCTGGCCTGTGCCGGGGATGCCTAAGTGGCAGGGGCCAGGCCCAGGCAAGGACAGGCATGCAGACAGGGCACTGCTGCGGCAGATGGAAGGCATCTATGCTGCCATCCTTGTGTGGCCCCTGGAGACAAGCGCCCATGTGCAGGAGCTGTACCAGGAGTGGCTGGGGGGGAGGCAACTCCCCCAGGACCCAGGCGGCCCTGCACACCGCCTGCCAAGACATCAAGTGGTAAAGGTCCAGCAGATGCCCGGCCTGCAGTCCGCCTGAGGAGGGGTGTCAGGCGCGTGAAGGAAAGGCTTAGCATCTCTGTCATCGCTTTGATTTTCAGAATTCCCTGCTCCTCATCTGTTGGCTCCTTCCCTCTGAGGGGCACTGTCGTCGTCACATGGGTGCAACTGGAATATTGTATCTCGAGAGGATTGCCCCAATATATGTATCCTTTTATCCAAGGATGAAAACATCCCAAAGAACAAGAATGGAGACAGACTACTGTCCTTTAGGCTTAAAAAAACACACACAAAACCCAGCAGTGTCCTGCAAAGAGCTGAGACTTGGTTCTGTCCACGTGCCTCAGAGATTGGATGAGGAAATGTCCTGGCTTGGCCCTGACTTTACCCACTTACGTTACTCTTGAAGGTGTCTTTGCCACAATGTGAATAAACTGCCACCTTTTGGAATAGGGGCTCATACAAAAGTCTGCATTCCCAACTTTTCTTGAAACATATCTATGTTCTGCAGCTGTGGCCACCATCCTGAGATCAGGTCCTGTCGACCAGGCCCTGTCGCTGGGAATCAGGGGTCACTGGAGTAGAGGCCCCCACTCTCCCCATGCCCTTTTACATTCAGGGATTGAGCTGAACTCACTTTGGGGGAGGCCTGGCAAGAGTGACAGGTGTCACAGATGGAAGGATGGAGAATGGAGAGGCGGACATCCTGCTCGGTCCCTTCCTGGGTGGGGTCAGGCAGATGAAGGCCGGCCAGCTCACCCCATAGTTGGGTGAGATAGCGTCCTCTGTGTCCACCTTTCACCACATGGGCCTGGCCATTCCCCTCAGCTCCAGGCAGCCCTATGCGTTCCATGACAGTGTGCTCTGCCCTCACATGCTGCTCACCCTTGATGAGAAGAAGGAAGAGAGCAGTTGGCCCACAGATAACTACACAGAAAGATAGGGCTCACTGCTGGCGAGCACAGTGGTGGTGGTAGGTGCCCCTCCTGCCTCCATGGCAGTGCTAAGGAGCAGCAAGCTGAGTGGTAAGGAACAGCAATCAGGCAGGTGGTAAGGAGCGAGGGGTCCTGGTCTATGAGAGGGATTTCCAACTGTTGGCTTAGGCCTGTGGGGAACAAGCATCAGGCAGACATCCCCTGAGGGGTCCTGGACTGCGAGAGGGTGCAGGCCGGGCTGAGGGAGCCCCTGATCCAATGCACAAATTTCATGTACCAGGCCTCTAGTATAATTATAATTAATGACTATGATTCTGTTAAAATGTATTTTTAAGAGATAATTATTTATTCAGGTATGAATTAAGATAAATTTGGCAGTCATCAACAAATGTAAAGAGAAATTATTGTTGGTTAGAATTCATAGTAATTCTTTACACATTTATCTATAATTTTTAGATAATCACTAGAACATAAACTCTTATGGGTAGGGATTAATACATTTTCATTTCAGTTCTATCCCCAGAGCCTAGAACAGCAGTGCTTGAGGTACAATGGGTGCTCAATAAATATGTTTGCTGAATTAATGAATAAATGGATCCTGGGTTTCCAAATCATTTACCATAAGTCTTTGTAATTATTTGTATTAGTAAATGTGCTGTAGAGCCACTGTATAAAATCAAGTGACTTCAAGAAAATATATAAAGAATTATAACCTGGAATGCCACTAACAAATTTCTCTCTGAGGCACATAAAATTCTCCTATCTTTTCAATGCAGTCAGAAACTGTCTTGTGTATTATGGTCTGACCACAGTCTTTCCTACATGGTTGCTTTTTCTGGGAACATTCACTTGACTCCGTGTGTTTTGGCCTCATATGATTCCATTGTGAAGTATTTCCAATCCTAATAGTTTTTAACCTGTTCAATATATTTATATATCTCCCACCGCCCCTTGTAATATCTACTCATTATTGTTACAGACCCGTTGTTGCTCAGAATAAACTTCCTTGTAGTGCCCATGTATTGGTGTTAGATGTAGGCTTGATGTGCATAGAATAAATTTTCTATATGATAATCCTATAAGAAACCAAGATATTTGTCATGTTAGCTTCTTCTCCAGGTTCAACATCACTAGTTGCTTCAACTACCAGTTACAAAGTGTGGTTTCTGACATTCTTACATGGCAGATGTCTTCTCATCACATCCAAATCAATACATCAGTAGCTTTCTTAAAATATAGCACTCAGAACAGACACAACACTTCTCATGAAAACCTGTGGTTATTGATATGCCCTCACAACATGAGCACCAGAACTCAGGATGGAGAAAAATATAGGAGGGAGCCAAAGGAAGAAACTGCATTAGTTTTATGGATCTGGCAGTGCAAAAATAGTTTCTTTTCCTACTGTATATTCTTTAAGAATCTACTGTTTAGGTAACTAAGCAGGAAGCCCATGATGTTGAAAATATCTTTTAAAAAAACAAGTGTATACTCTGAAAACTATGATACATAGAACAAATGGAGTAAGATACAACCAAATTGAAAAATATACCTAGCTAATGGATTGGAAAGATTAATATTATTAAAATGTCCTTATTACCTGAAGTAATATACAGATTCAATGCAACACCTATTAAAACACCAATGGTATTCTTCTCAGAATTCGAACAACTAATCCTAAAATGTATATGGAACCACAAAAGACCCAGAATAGCCAAAGAAATCTTGATAAAGAACAGAGGGGAGGTATCATACAACCTGATATCAACTACACTACAAAACTACAATAATCATTATAGTATGGTATTGGCAAAAAACAAATACAAAGACCAATGGAATAGAGTCCAGAAATAAATCCCCAAACTCTGACATAAGCAATGTCTTTCTGGATATCTCTCCTCAAGCAAGGAAAACAAAAGAAAAAATAAACAAATGAGACTAAATAAAACTGAAAGTTTTCCACAGTGAAGGGAACCATTAACAAAATGAAAAGACAACCTACTGAATGGGAGAAGATTGTACATTAGTGCAGCCACTATGGAATACAGTATGGAGATTCCTAAAAAAATTAAAAATAGAACTGCCTTATGACCCAACGAGTCTACTTCTGGGTATCTGGGTATACATCTAAAGAAAACAAAACACTAATTTGCAAAGATGCATGCACCCCACCCCCACCCCATGTTCATTGCAGCATTAATAGTAATAGCCAAGATATGGAAGCAACCTGGATGTCCATCAGTTGATAAATGGACAAAGAAGATGTGGTATACATATACAGGAGAATAATATTCAGCAATAAAAAGAATGAAATCTAGTAATCGGCAACACAATGGGCAGACCTAGAGGGTATTATGCTAACTAAAATAAAGTCAGACAAAGACAAATACAGCATGATCTCTCATGTGGAGTCTGAAAAACAAAATAAATGAATACACAAAATAGAAGTAGACCCATAGACATAGAAAACAAGCTTATAGTTGCCAAAGGTGAGGTGATAGTGGGATAGGATTAAAAACATAATACATACATACATACATACATGGTATTTGAAAAAGTTCTAAATACAAAGGCATTTTTTCTTTCTGAATATCCAACTGCAGACTTCAGAAGTTCATATGTTAAAAATAAAATGAATTTATTGAACACTTACTATGTGCTAAGTAATACTGGGTATTCAAATTAAGAAATGATATGGTCTCCAGACTCAGACTGCTAAGAATCACTAAGAAAAAAAGCAACCATTCACTATAGTATTCGTGATGTTTCTCATACTTGGTAGTGGGTAGGTGGGTGATATCCTAATAAAGAGAGCTTTTAGAGAAAGAAGAGCATTGTTTAGTTAATTCTCTCCACACAGAGCTTCTCTTCTCCTTGGGCCCCTCCTGCTCTAATATTGATCCTCTCTTCTTTCTTACAAAAAGCCAAGATAACTCTTAGGGCCACAGGAGAAAGAAGTCAGCTCAGAGAAAACCCAGGAAGGCCAAGACAATGCAGGATGTCCTTGATTATACTTTTTCATAGATTTTGGTGGGTGGGTGGATGGGGGGGGGGGATATAATGGACTAAAATGAGGTTTAAAAAATCAAAGAATTACAATAAAATCACTGACACATCCATAGACTATAAATAAAAACCATAAAATGCCTAGCATTTATCCTGACCCAATACTTTCAGAACCCTTTTTGCCTGCATGGGACATGGAAAGAGAACTTGAGGATTCTAAAATGTTTCATTAAGTTAGGTAATAAGGACTCTTGCTCATTTGTACAGTATTTCATTTCCTTTGACTCCATCACCATGGCATTCATTTATTTTTTTTCTCTCTGTCATATTCTCCCCACCTTTCCTCTCTCCCCTCATGCTTTTAGTAAATAAACACTACCTACATTTTACTTGGAACTCATGCCCCCATTCCAAATAAAACACCTAGCCCTACATTAGTTATGCTTGTTCAGTAGAGACTGAAACTATTTTCAAAAATTTGGTGGTTTTCTTTTTGAAATCACGAGATAGCCATTATAACATACAATTAGAAGTCTACAGCATGAAATCTTCATGAGACATTAGTCAAATGGTGATAGTACACATAACTTCCTCCATTAGAAAACGGATACTGAGAGTTTTACCCATTATCCAGGATGTTAGAAACTCTGTCAATCTGCCTTGGACCTCCAGCCCTGACCACGGGATCCCTCAGGAGCTGCTGCAGTGTGGTGTAGCGAAAAGAGCACGGATGTCTGCATCAGGCTCATGTTGGCATCCAAGCTCTCCAGTCACTAGCTAGGTGACCTTGGGCAAGTCACTAGATTTCTCTTAGTTTATCATCTGAAAATGGAAATTATAGCATTGACTTTGAAGATCTGAGATGGAATTAGCCTAGTGCCTGGCATCTAGAAGATGTTCAATGAGCAGTAATTGTTATTATAAGCAGGAATATATTGGCTGATACTACATATAACACTTTTGGCCCTCTTTGCAACTCATCACTTGTTACATCTCCCTAGAATCTATAGATAATGGTTGTTTCAATCATAAGAGCTAAGGTAAAGAAGCCACGTCAACTACAGCAGGAAAAGATGTGATGAGTGTCATTTTCAGTATTTTTATATTTAGATTGTGGTGATTGCATGCAGTAATGACCCCATTTGTTTATGTCTCCCTGTGTACATGCCTTTTGTAATGCCCTCCCATAATGACACTGGGATTGGGCACATGGCTTGTATGGGCCAAGGGAAAATTAGCAAATATGAACACAGAGACTTAAAAGCACTTTCTCAATAGGCCTTGCCCTCTGCACTCTTAGAACTTTGAGCCACCATGTCAATAAGCCCAGGCTAGCCTGGTGCATGACAAAAGATGTAGCACAGTTGCCTCCATGTCCCCAGATGAGAGATAGCAAGCATCCAGAAGTAAATCTGCCTAACTGGCCAGAAGCTAACTAGAGATTCAGGAGTGAGTCCTGCTGAGAACGGAAGAAATACCAGCAGAGCCTGGTCCAAATTGCTGACCCAAAGAATCATCCCAACATAATTGGTAGTTACTTTAAACTACTAATTTGGAGTGTTTTTGTTTTATAAAGCAAAAGCTAACTGATATATCTTCTTTCTCCAAGGAGACAATGTGGTATGGACCAGAAGCCTGAAAAAGTGGTTTCAATTTTATTTCTGCTATTTGATCATCATAGGACCTTGGGCAAGTCAGTTATCCTCTTTTATTTTAGTCTATTACCTATAAAATGGAGATGATAATACCTGCTTATTTCACAAGTGGGGTGTAGGAAAAAGGTGATGTAATATATGTAAAAATATTTAAACTCAAAGTACTATATAAGTGCAAATACTATCAACTTAATGTTTTCCATATTTAAAATTATTTCTGAAAAATTACAGAGATTTTATGAACTCGTAATACAAGATAAGTCAGTATAGTAATTGTTCTTTGAGCAGTTAAAGAGGATGGGTGGTGTTCCTTAGAGGAATGTGTGTGGTGGGGGAGGAAGGAGTTTGTTAGAAGGAAGTCTTAAGTGTTAAACACAGGGGTTGCAGTTAAAATTTTTACTAATAAAAAACCCAGATCTTTACAGAAACTCATTATTACTAGTAAATGGCATTAGCATGCAGTGTGGATTTTGTGAACTCTGAAGTTGAAACAATTAAGTTATTAAATGTTAACAATTTTTAACAACTGCATGCCCCTAGATATAAAAGAATCTTGTTCTGAACTAGTGGTTTTATAAATGTCAATTCTTGTCTATAATTTTTTTTCACTTTAAATCTACATACCTTTTATCTAAATTAATGTTATCTTGCCAATGCTATTAGCATCAAAGTCATAAAATGCAATCCTTCGTTATCTATTTGGGCCAGTCTTTATGAGCAATCTACACTTAAATCATAATTACTCAGAATGGCTTTTTGGAAAATCTGTAATGTACTGAAAGGTAAATAACATAATTTGTCCTATCAAGTATCATATATCACATTGCACAGAATGAACTGTAGGCAAAAACTCCTGAGAGGAAGGCTGGGAAGGCATACTATCTTTATTTTACAAATGAGGAAGCCGACCCTCTGCTGAGTGGCAGACCCAGGTCTTCTGATTCCCAACCCAGTGTGCTCTTCCCACAATGCTCTACTGCTTCTAAGGAGAAGCATTTGACAGCAAATGTCGATGTCCTGGAGGTATCAATTATTTAGAAGCTGATTATTCAACTTGTAGATTTCTGCTCCTCTATTCCTTTTCCTTCATCTTGCTTTGGGATAACTACTTTTTCGTTAGTAGAAAGAAATGGAATACCACTTCCTGTGTAAAATTTGTTTGGTAAGGAAAAGAGGTAAAAAACTAATGGTCGAAATAAGGTTTGTGAAGCCAATTTCATCCTCCCCGCCCCTCCCTTTTTTTTCCATTCTTCCACTTGACTTTTAATAATCAAAAGTTGGCTATTCAAAAAGTTTCTATTAAATGGGGTTTTCTTCTGTCCAAAATGTTTAGAAGAGGGTTAGCAAGGTAGCTGTAAAGGCAAAGATTGGAAAATGAATGAGCCAATTATATTTTTAGATTTTAAAAAAAGCCCTTTTGAAGATTAAACAAACAAAAAGACCTTTTCTACTCAGAAGCTTAATTAAGGTAAGCTAAGGCTTCTCACTCATGTTTAAACCAGGTAGATATACAAAGTACATGAAAAATTTGAAATATTAAGACTTTATAACAACAATTCTTAGTAGGTGCAAGACAGGCATGATTTTTATTTCTTTGAGTCTGGGATTTTTAGTGTCCCAGACAGGCCTGGCCATTCACATTGTCCCATCAATTGATGCCTCATTGAAGTCCAGTGGAAGACGCCTGCATTCAATGATCATTCGGGGCGACATATGACAGTATCCCTGGGGGAGCGCACTTCAAAAAAACCATTTAAGTTGGAATATTGAATATCCTATTCTTTTGCAAACTACAGTATATTTTAAAAAGAAATCTCATCCAAAATGATTAACA
Source organism: Corynorhinus townsendii (assembly GCA_026230045.1). Lineage (NCBI taxonomy): Eukaryota > Metazoa > Chordata > Mammalia > Chiroptera > Vespertilionidae > Corynorhinus > Corynorhinus townsendii. The sequence continues at coordinate 28,225,946 of JAPDVU010000012.1, forward strand.
CTTCCTACTGTTCAGGAAAAAGCCTGCCCTTTCAGACTAACAGCTGTGGATCATTAGCTCTCCAGTGATGAGATGTGTTTGATGAGTATTTTTCTTTCTAATTAAGAGATGAGATTCTCTATTTGACTGTCTCTTCAGAAAGAAGTGAAGAAAATATTCTCTGCCTACATGGAAAGGCCATCTTCTACAAAACAATTAATTATTTCATGGCCCTTTTAGAAAATCTTTTTCCTCCCTAATTTCAATTCATTTTTTTTCTTATCACATTTACACCCAGGCCTTCACAGTATTAACCCATTTTTCACCCAACCTTCACTTTCTGATGTTTCTCTGCTTCATTATTCAACAATGTCTTTTTCAGATAAAATAGAATGAAGAAATACCTTTTTCAGATAAAATAGAATGAGGGAATATATTTAAAAATACATGTATGTGTAACCTAACAGAGAACATTTGATATAGAAATATTCTCTGATGTGAGAAAGGCCTCAAATTAGGAACATAATAAATAATATTTGCTTTTGGGGGACCAAACAATGATTTTAAAAAATAAAAACTTAGAGGTACCCAGCAATATATAAAAACTTGTTATTTTTAATTAACTAATTAATTAATCAATCCTTAAAAGGAAACAATTTCACCTCTACCAATAAGACTAGCCTTAAAGAAGAAAGCTAGAGAATGTCAAGTGGGACCTCAAATATAGATGGGACAAAGCCATCATTGAGGTTGTAAAATTCCTAAATGAAAAACATGATTGAAGAGAATAGTAAGAAGCAAATGAACATACCATTGTGAGTTAATCCTATCAATGGCCTTCTTAAACCCTTTTGGTACAAGGAGAGAAAGGAGAGAAAGAAGGAAAGAGGGTCAACTTTCAAACATTTGAAAGTTGTGCTGACATTTCTCTCCCTAAGGGCACACGGAAATATGTTTGAATGTTTTTAGTTTCCCTAATGCCTGGTGTGAAAGAGGAAGCACTGCCAGTCAGTGAGTAGGACCACAACATTTGCTGTGGAATAGTCCACTACAAGGAGAAATTTTGCCGTCCAGATGCTAACACTCCTCTTTGAGAAATATTGACAATTTCTCACATAGATAATCCTACAATTAACTTAGAAAAGAATAAACAGTATATATATATTACATATATATATATATCCACACACACACACGCAGTTATAACAAAGGAGGCTAGATATATTTCCTAGATGATGACATGAATTATGACTTAAGGATTTAGAATAAAACAGTATTAGAGGGGAAAACTGCACTCACTCATAAACATTTGCACTAGATTCTCTTTTTCCAATCTATTAATGTTTAATGTTTCTTAACAATGTGCCTGAAGAAGAACTGGAGGTGAATCTTCTCTGTCATCTCCTCCCCTTTAGATTAAGTCAGGCTCCACACATCATTAGAGTTTTCACAGCAGCACCTTCGGGAAGGGGGTGGTTTCACCTTGATTTAAATAGCCAGATGGCATCACCACCTGTTCTAAAATCTATACTACCACCATTCAACAGCGAGAGAAGATAGGCAAATTAACCTGACTAGTTCCAATATCATGATATATCATGATAGACATCTGAAGGCGATTTTAAAGTATGATACACTTCGTTTTTGTGGGTTTTTTTGCAGGGGAGGGAGGTTGGTGATGTTAATCCTCATCCAAGGACATATTTTTTAATTGATTTTTAGAGAGAGTGGAAGGGGCTGGGGATCAAACCTGCAACCCAGGTATGAGCCCTGGACTGGGAATTGAACCTGTGACCCTATTGTCCATGGACTGTTGCTCTAACCACTGAGCAAAACCAGCTAGGGCTGATGTGTTGCTCTCTTGAAGAGAGGCTTTGATTTGCTTGGACAATTTTCTAAAATAAACAGTAGCAGGGAATTGGTGACAACCTTAGACCCACCAGATCACTCCAACTTGTTCTGCTATTTCCTGTGGTCATGCCACCAATGACACATAGAGCCTATCATGCTCACATACATGTTCATATACAGTGGTTTCTCTCCTCTCTTTCAATTAGAACTAGAGGCCCAGTGCACAACATTTGTGCACTAAGGGGGGGGGGGTCCCTCAGCCCGGCCTGCACCCTCTCTCAGTCTGGGACCCTTTGGGGGATGTACACCAGCCGGGGGGAGTGGGCCTAAGCCACCAGCGGCCATCCCCTGAGGGGTCCTTAGTGCTGCCTCGGAGGCGGGGGAGGCTCCCGACACTGCTCCTGTGCTCGCCAGCTGTGAACCGGCTTCTGGCTGAGCAGCGCTCCCCCTGTGGGAGCACACTGACCACCAGGAGGCTGCTCCTGCATTGAGCATCTGCCCCCTGGTGGTCAGTGTGTGTCATAGTGACCAGTTGTTCTGCCATTCAGTCAATTTGCATATTAGCCTTTTATTATATAGGATTTATTATATAGGATGAGAACTGACATGGTTCCCTCTGCTGCTTGCTTTTAGAGTAGTTTCAACCAGACACCAAACTAACAAGACTTTTGTTTTGGGGTGTGTGTGTGTGGGGTGTGTGTGTGTGTGTGTGTGTATGGTTTATGTGTTTAGAGAAAAATAAAATCAAAGTACATTCTCTACCAAATGATTCCTTATATTAATTAGACGAATTATGTCAGCAGAACCATCTATGCCTGTTCTGGTGACAGAATGAGTATATGATTAGGATTAGAAAAAATGAAATAATGGGTTGATGTCAAAGGCACAGCTTTTAATCAAATGCATATACTATAACTCAGCTCATATATTTACTGATAGTGTTAAAAATCATTGTTTACTCAGATTTACTGAGACTACTTATAAAATACATATCAGAAAGTCTCAATTCCTTACTGTGTGAAATTCTATATTGCATTTTTGAAGTTGCTATCTGAAAATTAAAGTCCACAATCTTAGTACATTCATGCCTTTTTGAAAAATATGGCTTGACTCCATCTATTAAAGCAAGTGTGACAACTAGATAGGACTCATCTGCAGATGTCTTACTCATGACCCATGGAAACACCTACTGAAGAATCCCCACAACAAAATGGACCAAAACAACCTCAAAGATGGTGCTATCAACTACTGACAGCATAATGCACACTACTTTCCTTGATGGAAATATTATATCAATAAAATCTGCCAGCCAGAAGGCTTTGGAAGTTGTTTATTTATTTAGATATTTTATTTTTCTGACTCAGATTACAAGTTGCACTGATATTTGGTGTCATTTTTATCATTCAGAGAAGAAAGGCACTGGCTTTGCTCTGAGAAACTGACAAAATGCACAGCCCAGAGGATGTCCAACTGGAGCATCACATCACCACACGTGAATGACTAATAAGAAATCCCTGCAATGCTGTGAGTTTAATGTTAGTCAAAGTTTGAATGTAGAATGAAAGTTACAAATGCTTATAGATGCCTAGAGAATGTTGATTCTCTGAGGTCCCTTTCATTAGAAATTAGTACTTTACCTAGAAGTTTGTAATGCCTACCATAGTAACAAACACAGTTATGTTTTTTCATTTTAATAGCTTTATCCTTCATAGAAATTCAAAATCAGGCTGCATGCCAAATCATTCTTGCAGGTTATAGATCAACACATATTTATTGTTATAAATGACCAAATATGGACAATTAAGTGGAATTGGTGAATTGGTATTATTTTGTTCATGAAGAGGTTGCTGGTACAAGCCCTCTTAAAAACAAAACAAAACTTTAAGGACTACATTGAAGAAACATGTAAGAACAAGAGGCCCAGTGCACAAAGTTCATGCACTGGGGGGGAGGGGGTTGTCCCTCAGACCAGCCTGCACCCTCTCCAATCTGGGACCCCTCGGGGAATGTCCAACTGCCGGGTTAGGCCCGATCCCACAGGGCCTAAACCGGCAGTCGGACATCCCTCTCACAATCTGGGACTGCTGGCTCCCAACCACTCACCTGCCTGCCAGCCTGATCACCCCCTAACCACTCCCCTGCCAGCCTTATCAATGCCTAACTGCTCTCCTGTTGGTCTGATTGCCCCCAAATGCACTCCCCTGCCGGCCTGGTCACCCCTAACTGCCCTCCTCTGCCAGCCTGGTCACCCCTAACTGCCCTCCTCTGCCGGCCTGGTCACCCCCCCACTGCCCTCCCCTTAAGGTTGGTTGCCCCTAACTGCCCTCCCCTGCAGGCCTGGTCACCCCTAACTGCCCTCCCCTGCTGGCCTGATTGCCCACAACTGCCCGCCCCTGCTGGCCATCATGTGGTGGCCATCTTTGACCAGATGGGGCAGCCATCTTGTGTGAGGGTCAATTTGCATATTACCTCTTTATTATATGGGATCTTTATTATATGGGATGAGTTAAGGCTATTAAGCTCATTGGAACTTGTGTTTCTCTGGTTTCCCATTTCTCCAGAATCCAACAGGTTCTGGAAGGACCCATGACCATCTCACTAGTATAAGTAAGAAACAGTCCATGCTGTAATTATTTTCTGAGTTAAAAAAAAAAAGTGTTTTAATGTTGTTTCTCGAATTTTATCTTATTCTTCCAGTGCCAATGAAAAAATCACCTTTTCTCCCATTCTGTTCCAATCATTATATAATGTTCTGATATTCCTTCATGTATTTTTTAAATTCACAAACCATCATTTAACAGAATTGCTGGGTTAAATGTGATATTTAGGGATATTGTCATGCAAATGTACCATTTCTACATATTTTCTAGGACTGTAGAAGTTCTGTATAGGTTTCTTAGAGCTTATTAAAAATAGTTATCTTTTACATGTTTAAAGAAATAAATCTGTAACCATTAATATTTTCAAAGTAGGTTATTGATCAACTTCCCTCTTTGTGTGTGCAAATGCTGTGTCTAGACATGCAAATCTGATACCAATGTTTACTGATGTACAAAACGTAAAATTTTCTCTAAGCTTAAAATCTGGCATTAAAGCTATCTCTATGGTGAACAGGTACAATATTTAGAGCAATAGCTGGCACTGAGTTGCTCATGGGGGGAAACTCCCTCTGTTCTGTATACTGTGCCAGAAAATAGGCTACCCAGCTATAAGCCAAACACATGTTAGTGAAGTCTGTGATACAAGTTACCTTAAAAATTAGTCCTGCAGTCTTTATATTCCCCTTTCTATATCACTGAACAGGAGGAACACCTTTAAAAAAGCAGATGATCAATTATAGTGACTGCTTTTTGTACAGTAGCTGGTAAGCAGGAGGTTGCACTCTGCTAAGTGTTGGGATAGTTGGTACCATTCTGATTCATCCCCGCTCAAATTATCTCACTCAGACTGATTATCCCAGCTTATCATGAATATCTCCCCTGGGCTACTACTAGGAATTTCTGATCTTTTTAATCCTTCATAATGTAACTTAGCAGTTACTGCTGGTTATTCTTTGTCCAGATTTAATATCTTCATTTCAATCTTAAAATCACAGAGCCAAAGTCAGAGCATGTTTTTAAAGGTTCACCCTCAGAAATAGACTTAAGACTTAATAATATCATATATTTCAGCTATCTTACCAGCTTCTGAAAAACTTCATCTCCCATTCTGTCTTATAATTTTCTAATTTTCTCCTTCACTGGTCTCATTCCCCCCAATCCCTCTGTTCTGGAAAAACTTCAAAAGTTATGTTTAGCAGCTCTAGCTATGTCTGAACATTTCTCTTTGCAATTCAAATAATCATGTTAGGCTGATTTTAACAGCCTCCTTTACTCCACTCCATCTTTTACTCTTGCTGTGTAATGTTTACTGATGAATGTCTTTCTCCCATTTCTTAACAGGTCTAAGTGGTCTAGTTACTGTATGGGAAGCCTAGAGGTTTGCACACTAAGTATACATTCCTCTTGGCTATTTTCCATGCCTCTACACATTCTTTTAAAAGCAACAGGGCTTGTGTTTCAATGGCAACAGAAGTTATCAGAGAACACTGGTTTAGACAGCAAGCAAGCCGAACTCCAACTGTTCACACAGCCTGACTTTTACAGTAAAAGGAAAGGCCCTGGGCCAAGACCACTGCGATGAGCAGGTATTTTTAGTTCCCTTGTAGGCCAGCTCTAATGTAATTCTGAAATGTTTTCTTCAAACCAAGCCCAACTTGTTCAGGGCTGTCCAAATCTGTTTTCTTTTATAGCAAGTACAAATTCTTGGAGCAAAGGAAGCATGCGTATCATTTGCAATGCTGCTGCATGTCTATGGTGTTGATGCCCGATGGCTCAAATTAGTCCGCAAAACAGATGAGCGCATTGTAATTAGCTCTTGTCAAACTGTTAGAAATACAAAAAACCATTTCCACTGTAATAAAAATTATGAAAAAGAAAAATCTCTCATCTCATTTTCAACCAAAATAGTTCCTAAAATGTCTGGTAGTTTAGGATTCCAGAGTTCTAAAAGAAGGCCATTTCATTTTCAGAAAAGCTTTCATTGCATTGACATGTATTATCTTTCAGACATTTTTGTTGCTGTATTTGACTGCCTATGAAACCTCACTTCTAAAAATGACCTGTTGGGCCTGGCCGGCATGGCTCAGTGGTTGAGCCTTCGACCTATGAACCAGAAGGTCACGGCTCGATTCCCGCTCAGGGCACATGCCCAAGTTTTGAGCCCGATCCCAAGGTGGGGAGGGGGGGGGGCCTCTGGATGGGGGGGGGGGGGCCCCTGCAGGAGGCAGCTGATTGATCGATGATTCTCTCTCATTATTGATGTTTCTATTTCTCTCTCCCTTCCTCTCTGAAATCAATAAAAAAATATATATTTTTTTAAAAATAAAATAAAAATGACCTGTTGGGAGTTTACGTATTTTGTTCAGCCACGTGGTACTGATGTATGATTCCCAACACTTAATACTTCTTTGAGTAGTTTTCTCATCAAGATTTTCTGAAAATTTTTCTAGTAGTGTGTTAGTATTATCAGTTTTTCCAAATAACTAAATAGTGCATTCTGCTTAAACAAAAGAAGTTTTAATTAGGGAGGCAGAATCCTATGATCAGATGAGATAAATCTGATGTTAAACTCTTATGGGATTATTATCAGTTTCTTACTGATAATTTACTTGGATATTTATTGTTTGGACAGTGACTCAATAGACTATAATTTGCTCAACATGTATATTATTCACAAGCTTTAGGAGGGTTTTGGACCTCTCTGAAATTTAATGTCCTGTCAAAGAAAAATATGGGCTATTAATAGGTATTGATTTCAAAAAGTAAATTTAAATACTAACCAAAAGTTAGTGCAGTTTGAGATTAGGTCAAATATACTGAAAAATTACCCCTTTCCACTTGTTTTCAGAACTTCTCCAATGATACTTTCAGGTGTACTTGTGGGAATAAGCAGGATGACATAAATGTATCTATCTTTAAGTTAATAAAATTATTATATACAAAACTTAATACAAAAATTATCATAGAGCTAAAACTATAAAACTTCTAGAAGAAAACATTGGAAACAATAGTTGTAGCCTTGGGCGAGGCAAAGAATTCATAGATATAACACCAAAAGCACAATTTAAATATTTTTTTAAAATTTAGACTTCATTAAAGTTAAAAATTTTTGTGCTTCATAAATCACAATTAAGAAAATAAAAAGACAAGCCACATACTGGGAGAAAAGAATTGCAAATCATATACATAATGATGAAGGACTTGTATTCAGGGTATATAAAGAACACGTAAAACTTAATATAAAGACAATAATCCCAGTTAAAAAATGGGCAACAGATTTGAATAGACATTTCCTCAAAGGAAAACACACAAATGGCTAATAAGCACATACAAAGATGGTCAGCATCATTAGTCACTAGGGAAATGTAAATTAAGCAACAATGAAATTCTGTTTCACACCCACTATAATAAACATAATCAAGGCATAAGGTTCCAAATAGTGAAGATATGGAGAAACAAACTCTCAAACATTGCTGGCGAGGATGTAAAATGAGGCAGTCACTTTGGAAAAACAGTTTGGAGTTTCTTAAAAAGGTAAACAAAGATGCTGACAACGCCTTGCCACGCGAGCAGTCAGCAGCTGTGCACTGCTGCAGGTTACCTAGAACCAAACCAGAGAGGGTCGGACATGTGCCCACCATCCAGATATCATTGCTGACATGTACACATAAGGAACTGTTAGACATTGAAACGGGGACTCAGAACTGTTGGACATTGAAATTGGGACTCAAACATTTTTTTGTTTTGTCTTGTTTTGTTATTATATGTTTATTTCTAGTCTTCAAAGGCAAAACTTTTTAAAGGAAAGAAATGGTGGGAAAAAGATACAGAGGCAAAGAAGCATTGAACAGACTGTCAAACTACATTGGGAAGACAGGGGAGGTTGGGCGAGGGGGGCTGTAAGAGACCAACCGAAGGACTTGTACACATGCTTATAAGCACAACCAATGGATATAAGACACTGGGGCGGGGGGGAGGGCGGGCAGGTGAAGGCATGTACTGGGGGGTAAGGGAGGTCGGGGGGAGATCAATGGGGGGATAAAAAGGAGACATATATACTACTATTTGTAATACTTAAAACAATAAAAAAAGTTTAAAAAAGGTAAACAAACAAAAGTAACATTATCAACCAATAATTCCACTCCTTGTTATCTACCCCAAAGAAATAAAAACATATGCCTACATAAAAACTTGTACCTGAATGCTTATTTATAACAGCATGATTCATGATACTCCCAAAATAGAAGCAAGCTGACTATCAACTGGTGAGTGGCTAATAAAAACGTGCTATATCCAGACAAACACGACAACAATAAGAAGACACTACTGACATAGTCTAGGTCATGGACTCAGAACATTATGCTAAATGAAATGTTAGATGTAAAAGACCACCCTTGTAAGAGTCCATTTATGTGAAATGTTGAGAAATGGTAAGTCATTTATTGAGGTGGGAACGGGAGAGACTGTACTTGGCATGAGGAATCTTTTTGAGGTGATTTTACAACTCCGTACATTTACTAAAAATTAGTAAGTGCAGTGAATTACACACTTACAATGGATGCATTTTATGGTATATAAATTATACTTCGTTAATGTTGTTAAAATAATAAGCAATAACTTCTGTGAAGGTAAATTCTAATCCAAAGAACTGAGAGAAACTAGGCCAAGGCACGGAATGATCATAGATCTTGCATGTATCTTGCCAACACTCTCAAAATATTTAAAATACTAGTTGATGACATTATGTACATGGTAACTTTTTGGACAGTTGCTGCTCCTTTTGAGTTTTGAGAATTTTTGCAAAGGTTATTAGGAAATAGCTAAAGCAAACATCAGTATCAATCATTGCTAATTATAGTTAGGACAGCAAGTTCCTAGAGGCAGGCGATGGAAAATGGTAGTAAAATGCTCCCACCCTAAGGTGAGACAGTTATACAAATAGTTCTAAATTCTCATAAAAATATGATCAATTTTAAAAAAGAAACAGATATATTTCTTACTCTCTGAATAAGAAATGTCTGAAACGTGCGAAAACAATGCTAAGGAAAACTCAGTCAGAAAAGATATGGGGGGAAAACAGAAAGGGGAGAAGGGTAGCTTAGAGCAATTGGCTAAAAGACAAAAAGTCAAATAAAGCAAAACAGAACACATGTTAGCGCCAGACAATGAGAACAGGCATACAAGGCCATCTTCTCTGCCCAGAAGAAAGCACTACGGAGTATGACATTCTTTCTCTTGCTTTGCAATCATGCTGGGGAGCCCTTTTATTTTTTTTATTTCTTTTTAAAATATATTTTGTTGATTTTTTACAGAGAGAGTGAGTTAGAAACAATCAATCAGCTGCCTCCTGCAAACCCCCTACTGGGTATGTGCCCACAACCAAGGTACATGCCCTTGACCGGAATTGAACCTGGGACCCTTGAATCCGCAGGCCGACGCTCTATCCACTGAGCCAAACAGGTCAGGGCAGGGGAGCCCTTTAATTTGGGCCTAGAGACTTAGGCTTTCTTTGGAATTCTTCAGGGATCTCTATTACCAAGTCACCTATAGGATCACCTATCAGGAGGTAAAACTTCTTATCCCCCAGCCCCATCCACAAAAATAGGAAAACATTAGGAGGGATTTGTTTTCTTTCCTGGTCAGCACCAGTCAGCAGCTCCCTTTGGTTGATTGGGTTTGCTTTTTCTCGGGATAGTACATCAAGAAAAAAAGAAATGAAAACTGCTGAACACAGCAGGAAGAGTGAAATAAATCTGAAAAATGCTTCCAACTGTTTGTATTCAAGCACTTTTAAAACTCTAGGATAATCCTGTATCTTCCCATACCACTACATACATTTCTTAATTTTTTTTTTTTCACGACAACGCTGGATGCATGTGCTTGTAAGTTAACTAAATTATATCAAGCAAGGAGAAGCAGGCGAGCCCTGGCAGAATCTCATTGTGTTTACAGCCATTTTCTCTATCAATCGCTGCAATCTACACGGGCTCCCTGCTCTGCTGTCAGGGCCACAGAGCTATTCTGTCTCCCAGGACGGCAGGTGTGGCTTTGTCCGCCAAGTGCATGACGCGGGGCAAAGTTCAGCTCACCTTCCAGAAGCTCACAGGTGTGGCAACTCCGCGCTCCTTTCACTTACAGCTTTGTCTGTCAGGCATGTTGGACCACACTTTCGTCCAGACGTGCTTGTCGCATTTCTTGCTTTAATAAAGACATCGACTCACTGGCAACCCTGGATTCAATGTTTGCTAGTGTAATAGAGAGGACATGGTATGTTTCCTCTTTCTAACTCTAGCTTTATCTTGAGGAGGCAAAAAAAGAGGTGTCAGGCTTCTAAAGATCAACTAGAAAACAGCCCATCATTGCAAATTACAGCAAAAGTAAATGGATTGGGGTTGATGTCAAAGAGAGGGCTATTTACTCCCTGAAAACAAAAACACGTATCATACCATCTATCATGAAATTCTCTGGATTGTCTCTATAGGTTTATAATTTCCCTCTTATTTATGTCTAATCTGTGCAAAATAAAGGGTAACTGGTATAAACTTCTGTTTAGGTTCCTGGAGAGCCTAAAAGGGAACACTGTGAAAAAGTAAAATCAAAAGGGCTAAAAAAATATGTTCTACTATTTCTCCCATAAAATGATTAAATCTGTTTTTCTATTGAGAAACTTTATACATGAGAACATTAAATCAGCTGAAATATTCCAGTGTTCAGGGAAAATAGGTTATGTATACATTTACCAAGTGTGTGAATGAAAAGAACATGTTTGTGTATGTGGGTATAACATGTGTGTATATAGATTTATAGCTATGTTGTATCTATATCTAGCTATACTTTTATTTATTTATTCCTTGAGAAGTATGTATTCATAAATATTAAGTGATTATTTATAGGCCCCTCTCCCTCAACTATAGAATGGAAATATCAATTCAATTATAATGTGAAAGTTCATTAAATGCTGTTAATGATATAGTTTATCTAACTTCTAAAGTAATAATTTTACATGGGATTAATATAGTGCTATTAATATAGTTAAAGAATTTTATTATTCCTTAATAGGAATTAAAAATGTAGCCTGCTTTAAATAATTTTAATTAAGTAAAATTATTACCATGAAGGTAAAATTATATCTAAGCATTTCTATGCCCTAAGGGACCATTTAACTTTTTTTGCCTTTGTAATTTTTAATTATTTTTATTCCCATATTGCAGAAAGAAAAGTTGAGTTTAGAGTGAATAAAGTATTTTCTAGCATGTATATTCATCCTAACTTTTAATTTCTACTTCACTATCTTATTTCCAGAAATAAGGTGGCAAAATTGGATTTTAAGCAATTTTTTTAGCCTCTCTTCAAGATCATAAAAAAGTTCCTAAATATATATTTTTAAAACTCATTAAATGTAAAAAAAAAAATTCTTTATTATGATTTAAGACATCCTTTTATTAATCTGCTTTAAGAATTTCTCCCTTCTGATTTTCAGATCTATTTAAAAGACTATGTTAGAGATAAAAGGTGTCAAAGATAAGAAATGTTCTTGATAACTGGTACTGAAAACCTGTAACAGAGAAATCCTGTACCTTGCTGAAAATCTCTTATCTTCTCACATCTTCAAGACTCAGCCAGCGCCTTGGCATAGCTAAAATGTAACTGGCCTACCACAGAGTGGTTGAAATTTGCTACATCATAACCTTTCAATTCCACATCTTTTTGACAATTACAAGGGTCTTAGTTCTCTGATGCACTGGGTATCTAAAAAATTACCGTGTTGGCTTTCTTTGTGGGTGTTGCTTTTATTATTGTTTCTTTTGCTATACTTCATCCTCAATTCTAGTTAAGTTCTAGTTATGAATCTGACTTGATCTACAACACCAGAAAGTTAGGGGGGAGGGAGTGAGAGACCACCATGCCCTACCAAAGATCAGTTCGTTATTTACACATGGTAGTTCCTATTCTCATAATTGTTGGTTACTGTCTTTATTAAGATTGATGGCCCATCCACCATTAGTCTGTAGCTGACGTCTGTTGTTTCTTTATTCAGCACCCTGAATTTCCTAGTGGAAACCCTTTACCACTCTCATCTCATGGTTTCTGACAGAGTGGATTCCAACTTTGGCTGCAAAGGGACGGACGTTTGATGAAGTCTGGTCAATGAGAGCAGCACTAGCCCCTAGTCATAGTCATTGGTTCAAGGACTGGCCAATCAACACAAGTGAAACTCAACTCTGCATCTTTGGGCCTACTGAAAAAGAGAACCTCTCTTTTTTCCTGACTAAAAGCTAGACTAATGTAAGACTGGAGAAATCCTGCCTAAGATCAATGTTAACACAGTCAAAACCAGGCCAAGAAAAGACAGGAAGCTGAGCTCCAACTGAATCATTTGAGCCACTAGATCCACACCTGTCTGAAAGTCTTTATTTTTTAAAAAATATATTTTATTGATTTTTTTACAGAGAGGAAGAGAGAGGGATAGAGAGTTAGAAACATCGATTAGAGAGAGACATCGATCAGCTGCCTCCTGCACGCCCCCTACTGGGGATGTGCCTGCAACGCAGGTACATGCCCTTGACTGGAATCAAACCTGGGATCCTTCAGTCCGCAGGCCAATGCTCTATCCACTGAGCCAAACTGGTTAGGGCTGTCTGAAAGTCTTTAGCCTTCTACACACACATACCCTATCTAATAAAGAGGGAATATGCAAATTGACTGTCACACTGTCACAAAGATGGTGGCACCCATAGCCACAAGATGGCGGTGCCCAGTCCCCTCAGCCCCGCTGAAGTCCCCCAGTCCTTTCAGACCTGCCTGGGTGGGGCAGCAGGCACACGGTGCAGCTGGACCCACCCTCAGCCCCCCAGCCGCCCAGGGCTGGCCCGAGGCTCAGGCAAGCTTCGGATGTCGGCTGCCAGCTGCCTAGGGCCAGCTTGAGGCGCAGGCAAACCTCAGATGGTGGCTGCCTAGCCGCCCAGGGCCACCCAAGGCTCAGATAACCAGGGCTGGCCAAGGCTTGCACTGCCAGCAGTGGCTGCAGCAGAGGTGTGATGGGGACATCGCCTTCCCCTGATCCCTGGGTTGCCTCCCACCCCTGAGGGCACCCCGACTGTGAAAGGGGGAAGGCTGGGCTGAGGGATGCCCCCCTCCAGTGCATGAATTTTCATGCACTGGACCTCTAGTATGTGTGTCTATGTGTGTATATATCTCCTATATAATAAGAGACTAATATGTAAATAGACCGAACGGCAGAACTGGTCGCTATAACGTGCGCTGACCACCAGGGGGCATGTGCGGAACATGGCAGGCATTGACTGTGGCAGGATGGTGGAGCAGGTGAGTGGGGGTGCCAGACTAAGGCGGGGTGCTGGTTGCTGTCATCGGGGCAAACCTTTGGTGGTTATTGAAAATTCTTTGCTTCCATGCGCTACGATCCTCCCGGCACTTGCACCTGCTGCCAACGCTGGCCCCGCTCATACCCGCAGCTGGTGCCAGAGCTGCTGCTTGCACCCACGGCTGGTGCCGGGTGCTGGTCCTGATTACTCGGTGCCTTCAGTGGGTGCAAGTGGTGGCTGCCAGCCCTGATTGCCCCTGAGGGCTTCTCCACCTCCCCCTGCTCCTGAGGGGCAATTGGGGCAGCAGCTGCCACTCACACCCACTGACGGCACCAATCCCGCTTGCACCTGCTGCTGGCGCCAGCCCCTATTGCTCCACGCCATCAGCAGGTGTGAATGGAGCTGGTGCTATCAGTGCGTGGGAGTGGTAGCAGCGGGAGTGGAGCTGCCAGCAGATAGGGGACCAGGGACCATGGTGGGAGGGTCCGGGCAAAGGTGCGGAGAATGGGCCGAGATCCGCCCCTGTGCCTACTGCAGCCTCGCAGCCCACAGCTCCTTTCAAGGTGCTCAAATTCATGCACTGGGCCGTGTGTGTGTGTGTGTGTGTGTGTGTGTGTGTGTGTGTGTGTAGACACATAAGGTAAAAAAGATAATTCAAACATTTCAATGTTAATTCTCATAGTTTTTGAAAAATTTAGAATTCATCCACCACTCCCAGCCCCCACCAGACTGACTGAATGAGAATCTAGGGCAGAAAGTCCCTAGAATCTGCATTTTTAGTTATTCCTGCAGTGTTTCTGGTGACCAGTTAATTTAATGAACCATTGTGGGCATTCATCAAAGGTTATCACTCCTTTTCTAACACCATCAAAGGCCAGATGGAATTCACATAAAGCCCCAGAGGCTCCCCAGAGAACAGACTATAAAACAGATAAAGTATGCTGAGGGTCAGTTATTCTCTTCCTGGTAGCTTTAATGCCACCAACCCTTTTTTTCTCCAGTCAAGGAAGAGACTGCAATTATGTGGGAGAGACTTTAATAAAGGGAGGTCTCCTTTCTTCTTTTCAACAGCCTCCTGGTAAATTAAAACAGCCTCCTAACCCCTCTGTGTTCTAGGAAATGGGGAGCTTACTCTCCTCATATTTGTTTGACTAGGACAAGTCAAAGTGGCATGATCAGGTACATTATAATTTGAAAGAGAACAACCAAATTTAATTGTTCCCACCGTCTTAGAAATTTTAGGTAAACTCTATAGAAGGAACTGAGTTTGTCTGTTAGTTTTTTGAGTGTAGGACAAGGGATTATTTTAGGGACATAGCTTCCTGAGGTGTAAATGGAATGGGATCTCAATTCACTGGCTGTTTTTCTTTCCCCCATTCTCTAGCAATAGAGATTACCTGTGTTTCTGATTGGCTTCCAGTAACACTGTTCACACAGTACAGTTTAGAAAGGCTGAGATAAACAAAATCTCCAGAGAAGATTTTCTACCTTCAGGTCTGCTCAAGGGGAGTTTCCAATCCCTGCAGATTTTTCATCTATATCAAATCTAATTTTAGGCAATAGGCCCAATGTGACTAGCTCGTTCAAAAGAGGTGACTGTTTATTCTCCAAAATTATCAGCCTCTTTTATATCATTAGGCATTCTGAGCTAGTTTCCCCATAATAATTTAAAGACAACCTTCTCGGGCTAAAATTTTATCTGAGGAGCAGGTATCTTCTAGGCACAGTATTCTACCACTGACAACTGTACTAGTATTTTTTATGGAACTGGCCACACACAACATTCTTTCAGATGGTTCATTCTGGGGCTTTTCAAAATGGACAGGAATTCACTTTGGATAGGCTGCATGAGGTCCTCTGTATATCCAACAATTAAAGATCCTATAGGACCTGACCCTTTGTGTCATCTTGAGTTGGGTTTTATGGGCAAGTGGTCTTGATAGGTAGGCATTTCCACTGCGATGAAATAGGATGTGTGTTCTACCCTCCTTCACACTAGCCCACACTTCTTAAATGTGTACCTTAAATACATTTTTTATTACAGGGAAGGGAAGGGAAGGGAAGGGAAGGGAAGGGAAGGGAAGGGAAGGGAAGGGAAGGGAAGGGAAGGGAAGGGAGGTAAAAAGCATTTCCTAAAGTATTGATGTTATGGCTCTTTGTCACAAAATAGGTGTGAGTTTAAACAAACAAACAGCCTACTATTTAATTAGTATTTTAAAAAGTGAATTAAGATTAATCATGCTAAAACTCAATTATTTTTGGCAGATGCTCTGTAACACTTCCTTCACTTACAGCTAACCACTTTAAACAGGATTGTAACACGTAAGGGTAATAAGCTTAGGCAGAGGAGTCACAGGAAGTTCTAAGGTTAGCTATTCTATGAGTGTTCTAATGGGACTTTCCTTACGCCTATGGCAGTGGGAGTTTCATAACATTCTCTTTAACATTTTTGCAGGCTAAAATAATCACAGTCATGCTCTTTGGCATAGAATTTGGAGGTTTGTGAGAAAAATCTTGTCCCATTCTCAGCCCGTGTCCATGTGGAGGCGAGGTGGCATTTTACAGACTTATGTTTTGGTTCAGTTTCTCAACTTTTAAAAGAGTTGTCAACTATATTCCCATCTCTGCTGAGCCTTAAAGCCTGGTCTATCCCTAATTGGCAACAGAATATTTGCACTCCAAGTACTTGTCAAAGGAGGATAACACTGAATGCTTGCTGCCCAGAGCCTATCAAAAACCAGTCATGAGAAACTGCATTTACGGAAGGTTGCCTAAAGGACATATATTCCCCTTTAGATACTTCTCAATTTTACCTTGGATTTAGCCAAACCATTTGAGAGTCACATACTAAACCCCATGGCTATGTCATCACAAAATAAGTTATAACTTGTGGTCATGTGCCTCACACCAAGTTAGGTGCTTTTCATATATGAGTAATAATCTTTAAAATAATCATGCAGAGGAGGGGTTACTATCTCTGTTTTCCAGATGAGAAAGTGGTCCTGGCACCATCAAATCACTTGCTGAAGACTACCCCACAAGTACATGGCAGAGTCACATTCAAACCAAAGTGTGTCTGGCTGCAAATTGCATGTCCTGTATACAGAACTAGAGTTGCTTTGACTGAAATACATTTTGGTGTTGCAGCAGCCTCTATTGAAGGGAATTACATAGAAGAAAGAATTCTATAAAATACAGCATTGTTTTAACTCGGGAGATTTTGTTTATATTATACATTGTAAACTTTATGGAGGTTTTTGTTTTGTTTTGTTTCCTGGGTGTTTTTTTTTTTTTTATGGAGATGCTTAAATAAGAATTCTTGAGGTCTTAGTACTGAAAATAGTTAAGCTATCACTGAGTAACTGATGGGCTTAATATAAAAGTATTAAGAAGATGTGAGTCATGTAACTGATAGTTTTTTCCTTAATCTACTGTCTGGGACACTTGGATCCCAAATTTTGACCTTCCTCTGTCTAGTACTTGAGCTATGCATTTTATGTGCCACCCTCCCCACTAGCATCATCTCTCTTATCATCCCACTTTCTGGCCTTCAGTGTGTTTCCTTTACTTACACTTTAACTGTTATACTGCATATATTTTTGTAACCTACTTTCATTATATTATTTTTTGGAATGAGATAGGATATAATAAAACTCAAATAAGAAGTCTGCACTTAGTAGCCATTTAGTTTTAAGAGCTGTGCTAACTGGTATTACATAATATTTCCTTTTTTAATCCTTCTAGTTATTGTGAATTAGGTTATAGTGTTAGCCTCATTTTACAGATGAGGAATATTAGGCTCAGAGAGGTTAAGTAAAATGCTCACATTCACATGGTAGAGCCAGATGTCTGGCTGACTCCAGAATCTGAACTCATAACCACTATGCATGTGCCTCTTCAGCTCTATATCATGATCAATTAACAAGAGATGGACACAATATTATGGGAATAAAAGACGACATGGGGAAAGAAAAAGGATGGGGGAAAATATCCTAAAGGGGAAGGAAAGGGGCAAGTCAAAGTAGATGAGAGAAAAGTAAGATAGAAAAAATGAAAGGTAATAGACAAAAGGAAGGACACAGGACAAGGAAGAGATGTGTTCACAGCTCTGCCTCAAAAGTGTTTAATTGTCTGAACTCTCAGAATTTTTTTGCACAAATATATGCTGCTCTCTACTGCTATTTAGCATTTTGTGTTTCTGCTCTTAACCCAAGTAGATTCTACCACTTGGTGGAAGATAGTCTTTATTGCATTTGACCTACTGGAGGCAGCATTCATGAAGTTTCATAATGTTAATTTCCAGGAAAGACCCTGGTATTTTTTTTTCCACTCCAAATAAGTTCATCTCTGTTACCATCCATACAAATAAACAAAAAGAAGATTCAAGCATATAAACAAAATCAAAACCAACTTTGTTTTTTTAATGCCAGACCAAAAAAAAAATCACTTTTTAGTGTCGTTCTATAGGTAGGGACATTAAAGGTAACTGAAAAAAAATCATTTTCAAGAAGTACACCTATTGTATGGGCTTATATACATTAGAATAAGTTATCCCTAAAATTTGAATTTATAATGAACTCTCCAAAAAAATTTTAAAAATGGACCTTGCTATATTAGAAAAAAGCTTCCCTCCTTTTACTTTTATGTTTAAGATTTATTTTTCAAATAAAGGTTGTTGGTTTTCTTCCATGAAATTTCAAAGGATCTGTTATTAAGGAATGCTTGACTGAAGTTCACATTGGAACTAGCAGGTGTCTGTAAATTTACCAGGTGGAAATACCTTTGAGATTTACTAGTAATATCTGTCATACTGATAGTCTTTGAGAAAATTAGGCTATATAATTGCTAATTTTATTTATGTCTTATTTGGATTTGACATTCCAAATATGTTTCTTTGAGTTCTCTTATTTTCTAGATTAAATCTAGTTTTTATCATGTTGCTTCCTCATGGAGGAAATGTGAGTTTAGGGCAGTGGTCGGCAAACTCATTAGTCAACAGAGCCAAATATCAACAGTACAATGATTGAAATTTCTTTTGAGAGCCACATTTTTTAAGCTTAAACTTCTAATGCCACTTCTTCAAAATAGACTCGCCCAGGCCGTGGTATTTTGTGGAAGAGCCACACTCAAGGGACCAAAGAGACGTATGTGGCTTGCGAGCCACAGTTTGCCAACCACAGGTTTAGGGTGAACATTCCTTGTGTTTCCTTGGTCACACTCTGGGCTTCTTTCCTTATCTTTCTTTCTTTCCATTGAAGAGATTTCTAGACACAGACAAGATGGATCATTTCTTAAGTTACATTGGCTCTTCTAAACTGAGAGGAACTATAAAATGGTGAGGCAAGACTGAGTTTGGTCCCAGGTTTAGCCCCAAATCCACCACCCATGATGTGGGCTACTCTGGGTAAACTGTAACCCAACCAATCATACAAGATTGCTTTGAAGATAATGTAGGCAAACATGCTTTATGAGTGGTAAAACATTAACAAGTTAAAGAAAATTAAATCCAGACCCAGGTCCATATCTAGATATAAATAAAGGAAGGACTCTGGATTTTCATTCTGCTGCTGCCAATTAGCTAACATTTATTAAGTGCTGTTGGATTCTGCAGAGACACATAGAGCCACAGATTTCTCCTGTCAAGTGTATGCTACTGAAGTGCAGGGTCACATTACTTACTCAACACCAATATTAGTAAAGCAGCCATCATTGCCAGTAGACTAAAGACTGAGATTAAGTACATAAGTAGGAATGCAAAAAAAAAAAAATTCTAGACTACTATATGCTTATAGCCTAATATAGTTCAGAGTTTATGACATTAAGTCAAGAATGTCTCTAAAGAGCACAGATTGGGCCTACATAGCATGTTCAGGTTCATTCAATTTTTCATCAGTAGGTGTCCAAAAGAGCCTCCGAACCACTGCTATATGCTTCCAATTTACAACAAATTATAAATAATTTACTTTATCTTTTATAGCAATAGACAACTAAAAATATGCTTACAAAGAACTTTTATAAGACCCTTGATTAGTTTTTAAACTCCTTAACTTAATGTCAGAAATAATCTTTGAATGTCCTTTAAGGACACACTGCAAGTTTTCTTCTCACAGCTGACAGACACCTGACATTTTAGCCATTGAGCATAGTGTTCTATCTTGTCAAAGGTGCTTAAATAAGAATCCTCTTTATAAATTAAACTTGAGTTAAGATGCTTAAGAGTATAAATGTCCACAAGAATTTCATGGGATGAATATATACATTTTTCTGGTGGCAGATACAGGTATTTAGTTCTTCAAATAGCATTAATAAGATAAGAAATTTGTTAATGCCAATAATATTCAGGCTACAGAAAAGGGGAAAAGTTCTAAGGAAGAAATATTTCTATGGAATCTTTTACTGATCAAGTAGCAACCTAGGAAAGTATCTTTACTGAATCTGCTGATGTTTGATTAGGGAATTAAAAGATTTCTAAAAACTGGGGCAATCCCAAGGGTTCTGTAGTTTCTGTGATAGCCTTAATTAATTCCACTTTGACTTCATTATTCAACAACTGTTTTGGGAAAATAAAAGGTCTGCATCTCTTTACACAAATGTTTGGGAGTTTTTATAATCCAGTCCTCCTTGCATAAGCTATTGGTTCTAAACTAAATTAAGAGAGGATACTCCTCATTCCACTGCCAAAAGAGAAAGGTCATCCAGTTCTACCTCTACTTTCTTCTGCATATGACAAGAAAATTTTCAAGTAACCACCAATACCCACGTCAAGAAGACAGAGCCATTTCTTCCCCAGCTTTCAGAGCTTCATTTCTACCTAAGGTTATTTTTGCTGGGGAGGTTGCTTTGATCGACAACATTTAGATCTCCTTCTATAAATTGCTTTGAAAAATCTCCCCTTAGCCTCTTTGATTCACAGTCCCCAATTATCCTTTGGCTTCTTCCCTCAGTTATTTGCCACGGGTTCTCTTCTCTCTCTTTGGGCTATCTGAACACACACACACACACACACACACACACACACACACACACACACTTGCCTTCAGAATGACTTCATGACAAGTGGTCTGAGGCTGAAAACTACCTTAACTTTCAGCTGCCCTGTTGGCTCCTGTACTTACAAAGTCTAAATTTATTGTAGGCCCTTGTAGTGCAATTCTTGACACATCATTAAGCTCTCTTTTCATTGGGAGCCTAAGGGCATATTCAGGCTCACTGCGAAGAGCTAGCTAGCCTAAATAACAGTTAAAACACGTGTCATGAGCTGCAAGGGGCTTGTTTGCCAGCAGGGCAAACAGTTCACCGCAGCTCAAGCAATACCCTACAACAGTGTGGGTAGATATAATGAGATAACCATATACCACAAGTGAATTGTTCATCTTTGCCTTCAAGCATCTAAGAACATAGTTATCTCAGTAGGATGGTGCACCCCAGAGAGTTATATATATCTTTCTGAAGGTAAAGAAAAAACAATCCAAGAAAACACATCAAAAAAATATAAGCAAAAGAAGAGCTGTAATTTTTTTTAAAGCAAAATTTCAGCTATGCCAGAACTTATTGAATCAGGCCATAAATTCTGAGTGCCTTTTTTTGCAATATGTCTTACTTTAATTGTGTGCAGATTTATTCTAATGTTATGATGCTAATCAACCTATGTAACTAAAATAAAATAAAGGCAATGTCAATACTTCATGACCTAATCACACTGCTTTTTTTTTTTTATCTTGGATACCGTATCCTCTCTATACAACACCAGACTACTATAAAAATTGTTTATACAAATAAACTATTATGTAAAGACTGGAAAAGTGTAATAAATTATGCATAATATGGCCCAATTATGTGTTAATTTCTTTGTTTTAATTATTTGCATAGTTTTAATGAAGGGGTTGCTAGAAGGTGGAACCATTTTTATATTTAATAAAACAAAACAAATTTGTTTTTAAGAGTGAAAACAAAGATAATTATCTCTTAAATTAGAGGCATACTAATATATGCATGTTCCTAAATTATTACCAGTAATATTACTTGGTTTGTGCTGTCAAAACTTTTTCTATCTGGAGCTCTGATGTTGGCTATCCAAGTTATTTTCCCCATTTCTGTTAAATGTATTAATATCTTGCTGTTCATCAAGTGCCAAAATAAAGGTTAAAGTTTCCTAGATTATCTACAGAAGAAAAATACGGGTGGGTGATGACAACTATGATCTTTCAAGATGCGGTTTACGAATAATAACTTAAGAAAGTGAGAAAAAAATAGATTTATCAAGAAAAGAGAGAACTATCCTAAATTCAACACAGCAAATCAGCAAATTTCTTCAGGGAAAGACATCAAATTTGAAAGGCATCAATACTTTTCTGCTGTCACCAAACTGTTATTTATGCTCATGTGCCAGCTGGATTTGTGTATGTGCGTGCATAATCTTTTTCTCACCACTGATGTCATCATTAAAGCTGTGCAAGAATTTTGATTTTCGCTTTGCACAATCTTTAGGGGAGACTTGGACATTATGGTGAAAGTTTGTGACAAGTTTGTAAAGTAAGAAATGTAGGCTTTAAGTCAGTAAAGTTTCACCCCTGCA
The DNA here is from genome assembly GCA_026230045.1 of Corynorhinus townsendii. Classification (NCBI taxonomy): domain Eukaryota; kingdom Metazoa; phylum Chordata; class Mammalia; order Chiroptera; family Vespertilionidae; genus Corynorhinus; species Corynorhinus townsendii. Next base: position 28,248,274 of record JAPDVU010000012.1, read on the forward strand.
AACTAGAGGAAGCTTTCTTCACTCTGATTTTGCCCATCCAGTCCACAGTGAAGAAACAACAGAGAGGAATTTCAGACAAATAGGTAGTTGACTTTTTTTAGGGGAGGGAAGAAAAACATTCAGCACTCCCCAGAGCTGGTTGCCCTTTCTGAATTTTCAAGTATATTCTAGAATCCTTTCAAGACATATATAGTCTATAATGCACAGAAAGATACTGAACCCTGGACATGTACTTCTCAAGGCTGAAACTAGTACTACTTTCTAATTGCTGCAGGCCTTATGAGGGTTATGAAGGCCTCAGATACTAAGATATTTAGTAATTTTTGTTTATAAAAATCTCAAAGTTGCAATGAATTCATTTTCAGACCAGATGGCAATAATCAAGAACAAGGAGACAGCACATAGCAATCCAGAGGCAGCCGATTCTAAAGTTGAAGAGCTTAAGTTGCAGAAGTGACAACCTACACAGAGCATGGAGGGTGGAGCCTGTAAAAGAGGTCCCTTCCCATCTCATTAACATGGCTTCACTCAACACTTTTTCCTTATTATTGTTAATCTTCACCTGAGGATAAATTTTTCCATTGATTTTTAGAGTAGAAGGGAGGTAGGGAGAAGGGGGAGAGAAACATCAATTGGCTGCCTCCCACACACACCCCCGGAGTCAAACCCACAACCCTTTGGTGGGCGGGCCGATGCTCTAACCATTGAGCAACACTGACCAGGGCTTAATACTCATTTTTCACTGACTTGGCAGTTCCTTAAAGTCAGGGAATATGCTCTTCTGTCTCTTTCAGTGCTTTTTCGTCTTTTCCAAAAACAATCTAACAAATAACCTATGCCCAAATAAAACTTCATTTGAGGACCTAGTAACTGGATTATATGATAGTGTGAGTTTATTCCACATCACCTTTCTTGGTTTAGTGAGCAGTTATGAATGCACAGATTGGAAGGTTTGGGATCTGGAGAGGGGATTTTGAGCGAAGGTAAATTTGGGAGTGGTCCAGTGAATAGATACCAGTTTTTAATATTTTCTTAATTTAATCTCACAGAACCCTACAAGGTAGGTATGAGTTTTCTTATTCTGACAAAGAAGCTAACCGAAGGTCAGAGAGGTTAGATAAGTCATTGAAGGCGGGAAATGTAACAGGGAGAATGAGTTACAATGGCCTGGGTATGAACCCTGGCTCTGTTCTAACTCTGTGGGTGCCTGACTCATCACATGTTCCGACTAAAAAAGTTGCTTCTGCGGAGCTGTGATATCACGACCTCCCATAACCACAGCATCATTGGAATAGTTTTTAGCAGTCATAATTTGCATCCAGGCCGTCTTATGTCAAAGCACTTGCCCTTGCCTTAATAGAGTTCCTCAAACTGGATTATGGATATTGGGAAGAAATGAATGGAAAAACAAATCCATCTGTATGTCTGCATTGTGTCACTGAGAGGTGCCAATGGTATACAACTGCTAACCAATCCTCAAGGGCTTACTATCTGGCTGGGGAGAAAAAACACACACATAGGACTGGTACATTAAGTATGATATTGTGTTGTTAAGCAAAGGAATGAATGGCAAAGACAGAAAGCACTCTAGGAGTTGAGGGGTTTTCATTACTATATTTCTTCACCTTCTCCAGTCTCTTGAGCTTTTCTGGTTACCGTGGTGGCTGGAATCAACTTAGATTCTTTATAAAGACAGGGTTGAGATGTAATGCTGGAAGCCTTCTACTCTGAAATTCCCTTTCCCTAGTGATTTTCTGATTTCACAGTCTGGGTCTTTGTCTTTGGGATAGATTTAAAGGACCTACCTGATTGCTCATGGTTCTGTTCTAAGCAGCAACCTTAGTTTCTTATATAAACTGGAGCTGATAAAATTTGCAACTTCATATTTATAACATCTTTGCTTCCCTTACACAAAAGAAGAAGACAAACAAGGTAATTATTGGATTCTGCTCTGTGGTTTAAAATCAAGGACTTAAAATTATGGGGTCATTTGCATCTCGGGAAGCAAAGAGGTTTTGATTGGGAATATGCTCTACTGTATTAGTATTAGTAATGCCAAGCTGATAGTGTTTTCCCCTCTAAAAACAAATCTCCTTCTTGAAAATCTAATTTTTAATGTCTTTCCAGGAAGATTCTATGGTTTGACAAAAGTAAAAATGAGTCACGGTGTCCCTGGAGGAGTAGCAGAGCATGGCTCAGAACAAAGACAGGAGCTAGTCTGTTTAGGTACATGATCCACTACTTAGCACCTCTGTGTCCCTGAGTAAATTACTTCACTTCTCTGTCCCTCAGCCTCTTCATCTGTATGGAAAGTAAGAACAACAGAGTAACTAACTACCTCATGAGATTATGAGAGTTAAATGAGTTACTATCTATAAAGTCCTTAGAACAACGCCTGGCACGTTAGATAAGCACACTTTAAATGTGTGATAAATTAGTCAAGGGAGTTGAGCTTGCTTGTTAATTTTCTTTAAGGCTTCTCTCCAGTCAGAGGGATGAGAAAAGTAAATATCTGAAATGTGAAGCCCTCAGTTTTGAGGGTGGAAATTGGGACACTGGTTAATTGATAAGTCATCTCTTAAAGTAGAATGAGTCTCAATAAAGGACCCCTTGACCTAGCTGGCTTAGCTCAGTGGATAGAGCATCAGCCTGCAGACTGAAAAGTCCCAGGTTCGATTCCAGTGGGGGCACATGCCTGGGTTTCGGGCTTGATCCCCAGTAGGGGACATGTAGGAGTCAGCCAATCGGTGATTCTCTTATCTCTCTCTTGATGATTCTTTCTTATCTCTCTCTTGATGTTTCTATCTCTCTCTCTCCCTTCCACTCTAAAGTCAATAAAGATATTTTAAAAAGGGCCCCCAAGTCAGTTGACTCTTCATGCACAAGTAAGATGAAGTATTAATCTGTATATTTCACATTACTTTCTGCTTGCAAGGAGTCAGTCAGGTAGCCAGACATTCTGAGGCATAGCTCTTGTACAGGACTTTTGGCAATAATATTTAAACATTCCTTTACATACCACTATTTGATTTAAGGCTGTGATTGGTTAACTGGGTCAACTGCAACACAGAGCCCTTCCTTTTTTTGGAAATACACCTGTTTCTGGGATTTGATTTGGCTCCTAATTCCAACAGACCTCCAAGTTCTCTGAAATAAAATCAACCTAAAATTATACTCTTATCTAGCTACACTTGAGCCATATGGTTTAAGTTGTCCAAATGTCACAGAAGCAACAGCAGCAGCCATCATCATACTTTACACTTACCCAGCATCTTTCCTGCCAGAATATTATGTTGTAAAAGTTTCATTAAGACAGAGGTGTCAACCCTAATTCCAAAAGGACGGTTACTTAACTGCTGTGTTTTGGTTAGCTGTTTCACACAGAATTGCTCCATAAAAGTTTTTCCAACTCCATAAAAGTGTCATGATGGCATTGTTATAACTGACAGTCTAAACTGTAAACTCCTATGATATGGAAGAGAGATGGGAGGCATGTCGGACCAAGACCATTTTCTTGGTTCTCAGAGAAGACTCAACTAAATTATTAGACATATCGGATCAGAGTCAGAACAATGACTGGTAAGTCATTTATAGAAACTCCTGTAAAACACACTGGAAAAGTCTGGTGATGCATCTAAGGGCATCACCTTAAGTCCTTACTCATATTAATTTGAAATTTTCTAATAAGATTACCAGACCTGCTTCTAAGCATCCAGCATAATGCCAGATATATAGGAGGTGATCAATAAATAAATGTTGGGGGGACAAATACATGTATAATTAACCTGCGGCAATTGTAACAACCAGAGAGTTTTACCATATATATTTGGAACAGATGTGATGAATTTGGGTAGAGCAAAGACAATAAGGTGATGCTGGACAGGAAAATGATAGCAGCTTTTGTAAGGGCAGGGGCAGGTGTGGACTAGTTGGACTTAAAGGGATCCTGAGAATTGTTAATGTTACATTCCCTAAGTAATATAGTGTGACTCAAAACAAAAGTGTGATTCAAGACAAAATCCCATCAGTATTTTTCCTAGAATTAGTTCTATGGTATTGAATTTCTCTGGAATTATCTAGGCAGTAATACGGTGAAGATCTATGCTTGCCTGATCAGCCAACTAACCAATCAAGTCATGTGCTCCTCTCATGAATGCTCCTCTCAGATGCCATCCCTATAGTCAGCAAGCACACAGTGAAATACAAGAGGTCAAAATTCAATCTTTTGAAACAAAACCCAGATTGTACCCAGTATTGTACTTGGCTATCAACTCCACTTTGAAGTCATCACAGCTGAATATCCAGAAAATTTTATAATCAACTCTAACCATGCCTTTAGATAAATACCTTTTTATTCTCAGATTTTACTTTACATGCTAACCCAGAATAGGAGGACATTAAAACAATATATAGTATTTTCCTTGTAGTAAAGTTTTCACACTGAAATACTAAAAAAAACCTAAAAAACTCCAGGGTTTACACAGCAGTTTGTTGAAGATAAGCCAAAATATGACTAAGTAAGATAGGAGACTTCTTTTTCTAATTGGCAGTAATTAAAAAAATAAAATGAAAATGTTTCAGAATGGAATGGCTAATGCATATTTATTTCAAAGTATTATAAGATAATTTTTAAAATATGTCTTGCTCACAATGGTCTCTCTCAGACAGGCCCAGTGAAGGCCTCCTTGGTTTGGGTGTCCACCTTGCACTATGGATGGGGTATTTGGAAAAAACTGAGATGCGAACCCAAACAATGGATTTGAAGCCTGGCTCTAGCACTTTCTAACTCTATGATCTTAGACAAATTTCTCTTTCAGAGCTTTGATTTCCTCTTCCATGAAAAGCTACAATAACAGCACTTTCCTTAAGAGATGATTATAAAGATCACATGACGACACCTGCACACTGCCAGGCATATAATACATGCTCAATAAATATTCATTCTCCTTAAATGAAAGAAATTAATTCACACATCAAATTCTAGGACTTCCTATACCCTAGATGCAGTATTTAATTATGTCCTCTGGTAATAATTAGAGATCTAGAATAATGACCTCAGGCTAAGCACTAGAAATATGGCTGCATCTGACCACCGCCAGAGACACAAAGCCAAGTCTTTTGAATAAACCTGGAATCACTGAAAATGAATTGCATATGCTACAACTGGGTTGGGTTCAAAGTGACACCCCCCTTGAACTCAAATAATGTAGCTAAGAAAAATCCCTCTTTCCTCAACTCTCAGAGGGATTCTCAGAGCCATTCAAGTAAGTCTGATAGTGGAAAAAACAATGAGAATTGTTTCTCATTTAAGAATGCAAATGGTCTGAATAGGAAAACAGAATGTTAAGAAGCCTAGGATAGAGAGGAACAGATGACAAATCACATCCTCTTTTCTCCTTTCTTATTCCTGATTTGCAACACTAGGGGCCTGGGAAGGTAAGTGTGAGAGAAAAGCTATGCTTGGGATCTCCCAAGAGAAGAGCTTATAAAGTGAGAAGATATTTTGACCCTACTAGGGCCGCTTGATTGGGGCTTTTAGTCTCTTGGGCTGCTCTAGACTGCATAAGGCTCTCATTCTTTTCCTGTAACTCCTTTGTTTCCTCTTTATTTCTTATTTTGGGTTCAGAGAGAGAAGATACCTGGATTGATCAGGGCTTACTAGCTATGTGCTATTGAGCAAATGATTTAAACTAACTGGACTTACTTTCCATTTCTAAAATAGGAGTACTATTATAAGCATAAGTACTCCTATTAGAGTAAAATAATATTTGCAATATAATCTAGATAGTAATACCTCCTAATTTCTAGAAAGGTGGTATTACCAATCAGAAAGATAGCTAGGTTTGTTGTGAAGTTGCATTTGAATATTAAGCTGTTTTTTAAACATATATTTTATTGATTTCAGAGAGGAAGGGAGAAGGAAAGATAGATAGAAACATCAATGATGAGAGAAAATCATTGATCAGATGCATCCTTCACGTCCCCCATTGGGGATCAAGCTGGCAACCCAGATATGTGCCCTTACCAGGAATTGAACCATGAACTCCTGGTTCATAGGTTGACACTCAACCGTCTGAACCACACCAGCAGGGCAGACAAGCTCTTTTTAATGAGCATCTGTGTTCATTTGAGGTGGCTTCCCTTTTCTTTCTTTCTTTTTTTTTTTTGAGTGGGAGGAGGGCAAGTTGTTGGTGGAAAGTAGCACCTTGGGTTTGGCCACTTCAGATAAAATGTCTAAGTACTTGGCACACTGTTAGTGCTCAGTATGAGAAGCACCTTTGACACTGGAGTGCTACAGGAGACAGAAAAGCAAAGCATAAAGCTGGCTCTCTAGCATGCATCCTAAACTTAGAGGATGGGTCCTTCCTTTGTCCCTCCAGGATGCCAGCCTAGTCCATTAGGGAATGAAGATAGAGATTCAAGGACACATCCCTGGGGTTGAAATTCTGACCTAAAAATAAAACAATGGCATTGCAAAGAAAGCACTTAAAAGATTGGCAAAATGTAAAAGTCCCAAATCTATGGTCAGTCACAAAGATTGGCGTTTAGATTGAAAAAGCTCTAAGGATACAACATTTTTTCTATTAAAACAGCTGAAAAACAAAACTGATTTTCTATGCCATTGCTACTCACCATTTCATAGTGGCACAACTCCCTCCCCAAATGTTGTGGAACTGCATTCGGAATAGATTTGTTTATCAGTCCTTCTACCCTATCTGTTTTTCAGCAGCTGATTAGTCTCCCTGGGATGTAGACACATCTGATCAAGAGCTGCTTGACTCTTTCCCATCCTTACACAGGCATTCCAATATCCACATTACTTATAATAAATGGGCTTATATGTACATATATAAACAAACACATTTGTATGTATATATGTTCCCAATGCCATAGTCAAAGACACATTCCAAATGGATGTATATATGCACTCATATACATATAGGAATCCAACTGGATTCCCAAGGGGAAATGTGGAACACATTGTTAAAATGTCTGTCATCCATGTAAGAGAAACAGAAATGAGCCGGGCATTAAATTTGCATACAGCCCCGAGCACAGAGGTTCCTGTATGTGCACCGTTCTCCTGTTCTTGATGATGGGCATATCTGACAGAAAGATTCTGTCAGGATTAGCTCAAGAAAAACACCCCCAAGGAGATAATTTGAAGTCATACTGAGACTTTGCCTCAGTACATGAAAATAAACATGAAATCCTCAGCACTCTCTGCACATTGAGAAGTTCCCACCAACACCCGCTGCACACCGGGGGATAATCTACTGGAGCTAATTAACACACAGTCATACACAGCGCTGTTAGAAGTGGTTGCCACTTAGGATTGATTTAGTTGCTGCAGTGCTTAAAAGAGACTTGAGAAGGTTTTTGTGTAAATGTGAGAGGAAAGAAGAGGAAATAAAAGTGTAAAAACAGCTGCAGAACTTAAAGGTGCTAAGGTCCCCCTCCCATCCCTAAAGACATTAGAGAAAGTTATTGAGAAACCATTAGTATTCCAGTAAAGAAAGCTTTTTCCTTGATTTTATGTTTCCTTCCACATCAAAATACACCCTCCCTCCCCCCATGCAGAGTCTATAGGTTGTGGCTAAGAAAAAGGGCATGTTTTACTTCATAAGCAAACGAACTCTTCATTAGCTGCTGACATATGGATTGTGTCATCTAAAAAAACAGCAATCTTCTCTCTCCATGTTTACTTCTCCCTTTATTTTATCTTCCTGATTTATGTAGATTTTCAGCAAAGTTATTAATTAGTACTGTCTTAGGGAAAATGATCAAGGAATAAAGGGCCACAAACAATTCCTTCTTATTAAACTTTGTGATACGATCAGGACAGAACACATCTAACTACTTAAAAATGTTCTTCCTCAAAGTGAATGTTATTGATGCTATCTTATGAATAAACAATGTCCTTAATAATAATGATAGTGAAATATCACAACTGAGTAAATAGAGAGGCTTTTGCAACTTGCTTTTTATTACTGAAACATGATGGAAATAATGCAGAAAAAAACATTAGTGTAAACCCCATTAAATCAGGCTTTGTGAAAATTTAGAGAGTTGCCATTGATTTCTTGCCCTGATAAAAGGGGTTTACTAAAGAAAATTATAACGACATAAAAAGGATTTCAGGGGAGAGAATGTTTACTTTGGATGTGAGAATCCACTTTTTATTTTAGCTGTATCATTTGTATCCAAAATAGCTAGAAATCTTTCTTGATTCAGAGTAATTCTATTTGGCTATATTTTGCTTGCCATTAAGTTGAGATACGGTTTATTAAGAATAAAACCTCCATGAAAAATATTCTATTAAATATATTTTTCCATCAGGTTAGACTAGCTTGCAAAAAAAAAAAAAAACCTCAACAAAAATACATTGACATTGAGTATCTGTTATGTACAAAGCCCTCTACCACATCCTGAGTAGAATAGAAAAATAAATACAATCTTTTCTCCATTCTTTATAAGCTCAAACCCAGGAGGGCAGACACATTTGCAAAGAATTAGGGAACAGCAAACAAGTTCATCTTGAGAACCAACTCTAAATAACTGGCGATGGCCTAACCGGTTTGGCTCAATGGATAGAGCGTCGGCCTGTGGACTGAAGGGTCCCAGGTTCAATTCTGGTCAAGGGCATGTACCTTGGTTGGGGACACATCCCCAGTAGGGGGTGTGCAGGAGGCAGCTGGTCAATGTTTCTCTCTCATTGATGTTTCTAACTATCTAACCCTCTCCCTCTCTGTAAAAAACAACAACAACAATAATATATATTGAAATAAATAAATAACTGGCAGTGGTAATTTGGAGTGTTTTGTTGAGATGTGATACCTGCATGTGCGCAAGCACACATCCTGGGATTAATTTATAATGTCTGCCAAGAGAAAGGGTATCAGAAGTGGGAGAATGCAGACAATGTCACTGTCAACTCTGGCCTAGAAAATAGAATTTAAGGATGAGACTATACGTAAGAAATAAGTTTAGAGTGGTTTCTGAGGTTTTATTTTCAGTATCTTTTTTTAAACCAACAAATTAACAATGATTTGGAGGCCATTAATTGTGCTTCCTTCTATGAATTATAGAGTGGTTTATATAAAGATAAAAGTATAAAATAGATGTTCAATACTAAATCTGAAGACACAAAACTTTGCAAGTGTCATGGAAATGCAAGTGAGAGACTGCTTTGAACTGGACACAATACTGGAGGAGAATTTGTGAGTTCTGGGACTTTTCAATGTGGGACCAGCATATCTGAATGAGGAAACCTTATTAAGTAGAGAGAAAGGTTGTGTTTTGGCAAAAATATTTTTTTCTTTTTTGCCATGTCTCCAAATGTTAAAAAAGATGAGCTGGAAGCAGCTGCTCAATCTACTCTAAATAGAACAGATACCAAGTACCAAAAAGGACTATGAAAGATCACCCTCTTCCTGTATTTCGCCTCAGTCTGCTTCTTGGACGTTACCCTATTAACACTGTCATCAAGAGACACAAAACTGACAAAGCTTTCGTTCTTCATGTTTAAAAGGAGCTGGAGAGATAAGAACAATTTTTAAATATCTTAAGAAATGTGTGGACATTTCATTTTTATTTCATTAATTGCCATCTACAGCTACACTCATCTGCTCCAAAAGAACTAAAACCCTTGGATGCCACTTCAGGAGGCTGCTTTCCCTTCTGGTTTAAGGCACAGAGAGGCTCCGGGGGAGGAAGATGGATTGAGGAGTGTCTGGATGTCAGTGTCGGTGAAACCTGGCAGCTCCCCAAATGCTAAGCGTTAAGAACATTTTTCTGAACCTCCTTCAGTCACAAGTTTTACTTCGTATTGATGTTAAAAAAAACGGATCTTTACCGTGTCTTTCTCCTCCAGCAATTTCTGGTTTCTTTCTTCGGCCTTTTGCAACTCTGCCTCCTTTCCTCTCTTGGTTTAGTTCTCCCTTTTCCAATGTGTTATATATCCTTTCGTGGAAGGAACCCAGCTGGGTTTCTATCTGATTTTGCATTAGAATAACCTGAGGGTGGTTTGATTTTACTAATCATACCTGAGCCCTATCCACAACCAGTTAAATCAGAGTCACTGAAGGACAGAAACGTACGTGTGTGTGTGTGTGTGTGTGTGTGTGTGTGTGTGTGTGTGTGTGTGTGTGTGTGTGTGTGTGTGTGTTTTCTTCTAATGCATCCTTGGTGATTCTAATGAGCATCCAGGTGAGTGGACTATAGAAAATCAGTGGTTCTCAAAGTGTTGTCCCTGCACCATTATCAGCATCACCTGAAAACCTGTTAAAAATGCAAATACCTGAACCTCACCTCCACCCTACCACATCAGAAACCTTGGGACTGGAGCCTAGATTTCTGTGTTTTTAAGAGCCTTCCTGTTGATTCTAAAATATGCTAAAGTTTGATAAACTATGTGCTAGATCGTTGACATTTTTTGTCTAAGTTAAGACCTTTTGTAAGCTTTTATTTAAGGTATGGTCCTCAACCAGAAGCATCAGGATCACCTAAAAGATCTACCTTTGGTTTACTGAGGTTTTCAATCTGGGTTTGAACACGACCCCCAGGTGGTGTGCATGTAGATCAAAGGCTGAGAAGCACTCTTTTCAGAACCTACACAAAGTTCCATGTACTCTGCCAAGGAGTTGGCTGTTACAGTCTTTTTAATAAATGTAATAATTATTCATTTCTCAAAATGGAACACACTTATTCTTGAGCTATTATAAGAGAAACAAAGTTGTTTTTCCAATATGGTGACAGGTCTAAGTCTTTTTCTATATTTCTGTTTCTCTTTTGAGAAAATGAAGAAGTAAAAGGTCAAAATTCCTGATGCTTTCCCTAGTTCTGAGATGTGTCCATTTTATTACTCTGGAAATAGGATCTCCTGGGTTTGACAAAGAACACAGAGGTTTCTTTGCTCTGTGTCCTCTCCTATACATGGGAAGGGATCTCTGAGGATAAAACAGAAATATGTACTGGCTGTATTAGGAGACAGCAGTGTGTGCATTTGTATGTATATTGGGGTAAATTAGAAAGAGAGAGGGAAATGTCATCCCCACTAAGTCAAGTTCATCACCCCGTAAGGTCATGCCCTGGTGTGAGGATGCTCCAGCTTCTCTGTAACAGAGGGGGCCCTGTTGTTCTGTGATTATTCTAAAACTATGAGAACCAGTGTAATGTCAAAAGATCACAAACCCACCTGCTCAAGCACCTGTTTTTCCACTCTTCTATTTTCATCTCCAACTTCAGCCTCATTTAGCTCAGATAAGAACTGATCCCTTGAAACTGCAGGTCCTTCACATGTTTGGTATCCTAGCCTAAGCCCGGATTTGGGAGGGGTGGAGAGTAGGTGGAGAGAAGGACTGTTGGATGATCTACATTGTTAGAAAAACATTTTCAGAATTAAAAAGAGCACACTAAAAAATAATGTTTTAACAGTATGCCTGAATCTGATTAAAATCAACATGTAAATCAACTACATCTAATAAAGGAATATATCATTGGCTCTTATTATCAGAAAGTCTTGGGAAAATAAAAGATTCAAAATCAAATGGGTAACATTAAGAAATGAGTAAGCCTGCCTACCATATTACAGTTATTTTTCTCATCCCAGTTTGAAACTTCTTAGTCACTCAAGTTACTTCTTTCTGAGCTTCTCCCCTACCCCCAACCCTAGGGGTTACCCTATGAGAAAATGACTTCTCTATCTAACCGCTTAGGATGTGAATATTTGCTGTGAACCAGCTGTAGCTCTAATAATCATTGATCCATGGAATCAAAGGCTGCTCCTCAGAAACAATACGCTCTTCTTGTTCCTGAAACTGCACTCTGTAACCTCTGAAAGAATAATAAAGAGTGGGCATGACAGGTCCAAAATGCAAGCACAGCCACAAGGTTCTTATGATTGGGTTAATTTCAAACTTTAGAAAAGTAAGTAGTTGATGTTTTATCAGCAAAGTTGATAACGGATGGTATACAATTTCTAGGACTATGGGGCAATTTTTGCAAAATAAGATGCATCATGCTACTAATTTGGTCAATAGCTGAAACTTGAAATGCTGATAGTTTGAGATATATTGACATAGTGGTGATGATCCAAAGTTAGTTCCTCTCCCACTTAAATATACTATTCTATATTAAGAAATACAATAATTCAGAAACAATTTGTTCAAAGGGTCCCTGAAATAAACCAAGCTCCATTCTCTAAAATTCAGTAAGTTCCTAGGTAGCAAAGAAATATACATAGGGATGAAGGTTTATAATTTTTTGAGCTCCACAAAAATAACATGGAATTAGACATTCATATGTATAAAATATTAACCTGAAAATAAAATATATTGATAAGATTTCCGTGTAATTAAACTCAGTTTCCATCCTCAGTAAGATGTGACTTTAATAAAAATAAATAAATGTTTTCACGGTCAGGTCCTAACCAATTTTGAATTCCAACCCAGAAGAGAGCCTGGACACTTAGTGGGCACTTAGCTAATGAGAGGAAGGAACAAAGGAAAGAAGACCAAAAGTGGACAAATAGCCCTGATAACAAAAGAGAACTATCTTTCCAAAAGAAATCAAAAGTTATACTTTTTAATATTTTTTAATTTTTCAAGTTTACAAACATCATGTCCTATTTTCAACTCATTAATTAGAAATAAAGGTACATTTTGGTATGTGCTCTGCAATTGTTTGAATTAATATACTTATCAGTTCTTAAAAAATGTCTGATAAGAAAGGAAATGATCCTCTTTGCCATTAAAACCACACACACACACACACACACACACACACACATTCAATGGCACTTTGTAGTATTTGTTTAAAAGTAACAAACCACAATAATAATGTTCGTTTGTTTGGCTTTTAGCTGTTCTTAATAATAAGCAAAAAAAGAAATAAGATTAAAGGGGTCTTACTGGTGAAGGCTCTGAAATGTTAACAGCAATTGCCACATTACACATGAGAGTCCCTGACTTCAGAAGCTCTTTTTCATCATCTTTGCTACATACGTACTAAAATATTATTCTATATTTTAGAAGACTAATGGGTTTCTCTGTTATATGAAGGGATGCATGAGAAACAAAACATTGTGTTTCAGACAAGAGGCCTTATGATTTTCAAAATTCCAGGTTATATACCCAGCCATTTGGCTGTCTCCCACCTACATGGGGTCACAATGCAAAGTAAAGTCACCTCTGAGCAAAATCGTGAACTTCAAGGCCAAACAACTGCATAAATACTCTGTAGGCCACAGACCATCATCAAAGTCTGGAATTTATGCAAATAACACTGCTTACATTTAACAGATCTAATGGTGTAAGCTTTTCTAGCCTAAATGAGTAAATGTAGAGCTTTTTATGGTGCAAGATTGCTCCCTACAGGCCAAACTGCAGAATGACATACAATATAATTGGGGTGGAGGGGAGAAAGAGGTAAACATTTCTTTTACAATGGCACATAAGTTATTTGCTGACAAGGTGATAAGACCAGGAGCATGTAAGATTGCATAATAAATATTGGGATAAATATTGACAGGTTTTTAGAAAAAACCTATAGTCCAGTTTTAGAGTTTTCTATTATTCCCCACTCTTTTCTTTTGGGGCATTTATCTTCTAAAAAATGTAAGTTGCTTTTCCAGTAGGGAAAAAGTTCTCTTTCAATGATATATTCTAATAGCTCTGAATGTTCACTGACTAAATATAGATCCTATGTAGAATCTAAGTTGATTGTTTTGTTTGTTTGTGGTACAGTGATCAATCACAAAATTTGGAATTAGTTTCCATGGTCCCCCCAACAAATCTCATCAGGAGGTGGTGATGAAGGGAGGGAACTCTTTATACTACATATGCCCTAATCTTATATAACTTTTAAAATTCATTTGTTTTTAATAACTATCTACTTTCAGTATTTAGAGTAATTTAAAGATTATGTATATTTTAAACTATACTACTTCTTTAAGAAAATATCCAATACTGTAGTAATGAAGTCAGATAATAGTTCATATTACAATAAAGGAATCTGACTTTTATTTGCCAAAAATATAAATATGCTGAATTTTCAGTAATTTATATAGCAACCCACATATTCTAAAATACAAAGAATAATTTTTAAAATGTAGATCTTGAAAATTATGTTATTAGAAATGCATTTTCCTTTGAAATAAGAAATTTAGAATAAATTTATTCTAAAATTTATTCCCTTGAAATAAAGAAATTTCAACTCTAAGGAGAGTAGGTTTCAAAACAGAATAATATATTATGGTTAAAACACATCAACAATCTGTCACACCATATGTACAAATAAATATATTCCACTATTACTGCACATGCTATAAATGAGGCCAATGAAAATTCTGAAAAGGTAGAACAAATTCTTTCTCATACTGTTTTAGATGCTAAGTACCATTGTCACCATTTTCTAAGATATCCATAAAGGAAAGTTACCATTATTTAATACTGTTATTTTTATAGTTCAAACATTCTGCTTGCCCATCTGATAAGATGTCCTACACATCCTTAATTTTAAACACAATTTAGGACATATTCAGGTTGAATAAGGAAAGAATACTATTCTTTATCATTGGATTTTGGTTTTGGATAGTAAAATTTTACTTACAACATATCCTTAAATATATCTAGATGTTATAATTTTAGGTAAAATTCCATTAAAGTGCTCAAATACAACAAAATAAGCAATGAAAAGTCATTGTACTAGGAATATATTTGTTAGTATATTCTTTTATAGCAACTATAGATGGTTCAGCATTTTTCCCCAATTAAAGTATGAATTTTAAGCAATTAGGTGATGTAATAAATGAGTGTTATAGAATCTATAAAAGTGGGAGTGGTGAAGGCATCAACCTACAGGTGTTTCCCCACTACCCTTAAGTCTCCTGAAGAGCCAATTTTTAATATATGGTGTTTAATTGTATATAATCATAATGCAATCATGTAATGATTAAATGTTCTCAATTTTATTTTAATTAAATAGATGATCTTTTTATTAAAAACAGTTTTCTATAATTAAATTGTTCAGGAAATTTTTTAATAAAGATCAAAGATGAACCATATAATTTTTAAAAGCAGTTAATAGTAAATTTTCTGTGAAATTAAATATTTAATTCATTTAACAATATTTTTCTCTTACATAGTTCTCAGTAAATTGTGTTGTTACTTGCCAACTGATTTATATTTTGTCAGTCAGTATAATTGTGAACAGAATTAGTGAAAATGTTCAGGATGTGTGAGAAAATTATTATTTAAGGGTAAGAAAAGTTTTTAATATTGCCCTCTTAGACAAAATAGACTATAAAGGCTGTATTATTATTTACCTGGGGCAAACAAATTCATATATAGTCCTAATTCTACTATAACATAATTATAAACCATAATGAAGGTTTTCCTATTTGCACTTAGGAAGGGTTGAGAAACAAAATATAAAGCTGAGTAATAAAAACTGTATTATGGTTGGTAGATACTTATCCTAAAGCTATCTATCAAAATCACCTAAAATTATTGATCATAAGATACAGTGTCATTATTCTTTGGCACAATTGTAATGCTCATAGCAAGATAGCTACTTTATTTATATGTTGTTTTAATGTGGATTATGTATTGTGAAAATTGCCTATATATGCAATATAACTTTTTTTTTCTTGGTTGGAAAACTGTATTTGACATTTTTTTTCTATTTGTATTTTTCATTGTTCTCATGCTAGACATGAATGAATTCTAAAATTAAATTCACATTATCATTATGAATGCTAAACCCATCAGGTCTCTTGCTAGAAAAGGATGTTACTTTTATCTTTGTTACATTCTCTGAAAAACTTACTGGTAACATACTTTCAGAAAATGCCAGCCAATAAACTACACTAAAATAATTTTCTTTATAAAAGCACAGTGATCTTTGGCATCATTCACTATTTCCAAAGCCATAGAAGAACAGATAACAAATATATGACTCACAAATTATCAATTATGAAAAATAATCTGGTTCAGAAAGCTGCACTAATGTAAAAAGATGGATTACTTGTCACAAACCAATAAAGGCTATTGTTTGTGAATCCAATATTTGCTTTTATCATTTATGTTGACCAACTTAAAATGATTTTAAAACCACATTACTTTTTGAAAAAAACATTGCTATAAAGATGAACACAGGTATTGGGGGGAGAAGAGACCAGATGTATAATCTGTCATCTTTCAAACAATTTATATTCTTGCATTGAATCCAGCCTACAAATCTAAGTTGCAAAGACTTGGTCAGCAAGGATAGATGCCTGAGAAAGGATCTGCCTTGTTCCAGACAGTGGACAGCAGCGGGAACGTCAGTGTGACTTGGATTGTACCATTCCCTTTGTTGTTGTCGTTGTTGTTAATCCTCAGCTGAGAATATTTTTCCATTGATTTCTAGAGAGAGTGGAAGGGAGAGGGAGAGACAGAGAAACACTGATGTGCGAGACACACATCGATTGGTTGCCTCTTGCACACACTCTGACAAGGGCCCTGCTACTGAGGTACATGTCCTTGACTGGAATAGAACCCGTGACCCTTCGTTCCACAGGCCGACGCTCTATCCACTGAGCCAAACCAGCCAGGGCTGTACCATTCCTTCTGATGTGCTATCCCGATGGCTGGAAATTTGCAGCTATCATGCTTCATTATACAGGGAAACTTAAACCCTATGTTTTTAAAAGCTAAGTGTGGTTTGTTGCACTTCTTATGTGGGTAACTGCATTTGTTTATTTTGTATTACATAGAGAAAAGCACAATGAAGCTACCAACCTCAGAAAGCCTTAATGGACAATTATCTTCCATACTGTTTCAAAGAAAGCAGAGATACAAGTCTCACCAATCAAGAAGAGCATTGGTGTGAGGGACTGGGTCTATTTTCATGCTCTATGTGCTTTCT
Organism: Corynorhinus townsendii; assembly: GCA_026230045.1. Classification (NCBI taxonomy): domain Eukaryota; kingdom Metazoa; phylum Chordata; class Mammalia; order Chiroptera; family Vespertilionidae; genus Corynorhinus; species Corynorhinus townsendii. The sequence goes on from JAPDVU010000012.1 coordinate 28,265,182, forward strand.
GATATCCCAATTACAACCTTTTGCACCTGCTTGTGAATAAAGCCTAGCATGGCAAGGAAAATCAGAACTACTTTGTCCATAAGGCCAGTGATAAGAGGTGCATATGTTATCTAGGGGTGGACCTATTCCCACCTGTAGATAACAGATTTTATCACCTGATGATACAGGTCACAGGTGAATTTCAGTGACATAAAATATGGCACACACAGGCAAAGGGTAGCAGAGACCATAATGCATACAGTGAGGAGTAATCCCAGGAAAATGAGGTGGCCAGACGGGTATCTGATGGGGAGACTGGAGAAAAGTGAGAGGGGACTGGTTTAAGAGTAGAAAGGTGGTCACATCTTTGACAATGGCGTTATTGACAATGGCCATTACCATTTAACACTTCTTTCCTCTTCTTACTGAATGAAGCAACACTAGAAATCCTTTAATAAACAGAAAAGGAGAAAGTCCAAAAGCCTAGTTATCTGTGCCAAAACATAGCAAGAAAATTTTAAGTATTAAACCCTGGTTCAACTTCTACTAGCTTGTTTGGGGTGGGGGGTCATGAATTTTAGTGAAATAGGGCTCATGAAAGTTCCTGGATGTATTCCTACTTGGACTCTAAAAAGAAGTGGAAATGAGGTAGGGTGGTGGTCGGCAAACTGCGGCTCGCGAGCCACATGCAGCTCTTTGGCCCCTTGAGTATGGCTCTTCCACAAAATACCCCGTGCGGGAGTGCATGTACAGTGCAATTGAAACTTTGTGGCCCATGCGCAGAAGTCGGTTTTTGGCTCTCAAAAGAAATTTCAATCGTTGTACTGTTGATATTTGGCTCTGTTGACTAATGAGTTTACCGACCATTGAGGTAGGGGAAGAACATAATTGAGTAACTATTCAATGATGGCAACTGCTAGCTAATGAAGACCTATTACACCTATATTTTTAATAGAAAATGTGCTAATAGACTATGTTGGAGATCAGAACAAGCATATGACTAAGATGTTTGATTACCTAGTCTGGTTCCATGTCTGAGATCAACTATAACACTGTAAAAAGGAGTGTTTCTATGACAACAACTGAGCTTGCTAAGAAGTGGGTGACCAACTCAAAGGATGAGTTTCTCCAAATAATGTATGATCCATTAGTCCACAGTCTGTGTGACCTGGAAGCTCATTAGGTGAGGTAAACTTTTGTCTCTTACTCAAAACATTCATTTTGCTCTTAGCCTAGGCAAAGCTTGAATCATCCTCTTGGGCAAAGAATATTATATACGATTTATTTTTTTTTTAATTTGAAAGGGTTCATAAACCTATGAATGTAATCTTCTTGTATAAGGGAAACAAACCAACCTACTCTAACCAGCTCCAAGTCTAACATTCAGCCTCATGAAGGGTGATTATAATGATTTCTGAAGGTTCTGGACAGGGTCAGTCTCAAAGTCAAAGACAACCTATATAGTAACTTTCAGGAGTTGGCTGTTTCATCATCCACAATGTTAGACAAAAACTTTCTTTCCCAATGTCATTCTAAACTAAAATTCAAAACAGGTGTTTGATGCTAAGGCTGTAACCAAAATATTCCCCCTTATAACCTGCAACTCCGATAAGACTTCCCTCGGAAATATAATGGTTACATAGTCCTTGTAGGCTTTAACAAACCCCTATTTTCTTCTTTCTGCACCATACAATGTGCAGTCTATTTGCACCCATTCAGGACTAAATTACAGATAAAGTTACAGCAAATTTGTTTTCTCAAAAAAGCAGTCAGCCCTAATATCCCTTGAGTAATAAAAGCCTTGTCTTTCATTCAGAACTAGAACTGGCATAATTTTCTCCAAGAAACAAACTCTACTTCCTGCGACAATGGACCTGTTCTTAAAATTCTGAATGGGATACAGCTCAATTTGCAGGTGTTCAGGTATAAAGGTAAAAGGGCATTTGACCCCCCAACTGGCAATTGTTGCTGTGGTAGGTAACTTCAGTCTCCTTGTTATATCATTCTATTAGATAAGCTGCCAGAGTTTTCAGCTCTGAATTACAGAGGTAAGCTCAAGTGAATCAATAATTTATACAGATATATCTCATTCATTCTGATAGTACAAAGATACATGCTAACAGCCTGCTGCACCACGGAACAAAGCCGGAAAGACATTATTTAAAAAGAAAGAAAAAAGAAACCCATTTATCTATGTGAGCAAAACCATTACGTAATAATGACCTAATGGCTTATTAATTTTATTTTTTGACTGTTTTAACAAATAACCCATGATGAGATAAATAAGCTCTGTATGAATCTCAATCAGGTTGCTTTGCTGAGTGTTAAGCTAACATTTAAAACTTTCAGATTCAGTTTAAAAAAGGATGGTGTTTTACATAGCAATGTAATACAGATCATTTGAAAAAATGCATGCACCTAAGAACTTCACATTAATTAGCTTACTAAATCACTCAAATATTTTATTATTGAATTTCAGCATAAAATTATCTTGTAAAAGATGAGAATCAAATACATTTAGGAACTGTACACTAAGAGTATTGTTAATATAGCCTTATGCTGTTAATCATTACCTGGGGAAAATTACACAGTGTTTTTTTTTTCACTAATACTCTGACACTTTTATTAACTCATAATCCCTGTGCTAACAGTGGTGCATTAAACAAGTTGTAATTAAGAGGGCCGCAAATATTAAAAATGCCTACTTTAAAATTCTTCAATCATGTTAACGGGGATCCTCCAACACATGAGTTCCTCTAAAGGAGCACAGACCAGAACCAGTGTGGTTACCAGGTAAATTAATAATAGCCTAGGTGGCTTAAATAATGTTTCCGTAAGTTCCCACTGTCTTGTCCTTAAGGACAAAGGGGATTTGTGATTTTAAAACATGATAAAAATGTTTTCTAGCAGCTTTAATTATAAACAGTGACTGTTTCTTGACAGATCTGAACATTTGAGGATAAAATGCATTAGAAGTTGGCCCTTTGCCTATTTTACCGCTTTCAGTTCAAGGCCAGACATGTGTCTGTCTTGGACACATGAACCAATAACACTCAGATTTGGTTTGAGAAGCCTGTAGCAAAATCAGTGAGGGCAATAGATCCAATGAGAAGGAGGATAGCAACTAGAAGTAATAGGCAGGTACCATATTTTCCTCCACATGGAAAAAATATCTTTTCCCTTCTTTCCAAGAAAACCCAGTGAGAAATAGGGCAGATGGGAAAAATCTGGAAAAAATAAATAAAAGTGCACACATAAGAGAAAAACAGTGAGAGAGCGAGAGCGAGAGCGAGAGCGAGCGAGAGAGAGAGAGAGAGAGAGAGAGAGACACTAACACACTAACGCTGTGGTCTCTACCTAAAGTCCTTAAGCCCTATTTACGCTGTACTCTGGGGCTGACTGCTGTAAACAGTTAACATTTCTGGCCTTCCAAGAAAATATTACAAGTCCCTTAAAAGCACAGAGAGGAAGGAGAAATAATGGAGTGCCCCATTTCTGACAGTCAAGATGGAGAGAAATGTTCCCACACTGATCTCATTAAGATGACGAAAATAATGAGTGTGAATCTTATGTATGAATCTCATAGTAGATAGAGGTGAGCATAAATGTACCCCACATTTACCCTTTTATGATGCCTGATATACTACATTCATTCTCAGCTTCATCTGATACTACTGTTGGGGGTTTCTGTTACAGCTTTAACTTCAAGTTTTGCTGCCGAAGTCATCTGAGTCAGTCATTCAACGCAGTTTTATTGAGTGTGCATGGAAACGGGGAAGATCTGTTAATGGCAATGGAAGCACATCTCGGGCAGAACAGCCTGAATTTATTTCCTGTCGCTACTTCTGGTAATGGATTAAAAATACTGATAAATGGCATTTTTAAGTTTACAATCTATTTTATTTCCTAGTTCTTTAAACGTAGGTTAAACAGTCTAGTCAATTAGAAATAGAACTGAGGTATTATTAAATATGTCTCCTGTATATTTTTGGAAGAAAAATCATGCATTTTCAGCAAACACTGGCAGGATGTTTTCCCTTGTGATTTATCTCTCTTTCTTAGGTCCAACATAGACTTTTTTCAAATAAGAATCTTAAGCGAAATCATTTTTCAAGATTAATACACAGCTCTCAGAAACAAAAATTTGTGTGGTTGTGATTTTGTACAGTACTCAAGCCTGAATGATCTCCAGGCCCTTGTGGTTAAGGACTTCAAAGCATTTCATACAGATGATTTAATTTAGCCTTCTTCACCCCAGTAACTCCAATTGCAATAAATTGCTGCACCAAGTTTATAGCAAACCATACCTCACATAATTTATATAATGAAGTGGGCAACACCCTACAAATTCTAATAGTATCTCAAAATGTGCTCAAATTATAATTTAGGATAAGAGTAATACAATAAAGCTGGATCACCAGCTTTCCTAAATAATTCAGAATACATATACCCCTCCCCCCACTGGCATTTATTTAGTCTAATGAAAATTTAGGCCATGTACAGGTTCATCTTAGCTACAATTAAATCAATATGGATCAATATAGATGGCTTAAACTGTTTAAGCAACTCAATGACAATATATGTTTGAAACCTGGGAAATATGTTCTTAATGAGTCTACATTTACTTTTGGGAATAAGTAACTTATACTTCTGAGAAGCCAAATGACATTTTTATACTTTTCTAAAATGTATCTCACTTAAACACACAGTGCACTCTAAGAGTTCTTTATTATCATGCTCAGATCTGCAGTGTTTTAGGAGCTATAATGTGGTATGACTTCAACTAACAGAAAAATTTATCAAAACAAGATATACACATATTACTTAAACTGCAGGAATAATACTAAGCAAAGTAAACACAGATTTACTAATTCAAGGAGGTCATTCCAGCCCTCCCAAATCAAACAGGAAATACTAAGGATTGGTAAACCAATTTCACACTCTTAGAACTCTATAGAACAATGCCAGGCACTTGGTTTTTCTTAATTAAGGACAACTTGACTTATGAACTTCAGGATATAGAGATAGATCTCTCCCTGTCTTTCTGTCTCCCTCTTTGCCCTTCTTATCTTCTCAATGCTGCTGTCTTTGTGGCATCCATTACCAGCAAGTGGGGGGAGGTGGAGGGAAGTAGTGAGTGTCTCAGTAAGTCCCTTTACCTTTTAGCACTTTAATTTCCTCTACTGTAAAAGGATCTCTAAGCTCCCTTTCCCACTGTAGTATTCTAAGACTTTATCTGCACCTTTCAAAGCTCCACAGTCTCCTGCTTGGTAGGCCCCATGCCTTTGCCACTAGAAAGGTGCTCTGTGCTGAAGCTGAGGTTGAACAGATGTGTCCCACTGGATCTACTTCGTACATACCAGTATAACGCTCCAATTTTACTGCCAGCATCCTAGGAAGGGCTCAATAGGCTTTGTGAGTGCTTCTGTGTCATAATCTATGACATTCCTTCTACGCGGAAATGAGTTCCAAGGTCTAAGCAGCTGTCTTACAAAACAGACGTTTACATCTTATTTGGAGGTTGGGAGCCCATATGAAAAATATAGGCGTTAGAAATAAAACTGTGGTAGGAAGCTCATATCCTGAGAATTTTAAGTATGAAGGAAACAGTACACACCCAGATAAACTAGTAGACCCTAGGTTTAAAAGGTCTTTCTGATAAATACCAGCTTCCTGGTTGAGGGATACAATAAGGCTTAGGGAAAAACACTTAAAAAATATTTTAATAATGTACTAACATCTTTAAACTGAAGTAAAAACTTCTGGGTAAGGGTAATGCCTTACGCAGTGGTCGGCAAACTCATTAGTCAACAAGCGGCAAACCGGGGCTCGCAAGCCTCATGTGGCTTGTGAGCCGCAGTTTGCCGACCACTGCAATAGGCTTTTGCAATGGAAGAACCAAATTCCATTTAAAATAATTTAAACTAAACCAGATAAATCTGCATTATTGCTATCTATCTAGAAAAGGTGAACTCAGTTACCTGAGCTTCTATATTTATGAATTAATTTTCTCTGAGTAGCAGCCCTCACTTTACTAATATCACTTCAAAAATATAACACCTCTTTTACATAAACTCAGTATACTAATTTATGGATAATTAATGGACTGGATTTAAAAACAGTGATCTATTATTTTAAATTAAATAAAAATATTTCTCTAATTGACTAAGGGAAATAATATTTAATTAACCAATATTTTATGACAAAACTGGATGCTCTATTCTTATTTGAAACATGTAAGCATTGCCTGAGTCTGCTTGGTAGGAACTGTATAGAATGCTATCCATAGAAAATGCAGTAGAATAATTTGTATTTGGTGAAGTGGGATATATCACATCGTATATTTACATAGCATTGCAATAGTAGTTTACTAATTCCTATGGGAAACTGGGGAACTGTCATGCAGAATAGCCAGTAGACAGATATCTTTACTGTTTCAAATGACTTTCCTACTCCACAATCTTTTTTCCTGCCTTTCCAATGAAGACCTCATAGGTAATTGAGCCTAATGAAGTATGCTTTCATATCTCTGACATAATGATATGCATTTAAGAATATAAAGATTATCTGTTAGTCATAAATATAGTGCAAAGTATGGATAAAACCCATCAAATCCTCATAATGAGAGAGGTTATATTACTTAGGCCACAATTAATGTTCACCCCACTTCTTCATTTCAGTGAAACACAACAATGCACCCATAGAACTGGTGAAAAGAAGAAAACTCTCATAGGGTTTTCATAAGGGGAAGATTTATTTCTACATGAAGCCAAACCAAGTTTTTCCTTTAGGTAGACTCCAATGTAGTCAATGACTTTGTATAGAGATTACAAATTCTCTTTCTGCAGACTGAATATCTATGGGAATAATTTGTATTGTATGCAAACTACAGTAAATCCAAAGTAAACTTTATCATCAGCAGCATGAAAGTAAACATAGTTAAATTCATATTAAACTTCATTTAGAGCATGCATTCTCAACAGAGGCTGTATGGCAACCAAGGGTGTAAAAACTGGGTCTTAGAAGAGAGAAAAAAAATGTTTTGTTTTTTATTTTATTTTATTATTTTCTTCCCTTGCCATTTATCCCCACTATACCCTTTTCCAACTCCAACCCCCTGTTCCCGCCACAATCACCATACTGTTGTTCATGTCCATGAGATCTTTCTCTCTTTTTAATTGAGAAAAAAAAATCTTAAAATATCACTATGATTTGTGGTCTTCTGAAACTTAATACTCCTGACAAAATCTTACTCCTTAGCAGTTAGTTTCTCTCATTTAATTAAATAATTTTTTCCTCCTTAGATGCAGAATCTGAAAAAAAAAAAAGAATTGAGAAGCATTGATTTAAGATTTTAAAAAGCCAAGTGTTATCTCTAAATTTTTTAATACTATTCTTAAAATCAGGGTTGACTCATTTTTATCCAATTACCTGTTTACACTTGATATGATTTCCATCTTTCCTAGCTTCTTAGCTTTCTCTAATTTGCTCTTCATTTTTTCCCTTTGAGCCTGTAGCTGATGACTGGTGTGAACATGAGAAATGGCCTCTCATCTTCACTCTGTTACTGATCTCTAATGTTAAACTTGCTGAGTGTTGGACCTCAGTCATCACAGCAAAGCAGATGCAACGCAGAATCATAACACATAACTGTGGCAAGACTGACTTCTGTCTTTTTATCCAGTTCCGACTGTCATGTTAAAATGTGGTAAGATGACTAGAAAAGGGGCAATGAAAAACAGGATCAACTTCCTTAACAACATTTTAGGTTAGCTTCTCACCTGGTAAATTAACTATAATACATTCATAATTCTAAGGAATATCTTCATAACTGGTCAAAATAGAAAAATGGGACAACAGAAAGCATGCTATTCCTATTTCTTAATATTTAGCGTAAAACTATTTGGAGAGTGAACTTACTGTCTAAAGTATATTAATGACTATACTTCTATTATAATCTATAATCTTTCAGAAGTGATTATTCTTATTTTTCAAAATTTTACTAAAATAAATTATCTACTTATCTCATTCATTTAAACATTTTTCTTTGCAAGTCACTTTATATGAAAATATTTTGCAATGGAATATGGCTTGCTAGTTTGCTCAGAATGTATGTCCCTAACACTTTAAGTTAAAGCTGGAAGGTAGAAAATTCTTCACAGGACAAGAAGTTTGCTTTAGGAATCTGGGGACAGACAGTGAGACATCTCTGATTTTATAATTTTTGATCCTTAGTCAATTCTGTTATAAAATCTGGGCAATGCACCTTGTTTTAAAAGGGTCTCATAAAGGTTCTGAGGCTGAAAATATCTGATAAGTAATGCAAGGAGGCTGCGAGAGGTGAAGTGGGACTGCAGCCACACAGCAGGATGGGGACTACACCCAGGCATTCATGAAAGCATTGCCTGAGTCTGCTTGGTAGGAACTGTATAGAATATTAACTTTGGGAAACCTTCATTGCAGATACCATTAAGCTTTATGAGAAGGCTAATTCCTAGATTCTATATTGTATCATAGTTATTTTGGTGATAACTGTGGTTCATGTTTGATTTTAATGTAGCACACCAGCACTATACATGAGAAAAAGTGCAGTAGTTTTCTTTTTTCTCTTACATCACCCATGGAAGAAAATGTCCCCAGATTATAGCATCTTCCTGCTGTAGAGGACAAAGGAAGTAGAGACAGTAGAATGTGTATGTTGTGCTATAAGAATTAAATTCTTCTTCTTATAATTATAAAACAGAATTTAAAAGGAGCAGCTTTTCAGAAAGTGGCTTATGTGATTCTCTTCCTCCAAAGAGCAGGAGACCCTTTTGCTGATATCTATTAAAATAAACAGCAACAAAAAAATGCATTGGCATCATTTAAAGAGAACTAAGCAGTGATTTGAGAAAGTGCTCTATCTGTATATGTAACAGCTGCAGAAACAAAACAAAAATACTATACATTTATTTTTTTAAGACTACATTTAAAGAGACCTCCAAACTGAACTAGACCATCATTCCTCAAAAAGCATTAGAAAAATCTAGTCAAAATGCTTTGTTCCTTTAATATCTGATGTGCAATTTCCTGATTCAGGGCTGATTTTAGCTAATTGTGATCAACCCTAAAACTCAATTTGCTTCCAAATTGTGGTTTTAGATGCAATTGTAAGAATTTACATGCATTGCTTTGTGAGAGGCACCAATTAAGCAAACCTAATTTTTCATAGGCCAATATTTGAAAAAAATTATTCTAATCCAGGTAAATTTAAGGAAAATGTATATTTTGAGTATCAACTTGATTTGCCAGCATATCCATATGAATTGGGCACACAATCTCTTTACTCAAAAAAATTTTAGTACTATAATCTTCTTGGTGCCAATAATCTTTGACTTCGTTAAAGAAATTTTAGGCAACTTTGGAGGTATACTATCTTCTAAGTCAGTGAATTTCTATATAGGCTTTTTTCTTTCCTCACACATTGGTGACTCAATGTTTAAAGTACCTTTACAATTTGTATACATGAACTTGGAAGTATTGTTTAATAAACTTAGTAAGTGTTTATGTCAGCGGAAAACATAAATGAAGAAGGGCTTGGAAGTTTAGATTTACATAACTTTAGGAAAAATCAACAATGCAGGGGTAGGACCAACAGTTATAGATAATTTTGCTTTAGTACTTGTTTCTTTGATTTTCAGAGGTCCTTCTGTTTTGTTATTGTAGGGAAGTAACAAAAATTACATCTGAAATATTTCCAGTTTTTCTGCTAACCCTAAAATAAAATTGCAGCAACAACCAAAAGTTTCCATTATAATCATTTGAAAATTGCTATGGACTTAAAGCATAATTTTGTTAGTGTGGTATTACTGATGTCTCTAAAATTTTTAAGATAGAAATTTCTATTGCAAGACTAAGGTTACCTTCCATATGTAGTATAATCACCCTAAATTGCTCAGTAATATTAATGCTAAGACAGGAACTACAGGTGACATAGGCATGTCTTTGTTTTCACATTGATATTTATCCTTAAGCAATGCTCCCTTTTTTGTCACTGAACATGAAGGCCAGTTAAAATGTCCTTATTGTTTGTAATAACTTTTAGAAAAATTCATATGTTGTTTACTAGCAGCAGGCTTTCCACACAGGAAGTACTTGATAAGGCATCCTTGGGACCTATTGTCTTCAGAGCGTTATACTATATCCCATCGCCTCTGCAAGTCAGTTCTTCCTCGTCTGCTTGTGCTTCCTCCATTTTTAAAAAATCATTTGGCTACACAGAGCTGCCTCATGTCATTCTTTGCATGCATCATCTCTGTTTTTTCTCTTTTCCTGCATAATGGCCCAGCTTTTCAGCTGTCCTGAGTGCAATCCTTTACTAAAATGGGGATTGAATGAAGGTGGAACACAAATTATCTGGAAGCAAAGGAAAACCAGGCCTTTGAAAAGGACCCAGAAAGGCACGAGTAATGAACCTGAGTGGCCTCGATGAATTGCTGGAGAGGGAATTCTCCAGTTTTGACACAAAAGGAACACACACATGGATACCAAGGAAAACCTAGCGAAAGAAGCTCAGTAGAAGCCTGCCTCGTGGGTTAGTCAGGATAGAGGGTTAAATAAAGCCAGTAGCCCTCCAGATAGGAACAGAAACAAATGTATTTTATGAGTTACAGTAAAGCATTCAAACACACCGTGTTGGAGCACAAGGTACTTTGAGGAGTTGACATCCCTTCATAATTCATGTTCATTCTTCTTCTAAGTAAAATATGTGTCTCCCTGTAGTTATTCTGTTAGGAACTGTACTTTAAAGGCAAGAGGACATTTTTGATAATGCACATCTTAAACTTTTCATTAAACTACCAAATTTAAATTCTACCTTTTTGTGCACTCTGACATTTTTGTCTGGCATTTTCATTAATTTTGCGACATACATAAATGTAGCTGAAATGTTAACTGATCAATACTGTGTCTCTCTCATGTAGCACTAGCACTCCACTCCCTAAGGACCACACAGCAGAACAGAAATTAAATGTGTAAAATATCAAATGTTAATGTTAAACACAGCGGCACTTACTGTATAATGACAGAAAAGGCTAAAACAATTCCAAATGGACAGATGGTACCACAAATTATCTACAATCACATTTAAAGATTAAAGTTTGTCCTGTAAAATAATTCTTTGACACACAGTGAAGTGTGTCCTTTTACTGATAGCTCAGTTGTCCAATTATTTTTGTGCTCATTACAGTGAGAAATGACAGTACTGGAAAGAGAGAATGTGCACTCTTTTTTTCACCCCATGTTGCACCCACTGACATCCATAAGAACACAAATGTCTGGTCAAGAGCCTGATGAAAATTAGGCCCAGCGTATGAGACATTTCCACGTCGACGGTAGAGGTTTCCAAAAGACAAGCCGGGCCTTCTGCGCCACATCCGTCTGCATTCGCTCTCAGGCATACAATATTCATACTAACATTTAAAAACCGAATTCACAGCACAAAAACACGGACATTCCCAGAAACGTGTTTGCTTATAATTTACCCATCACCTTCTAGGCCGATTTCAGCTCCTAGAATCAGCAGCTGGCTTTGAATCTTCCCCTCAGCACGTAGGCATAGTGCTAAAGAGGCCAGACCAGCTCTACCCCTGCGCTTCACATTCTCTGCGCTTCACTTGACATTAGGACAAAAAGTTATCATTTTTCCATTTTGATTTCATTATTCTACTTTTATTTTTGGATAGTAAGTTAGAAAAGAAGAATAAAACAAAGTAGATAAAAAGGCACTTAAACGTTATAAAGTTTACTGATCTGGGCCTAAAACCAAGCCACATAATGCTACAAATGCACATGCTCCACGAGGCAGCTGCATTTATGAAAAAAGTGGGCCAAGTGGAACCAATATTATAATAATAGACCCATGATCCAGCCACAGGGAATGATGGGAACAATATGTTTGTAACAATGGGGTGCTGCTCACACTCTTCTCCTAATGGGAAGCAGTTCTTTTCAATAAACTGGGCTAAAAAGGCTCTGGTTATGCAATGATATTCTGGAAACATTTCATTTTTAAGTACTCACATCATTAAATATCTATAAGGTAAATAAAATCCTACAAAAGTTTTTTTTAATTGTTGTAATACTAAGATTACACAGTACATTTTTAAAAGTTCTTTTAGAAAGAAAATAATATCTGCTGTGTGAATTTGACCAATATATTTAACCTTTCTGTGCCTCTGTTTTTTCTTCTGTCTACTGGAAAATAATAGTATCTAACTCATAATAAGGAAATGTTAAATTGATTAATAATTTTATAAAAAGCACTTTCATGTGTTAGTGCTTGAAAAACAGTTCCCTGGCACATAAATGCTTAATAAATATTAGTTAAGTAAATATTATATAAGGATCTTTTTGTGACAGAATTAAATCTGAGGTTAAAATAGATGATTGATAGATTATAAGATAGTTTAAAATATAAATGGAGGGTCTAGGGAAAATTGCTACAACACCATGAAGCTGTCTTTCATCGTTTAATAAGTAGCTTTATTGGAGCAAACCCTTATTTATCTGGCATCACTGAATAGAGTTTCTCCACATAAGAAACATTTTCGTACCGGTTCATTGGTTGGTCGGTTGATTTAGACAGCCGTTTATAATGGGAGCCTACTAAATGCGAGATACTCCATAGGCGATGGTGGAGGACAGGTGAACAAGGCAGGGTGCCCATTTCCGTGGAACTCTCGGTTCAGATCTTATAAGTGAAGTTTGGTTTCATTATTTGTTGTTTTCATCACATTCAACAGAATGTAATTCAGCGCTTTTTATTTTCTTAAAATGAAACAGTTAATATTATTGTTTCTTCTCAAAAGTACTCTTACTGTGTATTCACCTATTAGTTTGGCCTTTTTTTCATCATCGTCAGCAGTCCCTTTTCCTACCTTTACTGTGCCCTCCCTCCCTTTTTTGCAAGCATCTTGCATTCAGCTTGCTTCACAAGCTGACCACCAGCTAAAAGAGATATTACATTTCTTGTGCAGTGAACTTTGACCCTCCTACAGTGAAATCACTCAAGTATTATCATGTACATATACCCAAGTTTCTCAGAATTTTGGTGCCTGATTTTTTTTAATCAGAAAGAAGTTTTGAACAAAGTCTGCCATCTTGAATCACTGCACATGAGTGACATCTAGAAGCCAGATGAGTTTTTCTGGTGACTTACAAAACACATTGTAATGCTGAAGTGTTAAAAAGGAATATTCCTCAACAAATTGTATAATTACGTAGATTTCTCTATTTTCCAATTTTGTAAACAACTATGGGGGAATGACTTTGGAAGGAGTGAATCACAGATAGCAGCATAATATTTTGTTAGAATACTGTGTCTCTGATAAGGTGCCATGGAACTTGCAGATAATAGCCTAAAATATACAAAGAAACTCAATGTCATTTTTCCTCATTTATGTCGAAGTACCTCTATGACAGTGAAAAAATCTCAATTAAGTTTGCTAAACAGTGCCCCCCATGTACTTTATATGTGAAAGAACTAAATAAAAGAATATTAAAAGAGTGGTTTCCTTTCTAACACTTAACGATGATGACAATCTCTTTCTTTAAGAAGACAACAACATGTCTATGGGAAGCAGGCTGCCTATCTTTCTGGTAACTTACAACATAAAGGGACATACACACTCTTTGTTCCATGTGCCCAGACATTAATGAAAGTCCCATACAAGGCCTGAAAGGAGGACAGAACTCAAAGTACTAAACAGATGTGCACACACTCATTTGAACGGTAATACTAAAATGTTGATTTGTTACTATATAATTAAGGCTCTTCATGTAATTCCCATAATAAAGTCATATTCTGCTAAACTGGCAACTATAAGGAAGCATAAGGTCTTCATATGCTAACAAATATGACAATAAAATAAAGGATTTCAAAAGGACTTCACTTAAACTTCAAACTGAAATCCTGAACAAGCAAAAATAATATGAAAGCAGAAAACTCCAGCTAAAGCAAAGAGGAAAGTATTTTTTGGATTTTCTAGCTTTGCAAGTTGGTCTCCTCAGCAGTTTTTAAATAACCAAAGTAAAAGGCTACAAGATGAACATTGTTAGAGGACTATTTGGATTTATCAAATTCTCACTGGTGCCTTTATGAAAACTGGAAATTTCAGAAATAATAAAATGCCGCTTACATAGGTCACATCCAGTTCCAATTGATCCACATATTAAAGTATTACCAGCTAGCATTCTACTGTCAATCATTTCATATTTTGAAAAAATACATATATCTATAGAATGAATACAATTAAAATGAGCATGGTCAAAATTATATTAAATTTTTTTTAACACCAAGGACTTTTCTTGGCTCTGCTATTAGGATTTTGGATTATGCAATATATAAAATTTCACTTTTTATCTGTCATGGAGAAAATTATACATTGGCAGCAGAGATGTCTTATGTTCCGGAAGTCTGGGGGGAGGGCTGTATTCTTGGACTCAGACCTTGAACAATCCATCAGGTTCTGCCCACGGCAAATCTGTCCAGTCAAGTCTTAAAATAGGAGTTTTAAAATGGTCACATCAACATAACTGTTACTATAGCCACAGAAACATGCAGCTATGATTACTGAATTTAATGAATAACAATGTAAGTAATACAGTATGATCATACCACAAAAGCAGCAAGGCTCCTTGGGGGTGAGTCCCAATCAAAGCAACTATTAACGTAGTATGCAGCATTTATAAGCACCATGATACAGCGCTTCGTTCTGATAAAGTTTCTTAGTAGCAGCTGTAATGAAGATGAGGTATTATTAGAATTTACAGGACTAAAAACCATCAGATATGTTGCAAAGTCTTCAAGCTTACTGTGATTTTCAAAGGATTCAGAAAGTTAATAAAGTTATAAAAATATACCAAGCAGTTTGGCTCATGAGTTAGAGGAAAAGAAGCATCTCTGGAGGAAGTGGAAAAAAACTGAATTATAAGAGCAATTTCCTCAATATATTTCTTTGAATAATATTATCAGGTAGGATGGACTACCTTTGTTCAAAAGAAAAAAAAAATCTCCAAAGGATTCAAAACATTTTTTTGCTACTTACTGCAAACCTTAAAAATATTGTTAAGCTCTTAAATCTTATTGAGATATAAAGATTCTTTAAGTGCTTTAATTTCAGGCTATTTCAAAGTGAAATGGATAACTTGGAATTTTTTATTTAGGGTCTCAGAGAAAAATCCTGCCAAATATTGCTTTATCATAGAAAACACTTTTTTCCCCCCTACCATTTTAGTAGGATTCTCCCTTTCTTACCACCATATTCTCATTTTTCTCTCTTTCCCTCCCTCTCTCCTACCTCTATCTTTCTCTTTTCTACAATATATTTAACCTATATTTTCTCATAATTTTGGAGTTAGGGAAAATTTTATGGTAACTAAGTGCCTTACAAAATCTTTTACTAAAATAGATATATAAGAATTGATATAATTAAAATTTTAAATTAAGGCATGACTATAATTATAAAAAGGACAGCCCATATACTAGATGTTGTTAAAAAATTTATGTACAGCTATGTTAATAATTAGAATAATATGTATGTAGGTTAATATTTTGTTACTTCCAAATATACTTCAATGCTGATCTGGTATTTCAAAGTAGCAATGTAAAGTTTACTGAGGCCATCTGGAGAAATATATATGTGTAAATATAGATGCAATACATGCATATAGCTTTAATAAGTTATTCAAATTCAAATTCCTTCCAGTCAAATTTAAGAGTCTCCCTACTTGTTTTCCTTCAAGGCCCCTGATCAGTTACTTTAAGAGGTACTTTTTAATTTTATCTATAATTATGGAAAAATATAATCTGTATTTCTATTTAGATAGATTTTGAATTTGTCTCATATATTATCTTTAAACAACCTAAAATCCCACTGTTTATGGTGATTAATTTGATTAAAAATAAAAATCTTTTTAGTCTTCTAGTAGCACAAGAAATTATTAAATATTTTAACACACAAATAAGTTCTGCAAACTTTATAGACATATCACATTCATTTTATTTTAGCTATGTTAATTAAAAGTAAACATTTTTAAAGGGATTGCTGAGTACTCTTTCTTAAATAGATTCAAACCTGATTTAAAACTATAAGTCTAATTACAAGTTATCAAGCCTAATTTAAAATTTCTTCTTGACAGAAAAATCAGAGTCCCTGATTTTCTATTTTCTTAGCTGAAAATGTCAACAAAAGTTCACTTCAAAAAGATCATACTCAAAATCTAATTAAGAAGCTTTCCCTTAAAAGATGGAGCCCCCTCTCTTGTGGATTAGAAGGAAGAGCTTTATGCTGGGCTCGCTTTACACACACCTGCATTGTACCTGTGGGTGGTCTGGACATATATTTGAACCTTAGCTTTTGGTGTTCTCATTTACACATTCCATGGCAATCAAATTGTATTTTATGTTCAAAATGATCACTCTTTTGCTAATGCATGAATACATATCCATTCTATGCACTGTCTACAGTACCCCTTTCTTTTTGACCACCCCCATCCCACTTCTTAGTTTGGTATTGCCCTTGTTTGATCATTTAAGGAAAGGAAGGGAAGATAGAAAAAGAAGGGGAAAAAAAAAAAAAGAAAGAGCCATTTCACATAAGTAGATGTTTAAAAATTGTATTCCCCACCTCCACACCTCCAGAGTTTATTTGAATTTAGTTAGATGTTTTACAGATTAATCAGGTCCTCCCAGAGGGATTAATCTTTCCTTGCTTTTTACCTGTTTAGAGAGTCTGTTTTCCTCTTCAATGTACTTCTGCTCTTTGGGTATTAATGTTCGTAAGCTGGCTTTCACCTATACATCAACATAATGTGTCTGTTATGGATTAATATAGTACAAATGTTTACAAGTTTTTCATGCAGTTCAATTTGCACTAGTTTCTAAAGTTTCAAAGGCCTGGCTGCTGTGCTCATAAAATATAAATGTATACAGTGGCACATGCATGCACATTGCTTACGCAGGCAGGCAGCGGCCGGAGTTCAGCCGTAGCAGCAGCCGCCAACTATAACAGAAAGTGTGGGTGTGCCAGGCAGTGGCAGAAGCGTATTCTCCAGGATACATCAAGGTTTAGAGAAAATGAGGAATGACAGAAATTCTCTACAAATCAGGAACAAAAGCTTTCATGAAACTGAACTCTTTAGCAGTACAAAAAAGCCAAAGTTAAGACTTACAGCATTAAAAATCACATCTATTTCAAGATAGATGACCCCCTTTGTTGGCCCTGTCAGCTGCTTGTTTTTCAAGACGTAGGCTTTCTGTTCACCATTTTGAATCTGCGGGAAAAGGACATGACAGCCGTCTGTCTCACGGTCTCCACTGAATACACTCCCTCGGTGACCTTTGACCCCCAGCTGCTGAAACTGACAGAGAACCCAAAACAACTGTGGCAATTCTGACAAGTACCTGTTCATTACCAGGATCAAGTCTGTCAGGAAAAATTAACTATCATGGGATTCAACATGGCCGTGAATTGAGTATGTTAAAATTTTTAGTGTTCTTATTACAGACCTTGGTTGAGAAATGACAGATATAGAGCTGACGGGTTTTTTTTTTCCTCCTTGAGGAAAAGCAACACAGAGCAGTGTGTCAGGTGCATAAAACTTACAGACAGCAATGGTATAGCAACTTTGCCCAGGAAGTCAGCACTTCGATCCCGATCTTCATCATAAACTGTCACTTCAAGAACTGAATGGATATCTTTAATGTTGCTGCATAATAAACATACATAAGGAAAAAAGACTTCATCAGTGGAGAACAAGAATAAAAATCCTTTTGAAAATTTAGATAGTTCCAGCTGACTTTGTGTGTTTATGTTTTTATGTATGCTATTTGCATATACACATACACAAGGTAGTTTGGTATGTGATAGAATTTCCCACAATGCACCTTAGTAGACTACAATGATGGTCCTATTATCTGGATTTTGAGCACCAACATAATTTCAAGTTATAATTCTTTAATGAAATACAATTTTCCACCTGGATGGTCACAGAATAAATTATTATAAAGACAACAACAAACCACCAATAAGTGGCAATGATATTTTTAGACTTTTATTTCTTCTCATTATTACAATAATTTCTATCTTCCTATTACTCTACATAAAATACCACCAGGTTTGATATTAGCAAGAGTCACAGTATAGTTAATATAATTTTATGGGTTTTTAAAATTATAATAGGACACCTTTTTGTTTACAGCTCTCATGAAAACATGGAGTTATTTCTGTTAGGTTTATGGTAAAAATTAACTAACACAGAATGGAGAAAATGTAGCATTGATAGTCACTGTACCACCCTAGGATTTAGAAATGAAGTAGTGTTCCATTATGTTCCAAAGACAACATTTGTTAATAACTGTGTAAGCTCTTCATATTTTTGTTTCTGGAAAAATAAGCTCCAATTGTTGACAGCATTTATTCTTTGATCAAACTGTTTACCAAGAAAATATGAATTAAGAGAAGACAAAAATGAATATATTCATTACTGAAAGACTGCAACCACATGTGAGAAAAGGCTTTATCGGGGCACAATCAATTAATGGCTTTGATAATAATCAAACCTATTCATTCAATTATGCATTCCAGAGAAAAACACTCTCCACAACCTTCTTAGGAGTACAAGTCTCCTGACCAGGGCTTTCATCTTTTATAAAAATGAGGAATTCCTTAAAGATAAATTGGTCAGATAATTAAATTTGATTAGTTACTGGTTCTTAAGCAGAGACATTATAAGGCATTAGTAAGAAATTTAGCAATTTTTCAAATACAAAAAAACACACACCCTATGCTAGAAAACTTTTAAGAACTTCTTTTGGAGTTTTCTTTTGTTCAGTTTAAAAGCCCAGTTTAGGAACAACAACAGAGAATTTAGGGGATGCTATAGTGTAGCACTGGCAGCTTTCACGGTACATGATCAGAATGGCTTATAAACTTTTTGAAACAAAAGGAAAATTAACTCGTAGGGTGTTTTGGCACCTAGACCAATACTTAATATTCTTATTGTGCTAAAATGCAACAAACCAAAACTAAAGCATCTGCCGAACTGGAGACGGGATTGTTTGCTGATTTGAGCAATGGAACAAATAGAGCTTTGTCCTCCTTGGTGTCAGTGCAATCCAGGAGAATTTCAATAGAAAGTATAAAAGGAAGAAGCAGTATGGCAATTCAGTTAAGGGGAGCAAAATCCTTAGTCAAATCACATGGAAAGCACAGTTTTAAAAAAATCTGTGAAAACAAAGAAAAATGGCAAACCCTTTCCTTAGGTTTCACTATGAGGACAGTGATGCAATTATGATATGCACTGTTGCTAGCAAAGGCAGCCCAGATGCATTGAGCTGTTAATCAGTTAAGAATAAACACACACACAAAATCTCAAAAATAAATATCATCTGGCACTATTTTTGAAATGAGCTCAGGCAATTACTACTTACAATGTGAAGACTTTGTTCCACTCAGGATTGAGATTTTTGTAGACAGTATGTGTTAGAAGCCTATCATTGTTCAGTTCCACTACACAAAATGGGTCACTTTTACCTACAAGAGATTTGGGGGGAACATTTTTAGTATAAATAGCACCCACAGCTCAGAGTGTCATAATCATGACTACATCTCCTTTAAAATTTTTATATAGAAAACAAAAAGTAAAGTACAATTTAAAAAAAAAATTAAAACAACATCAAAATACAGTTAGTTGTAACTGGATGATGTTAACCATTGTAACTCAATGAGATTTAGAACTAGAAAAAAAAAGCAAAAGAAAGCAAATTGTACAACTAATAGTATTTCAATTTATAATTTTTTACAAAAATAATAATATAATGGCTAATTATGATGCATGTCCATCCCTATGTCAGTTTTTATTTAATTCTATAGCAACCACTTGAAAGGTTCAGGACCTCTCTTTTTATCCACATATTTTTCAACTCATCTGACTAACTTGTAACTTGTAACAGACATTCTAAACAAATGGATTTTGGGAAAACTGTTATATTTCAGAATTATAACATTTTAATCTAAGTTAAGATTCTCTTCTAAAATATCCAAGGCATCACAAGAAGGTAAATTAGACACCTCTGAGGCAGAAAAAAATTGGTTATTTAAAACTTAACCTCAACAACCAATCCACATTGTAAATAGCAGTATTTTTTTTCTTTTGTCCACTGAGAGTAAAGGATTTGGAAGTTATCTTTTTACAGCAAGTCTGTTCTTCCATAGTCAAATATCGTCCATTCAGCAATTATATTATGTGATGTCCTCAATATTTTGTAATGTCACGAGCTGTATTATAAGAACCCATAAAATCAGAGGCTCTATGGGGGCAGCATTTATGATATTACTGCAGCATGTAATTTGTTTGATACCTTATACAAATGACAATGAAATCAATATTTGGATAAAGCTGTTCAGAGGTCATAGTTTTTAAACTACAATATTGATTTAGACTACATAAGAGGTTAATGTGAATATTATTAACTTTAATGATAAAGAATAATTGTTTTAAATGAATTGTGAATTGTAGTCACAGTAGTTTACACTTTTGTGAAAGCTTAAATATCAGTGAAGATTTTCAATTAAATTTTAATAGGAAAGAATTCATTAGCTCTCAGTGACAGATAAGCTATGTATTCCCACACAGCAAGTTATTTACTTTCCATATTATAATTCTTAAAATGAGCCATACAAACTTTGACTCACCTTTAATTTAATTTTATATTAAAAAAGAGATTAGTATATGTGTATTAGTTCAGTGGCCTCATATACCTCAGGATAATTGCATAATTGAACATTATGGTAGACTTCTCAATTTTTGGTCTTGCAAATAATTTTCAATAAAGACTAGACAACTGAAAGTCTTCAAGGTCTGGTGAGAATTTTACCTGTGGTTTAGCATGTTATCTTTTTCTCCCACCTTCATTCCTTTTGCCCTACCTGAAACCATAATCACACACCATGGAGAATTGTATTAAAAAAGAATATTTTATTCATTAAAACACATTGTAATAAGTTTTATTTGGCACATGAGCAACTTTATTTTCTCTCATATACTTCATGTACAAGCATAAAATTTCCATTCAAACAGTTCCCAAAGCCTTTCTTATTCTTAAGGCTCATACTAGGTATGTTCTTTACACCTAGTGTTGTGAGTACTAACTATAGTATAAACAAAAGAGCAGAGAATATAAACTACAACCTCAAGTAGTTTATAAAAGTGTTGGAAGGGGAAAAAGCGTTGGAAGATTAAAACACATCTACTATAACAATGAGAGACAAAATTAAAGCCATGTTTGTGATAGAATTCCTTGTCAAAAGAGTAACTACTTCACTTTAGACAAGACTTTAGTTAAATAATTAGCTTTGGAAGCACATACTTAGAAGACAAGTGTAATTCATACTCTTTCTTGAACCTCCTTTGAATTTTGTCATACATTAATGTTAATCTTAATTCAGTAAAAAAAATTATATAAAAATAGCAATTTGGGGTATTTTTGTTCCCCCATTTTCACTTGTTTTACTTCATCTACTCTTCTGGTTCATTTCACTCAGTTTTACTTGCCCTCAAGTGATTAACAATATGCAATAGATTCAATCAAAACTGTACCACCTCTCCAATAGCAAAACACAAGAACTAACTCCACAGACCAATATCTATGGAGAAAAAGGTACTTTAAACATATACAAGCAGAGGTTGAAAACCTTCATTTGATTTTTTTTCCACAGGAATTATATTCAGTTGTGTTCAACGTTTTCAATTCTTTCAGTTTACCCCATGGAAATTCTTTTAAATCACTGCCTTCTTTGTTACTGCATCTTTATTTGCTGACAAAAAGAGATCTGGAGTTAGTGATTGGCTAAAAGATCTTTTTAAAAATATATATTTTATTTTATTTTTTACAGAGAGGAAGGGAGAGGAATAGAGAGTTAGAAACATCAGTGAGAGAGAAACATCAGTCAGCTGCCTCCTACACACTCCCCACTGGGGATGTGCCTGCAACCAAGGTACATGCCCTTGACCAGAATCGAACTTGGGACCCTTCAGTCTGCAGGGTGACGCTCTATCCACTGAGCCAAACTGGTTAAGGCTAAATGATCTTAAAGAAACAAAATCTGTTCTTAATGTTTAACACCTCCCACATCTTGTTAAGAAACAAATACATTTATCTAACCCTTTGCCCACAAGGCAGTGACTATTCACATTTTCTTAGTTGATTATTTCTCAAAACTATTCCTAGGGAAAACCAATATTAGTCATCTATCATCACATTACTTAACTCTGTCACTCTTTTCTATTGGAATAAAGGTGTTAAAGTAAGAGAGATCAAAATAATACTTTGAGCACCTATTGACGCCATTTCTCAGTCAGTTTGCTATTCTAATTTCCAGTGGCATGCTATCATTATCAAAAATATTGTCCTATTTGCACTTAACTTATAACTTGAAATGGGTAAGCAATATAATTTTTAAGAGGCCATGTCAGTAGACACTGTGAAATATAATGGTACTTACATCTTTTTAAGAGAGTTTTTGCCTAAGATAGACCAAATTCCTATTTAACATGGCTTTAATTTACACTGATTTTTCTCAATCTAAAATCCATCATTCTTAAGGTACTTATAGTCTTATGAAAAACTGAACTCTGGTCAGTGACATGAACAATCCTGGAAAATTCTGCCATTTTACTCTTCTCGAAACTTTATTTTCAAGTTTAATACCTTTGATGTCTTTCCAGAGCTTACAGGTTAAAATTGTATGGCATGGGAGATATAGCCTTTCAGCCTTATTTCCATTCTCAAGATCTTTACAGCCCCTCACTTAAACTACACCACACTTGTCAAATCCTCAAACACTCCATGTACTTCCCAGAGCACCGGGCAAGGCAGTGAAGTTCAAAGTGAGAGGCCAGTGGTCTGGGGGGAAAGGCCTAAATTTCGGAGGCTGAACAAACTGGGATTGAACATGATGCTGGGCCTGTTCCCTTACGTGAAAAGTAGTGACAGTAATGGCTCTTTGCAGAGATAATACTTAGAATATAACTAGCAGAATGTCTGGCACATTAGCAGGGCATCAATAAATAAGAGCTTTAAGTAATTATCTTTTTAAGCAGAAGTATTTAAAACATAAAAATGTGCCTTAAAGTACAAAGAATAATAGGGAATAACTCATATTTTGAGTTAAATCTATTCAAAAAAGTAAACATTTGTAAAATATTTTACAAAAAAATAGCAAATAAAGAGCAATTATAATGCTTATTATTATAATTGTAAACATTTACTGGGTTTCATATTACTATAAGCCCAATATTATGTTATGTTCATTTGCTTGAAGATTTTATGACTACTCCATGGGAAAGGAACTTTTACTATCCCCATTTTACACATGAGGAAACTGAGGCTGGGAGGTTATGTAACTCACCAGGTCATAGGTTGTAAGTAGTGGAGCTGTTTTTAAACCCGGGTCTATCTGACCTTCAAAGCCCTTGCTCTACCCCTATGGTACATGTTTCCTACAATGAAATATATTTAAATGCCAGTCACTAGGCAAGACATTTCCCAATAGCTATGTCATAACTTAGTAGTTAGTAGGCCACACACAGGAAGAACTGGTTAACATTTTTATCATAGATTCATTTATTCAACAAATACTTATTACTTATCATGTATCAGGCAGTGTTCTATGTTTTGAGGAGATATAAGTGCATAAAACAATTAAAAAGCAACAACCCTGGATTCATGAAGTTTACCTTTAGAAAGAAGATAGATAATGAATAACATTTTAGAGTATATTATAAGATGATAAATACTATAGAGAATAATAAAAACGGGAAGGATGATGAGACGTGCTGGTATGTATGTGCAGTTTTTAAAGGGGCTTCCAAAGAAGGTCTCATTGACAAAGTGACATGGGCAAAGGAATGAAGGAGGCAGAAGGGAGCCATGGGTTACCTAGAGGAACAGGTCATGGAAAGTGACTGTGTCCGATGTTTCTAGGAATATCCAGGAAGCCAGTGTGACTGGAGGAATGGATTGTGACAGGGACAGCGATAGATGACATGGTCATAGAGGTCCGAGGAGGATGGCAGGCCTCTGTAGAATATGGCTATCACTCTAAGTGGAAGGGGAAGCTTTTGGAGGGCCCTAAGCTGATGTGTGACATGATCTGATGACTGCTGTTTGGAGAACAGGTAGAGCGAGGGCAATGGAGGTGTTATGGAGAAGTGTTAGGAGGCTACTGCAATAATATGTGATGGGTAGTAGTTAGATTCTGGATATATTTTAAAGGTAAAACTAACAGGACTTGCAAATGTCAATATTGAACAATCTATCATGCCTGATACTATTATTTGGAGATTAAAAAACCACACAAATCGTTGACCTTAGCCAAACGGGTGTTTTTTTCCATGGTCAAGATGTATTTAACAAAGTATATAGACTGGATATCTAAAATCTGACAATGAGGAAAAGGAGGCAATTTTACATTGCCTTCTATTTATCTCTTCCATATAAAAAGTTATCTTTTTACAGGTATCAGTAATGGATGCCAAGATTATGTCATTACACAGTGTGTTATTTTTGACCAATTTAGAAACTATCCTCTTGCCACTGCATGATTCAAAGGCAATAAAATTAACAGCAATTTCAACCAAAATAGTAGTAAACATACAATACTGAATTCTATAAACTTACTACTAAAAAGTATACACTACAGTTTTATTTTTAAAAAGTGGCTACACACAGTTAATGTGCTTATCTGGTTTGCTAAATGATGCTTTAAATGACTGGCTTTTCAGTTCCTAAATTTTGCAGCCCCGATTATGTGCCACTTAGACAAATGCAAACAATCACAGAAATACCAGTGATGGATTTAACCATTAATTATCTCCTTAATTATTCCTTCCTCTCATCCTTTTATCATTCCAGTTAGACCCTGAGCTATGCTGCATTGCTTGCTGATAGAGGGAGGCTGACTACAGGATGGAGTGTTGATGGCTACACAGTGCATTGTGCTCTGTAAAGCTCTAGAGCAGAGGTGAGAAACATTTTTGATGCCAGGGGCCATTTAGATATTTATAACATCATTTTCAGGCCATACAAAATTATCAACTTAAAAATTAGCCTGCTCTATTTGGTCGAGCTTTTGTTTCACTCACCCCTAACGCCTTGGCAGGGCCAGGCCAGGCCAAACGATTTCATGGGCCTTATGTGGCCCACGGGCTGAATGGTCCCCACCCCTGCTCTAGAGAGCGATATAATACCATACTCTGTAATGTTTTTATGCAATGCAGTATGGCTAGGGGTGCAAAATAATAAAGGCAGCACCCAAAATTGGTATTTTGTTTCTGATCATTTTTGGCTAAAGAGCCTAAATGTATGGGAACACTGATTACATAATCTCTGTTTTCCTCTTACTCATTCTTGTCATAAGACTAAAGCAGACCCATGAGTACCAACTGGATCTTCCTTAATGTCCACCATTTTAGCATAAAAGTGCCTATTCCTGCCCTTTGTAGTACATGAAACTTGGGATTTTGTTTGGATGCAAGATCGGAGATGAGCAGTGCTGGGTAAGGATGAGGGCAGTGAGGCTGATCTCAGGAAGTGCTATGACAGCTAGAACAGAATCTTAGTTTTCCTTGAGAACACGGCAATTTTCCATGTTGACAAATTTCTGGGGAGAAATAGGAGTACCTTGTGAAGTATTAATTACTTACTGAGTGTCTTCTCTTTATCCTACCCCAGAATTATAAGTATGATTAAGACATAGTCCAACCCTCAAGGCATGCACAATTTAGTGGGCACATACAAATACACAATTACAAAGCCGGGTTGTAAGCACTGTAATAAAGGTAAGCGAAGGGTTTAAGAGCAGCAACAAGAAGGAAGCGTCTCAGGCTCTAATACTAGAACAGGAAGGGGAAAGAAAGGGAAGACTTTTCCCCATTGGAGATGACTGGTAATCTGTGGTGATTACACATCCCTAGCACTAGCAATTTTAGAAGTGAAAGACAATTATATAAAAACAAGATTAACAATTTATAATCAGGGATATTTAGCTTAAATCTGTGTGTCCTTTTAATTGGGTCACTGTAATTCAAATACACAAAGCTATTTTTTTTCTTTAGATTTTTTTTTATAGGTGGAAAACTCCCAACGGAATTAAAATTGGAAAGAGACTTTTTCTTTTAACCCTAACTCATAAAACTAAATCTATAACAGATTTTAAAGCATATCCTCTATTATCTCAATTCTTCTGATGGTGAAAAGGCATTCCTACAACAATAAAAACAAATGTCAGCATTGTCTCCACTGGGCATCCTTTCTGGCAAACTTCAAAATGGCCTTGAGGATTAAATGAGGTGCATGGACTGGCTAATTCTCTCTGTTTAGCCCTTGATCTTTGAGGTCACAACACTGACATACTTATAAAGAACTGTGGGAAAGTCTGTACCACCCCTGCTTGATTGCTACCTGTTTTATGGTCAAGTGAATGACTTCAGTTTGTGCAAACTACTGGTTTGAACATTAAAGTCACTCAAAAGCTCCTGAATGATAGTCTTACTCCCAGAATAGAGAGTTAATCCTGATCTATCAGTGGTGGGCTTTGTCCAGGGTCATTTTGCTGCTGACAAGTAGCACAGTCAGCTGGAGGATGTGATGTGTTATAAAAATGTGTGTGTGTAGGGTGGAGGAACCTAGTGACCACCTCTTTGTTGCCATGTCTCTGTAAACACAGAAGGCTTTGAGCAGCTTGGAAAGCAATTCATACCCAGGGGGGCCTTTTATTTTGGGCCCACCTTGCACGAACTAAGCTCTGTGGTTTAATTTCTTTAGTTGCCAAGTTGGAAATAGCTATACTTTAATTTTTAAAAAATTATAATCAAGGTCGCCATCTGTTCTCTCTACAAACTGGAATTTCAACCATAACATGTACCAAAGTGATAGGTGAGGAAATTCCATAGGACCCACCAGAACAAAAAACAACGTATGTTGGCGACATCTTCCAATCCTCCCCTTATCACAGGAGTGGGGGCTTTGTCTTTAGCCCTTTTCACTGTCTGACCTATACATATTTTAAATGTCTGATTGGTAGAATTACATTAACTGAGATTCTTCCCTAGGTTCCCAGTGGATCTGATTCAGAGACTGAATAATACTAATAGAGCTTCTTGCCCTAGCTGGTTTAGCTCAGTGGATAGAGTGTCGGCCTGCAGACTAAAAGGTCCCGGGTTCGATTCTGGTCAAGGGCACATGCCTAGGTTGTGGGCTCGACTCCCAGTAGGGGGCGTGCAGGAGGCAGCCAATCAATGATTCTCTCATTGATGTTTCTATCTCTCCCTCTCAACTCCTCTCTGAAATCAATAAAAATAAATTTAAATAATAATAATAATAGAGCTTCTCTTTTCTCACTAAATCATGAGCAGGTTTCACTGTGGCAGGAAAATTGACCCCCTAGAGTTGAGGCTGTTGGCCCACTAGATCTAATCCATCTTTTTTCATATTGAAGATTTTGTGATGCCCTCCCTACTGTCATGAAAGAAAATAAAACTATTCTTATATGATTTCAATGTTTTTTTAAAAATATTTTTTATTGATTTTTTACAGAGAGGAAGGGAGAGGGATAGAGAGTTAGAAACATCAATGAGAGAGAAATGCCGATCAGCTGCCTCCTGCACACCCCCTACAGGGGATGTGCCCGAAACCAAGGTACATGCCATTGACCGGAATTGAACTCGGGACCCTTCAGTCCTCAGGCCGATGCTCTATCCACTGAGCCAAACTGGTCAGGGCTATGATTTCAATATTTAATAGAATGCCTTAATGCTATTATAAAGGAGGACAAAATAAAAAGTTGACTATAATAAAACTATATATTGATTTATTTAACAAGTGTTTATTGAGTGTCTACTCTGTGACTGGCCACATGAACAAAAAAGGAAAAGTCTCTAGCCCTGGCCAGGTGGCTCAGTTGATTGTAGTGTCATCTCATGAACCAATAGGTTACGAGTTCAATCCCAGGTCAGGGTGGGTACAGGCGGCAACCAACTAAAGTTTCTCTCTCACATCAATGTTTTTCTCTCTCTCCCTTTCTCACTCTCTAAGTATCAATTTTTTAAAAAAGGAAAGGTCTCTGGTTTCTTGGAATTTACTTGCAGTGGTAAGGGAAGAGAAAGAGAATAAATATTATAAGTAGATTATGTTGTATGTTAAAGAGTGATATATGTCAACCCAAAACAGAAAAAATAGAACAGGATAAGGGGTTTGAAGAATGTTGAGGAGGGGCACAGTTTATGAATTTAATTAGGGTGGTTGGAATAGGCCTCAATAATAAATTCATGACATGTTAACATCAGAGTGATCAAATATTATATAGCCTTTGAAAAATTCTATTGCATACTCATGAAAGAATGACAGTGAAAAAAAAAAGCAAGAACATCTTAGTCTTATTATGAAAGTAGTTGTGACTTCATAGAACTTCGGAAGAGTCTTGTGGATTGCCACACTTTGAGAACCATGACAAAGAGCAATGGAAATAAAGCTTCAGGTAAATATGAGTTCATTTCCCCTGGAATCTAGAAAATAGCTGCAAAAGAATATTTATAGTACTGTGTGTAACTAGATGCATTCTTGAGTCTTAGAATTGAATCATCTTGGTATATGTTTGGAAGCTTGAAATTTATGACAAAAGACTAAGAAATACAATGAAATAGATAAGAAACGTGAAAAGTAAGAAAAGGAAGACTATGGAATCTATAAAATTGAGGCGAGACTATGAATAAATTATGTCTAAGCTTTTAAGAGTCTAGATAAATTATGGTAAAATGTTTGAATACTTCATTTTCAATTAATATTTAATATAGAAATGATATTTAAGTATTTGTTCAAAGATTAGGAACACCAACATTGTTTGGTCTAAAATGATTATAAAAATATATTACAAGCTCCTTTGTCTTTACAAGCTCTTGTAGATACTTTAGGACCTACAGTAAATATATATTCAATTAGGTGCTCCACAGAAAAGGATGATGTTTCAGATAATCTTTCCCATAAGTAATTAGCTGAAGAGATCTCTTGCAGTGAAATAAAATTCTTTAAACTTAAAAAATTAAGTACTATATCAAGTTATTAAATCTTTATCTTTTTGGGGCAATAAAGCTGAAAATTGTCATCTGTCAAGCTTTGTCTTTAGAATGATATCTTTGTCGTTTTGAATTCTCTTCTACATAATATGCACTCACTCAGGACTTAGTCATCTTGGCACCTACTGCAAAAACTCAGATTCTGAGGGCCAGGAGAGCAGCCTTAGAAGCCAAGTTCAAAGGTCATCTAGGGTTTGAACCTCTCTGCAACCATGAGGTCATACAGGCTCTGCTTCAACAGTTCCAGTGACCAGGAAATAAACACCTCCACAGGAGTATTCTGATCTAGTTTTTGGCAATTATAACTTTTGAGAAATGCTTCTTTACATTGTGCACAAAACTATGTCTTTGCAGCTTTTATTTATCCTATGACTTTCCCACTGTAATAACTTTTAATTTTAAATAAATTAATGGGTGTAAAGTGGGGCACAGCATCTGTTACTTAGTATCTGACTAATGGTCATTACCCACCCTCCTATACTAGTTAGAGTGGATGCCTTGCTGAGCATATATTCTAACTACCTTCTAGCATCTCTTCAGAACTAGAGAGGCCACAATGGTCAACGTGACATTTATAGGCTTTCTTGCAGCTGGGGTTGCAGATGTAACTTAGGTTGTACCCATCAGATATACCACTAAGATTGGACATTCGACTCAGTTAACTGGGCATGTGAAGTCTATTTTGTAGCTGCAGACAGAAAGCAGGAATAATGTAAACAGTTGTAATGGTGTCTTCCCAGCATGCTAATGTAAACAGGTTACTTAGCCTCTCCACATCTCAGTCTTCTAATTTGTAAAGTGGGAATAACAACAGTATCTAATTAGGTTGTTATGAGATTAATTGTGATAATCCTTTTACCAAGTTTGGGGTAGTGTCTGACATGTGATAAGGGCTCCCAATCATTGTGTTAATTAAATTAATTTGGGGTAGTGTCTGACATGTGATAAGGGTTCAACAGATGTTAGTTGTTGTTACTATTATTATCATCATTTTCCTTGAACTATTCTCAATAGAGTTGGCTTTAAACACTAGATATCCCAATCGAGAATATATTCTGGTTATTTTGTCAATATCCTTCTTTAAAGATGAAGAGCTTCCAAAACTAAATTCACACCACAGTGCATCTGATGAGTCCAGAAGAGAGTATCATTATCAATAATGCCTTTTTATTCAATGTAACAAAACTGATGCATGTGTAATTCACTCTCATAGAGTTTAAACTTAATTCTCCCTAGCCAGTTTGGCTCAGTGGATAGAGTGTCGGCCTGCAAACAGAAAGGTCCCAGGTTCGATTCTGGACAAGGGCACATGCCAGGGCTGTGGGCTCGAACCCCAGTGTGGGGTGTGCAGGAGGCAGCTAATCATTGAGTCTCTCTCATCATTGATGTTTCTATCTCTCTCCCCCTCTCCCTTCTTCTCTGAAATCAATAAATATATTCTTTAAAAAAACACCTTAATTTGAACCCTAAAATGTTTTCTATGTTTCCTACTGTTAAAACAAGATATCACTGTTTTGTACCCAGTTAAAACTTTGATTTGTGTTTTTGTTTGTTTGTTTATGTACAGTTGGTATACAATTTTATATTGGTTATATTAGTTTCAAGTGTACAATACAGTGATTTTTATACCTTAAAATGTGATCACTCCACTAATTCTAGTAATCATTTGTTACCATGTAAACTTGACACAATATTATTGACTATATTCATCTGTACTTTTAAATAATCATCTTATTGATCTAAGCCTATTTATTTCTGTCTGAATTAAGCCTGTTATATAATTTTATGTATATAGATAGATATACAATACATATAATATACATATATAGATTGGTCTCATATCAAATGAATTAACTATCTCAGCAAGTTCGATAAAGAAGCAGCCAATTATCTCCTCAAAGTCATTCATAAATAGATTTAACAGGTTAGAACAACGACAGGGCCCTGTATTCCTGTGCTTGGCATCCCCACTGACATCAACCCTTTCATATAATCACTCTTTGGGCTTGACTGTTTATGTGTCTAACTATCCTAATAAAAGAGTAATATGAAAACTGACTGTACCTCCACTACATCACAAGCCACGCCCACCAGCCAATCAGGAGCGAATATGCAAATTAACCCAACCAAGATGGCTGCAGCCACAGAGAGAGCAGGAGGCTTGGGTTTCCCCAGCAATGGAGGAAGCCAAGCTTTCCGCCTGCCCTGGCTGGCCCGGGCCTCCACTCAAAGCTACAAAGTTTCAATTATAGAAGCTAAATAAATCCCAACAGAAACGGCGGCAGCCACGGAGCTGGAGAGAGCAGGAGGCTTGGGTTGCCCCCGGTGATGGAGGAAGTCAAGCTTCCATAGCCCTGGCCTGCCTTGGCCTCTGCTCAAGGCTACAAAGTTTCAATTATAGAAGATAAATCTCAGATACCAGGGCCTCCACTAGGGTCACCGGGGGTGTGTGGCTGGCCTGCAAACCACCACAGGCCCCTCACCCAGGCCGCCCCACACCCCAAGAGAACCCCCACCCTGATCCGGTACACCCTTCAGGGCAAACCAGCCAGCCCCCACCTGTGCACCAGGCCTCTATCCTATCTAATAAACGAATAATATGCAAATTGACCATCACTCCAACAGACAAGATGGCTGCCCCCATGTGGTCAAAGATGGCTGCCCCCATGTGGACACAAGATGGCTGCCACAAGATGGCCAGTAGGGGAGGACAGTTGGGAGGGACCAGGCCTGCAAGGGAGGGCAGTTGGGGGCGATCAAGCCTGCAGGGGAGGCAGTTAGGGGTGACCAAGGCAGCAGAGGAGGGAAGTTGGGAGCAACCGGGCCTGTAGGAGAGGGCAGTTGGGGGGGGGGGGGGGAGACCCAGGCCTGCAGGGGAGAGCAGTTGGGGGAGAGCAGGCCTGCAGGGGAGGGCAGTTAGGGGTGACCAGACCTGCAGGGGAAGGCAGTTAGGGACAAACAGGCTGGCAGGGGAGCAGTTTGGCATCAATCAGGCTGGCAGGGAAGTGGTTAGGGTGTGATCAGGCTGGCAGGCAGAAGCGGTTAGGAGCAATCAGGAAGGCAGGCAGGCAAGCAGTTGGGAGCCAGCAGTCCTGGACTGTGAGAGGGTGCAGGCTGAGCTGAGGGACCCCCCTCCCTTCCCCATGCACGAATTTCGTGCACCAGGCCTCTAGTATTATCATATAATCCAAATGTTCTTGCAGTAAATTTTTTTTTCAGATGCTCTCTACAGCATTTTCCAAATCCAATTTTCTAGGAGAGGCATTGCTTATTTATACAACTATATCATAATGTAACAAAATATAAATTATAGTTTAATTTTAAACCATGATTCTAGCATCTGAAAGCATTTCTTCAAGCACTGAGTGAAATCCTGGCACTAGCCCTCTAAAGCAAATCAGCAATTCTCTATGTCTTTACTCAGAGGATCATTTTGCAATCTTAGTTCCACAGAACTCAATTAATTATTTTATAGTATTTCTCCTCCCCTCATTTCCCATTGATAGTGGACCAACACTTTTTCAGCCCATAGTCCTTCACGTATAGAGCATATCAAATCCAATTATTAATCTCTTTCGTCATCCTACCTATTCTTCCAGAGCAGTATCTTCAAACCATGTGACCTGCATAGGAATCACACATGATTTCTGCAATTCCCTGTAAAACACTAGCTCCTATGCAGGCCTCACCAGTCTTTGTGTTAAATTACCATTTTAATTCCTCTTTTCACAAATATTTTATATCAACTGTTAGGACACTTTTGCATTTCTAAAATTAGATTATGATCATATAAATGCAATTATAAAAATGAAGCAACTTTTATATCTATGTGGTGACATAAAATAATGAAAACAATGATTTGTTTTCTTTACTTTTAATCCTTTGGTTAGTCTCATTCTTAGGAAATAAATTTATATAGTATTAAGATATTTGACATATATGTGTGTGATATTATTGTCTTCTAAATTAGGTATATTATAATGATAAAAATGTCAGGTGTTGGATATTTTTGATGCATTATAAATTAGATGAGATTTCTTCTCAAAGTATACTATGTGCTTTATAGTCTTCTCAATAAGCTTAATTATTAAAAAGCAAACGGGGGTAACATCTATATATATAAAAGCTTAAGCGACCGTTATGAGGGAAAGACCGGAAGACCGGACACTATGACACACACTGACCACCAGGGGGCAGATGCTCAATGCAGGAGCTGTCCCTGGTCCGCAGGCCCCGATCATCGATGGGACCTGCTGGCCAACCTCCCATGGTCCCTCCCCCCAGCTGGCAGGCCCCCATTGACCGATTGGGGCCAGGCCCAGGCTGGGACTAGGAACTGGGGGTGGGTGGCAGCAGACATGGCTCCTTTCCTAGGGGGCGCTGAAAGCCAGCTCCCTCCTCAGGACTGGCGGCCAACCTCCCGGGTCCCTGCCCCCCGGCTGGCAGGCTCCAATCGGCCCGCTGCCCTCCCTCCATGGTGGCAGTTGGCCCCTCCCTCCAGCCAGCTGGGCCTCACCTGATCAGGGCTAGGCCTCAGCTGGGATGGGGAGCTGGGGGTGGGTGGTGGCAACCAACCTCCTGCAGCGCCCAGGCAGGGGACTGTGACCTCTCACCGGCTACTTGGGGCGGGGTGATGGGGATGGAGATGTGGTGAGAATGTAGGGTGTTCGCCGAGCCTGTTCTCACTCTCCTTGCTACCGTCTCCCAGGATGCCAGGGTTTGCATGCCTGGCAAGCCCCTGTGCTCAGGGGCTGGGTGCCCATGAGGAGCCCGCCCTGCCCCAGTGGCCTCGGCCCGATCAGGCTCAGCCCCCACCCCGACCTCGGGCTCTGGCTGAGGCCCCGGCCAGGGCACCACGCGTGTTCCCAGCCGCGGCCTCGGAGCAGGTGCCATGCCAGGTCCCTCGCTCTCCACCCGCAGACCCTTTCTAGCTACCTGGCCCCGCTCACCACTCATTGGAGTAGAGCTGCAGCTGCTGCTCCTAATGCTTCTTCCAGATAAATGCCATGGAGGGCAGCAGGCGTGGGTGCAGGATGTGGGGACACCTGCCACCACCTGTCACACAGGAGCTGGTCTGTGGGGCCAGCCAGGAGAGAGTGAGCGGCCCGCCCGGCTTCTGTGTGGTGCCACTGGGCGGCCCAGAGGCCCATGCTGTGCCCCAGCCCACGTCTCCACGTGGGGACTTGGGCACCGTGACTCAGGTGGAAGGAGGAGCGCGGGAGCCAGGCAGCCTAGGTGCTGCCCAGGGCCCAGAGGTCAGCTGGGACCTGCCCTTCCACACCAGACACTTGTGCTTTGATCACCGGACAGGCCTAGGGACTGCACCCATGCACAGATATCGTGCACTGGGCCTCTATTTGTTATATAATGGAAATAAAGCACACTTTGCTTAGGCAATTTTCAATACATTTTGTGTAAGATGTAGGTTTGTTGTTTCAAGCAGTATAATTTCAAGATTTTCAGATAGTAAACGTTTAAAAATTAAGAATGATATCCATACATAACCCCTTTTATTTGGTAAATGATTTTACCCCTGTTAATTCACAAATATGAAGGACTTCCCCTATATTTTATATATTATAGTACTTTTAATGGAACTATGCAGCATTTAAAGGATATATATTTTCTCCTCTCCTAACACAGATTTTAAATAATGATCATAAAACCCAAGGCTGCATTTATCAGATATAATCAATGTTATTGAATGTGATAATGATAATTCAAGTAACCAGCTATTAAAAATTCAAACTGCTACAACTCTGTAAAAGAAGCAACATAGCTACTGCTTCCAGTAAACCTATTGTATTCTGAGGGCCACTCAAGCAACAATTGCATGTGTCTTATACAATTTGCTTGAGCAAATCACAAAAATTAATTTTTGAAAGACAATATTATGTATATGTGCTTAGCATTTCTCTTAGCATTTGAGAGTATAGAAAACTCTCAAAGAACAGACCTGCTTTTTTTTTTTTTTCTGTACCAATACCTTTTCACTTTCTTTCTCTGAATAGACCCATAACATAATGTTCAGGGAAAATACCAAGAATAATAAATCCAAATCTCTGTATAAAATACACCTCCATGACACACTCAAGCTGGAAATCACAGGAACCAATAAAAATGCAGGCAGCCTACTGATAATGAGGTCAGAAATACAAATAAATTTACTTTTAATGAAGACTGGAGGCACAGTAATCAAAGTGTTAAAATTCATTTCATGCATATCTCATTTGCTTCTTAGCTGATATTTACCACGCAATTCTGTGAGAAAGTAGAGGCCTAAGATGCTCCAGATAAATGGCTCAATTAATTGTACAGAGGTAGACCTCTTTGAGCTGAGCCAGAGCTGTGAGCTCTTTATTAAAAGCACTATTCTGTAGCCCATAACCTTGTTCCTTGACTCCTCTCTGGTTTCCAATTTAAACAAGTCCCCATGCGGCCTGCTCTAAAGGGCTTTGTCTCCCTGTCATTGTTAAGAGAGCTGAGGCATCCTGGAAGTGTGAAATCAGACCTCATGAGTTGAACGGTTCCCCAGGGAACGCTGGACTGCGCAGAAGGTCAAAGTCATGGGCCGGACCATCTAAAAGTGTCTGATCGCCCGTCTGTGACACAGCAAGTTGGGGAAGGGGGAGGGCTAGACTGAGAGGACTGAAATTGAACACATCTTAATTAAAGCCCACAGACAGCAAAACAAAATGTTTTCTAGGCAGCCTGTCAACTGGGGCTTAAATTTAGCTCTGCTAATGAATCTGAGCTGCTAACTGTTATTTCTTAAGATAATAAGACTCTCATGGAAGCTGAGGGGGGGCGGTGGGGGGGGGAAGGGTGGAAACTGTAGCATGTCTTTCTGCTGTTTTGCTACTTAAATATTTTCCAACAATGAAGATGGTTTTCCTTAAGAAAAAAAACACATGAGAGAAGTCTGTGCAAATAAATGGGTAGTAAACATCTCGCTTAATAACTACTAGGTTTCCAGACTATGGGGCTGGTGAGCTGAACACAGTCTATATTCAGAGCCTTGCTTTAGAAAAAGACATGCTCATTTAAATGGGACCATTTCAGTGACAGATTATGTTAACTGTAAAATTCTCTCTCTCTCTCTCCCTCTCCCTCTCTCTCCCCCCTCCCTCCCTCCCTCCCTCCCTCCCTCCCTCCCTCTCTCTCTCTCTCCCCCTGAATGAGGTGGTTCATTCATTTGATATATCAATTCACCTGGGGTGCAGAAGCTTTAGAGTAGTGCACCTTTTAACAGAGTGAAAAGGTAGGGCATCTTTTGAAAGGGTTTCACAGTGCTCCCATATCAATGTTTCTGAAACTGAGTGGCTGGTATCTCTGGGGAGGCTGCGACCTCTTCCTTGGGGGGTCAGGGGAAGGGCTGAGGAAAAGAATTCTTTTCTCTTATTTCTCTTAGAACTTAAAAGAACTAACTAATCAGCTAGGTCTAAATATTCTGCAAAGAAAGCTTCACTCAATATAGAAGACTTTCTATGTCCTGCTGAAAATTATTCTTTTCTTAGGACCCATCCAAAGAAAAGAATAATTAGAAGCTAGAAGAGGCAAATTCCACCATGAACTATTTTCCACCAGCAATAAATAAATAAATAAATAAATACACCCCCTCCCCCCCCCCACATCGGTCTCTCTCCTCTCACAATCTATTCAGTTTTAAGGACACTTGATTTATTGGGAGAGAATCTTCCCCAGTGAACACAGGGCCAGACAGTCTCTAGGTTTTGCTTTGATGGTGCAGAGAGACACTGACCTTTTCACTGGTTGGCTGAAAGGTAAGTAAGTTGTACTGCACAGTATTTTCCAGTTAATCAAACTTTTTCCCTCCCAAAGAGTTTAGCTGACCAACTTTGAAAACCAGAGTGCCACTTTCTCAGGCTGTGAAAGGCAGCCCACAATTTGACTGAAATTTCAATCCACTCTTGTGCCTTGCTCAATGCATGTGTATGTGTGGGAGTTGTAAATTGAGGCCTTAACTACCAGAGTTAATCTCTTTTTAAAATCTGTATTAACCTTAATGATTTGAAGTGCACTGTCCAACACTAGGCTATTGAGACTAAAGAAAAAACTACCCTCAACGATCAACAGTTTATTGGGGGCTTAACTGAAGTGACCTACTGTAGTGGTGCTCAGCTGAACAAGGCTATAGGCTTTCTGTGGAAAGGGAAAGAATTGAGGGCTTCATTAAAAAGTAATTTGTGCTTTATGTGCACTCATTCAAAGAGTCTCAATTGCTCTTTATTCTTAAAGAGTAAATACAGTATCACAATGTTTCTCAATGAATGTGTTGTAACAAAAGAAAAATTTCACATTTTGAAAGGGAAAAATTCTTTGGAAGTATGGTAAGATTGATGGCTACTTAAAAGATTATAGCCTCTCTCTTTCCTGTGTTCATGTCAAATGATGAAATACTGTAATTTAAAATCATTGTTTAAATTATGGACGTTTAACTTCATTTTGGATCATTAAAAATATTTTTAAAATACAGAAAAGTTGGTCAAATATAAGTGTGTCTTGTTTGATTTGTTTATAAAAAAAAAAGTTCTGAAGCCAACTGAGCACCTAATAGTAATATAGCTTCATTTATATCAGAAAATACTCTTCACTTAGCACAGAGAGGTATCAGTGATTTTAAATCTCCCCTCTCCATCCACAGTACTCCTAAATGGATGCTAATTTGTGGATTTGAAGACAGCACCATTGATTCCATTCCCTTTTTAAAAAAATGTTGCTGAATATCTTGGAGAGCCTGACTATAATTATCCATGGAGATATATAACACATTTTTTAAGTACAAGTCAGAGATGAAGTATACAAGAAGCTTATTTGTGCCCCAACCTTAATTATAAAGACCAGGAAGGATCAGTGTGTGTGTATGTATATATATATATATCTTTATCCTTTTCAGAAGGATTATTTTAAAAATTGGTATTGTATTCAGATATTTCTGACGTAAATATATACTCCTCAGTTTCTGCCACCATCACAAATGTCATAAAGACCACAAAAGGTCCAAGAGTGAGCAAGGTCAAAGACTGAATTATCCTCTTGCCCCTGAATAGTTCAACATCTCTCTTGTTCAATTCAGAGCACATTAAATTATAAGGTCAGTGTGGAATGAAAATCATGAGATTTATATCCCTAAAACTGGAGGGGAAAAAA
Organism: Corynorhinus townsendii; assembly: GCA_026230045.1. NCBI lineage: Eukaryota > Metazoa > Chordata > Mammalia > Chiroptera > Vespertilionidae > Corynorhinus > Corynorhinus townsendii. Next base: position 28,303,504 of record JAPDVU010000012.1, read on the forward strand.
AATGAAGAATCTGTTATTTAGTATTCCCCAAATTAACGTTTATTTTATCAGATAAAAATTATGTCTTACTGAATCCCTAGGAAGAAAGCTATTGTTATTCACATTCATTTACATATTAGGACATTACAACCAATGGAAAGAAATGTATCTATTTTTCTCAGCGCTGAAAGAATATACTTTAATCTTCACAGTAGCATATAGGCCAACTGGGTTAGCATAGTGTGCATATTCATGAGTTTTGAAAGCAATGACAGCTTCTCTCCAAGAAAAACAAACTACATAATTGCATGCAACCTGTGTAATGGGCAGGTATCTAAGTATGTAAAGTAAATGGAACTTGAATTTTTTCTATAATAAATTATTGTGCCCGCTATAAATGTTCAGTAATAGTTCAGATCACTTAGGTGCCCTCTGAGATGCTGATTACCTAGGCTTTCCTCTCTATCTTCAGATGGTCTCAGACCAACACTGGGTGCTCCCCTCCCCTACAGAAAATCCTGAAGAAAAGTGAAGGTGTCTCCCAAGAGACAATGTCACTGCCCTGAATTCCTGAATCTACCTGGGAATCTCAGGCTAGGCGAATCCTCCCTGGGGTAAAAGCAATACTGTGTTCCTGTTCCAGTCATCAAGTTAATGTCCAAAGGGAACAAAAGAAGAGCAGTTAGCCAATCATCTACCATTGACTATTAGCTCTGGTAATATACACAGCATAGTGATAATAAAAAAGAAATCATTGTGTCCAGATTAACTTGATTACAACCACATCAGAGACAAAAAATAAAATGAATAAACTTAGCATTCACTAATTATTTAGTACCAGGAGCCAAGTCAGCATATATCCAGAAAGATGACAAACTACCTTCTCTCCTGCTATTTTCAGGTAGGCCTATTTTGAAAGAATATTTGATAACTGTTATTATCTTCTGACCTACAAATAAGTTGGCAATTACCTCTTTAAAGAAACTGTAAACTCTCAACATTTTAATTTTTATCACACATTACATAGTCACTTGAAAATATGCAAATATGAAGTTGTTTAAATATTGCTGTTTTTGAGCAGAAATCTGCTATTTTAGTTTTAAGGCATGTGATCTTTTAATTAGGTTTTGATTTGATGAATTAAAGAAGGGCTCCAGTCATCATGTAATGGATTTCCAAGCCTTTAGATAGTAGGAAAGTCATTTCTCCCCTTCAAATGAGTCAGCTACTGTTTTAGGGTCAACTGGCTGAACATACAATGGTAAGCATATTTCTACAATTAAGTGCATTCTTTCTTTCAAAAACAGTTTAATTTGCACAAAAATTGTTCAAATCAGTCCTATTTATTATCTATTTTGAGATGGACAATTTAAGAAATGGTATAAACATCCCCAAATCCTGTGATATTGAGCAATTAATAAATGATCACATACTTGCAAATTCAAAACAATGATTTAATTCTGGAAAATGATAAAATAATTACCACTTGCCAATTAATATGTTGTAGAAACAGCAATACCCAAATCAGAAAGCTTTAAGAGAGAAAATTAATTTTGGCATTTTCACAGTAGTATTTCTTGTTTTAAAATATCTACTATAGAACAATGCAGATGCATAGCTTAGATCCAAAATTATCTCTGGAATGCGCTAAGGAATTTGGGCAACTAAGAAATTTGATCAGCAACCCAAATACCAAGAGTTCATACCAAGTAATTGAGCATTATGCATCTAAACTTTTCTATAAACTATGCAATGACTGTTATGCATGTTTGTGTTGATGCTATGGTACCATCTTAGGTGATACCCCCTGAGAGAAGATACAGCATTACTCCAAAATGACAAAAGCCAAAAGAAAAATCCAGCTGACTGAACTTTGGAGAAGACAACAATTCAAAAGTTATTTTATTATTTATTTTTTAACATATTACCCTTATTTTAGAAAGCACTGGCAATATAAAAATTGGTGGCTGGCAAATCTTTGTAAGATTAATCCTGATACTTTATATTATCTACTTTGATAGCCCAACCAGGTAAACTGAAGAGATCAGTCATTAAATGCCACAGACCCTGCATGCTGCTTGATATCCATCTATATCTATATCTAAGTCTATATCACCTATATTTATATATACACACAACAGGGTAATTGCATCGTTTCTTACCTGTCACATCAGCAGCCATTAATCCTTCTGCTCTGATTACTTTCACCTGGAGAAATCCCACATCTTTCAGGTTGTGAAATATCCGCAACGGGCTCTGAAAGACCCCAACATCAGTATTAGAAAAGAAAGGTCCTAAATGGTCTCAAAGAGTGTTCTGAGAAAACAGTAAAGTTTATGGTTGATTTCAGGATGCCCCTAAAGTGATTCAAAGGATATTGTTTCTTCAATACAGACTACCCTTCCACCATTATGAATGTGTACATACACACGCATTCACACACACACATACACACACACATTTAAACCCCAAGCATTTGTTCCCCATAAATAATTATCAGTAGATAGTGAACAATAAATTACAAAATAGGATATGACTGCTTTTTTTCCTTTGATCTCTTTTACCAAAGATTCTTATGAGTATGATGGTTTGGAGACTCACGCTTCTTAATGCTGAATCTTAAATTGTTGGTTATATACTACTTTAAATTTTGGGGGTAAGAAAGTCAACATTAATTATATTTTCTACTATTTTCTTCTTAATGAGCAATGGAAATTGCATGTACTAAATAAAGGTTAAATTATTGAAAGACTCTTCTATATTTAATTTAAAAGACTTGGGTATTCTATAAACCTTTTAGGTAGAAGACATATAATCTTCAAAAATAAATTAAATTGGACCTGACCCATGTGGCTCTGTTGGTTGAGTATTGTCCTGAGCACCAAAGGATTGTCGGTGATTTCATTCCCTGTCAGGGCACGTATCTGGGGTTTGCTATTGGTACCTGAGGCAACCATTGATGTTTCTCTCTCACATTGATGTTTCTCTCTTCCCCTCCCCCGTCCTCTCTCTCTAAAATCAATTTAAAAACACACATTTATAAAAATAAGTAAAATTGACCCCTAAAAAATGATGAGTAATTTTTCTCAAATTCGCAATTTTATTTACAATTGTAATACGTACGGAAGTAGATGTAGACAAAATGTGATAGCATCAGACCCAGATGATAAAACCTATTTAATTTCATAAATTAATAATGGCAGTGTTTTAATAAGTATAGTACTGGAAGGAATTAAAAGAGGGATACTAATACAATAATTCAAAACTCCAATTAATGGGCAAAAATACTTAGAGAGTAAAATAAACCTATAGAACTTTATATGCATTTGTTTATTTACAAATTATAGCATTTTTCTTATGCCAAGATCAGCATTTCTTCTCAGTAAATCAAAGGTATTTCTTTATCATAATCTTTAAAATGCTTTATGACCAGGGAACATACCATACTTTCACATTAAACTTAGCTATTCAAATGTTACCAAAGAACATGTGCATCCTGTATTAAGCATGTGAGAATACTGAGAAGCAAAGCTTACTGCGATGTTAACTTTATCAGTCCCATATGACTAGTCATTGTTTACACCAGAGCTGTGACCTTGGCACATTGAGAGGAGGAAATGCAGATATATGTGCAATCTCATAACATAACTTCCTCAAAAACGGTGTTTAGCCCAAGGATTAGCTCTTAATCTTTTATTGTTTCTAAACGGCTGTTTATCTCCCAAAACTGTTTAAGCTACCGGATAATAGGGTTCAATAAAAAAGTATTTCCCTCCCCATTTAAATTACTGTAAACCAAGGCTCTAAAGTGGAAACTGTAGACAGCAGTACTAGAATTCAGAGGTTTGTAGGCATGTCGTCTTCCTAATGCAGTAATGATCAGGTTTGGGAAGCTTCTTATCTCGGAGCTTACTGAGTGCTCTAAGCCAGGTAAGCCTCCTATCCTAACGATGGGGAAGAGTTTTCTGAAAAGGTTCCTCCTGTTCTTTAATTTTCAGAAGCAATTTGAACCAACCTTCACTGTGACTAAAACAAACATCAGTCCTCATGTCTGAGAATCGCTTCGCACTGCTAACCTCACTGCACAGACACACAGCTGCGGGTGCTCCGGCTCGGTGTTCTGCTTCCCTTTTGGAGAGGTAATTATTGTTTGTGGGTTTCATTCCCTTGAATCAGCTGACGCTCAGTCATTTATTGTGAACTTCAGCTGCTTAGGCTAGTGACATATCGATTATGATAAGAATTCCAAAAAAAGCCAAAGACCGAAATATTCCAGCTAAAAAAAATAACAACTTTAAGTAATGCTTCATCAAGAGGTATTCCTGCCTTGTTATTTATGGTTATTTTAGAAGGCTTCAAAACCTAGATGGCTTCTGAAGCCAGAAATTTCCATAGCAGAGGAATGTATGATTTGCTGTGAATCCTTTCAGCCCTCAATAGATGGGAAAAGATTGAAATGCTCAGGAGAGGAGTCCTCTTTATTTTTTTAATGAAAGGCTGTATAATATATTTTCTCTATGGCTGCAGCAGCTGTCAGGGAGAGCATCTCAGTTCAGCTCTATTACGGGAGAGGCAATACTCCATCCTATGGCATCGCGATGCTCTGAGGGGCCAGGGCTGATTGACAGCTTGTCACCGTGACGTCTTATTCCATCTCTGTTATGGAGAAAATTAATGTCACACCACCAGCCTTATGACTCGCTGTCATCTTAGAACCGCTCACCTTTTATCAATGCTCTAAATAACATTTCAAGCCCATCGTCTCACGGTGGACAATCTGGTCAAGGGACATTAAATCAGATGACTGTGAAATGTCATAATAAAAATGGAATGCTAACAACTTCTTCTCTAAACTAGCTCCTCTGGTTTTTAAACTGTGACAAGGGGGAGCAAGGGTTCAGCATCCCCGTTCTGAAAAGGTCAGGCAATCGCTCTTGGTCTACCACCCATTACTACTCGCCCCCTATTGACCTTCCCTGCTTTCCTCCCCACAAAAGAAGGAGGGAAGAAAGAAAAAAAATGGAATTAGCCATCTTTTCAGAATGTGGTGATCAAATAATGGCTCACACAGTAATGTCTGTTTAATTTGTGGGGCTTCATTGCTCCGCAATGAACCGCTGACTGACAGCAGGGGAAAGCCTTTGCAGGCTCTTTCATAAGAGATGGGCCAATTCATTTACTTTCCTTACCACAACCAAACTTTTAAGGCTAACCTGAACTTTCAAAAATGCACATGTTCTCACAGGAAAACATCTCAATAATTTCCCAAATAACCTTCTTGATATGTTGCTCTAAAACAAGTGATAGTCCAGATATGATAGAGTGTTCATTCATCCATCTCATAATCTATATAAAAAAAAGGAAACACATTGAAACCTTAAAATATAGGGTTTTGCCCTTGTATTGCTATGACTAATTATAACACATGAGCTATTGCATACAGTGGCTTTTTGCCAAGTATGTCTGTAGAGGCAGATACAGGCCTATGCTTGAAATTCAGGGCTAAAAAATAAGTATGTATAAATGTGGTTCACTTTTTAATATAATGAGCAGAATATAATCTGAGAATTAGCTGGAACATCCCCATAATATTTTACATTTTATTGGAATAATAACATTTGAAAAAAGGTGTGGAAACAAATATTCAAATTCTGAATGGAAATAGCCAATTTAAGGAAACCCATCCAGCAAAATGAAAAAAAAAATCAATAATAGTTGGATTATTTCTAATTATCTAGCCTGCAGTATTATTCTAAAATATGGCATAGTATCAAATATTAATTTGAGAAATATAGTATTATAATACCTAGAATAATTTTATATTAACACATATATTAATTAATTCCCTTAAATTGTTTTAATCCATGAGGCTCTCTTCTGCTGACAGCAGACTATGTTTTGGTAGGTACCAAAATGTGAAACAATTTTCGTAATTGCAATTACGTATTAGAAGATGCTTCACAATACCTTAGGCTCTTAGGTAGTTGAAAAATATATACTATTTAGCCTTGCTAAGTCACCTCCATTAAACTGTTTATGAGGACACCGTTGGAGGATGAGTTGTACAAGCATTAGCAGACAGCTGATTCAGTGGAGATAGCCAGAATAAATTTGCTGAAGTGCACAGCCTGCTAATCTGTTTGAAGAATATTGTAGAGCATTAGTACCAGCACTTCATGTTATCTGCACAGCCTGATAAGGTACATCTTTATTAAATTCAGTTATTGAAAGGATGTCAGTCAGCAAATAGGAATATTTTAAAATCTAAAAAAAATATTAAGAGGTCCTTTGTTAGTCAGAGCTTGGTTTCATAGCTGAGTGTCTACAGGAGCCTTCTAAACACCTGGCAGCATCGTACAATACAAGCTTTGTCATTTTAAGTGGAAAAGCTTTTCCCCCAGTTTCATGGGTACTGAGGTATTCACTTTTTGAGACTCCATTGAGAGAACAGTGGAGTAAGAGCTCCCCTCTCTGTTGATTCAAGAAAACTACATGGTGGGAAATGTTAAGTGTGAGGATGCTGGGAAAGAAGCAGATTTGGTTGTGAATATTTTGGTTTGGTAAAAATTGAGAAGGGTACTTATGTTAGTGACTCACTATTCCAACCTATCTCTCTACACTTGATTAAAAGGTAAGGAGGCTTTCTTTTGATTATATTTCATATTCAATTGAAAAAGTAAAGGAACAAGTGAGGCTTTTCTAAACAGTTGAAAATAAAAATGATTTCTCTGAATACCCTCTAGTTACTCATTAATGTAAGTGCCATTGACTCCATTTCAAACTTGGAAAGACTAAGAAATATGGATTGCAATGAGAAAAAGTCAATGAATTAATTTTAAAGTAATATTGTGTAAATTTAACTTTCTTTTATGGGAAGTTCCCTGCATGGTAATTGTACTGCCTGATAAAATCACTGAAGAGAATCTCAGAATCTAGACCTTGCTCTGGAAGAGGCTCTAGAAAAGACCTGGTGTCTAGACATCAGTGGGGAATGCAAGTACGTCTGCAAAGATAAGTGTGGCGTTTGCATTTGCCCAGTTTTCTGCACCTGCTGATTGATCTGTCAGACAGCTTTTCAAATGTACTTCCGTCACTGCAGGTAAATTATTTATAACCTCACTAGTCACACATGACTTGAGGGGGGAGGGTTCCATACGTACATATCTTTTTAATATTTCATCCCGTTCTTTCTGGTCCTCCAAGGAGTTGACAGAGAGGTCAGAGATACTGACTGTGGCCGAGGCTGTCAGGGTGACCAGCAGCACCAGGTGTCCCTCACCCTCTTCCAGCTGCAATTCCAACTTGTGCGTCTGTTCCTTACTGAGGACTGACAGGTCGACCTGGCACCTGGAGACAAATGTTTTGAATTAGCAAGTGGCTTTCCACACCTCCTTCCCCTCCCCTCCAGCACCCCCCACCCCCACCATCAAACAGTGGAAGTTCAGGCTGCTCACAGCAATGTGAAAAGTAAATCAGTAGAAACAGTATTTAGACCATTGGAAGAATACATTCCTCATGTCAGCTGACTTTCTTCACAAAATTCAGTCCCTGGTTATATTAGTGTCTAATTGCTGATTTCCTGTAAGATAGAAAAATGTGCTTATCTGATTCACTTACTGCCCATTGTCACCATACTCATAAATTGGCAGGGTCTTCCAATTCCTGGATTGCCTAGGTCAGTGGGGCTTTGCTTACAGAAAGGCTACTGTGAGTCTGAATTGGTGTTTCCCCCTCATTTATAAATGTAATGGGTGTTTACATTGGTAATGTAATGGGTGTTTCCCCCTCATTTATAAATGTAATATATAAAGCATAGAATATGCACTCTGGTGATGCTATAAGTTTTAGATTTTTAAAACCATGCCAATTTATTCATAGAGCATTTATAAGTCTAAATAAAAAGCAAATAAATCCTCTGAAAACATCAAGAATTCTGTAGCAGAACTGTCCTGGGAGGTTTCATAATGTGGCAGCCCATGGACCACAAGCCACTCTCGGGGCTGAACACCTTGCAAGCTCTTTTCATAAAAAGAACAATTGATTTGAAAGAGAATGATACTGTGGTAACTACAAGGCCAGTAAATGGAGAGAAAGGGGGCATATATGAATAAAAGGCATTTAAAACAGGAAATAGCCAGTTACAAGAATCAATGTGGCCGAAACCAGTTTGGCTCAGAGGATAGAGCGTCGGCCTGCAGACTGAAAGGTCCCAGGTTTGATTCCGGTCAAGGGCATGTACCTGGGCTGCGGGCACATCCCCAGTGGGGGGCTTGCAGGAGGCAGCTGATCGATGTTTCTATCTCATTGATGTTTCTAACTCTCTATCTCTCTCCCTTCCTCTCTGTAAAAAAATCAATAAAATGTATTTTTTTAAAAAAAGAATCAATGTGGTAACATATAAACAGGATGGTCAGCTATCAGGGACAAATTGAATTTTTGCTCATTTTCTTCACTTTATTTATTGTTAATTGTTTTGCTTTTAAATTAAACTATTATGAATAGGGCCTCAAAGCTTATAGTTGTGCTCAAACATCTTTTTAAGTATGACTGATTTTAGGAATTGAATCCAAAGTTTGACATTTACCCTTTCTTTTTGCCTATCAAAAGTGACAGCAGAGATAATTGGGACTAGAAACAATTGGGAAGAAGAGGAATACGGATGCAAGAAATGGAAAGGAAGGAAGGAAGGAAGGAAGGAAGGAAGGAAGGAAGGAAGGAAGGAAGGAAGGAAGGAAGGAAGGAAGGAAGGAAGGAAGGAAGGAAACACCCTGGTCAGAGACAGAAAAATGTGTGTGCGCTAAATGCTAACTATGGAGAAAGAAGGAAATTAGATTGTGTGGCAAGTCTGAAAAATATCTTCTTAAAGTTAGAATATATATCAAATAACCTCATTGTTTCTGTAAATACAACATCCATTTCAATATATTCTCATTCTGTCTCTTGAACTCTAAAGGATGAAAGGACATATCAAATACTACCTATCTAATATTCTAATTAAAAATTTTTTTATTATTGACTTGAGAGAGGAGGAAGAGAGAGACACACACACACAGAGAAACATTAATTTGTAGTTCCACTTATTTATGCATTCACTGGTTGATTCTTGTACATGCCCTGACCAGGGATCAAACTCACAACCCTGGTGTATCAGGATGATGCTCTACCAACTGAGCTACCCAGCCAGGGCTCTAATATTCTCATTTTAATTGCAATGAAGTTTTGGTCAATGACACCTGGAACAAATTGAGCATAAAAGAAATGCAATGGAAAAAACAGCCAGTCAAATGTATTCTCTAATAAAAGAAAAACATCAATATAATTTTCTTAAGTCTTTCCAGTATCTTGTACAGTGCCTACCCTGTAGTTTGTTGAATGTGAATAAATCTTTGGACCATATTAGGAGTATGATATTAAAGAACTGAACAGAGATTACAATTCAGATAGTACTTTTGGTTGGATAAAGTTGGTATCAAGAAGAGTCTCTCACTCATTTTGGTCACGCATTTCCCAGTCCCATCCTTGCCTTATTCTTTGGTGAGACACTGTATCACTCTTAAAACACAAAGCACATTGAAGCTTGCTGGGGGATTTCCTTCTATACCTATTCCCATTTCACATTGGTCATATAGATGCTGGGCTATTCCTCGTTTATGCTAGAGTTTTTGCATTTAATACTTTAGAGTTAGGGAAGATGCTCTAAAGGTAATCTGGCCCAGCCATCGCAAATTGGCAACTTTCAAACCAAATCTGGTCCAGGGATTTGTTGATTTTTCCTTGTAGTATTAAACTTTTGAAGTTAAATAATTTTTAAGACAGAGTAAATGTCCTCTGACTTAGTTACTGTTCCCAAAACTGTCATTATTTATAACTGGCCTACTTCACTTAATTCTGTACCTGGTTCAAAGAGACATAAGATTTGTGGTCCTTGAAATCTCCTCTCCTGAATATACCAATGAAAAAACTGAGGGCCAGAGAAGTCATAGTCAGTTATTAGCAGAGCCAAGACCTGAACTTGGGACTCTAGAATCCAAGATCTAGGCTTTTTTTTTTCTTTTTTCTTGACCAGTCCGTCATTAAGTAATGATGCACCCTAGGAGGAAGTGTGTGCTGTTTGCAGTGGTTCTTAAATTGGGTAATACCTGGATTCATTTTAGACAGAACAATTACCTCAGTTTTGAAGTATGAAATTATGTAACTTTTATAATTATGTAACTAATATATATAAGCTAGGAGAAAAGCTGTAAGTTATTGCTCTTATAAGATAATAAAGTTAAGAAAAATTTACAAATTGAATTTTTAAAACTCTGAAACCAATAATATTTAAATTAGCATTTATAATTTATAGGGAGGATTATGCTTTTCTGCTACAACTACATTTTCTATGTTGAGTGTACTCATAGAAATAGTCTCAGGTCCTGTCCTATACTTAATGTTTCAGAATTTTTACTTTAATCCTTCTGATGCAGAAAATGTCTATTTATACAAATACATTGGACAAAAGAGTATTAATGACTTCAAGGTCCTTTTTGCTACTTGAGGTTATGCATATCTCCTATTCATCTGAAAACTGTGCTCAGGAGAAATCCTCTGATGCAATTTTAAGTGAAATTCTCTACATTGCCTGTACACATGTGGTCAAGTAGGTGCCCCTGCTGAGCGATCAGCTGTGTCTCTGAAACCCAGGAAACAGTGGCCAGCCCAGTAACATATCACCTTACATTGCTTCCTAGTCTTTCCTGCCTCACGTTTTCTCCTCTCACTCTGTGGCTGGACTGTACCTCCCAATAAAGTATCAGCACTTAATCACTGCCTCAAGCTCTGTTTATAGGGAACATGGGCTAGGCAAAAAACCATGGGTACCATTCAGTCCCCTTCGTTACAGATGTCTAACACGCAAACCTGCCCCTGTCCCTCCCCTGAAATATCCTGATCAAGGTAACAGTGCCCTCCCTCTCGTGAAATATCCTGATCAAGGTAACAGTGCCCTCCACAGCCTGCCATCAGCTTGTGTGTCACTTGCTGACGCGCTCCTTAAACCATTCCAGACAGCTTGTAATTCTTTCACCATCCATGCTAGGGCTCAACTTTGAGTGAGACAACCGTTCTAGCTATCTTGGCTTCACTAGTTTTTACTCATTCTCATTTCAATAACCTGCAGTTGTCTTTTCCTGTTGATACCCTGAGACACCTTGAGGGTAGGCACCTACCATGGCACCTGAAACATAGCTGGTGCCCTGTAAGTATTAAAGTACTTACACACAAGGAGGCAAAAGTGTAGAGGCTAAAACTTACCCAGGGCAGATTGGCAGAGTAGAACTGGCATTAAATGCACTCACTTTACCACTCCTATTTTGTCTTCCTAGAAAGATTTCTTTCCAACACTTATTTCACTCATTCATTCATTCACTCATTCATTCATTCATTCACTCACTATTTATTCAGTACTTGAAGTGTCAGGTCTCTGTTAGGTTTAGGGAATCCGTTTTTTTGTAAGCCTTCTAGTTTCTCACATCCTAATGTTCAGAACTACCACAGAGTATGTTGTAGTTTTATCACATATACCTTATTAGTTTGATATTGAAAAATTACAGAACTTACCATTTGTACTGAACCCAACTTATCAATTAATCAATCAATAGGAGAATTGAAACAAAGTTGAAACTGAAGATCCCAGAGCTACTGTAATCATAAATGGGGAAATTGAGACTCAGAGAGATTAAGTGATGGCAAGAAATCACACTACATTTCCTGTCTCCCATAGGAAAGCTTAAAGTTCTTTGCACTTTAAAAAAAAAACTCTAGGCATTTATTTAGCCACATGAATATTTATTCAGTGACATATTCCCCTATGAGTCCAAGGAGAGAAATTTCAGTGTTTCTATCACCTTTTTCCTCCCCTGTCATTTTATCTGCCATGCCTGAGCTAGTGGCCGATGATATTCCTATCAGATACAATAGTCTTGTGCAACCTGGATGCTAATTACATGTGTGAGACCACTGGGGTGCAGGCGATACCGTTGTAATTAGCTAGTTATTAATAACAGGAGAGGAGCAGAGGGGGAAGCCAAACATTATACACATACCCTTTGGGCTGCTTCCTCAGGAAGCTGCAACTTTGTACCCCCCAGCAAACCACTGGCCTATTCCCAGCAGCAAAACACTGGGAGAAGGGATCCAACAAAAGGAAGATGGACACATACCCAGTAAAGTTGGAGTGACATAGGGAAGCTACTTGTCAGTCAGTCATACCTGGGCACAAAGATCATTGGCCAGAAGGGGCATGGCCACTGCAAGCACATGGAAAATTTGGATTACATAATCTCCTGAACAAAGAAATTCTTTCTTGTTGCTCTCTTGTTGCTCTTGTGGGTCGTGACTCTTGTGCTCTTGGCTTCCTTGCATTTGCCCATGTTTCCTCCATAGCCGTGTGAACTTGCAGACCCCACGTGCAATGGACTGATGGACTGCAGCGGGCAAACACAAATTAAGCTAGCCTGATGCTGTATTGGACTGTGCAAACATGGACAAGAAATTCTGGGCACTGGCTTACTGGCTTTGTTTTTAGCCCTGCTAAAGTCAAAATGGGACTTCTTCCTGGTAGGGCTGTTGGAAATGAAACCTTGGAAACTCAGGGGTTTGATCCACAGAACTAAAGCTTTCTATTATATCGCATCTTCCCGTGTAAGTCTCAGAAAAATTATTTTTCTTAGGATATCGCAAGAAATTCATCCCCACTGGCAACCTCTCCCATCCGTTAACAAAGGACGTAAATGTTAGACCTATTTGGATTTTTAAATAATTTAAAAATAGGAGAGGAATCAAATTTTATAAATATTTTATACATGCATTAACACAGGTGGCCCACACATCTGATATGTCACATTTGGCCTGCAAGTATTTTGAGGGGAAAGTAGGAGCTGCATAACCTGAAGGGGTTGACAGTGGCCCTTTATTTGCTGACTTGCTTTCACTAAATTGCAGTTCACATAGCACGCCCTGGTAAGTGAATTTATGGATTATGTAATCTAAATGTAACTGAACTGATCTTTACCAAATGGACACCACTTGCTTTAAAAGATCCTAGTAAATAAACTGTGGAGAGAAGAGAGCGCTAACTGAACAAGCACAAGTGAACAGAATGATAAACAAGAATATGCAGAGCTGACGCTTCCAGCGGAGCTCCCTGTCAGCCACCTTCTGACTCACACACCAAAGGTGCTGCAATCGGGTCTAACAGGACTTCAGCCAAGACAAGTCAAAGTTATCCCGAAGAATATTAGCAATAGAAATGTTCATCTACTCTCGTTGACAATGAACCGCTGTGGGTATGTTGTGCCTAGAAGTATTAGCTAATGATATTATGAAGCCATCATGATTAGCAAGAAATTTAAAAACAAAGCCTTCAGAATAAAACCACAAGCCTTTATAGAATTTCTTTGGTGGGGGTTATTTTTAAGAACATATTTTATATAATTTTGACCAAATTTAACAATAAAACTATGAAGCTTTTTTTGAGATTTCTTAATATATGGGAACCATGGCGTGTCCCCCAGGATGTATACACATAGTTTGAATAATTATAAAGGCAGTGTTTATTAAAATACATTTCATTTTCAAAATTGAGCTATCAGATGTTAATGTGTAAATACATTTTTTAGGACACCCTGTATTTTATATTAGAAGAAATAATAATACATGATATGTTATAAAATCTTAGAAAACAATACAATACCTAATTCCTTGGAATTTTGCAGTATAAAGAATTTTATATGTAGCTGTTAAAAGTGTTTTCAAGTTTCACAATTATGCAGTTTTTATGCTATCTCTGACACTATAAAAGGCTAATGCTGTTGTTACCTTCCTCCTGTCAGAGGTTGTCACTGTTCAATCATCTTTTAGGCGCATTGCTTTATGAGAGCATTCTTCTGTAAGCTTGTGAAATTTCCCATTCAGTGACTCAAAGATAAACTATTTAATATATACTTTGGAAACTTTGCCCCTTGTATAAGAAATATTGCAGTGAGTACAAACTTTCTAAGGAAATCTTGAAGGAAAAATAGTAACCCACAAAAGCAAATAGATTAAAATCTTCATATATTTGGTTTAGGTTGAGTTTTTGAAAAACGAAGAGGAACATCAATGAAACACTCCATTCTTTGCTTAAATATTGTCTATCTTCCTAATGAAATAGTTTACTCAATCCCTAGTAAGAAAAATGGTGAAATATCATGATTTTGTAAAAGAACTCTTTAGTATGGAACTTTCAGATGATCTATCTATGTGCCTTCAACTTTGTGCATTGACCTTCAACTTTCGGAAAACATTAATTTGGTTAATATTCAACATCAAATGCTGTTTTCCTCATTTGCCGCACTACACATGAATACACCAGTGAGTGCACCTGCACACCCCACATTTCTCTCTTTCAGCATTAAGTACGCAGGTACAGATTGAGTTTTATGATTGTAGAGTTTTAAAGCATTTGTTTTTCACCCACAAGTTGCCCATTTGGAAGAGGTTTTTCTTATCCTATATCATTAATAAAAATTTTGTTGACATAGAGCTCTCTACTCAAGCTTACATCTTTGTTGTTATGGACAGCCTCAGACCTGATAACAATGCAACAAATAAAGTCAGTAGCAATTCACTAACCTAAAATATATGTACCCAAAATCAATGCCAGTTTACAGATAAACAAATATTTTGCACACTAATAAATAATGCTATAAATCTTGCTATATTGGATCGCAAATAACTCCAACTGGATAAAATTGCTTGGCACAGGATTTCTTATTCTGCATGTTCATAAAAACAACTTGTTTCTGACAGCACTCATTCTTGGCAATTTACCACAGCTGTCAGCAGCCAATTTGTTCAGATTACTGCTCTGCATAAAAGTGCAACAATCGTGAGGATTTATTAGCTGATTATCGTAAAGGTGGCAGTCCGTCTTGCCTGCCAAAATGCAGGTGATCAGAAAGTTAAATAATTACCTACAGATTAACATTATTTCACCTTCACTTGACATCTGTAGTTCAGTGACGGCAGAATTTGCTGTTTAAACTTGCAGTATGATGTACACAACCCAAGCTGCTTTACTGACTACTCGGCATTTTATTGAGCACTTAAGTGCTTCAGAACATTCTGAATATAAAACCAAGGTGAAAGGAGCATGGGTTTTAGAGTCAGGAATCCTGGATCTGAGTCTCAGAACATCCAGTTTCAAAAAACTAGGCAAGCTTTAAACCTCTAGCTGCCTCACTTTGTGCATCTGGAAAATTGTTGTATGAACCACCCTCATTGCCTAATGTTGAGTTAATGGATGTAATTGTGCCCTTTTAACAACCAGAGGGCATTAACTGCCTAGATATCATAATGATACAAAAGTTATGATATAGGTATCTTGATAAAGGTATAGGCTACTTTTTTTTGTTTTCAAAAAGCAATTCAATAATTTTTAAGTATAAAGATTACTGAGGCACTTTCACATTTTAACTCATCAATTCTCCCCTTTTATATTCAAATATCTTTCCACAATTATACCAAAACTTTGTACCTTCCACTAAGGCATGTTGTTCTAACTTCCTTTTCATTAACATCAGGTATCATATTGTGTATTTATTTAGAGAAGGAAGAACCAGAATTTTGAGTATTAAATCAAGCTTCAGAGATTTACATTAAAGTTCAACAATTGTTTATTGAGTACCTATTATGTGCCAAATACTTTTCTGGCATCAAAGATGACACATTGGACAAAACACTCAAAATCCTGATGGAACGAAACCCACATAGAGCATACATTCTAGGGATGGGAAATAAAAGATAACATAAATAAATAAAATGCACAGTATGTCAAGTGGTGATTCTTCAGTTGAGAAAACAAAGCAGGACAGGGGAGAGGGAGTATCTAGAAAAATGGGTTTCATTTTAAGATAGATTTGGTATGGATGCCTCCCTGACATGACATTTGTGCACAGACCTAATGGCAGGTGGACACCTGAAGAGTCTTACAGACAGAGGGAAGAGTCCTGAGGTGAGAGAGTGTTCAGTGTGCTTGAGAAATAGCAAAGAGGCTAGCACAGCTCAAAGAGAGTAAGGAACAGGATAGAAGAAATTCAGGGTAGAGGGGTCACAGAGCTAAACTATAAAGAGCATTATGAACTACCGGGAAGAGGAGATAAATGAGTTTACTAATGTTATGTGAAATAAAGTAATAAGATTAAGATAGCAAATTGCATGTGAGAGCCATCCTAATTATCTTTATTTTTTAAATATATATTTTTCATTGATTTCAGAGAAGAAGGGAGAGGGAGAGAGAAACATCAATGATGAAAGATAATCATTGATTGGCTGCCTCCTGCATGCCCCACACTGGGGATCAGCCCACAACCTGGGCATGTGCCCTGACTGGGAATTGAACCATGACCTCCTGGTTCATAGATCAATGCTCAACAACTGAGCCACACCCACTGGACTCTAATTATCTATTGGTCACCAAATATAGCTAAGGTTGTTACAAATTATGAAAGTGAATTAATTATTCAAGGAAAAGCTAGATAATATCTACTTGAAATATAGACATATAATTATAATAAAATGTATTTAATATTAACAACTGTATACGGCTACTTAAATTGGTGGTTATCTAGAGAACAAGATCAATTTTAAGAAAAATCTGAGAACAGTGTTTCACTAGAGGAAAAAAATATGCAACAAAGGCCTGCCCTTTTAAAAGGATTGAAATGTAACATACTATTTGGTTACAGTGGTGTTTTTCTCATTTCATCTTATAAGCTAAATATTAAAGGTTAACAAAAGCTAATCTTTGACCTCTCACTTTAAAATCCTGTGAAGGAAACCATATAGATCAGAACAAAACACACACACACACAAAGATAGATATGTTGGGTTGGATACTGTTTTTGCTTTTCTAGCATAAAAATCTGTTTATTAGTATGCATGCAGTTCTTCAGGCTGTATGTTTACAGACTTGGAATCATGTGAACTACAATGAGGAAAGAATTTACTGAACTAACAGATTCTTCTGTATAGCATCCTGTATTTCAGTATTGGCAGGTTTCAATGTTTTGCTATAAAGATGCATATAAAACTATCAAGAAATATAGAAAGTTATGCTTTGAAGGTGAGAAAACAATTCATGTAACCAAGCAGGCATTCAAAGTGACTGTCTTTGTGCAGAAATGTCATGTAAGCCTCAGAATAGTCCTTTCTTCACTGTGTTATCAGATTAACATGGATCTGCCCCACTTAACGCTTCCTTCACTAAAACTTGGGAACTCTACCAATTTATGCACTCGTAGGAGATTATAAAGATTCTTTGCCTTGTAAGGACTTTTAGGAAACAATGCATTTTATGGTCACAATATGCTTTATGAAAAGTAATATAATCTCAGATCACTTTACAGACTCTGAATATGCTCTTTGTTCCTTGAAGTATCTTATATCAAGTGAGATTCTTCTTTCTCAACTCCCATAACTTTTATGCCCAATGTTTCTGACATCTGGAGAAAATTTCTGGATATCAAATTTGGATTGCCTGTCCATCAACTGGTCAAAACTGCCACCTACTGGTCAGTTTTCAAACCTAGTTTTCAGTTCACCCAAGCACAGCCTTACCATGATCCCTTCTTTCAAAACAGTCAGGATCATTTACAATAACCAGAATTAAAGCAAGTATCATTTTAACAAAATTCTCCCTGCTTAAGGTGAACCAAAAATATCAAATTGCACAAACCTGCCAATAAAATCATCTCTTTTCCCAGCATCTTTGTCCCATGCAGTGATATCGATAATTCCCCCTCTTTCTTCATAGAGATGAAAATCAAATTGTTCTCTCCACTGAGGATTCAAAGTTTTGGGCATAATCTGCAAAACCAAAAAGTCATTATTGTTTCACCCATATCAGTCTTTAATACAATATAACTTGAGACATTAAGTCAAATTTTAGGTACTATCTAGAAAAGCATGTAATTGTGAGATTTGAACAAAAGCTTCCAGAAATATTGAAAATGAGTAATTAAAGATCACTAGCCTCTTTATTGCATATTGTCTGAAAGGACCCTGAAGGATGTGTCCTGAAAATCAAAGTCACCCCCTCATCATCATGAATAACATGAAAGATATGTATTACATAGAAAAGGCAAAAAATCCTACCATATAAAAACCCTGGGTTGTAACGACCAATAATGACTGGAGACTGACCAACCAGAAGTCAGTGCTGGCCCCACCCCCAAGCAAGCGGTTAGGGGCATTCAGGCAGGCAGGCAGGCAGAGTGATTAGGGGTGATCAGGTAGGCAGACCAGCAGTTAGGGGTGATCAGGTAGGTATTCAAGTGGTCAGGGGAGATCAGGTAGACAGAGAGCCCCATGCCAGGCTGGCCCTGCCCCCAAGCAAGCGGTTAGGGGCATTCAGGCAGGCAGGCAGGTAGAGTGGTTAGGGGTGATCAGATAGGCAGGCCAGTGGTTAGGGGTGATCAGGTAGGTAAGTGAGTCGTTAGGGGCAATCAGGTAGGCAGACCGGCAGTTAGAGGCAATCAGGTAGGCAGAAGGCCCCTCGCAGGGAGGCCCAGGCCATCCAAGTCATTGCACCCCAGCCCAGCCTGTAGAGGGAGGCCACTGGTGGCAGGGGAGGGGGGGGCAGTGCTGCACAGATGGCAAGCAGTGGCAGCAGTGGGGTTGGGGCCAGCTGCCTGCAGCTTGGGGAAGGAAAGCCCCGATAGGCCCTGATATCAGGCCAGGCCTAGGGACCCTACCTGAGGGGTCCCAGATTGTGAGAGGGGGCAGGCTGGGTTGAGGGACCACCCCCCACCCCGAATTCTCGTGCACTGGGCCTCTAGTAGTCTATAAGTGAAATAGCTCACTCTGACACTAGCACTTATTTTATATAACCAGCTAATTCACAAATATATAACTGGTAGTCTGTTATCTTATAATAAAGAAAGATGACGATTCCCAGGGTTTCTCTTATTTTCTTACTCCCCTACACATGGGAATTATTGAGCTGAATTCATAAAAAAATAATAAAGTTCTATGGGAACAGGAGGAAAAACAAGTAGCTTTGGGGTGCCAGATAAACTCATATCTTAGAATTAGAGCATTGATGTATCATCTCCATTTTATATATGGAAAAACCGAGACCTGGAGATCAAGTGACCCATCCTAGGTCATTACGTTTTAGTATCTAGACTCTAGCTCAAGTCTTTGATTAGAGCTTCAGATCGCTTTCCCCCAAACAATATGCTAGAAATGTTTGTGAGTTAATATGAATATGTGTGTGCTGTATATAATCTCCATGTTGCACATACAAGAAAGATATCTGCAGTGCAAGTTTGTAACTTCAAGTATTTAGACAAGACACGGGGTGGAATCAATGAATCAAGTGACCCATACGGATTTGCTTTAAAATTCCATTCCCTATTGTGTTAAACAACATTCATATTTGTTTCCCTATTCTTTCATTTTAGCATGTGGTGGCCTTTTTCTTTTTAATATATGGGAGACAGATCTTTCGATGTGAAGACTTTGAAAGCAATGAAGTATGTTACGTGCAAAGGTATTGCAAATGAATCACAATTTTTAAAGTTCATCATCTGAAATTAAACAGCAATAGATCGTGGGAAGAAAGAGCAAAGAGCAACACGTGTCCATAGCCTTGTTTCATATTTCATACTTAAAGAGCAGAACTATAAAAATAAGTAATGTTTTAAGCCTACCAGAACATGGCAATGATGTTAATTGATAAAGGACAAGACAGATGTGGCCATAGGTACCTATTTTTGGAATCAGTTGTTTCTTTAAAACATGTGATTAAGTCCATGGCAGAAAAAAAGATGGCACTGGGTAGATGCTATGATAATTCAAGTGACTCCTAACTGGGCTCAGATGAATGCCTATGATATTTTGGGGAGTGGTCTATCTTACTTAGTTGGCCATAAAGTGCCTAAATTTTCAGTTTTCTTTTTAAGGATTGTCCTTCCTATCTGGGTTCCTTCAGGTCAGAAATGATGCCCTCCCCTTCCATCGGGGCACTCAGTAAGGTAACTGACCAGCACACTGGCAGTTTTCTCTGCTGCAGACAAGTAAGCTCTGTGATATCTCTAACTACTGACGAAACTTCCCAGGCCAGGAACCTAGTCAGGCTGTTATCAAACTTTCCTGAAAATAGTGATGTCAAGGCCAAGATATTCCCATGGAAGTAGAATGCGATTTTTAATATGAGATGGATGTGATCATTTGTCCCAAGCTGTCTATGAAACTGATGCCTATGAAGCTGGTCATTAAAGAGGTTGAAATTGAATACAACAAAAGATAAGACATGTGCCCCAAACATAACTATGACCTTTGCTAATTATTATTATTCCTCTCATTAATATAACAATATGATTATTTAATATATTATTATTGCTAATATAATGGGTATTACACAATATACTTATTACTACTGATGCTATTCTTCCTCTTCCTTCTGTTACTTCCACTTATTATTTATGATGAGTAAGGCAGTGTTCCAAGCCCTTTACATGTATAACATATTTGTTCATTCTTCTCAATAATTTTATTAAGTAGGCACTATTTTAATTCTCATGTTTAGAGATGGGGAAATTAGGGCATAAAGAGGCAAAGCGACTTGCCCATCTCTCACTGCCAGTAGTCACAGAGTGAATTTTGACTCTTTGTTTTCTAAATAAATTTTAAAACAACTTTCAATCTGCACTGGTGAAAATCAGTTTGAATAAAATGACTCAAAGTACTCTGCACAGATTTTTATGGCCTGTAAAATGATGCCTTTGTAGCACTGATACTAGTACTAGTTCCAATAATAAGAGCAGCCAATACTCTTTGGACACTTTATGTGCCAGGCATTGACTTAGGGTTGTTGCAGCCTTCTTTTTTTTGAACGATAGTTCCTACGTTTATTCCTGTGTTATAAATGAAGAAATTCAGACATAGTGAAGTTAAGTAGTTTACCCAAGGTCACACAGCACATAAAGTAAGAGATGCAATACAATTACTGGTCTTGTTTGCTGACATGATGTTCAAAGAAGTTCTGTAAAGCATTTTTAAAAAGTTTTCATCTTCCAAAGCATAGCTATTAACTAACCACTGCTTTCCAAATACTGCCAGGAACACAAAGAGACATGTCACCTTGCTCTTATACTTCTGATGCCCAAGCCGGAACTTCACGTAGGGGTCACTCAACCCATTTGAATCCATGGCCTTGAGGTCTCGACCCTCAATCAACGTGATACTGACTATTCCTCGCCAAAGATGTGATTTTCTGTGTACATCTGACAGACGTAAACTTTGGGTCTGAAACTTTTGGCAAAAGAAAAGAGAGTTAGCTTATTGTGTTTTAAACCAAAATATCTCATTTGGCATTACTGTTTCCAAAGAGAGTTAGCTTATTGTGTTTTATACCAAAACACCTCATTTGGCATTACCATTTCCAATGTTATAACAATTTTTCAAAAATAAAAATGAAGCAGTTATAAACTGTAAATAAAAATCATTTACGGATTATTTATTAATTATGCAATTATTAATAATATATTATCATCTCATGATAAATTTAAGGTTATGTAAAAATGGTAAGTGCTCAAAATAAAGTCTAATTTTTCAACTCCTTATATTACAAGCTGTAGGTACTTCAAGAATACTAGAGAACATTTACATGTATCAAATATGACTGTATCAAAATTAACATAAAATAAATATAAATATGAAGGCCCTCATCCACACTGTGATATTAATTATTTATGGATTTTTAATATCTTTTTTTCATGTTACAAAAGGATTTTATAAGTGGTTTTAAGTTGTAAGGTTAGTTTTAAGTTCCAGTCACTTTTAAAAGTCTTTATTGCCATATTGAGAATTTCAGCTCACTAAAGAAGTATTTAAGGTACCCTAAAAGACAAAATCAATATGTCCACTCAAAATGTCTTGCCTATGTTTGAAACTTGCAATACAAATTTTAAAAATTACATATGTGACTTATATTGGCAGATATAGTATGTTTATTTCTCATTCTAGTATTTAAATATTTTCTTAAATGATTTTTATTATCCTCAATTCTGAGTCACAATATTTAAATCAGTGAATCAAATCTGAAGTTTTGAAAATTAACAAGTCTACTAAAGATGGCTATCTGTTCTCTTTAAATTAAACAGCATATAAAACAAGCCAGAGAAAGTGGCTATATGTTAAAATATTTACAATCTGGATTCAGTAACACAGAGACTGCTATTTCTTCCATATTGTCAAGTATGTTTTCTTCACTCATCGTCATTTCATGAAAAAATTCAACTTTTCTCTCAACTTCAAATTATTGCACTTCTAAATTATGAATTAGCTCCATTTTTGTCCTAATTCCTTCTATGTTAACATTATAATGTCATAGCCTATTTTGTAAAACTCCCCCTCCCACTTTGAATTCCTTTTTTTTATTCTACATCATAGTAATGCCAGACATTTTTATCTGTCATCATCAAAAGTCATGCATTTCAAGGGGCTTTTATTAGGAAAATGAAAACTACACTTTAAAAGATAACACTTTTAATATTTGAACATTTCAAAGGAGAGCTTTCTAAAGCACATTGTATACTTCCCTAACTTGGGAGATTTCTAACAACATTGGTCTGCCTTATTGATAGCAATGTGGAACTTGGCCTCTACATTCCCCACCTCTGTTAGCTCCCAGAGCAGTGTGCTACTGCGTTCTGAAGTGCAACACAGGTTTCATGGGGCACCTGTAACTTCCACAGGACTCCATGCCCATTTCACCTAGAGCCCCACTGCTCCCATCTGTTTATACATTGGATTGTCTTTGAATCAAGGATTTCTCAGATTAATATAGTTGTTTAAAATTAATTGCACCAAGCGATCTTCAGGGTTGTTGTTTCTTTAGTGCTAAGATTTCATACTCATTATTATTATATAATGAAGCAATAGATTTCAGCATCTGTCTGTCTTTCTGTCTGTCTGTCTATCCACTTCTACTACAGTTGAGACTGCCTCTGACAGTGGACTTTAAAGGTCAGATTCTAAACACTGGGTCTGAAATTTTTGTTAAAAAGTAAGAGTGGCAAAGAAGGAAAGAAGAAAAACCATTTATTGGCAAGCAAGAAGAAATAATTATTTTAGCGAAGACCAAGGAATTGATAACTACCCATTTACAGAGAGTTTTAGAATTTAAAAGTGCATATGTGCACATTGTGTCCTGTGGTTTCCACTAAAATCCTATGAAGCAGGAAGGCAAGGACTGCTATTCCCAATTTACTGATGAGGAATTAGATGTACAAGAAGTTGACTTACGGGGTGGAAAGGACAAATAATGCTTTCCATGGGATCCTTCATGCTTTCCTAGAAATAAGTGGTTTGGCTAATAAATAGAGGATATGTGACTCCAGCATTTCTGACCTTCATTCCTGAGCCTCTCTCAATATTGTTCTTTAGGACAGAGACTCTCTCCTAGGTTTAAAAGTAATCATTTAAGTATAAGGTTGCTAAAAGATCAGTCCCCAGTTTAATGAGTTGAGTATATTTGAAATTCCAGGCTAGATTTTCCTACATGGTTAACACATGAAATCACCTTCTGCAGCATTATTATATAAGCACATGTATTCATACTTACAATATTCCAGCTGATGAATATATTTAATGACATTCTCTATGCACTCCAGAAGCAGAAGTCATACATAGCATTCAGTAAAATAACAGTGGGTACAGTCTAGGTTACACAGCATCTTCAGTCAGCAAGGCTAAGTGAGGTTCTTGAATGGTACCATGTCTGAAACCCTTATTTGCATGCTCCTTATCCCATTTCACATGAGAACAAGAACCTGACATGGAGTGGGAAGGACACAGAATGCTTTCCATGGGATTCTTCATGTTTTCACAGAAATAAGATGAACTTAATGAAGGCTTTACCTACTGTCATTCATTGTTACAAATGCTTTTCTGTAACCTGGAAGAACATTTCCAAAACGACTGGGAGAGCTAAGAGGGAGGAGTAGAGAGAATATTTCTATACAAAAACAGGGCTTCTGAATGTGGAGATGAACTGGATCTCTGTAAAAGGTTTAAAGAGCAAAAAGGGGTGGGGCTCCAAAGACACACTAATCAGATATAATTTTTAAAAGTGATTTTTCCTTCTTCAAATCTCTTTGTTTAAATGGTACTCTTAAAAAGAATCTCCATTAATGTAGCTGTGATTTGATTAACTGCATAGTCATGAAACAGATAAGTAGGTAGTCTAAGTGGAAGAACTTGAAATAAAATTATAAGGTAAAGGGGGAAGAGATAAAGTTAGACTACCACCAGTAAAAAAAGATAAGTTCTTAAAATCCATATGCACATTCATCTTTCTAGCAATTTCTGACTATGTAACTTGGCATGCTTTCTTATCTATGGTTTTCCAGACTGTACTCCAAGGCCCCAAGTGTACAAAGAGAGCAATTCTGTGTGTGTTAAGGGTAATGGTGGTTGGGGATGGTGTGTATATGTGTTGAGGGGCCTGCATAGAAAAAAATAGATTCCATAAACAAAGATTTAACCTGCTTAAGATAGCAATTTATTACTTTTACTTTTTTTCTTTTTTACTTGAACTTTTGGAGAACTCATCAAAGGGGTGGGGACAAGTGGAATTCCAAAACGAAAGAAAGAAAAACCTTTGAGAACCACTAGGTCTCCAAGGTACCTTTGAGTCACTTGCTGCTCTGTTTAGTTTCCTTCCCCTGTATAGTAGTTCTCCAAGTGTAGTCCATTGACGAATGGCATCAGTGTCACTTGGAAACTTGTTAGAAATTCAGATTCTTTAGTCCCATCTCAGACCAACTGAATCCAAAGCTCTGGGAGTGGGGCTCACATTCTGGCTGCACCTGCCCCCACTCAGGAGGTTCTGACCCATGTTCAGTGTGAGAACTGCTGCGTTAGAAGTTCTAAGGTATATGCTCACTGGCCTTCTCCTATGTTCTCATAACTATAATTAATCACTATGATTATAAAGTTATCCACTCACTGGCATGGATATGATGCATGCTAATTAAAGACCTTCTTTAGTCCTGCTTCTAAATTTACTGGTTAGGAAAGCATATTGATCTGGGTATGTGGAGGGTTTACAGAGAGAAGTAGGGACCTACTGAAAAACTAGGTGAAGTTTGTTTATTATTTCCTTCTTTTGTTAATGTTTTTTCTTTCATAAAATACATCAATATAACACATATTAATTGAAATATTGACCAGTCAACCAAAAATTACTTATTGAGCAGCTAAAGGGCAAGGAGCGTTAAACAAATACATGTCCCTTGATAAAATTAACATATTACAGCTGGTACTTACTAGTAGTTACTTAAGATACTATTTTCAACTATGCCCTTGTTGAAATAGAGTTCTATTTGAGGAGGGAAATAAAAGAATAAAATGGAAGACCAACCTAGCTTCAAAGCAAAGAACCAGCTCTGCAAAAGGAAGAAATAATCTTTAGATTTTTAAAGCAGTAGTCCCCAAGTTTTAGTGGGCAATTCATTGAAATCATGGGGTCTGATCTCCCCGGACGAGAATCAGTTTCTGTGGAGCAGAATCACATGTATATTTCCAACATGTGACCCACGTGACTCTACACACAGCAGTGAGACATCCTTTCTCAAAGGGAATATTCATCCCCGCTCAGACTTCATAAAGGATATCAGGATGCCGGGCAACAAAATACAATTCAAAGTCTGAGTCAATGAGTCAATGATATTTACCTTTAGTAGGATTTTAGAATTAGTGAGCTGGCATTTTAAAGAGAATATTCATTTATGTATATTATTCCTTGAAAAAAAATATATGTTTTCAATTCCTAATTATATGTGTAGAAGAGGTGAGGCTAGGGAATGGGTTTTCAGAATAGTAAGCTGGGCATGAGAATTCACAGCTCATGCAAGCTCAGAAAATCAATAAATAAACGGAATGGTGGAACTTACTTGTGCGTTTTGGTAATAAGCACTCTGAAGCTCTGCTCTGCAGAAGCCCAGGACAGGGAAAGCAGGCCTGCCGCACGTCTGGATGGAAATGAACGATCAGAGCTGTATGGAAAAGCTTTGTGCCCCTAGCAACACCTCGTTTCAATCGGAGGTCAGCATTACTCGTCAAAAAACATTATTTGTAAACAATATTTATTTGCTTCTTAAATCACTGTCAGAAAACGTCTTCTAGCAAAATGAAGATAAATGCCAATGCAACGATATAGTTTCCAGCCACTATTTTCTTTAGTAGCAAAATGCTGCAGTGGTCAAGAACATAAAGGGCAGAGATTATATGGTGATGCATCCTGCTTGGGTGGTTTCTGGTGTTTGTTAATAGGTGTAGCAGAAAAAGAAACAGCAAAATAAATCATGGAAAAAATCATTTTCATAAGTCTGCCACTTCAAGAAGTTTTGGAGACTGCTTCCAATAATATCTTTTGTTTCCAAGGTCAAAAAACTGATAAGGTGGAGGAGGGGAGCATAAATGATGATGGAGAAAAAACATAATATATGCAATATATACACACACATATATATGTGTGTATGTAACACACATATACACTTACGTATGTGTGTATATTTTTAATAAAGTGATAAAGCTCTAGAATAATAATTGTTACATGAACAGAAAAAAAGCTATGACAATGTTAACTGTTCCCACATGCTAATATTTTGTAACGATTAAAGAGATATCTCTAAAGTAACAGAAATTTTGCTCCATATAACACTTGCCTTTGCTACTAAAAAAACAACCTAAAAGTCCCTTCACTGCTATAATCAAGAACAGCAAGAGATGGATTAAGATACAGTTGAACATCAAGAAATAGTGAGTTAAAAGTTTGTATTAAATGACTTCTAGAATAGCTAGACATTTCCAAACAATAGTATGATAAGATGAGAGTTACTAGGTTTAATAACATCAAAAGAAAGGGTTAGATTAGGCCAGTCTGAAAGACAGATTGATCATACAGAAAGAAAGAGACTTGTACTAAGAAGCTATTATGTGCTGGAGTTTTCATGCTCCAGTATTTTTCATGACAAGTATTTTTAAGGTAAAAAAAATGGAGGCACAGAGAAGATACCCTACTCAAAGCCAAATGGCTACAGATTGGCAAAGCTGAAATTTGAATCTGTGGTTGCTGATACTTAATTGATTCTTTTTCCCCCACTATATCTTATTTTTTGTTCATGATACAAAAGAAAGAAACTAATTTATACAGGAACTGTTGAAACATTTTGACTTACATTTAAAGGAAATACATTCTTGGGTATTAATTATTGAGAAAGGCTAATCAGAGGCTTAGAAGAAGTATAAGTCAGCAGGTGGTAATAATTGTAGCATATAATGTTTAGGAAAGCTTTTGAGCATGAACTGTATTCCATAAGAAATTATAGCCCAATGTCTATTAATAAGGTGGTGAAGTTTTAGAATCTTGCATATAAATTGAGAACACATATATTCCAATTCTAGTTAATAAAGTTTATTAATTCCATTTATTGAAAAACTGAATTACTAGTATCAGGAGGTATCCTATTATTCTAGATCCTGATTAAAAAAACAGATCAAAACAAAAAAAAATCTATTTAGACTTAACATGTGGCTGAAGGAACACTCAACTATACTAATCTCCAGAAATGTGGAAATAATCTTTGGCTTTTGTTATTCTGGATTTTATTACCTGCACACAACCTAATCCTTCCAAATGAGACCCAGACCCTGTGAATCTGGAATGAAAGACCTTGATTGTGTCTTTACAATAGCTGTGTGTGGAGTCAGCCCTTTCCTCTATTTTTAGCAAAGAGGGTGCACATGCTTTTATTTAATTAAATGATTCGCTGAGACACTACAAAGAAAAGATAATGACAGCCTAGAATGACTGTTTTGTGCTGCAAAGCCTGGAGTGTGGAGCAATTATTAGCTCAATACCAAGGCACAGGCATGTTCTATCTTTTCCTTTTCCTGCTGAGTTTATTCCTGTGAATTGCACCTGGATGATGAAGTTCAACAAGTAGATTTGCTCTACAGCCATCCAACCTCCCAAAGCTCAATTGCCTTTACAGAAATCCCTCCCAGTGCTTTGTGCAGCTTAGTGTGAAGTGTCTCATCTAATAATAGAGCTTCAATCCCTTTTTTTCTTAGAAGATGATTCCCTGGCACTATAATCCTTAGAGAAATTCTCCTGGTTTTTATCCTTAGAGTTTCTTTCCTATTTCTATTGCTTCTTGTTACAATTTACAGTGTCAGGAAGGTATTTATGCTTACTTCAAATGTTTTCACCACCCTCCCTAAAATTAATTGTGGCAAAACAAAAGTTCTTAATCTTTTATTATATTTGCCCCAAATATACACTAATAAAAATCATCATATATGTTATAATGTTGTTGGTTTGCAAAAGTAATCTGTTAGTTTTCACTAATAATATGGTATAAAACAATAAATTCAAGGTTTGACTTACAGAGACGTGGTCATTGATTTGGTAAAATGGGACCTCAAACATTAGCTATATCATAGCCCTCAAACACATCCATCCATTGGGGGCTTAAGAAGCATGGAGAAGGTTCATATAATGCAAGAAGAATTTGAAAGGGTGTCAATAAAGACAAATGAAGAGGCAACTCAATTTATACATCACATATCTATTCATCATCGACCCCAAAAGGAACTCTTCTGCTTTAAATCTTCACCAAAGCATTTACTTCTATGACATTTAGAGAGAAAAACATTGGCCCTGATCATACCATCTAGGTACTTCAGGGAAATGGACTCACTTCTCTGGGTCTTCGTTTCCTCATTGATAAAATAAATGACTCCTAAAGGTTCAGCCTTTATGATTCAATTTGCCACTTATTTTCAGAAAAAAAGGACATTGGATCGCTATACCTAAGATTAAAAAAAAAAAGCTACCTTCTAAATGTGCATATTTCTTACTTTAAAATAAGGTAGTTCAAGAGATTGAAAAAGGTTAATAAAGAATACTTAAGGATGAATACAACCAAATGGGAAGAACGGATAAGTGGAAGGCTCCTTTGGAAGTAGCAAAGTGGAAAGAAGATATTGAAAGGGAAATCCTTAAAAAGTATCAATTATGGGGTTGGTCCTGATGACAAGTCTTCATTCATAATAATCAGTCTGCACATTTGATGCATAAAGACCAAACTCAATGCAGAACGCCCCTGAATTCTGCTCTCTTAGCAAAGGAGTATGCCATATGAATTCACCATATTTGTGGGTCTTAAGAAAACAAAGACAAATGTTTGAAAAAATACATTTTCTATTAAGGATAATGGGATGATTAAAAAGGAATTATTATTATCTTAGCAAAGATATAGAATTACGTCAGTGAAGGCAGCCAGCAGTAGACTGAAAGGAAATGAAGAGGCTGTAATAATTAAAATAAGCTCACAACAATAAAAGGTTGTAAAGAAAACATGTGTGTGAAAGGTACAGATAATGAATAGATGTGGCTTATTCTTGCTCCCTGGTCAAGTCAGTGCATGACTTAATCTAGTACCTGCCAGTCATCCTACCAGACACCACAACAAATCTTAATATTCTAAAAGAGAAAGGTAGTTCTCAGTCATGAGCAAAGAGCCAAAAAAAAAGAAAAAAGAAAGAAAATGGCAAAGCCCTACCAGTGTAGCATTTTCTCTGCAATATCTATTGCTAAGAGAGTCATGTACCAAGTGTGAATTTTCAAAGAGAAAAGCTCTTGTAAGCAAAATCGTAAGTGCGTTAGTAATAAATCATATTGTGCATAATGCAGAATTACAGTAGAGGAAAAAAAGGATGAGAGTTCATTATGTTTAAGTCATGAAAGAGTAAATAATGTTAAATTGCAATGGCATTTAAAACAAATTGTGGAATTTTCATTTTTTTCTTTATTTAAATCAAAAGCAGAGTTGGTGTTTTCTAATTCATAAGAATTTTTCAAAGAAAGAACACCAATTATCTAGTATGTATATAATATAAAATTACTGTAATATAAGAAAATTTTCTTAAACAGATGAAACAGATTTTAAAAGAAGGGTTAAGACCCTCAATGGACCGTTTAGACCGCACCATCATATTCCTGCAAGGTCCGGGGGCCTCCAAGCTATTAAGAATTTGGGATAAATGTGGTACCACAAGGAAGTGACTATAAGCAATATATTAAACATATGAAGTTCTTTTACAAATGAATAAATAAATCAGTCATATGAATGACTAAAATCAAAGTTAATAAAGAAGATAAATGAATACATTTGAGAGCCCATTTTAAAAAGTAAATTTCTTAGTTCATATTTAATTTTTAAAATTACTATTTAGAACCAAAAATCAAGATTTTTAATAAAAAAGATTCAGACATTACCCTCCAAAAGAAAGACTTCACAGAGAAATAAGATCCAACCACTTCATTGTTTGAGAGTTCCTAAAAATAAACAAATATTAAGCTAAATTTTGAGGTGCTTTTGAGGATATTTTATTAGCCCAACAAAATCAAAACAAATAAAAACTCCAAAATTAAAAACAAAACAAAACAAAAAACAAAATTATATGTTCTAAGTACACTTTGGGTCTTTATAAACTGTAAATTTTCTTCCCTTGAATAAAGCTTTTCTTATTCATGTCTGATATCAATAGTAGTTAAGTAGAGGATTATTTCTGTAATTTTTTTAAAAAAGTCTACTTACCTCTTAAGTCTCAATTGTTGATTAATGTATCTGAAAGTCTAACATTTTATTTTAAAAAGAACTGATTAAACATATTTTAAGAATTTGAAATAAGCCGGATAATACCTGTTCTGGTTTACAAAACAACATAACACTATAGACATTCAGAGTGTTTTTAAGAATAATAGCAGAAATCTTACTTATAAGCACACACCTAGTCAAATTTGGTTTAATTTTTTACTAAGTATTCCTAGTTTTATTATATATGTATATATAATATAAATGACTTAGTTAACTTGAGCTTTCCAAAAATAAACTTAAAAAGAAATGAATGTTGAGAAAGGTGGTTATTGGGTTGTAAACAAAGCAGTGCATTCATGTTGGGCATTTTATTACTTAAACCTGAGATTTTATAATGTGAAACCAATTCAACTCTAAAAAAAAAAAAAAACATAGTTACTTACTTTTAAACATAAAATTTTAATTATATGCACCCTTTAAATTTTAATGCTATTTCTGGATGTCAATTATGGTAAAATTAAGGGGAAATTGTGATAGTTATGAGAAGGTATCAACCTTTGACATAATGATGAAGAGGAAGCAGTTCTGTAACTTATTTGATTATTCCATGATTTTGTGTTAGCAACTAAGATTGTAGTGGTCCAGCTCCTCAAGTAATGCCTCATGCATAGTAGATGCTCAATAAATATTTGTTGACTATTAATCACTTGGAGTTTCATTTGGGTGAGGATATATATTCCTTCCAAATGTAATACCAAAACTTATATCCTATATAATAAAAGCCTAATACGCTAAGTGTCTAGTCATGCAGTTGGCTATTCAACCAATCAAAGCGTAATATGCTAATGATATGCTAAGGATGCTCAACTGCTCGCTATGACATGCACTGACCACCAGGGGGCAGACAGTCAACTGGTTGACCAGTCACTATTATGTGCACTGACCACCAAGGGGCAGACGTTCCAACTGGTAGGTTAGTTTGCTGCTGGTGTCCAACTAATCGGGACTGAGCAAGATGGGCCAGATATGCCTTAGAGCCCTCCCACGGTCGCTTCCTGGCCCTGATTGTGCACTGGTGGGGTCCCTCGGTCTGGCCTGCACCCTCTCGCAATTCAGGACCCCTTAGAGGATGTCAGAGAGGTGGTTTCGACCCGATCCCACAAGCCAGGCCAAGGGACCCCACTGGTGCACAAATTCATGCACTGGACCTCTAATCCGAAAATAATAATGAACTAGACTACGTTAGGATGTGCATCAATTTAAATAATTTAAGTTTAAAAGTAGAATTATATCAGAGATCATCTATACAATCTACCTGTGCTTTTTTACATGAAATCTATTTCTTGAAACTAATTACTTGCATAGGGTTTGGTCAGGTAGCATGATTAATGTCAGAGGTCATAGGGAAAAAATCTTGAGATTAAGACATTGTTTTACTATCACTACAGAGTTATAATTCATTTACATTTACAAGCATGGTTCTCATTTGTCACACTTAGCACATTGTCACATCAGTTTCTGAAAAAAAATCATTAAGGAATACGCTTATATTTGGACATTGGGGCATAAACCTTAGGTGAAATGGCTGCTGTCTTTTTTGATGCTATACTATTGTTTAACTCAAAAGCCTTATTCTGATTTTTAGAAAAGATGCATGTTTTCTTTTTTATTGCCAATTCTTTTCTTACTTTGATTCCCAGTTCTTTTAAAATTAAGCAGCATGGTTAGCAACATGTGGAAAAATTTTCAAATATCACATTCAAGAAATTATTGCTTGAAGTCTCCTTACACAAATACTTTCCTCAGAATCAATAACAAAAGCTGTGAAACTAACAGTAACTTTTATCTTAAGGTAAAATATGTTAAGGTGCCTTAAATGGATGTGAAAGTCTTGGCTCTAGACTCAAGATATTTACAACAAATAAGACAACCGCTTAGCATCTGTAATTACTGTAAATTCATTTAAGTGTCAGGTGCTCTAAGGTGACACATATTGAAACTTCACCAACTCCATACTTTCCATTCTTCCTCAAATTGACACAGATGATAACAACCTAATTATGTGATTGGTATAAAAACAGCAAAATGAGATTGATCAATTTTGGGGGAAAGGGGCAGTTTAATGATCAGAATTTTTTAAATTTTAGGAATTTAATTAATTGAGGTAAAAATACATTCTTTTATAATAGAAATGTTCATGCTATTTGCCTTTTGTTCATTGCTGCATTTTAGAATCTGAATCTCAGAAGTCTTCATTATGAGATTGACTTTATAGCATTTTTAAATGACATAAATTTAGAAGCATAAATAGTGACAAAGTAAGGATTTAAAAAAGAATTTTATACTTCCTTCAAAAACATATAAGCATCTCATTTTTTCAAATATGTATACGTAATACTTTGAAATGAGGCACCAAAGGAAAGCCATTTTGGTCACTCACAGTTGAGAGGGTCAATGACCAAGAAAGTTTCTATTTTTGCAGTTTTTAAAATATTACCTGTTTATTATCAGTATATGAGGTTTTTGTAGAAAGGGACTGATAATTGTTAAATAATGACCTTTTTTTTACTATGGCAGACTGTGTGAGATACTTAAAAATGTGTTAATTTGTTTCTCTACCATTTCTTAAATTAAAGCACTTAGAGGTTTTCACTGATGCATTTTTAATGTGTCATCCAAGATGTCAGGTTTAACTATGCCCTGCAGACTTACAGAGTTGAAAGTATTCTCTAGTTTAAATTAACGATATTCTTGCCAAAAGTCTTATTAAAAATTGCTTTATTCAACCAGTGAATAAAGTGTTTTATAGTTCATTAAAATTATGCTAAGTGATTATAATAAAATCTTTATAAAAAG
Source organism: Corynorhinus townsendii (assembly GCA_026230045.1). NCBI lineage: Eukaryota > Metazoa > Chordata > Mammalia > Chiroptera > Vespertilionidae > Corynorhinus > Corynorhinus townsendii. The sequence continues at coordinate 28,337,034 of JAPDVU010000012.1, forward strand.
ATATATTACTTGAAAAATAAGCCATTAAATAACAGAAAATATGCTAATGAGACATCATCACATAGTCTATATTATATTATTCAAAGGATGAACTCTTCTTAAAACAATTCTAAACTGCTTTTGTTGAGAATATGAATTGCAACATGTGTATATATTATCACAATGGTAATTTCTCATACAATTAAAGTGATTTGTTGAAAGCACATAAGTTTATTACTATCACATCCACTGATAAACTCATTCTTCTACATAAACACACACACAATACACACACACAATAGAGTGCAAAATAATTCCTGCTTACTGTCTGATAGAGGCAATTATTTCATATTTTTCCATTTATTTGACCTCATAAAATTTATTCACAAAATACATATGCTCATGAAACCTTTTTGTTGAATAATTTAACCTCAGAATAAATGATCAATGATAAGCTTCTTCTAAAGAATAAAATTTTGCACTAACTCAAAGTGTTACCATTTCTCTGCCAAATGCATTTGTCACATAAGTAAAACTCTTTGACCAGGATAATTATCCAGTTGCCTACGTTTAGGGAAACATTGATCCCTTTCTTCTTAAAAGAACCTTTTTCTATAATAACTGAATATGGGGAGAATTAAAAATATACATGCTGAAAAGTATGCTAATAGAAAACCAGAATAAGTGTTTTAAAGGATGTTACCATTCCTAGGAGAGGATATGTTATGGAATTCATAATTATTCACTAGTTAACATACCATTCAAAGATAGCACATATTTTACATAGAGGTAAGTCTAGGTATACTTTTTTCCTACTCATTATTAGGTGGCAACACATTTTGTCCGAATAATACATGTCAGTCCTGAACAACAATTACAATTTCCTTGCCATCAAGTTGGCTATTCGTCTCTTATTTCCAACAGGAAATCCGACCCCATGTTATGCGAGTGCCACAAATAATAAGATTTCCATAGAAAGAATCCATTACTGGCAAGACGAAGAAAATGGCAAGCGGATATTTAAGTAATGAGATAGTCCATGAGCTGATTCACTGGTACAGGGGAGATGCGCATATTACAAACATAACAATGTCAATTTAACTTTTCCCCTCTCCAAGGTTACTTCTGAAGAAAATACAAGGAAATGAAAAAAGCTCCATAGTGGAGAGAATATAAAATGCCATTATCTGATGATATGTAAGTCTTTGTCAGAAATTTTGTAATTCTCAGATTTATATTCACCATTGGTGCTCAAAGACAGGATGCATATCACAGCCCTGATATAAAAAAGCAAAAGACCTCATTCCATAAATCAAGATTCCAAAGAATAAAATAACCTACTTGTATGAAAAAGTCACCTTTGACTTTGAGCATAGTTATATAAGAAATAAGATACCTGTATTTGAATGTAATGCCAAAAATGTATATCCTCTTTCCAAAAATAAAAGAGGAAAAAATCCTTATACAAGGACCTTTAGAGAAGATGGAAATAATTAGAAAAGAGATGCATTTGCACAAAACAGTAACATAATAAACAGTAATGTGAAACTATACAGTGTAGTTACTTATCTCTTAGTTTCTCAGGAAGCACAATTTATAGTAGTGCCCCTTATCTGTGGTGGATAAATTCCAAGACCCCCAAGCGATGATAGAAACCACAGAAAATACCAAACCCTATATATACTATGTTATTTTCCTCTACATACAGACCTATGATAAACGTTAATTTATAAATTAGGCAAGTAAGAGATTAACAATAATAACTAATAATAAAATATAGCACTTATAACAACATAGTATAATAAAAGTTACGTGAATGTGGTCTCTTTCTCTCACTGCTCTTATAACACTAATATGAACAAATATGGCAAATGTTTTAAGGGACAGTGACAATTTGAATGAATTGTCAAGTGTTCAGTATGTTCTCACAGGAAAAAACATACAAATGATTGAACTGATTTCTCTTTATTCAGAATTCTATATCCCCATTAAATTATAAAAGTTGGAAACCCCTTAGGCTAAAAATCCCAAAGCCATGTTATAATATACACTAAAAATAATCTGCTACATACCCCAATGAGTGCAGTTAGAAACAAGGAATTCTGTATCTTTAATGGCAAGCTTAAAAAAGTACCAGTTGAATGTACAAATGGATTATTAATAATAAATCAATGGTTCTCAACCTTTCTAATGCCGTGACCCTTTAATATAGTTCCTCATGTTGTGGTGACCCCCAACCAAAAAATTATTTTCGTTGCTACTTTATAACTGTAATTTTGCTACTGTTAATGAATCATAATGTAAATATCTGTGTTTTCTGATTGTCTTAGGCTCTACAGCGGTTCTCAACCTGTGGGTCGCGACCCACAGGTTGAGAACCGCTAGCAGGGTCACCTAAGACCATCGGAAAACACAGATATTTACATTACGATTCATAACAGTAGCAAAATTACAGTTATGAAGTAGCAACGAAAATAATTTTATGGTTGGGGGTCACTACAACATGAGGAACTGTATTAAAGTGTCGCGGCATTAGAAAGGTTGAGAACCACTGTAATAAATAAAAATGAAAAATTTTAGATATAAAAATAGTGGATATTAGGCAGTTATTATTACTTTTAAGTTGTTTTTGTAGAGCAAAGGAAAAGTAGATTTATGTTTACTTAATTTATCATTAAAATTAAATTTAAATATAGATTAAATAAATTATTTGAAGACTTTTTATTTATTATTTTTATACTACAATAAAATGGATCATTCTTACCAATTAATACTAACTACTACATAATATCCTGCTCTAGCATTATATCTTAATTACATCTGGAAGAAATAATATTGCTACATATCATATATATCATAAAAAGAAAATGCATGAGGAAAGCCAAATGCATGAATTTTTAAAAGATATATACTCTTAATACAACACTAATTTTGAAATACAAAGAAAAAATGTAATACAAATATGAACAGTACAAACACTTCCTTACGACTTTTTGAAACTTTATTTTGGTCAGTATATAAACACAGTGAACACTAAATCATAAATATTCAGCAACTTTCCTTAAAATGTTTTGCATTTTTTACAAATTATCATTTGGTTATTAACTCTACAAAAATTAGTAAGAAAATGTTTAAGAAGAAATATTTATTGAAACAAGTTAAGACATTACTATAAGTGCAGACATTTTGATATGTGTTTTCTTCATTCACGATAATAAAAATGGCAAAATCAAAGAAAAATTTAATAGCATGATTCAGTCAGAATGGAAAAGATTGTCACGTTCCAGGGTCTAAGAAAATTAGTCACTAGTAAAAACAAATACTGACTTCTTAAATAGAAATTTGAGCGTACAAGATTTTTACAAATACAATCTCTTTTATTTCTTTTAAGGAGTATTCACATAAAAGTCCATTTCATTTTGATGCTTATTTGTGTCCAAGAGTGATACCACCACTGAACAAATCAGAAGCTCAGTTTACATCTTATATTTTTTACAAGTTATAAGAGCCAGGGCTTAGTAAGTTATAGGAGCCATACATTCCTCTCACTCCCAAGAGTGTTTATTTCTTGAAGTGAGAAGAGGCAATGATGAAAAGTTGTCATCATTATACACTCCAAAGATGTAGCAATTCAGGGATTTCTGAGTTTAGAAAACCTCAGGCTGAATTTTTGGGAACAGAAACATTAAGTTACATGGTTTTCCTTCTCTCTAAAGTTGTTCCTACCTCGCCTCATCCTTTTATTACTGTTCTAGAGCAGATATTTTCTAGACCCTGTGGTACAGATAACAGAAACCAGATGCTGAGAATGATGCTGAGAAGTGACCAGAGATTAGCAAGAAGATGATTTGGGTGCAATTTATCAGTGTGATTGCTATTTACTTAAAAAGCAATACATGGTTTGCTGAAAGTTTATGGAAAAAAAATAATTGAAGAATGATGAAATCCTGTGTATAATTTGAAGAGGTATGAGAGAGATTTGGGAAAGCAGCTTGACTGATAGTTCTCAACAAGAAAAACTGAAAGATCACATGCTAAGCATTACCTTACTTGATCTTTTCCAACTCTTCCTCATTAGCATTGTCTGCAAATGAAATAAAGCATTTTAATTATGTTATCACTCAGGTACAGAATAGGGCAGCCAATTGGTTTCAAGAGGAAGCTTAACATTTAAACAGCAAACAGTTTCCAGCAACAAACTATAAAAGACCAAAAGAAATTATTTTTCACATACTCTCAGCTAGAAGAAGCATCTTTAACATTCAAGCAGTCTTTCTGGTGAGAGTTCATTTGTTTTATTTATTTATTTATTTATCTCAGAAAAAAAATGGACAGTACATTTTAAATAGAATGGAACATTTTAAATATCTTAATTGTTGACTGGGGAAAAAACACATCGAATCTCATGATTGGCGATTGTTCCTTTTGGTGGTGTAGGTTGAGGATGTACCATGACTTTACTAGGTCTATGATAATTTTTCTCTTCAAACACGTTCAAATCTGTTGCTTTGATGGCATCTTAGACTTGCCTCTGCCTAATTTTTTACATCAGGATCTGTAAGTGCTTTCAATGGAGAACAATGCTGCACATTGTGATGGCTATTAGTAGATCTAAATGTTTAGTCATAACATATACCTTAAGACTAGTTTGTGTGTGTATGTCTTAGTAAGATGTATTTATGGATACAAGTTTTAATTAAGGTTATGGAGATTTGTGATGAGTGCCCAAGATCATTGGTCTTTTGCATAAAGTAAGTCATAAAAATCCAAAGAATATTTTATTTCCTCTCCAGTTTTAAAATTTTTTTCAATAAACACTGAGGTATTAACTTTCTGATTAACCTTTATACCCTCTCTTAGCTTTTTATTATCCTTAAGGCAGATGAAGTGGAGAATAGGGAATATTTGGAGCAAAGAATATAGCTTATAGAAATGTTTGCCATATTTGTGTAGCAAGGATATGTATTGATACCTTTAAGAACTATATCTCTTTCAGCAAGATTCACTATAAAGTAGAACCATTTCAGAAACCATTCATAAGTTACATAAAGAAAGAAAAGGTTTTAATACAAGATTTAGTTACATAAGAAGGGAACCTTTGGTCTAAACCAAGATAAGGAAATTATGTTGCATTTCTAGAGTAGGAAGTGAGAAAAGCATAAAATTGTCAAAGATAAAGATACATTCCTACCTTCTATAAATAGTGGTTTTATGGGTTATATTTTATATACTTGCTGTGTTAAATATTGATGAAAATATGGAAGAATAATAGATTTCCTAAGGTTATAATAATTTCCCATTTTTTCCCAAATGGAGCCAGGAAACTGCAAAGCATTGCTATTAAATACTATTATAAAACTATTTTATATGTTTTCTAAGTACTAATGTCCAATTCATTTTAAAGCAACAAAACCCACCACTGGGTTGTGGAGATGTGCATGTAATGGACATGTGGTAAATGTTTGTGGTTGATGTAAAGTAAGTTATTGCAATCATCACCACCACCACTTTCTCCATCATCACTAAAAGATAATTGGAAATCAAACATTTTTGTAGTATGACATATTCACAAAAACTGTCCCAGTAGGAGTCAGAAAATAAATGTTCAACTTTCACAGAAAGCAGAGTTTCAAGGAACAAAGAATGGTAATTCTTAGAGACAATGTTTTGAGTCAAATAAACAGAGTAACTAAGGTAAATAAATTGAAAAGTAAAATCTCATAACTCATGGCCATTTATCATCATCATCTAGTACCTAAGAATCTTATAAAATTCCATTCTGTAAGAAATGTTATACTATAAAAAAAAAAGAAGCTAAGAACATGAGAGAAAGTTGAATTTCAGGGTAATGCTACTCAATAGTATACAGATTCACTACTACTGGCAAAGTCACATCTCCTGACTCAGAACTACTGCATACTATTAAAATGTAAAACAAACTATAGGGTTGGTATTTTTCCTGCCTCTCAAAATTGGCTTTACAAATAGGCAGCACAGTATTATTTTACAGATTAAGACACTGATACAAACAAAAAGTCAGTAGTAATTTTCTTAAGTGTAAATATGAAAGATCTGGCATTTATGAGAACCAATTCATTATTTTCTTGATTATCTTGAGTTTTTTATTAGATCCAGTGACTCTCAGAATGGCCCTAGATCTTATAACAATATTTCTGCTCCTTTAGCCAAACAACTAGCTAAATAATGGCTTTGAATATCCCTCTCCCAAGTCTCCTTTTCATTTTAGATGGTTGGGTTAAGGTGAACTCAATTAAACTGAAAACAGCAGAAAAGTGTTTAAAAAGTGAATTTAACAGACATACTATTATGCTACCTTTGCTATCTGTGAAACATGTTAGAAAAGAAAGATTGTTTGGGTAATGTTAAAGATAGGCAATGAAGCAAATTATAGAAAAAGAAGATTTTGTTTTTTGCTCTATGATCTTCAGCTGAGAAACATATGAATTTGTTTTTGAAAGCGTCATTATCTAATATCATTATAGTACTAGAGATCTGATGCACGAAATTCATGCAAGGGGCTCAGCCACCACAAGGTGGCTGTGGGCCTCTGCCTTGGGCCCCGCACACCAAGGCTTTGTCCGAAAGGAAGGACATCCAGAAGGACAGCTGGTCTAATTACCATACCACACTTTTATTATTATAGATAATAAAAAAATTTTATTAGCAGTTCAACTTTCTTTGAAGCCAATAAAAGAAATAAGTAGCATAAAAATATGGCCTGTGATAGAGCTGCAAAACTGATTACTTTTTTTTAAAGATTCCACAATCTCAATCCACTTTGTGCTTTTATATTTTGTTGTGATTTTTTTAGGCACTTACATGGCTCTATAGATATAAAAGAAATTACAGAATGGGTAGATATTATTGTATAAACATATCATAAAATATATGTATAACATTTTTATAGGTGTATTTTTTCAAATGTTAGCTATGAAATAATTCAGGAAAAAAATAAAAAATAAACCAACATGGAAAAAACTTTAATTTATTAAAAGCCATTTAGGGGCAATTCATATGTTTCTTAGAATTTTCTTTTTTTTTTTTTTTTTTTGCTTTAGCCAAGCAATTTGTAGGTCTAGGTTATCTAAGAGAGTGTATAACACAAATTAACTCACTTTTATTTCACAAATTCTCCAATGAAGAAAGTTGTGGATTGAACTCTGCTAGAAAAAGAGCCAGAAAGAACTCAAACACACCATCAGACCAAAATACCACACACAGGACACATATGTATTCACAACACACTTTTAAGGGGTGAAAAACAGGACATGCATTCAAATAGAAATGACAGTTGTGTCATGCAACTCATCGGCATGTCCCCCCCACACACACACACATACACACACACACACACACACACACACACACACACACACACAAATATATGTAGATACACATTTGGGATTTTAAAAAAAGACTCATTAACTCAATGAAGAAGATTTTAATATAAGCAACTATGAAATACTTTGGCTGTTACTTATACTGTATTTCTTAAATTGCTGTGATTAGACATTGCATATTTTAGAGGCCTTAGGGGATTCAGCAGGCTGATAGGTTTTTCAATTCATTCTTCAGTTTTACTGATTTCCAGAACTGGCAGTCCACACAAGGAGAAGTCACCCCAACTGCATTATTCATGACATTTATTGTCAGTATTGACAGTGTATACAAAACTCATAAGATGACTGATTTAGAAATCTTAGCACTTTCAGATGCTAAATATGCTTGTGTTTCCAGTTACTTATTTCTTCCTACTTTTGATAGCATTTTCTTAATATTAATGCTCTATTTCCTATTTGATTGTTAGAATTTATTTGTTAATGGCTCTTGAAACTCATACTCCATTTTTCATTTTAATACACATAAAACATTTAGTTAAGATTTGTAAACACAGGCATAAGAATAAAGTCTTAAGTCCCAAAAGCTTAAATAATTTCTGAGCTAACAAAGTGAACAGAATTCTTCTAATTTTGCTATGTAAGAGTCAATAAAAAAAATCACCTTCTATTTCATCCTCATATATTATTCTAAATATTAAATGGAATTGTGATAATTTACTAACTGATTTCTGGTTTGCTGCATTTTGAGTTGGGGTTTCTCTAAACAAGATTTGTTCCTTGATAATGTGTGAAAGTTCAGCGTGTCATTTTTACTGCAACAATATGTTATGTATTCAGGAATATAAAAATTAAATTTGAAGACATATTGGATTTCTGACTGGTTTTAACCAAGGAAATTCAAATGTATTCCAGAGAAATGTGTTTAGCTAATACAAACATGTTACAAAATTAAAAAAAATACAATTACCTGCTTTTAATTCATTGTCATCATTAGAAATCTTGAGACAAGCAATACAGACTGATTTTAAGCACATTATCATTAACATACCAATTTTAAGAACTCAAAAAGAAACTTAAATCATTATTTAACATTGATTGTGACAACCTCAGGGATTTATATATTAAAGTAAGAAAAAAAAATAGTATCTTTTCCTGCACCTTTGAAGCATCCATTCCTTCAAATCCTCATAGATATTCAGCAACAACCCATTGAACAACCATTAGGTACAGAAAGCTGGGCTAGGTTTTATGAGAAGTTATCATTAGGAAATCAGAAGCAGTAATTTACATGCACTTTTTTAAAAAACCGGAGTGATAGAATATAGGATGGAGGTGAGCAGAAGTATAGTATAGGTACATTTGGGGAATTATAAGTGACATAAGAAAGCTTGGACTTAAGGCGAGTTTTGCAAGAGTTTGCATGGCTGGGACAGAAGTTACAAGTGAGGGAACATTGTTGGTGATTGAAGAACCTTAAAATACCTCATCAGGAGTTTCTGTTTAACCAGAATAGTAACCACAGGTTACTGAACACTTAGGAAAAAAAAAAGAGGAAGGTAAAGAACCTAGCTCACTGCTTAGTAGATAATCAGTAAGAGGATTTTTTTTTCAAAATAGAAAAAATGGGCCTTGTTCATAGTTTTAAAATCTCATAACTAGTGTTACTTAACAATTTAGAAATATTAATAAAATAGCCAAATAACTGCTACATGGACCAAAGAAAAGGATAAAAAAGCAAATTATTATGTACTTGTAAGAAATGTTGAGTAAAACATATGCTTAGGAACCCAGATCCAAATCTAGGGCATCAGACTCACCAAGATATTGAGGAACTCTATAGAATTTCCTATGAGGAACATTTTAACCTTCCTCCCCACCTCTTGGCCCACTTCTCTATAGCCAACTCCATGTTCCCAGCTATTAATCACATGATCACACCCACGAGGAGGAGCCAATATAGCCACACCTGTCACTCTCCTCTCTGCTCCTCAGGTGGGCCAAGGTCAGGATGGTTCACCAACCAGAGGCAAGCCTGGTATAGGCTGCAGCTGTCAGGCCTTTTCTGAGGCACTGAGTCCTGGCTAAGACAATTGTTTCCCTGACGAAGAAGAGAGAAGAGAGGTGAGAATTCACAGTAATACAGGAGGCAAAAAAGACAGTTTTTCAGTTGGCACAGAATAAATCCAGTGCTATTTAGGACTTTGAAAGGGAAAGATATGAAGTAAGGCAGTGGATGAAAAATACTTGGCAGTAAAATATTTCTTCGAAAAAGCTAGGATTGAAGTAAAGAAAATGGCATGAGGATTTCAGAAAGAACTGTTTGTGCTGGAGAGATATGATAAAGAGAAAGGAAAGGAAGAAATGAAGATGAATAATGCCAGATTTTTTATGGGTAACTGTTTTATGTAACCCACCTGTTTCTTCCCTATTCATGTTTGAGAAATCACTGATGATCAACAACCAGACATTAAATTGTTTTAAATGACTTTTTCTAATTAGGAAAACATTGCGCCTAAATAAGTCTGAGCAGCTATGAGGATTGAAGGACTTTTGCAAGAATTGTTGAAGAAGAAATAGAGTTGGGAACTACTTTGCCTGTCCTGACATATATTTTTGTGAATTTAGAACAAGTAGCAGTTCCATCATAAGATCACTTGATACTTATTTGATCCCTCAAGCCCTCAGTTTGATGTGAGAGTACTTAATAAATATCTCTTTAATATAAACATTTAGTAGACTTTCCATCATCAAATCACCCAAATAGCTACATGGTTCGGGGATATACAAGACCTCAGGCACTTAGGTATTTTCACGTATGAAATGCTGTCCTTCATTAAAATCCCAAAGAATCCCAAAGCAAAAACATTCTATCACCAAGTTTTGTTGATTTCACCTCCTTTAGGTAAACCTAATCATTTCCCTCCATTTCTATCTCTGACAGGTCTGATCTAAACTTCCATTATCTTCCACCTGGATTTTTGCAGTAGCTTTTTAATTGGTTTCCAAGCATCTGTTCTTACTCTTCCATTTATTTTCCATCGTGCAGATGCAGAGCTATTTTCAAAAAGCAAATATGATTATGCCACTTTCCAGTTACAGACTTTTCAATGGCTCCCATTGCTCTCCGAGGAAAGACCACAAAACTTAATATGGCCAATGGTCCCTACACAATCTGAGCATCCCTTTCCACTCCAATTGTCATCATGTACCATGATCTCCCACACACTCTTTGCTTTCATCTTCTCTAAGCTCCAATACTTTTTAAATTCTTCAAATGCAACATGGTTCCTCTAGCCATAAGGCCTTTGCATAGGCTGTGTTACTCTGTTTAAAATACTGCCTCTTTTCCTCATTTTTGCCTTACTAACTCCTATTTAGACTTCCTTAGAGAATCACCATCCCCCAGACTGAAACAATTTCTCCTATATTTGCTGTTATAGCAACACGTACCTCTCTTTCATGACACTTAAAACAGTTGTCAGCATACATGTTCTTCAGTGATTTTTGATTCCCAAGTTCTCCACTGGATATAAGTTCTCATATATCCTTAGGGTCTAGCACAGGACCTGGTGTATAGTAGGTTCTTACTGAGTACCAGGTCCTCACCCACTCTTCTTTCTGCACACATGGGCCTGTGCACACATAAATACATTCTTCCACTGAGCTAAGTTCTCACAGTAGGTATTATTTGCTAATACTTGCTTGAAAATAGAAATTTCTTCCTCACTGAATAGTTATACGCATTTAAATCATACTTAAATATTACCTATGAATATGTGCATTTATTGTTTAATTCTTAAAAAGATAGAGAAAAGTACTTATCGAGAAGGGTAAATTTTTCAATGATCTTAAAACACTAATTTGAACATGGAATTCATTATTTTCATCTACAATTTAGATGAAATATCAATAATAACTCTCAGAAAATGATATATACCAACTCTAATCATACCTTATTTTAAGACAGCAACATACACATTGCTGAAAGAACATTTGAACTTGCCTAAAAGATTATGTCTACTCCTAAAATGCATTACAATCAAACCTAGTGAGAGTAGCTCCCAGTACACAAAAGCATGTGGAGTCTAATAAATAATCTCTGGCAAATGGTGGCCGAAAGTGCACTGGCCAGCATACCAATGTGGGTCAAACCTGACATTTTTAATATCTCTTCAGCAGTGATATAGTAATTGGCTCCTCTGTATCCCTTGCCAGCTTCTCACAGCAGCACGATGTGAAAAGAAGTAGAGACAGCCAGTGCTGGGAAATGGGTAGCACTGATATGGTAGTCCATGAAAAAGATGAAAATTGCTCACTTATCATTCAGCAAACAAATACCAGAAAGCAGAAACTCTGTTATCATTTCACTTCATTTTCTTTGTTATGGCACACCTGACAATATAGTCAACATGGTAAGTCCTGGATACCGCTAGGTAGAACTCCAAATATTTAATTCATTAATAAATGTATTCCCCGAATGAACACTATCATTTGTCGACAATACAACATGTCTGAAACTGGGTAAATCAAATGATAATAAAAGATGCAAATGTGTCTCTTATTTAAACAAGAGGTTCTGATCTGGAGTATAGAACAGGAGATTTGAGTTCAAGAGGTACAATATACAAGGACTAGTGATTCCAGGGTACTCACAGAAACAAAGGACAGGCCAGATTTTCATACACTGCTTCTCTTTATTATTACCTCTGGGCTCAAAGGCTCACAACATTCAAACAATGTTTGAGTGAACATCAGAGAGCAAGTTTGAGAGCATGAAAACAGCTCTACAAGGCTGTGGGGCGACTTACCACATCCCTGTGTTCTCCTTCCTTAGGTGTAAGGGTGACTAACAGCAAAATGATTCCAAGGTCATGGTCAGGATAGTGGGGATCTTTCAGTGGTAGAGTCACATCTGTGGGCCTGTGACAGAAAACATTAAGATTCTGAACAGTGATTCAATGAATAAGCCCAAAATATATTTTATATCAATATTTTTGTCTTCCTTTACACCCCCTGTTACAATTTCGGTTGTTGTGAACATTTCATTAATGAATTAAGTTGTCCAATAAGTTTTGAGCCAACGGGGCATACTTGGATTCACTAGATAAGTTTCAGTCCTGCTTAGGGTTCCAGAAAGGCCATGGGGTCACTAGGAAGGCCAAAAAACGACAACAGTATTGAGAAACATACACGCTCCTGCTCTATGATGTCTAAGCACACAGAATGCAATGGCAGGTATTTTCTATAAATTTGAGCTCAAGAACTAAATTGGGTCACTTATTGACCACTATTTTCCTTTTACATCTTTAAGATTTTTTTAAAATCAGGAGTATGATATTGAGTAATAAATGAGTGAGAGAAGAGGAAAATATAAAATATACTTTGCCTGCTATACATTACAGACATACTTTAAAAAAATGTCTAATTACTTGAAAGAAATTACAATATTTAAAACAGTGCTTCTATTTTGTGGTTTTTAAACCTATGCCTGAACAATTTTTAGGTTCAGAAATACAAGATAATCAATAATTTGATCAATACTTAAAAGACTTTAAAATGTCTTTAAATCTTTACCATGCAATCATTATAGTTAGGTATCTGAAGAAGAGATTATGAATTGCTCAGTATTTATTACCCACAATCACTTTTAGAAAATAAGCAAAATATACATTCAATAAGCAATGCATAGGTGTTATCTTATTTCCATATTTTAATTTATATTTAACAAATTAGGGTTCATGCCCTTCATTAACCTAAGTGACTGTGTAACATTTGGTGCTAAACTTGAATCTTGAAATGTTGGCAAATTAGGAATGTTCCTTTGCTTGTTTAGTCACTTGCTCATTCGTTTCATTCACAAAACATGTATTAAGCACATATTAAATGCCACACAGTATGCTAGATTATGGATAAAAACCAGAGCTCAAGACCAAAGATAAGATCCTTATCTACATTGAGCTTAACTTTTAGGAAATGATACAGTTGGAGTCTAATACTGGGAAGAGGATTTGGGATTGAGAACCTTATGTAGTTTCTAGCACTCAGTTATTATAATACTAGGAAACTCTTTCAAATAATGCTTAATTTACCAAGTCAAATAATGATATTATTAAAAATATAAACAGGTTTCTAATATCAGGGGCTTTAACTAAAACAGAAGTAACCTGTTAGAAAGATAATATATATATGTTATAATCATTGTGATGAAAATTATTCCAATATGATTTTACTTATAGCTAATTATGGTCAGATTATCTTTTTATTTTAACAAATATATATTAAGTATTATATTGTGCATGTGTGTATATATGTGCATGTGTGTGTATGGGTTTACAACTTGGTTTGACTTGTTTTCCTATAATGATTACATATACAAATTAATAGGAAAAACTTCATTACATTTTTTAAATTTCTTTATTGATTAAGGTATTACATATGTGCCCTTATTCCCCCATTACCCCCCACCCATTTCATTACATTTTTATAATGATTGCATGATAAAGATTTAAGGACATTTGCAATTGCTTTATGATACATCAATTATTTTCTTTCAAAGAGATACCTTAATGCATTATATAGTAGCATAAGTATTTATATGCTACTATTATTACCCATTTTTCTACACCCAGAGGCTACTGATTTATACATGGAATGCAATGCCATAATTATAAATATGTAATTTTAAAAAGTAGTATGTGATTTTAAAAAGGGGTTGGGGAAAATGGGATGGTTAGTTAATATGTAAAATAAATAATGTGTCAACATAAACACCAAATGCTTGCATATCTCTTTATTTTCTTAATCATCCCATAGTTTTCTACTTAAAGTTATTTTTCACAATAATTTTATCTTTAATAGAGAAGAAGAGAAATTTATGCTCTGTGATTAAGTCCAACAGTTTGCATATCCTTATGTAGAAGTCTACAGAGAAAACAATATGGTCTTTATAGAAGAACCGCACAGCCCATCCTAGCGGGAGCTGTTTTTACGATAATGGACTACATTCAACACCATCTAAGACACTTCCTTCAACTGTAGTGAGGTGGGGAACTAGCAGTCACCTGGGTTCTATTCTTAAGTCAAGCCTGCACTTTAGGTTAAAATAAAGGACATGTAGGAATTACAGAAAAGGCCCTCTTTTGTCAAGTTTGAGGCAAAAATGATCTTTGGAAGACCAATAAGCTGTGCTCAAACTCAGCTGACTATAACACGTAAGGTGTCTCCATAATTTATATTTCTCCACTCATCTACATTTATAGAAATATAGAGTAGTAATCTAGCCCATTATATTGCTTTCCACATTATATTCTTGCCACATGATGGAGCATGATCATCTAAAACAGAATCCCTTCTCCATAAAACCGTCAAAGAAGATTCTACAGCTTCCTTTGCAACCCATTCCAGCACCACTTGAGCCTGTTTTTTCTTCCATAGTATTAGCCAATGCTTAACTCCTATGTTGAAATGAATTTTTAAAAATATAAGGCCATAACTAGGTACAAGGAATAATTAATATTAGTAGTAATAATATAACTTTACAAGTGGTCAGGCAATGGTAAACTGATGTAACTGAGCAAATACAACCAGTCTGCCCCCACTTTTTGGACATTCCTTGGTAACCTAGGATTACTGGTGATTACTTTGGCTCAGGTGATAAGGTGCAGTTTTTGAAGAAAAGTGCACGCATTTGATTTCCCATATGGTGGCCTGATTCTTAAGTTAATAAATATGATTAGCAAGCATAATCTTCTTTATGCCCCATTACAACCATACAAGCAACACAGGAGCAAAGAATGTGTCATTTATCTCTAGATTCCTGGTACTTAGCACTGTGCTGGGGGACAAAGCAGGCATCCAAGAATTTTTCTGTTGAATGGTTGTTGTTGAGTAAGATAGTCAGGGAAGATGTTTTCATTTCCATTGGGTTGATGAGAAAAATGTACTTAAGAAAGTATGCCTAGCATGAGGGCTCACAACTACACCTGACTGAACAGCGACTAGAACTCAGATCTGCTGACAGTGTTTATTACACTGGCCCAGCTTCCTAACAAGATGTAGTGATATTATGACAGTTCACAGATCACCTGTTCAGCTCCAACTGTGTGAGATCCAGAAAGGCTGAGCCCATAAAATCATCCTGTAGTCCAAAATCATAGTCAAATACCTATGAAGCCAAAAAGAAGACATTATTATAAAAATTCCAAAATAAGCTTTAAGTGAAAGTATCTTGATTATAAAATGTTGGATTTTGTCAATGTCACCAAAACAGTCATTTCCTAATATTTATTTATTTTTTTAAATATATTTTATTGATTTCCTTACAGAGAGGAAGGGAGAGGGATAGAGTTTGAAACATCGATGAGAGAGAAACATTGATCAGCTGCCTCCTGCACACCCCCTCCTGGGGATGTGCCCGCAACCAAGGTACATGCCCTTGACCAGAATCAAACCTGGGACCCTTGAGTCCACAGGCTGATGCTCTATCCACTAAGCCAAACCAGTTAGGGCCTAATATTTATTTTTAAAAATTTATTTCTGTGCTGTGTAACAGTAGGATCTCAAAAAGCATTAAAAGAAAATGGTATTTAATTTCCTACCTAAAGTTACTGATTTATATCAATACAATAAATCATCAACATACAATAAATCATTAAAAAATGTGGGAAACACAGACTTCAAATAGTTTCCCCATATTACAGAAGGGCATTAGCATTCCTGTAAGGCAGAGTGAGTTTGTAAGAAATTCAACAAAGATGTCTTCCAAACTGAGCTAAAGATGATGAGAATGTGATTCCAAGTTCTTCATATGCCTTGGGTCATTGTAGATAAATCCTATGATAATATAGGACAATATCATTTAAGCATACAAATAGGTGAAAATTGAGATATTATGAATACATTTGTTGTAGAAAGCAAAGCCTTTTGTAATGTTATATTAACGTTAAGTTAAATTAAGTTGATTGTCACCAGCAATGACTGGGGGATAATGTTAACATGACTAACAGAAAGGACAAGAAAAGAAAAGAGAGAACATTTCTTCTTTCTGTCAAAACAATTTATCCAGTACCTTCTCTGTTCTTTTCATGGTTCTTATTCCTCCTACAGTGAACGAGACAGGCACTGTCCCTGACTTCCTTATGTTTAGAGGTGAAACAGTCAATAAATACCCAAATGGACACGTACAGTTTAGTGATGGGCGCTATGGAGAAAAAAAATCTAAGGGGCGTGTTGGGAGCTCTTGTTTTAGATAGGGAGTCCAGGAAGGCTCCTTGGAGGAAGTGTGTTCCTATGGAGACCCAGTGCTGAGAAAGATGTACCTATGTTAGTAAGGAGAGAGCACTCCAGGTGGAGGAAACAGCAAGCAATTAGCATATTCAAGGGTAATTATTAAGACACCATTGTGGTTGAAGCAGATTGAGAAAGATGGAGAGTGGAAGGAGACTGGAGAGAGAGCTCAGAGCTAGACCAGTTAGGGCCCTTTCTAAAAAACTACATAAATGGGACTTGGCTAATTTCTATCAAGTTTTTCTTATTCATTCCCTCAGTCAAGATTGATTAAGTACTTATCATGTGTCAGACGATGTTAGGCATTGAGAAAACAGTGGTGAGCAAAACTGACATTGTCAGTGTTTACAGTTTAGTGAAGGAAACACATATTAAACAAGGAAGTGCATAGGTAATTACACATTTTGATAAGTGTTGTAAAGAAAAGAACAGGGACTGAAAAGGAAAAACATAACAGTGGAGGTCAAGGAAATTTTTAAGATGAAAAAACTGCTACTAGATGAAGTTTGAGCTGTGTTTCTTGACATTTTGAAACAGAAAATCATATACTCATATCTGCACTATATGACCATAAACTGGTAAGTTCTCTCTTGAAAGGACAACCCAGGCCACTAGACTCTCCAGGGTGTGAGAATCCATAGCCCAGCAGTGCCCCTGTGCCCAATTCTTGGCACAAGTTTGAAAGCTGGAAGCAGAGGTAACAGTATCCACAGCAGCCTGAATCCATCACTGCTTTTTCCCTAGTGCAGGTGTACTTCCATGTAAACAAACTTAACATGAAAAAATCAACATTAAAACGATAAGATAAATACTTGGCATTATAAAAGGATGTTTAAATTTGAAGAGTCATAAGGGGATTTATTTAAGTAATAAGTTCCCTTAATGCCTCTTAAATTATTCAATTTACAGTCATTTGATTTACCTACAATCTTTCAGGAGTACATTTGTTGTAGAAAGCACAGCACCCCTGCAATAAATATTCTCCTTGATCAATTACACATCTGAGCTTTAGTCATCACTCAGTGGCATATCACATGAATATATTGCACATCTATGCAACTGCCACCTTGGTATTTGCAAATGACTGCAGTAGCAGTACTGTACTTTACAACATAACATTTACATAAAAAAATTAGAGAAATTTCTCTAGTGGGATCTCTTTTAATTGTATTATCCTAAGGCTTAAAATCTTGGGGAGACTACAGTAAATGTAATCAGTGAGAACACCTGGGGTACACCCGTACATGTGAAGTGAAGAGCTGTGAAGCCAGTGAATTAATTAAGGGTAGACAACCCAAATGGGTGATTCAACATTTAAACTCTGTTTACTCATGGTGAGAATCTTTCCTACTGCCTTAATGCTAGATGTTTACTTTACTTCTCAATTCCCATTAATCAGCAAAAGTATAAACCCGGGACCAAATGGAAACATCAGCATTCATTCCTTATGAAATTATTAACTAGGTTACCTGTTCGAGTTCTAGAAACTATTTGTCAGAGGGAGCTTCAGAAATGCAGAGCATAGAAAAGAACTAAAAGGAAAAGATTTTCCCACCACACAATATGCACAGTTAACTCTGATGGGTGGGTTTTTTTCTGTATTTACTATATGTTAGGCACTGTGTTAAATGCATTACATCGATTTTTAAATTTAATTTTTACACAACTCAGTGAACAAGGTGTTGTTTCCATTTTGCAGATAATGAATCCAAAATTTAAAAAGAATATGTTACTTTCTCCTAAATCCCAGGATCGAAAGGAGTCAGATTCAAATATTGTTATACTGAATTTCAGAAATTTAACAAACATAACTTGGGCACTCAACTCTGGGTGAAGTTCTGGGAATTCAAATGTGAACAATTAAATGGGATCTTGGCTTTCATGAACTGTCCACTGCATTGTGTTGGAAATACTAGGTAAATTTAGGTAGAAATTGCTTGGGGGCTCCATAACACCTCTCTTCATTCTCAAATGAGTTTAAAATAACAAATATTCCAATAAATGCATTTGTTTAGCTTCTGATTCATTGTCTACCAATAAAAACTGAATTAGGTTGTGGATCAGTTAAAATGCTTTTTTATGCAAATAACAGAAAATAACTCCCACTGGCATCAGCCTGAATGGGGACTTGTTAGCTCAAATGGCTGAAATATTCCTAGGTAATTATCGCTTTGGGGAGTTTTAACTTGATAGTTTGAATGATTCATACTTTTATTCATTCATTTATGTGAAAAAAATATTTGGTGAACACCTACCATTTGCCAAGTACTGTTCATATAGCAGTTAAACAAAGTCTTTGATTTCTTGGGTCTTCCTTATAAGGGAAAGATGCAGAAAATAAGCAAATGCATGTTAGGTAGTCACAAGTGCCATGGAGGAAAATATCTCAGCGTAGGGGAATAATGGGAACTGCTATTTGTATAAGAGAAGCTGGCAGTAGAATGAAGTAAGAAGGCTTAATGGGAATAGAAAGTGGGAAGGTACCCAGATCATACAATATGACCCAAGACATAAGATTCTTCTCAGAAAATATATCCATGACTCATTTTCATACCTAGGCAGCTTCAAAATAATCATTTCACTATAAAAGAATCATTAAACTCTAAAGAATAGAACTGACATTATAAAACAAAGAAATGAAACAAAATAAAACCTAACTGTGGCCATTGCAGTTAATCATTTTTAGTTAATCATTTAGTGAAAAATAGAAGCTATGTTGCTCTATTGCTGAGTGGACATAGCAATCTTCATCCCTCTGAGTCTCATTTACCTATAAAAAGAAGATGAGACAGACAACAGTATGGCAGTATGGTGGTTACCAGAGACAAAGCAGGGGAGGGAGGGTGAAGGAAGGTATAAAAGAATAAAGGGGGTCAAATATATGGTGACAGAAGTGTAAGGAGAGAAAAAAAAAGGCCTTTCTTTTTCTTTGCTGTAGCCTTCCACAATTTATGAGAAGCACCTGGTAATTAAACCCCAAGATTGTTAGCTCCTCTAATTCAAACAGCCCCTCTGTTCAAATTGCTAAACAAGATAAGCTACTCTCAAGGCTACCTTCTTGCATAACACTCCTCCCTGCGGTTTTTGCAACTCAGGGATAATTTGCACCAAGGAGTCTCTAGTTGTAGAAAATTCCCTTACTCCCTCCCTTCAAACAGGCCTCTTTTGAACTCTTCATAACTTTTGCTTCAAGCATGTTTTATAGGTTTGGGAAAAATACTAGTAAGACACCTTCCTAGGATATCTGTCCAGACTGTCTCCTGAACAACAAACTTCACTTCAGCCCAAATCCTCCTCCCTTACTTGTCACCTAGCAACAGCAGCTATTACTCTTTAAAAGGGGAAGATGCTTTTTGTTTCTTGTCCTGTATTAATTAGCAATGCACCAGCCCTTTTCCTTAGTGGAAAGTAAAATAAACTTCCTCTCTGTATCTCTTCTTTCAGTTGTGAATTCTTTCACAGCCGGTGTCACCTGCCCGACCCTAACAGGAAGGAGATTTGACTTTGGGTGGTGAACACAAAAGCAATATATGGATGTGTATTATAAAATTGTTCACTTGAAATCTATGTAATTTTATTAACCAATATCACTCCAATAAACGTAATAAAATTTAAAAAATAATAAAAAGAAGATGATAGCAGTTACTTACTTGTAGGATTATTATTAGGATACATGAGATACAATAGCTCAGGCACTTAACACAATGCTGAGTAAATGGCAGCTATGATGTGACTCAAAAGTCTATCCCAAGACTCAATAACCTCACGTGTTCTTTGCCCATAATGCAAAAGCAAGTACAATCATGTTTTTTGTTTGTTTCTTTGTTTTGTTTTCCTATAGATTTTTAAACTCTATCATAGTGGAGATTCTTGATTCATGCATTTAGGAAGGGTTTTTGAATCATGCAAAAAAAAACAACAACAACAAACAAACAAAAACACACATCTAAGATAATACCAACATTGTCTAACTTCAGAATAATTTCTTCTGGGTTCTCAGTGGTTTATGGCTGTAAACATATTTCCATTCCAAGTATTCAATTGTTTCCATTTAAATGTCTAGAAATGTGACTCCTTACCTAAGCAGTGCATCAGAATAAACTATTGTGTGTTTTTTAAACACAGAAACATGGGCTCTATCTCCTAGGTCCTGAATCAGAATCTTTCGGAAAGAGACTTGAACATCTAGATTCTTTAAAGCTTCCTGGATAATCTTATGTACAGCTAGGGTGGGAGATTATTGGTATATGACATCCTTTTAGGGCCCTTAAAACCTACTGAGGAATAATTTTACATAAGACAGTAAGGTGGTCCTTTAATTGAACCAAGCATATAGTATCTTTTCAATCTTATATCTTAAGCTTAAACAGACATGCATTATTTAAGGAACTACCACTTTTATTAAAATGAAAATCTAAGAAACAGTAATATAACCCCTGATGGAACTGTTTTCCTAAGTATCAAAATTTTTCTATTATTCCAGAGAGCACTCCAATTTAATACCCGGGTTTCAAGCTCATGATTAGGCCAAACAAGCAACAATTTACACAAACATTTCCCCCTTTATATTATTTCTGTCTCTTCCATTAAAACTCTAGGTTTTCACTGTGTACCTTAGATAACAGAGTCAGGGAAATGACAATGGAGAATTTTAATTCAATTCAGTGGAAATGGATGCTGAATTGTTTAAGATGTGCCAGAGCATCCCTGAGGATACAGAGCAGGCTCCAGAGGCTCCTGTCTCAGTTAGAAGTACCACATTTTAACTCCCTACTTCTACTCCTACCTTATTATAAATGATTTTTTAGTCCCTTCCTCCAGACTAGTTTTCACCTCCTGCCCTTACTGTGAAGGCATTCAGAATGGAAGGAATATTTTCCTTCCATTAAAACTAAAAGCTATACAAATTTCAACCAATTGCAAAGTATAATCTTATTTATTTTGTGCAGAAATCCAATACCAGGATTTTTTGAAACAAAAAAAAATCTGTTTTTACTAGGAAGTGTCAGTACAAGCACTGAAACTTTAATGTGATTTTGTAACCTGTGTTACTAGTATTTCCCTTGGTGAGCTTTCCATCGACAGAAATCAGACCCCAGGGTAGACATGGACTCTTTTTCCTCTGACTAGAAATCTGGGAAAGCAGTGCACTTAATATTTTATAACCATCCAGTTCATGGGTACATTTTCATATTCCCTGTCACTACAGAATTGGTTAGTCCCTAAGAAATCTTTCAGGCAAGATTAATCTCCCTTCATGGAGGATGTGGGCATCATATTAAAATTAAGTCAGTCAACAACACAAGGCTGTGTGGAGACCTTGAAAATGATGCAATTTTCATGAAATTCTACTAACTTCAAATATTTCTACCAATGTATTTTATTTAGATCCTTGTGTGTCCAAGGTTAGGCAAAAAGTAAATAAAATGAAACAAAAAAATAAGGCAAAAATTTAGAGATTTTTTTTTCCAAAAAAGCCCTATGCAATTAACAGAAAATGAAAATCAAATAAAAATATCAAAGCATATTAAAAAGCATAAGATAATACATAAAATAAAATATGATCATTTTGTGTTTGTACTAGTATTTGAGAGGCCAGTGTGATTCTTGTTTAACTTAAAAACTTTTACAATTCACTGTGTATTTTCTGTATAGTAGAAGTGAAGCCATGGCTACTTAATGTTGTACACCGAGAACTCAAAGTAGCAGACAAAGAAAAGCAACCCTTGGGTGCTCTCTCCCAGCTTCTGTGCTCACAGTGTGTCGTTTATCTGCACACAGTGTCACTGTCTCCATTGACAGGACAAGTGTATCTGTGTGTGTATATTCTTGCTCTCTCACACCTAGACAATTTTTTCCCATCATTTTTTTGTTTTTAATTTCTTTTTGACCCAATTAGGAGATTTCTTTTGAAAGTAGCATTTTGACATTTGGATTTTTACATAGATTAATACTCATTCTTTTTTTAAATTTCTTTATTGATTAAGGTGTTACATATGTGTCCTTATTCCCCCATTACCCTCCCTATCTCCCACACTCATGCCCTCACCCCCCTGTTGACTGTGGCCATTGGTTAGGCTTATATGCATGCATACAAGTCCTTTGGTTGATCTCTTCCCCCTTACCCCCACCCTCCTCTACCTTCCCTCTGAGGTTTGAGAAAAGTGAAAGAACTCAACCAATATCTACTGTAATTTTGGTAAGTTCATTTGTAACGCTGGTAAAGTCTGGTGATCTGTCTGTCATAGTGTAGTATCCCATTAAAGAAACAGATCCACAACAAAGGTAAATAAAAGTTACTTCTTTTCTTCCCCTGAGTTTTCTCTTAGGGACATTAAATGAGATCCAACTGTCCCAGTGTTGTCCTTATTCACCCCTGATTTCTTTTTCAACCCATTTTCTTCATGATTGTAGCTGTTCTAACTCATCCCTTCTAGATTTCCCAAGAAAGAAAATTTCCTTTACATCCCACTTGTCTCTCTTAAATTATTTTTTCATCTCTGATCTCAGTACTTTATTATGAATGTATTTCCTTTTTTTTCTTCTCATGTAGACATTTCTTTCCTTCTAGAAGTGTGGAGCAAGGGAGAAACATCTCTGACCCTGAAGGTTGTCTCTTTGGTGGGAGGAGTTGGTGATGAATACTCTCACAATCATTCTTATGCCACCACATAGTACATATTAAAGTACAGCTCACTAATTCTGTTTGATTTTCTTTAGTTAATATCCACTTGAGACTATTTCTTATGTGAAATAGGTCTATTCTCCCCATAATGAATTCTAGAAACTTATCAACTGTAGACTTAGGAAATTCTCTATTCATTGATCTTATAAATTGTCATGCTATGAGTTTAATAAAACCTTGACTACTTTTTTCTTTATGTGGAGAAGAGAAACAACTGGAAGCAATACAGATGAAGAGTTGAGGGGAAGGAGGATGTCCAGAGACTGCTGGAAGAGCGATGATATGGGATTTTTGGCTCATGTGCCAGTTGTGACCATTTAGAGAAAAGGATGAGGCATGTGGTAGAAAAGATAGAAAAAGGTTTAGTCACTGAACAGGTCCTCAGAACATAGGAGACAAAAGGAATATATGTTCCAAGAGATAGGAATTAAAGGAAAGTCAAGTATGAAAATAAAGCAAGGACTTAGGGTTATAACCCTTTCCTTAGATCCTTCTTTAAAAAACTACATCCAGCTAGAGAACAGACTTTTTCAACTTTGATAATATAACAGAGACAGGAATATTAGTATTTCTCCCCTATTATCTTTACCTTTCTTGTTTTCCAAGTAAAGCGTTTGATTTGCAATCAGGACTGGTAAAGGCCCTGATATCATTCTTAATCAGAAAGGCTGGGTTCTGTGTAAGCTTTCCTTATTGCTAGCTTACATGGAGACTTGTTTGCATATGCTCCCAAAGTGCACTAAACCAGTCGACCACACAGAGTAGGAAGAAGTGGACTTCATAAGCCTCCTAAATGACTGACTGGCAATAGTACTGTCCTAAAGAGACATGCTCCCACTCCTCCTCCTCCCCTCGATCTCACTTTCATCACATCATTCACAGATTAGAATTGTGCACAGCAGCCTCTATCTCTGGTGAAAAATCTTGTCAGACAGAGAGACAGGACAAAAAGCCATTAAACAGGGTTTTTTTAAATGTCAAATTGCATTTGTGAAAAACAAATAAATGGCTCACCTTCACATACAATGGCTCTCTGAGATGATCGACAAGAATGCACGCTTTCTCCTCCCACACAGGATTGAGGTTCTTGTGTATTATTTTACTTCTAAAAACTTCTTTTCCTCCAATTTTAAACTTCACATATGGGTCACTAGTCCCTGATAAAGAAAAGCAGATTGATCCATGTTAATTATGCTTTCCTATGGAGGCAAGAGAATAGCTCATCTAATCACCAGCAAGTATTTCAAGGAATAAAAAAACAAAGCTTAGCACCTGGAAAATAAGGGTTAAGAGTATTTTTCTGAAATATTAAAGTGACAGTAAATTATTTATTATAATAATAATAATTATTATCAATCTTCTGTATTCAATACTGTAACCCTGTTCTGGTATTTTAAAAAACTCTATTGCATGTTGCATATGTAAATGTAATTCATGTTATAAATGATAGAAATAATTCTGACATTTCTCTTGGTATCATCTGGTTAACTCTAAAAAGGATGATCCATAATGTTAGCTGATTTAAGTAGTTTTAGACTTACAGATGCTACTAAAATTTTATACTAGTTTAATGGGCTTAATTAGGAAAAGATGAGTCTCAAATTGAGCTTCAATTTCATCCTTGGTTTCATATTCTCTTTTGCTCAGAAGTTTCAGTTTTAGAATGTTAGGAAGGAATGAAGGTCTCAGAGAAAGGAATCAGGGGGAAGGGAACAAATGTTTATGAAGTGCTCTGGAGATTATCCCTTAACATCTCCCAACCTCCCAAAATAATAAAGAATATCAGAGCTGTCAAGTAAGTTGTTTATGGACACACAGCTAGCAAAGGATGGTTAGGATTGCAACCAAGACTATTTGACTCTAATGCTTGTGCCTTTTCTACTACACCTGCAAGAGAGAAGGGCCTTTACATACTTACACAGGTATTATAGCATTTCCCATTTTGACTGATGAATGAGATCAGTCTTGGCCTAATGAGTCTATGTCCTTATTAAGAATTCCTAGAGAAGGTGATTTACTTGGGGTCATCATTAATGACCCCAAGTAAATCATTCCAGTGTGTGACAACCTTCATCTTCAGGAAATAACTCTTTATATGAGGCCCTTATAATAAAATTTTGTTTGATTTTTCAGTTTTCTCCCCAAACTGAAGTTATAGTTGATAACTATGTTTATATAATTTAAAGGAAAATATGAGTGGGCCTATGAAAACTGAAAAGCATCATATGAATATTGGCATTACAATTATGATACTGATCTCCTTAAACTCACTATCTATATCCCTCCTTTACACTCCACTAATCTCAATGACACATAAATACCTATGGTTAACATAAGGTGCCTTATAGGATTTGGCTTTTCTTATTGAATCTCTTGGAGGCTCTCCCAAAACTCTCCACATTCCTCAAATAAATGTAATGCCTTGTTTTTTATGCACCTACTAGTATACCTGAGCATAATGAAATAATGACCCCAATTTCCCATGTGAAATTCCCATTCGGGTAGTTTAATTTTATCATTATGGTACAAACTTCAAAAAATATTTATAAATGTAAATGCAGGCTATATCATCGTAACCTGTTTTAATGTATTCATTAGGAAACTCAATGCAATAAAAATGTTCAGTACTTAAAATGACTATTATTAACAGCAGTTCCCAACTTAGGGCTGAGGACCCTGAGAATTGAGAGTGTTGTAAAACATATATTGAGGGTTATTAAAATCCATGTATCCATTTGTATTTTCCCAGTTGTGGCCTAGACCAGTGGTCGGCAAACTCATTAGTCAACAGAGCCAAATATCAATAGTACAACAATTGAAATTTCTTTTGAGAGCCAAATTTTTTAAACTTAAACTTCTTCTAACGTCACTTCTTCAAAATAGACTTGCCCAGGTTGTGGTATTTTGTGGAAGAGCCACACTCAAGGGGCCAAAGAGTGGCATGTGGCTCGCGAGCTGCAGTTTGCCGACCACAGGCCTAGACCATTTATTGTCTTTCATTTTGAAAAGCATCGACATACTGCTACTACCTGCAAAAATATAATAAGCTCTATAATACCAGAGCCTTTGAGGTCACTTTTATAAAATCTTCAGTACTTAGTACAGAATCAGAACTTCTCATCATATCCATGATGCCATTTGACCACTTGAGGCAGTAAATATCCCATATCCTGAAGAAATACCAATCCAGCTAACAAGAGTAGGTCTAAGCGTTAAGGATTAGGGATAGATATTTTAGCCTGTGACAGGCACAAAGACCTCAAGAATTGGTATAATAGAAAGAGAAAGGCTGTTTTTAGGACTCTGAAAACAAGTTATGATGGTGAAATATTTTATTAACATGCAGATTTGGCCACAGGGTGACCTGGATTGGAGATAGTAAGTATGTTAGCAAATTTCATAGTCATAACTATAGGAGTGACAGAGTTATATGCACACTCATGGGAGCCAATCACCTGACTTTCCTCACTTTGTTTTGACTCCATAGGATAAAATTTGGTATACTTCACTTTACAACCATTGATTAGCCCTCTGGGACTATCATTAAAATTTAATATTTTTAATAGTCATCTTTCTTTAAAATATTCTAATTGTTTTCAAGTTATTAACTTAGGGGACCTTTAGTGACTTAGAGTCCTTAATAGTTCAAAACCTTCAGCTTATGATTACAACTTACAAAATTGGAAGACACTGTTTAATTGAGAGTGAGTAAAAATTTTGCATGTAATCTTCTATGTTTGAAAGTGATTTTCCAAACTTATTTCAGCAATTTATTATCTGATAACATGAATGGGTATTATTAGCATTAAAAAAAAAGAGTTCTGTGGTCAAGCGTATTTGGAAAATGCTGGTTTAAAACAAAATTAAATGGATTTGTTTTCTATAGCCTTTTAAAAAATGTATTGTGGACACTATTACAGATATCTCCCATTTCCTTCTCTTTACCCACCTACATCCAGTTCCTGCCCCTCCTTCCTCCGGCCTTCACCACACTGTTGTCTGTGTCCATGGGCTATGCATATATTTTCTTTGGCTAATCTCTTCACCTTCCTCCCCCCAGTACCCTCATCCTCTGTTAGTTTGTTTCATGTATTCATACCTCTGGTTCTATTTTGTTTGTCAGTTTATTTTGTTCATTAGATTCCACATATAAGGGAGATCATATGGCATTTATCTTTCTCCGACTGGCTTATTCCACTCAGCATGATAATCTCCAGGCCCATCCATGCCGTCCCCAAAAGTAAGAGGTCCTTTCTTTCATATGGCTGGATAGTGTTCCACTGTGTAACCATACCAACCTTTTCTATCCACTCACTCACTGATGGGCACTTGGGTTGTTTCCTGACCTTAGCTATTATAAATAATACTGCTCTGAACATAGGGGTGAATATATTCTTTCTGATTGTTGTTTTGGGATTATTAGAATATATTTCCAGAAGTGGGACTAGTCAAAAGGCAACTCCATTTTTAGTTTTTTGAAGGAACTCCATACTGTTTTCCACAGTGGCTATGCTAGCCTACATTCCCACCAGCAGTGTATGAGGGTTCCCTTTTCTCTGTATCCTCACCAACACTTGTCATTTGTTGATTTGTTGATAATAGCCATTCTGACAGGTGTGAGATGGTACCTCATTGTGGTTTTAGTTCACATCTCTCTGATGATTAGTGATGTTGAGCATTTTTTCATATGTCTGTTGGCCATCTGCATGTCCTCTTTGGAGAAGTGTCTATTCAGGTCCTCTGCCCATTTTCTTTTTATTCTAGCAGTTTTATTCCAGTGTGTGTTATCTCTCAATCCATTTTTAACTTGATTGTTTTCTTCCTGTGTATGTTCTTTTATATATTTTTGAAATTAACCCCTTATGGCCTTTAAATAAGTAAATGGACTCTCCAAGATGGGACATGACATACAGCATTTACCAGACTTTTTTGAGCATATGGGCCTACTTTTCTTAAGTTCATATTTCAAGATTAAGAATCTATTGTCTCTCTTTAGGAAATGCTGTCTTATTATATTTTGTAGATAAGAAAGTTTCACATGTTTTTGGAGGTTCTTTTATTGTAATACATTTCCCAATGAAATCAAGGAATTTTATTACAATAACCCCCAATAAATCCAAGCAATTAACATGTGGTTAATCTCTAATAAATATATTATACCAAAAATTTTAGTTTGTTGGTACAAAAACAAAACACAAAAGAACAAAAATCCTAAAACAATAAATTCATGTGCCTGTGTTTATTTGTTGCAATATTGCATCAACCACAAGATGGCACTAACACTTATCAAATTCAAAGTTAAGGCATCACTACTGCACACTTGTTCTCAGGCATTTTCCTGTGCTTTATTGTCATTAGCTGGAACATGACTCTCATAAAACATTTTTTTATGGTAATAATGAAATTAAAACAGGTAAGTAAATATGGGAGAAGAAAATAGGAGGTGCTAGCCATAAAATAAAATTCAGCCTTTTATTATTAATGTCATTTTCAAGAGCAACTTGTCAACATTCATTTTATCAGATAGCATTAACTTCAGAACTTATTTGTAAACATTATTAATTATTTTATTATTGTTAATTCCTTGCTTCAAAAAATTTAGAATATCAATTGTTTATTTCTGTACCCTAAAATCAAATTGCTTAAAAAGAATAATTAGGTGGTTTATATAATGTTTTCTCATGTAGGAAAAAAAATCACATGTCCTAAATATTATATTTTATTTTTATATTTTTTTCAGAGCCAGGTCACTGATAAGCACTTCAACATTTTATGTGATTGGATCAACAGAACTAAATTTAAGTCCAACAGAACTAAACTTTGAATGGGTCTTCTTTTGTGATGCACTGAACACAGCCAACACAAGATGGCAGCCTCTCCTCCCTTAAAATAGTATTAGAGATATTTAAAATGTAAATAACCGTCGAATGCTGAGTCTCTTGGTTTCCATTATCAGAATAAATAACCCTCCTGATTAGCAAGTTTAAATCAATCAATTTTATCCCAAACCTAGCATTTCAGAGAACTGTAATTTTTCAATAATGCTAACTCCTAATAAAAACAATGCTTATTTGAAACTCAGTCCTATATCAGAATGTGAAAAAAGGAGGAGGAGGATGTATAGGTTATTGGTGTGAACAAACTGGCTCCATCTTTGTAAGCCCTGCACTTTCTCTATTCTTGATTTAACTTTGGCCTTAACTGGTCCTGGCCAGCACACACAGGCTTGTAGTTAACGATTAGTTGTGTTCTGTAAGCCTACACAACGTAACCATAAAGATTCCTGTCAGTAATGGCCAGAAAGACATAACAGCTGAGAGAATATTACACTGATGTTAACATCAGTAAATGATCCACAACACCACCAGGAGGTATGGTCCCAGCTCATACTGCGTTCTTTGTCTTGTCAATCATTAGTATTCAGTGCTTCTAGAGAATATTTATTGTAACAACTGTCTAGCAGCACAGAACTGCTAGGGTCCTTTGTCCATGCAGATCCTACATCCCTGTAAGTAAATTACCTTATAATAAATTCCACTATATTCTATGGAGTTTTCCGTTTGTTTGGTTTTTATCTTAAAACATCATTAAGGTTAGGTGATCATTGTACCTCCACTCCACATTCAGACAGAGGAAAGAACGAGAAAGAAGAAAAAAAGAAGACAACAAAGAAGATAACAGTATAATTAGATCCTTCATACTAGAAAGAGGCTTGTAAAAAAAGTGATGTTCAACAGATACTCAGAGCAATAGATTGTTGAAGATTTGTAATGCCCAGCATTGGAAATATTACATGAGTTAAATGACTAAAAATATATTAAAACTCAAATGCAAGAGATTGATAATCACATGTGGCTTAATGTAATAAAATAATAAACTTATTATCCTCTTATCCTATCTAATAAAGAGGGAATATGCTAATTGACCCTCATGCCATCACAAAGATGGCAGCACCCACAGCCAATAAGGAGGGAATATGCTAATTGCTGACCTGCCCTCAAAGATGGCGGCACCCACAGCCACAAGATGGCGGTGCCCAGTCTCCTCAGTCCCGCTGGGGCAGCAGGCGACCAGCCGCTCTGTGCGCCTGCCTCCAGAGTCCCATAGTCTCCTCAGCCTCCCAGCCACCGAGGGCCACTCCAGGCTCAGGTAACCAGGGCTGGCTGAGGCTTGTGCTGCCAGCAGTGGCAGCAGCAGAGGAGTGATGGGGCATCGCCTTCCCCTGATCGCCAGTTCACCTCCCACCCCTGAGGGTTCCCAGACTGTGAGAGGGAGCAGGCTGGGCTGAGGGACCCCCCTTCCAATGCATGATATTTCAGCACCGGGCCTCTAGTTTTTCCATAATGAGTAATATGACTATTTCAGTGATTTTTAAATTTCTTAAATGGCATTACTGTGATATAGCACATAGATGAATTAAAAATAATGCTGTGGTAAAATGTAGTAGAGAACTAAACTTCTTTCTTTGAGGAGAAGGCACTTCCAGGCACATGAAATTGAAAAAGTGTAAATGACAGAGATTATTGACATTTATGAGTAATTTTTTGGCATATATTTAAAGCATATTTTTTAAAAAGTGCAAAGTTCAGTATTTGCAAGAAAAATTATCTATTGAATTTGTATGTTGTATAATTCATTTCAGTTGAGAAAACATTTACTATTTAACTATTTTCTTTAATCATTTAAGAATATATGAATATATAGCAGAAAAATAATGACTATTTTCTGATTTCTCCTTCCTACTTGTGTAGAAATTGCAATTCTATTAGATTTGTTAAATCAAGAAAAAATTAGCCCATAAATAACTATAACCATTGCATGAATAAACAGCAGTGTAAGGAAGTGTCATAAAATATAGATGAAAATAACTGGGTCCCCATGGAACACATCCATTAAAAAATGTTATTATAACCCTAAACAGAAAACAAAACCTTCTTTGTCAATTAAAACTATAATTGATAACACTGGACATCATTTTATGACTCTTGATTGATTACTATCATTAACTGAAAGAATTTTAAGATAATTATATTACAATATTATTAAAAGGCATCATAAATGCATGGTAATTGAATAATACTTTCCTTAGCACATTCACATATTCAATTTGTGGGGGAAAAAATGTAATGGTCTCCTATTTGTCTCCCTGATTTTAGTCTTCTCCACTCCAATTCATTCTCTGAAATTAGGCTTAGATATTTTTCTGACATAATAATCTGATGTTACTCCCTTGCTCTAAAATTCTTCACTGCTTTCTTACTGATTTAAGAATAAATTTAAACTTTTGAGTATGTCATACAAATTGTGGTCTGCTACTAATTTTTCAGACTTATCTCTCACTCATCTGCAGCATACTTCACCTCAAATCCACAGCTTCTGTCCAATGCACGTGCCCCCTCTCCATCGCTTTCCCTCTGTCCTCTCTCAGTACTACAAGTAAATTCAAGCCTCCTTGCTGTTTGGATATCTTTCCTGACCCATCCCATGGACATTACTAGGTTCTTGTCATATGCCCTCAAATACCCTCTATCATAGCACTTATCACAGAAAGGGAGAGGGAGAGAGAGATAGACACATTAATAATGAGAGAGAATCACTGATCAGCTGCCTCCTGTATGCCCTCTACTGGGGCTCAGGCATGTGCCCTGACCAAGAATAAAACTGTGACCTCCTGGTTGATAGGTCGATGCTCAATCACTGAACCACACCAGCTGGGCTAACCGACATTTTCAAGACCTTTTACTTATGTGACTGAGGACTGGCTTCTGGCCAATGGCATGTGAGCAGAAGTTAGTTATATTCCACTTTGAGGCTTAGCCCAATGACATCTTTCCGTATACAATCCTATCTCCGTTTCCCCACCACTAGAAACCTAGATGAGGGTAGGGCCTGCAAGTCTGGAGGCCCTGAATGGAACCACCATCTACATTACACTATAAAGTTTTAAATAAATAATGTGTTTTTATTTTTTTAAACCCCGGAGATCTGGGTGTCTGTCTTTGACAGGTCTTAATGCTACTTATCTTAAATAATACAAAAATTAATTCTAAGAGTGAGCTGCTATTACAAAAAAATCCCTAAGATACATGACATTGACTTAGCAGTCAGGTAGTGGATAGCAAGGTAACTCTGGGAGCCTCAAGAGTCTTTTGAAGCCATGGTAAATATTTGATAATATTGTTCCTGAGATAACTTGAAAGGCAGACCACCTGCTCTTGAACCTAGGCTTCAGGGGACATGGATGAAAGGTGTGTAGTTTCTCAAATTGGTTGGCTTTAATAAGTAATCATAGGAAAGCAATGAATTCAGGTGAAAATAAACTCATTTACATGTAAAGAATGGGAAAAACTGTATTTAGGCCCCCCAAAATAGAAAATAAGATCGAAAAAGCTTTTACACAACAAAATATCATTAAAACAGCCTAGTAGCCAACGTCAGATTGGCCTTCCCACCCAAGCATGATGGTCATAATGTAGCTGCCATATGTTAAAAAAAGAGCAAAGGAATAAATCATGTTTGAGGAGTATGTCTAACAATGAAAATTGGGTGTGGCTATTGGCACATGGAAGCCTACTAAACTTTTTTGAGAAAGGGAGCTTAGCTGGTTGAGATATTTGATCTTGTGCCAGCAGGAAGCAGAATATGAAAGCTATACAAGCCCAAGGAAGGCAGGCTCTTCCACACCCATTTCAGATATGGCTACAGAGGATAATAAAAGATAGCGAAGAATTTCTCAGATGGTAGAGCCAGTTGCCTCAGAGAACAATGGATAAGAGGATTCTCTCCAAATAGAGTTCTAACGAAGGAATTTCCTATCCTCCAGGTAAGTGGCCTTACTTGGGATTTCAAAATTGCTACAGACAAGTAACTGCTATGAGTTTCCCATGCCTTCTTGTGGTCATTATATATTAGATGTATATGGCAAAGTGGCAGATAGATCAATAGTTCACTGGACTCCCGACACCACATTTGCACCTGATAAGGGGTTTCCTTTTACTCAGAGATCCTGAACGTAGAGCTGGACACAATGGCCTCATGGGCCTTTGGGCTGTTTCCCTTGGGAAAGGTGAATGTCTTCTATGTTCAGAAAAAAAGAGTGAACCAGATATTTGGTGACTAGGAAGGTAGATTGTTGCCAGGACTGCCATTTCTTGGCAATAACTATGTTATCTTCTTCTTCCCAGGCACATAACTGGTCTACAGCTCCCAATTGAAAATAAACCCAGAAGATGACATGCATCAATGATTATATAAGTTTTATAAGCAAGTGAAAGTGATAAGCAAAGGGAAATATTAACACCCACAATGTAACTAAAATACTTGAGGAACAATGAAAAAACTTTTGCCTTTTAGGCTAAAACAGTTAATAAATGTTTAATGTGACAAGTGACTTCAAAACTTGCAATTATCCTTCCAAATCATGTTATCTCCGCTAGAAGAAAAGACAGTATTAGGGATAGTAGTAGGTGTTTTTTGCTTTCATTCCCCCTTCAACCCTCTAGTGGGGTGTGGGAAAAGGCCAGGTCTGCATGGTAAGTTTAAGAACAACTATAGGAACAAACTAAGCACTGCATTTAATGACCCACTCTTTCTTGCCTTCTGCCTTCATGCTACTTTTCCATTTCCATTAACATTTTGCTATTTTTTAAAAGAAGACAAGGATCTTTCTTAATACAAGATTTGTGTTATGAATTCTCTAGCTGTATATTTTTTTCTTTTCTGAAGTACATTCATGTTCTCAACAATATTTACCAGATGTTTATTGTGTGCTAGGCACTGGGGATTCAGCAGAGCATAAAACCAAGTCCCTGTTGCCAAGGAACTTTCCTTCTAGAGAAGGGGAACACACAAGGAGCCAATGAAGAGGTAGATAACATGCCATGTGGTGATAGGTGCACGAAGGAACATAGAAGCAGAGGTAAAGGTCAGAGGTACCTGCTATTTTAAATAGGGTGTGGAGGGAAAGCCTCACATACAGACACATAAAGGGGCCTGAAGCAAATTTCAGGCAGAAGAAGCAGAAGTGCAGAGACCCTGAAGATTTCTAGTGTGGATGGAATGAGTGACCCAGAAAGTAAGTAGAAGGAGAAGTCAGAGCTTTGCGAGAGAACAGATCATGTGGGAATCTATAGATCTCTGGTTAGGACTTGGAATTTTTCTTCAAGTCAAAATAGAACAGTAAGTGATTAAATAGATAAAAATATTTTAAGACTGCATTATCTAATGTCAAATGATCTGTCTTTGATTAGAGAATATACCGGCACCCAAAAAAGGGCCAATTATAAAAGGGTAAGTCTATTGTGTTCTTAAATTATTCAAAGTAATTTCTAAATTTAAGAATAGCTGGTCTAAAATTATTTGACAAAGCCAACCTAAAGGTTAATAATGCATATAAAATGAATGTGAATTTTTACAGTTCTCATATTTACATCTATACTGCATCCTTTAAAATTTAGTTTTATAAGCTATATATAATACAATATAACCAAATACAAATTATTTTCAGAACCTATTGTGACTCCTGTTGATGTCAGTATTATCTTATCATTAAGTGAGATTTGGCACCCAGCATTTGTCATTAAAATATTATATTTAATCAATGAGAATTTACTAAATGTTGAAGGCTTGCCACAAACATAATGAGATAGACATTACTGGAAGTTGGTGGTAAATGTCTTCCCTATTGTGCATTCTAAAATGCACCCCAAGATTTCTCCTTCCAATCCCTGGACTGAGAATGATGAGATATCATGTCTGTGATTATGCTATTTACATGACAAAAGATATTTTGCAGATGTAATTAAGGTTACTAATGAGTTAACTTTGAGTCTATCAAAAGGGAGATTTTTAGAGCAGACCTAAATTAATCAACTTTCCTTTGAAAACACAGGTTTTCTCTATAAGGCAGCAGAAAGGAAAGTCAGATTTTTAAACATGAGGAGGATCTGACATGTTCTTGCTGCCTTGAAAATGGAAGAGCCACATGGAAAGGACTTGAAACTGGATCCTAGGAGCTAAAAGAAACCCTGGTGGCAGACAGCAAGAACACAGGGACTGCAGACTTATAACCACGATGAACTGAATTCTAACAATAGGATAACCATGCAGAAACCTTATTTTCTTTCATCTGAGGCTGCAAACTGAGGCTCTCGAGCCACATGTGGCTCTTTGGCCCCTTGAATATGGCTCTTCCACAAAATACCACAGCCTGGGCGAGTCTATTTTGAAGAAGTTTAAGTTTAAAAAATTTGGGTCTCAAAAGAAATTTCAATCATTGTACTGTTGATATTTGGCTCTGTTGACTAATGAGTTTGCCGACCACTGATCTAGCCTTTTATTTTGATTTTTTCCCTTTAACTCAAATTAGCCTCACCTGGGGTCCTGACTTACCCACCTCACTCTGTTGCTTAATCATTAAGCCTCCAGGACAATGAGGTCTGGTCAGCATCCAGAAACCCTGGTCTTAGAAACAAGGTACTGGGTCTACTGACAATTAAGACAAAGTTTTCAATCAAACTCAACATGATACCTTGGCCTTGGTTGTGTTTTAGCTCTGGACCCAGGAAAGCAGAACGAACACACAGAACAAATCCTTGCAAAATTGGACACAGCAGCTCCATGGTAGATGTCAGGACCAAATGCAATGATCAATTACCCCTATCCTAGCACCAACCAATCAGTAGAGACCATGATCTTAACTCTACTAGTAACCATAACCAATTGATTTTTCCCTATATAATCCATCCCCTGGTAGCCATTAGGAAGCCAGATCTTTGAGCATGAACTACTTGTGACACCAGGCATGGTGCCATCTCCTTAATAAAACTTTCCTTTCTTGGCTGCAAACTCCTGTTCATGCCTTATTAGACTCTGACATGCACAGGCAAATGGACCCCTTCAGTTCTTCATTCCATTAACAATACCAAGAATGAACTTGGAAGAGGACCCTGAGCTCTAGATAAAAGTTCAGCCTGGGTGACACCTTGATTTTGGCCTTATGAGGCTCTGAGCAGAGAACTCGGTTATGCTGTGTCCATATTATGGACCTACAGGACCTGTGAACTATTAAATAGATATTGTTTGAAGCTACTTAACTCATGGAAAGCAGTAGAAAATTAATGTGTCTACCATGAAAAGCACATTTATAGTGTAGCTGGAGAAATTTTAAAAAGCTTGAAGGAAACTTGTTGAAACTAATAAAATGTTTTATTTTTTCTTTTTAAAAAAATGTTTTTATTGATTCAGAGAGTGGAAGGCAGAAGGAGAGAGATAGAAACAGTGATAGGCTGCTCCTGCATGTGCCGTACTGGGGATTGAGCCTGAAACCCAGGCATGTGCCCTGACTGGGAATGGAACTGGAGACCTCTTTGTGCATGGAATGATGCTCAACCAACTGAGCAACACCGGCCGGGCTAAAAAACTTTCTTATAAAGGGTATGTGATATGCTAATTGCTTGATTGGAGTAATTATTTGACAGTGTACACATATATTGAAAGGTCACATTGCACACCTTAAATATATATAAATTTTTGTCAATTATATATCAGTTAAGCTGGAAAAAATAATATTATATGGAAAACAAACAAATTAGAGTGATCTTAAAAGACTAGCCCAATAAACTAATCTGATCAAACAATCAAAAATATGGGGGGGAAAGTGGATGAAAAGTAAATGTAACCATGTACCTTCTTTTGAGACTGAATACTAGTAAAAGCTCATTTTCCCTTAATAACTAACAGGCCAGTAAAACAGACCATTTAATATCAACATGTGATATAAACATCACTCGGCAGAGCTGATAACTGAATATGAGTGCCATATTAATGATTTGCATTAATTAAATAATGATTTGCAGCCCCATTCATTAATGGTTTCAATTTTTGTATTATTTGAAATAAGATTTTTCTTTTCTCTCTTCTCTTTAGATTTTCACACTTCCAATGTCTATTTGGAAGTGCAGTACAGAGATCAAAGGCCTTGCCCAAAGGACTGGTAACAACTGCCATTATCAAAATATCTCAGATTTACAAATTCTCCCAGTTCTGAAGCTTTTCACTTAAACAAATTCCAAACCCAAGTCCTACTCTCTAATTTTTTTTATCAACTTGTGATTGTGACAATTACTTTATAAATTCTGTTTACTTGACTCTCAAAACATGTGTAGAGTAAGTCTGACTTTTAACTGGCTCTGGAGCCAGAATGAATTTTTAACATATGAAAATTTTAAAAATGCTATAGAAATGCAGGATGTGACTTACTGTTATTTTGTGTGGTGTTTTTTCTGTACAGCTGGAAACTGATTTCCTAACACTTACTCTTTTTTGTGACCCTTTTCTTATCCCTGGTGTCTGAGGCATTCTTATGACTTATGTTGAAGATAAACTCTGAAAAAGCAACATTTATAAAGTTTTAAAAGGGAGTACAAATTGAAAGTAAAATCTGTCTTAGATTGGCACAGGGAATAATATTTCAGGGGGCAAAATAGCACAACGGAGGTCTTTGAATGATGAAGTAATTTAGGCTACACCTTAGGGACTTCGCATAACCTGAACACACAACGTAACGCCTACGCATAGAAAACAGTAGCTGCAACTCATGGCCTGTGTTTCGGAGGCAGAGCCATTCTTCTGATAAATCAAACGCACGCTTCCATGCAAGCTCAAAAGCTTTCACTGTTACACGTAAAATCACTTGGCCAGCTTCCTAATGTTGAGTGCAGTTTTACACAGAAGAGTTTTATGGGCTTTCTCTGTTTGCTCCAGCCTTTGACATTTAATTACATTCTCATTATGAAACTATGTAAAAATTACAAAGTTCAAATAACTGATTTTCTCTTTGCCTTTGTCAGAGACATTTATCCTGTTTGCTAAAGATATTCCACACATTGCAACAAGGCAGAATTGTAATCAAATTTCAGCAGTTTTGTTCTCTTAGCTTAGGATATGTATTTATTTTTATATTTTGATTTGCTTATATTCTTTAAAGTTGTTTCACTATAAATTGATTAAAGCTATATTTCTTCTAATATACTTTCCATGGATACTAAAAGCTCTGAAGGTTTATATTCATATTTATTCTTGAGCTACAGTTACCTTTTAAAAATATCTTGATCTCAACAGATATTGAGGTCCCCCCTTTTTGGAGGTCTGGGCTGATTTACAAGTCTTCACAGAATAACAGTGAATCCTTGTTGAATCATTTCAACCTTCACTAACAACTTCATTTTCATTTAGAAATGTGACAATTGATTTCTATTGTATTCAAATAAATGATTGCTACCTCAAGAATTAATATTTTCCAAATGCTAATCTTATAGTGAAACGAAAGTGCTCTTTAGCAATTCTGTTCATTTGGTGTGGTAAAAATGATTTTTTAAAGCAACTTGGCATCTAATAATTTCATATGTTAATTTATTTTGGTTCTCTACCTTCTAGCCTTATTAAGGGAAACTACTTAAGATCTGATTAATTCCAATAGTTCAATGAGTTGTTGTTTTTTAACAGTATTTTCTGGTAGAATTGAAACAGGCTGAACAATATAGAAGGAAAGACAGTGAATGTCCCTTTTGTCTCTGCTTAACTTACTAGTAGACCCTGTAGTAGTAGTTTTCTACTAGTATGTACTTTAGGTAGCTTAAAACTACACACATTTCTTATCTAAAGGTTTCTGCAGGTCAGGCTTGGCTTGACTGGGAGCTCTGCTTACAGTCTCACAAGGCTGCAATCAAAGTGTCAGCTGGGCTGAGTTCTCACTGGTCCTTGGGATCTTTTCCCAAGGTCATTCAGTTGTTGGCAGAACTCAGAT
The DNA here is from genome assembly GCA_026230045.1 of Corynorhinus townsendii. Classification (NCBI taxonomy): domain Eukaryota; kingdom Metazoa; phylum Chordata; class Mammalia; order Chiroptera; family Vespertilionidae; genus Corynorhinus; species Corynorhinus townsendii. The sequence continues at coordinate 28,376,149 of JAPDVU010000012.1, forward strand.
CCTTGCAGCTGTAGGATGGAAACCCTTAGCTCCTAGAGGCCATCCCTCTCCATTTTCAGTCCACACATAGCTGTTTGCTTCTTTAAGGCCAGGAAGAGAAGCTCTCTGTCTCAAAGAGGGCACCAGGTCCTTTCAAAAGACTCATCTGATTAGGTCAGGTCCATCAAGGGTCATTTCCCTTTTAATTCAAAGTCAATGATTAGAGGCACTAAGTGCATTTGCAAAACATTCCCACAGTTTTGACATCTAACATAAAATAGCGTAATTATAGGAGTGATAGCCATTGTATTCTCAGATTCCACCCAAACTAAAGGGGAAGGAGTTAATAAGTAAGGACACAGATCATCAGGGGTCAATTTAGAATTCTGCATATACCACAGGTCATAAATCCAATTTTATTTCACCAGTTTGCAACATCCTATTTTCTAGGCCTCTCCACAAACTCTTCAGCTAGACTCCCAAAGCTTAGATAAATCATGGAATTACCAACTCTGAGATCCTCCTGGGGATAGCCATGTCTCTCTCCCTAGGGATTTACCATATTACTTTCCTTACCTTTTCTCCTTATGCTGGACTTCTTAAAAATAGCGTGTGCACTGCTTTGTCTTTACAAGGCTAGAAAAATTAGAAATCTATAAAGTGACATGTATCATTATTAAGCACTGGTAAATCTAAAATGCTCTTGTTGCCTGGCCCATGTTGCTCAGTGGTTGAGCTCAATCCGTGAATCAGGAAGTCACAGTTCGATTCCTGGTCAGGGCAAATGCCTGGATTTCAGGCTCAATCCCCAGTAGGGGGCATGCAGGAGGCAGCCGATTGACCATTCTCTCTTATTACTGATGTCTCTATCTCTCCCTCTCCCTTTCTCTCTCTGAAATCAATAAAAACATACTAAAAACAATAAAATACTTTTGTTTTTGCTAATGAAATTTTAAGGACAGTTCCTTATTTTCATGTAAAAAGTCAAAATGTAATCTTGTTCTGTTTTCTCCATTACTGATACACTACATTTATGTATTTCAAGAGCAATAGTTACCCACTTAAGATTTTTTATCCTTTCACTGTATTGATTTCCTGGTGCATGTGATAGAGTAAAAAGGAAAACCTATTGGCTTCCTGTATTCTTAGATCTGGCTATGGTATAATCAGTAGAATTTCTCAATTAGCAAGATTTCATTAAACCATGAGTAAAATGAAGCTTGGCAGGGGATAACCTTCTAAGTCTTTTCCCAGACCCCATAGTTCTATAATTCTTACTCCAACTTGGAAATATTGTTCTCAGAAACACTTTCCTTTAACATTTGACACATCAGACTCACAGAGTACACTGAGATTCCCTTACTCTACTCAATGCAGGGATTTCTAACATTGTTAGTAATAGTAACACAATAGACTAGTTCACATGGATCACTTTTTTGATTATTTAAATTTGTTCTGAGTATTTGAAGAGAAGCAACTGTCCACTGTAGTGGACTGACATGTGTTTCCCCCAAGATATGTCCCAGTTCTAAACCCCGGTACCTGTGAATGTGACCTCATTTGGAAATGGGTTTTTGTAGATGCAATCTCAGGTGCTACTGGTCATTCTCCTTGAGATGAGATCATCCTGGCTTTAGGTGAGCCTAAATACAATAACTAATGTCCTTCTGAGAGACGGAAGAGAAAGATTTGAGACATGAAGACACAGAGAGGAGTGCCATGTGAAGATGGAAGCAGAGATCAGAGTGATGCTGCCACCATCCAAGGAATGCCTGGAGCCACCAGCAGCGAAAAGGCAAGGAAGAATTCTCCCTGAGAGCCTTTACCAGGAGTGTTTCCCTACCACATCTTGATTTTTTGGCTCCTGAACCTAAGAACTGGGAAATAATAAATTTCTGTTGTTTTAAGTCACCAAATTTATAGTTATTTGTTAAGGCAGCCTTAGGAAATTAAAATATCCTCCATGATACAAATTTTAAGTTCAATTATAGGGAATTGCTATCACCAACCATATCTACACAGATTGTTCTTCTTTTTCTAGCAACACAAATAATCATGTCAAGACATTATATACAACATATGATAGATGATAATATAGTCCTAAAAGGCCCAATCCAATTAAAATATAAATGGCATTTTTCTAATAACTAGACATGACAATTGTCATAGGGCTGTCAGATAAAATATGGAACTCATTTAAAAAGGTAATGCACTTTATCTGAAATTCAAATTTAATTAGGCATCCTGTATTTTTATTTGCTACATCTGGAACCCTACAATTTCAGCAGAGAAGTTGCAGATCTCAAAGTCACACAGCAGATATAATACTGAGATTGGCTTTGAAACTATGTGTGTCAGACTCCCCAAATCATGTACTTTCTAGTCCACCAGGCTTCTTAAAGCTGAGATAATAAAACAGGAAAAGGCAGAACCATTCCAAGAAGCCATCTGGTTACTGTTCTGCAAAACAATTTATAAAAATGGAAGAACAATGGCCAGTTTTGACTGCTAAGCCAAACTCAATATATATTACTTTTGAAGGAAGATTCTGACTATGCAAAGTTCAAGCAATGATGATGAGGATGGAAATGAGTTTTTCTCTACCACTATTCTGTGCAGGAGTAATAGGGGACAGAGGAGTCATGGGATTTTGGTTTTGCTGGGCAGTAGGTGAAGGCATCAATGTAATGAATGATAAAAAAGTATAATTTCTGCTAATTATCATAGTAATACAATATTTCTTCTTACATTCAACTTTTTCCAAAATCCACTTGGCTCCCAGGTACCATCATCCTTAAAAATCTCAATAGTTTCTTAATCTTCACCAGCGGATATACTTTCTTATTGATTTTAGAGAGAGTGTGAGTGAGAGTGAACCATCTAAGTGAGAGAGAAATATCGATCAGTTGCTTCCCCTACAGACCCAGACTAGGGATTAAACCTGCAACCTAGGTATGTGCTCTGACCAGAAATATGGTGTACAGGATGATGCTCCAACCAACTGAGACACCTAGCCAGGGCTCTATAGTTGTTGTTTTTAACCTCCTCATAAATTAATCTCAGGTGCTACTGGTCATTCTCCTGAACCACCAATTATAGTCTCCTTTTCCACATCCATAATTCTGGTTCAGACCCTCAAAACTATACTCCTTCTTCACTGTAATACTTCCTGACTGGTTTTATCACTTCAAACTATCCATCTACATCTAGTAATTCTATATGTATGTATATAGATACTAGAGGCCCAGTGCACAAAATTTGTGCACAGGTAGGGTCCCTAGGCCTGGCCGGCAATCAGGGCTGATTGGGGCCTTCCTTCCCCCAGCTGCTGGCGAGGCCCTTCTTTCATTCCACGCTGCCCCCTGGTGGTCACTGCACGTCACAGCAAGCAGTTGAACTTCTGATTGGTCAAACTCCGGAGGGGACAATTTGCATATTAGCCTTTTATTATATAGGATATATACATACATACATACATACATATATATATGCACTAATAAGAGAGAAACATGCAAATTAACCATCACTCTGCTATGCCCACAAGCCATGCCCACCAGCCAATCAGGAGCGAGTATGCAAATTAACCCAACCAAGATGGCAGCCAGCCATGGAGCTTGAGCAAGCAGGAGGCTTAGGTTGCCCCAGCGATGGAGGAAGCCAAGCTTCCCGCCTGCCCTGGCCAGCCCTGGCCTCTGCTCAAGGCTACAAAGTTTTAATTATAGAAGATAAATAAATCCTAGATACTTGCTTCCAGCAGGCCCTGGCCTCTGCTCAGGGAGGTGCTGAAAAAAGAAATGAAAAAGAAAAAAAGGAGGGGCTGGGACCTTGGGTCGCCAGGGGGGGTGATCAGGCCAGGATGGGACAGCAGGGGCTGTTGGGGGTAAGCAGACCAGCAGGGGGGCCAGTTGGGAGTGAGCAGGCCGTCAGTGGGGGTCAGTTGGAGATGATCAGGACAGTGGGGGGAGGCAGTTTAGAGTGAGCAGGCCAGCAGGGGGGCAGTTGGGGGAGAGCAGGCCAGTGGGGAGGGAAGGTGGGGGCGAGCAGGCCAAAAGGGGGGGCAGTTGGGGGTGATCAGGCTGGCGGGGAGGCATTTAGGGGAGAGCAGGCCGGCAGAGGGGGTCAGTTGGGGCAAGCAGGCCAGCAGGCAGAGTGGTTAGGGGCAATCAGGCAGGCAGGCAGGCAGGCAGGTGAGCGGCTAGAGCCAGCAGTCCTGGATTGTGAGAGTGATGTCTGACTGCCGGTTTAGACTCCATCCCTGTAAACCAGCAGTAGGACATGCTTTGAGGAGTCCCCGATTGGAAAGGGTGCAGGCCAGGCTGAGGAACACCCCCGCTCATGCACAAATTTCATGCACCAGGCCACTAGTATATTTATATATAGTCACAAATCTAAAGTGTTCCAATACTAATTACATAAGCATATGCTTAACACATTTGCTTTTCACAGGTGGGTCTAAAATAAATTTTAATCAATCTCAAACTTAATTCAGGTTGTTTCCTGTGTTTAATTTCTCTTCTCATATCTACCCAAGAAAAACTTCATTCTTCAGTTCCACAAGGTAATATTTTTCTTAAGAACATGGCTCTCTAATTCTACCTTAACACAATTCCTATTTTTATCTCTAGAGAATAATTTGCTCTTTTAAGAAAGAGAGTGGTACATGCACAGTACCATCCAAACTTAAAACTGTGGAACAAGATTGAGCAAACGGTAGCTGCTACTCAGCTCAGACAACTGGCATCATATCTTGCCAGAGCTGCCTGATGTTTTCTCATGATTACATTTGCTTTATGCATTATGACCCAATCCCACAAACATAATGTGCCTTTCTCAGTACATCACATCAGCAGGTCCATGGTATCTGTCTGCCTCATTACTGCTGATTTTAACTTTAACTACTTGCTCAAGGTGGTGTCTTCCAAGTTTTTCCACTATAAGTTATTGTTTTCCTCTTTGTAGTTCATATGTATTTAGTGGAAAAGTACTTTGAAATGATGCAGATACCTGTATCTCATCATAATTTTGCACCTACAAATTTAGCATCAATTGGTGATTTTTGCCTACAACTGTTACTGCTTTGTTTGTTAAAAGATAGTTTTATATTTCTATTTTCCCTTCTACATTTATTCATCGAAATTCTATCATAAGCAAAAGCTGTGCCTTCTCGCCCATTTATTTATTCAATTATTGATTTACTAGTAAGAAGTCATAGATATTTATATTATTCTATGATTTATAACCTATTGCTGCCATTATTTATTTTGTTGCCAAAATTGTTCCAGCTCTAGTCATTAGGAGCTCCTTTAATTTGGCTCTTATATCATTTTGACATCCTGCCATCTATTTTTGAGTACTTCCCTACTCTCTGGCTTTGCAAAATGTTCCAGGCGCATCTTGTACTTTTGCTGCCCTACATCTGCAATCAGCCATTTATCCAGGAGCCCTGCTTATTTTTACTGGGAAAAGTGTATTTAGAAGCCAAGATCTGGGCCAGCGGTGTGTTGATTACACCTTTATAATTTCTCTGAGGGCCTCAGGAGACAGATCTAGGAAAATACAATATACTACACACACACACGTCAATACACACACACACACACACACACACACACACCTGTCCATTTTAATTGTCACCTATATCTCTATTAAAAACCATTAGTTTATACTGATACCATTGAACACCACAAAGTTCATCCCAGCTTTCCCCTGTTGTATATTTCTTTTTAAATATATTATTATTGATTTTTCAAGAGGAAGGGAGAAGGACAGAGAGACAGAAACATCAATGATGAGAGAAAATTATTGATCAGCTGCCTCCTGCATGTCCCACACAGGGGATCAAGCCTGCAACTTGGGCATGTGCCCCGACCAGAAATTGAGCCATGACCACCCTGATTCAAAGGTCAACACTCAATCACTGAGCCATGCTGGCCAGGAACCAGGTATATTGCAACTTCTTTCTCTAACAGTGAGAAACTGGCACTCATCTACAATATATTTACTTATTTGCTCATTTTCAGCATACACAATAAGTAGCTTTAGAATTGACACTCATGCTCTAGAGTACATTATTTGTGCATATTTAGTTCTTTTGAGTTTTACAGTGTATAATTAAAATACTGTTTTACATAATAACTTATATTAGTCATTTTATTCCCCATCCCCCTGAGGTGTAGTTATAGTTATACAGTAGGTCCTCGGGTTACATCGGAGATCTGTTCCTATGTGCCATGTAATGCGATTTTCGCTGTAAGTTAGAACCCACCTACATAAGCACCTATGTCACTCACATGGAGCACATACACAGCAGTAATGAAGTGAAACAGTAAAAAAAAAATTAAAAGAAAGATAACAATTCCTGACCTTTACTTGTGGTAAATAAATAAAAAAACATAAAGCACATGTGTACATGTGTTAACATGATGGAACTTTTTTTTTATAAATACTGTAAATGGGAGATGGCAACGTAACCATGAAGTGATGCCCTCAGGTCCTACATAACCTGAGGATTCCATTTGAGTTCCTCCCACATCCTAGCTTGATTTCACTCATTCATTCAATCATTCATTCATTCAGTGCTGAAATATTGCCATGATTAAAGAGAACTATATATATAATAATATTTTCTCAGAGAAATGTACCTTCCTCATTTTACCTCATTCCCATTTCCATTCTTGACACCAGTTCTTACCTATATTATATATGCTACCAATCTCATTAGTTTTTGGAGTTTACTTCTGATGTATCTTTTTGAACAAGTGAGCAGATAATGCATAATTTCTTTCACTCCTTCTTATATGAAATATTCCAAATTGTCAGTACTCTTTTGCATTTACCTTTGCAATTAATAATATATCCTGTAACTATTTCCATATCAATTCTTAGAGATCTTCCTTATTCTTTGTTGTACAGATACATAGTATTTCATCATATGGATGCACATCGTTTATTTAGTCACCTTTCTTACTAATGGGTATTTTATAATTGCAAACAATCCTATATAATAAAAGCCTAATACACTAAGTGTCCAGTCATCTGGTCGGCCGTTCAACCAATTAACCGCTAGCTATGATGTGCACTGACCACCAGGGAGCAGATGCTCTGACAGGTAGGTTAGCTTGCTGCTGGGGTCCAGCTGATCAAGACTGAGCAAGATGGGCCAGACATGCCCTGGAGCCCTCCTGTGGTCCCTCCCTGGCTGGCCAACCTCCCGTATCTCTCCCTGGCCCTTATTGTGCACTGGCGGGGTCCCTGGGCCTGGCCTGTGCCCTCTTGCGATCTGGGACCCCTTGGGAAATGTTGGAGAGCCAGTTTCGGCCGGGTCCCACAGGCCAGGCTGAGGGACCCAACCGGTGCACAAATTCATGCACCAGACCTCTAGTGCTGTAATAAATAATTGTGTACATGTTTATATACTAATGTTGGGAAGACACATCTAAGATGAAAAGTCTGATCTCCTGATGTCTGGTTCAATTCTGTTTAGATGAAATGATGTTATATAATGGAATGAAGAATACTCTAAAAACTAAAAAAAGTTATATAAATATAGCAAAATAAAACCATGTTAATAGCATTATTTTCTTTCTCTGATATAATTATAACTTATTTTGAGACAAGAAGTTGAAGTCAATAAATATTTGTCCTCAGTTATTAAGTCAGATGGTTAATTTTCAAAATTTCCCCCATGTGTTTAAATTTTAACATTTCTAATCACACCTTCATTCATTAAGAATGTTCTGATATTTACTAGTTTTTACTTAAAAACTAAATCCATTATTTGTATAGTTTCTAGTGTAAAAACATTATTATATTATTTTTTCTATTTTATTCTTATAGAGACAGGAGATAAAAGTACAAATGATAGTCCTGATTTGGTCCCTTCCACTCCCTAAGTATGGAGGTCAATAGGGTTGGAGGAGAAAAAGAAGATTATATAATGCCAGGAGTGCTCTCCATGTGCTCTGACAATGAGTTGGAGGCTTAGGGACTCTCCTCCTTCCCAGTGAGAGGAGTTAGACCAGATTCAGTTTCCTCTGGGATTGTGGGCCCTTGGGGCCCTCAGTTCTCCACATTCTAAATAGCTGATATTTGGAAATGTGCAAAGGATGCTATACTGTCTGTTTAGGGTCTATCTCTGGTCCTGCCTCTAATTTGGGTTCAAGGAGCCCAGGCTAGTTCATCAGGAGATTGCTTTGGGATTTGGAATCTAGAAACTAAATATTCCAAATGCCTTTTCTTTTTCTTCATTATAGCCTACAAAGACCTGTTTAAGTCACCATGAGACTACTGTCAGGTCTAACCAATAAGTCTCAGAAAATTGCTTGTTGGGAATCACCAAAGTTTTGGTGAGACGCTAGTTCTGGTTTCTGCAAATTTAGCTGATTCAACTGAGCAAATCAATGCAGCAAAAAGAATGTCAGGTCTGCCAAAAGTGACTTCTGTATGGCTTCAAGTATGTGTCTCGCCTATTTCATTAACTGTATCACTAATTACATATAATTCAGAGTCTAATCTCTCAGCAGTTTTGTAGGGATTTTGCTGTCTGGATTGGGTCCAGTGCAGAGTTGCAAACTTGCATCATACCTCTTCCTGTGGTCACAGGAGTCAGATAACATTTCAAACCACATCACTGGACCCAACCTTCTAAAAATTATAATATTATAGCTAATTTATTTGAACTTAAGCAACCATTAAAAAAATTTTGTCAAAAACACACAGAATAAACTTCCAAGTGATGTTCTTCTTATGACCTTACCTCCTCGATCTCGGGCAGCTAAACTTTGACCCTTTCTTAATGTAATATCCAATTGGTACATTCCGGGATCAGCCAGAGGGACATCTGCATTACTGGTTCCAGAAGTATTTATTTTCTGGAAAGCAAGAAATATACAAAATATTAAAATAATTATCTTTCTTCTATTTCCTCCAAATGGGGGCATATATAGTTTAACTCAAACTATAAGAATTAGTCAATAAAATTTGTGAATTCACACAGCATCATAATCACCCAGTTCTCTGAAGGTTTTAAAATTCATAAAATTCTTCAGACTAAATAAAAACATGGCAGTTATAGGAATCTCTATATTAATTCAAATTAAAAATAACAAATGCAATATGAAAAACATTTCCCAGGGAAAGCCCCACATAACTCAACTAAGAAAGACTAACGTAGGAATAGTTTCTGAAGTAAAAATACAATCAATGATAAATAGAGAATAAAGGTATGCAAGATCAGTTAATTTCCACATAACTGAGCTGAAAATTAAAATGATTCATTCAGGTGATTTTGTTGACTCCTTTATCTATGTAAAAGGGCTTAACCTGGTGAATTACATACTTTTATTTCAACCCCAACATAAAATATGATATAATTATACATAAATAAATTCTCATAGTATTTTGATAGTATTTGCAAATAAATAATATAAATATAGAGACAATACCTAGTGCTGTTTTCTATGGATTAAAATTGCACTATTTCTAGGACTAAAAATCTTTGCAAGGCTAGTTCTATAGAATATCAACAACATACTCTGTTTATTTAATAGTCATTGAGTTACAAACACACTTGAAGAGGCATAACTATCTATAATAATAAAAGCCTAATATGCTAAGTGTCCAGTCGTCGGGTCAGCCATTCAACCAATCAAAGAGTAATATGCTAATGATATGCTAAGGCTGCTCAACTGCTTGCTATGACATGCACTGACCAGCAGGGGGCAGACAGTCGACCAGTCACTATGATGTGTACTGACCACCAGGGGGCAGACACTCTGACTGGTAGGTAAGTTAGCTTGCTGCTGGGTTCTGGCTGATTGGGATTGAGTGAGACAGGCTGGACACGTCCTGGAGCCCTCCTGCGGTCCCTCCCTGGCTGGCCAACCTCCTGCGTCCCTCCCCTGCCCCTATTGTACACCAGTGGGGAACCTTGGCCTGGCCTGCACCCTCTCGCAATCTGGGACCCCTCGGCGCATGTCAGAGAGCCAGTTTCAGCCCGATCCTGCAGGCCAGGCTGAGGGACCCCATTGGTGTACAATTTCGTATTAAAATAATACAAAAGAAATAGTAAAAACTGTACAGGTCACAGTTTATACTTTCTGTCAATCTGATATAGCAGGAAAAGTTACTTTTTCACATGTTGAGATTATTTTAAATTATAACTTTTTTCCAATTAAAAACAAATGTTCTTTTATTTTGGAATAGTATTCATGAATAAGGTAAAATATTAGACACCAGTCTGGTTCTTTCAGTTCCAAAATTTACATAAAATACAACTATAAAGCATCATTTTGTTTGAGGTTTCAAGACCAAGATAAAGAAGCTTTCTTATAGGAGCAATTATCATTTAAAATTAAAAATAGTGCAACTCTGATAACCCAAATTCATCATTTCTCCTCTGGTAACAATAAAGAAGAATTCACCCCTTCTCATGATATCTCTGTTTTTATGAACGTCAGCATTTTTCCTCAGTTACTCAGGCTAGAAATTGATGAGCTCCCCTTGATTTCTTCATTTCCCTTTCCATCACATTCAAATAGTTGCCAAATTCCATCCACTCCATTTATATATTACATCCTGCAGTTGCCTATGTCTTTTATTTCCTGTTACCACTAATTTGGGTCAGATCTTCAAACAACAGAGGAGCAAAAGGTGAAATGACTGCCTTGCTCTTCTGGCAGACTTCTAATTGCCTCATCTCCTTGGGGTTTCCTAGGATAATAATTTAGGATATATCCTTCCACACTTTTATTTGTCTTCTTATATAAACAAATACACATGCATATAGGTTTATTTTTGTGGTTGAGTTTTCAGTTTTTGTTTGTTGCTAACAAAGAGCATATTTGTCTATTATTTTATAATTTATTTAATTTTAAAATATCATGGCACTTTTCTGGTCTACATATAGATTTATCTACTTTTCTTTTACATAAATCATTTTTTCACAGTATAGGAATACCATAATTTCTCTAATTATCTCCCTACTGATGAACTTGAGTTGGTTTCAATAGATGCTACTACAAAGACTTGGGCTTTTATTTATTTTTTAGAACATAAATCTTCCCCAAAAGACTTAAATATTTCATACTCCTATTGAAAGTTACAAGAGTGCCTATTTCCCACATCCTAGCCAGCATAGGATGTTACTAATTTTCAAGGTTGGTGGGAAAAAACTGTTATCTTCCTGTATATACATTTCCTGACCTGTGGGAAGGTGTCTTGAAACTAGTGTAGACAGCAAGAGAGTAAGAGCTGTTCACTGGGCCACACAGAAGATGCCAACCAAGGGCTTCTGAACCACTTCTCAAAGAACAGTTTGTATGTGGGTCCAATTAATAAGCAAAATTAAAATCCAACAAACATTTGTTAAACTTCAAGTATGTTCTAAGGCTTTCATTAGGTTCTTTTATATACATTTCAAAATAAACAAATCCACTACTAAATATTAAATGTAGATAGATTTACTTATTTCTAAAATCAGAATAAAATCTATAGGAAAGGAGGAGTTTATTACCCACCCTGCATCCTCCTCTAATGTCTTGATAGGTATCTTAAAGGCAGATACCTATTGAAATTGAATGCTCAGATATCTGTATTTTCTTCATAGCTTTCATTGCTCTATTCAGCGCTACTTGAAGTCTACAGTGAATAATTCATAGAATACCTGGTTTTATATTTTAAAAATATATACATCTAATTCATTATATTTATTGGGTGACATGTGTTAACAAAATTATATAGGTTTCAAGTGTACAATTCTATGATATATCATCTGTATATTGTATTGTGTGCTCACCACCCAAAATCAAGTCGCCCTCCATCACCATGTATTTGACCTTTTTTACCCTTATCTACCTTCCCACTTTATGGCCAAGTTAAGGAATTTCAAAGGTAATTCTAACTATACTAGATTTTTCACTTTCGAAAAATTTTGAATTTAACACCTTGTTAAGCGATAACTTCACTGCATTTACATAAATTGGCTTTTTAAAGCCTGAATAATATTCCATTTGTGGCCTGCCCGGCATGGCTCAGTAGTAGAGTGTTGACCTATAAATCAGGAGGTCATGGTTTGATTCCCAGTCAGGACACATGCCCAGATTGCAGGCTCAATCCCCAGTGTGGGGCATGCAGGAGGCAGCTGATCAATGATTCTCTCTCATCATTGATGTTTCCCTCTCTTTCTTCCTCTCCCTCACCCTCTCCCTTCCTCCCTGAAATAAATAAAAATATATTTTAAAAAATATTCCAAGTTGTGTGTGTATGTATGTGTGTATCACATTTTATTTGACTATCTGATGACAGCCATTTACTAGTAGGTTGTTTCCATATCTTGGCTATTGTGAATAATGCTGTAATGAATAGCAATTCGGATATCTCTTCAAAGTACTGATTTCATTTCCTTTGGATGTATGCTGCCTTGCCCTCTTGTTCTCCAGGTCTTCCTACCTACTTTTCAAGGGCCATTTCATCAGCACTTTACATGCTTTTTTTTTTTTTTTTTTTTTGGTCCATGATCACATCCTATCACAAATTTATATTGGCCATGTTATATTGTAAACTTTTAAAATCAGGGAATGGAGTTTTTAAGGATTAACTCAACAGAAATTGTGATAGAGGCTATGAGGACAGAAATATGTCTTTAAGGACAAATGATCTAGCTGAGTAGACACATACATGGGGATCTGTAACAAAGTTGGCTACTCCATGGGTAGTTTGTTAACTCTCTTCTTCTGTGCTGAAGTATGGCCTCTAATCTGTTTTAGCACCTTCTTTTGTGAGGAACCTAAATATAACCTTAGAATCCTCCTCAATACAATGCTCTAGGCTGCCATTACTAATTGATCAAAATTGGCACTTCAAGTGGAACTTTGTCCACTCAAAAGCTATAATAAGGACAGGCTATGCTATAAGTTCACAGGAGAGATGCAAAAACCAATTATTATGGGGAAAGAATCTGAGTAGCCCTCTAGAGATGACAACAGAGCAGGGTGTGAAAATATGAATTTTGACAAGTGAAGATTTGAAATAAGAAAGGATGAGACAATCAGCATGAGCCAAATGGCGAGTAGTCACCAGCGGTGCATCACTGGCATGTGTGACAAATAAAGGGGAAAGGATAACTGATGCTCACTGATGCCAGGCTGAGGAGAGTTCTTATGGGCAGCAGGAAAGTATCACAGGCTTTTGGAGAGAGAAGCAATAAAACCAGGCCTCATTTAACACACATTTATTGCCTATATTTCATCTTCCCTGTACTGGGCTAAGTGCTTAGGTTACACAGATGAACAACACCAGGCCTTTTTTTCCTGTAGGATAGAAGAGAACAGAGAAATTCTGTGGATATAGAAATTATTTGAAAAGTTTTACAACAGTCCAGTTTAAGTCATAAGGGCTTCATCTGGTCAGTGATAATGGAAATAAAAGATGAATTAGAAAGATATTGAGGCAATTCAGTCAGCTGAATTTGTCAACTGACAGGATGTAAGAGAGAGGGGAGATGGATATATGAGTCACTCATAAGTTTGAGCTGAGCCCCTGGGAGAATGGTAATGTCGGTAATAGAAAGCATCACTGTGTCCAGTTCCAAGGATATTGCCAACTCCATACAAGAAGGAAATCAAGAAGTTAATGTAAATCTGGAGAGGCATCTCTCCTCAGGCTCACTGAATGGTTCCAATAAGAAATCTGGTAGGCCAGTTATAGAGGGATACTAGAAATATATTTTTTTATTTTAAAGTACCTTTTAATAAAGGTTTAACTTACCAAATCTAAGTATGTATTAGGAAAGATATATCTGAAATGCTAGGCACACTTGTAGCTCTAATACAAACATTGTCATTTTAAATCTTCTTTTTCCAAGTTAACATTTTTGTGATATTATTAGAACTGCAAATATACCCTTCCTTTCCCTAAACTGCCATGTCCCACACTTAGATGTATGTTGTTCTTTTTTAATTACTTTATTGAGGTATGATTTATATGTAAAAAGCTGTGTATATAACTTGATGAGTTTGGGGATGTATATATAGTAGTGGAACCATCACTACTATCAAGGCCACAGACATATCCAGAACTTCTCAAAGTTTCTTCCTGCCCTCTTTATCATCATCATCATCATCATCATCATCATCATCATCATCATTTTTGTGTGTGGGGTAAGAACACTTAGCATGAGATCTACCCCCATAGAAAATTTTAAGTATATAATACAGTATTGTTGGCTGTTTGCACTATGCTGTATAGTAGATCTTCAGAATTTATTCATCCCACATAACTGAAACATTGTACCCTTTCACCATTACCCCCATTTCCCCTTCCCCCAGTCTCTGGCAACCCCCATTCTACTCTTTGCTTCTATGAGTTTAAGAATTTTAGATTCTACATATAAGTGAGATCATTTAATGTTCGTCTTACTGTGTCTGGTTTATTTCCCTTAGCTAAATGTTTTCCAGGTCCATCTATTATTGCAAATGATAGATTTTCCTTCTTTATTTTTAAGGCTGAATAACATCCTGTCATACGTATATACCAAATTGTCTTTATCCATTCATCCACCAATGAACATTTAGGCTGTTTTCACATCTTGACTATTGTGAATAATGCTGCAATAAACATGGGAGTGCAGGTGTCTCTTCAAGATCCTAGTGCAAATCCTTTGCTTAAATACCCAGAAATGAAATTGCTGGATTATATGAAACCACAAAAGACTCTGAATAGCCAAAGCAATCTTTACAGAAGAATAATGCTGGAAGCATCACACTTCCTAATTTCAAACTTATACTACAAAGCTGTAGTGATCAAAACAGTTATGGTACTGGCATAAAAGCAGACATATAGACCAAAAGAATAAGGAGCCCAGAAATAAACCCACATAAAGGGTCAACTAATCTTCAATAAGGACACCATGAATACAAACTGGGATAAGAATAGCCTCTTAAACAAATAATGCTAATAAAACTGAATAGCCACATGCAAAATAATGAAATTAGACCCTTATGTAAAAAATAAATCAAAATGGATAAAAGACTTAAACATAAAACCTGAGATCATAAAATGCCGAGGAGAAAACACAGGGGGTAAAGCTCCTTGACATTAACCTTGGTAATGAAATTTTGGATATGATACCAAAAGTACAGGTAACAAAAGTAGAAATATATAAGTATGTCTACATCAAATTAAAAAGCTTCGGCACAGAAAATAAAATAATCAACAAAATAAAAAAACAACCTATGAAACAGGAGAAAATATTTGTAAACCAATATACATGATAAGGGGTTAATATCCAAAGTATATAAGGAACTCATATAATTCAGTAGAAAAACAAATAAACCACTTAAAATATGGGCAAAGGACCTGAATAGACATTTTTCTGAAGAATACATAAAAATGGTCAACAAGTACATGAAAAGGTGCTCAGCATCACTAATCATCAGGGACATGCAAATCAAAACCAAAATGAGATATTATCTCATGCCTCATGCCTGTAAGGATGGCTATTATTTTTTAAAAAGATAAAATGCTAGTGAGTATATGGAAAAGAGGGAATCCTTGAACATCTTTAGTGGGAATGTAAAAAAAATGATAAGCTCAAAATTTTAAATTCAGTGTTCTAGGTACAATTAGAGGATCAGGGAGGTTTCTATGACAACACTCAAAACTTTGGGACTGTTGAAGCCAAAAAGCAGATGTAATGTTTGAAGTTGTAGATTATAACATAAGTGAAATACAAGGCCTTATTAAGTCACCTAGGGGAAAGTCAGGAAAAAAAACACCCAACTGTGGAAGAGATGAAGTCTGAGAATCAGAAAGAAAGCATTTGGAAGGATTATGATGACCAGAGCACCCACCTCTTCTACTCCACCAAACCACCATGTTTTTTGTTAACCCTCACCCAGCAATATTTTTTCCATTGACCTTTCAGGTACGTGGGCCAACATTCTAACCACCGAGCCACATCGGCCAGGGCAAGTCACCATTTTTGCAGAAGCCCTTTCTCTACAGTTCCTGACTTGCTTAAACTACGGCAGTTCCCATCCATGGTAATGTTACATGTCTTCATGTCTAACTCTCTTTCCCTCATTTTATATATCGTAGTAGTACTCAAACTTGAGGGCTTTGGCTAGGGACCAGGGAACTGTGGGTTGGGAACCAGGTTTTAGTCATTTTCCTTACAGATCCTTAGGTAATTTTTTTAAAATATATTTTATTGATTTTTTACAGAGAGGAAGGAAGAGGGATAGAGAGCTAGAAACATCAATGAGAGAGAAACATCGATCAGCTGCCTCCTGCACACCCCCGCCTGGGGATGTACCCACAACCAAGGTACATGCCCTTGACCAGAATTGAATCAGGGACCCTTTAGTCCATAGGCTGATGCTCTATCCACCGAGCCAAACCGGCCAGGGCTCCTCAGGTAATTTTAATATGCAGCCTAGCTTGACCCATTGTTCCAGTTATATAAGCAAGTCTTTGAGAAAGCTCATCCACAAAGAATTTCCATACTTTTCTTATTTACACCATGAAACACCTGGAGAATATGTGTGGAAATCAATAGGAGGGTCCTTGTGACTTTGAGCTCTGCCTTTTTCCCTAAGTGAAGAAAGCATTCCATGGAAGATACAATGGTGCTGATGAATTCAAACTTGAGAGTGCCACCAGGCCTTTTGTAGAGTTTCATTATAGGCAAAAAATGAGGTTACTCTGTTAGTTGTGGTGGTCGATCCTTATTGTCAATAGGAAGTAGAGTTAGTGTAGCATTGTATAAGGAAGGAAAAGTATGTCTGCATTACAGGAGATTTTCTTGGGTGCTCTATCTAGTATTGCCATGCCCAGGGGATTGTGTATTGCTTAACTTATTCCATATGTGTTTCATACACTTGAGCCATGCTCAATGCAGCTTTAACCTTATCTGTCAATAAAATCTCCTTAAAATTAAAATTTCATGAAAGCTTTTACATTTTCAACTTCTAAAATTGAACAACCTTGTCAAGGATATCAAGAAGTGTCTCTGAGGATTTTTACTTAGTCATTACTAGTTTCTACTTAGTCATCTCTCATAGTTTCAATGACATTGAAAATATTAGTACAGTGAAATCTCAATCAAATAGAAATCAAAGGTTTTCAAAACTTAATTTTCAAAAACAGAACTTAAAAGTCATTGAGATACTCAAAGCTCAATGAACTGCAGAGATCCACTTGCCAAAGGAACATCATGATTATTTAGAAGTCAAATAAATAAATGACTTTAAAAACTGAAACCACATAGAATGGAGAAAATTCATGGCAACCAATGAGCACACCTGATTGGTACGTCAGTCATAGAGCCTGAGTAATCCACAGCCCCACCTGAAAGAACAGATTATTCTTGATTCTATGTAAACTTAACTTCCTGTCCCTTGTTCATAGTGATTAGACTAGAGCTTGGTATCTGACCCTTAGACAATAGACAGGCTGGTTGGTGAGTTTTCTAGCAAAAGTGTTATTAGGCAAAGGTTCAGAGAGAATAAAAGTTAAAAGTGGCTCCTAAGGCCAAAGGGACAATTAGAGAGACTGGAGAGGCCATAATGGCCCTAGTACAGTGGTCAGCAAACTCATTAGTCAACAGAGCCAAATATCAACAGTACAATGATTGAAATTTCTTTTGAGAGCCAAATTTTTTAAACTTAAATTTCTTCTAACGCCACTTCTTCAAAATAGACTTGGCTAGGCCATGGTATTTTGTGGAAGAGCCACACTCAAGGGGCCAAAGAGCCGCATGTGGCTCGCGAGCCACAGTTTGCCGACCACTGCCCTAGTATAACCCCAAATCAGGAAATAGGTGCTATGATCAAGCAGAAGTAGGGGGAGGAAAAACACATATAGTAGAGGGCAGAGTGTGCCTTTATAGCAGGACATACAGACAGACCAACTAACCAAAGCAGCATATGACAGTGCCTGAGCAGGAGAGTGAAGATCTATGAACTGCCACTTTGAAGGCCTGGAGAGGCTCCAGGTCATGAGGGCCATCTCTCCGGGCTCTGTGCTCTTGGATGTCTATGTGATTCCCCATCACCTCCTTACTTCCTTTGATCTTGTATGAGAGAGTTGGAGGGAGTCTTTGATTCTTAGAATAGAGTGAGAAACAGAAAGAGCTACAAGAGTGAGCAAAGGAAGCATAGAAACAAGAAAGCATCCAGGTACTCAGTAAGCAGAAGCAGTCAGCCGACAGTGATATGGGAGAAAGCCACACAGAGAGGCTACAGACAGAAATCGCTCTGTGTCTTCAGCCTCTTCCTCCAGGGTACTGTGCGGGGATCACGGATGTCCACACATAGATGCCCGTGTGGTGCTAACTCATCACCCAGCACTCAAAGAAGTCAATGCTCTGCAGTTACTATGTGAGGAAAATTTTTTGTTTTTATGACTATTTTCAACAAGAACTTGGAAAAAGGCTAGTGGTTAGGGTACCCATATAATTTATCATTCAAGTTTGGATACTCTAAAGAGGGAAAGGGAGTGCTATTATTAATTACATGGCAAAAAAAGGCATAAGCAAAAATGGTCTCTGGTAAAATGGGGTGCGTGGTTTTTATACTTAGTAAGTTAGCCTTCCGTTCGCCAGAAAGATAAACTAAGCAGAAAACACTGATCCTCTGGTCACATCGAGCTTTACAATGGCTTGTTTTGGAGACAAACTACAATCCTGGGTTTAATTCTGGGATTTTTATTTTGCAATAGCCAAGCCAAACAAAATGGGCCTATACATCTCGGGCCCATTAAAGGGCAATATTTAATGGCTGCTGCAAGAAGTATGAAGTTCAGTGCAACCTAAGCGTCCTTTCTAGGACTCCCACAACATGATTACTCACCCTTGGCTTGTCTGCTAAATTGACTGTTCTGTGCAGCATCATTTCATTACTGCTGGTAACCTGTCCACCTACACACACAGTTTGTAAAATAACCTGTGCCAAAGGAAAGCAAACAAAATTCTCTGTTCTCCATCCCAATGTACATGGATCA
The DNA here is from genome assembly GCA_026230045.1 of Corynorhinus townsendii. Lineage (NCBI taxonomy): Eukaryota > Metazoa > Chordata > Mammalia > Chiroptera > Vespertilionidae > Corynorhinus > Corynorhinus townsendii. The sequence goes on from JAPDVU010000012.1 coordinate 28,395,127, forward strand.
CTCCTCTTTTGGAATTAGATCGTGCAACCAGCCTTTGAGTTACAAGAGGCAAATTCTGATGATAAAGGGCAGGCATTATATCAACCATTTTACTTCAGCCAAAAATACTTAGTCCCCCTGTGCCTTTGTTTTCTAATCTTTAAAATGGGCTAATAGATACCTTACAAAGAACTGTTTTGATTATGAGATAAAATATATAAAACTGCTTTGTAAGTATAAGAAATTATTTAATATAAGTATTTATTTGGGGGCAGGTGATGAGGAAAGCTATTGTAAAATAGAGGAGAGATTATAGAAGTCAAAACACAACGATCTGGCCTGGCAGGGATGGCTCAGTGGTTGAGGATCGCCCTGTGAACCAGGAGGTCATGGTTTAATTCCAGATCAGGGCACATGTCTGGATTGTGGGTTCATTCCCCAGTGTAAGGCAGGCAGGAGGCAGCTGATCAATGATTCCCTCTCATCATTGATGTTTCTATCTATCTCTCCCTCTTCCTTCCTCTCTGAAATCAATAAAAATGTATATATTTTTTTAATCACAAAGACCTGTAAACAGGCCTACTTGGACTATGAAATTGGTCTGAGGCAGAGGAAAAATTTTTTTAGCTCCAACGGCCTCATTTTCCTCTTCTTTAAAAACTAGACTTGCCAAAATTAAAAGAATAGTGTTTTATAAAGAGTCAAGTGATTTACAAATGAAAAGTAGGTTCTTCCTGCTTTTGTCAAATTATATATTTTGTATACACTGCTGCTAGTGTTCACCTTTGGTTAATCGGAGATTAGAAAGTAAATCACACTTGGGCTGTCTCTGCTCCCAGTACTATTATATTACTTAATTACTGTTATCCTTACTATTTCACTACAATAATATTTGTCAGACCTGATAGATTTTGTTTGCAGTAATTCATCTGACCTTTCATCTTTCTGTGAGTTCCCAAGCATACTCTTACTTCCCCAAAGAAAACCAAACTGCATTAAAAAGCGCATAGCTACCAGCAAAACACAAAACCTCTGAGACAAAATGACTTGTCAGAACAAGGCATAATATACCATCTTTGCAAACCCTGGTAGAAAAGTGTAAAAGCAACAAAATAAACATAGTATTGGATTACAACTCAAAGTATAAATAAATATTCATGATTCCATACTGGTATAAATTATTTGAATAAATAATTAAACAAATAAATAACTAAATGGGGGAGAATAGGCAAGTCTACAGTGCAGAAGAATTCAAAGTAGTTTATGTCACTTCTGTTCCTCAAGGAAGCTGAGCATAACTTCCTACCTTTTAATTGTGGGCTGTACATAGTGACTTCCTTCCAAAGAGGACAATATGGAGAAACCTGACACAAATGCTACCTCAACCAGGTGCTCAAGTTTAATCAATACTGATAAGTTGATAGTAGGTTCCCTTGACAGTTTGTGATGAGAATGGCACTTTACCTCTGTGGTCTTCCTTCCAAAACACAGAACCTCTCTCTAATCATGAGAAAAAACACAAGGAAAAGCCAAGTGAAGGACATTCTATAAAATATCTGACCAATGCTACTCAAAAGTGTCAAGGTCATCAAAAAGACTGAATGTGTGAATAAACCTGATAGCCAGGAGGAGCCTAAGATGACATTAAAATGAAAGAAACTGTGGTATCCTGGATGATATCCTGGCACACACACACAAAAAAGGATCTTAACTGAAAACTGAAGATCTGAATAAAGTATGGACTTTAGTTAATATTAATATATCAATATTGGTTCATTAGTTTTGACAAATGTACCATACTAATGTGAGATGTTAACAATAGGGGAAATGGGATGTGGGGTATATGGAAATTCGCTGTTCTATCTTCATAACTTTTCTGTAAATCTAAAAATACTCAAATGAAAAGTTTAATTTTCAAAAAGTTTCTGTTTAGCTAATTCTTTTGAGTGATAACCTAGTGTTTGGTAGGGCACAACTATTCTAATTTGGACTTTGTTTAGTAAGTATAATGATAAACTCCATAGAAGGCATGTTTGTGATAAATTAACCTAATCTACCTCACCATCCGTTTCCCTTCTACCATATAACAGTTGAGAAGACTGAGGATTATGCATTTAAGGGTACAGCTATACATCAATTATGTTTCATGAAAATAAATTTGCTAGTTCTGCTGCTTTAACATTTAAACTGCAGATAACTGAGAAAGAGTATAGCAGTAATTACACATTAAGCTCTAAGACACAGGATTTGGGTGTACTTCCTATTCTTCCATAAAACTAACTTCATTAGATTAGGCAAATAACTAACTCTCTTTGACTCTCAATTCCACATTGGTATAAAGAGGAGATAGATCTATATTCTCCCAAATTTGCTTTAATAAAAAAAGAAGAGAGAGTCCATTCAAATTTTTCTCCTTTAAATTTTGGCTCCATCACTCAGTAGCTTAGGTTCTCACCTTTTAAAAAAAATGGGGATAAATTCCTTCTCATTGGTATTTGGGGATTCTTAGGATATATTTCTAGAAGTAGGACCACTGTGTCAGATGGCAGTTCAATTTTTAATTTTTGGAGGAAACCCCTATGTTCATAACAGCACTATTTACAATAGCTAAGATCTGGAAACAGCCCAAGAACCCATCAGTAGATGAGTGGATAATAAATATGTGATACATTTATACTATGGGATATAGCAATAAAAAAGAAGGAGCTCTTACCCTTTGAGACAGCATGGAGGGACCTGGAGAGTACTGTGATAACTGAAATAAGCCAATCAGAGAAAAAAAAGTATCACATGATCTCATTTATATGTGGAATTTAATAACTGATGAACAAAATAGATCCAGAGACACGGAAGTATTCAACAGACTGACGAATCTCAAAGGGAGGAAGAGTGGCAGGTGGGAGGGGGAGTTCTGGAAGAGATTAATCAAAGAATTTATGTGCATATATTCATAACCCATGGACACAGACAATAGTTTGGTAGGCCTGGAGGTTAGTAGGAGGTGAATGGGGTAATGCGGGGTGGGAGGGGGGGGCGTAATGGGATATCTGTAATACTTCCAATAATAAAGATAAATTTTTAAAAATGGGGATTAAATGGTACTGACCTGACAGAATTGTGAAGATTAAGTAAAATAATATATGTGAAACACTTAGTATGCTATATTACACATGTAATATTTCTGTCCTGCCTTTGTACTTCCCAAATGACTATAGATAAGAACATAAACTACATGGTGTGAAAGATAGATTAGTATCTAGTCGATACTTTAAGACACATTCACAAAGGGAGTGTTTTAAAGGAGAAAAGTCTGAGTAGTTGTCGGAAGTCACTTGTCAGGGATAAGTATTGAGATTTCTCTGTTTTCAGAGATCCTCAGAGCCCTTCACCATAAATAGAAATGCTTTCACCTGAGTGTGATTTTGTGAGGAAAGTGTGGCATTTGCAATTATTCTCACAGTGGGTGCAAGGGCTGTGGGCTGAGTCATGAATAATAAAAAAAGACAAGAAATCAAAAATACATTTATATTTCCTCTTGAAAATATGCTTTTACACTTGTTTGTGAGATTTGGGATTCTAAAATGTCAGACATACCACAGGCGGAGTGTTCATTGTATTTACTCAGATCACAAGTTTGCCATAGAGAAAGGTATTTTATAAGGGTTTTCCATACATAAATAAAATGTTAGGGTGCATAAATGTTAAAACAGAATCTACTAAGGATAAATTATAGATCCTAGAAATTACCAAGAGTTGACTGTAGTAGCTAAGTAAATACAATAAAAACAAATGTGTGGCTTAAATTGTTCAATTAATTGATACTTTTTAAATGTTCCAAAAACCTTGCTAGAGCAAAGTGATCAAAGCTTAAGGTTTTTTTTCAAGTACCATTTGCAAAAAAGAGATTTTCTAAACTGCCAAAACTTAAGTGCTCTCATATGAGTAAATGGTAGGTGTCACTTCTAATTTTTAAAATTTTTTTTCATAGTTTAGCATTAAAATGTTAATCTAAAACAGTCAAATGTCCTCATTAATGGGTATTCAGCATAGGGAAACTTTGACTTATTATAGAAACGTATTCTATTCATGTTGGCAAACAAATTTGGTGCTTAGTTTCTGGGAAATTACTTCTGATAGCAATTTTAACAAGTTGTGTGTTTTTTTTGGGGGGTGGGCAGGGGCAGCTAAGCATTTCCTGAGCCCATGTAGGGACACGGATAAAATCCTGCCTGGGCAGTTGTGGTTAAGGTGCCTGGAGAACAGTGATCACAATGGTGACAAGAATTGATTACCTTCCAAGCAGGTATTTCTACTTTTCCCCTCCTGGGAGAACTCTATTTCCTCTTGATAACCAGTGTGGTTGTGGGAAGCTGACTTGTTCCTTAGCTCAGAGGTGGAGAATATCACAAAGATTAGGCCAATCCAATCCCCTGACTCCAATGACTGGTCCAGGTTGGGAATGTGACCTAAGTTCCTCCAGTCAAGGTTAATCTCTGGACTTGACTGAGAATGCTGGGACAAGCAGGTTCAGTCATTCCTCCTGGAGGAGAATGAGGAAGCACGCAGCCTGACGTGGGAGTGCTGGTAGCCACCTTGGGTTCATGAGGGGAACAAAACCGGGATAAAGCTAACAATGAGGAAGGCTGGATGGAGAGACATAAATACACTAGGTTGTTGTAAATTGATTAAACCACTGAATTAGCCACTAGATTTCCCAGTTATATGGGCTAATGAATTCTCTTTATAATTTTAGTCAGTGTGAGTTGTGTTATTACTTGCAACCAACAACATCCCAACTGATTAAACAGCTAACATTGATGGAGCACAAACATTGTCTCCTTTATTTTGCACAAACACCTAAGAAATAATTACTGTTATTATCCTAGTAACACAGATGTGGAAACAGAAGGGCAGAAAAGATGAGTAACTTGCTTCAGCAAGGAAGTAACTGAAGTACAATTCAAACTGTTCTAATACCAGGAGCTCATGCTGTAACCACTATGCTAGCACTTTCCTCCCAGATTAAAAAAAAATTCAGAAAGTGAATTAGACATCTGACATTACATGGCAATTTTAACTTCTCAGACTCTAATTATATAATTTTCCTTAGCTAAAAGTTCACATCAAAAGGAAAGGATTGCTTGTGGTTAAGGAAAAAGTACTTTAAATTTTTAATATCAAGGGTTTTTAAATCACAGAAAAATGTTGCTCATTTCTTTTATTAAAGCTCTTTTACATATTCACACCTACAGTTGATCTGTCCCATTTCTGTTAGTTGCAAAGACAGAACACTATCCGTAAGCTCGCATCTTACTTTCTACAGAAGTTCTAGTTCACATTGCAAACGTCTGAAGACCTGAGTTCTTATCTTGGGTTCTGAATCTCATTGCCTCATCAACTGAGATATTAAACAGCTGCTTTTTTATTGGTTTAGTGCAGTTCTTTGAGAAGTTCCCAATTATTGACAATTGGCATACCCACAAATATGTTCACAGTGAGTGGCCTATTTTCCAATATCAGTCAGGAATAGTTTATTTATACAACCAAATCAAATAGGTATTAGCCCTATTTACTGGGTCAATAAATGCATCAAGTTACTGTAAGTATCAGGTATGCACCGTACAAAGGATTAATACATTTGGAAATTCAAATGGCTCCACAGGAAGCTGTCAGGACTGAGAAGTAAACAAATTTAAGTGATATAACATTACAAGAAAACAGTGGGAGTTCCAGAAATTTGCTATCTACTTGGAGTCATGATTTGTAGATGGAGATAGGTAAGAAAAAAAAAAACACAGTTAAAAAATAATAGACTGATATAGCATCTTCTTATCAAAGCTAAACCAGAGCTTACACATCTAGTTGGGAGCACCATATGTAGAATTCAAAATGTCTGTCTCTGGGTGTCGTTTTTTTTAAACATATGCACTGACTGTACACAAATGTAAAGGTGAAAGTAAAAATCTCCATCTCCCATCTAAACTCCAGTGATTCTCCTCAATGGTAACCACTATTAACATGTCCTTGAGTATCCTCCAGCAAAAGAAGTTAGCACATACCTTTAAAAAATGTACATATATTCAAATGAATATATTGTATGCTCTATTGTACACTCTAGACAATCTTTGAACATTAATCTATGAACATCTAGACAATCTTTTGATGTTCAGCACATTCAGATTACCTCACCCTTTATAACAGACCCTTAGGATCCTATTAAATGTATACACCATAATTTATTTAATCAGGCTTTTGTTGATGGATACCAGCCTCCACCCACACATCTACACCTTTTCATACTATTACAAACAATGCTGCAAAAAAATTCATCTTACGCAGATTGTGGTGTTCACTTTTGTATCTATCTGATGGGTGAATTATTACCAATAGAATTTCTTTTTTTTTTTTAAATATATTTTATTGATTTTTTACAGAGAGGAAGGGAGAGGGATAGAGAGTAAGAAACATCGATGAGAGAGAAACATCGATCAGCTGCCTCCTGCACACCCCCTACTGGGGATGTGCCCGCAACCAAGGTACATGCCCTTGACTGGAATCGAACCCGGGACCCTTCAGTCCAGAGGCCAACGCTCTATCCACTGAGCCAAACCAGTCAGGGCTTACCAATAGAATTTCTAGACCAAAGGGTTGTGTTTTTAACTTTGGGAGATCGTGTCAAATCACCCACCCTCTAAAAATATCCCACCAATTTACATTTCCACTAATAGTAATTGAGAGTTTCCCACATATCCCACACCAAAAATACATGTTATCAGATAATTCCAATAAGCTAATCTTCTGCAGAAGGTCACATTTAAAAATACATGGTTCCAAAGCTAAGCAACAATTTCATTATTTGCTTGCATTCATCAGTGTTTTAAAATTTTAATGCAATTTATAATCAATTTTAACACTTCTCAAGATGGCCTTCCTCCCCCTAGATCTTCTTACTCACCAGCCCCTTAGTAGTACTTCCTGCTAATACCAATTTATCCTCCAGCCCAGCCTGCAAGGCTTCCTCTTTCTTGAGTCCTGTGTGTCCCCTTTTGCTTCCTACCCTGACTCCTAATCCCTTGATTATATTGTCCCACTCACACTTTTCCTTCTTTTTCCCTCTGCAGACTAGGAAAGCTAGTGTAAGAGGGGAAGAAACCCCTCTGGATTCGGTGAAGTGTCTCAGGACTTAGCGAAGTGAAGTGTGAGTCATGTGTCAACCAGCATCTTGAGTAAAGGGGATCTGTGCTAGAGGTCATGTGTGAGCCAAGTAGGATCCAAAGACTATGTTGCTCTCGTTATTAGATATGGACTTTGTTTTTAATATGCAAACACATACTAACTTCTGATATATGGTTACATGGAAATGTCTTAATATTTAAAGCTCTTAGAATAACCTCAGGATAAGAGTCCTTACAGCGGTTAAAAACACAACTCTGAGGCCTGAGTTTGAATCTTGGGTCCCCTAACATTTTCTAGCTATGGGACCATGGGAAATGGCTTAACCTCTTTAGACCTCAGTTTTCCTTTGAATAGAGATAATAACAAATAGGTCATGCCTCATTGGGTTTCTAGAATTTGATGCATTAATAATAGCGAAGTGCTTATAATTGTGTCAGGGACATAGTAAACCCTAAAGAAATGTTAGCTATTTGTGTCATATTTCCAGAAATGGCAGGAAATGTAGTATTTGGAGAGGATGAACTCTGACAACATGTCTCCTAGCATACAGCATTCCCTGGACTAAATCACATGCAGCAATCCATGAAAATCTGCACAGGTAGAGATGCTATAATTTCACTGCTATTATTACCTTGAAAAGAATTCATTTGAAAGGCAAATTTGCCATGCATGCACTTCATTAGCAGATGCATAGAAACCTTGAACAAAGCTACGGTCATCTAAATAAATGTGAAATATATACCTAATTTCACAATTTGATTGCCCCTCTATACCTCTAGAGATAGAGCTCTTAGAAACAAATGTACCTATTATATTACCTTTCACCTTGGGTGTTACTCAATTGTGCTAGTAGTCTCCCTATAGATCAACTCAATTCTTTATTTTTTGCAGCCCTTCGGGAAAAATGCTAAAATACTCAAGGACTAAAGAATAAATGAATATGAGAACCAGTGTAAATATTCTCTCACCACTTTCACTTTAAAACGTCAAGTTATGAGTGTTTGAAAGCTAATTAGAAGTTCACCAGACAAGGTAACATCTTCAGAGAAGCCTTTCTGACCATCCCTGCCCTAACAACCTCCCTCCCGGACCCCTCCTCTCCCTGCAGTTAGTTACCCTCCATCCCGCTATGTCTGTTACTGTCTTACTGCATTTCAACCCTTGACCACAGTATACTCCTTATCCTGCTGGACTGTAAGTTCCTAGATGCCAGGGCCAGGATTGACTCATATTCTCAGGTACCCTAATGAGGATTTATCAATTGATTTCAAGTTCATAAAAGACTGTATTCATATTTAGTGTTCGACACTAATACAGTGTTGCAACCAGCATTCTGCTGGAAGGTAAGCTCTTTAAGAGCAATGATTTTTATCTATTTGGTTCACTCCCGTATTTATCCACAGCAGTCTGACATGATGGGTACTCAGTACACATTAAAGGAATGAATAGAAAAGATACCTGTAACCTAAAGTGCAATTTATGGTTCCTATATCAGAACAGGCCTGAGAATTAACCAGAGGTTGCAACCACTATGGAAGTAGAGGATGAGACCATTTATTTTTCCTGTGTACTAGTCTCCATTTCACTTTGTAGATCATCTATGAACATGCGTTCAGTCCCACCCTAATATGCAAAACTTACAAATATTCAAATTTACAGTGTTTCACTTAATATTTCTCTGGTGGCTTAATTTACAGAGTGTGATTTATTTACATTTCCAAAAACTGGACTGGATTTTCAAAGCCTTAGAAATAGTTAAGCACCAGCTTGAAACCAGACTGCCAGGACATTGTTTTTGCATTTGTACAGGTGTCCCAGGTTGCATAACGTTCTCCTCGCTAAAAACTCAGGATTTGCTTGAGAACAGTGATTAACTTGTGCATCATGTCCCTTTTGTTTGAGACTGCTTCAACATTTTTACTTTCATATTAATTGTGTGGAGTGAAGAGAACTTTAAAAAATCAGTACCAAGAACTAACTAAAGAGATATTTTCAGTCTTCAGAAAAAAATGCCTACTGTGGCTACAAAGTGACACCTAAGCGGATCCTGGGACATCTTCTCTGATGTTAAATGTCTGTGGGATGCTTACACAGGCACCATCTCACAGACTCACATTTCTCCCAGTGAATGCTGCTCCTCGGTATGGACAATTAATCCTTTGAAAGTCAAGTCCTGGAACAAGGTTTTGGTCCCCTGAGCTCCTAACTGGTAGCATATAGTATGTCATGGTTGACCACTACTGAAATATTATGTCATTGCATTAATAAAAATGAGGAAATTCAGTAATTTTGACCTTTTAATACACACTAGTACAGGCATACCTTGTTTTATTATGCTTCGCTTTAGTGTGCTTCACAGATGCTGCATTTCTTACAAATTGAAGGCAAGATCCTCTACCAACAAAAAGATTATGACTTGCTTTATTGTAATACTGACTTTATTACAGTGGTCTGGATCAGAATCTGGAATATCTCCAAGGTATGCCTGAAGTTTTTTTCCACTCAATAACAACTTACTGCAAGTTTTAAAGAATAAAGAAAGTAAAAGGCCATCATCATTATGTTCTCCTATGAAAACAGTGTACCGCCTATGAAATGAACAATGGTGGCATGTTAGTAGTTTGACCCCAAGTCAAGGTATTCATATCATTATTTCTAAGGATTACGAATTCTGAACTGCCTGCCAACCCTCTCTTCCTCTTTATCCCAATCCCTTCTTCTTCTATCCATCCATCCATCTATTCATTAGGGAATGGCTACACAAATATATATTAAGCCATGCCTCCCACCCATTAGGGAACTCATACATTTGGTGTTGCATATAATGTAATGAAATATTAAGCAGAAAAGTTATTAAATAAGATATATATTCAAAGTAAGCTTTCTGATCAGTTCTGCATTTAAAATACATTGAGTACAGAGAGCTTATTATATTTGTGCTTGAATAATACAAATCTACTAACATAACTGCAGCATAATTGCTTTTCCTTTCTAACATTGCTTTAAAGTAATAGATTATCTAGGAGCCAGAGTATGAGTAATTTTCTGATGTACTTTTAATCTTTGTCTGCCATTAATTGTAATTGCTGTCATAAACTAAAGATGGAAAAAAAATCCATAACATATGGCTTATATAAAATTTTTACCAAAAAATATTATTTTGACTGACTTAATATTTACTAGAATTTGCATCTCATAGAAGAAAAGACACAAATCATTATAATGACAAGCCCTTTGTCACTGGGATAAATTTCATTAAGAATTTATGCCCACTGTTGTTTGCTGAGAATACCAAATAATCATGATAAATGTGGTTACAGAGTCCAGTCAAAATGTCCCTTCCCTATCCTGAGGGAAGATGAGAAGCTACTAAAATAGATAACTCATTGTCAGAAAAGTTCACCATGGCCAAAACACATATTAATTTCCCACTTACTAAGCAACTAAGGTGACACCAAAGAAATATTTAGGAATAAGATGTTCAAGTTCTAGATTTCCTGCTATTGACTTGAAGCAACAAGTGTTCCATGGCTGCTGGCTGAGTGACTAGAGGGTCCAACTCAGAGTTTCCTCATTTGAGAAGAGTGTTCATTATAGCAAGTTACAATAGGAATAGAGTTCCACAATTTGGTTAACTATCAGCAGAGGGCAGATTTGGGGAGAGGAAGAGAGTGACACAGGATCAATGCTAAGATAGCGGGAAGGCTGGGGAAGAGGGAGGGAGGTAAGAGATCAACCGAAGGACTTGTATGCATGCATATAAGCATAGCCAATGGACACAAGACACTGGGGGGTGAGGGCATGTATGGGAGTGGGGCGGGGACAATGGGGGGATATGGACACATGTAATACGTTAATCATTAAAAAGAAGAAAAAAGAATTCAAATGTTAAACAGAAGAGCTCTTGATGCATGGTTGCTTGAATCCACTTCCAAAGAACTTTATTCCAATCTTTGGAAAAGAGATGTGGATAGCCAGGAAATTGCACTAAGGAAAAATGTTTCATATACTGGGACAAACTGAATTCTAAAAGGCACTGGTGGCAAAGCTTCACAAGTTTGGGCATTAGCAATTGAGCTCTCACACCTCTAATTTCTTTAATGGCATCATCTTTAATTAAAGAACGATGCATCGGAACCCCCAGAGTCTTACTCTCCTCACCAAACTCAAGCGGGAGGAGCTCACAATGCTGAGTATAAGCATTAGCTCATTTCTTGGCAAAACAAAATGCCAGCAAAGCACTTCTGGGTTTAGCACTTCCCATTATGTTTCAAAACATTTGCTCCCAAAGGAACAACACTCTCATTCAAGGAAAATAACCAAAACTCTTTTGAGGAGGTTTGAATGACTGCCCACTAATAAGAGCAAAGTTTGTTGAAGCAGAGACCTCAGAAGAACACATCAAAAACAAGAATATCATAAAGGCTAAATAATCATTCTAAAATAGTGTAAATAAATTAAATAACACCAAATGAGGAAGAGAAAGCATGGGTGATAAAAATATTTTATCCAGAGATGCAAAAACCAAAAAGGCAAAAATGTAGAATGGTCATTATGAAAGGGTGGGTCTCCAGTATTATTTCTACACATTTTCAAAAAAGTACTAACAGATACAGAAGGTAACCTTACTGCAAGGCATTCATAACATTGAGTAAGTTTTATCTGAAATTTTGGGAAAGTAAGTAGGTTATTTTCTCAGTCAGTCCTATGAAGTTGTGAAATAAAATTAAACACTTTCTGGGTAAGCCTTACTCTCAAGTTAGATTAATTCCAAATATTTTAACAGGTATTTCTCAAACTGTGGTCCACTAAGCCTTCATTAGCATGTTACCACCATACTCTTGGGATTGGGACCCAGGAATTTGCCCAGAGAGATAGTTATGCATATTAAAAATTAATATTTGAAATGATTTAAAGTGTTTTGGTAGTTTGAACATTCTCCTGACAATCCTTTACTACATGTTTACAAATTAGATTCTTGTTCTCCAGTCCCCAAATAGCTACAACATCTTAAGATCTAAACCTACCATCCTAAAGCCCTTGTAAGACCCATCTGCTTATAGCTGCAGCAGGGGGCTGAGGGGACCCCAGACTAAAGGATTGTGGCTCTTGTGAGTAGTGATGACTAGGAATCAAATTGATAATGAACAAAGGAAGCACTATCCCACATGTTTGCTTAGGGGCCCCAGCTTAAATTTATGATATTGGGCCATGGGACTTTTAAAATATATATATATACTTGTATTGATTTCAGAAAGGAAGGTAGAGGGAGAGAGAGATAGAAACATCAATGATAAGAGAGAGAATCACTGATTGGCCGCCTCCTGCATGCCCCCTACTGGGGACTGAGCCCACAACCCAGCATGTGCCCTGACCCAGAATTGAACCCTGACATCTTGGTTCATAGGTCAATGCTCAACCACTGAGCCATGCTGGCCAGGCCATAGGACTTTTAAGGTGTAGTTTCTAAACACAAAATTTCATTAAGCTTGTTTTATAAAAGTAGATTGCCAGTTGAACCCAAATTTTAGTACAAAGAGAAAATCTGGAGGTTTTCACTTAATTCTGGCCATGCAACAGTTAAATGAAGACAAACTAATATCACAAGAGGGAAAAACATTTTATAGCTTTCTTTACCTCAGAAAGTTACTACAGCAAGTAAAATGTGACAAAGAAATACTTACAATACTAAAATAATTCTACTTTTTTAAACAAGCAATAGATGTATTTTTAGACACAAAACAATGTATTTGTGAATGTTCCATAGTCTTTTATTTAAATCAGAGAAATGAAACAATGCTTGGGGAAGTGCTGACCAAAATTGGAAGTGACAGAATTCTTTCCAGATTTTAAGAAGAGCATATGAAGTGTGAGTTCTTTCCATGGGTTTAAATTAGCATATCTCTACCACCTTAAATCAGAATGACAAGCTGCACAGTTCCTGTAAATTCATGCACAACCCAAGGTATGAATGTGCTTATGAATATGCTATTTTCACATGAATATAAAACTGTGACTGAACATAGATCATGACCTTCAGGGTTTTTTGGGGGGTAGCAGTGAGGACTGTGAGAATCCCCATCCATAGCCTCTAATTCCTACTTCTCCACTCTTAACGTGCAGAGGAAGCAAGCACCTGGCAACCTTGTCAAAATGCAGACTGGATTCTGTGATCTGGAGAGTGGCTTGAGCTCCCAGGTTGTCCACAGACCACACTTTGAAAAGCAAGGCTCTATCTAACCAATTTTTTTTGAATTGGAAAGAAAAGGAGAAGATGAGAAACTAAAGGAACAAAAAAAGGAGGAAAGCAACACTTATTGAGTACCTACTAGGTACCAAGCAGGCGGTGATGGACTTCGATTCACAAATAGAAACACAATCATGCGGACTGATATTGTGCCCAGGTATGGCCTCCACAACTCAAAAGACTGAGGAGAATTCAAGGAGGCAGTCAACCATTCACAAAGGGTTCAAGGTAAAAAGCAGAATATTGAAGCAGAAGGAATGTATTATGTAATACTAAGATTGAATTCACAAGTGAAAAATACATTAGGCAGCCAATGAAAACCAATTGTCTTCGATGATTAAATGTTCCAAACTTGTGTGTCATAAGAATCATCTGGTCAGGCTCCACTGACCTGCTGAGTGAGCCAAGGCTGATTTTGATCATTCTTCCAATCTATGAATTTAGGAAATACTGGGTTTTTATTTTTTGCTTTTAGGAATATTGAATATTTAAAGCTTAAAGTGATCTTTGCCTGCTCTAACATTTTCAAGACATAAGACCCTGTACAACAGAATGGATGAGAAGAGCAATGCTCCCACAGCTGCAGAGACCTGTCCACAATCATCCAGTTAGTTTTAGTGGACATGGTTCCATGTCCCCAGAGGCCAAACTCAATGCATCATTACTATAGAACTAAATAAGATAATTTTAGAACAGAGAACAGTAATCAGGAAGATTAATTTCTTGAGATTTTTAAAAGAATAAATCAAGATTCAAGTTAGCAATCATTATTCTGTGTAGATACTGCAGAAGATATAAAAATGGATAAAATGAAAATTTCTCAAGTTCTTACTTAGATCTCTGAGGACTAGGTATCACCCACTTGACAGAAGTGACAGAGATCTGGTACCCACAATAGACCCCCACCCCTCGGTGTTTACCTTTCCCTACTTATAGAACAACTCCTGGATAAGATTAATTTCTGATTTGACATGCTTTATCAAAGTGAAAGCCTCCCCCACCCCCAAGTCATTGACTGTCAAACCCCACTGTATGAAGACAATTACTCGGTAGTTATTGGAACAAGTAATAAGAGACACAGATCCTTAGAGAGATGACAGATATAAAGGAAAACATAAATCTGCAATATATTTTTATTGTCATCACTTAATACACACTCTGGAGCCATGATATTTACAAAAGTAACCCATAAATGTTCAATGGAATTCTTTTGTGTTGGTTTGGAAAATAAGGATTTCCAATGACTCTCCTATTTGGTAATATCTTTATTTACTGGCTCCTCCAGTTTTGTAGTTCCTCTTCTAGTATTGTAAGTAAATATCAATACTTACTTTTTATAGCATATATACAGGCATTTATATATTCAATTGCACATTCAACACGATAAAAAGTTTTTGGCAATTTCGGGAAATAATAGTAATAATGATGAGCATTTATTGAATATTTACTATGTGTCACGAACTTTTCTAAACATTGTATAAATATTGACTCATTTAATCTTTACAAATGACTCTACAAAGAGACAGAGACAAGGAGAGGTTAGGCAACATGACCAAGTTCACATAACCAGTAAGTGAGGGCTTGAGCCCAGTCAATTTGACTGAAAGTACATCTCAGAGGCAGTAACAATCTTCAAGACTTTACCCCTTTGGGTAATTCAGTTAAAATCACTAGGCCTCAGTTTTTATAATAGAATGTTTACCCCTACAGATCCTTAAAGGTTGTTAACTTAAGCCAATTGAAACAAGGCTATTAACTCCACAGCCAACCTACCCTAACTATTCCACTTTCCAGTGAGAGACTCCAGATAGAGGTTCAAGAAAGACTGATAACAATGAAACATCAGAGTGGACCTAATTATGTAAAAATCAGCTTTAGCACTAAATGGATGAATAGTTTATATTCAAACTACAACACATTTTAAGATCTAATTACTGGAAACTTATAGGATTCCAACAACTCTTCATAAATATATTAGAGGCCCAGTACATGAATTCGTGCATCAGTGGGGTCCCCTTGGCCTGGCCTGTGGGATTGGGCTGAAACTGGCTCTCTGACATCCCCTGAGGGGTCCCAGATTGCAAGAGGGTACAGGCCAGGCTGAGTGCCCCACTGGTGCACAATCACATGAATATAAAACATAAGAGAGGGACACAGGAGGCTGGCCAGCACGAGAGGGACCATGGAAGGGCTCCAGGGCATGTCTGGCCTGTCTAGCTCAATCCTGATCAGCTGAACCCCAGCAGCAAGCTAACATACTGGTCACAGCATCTGCTCCCTGTTGGTCAGTGCACATCATAGTGAGCAGTTGAGAGGCCTTAGCATATCATTAGCAGATTACACTTTGATTGGTTGAACAGCTGACCAGACACTTAGCATGTTAGGCTTTTATTATATAGGATGCACTATAGGGTTAATCAGATAACCTACTATAAATGGAATTGATATTGAAGCAAACTGATAGTTTATATGAAAATAGCTGCAACAGATAAACATGATCAACCAAATATTACAACAACAATACACTAATACCAATACTCAATCCAGAAATCCATCTCAAAAGATATAGGAAAAGCATTTGATAAAAGTCAATATCTACTAATTTTTTTAAAATTCTAGCAAGCCAGTGATAAAGAGAACTCTCTAAATCTGATAAAAGTGGTTAACAGATATCATTGCAGTTTATGGTAAAATATTAAATCTTCATCTTTCAAATAGAGAAAAAGATAGGATGCCCCCATCATCAATTCAATTCAACATTTTACTAGAGGTTCTGAATAGAGTAGTAAAGATGAAAATGAAATTAAAAATTTAGATAACAAGAAATAAAATTGACATTATTCATAAATTATCTCTAACCTATATATTATCTCCTGTATTGTCTCTATAGAAAATTCAAAAGGATTTATAAATTATATATTAAAAGTAATAACTTGCTAAAATAATTATACAGAAATAAACCAAAGTATATTTACTATTAACCTACAAAATATATTTACATGTATTTTCTAATATTTTAAATATACACTTTGTGAAAATAAACTTTAAACATTTTTAACCTCAATTTAAAAAACAAATAATTAATTTAATCTTTTAATAATTTCTTTTTTTTCCCCTAACTTTTATTTTTTTATTTTATTTTTCTTATAAATCTTTATTGTTCAGATTATTACAGGTGTTCCACTTTTTTTCCCCCCCATAGCTCCCCTCCACCTGATTCCCCACCCCACCCCATGCCCTTACCCCCCGCCACTGTTTTCATCCATAGGAGTAAGATTTTTGTCCAATCTCTTCCCACACCCCTCACACTTGCTTCCCCTGAGAATCGTCAGTCCACTCCCTTTCTATGTCCCTGATTCTATTATATTCACCAGTCCATTCTGTTCTTCAGATTTTTTATTCACTTGATTTTTAGATTCACTTGTTGGTAGGTATGTATTTGATGTCATTTTGTTGTTCATAATTTTTATCTTTACTTTTTTCTTCTTCTTCCTCTTCTTAAAGAATACCCTTCAGCATTTCATGTAATCCTGGTTTGGTGGCGATGAACTCCTTTAGCTTTTTCTTGTCTGTGAAGCTCTTTATCTGACCTTCAACTCTGAATGATAGCTTTGCTGGGTAGAGTAATCTTGGTTGTAGGTTCTTGCTGTTCATCACTTTGAATATTTCTTGCCACTCCCTTCTGGCCTGCATAGTTTCTGTTGAGAAATCAGCTGACAGTCGTATGGGTACTCCCTTGTAGGTAATTAACTGTTTTTCTCTTGCTGCTTTTAATATTCTCTCTTTGTCTTTTGCCCTTGGCATTTTAATTATGATGTGTCTTGGTGTGGTCCTCTTTGGGTTCCTCTTGTATGGGGTTCTGTGTGCTTCCTGAACTTGTAAGTCTATTTCTTTCACCAGGTAGGGAAAGTTTTCTGTCATTATTTCTTCTAATAGGTTTTCAATATTTTGCTCTCTCCCTTCTTCTGGCACCCCAAAAATTCAGATGTTGGTTTGCTTGAAGTTGTCCCAGAGGCTCCTTACACTATCTTCGTATTTTTGGATTCTTTTTTCTTTTTGTTTTTCTGGTTGGATGTTTTTTGTTTCCACATATTTCAGATCTTTGGTTTGATTCTTGGGGTACGTTGATCTACAGTTGAGTTTCTGTATATTTTTTATTTCAGAGAGTGTATGCTTCATTTCTGACTGATCCTTTTCCATTTTTTTGGCATTCTCATTAAGATCCTTGAAGGTCTTACTAAGCTCCTCAGAAGTGTCATCAAGTTTCTCAGCGGTTTTTAGATTCTTGAGTAACCTTATACATGTGGTTCTGAACTCTATGTCATCCAGTAGTTTGCTTTCCTCCGTTTCTTTCATTCATGACATGTTTCTTTGTTTCTGCATTTTGGCTGCTTCCCTGTGTTGATGGAGTGGCTTTGTGTGGTAGGTGACCTATAGGGGGCAGTAGCTCAGCCTCCCCAATCACCTGATGTGGATGCTCTTGGTACACCCCTTTGTGGGCTGAGTGCAAAGTCTTGGTGTAGTTAAGCCTGAATTGCTGTTGGTATGCTGGGAGGAATTGACCTCCAGGCCAATTAGCTGTGAGCACTCCCTGTGTCTATAATGGAAGAACTGCTGTGCTGGAGACACGCAGGACTTGTTTCAGTGGGGCTTCGGTGCTCACTGAGTTTGCCTCTTGAATGTGTCACTTATGGATGTGAGGAGTTGAAATCTGGTGTCTCACACTGACCACTAGGTACACTGGCTTCTGGATCTCCAATGGGGTGCAGGTCAGCTACTGTCTGAGGCCACTCAGCAGGAGCTACAGTGAGAGCTGCAGTTTTCTCCTCTTTGCTTGGGGTTTGGAGGTTTTGGAACTGTCTGACCCGGGCTGCAAGTTTGCTAGGTTAAGCTGCGATAGGGCAGGCTTTTCTTATGCTAACTCGGTTGCTTGGAGCTTGGGTGGGTTTGTAGGTTGTGCAGGGCGGGGCCTCAGGGTGTCACTAGGTTAGGGCGTGGCAAACAGCAATGGCTGCTAGTTAGCAGGCTCTGTGTCCCCAAAGGCATCCGCGAGTCCCGTGCCCCAGTTCAGTAAACAATTATTCCTGCGCGCAGCTCTGCAATCAAGCCACCCTCGCTGGCAGACAGTCCAGCTTCTCCCCGTAGGAGTTTGGGTCCCCCGCGTCTCCCCAGAGACTGGATTTCAGAGTAATCGGGGGCTTGTCTCCGTTCGGGTTGAAAAAAGCAATGCACCCAGTCGCCTGCAGCCAGCCTGGATCACGCGCCTCCGTACCTCAGCTTTTCAGCGCTCGTGCACGTCTCAAAGCTCTTTTCTCTTTCTTTCTAGTTGTAGAACTTCCACTCAGCCAGCTTTCCCGTGGTTCTGGGTGATAGACGTTTTGTCTTTTAGTTGCAGTTTAAATTGTTGTGGGAGGCAGCAGTTTAGGTGTTTACCTACGCCGCCATCTTGGATTCCCCAATAATTTCTTTTTTGATAGGAAAAGAGGCAATTATTCTATTCTTCTCAATTTATTATTACTTTGTTCAAATCAAATTAAAATGAATTATATGAACAGCAAGACTACAAAAGGAACTGAGCCACATTTGACTGTAAGCTTTTCAAAGACAGGGATCAGGTCTTGCACAGGTTCTCTTAAGAAATACCCTATGAGGAAAAAATGGATTTAATTTACCACAAAGAAGAACAAGTGAGAGAGTATGGTAATGGAAGAAGAAAATAAATATTTAATTCTTGGGAACAGTGAAAGTAGGAATTTGGCCACAATTATTTTTAAAAAGAAATGAAAATTATAAAAAAAACGAACACAGGATGGTCTAGTCTAGTACGCTAAAGTCTTGGAGGCAGAGGGCAGCTGCACAGGCCCTGCAGCTTTCTGGACTACTTTTCTATAGTAGCATCTGGGGACATGGAAATGGTGAATATTTCAAAGCTTCAGCTGCCTGTTTGCTCTGTTTAGGCTGCCCACTCCAATCTTACATGCAGGACCTGCAAAAGGAACTGTACAAATTTTACATTATATTTGCACATTTACAGCCTGATTTAATATCAATAGTAGCATTTTTTAGCTAAAAGTAAATCAGACTTAGGAGAAGATCACAAGACTAGCGGGTAACTTTTCTTTGTTTTCTTTTTTTCTTAAACTGTGAAACAACAGAACAGTCTGTGCTACATAAAAACCGATGTTCTCAATCTTAATTTTCATAGCAAAATTTGACAGCCAAAGAACTGTGTTTGTTTTTGTAATCACCTCTTTTCTCTAAATGTGTCCTGTTTTTCTCATCGCCTACTATGGTTGCTCAGAATGAAAGGGTTGATGTGATGAAGGGTATTAATGCCATGGCAAGAGCTCTGTAATATTATTAGTAGGTCAGCAAATGGTAAGTGTAACATAAATTGACCATAAAATAATTTTAAAGTCCATAGAGTATAAGTATTCTGATGAACTCCTAACTTTGCAGATCACAGTTTCACTGGATTTGTGGGTCTTCCGTGACAGAAGACAAGATGATCACATTAAACAATAAAGGAGCCTTGCAGGCATGGCTCAGTGGTTACTAAGATCTCAGAGGACTAGGTATCACCCACTTGACAGAAGTGACAGAGATCTATGAACCAGGAGGTCCTGGTTCGATTCCCAGTCAGGGCACATGCCCGTGTTGTGGGCTCTAATCCCAGTGTGGGGTGTGAAAAAGGCAGCCAATCAATGATTCTCTCTCATCATTGATGTTTCTATCTATCATCTATCTGTCTGTCTGTCTATCTTCCTTCCTCTCTGAAATCAATAAAAATATACTTAAAAAAATAAATTAAACAATAAAGGAACTGCTAACAAGGATGATCCCCTACTCAACCCAGCCTTTGAAATCATAGGCCTTAAAAACAACAAACCAAATAACATGTAGAAATATGCTATATTATGATGACATAGTCTAGCGAACTTTCCTGCAAGGGCAGAATCTGATGTGCTTGTCTATGTGTGAATCTGAAAATAGGAAGCACGTGTGAGGAACAGCACAGGCATCCTTTCCTAGAGCATACACTTCTGGCTGCTCCTTGTCCTTTAGCTCCTCTCTACTGTGGGAGCTTCAGACAGAAAAACAAAGACCATCCCTTCCCATAAGTGGTCCCAGCAGCCTTGAAACTACAAATGTTAGAAGCCACAGAGAGAAGAAAACTGTCTTCCTGTTCTCTGTGGTGGGGGTTGTCACTTTCACACCATGTCAAAGCACTCTCTGATTGGCACGTAAGTTCTCTTTTCTCTTCTTACACACCGACCAACACCAAGTCCATGAAAGGCCCACTAGTGTGTAGTCACAAGCCAGTTCTGCTCTCCCAATACCCCAGGTCCCAGCTTTGCTTCTCACCCTGAGTAGGGAAGAGGTGCTGGAGCCATGAGGCTAGAAGTGCACCTGCTTCCTGCTGCCTGGAGTGCCCCCAGCCCTCTGATGACTCTGAGGACAAGGCCTGCTCCATCTCCTCTCGTTCCCTCATTCTGTTAGGGGGAACTCCAATCCTATAGTACAACTGGGGAATACCTTCAGGGAGCTCCAAACCTCCCTGCATCCACAATAATTCTAGTTCCTTCATAATTACCCTTGGATCCTCTGACAACTCATTCAAACCCAGTCCATTTCTGACCCACTCCAGATGATGGCATCACTCCCCTCATGGAAGTCCAGTGTGGTCTGAGCCCAATACAAGCTCTGCTGCCGTTTCCTCTGCTTTGGGAGGCATCCTGTATTGCCATGCCCAGGGAGCAACATGCTGGAATCTCACCAGCTACCCTGCTCATATCTGCAGGGAAATACTGAACAAAGCTGATATGTGCAGAAATGTATACACAAAACATGCTCAGTGAGACCCCACCAGAAAGGTTGTGGGCTAGGTGGGTCCACAGCTAAGCTGGGACTCACCTACAACTAACCAAACCGAGTGAAGGCAGCAGCTGCAACCCATCCGCTGTCTCTAGAGAACTGCCTGGCTGGATGGTCATAGATTAGGGCAGTGTTTGGCAAACTCATTCGTCAACGGAGCGGCTCGCGAGCCGCATGTGGCTCATGAGCCGCGATTTGCCGACCACTGGATTAGGAGGTAGAGTGGATCTGAATTTCCTGTATAACTTTGTGCCAAATACTGTGCTGGGTACTTAAGTTTTCTCTAATCCTCACACACTTTCAAACAATGGGGACCTCCAAAATCAATTCTACACACCTCTCATCTCAGTTTAAAGTCACTTTCTTAGAATAGACTTTCCTGAGCCCATAATCTAAATGAACTTCCCCTATTATATTCTACGTCATGTAATGTCACTGAGTGTAGCTTATAATTTGAAATTCATGAGTGATTAAAGATCCTTGCTAGCATACACTATGTACATTTCATCTGCTAAATGTGTCCCCATAGTATCAGACATGAAAGCTTTCAAAAATTAATTCTGCAATCTTGAATGCATGGAGAGAATGGACTGAAGCAACCAGTAAATTTTGCATGTGAGGTATAGAGGCCCTTGTACATTCAAAGTTTCACACTATTGTGGCCACTGAACAGACTAATGAATCTAAAAATCAGAATGACCTCCATGATCACATAAATAAACTGTTTCTTAAATAAAATTTAACATTGACTAGATTTTTATTAAAATCTAGCCATTACATGAGAAGTGAGTTTTATATTTTTCTTCTCTACTGGGCTCCCAAGAAAACAGAGTAAGTAAAAATATGTACATATGAAAGTCCATCTATTTGTGCTCTTTTTCCAGCATTTCCATGCTAGAGAAATTATAATAGGTCCATAAGAAAAATAAGTCTTCCTTTACAGTTTAACTGATACACAGATTCTTAACTATTGGACTTCTTAGACTCTAATATGAGACTATTACAAATCTCGTGTGTGTGTGTGTGTGTGTGTGTGTGTGTGTGTTGTCGTTGGGTGTCACTGGCATATTGGTGCTAAGCATATTTGGCTTTGGTTCTGGAGGCACCAATAAACCCCATTCCCCTCCTCTCTCTAGAACAGAGTTTGACTAGTTGCCCTTGTGTTCCAGTAAAATCAGTATTAGGAAGCATTCTGTCAGTTCTGCAGTGCATGAAATCCCACCCTCCCAACCCTAGTTGTATAAATCCTGAACAAAACAAATTACTTAAGACTGAGGAAATACAAACAAGAGCTTGAAAACAACAATCTAATCAATCACTCTGCCGTCAAATTTATCCTGTATAAGACAGTCTGTTTCAATTTTCACCTAAGACTGTCTCACATGAACAGATTGCTCCACAGACCATTGGTCTACTGTATGCTTGAATTATAATAATGTGAATGGGCTTGGGCACTGATCAGGTGGAAATATTGACAGCATGAGGGGACCCACATTGTACTCCACATTCACCATACGCTAACTACTTCCAAAGAAGGTATTTTTTATAATCATTTTACAAGGAGGAAACTGAAGCCTGGTGATGTCAAATAATGTTCTCAAATTCACACAATACATGTTGCGGTCTGTGTTTGAACCCAGGTCTTCTAGTTACAAATCTGGACTTCACTCATTGTCTGTTTTTATGGGATGTATTGAGAGATTTTTTTCTTAGGCATTCTACCACCTTGTTACATAGCTCACCACATTACCTCATGGCCACACTGCAGCTCACGGGGCCTTCCTTCACCGGGCCTGCTAGCCTGTATAGATAAACCATCCTCCTTCTCAGGGAATTCACCAAACCTCATAGCACAGTTTCTCTTAATTCTCTTTTATCCTTGGCAAAAGAACAGTTCAAGCCCATAAAATTACACTTGCCCTAGCTATTCTTTGGCTATTCAGCAGAATTTCAGCTTCCTCACTTCATTGGTTTTCTCTTCACCCACACTCATGGCTCACCTTCCCTCTGCTGCTGAGACTTGCTTGGAAGAGGACTGAGAACACCAATTCATTAAGCATTTTGTGAC
This sequence comes from Corynorhinus townsendii, assembly GCA_026230045.1. Classification (NCBI taxonomy): domain Eukaryota; kingdom Metazoa; phylum Chordata; class Mammalia; order Chiroptera; family Vespertilionidae; genus Corynorhinus; species Corynorhinus townsendii. The sequence goes on from JAPDVU010000012.1 coordinate 28,418,472, forward strand.
TATTCTCCTCCACCCCCTTCCCCACCTCCTCAGCCTCTAAGTATGGAATGGGAAAGTGACTAATCACTAGTGACTAACCTAGCCCTGACTAGGTTCACAGTGCAGGGTATTCTGTGAGTTCCCCTACAAAGACTCTCATTCACCTGTTTTCCCAAATAGTTACTCCCATATTTCAAGTGCCCTCTTGGTCTTAGGATAACTCTACCAATATTCCATGGTTTCTCTGTTGTCTTTTCAATAAGGAGGTACTCAGTTACACAGAGGTCTGATGGTTGCAAAGTTATGAAAGAAGTTGTCAGTGCTCTGAGGCAGGGCCATGCTACATATGCCACAGGTAGCAAAGTGGTAGGCGGGAAGGGAAGAGTGAAGAATGAACAGGAGCTGAGGTGCATTCCCTTCAGTGTTTCAGAAATCCACACTCCTCACTCACACCTACATTCGGTTAGCCACTAAATACCATGGGTCCGATCTAGACCAGACCTGTGGCATTCAGCCCCCTCTCACTCCCACATTACTGCCTTTGTTTCCCTACTCGCCTTTTGCTCCAACAGCTCTAAGAGCCTCCAAATGGGTGGCCTTCCCTTTAGAATTATTCCTCTCAAACCTCCATCCTCCAAGTCTTCAAAATTCCAATTGCAGCGTCCCCCTCCTTGAAACCCTTTGTTGATGCCTCAGGTTTTCATTAGATGTGTTCATTAAAATTACCTGAGTGCTTTTCCCAAAGTTTACATTCTTGAGCTCTACTTTTAACCTTAATGAATCACATTGTGTTGTGTATAAGACCTGAGCATATATAGTTTGAAAAAGGTTCATGGTGAATCTGATGAACCACCCAGTTGAAGAATCACTGTCCTGCAAGGTGAAGGCCAACATCCTTAGCACAGCACTGAAAGACCTTCATGAGCTGACCTGGGCCGACTTCCTCATCAGCCACTCTCTTTCCACCTCACACTCCACAGATACTGCTGTTGATTTTTAAACCAGTTTCCAGGCCTGTTATGCTAAGCCATGCATGCCTCTCTGCTTGTGCTCTCATCCACCTGGAAAATGCCAATACAACCCTCTAGAATAGATCCACCTTAAACAGCATTTCTGTAAAATCTCTGCCTCCCACTTCAGAGATTTATCACTCCCTGCCCTGAGCTTCCTTTGTTTTGTGAGAAAACCAGTTCAGCAAAACAGTATCTTAGGTGGTTCTGACATTACCGAATGAGGTGAAAATCTCAAAGTAAAAATTATCCTCAGTATTGAGCTCACATTATGAGAGACTTACAGGGACAGAGACCTGAGAGAACAGGTCTCTGTCGATCCTCTTCCCAGAAAACAGTCAAGTGGAGGATGTTTAACCTGTGTTTCCCAAGTGTGCTCCAAGATGTGAAAGATAATATTTTAAAAATGGGTTTGTTTGGAAAATATTGGGTTAAAGAATATTAAACACACCCCTCTTTTAAAGTGTTTGGCTTTTGCCTTCAGTGTGAATATTCAAAGGGGGAATCCAATATGCCGTTTTCATAGAACTAGCATTCCCAAGAATACTCTGGAAAAAAAGCCTGCTTCCCTCATTTCCCACTGTGTTGCAAATGAGAAGACAAATGAGACACAATCTTTGCTGGTTCTTACCTAGAAAGGAGGGGGTCAGACCACATTAGTTGCTGTGGTCTGTAACTGGGCCATCTCCTAAGGGACCTTCCCCTGGGGAGGTAGAGAACACTGCATCTCGAAGGCTACTTCCTGAGTGTGTCCATCCAGCTCCCAAAGGAGACGCCGAGAGAGGCTATGGGGCTCCCAGTGCATTACTGCTTCAATTTCAAAGTACAGTTATCAGTATAGATGCAGTGGTCGGCAAACTCATTATCAACAGAGCCAAATACCAACAGTACAACAACTGAAATTTCTTTTGAGAGCCAAATTTTTTAAACTTAAACTTCTTCTAATGCCAATTCTTCAAAATAGACTCGCCCAGGCGGTGGTATTTTGTGGAAGAGCCACACTCAAGGGGCCAAAGAGCCACCTGTGTCTCACGAGCCGCAGTTTGCCAACCACGGGTATAGAGCATTGTTTAGAAATAATTTCAACTTAGTTGGTTTTAAATGATTCAAATAAGTGTATATATTGTCTATTAATACAATAAATTGCATTTATGGAGTTTTCTGTCAGTTTGATGTATGCATTTATTTTGAGGATCTGGAAATTTGGAGAGGGTGGAAAACTATAACCAGTCTTAGATATGCACAAGTGGTTAAATGTGAACTTTTCTCTGCAATTACAAGGACATCTGCACTGCCAAGTGATTAAACTAAAGATAAATGTTTAAGTATTCGGAAAAGCTTCTATGTAGAATCTGTGTATAAAATATGTCCTTCTAAAAAAAAATATGGTTAAAAATGTTTAGTGGCCAAAATAAAAGTAAGCCAAACTTAAATTGATTTATGCTGTGCACAATTAACATTGTAATAAGAAGTGAAAATCCAATGCACCATCTGAATACAAATCCAGATAACGATGCTCTCACTGACTCACATAGTAAAAAGTTTACAGAGTTGCATGTTAGGAACCCCATGTCCAGCTTGGCTCTGTAAGGTATACATATAACCTTAGAAAAGTCACTTAATTTGCCTGTGTCAGAATATTTTTCATGGCAAAAATGTGAGTGTTGAGTTATTTGATTTCTAAGGGACCTTCTAACTCCAAAGTTTTATTTCTATGAATTATATGCTACTTAGGTAAAGGAAGGACTGATGGAACTTTTGCAGCAGATACAATACTCTTAACTAATTCGACTTATTGAACTACACTTTTAAAAATAAAAATTATGTCCAGTTGTTAGTTAACTTATCTTTAATTTTTGTTTTAAAACTTCAATTAAAATAGTAAAATGTCATAGTCATCTTTCATGGAAATATAAAAATAATAGTCACCATGGAGAAGAGGTCAGAATGGGAAAAGTATTTTAATGCAGCAAATAGTTTTCAGACCTTAGCTGATTTCTGAAAATATATATATATTTGCATCTTATACATAAAAATCACCTAAATGGGGACTCTGCTCTTTGTTGTAAAGCACTGGCCTTGTAGGATCCAGAAATAGTACAATTTTGCAACAGATTTATTTCCATTGTGTAAAACTTGCATATATTTTGACCCTATTTAGTTGTGTTTGACCAAATATTTTATAGGAACATTTTCTGTTTCTTCTTTCCTTAATACCACCTTAATATCTTCTCTTGAAAGTGACTATAGGAAGTCATTCATATCAGTGGCTTCTTAGTAATAATCTGGATACCTCTGGACTTGCAATGTACTTTCCAAAAAATTTTGAATACTAATATATTGTGTACCTTATCAATTATTTTAAACAGGTAATAAGGCTACAAAGTCATCTTTTGTCTGGTGTATTAATGATTCTTCATAGCTATTTACACCTTTAGAGTCCATCTGTCTGTCTATCTATCTTCTATTCAGCTATTGCATGAAGATTTCTCAAACTCCAGGTTTGAGCTTAGCAAAAGTTTTCATCCACTTGGCTAAACTTGGAAATAATTGTTCCAGAATTGATTTCCAGATTCACAGCAACCACTTAATTGAAAGTGAAAAAAATAATAATAACCCCATCATAAAATAATTCCTAGTCTTTGGAAAATATGAGATGGGTAGAGGATGAATCCTTCATTTGAGGGACATTAAAAATGAGGCCAAACTGTACAATGCAGAATCCAAGTGTGCTGGTGGCCACAGGTAATAACACTTTCCACTAATTGCAGATTTGGAATTTGCTATTTCTAAGACAGAAAATCACCCCCAGAAAACAGTGAGTCACGGGACTCAAATGTATTTCTAATAACAAAGGCATCTGTATTAAAAGGAATAAAACATCCTCAAATAGTGAACATATGCTATTGTGTTTAAGACCAGAGAAAAGAAAACCCATCAAATTATTTTGTGCCAATTCAATTTTTTTTCTTTTTTGTGTGTTTTGTTTTTAATGATTGCTTTGGGTCAAGGCCAGATGTGTAATTTTTCCAATAGAGTTTCTACCATTGTCTAAAACTTGGATATATTTTGTGTTTGATTGAATGGAAATTTTTTTTGCCCTTGGAAAACTTGAAACAATAACCATATTAATACTCTCTGTTGAATCTGTTGCATTTCCTAACCCAAGCCCTTAGTCACTATCCCTGAGTACATTTTGGAAAACATCCCTCACATTTGACAGATTATGACAAACAAATTTTTGTTGTCCAAACTTCTTTCTTTGAACTCTCTAGTGAAATTGTGTGGAAAACACAATTATTCTGTTCAGAGATTGAAAAATGTATTTTTTCAAATACCCTTTTTTCCTTTGACACTGCCTCAATTGCTTTTTTTTGCATTTTTATATTTTCACAAGAAATTCTAAAATAGTTTAAACTTTGACATACCCATTAAATTAAACATTCAAATTTATTTTGACCTTTTCATTGTATTACCTAACTATGACTGTGTATAATGCATATAAATTATATATGTATATATCTGCATACATTTACCTTTTGACTCAAGGGAGTAAAGCAATTATGGTTCCTACGTGTATTAAAGAAACTCTAATATGAAATAGTGGGAAAGGCTTGTGGCAAGAAATGATTTAATATGTCAGTTCTATATTGAAAACCATCACATGATAAAGTATGATATTACCTGAGGTAAATTCTTCCATATATCACTCACTTGTGCCCAAATGCTCAGGGACAGTCTGGTTCCAATCCAGTCTCAGGTACATGAGCCATGACTCGGAGTAGTTTTGGACATGGTCCAGTTTATCCCAGCAATCCATCCATCCACCCACCCACCCACACACCCACCCATCCAGTCAAACTGCCAAGAAGCCAAACTGATAGTCTACTATGTATTAGGCACTGTGGTAGCACTAAAAGTACACAACATTGTAAAGCAAGTTCTTGTTTGTAAGATCTTAGGAAAAATGAAGGCTTGAAAACTATCCAAGAATTTCAAGCATAATTTGTATGGTCTCTGGAGAAAGCAGATCATAATGGACCTAAACTCCTCCTACCATTCTTTAATGTGCTCCTTCACCCAAATGACTTCCATCAGGAAATGTTTAGGAAGTGTATGTAGAAAAGGAGACATGACATTAATCTTCCCTCTACACGCAAAAATTCCCATTAGCTTTCCTGGGACTGTTGACTATGTGTACATTGAAAGCTGTTTTTATCTCCCTTACTCAAAAAAAAAAAAAAAGAAAGAAATCTTTTCACATTGCCAAAGGCTACGATCACCTAGAAAAACTCTCAGTTATATCTGCTCATTCCAGACAAATTTTGCATTATTACTGGCCTCATCTTACATGAATTTCCAAATAACCTCAGTTTATTTCAGGTTCACAAAGGCCTGGGTTTCACTAAGAACGAGAATGTGTAAGTCATCAAAAATGAAGTCATAAAAATGATTAAATATAGTAACATTACAAAGATTTCTTTTCCTATCTGTAGCACTTTATAAACTACATATTACTGGAATGAAGGATTCTAATGGCAGGAAGTATAGAAATGTAGTTAAAAACCCAGGCTCTGAAGCCTGACTGCCTAGCTTCAATTCTGGTCACTCTATTGCCATTTGTGTAATGTCGGTGATAAGTCACTTAATTTCTCCTTATTTCAGTTTCTCCATCTGTAAAAGAGGGAATAATAATAATAGTGTCCAAATCTCATAAGGTTGTCTTAATAAATAAATTACATAGTTCATAAAAATCCATTATGTAGCCAGACTGAAATGTTAACTATTATTATTATTATTATTATTATTATTATTATTATTTTCATATTGGAGAGAAACTTGCAGAGTGAATGATCTGGAACTTGATTAGTTATATTTGAGTATGCTATAAATTGCCATTAATAAATTTTATTAATCCCATCCCACCAATACAATGACTCAAAGGAGACCAAGTGACTAATTTGAGTATCTCTTCTAAATTAAGATAGAATTAAAACCCAACAAACCATCTCCAAAGCTTTCTTACTTGGGCTTCTTCCAAAGAGATGCTCATTACAAACCTTGGCACTTATCAAATGGCACATCCATGGACTCTGAGTGAATTCAAAGCACTTCACCCAACTTAGTGTTCACAGGATTACTACTCAATATTTACCAAGCACCTATGGGATGTGTGGGACTACTGTCTGGCATTAAAATGTTTTTTCAACTTTGTGGATAGAAAAACAAAATAAAAAAAAGACAGGAATTTCACTGTTACCTCCAAAACCACAGTAGGGATCAATATTACAAAGAAATATTGATTCCTCCTACCATACTCTTATCCCAGGGCTCTATGCCTTAGACCAGAGGTCAGCAAACTCATTAGTCAACAGAGCCAAATATCAACAGTACAACGATTGAAATTTCTTTTGAGAGCCAAATTTTTTAAACTTAAACTTCTTCTAATGCCAATTCTTCAAAATAGACTCGCCCAGGCCGTGGTATTTTGTGGAAGAGCCACACTCAAGGGGCCCAAGAGCTGCATGTGGCTCGAGAGCCGCTGTTTGGGGACCACTGCCTTAGACCACACACTATCCTACTGCATTTGTATTTAGTAAAGTTTTTAGGACCCTTACCTATTTATCACATCTGTTTTTCTTTATCTCTTAATGGTTACATAGCAGATTCACCTTGGAATCAAAGGAAACATAAACTTCATTACAAATCAGGGTCGGGATTCGTTATAAGAGAGCATGATAATAAATTCCACTTATTTACTGAAGATACAGGTTGGAGCACGGGATATGAAAATAGCATATACCTTCATAAGAGTTACATTTTAATTTAAATAAATAGTGACCAGGTTTTGAATTCTTAGGAGTAAGAAATGTTCCCCCCCTCCCCGAATAATACCACCAACACGAAAACAAAACCTTATAGTTAATCTGTCTTCTAATCTTAGTGTTGAGGTTTAAAAAACAAATACCTTTATAAACCTATTGTGCTCATTAATACAGATATTTCATGAACATCTATAATGGTTAAAAGTCATCTTTTTCCATCTTATCTCGCTGAAAAGATTAGTGTCCCATAAATATAAAATAGCCAAATCCATTCTAACAGAAATGGTTGAAAGTTCATTGTTTGTTTAAATTTTCCTAATTTCTTCTTAAGGGTAAGCTCTTGGGGAATCCCTTTTTGCTAACCACTTTCAACAAACATATCAAAACAAAACTACAAAACCTACCCCTATCCATTGTGAATGTTTACTTTTATAATTCAATTCCTCAGAGTAAGGGCTTGGATGCTTCTACTGTGGCATCAGCTAAGGGATTGCAAGTCAGATGTTCTAGTTTCATAAACATGCCACCAACCCGTGCTCCATTAAAGTAGATTCAACAGATAATCCTGAGCCCATAAAATCTGTAGAAGTGGGCATGTCTTTTATGATTCTTCAAGGATATACCTTCCTATAAGAATGTTCATCAATATCTGAAAAATATTATTTATCTTACTTAAAACCCTCAGCAGTAGGACTCAAGAAACCACTAGTCTTCTGATCAACTTCTAGCTAAGTGGGCAGACAGAAAGACCCAGGTTTAGGTCTTGACTCAGATACTAGCTAAGTGAAGCAAGACACCTTACTTAAATCTTCTGAACCTTAGTTTCTTTCATTGTGAAATGAGAAAATATAATATGACATCTAAATTCCCCTCCAAATGCAAAATTATATATATATATACATATATATATGTATATATATATATAATTTTGTAATAGAGATATTTGTAAGCTCTGTGGAGTTCAAAAGCACTTGCATACCAACTAACTCATTTGATCCTCATAACTGATTTTCAGAGGTGGGTGGGGATATTATCCTATTTATTTTTTCCTAGCAAGTGTGCTGCCTTGTTATCTAGCATAATTTTCTAGAGACATTAGGATCTAAAGCACCACCCAGAAAGATTTCATTTTCAGGAGTCAGAACAAATGCTCTATTTAAAAAATCCCCTCCTACCCAGTGGTTCCTCATCATGAATCTTTCAAAGACTTACCTAAAAGAAAAATATTTAAAGAGAAAGAAAAAATATCATCTATGTGCTTCTGCCAATGCAGTCCCTAATGGAAGGAAATCATGTTGATTTGGGGTTAAAAATAAAATTTAATTGCCACTTGATAAATATCTTTTGCCTGAGGATGAGTTTCCTTGAGCTATTGCAAATTTTAAGACAGTACCTGGACTTAGGTAAAATTGGGTTTTTATTTTTAGAGCTTATCTTTTTAAAATATATTTATATAAGGTGGCAAATCACAGGTAAAATTGCTTACAAAGAGGGGGAAAAGGAAGCCCTCATTATTAAAAAGAAATATTCTGAGTCCAGAGTGGAATTCTGAGTATCTTTGATGTCAGCTCCCTTACTCCAGGAAGACACAAAAACAATGCCTCAAAAATATGTCTAATACTTTACAGTTAATAAAATACAACAACAGATATGGTATTATTTCATCTTTGCAACAACCCTATAAGGTAGGTAAGATTGTCCCAACCAAGCACCGAATTTATTATTCTTCATCACAGAGGTCAAGGAATTTCCTAAATAATTGTAATGCACAGATTTTCGAAAAGACTCATTTTTGCCATGTATCTATCCTCTTTCCTCATCAAAAGCATCATGAAAGGTGAGAAACAGCAACATTGTCCTCGTTGTGTTGCTCCCTTTCCTTCTCTCTCCCTGCCCATTACCTGCCCCCCTCCTGGGAGAGCAAAGAAGCAGGAAAACAACCAAAGCGTGGGGAGACAGAAAGGAAGGATCAGAAACAAGATGCCTTGCTAATCTAATCAGGTGATTACCAGTTGGCTGTACAATGTCATAAATAATTAAGTCCATATCAAAACAGCATAGTATAAAAACTTAACTTTACACCATTTTATCAGTCTGAGTTGTCATTCATAACAACAGTTTGTATAACCCGTAATTAATCTGAAACAATGCAAAGTACAATAACATACTTTTGTCATCTACACGCTAATAAAGATGCATTCTATTCTTTTTATTGATGTTTAATAATTCACATATAACATAAGGAAAAATTCTCAAGCAGACTACTTAACTAACCATAATAGCTTTCTCCCTGCCCTGGCCAAAAAAAGTGGAGTTTAATATTCTATTTACAACATCTGGTATTCTAATCTTTTGGTATATGTACCTTTTTACTTGGCAAGGTCCCAAAGGCTCTCACAGTACTAAGTCATTTCCTTTAAAGTTTTTCTTTTCAAATTTGGAGTACTGTCCTCAAATTTGTTTGGAAATTGAACAAATTTTAACTTTCCCTTCAAAGAATAGAAAAACTACATGGTTTCCATCAGTTCACTAACCCTACTACCTTCGCACACAAAAAAATGAGTTCATATATATATATATATATATATATATATATATATATATATATATATATATAATAAAAAGTAATTTCCATATTGTAGTTTGAATCTAGCAATTTTGTAATGGCTATAACTCTGAATAGAAATGAAACAATCTCTAAGCATGATAGTGAGGCAATTACTATCATGCCAATTGTCATTAAACATATAAAACCCCCTCAATTCATTAATATCTTTCAAATTAACCTTTTCTACTTCAAAATGATTAGAAGGCCTTAAAAATGAATGTACAAAGTGATGTGACACCACACACCACCTTTAGCTCTAATTTGATCTTATTTCCTTAATCAATAATAATAAATAAAGAAAAACTAAGACAACATTCCTGTCTTTCCCATCAACCTCTTCGCAGCTTAAAGAATTTGAAAAACCCCTCATTCACTTCTCCATCCACAGATGTCTGTAAACACACAATTTATATCTGAGCGTCTCTGACAACCACTGAGGAAGTGGTCTTCTGATAAGCTCATGCACATTTTAAAATGAACAGATCAATCAGAAGTGCATAACTATAGTGGCCATCCACTTAAATAGAAAGCCAAATATGAAGGGGTGAGAGACTTCCACTACTTTTCAAATTTGAATTTTCTAATGATTACTAAGACTACTTTTTACTTCAATGGAGATACATAGTTGTAGAGCTATAATTATTTATAATAAAATCCAAGTATAGTCATATAAACTTTATGCATGTTTTACCTTTATGCAAGATCATAAAATGATAAGATTAGCACCAAAAAATAATAATAAATTTAAAAAGAGGTCTGGCCTGGTACTACTTAACTATATATATACTTAACTATATATATATATATATATATATATATATATATATATATATATATATAGAGAGAGAGAGAGAGAGAGAGAGAGAGAGAGAGAGAGGGATATGGATATATACTCTACTACAACATTTCCACATCCCAGGCACATATAAAAAACTATCATAAAAGGAATATCAATCTATTAAATTAAGTAGTTTGCAAGTGGATTGCACTGTAAGTTTAAAATTACTTGCATTAGAATCTCAAACACCACCCTGTGAGAAGGCATTTTCCGAGGTATAATCATGTCCTAAAACTGCCACATTAATTCAAGACTGCCACAATACAGTGAGTAAACCAAAATGTGGAACTTACCTTATTATAAATAAGAGGCAAATTGCAGGCACTTTTCAGCTTGCAGCTGTCTAGCATAGTTGATTAGAAAGAAAAAAACATCTTTCACTCCTGAGAGAGAGCCGCATATTCCGGCTTTCCGTACTGAATCCCAGCAAGGGAGGCCATCCGCCTCCCAGACTAGTAGCTGCTTCTTCACAGAGAGCACTTGCTGCTCTGAACTGCAGCGACTTAGAATGAAAGTAAGAGGAACCCGTCATGTTTAAATACCGTTGCTTCACGTTCACAGGATATGACTCAACTCTCTCTCAAACCAGTAGGGATAGAGTTTCCCTTCCAAAAACTGTTAGATTATATAACAAACTTCACACTGGAGGGGTCCTAAAGTGTTGACAAATTAACACTTAAAATTTCACCTGTCAAACATACTTTTTTTAGTATTTAATCTCTTCTCTGTGGCACATGCCACAAACAGAAATGAGAATAATAAATGGCACAAAGAAAAATTATTCTGCTTGATATCTGCAGCGGATTCACTTAATGTTATTAAATGTGTGTGAATTTACTGACATCTCCCTCACAGAGATATATAAAAAAAAAAAAGGCACCTTAATTCTGTTCAGTGAAAAGGCAACGTGTAGAATAAAACTATATTTTAATGTGCAAGAGGTAGCAATTCTATACAACACGAGAGCATCTCCTTGACTAAGTGGAGAACTGGAAATAGATCTTCATGGCTTGCTGTTGCTGATCCCCACAGAAATCTTGCCCCGCGCTGTCATTACCTTGTAATGCTCCCTCTGCCTACCTCTCCAACTCCAAATTCTCCTGCATCTGTTTCATGAGCATTTTTGAAGGAATATGACTGATGCTACAAACTCCTTTAGTAAATGTAGCAATTTTCTGTGCTTTCTCTCATCTCTTAAATCTGAGCCATATTAAGCTTGATCACACATTGAATCATTATATTTGGACATCTCAGTCAATAAAGATGATGGACTTACACCCTTCCAGAAAATTCTACTACATAAATTCAATTGTCAACATCATCATCAAGGACAAAAAGATAAAAGAATATACACATGTCAGTAATAGCAAATAGACTGAAACTATCTATACCAGACTATTCAATATAAAGTGAACCACATATGTAACTTTAAAAATTTTAGCAGTCATAGTAAAAGAGTAAAAAGAAACAATAAAAGTTAATTTTAGTGTTTACCTCAATATATCTAAAATATTACAATTTCAACATGTAATCAATATAAAAATTAAATATTTCACAATTTTTGTACTAGTCTTAGAGATCTGACATGGATTTTACATTTATGATACGTTTTAACAAAAACTACCTACATTTGAATGCTCCATAGCCATACATGGCTAGTAGCGACCATCTTAGACAGTGTAAGTCTAGAGCTTAAGGTTCATTCTTAGTCCTCAGGTTGCAGTTCAGATAGTCTCTCTTCAGAGAGGTCTTCCCTCCCCATCTTACCTGAATTGACCTTGCCCAATTACTGTCTCATGATCCTCTAAATTTCCTTCACAGTGCACCACAGTCTGGAATTTTCTCCTTTACTCATTTGTTTATTTATTTATAACTAGAGGCCCAGTGCACGAAATTCGTGCATGGGTAGGGACCCTAGCAGCTGCAAGCTGCCGGCCAGGGCCTTCCTTCATTCCGCACTGCCCTCTGGTGGTCAGCACATGTCATAGCGAGCAAACTCCCAGTCTGTGGAACTCCAGGTCCATCAAACTCCCGAGGGGTCACTTTCCATATTAGGCGTTTATATATATAGATAGGTGCCCCTTAACAATAATGTAAGAAACTAATGTAAAATATTGATATAGACAATATTTTATCCCCAGCCTCTGGCATGGTGAGCAGTACATAGCAGAATTTAATAAGTACTATTTTATAAATGAATAAATAAAATATAGAATTTGTGCTATAGTTTGCCAAATGATCTATCATATCACCTAATTTTTAGCAAAATATTATATAATACTTTTCTGCATTGAAAAATTACCTTTTTTATAATATTAATGATTCTCAATCTATAACATGCTTTATTTTCATGTACAATATTACATATAAGTATACTTGTTTTATTACTCTAGAAAAGATTTGGAAAGATACTTATAAGCATACATTGGCCCTTATGACATAAGTCTGGATACCAAAAGCATGTCTATTTTTCTCCTACTCATACAACATAAAATATTACCTGTAAGACATTTGTAGAGAACATTGATATATTTGCCTGACCAGCATATGTGCTTCCTCCCCAGGTTACCATCACCTCATTTTTATCTGGCAAAATACCCACTCTTTCCTCCTCAATTCACGTGTTTTGGGCTATGTTGAGTTGGCCCCAGAAGCGGATATGTGACCCATGCCTGATCAATCAGTGTATATTATCCATAGAGCCACAGTGATAGGGTCAAGAATGGGTATGTGACCCAGCTAATTCAGGGAGAGCCAACCCCTCCACTTTTGCTAATGTTTGGGGAAAAAAGTTGTAAAGTTTGTAGAATATAAGCCTGAAATTGCTGGTTGATATATTTGCTACCACATGAAGTGAGGTTGTCTGAAAACAAAGCCAATCCAGAGAAAACTAAGTCCAAGATGTGAAAGACATTCCAAACAATACAACCGTAGTTCCTACAGCTGGCCATGTACTAAGTCACATCTACCCTCTACTGTAATGATAGATGTACCAGCATGTGCACTGCAGAATTTTATGTGATAGTGAGAAAGTGAAACTGCAATAGGTCATGGGCAGTGGAAGGGCTAAATAAAAAATGGGTTAACCACACTACGGAATATTATGCAGCTATTAAAAAGAACCAGGTTATCTGGATGCACTGATATGCAAAGCTTCTTAAAAAAATTTACCCATTTAAATGGAAATAACATGCATGTTGCAGAAAAATACATCATCCCAGTTATGGGTACATACATTTTTATATGTAAATTCATAGAAAAGGCCCTGGATGACCACACACCAATTGTGGACATGTGGTTATGTCTGGGAAAGAAATTTGAAATAAGAAAGTGATGGGGACAAATATTGCTCAATGTATTACCTATTACACAAATCTTATAAAATTAAATGAATTCATGTATTCTCCAAGTAGCTTGAAAAAATGTTACTCTTTAAAATAAAATAACTAACATTTTATACCTTCAAATTGTACTACATTATTCGCACTCTAAATGGACTACTATTCAGTATTATTTTGTTAAAAACAATGTAACAAATAAAAGTGCTATTCTCTGCCCCACTGCCTCCATTCTTTACCAGCCCAAATTTATGTATTCTTTGGTCTTTTTCTGGCTAAAGGATTTGCCAAGATAGAGACAAAGATAGGACAGAGAGAGACAGGAACAGACAGCAAGCTACATTAAAATCCCCAATGTACCTTCTAACATTGGCCGAGGTCTTTGATTTTTTTTTTATTGTCCTTCTGAAAGCTCCTTTATTGACTTCAATAAAGTAAAGCTTGGATTTATTCAACTGTCAACATAACGGCCAAATGTTTATAAAATATGTCTTATATTAATTGTTAGTCTTGAAACAGAGTAAATAAACTTGCTTATTATCAATTCACTGAAAAACTTCTCCTCTCTAAATTGAGCACAATTGCCTTCCTAATTAACATAAAATCTAAACCTTTTGTTGCTTTTTTTGGCTTGCACTAGTCTTCCAAAATTTTCACATTATCTTAGATATGTGCATACCACCTCATGCTTTTGTATTTCTCTTGATTTCTACAGCATTTCCTCTTTAAAAATTACACAGCTAAAGATGCTTACGTCTGAGGTGGGAATCAGGGTCCTTTTGATTTTTAGTAGAGCTAACCAGAATTTGAATTTACACAGTAATGACAAACTGATGAGTTTGTCTAACAGTACTTGCTCTACTTTATTCTTGAAGCCCACTTATCCTAATATAATAACCTCCTGTCTTTTTTTAAACTATATTTTTGCTGATTTCAGTGAGGAAGGGAGTGGGAGAGTGAGACAGAAACATCAAGGATGAGAGAGAATCATAGATCGGCTGCCTCCTGCACGCCCCTTTACTGGAGATGGAGCCTGAATCCTGAGCATGTTCTCTGACCTGGAATCGAAGTGTGACCTCTTGGTTCATAGGTTGGTGCTCATCCAGTGAGCCACATCAGCCCGGCTTAAACCTCCTATCCTAAACATCCTAATATCTTAAAACTTCAGAGTCTGTTGACTCTCTCCTTTCATTCTTCTTGCCTCCACTTAAAACACTAATTAGTGTTATGCCAAATTTGCTTCAGATTTTCTGAAGAAATAAAATATTACAGATACAATTGAAGCCCCCAGATTCCCCTCTCTAGTCATCTCTTTCCTTCTTCTCCAAAGGTAAACACTCCTGGGGTTTAAAATAGAAAACAAAACTCCCAGGGTTATAGAGTATGAGATATAGTAAGACCTACAACTGACATTCCTATTTTTTCAAGCAGATCTCTTTTCTCAAATAGATCACTCATAAATTAATCCTAATTTATTTAGAAGATTAAATAAAAATTAAGGGACTAATTGTTCATTTGAAAAAAACATGCTTCCTTGAGAAACAAATTCATTTTTACAATCAGTAATTCAATTACATAATGACATTGTCTCCACTCATTAGGGACAAAGTTTAAAAAATAGCCAGAAGTTCTTAGGAATCATGACAAATGGAATTTTGTCTGTATTAATTATTATTTATATCACTGCCATTAAAAATAAGCTCTTGTTCCTTGAAAAAAATTCACGGTAAAACATTTGTAAACCAAGCATCCAAATTCATCTGTTTAATAAATATGATGTTCACATTATGTTTCTGTCAGTGTAGGAAATATCTATAGCCTTTTTAAAAGTATAGACAATGGGGGTACTTAATATTCTTCACCCAGAAACAGAGAAGGGTGGCCAGCAGCATCACATATTTCCTGAGGAAAGATTTAAGGTATCCCATTTCTTTGAAGCTATGAGCTTTACACTTCTGTCTTTAAAATATATACTTTATTGATTTCTTACAGAGATGAAGGGAGAGGGATAGAGAGTTAGAAACATTGATCAGCTGCCTCCTGCACAACCCCCACTGGGGATGTGCCCACAACCAAGGTACATGCCCTTGGCCAGAATCGAACTTGGGACCTTTCAGTCTGCAGGCTGACTCTCTATCCACTGAGCCAAACCGGTTTCGGCTACACTTCAGTCTTCCTATCACTGTAACCCTTTGGACATACAAACTAAAATATGTTCTCAATACTTGGGGGGTGATAGTAAAATGAACCTGGAAATGAGAAGATAAAACTGCCATCTAAGAATTAAACTTTGAAATAATAATACAGTAGGTCAGAGCATATCAATAAATGAAGGCAACTTTGTCAGAATGATGCAAACTCAAAAGCCTGGACCTATATGTTATGGGTGTACTGCAAGAATTTTTAAAACATGCAATACCTGACTATTTAGTCAGGAGCACTGACCTCTTTTCCCTTAGGTCGTCAAGTTAATAAATGACAACAGCCAACACAACAGTAGCCATTCAGTGTGAATGAATCAAATTTATATCTATTTTTTGTCAGATCAGCAAAAAATATTTTTTTGATGTGCCATAGAACTTTAGTAATTAGTTTATGTGTGCCATGAGATAAGAAGGTTGAAAATCGCTGGCCTAGATAAAAAGGTTGAAAATTGCTGGCATGTACATTACCAGGAAACAGATCAATGTCTTGGACCTGGTGGGAACCACAGTGAACCAAAAGAAAGGCAGGACTCAAGCCTCATGTAAAGGGGACAGCCTCTACCAAGCGCCAGAGAAGTGACCTGGAAGGCCCAGGAAGGTCAGCTCTCTGGATTTGTCAAAAGGGGCTAGAGATCTGTGTTGTTATGTGAATACTCAGAATTTTTAAATCTTAGTCTTTATACAGTGTAAGAGACAAGCAAAAGCTTTTGAAGGCCATATGTGCCCTGTGGACAGCCAGTCTTGGACTCAGGCTGAAATAATATAACCTCTAGCATGGAAAGAATCTGATAAAAGACATAGTCTAGACAAGAAAATAGTTACAAAGCACTCTCTGAAGCAAGCATAGGCGGTGGTCATTGAAACGCTGGGAGACATGCTTTGGGCTGGTGGCATGTAGATCTGACTCTGATTCCATTAAACCTGTGAGTCTAAGAACAAACTGCCCTTCCGATCCCACACTCACCAAGCTGCTTTCTGATTAGAATTTGGTATCTCATCTAAATGCTTTCAGAAAGAACTTGTTGGAAACTTGAGGGACTTGATTTGCAACTGAGCAGCTATGCCTCATTATCTATATATATAAAAGCCTAAGTGATCTAGAGACCGAACAACCAGTCTACCAGTTGCTATGATGCACACTGACCACCAGAGGGCAGATGCTCAATGCAGGAGCTACCCGCTGGTGGTCAGTGCACTCCCACAGCGGGAGCGCAGCTCAGCTGATCAACAGTTGCCAGACGCCATTCCCTTAGGGGTCCCGGATTGTGAGAGGGCAGAGGCCAGGCTGAGGGACCCCACCGGTGCACAGTAAATTAATAAACTGACAGCCTGGTTAGAGAGGTGGCCTGCTTACAGGCAAAAATGGGCAGGGTGGGAGCACGAGCTGTCGGGCCTAAGCAGCTTCACTTTTTTTTTTTCTTTATTAAGGTATTACATATGTGTCCTTATCCTCCCCCTCCCTGATTGCCCCCATGCCCCCAATCATGCCCTCACTGCCCTAGTGTCTGTGTCCATTGGTTATGCTTATATGCATGCATACAAGTCCTTTGGTTGATCTCTCCCCCTTCCCCCACCCTCCCCTGCCTTCCCTCTGAGGTTTGACAGTCTGATCGATGCTTCTCTGTCTCTGGATCTGTTTTTGTTCATCAGTTTATATTGTTCATTATATTCCACAAATGAGATCATGTGATATTTATTTTTCTCTGACTGACTCATTTCACTTAGCATAATGCTCTCCAGATCCATCCATACTGTTGCAAATGGGAGGAGTTCCTTCCTTTTTACAGCAGCATAGTATTCCATTGTGTAGATGTACCACAGTTTTCTAATCCACTCATCTGCTGATGGGCATTTAGGCCATTTCTAAATCTTAGCTATTATAAATTGTGCTGCTATGAACATAGGGGTACATATATCCTTTCTGATTGGTGTTTCTAGTTTCTTGGGATATATTCCTAGAAGTAGGATCACTGGGTCAAATGGGAGTTCCATTTTTAGTTTTTTGAGGAAACTCTATACTGTTCTCCACAGTGGCTTCACCAGTCTGCATTCCTACCAGCAGTGCACCAAGGTTCCTTTTTCTCCGCATTCTCACCAGCACTTGTAATTTGTTGATGATAGCCATTCTGACAGGTGTGAGATGGTACCTCATTGTCATTTTGATTTGAATCCCTCGGATGATTAGTGACTTTGAGCATGTTGTCATGTCTCTTGGCCTTCTGTATGTCCTCTTTCGAAAAGTATCTATTTAGGTCCCTTGCCCATTTTTTGATTGGGCTGATTATCTTCCTTTTATTAAGTTGTATGAGTTCCCTATAAATGCTGGAGATTAAATCCTTATTGGAGATATAACATTGGCAAATATGTTCTCCCGTGTAGTGGGCTTTCTTGTTGTTTTGTTGATGGCTTTTTTTTTTTTTTTTTTTTTTTTGCTGTGCAAAAGCTTTTTATTTTGGTGTAGTCCCATTTGTTTATTTTCTCTTTAGTTTCCATTGCCCTAGGAGCTGTACCGGTGAAGATATTGCTTCAGCATATGTCTGAGATTTTGCTGCCCATGGATTCCTCTAAGATTTTTGCAGTTTCACTTCTTGTTGTAAATGGAAACATTGGCATTCTGATCCTGTACATTAGTCATACGAGCTTTGTTAATATGAGCCCAGTTCTGGGGGATGGAACTGCTGACAAGTAAGGTTTCTGGGCCCACATGGTTTTGAGGCCAGACCACGGATAGTGACAAATTCCCTAACACAGGTCCACCCTGCAAGGCCACTTGGGAGCTTCAGTAATTTCTCTTAGAGCCTCACTTACCTTCACTCTGCTCCCATGGCCATCCCTTTCAAAGGACCCCTATCTAGTTCTCTGAAGGTCCAAAACAGACCTAGAAGTATAAAGTGGAGAATCTATATATATAAAAGCTTAAGTGACTGAATGACTGGTCATTATGATGCACACTAACCACACCAGGGGACAGACACTCAAGGCACAGGATTGGGCTGCCTCTTGTCTTGATCGGGCCTGCAGTGATCAGGCTCCCTCCTGTCTGGATCAGGCCTGCAGGGATTGGGCCAAAACCAGCTCTCCAACATCCCCCAAGGGTTTCCGGATTGTGAGAGGATGCAGGCCAGGCTGAAGGACACCACCGGTGCACGAATCTGTGCACCAGGCCTCTAGTTAAAGATGAAACCCAGTGAACAGGAACAGAAAGTTCACGAAATACAGACTGTCAAACTACATTGGGAAGACAGGGGTGGTTGGGCGAGGAGGGCTGTAAGAGACCAACCGAAGGACTTGTACGCATGCATATAAGCACAACCAATGGATATAAGACACTGGGGCGGGGGGGGGGGAGGGTGGGCAGGTGAAGGCATGTCCTGGGAGGTAGGGGAGGTCGGGGGGAGATCAAAGGGGGGAAAAAAAGGAGACATATGTACTACTATTTGTAATACTTAAAACAATAAAAATAAAATAAAAATTATAAATAAATAAATAAATAAATAAAATAAATGCATAAAAAAAAAAATAATTAGCCTGAGGAAGCAAACACTGTGCTATGTGCTTGCCACAGACCATCCCATGTAATCCTCAGAAACTCTGGGAAGCAGGTATTACTTTTGGCAATTATGCTAGTTTAAAAAGGAGGAAACTAAGGGTTAAGAAGATTAATGTGGCCATTAATGAGTTGGTATGATAGCCTGCACATCAAACACCATACTGTTTCTGTACATTTTATTTCACTTAAAAACACACACTCATTAAACATGCATCATGCACTTATTTTTGCCAGGCATTGTTTTAAATACATTATAAATAGTAACTAATTTCTTCCTTATAATATGAAATGGGCATTAAAATATTCCTATTCTGATAATGAAACTGAAGCAAAGAGAAGTTAATTAACTTGCCTACAATAATACAACTAGTAGGTGGCAGAGCCAGGATTCAAACTTAGGCAGTCTGACTTCAGAGTCCTTGCTCCTCGTCTGTGCTACCCTCACAATGCTCCCTTAGAAGAATTGATGAAGACTCAAATTTTTCAATTTTAACTTCAGTACTGCTGTAAGTACAATTTTTCAGGAGGATGGATAGAAACAAAGAGAAGGAAATCATTTATGTCAAATCGTTTCTCTTTATTTTATATACCAATTAGAGAAACTGAAATTCTTCTGTATTTGAGAAATACAGAGCAAGTAATAACCATACAATTCTACAGTCCTGTATATAATCATCCTTAGAAGATATATCCAACGAAGGAGTCAAATTTAAGCCTCTATTTTTTTATTCTTCACTACTGCAGAGGAAATAAAAGGAATTCTTTTTATTTCTACATTTATAAATCCTGGGAGGTAAAGACTGGAAAACTTTTGAGACATCTAGGGTGAAGTAAATATTCTAGAGTTTAATATAAAGGTCATTTTGTCTTAGAAACTGAGAAAGTTTAATTTCAGAATAAAAGTACACTGAACTTAAAAAAATCAATGTGGCTACTGCCTACTTTGAGCCAAACTTTTTGTTAAACTTAAAGTGGAACTTTCAGATCCATAAATTGCTGACTTTCATTGAGAATAATACTTTGGAATTGAGTTGGTAAAAATAACACCGGACTCATATTGTAAATGTGAAGAAAACTTTTCTACTTAAATGGTGAGAAAAGACCTTCAGTGGTTCCTGTGCCACTTAAACCACTTTAGACCCTTTCATCCAGGGCCTAGCAAGGTAACTCCATCCTGAGTCCAGAAAGGCTCATTCAGTCCTGGATCTCTTTTGTTCGCCTACAGTCTCTGCTTTTTGACTCAGTCCATAAACTCCTTCAGGAAACCGCCATCTGAGAGAATGCTACCAAACCAGCGCCTAAGTTGGCACTGAACAAAAAGGGACCATACCTACAATCCTCTCTTTCTCTCAGACCTCTGTTCTCCAAAACAGTCCAACCACTTAGCTTAACACATTTTTTTTATACAGACTGGTCATGGAAACATAGCTTACTCCCCTAAGTAATACTTCTTCCTAGCCTTATACTTCATAGAATTCTCAACTTAGCCCACAAAGTATTTAAGAGAATTGTCCTGGAATAGAAACCACTAATCTGTACTAAAAGAGATAACAGTACTAGGAATCCAAGATGGTGGCATAGGTAAACACCTAAACTGCTGCCTCGCACAACAATTTCAAAACTACAACTAAAAGACAAAACGTCTATCACCCAGAACCGCGGGAAAGCTGGCTGAGTGGAAGTTCTACAACTAGAAGGAAAGAGAAAAGAGCATTGAGATGTGCACAAGTGCTGAAAAACTGAGGTACGGAGGCGAGTGATCCGGGCTGGCGGCAGGCGTTGCTTTTTTCAACCCAAAGGGAGACAAGCCCCCGATTACTCTGAAATACAGTTTCTGGGGAGACGCGGGGGACCCAAACTCCTATGGGGAGAAGCTGGACTGTCTACCATCAGGTCAGAAAGTGAGGGGGGCTTGCTTGCAAAGATGCGCGCAAGAATAATTGTTTACTGCGCTGGGGCACGGGACGCAGTCAGAGACACAGAGCCGGCTAACTAGCAGCCATTGCTGTTTGCCACGCCCTAGCCTAGTGACGCCCTGACACCCCGCCCCACACAACCTACAAACCCACCCAAGCTCCAAGCAGCAGCTTTAGCATAAGAAAGGCCTGCCCTATCGCAGCTTAACCTAGCAAACTTGCAGCCTGGATCAGACAGCTCCAAAACCTCCAAACCCCAAGCAAAAAGGAGAAAACTGTAGCTCTCACTGTAGCTCCTGCTGGGTGGACTCAGACAATAGCTGACCTGCACCCCCTTGGAGATCCAGGAGCCAGTATACCTAGTGGTCAGTGTGAGAAACCAGATTTCAACTCCTCACATCCATAAGTGACACATTCAAGAGGCAGACTCAGCGAGCACCAAAGCCCCACTGAAACAAGTCCTGCACCATAAGCGTGTCTCCAGCACAGCAGTTCTTCCATTATAGACACAGCGAGTCCTCGCAGCTGATTGGCCTGGAGGTCAATTCCTCCCAGCGTACCAACAGCAATTAAGGCTTAACTACACCAAGACTTTGCACTCAGCCCACAAAGGGGTGTACCAAGAGCATCCACATCAGGTGATTGGGGAGGCTGAGCTACTGCCCCCTATAGGTCACCTACCACACAAAACCACTCCATCAACACTGGGATGCAGCCAAAATGCGGAGACAAAGAAACATGTCACAAATGAAAGAAAAGGAGGAAAGCAAACTACTGGACGACAGAGTTCAGAACCACATTTATAAGGTTACTCAAGAATCTTCTAAAAACCGCTGAGAAACTTGATGACACTTCTGAGGAGCTTAGTGAGACCTTCAAGGACCTTAATGAGGATGCCAAAAAAATGGAAAAGGACCAGTCAGAAATGAAGCATACACTGTCTAAAATAAAGAATATACAGAAACTCAAATGTAGATCAACGTACTCCAAGAATCAAACCAAAGATCTGAAATATGAGGAAACAAAAAACACCCAACCAGAAAAACAAAAAGAAAAAAGAATCCAAAAATATGAAGATAGTGTAAGGAGCTTCTGGGACAACTTCAAGCGTACCAACATCCGAATTTTTGGGGTGCCAGAAGAAGAGAGAGAGCAAAATACTGAAAACCTATTAGAAGAAATAATGACAGAAAACTTTCCCTACCTGGTGAAAGAAATAGACTTACAAGTTCAGGAAGCACACAGAACCCCATACAAGAGGTATCCAAAGAGGACCACACCAAGACACATCATAATTAAAATGCCAAGGGCAAAAGACAAAGAGAGAATCTTGAAAGCAGCAAGAGAAAAATGATTAGTTACCTACAAGGGAATACCCATACGACTGTCAGCTGATTTCTCAGCAGAAACTATGCAGGCCAGACGGAAGTGGCAAGAAATATTCAAAGTGATGAACAGCAAGAACCTACAACCAAGATTACTCTACCCAGCAAAGCTATCATTCAGAGTTGAAGGTCAGATAAAGAGCTTCACAGACAAGAAAAAGCTAAAGGAGTTCATCACCACCAAACCAGGATTACATGAAATGCTGAAGGGTATTCTTTAAGAAGAGGAAGAAGAAGAAAAAGGTAAAGATAAAAATTATGAACAACAAAATGACATCAAATACATACCTACCAACAAGTAAATCTAAAAATCAAGTAAATAAAAAATCTGAAGAACAGAATGGACTGGTGAATATAATAGAATCAGGGACATAGAAAGGGAGTGGATTGACAATTCTCAGGGGGAAGCGGGTGTGAGTGGTGCGGGAAGAGATTGGACAAAAATCTTACTCCTATGGATGAAGACAGTGGCAGGGGGTAAGAACATGGGGGTAGGTTGGGGTGGGGAATCAGGTGGAGGGGAGCTATAGGGGGAAAACAAAAAGAGGAACACCTGTAATCTGAACAATAAAGATTTATTTTAAAAAAACAAGAGATAATAGTACCAAAAAGAGAATATAGTAGATAGGCCGAGAATGCTACTTAGTTGTAAATGCAGTTCTGTTTTGTTTTGCTTTTGTTTTTGTTGTTTAATGAAAGGTAAGGGCTGACTCAGAGGGCAAAACCAAGAGCCTAGGGAGTGGAACCAAGAGCTAGAAGTGACAATTCCCAACAGTAACACCACATATTAACGAGGAAACTGGCAGGATGAGCATGGCTGGATTTCATGATTGCTATGAGCCAGTGATTGCTGTCTGTCTCCTGCTTTCCCAGTCCTTTTAAATGAGTGGGTCTACAGCAGTTTACCTATGCGTATCCAGACATTGAAAGTTGGGTATTGTGGGGGTTTGGGAAAATAGGGAGATGTTAGTTAAGTGGTACAAAATTTTGTTTATGCAGGAGAAATAAGACCTGGAGATATAATGTGCACCATGATGACTATAGTTAATAATACTATGTTGTACTTAAAATTTGCCAAGATTTTAAATCTTAAATGTTCTCATCACATACAAAAAATTATAACTATGTGAGATGATGTATATGTTAATTAGTTTGATTGTGGCATTCATTTTACAATGTATACATATATCAAAATAGCATATTGCATACTATAAATATATATAATTTCTATTTGCCAACTATACCTTAATAAAGCTGGTGGGAGAGGAAAGTTGGTTGTGGGGGTAGGGGAACAGATAACTTTTCTCTTTCAGTCACAATTCCTCAATTTAGGAGCTGCACTGAAGGAGCCTCATCTTGCCCTGGACCCGAGAAGATAAAATACTGGACTTCAAGCAGATATTCACATTTGAGAGTCTTGGGAAAGAGGGTGAGTATATTTTGCATGTGAGGTGGATGTGAGGTTTAGCTGCATGATACTGTATCTTCTAAAGAAAGCCACACACAAATCTCTTCCATTACACATGTTCTTCTCACTCCACCCATCAAGAGGTGATAAGAGGTTCCTTCCCCTTAACATGGACAGGATTGTGACTATAGCAGAAGTGATGCTGCATGACTTCTGAGAGTTGCTTATAAAAGCTGGCACAGGTTCTAGCTGGTTCTCTTGAGGGCTTGCTCTTAGCATCCAGTTACCATACCACAAGGAAGCCCAAGCTGAGCTCCTGGCCAAAGACCAGCAGCAACTTTCCCGGTATTTGATAATCTTTGAAAGTGGATCCTCTAGCTCCCAATTGAATGATGTTTCATGGAGCAGAGATAATTTGTCTTTGCCAAGCCCTACCAAAATTGCATATTGATGAACAAAATAAATGATTTATGCTATCGCAAGCTTTGGGGTAGCACCTTATATACGATGTATGTATAACTGAGTACCTTCTTCATGCTTCCCCTACCTGCTCTCTTCTGTCTCTCCTTATTCCCCATTTCTTTTCTAGAATATAAAGCTGATTAAGTCATGCCCCAAGCCTTTCTTATTATTTTTCCACTTGGATTTCTGCCACTAAACTGTATACACCTTGAGACCATAAATGATTTCTTAGCATTATAATAGCATTAACATTTTACTTAATAAACTCAGTTATCAAAATATTTTGTTCCTGGAACTTTATAAGGATCTTTAATGGAGTCTTGACTCATAACATGTAAATTCTGTGAAACTGATTACCAAATTAACAATACTGCTAATTTCCCTTTAATGAATCTAAGAAAAACATTTAAAAAATTAATTCACTTGCCAATGTTAAAGTAATTTGTACTAATAGATTGAGAGAGATCCTTGATGAAAACACATTATGATTAAGAAACTATGGTGGGAAGAATCACCACACATTTCTTCATGAAGAGATGTTATACTGTTTTGCCTAAACCTTAATAATCTGACTTTGATAAATACTGAACTGTAAATACAAACGTAGTTCTACTTTATTATATAAAAGCACTAGAGGCCCAGTGCATGAAATTTGTACATGGTTGCGGGGGGGGGGGGGGTTTCCCCTCAGCCCGGCCTGCACCCTCTCCAATCCAAGGTGGTGCCTGCACTTCTGTTAACTTACACAATGTGTTTTATACCACAGCATGTGGCAGCAGCTGTGAGTGGCACCAAGCAGAGCCTGTGGGCCAAGCTGAAGCAGCGCCTTTGGGCCATGGGCAGGCCATCGGGCAGCAGCAGCCATCAGGAGCACTCACAGCCACCGCCGCCACCATGTGGGAAGTACAGGCTGCCCTCCGCTGGGCCCACCTCCCCAACCCCGTCCCTGCTGCCGCAAGTCCCCAACCACCCGAGCCTGCTGCGTGTGTAGCCTGCTGAACAGTCATTACGTGACAGCATCCTGGACAATTTGCATATCCCTCTATTATTAGTATAGACAGCATTGTAAGCATTTCTCAATATTCAAGTATATTTGCTATTACCATTTCTGAGAATTTTACACTTTTTGTTAGTGCAATATACTATATATTTTTTTCTAAATATTTCTTTATTCTCTGTGTAACACACAATGATTTCAAAATTTCCAACAAATTTTTGGTATTTGCACATTCTTTTCAGTTTTGCTTCTTAGTAATTATTTCTTCCCAAGGCAGACTACTTTCTTTTTTATTATTTATATTATATTTTTATAAAACCCATTTCCTTAAAAGAGGTTTAGGTGCTTGGCATACAGAGATTGTGTGTGCGCGCGCACGTGTGTGTGTGTGAATGTGTGTGTTGTTTGTTTTAATGAACATCTTCCAAGCATTATAATAGCAAAGAACAACAAAGTTAGAAGGAAAAGATCACAAGTGAATGACAGAGTAGCAAGGTCAAAATGAACAGGGGTCAGTTTATTTGTAGACAGTGAGAACTTGGGGAATTGTGAAAATAACTACATCACAGTGCTTCCCTTGGGAAAAGAAGGTGTTCTGATCTCTCATTTTCAAGTTGACTTCAGGATACCTAGCTCTAGGTTACTCTCTTCTTTCCTGTCTCTTATATTTGTGTCAAGAACAAGAAATTCAATAGCAGTCCCTGCTCTGTGTATATTATGCTGGAGGTAAGCAAGGCTAAATGCGGAAGCAGTCTGAAGTTAATGACTCTATTTGACTTCTGCCACATTTAAACTCATTAAAGCAATGAATTGATATACCACATTGGGGGATGGGGATGACAGTGGATTTGAAATAAAGGAAGGCACAGTGGTCAGTGAAGAGAGTTCCGTGGGTCCCTTGCCCTGAGGGGTGACAAGACCTCCAAGGGGAAGACTGGTATATCACACTTACAAAAGTAGAACCTTAGGCATTCCAAATGGGGACTCAGAGTTAGAACCAAGCAGATTTAAAGACCATAAAGAAATGTGGTCTTTATCACACACTGATTTTGTGGGCAGAGACTCATTTAAAAGTGGCACATCTTTGGCAAAGTAAAATGGGAAAAGCACACACCAGTGTTCCATCTGTGCCACACAAGAGTATTCATATTTACACTGTGCAGATTGTGACTTCTTGAGAGATATTTTTGGTAGGGGGAGAAAAGCTATATAATAAAATACAATAAAAACATTGTTTTTAAAGGGGAGGATGTTGAAGAGCTGGTTGAGGACCTAATAGTGAAGGGTTTTCAAAACAATGAAAATAAATGTGGACTCCATTGGGGGATTTCTAATCTAGGAGTCACGTGATCTCTTTTAGATAGAATGCTCCTTCTGTTGTGTGCAGGTTAGATCATGGGAAACAAAAGAGTAGCATGGGTGCACCTGTTGGGAGGGTGTTGTAGAAATCCAGTTGGCTCAGATGACCATAAGAAGATTCAGAATGTATTTTGGATAAAGGAGATATGAATTGCTAATAGAATAGATCAGAGTGTAAAAAAAAATAAGGGGTTAAATATGATTCTTAGGTTTTTAGTCTAAGCAATTGGATGCTTAGTGGTTCTATTTACCAAGTAGCAAAATTTTATAAGTAAAGTTCCTTTCATCACACAGTAAAAAATACATTATCAAAGCTGTACCCATTTTTTTAGTTAGCTGCTAAGGAGCCCAGAGACACAATTAGCTTCACAGTATAGTGACTGGCATCTGAGATTTCTGACTTTTTTATCTACCTAAATAATTTATGTTTTTGTTGTTATTCATTTAAGATCCTATTTTATAGGTCAGTGGAAGATTTACTTTTTTAAATAGTGGACATTTACTTTTTGTACTTATCTTTCCAAACTATTTGAGACTAAATCAATCATTCATGAAACAGGTTTTTTTGTGGCCTTGGGTCCTAAGGACTTGATCTCATTCTTTTATGAAATAACCACATCATTCCAGCACTACTTTTGAGTGCTCTGTCCCCAAGATTTTCACAGCCAACTTACTTGGCAGATGATAACACCCCAATCAACTAGTGATGTTTCCATTTTATTACCACATATATCGGAAATAAAATTATCAAATCAGTTCAGAACATCAAGTCAATTCATTAGGGGTAAAAGCAAGACACACCCAAACAAGGAATGAAATCAAGCAGGAACTAAAATTGAATATGGATGGAAACAAACAAACAGCTTATCAAATAGAGCATGCAGCCAAATAGAGCAAACATTTATTCCAAATATTTCCACCAAAAGGAACCAGAGATTCCTAAGTAAATGACTGACTCCAGGTCTGAGGCAGGGAAAGCACAAGATGAATTTGGCACATTTGATGCCAGAAAGCAACAATGCAATAAAAAACAACAGCTTCTGCCATAAGAATAAAAGATCCCCAGACTGAGTCCACAGAGGTATTTGAGAGAGAGAACAGGGAGGTTAGAAGACAGCTCTTCTTTGCAAAGTATTCCAGCTGATAAACACAGAAGGGGGATGCCTGGTTTCCAGTCCAGCATGTAAGAAGCTTGGAAGTTATCACACCATCCCAACAAGTAAAAAGCTGAACAATCTAAAGCAACTCTTCTCATATGACAGAGAAGTGGAGTTTGCTGACCATGGGCCTAGGGCAGGGTTGATAGAGCCTTAAGTTCACCTGGCGGAGAGAAATAACTTAGAGTCAGATCTAAGCTGTGTCAGAAGGTGATCCCACTATCCCTGTAGTTCCCAAGTCTCCAGGGAGGAATGCCTTCTGCTGGGCAGATGTGCAATGCAGAGGATGGACACAGAGAACCTGAATTACACATAAACATGCAAAGAGTTAACTCATCTAAGGAACCCACATCAGAGATTAAATAAATGCCTTTAATGGCTTCTAATTTTAGGTAGGATATAAGAGCATATTTATTTTTTTTACCTTACAAATAATATAGTATTTCATCCACTAGACTGCATGCTCTCTTAGGCCAAGAATTACCATGTGTGTGTTTCTTTTCACCACATGTGGTCAATTGTTAACATGGTGGCAATCTTTTATTCCTCCTTGCATTCACATATTAGGCAATGTGACTTTGCAGCTACTCCTGTAAAGAGGTGGAACTTTTCCTTCTTAAATGAAAGCTAGCCTGTGACTTACTTTGAATGACAGGATGCATCATAATTAATGCTCGGCTAGTTCCAAGTGAAGCAGGAATTTTAGGATAATATAGGCAGGCTTAGCGATTTTTAGAATTGGGGTCCATGGAAAAACACAGGGCTAACAGACTGGGAGAAGGTACATCTCCATAACACAAGGAAGCCAGATGCAGTTACATTTCCATAAGACAAGGGAACTGGAAGTAGCCAAGAAAGGTCATTATTTACAAAATAAAGAGAAGGAAGCCCTTCAGTCAGAAGAAGAAGAAAACCCAAAGGAAATAGGAAAACAATAAGGAAGGAGGGGGGAGAACCTCACATGTCCCATGTGAGGTTTGACCTTTGAGCCCAGAAGTTACTATAGTAACCAGTCTAAGGGAATAGTGACCAATCAGAGGGGATATCAAAGCACAAGGATCTGCATCCTTTATAAGCCACTAGAGGCCCAGTGCACGAAATTCGTGCGGGGGAGGGGGGTTCCTCAGCCCAGCCTGCATCCTCTTCAATCTGGGACCCCTCAAAGGATGTCCGACTGCCCGTTTAGGATCAGGCCTAAATGGGCAGTCATACATCCCTCTCACAATCCAGGACTGCTGGCTCCCAACTGCTTGCCTGCTTGCCCCCAACTGCTTCTGCCTGCCAGCCTGATTGCCCCTAAATGCCCTCCCCTGAAGGCCTGGTCACCCCCAACTGCCCTCCCCTGCTGGCCATCTTGTCGTGGCCATCTTGTGTCCACAAGGGGGCAGCCATCTTGTGTGTTGGAGTGATGGTCAATTTGCATATTACTCTTTTATTAGATAGGATAGGGAAAGCAACTCAGTGGGGCCTTTTCCCCCTCCCTACTTGGGAGTCCATTCTATGGGACTCTTCTCTATCCCCACGTGGGAGTCTGTACTTGTTCTTCAATAAATCTCCACCTTTGCTATAGCACTTTCTGTCTGTGGATTCATTCTTCTATGCGGGCGGACAAAGAATCCGGGTTCCAGTCCAAAAATTCAGTATCACAAACATAGGCCTCAAGAGGCCTTTCATGCTTTTACAAACTTGCTGATGTAAACAAGCCCAGGCTAGCTGTCTGGGGGGAAAGACACAAGAAGTGGAGGCCACTCTAGTCTAGCTAGCCTCAGCTGACCCTACAGCTAACTGCAGATGCATGAGTGAGCCAAGCCCAGACCAGAAGAAAAGCCAGCTCAGCCCAGCTGAAATGCCAATTTGCAGAATAAAGATTTAAATAAATAGCTGTTGTTCTAGTCACAAAGTTTAGGGGAGGTTTATTATGCAGCAAAAACTAACTGGTATACTACGATCCTTAGTGACTGCAACAGAACCAGACATTTAGAAGGCACATATCACAATTTGGATAAATATGTTGTTGAATAATCTAATATGTCCATGGTGTGTTAAATACGAAGGTACAGAGAGAACAGACATGGTATCTCTCATCAAGGAGCTTCTAGGATAGCAGAAGAGATAAGCAATTAGATTATATTTGCACAAGGTATAGTGGCAATGGGAGACAGTGGTATGTTTGGGATGATGTGAGAGAGTCCCAGGACCTAAGTTACAGGAAGCTCCATGAGGAGGTAATTCACTCACTAAGTGTTAAAAACAATTAGCAACAGTAACTAGCTGAAGTTGTGTGTGTGTGTGTGTGTGTGTGTGTACTATACAAACATACGGAAAGGTATAGAAGGCCACAAACAAAACTGCCCAGAAAAACTGGAGTAGGGGAAGGGAATATAAATGTTAGTGGTTGCTCTATTATCAGCTATGTGGACCTGAGCAAATTACTTCAGCTAAGTGTTCATTTCCTCATCAGCAAAACAGGATATGAATAGTACTTAGACATGAGATATTCTATGTGAAGTACTAGCATAGTGCCAGCATATAACATTTACTCAATAAAGCCTGTCTATTATTATTGGGGTTTTTTTGTTTTGTTTTGTGGTCATAAGCACATATTTCTTTGGATTTAAAAGTATTCCAAAGGCAATGAGGAGCCATTGCTACATTTTATTTGGCATTGATGTATGCAGCAGTCTTAGAAGGCAATCAAAATATACACTTACTATTTAAGTAGGGGTGAGGCCATTTCATTTATTCAACTTCCTTCTTCAAGTTCTGAGTGCCTTCTGTATAGATCAGCACTTCTCCAACAACACCTAGGTCCTGCTCTCAGACAGCGGCCAGGCTGGTAGATAAGATGGCCTTGGAAGCAAATGGCCACAATTCAATTTACACTGCTGTTATAGGGAAATGGATCAAGTTCCATGAGTAGCATGGGTTGGAAGTGCTATTTCTGGGAGATGGGGGGCTGCAGAGATTCTAAGAACAAAGTTTTAAACATTAAGATTTGAGTGATATACTGAGTGAAAGATGACCCCAGTCACTGTCCATTCCTGTGATCTCCAATGTCTCTACATGCCACACTCTCCATCATATCAGAGTGTCACTTCTATTTCTGCATCTACTACTTGAGATTGCCAACATGAATGCCTTAGACCCATTTATAAAATGAATATGATTATTATATAATATTATATAACCTGGGCCAAATAGAATTAAATTACAAAGATTGCATACTTAGATTTACCCCATCCTCAAGTTTCAGAAGTGAAAGTTAGCAATTTTCTCTACTGTTAAAGGTACCCAAACTTAAAATAGCTCTCTAAACTAAGTTAACCAACCACACAATTTTTCAAAATTCCAACTTGATTATTTTGAACCCTGTGGCTCTGAATTTCATACGTTTGAAATGTGTTGAATGTCAGATCATACATTTAAGAGCCATGTTATAATTTATCCCATAAAACTGAAATGTTTGGGAAATTAAAAATCCCAGTGAAAACTTTGAAGAAGCAAATTCCAACATGAAAAACTTGGAATAACTTTTATTATTATATGGATTACTATATCCAGTTTATCAAGAGCAACCACCAGTCACCTCTCCAATCTCCAGGCATTAGCACCCCACAGCTGGTGGTTCACAGGGACCACCCTTTCACCAGGGACCCTCACTGTGGATCCATATTTTCAAGTTTCATACCTGTGTTCAATTTGTGTCCATTAATAGCACAATATGCCCTTTTATCATGTTAGCTATTTTAAATTTATCTGCTACACCAAAATATACTGTGAGAACAAGTATACACTACAGAACAGATGCCATGGGTTTTCTTATAAGAAAAATTCTCAGAACTTATCAAACTTCTGACTAGGTTAGAAAAGTTAAGCCATCTTTTCTAACATCTAGTGAGCCTTTCTTGCTTTTTTTTTTTTAAAGACTTCCCGCAACCAAGGCACACGCCCTTGCCGGAATCGAACCCAGGACCCTTCAGTCCACAGGCTGACACTCCATCCACTGAGCCAAACCGGTTTTGGCCCTTTCTTGCTTTTTTAAACTGTCTCTCATCAACTGCACCCTTAAATAGGCAAGACTATAAATGAGGTTAATATAAAATAATGTTCTTTTGAGTAACTGAAATACCTAAGCTTCTCCTTTACCATTATCTATTATGGAAAAATTATTTTTATATATTCATGTGCTCCAATGAAAGCTACTTCAAGTGGTGCTAAAATGTTTCCTAAAATTAGACCTGTAACAATCTATTCCAATATTCTGTATATATTCTGTGTAATTTTTATACTTGAGATATTCTCATTGATGGGAGCTATTTTAGCAGCTCTTGTCCAGTTAGTAAACTGTAGGATTGAGATTTGAACCCAGTCAGTCCAGACCCAGAATTTTCGCTCTTAACCTCCATGTTCTATCACTGAAGTTGAGGTTGATATCCCATAGAAAGTCCTTAGTACATGTTAGCTATTACTATTTTTATTGTTTGATGTGAGATATATACATATATGTGTATGTTCATATATCTATATATATATCTGTGATATATATATATTCATATATATGTGATATATATCTGTCCATATATATACATATATATACCTGTGATATATATATAACAAATATATAAATGTGATAATTTTTTAAAAATCAATACAATGAAAAAAACTGACCAAAGGAGAAATAATTAAAATATTGTAAGTAAATTAAGAAATTAAAAGAAAGTAAAATATATGATCAGTATTTCTGCTGTGTGTTTTCTTTGGTCTACTATGGCTATTTACTTTGTTTTGGTGAACTGTTTTAAACCTGATAACTGCAAAAATAGCACAAAAGTGATAGTAATGAAGCAGATCTTCCACAAACAAACAAAAGAAGAATATCATGCTGACTATTAAGATGAAATTTTGTGGAGGCTCAAGTAACCAGCTAGGAAATCTAAGAGACAAACTAATAACAATAATAATAATTATTATTAAGGAATGTTAGAATCCCTTATTTCTTAAAAGGTATACCCAGCACTACATATTTAATAATCATATTCCCGTGTGGATCTTGATGAACCCATGCATTCATGCATGAATTCAAATGATAATATGAAGACTTACGGTTAGGATGTGCTATCCCTGACTCTCCTGTTTGGACATGTTTTCTGAAATATATTGTTATACATTGTTTTGGTGTTTTTTTCCCCATAGCTTGAAGCAAATGGACCGCACCTGCAAAAGATAGGATACCTCCCCAACTGACTCAGGCACTCTCCTCTCCCTGACTGAGTTGTGTGCCCACCAGATATCCTGCTATCTTCCACGGATGTCCTGTTGTTGGGGCAGCTACCTTAGCTGGCTGGTGCGACCTGACCCAGGCCCTATACACTAGAACATAAACGCTCCCTCGGTACTGACATTAAAACACTGGTCTGAGCCCACTGTGAGAGAACACAATAAAATTTCTTAAACTCTCACAACATCTCTGGGCCTGGCTCCTGTTGGTGTGGACTTAACACTTACCACTTAAATTTTTACTTAAAAGGGTCTATTTAAAATAGAAGGTTCTTAAAAAAAAATAGAAGGTTCTTGCATAGCATTTGAATTAATTTTCTAGAAGAAAATTTTCCCAATGTATTGCTACTTTATTGATTTCATTATTATTATTTTTTTTTAGAGAGAGAGGAAGGAAGAGAGTGAGGGAGAATGAACGGGAGGGAGAATGAAAGGGACAAAGAAAAAGAGAGAGAGAAACATCAATTGTTTTCCACTTATTTATGCACTAGAGGCCTGGTCAGTACACGAAATTCTTGCACCGGAGTGTGTGTCCCTCAGCCCAGTCTGCACCCTCTTCAATTTGGGACCCCTCAAGTGATGTCCAACTGCCCGTTTAGGCCCGATCCAACTAGGATTGGGTGTCGGACATCCCTCTCACAATCCAGGACTGCTGGCTCCCAACTGCTTGCCTGCTTGCCTTCCTGATTGCCCCTAACCGCTTCTGCCTGCCAGCCTGATCACCCCCTAACCACTCCCCTGACAGCCTGTTTGCCTCCAACTGCCCTCCCCTGCAGGCTTGATCACCCCCAACTGCCCTCACTTGCAGACCTCGTCCCTCCCAACTGCCCTCCCCTGCTAGCCATCTTGTCATGGCCATCTTGTGTCCACAAGGGGACAGCCATCTTTGACCACATGGGGGCAGCCATCTTGTGTGTTGGAGTGATGGTCAATCTGCATATTACCCTTTTATTAGATAGGATAGAGGTCTGGTACACCAGTGGGGGGCAGCTTGTTTGCCCTGAAGGGTGTCCCAGATCAGGGTGGGATTTCTCTTGGGGTGTGGGGCAGCCTGGGCAAGGGGCCTGTGGTGGTTTGCAGGCTGGCCATGCCCCCCAGCGACCCAAGCGGAGGCCCTGGTATCTGGGATTTATTTATCTTCTATAATTGAAATTTTGTAGCCTTGAGCAGAGCCAAGCCTCCTGCTCACTCCCTGACCACAGCCATTTTTGTTGGGATTTATTTATCTTCTATACTTGAAACTTTGTAGCCTTGAGTGTAGGCTTGGGCCGGCCAGGGCAGCAGGGAAGCTTGGCTTCCTCCATTGTCTGGGAAACCTAAACCCCATCCATCTTGGTTGGGTTAATTTGCATACTCACTCCTGATTGGCTGGTGGGCATGGCTTGTGGGTGTAGTTGAGGTATGGTCAATTTGCATATTACTCTTTTATTATATAGGATTCATTGGTTGATTCTTGTCTGTGCCTGACTGGGTATGGAACCCGCAACCTTGGCCTATCAGGAGGATGCTCTCACCAGCTAAGCTACCCAGGGCTCAGTGTATTGCTACATTCATGTGGACATATTAACAAAATTAATTTTTGATAAAATAAATGAAACAATATTATTTTATCATAACTATATATTCTACCAGTTAGTAAAAGTTTTATTTTATTTTCATGTAATAAGTGATATGAAATTCTTTAAAGGTCAATCTTTTTTAAATAAATAAAAATATTCATAACAAAATAAAAGTAGCATACTGATTTACTCAGCACTTGATATAATGAAAACAAGTGTATTTGAGTACTGATTGAAATTTTATTATGTTCTGCTACAGCAGAACCTTACTTTCCAATATTCTTAATTAGTATGATTTCTGCAGACATTTGCAAATACACAAGTCACTAGGAAGTAATATCTCAGGAGTAATAGAGGGCCTACACAACTTGAGAGTGCATCTTGTATTTACAAACCAAGGGGAGAAAGAGGAAGGTATGCTGTTGTGGTTCAAGGAGTCTTTGATATGACTCTATAGGAGTTTCAGCTTCTGCTTGGCCTGACCTCATGAACCTAAGACAGTACCTGGTAAGGACAATGCAGCATAGTGTTAACTCAAAATGAATTTTCTCATGAAACTTAGGGTCATTATTAGGGCCTCTTTTGTCTGTCTTGTCTGGGGAATGCTGGGATCCTCAAAACTTTTCACAGGAATTAAATGCTTGCAAGCACTCGTAACCCAAAAAGGACACTTAAATAGAACCCTAGAAACTTTTGCCAAGTCCCCAAGAGACCTAGTGTCTCATCCTCACACTCCAGGAGAACCTCTTGAGAAGAATGGGACATGCAGGAGCTTCTGGCACTAGCATCAAGCCTAGGAACACTGCTAAGAGGGAAGTCCAGGAAGTGTCCCTACAAGAGTTTCCATGAGGAATAGCAGGAGCACATGTCAGACTAAACAGAACCTGTGATAGTAGATGTGTATTCTAGCATGTTTCATCTTCTAGAGAACAATAATTTGGTTCACAATGGGCACAATATTCAGAACAAATATGATGGCTAGTCTTTCAATATTCTGCATCCCAAGAAGGGAGAATACATTTTTCCACCATATCTTATAGGTTTAGATGCCCAGCAACCCCAAGCCGAAGCTTAAATCTATTACTGAGTCCCTAAAAACACCAAGTGTACCAGGACCATAGAGTTCATTAGAAGGAGATTAATCTAATTTCAAACTTAAAATCTATTTTGCATTTGAGATCTGTTGCCAATTGCTACCATTCCTTATTTGTAACAATTTCCTGGGGGTGGTGATCACCTGCAGGCATCTTCCTGGGGAACCACCATGCCCTATTCTTATAACATATGATCTCAGTGGAGCGGACCACAGGTGGGCTGCTCCTGACCCAGGTCTGGCCAAAATACACTATTCCCCTGCAAACAGTGATGGGTTCAGGGATGATGAGGCCACGCAAGGCCACTGAGACTCACAAGGTCAGACCAGGACTTATGCTAAAGATATCTACATAGACGGTTCTCCTGAGCAGGCTAGCTGCCGGGGCAACACAAATCTAAAGCGTCAGGGGGATCCCCTTTGCCTCCACATGCAGGGAGCCTGCCAACACAGAGGACAGCAGGATCCAGGGCAGAAAGAAAAAGGGAGAAGCACCTCGTGCTGATGACAATGAGGAAACCCTTGGGTCCTGACAAGTCTGATGTATATCCCTGGATACCTGGATAGCTCAAATACTGGAGCCGATAAATTTCCATCTTGTTCAGGCTGGTTTTTCCATCACTTGAAAATCAGAGAATCCTGACTGACTTGCTTATATTTTTCTATTCGCTTGAATTCCACAAGCATTGACTGAGGACCCACTGAGAGCCAGGACCTGTGCGAGGTGCTGGGACTAATAACATGAGTAAAACATAGTTGCTGATCTCATGGGAGTTCTGTGTTTGGCAATAAACCTAAGGTTCAGAGGTTCCCTCCAGGTTAGCAGGCCACGTGCTGTTTTGAAAGCGCAAATCATGGATGTCTGTACTGACCCCATCTCACTGGACCAGAACAGTCATTTTGAAGGGCAAGGAGAGGGAAGAACACTCTAGTGGAAAGCATGCTTTAGAAAACATAAAACTGGCTATGTAGTGTTTCAGAATAATAATCAAAGAATAAAATTATCCTTGCGACACTCTTCTATCAGAAACAAAATGTTTACCATCTAAAACCAGTATTCTAAAACATAATAGAGAATACTGTATTCAGAGCCCACTGTACCAAATATAACCACGTAGAAAAAAAATTCACACTAAATTTAGTTGAGTGTTAATTATGAGGGAGATAAAAAATAAACTCAGAGAGAGCATGAAACATGAGTACACAATAATTTAGGAGTTTATGTACATATTTTTGTATTTAAAATGATTTACTTTTAGAACTTCAAGCTTTGTCCAAAGAGACCCTGCCCAAAGAGCCTGTATTAATATCATTCATCATTTATAAATAAATAGTAACACTTGACCGCAAAAGTTTCTTAAGTAGGTCATAATAAAAAAGATAAAATAAGAATTAGCGTATAACTTTGACAGAAATAAATCTGGTAAAAAGACAAAGATTGTCATGCACAGAAAACTCTAAGTAAAACTAAGAAGTTTGTAGCGCTAACTTTTCTGAGCTCTCAGCTTCATTTTATACTATTCAGCAGGTGTCATGTGCCCCTTTCTTCTATTAATTTGGAATTCTCCAAATTCTAAAGGTATTTATCTCCTTTTGTCCAAGAATTGACCATCCACAATTCTTAAGCGAGGAAGAATTATATGCTGGTATGGAGCTTGAAAAGCAATTTTCCTCAGGTAGGATATGGCTAGGAAAGCTTCAATCAATTTTCTGTCCATTTAGTCTCACCATTCAGAGGCACTATGAATGGCTGTACCAAAAGAGAATTTGGCAGTTCACTTTCCAATAACATGGTTATATCAAGGTAAAGGAATCAGCCAAACAAATCTGAGTGTGCACTACAGTTCAGAAAAATAAGACATCTGTGCTCTATGTCCCTTTTTACTTCCATCCATCGGGGTTTATTTTACTTCCTCCAGTATCCTAGTAATTTTTAAAAGACTGAGCCTTACCTGAGCTGCCCTTAGGAGAGGGATGTTTCACTCTCTTCAAGTGCTCTTTGTTTCAGGTATAGTTATGGGAGCAGCCAGCCTGACTCTGGACCACACATGGAGGACCAGATGGAAATCAAGACCCTTTGCTAACAATCCGGACAGCTCCCTCCTTCCAGGTCTCAGGCACTGACACTCTTCATTAGCTGGCACAGAGCAAACTCACCAAATAATTCACAGCAAGGTGTTAATGATTAATAGTAAGTTTAATGTATTATGGCTCAAACACAAGCCAACAATATATTTTAAACGAGCAAAGCAAAGGGGATGAGATATTACAATGGAACCTCAAAGACTGAGGCAGGTTATAAAGTTTGTACACCAATAAGCATCCCAACAGCCTTGAAATAAAATCAGTTTGATAAAAGTGATCCCATCTATCATAAAGGAAAGCTGGCCTTGCTAACAACTGGTAAGTCACCCATGTCCACATACCTTTCCCTTTCCACCAGTACATGTAAGAAGGTCCCTCACGTCTAGTGAATGCTAATAAATATTTGTGAAGGAGCCTTGGCATGGGCTAAAAGAAATCCAAAACAATTAACAGCCTTAAAAGGATGAAAATCCAGAAAAAATATTAATTGGTAGAAACAATAAGTAGTTATGTATTGTTCAATTGCTTTAAGAAATTAAAACAATGCATGGCATTTGAAGGAATCACAAAAGAAGTAAAATTATTTTCATCGTAAAATTAGTGGATGCCTGGCACATGAGGGTTGCCTATAAGGACATGTTCAGCATATTCATAAATTTACCAAGAGTCTGAATTAATCAGTACACATACTAAGGTTAAAGACATTTTTCCATCAGGAGGCTCAGCTGCTCTCATAGATTACCTAGAATTCAGGGATGTGCGTTCAACACATTCAGTCTTGA
Organism: Corynorhinus townsendii; assembly: GCA_026230045.1. Taxonomy (NCBI): domain Eukaryota; kingdom Metazoa; phylum Chordata; class Mammalia; order Chiroptera; family Vespertilionidae; genus Corynorhinus; species Corynorhinus townsendii. Next base: position 28,457,304 of record JAPDVU010000012.1, read on the forward strand.
CCACTTAGGTTTCCCCTAATACCAAAACAAACAAATAAACAAACAAACAAGCAAACAAACAAACAGAAAACAAAAAATGAAACCACCTGTATTTCCCAATATAGGAGGATGCACTCTTTGAGCGAAAGTAAGGCAGGCCCTAGCTGGTTTGGCTCAGTGGGTAGAGCATCGGCCCCGGGGAATGAAGAGTCTCAAGTTCAATTCTGGTCAAGGGCACATACCTCAGCGGCAGGCCAGGGCCCTGGTCGGGCTGTACCTTGGTGGCAGGCCCTGACCCTGCTTGGGCCTGTTGGGGAGGCAACCAATCCATCGATGTTTCTCTCTGTGTCTCTTCCCCTCCCTTCCATTTGCTCTAAAAATTCAATAGAAAAATATCCTTGGGTGAAGAGTAACAAAAAAAAAAAAAAAAAAAAAAAAAAAAAAAGCAAGACAGATATCAATGGAAATATAAGAATGATACAAATTAGAGTTAATTTACAATGCTGAGAGGCCCAATAAAATTCTAAAAGCCCTTCCTCCTCAAACTGGCAGATACTTATAAAATCATTATCAGAATAATTACATTTTAAGTATCTTTTATTCTGAATACAAATTCTCAGAAGATGGAGACATTTTTGGTCACCAAGGGAGGTGCTTGATATGCTAGCCATATTCTCTTTACTCTTACCCGTTCAGGCTATCCCTTTAAATTCCAAAGTCTTTAAACTATAGATTAGAAGAAAAAAATTAATACAGTCAGAGCTGGACCATCAATTTCAAGTCTAATTTTACAGTTGAGGATGGTGAGAACTTGCCTAGGGTCACACAGAAGGAGAAAATAAGATCAGAAGACAAATCTACTGACTTCAACAAGGGAGCATCTTTCTTTCTTTTCTTTCTTTCTTTCTTTCTTTCTTTCTTTCTTTCTTTCTTTCTTCCTTTCTTTCTTTCTTTCATTGTTTAAAGTATTACATATGTCTCCTGAGGGAGCATTTTCTTATGTACCTACCTTATATCTCAGCCCAGCAGTTCTTGGTCATGACATTCTGCTGTAGGTTAATTAATACCTTTGTCAGAAGACAATTTCCTTATATCAATACTTCATCACTTGAAATGTTTGCAGACAAGCAAAACAAGTCAGAAGTACTTTTGCATAAATTCCCATTTCCTTTTAGAAGGAATATGCAAATTAAAAAAAAGAGTAGGTAGGTTTACTGGGTTTAGAATTCTTACACTCAGCTAGTGGGCATGAAATATTCTCCCCAAAGCAACATGGCTTTTCAAAACAAATTACCACTGGGCTTTCCACAGAATCTTCTCTAATCAGGTGGGATCAACTTGCACTGGGCAGAAACAGCTTACTCTGTAACAAAATTTGAGGACCCTGTCACACCACCACCACCACCACCACCATAATACAGATACTGTGAATCCAGCAAACTTATTCACTCTTGCTTCGTGTGTTTTTCTGGAAAACAGCTGCCTAGTCAGTTACATTTCCCAGCAACCCCTGAATTCTAGATGGGACCATATCTTACCAGAATGTAAGTGCAAGAGATGTATGTCACTTAATAGCCAAAGTGAATGAAAAAGGCTGTGTCTTCTCTTCTCTGTCCTTTATCCTTCTCCTTCTGCCTGAACACTGAGGATTCCAAGATCCCCAGCAAACAACACAGTCCAAATATGAAAGGAACCTGGATTCCAGGAAAGCTCAGAAACATACACACTAGGGTTGTGTGAGTGAGAAATTAACTTCTATTGTGTTAAGCCACTGACATTTTTTAGTTTGTTTTTATAACCACTATTTTTTATAACCTAAGTGACACACTGACTTTACTAGCTATATATATGGGCAACATAGACATCCTGATACTAGTAGCTGCCAATAAATAAGGAATAGAACATATCAATTTTATTATTAAACTAGAAGCCTGGTGCACAAATTTGTGCACGGGTGGGGTCCCTCGGTCTGGCAGGAAATTGGGGCCAATGGGGAGGGGCAGCCTGCCAGGGGGAGGGAGGTTGGCCCCAGCAGTAAGCTAATCAATAGACGATTCCATGAGGAACCAGGCTCTCTCCTCCCTCCTGTCTAGGTCCAGGGTGCAGGTGAACCAGATTCGGGGCTGTCAGGGCCCCAGCAGCAAGATCTAGGTCAGTGTGCATCATAGCTACTGGCCAGTCATCCAGTTGTTCCAGTCATTCCGGTTGTGCAGTCATAACACCTGCTTAGGCTTTTATATATATAGATTTCTCCCCTGTCTAGCTTGCTTCCAAGATCACAGTCACTGGCTAGACTAAACTAAGTTCAGCCAAAATTCAGAAGTTCTTAGAGGCAAGCCAAGCATTTAAAAGGACATTTTTATTCTGTCATTATGGTGTGTGATAAGATTTATTGCAAAATAGCACCTGACTTTAGGTTTCTGCTGTCATTTATGTCTCTGTAAGTTTCTGAAATCCATGTGAGAGAGTGTATTATTTTGAAGGGGGGAAAAGCATTAATTCCAGGTGCTAAGGTGCATAATTCTTTTGGAAACACTTTACAAATCTGTAATAAATGAGGTCCTAAAACCTGATCATATGTTCAAAGTTCTGACTAAAATTAAATTTGTGCCTCCTTTTTATTTAAAAAATACACAAGGTATAAATCTCCTGTGGCCAATATATCTTTGTTCAAATGATCATTTAAATACCAAAGGAAATGTTTATTGTCTATTTTGCATGCTTTTATGAGAACTAGTGATGGTGATTCCCTCTTAGAAAGAATAAGGAAAAAAATAGAGGCACTAGTTTTTGATTTGGACTAAACTAGGGAAATGTGACCAGGAAGGTGCCTTCCCGGAGGGCATGCTGAAAGACAAAGGCTTGAAATAAAGGGAAGATTGGAGTCCCACAGTTTTTTCACAGCTGTGGCAGACAGGATGACCAATTCTGAGACCCTCTACTTCCTACCAAACCCAAAATCTATTTTCAGCTTAGCTTATAGTTAGTTAATATCAGACGTTGCTTGCATTCTCACCCTCTCAAATCCTTAAGCAATTTCACCCATTTTAACTTTGTGTCATACTTCTGAAAAAACAAGGTGAGATTACCCAGAAAGCGTTTTGATGTAGACAGAACTTTTTATTTAAAACTATACGTACTATATATATATATATATATATATATATATATATATATATATATTATCTTGTAAAAGGGTCTAGCTTACCTAAATTGAACATTAAAAATCAATAAGCCCTGGCTGGTTTGGCTCCATAGTTAGAGCACTGGCCCAAGGATAGAAGGATTGTGGAGTTTGATTCCCCGTCAAGGGCATGTACCTTGGTTGCAGGTTCAAACCCAGGCTGGGGCAGGAGCATGAAGCAACCAATCCATGTGTCTCTCTCACATCAAGCTCACTCTCTCTCTCTTTTCCTCTCCTTCTCCCTCTCCCTCTCCCCCTTCCCTTCCACTCTATCTAAAAATCAATGGAGAAAAAATATCCTCACTCCTTGGGTGAGGATTATTAAAAAATCAGTAAAATCGTTTTTCCAATAATTGAGACAAAATAACCAATTTAATTCCTGTACTAATTTTTATCAGTTTTGTAAAAATACTTCTTTCACGATGCTTTCTTTATCTTTTTCTGATGGATGTCATGTCTTTCTTTTTATTGATGTACCTTTTATGGCTCTGTTTATCTCTTTAATTCATTTTTTCTAGCTATTTGCACACAGCTTATCTATACCAACAGACCCAAGCTCTGAGGAAGCACATCTAATTTACCTTGGTCTTTTCTGTACATCTCTACCTCAGATAGTGCCAAGCCAAACATTTTTAAAACAAATGTTTTGAAAGAAGCATACACATTGTAGAACACTATCAACTGGACCTCATTTGTAATGTCTTACAGAAAAAATCTCCTTCCATGTGTCAGTACAGGTGAGGACACCATTTCTGTGCCTTGCATAACAAGGAGGTGCTGCTAGAAATTTTCCTAATAACTAAACTTTGCTCTGAATAATGCCAGAGAGCAGTTCTCAAGTTAACATCAGTAGATCTGTATCTAGAATAAATGCTCAAACACTAGCATTTTAAAAAAGACATTGACTTAATCACCTTATTAGGTGTTGTGTTGTAATTATTCCACAGTATTTCTTCATCTACATCATTAGGTGACATTTGAAAATCATAATATTATATTTTTAAATGCTAGTTACATACATTGCAATGTAGCCTAAAGTCTAAAAATAATTAAAGATTGGGAGTAATTTTTTAAATGTTTTTAATTTTTGTTTGGAGGTCTAAATAGAAGCCTAGCAAATCCTCCTCATTTATTTATCTACCATAATTCTAATTTGTTTTTTTTCCCCAAGAAGTAATAAGAAGTGAAATTATACTTTATCCTATCTAAGCTATTTATTTATTGTTCCATCCTATCTAATAAAAGGGTAATATGCAAATTAACCATCACTCCACAACGAAAATGGCGGTGCCCATAGCCATAAAGATGGCAGCATCCACCGGAGCCATGGAGCCAGCAGAGCAGGCGAAGGAAGCCAAGCCTCCTGCAGGCTCAGGCCAGTGGCTGAGGGAGACATGCAGGGAGTAGAGTGGGGAGACATGTGGGGAGTTCCGTGCAAATATGTCGTGTCCTTATGGGTGAATCCTAAACCGAATGAGTGCCACATTTAGACCTAATTCCCATTAGAAAAAGGACCTGGGAGGAGGGATTTAGGCATCATGAAGCCATCATGACCTGCTTGATCTCCAGAACTGCTGTCAAGCACAGGCAGTCTGAGACCCTCCCAAACACCACCTGAGCTAAACCTGGGAACCAAGATATTTTCAAGGCCCAAAGCTGACTGGGGTAACGGGGCAGGGGAGCAAAGCAGGCAGAACAGCCAACTCAACCAAAGACGCAGGAGCCTAAGATGAGGCAGAGACATGGCCTGGACACCGATGCTCTCCCGCAGAGGTGGTGCCCACACCCAGCTGGGGGGAGGGGGTGTGTACGTGCAGAATTTAAGCCCACCAGCACGAGGGAAAGTCAAAGCATGTCTAAGGATTTTTTGTACATGTCCCACAGTCGAGAAACAGAGTCGGAATCAAGAAGCGAAGTCTTACCTCAGCGCTGGGGTGCTTAAAAGTATCTAAAAATAGCAATTCCATCACCGAGTCCACTGCCACGTTTACCGCAGGTGGGAGGCTCGCAGAGAACTTTCAAGGCAGCCCTATAACCTCCGGGTGACAGCGGCTTGGGAGAGGGAGAGAGTGCAGCACTTCAGGTGTCCAAAGAGCTGGCGCTGCAAACCTTGGCCTACTCCGAAGCGCGGTGCTGCCTGCTGCCGGAAGCCTCCGCCCGCCTTCTCTAGAGTGTAGGACAGAGGCTGAGAGACGACAGGCGGAGATGGTGGTCCAAATCCTGTCGTTGTCTGCATTACCTAGCCGCTGCGCCCTCGCCGACTGCCCGGGTGCTTGCAGAGCATCTGGGAGCCAGCCACCCTGTCCTACAGAGCATGCGTTCCACCAGGAGAGGACAGGGATGTGGGGAGGAAACAGCCTCAAGACAGACGTGAGGTGCAGCTGTTAGTGGGCATGGGCATCATGAAAACGTGGGAATGAAGCCACACAGGAGCTCCACGAGGGAGGGGCAAAGGGAGGCTCACTGAGGAAAACTGGACTGAGGGAGGAGAGCCAGACGGATGCCTGGAGAAGGGCATCGGGCAGAGGGGACAGCTTATGGAGGGGCAGCAGGACGAGCAAGAGGCCAAACGGGAAGGGGGTCAAGGCTGGGTCAGGGGGCACATCCTGCACGGATGGAGGGCCCCTGAGAACCTGGCTTCCCCTGAGTGCAGGCGGAGGCACTGGGGCTGTAGGTGAGGACCTGCTGGCTTCTGTGTCAGGAGCAGACTGAGGGGGAAGAGAAAGCAGGGAGACAGCAGGAGGTGACAGCACCCTCCCGAAGGGTGATGCGGAGACAGTGGAAACTGTGGTAGCCGAGGTGGCGGCTTTGGGGTGTACTGGAGGGAAGCCAGAGTGTAAGGAATGATGTGGGGGGGATGGGGAGGCCCCATGCTCCGCTCGGCCCCTAGGAAGGCAGGGTCTCCGGCAGCTGCTGGCAGGGGCCGTCTGTTTTGAGGGTCTGACTGTAAAACCCAGACCTTAGTTTGAGCTCCACATGAGGGACGTGGAATGTTCACGACCATCCTCCCACCCTGAGGTCCAGGAGGAGGGCCATTCCCGCTGGCTGCCCTAATCCCTCCATAATGGAAGATATCCTATGTAATAAAAGACGAATATGCATATTGTCCCCTCCACCAGGAGTTCGACCACTTGCTATGACGTGCATTGACCACCGGGGTGGGGGGGGGGGGGGAGCACAGAAATGGTGGGTGTCAGCGATGAGGCACTGGCAGTGGATAGCAGTGGAGGTGCTGCTGGCCCCAATGGGCTTCTGAGACTGCAGGGGCAGGTTGGGCTCACCATGGGTTCTCGTAAGTCACAGGGGTCCTCAGACTTTTTAAACAGGGGGCCAGTTCACTCTCCCTCAGACCGTTGGAGGGCTGGACTATAGTTTAAAAAATAAACTATGAACAAATTCCTATGCGCACTGCGGGCTTGGGATGAGTTGGCTGCTAAGCAGGACAGGCAGTGGCACCCAGCGGGCCAGATAAATGTCCTCAGTGGGCCACATGTGGCCCGCGGGCCATAGTTTGAGGACCCCTGTCTTAGGAGCTGGTCTGCCAAGACTGGCTGGGGGAGAGCATGCTACCTGCCTGGCTTCCGTGCAGTGCAGCTGGGCAACCCAGAGGCCCATGATGCACCCTGGCCCACACTTACCACATCTCAGCGTAGGGATTTGGACACCGTGACTCAGGCAGAGGGGGACAATTGGGAGTCTGAAGGCCCAGGTACTGCTCAGAGCCCAGAGGTCAGCTGGGACCTGCCCTTCCATGCCATACCTTTATGATTCAATAGCCAGCCAGGCCTAGGGACCATACCTGTGCACCAATTTTGTGCACCAGGCCTCTAGTTAAGAAATATAAGCATTGCCAACTAATTGTAAGATGCCAGCAATTACAAGAAACATTTTAATTTCAGAATCAATGAAATGAGATACTTAGCAGAGAACATGTAAGATGAAATAAACATTATGGAAATATAAAAAGAATGAGAGAAATACTTATTAAGAGTTAACTATTTTCTTTTATGATGTCTAATTATTTTCCTCAACTAATATCATATTTATATAATTATAGTGTCTAAACTTTTTAAAAGTATAAAATACAGTCAGATTTTTAGTGACATATGTTAACTATTATGTTAGTGTAACCTCAAAGGTCAAGAGTAGAGTGTTGGGTGGGGGGACAATGGGGAGATATGGACACATGTAACACCTTAATCAATAAAAAATTTTGAAAAAAAAAGAGTAGAGTGTTGTATATACTCACATATTGGTAAACCTGATTCCCTCCAAAGAGAACTAGGTAATAAAATACACTATAGGAAAGAGAATCTTCACTGTGTCTTTAAGTACCTTTTGAGCTAACTGCCATGTGCATATATTAAGTATGCAAATTTAAAAATAAAACTAAAATAGCTTCTCTTTTTTAAAAAATTGGGAAAAGAGAATATAATATATAAAATGTTTGATTTTTCTAACTACCAGTTTAGGAAAAAAACACACCAACAATTATAAACAGAGTTTATGAGCTTAGACTCATTGCAGGATTAACCCAAAGGTTAGATGTCACTGAGGATCCATTAAGTGTATTTCAGAAGAGAAAACAGTTTTCCTTTAAGAGATGACATCCATCCTGAGGTTTGCAAGAAACACACCCAACTCTTTGCATGGGAAATGCCTTTTCACTGAAGACATCATTGGGCTTCAAGAGAGGCAGAATTTACTGTTCAGAACAAGATGATACTTTTAGTTTACAGAAATAATTTGGATTATAACAAGATCTGACCGTTTGGGATAAAGCCAAGTAGCAGTGTACAAATAAGGGTTTTCTGTGACATTCTTTGATGTCTAAATGCATAAAGGAGAAAAGAATCTTAAAGGTTATACATACAAATTGAAGAGTACTATCCTGTGTCCCCAGCCTGTGGCCTCAGAGGGGCCACAGAAGTCCTGCATTTCTCCACCCAGCAGTGACCTGCTGTGGTGCAGATTAGGACTCCAAATAAATGAAGGTTTAAGACAAATTTTACTTTTGAGTTTTCACCAGACTACCTCCAGGTGACTAACATTCTCTGCTTCAGAAAGTTTTCAAATTCAAACCATAGGAGGGGGTGGTGGATGAAGATGAGTGAACTGACAGATTTGTGTGGGAACGCAAATCTGTCAGACTGTCTTTATAAAATGGAAAAATATAAAATGGGAAAAGTCACTTTATAAAATGGGTGACTCTGATTCAAAATGTATGGATTAAACAAAGGACTCAAAACGATGCTTTAAAGTGTTCCTGACGTCTTAGAAACTACCCTCAGCTTTTGATTCCCAATCATTCTCAGCTGTGATGCTGTGTCCACGTACACATTTCAAAGTGTCTGCAGCATGTATCTGGCTAGAAATGAGCCACAGAAAACCAGTTCTTGCATTATGGGCATTCTCCCCCTTACCAGAACACTCCCACAGGCTTTCAGCACCAACACCGATCCTAGGAATCCCCAGTAGCACTCTAGAGAGAATCTGGTTCAATTTTCACTGGATATAATCATGCATTTTCCATGGCCTTTCTGTCAGCGAGACTTGAAAGACTGAAAAAGGGGGATTTTTGCAGGAGCGAGTAGAGAGAGGAATCAATAGTTTTGTCCTGGCCAATGTGAGGTTAGAGATGTCTAACAGAAATCAGAGCAGAGAAGTCACATAGGCTTTGACTCTGTAAAGTCTGGATGGAGCTCATGGGGGAAAATAGCATCTGAGAGTCAGCAGTGTAGAGATGGGACTCTACACTAAGAGAGCAAGGTGCAAAGTAAAGAAGAGGGCTGAGAACACAGCTCTAGGGAACTGCAACCTTTGAGGGGCTGATGGAGAAGAAGGGACCGCAAATAAGCCTCAGAGAGAATAATCAGGGAAGCAAGAAATTAAAACTAATGAGTTAATTAAAATAAAATTTTAAACTCGATGGTTCATGGAAAACTAGAGATGAAGTGGTTTTATGTTAAGTGCTGCTGAGATGGGAAGTAGGGTATTGATAAAGAACAGTGCAGTGGTTCAGAGGAGAAATCCTAAACCAGACTGCTTCAGGTTCAAATCCTGCTGTATCATTTATACACAGTGAGACCTTTGTCAAGTTACTTAGTTTTCCAGTGCTTTTATTTGTAAAATGGGCATTATAATCATATGTACCTTATAAAGATGATAGTAAAATTTAAATTAGTTAATATAGATTCAGTAATTAGAATAGTGCCTGACACACATTAGGCATTATAGAGGTGGTATTATTATTATTATCATCATCACCTTTGGCTTTGGCAAGATGTTGACCTTGGTGGAAGCCATTTCAGTGACATTGTAAGAATAAAAACCTACTTTACTATATTGAGACAGTATGAGATGAAGAAAAGCGTAGAGTGAGAAGAAACACTTTAAGATATGAAGGGAATGGAGGAGTAGATGGAGTTGAAAGAGGAATTTTTGCTCCTTTAATTAGAAATGAGTGGTATTAATCCATGTTTATATGGAAAATAGGAATTATTCAGGAAAAAAAAATCCAAAAATAAGAGGAAAAGAGATCACTGCAAGAGTCAAGCTTTGAGCAGTGTTGAGAGCTGGAGCCTAAATGGAACAGGACTTTGCCTGCCATCATCATAAGAGGACGGTCAGCCAGGGCGTTAGGTCAGTAGATTTGGGTGGTGGGAAAATGAAGTACAGCATGTCTAAGTATATTTATTTCTCTGAAAATATTTGGAGACACTATCAACTGGGAAAGGTTTTTAGAGTTTTGAGAAGAAAGAAGAGTAAAAACATTGTCTAAGAGAAGGTGACTTTATTATATAGGAGGGGTAGGTAGGATCTCCTGGCACTGTTAAGCATCTATTTCAAATTCGTAGTAATAAATTGTAGTGAGTCAGGTCAGCATTATTCCAAAATATCCTTCCAAAAGCACTTCCAGTGCTTTATGTAAAGAAAATACATAACACATTTCTCTTGTATTCTCTCCACATTAGATAGTATTATTTGACTTAAGAATTTGATTATTTCTTTACTACACAGGGAGTTACATATAAATATTTTATTATTCAGTTAAAACATTCATTTTTCATACTGAAACATGGAATTTCTCAAAGATTATTTTTTTTCCAAATAAATCAATATTATGGCCATATCTATTCAGATAACATATTTCAGGACACCAGTGATTGAATGTCTGTTATGCTTTAGGTTCTGAAATGCAGTACTTCCTTTTTAAAAAAAAAATATATTTTATTGATTTTTTTACAGAGAGGAAGGGAGAAGGATAGAGAGTTAGAAACATCCATGAGAGAGAAACATCGAGCAGCTGCCTCCTGCACACCCCCTACTGGGGATGTGCCCGCAACCAAGGTACATGCCCTTAACCGGAATCGAACCTGGGACCCTTCAGTCCACAGGCTGACGCTCTAGCCACTGAGCCAAACCAGTTAGGGCTACAGTACTTTCTTGTTTGAATCTGAGAAGGATTCCCAAACTGTATTCTAATATGTTTTCTCTTTAAAATGATCCTCATAGTTGCAATCCTTGCTCCTTCCATCACTATCATTTATAATACATATGCTGAAAGTAGAATATTATCCTAGCCTTTACACAAAAGCAAAGTCATAATTCCTATGTTTGTGGAACTTACACATTCTATTATTTCCCATAAATATATAATCCTACTATCCTGGATTTTATGATGACTAAAACCACTCAGTCACATGATTCAATAAAATCTAAAGGGCTGTTAGAGACCTCAAAGATATTTCTCCCATTTTTTTCTCTCTCTTCTTACATTACCTCATGACTTTCATCTTCTACAAGTCTTTTTATCTTGTGTTAGAATTTAAAAGTGCTTTTATCTGGACATCAAAGATATTACTTCACATAGAACAGATTATAGCTAAACCATTAGATCTTTCTTTCATTATACTTCAGTAGTGATCAGCAATCAAGAATTGGGGTGCATTGGACTTTTATCCTTAAAAAGCCAACCTTTTAAAAGGTCAATCATTTTTTAACACCGAAATTTCACACACATTAAACATTAGGATGTATGTGTTTTATGAGGAAGGTAGGGGAATGATGTCCATTAATTATTAGAAAATTAGTCCAATGTGCAATTCTTGGGTTTGTACCTCCCAACCTAACTGCTTGTTCAATTGATGGTAGTTATCTTTTTAGGGTGTTCAAATGATTCAAGTATTGTATGGACTGAATTGAGCCCTACCAAAATTCATTATGTTCACGCCCTAAGCTCCAATGTGATGCTATTGGAGGTAATTAGTAGTAAACAAAGTAATAAGAGTGGGGCCCTATTCCAAGGGGATTAGTGCCCTTATAAGAGGACAAAGAGACACTAGAATGTTTTTGCTCTCTCTCTCTCTCTGCACAAGCACAGAGGAAAGACCGTGTGAGAACACAGCAAGCCAACCATCTGCAAGCCAGGAAGAGGCTCTTACCAGAAACTGGATGTGCTAGCACCTTGATCTTGGACTTCAGGTGGGGAAATAAATTCCCATTGCTTAAACCACCCAGTCTATAATATTTTGATATGGCAGCTCAAGCAGATTAATACAAGTATATATTTATTTACTTCTAGGTAGGTCAATTGTCTGGTTTGAGTTTTGATGGAATCATTTTAAACATGTGAACATATTGAGGACAAGGCAATAATGTGATCACAATGTAACTATTTGCTATTAGCTAATTAACCTCAGCTGCCACCTGAGTCCCAGGTTTCCAACCCCCTAATTCTGTTCTACTTTCTTTTTTGTCATAGTAGTTACCACTTCTAACATACTATATGATTTACTTATTTAATTTCATTTCCTTTGTAACTTTTTTTATCTCTCAATTCCACACTAAAATGTAAATTCTTCTAGGGCAGGTCTCTCTGTCTGTTTTATTTATTGATGTATTCTAAGCACCTAGAATAAAGCTGGTTTTGGAGTAGACATTCAAGATTGTATGAGTGAATGAATGAATGAGTATAAGTTTTATTAAGTGAAGTAATTTGATTTTTAAACATGTATTTCAGAATTTATAATTACATAAGAATGCTATCTCCTGAAATAGTCACCCTAGGGAGTGGGCTCTATCCTTATTCCAGTTATGCCATTACTCAAAAAATAAGAATTTCTTAATCTTTAGTTTATGAGCCATATAAGAAATTAGTCTTATTATCTTATAGTTATATTTTATTTTTCAATATAATTATTAATTTTTAGTTCAATCAACTATTTTCTTTTTCAAACCTTGATCGAAATGACTTGCAGTTCTCACCCAAAATCAAGTTCAACCTGAAAAGGCAAAGATTTGTGACGATTCCATAGACAATTAACAGCAACAAAAATCTCTCCTTGCACAATCACCAGAATTGAAGAAAGAGAGCCCCAGCCACATTCTACAATGTTATTAGTATCAGTACAGACTGCATTTAACATTTCGGGCAGGACACATAACTATTGCTTCTCAAGAAGCATTTGGATGATCACATTTGACAGTGAGTTTGTTCTTTTATACCTGTGTTTTTCCATCTCTTGCTGATTTAATTAAAATTTTAAATTAAGTACTGAGCTGTGTAGGATATGAAGTACAAGAAGAAGCAAATGCATAAAAAATTAACAAAGTGACACATCTTTAGAAGCTATTTCATGGGGCTACCTTTTACAAACAATCTCGTTCTTCCCGTACAAAAGTATCGCATGCTTAATTGGAGAAAACTCGAAAGACACATAAAAGAACGGAGAAGTGTTTTGATGCAATTTCCCTGTGTGCAGGAAATGGTGTGAGGCAGGCATGATGGCCGCAGCTCCATCTCAACCTGCACTCTGGCTCTCCACTCACAGGCACATTCACCTTTCTGCAGTTCTCTGACTGCTTGCTCCCTCTCTGGTCCTGCTGCCTCAGCCCCTTCATTAATGGCTCTTTCCTCTCCTAGGTGTGCTGTACATTTTCCCATTCATCTGGTAGCTCCTTCTCACTAAACAGACCCTAGCTTTCATGTTGCTCCCTTAGGGGAGCCTTCTGTCACTTCCAGATATGTTAGGTTCCTTCTATTTTGACTTTGTAGCATGAATCACAGTGGATGGTTATAGAATGAGTGACTATTTGATTCAACCCTGCCTCCACAGTTATTTATGTAACACAAGCCCAGGAGCTATTATTGTTTTGCTCACTAGTAATCCTTCCAGTACTTCTCAATAGGCCCAGTGTAAATAGATGCTCAATAAACACATTCCTCCACTCTGCACACACTTTTCAAGTGATGACTGCCTGACAGGAACCAGGTGAGGTGCTGGGAAAACTGGACATGTCTATATCTGGATTCTAGCCAAGCTCTTTGGCTCATACGGAAATCATCACACCTGGTTACCAGGTCCCTCTGAGGAGGTCCTGAGCTGCTTTAAGATTTGATCATATATATATTATGCTTTCTTCAAGAGATACTATAAGAAATGTATATTAGAAAAGTATCTGTGTATCTCTTGAAAAGACAATATTCAAAACCTATTATCTGCAATTAAGATCCATGTCATAAATATCTCTATGAAAAAAAAAGGTTTGACATTCAAATGAATTTGTGTGCTTCCTATTATTTTGGGTCTACATGTTTTAATATATCAAATGCTTCAAATCTATTTTGTAAATAGGTGAGAGTGTAAATAATAAGTAAATATTAGACAATTATTTGTTTCAAAGTCAAGTGTTTTAATTATTTTAGTAAGTTCATACTTTTTGAAACTATTTTTCTTTTTCTTAATATTTTATTGATTTTTCAGAGAGAGAGAGAAACATCCATCGGCCGCCTCCTTCACATCTCCTGCCAGGGATCTAGCCCATAATCCAGGCATGTGCTCTGACGAGGAATCAAACCAGCAACCTTTCAGTGCATGGAAGATGCTCCAACCAACTGAGCCACACCAGTCAGGGAAAAACTCTATTTTTCATATCTTGAGTTATTAAATATTATCCCACTAAATGCATTCAGATACTTAATCTAGCCTCAATTCTGATATCTGTATATATGTTATAAGCAAGATAATATTAAAAATGACATATGGTACATCAGTATTGTGTAATAAGCCTTCCATCTTGTTTTATAATAACAATCACCTTACTAGCTCAAAATTCAGTGGATTGGCACTTTGGGCTGAGTTTAGTCAGGCAGGCCTTTTGCTAGACTCACTCATGAAGTTTCAATCAGACAGATTTTCAGCTGGGAATGGATGGTCCAAGATGACCTCACTCATATATGTTGGTACTGACTGTTAGCTGGGCCACAAGTCTCCAGCAGACTAGCCAGGGCTTCTTCAAACACACAGCACCTGGGTTCCAAAAGCAGCACGAGAAACACAATTTCAAAGCTCAAGTGCTTTCCAAGGCTACTTGCAACATATTGCTAATATCCTATAGGTTAAAGTAAAATACATGGTCAACTCAATGTCAGAGTAGGGCATTGATACAGGGAGGCCTGATTAATTGAAGGCTATCACTTTAACAATTAAGACAGAATATAATAATTAAATTAAATAATCTTTCTTCCCCATTTTAAAAATACCATTGCAAGCACTGTCTTTGACTAAACAGTACACAATCTCTGTATAGCAATGGTGGCTTACCATAACCTCTATATTAGCAATTGTGGCTTATTATAACCTGTATTGTTTTTCTAGGGTCTTGATTCACTTTTCTGATGGCAAAAGAAATATTCTTTTTTTTTTTTTCAAAATTAGAAAAAAGGTCAGACTCAGACACTAGGGTATGTGAAAATCAATATTTCATTAGATCAAGCACAGCCCCAGTACCAATGCAGAGAAATAAAACCAAGGAAAAAATGTATGTTTGCAGAACAAATATGGAGACAGTATCTATAACTATAAAAAAATGTAGTGAATAACAATACATATTCTCAACTTTCCATTCAGGGACCAGAATTATCAAAAGATCACAAAGATAGGAAAACAAATATTATCCTGGTAAAGTGAGGATACTAATGATCATTATGACTTAACATTTATAATCTGGATTCAGTGAAGTCCTGTGAAATAAACAAGCTCTCAAATCAAATGAAATATCATTATTCGGTTTAGTGAGCATTATAGTATTTCGGTTCAATAAACTGAGAAAAAAACATAGCTTGGTTTATCTTTCAAGCCAGTTCATCAGGCATTCTCTATATCAGAAAAATAAACATATTAAGAGTCAGTCTCTAGCAAAATTGGAAGTTTGCAATTAGAGTTCAATGTAATTGGAGTAGGTTTCAAAAAGCTGTCTCTAAACTACTTTGTTATCCTCATCTCCTGCATTGCATAAATCCCCTCTCCTCCAAGTACATTAAAACGCTTTATTCTTGCTTGGCTGGTATTGCTCAATAGTTGAGCATTGACCTATGAACCAGGAGGTGACAGTCCAGGCACACGGGCTCGATCCAGTGAGGGATGTGCAGACGGTAGCCAATCAATGATTCTCTCTCATCATTGATGTTTCTATCTCCCTCTACGTCTCCTTTCCTCTCTGAAATCAATAAAAACATATTTTTAAAGAAACAAAACACTTCATTTTTTCACATTTGCACATCTTGAAAATCATGATTTCTATCCCTAGTCATCCCCTCCCGGTCTTTTCAACCTCGCCCATTCTTTTTCTTTCAGAAGACCCGGAGAAATGTCTCTTCCTGTGTGAGTGGCCTTAAGCAGAGATAACTGCTCGTGGAGGTCCCACACTCAGAGCCCCGTAGGTCCTTTGTCTTCCCAACAGATCTTGCCCCCACTTTGGTTGGTTTCCTGGGTGGATGGCTCTGTCCACTCAGAAGAACCCGAGTTAAAGAACAGATTCATGGCAAGGTGTCAGCTCAAGCTCTCTGCTCAACTGAAGACAAGAGGATGAACTGGGGTGACCAGGGGATGGGGATGGTAGTGAGGGAGCAGAAGGAAGATGGAAAATGAGGAGCTGGTGAGAGAGAAGGCGAGGATGAAATAAATCAAGGAGGGAAAAGTGGGGAAAGAAGGAATCCAGGGAGAAGAAGTGAGGAGAAAAAATAGCACTAGCTTGCAGAGGGCTTACAATGTGCCCACCTGTAGATTTTACACACACTGTCTTTTTCAATGTTTACAATAATCTTATATCCTACTAGAGGCTTGGTCCACAAAATTCGTGCATGGGTAGGGTCCCTAGGCCTGGCCGGCGATCAGGGGCCTTCCTTCCCTGGCTGCGGGCTACCAGCTGGGCCTTCCTTCATTCCACACCACCCCCTGGTGGTCAGCGCACATCATAGCAAGCAATCAAACTCCCAGTCTCCCAGTCAAACTTCCGTGGGGACACTGCATATTGGGCTTTTTTATATATGTAACTAGGGGCCCAGTGAAAGAAACTGTGGCCTGCAAGGCTGCAGTGGGCACAGAGGCAGGTCTCAGCCCATCCTCCGCGCCCCCACCCTGGCCTTCCTGCCACGCCCCCATCCCCTGTCTGCGGGCAGCCCGCCACCGCTCCCACTCGCTGACAGCATGGAGCAATTGGGGCCAGTGCCAGCAGCAGGTGTGAGTGGGGCCAGTGCCATCAGTGGGTGTGAGCGGCAGCTGCTGCCCCGATCACCCCTCAGGAGCAGGGGGAGGTGGAGAAGCCCTCAGGGGCGATCGGGGCCACACTGCCAGCAGGTGTGAGTGCCAGGTGGGACCATGGCATGCGGGAGCAAAGAATTTTCAGTAACCACCACAGTGACCAGCTCCTCGCCTTGGTCTGGTATTCCTCACGTGCTCTACCATCCCACTGCAGCTGATGCCCACCATGTTTCACACGCGCCCCCTGGTGGTCAGCGCATGTCATAACGACCAGTTGTTCAGTTGTTTGGTTGTTCTGCAGTTTGGTCTATTTGCAAGTTAGGGTTTTATATGTAGAGATAAGGTAAATACTATTATTATCCCTATTTTATGGACAAAGAAACTGATGCACAGAGATAGTTACCTCATCAGGAATCTCACAGTTAAGAAGGGGTGGGGGAAAGAGATTTAACAAAGGTCTAGACATCCTCACCCAGAGCAATAGCCAGTAAGCATTCCTGCCTCACATTTATCTGCCCTTAAAATCAACAGAGTAACTCCAGACTCTTGCCTGGAACTGTCTCCTGATCCATGTCATCAAGATCACATCCAGAGAAATTACATTTTGCAAAGATTTTTTTGTAAAGTGCATCCCACCTTTTCATCAAGATAGGCTAGATTTTAAATCTCAATCAACAAAAACAATTGCTAAGCTAAGTATTCGACTTACTGAGTCTCAGTTTGTAGCAGAAATTCCTTCAGTATGTCGCTCCAAGCTTACCTTCAGAGATGTTATAAGCAACAGACTTACAAAATCTAATGCTGTATTTGTTGCTGGCTTGCTGCGTATGACCTTGCTCCCTGCTAGAGGAGGCAGGGAGCACTGCACAGGAGAGCTATGATCTAGTGACAAAGAGGAAGACTCTGCAGCTGTTCAAGCCCCACCTCCAACTGCTACCAGGCCACCAACAATGAAGTGTATTGGAGTCTCGAAGCCTTAGCTTTTTCCTCAGTAACATGGCAGTCCCTAGCTTACAGAGTTGTGAAGATTATATGAGAAAAAGCTTGTAAAACACTTAGAACCGTGCCTCACACATAGAAAGTGTTCAGTAAATGTCATCAAGCCATATCCTTCAATACAAAAATTCCATGTAATTTATTTAAAATGTTCATTCTAGGAAAGGCTTTGCCTCTCATGAAGAGTTGACATATTTTTTCTATTGTTGCATTCGATCTGAATTTTTTTCTTTCTTTTTAAAATTAAATTTATTGGAGTGACATTGGTTAATAAGGTTATACAGGTTTTAAGTGCACATTTCTATGGTACATCATCTGTACATCGCATTGTGTACCCACCACCCAAAGTCAAAACCACTTCTGTCACCATATATTTGAACCTCTCTACCTCCCCTCACCATCCCCCCACCTCCCAAACACACACACACACTCTTTTTCCCTCTGGCAACTTCTTTTATGGACACTGAGCTTCTCTTTTAGTTCTGGTCACTACTAAGATCCGAACCAAAATTTCACCTCAACCTTAGCAGCTTTGTGCAATTCTGTTGCTTGCTGATCCCTCATCCAACATTGCTTTCCTTTCCATCTATATTTTCCCTCACCCGGGTTGTTTGTTTGCATTTGTATAAACATTATTGTAGGCTGTTTCAAATTTGTGGGATATATCAACAACAATAAATGAATAAATAATGTTGTTTATGTGTGCTCAGCCATCAGGAAAGACTGTTCCCCTAAAGTGAACTTGATGATTTGTATGCAACATGTTATTAGAAAATTAGTAATAAATACTGAATTAGTAATGAATTACTAAATTAGTAATGAATACTGAATGACAGGGAATATAATACTAAATGAAATGAAAGCTCTACCAAAAACATTCATTTTCCAGTTCTAGATAAACAATTATGAAAGTTTAAATATTTTCAAATTACTTGAAATTTATTTCTCAATGAGAAGGGTTTTTCCCCATCTGGGGTCATCTTTCACAATCATTTCAATTAATACCCCTCTCATTCATGCAGGAGGACTTCCTTGCTGAGTCTGCTACTGAACACCGTGGTTATACACCAAGATGCACTCACAGACCTTCCCGTCAGGCCCCCATTGGAATGGCAACAGTTTTGGAGCTGCCCAGGAATGGAGAGAGCCACGCTATCCTGTTTTAGGTGAGAAAATAAGGTGCAGAGAGTTTATATGATCTGAAGACAGTGACAGCAGAGCTCAACAAGAACGCAAGCTCGTCAGTCTCCATCCAGGTTCTCCTCACTATACTCAGCTACAACTTTCTAGAAAAGCCAGAGCCATAAGGACAGAACACTAAGTTAGTTACATATACAGAGAAAGAATCAGCTGTTCTCTCAGTTCAGGTTTCCTTTCTAAAATGCCGTCTTATACAAACAGCAAACTATTTATTTAACAGAAATTCTGTGGAGCAGATGTATTGGTCTGGCAGGGCCTCAGAAAAGCTTAGGAAAAGGTCTGCTAACAAAAGCCTTCTCACCTCTCAGCTCACAAAACAAATGCCACCTTCTCATAGAGACCTTCTCTGACAATCCAAGTAAACAGCTGTGCCTCCTGTTGCCTTCACCCCACTAGCTGGCCCCCAGTATATCACACTTTGGAGTCCTTATCACAATATATAATTATCTACTTTATTGTTAACTTGTTTTGTTGTTGTTGTTTGGGTTTGGCTTTGTTTGTTTTGACTGGCATTGCTTCTGTGTGTAAAATGTAGATCTTTTGCATTAGCTACATGAGCAATTTGTAACCAGTATCTGCATGATCTCCGGACAAAGTGATATATACTACATTATCTTATATGTGTAAAATCATGAAACATATTTTAACTAGTATCTTGTATTGTATCTGGACAATCCATTATCAGTTATTTTCAATTAGATTCTTTTAATTTCTTTATTGATTAAGGTATTACACATGTGTCCTTATTCCCCCATTACCCCCATCTTCCATTTATGCCCCACCCCCCTTCCATTTATGTCTGTGTCCATTGATTTGGCTTACATGCATGCATATAAGTCCTTTGGTTGATCTCTCCCCCTTACCCCACCCTCCCCTATCTTCCCTGAGGTTTGACGTTCTGATAGATGTTTCTCTGTCTCTGGATCTATTTTTGTTCATCAGTTTATGTTGTTCATTATATTCCACAAATGAGTGAGATTATGTGATATTTATCTTTCTCTGCCTGGCTTATTTCACTTAGCATCATGTTCTCCATCTCCATCCACGTTGTTGCAAATGGTAAGAACTCCTTCTTTTTTAGATTCTTTTTTGAAGTGTTACATTTGTCAGCAACTTTATTTATATTTACTCATCTACATATATATTTTAAAGAGTTGTTTGCTCTGCTATCTTAAAATTAGTTTAAATCTTCAAAAAATTTCGAACTTGTTTAAAAGTTTTAAAATATTTTCTTTCAATACTCATATTAGTTTAGTATCAATTCATAAATATAAACAAGACTCAATACACCCATCCTAAAAGTTAGATCTTCCTATCAAAGCCCAAAATATAAATGCCAAAAATAGAAGAATTAATGCATGCATGCCAATAGCCAGAAATGTGTCCTGGTCAAAACAAATAAAATATAACTAAATAAATTATTCTTAATGTTTTTATATTCTAGGAAGCTTTGTAAGAATATACCCAACATGAAGGAACAGGGTTAGTGATTTACAGATATTTGCATGGTGTTCTTTCTGGCAAATGCAAATTTCGTAAGGAAATAAAAAGATCTAAAAATTGCAGCATGTCAAATGAGAACAAGTACAGGTGAGAGCAAGATTTGCCTGTTGCAGTATCTTTGCCTCTCACCCTGGGAACAGGAGAGCTTCTTTTTACATTTCTCTCTTC
This sequence comes from Corynorhinus townsendii, assembly GCA_026230045.1. NCBI lineage: Eukaryota > Metazoa > Chordata > Mammalia > Chiroptera > Vespertilionidae > Corynorhinus > Corynorhinus townsendii. The sequence goes on from JAPDVU010000012.1 coordinate 28,477,878, forward strand.
CTCCTATGACTATTCTAGTCAATGGAATTTTATAAGAAGTCTCAAAATCAGCCTTATGAAAATATGAAAAACTTAACAAAAAAAGATATTTTGAGCTTTATACTAGATAATAAGAATTCTTGCTACCCAGAAAAAAAGATCAGTTTCTAAATAAAATGTTTGCATATGTAGCTACCCACCCAGGAGCACAGTCTTAAAACTAAGTAACTACAGATCCACAAAAGCTGTCTCCTCATGCCCAGTGTGGCGCACTGGTTGAGCATTGATCTATGAACTAGGAGTTCAATTCCTGGTTAGGGCATATGCCCAGAATGCGGGCTCGATCCCCACTGTGGGGCATGCAGGAGGCAGCCCATCAATGATTCTCTTTCATTATTAATGTTTCACTCTCTCTCTCCCTCTCCCTTCCTCTCTGAAATCTAACATATTTTTTTTAAAAACTATCTCCTCATGAGCAGCATCAAATGCTATTAGCCCCACTCCCCACTAAGCTGAGAGCTCCTTAAGAGTGAAAATGGTCATCAATTTTTATCTTAATTAGCACATAACCCAACACAGATATCCCCTTCACATTAGGGGAGAGTGATTTACCATGCTCTTTCTCTTCCCTAAAAAACCTCAAAGATGGAATTGTACCAAGTTGAATTTTTTTTCACTGTAACCTACTCAAGCTTGCTAACTAAGATACTTAAAATTTGACATTTTAATAAAATCTCATTAGTTTGGTTCTTACAAATTTGGAATTTATAATTAGAAAGTTAACCTTTGATTTAATTATGGACATTTTAAAAGGACTTAACCAAGCACATAAAAAGGGTTAAAAAAAAGTCCAGTGGGAATATGCTGGCTACTCAGGAGAACAGTCTTTTATTTATGCTTTTATTGAATTTATTGGGGTGATACTAGTTCACAAAACCATACAGGTTTCAAATGTACAACTCAATAAAACATCATCTGCACACTACATTGTGTGCCCATCGCCCCACGCACAGTATCTTTCTGTGCCCATTTCCTCCCCCTTTGCCCATCTCCAACTACCCTTCACCCTCCCTTTCCACACTGCTGTGTGTGTCTATGTATAATATATATGTGTGTTTTTTGCCTAATCCCTTCACCTTCTTTCCCCCAGCTCCCAATGTCCCTTCCCTCTGACAGTTGTCAGTTAAGACAACTGTCTTTTAAAAAAATACTTTAAAAATCTACAAGTACCTATGATACCATTGCAATTAGCTAGTTATTAATAACAGGAAAGGAGCAAAAGGAAGGCCAGACATTCTAGGCATGCCATCTGGGCAGCTTCCCCAGGAAGCTGCACCTTCACAGTCCCCAGGGAGCCACTGGTCCATTCCCCACAGAGCACTGGGAGAAGGGGTTCAACAAAGGGGAGATACTAGGAAAGATGCCCGTCAGTCACATCTGGAAACAGAGATCATTGGTCAGAGTAGGTGTGGCCACGGCAAGCCCATGAAACTATGGGAATACATAATCCCCTAAACAAAGTAATTCTCTCTCTTGGTTCTTGGTTCATGGCTCCCGGCTCATTGGGCTCTCTCATTCCTGCTTCTGTGCATTCACCTGTATGGCCCATGGCCATGTGGACCCCACATGCAGTGGACTAGTGGACTGCAGCTAGAAACACAAACTAAGCTAGCCTAATGCTGAATTGGCCTGTCCCAACATGGAATGGAAATTCTGGATATTGGCTTTGACTTTAGATCTTCTGAAGCCCCAGCTGTATGGTTTCCAGGACTGGATTAAGGGGCCTGTGGTTTTGCAAACCAGGAATATAATTCCATGCAAGTAAAAATCACTCATCCTGCCTTGAGAGTCTCACAAAATTATCTTTCTTGAGATATCATAAGGACCTGACTCCCAGCATCCAGTGGGGAAAGGGATCCCCTACTTCCACTGGTGGATACCCCACTTCCACTGATAATAATATAACGTTTACCTTTATTTATACCAGAATTATGATTAGAGCATGTTAGATGCTTAGTAAGATGCTTGTCAAAATGCTTTTATTTAGAAAAAGACTTTAAAAACTTTAAGAAAAATACCTGAATAAACACAATAAGATTTTACTTACGACTTATTTTCATTTTAAACAATAATGACCAACATTCATATACTGCCCTTTTAAAAAAATTTTTACAGAAGAGCTACTATTAATTAAAAGAATTAAAACATCATTTCTTTTAAAATATATTCAAAACTTCATTCTTCATTGACTCAGATAGATTTGCCATTAGAGTTGTACCTATAATTTTGTATTAGGTAATTGTCTAAAGCCTCCATTGCAGGCCTCATGAAGGCTGTACACAGTGTTAGCTTCCATTATTAGGGATTTTAAAACACAGATGTGAGCTTGGTCACTGTCTCCAGAAAGACATCATGTGATTCTCCTGGTAGCCAAGTCTCCAGTTAACAAGAATCCTAACTTGTCATGTGTCTCTATTGTAATACTAATTTGAATTGCCTGCCAAGAAATAAAGCTGACAGAGAAAATAATAACGTTATAAATAGAACTTGTGCTTATAATTAGAAATCAAACATAAGATTTCTACATAAGGAAAAAAACACCTCGGCATGTTTAGAAATTTCATTCTGTTTAGGTCCTGTGTCATATTTCCTTGTAGGCATATGTGCTCAAAGTCTTCAGTTCCCAGAAAACCAAAAATTACCACTGTATTTTTCCATTATGATAGTCACCATGGATAAATAAATAAATAAATAAACAAAATAAATATAATATATTTATATTTAAATATACAGCCCACCACTGACACCATCTTGGACTTTCTGCAATGCTGTATCCCTATCTCAATGCTGTTTCCCCTCTTACCTTCTTCCCCTCTGACTTGACTGTTGGGATTAGGAGATTATACAATTTACCACTTGTTTTAACTTTCAGGATGAATCCTTCTCTACACAGATGAGCAGAGGTCAAGTACCTGGCATTTCCTCTGTGCTCCATCATTTGACTCAATGCCTCCAACCAGAGGCCAGCACTCCCAGAACAGCCCCAAGTGTGCACTCGCTCTCTCTCTCTCTCTTTCTCTCTCTCTCTCTCTCTCTCACACACACACACACAAACACAACATCTCTATGGCTCCCTCCATAGACAACCAGCAGTTGCCAACACTTATGTAGGTCTTTTCTGATGAATTTTCTGATTGAATGGCAAAAGATAACACATTGCCATTTATCTTTCCTTTAAACTAGTTAAACAATATTTTTTTTAAAGCTTTGGATTATGAATTCAATTAACACCAGTTTTTAAAATCTAAAATCATTCAATACAGTCAAAACAGTAACTAAAGAAAAACTGAACTAAAGCCTAAATATGTCACTTGCTCTTCATTACCCTAGTAAGATTCAGAAATGCAAGATGATTTGGATTTGTTCCTAATTTAAATCTGATCAAAATAGCAGGATCATTTCAAATACTATTCCACTATTTTTGCATCTTCAAATTAGGCAGGCAATGGAAATGAGCTTGGGCAAGAAGTCTCGGGATCAGCAGACTGAAAAACAAAACCCAGAGAAATGCATTCGATGCGTAGGGTACAAGATCTCTCTCACATCCTGGGCCTAAACTCTCAAACTAATTTTTGAAGGTTCATCACAGGATAAACAGGTAATATCTAGAATCATTCTCTATTTAGAAACCAGAGAATGTTACCAGATATGGAAGAAAATATTAACTTTATAAGTGGTTAATTTGAACCCAGAAAGTGAATCTAGATCTATTTAGCTTCATTGATAAGAGTTATAATTAAATTATCTTCCTTTGCTTCATTTTTTTGGCAAATACTCCTGCCGGACAGGATGGCAGGAGAAAGATATCTTTTGAGTTAGTTCTTTATTTATATTCTGCGTTTGGGTGGAGTTGCCAAAGGGGAAAGATACCATGTTAACTAAGCAGGTATAGGAATAAATGTCAACATATGCTTTGTGCATGGTTGGCTCAGCAGCCTAATACACCTGCTACAGATACCAAAGACGTGAACGTGGTCCCAAACAGCCTTTTCTTTCCAGACAGAATACACACATCCCTTTTCCTCACCAGTCAACTCACGAAGGGAAGATGAACACACATCCTTATGGATGTGGGCATGTGGTCCTGTAACTCCCATCATTTCCACTGAGAGGAAACAAAAGAAAACAGCCACAATTCTTATAACCAACAATATGCAATTATACTAATCATTGTGTACATACAAGCTCAATTAACCTAAACTGAAACCTGGCTAGTTGAAGTAACCAGCTCAGCAAGCCAAGCACACAATATGCTGTGCCCAGGACAGCAGGTACTGACATCGTGTGGTGATTACAGTAGAGAATGAAATGAGAGAAAACACTCCCAAACATGAATGTTTGCGTAGAAGTTTGAAAAGCTCAGTGAAATGGCAATAGATAAAGTTTCAAAGTAATGAAAAACACGTCCCTAGATCTGCTGTGTGGTTTTCTCCCTGCAGAGTGATCAAGAGGTAGCAAGCCAAAATGCTTTCTCATGAAGAGGAAATAAAGCTCTTGGTTGCCAGGAAGGTCCAGAAGATTCAGAAGCCGCATTAGGAGCAGTCTTTGTTTTTAAGGAATTTTTTTCCACTCAGAAAAAAGAACGGGTCATTAGAAGCCTTTGAATTATTGGTGTTTATTTTTCTAAAATCAAAGAATTTTTATTATACTTATAAAAAATTAAGGTATTTTTTCCTCTCTTCTCTAAAAATCATGCTGGGAAGAAATGCTAAAGACTTTTTAATGATGAAAGAAACATTCCGTTTGGATAAAACACATGTGCCATTTTATGCACGTAGACACCTAGCTCATAACAACGGTGCTGTGGACAGACACCTACGAGTTGTGGTGGTTGAGGTGCTGTTGTTTTTCCTGCGTTGTGTTTATGCTCGTCTTGTCACACCGTGTCCCTCACCACCAACAGATATTTGACACATGGTGTCCCCCTCAACAATGAACTAGGTACATGCACAGGACTTAGTTGCTTTTTTACTAATAGCTATTTGTGAGCTTCTTTCTATGAAATAAAAGAATTAGAGCACCTACTGGAAATCAGAGCACCTAGAATACTGGAGAAGTTAACTTTAACAATGATGTACCTTTCATAATAGAAAGAAGCCCACAAGGGTTAGGGTAATACAAACAAAAGTGCAGTGTGTTCATGCAGCAAAAGGAGGTTTTTATGGCAACAGACATCTGAGGCCAGGGGACCATTCTCAACCTCTGCCCACTTTTCTACCAGATGTTAGCTCCCCTGGTATTCATTTTCTCAATTGTGAAATAAAGGAATAGAATGAGATGAACTGTAAGTCCCATTTCAGCTATACAATTCTAGCATTCAACATAATGGACAAGACAGCTGCCACCACATTTACATACTAATTAAGATTTTTTTAACTTACATAAATTAACTTCCTCAAAATGAAATTATACAGGATCCTAACTAAAAACCGGAAGACTGGGGCTTTGTGTAATTATGGCAAAGAACTCAATCCTATAACTAAAATTTTGTGACTATTGACCAAAATTCCTACATGAAGTGACTTTTAATATAAGTGAAATAAGAATGGTAATAAAAATTAGAGCAACTACAATATCAAAAAAAATAACTTTAACTATGATGTATCTTTCATAACAGTATTAAATACCAGAATAGTGTGTATTTTAAAAAAGGAAGGAAGGGAGGAAGGAAGGAAGGAAAGAAGGAAGGGAGGGAAGGAGGGATGACTCTGAAGGATAAATTTTGTGATAATTTTGTCTTTCCCATTTATTAGGGTTATCCTTGATGGATAGCATGCTTAGAGAAATTGACTTTTTCTTTTTCAATAGATAAAAAAATGGTTAAAGCACAAATATGATGAGTGATATGATTTATAGCAGTGGTCACCAACTGGTGTTCTGTGGACCACTGGTGGTCCATGAGGTCAGAAAGGTTGGTGACCGCTGGTTTATAGAGAAGAAGAGGGTCATCATAATTTAGGTACGAGGTTTATAGCTATGTTTTACAAGTAGAAAGCATAAGCTTGCATAATGTAATAGTTAATATACTCAATTAATATAAACAGAAATAAAATAGATGGCATTAAGAATATAACCACACTAATAATTATTAATAAAATCAAATTTTCCTTTTAACCCTTTAAGGAAAATTAGATATTTAGAGTTATATCATTCAGTGAATATAAATGAATGATTAAAAAATAAGGAAGGACTGCATGATTAGAACATTAAGACACAGGCAAGGAGATGTTGAGCTGAAATTAAAAGCATATTACAGAGGTACATGTTATAAGGAGGGAAAAGCCAGAAACAGTGGGCATATAGTTTGTGAAAAAACAGTTTCAGCACATTCTTACATTCTAAGGAAGGGTTTTGGCAAGATTGTTGAACTCTTATTCACCTAATCGCTTTGCATAGAAAATTCCTTCAAGTGTATATTAAACACTAGAGGTCTGGTACACGAAATTCATGCATGGAGGGGGGGCGGGGGGATGGATGTCCCTCAGCCCAGCTTGCACCCTCTCCAATCTGGGACCCCTCAAGTGATGTCCAACTGCCCGTTTAGGCCTGATCCAGGTAGGATGGGGCCTAAACGGGCAGTCAGATATCCCTCTCACAATCCAGGATTGCTGACTCCCAACTGCTTGCCTGCCTGCCTTCCTGATTGCCCCTAACCACCTCTGCCTGCCAGCCTAATCACCCCCTAACCACTACTCTGCCAGCCTAATTGATGCCTAACTGCTCCCCTGCCAACCTGGTTACCCCTAACTGCCCTCCCCTGAAGGCCTGGGTCCCCCCCCAACTGCCCTTCCCTGCAGGCCCAGTCACCCCCAACTTCCCTCCTCTGCCAGCCTGGTCACCCCTAACTGCCCTCCCTTGCAGGCTTGATCATCCCCAACTGCCCTCCCCTGCTGGCCTGATCTCCCACAACTGCCCTCCCCTGCTGGCCATCTTGTTGTGGCCATCTTGTGTCCACATGGGGGCAGCCATCTTGTGTGTTAGAGTGATAGTCAATTTGCATATTACTCTTTTATTAGATAAGACAGAGGCCTGGTGCACAGGTGGGGGCCAGCTGGTTTGCCCTGAAGGGTGTCCCAGATCAGGGTGGGGGTTCCCTTGGGGCATGGGGCGGCCTGGGCGAGGGGCCTGTGGTGGTTTGCAGGCCAACCACACCCCCTGGTGACCCAAGCAGAGGCCCTGGTATCTAGGATTTATTTATCTTCTATAATTGAAACTTTGTAGCCTTGAGTGGAGCCAAGTCTCCTGCTCACTCTGTGGCTGTAGCCATTTTTGTTGGGATTTATTTATCTTCTATAATTGAAACTTTGTAGTGGAGGCCAAGGCAGGCCAGGACTGCAAAAAGCTTGACTTCCTCCATCGCCAGGGGCAACTCAAGCCTCCTGCTCTCTCCAGCTCTGTGGCTGCAGCCATTTTTGTTGGGATTTATTTATCTTCTATAATTGAAACTTTGTAGCCTTGAGTGTAGGCCTGGGCCTGCCAGGGTGGCAGGGAAGCTTGGCTTCCTCCATTACCTGCTTGCTTCAGCTGCGTGGCTGCAGCCATCTTGGTTGGGTTAATTTGCATAGTCTCTCCTGATTGGCTGGTGGGCGTGGCTTGTGGGTGTAGCAGAGGTACAGTCAATTTGCATGTTACTCTTTTATTAGATAGGATTTGAAATCAGTATGTGTATTGATTTTGCTTTTTAATTGTTAATAAAAGAGGGCCGAAACCGGTTTGGCTCAGTGGATAGAGCGTCGGCCTGCGGACTCAAGGGTCCAGGGTTCGATTCCAGTCAAGGGCATGTACCTTGGTTGCGGGCACATCCCCAGTGTGGGGTGTGCAGGAGGCAGCTGACTGATGTTTCTCTCTCATCGATGTTTCTAGCTCTCTATCCCTCTTCCTTCCTCTCTGTAAAAAATCAATAAAATATATTTTTTTAAAAAAAGAGGGAAACTTAGGGTGGAAATCCAAAGTTCTTTTTGTAAACTGACACCTTAATCCTTAAAATTGTTTAACTTTGAGCCTAAAATGGAACCTTTAACAAAGACAAAAAGTTAAGACTGTCCATCAAGTTTAGAATTTTAATCATATTCTAAGACACACAAAAAAAGCTATGAAAAAGATGGCTAGAACCTATTAAACTGCACAGCCTCAAAGCCATGGAAGGAGACCTAAACTGTACATTAACTGTGGTGGGCAGAAGTCTAAGATGGCCCCCAAGACTCCTGCCCCCAGGTGTTCATGCCCTGTATAATCTCTTTCCCTTGAGTGGGGGTACCTGTGAATATGATAAAAGAGACTTTGCCTTGCTTAGGTTCCACTATGTGACAAAGGGGTTGGGATAGTGACTCCTTGCATACATTACATTACTTAACACTTTCTAGTGGCACAGAGGAGAGAGTTTTCTCCAGCCAACTTTGAAGACCCAATCTGCCATATTGTGAGATCACCACATGGCTGGGCTCTGAATTGGCCTCTGGGAGCTAAGAGTATCCATAAGACAATAGGAACCTTAGTTCTACAGCCATAAGTAACTGGATTCTGCCAGTAACCTTACTGGACCTAGAAGAGCACCCCCAGATCCAGATGCGAATCACAGTGTGCCTAAGACCTTGATATACCCAGAGAGATTCTGAGCTGAGGACCCTGGAAAGAGGCAGCCTGAATCCATACCCATGGAAATGGGAGCAATAAATTTGTGTGGCTTTAAATTGCCAAGTTGATGATAATATATTACATAGCAATGGAAAGCTAATGACCAACACTTGAGTGTCTGTGCTACATTTCAGGGCCAACAAACACACCTCATAAGTGCAGGATCTCAACTGCAAAGTGAGTTAGAGATATCCTGCATCAAATGCCCAACCACTCTGGAAAGCTCTTTTGTGGGTTTTAATTATACTACCTATGTATTACTCACCAGTGTGGATAAGTTTCAGCAATGATCACCATTCTCTATCTACCTTCACTCAAAACCAGTCTTGTTCACAAACACCACTTCACTAGCACGATATGTTCTACAGGATTTTTATTTTAAACTCCCATCTACTTTTTCACAGCCATCCTGATAATGGATCTGAAGATAAAGAACAAAGAAAAGTAGAATAAATGATTCACTCCAGAATGAATTCCTAATGTGATTTCAACTTGATAAATTTGGACTTCTGTCAAAATCTGTCCAATTATTATAAATATTTCCCTCCTCCTGTAACTAACTATAAAATAGTTGTATAAAAATATAGAGGTTGTTATATCCATGTCACTGGTCAACAAAAGCCACACAACAATTTAAAAACTAAATATTTCAGCACACTGACTTGACAATAAAATATAAGTTCCCCAATCTGTGTTTTACTGGTAAAACTTTATTAATTCATATTTTCATGCATTTTTGGCTGGTCCTTTATTAATTCATACTTTCTCAGGCATTCTTGCTTCCCAGAGCAGCCAAATTCATTGAGATGAGTTTGGCTGCTCTGGGAAACATCATCTTAACATCATCTTAATAAGGCAATTAATAATATTGCTATCAACATTTACTCTGTGGACAGAGAAACATCGATCAGACCATCAAACCTCAGAGGGAAGTTAGGGGAGGGTGGAGGTAAAGGGGAGAGATCAACCAAAGGACTTGTATGCATGCATATAACCAATGGACACAGACAACAGGGAGGTGAGGGCATGAGTGGGGGTATGGGGGGGGGTAATGGGGGAATAAGAACACATATGTAACACCTTAATAAAGAAGTTTACAAAAAAAAGAAATAGAATGTCAAGAATATTGAAAAGTTTTAACGTCTTAAATTCAAGAGTCACTTTCTTACTTTTCAAAGCTGACAATGAGCCCATACTAAAAGGAATTTTTTTTAAATTTCTTTATTGATTAAGGTATCACATATTTGTGCTCATACCCCCATTCTCCTCCCAAACCCTTCCCCACCCATGCCCCCACCCACCCCCCCTGTTTTCTGTGACCACTGGTTAGGCTTATATGCATGCATACAAATCCTTTGGTTGATTTCTCCCCCTTACCCCTCCCCTCCCCTACCTTCCCTGAGGTTTGACAGTCTGATCGATGCTTCCCTGTCTCCGGGTTATAAGGAACTTTTAAAGTAGTTATTCTGTACAGGCAAAGGGATTGAGTGAGCATAGACTCTATGGGATTTTTTCTTCTGTGTAGATATAACTTTAATAGAGACATATTTCTTTCTATAACTCATTCAAATCCATATACATACATACACATGACACATTAAATGCTATATTTGCTTGATTTCCCAGGTCATAGCAATTCTGTTACTTTGTACATTGCTTTGTAATGAGCTAAAGAAAATATTTTTAATGTATTCACAGCAGGTGGAAAGATTTAAGTTTTTTTCCTCATTTATTGGTTTTTATACTTAACTATATAATTCAGCCCTTTGTTATTCACAAGTGGTATTGAATCTTTAATAACACTATCAATGAAAAGGCATGTACCTGTCTGCATTAGGTAACAAAAAGGAAAATATATAAATAGCTTGCCATTGTTTAGTAAATTCCACTGCTCAATTATGGGAAAGCTAAATAATCTATACTCCATGTGAACAAGGTAGAAAAGAACATGTAATGAGCTATAGAGGGAAGTATTTCCAGAGTACTACACTCATTTTCATAAATGTTGCTGGAGAGGCAATTGCTCAAATATAATTGTCCCATTAGGAGGTTAAGAGAGATAATAACAGCTTAATACAGAAGGAAATAACAAAAGAAATAAGATGTCAAATATGATCAGATCTGTCTTTGACATATAAATTCAAACAATAAAATTGCTAAGTAATTATTTAAAAAACAAACAAAAACATTTACTCTGTGCTCAAATACTTTTGTGAAATAAATAGGTAAAATTTCTAAAAAAGCAAGAACAAATCCATATATAAATGAGAATTTTACTTTCTCAGGTTAAAATTGCCTTAATAAAGCCTATAGAAATTCAAATACATTATAAAGTAGATGTTAGGCATTCAAATACATTAACCAATTGGTTAGTTTCTGCTTTTTGATAGAAAAGGGTGCCGCCATAAAGGCCATAGGGAGCTCCGTGGCAGGGTAAAGGCTCTGGACTCAAGGGTACCTTACAGATAACTGATGAAGTTACTTCATGGATTTATTTGCACTGACTTTAGACAAAGATATGATATTGAAAGTTAATTTTCTAGTTTGTAGTATTCTATCAAAGGAATTCAATTGCCCATATAAAAAACTGAGGAATAGAAAACTTGCCTATGATATGGGGCTGTTTGCATTTAATTTATTTTTGCATAAAATCTATTGAATTTAAATTTTGAATTGATCTGAAATTGATCAAGGAGTTTTTCCTAGTATTTTAATGATATATTTAGTTGTTCAGTATGGTTGTTACTACATATACTGTTTATTTATAGAATTAAAGAAATACTAGAAAGAAAATTTAAGATTCCTAGTTGTAGATAAATAGAAAATGCACAAACAAAGCCCTATGCAATCAGAGCGTCTTCTCACTTCTCATTTTTGGAATAAAAAATATGATTATGTAGAGCAAACTATGACTCATGCCCCATTTGGCCAGCTCTGTGTTTTTGTGAATAACATTTTACTGCAACACAGCCACACCCTTTCCTTTGTGAACTGTTTTGGATATAATGACAACATTAAGGAGATGTGACAGAGACTGCATGGCCTAAGATATCTGACTCTTTACAGAAAATATGTTATAATCCTTGTTCTAGTTTATCAAAATTCAGCATTTCATCTAAGCCTATATCTACCATATCAAAACCACCTAGAAAAAATTAGACATGATTCTATTTAAAGAAAGTCCTTGGTTAAGTAAATAAATGGAATTGACAGTAAGTGCCCATAACCAAAATTTTATATATTGACTATACATTGATTCCACAAACACAGACCCACACAATATGAACTGTGAAAATATCTTGCTCTTTTTAGTTAGCATCCTAAAATGGTAAATATATTCCATTGGTATTTTTTAAATTTATCTTTATCACTTAAAGTATTACAGATGTTCCCCTTCCCCCCACATTGACCCACACCCATCCTCCCCAGGCCTTCACCACACTATTGCCTATGTCCATAGGTTATGCATATAAGTCATGTCAAATCTTTCCTTTGTTACAAATCTCCTCTTGATATTTTAGTCATAAAACATTTTTGATAGGTTTTACTTCTTCATAGTCCTTTGTGTAATACAATTCCATAAAAATTTTACAACCCTCCGTGTGCAAATAAATTCTAGGATTTGCTGAGATAAAAAGTAAAGTAAAAAATGAAAATTACAAAGGCCATGATAGCTTTTGGAATGACAGGATTTTTTTTGTAATAAATATTAAATCTAGTGTATTTTAAAGACATTATTGCTAAGGATCCAGAAAAAAAAAAAATAACACCAAGGAACTGCAAGCCTATTCCCAGCATTTTTCAAAAGGCATATATTTAAACAGCCTATGTAACTTTAGATAAATGGTTAAGCTAAAAAGAAAATAGTTAAAACTTAAATATATCTTATTTTTTTTCTTTATGGTACAAAATTTTTGAGTGTCTGATGAGTACTTATCCATATCCTTGAGAAGATTATGTTTTGCAAAAATATTTTATTTTGCCTACAAACAACCATCCTAGTCTACAAACACAAAGAAGTAAAATAATACCATCTCTACAGAAGAATTCACGTCAAGATACCTGATTTTTTTTTACAAATTGTCAGCTTTTTAAAAGCATGTGTCTGTCCATATGGTAAAAAAACAAACAAAAAAAACCAATCCAAGTTACAATCCAAGTTACATGTCTCAAATTAACTTCAAATCTCACTTACCCAAAGTCCAGGTATCATATCTGATATTTGCAATATTTGAGTGATTCAAGGGGCTATGTTAACAGTTTACCTAGCTTCCCTGAGCTCTTTTCAGTCATTCATTCAAATGTCCAAATATCCCACACTTTCTGATGACCTACCATGTGCCAGCTACATTAACTATTCTATCACTATGTATGTTAGCTCACAAGAAACAAAATGCTATATTTTATTCCCAACAAACTTTTGTTAAATGCACATAATATACTGTATGTACTGTGCTATGTTCTAAGGGTAGAGACACCTAAAATAAAACCAGGGTCCTAAGAGGTGGTCGTATACCAGATACACACAGGGATTTCATAAATATATAGAGGCTCAGACTTCATCCTGATCCAGTGAATTAGAATTTTGCATAACTTTGAATTTTTGCAAGATCCACTAATGATTCTTAAGAACATTGAATTTTGAGAGTCATTTATCTGGAATGTATATCATATAGATACAGATAAGGAAAGTCCCATGAATAAAACGAAAATACAAGAAGGAAGCATCAAATTCTGTCCAGAAAGATCAGAGAGAGCTTCTCTGAAGAAGTAGCCTGGAAGATGATTATTAACAAATGAGAAATTCACCAAGCAGATAAGCAGACAGAGGTTAGTATGTGTGTGTTGGGGCAGGCGGGGGGAGGGCAGGCAATCCATATGGGAATAAATGAAGGCATGAGAATGGCATGGTATATTTGGAGAATTGCAAATAGCTCAGTATGGAATGAAAGCATGCAAGGAGTAAACCCAGGACAAGAATTTGAGAAGGTAAGCTGGAGACAGATCATGAAGGACCTTGTATACACTGCTGTTAATTTTTATTCTATCTTGTGGGTCATGTGAGCTACTTAAGTTTTATAATTAATGAAGTGACATAATTAGACAAATTGCAAATAGTAAGGGAGAACCAGTTAGAATCAGGAAAACACATTATCCTGGGTGAGAAGTAATGAGGACCTAAACTAAAATAGTGATATTAGAGGGAAAATAGAAGGACAGATAAAACATATTGGGGAGGAACAGGTAATAATGACATGTCCAGGTAATAAGAGATATATGTAGATTTATGACTTTCTCTTTCAGATTCTTTATGGGCTATGAGGGAAAAAGTCAAGCACATGTGGATAAATCTACAGATGATATTATGTCAGCAAGATTTTATTAATCTATTTTAAAGGATTATTCCAAAAAGACTCTTTGCATTGTTATGAGACATTTCAGCCAAAATATTAATGGAATGCCATGATCCAATGCGACACTGTAAAAGTGGCACGAATGGCACTTTGGTGGCAAGGGAAATTCTGGATTACTTTCATTTCTTCCAGCTTCAATAATAGCCTACTTCATTCTGTAACAGTGAGATTCCATGTCACCATTGCCATTTATCTGTCAAGTGTGAACATTACTGAACATTGTGCTTTTCCCCAAGGATTTACATACAAACTTCACAGCATCGTTTGGCACCATATTCTGGCTTTACTCAGCAAAGGCACAATATTGGCAGGAACTAGGACTAGTTACCAAGTCATATCTAAAAGATGGCCGAAAGAGGAAATCAATATTAGAAATGTCATTCTTGCCCTTTGGACAAGTCCATGTGACCTAGATCTTCATAATTTTATTAATTGTTAAAATATATTTTAGAGTTTAAAAAAATTACACATCAGAAGTTTTTCTGTATGTGAATTTATCAAAAGTACATTCTTCTAATTACTATTTTGCCCCAAATATCTTAACTTTATATTGGTTTTTGAAAACTTAAACATTTAGCAGAGTAAGGCAGAAACTTAGACAAGCCCAAGTTTGTCACCCAGTTGATGATCAAGATCATGGTCTTAGCTGCCAAGGTAATGGATATACTTTGACCTTTAGGGCTAGATCGATAATGTTTGTTAAGTGTGTTGTAGTACCAATATATATGCCATGTATTGATATTTAGTTGGCATTAGCTTAATGTTAAAAATCCATTTTTTATAACAATGTGGCCTTAGGCAAGTAACTTCAGGGTATTTATTAGGTTCATACACATATTTTATTTGGTTATTATAAAGCCATTTATATTCTTCTCTATTCATAGTATGAGCCAGACCTTGAGTTCTCCTTTATTTTATTTTTTCATTTTGTCTCCCTGTCTCCCTTACTTCAACATTTATTATATACAAGTGGCCCAGTGCATGAAATTCATGCACATTAAAAGGGGATTAATTAGAGGAAATAATTTAATATTGCTATTTGCTCTTTCTCTATAATAGAAGTGTCAGAGATAAAAGAAAATTGATAAAATGTATATGAAAACCTTCCTCCTGTCAGAGTCTGGGGTGCACCACAGGACCCAGAGTCAAGTCCCCACCCACCCACATTTGCCTCAAAATCGCGTGAGACCCAGACCTGGCCGGCCCTCCACCCCCATTGGCCTAGATTCAGACCTGGCCAGTCCCACCCTTGTCAAGCCCAGCTGGGCAGGGGATGTAGCTTCAGGTCCCCTGGCCCGGCGCCAGGATGGGGGTGTGGCCTGAGGTCTCCCAGCCCAGACTGGGGTGGGGAGCATGCCTTGAGGTCCCCTGTCAAGCCCTGCCAGGTGGGGGACATGGCCTGAGATCCCCTGTCAAGCCCAGCCAGGCAGGGGGGTGCAGCCTCAGGTCCCCTGGCCTGGTGCTGGGGCGGGGGTGCACGGCCTGAGATCCCCTGTCAAGCCCTACAGGGGAGGGGGAGGGTGTAGCCTCAGGTCCCTGCTGATTGCTCATTAAGGCTCCTTATGGGAACTTGGCTTTAGCTGTGGGTGCAGCCATTTTTGTGATGGAATGATGGTCAATTAGCATATTCCCTCTTTAGTAGATAGAAT
The DNA here is from genome assembly GCA_026230045.1 of Corynorhinus townsendii. NCBI lineage: Eukaryota > Metazoa > Chordata > Mammalia > Chiroptera > Vespertilionidae > Corynorhinus > Corynorhinus townsendii. The sequence goes on from JAPDVU010000012.1 coordinate 28,493,614, forward strand.
TATTGGCACAAATGTTAAGAAAATGGCTGTGCTTAAGTCAAGATTCATGCTTAAGTAGATCAGCATAAGTAATAAGTAAGTATTAGTTCAATAAGTAATAAATAAGTTAATTTTAATACCACTGAAGAAAAGAATACAACATTTGTTCTTCAGACACAAAGGGAAAAAATAGAATTAAACTCATGCTGGTCCTTTAAAACCAATGTTTTTTAAGTTAAAAATTATACATGAATCTTACCCTGTGAGATTGTGATTCAGTCACCCGTGCTGAATACAAGCACTTGGTACCTCTCCAGTTCTTAATGCCATCCTGAACTGACATGCTTCATTACTGTCAGGCGAGTTTTAAACTAAGAGGGATAGCTTTGAACACTCGCTGCCTTTAGCAGAACAAACATGCAGGAAATAGCACAAGCTTAAACCAACCTCCTGTACTTAGACTCGGTTTGTTTTGCATTCATTGTGGTAGATTAGTACCCATTTAACAAATATTAGTACCCTTCAACTCTATTCTCCATGAAACTATATTTTCAGCTGTGGAGAAAATTGAAGGACATTTTTAACTGGGGGCACATGGAAGAAACTAGAACAATCTCCAAAGCAAAACCCTCCTCCTACCAGGCCAAAAAAAAAAAATAAATAAGACTCCTATATTATAGAAAAATCCACTTTCAAATCAAATATTAAAGCATTCTAAAGGATGACTTTTGGTAAAGGCTGCTTGAAATAGCTCCTGGCTAGGTCTAGGTTTTCAGCACAATTGCATTTTAAGTGTAAAGGGAAATGCCTTCCTGCAGTCAGATTTCCTCTACATAAACAAGGTGTCCTCAAGACAGCCTCAGAGGCCCACCCACTCCTACCTGCTCAGCCTCCACTGGCAACACTCCTACCCACTAAACAATATGCCCAGCCAATTTAGTTCAGCCCAAGAGAAACAAAAGTTAAAAGAAGTTCTCAAAAATAAAACAAAACAAAAACAGGAAAAACTGTCACTGATATTGCCCCCTTGTCTTCCAAGAATACTACCAGAACATCGGATACAATAGACAACTCACAGGCTAAGAGTCAAGAATTCCAGTTCTTACAGCAAAATCTGACAGTTTTTCTGAGTCTATATTTCTTCTCTGTAAAATAGTGGTGACTCCTATTCAAAACATTATTGCATCCTTGAGGAAATCAAATGAGCTCATTGATATGAAAGGACTCACAAACTATTTTTTATTCCAATTGATCTATACTTCATTCATTGATGAGTTCCAAATTTATATCTCTAGCCCCATCACTTCCCTAAGTTCTGAATAGGTGATAACAGGCATTTTAACTTATCATGTCTAAAAGAGAACTTTACATCCTCCATTTCCATCTGTTGCTTCCCTGTCTTTGTATATAATGCTATCATAACCTCATGCAGACAGCACCTGGGAAGGCACTTGGGCACTATTTAATTATTGTCAGCTGAACCCAAGGCGACAGGCAAAGCCACGCTCTGGGAACACGCCTTGCCCAAAGGGCAAGGGTGTTGCCAGCTTGAGCTTCATTTCAGCCTGTGGTGTGGGGAAGTGGTTTTGATATCTAAATCCAGGCTAGCACCAGGAATGCTCAGGGCCTACTCAAGAATGCCAATAATCTCTTTTTGTCTTGATCTTTTGGTGAAACTTCCTGGTATTTGGGATATAATATAAACTCGCTGGATTGGCTCTAGGTCCCTGTCTCTCCATCAGAAGAAGACGGTGGTCCCAACCGGTCCCAGCTTTTTCCTTCTATCTCTGTGTCTTGTCTCTTTCTTTTATTTCTCAATCCCCAGCTGCCCCTACTCAGGAACTGGACTCGCTCTCTAGCCGCGCTGGACGTGGCAAGAAAGAAATACCTACAACCTCAGTTGCCCTAGACAAAAACATAAAAAATGATCTTTAATTCCTGTCTTTTCCTCATAACTCATACCCAATCAAGTAACAAGTCTACTCAGTTCTGTCTTCATTTATGGAGCTGCCCTCTTGTCCCATATTTATTAATAAAACCCTGGTCTAAACCATAATTTTCTCTCACCTGAACTGCTGCAAAAGCCTGTCAGCTGGTTTCCTTGCTTCACCTATAGCTGACCTATAGTCAAAGTTTAGTTCAGCAGCCAGAATGATCTAAGAATACAAATAAAAATATATCACTCCTCTGCTTAAAACTCTCTGGTGGCTTCCCATCATACAAAGTCTGAAATCTAAGCTCCTCCTCATGGTCTATAAGGCCTGATATGATCTGTCCTCTGCCTACCTCTCCAACTTGTCTTCTGACTGTTCTTGCTCACTCAAGCTGCACTGGACTACACTTTTGGAACACTCCAAGCTTATTCCTGCCTTTGGGGCTCTGCATTTGCTATTCTTTCCATGCAATACCTCCCTGAGCCTTTTCTCCCCATCTTAGCAATGCTTTATTTCTTCACTTCATTTAAGTCACTTTGCTCTAAAACTTAGCTCTTCCATAATTATACAAAATATCACTACATAATCAATAAATGACTAGCATATAAAGAATTATCAAACTGAACAGGAAAGAAACAGATAATCCAAAAAGACAATGGACAAAGACAAGAAGAGGTATTTCATCAAAACAAGGTATACAGATCGCTAATAAACACATGAAAAGATGTTCAGCATCATTCGCCATTAAGGAAATAAATGAAAACCACACTGAAATATCACTACAAACATATAATAATGGGTAAAATAAAAAGTAGTGACAACATCAAACACGAATTGGGATTTGGGGGGTTGAATCACTCATGCACACATACCAAAACACAGAGAGGAATATTACTCAGCCATAAAAAAAGAAAGCCTGCCTCTTGAGACAACATGGTTGGATCTTGAGGGCATTATGCCAAGTGAAATAAATCAGAGAAAGACAAACATACGATCTCACTCACTTGTGGCATCTAAAAACATCAAACTCATAGAAATAGAATGTAGTATGATTGGTTGCCAGGGCCTGAGCAGTTGGGGGGAATGAAGAAATGCTGGTCACAGGGTACAAACTTTCAGGTACAAGATGCAATGCAGTGCATGTTGACTACAGTTAACAGTACTGTCCTGTTTACTTGAAAGTTGCTGTGAGAGTAGAGCTTTAATGTTCTCACCATAACAACAACAAAATGGTAATTATGTGAGGTAAAGGATATGTGAATTAAACTTATTGTGGAGAGAGGAACCAAGATGGCGGCATAGGTAAGCACCTAAACCGCTGCCTCACACAACAATTTCAAAACTACAACTAAAAGTCAGAACGGACACCATCCAGAACCACAGGAAAGCTGGCTGAGTGGAAATTCTACAACTAGAAGGAAAGAGAAAAGCTCACGGAGAATTGGAGGAACGGCAAAGGGTTGAGGTACAGCAAAGGATCTTTGTGCACGCAGAGAGGAAGGGCAGCTGAGAGCCTGGCTGACTTTCTGGCAGGAGGGGGAAGGAAGCCCCTGACTGCACTGAACCCCAGTTCCGACTGCACTGAACCCCAGTTCCAGGCGAAACCCCATGGACCCAGGCTCATACAGGGGGAGTCTGGACTGTCAGGTAGAGAGAAAGGGACTCGGAGACTCAGAGATCCGGGGGGAGAGCCAGGGGAGCCCAGGTGGGCAGGGGTCTGGAGGCGCGTGTGCGAAGCTCCTGACTGCACTGAACCCCAGTTCTGACTACACTGAACCCCAGTTCCAGGCAAGCCCCTGGGGACCCACGCTCTTACAGAGGGAATCTGGACTCTCGGGCAGAGGTTCAGGAGCCAGGGAAGCCAGAAGTCTGGAGGCACATGCGCGCAAGGGCAGGGCTGACGGGAAGCCAAGACTGTCTGCTCCACCCTGAGACTCCACCCTATCCAAGCTGAACACAGAGGCTTTTGCAATTTGGCAAGTCTAATCCTATAAGGCTGTCTCCAGCACCGAACTTCTCCCAGCGTAGACACAGCTGATCCTCACAGCCAACTGGCCTGGAGGTCAATTCCTCCCAGTGATACCAACAACAATCAAGACTTAACTACAACAAGGCTGTACACACAGTCCACAAAGGGGTGCACCGAGAGTGTCCACCTCAGATAACTGGGAGGCCGACCCACTGGGTCATATAGGAAACCTAGCACACAAAGCTACCCTACCAACTCAGGGAAGCAGTGAAAATGCGGCGACAAAGAAACAGATCACAAATGAAAGAAATTGAGGAAAACAAATGACTGGATATAGAATTCAAAACCACGGTTATAAGGCTTTTCAAGAATATCCTAGAAAAGGCTGATAAATATATTGAGACCCTCGAAGATATGAAAAAGGACCAACTAGAAATTAAACATACACTGACTGAAATAAAAAATATTATACAGAGACCCAACAACAGACTAGAGGAACGCAAGAATCAAGTCAAAGAATTAAAATACAAAGAATCAAAAAACACTCAAGCAAAAAACTAAAAAGAAAAAAAAATCCAAAAAGTTGAAGATAGTGTAAGAAGCCTCTGGGACAACTTCAAGCGTACCAACATCAGAATTATGGAGGTGCCAGAAGAAGAGAGAGAGCAAGATACTGAAAACCTATTTGAAGAAATAATGACTGAAAACTTCCCCCACCTAGTGAAAGAAATAGACTTACAAATCCAGGAAGCGCACAGAACCCCAAACAAAAGGAATCCAAAGAGGATCACACCAAGACACATCATCATTAAAATGCCAAGAGCAAAAGACAAAGAGAGAATATTAAAAGCAGCAAGATAAAAACAGTTAATTACCTACAAGGGAGCACCCATACGATTGTCAGCTGATTTCTCAACAGAAACTATGCAGGCCAGACGGGAGTGGCAAGAAATCTACAAAGTGATGAATAGCAAGAACCTACAACCAAGATTACTCTACCCAGCAAAGCTATCATTCATAATTGAAGGGCAGATAAAGAGCTTCACAGATAAGAAAAAGCTAAAGGAGTTCATCACCACCAAACCAGTATTATATGAAATGCTGAAAGGTATTCTTTAAGAAGAGGAAGAAGAAAAAAGTAAAGATAAAAATTATGGACAACAAATACATATCTATCAACAAGTGAACCTAAAAGTCAAGTGAATTAAAAACCTGAGGAACAGAATAAACTGGTGAATATAATAGAATCAGGGGCATAGAAAGGGAGTGGACTGATAATTCTCAGGGGGAAAGGGGAATGGGGGGTGCAGGAAGAGACTGGACAAAAATCGTACACGTATGAATGAGGACAGTGAGGGGGAGGTAAGGGCAGAAGGTGGGGTGGGAACCGGGTGGAGGGGAGCTATGGGGGGAAAAAGGAGAAACAATTGTAATAATCTGAATAAAGATTTATCTAAAAATAAAAATAAAAAAATAAACTTATTGTGGTAACATTTTGCAATATATTCATGAATAAAATCACATGTTCATCTTAACTTATATAATGTTATAAGACAATTATATTTCAGTGAAGCTAAAAAAAAGAAAGCCCAGAAGTCCATGAAAGTTAAAGCCTCTTCTGCTATAAAACCTCTTTGCACCATAGAGTACATGGGGAACGGAAACACTAAAGCTTACACTTGAGTTACTGTGCATGGTGGCTTATCCTTTGCACTGGTTATAATTTGCCTTTTTCCACATATGCTTAATTAGTGTTATGCTTAAGATTTAAATAAACAAACTTGTCAGTTCAGGAACATACCTACCTTATCATGCCCTCCTATGACTGTGCATTTTTTATTACTGAACACTTCCAGAGAATCAACAAATAGACTGGGAGATTGAATGACATGGAAAATATTGATTGGTGGTTTTAATATCCAAGCTTGGCAGGAGAGACATATAGATTGAGGCAAAGAGATTGAGATATATTCCAGAGAAAGTAAGCTTAAAAGATGAAGCTATCAGCCTCTTATTAATGGCCTTCATCCACCTCGATTTTGCTGTGTTTTTAAAGCAACAGTGTGTGTTTTAACACAAACACTCCAGCAGCACACTACTGCCAGGAAAGGCAATCTGGAAAAGGTACAAACTGCTCTCCACCAACTGTCTTCTGGAATCACCACAGAATTCTGATGCCCAGATACTTGGAATCTCCCACTAGCATGCAGCTGAGTCCATTCTAGGAAACTGCGTCATCATCTTAATTTTTTAAAAGAAAGAAGTTAAGGCATAAGGAAAAGGTATCTGAGATGCTGACTATAAAGACAGTATTCAATTATTCTGGAGTCTGTTATCTAATTTAGAGGATCACTTCTTCACTATTAAAAGCAATACAACAAGCTCTTTATGTGTATTTTCTTTCTGCTAAACCTCTTCTTTATAGACTCTTTTATGCTCTATTAACTTTCTTCTCCTCCCATGCAAAATTGAGGACAAATATACTGTTAACTTCCAACATGGCAATAAGGATAACAATAATTCCTTCCCTATCTTCCTGACAAGACTGTTCAGAGGATCAAACAAATGAATGCACATGAAACACAAAGCATATTTTATATATTAACTATTACATAACTGCTATTTGATGAATATATGAGAAGAAACTGGACAGAAGAGATAGATTTACTCATGGATACTTGACAAAGATTGAGAATTCACTTTTGTTTTGACAACCTGTGAGAACAAAAATAAATAAAACTACTCCACAGGACTAAAATTCTAAAATTCCAAAGGAATTGAAAATTACCTTATATATTTGGTTTTAAGGAGTAAGATAATGGTGTGGAACCTGAGTCAGTCAAACACAAAGAAGAGTCTTGTTGAGTTAAATAACTCACAGCGAATTCACAAATCTCAAAACTTTATTGCTCGTTATTAGATTCAGAAGATGAAAGTACATAATAGAAATACATACAAATTGTTAAGTAAATAATGTCCTCTATTCTTTCCATTTTACTTTTTATAATGAAAACTCATCATGATTTATTAAAATATGCCAAGGAACACTATTCAAATATCTGCACAAAGGCTTCACATAAATCTGTGTTTAGACTCAAACTCAATTTAAGCAGAATAAACATTTTTTTAAAAGAAACTTCTAAATGCCCCTAGGTTTCAAACAGAAGATTTAATTCTGTTAATGAAAATACAACACTATATGCCAATTTATAGTCACACTACTTTCTATCATGTGAATCTGAAAAGGAGGCTATTAATCTAAGAAGCCATCTGCCAAAGTCTTCATCATTTCACCCAAAGAAGAAATTTTTGTTTTTACCACTATGCCCTCTTATTCATCTCATAGCTCTCAGTTATGGGTTGCTTTCCTTTGTTTAATTTTTCAAACACTTCTAGGAAGGTAAAAATATATTCATTTCCTGGAAAATATTTTTCCACTATTCTTTTTTTAAATATATTTTATTAATTTTTTTTTTTTTTTACAGAGAGGAAGGGAGAGGGATAGAGAGCTAGAAACATTGATGAGAGTGAAACATCGATCAGCTGCCTCCTGTATACCCCCTACTGGGGATGTGCCCGCAACCAAGGGACATGCCCTTGACTAGAATTGAACCTTGGACTCTTCTGTCTGCAGACTGATGCTCTATCCACTGAGCCAAACCAGTTAGGGCGTCCACTATTCTTTCTGAAGTGGTTAATAGTGGATCAGTAACATGTATTTTAACCTAAAGATATGTTTCCTGAGCGGACTCTCACCCCAATATTTGGTTTGAGTAATCCATTGGTCTTCCCTTCCTATTGCATAAAATATTTTTCCTGGGCTAAGATTTTAAAGTGACTTGTGCTTTAGGGATCAAAATCCAAATAGGTATAGTGAAGATACACACCTTCATTCTCTATATAAAACCCCAAACTTTAAAATACATTTATTTTTTGTTCAACCTTACTTCCCAATTATTGACTCAGCTAGTTACTATGCAACAAGTCAGAATCCTAACTATACAGCCAATATTTTAAATATTATATATTCTCAAAATTTCTACTTTTTTTCTCTATGCAAAAATTTTTCCTACCCTCCAAATCCTGCTGCTACCAAAATTGTATACATAGATAAAGGATGCCCAGGAATGAGAAAAGCTTTCACATTAACCTAATTTATATTTACTGAAAATATAAATTTAGTAAAACAGACATACCATGTTTTGGGTTGACATGTCTTTTCCAATGTGGAGGAATCATGTATGTATAACCACATTCATAATATAATACATTAAGATTTGATATTTTTTTCCTTTGTGATATTGAGAATATATACTTCAACCTAGTTCCATTTATACCCTGGCTTCCAGGAAGCTGAGAGTCAGACCAGCTTCTCATTACATAACTATATTAGCCTTTTTTTAAACTAATTTGTGATTTTTTTTCCTTTCCCAACTACTAGAGTACTGTCTGGTAAAAATTCATTAGTTTTATTGTGAACATGTTATGTATCGTGATCATTTTAAATCTCTTTTAAGGAACTAGTAGGAAACAATGAAAGTGCATACATACATATACACATGCTCAAGGGGATAAGTTTTAATATTAGTAAAAATTAACAGAAGTTGAGCAATACTTTTACATGTCTTAAAAAGCATTTAAAACCACATTCCATAAAATAGATTTTCTTTTAGCTTACTGGGAGGCCTGGGAGACCTTTAACTAAAGAATATTAGAAGATTTTAAAGCACAATGGTTGTGTCAATACTGAAGCCAAGATTTATAAAGGCCTATTACAGTTCCAGTGACATTCCCTTCCTATTTTTCCATGTCAGCAAGAACTACTTGAGGGAATGGGCTGCTCTTTGCTGGCCAGATCTTCTGCCAGTGAATGCAGGCTAGGTGAGAAACTGTAAGCTAGAAAATGTAAAGCATAGAAGGTTTCACCTGCTGTGTAAATGGATTTATCTTGAGGATGAAAGGAGGGTCACTGCTTTTCCTCAAAACTGTATCCTAATAAATGTTAGTGGACAACAAAATAGTGCTTTACTAAACTCAATATATTTTAAAAATCATGTTAAACATAGTTAAAGTTTAATAAATATCTAAAGATATTTATAACCAAGTAAGCAATCATGGTTATTGATCAGCAAATTAGAGGCAAACATCTCATGCACTTTTTATCATTTTCAAGGCTTTTTTGACTGTATGAATTTAACTATAGCTGCTTAACTTTCACCGGAAAATAGCCCATACAGCTATTTGGTATTAATATATTTTATATTGGCATAGAATTTTTCTGTTTACAAGTGATTTTCATTCATAGATGACCTCACTCAATCTTCATCAGTCTGTGAGAACAGAATTACATAATAAGCATTAGATGAATTTAACAAATAGAGCAAATGTGAAACAGAGTTAAATCAGGCTGATTAAGACTATAAAATTTAGGCATTTTAAGCTTTGCAAACCCAAGACAATGTACTTTATCATTGAGTACACTGAAAAGCTTTAAGTAATATTTGTATGAAGGACTATTTACCAGGATAAAGTATAAACCATTAACATGGACAAACATACAAGGAGCAGACCAGTAAAGAATAAATGTACATAATTGCAAGAAAATAATTTAGTCTTTTATCAGTCGAAGAACAGATGCATAGGAGGGATAGTAAGCAGAGAGAATTTATCACTTACTTATTTGGTTCAACACAATGAGACAGATTTTAACTTAAGTAATCCCTACAAGAACCCTATGAGGTAGGTGCTATTATCACGCCCATTTTATGCCTAGGGAAACTATGGAATAGGGATTAAGATATGTCACTTGACATCACACACCTAATACATGGCCAGTGTGAGATTCCCACCCAGGTCCCTACAATGTCTCCCTAACCCCACTCTACTGCCTGGAGAAGCAATCTACTAGTGTGAACAGGAACTTGAAACTGTGAGAAGGAAAGGGCAGGGCAGGGCTTATTTTATGATCAGGTGGTACCCAGAGGCATGATTTGAGTGAAAAATAAGAAATACACCTCTAAAATATTCACCTCACTGACTCGTCTCCATTAGGAGTTTCCTTCTTAGGGTCTGCTTTCAAAAATCCCCTACTTGGCGCAGGTATTCAGGAACATATTCAGTCACTATCCAATGCCATAGTTTTCAACTAATATCAGGGAGATAACAATGACCCTTATTTTATGATACCCACATGGAAAAATAAACAAAACCCCATATTCAAGGTTGTACCTAGACCTGAACCCCCCAAGGGGAAAGGCAACCAAAATAGCTTGCTCCACATCTGGGCTGGAGATCATGACAGGTCATAGATGGCATGGAGGGAATCTTCAAAACACATAGAGAAGTCCCACAGAAACAAAGACCTGGTAAGAGGGGTGGCCATTGGTCAAATGAGACCAGAGGGATGGAAAGGAAAAGACAAGCCTTTAAGGCTTTAAAACGGGGAGCAGAGGCCTTGGCAATAAGAAACTGCTGGGAAACTTTCAGAGGAGGGTCAACGTAGAAAGGCAGGTTGGCTAATTTGGCACCAGCAGAAGTGTGAGGTGAACTCTAGCCAGGCCTGCAAGACCTTGCATCTTGAAGAACAAGAGACGGCAGGTGACCAAAATGCAGGAGATGGCACTGAAGATGTCCTTATCACAGCACACCCTACAAGACAGTTCAGGGATTCAGAATGATCGATGAAGAACAAGAGGCTCTTGCTTTTGCTGTTCCCAGGAAAGGTTTGGGACACAGCAGCTTCACAGAATTTCATTTTGCCCCAGAGGCAACTTGACCGGAGGTGACAATTTCAACACAATATCTACTTACCTAATACTACCATCCACAGAAGTTCAGAGAGGATGTGGAAATTAAAATTCTCTCTTTGAAATATGTGAGATAATATTTCATATCTGTTTCTAAGAGAATAAATAGAGAAGAGAAACTATTATGACAGAAAAAAAGAGAAAATAAAAAGCAGAAGATATTCAGCAATGGGGGAGAGGAGCATAGGAAAAGCAGCTCCCTCCACAACGATTACAGAAAGGGGCTCTGTGAGTGGCCTGTATTTTTCCCGAAGGAAAGAGAGAATTATGTAAGAAATATACACAATAGAAAAGGTACAGGTTTGGATCCAAACGCCTAGTCAATAGAGCCCTGCGATTCTCTGAAATAAACAACACGAAGAGGAGTGGAAATAAAATGACTCAACTGAAAGGTAAATAATTCCTAGACCCAAATTTCTTTCCTTAAAACTTTTATTGAATTTATTGGTTAATAAAAGTATATACCTTTCAGGTGTACAATGCTGTAATACATCATCTGTATATTGCATTCTGTGTTCACCACCCAAGTCAAGACTTCCTCCATCACCATTTATTCCCCCCTTACCTTCTTCTACTACCACCCCCCCTTGCCCTCTGATAATCACCATACTAGTGTCTGTATCTATAAGGGTTTTTTCCTTTGCTTAATCCCTTCACCTTTTTCATCCGTACCCCCAACCCCCATCCCCGCTGGCAGCTGCCAGTCTGTTCTCTGTATCTATGAATCTGTTTCTATTTTGTTTGTTAGTTTATTTTGTTCATTAGATTCCACATATAAGTGAAATCATATGTTACTTGTCTTCTCTGACTGGCTTATTTTACTTAGCATAATGTTCTCCAGATCCATCCATGCTGTTGCAAAAGATAAGATTTCCTTCTTTTTTATGGCTGAGTATTATTTCATTGTGAAAGATAGCAGTATAGCTCTTAGTGGGAAGAGTAAATATTTTATATGCATAGAAGTTAGAGTGATGTGTGAGTTGATTCCCAAAGGGGGTTAAAGATCTAGGAAGATGGCAATGCTAGTCATAAGATTGAATTCCAAAAATGCTCCATTGTTTCCATAATTTGTGACCCCTGGCTTTTTTGAAATCTCTACATTGGACTGAATAGGAGACCACTAAACATGTTGTGCTGGGTCAGTCCTAGATATTTTCATCTCTATTAAGATTAAGTATTGTACCCTCTGCCAAATTTTAAGTGTTAGATTAACCATAAATCTTAGAAACCTCGCTATATTTTGCATTGGGCTCCCTAAGTCTGTGCTGAACAAATGCAGAGAGGTACAACTTATCAGATGAAAACAAAAGTAACTCACATCTATTCCTTATATTGAAAAATAAAATGACTGGGAAATTTTCATAATAAATGACCCCTCTTTTAGTCATAAGAATTTTTCTTACATACTTATTTCTTCTTAAACTATATTTCAACAACAACAGCCATCATTTCTGTTTATACTCTGCTAAGCATGCAGATATTAAAATTAATCCTCCCCAAACAATATTTTAATGTAGATAGCACAAATTTACATAAAAGGAAGCAAAGGCGTAGGTATCTTAGGAAACTTCCCCAAGAATACCCAAAGCTGGAAAGTGGCAGAACAGAAGTTTGAACACAGATCTTTCTGAAGCCCACATTCTTAACCACTAGGATCCTAAGCTCAGTGCTGCCTACTGGGAACACAAAAATGAACAAGTCACAGTTCAGTGTTTAAGGAGTCCACATGGGTGGTGAGGAAAGAAAGGAAAAAGAATGGATATAACCCATAAGAGTATGAAAGAATTGTAAAGAGTACACAAGCCTAGCACTAATAGCCTGAGTATGAAAAGTGAGGGCAGGTCTGTCTGCACTGGACTGTAGAATGAGAAGGAAGCTATGGAGAGCTGGGGGTGGAAAGTATCCAGCTGGGAAAGTATCCAGCTGATTAAATTCATTCTCAACATCACTGGAATGAATCATTGGATGGAATTATCAATGAAGAAGATTCTAGTTTTAATGGTCACTTTTTCAAAACAACCCAAGGTCGCCATTATTCTTAAGCTATGTTCAGTTTTATTAAGTCTGCTTTTTATTCCATACATTTAAAATTTAAGAGTATCAAACCAGAAGAACTTAAATAAAAACCCTCAGATTGATGCTGTTATTAATTCCTGGCTTTTGATGTTGGAACTATAACTAAATGGGTACTTGATCATTGTCTATTTCAAAGCAGTTTTCCCAAGTTTGCTAGTAAGAAAATTATGTAATTCAAATCCAACGTTTCCCTTCAAATATATTGCTTTGCTTTCTCCACCCTTTTCTACAGGATCACAGTTTATTACTGAGGAAATTAAACTGGGCAGGGACAAGTTGTTTTCACAAAGCTTACTTTTAAGATTTAACACTTTGTAGTGTGGATAAGATTAGATCTACCCAAGTTAATTTAGCCATTTAGAAGTATCTAACAAAACATAAAATGTATATAACCTATAATAGAGCAACCTGACTACTCAGTGGCTACCCGACAGAAACCCTCACATGGCAGCGGGGGTGGGGGGAGGACAATGAAGCATGCGCGAGAAGGATCAATACCATGTTGTAAGAGCAAAAGCTGGAAGCAACATAAGCGATCATCCATTAGGCACCAGTTAAATAAAGATCTCATGCAACAATTTAAGACAATAAGGTTAACCTGTATGGACTAACATAGTAAGATCTCCAAAACATGTTAACGAAAAAATGTACTTATTATGTAGAAACAGCACCCACTCATACCCAGTCACATATGTATTTACATAAGGATCCCTTTTTTATGTGTGTGTGTGTATATCTATATCTATATCTATATCTAGATAGATAGATAGATAGATAGATAGATAGATAGATAGATATATGCATATACATACACATTTAATGCCTAGAGATTGGGGTTGAAAAACATATTCAAAGGAGATTTTATCTGTCCCCATTTATTTACTTTATTGCTATAATAATAATGAGTATCTATATTATTTGTATAATTAAAATAAAACCATACATTTTTTAAATTTCATGTAAATCATAAATTAATCTACTTCATTCCATTTTTAATCAACATTAAAGCTAACTAGCCTGTAATTTTTACAGTTTTGCCTCCTTTTAAAAAAAAGATCAAACTTTTGCATTTGCAAACTTGTATGTCCGAGGCTCATTCCTGATAGAAAATTTAACTTTATGGGTCTCAGCATGGCAGGGAATCAGTGAGAGCAGGACACACTCTCCTTTTTTTACTAAGCACCACAAAATGGATGTCTAATAAATGTAAAAGAACAAAGAAATAAACCCACCAACAGGTAAATGACAACATCAGTAAATCTTATCGTCCTATTTCTCAGCATTAGTCAGGATTAAATGTCTGCCAATTGACAGAGAGGACTTAGAAAATATTCAAGAAAAAGCTAAAATCTCTTTTATTCTGGGCCACATTACTGTATTGATTTTGTTAATAGCGCTAACGATTAAACCCCAGAAGCATGTTAAAGATTATATCTGAGACTTTCTTTCTTCTCTAGCCACAAAAATTACCTTGTTAATGTTGTTTGTTAGGTTTTGAAGCCATGTGAAGATGGAGGCAGAGCTTGGAGTGACGGATCTACAAAACAAGAAACACCAAGGCTTGCCAGAAGCCACCAGAAAAAGAATACATCCCTGCTTGCAATATATTTGAAGTGGCCCAGCTGGCATGGCTCAGTGGTTGAGCATTGACCTATGAACCAGGAGGTCACAGTTCAATTCCCGGTCAGGACACATGCCTGTGTTGTGGGCTGCATCCACAGTGTGGGGCCTGCAGGAGACAGCCGATCAGTGATTCTCTCTCATCATTGATGTTTCTATCTCTCTCGCCCACTTCTTTCCTCTCTGAAATATATATCCTATATAATAAAAGGGTAACATGCAAATTGACCCTAACGGGGACCAACCAGGAATGACCGGTCACTATGATGTGCACTGACCACCAGGGGGCAGATGCTGAATGCAGGAGCTGCCCTCTGGTGGTTAGTGTGCTTCCACAGGGGGAATGCCATTCAGCCAGAAGCAGGCTCATGGCTGGCCAGTGCAGCAGCAGTGGTGGGAGCCTCTCCCACCTCCGTGGCAGCACTAAGGATGTCTGACTAATGGCTTAGGCCCGCCGTGGGGAAGGGCCTAAGCCATTAGTCGGACATTCCCCAAGGGGGCTCCCAGGCTTCCAGAGGGATGTCTGACTGCCAGCTTTGGCCTGATCCCCTGGGAAGTGGGCCTAAGCTGGCAGGTGGACATTCCCAAGGGGTCTTGAACTGCAAGAGGGTGCAGGCTGGGCTGAGGGACCCCCACCCAAGTGCACAAATTTTCAAGGACCAAGCCTCTAATAGAGATACACACACACACACACACACACACACACACACACAAATACACACAGAGGCATGATAATCTGGCCACTCAGTGTGTGTGTGTGTGTGTGTGTGTGTGTGTTATATATTATTAGAGGCCCAGTGCATGAATTCGTGCATGGGTGGGGTCTGGCCAGGGGAAGGGGACACGGGCAGTTGGCCAGCCTGCCTGCTGGTCAAAGTCCTTGTCGAGGGAACAATTTGCATATTAACCTTTTATTATATAGGATATACAATGAGTGGCCAGATTATTATGAGCTCAGAGATCGTAATAATCTGGCCACTCAGTGTATGTGTGTATGTGTATACTAGAGGCCCGGTGCACGAAATTCGTGTATGGGGGATTTGCCCCTCAACCCAGCCTGCACCCTCTCTAATCTGGGACACCTCGAGGGATGTCCAACTGCCGGTTTAGGCCCAATCCCGGATCGGGTCTAAACGGGCAGTCAGACATCCCTCTCACAATCCAGGACTGCTGACTCCCAACTGCTCGCCTGCCTGGCTTCCTGATTGCCCCTAACCGCTTCTGCCTGCCAGCCTGATCAACCCCTAACCACTCCCCTGCCAGCCTGATTGATGCCTAGCTGCTCCCCTGCCAGCCCCATCACCCCTAACTGCTCCCCTGCAGGCCTGGTTCCCCCCAACTGCCCTTCCCTGCAGGCCTGGTTGCCCCCAACTTCCCTCCTCTGCCATCCTGGTCACCCCTAACTGCCCTCCCCTGAAGGCTTGATTGCCCCCAACTGCCCTCCCTTGCAGGCCTGGTCCCTCCCAACTGCCCTCCCTGCTGGCCTGATCACCCACAACTGCCCTCCCCTGCAGGCCTGATCCCTCCCAACTGTCCTCCCCTGCTGGCCATCTTGTGGCGGCCATCTTGTGTTCACATGGGGGCAGCCATTTTGTGTGTTGGAGTGATGGTCAATTTGCATATTACTCTTTTATTAGATAGGAGATATATATATATATATATATATATATATATATATATATATATATATATCAGAAGCTTTGGATTTGAATTACATAATTTAACTAGGGAAAATTGCTTTGAAATATGCAATGGGCTATAGGAGAGATCCATGAAACAGATTCTCTTCAAATCCTCCAGAAGGACCCCTCTGCTGACACCTGATTTCATACTTCTGGTCTGCAAGGGGATTAAATGTTGTTTTACACTGTTTGAGGTCATTTGCTATGGCAGTCTTAAAAAATGAATACAGTTTCCATGATTTTATCTTTCAGATTCTTACTTTATTTTTAACTGTAAGTATCTTGAGATTTAGCCAATTCAAAATTTTGATTGCAATTGATTATTATATATTTATCTTCCCAGATTATTTTCTTAATTTTGATAATTTTATCATAGTTGTCTTATTTTATGAATGCAAAAAATATCAGAATCTCTCTGAAGAGATTAATTTTAAATTTTTATTTTCTGTTTTGCTCCCTGAATTATCTTTTTTGGGTTCTATGATTATATATTTGACTTCTATGATTATATATTTGACCACTTTCCACCTTGCCTCCCCTTTGTGTGTGTGCATGTGTGTGCATGTCTGCATGTGTATGTGTGTTGGGGCAAAGAGAAGCTGACACATGTACTTAGGCTGCCATCTGGAACTAGAAGTTCCTATAAACTACTACATGTTATATTATGTATTTTAATTTCCCTAAGAAGTTATAAATTCCTGCAATATAGGGATTTCTGTTTTTATCTACGTCACATATAGAAATAATCATAAATATATATTTTTTAAATTAATTGAATAAGTGAATTGATAAGTGAATGAGTGAAAGAAAGCCATTAAAACAAAGTTGAAAGCTGATCTGCCCAAGTGATGGAAAACTCAATACTTTCACTATTTGAGAAAACTGGCAGAAATGAATTATGACTTAATATGCATGTAAGTAAAAACCATTAATCCTCAGCTCTCAATTAGTATATAATCTTAATTAAAAATTCATTTCACTGAATCTGATAGCTCACAGTCTCTTTTCTATCACAGGGTATTCAATATTTTTTATTTTAGATCTGAATTATTCTGGACATATTTTTATTAGATTTTTACAAATGCATAGATTACTAACTGTGCAAACAGATGTGTATCAATTTGTACTTTATAAATATATTCCTGTTTATGTAAACTTAGTTTTGGACTTGTAAAATCAATACCAGGACAGGTTAAATAGAATTATCTATGGGGGCTCTGTGATTTTAGTATCTTGAATTCATAATTTGACATTTTCCAAACTAAAAAAGCCTTTTACTAGTAAAGGGACTCAAAGCTTTGACTTACATCCCTACAAGTCAGTAGTGAAAAAGAGTGTTCAGCTTTGTTGTGTGGATATATACAAGCTGGTCTTAGAGAATAAGATGGGATATACAAGGTAGAAGAGAGAAGAAAGGGCATTCCAGGCAGAGGAAGCACAGTAACCCTCAACCAACCAGGATTAAAAAGGAACATCCTCCTTTTTAATGGATGCTCTTTACCATTGTAAAGAGCATCCATAAACAACCATAGCTGGCATTATACTTGATGAAAGACTGCATACAACCCCCTAATATCAGGAAAAGCAAGGATGTCTTCTGTTTCACTTCCAACACTGCACTGGTGAGTCCTACCAGAACAATTAGCAAGAGAATAAAAAGCATCCAGATTGGAAAGGAAGAAGTAAAATTATCTCATTTGCAGATAACAAAATCTTAAATATAGAAAATCCTAAGGAACCCATTACAAAACTATTAGATTTAATCAACAAGTTCAGCAAGATTTCAGGATACAAGATTAATATATAGACCTGGCTGAGTGGCTCAGTTAGCAGGAGTGTTGTCCTGTACACCAAAACATTGTGGATTTGATTCTGATCAGGGCACATACCTAGGTTGTGGGTTCAATCCTCAGTCAGGCACATACAGGAGGCAAGCAATCTCTCTCTCTCTCTCTCTCTCTCTCTCTCATCTCTACCTATCTGTCTCTATCTATCTATCTATCTATATCTCTCTAAAAATCAATAAAAACATATCCTCAGGGGAAGATTAAAAAGATTATATAAAAATCAATTATATTTCAGTTGCAATGAGCAACTAAAAATAAAATTAAGAAAACAATTCCATTTATAATAGCATTAAAAATAAAATATTTAGGAATAAATTTCACAAAATAATTGCAAAATTTATACTCTGAAACTATACAACATTTTCAGAAAAAAAATAATACCTAAGCAAATGGAAAGACATCCTATTTTTATACATCAGAAGAAGACTTAATATTGTGAAAATGGCTATATTCCCCAAATTGATCTATAGATTCAACACCAACTTTGAGGAGTAAAAGAAGACCAGTTATGATGCTGTTTCTATTCAAAGTTCCTACTCATGACCCTCAGATACAATCAGTAGTAAGACCTAGAAGCTTGACTTCCTCTGCTCAGGTCTCCTCACTGACTGGCAGCTTTAACTTGTGTGCTGAGGGCTGTTTTCTGGACCTGCTACAGACTCCTTAACTGTGCATTCAAATTCTTCCAGTTTTGTTACTTTGATGCTGTTTTAAAAAAAAAAACACTAAGGATTTTTTAAAAGAATGAAATAAAGTGAAGGGGCGAGGGAAGCAGTGCTAAGCTAACTTCCCCCTTCGCCAAAAGAGCACAAGAAAATATCTTAGCAGTATATGAAAAGGAGAGAGCACAAACTATTAAATAGGAACATCCTGTCCTGTAAATGCTTGACTTTCAAGTATAAATAACTTCAATTTATAGTAGTTTGAAATGCAGAAAGACTAGTTGCAAGTTTTAATTGCAATTAGTTTGAGGCCATTTGGAGACCCAAAACCCTCTGCTACAATAAGTGATGTTATAAAGTATTACCACATAAAAGTGAAAAAAAAAAACAACCTCTTCAGTGTGTTAATCATATCACCAAGAAATATAAATTTATGAATTTCCAAGACATCACTGGCATAAAGTTCATAAATTTTATTTAAATCAATGGCCATTTGGATTATCTCTACTAATAACTCACCACCAGAGAAAAACTGACACTTCAATGAAGTAATTCATATTAGATTATCTATTATAAATTTCACAATAGATTTTTCTTTTAATTACATGGAATTTATCGGTTTGGAGCTACCTTTATTTTTAGTGTTTTTTGTCAGAGAAATAATATTTTATTCACCTATTTGTCCACTTTTTAAATGACATAATCTATAAAATTATAAATCACAATGTTATATAATAATTTTCTCTATGCTTAATTTTTAAAAAATATATTTTACTGATTTCAGAAAGGAAGGAAAAGGGAGAGAGCGATAGAAACATCAATAATGAGAGAGACTCATTGATGGGCTGTCTCCTGCACACCCCCTACTGGGGATTGAACCTACAACCCAGGCATGTGCCCTGTAGAAATGGAACCATGACCTCCTGGTTCATAGGTTGACGCTCAACCACTGAGTAACATCAGTCAGGCTCTGCTTAATTTTTAAGTCTTCTTGTGGGAAACAAACCTCATTTTTCTATTAAAAATAAATATAAACAAACCTAACCTTATCATTCATAAATTTCTAGAAAATCTGTTCTCTAATACAAAAACAGGTTTTCTTGAATGCTTACTTCTATCAACAATGCATATTAATTATTTTCCACATTATTTCAGAACACTTAGTGAAGCTAAAAAAATTAAAAACCACAAAACAGAGTGCAAATAATGAACTAATGTTGGTAATATTTTATTTCATAGTTTGCTTCTAAGGAAGATAATTATCACACAATAATTTATGTCTAGAAAAATTACAATAAATTCAATTTCAATCAGAAACCTGAAACGCTCCAATAAAGGTCTTCCAAGTCCTAAAAGCACAACAAATTAGGTACTGTGGTATACCAGATATCTTTCAGAGCAGTGATTCATAATAATACTATAGAGGTGAAAGTTGAGCTGTCCCAAGAGAACTGTCTCCTCTTCTTGAAGCAAACAGACTGAACTGCTAACTTCTATAATCACATAATTCTTTTGCACTACATGCAAAGGAACACCACATGTATCTTTTCATGCAAAGTTAGAACCCCTATTGAATAAAACTATCAACAGTTCAGGCCTCTGGGATACAGAAAACAGATTGCATTCATGTAGAAAATGCTGGAACTACTGGAACTGCAACCTGAGACCCACTGTAATTGATAATTCTTATAAAGGCCCCAAATTTGATGCCTGCTAGTATTGACTAATGAAATAATTTTCAAGTAATTAGATCATCAGAAATTAATTCCCTCTGCTTCTGTTTTGAAAAAATACTTGGCAAAAAAAAAAATAGATTCATTATAAACTACCAAAAATATATGTGCCCAGCCACAGGAAAGGACAACTTCTCTACATGTTATTTCTAAGTCCTCCTAACTAATATACCTTTCTAATTCCATAATGACCCAGGTTAATTTTCACCAATGAGGCGGGAGCTCACACTCATTAGACCACCACAGACCACTTTGCTATGCAGAGTCGTCTAAGTTTCTCCAGGCCTGTTGTTGGATTGGTCAGAAGTTGGACATGAGGTGCCTTTAAAGCAAAGCCTGGGTTGGAGCAGGTGTTCAATACACAATGACTCTTGATCTCATTTTAGTGAATCAAGCAAAAAACAGTGGGAGGAGGGGAGAATGAAAGGGTTTTGTGAGAAAGGAGGATTTCTCCTTGTCCCTTGAATTCCCATGTCCTCAATACATCGCATGTCCTCACGCATTTGCCACTTTCCCCATCTCCCTGTGTTGTTTGCCCAATCCAAAGGGAGTCCTGGTTCCTTTCATCATCCTGCTGCATTTGATCTCCCCCAAAATAAAACTCCACTAATGTGTTAAAGGATAAAACTTTGAAGGTTTGCATCCAATCACCCAATTCCTTATAACTTCAACTTTCCAAAGGCTTCTGACACAGAAACAGGTACGAGTTAGCAAAGACAAAATTCAAACCCACTGGTAGAGAATCTCCTAAATTAGCCAGAATTCAAATCCCGAGCCAGCAGCCACCTGCCTCCCAACTTCTAGTTAGGTGAGAAAAATAAAACAAAATCATTTTTAGACCACTGTGGTGGGTGGGTTTGTTTGTTTGTTTGTTTGTTTGTTTTGGGGGGTGTCATTTATAGAAAGAATACAATTCCTCATTGATTCATGGCTCCTCTTATTTATATCCTGCTGGAATAGAGCTTGCTTAAGTCAACAGAAACTACCTGGATTTTCTCTTAAGTCAGTAGAACCATTTTAAATGTTCTATTTCTTTTCAGAGTTATTTCATTAGAGAACTGAGAAAGGACAACTTAAATGCTAGTTAGCTTCTCCACCATCTTAATATCGGATTTGCTCTTAAATAGAGTTTCTACCCTGGAATTCAGTCATAGCTCAGGAATTGTCCTCTTTTCCCTTCTGGGAATTTCAGATACTGTAAAGAAAAATTGAAAGCAAGGCTTCAAGTCCAATACAGTGCTACGGAGTCTTTGGCTGGTAATCAGAATTAAAATTGTTTCAGGTTTCACTTATTTCTCTCATTCTTCAACCAATCCCCCCACAAGTGATAGTTTTTCAAGGACAAGTAAAGGATTCTTTAAAGTGTTAAAGGCAAATAACAGAGATAATCCACTGTTACTTTGCAGCCAAGGCCTCTACTAAAGTTTAACCCAGGAACACTTTCAGGGCATATTCGCCTCAGTTCTGTTCAGTTAAGAACTACCATCTTCAACTCCCCAAATTTAAATTCTTACCTGCTCACAATCTTTATTTTCATTTTTTTCCAACTTATCTTTATTGTTGAAAGTAATACTGATGTACCCTTTTTCCCCATTGACCCCTTCTAGCACTCCCCCTTCTCCCACTCCAGGCCTTCACCACACTATTACAATATTTATCTTCAAATAAAGGAGGTTATACACTGAGAATTCCTCAACACCTTGGCTAATATTAGCCTGGACACAGTTTTATTACCTAAAGAATTAAAAAGCACAAACACAAAGGAATAGGAATAACAGTTCTGAAACAATTCAATATTTTCTTAATATTTATGAACACAAATGAATATATTTCTCAATTTGTTAAATCAAGAGTTTACCTTGATTAAATGGAAAGAAATCACCAAAAAATTAACCCTTTGATCTGTGTTTGGCATTCGTTGTAAACATTTTTTCATGGTATTCTATGATAGAGATCCCTTTTCCAATGAAGAAAAATGTACACTAAATGCTATCTAAAACATAGTCATGACTTTAGAAATGCCTTGTGTAGCACAATTGGAGGCACTGCTCTGTTGACAGGAATTCTTGTTATGATGTGTCTATGGGGAGCCTGGGCTTTGGTCCAAGGACCTGGAGCTGGGAAAGTCATTCCCTGCCTTTCCAGAGAATTACTAAGAAACTGCTCCATCCTGTAAGCTGTCCTTTTTTCATGGCTACCCTTATTCTTTTGTCTTGGCACCTCTCCAGCTGAGAGTAAGTCTCCTGAGGCTCACAGGTGCCTGCTGGGATGGCCGCACAGAAACACCTACATCAGTTTCTCATAAGGCATTCCGAGGAAATTCCACCAGCTGTCAAGGCCCCCTCCACCATCACAGCACTCTCAGAAGCAGCCATTCACAAGAGACCCAGGTCAAACACACTGGGGAGTGAGATGGCAGAATTATAAATTCTTGTTATAGACACACTGTCATACCCAAGTGAGAGATTGCAGAGCTGTGTTAAGCTGATGGGTAATCTGGCAACAAACAAACATGCTTATTGTCTTTTCAGTCTAAGCTGTGCAACTGTTTCCCCTGTCTTACATGCCAAGTTTTCAAAGACTTCATCTCCAAATTACTATCATTAGTAACATACAAGAGTACAGCCAGTATCATTTCTCCTGAATCTATCCCTGTAAGAAAAAGATGAAATAAAAAGAGGAAGTCAACTCTTTTTCAGCTCACATTTTTTAGTGACGATGCCAGGTTGCATAGGTTGTATACAGCCCTAGTGGAATCCACAATGGAAAGCATGCACAGTAAAGCTTTCAAAAAGCAACAAGACAGATTCATTTTCAAATAATAGCTCAGATGCATGATCACTGGTGCAATTCCAAACTTTAAAACATACTTACACTCATGCAATCTAGCACATTCATATTTCCTAGTATTGTTTTCAAATTCCCAGCATACACTGTAAATAGCTTTTCTTTCCTGGAATTTACCACTGACATTACTTTTTTAAATTTGTTCGTGGGTTTGCTTTCATCAGAGTTCTCAAGATTTTTCTTCCCTTAGAGGCTGTCAAAAATGATCATAACTAAATTTAGAAAGATAATGGGAAAGGTATACCCTCTTCTCAAAGCACTTTATGTAATTACTCTGAGATTCAGTCAGGACAACAACTGGAATTTGGGGATTTTACACTCTCACTACAGACAACTTCATATTTGTTCCAATAAAAGATGGGGGGTGTGGGTATTAGCACAGCTGGTCTTGTCCACAATTGCTTTCCTTTGGCAAATGGAACATGAGGTTATTAAATTCTCATAACATCAGATAATTTACACTGTGATTAATTATTTCTATGAGGATAATGGAGACTTAACTGGGGAGTTCACTGGTATTGACTCTGAGGAAATTTTAAGGCTTGGTAATAACACAGGAGACAAGATATTACATGAAAACCTAGAAAAGCACTTACTAGCATACTAAATAACATTAGTAAAATAAATATATTTTGTATTGACCACCTTCAGTGAAACAGTTTTACCAGGCAATGTTTATATTAATTAACTAAATGCCCAGCACACGATTAAATCACGCGCATGTAGGGTCCTCTAGGCCTAGCCTGCCATCAGGGCCATGCCTGCCACCCCGTGATGCCTCACAAGCTCTGCAGATGCTGCCGGCACCCCATAATGCTCCGAAGACACTATCGGCATCCTGCGACACTCCGCCGATGCTGCCGGTGCCCCTTGGGGGGGCCCGAGAGGTGCACCATGCACCTCCAGGTGACCAGTCATTTGGTCGTTACAGTGTCACGGCATTACAGCCACTGGCCTTTTATAATATAGATGTGGCCTGATTGTACACTTGAGGCCCCAGAGCGCATGTTAGGATTAAAACCTAACTTGTTACCAAATAGTAGCAAAAATAGAAAGAATAACCAGGACCCTGCACCTCCTAACATTAGATGTGCCTCCTGGCTTTCTCATTCCTCTGATCTCGCAGGATTGGCAGAAGCTACATAAGAAACCTGAAATATTTAAGTAGCTTTTTTGTAGATTCACTGGATTGTCTACATAGATGACTAGAGGCCCAGTGCATGGACTCATGCACATTGAAAGGAAATTAATTAGAAGGTGGCTGGCAGGGCAGGACTGGGCCAGATGGGCTGGACATGCCCTGGAGCCAACCTCCCATGGTCCCTCCCTGGCCAGCCTCACCTGGGGTGGTGCCGGGGCTTGAAGGGCTTCTGCAGAGTGAGCAGGGTCCCTCTGGCAGGTGGGGTCCCTCGGCCTGGCTTGTGGGGATCTGGCTGAAACCAGCTCTCCTACATCCCCCAAGGGGTCCCAGAGTGTGAAAGGGCACTCTGCAAAGTTGCTGTCACTCAGTAGCTCCTGTGTTGAGTATCTGCCCCCTGGTGGTCAGTGAATGGCCAGTCACAGCCTTTTATATATATAGATTATGTCAAAATCAAGGTACATTCCAAAGCTGTCTTAGACAAGGGGACTAGTTTGCTGTCACAAGAGAACAAGGACCCTAAGTATTTTCTAGGCCTCACAATAAGTTACACTGGACAGGGATAATAATAAGAGAAAAGCTGGGACTAAAAGAACTAGAGAAAGTGGTACTGGAGGCACGCTAGAACAGATTGAAAGGAAAGATTTGTGCTTGATGGCTAGTCCATGGCGGGGCAGGGATTTGCATGTTTTGTTCAACACTGCATACCCGATTTGGGGCCACATGGTAAGCTCAATAAATGAATGAATGACTTGATTCGTCTATTGGATCTATGGTCTTTGTTTCTTTAATCCACCCAAAGAGTGGTCCAGGATATCACTGTATGTGGTAAGGGTACATTAAAAACTCTAAATTAGTGATGGGCAGAGTTTTCCCTTTTCAATGTTCTCATATGAAGAAGAAAAATCTCAGTTTGGTGCCAGATGTCTTTAACATCTCTCCACTCTTGTTTTAACAGGAGAAAGGTGTTATCAAGCCTCCCAGTAATACCATCTAGCTAGAACACTATACTTTGGATTTCATCCTACTCTTATAGCTACCACCTAGTTTAGGAAAAGATACTGATTTTTCAATTTATGATAGTAATATAAAATGTCCTTCTCCCACAAAAATGACTTGATTTAAATGAAAGAAATTAGATGAGTAATAAAGATCATGTGTATATATGGCAAAAATCTGATGATGATGCTCAAATGAATTAAATTTTGGAGGCTGTTTTAATTGCCTTGGACCTCACATGGGGTCTTA
Source organism: Corynorhinus townsendii (assembly GCA_026230045.1). Taxonomy (NCBI): domain Eukaryota; kingdom Metazoa; phylum Chordata; class Mammalia; order Chiroptera; family Vespertilionidae; genus Corynorhinus; species Corynorhinus townsendii. Next base: position 28,519,155 of record JAPDVU010000012.1, read on the forward strand.
TGTCTCATTGCTGTTCTAACAACAGAGACTTAATGTCAGCTTTGGACAATCCTCGAAGAGCCCTCTCTCAGTATACTGAACAAGCAATAGGTCCAGAGGCCATTGCCTCCCAATTAGACAAAGCAACCTGAGTCAAAAGTCTATCAAACAAAGCCACTTCAATTCTTCAGTCTCTTGGTGAGCAAATACAAAAACTCCACTTTCCATAATCTGCCATAAATTTTATAATCATAATAGAAGCCCGGTGCATGGATTCATGCACCTGTGGGGTCCCTCGGACTGGCCTGCACTCTCTCACAATCTGGGACCCCTTGGAGGATGTTGGAGAGACAGTTTCAGCCCGATTCCTGCAAGCCAGGCCAAGGGACCCCACCAGTGCACGAATCCATGCACTGTGCCTCTAGTATGCATATAAGATCTTTGGTTAATCTCTTCCTGCCCTCCCCTCTCAACCCTTCTCTCTGAGATTCATCAGTCTGTTCCATGTTTCCATGCCTGTGCGTTGAGTGTCTGCACCCTGGTGGTCAGTGCATGTCATAGCTACCAGTCAAATGGTCTAACGGTAAAACAGTCACTTCAGCTTATATATATATATATATATATTGAGAGATATGTCTGTTAACTGTCCCCTCATATTTATTCATATGACTCTCCACTGATAAGCTAATTTATAAATACTAAGCTAATTAACTAATGACCTGAAGAAGTAAGAGAAAATATAAATTTAGAAGTCAAATATCAGCTAGAAATCCTGTTAAACACTACATGATTTGCTTGGATGCATATAACTTTAATTTCATAATAAGCAAGTGATAGATCTCAAATTAAATTCAGCTACAGCTTGCATTATCTAAATTGGGAGACCAAAGTTCTTGAACTAATTAACAAAGTATGAGTTGCTAACAGATGACATTTGATTTCTGACATTCAAACCCATGGATAAAAAAGGGGCTACCAGAGCTGAGGCTGTTTAGACACTTGCTAATGGCCTATGCCATTGGAAAAGTCAATAAAAATATTTATTAACTACAGACGAGATTAATTGTTTTATGCATTTAACCAAGTATAACCTGACTGCTTCAGGACACTATTAAAAATAAAATAAACACATTCAATAATCAAAATTGATTCTCACTTTCCCCCATTTTACAATGGATTACTTGCTCTGCAGGTATCTAGAAGCACGTTTATGTTGAGACACTGTAATTTAAAAGAAAGAGAGAAAATGCAGTGAATTTTTTATCATCCTTAATAACTCATTTTACCTGATTCTCCTTCCTCTAACTTTATTAGCTTTTTGCCATGTCACAATAATTAAGACTTTAATATGAGGGCCAAGAAGGAGCTTAGAAAAAAAAATAAAACTCATTCATCTTTCTAATCCAGTCACTCACTCCTCCCATGTAATTTATACAGCCATCAAACTACTGTAGCAACTTCATTAATGGCTCAGGGCAATCTAATAACAGACATGTTTAAACTCTGGAATCACTAAAATATTTCTTTCTATTTAAAATAATTCATAATAATGTTAAAATGCTCTCTAGCTGTAATTTTTTTTTTACCTCACATGGCTGCCTTTGTTTAATGCAATAACTTTATAGATATACTTTAAGTTTCCTGGAAAAGTGAGATGTAAATAAAGCATTATTACTATAACATCTTCCTTAATGATCTAGAAGAGGCAGTAAATAGCAAGCTGATGGATTCACAGATGGTATTAAATAGAGAAGTGTTGCAAACATCAGAAAAGGCAAGAAAAATTATGCAAAAAATCTTAACATGCTTTAAATAAAGGCAAAACATTTTTTTAACTCTATGGAAGAAAGTGACAATTTTTAAAGGGTCAAATTATGCTGTCCAGCATAGATGCTGTAACCAGAATGTAAAAACATGCAAGCCAGAATCATTTCCAATTCTTCATATTCAACTAACATGCCAACCTTCTTTGAAGGGGGGTTGGGGGGCTGGCAGCTGCATATATATAAAACTTCTAATAAACATGGGAGGATCTATAATTGCATTAGAAAGTGCCAATGAGAAGTTTAGATTTGTACATTTGTAACCTTGGAAGAACACAAAGTTCCATTAAGGAAGCTTATTCCAAGTCAACCTGCTTCATCCAAAGCATTTTTTATAAGCCTGCCATTTGTCTCCCCTTTAGGCAGACCATATGTCTGGGCAGATTGGCATATGGATCAAACAGAAATAATGTGTTTCAGGAGGACTGTGCTTGAGGCTGCAGGTGGCTTCAAGTTTGTCCTCTATGCCCCATGGTGACTAATGGGGTACATCAAGACATTTCTGTGGTTAGTAATACCATCTGTAACAGTGGTGACAAAATAAAGTAGACATTGACACCACCACCTCTGCCATCTCCACCACACTTCCATCTTCTATGTTCTAACCTGTGCTTTTGGGAACTATTGACCCATTTTTTAAACCCAGTTTTAATATAAAAACATTTTAAATGTCAAAAGATATTTATTCCCTCTTGGTCCCCAGTACACGTGCTGGCTGTTTTATCTGTTTGGGTGACAGACAATGGTTGCTGAGTATACAGTCTTGATGAACTCAGTATATGTTCTCTTTTTGTCACAAGCCAGGCACATTCACCTGTACTACCCACCTGAGTTCTCTGATCAAAAAGGTCTGACATATGATTTCTTAATGTTAGACAGGCCTTCAAAGTTGTTGTTGATCCAAGAACACACCATTAAACTTTATCACCCCCAAGGAATGTATTTATATAGGAAATCATCTTACAAGTGTTGAAAAAGAAAAATAATATGATATACCTGTCAGTAACCCTGGACCCTAATAAGGGATCTAAATCCAGTAGCTGAAAATAAGTTGATTGAACAAAATAGTTCATTTCTCTCCATGAAAAGAAGGAAAAAGACTGAAGGTCATTAAGCCCGGTCTGGAATGGCATCCATGATGGCAGGCACCCAGGCTTTGTCTCCTGTGTTGTTTCACCACCTTCAGCATGTGGCTTCCACCTCACAGGCCCAGATGGCTGCTGCATTCTGCAATGCACATCCAACCTGGGGCTCACTAGCCAAGACTTAGTCACATGGCCATGGCCAGCCGCAAGCCAACAGGAAAATAAGGTCTTTACTCCAATAATCCATGTGCCTGGTAAAAATTAGGGGGTCTAGTGTGTCTATTACTAAATAAGAAAGAGAAAATAGATGATGGAAGACAACTAGTTTTGAATAAGAATCATATTTTAATATCCAAATCTTGCTAATTTTAAATATTATTTTAACATGAGTCTGTGGTTACTAAATAAGCATGGATTCTCAACTCTTTTATCCAACACAGTTTCTTTGAGCTTGGTACCAGAATAAAATTTCCTATTTTTTTCACTTTGAGAAATTCAGCTTCATGGTTTTATAGTTCATTATGCCACAGGGATTTATTTATTTATATTATCACAAAATGCAAGGAAAAGTGAAATGTTTATGAACTAATAAAAGTTAAAACTTAAAGCTTTTCATACTAAGGCCTTTGCTTTTATTAAATTCAAATTTTAGGACCAGTTAAAATAATCACTTTACTGAAAACCATTTAAAATATTTTAGCCACAAATTTTATGTATACCTCTTCACATTTTAAAAACATGTAAATAATATATATTCATTGTGCCTTTTTATAGAGCAACTAGAGGCCCGGTGCACAAAATTTGTGGGAGGGGGGGGAGGGAAGGGGAGTAGGGAGGGGGGAAAGAGGGGATCCCTCAGCCTGGCCTGTGCCCTCAGGCAGTCCAGGATCCCTCTCGCAGTCTGGGATGCCTCGCTCCTTATCGCCCGCCTGTTTGCTGCTCCTTACCACTTGGCTCACTGCTCCTTAGCACTGCCACTGTGCTCGCCAGCTGTGAGCCTGACTTCTGGTTGAGCAGCGCTCCCCCTTCCTCCTGTGTAAGCACACTGACCACCAGAGGGCAGCTCCTGCATTGAACGCCTGCCCCCTGGTGGTCAGTGTGCATCATAGTGACTGGTCGTTCTGCCATAACAGTCGCTTAGGCTTTTATTATATAGGTTACATTATAAGAACTACTCATTTAACTCCCCTTTAAGGTAGAGGGAACCACGTACTTTTTGTGTGGCTCAAGTGGCTCATTGTTGGTTATAATAGTTAACCAGAAAGTTTAATAATTGTTAATGATAGTTCCATAATTCTTTTTTACATAATTCTATAAACAGTTCCTTTTTAAAGGTAACCTGATCCTAAGTCTAAAATTTAATTCTCAAGTCTCTAAGCCATGACCTGTATTTTGCCTAAAAACCATGTATCTGCTATGTTTTTAAAGATCATACTAAACATTTATGATCAGCTTGCATAGAAACATTTTTCTGTTTTTCTAGACACTTCTTTATATATTTCTAGGAAATATATCTAAATAGCAGGAAATCATGTACAAACTTTGAGAAATACATACAAATAGAGGAAACTCTAATCTTTAGCAACATGGGACATGGCATGTTGAAATAAGTGGCAGCTTCTGTAAGGAGCACGTTATGAAATTTCACTTTTCAAACACAGTAGGCCCCAGAATAACCAAGTAACTGTAGGACCGAAGGGAGGTAAGCCAATTCTGCCTGGGATAAGGTTTCTGTGTTGTGCAGCAGCTCTTCACAAAGAGATGGGAGTTAGTCTTCTGGGCAACGTCCTGCTAAAACCAAAAGAACTTCCAAGATTCGTCTTTGCCTTATCAATGTCTACGGGAATATTTAGATTCAACTATTAGCAAATAATGCAGAGTACTCTGAAGCATCCAGAATCAGTCCATAGTCCAATTTCTCTGCATTGAAACAATTGCAAATCAAATCTAACCAAGCAAGTCAATGACCCTGAATCCATACAATTTTAAGTGCACACAGACTGGCCTAAATGAAGGCACAAGCCTTACTCTGCCTCTGAGAAAGAAGTGCATTTCTCCCCTTAATTCTTTACCCACAATTATTGTTTCTCATTTCCAAAGAGTATGGTCCCGTTATACCAAAATGCAATATCTGTGTTTGTACCACAATTAACAAAAAGGTGGACAACTTCCAAACAATGCTCTGCAACTTAATGTGGTTTACACTGCCCAGAGAAAAAAATTTGTTAACAACTCTCAATTAAACTAATTCTCCCTCTCTCTTTCTCTCTCTCTCTCTCTCTCTCTCTCTCTCTCTCTCTCTCTCTCTTTCTTTCTATATATATATATATATATATATATATATATATATATATATATATATATATGCTCCGTAGGTCCCTGTAGCTCAGTAACACTAAAAAGCCATAATGGCTCAAAGACAAAAAATTTTCTGTCTTCAGATATTAACCTAAATTCAGGATATAAAGCTTTTCACTGATTCCTATAGGAGCTAGCAAAGACTATAGGCTTTGACTTCAATTTTAAGAGGGAAGGGCTCAACACTTACATAAGTTCTCAGGTTCAACTTTTCTTAGGTCTTCAACTACAGTTCAGACCCCAGTACATGTTGTGTGACTCTGGCTTTCATCTCCCAAGAAGAGGGGAATGCTAAGGAGAGGGCGGAACTAATGTAGTTACTGCTGTAAGTGATAATAGTCTGTCTTTGCCTCAGAAAATTTGTGTCTGCTTTCAGGATAATGTGAATAAATATAGATATTTAAAACCTATCAGTGGTATAATTATACATTCTACAAATCCTAAAAGGATACTAAGTGAGTACTGTAAATGATAATCCCAATCAAAATTGACAACTTAGAAGAAATGGCCAAATTCCTTGGAAGATACAAACTACTGAAACTGACTAAAGAAGAAAGAAATAACTGAAATAGCCCTAGAACTAGTAAAGAAATTGAATTTTCCAGAAACCTTTCCACAAAGAAAACTCAAGGCCCATATGGTTTCACTGGTGAGTTCTAGCAAACATTTAGAAGAAATTGTATGAGTTCTACAACAAACTCCTCTCAAAAAATTGAGGGGGAAATACTCCACAACTAATTCTATATATCTCCAGCATTTCCCTGATCTCAAACCAGATAAAGACAATACAAGAAGATAAAATTACAGACCAATATGTCTCATGAGCATAGATGCGAAAGCTAAAAATAAAATTTTAGCACATGGATTTTTATATGTAAAAAACAATATATAAAGTGAGGGTTTTCTCAGGAATGCAAAGTTGATATAACATTTTTAAAAAATTAATATAATTCACTGCATTAAACAGACTCAGAAAGAAAACCCATATGATAGTTTTAACAGATGCAAGTCCTGGCCATCTCCATACACCAAAGTTGTGGTTTCAGTCATAGTCAGGGCACATACAAGAATCAACCAATGAATACCAGTTGGAGTGTCTGCCCCCTGGTGGTCAGTGCACATCATAGCAACTGATCGACCGGTTGACTGTCTGCCCCCTGGTGATCAGTGCATGTAATAGCGAGTGGTTGAGTAGCTTTAGCATACCATTAGCGTATTATACTTTGATTGGTTGAACAGCCAACCAAATGACCAGACACTCAGCATATTAGACTTTTATTATATAGGATAGTGGAACACTCTGTTAACATAGAAACATCAGTGATGAGAATCATTGATCGGCTGCCTCTTGCACGCCCCCTACGGGGGATCAAGCCCACAACCCAGGCATGTGCCCTTGACTGGAATCAAACTCAGTACCCTTCAGTCCACTGTCCGTTGCTCTATCCACTGAGCCAAACCAGCTAGGGCAGCAAGTTGGATTTTAATCCCAGCAGGTGTTCTGGGGCCTCCAGTACAATCAGGCCACATCAATTAACATAAACGTTGCATGGTAATTCTAAATTCCTTTATCTTCATTAGACCACAAAAGCTTTTATCTAAATTCTTTTAAACATCATTTAAATAAACTTTCTCTGTTCAAATCTTGGAAAATATAGTTAATAACTGGCCATCTTCCTTTTATGTTGCATCCTTTATTTTCTGAAAGGGCTATTGAGTAATGAATGATGTGCCCATTCCTAGATATCAATGACAATTGGTCTAGATTGAGGCTATAAAAAGTTTCTGCTGCTAACTGGCTAAAAGGTGAGCATGCAATCCAGTGCTGACCTAAAATGAAGTCTGCTGGATGATCCTGGGAAGAATTTTCTTTCTTGGTAAAAAGGGAGATACACAAAGACATTCACCACTTGTTCCCTGCTAAAAATCACACATACAAAAATGTGTGCAGATGCCAAATCGATATGGCTCTCATGTCAGAATTCCTTTGCCCAGTCCATGCTCTGAATCAGCCTCAAGCGATTGAACCACATGTGCATATAACACATCCAGAAACACGAGACAATTGGAACTGCCAGAATCATCCCATGACCAGGACAAGAGACTTCAATGAAGTCCTAATGGGTCCAGAAGGAAAATATAAGAGTACATCAGTCCTTGAGAACTGTTGAGCTGCCAACTAACCCTGGAATTTCAAAATTTCCCCATTAAGTGAGATTTTTATTTTATTATTTTTAATCCTCACCTAAAGTTATGTTTTTCATTGATTTGAGAGAGGGAGAAGGAGAGAGAGCAAAACATCTATTTGAGAGAAAAACATTGATCAGTTGCCTCTCATTCGCACCCCCACCAGCAATTGAGCTCACAACCTGGGTATGCACCCTGACTAGAAATTGAACCCACGACCTTTCAGTGTACAGGACTACACTCCAACCAACTCAGCCATACCAGTCAGGGCCATTAAGGGAAATTTAAAATGGCCTTCTTACTGAAGCCATTTTTAGTTGGGTACGCTGATTCTTCCTTATAACCCACGTAGTCTAAGCCACTTTCTTAACAACTAATATCCCCAGAATGTTTCTAGAAATGCTGAGTGTGTAGTAATTATCTCTAATCCCCCCTTTTGGCATGTTCCTTGAACCAGTAATCCCAAAGATCCTCTAAGGATCAGCAGCAAGGTGGCACTCTGTCAGGCCAGATATTCATACATAGGCGATCTAGAAGAGGTGGTGGCTGCCACCTTTCCCCAGAACCACCAGGCACCACTGCTGAGCCCAGATTCAAGTTCCCCAGAAACACCTGATGAAAGTGGCTACAAATATGCTCTTAGGAACACAGTAAATTGGGCAAAGCTTGGACCATCCAGAAGAAAATCAGCCCTGAAGGATGGGCACAAAGCACTGAGTAAAGGAACTGCCTCTAGGCGAGATAGGAAGCTGAAAGCTAAGCCTCTGGCAAGCTGGCCTCTACTCAAGGAGCTTCTCTAGAAGGTGTGGCTGTTCTTCCACCAAAAAACCAAGCTTCCAAGGAAGAGAGATCGTCCACTTTATTTTATTGGCAAAGTTGCCATAGAACATGATGTGGAAAATACAAAATGTTAAGCACATAGTAAATGCTCACTAGTTCTTTCTCTAGTTCTTATTATGAATAAACTATGATGAGAACATTTTATAATTGAAGGACTTGGTATTTCCTTTCAAAAATCATAGTTTCCTGGTCTCAGACTCTGTTTTATTCTGTGGAATGTTTAGTGGGATTTTCTGAGATGGGAAGGAAGCTGGGCAGTGAGAGTCGTCATTAGGACAGGACCATTGGCAAGCTACAAAGAGCCTAAGAAAGTGGCATTTACCTTGGAGACCTTGCCATGACCCAGGGCCTTGCTCTCAACTCCACCAGCTCAGAGCTTGATTCCTTCAGCGCACCACACTTATAGATGGTGAGCTTATGTGACAGTCATAACTGAAACATGGCTCTGAATACTATTCCCTGCAACAAGCAAATATATGACAGGCCAAGCCATAAACTAGATGTAGCTGAATAAGCATGGAATCAAAACAAGGAGAATTCATTGGTGATTCAGAACTCTAGAGGCAGAAGCATCCAGCACACGGTGGGGAAATCACAAGAAATGATGTTTCTGACCAGCCCCCTTGACTAGTTTTTAGCCAAGTCCCTCCAAAGTTCCTTTTTAGACTCTCTCTTAAGCCTGTGTAGGTTTTGGTCTGGCATAGGTAGGTTCCCTTCTAATTGGCATCTTATTTATGTTTAAATATGTTAGTTCTTCAACTAATTTATAGCTAACTCTTACCTTTTCTCAGAGAGCCATTCTGATATGTCCAGCTCTCTGCTTTATGCTGATTTTATATTTCCATGTGAGGACCAAAACCGTCTCCAAGTTTTTGCATACTGCCTCATTGTTATACCCTACAAGCCTCTTAAATATCATTAAAAAATAATATGCAAACTGATGTGGCACCCATGTCAGAATCCCTTTGCTTATTCCATCTTCCAGCATTGGCTCCAGAGAAATTGGACCATGATTACAATCTTTATAAGAGAATATGCTCCATGGAATCCTAAAATAGGCCACTATTGTCCTAACACTCAACCCTATATCCTTTCAGTTAGTCCTTAAGAATAGTCCCATTCCCACCCCAAGTACATTAATCACAATTCCTGGACTACTGCAGATCTCTCAGCCCTCCCTTCTCACCTCTCCTCCACACTGTCACCAGCACACACATGCAGGTACACCACTGATGCACATATATATACCCAGCATAATCTGGATTCCTTGTATTCTCTGTAAGATAAATTAGTGCAGCCAGTCTGATTTCAATCTACATGCAGCAATGACAAGACTTTCCACCTTTGAGGGCACTTACAAAAGCTTTTTTTGCTGTAATGACACATGCACTCAGGCACATAAATGTACCACCCCTAAAAAAAATAAAATAAAAAACAGGTTTCCCCAAAAGAGGGAGAAAAAAATCTTGTCTCAAAGTCTCACTGTTATACAAACATAAGATTTGGTCTCCTAAAGAGAACGTTAAAAAAGGCCACTGAGCCCTCCAGTGGCAAAATTATGAAAATGTTATGATGTATATTTAAGCACCCTGCAGAACGCTCTGAAAGGCAGGTGGAAACAGCACAGAAAATATTAAGTTGGTTCAGGGGATTGGAGTTTTTCAAGTTCACAAACTTTCTGAAGCACAATCAGCCCAATGTATAATAATGACCATTGTCCAAGCATTCTATTTTCAGGAAAAGTCTCTTTCAGGTAATGCCCATAATAAAAAATAAGTCCTCTCAAATTTATTTACTGTGTTTTAATGTTCATTTTACAGCTGTAGGTTCTAATAAAACTTTAATTAAAGCTATTGTCACCAGATATATCTGGTGAATCTATTTCTGGGTTTGAATTATGAGACCTGTGAAAATAAACCATAAAATGCAAACAGTATTCACTTCTAGAGATCTATATTCAAAAATTAAATGTCCTAATTCAGAAACTATCTGGCTTAATTTAAAGATGTTCTATGAATTTGCTAATCATTTTCTCTTGCCATAGGAATTTTCCTCCATTTAGTTACACAGATTCAGTTACATGTTTACAACTCTCTTTGTTTTTCTATTTTCTAAAGGACCAAGGAAAATGAGAAAAGCAAAGGGCAATTGCTTTCAATGGCTGGTCAAGACAGATGACCTTTCCTCCTATGAAGCTCCTTACATTTGGTTATTATACCCTCTCTCCCTCCTCATTGCATTCACCACATCAGGAGCCCAATTTACTCAATAGTTTGGTTGTCTTTCCACTTTATTATGTCATCCATTCAATCATGCAATTACTCAGTCACAACTCATTTAGCAAATTTGTGGGATGCCATTAAGTTCTTGTCCTCATGAGGTATAAATTCCACATAGAGTAAAAGACTCCAAGGAATGTACACTCATTACTCATATATTTACAAACAAGCTACAGACAGGAAAATCACTAGGACCCTTTTGACTACATAGCAACATGAACCCAATATACCTGAGAGATGGTCAGGGAAGACCTCTTTTTTGAGAAAGGGATGTTTAAAAGAACTTGGAAAGAGCAGGAAGAGTCAATTAGGTAAAGATGAATGGCAAGGAGAAGGGAACCACATGAGAAGATCTGCATGTGCAAAGATCCTGAGGAGGAGAGGGGCACATGTGTCATGAGCCCAGGGTCCAGCAGGAGATAAAAGCTGGAATCTCTCCCTGAATTGCCCTATTGGGCTCCTTAGGGTCTCTGCTTGCACTCTTGCCTCTACCCCCAGTCTATTCCCAACCCAGCAGCCATAGTGGTTTCTTTAAAACCTAAGTCATTACTTGGTCATGCCATAACTTTGCTCAAAACCCTCCAATGCTTCATATTTCATACAGTAAAAAAGTCAAAAGTGCTCACAAAGAACTATAAAACCCTACACGCTCTGGCCCTGTACTGTCTTTATGATCCTCCCTCCTTCCACTCCCCTCCCACCCACTCACCCTCCAGCCACGCTGGCTTCCTGCCCTCTGGCTTGCATATTTAGCCAAAAGGTTGATGTCGATTTTACCATAACACAGTGAGTTTATGGACTGTAAGAATAACTATGAGACTTTATCAGCTATGTTAATATTACAATAATTTTAATTTCATATTAAACTTGCTCTACAATTTTTTTCTCAGCTCTGACAGTCACTAGATTGTTCCTATAGTTACCCTGCTGCATCTACTAAGCAGATGCTCACTTTCAACAGAGATGAGTTGAGATTTTCAGTTTCTTCTTCACATTTCATATTTTATTTACTATGTCTGAATTAAAAATATTTCTCATGGATATTGTTGTACAATATTGTGAAATTTTTCTTCCTTATGAATTCTGAGTCCTAAACTTTTCCACAAAGATTAGAATTCTATTAAGATTAAAATATTTAAAAAATATTAGAAATATAATCTGACCTCATATGTATTATTGCTTCATATATTGTTTTTAAATTCTTATAATATATATAAAAATATTTTTATGAACATCTATTTTTAAAATACATAATATTCATCATAAAGTTACCTAGCTAATGTTGTATCTCTTAGCTTTGTGCTATTTGTCCATATATTCCTCTATTTATTTAATTATTTGGAATTCAGCAACATTTAACATAAAAAGTACATAAGGCCATTGATCGGAATTTTTGGACTGGATCCCGAATTCTTTGTCAAAGGGAATCAAAGAATGAATCCACAGACAGAAAGTGGTATAGCAAAGGTGGAGATCTATTGAAGAACAAGTACAGACTCCCACATGGGGAGAGGGAAAGAGTCCCACAGAATGGACTCCCACATAGGGAAGGGGGAAAAGGGTCCCACTGAGTTCCTTTTCCCTGCAGCTTATAAAGGCTGCAGATCCTGGTGCCTTGATACCCCTCCGATTGGTCACTATTCCCTTAGACCAGTTACCATAGTAACTCCTAGGCTCAAAGGTTGAAGTCCCATGTGAGGTTCCCCCCCCTCCCCCACCACCCTTACTTATTGTTTTCCTATTCCCTTTGGGCTTTCTTCTTCTCCTTCTGGATGAAGGGCTTCCTTCTCTTTATTTTGTAAATATAGACCTTTTGCTGTTTCCAGCTCCCTCATTCTATAGAAATCAGCTCCCCTATTCAATGGAGATATACCTTCTGCTGCTCTGCAGCCCTGTGCTTTCCTCCATGGTCCCCTTAATTTCCAAAATTTCTAAAATTTCCTAAACCTGTCCTATCTTACCCCTAAAATTCCTGTTTCACTATTATCAGTTCAAGTTGTATTACAATGCTTACCTATATTTAAGAGTTAACATTCAGACATCAACCTTCAATTTGAATTCCATACCTTGCATATGTAAGAGATGTTGTATGGGTGAGACAGGATGCTAACCTGGTGTTCCCACACAAGTTCAGGACTGACAGATACAGTGTGAGTGGGCATTTGCTCTTGAGCTCTGAAGGCTGAGACCTGGGAGCAGGTTCAGGCCACAGACCTTAGTTAGCTGCATGTACTGGCAGATTCCAATTTATTCATGCACAGTGAAGTTTTAGCAGCACTCCATCTGTGATTTAACCAAGACAACCCCCTAGCTTTAGAATCTCTCACCATTCTATTATTGTTCACATTTCTTTTCATACTTACAGCTTATATTCTGACCAGTTTAATCCTAGTATTTCCTTCTTTGCTATCTACACACACACACACACACACACCTTTATTCATGTTAATTAAGAACACATATTAGAAAACATTTTAGTAGGATATTTTATACTATAAATATTTATCATAATTAATTCTAAACCACCCAGATATTCCATTTTTTCATATATTATTCTTAAATACAGATTCATGACCAAATTTCACAAATCCAAGGAGATGCTACCATGTAATACTATACACTTTTTAAATGATCACAATAAAATAATAAAAGTGTAACAGTTATAAAAAATCAAAATGGTTCCATGTATTTCTATGCATGACAAAGTTCAAAACATAGTTTCCCAGTCACACCTCAAGGAAGAATTTAAAAATTTTCAGCACTATCTTTCAGTTTTTAACATCTATTTTTATGAAACTTTATTGAGTATATATTGTGTATAAGGTGTGGTTCTAGGCACTGCCATAAATTCAAAAAATATTTTAATTAGCCAAATAGTGACTACATAACATTGTCCTTCGTATTCAATAGGCCCTATCCATGTGAGAATTGTGCTTTAAAATACTAACATCAGCCTTTCCACACACATAAAGCTCATTCTCATGTCTCAGGATGGCAGCTGCTTTGAAGGACAGTATGATATTTGCAACTCATCTTTTCACCGTCTCCAAAATAAGGACAATACCATTATTATTAGAGCATTAAGAAGTCTGCAGAGGAAGATAACTGTACAACCCACTTCCTCATTTCTTTATACCACAGTAATCTGAAGAACACATAGCCTGGGAGATTCTATGAATTCCCAATAGTCAGATTTAAAGTCAGATCTAAGGTGCAGACCAGTGGTGCAATGGATACACATCTGACTACAGATCAGAAAACTAGATCTGGATAATCTGACACATCAGGCGTGCACTATGCCTGTGGCGCCATCCTGCTGGACCATACACAGTCTCAAGTCCATGTTTTAGTGGGGAAAAAACTACATCATTCTTGCATTAAGCCATCAGCAATTTTATAATATTCATACCTCTTTTTAATTTGTCCAAAGTTCTACCTCATAACAGAGCCCTTACCAACTTCTGATTTTTCCTCCAATTTTAATTCCTAAGAAAGTTTAAATCCCTCAGATTTTAGTAGCTATAAAACTCCATACTGGAGTTTTATCGTCTATTTCTACCTAGCAGCAATATTCATCCAACACCTACATGCTACTGTATAGAAATGAGTCACTTCCTTTTCTGGGGGAGATGTAAAACACAACTCTGCAAAGCAAAATAGTCTGAAGAGATAGAAAGTGGCATACTTACCAAAAAAAGGAAAAACTGAACCATGGTCTCTCACTGAGTGAAAATAGGCAGAGAATATAAAAATATCAATTGAGTATAATGTTTAATGAACATCAGTATCTTTATGAATCAAAACGCCTATGCAAAAGGCTTAGTGTGGAAAAAATCCACAGAAAAATGCTTTTAATACAGGGGGGGTAAGAGTAGGTTTACAGTTGTTGTTCATATGGAAAATAATGTAATAAATTAATGAATAATAATACAAGAATAAACTCTGTTTCTCATACATCTGTAAACCTACTTTTACCCCACCCTGTATTCCATTCAAATGAATAAGCCCTTATTCATTTAAAACACAACTCTGGAGCAATATTCATCTAAGAAATGAGCAAATTCATCTCTAACCAACAAAAACTAGATTTTTCTAATTTGTTATGTCACTCTTCACCTTTTTTTCCCTTTTTGTTCCCATTTATTTCTGGTGAAGTGTTAATTTAAAAATATTAAATAAAGCAAAAAGGGAAAGTATACACTCAATCATTTGGAAATTTAATTGGGATTCTGAAATTTTTCTAATGGCTGGAATTTAAAGTCAGTCTGTCTAATGAGTCCCTAAGTCCCTGAATTGTGAGAAGCATTAAGAGAATATTCTACTGGAAGCCATAATGTTTTATAATTTTGATCTTATTTATAACAGCACAAAAGTGAAAAGATCACTAATATGCATTAACAGGTGAATGGAAGGATAAATTGAACTGTATCCACATATGATGGATATACTCAACAATGAGTATATATTTTTAATTCAGTATAAAGATTTTGAGATTTATGTTGCTTAATATCTGAAACATTAATAAATCTCAAAATCTTTATACTGAATAAAAAAATCTAGCCCTCCAAAATATACATAGTATATATTTCACTTATATAAAATCTAGAAAATGCAAACTAAATCTACGATGACATAGATCAGTAGTAGCCTAGGGATGGGGAATGCAGGGAGGGAGGGATTAAAAAGTGGCTCAAGGAAATTTCTGGATCCACAAAAATGGTTTTTTTTTTAAAATCTAGATTATAATGAAGATTTTATATGGGACTACATATTTCAAAACTCATCAGCCTAGCTAGGTTTGGGTCCAGGGAGAGAGCATCAGCCTGTGGACTAAAAGGTCCCAGGTTTGATTCCAGGTCAAGGGCATGTACCACAGTTGCAGGCAAGCTCCTCCCCCATCTGGGCCCCAGTCAGGGTTGTGTAGTAGGCAAGCAATCAATATGTTTCTCTCACATGGATATTTCTCTTGGTCTTTCCCTCTCTCTTCTACTCTCTCTAAAAAATCAATGGAAAATATCCTTAGGTGAGGATTTAAAATAAATAAATAAATAAAAATTTAAAAACTCATCAAATTGTACACTTTTAAGATGCAAATTTATTATATGGCAATTTTTACACAAAAACAAAGCTTTAAAAATTATCTCATCAAAAATGCCACTCTCACAAAGAAATCATGAAAGTTCCTGTAAAAATTGAAACTTCCAGGGGCTCTGATTCAAAATGGCAACTTAAGAGAATGTAAACATGGATTCCTATGACAAGATGCTTACAATATAATGAGAAGAGACAAAGTAATAAATTCATTATATTAATCAACTAAACTCAAAAATATAAAGTTTAAGACAATAAAATATGCATTTCAGAAACCACTATGTAATATTAATTGCCAAGTTAATTATCTATATAGGTGCCATGGAAATTTAGAGGCAGGAGAACTCCATGATGTGAGCTCCAGCTCTGACACTTTCACTCACCAGGTCTGTGATTTACCTAAGTCACTTAGCTTCTGGGAACACTGTTACACTGATTTATATAATAATTCCAAATTATATTGATATCAGCTTTTTTCAAATTATGGGTTTCAACCCATTGCTGAGTCATGAAATCAATAAAATGGGTCAAAACCAGCCACTTTATTTTAAAAATGAAGTGGAGTAGAATGGAAAATATCAAGATTACTCTAGTAAGTTTCTTGAATTTGAAAGTATATCTGTGTACATGGGTGTGTGTACAGTATGTTACGAAAACTATATTTCTTACTATGGGCATGGGTCATAAAAATTTGAATGCCACTGTTAGGTTTCAAACTGTTAGGAGTTGAAAGAGACTACATAAGTTAGAAGTTCTTGTTCCTATAAGGAGCTTTCCAAAACTGAACAAATAGATTTCTCTACACTTTAAACTTCTCAGGAGTGGAAACCATGTCTTACTGATAATATTTGTACTCCCAGTGCCTAACATAGAGCCAGTTTTCAATAAATGATGGAGAGCTAGATGGTAAATGGAAATAGCCAGAGAAATTTCAGGAAATTAAGAGTTTACCTCAATTTTAAAGAATTGATGGGATTTGAATAACTTAAAGAAAAGAGTAATGGGCATTTTTAGAATTCATTCTTTCATTTCCTGACCTTATAATAGGATTAGGAAGGAAACAGAACAAAAAGCTTTCTGCTCAGAGTGAGGAGAAAATAAACCAAATGACATACAGTCAGATTGTCCCCCCGGTACACTGATCCACCCCCATCCCTGTGAATAAGGGGAAGATTGCAGGTCCTAAAGCTTGAGGCTGGAAAGATGTACTGAGGACACTAACAAGGGCCAATGACAAGCACCAATGTTAACTCTTTTATTAGAAAAGATAAAATTAGAGGGTTGTGATTCACGTTTCCTATTTTAAAAAGGAGTACAGAGAACAAAGGTTTAGATAGTACCTAAAAAACAGTCAGAGAACCGGGAATTAAAGGCTCAGACTAATTTGCTTAGCATCTAAAGGCATCCTGCCTTCAAGGGCTAGCCCCCAGAACTTCTCAACCATTTTCCAGAGAAATCAGTGAGTCACTGCTCTCCCTAAGCAATCTGTGCATCCCAGCACTGAACAGGCAGAAGTTTAGTCAAAAACCAGCACAGAGGAAGGCGACTCATTTGTAGCCCAGGGCACTGATGCCAAATCAGAAGCATGGGAAGCTCTTAAAGGGCTAAACACTGGACTTCATGGAACAATTTGGGTCAAAATCCACACCAAGTCTCCCATGTGGCACTTAAATCATCTTACATCTTTCCTCCTTTGCTTTATTTCTTGATTTATTCTTTCATATTTTTCCAAAAAGAAGAGAAAGAAGAGAGAAAGGGAGGCAAGCAGAGAGGAAAGGAAGAAAAAATAAAGAAGGAAAAGACACTTTCCATAGGTGTAAGGAGAGTATCCTGGAGCAGCTCTGGGAGATTGAAAAATGTACTCCCTCCACTAGGAGAAGAACATGACACAGTACCTGTGCTGGCCCAGGGCCTGTCTGCCAACAGATCCAATCCTGTTCTCCTCTTATTCACGGCAGATTCCTGAGGAATGTATGTCAGCTGGCATTGGAGGGGTTCAGCCAGTGGGAGAGGAGTTGGAAGGGAGAAACGAGAGTATTCCTCCTCCCACCCCTATGTCTCTGGAGGAGGCTCTGGCCAGGATGTGTGTTTCCCATGACTCCAGCCCCCTCCCCAATAAGTCCAATGTGGTACCTGCTTTGCTGGGTGATCCCAACCACTGAGCTCTAATCACCTCCTCCCTTCGTCTGTTCAGCCCAAAGGTGAGAGTGACTGCCTACTCTTGCTTTGCCCCATTCATCCTTGCTTGGCTTCCCAGTTTTTCCACCATCTGTGTAACCAATTCCCCACATGATACTCCCTCTGCTTCAAATGCTTAGAGGAGTGTGTGATTTCCTACTGGTCCCTAACATAACTCTTCAGCAGCAATGCTAAAAAAAGAGACGAGGAAAATACCTGTACACTATTAACTCTAATTATAATAAGATAATGTCTTTAGTAAACTAAATCACTTTTTTTAAAAGCCTTTTTCTCCCTGCTTTCACTACTTAAATTATAACAGTCATTGTGGCCCACAGCCTGATATGCACACCACTATAGCTATGCAAAATGACTCTAGGTGGTACATAAATAACCTCTTTTTTTCCTATTTTAACAGGCATGCGTGTATTTAAATGAGTTAAAGCTCTAGTGTTACAGAAAACGGAAGAAGAACAAAGCAATACTTAGAGAGATGGAGTTACATTTATTATGTGCGGGTCCAGAGGCAAATGTCTCTGAAATTCTGGGCCCCAACATGCAGGGATTTTCCCTATTTATATGTTTTTACCTTCTTTGTCTCCCAAATATGGGGTGTTTCCAGCCCCTTTTGCAAGTTCTTAAAGAGCCCGTATGTGCTGGGGCCTTGAGACCTCAACCAGAGGCCTGGCCTGGTGCCAGCACTGATAACCTTGTCTGGGGAAGGTTAATGGCCTCTCTGAAGTGGGAGTAGTCTTAGCAAGCAAGAATTTACAGAAGCCAAATAGCAGGGTTAAAATTTCAAACAGCAGTATTTATATAAGATAGATGCTTCACTAGCTTTGCCATATTACAGGCATTTTATATGAAAGTTAGGCCATTGACTTACTAACTGGAATAGCATTAGCAATGGAGGATCCAGAAGGCCTGAACATCAAAATCTTTCTGAGGAGAACTGAAAGCTAACTGGTTTTTATTCCCTATCCTTCATTATTGCTTAGTCATGTTGAACATAATCTGAAAGAGAAACAAATTGAATAGGAAGAAAAAAAATTAGCCTCAAAAGGGAAGTATGGAATTCACTAATTTATAATTTCAAAACCTTGGGGAGTGTTATAGTCATTTATTTACTCATTTCAGTATCCAGGGAGTTCCTTTATGAGCCAGGCACTATCCCACAAACTGGGAATACAACATTAAGTCCAAAGTCATACCCTCCATACCCTTGTGGAGGGAAAGTAGGAAAGAAATGGGCAATCAAATAATCTCCTTGTTATAAGATTCCTACTTGGAACAATAAAACAAAGCGGAGTATGTAAAAGTAGAGGATGATAATTGGGGATTTGACAGTCTGGAAGATGGGGAATGGCTTCCCTGAGGATGAGCTGAGAGCTGGCAAATGAGTAGACATTAACAAAATGTTCCTGACAGAAAAAAACAGCATAGCGGGGAAGGCTATGACCAATAAAAGCTGCAAAGTAAGAACAGTGTGGGTTAGCTGGAGGGTGTAAGGTCTGGGGCTGGGAAAGCAGGAACTTTCCTGATCGCACCCCCGCTGAGTTGGACAAGCCACAGCCGGGCTGGCGCCCTGCTGGACAATAAATAACCACCCGAGACTTCTCAAGGATGGCCAGAGCTTCCCGCTCATAAATCTCCCGCCACAAGCTACCTCAGATAAGCTACCTCGAATCAACCTGATTGGTTCAACAGCTGCATAAAGGAACTCTGCCTGGCACAGGCAGATGTGACTCCCCCCCCCCCCCCCCCCCCCCGTGCTCTCGGGCCACGGGACCTCACCGGAGAGCTTTCAATAAACGCGATCTTTCGCTTTCACCCTACTTGTATTGGTCAATTTACTGGCTTCGGTCAGATTAAATCTTACATCTCAGATTCAGCCTTACAGAGGGAACAAGAAACATCAAGATGAGGTGGTAAAGTAGGGTCCAAAACCATGCAGGATTTTTTAGGGCATTTTTACATGTTGACTTTATGTCAGGACAACCTTCACTTCACCTTTTAACTTTAATAACAGTGTTTTGTTCCATTGCATTTTGTTTTATATTCATGTTTTCTTCTTTTTTTTAACATATTTTATATTGATTTCAGAGAGGAAGTGAGAGGGAGAGACAGAAACATCAATGATGAGAGAGAATCATTGATCGGCTACCTCTTGCACACCCCCCCCCCCCCACACACACACACACACACACACACTGGGGAGTGAGCCCATAACCCATGCATGTCCCACAACCGGGAATCAAACCATGACTTCCTGGTTCATAGGTCCACACACAACCACCAAGCCATGCCGGCTGAGCTATGTTTTATTCTTGACATGAGATTTTTACTAATGAAACTTGAAAAAGGTTTTTGTAAATGTATCTAAATTTTCAAAAAATCAATTTAGAGAAAACTATTAAATAAATTTTGTACAAGTATTGAGTAGATATGGTAGAAACTATCAATTAAGTTTAAGAAACGCTGACGTTAGAAATAAAATTGTTCCTCAATACTAGTAATTTCAATGCCGGTAAGAACTTTTCTCAATATTGTGGTTTACTGGAAAATTTCCATCATGACATTAACTGTCCTCAAATTCTCCTCAAAACAGATGTTAATAACAGCTTCTGGCATAACTCCTGGTGGATAAGTGAGAACTTGTGGGACATAGGAGCTTAATGATTACTAAATATACAGCCTGGGGAGATGGGTAATATTAACAAGATCTGCTACATTTTACTTTTTAAAAATAATTTTAGTGTTAAAAACCAGATTTTTTTTTTTCTAATTGCAAGGTAGATGATTCATGATTCAGAACTGGGGCAGTATAAAAAACAAATCTCACAACCCTTGAATAAATGAACTGTTGACATTTTAGTATTTTTTCTTTATTTTTCCATGAACTTATATTTACATCTTATACATGCACATAATCCATGTCACTATTTATCAAGTTTTATGTGTTTTTTAAATTTTGGATTATAATAAACATTGTTCTAGTCCAGTGGTCAGCAAACTCATTAGTCAACAGAGAAGCAAACCACAGCTAGCGAGCTGCATGTGGCTCACGAGCGGCAGTTTGCCAACCACTGTTCTAGTAGTCCATTGTTCCCCAATAGTAATCATTTCACCTAGTGCCCAGATCTTGGATTCTAATACCATTCTCCAATAAAAGGAACCAGGGATTCTTAGAGAAATGGTATTTCTAGGATGAGGGCAGAAAATATATCAGATGAGCCTGGAGCATCCATAGTAAGAAAGTAAGGGAGTGATCAAGCAACAAATGCACGGGATGATGGGAGTATATCAAAGGGATACAGCCAACTGAAAGAGCCCCCAATTGCCAAAACTGGAACAATCTGAACAAACAGGTAAATAAATTAGTATTAAGTTATAACCCAAAGTATATAATAAATATCCATGAGTTCATACTGACATAAGTAAATAATTGGGGAGAATAGACAAATTTCCTGTGGTGAATTTCAAATACTTTATGTAAATACTCCATCCTCAAAGAAGTAAAACATAACTTCCCACTCCTTCAGTGTAAGCTGTGCATAGTAACTTCCTTCCAAAGAGTACACTGTGTGGGGTGGAGGAGGATAACTTTACAGAGAAGCCTGACACACACTACCTCAGCCAAGGGGGTCAAGGTTAAGATTAACCATGATGTCATGTTATAGTATGGACCCTTGATAAGAGGTGATGAAATGGCATTTGATCTCTGTGATCTTTCTCCCCAAAACCCATAACCCCAGCCTAATTCTGAGAAAAACATCAAACAAATCCAAATTGAGACACATTCTACAAAACACCTGAGCAGTGGTCCTCAAACCTATCAAAGTCATGAAAAATAAGGGAAGTCTGAGAAACCGTCATAGCCAATAGGAGCATAAGGAGTCATGATGAAAATTAATTTGGTGTCCTAAATGGTATCTTGGAACAAAACAAAAAAAAAACGACATTAGGTAAAAACTAAGATCTAAATAAAGTATAGACTTTATGTTAATAATAATGTACCTATGTCAGTTCATTAACTGTAACAAATATCCCTTAGTCATGTACGATGCTGATAATAGGGGAAACTGGGGGCTGATAATGGGGGAAACTGGGGGCTGAATACCGAAGGATTTTCTGCATTTCCTTTGCAGTATTTTTTTACATCAAAAACTGTTCTAAAATAAAGTTTATTTAAAAATGCATTATCAAAAATATTTTGAAAACATTTTAAACTCCCACAGAATAACCCAGAGAGTTTATTGTAATTATGTAAGCATTTCTCTATTGATGAAAATTTGAGCCATTGCCAAATTTTCCCTGTTAAAAGTAACAGAGTGATGAATAATTCTACATACATATTTGGAGCAGATCTTTGATTATGTACTAACAATAGATTTCTATAGGTTCTTTCTACTTTTTTAAAAAGTCAAAATAACTCATTTATCTACATTAGCTCTAACTGCAATAATAACCAAAGTATCTTAAGTTCCATTAGACTGAGCAACTTTTCTTAAGTAAGTTCCATTCCTCTAAACTATAAGGAAAATATCCAGAACTTGGATTCAGCTTCTAGCCTTATTCACTGATTTGTGCATATTCATTCTGAGCAGCTATTATGCACCAGGTAAATGTTCTATTGGGAAAATCATTTAACCACCTTAAAACCTTATACCCCCCTGATAAACAATATAGGAACCCTTACAGAATTCTTTCATCGGACAGCTTAAAGACCGTTTGCAAAGACCCAGTGTATATGAATGTTATTATACAAATTTTTGCAACACTTGATACTCCAGGCCACAGTGTGATTTTGTAGCTGAAAAAGATTTTTCCCACATTAGCATTTGGTGATCTTTGAAAATACTTAAATACTTAACATTTTAAATCTATAATTAATTATATTTTTGTACTGTTTTTCATCTCATTTAACTTCCCTGCCCTCTGGTGCCACCTAACGCCCATCTCCTTTGGCACTTCTGTGCTTCATCTTCCCATACATGCTATTTTAAGATTGGGTGTAACCCCACCACTAAAACTTCCCTTCATTGTCTTCAAAATATCCATGTGTCACCATCTCTTTGAAACTGCTGCCACTGTTTCCATGTCTTCTGTTTCTTCCTAAAACAGAGAGATCACTTCAAAAAAAATCAGCAGTGATGTCTATCAGACTGAGTTCCTTTCCGAAATGGAGAGCTGCGTGCAGATGGTGTATTGGGATGAAGGGGTGCCCCAGGAGATGCACCTGTAAGGAAGTGAGGGAGGCCAGACTACATAGATGGAGAAGGAACAATGGAGGTTCCAGTGGAGGCCTGCACGATCCTACAGGGAGGTCTGGCACTGGGACTGCAGAGGTTTCCCAAATCAAGGCAAGAGGGCTGGGCCTTTAAATGTAGTCATTGGCTCTGAGCATCCCCTTGTAGCAGGATAACTGTGGGAGAGGCATTTTTCTGTGGTCAAGGCAATGACCAGTAAGGGCCACAGCTGTGAAACCATTACAGCCTATCACCTCAGCAGCTGGGGTCAAGCCACCAGATGGGGTGGTAGCCACACCACCAACCAGACAAGGGGATCTGGGTGAAGCATCAAAGTTCTCACTATATGTCCATTTCACTAAATCTTTGCCTGCTCGTTTACTCTCACCAGTGGATATGAAATTAAGAGGATTAAGCTCTTAAAGATGAAATCTATAATAAGACACACTCTTCAATCAAAGAGACTTTGAGGGCACATAGTTCCTATCAAACATGTGAACCGGTTAAGGAAAGTGGACACTCCTGCAGACAACTCCTAGCACAGTACCTGGGCAAGCACTGTGTAAATATCTTTAAAAGATACCAAAGCATCATTATTCTTAAGCTTTACATTCGTTTTTAGGAAGTGAAAGGAAACAACATAAAAACTAAAATATAAATACTAAGTATACAAAAGAACCTACAATGAGATAAAGACATCTAAATCAGCTCCCAGCACAAAAACCTGAGAGAAGAACGTATAGATAAATAGCTGTGTGCTTAGGAAGATTAGGAATCACATTAAAACATCTATTTTGAGAAACTAATTATTTAACCTTGAAAAATAAAAGCTTGTATTCAACTTTCTTATGCTAGGTTCATCTGTTTGATATTTTTCAGGTTTTATTGTAACTATTTGGATCTGACAATTTCAAACATATTAACTAAATCTTTTCTTTAAAAACAGAGTTTAGGATTTATAAAATGTTTTATTTGAAAAAGTTCACTATTGTACAAATATTAGAAAATTAATGAAGAAACATAAAGTATTTTTAAAAGTTAGGGGTAATTAGTTCCTTGAGATATTTTTAATAAAATGAACAACTAAAACTATTCAATATATATCAGAGAATTAAAGACCATTTATGTCATATCATCTACCCCTAATAATTATCCTAGTACTTCAAAAAAATTTTTTTCAATTAATACAAAAAATGTGTTAATTATTCAATTTGATTTTACATTTGTCGGGTATCTACTAAATATAAGGCATATATTAAGCAAAGAAAGTAACTAAAAGTGAACCCTTCTGAGACCCTCCAGTTTAAGATATGGTAAAAAATAAAATTTGCCAAGTTTAGGAAGGCTAATAATTATAAAAATATTATCTATGAAGTGCAGGCAGCCCCTGGCTTCCTGAACTGGTGAGGCTCCAGAAGTTCGTTGGGAAGCTGTTTACTGACTTCGTTTGCCCAAGAAGTAATGTCCTCAAAGGGGGCCGGCTTGCAGATGAGACCGTCTAATTCGGTATTAGCAGTTCCCGCTGAAGTTCTGGGAACAAGAAGTTATGAATGACAGGAGGAGAAAATGGCAGTTTCTCATTCCATTGCCATATTCAGAGCCATTCTATGACAAAGTTCTGCATCAGAACTTTAGTTAGCATTCTTTCTCCTCATGCCCCTCCACTCAAAGCTCTCCTATTTTCCAGTCTCTTAGTACCTTCTCCCTCTTTCAAAGTCCTGTAGCACCCACCTAGGCCCAGGTCACTGCCACAAATTCTATAGATTGAGCTCATTCACTCCACCCCTTATTCAAATTTACAGTTTTCTATCCAGGAATTAGAAAGAAAGAATATAATCGAATTAATTTATGCTAAAGTGTGAATGATCATCCCTTAAGGCCCCAAAAAGACACTGGTGTGAGTTTAAAAGAAACTACTTGTTAAGTCAAAGATGGAGATCAACAGGCCATTAGCAATAATGCGTTAGGAGAGACATGGGAAAATAACAATATATATTGAGCCCTTACCATGTGCCAAGAATTTATACTCTTCAGTGGACTCTCTTAAAAACGCCATCAGATAGGTATGTTATTCTCCCAGCTTTACAGAAGAGAAATGTGAGGTGTGGAGAGGGTAAGTGCCTTACTGAGCTCTGGAATACAACTTGCCTAGTTTATTCTTCTTTTGCACTATTTCTTCTCTTCCTTTGTACTGAGACCAGATCCTCTAAAGGCAACATTTCTTTTTCCAGAATGTGATGACAGGGCCAGTAGGTGAAAACCTCTGAAGCATATAAGCATATTTGTTTAAATGAAATTGCTTCTAAGGAAGGTGTGATCAGGAACGGTTTGTATTCTAGGCTCTGAGAAAGAGAGAAGAGAATATCTTTAATATATATATATATATATATATATATATATATATATATATATATATCTCCCCTGAGGATCTGTATCTCCCTAATGTAGAGTATGATTTATAGGTTATTTTCCAACATTCCAGGACTCAATAAATGTGTTAAACATTAGGTTAACTCGGGTGCTATCATTTGTACCAAAGCTGACTTTAAAACTAGTTATTTCATTACTCTGTCTTTATAAACAGTATAATCCATTCAAGAAGGCATGAAAAAAACTAGTTGACATATTTTTTTTATTCTATACACTAGGCTCATTTTATATTAACACAGAAAAAACAGTCTCCCTCTGAAGGGCTGGAGTGAGCCCCATGTCTCAATCCAGTAGCTCGGTCTAGCAGCTCAGAGACAGATTTTCTGAATGGCTGATCATTCATCTTCTGCAATGCTGATTATTGGCCAAACCCCAAGCGGACACTGGAGATTTTTGCTTGCCAATAGCAATCTGATTTGTCTTTAAGAACTTGCCTGCCTTCCACTCTCAATCCACATTGTTTAGCTGGAATGTCCCTCACTCCTGAGCTCAAAGGATACACACATGACCTGGCCATGCTCCTCATGCCCTGGCCACAGTGCGTGGAGTATGGATCCAAATCATTCCAATGAGACTCACTCCCAAGAACTGTAAGGAGGTTGGTTATATGCCAAGAACTGCTGGGGGCCACCAGGAAGAGAGAACCTACCTGAGAGAGAAGATGCCCAAAGCCAAGAAGTTTGGAGGAAGGAAGAAAAGAAGGAAGTGAGGGGCAGAGACAGTCAGAAAAACCTTAGCCAGATCCAGGAAGAAAAGAGCTCCTATCACTTACAAGGAAAGAGTCCTGAATAAGACATCCCTGAAGCCGGGGCTCCATCTGTCTCATTGGGCATCGCCATTCTTCAAATTATGATAATGGGAACCACTGTGTACCACTCCTGCTCCCAAGTCTCACCTGCCTGGCAGGACCTGGTGAAGCCAACCCTGGAAGCAGGTCTGTCTCCTCATCCCTGGTACACCAAGCATCAGTTCTCCAAAAGGTATTTACATTCCACCCCCAGCTTCACCCATTTTCCTTCTCAAAGGCCAGTGTCCCAAGCAGAGAATCAGGCTTCCAGACAAGTAGCTCTGAGTTAGGCCTGTGGTTACTCTGTTTATTATCAAGGGAGTAATTGTACTTCCATTTGTCAAGGCCCAGAGCACACAGCACAGATTCTCATTTCTCTGAATTATCCACCTTTGAGGTTTGAAAAAGGCTCTTTCTTCAAAATGACTACAGATTGTGAGCTTCTACATTTTCTAGCACATTTATTTCTAAAAGAGGGCCATGTAGTCATTGAGAGGAAATGAGTAGAGAGAACTGAGAGGACAAAAGTCTGTTCACACTAATGCTGGTGTAAATCAGACCAATTATCCCAACAGCTGTTACAATGAGGTAATTAAGCCTCTGTATCTCCTGAGATTGGGAATTCCCTTTGTATCATTTACTTAACAGTACATGACTACAGCACTCTAGTACAGGAATTTGACTTCTCAGTGGTTCAAACCCAAAGAGTCTTTATATAAGACCTAATAAAAAGGGAATACAAATCAACTTCTCAATGTTAACAGGAAATTCCAGTTGTGCCAAATTAGGGTTCTAATTGCATGCTGGTATCTTTAGCAAATCAGCTACAGGACACAACTGATTTTTTTTATTTGCAGGCACAACTGCATTTCCTCCTAGGACACCAGTCCATAGTTCTTTCCTAAGAATCAATCATGGACTCTGTAAGGTTCTGGGATAAATATACAAGGTCATCATTGAAAATCCAAAGACTCAAGTTTTAAAATTTTCTAGTGCCAATGAGGCCATCTTACTTTGTGAAAATTATCACTGAAGTATTTTTGTTTTGTTTTATTTTGTTTTTATCCCAAGGGTACCAAAGGAGGGTTCTGGAATCCATGGGTTGAAAGTCATGGACTTACTTGCTTGAAGGTGCATGCATAATATTGGTTTTGAGTACACTGTGTTTCTTTAGGAGGAGAAGGCAACAACTTCCCTTAGTTTCTGAAGAGTCTGAGATCTCCAAACAGAATGAGAATTAATGTTAAATTTCTCTGCTGTTTGTATAGTGCTTCTTGGTTATGACTCTAGCAAAATGCTACATAAAGGCCCCAAAAAAGAGAGAGAGACCACATTACAGGTTTCCATTACAGCAGATAAAGAATATGTAAGTTGTAGATACTACTTTGACTTGGACATGGCTGACATCATTGAGTTTTTACCAGATGTTCTTTCCTACTCCAGGGCTGTAGTGCTTGGGTGCTTAGGACAGCCCATGTTGTCTGGTGTTTGTTCTTCACTGTAATTGGCTAGGAGTTCAAGCACAGATTGGCAGGTTTGCCTAGGGCAGGGCTTGGTACTATTCCTGAGCCTTTACACTTGCCTAGCAAACATGTTAGCATCTATATCCTGAGCTTTCACAGAAAGGCCATAGGCTGGCTTATGGCTGCCACTGCAAGTTTGATCACTTGGTGGGCTTACAGCCTCAGTGAGGAATTCTGACATTTCCTCTTTTTCATGCTATAACATAGTGTTTACAAATGTAGTGGTGAGATTTTACAGATTAAATTTTCTTTCTTGCTTCAGTGCTCTTTTAAAAATATGCTTCATAAATGTGAATGTTGGCTGTACATGAAAATATAAAATTTAGGTTTTCTACCTAAAAATATAGAAAAGTATAAAACAAATAAAATCTTCTTTATTTGCTTTAGATATGTTCAACAAGCAAGCAGTCTTCCTAATCACCCCACAGTTATGTCAACAAACATTGTAGACTTTTAAATGTACACCTCTCCTTACAGAATCCCTTTCCAAAGTTCTTACATTCTAACTTCAGGAAAGAAATTTGAATTTCATGAAAAATATATTTTCCATAAGTTATAGCTGTAACATCTGGATCACTGGGCTTCATCTCTCCCTAGGTGCTGAAACGTGCTATGAGCATCTCTCCCCTGAGCATTGACAATGGGAAGTTAGATTGCCTTTCCTGCCTTCATTTACCTGCCAGTAGAGCTCAGTAAAAAAAGCCATTAGGAAGACTGAAATGGCATGTTTTTCCAGAGGGAAATATATTTTCCTTCACTGGGTATTTCTAATTCTTATAGATATTTTAAAATACCATTGTCTTAGTAAAGAATGGTAGCCCCAACATACTTCTCTATCTCTTTACAAAGCAACTATATGAGTGCAAAGTGGTTCCACACATAGCAGCAAAGAAAAGCTATTACCAGACAAAGATCATGAACTTTCCTGAAACTGGTTTTCCTCTCCATGGCCAAGCACCCAGGCTCTCAAAACTGCTTTAGTACTTGTAGAAGTCCAGTCTCCCCACAGACCACAATGTCCTGCATAATTTGGGCCCTGTCAACCATTCCAGACCCATCCCTCCTCATTTGCCCTCTTATTCACCAAACTAGAGGCCCAGTGCACGAAATTTGTGCATGGCGGGGGGTGGGGGGAGTGTGGCTCAGCCCAGCCTGCACCCTCTCCAATCTGGAACCCCTTGAGGGATGTCTGACTGCCCATTTAGGCCTGGTCACCCCCAACTTCCCTCCTCTGCCGGCCTGGTCACCCCTAACTGCCCTCCCCTGCTGGCCTGATTGCCCACAACTGCCCTCCCTTGCAGACCTGGTCCCTCCCCTACTGGCCATCTTGTGGCAGCCATCTTGTATCCACATGGGGGCAGCCATCTCGTGTGTTGGAGCAATGGTCAATTTGCATATTACTCTTTTATTAGATAGGATAGAGACCTGGTGCACAGGTGGGGGCTTACTGGTTTGCCCTGAAGGGTGTCCCAGATCAGGGTGGGGGTTCCCTTGGGGCATGGGGCAGCCTGGGCGAGGGGCCTGTGGTGGTTTGCAGGCCAGCCACGCCCCCCAGTGACCCAAGTGAAGGCCCTGGTATCTGGGATTTATTTATCTTCTATAATTGAAACTTTGTAGCCTTGAGTGGAGGCCACGGCCGGCCAGGGTGTGCGGGAAGCTTGGCTTCCTCCATTGCCGGGGAAACCCAAGCCTCCTGCTTGCTCCATGGCCACAGCCATCTTGGTTGGGTTAATTTGCATACCTGCTCCTGATTGGCTGGTGGGTGTGTCTTGTGGGTGCGGTGGAGGTACGGTCAATTTGCATATTGCTATTTTATTAGCTAGGATTCCAGCTGCCCAGGCAATTCTCTAAGTGCCTTCTGTGGTGGTTTCCTCTGCCCAAAACTATCTGCCACATCCCTTACTTTCCCCTCCCCCGCCAACTCTGGCCAACTCCTATTCCTTCTTTTATTTCATCCTAAATGCCACTTCTTTAGGAATGCCTTCCCTGCCCCTCCCCTTCCATCAAGATTAGGTTGGGACCTCTTACAGTTCACTCCTCCAGTTCTTTGTATTCCTCTGAATCAGTTATCACACTTGTAATGGATAGTGATGCACTGATGTGGCCTCACTAATTGGTGGAGTAGTGGGTACCCTAAGAATTATGGCCCTGGCAGAAATCAGACACCTGTTACCCAAGCTCTGTCACTTACTAACTATGGACAGAAACAGGACTACAGACAAGTTACTTAATCTCTAATCTCTCTATTTTCCAGATATAAAATGTCACAATAGCACCTCTCTGTCAAAATTGCTGTGAGGTTTTAAGTGAGATAATGTATATAATCTTTAATGTTTATT
The DNA here is from genome assembly GCA_026230045.1 of Corynorhinus townsendii. NCBI lineage: Eukaryota > Metazoa > Chordata > Mammalia > Chiroptera > Vespertilionidae > Corynorhinus > Corynorhinus townsendii. Next base: position 28,549,303 of record JAPDVU010000012.1, read on the forward strand.
TAAGATACTGAATAAAAAATGCCTAGCAGACGGACATATTTTATTTCTTTCCCCTAATACCATTCCTTTCGTGGAACAAGAAAGCATTAATGACCAAAATGCTTTAGATTTGTTCAACAAGCAGTCTTCCTAATCACCCCACAGTTATGTTAAGAGATGAGACTATAGAATATAGAAAATGCATAATTACAAGGGTCCTGTAACTTATAACATGACTCTAATAACAAATCAATAACAGAAATACTGATCCAAGTAGGACTGGGATGTGAAAGTTGCTAGCCATATCTTTATCTAACAATCAAAGAGAACTTAGAGGGCTTACCAGCAGCAAGAAGTAACTGATAGAGCCAAGATTAAGCCTGACACCAAAATCTTCTAACTGTTCCACTAAATCTGCTATTATTCAACGTACTTGTTGTGAGATAACCTTCCAAAATAAGAAGGATGGGAAGGAAATGAGAGAGGCAAAGGAGAACTGTAACATCACTACTGAGATGGGGAGGCAGATGAGGCTGTAAAACTTCATCCCAAACTTCCACTTGGAGTTCTGTTTCCCTGAGCTGGACTTCTCAGGCACAATCTACTTCAGACAGCCTTCCTTTGTATTGCATAAGGGCTGGACAACCTGTATTCAAAATATACTGATGTGTGGCTTTGAGCATGTCACTTAGTCTCCTGTGATTCAGTTTATTCATGTAGAAAATGGAACAGAAAGAGTTATAGTCAATTAAGTTAAGACATAGAAAACACTTAGCATAGTGCCAATACTACTAGTTATAAAGTGTCATTTTAAAATGGCCCTACCTGCTAGTTAGCCTCAGGTCAGAAGTAAGATAGAACAATTGAGCAAAGAGAACCCAGTACAGAGTGCGCTGGGGAGGACCATAATGATTTGTCCTACCTCCTGTAACACAACTTCAGAAGATGGAACGTGCATTGTGATTTAACAAAACTTCATTCAAAAAAAAAGAAAGAAAAGCCAAACGCTACCACAACAGATACCACTATGAAGAAGTTCATGGATACTTATGCAAATTAGTTCACACAACCAATTTCTGGCACCAAATACAAATTTTGTGTAGCTGCTTGAAACTCACATTAGTTCTATCCTCCTAAAAGGAAAAAAAAAAGAAAGAAAGAAAAAGAAAATGTGAAATGGGCACTTGTACACCACTCAGGATGCAATTCAGATACAATTAAAAAGATGAATAAAGTAATAAAATTGTGTTAAGACATTTTATTAAAAAAAAAAAGAGCCACTAAGAATCATTAGCACTCAGCCAGCATGGCTCAGTGGTTGAGCACAGACCTGTGAACCAGGAGGTCACTTTTTTATTCCTAGTCAGGGCACATGTGGGCTCAATTTTCAGTGTGGGTCATGCAGGGGAGAGCTAATCAATGATTCTCTCTCATCATTGATGTTTCAATCTCTCTCTCCCTCTCTCTTCCTCTCTGAAATCAATAAAAATTATAATAAAAAAAAAAAGAATTGTTAGCAACATTAACAGAAATAGCACATTCTCTAAGCAGCCAGCACAAAGGCTTTGCTGCCCAGACCCCGTGGTTCCTAATTCAGTTATTTTCCCACCTCTTTTTGAGGTGATTGCAACAAGTGAGCTTCCCCTGATTATGACAATATATGTTTATTATCCTAAAGGCATCACTTTTTCTCTAATTAAAAGCTGAATTATATCAATAAAGAAGCTTAACAAAATGCCTCATTATTTTTTTACTTGTAAGGATCATTTTGTGATGGTAAAGCCAGGCCAGGCTTGAAAATACTAATGATAGACATTAGTTATTGTGACATCTAGGTTTCAAAAGACTACAGGAATAATTCAATGACCTCTCTTCCATGGTAGCTGCAAGATACTTAAAGAAGAATGATTATTCTACTGAAGAACAGGCATTCTTTACACTTTAGTTTAAATTCAAAGCAAGATTACTCATTCCCTTGATAGAACACATCCATAGCAAAACACAAAAGCTGTCTTCTAATTGTGTGTTTTTTTTCTCTTTGGCTGAGCTGATTACTGTACAGCCACTCAAACTAGATAAACTTAAACCATTTGTAAATATTATGTTATCACTGACATGTAATACCATCAGATTAAATTTAGATGTGGAGAAATATTGGAGTTAGTTTGGCTATCTTTGACTCCAGTGGAAAATATGATGTGTGTGAAAAAATAAGTACATGGATAAGCCATTCCTGGTAAAGGCCTAATTTTGTGTGTGTGTGTGTGTGTGTGTGTGTGTGTGTGTGTGTGTGTACAGCATATGCCAAAGCAACACAAAACATCAAAACATCATAGAAGCCTATTGTTTAAACTTCATTGTGAAATACTATATTATAAAAAGCCTCTAATAAAAAATTTCCCGATTTTTCTTTTTTTTTAATTTTCCCAGGAAAGAAAGAGAAGTGAAATAACTGAATGGCAAGTAGCAGGAGTGCAGAGAATAAAGAGCCAACCAAATAACACACCACCTGGAGAATCCTGGGACAGAGGTAAGTAGACTAACCACGGTTGATCATCCAAGAGACAGCAATCCTTTTGTAGCAAGTTCCATATAGTTCTAGCTCATATCCTGGCATATACCTGATGAGGAAAATAAGACATCTTGTGTGTTGGGGGGGCCGGGGGGAGACTAACAGCCTGACTCTGTACCTAGTTAATAAATATCCCCAATGCACATTCCTATTAGCCTATAATCCAGTCACTGCCCCTTCCTTAATTATCTGGTCTTGCAAGACCTATTTACCTAAATACTCACATTTCACAGAGGCCATAAACCATGAACCATACAGAACCCCCAGAGGGGGTTGGTTGTCAGAGTTGGTGACAGGCCAGGCCTTTAGGTGTGGTCTCACGTCCCCCATCCCAACACATGGGGCTTTTCGCAAAGCCCAAGAAAGGTCTGGAAGTCTGATCCATATTTGGGGGACAAATAAATCAAAGGGTATAAAGAGAAAGCTTCTTCCATATTGGTTTGCTCAGGATTTAGAAACAGGCTCCCCTGAGTCACGGTACTAGTACATCTGGAAATAAATGGGTTTTTCCTGTATCTCTGGTTACTCCTGTGTATTTTTTGGTCACCTGGTAAATTCTGTAACATATCCAGGAAGAAAAATGCTGAAGCCAGAGAAAGTGAAATGTCAGGTAGAGAGGAATATATATAAGAACACTTCACAAAGTTCTATCTTCCTTGAAAAGAGTTAGATAGTATGGGGTCTGAAAACTGCAAAATGAAGGTCTCCCTGCCTATTCCCCTGAGTCTCACTCAGCTGATTCCCACAGAGCAGGCTATTAAGTCACAAAAGCAGCAGCCTGAGTCTAGAGTAAATGGATGCTGCCTGAGAGGCCAAAAGGGCAGAGAGGGGCAGGGGAGTGATGACAAAAAGGGTTAAGTCAGCCTGGCCGGTTGCTCAGTGTTTAGACCCTCAGCCTGAGGACCAAAGGTTGATTCCCAGTCAAGGACATGTACCTCGGTTGTAGGAGGCAACAATTGATGTGTCTCCCTCACATCAATGTCTCTCTACCTTTCTCTCTCTCTCCCCTTCCTCCCTCCCTTCTACTCCCTCTAAAAAAATATATATATATATACATATATATATATATATGTATATGTATATCAGTGGGAAAAAGACTAGTATCCTCAGGTGAGGATTTGTTAAAAATGGTTAAATCAACGTTTTTTACAGGAAACTGTTGAGTTGAATTGGCATATATGCAAGACCAGAGAGAACCAGGTGAGATCACAGTCTAAGCTGGACCCCACCCCTGTCCCTCACCTCCAGCTTCCTTATAAAAATAGAGGCGTGCAAAGGAAGGAGAGGGGAAGGTGCAGCCATGTCTGCTGTGGGTCACAGTTTGGCAACAGCTCTGTAGCAACATAGCATTTGCCTGCAAAATCTATTCCAATCTCAAAAGATATTTTGGAAAACACTCAAACTTAGAATTCAGTGTGTTGAAAATATTATTCAAAGGCAACCCTAAAAATGCTGAAGTTTTCTTTGATCAAAAGCTATTTTACATTTCAATACAAGAATAGGAGTCAAATGTGGCTTAAGGGCAAAGACAGACTATGGTTTCCATTTTGAGAGAATATCTACTTGAAATCTTCAAAAACTGATCATTTGCCATGCACAGGTCCATCTGAGAGAGAACCGTCTGAAGTGCGTTACCTTAAGAATAAAAATTTCCAACAGAGTCCATAGATTCTAAACCCTTTAATTATAACAGTTTCTTCAAATATGTAGCCACTCTGCTATCAGGCTCCACAGGAGTCTTACGTTACAGGGATATGTAGGAAGTTTTCTTATTTTGCCTGATTTTTTTTAACTGACAAACATACATTTTGCCCTTTCTTTTATTCAATTTTTTTCATTCAATGCTTAATGCTGCAGAAAAGAATTATTCAGGAAAAATCCAAAATAACTGTAAAGAATATGGGCTTTTACAGTAAATAAGTGACCATCTGCCACTCAACAGGCAGCACCCTCAAGCACTCTGCATGAATGCAAACTCAGAAGTCAACCCTCCCCGCTTCCCCTGCAAGAAAAAGACTTTTCAAGGAAAGCATTTCCGAATCAAAAAAGAAAACATGCTTGGATTCATTCCTTCCCCTTTCCCTTTCTCTGAAGCTTCAGCCCCATGCTGGTCTTTCAAATCTTTCCATCTTCCAGCCCCAGGTCAGGTTACTGCCCAGCTCTCCCTGGGACTGCTGTGGCCTCTGCATGGGCATGGTCTCCTGCCTCTGCTCCCAACTTGACCCTTCCAAGGCTCACTTGACCTGGTCTCCTCTACACAAATGCTTCCAGGGTTCCCTACTCCCGCCCAGTCTGGCACATTTGCCCCTATAATCCCCATTACCCCCCTTCCCACACCTGAGGCCTCATCCCAATACTGACTCTCCATTTCCTGTATACACAGGGCACTTATTCATCTCTGTGCCTATGGCCATGTTCTTTCCCCCGTGCCCCTATGTCCAAATCCTGACCATACTTTGAAATAAGGCAGAGGCCATCACAGGTGGAAACACCCTTAAATTGCTGCCACCAAACCTGCTTCTTACCTGCATCCACCTTCTGGCTGAGGCTACCACTTCCCCTGGTCTCTGGAACCCACCCCCACACATCTCCTTAGGGACCTCATCTCATTGATTGCCCCCCACCTTCCCCTTTAACCTCAACTTCTTCACACACTGCACATCAGCCCACTCAGGTGCTATCCATTAAAAAAACTAAAACCTTCCCCTGATCCCATCCCAACACTGTTCTCACTCTCCTACTACCACTTTCTTTAATCCTCTGGATAGAACCAAACTGCTTGGCCTTCTCCCTGTCCCCACCTCCTCTTTCCACACACCCCTCAACCCATTGCATTCCAGATTCCATCACACCACTCCTGGTTTTGTTATTTTGTAAAATGTATTGACACCTATTATGTCCCAAATAACATTCCTAGTAGTGGGAGGGAAAGAGAAATCAGACATGAGCTCTTGGAGTTCGAAGGTCAAACTGATAGCTACAAACTGATAGCTAAATCCAGTCCAGAGATACATTTTATTTAACTTGTGCTGTGTTTTTAAAAGTACAGATTATTTGTCAAAGACAGATAAGCATGGAACAGACTGACAAATTTCAGAGGGAAGACAGGGGTGGGGTGGGTGGGAGAAGAGTGTAATATGCATATATGCATAGTCCATGGACACAGACAGTAGAGTGGTGAAGGCCTGGGGGGTGGGGCAGGTGCAGAGGAGGGGTTAGTGGGGGGGGTGGGGAGGGGACATCTGTAATACTTTCAACAATAAAGATAAATTTAAAAACAAAATTCAAAATTCTGGAGACTTCACACAAAATTCCAGACTTTGGACTTCTATCAAAAAAGGCAGAAACTCTGGCAACACTGCTTTGTCCACTGTGAGACAGTCATCTGGGGCTGAGAAGCAGCTGCCCCTTAGGGCTCCTCGTTCCCCACAGGCCCCACCAAACCCTCTTTGCTGAGGCCCCTGTTATCAAGGAAGTTTGAACTCTGACTTTAAATCAGTGCTGTTCAACAAATATAAACATGTGGGCTACATACATAATTTTAAATTTTCTAGTAGCCACATTTGAAAAAATAAAAGGAACAGATGAAATTAACTTTTATAATATTTTATTTAATTCATTATATCCAAAATAATATTTCAACTGAAAGCAAGATAAAAATAATTAGAAATTTTACTTTCTTTGTGCAAAGGCTTTGAAATCCAGTGTGTTTTCTACATTTATATCACAATTCCCACTGCACAAATCCAGATACAAAAATAGCTTTGCAGGCGGAGAGATAGAAGGAAAAATATTAAGAAAAAAATAGAAGAAAGAAGGCAGGACTAAATAAAAAGGTGGTGAGGTTAAATAATAGGCATAGTGAGTGCTTTCAAAATAGGAGAGAAGGGAGTAGGGACCTGGAGAAGTGAAGGGAGCTCAGTGAGAAGATCAGCTCTAGCTTCATGTCCCGGGGGAAGAAACACCCCTTTATAGGCAAGTGCAGTTGACTGGCAATGCAGATTTTCTGGAGAGAGGCTTTAGTGTTTTATAAACAGTCTCAGCATTAGCTAGGGGATCTGCCTTGCTATGAAAAGCAACTGGCCAAGTCTCTGAACCCCAGTTCACTCCCATGGCACTCAAGAGGCAGCAGAATGGGCCAGGCTAGGGATGGCAAGACTCCTGATCAAGACTGGGATTTTAATCAGTTGCAAGGCAATGGGTTTGAGGTAAAATGGCAATGCAGCAGGAAAGTATCTTGAGCTAAGATTCAAGAGCAGAATTTAAGACTCGGAGATCATAAGGTAAGGATAGTCAGCAGGTGTCTGGAATCCACATATGGGGGTGCAATGTCAGAGGCCAGACAAGGAGAATGAGGTGCAAAATCAGATTCCGGAAGTCAGAGACCAGCACCAGGAAATGCAGCCCTGAGCCAGAGACCTCAGAAATAGAAACCACACCCCCATCATCCATGTGAGCACAATATGGCCGCCACTTAGTAGCTCAGGGCCTCCCTTCACGCCTGCAGGCATAAACCAGATTAAAGTGCAAGCCAAAAACAGCCAAGCTACCAGCTTGGAGGAGTGAGAAATATCAGCCACATCTGTCAGGCTTAAAAAGACTCAGAATCAAGAAGGTATGAACATCATTACACAGCTGTAAAGGATTTTGAAACTTTTCTAGAGAACTTATCTCTGAACAGCTCTAGTCCATCCATTCGTTGCATCATTCATTCAGCAACCATTTATTGAATGGTTCTCCCTGAACCGTTTTTACAATGTCAATTGTGCTAGGATTTGCCAAATTCTACTCTAGCAGTGCTGGTGCAGGTAGCTCAGGCTGAAGCAGAATAGGTGAGATTGCTAATGCTGAAGGGGCCTCTCTGAATAAAATGGTGGGATTAGGAGGAGGCATTGATCCTAAAATGCCCAGAGGTCCATTTGTCTATCATGTGTTGCAATTTTCCAGCTGGCCAGGATCCAAGAGAATGGGAATTAGGCTGGTATAAACTACCAGAAAAGAGACTTCACAGGAAAATTGTTCTCTTAAGAAGGCAGTAAGCAGGACTTTGAGGGGGGAAAAAAACAAAAACAGAGTTTTTTGCATTGCTTACATTCAGACTAATATTAAATATAAATATTTGGAGACATCAGGGAAATCATGGCCTGATATTCTGCTGAAAAAAAAATTCTAATTAGAAATTGGTTACAGCCTTGGCCAATGTGGTTCAGTTAGTTGAGCGTCATATGTGCATCTGTGAGGTCGCCAGTTCAATTCCTGGTCTGAGCACATGCCCAGGTTTCCGGCTCTACCCCTGTAGGGGTGTGCAGGAGGCAACCCATCCATGTTTCCATCTCTCTCCCTCTCCTTTCCTCTCTCTCTAAATCAGTAAGAACATATTAAAAAGGAAAGAAACTGGTTACACTGGAGGGAAAAATCTCTGCATAAAACCTTGAATTGTTGAAGGATAGTCATCACTTTTTACACCTGATTTATAAAGAGCAACGTGAGTTAAAAGGAAAGGTTGTTAGTGACAAGGAAATCAAAATGGCACATAAAGTTAACCATGCAGGAAATAAAATATATTTTTCATGGTGCTGACAAAATTCACAAATACAGTAAAGATTATTTGGCAAGTAGAAAAAAATGACTTGAGGAAAGATGCCTCACACCTTTCAATAATGAACTTTATAGAAAGATAAACTTGTCATAAATAGGTATATTTTATACTGTAATTTTATGAAAACAAGGAAGCTTATTTAAAACAAGTTCTAGGACATTATTTCATTCTCATTAAATAAAACCTCCAAAAGTCAATATTCAAACAATGATCCCCATTTATCAAGAAAGGGTTTTACTGGTATTCAGGATGCTTGACTTATTGAGGCAGGGAAATATGTATTTTTAGTAAGTTTCCCAGCAAAAAAAGAAGTCAAAACAAAAAAGTTTCAGATTTCAAAAGATCAATGTCTCCCTTTCTAAAACAGGTATGTGCTGTGATACTGTAAATAGTTATGAATTAACAACAAAAATGTATGACCCTAATTTCTGAATCTGCAGATTTTATAAATGCTTACAATGTTATCCAGGCATGTTTTTATTCTTCTTCAATGTAGAGCTGGCAAACATTTTGATAATCATCATGAGCAAACACTGCATGTTTCCTGAGGTACCAAAGATAGATTATTGACCTTTAATTTGTGAAATCATCCCTTATGTTCAAACAATGGGGCAAAAGAAAAAAAAAGAGGAAATGTTTGTTCTATTTCCTTTATAAATCTATTAATCCTATTCCATCCCTCAAAGTATTTATTCATTTTTCCATGATAATGTGCACATACTTACCAAAAGTAATGTAATTTTTTTTTACTGTGTTATGATGTCACCAGTACTGCCTTGGTTAATTTTGAGCTATTTTTGCCACTACAGCAAGTAAAATACCTGAAATTAAGTAAAAAGGACCAGCAAAGCTCCCTGTTGTTTTTTTTTTAACATCCACTTATTTGTAACGGTGGCAGTAGCAAAACTTTAATATACTGTTCAATAATAATAACACTACTGATGTTTATTAAGCTAGGTTTCAAGTCCATTTCATACAATACTTATGTTATAACACTTCCCTTTATGCAATATGCATAGCTCTACTCAAATCTGCCAGATACACGCGATAGTAACTAAAGGTTACAGGGAGGTAACTCCACTCTAAGGTAACCTCTTACTCACTCTTTTCACTCTTTCTCTGGAATGACCTGAAGATGCCAGTATGTCTCCAGAATGCTAAAACACACCAAAGGTCACTGCACACCCTGCTCCAAAATGTCCTCAGGTCTCATCTCCCCCCCACCCCGACCCCCACATACACGTTTTGAAAAGCTACTAATGTTATTTGGGGCGGCTTTTTGTAATTATAGATTTTTTAAAAATAGTTTTAATCATTTCTGTTAGGAATTCTTTTTTAATTTGGGCCTTTCCAAGATTATGTTCTTTGAAATAATATTAAAGATATCTGAAAACAAACAGCAAAAATGTAACCCAAATCATTTTTTAAAATAATTTTTGAAAACACAGGCTTTCTTTAAAAGGTCAGCTAATTAACAAAGTGAGATCCATTTCACATGTAGACTTAATGTAAGAAGATATTTTTCCACGTTTTGTCAGGGCATAGAGATGTGTCTTAAGAATTTGATCCCAGTGAATGAATGTTCCTCTTACTATGTTTTGAAACATTTCTATAACACCTTGAATAAAACATTTTTACTCCTCTGGGAAGACAATTTTAACAAAATAAATGTAAAGGAAAAACAATAAAAGTTTAACATTCATGATCACTATAAGCTTTCTGTTAAAACACTAAAAAATGCAACATATTCATTTCTCACTCTTTATCTTAAAATACTGATTCCCTGATTCTAGCAGAAAATAATTTTAGTAACTCATCAAGACAGAATACATAAAATTGGCATATTTTTTATATGCACACAAATTGAGGAAGCATCTTTCCCATCTGTGCTGCAGAAAACGAAATGCATCTGGTGTGACAATATGGCCCGGCACATGAACTAGAATCAGTGGGATGAAAGGGGTTTCTTTTTTCCAAAGCAGATTATTTTAAATAATGCATGTTATATAACATGCGAGACATTATCAAATGCGTTACAGTGCATTGCAAAGGTATATTTGGCTAAAGAAAACATAATGGCACGAGGGTTGGCAGGGGCATGGGAGGTAGGTAGCGTGTTCCGTTTTAATCACTATTCAGCATTGACTTCCAAATCTCTTGCCCCAGCAACCCAATCTGATTTTTGGCTTCTCCTTAACATCTCTACCCAGTGTCAGAGTATGTGCACATATGCTGTTGGGGCTTCATGCTGGGCTGGGGGGTGGAGAGGTGGGGAATGTTTGCAGAACATGGCTGATGCCAGGATCAAGCAGAGAACAAGAGAAAAATTGAACAATTTGTCTTGTTTTTTTGCAACAAATGTTCTTTCTCCCTTGGAAGAAAGTTCTTTTTATCTAGGCAATCTGAAGATGGATTTCATACTTTCATTGTCTTTTCTTTCATGTGTTCCCATCTGTTCTTGGGAACTGTGAATAAAACTGAAATCTACATGTGCTACACACTCTATCCCATGCCCAAGTATTTTTGCAGATGATGTGCTGAGAGTGCCAGGGAAGATCTCTGAGATATGTAGGGAGCTTTGGAAGGGTGCTGCAGAGCTAAGCCTTCTCCTGGGCACCTTGATGAGCCCTCATCCTGTTCAGGTTCCAACCCTATTTTTTCCTCTTCCCCATTCAGAGAGGTGAGTGGGCTCATTGAGTTGGGCAGAGAGGTTTCTAGAGGACTCAGGAATCCCCTCTTCTGCATCAATGCCTGGATTTGTGACTCATGACAGAGAAAACTGTCCTATTCTCAGAGAACAAGGCTCCATTAGCAGATGTTGGAAACCACCAACAGTGCCTCCCCCTGGTGCTGTGTCCAGCAAGGGACAAGCCCCTTAGGGCTTACTGTCCTGCCTATACCTACCTTTCACCTATTCTTTGAAAGATATTTTAGCTTTTTTACTTCTTCTGTGTATTCACTGAAATGCTAGTTCTTTATAATTAAGAGCTTCTTTAGAACTACAGATGGTATGATTAATGTCATTTGTGAATATGACATAATAGATATGCAACAATGAATGAATCCCAGAGAACAAAGAACAAGTTAATATAGCTAATCCATCATAGAATTGATTCTAGGGATGGAGAAAAAACTCCAGGACATACATAAACTTGCAAGTATTACTAATCACTAGGACTAAATTCATCTCAGAAACATAACATCTAAAACTTGTCAAAGGTAACTGTAGTCATGGGAGAAGATTCTGGAGAATGACTTGACTACAAAACCTCTGTCATTTATCAACCATGTAACTCTAGAATTTCTTCAAGCATTGGTTTCCTAATCCATAAAAATGGAAACAAGAACTTTGATCATATAGGACTGCTACGGGGATTAAATCATGTACTAGTATGGCTATAAAGTGCCCAGTATATGGTGAAGGCACATACAATAATGTTTAGTGTCTTCTCCAAAATAGGTTTAGGTCTTTTGAATATGAAATTCATATTTACACAGCAGCATTTTTAAATATATATTGATAGTGTCTGAAAACTTTCTGGTAAAAATAAACATAAATACCAATTCAGAATTCCCTGTTTTTGCTTTGAAAATATCTTGCTTCAATGAGCTGCAAAGTAATTTAGTAAGTTAGCATTTGCAGTAATATATCTACCATCCAATCTAATCCAATTATTATTTGTTGTCTTATTATTCTTGATTGCAAAACAAATGTAAACAGTACCCCAACTATAAAATTCTTATAATTAGGCTATGTACACACTAAACACACACACACACACACTTTTTTAAATACATAGTATTCATCTTTACTGAATTTAAAACATCCTTTTAAAATGAATTTTTAACCTTACTTTTGGAACCAGAAACAGAATTCTATTAAATTCTTTTTCAAGATGAAGGGAAAGATGGGTTTATTTAGGCTTTTTGTCAATAATATCCCTACCTACTCTTCTGAGAATAACTAAAAACATTTTCTAGAATATCAGGAGTTTCCTCGAACATCCAGTAACATCAGGTTGGTGCACTCACCTATCTTTATTAAACAATAAAACACTCATACTCTGCTCTATTTCCTGAAACCATACTAATAAACTATGAACAGTTTCAACTGAAAGCACATCTATTCCCATATCTTATCCTTCTAAACATAGCCTTATGTTTTCTGTAGTTAAAGTTTTAATGTACATAGCATTAATCTAACATGTCTATTCAGAGACAAAATACTGAGTTCAAATAAAGTAAGATATATTGAAAGAAAAGAGTTATTTAGGTCCCTGGCAGAATGGAACTCTCAAAATATTTGATAACACTAACGCGATCTGATAAACATTTACAAAAGGAGAGCCTCCCTCTACAAGGCGGAGGGAGTACTCTGCAGGCAGCGTTCAGTGGAGCACCTTAGGGGCCCTGCATACAGGTTTACTCGATTCCTGTGTGACTGAACCTGCGTGATCAGTCAACATGATGCAGGAAGCAGCGCACTCACCACGCAGCCGCTTTGGGCGACTATTAACTCTTAGCAAAGGCCAGAGGAACATATTTCACTAACTCGGATGAGAGGAGCAGGCTGTTCACTTGTTGGGCAGTGACCCACTTGCCGCGGGAAGTTTTAGGAAGGGAATGTGGGTAAATCAGCAAACCTCTGCTTTAAGGCTTTCCCCACGCCATTACCTCACGTTTACCATTAAGTCACCTGTTCGTATTTCTGTTCCTTCCTGCAAACCATTTGTGTCCAATGCTGGCTCCTCCACACCACCATCATACCTGGTTGTCATCCTTTTTACGTTTGGCGGTTTGTTTTTCTTTTGACAACGTGAGACATAGTGCAGAGTCCTTCTAGAAGACCTCCAAAAAGTACCCTGAATTATGTCTAACTTCATTTCTCCCCTATTTGGCGACCATAAATGCTTCCACTTTCACTGTCAGCTCATAAAGCTATTTCTGCCCAAAGTAAAGTCGGGGGTGCAAGACTTATCTTTACTAAGCAGGTGCGGACGCTTTCTTCCCACAGTTTGATTTACCTGGCAGCACCCGCACCGCCCGGCACGTCTCGAGGTCTCAGTCCCCCAGAGCTGGAGGCGTGGCCCGGGGCACCCAGCACTCACCTGGCTGCCGCCGCACTCCCCGCCTTTCTCCAGGGTCCAAGGCTCCCTAGAGCTCTGTGCCCTCTCTGCCCCCGCGGGGGGTGGAGGTGGCTCCAGCAGCTGCTCCAGGCTGGCAGTGCCTGGCAGGGAGGAACTCTTCTGATGGCACAAGTGCGCCGCGGCGCCCCGAAGCTGTGCACCCTCATCTTGGGCACGGTTCCCCCTCGGGGGTGGCTGAGGCGAGGAGGACAGGGAAGAAGATGCGGAGGACGAAGAGGGAGCTGAGTCTGGGGAGCGTCCGCCAGGAGGCGTCGCTCCGCCTGCTCCGGTCCCTGCAGCGGGCCCCCTTCCCGCGGGTAGCAAATGCTCGCGGATCCTGCGGCGCAGCGTGGACCCCTGCTCGCCTCTCGCGGGGCCACCGGGCTCCAGAGGTTCTGTGGAGGAGCAGCACAGGTTGGGCTGGGAGGAGGAGAAGACACGGTCCAACACTTGCTTCCGTTTCTTGAAGCCGATCCACCTACTGCCCGTGCTACCTGCTCCGGCCAGTGCTTCCCGCCTGCCCCCAGGGGGTGGCGGGGAGGGCGATGGGGTGGCCGCAGTGCGCTGCTCCAGGCCCCCTGCGCGCCCGCTGCTGCCGCCGCCGCCCTTACTCTTGGCCACCCCCAACTGCAAGTTCTTCCAGAGCCGGGCCTGGAAGGAGGAGGGCGCAGCGGCAGGCTCCGCGGAGCCCGCTGCGGCTGCCTGGGGCTCCATCCTCCACTCCCCGCTCCTCCTCTTCCCTCCTCCTCTGCCTCCTCCTCCTGCTCCACCGCCCTCGCTGGCTGAGCCTCCTCCGGGAGCCCTGCGGCGGTGGTGGCGGCGGCGAGGGGCGCAGCAGCAGAAGCAGGGAGCGCCCCGCCGCTTCAGGCCAGCACGGGGGACAGACGCTGCTGCCTCAGTTCTCCGGCCCTTGGACTCCCGCGCGGCCTCTCCCCCCAGCACCTGCCCGGGTGGGCTGGCTCTGTGGCTGAATCTCGGCTGCCAAGCCTGCAAAGTTTCTAGCTCCGACCTCCAAGGGTCCAGTCCACCGGAGTCCCCCAGGCCGCGCCCTGCCTCCCTCTCCTTGTTGCTTCCAGGTTCAGAGGCTACGCGCCCCCGGGCGTGAGCCAGGGACTGCACCCGGTGCCCTGTAGATAGCACCTGTCAGCGGCTGAGGAGGCTGCCTCCAAACTGGATTCCTGCGAGATCTGCTCAACGGGGAACGTGGGGCTGAAGATTCCCGGGACCGGCAGCCCTGAGGGAGCACCCCTGGACCATCCTGCAGCTTCTAGATGGGAGGACGGGCAGGCGAGAGCCGGGTGGAGCCAGACTGCTTCCCTAGGATCCAGCCACAGTTCCCCGGCAGCTTGCTCAGGGCTGCCGCTGGACGCACCAGCCAGCCATCGTCTGGGTCCGATGAAGTGAGCTAGAGCGGAGATCATGCGCCTTCGGTGGGTCCTGTGGGACGCCGAGCTTCCACAGGCGAGATGAACCCATTTGAGTTCTGGGGCTGAACACCGCTGCCCCCGCCCAGTTGCGCTCCGGGTCCAAAAGGAGAGTTTGATTTCTTCTGTCTTGACTTCATCTCCCTCACCCCTCCCCGCTCTTTATATATGTGTGCAGTGTTTCTCCTATTATCAGGGTCTAGAGATTTCTGGAGTCTGACAATAAAGCCAGCCCTAAAGTTGCAGGAAGTTTAAGGTGGCCGAGGACATGAAAGATGCGCACTGCCTCTGATCCCCATTTCAAACGCAGGGAATCTTGTTCTTTTCACGCAATTGCATTTTCCTTTGGTTACTTCACTTGCTCCATTGCCAAGGCAAATAGAAAAGGCTTTTTAGCTCATTCAGACTTTGCTTCTCCAGGGTCTTCTAATTCTACTAAGAGAACCTCTTGACAGGCTGTGACACAGTGCCCCTTCCCTCTTCCATTGCCCTCCACACCCCTAAATGTGGAAAGCATGGAAGAGTTACCTGGGCTTTTTCCCACCACGCCTATTCCAATCTCATCTAGCTAACAGTATGCCCTCGAGATGTTACCATTGTCTAACCTTTTCGTTTTTCCGTATTTATAACAAATACTGTGTACTAGGTTCTTTGATAGATTCTGGGGATGCAGTTGTAAACAATGGAAAGAGGGCTGTACCCTACCTAATAAAGCTCATCTTCCAGTGAGAGTGACTCAGACAATAAACACGATGTCTAATAGTGAAAAGGCCCATGGAGCCATTAAAACAAGCTACCATAACAGTGTCTATGGAGGTAGGGTTGACAGATAAATTACAGGACCAATTAAATTTGAATTTCAAATAAACAATGAATAATTTTTTAGTATACATATGTCCCAAATATTGCATGAGACATACTAAAATGCTATTTGTTGTCTATCGGAAATTCAAATTTACCTTAGTATTTTTATTTGCTAAATCTGGCAACCGAATAGGAAGGGTTTTTTGGGTTTTAATATTTTGCTGTTACTCTTTTCTTACCTTATGTATATAGAAAAAGTCTCCCTGAGGACTTAGCTCAGTGCCTCAGACTTTTTCACAGGGGGCAAGTTGAAAGTGTCACAACCACGAAAAATTACCTGAATATAGAGATACTGATAGCCCAAAAGGAAACTGCAAATATCCACAAGTGTTCTCTGTAACATAGGAAAAGTATTTTGTTATTAGTTTTTCTAGGACATGGTAAACAAAGTATGAAGAAGAAAAGTAAAGAAATATAAATTACTGTAGAAAATTGAGAAGAAATAACCACTACTTCCAGAACTCTTTATAAATATGTCAATTTTGTCATATTTATATGATAAGGGCCCATGGACCCATGAGGTAACTCTATACAATTCAACCTTAATTTCATATAGTCTCATACTGATGTACTCAATTGACTTTTTTTTTCCTTAATATTTCCATTTTTCTCTTTACCAAATTTGTCTTGATGATACTATCTCTGAGATTTCAGGTTTTCAGGTTCTGAAATCTATGATCCCAAATCACATTTCTCCATCAATGTGAATTCACTTACACAACTTGAAAGAGCATATATAACTCTTTCTAAACATCTGAAGTGGATTATAAAATGTGAGGCTGTCCTACAAATTGTGCATTATATAAATTTGTACTAGATATAATCTCTGCCATTAAATGTCTTAGTGTACTTAAGAGAAGATACTTATAAAAACTCTACATCACAAGGGGAAGCTGAATAGTACAGACTGAGCACTGTGGGAAATAAAGAGGAGTGAAGATCACTTCTGTCTTGACTAATAAAAGGTTTCTTGTTGGAGTTACCATCTGAGGTAGGAGCTATTGCAGGCGACAGAGTACACTAATAAGATAGATGGCCACCTGCAGAGACAAGCAAAATTCACGGCACATAGCAAGACTTCAATAAATGTTACCTCTTCTATTTATTGTAATTTACTATCCATCTTAAATATTAACAGAACACATATTGATTGAATTAATATGTGCATCACATATTGAAATAAAGGAGGTTGAAATAGGGAAGGTGATAGATAATGCAATATCTGAGCAGAAACCTAAAGGAAGTGAGGGAGGGGACAAAGCAGTGAATCTAAAGGAAAGTTTTTCCAAGAAGAAAGAACATTAAATGCAAACAGCTGAAGCAGGAACTTACTCAGCTTGAGGAATGATAAAGAAGACAAAGTATATGGAACAGAGAGAGGATGGGAGGAGAAGATATTGCAGAGATGGCTAAGGAAGCGATCACTGTAAGACTCTGTAGGCTACAGTGAAGACTCTGGCCTTGGGTGGAATGGAAAGCCACTGGAGGGCTTTGAGCAGAGTTTCTTTATAATCTAACTTGCATTTTAAAGTTTCACTCTGGC
Source organism: Corynorhinus townsendii (assembly GCA_026230045.1). Classification (NCBI taxonomy): domain Eukaryota; kingdom Metazoa; phylum Chordata; class Mammalia; order Chiroptera; family Vespertilionidae; genus Corynorhinus; species Corynorhinus townsendii. The sequence goes on from JAPDVU010000012.1 coordinate 28,566,410, forward strand.
CTCTATGTTGACAACAAAGTGGAGGAGAGGAATGGGTGGGAACATAGTTTAGACAGCAGCTGTTACTGTCCCTGAGGGGCAGTGATGGCTTTGACTGAGTGGGTAGGTGAGAAGTGGTGAAACTGGTTAACTTCTAGATAGGCAATGTTTTGAAGATAGAACTGGCAGGACTAGACATAGTTAGGACATGGGGTACGCAAGCATAATGCTAAATGGTTTGCATCCTCTAACATGTAATTCTTACAGCAACCTCGTTTTATAGATAAAGGAACTGACTCTGAGGCATATTAAGTGATCTTGCAAGGTCACTTCTTGTATAATTCACAGATCCCAGGTCCACAGGATTCCAAAGCCACACAGCTTCCTAATTTTAAAATGCATGAATAAATAGAATAAAATAATTGAAAGAAACCTCAAAGATGCACCAATCTATGTCCTTGCCCTGGGCGAGCAACAAGACTGTCGTGGACAGAACCACGACGTCCACCTGATGAGATCAAGGACATGAATGCAAGCACGAAAACAACATTTATGGGACTATTTGAGTTGAAGTGCCAACTAAATGGCACTTAAGGCGCCCTCTTCTCAGTAGAGCCCTGGCTGCCATCCCAGCTCCCAATACTGGGCCAGATGCCCTCAGGCCCTCATTTCCTCTCTCAGTCCCTGAAATAGGGATAATAATATCAGTTGGCCTGACCACACCCCACAAGGACCCAATTAAAAGTCAAATGTAGGCAGCATTTTCAATGAATTAACTTGTCCTCAAGAGAAATGTTTTTATCACTTTGTTATATAAAAACAAAACACAAGAATAAAACTACTTCCTTTAAGGTTACTTCCCAACTCTCCTTACATCCAAGGGTTATGGCCATGCCTAGTCATAAAAAGCTTTCTTCTGGGCAGCCCTGTGTCCAGCTAAAAATCTGGGTTTTGCTACTGAGGAAGAAGAGGAAGGTGGATATTGGGAACAATAAGGAAACTCTGACACACACCAGTAGTCATGTGATGGACTTCTTTGCTCATAAAGAAAAATCACCAAAAAAAGGATTCCTTTTTAAATCTACATGTTTTGGTATTTGGTGAAATGCACGGAACTGCTGCTGCTTTCTCATTATAAGCATGAGGATGAAGGGAACACCAAGGTTGGCAGAAGTGAGATGGGAACAACCCCAGTTCTTGATGATGTCATTGGGCTACACAATCAGTCAACCTAAGGCCTTCCTTAACTCTGATCCTATCATCCTGTAGTTATCTGTTAACTATTAATTAGAAAATTAATTTATCCAGATTTTTAGCTGAGTTTTATATGAGTCTTTCATTGCTGTCAAGACAAATTACCACAAATTTAACTGCTTAAAACAACATCCATTTATTATCTCACAGTGTCTGTGAGTCAGAAGCCTGGGTGCAGCGTGGCTTAGCTGGCTCCTGTGTTTCAGGTCTCACACGACAAAAATCAAAGTGTTGGGAGGGCTATGCTCCTCTCTGGAGGCTCTGGAGAAGAATCTGCTTCTAAATTCATTCAGATTGCTGGCAACATTAATTTCTGTACCCTCGTGGGACTGAGATCCCTGTTTCCTTGTTTTCTAGCTCCTTTAGCTGAAGGTCCTCTGACCCCCAATGCCTTTCAAAATTATCTTTCATCTTTTGACTCCTTCTTAATCTACACATCAGCCCCTTTCTCCAGATTGCAGAACCCTTTGTCACGCTGGGACAACAACCCCCGCATGCCTCATTCACAGTGTTAACCCCAGAGGACCTGGCTCAGTGTTGCAAAGTAACTGCATTAAGACAGACCAATATTCATTAATGATAAGAACACTGAGAGACTTGCTAAACAGGCAGACCCTCCTCTTTGCTCTGTTATTTTGAATCTGCCCATTCTGCTAATTAGAATCATACTGCTATCCCATTTCCTCCTCACATGATGTTTTCCAGGTTCCAATTGGTGTTTCCTCTTTTTCAAATCCAATTCCCTAATTCACACATTTTTCTCTGAGTGAGATAAAATGGTTATTTAAGAAATATACATGATTGATTTCAAACCAGTGCCTGAAAATTTAGCTGCTTTTCTGGCAAGCCCTTTTTTTAAAAAATGCCTGCCTAGAAAATACACAAGTAAGAACTAGTTAGAAGTAACTCTTGTAGAGTTTTATTCTGAGATGAACTTCTCTGAATCTTATGAGAAAAACAGGAAATGGAAGGAAAGATGGAGTAGCTAAATGTGTACAAAAGCATCCTTGGGAAGATAAAATCAAATATAATGTCTTTTATGAAGAAAATTACCTAGAATGAAACTACATTGGCTAAAATAGGTTTCTGAGACCTTGATTTACAGTCTGTAAGTCCATCCTCCAGGTTTATTCTTAACATGTTGAGCGCCCAGCCTGTTTTGTCTTCCCAATGGAAAGTATAGTGTCAGTCACCGGTGACTGACAGGGAGCTTAACATGTTAGCCTTGACTTCTGCCATCATCCGCATGCAAATTTCTAAATTCTGGCCATGAAATTATATAGATAGTACAGGGATTGTAGCTTGCCTTTGCTGGAACACCTAGGAACCCAAAATACAAGGGAAGTTGGCCCAGATCTCATATAAAGTCTGTGGTGGGATCAGTGAGGTAACTATAGGCAGCAACCTCCTTTAGGGGCCTTAGGTTTGAGCCATCGGCATTCACTATGATGCTCCGTGTTTGTGAATCTACTTCTCATTCAGTTCCACAATGCAGCCGATTGGATCTAATCACACTTAACCACTCCAAGATCAAGAATGGCTGCTGTTGTTGTTTTCTGTCAGGAGAGATCTGACAGTAGCCTGAACTAATGGCATCAGGTCTGGCATTGCACAACCTTGGCTCAGGATGGACAGCAATGCCCACGAACTCTGCACTTGTCCTCCAGCACTCGGTAAAAAACCAAGTTAAGGCAGAAAAATAGCTGCCATAAGTAAACACGATGCTACCATGTATAGGGCTGTCATCTTTATATAGGATCTCTGGACATTAATGAGATTGGATATATGGAAAGAAGGATAGGGACCTGTAGGGCTAATTTCACATTGCAAAGAAGCAATGTATTGGGAGGGGAAAAAATAAATCCGTCCTACTAACTTTTATGCAGATGTGCAGAAAAATATATATCTCCTTTATGTTTATTCTAATGAATCTGGTTTTGTTTTAAAGTAATGCTAATCAACCAGAGGTTAATGGAGAGGGAAAGAAACATAAAATTTTAACAATCATTGAGGTTTTAATTATTTAGACAACTCCTTTAGAAAATGCCTGCAGTCTTCTTGGGACAATATGTTTGTCCCTCAAGTAGCTTTCTCTTCCCTTGTTACTCTTCCTAAGAAGGGAATCTGGGTGGATGGGAAGAGGATGTGACCATTTCATGTTTGTGAAAGGTCACATCCACATGCAAAATTCTGAATTCTGAATTTAGAAATTTGCATGTGGATGAAAGAGTCAGGGTCTGAGGGCAGGCAGTGCCATCTGCCCCTTCTGCTCTGAGGGAGATGCCCCTTGTGACCTGGTTTTCCTGCTAACATTCACAAGCAAGTCTGTGCACTCACACAAGTTGGTCTCTCCCACCCGAATCAGAGCCCAGAGAAGGTCCCAGATGACTCAGCCTCCCCTGGGCTCCCAATGTCAAGATGGGGGCATGCAGTGGGGAGGGGTGTGGGATGGGAATGGGGGGATGAGGACAAATATGTGATACCTTAATCAATAAAGAAATTAATAATAATTTTTAAAAAAGACAATGCAGGGGAGTGGAGTGGGGAAGAAGGTATGTTGGGTGGAGATGTACAAGAGTTAAACTCCCAAATTCTATAGTAGCAAATTGATAATGATATGTAAAACTAGTAATAATGAGCTAATACTATAAAATATTAATTTGGAAAAATGAAAGCAAGAAAAGTGTAAAAAAAAAAAAAGAACAGTACATATAAATAAATGTGGTGCCTCTAGGGCATCACAAATGCAAATGGAAAGAATAAAATTGACAACATCTTTTCTTTTGTTATAAACGTTGTAAAATTACTTGGCTTTACAACTGGGTCCACATGAGACTTTCATACAATAAAATAATGAAAAATTAAAAAAAAAGAAAAAAGATCCCTGACATCTATCCGCCATTTTCCTCACGCAGCCCCCTGGCTCTCAGCTCCACATCCACAGCCCAAGCGATGAGACAGGCTCAGGAAAGCTGGCATTGGGGCCTCCTCCTGCAGCTGTAGAGCACCGTTATGTTTTAATGTGGCTGCGTCCTAAACTGGTTTTCAGCAGTTCTGTCCGCAGGGAGTAAATAGTTGGAACTCTTGCTCTTTAACCTCTCTCTCCCTATCTCTATCTCCTCCGCTTTTTTTCCATCCCCTTGGACTGTCCTTTGGTATCTAGATAGACTATGTTTATCAGGAAGGGTTATGGCAGGAAATAGATGGCACATTCAAATAAGAACACATGACTAAAAATTTATAAATTATTTGATAAATTTAATTATTTTCAAACATGTGGCAAGGTTTAGAGCAGTGGCTCTCAGAATGTGAACCAGAGACCTGAGATCCTTTCAGATCAAAGCTATTTCCTAATAGTTTTAAGGAGCCCTGTGCCTTTTTCATTCTCAATCTCTCACAAGTATATAGTGGAGTTTTTCAGAGGCTCCATAATATGTAATATTTACAACAAAGGGCATCATGAGCTAAGTAAAAGGCAAAAAACAACAACAAAATAATGAGGGAAAATATTTGTGGAATATATAACAGAAAGAGATTAAAATACAGAAAATATAAATAATTATATTAAATTGATAAGAAAAAGATAACCCAATAGAAAAATAGGCAAAGGACATAAATAAGAAATTCACAAAAGAGAAATAAGGGAAAATGCAAAAATACACTTTTTAAATTTTTACAGACATTAGTAAAATATAAAACTGTTTGAATGTCAGCTCTGATATGGGTGTGGAGAATGGATATCATAGTCATTATGGCAGTGTGAATTTTTATAGCCACTTTAAGTGGTCAATTTGACAATATCTATTTAAATGCACATAATATATGACTCTGGAAATTCCACTTCTAGTTATCTTCCCCACCCCCCACCTCCAAACTCCGCATGTAGACTAGCAGATACATATAAGGATTGTATTGCAGCATTGTTAGAACCAATAATTAAGGTTAGGAATAGCCAAGAAAGGGGGAAAGTTGAATACTCTTTACATAGAAATGATTATATAAATTGTGACTTATCCATGTTCTGAAATTCTGTGCAGCATACAAAAAGAAAGGGGTATATCAATATGTTCAAATAAGAAAGATCACCAGAATATTGCCGAGTCAAAAAAGCAGGTTGTAAATTGATATTTATCATATGACAGCATATTTACATTTATAAATAAATAAATTCACAAATAGATATCAGTAGTTAATTTTAAAAATAATAACCAAAACACTTTTAGATTTATCTCCACAGTGGAATAATAGTTTGATATTAGAGAATATATTAAGAGTATGCCATATTCATTGGTCAAATGAGATCAAACAATAATTAGAAGGCATGCAACAAAATTTAACATCCTTTCATAATTTAAAAATCTTAGTAAACTAAAAGGAGATGAATAATTCCTTAATGTAACATCATAATATATGCATAAATCCCAAAGCCAGCAATATCCCTTAGAGCAAAGCAATAATAGAAGCGATCCTCTGCAAGTCAAAAAAAGGCAAGGATTCCAAATAAGAACATAGCTGCTGAAATGCTCCGCAAAAGTGAGACAATGTATTTCAATAAGAAAATGAAATATCCCCGCCGGCGTGGCTCAGTGTAGACCTATGAACCACGAGATCATGGTGTGATTCCCAGTCAGGACACATGCCTGGGTTGCAGGCTCAGTCTCTGGTGTGGGGTGTGCAGGAGGCAGCCAATCAACGATTTTCTCTCATCACTGATGTTTCCATCTCTCTCTCCCTCACTCTTCCTCTCTGAAATCAACAAAAAAATATATTTTTTAAATGAAGCAAATGTGCGAATATTGAAAAGCATGAAGCAATTTTTTTCATTATTTATAGATAATATAATTGTGTATTTGAAAAACTGAAGGAAAAAACATGAAAACAATAAGAAAAGCCAGTAATGGAGTAAGCTATAAAATTAATCTACAAAAATCAATAGTTTTGCTTTCTACAGAAAGAAATTATAAAATGAAATAGAAAAAATAATATTGTTAAATATAATAAACAAAAAATAAAAACCAAGTGAACAAAATAAGATAAATCCAAGAGCAACACCAGGAAACACTTTAAAACTCTACTGTGGGACATGAAAGAAGGTGACTAAATTAAAACACCTGGGTGAGGACATTCACTATTGAATAGCAATCATTTCTACTCAAATGAGTCCATAAAATCAATATGATCCCAATCATAATACCAAGAATTTTAAGAATATGAGTAAATACTTACAAAGTTTATTTGGAACATTAAATGTGTTAAAGAAGGGTATCAAAGGGAAATGAGTTTCTTCAGAAATCAGAGTTCATTTTAAAGCTACAGTCACTTTAAATATATAATTCCAGTTCAGGAACAGACACAACCAACCAATGTTCAGAATGGAGTGTAGAAATAAACCCAAGTACCCACAGGTATTTAGTTTTTCATGAGGGTGCTACTTGAAAACCAGTAGTAAAAGATAAAATACTTAGTTGAGATAAATAGACAATCCTATGGAGAAAAACAGAAGATGGATTCCTATCGCATCCTTTTATCAAAGTAAATTTCATATATCTCAGCTATTAAGCCAATGCTGAAATATTAATAATAGCATAGCAAATCAAATTGAATATATTAAGGGAATATCTAACTGGACCAAACTCTTTCAATGAATGCAGACATTTTTGTCTGTTTTGTTCACTAATATATGATGCCTGATACAGTGGGTGTACAATAAATTTGTTTGATGAATGCATGAATCATAGACCAAAACATTATTAAATATTAAAACTACAGTAGAAAATATGAATGATGTTTTAAGAAATCTCTGACTTCAGATCTTTTTTGTTATAATAGGAAATCCAGAAACCAATGAGGAGAAAAAGAAATTAGTAAGCACCAAGCCTGGTCAAATGAAAATTACATTTCACCCCACATAAGTTCTCATATATCAAAAACATCCATGAAACTACATTGGGAAGACAGGGGAGGCTGGGCGAGGGGGGCTGTAAGAGACCAACCGAAGGACTTGTACGCATGCATATAAGCACAACCAATGGATACAAGACACTGGGGCGGGGGGGAGGGCGGGCAGGTGAAGGCATGTACTGGTGGGTAGGGGAGGTCCGGGGGAGGTCAATGGGGGGGAAAAAAAAGGAGACATATGTACTACTATTTGTAATGCTTAAAACAATAAAAAAAAAATTTAAAAAAAAATCCATGAGAGGCAAAAGACAAACCTTAACATTCAAAAAGAATTTAACCAATTAATGCTAAAACACCAACAACCCAATAGAAAAATTAGCAGAAATAAGTGAATAGAAAATAAGTTATATACAGATAAAAGAGTACAGATGGGTAACAACTTCAATAAGTAAATACAAAAATTTTTAAACACCACATAGTCTATCCTATAATATTGGAAAAGATAAATTAAATGGATTCTACATTGTTCACATATGCTGCTTTTTACAAAAGGAACTCTCGTGCACTAGTAGTGAAAATACAAACGGGAACACATTTGTGAAGGTAAATTGGATATATATATATAAAATGCTTACCATTTGGTCCAGGAAGTATTGGTTCACAACCTCTGAGTTGCTCTAGTATTTTAAAACTGACCCCCTCACAAGATTTAACAAGGAGGGAATTTATGTATGAGGCTTGTCTTGGGGTGGCCACAAGACAAGTCCATCTCTGCACCAGCCCACTTGTATGTCTACATAGAGGCCTTAACTGGGTTCAGTCACATATTGAGTTCAGCTGGTCTCAACAATGCCTTACACACTTAAGGCGACCTCCTTGAAAGGGCTGCTAGTATAGGAATAGTCGACAGAACTACATTGCAAGGGCCGGGGAGGGCCTTAGTTCTCGGGTCAACCAAAGGTCACATCCTCTAGTTGGCCTCCTTCGATAGTAAGTTTTTCTAAGAATTTGTCCCACAGATTGTTGTGACAAATGTTCACAGATGTGTATTTATTACAATATGTCTATAGTAGTAGAATTTGGAAACTAAATATTCATCAGTAGGGATCTGGTCAAATAGCAGTGTTAAAAACAAGGGAATAGCACCACATAGCCACTAAAATAAAACCTGCAAGTAACTATACTATATATTTAAATTTTAAAAATCACAGAACAACATGAGAATGCCATTTTTGTGTTTAAAATTGTATAGGTAGGTATATGTACACCGCATATGTGACTTAGAGCATCAGGAAGAAAACACACCTTACTCTTACTAGTACTTCTGGTGTGAGGCACAGAGGATTTCTCACATCACATAATTTTGAACTGCCAGGTCTTTACAACCATTTGTTGGCTTTATAAGAAAAACCTTCAATAAACAGTTTAAAATTTTAAGACAATTTGGAAAAGGCTTAACATTTTAATAATAAAGAATTGAATATAGGACATAAGCTATATGAATGTTAATTAATATCAATTATACATTGATACAGGACATAATGTAGTGGGTAATCAGCTTTATTCCTTACTTACTCTCAATATATTTGCTGATATACTAGTACCTCTGTGCTGACTACTAGAATTGTAGCAACTAATGCAAGAGAACAGAGCTTTCCATATGGAGCCAATAATCCCATTGACTAGTTATATCACTAACCTATCTGGACTGCAGTTTCGCCATCATTGAAATAGGAATACCAATACTCACCTCTTATATTACTGTGAAAATCAGACGAGTTGATGTATGTGAAAGTATCTGTCTAGTGCCTGGAACATGATAAACACTTAGGACACATTTCCTGAATGTGATTCAGTGTGTGCAGTCACAGTTAACTTCACTAGCCTAGGTTTTTCAGGAAAAATAGAAAGACAACAAAAGTACCTTTGTTTAAAAAATAAATGATGGATAGATACTATCTTACCTCAATAAATAAATAAAATATCATAGACTGAGTGGGTTAAACAACAGAAATGTATTTCTCACAGTTCTGAAGGCTGGGAGATCCAAGATCAAGGTGTCAGGAGATTCCTTTCCTGTCAAGAGATCTCTTCAGGCAGTCACCTTCTGGCTGTGTCCTCTGGGGGGGGGGGGGGGGTGGAGAGAAAGAGACAGAGAGAGAGAGAGAGATCTGGTCTCTCTTCCTCTTCCTGTATGGACACTAATCCCAACACAAAGGCCTTACCCCTCAATACCTCATCTAAACCTAATTATCTTCCAATCTACTTACCCCAAAATACCAGGGGTGGGGGGTAGGATTTCAACATATGAATTTGGGGAAAGACAAAGATACCAATATTTATATATTAATTGCATAAGAAGATATTGCTTCCTCCTGAGAATCAGCCAAGACGAGTAAATATTATTTTATTTGAATGAACTTTTCAGTGACCATGTGACAAATGATAGTTTTGACATATCAAACTGGCATATGTCATCACAAAAAAATTAATAAAAATAAAAAGCTCTTGAGATGAGTTTAGATTTGCTGGTTATTTCCAGGGTCACATCCTGGAATTGCAGCTTAAATCTGTAAATAAAAGTTGATAGAACTGGTATTATATAACTTTGTCAAATATTGACCGAGTTTGGTTTTAAAATATTAATTTTAAATGCATTTTAAGAATCTTTGTTTATGATACTGTGCAAATGATTTTGAAGCAACTATTTTTCATTGCTTTGCTTAACTAAATTAACTTAACAGTGAAAAGAGATGAAATGAATAAGAGGTAAAGGGGAAGAGGTAAAGGGGAAGAGAGAATAGATAATACTTAGGTTGAACCCTTTGAAAACAGTAAATACAATTGCTTTTTTACCAACATAACTTTTACATGCAATGAGTACAAAAGCATGTTAGTTTAGAAATCAGTTGGTCAACTTGAATTAGAGGTGACTCTGCTATTTTACTGTCGTAGACCTGGTGATGTAGGATTGCATTTACTTCAGCCAAGGCTTTTATTTTTTTTTTACTGTTTTTTTATTATTCTTATAATTTATTCTCTCTGGTAGTAAATTGAACAACTAAGAAGACTGAGTGACATGACTAACTTTTAAGACTACTTCAAATTTTAAAATGCAATAAAAGGACCCAATAAATCAATTCAGCATACATATTATAAGTACTTCCAGAGTACAGAGATTGTCCTAAGTAGACACAATGATGAGTCATGCCTGATCTTTGCCCTTGCAGAGTATATATTCTAGAAAGGGAACTATGACACATGCATAAATAACTATTAAATAATAAAGAATGATTTATTTTCTTTAAGGGAAAGAAAAGATGGTGGAGGAATAGAGAAGGAAAAATTTTTGGCTGGCAGATTGGGGCGTTTCACAACTAGTTTTCACAACTAGTATAGCTCTTGAGCTACTAGTAAGCCTTAAAAACTTGATAAGATTTTGTTTGACCAGTGGAGATGAGGAGCAGGAATGCAAAATGGAGAAAAGAGGAAAGAAAATAAGTAAAAGCACAATGGTAGAAAAATAAGATCATGGACAAGAATCAGCAAATGATCTAGTTTGTCCAGCTTATTTTGGCAAATGTTTGGGGATGGGAGAACCATATATTATGTAGAAGTAGGATATTGCCATACTTTATACAGTACGCTCAATTTATACAGCATGTTCAAGTAATGGAGAGTCAGTAGATTGGTTTTTAGGTGTAGACGTGACATGATTAGAGCTGTGCTTTAGAGATTACACTTAAAGGGCAAGATCAGAAGATGAGAGAATTGTTATGAGTTGCAATGGCAAGGAGATAAGTAAAAAGAGTCTTAGAGCCTTGGATTCAGGTTGTGACCAAAAGGAAGAGTCTTAAAACCCAAGGGCAAGTGAAACTAATACATATTGGGATCTTACTTTATTGTAGGTGTTTTATATATGAGTTTTTGTAATTCTCACAAGAATACTGGGAGGTAAATAATATCCTTCTTAACAGAGGCTAAGAGAGATTAATAACTTGTTAAGTATGTCTGAATTGAAAGTGCATGTTTTGTCTAATGTACCTTCTGCTTTCTTCAGTAAAATTTACAGGAGTTGCTCATTGATTAATTTTGTGGAACAAGAGAGAGATATGAGTAAAGGATGACTCTGGCTTTGACTATGAGTGACGGAGAGGTTGGAGGTTGAAAGAAAAGTTAGGGTGCTTCACTGGGCTGGAAAAAGTTTAGCTAAATCAGAAAGCAGGTCTAATTAAGCAAGTTTATTCCCTCTATATATAAAAGGCTATATACATAAAGATAAAATTCTAGAGAAAAATAGATTTAGGAGGTGCATGATAGTCCAGTTTTAGACACTTTGAGTTTGCATCAATTCAAAAGTTTTTTTCTATAGTCATTGTTTCTAATTCCTGTCACCCACTATCTGTTATTCACTCACTCAAATCAGGCTTTCATCCCTACAATTTCATCAAAACTGCTCATGTGAAGGTCACCAATGACTACCTCATTGTTAAATCCAATGGCCAATTCTCTACTCACTCTCAAATTATCAGCAGTATTTGATGCAACTGTTCTCTCTCTCATCCCTGATAATTTTTGTTTTCATTTTTTAAGATCTTGTGCTCTCTTGCTTTTCCTTCTGCCTCACAGATAACTGTCTTAGTCTCCTTTGTTGGTCCATCCTCTCCTCCCCAAACTTGTAATGTTGTAGTGCCCCAGAGCTCAGTCCTCAGTCCTTTTGTTGCTTCTATCTATGCTCATCCTCTTGGTCATCTCATCCAGGGTCATGGTTTTAAATACTATCTATGTGCCACCAATGGTCATGTTTTTATTTCTATTCCAATATCACTCCTAAGTCCCAGACTCCTATAATTCAACTCCCTATTCAGCATCTCCACTTAAACATCTAATAGTTGCCTCAAATTTAATGTGGCCACATGTAATCTCCTGATCTTTCCCATCAAACCTCTTTTACCTATAGCCTTCCCAATCTCAACTGATGGCAACTCCATCCTTCTAGTTGCTCGGACTAAACCTCTCTAATACATCAGGAAATTCTAGGTTCTCTCTTCTAAATATATCCACAAGCTGGCCACCTCTCATCAACACTACTTCTACCATTCTGGTCCAAGCCACTATCATGCCTTGCCCAGATTACTACAATATCTTTACAGTTGGTCTCTCAGTGCTACTCTTACCCCTATAGACTATTCTCAGCACAGTAGCCAGAAAGATCCTTTAAACATGTAAAATACAGTATATCATTCTCTGTTCAAAAGCCTCTAATAGCTCCCACATTAAGGATAAAAGCCAAAGTCCCTATAGGGACTGACAAGATCCTACACAATCTAATTTCTCATTTTTTTTCTGATCTTCTCTCCTACCACTATTCCTTGACACACTTGTGCCTTAAAATCTTTGCAATGGCTATTCCGCTACCCAAAATGCATTTCTCCCATATTTTTGCCGGGCAAACTCCCTTTACATTATTTAAGGCTTTTATAAGTATTTTCTTCTTAGCAAGGCCAACGGTGATGACCTTCTAGAAGAGTGCTGTTAGCTCTCCCATCACCACCCCTGCTAACTTTACTTTTTATTCCCTTTATCCTCTTTCATCTTTTCTTTTTCATAGTGCTTCTCATATACACTCTACTTTTTTTATTTTTTTGTTGTTTGTGGTTTCTTGTCTGTCTACTGCCACTAAAACATAAAATTCATGGGAACTGATCATTTTATTTTGTTCACTGATGCATCCTAAGTATCTACAACATTGCTTGGTACTTACTAGATACTCAGTAAATAGCCATTGAATAAATGAGATTTTTGCAAACAGACATTTAATTCAAGAAATATTTAGTGAGTGTTTAGTATAGTCAAGATTCTGAGTAGATCTGGAGATCGGAAAAAATGTTAAAGATATATTTCAAAGTCATCAGAATAATTTTAATAGCCAAACTTGTGAAAATATATGTAATACTGGGGCAGGGAAAATTCAGAAAGGCAAAAGAAGGCAACTACTAATGAATCTTGGGTGTAAAAGGAAAAACAGACTCCAGCAATGGATAGATGGAGACGCTCAGAAATCATGAGCATGCAACTTAATAGAGAGAAGAAATTTTCATGAATAAGGGGGGTGTTCACAGTGTCACGTAGAGCAAATAGTAGAGGAGAAAAAGGACCACAACTAGTATCTAGATTTGGTGGCTATATTTCAAAGCTACTATGACTCTAAAAAGAACAGTTATTAAAGCAACTAGTGGCCCAGTACACAAAATTGTACACATGGAAAGGAAATTAATTAGAAGAAATATTTTAATATCGCTATTCGCCCTTTTTCTATAATAGAAGTGTCAACCAAATTCACAATTGACAATGACAGACAAAACACATGTGTGCGAATGGCGCTAGCAAGAGCTTTATATGTATGGCTCATGCACAAGTCAACTTAGCCTTTTATAGATATAAAACAAACTTGCTTAATTAGACCTGCTTTCTGATTTAGCTAAACTTTTTCCAGCCAGTGAAGCACCCCAACTAATTAATTGTCAGCAACACAGTAGTAAATATCAGCACGAAGCACATTATTATTGTAGATCACGCAGGGAGAACAAAGGGTAAAATATTTAACTGCAGCAGTGTTTGACTATATTCTGTGCAGTGAGAAAACCTGAAGTCATTTTCAAGGTACACCATTTCTTACTTCTTTTCAGTTGGGTCAAGTTTCTAAGCTTTTAAATCTCCATTTTCTGGCTAAAGAAAAGAAAATAGGATTCCACCAAGACTCCTATCTACCTACTCCAGGACTTCTGTGAAGATCAAATGAGATGAGGCACAGAAAAACACTTCACAGACATTTGGTTAAAGTGTAAAACGTTTGCACCTGGCTATAAAGCAAGCCGTGTTCCTGGGCTGAAGAAACTCTAAGGAGGCTAGTCGCTAGGGAGAGGAGGCTGGGCGTTGCTATGTGATGTCATTACCTGGATCCCACAGCCACTGTTTCCAGGCTGGGCTGGATGTGGGCCGCATTTTGTGCCATGGGGCCTTGGCAGCGGCGTTGGCTGTGATTTGGTGGGCTGTTGCTCTGGGATGGTGGCAGGGCCTGTATCCCACTTGGGGGAAGCCAAGTGTTGCTTTGTTGGTGCCAGGTCTGCAGTGTCATTTCTTTGTAAATGGCTAGTGAGTGCCATGGCAGTTCCTGTGTTGAGCATCAGCCCCCTGGTGGTCAGTGTATGTCATAGCAACCAGTTGGATAGTTGGAGGGACACTCAGCATATTAGCCTTTTATATATAGATACTAGGCTCTCCCAGTCCCAGATGCCAAAATCACTATGAAAAGGGAAGATCAGTATGGAAACAAGCACATAATCCATTCCTGCGGGGCACAAAGATAATCTCTCTCCCAGGTCTCCCTCTGGCTCTATCTTAGCCTTTGCTGTGTAAGTGCCAAACACCTCAGTTTAAAAGGAGCTAAATTAGCCTAGTCCTTCACTGATTGATTTCACAAAGCTGAGACTTGGCCTTCACCTGTGAAATTCCCTTTTCTGCCCTTAAAGTTATTATGTTTTCAAGTACAGGACGGAACTTTTCCCATAATTAACCTGCAACCATGTTATAGTTCTACATAACAGCGCAAAGACAATGTTGATGGTTGCTAAAATTGTTCTTATAATTAATGAAGCAAACCCATAAGAAGTTAAAAACTAAGTCCATACTCCCTTGCACTGGAGATTTCTCAATGATAAAAATTCCCAAGTAACCCCAAGAGTTTTATTGCACTTTTATCCTTCAGGTTTTTTTCTGCCATACTATTATGTCATTTCATGTACATTTTTTATCCTTTGAAACAGGACTTTTCCTATCTAGAGGAGCATGTGCAAGCTTTTTATTTTCTTTTGCTGAAGATCTATACATGGTGCCTCTACTTTTGAGGAGATCACAAAAAGATGTTCAACTACACAATTCAGGATTAAACACCCCAGATAACACTATTAATGCTGGCGATCACCATTCTTTTCTCCAAACCTGTGCTTTACCATGGGACGGAAGAAGGTGGTTAAACAAATAATGATACATCAACCAATGAAATGCAGTATCTTCATTAAAATAAAAAATCAGTAAGCTGTTAATACTGTAAATGGAAATATGTAACAAAATGATGTCTGTTTTTAAAGTGCAAAATATAATGTGCATCTGTTTAAAATTATTACAGTTTATTTATTTGACGTCTGCTTTCTTCAAAATATATTTGGTCACTTTGGAAGATATATAAAACATGACATGATAATATAAATTAGAAGAAATTTTAAAACTAAAAGGAAATAAATTATAACTGAAAAACATTAATATCTAAGCTAATGAAATTCAGAAGTTAATTTAATGAAATAAAGTGTTACGTTCCCTGAGTTGTTTTTTCTGTAAAGTCAAGTGCAAAATAAAAATATTTTTCAGGTACAGTTCATAGAAAATGCTCCAAATAACTTTATGAAGGAAGTTGTTTCTCTGAGACAAAAGATGTGCTCTGAGCTCATAGGACTAGTGTTTCTAGGGTATATGCTTTGAATATCAGAAAACTAAGGACATTGTTGTAAGCATGATTCTTTGGGTGTTGGTGCCTTCTTTTTAATGTAAATTCTGTCAATATAAACAAACATGAGAATCCAATATATTACATAAAACACTACTTCTGTATTCCTCTCTTAAAAACAAAAACAAAAGAAAAAAACAAGTTCTAGTCCTGGTCAGTCTGGCTTTCTGGTTAGTGTGTCGCCCTGTGGACTAAAGGGTCTTGGGTTCAATTCCCTATCAAGGGCATATTTCTTGGTTGCAGCTGCAATCCCTGGCCCTGGTCAGGGTGTTAGTGAGAAGCAACCAATTGATGTGTCTCTCATCAATGCCTCTCTCTTTTTCTCCCTCTCTCTCCTCCCTCCCTTCTAGTCTCTCTTAAAAAATCAATAGGAAAAATAGCCTCAGGTGAGGATTTAAAAAAAGCTCTCAATAATGATTAGTGTCTGCTTTGTACTGTGGGGATAATTATTCCCCCATTGCTGAAACAAGCTTTTCCTCGTTCTAACAAAGCACAGCACATTTAGAGGTAAATTACAATTGTCTCAGCAAATCACATTAAGTGCTAAATTTATCTGAATAATACAAAACAACTAACAGGAAATAAATGTTTTTAGCCTCTTAAGAAACTAGAATTCTCAATACCTCAGCAAAGTATTTTAACCCAATGAAACTGTTCCAGAGAATTGAGACTAAAATATATGTCACTACAACTTGGCATATATTCCATACTAATTGCATTTTAGTCAAATTAACTATGAGAAGAAAATGACTCAAAGCTTCTAATATATTTAACTACCTACAAGATCACTAAGTCCCCTCATGTTTGTTTCTTGCTTTTAATAAATTAGTATCTTTTTTCTTGTAGAAGCAGTTTGGCTCCTGGGAGGCCTGAGGAGAGGACGAAGGCCAGTGAGAAAGTTGAGCATCTTCCATATATAAGTCCTCTGATCCAAGGAAGCAACAAAAAAGGGAGAGCAACTGTGGCTCGGGTCCAAACAAGGACTTCAGAGAGTGAACCCAGCAGGAAAGACAGGATGCACAGGTATGGCCCCATTCAGCTAGAGGTCAACCTGCCTCATGTAAAATGGTCTAATCTGCCTGATGACATAATCCACAACCAGCATCCCTTGCAGTTCATTTCTAAATCACAAACACCATAGGAGAATGAATCCATTGAGACCAGTCTCAGGAATACCCCTGAATACCAACCTGTTAACCATTTATATCTGCTTGAGTTTCCTGGACTTTTTCAATTGTAGACTATCCCTTTTTAAAAATATATGATGTCTACTATGGTTAATATGAAAAATGCTTATGAGAAATATATGGTTTAATTTCCAGCCTCTGTATAAAAGCGCAGGTTGAATTCATTATTATTATTCTAAATGTCATCATTTAAAAGATTTTGTTAGAGTTTAATTTCCAGAACCAGGAGAGCAGGGACCATGTCTGTTTTGTTCACCGCGGTATAGACATCACTTAACAGAGTGTTGCTAGGACAGTGGCTCAATGTTTAGATTCCCCAGGGTTGGGTCCACTCCAGCCTGAGACATCAAGAGAGAGAGGTCCAATACCTCCCCAATATTTCTGAGGATGTTAGGAGAGACCTTCACATTTCCATTCTTTCTTGCTTTAAATTCTTGCTCTGAGTTTGATTTTCAACCGCCACTCATATCTGCTCTCCTGTAACTGCTCTCCTTTCACCCTAAACATGAGCCACCCAACCAAAACCCTATAAACACAAGACTCTGAAGTATAACAAGGTTTTACTACGTTTTGACTTCAACCAAGAATAATTGAACATAGTGCAAAATACAGCTTTGAATTCAATGCAGATCTCACATGCTTTGACCAATCAGATGATCTTTTCTTCCTCAGATGCTGATTTGCTACGGGGTGCCTGGCCATATTTGGTCTCCCTGCAGTCTTCCTTTCTCTTCATTTATCTGTCATCCAGAAATTCTGTCTTCCTCTCCAGTCATTAGAGATCAACCTAAAAATGTGTTACTTTATTATGCAGAGCCACTCCGTTTCTCAAAATTCATCTTAGACTAGTTGTTAGTTCCTTTACAACCAGTAAAAATTCATCTTAGACTGGTGGTTGGTTCCTCTACTACCAGAACAAGCTCTCTTCCCTGGAAATGAAATATATTGCTCTCTTGGAATGTTAATGCAATGACTGTAGTTTTGAACAGCATTTTTTTTTCTTTCCATGACCATAGCCACATGATTGTGTGCAAGCCAGTTAATTTTTCTGAGCCTCAGTTTATTTTCCTACTTCATTTAGTTCTTATGAAAATTAAATGTAAAAGCCCAATGTAATAACGGCACCACTTGAGCAGTATTAGCCGATAGCTCCAGCCAGGAGCTGATGTGCTAGGCTGGAGCTGAGGGTACCACTCTCTGGCACCAGGGACTGCATTTCCTGGCCCCTTGGATGTCACATTTTCTGGCAAATACCTAGTTAGAAATTTTAGGCAAATTGGCACTTTCAAGAACTATAAATATCACCACCATCTCCCAGCAGCAGGGATGGTGTTTTATCTTGCTCATGTTGTTTACTTCTTTCTCTCAGAGAAGAGAACCGAGCTGGACAGAGGCCCAGCTATGTGATACACGCTTTTGCAATCCCCTGCCTACTATTGTATATCTGCTCTGAGAATAAACTGCAGTCACAGTTTAACAAGGATTTTAATTTCACAACGAAACAAAAGTTATACCATAGATAATCTGCAAATCATTTCAGTTGACAGAGTAGTTCATGTCAGTTAATGTCAATAAAAAAGGAGACAAATTGAAGGTGAATACCAGGGACTTGAATCAAGTCCCATCAGCCTGCTCTTTGTTCCAAGGTTATCCTCATACCACAGTGACCCAAGGTTTTCTTTAGACAAAGATGTCATTCTCTCCCTCCCCCTCCTCCTCTCCCTTCTCTTCTCCTTTTCCTTCTTCAGCTCCCTCTCTCTCTCTTATATCTTTTTTATACATTCCAGATGATTTTTTATTCTTATAGGCCTTTCTCTGAACCATAACATAGGCACTTACTTAAAAAGGAGATGACCTAAGTAGCTTTGGCTTTATGGCAATGTCCTGGGCACCCAGTACATGCCAGGCTCTCTGCTGTGTGCTTTACATGCATAATAACTTTATATGCATAATCTCAATTTCTTCCCAGCAACACAATGAGCTAGATGGTCTACCCATTTTAAAGACAGGAGACATACTCAGAAAAGGTAAGGTACTTGAGTAGTGTCCAAGTCAAGTCCCCTAGTGTTCACCACATTCACTGGAACACCAGAGGCTGACATGACCTGAGCCTTTGCTCTACAGTTTACAATGAACATACATCTGCACATTAGCTCAAAGGAGATTCCTGCTTACAATGAAAGAATTCTACACTTCTTAGTGTGGAACTGTTCACTAGTCTGCATGTATTTCCAAATACATTAATCTCTACCTAACTAGGGATAGTGTGGCATTCTTGTGGAATGCTGGAATAATCCACCAATTCTGGCTAATTTGATAAATTATAAGGTGCTATCTGGTACTACATGGGCAATGAACATATTTAGAGTCCTAGCAACTACCTCAGCAATGGAGTAATCAATCATTCCCAGCCTCTGTTCTTTCCAGTTCAGCCTACATCATAGTACCTTTTACTGTTTTAATTCCCTACTCAATTTCATGCCTTAAAAATTACCTTTCTCCCTCTGAAGTGCCTCTGTTTAACATTCAAGGCCATGTACAATCTAGTTGCAGTGCAATATTTCAGCCTCATCTTCCACCAGCCCCCACACCTGGATAGCTTTTCAGTCAAGTGAAACCATTCAAGGTGCCACTCACATGACCTTTGCTCTACAATTTACAATGAATCTCTTGAGTTCAGGGTGGAATGGAGAGTACATTTATCCTGAATAAAAAGCAACAGAATGTTACCACTTATTCCTTTTAGGGTGGCTATAACAAAAAAATTGTAAATAACAAGTGTTGGCAACGATATAGAGAAACTAGAGCCCTCATGCCCAGCTCCATACAAAGGGCTGAAGAGTTCTTAAGAGCTGGGATGGGGCGGGGGGGGGGGGGGGGGGGGGGGCGGGCGGGGGGCGGTCATAGGCCACCTGTGTTTGCTAATTGGCCTTACCCAAAGGAAAAGTAAACTTTTCTCACATCTTCAAGATTGGAGCAAGATGCTAGAGAAAGTTAGGCTCCTGCCCTCCTGCAGAGACTGGGAGAGATGGGGTCTATCACATTCAGCACTTACATTTCAGAGGGAAGGCTCCCGGTTCTTGAGAAAGGCATTCCTGGGCATAAAACTTTTAAGAGGCTTTTTAAAAGATTTACTTCTCAAAGGGGCAGAGAAAGAATTTGCAATGACAAGTTTTCTAAAGTAAATGCACTAGAAATAGGGAGGTCAGAGGCCTAGAGTCAGGAAGAAGCCTGTCTAACTTTTAGTCAAGCTAAGGGAACGTTAAGGCCATCTTGGTTAAGGCCTATGAGAAAACAAAAGCAACTGATTTTTTTTTTACAACTTACAAAACATCTGTCAAAGTGGTCCAGTTTCACTGGATTTCTTCCTAAGAGAAATAAAACTCCTTAATTATTCAGGAAAAATTTATGGGCAGAGTTAACCTCATGTTCAGCAAAAGAACTTATACTCCCCTGTCTGATGCCATTAGTCTCCTTGGGATGCTGTGAAATCTGTTCTGAGTAGAGTAGACAACCTCTCACAGAAATTTCTCCTGAGTTCAAACACTGGCTGCTATGACCTGAATACAACAATTTGGAGTTTTACCAACACAGAGGAAAAGATTCAGTAATAGAAATCAAATAAAGCCCTTTTATTGTAGTCATTTAGAAACTTATTTGGTTGGGGGAGGGAGAGTAATGAAATGTACAAGCCATATTTAAAGAGAAAACAGAGGTAAGGAGTTGAAGGAAAACCTCTCTCTTCTCTCAGGCTATGAAGCCCCTCCTGGATTTCCTTCCCTTCCTACCAGGCCCCTTGGTCAATCAACTCAATGATATCTTCCAGCTCCTCAATGTACTTATCTACTTGACCTTGTACCTTACCCCTACCCTAAAAATCCCTAAACTTGGATCTTTTCAACAATTTACTTTCTCTGCCATTACTGCTGCCATGTTTAATTTTACTGGAGAGATCTCACAACTTTTATCTACTGGAAGCATTACATATGTAAAGTTTCTACAGACAGAATAACGCCCCCCACAAAGATGCTCACATCCCAACCCCCAGAATCTGGGAATATGTGACCTTACTTTCAAGTGTTATTAAGTTAAAAGTCTTTTTTTTAAATATATTTTTATTGATTTAAGAGAAGAAGGGAGAGGGAGAGAGAGATAGAAACATCAATGATGAGAGAGAATCATCGATTGGCTGCCTCCCGCACGCCCCCCACTGGGGACTGAGCCTGCAACCCAGGCATATGCCTGACCGGGAATCGAACCAGTGACCTCTTGGTTCCTGGGTCAACACTCAACCGCTGAGCTACACCCGGCTGGGTGAGTTAAAAGTCTTAACATTGGGAGAATATCTTGGATTATCCAAATGGGCCCAAGGGTCAAAATCAAAAGAAAAGATGTGACAATAGAAGCAAAGAGATGGAGTGGTGTGCTTTGAAGATGAAGGAAGGGGCCACGAGCCAAACAGTGCAGGTGTTTGCTAGAAGATGGAGAAAGCAAGGATGCAAATTCTCCCCTGGATCCTCCAGAAGAAACACAGCCCTGCAGATACCTTGGGTCTAGCCCCATAAAATTTAGCTCAGACTTCTGACATCTCGCACTGTAAGATAATAAATATGTGACTTTCCCAGGTAGCTGCCAAAGATGGCAGAGGGGTGGGTCCCACTGCTCAATGACTGATGCCATCTCCTGGCCACCAGGGGCCATCATAAGCAAGCAGGAACTTCTGGGCCAGAAGATGATGGTCGTATACTATAAGGGCATCAACATTTCTGGCAATTTCTACAAAAACAAAGGTAGACCATTCAAGGTGTGCTGCCCCGCAAGGCCCAGGGAAGCCAGGCTGCCCTGCACCCCTGGGTGTCTGATGGGATCCTGTTGCCCTATGATGGGAAAAAAGCAGGTGGTGCTTTCTGGCGCCCTCAAGGTTGTGTACTTAAACACTTTGTAAAAATTTGCATATCTGGGAAGCCACAAGGTTGGCTAGAATATCAGTTGGTGACAGCCACCCTAGAAGAGAAGAGGAAGAAGGCCAAGATCCATTACTGGAAGAAAAAACAGGTCATGAGACTATGGGAACAGAACAAAAAGAACATGGAGAAGAAAACTGACCTATACTCAGAGCCCCTGAAGACTCATAAACTCCTGGACTTCATCCAATAGACTTTTTAAAAAATATATTTTTATTGATAGCAGAGAGGAAAGGAGAGGGAGAGAGAGATAGAAACATCAATGATGAGAGAGAATCATTGATCGGCTGCCTCCTGCATGCCCCCTATTGGGGATCAAGCCCACAACCCAGGCATGTGCCCTTGACTGGAATTGAACCCGGGACCTTTCAGTCCACAGGCAGACGCTCCATCCACTGAGCCAAACCAGCTAGGGCCACCCAAAAGACCTTTTATTCTGTATGCTTGGCCTGGCCTGGCCTGGCCTGGCCTGGCCTTCCACAGTGAAGTGGAAAAAATGAAGAGGGGAACGTGCCATGAAGTCATAGCAGAGTAGGGAGAGAACAAATCTGTACAGAGAAATACACTATACAGGCTGGATCAGAGTCCCAGGGGCACCACAGTAAGAGGATTCAGTCCAGGTCCAGAGCCGGATCCCCTATAACTCTGTCAAGTACAATTTCTCTTGCTCAGGTGAACAAATAGGCCATTCTCTTACAGCAGAACGTGACTGGCCCCCCATGCTTTCCATTCAATGGTGAAGGCTCTGTCCATCTACTTAATGGACTACATTCTGAAAATAGTTCATGCTTAGATGCCTACAACAAACCAACATTTCTAACTAAAGTAACAATGAGTTAACAATACCGAGTTAATTATTTCAAATGACTTTTCTCTTAAGATACATTGACTTTGGACCATATATAACCAAGAATCTGCAAACCATGTTTTCCAAAATTATGAATGCTAACATTTCTATATTCCACTTATAGGGTGAAACTGTTAAGGGCATGATCTTCGGAATAAGACTGTGTGGTATCCAGAATTGTGCCCCCCCCCCAAAAAAAAATATTTGCTGATGAGAATTAACTTTGCTCATCAGCTGACCTTACAATATAGAGATCATCATGAATTATGTTATCAGAAGGGCCCGTTGAGTATACAAGGGAAGCAACGGGGGAGGTGAGAGTGATGCAACACCAGGAAAAGGACTCAGCTTGCCTTTGCTGGCTTTGAAGGTGGAGGAAGGGGGCCAGGAGTCAGGAAGGCAAGCAGACTCTAGAAGCTGAAAAAGGCAAGGAAATGGAGTCTCCCCTTGAGCTTCCAGAAAGGAATGCAGCCCTGCTCTTCCTTGATTTTAATCGATGGAAACCTTTGTCAGACTTGTGACCTCTAGAAACATCAGGTACTAAATTGTTGCTGCTTAAGATGCTAAAGTTGTGACCATTTATTTTGGCAGCAATAGAAAATTACATGGGTCAATTTCTATCATTTAGCACCTGTGGGAGTTTGAAAACGTTACTTAACATTTTTATTCCTATTTATCTGTAAAATGAGATTAATAATACTATCTACTTGAGGATGAAATAATATTTAAAACAATGCCAGATGCATATTAAGTACTCAATAAATGTTAAATGCTGTTATTGTAATTTTATTGTTGTTTTGTATTTACCTTCCTCTTTGATGTTTATCATGATTTGACCTGAGAATTACATGTCAAATGTTTGGGGTTTTTAAAAATTAATTTGAGCAGCACAAGAAAAATGCCTGCTAAGTTTTAATAGCTTTAAAGTCCTGAACTGCCTGGAGTACCTTCTTAGGATGTCTTATTTTTAGCTTTGAACACCTAAATCATCTTGCTTATTTCTAACTTGCTAGGACAAGCTGTTCTACACCATTTTTTAAAAGAACGTTTTTATTTTTTGAGGACTTAATTACAGTGCTCTGGTTGGTGAGCATTGTAAACTAAGACCTTGAAATAAACACAGTCATTTCAGTTCTTGATACAACGGAATGAACGTGCATTCTCTGATTAGCTTGTTGGCATAAGAGTGCACCATGACAATGGGATAAAATTAGTCACACTTGCCAATGACCTAATACTTAGTACAGATTTGACCTTTTCTGAACCTTTCTTTTTGAAATATATTGTGTTGAATATATTTGGTGTGTTTATGGTACATCTAGCCATTTTATTTGGGAAATGTAATAAGTGTTGGCAGTATTTGATTAACTTAAATAATTTACATTTTCACAAGAGAAAAGTTTTGTTAGACACATAAAACATAAAGTCCTTTTATTTTTAATAGGTTCTGGGATTCTCTGAGAGCTCCCAATTCTATGCAACATTCATCTTCATGCCTACAAAGAGTGAAGAGTCCTATATTATTAATAGCTATACTCTCAATAGTTATTAATAGAAATGTCTTTTATTGTTACTGACAGCAATATACATTTGAAAGTATAAAAGAGCACTGTTTAGGAAAGAGGTTTTAGCAATTCACCACATCTATGCTAGTTTCAATAGCTGGCGAAAGAGAATAGATTGAGCTTCCTTATGTGCCACTCACTCATTGATTTATTCATTCTTTCAACAAATGTTTATTAAGCTGTATAATGTTCTAGGAATTATGAAACTCCCTCAAAAATAAATCATGTAATGTTTAGGAATATAATGTATATAGGGTTTAATTGATTTTAAAACCCACAAAATTCACAATAGCGCTGGCTCTAAGGAAGGTAGAGAGGTGGGCTGGGAAAAGAATGTGCAGGTAGCTGCAATAGTGTGGGTGGTGTAGGATTTCTGTGCTGGGTGGTAAGTCTTCGGATGTTGGTTTATTATAATCTTTTATAATACACATACACTTTATTTACAGTCATTTTATGTGTCAAATATTCATTTTAAAATGGAACAACCAATTTATGCCTTAAGGTTGTAGTCTTATATGCTCTCCATAACTCGACTATTTCTTATATTTTGCACTGTAACCATAGCCTCTCAGCCCTCAATTTCTAGGAGTGTTGCCTCTTTCTTTAGGGAAAACAAAAGCTATATACATCTAATTATTTTTAAAAAATCCTGAACAGTATTATGAACTCACATGTAATTGCTTATCCATATTCAAAGACCTGAGGATCATCACTGTGTAATGAGAGGAACCATGGGTACACTTGCTTGTTTCCTGCCTGTTTCCTGCTAGTTGAGATTAGGGCCTGGTAGAGTCAACCCCAGCACATCTCATACTGTATTATACAATACAGCACATACTGTATTGTATAATACAGTATGAAATAGTTGAAAGTCAAGTTCTAAACCCAGTTCTACTAGTAAGTCATTGCATGACCTTATGTAAGTAACAAAATGATCTGTGTTTTATTTATTTGTTCATTTATTTATATTATTTAATGTATTGCAGAGACGTTGGTTAAAAAGGCTATATAGGTTTCAAGTGTGCATCTCTATGACACATGATTTGCATTCTACATTGTGTGCCCACCACCCAAAGTCAGATCATCTTCTGTCACCATATACTTGGCTCCCTTTACCACCCTCCACCATGCTCCCCTCAAGGAATACTGTTGTCTGCTAGATATGTTAGTTTTAATGTGCATGAAATATTACTATAAGTCCTCACAAGGATCTACCACCCTGGTGACATCTGAGGAGGGAAAGTGGGAGACTCAAAGACAGAGGGAGATTCCCTGGGAACCCTTCTGTACCTTTCAAATTTTGGACCATCAAACATATATCCTATTTGATAAAGAGAGACTAGATGGATGAATGAATCACAATATCTGGCATAAAATAAGTGTTCAGAAATTCATAGCTTTCATCCCTGGCTGGTGTGGCTCACTTGGTTAGAGCCTTTTCCTGTGCACCAGAAGGTTGTGGATTTGATTCCAGTAAGGGCACCTATCTGGGTTTTGTTTCAATCCCTGGTCAGAATGATCAATAGGTATATCTCTCTCACGTAGATGTGTTTCTGTTTCTCTCTCTCTCTCTCTCTCTCTCTCTCTCTCTCTCTCTCTCTCTCTCTCTCCTTCCTCTCTAAAAATCAAACAAACAAAAATCCTTGAATTTTTATTCTTTGCCAACCCCACCTAAATTATTTTAAAACTAAAATGTATACATTTTAACCCTTTATTAATTAGTCAATAATTTCAAATATTTGATTTCCTAGTTTAAACAAAATAAACAATAGCCCTAGCCAGTTTGGCTCAGTGGATAGACCATCGGCCTGAGGACCCCAGGGTCCCGGGTTTGATTCCTGTCAAGGGCAGGTACCTCAGTTGCAGGTTCTTCCCTGGCCTGGGCACTAGTCAGGGCATGTGCAGGAGGCGACCAATCATTTTGTTTCTCTCACACTGATATTTACCTCTGTCTTTTCCTCTCTCTTCCACTCTCTCTAAAAATCAATGGAAAAATATCCTCGGGTGAGGAGTAAAAAATAATAATAAAATAAAATAAACAGTAAATCCACCAGTTTTTTAAATCCATAGTTTTCTATGGCATCAATTGCAGAAAATAAAGTAGAATCATGTATCTTTCAGCAGGTTCTGTGTGTGTGTGTGTGTGTGTGTGTGTGTGTATGTATGTATATATATATATATATATATATATATATATATATATATATATATATATATATCTCCCATTTCAGACCCAAACTGAACTCAAGGACATTAGAAATGAGAGAACAAGCTCAAGACACCTCTGTACTTCCCAAAGGAAACAAGGTGAACTCTCTGCCTGCAGAGCTCAGCCACGTCATCGTTTGGATTCAGCCTCCTCTCCCCATCTAACCTTTATAGCCACCTTCAAGCAGCACAGACGTTCCTTAATTGAAGAGCCAACCAACAAGAGAATGTTCCAGGAAAGGGAAAAGGCCCACAATGCTACAAATCCAGTAATCCAAGCAGCTGGGCATATGGGCAGAGTAATTCAATTTTATTATATTTTCAATTTTTACTCCAATTTTTCTGTTGGATTAAGGCAATCTCCTTTTACCTCTGACCTACCATTCTTCACCTCCGTTTCCTAGATCATTTTAGATTGTTAATATGCTGGAATAGTTTGAGCCATTTGGTATTTCCTATTTCTACTCTCAGGTTATCTGCCTCCTTAGTATTTTCCATCTTTACGAGTGTTGGTTCTTTTTTTAAAAGTAGATTGAGCACTGGCCGGTGCTGCTCAGTGGTTGGAATGTCAGCCTGCACACCAAAGGGTCACAGATTAGATTCCCAGTCAAGGGCACATACCTGGGTTATAAGTTCGCTCCCCACCCTGGTCTGGTCAGGATGGGTGCAGGAGGCAAGCAGTCGATGTGTCTCTTTCACCTCCCTCCCTTCACTCTCTCTGAGAAGCAATGGAAAAAGCATCCTCATGTGAGGATTAACAAAAATAAAGTAGATTGAAATATCACTTTTTATTTCCTTTTGACTTCATTTATCACATCTATCATGCTGCCTGATAAATATTTAGTCAATAAAATGTGTGCAGATATAGAGATTATATGACACGAGACAATGCAAAGTCAATAATAACCACAGACAAGGATATCGAAGGTGAAGCAGTGCAGTCTTGCTACAGGAAGCACATGCATGGGGAGAAGAGGAGGAGCTGTGGGCCCAGAAGAGGAAGCTCCTGTGGTCAGAGGAGGCTGGAAAGGTTTTGTTAAGAAAAGGAAGCTAAAGGATTTGGATAAAGGAATGAAGAGAAGAGAACTTCCCAGGTAGGAGATTCAGGGTGGGTAAAGGTATGGAGAAGGGAAAAATCTAAACCACATTCAGCCAGGAACTGTCAGCTTGAAGCAATATTTTCCAAAGTGCAGACCATGTAACATGAAAAGTACTAAATGATGTTAATTGATACAAGGAAAATTATTTCGTATTTTTTCTTTATCGATTTAGAGAGAGAGAGAATGAATCATCAATTTGCTGTTCCGCTTATTTATGCATTCATTGGTTGATTCTTGTATGTGCCCTGACCGGGGATCGAACCTGCAACCTTGGAATATTGGGGACAATGCTCTAACCATCTGAGCTACCTGGCCAGGGCTATTTCATATTTTAATAGTTGAAAACCACACATATAAAGAGAGGCTAGACTTGTCTAAAACAAACAGAGGTAAGGAATCCCATTTGTGAGTTCCCACCTTTAGTCAGCACTACATCTGACACCTCAGGTTCCTCAGAAAGTTTCCCAGAGTCCTCAGCACCCATGTAAACTCCGGGACCAAGGACATTCTGATGGAGTGCAGCTATAAAAGAATCTCAGGACTAGAGCAACCATTGTAAGTTTCCCCCATACTGGAGACCCAATACCCCCATTGTACTCTGCCTGGGAGGGCCAGGTGGGGGCTGTCATCCAGACTGAAGATATGGGAACCTGAATGGGTTCAGCTATTTGAAGATTCAGGGTAGTAAATTTATTTCAATTTTAAAAGTGAGGTGTCTTGGAGGAAAAGCGGTCAGTAGTAATTTATAAAATGAAGAAAATGAACTAGGTCAGTGGTTACCAAATTTTTGTGGATCTTATGCAGTACTAAATTTTCAAAGAACAAAAGAAGGTATGACGAAAGGCCTAAAGGTTAATTTTGCCAAATATGGCAGGGGTTGGGTAATTTGTCACTAATCCTGCTTCTCCTTCCTCCTGAGCACACAGCTAACCTGTATGTCTCAGACTCATTTGCTATTAAGTTTGGCCACATGGTGAATTCTGGCCAATGAAATGGGAATAGTAGTGATGTGCTCCACTTCCAGCCATGACCAATAAAATGCTCCCTCCTTAAATCTCCCTTCTCTTTCTACACTTGCTGGCTGGATGGAGAAGACTTTGGGGACCTAGGTGAGGGCAGAGCCAGAAGGTGGAAGGAGGCAGGTTCTCTGAGTGAACATAAGTAATACTCCCTGTATTCAGATTTCACTTGAGGAAAACAAGATATTTAAGAATTACAGAAGTTATTATTTACCATAACATATATACCAAGTGAGGACATTTAAAAAGATACCATCTGCTATCACAAAGAAAGGACATTTTAAAATAAAAATTGTAGGAAGCATCCAATCTCTAGAAACAGGAGCAGTCCTTCAGATTGAAAAGCTAGTTCTCTGAAAAACTCATTGCCTTGAACCTGATTTTTCTTATTTCACCATGAATGAGTGATAACTTCATTGCAGACAGCCATTGGTCCATGAACCAACACTGAACCTCTGGGACACATGACTCTCCATTCAGTCAGAACTCAAGTGACAAGCTGATTTCACCTGCTCAAGTAAAGTTGCAAGGGGACAGCCTCTCTCTCTCTCTCTCTCTCTCTCTCTCTCTCTCTCTCTCTCTCTCTCTCTCTCTCTCTCTCTCTGTCTCTCTCGATTCGTTTCCAGCAGGCTCTGTTTACATGGCAGCTTCCAGTCTCCAGGCTAACATGAGTATAGCTCCTTGAGAAGTCCCAGGGTCAGTGAGTGCTCACCCTAACCAAACACTGCAGCCAGCAGGACAGGAGGTGCAGTGTGGCCAGGCCTGGGCCACATCCAGGGCTGATTTTCCAACGAAAATGAGTGTGTTCTGTTACCCAAAGAAAGAAGAATGAGCCCCCTGGGGCCAAAACAGCAGCTCCCCACTATAGTTCCCAGTGCCCTTCCATCCAGTTTTGAAGTCCTGTTTGTGACTGGGGCATCCTGACTTGGAGAAGCTGAGAGAAGATCATAGTACCACCTGGGATTCCCCACAGTTGGCGCCATAATGTGCAGAAGACCTTCACTGAAGATGCTGCCTGGCTTTTCAATGGGATTTAAAACTCCAACCACGAAGACAAGAGGAAAAAACAATCCAGAGATGGAAGACGCTGATAACACCTTGCCACGTGAGCAGTCAGCAGCTGTGCACCACTGCAGGGTACCTAGGACCAAACCAGAGAAGGTCGGACCTGCATTGCCACCATGTGCCCACCATCCAGATATCATTACTGACATGTACACATAAGGAACTGTTAGACATTGAAACGGGGACTCAGAACTGTTGGACATTGAAATTGGGACTCAAACATTTTTTTGTTTTGTTTTGTTTGTTATTATATGTTTATTTCTAGTCTGCAAAGGCAAAACTTTTTAAAGGAAAGAAATGGTGGGGAAAAGATACAGAGGCAAAGAAGCATTGAACAGACTGTCAAACTACATTGGGAAGACAGGGGAGGTTGGGCGAGGGGAGCTGTAAGAGACCAACCGAAGGACTTGTACGCATGCATATAAGCACAACCAATGGATATAAGACACTGGGGCGGGGGGGAGGGCGGGCAGGTGAAGGCATGTACTGGGGGTAGGGGAGGTCGGGGGGAGGTCAATGGGGGAAAAAAAGGAGACGAGTGTACTACTATTTGTAATACGTAAAACAATTAAAAAAAAAACAAAGTGTGGGAGATGAATTTTAGCTTGCAATGAAGCACTTTGAAGATGAGGGGCAAATGAATAATAATCAAGCAGACAATATATATCAAATAAAATGTGTTCTTATCCATACCAAGATAGATGTAGATGCCAAATTCTTGGGCTTAAGCAGGCTTATTAATGTAAAATGTGACTTTGTTTATTCTTAGGAGCATAGAAGCAAATGAGATAAATTTGGGATAGTTAAAAATGCGGTTTCTCCATCTATCATAACATTTTTACATACTACTAGTATCATTCCATCTATAAGAAAAGATTCAAGCTGAAGATATCTAATACTTAGTATTATCAAGGCCACATAATTGTTTTCTCTCCTGAAATATGTTGCCTTCCTTCATTCTTAACTTGCTGATTCTTGGTATAATTAAAGGTGCTTTTTCTTTACCCAGATTAGTATAAAGTTTCGGACTTTCAATTCAAGTCCAATAGAATTTAGTATCTCTCCAATTCCTTTGAAAGACCTGCACTATCATTTTGGTTTCTTTCACTCTAATCACACTAGGCTACTGGATTTATTTTCCTATTTCCAACAATCTAGCCTGGACTCATAAAATGTAACCCAATATATACCTGCCAGAAATAATTAGACAATGAAGAATTTTCCAATCTAGTTCAGATAAAAACTACCATATCATTCTCCATTCACTGGTGTTCTTCAGGCTATTTTTTCTTTTCATCTCTACTGTCATAATTCAGTTAAGAGCCCTTCAATACAAGTGCTCAATGTAGTAATAAATTTTTTTCTGCTTCTTCTGTTCATACTCTTTTCTCCCAGGCAAACATAAAGGCTAACTCTTGTCTTTATTGCCTCAAGACTCTCTGCCTTAAATCACATGTGACATTGCACTTTTATATTTTCCCTCAAAAAGAGAAAAAAATCTATAATACTACAATCTGCTTGCTATTTCTAATCAACCTGTTTTGGAAATCAAGTATTCATAATTATTAACTATGATGATCAAATATAAAGATAAAATTTGCAGGTTTTTCTAAGATAATTTGACATTTCTAAAGTACTGTGAATTAATCAATTATTCATTCTTTTAGCAGATGTTTTTTTTTGAGACCCTGATTTTGCCAGGCGTTACAGTCAAGGAGCTGAAGACACAGCACTACACCAAACACTAGATCCTGCCCTCATAGAGATTATATTCTAGAAGAGGAAGCAGGAAGTAAACACATGAACAACCACAACAAAATGTTGTTTTGTGAGAAACAAACTGGGTAAGGAGGTTGAGAGTAACTGATGGAGAATACCTAAGGAAGTCCTCTCCAAGGACATAACATCTGAGCTGAGACCAAGGGGATGAGAAAAAGACAGCCACACTATGGAGCTGTGGGGGACTATCATCTACCAGTGGTTCTCAACCTTCCTAATGCCGCGACCCTTTAATACAGTCCCTCATGTTGTGGTGACCCCCAACCATAAAATTATTTTCCTTGCTACTTCATAACTGTAATTTTGCTACTGTTATGAATCATAATGTAAATATCTGTGTTTTCCGATGGTCTTAGGGTCACAGCCCACAGGTTGAGAACCGCTAGCAGGGTCGCCTAAGACCATCGGAAAACACAGATATTTACATTACAATTCATAACAGTAGCAAAATTACAGTTATGAAGTAGCAAGGAAAATAATTTTATGGCTGGGGGTCACCACAACATGAGGGACTGTATTAAAGGGTCATGGCATTAAGAAGGTTGAGAACCACTGTCTAGGCAGAGAGAGCACTTGAACAAAAGTCTAGAGGCTGGAAAGGGTTCACCAAAGTCAGGGGACAGAAAGCCAGTGTGGCTAGCTCATCATCTTTGCTCATCTCCACGATCACCATCAAGTCCAAGTTAAAAATACTTTTCTTGTATCGAATGCATCGTTTTAATTTCCTGGAAAGTAACCTACTCCTTAACTTTAATAATGACTTACACCATGAGGTAGTTTTGAATTCTCTGATTGAGTCTATCTTTAACACTAGAGAAGCCTTTTGAGAGTCAACCTTTTGAAAGCTACCACTTCAGTGGTCAGCTACCACTTCAGTGGTCAGAAAGAGTTAATACACCTCCCAAAATGCCCAGTTTACTGCCAAGAAATCCTATATGCCCTGAGACAACCTGCCTGGGTATTTGTCGCCATCTGGTATTTAAAACAAAACCCATTGTGCAGAACTGGCCAGTATTTAAAAAACTAATACAACCAATCTAGGTTTCAAATGCACACATCCATTGAACTAGGCCTTTAAGTGCCCTGGTTTTAATACCATTCCATTCTAACAAAATGTCATGTAAAAAAGGCTAAATGAGCAGGGCTTGACTGTCTCTTTTGAGCTCAGCAGGATCCTACTGTCTGTTCCATCTGCTTCCTATAAGTACTGGGCCAATCAGGAATCAGCCAGTTTGCAGAGGACAAATGCTGACTGCTTCCCCAGCTCTGCTCCAGTTCTGTAGCAACAGGGAGAAGACGCTTCCTGGGCAAGGAATGGGGTAATCATTGAGAGGATGAACTTTGACATCAGGGAGACTTGAGTGCAAATTCTAGGCTGGCACTCACTGGCATTGAGAACTCAGTCCCCAGGTAACTTACCTGACTTCTCCAAGATTCACTTCTGGCAACTGTAGAAGGATAATAACTACGTATTTGATTTAGGTTGTGAGAACTAAGTGCAAGAATGTATATGAAGTATGTGGCATGTACTGGGTGGTCAACAATAGCAGGTATCATTTTTATTAGTCTTGATCATAAATTTTATTCTTCAGGTGAGTAGAGGAACACCTGCTAAGCAATTTCCCATCTTCATAGATACAGCAGGTGTTGAGGGTATATAAGTCCACCAACTTACCAAGGCTTCCTTGTACCAGTTCAATTGCTACATCTACCCTGTCCCCCTTTATCTAAGGCCAGGTTACCTCAGAAGGGCCACTGACCGAGGGACCCCAATGTTGAGGGGCTTCAGACATAGACACTTTAGAGAAATGCCCTGCAAGGTGATTCCAACATGACCTTTTTACTGCCCTGTGCCTTCTCTCCAAGGGTCATCTGGATTCCCAAGTGGGAGAAATTAGCAGCTGGTAGCAACTTCTCTTTACTCGCCAATTCTAACACAGCTCTGTTAAAGCACTGTCTCCTAAATATCTGGTGATCTCAAAGTTTAAGAGAAATTAAAAAATAGCTGCTTCTCTGAACAGATTGTTGAACCTCAGAGGGAAAGCAGGGGAGGGTGGGTGGGAAGAGATCAACCAATTAAGTTGTATTCATATATGCATAACCCATGGACATAGACAATGGGGTGGTGAGGGCCTGGGGGTGGGGAGATGGGGGAGGAGAGAATGGGAGCGAGCTGGAAGAGGTTTATGGGGGGGGTGGGGAAGGAGGACCTATGTAATACTTTCAACAATAAAGATTTTTTTTTAAATAGCTGCTTCTCGCACATGACCTAGAACGTTCTACCCTGGATATAGAGGGAAACACTTGAAACTTACAAGTGATTTCAAATACTCATCACTTGATACCACAACCTGCTATCCATAACTTAGTAACAGCCAATCAGCTTATGAACCACTCTGTTTCTTCAAAACAGGCTGTTAAAATGCCAAGTTGCCTATAAAGAAAGAATTCAGGACTTAAAACATTACTTTAAAGTAACAACCTGGAGAAAAACAATTCCCAGTCAATTCTGAAGATCCCTCTACTTGGTGCTGGCACCTTCCTCAACCACTGATAATGGGCTTCCAAAGGCCAGGATCCCAGCAATGGCCCCAGTGGGCTCTGCATCCAGATCCAGCTGCCTCTACCATTGACAGGAAGCTTTGAGGTGCTGTCTTCCAACCACTTGTGATCTCTTCTTGGCCCATAACCCAAGGCTTTAGCTCCATTTTAGTGATGGATGATCTGGAAAGCCCTCCACCTAAGAACTTCTTAAGGGAGTCACCCCCGTGCCACGGGAAACACTTGAGTACATGACAGAGTCCACTCCCACAACTGCCAGAGCTTCTGCCTCCCTCTGCCCTCACCTCTTGCCACTCTGCTCCTTACTCAGCCTTCCTGGCCTTCTTTCAATTCTTCTCACACAACCTGTTCCTCCCTGCCTCAAGGCTGGGAACATACTGTGTGTGTGTTTTTCTCATTGGAATGCTTTGCCCCAGAACCAGCACGTTCTTTGCAGGATCCAGTGCAAACTTAAAATGCAGGCATTTTTCTTCAAACCTTATCAATAACTTAAAGATGGAGACAGCAGAGCTTCACACCAGGCTCAGGACCCTTTGTCAGGCTCGGAGCCCTGAGCAAATGCACAGGGCTTACACCCCAACAGCTGGCCCTGCTTTTTCTTCTGCTCTTCACATGGCCAGCTCATCATCATTGAAGTCATCATGTCTAGCTATTCTCTTTCAGTTCCTTTTTATTTTCTTTATAGCATTTATCACAATTTTAAATACTAATGAATTAATTAGATTACTTTTGAGGGAGTCTACTCCCCCCATTCAACATCTTTTTAGACTGCAAGTCCATAAGGGCAGAGACTATGCGTAGCCTTGACCATGGATTCCTACTACCTAGAAATGTGTCTGGCATATATAGACACATGTTGCATGGATGGGTTAATTTATGTTCCTCTGCTTTCAGCTTGAAGCTACTTGTAATATTGAAATTTCAGTGCATAAAACAGTAGCCAGTGCTTATGTTCAGTCAGTGGAGTGGTATTCTCTCCTCACCTGAGAAACTGCCTCTTGTTTCCCAGCTATGGCTTGCTTTCTAGAATCATTTCATTGCTTTTATGATTTCCAACTCACCAAAACTTTTGTATTTTTCTTGTATAAAGAACACATACCAGTCTATATTGTCATCATTTATTTTTCAGCAGTTTTACCATGAGTTTTTTAGGTGTGATTTTCTTTGTATTTAACTTGTTTGAGGTGTAATGCTTCTCGAAACTATGGCTTGATGTCTTTCATCAGTTTTGGAAAATTTTTCAGGCATTACCTCTTCAAATATTTTCTCTGCTCCACTCTTTTTCTCCTTCTTCTGGAACTTCAGTGGAACATATACTTCCTTTCTCTGTATCTTCTCTGGGTCTTCCACCGTCTTCAGTATTTCCAACCTTTTGCTCCTTTGTACTTCATTCTAGATATTTTCTTCTGACCTATCACTGTTCATTAATTCTCCCTTCCGTGGTATCTGCTCTTCTGTAAAGTCCAACTTTGGAACCATTAATTTTATTTTTTTAACTTTATTTTTATTGTTGACACTTTTACAGATATCCCCATTTCCACCTCTTTGCCCACCTCCACCCTGCCCCCTGCCCCTTTCCCTCTGGCCATCACCACACTGTTGTCTGTGTATATGGGTTATGAATATATGTTCTTTGGTTAATTCCTTCACCTTCTTTCACCCAGTTCCCCTCCCACCTCTCCTCTGACAGCTGACAGTCTGTTCCTTGTATCCATGCCTCTGTTTCTATTTTGTTTGTCAATTTATTTTGTTCATCAACTTATTTTGTTCATTAGATTCCATATATAAGTGAGATCACTGTATTTCTCATTTCATTTTATTTTTAGGTCTTTACTGAAGTTCTTAATACTGTGTTTTATTTCCTTAATAAAATTATATAGTTTTGAATTATCTAGATCCAGCAAGGATCTATTTTAGTTTGTAGTTTTTAATCAAATTCTCTAGTTTCCTTTTATATCTTTTTTATTGAATTCCAGCTATTATAAATTTTAAATAATAGGTGTAACTTGGGCCCTATGATATCATTATCTTTCTCCAAAAAGAATTTACCTTTACTTCTGGTTAGCACCATGAAGGATTTGCTTAAAACAATAAAGGGTTGAAATTATTTGAACCTGGGCTTCAGCACCTGAGAGCACTGGCCTAATTTCTATACACCCTCACTTGGGTAGTGGGTGGATCTGTGAAGTGCCAATTCAATGCATGCAGGTTTATCAGAGACTTGCTTCCTTTCATTTTTCTCCCAGCCACATGAGTCTGTTGAACTATCTGTTCAGCTTTTCAGGTTCTCAACCAACATTTCTGGATTTTGCAGGTAATTTTGGAAAAGCAGACCAAAATTCCAAGCTCACCTCTCTGAGTTTACCTACCCTAGATCTTAGTCCCATAATTCTTTGCAGCATTGGTAGCTCTCTGATGCTTTCAAAAGATTATTTCCATATTTTGTTCAAACATTTTTGTTGTTCTTAGTGGAAATTTTACCATTCTGCCTTTATTAGAAGCTAAAGTGTGATGTCTATGCTTTTAGATTACCAGCATAGTTAGGGTAAAAGTTAATTAAAGCTATTCTCTCTGTGAACTAAGAGTATTCAAAAGTTTTAAATCATAAAAATCTAGTAGTACCTGAAATTATTTTAGGTGGCAAACAAACTTTTTAACTTTAATATGTATGTATCGATTTTTATAATTGCCTTTCCTTTATATAAAGTTAAAAAATTAGTTGACAAAAAAGTAATGGGACAAAAGATGGTGCTTTAATGTGGCAGAAATCACTGATATCACTCACAGGTAACTGCAGTTTAAAAACATTGAACTTAAAAATAATTGTGGGCAATTTAAAAGTGGGAGAGAGACTTCTTTCCTGGTTTTACTCTAAATATAAATTAATTATTCATCTTGGGCCCTAACTTTAAATCAGCTAGCCTCTCTATTATAAGAATACTTGTGACTACACTGGGCCTGCCAAAATAATCCAGGATAATCTCCATTTTAAAATCCTTCACTTTCCTTGGTCAGGTGGCTCAGCTGGTTGGAACATCATCCTGTGCACCAAAAGGCTGTGGGTTCACTTCCCAGTCAGGGCACATGTCTAGGCTGCAGGTTCGATCCCTGGTAGGGCACATATGGGAAGCAACTGATCAATGCTTCTCTCTCACAATGGTGTTTCTCTTACCCTTCTTCTCTAAAATCAGTAAACATATACTCAGATAAGGATAAAAAATATCTCAAGCATATCTGCAAAGTCCCTTTTACGTTGTATGGTAACATAGTCACAGATAGCAGATATTCAGTCCACTACAGTGGGTCAATCTGAGTACTAATTCCCCTGACCACAGAGATTTCTCAAGCATGAGAATATAGCTTAATCAGAGGCAATTAGGAGAATTTCTAAAGTTGGTATGTGAACGTTGAGAAATTTAATGTCTTTCTACCATTGTTGTTTGTCTAACACACAGTGAAGGGCCATCTTGCCTGACCATGGATAGAGACTGAAGCAGACTCATCTCATTACCATCACGAGTTGATTCATTCTCTTTAATCTAATTTGATTTTTTTTATTTTTTTGCTTACTAATGAAATTGTTTATCTGTCAACTTATCTCTAATTTATAAATCAGATGCCAGGTTATTATATTATCCTTGTTTAACTGATTCATAGAGAAAACCTTACTTTGTACTCACACATTTTGTGATCAGAATTTCTGCTTTTCTTCACATGAGGAAAGAAAAAGAAAAAGCTACATGTGGCATCTTTGCAATGAGAATGTAGCCACACCTTTCCTCTTTATGCCAAAGTTCTCTTCAGTAGCAGACTTCTTTTCCAATTATCTTTGCATTTTTAGCCTTAATTTCTTTTTCCAGAATGACTCATTTGTTTAATTTATCCAGTAACATTCATTTCAGTAAACTGAATTGAGATACTGTCTACAAGGAGCCTAAGTGATTTTCTAAAAATACTATATCCTTTGTAGAAAACAGAACCCTGAAAAAAATTTAAACATGGATTTTTTTTTTACACCATCTAAATTGCTTTCATAATAAAAATCAACATTCCCCCCTTCTATTTAGAGATTTTCTTCACAGAATAGATTACTCCATGGGAAAATAAATTGAAGTTTGGGTCAGTTATCAACATAGGTCCCTGAGACCTCCTCTCCCCCACAACACGCACAGACACAGACATAGACACACAGATACACACACACACCACTTTAATTTATAAAGCTAATGTCTAATTCAGGATTACTTTCTACTTGTGATATCTCAGGTTATTATGTACTAAGCCCCATACATTTACTTCAGACTTTAAAGCATCTTTGGTATGGCCAGGAGGTCCAGTCTGCCCTTCTGTGACCACCCTGGGAACCACTAGCCCAATCAACCAGTCACTGGCAACAGGAATTTTAGCTCTATTGCCAGCACATTTGCTGTTGACAACATTTTTATCTGACTTCTGCTAAAATTAACCTCACTTGGAATACAGTCTTTCTGTTTCATACATATAATTACTGGCCTTAGAATGCCTTCCCAAAGCTGTTGTTTATAATTATTCATGTAGCAGAAAATACACAACTTGCTTCTTGAGAGCAAAGCAATGACAATTCAATCCTGTGGCAGGATTGGGCTGAACCAAACAGCCAATCAGAACCAATAACCTTCAGATCAAGAACTTTCACTGGAACTGTTGGGATAGAAGCTCTCTTTCTACTGAGATTGCTGAACTGATAAGATGAACGTCTAGATCTCTGAGTGGTCATCTGACCACTGAGGGGAGGAGCTGCCTGAGAATGAAGCCAACCCAGAGAAAGCAGAACCAGGATGGAGAAAGCCAATCCTAACACCATCCTATGACCACTAGTTCTTACCTAGCATGTTGCCTAGACTTTATAGTGCTGGGAGCTAGTAAGCTCTTTTGCTTGAGTCATTTTGAGTGAAATTATCTATAAAATTACAACAAAAAAGACTTCTGAATCATAGACAAGTAATGAGACCAAAACAGGTCAGTAAAATCCTTGGCTTTCAGGGTCAGATCTGTTACTATTGAGTATTGTTGACTCAATACTCAATAGTAACTATAACGTTACTATATACTATACAAAAGAAACTGAGTTTCTCATAGAGTATCAAAGTTAATGTCTTAGACTCCTGATTGTAGTTGTAAACAAAGAAGAGTTATATCTTCCATTGTGCCTGATTTTAAGAAAATCTACAGTCCTTCTTTGCTAATTGAATTAATTTGAGCTAGATTAATGATACCACCCATTAATTATCATTAACAGTCAACCTCCTATAGTAAAGCAACCTTCCATGAAAAACTTAGTTGACAGTTTTAAGTGGAAAGACAGTTTTTTTGCAGCATTCTAATAAATTGGGTTTCTAGATGTACAATAGTCACATTTGGAACTTATAAAACAATTATTGAAACTACTCATATTGGCATCTCATATATTTTAAGGAAGCTGAATGCCCTTCATAGCAAACAGAGACAAATACTCAATTTTATAATGACAAGATATAGAGTAAGTTTATATTTAACTTATAGTAACTGTTCTGAAACTATTTGTCACAATGTAATGGCTGATTTAAGTCTTGTCTTCTCAAATATCATGTCAACAGACTGCCATTCTTTCCTGGTTCTTTATAAACAACTTCTAGTTGGAACTGAAAATCTACCAAATTCAGTTATACTTTCTAAACAAACTTGATTTGTATAAAATAAGCTTGTAATTTTTGGATATTCACTTGGAAATTCCTATAGGATGCTCTATCTCACAACGCATATTGTTATCTGAGCAGCATCAAAACCCCATAAAATCATGCCGAGAAAATATAAGAGATTCTTTACCAAGCACATTTACAACCACCACCCTTCACCATGTCTTACCTAGAGAACTCAGGTCCTCCCCACCTTGTGCTCTATTTCTCATCCATGAGGTCACATGCCTTTTGGGGGGAAAGTTTGACAAACAGCATTGCTTTGGACTCATTCTAAAGACAGAACCACCTTGACTGACTGAAATAATTCCCTTCTTGATCCATTTGTGTCAGATTTCCTCCCCACAGAGGCTCCATGTACTGCAGACTGAGAGGGCACATAGATTGGCTCAGCAGGAATTCCAGAGTCAAACTGCTATAAATAAATACAAGTCGCCTTTCTGCTCTGTGCTTTGGTAATTTGCATCTATGCATTTCTATGTTTGGGTATCTGAGTAACAGGATAGATAAATCCATATTGACATTCGCTGAGGCATGTGATCTTCTAAACACTTACAGGGACAGTACACTCTTTCATTATTTTGGAACAGAAATAATAAAAATAATACATAAGAATCAATACTGACCAGGATAAAGAACAGTGTTTAAAAAGTCTTTTGAATCCAACTATCTAAACTATTTGTGACTAACAAGAGGCAAACATCATTTCAAATACTTTTCTATACATAACATACAAATGTAAGAATAGAGAGCTACATAGATACATGGAAATACTCATTCTTTCTTTTTTTAAAAGCAAAAATAAAATCTAACGTAATATCAAACATCCCCAAGCTTCCTTTAAGCACCAAGTACTTTACCCACCATTTTATTTATCTGTGAAAATGTGGGGCTCTGTTTGTCTCTAAGGAGAACAAAATGACAATGAAATCCCCTTTCAGAGATGCACGGGAACAGTCAGGTGAGAAACCCGAGGTGTTTCCTGAAACTTCCACAGAGCACTGGCAGATCTTGGAGCAGACGGAGACTGTGGGAAGCTGAGGGCTGAGAACATGTGGAAATAGAGGAGGCTTGCAGGCCTGTTAGTTTGAACAAGAAGCAAGTACAAAGATTTTGATCTTTCACACTTGGCTTGCCTACTTTTGAGTTATGGTCTTGTTTGATAGATCCTTTTATGTATATTAAAGGTGAAATTTTGTCTTTGAATATCCATGACCCTATTTTGAACAGAAGACAAATACCAGATACTCTAATAGGTTCTGGAGATACACAGCTGAATCCAAGACCAGCTGCATATTCAAGATATTTCCAGTTCCCTGGAAGAAACAGCACACCATTGAAAAATGACAGTAAGATAGGTAAGTGAAAGTCACCTAGAGGGGGCTCTTGGAACAAGAACAAAAGAAAGTGGCTTAGTCCAAGGCACTTCAGGCAGACAGAGTGGTGTGTGCAAAAGACATGGGAAGTGGCAACACATGAGTCATTTCTGGAATGGGAACTAGTCCCTCAGGCAGAGGAGGCTGCCTCATCAGCATCCCTGTCTGGGTTTGCCAACGCATGTTCACACCTACAGGCTGACATTGATTTCCTAAATTGAGTAATAAGAAAGAGGAAATGTCTGTGAGGGCTTTACCCAGTACCAATCAAGTAACTGTGACATCCTGAAACCATCCTGGTATTCAGGTTAAATGTGCTACACACACACACACACACACACACACACACACACACACACAAGTCATCTCACTTTCTAATTCATGAAAGACTGGGTGTTTGCTACAGGCAGGAGACTCTAGTCAACTGAAGCAATACACTTTCTGGTCCCTGTCCCACCCTCAGACACAGGCCTCTCATTAATCTCTTCCTTTGTCCTACTTAGAGCATCCAGAAGAATAATGTTTCAAATAAACTTATTTTTAAATTTTTAAAGGGGCTTTTAAGATATCCTTGAGTAATCTTCAGAACCCTTACCTAATAATTTGGGAAAAGGGGGCGGGGGAAGACACAGGTTTTAGCTCTAACCGGTTTGGCTCAGTGGATAGAGCATCAGCCTGGGGACTGAAGGGTCCCAGGTTTGATTCTGGTCAAGGGCATGTACCTTGGTTGTGGGCACATCCCCAGTAGGGGGTGTGCAGGAGGCAGCTGATCAATGTTTCTAACCCTCTATCCCTTTCCCTTCCTCTCTGTAAAAATTAATATATTTTTTAAAAAAGACACAGGTTTTAGAAATTCCTTCCCTTAACCAGGATATTCTCTTTAGGTTGGCTTCTTCCAGACCACCAGCACTAGCTGGAACTCGTTAGAAACACAATCTCTCCAGCCCCATCCCAGCCCCACTGAATCGGAAACTTGTGGGCTGGGCCCAGTGGTCTACCAAGGCTCCAGGTGATTCCAATGCAGGCTCAAGTTAAAGAGCCATTGTACCAAAGTACTAAGAAAGGGCCTGGAAAAGCTCACAAACCCACAGATTTTCTCAGACAAGACTGCCACTTTCGTTACAAAAATGTTTCTCATTTATATATATTCCTTGAGATAAATGCACAAGCCCTTTAAAGCGACCATATCTTATTGGAGGGAGTCATAGCAATAGACTCATCAGAGAGGGGCCTCAGGAGTCATCTGTTGCCTCCAAACTTCTTTCATTGATGAGAAGACTGAGGCCCATAGAGGCCAGGGAACTTGTCCAAGGTCGTAGCTGACCACAGAGGGCAAGGTCCAGTCTCCAGACTTTTTGACAGAAAAATCAAGTTCTACGCCACAAATATTAACATAATTGCACAAATAAATTCAGTTCCTCTAGCAAAAAACAGGGACTCAAAGAAATGGACCAATAGTTCTATTATTTTAAACAGTTTATTTTCTTATTAGGAAAGTAATGTGTGTTCATTGTAGGACATTTGGAATTAATAAAATACATAAACACAAAAATCAACTATAATTATACCGAGATAAGTGCCTTAACATTTTAGTGTGTGTGTGCATGTATGTGTAAATGTGTTTATAGAGAGAGTACTCATGTAGAATATATGTGTGTATGTAGAGAATGTATATAGAGAATTTTTATATATAAAATTATATAATACATATAATTTATATCTTTTTTTCACTTAACATTTCTTCAGTAAACAAAATCACCATTTCAATGATTTATTTGTATTTCACCAGAATCTATTTTTTAAATCTTCTTACTGTTTCATATGGGTGTCTTTTTTTCCAATGTTTTTCTCTTGTAAATAGG
The DNA here is from genome assembly GCA_026230045.1 of Corynorhinus townsendii. Lineage (NCBI taxonomy): Eukaryota > Metazoa > Chordata > Mammalia > Chiroptera > Vespertilionidae > Corynorhinus > Corynorhinus townsendii. Next base: position 28,609,352 of record JAPDVU010000012.1, read on the forward strand.
AAAGAGGGTAAAATGTGAAGTTTCAATAAGATTCAGGAAAGGTGCATTATATAAGCAGGCCAGCATGCAGTACCAAAGACGGGACCCTTGGCAGCTGGAGAACTGAAGGACTGGACCCCTAGGAGATACTAAGATGGGGAGAAGGAAATCCCCAAGAACAACTAACCATTCACAATTTTCCTGGGCATGTCCTGTGTATGAATGTTACAACCCATAAAGAGCACATAGGTTCCCCAACACCCCTCTGTTTCATTACCCTTAGGCAAAAACTATTTTTCCAGAATACTTGAGTCAAGTGATAACAAACCTCTTCAGTGTTTCATTTATCTTGGAATAGACAATTCAATTAAGACAAGTCTTCAGAATTCTTGAAAAATAGTACACATTTTTCCTCCTAACTATTCTTAGTCAATACCTATTGATAACTTTCTTCTGAATAAAGCCTCCTCTTTTTTTTTAACTCTGTACAAAAAAAAGGTTTCTCAATTAATGATGGATAACCTACTGATATCATAAGAAAATAAGAGTATATTGTTTCTAGCCTAAAAGACTATGTCTAGGCTGCTCAGCTAAAGTGTTCTCTAGTTATAAAATATTTATAAAAGTAATTTTCCTATGTTTTGCCCTTTCAACAGGTTGGCAATTATAAAGATAGTGTTTTGTGTAGGAACTACATTTGTATTTTACTAGTTCAGCCATTTTCCCAAGTAAACAGCAACCTTTTCCTCATGGGCCCTTACCCAACATCATGTTCTTAATTCCATCCAAATTTTAGAAAGAATTTTTACACCTGTTTCAAGTAATAATGTTTTTAATTTTAAATACTATTCTGATCTTCAATTTTTATGTTTGCCTTTTTTACTGTTTTTTTGTTTGCAGCATTTCTAAAAGACTGGTGTGCTTTTAGATTTTGGATTTTGAATGTCTGTTCGAAGAGAAGATGCACGAAGATTCCATCATGCAGAGCACCAAGCCTTCCCTTCAGAAAGACTAGAGCCGTGGTCGGCAAACGGCAGCTCGTGAGCCACACGCGGCTCTTTGGCCCCTTGAGTGTGGCTCTTCCACAAAATACCACGGCCTGGGCGAGTCTGTTTTGAAGAAGTGGTGTTAGAAGAAGTTTACGTTTAAAAAATTTGGCTCTCAAAAGAAATTTCCATCGTTGTACTGTTGATATTTGGCTCTGTTGACAAATGAGTTTGCCGACCGCTGGACTAGACAGATATTTCGGTGTCAAACTTGAGTCTTAGCAGAGGGACCAAGCTCCCCAGCAGTTGGTATGGATGCTGGTCCTATACCTCTGGTTGGGTAGAGGGTCCCATGGTGGAAGTCCACCAATGAAGATGCCATTGATCCCTAAGAGAATTTCCAGAAAATTCCTTTTTGAGCTTTTCATTGAGATATTTCTCAAAAACAAATTGTCTAAGGCAGTATTTCTGAAATTATGTCCTATGGTTCACTATTTCCCTGGGGTGATAATAATTCTTTCTCAATTTAAAATAAACTAAAATTAGGTGGTTATGTAACTTTTGAAAACATGGTTAAGCAGTTTGACATGCTCAAGTACATGCTGAAGAGGGAGCTAAGGGAAACGGTGTTTCCTAACTGTATTTGACCACAAAACTCCTCTTTCAAAGAAAAACTATTAAATGTCCCAATGAAGAAGTTTAAGCCACCAAGACAGCTTCAAAGGTAAACTGGCTCTTCTTCTATGTCCTGCTCCACTCCCAGTTACCCTTTCCCACTATTCCCTGCACCACTGCTTACTGGCCAGTCTCCAGATTCCTTTACCCTTAGCTGTGTATCTTGCCTGGATTTGTACCACCAGGCACTCACCCCATGTGTTGCAAAGCCTTTTCTTGGTCACAGAATGTAATTGTTTTATTCTCTAAAAGGACTGGTAGCTGCTTCTAACATGCTCCGTGGCACTGCTTTAAGTCCTTATATATTTCCTCCAGGAATGGGTGTCTTTCCCATGCACACACATGTCTTGGCTGAAATCAGTGGAATTTCCCCCCTCTTAATTTGATTGCCTCATCCATGTCTATGTTTCAATAGTGATGGCTTCTTTCAATAGGAGCTATGAAATGTGCTCTGCTTCCTGTCAGGAGAAAGAGTGAAGGTGAACAAACAGCCAGCTTCTCTCCGTGTCAGAGGTGGGAGTATAAGAAACGTCATAGCCAAGCCTCTACTACTACCCCCTGCATCTCATATTTCTAATCCCTTCATCTCTGTCCCCTGAACCAAAATGCAGGTCTGTTGGCTTCCTGCTACCTAAGTGTAGTCTGAAACCTCAACAGCATGACTTTGCCCTTTCTTTGGATCAAGAAATCTAGAAACTCAAATTGAAATGAGAGAAAAGTAAATCTCCTATGTGAACTATGCTGTCACACTTGCTCCCATTGCTCATCCTTTGACCTGACCTGGCCAGTAATTCCGCCAAGAGAGCACCTGTCTGTAAGGTCTAAACCACCAGCCCTGCATCACATTCCATAGGACTCTAGGGTGACTGACCTCTGAGGGGTTTCCCAAGACTTGGGACTCTCAGTGCAAAAAGCCGGACAGTCCTGGACAAACTGGAATTGGCCACTCTGTTCTCAAACCAACCACCTTTGAGGGGTCTTTCCTAGTAAAAATACAAAATTAGGGCAGAATTCTTTTCATGAGATTCCTACTTGAAATTCTTGCTAGGAACCAGCTGGAGCTAGGCCAAGACCATGACTCACTGGGGAGTCTGGCTCCTCCCCTCCTTTTCTCCTCCCTTTCAGCACCCCACCCCCCACCCCCACAAACCTCCTCTTTCCATCCCTATGTCCTTCAAATCTTGGTCTCAGAATGTCCCATCTTAGTTTATTGTTTCCTTTATCACATCATAAACATGTCATTCTAATTAGGAGAGTCAGCTAGAGACTCTCCTTGGAGTGCTACACACACAGTCTGTGCTATAAGATGTCCCTTGGGATCAGGTGGCACTTCCCTCTCCTTGCAGTAAAGCTGATGCTCTTTCTTCCTAGTTGTCATTTGTGACCAATGGGGCTGATGAACTCTCCTGTTCTGGTACAGTTCCTCCCAGAACTGCCTGGCTGACTCACTGCTTCCTGAATCCATCCTTCCTCATGTGTACAGAGAGAAATACATATGTTCTAGGGACAGGTGCATACTGAATGGAGAATACTGAACAGAGAACGCTGAATGCATATGTGTCAATTTCTCTCTACCCATTTCTTTCTCTCTTAAAGAAAGTCCCTAACAGAGAGACATACTACAAAAGTATGATTCCAATAGGACAAGCCACAGCTATTCAGTAAATGAGAAAACGAATCTTAAAGGTTAATGAAAGTTGCTGTAGGGAAAATGGATCTTGGCTCAAACACCCAGGACTGCTTCCTGTTTGAAGTTGAAAATTTACTAGCAAGCTTTCTAATGTTCAAATGGTCTGTAATTAAGTTGTTGTACTTGAAATGGCAAGGTTTTACCTATGTTCTCAGCCTAATCATACTTTTGTTACTAGGAACATTTTCATTCCGGAAGCTTTAAAAACCTGAATTATTATAAAAGGTACATGAAAAATGATTAAGTTTGCACTTTGGGGAAATGATTCCACATCTCTTAAACACCATAAGTCCATGAGTAACTATGAGGAATTCTGAAATGAATTTTCTACTGCAGAGAGAGAAGTTAATTGAAGTTTATCCAAGACTATATTTATCATGCTTTATCAGTATATGAAAAAAAATCTGTGAATATATAAAAGTAAATTTGGAATTGAGATCTAAAAGCATTGCTAAGATGAGGTAATTTTTTATACTTTCTAATGCACAACTAACCATTCATAAAAGATATTTAAAACATTAAAAAATAGTCCACATCAAGTGATTCAATGCCTATATCACAAATAAAGTCAGTGGGCTGTTTTACACCTTGACTTGCTTACTCAAAGCTTTTAAAAATAAATATGCCATTTACTTATTTGTACACCTAAGATCTAAACAGTATGATCTACAGATACGGTAATAATACACTTTTTTATTATATCAATTAAGATGTTTCTATTGCAAGTGACAGACAATCCTATTCCAACTGATCTGTACAATAAAGGAATTGCACTGTTTCATAAAACTTGAAAGTCTAAAATAGAGAAGTTTCCAGAAGTTATCTGACTTAGTACACAGTGAAGCTACCGAGGTTCTAATATTGTTTTCATTGTCTGCCCTGCTTTTCAAGGTTTTGCTTTACTGTAAGACTGGAGTCATTACCCCAAAAAGGTTTGTTTTTTACCAAAGGTGGATGCTGTTAAATCTGCAGGGCTTCCTTCTTCATGCTCCTCTCTTGTGTCCAGCACCTACATCCATGTGCTTGGATCTCTGCCTCATCACATCAACCAGGCACAAAGCCATGACTGTTCACTGGTTTCCAAAACAAACAGACAGAAATACCATTCTCCCCAAGTACTTAATGAATCTAGAAACCACGATTTGAAGACAAAGGTAGGGTCACCTCAAGCCCAAACTGGTCCATGCCTAGATGCTCTCTCCTCAATCTGTCGCACACATCCCAGCTGTTCTCTTCGCTCTGAGGAGCCGAGTCCTCCCCAGCTTCCAGTAGAGCGGCTTTCCCCACCATCCTCTCAGAATCCAGGTCACTAGCAGGCATACTCCCCAGTGGTTAATGAAGGCATGACCCTTTAAAAAGTGGCTGGCTCCATCTGGAGGAATACCCACCACACTAGTCATATAGGGGAAGGGTCCCTGCAGGGACTGAGACCTGGAGAGGCACAATATCATGCCCCAACCCCCTGCTGTGTGGCAGCAGGTTCTAGGCCCTTCCACCAGAGCGTGCTGCCCATAGAGATGGGAGAAAACAAACTCTTATTGGATGTTTGGGTGACTTTTGACAGTATTCATCATTTGGTCAGTACCATTATTATATATATTTAAGTGTTATAATGTCAATATCTTTTATTCTCTTTCTCTCAATTTGGACAAATTGAAACTCTGCATTATTGAATAATTTTCTTTTGTTACCTAAACATAGTTTTATTTATTTATTATTTATTACTTAAACACACTAGGCTAACAAAGAATTATCCAGTGGAATGCCCAAGGATTTTGTTGAAGAGATTTAAAAATAAGTAAATATATGTTTATACATGTACCAGACATACATACACAAATCAATTCTTCTTACTTTCTTCAAAATAGTTGAAGTATTTTCTCATAAGTATCTTCAATAACCCTCTTTAATTTTACTTACTTGTTAAATTATCTAGACTCTTGAACATTTTAAAAAGAGCTTACCAAAAATATTAACAAAAACTTCAATCCAACCCCCATATTCCAGATTCTACTAAATAAACTTAAATTAGTCAAGTTTTACTCAATGTTATTTACATAAATTTACTTATTCTGTGTTAAACACTCAATATTAGATTACATTGTTGCATTGTTTCTCAAACAATTTTAAAACTAAACTTGCAAATATTAAAAAGTAATTATGAAACATGGTTGAGAGGTGACAGGAGACATCTGATAGGTAGCCTGCTTTCCCACATTCACCCAGGTGCTCCACACACCTTACAACTCCCAGCCCAGCTCCCCTTCCGACCGCTGGCTGCTACACTTTCCCTGCCTTCTGCACTTCCCAGGCCCACACCCTCTCCTTTCCAGTGAACACGCTCTGCTCCTTAGCTTTGCCTGGAGCCAGAATGATTGGACCCTCTGCGTGATTTAGCAACAATGAATGAAGAGCACAGGGAACCACATCTCTGTTGCTTTTGACATGAGCCAAGATGGAAGGCAGGGTCTCCCTGACAACATACAACTTCAAGAACAGTGTCCAATATTAGGCCAAATCTCTGTTTCATCCATTTATAGTCTAAATTTCACTGTTTCTGCTGGCCTGCGTGGCTCAGCAGTTGAGCATCAACTTATGAATGAGGAGGTCACAGTTCGATTCCTGGTCAGGGAACATGCCTGGGTTTCGGGCTCAATCCCCAGTGTGGGGGGTGCAGGAGGCAGCCAATCAATGATTCTCTCCCATCATTGATGTTTCTCTCTCCCTCTCCCTCTCCCTTCCTCTCTCGGAAATCAATAAAAATATTAAAAATTAAAAAATAAATTTCACTGTTTCTAACAAAGTACTTTAGAGTGAGATGCATTATAAAGCCATTCCTTGAAAAATAGCGTATTTTTCACCATGATTAAAGAAAATATAGAATAAAAAGCATAATTAAGTTTAGCTAAAAATTGCCTTAAGAGATACTGTAGCAAGCAGTTTGAGAGATGCTTGGCTCAGAAATCATTATGTTTGTTTTATTAACTACTACCTATTTCTCTGCCAGCCTATGCTTATATAGTCATAAGAGAGAGAGAGAGAAGATAGAAATAGTAAGACAAAGAATCAGACTCTGTCTCCATGATACCAAAGTAAGGTCTGCCTCCTCCTACATCTTTCGCCACCATTTGGGAGCTGGTCGTAGGAGAGGCAAGAGCTGAGCGGCTCTGTGGCACAATGCGGGTGTGATGCAAGCAACTCTGATGACACTGGTTTGAGTGACACCCTTACACCTGCGTAGCCACTTTGCTTCTCCATCACTTTTCAGTCCTTAAACAGCCCCATGGAATACATCATCTGAAATCCACATGTTAATCAGATGGGGGAGGGGTGCGGACTGTAGTGAGAAAATTCTAAAAACCGGAGTTTAAGTGAATTTATTTGGGTAGAGTTTACCTGCCACAAAATACACCCATTTTAAGTATATAATTCAACAGGGTTTGACTAATGCTATACACACCTCTGTAATCACCATTACAGTCAAAATATAAAATATTTCTATCGCTCCAGAAAGTTCCCTTGTGCACTTCCATGTAAATGCCCACAGGAAGATATTTTTTAAGTCATAGAACACTTATTTGAACATTTTTAAATTGAAGAAGCGAAGAATCTGGTCACTTGCCAGAAACAACATTTAGATCTTCAGTTCTTAACCTAAAATCGGATAACACTTCTCTGAGTACAGTTTTCACACAGACTAGCTACTAATCAGGAGCCGTTGCCACGGAGCTTGCAAACCTGGCTACAGTTGAAATGTAACCTTCACCCAAACATCTGAGTGGAAAAGGGTGTTTAAACCTACTCAACATATTCTGGTTATAAAGGTCTCCTACTAAGGCTACACAGTAGGTAGTTAACATGGGTGAAGGGTGGGGGGTGGGGGGAGAAAGCAAAAATGGAAAGGAAAAGAAAGATTCCGTTAAAAATAGGATATCACATTTATGCATTTATGTAAAATAATGTATGTATATATGTGTAAATTGAGTTTAAAATGTAAAAAATAAGCCCCAGGGGATTTGCCTCAGTGGATAGAACCTCGGCCCGTGGACTGAAGGGTCTGGGTTCAATTCTGGTCAAGGGCACCTATCATGGTTATAGGTTTGATCCCCAGCCCTGGTCAGAGTGTATGGGAGGCAACCAATCAATGTGTCTCTTTCACATAAATGTTTCTCTCTCTCCCCCTCCCTTCCACTCTCTCTAAAATTCAATGGGAAATATCTTTGGGTGAGGATTAACAAAAATAAAAAATAAAATGTAAAAAATAATTACAGAGACACCTCAACTCTTACAAAAATGTTTAACGTCTCCTAGTAAATTCCCTTCAAAACATTTCTTGTTTCATGTCTCATCAAATAAGTTTCCCTCCCTTATTAAAAAATAAAAGCAAACTAAAATCTAGAGCAGATTATTGAGTGATGGAAATTGAGTCTGAGATTTGAAGTGAAAAGTGCTGTCAGCCTGAAGCTGAACATATTGCTCCAAGAGTGCTTTGCCGCCTGCTTATCCATTGATCAATAATAGATCAGACAAGAACTTTTCCTGCCACTTTCTAAGAGGGGCGGAGATTCCGGCAAGTAAGGAACCCAACCAAAATTCCCGTCCTAAACCCCATGCCCATCTCTGTCGGGTGGAATCTGTGAAACATTCTGGAGCTAGCAGGCACGTTCAGCCTGCTTACTTCAAAGCAGCATGCAGCTAGCAAACGCTTATGAGTTCTAGTATCATTTCTTTCAAAAATGTAAAAAGTGGTACACAGAATTAGAAAATGAAAATATGGCTGAAGTTTACTCACAAAAAGACATTGGTAAGGAAATCACGGTAAATTGGAAAGAAGAAAAAGTTATTCATAATCCTACCTTCACAAAACAATTAAAGTTTCATAAAAATCCTTTTGTAATGTTTCTGAACATATTTAAAACCAAACTGTATGTTACATTTTGTATCCCAGTTATCCCCTTAATTATCCAAATTTTATTGAGGATAAATAATCCTATATAATAAAAGCCTAATATGCTAACATCTGACCATTTGTTTGACGGTTTGACCAGTCGCTATTACATGCACTGACCACCAGGGGGAAGATGCTCTGACCAGTAGGTTAGCTTGCTGCTGGGTTCCGGATCAGGACTGGGCGAGATAGGCCAGATACACCCTGGAGCCCTCCCATAGTCCCTCCCCATCCCTGATCATGCACCAGTGGGGTCCCTCAGCCTGGCCTGTGGGGATCGGGCTGAAACAGGCTCTGCGACATCCTCCAAATGGTCCCAAATTTTGAGAGGGCGCAGGTCAGGCTCAGGGACCCCACTGGTGCATGGCTCTGGGCCTCTAGGTATTAATAAACATCATTCTTAATATTTGTAACAATTAAGTCATACAAAATAATACTCGGCATTTCCCTAGTGTTGAACACTTAAGACAAGTAATCATTTTTTGGTTATTTTAACACTATGATAAACATGTTTGTTTGTCTTCTTCTGTATTTTGGGATAGTTCCCTAGAACGTATTTCAATATGTGCAATTTTTGCATTAAAATTTTATGTCTCTTGCTACATATTTTCAATTTGCTTTGCAAAAATACAATAATTTTTAAGGCAACTTAACAGTGCATATCAAGATGCTTACAAATATTCCTACTCTTTGATCCATTATTTTCTTAGAAAACAATCAGAGATATATAAAAATTTTGTGTACAAAAATATATGAAATGTTGTGTACAATGATTATTACATCAGCAGAGGCCCGATGCACAAAATTTGTGCAAGGGGCTCGGCCCTCACAGCCCTGGATGCCTCAGCCCTCATAGCCCTGGCTTCATCTACAAGGTCGTCTGGAAGGCTGTACGTACTGTCATTCTGCTGTTGGGTCTAATTAGCATATTAGCTCTTTATTATATAGGACTAGAAGCCCGATGCATGAAATTCATGCAAGAGTAGGCCTTCCTTCCCCTGGCTTCCCTCTGGCACCCGGGACCTGGGCTTCCCTCTGGCACCTGGGACCCAGGACCCAGGCTTCCCTCCAGCCACCAACAGGCACCCGGGACCCAGGCTTCCCTCCAGCCACCAGCAGGCACCCGGGACCCAGGCTTCCCTCCAGGCCACCAGCAGGCACCCGGGACCCAGGCTTCCCTCCAGCCACCAGCAGGCACCCGGGACCCAGGCTTTCCTCGCAGCTGGCTTCCAGAAGGATGTCCGGTCTAATTAGCATATTATGCTTTTATTATTATAGATTATTTCCACTGCCAAAATATTTGGCCACAATCTAAATGTCCAAAAATTAAAAAGCAGTTAAATAATATTGTGGTAGCCATAGAATGTACATTTTACAACCATTAAAATCCTATTTTCAAAAAATACACAATAATAGGTGAAATGTCAAAATACGTATCATAAAGTTATTCTCAGAGCAAGTTTAAATAAAAAGGTCAGGATGTAGAATTATATATATATATATATATACACACACACACACACACACACACACACACACATATATATGATCCCATGTATACATATATATGTATATGTTCATAACAAAAAATGCTAAAAACACATTAAAATACAATAATTATTTCAGTGATAATTTCAGTGGGGATGATTTTAAGTGTTTCTGCCTGTATGCTTTGTTATATATTTATATATTCAGTATATTAATCCTTTATATTTCTACAATATATCATATTTATGCATTTATGTAAAATTACATGTCTGTTTATAAATGGAAATTGAATATAACATTTTAAACATAAAAGTAATTAGAGATACCCCAATTCATACAAAATAATTTTTCAGGGTTTATTTTTTGTGTCTTTATTTTGTTTTGGAGAGAGAAGTTTATCACTTTACATGGATAATTTTTCATGTTACAAACACAAAATCACCATGCTAAGAGTTCCGTTAACAAAGTGCCATTAAATGCTTCCGCAAGAATGTGGAATCAGAGGCTCAAGCTTCCAAATAGTTCAAATGGTTTATACAATGCAATTTTAGACACAAAAAGAAAAATTCAATAGAGTTTTCCATGAGAACTTAAGATTTTAATCATAGTTTTACATTATTGTCTTAAGGTTTAAAAAGGAGTTCCTCCACCAGGAAGCAGAAACAGCATTTATACATTTGCCTGCGTTTACATTTCACCAGCCTCTTTGGGGGCTTTGTTCTACCGGGGTCCTCAAACTTTTTAAACAGGGGGCCAGTTCACTGTCCCTCAGACCGTTGGAGGGCCGGACTATAGTTTAAAAAAAAAAACTATGAACAAATTCCTATGGGCACTGCGGGCCCGGGACGAGTCGGCTGCTAAGCAGGACAGGCAGCGGCACCTGGCGGGCTGCATGTGGCCCACGGGCCGTAGTTTGAGGACCCCTGGGCCATAAGCACAACTACGGGCCTCAAGGACCCAGCCACTCAGCTCTTCATCTCCTGTAGGGTAAATGCTAAACTCCTTAGTTTATCTAAACAAGATTTAAGCCCCTTTGGGGTCTGGCCTCTACTCACTTTAACAGCCTCATCTGATTATCAACCCTCCTGTTCCTGCCACTCTGCTCTACTTGCCATGGGATGGGCGTTTACTGAGTGAAAACAGCTTCCTCTATTCTAGGGGTGGGGGGCAATTCCTACAGGGCCATGGGACTCCCCTCAGGTCACCTCTTCCAAGAAGGCTTCTTCCTTCCCTCCTCCCCTTTCCTTCTCCACTATAGGCTGCTGCCTGCTCTTCCCTGGACTGCCAGTCTTTGCTATCCTCTAAATTGCTTTTATCACACTTCATCTTGAAAGCCTGTGTACTTACTTTAATTCCCTTGTAAAATGTCAGAGAAGGCAGAGGCTTTTTCCTGTTTTTGCTCATTGCTATATGCCTGGTGCCCAGAAAAGTACTTAGAAGGCAGCCAATAAAAGTTTGAAAGTGTGTAAGACTGACTGCCAGAATAAATGAGTGAATGATTGCGTGGATTCAGCAGAGAACTTGAGCATCTAACACACAAGGTGCCTGGCCAGGGGCAAAAGTGATGCCAAGAGGAAGGGTCAGAAAAGCATGAAGTTTTACAGAGACTTCAAGCACAAGTAGCCTGGGAAGGTGGAAAGAGCACAGACTTTCGCCAGACACACTACTGTATGATTTTGAGACAGTTCCTCAATGGGTACTTGTAAACTGGGATACTCAACTCATTCTGTTATTTTGAGAATTACCTGAACTATAAATATACAAATACATGCACACAGTGCTTTGTGGATAGTAGCCATTCAGTAAATGTTTGACTTTTTTTCTTATCCCTTTGTGTTATAGTTTGGTCTAGTTATTTCTATACCTATGAAAAGCTGATCACAAATTTCTAGAAAAAAAAATGTACTGGACAAAATTATTTTTAATTTTTTAAAAGATAAACCATGCTATAAGGGCAAAGGGGAGGTACCCAAACTCCTGCAAGGTCAGGCCTCCTGGCCGATAGATGTGGGTGTGTAGCACCTGCTGAAGTCATGGGCCCCAGAGGGGGTTTTCAGGGGCGAGTTCTGTATGGCATAGAATCGCACATATTTTAATGGTGAGACATAAAGTTATTCTCAGAGCAAGGAAAACCTTCTCTCCTATGGATTTTATTACCCTTTCTCTTGATGGGACAAACACATACAATATTAAATTCTGTCCCAGAGCCACTTGGCTAAATGTGCAGATGCCTAGGGCCAAAAATACATTCATTGATTTGGGGATTAAGATCTACTTATATGCTTTTCAAACAGATATTTCTCTTCACCTTGAAGCACTTGTGCTTGTGTTAGGCTGGATGGCTGGGGGCACTGGTCTTACTACGCACAAAAAATAGACTCCTCAAGATCGTTAGAGCAGCAAGTAGGATTGCTGGCCGTGACCAGCCTGTGCCTGGCCGGCTGACAGGCTCAAGGATGAGGAATGTAGGGTTTTTAGAGCAGACTGCTGGATCCACAGGCTCACTCAAGGCCTCCCTGGCAGAGCAAGGAACCTCCCCACAGCAGAGATTCTTGCAGAGAAATGAGGGAAATAAGTCAAGGCACGAGAACAGCTAGAATAAATACTCCTGCTGCCAGTAGCATAGAGACTCTGTAAACTAATTTAACGAGCACAAGCTTTTATTGCCTTCACAGAATCTCATGGCTCCTATATCCGGGGGCAACACAATCAATCGCTACTGGAATTGTCATTGTCTTTGAATTATTAGCTTACCTACCATAGTATTGTATTATCAGCCAGGTGGAATTCTGTCAGTGTTTTCAGTTGTTGTATTTTGCTTATTTTGGACTTGGTTTGCTCGTATGGATATGTGTGACAGACTGTGTTCAAAGGTGGATCCACCTTTCTACTGTGTATTTCATCCTTCAGCATTTTATTTCATTGTAAATTATCAACGTTATTATATTTTAATGCATCACTCTTCTTCATTTGGCTAGTCAATGTATTTGGCTGATATTAACCAAAGCCAGATAAAGAGCAGTGGGTGTTGGAGGCAGGAAACACAGCTAAGGGAGGTGGGAATTCATCACAGTAGCTTGGCTACAATTAGGTGTCTGGGGACAGGCTGTTTGTTCAGAGGTGGGAGAGAGAGAAGTGGTAACAGGGAAGGAGAGAATGGAAACAAGAGTCTGGCTGACAGGTGGAGGAGGAGGAGGAGGAGCAGCTAGGTATAAACACAAGGTAGGAATGGCAGCAAATTGCTGCTTGGCACCCGAGGGGAGACCCGGTAGGCTGTGGTTTGGCTTTGGGGGAGGGGCAGATGGTAATTAGGTTAGAGGAGGTGGTTTGGAAGGAGAAAGCTCCTCCAGCACTGCTACCCTGTAGAAAAATTCACATCCGCACAGAATCTAAGACACTGAGACACGGCTGGATGGCTGGATGCCTGGATGGATGGGTGGGCAGACAGACAGACAAACAGATGATTGTGTATAGGAAGACAGTAGCAATTTGCAGAACACCAAAGAGGACCCTGACCAAAATCACGTTTGCTGTGGGCCTTCAGGGATGCCACCTGTACAAATTCTTTCCTTTGCGTTGTTCAGGGTGTGGTCCTTGGCCCTCTGGATCAACATGAGCTTGTTCAGAAACTCGTGGGAGAGGGGACTAAGAATCTGCAGTTCAAGAAACTCTCCAGGTAAGTGTTACACATACTGATGTTTGAAATGCCTGGACTACAGCATCACCCTTTGTCAGGTGTGAAGTCCATGCTGACGTCAGGCCTTTTTTAATGGACCTCTGGTAAAAGTCAGACAGAAAGAGAATAGGATAATAAATATTTTCTGGTGGAGAGAGGGCCTTTCTAAGTGTCAGCGGAGGGTCCGAAGCAGTAAGAAAGCCTGGAAGTATCCTCAGGGTTGTTATGGGGGGAGAGAAAAGTCAAATTACCCTGAGTGCCACTCGGGTGTCAGGGACTAATACATTTTCCAAGGTTCAAATAAAGTGCCCACTCCTTCACAATTCATGTCACATTCACCCACCTAACCCCAGAGAGAAGTCACCTGTGCTTCTGATGTGTAGAATTTTGTCTACACATCTTTATGGACTTCACTTACTCATTCATTTACCAAATACTTATTGAGCACTTATCCTGTGCCAGACGTGGTTGTAGGCATTGGGGCAGAGCCGTGAACAAAGGAGACAAAAAGGTCTGGCCTGTGGAGCTTAGATTCCAACAGGGGAAACATTTAGTAAGAAAAGTAAATCCATGTTAGATAAATGCTAAGGGGGAAATACGGTAGGAAATAGTAATAGGAAGTGGGTGAATATAAAAGGAAGCTGTAATTGCAGGTAGCCCTGCAAGACCTCTTTGAGAAAGTGATGCTTAAATTAAGACCAGAAGGACTAACGGAAGTGAGCAGAGGGACTACCCAGGGAGAGTGGCATTTAAGCAGAGGCAACAGCAAGATTAAAGGCCCTGATGCAGGGCCTGCCGGTATGTTCCAGTACCAAGGTGGCCTTTTTGGCTGGAGGAGAGCAGGCAAGGGAGAGCCCTAGGAGATGAGGTCAGATGGCTCTGAGCAGACCCATCCCCTGGGCCTCAGAAAGCTGTTGTAGACTTTAGAAACATTTTGTCCTTTACAAGATGGAAATTGGTGAAGAATTTTGATCTGGTGAGGTTTATGGTCACTGTTCACCTTGACAACATCCCTGGTTATTCTGTTGAGAATAACTGATGGGGGGAAAGTTTGATAGAAGACTAGTTTTCAAAAGCGATTGCAATCATCCAAGGGAGAAATAATGGTAGTTTGGGCCAGTGTGACAGCAGAGAAGGTGGTGAGATGACCCACTCTGAATATATTTTGAAAGTTTGGCCAATAGGTAGCATAAGAGAGCACAAGAGGAATGAAAAAGAACTCTAAGGTTTGGGTTCTGAGCAACTGGAAAAGGGCTGTTGTCTTTTGTTGCTATGGGAAAGGCTGTATGGAGAACAGCTTTGGGGGAAAGGGTAAACACTCAGAGGTAGAGTGAGCAGCTCTGCTGGCTTGCCTGGGGCTGAGGGTTCCCAGCACACAGGACTTCTGAGAAAACTTGAAGCTGGCTGAGATGACTGACCACCTGCTCAGAGGTCAGGGAGATGACTGAGAACCCGGTGAAAAGGCATAGCAGAGCCACCGGAGACATGTTGCCCTGGGAGCCAAGTAAATAACAAGTTTCAAGTAGAAGACAGCTCTCAGCTCTGTCAGGTGTCGCTGGTGGGGCAGGAAGACAGGGGCTGAGAGTGGACCACTGGATTTAGCAACAGAGAGGTCACAGGGACCTTGCCAAGAGCAGTTTGAGTAAAAGGAGCGAGACTGAAAGACTGATTTTAGTGATTCGAGACTATTTCAGTCAGCTCAGACTGCTCTCACAAAAACACCATAAGACTGTGTAGCTTAAACAACAGAAATGTATTCTCACAGTTCTGGAGGTGGGAAGTCCAAGATCAAGGTGCCAACAGATTCAGTTCCTGGTGACGGCCCTCCTTCTGGCTTATAGACAACTATCATCTTACTGCGTCCTCACACTTTGTTCAGAGAGAGAGAGAGAGAGAGAGAGAGAGTGTGTGTGTGTGTGTGTGTGTGTGAGAGAGAGAGAGAGAGAGAGAGAGAGAGAGAGAGAGAGAGAGAGATTAAGATTGCTTTTTCTTCTTATAAGGACACCAATCCTCAATCCTATAAGATTAGGACCCCACTCTTAAAATCTCACCTAACCTTAAGTACCTCCTAAAGATCCTATCTTCAAATACAGTCACACTCCAGGTTAGGGCTTCAGCATATGAATCTGGGGAGGGACACAATTCAGACTATAGCTAAGAGAGAAACTGGGAAGAGCAAACAACACCCTCGGGAAGTTTTCCTGCGCAGAAAAGGGAAAAAGTGAGTGGTAGCTGAAGGGTATATAGGATCAAAAGAAGGTTGTTATTTGCTTTAAGGTGGGTAGAAGGGGGAAAGGTATGTGTTATGGTGATGGGAATAATCTGGTAAAGAGGGAATGGGGTCCCTAATTAGTTAAGAGGGAGTGGGACCTAAGGACAACTGGGATGGACTGAACAAGGAGCAAAAATTGTTCATCTTCTGAAACAGGAGAAGACGCAAAATTTGTGGACACAAATTCGTATAGGTCCATAGATGTAGTAATTCCCTTCCAATTACTTCTGTGTTCTTGGTGAAATGGAAAAGAAAGGTCATCAGCTAAGAGTGATGATGATGAGAGGAGCTGATGGCAATTTGAGGTCAGAGGAAAAGGTAGCAGAGTCTGCTATGAGAGTAGGTGAATGGTGGACCAAGGGAATGAAATATAAGTGCTAGGGAGCATTAGGGACCCACTTGGCATTGAGTAGCCCTTTAGAATGGAAGTCAAACACTGGCACCTTAGCACAATTCATTATGATGCATCCCTGGAAGGAAGTTGCAGAAAGATGGGAAGACTTGGGATCTGGTCAGATTTTCACCATTTACTTATGCGAGTCCCTTAACTTCTCTGACTCTCCTTGTATATTTATCTGTAAAAATCAGGATATTCACATCTGCACTGCCTTCCTCAGAAAAATCATGAGGTGGAACTTAAGGGATATCTTCTAAAAGATCAATTGCTAAACACATCAATCTTACTTGGAAACTAGAGTGGATACAATTAGAACAGCACAAAAAGGTGTGAGGCCCTAGGAGTTCCCAGGTCGAAATGTGGGAAAAGAGAAAAAAAAAAGGAAGTTGAAACGGACACACACTGCCAACAACTACAAGCTGCTGTGGCCCAGGGCTGGTTGAGGCTAGTTCAGCTGAGGACACAGCACTCAGCAGACACCCAAGGTGGGGGCTGCCACTGGCCCCTATACACTCTTTTCGTGAGTTAGAAATGGGTGCCCCTTCCTCAAGACCCCTTACTTCCACTTGTCAAAAACTTGTCCTGATATACCTACTTTCTTAGAATAAGATATTTTCTTGATCTATTCCTGATAAATTGTTGAAACAAAGGTGAAAATCTAGTGTTATTGTGTGAACCGTGCCCCCTAGGGTTGGGTAGTGCACAACACCACGCAGCAGTTCTGTCTTGGTTGACCTTCAACACTAACCAGCCCCTTCACTGTACACCACCTCACGATGAATCTTTCATGTCTATATATAAAATAATATAAAATATAATGTTTTTAAAATCAAAATTAAACATTATTGGGTTTTGTGCTTTAGACTATATATATATATATATACTCTTGGTATGCCCGGATTAGAAATGATCTTTGAAGATCAATGACTTCCAGAAAGAATTTTAACATGTACATTCAAGCAGGAGGGAATTTAATGGTATATATATATTACGTGCACTGTTCTGTTAAAAACTAAGCAACCATTTAAAGAACTAACAGGCTAGACTCATTTCATTTGGGTCCATTTTTCTAGTCAAATCATATGAATTAGAAGCTGAATTTAAGGAAAGTTGTTCAGCGAGGTCAAATCCAGTTTTCCTTTCTCACACAGACTTTGTATCTATTTCTTGGATAATTGCCACCTTGTGAAATAATCACTAGTAATAGATCAAGCTTAGTGAATTCCTGGTCTGGTACTCAGCTGAGAACTTGAAGTGTATTATTGCACTTAATCCTATCGACCACCTTACGAGATCACTGTTATACCCTCACCTTACAGATGAGAAAGCTGAAACTTGAAGAGGTAATCTTGCCCAAAGTAAATACCAGGAGTCAAGGTCTCACTCTTTCTCTTAGTATCCATAGCCACCTGTCCTCTGTCACAAGTGTGTCATTCTCCCTTGACACTTGATTAAATTATTATCAGGATAATTAAATGAGCCTTTTGGACTGCTTCAAGAATCATTAAATACTATATCTCTTAAATCTTAAGGGCCTAGTTTAGCACTCGAAGACATACCATTGAAGCCAAAACCTATGGGTGGTATTTATCTGTGGAATAAAAGTTTGTAATTCAGCATCCTAAACACGATATACTCTCAGAGCAAAGCAAACAGAGCACCATAATTTGAAAAGTAACTCATACAATATAATTTAAAGAAAATATTTCAGAGTTGAAATAATTCAAATCTTTTTTTTTTTTTTGGTCAAATAACTGAACAAAATTTCCCGTACAATGCCCTTCAATATTTTAAATTTATTTAAAGCCCTGTCCCAGCTCACCTGTCATTCCTGCATTCTTTTCGAAACTCCCCCTACTGTCCTAAAAGTGTTAACTTCCTTTTAACTAGCATACTAGAGGAAAATTTTGAAGTACTGCAGTAATTCATTTTCTTTGTCTACTTTTTTTTCTTTAACCCCTCTAGCTCATTATTTTGTTTTATTTTTCAGTTACAGTGGATATTCAGAAGTGTTTTATATTATTTTCAGGTGTACATAGTGGTTAGATAATTATATAATTTACAAAGTGATCCCCCCACCCCTGATAATTCAAGTACCCACTTGGCATCATACCTAATTATTACATCATTGACTATTCCTTATTCTGAACTTTACACCCCATGACTATCTTGTAACTGCCAGTTTTCTTTGTCTACTTTGATGGAAATTATTCTTTTACCAAACTGTGAAGGTGAAATCAGAAGGAGAGTATCACGTATCAGTTTTTAAATGGCCACATCCCACTCAGTGAGACAAAGAAGTGAAGGAACCAGTGATTTTTATGACAATGAGAATTAAGGAAGACACTTCAAGCTCCTAAATTTCAGAAATTTACAGCCTTTAAATGTGAGGGCCAACCCCATTGACATCACAGATTCTTCCTGCAGTCACAATGCTGCTGAGCCACCCTGGAAAATACTCCAGAAATAGAAAGACTTTAGTCAGGGTTCAATCAATATTCCTTAGTACTCTGGTTTTCAAAGAAAGAAACATTTTTAAAGTCTCTGTTTCCCTTCAAAAAGATCAAAGCAATAAAAAATAAAGCCAGAAAATCAAGCATCATGAGTTCAGGTATTTATCTCATGGATTACTCAAGGTCTCTGAATTTCTCATACTTTACTATCTGACTTATATTTCATATTATATATAAACAAGGTAATAAATCCCAAAGAAAACCATAGGATGGTTTGGGCACAATAGGGTGAGAAATCATTCCATATTATTTTAGAATAGTTTGATCTAAATGAGTGCATTTCAGCCAGGTTTTCTAAATGTATAATGGAAGTACCTGAGCTGATAAGCTCTTCTAGCTGACTATAGATGTGAGTGGAGGGCCTTGGGGTGGGGCGATTGGGGTAGGTAAGTAGGGAAGAGGGGAGTATAAACCAAATTGGAAGGCTCCCTTTAACCATTGCCATATGTACAATAATACAATTTTTAAAAATTACCACTGCAGAAATTCATGTGCCATAGTTCCTGATCTGACTCAGCATTCTGGTTGCCTAGATACAGATATAAACAAAAGTGTCTCCCCGACTGCAGAGGAACAGCCAGATGAACCTGATGGCCCCCTTCCTGGCTCATCCAGTGACCAGGAAAACAAAGTAAGTACTTTTAGCTAGTCTTATTAAAGATAGAATGTTCACCTTCTTTAAAGCTCAGCATTGCTTAGAGACTTCTAAGGAATCCTGGAAAAGTTGTTTTTATTTTCACTCTACCCACATTTCCTGTTGGTTTGTTGTTGTTTTTTTCTGCTTTGACAAAGCGTCTAATGGCAACACAAGCTGAAAAAGCAAAAGGGGCTCAATTTTCGAATACATTCATTGGACTGACATTTAATATGTATGCTAAAAATTAACAAAATTATTTTTTAGTGAGATACAAAAGAAACTATGATAAAGTCAAGGTATAGATGGCATCTGCAACATGAAAAAGAGGTCAGCTAAATGGAATGTTTCTTTTACTGGTACTTGTCATAGCTTCCCCATTGATGAAAAAGAACATTCAAAAGAAGAAGTGTTTTCAGACTTTGCTTTTTAATTCCCATGACACCTGACCAGCAGGTGCAGCTTCTTGTGATGGAAAGAGCACTGGGAAGATAGCACAATGTCAAGCACTGATATTTTGTATCTAGTGGCTTACCACACACTAGCTGTGTGACTTTCAGCAATGACTTAACCTCTCTGTTTCTTTTTCTGTGAAATGGGTTAATTAAGCCTGTCATTCAAAGAAGTAGGGTTTGAATGGGCCACTAAGGTAAAGAGCTTAGCATGTAGGAAAGACACAGTCAATAGCTATAATATAATTATTATCATTATCCATATGACCTTTAATAACTCCATTACTTCTCTGCTCCTCAGATTCATTACCTATAAAAATAATCATCTTAAATTCTTTCTGTAATAAAGAAGGATTTCAGTTACTTAAAATAACTGTTATTCTTTTGATAAAATCACATGACATATGGACGTATTTTATAGGCAATTAAACCATAAAGGGCCACAATGTTTTCAAGTATTATTCTGAAACAAGTGAAAACTGATGCATGTAAAAATTCCCATAATAAGCATCAAGTTGTTTGTGAGAATTTTTATGTAATAACATTCTAGCTTGTAGGAATAGGAATGAAACAGAGCTGAAACAGAAACTCCTACATGCAATTAGCAAAGTTATTAAACTTACTGTGTTAGATATATAAAAAATGGCACAGAAATAAAGAGGAAATGTATGCCATAAAGTTAACGACTTTTGCTCAAAGCAGAATTATAAGTGAAAACATTTTTTCTGTATCTTTCATTTTTCTATATTCTTAAAAATTTCCTCCTTTATCAGGTTTAACATATGTTTTAAAAGCTTATGACTTGTAGGTGTGTTAAGAGGATGCTACTTATGGTTTTCCAAATAAGACTAAAAATTAATAAAATAAAACATATGTAGCCAATTGTTTCACTTGAGAATGAAAAAAGACAACAATAACCCAGTAATTTAGTATCCTTGGACAAAATAGTCATCATTACTCTCTCATTCCACAAACACTTACAAAGGGCTACTAAGTGCCACACTTATAGGGACCAGCCAGTTGCTGAGGAAATACCACAAACAGACTGCCGCAGGCCAGGGGCAGCAGTGGAGAGGTGAGGAGGAAACAGCTGGCATTAGTAAGTGAAGAACCCAGGGTCAGCACTGTTCCAGCAGAAAACTGGGGTGAAAACAAGAACGGGAGCAGGCCAGTTGTGGTCTCTAGGGCATGAGGCTGGTTTGCACAACATGAACCTGGGCACCCAGTGGATCATTATATTCCTTCTGTAGGGAAAGACCAGGCTTCAGAGCAGCAGACCCATTGCAGACCCCACTCAGCAATGGGGAGAGGGCCTAAAGCCTGTTCTGCTGGCCAGGCCAGGCCAGGTCAGGAGAGCCTTTCTGTTGTTAGGTTCGTTGGTAATTGACCTTTTTTTTTTTCAGTTTCACTGGAGGAGCTAGATTTCCAATTAAGTTTCTTAGGCCTTAAATTAAGAATAAGTGGTAATTCCTTAAAGCATTTGCAAAACGAACAATTTCTGTATGTGGCTTTCAACATATTCTGCTCACCATCGCATTATACAATAACATAAAGCAAGAAAAAATATACTAGGGACATATTTTGTTTAAGTTTTAAAATGAGATGGGATTCCACTCTTCTCTCCTATTGAATCTACTTCAGTGACAGGTTATTAAAATGAAGATAAAAATGTGTCCTGTTCTTAAAATAAAAGAGCATTAGAGTTGAAAACAGTTTCATAGCATATGCAAACACAGTGAGTACATTTTGATCCTCTTTCTTCCTACAAATGCTGCAAAATTATAAACTTTAATGCAAATAGAACTTTCTAGTGATGCCATTTTTTAAAAATAGCTTTGCATTCATATGGTCAACTATGTTTAGTACTAGTAAGTTATGTACATCACTGTGCTCTGACTTTTATTTCTCATTGGCTATAATAAAATGGCACCCAGCTTTATTAGCAAACAAAACTACCTCAATAGACTAGTTTTATAGTTTTGGGCTTTTTTGTTTTGTTTTTTTTAGAAAATTACCTGATTTCCCTTAGAATTCAGCATGTCAGGAATAATTCACTCTGTAAGGACTTCTTTAGTAACTCAGCCAATAATCACTGGCTATTTCATTTAAAAATTATCTAAGAATAATCTATTACTTTTACCTTTCCCAAAAGTTTTTCCTATAATACCAAATCTGTGAAATGCAGCTTTCTGATGTCTTCCCAGAACTTGACTTTAGTTTTAGTCTCTAGCAATACAAAAGGGGCCTGTGCAAGATTAACTGGGCTGATGGTCTATGATCTATAGTTTTTGTTTTGTTTAAAATTTAAAAATTTATGTAAGGATAAGATAGATAGGAATTTTCCTGATGGTACATTTTAAAGCCATGACCTTTGTTGTAGGTAAGATTCTCTCCAGTCAAAATGTCAACCAAGAACTCTACAGATCTAATTGAATATGTTGACAAGTAAGTCTAAATTATAACTAGTTTTAACTACTTACTGTATTTAATCATTCAGCTAGAGATTAAAGGGGTTGAAAAAGATCTTTCATTCATCAAAACTAGTCTCTGCTTTTGAAAGAGACTGCATTAAACCATCTGAGAAAGACAAGCCTCTCTATCCTATTCCTTTCTGATTGACAGAGCAAGCTGATTTTACTGTCTGCTCTTTTATAACCTCCATAGGCCCTAACCGGTTTGGCTCAGTGGATAGAGCGTCGGACTGCAGACTCAAGGGTCCCAGGTTCGATTCCGGTCAAGGGCATGTACCTTGGTTGTGGGCACATACCCAGTAGGGAGAGTGCAGGAGGCAACTGATCGATGTTTCTGTCTCATCGATGTTTCTAGCTCTCTGTCCTTCTCCCTTCCTCTCTGTAAAAAATCAATAAAATATACTTAAAAAAAAAATAACCTCCATAGGTTCCCATATATTTATGAATGAAACTAGAGGCCCAGTACATGAAATTTGTGCATGAGTAGGATCCCTTAGCGGCTGCCGGCTGCCAGCTGCCAGCTGCCAGCCGGGGCCTTCCTTCATTCCACCCCACCCCCTGATGGTCAGCACACATCATAGTGAGCAGTCGAACTCCCAGTGGGTCGAACTCCCAAGGGGACACTTTACATGTTAGGCTTTTATATATATAGATAATACAGCATAGGCAATGCATGACATACTAGTACAAGTTCTGACATATGTAACTATGACTTTACAAATAAACCAAATAAATCTTTTAACATTTCAAGATCAAAAGTCAGGGAATTTTGAAATATATTAAATTAATCATCAGAAAATTTTGATTGAGCTGTTTACAGTGCCTCACCTGGAGCTCATCCAGGGGAGGCCTACAAGAAGAGGGACAACTCTGGGGAAGTGGAAACATAATGTGCTATTGACACATGTGCAATGTCCAAAAGATCCTAGAATTCCAGGTTGAAAAGGTGAGATCACAACAGGCAATGCATATTAATTCTGCTGTTCTCTATTCCCATTTGTCAGAGGAGGATTTATTCTTACACACCAATTAATGTTGGCAGAGAACTTGGGAGTTAGTATCGGGCTTTCTGCAATTTTCTGTGTGACCTCAGTCAGTCTCACAATGTCTCGGCGCTTTCCTTTGCCAAATGAAGAGGTTAGATGAGAGGTTAGGACCCACTGCAGCTTGTAAATAATTCTGGCTCTAAAACTATACATCAAACAACAGATGACCTTGAGAAAAGTAAAAGGTCTTCTCTTTTCTGGGCAATCTCTGCCCCCTCTATAAAATGGAGTGAGGTTTTAAGGTGGATGATAAGCAGCCTGAGCCCAAGGGCTGTCTTATTCAAGATAAGACCCAGATTTCATTTCCAGGATGTGGATTAGAAAGATGCCTCTACTTTCTATTTCTCAGCTCTGCCCGCAATTTCTCATAAATATTCTTTTATGTAGTAAAGTAAATGGCTAAGATTTAAGAACATACATTATTTGCCTGTGGGATTTAATTTTGAATGGAAAACAAATTCCACCCATAAATTTTTTTTTCTTCAATCGACACTCTTTAAAACACTTCTTACTATTGAATCAAATAATTTATAAGGTCTCTTCTGTCCCTAAGATTCTCTGGTCTTCAAAAATTGGTTATCACCATTTATTCACTTAACAAATATTTATTGAGTATCTACTAAGTGCCAGGCACTATGCTGGGCACTTGGAGAGCCATCAGTGAACAAGAGAGACAAAGACCCCTACCCTCATGGAGCTTCTGTTCTAGCAGGAAGAAGGGACACACATTGTAGGAAGTCTGACAAGGGTAGGCCTCATTGAGAAGTTTACATTTGAGTAGACACCAGATGAGGAAGTTGGCCATGTGGACATCTTAAGGAAGAGCAAAGTTTCTAAGTCAGGAAATTCCTGCAGTGTGGCAGAAACATCAATGAGGTGAAGAGGGCTGGAATTAAAAGGAGAGAAGTATAAACTTGAACTATTATGCTATCTTGATGAGGAAAATGAAATTGCTTTGTAATGAGGAGCTGTCTGCACTGGGCTTTAGCCAATCTGTACCTCAGGTATTCCCTCAGTAGTACGTTTTGGGAAGATGAAGGTCTGGCTGACATCCAAAGAATGGCATTTAAAATTTAGATAAATAAAACTATCAGTAAGTCAAATGGGCAAAATAATCAATGATGAATGATTTCTCTTTGTGGTAGAATATGGCATTCAGGCTCTGGAAAGTGTACATCTTCAAGGTCTTCGTCTTAGTACCATGGCAGATATTTTATTAGGCCGTGATGTATTGCTTTTGTTGCTACATGATGGAGATGGATATTTCACACTACAGTACACAAGAAAGGAAGGAAAAACGCTGTTGTTTGAGCTTTCTATGGGATAAGTCATGTTAGATTGGAGATCTTTCAGGTTTTGTTTTGCAACATCATATCCTTCTTTGAGAGCAATTAGCTCCCACCTGCTTGCCTCCATAAGAAAACAAATCACAACAGGTCCATCATTAATTCTATAATTTTATACTTTAAATGTACTGAACAAGAGGAGTTTGCCTCATACAACTTTTCTCCATAAAACACCCCCAATCAGTCTTCTTATCCAGTCTCCTCCTGGCCTGGCCACTGTTTGGAGTCCTCTCCTTCCCAATCCCCTCCATGCAGACCTCAGTGCTGGCCTAACCCTACCAGCCTTGGTCTACTTCCTCCCAGACTTCACCCACAGAAATACGAATTGCCTCCCTCACCTCCCTAGAGTATTCAGCCCTCTGTAAAACTAAGCAATGGAGGCTGCTGAAGCCACCAAAATCCATCTGCCAGGGGGTTATAAATAAGCAATGGAGAAACTTCATAAAATATATTTTCAACTTCATTGCTACAAAACACACACACACACACACACACACTTAAATTATTTGTGTAAAGCATCAAAATGTTCTGTAAAATTTCATTGCACACACACACACACACACACACACACACACACACAGGCTATCCCCAAAAATGTATACACACTTTGAATAATTATTCATTCCAATGGGTTAAATCTGAAAAGAAAGAAACATCAAGTGAGCTATCAGCAGCTAAGTGTGTATACATTTTGGGGAACACTCTCTAGATAGATAGATAGATGATAGAAAGATGATAGATAGATGACAGATAGATAGATAGATAGATAGATAGAGATTTATACTATATAGACATTATATATGGCAGGACTCTGCACTGCTCCTGTAACTAGTCATATATTAGATCTCACAAAAATGAAAATTTTCATAAGTTATTATGCCCTTTTGTGTTCTGGAAAAGGGGTTAAATTTTCAAATTATGGGTTGCCAAAATGGTTCTCAGAATCTTCTAAGTAAATTTAGTTCTCTATTCGCAAGAACGGAACAGGCAGAGAAGTGAGAGGCTATATGCACCAGCGCATCTGCCAGCAACAGCACAGCTCGTGCAAGTCACAGCGAACTACAGAGAAACAGAATTCAGAGTTTGTGGAAAATCTGTGCAGATTCAGTTGCCAGCTGCATCATCAGTGATTTATGTAATTCCTAAACCTCTCTCTCTCTCTCTCTCTCTCTCTCTCTCTGAAAGTCCCCCAGGAATTCTTCCTCCTGTGGTTAGTAACTCCATCTGGACTCGTCTGGAATATTCAGTTAAATTTCCTTTCACAGTTAAAGTTACATATGAGTCCCACTGATGTAATGCATAGACGAAGGAATGAAGCAGTGAATGGTTTTTATTTGGAAAAGAATCATGGTGGCCACATTGTGCTGCAGCAAAAGGCCTCAGCGTTAGCCTTTGGGTGATCTGATGATTTGGACAGTGGTATCATTGGGACTCTCTCTGAGAAAACTGAGACTTCACACATTTGTGCTTCCAGTTGTTGATTTAGAAAAAACTGACTGGAAAACAACATTCTCTTTTCTTCTGGTAAATGGAAATAGGGGGAAATAGAAGCTCTGTGTTCCTCTTGCAGGAATCGTGTAAATAGAACTAAACAGAGCATCATTAGATGCTTCATTAAGCATCATTAGTAAGTGGTAATAACGCTCCAACTAATAGTAAATCTTAGGTATAAAAAGAAATTTCAAAAAGGAACACCCTCCACTTAAATGTAAGATAACTTTATAATACAAATTTTAAGGAAAAGAAATAACCACAGTCCAGAATTTATATGTCACTTAATGTCCTCATGATTTCAGGCAAATACATTTACATAGCACTAGGTGTGCCCTCCTTAGCGGCTCCCTTCAGGGTGCCCATAGCAACAACATTGAACCAGCCATGACAGGCAGGACCACAGACTGGCATACCTTATTTCACTGACCCGTCTGCTGCGTTAGGTCTGCTTCCTTATCTCTTTCTAGCACAATCTTGACGCCAGCCAACAGCACACTGGAACAATGAGTGCACATGGGTCCCTCATACCCTGGACAGCAGAGCAGCTGTGTGGCACATGCTTCTCACGTGTCATCTCAGAATTTACAATTATACAGTGAAGTAGGCCCTGTTGGCCCTGGTTTAAGCTGAAGTAACTGAAACACTTGGTTGGTAAGTGGTAGAACCTATATTCTACCCTCTGTCAATCTTGCCTTCCAATGTGCCAGGCTGCTTCTGAATCCTATATAATGAAAGGTAATATGCAAATTGACCTAATGGTGGAACCACTGGGCGCTATAATGCACACTGACCACCAGGGGGCAGGTGCTCAATGCAGGAGCTGCCCCCTGGTGGTCAGTGCACTCCCACAGGGGCACCGCCACTCAGCCAGAAGCCAGCTCATGGCTGGCTGGCACAGCAGCCATGGCAGGAGCCTCTTCGTGGCAGCGCTAAGGATGTCCAACTAAGCCGTTAGTCGGACATACCCCGAGGGCTCCCAGCCTGCGAGAAGGATGTCTGACTGCCAGATTAGGCCCGCTCCCCCAGGGAGCAGGCCTAAGCCAGCAGGTGGATATCCCCCGAGGGGTCCCAGACTGCGAGAGGGTGCAGGCTGGGCTGAGGGACCCCCCCAAGTGCACAAATTTTTGTGCACTGGGCCTCTAGTATCTATGTAACTTGAGAGCTCATATTCCATCTTTCACACATCAGCAGTTTATTATATACCCTGCCTTTTATTATTATTGATTCACACGACCAGCCTTACACCAGTGCTGTTCAGTCTTTAGAATACATTAGGATCACCTAAAAACTTATTTTTTAAATCTTCACTTGAGGATATGTTTTTCATTGGTTTTTAGAGTGAGAGGAAGGAGGGAGGGAGGGAGAGAGAGAAATATCGATGTGAGAGAGAAACATCAATCGGTTGCATCATTCATGTGCCCAGCCAGGGATTGAACCAGCAACCTTTTGGTCTATGGGACAATACTCCAACCATCGGAGCCACCTGGCCAGGGCACATAAGTGCTTATTTAAAATACATATTCCTGCTCTCCCTTTCACACCCACAAGATTATGATTTAGTAGGTCTATGGTGGAGCCAATAAATCTGCATTTTAACAGCATCCCTCCCTTCCCCACCCCCATAATATTAATTCGAGTTTCTTTGTAAGAAACACTGAGTTAGACTTATTTCCTTGGGGGATGAAACTATTGTATATTGTGTATGGACTAGAATAGACATTCAGTAAATTCTGACTGATATATTTCTATTGCAACTGAAATTGTTATTGGTAAGTTATTGATATAGATACAGTGTTTTCAGCTGCACATAAAAAAAAAAAAAACACCAAACAAACAAATTCCAACCAAAATGGCTTAAATGATTAGTTCCCATAAAAAAAATCTAGAGTTTGATTAATTTAAAGGTTTAGCAACATCATCAAGAACCCAAGTGTTTTCTATCCTTCCTCCCTGCCATCCCCTTTCCCTCATGACCAAGTGGCTTTAAGAGTTCCAGTTATCCAGCACAGGCGTGACAATATCCAACAAAGAGAAGGACAGTTTCCTCCTGTGTGTCTCTTCCTGAAGGCAAAGAAACCTTACCCATAAGCCCCACGGCAGGCTCCTCCAGGAATCTCGCTGGCTAGAGTTGCTTCACATACTCCTACCTCAGCCAGCTGCATCCCTGCCCAGAACAACAGGACCACCATAAGTAGCTTGCCTCCCCTGACAGACACAGGGGGCAGGAGGATGAAGCAATTCAGGCAGAAGGGAAGGATGACTCTTGGCAAGGGAACCTACAGTGTCTGCCACACTGGGAACTCCTCAGAGAAAATCCAAATGAGAGGAATGCAGTATAATTTACAAGTCTCTGTATAGAACTGAAGACTGAAGATCAGATGCCCTTTCACTGGCAAATTCAGGCTGCACATTGTCTAGAGGCGAGAAAGAAGCACTTGCTCAAGAAAAATAATGAGTAAATTTGCAGTCCACCACTAAGCTATGTGTCACCATCGGCTGGGCCCGACATCCTCCTCCCTCGGCCTGTGACTCATACATCCAGGGTAGCACTGTCAGCACGCTGGGGTTTTTAAGAGAATGGATTTTATCTAGACAAGGCTCCATTTGGTAATTTTCCAGAAGAACATTTTGAGTCAAATCTGATTAATGAAACCCCTTAGCAAAGCCTTCTTCATTGCTCAGATGTGCAAGTGATAGAGAAGAGGAATCTCACCCAGGCAAAGGTATTTTATGCTGCTTAAGAGAGGAAACTGTAATCCTTGAAGCTCTTAGAACCTGTAGCTTTATGAAACCATTTTTTCCTCCAATTTTCCAACAACTGAGCCTTCAGTGAACAAACAGTCCAGCTAGAGAAGTCAGCCAGTCAACAAATACTCACTGACCACCTACTAAGTGTCAGGAACTCTTTTCAGTGTTGTGGAACAAGTTAGCGTGCCTGGGCAAAGGGAGCTTTCATTCCAGTAATGGAGGGAAGAATATAAACACAAATAAGTAAAGAAGATAAGTTTGGGTAATGACAAATGCTATGGAGAGGATGAAATGGGATATTATGATAGAAACTGACTGAGGGGAAGGCTTGTCTCAGGAAGGGACATTGGAGGTGAGACCTAAACAATGAGGAGGCAGCCAGGCGTGACTGCAGAGAAACGCTTTCCAAGCAAAAGGAACAGCAGGTGCCAAATCCCTGAGCTTGGAACTAGCTTGTTGTTCGAGGAACAGAAAGAGGGCCTGTGTGGTTGAATGAAAGGGAATGGAAGGAATAGTGGGAGGAGATGAAGTTGGAAAGGCAGGCAAAGATTGTATTCTCAGAGAATGGGTAAGCCACCAGAGGGTTTTACGTAGGCAAGTGCTGTCATGTGCACTTTAACAAAGACCCCTTTAGCTGCTGTGTGGAGGATGCGGTCTTTGTTAGGAGGGAAAGAAGAGGAGATAATAGTGGCCAAAACCAAGAAAGGAAGAAGGAAAGAAAGAGTGGATATGGAGCTTGGGGACACGTCTGTCTGTCATTCTGCTACCACTATATTAGGTCACATGAGTAGTGTTAATCAGATTGTGTCCCCTGCTGCTGCTGATTATCTCCTAGAAAGATAGGAACATGAGAGTTAAGGTTAACGTTTGATTTTGGAGTCAGACAGACATTAGTTTCAAATTTTGACCTTGCTATCTCCAAACTGTGTGACCATTCCTTTTTCTACCTCATACATTTCCTTCATCTGATCTCCCAAATCTCTAGTTTATTCTTCAGCTAATCCCTTTGTCATCTTTATCCCATGTTTAATTTTTCTTTCAGTTATTATGTTTTTCATGCCTAATATTTCTACTGGCTTATTTTTTATGTTCTCTAGTTTTTTGTTTTTATTTTGCTAATATCTTCCCTTATCTTTTCTCTTAATACGTTCATTAGCTTTTTAACAATTTCTTATTGGATATATTTTTTATTTATCTTCTGTAGGAATCTGCTGTCCAGTAGCCTGTTTCATTGTTGGCCAGTTTTTTAAAAGACTATGCTCCTCAAATGTCCTGTTCTTTTGGCCTGGGAGTTCATTTGCTCCCAGGGATTTCAGCTAGATGTTGGTCTCCAGTGGAGTATTGTCAGCTCCAGTGAGCAGGTGCTTTCCTACCTTGGGGAATGTGGAGGTAGACCAGTGTAGAAACAACTGCCCAAGGTCAGTTGTTCCCCAAATTGGTTGTTATATTGTTTCAGCTTCTTACCAATACAGGTCTCTCTCTGCCTTGCCTGATCTTAGTCTGAAATTTGTCCCAAGGCCATAAGGGGAGAAGCAAAAGCAGAACTACAGTGGCCCTCTTCCCCATTTTATCCACTTACAACTACATCTGTCTCAGGCTCCTGTCTGAGGTTGGGCTGCCCAGGAAACAGGCTCGGAGATAGAGATTGGTTTACTATGGAGTGCTCTGGGATGCATACCTGTGCAAGTGAAGGAATGGGAACAATTGAGAAGAAAGAAAAGTGATGTGATGGAATGCAAGGAAGTATCAGCTGATCCCAGGAGCTCTGGAGTCCTCAAAGTTGTCCTGAGATAGAGTAAGTGTGTCAGGCCTTTAGACCGACACACTGTCCAACATGGAGTTTGAGCTGCCCTAGGAAGTGGGCATGGCCTTTGGCACAGTGTTTTCTTCACAAAGGCAGTTTCCAAAGAAGGCTAATAGCTGAGGGCTGTCCACTGGCAGCACTCCCAGAAGCTGGGGAGTAAGTCCCCCATTCCTGGCATATGACAGTACCCACTACACCTCCCACAGTCACCGGTATAAATACCGCCCACTGCCGGAGGGGGTTTTCCCCGTTTTCTCATTCCCCTCTCTAGGACCTCTGAGATTTTAAGAGGGAGGGAAAATGGGAGACAGTGGTCATGCAAATTCAGCAATTTGGTCAGGACCATGGTGAGCCCAGGAACTTGAACTCCCCAGGAGCTGGAACCCATTTCCTTTCTTCCTATGCTCTGCCTCACCAGCTGTCATGTTGCTCAGGGGCAGATTGCTTTACTGACTTGTTCACTCTAGACCTCAGCTCTCGCTTGCTGAGAGCTTTAGTTTTCCTGGGGAGCTGGAGCTAAGAGGATCCCCCGAGAACCAACCAGAGCTGAGCAGAGGTGCACTGTGTCTGAATGTGCCTCACCCATGGGCTCTGCGTAGCCACAGGAAGCTCTGGCCATGGGGGATAGCAGCATATTCCACGGGCCCCAAGTTGGTCCTGTGAGCCCCACAGAACCCCCATCACTTCTCAGGCCCTAGACCCTCACCTCAGAACGACTCCAGATTTGCTTTCTAGCAACATTGTACTGATGGCATCGGGAGAACGGGGCGCAGGGAAAGGAACAGCTAGAGACAGAAGCCATTTACATGATGGTGACAGTGTTGGTTTTTAAATGTCTATAAATCCATTTTTTAAAAGGTTAAGCCCAATTCTACCATGGCCCCCCACCCAAAAGTGTAAGCTGAACTTAGTGACCTACTTCTAAGAAACACACTGAAGCAAAAATGTAGGTATATGACTTCAGAGACTAGGTCACAAAACTAAGCAAAGTAGATTAAAGAAAAAGACACAACAAAAGTAGCTAGACCTTCAAGAAGTTTATCTGTGAAAGGAAGAAGTAACACGCTAATGACAATGGGGGCTATCAGGATCTTACGTTATTTACCTTATTACTAAACTAGTGCCCTGGTGCACAGATTTGTGCACATTGAAAGGAAATTAATTAGAAGGTGGCCAGCAGTGCGGGACTGGGCAAGACAGGCCAGACAGGCCCTTGGAGCCAACCTCCCATGATCCCTCCCCAGCCAGCCGCACCTAGGGCGGCGCTGCAGCTCAAAGGGTGTCTGCTGAGTGAGTGGGGTCCCTCTGGCAGATGGGGTCCCTTGGCCTGGCCTGCGAAGATTGGGCTGAAACTGGCTCTCCGACATCCTCTGAGGGGTCCCGGAGGACAGTTCTCGGGTGACGCACCCTGGAATTGGGCTCCCTCCTCTCTGGTTCCAGGGTGCGTCACCCAAGAACCACTTCTGCCAAGTCACACCAGCTTGGCAGCTCCTGTGTTGAGGGTCTTCCCCCTGGTGGTCATTGTACATCATAGCTACTGGTCAGATGGTCACTTAGCTTTTTATATATATAGATAGCTCTAGCTTTTGTCTTTTCCTCTTACTCTTCATTGAACTTCTGACTCATGTGTTAATCTTTGCCTTTGAGCTCTCATTTCTTACAGCTATTAGGAAGCAGCCCTGTTCACAATACAGAATTAACAAGTATTAAATTTATGTGGATTCAACTTGGCTTGTTAGAATAATAGGTAAGATATAGAACAATTCCTGCTTGAAACATGAAAAATGCATGCTACAAGATCAAGGAGTAGGTCAGAACTGCTTTTTAGATGAGCTATAAACCAAGATTCTAATCATGCAGGTGCTCAAGTCCTACCAGACTTCTCACAGGTGAGAAAATGCAGAAGTGAGCATACAGAGTACTGGTGCTGGCTCCTCCAAGCTCATTCTTGTAACGGCCCTGGTGTTGTTTCCCTTTCCTGGCCAGGGGTCATTCTTTCCTTCCTGTCATCCCAAACACCCAGAGAAGTCAGATAGAAGACAAACTGCACAGCCAGGAGCGCACCATAGCTTTCCTCCTTGAGCAAGCTTTCCGCATCAAAGAGGACATCTCTGCTTGTCTTCAGGGGACCCAAGGCTTTCGAAAAGAGGAGCTGCTTGCTAGGAAGTTACTGGAAAACCATATCCAGACCATCACCAGCATCGTCAAAAATCTCAGCCAAAACATTGAGGTAGTTCTTTATTTCCCATATGTTGGCATCATTGCTTGTCAAAGACTATCAACCACCAATGTCATTTTTCAGCTATAGAAATCAGTTTCTATTTTTTAAGTTTAAGTGATTACAATTTAATTACCTCTGAGGAAAACAGTTCAATATTCCAACTGCTCATTTATGCCAAAAAGTAAAAGAAATTATATTCAAAAAATGTTTGTTGAACATCTATGTGACAACAAAGACAACTGTTTTTAACATTATGTCAAACATTATGCTAAGCCGCAGTGGTCTGCAAACTGCAGCTCGTGAGCCACATGTGGCTCTTTGGCCCCTTGAGTGTGGCTCTTCCACAAAATACCATGGCCTGGGCAAGTCTATTTTGAAGAAGTGGCATTAGAAGAAGTTTAAGTTTAAAAAATTTGGCTCTCAAAAGAAATTTCAATCGTTGTACTGATGATATTTTGCTCTGTTGACTGAGTTTGCTGACCACTGTGCTAAGGTATTTATCTAAGGTGTAAATCTCAAAGATTATATTAATGCAATAATGTCAAATAGAGGTTTTTATAGTGTATTGTTATTGCTGGTTCATAGGCCCATTACAATCTGACCCCCAAAATCTCTCTGACTCCATCTACCACTGCTCTCTCCTTCACTCTGCCCATATTGCCTCCCTGCTCTTCCTAGAACATACCAAACACTCTGGCTTCGTGGCATTTGCACTTGCTACTTATTCACTCTGGCTCAATCATCTTCCCCTCGAAATTCCAATGAAATGTTCTTCACTCCCTTCAGGTCCCTG
This sequence comes from Corynorhinus townsendii, assembly GCA_026230045.1. NCBI lineage: Eukaryota > Metazoa > Chordata > Mammalia > Chiroptera > Vespertilionidae > Corynorhinus > Corynorhinus townsendii. The sequence goes on from JAPDVU010000012.1 coordinate 28,642,985, forward strand.
CTCAAATATCTCCTTATCAGAAAGGATTTTCTTGACATGCTATGAAATAGCACCTAACCCTCCCTCCTTGGCCCCCCAACAGTCACAATCTCTCTTAAGCCCTCTGTTATTTTTTTTCTTTTTTATATTTTTATTGATTTCAGAGAGGAATGAAGAGGGAGAGAGAGAGAGAAAAAAAACTATCAATGTTGAGAGAGAATCATTGATTGGCTGCCTCCTGCACACCCCACACTGGGGATCAAGCCTGCAACCCAGGCATGTGCCCTGACTGGGAATCGAACTGTGACCTCCTGGTTAATAGCTCGATGCTCAACCACTGAGCCATGCCAACCGGGCAGAAGCAGAGCTTTTTGAGGTTACCCAGAGTTAACAGAGGGACAGTTCTTAGCCCGTTTTTGTCTCCCAGGCTTTACTGGAATTGAGTGTTATTGTAGGTTAAGTGGAAGACTCCTTTGGCTGATTCTTCATTAAAATTGGATCTCAGGGGAGTGGTGATTGACATTAGTCACTAGGGAGAGACAATCTGATCACTGGAAATATGAAAGATGCTATCACATGTGACTTTGTTTGCAGAACTCCACTGAAAACAGCAGGAAGGAGATTTGAAACAAAGCCATTTATTTCACAGAGAGGGAAACCCACACCCGAATGCCAAGGAGAGAGCATGGGGCCAGAATTAGCATGAATAGTTTCCTGAGTGGTCAGAAGTGAAGCCCTCCGTTGTTTTTATCTGTAGCACTTATCGCCAACTACCACGGTCTATATTTGTTTATTGTTGCTTTTTCCCCTTCTAAAATATAATGTCCATGAGGGTAGGGACTTTGTTTTGTCCACTGCTAAATCCCACATCAGATAATGAGAGTGCTGGTAGGTAGTCAGCACTGTAAATATCTCCTGAATAGATGAATGAGTGAATGAATGAATGAATGAATGATGTTTAAGCTACTAAAGGTAAACTAGAGTTTCTGATCAAAAAAGAAAATGCTTGGGTTAAACCATGATGGACAGGTTTTAACAACAGTTATTTCAGCCTTGTTTTTAAAGTGCTGATGGGCTTGACTAATCTGGGGTAGCAACTTTCAGACAAGGGTTTTATAGAATACAATTTGGAAAGCTGGACAAACTGTGTGGAATTACCATGAGAATTGATAATAATTCCCTCCCATATGTCCTTTTATCAGAGCAAATGGGCTAAACAAAACAAAAAAAAAAATGAGATTGACCCATCAATGACTTCCTTATGACACTGTATTTAAGACTAAGAATACTGTATTTATTAATTTACTTTTAATCTACAGGGTGTGGAAAACCCCATAATGCACTTGAGGAAGTGTAGGGATTTTAAAAATCTTAGTGAACTTTTAAAAGGCACTTTATTGGTACTGAGCATATACTGAATTGACCCCAGGGCCTAAAAGTCAATGCCGCTTGCAAAATCCCTGGAAGCTGTTCCCAGGCATAATAAAGTGCCATGAAAGTGACAAGAGAAACAGTGCCTTTGAGATGATGAGAAAATCAGGTAAGTACTAATATAAGATCCCAACTTAGCAGTCAAAACTTCTTGGAGATTGGAAAGAGAAAAGCATTCTCAGAAATATCAAAATGCTTCTAGGATATTCTATATTTTGATCTGAGTACTGTAGCTGTTACATAGTTGATTATATTCATCAAAATTATTTGATGAATTATATTCATCAAATTATCTTTATATGTATACTTTGATTTGTACATTTTAATACATATTAATTATACCCCAATAAAACATCTTAGCATGAAGAGAAGAAATGTTCCCAAATCTCTAGAAGTTTCACTAAGAGCTTCTTTTTCTATAATAATCATTTTAGATTAGCTCTGAAAAAAGACAAAGCTGAACATTTTCCAAAAATTATGAAATCTCAAAATATTCACAATCCTATTAAAGGTTTGGCATATATAGGAAAAATGAGGAGGACGGCTCTGATTGTGCAGAAAATTGAATTAGAAAATGTGGCTGAAGACAATATAGTTAAAGATTATGAAAAAGAACCAGCCTGCACAGCTCACTGGTTGAGGGTCGACCTATGAACCAGGTCTCCGTTTGATTCCTGCTCAGGGCACGGTCTTAGGTTTCGGGCTCTCCCCAGTGCGGGGTGTGCAGGAGGCAGCAGCTCTCTCATCATTAATGTTTGTCTCTCTCCCCCTCTTCATTCCTCTCTAAAATCAATAAAAATGTGCATTTTTTAAAAATATTATGAAGAAGAAATTATTAGGCTACCTTTAGTAAATAATTGACTATCAAGTAATAAGCATTTTGTAGAGGAATGAATGCTATTCAAGTATTTTAAAAGAATCTAAACTCATCAACCAGATCAGCCTATTTGCAAATTAGCCAGCAAGATAGATCTAAGTATGAATGGAAAATTTTTATAATTAACCATAATTGCAGCCGTTAAGTTACTTGTTCCTTTTTAAAATAGTTATTTATTTTTTAACCTGCCAGCTAATTATGTTTTAAAATGAACTTATTTTAAGTTTTTAAATTAATTTAAAATTTTTAACTTGAGAAAAGAATTTTAAATGTAACATTGCTTTATTGTGTTTTTCCCCAATTTACAAAAGTAATACTTGTTCATTGTAATTATTTTGAAAGTTTAAGAGAAAAAATGTAAAACCTGGGAAAAAATTTCTCACAATTCTAGCAACAAATTGTAATCTCTACACTCAGATATACCTCCCTCTAGTCCTTCCAGACATTTCATTCAGGAAGCTGAGAATACTTTTGTAAGCACAATCTTGAATATAAAATTATGTCGTAAATTCTTTTATTTGTCATTAAAAGCTCTTTGCATGCTACATACACCATGACTTGCTTAATTATTCTCCTAATATTGAAATATATTTGTGCATAGATATGTGTCGGCATTTGGATTATGTCTATACTACATATTCTTAGAATTAGCAGGGGATGAACACTGTGAAAACTTTTGATCCATTTTTCTAAGTTGGTTTCCAGAAAGTTTATCATTATTTAAACTTCCATTAGCATTATATGAATGTGCTTTCTTCACTGTGCTGATGCCAGCCTTGAGATTTACTGTTTCAATCTTTGCTAATATGATGGGATAGAAATGAGATTTTTTTTTCATTTCTTAAAAGTGACATAATTATTTGCATTTTCTCTGTCAATAGTCTGTTAATGTCTTTAGTCAATTTATTTGGGGGAGAAGTTAGTGCTTTTTAATTCTTATCGACTTGATGTGCTTTTTTATTAATTAAGAATAATAACCAGTGGTACATTAGTAAGTGTTTAACAATCAGCAATCAATTTCTTCTGGGTGATAAAAATATGATTTGCAGTGTCTGCCTGTTTGAATGATGTAAATACTCTATGATTGATTTTGAATACCAACAGTATGTTACTGAACACACAGATGAGAAGAGGTAAATGCGGTTGACTCTCGCAAACAGGTGCATGCTGATTGTAGCACAGCACTGAAACCTTTGGCAGTGACAGTTGTTATAAATGTTTTTCCAGTTTGTTGTTTTATGTTAATTATATTTATAATGTTTTTATAAGCTTTTTATAAACTTAAACATTCCAATATTTGGTTTTGTGGTTGCTCTCATTACTTTTAAAAATAGAAATTTCTTTATGGTTTAACATTTTAACCATTTGTGGAATTCCTTCCCCACTGATTTGTGAGTCTCATATATGGCCTATTTCTTTCTTAAATTTACCAACAACTTAATTCCATTTATCTATTTAGCTACACATATCTCTGTAGCTACACTGATTTACATACCTTATTTTATAAAATTGAGTAGGGCAAGTTCCCTTTCATCACTGTTCTCTACCAAAACAAAGCATAACAACACCTGCTGTTATGATCTGAATGTTTGTGTCCCCAAAATTCATATTTTGAAATTCTAATGTCCAATGTGGTGGTATTAGGAGGTGGGCCTTGGGGATGTGCTTAGGCTGTGGGGGTGGAATGTTGGTGAATGGGATTAGTAGGAATCCCATTCACCAACATTCCACCCCCACATACTAAGCTCCCTAGGTAATTGACAGTCTGCAACCCAGAAGAGGGCACTCACCAGAACCTGGCTGTGCTGGCACCCCGATCTTGGACTTCCAACCTCAAGAACTGTGAGCTACCCAGCTTGTGGTATTTTTATATTTATAGCAACCCAGACTATGACATCTACACACATGCAAAAACAAATAAAAACCAAAAAATAAAAAATTCTAGCTAGTGTTTTCGACACTTTTTTATTTTCAATTAAAGCTTTATTTGCTTTCAAATTGTCTTGGTCTGCCAGCTTATGATTCTGTATATGGTCTTTGAAATTTCTATAATTTGTTTGCTACAAAATTTTCCTCAGAAAATTCTTAAATATAAGTTTAAATATAGTTCAGGCCTTGGTCATAGACAGCAACTAAACTTGGATGTTTTTCCACATCACAAATTTGTGTTCCAAAGTCCCACACTCTCACTGTTTTCTGACTAAATATAAATTATTTTTATATATTCTGACTTTACACTGGAATTTATTTAAGTGACATCATTTTATTTTCTATGGGCAGGCAAAATTTTTTCAATTATTAAATTAATATTATTAGTGCAAAATATTTTCAAAAATTCTGTTCTTGGGACCTCCAACCTGGTGGTATAGAGCAGTCAGCTCCACTTCAGAACACCACAACATAATGAAGACATGACTAAGGGCAGAGTCTGAGTAACATATCAATATTTAAACACAGAGATTTAACATAAAATCTGGAGTTCTGGCTTCTGTTTAAACACTGTGAAACCATCATTCCCTCCTGGCAACCATCAGCCAGAATCAAGCCATCGCTGCCTCCCTGCAATAAAGCAGGGATCGCTTCTCTCTGACATTGGACTGTCACTATCAGCCTAACTAGGAAATGCATTCAATTGTTTAACCTCTGCTTTAAACAATAGTTTCTTATCATGTGTGAAGAGAAATTAATAGGAATTTTTACTCAAACTTACAGGTTTTAGAAGACCAAATAAGAGTCCGAGACCAGGCGGCCACAGGGACTAATTTTGCAGTACAGGAGATAAACAGCAGACACCTTCAAGGAGTTGGAGACCTTCGAGGAAGAGTAGCCAGGTGAGAAGCAGCACATTAACTAATTAATGTTTAGCAGTCAGTTCTTGGCTACTGAATTCTCATTCCCAAATAAGTTCCATGTTGTGCCAAACAAGGTACTCTCTTTATATTAAGCTTAACTTATGAGATGATAGTTGTAAAAGTGTGTCATCGAATTTGAAAACCTCATGCTTCCTTGTGAAATCCAAGGTTACAGAAAAGAGCCCTTATCCATAATGTCTAGTTCAATTCTTGTCTTTACAGCCCTCAGTGTCCAAATGCCAACATCCAAAGACAGACCCTCATAACCACATATAAAATCCCCAAAGGTATCAAATTCTGATTAAACATTTAAAATATGTAAGAATTACATGTAAAATCTAATGAAAGACATCTACTGCCAATGCATACAATTTTTAATAATATCTTATGTATGAGATTTCTAAATCAAAACAATTAATGGTATACATTCAGTAAATACTTTAGGCATTTACAATGGCAGGACCACTCTGGTTGAAACATCAAAAATGGCTGACCATGAACACCTTCCCATCTCTACATCTTCTGCCAGCACCTCTTTCCTCACTCCTGGATTACCCTTACCTCCATCTTGTCAATCACTCTGAAGTGTTAATGACCAAATAAGAATTGGGTGATTAACACCTAAGACAAACTTCTCCATCCAACACAACAAAAATGTATTAAGCACTTATATGCCAGGCAGTGTGATAGTAGTTAGGGATTCAGCAACACAGTCCCCATTCCTATAGCTGTTTACAGTCTACCTGGGAAAACAAAGCCACAAATATAAGTAATGAGGTGAGCACTATAATGAAAACCTGGTGCTCTGGGAATATCCAAATTAGATTGGGGTGCAGGGGAGGCTTCCTGGAGGAGGTGACACTTGAGATGAGTTGTGAATGATTTGGGTAGCAGTCAGCTAGACAAGGAAGGGTGGGAAAGATACTTCACATAAGAGGAATAACAGGTTCAAAAGAACCAAGGATGACTTATTATGACATGTTCAAGGGCCTACCTGTGAGAAGAGTATTTTAGTTCTGATATTTTGGGATTTGCATTCAGGGAGAGATGGGAGATTGGGAGATAAAACTAGAGAAGTGGTTCAGAATTAGATGATGAGGGACCTCATGGGTTAAGCTAAAGAGTTTGAGCTTTATGTAGAAGGTTATACATAGCCATGGGAAAATTTTAAGTAAATGGATGACATAATTTGTAGTGACATTCTAGTGTAACTTAATTGATGGGGTACAGGAAGAAGGAAGCCTATGGCAGCAAAACAAAGGTAAGAAATGTCAAAGCCCTAGCCATGAAAGTTCAGGCCAGGTAACACAACACAGACTTTAGGGAAGCAGAATCTACACACCTGTGTGTGTGTGTGTGTGTGTGTGTGTGTGTGTGTGTGTGTGTGTATACACACACACATACACACACACATATTACATATACACATTATATATTGAACTATACTATGTATAAAATATATCTTACTAGAGGCCCAGTGCACGAATTTGTGCATGGATGGGGTCTGGTCAGCCTGCCCTGATCAGGGCCAATCAGGAGCAGGGCCAGCCAGAGCGGGGGGAGACCATGGACGGTTGGCCAGCAGGCCCACTCCCTGGTTGAACACTCAGTCTAACTCACAGTTGAGGGGACAATTTGCAAATTAGCCTTTTATTATATAGGATATTTTTAAAATATATTAAATTCCTACTTTATTATATATATTTGATACATACAAAAGAATTCATTTTTATGTAAGTTATGAGGCAAGATAATAAAACAAACACTCTACTTAGATGTGCCATAATTTTGCAAAGAAGATAAACACCAAACATCTGTTTTGAATGAAACTTGGGATTTGGCTCCATTTGGTGGTGTACTGATAACACTCCAACCATTTATTTCCTTCTGCAAACTATTTACAAATCTCTTATTTCACTCTTGTAAATCCTGTCTTATATACAAGACAAAATAACAAGCAGATTTAATTGAAGCCAAGAGAGAAATGAAATAATATCAAGGAGAAGATGTACAATTTTCTTTGCTCATTCTTTTAGGTTTTTTTCTTTTTTTAAATAAAAAGTGTGTATATTTAAGGTGTACAACCTGATGATGTAATATACTTAGCCATCGTAAAATACTTAGAGTCAAGCTAATTAACTTTCTCCTCACATAGTCCCTTTTTTTGTGAACAGAGCCACTGAAATTTACTCTTAGTACATTTCTACTCTTCAATACAGTATTAAATACTAGTGGTCTGGTGCACAAATCTGTGCACATTGAAAGGAAATTAATTAGAAGAAATATTTTAATATCGCTATTTGCCCTTTCTCTAAAATAGAAGTGTCAACCAAATTCATGATCAACAGTGACAGATCGAAACACACACGTGCAATTGGCGCCAGTGAGAGCTTTATATGTATCGCACATATGCAAGTCAACTTGGCCTTTTATATATATATATAGAATAAACTTGCTTAATTAGACCTACTTTCTAATGTAGCTAAACTTTTTCCAGCCCAGTGAAGCACCCCAACTTCTCTTTCAGGTAATTGTCAGCAACACAGCAGTAAATATCAATACAAAGCAGATTATTATTGTAGATCATGCAGGGAGAACAAAGGGTAAAATATTTAACTGCAGCAGTGTTTGACTATATTCTGTGCAATAAGAAAACCTGAAGTCATTTTCAAGGTCCAACATTTCTTACTTCTTTTCAGTGGGGTCAAGTTTCTAAGCTTCCTAAAACTCTGTTTTTCAGCTAATTAAAAGAAAATAGGATTCCACTGAGTCTCCTTTCTACCTACTCCAGGACTTCTGTGAGGATCAAATGAGATGAGGCATGGGAAAATGCTTCACAGACATTTGGTTACAGTATAAAGTGTTTCCACCTGAGGCTAGTCGTCGCTAGGGAGAGGAAGCCAGGTGTTGCTACTTGACATCATTACCCGGGTGGTCAGACACTTAGCATATTAGCCTTTTATATAGATAGAAGATCAGATAGTTATGATTCTGTAGACTATAGGTCTCTAGACTGATGAACCCTTAACTAAACTTTGTACACTTTGACCAACATCTTCCCATTTTTCCCACCCTTCATCCCTGATAACCACATTTCACTCTGTGCCTCTGTGTATTTGACTTCTTTAGATTCCACATATAAGTGAGATCATGGAGTTTTTGTCTTTCTGGGTCTAGCATATTTACTTTTAATGCCCTTCAGGTTAATACATGCCTCAACTGCTAATATCTCCTCCTTTTTTGAGGCTGAAAATGGGTGTGTGTGTGTGTGTGTGTGTGTGTGTGACAATTTCTTTCCATTCATCCATCAACAGACTCTTAGGCTGTTTCCATAGCTTGGCTATTGTGAATATTGCTGCAATGAACATGGAAGTACAGATATTTCTTCTGGGTACTGAATACATTTCCTTTGGGGGTATACTGTTATTCAAAAGAGGGATTGCTGGATGTTATTGTTTTTAGTTTTTTGAGGAACCTACATACTATTTTCTATAACGGCTGTCCCAATTTATGTTCCTGCCCACAGTGTACAAAAGTGCCCTTTGTTCCATATACTCAACATTTTTCTCTTTTTTTATATATATAATAGTCATCCTAACAGGTCTGAGGTGATATCTCATCATGGTTTTGATTTTCATTTCCCTGCTGATTAGTGATGTTGAGTATCTTTTCATGTACCTGTTGGCCATTTGTCTGTTGTCTTTGGACAAATGTCTATTCAGGTCCTTTGCCCATTTTTTTAAAATATATTTTTATTGATTTCAGAGAGGAAGGGAGAGGGGAGAGAGATGGAAACATCAATGATGAGAATCATTGAATCATTGATTGGCTGCCTCCTGCACACTACCTACTGGGGATCAAGCCTGAAACCTGCACATGTGCCCTAACTGGGAATCAAACTGGCGACCTCTAGGTTCATAGGTTGATGCTCAACCTCTGAGCCACACCGGCTAGGGCCAGTGATCGGCAAACTTATTAGTCAACAGAGCGGCAAACCGCGGCTCACGAGCCACATGTGGCTCACGAGCCGCGGTTTGCCGACCACTGGGCTAGGCCCTTTGCCCATTTTTAAAATAATGTGGACATTTAAAACCACCTCTTTGTTTTCTGTGGTCCCAGGGGATACCCACATGAACCCCACCAGCTCTCAGAGAACCGGGAACCAGTCTTCCAGGTGGCAGCTACAAACGGTGAAGTGTTTGATGTGTAATTCAAACCCTCCACTCCTCAGGAAGAAGCTGGGGTTTGGGGGCTCCCTTCCCATTACAAGGCACTGTGCTAGGAATGGAGTTTGTGGGCATTTATGTGTCTCAGCTTTTCCTATCCATTTCAATGTAGATATTTTTGTATTCATCCCATATGTAAAGAGTCTCTAAACTAGTTTCCATATTTTTCTTCAGAGGGAATTGATCCACAAGCAGCAGTTTATTTGGTGTGTCTGAGGGAAGAGTGAAAACTAAGAGGCTCCTATTCCTTCACCTGCCCCCACAATTGCTTACTCACCTTGCCCTTCAATCTTAAGCAGTGGTTTGAAGACAAGGTCTTATTTTTCCTTGAAATGTCTTCCTTTTATGAAAGTTTCTTCTATCTATTTAACCAAATAGATAGTTAATTTTCATTTCCCTGCTGATTCTATTCTGCAACAGAATCTGGCTGAAAGCCCTAAGACTTAAATTCACTTTTCCTCTCCTTTTCTTTGTCTGCATTTTTGACATGCAATTGACTAATGGACAAACTGAGGCAGATTAATTACTATCTTTCCACATATATTGACCTTAATTTCAGTTAGCATTTAGGCACAAGTGAAATTAAGTTGATTTTTTAACATAATTCTTAGCAAACATTTTATTGCTTCATAAATCAAACTCTGTATTTGATAACTATAATATGTTTTACACTTGACACCATATTTTCCATCCCAATAAAGTGGCAGTCTAAAAGCCAGTACTTCCAATGAGATGGTGTTCTCAGAGTTGTCTGCCCTGCTTCTGAAGCCCTCTGCTCTATTCAATAGATTAGCTACATACGGAAGAGGAAAAGACGAGCATGTAAAGGGATGGCTCTGACTTGCCCTCTGCAGCAGCAGCCAGAAGAGGCCAACCCTCTGGGGCCACCCTTGGCTATTTGGGACTCTGCAAAAAATCCACATATGAAAAAAATGACAAATTGTGTTTATGTGCGATTAAAAGCAAAAGGCACCCCCTTTGAAGAAACAATGATATTATGGATAGTGTCAACTTTTCAAAGGTAAAAAGTGGGGACTTCTAATTAAAGATAGTACAGATATGTTTACTCCACTCTTCTCACTTGAGATGTCTCAATGCAAGTTAAAAATAAAAGGAAAACAAAACCTCCATCTTTAATGTAGTATGGAAGGTGCCACAACTGATGACCCCAAGCAGAGCACACTTACCAAATACTGGTATTTGGACTGATAGAGTCCTCCTCAGACTTAAATACAATGATTTCCTTCAAAACAAGGCCCATAATCTTGAAAAGTGTAGGCCAAATAATTTGAATAGAGCACCACTACTGAGGCTCTTGGGTGGCTCGCAGGAGAGAAAAGAGATGCCCCTGTAGAGGTTCAGGTCACCAACACAGAACGCTGGGGAGGTGTAGCTGAAGATGTAAGCATACTACTCACCATCGACCTACCTCCCTCTTTCCACTTTATGCCCGAGAGAAATTGGCTGAAGTGCAACATGATGAGGAAGGAGAGGAAGCTAGTGTCACAACACAGAATCTATGACAATGATCTGCTGTGAGATACACATCTGGTTTTTGAAGAGAAAATGGGGAAATGTGCCCCCCCCCCCAAAAAAAAAAAACCTGACTAGGGAAAGGATATGATCCTGCATAGAGGATATGATCTGCTCTGCATCAAACCACATACTCGCTAATCTGCAGGTAGCCGGAACCATTTTAAAAAGTAAGAGTGGTAGTTAGGAAGAATCTAGCCTGTGCATAAAAAATCACCACCACCAACATCGATGATATACAGATGATAGTTGATAGATGATAGATAGATAGATAGATAGATAGATAGATAGATAGATAGATAGATAGATGATAAAGATTGATAGAAACATAAGGCTGATGAATACATCTTATAAGAGGAATTACCCAGAAAAACACAGGAAGGGTTCAAGGTTTCAAAGAAATTAAGACCAAAAGAAGCATAACAGATTGCAGATTTAACAGGTACATGTAATTTTGCTTCTTACAAAAGCCCCACAAATCTATAGTAAAAAAATTTTCTCTTTAAAACATCAATTCACAAAGACTGGGGATATCAGCACAGAAATATCAGAACCTAGAAAACAGATGGACATGTGGAAACTGACAGACATAATAAAACCAATTTTAAAGCTGTGAGATAAGCTGAAATGACTTCATTTTGCACCATAGAATTCTGAAAAGGTTCAGGAGTTGGCTGTCCCAGGAGCCTCTGAAACTAGGAGTAAAGGCGGCACTTGCCTCTAGGGAGCAGGATTGAGAGGCAGAGCAAGGAACCACTATAATTATTAGCCTATTAGATATTATTGACTTTTAAACTTTAGGCATATTTTACTTTGATAAAAATATGAGGTAAAAGGGTTTCCCCCAAAAACAGATGATCAGATAACAAAAGGAGATAGGTAGACTAATTACTCAGGGATAAGGTGAAAAAAATAATTAAAATATTACAAAGATTAAATCTAGTTTATAAGTCCCAAAATAGAATAAATACAAATAAAGGTAATAGAGTTATTTTTTTAAAAAAGCATGAGCAAACCACACAAAATAAAGAGAAAATGTTTTTCAACATAAAAATGCTTATAGAGAAATGATATTTATGGCAGACAAGTTAAATTCATTCCACACCTACCTGATAGGAGTTCCTAAGGAAGCAACAAAACAAATTCTTCAGAAGAAAAATACTCAAGGATATAAGAAATCTGAATTTGTAGCTCAAAATAAAAAAAACTGTAACCCTGGAAAAATTAATATAAGAACAACTAAACCAAGATATCCTGGTTGAAGTTAATGAAAAAGAATCATTAGATATCTAGGTTGACAAAACAGATCACATGAAACAAGAAAAAAAATGTAATCACCTCAGATTTCTCCACCGTAACCAATGCCAGAAAAGAATGGAGCAAAACCCATCATGCTCTGAACAACAAGAAAAAAGTAACCCAGTAATGTTATGTTAATCGAGTTACCTTTCAAGGATAAGAGAACAGATAGGCATTCTCAAGCACTCAAGAACTTGATGATTCCAACACTCCTAAGGCCTTCTTTTGAAATCTGGATGACAAAATCTGGCCAACCAAGGAATTAATCAATATAAAGATCTTAGGGAAAAAAATCATGTTTTAAAAAGACTGTCAATGAACACAGGATCTAAATGTAGACTGAAGATTAAATAACAGTGGGAAATCTAGTAACAGAACACTGTGTAAATGTCATATAATGACATTTTAAAATAGCAGATTATGAACAAAAACTTTTGAATAAACAAGTATATAAACTTATTTCCTCAAGTTTTGGCATATGGTCAATAAATAATGTCTAAAGTTGAAAGGGTAGGTATAAAAAGTCTGAGTCCAATCTATGATAGCTTTTTATATAACATTTCTTAGAAACAAATATCTCTTATAGTGAAGGGGTGTGTGTGTGTGTGTGTGTGTGTGTGTGTGTGTGTGTGTGTGTGTGATAAAAGCCTAATATGCAAATCAACCAAACGGCAGAACGACCGGTCGCTATGACGTGCACTGACCACCGGGGGCAGACGCTCAACGCAGGACCCACAGGCACCAGGCCAGCTAAGGCAGGTGCCAGCGAGGGGCCCCCCAATCACCCTGCCAATCACCCCACAGATCAGCCCTGATTGCCAGCCAGGCCTAGGGACCCTACACATGCACAAATTTCATGCATTTATTGGGCCTCTAATATATATATATATATATATATATATATATATATATATATATACATACACATACACATACACACACACACACACACACACTAGTATATATATATATATACATCTACAGGCAGTCCTCAGGTTACGTTGGATTCAACTTGCATTGTTTCATGGTTACATCACCATCTCCCGTTTACAGTATTTATAAAAAAAAAAAAAAAAAGTTCCATCAGTACATATGTGCTTTATGTTTTTTATTATTTATTTGCCACAAGGTCAAAAATTATTATCTTTCTTTTAATTTTTCTTTACTGTTTCACTTCATTACTGCTGTGTATGTGCTCCATGTGAGTGACGTAGGTGCTTATGTAGCTGGGTTCCCGACTTACAGCGAAAATTGAGTTACATTGTGCCATAGGAATGGATCTCCGACCTAACCCGAGGACCTACTGCATATATAATAGAGGCCAGATGCACGAAAATTCATGCAAGAGTAGGTCTTCATTCCCCTGGCTGCTGGCACCCCCTTTCCTCTGGCACCCAGGACCTGGGCTTCTCTCCTCTGGCTGCCCACAAGCACCCGGGACCCAGGCTGCATTCCTCCTCTGGCCGCCCACAAGCACCCGGGACCCAGGCTGCATTCCTCCTCTGGCCGCCCACAAGCACCCGGGACCCAGGCTGCATCCCTCCTCTGGCCACCCACAGGCACCCAGGACCTGGGCTGGCTTCCCTTGGGCCACCCGCAGGCACCTGGGACCTGGGCTGGCTTCCCTCTGGCCCTGGCTTCGTCAGGAAAAACGTCTGGAAGACGTCTGGTCTAATTAGCATATTACACTTTTATTATTATAGATTTATAGATAGATAGATATCTTAAGTTCAGCAATTTTTAACTTTTCTACTAGTTACCTTTTCTTACATTAAATTAAAATTCAATATAATATTTTAACTAAAATCGGCATATATACATAATATAAATATTCAAAATTTATTTGACTTATAGAATTTCTATCTTTCTTCTGTGTATATATGTGTGTGTACACACACACACACACACACACTCTATATATATATAGGGAATATTCCCCAAATATAAAAACCTTTTGGAACTCCTATGACTGAGTTAACAATAGGTTGAAAAACCTAAAATTTCTCCCCTGTCTTCACCTAGTCCAACTCAGTTCTCTGGTTTGGCCCAGAGTATTATTATCCAGCCTGCTTTCTCTCTCATCATGAAGAGAAGAGGAAAATTAAGAAGAGTCCTATTTATGCTCCTACATCTACCAACTCATTATTCAAAGAAGTTTAGAACTTTTGCCATCAAATGAATGCACAGATCCTACTGTAATATTTAAAATGTGATGACCAATGTCCATCTTGCCACCAGATGTGATGCCAGCATTGTGAAGCTTTCTGGAGACATTCATTTCATCAGGCACGAGTACCGGCAAATTGAAAAAACGATTCAAGAGCTCATATCTTCCCTAGAAACTGTTTCTAAGAACTTGGATATAAAGGTAACTGAAAATGATGGAATTCTTATATTATGTGTTACTGCCCGAAGACCATTATAGTTTATCAAAATGCTCAGTCAAGTGGTAATTGTTCAAAAGAACTCTTTCCTTCCAAAGGGTTTAAATATGACAGCTTGTGCCCACACACCATGAGTACTGTCAGTTCAATCAACAAGCATATAATGAGTGTCCCCTATGTATCACTGCATCCCCCATCAAATATGCCACTCGATTCCTTCTGCTCTGGGTTCCCCTCAAAGACTGTAGAACTGAGAATTATAAACAAAAGAATTTCCCATGACAGCTTTCATCCCTGCAATGGGTATTATCTCTTACATAATAATGTACAAGATCACTGGCCTGGATGTTAAAGGCCATCTCTACACTGACCCTGCTTATCTCTTCGGCTCAACCTCTGTGCCTCCTGGTTCACCTTTTATACCCAGTGATACTGAACTACCTGCAAGGAGGTCCCCGTTCCAGTACTGCACGGCCTCTATCTTCTTGTTTCTGCCTAAAATGTCTCTCCCCTTTCTCGTGCGGTTAGTGGTTTGACTAAAAGAGCCAGAGCAAAGTCTCTGTGCCCCACTTTGTCACATGCCTGATGTGAAACAAGCACATCTCTTCTAAAGCTGTTTGAGCAGAACGAAGTGGAAGTTCTTTGGAAAGTGGGGATGATGAAAGCTTGGTGTTTGATTATTTGCTTATTTGCTTCTGGGAGCCAGTTTATTTAGAGCAGGTTCACAGGAGTACACAGCAGTAGGACTATGTCCAAGTTTACTCCAGTCCCCTGGGGCTCCGCTTGTCCACCCCCTATGCACCCATCCAATTATTCCTAATAGTGTTTTGTGTACTCTCTTTGTTTTTCAAAGTACTCAATTCTGTTAACAAATATGACAAATTTATCTCTGATTTAATACCTAATTACTTTTTTCATAAGGCTTGACCAGAACTTCTAGTACATCATTAAATAAAAGTTGTCATAGAAGGCAAACTTATTTGGTTCCTGATTATTTTGGAAAGGTTTTTGCTGTTAGCTGTTGATTTGATATATTTTTAACCTTGTTAAGAAAGTATCCATCAATTCCCACTTTGTTTTCATTAGGACTGAATATTTAATTTTACCAAATGCCTTTTAGACATCAACAAATATGTGAATCACCACATTGATTGTTTTTCAGTTTGGTTTGTTTACTTTTTTGGCCTTCTCATGTGCTGTGTCATTACATTTCCCAATACTAAAACACATTCTTGCATTTCTGTAATAAAATCTATGCAGTCCCTGTGTAATATTTGATTCTGTGTCTAAGTTCAAAAGTGAAGTGACATTGGTCTGTGGTTTCTCTCCTTAGATGTTTTTAAAACAGATGATGCATACATATGGTCCAAAAATCAAAACCATATAAGATAATGTATCCTGAGAATTTTCACTCTTACCTCTGTCACCAATTACCACCTTCTTTCATGCCTCGCATAGGTAATCATTTTTTTTTTCTTAAATAAATCTTTATTGTTCAGATTATTGCAGGTGTTTCTCTTTTTTTTTTTCCCCATAGCTCCCCTCCACCTGATTCCCCACCCCACCCCATGCCCTTACCCCCCGCCACTGTCTTCATCCATAGGAGTAAGATTTTTGTCCAATCTCTTCCCACACCCCTCACACCAGCTTCCCCTGAGAGTCGTCAGTCCACTCCCTTTCTATGTCCCTGATTCTATTATAATCACCAGTCCATTCTGTTCTTCAGATTTTTATTCACTTGATTTTTAGATTCACTTGTTGGTAGGTATGTATTTGATGTCATTTTGTTGTTCATAATTTTTATCTTTACCTTTTTCTTCATCTTCCTCTTCTTAAAGAATACCCTTCAGCATTTCATGTAATCCTGGTTTGGTGGTGATGAACTCCTTTAGCTTTTTCTTGTCTGTGAAGCTCTTTATCTGACCTTCAACTCTGAATGATAGCTTTGCTGGGTAGAGTAATCTTGGTTGTAGGTTCTTGCTGTTCATCACTTTGAATATTTCTTGCCACTCCCTTCTGGCCTGCATAGTTTCTGCTGAGAAATCAGCTGACAGTCATATGGGTACTTCCTTGTAGGTAACTAACCGTTTTTCTCTTGCTGCTTCTTTCAAGATTCTCTCTTTGTCTTTTGCCCTTGGCATTTTAATTATGATGTGTCTTGGTGTGGTCCTCTTTGGATTCCTTTTGTTTGGGGTTCTGTGTGCTTCCTGGACTTGTAAGTCTATTTCTTTCACCAGGTAGGGAAAGTTTTCTGTCATTATTTCTTCTAATAGGTTTTCAGTATTTTGCTCTCTCTCTTCTTCTGGCACCCCAAAAATTCGGATGTTGGTATGCTTGAAGCTGTCCCAGAGGCTCCTTACACTATCTTCATATTTTTGGATTCTTTTTTCTTTTTGTTTTTCTGGTTGGGTGTTTTTTGTTTCCTCATATTTCAAATCTTTGGTTTGATTCTTGGGGTACATTGATCTACAGTTGAGTTTCTGTATATTCTTTATTTTAGACAGTGTATGCTTTATTTCTGACTGGTCCTTTTCCATTTTTTTTGGCATTCTCATTAAGGTCCTTGAAGGTCTCACTAAGCTCCTCAGAAGTGTCATCAAGTTTCTTGGTGGTTTTTAGAAGATTCTTGAGTAACCTTATAAATGTGGTTCTGAACTCTATGTCGTCCAGTAGTTTGCTTTCCTCCGTTTCTTTCATTCGTGACATGTTTCTTTGTTTCCGCATTTTGGCTGCTTCCCTGTGTTGATGGAGTGGCTTTGTGTGGTAGGTGACCTATAGGGGGCAGTAGCTCAGCCTCCCCAATCACCTGATGTGGACGCTCTTGGTACACCCCTTTGTGGGCTGAGTGCAAAGTCTTGGTGTAGTTAAGCCTTAATTGCTGTTGGTACGCTGGGAGGAATTGACCTCCAGGCCAATCGGCTGTGAGGACTCGCTATGTCTATAAAAACTGCTGTGCTGGAGACACGCTTATGGTGCAGGACTTGTTTCAGTGGGGCTTTGGTGCTCACTGAGTCTGCCTCTTGAATGTGTCACTTACGGATGTGAGGAGTTGAAATCTGGTTTCTCACACTGACCACTAGGTATACTGGCTTCTGGATCTCCAATGGGGTGCAGGTCAGCTATTGTCTGAGTCCACCCAGCAGGAGCTACAGCAAGAGCTACAGTTTTCTCCTCTTTGCTTGGGGTTTGGAGGTTTTGGAGCTGTCTGATCCGGGCTACAAGTTTGTTAGGTTAAGCTGCAGTCCATTCATATGCAAAAGCCACTGCTTGGAGCTTGGGTGGGTTTGTAGGTTGTGTGGGGCGGGGTCTCAGGGCGTCACTAGGCTAGGGCGTGGCAAACTGCAATGGCTGCTAGTTAGCCGGCTCTGTGTCTCTGACTGCGTCCCGTGCCCCAGCGCAGATAAACAATTATTCCTGTGCGCAGCTCTACAAGCAGGCCCCCCTCACTTTCCGACCCAGTAGCAGACAATCCAGCTTCTCCCCATAGGAGTTTGTCTCCCCAGAAACTGTATTTCAGAGTAATCGGGGGCTTGTCTCCCCTTTGGGTTGAAAAAAGCAATGCCTGCCACCAGCTCAGATCCCGCGCCTCTGTACCTCAGCTTTTCAGCGCTTGTGCACGTCTCAATGCTCTTTTCTCTTTCCTTCTAGTTGTAGAACTTCCACTCAGCCAGCTTTCCCGTGGTTCTGGGTGATAGACGTTTTGTCTTTTAGTTGCAGTTTAAATTGTTGTGTGAGGCAGCAGTTTAGGTGTTTACCTACGCCACCATCTTGGATTCCTCCTAGGTAATCATTTTTACCAGTCTGCTGTGGATCCTCTCAATATGCCTTTATGCAGATACAAGCAAATGCAAATACACATTCTTTTTTTCCCTTTATTACACAAGAGATAGCATATTATAAATATTACAATGCATCTATCTCTTTTTTCCCCTGAACAAATATATCTTGGAGGTCCACCATATCGGGACATGGAGAGCTTACTCATTCTTTGTAAACAAGTGCATACTCTTCCTTTGTATATACTAGTTCATTTCACTCTCATCAGGGACATTTGGGTCTTTTCAATATTTTGAAACAATGCAGGAATGTATAACCTGGCACTTAAGGCATTGTGTGTATATGTAGGTATGTCTGCGAGATAAATATCAGAAGTGGGATTGCTGGGTGAAAGGTACATGTGCTTCCTGTTTTGAAAGATCTTGTTCCCTGCAGGAATTTTACCATATTGCACACCCACCAGCAATAAGTAAAATGTTCTATATCTCCATTGCCTCACCAATGACTATTGTTCGACTTCTCAATTTTGCCATTCTTATAGGAAAAAGAGAGCATCTCTGTGTTTCAATTGGCCTTTATTATGAATGAGATTGAGCATCTTTTCATATATTTAAGAGCCATTTGTCTATTTTTTTCAGTAAGCAGTCTATTCGTGTCTTTTATCCATTTCCCTATTGGCCTAGTTTTCTTCTCAACTTCTAGGAGGATATATATATATATATTGCAAATAGATTTTCCCAGTTTGTTGTCTTTTGACATGCATATGATCTCTATTTGTAGCTGAATTTATCCATCTTATCTATTGTGGTTTCTGGAATTTCAAGTCACAGAAAGAGTTTTCCTACACAAAGGCTTGAAAGGATTGCTTATATTTTCTTCTAGCATTTTCAATGTTTTATTGTTTGCATTTAAATACTTGATCCATTTGGAATTTTCTTAGCATAGGATGTTTCTTTATTTTAATTATTGAAACCTTATAGTATTTTTAATGTCTGATAGGGCTAGTCCCTTCCATTGCTTTCTTTTCTCCCTTTTCTGGGTGATAATTGGTTTTGCACATGATTTTAAAAACCTAATTCCAGCAAATAATCAACAAATACACTTTAATTTTATTGAATCATAATAAATTTATAAATTAACTTCAGCATTGACAGTCATAATGCTGAGTGCTTTATCTAAAAACATAGAATGTTTCCCATTTGTTCAAGTTTGCTCTTATTACCCGTCAGGAGGGGTTGCAAATTTTCCTCATATGATTTTGGTATCATTTCTTCTTAAATACATTTCAAGATTTATTTAGTTTATTGTAATGGGGTTTCATTATATCTTCTGAATAGTTGTTTTATATTTGAAGGATATATTGATTTTATTATCCACTAATTTAGTGGATTCTCTTCTTGATATTAGTAATTTTTCAGTTGTTTTTTGTTTTCCCAGGCACACAATCATATAACTTTTAAAGAAATTTACCTCATCTTTTTCTGTTTTCATACAAATAATTTTCCCCCTTTCCTAACTGCTTTTATAAATAATTCCAGTATAATATTAATAGAGCAGGGGGATGGGGGCTTACTGCTTTTATTCCTGATTTTAACAGAAATTATTCCTCTGTTTCTTTTATGAAGGGGAAGTAAGTTTTCTCTATAAACATGCTTAATGCACAACTATTCCTATTTTATTAAGGTTGTTTTTTAATCAAGAATTATAAATGTTGTTAATGGCCTCTTCAGCATTTGTGGAGATAATCATATGAGGTTTCTCCTCAGTTTTACTAGCATAATTATTCACGTTAATATATTTCCTATTATTAAACCATCTTTACTTTTTAAAAAATAAATTGCACTTGATTATATTTTTTATTCTGCTGCTGGATACTGTTTGCTGGTATTTTATTTAAAAGTCTTGGGGGGCTGTGGGGTTGGGGCCGACGCGGGCCAGGAATTGGAAGAGCTTCTGGAAAGGGCTCTGGATGATTTCGATAAGGCCTGACCCTCCCCAGACCCCCTCCTACCACCACGGCCCCTGATGCTTCAGGGCCCCAGGAGAGGTCGCCAGGAGACACTGCTAAAGATGCCCTCTTTGTCTCCCCGGAGCAGTTTTTCCAGGAACTATTGAGCTGGCTTCCCAAGCCACTGCAGAGTTAGAAAAGGCAAAGAAGCAGTTGGCTGAGGAAGAGCCCCACCTGGTGGAGCAGCTCCAAAAGCTCGCAGGCTGCTGGAACAGAGTAGTGATGTAACTTCCCAACAAGAATTCACTTCTTGCCTGAAGGAGACACTGCGTGGACTGGCCAAAAATGCCACTGATCTGCAGAACCCGGGCATGTCAGAAGAGGAGCCGCTGACCAAGGCCATGGAAGGGCTGGGCATGGAGGAAGGGGATGGTGAAGGAAACAGCCGCCCCATTATGCAGAGTATCATGCAGAACCTACTGTCCAAGGATGTGCTGTACCCATCCCGGAAGGAGATCACAGAAGTGTCCAGAATGGTTGCAGAGTCACCGGGAATCCCGACCTCCAGAACAGTTTGGGAAATATCAGGAACAGCACCGTGTTATGGGCAAGATACTTGAGCAGTTTGAAGCAGAGACCCCAGAAGGCTCGTTTTGAAATAGTGCTGGACCTTATGCAGCAGCTACAGGATGTGGGCCATCCTCCAAAATAGCTGGCTGGGGAGAAGCCTCCTGGCCTCACCTTTGACCTGGATGCCCTCAATCTGTCAGGCTCACCAGGTGCTAATGGTGAACAGTGTCTGATCATGTGAAACACAACACATTCCCTCCCTGACTGCCAGTCATGGAGAACGTCTGGAGAGCCACTGGGAGCTGAGGCAGAAGTGTTGTGGGAATGGTCTGCCCGCTGCCTTCTGTCTTCCCACCCACGATGGTGCCATCTCAACTGAGGCTTTCCCTCTGACTTCCTAGGAATCAGACCTGTTCTGCAGGCCATTTCTGTGAGCCCTTTTGATTGTGGTTCCTGCTGCTAGCA
This sequence comes from Corynorhinus townsendii, assembly GCA_026230045.1. Taxonomy (NCBI): domain Eukaryota; kingdom Metazoa; phylum Chordata; class Mammalia; order Chiroptera; family Vespertilionidae; genus Corynorhinus; species Corynorhinus townsendii. Next base: position 28,664,326 of record JAPDVU010000012.1, read on the forward strand.
AAGGCCCAGCTACCTACCTGGTGAAGGAAGGCATCCCTTGTTATATTTGGCCGCACTGATGTTCACCGTTGTACCCAGGGTCTTTGTGCCTTGTCTCCACTCCCCTTTCTTGGACCCAGGGAGCAGGGACAGAATCTTGTACTCTTATTTCAGTAGTTCTCTTGGGCGGGGCCTTTGGAAATGAATGGGGAGAAACTTAGCCTGGGCTGGAGCTATAGGTCTGTCACCATGCCCTCTTGCCTTCAGGCAGACCTTTCTGAATTCCCTGAAGGGAAAGGAAGCAGAACGTTTTGCCTCTCTTCACAGTGGGGTTGAAAAAGAAGCCCTGGGATTCTCCTCTCTCCAGGTGCTGAGTCCTCAACTCCCTGTTCCAGCCCCAGCACTCAAGTTGCTACCCTTTTTCTTTCTGCCATGCTATGTGATTAGGGTGAGCCAGCCCTTGACCTTCCTCTGCCTCTCCTTTTATCTCCCCGCTTCCAAAAATACCTGTTTATTTAAACCCTCCCCTGAGCCCAAACTGTGACAAAGAAGAGCCCATCCTGTTTCCCCTCATCTAGTCCATCTGCCATTCTCACTGGCCCCCTCCTCTCTCCTTGGCAAACACATGTAATTGTAATGTCAGGTCTCGGGAATGAATGATTGTTCTTCCCCTGATACATTTTGGTTTATTTGAAACAACTCCTTTGAGTCCGTCCCTTGATTCGGGAAGTGGTTTGGGAAAGGCTGGGGTACGACCTGGGTCCTTTTTCCAGACTAATAAATATTTTAAGTTAGGAGAAAAAAAATAAAAATCTTGATCAATGTTCCTAAATGAGATTAGTCTCTGGGGGTTTTGTGTAGTGTTTTCAGATTTTTGTAATTAATGTTGTACCGACTTTATAAAAATATTTTTTTCCTTTCTTGCAGTTTGCTTTGCTGTTCATTTCCTTACTTTTTGCCTTAGTGTATTTATATTCTTCCTTTTTTTCCCGATGTAATCATTTATGACTACAAATGTTCCCTGAGCATTCATTCATTCCTGTATCCTCTGGGGTTTGCTATGTAATGTTCTCATTATTGTTTCCTAGAAAGTTTGCAATTGCATATTGTGTTTTTTATTGAATAGTTTAGAACAGTGTTTGGCAAACTCATTAGTCAACAGACCCAAATATCAACAGTACAACGATTGAAATTTCTTTTGAGAGCCAAATTTTTTAAACTTAAACTTCTTCTAACACCACGTCTTCAAAATACTCGCCCAGGCCGTGGTATTTTGTGGAAGAGCCACACTCAAGGGGCCAAAGAGCCACATGTGGCTCACGAGCCACAGTTTGCCAACCACTGTTTTAGAGGAGTTGTTGTTGGTTTTTTCGCTGAGTAAAGAATTTTCTGTTATGTTAGTATTCATTTTTAATTGCATTTCGTTGTAATTAAAATTTGTTATATGATAGCTTTAGTTTTTCAAGTATTTTGAGAGGTGTGTGTGTGTGTGTGTGTGTGTGTGTGGCTGGAGAGTAAAATTCTGTACATGTTCTAAAAGAATGTATGTTCAATACTTTTAGGGTACAAAGTTCAGTTGAAATCTATAAAAAAAATAGCTTGTTAGGTCTTTTTAATCCTATACTAGAGGCCCAGTGCATGAAATTCGTGTGGGGGAGAGGGGGTCCCTCAGCCTGGCCTGCAACAATGCCAGCATTCCATGCCCTGGCATCTGGCCAGGGGCCCCTCCCTCCCTCCGTGCAGCCAGCATCCCACCCCAGCCACTATGGGCGCCACTATCTTTGTGACAGAGTGATGGTTAATTTGCATATTACCCTTTTATTAGATGGGATTTTTGTATCTCCTTTTTCTGTCTTAGATTGAGAAAGGAGAATCAAAGTATCTTATAATTATTGAGTTTCCATTTCATCTATAATTTCAGCTTTGTAAATGTGTTTGCTATGTTATTTGGATTGTAGATATTTATAACTATTTCATTTTTTCTTATTCCTAATTTTGATATTTTTGTGTTCTCTTTTCTTCATGTTTAGAATATAACAAACTTTGCCTATTACATTTCCAAAAAAAAAAAAACCCTTGAATTTACACATTAATCCCATAATTTTTTGTTTCTTAACGTTTTTAATGTTTGTATATTCGTTTTATATTGCTGCCATAACAAGTCAACCACATCCCTAGTGGTTTATAATAAAACAAATCATCTCTGTTTTTGTAGGTCAAAGGTCTGGGAGGACTAGGCTGGCTCCTCTCGGAGGATCGCGCAAGCTGAAACTGATGTGTCGGCAGGGCTGTGTTCCTTTCAGAAATGCTCTGGGGATGAGCCCTCTTCTAGGCTCATTCATAAGTGTTTGGCCAAATTCCATTTCTTGAAGTTGTAGGTCTGAGGCCCTTGCTGGCTCTCAGTTGGGGACTGATCCTCCTCCAGCTACCCGCCAACCTTCTGGTGTTTTCAATGTCGTCTCTCTCCAGCAATAGCAGATCAAATTCCTCTCACACTTCAAATCTCTGACTCTAAGGAGAGAAAGTTATTTGCTTTTAAGGGGCTCAGGTGATTAGGTTGGGTCACTTAGGTAAGACAATATAGTCTCCCTATTTTAAGGTCTGCAACCTTAACCACGGCTGCAATTCCCTTTGGCCATCTAACATAACAGGCTCAGGATCCACAGAGAGGGCACGGATGCCTTTGTGAGCCATTCTGCCTTCCACAATTAGTCCCTTTCTTCCTCCTGCTTTCATTTGGTTAGGTTTATTATTCTCTTTTTAATTTTGTGGACTGAACAATTAGTTTATATAGCTTCGTTCTGCCTTGTATAATTACGGAAACTTTTAATACCACACATTTACCTCTATAGATGTTCTGTGTCCTTTTGATATGCAATGTTCTCATTATTCTTTCCTAAATTACAATTGCAGGGTTGATTTATTCTTTGACACTTGTGTTAGTCCTGTGAGAAGTAAATACCATTAAAGAAGTACGTGTGCAAGAGATTTATTGAGAGGGAAAAGAAACTGAAGGGAAATGGGGAGGGAGCTGGAGGAGACGGAGCGAGACATCAAACCGCAATACAGGTCCGACTTCTGTGAAAAAGACGGGGAACGAAGGCCTTACACTGAAACCCTATGTTAACGAAGCTTCATCGGGTTCCTCGAGCCAGTCACTCATCAAAGGAATACTACTCAGGCATTGGCTGGAGCAGCCAGTGGGAAGGGTACATGGTGATGAGCTTTAGGCTCAGCAGTCAAGGTCCTTGGCCAATTATGCTCCTTGTAATAGGAGATCTGAGAGGCATATTTTCATGTGAAACACTGGAATTAAACAACATAATTAAGTGGGGGTTTTTATTCAGATGATTAGAATGTTGCTTCTTTTTACTTATTCAGTTCTAGTTTCAGTGCAGTATAGTTCAAGTTAATGTCTGTGCTTTTTCTGCTTTTGGAATAATTTGAAAGTTTCTTTATAGCCACGTGTGCTTGGTTATTGCTAATGTTCAGTGGGCACTGGGAAAGAATAAATGTTTGCAAGTCAGATTGGTATGTAAATCTATTAAATAAACTTTTTATTTTTCATATCTTTCTATATCCTTACTTATATTGTACTTATTTGACCAGTAACGAGTTAAGAAAAGTCATTTAAGATCACTAGTATATCATTTGTTAGTTTATCCTTATAATTCTTCAACTGCTAGTTTTTAGTTCAAAATGTAAGGTAAATATAGGTTGAAAACTTTTTCACTGTGGATTCTACTTTTAATCTATAAAAATGACCATCTTTGTCAATTTAACATATTTTGCCTTGAATCATATTTTATCTAACAATATTGCCTGGCATGCTTTTTCTTTGCTTCTGCCAGGCATGCACTTGCTTATTATTTTTTCTGTTAAAATAATCCTGCCTTTAAGTGTGCCTCCTATCAAAAGCCTGTTTTAAATGTGTCTCCTATAAATAGCCATTCACGTGCTATTGTTTTCCCACCCAACATTTCTCTCTTCCAGCCCTCCCATTGTTCCCCGCTTTCTCTTCTGAGAGAACTCTGATTTTGTCAAGTGGCTCCTCTCCTCCAGGTGACCCTCTGTTGCAGGAGTGAAGTCTGTTTGGCCAAAGCCAATCATGGAGCTTCATTCCCCTTAACAGTGATTACTTTAGGTATGATTATGTCTAGATTTTCCAATCCAGTCTTTTTACCTAAAGGAATGTCCTCAATGTTTCTGACATTGTAGAAGGTACTCCCATCCTGGCTTTATGTGCCCTACAGTCATTTCACTTGGGATTCACTTGTGCTCATGTCAGAATCCCACCTGGAAATCCCTGAGGCCTCATCTTTGGCCACTCATGTGTGTTTTTCTCAGACCCTGGTTGTACATTTAAACATTCAGTAAGTATTTTGTGAATATTTACCATTGGCCATCAAATGTGCACTGAGGATGTGGTGGTGGTAAAGGACACAGTGGTTAACATTGTAACTGGAAAGACAAAGTAAAGAAATAATCAAATTAACAAAGAGCTAGCCAGTGTGGGCAGTGGTTGAGCACCAACACAGGAACCAAGAGGTCACCGGTTTGATTCCCAGTCAGGGTACACACCCAGGTTGCAGGTTATTATCCCTAGTAGGGGGCATAATGATGTCTCTCTCTATATATCTTTCTCCCTTCCTCTCTCACCAAAAATCAATAAAAAAACGTTATTTTTAAAAAACAACAAATAGCTAAACAAACTAATGTCAATAGTATGCTTTTGTGTATCATTAGGCAGCCTATTATCAAAAGAATATTAAAGACAGCAGAATGAATACTCCATTTTTCTTTCCCTGAAGATGGTTATATAATTATTGAATCATTCCTTTGGGGGGAAAAATCATTTTCAAATGAAAATGTGTTTTAGACTCAAGTCTGCTTCCTGGCTCCTTCAGGAATGAAGTATGATTAATGTAAGGGCTAGTGGTTTTGTTCACCCACAAAAAAAAGTTCCTTTTTGTACTTTCATTAGGTAATGCAGCTCTTAGGAAAGATAGAGGCTTCCAATTCTGAACAAACCTCAAATTTAAAGATGGTCCAAGGGGATTATCGCCTTGAAATGAACCTTTTGGAGTTCAAGTAAGTAAATGGAAGATATTTAATTCTGTTAAATGCATTCTAAAGCGTTTTGCCTAATGAAAGCATTGGCATTAAATAAAAACCTATCCCTAAATATAAACCTGGTCAAGAAATAAAGCAACGAAACTGATACAGAGAATATTCTCACTAAAGTAGCTTATGCAATATTCATAATAAAAGAAAAAATATTAATTTCATCATTCTTTGTTTGCATCATATCTCAACTGAATTAATATACTCACTCAGATCTTTCCTATAGAGAAATTTTAACATCATCAATTGTGTATTAAAATGCCTCAACATAAAGCACTATTGAATAGATATCAATTGCACATGATTATCAATTAATTTTTAAGATAACTTTGATTACAAGAGCATTTTAAAGACTTTTCTAAGATTTTTTTTCTAAGATCCTCTACTTGTTCCTTTACATTAGCCCTCTTGAAGTCCAGTCTCTACCCCATCTTAAATTGAGCTTTTTCCCTGTGTAATGGAGAAAGCAGTAAAGGAGACAAGAATCCACAAATATTCAAATTTCTGGCCTCCTTACCCTCAAGTCTTTGCTTGTTTAAATGGCCACATTTCATGGGATTCTGGTGCAGGCAAAGGAGCATTCTAGTCACTCGCCAGATGCTGCCTCACAGCCCCGCTACTCTTCTTCTTCCTGTCTATCTCGCATCACTCGGATTTAATGCCTTGACCAAATCTAATAATCTAGTATTCTCATAGTACTCAGCTTGCTCCATTTTCCCACCCCATCTCTACCATATTTCAAGAAATCTGAGTGCCACTGACTATAAGATGTGCCATATATTTTTGCACCTCTGTGACATGAAGCTAACAATTAAACCATAGTACACCTAACTTTAAGACACCTCACAACTTTAGAGATGTTAAATTGCGAAATGTGTCCTAGGAACAGTATTTATAACTAAAGCTCAGAGAAGAAAATGTCTTGAGTAAAGGGAAAACACCCACTTCATTCACACTCCAAAAAAGCGTATTATGTTCTTAAGACCTAGCACAATGATAATGCTCAATAAATATCTGTGTGTGTGGTGCTTCATCTAATTCTTTTAGCTTTGAATTAACATAAAAATGCCCATAGAAAAGTAAACCATTTCTAGAAGTACAGTTTAAGAATTGATTTTACTGGGGGAGAATGGGACTTATAATCTGAAATGGAAGACTGGCTTAAGGAGATGAAGTGTGTTAACAAAGCGGAAAGAGGGGAAAGGCAATGTTTGGATCAGGGCTAACTGCTGTACTGCTGATGCTGTGTACTTTTTCTGTCTTTAGTCTTGTGGGAAATTGCCTTATAGACAAATAATCTAAGTAGTTAAATCTGAATGTCAGCAGTTTTTGTAATAGTATAAACTTTAATCTCTTTCTCACTTGAAATAATGAAGTTTTAAATTTTCATTAATATTACTGTAGGTTATAGTGAGTTTATAAACCAGAATTTTCCCTAGGCAAATATTTATCAGTTCTAATGAGTCAATTACACAATTGACACTCTTTTTTAAAAAACTTTCTCCATCATTTTTAAATTAAAAAGTAATCCTGTTCAACCCAGTAATCCCACTTCTGGGAATATATCCCAAGAAACCAGAAACACCAATCATAGTGGCACAATTCACCATAGCTAAGATTTGGAAACAGCCTTAGTGCCCATCAGCAGATGAGTGGGTTAGAAAACTGTGGTACATCTACACAATGGAATACTATGCTGCTATAAAAAAGAAGGAATTTTTACCATTTGCAACAGCATGGATGGACCTGGAGAGCATTATGATAAGCGAAATAAGCCAATAAGAGAAAGATAAATATCACATGATTTCACTCATATGTGGGATATAATGAACAACATAAACTGATGAACAAAAATAGATCCAGAGACGAAGAAACACTGAACAGACCATCCAACCTCAGAGAGAAGGGGATGGAGCGGGGGGGGGGGGGGAGGCGGGGGGGAGGAGGGGGGGATATCAGCCAAAGGACTTATATGCATACATATTAGCATAACCAATGGACACGGACACTGAGATGGTGGGGATTTGTCCTGGGGGGCAAGAGTGGCGGGGGGAAGGGTGTTAATCGGAGGAAAAGGAGACATATGTAATACTTTAAACAATAAAAAGGTAATATGCATTCATTATAACAAACACAATGAAACAAAAATAAAAAAAGAATTCACCATTTCAGCGTCTTAATGTAATCAATGCTAACACACCTTCTTCCTTTTTAATATAAATACAGGATGTCCTAAGAAATGTATACACACTTCGAATAATTATTCATTCCAATGGGTTAAATCTGAAAAGAAAGAAGCATCAATTGAGCTATCATCTGTTAAGTGTGTATACAGAAAGAGGATGTTTTGTGTGTATTTATATTTATATATAACACGTATATTATATGTAGATATATAAATTACTCATATATAGAGAGAAAGCATGGAGTTTTTTGTTTGTTTTTAAATATATATTTTATTGATTTCCAAAGGAAGGGAGAGGGAGAGATAACAACATCAATGATGAGAGAGAAACACTGATCAGCTGCCTCCTGCATGCCCCCTACTGGGGATTGAGCCTGAAACCCGGGCATGTGCCCTGACCTGGAATCAGTTCATAGGTCAACGCTCAACCATTGAGCCACACTAGCCAGGCTAAAGCATGTTTTTTTTAATTAATTCTCTACACATTACTCAATAATTTACTCTCAGTACATCTTGGATCTCTCTCTAGATCAATGAATATTATTTTTCAAAGCTGTATAATATTTTAACTTATAGATATGCCATAATTAATTCAATCATTTATTTTATTGATAGATTTTTTTTCAATTTATGGTTACCATAAAACAGTGGTCAGCAAACTCATTAGTCAACAGAGCCAAATATCAACAGTACAACGACTGAAATTTCTTTTGAGAGCCACATTTTTTAAACTTAAACTTCTTCTAATGCCACTTCTTCAAAATAGACTAGCCCAGGCCGTGGTATTTTGTGGAAGAGCCACACTCAAGAAGCCACATGTGGCTCGCAAGCCGTGGTTTGCAGACCACTGCCATAAACAAACAGAAAATTATTGTGTGTATATATCCTTAGATAACCTTAGATATAGTTGTTTTTGTTTCTACAAGCAACATTCCTAGGTCAAAGATATTATATATTTATTTTTATAAAAATGTAGCAATTTACACTCCCACCAGCAGAGTGTGAGCAGGTCTTCCTCAACATTCTTACCAACACTGGAATTTCTCTCTTTTTAATATTTGCCCATTAAAGAATGGAAAACAACATCTTCTGTTTCATTTGCATTCCCTTCACCATTTGAATTTTCTTTGTGCATTACCCGTTCTTATCATTTGTCAAATTTTGTATTGTGATTATCATTTTTATTTCTATTTTTTTTTATTTTTTATTTTTTTAAGAAATCTTTATTCAGATTATTACAATTGTTTCTCCTTTTTCCCCCCATAGCTCCCCTCCACCCGGTTCCCACCCCACCTTCTGCCCTTACCTTCCCCCCCCCCCCCCCCGTCCTCATCCATAGGTGTACGATTTTTGTCCAGTCTCTTCCTGCACCCCCCATTCCCCTTTCCCCCTGAGAATTATCAGTCCACTCCCTTTCTATGCCCCTGATTCTATTATATTCACCAGTCCATTCTGTTCCTCAGGTTTTTAATTCACTTGATTTTTAGGTTCACTTGTTAATAGACATGTATTTGTTGTTCATAATTTTTATCTTTACTTTTTTCTTCTTCCTCTTCTTAAAGAATACCTTTCAGCATTTCATATAATACTGGTTTGGTGGTGATGAACTCCTTTAGCTTTTTCTTATCTGTGAAGCTCTTTATCTGCCCTTCAATTCTGAATGATAGCTTTGCTGGGTAGAGTAATCTTGGTTGTAGGTTCTTGCTATTCATCACTTTGAATATTTCTTGCCACTCCCGTCTGGCCTGCATAGTTTCTGTTGAGAAATCAGCTGACAATCATATGGGTGCTCCCTTGTAGGTAACTAACTGTTTTTCTCTTGCTGCTTTTAATATACTGTCTTTGTCTTTTGCTCTTGGCATTTTAATGATGATGTGTCTTGGTGTGATCCTCTTTGGATTCCTTTTGTTTGGGGTTCTGTGTGCTTCCTGGACTTGTAAGTCTATTTTTTTCACCAGGTGGGGGAAGTTTTCAGTCATTATTTCTTCAAATAGGTTTTCAGTATCTTGCTCTCTCTCTTCTTCTGGCACCCCCATAATTCTGATGTTGGTACGCTTGAAGTTGTCCCAGAGGCTTCTTACACTATCTTCAACTTTTTGGATTTTTTTTCTTTTTAGTTTTTCAGTTGAGTGTTTTTTGCTTCTTTGTATTTTAATTCTTTGACTTGATTCTTGCGTTCCTCTAGTCTGTTGTTGGGTCTCTGTATAATATTTTTTATTTCAGTCAGTGTATGTTTAATTTCTAGTTGGTCCTTTTTCATATCCTCGAGGGTCTCGTTATATTTAGTGGCCTTTTCTAGGATATTCTTGAAAAGCCTTATAACCATGGTTTTGAATTCTATATCCAGTCGTTGTTTTCCTCAATTTCCTTCGTTTGTGATCTGTTTCTTTGTCGCCGCATTTTCACTGCTTCCCTGAGTTGGTAGGGTAGCTTTGTGTGCTGGGTTTCCTATATGGCCCAGTGGGTCAGCCTCCCAGTTACCTGAGGTGGACACTCTTGGTGCATCTCTTTGTGGACTGTGTGTACAACCTTGTTGTAGTTAAGTCTTGATTGTTGTTGGTATCACTGGGAGGAATTGACCTCCAGGCCAGTTGGCAGTGAGGATCAGCTGTGTCTACGCTGGGAGAAGTTCGGTGCTGGAGACAGCCTTATAGGATTAGACTTGCCAAACTGCAAAAGCCTCTGTGCTCAGCTTGGATGGGGTGGAGTCTCAGGGCGGAGTATACAGTCTTGACTTCCCGTCAGCCCTGCCCTTGCGTGCGCCTCCAGACCTCTGCCTTCCCGGCTCCCAAGCCTCCGCCCGAGAGTCCAGATTCCCTTCACAAGAGCATGGGTCCCCAGGGGCTCGCCTGGAACTGGGGTTCAGTGTAGTCAGAACTGGGGTTCAGTGCAGTCAAGAGCTTCCGACTCCCTTCTGTTAGGGAAAGCCTGTGGCAATCTCCTCAGTCTTTGTGCTCACTGGCACACGGACCTCCAGACCCCCTCCCCCGGGTCTCCGAGTCTCCGAGTGCCTTTCTCTCTACCTGACAGTCCAGACTCCCCCAGTGTGAGCCTGGTTCCACAGGGTTTCGCCCGGAACTGGGGTTCAGTGCAGTCAGAACTGGGGTTCAGTGCAGTCGGGGGCTTCCTTCCCCCTCCTGCCAGAGAAAGTCAGCCAGGCTCTCAGCCACCCTTCCTCTCTGCGCGCACAGAGACCCTTTGCTGTACCTCAACCCTTTGCCGTTCCTCCAATTCTCCGTGAGCTTTTCTCTTTCCTTCTAGTTGTAGAATTTCTACTCAGCCAGCTTTCCTGTGGTTCTGAATGGTGTCTGTTCTGTCTTTTAGTTGTAGTTTTGAAATTGTTGTGCGAGGCAGCAGTTTAGGTGCTTACCTATGCCGCCATCTTGGTTTCTGATTTTCACCATTTTTAAATCAATTTATAGAATTCATTTACATCAGAGATATTCACCTTTAATGGAGATATGTATTGCAAATGCATTTTCCTCAACGAAAAGACAGAAATAGGCCTCTTTTTTTTTCAATCAGAGCACTTGTCAAATCAAAGTAGATGGTGCATAAAATTTATTTTTCTTTCTTTTTTTTAAGTGTTTCTGATCAAAGAGATTAAAAACATTTTAATAACATTGAAGGGTAAATTTAATTTTCCCATTTAGAAAATTTAATAACAAATTCAAGTTTAATAGTCAACTAAATATATTTGATATTGAATTTAAGTCACAGTATTGTCTAAGGGTTTGCTAGTGAATTCCTGGGACTTTGGCACTGATCACTAGACCTAACAAAGGTGACACACAGGCTCTGTAATTTAAACCCTGCATTGAGCCTCTTTTTTCCAGAAGGGTCTTGGACGGTCAGCTAAGTAATGACCTAAGTGAGCCAACAGCTTAGTGCTTACAGAGCAAGTCTGGGCCATCATGAAACACAGCTGTCTCTTAGTGCAGGTTTGGCAGAGGTGGCACCTACCAGTCACTCCTCTACATGGCTCCTACTGCTGATGCTGTCTAGGTGATAGTGATTTATAATAAATAGTATTTGACTGTCGAATCTCAGAGGGAAGGCAGGGGTGGGTGGGTGGGAAGAGATCAACCAAAGAACTTGTATGCATACTAGTATATGCATAACCCATGGACACAGACAATAGTGTGGTGAAGGCCTGGGGCGGGGATGCAGGTGCAGGCTAGAAAGGGTCAATGGGGAAAAGGGGGATGTCTGTAATACTTTTAACAATAAAGATAATTTTTTTTAAAAAAGAAACAGTATTTGGTCAATGAAACAAATGCATAGACTTGAATTTTACTGTACAACTTTGAAAATGCTAACACAGTGGAAAGTTACAAACTATCTAAGGCAAGGACACATCTCATTCATCTTTGTATCCTCAGCACCCCCTATGTAGACACAAACAGAAGCCAATGAATGAATGAATGGTTTTGAGCACCTATAATATGTGTTTTGGAATATCCAAAGACATAATCATAGCCACATACAATTGGAGAGAAAATGCAAAGTGACAAGCTAAATACAGATAAAGCAAAAGTTAAGATAATGTTAAATGAAATATATCAGTAGACAGAAATGTTCATCCAACTCTGTGGAGTGGGTCCCACCCCACTTTAAAGATGAGGAAATATAATTAGAGATTCAGAAATTTACCCAGCCATGCAGCTAGAACAGTGACGACAAATTTCAGGTTATTTTTGTTAAACTTTGATGCTTCCATCTCATAATTCCCCTTATTAGTAAACTAATCCTGTATGAAAATTTAGGGAAATAAAAGATCACAAGTGCTTGAAACCAGAAAGGTATGACACTGTGAACATACCGGGATTTAAGCTCAAGTACAATTTGGAATTACCAGGAAACAAGTCTGCTATCAGAGTGGAGTTGGAGTTACTTTTTAATTAATGTCACTAATCAGAAATCACAGAATATTAATAAGAAATTACTTTAAGGTGCATCAGTATACACTTAGCAGAAAAATTATTTCTGGAAATGAATTCCTTGCTTCTGACATGTCCTCGTTTGTGTATGCCAACCATACTGGAGCCGTCACTAGGATGTTTGCTCCAAGCCTCATACTCTGCCCTCATCATTCATTCCCTGTCCACACAGCTCTGCCCCGGGCTCTGCTGTGCCTATAGATCCCGTTACATTTTCTTTTACTCTTTTGTAACTTCCCCCTTATAATTGCCTTTGGTACGTATTTTAACCTGTATAAAAATTAAGAAGAAAAAAAACAACCAGCCAACATTATCCTAGTGAGGTTTCTGACCATAATTTAAAAATCTGACTTTCGTGTTTTGAGAAAAAATAAAGAAAAAGCTGTCCATCTAAAAATCTATCTATACATACATACATCTATCCACCTATCTATCTATATATGTATATGTCTACATCTAATAGAAATACCCCCATAACCACTGGAATAGAGGCCTTGGGAACTAAAATGTGAAAACCATTCAAGATAACTCATCTTGTTGAGACTTTAACTGTAAGTTCTACAATTACGGAATAGTCACTTTCACATGATAAATCATGTCTGTTATGTTAGGGAAAATCAAAGGAAAGAAAAAGATTTACATAAACTTTTACTTTATCCTTTTTGTCTTTCAAGGAGAATGCTATTTAAATAATGCTTTCATAAACTACTGACAGAGTCTGGCTTCTGATTGTTACCAGGAAAATGAGTCTCCAATTACAGGCAAAACCTTGTAATGAAAGGATCATAAGTAGTGATTCATTCTTTATGGCTTTATTTAAATTTCAGAATTTCAATTACTGACATGCCCTTCCAGAGATATTACTTGGGCACATTGGTTTTCAGAGGGATTTTAATATTGTATCTGTGATGAGAGTAAATGCTTTCATTTTATTTTCACACTAAAGGTGAGCAGTGAAGGCTGAATTCTCAATTGTAAAGCTGCACCTGGGTTACCTGAGGATTTACCACCCCTCCTTAACCATTACTATTAATTAATATTTCCAACAGAAACAGGGAAGGAAAGATGAAAATCAAAGATTAGATCTTTAAATAGCTTGGCAAGTCTATGATTTATTTGTGAACAGCTCTGATAAAAAGTATTGAATGAAGAAAAAATTACTCATTTGTTCATTTATTTAGCAACTCTATATTGAGCACTTTCTATATTCTAGCCATTGTTCATAGCCACGAACAAAGTAAAATTCTTGCCTTCGTGGAACTTAGGTTCTAAGGTGTCTTTTTCAGGAGAGCTAGAGAGGCATATACATGCAGTATATGTCTAGCATGTTTTAAGCAGTTTCCAGTGATAAATATCACACACTAAGTTATCTGTGTAAATTTTTCCTAAAGACATTAAAGCAACTGTTATTTCAAGCCACAGTAATATGAGTATTTCCAATATCAACATGCATTATTCCTGCCCATCTAATATTTTGCCTAGTCTAAAAGGGAATTCGAAATTGACATCTCACCAAGAGCAAGTCACATGCAGAAAACACATACAGAAACCACTCACCAGTCCCCATCCTCATCCCACCTCTTCTCAGTCCTGTATTTCTTATTCATCCCAGATGTGGCTCCCTTTTCTGCTCACACCCTCAGCCACTCTACAGTGACTTTTCAAATTGATGATATATGATTCCAACCCTTTTACCACTTGCATTTTTTAAAATCCTCCATTCTCTATTATTTCATATTCCTGTGGCACATCATCTGGATGCCAGCAGTGCCTTCTTGCACCTTTACCTATTTCTTCTGTTTGGGCCCTCCAGGAGTTACTCAGCACCACTTCAAGCCCTCCCCCTACCCTGCCCCGAAAGAATCCACTCAGAGACCCATGGGTGGCAATGGGCACTTTACTGAAGATTTCACCAGAGACAGAAAAGACAACCAAGGAACACTCTGCTTCCCCAAAGTCCTTTGGGGCTCTGTTCCTTCTCCCTTCCTCCTTCCTACCTCCGCATTTTCTCCGCTCATTTCCACAATGTCTGGCCCAGCTCCTCTCCCAGCCTCCTGGTGGCCTGGGTACAGGAGCGGTTCCCTCAATGTGCCCACAGCTAAGACTGTTTCCCACCCTTTCTAAAAAATTTTAAATAAAAAATTACATTTAATGACATGTGAAGAGAATAAGACATTTAGATTTCAGCACACATAAAGTTAGATAAACTGAACCATGCTCCTTTGCTATTATTACTTTTTTTTACAAATAAGCTGGTTTGTGTCATCCGTGGCTGCTTTCTGGCTGCAATGGCAGCAGCAAGGGCTCAGTGGTTGCAAAAGAGACGGACCAAAAAGCCTGAGATATTTACTGTGACCCTTTACAGAAGTTGGCAACCCCTGCTCCCCAGCCCAGGTGCCTTAGCAAAGTATTGCTTCCACACACACCCACGCGCCCAGGGCTCCGGGAGGACCCTGCCGGGGTGGCACGTGTTTCCGTCTCCTGTGCAGGTGTTTTAGGGCGTGTGGAGGGGGGCTGGCAGCCGCTGGGCTGAACACCGCTCAGGACAGGATCCACAGTGTGCTCCCTGCGCCGCCCGTCACCCCTTGCGTACTTGCTACACACACTGACCCTCATCATCTGAAAACAAAACAAAGAAACCAACCTACAGATTTTCTTCAATGCTAAAATTTACCCACTAAAATAAAACAAAATGTTTCCCTTAGACTGAATTCACTTTCAAATAATCTGTATGAGGAGGTTGAGAAAAATCAAAAAAAGACAGAAAGCCAACTCATCAAATACGAGAAAGACGAGCTGGGCCACATGGACTCGTGTCTGAAGCTCCTGCAGGAGAAACTGGTAAGTGCCCTTCCTCCCGGAGCGGGGCTGCTGGCCGCGGCCTGGGGTCAGCCGCCGCCCGGTCTCCGCGGCCTGGGGTCAGCCGCCGCCCGGTCTCCGAGGGCGTCCACATTCGGGAACCTGAGTGTCAGTAGCCTGCTCTGGGGGGGGCACCAGGCTAGGAATCCGTCTTCCGTCCCTGCTTGCGGTTCCCCAGGTCTGCTCAGAAAGAGCTCTACCGCTCGTCAAGGAACCAAAAGACGGTTTAAAAATCCAGATTCCGTGTCCCAACCCAGAGCCGAGGCACCAGACAGGCTTGCCAGGCCTCCCCCAGCGCCCGGACATGCTCACTCACAGCAAAGCCTGAAACCTGGCGCCTGAGACAAGCCGTTGCACCTCTCCCGAGAGTCTGAGCAGATGGAAGGTTTTCAAACGCCTTTTCCAGCTCGGACCTGGTGGAGACCCCTCCCCCTCCGCTTTGGGGGGAGGAGGTGCAGTCTAGGGGACACCACCGCAGGGCTCCCTTCTCCCGCTCCCGCCAGCAGGGTGTCCACGCTGCTGCGCCCGCAGGAGAGCAGCGCAGGCCTTGCAAGCCATTCAAGTCAGATGTTTCTGGAACTTGGGTAGAAGGACTTTAGGCAGCCCCGTAAATAATGCTCCTGCCACCTCCCCCGCCCTCACCCCCAGGTTTGTAAGTAATTGGTAGAGACAAGGAGGGGGAGAGGGAGAGAGCGCGCCACAGAGCCACGGGCGGCCACTCCTGCAGCCTGGTGGGCCCGTGGTTGTCCTTCGGAGTCAGGCAGATGCCTCCACCAGTTCTAGGCGCACTGGGTAGCCACAGGACCACCTGCAGGCAGAAGCTCTGGACTCCACTCTCCAGAGGCAGGAGAACCAAAGGCGTCAAGCCTGTTCCTGCTCCCACATTCCCTCAGGGCAGAGGGGAGGAGCAGAGAAGCTAATTAGCCTCCCGCTGCTGCACGTTAGAATCACCTGGAGCACTCTTAACCTGGATCCATTGGGGGCTCCATCAGAGACCAATTAAACCAAAATGGGGGGGGGGAGGGGTGTCCTAAGCCTATGGTCCAGATCAGTGGTCGACAAACTCATTAGTCAACAGAGCCAAATATCAACAGAACGATTGAAATTTCTTTTGAGAGCCAAATTTTTTAAACTTAAACTTCTTCTAACACCACTTCTTCAAAATAGACTCGCCCAGGCCGTGGTATTTTGTGGAAGAGCCACACTCAAAGGGGCCAAAGAGCCACATGTGGCTCACGAGCCGCAGTTTGCCGACCACGGGTCCAGATAATTCTGATCAAAAGCCAGGTGGAGAATCACTGATCTAGCTGAAGGCTGTCCCTGGGAGAAATGAAGCTCAGGCGTAAGGCCACTATTGCTTAGGAGCAGGTCCCAGGAGCACCTCAAGCAGAACCTAAAATGCCTTCCTTGGCTATCCCTCAACACTAGACTGAAAGTCCAAATTCCCCAGGTGTCTCAGCAAAGCCACAGCCCTTTCTTTCCTTTTCCTCCATAACATACGGACTTGCAGAAACTACAAACGAACCAGGCCAAACAAAGGGATGAACTCTTATACTTGGGAACATAGTTTTAGACACAAGGGAACTTTGTTCGAATGTTCATGTTTAACATGGAAAAGTGATTTTGTTAAAAAACATTCTCTAAGCTGAAATACGAAGCCTCATAGATTTTCTTGTCTGCAGTTTTATCATGTGTTATCTTTTCTAGGAAAAGTCTGAAAATAAAATGGAAGAACAATTACTGCAGCTTTCAAGCAAATTAGAGAATTTCATTAACACACACAAACAGGATGCAGAACTGAGCAAAGTTAAGCACATAGAAAATAAACTGTATAAAAAGATGAGCCAACTGGAAAAGCACATCTGGGATGAATTAGAGAAAATGCAGAGTGAATACCAATCAGGTGAGCAGTACCTTTAATTCAGTTAAGAACAACAGCCCTTTCCTAGCCAACCCCTCAGTTTTCTATGTTGTGCAAATGGCTGGCAATTGATCTTGTCATTAATGACATCCTTTTGTATTAACCCGACTTTCTTAAATATCCCATAGAATGCCAACATATCATGGGAAGGTATATAAGTTGAGGTTTTGTTTTTGTTTTTTACTCTCTAAAATCAGAGACTCATAGAATTGTTGGACCTGGAAGGTCCTTGGGGATCATCAAGATGTGGCTTGTGGATATATCATAACACAAGGAGCCTAAATCCAATGCCCTGCATTGAACTTGCAGGTAATAAGCCTGGACAGATGTCAGACCGGAGCCCTGACATTTAGACATAAGTAGGGAAGATAAATGAACAAAGTCCAGAATAATGGCTGTCTTTCTTCTTAAGGAGGCAGCAGTGTCAAGCTGAGCTAACATCAAAAAGGATTAATTTGAAAGGCTCATCTAATTTGTCAAAGTGAAGGACGTGGACAGGTGCTGTGGAGCAGCCATCTGCCTCCAGCCACAATTCTGAGGGAATTACCAGGATCCAGAAGTTTCCTTTTATTATAGAAAGCCCCACTCATTTTCTGTCCTCTAGATCTCAGAAAAGTGTATGTCACATCTACCTAATTTTGATCCTGTATAGAGGTGCCTTGAAGGTATCATAGAAAACCATCATGGTCTCAGTCTGCCAGATGTGGCTGGCACATAAGTGAAATTCTCTGTCTGGAAATCTGATCCTTGCCACCTCTACCTCCAACTCCCACTGCCAAATCAAAATAATGAATTATATGGTCAGAAGTCATGTCCCAAACATAACTGACTCTACTTTAGGGCTCTGCTTCCTACTTAACTACCAAAGGTTTAATTTTATTCATTCCACTAGTACCACCACAGCATGAGCTCAGGAGGAGTTTGCAATCTAAGCTTTTGCAATCTCTGCATGTTAATAAGTGGGAGTTTAGAAAACGGGGACTCCAAATTAATGGTTTGCTCCTTTATGCCTTTAATAAAAATGTGTTGAGAAAGAGCAATGTGAAAGGCTCCGGTAAATAAGAAATGGGCTAGCCCTAACCGGTTTGGCTCAGTGGATAGGTCATCGTCCTGCAGACTCAAGGGTCCCAGGTTCAATTCCGGTCAAGGGCATGTACCTTGGTTGCAGGCACATCCCCAGTAGGAGGTGTGCAAGAGGCAGCTGATCGATGTTTCTCTCTCATCGATGTTTCTAACTCTCTATCCCTCTCCCTTCTTCTCTGTAAAAAAAAATCAATAAAATATATTTAAAAAAGAAATGGGCTATACCTAAGAAGCTTGATATCTGGTAGGTAATGACCATGAGGAATTAGACTTTAATAAGAGAGATACAAAGTGCTGGGGGAGGGGAGTGTGCAGCAGTTGGTGGCCACTCTTTAGGTCCCTCAAACAAGTTGATGCTAGAGAAAGTTTAAAATCTCATCTGAGATTTTAAAGGTCTTTACCTTCAATTTGGTAACAAGAATAAAAAAAGATCATCCAAATTTCTTGTCAAAATGTACAGAAAGAAAGCTATTTTAAACTTCTCTCTTGAAATATAGAATCATTTCATTCTGCAATATATTTGGGGGGGAGGAAACAAAGGAATTGAATTAAAATTCCACAATGAAGCAGATAAAAGTTGAAACACTATTACTAATGCATCTTCATGATATACAAGAAATGGTTACACATTTTTAGACTGGTCTTAATAAAATGTAATGTGCTTTGAATTAAAAGATGATCAATTATGGACTGCTGATTAACAACTTCTGTAAAAAAAGTTCCAATGCATTGTTTAAGTATACTCATATCTTCTTCCAGGATTTAAATCAATTCATGACTCTCTCAGCTCCCTCCAACAAATACAGAAAACAAAGATGGATTTAGAAATACATAAAGTACACAAAGACCTAAAGAAATTACACCGTAAGATAGTTGATCTCCAGGAAGTGTGAAACTTTCCAGTCTTCTTTTTCACCAGCCAATGGAATGGTCTGTTGATAAAAGTTGGGAAGAAGAAAGTTAATATCTAAGATGTTTATTGCTTCCTCTGTCTCTGTATTTCTTACCACCTTTTTAAAGGAGATGAATGTATTAAAAAAAAATCCAATAAAGCAAAGAAGCTTTATGAGGTTTTCATTAATTTATTAATTTAAAAATAATGATTTTTTTACATACATGCATTTTTATTTACCTACAAATGAAAAAGAGCAATCTACATAATGTAACTGAGTGAAGTAGGGCAGCTGCAATACATTAAAGAATGGCAAGAACTGTGGCAAATTGGAGACCACTTGCAGTTCCTATTCATTATTAGCATATACATAATCCATTATTGCTGAAAATTTCATTTTTCAAGAGAAACCAGAAATCTGGGTTTTATAGATGTGGGAGCCCTGTCTAGAGTGCATCAGGCCTCTCTGAGCGCGGGAATCCTAGTCAGGATGTTCAAGGCTAATTTGCTATACGCAGGGGCAAAAGCAAGGACCCAGCAAGCTATACACCGTGCAGGCGTGCCTTGCTGTATTTGGCACAAAGCCGCTTTTGTTTGAGCTTGTTATAAGTTGCCACTGACCAGCCTGCTGCCGGCTGCTTTGCTTGTAATAAAGCATGTCCCATTTGCCTGCTTGTACCTACGTGTTCTTTGTTTCCCGCACCCAGACCAGTCAAGTCCCTGGTTGAAGAGCTTGCCCCTGACAATATGAAACCTCTCCATTTATAAGCATTAACAACAGTTGGCCCTCCATATCCATGGGTTTTGTATTGGTGGATTCAACTAAACTCTGGGTGGAAAATAGTCCCCTCCCCCCAAAAAAAGAAATTTCCCAAAATGTTCCAAAAGAGCAAAACTCGAATGTTCCATGCACCAGTCACTATGCTGAATCCATGAGAATGAAGTAATGTGTAGGCATACCCTACTGTAGTCTATATGCAAATATAGGTTACATGCAAATACTATACCATTTTATTTAAGGGATTTGAGCATCCTTGCATTTTAGTAACCTCAGGGCTAGGGGCTGCGAGGGTGGTCCTGGATCCAATCCTCCCTTTCCCATCCTGAGGGTACTGAGGGATAATTATAGTCCCTATACTATGAGGGAATGTCTGTGAGCAGATACAGTCCGTGGGTTGTCAGTTTGTAACTTCTGACCCAGAGATTTTTGTTTTCTTGCAATCTCAATATTAGTAGCAGGTAATATTGATTCATTGTACTCAATATGTATCAGAATTATGAGCAGCTAAGAGCTAACTCATTAAAAAAATAGAATACAGCAATTTCCATTAAAAACATCCAACATGATTTAATCTAGATTGTATATTTAAAAGCACTTCAAAAACACTAATTAGTTTCCTATAAAATTAAATCATGTATAACTTCTAGATATGTTCAATGTATAGCCTGGTATTAGACAGTAAAATCAATAACAAAACTATTCATGTTCTGCACTATTCTCTAGAACAAGGAGTAATTTCTAACCTCAGAGTTTTTCGTAACCTTGGCAAGGGGACCTTGGCTTGCAGATATGTGGTCACGTAAAGGGTGTAATGGGAATACCTGGAAGCGCCATTTGGCATAAGAAAAGGATCTAACTGGAAAGCTCTACGGTTTATGCAGGAATTAGCCAAGGGAAAGGGGCTAGATATCGGTAGACGTGGGGGCTCCGGTGGAGCAGCCTGAGCAAAGACCTGGTGACCAAGACAACAGCACACATGCCAGGAATGCCCCCAAAACTGTATACACACCCTTGGAATAATTATAAATGTAGTGTTTATTAAAATACTTTTCATTTTCAAAATTGAGCTATCAGCTGTTAAAGTGTATATACAATTTGGGGGGATACCCTGTATGTGTCAGAGGGTGAAGTGTGTGTGGTGAAGGTTGGGGAGAAAGAATGGGGGAAGTAAACAGTGAAAGAGAAGGCTGTGGAAGTTGGAGGTGAGGGCGGGGTGTCTATCACAAAAGGCCTTATAACTCATATCGAAGAACGTGGGCTTTATCTTCAGAGCCCAGACGAGACTTTAAAGGTTTTCCAATAGGAGGAGGACATCAGATTTACATTTTAGAGAGATCTCTCTGGTTGTAATGTGAAGAACTATTACAGACACTGGGAGAAGCAAATCTGGTGGGAAAGGAGGGAGAGGATACAGGAGGAAGAGGCTAGTGAGCTCAGTTTTAAACTAACTGATTGTGAAGTATCTATGGGATGTCTAAGTGGATATGTTTAGTGGTGAGTGAGAGATAAACACCAGGAGCATGAGAGAAAGATCTGAACTGAGGATTTAGCACAGAAATGGTTGTTGGAGTTATGGGTGAGGAAGGGATTGTCTGGGGTTGGGTGAAGGAAGGGGACATGAAGACTTCAGTGAACAACCGAGACTCGAGAAGAACTCCGGGGACACCAAACACAGAAAGGACAGGTGGAAGAGGAGCCGTGAAGTCCCTAGGTGAGTATGTGTAGGCAGCACTGAAGAGGGAGCAGCGTCGTTTGAGGGTCTCAGTCTTCCGTGGGAGTTTCTGCTACCTGGTGATGCCAATAATCAACTTGGAGTTCTACCAGTGATACTTTAAAACCTACTGACCCTGTAAACGCGAAAAGTTGGGTAAACCACACAAGTCAGCGGGCAATGGTTGTAATACCTTCCTGAGCTCCTTTCCAAGCCATAAAACAAGTGCATCTCCTCCCACAAAGATTAAGTAGCAAGCCCTCCTGGGAGAAGCAGGACCATTGCCAGGAAGAACATTAGGTTGGTTTGGCCCCTACCCAGCTATGAATACACAGTCATGAAATTTTCTAACCCCATGGACTAAATTTCCGTAACATCCCCTTCATCCTTGGCAGAGTTCTGCTATTTCATTTTCAGAAGGTATTTACACGTGATAAATGGTGTGAGTAAAAATTGATGTGCACAGTAGTAGGTCATAAACCAGGTTTTCTTTTACAGTCCAGTAGACAAACTGAGAAAACAGAAAAATAAACCAAACTTCTGTGCTTGGAAGTCTTGGAAGAGACTTGAGGTACGAAAGACTTGAGTTTAAAACCAGGGCCACCCAGTCACTGTCTGTGACTTTGTTATCTTCTTTAACTTCAGAGCCTTAGTTTCCTCATCTTAAAATGGAGGGGGGGTTGCCCTGGTTGGGTGACTTAGTTGGTTAGAGCATCATCCCATACCCCAAAAGGTTGTGGGTTTGATTCCCAGTCAGGGCACATACCTAGGTTGTGGGTTTGGTCCTAGGTCGGGCTGAATGCAGGAGGCAGCTGATGTTTCTCTCACACAGCAATGTTTCTCTCTCTCTCCTCTCCTCCCTTCCTCTCGCTCTAAAATCAATTAAAAAAAATATCCTTGGGTGAGGATTAAAAAAATGTGGGGATAAAAATACCTACCTTGTACATTATTGGAAGAATTAAGAAAACATTTATTGAGCTATTTCTAAGCACTGGATGAACTAATTTAATACTCCAGACAGATGTTAGAGACACAGAGACATTAGGTAATTATGCAAGGTTTCACTGCTAGTAGGAGATGGAGACAGGATTTGAATCTAGCAATTCAGAGAACTACACTTACTGGTGAACATTCTGCTATATTGTTTCTCTAAATATATGCACAGCATCTACTGCAGTGTCTGATACCTAGTAGCTATTGCTCTTGATAAATTGTATTGATTAATGACCTATAATAATAAAAGCATAATATGCAAATCGACTGAACTGCTGAACAGCGAAATGACCGTCCGGACAGCCTTCTGGACGAAGCCTGGGCTGCAAGGGCTGAGGCAGCCAGGGCTGTGAAGGCCTACTCTTGCACGAATTTTGTGCATAGAGCCTCTAGTAATAAAGCTTTTGAGTTTTATGGGAAAGACACGTTCCATGGTACTCTTTGTCCAACTCTGATTAAGATCAGTATCTAAAAATATTTGAATTCAAAAGGTCCTTTTACTATATATGAGAAGAAATACCTTGGCTTGCAATAATTCTAGGAGTGGAGCAAAGCAGAAAGTGCAAAATATAGATTTCTCCTGGAACAAAATTAAAATGAGGCAATATCCCTCTACTTTAAAAGCACTTCTTCCTCTTGTCTCTGAGAAGGGAGGCTAACAGCTGATGAAACATTATGGTCATTGACTGGAGATGGGCAAGGTAAAAGCCATCAGTATCCAACTCGCAGCTGCCTCTCCGAGAATAATGTACTCCATTCACAAGGGAAACCTTCAGAGATGGACTTCAAGTGGGAGTGCCAATATGGAGGCGTGTGAATGGTGCTGAACAACTGACCCCTGCAACCCAAACCACTCCTACTCCAGGGGCTCTAGCTAGTCTTTATGCCTAGACTCCATCACCTAGAACTTAAAAGCTTTTAAGTATTTGCAGCACCAACATAAAATCCTCAGAAACAAACACATACCCATGAGCTGTTATGAGAATGCTTCCATAGGGATTAACTGGAGGGCAAGGTCTTTCAAAACCAAGACAGTGCTAGGTAGTCAAGACATGGGAGGGCAAAAGCGCTAGAAAAGCCAAAGAGAAAAGCAAGGGCCAGCATTTGAGATGTTATCAAGGGTTCACTGAAACAATTCGTTCACTGCTGGCTTCAGCTTTTATAAAGTTCAGAATCTCATGACGACAGAGAATTCCTTTTCCTTGCATAGGTTTAAATTTGCAAATGAAGCTGGGCGAAAATAATAAATTTGCAAAGTTAGTCCTTTGGAGGAGCTCCCCTTTCTCCTAAGCTGCTTCCTAGAACTCAGACAGTGGCACCAGGAACCTGGTGGGTAATGATTACCGCCTCATAAGCACAAAAAGCTCCTCTGCTGAGGCAAGTGGTACGTACCAAGATACTCTGCAATGCTACCTCTTACATGGGTCTTCTTAGGACCTACTTGACATGCACAAAACTGCTGCCTGCTTATTTCCCATGAGCACAAGTACTCACCTTGTATACTAGTATATGTGGTTTAGTGAGTTAATAAGTACTTTATTCCGAGCCTTGTTCTAGACAGAAAAAGACTTCCAACCGTATACATAGTACTTGTTCTGAGGCACTATAGTGCTAGCCTCAGGCAAGTCAGAAATGTATTTATTTCCACCTGATTGAAACTGTTTATGGCAATATAAATTTCCCTTCTCAGCTGTGTGTTTTCTCTCTGATCTTTTTTTCCACACGAAGAACCTTCTGCTCCATCTGGCTTTTTCCCTATGCCCAGAGATACTTCTTTTCAGGCTAATTTCCAAACTTCTGATGCCAGCAAATAGTCTTTATACAGATTAAGTGTACCTTACTTTCCCTTTCTTAATCTATTAAATTGACCAGAACAATTAAGATGAGAACTTTTAAACCAGTTTATACTGGTTTTCCAAAAAAACCCCAACACCTCCTAATTGCCTAATACTAAACTATGCAGCATTTTTTTCTCCATAGAGATTAAGCAATGACCATATTTTGTTTGATAAGGGAGACACTGGAATTAAAAACATGGGGTTCTTAGACACTCAGCTTATTTAAGCCATCAAGGAGTCAGGTGGTCAAACAATGGGCATATGTTATTGAATGTGGGTGATCTTTCTGAAGGAAGTACCGTATAGCCTATTTGGCATGTAGCAGGCACATGCAGTTACATTCAAACATTTACACATGCTGGTTTCCATTAAAATACTGAGTGTAGGTCTACTTTCCTTCCCAGGGTCTTAGTTACTAGAGCTGATTACCTTTGTACAGTGGAGGTCTCATTGGAAAGGGGCTCTATACTAACGTTTGTAAGCACAGGGGTGCCTCCTGTACAATGAAAAGCAAAGTTGCTGCTGCTTAGGTTCTGCACCAAGCGGTTTATTTCAGTACGAGTGGCCCGGTGCATGAATTCGTGCACCAGTTGGGTCCCTCGGCCTGGCTTGCAGGATGGGGCTAAAACCGGCTCTCTGACATCCCCTGAGGGGTCCTGGATTGTGAGAGGGCACAGGTCAGGTTGAAGGACCAGACTGGTGCAGGATCAGGGCCGGGGAAGGATG
Source organism: Corynorhinus townsendii (assembly GCA_026230045.1). Lineage (NCBI taxonomy): Eukaryota > Metazoa > Chordata > Mammalia > Chiroptera > Vespertilionidae > Corynorhinus > Corynorhinus townsendii. The sequence goes on from JAPDVU010000012.1 coordinate 28,689,358, forward strand.
CGGGAGGTTGGCCAGCTGGGGAGGGACCACGGGAAGGCTCCGGGGCGTGTCCAGGCTGCTTGCTCAGTCCCGATTGGCCAGACCCCAGCAGCAAGCTAACCTACCAGATGGAGCATATCCCCTGGTGGTCAGTGCACATCATAGCGAGCAGTTGAGCTGCCTTAGCATATCATTAACATATTACACTTTGATTGGTTGAACTGACAACCAGACACTTAACATATTAAGCTTTTATTATATAGGATTATACAGGATTTTGCTTCATTCAGCTCACTTAGGACATAGAAAATTTTGGTAACTAGAACAACAGAATGCAGTCATTGGAAGTGTAGCACACTTTTTTGGCTTTTTACAAATTCACATTAAAATGAAAGGCCAAGAGATAAGACTGACTTAGTCACGTGCTCATTCAATATTCAAAATTTGAAACATACCACTTAGGTTTTATTTAATTTAATGCAGTTTCTTTTAAGAAGAATGAGAATGACATACTTAATCAACTGTGTTGGTGATACTGGGCTATAAGTAGCATGTTGAGTGAGAATAGATAGTATTACAGAAATAAACAGCCACATATTCTTAGTCAACTACTTTTGACATTTATATTTTCACAGTAACCATTTTTAATAAATCATCATATTTATCTGATGACCCCCTTTTTAGCAACAATTTATATGATGATCCCCAATTTCAGTGATCTGGTGAAATTGAAATTCAATGGAATGCATACTCATTTTAACAGTATATGCAATGAGCAATGTACTAAATTTCTATTGCTGCCAAAACAAATGATCACAAACTTATTGGCTTAAAAGCAACATAAATGGATTATCTACAGAAGTCCCACATGGGTCTCACCAGGCTATATCATCAAGGTGTCAGCAGGGCTGCATGCCTTCCTGGGAACTCCACAGAAGAGTTTCCTTGCTTTTTCCATTTTCCAGAGGCTGCCCTTATTTTACATTTTCAAGGTCAACAAGGGAAATCTGACTTCTGTTGTCACTTCTCTCTCCACTTTCAAGGTCTCTTAATTAAAACGGATCTACCAGGATAATTCAGGAGCATCTCCCTCTCTCAAGGTCCCTACCCGCAATCACACCTGCATAACCCTTTAAAAAAAAAAATATATATATATATATATATATATATTTTATTGATTTTTTACAGAGAGGAAGGGAGAGAGATAGTTAGAAACATCGATGAGAGAGAAACATCGATCAGCTGCCTCCTGCACACCTCCTACTGGGGATGTGCCCGCAACCAAGGTACATGCCCTTGACCGGAATCGAACCTGGGACCTTTCAGTCCGCAGGCTGAGGCTCTATCCACTGAGCCAAACCGGTTTCGGCTGCAACCCTTTTGCCATGCATTTACAAGTTGTAAGATTAGGGCATGGATAACTTTGGGGGCTATTAGTCTGCCTACCACAAGCAGACATATCAAAATAAGCATTTTTTCATTACCCAATTACCCATCTTCTCTCCAGAGAAATTAATATAATTTAAATATGTTTTTATAATAGGTACTAGAGGCCTGGTGCATGAAACTCATGCACGAGTAGGGTCCCTAGGCCTGGCTGGCGATCAGGGCCGATCGGGGCCTTCCAGCTGCTGGCCGGGGCCTTCCTTCCCCCAGCTGCCAGATGGGGCCTTCCTTTGTTCTGAACCACCCCATGGTGGCCAGCACACATCATAGCAAGCGGTTGAACTCCTGGTTGGTCGAACTCCTGAGGGGACAATTTGCATATTAGCCTTTTATTATATAGGATTATATACAGGGAAAGTATGTGGTGAAGCATGAAGCCCAAATAAACTTTTATACTGATTCAAACTAGGGAGAGATCAACATGCAAATTATTTCAAGAGTCCAGTGATGTAATGTAGAATTCAACCCCTTTTTTCAATGAATATACCAATTTTAATTATCCCTTTCCTGGTATTATTTCCCTTCATTAAAACAAATAGGTATTTTCAATTTGAAGTTCAAAATATAAGATAAAAAATATCAAATGTTTCATAACAGCTTTTTATTAGATACTATTCTTAGGTTTCTTCAAAACATTTTGAGGTCTAAAGATAATTTAATTTAGCAATTATTTAAAAAAATGTAATTGTGTGGGTTGTTTAGGTACATTAGAATTTAAAACACTGCTCCTCAAAAAGCTCCTAATCAGCCAAAGAAAGGAAAAGCCCATTATTATTACATAGCGACAGGGACAGCTAGGAACTGAATGGTCTCTAAGTGCAATAGAGCAAGAGACTGTATTTTCTAAACCAAAAATAAGGCATATACTCTGGCTAAGGAAATTTTCTGACTTTTTGCTTTGTATGTATAAAGTCTTAAATATATATATATATATATATATATATATATATGATTATTGTACTTGTATCTGATATACACATTATCTTTTTAAAGTAAAAAAACAAAACAAAATGTTCTCCTTCAAAGTGAAGGTCAGTTTACAACCAACAGCTGTTACCCCTGGAAACAAGCAGCATGGGAGCCCGAGATGTTTTCACCCATCCACCAATCAAGTGCAAGAAAGGAAGACCTGGAGAGATAAGGCTCTTCTCTGCCAAAACGACACTTCCACATTTTTAATGTGCAAAAATTGAAATGGATCTGCAAGCCACAATGACTGATACATAAATTATGCTTCCTTTTGTTGTGTCTATACTATTTCCCTAAAGCAGACATCAAACTTTCTATGGGACAACCAAATAATGTATCATTTCATACCCACATATTACTTATCAGTGGATGTTTTCCTAATGTTTCATACTGTTTTAATCCCTTAATGTACAGCTTTTAATTCCCTTAATGTACAGTAACTTGAGTATTTCTGTCCAATGCTGTTCTATGTAGATTACCAAGTTGAAGGAAGTTTGTCAACTCATTTTATAAAGTGAAAGAGTACAGCAAAGGTTGTATTTTTATCCTAACAAGAAATTAATGCAAGAAACACCTTAAGAAATATGATATGATCCCAGATTGTGTTCCAAAAGTTTATTCATAAGCTGAACTGTATTTCTACCACAGAAAATGATTATCAGATGCCAACCTAGTCTATAAACATCTAATTAATCAGTAATAGCCAAATGGTAGGTTAAAATGAGCAGAAAAAGTACTGTAATTCTCAAAAAAATCTAATAAAAACAATGAAATAATATAAATGATAAATATTGGTACTTCAGGAAATAAGATTTAATGTAACTTCTCTAATTAAGCTTATGTATAAACTCTGAAGGGAAATTTCGGCTACTTTTAAAATTCCTAGAATCTAATAGCACTGATTCACTGGGAATTTCCTTTGCTTTAAGCATATTGTTTAGCACTCCTCTCCTTTGCTAACTAGGCTTAAATGGCAATGTTTAAAACACTTAGCATAGGTCTGCATGAAGTAAGGTTTGTAAAAATTATACAGTGATTTAAGGTTCATAGTAACTGGACAGTAATTTGAAAAGAAGGCAATAAACAAGAAGAGGATGTGTGTACATCTATATCAAAAAGAATCACCTGAGATAGGGTAAGGTTTTTTTCCAGTCTCGCCTTCTAGAAAACCTGAGTCTGAGGCCCCTGGAGGCCCAAGCTAGGAAACAGAGTTACTAATTTATATTATTTCATTGTTTTTGATTGTAGGCCTGGAGCTAAGGCTAACCACTCTACACCACAGGTAAAGTTACCTTGTGAAGTGATCCCCAAGAAGCAGATGGAGACCTAGGACTGAATCCCAAGCATTTAAGCTGATGAGAACAGCCTGCGCCAGAGGTAAAGGCTGAGTGCCGTCCTGAGGGAGCAGGAGGACTCGGGCACCTGCTGCACTGGCATTTCGCAGCACAACTGGGCTGAGTCTACGAGCCAGGCTGTTAAAGCACAGAATCAGTTTGACATATGTGAGGATAAGAAATAAATGGGGAAAGAATGGCAAGTTGCCTAATCTTGTTTTTAAAAAGAAATAAAGGGGAGAATCATTATTGGATTAATCTAGCGGTGCACAAACCTGAATGAGCATATGAATCTCTCAGGCACACCCTTAAAATACAGAGACCTAGGCCCCATCCTTAAATATTCTTATTCCACAGGTCTGAATGATGAAATATTCAGCCAAAGTTGGGAATTCATCAAATTAAAAGTAGTTCAACAGATTAACCTCCGAAGTAAAATTTAATTACAGAATATTATCAACTTATCTCACAAAGTAACATTGTGAAGGTACTGGCATGGAAAAACTACATACATAGAATACAACCACACATTTTTGTACAATAAATAATATATGTAAATGTTTAAAAACATTTTTAAAACACTAATTCAAAATAAGTGACATACAGTTTTTTCTAAAATATATAAATGGCTTTTTGAAAAATTGAAATAAGTAAATGTGCTCTCAAAAATTTAAAAATTATATCTGATATTGATAGTATAAAGAAAATAAGACACTATATTTTTTTATTTCAGAAAATTCAAGTATTTTCATCATAATAGAAGGAATTACATGATCAATTATTGTCAGCATTATATTCCAAAAATTTCCATTCATTTTTTTTTTGAAATGCAGTCATACACCTGAATGTCTTGAATTACATAAACATGTCTGTTAGCAATTTAAGACTCACCAACACTTATATCATGCTTTATCGAGATCAACTACTAGTAAAATAGGTCATAAGGTTATTTGGATTTTATGGTGAGCTGGACTCTAAAAATTCATAAAAGAAACTAAAGTCTACATTGTGCTAATTTGCTTTTGCATATTATTTAGAAAACAACTATTAAGGCTTTATTATAAGGGATCACACAAAAAATCCTATTGTGCACCATGCAAAAATGGGAAAAAAATGCTTTACAAATAACTGTTGAATAACTAAGGAAATCATGGTTTTTAGTCTTATTACAGACCTGTCAAAATCAAAGCTGTTTTTCAGATTAAAGTTACATTAGAGTTAGTGGAAAATTACAGCCTTAGTTTAAGAACTTAAACATCTTTAGATTTAAAAAAAGCAATGAATAACACATAGTTTTTTTAAAAATGTTGCTTTGGGGAAGAGTATTGATTCATTGTTTAACTCTATCAGCTTTTTCTTTGTTTGCTTTATATAAAAAACACATTGTTACTATGAGGACAGTTTTTGATTCAGATCCAGTGCTCTTGTATCTCCATGAGTTTTGGCATTGTTTACCAGCACCTGTAGGAAATCACAAACAGGAACATTACTATTTTGTTCATTAACAATATTTATATTTAGATTCCCAATTTATATTTAGAAGCCAAATATGCCTAAGAGCAGCAGGCAATATTAAATTACACAAAAAATGTGACTGTGCAATCTTTCAGTCATTTTTGCTGAAACAAATTATTCAACCAGAGCAAACATCAGAGATAAGCACAATTTATTCAAATGCTTAATTCGCATAGATGCCAATATTTTGATTGTTACCACTGTCAGCACTGTATAAAATTAAAGGTTATGTTTGGCAGCTTTGTTTACAATACTGTCACCCCTAAAGACTTAGCCCCCAAAGACCATTTTATGCATAAAACTGTACAAATGACATTGTTCTCCTTTAAAACCACAGCTTAGGTTCTAGGTTCTACCAAGAACCTTTCGATGATTTTCAGCAATTCCACAAAATAGGAGATTTAACTTCAGGTGATCACTCTACTATTAACAGCTTTTGGTTGTTCACTTTCAAACACTGTGAAGAGACCGAGATTTTGCTCTACTCACAAGGTAACAAGTTAGCTCGCCATGGCATTACTCATGGTACAGCCAACAACATGAGCATCAGCGTATTTGCATCTGTTCCCCTTGCCCTCCAAGTCTCACGGGGTGACATGAATGGACATATAATTTCCCCCATACATTCTATGGTGTATTACAAGAGGGGAACCCTGAGCCTTTTACAATAGGCAGTAAGCAGGCTTATCCTTTGCTCTGGAGGGAGACACATCTCTGTCTCCCAAGGCTGTCACTACACATACACCCTTGAAAAGATAGTCTGGAACAAAGGACAGTCAGGCCCTCAGCTCATCAGATGTTTAGAAATGCAACAGACCCATGCATAGTGAACTGTCTCCCAAGATTCATACACGTTCTTCCTTTCTGGTTTACAATATGTTTGATTATAATGCCTTCATCCTAACATTGTTTTCATTAATATTTCTTTAATATTGTATGTTTCACTAAAAGGCAAACAGTATTGCCCTAACCGGTTTGGCTCAGTGGATAGAGCATCGGCCTGCGGACTCAAGGGTCCCAGGTTCGATTCCGGTCAAGGGCATGTACCTTGGTTCCAGGCACATCCCCAGTAGGGAGTGTGCAGGAGGCAGCTGATCGATGTTTCTCTCTCATCAATGTTTCTAACTCTCTATCCCTCTCCTTTCCTCTCTGCAAAAAAATCAATAAAATATATTAAAAAATAAATAAATAAAAGGCAAACAGTATTTCAAATGCTGTAGATATTTTTTTATAAGCTTCTCATTAATTTTTATTGTGTTTTAAAAATTGCTGGCTGAAGTTCTGAGAATCTGAATATAATACATGTATGTATTATATTTTTAAAAAGAATTATAAATATATGCATATGTTTACATATTTAGATACCAGATTCATCACCTAAGAAGTAGAGTAGAAATTGTTCCATGCATTTTATAGAAAAAACAAGATGTAGTAAAATAACTTTTCTAAAGGTAATATGAATATACTATTAAATTTTGCTGCTTCTGAATGTATCTTGTCTACCTATTTGCTTCCATGGCAATGATCACAAGATATGCCACAACCAGCACCGAGCACAACTGTCTATCTTCTCTTCTGCTACATATGAGGAGGCTATACTTCCTACAGGTTAAATCAGTAGTTAGGGATAATTTCAGCTCAGGTATACTTGGCATGTCTAGAAGACAATCTTGGTTGTCACAAGTTGGATGGAGGAAGGAGGACAGTGCTACTGGGATGCAGTGGTTAGAGTGGTTAGGGATGCTGCCAAAATCCTACAATGCAGAGGACAGCAACCCTCACCCCTCTTCCAACAAAGGTCCAAAATGATATATTCTGAATAAAATCAATGCCTTACGTCAATGAGCTCGCCATCATTTTTGGCATGTAAGTGCCTCAGTAGGTACCAACGTGCAGTTGATACAATAGATTTGGGATAGCCAGGCTGATATACCAGTCTCTCCAAAAGTCGCCGTGTCTCTCTGGGAAAAAGATATTCACATTTAGTCCAAAGCATATACATTAATATAAAATATTTCATATACTAGTCTCTCATACACATTATCTTTTTTATTCTTTAGTAGACCTGTTGCTAATTATGAATTTCTTATACTTATAACAATAAAGTTAATAATAATGGTTAACATTTATACAGTGCTTATTATGTGCTATGTATACCTAATGTTTTACATATATGGTCTCATTTAATATTCACAACCTTATAAGGCAGATTGCTGTTATTATTCCCATTAAGGCTCATTCCAAATAGAATAAAGAAAAGGTCACTGTTTTATGAGCACTTCTGAGTGCTCTACCTCTAATCTTTTTTGAAAATAGGCAGAAGATCAATAAATCAATAAATTATACATAGTGTAAAGTGGAATAAGAAAAAATTCTCAACATCTATACTAGAGCCTAAATGTATAGTATCAGGCTTTTAGTTTATGTTTTCCAGGATGTATACAATGTGGGAACCCATATAATAACAGACTGATTTACAGCTGTGTTCTAATTTTTTCTTTCCTAATTTACTATGACTCCAAAGACTTCTGTACTGGTAGAAGAAACATAGTGGTAACTCAGAACTACTGAACAGGAGGATCTTCTAAGTAGCACTGGTTTGAAGCAGGAGCTAAAGAATTTGTTGAGGATGCTCTTACATAGAAACCACGTAGTGAGCACACTGTTTTCTTAGACTGCATGTTTCTCTGTGATGCTTTTAGTGGCGATGGAAGTTATGAGAGGTACTAACAGACATTATGAGGGAAGGGGATAAGGCCCTCTAAGGAACCCACACTCAGCACAATCCAATCTAGCCTAAAACATTTTTAGGAACATCAGTTATATAAAAATTGGCCATAAATAAATATTAATAAATGGTGATGAAATTGCTGAATAGCCATATGTCTTAATTCTTCCTTCACTCCTATTCTGTGATGTTGAATGTCTCTGCCATAGATCTATATGCATTAAGCTCTATGTCTATACTATCTATTCTGTGCCAATAGGGTATGCTTCTAACCCCATGGCTGCCTTGGGCCATGTGTGATATCGATTAGAGCTAGATACTATTCTTAGTATTTTGAAACATTCTTGCCTGATTTATCATCCATATCACCTTGAAGTTTCTTTTTTTTTTTTTTAATGTTACCTTTTCTTATTTTTTAAATATGTTTTTTATTGATTTTTTAGAAAGAGAGGAAGGGTGAGGGGTAGAGAGATGAAAATGTTGATAAGAGAGAAACATCGATCGGCTGCCTCCTGCATGACCCCTACTGGGAAACGAGCCTGCAACCTGGGCTTGTGCCTTGACAACGAATTGAACTGGGGACCTCTTGGTTCATGGGTCGACACTCAACCACTGAGCAGCATTGGCTGGGCTAAGTAAATTTTTAAAAAACTTATTTCTGACCCCATCCCCACCCTCCAATAAGAAGATTGCTATTTTTTGTTTTAATCTGAGAAACTTTTGGATTTTCTGGATATAAAACTCACATTATTTATGTCTCTGCCTTTTCAATGTGTATTACCTTTTTCATGGTGTACTGCCTTACAAGAACTTATCTCAATCAGCCTTGAACTTGGGTCTTTTCAGTTTTGTTTGTTTCTAGCATCCACATTACACAAGTGGCTCTACCTAAGACAGTAAAGAGCAAATTCCCAGGCCTTCTTCACTTGAAATACTGTCATGCCAAATCTCATATTCTGTATCTGTGTACCAAACTATTTTTAAAAGACAAATTTAAAGCTTTATTTTCTTCCTTACTCGGTTACTAGAAACAGCCTTTCTAAAGTAGATGCAAATATATGAGTAATGACAAAGTTGTTAAACTCATTCTAAATCTTTCTTTGTTCCCCAGAAGGATTAAAAGTAAAGAAATATTTCCAAGGGAAAAAAGTTAACAAAGATTCTTCACACCTTGCCCCCATTTTGCGGTTGAACTGTAACAAAGCTTGTAAAAGGATAGCCAGTGGACAAAAGCAAAGCTTCAAGGCCTCAGTTGTAGCTTCCTGAACCAAAGATGGCCAGTGATCATTTGAAATATTGGCCTGTAAAAATATAAGACAAATATCAAATCAAAGCTTTTGACATGTTTACCTTAAAAGAATGCAATTCAACTCTCGCTTATTGAATGCCTACTTGTCCAAGTTGCCATGTAAATGCTATAGGGAGCATAATTCTACAAAATGATTTGAGATCTGATCCCTGCCCTTAAGGAGCCACATAACAGAGTAGAGTGGAATAAAGGAAAGTTTCAACCAGCAGACATCACTTAAAAATGCTAAAATATTTGTTAATAGAAAATGCACTATTCTACTATATAGGTGAATAAAATCTATCACTTACTAAGCCTATGGTCAACAAACATACAAAACTAAATTTAAAAAGTGATAAATATAAAGTTCCACATTTCAAAAATTATCTAAGGCGAGAGGAAAGGCTGAAATGAAATACTTGAACACACTACTGAATTATGCAGGAAGAAAAATGCATTTTAAAACTTTCATTAAAAAACTCAAATTGTAACCAAGATCTCATAATTACAGGTAGCTAGAATACACATTTTAATAAAGTTAAAATAATGAGTCAATGCATAATCCATTAAAAAAACTAAATGATAAAAGAAGAAGAGCAATAAACTTTGAGGGTAGTGCAGGCAATAGTAATTTGTGTAATTAAGAAAGAGGAAGCTATAAAGATAATGAATTTGAAAATAAAGAACACAGGTTGTGAGGCATCATCTATAAAGACAGGAGCAATGAGACTTTGGGTACACCTGACAAAAAAAAAAAAAGTAAGTCAAAACCCATACTAATGTAATTATTCTGAAGAGATTTTAAACAAAAAACACAAATTCACTGGCTACTTTTATAATATACCCTATACATTCCAAGACCGCATATAAAGTATTCTGTAAAGTTAGCCCAAAGATTATTACATAAGGTAACTGGTATGCTAAACAATATGATTATGTCTTTAGAATTATTCTTGTCTCCCATTATGTCTTGAGAATTCATTACATAAGGAAGATTTTTCCTCTGTTCCTAGATATAAATTTCAGTAGGCCCCATAACTCCTACAGCCATTTTTAACACTAATTTATAAACACAGTCTTAATTAGAATGTCCTCTTCCTTTCAACACTTCAATCTTCATTTACTAGTAAAGATAGTATTTGCATCCCACTCCCATTTCCTCAGCGCCCAGCTAGGGTATGGTTACAGGCAGCAGTGGATTGCTTGTTCATCTCCCCAAAGCTCCCACCTTTTCTTGCTAATAGTGGTTTTAGGCCCATATAATAAAATACCAGAAGTCTGCATTTGACTGGTGCCATTGTAAGATGTTCAGCTCTCTAGGCCTAACAGATAATTAAAGCCTTTTCTCATCCAGACTTTCTTGGCTTTATCAGAGATTCCTAACTTCATGAGTAGTTTATTACCAGCAGGACAGTTATGTAACCTCTGGGGCCCAGTGCAAAATAAAAAAGCAGGGCCTTTTGTTAAGAATTTCAAGAAGGCAACTGTAGAACATTAAAATTAAACCAAGTGTGGAGCCCTGTGCAACTGCATAGGACACGCCCCCCCCCCCCATAAGACAGTCCTGCTAACCTGAAGTCCCACTGACTTGGGTGAATGTATGTTATTCCACTTAATCTTTTCACATCTTTACAATCTGGAAACCTCTAGCTTCCTTTCTCCTGAGATCTCATCACTCCTCTAGGTGGCCCTACTGGACAGGATCGAAGAGAACTCCACTCTACTCTCATACTTGGCATCATTCATTCCTGGCTCTGAGAAACTCCATGAGTACAGCTGGTCCCATGCTGATCCTTCACTGCCTCCATCCTGTACCTGGACATATATATACTCCTACCCACCTCTGGGATTCACTCACTGCTATTCACTCTCTCCCAGAAGCATGCAGTCACTTCCCAAAACACTAGCAACTCTTTTTCTCTGCGCTACCACAGCAGATGGAAAGCCATGGCTTCTGAGGAATGTGTCAGATACCTGTCCATGTGCTTTTAGACATGTGCCTCCAGGACCTCAAAGGTCAGACATCAAGGCCTCCCTCTCTCTCACAACCCTTCCTTCCTCGTTCTGGTGGGCGTTTCTGTGTGGAAATGTGCCAGAGAGAAGATGGTGAAGGCATCGGGACTCTAAAGAAATGTCTTCACAATCCTTCTCCAGCTGCAGTCTTCTAAATCTACATCTTTCAGTTTAATACCCTATTCATATATACCACACATACAGTAGGCTCTTATAAAACAGTCTAATTTTAATATACCCCTCCTTCTGCACACTGCCATCTAGCCACTATAGAAATATGGCATCTTTCTATAATAATTGTTGGGTGTCTAATCTTACTGGTATAACTTATACTCTTTTAGTCTCACTTATTTTTTGTTAATTAATAAAAATTATTTACAGGTGTGCTTGATTTAGATATGCCTTAAGGTTCACAAATACATTTGTAAATGTTATGTTATTTGATATTCATAACAACTCTATAAGAAAGCAAAGCAGTTATTATCTCCACTATTACAAAAAGAAAAAAAGTGAAGGGGGCAGACTCTAAACAGCTTAATTGGCCGAATGTTTCACAGGTAGTGAAAACCAGGAGCAAGATTATTAGAAAAAGCACTTTTGTGGTGGTAGTTGGGGGTTAGGGCAGGTATATACGGTTATTATTAAACTGGAAGCTAACTTCCTCATCTGTAAAATAGGGTTATTGTGCATATTAAGTTAGTTAACATGTGTGAAGCACTATAACACACTTTAACAACAGTGTCTAGCACAAGCTAGATATGTTTGCTATTATTGTTTCATTCCGGGTCAGATTTAATTTCCCGGCATTCAGAACAAACAAATAAAACAAGCACACCACTAAATAATTTATTAACTAAAAATAATGTTAGACTAAAAGAATATATACTTCTCCAGTTCACATATTCAAGAGCATTTTAGGTACTCTCTGTGGCTTCCATAGCTCACCAGCTACCGACGTCACAAAGACCTTTGTTAAATATAAACGTGGGGCAAACAAACAAAACAAAACATTTAGTGGTATACAATTACCATTAACCACGATTTCTTCCCACCCAAATCACCTCAAATTGACTACCATTATTATTTGTGCATTTATTCAAAAACCATTTATTGAGGAGCTTTTAGGTACAAGGCAGGGTGGTAAAGCAAGGGTGCAAAGATGACCAAAATATGTCCCCCTAAGGTACCCCCAATGTGCTCTATTGGCACCAAAGCTAAAAATGTCCTAATTTTTATATTTCTTTGTCAAATTGTCTGGTTAAAACAAGTAAACAATATTAACAGTGGATTACTATTGTGAAAGGATGAGTGAATTCAGGCCTCTCTAGGACAGTTTCGTCTAAACTTTTAAAACAAACAAACAAAAAATGACAGTTTACCTTTTAATTACAGAAGTAACATGCATATGATAAAATTCAAACTCTATCAAAGGAAATAAAATAAAAAATTATCCTCTACCATTCCTTAAAGACCCCCAGTGCTATATTATCCAAAGTAACTTTTATACCTTTTATATAAAAGTATGTATGTACACACATACACACAATGTATTCAGAGATATGTACTCTTAAAAATATATACCACACCCAAATAAAATATCATACACCTTGTTTTGCAGTTTGCATCCCCACACATCCACGTAAACATTTATCTTGAAGAGTTTTCCACAGTAGCATATAATACTTTTACATTAATAAGCCTAAAATAGGATGTCAAGTAAAAAATTACCAAATATCCCTTTTACAGAATGTCAAATTGAACCGAGAAATGAGTGAAAATGTTAATTATTGGCATCTCTGTCACATATGAGTGACTGGGTTAATGTATATTCTACCATAATCCAACTTAAAATTGGAATCTTTCGTTTTTTTCTCCAAACACTGAGAAGATTTGGCTAGAGTCTATGGGGTTATATTACTCTTATGTCCACCAAGAGCCCAAATACAAAGTTTATCAGGAGACCACACTAGAAGGCAATGAAACAATAGGAACTCACTAGGATATCATAATAGAAAAAGCTTTCACCTGAAAGAAAAATAAAAGAATCAATTTTCATGATCACAATTACAACATGGCCTTACCATGCAGACTTCTAATGCGAGCAGTGCTAACCTCAACAGACTCGACAGCTTCCCACTCCAACTGCCCTGCTGGGATGCGACTTGTAGACTCTTCCTATAACACATCTCTGCAGCACCCATCATTCCTTGAGACTGATATATGTGTGCCAACCACTGAGAAACAGAAAAAAACACCCAAAAGGTTTTAGTTTAGTACACAATGTGTTCTACTTCCAACAAATTCAATAAACTTTGATGAAGTTACGTTTTTTTAAATTACTGGTAAGTCTTGTGCTCAAAAACCAAAAATCCCAGGTTAAGAGAGGGAATAGCATTCAACAGGAAGAAATAACACTCCTACATTTGTATACACCTAATAACAAAGAATTTATGCAACAAAATTTGACAGAAATAAAAGGAAAAATAGACAAATCCTTAATCACAGTTGGAGAATTGAACACACCTATCTCAACGATTTAAAAAAAAAAGACAAAAATTGTTAAGAGTATAGAATATCCTATTAATAAAAGCCTAATATGCTAAGTGTCCAACCGTTCATTTGACTGGTTGCTATGATGCGCACTGACCACCAGGGGGCAGACGCTCCGACCAGTAGGTTAGGTTGCTGCAGGGGTCCAGCCAATCGGGACTGGGTGAGATGGGCTGGACACGCCCTGGAGCCCTCCCATGGTCCCTCCCCAGCTGGGCAACCTCCTGCAGTCCCTACCTGGCCGACTGGCCCCAATTGGCCCCGATCATGCACCAGTGGGGTCCCTTGACCTGGCCTGCACCCTCTCACAATCCAGGAACCCTTGGGGGATTGTTGGAGAGCCAGTTTCAGCCCAATCCCCACAGGCCAGGCTGAGGGACCTCAACGGTACACGAATCCATGCACCGGACCTCTAGTTTAAATATAATGAACCAGCTTGATTAAATGAAATATTTAGAAGACTGTACTCAGTAACTGCAGAATACATATTCTTTGCAAGAACCTTAAGAAAATGAAAAATTATAAGGCAAACACTTTCATGAATAGAAGTACAAAAATTCTAAACGAACGTATTAACAAATTGACCCCAGCAATATGTAAAAGGAACATACCTATACCCTATGACCCAACAAAAGATGCATCCAAGGATGGACACAGCCAGTATTAATCAGAATAGCCAAAAGTTGGAAATAATCCAAATGTCAATAGTAAAAGAAATATATATTATAGTATATTCATAAAATGAAATTTTAAAAAACCTATAGCCACATGAAACAACTAAATTAATCTCCTAAATATGATGTTGAATGAAAGTAACCATATACAAAAGAATGCTCCAATTAAATGAAATTTAAAAACAGACAAAACTAGACAGAAGTGCTAGAAGAGTAGGCCCTCCACTTGCTTTGAAATGGGGGAGACCAAAAGTGAGGCATGGGCAAGGCAGGCAGGTTGATGGAAATGCTCTGTATCTTGGTATAGGTAGAACAGCCGTAGCCAGTTTGCTCAGTGAAGAGTGTCAGCCCACCGAATGAACGGTCTTGGGTTTGATTCCAGTCAAGGGCATGAACCTTGGTTTCAGGCTCAATCACCCAGTGCCATGCTGGAGGCAACCAAACAATGTTTCTCTCTCATATAGAAGTTTCTCTCTCTTTCTCCCTCCCTTCCACTTGTGGTATTTTAAATATTGTTTACACTTCATTCTTTGTGAGTTATAGGATAACACACACAATCTCTTTGACAAGGTATTTTTACCTTTGAGAAAGAATATGAATGAGATCATCAATATCCAGTTGACCTTAATTAAAGTATCTTAACTCTCATATGGCAAACTTACTCTAAGAGAAGAAAAGAAGCACCATTTTTCTTCAAGGATTAAAGAGGAGACTTAGCTAGCATAAAAAATGCCCTTAGATAATCTTTTTAAGCAGGGACATGAAAAAGTTCATATAACAAAAGATCAGAATACAAAACTATTGTAGTAAAATAAACTTCTATAAAATCTACATTAAAAAAGCCCTTATGAAACTTCCTCTGGGATGCAGAGGGAAATATAATCAATTGAATAAAGTAATTATTGTGCTTTTTGTATTTTAAAATCAATAAAAATAAAGTACATACTCATTACTGTGTATTTGTCATTGTGGATAACCAGAGCCAGCTAAAAGGGCAGACAATCTGTTGATCCAGGCATCATTCCTGAAAATAACTATTTCTAAAAGCACTAAATTACCATTGAAATCTTGGACATAAGTGAATTATAAAGTAGCTAAGGAAAAACTACATATGCCCTCTAGAGGGAGAATTAAACATCATTATAGTAACCTTATTATAAAAATGTTTGTAATACTTCTTTAACTCTTTTACATCAACCCCATGCAAAAGATAGTATTTTCAGCATAATTTTAAATTAACTTATAATCAACAATTAAGAAAGCTCTGAAGTATTATAGCAACAGATCCAAAATTAGTATTCAAATTCCTTAGTTCCTTTTATCACAGCACCCTTTAAATCTTGAAAATGAGAGATTTATGGTGAGTTCAAAGGCAAGACAAATAAAAATGGAGCATATCCCTGACCTCAGCTAATTCAGAGTGTTTTAATTCAGCGTTCATTGTAAGAAAGGAGAGGATGTACCTGCCATGCTGGAACAGAGGTTGAGTTGGACATTACAGTTTTTTGCAGCTCTTCAAGGACAGCATCAGGGAGAGGCTTTTGTGATTCCAGCAGTGGTTTACACTGCACTTGTCTCAAAAGTAAGATAACAGCTGGCTGGTCAGGGTTACTTTTTAAATTCTAAATGTAAACCCCAGATAGAAATACATAAAATAGGTTAAAATAGGTTAAATGTTAAATGTAATAGGCAATTAAGCTATTCCCCATGTTGGGGAGGGGAGGGAATCTAAATTTGACCTTTTCTTATTAAAGTTATAAACAACTGAAAAAGAAAAATAAATAAAACACTGAACATCTTGGGAATATCAAACTCTACAGATAATCTTTAAAATCAATAATGCTATTATTGTAATATATAAGTCATGTATTATAGATTTATGTTACCTTCACTTGGTTTATTCTCAGGTGATATCTTAAGAACTTTAAGTTCTGAATGTAAATGGCAGAACTAACAATATATAAAATTAACAGTGAAGGCTAACACTACACCTTATTGGAAGAAACAATCCTATGTAAAAAAGAGCTGTAATTTTTTTCCTTCTTGAACCTCTAGGTATTCATTGCATGTCCTTCCATCAGGCACAGACTTCATAACATTGGGAGTAAGAGAAATGACCCATTTACCCATTTACCAAGCATGTACATACATACATAAATGTATTGTATACATGTATATGTGTCTCCTTCCATATATACATATGGAAGAAGTTAAAGAAAGTTCTCTACCCAAATCCTTCCACTTGTTTTAAATATTTCTTCCTTTATAGCTTGTATCTCAATAACATGTTTCTTTCTGTTGTTTTTTTTCACTAATTAGGTCATAGTCTTAAATGTATTTATTTCTAAAATGTACTTGATTGCTTTTTTTCTAAGTAAGATACTGGAACAACAAAATGACAGGAAAGGTTCATAAAAGTATCTCTTATTCTGTCAGATGGAGCATAGCTAACTGTCAATTTATGATTACTAAACTCTCACTATAAAATACTAACCTGTACTGAACAGAGATGGAATTTCTTAAGTAAAAGAGAAAGTTTATTACTCTGCTTTTCAGAGAATTCAAGGGCCAAAGAGATCTTCAAAGACCCATTCTTCTTTCTCTGAAAAATTTATATTGCTCTTTTAAAAAAATTTCTAGTAAGGCAATACAATCTCCCTGGTAAACATTTATGAAACATAGGATTTTCAGGGAAAGTGATGCTTAAAACTCTCCTAACACATTAAATTATTTCTGAGTAGATTTATAAAACTGATCTATTCATTCAGTATTTATTGAGCCCTTACTATGTGCTAAATAAGGTGCTAAGAATTTACTCACAGAGCCTATTATTCAGGAATGTAAAAACTATACTCTGAAAAGAGTAAGCAGAAATAAAAGAAACATATCGCCCCCCTAAAGGTACCAAGGAAAAAAAAAGCTATTAAGAGCTTAGAACCTAGAGTCAAACAAATGTGAGTTCAAACAGAATCTCCATCAATTTGTAGCTGTGAGCTTCTGTGCAAATTCCTCTCTAAGCCCTAGTTTTTCCATTTGTAAAAATGGGGATAATTATAAATACCTTTGCCATAGGATTGTTGTGAAATTCAAATACAAACTACTAAATGTAGTGACTGGCTTGTGGTAAATACTCAATAAATGTTGGGTGCTATCAATAATAAATGTTAGGGGCTATTATCATGATTATCATTATCACCACCACCACCACCACCACCACTACCATGTGCTCTTTAAATAACAAGCACTCTATCTGAAGTTATTTTCTAAATAGGATAAGAATCTATAAAACTCAATGCTCAATTCCATAACAATACCTTTGTGCAAAGGGCTTCAGCTTCTGATATCCTTCCTGTGTCTACTAGACCAGTGACAGCTTGGGAGAGAGACCAGTTTTCCAGAGATTCGTTGTAACTTTTGAAGAATTCTTTGTCTTTAACTATAAACAAAAAATGTCAGTGTTACTTTTTCTGCAATTTATAATGTGTTCACAGAGAAGGAAATACTTGTTAATAAGGATCACAATAAGACTTTGTTAGATAAAACCTTAACAGCCTTTAGTGTAGAGCTAATTGTTCCCACTACCTCTTGGTGATATTCTTTTGAGTACTTTATCTTGAATTTATCATTACAAAATGCTGTTTTAAACTTACTTGAAGCAGAAACAGCAGATAGCAGTGCCAAATACAAATCCATCCTTTTTGGCTGAGTGTTGTTCACTAGAGCCAACTTATCATCAGCATAACAAGCTGCCATTAGCCCAGCCCAGATAGCAGGATCACCTAAACATAGGAAATAGAGTTAGAGGCCTTGTTAATATTAACATATTGCTAAAAAACTACCAAAAATGATAGTTTACAAGCACACACAAAAATTATTTTTATCTAGAAAAGCTCCATTTTCTTAAAAGAAAATTAATTTATACTTGTTTTCAGAAGATACATTACTATATTCATCCTTCAACATTTGCCATTGTTATCAAACATGTCAGAGGATGAGAAATATCCAATTAAGCTTTTCTTCCAAGGCTAGTTCAGTTGTCTAGACTGCTATGCTACTGTGGAAAGGTCAATTATATTCACTTTAACTGAACAAGTCTCATACAAGCACGCACTTCCATCAATCAGTCCTTTCTAAAGGCTCAGTCATAGGTAAAGCAAGGTAACAATTTCTCGGTTCTTAAGAAAAGTTTGAGCCAAAAGAAAAGCTCAAGACAACTACATTTTACCTATGTTCTAACAGCCAAGCATGAAAGACACTTTATCATTCCAAGGGAAGCAACTTAGTATTATATATCTTTTCATTCATTTGATCTTTCCTTTCTTCCTTCACATCTTGATAGAAGCTTCATGGCATTAGGGGAAAGACTGATAGAAGCAGGTTAAGGAGATAATAATACCTAGAAAGAGATTATGAGTATAACCTCCTCTTTTATAACAAAAGTAGCTGTGAAAAAAGAAGCTAGAAGAGGACTTGGAACTTAGGTTTTTAAAATTTGTTTGATTTTTTATTTTATAAAGAACATTTTGCAGTTCAATTCAATGGTTAATATCTTAGTCTTGAGACTCTTGAAAAGCAAATAAATAATTTAAAATTTCCAAAAGGGGGTGCTAGTTAACAATACAGTAATTTAAGCATACATTTTTAGCTTTAGTTTTGTATTTTTTCATATCTAACTGCCCCATTTAGCATGTTTCCTATCAAATGTCTGAAATCTATAACTATTTCATTTATAGATTATTAGTACTAATGCTAATAGTACAAGAAACATTAGAAATCTTATACAGATCAAAAACTTCTGCAAAAAAATTACTTACCTCCATATTACAAAATAATCTCTGTCCCAGATAACTACCTTCTTTTTTTAAAAAAAAATTTTATTATTTAAGGTATTACAAATAGTAGTACATATGTCTCTCCCCCCTCTCAACTGACCTTCCCCCCATAAGAGATCAAGCGAAGGGCTTGTATGCATACATATAAGCACAACCAACAGACTCAAGACACTGGGGGCGGGGGGACGAGGGCAAGTAACTATCTTATTTTAAGTAACGTAAGACATATTCAAATTCCAGAATAAGGAAATGGGGACCATTCCCTAGAATTTATAATGTGGCTGAGTATTAGCTTTGGGTTTAGGTCTAACATTGACAATTATGTGGCAGCTTTTCCTCTCGGACTCATTTTTCTATAAAACAAGGCAACTGAACATGCTATCGGTTTACAGCACTACCAGCTGAAGTGGACTCAATTTCTGAATACTGATGTACTAAGATACTGAAAAACAGATTCCTTTAGGGCTTTCTAGTATTTAGATTTTGGTGGAGCAAATAGACGTTAGTTGCTAGATATTTCTTCTACCATAATTCAAATGAATTGCTGTTTTCATTAACTCACAGATAATCAGCAACTCAAATTCCCTAGGAAACAAAGTAATAATATAAATATTATATATGTGTGTATATATATAATATTTAGCTATATATACCTAAAAATATTTTAAATATAATTTGCTAAAAAATACCTCTTAATATCACAAAAGCAGTAATCTAGCAAAAAAACTGGATTTCCTTCCATTTAATTCTAAATTCTTGGGATTATATTTAAAGTTCTGAAAAGATCCCTTATATTTTTTTCACCTAAAGATCTACAAGAAGGTGGAGAGTTACTATATATAACTACAATTATATTCACTTTCATTGGACTCTAAGGACATATCTCAAAGAGGTACTCATCTTTATTACTCAGTCCCTATTTTAAGCACCTTATATGATGACTCTGCTTCCTTGGGTACATATTTCTCTAGATAATACAGGAAAATCAGAAAACATCATTAGAGAGGACCTTATTTAGGCAATCTTACCTTTCTAAAGTTTATGCCCTTAACACAATCAAAGGCTAAAAGATCTTTTGTAACTGTGGATCCACAGTAAGAATTACTGAGAATAATTCTATCTTACACTTGCTTGATAACACCTCCAAAATTCAGAAACATACCCAATGTGTAATATAAATAAACTCAAATATTTAGGGTCTCCTTTCGTTCTGATTATTTCAAAAACAAAGGACATAATAAACAATAAGATACTGGTCTGTTTATTTTATAAAAATCTCTGAAATATTAAATATTTGCAGTTTAGATAGAATCTTTACAATGTATTATGAAGATAACATTGAACCTGTTCTTTGTATAATTGCTTCCCATCAGTCCCTAGCCAAAAGCAATAGCATTCTGATCTAATAACTGTTTGAAGTGCTCTAAGGAAATAAATTGTTTAATGCTGCATTTCATATTAAAAATAATATATAAAAGTATATCTCATAACCCTACACTGCCACACATTCTAGTCCTCTAGCAGTAGTGGAAGAATGCTGATGCAGTTCACATGCAGTTCCTTAGTACCTTTTGTGATAGATGATGGGGTGTACATGACACAGCTGGTTAGAACTGAGAGCTAGCTTGGATGAGGCTAGCTAGCATTTTGGCATTTTAAACCACAGAAGACATACTTCCAATCTTCAAGGAGGTAACTACACATAAAATAACTACTAAATATATTTATTAAATAATTTATTAGCTACAGGTAAACCTTATTAAAACCTGATAGAAAATGAAAATAAAACTACCTCTTGAAAATATATATATAAAGCGCTAATATGCAAATAGACTGAACAGTGGAACAACCAAACAACTGAACAACCGATTGCTATGATGTGCACTGACCACCATGGGTACACATGGAACATGGCGGGCATCAGCAGCAAGCGGCAGAGCGTGGAACATGGCAGCTGTCAGCCATGGCGGGATGGTGGAGCAGGTGAGTGGGGGAGCCAGACCAAGGTGGAGCACTGGTCACTGTCATTGGGGTGAGCCTCTGGAGGTTACTGAAAATTCTTTGCTCCTGCATGCCACGGTCCCACCTGGTGCTTGCACCTGCTGCCAGCACCAGTCCCGCTTGCACCCACTGCTGGCACTGGCCCTGATCGGTTGGCACTGTCAGCGGGTATGAGCAGTGGCTGCCGGCCCCAATGTCCCCTCAGGGCTTCTCCACCTCCCCCTGCTCCTGAGGGATGATCGTGGCCGGCAGCTGCCTCTCGCTCCTGCCACAGGCACTGCAGCCAGTGCTCACACCTGCTGCCAGTGCCCGGCACCAGTCCCAATCACTCAACACCATCAGTGGGTGTGAGTGGTGAATGCCAGCCCCAATCACTCCTGAGGGTTGTCCACCTCCCCCTGCTCCTGAGGGGAGATCAGGGCAGCAGCTGCTGCTCGCACCCACTGCTGGCACCAGCCCCAATTGCTCCATGCTGTCAGCGGCTATGAGCAGGGCCAGTACCGTCAGCACGTGGGAGAGGCGGTGGCAGGTGCGGGGCTGCCAGCCAACAAGGGAGCAGGGCCATGGCAGGAGGGGCAGGGTGGGGGCGCGGAGGATGAGCTGAGACCCACCCCTGTGCCCACTGCCTCACAGCCCACAGTTCCTTTCAGGGTGCACAAATTCACGCACTGGGCCCATAGTATAATTCAGATTTTCAATAACAGATAATAAACTACCTTCAAGCAAACATTCTCTTGAGCCTGCTTCAATAATTGATTTACCTCTTAGTTACCACTAGCCAAATGTAGATAATCAAATATTTATATGCAAAATCTTAAAATATTTTCTTAAAATTTCCTTGTCTTATTTCATAAAAATACAAACTTTGCTCCTATAAATCACAAATGAAAGATGAACAGAATTCTAATTAATGAAGTGGGTTGTATTATATTCACCTGGAGAAAGGAGAGCTGCCTTCTGAATGGTCTTTAGTGCAATATTTTTTTCATCTTCTGCTGAACTGCTTCCCATAGCCAACTGATTTACTGCAGTGTACAGTAATGCCTTCTACACAAGAGAAAAGAAAGGTATAAACCAATTCTCTTCAAAGCTACCTGCGTTCAATGTGACTAAAAGTATGACTTTATTGAATATGATGTGACCCCTAAGCCGAGGAAGAAGAATTATTCTTTCATCAAACATATTATTTAACAAGTACGACATTTCCTTTACTAGGACAAACTAACCTTTCCATGATTTGAGTCCAGAATATGAGCCACATTTCCTGCTACAGCGCCTCCCTATAATAAAGAGAATTAATTTTTTAAATAAAACTGATAAAAATCTCTATTGAAGCATGTGAAAGGTTCGGTTTTATCGCATTCACAACTTCTAAACTCCTTAAGTATCAACTTATTATTGTTTTAAAAGACCAGTTTAATATTTTTATTTAAAAAATGCTTTTTTTATTATAATCATTTCAACTCTGCTCATTAAAGATCTAAAAGTCCTATGATTTTACATATTACCAAATAAACATACACATTTTCTTTTCTTTTTTTAAATATATTTTATTGATTTTTTACAGAGAGGAAGGGAGAGGGAGAGAGAGTTAGAAACATTGATGAGAGAGAAACATCAACCAGCTGCCTCCTGCACACCCCCCACTGGGGATGTGCGCCCGCAACCAAAGTACATGCCCTTGACCCGAATCAAACCTGGGACCCTTGAGTCCGCAGGCCGACTCTCTATCCACTGAGCCAAACCGGTTAGGGCAAACATACACATTTTCTAACAATATAAAAGACTGTAAAAGAAAGACAGAAAGAGAAAAAAGGAGAGAATGGGGGTGAGAGACCACAAAACCTATTATAAGATAAACTAACGTGGTTTCTCCACAAAAATACAGTATTTTAAAAACTTCTGTATTCCCTAGTAAAATGAATAAAGTTCAGAGGAATAGAGTTAATGAAGCTCATCACTGCTTCAATAATCAACTCAATACTAAAATGAGAAAAACATGCAGCCAGGTCAGCATGGCTCAGTGGTTGAGAGTCGATCTATGAACCAGGAGGTCACGGTTCGACTCCAGGTCAGGGCACATGCCCAGGTTGCGGGCTTCATCCCCAGTGTGGGGCATGCAGGAGGCAGCCGATCAATGATTCTCTCTCTCATCATTAATGTTTTTTTCTCTCTCTGTCCCTCCCCTTTCCTCTCTGAAATAAAAATATATTAAACAAACAAACATATGCATAATAGTTTTCATAAAGTTGATTTGAAATCCTTCATTTTTTAAAATTCAGTTACATATTTTACCTGGAAAAAAATAAGGATGGTTTCATTTTAAGTCACAAGTATACTATAATCTTCATTTAATATCAGAAGTGTATAAGTGTATCAGAAATGTTTTTTTTTAATATATTTTATTGATTTTTTACAGAGAGGAAGGGAGAGGGATACAGAGTTACAAACATCGATGAGAGAGAAACAACCGCCTCCTGCACACCCCCCACTGGGGATGTGCCCGCAACCAAGGTACATGCCCTTGACCGAAATCGAACCTGGGACCCTTCAGTCCGCAGGCCGACGCTCTATCCACTGAGCCAAACCAGTTAGGAACAGAAATGTTTTTAAAACAGTATTTTAACACATAAAGAATGCTAAAACTAAACTCTTTAAAATGTCAATATAAAACAAATAGAAGATGGATTAAAAACAAGAATGTCAACACAGCAGAGGAGGAGGATTCAGAAGTTATATTTGGGATTACACATTAGCATAGCCACTAAATGTGATTTTGCACAAGTTATTAAATCTCTATGTTTCAAGTGTCCTCCTTTATACAATGGACATTCATTGGACCTACTTCATATGGTTGTTGGGATTCAATGACAAACTACATAAAAATGACTAGCACAGTAGCTGGAACATAATAACTAATTCCTTTCAGTGTCTAATAATGATGGTCTTCTGCCATTTGCAGATCCTAACAAACCTGAATTTTCATTTTGAAGGACTCGTGGGCTAGTGGGGCAAAAATCAAAGCCCAGTACTCACATAAAAAGGGGGAGTATTAGGAAACCTATATAAAAATACGTTGAGATCCCTCAGGTGAAGCTGAATCAGAAGTTAAACCAGGTTTCAAATGACCTTGAAATCCAGGCACAGTGTAGCCTAGTTGGTCCAGAAACCTCAAGTTCTCAGCTTTAAGGTGGTTCCAGATTGGTGGAGCTCTCAAGCACCTGGCAGAAAATAAGTGCAATTTCTATCTATAGAAAGGTGTCTTAATCCTAGGCTGCAAATTATTTTCAAGTATACACAATCAAGTAAACAAAGCCACTGTGTGCGAAAGCCAGTAGGAACAACAAACAGGCCCACACAGACTTCAGATATTGAAAGTTTTAGATGTAGTAAGTGTTCAAAACATATTGCCTACTATCGTATGTTTACCAACTAGTTAAATAAACAAGGAAAGCTCATATCAAACACAGAAGTTAACAAAATACTTCATAGACTCCTGAAAAATATCTGGCTTTTATGAACTAAAGTACAGTATGTAATATCCTGTATAGAACCTTGATTTTAAAATGTCAATATAAAACAAATAGAAGATAATCCTGTTTAGATTTACATTTTTTAAACATTGGCAGTGTTCTAGTTCTTGTATTCTTATATTTAAGAAGATTTTAAATGAATTTATCTTTGGGGGTTCAAAACACAATAGCTAATGCTTATTAAGTGGCAACATTATAAGCATAATCTTATCACAGTCATTAACAAAATCTGTATGCCTTCAAGAGTCCATCTAATTCTCTGCATCGTCCATAACACCCAAAGCAGTACATAAGTACATGGAAGAAACTCAATGTACTCTTTTTGAGTAACTATTGGAAATTATGGTTAAATAACAGAACTCCCTTGATGCATTAATTTTTTTCAGAATTATGCTAATACTTTAAAATTACATTATTTACCACATCACAGGTTACTTAATCTTTTTGCCAAAATTTAGAACATTACTCACCTTAGCATTTCGTTGTGCATACTGAGCAACCACTCGGGACAACAGAGACCAAAGAGCAGGATCAGCTGGGTTACTAGAGATCATCAAAAGCAAAGGGCTTAGAGATGGGAGTTACTTTAACCACAAAAAGTCCAAGCAACCAGCATTTTATCTAGTACCTAAGCTTAAAATCCTAAACCAGCAGTTGGACATCCCCTGAAGGGTCTTGGATTGTGAGAGGGTGCAGACTGCGAGAGGGTGCAGCTAGGCTGAGGGACCCCGCCCCCCGCCCCCCGCCCCCCCGGTTTCATGCACTGGGCCTCTAGTTTCATATAATTGTCCATGTGTGTCTTAATTTTTAGAAAACATATTTTATATCTCTTTTATACAACAATCCTTATGAAAATAAGAAAAATAAATCAGCAATTTGATAATTACAAAGCCATAAGATCTAATTAAGAAAGGTTAAGGAAATGTAATATATGTGTTCAAAGAAAACACAAAGAGATGAGAACTATGGAAGGAAAACATACTCATGATATAACACTTTACTGCTGAAGATAAATACCACTGCTGCTAGTGAGAACAGGTTTCTATACTCCAAACTTTGAATACGTTAATGAATGCTTCTGTGGCCAAAATATTCTTAAAGCCATCAAAATGGACAGTATCATGTAACAACCTGACAACATCACACACGTGAGAATTAGTAAGGGCTTACATACTAAAGTTTGGAAGGACAAAATTTCTGTTCTCTATTAACTGAATTAAAAAAAATCTTCATAGATGAAATAATATGATTTTATAGTCAATTTCATAAAAAACACATTTTAGTTTCCAAATGTATATGCTTATCACCTCATCTTATATTCCTGATAAGATCCAAATGTCAGAGACCACCTCATCAAGTATAATTCACCCCAAGTTTACCAGCACAACATTTACCTGTGAACAGCTTTAGATGCTTGTCTCTGCACTGCCACACTGCGGCCTTGCAGTGCATAAATTGCTGAAGTAAGAAGGCACCTCTGATAATCATTGTCTTTCTGTTTGACGTGCTTCAGTAACTCATTAAGTGCTGCTTTTGACAGTGTAGCATCCTGCATTGCCAATCCCAAGGCACACAGAGCTTGAAGGCTCTCTATGGTTGGCTCCTTTAAGACAGAGCTATAAATATATTTTTAATTGATTAGTTATAAATACAGTAGTCTGTAACTATCTATTACAACATATTTAACATCTAGTAGGAAAAGCAATTTACTTAATTACTTAGCAAACTAAGCCCAGCTTTGAGATAAATGTAAGAACAAACTGCTTGGCTTCTTGTAACAGCAATTTCCCTGATTATCTGGCCTTTCACAGAGCAGCAATAGCCAAATTTATTTTTTGGTAATTATATCTAAGTTTTAGAAAAAAACTTAATACTTCTAATAATAATTATGAATGTTGTACTATAAAAAAAGAAAACATCTAAAAACTTTTTAAACAGTTTATTAAAATATAATAGAAATATTTAAAACATTACAAAATAACGCATAGGTAATTCTGGGTTTTTACAATGATTGAGGAGTGTCCTTAGCATTTAATGAGTGGGAGAAAGAGATGTACTCTTCTTGCAATGGGAAAACCATTCTGTACTATGAGTATTTGTATTACTGAAAATGCCAATAAAGCACTTAGTTGATAACCACTGTCTAATAGCATATCTTAATCATCTATTGCTTTTAAAAAAATTAAGAATAACTTTCTAAAAAAAAATCCAGAAGTCAAAAAATACTATATGAATAACCACATATATCATCGGCTGTTATTTTTAACTTATGCCCAAAATATAGAAACAGATACAAGTTATATTGGTAGCATTTTTTTTTTAAAGACTCAACTTTAAATTAACTTTATCATGCTAACTTGAAAAAGGAAAAATCTCTTTGGGGATGCAAAAAGCCAAAAACAAGACAGTTACAACTGGCTTCATTAAATTTTAAGATCCTACTAGATCAGGTAGTAAATTACTCATTTAAAAAATGAAAAAGTAGGGAGAAACCAAGATGGCGGCATAGGTAAACACCTAAACTGCTGCCTCGCACAACAATATCAAAACTACAACTAAAAGACAAAACAGACACCATCCAGAACCACAGGAAAGCTGGCTGAGTGGAAATTCTACAAATAGAAGGAAAGAGGAAAGCACATTGAGACTGAGAGGAGCTGCAAAAGGCTGAGGTACGGAGATGTGCACGCACGCAGAGAGGTCGGGTGGCTGAGTGCGTGGCTGGCTTTCTCAAGTGGGAAGGAGATGGAAGCTCCCAAATGCACTGAACTCCAGTCCTGGGAGAGACTCTGGGAACCCAGACTCATTCGGGGGGAATCTGGACTGTCAGGAAAAGAGAAAGCACACTGAGACTCGGGAGCTGCAGAAGGCAGAGGTCCGGAGGTGTGCGGGTGCAGAGAAGACTGACTGCTGAGTGCACGGGCGGATGAGCGCGCGGCTGGCTTTCTAAAGCGGGATGGAGAAAAATGCTCCCGACTGCACTGAACTCCATTTCCATGAGAGTTTCTGGGAACCCAGACTCATTCGGGGAGAAACCGGACTGTCTAGCAGCAGGCAAAACTCAAGGGCGGCTTTCTCTCAGAGGTGCTTGCAGCGATTACCGAGGGACACTGAGACCCAGGGGCCTCCTAGGGCAGGGCTGATGGGAAGCCAAGGTTGTCTGCTCCGCCCTGAGACTCCGCCCCATCCAAGCTGAGCACAGAGGCTTTTGCAATTTTGCAAGTTTTGTCTCATAAGAGTATCTCCAGCACAGAAGTTCTCCCAGCGTAGACACAGCTGATCCTCACAGCCAATTGGCCTGGAGGCCAATTCCTCCCAGTGATACCAACAACAATCAAGAGTTAACTACAACAAGGCTGTACACACAGTCCACAAAGGGGAGCACCAAAAGTGTCCACCTCACGTAACTGGGAGAGGCTGAGCCACTGGGCCCTATAAGACACCTACTATACAAAGCTACTCTACCAACTCAGGGAAGCAGCAAAAATGCGGAGAAAAAGAAACAGATCACAAATGAAAGAAATGGAGGAAAACAAATGACTGGATATAGAGTTCAAAACCACTATAAGTTTTTTCAAGAATTTCCTAGAAAAGGCCGATAAATTTAGTGAGACCCTCGAGAATATGAAAAAGGACCAACTAGAAATTAAACATACACTAACTGAAATAAAAAATTGTGAGACCTAACAGCAGACTAGAGGACTGCAAGAATCAAGTCAAAGAATTGAAATACAAAGAAGCAAAAAACACTCAACCGGAAAAGCAAAAAGAAAAAAGAATCCAAAAACTTGAAGATAGCGTAAGGAGCCTTTGGGACAACCTCAAGTGTACCAACATCAGAATTATGGGGGTGCCAGAAGAAGAGAGAGAGCAAGATACTGAAAACCTATTTGAAGAAATAATGACTGAAAACTTCCCCCACCTGGTGAAAGAAATAGACTTACAAGTCCAGGAAGTGCACAGAACCCCAAACAAAAGGAATCCAAAGAGGACCACACCAAGACACATCATTAAAATGCCAAGAGCAAAAGAGAAAGAGAATATTAAAAGCAGCAAGAGAAAAACAGTTAGTTACCTACAAGGGAGTACCCATACGATTGTCAGCTGATTTCTCAACAGAAACTATGCAGGCCGGACGGGAGTGGCAAGAAATATTCAAAGTGATGAATAGCAAGAACCTACAATCAAGATTACTCTACCCAGCAAAGCTATCAGTCAGAATTGAAGGGCAGATAAAGAGCTTCACAGATAAGAAAAAGCTAAATGAGTTCACCACCAAACCATATTATATGAAATGCTGAAAGGTATCCTTAAGAAGAGGAAGAAAAAGAAAAAGGTAAGATAAAAATTATGAACAACAAATACGTATCTATCAACAAGTGAATCTAAAAATCAAGTGAATGAAAAATCTGATGAACAGAATAAACTGGTGAATATAATAGAATCAGGGGCATAGAAAGGGAGTGGACTAACAATTCTCAGGGGGAAAGGGGTGGGGGATGCGGAAAGAGACTGGACAAAAATTGTACACCTATGGATGAGGACAGTGAGGGGGAAGTAAGGGCAGAGGGTGGGGTGGGAACCAGGTGGAGGGGAGCTATGGGGGGGAAAAAGAGGAACAATTGGGCAGAGATCCAAGATGGCGGCGTAGGTAAACACCTAAACTGCTGCCTCGCGCAACAATTTCAAAAATTCAACTAAAAGACAAAACGTCTATCACCCAAAACTACGGGAAAGCTGGCTGAGTGGAAGTTCTACAACTAGAAGGAAAGAGAAAAGAGCATTGAGATGTGCACGAGCGCTGGAAAGCTGAGGTACGGAAGCGCGTGATCCGGGCTGGCGGAGGGCGTTGCTTTTTTCAACCCAAAGGGAGACAAGCCACCGACTACTCTGAAATCCAGTTTCTGGGGAGATGCGGGGGACCCAAACTCCTACCGGGAGAAGCTGGACTGTCTGCCAGTGAGGGCGGCTTGCTTGCAGAGCTGCGCGCAGGAATAATTGTTTATGGCACTGGGGCTTGGGACTCCAGGACGCCGTCTGGGACACAGAGCCGGCTAAC
The DNA here is from genome assembly GCA_026230045.1 of Corynorhinus townsendii. Taxonomy (NCBI): domain Eukaryota; kingdom Metazoa; phylum Chordata; class Mammalia; order Chiroptera; family Vespertilionidae; genus Corynorhinus; species Corynorhinus townsendii. Next base: position 28,719,279 of record JAPDVU010000012.1, read on the forward strand.
TAGCAGCCATTGCTGTTTGCCACGCCCTAGCCTAGTGACACCCTGAGACCCCGCCCTGCACCACCTACAAACCCACCCAAGCTCCAAGCAGCCGCTTTTGCATAAGAAAGCCCTGCCCTATCGCAGCTTAACCTAGCAAACTTGCAGCCCAGGTCAGACAGCTCCAAAACCTCAAACCTCAAGCAAAGAGGAGAAAACTGTAGCTCTCACTGTAGCTCCTGCTGGATGGCCTCAGACAGTAGCTGACCTGCACCCCATTGGAGATCCAGAAGCCAGTGTACCTAGTGGTCAGAGTGAGACACCAGATTTCAACTCCTCACATCCATAAGTGACACATTCAAGAGGCAGACTCAGTGAGCACCAAAGCCCCACTGAAACAAGTCCTGTCCCATAAGTGTGTCTTCAGCGCAGCAGTTCTTCCATTATAGACACAGTGAGTGCTCACAGCTAATTGGCCTGGAGGTCAATTCCTCCCAGAATACCAACAGCAATTAAGGCTTAACTGCACCAAGTCTTTGCACTCAGCCCACAAAGGGGTGTACCAAGAGTGTCCACATCAGGTGATTTGGGAGGCTGAGCTACTGCCCCCTATAGGTCACCTACCACACAAAGCCACTCCATCAACACAGGGAAGCAGCCAAAATGTGGAGACAAAGAAACATGTCACGAATGAAAGAAACGGAGGAAAGCAAACTACTGGATGACATAGAGTTCAGAACCACATTTATAAGGTTACTCAAGAATCTTCTTAAAACCGCTGAGAAACTTGATGAGACCTTCAAGGAGCTTAATGAGAATGCCAAAAAAATGGAAAAGGATCAGTCAGAAATGAAGCATACACTGTCTGAAATAAAGAATATACAGAAACTCAACTGTAGATCAACGTACCCCAAGAATCAAACCAAAGATCTGAAATATGTGGAAACAAAAAACATCCAACCAGAAAACAAAAAGAAAAAAGAATCCAAAAATATGAAGATAGTGTAAGGAGCCTCTGGGACAACTTCAAGCGAACCAACATCCGAATTTTTGGGGTGCTAGAAGAAGGGAGAGAGCAAAATATTGAAAACCTATTAGAAGAAATAATGACAGAAAACTTTCCCTACCTGGTGAAAGAAATAGACGTACAAGTTCAGGAAGCACACAGAACCCCATACAAGAGGAATCCAAAGAGGACCACACCAAGACACATCATAATTAAAATGCCAAGGGCAAAAAACAAAGAGAGAATATTAAAAGCAGCAAGAGAAAAACAGTTAGTTACCTCCAAGGGAGTACCCATACGACTATCAGCTGATTTCTCAACAGAAACTATGCAGACCAGAAGGGAGAGGCAAGAAATATTCAAAGTGATGAACAGCAAGAACCTACAACCAAGATTACTCTACCCAGCAAAGCTATCATTCAGAGTTGAAGGTCAGATAAAGAGCTTCACAGACAAGAAAAAGCTAAAGGAGTTCATCACCACCAAACCAGGATTACATGAAATGCTGAAGGGTATTCTTTAAGAAGAGGAAGAAGAAGAAAAAGGTAAAGATGAAAATTATGAACAACAAAATGACATCAAATACATACCTACCAACAAGTGAATCTAAAAATTAAGTGAATAAAAAATCTGAAGGACAGAATGGACTGGTGAATATAATAGAATCAGGGACATAGAAAGGGAGTGGACTGACGATTCTCAGGGGAAGCAGGTGTGAGGGGTGCGGGAAGCGATTGGACAAAACTCTTACTCCTATGGATGAAGACAGTGGCGGGGGGTAAGGGCATGGGGTAGGGTGGGAAATCAGGTGGAGGGGAGCTATGGGGGAAAAAATAGAGGAACACCTGTAATAATCTGAACAATAAAGATTTATTAAAAAATAAATAAATAAATAAAATAAAGGGGAGCCCTAACCGGTTTGGCTCAGCGGACAGGGTGGAGGTCTGGGGACCGAAGGGTCCCGGGGTTCGATTCTGGTCAAGGGCACATGACCGGTTGTGGGTTTGATCCCCAGTAGGGGGTGTGCAAGAGGCAGCTGATCAATGATTCTCTCTCATCATTGATGTTTTTATTTTTCTCTCCCTCTTCCTTTCTATCTGAAATCAATAAAAAATACAAAAAAAAAAAAAGAGGAACAATTATAATAATCTGAACAATAAAGATTAAATTTTTAAAAAATGAAGTAAATAAGTAAGTAAGAAAACAAACACAGTGCACAGGATGATTCTGAAGGACTGGATGGATCCAGGACTAAGAATTAAGACATGATCTCTAGTTCCACCTGTGACCATCAGTTCAGAACCAGGTGGCCTAATCTCTTTTGTTCACCAAACAGTTCCTAAAGCATTGCGAACTTCATTTTACATGGCTCCAAATTTGAAACCATTATTTAAGTATTTAGTCATGTTAAGTTACTGTTTACATCAACCACACATACCATTTAAACAGCAATGTCTTGGCTACATCCATTTTTCCTTGTTTATACTCGGTTATTGCCAGAGCTGTCAAGATATGGGCTTTGTCTTGCTCTGATTCAACAATAGACAAGGCTCTCTCATAGGCTGTTATATAGGATTGGAAACAAAGGAAAACAATATAAAAGAAATCCTGATTGACAATCTATCAGATTTTTCCTTTCCTAATTCTATTTTTCAAAAGATCTAACTTTAACTATATCTTATTGTTCCCTTGTTTTCAAGCGGATGAAATAAAAATGTGTAATAATGTAACTGGTTTAGCTGTTCCAAAGTAATTCTGGGGCTGACATTGGGATTATTATATGATGTCCCTAATTTCTATCTTCAGAATATTGAGAGGGGTCTTAGTCACCACCTTCAAAACAAGTGAAGGCTGGCAGCCACAGAGATAGCACCAAATTCCATGTGCAGACCAGCAACTCCATCAAATAGATCCTTACAATGAGCTGCACACACAGAGGGGGGGCCCATATATGTGAAAATGCACTCAATTAGCAACTTTGCAGAAACCAAAATATACTATTATTAACAATGGTTGAGATCTTCATTTATCAGAAATTTACATTTAAGCACTGTGAAGTAGTAAGTACCTGCTTTCAAGTGCTAACTCATGTCAACCGTACGTGATCTTGGGGCTCAGTTTCCTTGTCAAAATAATGAAAATAAAACACAGCTAATAACACTGCTATAAGGACTAGTCATCATAATAACCTACTAACTGACAAACAGATAAAAAGTTCCTAGTATTGTTCCTGACTCCTAGTCAAGATGTTCATAAACATTGCAACCCGTACCCCCATCTCAATATTACATCTTTCTTTATGTAAGGTCATTGTGATCAAATTCCTCTGAACCTTGGAAAAGTAAGATGTGACCTTCAGCTTTAAGCAACAGACTCACCTTTACTGCTCTCTTTATACAGACCCTTCATAAATAAAGCCAGTGCAAAGCCTATGATGTCTTCTAACTCTTCAAGGGGTGTTGACTTAAAAGCCTGGATAGCTTTATCATATTCACCAATGGAACTAAGAAGCAAAACAAAACTTACTTTTAACATAAAAAATAATTCTGGCTTACATCATCAAAATATAGAGATATTATTATAACACCTTTCTTCTAATGGCTTTACTACTTCTAATGGCTTAACTATCAGAGTTAAAGCTGTAGAAAGGACTTAAAATAAAAAGCATATCATTTATTTCACATAGGATATACTAAGGGGATTTAACTTTACACTTTGCTTCTTTTAAATAATATGTAAATATGACTAGTTTTGCTAAAGTGCAAAGTGTTTTTAATAAACAAACGAATTAAAATCCAAAATTTTAAAAATAATTTCAAGTTCTTTTATACAGAAATCTACATTTTTAAGCTTAATACATTAAATATTATTCCCATAAGTATGGTTCTAGAACCTTGTACAAGCCTAGCATGTAAAAAAATTCCTTAGAATCAAATCTAGACTTCGTATACACTGTTTGGAGGGCACATAGAAACATTAAAATTCCATAGATAAAACTACACATGATCTTTTCTGTACTTAATAGGTATAAAAGTAAAAATCTGTTATATCTGATACTAAATGTAATACTTCTTAATAACAGAAAATAACTTGTTTTGCTTATTTAAAAATGAAGAGAAACTGCCATCACCTGGAATAGAAACACTGTATATTTGATATTTTTACTTAGTATCCATCACTATAACCAGAAGCCATTTCTATTTTTAATGTTATTGGAAATCTTTTCATAAAATTTTTTAAATCTTGGGAGTGGGTGGGAACTAAAAATATAAGCAATCTTTGCTTCTAAAATTCATTTTACAAAGGTGAAAGAATTTTAACATCAATAAAGTCAAATTTTATAAATATCTTGATAAAGGGAAGAGTGCTACTTTAGACTGTTTATGAATAAATACATTCAATTTGGGGGCAGCTCTCAACTTGGGGAATGCTTCCTTAGCTTCAACTAAAACCTTACCCCCTTAACACATATGCTCTGGTCCTAGTTCTGTCCTCTAAAACAACTGGGTTCATTTTTATTCTTTTAAAAAATATGTCTTTTGAAATAAGAAGTCTTTGGGAACCTTAAGGAAGCGATGTGGCTCTCTCTTCACTCACCAAATGCACACACACAGAAATTTTTATGTATTATTTCAAAGTAATTCAGAATTTTCTGAATTCCTAACGTCCACCCCCAGTTTAAAAATATACAGGAAATAAAAATAAATCCAATTCTTCCAATTAATTAGGCTTCTACTTTAAAGACAGCAACTGTTTCTCTTCCAAATGTTCTCTTATGTTGTCCACAACCATCAGGTCTAAACCTGCTCCTCATAAAGCACACTGGAGTTAGGTATTGTCCCAGGTACAGGAAACTGTTAACACAGACTGCCTTTATGGGAATTAGGTATCCTGGGGGAATGTCACTAGCCCACTACTCTAGAAACTTGTCATCACCTCACTAGTTCCATAGCTTTCACCAGAAATATCAAGTAGGCCACAGAATTAATGGGGGAAAAACATGCTTACCATAACAATCTGCCATAATTTCTAATTGCATCATGATAATTAACTTGGTCTTCTGCATTCTGTAACAACAAAATTGCCCTTAAAAAAAAAAAGGCATTTTAAGTTATCTATATGCAATAGCATTTTTTCACCCTTCTTCATTAATTGAATCTACAGATTTTTGCTTTTGTTTAATTCTACTATTTTTTTAATGCTAAGTTATAACACCTATTCACACTTTATTAAACTGGTACCACAAAAGAATACTTAATACTTAGATTTTAGATTGTCAGGAAAATTACTTTAACAAAGTGAATCTTGTAAGTGAAATCATTTCTCTCTCTTTCTCTCTCTCTCTCTCAGGTTAAGGAACAGTTTTAAATATTCCAAAAATTTTCATCTAAGAATGGAAAAACAACTATGTTGATGTCTTAAGTTCTGACATATTTGAACTACATAGAAACACTCTAAAATATTTATATAATAGTAGTTTGAGTTAGGAAGTCAGGAAATTGATTGCTTTCATGTGCCTTTAACAGTTACATACAGAAACGTATGTGAGCAATACTGAGTTCAGAGAAGGGAAGGTGTTACAAGGAGTCCTCAGAGGCTTAGAATTAATTCACCAACATGCTGACAGCCCAGATTTTTACCTTCTCCTGCTCAGTCCCCTTTGGGCAAGCAGGAAAATGTTTAACAACTAAAGGAATGAAATACTTAGTAATATTTTATTTTCTGTTTAAAAATGATTAGCCAGGAAGAAACACCCAAGAAAAGCTTCTACTACCCCTGATGTTACATGAAAAACAAAAATTAGCCAGAGAAGTCTAGGAGAGAGTATTGTAAAGACAGTACTATATTAAAAAGTATACTTCTGGTTAGATTTAATACCTAACTTGTAGTTTTAAGCCTCAAAAACCTGTTTAAGGCAAAAACACAGTAATGAACAGGTAAAAAGGAGTGGTACATATCCAAGTGACTGTGGAGTTTGCCATTTTAAGTTGAAGGTATAACGAGTATCAGATTCATAATGTGTGATTATAATATGTACCCTAAAAAAGTAGTGAGCACCCTAAAGATTTCTAGTTTTCTGTTAAAAATCCTGCTCACTGTTGTATTTTATCATATGTATACAGTTTGCTAACTGGTAAGTTTATTATTACAGTGAAAGAAATATAATTGTGGTTTTTCATAATCCTCTCCACTTACACCTGGAAAAATAACTTTATTATATAACCTCCAGTACTATCTAGTGATTGCTCCTTTCAACTACAGAGAGATCCATCAAAAAATGGCAAAGTATTTAGGAAACCTCAATTGATTTTTAAATCTAACAAGGCCTCTTCTAAAAATCTATTATTTAGATGGGGCACCTCAGAAGTTCAGCAACCAGGTCTTTTAACTTTTCATCTGGTCCTCACAAGATCAATAGTTATTTTCTTATTCACGAATCTTTATTTCCTTTCCTACTGTTCTCCTGTCTGGTCACTGCACTTGAGCACATGTCCCTGTTTCTTCGACATGCTAAGTGCACTCCTGACTCAGAGTACTTGCTCTTGCCGTTCCTTCTGCCTGGAGCGCTCTTGTCCTGAAAGCCAAATGGCTTGTGGCTTCACTTCAGTAAGGCCAGGCCTCATGTGCCTCCCCATTAAACCTACCCTTCTTAAAACCTATCTCAAATTCACTGCCTGCCTCTGTAATTTCTGGTCCTCTACTTTGATTTTCTTTCTTAGCAATTACCACCATCACAGATGACCTACTAGCCTATCATGTGTCTCCCTGACCTGAACAGGAGCTCCATGAAAAAGGGGCCTGTGTCTGTTTTAGCTCACTGCTAAGCTGCCAGAGCCAAGGACACTGCTTGACTCACAGCAGTTCAAAAAACATTTACTGATGGGTAAATATAGAGTAGACTAAAGTGGCTCAAACAAATATATAATGTTCTGATTTCTTCCCTGAATAAATACATGTATTTAATAAAGCTAGACACAGTCTAAAGGGATGGATTTTTCTAAAACAGAATCTGAGGGTTTTTTAGTTTGGTTTTCCTTTTTCTTTTCTCTCTCTCGCTCTCTCTCTCAGGTCAAAGAACCAAAACCAAAATAGAGCTGAAAATTTGAACTGCATATTTTCACCTTCATAAATGTAATAATAAATAAAATATTAGGAAAAATGAAAACATTTATTTAGTACCTTCTTCATGAGAGTGAGACTAAATAAAAAAAAGCCACTAACATATAAGGACGGCATTTCGGTTAAAGGCAAAGTTTACCTGTGGAGTGCATCTGCTGCTTCCTTTTTCAGCTGTAGATGTTCATTTAAATAACTCAGCATTGTGAGAGCTGGAGCATAGTTTGGAATTCTTTCTGGAAATCCAAAAACAGCTATTCTTTACATGTACATAATGGTTGTATTTGTAAGATATTAATTTTACTTTCAATTTTTTAATATTTAAACAGATTATCACTTGAAATCTTTGGCATTGTTAAGAATAGCAGTCTGATTATCTTGACTATAAAATACCAGTACATCATTTCAGAATTCTTCCACATTTTTCAATAACATTTATAGTTACTACAAATTATAATTCTTCCAAATTATTCAGTAACATTTATAGTTACTACATACTTTAAGTGTTTTAAAGTTTAAACGTTTTATCCCTAATGGTATAGTAACTTGAAAATGTACCTCATGTTAAAACTATGCATTTGATTTATAAGGAAAATTCAGTTCTTCAGCTAATCACGTAAACCTTCCCAGGATTAATTTTTCTTGGGGGTTGTGTTCCAATTTCTATGTATGTTTTTTTAAATAACTCAGTACCATACACTAGAAACAGAGGATGACTTTGGTATTGCCAATGCAGTATTTTGAAATGTTCATGTCAAAAAAGATCATGTATCTGATGATGTACAAAGAAAACATCTGATCTAATTAAAAGCTGTATTAAGAAGCAGGCCTTCAAATCCCTTAAATTGTTTAACAAAATACAGTGCAATCATATCATAGCTTATGTGATGGTTATATTCTAACATCAAAGCATAAGGTGTAATCATTGTTGGGGAGCACACAAGACTTGGTTGGAAAGTTTGTAAGGAGGACATTCTAATAAAGGGGAAGAGTATGGAAGGCCGCCTGCCCTGTTTATCGGAATTTTGACTTACAGGGAATTTAAGGGAGTGTTGAACGCAGCACCCCTAATTATTTCTGACCTTTCCAAACAAGTCTGTGCACGTGTAGACCCCCAGGTGCTTACTGGAATCCTTATCCTTAATCCCTGGATGCCCTTGCCTAGAGGACAATGTAAACACATGTGTCCTCCCAAGATTGCTCACCTTACTGACAGTATCTAAAGATAAAAACTGCAGTAAAAGGCTAATGAGGAAGGCAATCGAGGCAGCCTGGTCCTTTGGCCAGGCCATCCCTTAGCCCTCTCTTTCACAGTGAAACTGTCAAGAGTAATTTGTTCATCTGTTGTTCAGGGGCTGCTGGTCATCCCCAGCAAGGTAGTGCCCTGTGTGAGGAACAAGGAACACAACGAGACACGGCAGAATCCTCGAAAAGGAAGGAAACAAAATTAACTGCGCAGTAAGTCATTGGAGTCCGCTTCGGATTTCCAAATTCGAGGGAATTGTTTTTCAGCTAAGGTGGACAGCAACTGTCCACTGAGTAATAGATCTCTTTGTTACTTAAAAAGTTATTAAAAGCAAATGGTGCCTATGATTTATAATTCTTGGTTTCCTGATGATGGAACATTAGATGTTGATCTCTGGGAACAGGTAGGCAGGAATTTAAAGAGAAATCAGACCCAGGGAAAACGAGTGCCTTTGTCATCTTTAACTATGTAGGCTCTTGTCCGAATTGCACTATGACCGCTTTATACTGAGGCGCAAAAGCCTACAGAGCGCCATTTACTACCGCCCCCTCCTCCTGAAGGAGAGCCTGTGAAACCTGTAATACCTAAGGCCCCCGGCCCTCCGCCTCTGGTGTGGGAAGGCTCATCAACTAGAGAAAATGGGGCTAACAGTCCATTTACAAAAAGATTGCTTAATGTTTTGTCTGAAAATTACCATACGACGCCTTGGGACTGGCAGATTTTACCAAAACAACTCTGGATGCCAGTCAATATTTGGTATGGAGAGCAGAATATGATGAGATCTGTGAACAACAGGCTGTTTGTGGGTGTTTACTGATGGCCCCACCTGGGAGCCCTCTAGGCCACATCTGGCTCTAAGTCCCAGGCACTGTAAAACATCTTCTGAAAGATCCATGAAAAGAACTGATTTATTAAGTCTTGTCTGTGTGTTATGCGTGCCTGTAAATATCGTATGAGTGTCTGTTGACTGTTGTTTTATTTGTCTTTGTTATTTGGTTTGTTTAAAGATGAGGCATATCTCACATTCCTAGGGGCCCCAGCTACTTGTAGCAGGATGAACACATGGCAGGGATTGCAGGAACTTCCCAGCAGCTGCCAAGAATTCTTAATCTTGGGTATCCTTCCTGCTCTCCCTCTCAAGTCATCAGCCACTGGAAACTCTTAGCTAGTGAAAGTTCTTGTCTGTCTGTAATGTAGCTTGGTTACTGATTGATGTTCTTTGCTTGCTTTCTTATCTTTGGGGGACTTAGTTTGAAGATTCTAAGGCTAATGTCCCAGTCCACCCTTTTATGAGTACTCATTCATTTACTGTGGGGTTTTTCTGTTTCTGTTTTTAAGATCTCTTCTTATATGTAAGATTTCATGTTGTTAGTCTACTCAGAAAGAAGAAATATGGGAAATAACATCTTCTAAACCCCACAAGTCTTTTTCCTAGAAGGATCAGACTTCTAGAAGTGCCCTCCAGGAGGCTGCAGAAATAACAGTGGGGGGCCCAACTCCCATTTTTGTAAAAGAAAAAAAATTACTTTAACATTTAAGCCACTGAAAGCCAGTGAGTTATCCCTGTTACAAAAGTTGCCAAGAAAATGCCTTGGGTAATAATAATTGGCTTTAAAACCTCAAAGTTGTTTAAGCAAAATAAATATAACTAAAATGAAGGCTATATGATAAAGCTTTTTCACTGGTAATTATATATGCCTAAACATAGTTCACCAAAGTGTTTGGTAACTTAAAACTTTGGAATTTGTTGGATTAAATAGTAAAAATTATTAAATATCTAGGTATTTTTAAATAACAGGCTACTGAAATATTAATCTGAGTCTGCCTTGTATGAAAAATCTAGAAGTTGGATTTGAATCTGTTAATGTCTTGTATTTTATTTGAAATATCTCTTAAAATGTGAATGTATTACTAATCTAAGGAATGTTAATTATTTACATGTCACCTAAAAATTAAGGTTTCTAAGGGTTAACAATTCTAACTAATTAGGAAGAAATTATGACTTTGGTGTAATAAAGCATGAAGCATGGAGATGCATTTTGAAGGAAAAAAAAAGTGGATTCTAGAGCTGGTTATTTCTGAAAGTTGTAAGGTTTCTGAAGAAAGATTTGTGAAAGTTGTAGAGTTTTGTGAAGAGAAATGTTGAAAGGAAATTGTATAAATGACACAGGCCAGTAAACCAGGACAAGTAGAATAGGCAAACTGAGATGGTTAAATAGCAATTTGGAGCCATTTGGTATATCCTATCTTCCCTAAGCCAAGGACACTTAAGAGTAAATGATTTTCATTTTGTCTCCCTAACCAGAGGGTAATAACCAGATGGTAAATAGCTTATATCAATGTACTCAGGGAGACTGATAGCATAAATCCAATTAGTGAGTGTCACTTGCTGCCCACACCCAAGGACAAATGGAGTTAGAAAATAAACCTTATTTTGGTTAGTCTTTTCTAGTCTGTTAAAAGGGAAAAGATCTTTCCTGTTTTTCAATCAAAAAAGCAAAAGTTATATAAATTATTAAAATGATTATATTTCATATTAATCAGGTGTATTTTTTACCAAAAAAAAGGCCATCTTTTAATCATGGGAACTGAAGTTTGCTAGCCTATGTTTGTGTCGAATACACTTTGATATGTGATCTTTTGGCAAAATACTAATAAATTTGACAATCCTTCCAGGGTTTGAATTTTAAGAAACTTTTTCTTGACCTAGAATTGGCTTTAGATCATCCCAATAGGCCCTGGAATGCTTCAAGTGTTTGTTTTCTTCCTCATGAAGGAAAATTTTCTGCTTTGAGTACATAGGAAGCTTTGTCAAATAATAATAACCACATTATGCTTTCATTTATAGCTTTAATTGTTATTCTGGAATATTGTGTTTTGCAGAAAGGACAAGATTCCATGTCTTTTGCAAGTACTGCTGATTCTTAAACTTTCTGTTTTTCAGATGTAAGGAAGCAGTTTTAAAGCAATTTGGTAAATTATATATTTCTCGCCCTACCTGTCCCTCCAGTATTTGGCAATTCTTAATAAGTGGCAATACGTTTCTTTGCATGAATTCAATAAGACCTGTTTCCAATTGTAGCTATATTAACCAAGATAAACTGATAGTGGGCCTGTTTATAGCAGCCTTGGCTTCACTGCCTTTTGCAGAACTTGGTCCATCTAGCATTCTACAGGAATCCCTTACAATCCACAAGAGAAGGTCACTGTTGAATGTGCCATGCTACCCTGAAGTGTATGCTAGTAAAACAAAAAAGGGGGAATCTGGGACTCAAGGACCCTGCTATAATACTATCCAAAGCACTTTTTACCCCTTAATTTTTTGAATCTGAGTGATCATTTTCAATCCTCAATATCCCCCATCAGAAACCAGAAGTCTTGTGGCAAGATGTGAACACTAATAACTGGATGGGACTCAATTAATTAATATGGGGATGTGCCTATGTTTCTACCCCACAGGGCGGCTGCAGATTCCAGTTCGCTGGATTAAACCCTATCATGGCATGACATGGGACCAATCCTCTTTCAGAAATGAAGAATCTGGGCCTAGGGACTCCACAGCCCCGAACGATGTGCCTTTCCCGGACCCAGACGGTCCCCGGAATAACCTAGTGAGTGATGAAGAAGCTGACGGCAGGGGCTGAGCAATTATTGGAACGTACTCACACTCCACACATTCCAGGTAACTAACCATTGCTCCTTTTGTTTTTCTTATAGTCTGTAAGATCAGAATTGGAGCAGTAAATGCACTTCCTGGACCCTGAAATTCATAAGCAGAAAGTTCACCACCTCCCTCTGTTGTCTACAAAGAAGCAAAACAGAAAAGGGGGAAATGGTGGGGAGCACACGAAACTTGGTTGGAAAGTAAGGAGGACATTCTGATAAAAGGGAAGTGTGTGGAAGGCCGCCTACCCTGTTTATTGGAATTCTGACTTACGGGGGACCTAGGGGAGTATTGAAGGCAGCACCTCTAATTATTCCTGACCTTTCCAAACAAGTCTGTGCATGTGCAGACTCCCGGGAGCTTACTGGAATCCTTATGCTTAATCCCTGGATGCCCTTGCCTAGAGGACAATGTAAACACATGTGTCCTCCCAAGATTGTTGACCCTACTGATTGTATCTATAATAATAAAAGCATAATATGCTAATTAGATTGGACGTCCTTCCGGATGAAGCCGGAGCTGCAAGGGAAGCCAGAGGGAAGCCGGTGCCAGCAGCCGAGGGAAGGAAGACCTACTCTTGCATAAATTTCATGCATCGGGCCTCTAGTCTAAAGATAAAAACTGCAATAAAAGGCTAATGAGACAGGCAATTGAGGCTGCCTGGTCCCTTTGGCCAGGCTGTCCCTTAGCCCTCTCTTTCACAGTGAAACTGTGTTGGAGTAATCTGTTCACCGTTGTTCAGGGGCTGCTGGTCAGCCCTGGCAAATCATATCATACTTTATATGATGGTTAGATTCTAACATCAAAGCGTAAGGCAAAAATCACAGTCAAGTTATTCTTGAAAAATTCTCAAGTTACCACACAAGGAGAGGGGCACCAAAATGGAGTCAACCTGAGTAAAAGGAGATGTGCCTTCCATCCACTCGTCCTGAAACACCCAGCAGGACAGATGAAGACACTGTACTCTCCCTCTTTCCTCTCCTAATTTATTCATTTTTGGCTAAGCACATGTAGTTGAATTTGTTAAATGAATGTGTTATCATTATGACTCCACTATCGAGTTAAAAATGTAACTGTGTAAAACTGTCAGGAAATGATTTGTTTGTTGCTCTAGGAATCTGAATTTTGCAGAAAACTCAAGATTTACCTCTTTAGGAAAATCCTTCATAAACGTTACCCATTCTGTAAGGAAAACTAGCATTGAAATTTCTGATCATATGCTTTCACAGAGGCTCTAGGTGTTAGAGTCATTCATTTTAGCATACTAATAACATGTGGATGCCCCAAGGTGCTGACTTTAAAATAACTGTATTCTTCTCAAGTGCCCCAGGCTCAATGCAGGAAGAGTATTATAACCCTTCAATATCTATGATGAGGCATTTTCTCTTCAGCTTTTCACAATTTATTTGATTCTTTATGTTATTCAACTGCCAATATTCCTGCTTAAATGCCTTGTTTCTTTATTCGAATTTTTCAAAAGATTTAAAAAAATACTAGCAAAACTAACATTTCTTGAGCATGTAAGGTATGCCAGTTACTCTGCACATTTTGTAGGGTTTATAGGTAAGAAAACTAAAATTCAATTTGGTAACATGCCCAGGGTTTTATTATGGCTACTAAATGATAGAGGGGAGATTAAAATTGAATAGTAGTTTTATTGAGGAAAGGAAATTATTATAATAGATGGTTAATAAAACTTCACCATTCTATCCTTTTCCTAGGCCTAAACATATTTTTCCAGTACCTTAAAGAAAAATCAGATATTAAAGTGGGAGGTTAAAGGCACTAGGTTTGAAACGTAAAGCACATTATCTCATTTAATTCTCTACTTTCCAAGGTTAAAAGAAGTTAAGGAAAGTAAAATACTTGGCCTAAGACTGTAGCAAAAGTAAATGGCAGAGCTAGAATAGCAGCAACTTGGGCCCTTTAGGCACCAAAATGTTTCCAGTACAACATGGAAATCACTTTTATCTTGAATCATTAGCTAACATTTCATCACTCTTCAAAGTCCTTACTAAAATTTAAAAAGTAGACTGCTTGGCCACTGGGGGTAGAAAAGGCAAATTCATGTCTTAAGGTTCACTAATATTTAATTTGGAATTAACTAATTTAAAAAATTCATTAAATTATTTCAACATATTAAAATATCTTTCCATCATATAACAGGTGCCTTACCTATGTATTTACTCAAAACAACCTGTGCTGCTGGGATAGCATTCATCTGGAGGATGTTGTACCGGTATAGTTCTGTTTCTCTGTTGCTTTTATCTTGCAATGTAGTACAGACCCAGTAGGCATAACCGATTGCTCCCTCAGTCTTTAAAAAGCCGAAGTAAACAAGTGGACATAGAGTAATAAATATATCAATACAAAATGAAGAAATGAAACAATGCACTTCAATACAATAAATAGCACACCTTAGTTTTCTTTAAGTTAACTGTTAAGTACCTTTACAGGGTCACTATGATATAATACAGCTAAGAACATATTTAAGTCATTTGCTTCAACCCTAAGTAGAAGAATCAAATGGGATAAATTAAGTGCAAAAAACAGAGCCCCGCCTGATGGCTTAGTTTGCTGCTTTTCAGTACCATTCCCATAGGTCAACGTAATAATTACCAATCAAAAGAATCGTGAAACACTTTCATAAATAATCTAGAAATATCAACTAAGTTAGTACTTATGTTTATTTTTTCTAGCGTCTCGGTTTCTACTCTACATGACTACTATTGTATCTACTGAATACCAATGTCATTTCATCAGGTCTTGATGTCTTTAATTAAAGATAACTTATCTGCTTTTGAGAAAGAAGAGAGAGACAAGTGCTGTCATTAACATCTGATACCACTAAGTATCCATTTTCTCAACAAAGATAATACTTTTCTCATTAGTGAATCCTAAGAAGAATGCTCAAATTCTTACATGCATACTGAGTTCTGTGGTGTGCCTGAAGAGATCCATGGTGTCATAACTTCCAACTGTCTCTGCAATAAGAGCCTATAAAGAAAAAAGAGGTTCCTAACATGTTTAAAAGGAGTAATCATCACCATCATCATCATCGTCAATGAAACTGGGAAAAACAAAGGTTTAAAAGCTATGCTTAAAAGCAAAGTTAATTTCTAGTTCAGTCTTGGCTACCATATTCCCATGGCTCAGAGGACAAGAATGACTTATTAAATTGGACCTTAAGCAGACAAATGCTTTCAGAATGCCATCTGCAACCTCCTCCCTCCCCTCTCACCCTTGATTGATTCATACTGGTATTTGTCTGGAATAGGATTCTTAATCACAGGGTCAGCTCAGATTCACCTGTGTAGCTTTTTTAAAAGAAGGTCCTCTCCCCTCATTTCCATAGACATGGGGTAGAGTCACAACATGTTTATTTTTAAAACCGCCTCAGAATTTTAAGTAGTATACCTATGCTATTGACTTTATGACACTATGTAATAAGTTAGAATTACTTTCAAGACCATCTATCTTTTAAAGAAATCAGGATTTTTTAGTTAACATTTATTACTAATATTATTAAAAATTAATATTAAGTCTCACTTCTATTGTTACTATTTTAATTAAATTTACTAGTTATTTCCTGAAATAAATTATTTTTAAGAACTAAAATATCTGAAAAATAAAGAAAAATACATTTTTCTGACAACATCTAAGATGAATGAACCTAGAGCAGTGCGACATTTGGATCAGCAGCAGCAGCATCTCTTGGAATAATTAGAAATGAAAATTCTTTAGCCCCTTGTGTCTAATAACTTACATAGAGATTAGTATAGTAATGCCATTGCTCCCACAGGCTACCACAGTTAATGGGAACAGGAAGTTTGCCTTGCTAACTCGGTTTCTTCACCAACTAGCTAGAATTAGACCCAAGAGTTAAAAGTACAATAAAAATTATCAAAACCCAGATTAATGATTTTCTGATATGGGTGATGTCTTTACTATTCTCTGAACAAACAAAAAAAAAACAACAACAACAACAACAAAAACTCAACCACTTACTAATTTCTCAACTACACAGGATTTAGAGGCTACCCTTTCTAACCCCCTTCTTTTTCAGGTGAGAACATTGAATCCAGCAAATTTTTTAAGGTAAAAAAAAATAAAAAATTAGTCAGTGACAGACTCAGATCACTAACCAAGTATCCTGATTCCTATTTGGCAGTACAAAAAAATCTAAGTTTGGGGGGTTGGCAGACTCATATAAACAAGTGCCAAATAAAATTACGAAAACTTTTCAGAAAATGAGAAAACAATCAAAATGATATTGTAGATTTTCATTTGGGGGAGGAGTAAATGTGCATTAACATAGCTCTTGGTTTATTCTTTAAGCATAATAATGTCAGACTGATGGGGTTAAAAGCCTCCCAAATCAATGCTTAATCATTACAAGCTGAATGACTTTGGGCACAATACTTAGTTAGGATCTCTGAGCTTCAATTCCACATCTATAAAAAGTTTAACAACTACCACCAACTCAAAGGACTGATGAAAGTTTAACTGAAATAATGTATACAAAGAGCCTGTTATTCTTATTATCACTGTTACTTATATTAATAGGTTATTTATACCACTTTATATTAATAGGTTATTTATGTCAACAGAATTATTAATAACTAAATGCTATCTTACTTGTCCAATCCAGCACATTAAATAAGATGGATCAAGGGACTGAGCTGTTTTGAAAGCTTCATGAGCTTGCTAGAAAACAAAAACAAAAAATAACATATCAAGTCATTTTATAAATTTAGTATTAAATTGTTTATGCTTAAAAATCATAAAGAGAATAAGAAAACCGAGACTTATCAACATATATGAACCTAAAATTGCTTAAACACAATTAACAACACTTAAATCAATGCTCCCCCAGAGCACTCCTGGGCACAACACATTTCTCTACAGGTTTAGGGGTTCTAGTCCCAGTGAAAGGGCATATAGATGTTCACCATACATTTGGTAGAACGATTACCCATATATTTGCTAGGTTTGAAGAAAGTAAGTAAGGCTGTATCTGTCCCCTCTCTTTGAGCTTAGCTGGGAGGAAGAACTAACAACCAACAAAGTCTGAGATATGTAACTGCTACTAGACAAGAGTGGTTGACATAATCTGTGCTAAGCAGTCAGGAAACTTTAAAGACACTGTACTTGGGCACATTAAGTTGCATGTCATTTTTTTTCCCTGCTACAAAAAAATAACACTTTATGCTGCTTTCTATCACTTTCTCAATAATCTATGTGTGACAGAAAACAGTCTTTTTTTTCCTCCAAAAAAGTAAACTAATGGGCAACTGCGTCATGTTATCATAAAACCCCATCCATGGTTTATTAACTAAGATCTTACTTTGTTTAAATTTTAAAAAATGTTTTTCCATATATACTAAGATCCACATTAATACTTTTCTTTGTTCTATTTACAATCTTCTAAAGCAATCTCTGCTGTGACTTAATGTATTCCTAAGAATATTACTAATATTATTTTAAAACAGTGATTTTTGATATGCTGGCTGAAACAAAAGAGTACAGATGTTGTCTGTGGATTTGTAGAAACTTCTAAACATCACCTACAAACACATGACCAATTTTCTAACTGTTTGAGTATGACAAATTACATTGTGGTTTATAAAGGGATTAATATCAGCTAAAGCCAAATAAAAATCACCCAAAAAATGTTAAATTTAAGCTGCTAGAGAGTACTAATTGTCTCCCTTATTTCATCACCCTACCCTCAATACCACCTACATGGGACTCCCCTTACATGTGTATAGCTTAAAAAAATACACAAAAAACACCCAAATAATTCATAGAATTGTTTTAATCTCTAAATGAAAAACCAAAATAATTATAAAACCGTAAATTTCTTGAGTGGTAAAGGAAAATAAATCTTACACATTCATTATTCAATAACATAAACTGAATGTCATTAATTATCTAGCATATTAGAGAGCATACTGGATAGATAACAATGTATGAAGTATTTCTCCACAAGAAGTTGTGATATTATGAAGAGATCATGTATAGAAAATGCTCTTTATTTTTAATATGACAAAGCAGTCAGTATAGTTACCTCAATGTTTTCATTTGCAAGGTATAACACTCCCAAGTTGGTCCATGCAACAGGATTCTAAAATATATATATATATGTATAAAAATTAGGTCTCTTGTCTCTATGAAGTCTCAGAAAATTATTCACACTAAATTTCAAAGTCCTCCTTCATTGATACATAGAACACTCACAATTTGCTCTGACTGGATTGATTTGATGAAACAATGCTGAGCAAGGGCATAATTTTTAATACCTAAAAAATACAGAATTTAATGAAACTGAACTTTATTACCTGAAATGAGCAATCTTCTAAAATTACTGAAGTGTTATTCAATTCTTACCACTATAACATGAAACCACACCAAGAGCATTCCAGTATAAGTGACTTTTACTGTTGAGTCTCACTGCCTTTTTCAGACACTGAAAAATAAAGTTAGATTATTTTTTTAACTCTTTGAATGTCAGCAGATATATCAAATATGGTTATTGTAAAAACACTAAAGTTATTTTCTTTATCAATAAAATTTGTCAGAAAAGCACTTCATTTTTTTAAGTTTATGAAAAATTTCTCAAAACCATACTTGTAATGATTTCTCCAACAAGTCTTTAAGATCGTTCATGTTGCTGCCAGTTTCTGCTAGATGTTGTGCTTGACGATAATAATTAATTCCAAGATCACACCATGTATTAGATGTAGACATCAGTTTTAATGCATGCCCGTAACACCTATGGAAAAATAAAAGTGGATGTTATGTTTTTTTATCATGTCCTTATTTAATTTGAATGTCATTATCTGGCAATTTTTGTAAATTACCTTCCTCCAAGATGGAGGAGCTCATTCTTCTTTAATACTTGTTTTCCTTCTTTCTGGCCTAGAAGGACTCCTAAAACATTAACATTCACTTTAGATGGTGAGACAGCATGCAGACTGGTACAAGCATCCCCAACTAGCTTCCAAAGGCAAGACACATCAGCTCGATGCTGCAGAGCCCTGGAAAAGAAAAAGCGTAATTCTTTCAAATTATCTCCAAAAGTGAAGACTATCTCCCTCATTATTACTTACAATTAAAACAGAAAAATTATACATACAATCCTGATTAAAATCTACTTCCTTAATTAAGTGCAGCAAATGATTTACTAAATTCCTTCTAACTGAATTGCACCTTATCACCTCCCTAATAGCAAGAAGAAGGGGAGAGAAAAGAGAAGGAACTGTTTCGTGTATTCTTCAAAATGCTTTTATTGATTTTTTTTTTTTTTGAGAGAGAGAGAGAGGAAGGAAAAGAGAGACAGAAACATGAATGAGAGAGAAACATTAATTGGCTCCCCACGGGGGATCAAGCCCACAACCCGGGCATATGCCCTGACCAGAAATGAACCTGTGACCTCTTGGTGTATGACACTCAATCAGCTGAGCCACATTGGCCAGGCAAAGAATTGATTGTTTTAAGTAAGAACCACAAACTTTTTTTTGGTACTCTTCATTATTTTTGTTAGAAGTAGCAGAAATCACATTAATAAATCCATAAGTCTTTCAGAACCAATTTATTTTTAATATTGACTTTTTAAAAACTATGCTCTTTGTGTTTGTTTGTTTGCTTAATAACCAAGCAATAAAGCTGCTTGGTTATTACTCTTAAATATAGTTAACTCTCTTGTTTCATAGTGAATTATTGTAAACTCAAGTTTTTGCTTTCAGATCTTCAAAACAAAACAAAACAAAAGACTAGTAAATGTATAATATATTTGGTAGTCCAAAGGACTTTTACTATCTGAGACCAATTCCAAAAATCAAAACATAAAAATGTGAAAACCCATATTTATTGAAGCAAGTAAAGACTGAATGGACAAGCTCAAAAAGTAAACAGCAATATTAATTATGATGATAAAGGGAAGTTCTTTTTAGAAAGGGAAAAACCTCAGCTATATATTTCTCTTCATTTTTCTCTTCTTGAGATTTTATAAATAAAACACAGCAATTTCATTTAAGCCAAATTTTGATAATAAGCTATCACAAACAGCTATATTACTGGCAGATGGACAAGCAGATGGAACATTTTTCATAGCCTTTCCTATTCATGGAGTCCAGCCAAAAATCATTTTCAAGTATCTTCCAGGGAAGCTGGAATAATTATTGCAGTTATCACTGAAAACCCCTGCGATGATCAGGAAGAAGGACAACACTATTTCTAGTTCTTTTGCCTAAATATCTTAGCATAATTTCTAAAACTGACAGTATGAAAAAAGAAAATAGATACAAAGAGAAACAATTCTGACAGTCTACACACTTATCTCCTTTTAAGTTCAATAAAAAATATCTGTGAAGTGAAATAACTTCTATCACGCTTACATAAGAATTGTGGTAGTGTGAATTTTTAAATACAGAAGTAAATATAAATTTTGGGATTATCATTTATTTTTATTAAACCTCATTGGAGGATATTTTTTCCATTGATTTTAGAGAGAATGGAAGGGAGGGAAGAGAGGAGAAACACTGATGTGAGAAAGCAACATCAACTGCTTGTCTCCTGCAACCACCCCAACCAGGGTGAGGAACCTGCAACCCAGGTATGTGCTCTTGACCGGAATTGAACCCAGGACCCAAAGGGACACTCTAATCACTGGGCACACCAGCCAGGGTAGGGTTATCACTTTAAAAGTTTTATATACCGCTTTATAATTGGTTGTGAGTGCTACATGCTTCCTAGAACAAAATTTCCCAAGCTAAGAGAGGCAGTATTTGTAGCTCAAGTAGAATCATTCAAAGGTTCACCACGTACTCTTAAATATAGTGCCAACAAAGTATGCCTTCTTCACAATACCTCCCTCTTTGGAAAGAGCTCTATCATGTGAGACTTCAAAGGTAGCAATAAAAATCAGTGGGAGAAAAAAGGCTAAGGTTTTCATTTCCTATTTGGTTCATATTCAAAGCAAAGCAACCCTGAAGCAACCAAATCAAGAGGGAACAGAGACGGCAAGTAGGAAATGAAAGGAAGGGACACACAGAAAGACCTTTAAGAGCAAAAGACTTCAAATGTTTGTCTAACTTGTAGACCTTTTAAAGCCATTCACCACAAATAATGCTTCTACCCAGCTCAGTTCAATAAATTATCAGATTTACTCAAATTTCTCTGATTCCTTTCTTGTTATTAGGCGTCACATCTTTCCTACACAGAATCTCTCCAGGAGCAATCAGATTATTCATTTCCCTTTACCTCTGGCCCAATCAGTAGGCCTAAAATAAGCCCTTACCACTGAAAGAAAGCACAGTGTGCACCTGAAGCCCTATTTTTTGCTCATTCCAATTTTAGATACATTTCCAGGCCTCCTACAAGAACACTAACGCAGGGTTATCAGAGCTGCTGCTCCACTAGCAGATGGCTTCTTCCTTCCCACCTTTCCCTATGTGGCCAGCATGTCACCTACTTGAGAGCAAGAAACTATACCTGTTCCCCAGTGCTAAATTAATACAACATATATTGGAATATGTTGTAGAATTAATTGGTTTGTCTGCTATTCTTTATGCTTGATATTCTGAATAATGGGCACGATATCTAACAAAATAAACATAGACTGTTCATTCTACATAGAATTTATTCTAAATTTGGCTTTATTATAATATTAAGAAAATAAACACAATGAATAATAAGAATAATACTAACCAAGTGAAATATTCCAGCGCTTTTTCTATGTAGTCGACAGCTTTCCCATCAAGATAATCGACTAGAGCTGCTTTTGCCATCATGAGATGGCATTCACCCAAACCTAAAACCAGGTAAGTTTGTAGTTGTTAAAACATGTAAAAAATACACTTAACATATTAAAGACACTTTCCAGAAAAAAAAATAGTATTTTATAAAAATTATTTTAAAGCATGGTCTTGCATATATTTAGTAAGGAATTCAAATGGCAGGGCTTTACTGGAGTGAACAGGTACTAAAAAAAAATAAAAACTACATATGGAATCCAAGAATTTCCTTGACTTTGGGCAAGTTACCTGTTAAAACCCCAGTTTTGAAAATGGGGATATTACCTAAATGCCACTCTATCATTTTATTACTTATTAACATTGTAAAACAAAATCTTATTTTTTTAAATGTTCAACACTATATAAGTATACCATAAAGATTAAATGAAATATCAATTTCCTTAAGTGCTTAGTAAACATTTAATTAATGTCAGTTCTTGTTGAGGTTTAAAAAATTAGGAAAAAGGTTTTCAAGGCTTAAATTTCATATCACTTAAAACATTTTCAAGGCTGTTGTATAGCTACCTCAGCTTAAGTATGCCTCTCCTAATGATTCCCAACACTATTTCTGATTTAAAGCTCAACTGTTTTTTTAAAAAGGAAAAGGAAGTAGAGAAAAGCATATATAATGATTTTGGTTAGTTATAATAATAAAAATTTGATGAGATATGAATGATGATCTTTTACTTTATATTACTAAAATAATCTATGGAGAAATTGATTTAGATACTTATAAAAATAATGTAAATTGCCTCTAAATTTTTTAAAAATTGAAAAAATGAGCTCCTATAATTTACAAAGTAACTAAAATCTATTAACCTACTGAGGATGCAGTGAATTACCAAAATATAATAGAAAACTCTTGTTTTAGAAATCCATTTTAGATCCAATATCTATCATATTTGTCTAAACGTTAAATCTCTATCACATTATTATTTACTGTTATAAAACAAGTCAAGTCTATATAACAAGCAATACTATAAGAGGTTCATATTGAATGCTTACTGTTGACAAAAGAAGTCCGTTTTTCTTTCTTTTTTTTTAATATATTTTATTTATTACAGAGAGGAAGGTAGGAGAAAGAGATATAAACATCAATGATGAGAGAATCACTGACTGGCTGCCTCCTGCACGCCGCACACTGGGGGTTGAGCCCACAACCCGGGCATGTGCCTGCTCTTGCCCAGGAATCGAACCATGACCTCCTGGTTCATAGGTCGATGCTCAATCACTGAGCCACGCAGGCCGGGCTCTTTCTTTTTCTTTTAAATGTAATTTTATTGATTTCAGAGAGGAAGGGAGTAGAGAGATGGAAACATCAATGATGAGAGAGAATCACTGATTGGCTGCCTCCTGCATGTTTCTACTGGAGATCAAGCCCATAACCCAGGTCTGTGCCCTGACCAGAAATCAAAAGTGACCTCTTGGTTCATGGGTTGAAGCTCAACCACTGAGTCACACCGGCCGGGCAAGAAGTCCTTTTTACAAGTTACTAAATACATTTAGGAAATTCACTCAAGGATTTTGTACTTTAGTATCACAAAAGTCAAAGAAGCTATTAAAAAATTACCTTTTAAAGCAGGTACATAATCTTCTTTTGTTTTAATGATCAGCTGGTATTGAGCTACAGCCTCCTTATATTTGCCTAGGATTTGCTGTATTGCTGCCACCTTAAACACACTGTATGTGGATTCTGGGTTCAGCTCACTGGCTTTTGTGAAGGATTTCAAGGCTGTTGTATAGCCACCTCTGCTTAAGTATGCCTCTCCTAATGATTCCCAACAATTGAAGTCCTTTGGGTCTGCCCTTAATGCTGCCTGTAAACTAAAATTTCAAGAAACAATAAGAGAACTAAAAGAGATAGAACTACTTCCACATCTGAAAGGAAAATATAAAATAAATAATTCAACTGAATCACACATATCCATGCTTCCTTCTATTTGTAAAAGTGCTATTTAGAGCAGGTATATCTGTTCCTTTGAATGTTTCTTAATACTAAGAAATTTTATTACAAATTCAAAATAAGTAAGAACAAACTAACTTTTTTTAAGAAGTGCTAATCAGAATTTTTTTTTTTTGACTACCTAGAAAAATTTCATCCTATCCTACCAGAATAACTATATATCTCAGTATGCCTCATCTCCAAACCACACCAATCCTACCAAAACAGAAATAATCACAGTTAGAAAACAGGAATAATGCTTTAAATTTCTGATTAAATTTCATTTCCAGAAAAAATTTTAAATGCCTATATTATAGATATTAACATAAATCAGAAGCAACTTTATCTTTATTCAAATATACATACTTTATTTACCCTTAAGTGTACTTCAAACCAAATGACTAAAAATGAGCTGCTCCAAATGCCCTTCAAGCAGCTAATGTCTCCACTGCCCCAAAACAATGTATGTCATTGGCTTTTATCATTCCTTGAATTTCTGTGGAGAACCTACTATATGTATGGTACTATTAGACTTCCCTAGATTGGCTATCTCCTTAGCAACAGGACATCATTTAATCCATTTTTGCAACTCCAGTGCCTTGAAGATAATAAGAATTGATCAACCTTATATAAATTTTATTATTTCTTCCCTCAAAACACAACCTGGCATGAGGCAACCTGTAAAGTTCATTTGGGGTACAAATGTAGCTTAAGAAACCATTAGGCTGTTTAACAGAGTTTAAATACAGTAAGGTGCCTTACTCAGCCACTGCTTGAGAATGTTGACCAGCTTTCAAATAGTACAGTCCTCGCCTAAGCCAGGCCCATTTGGCAGTTCCAGCACTTGCCTTCTGAGTTACTGTTGTTAGGATAGCTAAGGCAGTTTCCTAATAAGAAGAAAGGACTAATATTAGAGATATAAAATATCATAAAAATACAGAACACTTATGTAAAGTACTCAAATATATTTTCATTTACCATTTCTGGTTTTTTAAACTTACAATGGTATACACTGAACTACAGTTTCAACAATAAATGATGAGGATTTTAATGTCTGCCAAAGGAAAAAAATTTACAAACAGTGACAAAAAAATTTCTATTGTATCTACAAAATATAATAAAAATAATGTGTAAGTATACATACATAAAAATGTTTCTATTTCTACACTTCACATAAAAACAAAAGACAAAAGCGTTTATGTTATTAGACATACCATCTCTTCAAGCTCCACGCTTAAATCGACAGCTGCAGCTCCAGATTCAGCATCAGTGTCATCCAATTCAAAAGCTTTCCTGTAACATCCACGAGCTCTGCTTTTATCTCCTGCTACATCTCTGTAATAATGACCTAAATAGCAGAAAGCTTTGCCCATATATGAGTCCAGTCTGGCAGCCTTCCAATTAAAAATTGATAATAACAGAATATTAAAATTTGTTCGGAAGGGTCCCTTTAAAAGCACAAAATATAAATACACAGATTAAAGGGAAAAAAAAGGAACAGATTTATTAAATTATATAAAAATATACAAAACACCCTCTAATGTAAGATTTAAAACAGACATGGAAACTAGCCTTCACTGCTTAGTATAAGTGTAAAAATGTTATCTTTGTTTAAAGAAATGTGAAATTTGAATTATCTGCTTTTATTAGTCAAAATAAGAAAGACTTTAACATCTAGTTACATAAGACTCATATGCCCATAAAACTACAGTGAAAATTACCTAAAAACTATTGTTTTTCAAAGATAATTGTGTCTTATTTCCTTAACACATGATTCTTAAATAAGTAATTATTATGGTTCAATTTTCTCCTTGAAAATCCATATGATATTCTCACAAAACCGTATGTGTGAAAGATAAAATATGAAAAACAGTTCAGTAGTAATTTTAAGTACCTAACTTATATAATTATTATTTATGAATTTATAATGAATTCATTTCAATTAAGAATTGAAAGTAGCACTTATTTTACCTTTAAAAAGTGGGTAAGAGCCTTTGTTTTATCTTTTCTTGTTTCTTCACCCATGAACCAATATGTTAACCCAAGTTGGTAATGATATTCAGCAACTTCAGCATCTTTCTCAAGAGCTCTCTGAAAACTAAATCACCAAGGGGAAGTAAAAAATATTAAAATATATATGATATAGCAGACTCCTGGTTGAAGCAATCAAAGTTTGAATGATTCAAGGATGCTGATTTTGAGACAAGTCACTACTTCAGCATTCAGATTATAATGAGAAAAAAAAAAGCAACATGATTTGTTTTTAATAATAGGAACTTTAAAAAGCACAATGGCCTTTAGCACTACCAATGTGCTAAGTGTTCACACCAAACATGTTTGCTTACTGAATATGATAATCAGCTGATCACATTTCAAACTCATCATGGAAATGTTTATAGATACTGTGTTATATGCTAAACACATTTCTTAAAAATACTACTAATAAAGCTTACAAAGATCAAATTTATACAAAACTAGATCTTTATCAACCCCATTTATTTTGAATTTTTGAAAAATGTAAAAAACTAAGATATGACTTGGTCTATGAGCAATCTATATATCCTTACCATTTTTCTGCTTGTAGATAGTCCTTTTTGGTAAAATGAATAAAGGCCTCCAGGGCATGAGCTTCAGCTAGGTCAGGGTAAGAAGAGAGAACGTCTTCCATAATCTATGAAGTAGATATCTGTCAATTCCATATCCAAATAAAAATAACAACTTTTTAAAAGAATCTCACCTTGAATGAAAAAAACCAACCTTTGAAGCTTCATTTAATGAGCCTTTGTTCAGATAGGCCAAGCTTTTGAGAACCAAAAGTCCTGGGATATTATTTGCATCAGAAACCTAGAAAGTAATTGCAAAGAATTGCTACAAATCTCCTTCAATAGAATGCAGCAATATTTGCTTTAATTAAAGAATGACCATAGAGGAACACAGAATAAAGACACAGACGTCCAGAATTCTATCACTATTAACATTTTCATTCTCTATAAACTTATTAGAGAAAATTTCAAACACATAAAAAATTAGAGAATATAATAAAACCACATGTACTCATCATCCAACTTCAAAATTATTAACTCAAAGCCTATCTTTTCTCCTCTATACCTCCACCCATTTCACCACTCTTAGATTGTTCCCACATATTTTAATTTTTTATCTTATATTTCAGCATCTATAACTAAAAATTAAGTTCATTTTTAAATAACATAATCATTGTACCATTATAAACATTTAAATGAAACCAATACATCATTAACATCAGCTAATAATTAATATTTAAAGTTCTCAATTGTCCATTTGAGTAATTTATTTATTTTAATCAAAATCTAAATAAGGTACAGATATTTCAAGTAGCTAATAGGTCTCTTAAGTCTCTTTTAATCTTTAGAATTCCCTTCCATCTCTTTTTTTTTTCCCTCCATTACAATTTAACTGTTGAAAAATATGGGCCATTTGTCAGCTTCTCGTAATCTGTTTTTTTGCAGAAGGGATTGTCATGGTATTGACCTGTCCCTTTGTTTCTTCTATCTTCTGTATATTGGGTCTAGAAACTTGACCTGATTCAGGCTTGATGTTTTGGCAAGAATACCTCACATGGCCTTGCACTTGGTTATGTCTACTTGTCTGTCTTTTCGTGATGCTAGCAGCCATCGATACTTGATGCCTAGATCTAGTCATTCATTACAGATTGCAACAATGATGATTATTTTTCTCATTCTATCATTCCTTTGTGGAATACTTCAACAAAGAGAAATTTTCCCTTCTCTCTTTATCTGTTTGATTATTCTTGGGAACAGTTCATAGAGGGAAAGCGGGATAACTGCTGTAATTCTTTCTTTTCAATTGGTTCCTTAGTGTCTTTCAAGGATGCTTTGATTTTTTTTTTTTTTTTTTGTATCATCATGAGCACATGGATTTAAACAGATTTTATGCCTTTCAATTCACTGCAGTTACTTGTACTCAAACTATCCACACTTCAGACATTGAGAATCCATCATGCTCATTCCTGAGCTCTTCTGACACAGTGCTGGAATCCTGTTAAGGTGTCCTTGCTTTCTAGCATTGTAAGATGTTCTGGGCTCGTCTTGTACATTCTCTGTCTCAGACCTGGACTCTACCAGTTCTCCAAAGAAATTTTTGTTTTCCTTGTAATAAAAAAATATTGGAAAAACCTTACAGAGCATGCACACAAAACCTTACAGAGCATGCACACAAAACACAGCATGCACACAAAAGGCAAGTAGAGGAAATAAGAAAATAAGATATTAGTTCTTAAAGGATGCTAACGATTGTGCCAATTTTAAAGAAATAGTATGAAATGCAAAGCCCTTTAAAATATACAAAAAAATGACTTTTTAAAAGTCAAAACCTTGCAATATACTGAGTAAAAGAATTTTAATTTTAGATTAAAAAATGCTTTTATCTGACAAAAATCTTTACCAAATAAAGACACTGTGTTGTTATAATTCATAATTTACTAATTAGGTTTTTTGCCAGGGAATTAAAAATTGCTTGAACTAAAAACATTAAAAAATCCATTTCATTATTTATTGGTTTTATTGAGTAAAACCAATAAATAACATTCTCTACCATGAATCTACTAGTCTCCTTAATTATTCTTGTTAGTAACTGATAAAATAGTTTCTGTAAGAAAAAATTTTAAATCCTAAATTAGTAATAATTAAGTAGTTACCTAACAGGGAAAAAAGAGAATAAGAAGAGCAAGAACTAAAGAGAGAAATTGTATCATATGAAAAGAATTGTAAGTACTTAACCAAGAAGCAAATATGTAACTTGAAGAGTTTCCAATTGCGTGAATGATTTACAAAAGTGAATTCATACCTCTAACACAAAATTCATGTAAGTAAATACTTATAGTAAGGAAAAAGTGATTGATGTCTCGTTGATTGGAAAGTAAGAAAGTTGAAGAGGAAAATTCAATGATAAATCTACCTGGTCAAGAGTACAAATTGCTTCCTCTGCAGATTCATTATCTGGGAGTTTAATCAAAGCCTCTGCTTTCAAACGAAGACAAAGATTCTTCTGATGAAGACTGCCACCAGACACACCAACATTATCTATGTTTTTCAGAGCTGACAAAATTAAGGACATCTGAATGAAGACAACTATATCACTTCATATTTTTTTCTTTTTAAGAAACATATAATAAATTATCATTACAATAAGAATAAATTGCCAAAGCAATATACATGAAGAATAATTTAAAGCTAAGTATAAATTCTTCCCTGATCTCTATATGGTAATATCTGAATTTAAAACAGATCTAAATTTAAAACCTTTATATTCCTATAACATGATAAAACTGAACATCCTGAAACACAACAATGGCTACCCCTATCTGCTATATACCAAAGGCTAGCTCTTAGCCAATGCATCGATAAGAAGCAAATTAAGGGTACTGGAAGGAAAAGAAGCTGAATTAGAATGGACCAGGATGAACTGTTTCTCAACTACAGAGGCTGGGCCTCCAGCTGTATCACAGCAGTGAATCACTTTTGTGATTTTTCTATCCCGTGCCATTCAAATAGGCTCCAAGATGCCTTTCCTTATCAAGAACTAGTGAAGGTCCTAAGGCACACCAGGCTATACCGGTTTTTTTGAAACCACTATCTTTCTCCTTGAAGATGAAAAAAAACAGGGTTGGCCACACTTAAACATGTCAAGAATACCTTGATTGCATGAAAGAACAGCTTCCACAGGTCTATGCATTTTGACTTGGGCTTCTGCCAGATGATACCATCCAGTTGTGCAGAGAGGGCTTTCTTTTAACCCTAAAAGGATAAAAGCAAGCACAAAATCCATTTTCCATAACTACTGAGATGAATGGCACCACCATCTACTCACCAAATCAGACTCTCCCACCCTGACTGATGTTGCTCAATGGTTAGAGCATTGGCCCACGCACTGAAGGGTCTCAGGTTCGATCCCCAGTTGAGGGCACATACCTGGGTTGCAGGTTCCATCCCTTGCTCCAGTCCAGGACTGTGCAGGAGGCAACAAATCGATGTGTCCTTCTCACATCTTTCTTTTTCTCCCTCCTTCCTTCCTTCCTTCCTTCCTTCCTTCCTTCCTTCCTTCCTTCCTTCCTTCCTCCCTCCCTCCCTCCCTCCCTCCCTCTCTCCCTCTCTCCCTTCCTTCCTTCCTTCCTTCCTTCCTTCCTCCCTTCCTTCCTCCCTCCCTCCCTCCCTCCCTCCCTCCCTCCCTTCCTCCCTCCCTCCCTCCCTTCCTTCCTTCCTACCTCCCCCACTCCCTCCCTCTTCCACTCTCTCTAAAAATCAATGGAAAAATATTCAGGAGTGAGGATTAACAATAAATAATAAAACAAAACAAAAAACAAATCAGACTCCCCTACCTCTCCCTCATCTCTCACATCTAATCAGTCACAAAGCCACACTATTTCCAGGCACCTATCCATTGCTCTACCACCAGACTAATCACACCTCCATCATCTTTATCCCAGATCACTGCATCCTCTACACTGAGGTGAGAATATTTCTTAAAATACAAAATACAAATGTCAGTATGAAATTGCTCTGCTTAAAACCTTCCACTGGTTCCCTACTGCCCTTAAGGTGCTTAACAAGGTTTGTAAGCCCCTTTTCAGCCTCAATTCTTGCCCCTTCCTGCTGCCATACTTCATTCGCAAATCTGGCCAAACCACAAGCAGTTTCCTGAAGCCCAGCTTTCCTCTACCCTCAGGCTATTTCATTTGTTGACCTGAAATGCTCCTTCCAATTCCAGGCTTGTAATTGTCATTCAGATCTCAATTTGAATATAAAGCTGGAATATTATTATCCCTATTTTATAAATGAAGACACTCAGACACAGAGAGTTTAATTAAGTTCCCCAAGGTCTTGAATTAGTAAGTAGCAGAGTTGGAATTCAAACTTAAGCATACTCCCCAGTATGTAAGTTCATTGTTTTTCTGTCCTATCTTAAATATACATTCCTTAAAGAAAGGGCCAAAGATAAATACCTGCATGTTACAAGCTATCCACTGTATACTTACCTTCTCTTAAGTTCCTATCAGCATCTTCATACTTTTTGTCTTGTAATGCTTTAATGCCTAAACCAATGAGGCCTGGGCCACTTTTTGAATCCATTTCCACAAGTCTACAACAATACTGTTGTCCCTCATCAGTAAGAATTCCTGGTATTAAAAGAAAAAGTTATTAGCATACATATACCAAATTTCTAAGCACCAAAACCTATATAACTTAAATTTTAAAAGCTGTCTTAAAAAAGAAAACAAAATGGCTATTAAAATTTCACCTTTAATTTCTACCCATCTGAGTCAAAACTCTCTTACTCCACAAAAACATAATTCATGACAGACTATCTTGGCTAAACTAACTGTTCTTATTAGAAAAAACCCTGGGATAAAAGTGCATCTTTCCATGTTCATCCATATTTAGGGTACCAAAAATGCACGCGCGTATGCGCACACACACACACACAATGCACACGGGTAAGGAAAGTGTGGATAGGTACTTGAAAATAGTTTCCAAAAGCCTAGGATGAACACAAAAAACTTTTAAAACAAGGCAAACTTTCCTAACATGTCCCCTTTTGTTAATATCTGGGAGCACAATTATAGAAACAAAAAGAGATTTGGAAGGATTACATTCAAGTTTAGCCTCGTGTAAGATATTTTTTACATATGACCAAATGGCACTTAGAAGAATTCTCTATAGTATTCCATCAGCAGCAATAGCACAACTGATTTTGTATAGAGACAAGGAATCAAACTGTATATTTTAAAAATCCATTTTACTTCCCATAAATTTAAGAAAAATAAAATTGAATTTAAAAAGAGACAAGGAATAATCCAGCTTCAACCCTCAATCCTCCTCTCCTCTATACTAATTCCTGTTGAAAATACTAGTTAAATAAATGTAGAGGATGACAATTGATAGGACATCATTTAACTTATCTGCTCTTTTTAACATTTTTTTAAAATATATTTTTTATTGATTTTTTTACAGAGGGGAAGGAAGAGGGACAGAGAGCCAGAAACATTGATGAGAGAGAAATATCGATCAGCTGCCTCCTGCACACCCCCCACTTGGGGATGTGCCCGCAACCAAGGTACATGCCCTTGACCGGAATCGAACCCGGGACCCTTCAGTCCGCAGGTCAACGCTCTATCCACTGAGCCAAACCAGTTTCGGCTGCTCTTTTTAACATTTAAAAGATTCCAAGATTCCAGATTTAATGGCTTTAAAACAGACTGACAATATTATATTTATTTCTCAAAAAGGCAAGCCAGACTTGGGGCTGATTAATACTAAATCTCCAAGGATAAAGGTACTCTGAAGAGTTTCAGGGTAGATACTAAGTAATACCTATGAAAATTCTGTTTCCTAAAGTTTACTACCAAAAAAAAAGTGAGTTTTTTAAAATAACTAATTCATTTATCACCTCCCAAAGAAACTGATCACTACTATAGAATTTTTATTTTAAATAAACCTAACTAGAGAGGGAAAACCAGCATGTATTCATTTCTTTATTTTCACCTGGATTTTCTAATATTTCTAGAACACAAAATATTAAGCTCTTCAGACTAAAGAACCAAGCTTTCTTATCCCCCCCGATTTCAGCAATAAAGCAAAATAAATAAATCAAAAAGGTCATTTAGCATGAAATAACATTCATCAGATGACAACTGTGAAAGCCATTCACTATTTGTTATATGAAGCTTTATTAACTGAGTCATTCTGAAAATCAATCTTCACGTTTCCACATGCAAAGGAGGACAAATAAGAATGAAATGTATTTGTCTCCAGCAGAAGAGAAGTCAGTGATTCACTGCTGCTATCAAGTAGCAAATTCCACAGATACTAAAGTACTCGGGAGAAAGATAGAGATCTTGGAGATTTTCAGAAGTTCTTAATATACAGAAAGTTTGGTTTAGAGGAGCAATAAAAAGAAAAAAGGAAACAATAAGCAGTTTCCTACTGTCCTGCATTAACTATTTCACCTTCCACTCCAGAATACTGATTACATTAGAATGAACTTAAGCCTAAACTGCTACATTCCACAGATTTTTACAACCAAATATTGAGCAGGAAAAGCACTCTACCTTGGTGTACCATATGTGTAAATATCCACCCAACCACTTCCCCTTTGCCAGGATACAGAACTCTCCTTCAATTCTGCAAAATAACCACCCCAAACCCTTTTTAAGGTTTTTTTTTTTTTCACATAAATCAACACACTCTCTAATCAGTCAGCATAATCCCTTTGCTATCTCTTTATTAGAGAACTTTGTCAAATACTGAATTTAGGTGGAAAAGTCTGCAGACTATTTGTTGGTCTTATTCCTTCTATATTTTTGTTGGCTTTTGGAATATAAGTGTTTACTTGACAAATCAACATTACAGGCATAAATGTGTTTATTGAGAAAACATTCAATTCTGGCATATGAAGAAACGGTCAAGAATGAAGAAAAGGTACAAACCACTAATAGCTGAACAGGCATGGAGAGAAAGAGTGAATATTAGCCATTGCTTTCTCTTTTTTTATTAAATTTATTAGGGTCACATTGGTCAACATGACCAGATAGGTGTCAGATGTGGGTTTCTATGTTACAAGATCTGTCTATTGCACCATGTGCCCACCACCCAAATAGCCATTATTTTCTTAGCAGCAATT
This sequence comes from Corynorhinus townsendii, assembly GCA_026230045.1. Taxonomy (NCBI): domain Eukaryota; kingdom Metazoa; phylum Chordata; class Mammalia; order Chiroptera; family Vespertilionidae; genus Corynorhinus; species Corynorhinus townsendii. The sequence continues at coordinate 28,752,708 of JAPDVU010000012.1, forward strand.
TTTACAGCAGAGAAAGGGGTGGAGGGATGAGTACCAGAGACAACACAGTAAGTCCACTTATATTGGAAACACCTTGGAACTCCTGTAAAAATTTGAAGAAACAGGGTGATTTTGGAACTAAGCTTCCTATTATCGAAACACTCACAAGCAAACTCTTTATACTGAAAGTCTCAGCATGCCTCATCCTTCTTGAATTGTTCATTGTTCATTGTTCATAATGTTAACTAGCCCTTTCTTATGACCCTCCTGCCAGGTGACACTACTGCAATCCTTCTCCTCCCCCTCTAAAAGCTTACCTTCCCTTTACATGCTTCCACCTCCTCCCCTTAAATGAAGTCAGTCAAGTCCCTGGATTGCTTCTTTTTATACTTGCTAGCCACTTCTTCCTAGTCTTCTTATTGCATTATTGTAATCTAAGTTCCATTGGATAACTCAGATTTTAAAAGCTAATGCTTCCTAATCAGCAGCTGCAAATCTCCTTTCTGGAGAAATGCTCTTTGGTTGCCTTCTGTGTTGTTTTGCAGGTTCCCAACCTTCCTTCCTGACCTCTCCTCTTCACTGTCCTCTAACAAGAGTACATTTTACCTCCTCCTGTTTATCTACTTTCCATTGAAAATTCAAGACCTTCTTCATTCCCCACCTTCAAAAAGACTTCACTGATCAACAACTCATAATTCCTCTGCATCACTACACTTTTCTATATGTATCAGTCTTTCCATGTGCACAAAGACTACATTGTAGTTCTTTTTATGTCCAGAAATACTGAAATAATACCTTACACCTGGTAGGCACTAAAACCATTTTTTATCCATAGTAACATCACTCAACACATTCACACACCTCTAAGACACACACTATAATAAAGAAGAAATTACCTGATTCAATTAAATGCAAACAAAGCACTTCTAATGGATATTGCACAGTGGGGTAGATGTTTATCATTCCTTCACAGGCCTTCTTCAACCTAGCAGTCTCATGAGGAAACTTGAAAATATAAGAGTAAAATTAAGTAGCAATAAAATATACTTCTGGACACTTTCCTATTTAGAATAGAAAACTCACATTAGAGATTTTAAAAATCAACTTACTTTGGATAAACACTGAATGAAATGTCTATAAAGTACTTGATGATCTTCACTAGGAATCTTATCTGATAAATCCAGTGCATTCTCAAAAGCAGTTAAAAGCTGAAACAAATAAAAAAACTATCATCTGTAGCATATTTAAATGACAATGTAAAACAGTTGAATGTATAAGACTCACACAAGCTACACACTCAACTAAATGCAAATGCATTTTATGGTATGGCCCTGATCATTTCAATGAGGAAAAACATGTATTTATAAGTTTTGGAATACATTCTAACTCCACTAGCCAGGGGACTGCACTGAACTAATAAGAAATAACTATAAATTGGTAACATTAATTTAACAAAACACTCTTATAAGTTTGCTGTTCCCTACAAAGTAGTCAACCAGAGAAGTATAGTCTTATATGATAATGTAACTGCTACTGCTCAGATTATTTTTAAAACATCTCTTCTGAAATCACCAGCATGTTCTTTAGAACATCTTTAATGGAAGCAAATTTTTAATCTTAAAATATGTTTTATGAAGTTAAGTTGTACTTTTGGTAAAAGAATACCAAAAATATGACTATACGATAATAAAATAATTTTTATACAGTATCATTAACTGACTTTGAAAAAAATTCCAAAAGAAGAATTCTAAATGTTTTGAGCCAAAACAGCAATATGAGAATCTAAGGCAAGCACTTTAAAAGATGCCATTCATTTGGTTATATAAGTTCTACAATTTTAAAAATATTTCCTATGCCTCTATAACGAAAACTCATAATACAGTTTACTATCTCAAATTTTCTTTATAAAGCATCGTATAAAATCCATATAAATAAAGTAAAATTTTACTAACTTAGTCAAGCACAGGGTTTATAAAATTAAAAAAGGTAATGCAAATAATCCACATGGAAAATAGATACACTTGTTTCTGAACACACTTAAATAAAGCAGTTATCATTAGCATTCAAGTTGAAAATAACCACCCTCAAATATCCTATTATCGTATTTGTAATAGTTAGAAGCCAATTTTTAGGATAAGTATAATTAGTTCTCTTTCTTAAAGAGCTATCCTATCTAATAAAGAGGGAATATGCTAATTGACCATCACACCCACAAAGATGGCGGCACCCACAGCCAATAAGGAGGGAATATGCTGACTGACTGCCATGCCCTCAAAGATGGTGGCGCCCAGCCCCCTTAGCTCCACGGGGCGGCAGGCGTGCGGCACAGCCGGCCAGCCCCAGGCGGGTCCGGCTGCTCCACGCCTGCCTCCAGAGTCCCCCAGTCCCCTCAGGGCTGGCCTGAGATGCAGGCAAGCCTCAGATGGTGGCTGCCTAGCTGCCCAGGGCCAGCCCGAGACACAGGCAAGCCTCGGATGGCGGCCGCCCAGCTGCCCAGGGCCAGCCGAGGCTTGCGCTGCCGGCAGTGGCAGCAGCAGAGGTGTGATGGGGGGCATCGCCGTCCCCTGATCACCGGGTTGCCTACCGCCCCTGAGGGCTCCCAGACTGAGAGAGGAGGCAGGCCAGGCTGAGGCCCCCCCTCCTCTAGTGCATGACTTTTCATGCACCGGGCCTCTAGTAGTATAAATAATTCACAAAAAATCTTACTTATTTTGGTACGTGTTTGATTTTCTCGTAACCTATACTATTTCAAGGAAAATAATGATATCATAATATGAAGATATAATTTAAAAGAAGTTGGTATATCACCTAATTTTGTCACTGCTCAATTTTTTCCACAACTAAATCTATACACAGATAAACCAACACACCAACAACTGCAAAACTTATTCTCACATTCTTATCCCCAGCTCTTAGGGTACCCACCTGACAGAGTAGGTTCTTGAGAAACATTTTGTTTTGTTTTCTGTGTTTGTTTGTTTTTTACTTGATAAACATTTTTTGAATAAAAGAACAAATTAATGAGCAAACAAAGGAACAACATACAAAGAAATGAGCTTCCCATCCTATATAGAGCCCATCATTGCTTACATTTAAAATTTCAATTCAATTTAAAAAGTGTAAACTGAGTGGCTTCATACTATAAAAAACTAAGTTTATTTTTAAACTTAAAAATATAAAAATGTAGAATAATAAAGATATTCCCAATTATGGTTCAAAACCCATGTTTTTTCAGTTATTTTCAACTAATTAGTATTCAAAATGCACTTATAAATACTCTAAATAAAATGCTCTGGTTGAATTGTTAAATCTCAGTGATTTAGTACTCTTAGTCCATATATGCCTTTAAGGCACAACTTTTTAGAAATTACAGCAATTTTGTGAAAGCCAATTTCATAGTCTCTTTTACAGTGAAAAAATAACTGAATATATCTCCTATGAATATAAGGGATTAAAATTCTGATACCCTGAATACCAATTTCACTCTGTCCAGACTTAATATGAGACTGTAGGCCAATAATTCTGACTTTACAGGAAGAGCTTCTAAATTTAAAATTAAACACTTACAAAATATCTAGTCTGACATAAAGTACTTTTCTATATTCTACATATATCATTACACTTGCCCTGGATGGTGTGCTCAATGGTGTTTAGAGTGTAAGCCCCTGCAACCAAAGGTCAAGGGCACCTACCAGGGTTACAGGTTTGATATCTGGCCAGGTAGGGGCTCATGCAGGAGGCAACCAATTGATGTGTCTTTCTCACATTGATGTCTCTCTCTCTCTCTCTCCTCTCCTCTCTCCCTTCCACTCCCTCTAAAAATCAATGGAAAAAATACCTTTGGGTGAGGATTAACAAAAAATATATAAATAAGTAAATATATCATTATGCTTGCATTTTCTAAATTTAGAGGAATAAACAAGTCAATACCAACTGCTGGGTCTCATTGTTCTGATCCTCAGTGCTCTCAGCCAGCAACTGAGTCAATTTCCTCCACAGCTGATGAAGCTCTTGGTTGTCTGCACCTGCTTCTTGCCGTATCTTTATCAATTTGTGCCATGTTCGAGCCACCTATTGAGGAAATTTAAAATGGTTATTTTATCTTAAATACTAAAATGTCAATAAAGAAATAAAATCTGCAAATAAAAATATTTTTATCTGCTAATATATAAAAATAGCAAAAGCCCAGAACTCCATTATTATGAACTCCATAAAAAATAAAGTTGATTGGGTAAATTTACATAGTTCTCATATTAGAAATATTACTGAGCTACCAGAGTAGATACAGGAATAATGACAACATGTCCCGATCCTCATGACTTATAGCATCAGCTACAGAGACACAGCAAATAGGCCATTATATTCTACAAATAATGCTTTTACTTATTTTATTAATTCCTGCAGTCTTAAAAAGCTTTGGAAGTTATAATACCTAAAATTTGAATTCTAATTTAGTTTTCAAATCACTATAATTTATATTATCCCTCTAAATTCTTTTAATACCATACTACATAACAATTTTCAAAAATTTCCCATAAGCTAAATGAAAGCTTTCTTCTAGTAATGGTTTTATTAAAAGGAAATATACTACCCCAGAAAATCATTAGCCAACCTCTACGTGTTTCTTGTCTTGGTAATACAGATCCACAAGTTTCTTACAGACATCACACCACTTCTGTTTGTCAACACTTAGAATAAAAAAAAAAAAAAAAAGCTTTTGAATCTAATTAATAAAAACAAGCAAAGGCTTAGAACATCAAAAGTAAATACCTCAATAATATTGTCAGTTACTATTTTAAATCAGTACACACTACAGCTTTCATATTACAGTAAAATTTTATAAAATGAGTCTCTCATAAAAAGAAAAAATTTAAGAAACATTATCTTCAATTACACTGACTGAAAATAACATCAAAGTTCCCAAATTAGTTAATCTTCTATTAGTATTTTTATTCTGTTCTTATCACAATCAAGAGATTCTGCTATAACAATCTGAAAGAAAAATATTTCCCGATTCCCAGTACATGATTAGAGTATTTCTATGTGTAATTTTAATCAGTTTTCCTAATTGAAACTGGCCTTTCCCCACATATTGATTACCTTTCATAAAGATCCAGGAGCTTTTGGTAAACACCAGGTAAGTCATCCTTAGCATTTATCTGATTACATTTCTCATACAGGCTTGCTAACCCCTAAAAGAGGAAGTAGTAGAGATTACTCTTCCAAAAACATCTAATGTTCTTGCATTTATTTTGCTAAAGTGACAATCTATAAAGGTTATTCATAATAAAGATAATTATAATTAATAAATGAAATATGTCTGGGATTTGCCTACAAATAATTTGGAGTTGAAGGGAGTAGGTCCAAGTTTAGATTTTAAAAAATTGACTGAGGAATTTTTATTGAAGCTAGATGATGGGCATTGAAGGACTCATACCATTGTCTTTTGAAAATATATTTGAAATGTTTCACAACAAAAAATTATGTTTTAATGGTTATTATACAATTTTAATCTCTAACACATTACCATATAACACTACTTTTATATGGTGAAACAAATACAAAATCCAAGTAGTCTGTAGAAATTGTCATTTTTGTTTCAATAAAGATCAGATATCCTATACCAATTGGTACATAATAAAAACAAGCACCTGTATAAACATGTTATCAGATACCCTCATTCACGTTCATGCTCTTGTTTATGTAAACCTGAGACAAATGGGTTCATGTACTCCAGAGCTTACCACTTCCTTTTAATCACAGTTTCTAAGCTGTGATTAAGATATGGAACAAAGTGATTAAATATGAAAAATTTGGAGACCATTAAATAAGAAAAAAGAATTTAACGTATACTCAAAGATAGAGAATTGCAAATTTTCTATGTTATTTTATTTTTAGAAAACATATTAATATACATTTCTTTTCTCTCAGGTAAACATAGAGAATATTCTTGATAAATCTTTCATATGCTTATATAATTAGTGGGAGATTTACATAATAATGTTTCAATTCCATTCCTCACATTTGGAAATAATTCATTGGATTGTTAATTAGGGGTAAATAGCATCGGTGGCACCACTTTTTTGAAAAGTATCTTCAGGTTTAAAAAAATAAATTTCAATTTTTTTCTCATGTGGAGTTAAGTGGAGGTTTAATTTTTTTTTTAATAAAGCTGTTACCTGTAATTTTAAAAAAGAGAAAACAACTCTTTCTTATAATATGAGGAAAAATATTTTTACATACCTGCCAAGCTAGTAATTGGTCTGGCTCTAGTTCAGCCGCTTTCTTATAGGCACCCTGGGCCTGATCAGGTTGTTCTAGCTCGGCTGCGGCAACACCAATAAATACCCAGGCATTATAGTTATTTTTCTCTTGTTTTAACACGGTCTGATTTAAAAAATTAAAAGAGCAGGTCATTAAATTTTTGGAAGTAATGGGCAAACAACAAGAGACAGTCTATCTGAAGGTCAGACAATCTACCACTAACTAGACAATCTTTAAAATGTCATTCAACCTCTGGTCTTCAGTTCCTCAGCGAGAGGGAGTTAGACTGGATCAGTAATTTTAAGGGGTCATAAATATGAGGTATATATTTTCTAAAGCTGCCCAAATAATACCAATGTCTCCACCAAATGCGTCCCCTTGTCCCTTAAGAATACTGGGTATAAAAAAAACAATAAGACTGTTCTTAACACCCAACCATCCTTCCTGTCTCCATTCCACAGTGCTAGTTAACTCACAAAATTGTTTTCCATATCGTTTAAGATTAAATGATATGTTTGTTTTCCCATTATGAATAAAAACTACTTCATACCTCTTTTTTTCTAAATTTATTTTTATTTAAGTATAATTGGTATACAATCATATATCGGTTACATTAGTTTTAGGTGTACAATATCGTGATTTGACATTTTTATGCCTTACAATGTGATCACCCCACTAATTCTAGTAATCATCTCTCACTGTGTAAATTGATCACAATATTATTGACAATATTTATTTTATACCTCTTTTGTCTCAACCTCCTATCAACTCCTCTTCCACTCTCACCTTATATTTCACTAAGAAAACAGAAGTCATCAGAGATCACTCTCATCTTCCCATCCCCAAATCTCCAACCTTGACAGCATGTGGGTCTGCATCTACTTTCCCTCCTTTTAAGATGGAAGAAGTTTCAAAGAACCTCCTCTTAAGCTCAGGACACCATCCTCTCTCACCTTCCCAAGGACTTCACTCCTACTACGCCCTCTATCTCTCCTGCACATTCAATTTCTCCTTCTGTACTGGAACATTCCCATGACCATACAAAGGCACTTTAGAATCCACAAACCAAATAGAATTAAAATGTCAACACACTATTAAAGAATGACAACTGTAAGATACAGTAGAGTCCCACAGTAAACACATCAAAAGATACCTAAGAGATATTTAGGTTTTAAGAACTTGGCTTTGATAAGTTACCAATACAGAGAAAGACAAAATTAAGTGTGACAGAGCAGCTTTATCGCAGCATAACCACTCTTAACCGTTCTGCTAAATAACCTTACTACCTTTGTTATATATAAACAGTAAATGACTCATATATCATGAATTGATAATGCTTATAAAGAGGTAACACACTTTCATTGTGGAAGAACAAAATATCAGTTACCTTACAATGTTTCAAAGCTTCTTTGTATTCTTTGTTTCTGATTGCATCTCTAGCACTTTTTAGGGCAGTCTTCACTTCCTTGCTAGACATTCTGTCAAAATAAAAAGCCTGACTGAATGTACAATAATAACCTGCCTAACTATGACAGCTCCAGCAAACTTAAGCATCTGAAAAAGGCACATGTGATTCCTTCTACCTGGAATACTCTTTCCCCCTTTCATATACACACAGCTTATTCCCACACCTCTTCAGATTTTCACTCAAATGTCACTTGCTTAGTGAAGCCTTCACTGGCCACCCTATTTAAAATGTCAACCCTGCCTTAACCCACTCACAACCACCCAGTATTCCCTTAACCTCCTCTCTAACAATGCATTTATTTTTCTTCAAAGCATTTATCATCATCTTATACACTTATATTTTATACACTATATATTTTACTTAATTATATTATTTATTATCTGTTTCCCAACCCCATTAGAACATAATTTTCACATAGGCAGGGATTTCTGACTGACAAAGTGTACACATTAATAAATATTTGTTGAAGCTCAGTTCCATTTGAATTATACTCACTCTCCACAAAGTAGGCTAAAACAACAGATGATCCTATGGACCAGGACCCAAAACACATAACAATTTCAGTTCAATTCTACACTAAGCAAGTTAGTAGAATAAGCCCAAGTCACAGAGTATGAACACTAACACAAATTTCAATAACACTAATGTAAGAGTTTAAGAGAGCATTCTGTTTTTAAGCTAAGTCTCTTTAATATATAAATCAGGATATTAACTTTCTTCATACTAAGGGTTACTTAGGATTATAGTAATATAGTATTCTTTGCAATATAATAATCTTTGAAAAGAAGTAAATGCAATGTTTACACTTAAATGAAGGTGATGAATATGCAAGTACACAAACTTCAGTCATAAAAAGATATCAATTGGTAGACAAAGCATTTCTTCATTTAAGATATAGTACTTAATTTTAAGTGAACTAACATATCTGAGATTTCACAACTTATTCTGATTTACCAGTAAACAGGTCAAATTTAATTACAATTTGATGATGAAAAAAAAACATTTGTATTTTTGCCAACTCCACTGAACTCTAATATTAATCAGGAAGGTAAAACAAAGCTGCATAAATGTTAAGTCGTTATAGATTGCAGATGTCCAAGGCAACAATATGAACCAGGCAGATGGCTTGATGACCTGGTACACCAACAGTCCTTTATATCCAAAAGAGGCTGAGGTAGAAGCACAAGATCAAAGAAGTTACAGAATTTTAAAAAATCCTTTGACTTAAGAATGTTAGATTAAAAATAATATAAAAGTTTTAAGATATCATAAAATCAATTTATCTACAGCCAGAACCAAATTCCCTTAATTGACATAAAAATGACTTTTCACCTAATTACAATAATTACGTAAATAAAGCAACATATTTCATATACTATTATTTTAGAAGCTGTCCTCTTACTTGCAATTATCTTGGTATAAATTTATAGCTGGAAATTTCAGAAGGATTTTTCCCGTAGTTTACAAATCTTAATTGGATAGGCAACAAATTTCAATGCTGATTTCACAATAAGGTTTTTCATGCCAAAGTTATCTTTGGTGGGTAAACCTGCAGACTAAAAAGAAAAGAACTTCAATGATGATAACATCTAATCTAAATTAATAAAAAAAATCCAATAACAAAATCAAGAGTTTAAGTTAAAAAAGAACAAAAACAGTTTCAAGATAAAGCCAAGCAAAAACAAACAGAAGAATATAACTTTTCCAGGACAAATATCATCATCTTTCTATCACCCAACATTCAACAAGGTAGAACCAACCAGCACCAACACTCCCAAGCTAAACATAGCATCCTATCTAATAAAAGACCAATATGCAAATTGACCGTAACTCTGCTACACCCACAAGCCACACCCACCAGCCAATCAGGAGCGAATATGCAAATAAACCCAACCAAGCTGGCTGTGGCCACAGAGAACAGGAGAGAGGCTTGGGTTTCCCCGGCAATGGAGGAAGCCAAGCTTTCCGCACACCCTGGCTGGCCCAGGCCTCCACTCCAGGCTACAAAGTTTCAATTATAGAAGATAAATAAAGCCCAACAGAAATGGCAGCAGCCACAGAGCTGGAGAGAGCAGGAGGCTAGGGTTGCCCCCAGCAATGGAGGAAGCCAAGCTTTCCGCACACCCTGGCCTGCCTTGGCCTCCGCTTAAGACTACCAAGTTTCAATTATAGAAGATAAATAAATCCCAACAGAAGTGGCTGCCACCATGGAGGGAGCAGAAGGCTTGGCTCTGCTCCAGACTACAAAGTTTCAATTGTAGAAGATAAATAAAGCCCAGATACCAGGGCCTCCGCTTGGGTTGCCAGAGGCGTGGCTGGCCTGCAAACTACCATAGGCCCCTCGTCCAGGCCGCCCCATGCCCCAAAGGAACCCCCACCCTGATCCAGGACACCCTTCAGGGCAAACCAGCTGGCCCCTACACATGCACTAGTCCTCTATCCTATCTAATAAAAGAGTAATATGCAGATTGACCATCACTCCAATACACAAGATGGCTGCCCCCATATGGTCAAAGATCCTGCCCCCATGTGGACACAAGATGGTCACCACAAGATAGCCAGCAGAGGAGGGCAGTTGGGAGGGACCAGGCCTGCAAGGGAGGGCAGTTGGGGGCGATTAAGCCTGCAGGGGAGGGCAGTTAGGGGTGACCAGGCCAGCAGAGGAAGGAAGTTGGGGATGACTGGGCCTGCAGGAGAGGGAAGTTAGGGGCAAACAGGCTGGCAGGGGAGCAGTTAGGCATCAATCAGGCTGGCAGGGGAGTGGTTAGGGGGTGATCAGGCTGGTAGGCAGAAGCGGTTAGGGGCAATCAGGAAGGCAGGCAAGCAAGCAGTTGAGGGCCAGCAGTCCTGGATTGTGAGAGAGATGTCCGACTGCCCGTTTAGGCCCGATCCTGGTGGGCCTCGAGGGGTCCCAGATTGGAGAGGGTGCAGGCTGGGCTGAGGGACACCCCCCCCCCGTGCACAAATTTCATGTACCGGGCCTCTAGTCCTAGCTAATAAAAGAGTAATATGCAAATTAACTATCACTCCTCTACACCCACCAGCCAATCAGGAGTGGGTATGCAAATTAACCCAACCAAGATAGCGGTTAATTTGCAAATCCAGGAGTAGAGCGAAGACTGAAGACAGCGTAGAAGGAAGCCAAGCATCGCAGGGGGGAGTGAAGCTGCCGAGAAGCAAGCAAGTGGGGCGGGGGAGAAGGGAGGGCAGCAGGCGGGGCGAGGGAGAAGGGAGAGAAGTAGGTGGGGTGGGGGAGAAGGGAGGGAAGCAGGTGGGGTGGGGGAGAAGGGAGGGAAGCAGGTGGGGTGGGGGAGAAGGGAGGGAAGTAGGTGGGGTGGGGGAGAAGGGAGGGAAGCAGGTGGGGTGGGGGAGAAGGGAGGGAAGCAGACCACTGCAGGAAGCCCTATTGCAGTAATCTTCCTGCAATGGGCCTCTAGTATGACATAAAAGAAATAGCAAAGAAGGCCTCTCTAAATCAAGAGAAAGACCTAAAGCATATGAGTCATTAGTGAACCAAATGCTAAACTAGGAATAATGACTGCAAATGCAACAGGAATTCAAAGAAAAGTATGGTGTGAAGTAATTAACAGCTACCAGATGGAGAAGACAGGACTTGAGAGTGGATAGGTAAAGTAAAGCACCACATTACAGAAGACCTTCATAGTCTGACCAGTTTAGACTTAAATATAGCAGCAAACACAGAGCTGTTAAATACTTCTAAGTAGGCTATTTTTCAAGACCACTAGAGACAAACTCCATTCCTCTCTTGGTAACCAATACTAATGTTCAATACCCTTCCATATCTCTATATGTGTCCATATGTAGCTACACTTACTTATTTAAATACAGTTATTCTTGCTTTGGTGGAATCCTGCTTTCTTTTCTTCCTATTCCTTCTTCATTGATTTGGCATTTAGCATAATATGCCAGCAATGAGGCCCTCTCTTCACCTAAAATATACACTGAGTGGCCTGATTATTATGATCTCTGAATGCATAATAATCTGGCCACTCAGTGTACATCCTATATAATAAAAGGTTAATATGCAAATTGTCCCCTCGACCAGGAGTTTGACCAGCAGGCAGGCCAGCCAACCACCCATGTCCCCTCCCCCTGGCCAAGCTGGCCAAACCACACCCTAACACACACTGAGTGGCCAGATTATTATGCGTTCAGAGATCATAATAATCTGGCCACTTAGCGTACACACAACACACACACACACACACACACACACACACAAACGTATGTTTCAGGGGTTTAAGTAACTTTTTTAAAGACAAAAAAAAAAAAAAATGCTACTTTCTAGCCCTGAAAACATCTTCCTCTTTTGGGGAAGTGGGGTGGAGAAGGGAGAGGCTCATTCACTCATTTTCTAAACAAAGCTTTACTGAGCACCAAGCATCTACTAGGTACCATCAAATCCATTTCCTGTCACAAAGTAAACACCTACTATCCAGAAGAATTCCAGGTAATCCCATACTCCTCTATTTGGGATACTTCCCTCCATTCCGGGCATTTCCAGCACTTTAAAGAAAAATCTAGCTCTCTTACAAGTGTCTAATCTTCTTCCTCAGCCCCACACTCTTTCCCCTTATACCTCTCCTTCTACTTTTTTCTCCTCAATTTCAACTGACTTTTTAAAAATAAGAGCATTCATTTTGCACATTTTCATTCAATAAACGTTTTCTACTACCAACTGAAGAGGTTTTAAGTCAACATACCAAGCATAAAAAGTAGCAACAACTTCACTTTCAAAAAGTTAGAGAGTGACAACCATGCCAAATAGACAATGATATACCTCAAAACTAATAAATATAGATAGGTGGAATAATATATCCTATACACCCAACTTGAATCTATGGAACCTTAAGCTATACTCAGTTATACAGCTACAAAGATTCCACAAACCAACAATAACATTTACAAATAATAGTAACAATAATGACAATGAAAGTAATTACCGAAAAGCAAAATTGATACCTTTAAATGTAATAAAAGTCTAAAAGTATTTTGTGATGACTTTTCTTATAGAAAGGAATTGGTAAAAACAATCATTTAGTAAAAGTAGACTCCAATTACCTATTATGGAGCATTCTAAACACTTAACTTTTACCTATTATCACTAGCTCTATCTTCTTTCTGCATTGAATTTCAGATTGTTCCTTAACCGTTATCCATTTAAATTAGTAAAATATGAAACGTTAGGCACATAAAAAGGAGGACACACCCAAAACCTACTGAACTATTTTTAATATATTAGATTCAAGTTCAATTTTCATATAACTTAAAACATGAGAAATAATTATGTACAATTTTTCATTTTTTCTTTCCCAAAGAGACACTAATCTTAATCTCTAACTTTCAAATTTAGTCTAAACCATGTTCCTGTTGCCTCAGGAGATAAAAGGAACTTCCATAAACAATCGAGTTCTGAAAAAATATTCCAAGAACACAAACTACACTAACTTCAATATAAAAACTGAGCCAAAAGAGAAAATTGTCTATTTCTGCACTACTTTGTTTTGAATCTAGGACAATTAAGAGCATTTATTTATACCCAATTTGCAGCCTAACTACACCAAAGTGATCCTTGTTCTAAGCCATATAATTTAAATATTTTTTAAAAGATGTATTTCTTTTCTTTTTTTAAATAAATTTTATTGGTTTTTTATAGAGAGGAAGGGAGAAGGATAGAGAGTTAGAAACATCAATGAGAGAAACACTGATCAGCTGCCTCCTGCACACCTCCTGCTGGGGATGTGCCCACAACCAAGGTACATGCTCTTGGCCAGAATCGAACCTGGCACCTTTCGGTCCACAGGCCAACGCTCTATCCACTGAGCCAAACCGGCCAGGGCAAGAATTTAAATATTTTTAAATGATGCCTACATTATGCAATTAGAATGCTGTAGTTCATAAGTTAATGAAAATAGAGATCATTTTTTTTAAGATTAAAAATCCATCTAAATAGCCATCTAAAATATTGACACAATTTCTACATGATTACAAATTCTAAGTATTTTTTATGGCATCCCTGGAATAAATTTTGTCAAACAAAATTAATCCGGAATGCTTCATGGAGAGAATAAAGTGGTTTTGAAAAACTGAACAGATTTTTAAAATATAGTTTTATTAATTTTAGAGAGGAAGGGGGAGAGAGAGATCAATGATGAGAGAAAATCATTGACTGGCTGCCTCTTGCAAGCCCCTACTGGGAATCAAGCTCACAACCAGGCATATGCCCTTGACTGGAATCAAACCTGGGACCCTTCAGTCCACAGGCCAACACTCTATCCACTGAGTCAAACCAGCTAGGGCTGAACAGAGCTGTTGTTTTTTAAAAATATGCTACTTGAAAACTAGGAAATGAACAACATTTAGATGACGCAGGTGGGGATGAACAAGAAACAGAAAGTGAGTTTCTGTACTAAACATGCTATCAATATACTTAAATTGAATGATTAGTTCCACAGAAAAGCGTCTTACTGTAAAGAAAACAAAAATTTGTGATCCAAACAATGTTCAGGAAAGTAAACATTAAAACAAGGGGTGGGGAGGTAAAATAAATGTTAAAACCTGACTCTTCACATCACTAACTTCTTTAAGCCCTCTTCCAGCTACACTTGATTATTTTTCTCATCCAACCTATTTTAATTTATTACTCAGTCACTTCAACTCTGTTCTTACAAAATACCCCAGATTTTATCAGTCCCTTTATTCTGCCATATCCACCCACCAAAGCAAGACTTAATCTGGTTGAGAAGGGGCTTAGGAACCGGATGGATCTGGGTTCAGGTGCCATTAGACCCTGGGCATCTTACTTCATAACTCTATGCCTAGTTCTTCATTGGTAAAGTAAGGATTACATCAGCTACCTGATAGATACATAGATTAAGTGCCTGAACACAATACATATAATGTCTGTTCTCCTTATCTACTGCCACCCTCTAAGTCAGGGTGGGGAACCTTTTTTCTGTTAAGGGCTATCTGGATAATTACAACATTATTCACAAGCCAGACAAAATTATCAACTAAAACATTAGCCTGATGCCTGGCCTGTGAGGTGTGGTGGTTGAGCATCAACCTAGGAACCAGGGGGTTATGGTTCAATTCCCAGTCAGGGCACATGCCTGGGTGTGGGCTTGGTGCCCAGTAGGGAGTGTGCAGGAGGCAGTCGATTCCGATTCTCTCTCATTACTGATGCTTCTCTCTCTTCCTCTCCCTTCCTCTCTGAAATCAATAAAAATACATTCTTTTTAAAATTAGCCTACTATATTTGGTCAAACATTTAACTAACTCACCCGTAATGAATGCGTTGGCAGGGCCAGACCAAATGATTTCGTGGGCCTTATATGACCCATGGGCCGGATGTTCCCCACCTCTGCTCTATATCAACTTTACCACTTTTTCCCATCCCTAATCCACAGTGGCTATTATATACTTTCTCTGCATATAAGATCCCCAAGCCTCTCCTTCCTTGATCTCTCAAGAAGCAACCTTCTTGCCTATGTTCCTCAAAAGATGGCTATCATTAAATACAAGTATCCTCTTCAAATTGGTCAGTGTACATACAAATACTAGATTAAAGCCTCAACAGACACCACTCCCTCTTCTGAACCACTGAAGCATTTATTGGTTCAACTATTCAACTGACACTTAACAGATACTTTTTATTATTCTATATAGATGCGTCCTGTCTCCCAAGTCAAAAAAGTCCCTAAATAAAGGTAACATACCTTGACGTAATGTACGTAATTACAATGATGTAAGGAGTTCCTTTCATATCCAACACCTATTGCGTACGACGATCTTCCAGCTTTCAGAGCCTACTCAAAAACACGTAGTTTTCAGTTCCCCCCAAAGCAGTAATTCTCCGTTTGCTAAAGTGGGAAGGAAGAATCTTCTTTTCAACATTAGCTCACAGTACTTTTTTCACCAGCGCCAGAGCTTCCACCTCTGCATCTTTACTCTCCCATTCAGCCTGTCCGCATTTGCTTCTCTTTACTCAAATGCTACTTGTAATTCAAGTGTCAAGCATAAAGCCTTCTCAGATGAATCTCACAGTAGTCCAAACTTTATAATTTATCTATACCAACATTTCCAAAAATGTATTCCAAGAAATATTAATTGCTTAAAGGTGTTAATATACAGCCTAGTAATTTTGTGAACAGTGCACATTATATATGTCACTCTTTGAGAGCCACATGCATTTTAGCCTTTTAAAGGCTCTGAGACGTCCTAAAGACCCAAAGCAGCAATTCTACAACTTATGTTACTATGAAACATTTATTTCAATGAACAACAATTAGCATTGTGAAAGCAATCTAGTATTCTCCAAACTACAATTGGGATTTGTGGTTTTGAGTTTTGGTTTGTTTGGCAACTAACAACTTTTTTCTTTCTTTTTTTTCCCTTTTTGCTCAATCCCTCCATGACCCATGCCCTCTGCCCAGAGCTGTCAGCCTAGTCATTAACTGTACTTTTTGATACCTTTTATACTGTTATTAAATTTACAAGTGTGTGTGTTTTCCCTGGAAGTTCCTTAGGAGCAAAGACTATTTACACTACTCTTTTAGTTCCTAGTATCTGGCACATTGTGATATTAAACAAATGTTCGCAGAATCGCTGCAAGTGAAGACAATACTAAATTTAATCCACGGTCACTAACTGGACATTAAAAGAAATATGAAGAATTAAAATCTAGACCAAGACTTTCAACTGAAGACTTTTATGAACTGCAGTTAAGTATTTCACTAAAGTAATTCCTAACAAACAAATCTTTAATCAGGGGTGAGGAATCTTTTTTCTGCCAAGGGCCATTTGGAGATTCATAACATCATTTGTAGGCCATACAAAATTATCAACTTAAAAATTAGCCTGCTCTATTTGGTCAAACATTTAATTAACTTACCCCTAATGCCTTGGCAGGGCCAGACCAAATGATTTCCTGGGCCTTAAATGGTCCAAGGGCCAGACATTCCCTCCCTCCCCCACTTTAACTGATGACTTAGACATGTAATGCAGCCCCTACCCTCATTGAAACACACATATACATACATGTACACACACAGAGATACTCACATCTCAAAAGTTCCTTTTCTGATAGAGTAAGTTACAATTAGCAAAAATGCTCTATGTACAGAGAGTGATGAAAATAATGAAGAAACCTGAAATTATATAATAGTTGAAGGAACTGGGGAAGGTGCTGGGGTAGGAGGAAAGGCGGGGAAAAGGTGAGAAGGGTTGTTTAAAAGGAGAGATTATTCATGGAAAGTGAAGAGAAATGGATGAATGTATGGTTAAAAGTAGAGAAAGGCTGACTTCAGCTCAAAATAAGAACTTCCAATAATCAGACTAGTACAAATGTGGAATGGCTGCTCATAGGAAGTGTGTTTCCCATAACTGGAAATGAAAAAGCACAGACTGGACAGCCCACTGGCGATAACAATGTAGGACAAACTGAATGTCAGATGAGAAGTTAGACTAGAAGCCTCTTAGAGTCTTCCAGTGTATGTGTCTGGGGACTGAAAATACTCATCTCACTCCAGTCCAATTCAACACTTGCCCCCACTGACATTGTCAAGGGAAAAAAAGATGTATTCCGTCTGGCTGGTGTGGCTCAGTGGTTGAACGTGGGTGGACACATGACCCAAGAAGTCACCAGATCAATTCCCGGTCAGGGTGCATGCCCAGGAGACAGCAGGTTGATGTTTCTCTGTCATCAATGTTTCTATCTCCCTCTCCCTCTCCCTTCCTCTCTCTCTAAAGTCAATTAAAAACATATTTTAAAGAAAGAGAGAGGGAGGGAGGGAGGGAGGGAGGGAGGGAGGGAGGGAGGAAGGAAGGAAGGAAGGAAGGAAGGAAGGAAGGAAGGAAGGAAGGAAGGAAGGAAGGAAGGAAGGAAGGAAGGAAGAGGGAGGGAGGTGTATTCCTGTCATCCTGACTGGGAATTCAGAATACATGTCCTATGAAAACAAGATCAGAGAGAGTAAATACAGTTCACAGAATCAGCAATGTGCCATAGATAAAGGACATTTTTGATTAATCTAAATGTCAGCCAGCATTGTTCCTATGGTAAAATGTGTTCAACACTCCAAATTAACTCAGAAAAAAATTTTAAACACATCCTTTTCATGAAAGAACATACCTATATCACCTTCCATGTTGTAATATTATTTCACTTTTTTCCCTAAGCATTCCTTGTGGACAGAGACTATTGTGTACATATCTGTATTCACCACAGATCTTTGGCATGCTGCTGGGTTAATAATGCTGCTTCACTAAAAGTGAGTGGGCTCAGGGGAATGTCATGAAATTTTGTAATTAACTAGAGACAGAGTACGGCAGTGAGTTAGGGTACAGATTACTCAGAGTCAAGTCCTACTCAGACTGGCTCCCTGGGTAACCTTGGGCAAGTCGTTTAACCTGTCCCAGCCTGTTTTCTCATTGCAAAATGGTGAAAGTGAGGATGATGGGAAATATTCCATGTAAAAGTACTTGCCACACAGTAAATGCTCAATAAATGTTTACTATAATCCTCAGAACGGAATAACTGTTATATATTAAATAAGGTCTGTCCCTTACTACACTTATTTTGTGCAAAAACAGTCAGATATTAGTATTATGAGTTGGTTTTACGTTAACTAAGTACTGCAACTCCTCCTTTCCCTGTCATATTGATACGATTAACATGATGTACAAATTATATACCTGAAACTATGACAATGAAATCAGGAATTTGGCTCTGGGCCAGAAATCCGTTTCTTCCAGATTTTTCCAAAGGACTTCAACAGTCAAGGAGCTGCGATTCTTCCTCAGCAAAACAATGGGTTCTGAACCTACGTCAATTAATCGCTCACGTCACGCAGAACCACATTTCTTCCTCCAAGAGACTGCCGCTCATTTCTCTCCTCGGCCCTCTGAAAGCAAGATGCACCTAAGCTTTACCTCCCAGGCCCCGCTCCTCACCCCACCCGAGTACAATAAGTTCTAGCTGCACCGGCAAAGGCAGGAGTAAGATGAGGCAGACTGCAAATTTCCCTGGGGGAATGGACTCGAGGGGCCTCACTGCATCCATACCGCACCTGCGGCGGTCCAGTCAGAGGCCTCCCCAAGAACCACCGATCCAACGTAAGTGACAGACGCGCCGCCACCTCATCACCTCCCACTTCACGGTCCCGCTTACAACTCAGCCACGCTTGTTCAGCGCAAAACGAGCACCCTCGGCCCCTGACCCTTTCCCTCTCTACGTTTTCATTTCAACCATTTCAACCACCTACCAAGCCCAACTTCTGCAAAAGCGACAGCGACCCTTACCCACCTGGGTCAGACGCTCCTTCTACAAACTACTCTGGAGTCCAAGCGCATGCGCATTTCCCCAGGCATGGCTCACGTGACTGGAAGAGACTAGCTCTTAGTTTGCTCGGTATTTGATTAAAAGGTCTTAACATGAATTAGGGCGGAGAAGTCCACCTGTGCGCATGTGCTCACTCTGATCCTGATGGGAGTTGTAGTTCTGCGGGTGAGGCGCAGGGAGGAAACCAAACTGCGATCCCCTCCCACCTCTGCCCTGCGGGAGGAAGCGGGCCCAGCGCCCAGAGACCGGGCTCCCAACTTCTCTCTGCGATGCTGCTGCTGTGCGTGTCGGTGGTCGCTGCCTCGGCGCTGGCAGCACCAGCTCCCGGGACTAGCGGGAAGGGGCGGGGAGCTGCTCAGGAGCGGCCCGAGGCGCCTAACGTGGTGTTAGTGGTGAGCGACTCCTTTGTAAGTACCGAGAGGGGGCGGAGGGGCGGGGAGGCGGAGGGGCGGGGAGGCGGAGGGGCGGGGAGGCGGAGGGGCGGGGAGGCGGAGGGGCGGGGAGGCGGAGGGGCGGGGAGGCGGAGGGGCGGGGAGGCGGAGGGGCGGGGAGGCGGAGAGGGGGCTGGCGGGTGGCGCACCTGTCCCGATCCGCTACCCGCCCACAGCCTTTCCTGTGCTGCACGCTGCAGGCTGCAGGCTTTGGGGAGCAGAATCTGAAACTTGCAAACTTGTTTTACCCTGATGAAAAGTAAAAAGTGCATTTTATCTTGAGGCCCCGTATATACACACGTACAGTACACCACATAGATATGCGTATAATACATATAAAACAATAGTGAATGAAATGTGCTCTGATAGCGCCTTTGCAAATCTTTTGATATTTTATTGCTAGCCTCGATTCACTAAATTATTTTACCACTATTAATGAACGGTCAGTCTATAACCACGTTAGATTTAATAGTAGAGGAAATAACATTCTGCATCTCCATAAAAGCTTGTTAGTTTTCCAGCGGTCATTCCCCAATTCACCACAAGTTTGCAGGAATTTGTGTTTGGGTGAGAAGTGAAGAAAATTAACGTGTTTTGTTGTTGTTTGCCCGCGTATCTGATAATCCTGTTCGTGCTGATTTAAGTTCATTAGTTGATATAATTTGATTCACTCCCTGATGATATTCCAGGGAAATTGTGTGTGTGGTGTTGTTGAATCCTAAACATGAACAGTTTTTGAAACTTTTCCCAAGCCATCAACCAAAAGAACATTACTATCAATATTACCTCATACTTAGTATTATTCCATGATTTTAAAACTAATGCCTGGACAAATGTTTGGTTACTAATTATAACATTAGTTCATTATCACTGAGAGTTAGTGTGGTCACATAGGTAGTTGGTGTTGAGCATGGCTGGTACTAGAGTGCTTTTAATCGCCATTGTTGTATTGCCTCTCTCCGACCTAGACTGACCCATGATGATTAAAGTTACATAATCTGGATACGCCCTTAGGATTTGTTGAGAATATTACTAAAGTAATCTTTATGGTTATCTAAACTTACGGAACAGGCAGTATTGGAGAGTAACATGTAAGAGTTCATTAGGGAGTGCTCTTGAGATCAGAGGGAGAGGAAGGACGCAGGATTGTACAGAGAGAGAAGTTGTGTTTTGTAGACATGGAGGCCTGGGTTGACTTTATGGGTACTTCTCAAACTAGTATGATCCCTCAGAACTGATTCCAGTGGGGTGAGGCGCCTCTGTACCCTCCCGTTGGATGGCCATTAGCCATGGGCTGCTCTCAGAATGGGGCATGAGCTTGGGCAAGGTAACCTTCTTCAGCAGAGGCAATCTTTTGTTTCTAAAAGGAAATGTAGGTGGTGAATCACAACATACCTAGAAACTTCCAACGCTGACTGGGTCCTTCTCATTATTAAGGTCTCATACTTCCCAGAGAAACCTTCCCCGTCCACTCTATCTGAAGTAGGTCTCCCTTGTTATTCTGCGTCTCAGGTTTTTTCCAAAGCACATACCACAATTTGTAATTATTCATATTTTATTTACCAGTATACTTTAGCCTCCCCACTAGATTAAACTTGAAAGGGACTCTGTTTTATCTCCAGGTTGTATCTCCAGATCTTCCATAGATCCTGGCACACAGTAAATACTCAATAAATATTGGTTTAATCAGTCCATCATCCTGCAAAAGAACTTTTCAGAAAGTCCATTAATTTATTTACTCTATTCTAATGAATCTAAGTGAAACACTGAATAGAATTCTCTGGATTTTGAGCCAGATACTGATAATCACTATCTATACTTGTTTTTATCTGTTGAGGATTTTAGGGTCATATTGAAGTCCTTTGATGTTTGTAAGTTTTAAGGTTAAAATTAAAGGCAACAATTTTCTTCTTTCATGATGCAATCATTGTTAATTAAATTTCTTCATTCCAGGATGGAAGGCTAACGTTTTATCCAGGAAGTCAGGTAGTGAAACTTCCTTTTATCAACTTCATGAAAGCACATGGCACTTCCTTTTTGAATGCCTACACAAATTCTCCAATCTGTTGCCCATCACGTGCAGGTATGAACATGCGTAATGTCAATGAAAGAAAGTGGCCACACACTGAAGATAATTTTACAATTTAAAAGATTATTCCTAAAAGTAGTATAGCAAGTAATATTTGGCATTTAATTAAAAAATTTTAAGTGATAAGGGTTTTATATATTGGGTATTGGGGCTATTAGATTTTCTAATTTATTTTTCCACAATAGAATTTTTAGCATTTAAAATGGTGTTTAGTTCATGTGTTACTGTTTCATTTCCTAATGATTGAGTGACTAAGAATCTTTTGACCAAGCAAATCAGGAAATATTCATATTTCCTGGAAGAGTTATATTTCCAAGGAAGTTTTTTGGTAAGAATACAAGGAGTTGGGAGGGGACTTCAGAGTATACCATAAAGTAGTTAGAACTTTTAGGTTTATCTGAAGTTTTCCGTGTTATTTCAGATTACATCTCTTCAGGCTCAATTAACTTCTATCCCAATCTAATCATTTTATTATAGTAATTTAACAAATAGGTTTAGTTTTTATAGCAAAACTTGTTTCAGTGACATTAAGCCATGAATAACTGAGAAACGGGAAAAAATTGCCATTCTTATATATTCTGTCTCTTCCCTGACGGTTGTTTTCCTCATTCTAATATACTAGAGGCCCATTGCACGATATTAGTGCAAGAATAGGCCCGTGGCTTCACTCCCAGCCGCCCGGGAGCCGGCAAGTCTCCACTCTCCGCTCCCTGGCTGCCCGGGAGCCGGCATGTCCCCGCTCCCGGGCCACCCGGAGCCGGCACAGCCTAGCTTCTGCCTGGAACACCACTCCAATAGCTCCCTCTGCCGCCCCCCTTCCCCTCAGCAGGCTTCACACCACTATGCGCCTGCATATGCAAGTTAACCTCCATCTTTGTTGGGTTAATTTGCATATCACTCTGATTGGCTATGGGCATAGCAGAGTGGTTGTTAATTTGCATGTTTCTCTTTTATTAGGTAAGATGATTGGTTGCTTTGGAACTCATAAATAGCATTCAACAATTTGCTTTTGTCTGTAAGTTCCCAGCATGATATTCTCTGTGATTTCAGTCACAAGTGTCTTTGCCTACATTTTCACTACTATTAACTATATAATCACCAATGATTAAAGGAATCCTGAACTATATTATAAATTATATTTCAATGATGAAAGGCCTGGTATATTAAAAAATAGTTTTGTTACTTTTTTACATTTCCAGAACGTATTTAAATAAAAATTTACACGTTTTCACTCCCCTTTTTCCCCCCAACACCTCCCATCCTCAACCCCCATTTCTGACAATCACAGGCAGTTGAATTTGGTTCTTTTTGGATTCCACATATATGTGAGATGGTACAGTATTCAGTACTTTTACTTACTTCATTTACTATAATGCCCTCAAGGTGCATCCACTGTTGCAAAAGCCAGGATTTCCTGATCTTTTATAGCTGAATATTAGGTAGATGATAGGTAGATATCACATCACATTGATTTTATTCATTTCTTGATGGACACTTAGGTTGTTTCTATCTTGGCTATTGTAAATAATGCAGTGAACATGGGGGTGCAGATATTTCTTTGAGCTGGTGACTTAATTTGCTCCAGATGTATACCCAGAAGTGGAATTGTTGGATTGATTATATGATTGTTCTGGTGTAACTTTTTTTAGAACTCTCCATAGTAACTTCCTCAATTTTCCATAGTGGTCCAATTTAGATTCCCATCACCATGCATGAGGGTTTTCCTGGGTATTCTTTTCTCCATATCCTAGCCACTGCTTGTTATCTCTTGTCCTTTGATAGTAACCATTCTAACAGGCACAAGGTAATATCGCATTGCAGTTTTGATTTGCATTTCCATCATGATTAATATTGAATCATGATGGAAATGCAAATTGAAAATCTTTTCATGTATCTGTTGGCCATTTCTAAGTTTTCATTGGAAAAATGTTTATTCAGATCCTCTGCCCATTTTGTAATTAGTGTGTTTTTGTTTGTTTCTTGTTTTTTGCTATTGAGTTCTATGCGGTCTTTATATTTTCTGAATATTAATCCCTTATTCAACAGATGATTTCAAAATTATTTTTTCCAATCCATGGGTTGCCTTTTCATTTTATTGATAGTTTCCTTTGCTGAACAGAAGCTTTTAATTTTATGTAGTCCCATTTATTTATTTCTGCTTTTCTTGCCTTTGCTTTTGGTGTTAAATCCAAAAACTTGTTGTCAAGATCAGTATTGAGGACCTTACCTACTATGTTTTCTAGAAGTTTCATGGTTTCAGATTTTATGTCCATGTGTTTAATCCATTTTGAGTTGATTTTTGTGTATGGTGTAAGATAAAGGTTCACTTTCCCCAACACCATTTATTGAAAAGACTAGCCTTTCCCCATTGTATATTTTTTATTCCTTTGTCATAAATTAATTGACCATATATGCATGGGTTTATTTCTGGGCTGTCTATTCTGTTTCATTGATCTATGTGTCTGTTCTATAACAATAATGTACTGGTTTGATGATTATAGATTTGTAATATAGTTTGAAATCAGGAAGTGTAATGCCTCTAACTTTGTTCTTCTTTCTCAAGATTGCTGTGGCTATTCGGGGTCTTATATGATTGAATATGAATTTTAGAACTGTTTATTCTATTTCTGTGAAAAATACCATTGGAGTTTTGATAGGTATTGCATTGAATCTGTAGGTTGTTTGGGATAGTATGGAGATTATATGAAAATTAATTATTTCAATCCATGAACACATATTATCTTTCCATTTATTTGTGTCTTCTTCAATTTCTTTAAACCATATCTTGCAGTTTTTAGTGTACATATCTTTCACCTCCTTGGTTAAATTTATTCCTAGGTATTTTATTCTTTTTGATACAATTATAAATGGTATTTCTTTATTAATTTTTCTTTCTGATAATCGATTGATTTGTGGATTTTAAACCATCTTTGCATTCCTGGAATAAAGTCCAATTGATCCTGGTGTATGATCCTTTTAATGTACTGTTGAATTCTGTTCACTAATATTTTGTTGAGAATTTCTGCATCTATGTTCATCACGGATATTGGCCTGTAATATTTTTTTGCATTGTTCTTGTATGGTTTTAGTACAAGGGTAATGCTGGCCTTATGAAATGAGTTTGGAAGTGTTCCCTCTTGTATTTTTTTTTTTTTTTTGGAAGAGTTTGAAAATGACAGGTATTCTCATTTTAAGTTTGGTCCTGGACTTTTCTTTGTTGTGAAGTTTTTTATTACTGAGTCAATTTCCTTACTCATAATTGGTCTGTTCAGATTTTCTATTTCTTCATGACTCAGTATTGTTTGACTGTATGTTTCTAGGAATTTTTCCATTTCTTCTAGGTTATCAAATTTCTTAGCATATAACTTCAATGTAGTCTCTTATAATCCTTTGTATTTGTGTGGTATCAGATGTAACATCTACCTTTAATTTCTAATTGTATTTATTTCAGTCCTTTTTCTAGGAAAGTCTAAAGGTTTATTTTGTTTTTCTTTTTTAAAACCAACTCTTCGTTTTATCAGTCTTTCCATTCTCTTTCATTTATTTAAACTCTGATCTTTGTTATTTCCTTTCTCTTACTAACTTTGGGCTTTTTTTTTCTAGTTCTTAAAGATGTTCAATTACTGTTCATTTGAGCTCTTTCTTTTTCCTTAATGTAGATGTTCATCTCTATGAACTTCCTTCTTAGAACTGCTTTTTATGCATCCCCTTAATTTTGGAATGTCGTATTTCCATTTTCAATTGTTTCAAGATATAGTTTGACTTCTCTTTTGATTTTTTCTTTGACCCATTGGTTGTTCAGTAGCATGTTGCTTAATTTCCACATATTTAGGAATTTTCCAGTTTTCTTCATTGTAGTCAGAAAATTGCTTGATATGATTTCAATCTTCTTAAATATATTAAGACTTGTTTTGTAGCCTCAGATATGATCTATCCTGAAATGTTCCATGTGTACTTGAGAATAATATATTTTTTCTGTTGCTTTTGGATGAAATGTTATTTAAATGTCTGTTAAGTCTACCTGGTATAACAGGTAGTTTAAGTCCAGTGTTTCCTTATTGATTTTCTATTGTTGAAAGTGGGGTATTGCAGTACCCTAGTACTATTGTATTGCTATCTATTTTTCTCTTTAGGTCTGTTAATATTTGAAGAAGGATTTATTGAATAAATAGTTGTAGAAAATGAGATAATGAATCATGAACTACTTAGTGATTATTTTTGTGATTGAAAGAAGACTAGAATCAGACAGGCCTTGTATTTAATTCCAGCTGTATTTACCTTAAGCAACTTAACCTATAAGCCTTAGAGACTCACCTGTAAAATGGAAATAGTACCTCCTTGCAGTTTCCCCTTGATAAATGAGGTAATTAGAAATGTTAGGTGAAGCACCTAATGCAGATATGTTTTATTCCAGAGCATGAGCTCTAAACTAGTAGACTCTATTCTCTCTTGCAGTAACTGTCTTAATAGTTAACACAAATTTTTAAGCTTACACTGATCCCAATTTCTTCTTTTTCCCCCAGCAATGTGGAGTGGCCTCTTCACTCACTTAACGGAATCTTGGAATAACTTTAAGGGCCTAGATCCAAATTATACAACATGGATGGATATCATGGAGAAGCACGGGTACCAAACACAAAAATTTGGAAAATTGGACTATACTTCAGGACATCATTCCATTAGGTAAAAAATAAAACAAAAAATAGTCCTCATAGGCTTTTCTCTGCTATATCACATAAATGTACCCTTTTTAACTTCTTAAAAATTCTCTAATAAGGTAAAATTAAATCTCTTAATCCCTCAATGTGTTAATTTGGTTAAAATATTAGCTTTCTTTAATCTTACTAAAATATTAAATTTGCTAATATGCTGATAATTTTTTCTTAAATATTAAAGGTCATTAAGATATCTATTAATTTGTTTAGCCCGTGATTTATTTTTACTGAAATTTTGTTATATAATGGCTACTTTATTTACTTTACAGTTTTCTTGCTACTTGTTTTTGTGAGTTCATTCTAATGTGAGTCTATTGTAACTTCCTTTTTTTTTTCTTTCATTTTACTAAGTCCTCAAAACCAGGTAGTCAAGCATGGTTGATAAGAGTAGAGATCTAGGAACAGATTAACTACTTCTGAATTCTAGTTTCTCTGTCATCTACTAACCTGTGGTAGTATAATCTTGGAAACATCATCTAAGCTCAGGAACTTTAATTTCTTTGTTGTAAGGATAAAATGAAATAATACATGCTGAAGAGATCTAACACAGTAGGTCTGAAACTTCTATCCTTAGAAAGACCTGCTTTCAAAGTTGGCCTTGGGCTGACATCTGGAAACTTAAATTTCAGGAGTGTTCCCTGTATTCCCTAACTGATCAAATGACTTACTGTGTACCTGAAGTGTTTGTACAATGTGGTTTATTCTGAACACCTGATTTCACTCTGGGAGTCTGCAGTTTTGGTATGTTCTAGGCAGAGGTTGTCTACATAATCAGCCCACAATGACAACTTGGGTATTAGGTATCTAATGAGCTTCCCGATAGACAACACTTTACATATATTGTCATAGACAGATGCTGGATGAATTAAGTGTGTTCTTTGTGACTCCATTTGGCAACTTATACCTTGTTTCCTGTGGAATTACCCTAAGCATATTTTCCCTTTGCTGCTGTTGCATTGTATCCTTTTTGCTATAATAAATCATAAGTGAGTAAAACTCTTTGCTGGCCCCATGAGTCCTCCTAGTGAACTTAGGTGTGATCTTGGGGTCTCCCAATACTTCTGATTCCTGGCATAAATCTATATGAAGACCTCAGAGCAGTACCTCTTGCCTAACAGGTGCTAATTGAGGGCTATGGTAAATATAGTAGTGATGAGGATGAGGATGATGCTAATGATTATAATAAGAGCCAGGCCTGCAAGGGAGGGCAGTTGGGGGCGATCAAGCCTGCAGGGGAGGGCAGTTAGGGGTGACCAGGCTGGCAGAGGAGGGAAGTTGGGGGTGACTGGATCTGCAGGGAAGGGCAGTTGGGGGGGACCCAGGCCTGTAGGGGAGAGCAGTAGGGGGTGACTAGGCCTGCAGGGGAGGGAAGTTAGGGGTGACCTGGCTGGCAGGGGAGCAGTTATGTATCAATCAGGCTGTCAGGGGAGTGGTTAGGGGGTGCTCAGGCTGGCAGGCAAAAGCGATTAGGGGCAATTAGGAAGGCAGGCAGGCGAGCAGTTGGGAGCCGGCAGTCCTGGATCGGGATTGGGCCTAAACGGGCAGTCGGACATCCCTCGAGGCGTCCCAGATTGGAGAGGGTTCAGGCTGAGCTGAGGGACAACCCCCATGCACGAATTTCATGCACCAGGCCTCTAGTGCAAAACAAAACCTTTGCTTAAAATATATTTGCTGTTATTTTATAGTATTTTGCATTATGTAATTGCATACATATATTTATAATAAATATATAATAAAATATATACTATCAGTAAAATGATGTATTAATAACAATATAATAATGTATAACGTGTTATTAAGTATAATAATATTATAAAGTATATTGATACTATAAAAATATTATCCTATATAATAAAAGCCCAGCAACTGAATGGCAGAACAACTAGTTGGCCAGTTGCTATAATGCACACTGACCACCAGGGGGCAGATGCTCAACACGGGAGCTGCCCCCTGGTGGTCAGTGCTTGGCTGACTGAGATGAGTGGCTGCTCCTGCTGCCAAGCCCGGACCAAAGGGCAGGAACCCAGGCTGTGATTATTGCCTCCTCACCCCAGGCTCCTCCTCCTCGCTCCCTGCCACCTCCTCCGGACACCTACAAGCCATGCAGCACTGCCACCGGCTCATAGAGCTGCCCCAGAGGCTGGGAGGCGGGTTTGTGGCAGCAGCAGGACTAAGGCCTACTCTGCCGCCTCTCAGGACGATGCAGGACCAGGGAGCAGCCGCTCAGAGGGCGGGTCCACAGCCGCTTGACAGAGCTGATGAGCAGCGCTCCCACAGCGGGCTGATCCCCACAGGCCATGCCCCCCACCAGTGCATGAATCCCATGCACTGGGTCTCTAGTATGTTATACCTTATAATATTAATATATTTGTTTAATGGCAAAATATTCATGATTTTCAACATATTTAAAAGTAGCTTTATGACTGAAAAATAATTAAGGAACAACAGCTACTGTAATTTCACACACACACAAAAAGAAAATAGTTGTAATTAATAAAATTAATCAATGAGAACATTTACATATATTGAGTATTTATATAATGTATATTGAAAGGTGATGTTCCAATCTGAACTTGCCAGAGTTGGCATTATTTATTCAACTAAAACAGACTGTTTTTGTGTGTGATCATGTATGTAAGGAAGACAGATGACAGCCTTTAAATGTTTCTCACAACTTTGAGAGAAGAGTATTTCATGGGAAAGGGTATAGATTCCTTTTTCTCTTACAGAATTTATTAGGCTGATCTTATTTGCAAGAGCATTATTCAGAAATGTAATTTTTTTTTCATGAAAGAGACTTATCTGAGACAAGTTACCTGTTACAATCCCATCAATAATGAGTGTGTGTGTGTGTGTGTGTGTGTGTGTGTGTGTGAGCACGCATGCACACTTGCACGAGAGAGAGAGAGAGAGAGAGAGAGAGAGAGAGAGAGAGAAAGAAATATGGATCTCCCCACAGTCTGAGATAGTTAATTATCTTAGGAACCTTAGGAAACTGAAAGTTTAATTCCAGGCTCTTAATTCAGTTTGAAAGAAAACTTATTTCTCACCAATTTTGATTTGTTATATTTTTTTCAGATGAGCTTGTCACTATGTAAGTTAATCCTGTGCCACCTGTGGACTGAAGGTATCCAGTGCTATAGCAGTAGAATTTGGCACATTGGCATAGAAAACCCACACAGCAGTGGCACATATGCAAATTTATGCAATAATTAGTTGGTAATGTGTTAGGTAGCTTTATTTTCCACTTTTAGTAAAAGGAGATTTTGGTGTTAACAAGAAATTAATCAAACTGCTGACTATTAGGAGAGTGTGTTTAGCCATCAACCCTGTTTTCTGGAATTGAACCAAGGTAGAATAATTCTCATATTTATGGGCTACTATGGAAACTATTTTGATTATTCTGTCTAAATTTGAGGTGTGTTTTTTTTCATAAAATAATTATTGCAGTGTTATTTAGAGCAGTGCATCTCAAACTTTAACATACATAAAAATCACCCGGACATCTTGTTAAATACCTTTCTGATTCAGTGGGTTTGGGATGGGGCCTGAGACTGCATTTGTAACAAGCTCCCAGGTGACGCTAATGCTGTTGGTCCATGGACCACTCTTGGGAGTAGCAGGGATATAAAGAACTGGACCTCACCTGGCCGGAATGGCTCAGTGCTTGAGTGTTGACCTAAGAACCAAGAGGTCATGGTTTGATTCCCAGTCAGGGCACATGCCTGGGTTGTGAGCTCCATACCCGGTGTAGGGCGTGCAGGAGGCAGCCAATAAATGATTCTCTCATCATTGATGTTTCTATCTCTCTCTCCTTCTCCTTTCCTCTCTCAAATCAATAAATATATTTTTTTTAAAAAAGAACTGGACCTCAGTTGTTACTTTATCAGGATGAAGGAGGACACGGTGTGACCAACTGTGAACACCTTGATCAGAAGTTTGTGGTTATTTTGTGTGTTTCTTTGAGAAGCCCCTCTTCCATTTCTGTCAAGAGTTGAAGGAGATCTTGGACCATTTAGGAAGGGTACTAAACAAAATGACATTGAAGCCTCTCTAAGTTTATAGAGAACAGTCTCCTTTGAGATAAGTATACTCCACATCTGAGATCCCACCTGAGGCTAAATAAGAGAGTTCTCCTTCACTGTACACTCATAAAAGAAAGAGAATGGGAAAGGCAAATAACATATTATTGTGACAACAGTTTTGACGTCATGGATCCTCTGAAAGCCTCTTGGGTCCTCACAGAGATCCCTGGGTCACACTTAAAGAAATACTGGCATACGGGAAACTACACACTGTATGTTCATGTCTATTGTAAATTTACAATGAGAGGACCCAATGAACCATTATCTAAACCACACTAGTCGTGGTGCCTCCCCATTAGTACAAGTTCTTTTTAATTGTCCTGATTGAAACTGAACTCTTGATATTCCAGACAAAGCACATAGAAATGGAAAAGAAAGAAATTTGTTCAAAATACCCACATTGGGCAAATAATTACAAAATTTATATTTGGAGGAGGTTATAGCAATTAGTGGTCGGGAGGGTGTGGAGAAAGAAAGCCCTTAGAACAAGACAAAGAAGTAGATCTAAGCACATGGCCAAAGGACACTATTTCCTGGTGCAACAATTTGGCCTCATTAAAAAGGGCCTGGAGACATTGGTTGCTTAGTAAAGAGAATTATAATTTTAAAAGCATTATCTTTCTGTTAACAGTAATTGTAATAAACTAGAGGCCCGGTCCACAAATTCATGTACCAATGGGGTCCCGAGGCCTGGCCTGTGGGATCAGGCCGAAACCGGCTCTCCAACATCCCTTGAGAGGTTCTGGATTGCAAGAGGGTGCAGGCCAGGCTGAGGGACTCCACTGGTGCACGATTGGGGTCAGGGAGGGACCGCGGGAGGGCTAAAGGGCGTGTCCGGCCCATCTTGCTCAGTCCTGATGGGTCAGAACCCAGCAGCAAGATAACTTACCAGTTGGAGCATCTGCCCCCTGGTGGTCAGCGCACGTCATAGCGAGCGGTTGAGTGGCCTTAGCATATTGTGCTTTGATTGGTTGAATGGACGACTAGACAACCGGACACTTAGTATTAGGCTTTTATTAAATAGGATTATAAAGTTGTATATTCACATTGTCTTTCCCTATTTTCATATATATATATATATATATATATATATATATATAAAATTGATTTCGGAGAGGAAGCAAGAGGGAGAGATAGAAACATCAATGATGAGAGTATCATTGATCAACTGCTTCCTGCACACCCCACTGGGAATCGAGCCTGAAACCCAAGCATGTACCCTTGACCAGAATCAAACCCGGAACTTTCCAGTCCACAGTCCAATGCTCTGTCCACTGAGCCAAACCAGCTAGGGCCCCATTTTCTTCATTTGTGTTATTGCTAACCAGGAGGAGTGTTGGGCTGAGAAAATAGACCGAGCTGAGAATCACAGCTCCTATAGCAGCCACTGCTCACACTGTGTTACTGTTCTTCTAGTGCTCAACAAGAGCCCAGGAGGTTTGGGATGGCCTGGGAGTAGTGAGAACAGAACAGTCAACATTGATTATAATTATTAATATTATTGAATACCTAAAATATACTAAGTGAGTTTAGATTATGGAGAAGTAAAATTTTACTTTATACTTAGGCACAATGCCTGAACATGGATCAACTAACCAAAATGTTACTCTCTTAATCAGATAGCTTACTCAAGATTCCTGAGAGAGCCAGAAAAGAGGAAAAATTGACAATTATGAGAATGGAACTTTTACGTTCAACCATAATCTTATGTCCCAGCTGCCCTAACAATGCTGAAATCATTTGTTGTAACTCTACTTGAGTACCAGCCATGGTAGGATTCATGCCAAAGGCACACATAACCATGAACTGACAAAAGAGGATGCCACTAATACAGGAGAGTAAGTCATGTTATTTAGCAAGAGGGCAAAATAAAGCTAACTTTGAAATTAGCCATAATGATAACATTAGATCAAAATTAACTTGATTTGAGCCTTTTAACCCTGCAGGGGATCAACCTATGTTTTAAAAAAAACACCTCAGGAACACAGAGAGTTAAAAAAAGAGTAGGGAAGGGGACTCTAGCACAAGTACTGCTGGTGTAATAAATCCCTAACATCCCACTCTCTGCAGTAACCTAATAATGGTCACATATAGTGAGCTTTCAGCAATGAGTTAAGCAAAAGACTGAGAAGCCAATGCTATATTGTTTTCATAGTTATGATATTGCTTTCATAGAACTTACTATTTAGGGCTTTCTGTATGCTAGAAAGAATTGCTTAGAATCTGTTAGATGTAATTCCACCAGAATCCTACTTTTCATTATATTTATCAAAATCTATTTCATATCTGCTACAAAAATTATATTTTTATTGTGTCTGTTTACATTTCTTGTCTTCAAAAGGCAGATAACAGTTCTATTTTAGCTCATCTATGGGCCATCAGTCATTTTAGATGGTTTGAAATTCCCCTAATATGGGAGTTTATGTTTTGATATACAATATTCTTTGTTTCTGCATTGTTATCTTAAAAAACAAGCTCCTTAGAAATGTCCACGACTGCTTCCTAAACAATTATGCCAACTAAATGTTCTTATACATGTATTGAGAAAAAGTAGTAGTAACTATACTACTCCTTAGCTTACCAAGTAGTTAGATAAAACAGACTAAAGACTTGGAAAAATTGAATTGATTGAATCATTTAACTTTTAAATCAGCTAATGCAAGTATATTTAGTTTCTAATGGATAAGAAATTTGTATCACTATTAGTTTAGACAGCTTAGATCATAGTTAAAATTGTTCTTATAATGAGAAGGATAAAACTAGAAACAATTTAAAACATTAAACTTCATAAACACATAAGGTACACCTGGGACGTAGGATTTTAAAAATATAAAGATTTAGTGGCAGGAGAAAATTATAGTAGCTTTGGCTAAAAATACTATCTTCTTTTAACAAAACAAAACAAAAAAAGACAAAATGCTAGAAAATTAAAAAGTTCTAGGAATCCAAAACATCTTTTATTTTACTAAATATCTTGTTATTAAAAAAGTAACCTTTCTAAATAAGCTAAGTTTTAAAGAACACATAGGTGAATGAATACCTTATTCTTACTTTTTCTTGGTTTTTGAATTTGTAATGCTCAATAACTTTCTTAATGAGATCTATTAGTCTGAACATTTATAAGACTGAGTCTAAAAATTGTTTTTCATGCCATGTCATGCCCAATATCAGAGAAAAGATTTCAACAAATATCAATTGTAACATTTGCTCTAAGCTTTTTAGAGATAATTGTTATCTGGTTAAGAAAGGTTTCTTTTACTCTTACTTTGCAATAGTTTTCCCATGCATGGATATTGTATCTCCTTTTTTTGTTAATAAGGTGAAATATGTTGACTCAATTTCAAATGTTAAACCAAAGTTTTCTTAAAAAAAAAAAAAAAGAAAATCATTTTCCATGTTGCTTTCTTATGTTTATGCTTAGTTTTTAAAACTTTGTAAATACCTTACAGCATACCTGCCCTTTTGACTCCCCAGCAATCGTGTGGAGGCATGGACAAGAGATGTTCCTTTTTTACTCAGACAAGAAGGCAGACCTATGGTTAATCTTATCCCTAACAAGACTAAAGTAAGAGTAATGGAAGGGGACTGGAAGACTACAGACACAGCAGTAAACTGGTTAAGAAAAGAAGCAGTTAATCATACTCAGCCATTTGTTCTATATTTGGGATTAAATTTACCACACCCTTATCCTTCACCATCTTCAGGAGAGAATTTTGGATCTTCAACATTTCACACATCTCTTTATTGGCTTAAAAAAGTAAGTACATTACGTGTGCTCAAAACTAGAAGTTAACATTGTATCTGTATGTTACTGGTATTTACTCACTGTTTCTTTTATTATCACTTTTAAAGAAAAACTTAAATCTTGAGTATTCTCATTAAATCAAATTGACCAATAGCTGGCTGACCAAGAGCTGAAGGGGCAATTTTATAGAAATAAGATGTGTTAAAACTTAGAAACCTACTGCTGAATTGAATACATTTGCATATAATAGGTCTATTAAAAGAGAAACTGAGAGAGGTTCTCTAAGTGCAGGCAGCATTCGCTGTGCACAGTTCAGGATTGAAAAAATGACCATGCTAGATGAAACTGCTCAAAGAGATCTTAATAATCAACTGGGAGAGTGACCATTTTTTCCAGGACTCAACACATTTGTCAAAACATTTAAAACTCTCTTATTTGGGGTTAAAATGTATAGGGAAATGAAAAACAGTGAAACCAATATTTATTTAATGCACTGTAACTAGAAACACTGAGAATTAAAGTATTTGGGTTTTTTGGTAAAAAAAAATATATAAAGAGTAGTTTGAACAGTGCTTGCCTTCTCATTGTATAATTTAGATATGGAGCAAACATCTTCTCTATATCATGGCATAGTGTCAGATTCATAACTAAATTTGGATTGCCTTCCAACATTTTTCCCTTTGCTCTTTCAGCTTTATGATATATTTCTGAGAGTTCCTTTACTGTGGAGATTTTTGCCACTGTCACTTCTGCTAGGACATGTTTGCCCTTTCTTTGCAATGACCTTCCTCATTTACATCAATAATGTGTCTTCACTAAGTTCCTCTGACTGCCTATGTAGCAGTGTCAACCTTCCCACGTCAACTATTTCTTCTATGACTCCAGTTAACGTTTGAATCACTTCCAGTGTTACCACTATTTATTTCTTTATTGCACATTCATCTTTGTTAACCAATTCCTCCTTTTGATTATCCATTTCTATACAATGTCGCATGGATTTCTCACTAGGAGACAGGGAGGCAGCACAACTACACAGTGTGCTGTGTGTATAATGGACAAAAGATGTGCAGTGACAGGCTTTGAAAGAAATGGTCTGATTAGTCCCTGAAACACGTATTTCATTCATGTAGTGATTTGTAGACCAAATAGCTAGCAGCATATGACTGAAGGTTTGTAGTTTACGCACTGATCCACAGTTAATATACCTTGGTAACTAAAATCTGAGCCATACAGAGGGAGGACGGTCTGTGTTTTGAAACATGTCATCTTAAATCGAATTTAAGTTACTTAAGCAACTCTAGTCAGAATCACTATTGAGTGCACCTTATTTTAAAGGAAATACTCTCCGGGTTCCAAATACATCATGTCTTCTTAAAAAGTTCTAACTGGCTCCATCTTTAAAAAATTCGTCTGGAGTTAGTACTAGCCTAATGAAATGAGTCAAATAACTTTTAAATAAATAGTAAGTAGATATTTGAATTTTTTAAAGTTACTTAAATATATGACTTAAATCTTAAGTCTTAATCATTTTCACCAAAACTGTAAGCATTTATATATATGAAAAAGTTGTATTTGTTTTTACCAGATATTTTGCTATCTCACTAGATATTGCCATTTTTACTAGTGAACTATTAGAGAAAAGAAGTCTACAATCTTAAGTTTGAAGTGATTATATAACTTTCTTAAAGTGCTCAGACCCTTTTTCTGTACTAGAATACTGCCTAATATAGCTCATGTCATTTTCATATCTGTTTTATCATTAGTGGGAATATTGACAATTTGTTCCTAATTTATTTATTTGTTTTACTATTTTCAGTACATGATTCATAATCATTCTTTTCTACTATCCTGAATAATTAAAGTATGTATGTCTAGTTCACCACACATACTAATGAGAGGAACATTACTACTTTGTTTTTCTCCCCTTTTTAGGTGTCTTATGATGCCATCAAAATCCCAAAGTGGTCGCCTCTGTCAGAAATGCACCCTATAGATTATTACTCTTCTTACACAAAAAACTGCACTGGAAAGTTTACAGAAAGAGAAATTAAGAATATTAGAGCATTTTATTACTCTATGTGTGCTGAGACAGATGCCATGCTTGGTAGGTGGTATAGTAATTAGCAATTACATGAAGAAAAAGTATAATATTTTGCCAACAAATCATGATTATGCTCGTTGGTGACTTGAACGAAATCCTGAGATGATTTTTTATATCAGTTGCTTAGATACTTCAAACTTAGGATTATAAGACTCACATATAAAAATTGGATAATTTGCGTTATTAATAGTAGAATAAAAGCCTTTTCTATTTTCATTATTTAGAAATTAATAAATGCTCAGATTTTTTCAAATACAAAGAAAAGGTCATTAAAGGTTATATCATCTGCTTGAAACAAAACCTTTTACCAGCTTTAATCAGTAATCAGTGCAGGCATACCTCTTTCTATTGTGCTTCAGACTCCTTTTTTACAAATTAAAGGGAAGACCCTCCACCATCAGAAAGATTACAACTTTATTGTGATCCTCGTTTTATTGTGCTGATCTGGAACCAAGCCCTCAACATCTCTGAAGTTTGCCTATACTCAGCCAAACACAGGTCACGTGTGACAGGTCACTGCAAGGCAGCTTAGGTTCTAGGAGACTGGACAGTTTACTTGTAGAATCTTGTGACTTTGCCCAGACTAATAACTGCAGAACAAATCCATTCTCCCAGGCCCCTCGGAGCAAACTTAACTAAAGGCGAAGTCAGTTTACCCAGGTGTATTCTGATACAGAATCATTTTGTAGTTCCTTCTCTAATTCAGCTCAAAACCAAACCTGTCTCTATAAGAGGATTGTCAAGAAAGTGTTTGTAGAGTTATGGCGGTTTCCAGTTCAGGTGGAGAAACCCTGGTTTAAAAAATATACACATTTTTATAACAAGTTCTTTTCACAAAACAGTATCATTTATTTTGCTGCACATCGGAGTAGAACGTAATTGCATTAGTGAAGTATGGGTCGAACCTTTTCTGTACAAAGTAAACTTCAAGTGTGAACAAGTGAATGGTTGTTTTTTAAAAAGCATTTATTGGGCAAATATAGAAAAGTATAAAACAGCCATATGGATAAATTATTTATAATTAGTATTAAAAGAGTCTAAAGGACCTTCCAATTGCTTACTCTAAAATACAAATAAGATTTTGAGTCTTTAATCCTTAAATCCATACAAATGTTGAATTATATCTATATATTTTCTAATGTTAGTGATAGTCACCCATTTGCACCTTGAAAATCTCTTTTGAATGTTTGCCGCTATCCATTCTTCCACGTCTACTAAAGTGAAATTGGATGCAATGTTGCTGCAGGGAGTGTGGGAATACTACTCTTGAAGTTTCTTCAGGCAAAAAAAAATATATATATATATATGCAGCAGCTCACTTCAAGTTACAAAGGTTATGAAATATATTGTATCCTTGTTGTTAAATCCATAACTGATTTCGTCACCAAAAAGTATTATGGTGTTACTGTTCACAATGCTTGTTCAACAAACATTTAGCGCCCCTTAGTAATCAGGTACTATTGGGCACTGGTAGTATTAAGTTGAATATTTTTTTTAAATCATGTATTAATTTAAAACCCTTTAGGCATGTACTCTACCTGAGGGCCTTATATTCACTGTTCCCTCTCCCTGGGATACCTTCCCTTTGCTTTTTACATAGCTGACTATTGTCAGTCTTTAGCTGGCAGCTCAAATATCACCTCTTCAGGGTATCTCCCCAACCACTCTAAGTTAGTATACCAGCCCCATCATCCTACTTACTCTTGTTTGCTTACATCATAATCTTTAATTACTTTGTTGATTTACTTGTCTCCTGTCCATTTCCCTTGAAGAATATGAGCTTCATGAAGGCAGGGACATTCAGTCTTATTCAGCATTGTATTTTAAGTGCCTAGCTTTGCAACCATAGTGCCTGCCACATGGTAAGAACTCAGTAAACATTTACCAGCAATGATAGTATATTGTTGTAACTACAGTAATATACAAGTTGTAGAATGCTGGAGGACAGAGTGGTTCACTCTACCTGGGGGAGTGGGGACTGCTTCACCAGGGAGGAAAGGCTTGAGCTGGGTCAGAAAGGAAGAATGGCAATTTGCCAAGTAGATGGCAGAAGAAAAGGCATTCAATAATAGAGGGCAGAATGTGTACAGAGTCAAGAAAGTCTAAAATAACTATTACTAGTTCAGGGAATTCCAAGTTGGTAGGGTTGTGAAAGTTAAAGGTGTAGGGAAGCTGAGGGGGCTGAGCGTGGAGGGTGGACAGGGGCTTTGTGTGTGGTACTAAAGAATTAAATGATAAGAAACTGTGAAAAAGGTCTAAATTGGGTGTGACATGATCAGATATTTTATAAAGCTATCCACCAGAATGGTACAAGGAATACTGTGGAAGGGAAGGAGGAGTGCAAGCAAGATCAGTTAGGAAGCAATTACAGTTGTCCAGCTAAAAGATCCTCATGGTCTGAACTCTGTAAATAACTCCATGGAGCCCTGGTCTCAGTTCTGACTGGACCTCTGAATCACCTGTGATTTTTTTTGTTTTTGTTTTGTTTTGTGTGTGTGTGTGTGTGTGTGTGTGTGTGTGTGTGTGTTAAATAGAACAGAGAACCCTGGATCCCAGATTGAGGAACTGCCAGAATAGGGATGACTCCTCTCTCTGGACTGTGCCTTGCTGTAATTCTTAATTATAATGAGGAGGAAGATTCAGGACACTAATAAACAGGGACTGGTCAGAGGAATGTTACTGTCCAGGTATTCCCCTTCCAAGAATATGCTACATCACATCATATACTGTCTATACTACTTCCAGTCCTTCTTCAAAAATGGAATCCCGTAACCCTCCGCCACCTTCATGGGCATGATCTGGTGATTGGGCATTTGGGAAAAGGGTTGCAGGGTAGAGGAGTTCTGACCCCTCTTATCACCTCCCATTGGGCAGCAATTGTGGGTCAGTGTGATATCAATCCTTTCACTATCTACATGTATAGAGTGCTAATATCCAGACCTGTCTTTTTATCATTCCAGTCACTAAAGGGAAAATTTCCCCCCTATTCTTTAATCCTATATAATAAAGAGCTAATATGCTAATTAGACCAAACAGCAGAATGACCATCCGGATGACCTTCCAGACAAAGCTGGGGCTGCGAGGGCTGAGGCAGCAGCTGGGGCGGCTGCGAGGGCCTACCTTTGCACGAATTTCGTGCATTGGGCCTCTAGTAGAAACATAAAAAGCATGCCAGCATTATCTTCAAATAAAGAAACTATACTATAGGTATTATATTTTCTCCTTCCTTCTCATCCGTCCACTGAGGAACAGGCACATGAAACAGTATTACTTAGGAGCAATAGATAATATTCAGATGTTAAGTAGCATCCTGACAAACTTATAGAATAGAGTTGTGATGAGCTTATCATAGAATAAAGCATTAACTAATTAAGATTTATCTTGATTATATTGTAGGTGAAATTATTTTGGCTCTTCGCCAGTTAGATCTTCTTGAGAAAACTATTGTCATATACACCTCAGACCATGGAGAGCTGGCCATGGAACATCGTCAGTTTTATAAAATGAGTATGTACGAAGCTAGTGCCCATGTTCCACTCTTGATTATGGGACCAGGAATTGAGGCCAACCTACAAGTATCAGATGTGGTTTCTCTTGTAGATATTTACCCTACTATGCTTGGTAAGTAATGTAAGTCTATAAATCTTTATTTGTAATAATGCTGGAGCATGAGTAAACAAAGTAGTCAGAGGCCCTGCTGACTTGTTTATAATCTTGAGCTACTCCTCTGTGAGTCAATCCATATCTGAAATATGAGGATAATATGCCTCAGGTTCCTTTGGCCTTTACTCCCTGTAGTCATTTTTCCTTCCAGAGACTCACAATCAGGATATGACTATCGAATAAGCCACTTAAGATATTCAGGTTCATAACTTCATAGATATGATTATTTAATTTCTAGCAATGCAGATGTACTACTTATTACTTTCTATTTTTTATTAGAAATACTTAATTAGACCTAAAAACACAGAACATTGAAACTAGAAATGGTGGAGAGGGCAACTACAGGCTCATTTTGGAACTATCCTGAGTACCTGGCCATAATTAATGATAATTTTTCTATAGGAAAAAGATAGTTTGAATTTAAAAAGGACACCTTAGAAGCAATTTTTACATTATCTTATATTTAAATACCTCTTTTTTTACAACCTCTTTTTAAGTTAGACATTTCTCATGCTATTGTTTTTATGTGTATATTTGATGAGGAAAAAATAAATTATTTTTCCTTAAATTATTATAATCTGGGATTAATCAACATATGTTCTGCAAAATACTAATTCCTCAAGGTACTACTTGGGGGTAAAAAAAAGTTTTGTCATCAAATAACTTTGGGACACATGAATACTATATACCACCTCTGAAGGTTTGTGATATGTATCAGCAATAAATTTACATTTACAATAAATTCACCTATGTAATTTTAACCATTGTTTGCAAACATGTGTGACTAATAAACCCCTTCTTATATAGGTGTTATTAATATCTCATGGAACAAATGTGAGAAACAACTGTGATTTTTTAATCATTCAGAAATAAAGGACTGATGATATAAATTAATATTTGTTGGGGGTTTCCTGTGTGCCAGGTACTGGCCTCTGAATTTCATATAAATTATCATATTGAAACCTAAAATAAGTCTATGAAATACGGGTATTATTATTATTCCCTTTACAGATGAGGAAACTAAGATTCAAAATAGTTAACATGCCCAGGCATGGTTACTGGACTAAGCACTTGGATGCAGGCAATCTACTTATAAAATACATGTACAGCCTCTGTGACCTTTAATGATGTCATTAATGAACGTCCAACAGATAAAAAATGAGTTATTTTAAAAGATTGTATTATTTGTGTTATAGACATTGCTGGGATTCCTCTGCCTCAGAACCTAAGTGGATACTCTT
The DNA here is from genome assembly GCA_026230045.1 of Corynorhinus townsendii. Classification (NCBI taxonomy): domain Eukaryota; kingdom Metazoa; phylum Chordata; class Mammalia; order Chiroptera; family Vespertilionidae; genus Corynorhinus; species Corynorhinus townsendii. The sequence continues at coordinate 28,793,848 of JAPDVU010000012.1, forward strand.
TGTTGCCATTATCATCAGAAATGTTTGAGAATAAACATAAATTAAAAAACCTACGTCCACCCTGGATTCTGAGTGAATTCCATGGATGCAATGTGAATGCGTCCACCTACATGCTTCGAACTAACCAGTGGAAGTATATAGCCTACTCTGACGGTGCTTCAGTATCTCCTCAACTCTTCGGTAAATTTGTTCATATATTTCCTAAGTGTAGTATGATGTGTGCTGAACTGACCTACATAGTGTTGCCTAAGAGATCCAGTAATCATTGTTACATAAATATCTGCTGCTGCTTATGGTGGGAGAGTCTACAAACGATTGCCCATGTGAGGAGCAGATCCTTTGCAAATCACCTTCTGTATTCCAGAGCTAGTGCCCTAAAGCTTCTGATCTGAGACTCAAGATCGAAACCACTGTTTTTCTCTGTTCAAGGTGTCTTCTAATACTCATGGTTATCTTTCCCAATCAGTAGTTAACACCCTCTCATTATACCTTGCTTTCAGCTGTTCTGGAGGATTATTACCTATCTATATATATAAAATCCTAAGCGACAGGTCAACTGGTCAGACGGTCGATCGGTCACTATGACACACACTGACCACCAGGGGGCAGATGCTCAATGCAGGAGCTGCCCCCTGGTGGTCAGTGCACTCCCACAGCAGGAGCGCCACTCGGCTGACCTACGGGCGCCAGATGCTGGGCTCACGAGCTCATGAGCACAGCTGCAGCTGCATGAGCCTCTCCTGCCTCCGCGAGCCTCTCCCACCTCCGCAGCAGCACTACTGGCAGTCTGACATCCCCCAAGGGGTCCTGGATTGCGAGAGGGCGCAGGCCAAGCTGAGGGACCCCACCAGTATCTTATAGAGCTTTACAACACTACTGGATGATAGCATTATCCTGCAAAACACCTCCTACCTTCACTATTCTGTGAATTAATTTTAAAGCAGCATTAGAATTGAGGTTTTATTTATCCCTTGCCTCCTTTTTGTACATACTAATTGTACTAATGCCATTATTAATATTCATTTCTCCCTACATTTCCTTCCTTGTTACAAATGTCAAAATTATTAACTCAAAATAATTCTTTAGTTCGGGTTATTGATATGGGACAATAAAAGCATACTATTTTTTTTTCTCGGCCTGTCAAAGTAAGCAAGGCATCAAAGTCAGAAAGAATTAGCGCTAAGCCAGCTCACTAGCGATAAGGATTTGACTGTTTCTGCCATCTAAGTGTGGATTAGAAAAAATGGGATAGTGGGATGATGGTAGGGAGATAATTTGAAAAAACATTCAGAGAGGTATTTAACTTTTGGTATATTACTTACCACTTATACGGAGCATCATCGTACTATACTAAGAGGAACTGAAAATAAAAATAAATTCTAAAACATCATCTTTCACAGAGTAATGACATTCTAAAAAATGTTCTTGTTTCAGGTAATTATTTTGACAGGTATTTAATTTTTTTCTTTCAGATATTTCCTCAGATCCAGATGAACTAACAAATATTGCTACAAAGTTTCCAGAAATTACTTATTCTTTGGATCAGAAGCTTCGTTCCATTATAAACTACCCTAAAGTTTCTGCTTCTGTCCACCAATACAATAAAGAGCAGTTTATCAAGTGGAAACAAAGTGTAGGGCAAAACTATACAAATGTTATAGCAAATCTTAGGTGGCATCAAGACTGGCAAAAAGAACCGAGGAAGTATGAAAGTGCAATTGATCAGTGGCTTAAAACCCATACTGCTCCAAAAAAAAATCTCAACAAAAATAAGAAATAATGTTCTGGAGCTATATAGAAATATGTTAAAAGATAATGATTAATTATGTGTTTTACATGTTAGTTTTAAATGTAAACTTTCATTACAGGTATTTTTATTTTTAAAGAATGTATATTATTTTAAACTAGAAGCCCAATGCATGAAGATTCTTGCTAGAATGGGCTTTCCTTTCCCTAGCTGCCGGCACTGCCTTTCCACTCCAGCCCCTCCTTTCCACGCTGCCAGAGACCATGAGAGAGACGGGTTAGGGCAGAATGCCTGTGTTGTCGCCATGGCGATGGTGCAAGCATCCCGCCCCATCACTCAGTGGCTGAGTATGCAAATTAACTGCCATCTTTGTTTGGTTGATTTGCATATCACTCCTGATTGGCTGGTGGTGTAGTGGAGGTACGGTCAGTTGACATGTTTGTCTATTAAGTAAGATAAAAAATCATTATAGAATTATATATTTTCAAAAATGATTACTATTAACATTTCATTCTTAGCAACTTCTTACAACTTAATGGAAGTATTTAAAGGATAAAATCAGCCTAACTGGACTGGCTCAGTGGATAGAGCATTGGCCTGTGGACTGAAGGGTCACAGGTTCGATTCTAGTCAAGGGCATGTACCTTGTTTTCAGGCATATCCCCAGTAGGAGGTATGCAGGAGGCAGCTGGTCAATGTTTCTCTCTCATGGATGTTTCTAATTCTCTATCCCTCTCCTGCCTTCCTCTCTATAAAAAAATCAATAAAATATATATTTTTTTTAAATCTCTTTAAAGGATAAAATCAAATAGAATATAAAGTTATATTCATCTGAATATAAAATGTAGAATAACTTTAACTATTATTGATTATTACTTATGAACCATAAAATAGTAATTTGTGAGTATTTGGTGGTATCTGATGAATTATTTGTATTTGATGGGACATGGACTATTTATGTTTATGTGGTACAAGTATTTGAAATAATTGATGGGATATAGACCCTGGATATGACTGACTTTATTATTGCTTTTTAAAAATGTATCAGGTTGGCAAAGGATGTGAAGGTATTTCATTGCTGGGTACAAGCTTTGAAAGGTACAAAGGGGTTAACAGTGAACATGAAGTTTCCTTTCTTTCCCAGTCCCCCAGTTCCCCAATTCCCCTTCCTGGAGGTCACTACTATAACCACCTTCCTATGCATTCTTTTAGAGACAGACCATGCATCTACAAACTTTATACTCTTAGACTTAGACACACATACACACACACACACACACACACACACACACACACACACAAAAGCATACTATACAAAAATATTCTGTATCTTGCTCTTTTTCTTTCCCCACTTAACAATAGGTACCTAGAAGTGAAATTGCTGGTGCAAGACCTATGTCTAGCAAAATGACACAAAATACTACCAAATTACCCCTAAGAAATGATACCAACTTAAATTCTCATCCAGCAATGAAATACCTTCATATCCTTTGCCAACCTGATAAATTAAAAATATATTATTACTTTTATGAGTAAGGTATAATATATTTTCATGTGCTTATTAGCCACTGGAATTTCCTTTACCGTGACCTATTCTATTTTTCTATTCTTTGCCCATTTTCCTTTTGATGGTTGGTCTTTTTTATTACAGGTATGCTTTAGATATTAGATCTTTGTAAGAAAAGCTGAAAGTGTTTTTTTTCCTTTTTGTAATTTACCTTTTGACACTGTTGTGGTGTTTTTGACATGTAGAAATTGGTATTTTCATGCAATCAAATTTATAAATATTTGCTTTTGTAGCTTTGGGATTTTGTCACATATATTTAGAATTGTCTTCCCCACTTATCTTCTTTAGAGTTTTATTTTCCATCCTTCTTGACCCATCTGGAATGGTTATCAATTAGAGATCTAACTTTAGTTTGTTTTATAAAATGGCTATCCAATTGACGTTTTGCTGAGTAAACTAACATTAATCCCATTGGTTAGAAAATGCCACTTCATTATATAACATCTTTTATTGAATAAATTATCTTTTCATCTATTGATTTGAAATGCCATTCTTTCAGAACATTTTTCATTTTTCAATGGACCATTCTAATTTGTTTATTGGTGTGATATCTGGTCAGACAGGTCCCTTTGCAACAATTTTGTTTTTCAGAATTGTCCTGGCTAATCTTTTTTTAAAAATAATGTTTTTATTGAAGAAGAAATCCCGGAGAATCCAAGATGGCGGCGTAGGTAAACACGTAAACTGCTGCCTCCCACAACAATTTCAAAACTAAAACTAAAAGACAAAACGTCTACCACCCAGAACCACGGGAAAGCTGGCTGAGTGGAAGTCCTACAACTAGAAGGAAAGAGAAAAGAGCATTGAGACCTGCACAAGCGCTGAAAAGCTGAGGTATGGAGGCTCATGATCCGGGCTGGCTGCGGGCGACTGGGTGCGTTGCTTTTTTCAACCCCAACGGAGACAAGCCCCCAATTACTCTGAAATCCAGTCTCTGGGGAGACACAGGGGACCCAAACTCCTACGGGGGGAAGCTGGACTGTCTGCCAGTGAGGGTGGCTTGCTTGCAGAGCTGCGCGCAGGAATAATTGTTTACTGCACTAGGGCACAGGACTCGCGGATGCCGTTGGGGATGCAGAGCCGGCTAACTAGCAGCCATTGCTGTTTGCCACGCCCTAACCTAGTGACACCCTGAGGCCCCGCCCTGCACAACCTACAAACCCACCCAAGCTCCAAGCAGTGGAGTTAGCATAAGAAAGGCCTGCCCTATCGCAGCTTAACCTAGCAAACTTGCAGCCTGGGTCAGACAGCTCCAAAACCTCCAATCCCCAAGCAAAGAGGAGAAAACTGCAGCTCTCACTGTAGCTCCTGCTGAGTGGCCTCAGACAGTAGCTGACCTGCACCCCATTGGAGATCCAGAAGCCAGTGTACCTAGTGGTCAGTGTGAGACACCAGATTTCAACTCCTCACATCCATAAGTGACACATTCAAGAGGCAGACTCAGTGAGCACCAAAGCCCCACTGAAACAAGTCCTGCCCCATAAGCGTGTCTTCAGCGCAGCAGTTCATCCATTACAGACACAGGGAGTGCTCACAGCTAATTGGCCTGGAGGTCAATTCCTCCCAGTGTACCAACAGAAATTAAGGCTTAACTACACCAAGACTTTGCACTCAGCCCACAAAGGGGTGTACCAAGAGCGTCCACATCAGGTGATTGGGGAGGCTGAGCTACTGCCCCCTGTAGGTCACCTACCACACAAAGCCACTCCATCAACACAGGGAAGCAGCCAAAATGTGGAGACAAAGAAACATGTCACCAATGAAAGAAATGGAGGAAAGCAAACTACTGGATGACATAGAGTTCAGAACCACATGTATAAGGTTACTCAAGAATCTTCTAAAAACCGCTGAGAAACTTGATGACACTTCTGAGGAGCTTAGTGAGACCTTCAAGGACCTTAATGAGAATGCCAAAAAAATGGAAAAGGACCAGTCAGAAATGAAGCATACACTGTCTAAAATAAAGAATATACAGAAACTCAACTGTAGATCAACATACCCCAAGAATCAAACCAAAGATCTGAAATATGTGGAAACAAAAAACATCCAACCAGAAAAACAAAAAGGAAAAAGAATCCAAAAATATGAAGATAGTGTAAGGAGCCTCTGGGACAACTTTAAGCGAACCAACATCCGAATTTTTGGGGTGCCAGAAGAAGGAAGAGAGCAAAATATTGAAAACCTATTAGAAGAAATAATGACAGAAAACTTTCCCTACCTGGTGAAAGAAATAGACTTACAAGTCCAGGAAGCGCACAGAACCCCATACAAGAGGAATCCAAAGAGGACCACACCAAGACACATCATAATTAAAATGCCAAGGGCAAAAGACAGAGAATATTAAAAGCAGCAAGAGAAAAACAGTTAATTACCTACAAGGGAGTACCCATACGACTGTCAGCTGATTTCTCAACAGAAACTATGCAGACCAGAAGGGAGTGGCAAGAAATATTCAAGGTGATGAACAGCAAGAACCTACAACCAAGATTACTCTACCCAGCAAAGCTATCATTCAGAGTTGAAGGTCAGATAAAGAGCTTCACAGACAAGAAAAAGCTAAAGGAATTCATCACCACCAAACCAGGATTACACGAAATGCTGAAGGGTATTCTTTAAGAAGAGGAAGAAGAAGAAAAAAGTAAAGATAAAAATTATGAACAACAAAATGACATCAAATACATACCTACCAACAAGTGAATCTAAAAAACAAGTGAATGAAAAATCTGAAGAACAGAATGGACTAGTGAATATAATAGAATCAGGGACATAGAAAGGGAGTGGACTGACGATTCTCAGGGGAAGCAGGTGTGAGGGGTGCAGGAAGAGATTGGACAAAAATCTTACTCCTATGGATGAAGACAGTGGCGGGGGGTAAGGGCATGGGGTGGGGTGGGGAATCAGGTGGAGGGGAGCTATGGGGAAAAATAAAAGAGGAACACCTGTAATAATCTGAACAATAAAGATTTATTTTTAAAAAAATAATGTTTTTATTGATTTCAGAGAGGGAGAGAGAGAGAGACAGAAACATCATTGATGAAAGAGAATCATCCATTGGCTGCCTCCTGCATACCCCCTACTGGGGCATGTGAATGAGAATCAAACCTTAGTCTCCTAGTTCATGGGTCAATGCTAAACCACTGAGCCACACAAACCAAACTGTCCTGGCTACTCTTTCTAACTTACATTTCCCATACAAATTTAGAATAAGTTTGTCTAGTTTGAAAAATGGAAAATCTTAGCTGGTCTTTTCATGAAATAATATTAAATTCATAGCCAACTTTAGGGAGAATTGAATTCTTTATTAAATTCAGTTATTCTAAAGAATAGCGTATGCTTTCCCTTTCTTCACATCTTCAATGATAACATGCAGTTTTCCTAAAATAGATCAGTATCTTCACAGAGATATTTGGAAAGTAGGAACCTTTAAAAAAACACCACCTAGGTCCCGCTCCACACCAGCTGAATTAGAATTCTAGGGGTGGCACCTGGGCACTGCTTTGTTCTTATGTTGTTTTGTTTATTAAGCTCTCCAGCTGATGATCCTAACATATAGCCAGAGGTGAGCTTACTCCTAGTTGTTTTATCATTTGTTGTTGGTGGTGCTATTTTTAAGTGGATCTTTCTTCCATTATATCTTCTAACTGGTTATTGCTTATTTATGCAAACTCTATTTCTATATGTTTATTTTGTACCAAACCATCCTATTGTTTGCAGTAGTTTTTCAGTTGGTAGCTTATGTTTTCCAGATACAAAAACTAATCTGTAGACAATGATTTAATGGTTCTTCAGTGAGTTTGTATGAGGTTACCTTTGTAGTTATGTGTGAATTGCTGAGAAATAAATTTCACTTCAGGTATATTCTGATGTAAAATCTGTAAGAAAAACATCTGAGTCTTAGATTATTAAGGTTAAAGGTAAAATATGCAAATCTACCTTCATCTCCTGATTAAAACTAAAGAACATAAAATAGCTAAGGCATGGACGTATGTGCTAATTTTAGGAAAAAATAAAACAATAATCATAGAAATATGATTCTGAAAAAATAGGCATGTGAAAATAAATATAATCCACTTGTTCTACCCAAACTCTTTAATATGCACCCCTTGTTAGAATTTATCAAGCATTCGTAATATTTTAAGTATGTTAGGTACAGAATCATAATTAGGTATATTTAATTTTAAGGACAATATCTAATTCAAAATGGCATCTAACAATCAGAAAAACTTGCAAGACCAAGACAAATTACTTAATGCCAGAAACCGAGTGAAACCAACACAAACTATAAACTGGATTGAGGACAATATTTGGGCTTCATTTTTAACTACCTCTACTGCTACCATCCTATTACAATCTACCATACTCTGATGTTTAGAATTTTGCAATAGTCTCCTAAGAGGTCTCCCTGAGTCTGCCCATTGCTGATTCTATTAAAATATATCCAGTCACATCACTGGATACTCAAAATGCTCCACTGGTTTCCCATCTTACTTAAAAGCCAAAGCCAAGGCCTATAAAGCCCTACTGATCTGCCAAATGTTATCTCCTGCACACTGCCACTTTGTTCACTCTGCTCCAGCCACACTTACCTCCCTGTTTTCTGGCACACCAGGCATGCACCACCTCAGGACCTTGGTGCTTGTCAATGCTATTGGCCTGGAATGCAGTTCTGCCCTCAGATTTCCATGTGGCTCCCTTTGTTACCACCTTCAGGTCACTGCTCAAATTCTACCTTCTCACAGGGCTTCCCTGCTTTTTTTTTCTCCATAGAAAACATCACACCCACCCAATTTAGTGTGTGTTTTGCACATTTAATTTGTTTATAGTGTCTCCCACACCTCCTTCCCCACAAGAATGAAAGCTCCATACAGGAATGGCCTTTTGTCCTGCTTGTTTACTAAAGTAGCCCAAGTGCCTGACACATGGTAGAAACTTAGTACTTGTTGAAGTAATATGAGTTAGAATTAGAGTTTTTCAAATATCACATTGGAGGAGAAAACACATTAGGTCATGGTAGGGCAGGGGGTGAAAGGGAGTAGTCTTCACAATAAAGCAGAACCTTCTAGAAACAGTAAATTCTAGCAAAATTCTGCACAGGACAGTTGACAAAGAAACTCTATCCCTCTTTGTTTTATCTTTTTCTATGAAAAAGGCCAGATACTATTTTAAGCTTTGTGAGCCATATGGTCTCTGAAACTACTCAGTTCTGCCCTAGAAGCATGAAAGCAGCAACAGACAATAGTAAATAAATGAGCTTGGCAGTGTACCCAGGAAACTGTTTACAAAAACACAGGATTTGATCTGTAGGCCATAATTTGTTAACCGCCAATCTGTAACAAAGGTTCACAACTTTGCTGCAAATTAGAGTCACCTGACTATGTTTAAAGACTATCAATGCCTGGCTCTCACTTCCAGGCATGGAGAGTTTTATTTAATTTAAAAATGAAGAAATAACAAACACTATTTTTTCATATAAGAGAATGACAAAAATTAACAATGATGGGACTCATTGGGAAAAACACACATACATTGCTTGTGCACCATGTATTAAAACGCTCTAAAAATACATGTGCTCTGCCCTACCAATTCCCATTCTAGGCTTTTATCTTAAGGGAATAACTGAATGCCAATAACTATGGAATAATGTACCTGAAGGGAATTATTTCTAAAGTGAAAACTGGAAAACATTTGTCCAAAAATAGGGGGCTATTTAAATCATTGTAATTAATTTCACATTAAACATAATTATGTCACATTTTTTACTGACTGACATAGACAGCTGTCCAAATATAATTTTAAATGAAAAAAGCAGGATACAAAATATATATTTTTGTAAATATATAGATCTAGTCATGATAGTCTGAAGGATATATAACTTGAGTATTAATGTTATCTCTGCATGGTATGTTAAGTGTTTTTGTTGCTAATCTGTATTGTCTGAATTTTCTGCAATTAATATGTACTGTTTTTATAATAAAACAAATACTTAATTTTGAAACATATATGTCATACATCACCAATATTTAGACAAACCAGCATTATGTGCCCTGAAATGATTACACTGAGGACAAATTATCTCCTATGTTGTATTTCTGCCCAAAAAGTCTAATCCAGATTTAATTATGTGGAAACAAATACAGTGTTAGAGACAGTCTACAAAACATGTGCCTTGGACCCTTCAGACCCATCAGTGTCATGAAAGGAAAAAGGCGAAGAAACTTCTAGATTAGCCAATAGAGAAGTTCTAAAATTAAATACAACGTATGATCCTTGATTGTGCCCAGCACAATGGATGAAAATAAAATGCATCTCCATTAATTCATCAACTCGACATATTTCTTGAAACCTACCATGTGTCAGGCCCAGTGCTAAGCAGTAGTGATATGATGAAAATTATAAAGTCTCTGGCCAAAGGACAATAGCTCAGGAAATTGGATTATTACAGCAAATGGCAAGATTGTCATTTACACCCACCAAGCCCTCCTATCCCATGCACCTTGAAGTGCCAAATGTTGTCTCAGCCTGGGTATGTGAACCCCAACAGACTCCCAGATCAGGAAGTGCAGGAATTCTACTTTCAGGGTGACTAATGGGGGTGCACAAAAGACAAATTGATGCTTCCAACAAGAAAACTAAAATTTGTGAAGATGGAGGGCTAAAATAAGAGGCAGCATTTAACCTACACCATTTCCTGTAACTTGGATTTCTTTTTTAAAACTTGGCTGCCTTGTTATTTTCTTAGTCACCTTTTCTCTAAGCTTATTGGAAGCGTAGTCCCTCCTAGCTACCTCCCACCTGCTGGAAGACAGAATCAAGAGACCGAGAAGCCATGATGACACATCATCGCTGCATGAAAATATTAGGGGAAAAGTAACGTACCACCATTTGCATAAAACCTATTGGTGCCCTCAGACTAATGAAATGAATTTTATATCATCCAGAGAGCAGCTGTGATCCTCTGCTTCTAGTAATGAGTATGTGAAACTAGGTATCTGCAAACCACTGCAACTCCTAATTGCCAAATATCACTGATTTAGTCCAAGTAAATCCTCTCATTGTTGGCCAAAGATACATCTTTATTAAAGATTCATCTAATGGGATCCTCTTTGCTCAAAATGCTGTCAGGTTTCTTGTGTTTGTTTTTCTCCTGCTAGTACATATCCACAACATCTCAAACCTTTTTTATGTTTTTCATCAAAACTGGTTTCTTGTTTCCTCCCCCTCCTCCCCCCCCCCCCTTTACTGGCAATCATGGAACCATTTTGAGGGCTACAACCTCAGTCAGGAGCTTCATCTTTTGTGTGTTGGTCTTGGGTTAACATGAGCCTTTAAAACGGCCCGGCAAAACGAACTTCTGTCCAGATGGGCTCTACGGATAAATTGGGAACCCTGGAGCTTCCAGAGCCCTGTGTATGAGGTTCCTGCGAGGGCAGCCTGGGGGCCTTGGCAGAGATGGGAAGGGGAGAAGGACGGGAGGGCAGACACGGAGAAGGTGGAGAATAGGAATCATGTGTGCTCCTCGAGTGTACAACCCACATTCGAGTGACAAGTGACGAAGGCAACCTATGAAAAACATCTAAGCACAAATAAACCGGAATCCAGTTGTCTCTCTGTGCATGTGGGTTTTCAACTAACTTTGGGAACTGACAGATCCGGCATCGCGCCCCGCGCAGCCTCGCCTCCACCTCGGTTTCCTACGCCCTGCCTAAGGTCTTCGGTACCAGCTCTTCCTCCAAGGTAAGAATGGAGTATCATTCCTTCAGCCTCCCAACTCTGTCGCCGGCGCCCAACCACTCCGCACCCATCTCTCTGGGCTGGGGTCTCAACCTGACTTCCGGACGGGAAGTCCCAGCTCCGGGGCCACCGCCGCCCGGCCCGCCTAGCCGCCTGGTCTACCTGGGGGCCATCCTGGTGGTGGCCGTGGCCGGCAACGCCAAGGTACTGTGCCGCCTGTGCGGCAGCGGCGGGCCCTGGGCGGGCCCCAAGCGTCGCAAGATGGACTTCCTGCTGGTGCAACTGGCCCTGGCCGACCTGTACGCGTGCGGGGGCACCGCGCTGCCGCAGCTGGCCTGGGACCTGCTGGGCGAGTCGCATCGGGCAGCAAGCGACCACGAGTGCCGCTTCGTGCAGCTACTGCAGGTATCCGGCCGGGGTGCCTCCGCCCACCTGGTGGTGCTCATTGCCCTCCAGCGCCAACGCGCCGTGCGCCGTCCCCAGGGCCCGCCGCTGCCCGCGCGCGCCCTCGCCGCCCTGGGCTGGCTGCTGGCGCTGCTGCTGGCGCTACCCTCCGTCTTCGTGGTGCGCGGGACAGCCCCCTCGGCGCCTCCCGCCGCCCGCGCCTGGCACGGAGAGCATCGCTGCCGCGGCATCTTCGCGCCCCTGCCGCGCTGGCACCTGCAGGTCTACGCGCTCTATGAGGCTACCGCGGGATTCGCTGCGCCGGTCGCGGTCCTGGGCGTCGCTTGCAGCCGCCTGATCTGCGCCTGGTGGCAGCGCCCGCCCCCGGCCCCATCTGCTGCGGCGCCCACGTCAAGTCCTGGCCAAGCCCCGGCCCACAGCGCGCTACCGCGCGCCAAAATACAGAGCTTGAAGATGAGCCTGGTTCTAGCGCTGCTGTTCGCGGGCTTCCAACTGCCCTACTTTGCTGCCCGGCTAGCAGCTGCGTGGCCGTCGGGACCGGTGGGAGAGTGGGACGCTGAGGACTTGGCGGTGACCCTGCGACTCGTCGGGGTGGCGAACAGCGCCCTCAATCCCTTCGTCTACCTCTTCTTCCAGGCGGGCGACTGCCAGCTCGGGCGGCGGCTCGGGAAGCGCCTGGGCGCTGGCTGCTGCGTGCGGGGGGCAGTCTCCGAGGACGACGAGGGGCCACCAGGCCTCCAGGCGCTCCACCGCCACCGCTGGCCCCAGCCCCATTATCACCACGCTCGGCGGGAGCAGCTGGAAAAGGGCTGCTTGCGCCCCCCGCCGCCACCCCCCTGGCCGCTGCCCTGCTCCTGCGAAAACGCATTCTAGGTGGTTCGTGGCCAGAGACAGGTCATCTGTCGCCAGCCTCTAATCACAGCGGGCCGGAGGGTCTCCGAGAGAGTGACACTGAAGCTGTCCACTTTCTCCGTTCTCCTGATAGATTTTTTGTAATGTTTACATTTTCCTACATTCTTCCGGTTCCTTTCAGTTCCTGTTCATTTTTTCCCACTTGGAAACGAGGGAGCAAGCCTTTGGGAAATTGTAATGGTTGTAATTCTTTTTTAAGTTCTCTTTTACGCTCCCATAGGTTTCTGAATAACATCGTCGGTTTTAGCTAAATTGCCACGCTTTTATTTGCTGGGTTATCATCTGTTTTTACTTATTTTGAGTTGTGCTTCAATCAAGTATACCTTGGGGACCAATTTGCCTTTCTTTCCAGGAGGAAAATCCCCACGTTGCTCTCCCCAGGAGCCTGGAAATTGTACCAGTGGTGCTGTGAGAAATGTAATTGTGCTGTTACTTCACGGCACAATTAGTGCTGTTTTTGTTTTGTTGAGGTGGGGGGTGATGTGTAGTGTTTTTGTTTCATGGTAGTGTGTTTTCTCAGAAGAAAATCAGTGCAGGTCTTTATTTACAACCTAGCTTCCACTTCATTAGAAGCTGGACTTGTAGGAGGGAGACATAAAAGCTTCCCTTAGTCCCTTTCAAAAAAGCCGCGTTTCAGTAAGCAATTATCCCTGAGTTCAGACCAGCCTCTACAGTGGAGAAAAGAAGCACCAAGTGGTGGGTATGGGCGGGGCTCCCTGTCCCAAGGAGATTTGCAGCTAGGAAGGAAGCTATAACCTCAGAATGCTGCATGTACATATAAAACTCCTTTTTTAAAAATGAAAGTAGTGTCCATTGGTGTGGATTGCTGAGAACAAGGTCAAGGAGTAGATTTAATTGGTACCCTCCTCGTTAACTGACCTTGGTTCTACAGCGTTTATGAACAATACATCCACTTGTTTGCCAGTGTCCTTCAGCTGAGAATCTGCAAGCTTTTCATTATAGCGTTTCCTGTACATGCACAAATGCAAAACTAAGATGCAGAAAGGGGTAAAGACTGGTAAAATTCACTTGCAGAGTCAATGCTCTCTCAGGTCTTCTTTTTTTTCCCCACTGATACAGGGTAGGGCAAAAATAGGTCTACAGTTGTTCCTAAGGAAAATAATACGATTAATAAATAATAATACGAGACACTATTTCACAGACTCACAACTGTAAACCTACTTTTGCCCACCATGTATATTCCAAACTCTTAAACAATATACAACACAGAGTAGGCACTCAACACATATTTACTGAATTCATCATATGAGTTAGACATATGGATAGAAGATTTACAAAAAGAAATATTTGTTAGGCTTGAAACGCCATAGTGTTTTCCATGGTGGCTATACCAGTTTACATTCCTACCAGCAATGAATGAGCATTCCTTTTTCTTCACAACCTCTGCACTTGTTATTCTTGGCATGTTGAGAACAGCCATTCTAACAGATTCGAGATAGTTTTGATTTGCATTTCCCTAATAGCTAGTGAAGTTGAGCATCTTTTCATATATCTGTTGGCCATTTGTATGTCTTCTTGGGAGAAGTGTCTGTTCAGGTCCTCCGCCCAGTTCAGTAGTCAGGCAGAGAGTACCTCTCCCTCTACCTTTTGTCTATTCAGTCTCTCAAACTGGGGAGGGCAATCTGATTTACTCAGTCTCTATTCAAATGCAGATCTCTTCCATCAACACCCTCCACGCACACCCAGAAATAACATTTAATTAAATATCTGGACACCCTGAAATAACATTTAAATAAATATCTGGACACCCTGTAGCCCAAATTAACACATCAAATTTACCATCACAGGAAACTATTAGGTCTCCTTATAACTTCATCCCTAATGGGAAATCTCAAATGCCTATAAATTTTTACTTTTCTCTCTGAAAGTACTCTAAGTGATATATAATTTCATCTAAGTAAGGACCAAAGGATACAGGTGATTGAAAATTTAGCCTATGCCATCATCAATGAGGTTATACTAAGAGAAAAGATTTGGGTACTGAACATTCAAGAGCTACGATGCAACCTGCAACCTTCATTCATCTAGCCCCGTGGTCGGCAAACTGTGGCTTGCGAGCCATATGCGGCTCTTTGGTCCCTTGAGTGTGGCTCTTCCACAAAATACCACGGCCTGGGCAAGTCTATTTTGAAGAAGTGGAGTTAGAAGAAGTTTAAGTTTAAAAAATTCGGCTCTCAAAAGAAATTTCAATCGTTGTACTGTTGATATTTGGTTCTGTTGACTAATGAGTTTGCTGACCACTGATCTAGCCAATGAAGTCACGCCACTGTTAAGCTTGAAACTCCTTAGAGTGGCTTCCTTGCAAATGATACAGTAAACATTTCCTCGGCTAGCTGGATGGAGATTTTTAAGTGTATTTTGAATTTTTAAAAAATTTCATTCTTCATTGAAATCTTTATTATTATTGTATATTTTTTAAATGTACTAAAAGCCTACCCTAGACCAATGTGTCCTACAGTACACTTTGTGAAGCAGCAGAGGCTTCCATATTAATACATTATAAAAGAAAAAATAGTTTTATAGTTAAGTATTTGGAACAGTAGGTTAAATAGGTTTTCTCTCCTTTTTTAACTTTTTATTACAAAACTAGAGGCCCGGTGTACAAAATTCGTGCACTGGGTGTTGAGGGTTGTCCCTCAGCCCAGCCTGCATCCTCTCCAATCTGGGAGCCCTCAGGGGATGCCTGATCCCCTGTGGGATTGGGTCTAAACCGGCAGTCCGATATCCCTCTCACAATCCGTCTGCCTGCCTGCCTGATCACCCCCTAACCACTCCCCTGCCAGCTTGATTGATGCCTAACTGCTCCCCTGCTGGCCCGAATGCCCCCAACTGCCCTCCCCTGCTGGTCCAGTAACCCCCAACTGCCCTCCCCTGCCAATCTGGTCGCCCCCAACTGCCCTCCCCTGCAGGCCTGGTCGCCCCTAACTGCTCTCCCCTGCCTGTTGCCCCCAACTGCCCTCCCCTGATGGCCTGATCGCCCACAACTACCCTCCCCTGCTGGCCATCTTGTGGTGGCCATCTTTGACCACATGGGGGTGGCCATCTTGTGTGAGGGTGTGAGGGTCAATTTGCATATTACCTCTTTATTATATAGGATATATAGAAAAGTTGAAGAAAAAATACAAAAGAACACCCACACATTCACCACTGAGTTTCAACAGTTAACACTTTAAAATGTTAACATTGTTAAATATATTTAGTTGTTTTTTTATTTTGTTTTTTAAAATATATTTTATTGATTTTTTTACAGACAGGAAGGGAGAGGGATAGTGTTAGAAACATCAATGAGAGAGAAACATCGATCAGCTGCCTCCTGCACACCCCCTACTGGGGATGTGCCTGCAACCAATTGAACCTGGGACCCTTCAGTCTGCAGGCCGATGCTCTATCCACTGAGCCAAACCAGTTAGAGCTAGTTGTGTGTTTTTTTTTTTAATAACTTGAAAATTAGTTGCAGACATCATATGCTTACACTTCACCTCTGAAAACTTGAGCATGTATCTCCTAAGACATGCTTGCATAACCACATAAGTATTATCACTCTTAAGAAAATTAGCATTAATTCCCTAATATCATAACACCCAGTTCATATTCAAATTTTACCTTTTGTCTTCAATATAATTTGTAAAGATTTTTTCTTTTGGAATAAAATATAATTACAGTCCATACATTACATTTGATTGTTAAAGTTCTTTAGTCTCTTTTATTCTAAAACAGCCTCCCTGGCCTTTTTATTTTTATTTATTTTTTATAAAGTACATAGAAGCCAATGTATTATATCCCCAAAATTAATAATATTCAAAACTTTAGAATCCAGCATAAAAATTGAATGGTAGGCTTCCTACTTCATGAATATAAAGCAATATATATGCCAAATCCTGATGTCAGTTATAGCATTAGTAAAATTCCAAACTACTGAACAGAAGCTACAGGGGCCTGAAGGGCTGATGTGGAGGAGAAAGAGGTTTAGTTGCCATTGTTACAGCACAGAGAGAAAAAGAGAGGGCACTATAGAAACATCAATGAGGGGGAATCACTGATCAGCTGGCTCCTGCAAGACCCATACCTGGAATTGAGTCCCCAACCAGGGCCTGTGCCCTGACCCAGAATTGCACCTTGGCCTCCTGGTTCATTTATCCAAGCTAAACCACTGAGGCAAGCCAGCCAGTGCTTTCTCACATTTTCTACAGTGTACGGCTTTCCTCCACTATAAAAGTCTCTGATATCCAGTAAATTTCACGCTATAGGTACAGGATCTTGCACATGCTCTACATTTGAAAGATTGCTCTTCAGTATGAAGTCTCTCATGTACAGTTATACATTAATGGCTTTTAAAGACTTTACTACATATTTCACATTCATAAGGCTTGTTCCCAGTCACATTCTGTGATGTTCAGTAAGTTCTCACTGCTGGTCAAGGACTTATGGGACTCCTCATATCTGTAATACTTCTCTCAATACTACTCTGCTGTACAACAAGGCAGGAACACTGATTAAAGGCTTTGTTACATTTTTACATTCATAAGGCTCCTCTCCAGTATGACCTCTCTGATGTGCAGTAAGGTTTGAGGAGCTGCCAATGGATGTGCCACATTCTCTTCATTCATGTGGCTTCTCTCCAGTATGAACTCTGATGCATAGTAAGATTTGAGGACCATCTAAAGGCTTTGCCACATTCTCTACATTTATAAGGCTTCTCTCATAATGAACTCTCTGATGATAAGTAAGGTGTGAGGACGGGCTAAAGGCTTTGCCACATTCTCTACATTTATAAGCCTTATCTCCAGTATGAACTTTATGATGGCGAGTAAGTTTTGAGGACTCACTGAAGGTTTTGCCACATTCTCTACATTTATAAGGCTTCTCTCCAGTATGAACTCTCTGATGACAATTAAGGGAGAAGGAATGGCCAAAGACTTTGCTACATTCTCTACATTTATAAAGCTTCTCTCCAGTATGAACTCTGTGATGTCGGTTAAGTTTTGCAGACTTACTGAATGCTTTGCCTCATTCTCTACATTTATAAGGCTTTTCTCCAGTATGAACACTCCGATGATTTTTAAGGTTGGAGGAATCGATGAAGGCTTTGCCACATTCTCTACATTTACAATGCTTCTCTCCAGGATGAACTCTCTGGTGGGTAGTAAGGTTTAAGGGCCAGCTAAAGACTTTGCCACAGTCTCTACATTTATAAGGCTTCTCTCGTGTGTGAACTCTCTGATGATAAAGTGTGAGGACCGTCTAAAGGCTTTGCCACATTCATTACATTCATAAGGGTTGTCTCCAGTGTGAATGCTCAGATGAATACTAAGGGTTGAGTGTCGGGTAAAGGCTTTGTCACATTCTGAACATTTATAAGACTTCTCACGTATGATTTCTATGATGTTGAGTATGTCTTGAGGACTATGCCTTTTCCATTTGCCCTGAGTTTGTAAAATTTTGCAATAGTATGAATTCTTCCCTTATGTATAATGGGAGATGCATGACATTTAAAGGCTTTGCCACATGCTTTACATTTGTAAGGCTTCTCTCCAGTATGAATTCTCTGATTTACAGTGCAACCTGAAGGCCAAATAGATGTTTTACCAGAATCTTTACATTTATAAGGTTTTTCTCCACTATGGATTTTTTTTGCATCTATTTAGATTGAATATTTGACTAAAGACTCTCCCACACGGATTCCATTTGTAAGCCTCCTCCCCAGTATGAATATTCTCTTGTTCATTGTAATCTGATGATTGCTGAAAAGACTGTACACATTTACTTCCTTTGTGTGTTTTCTCCACAATGGGAATAACCTGATGTATGTTGTGATTGGACATTTGGTCAAAGACTTTTCCACTTTTATAACGGTCCTCTGCAAGCTCACTTGAATGATGATTAAGATGTGACTCTTGCTTAACGTTTTTCCAATGTTCAATCCACTGGTAACTGCTATCTCCACTATGTGTACTCAGTATTATTTCAGAGAATAAATCTTGTATTCCGGGCTTTGGCATAAAGGCCTGGTTATCTTCAGGTGGTATAGCCAGAGAGGCCAGGTTGCTGTAGTTCTCCAACATCACATCCATGTACAATTTCCACTGAGCTGGGTCCAGGCATTCCCACTCCTCCTGAGAGAAATCTAGGCCACATCCGTGAAGGTCAACGGTCCCTGAGAAGCAGCCATTTGGTCCTGGTCCTGATAGGGGTCTAGGTTGTTTTCTCAGGTGACAATATGTTGAGGAGTCCTGGAATGTGCCTTCAAAGGCATCCACACAGCCTGTTAATCAGCTCACTTCACACTCACAGTCAGGAGGATCTGGAAATGAGGAAAAGGCCACTCCCTCCTGTCCTTTGTCACAGTAGAGAGTCAGGAACAATGAGCTCCTACATGGAGACCACACTGTGAGGTGTTTTATTTCATCTTCATGTGTCTCTCCTCCCAAAGACATCCAAAAACTCCACTGTGAGAGGCTCCGGAGCGGAGACTTCAACAAGGACTTCAGCGCCTGCAGCACCCCTCAGCCTTCACTGCTGGGAGGTGGGTGGAGAGCATCAGCTTTAAAGACAAACACCCTCCTCAGGGAGAACCCGCCATCTTCCCTCCCTGACCTTTTTAAAAAGGTATTGTGTTTTGAAGAGACCAATCCAGTTATCTTGCAGAATATCCCACATTATTAATTTTTAAAAATATTTCCTTATGGTATCTTCTAACTTATTCATCTTTTCCCAACAGGTTTCTTTACAGAAATACCTCTCAGAGTCACTATGTTACTATACAAAATGACTCTCCAAGTAGATACCTTTTAGGAGCCTCTGCTCTCTTCACAATAACCTTTTCTTTGGGAATTGTCCTCATCTCCAAACAGAAAATACACACACATATACACAAGCCGCTAGAGTCACCTTTAGACTATGTAACCCCACCTTTGGGACTAGCCCATTAGAAACACTTCCTTGAAGACGAGTGCAGATATAAGTGGTTACAGAAATTTGGACAGTTTTATGGAAGAAGATGAGGATTAAATACCCATTGTTTATAGGTGAGTTTGAAAGTGATACAGTTATTGTAGTTGTAATGCCTATACCTGAGGGAACAGGTAGGAGAATTGTGTTGAGTTAGGTCCTAGAGGAGATACAAGCAAGATGACACACACTAAAGTCAAGTCGGCTGGACAATACCAGAGCAAGTACAGGTCTGGCTTAGATGTTGGTCTGATGGAAGGTTACCTCCTATTGGTACCATCCAACTTTAGGAAAAATTGTTTTTGCACAGTGCATTATTTATGCAGGCTCAGAAAAAAAACCCGGGCTAGAAAAAAGTGGAAAATAAAACTCTTACCATTTGTAACAGCATGGATGGACCTGGAGAGTATTATGCTGAGCGAAATAAGCCAGTCAGAGAAAGATAAGTATCACATGATCTCACTCATATGTGGAATCTAATGAACCAAATAAATGGATGATCAAAAATAGACCCAGAGTCAGAGAAGCATGAACAGACTGTTGAACCTCAGAGGGAAGGCAGAGAAGGGTAGATGGGAAGAGATCAACCAATGAACTTGTATGCATAACCTGTGGACACAGACAATGGGGTGGTGAGGGCCTGGGGAAGGGAGGAGGGTGGAGGGGACAGGAACTGGCCGGAGGAGGTTAATGGGGGGGGGGGAAAGGATGACTATGTAATACTTTCAACAATAAAGATTTTTAAAAAGAAGAAGAAACACAGTGTCTGTAAAAGCATGTGGCAGAGGTATTCTTGCTCCCTATGACCAGAGGAAACCAGATGGAGCAGTAGCAACAGCAGAGTAAAAAATGTGCACAGGTGATACCCCAGGTGGCACAAAGGTGAGGAACACTGGAGAATCACCTCTGCAAGCAAGTAGCATAAACCTAATTCATTCCATAACAAGAGGCGCTGAAATCAGCCTCCGTGTTAAAGACTTAAGATGCCACTCGCAGCAGATGTGGAGAATTTGGCACTCTACAGACTCTCCCTCAATGCAGCACACCCAGCCCAGAAACACCAGGCTCTGTGGAGTATTAGATGGGAACCTACATCCCTTACCCTGTGGTCTCATGTAAAGGAATTTCAATTAGACTAACACTCCAGGACTCTATCCCCTATTAGGGTGAAAAGGGAACAGTTGTTAACAAAACCAACAGATGGGCAATGTTGTCACTTATGGAGGTGGCAGGAACAAAGGAAGTATAGGTATGTTTATGGCAGCAAATTACTTCAATTCAGAACACATAAAATTTGAGACAGTTATGTATGAGATAGATTAAATATGCTATGTTGCAATCATAAACTGAAATCTTAAAATGTCAGTGGCTTAACGCCATAAATGTTTATTTTTCACTTCAGTTACATGTCATTTATAGCTTGGTAGAAGTTGGTGAGTTGGGGGAGGGGGTGGGTAGGCTCTTTTCCACATAATCGCTCAGGGACAAGGCTGGTGGATACTCTACCATACAGAACAGCAGTCGCCAACCGGTGGTCCGTGAAATCTGAAAGGTTGGCGACCGCTGGTCTAGAATGTCAATTGTTGTGACAGAAAAAAGCGGTGACTGGAGAGGTCTTATATCAGTTCTGCTCTGCTTAAGTCTAAGGTGCACTTTCACTCACAGTCCATTGGCCAAAACTAGTCACTAGGTCTCATTCAAGTGTAAGTGCGGTTGGGAAACATGGGGTAGTAGATGGGATGTTTGGTGAGCACCACTCTTTCTGCCACAACACCCAGGTTGGAATATCAGGCAGGTATGAATATTGTGCAGACTTCCATTTACAAGTCATAGCAGAGAGGTGGCATTTAACGCCACCCTCGCTTTCTCATAATCTGAATCCCAATGGACTAATAAGGGCAATGTTATCATCTTTTTTCTGGTTTGAAGGAATAGGAAACCCAGACTGATGGACATTCTTCAAACTTCCCTGTAGTGAAACTGGCAGCACACAGATTTTTTCACTAGCTCACAAGACAAGACTGGCTTAGGATTGAAGGCAGTTTTTGAACCTTTCTGAGAGGAAGGACTTAGTCCTGGAAAACCCTGCCTAGAAATAGCCTGATGCTCAGAGCAGAGGAGTGAGGCTCAAAGGTGAGAAGGGACAAGTGAAACTATCTGCAAAGATATTGAGGGGCAAGATCACAAAAGAAAAGCCAAAGTTTTCCGTGGTAGGCAACAAAACTCCTGCCAATGGCTACCACTAGGTGTCACTAGTAGGGCAGGAAAGAATGAAAGGAAGACAGTGCCTCCAGATGGCCTCAGGTGGACCTTTGTGGGAACTGAGCCTACACTGGCTGGAACTGTTCTAATGAAAAAAAAAAAAGGGAAGGGAGAGGGGGAGGAGAAAAGTAAAATGACAGTATGAATCATGCACTTTATTCTGAACTGTAATAACTTTCAAATGGACTTAATGGGCTCCTGCTTTTAATTCATGAGCATGCCTACACTGCATGCATGTGTGCATGTATTTGTATAACTGAGTCTCAGAAGTGGAGAAAGGTAGTTTTTTCAGCCTCCCACTACAGCTTTCAAAGTGTTTTATCCTTTTCATGACTAATCACATTACTACTTTCAGTGGAGATTAAAAAAAATTCGCATTTCTCTCTCATTCTTGTGTATGTATATATTTATGTATATCTACTGAGGTCTTCAGTTTATTCAAAATCAGATTTAAGGTCAGTGAATCTAAGATGTGCCTGATCTTAATGCCCAGCTTATGCCAAAGCAAAAAAGAACTTTTCATTAGAAATAGCAAACCTTACTTAGTCCTTCAGTGACACCAACTGAGGACTACTAACATATTCCATGTGTCGATAAAATAATTTGGGATTGCTAACAGATAATGTAAATTATAATAAATCCAAATACATTTTATTATCACTTTGGTAAAGCAATTCTTCAAAACTAGATGTTTAATTTGTGCTTTAATCAATGAAACAAAAGGTCAAACTGGAAATTATCCCATAAAATACAATTATCACCCTACAGCTATACTAAACATAATAAAAATCTGAAGAAAATGACATTGTAAGCAAACCCATTATTCTGGGCTTCTCAATCTTTTACATGTTTTGGCTCAGAGGAAAAAAAAATGTCATTTGCATGGCATTTTGGGATAAATGGAAAAGGCTTCTGGGTTTCAGCAGCCCAAGGCCCTATTGGCAACTCAAGGATCTGGGATCAGTGTATCAGGATATTAAACATAGATTGTGGTTTTCAACCTGAGGTCACACTGGAATCACCTGGGAAGTTACAAAAAATGTAACCTTCTCCCCCTCAAGATTTTTACTTCATTGGTCTGGACATCAGGACTTTTTAATACCCCCAGGTGACTCTAATAAGTTTAGCCAGAGTTAAGAACCACTGCATTAGAAGACAGTCAAGGACGTTTTAAAAACACACACACACACACAAATAAAACTATCAGAGCATCTAGCTGTCAGTTTTGAACACAAGTATAAGGTCGTTGTTGCTTTTTCAATTCGGAGAAGTATAAAGAGAAAAAACAAAGTTGCAAAGTTCAAAATATGAAAGTGAAAATCTTTCTTCATTCCTCCAAAAATCCAGTTATTTTTTTTAAAGAAAAAGGTTATGTACATACCTACGTATTTGTATCTCGAAAAACAACTTTTTACACTAAAGAGGGTACACATAGTATTCTATGGCTACAAGCAATTCACATGACTACACTGTATTTCCTGTGACCATTCCTTGCTGATGATCATTTAGCTATTCTCATTCTTCCTTGCAATAAAACATCTTTATAAATGGATTACATGCATTGTGACTAACGTTTCCAAATGTTTTTACAAGGTAAATTCCTAGAAGTGAGATCGCTGGGTGCATTCAAAATTTGGATAAATGTGGTGAGATCAACGAAATAAATGGATGCCACCTACGTTTGTGAAATACAAGATTAATAAGATTTGGTTCTAAGGATCTGGAAGAGCGTGGTTGGGCTGCGGTCGCTGTCCAGTGGTTCCCGGAGACAGGCGCGCCAGAGTCACGTGGGCGGCTCGCCCCGCCTCCGGAGTTCGGCCAGCGCCCCGCAGCCCCGGCTCTCGCAGTAGCTTCTCGCGGGGTCCGCGGCGCCGCTTACGCCGAGGAGAAGCGAGGGACTAGAAGGTAAATTCTGTTCCGGTCGCGGAGTCGGGCGGCCGGGCGTGGGGCGGGGCGGGGATCCCGGGGACCGATGCTTCCGGCTTGGAGGCGGGTCTGGGCTCGGACTTCCGGCGACGGCGGCTTCAGCTGCCTGGAGCTGGCGAGGGAGGTTGTCTTGTGGCTTTTGCCCCACCCCGGCCATTCTGAGGACAGCGGTCTTCCCGGGCTTCGGCCCCGCGTCGGTTAACCATTAACCCCGGGGGCAGGCTTCAGCCCAGGCCCAGGGAAGCCCACACGCCTAGTTCACCCTAGAGTCCGGCCACACCCCGAGCCTGCCGCCTCCGCTGGGCAGGCGGGCGGTTTTCACCCGCGTTCCCAGCCTTGTGAGCCCTGAGGCATGAGCGCTGCGGCAGGGTCCGCCTCTGCAGCTGTTCGTCTCCTGAAGTGTGCAGGCGGGACAGTCCACATCCGGTCGGCCCCGCCGAGGACTGCAGACCGTCTTTACTAAAATGTTCAATAGCTTGAAGTCCTGTACCCCTAAGCGGGCAGAGCCCAAGGACCACGGCCGGGCCCTGCTCCGAACACCGGACTCCTCACCGGATTCCTCACCGGAGCGCACGCGCAGCCCTTCCTGTGCCGCCTTGGCGCGGACGCTGGCCTCGCAGAGGCGGGATTCGCACCCAGGGAGCTCACCTGGTGATCTGACATCCCAGGCTGTGGTCGCCGATTCCATAACGGCTGTGCGGCTTTATTAAATTACTGGGGGAAGCTTCCTTTGTAAACACGTGTTGGCACAACTCTTACACATTAGCGTTCCTAAATTTAAAAAAAAAAAAATGGAGCACCACCATCTGTGGGGATATATATGGCGAGAGAGATTTTTACTTTGCTAAACGGTTTGGTACCTTTCAGATAGTTTACTTGCAGGCCACGTGTTTTTATAAGTCCACGGGTACTCCTTCGATGAAAGGGTAAGGTTTATATCTCACCTTTCACCAATTTAGACTCCTAGGATCTGGGTTTGAATGTTGACTGCTGCTTTGTGAGTGTGAGGAAGCCTTTGTTTAAAAAGAGCCCTCTGCCCTGCGTTCCCTCGTCGGGAACACGGATGCAGGGCCGCTGGGGGTTCGTGAAGATGAGTGAATTTATGTGCGCAGAGAGCCCAACCACTGGCACGCTGAGAGATCGCTAGTTTCATCTGTTATTCTGCCCTCCAAAGAGCGGGCACCCAACTACTGCCAAAGGTATGTCTCTTCTCTGAGCCTAAAAGCAAAGGTGACCCGGAGCTATATATCTGACAATACGGAGACCAGTCTCAGACTTAGTCAAAGCACCGCGGTCAGCGCTCAAGAGGAACAAGTTCCTTTAATCGCATGTCTCTTCTTGTCTCCAGTGTGGTATGGAAACTGAATTACTGTCTATTTTTAATTTAATCTGAATGGATTCCTTATGCCGGAAAAGTAGCTACGAGAGACTGGGACCCATTTAACTGGTTTGTGATTTTATGTGGTGCCCACACCTTTAGAAACCCAATTTTAGGCACGAGTCAAAAAAAAAAAAATTTCTCCAAGAGTGAACTGTGGGACAAAATGGCTAAATTTTTTTCAGAAGGACGTCTTCCTCCTCTATCCCGCAAACCGGGTAACCTGTTTAATTTTTCACTTTCTTTTTATTCCGTTAAGATTCTACTATCTCAAGGTTGATTCAAAATAGAGGAAATGTGTGTGGGAGCATCCGAGTAACGGTAGTTAAGGTGAATGCATTGACTCTTAATTGTTCTCTGAAGGGACCCACCGTGATATTCACGATATGGTTAATAATATGGTGTTAATTATAGTCACCAGATATCATAACTAAATAGATAGAACCACTTGTGATGCATATAGGGAAGAATTGTGTGAAGGATGAGATAATAGTTTCCTAAGCAGAATGAAAGACTATAATCATAGTTCTCGGGAACCTTTATCATTAGCCCCAGCTTTCTCTGTTCATTTCTTATCAGCCCCTGCAAAGTTCACTACAGTTAATTTTTTTTTTTTTAATTGAGGGCAAAATCCTGCAAAGACTGCATGTTCTAAGAGACAAACTTGAGGGAGGATTGTATTTGGTTCTCATTTATTTGGGAGTGGGAGAGAACTTACTTAATATTTGATGCTACTCCACATCCCGTGTATTTTGTTACTTGCTTGATACTAGTATTTCTTTTCTAGCTTTTGCCTGGAAAAAGAAATAAAACTATTCATTTATTTCCTCCCCTAAGGCCAAGTTTTGAAATAAGCTGTATGGAATTCTCAAAATAGTCCATTAATGACCTATACACAGGCACATTCTCTGAGGATAGAAAGTGCCATTTTATCCCATTTTTCTTAGGTGTTGGATTAGTTGGATCATAATTATAAAGTAGGATACAATGTAAATTTTGAAAAAGAATAATTTTAAATATATAACTAAATGTAATACTTGGAGATGTTTAAGAAAATTTGTATTTACCATCTCCCTGCTTTTCTTTATAAATTTACTCTTTATGCCGTATCCATGAATAAAATTTTTGGTTTTGCCTGTTTTTGCATTTGATAAAAATATTTTTAAATTTTTTCCATTTAAAGTTGTATTTTTTAAATCCAACCTGACATAGCCATACTACTGCTACATTCCATTGTCTGAATAAAAAAAAAATTATCCATTTCACTGTTGATTGATTTTGAGTTGTTTCCTGCCCAATTTTGCTATTGTAACCTTTCTTGTGCATGTCCCCTGGTGTACCTGTGGATGTTTCTCTTAATACACAGAAAGTGGGATTATTGGGTTATGGATATATTCAACTTTACTAGGTAATGCCAAGCTGTGGGGAGCACTCATTGATGTCATCACTATCAGTTGCTCCGTATCCTTGCCAATACTTGGTATAATTTTTTGCCAGTCTGTTGGGTAGAGAATAGTATCCCATGTGTTACTTTGCTTTTCACTTCTTTTACATTTTCCTACTAATAAAGTGAAGCATCTTCACATGTGATTAGTGGCCATTCAGATTTCCTCATCTGTGAAATGTTTGTTCTGTATTTTGCCCATTTTTCTATGATTATTTGGTATTTTCTTTCTGGTTTATAGTTCATATATTCTGAATCTTAATCCTTTGTTGGTTAAATGTGTTGCAAATTCCATGTTCCTTGCTTTTTCTTCAGCCTATTTCCCCCCTTTCAGTTCATCTTTCTGTTTCCATTTTTCTTATCATTATTGCCCTTCTGTCCCGTCACAAAATGTGATAAAGGGCTGCACGTCCATCCAACACTGGAGGTAATTGCTACCACATGAGCAACTTGTGTACTTTGGGTAGCTTCCAAACTGTTTAGAGATGTAGTATTCAGAAAATCAAGGTATTTAAAAAAAGCAACACTATATTTTTTGCTTTTATTATGATGAAATAATTTTTCAAAAATAGCATATGTGCTTTTCCCATCCTTTAAAAAACTAGGTTAGTTAGAGCAAAGTTTAACAATGCTAATGTCAGAGCACAAATTCGACATGTCTGTATTTCCCTAAACTTGATTTGTGTAATAATGCTTTCCTTTATACTTTGAATTTAAAGCTCCTGCTTCTTCCCAACACACACACACACACACACACACACACACACACACACACACACACACACACACACAAACACACACACCTTATCCTATACTTTAGTTTTGGAGCTCAGGCTCTAATATCTATCTTCCTTATGGCTCAGAACTAACTTCAAAATAGTGATGTATAAATCCCTTCTATTTAAAGCTCGTTTCTACATATTCACATAGAGATTTTACTTCTTAATCATTTCCGTTTTATGAACTTATTTTTTTTAAAAAAATTTGATCCTCACCAGAGGATATGTTTTTATTGATTTATTTTTATTTTTTTAGAGAGGGAGAGACATCAGTGTGGGAGAGAAATATGGATCACTTGCCTCCCATGTACTCCCCAACCAGGGATCAAATCCGAAACCTAAGTATGTGTCCTGACGGGGAATCAAACCCACAACCTTTTGGTATATGGATGGGATGACACTTCAACCAACTGATCCACCCAGCCAGGACTGAATTTATTATTTAAATGAGCTATCCTTTCATTTGAAAGTTGCTGAGAGAGTAAATCTTAAAAGTTGTCATTACAAGAGAGAAAAATTCCATAACTATATATACTGCTGGTATTAACTAGACTTATTGCAGCGATCATTTCACAATATATATAAATATCAAATCATGTTGTACACTCTAAACTAACATGTTGTATGTCAGTTATAGCTCAAGTTTTTTAAATAGCTAAATGAGCCAATGCTCTGTTCCTACTAACATTTCTAAACTCCTAGTCAGCCATATAGGATAAGTATTTAGAGAAACCATAGAAGGCCTGAAAACTATGTTCTTAAAATATACAGAAGGTGTCCTTGAAAGGGTTGCTTTCAAAGAAATAGGCTAGATATCCTGGATGAGAAAAAATATATTTATAATACCTGCAAATTCTCTACGAAATCTTTGTTTGGCAATATGAGTTTATATACTGATGTAAATTAACTGAAGAGAAGTCATCTCTTTGAATGCCCAAATGAGGCAGAAGAAAGTAATGATAATTTCTTGATTTAAGAAAGAAAAAAGTTCATTCACACCCATCCCCTTCTGCTAGAATAGTAGTCTGGTTGCTCTGTAAGAGCTGGCTGTCCATGCCAGGCAAAACCAAGTGAGCCGACCCAGTAATTTCACTTCTGGGGATTTATCCAAAGAAACCCAAAACAAATTTGAAAGAATATATGCACCCCTATGTTCATTGCAGCATTATTTATAATAGCCAGCCTATGAAAACATCCCAAGTGCCCATCAATAGGACAGTGGATAAAAAAAGCTGTGGTTCATATCTATAATAGAATATTACTCAGCCATAAAAAATCTTACCATTTGAGACAGCATGGATGGATCTAGAGGGTATTATACTTAGTGAAATAAGTCCATCAGGGAAAGACAAATACCATATGATTTCACTTATGTGTGGAATCTAAAGAACAAAATAAATGAACAAACAAACTTGAAACAGACTCATAGACCCAAAGCGAGAACTGGTGTTTGGAAATATAGTCAGTAATACTGTGTAACTATGTATGGTGCCAGTTGAGGTACTGGAAATATCGAGGGAAACACTATGTAAATAATGATTGTCTAACCACTGAGCATACACCCAAAACCAATACATAAGGGGGGGGGGGTGTGACACACCTCAACCCAGAGGTCCAAGACTATCCAGACTATCGTGGTGTCCTAAATTCACCAGGATAACAGCCAAATGTTGTTTAGCATTGAGTTCGATCGGGAATAAAAGGATAGTGAAACTTTAGTCTTGTGTTTTAAGAGTTCTGAAATATCCACCTTACACACTGAAATGAATCTAATACAAGTCCAGCTTTAAAATGAATCTAAAACAAGTCCCTAATTTTGGCAAGCTTTAAAAATCTGTAACTCAAAATTGTGACTATAATTCAGTATTTTAAAATGTATTATATAGCTACAAAAAAATGCTATCAGTCTCAGAGAAATCAGACTTCTCTTACAATATGATTATCTCTGAGTTAAGTTATAGTCTGACTAGTGAAGGCCACTTACCAATTTTTTTTTTCTTTTTGGTTCAGCTAGCATGGATCTTGGTAGCTCTGAACAAGATCCTGAAATGAAGGA
This sequence comes from Corynorhinus townsendii, assembly GCA_026230045.1. Lineage (NCBI taxonomy): Eukaryota > Metazoa > Chordata > Mammalia > Chiroptera > Vespertilionidae > Corynorhinus > Corynorhinus townsendii. The sequence continues at coordinate 28,823,024 of JAPDVU010000012.1, forward strand.
GGAATATTCTTCTGTCTATGTTGGCCGAGAAGATGACATTAAGAAATCTGAAAGAATGACAGCTGTTGTCCATGATAGAGAAGTGGTCATTTTCTACCACAAAGGAGAATATCATGCTATGGATATTCGCTGTTACCGTAAGATTTTATTTTTTATTTCTAAATCTTGTATTTGTTTGCTAACCACAAAACTAAAAATTTCAAGTTTTTTTTTTAGTGACTAGATTTAATACTCAATTTCTTTTCAGACTCAGGAGGACCTTTACATTTGGGAGAAATAGAGGTATGTAAGAATAAATCTATTCTCAAAAAAACTCAAATGTTTTCAATTTACATTCTTATTTCATTCTGTAGTAAAAAATAATTTACATTTGTCTTTGCACTATATTTTAATGCTTCTAGTATAATTGCTAATATTTTAGGAATTTTCAGCCCTACAATGTAAAGAAAACCATTTCACAGATAAATGTGAGAACTATGTATGTCTTCTGACCTAGCGATTGCACTCTGAGATATCTACCCTACAGATATAATTGCACAAATGTTTAAATGTATATAGGAGATGGTCATTGTATCATTAGTTATTGTAATTAAAAATGACAGCAACCTAAATGTTTTAACAATAGGAAACAGTTTAAATAAATTATGAATAGCCATGCTGCGGAATACTATGTTTTTCTATTTCATGAAACTGATAGCCCTCTCATTCTCTTTCTCTCTCTCTCTCTTTCTGACTGGTACAAAGTACAATCTTAAACATAGTGTTCTACTCTCTCTACACTTCATATCTACCTAGTTCCCCACCTGCCCTCATGTCCTCATGTAAAAGGACATGTGTATTTAAATTATGAATGTTAATTTATAATTTATGAAAATATAAATCTTTGCTAACAATTTTCTGGTGATATAATGTCAGTATTCCAGCACTTCATATGTTTTAAAAAATGTAAGCACCTGGTGCTGATAAATGTGGAAGTGTTTCTCCCAATTTCAGACCATGACAGACCTATGGAGCTGTAAGACCTTGCTACTCAAAGTATGTTCCATAGACCAAAGTATGTTCCATGTGTCACTTGGAAGCTTCTTGGAAATGCAGTATCTTGCGCCCACCCTAGGCCTACTGAATTTAAACAGAATGTTGGTGACTCCTGTGCCCTTTTAAATTTGAGAAGCACTGTTTACATACAAGTAAGAAGTTGAGAATTGACTACTTTGGATCATAAATTGCTCTTCAATTAATATATGCACTCAAGCTTTTAGTAACCTCTCTTGAATTATATCTGAAGCTTACCATTCTTCCAGCAGTTAGTGAAAATTCCTTAAGCATTTGAAGCCATTGCCTCATTTCTGTCAAGGAAGTAACATTGACATCTAATATAGGTAGCAGCACAGCTGCAGCAATAGGTATAGTTGCTGAGCTAGTAATCTTCTGGCAGAGCTCTAACACACTGGGATTCTCATCAATAGCAAAAGGGATGATGTGATGACTGCTAAGATTAGATCCTGCCTTATGCTGACTCATTTCTAAATGGGAGGGAAAAAGAAAAGTTGTCTTGTTCTTTAACCTGGTTCTTCTGCAATAGATTCCGTTCTGAGTCTTAGGTTTATTGTGAACATTGGAAATATCAGACTATTAAGTCAATTATTTCCTTCCCTAGGATTTTGATGGACGACCGTGTATAGTTTGCCCCTGGCATAAATTCAAAATTACTTTGGCAACAGGAGAAGGACTGTATCAGTCTATAAACCCCAAAGACCCATCAGCAAAACCCAAGTGGTGTTCCAAAGGAATAAAGCAAAGGATTCATACAGTGACAGTGGACAATGGGAATATTTATGTGACTCTTTCTAATGAACCTGTTAAGTATGACTCTGATTTTTATGCCACTGGAAACTTCAAAGTAATTAAGACTCCTTCCTGATTAAATCATATGGCAATGAAAAGTGTATATGTTTTAAAAATAACCTTGTTTCAATACCAAAGATGATTTTTTCCAGCACAGGCACATTACTTATCTTTAAAAGTCATACAGTTCTGATAGGTTCAATAGCACAAGTACTAAATATGAAGTCTATAAAATGCATAGGTCTGGTATGTGCACTTAAAGAAGGATGAAAATAATTTGAACTAAAATGAAGAAAAGGTATAAAATAAGATCTATTAAGAAAAATTGTGTGTGTGTGTGTGGGGGGGGTCCTTATTTGAAGTAGCAGTTTTTATTTATCATGGAAAAGTTGAATATATACAAAGTATAGAGAATTATATAATAAACTCTCATCACCCAACTTCAGCAATTTCAGCAGTCTTCCATTCTTGTTTCATTGATACCGCCACAGATTCCCTACCTCTCCTATTTGATTGTTGTTACTACTTTTTAAGATAAAATTTAAATACATTGAAATGCTTAAATATTAACTTCTGTCTTTTCAAATATGTATATAGCAGACTTTTTACACTTAAAAATTGCCTCCAGAAATGCTGAATTTAAAAATAAGAAGCTTATCAATGTGCTAGACATCAAAGCCATGTAAATCTTGGCTCAGTTTCTCTGGTCAAGACACATAGTCTCAACATAGGAAGATACACACAGCTGCTGCCCGGCCATAGGTGATGTGAAGTCTCCTCTTCAGTGAGCAAAAGTACTTTGAATGCCTATATGAAATTTTCAAATAATTGTTTGTTTTTATTTTTAGAGAACTTTGTGCCTGTATGTACAACTAAGTGTTTCATGTAAATGTTATAGAGGCAAGAAATCTAGGGTGTTGTTCCTCAGAATCCTTTCTGCTAAGTTTATGTTAAATGGTTTACCCTGCCAATTATTTTTGGCCAATGCTGTTCTGGTTGCCTGATTCCCGGGGTGCTGGTCATCTAAAACTTGACAGCACAGCCGAAACTGGTTTGGCTCAGAGGATGGAGCGTCGGCCTGCGGACTGAGGGGTCTTGGGTTCGATTCCGGTCAAGGGCATGTACTTTGGTTGCAGACACATCCCCAGTAGGGGGTGTGCAGGAGGCAGCTGATCGATGTTTCTCTCTCATCAATGTTTCTAGCTCTCTATCCCTCTTCCTTCCTCTCTGTAAAATATCAATAAAAAATAAATAAATAAATAAATCAAACTTGACAGTACAGAGAATATAAGAACAAGTAAAAACAGAAAGACATAGCTATTCATAACAGAATATGAATCTGGAGAAAAACAAACCTCGTCTCAAAGCATAGCAGTTTTATTAGTGGCAAAGGATCATATTACAGCTCCAAACCTAATACTTAGCATTCTAAGGGACCCACCTGGACTCTGTCCCTTGGTTATTATAAAAACTAGAGGCCCGGTGCATGAAATTCGTGCATGGGGGGGGGGTGTCCCTCAGCCCAGCCTGCACCCTCTCCAATCTGGGGCCCCATGAGGGATGTCCAGCTGCCCGTTTAGGCCTGATCCTGGTGGGATAGGGCCTAAACAGGCAGTCGGACATCCCTCTCACAATCCAGGACTGCTGGCTCCCAACAGCTCGCCTGCCTGACTTCCTGATTGCCCCTAACTACTTCTGCCTGCCAGCCTGATCACCCCCTAACCACTCCCCTGCCAGCCTGATTGATGACTAACTGCTTCCCTGCCAGCCTGCTTGCCCCTAGCTGCCCTCCCCTGCAGGCCTGGTCACCCCTAACTGCTCTCCCCTGCAGGCCTGGTCACCCCTAACTGCCCTCCCCTGCAGGCCTTGTCCCCCCAACTGCTCTCCTCTGAAGGCCTGGGTCCCCCCTAACTGCCCTCCCCTGCAGGCCTGGTCACCCCCAACTTCCCTCCTCTGCCAGCCTGGTCACCCCTAACTTCCCTCCCCTGCAGGCTTGATCGCCCCCAACTGCCCTCCCTTGCAGGCCTGATTCCTCCCAACTGCCCTCCCCTGCTGGCCATCTTGTGGTGGCCATCTTGTGTCCACATGGGGGCAGGATCTTTTGACCACATGGGGGCAGCCATCTTGTGTGTTGGAGTGATGGTCAATCTGCATATTACTCTTTTATTAGATAGGATAGAGGCCTGGTGCATGGGTGGGTACCAACTGGTTTGCCCTGAAGGGTGTCCCAGATAAGGGTGGGGGTTCCCTTGGGGTGTGGAGCAGCCTGGGCGAGGGGCCTGTGGTGGTTTGCAGGCCGGCCGTGCCCCCCGGTGACCCAAGCGGAGGCCCTGGTATCTGGGATTTATTTATCTTCTACAATTGAAACTGTAGCCTTGAGCAGAGCCAAGCCTCTTGCTTGCTCCATGGCCGCAACCATTTCTGTTGGGATTTATTTATCTTCTATAATTGAAACTTTGTAGTGGAGGCCAAGACAGGCCAGGGCTGCGAGAGCTTGGCTTCCTCCATTGCCGGGGGCAACACTAGCATCCTGCTCTCTCCAGCTCCATGGCTGCTGCCATTTTTGTTGGGATTTATTTATCTTCTATAATTGAAACTTTGTAGCCTTGAGCAAAGGCCAGGGTGTGTGGAAAGCTTGGCTTCCTCCATCGCTGGGGAAACCCAAGCCTTCCCTCCTGCTCTCTCCGTGGCCACAGCCATCTTGGTTGGGTTAATTTGCATACTCACTCCTGATTGGCTGGTGGGTGTGGCTGGTGGGCATGGCTTGTGGGTGTCGCAAAGTGGTTAATTTGCATATTACTCTTTTATTAGGTAGGATAATAAATTAATATAGTATCTTTAAGGCTCTGCTTATAGTGTACTTTGCTACATATTATTACATTTACTTTTCTGGTGGAATATGGGTAGCATGAGGTAATACAACACTTGCTACTCATTTCTCAGACTACTACTAAAAAGCGAGGCTTGGGCTTTATATAAATATTGTTTATGGCAGTAGCTACTCACCAGGTATAGGAAATGTACCACCTCTAGGATGGACACATCCCAGCTTATTATATCAGATGCCAGTCCTCCAATGACCAGGCAAGTCTTAAAATTTTAATGCATGGAACAAACCAAAGTACCTCCTGCAGGCAAAGCCATGGCTCTAGTTTGCAGGCTCACTTACAGAGCATTTTCTCTCAGGATCCAATGGCAACAATGAGTAATATGGACTTGATTTCTGGTTTTAGATGTGTTACTCTAATCTGAAAATAAAAAATGTGATGTCATGTCTTGTTCTCATGTACAGAAATCTTCTCATCATATTTGTAAATAACATTGCTTTATAATAAATTCCTGACATGTATGAATTATGAAATATTCATACTTTACCAGATGAGTTACAAAAGAAATGAAATAGGCAGATTCAAACTATCCAGCCTGTAGATAGAAAACAAATATTCTTTGAAAAATATCTCTAAAAAAGATATGTAGCATTTTGATAGAGGTTTTTTTCCTTCCCAGAAAAATAATTAGAAAGATTAAAACAAGTCTTTAATAAAAACATATTGTACATACTCCTATATTATAAACCACAGCATAAAGTCTAACCCACCAAAGGGTAAATTTTCATATTCATTAAAAAATAATCAGATAGTCATAAATATATTCTACATCAAGATTCATTTTGTGTTCTCTGCCATATAAACACTTGAAAATGACATTTTACTAGTTCCTCCCCACCCTTTTTAAAAGCAGAGTAGTCAGTATATGAAAACTAGTTTCCTAGTTTTGTCAGATGAAATATTACATAGATAACTCTTAAGCTGTTCAGTGATATTTATGTTCAGATTTACTCATTCATTTATTTCAGTTGATTGGTCAAACACAGAATGTAAAACCTGGATCTTATTACTCAGCATATTATCAGGAAAATCAGAAATATTTTCTGGCTGATCCAGTAATGAACAATAAGATTTCGCTTTGATTTCACCATTGGGAAACATAGGCTCAGAAAGTGCAGGCTCAGAAAAGGCTTTTCTAAGATGTTTGCTCTCCAATCTGTTTTGCCTTATGGATTCTTCTTCTTGGAATATTTTCTTTACCTTCTCCAGAACAGCATTAACACAGACTGTCTAATAATGAAAAAATATTGAAAAGTAAAGTTTCTTTTTAAGCTATTAAACTTGCAGATAAAAAGCCCAATAAAATCCTATATAATAAAGTGCTAATATGCTAATTAGACCTGACGGCAAAACAACCTTCTGTAATGACCTTCCTGAACAGCCAGTGGGCGGGGCCGCAAGGCCGTGGGCTGCAAGGGCTCAGGCAGCTGGGCCGCGAGGACCAAGCCCCTTGCATGAATTTCGTGCATCGGTCCTCTAGTGTTTAATATAAAGCCATTAATCTACATATTCTAATAAAGAAGCACTTCCTTTCTGGAACCCCAGGCACATGGCAAACATCACGAGATTGATTCCTTGTTCTAAATATATAGCACCATAATCTAGAAAGAAAATTAAAACCTAGTATAACTCAATAAAGATACGCTTTAACATCTTTTTTCTCAATTCATTAATGTTCTATACACTTATCCTTTGATTTAATTAAATGAAACATTTCCTTTATTCTCCTGATTTAATTAAATGAAAATTTCTTCTGAGAGATGAACTGTCTCCAACATGCTAATACCTCATAGTAGGTTTTCTGTTTTTGTTTTTTTAGCCCCTGGACTTTGCTTATACCTGTGTGCACAACTGGAAGGGCACAACCATTTTGATAAAAATTTAGTAAGCTAAATGATTTCTAAACAGACCTAATCCACTTCCCCTCAAAAAATTCCACTTAGTACTTTAAAAAAGTGTCAAAACATATAGATAAATACAATTCCAAAATCAGAGAGCTTTGGGTTCATGATGACATTGTAAATCCATTGTACAAACCTGGGAATGCCAGCCTAACTCCAGACTTTTAATTAAGAGTGATATTTAAATGTCTTTATCAATTAAGGCAACTGCAGGTAATTTTTTACTTCCATCTGAGTATATCCAAACTTAGAGCTATAAAACTTGAGGTGCAAACAGCTTCATGCATTTATCCCAAATACGATCATTTTCTGTGTATACCATGCTATGACAAAAGTTTGGGAAGCCCTATCCTATTTAATATATTTATTTTCCCCTCACCTACAAAATTTTATCCGTGCCCGTTCTAACCACTTCTGTCCCAGTTTTAGAAAACGAAAGGAAGTTCTCAAGATGGTTAACAACACTTTTACTACTAAATCTAATGCAGGGGTCCTCAAACTACGGCCCGCGGGCCACATGCAGCCCGCTGAGGACATTTATCCGGCCCGCCCGGTGTTTTTGCCGCCGCTGCCTGTCCTGCTTAGCAGCCGACTTGTCCCGGGCCCGCAGTGCACATGTGTGGAATGTTTTTTTTTAAAACTATAGTCCAGCCCCACAACGGTCTGAGGGACAGTGAACTGGCCCCCTGTTTAAAAAGTTTGAGGACCCCTGATCTAATGGAAACAAAATCCTCACTTATGACTTCTGCTTGTCTTGACACTTACCAATCTCAACTTCCTGAGTATTTCCTTGACACTGTTTCTCCTGATTTTCTTCCTACTTTTCTGATTATTGCTACCTTATCTCCATGAATTTCTTCTCAGCTCATCTTAATGTTGTTCACATTTCGGTCAACTTTTCTCTTGGCATGGTTCCAGTCAGAGTGCTAATTTCCAACATATATGTTATATGCCTTCAAAACCATAATTCCAGACCTGACCACTCCTAGGTCTTGCTTCGATGCATATATGACCAATGATCAGATAGTCAAAAATTGTTTCTATTACCTGCTTAGAAAGTTTATATCATGACAAATCATGTGAGATTATTTCAAAAGCCTTTGGGACATTACAGTTTAATTTTGGTTTTAGACTTCTTTTTTTCTTTTTTTTGTTCAACATAGTTATTTCATCCAACCCATTTTTTGCAGTGTATTTGTATTCTAGCTAAATTTTTATTCTATCCGAAATTCTCATTTAAGCTATTGAACACATCTCAAAAATTTAAAACACTTTTAAAATATTTATTTGCTAAACTGTTCTTTAAAAAAAACTGTATATGTGTTTAAAATTAAGTATTTTTATTTTTTTAAAAAGGTATCTTGGGTATTCTTGACTCCTTGTAATTCCCTATAAATTTTTCAATTAACTACTCAACTTACACACACCTGCTCATATTTGAATTGGGACTGCACTGAGTCTAGATTATGGGGAATTTTCATCTTTATTACTGTGTGTTTCAATATGATAAAAATATTAACATAAATGTGCAAGACATCTAACAAAAAAGCCATAAAAATTATTAAGATAAAGAAGACCTAAATAGAGATGCCATGTTCACAGACTGAAAGGAGGACTTATTCTGCCCATTATTAAGACTTATTATTAAGCTTCTGTAAATCACAGTGTTGAATTGGTACAAGAATAGAGAAATAGATCAACTGTATAGAACAGAGTCTACAAATATACCTACATATATAAGTTCACTTGATTAAGAACACAATAAGTGCCCTGACCGATTTGGCTCAGTGGATAGAGCGTTGGCCTGCGGACTGAAGGGTCCCAGGTTCGATTCCAGTCAAAGGCATGTACCTTGGTTGTGGGTACATCCCCAGTAGGGGTGTGTGCAGGAGGCAGCTCATCAATGTTTCTCTTTCATTGATGTTTCTAACTCTCTATCCCTCTCCCTTCCTCTCTGTAAAAAATTAATAAAATATATTAAAAAAAACACACACATAATAAGTGTTCTTGGGCAATAGTAAAAGGGTGTTTTTTTCACAAGGAAAGTGAGTCTGTTCAATTGGATACCCATGGAGAAAAAATTTGACTCTTACTTCATACCAATTCCTAAAAGTGATAAAGCTTCTAGAATACATCAGAAGTAAGAGTTTCATGACCTTGGATTTAGGTCAAAATTTCCCAATTAAGATATTTAAATCTCTCAACGTAATGGAAAAAGTTAATAAACTAAATTATATTAGAATTAAGAACTTCTATTTTAAAGCACACTGATAAAAAAGAAAAAGGTAAGTCCTAGAATAAAATAAATTTGTCCATATGTAACCAAAAGAGGGCTTGTTCCTAGTATATTTTTCTTTTTTTTTTAATTTCTTTATTGATTAAGTTATTACATATGTGTCCTTATCCCCCTTTACCCCCCACCTCCCATTCATGCCCCCACCCCCCTGTTGTCTGTGTCCATTGATTAGGCTTATATGCATGCATATAAGTCCTTTGGTTGATCTCCTCCTTACCCCCACCCTCCTCTGCCTTCCCTGAGGTTTGACATTCTGATTGATGTTTCTCTGTCTCTGGATCTATTTTTGTTATTAGTTTATGTTCATTATATTCTACAAATGAGTGAGATCATGTGATATTTATCTTTTTCTGCCTGGCTTATTTTAGTTAGCATCATGTTCTCCATCTCCATCCATGTTGTTGCAAATGGTAAGAACTCCTTCTTTATTACCGCAGCGTAGTATTCCACTGTGTAGATGTACCACAGTTTTTTAATCCACTCATCTGCTGATGGGCACTTAGGCTGTTTCCAAATCTTAGCTATGGTGAATTGTGCTGCTATGAACATAGGGGTGCATATATCCTTTCTGATTTGTGTTTCTACCTAGTATATTTTTCAAGTACAAATCAAAAATAAAAAGGATGGACAATTCCCAATAGAAAAATAAGAAGATACTTTAACAAAAATTAACAAAAAGGATATTCAAATGTCCAATTAATGTATAAAAAGGTACTCAATCTCATTAATAATCAAGGAAATGTAAATTAAAACCACAATGTGATTATATAACATATATACAAGAATGACTAAAATGAAAAAGACAATACAAGTGTTGGTGATGATATTGAGCTACTGGAATGAATTGTTAAAACCATTTTTGGAAAACTATTTGACAACATCTGTACAAGATGAACATGTACATATTCTATGGTCCAGCAATTTCACCAAAAACATGTACAAGAATATTCATAGCACCTTACAATAGCCAAAACTATAAATATTCTAAATGTTCAACAGTACAATGGATAGTGATGAGTCAATCAATGGAATATCACACAGCAATGAAAATCAACAAACTACTGCTTACTAGCATCAAATGAATGAATCTTACAATGATAGTGTTGAGCAAAAAAGGGCAAATACAAAAGAATATGCCGTATATAATTTTATTTATGTAAATGCAAATAAAACTATCTATGTTATTGGAAGTCAAAATAGTGGTTGCCTTTATAGACAAGGTTAGAGATTATGAGGGGGACAAGAAAGAGACTTTTAGAATGATAGTAATATTTTGTTTCTTGATGTGTGTGGTACATAGGTTAATAGATTTTGTGATGATTCAAGCTGTGTACTTTTCTCTTTGTATGTTATACTTTTTTTAAAAAATTTAAAGGTAAGTATAAATGGAAATAGATTAAAAGAAAATCCTTTATCATTTATAAAAGCTTTTATAGTGTCATGTTTTTTGATGAACACTTTAATTACAGCACTTATAACTCAAAATACACTTTTAATTTACAGCACTCATAATTCAAAACACAGTAATATTTGTTTTCCCCAAATCACAGACTTAAGCAATGGAATACTGCATTTTAACCAACCATGGCACAATGGCTGAAACAAAACAGCTGGCTAAATGAAAGCAAAAACCACAATATTTTGACCAAGTGGTAATAAACTTCATAAAAACAAAATAATTTAAGTTATTTAAGCAAATTAGCTTTTAGTGGATTGAAGTAAATTTTTAATGTAAAATTATTTTGTATAACAAGAGAATAGCACCTTGGTTTATGAGTAGAATATACAGTATACCTTTAATCTTACATAAGAATATTTATTTCTAGATTCTAATAATTTTGCTTAACTTACCAAATAAATTAGTGCTGCATATGAAGCATACATTATGCTAGTTAAAGCAGTCTTTGCTGGAAAGGAAATGATATCAAACAAAGAACCCTTTCTAATCTGCAAAAACAGAAGAGAGTTTTCTTGTTAAAACAATTTTTCCATGTTACAATGTTAAATTTTACAGTGTTATTGAAAAATGAGAATTTATGTATTTTTTCCAAATAAAGTCATCCACTTTAGATGGATCTGGGTTTTTTCACATTCTAAAAAATATATTAGTTTCTTTCCTTTTGTAAAAAGATACTTTCTTTTGCTCATCAAAACCTGCAACATGTCAATTTTAAAAACCTTGCGCTGGCCGGTGGTGTGGCTCAGTTGGTTACAGCCTCGTTCCTTGTACCAGAAGGCAATCAATGTTTCTCTCCCTCCCTCCAACCCTCCTGCCATCCCTCCCCTTCCCTCAAGATCAAATAATAAAAAATAAAAATCTTAACTTATTTTTTACATTTACCAAGTGTTCACTAGGGGGTGCTGCAGTGCATGTTAGAACAACAGTATTCAAATTTATGTAATCATCCTTCACTATATTACTCATTTCTTCAATTTAGCAAACAGTAATCAAAACACTGAACATTTCCTGGAGATTAATGACCTGCTTGGAAATGTTAATCATAAGTCTGCTGAAGGCCAGCCCTAATCCTAGATGATCATTAAGCTTTAGGAAATGCTCTGTGCTCGCATCCAGCATGCTTTTTGAAACTAAGAGAAGGTTCACATCAATAATGGGTTTGTCTCTCAGATGTTTCCACCTTCTGGTATTAGAAGGTGTCCCTGCCTAAAACAATAATATTACATATTCGATTCAAGGGAGCTGTACTTTCATAGACCACTTCTATTGCCTTGAGTGAGATATAAAATTAGGACATTAAGAAAACCATTCCCTTCCCAGTCAGCAGTGCCGTGGCCGTTAGCCATGCTCCTCTGAAGTAACAGCTGATCTACTTGATGGCTTCAATAACTCCCAAAAGGTACAGGCTGTAATGGATAAAATAATGCACACAAACCACAAGGAACAGATATTTACAACATTGAAAAACTGAAACAATTAATTATAGAATGATTAGGTAAATTACACTACATCTACTCAATGGTATATTGCAGCCCTTTCAAATGTGTTTCCAAAGAACAAACATTTACAGGGCACTGTGTACCAGGTCCTGTTCTAAGTACTTGTTATTGTAGTAAACTCTGTTTTTGCTTACTGCTGCCACTGCTGAATGGTGAACAAAATTGCCATCTTATTTCTTAAGAGATTTATGGAATGCTGAAGCAAAAATACTCTCTAGCCTAGTAGCTAAGAGATGGCTGGTGAGGGGAGGCCCTTCTTATTCCCTACCTTTCAGGCCATACCAACTCTTAGATATAGGGATAGGTAGGGGCAGTTTTAGCCCCCTCATTCTATGTGTCATTCTGGAAATTTTCCCAATGTTCCTGGCTTCTGAAAAGATTTTCCAGGAAATAAAACACCTGTTGCTGTTTTCCTCTTGTAGAAGAATCAAAATGATAGCATGCCTTTGAATCCCACTGTTAGGCTACAAGGAGACGTTACACTAGTAGAGAGCAGATGCTGACATTAGGAAGGAAAGCAAATACACTCCAGCAAAATACCTCCTAGCAGAGTAAAAGATTATGAGTTTGTGAATATATAAATGCAAGTGAGAGGTGCATATTTAATAACTGGTAAGCCATATGCAGTAAAAATAGAAGTGTCTGAATGTATAAGTCACTCTTTGAATGCATCTTTCTCTTTCAGATTTTGTCCTTCACCTAAAGGTAATTAAAACTGATTAGTTTCAAAATAAATTATGCATTTGATACATGTTATGCTTCTGAATGATGACTGTATATTGCCTAAGGGTCAGTTTTTCACCATTTTAATGTTTTTAATAAATACTTGCTATTCCTTTGACAAATCATCCTTGTAGAAAATACATTTTCTCCAAAATTCATGGCTACGGACAAGTGGCCATTCTTCAATTTTATGACTCACTTGTAATACATGTTTTTCATATTATAAGCTACCCTGTTTCATCTTTGGCATGCTATGAGCAGGAATAGTGTATGGTAAAACTGAGATAAAGAGAAATTTGGTAAGTTGAAGGCCTTAATTAGATGGTCTTGGCCTATTTCAGAAATTTTATCTTAACCTTGTTATATTAATTTTATGTTTTTGCATATTTAAAAGTATTTCATATCAACATTATGCCCATATATATATTTTTAATTTGGTAATATTACTACATAAGATATATGGATACTTCAACAGTAAGAACATTTCAATATTTAAATTTCCCCCTCATAATTTTGACTGCTTCATCTCATAAAAAAACTGTATTTATCTTATTTTCACTAATAATGGGATAAATCACCAAAAAAAGGAAAGTAACTATAAGCAGTTTAGAAAGTAAAGATCCATTTACAGGTGACCTGAAGGTTAGAGTATTACCAGGTCCCACTTAGTTTATGTTGTCCAAAACCATCTTGGTGAGGGATACCAAGGGAGTAATAGGGAAAACAACTCAGTGACTCACGAGTAAGTGTTGAAAGAAATACTGACTACTGTTAATGGGTCCAGGAAAAAAAGTGTTTCCTATAAGTTTGGGAAAGTTACATGACCATGTCTTTGCTTAGCAACTCACAATGCTCATGAGCACAGGAAATGCTCCTAGCAGTCCACATAAAGGAAGTTATTTGACTTTGTTTATTCTAGTATTAACATACTTTGGAACACTGGTCTCAAATAAGCTCTTAATTGGGTGGTCCTGTAAAACCTCAAACGTCCCAACCTCTTGGCCAAACTGGAGAATTATGTCTTCAAGATTTCAGTAGTTCTGCTTTCTAGGAATGGTCCCTTTTCCCAGGTCTTGAATTACACCACCTAAGAGAGCCTCATGGCAGGCTCATCCAAGGACCTACAGAAGTGCCTGATACTTGTGAGGTTTGTAGTTTAAACGTAAAACTGTAGTCTACACCAGAGGGTTGGGGGTAAGGAGTAAACTTTATTTAGAAAAACCTGACCCTCATCTTGGAAAAAGCACTACTACTAGTCACTGGGGTCCACCTGTGGCACAGACCTTTTAGAGGCTGTTTTCTTCACTTTGCCTACATAAAGTAGAAACAGTTATCTCCAATGCCGGAAGTGCTCCCGGTCCGGTGGCCCTGCTTGGCCTGCCAAAGTCAATAACTATGTCTGGGAGCTGACGTGTCTTGGCTCAAGTCAGCATTCAAAGCTGATTATCTAGGTCACTGCAGCTTAGAGCAGCTTACAAGGCTTAGCAGATGCACCATTCTGTGAGCGCTGGTGCTGGGAATGTTGAAAACCATCAGGATATTCTCCGCTCAGTTTCCCATTCCTGAGGCCCCTTATAGAACTAGCACAGTGGTCGGCAAACTCATTAGCCAACAGAGCCAAATATCAACAGTACAACGATTGAAATTTCTTTTGAGAGCCAAATTTTTTAAACTTAAACTTCTTCTAACGCCACTTCTTCAAAATAGAGTCGCCCAGGCCATGGTATTTTGTGGAAGAGCCACACTCAAGGGGCCAAAGAGCCACATGTGGCTCACGAGCCACAGTTTGCAGACCACTGAACTAGCAGATATATCAGTACAACCTCAGCCCTGCAGAACCTAGAATGTTTTAAAGAGCAACCTGACTCAGCACCCACAAAGGTACAAAGCAAGTGCCAGGTGCCAAGGAAGTCTCTGTTAACAAGATGTTCAGCTGGAACCTCCTAACCCAAACTCTCTGTGCTCATGTCACAACACGCCACCAGACTCTTCAGGTCACCTGTATCAGTTGGGTCTTTGGGTAATTCATATTTGCCACAATATCTTTGAATATGTCATTGAAGATATATAGCCAGTGTCCTAATGAAAATACTCCTTTATGTTCTTGAGGGAGGCAATCTGCCTGACTGGTGTGCACAGCTACATAATATCCAACAGAGTTTTGGTAGAATCATTCAAGGTGCTCTGGGTACACCATCCTCTCATCAGAGATGAGACAGAGCACATGAAGAGGGTCTTTGAACGTACCTAAACATAGGTTAACAAGGCTACTTCCTTTCCTACATAAAGCGATGCCCTCCATGCATCCACAAAGCCTATCTCCTTGCAAAGTAATTCCAGATTTCATTCCTTTTACTTCTGCACACCACAAAGTTCCACCTTGACACAGGCAGCCTGGCATCTTGAAAGAATTCATGTTGGAATTCACTCTGCATAAACTGAACTCCATCGCATTGGGACGGCAGCCAAGCTGTGTACCAGGGCTGTTATAGCTCCTCTGTGCTATGCCACTGACATCTTGACACACTTTGGTACCATTGACCAATCCATTGACCTCCACACCGCCTATGTCATTCTCTTGTTCCTTTTACTCTCCAGGCCATTGTCTTCACTGTTCATACTTCTCTTTTAGTCATCACTGAGACTTTCAGATTTGAGATGCAGTCTGTTGTTTTCTTCCTTGATGCAAGTTAATTTCCTCTCGGTGGCAATTCTACATCCTAGCTAATGCATATTCCCCAAGTAAAGCTTCTTCCTCATTCCTACCCTCAAGGACCTAGGAACCTCTGACTTAGTACTTTCCCACTTGTCTCACGCCAGCCATTTAAAACTACTTACACTTCCTAAGTAAGGCATGCTCTTGATTGCTTTAGCATTTTAATATATACCGTTCCCTTCCTGGAATAATCCTCCCTTTGCAAGGCTAATTTCTCCTACTTCAAGTCTCCGGTCAAGTATCACCTTCTGGAAAGCCTACACTGACTACTCTTTGGAATGACATGCCCCCTGTTGATGCTTCCATAGTGCGCTTTGCACACTTTGATGATGTAATTGCTACAATCTACTAGCATTGCTTGCTTGCCTATAACACCCACAGTTCACAGGCCCAGGACAAGACATCTATGAATGCCTACTACCTAAGCTAATGATTTTACATGTCAGGTTTTCAAAAATATTTGTTGAATGAATGAAAAGTAGAATTATACTTTACTTACTTCCAAAACCAATTCAACCATCTTATATTGAAATTTATAAAAGATATTAAGAAGTAAAGCTGGGTCCTGGCAGGGTAGCTAAATTGGTTAGGAGTGTCATCCTGATATGCCAAGGTTGCAGGTTTGATCCCCAGTCAGGGCACATACAAGAATCAACCAATGAACAGATAAGTGGAACAGCGTATCTCAATATCCACCCCAACCCGCTAATAAAAAGTGCCCTGGCTGGTGTTTCTAAGTGGTTATTGCATCAGTCCTCAGACATAGGGTCCTGGGTTTGATTCCTGGTCAAGGGCTTGGGCCTGGACTGCAGTTTCAATCGGCCCAGCTGCATATGTGGGAGGCAACCAATTGATGTGTCCCTCTCACACCAATGTTTCTCTCTCTCTCTCTCCTTCACTCCCTTCACCTCTCTACCCCTCCCTCCCTCCCTCTCTTCCTTTCACTCTCTAAAATAATCAACAGAAAAAATAAAAAATATCCATGGGTGAGGATTAACAAAGAAAAAAAAAGCAAAGCTGAAGGATATCTGGTTCCACCAACATAGCAGAGTTAATGGAGAACCACACACACAAAAACCCTACAGATTCTAAGTACATTCACACACCAAAAATGTAATATAAAACTGAGAAGAAAAGAAGAAAGGAAGAAGGAAGAAAGGAAGGAAGGAAAGGAGGGAGGGAGGGAGGAGGGAGGAAGGAAGGAAGGAAGAAAAGAAGCAACTCCCCTTGCCAGGAACAAAGAGGAAACTAAAAACTGGAAGAGTAAGTATCTGAGTTTATATCCCAGGAACTCTGGGGATGTTATTGGACCCTGAAATAATGGCTGGGGCTTGAGTTTCAATAAAGAGACTAGAGATGAGACTTAGATACACATGAGGTGAGGCGTAGGCCTTTGGGGAATTTAGTGAAGGTGGGACTGGGACAACTGCATGCACCAGTCCAGGGAGAAAATAAGGAAGCTAGGCTCCATCAGGGGCCGATACCCCTGGAGCACTAGCTGAATCCTCAGAGGAACAATTCTAAGAGACAAGGAATTTCTATTTTTTTAAAATCCCTGTTGAAAAAAACAACTTTCAGTTAAATAAAACAAAACATCAAAAGAAATGATCTACTATGAGTGAGACATAATATATATCACAATAGTCAGAAAGATTAGCATCCCCCAAATATCTCATAGAAAAATCTTTTAAAGAACCACAAAAAAGTGTGTTTAAAATAATTCAATTTTTAAAAAAGAAATAAACTCATAAAAGACACTTTGAAAAGGAAAACATTGGAAGTTTGGGGAAAACACCAAATAGAACTTCTAGAAATGTTAAATATAATGTTTAAAATTTAAAATACATTAAATAAGTAAAATAGCATAGTAGATATAGCTGGAGAGAATTGATTAACTGGAGGATAGCTCAGAGGAAATTATTCAAAATGCATTTAAAAAAGATAAAGGGAAAATATGAGGACATTATATATACAAAGAATAAAGTGAGAAGGTTGTAAGCATATTTTAATAGGCATTCCAGAAGAAGAGATTAGAGACAATGAGAAAGAAGTAATATTTGAAGAAATAATGACTAAGAATTTTTCAGAACTGAAGAAATTATCCTCAGATTCAAGAATCACAACGATCCCCAAATGTACTGAATCTAAAAAGCATTTGACAATCTATAGATATAAAAGCCAAGTGACCATGATGGTGGACCGACCTGAACAACTGGAATGACTGGAACGACTGGTTGCTATGACACACACTGCGGTGGCCAACCAGCTCGGTCAGGGCCCTGATCAGTTCCCCAACCTCCCACAGCCCCTTCCCACCCCCACTGACTCAGCCCCAATCGGCCCCCATTGGGGTGGGCAGCCAGACCCCACCCATGCACCAATTCCTGCACCAGGCCTCTAGTAGATAATAAAATTGAAGTCATGCATCCCTCATGACCCAGCGATCCCTCTTCTAGATATACACCCGGAGAATGTCTCATACATATGCATGAGGAGTTATTTACAAGAATGTTCACTGAAGCACTGCTTGTAATACAAAAAAATTGGAAACTAAATTGTCCATCTGTCTAGTAACAGAAACTGTGAATTGTTTTTTCTTATAATAGAATACCCCAAAGAAGTTAAAATAATAAATCATAACTACATATATAAACCTTTGAGTAAAAAAGGAAGTTTCAAAATGATTTAAGTACAGCATACCTTTTATATACTAGTAAATTTTAAGTATACATAGTAAAATACATGTATACAAATGTAGTGAAAATATAAACATATGCATGAAAATGTTCACATCAACGTCAGGATAATGATTAAATTTGGTAGAAAGAAAAAGGGGCAGGATTGGGGCATGGTTAATTATATTTCTTTTTATAAAGGAGATTTCTGAAGGCAATATGGCAGAATATTACTACCAGGTAAATATTGATGGAACTTCTGATAAACTGCCTTTCACATATTTTGAAATATTTTATTGATAACGATTTTAAAAATTAAAGCTATGTCCTAAAACAATTAGAACAAGAACAAAGGAGAAGAGATGGCATAGGGATTGATCTTGAATAGATGTCAAAAGAGAGAGTCAGCATATGGACCTTAGATAAGTCATCTAATCCTTCAACCTGTTTCTCTCATCTCAGGTTCCTGGAATAAGTTATCCCAACTAAACTGTAAATTTACCTGTGAAACTCACTGTCAATCAAGGCAAAAAGGCAAACACATTGTGGTTTTTGTTCTTACTATAAAAGGAAACACAAATTCAACAGAAAATAGATATTATTTTTCTGCCACTGAATTGTCATGAGTATAGGAATACAGTTCTCCAAGGATTTCTCTCAGCCCTGTACAGATTGGATCTTCTGAGAAAAGCACATGGTTGAATAGCAAACAATTTGAAAGAAAGTATATTCCTCTGGAGAGATCTAGCGATGTACTTCCCAAGACATGTCACAGGGCACTGAAAATAAAGGCCTCTCCGCCTTCCCTTCAGACACACGTGCTCTTCTGCCCCTCTCTCTCTCCCTCTCCCCCAACCCCACCAAACTGGGCAGACTACCAGCAACCGTATAAAAGGCTAAATCTCCTAATTTCATGTTTCCTCTCCTATGATGCAACTTACTGTGTACACGCAGAGATAACATCTGGCTCTTAGCTCATTGCCCTGTGGGAACTGAGTGTAGAAAACTGACACAAGATATTGTGCCGGTTGCTGCACTAGCTGTGAATAATAAACAGTCTGTGAATCTGCCCCAGGGCTCTGTGTCTCTGTCAGAGTGTGTGTGTGTATATAACTGTGGCAGGCTAACTTGTTAGCTTGTAAATGATGTAAAAATCTCATCCTTCACAGCAAAGAGGAGTAAAGGGAAAAACTCTGAACAATGTAATGGACAGTCCCTTTAAACATGATTTCATAATGAATACAGAAATGATCTTCAAAGGACACTTTTACATCAATCCTCTGTAAAGAGTTGGGTCTAACAATGCAAGGAAAGAAATGTCAAGGCAAAACATTAGATTCAGACAGACATTTCGATGGGAATTTAAAATAATACAGGTCAGCTATATTTCTTTTTGATGATCTAAAGATGCACAAACACAAATCATTTTTTACTTCCTCAAACATCAGATATTATAAGAGAGCTCTTTATAATGCTGTCTCAGGCAGTTCATAGTTGAAATATCTGTTGATTTCTGGGAAATGTCAAAATCTTTGTTTAGAGAAATTCCTGTATAATGAATATTTTGTTCATTTTAGCCATCCCATCCATTATCCATTTTCTCAGCGCAAAACAACCCAGATTTTTGTATGAGGATTCATCCTTTCCCCTTTCTCAGGTCATGTGGTCTGGATGGAGTTCCAACCCCCACTCCAGGAACGCTGCAGGTAATTGAGTTCTAGACCAATCAGTGATTACCATTCCCCTGATTTAGATGTAAGTCATTCTCTAAGAGTGAATCTCAGGCTTGGCCAGGAATGCTGGGTCAAGGACGCTCATTCTTTTCTGCTGTAATTCAGCCTGGAAGGATGAAACCCTGGAACAACTGCAAATCATCATGTGACCATGAGAGAAATATCAGTCTAAGAATGGTGTCAACACGGGAAGCAGTCAACATGGAAGCAGAACCAGGCGACAGAGAACGAAACAGGATCCTAAAGGCATCATTTGAGCACCTGTATCCAGCTATGCCCGAAACCTTATCAACTCTGTGGGTCAACTACATGAACTAATACATCTCCTTTTTGGCTGAACTCAGTGTGAGCCAGGCTTTCTCTCCCTTCAACAAAAGAATTAAAGTTGATTTATTCTGGGGATTGATTAGATGCCGACTTTCACGACTCCGAATCTTTTGTAACAAACATTTAGAATGCTTTGAATAATGTCCAGATTGAAAAACCCAGAGTTCTGGGACATAAAGTTTAGGGGGGGAAAAGGTCCCCAAAACATTTTAAGCACTGTTATCCTTTAACAGAGCCTCAATGCAGCAATGTAGAACATTAATTTGAAATATACCTGGATGTTGATAGGTCTATCAAAATAAGTGTATAGTTAAATATATTCAATATATTATGTCAATCAAAGATTAACTTGGAAACATAGTTTATGGAGAAATGGAAAAAACGATCATTTTTAAGGTTTGTTGTAGGATTTTAGGTTTGACATAAGTAGTAATTTGTAGGCTTATATTTAGGATGAACCACCTGAAATTTACAGTTTTATATAATTCAATTAAATACGAAGATTTTAAAAAGCCCACATTACTTCTTCTTTCAGATTTATTTAAACCAGAGAATACACTATCTTGGAAAAAGACCCAACCATTCATTTCTCTTATCCAACTGTTATTGTTTTACAGGTAGGACAACCAAATGTGTCCTACATTTTTCAAATCTTGCAATTTCAAAACATTTTCTATAAAAAAGATCCACATCTTGCACAAATGCAACATCCACTCACCTGCATGGTATATAGGGGTTGCTTTGGTGCGTTAACTTCCCTCAGCAGGCGGTGAGATATGCCCCTTAACTCTAAAAGTCTACAAGCAAGCCGCGGCTGCAGGAGTTTGGCCACTGATTTGGAGGATCTGGATATGCTGTTCAATCCTTGAATTAATGCTCCTCGGTTGATCTTGGCTAAAGCAATGGCCATTTTGACTTTAGATGGTTTTTTCATAGTTTCTCTTTTCTGGAAAATAAGCCTTTGAAAAGTGACTGATGTGTGATTCTCCAGAGAATTAAAATCTACTTTAGGCAGAACCAAGTACCACATAATTATACATTGTGCATGGTCCTGTGCATACACTCCATGTTTACTGATGATATCCCACCCCCTACAACTCATAGACCCCACCATGTACTTAAATCTCTACATGAATATATGAATTGTTCCTTAGGATAACTATCTAGAATTTCAGTTATTAGTGTAAAGATATACATTTTTCCACTTTTCTCTTTAGGTTTATTTATTTTTTTGCATCGATATTTAAGAACTCTATAAAAAATAAACAATTCTTATTCAAATATTATTCAATGCTTGAATTATTCAAATGATAATTATTATTCAAATCTTGTATTTCCCAGCTTACTTTAAACACTTTAAATGATAAAATAGAGCATACATACACAATTCATAAAACAAATACCCTATATACTAATCAACAAGCTTAGGATACTTTTGCTTCTAAAAAATTCTATGAGCGTTCTGGTAGAAAAATGTGTGGCGTTACCACAACACATAAAATGTAGTACTTCTCTGCTCTACCAGAAAATGAATCACAGGGAAATTACTTACAATGTGGTCAGACTGCATTCCAGGCAACACACAAGTATAGTTTCCATTCTTCTTTAAAGTAATGTTATGGGCTTTTCTGACTTTTTAGTATAAGCAAGTTTTTATATATATTTATATTTTATTGATTTTTTACGGAGAGGAAGGGAGAGGGATAGAGAGTTAGAAACTTCGATGACAGAGAAATATCGATGAGCTGCCTCCTGCACACCCCCTACTGGGGACCGCAACCAAGGTACATGCCCTTGACTGGAATCGAACCTGGGACCCTTCGGTCCGCAGGCCGACGCTCTAGTCACTGAACCAAACCTGTCAGGGCTAGTATAAGCAACTTTGAATCTCTATTTGTTGAGTCAAAATATATAAGTATAAAACATCTTTTAAATGAATTTTTTGGTCTACAATTAACATTACTAGTATATATTTGTCTAAGAGCTAACATGCTGTATATTTTAAATGCCTCAATTTTTATCCTGAAGTAATAATTTTATTACTGTTGCTTTTGTCCTCAAAGTTCAGTTTTCTCTTACTGGTCAGCATTCGCCATGGGAAATAAAAATAAAAAGCCATTCTAGCCTGTCAATGAGGATGTATTTCTGCAGCATGTGCTGGTTTCATCAGTTAACTTTATGGAAACGTCCCATTAGCTCACCTGTGATCTTAGCCCTGCTAGTCAATATGACAGCAGAAAATGCAGTCTAAATTATGGACTGCTACAATTCCAAGCCACTTTAGAATAGAGCAATCCTTACAAGCAAGTATGTGGTAGAGAGAGCAAGCAAATAGCACAAGGTGCAATCTACTCGGTTGCGAGTATACCCATACGCGGGAGAGGAACCACATTGTCTGCAGTAGCCAAAGCTCCTGCATATACAGATTCAAGTCCTCTTGTTACCTTATGCTTTGCTGCTGTCAGGGCATAGGGCAGGCCACCCCAAAATATCCCACAATGCAAAATATCCCACAATGGCATATCAATTATTTTGAATTAAAATTACTTAAGAAACTGCTAGTGTAAGAACAACTCTGGACTCTCTCTCTCTCTCTCTCTCTCTCTCTCTCTCTCTCTCTCTCTCTCTCTCTCTCTCTCTCTCTCTCCATCTCACTCCCTGAAAGCAGGAGATAAATCTCCAATGTGAAAAGTCCTATTCCTGCACCTGGAGTCTAATGAGAGACATCCTTATCACCAGAGTTAGGGAATTCAGAGCTAAGAAGTGTGTATTTAAAAAAAAATTATCGTTTTGTTTGTTTGTTTTACTAATTTACTACCCAAGCTCAAACTAGATTCCTCACTAATGAGTACCCAAATCTAAGTTCCTTCATCGTGATAATTCTTCACAATTTATTTCTTTGTCTACAAGATGTAAAAAACTGCCTACATCGATCATTTCTCTGAGCATCATTGATGATCTGTTTGCATGCCTTAAATTGGTTTTTCTCGTTATCTGGTCTTGTGCCAATTTTATTATTAGTCCAGCTATAAGAACTCAAGAGGGACAGAGGAAGGACTTTACATCCCCCACACTGCACCAGTTCTTCCTCCCAACTCCTCCTCAAGGTGAAGCATCTGGAATAGTACATTCTGATTACATTAGACAATGTCTCATCATCAAGATGAGGGCCACAGTGCCAGGGCAAACAGGAACGGGACATGCGCAGTTGTTCTGCCTTTACTGAAACCTCCTCTACGTGATCATTCAATGTTTTAGGAACCCTTCATTTTTGCAGTTGCAAAACATTAGCATTCTACACTTTTCCTCTTTTTATTTTATGTTTCTTTATAAAATGTTGGTGATCTGTCACATTGGCCAATGCACTGACTTTACATGTGTATTTCTATTAACCAATCTTGATTAATTCCCCCAAACACTATACTAAATGAGCCATTCAACTTTCCCCTCTTCTACAAATTGTCTTTCCAAATTTTTCTCTGTAGAAAATTAAGCTTATTTGTAACTGATTATCTGTTCATCAAAAACTCTCCTGTAGGGTTCACATAATTTGTGTTGAGTAAAATAGTGTGTATTACAATAATGCTTTCATGCACTTTTTATTATCTTTCTCTTTTTAGTCTCATCGTGAATTCGTGGCTTTTTCCAACAGACTTAACCTGTTCCTCATCTTTGTTTCCTTTAATGTTTAAATGGTTTCAATTTAATAACTGTGCTCCCTTTCAGAGTTTTGTTTTTTCTATTTTTTTAATCATCACCCGAGGATATTTTTCCATTGATTTTTAGAGAGAGAGGGAAAGAGAGGGAAGAGAGAGGGAAAGACAGAGAGAAATATTGATGTGAGAGAAACACATCAATTGGTTGCTTCCTGAATGAGCCCCAACCAGGACTTGGGGGCCAGAGAGGAGCCTGCAATGGAGGTACGTGCCCTTGACCAGAATCAAACCCGGGCCCCTTTGGTCCACAGGCCAATGCTCTATGCACTGAGCCAAACTGGCTAGGGCCTTTCAGAGTTTTCAAAATACTTTCTCTTTTCTGATACTTTCTTAGATACCTTGGAAAGAATGACTTCTGACAACAAACTGTTTCTGACCACCTCCACTCTCCCTGCCACAAAACACGAAATCACCTTGGTACTGCTCTTAAGAACAGTGTTAGAAACCAAACCCAGCCACTGCATGAATGTCTCGTGGTTCCTCATGTCTCTGGAATACGAAAGTGACAGCAGAAAAAGCTACTTACACTCATTTAGATGGAGAATGAGACATTCTTCTTTAAAAACAACAACACACACACACACAAAAACAACCAACAACAACCAGTCAACAGTTTAAGTTGATGAGTCCAATTAGTTACTTTTAAAATTAGCTCTAATAGAAAAAATTTAAATAAAACATTCCCCCCTTTTTTTGAGCTACCAGCTTTTTCTTTTTGTCTATTATCTATGCTACATATTTTCTTACCTAGCAGTGTGTAAATTTAAATGTTGTCTCCAAATTAAGAAGTTCTCATTTCTTTTCCCTCAATTTTTTTTTTTTACTCTTGGCATAAGTAGGCATCCTTGAATTGGTTGCAAAGTATGCAAGTTTAGATGATTATTTTTGTCATCATTATCTTCATCAGAGCATATCAACAAATGTCAGAAAAGAAATTCCAACTACCACCATCACCTCAGAGACACACAGAGGTACTTAAAGACCATTTACCAAAAGAAACTTAATCAGATTGGTTCAAGAATCCCACGCCAGATTTCTCTATTTGAGCTCCATCCTTTCAATACATATCCTGCTTCCCCTTTTTATTTTATTTTCCCTAGAGCCAGGCCCATTTCTCTATCATCAGCAGTTTTAATGCCAAACTCCAATTTCTATTATGCCAGCTTTTTACTACCCTACAACTACAAAGCCAGCCTGTCAGCAAATCTTACTCAATTCTTTCTCTGAATAGCCCACTTCTCACTGTCCCAATACCAATACCCAGTCCACTGTATTCATATACCACCATCATCTTGTCTGGACCAGTGAATTAGCCTCCTCAGTGGTCTCCCTGCTTCCAACCTTGCCTGTTTTCATTCTTTTCCCCAACACATCAGCCAAAGAACTACAGTGAAAACATATGTCAGATCATATCTTGCTTTTCTTCTACTCAACTGCTTCAGTGGCTCTCTGGCGCACTCAGTGTTAAAGCCCAAGTACATACTATGGTCGACAAGGCCCTACAAAGGACGTGGTAACTTGTTGAACTGGTTAGGTATACTCCCAGCCCAGGAACTTTGCACTAGCTACACCATTTGATACCTCAAGGATACCAATGTTCTCTTCCTCACTTGTGTTAAGTCTTAATTCAAGAATCACTTTCTCACTAAGACCCTCCAGGGTCTTAACCATCAATTGTTATCCCTCACTTACTTCATGTTTCTTCTACGCTGTATTTTTTTTCTTCTCCTTAAGACAATTAACATAATATGTTTTTTTTCTTGTTTACTGTGTTTTTGCTTGACTAAGATTTAAGTTCTATGACAGTGTTTTATATCCACTTCGCTTACTCATCTTTCCTTAGTGCCTGGAACAGTCTGGCACACAGTAGGTGCTCTATAAATGCAAGTTAAAATGAATGAATGAAAAGTATCAGAAAAAAATCACAATAATGAGAAATATCATAGAAATATACCAAATATTAAATTAGAAACCACCCAGAAAGTTTTCAGTGGATAATGTAGTTTGTAACTTTCACAATAATGATAGTGCCTTACAAGAAACAACCGACCAAAAATAAAAATATAACTGAATTATAGAACATCCTAGTTACAGTCAGGTAGATTCCTCTATAAAAACTCCACTATCATTCCCATCATTTTTTTTTTTTGCCCCAAGCCAGCAAGATGGCCTTTTCCTAAATAAATAACTGCCTAAAATAATAATCTTTAAAATTATTTTAATACTAATCACAACATTTAGAGATTTAAAATACAATCCAATTAATAAAGCCCTCATTCCTTTTAGTATGTTTGGGAACTAAAGAGCATTATGAGAATAATAAAATTTGCAGCATTCACAGTGTGACCTTTTAAAAATAATCTAGTTAACAGTGGAGTATTAGCATCGTTTTATGGATAATTTATTTTTGAAGAGCAAGTAACTTCAACGTGTTACCATATCCCCTAACTATGTAGGTTGCCTGCCAATCTCAGTAACACATTCTTCACAGTAAATGGTGGAAAAGAACAATGTTAAGTGTTTTGAAAATGAGAAATGAAGAACTTTCAACTATGCTTATATTCTGAGTGGGGTAAAGTTTTTATAAGTAAATGACTTCAGTGAATTGGAACCAGGAAGAGTTCTTTCTTTGAGGATTAGAATACCAATCTATTTCACCAGAAAGCATGGTGTGACTCTAGTGATAATGAGGCTATGCAGAGGGTAGGAAGAGATGAAAGGAGTTGTAAAGAAACTTGCAACTCCTTTGATTAAATAAAATTCCTGTTCTCTAATACTGGCAATTGTGGACGAATCACAGCTGAAAGGGGCAGTGGGAGTTTCCAGGTCTGTGTCTGGCCTCCTACGAGTCATCAAGGCTCTCTCAATAATTACTGCCATACTGTGCTGGCCTGAACCATTTTACATCCCAGACCAAGCACAGCCACCTGCCCATTCTTAATGCTCCAGTGCATGGTCAAGAAAACTCCAATGCTTCAAAAGACTTATACCAAGACCAGGGGCATGTAAAGAGGGGAACCAAAGAGACACTAAGTCTAAGATATGGTACTACAAAACCCAACTTGCCTTCTGGAGCACATAGGCCTTATCCTACCCTACTTATCCTACCGCCATCTAGATGCCATCTTACCGCTATGCATCCAGATAACTATTCTTGAGTGTCACCCTTCCCCAAGGTCTAGACCCAAGACCCGTGCCATTTATTCAGATTTACTTGACATTCTGGGAGCATGATGTTTAATACTTTTTGGTCTAACTGACACTGCTTCCTTTGACATATTCTTCTCTGCTCCTACCCACTTTGACCTTTGCTCACTTTGTAAACTCCTGTTCATCCTTTGACACTCAATTTAAGCATCCTTCCTACATGAAGCCCTCTCTGACCATTCTAGGTAGAGTCTTTTATCCCTCTAAACTGGATTTACCACTTTCCATATTCTATGCAATTACTTGTTTACTACTTAGTCTCCACTAGATTAAGCACAATGAGTGAAAGAATCCTATCATGTTTATCTCTGTATTCCCTCTCCCCAGTCCCATACAGTAGTATTTAGTAAAATACTAAATACCAGTCTGATGCCTGGGTGTCTGGATGAATGGTTAAAGGTAGCTCTAATACCACCTTCTCTGGAATAAAATATATAGATTTTGTGATTATAGTATGTTACTCGGAGTGCTTTTTTGTTTACTTCCAGGTTTTGGCTATGTTCTTCATGTTTGACATTGCCAAAAGTCTGATTTCTGGATAAGTAGATTGTTACTGTACCACCTAACTTTACAACGCATTCCATCCCAACTGTGATCAAAATGACTGAAATACCACTTCCATTAAGAGCTGTGTACTTTCAAGTAAAGTAGGTTACATGTGTCCTCTAAACATGTTACTTTTTCTTGGCCATATGTATCTTTAAAATTCTCTCTCTTATCCCTCTTCTAATCCCAAAATTTTATGTTTCAAATCCTTTTTGGAACAGATGTTTAAAGTACATATACTTATCTTTCAATTGGTATAATTTATATCAGTTATGCTTTTTCACTGATTTAAGTACCAGATATTTTAAATAAAGCACATTTAGGTATTTTTCTGATTTTATAGTAATCAAATCTAAGTAAACTACATTGCAATTGTGGCTGAGAGAGTTCTAGTTTTTCAATCTAACAACACAGTGATTATCTTTAAACATAGTTTATTTATCTACTTTACTTCTTTGTCTCCAATCTCTCTCAATGAGTAAGAGTTGAAATTTGTGGGGTGGGGTGGGGGAGTGGGGGGGGAGTTTGAAGTGAAATTAATGTTTTTCTAATCTTCAAACACTGACCTCAAAATCAAGCATTAAGTAATTGATATATTTAAAAATACAATATACTTCTTATAGTTCTTTTCAGTTATGAAATCACATTACCTGATTAGACTGTGATACTCTTGGGATGGTAGAAATATCATCTTTAAACTCATCTATAAGGTCCATAATTGTTTTCTGGATCCCCTCAACTGAGACAAAAAGAAGTTAAAGGAGGAAGGGAATCTTAAAAAACATCCCCTAACCATAATTCAAAATAACAGGGAACATTGGGTCCACTGCTTAGGTGGCTGGAAAACAAGCAAACCCTAGGGGGCTTTATTCCATTTCCCACACCCATATGCCCTTCACAACAAGCTTGTGTTTACTTCTTCCAGAAAAGTTCTTCAACACCTGCCCACATATCCACCCAACAGGTTTGATTGGCATGATGAGTTCTTGCTTGGGTTCCTTTTGCTTGGCAAGCTTGCAGGCCTGAGCAATGCTTGTCCTTCTCTCCCATTAGTGAGGGATGCGGGCAGCCTTCCACTGGGGAAAGCAGGGAAGGACGGAACCTTCAGCTTACTGTCAGAACTCTTTGTTACTGCACAATGGGCCTCTGAGAACTTGCTACAGAATCTTCTGAGATTACTCTAGCGTGAGAACTGCATTTGGAGGCACAGAGGAACAGAAAGGGGATTGAAAACTGAACTGCACTATAGAGTTCCACAATATAAATTGAATTTTGTTCCAATTTCTGCAGTGATACCTCAATTAATGGATCATCTGAGAACAAAGCTCCCTTTGAAATGAGTTGGCATATGTTTTAAAAGAAATGCTTCACATACGATGCCAAGTGGAAAAGAAATACCAGCAGTTAATTCAGAAAGACTTCTGAACAGAACGTTGTCCTTACCCAAATGAAGGTCACTAGGTCCAACATAGGCAAAATGGTGCAGCCTTTGTTTTGTTTGTCTCTTTAAAATCTCTTCATCTTTTCCCCTCCTAGTACTCTCCCACTTAGATGACCATTATTTTCCTCTTATCAAACCTGGGAGGAACTGCATATTGTACAGACTTAATAGACTACCTAGTTACAATTCAGTGTGGATGAGTTGAGTTGGTTAGCACAAATTCCATTGTAATTTGAAACCTTTTCATTTAATTGTAGCTAAGTGGTTTTCTTCAGCAAGCATAAAGTGGCTGCTGGAGGTCTGTTGGTGGGAAGTGTTTGGAAAAGAGAAATGTTCATCAGAAGACTCTTCTACCAAGTGGAGCCTGACAGCTTTCACATAGTCCTTAGTCCTAAGAAAGCTCCCCACTACTGCATGATCACCTGTCCTTACCTTAACCTGCCTTCCTCACTGCTTAAGATAATCACACCCTTAATATTTGGAAAGTGCAATCACTGCCAGAAAGAATATCTACTTATACAAAGGTGAACATACAAACCGGGGGTCTATAAAAGAACAAAGCTCTTTATTTGCCTTATCAAGATCCTTGGCTATCAGAGCCTTCCTCAGAGGAACACCTGGCAGTACCTTCTCTTACCTTCTTCCCTAGTCTCACTTGCATCTACTCCCTAATTCTTTTTATCTATCTATTCACCCACAGGGTCCTACCTCCTAATTGGTTTCACCCACTTTCTTCTCTTTTCATCAGTTCTTGCTCTCTGGGTATCCTATAAAATTAATAAATCTACAAGAAAAACATTTCTCATGCTACTATTTCCTACACTTTAAGCATAACCTAACTATGTGTGTTATGCTAACAAAGTCCTTTTTGTCTCTTCTAATGACCCTGATGAAAAAAGACTGGGCATGGTGGTCGTTATAAAGTAAAAAAATTCCACCCTGCCACATTTATATTTATGACCATATGATAATATTTTGCTTTTATTTAATTACTAGAAGCCCGGTGCATGAAATTTGTGCACAGGGGGAGGGGTGTCCCTCAGCCCAGCCAGCACCCTCTCCAATCTGGGACCCCTCAAGGAATGTCGGACTGCCTGTTTAGGCCCCATCCTAATGGGCAGTCAGACATCCCTCTCACAATCCAGGACTGCTGGCTCCCAACTGCTTGCCTGCCTGCCTTCCTGATTGGCCCTAACTGCTTCTTCCTGCCAGCCTGATCACCTTCTATCCACTCCCCTGCCAGCCTGATTGATGCCTAACTGCTCCCCTACCAGCCTGATTGCCCCTAACTACCTTCCCCTGCAGGCCTGGTCACCCCTAACTGCCCTCCCCTGAAGGCTTGGTCACCCCTAATTGCCCTCCCCTGCAGGCTTGATGACCCCCACTGTCCTCCCTTGCAGGCCTGGTCCCTCCCAACTGCCCTCCCCCACTGGCCATCTTGTGGCGACCATCTTGTGTACACATGGGGGCAGCCATCTTTGACCACATGGGGGCAATCATCTTGTGTGTTGGAGTGATGGTAAATTTGCATATTACTCTTTTATTAGATGGGATAGAGGCCTGGTGCACGGGTGGGGGTCGGCTGGTTTGCCCTGAAGGGTGTCCCGGATCAGGGTGGGGGGTTCCCTTGGGGCACCGAGTGGCCTGGGCGAGGGGCCTGTGGTGGTTTGCAGGCTGGCCATGCCCCCCAGCAACCCAAGCGGAGGCCCTAGTATCTGGAATTTATTTATCTTCTATAATTGAAATTTGTAGCCTTAAGCGGTGGTGGTCAAGGACAGCCAGGGCAGCAGGGAAGCTTGGCTTCCTCCATCACCAGGGGCAACCCAAGCCTCCTGCTCTCTCCAGCTCCATGGCTGCCACCATTTTTGTTGGGATTTATTTATCTTCTATAATTGAAACTTTGTAGCCTTGAGTGGAGGCCAGAGCCAGCCAGGGTGGATGGGAAGCTTGGCTTCCTCCATCGCCAGGGGCAACCCATGCCTCCAGCTCCATGGCCACCGCCATATTTGTTGGGTTAATTTGCATACTCTCTCCTGATTGGCTGGTGGGCGTGGCTGGTGGGCATAGTGAGGTACGGTGAATTTGCATGTTTCTCTTTTATTATGTAGGGTATTTATATATTTATATCCTGATGCATCTTAAGGTATTTCAGATAAAGTTAGATAAAATGTAAATGAAGATTATTTCTTTATTATTATTCTTTACAACTTATATTAGAGTGCTCTATACTAATAAATTCTAATAAGAATATGAGGCAGCTTGTATGTAAATAGAATGTTTGTAAATTGAGTCATTTGAAATATACTAGGGAAACATATTCTTTAAGAGCAATCCTAGATAAATTATCCTGTAAGGTAAATAATACTTTTTAAAACCAAAAATAAATAGCTGATTCATCTCTTGAAAATACAGATTTTTCAAAGATGTTTCAAAAGAGGCATATTTATATCATTTTGTTTCTTCTTAAAAATTCTTTAAAAATGATATTCTACAAGTTCATTTGGGTACCATTATATATAGACCTGGAAAGCCCGATGGAAATCTTCAAATAGTTACAGTAAAGTGACAGGCTAGACAGGGACAGAATTAGCAACCTCAGAATTGCTACCCCAGTTTTGGAATTGCTGATGTTTGCTAGGATGGTAGGAAGTTGAGAAGGTCAGATTTGTTTGTTCACTATTTTCACTATCTATATATATAAAAGCCTAAGCAACCATTACGACCAGATGACTGGATGACCAGACAACCGGCCAGTAGCTATGATGCACACTGACCACCAGGGGCAGACTCTCAACGCAGGAGCTGCCCCCTGGTGGTCAGTGTGCTCCCACAGCTAACCTCCCATGGTCAGCCAACCTCCCATGGTCCCTCCCCCCAGCTGGCAGGCCCCGATCGGCCTTGATCAGGGCCCAATTAGGCTGATTAGGACTGGGTGAGATGGACCCCCGATCGGCCCCAATTGCTGGCTAGGCCCAGGGACCCCACTGGTGCACAAATTCATGTACTGGACCTCTAGTCACAATATAAGCTCCATGAGTTCAAGGACTCTGGTTGGCTCAAGGCTATATTCCCAATAGTTAGCATGCTTTTACAATTTCACAATATTACAATAAATATTTCCTGAAATAATGTCTTCAAATTTGTTACTGATATCTCAGGCAGGATGAAATATTTTACCATTAACACATTTATTATGGAGACAATCAACTGATCTATAAGTGCAGAACACGTAAGACATTATATATATACAAATATATGCACACATAATGCTTATCAACCATTAGAGGAAGAAAACTTTTTCTCCCACACATAAAGCACTGCATTGTTATCTATTTAACCCTTCAGAGTAAATACTGGCTCATGTCACATGCCCTAATAAATGGAATTAATTAAATCAAGATAAGCTCAATAAAAACCAGAAAATAGATACAATGATAACATATGTCTTTGATTTCCCTTTCTGCTTTTTAGGGAGTAAATAATACTAAGTATATTAATTATGGATAATCTATTATTCTTTATATCTGAGAATAGAAAATAAAAGTGTAGCAGGTTAATGGTGTTAGTATTGATAAATATGAGTAAAGTACATAAAAATATGTAATATAGTAGATATCAAAAGAATGTACATGTAAAAAATTTCAAAACGTTTATTTTTTAGAAAATACTCCCTAAAACTGAAAACCAATTGAAAAAAAATTAGCTGTATACCTATAAATTATTTATTTTGAGTGATGTTAGAACACAGTTCAGAAGATCCAAAGACAAAAAGAACTAAAAAGACATTTTAAATTTATTCAGTCATTTTCTTGGTAGTGTTAATATTGGTTTTCTTTGAAATTTTCCTCATACTACAGAATAAGCACACTTTTAGATTAACAATGTTATCAAGAATTTCAGTAAAATATAAAAAAAGACCTAATTAGAAAAATCAAAGAACAAAGTAAAACGTTGTAATGTTGAAAGGAATTGAAAATATTATCATGAACGAATAATTTTTAAAAATACATTTCTTTTCTAGCTGCACAGATTTCAATGGCTAAAAACATTGCCAACCAGTAGAAAAGAGCACCCAAGAAGCCTTGAGGAAATAGCTTCTATCAGTCAGGGGCAGAAGTACAAGGTGATCCAGGGAGATCTCAGGCCAGGACGGAAGAAAGTTGTTTGAAGATTAATGGGGTCCTATTAAAAGGACAGAGAGGCCAGCTTCACGTGGCTTCTACGGGTCTTCAATGTGATGATTCTGATTTGGGCTTTCCAATGGAAGGATCAAGTCATCATCATGCTAATCCAGTGGTCAGTGCTGCATCACTAATTATGGGACAAACAAATACTATGTGTTTCCTAATATAATGCAATATGAATACATACCATCTATGACATATCCTAGCCAAAAATGTTCCAACTTGATCTAACTTTTAGATCTATCTTCCAGTTTCCCAGAATGCAGGAGATGGACAAATAATCTAATTCAGTGCTTCTCAAGCTGTAGTAAAGAACCAGTACTTCTGTAAATTAAAAATGAATTATCTGGAAAAAATGCATATAAAAACATCAAGGTGGTTTTGGTGTTTATTTTTAAATATTTATACAGTCAGATAAAATTATCTTTTCTTTTTAAATCTTCTGGTTTTCCTGTTAAGGTAGTTTTTTCATATATATACACACACACACACTCACACATACATATATATACAGATATATATTTTTGTTTTGTATCTTTAAAAATTAATTTATTATTTTAAAATGTACTATCTAGCCCTGGCTGGTTTGGCTACGTGGATGGAGCATCAGCTGCAGACTGAAGGGTCCCGGGTTCGATTCCAGTCAAGGACACATGCTCAGGTTGTGGGCTTGATACCCAGTAGGACAGGAGGCAGCTGATCAGTGATTCTCTCATCATTGATGTTTCTATTTCTTTCTCCCTCTCCCTTCCTCTCTGAAATCAATAATATATATATATATATATATATATATATATATTTAAAAATGTTCTATCTATGCTTCATTTTTAAAAGGCTGTTATTTTATTCTACCTGAATACCCAACTGTTTTAGTAACACTAATTAAATAAGCTATTATTTTCTCATTTATATGAAATACCATATATATTACATATATATGGTATGTGATATATATATATCACATATATATATATCACAGAGATATATATTACAAACTATTTCTGAATTTCACTGACCTATTTGTCTATTTCTATATCATTACAATACTGATTTGTAGTATGCTTTATTTTCTGTTAAGGCAAGTTTCTGTTGCTCTTCTTTTTCATTCTATTATTTCTAGTAGTGCACTCCCTCAAAACCCACCCACCACCTAATCTTGGTTTTTCCACTAATCTCTTGGATTTCAGTATTATTGGGGGGGGGAGGGGTAATTATGATTTTATTGCTTCTTTTTCCATGTCTATACCAATTATTTTATTATCATATTTAACTGCATTCACTAGGACTTCCAAATCAAAGCTGAATAATAATGATTATAGTAGAAATGCTTATCTTGTTCCTGTTTTCCATTAAATTGACTTCAATATTTTACTGCGTACCAAAAACTAACAGCAAACGTTATTCTAAACAGCCCTTAACGCATTTAGTTTCCTTCTATTACCATTCTGGTTTTGTTTGTTTTTAATGCAAATGGTTGTTAAAATTTATCAGCTTCTGTTTCATAGTCTAGGGATAGGATCACTTTCCCCTCAATTTGTTGATATAATAAATTATATATTAACTTTCCTGACATTAGAAATATCTTACCATTCCTGAAAAAATGAATTTGCATTTGATTTGATTAGAGTGTATTATTCCTTTGATATTTTGCAAGACTTTATTTGCTAAGATTTCATTTATACTTCTTTCAACTATATTCATAAATGAGATTGGTTCATGGCTTTCTTTTTTGTACTTAATAGTTTAGTATTACATTTGTGTGCATATGAATTGAGGAGGAGTCCATCTTTCACAAGTGTCTGGAACAAAATCAGAATTATTTGTAATTTCTTTTTCTTTCTTTTCTTGTCTTTTCCTTTTTTATAATCTATAATAATAAAAGCATAATATGCAAATCGACTGAATGGCCAAACAGTGCAATGGCCATCTGGACGACCCTCCGGATGACCTTCCGGACAAAGCCAGGGTTGCGAGGGCTGAGGCAGCCACCAGGGCTGCGAAGACCTACTCTTGCAAAAATTTTGTGCATCAGGCCTCTAGTAGAGCTATAATTTATACACAGTAAAATTTCTTACATTTTCTAATACTAGTAAGAATTCAATTGTGCAACTATTTGATCCTAATATTTTTAAAAGCCATATTTACCAACTTTTAAATTTCATATATGTCCATTTGTATATGAACATTTTCTTGGGCAGGTTTCATAATTTATGTTCTATTAGGCAATCCTCTTCTACAAGAGTTTCAGTTATGTTGTCACAGTTGCATATAATTATTTTAATTTTGTAGATGTATATTGTGGATGCATATTATTTCTAATCTCACATATTTTCTTTCTCTTTTTTCTTTAAACCATGCTCAGGATGAATTTAAGATAAGTGTAAAAATTTTCTATTTTTAGTCTTTCTTTAATAATGAATGTGGCCCTAGCCGGTTTGGCTCGGTGGATAGAGTGGTGGCCTGCAGACTGAAGGGTCCCAGGTTCGATTCCGGTCAAGGACATGTATCTTGGTTGTGGGCACATCCCCAGTAGGATGTGTGCAGGAGGCAGCTGATCAATATTTCTCTCTCCTCGATGTTTCTAACTCTCTATCCTCTCCCTTCCTCTCTGTAAAAACTCATTAAAATATATATTTAAAAAAAATAATGAATGCGCCCTAGCCAGTTTGGCTCAGTGGATAGCGTGTCGGCCTGCAAACTGGAGGATCCCGGGTTCGATTCCGGTCAAGGGTACAGATCTCGGTTGCATGGTATGGGGCATGCAGGAGGCAACCAATGTGTCTCTCTCACATCGGTGTTTCTGTCTCTCCCTCACCCTTCCACACACTCTCTCAAAATCAATGGAAAAATATCCTTGTGAGGATTATAAAAAAAAGAATGTATTTTAAATATAACTTTTACTTTATCCCATAGATGTTTAAAATAGTAATTTTAAATGCTTCCATTTATTTCATCTTTGCTACAAGAGCTATCTTAATTATGTTTTTAAATATCAAGTAATTAAGATTTGATACTCTTATTACTTATTTCTACTTGATTGGCTTTCCAATCAGAGAATACAGCCTATAAAATCTCTACTTTCCTGATTTTAAGGTTCCCTTTGTGTCTCACTACCTGACAAAATTTTCATAAAGTTTTAAATCATACAAAGAAAACATGTTTTGTCAAAGAATATGAAAATACAATAAACTGAGTTTATCGACTATATTATTCAATTATTTTATAGCATATTAATATTTGCCTATTAGCTGTTGCTGAAAAAGAAACGTTAAAATATTTCACAAATTGTATTGTCATCAAGTTTTCCTAGTGTATCAAGTGCTACAATGGATGTGGAGCTCAGAAATTCTCATACACTGGTGTAAAGAATGTTACCTACTTTGAGAACAATTAGTATTATTAAGTACAATTAAAGATATTCATAGCTATGAAAACCATTTTCAATCTTAAAAATATCCCCACTTACACCAGAAGACATGTACTGGAATGTTCCTTGCTGCACTAACTATAATATCAAGAAATATAAGCAACCCCAATATCCATCAACTATAGAATTAGTAAATAAATAATACATATCCATAATGGTTACTATATAGCAGTAAAAATGAATTATTGCTATATGCAACATCATTAATCAATCTCAGGAATGTAATAATTTTGAATCAAAAAAGCAAGATATAGATAAATAAAGCATAGCAAGCTTGTATTTATATAAAGCTTAAAAATATTCAAAACTAAGCAATATGTTAGGAGTACACATATAAATGGTAAATCTATAGAGAAAAAAGCAAGGGAATGATACATATAAAATTAAAAGGATAATGAGGTATCATCTCACACCTGTCGGAGGCTACCATCATCAAATCAGCAAATGAAAAGTGCTGGTGAGGATGTGGAGAAAGGGGAGCCCTAGTCCATGCTGGTGGGAATGCAGATTGGTGCAGCCACTATGAAAAACAGTATGGAGTTTCCTCAAAAAATTAAATATGGAACTGCCATTTGACCCAATAATTCCACTTCTAGGGATATATCCTGATGAATCTCAGAGGGAAGGCAGGGGTGGGTGGGTCGGGAGAGATTAACCAAAGAATTTATATGCACATATGCATAACCCATAGACAAAGACAATAGTGAAGTGAAGGCAGAAGGTGGGGGGAGTCAATGGGGACAAAAGGCAGGGGGGCGGGGGGGACGACACATTTGTAATACTTTCAACAATAAAGATAAATTTAAAAAGTTAAAAGTGAAAAATAAAAAATTAAAAGCTATGTGATATTCTCAAAAGAAAGAAAAAGAAGAAAGAAAGGAAGGAAGGGTAGTGGTTGCTACCTCTGAGGGAAGAATGAAGAGATATGATTGGACAAGGGCACATGAGGTTTTTGAAGGAATACTTTTCCTAAAATTTAATCATGTGTACAGATGCCAATGTACTATAATTCTTTATGACTTATAACAATTTATAAGTATACCAGAGGCCAGGTTCATGAAATTCATGCACAGGTGGTGTCCCTAGGCCTGGCTGGCAATCAGGGCCTATTGGGGCCATCTTGCCCAGTCCTGATCAGGTCCAGCCAGGGCCTGCTGAATGGGGGGAGGGATGGGTGGAGAGACTGCAGGAGGTTTGCCAGCGGGGGGAGGGGGAGAGGGAACCGGGGGAGATTGGCTGTGGGAGTGCACTGGCCACCAGGGGGCAACTCCTGCATTGAACGTCTGTCCCATGGTGGTCAGTGAGCATCATAGCAACTGGTCTACCAGTCATTACCGTCATTCAGTCATAAAAGTTGCTTAGGCTTTTATATATATAGATGTGTGTCTTCTGTTTGTTTGTCTATTTATTTATTTATTTTTATTTATTTTAGAGAAGAAGGGAGAGGGAGAGATAGAACCATCAATGATGAGAGAGAGCATCATTGATTGGCTGCCTCCTGCATGCCCCCTACTGGGGATTGAGCCCGCAATCTGGGCATGTGCCCTTGACCAGAATCAAACCAGGGACCTTTCAGTCCACAGGCAAATGCTTTAGCCACTGAGCCAAACTGGCTAGGGCAGTATAAGTTTCTTCTTAATATTAATACACAATTAAATAAAATAACCTAATGAACAAATTACTGTAACAACTTAAGTGAAAAATTATCATTAAAGGCTATTCCAGTAATAATGATAAGGGGACTTCTTCATTCAATATTTATTGAGAACCTACTATGTGTTATCACTGTTCAGCACTGGGGATTGGGTAATGAACAAAACAGATAAAAACCCTTGCTCTACTGGAGCATACATCCAGTGGGACAGACTCAAACTACTTATTTGATATTTTCTATGAACCTACACAAGGCATTTCTTTCATTAGTAACTTGCTCAGATTTTGAGGTGAATATGTGACAACTGCAATCTATACAACACTTGAAAAAATTAACTGTATATGACATAAAATATTCCTCTGATTGAGAAGTAGATCTTATCTTAGCCTTAAAAATTGTTATAAATCTGTTTTAAATGAAAATCTTTCTTTCCTTACATCTCGCTCATTAAATCTGTAGTCATCACTGTCCAAAAAGGGTTCTTGAGCAGCAATATGTCTTCTTATAGACTCCTCCACCTTAGAATAGGCAATCTATAATTGAAGCATTTCAAGCAAAGCAGTATTGAATATACACTGAGTGGCCAGATTATTATGATCTCTGAACGCATAATAATCTGACCATTCAGTGTATATCCTATATAATAAAAGGCTAATATGCAAATAGTCCCCTCGACCAGGAGTTCGACCAGCAGACAGGCTATCCAACCACCCATGTCCCCTCCCACTGGCCAGGCTGGCTGGACCCCACCCATGCACGAATTCATGCATCTAGCCTCTAATATATATATATATATATATGTATAAACACACACACATACATACATACACACACACACACACACACACACACACACACTGAGTGGCCAGATTATTATGCATTCAGAGATCATAATAATCTGGCCACTCAGTGTATTTAAATACATATTAAATTACTTTAAGTATTCATGATCTACATAGTTTTATGGCCTTTGGTTAGAAGTCTTAGATTTACTCACACTGTAACTTCTGCAGAGCATGACTGAAAATACAGATTTTGTATTTTCACCCCTGCACTTATGATCATAAAATGTATAATTTAATTGCCTAGATACTTAAGCTGGTGTCCCTGGTCGAACCAACAATGTTAAAATATAATGAAAAAGAAAACTGATAATTTACATAATTATAAAAAAACTAGAGGCCCGGTGCATGAAATTCGTGCATGGGGGTGTGTGTTCCTCAGCCCAGCTTGCACCCTCTCCAATCTGGCACCCCTCGAGGAATGGCCCAGTAGGATCGGGCCTAAACGGGCAGTCAGACATCCCTCTCACAATCCAGGACTGCTGGCTCCCAACTGCTTGCCTGCCTGCCTTCCTGATTACCCTTAACCGCTTCTGCCTGCCAGCCTGATCACCCCCTAACCACTCCCCTGCCAGCCTGATTGATGCCTAACTGCTCCCCTACCAGCCTGATTGCCCCTAACTGCCCTCCCCTGCAGGCCTGGTCACCCCTAACTGCCCTCCCCTGCAGACCTGGTCACCCCTAACTGCCCTTCCCTGCAGGCCTGGCCCCCCCAACTGCTCTCCCCTTCAGGCCTGGGTCCCTCCCAACTGCCCTTCCATGCAGGCCTGGTCGCCCCCAACTTCCCTCCTGTGCAGGCCTGGTCCCTCCCAACTGCCCTCCCCTGTTGGCCTGATTGCCCACAACTGCCCTCCCTTAATGGCCATCTTGTGGCTGCCATCTTGTGTCCACATGGGGGCAGCCACCTTGTGTGTTGGAGTGATGGTCAATTTGCATATTACTCTTTTATTAGATAGGATAGAGGCCTGGTACACGGGTGGGGTCCAGCTGGTTTGCCCTGATGGGTGTCCTGGTTTCAGGGTGGGGGTTTCCTTGGGGTGTGGGGAGGCCTGGGCGAGGGGCCTGTGGTGGTTTGCAGGCCGGCCACGCCCCCTGGCGACCCAAGCAGAGGCCTTGGTATCTGGAATTTATTTATCTTCTATAATTGAAACTTTGTAGCCTTGAGTGAAGGCCTGGGCTGGCCAGGGTGTGCAGAAAGCTTGGCTTCCTCCATCGCCAGGGGCAACCCAAGCCTCCTGTTCCCTCCATGGCCACAGCCATCTTGGTTGGGTTAATTTGCATACTTGCTTCTGATTGGCTGGTGGGTATGGCTTGTGAGTGTAGCGGAGTGATGGTTAATTTGCATATTGCTCTTTTATTAGATAGGATTGTTATGTTCACTCAACAGTGCTAAAAATGAAAACACTAAAGGATGCATTCCACTCATTTTATCCAACACTTTGACAGCAAGTTGATGACACCTCTTTAAAGCTCAGTCCATATGCCAATGTATCTAAACTCACCATGAGACTACATTTATTTTTATCCAGTACCAACCAATCCTCTTAGGTATTTCTAAGTTACTCTGTAAAAAAAATTCTTAGATGTTTAAAATGTTGTAATAAATTGCTCACAGTCCTAAATTGTGAAGACCACATATAACATTTATATTAATAACAATGTCTTTTATTTTAAAATAAAGTCTACCTGGTCAACAATTTCAACTGTATCTTCCTGATCTGTGGGTATTTTTTTAAAAATATTTTTTATTGATTTTTTACAGAGAGGAAGAGAGAGGGATAGAAAGCTAGAAACATCGATGAGAGAGAGATATCGATCAGCTGCCTCTTGCATGCCCCCTACTGGGGATGTGCCCGCAACCCAGGTACATGCTCTTGACCGGAATCGAACTGGAGACCCTTCAGTCCGCAGGCCGACACTCTATCCGCTGAGCCAAACCGGTTAGGGCTGTGGGTATTTTTTAAAATTGTTATATGAAAAAGCCAGTAAAACTCAAAACTAATTATGTCTAATATGTGTTATCTTGGCAGTTAGAGGATTGGAAAAGCAAAGAACTCTTTTTTTTTCTCTTAAAAGGATGTAGTAAAGGCAGATTTCCTCCTAGATTTTATGTAAAGACTAGAGGCCCAGTGCAGGGATTCATGCACCAGTGGGGTCCTTCAGCCTGGCCTGCAGGGATCAGGCCAAAACCAACTCTCCAACATCCCCCGAGGGATCCCAGATTGTGAGAGGGCAGTTCTTGGGTGATGCACCCCAGAATTGAGCTCCCTCCTCTCTGGTTCTGGGTGCATCACCTGAGAACCACAGCTGCCAAGTCACCACAGCTCAGTAGCTCCTGCGTTGAGCGTCTGCCCCCTGGTGGTCAGTGTGCATCATAGTTACTGGCCAGTCGCTTAGGCTTTTATACTAGTATATATAGATAGAAAACAGAATGATCATGCAGACCATACTTAATTATTACTATCTATACAAATGACAAATTTAACAAATCATCATAAATCATTCTGTTCTGGCAACATGCAATGTATTAGCATTGAGCTTCATTCCTACTAAACTAGATAAAAATTTGTAATACTCTGACATGGGCTGGACAAGAAGGAAGCTTTTATTTAGGGAGAAAATAGTATTAGGTCAATTGCCAAGAAAATTAATATTTATAAACTAGATCCCCCAAAGATCTGCAATTAAAATTTCATGAAAATAATAAAAGCTTTTGTGCTTGGACTAAAATGTTAGTAGAAGATCCATGTAAGTAAGATCAGTGCTAAAGTAAATATTTGTAGGCTGACTAAACACCATTTTATAAAAGTGGCCATGAGATGTAGACTTTGTACAACAGTCACCTTAGAAAGCTTGACAGCCTTCCTACATTTCACATATTGATGGTAACGCACTGCAATAGTAAGGTTAGATTTCTAATTCAGTAATGTTCTAGAAAATAATAACAGTGGACTAAAGCACTTCATGGTGTTACTTTTATTGAACTGAAGTTAATGGAGTATATTTAAATTCTTAAAGGATTGTTCAGTAGCTTGTTCCATTTAAAACTATACCAGTAGTTTCATTTCATGATACCAAGGATTCTTTCAGGGAACAACTTAAGAACACAAAGTACTTGGCTTTTGGTCAATAAAGTTGGTAGAGAAAAAAATTTTCTCTCCAAGAAGTAGGAAACATGACACAGCAAAGCCCAGGTATTTAAAAACAATAATGGCAGAAAATATTTTTTATGTTGTCTTCAAATTTGGAGCAGAGAATCTTAGCCTGATCTGGGGATCTACATCTAGTTTGTTCTCGTATTTAAAAATAAGTATTGCCCTGGCTGATTTGGCTCAGTGGATAGAGTGTCGGCCTGTGGACTGAAGGGTCCCAGGTTTGATTCTGGTCAGGGGCACATGCCCGGGTTGTGGGCTCAATCCCCAGTGAGGGGTGTGCAGGAGGCAGCTGATCGACGAGTCTCTCTCATCATTGATATTTCTATCTCTCCCTCCCTCTCCTTTCTCTCTGAAATCAATAAAAAAAATTTTTTTTAAAAGAATAAGTATCTATTTTGGAAATACCTATTAAGGAATATAATGTCACAGACAGGCCATTTGTTGGGTGCTGATTCCGGGAGGGAAACCTGGATATCCCCAATTTACAGATGCTGAGAAACATTAAGTGATTTTCTGCTATCACACAGCTGCTGAGGGGCAGAAGTGGGATAAGAATCAAGTTTGTTGGGCTCAAATCCACTGCTCTCTAGCATATTCTATGTATCTATACATCGTGCCTACATATTTAAGTAGAGCAGAGCCTCTACTGAGGAGCATTCAGCACTTTGCTCCTATATAATACATTTATTTCTTTAAAAGTCACAATAAAGCACTGCACCATTTCTATTAAATCAGATGCCTTTATTCAATTAAACTGTGTTCAAATAGTTTTTTTTTTCTTTTGGAAAAAGCAAGTTAAAATCCTATATAATAAAGAGGTAATATGCAAATTGACCCTCACAAGATGGCTGCCTACGACCAGGTTGGCAGGAGGGTTAGTGAGGGACAACCAAATGACTGAACAGCAGGCCGTGTGGGGCGACCAGGCAGTGGGGGGGCCATGAGGGGCGACCAGGCTGGCGGGGGGGGGGGACAGTTAGGGGCAACCAGGCCAGCAGAGGGGGACAGTTGGGGGTGATCAGGCTGGCAGGGGGGGGGCAGGAAGAGGCGACCAGGCCAGCAGGGGGAGGAAGCATGAGGGGTGACCAGGCTGGCGGTGGGGGACAGTTAGGGGCAACCAGGCCAGCAGAGGGGGGCAGGTGGGGGTGATAGGCTGGCAGGGGGGGGGGGGGGCAGGAAGAGGCAACCAGGCCAGCAGGGAGAGGCAGTTAGAAGCAACCAGGCAGGAAGGCAGATGAGCGATTAGGAGCCAGCAGTCCCAAATTGGAGAGGGTGCAGGCTGGGCTGAGAGGACCCCCCGCCCCAAACGCTGTGCATGAATTTTGGGCACTGGGCCTCTAGTTAAATATAAATAGGGAAAAACAGCAAAGGGCCAAAATCTTCACTTTCTATGAAATTCATAAATAACATATAAACATGTCAAAGGGAA
Source organism: Corynorhinus townsendii (assembly GCA_026230045.1). Classification (NCBI taxonomy): domain Eukaryota; kingdom Metazoa; phylum Chordata; class Mammalia; order Chiroptera; family Vespertilionidae; genus Corynorhinus; species Corynorhinus townsendii. The sequence goes on from JAPDVU010000012.1 coordinate 28,866,687, forward strand.
AAAACTGACAAAACAAAGGATTCCTCCATTTATTTAATGAGTATTTTTGGAATGTCTTCTACATACCCTGCACTGTACTGTATGTTAGGGATAGAATGAACGAGTATTCATTGATTTCATTCCATATTGCTAAAAAATGGCTTATTTAGGATAATTCCATTTACAGAAATATGTATACACACACACACACACACACACACACACACACACACACACACACACAAACATATCAGGAAGGACATTATCAAGTGGTTATCAACGGGTGGTCAGATTTGTTTATTTGAAACATAAAATAATGAACAAGCATTTCTTTTGAAATAAAGTTTTAAATGTTTAGACATTAAATTGTTCAGTTATTTCACCTATTGTTGGGGGGCGGGGGTGGGTTGTAATAAAAATACACATCTTGTTTTCTCTTTTCTTATCTGATGGAGAATGGATTCCAGCAGAAATGGATTCAATCCTTTCTTTTATTAAAATACTAGAGGCCCGGTGCACGAAATTCGTGCAGGGGGGGTATGTCCCTCAGCCCAGCCTGCACCCTCTCCAATCTGGGACCCCTTGACTGCTGGCTCCAAACCACTTGCCTGCCTGCCTTCCTGATTGCCCCTAAGCGCTTCTGCCTGCCAGCCTGATCATCCCCTAACCACTCCCCTGTCAGCCTGATTGATGCCTAACTGCTCCCCTGCTGGCCCGATTGCCCCTAACTGCCCTCCCCTGCAGGCCTGCTTGCCCCCAACTGCCCTCCCCTGCAGGCCTAGTCCTCCCTCAACTGCCCTCCCCTGCAGGCCTGGTCCCCCCCACTGCCCTCCCCTGGCCTGATTGCCCACAACTGCCCTCCTCTGCCGGCCATCTTGTGTCCACATGGCGGCAGCCATCTTTGACCACATGGAGGTGGCCATCTTGTGTGTTGGAGTGATGGTCAATTTGCATATTACTCTTTTATTAAATAGGATACTTGTATTGATTTCAGAGAGGAGGGAGGGGGAGAGAAAGATAGAAACATCAATAACGAGAGAGAATCACTTTTTTTCTTTTAATAATTCAAATCATTTTATTTTCTAAATCCAACTTTAGTACAAAAGCAAAACAGAAGTGTGCAGACTCACACTTACATTACAACCATATTATAAGTTATTTGCACAGAAAAAGTTATATCTAACTGATCAGAAAAATATGCTAATATTCTTCTTTTTAAAGAAGACTGACAAGTTAATAATTTACTTGTCAGGTTCCATTAACACTGTCCTATCCTTGACTTTCATTTATGTATGTATCTTCAGATGAGCAGATGGCAATTTAATTAATTAATTAATTTATTTTTATTGTTTAAAGTATTACATATAGTAGAAACATCAATAACGAGAATCATTGATTGGCTGCCTCCTGCATGCCCCACACTGAGGATCAAGCAACCCAGACATATGCCGTGACCGAGAATTGAACGGTGACCTCCTAGTTCACAGGTTGATGCTTAACCACTGAGCCACACCGACCAGGCCAATCCTTTCTTTTATACTACTATATTCCCACCTTCTGGATCCTGCCCCCAAGATACAATAGATACACAAATATTGACCGACAGATGTACACAGAGAGACACAAATACATGGACAAAAGACAGTCTTCCACACAATAGAAACACACACACACACAGAAAGACACACAGAGAAACCGTCTCATTAAACTTATTTTGTGTAAGTGAAAGAGTGTGGCAGAGATTTGATGGTTCTAATCTTGGAAATAGCTTTTATTATTCTCTAAATTTTTTTCATTTGCAACACTTGAATGCAATATTGTTCATGCTTGCATATTATAAAATGTATAAATTCTCTTGGTGGAAGATAAATCTCTAACTAACCCCTTTTTGGGTGTCTGTTTTTGTGGCTAATCATTTGTTCCATCTATTTGTCCTGTGTACTCGACTATCTTTGAACATGTGACAGATGCATGGCTGTCACAGCTGCTAGTCTAAAATGATAACAAATAGATTTGGGGAATCAAAACAGAAACAGACTAATAAGAAATAGCTGACAGAAGATAATAATTTTTTTACTTAAATTAAAAATTATTTTGGTTAGACTCATATGTATAGGATTATGTTGTTAATCTATAAGAAATAGTTTTAAATAAAATATGGGTATCCATTCATTAATAAAAAAGGCAGTAGAGAGATAAAACTAGCCCTCATAAAACAGTCCATATAAATATATATTATTAAATATTTCATTCATGAATTCCATAACTCCATATAGGAGCATGTCAAATGACCATTTTATAAATATATTAATGGTTTAGTCAGAATAAAAATTTCACTGATTCTCAACTTTTTCAGTTTTACAACTATGTCCAGAGCTAATGCTTAACATTTGCTTTAAAAGTCAAATAAAGGTCAGCTGGTAATAATGTATATGAAATCTGTTTCCCTAATACAATTTTGTAAAAAGAAAATTAATTAAGTATTTATGGAGAGCCTGCTTTGAACCCAACACTACACATTTATTTGAATGACAGTAGACTAGATGGAATTTCACTGTAATCTAATAGTTATCCAATTTTTTGCCACAGTGTAAGAAGCCTTTTCATTTTAAATAATAATTAATAGAGCTAATAACTATCAAGAAAAACACAAACATTAATTGAACTCTGAAACAACACAAGAGTTAGTGAAAACCTATTTCCAGAGTACTGTATTTCTAGTGTTTGTCCATGGTTTCTATTCAAACATAATCTAAGGTTCCTATTACTCAGAAACCTTTGCAGATTTATTTTTAATATACTGAAAAATTTATCTATTTCCTTACTATTATATTTCTGTAAGGAAAATAAGGAAAGCATGGAAGGAGGAAAGGCAAATGTTTTCTGTAATGTTTGGGGGTTCACCGATTCCTGAAGCACCTCCATTTGATCTTATCCCTGCCATGAAAAAAATCCATTCCTCAGACCTCTTTTAGGTTGATTAGTACCAAATTCTTCAATGGCCCATTTGATTCCTTTAGGCCAGTGGTCTGCAAACTCATTAGTCAACAGAGCCAAATACCCACAGTACAATGATTGAAATTGCTTTTGAGAGCCACATTTTTTAAACTTAAACTTCTTCTAACGTCACTTCTTCAAAATAGACTCGCCCAGGCCGTGGTATTTTGTGTAAGAGCCACACTCAAATGGCCAAAGAGCCGCATGTGGCTCGTGAGCCGCAGTTTGCCGACCACGGCTTTAGACTATGATGTTTTCCAACCAAGAGAGGATTCCATCCTTCCTACAGGAACTGCTCCACAGGTCAGTCTCAGAGAGGCCTCAGGCAGATCCTCTGCTTTACATTGTAAAGGTAAATTAAGTCTTCCCCCTCCCTGCTCGTTCCTTTAATCACTTAACAGATTTTCAAAACTCTAATATTCCTTTCACTCAATTTCTCCCTTTCTCAAACTTACCTAACCAGAAACTCTGAGTTTATCATAAAAACTTTCAACAATGCTTATTTTGTTTGATATATATATCATCTAAAATACTCAATATAAAATTTTGTATGTAAAGTTATCTTTATCTATATAAGAGAGACCCGGTGTATAAATTCGTGCACCAGTGGGGTCCCTTGGCCTGGCCTGTGGGATTGGGCCAAAACCGGCACTCCGATATCCCCCAAGGGGTCCTGGATTGCAAGAGGGAACAGGCCAGGCCAAGGGACCCCACTGATGCACGATCAGAGCTGGGGAGGGACGCGACAGGTTGGCCAGCCAGGGAGGGACTCTGGGAGGACTCCAAGGCATGTCCAGCCCATCTCGCTCTGACCTGATCAGCTGGACCCCAGCAGCAAGCTAACCTACCAGTCAGAGCATCTGCCCCCTCGTGATCAGTGCACATCATAGTGAGCAGTTGAGAGGCCTTAGCATATCATTAGCATACTATGCTTTGATTGGTTGAACGGCCAATTGACTGACTGAACACTTAGCATATTAGGCTTTTATTATATAGGATATAAAAGCCTAAGCGACCATTCAACTGTTCGACCGGTCGCTATGACATGCACTGACCACTAGGGGGCAGATGCTCAATGCAGGAGCTTCCCCCTGGTGGTCAGTGCACACCCACAGTGGGAGCACTGCTCAGATACCAGGCTCATGGCCCACGGACACTCCCCTTGCACGCCCCTCCCCAATCCGGACCTGTACCAGAATTGGGACCGGCATCAGGACCAACTGGGCATGAGCCTGTGGCTGCTTCTCAGTCACAGGCACGCTGGTATTGCCCTAGGATGGGCTTGCAGAGACCGCAGCGGAACGGCAGTGAGCCTACCAAGTGGTGGCGGCGGCAGGCACAGCGGGGCCAGGATGAGCAGGGGTGACGTGCTGCCTGGCCCAGGCTTGGGCTCCTCCCAGCTGCCTGCCACTTCGTGCACTACTGCATCCTTCAGGGGATGTTGGGCTGCCAGTTTTGGCCTGATCCCCACAGGCCATGCTGAGGGACCCCACCAGTGCACAAATCTGTGCACCGGGCCTCTAGTATTCAATAATAATAAAGTATGTTGTTCACTTTTTTTTTTTTTTTTTTTTTTTTTGTTCACTTTTTGTTTAATATTTCTGCTTTACAGTTAAAGAGACAACAAGCTCCTTGCTTGCAGGAACATGCTTTATCAAGTCACTTGTACTAGTATAATATAATGGGGCAATGGAAGGTTTGGGTTTGCCATTTTGACCCTACTGTATTTGAACCCAAGCGTGTTTTGATACAAAACATTTTTAATAAAAATATTTAATATCAAAAGCAAACATAAATGAATCTTAGAATTCCACAGTTAGCTAAATTATCATTCAAGAATAATAATAAAATAAAGGTTTTTTGTTTTTTTCAGACAAGAATCAGAAGAATTTAGCAAACCTAGAGCCTATTCACTTTTATTCTTGAATGACAATTTAGCTGAAGGAAGGATGGGGGTATCATAAATAAAGTTAATAAAAGAGATTTATTGGCACATGCATAAATCTAACCAAACATTGAACTTTAACCTTATAACAAGGACTAAGTTTAACAGTAAGAACAGAAAGCTAAAATACTGGGCACAAGAAGAGGACATGTGTGAGCAATCTGGTTGTCCCCCAGCTGAAATGTTGGCCAAACATAAGCATTATCTATCAGACATGGGATTGAAAGAGGTCTCCAGATGATTCCAGCCCCAAATCATTGGGACACTCAATGCTGCTGCTTCACTGTGAGCCATTAGAATCTACTCTCTCATCTATATATATAAAAGCCTAAGTGATCTTTACAATCGAACGACCATAACGACCAAACGACCAGAACGACTGGTTGACCAGTCACTATGATGCGCACTGACCACCAGGGGGCAGATGCTCAACACAGGAGCTGCCCCCTGGTGGTCAGTGAGCTCCCACTGTCAACCTCCCATGGCTGGCCAACCTCCCCCATTCCCTCCCCTGGCCGGTCCCAACCCCCTGATTCCTTTCCCCGGCTGGCCAACCTCCTGTATCCCTCTCCCCTGTCCCTCCTCCTGGCCAGGAGGCCCCGATCAGCCCTGCCCTGATCGACCCGGCCCCAATTGGGACTGGGTGAGATGGCTCCAATCAGCCCTGATCACTGGCCAGGCCTAGGAAACCCACCCTTGCACAAATTTGTGCACTGGGCCTCTAGTATTTATATATTCATCAGGGTTAGCCAGAGAAACACTATAGTTCTGTTTCTGTGACTTACCCTAATGAATTCAGTTGGTGACAAATCCAGCCCCGCTAGCCCTTGGAGAGACTTGGTAGAGATGACACCAGGAGATGGAAATATCCTATCTTATTTTGCTCCCTCTGGCCTCCCTGTTGACAAAATACCACCAAAAGCCAGAAAGGGGAAGGAGCGTGTTGATATACAAGGTATCCCAAAGAAATGTATACACAGTTTGAATGATTATAAAGTCAATGTTTAATAACTTACAGTTGATTTTCAAAATTTAAAAGAATCTACAGAAATGAATAATTTTTTTGTCAATGTCTGTTTTAAAACTGATGACTGCTCTGGTCCAGGCACTGCTGATAACACAAAGCAATGGAATTGCAAACATCAAGAATCATTTCATTTGGTATTTGTGTGCCCTCAATTTGTCAACTGTTGCCAGTTTTGTGCTGTAAACTTTATCTTTTATGTATTCCCATTAAAAAAAAGTCTAGTAGCACTTCAGGATAAGTTTTCTTTGTTCAAAGCTTAGTCTGGCTTCACCCATTGTTTCAAATCAGTTAAACTTGAAAAGGAGTGAAAAATGAGTTAAAGTATGTATATATTTTTGGGGACACCCTATGGTTCACACAGCCTAGCTTCCCAGTATACTAAGCAGGGTAGAGAAGAGAAAAGAGTGGGCCTGGATGGGCAAAGAAAAAGTTGAACTCATAAAGAAAAGCTGTGTAATTATTATCATAAATTCAGAATGGTGGTCACCTCTAGAAGGCTGAGTAGATAACAATCCAAAAGGGACACGTGGGTGGGGTGTTGGGGGGGTAGTTTCTTAATCAGAATGGTGGTTGAATGGGTATTTCTCTTATAAGTATTCATTAAACTATACATGTAGGTTTTGTACTTTTTGTATATTTCATAATTTAAAAGTTTAAAGCAAAAACAATGCTAACTTGTATATCTGAATTCTAAAAGTCATAATAAATTTTCAGATGAGCACGGCTGCAGCACTTAAAACAAGTCCGTTTAAAACAAGAAAATTTGTTACAGAGAAGCATGCAAGTCCTGACAAGTGAAAGAATTAAATCGCTCATAACTAAAAGATCTATTCTTAAAAAAATAAAAAGTTTGCTTCAAGCCAGATGGGGAAGAAAGAATAGTAGCCAGTCTTGGACATGTTTAAATGCTGATAGTAAAAATAGTAGAAACCAATGCTGAAGACACAGGAGAAGGAAAGGGAGATAGATGGAGTGCAGTCCCTCCAATGTCAACAGGGATACACAGAGCACTCACTGTCAGGGGAAGTAGTCAGAGGGAAGATGAGGAACATTTATTGCACTGTGGCCGAAGGAAAGAAAGGCATGCATGTGACTGCACATACATTTGTTGGCTTAGTAGTGGGAAACAGGGGAGTTCCCTATTTGATGCTTCCTTTTTCTGTGACAGAAAACATGAGGAAGGAGACGTCAAAGTCAGAGATGGGGAACAATGAGAAGGCTTATACCACGCTGACATCATGGAGGACCATGGACATATTGGGGTAGAGAGAAAAACAGTGAACAGTTTATGGGGGACCATAAAGGGGTTAACGGTGAAGTTGCTAACTGACAGCAACAGACAAGAAAGGGGGCAGTATAGTCTCTCTTGGATCTCAGAACAGAAGTTCTTCAGGAGGATGGAGTGATGTTCTGGCTCTCATCCTTCACTCCAATTGGAAGCAGAAGATGAAGTACACAGTTTGGGCAGGAAGCAAAGCATGGGCCAACCTAGAGGACCAGGGTAAGGTAGAGCTGGGCCTGTAGTGAGAATATCAGGAAATGGGACATGTTAGGTTAAACCAGCTATAAGGTTCTAAAGAAGAATTTGGCCTAGAAATGTCCTGATATTGAGTAGTGGGTGGTATTGTAGCCTAGATGCCCAGGTTGGCTCTGGAAGACTCCAACTTTTAGAACACTCCCTGACAGGAGAATCTAGTGGTAAAGAACGCATGCTCATTTATACACAACTGTTTGCATACCTGTTCATCAGGTTATCAGATTCCTCTGAAGCTCTGGGTTAAGACCATATTTAGAAGGTGGCTTTGTGTTGAATGTGCCTATTGGGTGATCTTCATGGCTAATTTCTCATGCAGGTAGGTATTAGTCTCTCTTAAAGGCTGGACCTGCCAATGAGAAGAGAAAACTTTAGAAAGCTGATCAAAGCATACATTGGCTTAATGTAGTTTCCTTTGGAAAATAATGTCTCTATGACAATTCAGTTTTCTCATAATTCTAATTAAAGTGTTTATTATGCAAAAACATCCTTGGGATCAAAATGACTTTTATCTTAGGTGCTTAATAAATGTCTGTTGAACTGAAAAGATAATAATGGGCTTCCCATGTAGGCTTTCCTGCAGAGAAAAGAAAATGTAGGCCACATATCATATGTTTCTAGGCCCTTTGATAGTTCCCTTTCTCAATATCAATGAGCAAATTAGTATTCTACTTTACACACTGGCCTCTTGTGCACTGGGTTAGCACAAGCTTTGTCCCTTGAGTAAGATCAACTCTGGGCACCCAGACAAAATAAAGTTTCTGAACTTGCAAAACCAAGGAATGAGCCCTGGAAAATGTGACTTGAGTGAGGCAATGTTACCCTGAGGCCAGCCTAAGCAGGCCAGCTGGCCTCTCCCTATGACATTTCTAGCTTGGTTGTTTAGAACAGTGACTCTATTTAAATCAATCTGACCTCCTGCAATAAAAATCTTTGAGACCATGATGAAGTTGTTACCAAAACATTGTTGTAATCATAGTTAATGCAAGAGGGCTGAGCGATTTCTTAGACATCACAGTGAATTAATAAAACACACTGTCTGAAAATGCCTCCTAATTCTCGAGTCTAGCATGGGAGTTGCTAATAGTGTACACTGTGTGACTGTTCATGGGTAGCAACCTAGAAACAGACTATCCCATTTTAAGGCTACAGCTAGTGAGTTCTAACCTGCTTGTAGCAAAAACATAACAAAGCGCTGTACATTCTGCTGTTTGGTCTGCTTTGTTTTGTTTGGATTCTATTACACATCATTGCTTCTTGTGTTATGCCAGGGTTGCACATTTCTGAGTGTCTCATTCTTTTTGTTTATAGAAATCATAGACGCGTCCCCCCATTCTGAAGAGGTAGACATAATGACCAGTAAGAACAGGATTTTTTCCCCAACTCAACAAACATTCCAATAACAATTATTGATTATTCTTTTGTTTCCGTTCACCTACAAAAAAGATAGATTATAACTAGCCAAATCTACAAAGTGTCATTTCTTGCCAGATTTCACAAGAAGAGTATTTTCCTCCATCAGAATTTCATAAATTCTCTGTAAGATTTGCTGATTTCCATAGTAGTAAACCAAGGTATGTGGAAGAAAAGTCACAGTATAAACAAGGCTCATCATTTAATTTTACCTGTTGTCAAGCAATTTAATTCTTATCTTTATACTAAGTCAACAAGGATATACTGTGGCATAAAGGTAAAATTTGGGGAGACTTAAACAAAAAGTCCAGAGTGTTCAGTGGGCAGCTTTAGCCACCCCCTGGGGGTGGGGCAGGGGGCGGAGAGGGGAGGAGATTAGGGATGCAATATTGGGGGTTTTGCTCCAGTGCCTTTCTTTTGCGGGCTATTTCAGAGGAGAGGTTGAGAAGCTCTGCTTGTGCTGAGATTAGTCCAAAAGCGTCAGAGAGGAAGGGGGAAGAGGGAAAGAGAGAGAGAGAGAGAGAGAGAAACATCAATGATGAGAGAGAATCACTGATTGGCTGCCTCCTGCACATCCCACTCTGGGGATCTAGCCCACAACCTGGGCATGTGCCCTGACTGGGAATCGAACCAAGACCTCCTGATTCATCGGTCGATGCTCAACCACTGAGCCATGCCAGCTGGGCTATTTTTTAAATGTATCTGAATTCTTCAAAAAGAAGGTTTATGGGCAATGAATTCAAATCTAATATCCTGTATTTCTGTTTGGCTACAAATGGACAACTTCATAAAATATTATGTATAAATAAATGATATAATCAATAGTGCTTGATTAGATACTTGTATACATATTTTTCAAGGGCTAAATAACACAACAGACATATTAAAGGCCATACAACCAGACTTCTTTGAAGTTCAACCCTTTGAGAAATGCTGGTAGAAATAGGCAGTCCTATTTCAAAGGAACATATATGTATTGGTATTTTAAGTAACATTTTAACTGAAAACAAAACAAAACAGCAGAACAGTTGTTTTAAAAACACGATTGGGCACAATGATAGAGGTGGATTGGTAAAATAAATCCAATCAAACAAACAAAATGAACATTTTAGACCTTTTCTGAAAGAGCGTAGGATAGCAGTATTTTGAATATAAATAACATTCTGGATTCCCACTTTAGCTTCTCCAAACAGAATTGAGGATATTGCAGCCTTGTGCCTTAGAAGAAATCAACAATTTAGGGAAAAAAAAACTGTTGGTTACTTATCTGAGAAAAATTACCCAGGTAATAAAATGAGTAAAGTCAACTTTTCTTATGACTAACTGTATGGTTACCAACCCTGGTACATGACTTTGCTTAGGTTACTCTATATAAAGTATGTGCAAGCTCTTGTAAAAAATAATGCTGATCTTGATTTTTATGATTTTTGTGTAAATTTGCAAACTTTATCGCTTATAAGATTAGTTAATACAATACAAATACATTTTTCACTTGGCTGATTTCTAGGCAAGTAGACCTGCAGTCTATCTGTGTTGCCTTCTCCTACTTCCTTTCTCACAGCCTCCCTGGCCCCCAGCAGCCAGTCCAGATTCTCTGTTCTGCTTCCTGGTGGCTCAGGACTCCGCCACGGTGTCCTTTCTTCTCAGCTTGCTCTCTAGAGCACAGTCCTAGGCACCAGACCAGTAGGTCTGGAAATTATTTATTTACTTTTCAATTACAGTTGACATTCAATATATTAGTTTCAGGTGTTCAGCATAGTAGTTAGACATTTATATAACTTATGAAGTGATCTGCAAACTTTTTTGACTCAGCGCCCTATGAGAAATAATTTTGAGTATATCCCCAAACCTATATAATAAAAGGCTAATATGTAAATTGACTGAACAGTTGAGTGACCTGACGTGAACTGACCACCAGGGGGTAGATGCTCAATGCAGGAGCTGCCCCTAGTGGTCAGTGTGCTCCTACAGGGGGAGCTGCTCAGCCAGAAGCCAGGCTCATGGCTGGCAGGTGCAGAGGCTGTGGCAGGAGCCTCTCCCACCTCCAAGGCAGCGCTAAGGATGACCGACTGAGGGCTTAGGCTGTCCCATAGGGAGTGGGCCTAAGCTGTTGGTCAGACATCCCCCAAGGGGTCCCGGACTGTGAGAGAGCACAGGCCGGACTGAGGGACTGCCCCCCCCCCCTGGAGTGCACGAGTTTCATGCACCAGGCCTCTAGTATCTTTATAAATTACATGCATATGACTGCCAATATATTATGATTAGAACAAAATATACTGAAATAGAAAATTTTCAATAGTTGAGATAAAGATTAGACAAATCTTCACTTTGAAACATTTAAAAATGTTTTAATAATACAAAATACATTTTTCTCTGAAATGTTATTGTTAATAAAGCTTTTAAGGAGAACAATTGAATAGGCCTCATTATTTTTAAAATCTTGGTTTAACATTTTTGTGATACAGCAATGCCAATTTCTGCTTTTATGTTAGGTTTATTTAAAGGCTCTCTGAGGAGAGCTCACAAAGATATGTGGATTTATTTATTTATTTATAATATACCAGAGGCCTGGTGCACGGATTCATGCACTGGTGGGGTCCCTTGGCCTGGCCTGCAAGGATTGGGCCAACACCGGCTCTCTGACATCTCCCAAGTGGTCCTGGATTGCGAGAGAGTGGTTCTTGGGTGACGCACCCCGGAACTGGGCTCCCTCCTGTCTGGCTCTGGGTGCGTCACCCGAGAACCACAACAACTGCCAAGTCACTACAGCTCGGCATCTCCTGCACTGAGTGTCTGCTCCCTGTTGGTCAGTGCACGTCATATCTACCAGTCGGACGGTCGAACAGTTGCTTAGGCTTTTATATATGTATACATAGATTTTTTTGATTGATTTCAGAGAGGAAGGGAGAGGGAGAGATAGACAGAAACATCAATGATGAGAGAGAATCATTGGTCAGCTGCTGCCTGCACACCCCACACTGGAGATCAAGCCAGCAATCTGGCACATGCCCTGACCTCCTGCTTCATAGGTTGATGCTCAATCACTGAGCCATGCCGACTGAGCAAGATATGTGGATTTAAATGGTAGAACTGCTTCCTTAGCTGTTTTACTAAATCATGACACTTATTTTTCAGTCCCATCACTCATTATGCAAAGATTTTGGCTGAAATCTGATGAATACATTTCCATCTTGCCTACTATTACTCATTTGTTGCAGCAAACTAATTAGGTATCGTACATTTTTATATTGTTCACAAAGAACTTCAAAATCGATAGCAATTTTATTTGAAAAATATTTAGGTTGGTTTTAAAAATCCTATAAGACATGAGTTTTTATAGGCAATATTCATTATTTTCAATCACAAAAGAAGCTACATGCATTATTTTCAATAAAAGTTAGGTAACAAAAGAAACAGCAATCATCAACATAGCATAGTTGGTATGGACACAGATCCTGGATCCAATTGTCTAAACTGGAATCCCAACTCCTCTATTCACTACTTGTGTAGCTGTGGGCAAGTTACTTAGCATCCTATGCCTCAATTTTCTCTCTTCTAAATTAGGATTCTAATAGAGGCTAATTCACTAAGGGTCATTATGAGAATAAAATAAGCCAATATTTGTAAAGCACTTACTATAATATCTGGCATATAGTAAGTATATTTAAGTGTATGAAGGATTATGGGAAGATTCCTTGTGCCCTGTTAGAAGTGTCATAATTAAAATCACTTTTGAAATCAGTTCGGTATTATTTACCAAAGTAGGACATACACCTACCCTGTGACAGCATACCCGCCAAGAAACTATGTTTTAAAACAAGAGTAGTCCTAGCAGCTGTGTTTGTAAAAGACAAAACCCAGAAATAACTCACATGTCCATCTACAAGGAAATGGATAAATGAATAGTCACATCAAAGGCTATTCAGCAACAAAAAGAAATGAAATGAACAAATCACCACTACAGCCACATGGAAAAGTCCTACAAATGATGATGAGCACAAGAACCCAGACACAAAAAGCATACCCACTGTGATGCCTACTTTATCAAGTTCAGTGAGAAGGATAACCAAAACATTAGTTTAGGAATGCACATATAGGTACCAAGACTATAAGAAAAAAATAAAGAATCAGCACAAAAGTCAGGCTTGTGATTATCTCTGAGAACAGGAAGATAACTGAGGAAGGGCAACCAGATAAGGTGTGTGTGTGTGTGTGTGTGTGTGTGTGTGTGTGTGTGTGGTGTAGACCTTGCATGAGTGCTGATAACGCTCTAGTCTCCTGACCTGGAGGGTGTTTATAAATGTTTATTTTATAATTATTTATTAACTTATGTGCATAGATATTATGCATCTTTTTTTTATGTGTGTGATATTTCACAATGAGGAAATGTTTAAAAAAAAAAAACACACCCAGCTATACAAATCTTGCTTTCACAAAACTAACCACATTGATAATATCCTATATTATATGTATTCTGGCTCCAGATTCTTTGCTAAAATAACTGTCTATGAGATATATTGTGAATGAATTTAATGTAGTTGCTCTCACTGTAACCTTAGTTTGGACTCCTTCCATTATGTAAAAATATTTTTTTAATCTAAACAACTAATCCATCAGTGTTACACTTATACATGTCTTGCATACAACAGTTTTTTTTTAAGTCAATTGTTTTTTAAAATATCATTGAAAGATGTACTAGAAAAAGAATATCCTCTCAAATACCCCTTTCCTTTAATGGTTCACCAAAAAGTGTTATTTTAAAATGTATTTTGCTATTAAAACACAATCTAATAAATAGCACTCTGAAACAGAATCTATTAAAACCATAACATGAGATATATATATTGAAACCGCCTGCACTTGTGGTTTAACCTTATCATAAATTTCCCACACTGTGTAACTTGTTCCAATACCTGTGTCTTTGGGTCTTGAGCAATATTTTATATCTATATTCTTAAGGTATTTGCTGCCAAAGGAATGCAGTTGTTGTTTTTTCCATTTGTGTGCCATGTATAGTTCAGCCATTTGTATCTTCGCAAGAAGAAAACTATTTTCTCAATTGTGTGCTGCTTTTTGACTTTCCTTTTTAAAGAAAGTTCAGAAGAGGCTTTATAGCATTTATAATTGGTGAGTTTTCTTTAAAGTATCAGCTTGAATAGTAATTTACTTTAATATCCTGTAAATATTGTTGAGTTTTATCTTCATGTCTGATGCCTAGTTTTTAAATGGTTACCTAATTGTGATCAGTTCAGCATATCATTATCTATTAACTATACTACACACTTAGAGTGAAGTTGATGTTAAGAAAAAGTAAGATGCAAATTCATACCTGAACCAATGTTCTTTATAATTTCAATTATTATGGCCAACTTATTGTCAGATCTGATTAGTCATTAGTTTTTCACTTCCCAATATGGATCCCAAAGAGTGTCAGAAATGTCAGTTTAGCCATTTGTGTTTGCCTATTATTGCATTATTAATACTATCTCCATTGGTCCATGCTGTAACAGTTAGTTTACTTAAATATCCATAAATCCGCTTAGATACAAAAGCTGCCACATGTGGCAATAAGTTGACAATCAACAAAGGAGAGAGCCCTCTGTCCCCCACCTTGTGCTGTGCTCCCACCCACTCCCAAGAACACCACGTGCTTGTCCACTTACAGATCAAGTGGCAGTGCTGGCGCAAAGCCTCATCCTATCTAATAAAAGAGTAATATGCAAATTGACCATACATCCACTACACCCACAAGCCACGCCCACCAGCCAATCAGGAGCAAGTGTGCAAATTAACCCAACAAAGATGGCTGTGGCCACAAAACCAGCAAGAGGCTTGGGTTTCCCTGGCAATGGAGGAAGCCAAGCTTCCTACACACCCTGGCTGGCCCAGCCCTCCTCTCAAAGCTACAAAGTTTCAATTATAGAAGATAAATAAATCCCAACAAAAATGGCTGTGGCCACAGAGTGAGCAGGAGGCATGGGTTTCCCTGGTAATGGAGGAAGCCAAACTTCCTGGCCGGCCCTGGCCTTCGCTTAAGGCTACAAAGTTTCAATTATAGAAGATAAATAAATCCCAGATACCAGGGCCTCCGCTTGGGTTGCCAGGGGGTGTGGCCAGCCTGCAAACCACCACAGGCCCCTCGCCCATGCCCCAAGGGAATCCCCACTCTGATCCAGGACACCCTTCAGGGCAAACCAGCTGGCCCCCATCCATGCACCAGGCCTTTATCCTATCAAAGAGTGATATGCAAATTGACTGTCACTCCAACACACAAGATGGCTGCCCCATGTGATCAAAGATGGCTGCCCCATGTGGACACAAGATGGCTGCTACAAGATGGCCATCAGTGGAGGACAGTTGGGAGGGATCAGGCCTGCAGGGGAGGGCAGTTGTGGGCGATCAGGCCAGCAGGGGAGGGCAGTTGAGAGGGACCAGGCCTGCAAGGGAGGGCAGTTGGGGGCGATCAAGCCTGCAGGGGAGGGCAGTTAGGGGTGACCAGGCCAGCAGAGGAGGGAAGTTGGGGCAACTGGGCTTGCAGGGAAGGGCAGTTGGGGGGGACCCAGGCCTGCAGGGGAGGACAGTTAGGGGTGACCAGGCCTGCAGGGGAGGGCAGTTAGGGGCAATCAGGCTGGCAGGGGAGCAGTTAGGCATCAATCAGGCTAGCAGGGAAGTGGTTAGGGGTGATCAGGCTGGCAGGCAGAGTGGTTAGGGGCAATCAGGAAGGCAGGCAGGTGCGCAGTTGGGAGCCAGCAGTCCTGGATTGTGAGAGGGATGTCCAGCTGCCCGTTTAGGCCTGATCCTGGAATCGAGCCTGAACGGGCAGCCGGACATCCCTCATGGGGTCCCAGATTGGAGAGGGTGCAAGCTGGGCTGAGGGACACCTTCCCCATGCACAAATTTCATGCACTGGGCCTCTAGTATTAAATATTAGTAAAGTTTAGTTTCTTTCTCTCTTTTTGCTTTAAAACACACACACACACACACACACACACACACACACACACACACGCTTGTAAACAGAAGTTCAAATACTCAATTCTGGAATTTCAGGGTCTCCTGCACCCCATTTTGGAGACCCTTGCTCTAGATAAGTAGTCTTCAAATTTTTAACGTTAGAAAGCACTATTTTTAATGAAAATGAACATGAACCTCTAATACTAAAAAAAATAGATGGCAATAAGACTTTGATGTGGGAACAGTAGGGGCTCAGACCCCTCTAGGCATTTTTCTCCCCTACCTCTTCAAGTGGACTTGAAGATTCCTCCATGGAAACCTAGTTTCCTTAAAACACAGTAGGAAAAATCTTATGCCAGGCTTCCTTCTGCAGACCTGCCTTTACTAACACTTGCTTCCTCGTTAGGCATTAAGGAACCAGCATGTTTTTTAAAGGCTGGCATATTAATATTCATGATCTGGGGACCAATGATAGTTCAGTGAGTTACCTCCCATATTCCTTACATTCATTTGTGGCTACCTTTAATCTGAGGATATGGACATCTATCAAAATGAATATAAAATGGTGGCATTTCACCCAACAAAATAGGAAAACATGTTGTTTGGGCTGGAGGCACTTCCTTGTGTGTTCCCCAGTGAACCTGAGTTTGGAGAACATATGATAATCCAATTTATTACACCCTGCTTAAAAAAAATCTAATGCTACTAATGAGGGAAACTACAGATATATAAACCAAATACAAACCTATAATAATAAAAGCATAATATGCAAATCGACCAAACGGCCAAACAGCGGAACTACTGTCCGAATGACCACACTATGACACCCACTGGTGCCAGGCCAGCCAAGGCGGGTGCGATGCGATTGGTTGGGGGTCCGGCTATTGCCCCATGATTGACCTGCAGAGGGAGGCCCAGGCCATCAGCCAGTGGGGTGACTGATCAATCAGGGGGCTCCACAATCACCCCAAAGAGGGAGACCCAGGCCATGGACCAACGGGCTGCAGTGGCTAGCCTGGGCCTCCCTCCACAGGGGCGATCTATTATGGAGCCCTGGCCGGGCCTACCTCTTTGGGGCGATTGATCACAGGGCTCCCAGACTGTGAGAGGGCACAGGCCGGGCTGAGGGACACTCCCCACCCCACCCCCACCCCCTGTTCATGAATTTCGTGCACCAGGCCTCTAGTTGTAAATAAAAGGGAAATAACTATAAAAATGTTTTAAGATAATTATGGGGGGAAAAAAACCATTAAGATACCAGGAAATGGATCATCTTTGATAGTATATTAACCATGATAACTAGCACTAACTGCTGTAGTAATTGACCCTAAAATGTCTGGCTTAACTTGATAAAAATATGTTTTCTCATTCATATTACAGTACAATGCATGCTGTGAGAAGGCTTTACTATGACCGGTCATTTAGGGACTCGAGCTTCTTCCACACTGAGGACCAACAAATTCAAACATGTGGTGTCAAGGTTGACCTAGTTTTATCCAGTTGGTAGATGGAAAGATAAAAGAGAGTGGGGAAGGCACACCTTCTCTTAACTGCTCAGCAGGGATTATGTTCCACTGGTGAGAACTAATCATATGATCCTACCTACCTGCAAAAACCTTGGTAAATATGGTTTAGCTATGGGTCTTGGAAGAGAAAATGGGTTTTGGTTAGCATCTAGCCAGGCTTTGTCATACATTCAGAGGTTTGTCTAGGGATTCCCGGTCTATAACTTGAACATCACCAGGTCTGCCTTTGGAAATCTCTTGGGAAGTCTCTACCACTCTCTTTTCAACCTGCTGTAATAAAGGAATTTGCTTGACAGCACTAATTTCAGCTCTTGTTCCCAGAACAAGTCCCGGTCTTCCATGTTTTCACACCTTTGCATGTGATTTGTATATGATGTCCAGTACTCCTTCCCTCCCAGCCTCCTCTTCCTCCAAGTCTCCTCTTCATCTTTTAAGACCTAAGACAATGTTTACTTTCTCTATGAACTTGCTCTAATGATACAGAAGACACAGATCTCTACTTAATGTTCACTGGACTTTACTCTTGTAGTTCCACTTTTATTACTAGATTCATTAGCCTGTATGAGAATTATTGAAGGAACCAGTATGTTTTCAAAAGGATTGGGTGCATTAACATTCACAATATAGTGACCATGAGTAGTAGACTTAGCTTCTAAAGGGTAAAGACTGAATCTTATGAATCTTAGTAGCTCCCATGCCTACTCAGCACAGGGTTGGCTCACATAATAACTGAGGGGAAATGCATCCTGTCTCCCTTCCTGCCACTTCCCAGTATCTCTCTCCCTCTTTTTGGTATTGTAGTAAAATCACAACAAATTTAGCAACCTCACCGTTTTTAACTGTACATTACAGTAGTGTTAACTATATGCCCCTTGTTTACGACAGAATTCAACAACTCCCCGCTTCCCCCACCTCTCCAGTTCTTAGTGACCACTGTTTCTAAGAGTGTGACTACCTTAAGCTATCTCATATAAGTGGGAAAATTCAGAATTTGGTTCTTTTGTGATTGGCTAATTTCACTTACTAAAATGCCCTAAAGATTCATTCATGTTGTAACAGATGACAGAATGTCCTTGTTTTTGAGGCTAATATGTCACTGTATGTACATATCACATTTTTATTTATCCATGCATCCATTATGTGTCTTTGATTTTGACCTGTGGTTGCGGGAGAGGGCTAAGAGAAAATATATTTTCTATTGACCCCAGAGAAAAGGTTTTCTTGTACTTAAATATTATAGGATGGCTTAGGTTCTGGAGACTAAAAGATAAATTATACTAAGTGCAAAGGGAAATTAGATTTTTTTTTTTAAATCAGTGACCACAGAAAGAATGCCTCCTACTATGCCCCATCTGAGCATAAGATACTGACACTCTTTTCATGGGAGCAACAAGGGTCCATAATAAAAAGCTGTTCTCGTTCCAAAGGCCTCTTACCCTAGTCTTCTCACCACCCTACTCAGTACCTCCTGCTTCATACCCTCAAAATAGCTCTGTTGAGAAAAGCAGCAGCAAAATGTTAAAGTAGGGTGAAATAAATGAATAAAAGGATAAATAAGAACTCTTTCAACAGAGAGCACTTGTAAGAATTTTTCATGTTTATGGAGAAGCTGAGCCCAGAGTAACCTCTGGCCCTTCTTGGTATTAGTGGATTCCAGTATTCATTTGCACCGAGGTAGTGTGAGGCCCTTAAGAGACATTTCATAACCTTCGCTACAGTGCGTTATCATGAAGGAATCTAAAGTAACCTTGCATTAGCATGAACATTATTTTGCAGTTGGTCCAGGGACTATTATGAAATACGTAGCCATAATGTGTGCTGGGGAAAAAAATCTCCAAGAAAACTAACATTCAGCTTGTAAACGCGTCGACCACCTCATGCATAAGTTGTTTAAAACCACGGCACTAAGAACCCCAGCACTTAAAATCCTGCAGGTTTTGGTAAAATATGCCAAACGTAGCTTGAAATTGTAAATAATCCCCCCAGAGCGATATTAGCAAATTGGTGTGTGAACAAAGAGCCCTTTCTGCACCAGCATGAATGCTGCCTTCCCCCACCGCACCCCCCAAGCGCGATTTTAGAGAAGAGCTGAAGTACATGTTGACAAACGACAAAGCGGCAGACGTGGTAAAACACTTTCTGTCAAGGCCCAGGGGGAAACATCGGGCTGCTGGAGAGGCGGGCGGGCTCGAATCCCTAGCTTCACTAACCTCCTTTTTCCAGTCTTTAGGGAGCGGGGCCTCACCGCCCCACCCCCCTTTCCCTGGCTCTGGTTACAGCCTTTCGAGTTGAACAAACTTGCTGCGGGCGGATTGGCGATCGGGAGCTGCGGCTTGGGCGGTGCATTTATTCATTTATATTCCGCCGCTTCCCGGGCTCCGGGGCCTCCCCGGCAGCGCGTCCCCCGCGTCCGCCCGACCCCCGAGGCCGGCACGTGCTGCGCCCTCCCCGCCCGCCCGCCCAGCCCAGGGGGCGGAGGCCCAGCTTTTCTCCGAACCCCCTTCGGCCAGGAGGAGGAGCAGCAGAAGGAACAGCAGAAGCCGCAGACAGCGACAGCTGCCCGGCCGAGGGAGCGTGGCGGAGAGGGGCTGCAGCGCCAGGGCGCCCAGGGCTCCCGGGGCGGCGGTGGCGGTGGCCGGAGGTGGGGAGCGGCGCGGCCGCCCTGGATGTTCCCGGGCACTTCCTGACTGGCCAGCCCCGGGCTCTCGGCTGGCCCCGCACGCCCCCCACCCGGGTGCGCGCTGCCTGGCGGGGCCCGCTCAGCGTCGGCCGCACCGCGGTGGAGCGCGCGAGGGGGGTCGCGGCCGGGGATGAGCTGATTGCGGGTAAACACGTCGCGGACAGGACCGGGAGGCCGTGGGGAGCCGCATTTCTCGAGTCGTCGCCCAGCCCTTGGCTTGGAGATCATGTACGTACGCGGCGGGGTCCTGCTATTGTCTCTCCTCGGCGCGCGTGCTGCGCCCCAGGGCAGGGGCTGGTGCCCGGCCTCCGCGCGCCGGCCCCGCACTTCCTGTCCGGACCGAGTGCTCCCGGCGCTGACCGCGCGCTCCTCTCCCTCGGCCCCTCTGTGTCCTGCAGGTCCATCCACATAGTGGCGCTGGGGAACGAGGGGGACTCCTTCCACCAGGACAACCGGCCGTCCGGGCTCATCCGCACTTACCTGGGGAGGAGCCCGCTGGTCTCCGGGGACGAGAGCAGCTTGTTGCTGAGCGCGACCAGCACCGTCGCGCGCCCAGTGTTCACCGAGTACCAGGCCAGCGCGTTCGGGAACGTCAAGCTGGTGGTCCACGACTGTCCCGTCTGGGTAAGGCGCGGCAGCTGCTCTCTGATGAGGCGGACACAGCTTTTCTTTCATTTTTCCCCCCTCTTCCTCCTCCCCGCCTCGTCCTCCCCTCTCCCTCCCCCCGTCTTTTATGTATGTGAAGTGACCGGTAGAGTTTTCGAACATGTGAGGGGAAATCTTTGGTTCTTTGTTTGGTCGGGCAGGGAGCAGCCCAAAGAGCGCTCGTAGAAGGCACGAAGCCCAGCGGGAAAGTGGAGCGCTCACACCTCGCGGCTGTGGCTTGTCCCTTGGTAGACGCTGACAGTTGAATGTGCCAACCACGAGGGATGGGGTCACCACGTTTCACCAGCAGAGAGCAATGTTTTTATGCCTGCCCTGGGAGTGATAGTGTAATATTAGTGTTCTAAAAATAAACCCTCTCTCTCAAAGCTGCACACAGGCAAAAATACATTCCACTGGGCAGGTCAGAGACAAGACCTGGAAAGGAGAAGGACAGGGACTGAGAATTAATTTCAGAGAACTCATTTATATTACTGTGTACCTTTGACATTTTTTATTTAGTGTTTTCAATTTTGATAATATGGATACTCTTGATATATTAGGCATTTGATTTTAGTGATCCATAGATCAGAAATGATATTACTAATATGCTTGGAATTTTTTAAAAGCTTTAAATTTTGCAATAATTGACAGCAATTGTAATGAAAGTGATAAATGCTAATTCGACTCTTGACTGTTTGATAAAGGGAGAAAGGAATCCACTCCCTGACACATATAAACGTTTTCAGTACACAATAACATCATATTTTTTAATGTTTTCGTTTAATCTTATTTGAAAATTCCTGATTCTTTACTGGTATTAGAGTTATATTGCTACTAAAGATTAGATTTTGTAAAAGAAGAAAGTTTGTGTCTGAAAAAGGGAATACAAATTATCATTATGTGAGATTTTTACATTTAGCAAGTTTTAAAAACTGAATTTGGGGCAATAAGGAACTAATACACCTTTCTAAGGAAATGTATAGAATGTACAAATTTCTATATTGTGGAAAAAGATCACTTGTCCAAATAAATTTGTGATTAAAGGAAGTTTACATTAATAGACTAAAATAAATGAAAAACAGGCCTTTTCAATAATAGTGATGCTATTAAACTCCTAGTGATGAAAGAGATGCTGCTGATAAGAAGCATTGGTAGAGAATTTATTGTTTGAAGTCCATGCAAGCAATTAAAACACTGCTTTTAACTTTGGTATTTTAGTGTGAAAGACTTTACAGTCTAAAAATTTATTGGTTCTACATGAACTTGATCAACCATTGAGTGAATATGAGGAAATAAATGTCAGGAATATAAAATAAGCTGAATTAGGATGTTAGGATTACCTTTTACATTTTTTTATTTGAGCTGTTAACTCTTTCCTATTTGTTAATTTAGCAAACAGCAGTACTTGTGATCCAATGAAATCTTCCAAATAGATTAAAATAAGCCCCAGTGGATTTTTGCCATTTACTGATTGTTATGTTTTATCATAAAATCACCTTTTGTTTGGTTAGACTTGGGCCCTATTTAAGGCACTGAATTGTAACCAGGTATAGTTTTCTAGGTTATAATGGTTTGCAGACATAGTAGAAAATATTTGTAGAGCTATTCTTTATAAGGTGCGGGTCTTCTCTTGGTGTTAAATAAAAGCACATCAGAGATATTAAAGTTGGTTGTATTCATCAGCTGATAATTTGATATGTACTGAGTCAGAATATTAAATATAACAGAGCAGATACAGCACAGGTTTCGATATCAAAAGGACCTGATTTCAGATCCTCACATTGCTACTAGGTGCTTGTATTCCTTGCTAAGTCACTTGTCCCCTTTGCGCCTTACTTTCCCTATGTATAAAGTAAATGTAATAATCCCTGGCCCCTAGAGCTGTGCTGGAGAGTAAACGAGCTAGTACAGGTAAAGATCTTAGGGTAGGAACTGGCATGTAGTAGGTACTCAGTAAGTGCTAGCTACTGTAACAATAGTGTATTTGTTACAGCTTTAGTGTAGCCATGTATCACTTATGCTAAGCCAAAGTAGTTTTCCCATGTATCATTCAAGATTTAAACAAATAACAGTACATCGATGCAGAAATGTTAGTACTTAGTATTGTATTTGCAGCCCCACAATCAGGTTGAATAAAATAGTTTTGCTATAAAAATTCAGATTCGTTTTAGTTTTAAAAAGATGAGTTTGATTCTCCAAATGTGACTCCAAGCCTTGTGTTACATAACCTCCTAGAGGAAATCCTGGAGCTGATTTACAAGAGGCGGGAAAATTTTATTTCCTTCATATTTCTAGAACCAGTGGAGCATTTTTCTCTTTGAGAAGAAATGTGGTGTTTTCTTGGAGCTAGAATGAGATAGCTGTGCTTCTCTTTTCTAGTTTTCTTCTCTAGATCTGTAGCCTTACTCTGGATCCTTGCCATATAAACTTGGCATTTAAAAAATAAATGTGCTTCAGATTCATTTTATGTAGCTCATTACTTAGTATGTCTCCCTCAAACCCACCCTTTTTTGTTGCAGTTATTTTATTTCTAGATCTTTTCCTGTTTACCAAAAATAATTCCACAAGAAGCAGTGAAGTAATGCATGCAGTTTTCTTGTGCAAGGGTTGAAACTCTGATTTGTATTAAAAATAAAATGATTTATGTCTTTAGATTCCCAATACCATAGTGTTAATGATGCCAAAGCCCATTTTCTCATGACATTTTCCCTTAAATGTTTCTCTCTCTACCCACTGCCCAACCCCCTTACATCTCTCCAGTAACTCTGGAATTTTTAACTATTTGGAATGCAAAGAGCAAGTTACTTTTGTTTTGTTCTCTTAGAGTTAAATGGCTGCTTACTATTGTTTCCACTTATGTTAAGTTTTTGTATACCATTCTTCTGATGTCCTTTTCCATTGTTACACTTATATACCCTCTAACTATAACAGATACAATTGGAACTGAATGGGTTTTGTGGTTTGGGATTTGGAAATTAGTCGGACCTCTGCCGGGAAGCTTTCACATTTTCTTGATCTGTTTCCCCCATGTTACACCCTCCACTAAGTGCAAGACTTTGCACTTTCTATTCCTGTATTTTGCCTTTGGGTTTTTTTGTTTGTTTTCATCTTCCTTTAAAAATGTGGTGTTCATCCTACTTTCAGCAGGGTATGCATACCTAAAAATTTGTAATTCTTGTTATTCTGAGTGTACTTGTAGGAAATGGGTGGGTTGGGAAGGTGCAGGGAATCGACTCAGGTTTTGCTGGGGCTGTGGAGGTACTGGTGAGAAGAAGCTCTCTGCCCAGGGTACTGCTGGGTAACACTTCTCTAGAATTTTCCATCCTAGGGTAAGAGCCCTGATACACAGGCACAGATCTCGATTGATTGATTCAAACACTATTAAACTTGTTTTAGACTCCTGTGTCAAAATGAACACTTCTGTAATCCAGCAGTTTTTGGACCTGTTAGCCGCATCTACCTGTCTATTTTATTTGTGTGTGTGTGTGTGTGTGTGTGTTGTGTGTATGTGTGAGTGTGTTCCAGTAAATCTTTATTCACACAAAAATAGGTGTCAGGCCATATTTTCTTAATCCAGCTTTATTACATCCATAAAATACATAGAAAAGGCCACATGACAGGACAAATAATGATGAATAGTTAACTAGAATTTGAGAAGAAATTATTTATGCATATTTAGCAGTGGTATTAAGACACATAAAGATGTTTTCTTTCTACTATTCACACAAAAACTTTGAAAAACTTAAAGCACTGAATTTTAAGGATTAGGGTCCATAATGAATTATTCTTGGCCCCAGTTCTAAATGTAAATATTAGAACTCTCGTGCAAAAGTAAATATTTCAAAACTAGAAAGACTTATGCTGAATTTTTTTTAATCCTCACTCGAGGATATGTTTTCATTGATTTTTAGAGAGAGAGGAAGTGGGGAGAGAGAAAGAGAGACATCAGTGTGAGAGAGAAATGTCCATTGATTGCCTCCAGTACATGCCCTGACTGGGGATCAAACCTGCAACCTTTTGGAGCATGGGACAACACTCCAACCAACTGAGCTACCCCACTAGGGCCTACATTTTTAACTTATATGAGCAAAATACATGAACTGCAAGTAGAGTTCTTACCATGTTAGCATCTTACAATACACAGTATCTTTTAATGGAGGCACCCTTCCCACCATGCACATGCATGTACACACTATATGCATGCGGTGCTGTCCAAAGTATACATGAAAGTATGTATGAATTTTGAAAATACGAGTAAAATATATGGAGCTCCACAGAATTTACAGTGCATTACAATTCAAAACACTGAATAATTCCGCAGTGTCTAATTGGGTCAAGGAAAATCCTCTGAAGCTTCCTTACTCATACTGTGATGCTTTGCATCTAATGTATAGGGTTATGTCTTTAAAATTATTAGATGGTAAGAATAAGGCATCATTTTAAAACCAAGTGCTTATTTTTAAACACAAATATTGAAAGAAGTTGCTTATTTCATTAGATGCTCAGGAATTCTCTAGATTGTCTACCACTACTTAGTTGTCTAGGCTAAATGAGTAAATAAAAAGCTGGTAGACTTGAAACATTTAAAAAATTATGTAGTTACTTTTGTAAAAGAAAATTTTTAATGAATTCCAAAAGTTAAAATATAACAAAAAAATTAAACTACTGATACATGATTAATTTGAAGACAGACTAAAGATTACTCTTTGCATTTTGGTTTAGGACATTTTTGACAGTGACTGGTACAGTTCTCGAAATCTGATTGGGGGTGCTGACATCATTGTGATCAAATACAACGT
Source organism: Corynorhinus townsendii (assembly GCA_026230045.1). Classification (NCBI taxonomy): domain Eukaryota; kingdom Metazoa; phylum Chordata; class Mammalia; order Chiroptera; family Vespertilionidae; genus Corynorhinus; species Corynorhinus townsendii. Next base: position 28,892,186 of record JAPDVU010000012.1, read on the forward strand.
AAATGACAAGTTTTCATTCCATGAAGTGAAGGATAATTATATTCCGGTGATAAAAAGAGCATTAAATTCAGTTCCAGTAATCATTGCTGCTGTTGGTACCAGACAAAATGGTAAGTATTACATTTTCTCTTTTATAATGAGAGTACCATATTAATTTTAAATAGAGCTGATTTATTAATGATTAATATAATTTTTATTAACAAAAAAAAAAGCCTACATGACTGTAGGTTCAGGTGCCAGCTATTATCTCTTCATCATTGGATACCATCATGAGATGTCAAAGGAAAGTATTGAACACTGCTGTGATTACAATGCATCAAGTATCTCAGAGCCAACTCAAAAAACACTTTGATGTGGTGATACCTTATATTTCTTAATAGTACTGGTATTTTCTCAGTAAAACTGTCTTTAAATTTTTTGAGTTTTATTCATTTATTTATTTTTATGGAGCTATAGCAGAGTAAAGGACATGAAGTTCACTGATATTTGAGTGCAGCATTTTTACATTTGTATACATCCATGCAGCCATCACACTGATTGAGATACAGAACATTTTCAGTATGTAGGAAGGCTCTCTCTCACCTCTTCCCAGTTATAATAACACCCCTCCCCAGAGGTAACCGCTGTTCTGACTTCTAAAAACATAGATTAGTTTTACCTATTCTTGAACTTCATACAAATGTAATGACTGGTGTCTGACTAATTTCAGTTAGCATAATACTTTTGAGATTCATCTATGTTGTACTTATCTGTAATTTGTTCTTTTTATTGCTGCATATTCTATTGTATGAATAGCTGTAATTTATTTATCCATGCTCCTTTTGATGATGCTTAGGTTTCTACCAACAATTGGGGCTGTTGAATCATAGGGTAGGTACATGTTTAACATTAGTAGATACAAATAAAGTAGGTTTGACCCTTCCTTGACCCCACTTCCCCTCTATTTCTCTATTTTTCTTCTTACTGCTGGCTATGATTCTTGAAAGTATCTTCCCATTCATTCTTCAGTGCACTACAGTCTAATTTTGACATTTACAATTACATTGAGTTCTCAGGGTTGCCAGGTTATATGCTTATTGCCAAGTGTAATACATTTCAATAATAATTTGCTCTTTGAAATTATTCAAACACACCTCTTCCTTTGGTTAATAAAGTTATTTATGCTTTAGTAATTGTTCTAGTTCTGTCTTCTTTACTGCCCCCCCCCCCCCCCCCCCGCACACACACACACCAACACACCAACACATCCTGTTGCCCAGAGTTCCATCTGTTGACTTCACCTTTTCTTGCTCTTTACTCTGACCAGGAGCCCGCTCATCCCTTGCCCCAGCTTGACCTGTATCAACACTGATGATTACCCAGTCTCTTTCTCTGGCTCCAGTCTCCCGCATGACCCATAGCTCCACAGACATCTTCCTCATCCTACTGAATTCCCTGTCTTGGTGAATAATTTCAAAACTATACATTCATCCAAACTAGAATCATCCAATCCTGCTTTCTCTCCCATCCCCTATATCCAGTTGACTGAGGGGCTCTAGATTTTACATTTTAAACGAATCTCAAATTCATGTTTCCTCTCCATATTCACTGGATTTTAGATCCTACTCATTTAATTTTCTGTCATAGCAGCCTTCTTTTTGATCTCCTAAAGAGGGGCAGTTCCAGATTTTGTAGGACCTGAAACTTACACAATTTTAGAGGTTCTTTGTAAGGAAAAAGAAAAACAACTACAAAATCACAGATGCTTATATGTACAGAAGTGAAAATGTATGAAAGAGAAAAGAAACAACAGATTGTAAATCTTAAACAGCTGTCAAATACCACAAGATATTTAAACAATGTTTCTATTATTTAACAGCTTGACACTTCTTTAACTTTTCTTATATTTTGGGGTCCACATGGTCTTTGATGACCTCTTGATATGATAAGCACTTTTTCATGTTTTCTATAGAGAGAAGAAAATGATAGTTTTCTTCCAGCACATTTCTTCACTGTCCCCAGCGGTGCTGGGCACTATCGTTTGTGTTGTGTCCGCCTTTTAGCATGGCATCAAATAAATCGGCACAGTGGGTGGCAGGAACATTCCTGAGCCTCTTCAAGCCAGCTCTAATTAATTTTTGAGTTCTTCCTTATTTTCTGGCACAAGATGTCCCAGGCTCACCTTACCCTTTGCCTGCGCCAGGCCTGGAATTAGTCCCTTCTTCAAGGAGCCCTGGTTCCTGATAATGAGTAATGAATGATATTTAGAAACCAAGATCTGGGCTCTGGGGTGTTCATTACTTTAGGTGTCAGGGCTTCTAGGCATATATATATTAAATCATTGATACCCTTCTTCTAGTCCGATATTTTAATCTTATTTCTATAATTTTCTAATGTAAAGTTGTGGCTAAAATACAAGATAGGGCTATCCTCTGTGTCATATGCCCATCATACTGAACTATGTGAAGAACTTAATGTCTTTCTTTAGATCTGGGAAGGTCCAGCTTCCTGACTTCTTCAGATATCACCTTCCCTTCATTTTCTCTATTCTTTCCTTTTGGGACTCTTATGAGACTGATGTTGAAACTTCTGGATCTTGCCTCCATTTCTCTTATCTTTTTTATTTCTTATCCCTTATTTCTCCCTGTCACATTATGGAAGAATTCTTGTTCTTTTTTTTTTTTTTTTTTCCTTCCCCAACTCACAAATTAGTTCTGGGTCTATTGCTTTTTAAAAATTTTCAGCAGCTTTTCATATCCAAGATCTCTAATTGGTTCTCTTTCATAATTTTTTGTTCCTGTTTTAAGGCTATAACTACTTAAAAAAAAACCTTCTCAATTAATTATACTTATTTTAAGATTCCGTTTTGATTGCTCTATTAAGTTTGGTTTTTAGTGGGGGGCATTTTATAAGCCTTTCCATTTGATGAGATTTTATTTCATGATATGGATGCTTCTCAAATGTTTGATAGTTCTTAATTTGCCTACGTTTGCAATTTAGATTCCCTGTTGATGCCTTCCTCCTCCTCTGCCCATCTGCTCTCTGGGGTAGGCGTGGGAGTGGAAGTACAAACAGGATCTGCAGGCCCAGCAGCTTTCACTAGGATACTCCGCTACTCTCCACTGGGTCGCCCTTGGGACTCCCTCCCTCCCCAGTCATTGAGCAGGGAGCATTCTTGATGTTGACACTTCATGACCCACCCGTACTCAGAGCTTCAGCTTTCTCCTTGGGTCCTGTGTCATCAGCCTTTGGCCTTTCATGCGCTCCTAGTTTCTGGGCGAGAATCTCTCCTCTGATTTTTGTGTTGCTGTATATACATATCTCCCTTCTTCCCTCCCTTCCTCCCTCCCTTCCTCTCCCATCCCTCCTTTTCTTCCCTTTTTCCTTTCTCCCTCGTTCCTCTTACCAGCTTCTTCTCTTTATTTTATCATTTTATGATTCAGCAAGGAGAAGAGGTTGCAGTGTGGGCCAGGCTTGTCATCTTGAAACTGGAAGTGAATGTGTTCTATTTTTTCTCTCATGTCCAGGCCTCTGCGAATGCCACATCCTCTGATTGGAGTGCCCCTCTGCACACCCCCATCCTACCTGCATAGCAAATTCATGTTTATCTTTTAAATCAGTGCCTCTTCTGTGCAGCCTTCCATAATCCCCCAGGCAGAGTTCATTTTCTTCATTTCCATGGTGAATTTGTTTACCTTTATTTTAGTACTTACATTATAATTGTTTGCAGTCATGTCTATATTGGCTCAGTTGATTATAAATTTCTTTTATCTGTGTGTCCTTATATCCCTAGTATTTGATGTGGTAGGGGCTTAATTCATATTTGCTTAGGAATGCTTTCATCTTTTTATGAACGATAAATACATGAGTGAAAAAAATAAATTTCACTGACAAGATGAAATTAACTTACCATATAAGATTTTATCACAAAATAATTACAAAGCTAAATTTGTCTATTCAACTCAAGGACATTTATTGTCTCCCCTCCCCCTGCCAATCCCTTGTAATACATGAAACTCCTGGTAACTCCTCTCGTTTTTTTTTTTTAGAATTAGTTTAGCAAATACAATCAATCTCATCTCTCCTTTGTTACCCATGTTTTGACAAGCTTGACTGTGTATATCTTCTTCATTGTTCTGGGCTCTGAATAAATTTTTGGCTTTTACTAAATATTGCATTAATCTTTAAAGTAGGAAAAAGATCTTCCAAACATGCCTAGGGTGTATTCATAGCCTTCAGCTCATGAAAATTGGCATCCTATCTTCTTTTTGAAGCTCTGATGTAGCCTAGTACATTGCCATGCTAGAATTCTTACAAGGATTTTTGAAAAAATATGTTTTTATTGATTTTAGGGAGAGGGAGAGAGAAAAAAAATCGATGTGAGGGAAACATAGATCGGTTGCCTCCTGTATGCCCCCTACTGGGGATTGAGATTGCAAACCAGGCATGTACCCTGACTGGGTATCCGACCAGTGACCTCTTGGTGTGTGGGACGATGCTCAACCAACTGAGCCACACTGGTCAGGCATTACAAGGGTTTCTAAAAGTTTCAAGCATTGGCAACATTGTAAGAATCACCCTAAAGGTTCACAAAGCCACCTCTTTGAAAGAGATGCCGGTTCATTTGAATTCCAGAGTTACATTGTGTTTGCTTTAAAATAATGGGCATTTAGTGATAACTAAAAAGATAACATAGAAGAAGAAAAACTACAATGTTAACTGGAAGCATAACACTCTGATTCACAAAGTCCCTTTGACCCTGAGGTAGTCTTGTAGGAGTAAACTCCTGAAGAAGGCTCCACAGTTTAAAATTATTTTGGGTCCTCTGATTGTTTCTGAATGCTTATTTAATCCGTAAATGTTTTGTTGATTTTCCTACCCAGCACATAATGCCTAGACATTTTTCTTTTTGTATGCGTGTGAACAAAAAGAAATGTCTTTTGTGACTAAAAGGCTATATAAGAATCTATAATAAAAGCATACTATGCTAATTAGACCGGATGGCCGAACAGTGGAACAAACCTTCCAGATGACCTTCTGTACAAAGCTGGGGCTGCCAGGGCTGAGGCAGCTGCCACAGCTGCAAGGGCCGAGCCCCTTGCACGAATTTCGTGCATCAGGCCTCTACTTAGATATAAGGAGGAGCTTTTTAGTGTCACTAAGATACGTATGGCTACTCACACTGGGAAACCCCACTGAGCTGGATTAAACCTGAAATTAGTTAAATTTTCCTTCAAATCAGATTATTTGTTAAAAAGTATTTTAAATTATGTTCACTTAATTTTCACTTGAAAACTACTGACTTTGCTTTATTTTTGTGTAGAAATAAAGTTTAATGCCTGCCCACCCCATTCCATTGACATAAGAAGAGCTTTGTAGACATAAGAAACCTTCTGTCTTCAGAAAATTAAAGGCGCTGTTTATGAACGCTTTGTAAAGAATGTGAAATACCAATGTTTTTTCAAAGTAGGCTAAATTCTGTGTGAAAATTTTATCTACCCCAAACCCAAAATGATCTTGGAAAAAGTAAATGCAGAAACTCAGAGTAGAACTTAAAGCATAATTTAGAGAATCCAAGTTTAACTGTTAAATCACCGTATGTTTGGAATCCATAATTCTTTATTCACACTGCATTTTCAGCTTATTTTTTGATGTCCCTTTATTTATCAGATGGAGCAAGTAACAGTTTTTTATTGTTTCTCCATTTCTAACACAAGGAGACTTGGACAGGTCACTCAACCTCCATGAGCCTCAGTTTCCTCCTCTCTTAAAATGAGGATATGAGTATGTACATGGTTTCTGAGCTCTCAAATGCTTTCAGTGAAGCTAAAATTATCTGTCAGGTGTGCACACAGGCAGAGTTACATACACAGTATGCACATGCACTAAATATCCTTAGACTACACCCTATGTATACATACATGTGCTCTATTAATATGCAGCTCCTTGATAGAAAATTTGTCGTGTAGGCTGTGGGGAGTTTCCCAAATGCCCTTTCAAGGCCACTGTTCTTACTCCCCCTGTTACTGGGCTCTTTGGCTGCTGATGCCACATAGCTGAGTCCCTTTCCAGGCATTACCCTCTGCCTATAGAAGCCGCTTTCCCAAGGTTATGGCTCCTGCACCCAGGGGTCCTCCTCTGATTGCTGGTGGATTTAGGAATACAAAGGTCCAGCTGCCTTTCCCCAAAGGAGAACCATTCTAAGGGCCATTTAAACTCCAGAACACCCTGTAGGATCAGCTGAGGGTATTGCAGTTTGAAATTTTCCTCTGCCCAATCCTACTTCCTTCACTCCTAAGAAGAGTTGTTCCCAAGATCACCCCCAGTAAACCACCTGCACACCGATTTCCATCTCAAAGTCGGCTTCCCAGGGAAGCCAACCTACAACAGCATGCATTTCTAGAAATAGATTTACCCTCTTTTGACTTGGCTGCCTTTGAACAGTGACATACCTCATGTTTTGGCATGAAACAAAATGAAGCCAGCTGACAAATACAGAGTTGAACATACATTTTTAGCCTTATTAAGGAGTGTACTTAATAGTAGGTTGACTTGGCACCTTCCCAGTCATAGATTTGTACATGTTACAAACATGAACCTTGGGACAGTGCACATTTTGAGTAAATACTTTTAATTCTGTCAGTTTTTTATTTTTTTCAATCTTGAAGAAAAAGATAGAGTGATTGAATTTGGTCTCTGCTTTAGAATCTAGTAATTGAAATGTCTTGATGAATAAATAAGAATACACTTTATATGAAATCTACAAAGAGGAGGCAGTTTTACAGCCTTGAAGCTTCAGGTCAAATTGAGGATTCTATTAAAATGAAAGTATAAGGTCTATTCAAACTTGGTGAATATATTTAAATGTATTACAGAGAGAGAGAGAGAGAACCCACTGTTTTCCATGGTTTCTATGGGCAACCAAGTTGTTAAATTTGTATTGATACTTAGGATGTCAAGGTTGCGTAAAAGGAAGCAGGCCAGCCATTACTGACTCACGGTACAGTTACTGTAATACTTGATAATATCCATAATCCTATTTTTAAATTCTTCTATTTTCTAAAATACTGTTTATTCTTCTTGCAGTTAAAGCTTGTTTATTTTAGGGACTTTTCATTGACGCTTTTTATTCAGAGTCTTAGTGGATCATGGATATACTAAATGCCCTTGAGCTGGTATGAGCGTTTAATTTGTTGCTTAATGTTCAGATCATCTGTACATTCCCCCCTCCCTTCCCCCCGCTCCCCCCCCCCCCCCAGTTTAAACTCAAAGCTCTTTGTTGCTCACATTCCTCTTAGAAGAATTACCTTGCACATGCCCACTGTGCACCTCAGACAGAGGAAGCTGTGTCAGTACGACCGAAGGGATCCAACTTGCTAAAGAGCTAGGGGCTACCTACCTGGAGCTGCACAGCCTGGATGACTTCTACATCGGGAAGTATTTTGGAGGAGTGGTGAGTGGAAATTTCTGTTACACCAATTAACGGCATTTGTCGGGTGTTTCTTAGGCTAGTTTCCAGAACCTCAATTCGAACTTTAATTTTAAAGGCATGATTAGTTTTAACCTTGAGAAATAATATAAGTGGGGGGAAAAAGATTTTGTCAGAATACAGTTATAATTTTATTTTTCTCTCCAAATGAAACATCTCCTATTGTCTTGTTTTGGAATTTTCCATTTGGTGCCACTTTATTTAAGTGTGTTTATTTACACAAACCCATGATGTCAGCTTTAATAGTCATCTTTAAATAGCTCAACCAGCCTGGCACCCTGAACCGGTGTGCCTGGAAGGTTCTCCTTCATTTCTGTCTACTTGAAAAGGGTAGTTATTCTTCTCTGTGTGAATGTTTCAGCAAGACTCCATGCACTTCGGATCTTGGTGTAGCTCAAACTGAGGATCTACGTACTGAGCAGCTTCTCGCTGGATGTGTGGGGAGCCAGGGCTAGTTGCTCAGTGGCAGTGACATTTATTGGCTCTGCAGGCACCTTGGAGGCCAGCGTCTAGCACACAGCACCTACCCTACCGGACTAGGGCTGCAGGGTCCCTGAGGAATGCTGTGGAGTTGTGTCATTTAAGTACTACTGACTTGAGAATTAAACTTCCCAACCCTCTAGGAAGTGGCTTCTTTGAATAGACAGATTTAGTCAGCCTTGTTAAGAGGTTGACACCAAGTTAACCCTGCATTAAGCAATAGCACTTTGGACTTTACCCTCAGTTCCCTAGCTACTCATCAAGTACCCTTTCCAATAGGCCAGAATATTCATTATGTAGATTTATGTTAAGACATTGAGGTTTCCACAGATAACTATAGAAATTTCATTTGTTCTGGAGTCACTAAACTCCAGATAAGAACCAAAGCTAAAATAAGGACCAGATATAAATGGTTCTGATTTCTACCAAATAGAATGGCTATTATTCACCCAGTAATATAAGAAACATTAATAGTAAACCACTATGGGAGATATACTCACTATATTGATATTATCAATGATTGAGAAACTTTTATCTTATTATATTGATAAGCAATGGGTAGAAAGACTGGGAGGGGTGAAACCTAATTTTCCTGTCAAGCAGATATTATAGTGGCTTAAAAAAAATCTTAATTTGGTTTAATACCCTTACATTTTCCTGAAATATCTACGGAGTTGGGGGGAAGGGGGAGATCGTTTTGTTTCATTTGTTGGAGAAGAAGGGTTGGTTCTCTTGGTGGAGATAAGGGTACAGGGAGGTCCTTAGGCCTGTTCCCCATTCAAGTTCCTGAACCTAAAACTCTCAGTCACTCTTCGCACCTCCCAGCTTTCACTTTCTCTTCTTTCCCCTCTTCGCTCCTAATACTAGTGTTACAGCGAGGGCTGGAGGTATGAAGAGAATTGGAAGATGTGGCCAAAGTTGGAAGAAAAACATGGCAGTTTCTTTTTTTCCTTAACTCAGTGTTTCCTTAACTTGTTTTTTCCTAAACTCTCTCAATGGGAATGTGGAGATAAGATCCGAGCGGTCTCTTCTCAGGCCCTTGAGAAGTAAAGTACAGCTGAGATCGTGAGTGTAATAAATGAAGATATTTGTAAGAATATGGGTGGAGATGATAATGTCAGAGTGAAAGGAGCATTTGAAATCCTGTGTTTGAGAGTCAAGGGTGAAGAGCTGTGCAGGATTACCTCAGATCAGGGCAAGGCAGGCCTGTGCCCTGGAGCTTTAGAGAGCCCCATTAGCTCTTCTCCAGTGCACCCTCCCCACAGGGCATGAGATGCTGGAGCCGAAGGGATGTGCTCTCTAGAGCTGGTCGCCCCTTCCAGACCCACAGTATCTAACATGGTAGCCACTAGCCACAAGTGGCTAATTACATTTAAATTAATTACAAATTTTCAGTTCCTTGGGTGCACTTGTCTCATTTCAAGTGCACATTTTAATTGCTACATGTGGCTACAGTGCTGATTAGCACAGATATTTCAGAACATTTTCATCAACACAGAACAGAGGGTTGTATTGACCATGCTCCAAAACCCAGGTCCCCAGAACTCTCTGTTTCCCAGGCCTGCTCAGGACTCTTTCCTGGGTCCATCCTCCATGTGGACCACAGTGCTGGTGTGTGCACCCCTGGACCTGAGAGGTGGGTGAGGGGATATTGTGTAAGAGGATTGGGGAAGGGAGAGAAGATGGAGCTTGGATGTGTAGCTTGTGTGCATAAACCTCCCCAAGGCATGGAATGGAGCAGGGGCTGAGAAAAGAAGGGGTGATCTTGGGGCCCAGGAGTTAGGGCCCCTCTCCCTGTGCTGCACCAGACTCCGAGGACTCGGAATTTAAATCCGAACCTGGCCCTCCAGGCTTTTATGATGACATATTTGTCAAAGCAGGAGGATACAGTATTTTCCCATAACAGTTCGTTTTCTTGATTTATATAGTTTAAATATTTAGGTTATGTGGTACGGAGACCTGCATTTGTACTTTTGCCCCAGGCCTCACAATGTAAAGCATAGGCCTGGAGCTGTGTAAGTACGTGTGGTTAAGATTTTAAATTTATAAAAATAAAGGATATATTTGTAAGGAATTTATTCAGGAAAAAGAGCAGTGAGCTTCCCTAGCTAATATGAGCATACGTGACCTAGCATATCTCTTCCCGCCTTGACTTTCTACTAATGTTAATTGCCATGGTTACCAGAGAGATGGTTACTGATAGACACAGTTGTATTGCTAGGCTTCCTTGATTATTCAGGAGAATAAACAGTTCCTTCTTGAATGGATAGCTTATTTATGTTTAGACAAGGCACAATCTGTTTTACCTGATACGTTTTAAAAAATAATGTTTGAAGGTGTTTGCTAAAGCTCACATGTCGATGGTCTGGGCATTTAAAACATTTGGCAAATGTGATTTGAGTACAAATAATCATGTCACATATATAGTTTTGTTGGAGCTTTAATTAAAATTTGATTCATGTTTTAGTTGGAGTATTTTATGATTCAAGCCTTAAATCAGAAGACAAGTGAAAAAATGAAGAAAAGGAAAATGAGCAACTCGTTCCATGGAATTAGACCCCCTCAGCTTGAACAACCAGGTGCATTTATTCGCCAATGTCCAGATATCCTGTTGGTATTTACTATCGATAATTTCACAGGTCTTAGAGCAGTTGTTCTCAGCTTTCAGTATGTTTAGGACTTACCTGGCATTGTGATTCAGTAAAGTTGGGATGGAGCCTTCAGTCTGCCTTTTAAATAAGATTCCCAGGTGATTTGGAAGCAGGTGTTACTTGGACCACATTTTGAGGACTACTGTCTTGAAAACTTGAACCTATAGATTCTTAAACATAGTGTGTGTTGTGGTTCTAGATTGTAGTCTAATGAGAAATATACAACCAAATACAATGCATGAACCTTGATTAGCTACTAACTCAATAAAAACATCTAAAAGCTGTTCATGGTACAGTTGAGCAAAATTTTAATATGGACTAGAAATTAGGTAATATTATGGAATTATCATTAATTTTCTTAAGTATGATAATGCCATTGTGGTTAATAGAAGAATGTTATTATTCTTAAGAGATAAATGTGAAAGTATTTAAACACAAAATATCCTGATGATTTCAACTTACTTTTTAGGGAGTTTAGTCAGTAGTGTGAGTGTGTGTGTGTGTGTGTGTGTGTGTGTGTGTGTATCTAGAGATAAAGCAAAAAAGTGACAAAATATTAATAATTGCAGAATTTAAGGGGAGGGTATATGTGTGCTCATTATATACTTCAACTTTTTTGAATGTTTGAAAATGTTCACAATACAAGGTTGAAAGAAAATAAAATTGAAAAATTAGTAAAATTACATCAACTATTATCAGAATTTTTTGCATAATTTTGTGATAGATGTAGTAGGATACTATTGTATAAAAAGTAGGTACTTGATAAAGTATTTGTTGAGTGAGTGAATGTAAATTTAAAATCAGGAAAATTAAAATTAGTATGGGGAGTCAATTCCAGGTTTTAAAAACAAATATAGAGATATTAACACCATAAATCAGATGTTTTCAAACTTTTTCATCTCCTGGCACATATAAACTAATTACTAAAATTACACCAAAAATATATTTTTTGCTGATCTAACAACAACAACAAAAATAGGTGTAATTTTGATCGGTTCATACCAGATGGCTATTGTTGTGTTATCTGCTGTCATTTTTTTGACAATCTAAGGAAAAAGAGGTCAGTGCCCCTGACTAAATTAGTCACGTATTGCTTGTTATTAAAGTGCTTGCGGCACACCTGTTGAAGATCGCTGCCGTAAACAATACACAGGTGGCTTTGAACTTTCTATTGTACAGGGAAAGGAGAGACATGGTCTATATTACTTAGCAAACACTGAGGCCTTAAATACTTTCTGGATGAGAAGATGGGTGGGGGATAGCCCATTAAATAATGCAGATAGATAATTTCTTAGTCCGTTTTAAGAAGAAAAAGCACACCAATTCCTCAGAGGAAGCAAAGCCATTTCATGTTATTTACCACTAAAAGAACTTGGTTCATCTTACAGAGTTTTGCTTTAGCATAAAACATTTTCATTGCCAAAGAAGTTTGAATTTCACTGACTCAGGTAATTGCAAATCCTCCATGCAGCCCTTCACAGATAACACTTTCCTCAGCTCAGCTTTGGATAAAAGTTAGCAGAGTTTTACAATTAGGCCAGTGGTGAGAGCCTGGGGTGCAGGCTCTGTGGATATTTGGATCGATTTAAGGCTAATCTATTTTTGTTAGTGATCAAACCAGGGATGGAAAGTTGTTTCTTCTTTTGGAAATTAGGGAGTTGAGCCAACACTCAGATGTGCTGAGGGGAGAAAGTTGATTCTAGGGAAGCATATTGCTTTACTGGGAGGAACAGTATACTAATTTTAGGATCAACACAAAATGGTCAAGGTGGTTTTAAACAATGAAGTCTAAGACACTGAGCCCTGGCTTTGAGAAGTTGCAGTTTTAATGATTTATTTCCCCATTTCTAGTCCTAGGAGGAAAATGCCTTCCCATGTCATTTTCGAGACTTATTCAGTAATTTGTTAGAATTTTTGGCAGGTGACAGTAAAGAATGATGACTATCAAAATACTAAAATTCAGTATTTGGAGCAGTGTTTTATTTGGGGGCACACAAATAATGAGAAATGTTATTTTATTGCTCCTTATGGCATTAATAGGTTTTTTGTTTGCACTATAAAAGTACAGGATTTCTGTGTCTGAATTATGAAATTTTACAGTCCTTGGATCATTAGTTTTTATGTTTTTAATTAGGTTAAACTATATAAAATTGCTGGTTTTGTAGGTCAAAAATGGCCAAATATTGGCAATTTTGCATGAGTCAGCCATATACTGTTAAAAAAATATGTTTTGTTGTAAACCTGAAATGATTGGTCTGTAGACCTAGAGCAGTGGTCGGCAAACTGCGGCTTGCGAGCTACATGCGGCTCTTTGGCCCGTTGAGTGTGGCTCTTCCACAAAATACCACGGGCTGGGCGAGTCTATTTTGAAGAAGTGGCATTAGAAGAAGTCTAAGTTAAAAAAAAATTTGGCTCTTCAAAAGAAATTTCAATCGTTGTACTGTTGATATTTGGCTCTGTTGACTAATGAGTTTGCCGACCACTGACCTAGAGGGTAGTTTACTAGTTTTATTTCTGTCTTGAAACAGAAAAAATGCCCGTCTTGAAGGCTGAAGCGTCGCATTATAACTCTGACTTGCATAACCTGCTGTTCTGCTGCCAGTGTGTGGACGTGGTGTTTTACAACCCAGACTTAAAGGAGGTGGTGGAGGCCCACAAGATTGTCCTCTGCGCTGTAAGCCATGTGTTCATGCTGCTTTTCAATGTGAAGAGTCCTGCTGACATCCAGGATTCCAGTATCATCCGCACGGCCCAGGATCTATTTGCTATAAACAGAGAGGCTATGTTTCCAGGTGCTAGCCAGGATTCTCCAGGCAACCCACCACTCCGAGTCATTGTTAAAGACGCCCTCTTCTGTTCGTGTTTATCGGACATTCTGCGCTTCATTTATTCAGGTATCTTGTCCAGTGGTTCTGGTATATTCTCTTAGACTATTGAAATGAAGTATGGCAGTGGTCCTCAAGAGTTTTCACATTTATCTTCTTCCTGTCATCTGGAGTGAAGATTATACATGAAATAGTATTGGCTCTATGTGCATGAATTGTTCCAAGCTTTCCTTCTTCCTTACTGGTTTATTTGGCCTGGTTTTACAGCGTCTTGTATAAAAAATAATCTCTTTTCATACTAAGCAAGCAATACCCTGTGTGAAAATACAAGAAGTTATTGTCCAGTTTAACTTTAAAGAAATAACATTGTCCAGGTGTATATCAAAATAAGTGTCTGCATCTTAAAACCTAGCTATGTGTTCCCCTTTCTGTTTGATACTTAGATTTGGGAAGGGAATGAGGAGAGAAATTAGCAGGGTCATTGCATTCTGTATAGGAACTAGAAATAGCACTATCAGGTAGTTTAGGCTGAGATCTGATCAACTTTCGCTATGACTATTTTAGACTTTTTTTTTCTTACCGTGCTCTTACTTTTTTAGGATTCAGCTTATTCATTATTTTTCTCCTTATCCTTTTAAAGACCCAGCAGCAACTATATTTTAAAGAATAGAAGTTGTACCACAGTCATTTTAGCAACTGAATTGAAGGTCTCACATCTAAGTGTCCCATATGGGAATGGAAAAGAACAAATGTAAAATGACTTTTAAAGCTTCTAAATATATATATTCTGAGAACTTCTTTCTTCTTTAATTTTTGTTCCAGTTAGAATCATATGCTGATGAAATATTAGGTTAAGGTCACTCCTCTCGAATGTGTCTGGAGAAACATTTTTAGTCCATTTTTAGACATCAGAATTGGGAACAGATAAGAAGCTTATAAAGGTTTGCAAATAGAGAAGTACCGTTTCCTGTAAGTAAGAAAGTTCTGAGTAGCCTTCAGTTGAAATAATTGATGCTAAAAATAAGATTTTATTTTGTTCATTGTGGCTGTAGTTATATAATTTTCTATTAAAAATTAATGGTTGGCCCTGGCCTGTATAGCTCAGCAGTTAGAGCATCAGCCTGGGCACCAAAGAGTCTCAGGTATGATTCCTGGTCAAGAGCATCAGCCTGGGCACCAAAGAGTCTCAGGTATGATTCCTGGTCAAGGGCATGTACCTGGGTTGCGGGTTTGTGCCCTGCCCCTGGCCAGGGTGTGTGTGTGCAGGAGGCAACCAGTTGCTGTGTCTCTCTCACATCAATGTTTCTCTCTCTCTCTTTCCCTCTCCCTTCCTCTCTCCCTCTCTCCTCTCTTCTTGCCCTCTCTCCCTACCTCTCACTTTCTCTGAAAAAGCAATGGAAACAATATCCTCGGGTGAGGATTAACAAGAATAAATAAATAAGTGATGGTTGTGAAAAGTACAGTTGCAGCATGCAGATTTTGGTGGGTGAAAAATCTATCTATATAAAAGCCTAAGCGGCCATTATGACCCAACAACCAAAACGACTGGTTAACCAATTGCTATGACGCACGCTGACCACCAGGGGACAGATGCTCAACGCAGGAGCTGCCCCCTGGTGGTCAGTGCGCTCCCACAGCCAAACTCCCCCAGCTGGCTGGCAGTGTCATTCCTTCTGTGCCTGGCCCGCAACTGTCGCTTCCTCTCCCAACCCTTTGGCCTGGGGCTGGGATTGGGAACGGGAGCGGGGGGATGGGGGGTGGCGGCAAATGTGGTCCCTTTCCCAGGATGCCGAGGACCAGCTCCCTCCTCGGGGCCAGCAGACCCCAATCGGCCTGGCCCTGATTGGCCCTGATTGTGGGCCAAGCCTAGGGACCCCACCCGTGCACGAATTCGTCCACCAGGCCTCTAGTTTATATATTGGAGTAGAATGTGTGGTAGGTGTTAATCCATTGTTCAGTGAATATTGACTTGGAAAAGGCATAAATAATCTCTCTGACAGGGCACACTAGCACGGTGCCTTTAGCATGGCAGGATCTCTGCTAGTGTCAGTGAAACTAATGAGTAGGCTTCACTAGTGGTGAATCACATGATTAAACCAGACTAAAGACTTCATTTAGTTCTGCAGATTTTTATGTTTAAACCTAGAATCTCACAGTGCATAATTTAAGACTAATTGTAGAAACAAAATGTTTACATGTTAAAAAATTTACTTTAAGGATATGTTTAGAAAACTATGAAGGAAATGTTGACTGTCCCTTTCAATGATTTTATTGTTGTAATAATGAATTATTCAGCAAGTTTCCCACATACTGAATACTTTTGAAGGCCCATGAACACTTTGAGGTCAGTTATATCCTGTAATATTGTAGCAGTAAAATTGCTAGGTGTCTCTCCAGTGACAGACCTGCTTGTCTTCTCCTAGGGAGTAATTTTTTTAAATTGCAGAATTAATACATGCAGATAGGAAAGTGGTGGGAGGAGGGGAGAAAGGAAAAAGAAAAGTATTCCTCATCCCCCAGTTCCCTTCCCCAGAGTCAGTGACCTTTTACTGGGTTTTCACATGTTCACCCCAATGCTGTTGGAAAGAAATTACATATTGGGAAGTTTGCATTAATGAAAATGTAATCTTTGGTAACTGCTGTTCTCCGGGAACCACGGGCAGTTCCCCCTGGCTGAAGCAAGAGTGGGAGGTGATAGCTGGAAGGAGATGAGGCTGGCCAGACCGGTGTTTGCTGTTCTTACAAGCGGTTCTGGAGTTTTAAGCATGATCAGGCTGGGCTTTAGAAAACTCATCTCTGGTGATGGAGGGAGGAGTGAATAGAGCAGACAAGACAGGAGTCCAATCCCGAGGCCCCCTCACTCACGATCCACCTCCGGAAGGCCAACATTCTGACAACAGGTGGTTGGGGTTGGGGTTTGTCCATCATCTGGGCCAGTGCTTTTCAAACCTTAAAGTGCGTACAAGATCTTGATAACGGTCAGGTTGTGACTCCGCAGACCCAGGGTGGGCACGAGAGTCTGCATTCCCAAGTCTCCCAGGTGGTGATTGACCACGGCGGTTGCAACACCTCGTGGAAGAACTGGGTACAGCCGTAACCAGGGGATAAGGACCGAGAATTCACTCCAGAGACCCAGGAGAGGAGCCCAGTTCTCAGTTTTAGTGCCAAAATCAAAACGGGGTCGGCTGCAAGGCGGACTGATGCAGAGCTTTTCAGAGATGGGGGCCTCGGTGCCCTGTTGTAGTCCCTTCCTGAAGCTGGGGAAAGTGGATGCTTAGCGGTTGGGTGGAAACTAAGTGAGCCTGGGAATAGCGAAGAGAGGGCCGCGGGCCGTGGGCCAGGAGAGCTTGCTGATCTGCAGGCCCTTGACCAGCTCAGCGCTCTGGCTTCTTAGTCTGACACTGAGCTGTTCCATTTCTGCTCTGATCTCTCCTGTAAGTCATGGCCCAGCAAGAGGTGGTGTCAGGTCTGAGCAGGGCCATAGGCCCTTGACCTGGGGCTGTAGGAAAACCCCGATGCTTCAGTAGGTACCTGTGCATTATTCTCTAACTCTTTACAAAGTGTAACCTCGGACTCAAGCAAAAGTCATATTATCTGAGTTATGTTTTAACAGATATTAAGGCTATATTTCCATAGTAAAGACAATTTTTTAAAAATGCAGATTTAAAAAGAAAAAAAATCAATCAGATTCCCACTGTCAAATGCCTAGAAATTTATTAATGTTTTGTTTTGACTTGGTTTCTGTGTTATTTTAATATATTTTTCTATCAAATCAAACAAAAAATTTAAACCTACTTTTTTTTTTTAGAGACTTCAGTAAGGAGGCCAGGTTCGTGAGCTGTTTTTTTTTTTCTTGTTGTTTGTTAAACATTTAAAAACTTTTGAACAGTGCACAGGTTCTAATACCCAGTTATGTAATGGTTTCCTCACAGAAGCCTACCCACAGTTATGTTAGTAGGAGCTGTCTGTACTCACATTAGCTGGGTTGGCAAAGCAGAGGTAGAAGTCCATGACGTGGCACACTCGGGAATATTTGCCCTGAGCAAACGTGGCTGAAAACCCATATAAAATCTATCTCCTAGCTTTGTTTTTAATGAACCAAATTACAAAGAATATCTTAGTTTTTAAAAAATAAGCTCCCTTTTTTATCTTTAGGAATTTGAAATGTTGTATACAGAACAATTGGGCCTCACTTTTAGGAAGGGCCTGTGTAATAGTCGGGTTAACCCATTACACCTATGAGGTTTTGGTTTATTTTTCTATTCAAATCTCTGAGTAGGTACCGTAAAAGTATGTGTGTTCTGTACATGTTAGTTTTCCATTGGACAACAGCTAACACTGCATGGTGTGTAAGTACTTCCTGACTAACACTAAAGAAGGAGTGATCTGAACAGTGAGGGCAGCAGTTTCCTGGTCTTCATGGAGCAATCCTTAAATGGCATACAACTGTAACATTCCTACAGTCTTACTATGCCCCTCGATACAGTCTTTATGCTTGCAAATTCCTGAGTCACATGATCTCAGATGGTTATGAATTGAAATATTTGGAAGAGCCTCAAGAATTTAGCTTTGAACTCTTCCTGCCACAGATGGCCCTTAGAATTTCACATCACTTACTGAAATGCCGTCAGGGTAAATGAATGTGGGGAAACACATTTTCATCTTCAGTTTGCATAGTATTCTTCAGCGCTTGAAATTATTCTGCAGCACGCTCTTTTCTGCACTGCATAAAAATGCAGCTTCGGACACACAGGTATGCCATGCTCTCCAAGAGTCTAAATAAAGTAAATAAATACTCTGAGAAGTTAAGTAAAGGAAATTCCATCCAGTTATGCAAGACAAGTAAGTTCTAGAGATCTGTGCATACAACATCATGCCCATTGTTAACATACTGAATTGAACACTTAAAATTCTGGGGGAAAGGGATAGAGTTCATGTTAAATAGTTTTACCATAGTTAAAAAAAAAAAAAAGAAGAACAAATCCCAGTCTTAAGGATTATTGCCTTATTAGGACCTAACAGTGCCAAAGATAATTAGCATTTTCTTTTATTTTTTTTATTTTTAAATAAATCTTTATTGTTCAGATTATAGGTGTTCCTCTTTTTGTTTTCCCCCTATAGCTCCCCTCCATCTGATTCCCCACCCCACCCTACCCCATGCCCTTACTCCAGCCAGTGTCTTCATCCATAGGAGTAAGATTTTTGTCCAATCTCTTCCCGCACCACTCACACCCACTTCCCCCTGAGAATTGTCAGTCCACTCCCTTTCTATGTCCCTGATTCTATTATATTCACCAGTCCATTCTGTTCTTCAGATTTTTTATTTACTTGGTTTTTAGATTCACTTGTTGGTAGGTATGTATTTGATGTCATTTTGTTGTTCATAATTTTTATCTTTACCTTTTTCTTCTTCCTCCTCTTCTTAAAGAATACCCTTCAGCATTTCATGTAATCCTGGTTTGGTGGCGATGAACTCCTTTAGCTTTTTCTTGTCTGTGAAGCTCTTTATCTGACCTTCAACTGAATTATAGCTTTGCTGGGTAGAGTAATCTTGGTTGTAGGTTCTTGCTGTTCATCACTTTAAATATTTCTTGCACTCCCTTCTGGCCTGCATAGTTTCTGCTGAGAAATCAGCTGACAATCATATGGGTACTCCCTTGTAGGTAACTAACTGTTTTTCTCTTGCTGCTGCTTTCAAGAT
Organism: Corynorhinus townsendii; assembly: GCA_026230045.1. Lineage (NCBI taxonomy): Eukaryota > Metazoa > Chordata > Mammalia > Chiroptera > Vespertilionidae > Corynorhinus > Corynorhinus townsendii. The sequence continues at coordinate 28,911,311 of JAPDVU010000012.1, forward strand.
TCTCTCTTTGTCTTTTGCCCTTGGCATTTTAATTATGATGTGTCTTGGTGTGGTCCTCTTTGGATTCCTTTTGTATGGGGTTCTGTGTGCTTCCTGGACTTGTAAGTCTATTTCTTTCACCAGGTAGGGAAAGTTTTCTGTCATTATTTCTTCTAATAGGTTTTCAGTATTTTGCTCTCTCTCTTCTTCTGGCACCCCAAAAATTCGGATGTTGGTACGCTTAAAGTTGTCCCAGAGGCTCCTTACACTATCTTCATATTTTTGGATTCTTTTTTCTTTCTGTTTTTCTGGTTGGATGTTTTTTGTTTCCTCATATTTCAGATCTTTGGTTTGATTCTTGGGGTACGTTGATCACAGTTGAGTTTCTGTATATTTATTTTAGACAGTGTATGCTTCATTTCTGACTGGTCCTTTTCCATTTTTTTGGCATTCTCATTAAGGTCCTTGAAGGTCTCACTAAGCTCTTCAGAAGTGTCATCACGTTTCTCTGCAGTTTTTAGAAGATTCTTGAGTAACCTTATAAATGGGGTTCTGAACTCTATGTCGTCCAGTAGTTTGCTTTCCTCCGTTTCTTTCATTCATGACATGTTTCTTTGTCTCCGCATTTTGGCTGCTTCCCTGTGTTGATGGAGTGGCTTTGTGTGGTAGGTGACCTATAGGGGGCAGTAGCTCAGCCTCCCCAATCACCTGATGTGGACGCTCTTGGTACACCCCTTTGTGGGCTGAGTGCAAAGTCTTGGTGTAGTTAAGCCTTAATTGCTGTTGGTACGCTGGGAGGAATTGACCTCCAGGCCAGTCAGCTGTGAGGACTCGCTGTGTCTATAATGGAAGAACTGCTGTGCTGGAGACACGCTTATGGTGCCGGACTTGTTTCAGTGGGGCTTTGGTGCTCACTGAGTCTGCCTCTTGAATGTGTCACTTATGGATGTGAGGAGTTGAAATCTGGTTTCTCACACTGACCACTAGGTATACTGGCTTCTGGATCTCCAATGGGGTGCAGGTCAGCTATTGTCTGAGTCCACCCAGCAGGAGCTACAGCGAGAGCTACAGTTTTCTCCTCTTTGCTTGGGGTTTGGAGGTTTTAGAGCTGTCTAATCCGTGCTGCAAGTTTGTTAGGTTAAGCTGCGATGGGGCAGGCCTTTCTTATGCTAAAGCTGCTGCTTGGAGCTTGGGTGGGTTTGTAGGTTGTGTGGGGCGGGGTCTCAGGGCGTCACTAGGCTAGGGCCTGGCAAACAGCGATGGCTGCTAGTTAGCCGGCTCTGTATCTCCAACTGCGTCCCTTGCCCCAGCACAGTAAACAATTATTCTTGCGCGCAGCTCTGCAAGCAAGCCCCCCTCGCTTTCCGACCCAGTGGCAGACAGTCCAGGTTCTCCCCGTAGGAGTTTGGGTCCCCCACGTCTCCCCAGAAACTGTATTTCAGAGTAATCGGGGGCTTGTCTCCCTTTGGGTTGAAAAAAGCAACGCCTGCTGCCAGCCCGGATCACTTGCCTCCGTACCTCAGCTTTTCAGTGCTTGTGCACGTCTCAATGCTCTTTTCTCTTTCCTTCTAGTTGTAGAACTTCCACTCAGCCAGCTTTCCCGTGGTTCTGGGTGACAGACGTTTTGTCTTTTAGTTGTAGTTTTGAAATTGTTGTGTGAGGCAGCAGTTTAGGTGTTTACCTACGCCACCATCTTGGATTCTCCTAGTTAGCATTTCTAATTATTAAAAGAGTGCCCTTATGAACTAGTCTTCGTTCTGGTTTAGGTTATTGGATCATTTTGTGTCTGTTCTTAAACAGATACGTGGGGATTTACCTGCCACTAATCCCATCTATTTAGATTTGATGATTGCTTTCTTTCACATAATCTTCTGACTAGAGGTATTGTATAGGTGTTCTTTAGTTAACATAGTTTTACTTTTAAGAGACAGTGTCTGTGCATGAGTGTAAACAATCACAAGTACCTGCACTTACTGTTTGCTGCACGCCACTAACCCTAGGTTTTGGCAATGGGTGAAATGTCTAAGGGAAGTACTCATTAGATTAAACTGGGAGGCTTTTAAAATCAATGTCTGGGACTCAGCACCAGACATTTTAATTCAGTTGGTCTGAGATTGAGATCTTCTCCAGTAGTATTTTATAAATGATCTATTTTGTAAAAGACACATGATTGGTTGCCTCCCACATGCGTCCCTACTAGGAACTGGGGAACCTGCAACCAAAGTACGCGCCCTTGACCAGGAATCAAACCTGAGAGCCTTCGGTCCACGCCGACGCTCTAACCACTGAGCAAGTGACCAGGGTTTTGTAAAAGATATTTAGGTAAATGTAATGCATAGCAAGACTTGAGAGTCACTGGCGTAGAATAAATTTTATTGACCTGGCATCCCTTGGCTTCTAAAGGGTTCTTCTACTTCTGACGTTTTATGTAGACTTTAATGTCTATCTGTGCATGTGCAGTTTCTGGAGACAATGCAAAGAGTTTATCAGATTGTGAAAAACGTATGTGTGACCTTGAAGTTAAAAATCATTTGTGCAGGAAGAGGAAAACAAAAACTATAGATTTGTTCTGGACTGCAGACCTTTGGGAATTTGAGGTGGATGGGGAGCTAACAGTGAAGTCAGAAAAAGAGCAATTTAAGGTAAGAAGTAGGATGGTGTGCTGGAGCCAGCTGGCACCGGCTTGTGAGAACCGATGGCATTTATTCCCCATTCTGTGTTCTAGAAGTCACGTTGGTAGCTTGAATATGGCCTTGGTGAGAGTATTTTCACCACAGAAATAGCACACACCTCAAATCAGGGCTATCCTTCCCCTTCCCCATCCCACCAAGGTACTCTGTAGTCATCATAAAGGCCAGGGGAGGAGAAGTTTAAAAATGTGCAAGAGTACCAAGTGCTCAGGGCTCTTCTCTCTGAAGCCTGAGAGCTGCTGGACTATCCGTCTGGCTCTTCAGATTAGCCTTGGATCTCACTGGGACAAACTGGCTGCCTGCCATTGCCTGGCCTCATGGTTCTGTACATGTTTATTATGTGCCCTCTGCAGTCTCCAAGTATCTATGAAGGCATCTGGCAAAGTTCTGGATACATAAGGGAAACGTCGGAAGAGATAGATTGAGAACCTATAGAATAGCACCCCAAGTTACTTGCTTAAAGTCACACCAGTAATTAATGGCAGAGATAGAACTAGAAACTGGGTCAACTCCCACACCACATCTTTTTAAATTCCATTTTTAGGAGGTAGGACTTCCTATAAGCCATGGAGTGGATGAGGATAATCTCCCAGAATATCATGGTCAGAATTGAAACAGATCAGCATTGAATAATGGGACAGATCAGATGGGAAGGGCCACTTGGGAGCAGGGAAGCTGCTCTAGGCCAAATGAGAGGAGTGCTTGGGGAACAGGTGAACTTATGCTGACCATACAGTAGGAATTTCTCACAACATTGAGGGGAAAGGGCTGACAGAGTGTGAGACAGAAGTGAAGTGAGCCCAGGAAGAAAGAATTTGGAAGTGGGTCAGGGTGAGGACAGAGGAGTGAGGGACCAGGTGGGACGATTTTGCTCCAGTGCCACGGTCGTGTGCCTCCTCAGAAAATTATCTAGCTCCCCCTCTTCTGGTTGGTCTGTAGAGGTGACTGTGGGACATAATCTTAATGTGACCCTGACATTTCATGAGACCTGAATGCATTCTGCCCGTTCCTTTGCCTGGGGACAGTCACTGCTCTCCATGATCTTATGAGTTAATTCAACCTTAGGAAAGAGCAGGCCTGCCTTCTTGCCCAGGACAAGTAAATAATTTGGGTGCTGGACCACTTGTGACGGTAACTCCTCTCCTGGCCATTGCTGTTACCACCAGCTACAGAAAGGTGGCAGCTCTCCGAGGAGGAAGACTAGGTTTTGGATAACTAAGGGGAAGGCAAACTGATTTTTTTTTAAATGTGAGAGTTGTTTAAATGTTTTGGTGTAATTACAAGGATATATATTTGGTAAAGGAAAATTAGAATACTAAAAAGGAGGGAACATTGATATCTAATAAGATATTTATTTTTCTTCCCGCTTTAACAGAAAAAGTCAATATGCATGTTCATTTGTTTACAGGTGCTTTCAAATGGGAAGAATTGGAAGAAGATATCAGGAAGAAGTTGAAAGATTCTGGGGATGTTTCAAATGTAATTGAGAAAGTTAAATGCATTTTAAAAACACCAGGAAAGGTAAATTAGTTTTTTTGTAAGTTTATTTTTACTTTCTCTGAATTGTAAGTGATATAATGACTATGATACTGTACTTTACAAATGTTTTCCTTAAGTATATTTTTGCCTTTTAAATATTTTAAATGTAAACACATTATTTCTCACCATCTCACATTTTAATTCATGTAAGAATTAAACTGTGTAAGTCATTTCTTGAAAATGACTTGTGGATTCCATCCTCTGAAACATTCCCCCAATGCTCCGGACTGTTCAGGAACAAGGCCTTTCTCAAGAGTTCTGAGAAATCTCTTTGAGCAAGTGACCAGTTAAAGGTTTATTTTTCACCTAATACAGGTTCAAAAGTATAAGTTAGATTCATAGTTATAAAAAGGCAGACTTTCCGTACGGCCAGATGCTGTGCATATTAAGCCTCTAGTCATCCAGACTGTGCAGAGTCTGCAAGACTTTAAAAGTAAATTTGTTACATTTTAGAACAACTGCATTACACAGTTTAGCCAGGGTATTCTTATTTCAGATTCTGTGATAAACAAATTGGCTACAGTAGATAAAAAGGTAAGTTACGTGCTAGCAGAATATAGGTTTATATTAAATGTAAGAACCCTATTTCTTTAATTTTTTAAAAATAAATCTTTATTGTTCAGATTATTACAGTTGTTCCTCTTTTTCTCCCCATAGCTCCCCTCCACCCGGTTCCCACCCCACCCTCTGCCCTTACCCCGCCCCGCCCCCCCCCACACACTTTCCTCATCCATAGGTGTACGATTTTTGTCCAGTTTCTTCCTACACCCTCGACACCCCCTTCCCCCCAAGAATTGTCTGTCCACTCCCTTCCTATGCCCCTGGTTCTGTTATATTCACCAGTTGATTCTGTTCATCAGATTTTTTATTCACTTGATTTTTAGATTCACTTGTTGATAGATATGTATTTGTTGTTCATAATTTTTATCTTTACCTTTTCCTTCTTCCTCTTCTTAAAGAATACCCTTCAGCATTTCATATAATACTGGTTTAGCTTTTTCTTATCTGTGAAGCTCTTTCTCTGACCTTCAATTCTGAATGATAGCTTTGCTGGGTAGAGTAATCTTGGTTGTAGGTTCTTGCTATTCATCACTTTGAATATTTCTTGCCACTCCCATCTGGCCTGCATAGTTTCTGTTGAGAAATCAGCTGACAGTCGTATGGGTGCTCCCTTGCAGGTAAGTAACTGTTTTTCTCTTGCTGCTTTTAATATTCTCTCTTTGTCTTTTGCCCTTGGCATTTTAATTATGATGTGTCTTGGTGTGGTCCTCTTTGGATTCCTCTTGTTTTGGGTTCTCTGTGCTTCCTGGTAGGGGAAGTTTTATGTCATTATTTCTTGAAATGGGTTTTCAGTATCTTGCTCTCTCTCTTCTTCTGGCACCCCCATAATTCTGATGTTGGTACGCTTGAAGTTGTCCCAGAGGCTCCTTATACTATCTTCATATTTTTGGATTCTTTTTTCTTTTTGCTTTTCCGGTTGGGTGTTTTTTTGCTTCTTCGTATTTGAGATCTTTGACTTGATTACTGGGATCCTCTAGTCTGCTGTTGGATCTCTGTATTATTATTCTTTATTTCAGTCAGTGTATGCTTAATTTCTAGTTGGTCCTTTTTCATATCCTCGAGGGTCTTGTTATATTTATCGGCCTTTTCTAGAAGGTTCTTGAGTAACCTTAGAACCGTGGTTTTGAACTCTATATCCAGTAGTTTGCTTTCCTCCATTTCTTTCATTTGTGACCTGTTTCTTTGTCTTTGCATTTTGGCTGCTTCCCTGAGTTGATAGAGTGACTTTGTGTGCTAGGTGTCCTATAGGGCCCAGTGGCTCAGCCTCCCTAATTACCTGAGGTAGACGCTCTTGGTGCACCCCTTTGTGGGCTGTGTGCACAGTCTTGTTGTAGTTAAGCCTTGATTGCTGTTGGTATCACTGGGAGGAATTGACCTCCAGGCCAATTGGCTGTGAGGATCGGTTGTGTCTACAATGGGAGAACCACTGTGCTGGAGACTTGGGGCAAGACTTGCTTCAGTGGGGCTTTGGTGCTCACTGAGTCTGCCCCCTGAGTATGTCTCTTACGGATGTGAAGAGTTGGTCTGGATGGTCTCACTCTGACCACTGGGTACACTGGCTCTTGGATCTCCAAGGAGGTGCAAAGTCAGCCACTGCCTGAGGCCATCCAGCAGGAGCTACAGAGAGATCTACAGATTCCTCCTCTTTGTTTGGGGTTTGGAGGTGCCCAGATGAGGCCCAGCTGTGAAGCAATGCTAGCTGCTGTCCAGCCTTGGGTCTTCTTTTGGAGGCTCTGGGGCTTTCTGACCCAGCTGCAGTTTGTTAGGTTTTAGATAGCAAAGGGCCAGGCCATTCATATGCAAAAGCCTCTGCACACAGCTTGGGTGGGGTTGTAAATTGGGTGGGGCAGGGTCTCAGGGAATCACCAGGGCAGAGCAAGCAGCAATGGCTGACTGTCAGCCCTGCTCCAAAGATGTCCCCAGATCTCTGGTCTCTGTGTCCTGTGGCACCGTGCAGGAACAATGGTCTCTGTGTCCCGCAAGCACCTCTGAGAGAAAGCCGTCCTCATGTTCCGGCCCGATGCCAGACAGTCCAGTTTCTCCCCATATGAGTCTGGGTCCCCAGAGTCTCGCCTGGAATTGGAGTTGGGAGCCTATATCTCCCTCCCTTTTGAGAAAGACAACAGCGTACTCAGTTGGCAGCCCCTTTCCACACGCGCTCCTCCGTACCTCCACACTTCACTTCTGCACTTCTGCACCTCCTCCCAGTCTCAGTGTGCTTTTCTCTTTCCTTCTAGTTGTATAAATTCCACTCATCCAGCCTTCCTGTGGTTCTGCATGATATCCGTTTTGTCTTTTAGTTGTAGTTTTGATGTGGTTGTGCGAGGCAGCAAGTTTAGGTGTTTACCTATGCTGCCATCTTGGTTCCTCTTTAATTTTTTATACAGATGACTTTGTCAGTTCTACAATCTAAGTTATTAACATTTTTTAATCCTCACCCAAGGATATGTTTTTAATGCTTTTGTAGAAATGTGCACATAAACCTGCATATATTTTTTCAAAAGTTTTCTAGGTTATCTAGTTTATGGATCATTGAAAATGTACATCCAAACTTCTGCCCTCTCATTCAAGGCAAAGGAATGTTCATGATAAGCAAACTAATACCCTTTATATGTGAGTGGTAAGGACAGAAGTGTTGTCATTTGTTCTAAGCCAAGCCTCCCTTGGGTTTGTGTCTGAACACAGTCATTCCTTTGAGTACTAAGAATAAAATGAACTCTTGTTGGGGAAAGGGATGAGGCTGTATGAGTCCATGATTAGGAACTAAATCCCCTCATGGGCATGGCAGGAAAGAAGAGGTCTTCTCTGCTTTCTTCCTGTGCTTTCCAGGGGTAAGGGTCTCTCATTCCACAGGGATTGGGAATCAGGAAAGGTACATTTAAATTGTACTGCCACGAATTATCTCTGTGGCTTTGTGCACGTCTTCTCAGGGCTCTCTCTAAAATGAGAGGTAAGCGGGTGGTTTCTGAGGGTCCTGCTAGCTCCCCAATTCTGTGATGGTTTCACTGTTGCTCTCTTTCATGTGTGACACTCACCTGAAGGCTCTCCATCCGCCCCTTCAGTGTTTTTGAACTCTAAAGTGTGAATGTGCATTGTGTATAGAATCAGCACGCTCTCTGTAGGACCAGCATTGCTATGGTCCTGTTTTGCTTTCCTGTCTTGCTCACAGATAACATTCTGGAGTGTTTTCTTTCTCCTTGTGAGGAAGGATAGTATTTTTTCCCTCCTCACCAAATATTTTAAAGTCTCACTGTAGTAGATTAATCCGGAGTGGGAAGCCGGTGACATTTATTCTTAATACTAAAATTGTACAACCAATTATTTTTTTAGTGATAAATCTTTCTGTATTCCCCAGCTAGGCAAGCAGAGGCCAGGGTGAGGGAAGATGGCAAGAAAGAATAAACAAAGTGCCAAAATCCCCGAGTTGGGAGCCGAGCCAAGGAAGGCTGGGGACCACTAGGTCAGACGGGCACTGTTAGTGGAGGCCCGGGGCCGGAGTGAGGGTGCGGGAGGACAGATGGCGCAGTCCTGGGAGAAGTCCTGGGGCCCTAGATTGGAGATCCCGGCCACCTGTTACAGGTTTCAGCAGTCCCTGCTGTGTGGGTGGGCATGGTACTTAGAATTATGAAATTCTTCACTTGGGTATTTTCATAGAGATCTAGAATAGAAAATGGTGTGATCAGGGGCAAATAGGTATTTTTTTTCTTAATCACAAATTGAATTTTGTGTATGTACTTTCTTAATTAGTGAACAGATGAGCAAGTTGTATACGTAAACATGTTTTTCTGGGCAGTCGTTTGAGGTTGGATTGCTGTTGTCTGTTTCCCAGGTAACAGACCCCCGGGACTCAGGACCCCACAGCTCCCAGCCATAGAGTTGAATTTTCACTTAGCCAGTTCATTTCACTGCTGAGAGTGCTGCATAGTGCCGTGTTGCTCTTTGGCAGGTGGAAGATTCAGTTAAAACTATGATGAAAGAGGCCATAGGTACTCCTTAAACACTTAGCACCGTTTTCCAAATTCTCTAATTAAACCATATATGTTACCAAAGCTTTTTGTATAACATTTACTCTTGTATTTTTGTTTTTCCTTACAGATTAATTGCCTGAGGAATTGCAAAACCTATCAAGCCAGGAAACCTCTGTGGTTTTATAACACTTCCCTCAAGTTTTTCCTTAATAAACCAATGCTCGCTGATGTTGTCTTCGAAATACAAGGTATGCTTCGGTTTTTACAAAGTTGATGGTTCATTTTTATTCCCTGTTTTCTTACCTTTCTGTTTCAGCTTCGAATATTTAGGGTGTAGGAATGACTTTTCTCTATTGCAGGATATAGATTAACACTGCCTGAATTTCAACAAAATATTCTAGGGTAATGAAGGATTTTATTAAAATAAGAAAAGAAATTTATATTTTTCTTAGATTTTTTCCCCCTTTACCATATGTTTCATTAACTTTTAGGGGCCAGCAAGGTGATCTTTAATATGAAATAAAATATTTTTGTTTGTGTATTTCTTTTAAGATCCTGGTTTTTCACTCATCTGAAACCAGCCCCCTTAAAATTATATTACTTCTAGTTTCTCTTATTCAGCTCTCTTAGTTTTTATTTGAGCAAAAGGAACAGCCATGGGTTGAGGGTCGTGCCTGGCTTACATCAGGCGTCTGTAGAAAAGGGCTACGTTTATTCCTCCCAGCACTCTGAGAATTTTCACCAGAACTGAGAGCTGCATTTTATCTCTGTAGGAAAGTAATGCTACTTAATTTTAATTACGATGAGCTGCTTTAAAGCCCATTATTGATTATTCACTTGGATAATTTTGTCACTTTAGTAGATTAAGAGCATAATCTTGAAAATGAATTGTCAGATACCTTCAATTATGCAAGGCTAGAAAGAGTTGTTTTCAAACGAAATAAGAACCTCAGGTGGGCTATTACTAAGAGGAAGATATAATTTTGTTTTATGGTAGAAATGTATGGCAGCCAGCAGTCATTTACTTTTTTAAAATGTTCCCCAGAAAGATCCGTTTTACTTTTCAATTTGGCCACCTACCAAGACTAGCAGTGAATTGGAAACTTTCCCAAGTGCCTTCTGAGAAGCTACGTTGGCACTGTCTGCAATGTGAGCATGGGACACTGAAAATGGGACAATAAGAGTCACCTTGAAATACATAAAAAATTATTTTGGGGAAAAAGAAAGCTAACAGGAGACCAGATTTGCTTCTTTACACAAGAGTCATTAGCACCTGTTTAATATTTGCATAGGAGGCGTTGACACCAAACATTATGTCAGTGTAACCTACTGAGAAGGTTTTAAAAAAGAATATGAAACACATGAAAATATGTTCTATTAAAAGAAAAGAAATAAGCGGTGACATGGAGAACCCTTTCTCCTCATATTTGCTTGCGTTTCTTCCACGATTCCACCTCTGGACCCTTCCGCAGGCACCTGCTACGTCCACCTGTACAGAGCCTGGGTCCGAAGGGCTGGTTGTGTGGGTGCTTGTGCTTATGCAACTGCGGGGGCTCCTAGCCTCTCCAGCTCCAACGCCTAGGCCTCCCAGGGAGTCGGGAGCAGAGAGAAGCAGGAATGGGTGGGCGCAGGGTGCCGCGGCAGTTTATCTGACATCATCTGGAGGAAAGGCAAGCCTCCCTTCTGAAGAGTGTGGCAGGGAGCTTGCAGGGGTGGAGGGCAGTAGTGCCGTCTCCCAGAGGAGCCCGAGCCCTCATGCTGGAGCTCTAGCTCCGGCCTTGGCTTTGCATTCCAACCATGTGTGTGTCCTCAGACAAGTCACTCAACACTTCGGGCCTTAAGTCTTCTCATTTGCAAAGGGAAGAAGGTAAACCATATAGATTCTAAAAAGGTCCTTTTTAGTGTTGAGCTTGATTGAAGTGATAGTGGCAGGGACTAGAAGACCTGGCTCGGATATTGCTTGGGTGCGTATCTATAATAATAAAAGAGTAATATGCTAATTAGACTGGACATCCTTCCTGACGAAGCCAGGGGTGGAGGGAAACCAGCCCAGGTCCCAGGTGCCTGTGGGATGCCTGAGGGAAACCAACCTGGGTCCCAGGTACCTACAGGCAGCAGGAGGGGGGAAGCCTAGGTCCTGGGTGCTGGAGGGAAGCTGGTGCCGGCAGCTGGGGGAAGGAAGGCCTACTCTTGCACAAATTTTCATGCATCGGACCTCTAGTTTACTGTATAATAGATTTGGCTGTGTTACTTTACATTTATGATCCTTTCTTGCCTGTAAAATGGGGACACTAATTTCCACCTGGTAGCGTGGTCCCAGGGATTGAGACAGTGTGTATAAAGGTGTAGATAGAGGCCTGCCTGGTAGACCCCTCCCTCCCCCTGCACTGGCAGCCGCCTCTGACGGATTGATGCGCTGTTTCTTCCTGAACCTCAGCAAATCCTTCTTTTAAAATGTTCTAAGCCACCATCAACAACTGGCTGGAGATGACATGGGATATAAAACCTATTTACTATCCCTGCAATAAATAGTAATCAAAAAAATACTACCACCCCCAATTTGTTGTGTGGGTTTGTATCTTTTTCCATGAAATAATTTTTAAAGAAGTCACCTGGCAGTTCTAAAACTAGTCTTGGTAAACATTTAGACCTGATATGGAAAGATATGAGTTTCCCTTTGACATTGGAAACTGTGTCTCATGAAAAATACTTTTACATTCTGTCCCTGTTTACTTAAGTAGTACATATTCTAAATCTCCCTTCGATTAGGCAAGTTTACTATTTTCAGAATAAAACAAAAACATTTCTAAAATTTTTATTTTTAAAACTTGGCAAGTGATATGAAGTATTACAAATGTAGCATTTTATTTTAGTATATAATAAAAACAAAGACCTTTGATAATCTATGCTAAATTATTAGGAAACTTGGTCTTTTAAATCTTGTTTCACTCTTAAAACTGTTTTCCTTTAAAAGTTTCTTAAAACTATAACAGCAATTAGATACTACAGGAAAAACACTTTTGGCCTTGACATTTTCAAAGAACATATTTATCTTTGAACCAGAAAATTTGTGTCTTTTTTCCTCCCTGAGTAATTCTTCAGCTCTAATCTACTGCTGTTTAGTATATAAACACAGCATTATGTTTTTTCAGCAAGTTTTGTGCAGTGTTTATATATTTATATAATTTATATACAATGTTTAGAAATGTGGCTCTACTGAGGTACTGATATTACAGTTTCACAATAGAAGAGTTTGTAACACCAAAACAGTAGTTTGAAAAGGTGAGAAAGAGAAGTTGATCTTTCCTTAACTGGAGGTATAATGGTTTTCTGAACTAAATTCCAAGGTTGAAATTGGCTTGAAAATGCTTTAAGGTATTGAGCCTTTGTTGCTGATTTTGTAATCACATCATCAATGAAAATTTTCTGTTAAAATTCCAAGATTACTTATCAAATTCCTTCCCCATCTACTATCCACTTGGTAGTTTTGGCCAATCTTTTTTTCTTTTTTCATTTTCAAAATCCAACAACTTTTATTGTTTAAAGTATTACATGTTTCCTTTTTCCCCCCTAGTTAACCCCTGCTCCCCTCTCCCCCCTGCTTCCACCCCTGAGGGCAAGCCCCCACCACCCTAGTGTCTGTGTCCATTGGTCATGCTAATGTGCATGCATACAAGTCCTTTGGTTGATCTCTAACCCCTCCCCTCCCCTGCCTTCTCCCCGAGGTTGGACAGTCTGTTCAGTGCCACCTTGTCTCTGAATCCGTTTATGTTGACATCATATCCCACATATGAATGAGATCATGTGATATTTATCTTTCTCCGACTGGCTTATTTCGCTTAGCATAATGCTCTCCAGTTCCATCCATGCTGTTGTAAATGATAAAAGTTCCTTCTTTTTTGTAGCTGCGTAGTATTCCATTGTGTAGATGTACCACAGTTTTTTAATCCAGTCATCTGCTGATGGGCACTTAAATGGTTTCCAAATCTTAGCTATTGTAAATTGTGCTGCTATGAACATAGGGGTGCATATATCCTTTCTGAGTGGTGTTTCTGGTTTCTTGGGATATATTCATATAAGTGGGATTACTGGGTCAAATGGGAGCTCCATTTTTAGTTTTTTGAGGAAACTCCACACTGTTTTCCACAGTGGCTGTACCAGTCTGCATTCCCACCAGCAGTGCACGAGGGTTCCTTTTTCTCCGCATCCTCGCCAGCACTTGTTTGTATTTCACAGACCTAGAACAAACTCTAAAAATTCCTCTGGAATAAAAAAAGACCCCGAATAGCCACAGCAATCCTGAGAAAGAAGACCAAAGTTGGGGGGATCACAATACCAGATATCAAGCTATATTACCAACCTGCAGTTTTCAAAACGGCCTGGTACGGGCACAAGAACAGACATATAGACCAATGGAACAGAATAGAGAACCCAGAAATAGACCCAAGTCATTATGCTCAATTAATATTTGACAAAGGAGGCAAGAGCATACAATGGAGTCAAGACAGTCTCTTCAATAAATGGTGCTGGGTTAGATACATGCAAAAAAATGAAACTAGATCACCAAGTTACACCATACACAAAAACAAACTCAAAATGGTTAAAGGACTTAAATGTAAGGCAGGAAACCACAAAAATCTTAGAAGACTCCATAGTCAGCAAAGTAGCAGACATATGTTGTAGCAATATCTTTACTGATACAGCTCCCAGGGCAATGGAAACTAAGGAGAAAATAAACAAATGGGACTACATCAAAATAAAAAGCTTTTTCACAGCAAAAGAAACCATCAACAAAACAACAAGAAAGCCCAATGCATGGGAGAACATACTTGCCAATGCTATTTCAGACAAGGGTTTAATCTCCAAAATTTACAGGGAACTCATACAACTTAACAAAAGGAAGATAAACAATCCAATAAAAAAATGGGCAAAGGACCTAAGTAGACACTTTTTGAAAGAGGACATACAGAAGGCCGAGAGACATATGAAAACATGCTCAAAGTCACTAATCATCTGAGAGATGCAAATCAAAACAACAATGAGGTACCATCTCACACCTGTCAGATTGGCCAATCTTAAATTCCTCTGCTTAACCCAAATGAAAGGGTATCTAATTTGTATAAGCCATGCTTCAAATTTTCTTTTCTTTTTACATAGTAACCTATTTAAGATTTTAAAGCCTTAAGATTACAAGTCAAATTGTATTACGTGTTTGAATTCTTTGTTATATCTAGCAGGCACTGATTATGGAGACTGGTCATTCCATAGATGGATGCTAATATTGAGGGCAGGTGGCCTAAAGGCAAAGAGGCAGGGATTAAAAGGGCCGAGAGGGTAGGATGTCTGCTAGCAGGTGTGTGTGACCTGGTAGGAGTGCTTGCTGTGGCCCCTTCTTCCTGTCCCGTGGGAGGTGTGCCTGGCAAATCACAGTGCCGAGCAGTGAGCTCAGAACTGGCGGTGTTGGGACTTGCTTGCAAATCCTGAGGGATTATTGGCTTTGGAGAAAGCCACTGGGCTTAGATGGAATTCTTTCCTGAGCCAAAAGATGTGCTTGGATTTACAGAGAGCGAAGAATCCAGTGATTGCAAATATTTTAGAGAAGAATACATGCCCCTGAGGAGAATGAGATATGAAGGATGCATAGTGAAGACTCTTGGTCATAGCAGGGTGGTTTGGCTCATAGTTATGTTCCAGAAGGTGACAACCTTGTCACTCATACTGGCTCTGGTATCTTCCACCTAAAAGCTTGGCTTCTCCTAAGCTGGGCAGCTTTGTCTTTCTCATCTTGTATCTTTGTACTTAGCACAGCGATTAGCAGGTGATGGGTGCTCGATAATGATCTGTTGAACTGATCTAGAGTAACCTGAGGGCTGGCTGTGGATCCATGGCTCCCCATTGTGCTGGGAGTGGTGAGAGCTGCTTCTCCACCCAAAAGCCCCGGGCTGTGTGTCCCTCTGGAGCTTTGTGTGGTTTGGAGAAGCGGCTTTTACAAGAGAGTCAGTGTAGTTTAATGAGCTTCAGTGAGAGGCGTGGGCTGAGAGGCCTTTAAAATTTTTAAGTAGCTTTGTCTCTCCCAGAAGTAGGCATAGTTCATTTAGGAAAGAGAGGTTCTTTTGGGAGGCAGTATGCTGGGGAGACAGCAGGGAACTAGGCCATCCCCTTGCAAACTTTCCATAAGATCTGAAATGCTCCCCTTGGCTTCACGGAGCTAACCTGGGCATTCTTGTGATGTATGGACTACTTAGGCCAAGGATGGCTTATTTCCTTTTTCTGATAAGGGAAGTCTGGCCAGGACTGTCCTGTGACTTGGCCAAGAAAAGAATGGCATTGTTTTCTTGGGAGGCACATGGACAAGGGTGGCAGTGGTATTTCAGGCCAATTGGAGAAGATAAAAAATAGATGTTTCATTATAAACACATTAGAGGCCCGGTGCACAAAATTCGTGCACTGGGGGAGGGGGGTTGTCCCTCAGCCCAGATTGCGAGAGGGCGCAGGCCATGCCGAGGGACCCCACTGGTGCACGATTGGGGCCGGGGAGGGACACAGAAGGTTGGCTAGCTGGGGAGGGACTGTAGGAGGGTTCTAGTGCATGTCCGGCCCTCTTGCCCAGTCCCAACTGGCTAGACCCCAGCAGCAAGCTAACCTACCGGTGGAAGTGTCTGCCCCCTGGTGGTCAGTGTACATCATAGCTAGCAGTTGAGTGGCCTTAGCATATAATTATCATATTGCACTGATGGGTTGAATGGACGACTGGACACTTAGCATATTAGGCTTTTATTATATAAGATGAAGCAAAATATTTCATTTCAGTGTTTCTATCTTCATGAAGTATAAACTAAGTAACAAATAATCGCCTGACTTGCAAAGTGTTGGTTTTAAAGGCAACTTTTGAACGCTTTATGTTTCAATGAAAAATTAGGTCTCTGAATTAATACCTGCTACCACCCCCGAATTTGGTTTCCATGTATCAGCTTAGCTGTACTGAATGCAATACCATTCTAATCACAAGGATAGGTGCTAGAATAATAACTCTGCAAGCTTATCTTAATTCTCTTTCCCTTTTGAACCGTGCAGGTATGACGGTGCCAGCCCACAGGGCCATCCTGGTGGCTCGTTGTGAGGTGATGGCAGCCATGTTCAATGGCAATTATATGGAAGCAAAGAGTGTTCTGATTCCAGTCTATGGGGTTTCCAAAGAGACTTTCTTGTCTTTCTTAGAGTACTTATACACGGACTCCTGTTGCCCAGGTGAGCGGTATAAATGTTAGGTAATATCTGACAATTCCCTCTTTTAGAAATGTCAGCCATTTAAATAAATTGCTTTCTGTGAAATCTGTTTTCACTTAAGGCTTATCAGAGGTGACACCATGGAAAGTGCTAAGCAGGTGGGGGTAGTGTTGGGACAACAATGAATTTTCAGTCAATTCAAGTGGAAGAGCAGTGATTGGGTACCTCTTATGAGCTCTGAGTCGGACATAAGTTCAGGTGTCCCAGCCAGTTCCAACAGCGTGGTGGCCACTGTGGGCACCCTAGACATGGAGGTGTCTTGATTTTTAGATTTGGAAGTTATCCTGTGTTTGTTATTGTTTATGTTATATTGATACTGGCAAACATGTATATTAAACAAAAACTTGACCAGATTTGAAATAATAAGAAAATTTGGTTTCTCCGTCATCCCCTCACTAGAGTAATTGATGCTTTGATTTTTTAGGTTTTATCCTGTTAATTAGAAAACATGCTCAGAGAAGCACTAATAACTATAGAACAAAGCACTTTACAAATTGGTAAAAGGTATAGAAGGACATGAGTCAAAAATGAATAATCTAAAGTTAAGGTAGACACTGGGATATTTACATGGGGACAATCACAGAAAGAAAGGTAATCTACTCATTATGTTAAATATCATGCACAGCATTCTTGGATCCTAACTGTAAAAGCATGTAAGGCATTTAAGGAGGGATAAGAGAATTACATAAAAAAATCAGATTTACAAGGAAGTGTTAAAACAGCAACAACCAGGGTACTGGCCAGGGTTGGGGGAGGAGGCTGTGGGGAGTTCTTGTTTGTGGACACAGATTTTCAGTTTGGAATGATGTCAGAGTCGTGGAGATGGGTAGAGGTGATGGTTGCACAGCAATGTGAATGGACTTAATACCAATGAAGTGCACACTTAAAAATGGCTGATGGTAGGGAGGGGGGATTGGAGGAAGGGGCCAGTAAGTAAGTTCTAGAAATGTACAACATGATTGAAGCTAACACTGCTGCATGATATATAGGCAAATTATTAAGACTGTAGATTCCAAGTTTTCTCATCACAAGGAGAACATTTTATTTCTTTTCTTTTTTATTGTATATGTATGAGATGATGGATATTACATAAACCTACTGTGGTGTTCATTTCACAGTATATGTCAATCAAACCATTGTGCTGTACCCTTAAGCAGTGATGTATGTCAGTTATTTCTCTGTAAAACTGGAAGAATGCTTAATGGTAAATTTTATGTTTATTTTACCACAATTAAAACAAAACAAACAAACCTGGAACTAAAGCCAGAAGGAGAAAAATTGCAAGGATTTAGGTTCGGGAGCAGAAGGAATTATTCCATAGCTCTGGACTTGATTATTAAGGGCAATTATAGAATCTCCCTCTCTGGATAATTAAAAAACAAAACGACACATAGATTCTCTTCTGAGTATGAAGACTTAATTCTTTTTTTAAATGGAGTTCAGAATGCTGACTTCTTCAAGGTTTTCTCTGGGCACTCTATTCTGCATTGAATGATAGAGTCAGCATTTTCTGTTTGTCTTAGACCATAAAATAAATGGTTTTATTGTCCATTTTCTTTCATTTCCCTCCTGGCATCAGCTGGCATTTTCCAGGCCATGTGTCTCCTGATCTGTGCTGAGATGTACCAGGTGTCCAGACTGCAGCACATCTGTGAACTGTTCATCATTACCCAACTGCAGAGCATGCCCAGCAGGGAGCTGGCATCCATGAACCTCGATATAGTTGACCTGCTCAAGAAAGCCAAGGTAATTGGCCCTATGTATCTGCTTATTTGAATTTTTAAAAGTCTTCTTAAGAGATATGTTAGTACCTTCCCTAGTTTGGAAGTTTGGCTAAATGAGGCTCAAGTGCCCTCACAACAGTTTCTGTGGGCAGGTAATTTTGGAGATAAGGTTTCCGAGCAATCCCTTTCTAAGGAGGTAGAATTTGTTTATGGGGAATATTTCAACTGAATGGTGGCCATTATTAGAGTCATTTGAGTGTGGTGCACTATTTTGTCATATAGGCATTATAGGAAATAGAATTTATATTGAATTTCCCCCAAATGATCATATCTTAGGGTTCCTGAAAGGAAAATGACAGGATTGGTCCCTACAAACTGATAGGATGATTAGGCTGAACTCATTTATCTGTTCATCCATTCATTTACTTTATGAACCTGTTTTGAAGTTTCATTTGTTTGTAGGAAGTATAGGTATACTGCTCAATCCTTTCAAACCTCCTTTTGTTGATATGTCTCATGGTATGGGGAATATATTCAGTAAAAATGTTTGAGTTGAGAACCACTGCAGTACACCTACTCTCTCCTCAGAATTTCTTGCCTCTTCTAAGCTCAGGACTCTTTTGTTTTTAATAATTGTATTGCTGAACATTCTACGGAACAGGTAGATTTTACACAGTCAACTTACTGTGACTAATTGTAGTTACACAGACCCTAGAATAGGAACCTGACAAAGGACCAGGCTAGGTCTATAAATAAACTAGGTCTGCTTTCTTGAACTCTGCTTCTGGAACTCTCACCTGTTGTCCCAGTCAGACATTTACCATCTCCTTATTCCCACTCTTTTAATATGTTGTTGGTTTTCTTTTATTGGTATCAGTGAGGAAGGGAGAGGGAGAGAGAGATAGAAACATCATTGATGAGAGAGAATGTCGATCAGCTGCCTCCTGTACATCCCCCACTGGGGATCAAGCCCGCAACCTGGGCATGTGCCCCGACCAGGAATCGAACCATGACCTCCTGGTGCACAGGTTGACGCTCAACCACTGAGCCACGCCGGCTGGGCTCCCACTCTCTCTCTTTTATCCCTGGGAGCAAGAAGTTTATGCAGATGGGTCGTCCAGCCCTTGGCTGTGCTACCACTTCACCCCCTCCCTGAGACAGTTTCAGGGCCCACAGCAGTCATACACAACAGTGATGAGTACTGACCTTGCAGTAAACTGAAAATTAAAGGTCTTTTTCAGAGGAACATATTCACTTCATCATTACAGACTATCAAAACTTTGTAAAATGTTATCTGGCATACAACAAATTGGCTATTCCTATCAACTTTGCCACCCAGAATTAGAAAAATATGATGAATTTATCTTCATCCAAGTTGCTGAAATAGAGCCACATAATGCGGAAAAGGACAGACTCTGAGACAGCTAAATATGTGCTGAGGTCAATTTGTTAATCAACATGTATTTCTAGGCATAGAATGGAATTCATTCAAAGCATCCAGGTCTTCCTTACTCTCTCTTTAACTATTTTGAAGTTCTTTTCATTCATAATCAAGTCATAAGATCATACATAGTTAATGTTAGAGATAAAAACAAATATAAAAAATTGAGTAACCCTGATCGCTCTTCTTTGTAATATATTTACAGTGAGCTTCGGACAAATAGCTACCCTCTAGGTTTAATTTAAAAATGCATTTTTATTCTGTCTAGTATTTTCACAATCTCAGTTCACTTTTGATGTATCATTTTCAGAATATTCTAACAAGTCTGTCATACTTTAAAAAACTGGATACGAGTTTCTCTTTCCTTATCTTGTAGTTTTTTTTTATTATTAATTTGAGAGAGAGAGAGAGAAACACATCAATTTGTTGTTCCACTTATTTATACATTCATTGATTGATTCTTGTATGTGCCCTGACCAGGGATTGAACCTGCAACCTTGGCATATTGGGATGACGCTCTAACCACCTGAGCTACCTGGCTGAGCCTCTTGTAATATCCTTTTAAGTAGGTAGTTTATACATAAGAGAATTTCCAGTATGATTGCACTGATTTCCTTTAAGTGTCCCCTCCCTCCCAAACACACACACACACAAACACACATACACACACCTCACCAGCATCATTTATGATTGCATTGTCATAAATTCTTCCTGACCCATTTCCCCCAACTGTGTGGTTTCTGATTATGTGATTATACTTATTTTTCTCTAGAATTTTAAAATTCTGAAATAATTCTTTTTAAATTTTACTGTTTCTGATAATGTTTCTATTTGCTAAGATTAAGCCTACATTTATCAGTTTTCCTCTATTCTATTCCTGATGGTCCCTAGTTTGGAATTATGGGTCCCAGATAACAGGATAATTTTCTCCCTAAGTTCTCTTTGAAGTTTCTAGTTTGAGATTCTACTTCACTAGCCAGTTCATCCTGTAGTCAGAATTTAGTTAACCTTTTCCTCATTGTTTCTCTGACTTCTAGGAGGTGAAATTGTTTTAGCAGATTTAGACTTCTAGTAGCTCTCTGAGTAATTGAAATTTCTAATACTTTAATCTCTGCCAGCTGTGTACTGTGTGTCAGGAAAGCATCATTCATAACTTCAATATAGATTAGCAGTTTTGGTATTTTCTCACTTTCACTTGTCCCTAAACTCTCAATTCTTTACCTTGTTTCCACTTTTTAGGTCCATATATTTCCATCAAGTTAAACTCTTAACATATAATACAGGCTTCTTTCCCTTATTGACCACTTCCTTAGGATTGAGGTAGAGATTTCCTTATCTCTACTCCACTTTTAACCCTTTCTAGCCAAACTTTGTGATTCCTGTGAAGTCCTATTTACTCTCATATTAAAGTTTTAAACTCAACTTCTTTATAATCTGTGCATTAATATTTGGCTGCTTTGGGCCACCAGTTTTGTTTCTGCCCTTTTCCTGGTGAGTTTCTAGGTACTTTCTGCTCCATTATTATTCTTTACAGAGCTGTTAAATGCTATAGCATTTGGTTTACAGGTTTTTTTTAAATGCCTATTCTTTTTTATTCTTTTGTTTTTTTAAGTTTAAACCTATTTTCTCAGTTCAGCATACAGTTTTGCCCACAAATAGTTTATAGCATTCCATCTCTTGCCAAGAGCCCACAATTATGATATCTTAAATTTCGGTCAAAAGTAAAATTCTGCATTTGAATTATGTTTTTGTAGGCAGCTATTTATTTCTGTGATCTCCCTTCTCTTTCAAAGTCACAGCTATCAGCAGTGTTCTGAACTCTGTTGGTAGGTTAGTTGCTCTGGTTAATCATCTAATAGTGTTGGTGGCTTCTGTTAAAATAGCTGCATGTTCTTGCTCTGTTCCCTTCAGATCATTCACATTCATCTGCTAAAATACAAGGTGAAAAAAAGATTGTTATAATCTGATGTGGGATTAGATGAACTATAAAGTTTCATACAACTCAAAAATTCTGTTGTTTAATAAGAATCAGAGAGACCTATGAATTGGAATGTTAAAACATATTCCCACATTATAACTTTTTAAAAGAGCAATACTTGAGTTTCTTCCTTAAGATTTGAGATTACAACTATTTCAATTTAGTATTACTTATTTTTTACATATTTTTGATTATGTCCTTAACAGAGCTATATATAGCCTAAAAGTGGAAACAACCTAAATGTCCATCAACAAGTGAAAGAATAAATGAAGTGTGGTATGTACATACAATAGAGTATTACTCATCCTTAAAAAGAATGAAATTTTAATATATGCTGCAACATGGATGGACCTTGAGGACATTACGCTAAGTAAAATAAACCAGACAGAAAAAGGACAAATACTGTATAATTCAGCTTATATGAGGTACTTGGAATAGTCAGATTCATAAAGGTTAAATAAAATAGTGATTACCAGGGACTGGGGCTAAGGGAAAAGAGGACTTACTATTTAATGGGTAAAAAGTTTCAGTTTAGGATAATAAAAAGTTCTGAAAATAGATAGTGGTGATGGTTGCACTTAAAAATGGTAACTTTCATATATAATTTACTGTAATAATAATATATCCAAGTTTCCTGCCACCAAGTTACCACACTGAATTGAGTGGTTACCTACATCAGTGAGTGTCACTGGATTGGCACCAAGGTGATGATGTCATGGCCAAGTTGCTCAGAGTTCCCCCTCCATTAGCTATTGAAACAGAATGAGAAATATGCTGGGAGTCCTGCTCAGTGTAACAGTACATCTGCGTTAGAAGCAACTATTCAAACATAACCTTCTCATAGAAATACTTACACAGTGCCACCATAACCTTTGGGTGATGACGTTTCCTCCTCTAAATAATTTTTAGTTTGCTCCTCAGATGAATTTCTTTAGATATGGCCAAGTGTATACCTTTGCTGCCTATAATCTTGCACAGATACAAGTGCAGTTAGTGAAGGCCATGACCTTAGATTGAAAGCTTGAACTAAATCTTCAGGAACCTCAGATAGCCTTTGTGTACCACGGCTGCAACCATACATCTGCTTAAAGATATTCAGCCACTGCAGCAGCAGTAACTTGTTATTTATTTGATTTGGTTTCTTCATTGATATAATTTTATTATTATTTGTTATTAATGCTCCCTTTTCGGTTCTGCTGTCAGAGTAGACTGAAGGCTGCATCATCTACACAGACACGTTTAACATGGATTCTCCAGACCATGCTCTCTGACCTAATCATCGTATTGAAGGCCATTATTTACAATACTGTTTCACTGTCCATTTCTCTTGCAGTTTCACCACTCTGATTGCCTTTCAACCTGGCTACTTCATTTCATAGCCACTAACTACCTCATCTTCAGTCAAAAGCCTGAATTTCAGGATCTTTCAGGTAGATTGCAATTATTGTGTTGAAAGAAAATTTTATGTTCTTTGTTCTTAGATTTGAAACGTAATTTATAGGAATAGTAGTTTTTAAAAATTAAAAAATCAATGTAATACGTTGCTTTTAAATACACAGTGTGGTCATTGGAGACACTTTACGTAAGTAGCTTGACCTGTGTTACACAAAAGTTTTCTAATGATTGTTTTATAGCTCCCATCATTTTTAAATGCACTTTTTTCCCTGAAGTATAGTGATAAAGTGGCCTCTGGTGGTATTTGGTTTTAATAAACATGATCTTGGTTTTAACCACCCAAGTCAGAAGCAAAATTTAAACAGTACTGACTGAAAAACGTTTTTTAAGATAAGAATTGTATCTGTTGTGTATTGTTTATAATATACTAGTGGCCTGGTGCAGGAAATTTGTGGGCGGGGGGGAGTGTGGTGTCCCTCAGTCCGGCCTGCACCCTCTCCAATCTGGGACCCCTCAGGGGATGTCCGACTGCCGGTTTGTGGGATTGGGCCTAAACTGGCAGTCGGACATCTCTCTCGCAATCCAGGACCGCTAGCTCCTAATCACTCACCTGCCTGCCTGCCTGATCACCCCTAACCACTCTGCCTGCTGGCCTGCTCGCCCCTAACTACCCCCCCCGCCCCCCTCCTCCCCCACTGGCCTGCTCATCCCCAACTGCCCCCCTCCCCAGCCGGCCTGATCACCCCAAACTGCCCCTCCCGCCAGCCTGATCACCCTCAACTGCCCTCCCCTCTTGGCCTGATTGCCCCTAATCTCCTCTGCCTCAGCCCCGCCACCATGGCTTTGTCTGAAAGAATGTCCAAAAGGTCTCCCGGTCTAGTTAACATATTATTAGTATAGATAGTTCTATTGTACTAATACCTATGTCTATTAAGTTTATGTATATAGGAGTTCACTGTATTACCTGAGAGTAGCAATTTTTTATTGATCAGAGTGTTGCAAAACTTAATGTGCAGGGAAAGTATGGGTAGTGGGATTTTTAATATAAATTATAATTAAATAATATAATTAAAACCAAAGGTTGAGCTGCTCAGTGTTACATAAGAGGAAAGAAAATGAAAATAGACTAGTCATCAGAGTAGATGATTACTTAGATACAGTGGTTTGCTCACGTTATTGCCTAGAATAGATTCAAGGAATAATCAGATTAAGAGGGAAAGGAAATTAAAGATCACCTAATCAAGTAGTCTCAAACTCTAAACAGAGAACTTTCCTTGGAGATGCTTGAAGGTCTTCTGAGGTGGGGTGGAGAGTGGGGAGTGAGAGAGGGAAGAGGAGGGAGCCAAGAGAAGTAGAGGGAAGACAAGGCTACATTTGTGCTTCTTGGATATTTTCTTCCCATCTTCAACCAGAGTAATTCCACTTTTATCTGCTTTATATCTTAGCCTTCTACATAAAATCTTACTTGTATAAGAGAATCTGCTGCTAAAACAAAGTGAAAGTGCCTGGTTTCATTCAGCTACTTGTACAGTTAAGGAAACCAAGAAATAGTTTTTGGCAGACGCCTTGACAGACATTCATAGCCAGACAACAAACGTTGAATGGCTAGTGGAAACCTCTTTATGTAGAATTCAACTCTTAGTGTGCAGAGTAACAAGATAATCAAAGCAGCACAGCACAAACCATCTACTTTGGGCAAGAAAGAAACAAAAAATACATTCTGCTTGCTGTTAGTATAGACATTCTTATACAGTTATTTGTTCAGAAGTCAATTAAAATGAATGAACATTTTGATTTTAGAACTACCTTCATTTTGCTACCTTAGGTCACCTTCACTTGTAAACAAATATGTATACTATATTGTATAAATACATGATACACATGGAGAATGCTATTACAACCTAGGAGAAAGATGCTCTGTAAACCCTTGAGTTATTAATTTTTATTTTATTACTTATAGAATCACCTATAAAGGATATATGACCTCCTGGCATAGTGAAAAGCAGGGCCCAAGGGTGTAGTTTGAAAAGGCAGGGTAGGAAGGTGAGGCTGTGTCAGTGATTTTCTGTGTTCCTTTGATGGGAATGAAAGGGTGTCACGAGTGCTCTGGATCCGTGGTGCCTGCTTATGTCCAGGGCCTGCAGTGATCCTCCTGTTGAGCAGGAAACCCCCTGTGGATAAGGGAGAATTTGATAGTCTAAATAGATGGTCACAAACTGGTAGTCTGTTTGGACCACATGGTTTTCTTGTTTGTTTATTTTAAATTGAGTGTCAACATTTAAAAATTGTAACATGTCACATTTAAAAAATCTAAATTTTTGGCTTCTTTTGAAAAGTTGAAAATCTGGCTACTCTGGCCCATCTTCCCACACAACAACCACCCGGAACTAAGCAGTAGCTGCCATGTCTTCCAAAGTGTCACAGTCACCTCTCCTCCATATTGCCTTACACCTGGCCCACTTCTCAGGGTCGCTTTAAGTTCAAAAGGGTTCTTGTCACAATTGCTTCAGAGCTTTTTTAAAGAATTACCTATTTTAGTTTGAAAAATTATCAAATTATTACTGGAATTCTGCAAATTGTTTGAGAATTTTTCTTATTTAGGGGTATTTAGAAATTGAAAGATGAGATTGGAAAAGATCTCTTGTCAATTCTAGCACTAATGCATCAGAACTCAGTGAAATAGCTCATGAAATATTAGACATTTTATAGACTGGACTCATGAAGGCAAACAGCAGTGCATAGGAATATGTTACCATTGGCATTTATGGAGCCATTATTCTCACAGCTAGTGTAATTTAGCTGAATATTGTATTATGTATTTTACTAGAGACCCGAAGCATGAAATTTGTGCAAGAGTAGGCCTTCGTAGCCTCGATCCAGGGGCTGTCGGAAGGATGTCTGGTGTATTTAGCATGTTACACTTTTATTGGTATAGATACTCTGGAGTTTTTTTGTCTTGTTTATTGTTGTTGGCCAGAGCTTATCAGTAATAACATTTTTTCTGTTATTTTTGTCTTAACTAAGGGAGTAGTTTTATGTCACCTTTGCTTCTTAGTAAAACATAGAACTAATTTTCCTGCGTAGCTTAGTCATTTCTCTTTATTCAGGTCTCTCAGCCTGGATCAAGACCTTGTTAATCCAAATTATAATAGTTGAGATCAAACAGTAGATGGAGAAGTGGAAACTGACTTAGCAGGAGGAAAACTGAGTTCCCACAGAAGGGAATACTGATAAGAAACAAGCGTATTCACCCAGCAAAATACCAAAAAACTTAGAAATTTGAGGTACCAGGTATTTTAGAAAGCGGAATGAGGCTTGGGGCTGAAAGCAGTAGACTTACTTTCATGTTGATTAAGAAGCTTTTGCCATACACAGTACCACCCAGGCAGGTAACTACTTCTCCTTCATCATCACTGGAGATGGCAGGTTCATTCCTGAAGAAATTAAACAAAAAAAAAAGTAAAATCATGAACTTTTGGTATAGTGGAGATGGGCAAGGAGCTGGACTGAAAACGTGTGGGTTATGGGAAAGTTGCACATTTTGTAGTAAATCTCCAGCCTCCTTCCAATACCCAGATTCTAGAATTCTGGAAGCCAGGTATCAGCTACCTTGACTCCTCTAGTCTGGACAGGAAATTGAAGCATCCTTCTCTAGCCTCATTTGGGAATTCTTTCAATGAACCCAATGTTAATCTGTTCAGTAGTGCTTCAGTGTACTCCACCAGTCAGCAAGTCCCACACATGCCCTAAAGGTTTACAAACAGCTTTCTAGTATCTTACTCTTCAATATAAAGAGACTAGAGGCCCGAGGCATGAAATTCATGCACTTGACAGGGGAGGGAGTGGAGTCCCTCATCCCGGCCCACTCCCTCTCACAGTCCAGAAGCCCTCGGGGGATGTCCAACTGATGGCTTAGACCCACTCCCCATGGGCCTAAGCCATCAACCAGACATCCTTAGCGCTGTGCGTAGGCAGGAGAGGCTCCCAATACCGCCACTGCGCTTGCCACCCATGAGCCTGGCTCAGGGCTTCTGGCTGAGCAGTGCTCCCCCTGTGGGAGCGCACTGACCACCAGGGGGCAGCTCGTGCGTTGAGCATCTGCCCCCTAGTGGTCAGTGCGCATCATAGTGACCAGTCGTTCTGCCATTTGGTTGATTTGCATATTAGCCTTTTATTATATAGGGTAACTGATGATTAACAGATATTTGAGGCAATGTCCAACCTGAAAGATAGACACCCAAACCAAGACACAATAAATAAAAACAAGAGAGAAGAGAATAGGAAAAACCTACAGTCTTTCTACCTGTGTTACTTTCCTGTGAGTCTTTATCCCGTGTGGTCTTTACTATTCACACAAAACACTTCACTTTTGACACTTCTGATCAACAAATGTGTGGGGTTTTACCCCACACCAAGCAGTTCTTCACAGCACCAACTATGACCTGGTGATAGTGAGATTGCCAGATCCCACAGGTTAGGGGCTCAGTCCCATAAGACCATCCCCCACCCCACTTCAGACACCAGTCCAAGTCCAGTATTTCTGAGCAACTGGTATAGATCAGAGGTTCCAATGACCCCTCCATGGGTTCAGTTAACTTGCTAGATTGGCTCACACAAGACAGGGATGCACTTACTCAAGTTTACCAGTTTATTAAAGGATACAGATGAATAGTTAGATGAAGAGATACATAGGGTGAGGTCTGGGGGCCGGGGGAGGTCCCGAGTGCAGGAGCTCATGTCCAGTGGAATTGGAGTATACCACCCTCCCAGCACGTGGATGTGTTCACCACCCTGGAAGCTCCCTGAACCTCGTACTTTTGGGATTTTTATGGACACTTCATTTATGTAGGCATGATTTGTCATCAGCTCCATTTTCAGTCCTTTTCCTTCTTAAGAGAATGGTGGGAGTCGGGAAGGGGGGACGCTGAAAGTCCAAACTTTTTTATTTTCTTAAATATATTTTTATTGATTTCAAAGAGGAAGGGAGAGAGAGATAGAAACATCAATGATGATAGAGAATCATGGATCCTCTACTGGGGATCAGGCCTGCAACCTGGGCATGTGCCCTTGGTTGGAATCGAACCCGGGGCCTTTTGTCTGCAGGCCGATGCTCTATCCACTGAGCCAAATCAGCTAGGACCAAACCTCTAGTCATGTCTTTTCGATGACCAGCCCTCATCAGGAGCCCACCCAGAATTGCCTAATTAGAATAATAGACGATAATACCACCCAGGAAATTACAAGGGTTTCAGGAGCCTCTGTGTCAAGAACTGGGTACGGAGACCAATATATATTTTCTATTATCTCACAAGAAGGAACTAGAGGAATAAAGAGACACAAGAGCACAAGGAGTAGAAGAAAACAAACAAACAAAAACCTTTAAAATTAATATTCTCAAAGCATAAGAGATAGACAGCCATAAAAAGCAGGGATAGAATGTTACAGTTGTAAAGACGGAGTAGAATGGTGGTTCCCAGGGGGTGCAGGGATAGAGTTGTTTAATGGGCACAGTTTCAGTTTTGCAAGATGAAGCATTCTGGAGCTTGGTTGCATGACAACATGGATGTATTTAACACCACTTATCATACACTGCACTTAAAAATGGTCCAGATGGTTCATTTTATTTTACGTGTATTTTACCACAATTTTCAAAAAAGCAATACAAGAATGGGAAATCATTTTTGGACAAATATAGCAAAAAAAACCCCAAGTGAATAAAATAGTCGAAAGTAATGATATCTCCCAGAAAGAAGGACAAAAAGACCAGAAAGAAAGGTTTAAAAAAAAAAATGGAGGCTCAATCCAGGAAGTGAAATACCTGAATAATAGAAGGTAATACAGATAATACTAGTAAAAAACAGTGGGGAAGAAATTATCAAGAAATAATACAAGGAGTTATTCCAGGAGTGAAGGCCTTGAGACAGCAGATTGAAAAGATCTGCTAAGTGCTGTCTCCAGCATTCTGAGCCAAGTTGTCAACCTAGAGCTCTGTAGCAAACCAAATTATGAATTGTGTGTGAGGAGATGAAAGACGTTTCATCACAAGCAAGGTCTCAAAAATACTTCGTATGTGCCTGCCCTTTTCAGGAAGCTAAGAAAGGTTCTGTTTCACCCAAACTAGAGAATCGACCAAGGGAAGGACCTGGTGTCAGGAGTGTGTGGACCAACACGAAAACATGAAGCAGGCCTAGGAAGCAATAGGGTACAAGTTCGGGAGGAAAGGGTCTCCAGGCAACACCCCCAGCCCTGCAGGGATGGATGGACTACCTGATCACTCTGGCTTGGTGGGAGATAGAATTGAGGGGACTTTAAAAGCGTTTGGAAGGTGGTGGTAATTACAAAAGAAAAATGAACAATTACATGAAAAAAAAAGTCCATTTTCATCTCCAGGAAAAAACAAGTCATATATATATATATGAAAACATTATCAAATACAACTTAATGAAGTGATGGAAAGATGTATGCTGATGACTGATTTAACCAAAATTGTGTTTAATGATTTTGGAGGGCTTGAGGGAAGAGTAAGGAGTATATAGAAGAACTTGGATGTCATCCATTCAACAGGAAGCCACTAATTCATACCTAAACTCGATCCCCAATAAAATATATTCAATTAACATTTTTTTTCTAAAAATTTTAGTGGAAGAACGCAGTTTTGTTGAAAAGCACAGATGGCCATCGAATCTGTACTTGAAGCAGCTTGCGGAATACAGGAAGTATATTCACTCCCGGAAGTGTCGTTGCTTAGTCATGTAACCTGGCACTTTCATGTACACACACTTTTAAAATTACTATCATTATGAAGAATGGGATACCTCTGGGTACCAGTAAAATTCTTGTGATCGAAACATGGGCGTTAAAATACATACATGGGTGTGGGGGCGGGGGGGGGGGGGGGGAGTCACCATACAGCTTAATGTGTTTACTAGCTCTCCTTGAAAAAACTATGATTGTGAACTTAAAAGGGAACAAATATACCACAGGCTAACTCTAAGGCTTCACATAGTGTATAAAGCTGTTGTGCAAGCTACTCATTCCCTTTAAGATGACCTGTTGCTTTGGCGATATTAATACCTTTCCCGGTTAAGAAATATTAAAATGTTTAGAAATCATGTAGGATTAGTATGGAAATTTCATCATTAATGGCTTTGTTAAAATTAGGGGCATGTAAGGACCCGGTGTGACTATTTCTATAATGGAAAATCTAGGGGACGACTGATCACTCAGAGACTCTAGGCACAGAATTTTGCCTGACCTTTTGAATGTGAAATGACGCCTGTTTTCACATGTGTTTGAACCATCATGAGAAAAAAAAATCTGTTTTTTATCTGAACAACCCAACTGAGCCACCTTGTCTCTGCCCTGGGATTCAGATGAGGCAGGAAACCTAAGGCAGATGATTGTATGGCCAGGGAACTGTGTGGTCGTATAGGGTCAGAGCTTAGAAGGGCCCCTGCTTGGTTCCATCTTAACATTCATAATAATGTTTGAAGAAGGGCCCTGCATTTTCACTTTGTGCTGGGCCTCCACAATTATGTCTGTCTTGTAGTGGGATATGTAGTGTATTTTCTTGCTCAGACCTCATTGCTTCTGAAAGCAGAAAAGAGGCTCTGATATCGAGGGAAGAGAAGGAGGCTTTCTGGAGGGAAGAGGGCATGTGGGGGTTCTGGGAGCTTTGGAGAAAGGTGTTCCTCTCAGGGCCTCTGTGCCACCTGGACTAGCGAGTGAGAGATGCGTGCGTTGTGTTGTCTTTAAGACACTCAGTTCTGGCTCTGCCAGATGAACCAGTACTTTGTTGATCAGTCTGTAGGACCAGGATATTGGTAAAACCGACTGACCAGTGTGACTTTTATACGTGTTTATGAAGATGCTCATAGAAAAATGTGCTTTTTAGAGAATTTGTTATTGAAGGCTCAAGGTGTTTTTGTTTTAGTGTATTTGCTAAGATTAGGGTGTCGGTGGCCTGAATTATGTGAATTCTTTTGAGGATTGCCAAGCTATTTGACGAGGAGTAGCATGAGTTTTGTCCTTCACATTACCCAGTTAAGTTAAAAGAAAGGATATAAATGAAATACTTGTTCCATGTAGACAAAATGGGACTAGGATAGAGGACAGAATTCTGGTTTCTCATGTGTTTCATGTCAACAGAAATAATTACACAAGCATAGAGAAAACCGGATTACTGTGTTGTTGTTGGCATCATTTTCATCTGTAATGCAATTCAGTATTGGATATATATATTTTTTTTAATTTTCAATGACGTTAGAATACATATAGTTTCCCAACTGTTCAAAGGTTTGCTTAAACAGTTTGATACTATAGTATTAGAATCACATGCTGTTAGTCCTTGGATGTATACCAACACTGTCAGAGAGGAAAAATAAAAATTCTCTACATATTTCTCCCAAGAAACCTGATTTTAACTGAATCGTGTTAATGAAGATTACTGGAATGCATTTTATGTCTTTTGAATTTTAATCACTTGAGCTAATCAACTATTGGCAAAACCCAGTGGGCATGCATTAGCATGGTAAAGAATAGACACTGTAGTGGATTTCCAGAAATCCATTCACTTTTAAGAACTTTTAAAATGCAGTGACAGCATTTTATTCTTCATAAGCATATTCTTACCCCTATATGAATTAGAGCACTTACAATTCTAAATCAGTAACTTTTAATCTAGGTAATTGAAACATAAAAGTTCTAAAGCAAAATATATTCTTGCAAATACTATTTAACATTTAAATGGACTACATATAGGTTTTAGGTCATTTGACTGGAGCTGAGTGTGGAAGTTGATGCTCTGTTGGTGTTCACCATGTAGTTTTCATTATAAAAGTTCTTTACCACCTGTGTGAGCGACTCAAACACACAAATGTCATGGCTCTTCAGAGCTGCTCAGATTAGTAATCAAATTAGTTTTTAAATCTAGATTAAAATCTTTCAATTCACTCAATTTAAAATAAAATACTCTTGAGCTATCTTGGAGAAATGAGTACTCTTTTGGTTTTGGTTTTAATTGAAAGATTATTTCTAGATGAATGTGTGCTCTGTGTTCATCTCTGCTTCAATATATTTACCAATCATTTTAATTAGAGAAGATACTGTATGGTAGAGCTAAGGCCTTCTCTTTCTGGGCCAGGTTTTCACCTTATGTAACCCTTTGTATACTTCTGGCTACTCTGTGTCATATTGTAGAAAAGCAGGCTTGTAATATAGAAGTTTCAGCAACATAACTGAAATTCATTTAGTCCAAGCCAGCATGGCGGCTTCGTATTGGGCAGTAGCAGAAAACTGAAGATTTGGGTAAATTTGACTTTCAAGACAGATAAAACTTTTCAACTATTATTTTTAAAACTACACTACACTGATACAGTTAATTATACAAAAAAAAAGTCCTCAAGAGTAATTTTATTTTATTTAAAGCATCTGTTTAATTAAATCTTTAATAATTTTGCAAAGAAGGATATGTGTGTATTTTAATATAGCCTGATCTGAAATTTATATGTTTTTAGCTTTAGTATTTAACATTTTGTAACAAATAAACCTTTTTTAAAAAAAAGTTTACCACAGTGTTCTATCGTTATTTTATCTTGAATGTTGAAATGCTGGAGTGAATTTGAGAATACTGCTTTTTGTTTATCAAGTATAATTATGTTTCACAAAAAATTTCCATTATGTGTAAAACTTATAGAATATTGCTGATATTGTAGATGATTCATATGCGTGATGAAAGACATTTATGTTATAACTTCTATAGAAAATAATATTTAGCAGCTATTACCCCAATTTCTCCTAACAATATAACTGTCTTTATTTAGAAAAAGTGCTTTGATAATTCTTTAGCATAGAAATGAGACTTCTGCAGGCTTGAATGTTGGTTCTGCATAATGGACTTAAGAACTGGGAACTTTTACCCTGGCCGGGTAGCTCAGCTAGTTAGAGCGTAGTCCTGATATGCCAAGGTTGCAGGTTCTAGCCCCATCAGGGCACATACAAGAATCAGCCAATGATAAGTGGAACAACAAATTGATGTTTATATATATCTCTTTTTCTTTCTGTCTCTTTCCTTTTCTCACTCTGAAATCAATCAATACATAAAAATTTAAAAACCTATTTAAAAGTTTTTTAAAAATATATTTTCATTGATTTTAGAGAGGAAGGGAGAAGGAGAGAGAGAAACATCACTGCTGAGAAAGAATCATTGATTGGCTGCCTCCTGCATGCTCCCCATTGGGTATCAAGCCGCAACCCTGACTGATCAACCACTGATCCATGCTATCTGGGCTATTTAAAAGTTTTTTAAAAAAATAGAAGAAGAATTTAGAACTTCTCAGAGCTGAGGAGCCCAGATAGGAGCAGGAGAGAGACCAGGAAGCCTAACACGTGGATAGATTATGCACTATATATTACAGCCTCTCCCCAGGGGGTTCCCAAATTGTCAGTAAAGGCTACTTTGTCCATAAAGTCCTCCACAGTTGCTTTGGAATAGTGTTCCTGACACAACTTTGACCTGGGAACACACTCTCCTAGAAGACACCTGTTGCCTATGGGAGAACCTTCACAGTCCTCATTGCCTTTCATAACCTGTCCCATCTTTTCTACTTTGACTTTCGGGACTGTTCATCCAGATTATCTATATACTTGCACGCCTCGCACACTTCCTATGGCTTGGTTTCGATTCCCATTCCCTCTCTACTTTGCAAACTCCTGCATATCCTGTAAAGGCCAGCTTAAAAATCGTATCTCTTTTGCTTTCTATGTCTCTCCCAGGAAGAATTAGTTGCTTGTACATGTGTCTTTATTAGCTCTTTAAAAAAAAAAAATTGATTTTAGAGAGGAAGGGAGAGGGAGAAACATCAATGATGAAAGAGAATCATTTATCAGCTGCCTCCTGCACGCCCCCTATTGGGGATCGAGCCCACAACCCGGGCATGTGCCCTTGACCGGAATTGAACCCAGGACCCTTCAGTCTACAGGCCGATGCTCTATCCACTGAGCAAAACCAGCCAGGGCTTTCTTAGCTCTTTGTGGTACTTACTGCATATTAGGTATTGGTGATCTCTACTGGGCAAGAACTTGAGAGCAGGGACCATGTCTTGATTTTCTTTGTGAACCCCTCTCCAACCTTCCACTAAGCACAGGGACGGACTCAGACTGTGTGTTAAATAAATGGCACTGAAAAGGCCAGGTTACCTCAGCTGGAATAGTCAAAACTTGCAAATGCAAATGAAAAGTATGCTCACACTTGAAGCTCTGTGTGCCCTGTCTCAGGAGTAGCCTGAGTTAATAGTCATGGGACCTGGGGTGACTAGGGCAGCTGGTTGGCTGGAGAGTTGATGAACATAGAATGGAAAAGTGATTAAGTGTTGAGCCATTGCCAGGGGGGGAGAGGGGGGGTGCAGAACATGTACAAAATGATCCTTGGGGACACCTCTGCCTGGGAGTCTCTATTGGAGATTGGCAGCAAGATGCATTTGGGGGCGCAGAAGAGTTCTTATTGGACATAATGAGGCAGAAATGGCTTCCAGTGTTAAACATAGTGTTTGACTGCATGCAAACAATTCCATAACTGCATGCAAATGATTCCCCCAGCATGCAGTAGGCTATGTCCTCAAAACCTTAGTTGTCTGGCCTACTGTGACAGCTAAATGCTCAACAATGAGCTAATGATCAGCATTAGTATGAGACTGACTTTCTCTTTTACATGTTCAAAGCAAAGAGCTCTCTTATTTGC
This sequence comes from Corynorhinus townsendii, assembly GCA_026230045.1. Classification (NCBI taxonomy): domain Eukaryota; kingdom Metazoa; phylum Chordata; class Mammalia; order Chiroptera; family Vespertilionidae; genus Corynorhinus; species Corynorhinus townsendii. Next base: position 28,945,610 of record JAPDVU010000012.1, read on the forward strand.
TCCCATTTAGGAAAACAGCATGCAATTTGGTGGACACAGTGTATTATTTTTAAAATGAAGTGGAAAGGAGATGGGATCTCAGCCCTTGTTCCTTTGTGGGAAACCTGGCCTGAAAGATCCTCGGGGGAGTACTGCAACTCAAAAACAAACTAAGACATTTTCCCTAAAGGCAGCATAGGCCTCATCTATGACTTAGTGCCTGTCTTGTTTACAATGACAGATTTTGCTACTGTCTCAGAATACACTATTTTTATTTATTTTTTTGCCTGAAAATGGTCTACCTTTTCGTTTTCTGCTTTTTAAGAAAAGACTCAGCTGCCCTTAAGAATTGGAAGCAATATTGAAGCACAGTCATAAATAACTTTTAAGCCAAGGGGCCTATAGGACAAATGTTTGGTTAAACCAGTTTTGTGAGCTCTAGGACTTCTTATCACAGACAGCAGGAAATTACTGATTAGCCATTGCCCCTCACACAGGTCTGCCTCAGGCTTCTGAGCACTTTTCCTTTCCTCCTCCTGATTGGAGTGTCTTGCTTATCTATCCTTCACTTTTAGTAACTTTAAGGCTGTAGGAAAATAACTACAATTCCCCCAGTTTTCATAAAATTTATGTAGATGATTTCTATTTTCGTAGAAATTTCATGTCTGACTCTGTCCCCATGGTCACCTAGGTGACAACACTTGTTGTTCTTGGGTCTTCTGTCCCCTTGGTTGGAGGAGGAGTGGGGGAGGTTTTCTCACTTTACAGAGACTTCCTCTAAAGAGCAAATTGCCTCCAAGTGAATTAAAACATATCAAAAGCCCGAGAGGCCACAAATAGAACCCCTGGTGATGCTAGGAGGGCGCATTCCAATGCTGCAATGCCCAGGGGAGGTTCAAATGCTTTGCTTGGCCAGATGGAAGTGAAAGTTAGGACATTTCCTTAGCAAGAATTCAAATATAAAGATCATTTAAATAAAGTAAATAGACACTGTCAAGAATTGCCTGGGCATTTTCCTAAGCTATACACCACCACCAACAGCAAAACTTTCTATTTTACAACACTCACTATTTTTCATGAATATGGTAAGAAAGGCTGATCTTGAATGGGACTTAGTAGACGCCAGGGGTTCCTAAGCTGCAATAGGGTACCAGTCTGGACATACTGGTTGCTTGTATCTTGTGTGGGTGTGTATTCTGGCATCATTTCCAAAACATAATAGTTGCTTAAGAGATGTCTGCTAAATGTAACAGCACACAGTTGACAAGAGTTGCTAGTCTCCAAGATGACAGTGTTGACTGTGGTGGCCCATTTCTGCTTAGGGCCCAGGGCGTTTAGCCCTGTGAAGAGGGACGGAGGACACTCACAGCAGAAGGGACTTCAAGGGCAGGGCCTTCAGGGAGGGGCAAGTGTGGGAGGGCAGGAGATCCAGGTGAGATACCCCACCAGTAACTTCGAGAGACTTAGGGACCCAGGTCATGCAAACAGAGGTGTGATGAAGTGAAATTTCTGTTATTACTGTTGGTATGAACTCCATCGGCGGGTGAAGCCTGGGGAAATGGAGGTATTATTTACTATTTCAACATTATCACTTACTGCACTGTTCCTAATGCCAGGCACGATTCATGTATTCTTTCCTTTAGAAGAGACAGTAGAGTGCAGGAGAGTAGTCTGGTGGGGTGACTAAACACAAGGGTGATGAAACCAGACTGCCCGGTTTGCATCCTATCCCAGCTCCGCCTCTCACGTGTGACCTCGGACACAGGAAGTGGCCTCTCTGGACGTTTTTTACTCATTTGTAAAATGGAGCCACTGGATGTAGCAACCTCATCGTTTCATTGGGAGGAATAAAGGGGGTGATTTGCATACTGTGACACTATTAGTATTAGCATTAATTAGTATTATCAGATAGTTCCAGCAGCCCCATGAGCCAGGTTGCTGTCAGTATCTCCATTCTAAAGTGAGCAGTGAGTAAAAGCCCAAGGCCATGTAGTTAGTAAATGACAGAACTGGGAAGAACCCGAACCTGATTCCAAAACCCAAGTGCTCTACCAACCAGCAAACAGCCCCCATAAGTATGCCAAGAAAAGTGTAACTCCATCCAGCTAAGGCTGGAGTGGCAGCTCCCTTTGAAGGTGCTGCAACACTGCTGGCTCTGTGGGAAGAGCAAACTGGACATGTCCTGGGAGAGACACCATTTGAGCTTCCTTGCAAGGATAACGCCAAGGTCAAAAAGTTATCAAGGTCATCACTCCTCCCCCACCTCCATCCCCTTCCCTCAACTCCCTTCTCAGGAAACTGTTCCAAGGTCTAATCTGATCACCATTCTCCAAATGATAGGACTGGTTAACATACCACCTTTGTGGTTAATGTTTGAAATAAATAACCCAAGGCTGGTGACGAAACAAATAGCGTATCCTGGTATGAAACGGTCAGAGAGAAGGGCAGCTTTCTTAATTTTAATTCTCATGGTAAGAACTCAAACCAGAGAAATTTGCATAGCCACAGGCACACATGTAGGAAGTAGCCTAACCAGGGTTTGAATTCAGTCCATGTTGCTTTTAAACCGTAGAAATCTACCCTTGGAGCAGCAATTTCATGTTCCTGGAGCAACGGTGCAGCTCAGGTGAATGCTCTTCATTGAATTGTATAACTGAAATGGGTGAGTTATGTGAGCCATAGACTACACCTAAATAAAGTTGTTTTTTAAAAAGAAAGAAAGGTCAGTTCCCAGGGGAAGGGGTATCAATTACTTGATCAGACATAACTGTGACTACTTTGGAAACTCACAATGCACACTAGCATATTAGAGACTCTGAAACGTTCCCAGGTAAAGCTGGTAGCCGGATGGGCCTGGCAGAGCCTTCACAAGCCTTGTGGGTGTCTCTGGGTGAATTTGACAAAGCTTAGCACCTGTCCAGGCTGCTGCTGCTGCTCTGCTGCTAACACCCAGGACAAATCAAACATTCAGTTCTACTAACATGTGGCAGATGCTGATTTAGTACATCTGGAAGGCCCAAGGAGTAAAACTGAGTTCAGGGCCTGGTTCTGCTTACCTGCTTATGATCTTATATGACTCATCCCCACATCCTCCTCCAAGCTGGAGATGCCCGCAGGGAGGCTGTTTCCCCAACATCATCCATTGTTGTCCCCTTCCCATATCTCAGCAAAAGGAGAGAGGACAAAGTTTATACTAAAGCATGTGGAGTTTGTTGAGGCCAAGAGCATACGTGTTTTTTTTAAATATATAATTTATTTTTTTAGAGCAGCTTTAAATTCACAGCAAAGTCAGCAGAAGGTTCAGAGATTTCCCATATAGCCCTTGCTTCCACACTTGCACAGCCTCTCCCATTATCAGCATCCCCCACCAGAGTGCTACATAGGTTACAATTGATGAACATGCACTGACATTGTAATCACACAAAGTCCACAGTTTACCTCAGGGTTCACTCTTGGTGGTGTACAGCTGCAACCTTGCTATAATTGCTCATTAGTTGCTGAAGGATTTTTTTTCCTCAATCTTTGGATTTTTTACATAGATGATTGTGTCATCTGTGAACAAAGAAAGTTTTAGTTCTTCCTTCCCAGTCTGTATACCTTTTGTTTCCTTTTCTTGTCTTACTGAATTAGCTAGAACTTCCAGTGAAATGTTGAAAAGGAATGGTGAGAGGGTACATTCTGGCCTTGTACCTTGTACCTGATCTTAGGAAGCTTCTAGTTTCTTACCATTAAGTATGATATTAGCTGTGAGTTTTTTTGTAGATAGCCTTTACCAAGTTGAAGTATCACTCTATTGTTAGTTTACTGAGAGTTGAATGGGTGTTGGATTTTATCAAATACTTTTTCTGATATGATCATGTGATTTCTTTTGGTTAGCCTGTTTTTGTTTGTTTGTTTCTTTTTACTAATAAATCTTTATTGTTCAGATTACTACAGTTGTTCCTCTTTTTTCCCCCATAGCTCCCCTCCACGCGGTTCCCACCCCACCCTCTGCCCTTACTCACTCCCCCCCACTCTCCTCATCCATAGGTGTACGATTTTTGTCCAGTCTCTTCCCACATACCCACACCCCTTTACCCCAAGAATTGTCAGTCCTCTCCCTTTCTATGCTTCTGATCTTATTATATTCACCAGTTTATTCTGTTCATCAGACTTTTTATTCACTTGATTTTTAGATTCTCTTGTTGATAAATATGTATTTGTTGTCACTTTGTTGTTCATAGTTTTTGTCTTTACCTTTTTCTTCTTCCTCTTCTTAAAGAATACCCTTCAGCATTTCATATAATACTGGTTTGGTGGTGATGAACTCCTTTAGCTTTTTCTTATCTGTGAAGCTCTTTATCTGACCTTCAATTCTGAATGATAGCTTTGCTGGGTAGAATAATCTTGGTTGTAGGTTCTAGCTATTCATCACTTTGAATATTTCTTGCCACTCCCATCTGGCCTGCATAGTTTCTGTTGAGAAATCAGCTGACAGTCATATGGGTACTCCCTTGCAGGTAAGTAACTGTTTTTCTCTTGCTGCTTTTAATATTCTCTCTTTGTCTTTTGCTCTTGGCATTTTAATTATGATGTGTCTTGGTGTGGTCCTCTTTGGATTCCTTTTGTTTGGGGTTCTGTGCGCTTCCTGGACTTGTAAGTCTATTTCTTTCACCAGGTAGGGGAAATTTTATGTCATCATTTCTTCAAATAGGTTTTCAATATCTTGCTCTCTCTTCTTCTGGCACCCCCATAATTTGGATGTTGGTAAGCTTAAAGTTGTCCCAGAGGCTCCTTACACTATCTCCATATTTTTGGATTCTTTTTGCTTTTCTGGTTGGGTGTTTTTTGCTTCTTCATATTTCAAATCTTTGACTTGATTCTTGGAATCCTCTAGTCTGTTGTTGGATCTCTGTATTATTATTCTTTATTTCAGTCAGTGTATGCTTAATTTCTAGTTGGTCCTTTTTCATATCCTCGATGGTCTCACTAAATTTATCGGCCTTTTCTATAAAATTCTTGAGTAACCTTATAACCACAGTTTTGAACTCTATATCCAGTAGTTTGCTTTCCTCCATTTCTTTCATTTGTGACCTGTTTCTTTGTCTTTGCATTTTGGCTGCTTCCCTGTGTTGATAGCGTGGCTTTGTGTGCTAGGTGTCTTATAGGGCCCAGTGGCTCAGCCTCCCTAATAACCTGAGGTGGACACTCTTGGTGCACCCCTTTGTGGACTGTGTGTACAGTCTTGTAGTTAAGCTTTGATTATTATTGGTATCACTGGGAGGATCAGTTGTGTCTGTGATTGGAGAACTTCTGTGCTGGAGACACCCTTACGGGGCAAGACTTGCTTCAATGGGGCTTTGGTGCTCACTGAGTCTGCCCTGAGTGTATCCCTTATGGATCTGAGGAGTTGTGGTCTGGATGGTCTCTCTCTGACCACTGGGCACACTGGCTCTTGGATCTCCAAGGAGAGAGGCAACCCAGCAGGAGCTACAGAGAGATCTGTAGATTCTTTCTCTTTGTTTGGGGTTTGGAGGTGCCCAGATGAGGCCCAGCTGTGAAGCAATGCAAGCTGCTGTCCAGCCTTGGGTCTTCTTTTGGAGGCTCTGGGGCTCTCTGACCCAGCTGCAATTTGTTAGGTTTCAGATTGCAAAGGGCCAGGCCATTCATATGCAAAAGCCTCTGCACACAAATTGGGTGGGGCGGGGTCTCAGGGAATCACCAGGGTGGAGCAAACAGCAATGGCTGACTGTCAGCCCTGCCTGGAAGAGGTCCTGTGTCTCTGTGTCCCATGGCACCATGCAGGAACAATGATTGCTGCAAGCACCTCTGAGAGAAAGCCACCCTCGAGTTCCACCTGATGCCAGACAGTCTAGTTCCTCCCCATATGAGTCTGGGTCCCCAGAGTCTCACCCAGAACTGGAGTTCAGAGCAGTTGGGAGCTTGTGTCTCCCTCCCGACTGAAGAAGACAACAGCGTACTCAGTTGCCAGCCCTTTCTGCGTGCGCTCCTCTGTACCTCTGCACTTCACTTCTGCACCTCCATTCCTCCTCCGAGTCTCAGTGTGCTTTTCTCTTTCCTTCTAGTTGCAGAATTTCCACTCAGTCAGCCTTCCCGTGGTTCTGGATGATACCCGTTTTGTCTTTTAGTTGTCGTTCTCAAGTGGTTGTGCGAGGCAGCAGGTTCAGGTGTTTACCTGTGCCACCATCTTTGTTTCTCTCTCTGTTAGCCTGTTAATGTGAATGGTTGTAATTAATTGGTTTTCACGTGTTGAATCAACCCTGAAAATCTGAGCTAAATCTAGTTGGTTGAGGTATATAATTCCTTGTATATGTTGTTGGATTTGATTGGCTAATATTTTGTTGAGAACTTTGGCATCTGTATTCATGAGAGATATTGGTCTGTAGGTTTCTTATAACGTCTTCTCTGGTTTCAGTATTAGGATAATCCTGATCTCATAGAATAAATTAGGAAGTATTCCCTCTGTTTCTATCCTCTGAAAGAGATAGTAGAAAATTGTTATAATTTCTTCCTTAAATGCTAGAATTCACCAGTGAATCTATCTGGGCCTGATATTTTCTGTTTGGGGAGGTTATTAATTATTTATTCTATTTGTTTAATAGGCCTATTCAAATTGTCTATTTCTTCTTGAGTTTTGGGAAATTGTATCTTTTAAGAAATTGGTCCATTTCAGCGAGGTCATCAAATTTGTGGGCACAGAGTTGTTCAATGTTCCTTTATTATCCTTTTAATGTCCATGGATGGACAAGGATGTATCCTTTCTCATTTTTGGTATTAGCAATTTGTGTCCCTCCTCTTTTTTTTTAGCCTGGTTAGAGACCTGTTGATTTCCCTGATCTTTTCAAAGAACTAGCTTTTGGTTTTATTTTTTTTCCCTACCCATTTCCTGTTTTCAATTTTATTGGTTTATGCTCTACTTTGTATTATTTCCTTTTTTCTACTTAATTTGGATTTAATTTGCTCTTCTCTTTATAGTTCCCTAAGCTAGAAGCTTAGATGACTGATTTTAGATCTTTTTTAATATCCGCACTCAGTGATACTTTTGCTACATCCCACACATTTTATTAAGTCCTCTTTTCATTTTCATTTAGATCAAAAATTTCTTTGGAGATTTCTTATTTGACTTGTGTGTTTTGGAAGTGTTGTTGTTTAATCCTCATGTATATTAAGATTTTCCAGGTATCTTTCTGTGATTGATTTCTAGCTTAATTCCATTGTAGTCTGAAAGCAGATATGGTATGATTTCTATTCGTTTAAATTTGTATGAATTCTATTCTTTTAAATTTGTTATCGCCCAGTATGTGGTTTATCCTGGTGGGTAGTCTGTGTGAGCTTGGGAAGAATGTGTATTCTGCTATTGTTGGATATAGTCTATATAGTCTATAATGTTACATCCCATTGATTGAAGGTTCTGTTGAGTTCAATATGTGCTGCCTGTTGGATCTGTCCATTTCTCATAGAGGGGTGTTGAAGTCTCCAACTATCATAGTGAATTTATCTATTGTTCTTTGAAGTTCTATCAGGTTTTGCCTCATGCATTTTGGTGCTCTTTTGTTAGGCACATCCATGTTAAGGATTGCTATGTCTTCTTGGAGAATTTATTCCCTCATTTTTATGTGGCACACCTCTCTTTATCCTTGGTCACTTTCCTTGCCTTGAAGTCTGCTCTGCCTAAAATCAGTATAGCTACTCATGCTTTCTTTTGATTAGTGTTGGCATGGTGTATCTTTCTTCATTTACTTACTTTTAATCTATATGTATCTTTATATTTAAAGTGAATTTCTTGTAGACAACGTATAGTTGAGTCATGTTTTTTGATCCACTCTGACAATCTCTCTTAATTGGTGTGTTTAGACATTCTAAGTGATTATTCATATACTTGGATTAATATCTACCATATTTGCCGCTGCTTTCTATTTGTTGCCCTTATTCATTATTCCTATTTTTGTCTTAATTCTTTTTCTCCCTTTTGTGGTTAAAATTGAGAATTTTATGTGATGCCATTTTTTTCTCCTTTCATAGCATATTATTTTTTAACTTTTTAATTTGTTTAGTAGTTGTCCTAGAGTTTGCAGTATACATTTACAATTAATACAATTCCACTTTCAAATAACAATACATTGCTTCACAGGTAGTGTGAGTACCTTATAATAACAAAATTATCCTAGTTCTTGTATGATTGTCCGTGTATGATTGCTGTCACTAATCGCATGCATTCTAGATGTTGGGGACAGCTTTGTGGCCACAGCTTCAAGCTGAGCTAATTTGACCTTCCCAGGCGTTATTGGTCCTCCATTCCCCCAAATGGATCCTCTGGGAATGGAGGACCCATTTGACACCTCTGGGTAGAACCCGGGTAAGAGTGTGTTAAAGAGCATCCATACCCCTTCCTCAGGGTGACCTGGAAGATTCCTAAGGAAAGACAGTGCAGCATTCTACCTTAAAAACAACTCGTAATTTTATGTGTGAAGTAGTGCAAGTTTCACAAGACACACAAAAGAAAAGTGCAAAGGCAGTAGCTCTGCTCCCTCCAGAGAAAGCTCGGCTGTAGGGGCTGCCCTGAGGTGGCAGCCCTGCTGGCTGGGAGGGAGAAGCCCATCTGGGCAGGAACAGCCATTGGGAATGAAACCCCGGGTGTGCTAGGGGCAGCCCAGAGAGGTTACACAAAGTTCTGCACTTTTGCTTTCGTTGGCTCTCCTAATACCCTTCCTTCCCCTTCTTTCTTCAGTTCTGCACAGCTCGCCAGAAAAGTCACCTGGACACAGGAATTATAAGTCTCTGCATAGATAAAAGCCCATGTTTAAATACTGCTTGTGCTTAAAGGGACCAGGCCAGAATGCTCTTCCACTAATTAGTAAGATTAAATTCTGCCCCTTCCAATGTTCAATAAGAAAATAGCCCTATTAATATAAGAAAGGAATTTCATTTCAAACATATCAGGAGTCCAGTTCTTTCAAATATTTCCAGAACCACTAACAATTTCTATGGCGCAGTGAATTAGGGAGCATGGCTTTCTCTTACATCCAGAGGTCAAGATAGTGGCCAGCAACACTCACTGCTCTCAGCCACCGGGGCCCATTTAGTACCCATGGCTGTGTCTCTCCTTAAGGGCCATCTTTGGACAGCCTTAAATTGGGGGCCAGTCTGGAAGCAGCAGGCGGTAGGCAGTTACCAAAATGAGACATGCACAGGGGAGTGAGCGCTTGTTTTTTTAATGTAAGCAGGAGTGGAGCTTTGGCTATGCATTTTTTGCCTGGTAATTCTTGTTGCTTTTCTCTGCCAACCTCTTATGCCAGTTTCTCAGATCTCTTTGGATTATAGTCATTTCTATCCCTGTATTTCACTTGGAATTACTTTGCAAGGAGCCGACAGAAAACAGAAGATTCCGGGAGAGTCTGTACACTGACCAGGGGCTGCCAAAGTTCCCACTCCCCCATCCCCCCGTTTGGCAGCCAGAACAGAAGGAAGCCCCAACCCTCTAGCCAAGGAGCAGGAGAAACTGAAGGGCTTGAAAAACGTCCAGGCACAAAGAGTTGGGGGATCTGCACCTGACCGTTCATTCATTCATTTATTAACTTATTCAGACACCGAACAGATATTTATCAAGTGCCTACTATGTGCAGGTAGTCTTCTGCATGCTGTAGATATCTCAGTAAAGAAACAGACACAAATTCCTGGCCTCAAGGGGCCTCCATTTGAGGGGTAAAGACACACAGTAAACAAAATAAGTAAGTGAAGTATTCAGTATATTTGGTGCTAAATAAATTAGAGAAAAATAAGCAAGAGGCATGGGGAATTCCAGTGATGTTTTTAAATTGAGTCACGTGGAAGGCCTTGCGTAGAAAGTATCATTTCAACAAAGGCTCTGGGTGAAGCCCACCAATTGATAAGCCCAATCAATCCACACATACAGCTCTTCCAACCAGTGTTTTGTGTGCCATTCTTAAATATTTACAGACAACCAGATCTCACGTGTTCAGTGCAGAACATTGGGAGGCCTTCAAATGTAAGGCAGACTTAGAAAATAGGGACTCAGAGAGAAGAGGGCGAATCCAGGAATCAGAAGACAGCTTTTTGAAACTTCAACTATAATTAATAACTTTGGAAAGAGAAAATAAGGGATTGCATCTATAAAACACAAATAAGAAAAAAGGAAATAACAGAATGAGAACTCGTGGAAAGAAGAAAAAAATAATAATTGGAAACAAAAAGATCACAATAACACCAGCGAGATAAGGTACTACATTCATGAAACAAAACAATTCTATAAAAAGGGAACATTTGGATAATATTGAAGAGCTATTGGAAATTAAAAACATGTATCAGAAATTAAAAACTCAATAGAAAAATGAGAAGGGTTAACCCATCAGGAAAAAAAGATAAAATTAGAAAGAAAATAAAACAAAAATTAAATTAGGGACATGTCCACGAAAGCCAGTATCTGGTTACTGGGAGTTCCAGAAAGAGAACACAGAGGAAATGGAGGGGAGGAAAGTATCCACAAAGTAAGCCAATAGCATTTCCAACGGGCCCTCCAAGCCTCCAAGCAGCTCCCATAATGCATGAAAATAGACCCTCACCAAGGCACATCCCTGTGGTAGTTAAGAACACAGCTCAAAGGAAAGAGATTAAGCTTCTAGAGTATAAAATAAAATGATAACCAAATAGGTCATCCACAAAGGATTAAGAATCAGAATGGCTTCGGACTTCTTAACAGCAATGCTGAAAGAAAAGGCAATGAGCAGTGTGTTCGAACTTCTGGAGGAAAATAACTTCCAACTAGGAGCCGTCAAACCAGCATCAAGTGTTTTCAGACAAGCAAGTTTTCAAAAAGTTTGCTTGCCATTCCCTCTCTCTTAAACCTATGGTGGATATATGGTCCCCTGAAATGAGAAAGACTGAAAAAAGAGAGAGACGTGATCTGCTCATTTGCCCCTGGTTTCTTTAGGAGTTTAACTGCCTGAGTGTGAGCCGGACTAGGGGCTCCCCATCAGGGACACCGCTGCCTGGCCTTCCCTGCAGCGAAGGGCAGCCGTGGGCTCAGTTCTGGCAGATGGGATGTGAGCAGAGATGCGCACACCCCCTGGGGTGATGTGACTGTGGAGTAAGCCACCGGCCCACCCCTGGGCTGCTATGAGAAGTAGGCTTCTAGCGTAATTTTATGTTTTCGTTACAGCAGTTTAGCTATTACAAATATATATGGGGTGTGGGAAACTGGAGTTGACCCAGGAGAGAGGGAAATGGAATTCCTGGGATGACAGAGAAGGGCATAGACCCCAGGAAGAGAGTGGTGGCTTGGCTGCCCTGCGTAGAGGGCCCCGGATGATTAGAGCAGTGTCAACACACTGAGGGCTCTCCTGCTATGTGTGTTTGTAAACTTGAGGACAGAATGCCCAAATGAGCCTGAAGCAGATCATGATCTGCACTTTGCTTACCTTGCGCTGATGACAGTTCTGTTCACACTGCACACGAGCCAGCTCCACGCCCCCCACCCCAGAAGAGGCACCTGCTCTGACCGGCTCCTGAAAGCTGGAGGTGGCCATGGAAGCAAAGAGTGCAGAGCAGCCCACTTCCATTGACCATCTATTCCCTGCTCACACAATAGCCTCCCCAACCGGGTGCCCGGTGTTCCAGGAGCTCACTCAGGACCACCCCTCTGGTCAATTCCAGGGCAGCTGAGCCTCTGTTCAGCTCTCTCCTCCCAGGGTCATTCATCTGATTGTTACGATATTGCCCTTTTCTTGCACAGTTACGTTGGTGTTTGCTATTGCTTTTCTTTAAAAAAATCTTTGTTGAAAGTATTACATATGTCCCCCCTTCCCCCCATTGACCTCTTCTAGCTACCCCCACCCCACCCCAGGCCTTCACCATGCTATTGTTGTCTGTGTCCATGGTTATGCATATATGTAAACAAGTTCATTGGTTGATCTCTTCCCGCCCACCCTTCCCCGCCTTCCTTCTGAGGTTAGACAGTCTGTTCCATACTTCTATGTCTCTGGATCTCTTTTTGTTCGTCAGTTTATACATATGAGATCATGTGATACTCATTTTATCTGTGCTTTTCAAAACTAAAATGTATTGCTTAGGGGTATTAGAAGGAGTAAAACTATAAAGAGAAGCATCAGAATGAGTACAACAGACACGACCTAGACTGCTCTGTGGAGAAAGGCAAGGATTCACTGGGAAGGGGCACACTTTGTCAGTACTTTATAAACTGTTACGTGGTTACTCCATTTCTTAACTCAGAAGGTAGACACCCAGGTGTTAATTTAAATAGGACTCTGCCTGCTTACACTCTAATACATGTTTAATACATTTTACGATATTTTAAAATAGGATTAAATACCCATGGAACTGATAAATGTGTGGCAAGGACTAGGGTTTGGGAGGGGTACAGGAGGAAAGACTTTGGTATCATTTGACGTGGTAAACCACATGCAGCTATTGCTTTGATAACATAGAACTTCTGTGTTAGGAACTGGGCATGCAACAATGTTAAAAGTCCAGGCTCTTACCTTTGAGTACAGGATTCCTGAATCTGGCAGGAGACCAGTACAGATGATCAATTATCGTCCAACCTGGGGAGAGTTGTCAAGTACCCAAATGCACAGTGCTTTAGGATTATAGAAGAGGGAATAATAGCTGCTTTTAGTCAAAAAGGCAGTGAGAAGAGAGGATATGTACAGGGGAGATAATCTGTAAATGAGTCTTGAAGGAGGAATTTGAAAGTAGAGCAGAAGAGAAGAAACACAATGAGCAAGGATGCAGAGGTGTGAAAGCAAGTGCCGGTGAGTGGTCTGGAGTGGATCAAGGGCTGTGCAGGCTGCACACTGCACAACCTCCAGGGGGTGGCATTCCTGGTTGTGCAGGAAGTAATCCACACAATATGCACCTCCCACCACAGTCTGTTTGAAGGAAGTGGCCAGGGCCCATAAGGGAAGGGAGAGGAAGCCAAAAGTACAAGGACATTTGGTGAGAAATTGAAACATGGAATGTGAAATGGAAAAAAAAAATTATTGAACCCTAAACATTATTCAATAGGCGAGTGTTGACATATTCAAATTATTTGTCATTTCAATATGATTTTTAAAAATCACATTAACCATTTGTTCTCAGTGAATAGCATGTACCTTTATTTATAATGGCAGGGGACAAACATGAATAAAGCTTGAAATTGATGTGTTCACATTAATATTCCTTAAGGACTTGAGAACATAGAAGAGAATTGGACAAAAAAAAGTCAGTCATCTGTGACTGCTTTTCTATTACCAAAATATATTAACCTTTCACCCTAGAGACTGCAAAAGGAAGTTAATCTTGTAATTCTAGAACAAACTTCATAATGAGGGATTCTTAAGTTTTCATAGAGTGTGGGATAAAAGGTGATAAAATCATTTAAGACAGTGTTCTCAAATAGAGCTACTTTCATAGACATTCTTGGGAGAGGGGAGCTGCAAGATTTTTATGATAATGTTTTAAATTTAACTTTTGTTCATCATCTAAACAAATTCATGCACACTGTGCAGGATCATCTCACAAAAACAGTGATCATCTCACAAAACAGTGTTGCCACAGGATCACAGCATCTGCACGTGTACCTCTGAGCCCTGCAGACCCAGTAAAGGCCCACTGTGCTGAACGTTTCATGTGGCACTTCTCAAATTGGCCCTCAGACCCTTCCCAGAATTGTTGAGCATTTCCTATGACCTCTGTGAGTTGTCAAGGTTAAGAAAACACGAGTTCAGAGCAGTGATTCTCAAGATAGGATGGGGGAGACACATGGAGTTTGGAAAGCACATTCAAAATACCTATTGACTTCAAAATACAAACTATAAATTCAAACTCCACAAACTGATTTTTGGGCAGTAGCATAAAATTAACTATCAATTCATCCTAGGGAGCCTGGGATAAATCGGTTGGGAAACACTGGCTTAGAGGTAGGAGTCCTGGCACACGAACAACAGTAAGAACTACGTGCAAAAGAGGAAGAACTTTTTGGGTCAATGAGGGGATCCTGAGCCATAACTTGTCACGGTCTATGGACACCCAAGAGCCAGTCCGGAAAAAGCCCAAGATATCCATCCACCACCTCAGACCTGTGGTTTGTGGCACATGGGCCCACTTTCAGTAGAGTTGAAAGAAGAAAAGCCTGTTTTTGCCAAGAACACTCCCATTTTTTGGTTCAGATATTTCAGAAGATTAAGTAATCAGTTGCTGGGTGAAGTTCGCCCCAGATCCATCCACCAGAAGTGCTGCCACCATTCACAATGCCATCCAGCTCTCAAGGGAGACATCAGCCTGGATCTGCTCTGCCAGGAAAAAAAAATACAAAGAATTACGTTTTCTTACAAAGGTGAATTCCCCTCAGTTCTCTTTCATCACCAGAACACGTACTCCTGTTATTTATACACAATCCATTACAGGTGACCTTGAAAGCATCTGTCAGCAAAATACTGAGAGCATGTCATGCTGAAGGGCAAAGCAAATAAAGAGGCCTTGTGAATATGGAGAACTAATAGTTGGGGAAATGGTATTTCCTGTATTCCCAGGAAAGTCATTTGTTTTCTTCCATTCTTAATCTAAGCCTACAATGCTATAAAAAAAAAAGGTGTTCTAGAATAGAAAACATTTGGCACCCCAACTAATTGAATTTTGAGAGCTTTAGTACATGGGGTTTGGCTGGAAAGCTAACACAGACAGACATAGTATTCACCTGCTGTGATGATGTCATAGAATTGTCTAGAAAATAATAGTGATTTTTATTTCAAAGGATTCATTTGTATTTTTTCAGAACTCTTTTTGTTGTGGTTATTCTGAGTAACTACCACAAAGTATATATACTCATTGCTCAAGGCTACGTTATTAATTACTGGGCAATAAATACCCCTCAAAGAACATTTTGGTTTAAGAACCATAAATGTCTCCTTTGACTAAAAAACCATCACCAAGTCTGTGAGTCTGTGGAACTGGACTAGTTAGAGGCTAGCTAGCACTAAGGGGAGCTGAGGAAGAAGGGGGCTCATCAGACCCCAAAAGTATCCTGGTTCCTTCCTAAGGGGTTCATTACCGTATGGTTTTCTATTCAGCCAAGAATACCCTTTAGGCCAGCAGTCGCCAACCTTTCAGCCTCATGGACCAGCAGTAGTCGGCGGACCACTTGTTGGTGACCGTTGCTTTAGGCTACCATTTTAGAAAACTTCATTTCGGTGTTTGGGAAGCCCTTTAATTGAAATTGAGTTGCAGTGTGAACACAGATGAAGCAAACGTTACCTTCATTTCCCATTGCAGTTATTATAATCTGAATTGCTTACCATAGCCTGTGAGCTCTGGCCCCTGCCCACATTTGTTACTACTCTCCCTTCTCACTGCACGGTACTCAGTCTGCTCTTCCTTACTTTCTCATTCTTGAATTTTCTATACTGATCACCTCAGGGCCTTTGCACTTGCTATTTCCTCTGTCGAAAAGCTCTCCTGTTTCATCTTTACTTGACTGTCACAAGATCTCAACTCAGCCTGCCCCTCTCAGAAAGACCTTCCCTAACCATATTAGCTAAATTTGCTCCCCCACCCCTGCCATGTTCTATCACATTAGTCTATTCATTTGTTTCAGGAATTATTTACTTATTTTTAATCTGTCCACCTCTCTAGAATATAAGGTTCATGTTATATTTTTGTTCATCACTATATTCCCAGTGCCTTGTATAGTGTCTGGCACATAGTAAATGCTCAATAAATATTTGTGAAATGAAGGTTGAGTGAAAGGATGTCTCCCATTGGCACAATCCCTTTGTAAAAAGGAAAGTTAATAAATGACATTACAGTTCCTCAGATCACTCCAAACCATCCTTTTCCTAGCCTTCCTAAATTATGATAAAACATGGCAGTAGAATTCCACCATCTCCTACCTAGTCCATCATCCCGGTCCAGCATCCTACCTGTCACTCACCTGTAATTACGGCTGTAGAGCTCCCATTTCTATTAGCCGCACCATCAGTTCCCCACTTTTATCCATCTCTACTAGATCACTGCATCCACCTATACACTCTTTCCCGATAAAGATTCGAGGTACCTAAAAAAGCAAACAAGCCAGGACATTTAAGGAACTTAATTATTAGCTTAGCGAGAATGACATGTTACCCTCCCTCTAAATATTTCCCACAATCCAAGCTTGTCAATTCACTCTACAATCTCCTCATGTATACTCTTACAGGACAAAATTTTATTCTAAGGATAAAATTATCCATTAAAGGATGTTTTTAAGCCACATATCTTTCAGATTGAATATGCTGTGCATGAGATTGTCTAATTTGTCAGTGATTTAAAATTTTCACTCTACCAGGTATAACCCAACGGCGTGGCTCAGTGGTTGAGTGTTGACCTATGAACCGGGAGGTCATGGTTTGATTCCAGGTCAGGGCATATGTCCTGGTTGCAGGCTCGATCCCCAGTGTAGGGCATGCAGGAGGCAGCAGATCAATGATTCTCTCTCATCATTGATGTTTCTATCTCTCCCACTCCCTTCCTCTCTTAAAGCAATAAAAAAATATTTTAAAAAAATTTTCACTCTACAGAAACACATTTCTGATTGGCTACAGCTAAACCACCACCCTGATTGAATTCTGGTGTCTGTGCAGCTGGGACCTCTCTGAGCCCTTAATGTGAGTCAGGGCAAGCAGGAAGGAGTTTGTTTCTAAATATAGCTGGCCAAGTATTTGCATTAGGTCTTCGCCCCTGATTTTTAGATCCACCATTTATTAGTCAGCTCTCCTTTGTGAGCTCTGTCTTCAGCTGGGAAAGACATGGTAGTGTCGAGTCTCCTTCAATTCCTGGCCCATCCTAGGATATGTAAGTGCTGCTGTCTGGGGAGCCACGGCCATGCCTCTGCTTTAGTTTCACACCTGCAACGGTGTGTCACATAAGGCAAGCCACACTGATGCAGCCATTAGGCCTCATGCGTTCGTTCATCTCCAGTCACATGCAGGCTCCCTCCCTGCTGCAAGGAGCAGGCACACTCCAGAATTCCAGAGGGCTTTGGGGATCCTGAAGGAGGAAGAAGTCCTCTTACTGTGGCCGGGACAACTTCCAGGCCAAGGGCCCCTCTACAGAGAGGCTGCCTGGCCGCGAAGCAGCCAGCACTGCATCGGCCACCTGGGTGCTGGTCCTCTTCCTGAGC
Organism: Corynorhinus townsendii; assembly: GCA_026230045.1. Lineage (NCBI taxonomy): Eukaryota > Metazoa > Chordata > Mammalia > Chiroptera > Vespertilionidae > Corynorhinus > Corynorhinus townsendii. Next base: position 28,962,762 of record JAPDVU010000012.1, read on the forward strand.
CAGGAGAGGTGAAAGACAAGAAGTGGTAAGAATATTTTCAAAGCTTTTTCGACTTTCCTCGGAAGCCATAGTAATTCAAGTAAACTTTCTAAAAAGTGAGAGAGATGAGAAAAGGGGCTGAATTACTTCAGGTAAGTCCTTACATTATTTTTATTAAGAAGGGATCTGGCCCAGCCAATGTGGTTCAATAGTTGAGTGTCGACCTATGAACCAGAGGTTGCAGTTCGATACCCAGGCATGCAGGAGGCAACCAATCAATGATTCTCTCTCATTATTGATGTTTTCAGCTCTCTCCCCCTCTCCTTACCTCTCTGAAATCAATAAAAAAGAAAATCACAGTAAAAAAATTTTTGAGGGAAAAAAAGGGGGTCTGGGTGGAAGTGGGCTTTAAAAATTAAGGCCAAATATTTAAAAAGAAGTCCAGATATTTCCTGTGCCCTGAGAGTGGGCTAACGCACTCCAGGCTGCGTTCCAGAGAGAAAGCCCGGTGTGGCCTGCTCCACCTGCAGCACAGCCTGGGCGGGGCTTTGCAGGTGGACAGAGCCATCCAGGCACCATTGCTTTTCTGAGGCTGAAAGAAGAATAGCTGCAGACAGTTGAGGTCAGAAGCCTAAGTGTTCCCCTGGGTCCTGGCCATTACTTCAGAGAAAATAAAGCTTCCCCCACAGATTGTTGGGGCCTTTTGGCTTCTGTCTCCCCAGGAAAACTCGGCTGTAGTCAGTTGTAATGTCAATAGAGCAGAATCCTAATACAGTTCTAATATATTGCAGAACTCCCGTGGAAGGCAGGGCCTAATGAAATAAAGATCACTGATTTTTATATTAGAGTATTTTGTATAAGGGAGAGATGTAGGCATTCTAGAATTTCTATCTTTGCAAAAAGAAGTCAGCAGTTGTCAGCACTCCTACAGCTTGCCACATGTCCACCTGTGAGTGGGGTGTTGGCCAGAGGGTGTGAGCTAAGTCAGTAGGAGTCCTGAGGAATCAGGAGTCCTCTTTTCACACAGTGGGAGCTGCAATCGACCTACCAGCAGGCCTGTGGAAACACAGATCTCTACACCACCTCCCCTCCCAATTTCTGATACAGGAGATCTGAGCTGGGGCCCAGGAATTTGCTTTTTCGGTAAGTTCCCAGGTGATGCTGCTGCTGCTGCTCCAGGGATCATGTTTGCAATGACTGGTTGACACTGAGCATCTGTTCGTTCCTCTCAGGTTAACTGAGACTTCAAAACCCCACAGGCCTCCAGCAGCCTCCAGATGTCCAAGACAGGCCTGAAACACAATCAGCTGTCTCCAGGGTGGAGCTCTGTGTCCACCCTCTGGCAAGGGAGCTGGTGGGCCCGAGAGCCAAAAGGCCCCCTTGCTCTTACACCCACCCTCTAGTGTCCGCAGCCCGCCAGGTATGAGCACCTCCAAAGGGAGCTGAATTACAGGCTGCACCCACCAGAGAGAGACAGACAGACAGACAGACACGGGGGGGGGGGGGGGGGGCGGTGTCTGGTGGCAAAACAGGAAACTTGATTCAGCTGCGGAAGGAAGAGGCACCCTCAATGCCTGCCTCTCCTGGCCCCATCCCCCTTTTCTGGGGAACTTGAGTCTGTTACTGTCAAGAAGGAGAAAGACAGCTCCTACTATAAGCAAGCTTGGTACGAGGAGTGTCTCCAGCTCCCAGCCTCAGCTAGGAGGCATTGTCTGTGCTGTAAGGTTACTCGGATGCGGCCAAAGTCACTCACCTAGGCTATCCTTGGTACAAGCCACCTTCATGCCTCATCTGAATTAAAGCTGAAGCCTCCAGATGTCTCCATTTCAAACTCCAGCCTGGCCCTCCTCCAATCACTTTCCCTCACACCACTAGCCACGGTCATTACTACCTGCCACACCTCAGCTCCTCCTACTGCCTTGCCAGCTTCCAGTGCTCCAGCCACACAGGCCTCCCTGTCAGGCTCACTTCTGGCCTAGGCAGCACCTTTGCATTTGCTGTTCCCCCGCCTAAAACACTCTCAACTCCTAAATTTCTGTGAGCCTTGCTCCCTCACCTCCCTTAGAGATCTAGTCAAACAGTGACGCCCCGACGGCGCCATTTAAAACTTGTCCTTACTGCTCCCTGCCTCCTTACCTTTCCTACTTACCACTTATCACCTTCCAACATACTATTTTATTTATTGTATTTACCAGAGTAAGTTCCACACATGCCGAGTTTTTGTTTGTTGTTCTGTGCATGGAGGTGTTTCCAATGGGCAGAAAAGTGCCTCGCATGTAATGGGTGCTTTAAAATATTTGTTGTGTCCAGCAAAATTACCCTTCAGAAATGAAGGAGAAACAAAGACTCTCTCACACGAATGAAAATTGAGGGCATCTGTTGACAGTAGACCTGCCTTGCAAGAAATGTTTAAAGAAGTTCTTCAGAGAGAAGGAAAATGATAGAGGTCAGGAACGTGAATCTATGTGAAGTAGAGTTTCAGAGAAGGACTGAACGAAGGCACTGAGCCAGGAGATGGGGCTGTAGCAAAACCAAAATGGTTTCTTCAGGTGCATGCCTGGTCGAGGGCAGACACTTCTGGACTCCAGTTCTGCTGGATGCTTCCTGTTTGCACAGCACCCAGGGCCAGTACAGGGTCAGACAGCAACTGCTGCCAAGATTTCAATCTCTCTCAGCACAGACCATCACTGTTGGGGACCAGAAAGCACACAACTCTAAGGGATTTGCTCTTCCCCTCGGAGGAAGCTGTGAAAAACTATGTTTTAATTAGAAAACAAATGTGAAAGACCACTAGGAGAAAAAACCATTGCATTACAAAGAAATGAAAGTATTGTCTAGGGCATGCATGAAGAGGTCTGTTTCTCCTGTAAAGAACAGGTGCTGCCCAGCTGAAAGCCGTAGCTCCCAAAACTTGTTGCAAATTGGGATTACCTGGGGATCTTTTCTTTGGGTAGAAAATGAAACTTCCCCCCAGCTTTCATGAAGTGCAGTTGACCAGTTGTACATAGTAAGGTACGAAATATCATGGTTTGCTTATGCAGACGCTACAATGATTACCACTATTAACACACCCATCGCCTCACATGGTTAACATCTATGTGTGTGTGTGAGGTGAGAACAAGATCTCTTTGCAAATTTCAAGCACATATACAGTATTATCAACTACTGTCACCCTGCTGAACATTAGATCCCTAGTTTGTACCCTTTGACCTAGGGATCTTTAAAACTACTGCGGCCTGACACAGTGATTTCATTGGTTTGGGATATGATGTGGGCATGGGGGTTTTATTTTTTATTATAGGTCCTCAGGTGATTCTAATGTAAGGCAACATTTGGGAACCACTGGCTAAGAGGGACCCAGCACAGAGAAGGCCTTGGCAGTATTTGCCTCTTTCCTCTCACAGCCCATCAGCCTAGACAGCTGCGGAGGAGTGGGGAGTGGGTAGCCAAGCAACAAGTCTCTGCTCCAGGACCTTCCAGAGACAGGAGTCCTCAGCCCACAGCTGGGGCTCTGGAAGCAAGGGGGGAACCCAGGTCGCCTCCCTCTGCACCAGAGTGCTGGTTTCTCACTGGAGAGGCAGGGAGAAAGCCTCTGTATTTTCACTGAGAGCCCAGAGAAAACCCAGTAAGCCAAACTCTCGTGGAACTAGGATATGTGCTTCTGCAACCCTGTGCGTCTGGAAAGGAAATTGGGTGAACTGGTGGGACACCGTGCACCCCAGCCAGCACCAGGACTGATACTGGCAGCCTGGTTGGGTGGGCACCCCACAAGAAGGCTTTTCAGACAGAGGACAGCAATTCTTAAGAGGGCCCCTCGGTCCATTCATAGCAAAGGAAATGTAGAGGTGGCTGCTCTAGCCTTGCAGTGAGGAGGTCCTTGGCCACAGAGGTGGTGACCTGCCCAGGATCACACAGCAAGCCACTGAGAGAGCCAGGCCGGAACTCTGGCCTCTGGATTCCTCCTATGAGAGGCCTAAAAACACCTCATAACGTAGAACAAGGGGCAAATAATAAGCCATTTTTATTCATTAGATTTTTTCCAGCGGGAGGAGTTAGATGAGGGAGAATGAGCAAATTAGGTTAACGTTAAAGAGAGCCGAGCGACAAGACTGAAGGGCAGCAGATCCCACTTGGCCACGTGAGAACAGAAGGGCACACAAGACCTTCATGTGGACAACAGAAGCGTACAGATCACACTTGGCCCCTTCACCCCGCCGTCCACCCCAGCCCTGCAAGCTGGAAACTCTTCACAGCATGCTTAAAACAAAGCCTCCGCTCACTCCCCACACTCAGGACAGCTGCTGGACCCATGGACCCTGGCCCAGCACACTGGGCCCTTGGCTGCAGTCCCGCCGCCCATTCAAGGGAGCAGTGTCTTCCCCCTCCCTCCCCCTCCCGGAGCCTTAAGTGACTGACGGAGCCCTAGCGGTGTCCTAGAGAAAAGCACAGGCATACCCTTTCAGGGCCCTAACAAGAAAACGGAATTGGGTATTCTTCCCCTCCTCTACCCGCCCCGCCCCGACCTTTTAGAACAAAACCCCAGACTCACCGTTCTGGCTCCTGTGAGGTGTTGCAAGTAATCCTGAACCCTCTCTGTGTTCCTGGTGACTGTGATATCCACAAATACCAACGACTCTTTTTTGAAGGGGTACTGGCAGAGGAGCTCCTCGGTCCGTTTGCAGAAGGAGCAGGTGGGCTTCATGAACACCACCATCCTCCCAGGCTTGAGGTGGCTGTCCACAAACTCCTGGGCTGTGCAGGTGGGCTGCATCCTGGGGGGAGCCTCCACGGCAGGTACTGCTCCGGAGTAAGAACGGAGGCCCAGTCAGCTGGCCCTCATTTAAAGGAACCTCCCTGGAGGAGGAGTTTGCCCCATTAGCCTAGCGTGCTTGATTTTTAAAGGGACAGCCCCAAAGTCATTACACCCTGAGGTGATTCAGCGGCGAGTGAATCCAAGGAATGCATATTTGCATTTCGTCAGTAGCTGGCCTCGGGGTGTCATTGTTTCGGAGCTTTCAGGGGCGCCTGTTCTTTGGCAGGAAGCAGGGCCAGAACACTCCCATAACACAGACCAGCCCCAGAGAGGCGTCTGAGTCGGCAGCGACCTCTTCGCGTAAAATCTTTGTTTGCCCTCCGGGAGAAATGGTTTTAAAAACGAGTGTGCAAACAGAATCATTCAAGAAATACGACGCTTTGACATCTCCTTACAGGAAGTGAAACTAAAATTGTGACTGGTCTGAAAGTTGCTTCCAGGGCTGTTTTCTTAGCCTGCACAGGGTTTTTTTTGTTGTTGTTACTGTGTTTCAATGGAATGATTTTACAACATTTAAAAATCTGGAGATTTCATAAAAGAATCTGGTCTTGTTGTTCTCTGAAAAGTCAGGTCTGACGAAACCGCTGGTATTCCTTTGTGGCAGCAGCTGGGGCCGAGTAGCTGTTGTTAACATTGGGCAGGATGATGTTCTGGCCAGGGTGCCCATGCTCCCCAGCAGGCGGGCCAAAGGCTGCTGGCCCAGGTCAGTTCTGACCCCTTCTGTGTTCGGTAAATTCCATAAGCAAACCAAAGAATAGCCATCTCCTTTCAAAGTGAGTCATCCTTTTCCACTGGAAGTTTTGAGGCAGAATAGTTAGATGTTGGAATTTTATTTCTTTTTTGACAAGTGGGAAAAGGGAAACTGAGGCATATGGTTAGAGACAAGCTAAGCAATTTACAGCTGAGCTAGTAAATCATAGATCGTATCTTCTTATTTTCCCGAACCGAGGAGGCTGGGAACAAACAGTTTACACCTCTCCTCCCTAACCAGAGAGTAAATAGCTTAAGTCACGCTGGTCAGGGAGATAGAAAACAGAGACCCCATTAGTGTCATTAGTGCCAGCCAAACCCCAGGACAGATAAAGTCAGGGGAATAAATAACAGCAACAAAAACAATCAGACTAAAACAAATCCAACATAGAGGCAAAGCTGACCAGAAAATGACCCTAGTCCCTCTGCACACTCCTTTTGGTACATGAACATAGTCAGAAACACGCCTAGAAAGCTGATGAGTATGCTGCTGAAACCTTCCCACCTGCAAGAGAGAAAAGCCCTCAAGGCAAAGGATGTCAGCTGGGGCGTCGCTCTGAGGCAGGGCCAGGTGTGCGTTTTTATTCTCTTTCTCCTGAATCCTCACTGTCCCCCGCTTTAAGAAATACACTCTTAAATCCACCTGGACTCGTGTTGTGGGATCTTCCCTGCCAGCTAGCCCACTCCCCATCCAGTAACAGTTTTACGCTAAAAACTGGAGTGTCTTCGGAGAGGTGTGGCAGGTCAGACCTGGACTTCTCCACGGGCTGCCCTGTCTGTGGAATCCCAAGCCTAGTGTGATTTCTCAAGGGAAGAAAAGTGACTCCTGCAAGCTGCTCTAATTATTATTAAAATTAACTGGCAAATGGGAAATGCCCGTTCTGAGTCGCAGAGAGGGCGCTAAGAAGTCAGATCTCTGCCAACAAAACGAATGTGTGGAGTGAGCAGGCCCAGGACACTTGTTGGCCAGGGCTTGGGACTTCTCAACCCTTAGCTTCATCTCCCTCCTGCATACACTCTTGGGAGAGTCTGGGTCATCTCTCTTCTTTTTCTTCCTTTAGCGTGGACTCCTGTGGCCAATCCCTCCCTGAGGCCAGGATCTCTTCAGGACCCTCAGAGCTGTCCCCTCCTGCTCGCCCGGCCACGGTCATCAGCACACCTTGTATCTGGCTGCCCCTCCCAGCCTTGCTCTCCTCAGTGTCTGAGTCCACTTCTCCCTCTCTGTTGAATCCTATTCCTCAGCATGTGACTACTCAAGTCTCTCTCTTGTTAAAAACCACAAACACCACCTTCTATCTCAGTTGGCCCTGCTTTCCTGCCTCCATTCTTTTTTCTTAACAGACACATTTCATGAAGTTAGCTATTGTTTTGCTTTCTGGCCTTTCATCACGTCCCGCTGGCTCCTCAACTCAGTGCAGTCTGACATCCTTTTCCTCCTTCCTGCTGAGATCCCTTTGGCCAGCATCCATCATGCTAAATCACCTTGGAGTCAAGTGTGCTGACTCAGATGAACTCACAAGTGTAGGTAGGTGTGGAGTTTTGGGTAAACTGGCGGACTGAAACTCCAGAGTGTTTGCACAGGGTCCCCTGAGGGTTTGGGACATGGGACAGAGGCTGGGGTGTGGAGGGCCACAGGACACTGCTGAGGTCCACAGGACACTGCTGAAGAAGGCCTTTTCATGAGGGACTCTGTGAGACATGGAACACAAACAGATGGCAAAGACAGAAGGGGGTCGGGGGGAGGTGTCTGCTTCATTTTGGAGAAAATGCTGTGGCTTCCGCTGAGTGGAGATTTTAGCGCATAGGCTGCCCTGCTGTATTGGCATAGCGAGGGCTGATGGCTGTGGCCCATCCAAGACATGCTGCTGCATCAGGATCCAGGCCACGTGCTGACTCCTCTAGGAAGGACCCCTGAATACATATGTCTTTTCCTCGTTGGATGGGGTGCCCCTCAGCTGAGCTCACACAGGATGCTGTGCCCGACTCATTCCATGCCATTGCTCTTTTTTATTCCTTTTCTTTCACCTACACGGAGCTCCTTGAGGGCAGGAAAAGGGCTTATTGCCTGTATTACCAGAGGCCAGATACACACTGGTCCTTATCCATCCACCCATGCATCCATCCCCCACACACTTACTAATCCATCATTCTGGAACAAACACAAAGAAGTCAGATCTCTGACTCAATCGCACACAGTCTGGTCATTAGGAAATTATAGTCTGGGGCCGGTGGCATAGACATGGACAATGGACACAGTGGTATGGAGTATTCTAGGTGGTATAACAAAGTATGTACGGGCACTAGGGCAACCAAAAGAGAGCGGTTGCTTCTGTCTGGAGGGTGGTTAGGGAAAGGGGAACAAAGGCGAGCTACACTGAATCTTGAGAGGTGACATGTTTGTGAGTCTACAAGGCAGGTGGGGGGGCCTGCAGGCAGAGGAGCAGGAACAGCAGGAAAGACATAGCAGTGGTGTTGAGTGTAGCTGTGTGTGGATAGAGCATGGGAGGTTGAGGTCGGGAGAGTGGGGAGAAACAGCTAGAGAGCAGGCAGAGGATGGGTGTCCTTTACCAAGCTAAAGGGTGGGGACTTTACACTAGGAGTGAGGAGCCATCGCAGGTATATTTAAAGCATGAGCAGATTTGCAGTTAAATGTTAGGTGAATTCAGGATTTTCTAGCGTGATCTCGGCCATTTCGTCCTGTTAGGTAGGCTGCTTTAAGTGAATGAGCTGCGTTGCCAGCAGCCTTCAGACGCATGAAGATGCTGGCCGGTGGCTGTGTCTATTTTCAGTCTGGTCTTGTTTGAGGCTCTCTCTCTGGACCTCTCTAGATTTGACCAGGACGACGAACCCAACTCTAACTGTAAATTCTAACTCTGGATTCGACCACAGAGGACTTCTGACTGTGAATCCAGGTGTAGTAACTCTGGTCAGACTGTTTCCTCACCTCCTTCCTCTAGGTGGGAGAGCTCGATGCAGAACGCACTGACACTGACAGCTACCATTTACTCTGCACCCACCGGGTGCCAGGTCAGTGCCAGGAGCCTCACACACATCCTCTCCCCTCCTCGCAGCATCTTTGAATGGCAGATACCTTAGGTCCCAAACTGACTAGAGGAATAAGGAGAGAGGGTCCCTGACTTGAAGGACCTGAAATTCAACCAAGGTCAGGAGTGGAGGCTGCTTTCCAGGGAGCTCCACCATATATTTGGAAGGTCTTTCTTGTTGCCTCCTTTCCTAGGGTCCAGACTCCGTTTTGATGTGGTGTGTCACCCACTAATGCTGGTGACCTGAGAGGCCCCGGGTCCCTCTTGCTGTCACTTAAGTTCGAGACTGTGTCATTGAGCTCTCTAGGTGTTTCACACGCAGATCTTATTCTTGCTATTGGTTCATGGGAGGGAATAACCCCTATTCCTCTTCTCTCCTTCACCTAATCACATCAGGCAAACCAAACTAAGCCCTTTATTGAGTTTGAATTTATTAGGAATCTCTTTATTGGGGGCATCAAAAAGAAAGTGGCATATGTTCTATTTCCCAACCCTCGATGCCAAGGTAGACCATCTCACAGGGCATCAGACCAGTCTCCTTTGGGATGGGTATGGTTGGGGTAGATGGAGGGTTAAGGATTCCCCAGAGGCTGCAATTGGATTTCCTCGGTGGGGTCCTGGGGTGTTTCGAGGGAAAGCACATAGACCTACATGTCAGAGCATCGTGTGAACAAGCATTATATAATACCCGTTTTTGTCACTCCAGCCTCTAACCATACTTACTGATTCAAATATCTTAGGTAGAAAGTAACTGGTTGTGATTAGGGGGTTTGCTTTTCCTGGCTATTGGGAGGCTGGAGGTGGGAAGAGGCTCAGTGGCCCAGGGCTCGGGGCAAGTGTCTCTGAGATTCTCCCAGTCTTCCCTCGGGATTGCAGGCTGGCTGCAACTGCTCTGAGCATCCGTCCTCACACACTGTGTTGTATGGTAGTAAGTGGGCAGGGGCTGGCACAAGCAGGGCATTCCTCCTTCCACGCTTTTTCCCGGCGCACTTCCCTGATATTTCCTGGGCTGTACCTGGTTCACATGCTCACCCTGAGGTCAGAGTCTCCCTTCCCGAAGCATATGGATGTGTGCTTGATCCCTGGATTCTCTGGACCAGCAAGATGAGACAGCACACTTGTTATCATTGGTGAACCTACATTGACACACCATCACCCAAAGTCCACAGTTTACTTTAGGGTTCTCTCTCGATGGAGACCTTCTATGGGTTTGAACAAATGTGTGATGGCATGTACCACAGTACACAGTAGCTGCCCTCAGAATCCTCTGTGTTCTACTTACTCATCTCTCCCTCCCAGGAAGAGGTTTCAATTTCCCAGGGTATACATTCTTTAGTGCATTTTTATCATGTACATGTATGTGTTTTACATTTAATTGTTTACTTATTTGAAATAGTGATTGGGCCGCAAGGAGGTGGAGAAAACCAGTGCAGAGTAGCCTCTAAAGGACTTTGGCAGAAGGGGCCGCGATAGGCTGAGAAAAAGAGTCTGTGGTATGAGGTAACTTAAGCACTTTTTATTTGCAAGGGTAACCATTGGAAGGAGGAAAACACAAGTGGGAGCGAGGATGCCTGATGGAGTGAGATCACAGAGAGCCGAGGGTGGGGGACAGAGAGCAGGTCAGGCATGGTGTGGACCTTGGCGAGGAGGAGGAGAACGTCTTCAGAGGGAGGGTCGGGTGGTGGGGACACGTTGAGAGGGGCTTCTGGGGCTGAGGAGGATAAGCCAGGAGACAGGGGACTCTGGACTCTGACTCGTGGCTGTAACAGCCACACGTGGGCGCCAGGCTGGAGAGGAGGCAGGTGAAGCAGCAGAAGATGAAAGAGAAGGGGGGAGGTTTATGTCAAAATTAAGGTGAAAAACTGGCTCAGTGGTTGGTACTAAAAAAAAAAAAAGGATAATGAAAACAGTTACGCTCGGTGAACAGCAGTGCAGGCTTTTTTTTTTTTTAAATATATGTTTCTTTATTGATTTCAGAGAGGAAGGGAGAGGGAGAGAGAGATAGACACCATCAATGATGAGAGAGAATCATGCATCGGCCGCCTCCTGCACGCCCCAGAATGGGATCAAGTCTGCAACCCGGGCATGTGCCCTTGACCAGCATCGAACCTGGGACCCTTCAGTCGCAGGCTGACACTCTACCCACTCAGCCAAACCGGCTAGGGCGCAGTGCAGGCTCTTAAGCAAGCCCTTGGTGGCTGCTTGGCTGCAAGACTACACATGAGCAGCGGGGTCAGAGCGCTGAAGAAAGCACCAATGGTTAGAAAACATAAAGCTGCCTTAGGCCTTTCTTCTCAGGGAAACGCAGCTTTAGCTAAAATGACCCTGCAACTAAGCAAGGAGTGTGTGACCAGGGAGGCAGGACTAGAGGAGAGCCACCCACTGGGCCAATGAGTTACCGCGAGTCGGAACATGACACTAACCCTTCTGGATCCTCAGGCGTGCAGCGTGCCTCATGCAGAAGTGGGAGCCACATTTATGCACAGCTGGTTGTGAAATTCCTCATACGTGAGCTGAGATGCTCGAAGGAAGTGATTCACTCAGGGACAGAACGGCTTTAATGGGAAAGGACAGCTCGTCCCACCCAGAGACAGCCACTGGGCACGTGTGTATGCATCTGGCATTTGGAATGACTTGTCCAAAGTGCTTGAGGTAAAACGGGAAGAAGCTAAGACTGGGAAATAAGGATCTGAGCTGACAGTAACAACTGAACGCCATCACCAGCAGGGTTAGGGGATGAATCAAGAGGAGACACCACACTCATAACCCGTGAATTTTCCCTCCATTTCTCTGTGTCCAGCATCCTATACCTGCATAACAGCTCTCACGTTCCATGATTCCTCCAGAATATGAGTTTCAATTATAGATGCAAAGTGTACTTGTAACAAAAATCTTCTCCTGTGGGCTTCTGGTTAATAAATTTTGGATATCCAAAGGATGAAAGAAGATGTAGTTATTAATGATAACAAGAGAGAGAAGAATGTGCTGAGTTTTCTAGGGTCTAAAAAAAAAGTGTATGCCCAGCTGGCATGGCTCAGTGGTTGAGCATCAACCCATGAATCAGGAGGTCCCAGCTCGATTCCCCCGATTCCCCATCAGGGCACATGCCCGAGCTGCAGGCTAAATCCCCAGTAGGGGACGTGCAGGACGCAGCCAATCAATGTTTCTCATCAGTGATGTTTCTCTCTCTCTCTCTCTTGTCCCCCCTTCTCTCTTTCATTCTCCCTTCCTCTCTCTGAAATCAATAAAAACATATTTTTTTAAAAATACCTGCCTGGGCCCCACCCTGGACCCACTGAATCGGAACCCCTGGGATGCACACTTCCGCCGAAGACCTTAGGAAGACCCACCCCAAGATGTTCTCTCTGTTCTTGCCCAGAGCAGGACATTCCCTTTGTGCTCAGACTCACCTGCCAAACCTGGGGAAGCTTACTGATCCCAAGAGGTGCCTTTTCACAGTGACATTAAGCCCACAAAACGGGCTCAGGTCCCTGGGCCCTCTCTCAAATATTTTTTTATTGATTTAAGAGAGAAAGACAGACAGACAGAAACATCAATGATGAAAGAGCCTCACTGATCAGCTGCTTCCTGCACATCCCCTACTGGGAATCAAGCCCCAACCCAGGTATGTGCCCTTGACTGGAATCAAACCTGCGACCTTTCAGTCCATAGGCCAATGCTCTATCCACTAAGCCAAACCGGCTAGGGCCCTTGCCTCTCTTTGAAAGTCTCCCTATTTATTTATGGAACGTATTTCCCCTTATAAAGGACAAAGATTTGTTGAGGGGTGTGTGTACCAGAACAGTGGGTTGCTAGCTCCTGAGTGGAGTTTAATGTGGTGCCAGAAACTTCCCCCCACACAGGAAAGAGGAAAGGCCTTTGTGTTCTGAGTTCTGGATCCCCTTGTCCGGGATGGGGAAGGGGCCAGCGTTGTACTATTTTGCACTTTAGAATGGAAACATTCATTGAAATGTAAGGAGGAGCTGGAGAGAGGAGGGGGTGGGAAGTGAGTTTTGAGGGGAAGGAGGCAATGTCCAGGTTCCAATGGCAGAGAAAGGGTGACAGATCTTGAGTAGCAGGGTTCTGTGTGCCTCTCATTACCCAGCACCCCAAGCTGGGCCACCCCTGGGTGAAGTGAGTGAAGGAGGCGAGGGAGACCTGGGGGTGAGCACTGAGGACCGGGGAGCCCTAGGCCTGGCTGGCCGGTCAGACATGGAGGCTCCCGGAGGAGCCTGCAGGGGAAGCCAGGCCCCGGCCGTGAGGGGGAGATGGGATGATGACTGGGATGATGACTGGGATGCACCCACGGCCCTGCCCAGTGTGCCTGGATCCTGGAATCCATAGAATTCTTCATGCCCCGAAGGAGGCACTGGGGCCGGTGGCTGGGGACGGGGCCAGATTGCATTTTTCTTTGGAGACACTAAGAAGTGTGGTCGTTCCTCTGCTCTCGGGTAGTGGAGTGATTCCCACCACACACTGAGATTCGTTGGTGGACATTGAAGAAGGGAGTGTCCACCTGGTGGCTTTAAGGGCGGGGGTGGGATTGTGTGGAGAAAGGAGAACACATGGAAAGAGACAGCAGAGCTGAAGGTATGATGGGGGAAGGCCAGCAGAGGAGATTCTAGAAGCAGATGTTAAGAAGGGATTTGGGGACTGGGCTTTCTGTGGGTGAGGATGGGAAGCTCTCCTCTGCCCCCTGCGGACATCCTCAGTGCGCTCACTTGTTCCTGATTGCTGTGGTGTGGGTGGCTTCTCCTCCCCTGCTTCCTCATTAGAAATGTTTTCGGAGTGACTCTGGGTCATTGTTATAAAAGATGTTATATGTACTACAAAGATGTGCTTCCTCTTACTCCTGACCCCTCAAGTTCCTCTCTCCACAAGCAACCATGATTACCTGGTTCTTATTTATGGAGATGGTTGTTTATGTATTGTTTCCCTAAACAGCAGAACATCTGCCCACTGTCATGCCCTCGCCTGCTCAGGTAACAACTGGCCTAGAGTGCCTGTAGCTCCAACTCATCTTTGCCGATGCTACTTAGTGTTCCATGTTATGCGTGTCCGTGGCACATTGAACCAGTGTCCTCTTGTTGGAGTTTGGGTCATTTCTGTCTGGCAGCACTGCTACCAGGCATGTCCTTGTGGTGTGAGCGTGCTCTTGCCCCGGGGAGTTATAGGGGCGGGGGCAGAGCTAGCTGGAGGGGACTCAGGAAGTTGAGGTGAGAGACCGACACATACAAACTCCCAGGGAATTGTTAATGCTGGGGCCCAGGAAGTGGCTATCTGGGGCAATCCTAGAGATCTCTCGGGCTGACAATCCAGTTTCTCCCTCCTCAGCATCCCAGAAATACCCTCCAGCCTCCCCTAATGTGCTTGCAGCAGGGCCTCCTGGAGGGGAGCTCACCGTTCTTGGCCTTCCATAAACTCCGATGGGACGTATCTTATTCTTTGTGAACAAAATGTGGCATCTGTTTCTCTGTTGTTGTTTTCTCTCTGCATCTTCCAGTGCAGAACTTCGGGCCTTACGAAGACCTTCCAGTTATTTCTGGGAATAACCAAAGGGTGTTTTGCATGAACTTCATAGTCCTTTCAGAGGCTGCATGTGGTCCCTGACACTTTCACCGTCCTCCTCACTCTGGCTCCATCTCTTTGGGCCCTGCTGCTGTTTTCCCCGGGCTGAGCGGTGCACCTCACCTTTAACCCCACCTGAGCTCTGTGCTGTGTGCCCTATTCCACGAGAGCATGCTGGTTTCCTGCCATGTCTCCGTGCTCCTCACCCATGCAAGAGCAAAAACGTTCCAGTGTGGGTGTTGGCTTCTTCGTCCAGGACTGGGTCGGTGTTCAGGGATTATGAAACCAAGCTCGTCATTTCCTCATGACCTGAAAAGCAAATGGAAATTCCTTTGGGAGGCATGCGTGGGTGACTGATGTATAGACTTCTGCTGAAATAGTAGTTGAGTACTATTAGGAAACTCAGCAGTAGGGCGATGCCACCTGATAGGAACTTGATGGAGTGTAGGACCTCATTCTGACACATAGCAATGCACCTGGCTGTTGTTACTCACCTTTGATAATGTCATCCCTTGTACAAGAATAAATTGGTTAGGAAGGAAGGCTTATGTAAAGAAAGGAGAAAGAGAATTACATAGTTCCTTTCTTTGTTTCTTTCTTCCCCAGAGGAGTTCTGTAGTAACAGCAGGAACCCTAAGACTTACACTGAGTGGCCAGATTATTATGATCTCTGAATGCATAATAATCTGGCAACTCAGTGTATATCCTATATAATAAAAGGCTAATATGCAAATTGTCCCCTCGACCAGGAGTTCGACCAGCAGGCAGGCCAGCCAACCTCCCCCTAGCCAGGCTGGCCGGACCCCACCCATGCACGAATTCATGCACATATATATGCACACACACACACACACACACACACACACACACACACATACATACACACTGAATGGCCAGATTATTATGTGTTCAGAGATCATAATAATCTGGCCACTCAGTATATTTCATTCATTCTCAGCTAAGACGAAGGTGGAGGGTCAGGGGAGTCGGCGTGGGAGGGGCCTCAGGAGGTACTGCTGGGCTCCCAGCTGGGGTACGTGCAGGACTGATGTTCTGCTGGTATTCACATCAGGCTGTAAGGACCAGCATTGTTCTGATTGGCTGGGGTCCATGCCACCTGAGGTGTTGGATGTTTTAAATGTTTGGGTGTATTCTAAATCATAGTCAATATTACACAATCATTTTATATATGGAAGATAAAAATGAGTTTCTTTGGTAATTCAAACTACAGGAAGCGAAGCTTGGCAAAATGGAGAAACGCAAAAGGCAGAATGGGAGAGAAGAAACCACTGGGACCAACCCAGGGTTCGGATGGTGGTAAGAATTTTGCTCTTATCAGAGGGCACGTGGATGAAATAAGGTTGAGAAACACTCACTACCTAACATAGAGGTGGTCCGGTTAGGTACCACTGGGGTACATATGAAGAAAACCCCATGGTAGCCCCTTCTGTGTATGTTGGTTGGAGACATGCATTGCCAGACATTTTGAAATTCCTCCGCTTTGTGGTCGTCAGGGGTGCCCATGGCCTGCCTGTGTCTTTGGGGGCCTGTGTCTGGTGCACCTTGTGTGTTGCTATCATTCTGTGCCTCCAGGCTCCCAAGCTGGAAGCAGAGGCCAGGGAGGATGCTGGGTGGTAAGTAAGTAGTTCAAAGCACGGCTTCGGTGTCAGGCAGGCCTGGTTCTAGTCTGCGGTCACTGGCGACTGGCTGTGTCACACCAGCAAGTGATTTCATCTCTCCAGCCCCCAGTTTCCTCTTTGGTGGGTGGTGTTTGGTATTGGAACCTCCCTCCGAGGAGAGGTGGAGAGGACATGAGCTAACACACTGAGGCATTCCCCATGGTGCCTGCCCCACGTGGGCGCTCCGTGACTGGCGGCTGGTGCTGCCCATTCACAAGGGTAGGATCGAGGTTTGGGGAGTCTCACCTCAGGCCTGAGAGGAGATGGAAATGTCATGGGTCCAGGAAACCCTATGTCTAGGAACCTGAAAAGGGAAATGATCAGGAATAATGACCGTAAGAGAACTGTAAGATTTCCGAATCTTTGAAATTTTTCCAATCCTCAGTGTATCTCCAGTTTTAATTAGAAGGTAAATCTTCCTCCTTGTTTTCAAGAGTTTCAAATGTAGCTGGGAAGACATGTCCTAGGCCTGGCGAGTTAGGAAAAGAGGGGCTCCCAGGAAACAGAAAAAATACTGGTACCTTGGGGCCTGCAGGAAAGTAGCTGGCAACCACCCAAAGCTCAAAATATGGCCCTGAGCACGTGACCAGCCTTACACCAGTGGTACTTCCTGACAGTGGCTCCTGGAAGCCAGTTTACCCAGTAGCACCCCCCCACACACACACCAATGGGCTCCGTCCAAGTGTGTGGCTTACCGCAAATAAACATTAGTTTAATCAACACACGGCTGAATGGGAAGGCCAGCTCACGAGTAGTTCCTGTAACTTAGCCGCTCTCCAGCCCACCGAAGACGCCAGGTGTACGCTATCAGATCGGCACAGAGAGGCATTGCTGGGCAGATGCGGGGATTCCACAGCGGTGGTTTTTGCTGTCTCCACAGCCCTTCTTCGAGCAACAGAACCAATCTTTTCCTTTGGGAGCCACTTCTCCCCTGCTCTTAGCCCTTGCTTTGGGTTCCATCTTGGAAGGCTCAGTTCTAGCAGGAGGTGACCTCTGGCAAGTTCTCAACTCCCAGTGTCAGGGGCGGGCATGTGGCACAGGCTGAGCAATCGGAACCAAACCGATCTATTAAAGGGGGAGCATAGGCTACATTCCGATTCAATGCGTTGCTACTCCCAACATCTGGCGCTACAGGGACCCAGGGGCTCTCTTCCTGGAGTTGGTTTGCCTGCAACTGTTGGAATTTTGCTTTCCTTTCAGGAGAGACTCGGTGAGGATGCAGTCAATCAGAATGAAGCAGAGGCAAGAGAGGGAGGGAGAGAGGCCTGCTGACACCATATGCAACACCTGCCTCTGACTGAGCGGGAGACAGCCTGCACTTCTCCATTGCCGGGGCTGCTGAATTCTCCTGTTTGCTCAAGAGGTGAGCTTCTTTCACCTCCATACAGCAGAAACCTGAGGGGACACCCTGTTTCCTTCCCACCAGCGCAGGAGGAAAGCAGCAGGGTCCTTTCCCGCATGGCTGGGTTTATACATCTTCTGCTGCTTTTTAAGAGTTCATCTCTTCTTGCTGATCCTTGGTTTTTCCGGCTCATCTGACTTGAGTTCCTGAAGCTAGTCTGAAAGTAATTCCACGTTGTGTAAAATAAGGAGGAAACAGACTTTGGTGAGAAAGGGTATAAATGTTGTACAATGAGAATGTATTTGGGGTCAAGTTCTGTGGGTATGGTTTTTGGGATTTAGTAAGTGTTAAACAGGTGTGAGGATCCATGTCTGTGTCTCTGGTGAGAGAAAATGTTTTTCTTAATTGAACCTGGGGGGCAAACATAAACTCTTTAGTTTCACGTGGTTTGACAAGCATGCCGTGCTAACCTGTGGGTGCAAAGAGATGTGGTTCTTTCTTGTTCCCGTGTGGACACACTGCTCTCCCTTCTTCAGCATATCCAGACGGCCCCCCTTGAGTGTGGCTTTGGGAAGGTCCCTAGTGTGCTTCTATGTTCTCATCTGTAAAATGAGCAGTATGGACTAGATCAGTGGTTCCAACTTAAAAAATAAAAATAAAAAAGCAAAGCATCAGGATTCCTTGTTCAAACATAGCTTGTGCAGAAACCCACCAAACTGGAGTTATTTGGGCTGAAATTGGGGTGGCAGGCAAACCTCCTCCCTGCTCAGCCTCCAGGGTGGCTCCTGAGGTAGCTCCCC
The DNA here is from genome assembly GCA_026230045.1 of Corynorhinus townsendii. NCBI lineage: Eukaryota > Metazoa > Chordata > Mammalia > Chiroptera > Vespertilionidae > Corynorhinus > Corynorhinus townsendii. The sequence continues at coordinate 28,980,737 of JAPDVU010000012.1, forward strand.
AAACCCTTAGGACTCTGAGGAACCATTTTAAACATCCTGCCCAGATGTTCCCCAAGGCCCTTTCCAGCTCCAGATGTTACAGTTCTGTTATTCTAAGTGCCACCTCTTTCATGAAACCTGTCTACTACCCTGGCCCACGTGGATTGCTTCTTTTTCTGTACGTTGTAGCATTTGTGAGAATATCACACACCCACCATGTTTGCAAACTCACTTAGATACGCATTTGTCTTCCTTTGAAGCTGGCACATCCATGTATTTCTTTGGGGAAGTGGCTCCAAACTTACTTGGGAAACGTAAAGTAATTAAAAGGATTCTAGGAAATGGGAGAGAAACTTTGTTCAGAGACTGGGAAAGTCTGGATCTCTGCATCTGGCAGCAAGTCACCCGTGCTGACAATGGCTGAACTGCTACCCCAGAACACAGACCAGGCAGGGCCAGCTCAGACGGATGTTCCACTCTGGTCCTTCCCCACAGACCTTTTCCTAGTGCACGTGTTGCCAGGTGACAATCATGGAAGATATCTGTGTGAACTGGATCATGACCTCATCTTTCAGCGTCACTGGGCCAGCCCCTGGATTCGGAGATTAAGTTACTATTAAAAGCCTCACCAAGAGGAAAAGACTGGGCCTGTCCCTAGCCCCCACTTGTGTTGGTCATTTTCTTACCTCTGTAGGTAGAGTTCTACTTTCCTGAATAGAATTGCTTTGCCACTGTCATGCTCACTCCAGGGTTCTGTGTAAACTTTGGTGGTTTTAGAGACATACTTCTTGTGGTGAGATTTTATTCAAGACTGACCTTGATCCAGTGGGGCCTGACCTAGGATGCTATGCTACAAGCAGGCTAAGGCTCAGGTAGAGATATCATGGTTGGAGCACCACCTAGCGGCAGCAAAGAAGAGGGCGTGTGATGAATGTCCGGAATCTTTCCAAAGGGTGACCAGTAAGATAAAAAGCACTCAGGTATCTTCAATCTCCAAAAGCAATTCCATTGAAAATAAAGCAAAATTATACTAAACATAATTTTTAGACCCTTCTTAATGATTCTAAAGACATGCCGGTGTCATCATAATGAACTAGTTATTATTACAGGGTGCTACAACTGTGGAGATTGGAAAAAAATCTGTAAGAAACTTTCTATCCCATTTTTTAAAAATTTGGTACATCCAGAAATATATACCATGTAACCATTAAGAAGAAAGAGGTTTAGGTATATAACTGGCTGAAAGAAATAAGATATAGAATAGTATCATAGAATGCTATAATTTATGTGAGAAAAACATTAGAAAATATCTATCTGTGATTATATAGCTACCTATGTGATTTACAGTATATAATTACATGCTTGTTTTGTTACTTAGATGAGTACCTAATAAGCTAATAATTATGGTGGCGTTTGGGGAGAACCAAGGGCCTAGGAAAAGAAAACTTCCATATACATACACACATTCATACATATATATGTACATACACATGAAACTTATTCTTAATACCCTTTGGTTGCTTTTATACCCTTTGGGTTCTGACAAGGAATGTGTTATCTATTCAAACAAATAAAAATTATAAATATAAAGTGCTTAATAGTACTTATCAATGAGTAGCAGCCATTATTATTATTATTTGTATTAGCAGTAGTCACAATAGTCATAATATTTTCATTTTTATCTTCTTTCTAGAAAAGCTGAGTGCAGAAAACACTACCCCCCAAGCTAGCACTTTAAAAACTCCGACTCTTCCCTGTCAGTGAACTTCAACTTAGTGAATTTCTTCACTAGCTGATGTTCCATTATCTGGCAAATCAATAGGTTTTTATTTCTATCTATCTATCTATCCATCCACCCACTCATCCATCCATTTATCCATCATCCATCCATCTTTTCACTTATTAGCTCTGGTGGTCTTTGTTTTATTTGTTGATGGGCATAAATAAATGAGTATAGCACTGATATATGATAGCTATTATTATCTTATTCACTCACTGGTATCTTGTGTGCATTATAAGAACAACATGTCGCTGAAAATTTTAAATTATATCTCTATAAAAGTATACACACATGGCGATATATGGACTTCAGATGATAGACTTTTGAACCCCAGCTTATAAGAGTGGTGTGGGGTTAGGAACACCTCATTTGGCACATAGAGGGATGGCTGGGAGCATTCTGAGCCTTCCAGTGGGAAAGAGGTTGATATATTCAAGTCTAAGTTCAGGATCAGACACTTTGAAGTTTGAAAGACTATTCATTTTGATTCTCTCTAATTTATGGACTTTTGAAAATTATAAGTCTCTAAACAAACAGGGTTAAAAAGTCGTCTGTTGGTCTATGAGTGTCTGCGAGGCCTGTTTCAAAAGCTTACGGCCTTGGTCTCACACTGAAAACTCCCAGCACAGCACACAGAGTGGGCCCTTGTTCCCAACCATATTGAGGACACTTCACAGTAGGTGATACAGAACAAGGCCCTTTTGTTTCCTAGACCTGCTGCTGGGTGTAACCTGAAGCTCTGGTCCTATGCCTGCTCACCTGGTCAACCAGGGCTACACTGGCAGCAGCCGCTCCAGGCTTTCCTGGGTGAGCTGAGCCCACAGCTGATATTCACTCTCTCCTTCTACTTGCCCGGGAAATCATAGTACATGTTTCAACTGAGCAATTCAGAAAGGTCCTGGGCAATTTTGAATTAGCCGCCAAGTGCTGCAGAAACTTTAAACAGACATGGATGGGGTCGGTGAGCTCGGGACCCTAGCAGTCACTGCCTGCCCCGTGGTCAGAGCACCTGCTCCTGCAGGTTGGGTGAGAGACTGCCGGGCGATGCACGACAAAGGTGGTGGGCGAGTCACTCAGATAGAGCCAGCGTCCAGGCCAGCACAAACTGGGGACCAGCTCTGCTTCCCATGCGACTTATTCCTTTGCCAACTATACTTTAGTTGAAATTAATTATTCACTTGGAATCTCTACTTCTTGCCAGCTGTCCAGCTGGCATGGCTGCAGCTCCTTCCCCAAACCAACACTGAAGGAACTAGAGAATCCAGAGGGAAACACGGATCCTAGAAATTAACTACAAACCACGCGCCGCCCCCCATGGTGCTTCTCCTTCAGGTTAATGGCTTGCACGCTCACATCGCTGCCATGAGAATGTTTGAATGGTCTTTCGGCTCAGAGTCTCTCCCTCCTCTGATGAGTCTAAGGCAGTGGTCGGCAAACTGCGGCTCACAAGCCACATGCGGCTCGCGAGCCGCGGTTTGCCGCTCTGTTGACTAATGAGTTTGCTGACCACTGGTCTAGTCAATTTCCAGTGCCTCCATCTGTGCTGCTCCGGGGCCTGTGGGTGGCTCCAAGAGTGGGACACAGGCCCTGCTCCCTGCTGCGGGGCAGAGGCACAGAGGGACACTTAGTCCCGAGGCGTGCAGACCTCTTGCTAGTGTTACACCTTTTTGTTAACCTCTCCATTTCTCATTCTCTCTCTGTCACACACACACACACACACACACACACACACACACACACACACAGCCATTGCCCCCAAGGTATCCCCATAGTTCAGGGGACTAGTTCTAGTCCGGACACTGAGAAGGCCCTGTCTTAGGGCTTCAGCCTGGTCACCAGTCCAGACTCCATCATCCCTCACCAGTCTTTCCTCTGATGTTGCTGCTAGCCTGGTGGCCTCCTGGGAGGCTGCTGCTACCCACTGAGATGTTCTAATAACATTGAACCTCCAAAGGGAAGGGTCAGGGACTCCGTCTGCACACCTGCTGGATAATCAGGTTTTAGATGTGTGCTCCTGGGCAGCCCTGGTGACTCCCCTCCCCCAGGTGCTGTTTCAGCCCGTGTTACATCCAATCTTCAGCAGGAGGAACCTGGAAATAGCTGCTCTGGAACAAAGATTGTTTTTTTCAAGGGCTCATTGTGACATTTCAGTGGCCATGTCTCTTGTTCATTTTTTTTTTCTTCACCAAACAATCCATTATGTGGAGTATCCTTTTATGTATTTGTGGGCATTTTCAAAGTTAATTTTTAGCAACAGAACTATTTTTTTCCAAAAAAAAGTAAAGAGGATCACAGTATTAAAAATACTGAAGTAGAACTCTTTTGGCCAAAGAGTCTGGGGGATGAGAGCCCTGCACTCTCTCTCCTCCTCCAGCTCCCCGCACAGAGCCCTGCTCTCTGGAGACACCGTGTGAAGAGTATGCAGGTCGACCATCAAGTGTGGGATCTAGAATGAGAAACCTGACTGTGTGATTCAGTCAGGGCTCCTTGCTACAGGCAGAGAAGGAATTTATTAACACAGAGAAGGTAGCTCACGACACCTCTGGGAGGAAGAGCAGCCAGATTTGCAGGCAGGAACATTGGCCCCAAATCACAACACAGTGAATACTGTGATACTGCTGGGGCTGGGCACAAAACCACGGTTCACCCCACGGACACCACGGAGCCTGGACATGGGACCCTGCTGCTGGAGCTGGGGCCATGAGGCTTTGGAAGGATCCGTGTTGTTGAGGTTCCGGGGCCACCACCCCCATCTCACCGGGAGGAAGCCTGAGAAGTTCTTGCTTCTTTACTCCACCCATTTCTGATTCACAGGCTGGGGCAGGGGTGTCTGATTGCAGGATCTTGTATCGTGTGCACCTTAGCTTGGAGGAAGACTGGGGAAGTGGGCATTTGGCATTTCCAGCCTCTATGATGTGGGGTTGATATATGTATGATGTAGGGGATTCTCCAGAAGGAGGAGGTTCAGATGCTGGGGGAGGAGGAGAATGACAAATTTCTGCTAAGGTAGCTTTGGCAAGTTGCTTTATCTCTCTGAGCATCATTCCTCCAGGAAGGACAGTGACCCTTCTAAGTCATCCATCCAACCAGCCCCAAACATTTATTGAGAGCTGTTCTATTTATCTATTGTTTCATAATAAGCCACCCCAAAGCTTAGTGGCTGAAACAACCGTTTTATTATATCTCATGATTTTGTAACTCAATAATTTAGGAAGGGCTTAGTTGAGTGACTCTTCTGTCCCATGTGGAGTCTACTAGAGTCCTTTGGGACATTTAGATGGTGGCTTATCTGACATGGAGGGTTCATTTATCTGTTTTTGGTGGGGATGACTAGAAGGCTGGGCTCAGCTGGGCCCATCTTTCTCATGGGGTCTCAGTTCTCCCCACATGGACTCTCCAGCATGGCCCCTGGACTTCTTACATGAAAGCTCAGGGCTCTCAGAACCTTAAGGCTGAACTTGTAGCTGGCATAATATGACTTCCCCCTGTACTCAGTTGGTCAAAGCAGTCACAGGCCAGTCCAGATTCCAAAGGAGGGGAAAAGAGACTCCACCTCTTGATGGGAAGTGTCAAAGAATTTGCAGCTGTCTTTTATCCACCAGAAGAACCAACTGTGGGCCAGGCATAACAGAAATGGGAAAAATAAAAGTAAATAAGACCTTATCTTCAAGATGCTCATAGTCACATAGGTTACACGACCAGCAAACAAATGAAAGCAGTACATGAAATCAATGCGAAGATGCATTGTAAAATGCAAAACAACCATAATATGAAGAATTAATACTAAAATAGGATATACCAGCGTCTTCTAATGCGCTCAAATATCGGAATTCATTTATTGACTGGTTTGCCAATAATCGAGAATGCAGTTAAATGTTTTTCTGGCATAATCATCCCCAATTCTCAAACCAACTCTACTGCTACAACCTTTTCACAGTAGAACACAGTAGAATCAATGCTTTTTATTTTATGTCAGCACCCTCTGCCTATTGATGCCATTTAATAGATGCTTGTCAAGGTGCTCACATAGGCCTCTACTTAAGAAGAGATTTTTGAATTTACACTGATGCACCCAGCTACTCCTCGAAGGCTCTGTTTCCTTCCTCTCACAATTATTACTTTAATCTGCTGCCTTCACCTGAGCCATGAATGAGGCAATTAATTTTCAGTCTAGGAGTTGAAGACATTTAAAGGTGCTATTTTCTTCCCCAAATTTATTAAGTTCCTACTGTATGTAAAGGACTAGACAGCTGACCACTTTGAGCATATACAGTTTTTGCCCCAGAGAATAGTCACCCAGACAAGATTTTAAAACTGTACATTTGCCCAGCTGGTGTGGCTCAATGGTTGAGCATCAACCCATAAACCGGATTTGATTCCCAGTCAGGGCACATGCCTGGGTTGTGGGCTTGATCCCCAGTAGGGATGTGAAGGAGGCAACTGATCAATGTTCTCTCATTGATGTTTCTATCTCTCTCTCTCCCTCACCCTTCCACTCTGAAATCAATAAAAATATATTTTAAAATTTTAAAATATATACATAAACTGTGCATTTGTTTGATCTGATTGATCGAGTGACACATAAACATAAACAAAATTAAAATGTAGAAAATTGAAAGAGTGAAAAAAATTAGCCATAATCTCATCACCCAAAAATAGTACTACTAACATTTTGATTTATTTCCTCCTGTTTTATTTATTTTTAGTTAACAAAAGGAATAGTCTTCATATTTTAGAACAGTTTTGGGTTTATAGAGAAATTGAGCAGACAATACAAATATTAGTCATATATCCTCATTTCCTGCACACAGTTTCCCCTGTTATTAAGATCCTGCAGAGAGGAATCCAAGATGGCGGCGTAGGTAAACACCTAAACTGCTGCCTCCCGCAACAATTTCAAAAATACAACTAAAAGAAAAAACGTCTATCACCCAGAACCACGGGAAAGCTGGCTGAGTGGAAGTTCTACAACTAGAAGGAAAGAGAAAAGAGCATTGAGACGTGCACGAGCGCTGAAAAGCTGAGGTACAGAGGCACGTGATCTGGGCTGGCGGCGGGCGTTGCTTTTTTCAACCCGAAGGGAGACAAGCCCCCGATTACTCTGAAATACAGTTTCTGGGGAGACGCGGGGGACCCAAACTCCTACGGGGAGAAGCTGGACTGTCTGCCAGTGAGGGTGGCTTGCTTGCAGAGCTGCACGCAGGAATAATTGTTTACGGCACTGGGGCACGCGACTGCCCACAGGGACTCAGAGCCAGCTAACTAGCAGCCATTGCTGTTTGCCACGCCCTAGCCTAGTGATGCCCTGAGACCCCGCCCTGCACAACCTACAAACCCACCCAAACTCTAAGCAGCGGCTTTTGCATAAGAAAGCCCTGCCCTATCGCAGCTTAACCTAGCAAACTTGCAGCCTGGGTCAGACAGCTCCAAAACCTCCAAACCACAAGCAAAGAGGAGAAAACTGTAGCTCTCACTGTAGCTCCTGCTGGGTGGCCTCAGACAGTAGCTGACCTGCACCCCATTGGAGATCCAGAAGCCAGTGTACCTAGTGGTCAGTGTGAGACACCAGATTTCAACTCCTCACATCCATAAGTGACACATTCAAGAGGCAGACTCAGTGAGCACCAAAGCCCCACTGAAACAAGTCCTGCCCCATAAGCGTGTCTTCAGCGCAGCAGTTCTTCCATTATAGACACAGCGAGTGCTCACAGCTAATTGGCCTGGAGGTCAATTCCTCCCAGTGTACCAATGGCAATTAAGGCTTAACTACACCAAGATTTTGCACTCAGCCCACAAAGGGGTGTACCAAGAGCATCCACCTCATGTAATTGAGGAGGCTGAGCTACTGCCCCCTATAGATCACCTACCACACAAAGCTACTCCATCAACACAGGGAAGCAGCCAAAATGTGGAGACAAAGAAACATGTCACGAATGAAAGAAACAGAGGAAAGCAAACTACTGGATGACATAGAGTTCAGAACCACATGTATAAGGTTACTCAAGAATCTTCTTAAAACTGCTGAGAAACTTGATGAGACCTTCAAGGAGCTTAATGAGAATGCCAAAAAAATGGAAAAGGATCAGTCAGAAATGAAGTATACACTGTCTGAAATAAAGAATATACAGAAACTCAACTGTAGATCAACGTACCCCAAGAATCAAACCAAAGATCTGAAATATGTGGAAACAAAAAACATCCAACCAGAAAAACAAAAAGAAAAAAGAATCCAAAAATATGAAGATAGTGTAAGGAGCCTCTGGGACAACTTCAAGCGAACCAACATCCGAATTTTTGGGGTGCCAGAAGAAGGGAGAGAGCAAAATATTGAAAAGCTATTAGAAGAAATAATGACAGAAAACTTTCCCTACATGGTGAAAGAAATAGACTTACAAGTTCAGGAAGCGCACAGAACCCCATACAAGAGGAATCCAAAGAGGACCACACCAAGACACATCATAATTAAAATGCCAAGGGCAAAAGACAAAGAGAGAATATTAAAAGCAGCAAGAGAAAAACAGTTAATTATCTACAAGGGAGCACCCATACGACTGTCAGCTGATTTCTCAACAGAAACTATGCAGGCCAGAAGGGAGTGGCAAGAAATATTCAAAGTGATGAACAGCATGAACCTACAACCAAGATTACTCTACCCAGCAAAGCTATCATTCAGAGTTGAAGGTCAGATAAAGAGCTTCACAGATAAGAAAAAGCTAAAGGAGTTCATTGCCACCAAACCAGGATTACATGAAATGCTGAAGGGTATTCTTTAAGAAGAAGAAGAAGAAGAAAAAGGTAAAGATAAAAATTATGGACAACAAAATGACATCAAATACATACCTACCAACAAGTGAATCTAAAAATCAAGTGAATAAAAAATCTGAAGAACAGAATGGACTGGTGAATATAATAGAATCAGGGACATAGAAAGGGAGTGGACTGACGATTCTCAGGGGAAGCAAGTGTGAGGGGTGCGGGAAGAGATTGGACAAAAATCTTACTCCTATGGATGAAGACAGTGGCGGGGGGTAAGGGCATGGGGTGGGGTGGGGAATCAGGTGGAGGGGAGCTATGGGGGAAAAAAAAGAGGAACACCTGTAATAATCTGAACAATAAAGATTTATTTTAAAAAAAATAAAGTACTAGTATGCTGTTAAAAAAAAAAAAAGATCCTGCATTTGTTGGTACAGTTGTTACAATTGATGAATCAATATAAAAATACTATTATTAACTGAAGTTCATCATTTATATTAAGGTTCACTCTTTGTGTGGTATAGTTTTGTAGGTTTTGACAAATGCATAAATAAGACCATGCATCCACCATTATAGTGTCATACCGATTAGGGTTACCATTTATCTTTTTTTATTGTCAGATCCTAACATAACACACTTCAGCATGCAGCTGTCATCTCTCTTTTTCATGCCAAAGCCTCACACAAGCCTTCCTTTACGTTACTGCTCTCTTCCTGCACATGCTGGTAAACTCATGAGCATCACAGATACACTAGCCTATACTTGACCATTGCCCTAATGATGGACATTCATACCACTGGCTGTTTTTTCACTTGTCATCTAGGATACTAGTGGCCCGGTGCACGAATTTTGTGCACATTAAAAGGGGATTAATTAGAGGAAATAATTTAATATTGCTATTTGCCCTTTCTCTATAATAGAAGTGTCAGAGATGAAGGAAAATTAGTAAAATGTATATGAAAACCTTCCCCCTGTTAGAGTCTGGGGTGCACCACACAACCCAGAGTCAAGTCCCTGCCCACCCACATGCGCCTCAAAATTACGTGAGACCCAGACCCAGCTGCCCCCCCATTGGGCTAGATGCAGACCCAGCCAGTCCCACCGCTGTCAAGCCCCACTGGGCAGGGGGCATAGCCTCAGGTCCCTTGGCCTGGTGCCAGGAAAGGGAGCATGGCCTGAAGTCCCCCGTCAAGCCCCACCAGGTGTGGGGGGGCACAGCCTCAGGTCCCCCGGCCCAGCACCGGGAGGGGGGGTGCAGCCTCAGGTCCCCCATTAAGCCCTGCTGGTCGGGGGTCACGGCCTGAGTTCCCCCGACCCAGCACTGGGGGTGCACCTTGAGGTCCCCTGTTAAGCCCCGCTGGGTGGGGGGCATGGCCTGAGGTCCCCTGTCAAGCCCAGCCAGGCAGAGGGGCACAGCCTCAGGTCCCCTGGCCCGGTGCTGGGGCAGGGGGCATGGCCTGAGGTCCCCTGTCAAGCCCCGCTGGGTGGGGGGGTGCAATCTGAGGTCTTCTAGCCTGGTGCCAGGATGGGGGGTGTGGTCTGAAGTCCTCTGTCAAGCCCCACCTGGTGGGAGGTGTGGCCTGAGGTCCCCCGGCCTGGTGCTGGGGCAGGGGGAGCAGCCTGAGGTCCCCTAGCCCAGCACCAGGACAGGAAGTGCACCTTGAGGTCTCCCATCAAGCCCCGCCAGGCAGGGGGCATGGCCTCAGGTCCCCTGGCCTGGTGCCGGGGTGGGGGGTGCAGCCTGAGGTCTCCTGTCAAGCCCTATGGGGGTGGGGGAGTGCATAGCCTCAGGTCCCTGCCGATTGCTTGTTAAGGCTCCTTATGGGAACTTGGCCTCAGCTGTGGGTGCAGCCATCTTTGTGATGGAGTGATTGTCAATTAGCATATCCCCTCTTTATTAGATAGGATTTTAAAATCAGTTGAAATAGCTTTCCAGGATCTAGATGGCATTAAGAAAAAAAAAAAACAGTTTAGGAAGAAGCAGTGTGTGGTGTCCCCCAGCACCTCCCAGACAAAAGGCTTTTGTCTGAAGGCTGAGGCCTGTGTCACCCAGCAAGTGACAGTTTCCCTGGGACTGCCCCCAAAGCACGGGGCTGGGCTCTCCTGGTGGGGGGGTAGAGGGCGAGGGAGTGGAGAGGCTGGCTGGGGTGCAGCTTCTCTGCTCCTACGGGGAGACTGCTGCTGATGCGCATCCATCCAGTGCCCCTCAGAGCCTTAGAGGTAACCCTGGCACGACAGCAGTCCCCCTTCTCTGCAGTTTCACGTTCTGAGGTCTCCGTGACTCTTGGTCAACCGTGGTCTGAAAATTAGCAAACGAAAAAGAACTCCAGAAATGCACAATTTGTAAGTTTCAAGTTGTGTGCTGGTCACAGTAGCCTGATGAAATCTTGCGGCATCTGCTCCATCCTGCCCATGACCTGAGTCATCCCTGTGTTGCCATGTCCATGCTGCGTGTGCTCCCGACCCGTCAGTCACATTGGGGCCACCCTGGTTAGGAGACGGTCAGGTGTCGTTGCAGTGCTTGGTCAAGTCACCCCCATAGTCGCCTAACGCTAGGTCACAATCCTCTGGCATTCGCCTCGCTGCGTCTCATCACAGGGGCATTCGGTCATCTCACATCACAAGGATGAATATAGTAAAGTAAGATATTTTGAGAGAGAGAGAGAGACCGCTCTCATCACTTTTATTACAGCGTATTGTTATAATTGTATCTTATTATTAGTTATTGCTGTTAATCTTTTACTGTGCCTCACCTATTAAACTTTATCGAAGATACGTATGTATAGGAAAAACAGTATCTACAGGGTGGGGCGAAACTAGGTTTACAGTTGTTCATATGGAAATAATACAATAATGAATAAATAAGAATATAAGAAATAACTGTGTTTCATATCCAACTGGAAGCCTACTTGGGCCCTCCCCTGTACAGGGTGCAGTACTATCTGTGGTTTCAGGGATCCACTGGGAACCTATCCCCCGGGGACCACGGGCGCTCCTGGAGTTTCCTTTGCCCTCAGGACCAGCTGGCTCAAAGGGGAGAGGAGCACTGGCGTAGGTGAATGTGACTTTGGGCTGGCAGGACAGCTGTGCTGAGCGTGTCACTCTGACTACCCGCTCAGGTCAACTGCCTTGTGGAGACTTCAAACTATGCAAGTGTGTCGAGAAAGCGTTCACGAGAGGCGAGCCTGCGAAGATAATATCCCCTTGTCGTGTCTCATGTGAGTGCAGCCCAGAATGAAAGAGGATCGCAGCACCTTTATCCTCCGTGGAGCTGATCTCCATGAAGCTCACTCTCTGCAGAGCTCGGGAGCATGGCAGCACTTTCTCCTACGACGGTTCACGCTGCCCACAACAGTTGAGCGCAGCAGGTGTCATTTTTTGCCACGTTGCAGGGAGAAGCCCTGCCATCTCAGAGATGACGCTGCTGTCGGCTGCTTCCTGCATCTGCCCACAGGTCCACAGCTGGCATGTGGCAGAACCGGAAGCTGACTCCAGCACAGTGCTCTCCTCCTCCTCCCCAGCTGCCCTCAGACCTAGCCGTCCCATTCAGAGACACGTGCACCAGCCTCAGCCTGCGGGTCCCACACAGCACGGAGAGTTACTGTGACAGGTCTTGTTTGTTTTTGCTGTCATTGTCCAGGCTGTCCCCTGACCTCTGACCCAGAACTATTTGTTCCAACCACTCCCCAGTCTGTTGTCCTCGCTCAAAACAAAGTGAACGAAAGCTCTGTCCTGAAGCCTTGCTTTCATACTCAGGGGGTCAGTGAAAATAGCTGGTGTCATGTGGCTGATGAGTCACTTTGGCTCTGAAATAAACAGTAAAATATACCATCGTTCAGGGCCTAGCAGGGTACAAACAACTGGGAAGCAGTAGACATTAGGAGCATAGTCTTTGGGCCAAAGAGACCTGGGCTGGAGTCCTCGTTGTAGTCCTCTGAGCTGTGTATCCTTAGGCAGGCCACTTAACCTCTCTGGGCTATAGTTTCCTCGTCTGTAAAGAAGGCTGATCACAGTGCATATCATAGAGCAGTTGGGAGAATTACATGCAAAAAAGAAAAAGGTAAAGCACTTAGCCTACTGCCTGGCAAAATAAACCCTCACCATATGGTAGTTTTTATTATTCAATCATCAGAAAAATCCGAAAGCATCCATCTGTTGGTCACTGGTGTTCCTAGAGCTGTCAGCAAACACTTCCACGTGGACAAAGCGGTTGTGCCTCTCAATGAACCCCTGTGCCTCGTCTCCTGGGCCTCTTGCTTCAGCAAATGTCCCTGATGGTAGGTGAGTAGCCTCTCAGACAGGGCATGTCACCTCGTGATTGTGACATACGCGAGCTCCTCTCTAAAGAGCCAAGGAAGTGCTGGCAAATACTGACACGTGCCTGCTCGTGTGTTCTCTGACACACCCACCACCAGCTGCTTGGAAGCCACTGAGGTTTGATTTCGGACTTCTCTTGCCACAGCTGGCTGGCGTTGTCTTCATCTCAGGCACAGCCTTAGTCTCCACACCGATGGCCAGTCTGCCTGGCTGGGGGTGTGACAGTCTCTCTTTCCATGTGGGTGAAGTCTTTTGAAAAGGGAGGAATTTCATTAGTTAGCTGTCATTCTCAAAGGTGGGTAGGTTATGAGTAATTCTTCTGGGAGAGCTAAGGTGCTGCCAGTTCATTTGGTTGAGGCTGTTTTCTCTACTTGGACAGAGTAGTGGGGGTTTTATTCAGTGGCATAATTGATGCAAAAGTCTGTCAACTGCAGAATTCCTTGCCCATCCAACAAGGAGGATGACAAGGGCATCACTTTTCCTACCTTTGAGAGGTTACATACAGACACACCCAGATGCACAACCACCTCCACCCACATGCACGTGCACATACACCACACCGCGTTCTGTGGTGAGGAGGAAATGGTCGCGTGTGGCGCTGAGGATGGGTTTGGATAACGGATGCATATTTCTGCGAGTGTCTTTGTTCTTCCCGTCAGGCCTGGGTGTTGCCTGAAAGCTAACAGGGCACTGTTGGGACTTGTGGTCTCCGAGGTCAACTCCAGGCGGCTGCTCGATCGCGCGGCGTCCAGCAGGTGGCGCTGCGCCCCACGTGGACCGGGCCCCACGGTCTTTGTCCCCGAGGAGGCCGGTTGCTGGGAAGCCGGGAAGTGGGTCTGCGCGCACCCCCGCGGAGCCGTGGCCCAGGCCGACGCAAACGGTGACACACCAGCTCGCCGGGCGTCTTTGTCGGAAGCGGCGGGGCTCTGGCGTCACCGCGCCATGGAAAGTAGAGTGCTTCTGCCTGCCTGGAGAGTTCGCGTTTCCTCACCATTGATTCTGGGGCATTTACAGGCAGAATGAGTTCATGTGAAATTTCAGGATTTTGCCATGACTCAGATCCACTTTCTGTAAGCCAGAGTCAACATTACACTTCCCCTCACTGTGGCCCATTACTCGAACTTTTAGGCCACCCAATGTATGGGTGCTAACGGAAGGGACTGGAGCATTTCGTAAGCACTTTGGGGCAGATTTATTCTTTGAGATTTTTTGCCACGCTTGGCTATAAAAATTGGTTAACCGTATGTATTATTTACATGTTTAAACCTATGCCGTGTAGAAACTTTTTTTTTTTTACAAGTGAAACTTGCAAAATACTTTTCTGGCAGGAAGCCTCGGAGGGGATTATTCATGGAAAGGATGACTGGACCAGTCATGGGAGCAAGAAATGAAGGCGGAGAGGAAGTGAACGGAGACCGGCCCAGGCCCAGAGTCTTTTATACACAGAAAAAAAAAAAAAATTGTAGGTGACCGGAGTCGATCTGTTCTGAGAATTATGTCAAAATCTTGATATCAGGGGGGAGAAGATGCGGTGGAGTTAGAATTGGGAAGAAACAGCGGTTCTAGGAGGGTTTGGAAGGGTTTGAGCGAGTGAGCAAGAGGAGCCTGAACAGACCTGGATTCACATCAGCGGGCGGCCCTGGAGAGCATTCACTGGGGAGGCGGAAGGGGGCTGGGAAAGCGCTTGGTCCCTCCGCGGAGAGGGAGGAGAACGGCGCTGGCCTGAGCTGGAAGGCACCTGGGGAGCGTCCCGGGCCTCGCAGACCAGGTGATTCTCTTACCTGCCTTGGCCGGGTGTGCTGCTCCTGACCCTTCCCTAACATGTTTAGAGGGAAGCCGGTCCCCGTTCCTAGTTTCAGCTAATTGCTTCCCCAGGATTTCTTTCCACTGATAGCCAACACCCTCTCTCACCGTGTGACATCTCAGATCTTGTCCCCTCCAAGCTCTCCTACAGAAATCCCAACGCCTGCTTGAATGTTTCGTGCTTTCATTTCTTTTTTGGTTTTGGTCCTGAAGAAGGGACGGGAGGAAACTGCTTGTGGCCTCTTTTCCTTCCAGGCCCGGGGTGGGGGTTGATCTCCAGCTGCCCCGCTGACCTCTTGCTTTAGTGGATTGGATGGGGGCCAGGAGAACGGACGTGAGTACATGCACGGAGTACCTTTCAGACACAAGGATAGGGACGTTTCAGGCAACTGAGCAAGTAAACAAAGAAACAAACAAAAAAACCCAAACACTTTGAAAACCACGTCTAGCAGAGTTTAGCTTTGTCCCACTAAACTCATCCCCATCCCCATCCCCACCCCTCCGGTCACACAGGGAGAGTGGTGCTCATATGTGCAATATATCCTTGTGGATGTATGAAATGTTAGGAGTAATTCTTGGCTTGTTATGTAAATTCTGTCCTCTTCTTCCTCACTTGGAGAAACACAGAGATTACAGAAAACAATTCTGCTTCTTTATGAGTGTGTATGTTTTTGTGTGTAACATGTTTTATGTGAGAGAGGAAACAAATGCAAACGGAAACTTTGCTAAGTAACAGGCCCTGGTTGAATCCAATGCATGAGGGTGGTAGGGGACAGTGAGGCCAACCCCCCAGAAAGAACAACTCCCCTCCCCCCCAAACTGTTATCTATACATGACGCTAGTACAGGAGGAAACTTGCTTTGGTGTGGCACTTTTAATATCTGACTTTGTAGAACAGTTAAGGCAGATTTACATCATTTTGAGGATGGGGAAACTGAGACTCACAGAGGACTTCAGTAAATTTTGAGAGGATAGTATGGCAGGGGTGCAACTAAGACTTTTGACTTCCAATTCGTGTCTTGAAACTCCTGCCTCTTATCCTTGATGAGGTGACTGGGAAAGATCAGGTGCAGGTCTGATAAATGCCTTATTCCATTTTCAGAGATGCTCAGGTCGAGTACCTCCTACAGTTCCAGAAGGCTTGCCAAGACCATGGCACGATCCCCAATGCTCAGGTGAGTGTGCTTCCGGGGTGATGGTGCCTGATGAATCCAGCAATTGTGAAACACGCAGGCAGGGAGACTGGCTAGAATATTGCTCAATATTTTCAGTTGACAGTGTTGGTTTTACGTAATTTGAGAGGAGTCTGGCATGTCAGCCAGACTTTATCACACACCCCTCTTCCCTTCCTGGGGGTTGTTTGCATTGTGGCGATTTCCTGTCTATATTTTTAGTGTCTAATTCTCCATGTTTGCTCAAGTATCTGTGACCATGTTTCACTGACTCACGCAGACGCTCCGATGCCCCCGATAGGACGGATGACTGCTGAGTGGAAAGCAGCTGGCGTGGAAAGCCCGGGAATTGTCCCTGAGTGTCTTATTGGGTGCAGCTGATTTTCACAAGTTCTGCAGATAGCTTATCTTCCAGAATTACAGGTGTTTCATTAGTTACCTTTCTTTGTGCTGAATCGGAAAAAGGATGTATTCTGGGGTAAAGCAAAAGGGAATGGGCGCAGCAAATGTTCATGCACCGTTTTCTCTCCAGGCTGCTTTTTCCTGCCAGCTGGAGCCCTGAAGCCCTGCGTCTGTGGCAGAGCTGCCGGTGAAACAGCTGAGTCACAGCTTTGCATCTCCTCTATAATTACAAAGTTTATCACCTCATCTGACATAGAAAGGGTGTTGGTTGGAAATACACATTAGAAACAGGGCGGGGGGAAGCAAACCCAGCAGAAAATGCTTTCATAACATGCAGGGTTTTTTTTTCCCCCCAAGTCTGGAGCTAAGGTAATGAAGAGAACAGAGAAGTCATCTCCCTTTCCCACTCGTGCAGTCATACAAATTAAAATATCAACATAAACAACACTAAATTTCCCACCCTACCCACACGTATCTTCTGGTTATTTTGTTTCATGTCCTCTTTGCTGTTCTCATGGTGTCTCAAGACCTTATTCAAAATTACCTTCACTGTGAAATCTTTTTGTCCCCCTACTACCCATTTCTTCATGGTACATTATTGTGCTTCTGAAACTTAAAAAAAAAAAATGGTTGTGGGGTTATTGTCCGAGTACACCACGTGCCCGCCAGACCAGAAGCTCCCCCAGAGCAGAGGCAATGCCTTCTCGGCCGCTTTACTCCCTCTCCCACGGGGTGGTCTTCAGTGTGAGAGGCGCCAAATCTCAGCTCTCTCATTTCCAACTCAGACCAACCAGGGGCCCCCTGCCGAGCTAGGAACCAAGCCCCCTCCCAAATGCACAAGAAGCCAGACAGCCCCGGATAGCCAGGCCAGGTGCGCTGATGAACAGTCCTGTCCCACCTCTCCCCACATGTGACCTTGCCGATAGCATCTCCTGTTAGAGGACGGATGGGGATGTTTCTGTTGCATGGTTGCTGTTTGCCACATGCTTCCTGGACAGGTTTCCAGGTAACCTTAATGGCTGTGCTTCTGGGGAAGGAGGAGTAGGAAATAACTCACCTCTTCAGTAAGTGGTTTTAAAAATATAACAGCATTTAAAAGCTTTTAAAGAGCAGCTCTCTCCTTCCGGCTGCTCAGGCCCTGTTTGCTGATTGGAGCCCCCGTCATGCCTCATGCTTGGCAACCTCTGATATAAAGACCAGGAGATTGATTTTTCGGTGGAGGGCTTTCTGTGAGGGGCGTGGGAGAGAAATCGCTTGGGGAAGCAAGGCTCCCAGCGGTCAGTGAGGCTTGCTTCTCCATATGCTCTTCATTCATGCATGAAGCTGAACAGACCCTTTGTCTCCAAAAGTGAATTTGAAACCACAGAGGGGGGGGGGGGGGGTTGGCAGTTTATCCTGGAACCCTAAGGTGACCAGGAACCTGGAGGGTAAGGGTTGGGGCCATCACAGCCTTTCCTCCCACTCACATTTCCATCCAAAACTTGCAGGAGAAATGTCCCCAAACTGCTTGTGTGTTTTGCTTTGATGTGGCCACAGTGTGGCCACCCAGGCTTACGCTGGGGCAGCTGGATCCTGTGCTTCAAACTAGGCCTGACTGTCCAGTTTTGGAAACTGGGAGGAGTCTTCCCTCAGTCAGGGCTCGGGTTTACCTTCCCGAGGGCATTGAGCAAGAACCTCATGTTTACAAAATTCCAGGCCCCAGGATTTCTTCCTGCCAGGGCAGGAGGAGAAGGAGGCACATAATGCCAGTAGACCTTGCGACTTCGGTCCCTTCGTGCCTGCCCAGCACGAAGTTCACGGAGAAAGCATATGTAAAGGTGGGGTGCTGGGGGTAAGGGCATGTACTGGTTGTTTGAACCCTGAAAATATTATTTTAAAATTCTCACTGCAAACCAAATCATTAGGTCTTCTGCATATAGTTTTATTTTCCCCCAAAATTATTCATAAAAGCCATATATAAATTAAAACATAAAACCTAAACTGTATGTTAAATGCTCTGGGCAATATATGGGTTTTTTTTCTTTAAAGGAGTGTTGTTGCGAATCCTCTAAAAGATGTACACTCTCTACCTGGTTTCTTTTTTTGTGCAAGTTTATATATTTTTGATATATCAAAGGTATTTAAAATCAAGCACTCATGCAGTATTTGACGATATCTACTAGCAGCCAAACCAACCCCAGACCTTTTCAAGGGTTTTTCACCCTATGGTGTTGCCTTGAACAGAGAACCACACACACAGCGGCCGCCCATCCAAGCCCACGCCCAGGGACATACTGATGGTGGGCTTTCCCGCCTTGATGTGCAAACTGCTCTTCAGAGCTCAGGGAGAGCTTGGTTACATAGCACCTCCTCGGTCTGAAAATAACAAATAACCAACGTCCTTTTTATATCGTGAGTCTTGTGGGACCTAATTAAAACATGCACATAGGTTCTGTAGAAGGTATGAGAGGCAGGAGTCCTGCAGTACTTACCTGGGTGAAAAGATAACCATATATATTTTGGGGCTCATTAACTCTATGAAAAGAAATATTCCAAACCATCACCAAATTATCATTTGGTTTTATCATTTGGCTCTAAAGACTGAAAGTACTAACTTTTAAACAATTTCCTAAAGTAATTGGGGCCATGCAAGGTTGAAAGATAAGAGCTAAATGGTTCATATTCATGCAAATGGAGGCTCAACGTGTCCCAGATTCTAGCAGAATTGGCCTCTCTGAGTTACTTTAACTCTGGGTGGATGTTTCGCTGGGGAGCGGGGAATGGCAAAATCCAAGCTGTAGGACACTAGAGAGCAGGGCCTGATGATGACATTAGAGTCCCCATGAGTCAGAAATATTAAGACTCATGTGTCCCCACACCACCAGGTGTAATTCTAAATAAAGACTACTGGAAGCCACAATATAAATGTAAAAAATTCTCACAGGGTAGCTACCTGGTTAATTCAAATATTTTTTATTTTTACTTTCTCTCTGAATTACTGCTGTCCCAAGAACATGCTTAGTCTGCTTGTTAGTTACCTTAGCAAACTTAGCAAGGTGGAGAAGGACAGTTATGGGGTGGCCGTTGGAGAGCATGGAGGGGCAAGGCCGTAGGTAGCTCTAGCTAGAGGTGCACCTGTCCAGCCACGGGGCAAATGGAGTGAAGAGACAGCCCGAGCCCGGGCTCCAGAGTGGGTGGGTTTCACAAGGTATAAAACAGGCACTGAGTACTTAGCTGATGATTTGCACACATTCATTTTCTGGCTGGAAGGCTGGAAGCAAACAGACAGTTCACTAGGAAAACAACCAAAGAGCTAAATATAATGGAAGCAGCAGACTCTAGACAGATGAGCATAGCTCACCGTCCTTCATGGGAGATCAGAGGCCAAGCCAAACCAGTGTGTCTGTCCCTCAAGGTCAGCCATCTCAGACTTTGTCAGCCCAGGAAGGGAAAGAAGTTTCAAAGGGCCTTTTGTGGAACACACACAGCTCTGGCCCCTGAGATTCAATTCAGGATCTGGAAGCTTGTGTAGCAACTGCTTGCATGCACAATGCTTAGAGACCAGCCAGGTCCCTCCATCCTCTTTCTTTCTTTTATGAGCACGAAGGTTTCCCTGGAAGTGGGAAAGAAATCACTTAAAAACAAAGCAAGAATAAGCAAAAGCTGAAGTTATTTATTTTTGAATAATAAAAAACATTACATAATATTTTTTATTGGACATTACTGTTTAGAAAACTGTATAGTAAATATATTTAAAGCCATTCAAGACATGATTTGTATCATAGATCATGCTACCTAGTGGGTAATGCTATATATATATATATATATATATATATATATATATATATACCAAATCTATGAGTAGATCAGCAATAACTTTCTTAAAAATTGGAAATATAACTTAAAGTAGATTCTCAATTGTTTTTGACCTTCAGTTTCTTTTGCTGGATCCTATCTTCTGTGTATATTTTCCTTCCTTCCTTCCTTCCTTCCCTCCCTCCCTCCCTCCCTCCCTTCCTTCCTTCCTTCCTTTCTTCCTTCTTTCCTTCCTGGCTTAGAATGGCTAATAATGCTTCTCTATTCTTTTCTATCTTCAGAGGGTATTACAAACATTACAAATTGTCTCTCTCAGAAAACATATGAATTGTACCTCTGTTTACTGCTTTGCTCCTGAATCTCATTTAGGTTTCAATCAGCACATAGTTCTTGCTTGTTTTATTAGTTTTCCTCAAGCAGCACTTGCAAGGGCTCTAGACTCTTCAGATTTTGTTGTGAGAAGAAGCCCATGTCCTGAGAGCAGGAAGCCTAGCCCCCTACTCTGGCTGGTGCCCCACTTCTAGTCTTGGGCCTATGACTAGTCCTTTAGGTTCTCTGAGATAAGCTTTTAAAAATATTTTTAATTTTCTTTATTGATTAAAGTATTACATATGTGTCCTTATTCCCCCATTGCCTCCTACTCCCCCCCTACCCGCCCCCACTCATGCCCTCACCCCCCTGGTGTCTGTGTCCATTGGTTAGGCTTATATGCATGCATACAAGTCCTTTGGTTGATGTTTCCCTCTTACCCCCACCCTCCCCTACCTTCCCTCTGAGGATTGATGATCTGATCGATGTTTCTCTGTTTCTGGATCTGTTTTTGTTCATCAGTTTATGTTGTTCATTATATTCCACAAATGAGTGAGATCATGTGATAGTTACGAGATAAGCTTTTGTAACTGTTTACAGAGTAGTTTTGAACACCAAACAAAATAATGATGTTGAAAACATTACTCCAATTTAAATTATGTGCTATTATTAGTAAAATTTCTATTTTATTCCAAGACAAAGGTAGTCACTAATTTGGTTATTTCTTTTATCCTATCATCCATTTTACATTTCCCTCTTCTATTTCTGTCCACGGTTCTCTTCAAATTTTATAAGTATAAAATAATGTCATCACTGAGTCATGATTCTGAGTCAGCCATTGAGAATATGAATCAGCTGAAAGGGAAGAATCATCTCAAGTCCAGTAGGACCTGACTCGATGGAGTCAACTTCTGTTGAAGACAAAGAACCTTCTTTGCATTGTAAAGTTGTAAACAAAACTCTCAAAGTAAAAAGAACTTCTAGGGCAAAGAATCAGGGAACTCAATAGGCAATGTGTAGAGAGTCAGAAAAATTTACAAATAGCTATAGAGAGCAGTTTTAAACCTGCAGGCCCAGTAACCAATAATCATCCTTGAAGACAAGAATATCCTAGTCTCAGCAAGCTGACTAACGGAGGCCAGCCAGCGAATCAAGCCTGTAGTTATGCAGTGGCTGGCCTTGCAGTTCTGAGAGCTTGCTGACAATAGTTTCTCTTTCTCCCAATCCTTTCATTGAAGTTTCTTGACCCAGCAGGGTTGAACACCTATTAGAAACAGATGCCCAGAAGTGGGGCACAGACCCTCACCCCCCCCAACATTGCAGGGGCTTGAACCCTCACCCCCTTCTAAAGGAGGTCTCCTACTCCCATGGCTGCTTCGCGCTTCCCACACCCAACTCAGATCGGGACCCAGGCAACAGAAAGAGACCCGGCCCAGCTCACATCGAGATACAGGTGACAGACAGAGACTTGGCCCAGCTCAGATCGGGACCCAGGTAACAGACAAGAGACTTGGCCGACAGCAGTTGCCCTATATCTAAATTCAGCCAAGCATTTGGAATGCTCAGGGCCCACTCAAGAATGCAAATAATCCTTCCCACTAATATTTACAGGGTAAACTAAGATTGTTGGTAGAGTATTAAATTTGACAGTAAAATAGTAATCGAGTTTTCAGATTAATTTAAATAGGCTAATTGAAATAAGTGAATATTCAAGTACTGGACAAAAAGCTATTCTTAAAGTAATAACTAAAATTTCTATTGGTAGTTCATCTCATGGTAAAATTCCTGAATATGCAATGAACCTAAAGCAGTCATATGTGTGTGGGGGAAAAAAATTTTTTTTAATTTAAAGTTATCAAGACTGCATTATAAAATTTACAAAAACCTCCATTAAAAAAAAGGGGGGGGGGATAGTAGGGCAATATCATGTAAGGAAAAATATCCTATAAGTAAATTACATCTAGAAAATTTTTACTTTACCAAATTAAGGTTCATTTGCAATGCTAACAGCAAGACGGCCATTAAAAACACACATGGTGTCTAAATAAGACAAAGGAAAATCGTTTGAACAAAAATAAAAAGGATCCCAAATCAATTATATAGAAAAGATTCCTTTATTAACTTGTGGTCGAGAATATATTTGTATATTTTCAGAAAACAACCCCAAGACCAGATGGATTCCTGCAACAGAGAAGAATTGACAGGAGTGCTCCAACCACGAAGACAAGAGGAAAAAACAGTCCAGAGATGGAAGACGCTGACAACGCCTTGCCATGGGAGCAGTCAGCAGCTGTGCACTGCTGCAGGTTACCTAGGACCAAACCAGAGAGGGTCGGACCTGCATTGCCACCATGTGCCCACCATCCAGATATCACTGCTGACATGTACACATAAGGAACTGTTGGACATTGAAATTGGGACTCAAACATTTTTTTGTTTTGTCTTGTTTTGTTATTATATGTTTATTTCCAGTCTGCAAAGGCAAAACTTTTTAAAGGAAAGAAATGGTGGGAAAAAGATACAGAGGCAAAGAAGCATTGAACAGACTGTCAAACTACATTGGGAAGACAGGGGTGGTTGGGCGAGGAGGGCTGTAAGAGACCAACCGCAGGACTTGTACGCATGCATATAAGCACAACCAATGGATATAAGACACTGGGGCAGGGGGGGAGGGTGGGCAGGTGAAGGCATGTCCTGGGGGGTAGGGTAGGTCAGGGGGAGATCAAAGGGGGAAAAAAAAAGGAGACATATGTACTACTATTTGTAATACTTAAAACAATAAAAATGAAATAAAATTAAAAAAAAAGAAACAGATGCCTAGATCCTATTCCTTAAGCATTCATTATTATCATATGCCATGTTCCTATTGTAATTAATATGTTTATACATAGTCAAGTTCATCCCTGAGACCCCAGTGCAGAGTTTCAAACTTTGATTTTAAGCCATAGCCCCCTTTGGAATTTGGGTAGAGCCTATGGACCATTTCTCGAAATGATGTTCTTAAAAGTTTAAAACAAGGAGGGTGGGATAGGGTGGGCAGGTGGGAAGAGATCAACCAAAGAACTTGTGTGCATATATGCATATCCCATGGACACAGACAATAGGGTGGTGGAGGCCTGGGGCGGGGGTGGGGGGTGGGGGGCAGACTAGAAGGGGTCAATGGGAGAAAAAAGGGGACAAATGTAATATTTTCAACAATAGAGATTTTAAAAAAATAAAAAAGAAAATTATCCTTTTCCTTCATGTTATATCAATAAATAAATTTTGATATTTTTAAAGGAGATGTTGCTATATTTCTTTTCTCAAAATATATTTTATTGATTTATTTTTTACAGAGAGGAAGGAGAGAGATAGTTAGAAACATCTATGAGAGAGAAACATTGATCAGCTGCCTCCTGCACGCCCCCTACTGGGGATGTGCCTGCAACCCAGGTACATGCCCCTGACCGGAATCGAACCTGGGACCCTTCAGTCCGCAGGCTGACCCTCTATCCATTGAGCCAAACCGGTTTCAGCTAATATTTTTCTTTTAATATATATAATGTTTGCAGTGCATTATGTTGGCATCAGCCAAATTTTATATACATGCATATTTATAAAATGTGCATTATATATGTATGTATACATGTGCATCTGTATGTGTATATTTATAGTTTTTCACATGTGTTATTGGCTAATACCTGGATAAAGCATCACTTTTAGAAAATAAAGGATACTAAACCAAAGGGATGACCCAGAAGTGCTCACGTCTACTTACTTGGTTGCTCCTGAGTCAGTCACGCACACAGTATTTCCAGACAAATGTCTAAGGGAGTGACACATGCTTTGTTAAAGGTTGAGTCGAAACTGGATGAGGAAATGGCTATGAATAGAAAAAAGAGAATTCAAGTTGTGTGGTAGTTTTAGGAAATGTGGAAATGAGATCATTTAGAGAGAACAACATATGTCTCCTTTTTTCCCCATTGGCCACCCCCATCCCCCAGCACATGCCCCTGCACCCCTAGTATCTGTGTCCATTGGTTAGGCTTATATGCATGCATACAAGTCCTTTGGTTGATCTCTTACCCTCCACCCCCACCCTCCCCTGCCTTCCCTCTGAAGATTGATGGACTGTTTGATGCTTCTATGTCTCTGAATCTATTTTTGTTCATCAGTTTCTGTTGTTCATTATATTCCACAAATGAGTGAGAACATGTGATATTTACCTTTATCTGACTGGCTTATTTCACTTAGCATAATGCTCTCCAGGTCCATCCATGCTGTTGCAAATGGTAAGAGTTCTTTCTTTTTTACAGCAGCGTAGTATTCCATTGTGTAGCTAGACCACAGGTTTAAATTTACTTTTAAAATAAGCACTTTTCCAAAATGTGGGAACTGCCAGTGTCTCAGGAAAGTGGCCTTGGTTGGCTGATGGCAGAGATTGGGAGCGGCTGCTGCTCCGTGTGGAGTGGCAATGCGAGGGGGCAGGAGGCAACTTTCCAGGTTGTCTCCTTCTTATCTGTGTCTGTTCAGTGCCTTGATTTTCACAGCAATCTGAGCGTGCCGCAAGCCATCCTCACAGTTTCTTTTGCTATCTTTTGCTTTCGATGTTTCTGAAAGAAGTATGGTCTTGCTTTGGCCTCGGCTCAGCGGTCACTAGGCTTAGTGGACAGTCTGCAGCCAGGCTAACGCCGTCCTCTGCACACATGTGTGCTGACACTGGCTCACAGAATCCTCTCATCTACCCATTCCCGTCCACAGCAGGTTTGTGGTGCAAGTCCCAGCCATGGTTCTATCGAGGGGTGCAGCTTCAAATTTCAGCTATAGGAAAAGCACCACCATGAAGTTTCTCTAGAATGCATCTTTTTGTCTTAAGTACAATTGTGCAGCGTTTGGGGTCCCGTGCTCCCAAGAAAATCTTATTCCCTGCTTTTCTTTATAGACGCCATTTCCTTCCTGGAACATTGCACACAAAACAAGCTCTGGGACCTGTGGGAGGATTAAGAATGACCTTTAGCTCAGGAGCCAGGCAGCACACTACGGGAGATTCTGACCTATTTTCCTTCTGTGTGTATAACATTGCACCTCTCTGGAAAATACTGGCAAGGTCGCATGCCAGCCTCAAGTGGACTCTAAATAGTCTCAGATAAATGGCCTTCAATCAGTAGAGAAATTGTCTAAGTGCACACCAGGGTAAAACCCAGTTAAAACCTGTGAAAGGTGTCTTCCGTTCACAGGAGGTGCTGAGATTTCTTTTTAAAGGAGAGGACATAAGGTAAGGCATACACGATGATAATGCCATTTCCGCACACCACCTTTAACCGACAGTGTGAGGAGCACTTTCGTGATCGTCTCATTTGATGTTTTAGAGATAAGGGTAATAGAGCAATGATATACTCGAGTTATACAATTATCCTATATAATAAAAGCCAAATATGCAAATGGACCAAACAGCAGAATGACAGGTTGGCACGGGGCAGGGCCAGCGAGCGGGTGGCACCAGGCTAGCCAAGGCAGGTGCTAGTGGGCAGAGGGAGGAGATGGCAATCGGGGCGGTGGTGGTGACCAGTGGTGGTAGCGGGGCGATGGGGGCTGGGCCCAGAGCTGCCTCCTGGTGGTCAGTGTGCTCCCACAGGGGGAGCACCGCTCAGCCACAAGCCGGGATGAAGGCTGGCGAGTGCAGCGCTAAGGATGTCTGACTGCGGCTCCCCAGGGAGCGGGCCTAAGCCACACTCAGACATCCCCCAAGGGCTCCCAGACTGCGAGAGGGTGCAGGCCAGGCTGAGGGACCTCCCTCCTGTCCCCCCCCCCCCCCCCCCCGCGCACAAATTTTTGTGCACCAGGCCTCTAGTATAAATATATAATTAACAAGGGGTAAGAACACTCATCTTAAAGAAAAAAAAAAATAACTTCCTATGTGTTTAAATAGTTAATACAACAGATATGGCAAATAAGGGCTAACATATGATAAACAAGTACAGTTAATTCAGAAAGAAAATAAACACTTATGAAATACCTACTAAGAGCCAGGCACTATGCAAGGATATTGACATGCATTATTCCACTTGAGCCTTACAACAGGTTGGCAGTAGGTATTTTACTAAAGAAAATAATTGACACTCAGAGGGGCCTAGTTTCACTGAGGGCATATAGTAATGACATGATCTGAGAGGGATGACATGATCCTCAAGTTACTCAGGATGAATATTGCCTGACATTTCTTCTTTTTCCTTTTAACTTTTATCATTCCTTTGATTGGAGGTGATCACACTCTCCATAGCTCCTGTCATCATTACCACCATTATGGTGATGATTCATAGACCCCACTTAATACATCTTACTCTTAGATTCCCCCTCTTACCTATGCTATGCCACATGTTCCTTGAAAGTAGGTCTCGAGTCTTACTCGTTTTTATATCTTAACCAACATCTTACATACTGTACTGTACCTAATATCTGCTCAATAAAACTTTTGAATGAAACTATGTGAAGCAAAATGTTTATAATCTAGGGAACCTATTAACTAGAGAGTTTGAGGGGGGGAAGTTCTAGCTAAAGATGGTGGTGTAAAGTTATGTATGCCTAGCTGGTTTGGCTCAGTAGAAGAGAGGATGGGCAGACAGATGGAAGGAAGTTATTGGGCAAAATATACTTATTTTCCCTCAAAGTAGAATTCCTATTTACGAGGCGAGGCAGGGAGGATGAATAAGTAGCAGTGGCAACCAGCTTTGCAGGCGTTGATCAGATTCAAACAAGCAGCTACAAATAAGCACAAATAAACAAACGATTGGTGAGTGGGCATCACCCCCATGACCCTTACTGACATCTTGCTTGGGTGATCCACTCTCTCGAAAGGTCAGAGACTATGGCAAATGTGGCTGAAGCTACTGGGAGCAATCAGATCCCATCTGAAGCCTGCAGCTGCCTGGCTTACCCCTTGACTCCTCTCCACAATTCTTTCCACTCCAGGAGATAACCACTTTCCCTTCAGAACAGAGTCTATATTTTCATGAGCATCTCGGCATTTTAATAACACCAAAAGCAAGTAAAACCAAAGACAAAAACAAAGGAGGAAAGAAATCCAACAATCAGAAGGCAGATGAAGAATAATATTCTTAAAAAGAATAATTCCTGCAAACAAATAAATATCTGAAGATGCAAATTTAGCTTCACTTCCAAAGGAATTTTAAAAATACATGTCTTTGTAGAATAATGTATAAGTGAAATATAAGAGATCAAATCAGAATAGGCCAAAGAAGATAAAGTAAGCTAAGAGTGATAAAAAAAATTGAGGATAAAACTATCCTAGAAATGAAAATCACATTAGGACAGATATTGTTGAAAACATAGTCATGATGTAGAAGTCAGACTAACGAGAACAGAATAGCATTTACAGGGGAAAAACCCAAATAAGTAAAAATTAAGTAGGGAGAATATGTCCACTATTAAAAACAGCCAACAGCCAGTCAGTGTATGGAATAATTATGTCCTTGAAATAGAGAACAAAACAAATAGGGCATGAAATAAAAATGTCAAAAATAAAATTAAACGCCACTAAAATAAAATAGATCTGCAGATTGAAAGAGATTCCCGAGGAAAGAAACCTGATAACAGAAGAATCAACATGAAGACACATAGTAAATCAAGTAACCTGAAGGCCAATAGAAGAATCCCATGGGCCTGTAGGCAGAAAAAGCATATTTCCTGAGAGGGAAAAGAGCAGGCTGACCTCAGATTTCTCAATAAAGAAATTCAATTAGAGAAAAAAGTAGACAACTATGAGATGAATCAAAATAAAGTCTGAAAAAAGCTGAAAGACTTAGTGTCACAGGACTGGGTTGGAGCCTTGAGTCCATTTAATTATAGAAATAAACCAAATGAATGAAAAGTTACAGTGAAAGAATAGAGTGCAAATATTATAAATCCTAAACATAAAAAATAACATAAACATATAATAATCCAAAATCATCAGTAAGGAAATTAGCTTTTTTCCTTCTCTCATTCATAGCATGGAGCCATAGCTATGATCAAAGTTTTCTAAATTCAAGAAACAAAATGTACTTGGTAACTTACAGAAATTGATGTACAGTATTTAAAAGTTTTGGATTTGTAAATGATTTCTGAACATTCTCTAAACAGTCTTTATATTTTTATGGTTTTCTCGTTCATTAAGAGGACTTGGAAAGTTAGAGATTGTCAGTAGGGACAGTGATGAAAATGTTAAACCACTTGGTTAAGAGAATGTATCTGGCCATGTCGGTGATGATTTCAGTTTTTCAGTGTTAGGAATACTCTGAATCTCAATCAGAGTGATTAAAGTAGAAAATTAAAGAGAACAAAATAGCACTTACAGGGGAAAAACCCAAATAAATAAAAATTAAGTAGGGAGAATATGTCCGCTATTGTTCATGTTATAAACAATGAAATACCATGCAGCTGGTAAGAGGAATGAACTAAGTCAACAGGGACTTAGATGGGATGATGTTCAAGTAGTGTTGTTAAATAAAAAAATGAAGCTGCAGATCTACTTTGATACCTTTTTGAATAAAAGAGAAAACTGTAGCCTGGCTGGCATGACTCAGTGGTTGAGCATCGACCTATGACCCAGGAGGTCATGGTTCGATTCCCATGGTCACATGCCTGGGTTGCAGGCTCTATTCTCAGTGTGGGGGGTGCAGGAGGCAGCCAATGATTCTCTCTCATCATTGATGTTTCTATCTCTTTCCTTCTCCCTTCCTCTCTGAAATCAATAAAAACAAATATATTTTTTAAAAAAGAGAAAACTGTACATGGATATATATTCTTAGTGCTTACTTTTGGAGCCTGAGGTATGTGAATGAGAACAGGGGACTTCTGCTTTTTCTTTTATTTACTATTTGAATTTTTTTCTTAGAGCAGGAATGACTTTCTCTTTTTACAACAGATTAAGAAAAGGACAAAGGACAAACTTTAATTTTTTATTGGGTGGCCATAATAGTCCTGGTTGGTGAGTCAGAAAGATCATCTGGTGAAACTGATTTGCTTGGGAGTGGCCTTGAACATTCTGTTCCCACTGCCAGGTGGAAACTCAGTCTAGCCATGATGGAGTACATTCCACCTTCCGGGCAGAAGATAGCAGGAGGCGAAGGTTACAATAGTGGATGGGAGCCTGGGAAGGCTGGCCTGGACTCAGGATGGAGGTAGCAGAAAAAGAGGCATTTTCATAGCCCATAGAGGTGTTTAGCTGGTTGCAGAGGCCAGGGCAATAAAGAATACCCGGTTTAGAGCATGGGAAAGGGAACAGAAATTCTACCTCCTCTAAGTAGGAGTTTACTTTAATACTCTTATAGGAAAACTAAATTTCATGGAGGCACCGTGTGAGTGGGCTGTGAGGAGACTGTTCTGGGTTCCCTCAGTCACCAGGTAAATCTTGGGGATCAGCACCAAGTCCAAGATGGCGAATTCCCGAGGCACAATGGCAGGAAGCAGGGTGCAGTAGAGTGACAAGATTTTTATTCTTGTTCCTGTGCAGACACCATGTGACCCCCCATCCCCACCCCCTGGGCCTGTTACTCCTTGGTAGGCTGTCTCACCTCATGCTGTAAAGCAGGGGTGGGGAACCTCTGGTGTAACGGCTGTATAAGGCCTGAGAAATAATTTGGTCTGGCCCTGCCAAGGCATTAGGAGTGAGTTAATTAAATGTTTGACCAAATATAGCGGGCTAATTTGTTTTTTAATTAATTTATTTTCTTTATTGATTAAGGTATTACATACATGTTCTTAAACCTCCCCAATGTCCCCCATCCCCCCGCTCATGCCTTCCCCCTCCCCCCAGTGTCTGTGTCCATTGGTTATGCTTATATGCATGCATACAAGTACTTTGGTTGATCTCTCCCCCTTTCCCACACCCTCCCCTGCCTTCCCTCTGAGGTTTGACAGTTTGATAGATGTTTCTTTGTCTCTGGATCTGTTTTTGTTCATCAATTTATGTTGTTCATTATATTCCACAAATGACTGAGATCATGTGATATTTATCTTTCTCTGACTGATTTATTTTGCTTAGCATAATGCTCTCCAATTCCATCCATACTGTTGCAAATGGTAAGAACTTTTTTTACAGCAGTGTAGTATTCCATTACCACGGTTTTTTAATCCACTCATCTGCTAATGGGAATTTAGGCTGTTTCCAAATCTTAGCTATTATAAATTTTGCTGCTATGAACATAGGGGTGTATATATTCTTTCTGATTGGTGTTTTTAGTTTCGTGGGATATAGTCCTAGAAGTGGGATGACTGGGTCAAATGGGAGTTCCAATTTTAGTTTTTTGAGGAAACTCCATGCTGTTCTCCACAGTGGCTGCAACAGTCTGCATTCCCACCAAGTTGTATGAGTTCCCTGTAAATGTTGGAGATAAAACCCTTATTGGAGATAACATTGGCAAATATGTTCTCCCACGCAATGGGCTTTCTTGTTGTTTTGTTGATGGTTTCTTTTGCTGTGCAAAAGCTTTTTATTTTGATGTAGTCCCATTTATTTATTTTCTCTTTAGTTTCCATTGCCGTAGGAGCTGTATCTGTGAAGATATTGCTTCGGTGTATGTCTGAGATTTTGCTGCCTGTGAATTCCTCTAAGATTCTTATGGTTTCTCGTCTTACATTTAAGCCCTTTACCCATTTTGAGTTTGTTTTTGTGTATGGTGTATGTTGGTGGTCTAGTTTCATTTTTTTTCATGTATCTGTCCAATTTTCCCAACACCATTTATTGAAGAGACTGTCTTGACTCCACTGTATGCTCTTGCCTCCTTTGCCAAATTAATTGAGCATAGTGGTTTGGGTTGATTTCTGGGTTCTCTATTCTATTCCATTGGTCTATATGTCTGTTCTTGTACCAGGGAGTTTTGAGAACAGTGGCTTTGTAATACAGCTTGATATCTGGTATTGAGATCCCTCCTACTTTGTTCTTTCTCAGGATTGCTGCAGCTATTTGGGGTCTTTTTTTATTCCAGATGAATTTTTGGAGAGTTCTTTCGGTCTGTGAAATATGCCATTGGTATTTTAATGGGGAATGCATTGAATCTATAGATTGCTTTGGGTAGTATGACATTTTAATGATGTTGATTCTACCAATCCATGAACATGGTATGTTCTTCTATCTGTTTATGTCTTCCTCTATCTCTTTTTTCAGTGTCCTGTAGTGTTTTGAGTACAGGTCTTTACCTCCTTAGTTAAGTTTATTCCTAGGTATCTTAATTTTCTTGGTGCAATAGTAAATGGGATTGTTTTTTAAAACTCTTTCTGTAAGTTCACTATTGGTGTATAAAAATGCCATAAATTTCTGGGCATTAATTTTGTATTCTGCTACATTTGCCTAATTCATTTATTAAGTCAATTAGTTTTTGGATGGAGTCTTTAGAGTTTTCTATGTATAGTACCATGTCATCTGCAAATAATGACTGTTTTACATCTTCTTTTCCAATTTGGACATATTTTATTTCTTCTTCTTGTCTAATTGCAATGGCTAATACTTCCAGTATTAGGTCGAACAGGAGTGGTGAGAGTGGACATCCCTGCCTTGTTCCTGTTCTTAGGGGAAATGGTTTTAGTTTTTGCCCATTGAATATGATGTTGGCTGTAGGTTTGTCATATAAGGCTTTTATTATGTTGAGGTATGATCCCTCTATTCCCACTTTGCTGAGGGCTTTTATCAAGAAAGGGTGTTGGATTTTGTCAAATGCTTTTTCTGCATCAATTGATATGACTATGGATTTTTATCTTTCAATTTGTTTATGTGATATATCACATTTATTGATTTGCGGATATTGTACCATCCTTGCATCCTCAGGATGAATCCTACTTAGTCATGGTGGATGATCTTTCTGATGTAATGCTGGATCTGATTTACTAGAATTTTGTTGAGGATTTTGGCATCTATGTTTATGAGGGATATTGGTCTGTAGTTCTCTTTTTTTTTGTGGTGTCTTTATCTGGTTTTGGGATTAGGGTAATGATGGCTTCATAGAACCAGCTTGGAAGTGTTCCTTCCCCTTGAACTTTTTGAAATAGTCTGAGAATAGGTTTTAGTTCTTCCGTGAATGTTTGGTAAAACTCCCCTGTGAAACCATCTGGCCCTGGGCTTTTGCTTGCTGGAAGTTTTTTGATGACTGCTTCAATTTCCTTCATAGTTATCAGCCTATGGAGATTTTAAAATTCTTCCTGATTGAGTTTTGGAAGGTTGTATTTTTCTAGGAATATGTCTATTTCCTCTAGGTTGTCTAGTTTGTTGGAATAGAGTTGTTCATAGTATTTTTTTTTTTTTTTTTACAATCCTTTGTATTTCTGTGGGGTCTGTTGTTATTTCACCTCTTTTGTTTCTGATTTTGTTTATTTGGTTCCTCTCTCTTTGCTTCTTGGTGAGCCTGGCTAGAGGTTCATCAATCTTGTTTATCCTTTCAAAGAACCAGTTCTTGGTTTCATTTATCTTTTGTATTGTATTTTTTGTTTTTTTGGTCTCTAAGTCATTTATTTCATATCTTATCTTTGTTATCTCCTTCCTTATGCTCACTCTGGGATTTTCTTGTTGCTTTCATTCTAATTCTTTAAGTTGTAGAGTTAGGTAATTTATTATCATTTTTTTCTTGTATTTTGAGGTAGGCCTGTAGAGCTATAAACTTCTCTCTTAGGACTGGCAGGCTAATTTTTAAGTTGATAATTTTGTATGGCATGTGTATGATTTTACAAATATCCAAATGGCTCTTGGCAGAAAAAGATTCCCCACCCCTGTTGTAAAGGGGTTAAAGGGAGGATCAATTAAGAACATCTGTGAAAATGCTTGAAAACAGCATAAAACATTGTACATTGTAAAGTGGTATATAAGGAAGTGTCCACCTCACTTCCCTACTTTTGCTCATTTTTATTCCTAGAAGTGCTCTTTTGCAGCTTCTTGGACCGTCTGGCATCTTTCTCTCACCACTCTTGTTTTGGTTTGCTGCTTGCCCACCAATTACCTTGTTAGAGCCTCACCATACAGATTTGCCTGGCTGCTGATGGCAGAGAACTGGTTGGTAATTTTAATAGTACAGATGTTCTTGTTTGTTTGTTTTTCTCAGAGAAACTGTCTCTGGCTGATAGGGCTCTATCAATGTGGCCAAGATTTCTTACTATAACCCTAGATACACCCACCAATGGAGGGCACCTGCCCATCTTGGCTCTCTGTGCTCATTCTGCACCAGCCTCCAATGGGGAGATGATGGGCACACCAATTCCTGGGAAAGGCAGTCACCGTTTCTCCCCAGTTCTTCTCCATGTGAAAGTTCACAGATTGGTTTCAGGTCAGTATGCCACTAAATTGACATCCCTCTATTTTGGAAACTTTCCTCAGAACTTATTAGCAACATCAGAGGGCCACCAGATAAGAACCCTAAGTACCAAGATGTCTCTGATAAGCAATAACCCAAGTGCCTGGATCTCAAGAGGAAATCATGTCTAGGCTTCATGCCTCTAGAAATGCTTGTAAGGGAAAGCAGTAATGGAGGGAACAAGTTCAACACAAAAGCAAGACCCTAAATGGTTTTTGTAAGTGAGAAGTGATTTGGATAAACATGTATTCAGTGAGTGCTAAAGGCCTTCTTCTCAAGGCCTTTCCAACACGTTCTCTCTGTCTGGTACACTCTCTTCTCAGCCACCTCCTATTCATCCCTCAAGTATTAGTTTCATGCCATTTCCCCAGGGAGGCCTTGCCCCATTCCCTCACTGTTCTGTGTCCTGTTATCATCCATTCTCATGGCTACCCTTTTATTTTGCAGCATTTACCACATCATTCACATTCATCTTGCTGTATTCCCACCAACGAGCACAATGCCTAGGAACACATAAATATTTGTCGGCTGAACGTACAAATGCTATACCTCAAAATTCACAATGCAATTATCAGGGTTTAACGCAGGACTCTGACAGCTTTGGTTGAAGTCACAGACAATGAATGCCACCTACCCCCACAATATAAAGCAAGGTGCGGGACCACACATGCAGGGCTTCCATAGGAGGTTGTGGAAAAAAACAGGTTTGCTCCCTTTAGCTCTGGCTCCTCACCGGTATAAGGGAGTGAAGTTGAGAAGTCACTGATGTGGGAAATCAGAGGGTTTCTATAGAGCAGGGAGTGTGCTTGCCCTTACCACAGGCTAATGAGAGCGACTTTCTGAAGACACTTAGATGTCAGCGAGGATGTGGAGAGAAGGAAGCCCTTGTACACTGTTGGTAGGAATGTATATTGGGGCAGCCACAATGGAAAACAGTGTGGAAATTACTTAAAAGGTTAAAAATAGGACTACCATATGATCCCAAAATTCCACTTCTGAATATTTATCCAAAAGAATTGAAATTAAGTCCTCAAAGAGATACTTGCACTCCCATGTTTATTGCAATATATTCACAATTGTCAAAATATGGAAGCAACCTAAATGTCCACTTATAGATGAATAAAGAAAATGTGACACACACACACACACACACACACACACACACACACACACACACACACACACTGGACTAATATTCAGCCTAAAAAAAGAAATCCTACCATTTGCAACAATATAAATGAAACTGGAGTATGTTATGCTAAATAAAATAGACCAGGGAAAGACAAATGCTATTTTTCTCTCACTTAAGTGTGGAATATAAAATAGTTAAACTCACAGAAGTAGAGTAGAAGGTGATCAGTAGGGGCTAGAGGAGTGGGGGAAGTGGGGAGGTGATGGTCAAAGGGTCCAAGTGCCAGGACAGGCTCTGACAAGGCCTACAGGAAGCCAAGGCCAGACTCCCCTGCCCCTTATCTCTCTGCCCTACCTTCTGTCCCTTCAGGCTGGGGGCACTGCGTGGTGGGAGGATGGCAAGAAGCACTTGGCTTCCCGCCTAAAGCAGGCCTAAGCTGAAAGAGGGGAACAGCTTTCATTTTAATTGCATTTCAGAGTTTTGGCTTTTATATAAGACTAGTCTTATTAGTTACTGAAATGAGACCTATGCTAAAATTGACCACAGGACTTATTATATTAGAGTTGGTCTGGAGAAATGATAAGACCTGGCCTAGATTTTATTGCTGAGGGTAGAGAAACAGTCATGAATGTGGGTTTTTAGGGACACATGTGAGAATAAACAGTGTTGCTTTATGAGTGCCCTACCCAGTCCCTTTAGTTGAATGCAACAATCTAATCTTCACTTAGCCATGGTATGTAGGAATTATCCTAGTTTATAAGAGATGGTGGAAGGAAGATTCAGGGGTTTAGACAAACTGCACTGAGTTACAGTTTGGTAAATCTCAGAACTAGGACTGAGACCCAGGTGTAGGACTGCATGTTCCATTCTTTGCCCTCTCCATTGTAAAGCATTTCCAACTTTACTTCCCAAACTTTTTGTGTCTTGCTTGTAGATCCCTGGTTCTGAACTGGCCTTCTCACTATCTATAAGCCAAGTCATCTGTAACCAAAGACAGAGGGAAAAATGATAAGATGTGCACATTAATGGAAGGGAGGAGCCACCATAGTTCATTCAGGTGAGAAGAGTGAGTTGAGAAGGGAGGAGCAGGTGGGGTGGTAGTAATTGGCTACCACAGCAATAAAAACGTGTCAACTGGGGCAGAGAGAGAGGCAGGGAGGATGAGGGTAGATAGGAGGTGGCTTCGCACCAGTCCCCAGTGTCCTTTTATAGCTGTTCTCAGCTGCAGAGTTCTGTAGCTCAGGTGGCCTGAGACCCCTGGAGACCCTCTTGGCACTCTGTTAGCAAAGATGACTTAAATGAACTCTGTCCCTGAGAGAAGGAAGAGCTTACAGGTGTAGGACAGAGTCATGTTCACGGCAGACTTTTCCGCAACGCATCTTCCCTGAAGTGAACCCTGTCAACCCCCTCTAGTAACGAGGGGGCAAGAAGCACTTAAACTTACAGAAAACAAGGCTCTTTTACAAACTCTCCCCTATGAAGACAACTGGAAAAAAGGATTAATAGAGAGTATGTTCAAGTTTGGAACAAACGCATCAGCACTATAACCAAGTTACTGGTATCCATGCTGTTTAGGGGCCACTAAAGTGGCACTTGAAAAGATTCACAGAGAAAACTTATTTCATAGAGTAATTGGGAGCAGAGATTCTTAAAATGACCTGGGATGTGTTGATCTAACATACGGGCTCCATCACTGTTATGCAAACATCTTAATTAGCCCAATAGGGTTTTCAGTTCTGGCTGGCTGCTTATTAATCAGGTATATTGTCCAAACCAAAATAAAAGGAAAGAAATCATTAGAAAATAAACCATAAAAGTACGTATAGGAAACTTATTAGGTGCCACGTACCATTCTACATATGTTATCACAACAACCCTCTGAGGTGGGCACATTCATGGGTGGGAAACTGAGGCTGGAGAGCTGTATAAGCTTGCCCATGTGTGTAGTTTGGGAGTAGCAGGCCCTGGACTCCGACTCAGGCTTTCTGGCTTGATTTTCTGAACTGCGTGAGTGGCACATCTTGTTTGGCAGCCTCTCTCTAGGAAGAGTGTAAGCTCCTGGGGTCATCTGGCTCTGCCAGGGGCTGTCACTCAAACACCTCCATCTCATCATGCATGAAGGGAAGGCAGTCATGCCTTAATACTGTTGATGGGCTCTGTTAGCTCTGTCATTACAGGAACCCCAAAACCCTTGGATAATACTTTATATGCATACCACTTGGGAGGTTCCAGAAATGTTGGGCATAAAATAAGTTTCAATAAAAGCACATGTTGACTTTAAAGAAACATCAGGCTGGGCATGCTTTAACGAAGATGGAAAAATGATATTCAATACTATCTTAAGATGGCTATCCTCTCCCATATCGTTGAGAAGTGAGAGAAAAACTATTGAAAAAAGTAATTAGGAAGTGAATCAGAATATGTCATTTATAATAAAAGTAACTTTCAAAAACCATTTTATTTTATATTCCAAACCATGATAGATGAATGCAGATGCTCATTTTCCAAAGGTGACTGGAGGAGGGGGGGGTGTGAAGCCAATGTTGGAAAGACGTGTTACCTTTGAAGGTGTCCAGTTAGTTAACCATGACAAAGGGATTCCCAAAGTCAGGTCAGTGAGCCTTTCCTCAATCATGACTTCAGGGCAAGAGGTGGCAGGGCAGAGCAAATGACACAGAAGACTCTTGCAGTGGTCCAAGTCCTCTGTAACGTTAACTTTGTGTGACATATATGAATAGCCTGCTTCATTCATTCTTTCAATCCATTATTACTGAGTACCTTCTGTATGCCAGGCACTAGGCCAGGAGCTGGGGATACCCTAGTGAGCAAGACAGTCTTTACTTCCATGAAACTTATTTAATTAGTAGCAATAAAATTACCATTTAGTTACAATTATAATAAATGCCCTAATGGAGAAGTATAAAATGAGAGCATATACCATGGTGACCTAAGTTTGTCTGAGGGGTTAGGGGAGGCTTTCTGGAAAGAAGTGATGTTCAAACAGAGATCTTCAGGGTAAGGAGGAATGAGTTAAGTGAGGAAGGGCTGGAAGGTAAGGCTGGTGGTGCAGAAGAAACAGCAAGTGACCGTAAGGGCCAGAGATAGAAAAATCTGTGGGCAGGCCTGTGTGACTGGTGGCAGAGAGTGAGTGTAGCAGGAGACGAGACTGGCAAATTGGCTCCCACTGCCTGTCTAGAATTCTGTAAGCCCACTGGGATCCTGAGTATAGAAAGGCAGCCAGCCATTCCCCTACAAGCCCCAGCTTTAGAACTCAGACTTGGTGGCTAATTCTGTGAGCTTATCTTTAGGAAGCATTCTCCTACATTTCACAGACCCAGATATGGAATTTTTATCGTCCATCTACAATTGCCCACATTGTACCAAGTATCTAATTACAGTAAGACAAACCAGCCAGGCTGGCCAGTTGAATTAAGCAGGCAGGAGTTGTGAATGACGCATCTCCAGTCACACACAGCAGAATCATCTGACCCCAACATGACAATTAAGCAATCATAAAATATCAGAGCCATCTCTTGCCACTGCTACCTCCTGTCCATGTCAGAAAGGTAAAACCAGTGGAGCAGGTACGTGAAGGCCTGGCATTCAATAAAACAAACCCCAAGCACTCACCTAGAAACCTCAAGCCTCTCTCTTCTCTCTGCCTCTGTCCC
This sequence comes from Corynorhinus townsendii, assembly GCA_026230045.1. Lineage (NCBI taxonomy): Eukaryota > Metazoa > Chordata > Mammalia > Chiroptera > Vespertilionidae > Corynorhinus > Corynorhinus townsendii. The sequence continues at coordinate 29,019,163 of JAPDVU010000012.1, forward strand.
CTTTGCCATCAGTCAAAATGGACCCATTGTCACCTGGAAAATAATGCTCCCAAGTCTCCCTATGCATTCAGCAGACAATATATAATTTAGATAGCTGTTTTCATGGAACTCCTAAGTGCTTTATAAACAGTAATTAAGCTTCTTTCATACCCAGTAAGAAGGCGTATTTCCACTTTACAGCTAAGGAAAGGAATTAAAAGACAAGCACATGTTAAATGTCTGGTGGGAGAGGGCTGCTGCCACAATTACATTAGGAATCTCATTGATCTGTGAGGCTCCTTGTAAACCTAACCAGAATCACTGCTGGCACTAAACATTCTAGGTTTTTAACACCAATTCTTAATTGAGACTTTCTTCCTTTCATCTTCCATTATTCTTACAGAAAACTTATAGAAACTGGTGGATAAGGATCCAGCCAGGAGAATGTCCTTATGACTAATTCAGATGGGGATCCTAGAGCTGGTCTGTTGTTAGGGAGACAGCCTTTTCATATGAAGAGAAAATGGTGTGATTCCAAGGCCATACCCCCGCCTCCTGTCTCTATCTTCACTGCCTAGTCTCCTTCAAACAGCCTCGTTAAGACACCACACAGCCATGAAGAAAAGAAACATATCTTTTCTTAAAAAGTATTCTGGCCTTCCTTCAAATTTATCAATTCTGATAAAATCAACCTACTGAGAATCCAGTAGACATCACACTCACATTCTAGTCTCCTTTGAATCAAAACATTTTTCTAGCCCGTCCGATGTTACTAGAATGATCGCTTTGTGCAGATTAACCCTAAACCGGTACCAACATATGAGGGGTAGCACGGAGAAGTGGTTACGAACACGGATGAGGGGGTCAGGTTTCTTAGGCTCCACTGTTTATTAGCTGGGTGATGGGCAAGTTTCTTAACTTCTCTAAACCTTAGTTTACTCACCAACAAAAAGGGTATAACAGGGCCGTGGTGAGGAGAAATGGAACAATGGATGCAAAAGGGTATGTATTCCACAGGAAAACCTTCAGCAAATGCTAATTATGATTACTGTTCCCCTAGGACAGTGGTTCTCAACCTTCCTAATGCCGCGACCCTTTAATACAGTTCCTCATGTGGTGGTGACCCTCAACCACAAAATTGTTTTCGTTGCTACTTCATAACTGTAATTTTGCTGCTGTTAATGAATCGTAATTCATTAACAGCAGCAAAATTACAGTAGGTCTTAGGCTCTACAGCAGCGGTTCTCAACCTGTGGGTCGTGACCTACAAGTTGAGAACCGTCACCTAAGACCATTGGAAAACACAGATATTTACATTACAATTCATAACAGCAGCAAAATTACAGTTATGAAGTAGCAATGAAAATAATTTTATGGTTGGGGGTCACCACCACATGAGGAACTGTATTAAAGGGTCGCGGCATTAGGAAGGTTGAGAACCACAGCCTAGGAGATGTTGCCTGTGGAGGGTATGTCCTAAACTTATAAACAGGCAGGGTCCTGGAGCAGAAGGACACCCTCCTCCCACTTTCTAGAGTCACCAATAAATAATATCTGTCCTAGGAAGATCATTTACATAGGGCATCAGAGAGCACTTTGGTGTGGGGAATTTTTTGTTGTTGTTTTTTAAGACAAAGTTAAGGGTTAAGGGCTTGAAATGAGACAAAGGCAAAACAAATACCAGAAGTGCAATGTTAACATTTTTATTGAACTGAAATTGGTGTAGAACAACAGGGGCCACCATAGCTGCTAAGCTCAGTAACAACTGAAAAGTCCCTGTGACATTTTCCCTTCGAGAGTCCTACCATGGTTTGGATGGAACTGAGAAACAGCGTATATAGTATATGTGTAGTTTTTAACACTTCAAAATATTCTGAAATGAGCCTCACAGCCTTGTTCAGTTTTTTAGGTTACATAGAAAGTGGATAATATCTCCTGTTGCCTCCATTTAATAGTGTCCATTAAATATCCTTTCCCAACATGTTTCTCTCAAAGTGCTGGTTATAAGTTTCCCCCAATCTGGTACATGTAATAAAAGGATTTAGTAACACTTGGGGAAGTAATAAACTGTAAGAACTTCAGAAGTAGCAAAGGCATATACCAAGCACACATGACAACACTCACCCTGCCAGAAAGACAAGGAACTGGCTAAAGCGTTTCAGGCAAGTTCTAGAAGCAAAGACTAAAGTAATGCAAGAGGTAAGGCAACCAAGCAGTATTGGAACTAATGGACCATTTGTGGCTAAACCTCATTTCAACATCTTGCTTCCAACATGCAAGTATGCATTTATTTTCATAATAAAGTGAAATACTTTAAGGGAAAAGAAAACTACTCTAACAGTTAAAAGAGCCACCAGAGATGAACGCAAATTAATACTGAATTTTTGGAATCAATGAATGGAGCAATGATAGAAACTGACCACACCAATTATTTTTGAGAGAGTCAGTCCTAACATCTACCACTAGAGGTGAAAGTTAACCCTCTAAATTATTCCATGAGACATAAAACTAAACAAGATAGAAAATGAAATCCCCACATAAAAAACAAAACCACATCTAATTAATGTTCTTTTTGGTATATATTAAATTAGCTGCTCATTGAATTTAGAATTTATTAGTATTGATAAAAATCTTCAAGAATGCTTCAAATTATTTTAGATGAAATGTGATAAAACATAACTCACTTTCTCATCTTGACAATGCTCTTTTACACTGTGTCTTAAAAAAAAAACTAAATAGATTCTTTGACCAAAGTAACTAAGTGACCACACATTTCTGCAGCAATGACTTGAAAGTATCTAAAAATCTAACAGTTGGACATGAAAAGTGATATAAGTATTTTAATAGGCTTCTGCCCATCTTCAAAAGATATGCAGCCTCAGGTAGCAGCAGATTCAGAGATTTATAACTGATAGATACATATTTTATAAGGATCTGCCCATGGTACACAACAAATATCTAATTTAAGGCTTTTATAGGTTGGTGGTCAAGTCTATGGGTATACAGTGCAGGATTTTTGTGAAGCATCTCCAGATTCTATTACCCAATTTGTAAACCCCAAGATGTGCTGATGTAGGTGGGTAGGAACTCCAAGAGCTAACAATTAACCAACTAGAAGACTTGTCTGTAAACAAGTTCTGAAATAAGAGTTGGCAGTGAAACAATTGAGAAGGTGCCTCTCATCTTGTAGAGGAAAAAAGTGATGTGTGCCTGCTGATAGAGATGGTTTAAAAAAACACACACATAAAAAAAAAAAAAACACAACGGCAACAGTTGAACTTCATTTCAAGACTGAGATTTAGAGACCTAAGGTTTAGCACTACATCCAAGCCAATGGTTCTCATACTTTAGCTTGCAAGTCACCTGGAGGATACTTAGGAAAATGTGGATAACCTCCTGAGCCCTAAACCCAGAGATTCTAATAATGTAAGTGGTCCAAGCACCTTGTTTTTGAGAAACACCACTCATAGCAATAGCAGCACACAATCTTTGATTAAACACCAATGAGGTCATTATCTACAGACAAATCCCTCAGCAGACTCCACTATAATAATATGAGGACCAAATTTACCCCCAATTAAGTTCCCTTGCCTATCTTTTTTGCAACTGGAAGTTTGAAATCAATGAACATTTACTAATGATTGTACCAATTCTTAGGAAAAAGGAAGAGCACCAGGGATCTCGATGCTAAAAGAAATCGAATTCCCTAGGAGGTCCATGCTACATAGAAATTAAGTTTCTGCAATAATGTTATAGAGGTATAGTGTAGAGGGTCTTGTTTTAGTCTTGGTATAGTTTGTGTACTTTTACTACATTATCTACTCTTTCCAGTTAATGTTTTAGAAGAACTCCAAAGATAAAGTTCATCTACATGCTCCCTGGTTTTCTAGATAATAACATTTTTCTGGTTTATAGTGATACACAACAAAGTTATTTATTTTTTTTGGATGCTGGAGACAAACATCTTTATTAAAGATACTACCAAAATTTGGCAAACATTTCAAAACAGATTTGTAAACATAATGCTTCCCTTTTTAACTGGCAGCACTTTGAAAAGACAATACGGTAAGACAACATAACTTGAATCAACATTAGTTCAAAATCCTTACATTTTGACATAACATGTTCCCACATGATAAAACAAGTGATAGTTTAAATCAACGTCAACAGATAAACTCCATGAACTGAAAGTTTGTGCTGTTTGATGAATCACAGTATGCTATTGTTAAATATATCCACTCTTTTTTATATTCCTGGAACCCAGGATGAACAAAAAATCTTTAAATATACATTTCATGTAGGTAATAACTTCTTTGCACATCTCTCCTCAAAAAATACTTTATAGCAGTATATAAATAGGTTACCTACATATTTAATTTTATAATTTTGCCCCAAAACTATAGATTCATTTCATTTTCATAACATACCAATTTTGCCCAACGACAAAGCTGACAAACAGTTGAAATGGAAATGCTTTTGTCTTTCACAATAGAAGTAGCAATTTGACACACACACAAAAAAAAAACCAACAACAAAAAAACACAAAAACCCTACAGTAACACTCGTCAGTTGTTTAACCTGAGCGTTTGGCCTATTAAGAGTAGCAGCTTTTTTTCCTTCATGCACGCTCACATCCATACCACCTCCACACACACTCAGGTCGCGCACACGCTTTCAGACGCTGGTAGGCCACAGTGTGCTTCCCGTTGCTCCAATCAGGTGGGAAGCAGTGTAGCTAATGATTAACCACACTATATACATAACTAGCAAACACCTTAAGGCAACCATTGCAATGGGGGGTTAACTTGCAGGGCACTTTACCGTTCTAGATCAAGTCAGCCTGTGTATGTGTGTGTGTGTGTGTGTGTGTGTGTGTGTGCGTGTGTGTGTGTGTGTGTGTGTGTGTATAAATATATATATATATATATATATATATATATATATATATATATATATAGCTACACACATATACATACTCCTAGACCTTTTTATTTCTTAACCCTCCAATACAATGTTTTAATTTTTTTGTATTTTGTGCAAATTTCTAAATATTCTACCATTTAAGGCAAAGAGTTTGCATTAAGAAAGGTCAGAAAATAGGCTTATGTTTATCCAAAAGCATTTCACCTTGCACATTACTGGTTTGTTTTTTAACACACATAACTTTGACGTGTGGACACTGGATCCCCAATATCTAAAAAAAATCATTGCTAATTACAAACAAGTTTATAAGAAAAAAAAACTGATTTAAAGTATAGATACTGGATCCCCAATATCTAAAAAAAATTTACTTCTATTGACAAACACAAGTCTTGAGGGGAAAAAAAGGACCAGAAAAAGCAGCTTCAAAATTGCAGGGAAGCAAAGAAATTGAGGGTTGTGGGGAGGGGGACAGAAAGAAAAAAATAGTTAACTCAAGTTTACAAATACTGAAACTTTCGACAGGCAAAGTTTCCTTTTTTAGAATCTTAGAGCAACTCATTTGGAATTTTAAATAAATAAGCTTAAGTTTATTCACATCTTCTGGTCTAAGCAGAGCTCTAGTGCCATGCCTCTGCTTGCTGTTGGTCAAATTCACCTATTAGTCTTTTGATATGAGCCAGCTTGTTATGAAGATACTCGCATCTGTATTTTTCTTCATGGTAATTGGGACTAGACTGTGGATGGAAAAGAACAGGAGGAATCAGGTTACATAATTTGTAATTACTTCCCAACTTCATGTCAGAAAACCAACAGTGATGATACCTACCTGCTTGATCTTTTGATATTCTTGTAAGACTTCTTCATGAACATTCTACAAAATTAAAAATTAGAAATCAGAAGAGAACTTCTTTTTTGTTTTCAATATATATAGTTAATACACATTTGAAAGGGTATGGGGAAATATCGATGATGGGAATGTAAATCAGTACAATTACTAAGGAAGGTAATTTGGCAACTGTTATCAACACAGCAAATGCAAAACTGGCTTGGCACTTAGACTTCCTTTCTGATATACTGGTGTCTAAGTGAAATGATGTGTGTGGAAGGTCACTTGCTGCAGCACTGCTTGTAAAGTAAAAGATAGTAAACAACATCTAAGTGTCCATTAATCCATGCAAATGAATACTAAAGAGAGCATTAAACAAGCGAGAAGTGTTTATGTACTTATATTTAAAAATTCTCTAAGATGCACTGTATTGTTCAGTTAAAAAAGCAAAGTGCAGAACAATTTATACAATTGACATCATTTGTTTAAAAGAAGGAAACAGAAGATTATATTCTAAGAATTTCATTAATTCCAAGTGCATATTTCTTCTCTTAATGAAATTAGGTAAAAATGTATCATAGTTTAACTTACTTGAACATAACACAATAGTGTGTATCTTATCATTATACCTCTTAGATTTAATTATATATGGTATCTATGTGAATTTGCTTGTGTATATACCTCTTACACACACACACACACACACACACACACACACACACACACACACACACGCCTCTGAAAGAATACACTGGAAACCAGCACTACTGATTATCTCTAGGGAGGAAACCTGGGTGGCTGGGGAAAATGGCTAACCCTTAAGTATCATATAACCTGATGTGCGATGGATCTAAGCAGGTTCCAAATGCTGACACTTATTCTGCACAAATCTATAGTCACCTCATTTTATGGATGGGGATTTTGAGGCAAGTTAAATAATTTGCGCAAGGTCACAAAAGTATTAAATGGCAGGAGCTTGGAACCAAACCCAGGATCTGGCTCTAGAGCTACTCCTAACCACCAAACAATCCTTGGAGTATAATCATGCTACGCTGGTAAATAACTACATAGAAAACAACAAACCTGAAACCACACATCACCATCTTCTCGAATCCTCAAACACCAACTCTTCTGGCAAAATATATAATTCTAGGTGGCTTGATTAAGAGAGTGAGGCCTCCTAATAGAAGACATAATGGATATCTAGGGCACAGGCGCTCCCCTGTGGGAAAACTCATCCATTCTCTCGCTTGCTCGGTTCCTGTCAGAACAATGGCAGTGGGCCGGGATGGCGGCACCATCTATGCCTGTGAAGTGCGACTAAGTTATCTGGTCTGTGCAAGCAAGGAAACACTCATTTATATTAATCCTTTTGCTAAGAACCATGAGACTATTCAGGTCAGGCTTCTGCTGCTCTTTGAGCTGTAGTAATATTACCACTTAAAGTAGGAAAGTGAAAAGTGATCACTACCTGCTAACAAATGTCTGTCTCTGGAATAGCTGGAAGCACCATGTTTTTCTTCACTTAAACCCCAAACTTCTGTGGTATTAAGCCCCTTGTTAATATGTCTACATCTTCCATATTCTATGCCAGACTGAGGTTATTCAAAAATTACTTAAAGTATTGACTTGGAATTGCAGTTTTGGGGAATAGCACCAGATCTGGAGCTGTAGCCTGAGTTGAGTTGACAATGCAATAAAATGTTTTGATGAATCCAAAATCCAACTTGCTTTCCTATTTATTTGTGTTTGGTATTCTTCACAATACACTATACATGTATTGCTGCAGCACTGTATGTTTTAAGCATATATTACATATTTTATACATATTATGTTAAATAGAAAGTTATTTTTTTCCACTGACAGAAATACAGGTTGAAGCACTAGTTCAAATATTTAGTTACCAGCTAATTTTAAATGGAAGCTAAAAGCTGCAGAGAAGCTTGTCAGCAAGAAGACCTACTCTGAAGGCTAACAGGATGCCTGGGGGTTGGGCCAGGCAGAGATAAAAGTAAAACATGAAAGTCAACCCGTCTATGAACACATGCATTTACCTGATACTCTTTTGAGCCTGGAGAAAGGCGCTTTCGTTGTGCATCCAGTTTGATAAATCTTCTAGCTACGGTCTCCATTCTGGCATGCAAGGCCCTGTATTCATCATACTCTGCATTGAAGTCAGCCTTGTAATTCTGGCGTTGTTCATAGGAGACGATAGCAATATATTTTCTAATAAGGAAAACAGTATAAAAGATAGCCATGTCATTCCTTCCAAGACCTTCCAGGTGAAATTCTCCCACAGAAGAGCTTAAGAGCTTCAGTGAAGGAGAATAAGTTTAAAAAGATATGAGGGAATTATGCGGGAATCTGTCTTTAGGCCTTTCACACCTGCTGCCACTAAGGTGCCTCAGGCTTCCTCCCCTTTCTCCCTTTCTGATTAGGCAAATATTTAAAATACAAAAGGGAAATTGTGGTTTTAAAAAATGACACAGTATAACCTGTGTAACAGAAAGGCAGTGTTGTGCTATTAGTCTAATTTACTTTCTTAATAAAAATGCCATAAAACTGTTTTACTTTGGGGTATGAACACTTCTAGGGACCTGGTGAATGAAGACCATTTTCACAGTGTGTCAGTTTACTCAGTGGTAAGTAAATTTAAACCAGCATTTTAATATTCATATTATTTGTTTGTGGATCCAGGGACTGGGATCACATCAGGGTCCTTTGCACTCTGTGCTTCTGTCGTGGAATGCAAAAATCCCTTGATTTTATTGAGATAAAAATTGAGATTTCAAATCAATTTCAAACAGGTAGCCTCAGGGGGTGCATAATACTATTCACTGTGGGAAAACCTTGGAGTTCAATCCTCTCCAAAATGGTTTCAGATAACTTTCCAGTTATATTTAAAATGTAATAGCACAGATACCTAGTTGGAAATGTGAGAAAAGTAATGCAGTAAGCAACCTTAATGTCCTCATTAATATTTTTATTCATGCTGAGTTAGGGTGGAGGTTTAATTTTCTAAGTGTAATGGAGACTACGGTAGTATGCTGTTTTAAAGCTGCCCTGCTGGTGTCTGTGCTGTAAAAGGAACACTGCCAGCCCAACAAGGAAGCAATCCTTTCCACACGGGGATGTCCTCACCACACTGCAGAGGGAGCCCACTAGGGAGACAGTTCCCGGGACAGCATGTGAGGAGATGGCTAAACAGATTGTGAAACTCAGGTTCAATATGTTATGCAAAATACTCATTCTGCTTCTCAAAACCACACTCTCAATATTTCATTTAATAAATTCCTTAGGAAAATTACAAACCGACCAACAGCTGTGTTGCTATTATAGAAGATTATTTGATTATACTGGCATTTTAACAAAAAGCATTTTACTATTTTTATCAAAAAGTATCAGTTCTACAGTTGGTTCTTAATGCAGGACTGTAATAAAATTTTAAACAGTTTGGATAACTCACAACCAGAAGTAGCAGAAGTATTCTTATTATATAAAAATTAGGAATACTGTAATTAAGTATGCATTATTCAGAAGTTGGCCATTAAGGTTTTATAGTATGATCTTTCAATTTCTTATGAAAGCAAGTTAAGTTTAATTTTTATAGTTTTGGTAATTTTTCTGAAAATTCATGTTTCTCATCATTTTTAGAATTTTTTTTTTGGTATATATACAAGACTTAGTTTTTTGTTAAAATAAATTGCTTTTACTTAAATAAAGCAAGGAATCACATTGCTTATGTATTTTTGTAATTTTTAAAGAGCTAAAAACATGATAAGGGTACAGAAATGCACCGAGGAGGCATATACATCAGTAAGTTAAAAAAAATTTTAAATCTAGAATTAACTGATTAAGTTGAAAAAATACAGCCTTACTCCATGGGGTGAAGGTCAGAATTATTTTTCAGTCTCCCTACATGATCTGTCATATATAATAAGTATATATCACTAGGGCAAAAAAGAGAAATTCAAAATCCATCACGAGAGAATGAGAACACAGTACTACAGTCGTTATTTGAGGGGTGGGGGGAAGGGAGGTTTACAACTTTCATAACACTCTTAAGGAGAAATGGGTTTGCAGTTGGAGAAATGAACCCCCCATCATTGGTGGAGACAGGTGCTGTCCCCCAACTGACCCTTCTTGGGCCAACTCAGTGGTGCCGCTTTTCAAACTCCTGCACAGAATCCAAAACCATACACTAATTCAGATGAGAGAGTACTAAATACGGCCTCTTTTTAGTTAAGAAGAGATGATAACCAGTCTTATGGTGTCCTGCTGTATCATTCGACAATAAATACAGCTTTCACACTACTGTTTAGCAAAAGTAACACATTTATGTATAAAATATTCTCTACTCCGAAAATGAACATTTCATGGGACATTGAGGGCTAAATAGCATAATTCAACTTTGTCCATCATGAGATGGTACTAAATTGAGAGAAACTATTCATACAGCCCAGATTCCATTTTCTATTCTACATTCAAGCTATTTTGCACATTTGTTCATTTTTTAAGCTATCGACAGTCAGACCTGTTTGCTCTTTCACTCTCCATTTTCCCAGGCTCTTGCAACTTAATTATTTTCTTCTTATGAAGCCTTTGAGTCTGTAAAAAAGCTAGAATTATGTGTCCAAGTTATAATTTCTGTGATAGCCAGTTACAAAAATGTCCCCAGCTCAGCGTTTAGCAACTTGTTGCCACAACAAGAAAAACATTATAACCTGTAGTAAAGTGAGATGATCAAATTTTATTATTCTCTTAAAATTAATTTGATAGCATAGCTTTGTTTAAACAAAATCAATCTATCTCTACTTTGTATTAACTGCAGAGATTTAAGCACTTTATCAGTAATACATGCACAGAAGGTCTGTGCATTGATAGACTGTCAGCTCTGAAGAGTCTGATCCCTGAAATCTTCCATAATCAAAAGCTTGGCCTGGCCTTGGAACAAAGGACAGGCTTCTCTATACTTAAAGCCCCGAGCAGAGCTCTGAGCAGGGGGAGGCCAACCTGCTGAAGCTGACTGGTGGATTTGGGACAAGCAGGCTTAATGGCAGCCTTTCAATTGCAGGGGTGGCTCCAGGACACTATTTCTGGAACTTCTTACTTTTCTGATTTGCAAATTATGGGAAAAGAATTTGCAAACTTTCTAAAATTAAACAGTTTTTTTCTCAATGGCAGACATCTGAACTTACATCAAATAATCTGGGAGTTCAATTGTTGAAGAAGGCTCCATGGAGGCAGTGCAACCCTCTTTAACTCCTACGAAGAAAAAAATTCAGGTGTTCACCAACAGTATGGTTATAAAATGCCTATATTTCTAAAATAGATGAAAAACATCTGGAACACTTTTCCTCAAATTCTCCTCTTCCATCTCAATAAGCAACAGTGAGCAAGGAATACAATTGAACATGAACAATAGAGGCCTATGACCAGCGCCAGCAGAACCGACGCCAGGCATTGAAAGCACCCTGGCTACTGCAGTGTCTGCACAATAAAGGAATTCCATCTTAACCCAAGGTCAATCTTCTATTCTTTCAGCAACAGTTGTGGCATCTGCCCAGCAATTCAAAGACTGTGGTGGCAGATGCAGCCAGACAATAGGAGATAAAATTTTACATCAACATCTACTTTTCATAGGATTCAAACAAGGCAGATGAGACAGTGAAGTCAGGTAGCAGACTGCTTCGGTCACTGTATTTTTACTGCTACCCTTTTTGTATGCAGACAGTGGAACTGGGAGGAAATTTTCCCATCGCTTTAAAGTAATTTAAAATAAGTTATTACTTAACACCGACTTACACTCCTCTAATCACTAACATAAAACATAACAGATTTGTTTTTAAGAGGACAAGTAAATAGATAAAGTGCTAGTCACTCAGAACTATGCTATGAAGTGTATAAAATCCCTCAGTATTTTATTTGTTTGAATGCACCATTTCCAGAGGGTATGTTTACACTTTTTACTCGAGTAATTTTTTATCATTCAAAGTAGAATTAAAGTAATAACTCAAGCCATAACCCTGCCTGCTGGCAAAACATACATGTTCAATATAAAACTAAAGTGAATATTTGATAATTTTTTGGTTTAATATTTTAAAGGACAAAGTATATTAAATTATGCAAACTCTGTGGACTTATTGTTCATGTACATGTACATATACAGATATATATATATATAATAGTCCCCCATTAAACATAGGTGATATGTTCCAAGACCCCCAGTGGATGCCTGACAGTACCAAATCCCACATATACTGTTTTTCCTATACATGCACACACTTTACAGCTTCACTTTGGCATAGCTGAATTGCCAGCATCACTACTTCTGTGCTGTGGGGCCATTATTAAGTAAAATAAGGGTTACGTGAACACAAGCCCTGTAATACAGGACAGTCTATCTGATAACCCAGCCAACTCTAAGTGACTGTCAGGCAGGTAGTGTATACAGGGTGGAGACACTAGACAAAAGGGTGATTCACCTCCTGGTTGGTACAAAGGGAAACAGTATGAGATTTTATCACACTATTCAGAATGGCACACAATTTAAAACTTATGAACTGTTTATTTCTGCAATTTTGCATTTAATATTTTTTGTATCAAGGTTGACAATAGATAACTGAAACCACAGAAAACGAAACTGTAGATAAAGGGGACTACTGTATATTTGATTCACAGGGTAAAAGAGCTTGTTTTTACAACAGCCTTAGTCTTAAAGGAAAAGGCATCAAGTGCATGTCACCTGGCTTCTCCTTTGACACAGACGCCAACTAAGTTCCAACAAACAGATACAGGGGATGTGGGTCTGACCTTTCCTCAGTTTATGATAATCTCAATTGCCTTTGAAAGATGCCATATCCTCATTGAAGGATTCAGAAAGACTAAGTCTGTTTCTCCAGGCCTCCAAATTTAAGAAGGTTTCTACATCCTGGGACACAGTCCCCCCAGCACTAACATCTGACTCAGGATCACCATCTGAGGGTGGGGATTGTAGAGAGTGGGGCATACTCAGGGATCTGATGAACTAACTCTGAACAGGAGGTTGCATTACCTCTTGCCTTTCCTGACCTGTGTCCATATGACAGTGTTTGAGGAAAAAAGCTTGCACCTATCTCTTAGCCCACTATATAGTATGATAATGATGCCAATATTTCAACAGATATACCATGACATGCAATATATTCAATCCAGGTCAATAAAGGCACTATAACATACTATTCTATAATCAAACTTCTCACATGGTAAAAACAGTAGTTAAATCTAAAGATTATATACTTTCAATATTGAGGGCAAGTTATAGAAAGACAATACTCCTTAAACTCTATTCATTAAAATAATTTTTCTAAAATTGTATTTTCCTGGGGAATTTTGCCTTAGTTATGTTGGGTTTAAAATGGGCAGCAATGCTAAATGATGGGTTTGGGGTCTTCTATGTGCTGGCATGTACAACATTATGCTTTAGAGGACAACTCTTAAAAAAAAGAATCCAATTTTGTTATTAGGTTTTAAAAATCACTATATCCCAGGTAAGCAGTCCTATTGGTTAGCTTTTCTTTAGAGGTAAAGCATTATGTTAAGCTTCTTTGGGTCTCTAGATATTTGGCTTTTAAAGCTCCAAATCTTGAAATGATTAATTTTATTAATAACGACTGATGGTAGTATACTCAAATTGCTTTTACTCTGAATGAAGATGATTTCATGAATCTGTAAATGTAATTTTACCTTGTCTGTTCTATAAAGAATTTGTTATTTCCCCTGTGCTAATATTAATTAAAGCAAGGGTGACCCTGTTTCTTTGGCATAGAAGGAAATGAATATTTTTATTGCTAATTGTGTGCCTGGCTAAATCAGTTCAAGAATGACATATAATAGGTCATGTTGAGGTTGCATAACACTATCACAGTATGGAAAAGGGCAGCAAAGTCCCCCTTCTTTAAAGGAGTCTTGAGTATGACAGGGTCATTTCCAAATGTCATTCACCATCTTATTAACAAACTAGAGGCTCAGTGCACAAATTTGTGCATGGGTGGGTCCGACTGGCCCGGCCCCAATCAGGGTGGATCGGGGCCAGGCCTGTTGGAAGAAGGAGATGGTGGGAGGTTGGCCGGCTGGCCTGCCCTGATTGGGGTCCAATAAAGGCTGGGCCAGCTGAGGGGAGGGGCTGCAGGTGATTGGCCTGTGGGCTCCACCCCTGATTGGGGTGGGGGGCTGATCTGGGGTGGGGCTAGATGTGGGGGAGGAGCTGCAGGAGGTTGGCTGGCAGGCTCTGCCACCTATTGGGGTCGGGGGGTCCATCAGGGCCAGGGTGAGGGGATGGCCAGGGAGAGGGGCTGTGGGCCAATCAGGGTGGTGGGGGCCCATTGGGGGTAGGGCTGGCCAGGGGGAGGGGCTGCGGGCCAATCGGGGTGGTGAGGGCCGATCGGGGGCAGGCCAATTGGGGGAAAGGGCAGCGGGGGGGGGGGGGGGAGCTGTTGATCAGGGTGGGAGAGTCTGATCAGGGGCAGGCTGGCCAGGGGGAGGGGCCATGGGAGGTTGGCTGGCTGGCCCCACCCCCTGATCAGGTGGTTTGCTGGCCACAGTGGGTATTATAGCTACCAGTCGTTCCAGTGTTCTAGTTGCTGGCTTTTTATATATATACTAGAGGCCTGGTGCATGAAATTTGTGCACGGAGGGTGTATGTCCCTCAGCCCAGCCTGCACCCTCTCCGATCTGGGACCCCTCTAGGAATGTCCGACTGCCCGTTTAAATGGGCAGTCAGACATCCCTCTCACAATCCAGGACTGCTGGCTCCCAACCACTCACCTGCCTGCCTGCCTGATTGCCCCTAACTGCTTCTCTGCCTGCCAGCCTGATAACCCCCTAACCACTCCCCTGCCAGCCTGATTAACACCTAACTGCTCCCCTGCTGGCCCAATTGCTCCTATCTGCCCTCCCCTGCCAGCCTGGTTGCCCCTAACTGCTCTCCCCTGCAGGCCTGTTTGCCCCCAACCGTCCCCTGTGGGCCTGGTCCCTCCCCAACTGCCCTCCCCTGCAGGCCTGGTCCTCCCCCAACTGCCCTCCCTTGCATGCCTGGTCTCTCCCAACTGCCCTCCCCTGCTGGCCTGATCGCCCACAACTGCCCTCCCCTGCTGGCCATCTTGTGGCGGCCATCTTGTGTCCACATGGGGGCAGCCATCTTGTGTGTTGAAATGATGCATATTACTCTTTTATTAGATAGGACGAGAGGCCCAGCGCACGAAATTTGTGCATGGGTACAGTCCCTAGGCCTGGCCTGTGATCAAGGCCATCTTCCCTGGCTGCCTACGGCTGGCCCCGCCCCCTGCCACCACCCATCCTGGGTTACCCTTTCACCATCAGGTGATCAGTGCCTGACAGTGGGGGGAAAGGTCCGAGAGGTCGGTTGTTCCTGTCCACTCACTGGCCCCACCCCTGCTGCAGGTCATCCTCTGTGTGTGGGGTGGCTGGTGGGGTGGGCCTTGGCCTGGTGCTGCCTGCATCCCCCGCCACCCACCCACAGCTCCCCATTCATCATTAGGCAATCAGAGCCTGCCAGCTGGGGAAAGAGACCAAGAGGTGGTCAGTGCGCCTCATAGCGACTGGGCCAGAGGTCATTCTAATCATTCTGCCATTAGGGTCAATTTGCATATTACCCTTTTATTATATAGGAATAGAGACCTGGTGCACAGGTGGGGACCAGCTGGCCTGCCCTAATTGGTGCCCTGGATCTGGGTGGGGGTCCCTGCTGGGGGGTAGGGCCAGCCGGGGCAAGGGGCCACCGGGGGGGGGGGTTTGCAGGCCTGCCACACTCCCGATTGGGATGGGGGTCCCTGCTGGAGGGCGGGAAGGCCTGGGTGAGGGGCCGTGGTGTTCTGGTCTCTGGTTGTTCTGATCATGATGCCGTTACAGTCACTGGCTTTTTCTATATATAGATAGATATAGAAACCATATTTAATAGGTGTATAACAAAAGACCAAAAAAAGACTTCTCAAAACCTCAATACTAAGATTAATAACTAAATGGAAGCTCCTTTGATACTATTATAAACATCATAACCTCACACTATGACAGTCCCCTTTCCCATTAATTTACATGTATAGTTGGTTTTTACAAGTATAAGATACCTTCATTGGAATCTGGACTGGAGTTGTTCAGCTTGGCAATTTCCTCATCTCCTTTAAGGTCCTCTTCCTTTTCCTCATTAATCTCAATGTCGTGTGTCTTTATTTGGTCCTTTTCCTTGTGTTTTTTAGACTTCTTTTTGGACTTTTTGTGAGACATTGAATGGTTTTCTTCCATAGGCTTTGGACACTTTAGTAGAACTGAATCAGAGGGTAAGGTTTCCAGAGAAGTCCTAGAGGTATATTTGTCTTGCTGGTCCTCACAGTTACTACTGTTTTGACTAAAACTGTCAACAGGTAGGTCTTGAGTCCCCCGGCCTTCTGGAGTGCTAGGGGAATTGGAGTTAGAATCTACAGTCTGAGGAGGGTTGGAGGCGGGCAGGTGGTTTGAAGGCAGTGGTGGAGCGGTGGGGATGGCAGCAGCTGCAGGGGGCGGCAGGAGGCCTGCAGATTTTTCACTGGTGGAATTCAAATGACCATTTAATGTTGGCGGCACTCTATTTGTCAGGTGAGATATTCGAGCTTTTTTATTCATTAAAGGATCAATGAAATCTGACTCTAAAAGCCGTTTCTGGAGGGGGGAACAGAAAAAAATATGAGCCAGTTTGCACTAAAATTCAATATATGCATCCTTGGTTACCATAAGAACAACTGAATAATTTTATTCATACTTAAGTTTATCACTGGTGTCGAGTTAAATCTTTCTCCAAACTTAAGCAAGAACAAACAAGCAAGCCACAAAAACACAAGTGACATAAATTCTTATGTCTAATGTAAAGAAGTAGAATCTGGCAAATACAGGGGTAGGCAAAAACAGGTTTACTGTGACATTCTTGAGTTAATAAAGCTATTGTAATCATCATAACCTGCATGTCTTTTTCCATATGAACAACTATAAACCTACTTTTGCCCACCCCTGTATATGTTTGTTGGAGTTCATATCTTTTTTATCATACAGCGCTACCCGAAGTTCTTTGAGAGACTATTGCAATTTATGTGAATTACACCACTCAGGAGAGTACTAAACAAAAGTGGCCTCCTGACCTACTTATAATAAATGAGAGGAGGACACAGTTTATACCATTTCTCTCTGTCAGAACAGGGTTGGTAAAAGACAATAAGCCTATACTTAATCTCTAATGTAAGATACTCCAGTTTATGAATATTTTGACTGTCATTTATTATTTCACCTATCTGAAGATGGGAACGGCCAGCACCTTCAGAGTAATTTCTCCAAGTATCTCTGAAATACTATTCATTGTTGAAATACTATTCATTTTTTCCCCTTCACTGGATTAGAAAATAAGTCTTAATAACTGATCTATAAAAATGATATGGAATTACTGTTTCAAACATTAAAAAAACACACACTAAGATTAGCCCAATTCAGCAGCAACAATAGTATTTAAATAAAAAAGAAAATTCAGACAGTTGAAAAGTATAAAGCATATATCCAATGAAATACTGTGGCTTAAACTGCAGCTTGAGATAAAATAAGTTAATCACCCCATTAATTTAATCTGTTTTCAACTTAGCACCATTGATTTGGCACCCAGTATATAATCAGATCAGAAATATCAGCAGCTTCATGGTAAGTGGCATTACAATTGAGGCTTCTATATATAATGTACATCAAGGTCAGAAATGCTTTTATTTTGTTCCTCCTCTGTTCCTCACAACAGGCTGCTAATATTTTCTGACATGAATAGCCTTTACCCAGAGCATGCTTACGGCTTGTCACACATCTGTCCTGCATCTCTAATCCTTGGGAGGGGAGTGCAGAGAGAGGAGCACTCTGCCAGCAGTACTGGGATAAAGAGGTCTGTCCCACTGTCAGTCCCAAAGACCTGGGGAACAGAGTTCAAGGCTGGCCAGGCCCTCTGAGAACCAAGCAGACTTGAACTCTAATACTATCCAGGATCTCCATACCTTTTTCCAAGACAAATTGAATTGCTTAGGGGAAACCAAGCCAGATTAAATTCTAATTGCAGTGTTCTGATTGGGATCTAATTGAAATTGTTTTCAGAAAATAAAAATGGCAAGAATTTTTTGCTTGCTTATTTTAAAAACTTTTCCCCAAGAATATTTTTTCTGGAACATGTTTCAGATAAAATTAAATATTTTCAATTTTCTATATAATATGAGACTATATATAGGATTGGATAGGTCTTCAAGTTAGTGACCAAATGGAAAAGTAGATAATCTTATAACAAAATGTAAGCTTTAAAAATGGAAAAGCAAGGTAAACATTAAGGACTTTGATAAGAACTGTAGTACAGTGGAGAAGAGTTCTGGGCTGAGATCTGGTACCTGAATTCCAGACTGAGTTCTGCCATAAACTAGTGATGTGAGTTTGGGCAGACAAGCTAAGCATCTTCTGTGGCCTCACTTCCCTCACATATAAATAGAGGAACTGAACTAGATGCCCCAAGGTCCGCTTAGGACTATGACTGTAATTCTATGCAATACCTGAGGAGAAGACGCAATGTCTCTGCTGGAACATACAGGAGATTCTGAACGCCTGGTGCTGGCAGCATTCTGAGATGGATTTAGTTTTCTGTAAAGGACACACATGTTCCAGTTATGGAGAGAATTTTCATGATAGAAAGCTTACCCATGCTTCTCTTTTCCCAGCTCAATACTAAAATAACAATGACTAAAATAATCTTATATGCATCATTTTTAAAGGAAAAGAAACTTACTTTGAGAGCACGAACTCTAATGAACGTCTGTCAGTTTCATTGTATCCAGGCCAATCTCTCTGAAGCTCTTTGAAAACATAATCCTTTAATGTATAGGAGAGGTCCTTAGGATTCAGATTAGCTACCTGATACATGGTGTAAAAACAGAACAGAACATTATATTCTTTTGCTCTTTCCTAACCTAAAACAGGTAACCTTTTGGAGTTATATTGAAAATAACTGCATCAATTGGCCACAGAGGAAATGCTCGTTTTGCATATACCTGATCTCAAAAAATGCTGTTCAACTTTATTTGGGGAATTAAAACTTTATGTAAATAGCTAAAAAAATTTTTCCCCTAAATGGCCATTGCACTTGTCATATTTCTAATCAAATAGTAACCCCACATTAGGCAAAAAAGTAGAGGAAGATTTTTTAAAATAAATTTTTTCTAGTCAAAGGAATCCAAAAACAGTTATATTATCAACATCATTGTTATCATTATTATCTACTTTGGTTCCTTAGTCACTTGTATTAAGTAGAAACCAAGTAGTGCCCAAATGTTAGGTTACAAACTTTTCCTTCAGTAATCAACAGAAATTATCTCCATAAATAGTATCAATTTTGACAACTTTGTCATTTTCTTGGATAATAAAAACCACTTATTCAAAGTCTTTGAAATTCAAAAAAATGGAAACAAACCAAAATAACCCTCAAATGACATACAATTACTGTTATTAGTCTGCCAGTTTATTCCCAAGTGTAATCTTTTCTTATCCCCTAACTATAATTCCTAGAGTGTCCAGGCCTAGATTCTATTAACAACACAAATGTATTGATCAAGGAATCAAACCGAGAGTCATTTTGACTGTCAGAAAAGTATTCCTCTTGTCAATTTCTACTGGAAAGGTCTTCTTTTTAATAACTTGACTTCTGTGTAAGTATTATTAAATATAGTAGGATAGTATATGCTTTCCTCACAGCTTGGCAGAATCCTAACATATAAAAACCCAGGGTCTGTAAAGACCGACCGAAGGCTCAACCGAACACCAGAAGTCAGTCCTGCAGTCAGTGCTAGGTTGCTGTGGTGACCCAGCACTGACTGTTGCCGGTGCGGGCACAGCGACCCAGCACTGATTGCTGAGGGGGCTGCAGATCAGGCCCGAAGAGAGGCCGGAAGAGAGAGGGTCTGATCTGTAGCCTCCGTGGCAGCTGTTGATCAGCCGTTGCCTCTCTCTTTCTCTCCAGGCTTCGCCAGCAGCTGCACCTCAGTTTCTCTCTGGGCCTCTGCAGGGGCTGCTGATCAGCCCCGCCTCTCTGATCAGGCCTGAGATAGGCCTGGAGATGCTTAGTGGCATGGAAACCGACCAATCAGAACCAAATCTGGGTGAACTCTGAGGAGCCAATGGCTGCCTAGGAGGGGAAGCTTTTGATGCTGACTGGCATAGAAATCGGCCAATTAGAACCAAATTGGCTGCCAGGAGAGGGCAGTTGGGGGCAAGATCAGGCTGGCAGGGGAGGGCAGTTAGGGGCGATCAGGCAGGCAGGCAGGTGAGCGGTTAGGAGCCAGCAGTCCCAGATTGCGAGAGGGATGTCAGGAATCGGGCCTAAACCCGCAGTTGTACATCCCCAAGGGGTCCCCGATTGGAGAGGGTGAAGGCTGGGCTGAGGGAACCCCCCACCCCATGCATGAATTTTGTGCACCAAGGCACTAGTACTAATATGTTAATATTATCACAAAGTAGATAATGGTAGACTTATCTTAAAATTTTAATTTGCAAATAAACTGACATGAGATACAATCAGACTTCCCAAAGTGAAATAATACAACAATCCTTAGAGTTCCTATTATCTGGGGTACTACACATGCTAATAACACCCCAAAACTAGAGATTATGCTTTTACTCTCTCATAAGAGTTAGTAACATGCCTTTAATGTAAGAGAGAATAGATAAAAATAGACTTAAAAGTGTTATTCTTTGAATAATAGATGAAAACCTGCAGGGTTGTTGTTGTTGTTTTTTTTAATGATGAAATTTAAGAACAACTTTGGAAATGTTTCTGCTTCAGAAAAAAAGGTCACATATGGACTCCCATCTATGGTGGATTTGAATGCTAATCAATATTTTTATGACCCAAAGTCAGTATAAAAAATATAGGAAGTTTCAAACCATTGACTTTAACTAACTTTATAATCTACTTTTACAATTAAGCTTGTGATTATAAGATAACTGGTCAGAACTAATACTTTATACACTCATATCCTTTACTGAAGACAAGTGATCTCAACCTACGTAATGGTAGTATACCAGGCAAGACACAAACTATGTAGTAGGTAAAAATATTCTAGTTTATACCAACTAAAGACTGGTAATACATTGTACAACTTCACCTATCCTATCTAATAAAAGAATAATATGCAAATTAACCATCACCCTGCTACACCCACAAGCCATGCCCACCAGCCAATCAGGAGTGAGTATGCAAATTAACCCAACCAAGATGGCTGTGGCCATGGAGAGAGCAGGAGGGAGGCTTGTGTTTCCCTGGCGATGGAGTTAGCCAAGCTTTCCACACACCCTGGCTGGCCCAGGCCTCCACTTAAGGCTACAAAGTTTCAATTATAGAAGATAAATAATCCCAACAAAAATGGCAGCAGCCACAGAGCTGGAGAGAGCAGGAAGCTAGGGTTGCTCCTGGCAATGGAGAAAGCCAAGCTTTTGCAGCCCTGGCCTGCTTTGGCCTCTGCTTAAGGCTACAAAGTTTCAATTAGATAAGATAAATAAATCCCAACAGAAATGGCTGCTGCCATGGAGTGAGCAGAAGGCTTGGCTCTGCTCCAGGCTACAGAGTTTCAATTGTAGAAGACAAATAAATCCCAGATACCAGGGCCTCTGCTTGGGTTGCCAGGGGGCATGGCCAGCCTGCAAACCACCACAGGGCCCTCGCCCAGGCCGCCCCATGCCCCAAGGGAACCCCTACCCTGATCCAGGACACCCTTCAGGGAAAACCAGCTGACCCCCACCCATGCACCAGGCCTCTATCCTATCTAATAAAAGAGTAATATGTAGATTGACCATTACTCCAACACACAAGATGGCTGCCCCTATGTGGTCAAAGATCCTGCCCCCATGTGGACACAAGATGGCCAGCAGCGGAGGGCAGTTTGAAGGGACCAAGCCTGCAAGGGAAGGCAGTTGGGAGTGATCAAGCTTGCAGGGGAGGGCAGTTAGGGGTGACCAGGCCTGCAGAGGAGGGAAGTTGGGGGCAAACAGGCTGTCAGGGGAGCAGTTAGACATCAATCAGGCTGGCAGGGGAGTGGTTAGGGGGTAATCAGGCTGGCAGGCAAAAGAGGTTAGGGGCAATCAGGAAGGCAGGCAGGCAAGCAGTTGGGAACCAGCAGTCCTAGATTGGAGAGGGTGCAGGCTGGGCTGAGGGACCGCGCCCACCCTCCCCACCCTGTGCACGAATTTTGTACACTGGGCCTCTAGTATAAACCAATAAAAATTATGATAATCATTTAAGTGATTCAATATTAAAAACAGACAGTGAGAGAGTCTTGCTTACTTTTTTTAAATGAAATTTCAAGGTAAAGTTTATTTAACCCAAATGAAGATAATGACTCAAAACTAATTGTTTAACAACTCAGAAGGCTCTAACTTATAAATCCTAGTATAAATGCCTACATTTCAATTAGTTTTTAATTGTTTAAACAAATGCTTTAACGTAATATTCAGGAGTTATATTTCATGTAGCAAAAATGATCCTGAACTTTCTCTACCTCAATAATAATAATGGTTACAGCAAAAACAAGCCTTCTTAAATGAACTTCTCAATAAGAAGGTAGGTGAAAGGTACTCTCTCCTGCTGTTCTTACCTGTTGCAGAATTGCTCCAAGAGAGTTCTTGTCTTTTTGATTGACACCATCTTTCTGCAGTCGAGCCAGCAGCTCAGGTTTCTTGTAGGCCTTCAGTGCCAGTAAGTGAATCACCCTGTCCCTATATGGCCGCTGAGAAACACTGCTGCTGCCGTGTGTCTTTCGAATCGTATTTGCAGGGTTCATGGGGGTTGACCGTTTCCTCTCAGGCACTGCATCTGATAGAGCTTGAGGTGCTTTCCGAATCTGCACTCTTTTCCCTACAGTCCAGTGAAAATGACATTTGTTACACATTTGTGGGTAATAATATGAATTAGGAATTTTTTGATGAAATCACTTATTGAAATAAATATTTATTATAAAAGTATTTTGGCCACTTAGCTATGCATTGATAATAATTAGTGACACACATCATAGCAACAAAGTGGAAATTTTAAGGATGTAGGTATTTGATGTTAAATGGAAATTTACAGAACTTAAACATTTTACATATTATTCCTAAAATTACACCTAGAAAAGGAAAATTAGAATGAAACTGAATAAGACCCTCATTTTATAATGTCTGAGGTGTAATCTTATAACTCATTTAACATACTCTAAGCCCCTAACTGCTCGCTCTGGTTAAAGAATGGAAACAACTGGTAGTGACATACAATGCGGGGCAACTGCTTTAGGTACAAGTTTAGCAACTAGAAATAATGACTAAGTAAAAGCAGTCATTTAAGTGCTATGGTCTAGGGTGAAAATGGCTGGCTTAATGGGGCAGGAGATTTACTGAATAATTCTGTCCATATTAGGCTTTGGAGGCCTGGCCAGAGGGGCTGTTTGAAACTATCCTACCAAAGGTAAAAGGGAAAGGATGAATATGTCACTAGCTCTTATTGTTCTTTTCTATCTGGACTTAACTAATTTTAAATATCAGGTCAAAATACTGCACAACTAAGGAATTCAACATTAAAGGGATATTGTCCCACAATAAGAAAAGCTGTTAAATTAGGGTGCAATTAGAGTTTTGGAATTAGATTTATATCTGGTTTCTGAATTTTTCTTAATTTAGAGACAGCTAGATCAATGTCAGATGGGCTGGGAACAAACTGGTGATCCTGTACCAATTATGTGTTAGGGAGGGCAATGCTTTCAATGGGATAAGCTCAATGGTAAAGTGGTCTCTTAGCATCTGGAGGGTTCTATGATAAATACCCCAGTTTTCATACTTGTACTTCTTTGTGGAAAGGTTTAATGGACAAATGTCTCATGTCCACTGTTGCTTCATGTTAGGCTGCAAGCTCCATGCAGGCAGGGCTGTGGCTGCTTTGTCCCTCAGCAGACCTTGATTCAGAATGTAATGGCTAGCAAAGTGAAAGACTAGCAAAGTGAAAGACTAGCAAAGTGTCAAAGTGAAGACAGCAAGAGAACAATTAGATAGTAGAGAAGCCAGAATCAAAACGGTGTGTATTCCCACACTGCCAGACTGCCAGAATGGAAAGACATTGAAATTTCTAAAATGGCAAATGCAAACCTCCCAATCCACCATTTCTCAGTTGCAATAGTGTTAACAAACAGTACTATTCCCTGAATTTTTAATAGAGATTTGGGCGGGGTACAGGGGAGAGAGAAAGAATTGGGATCACAATAGTTTAGGAAATGCTATAAATTTCAAACTCCCTTCCACTTGAAACCTTTTTAACTTACTCTGACCCAAACAAGATTACTGTGGGGTACCCCCACCCCAATTCCCTAGAGAGGGAGGTGGGCAGAGAATGTTTAGTTAAGCTCAACACACCATGACTGGTCATTTAGAATTAATTCAAACCACAAGACAGGCAAATAAAATTGAAAACACAAAGTGACAGTACTACCTCTGTGTTCTGGGCTGTATTACTCTTCTGTACGTCTGATCCTATCTCTGATCCTCAGTCTCAGGAGAACCCCAAGGTCTCCTGAGTTTACCCACACCCCTCCCTGAAGCAGACATAGAGCAGACAAATGAGGCTCACTCTGCCCTTAAGAGGGGTGTAAGTATGATGTTTGAATAGAAAATAGAATCAGGACAGGGATATGACAGTGTTAGAGTCACCTAGGGCCTAATGTGAGACTGTCATCCATCAGTCCATGAATCTCTTCATTTTTCTTTTAAATAGCCAGTCATGACTTCAAATGCTGAAAGAACAATCCAGCCACACTGGGCCAATTAGTTTTATGCAAAAATTACTTGCTCACTGACTCACGATCAATTTGTGCATATTCAACTAGGAAGGAGTTCTCTGGTTAAGGTTAGAGAGCCTACAGATTAGTGCTGTAAGTAGTTAAAGAGTTCAGATGCTAAAGAAAATGAAAAAAAAAATAAAGCTGGAAAATGTCAGGGTCAAAGTGGATGGTAGAAAGGCTTTATTTTTATTTCTTACATTTGCCTCAGAAAAGCACTTTTAATAAAGCCTATGGGAGAACCTAATTCTCTTCCCAGACGCAACCGCTAATCAATTCCCTGGGCTCCTTACATAAACAGCAGCAGTAGGCCTGATAGGGTTGGGTAATCTAGGACTATATCTAAACTGGTGTTTCATAACAAGGGGTCCACTTCTAGCTTTTCCATTTAATGAGATGATAGAAGTATCTATCCCTTCATCTAATGGCTGAGTAAATCGGAAGGTAAATCTTAAAACAGTACATCAGAAAGACAGCAGGGATTGTAGCCATCTCCTGCAGCTGTTTTTCTGTTCTGTGGAACCTGACCAGAAGCCCTGACAACACTGACCCAAGACTCTAAAAACACTGGTAGGACTTTGATGATGGTGTGATTGTCATGGTTAAATACATACTACACTGCAGTGGAATCCATCCCCACCATGTGGCATTTATGATCACTTTTCAAAGGGTTTACTATCAAAATATATTTATACAACAGATACAAATTGTTAGAACTACAAAGAACCTAGATTTATGTAGTTCAAATCCCCATAATTATTATTTGAGAAAATTGAGGTCCACAGAGGTGATTTGTCCGAGGTCACTCAAATATGCATTAACTCATAAGAAATGAGGAGGATGGGGGCAGAAATTAGGAACATTGGGAACAGAACCTAAGAAATTAGACTAAAGCAATGGTAGTGATTTTTCCCCCCTTTTTTAATAAACACAAGGATTATAACACAACAGTGCTTACCACTGATATAAATGCCATGACTCGAAGTAGAAATTCGACTGAAGAAATAATATTTTCTACTGCACTTCTCCAGGCAAAATAGGTTTTGGTTCTTTTCAGCCCTCAAGAGGCTTTCAAAGACATATTCTTGGTTGACTAAGCCAGGTGACCCCTAGGAATACATTCCCTTAAACTTGGCCTGTGCCCTAATTCAACCGACAGAGGCCTGGCCTGGCATTATGCCACTATAATCCTACAGTGGGACCAGCATTATTCCCATTTATCCTCTAGCTAGGCTGATCCTGTTGAAAGAAACCTTATTCTTCAGGTACCTCTAAGTTGGCATAAGTGAACTTTTGGTATTATTTTATATGATATATTCAATTATGAATTAAAGAGGTATCTCCTATTGTCTTAAGAAAATAACATGTTAGTGAGGCCAAATTCATATCATTTGCTACTTGCTGATACCAACAACCTGATAATATAAAAGGAAAGGTGGAGAGGTAATCATAATCTACTTCATAGGGTGGTTGAGCCATGTAAAATGTTAACCAGTGCCTTAAGCATCACAAGTACTCAATAAGGGCTGGGTAATATTAATATTGAAGGGTAACTGTTTGCATTTTAGAGAGCTGAATGAGTCAGATAGTTTTAAGATACTGAAAAAAAGCAGAAAGATATACATAGAAGGAAAGAAACATGGTAAAGGACTGATGATGGGTAAAGTTAAAAGAAAAAAATCAAAACAAAGAACAGTAAAAAATATATAAAAAACAACAATAACTGAAAAGCCCATCTGGATACTAGTTTTTGCTCCCCTCAGTTCAGAGTTGATGAGACTTTTCTTAAGAGTAGCTTGTCCAGTTTTGAACTTTGAGGTGAAGAATTGGAGGTAGTACAGAGGAGAGCAATAAAAATAATTAAAGGATTGGGATACAGGTCATATTAAGAAAAGTTAAAAGGAGCTGGGGTTATTTGACCTAGAGAATAAAAGGCTGAGGAGGTTAATGACAAGATTCAAGACCAGAGAAAAATACTGTGCTGTGATAGTGGGGGGCTGGGGCACTGAGGACACAGCACAGAGGAGAAGACTCGACAGAGCACTCGGCCTGGCAGAGGCTATTGCAGGGCTCCGATGTGGGAACATGTGTGCAAAGAGGGGGGCCAGCTCTTCTTCGAATGGTGTAGATGTAATGTGGTTCAGATTAAAACTTAGGTAACCTCAAATCTTATGTGGGTCACTCCCAAAAATGTAAACCATTTATAGTGCCTGTAAGAAACCTTGCAAATTCTAAAATCCCCATACCATTATGGAGTATGTGGTCTATGGGATTCTGGGTGTTAAAAAGTCTGTTGTGTAAACTGCAAATGAACTGTACCTGACCCTATCAAAACAAACAAAAACACATGGACATAGGGGGCACCCAAGGATCATTCAATGGAAAAGTGTAGTAATCATTGCTGACTTTCAAGCTTTGGAAGTCAGGAATGATTACTGACTAATCAATAAATCAACCTAAGGGTTTTTAGCTAGTTATACTGGGAGGGAAAAACAGATTTTGATGGCTTGAGTCTTCTATTCCTTTGTCAAACACACCAATTTGTCTCACTATTTCTAAAATGGTGGTAGTGGACAGTAAAAAAATATATATATATTTAAAGTGATAGGGATAGCAAATTCATAGTTTGTACTTAAATATAAATGCAGCAGATCTTGTGCATTTTAAAAATAATTTGGGATTTAGCCTACTAGTACAGGAAGTTAAGTAAGAATAAAAGAGAAAGAAAGGGGGTTGCTACCTTACTCAGCAATAAAGGAAAGGTAAAAAAGTTGCTACCTTACTCAGCAACAAAGGAAAGGTAAAAAATCTCATCGCTGGTAACTTACTGGGCAGGGAACTGGACCCCGTGGGTATAGATATGAATTGTTGTTAAACCAAACTAAATGTATCTAAGCTAAGCACCAGGTCCCAAGAGCACTGGCTTTGTTCCAAAGAAATACTTATTAAAGACACTAGTGGAGCTTCTCAAAGCTGATTGTATTTTAGTTAGATCAGCAATAGGAAAATTACGGAAGCAGGATTCTAACAAACTATTGAAAGATATTGATTAAGAGATTTGGTTCTTCAAGAGACTATTTTGTGAGCATTTATGTTTCCAAATTAATATCCTTTCATCATTTACTACCCAGTGACTTATGTTACTAAACTGACCAAAGTCTCAAAGAGTTCATTCTCACTCTTGACAATTCCCTTTATTACTGTTAACAGTCATTGTGAATGAACCCTAAAATTGTTAGGGTCACTGCTCATAAAGGAGAAACTCATCTTGCTGGTCTAGTCTTCCTTCCCTTCAATCTGATGCATATGAGTGAACTGATGATAAACATAATGGAAGTGGGGCAGGCTCTTAATTAATGGATGAGGATGAGGATCCTTAAATGACATCACAATTGAGGTACGAAGGAGGCATAACCCTAATGCTTGCTATAAGCACATCTTATACTTTTGTAATAAAATTCACTATCATGCAAAGATCCTCTGAAAATGGAAGCAAAAGCTACAACAAAAAGATTATCAATTCATAATTCCTACCAAAAGATTTTTGTAAAAATAATCTTACAAAAGTGCAAAATAAAAACCATACCATCCGCCATTGAAATATCATCCAATGACAAAGAAAACACAATGGTACCATTCTTACAACCTCACATAGTTATTTCACTTGACCAGATCCCAATATTATAAAATAGTAACCAATAGCCAACATAGAATTCAGATTTATTAAAGAAATAAAAGTTCTTCAATTAACCAGTAGTCTGAAGAGAACAAATGATTTTTGACCATGTTATCTAAAATGTACTGAAAACTAATTTTTGTGTTTTCATGAAATTAATATTACCAGTATTTACCTACAGTGATCTTGCAATATTCCCATCAATCAGCAAGAAGAAGAAAGATATCTATACAAACCTACATATGGTCCACCAGGTTTAATAACTTTTGTGCTTCGGTTGCGGGATTCCTCCTCTGCCTGGGTCATTCTTTCTCGTGTCATCTGATACGAATCGTTTGTTGCACACACTGTAATTTTATCTTGTATAAATCCCAGGCAATCAAGCTGGGAGGCTCCAGAGCTGTCAAGTAAGGCGATCACTTTGTTAGACATGCCCCTCATTTTGTACAATAAAGTACAATAAAGAATTGTGCAATCCTAAAATCAGCAGCCCAAATAAGAAATGAAATCCTAAATAACTAATATTAGTAATTTTTAACTGTAAAGATTATTTAAAATATTTGAGTTTCTCTTCTTCATTTCATGTCACTTTTTAAAAAATTATTATTGTGAATAGAGTGGATGAAGTGAGCTCTCGGAGATCAAATCCATGAAATTTTTTTGGGAAAATCAGCATTTGGAGTGAATACCAGAATCTTGATAGGCAC
This sequence comes from Corynorhinus townsendii, assembly GCA_026230045.1. NCBI lineage: Eukaryota > Metazoa > Chordata > Mammalia > Chiroptera > Vespertilionidae > Corynorhinus > Corynorhinus townsendii. Next base: position 29,048,158 of record JAPDVU010000012.1, read on the forward strand.
TATAGTTCTTTCATTTAACAGTCAAATATTTTTAAGAATTAGCTACCACTGATATGAGAAACGTTAAAAGTTCACTTTTAGTGGAACCATAATATACATGGTTGATAGAAAGACTAGATGAAACAAACACACCACAATTCTTTTGATTATTAATAAGATATTAATTTTAAATCTAAAATGCTGCCACATTAAAACTTACTTTATTAGTATTAGCCCAAAGATTCTAAACATTTGTAGAATTTATATTTAATGCGTTGTTAAATCTCTATAAGCTGACCTATTTATATAGCAAATATTGAAGAAAATACTGGATAAGAGATTTTGTCAGAAATAATTATCATGGCCTTAAAACAGATTGGACTATAAAAGTAAGGAAAATGCCATTGCAGCTCTGATATTTGATTTCCAAACTTATTTGGAAATAGCTTTGCTATAAAGCTAAAAAAGAAGTTAATAAAAATTTTATAAATTGCTAATAACTGTACAAATACTTTCAAAAAATCGGTTCATTCATCTCATAAATATTTATGGTGCAGGGACTGCATGCCAGCAATGTATGAATACACAGGCTATTACAAGGACTGAGACAGATGTGGTCCCTCTTCCAAGGAGCTCTCTGTCTCATGGGTGACAAGGATGAGCGAACTGGAAATTATGACACAATGTGATAAATGCCATGGGTAGGGAACTCCCAGGAAGTGCTGCATCTGGACGTGTGGGAGAAGGGAGAGGCAAAGGCTTCCTGGAAGAAGTGATGCCCAAGTGACCTAGAGGGATGACTAGACAAAGGGGAAGAAGGACAGAAATGTTCTAGGACTGTGGTCGGCAAACTGCGGCTCACGAGCCACATGCGGCTCTTTGGCCCCTTGAGTGTGGCTCTTCCACAAAATATCACGGCCTGGGTGAGACTATTTTGAAGAAGTGGCATTAGAAGAAGTGTAAGTTTAAAAAATTTGTCTCTCAAAAGAAATTTCAATCATTGTACTGTTGATATCTGGCTCTGTTGACTAATGAGTTTGCCAACCACTGGTCTAGGAGGATAAGCAACCTGTGCAGACCCAGGGAGAACAAGGAAGAGTTTTTTAGTTAAGCCAAACAGAGTTGTAAAGGACAATTAGAGATGAGGCTGAAGAGGGCATGAGAAGTACATTACACAGGGCTTTGAGGCCCTGGTATGGATTTTGGACTTTATCCCAAGAATAACAGAAGCTGAAAATATCTCCTTTGTATTGTAGAAAGATCAATTTGGATAAAGAACAGATTGAGAGGAAGAAGGTAGGAAAGCAGTTAGGAGGCTACTAAAGAACTACAGGCAAGAAGTGTTGACTTGAACCAGAGTAGGGTGGTGTGAATGTGAAATAGTAAACAGATTCCAGAGATAGCGAGGAGGCAGAATTGATAGGATTTGGTCAGTCACTGGCCATAAAGGAAGAGAGTGGAGAATAGAAGTTAAAGAACATGCCCAGGTTACCAAGTGTGGAGCTGACACTTATTGAGACACTGGGATGGGGTTGGAAGAGAGAAAATAAGTTTTATGATGGACATGGTGACTAAAAAAATGAGGAGACATCTCAAGAGGGAACCAACTGTGAAGAATACTAATATCTAGAATAAGCAATAAGAAGATGAAAAGACCACAGGAGACTGAAAAGGTAAGCCAAGGAAACCAGAAAAGCAGTGTGTCATGGAAGCCACAGATACAGAATGCTTCAAGAATCAGAGTGGTCAACAGTGTGAAATGCTGGCTACAAGTCTAGAGTATTAAGAAACTAATAAGCATTCACTGGATTCAGAGCAAGGAGTTCAAGGACTCCCATGACGGAGCAGTTTCAGTGGAATGGTAGAGACTGACGCCAGGCTTTGGCTCCAGAAATGACTGCAAATGAGATTGTTCGTCTTTATTTTCTTTTTTAATGAGACTCACCTGAGCATGTATGAATGCTCAGAAACTGATAAAGGAGAGGAATGAGAGAGGGAGAAGAGATTTAAGCCTCAGGAGAATCAGGATGGAGAAGAAAAAGAGGACTAGAAGATTGCATTAGAGTACAGAAAAGACCACAGGTGGCAGGAAGTTTGAATTCCAAGATCTCCCACTACTTACTATGTAATTTACATAGTGAGAATAAGCTGAATGTGTTGCCAATCACAATGAAGTTTTAGTTTGCACAATTCAAGATCAAGTTAGAACTCTTTCAGTGATGTGTCTTATTTTATATCTCCGCTTACTGTGCTCACTTGAAATACAACTTTCTCAACTTGCACAATTCAAGATCAAGAAACAGATCTTTACATTAAAACTAAACCCTGCAGGCAAGAAGGTACTCTCTAGAATTCTCCATTCATCCCTTTTCAACTGAGGTACCTTAAAAGTTCAAATATGCTGACATCCTATCCTATATAATAAAAGCCTAATATGCTAAGTGTCTGGTCGTCCACTAGTCTGTTCAACCAATCAAAGCATAATATGCTAATGATATGCTAAGGCCGCTCAACCACTCACTATGACGTGCACTGACCACCAGGAGTCAGGCGCTCTGACTGGTAGGTTAGCTTGCTGCTGGTGTCTGCCCGATTGGGACTGAGCGAGACGGGCTGGACACCCTGGAGCCCTCCCTTGGTCCCTCCTTGGCTGGCCAACCTCCCGCGTCCCTCTCCAGCCCCAATCGTGCACCGATGGGGTCCCTCGGCCTGGTATGTGCCCTCTCGCAATCTGGGACCCTTTGGGGGATGTCGGAGAGCGGGTTTCGGCCTGATCCCACAGGCCAGACTGGGGGGGCCCCACTGGTGCATGAATTCGTGCACTGGGCCTCTAGTACGTATATAAACATTCTATGTTTTTTCTCTTTCCTAGCTCACTGTTTCCCATACTTGAGTGCCCCAAACTATGTATTTTCACTAGGTCTGTGAATGAGCAAATTTAAGGAATTTTTGAAAAGTAAATTTGACTTTGGGATTTCCTCCATTTTACATAGGAGAAAGTGTGGTTTAAGGAGATTTATAAAAAAAAGGTAAGAAAGGAGACTAGTTAATATGTAGTTTTTGACCATCTATTTATTAAATATTTAATTTGAGCTCCACCAGTACTGTAAGACTAGAAAAAGGGTATAAGAAAGCCCCTGCCTTTGAGGAGCTTGCACAATTGCATGAAAGACAGGATCCATTGGAAAAATAAAAATTAAATAGAATAGAAAGGTGAATACAGATAAAAAGGTTTGCTTGCCAGGTTGAGAACTGAAAATTTGAGTACTTTTGGTTTTTTAGTGGCAAATTTCAATTTATACCATACCACACCACTTTATAAAGCACTTTGAATACTTTTATACTTGGATCACACTTTTTATACAGCACACTTGGATCATAGCATTGTATTTGCCCCAAATTTTTTCACAATAATTATTTCTTTTCTCTTGCTGCATCATGTATAGTTTTAAGTGACCTTAAATCCTTCTCCAAACAAGCAAAGTAGAAATAAGCACATAGGATATTTGTGATGTAAGGGAGAAACCATATCACCTATGATGATATGACTGGTATTGAAAAAGGAATTAAGTTCTTTAATAAAATTCCTAAGGGGACATAGTTCAATTTGATGTCAAAATGATATCACTATCTTATTCTATCGTATATAATAAAAGGCTAATATGCAAATAGACTGATCAGTGGAACAACCAACCAACCACACCAGTTGCTATGACGTGTGCTGACCACCAGGAGATGCATGCGGACATTGGCAGCAGGCGGCAGAGCACTGAACATGGCAGGTGTCGGCTGCGGTGGGATGGTAGAGCAGGTGAGTGGGGGCAGGTGAGTGGGGGCGCCAGACCAAGGTGGGGTGCCGGTCACTGTCATCAGGGAGAACCTCTGGTGGTTACTGAAAATTCTTTGCTCCCGTGCACCATGGTCACGCCCGGTGCTTGCACATGCTGCTGGCACCAGCCCCGCTCACAACTGCTGCCAGCACCCAGCGCTGGCCCTGATTGCTTTGTGCCATCAGCAGGTCCGAGTGGCGGCTGCCAGCCTGATCACCCCTCAGGGTTTCTCAACCTCCCCCTGTTCCTGAGGGGCGATCAGGGCTGGCAGCTGCTCTTGCACCTGCTGCCAGTGATGGCCCCTCTTGCACCCGCAGCCAGTGCCAGAGCCGCTGCTCATACCTGCTGCTGGTGGGACTGGCCCCGGTCGCTCGGCACCGTCAGAGGGTGCAAGCGGTGTCTGCAAGCCCCGATCATCCCTGAGGGCTTCTCCACTTCCCGCCGATCATCCCTGAGGGCAGCAGCCACCGCTCACACCTGCTGATGGTGCCAGTCCCACTTGCACCTTCTGCTGGTGCCAGCACCAAACACTCCAAGCTGTCAGGGGGTATGAGTGGGGCCAGTGCCATCAGCACGTGGGAGTGGCGGCAATGGGAGCAGGGCTGCAAGCAGACAGGGGATCCAGGCCATGGCAGGAGAGGCTGGGCGAGGGCGCGGAGGATTGGCCGAGACCCACCCCTGTGCCCACCGCAGCCTCTTAGCCCACAGTTCCCTTCAAGGTGCACGAATTCATGCACTGGGCCCATAGTAATGGAATAATTCTGTAAAAACAAGCATTCCAGGTGAATGCATCACAATTAGAAATCAGTATGCAGTGTGGTATGCAATAAGCACTGGACTAAAATTAGGAGAACTCAGTTCTCATTCAGCCCAGTCACTAACTAAATAGTTATGTAACTGTGGGTAAGTCACCTGTAAAAAGATGAGGTTGAACAATTACCAATTACCTTATATGTGGTGATTCTATAACTGATTGTAATACTTCCCCATAGAGCTTTCTGCAATGGTGAAAATGATTAATATCTTTGCTGTCCACTCTGATAGCAACCAGACACCTGGCTATGGAGCCTGTAATGTGTGGTTAGTCTAGGTGAAGAAGTAAAAGTTTTAAATTTTATTTCACTTTTATATGAAATATGTAAATAGCGACATGTGCTCAGTAGCTATCCCAGTGAATAGTGCAGAAAGGTCTATAAAATTTATAACATGCAATTTATACCAAAAAAATAAGTTTGGAAGTGGGCAATTTTTAGAAAGCAAAATTAACATATACTTAGGGGGATAGGCAGATTAAAAGGTAGTCACCTTAAATGAGAGGAGAAATTTAAACTCTTTCAGTGATGTGTCTTATTTTATATTTCTGCCTACTGTGCTCACTTGAAACACACCTTTCCCTTCATCTTTCTCTCATGCACAGCAAGCATAAACACAGCTTCAAGTGAAGCGAGACAAGATAGGGGTGGATGGCCCAAGGCACTTTGGGCCAATATCAGTGACTCCTGGAAGGCTGGGGGCTCTAAGGCCTTGTCTTTATCCACAGGAGGAACAACTCCCCCCTACTCAAGGGGCCCATTCTTTAATCAGAAACAACCACAGCAAAGAAGAGTGAGACAAGCAGCTTATTGTGCAGAGAATCTAAGTAGATAAGAGTTCCATGGTACCCTGGGATGTGGGTGTGTATTCTTGTCTTCTTTCTTAAAAAAAAAAAAAAAAAATCAGAAATGACTGCTATGCTGGGGTTAATTTCTTATTTTCATTCTGCTGCAGAATAAAGATTTTTAAAAATCTACTTTAAAATAAGGCTTGCAAAGGGAAGAAGAAAAAGAATATGTAAGGTATATAGGATTTTTTCCTCCTTTACCCTTAAGTACTAGTCTTGAGTGTACTATAAAAGGCACTCTTATTTAAATGCAGTGAATATAAATTTTTAAAAATCCCCAAACTTATCTTTAATAAAACAAGCAAATAAACCATGTTTTATAGGTTAAAAAAATCTTTACTTTAAAAATCCCTCAAGAGTAAGAATGTTAAAATTTTTGTGATCGTTGCCCACAGTGACAAATACAATTTCTAGTACAGAGTAGGTGCTCAATATTCCTCAAATACTGTAAATAAATGAGCTTTGCCATTCAATTCAATAAATATTTATAAATAACTACTATGTATTTTATTGTTTAATTTTTAAAAAACCCTCAGAGAAAAATGATTTTCCCCTTAGCATACCCTAAAATGTACTTACCTGGAGAATCTCTGCTGAATGCAGTCAAAACTGCCCTGAGGGTTGTCTTTACCCACATTTGACAAATAGAAGTTAAATGTATGCACTTCATTGATGGGATCATTTCTGGGAATTTTGACAAGCTAAAAGGAGAGAAAAAGAGAAAAACACCTCAAATTATAAATTTTCTATAAAATGATCTGATGGCTGACTGTCTTTCAAGTAACGTTCACTTTATACCCGAGCCCTATTTTGCATTTAAGTTACCCAATCATCTAAGAAATCTGGCAAGTATATCTATAACTCACCATATTCTTGTGTTCACTTTTTACCCTAAAGTGCCAGTAATCACTTCTACCCATCAATTAGTTTATGAGAGGAACCATCTTCATTGCAAATAAGCAAATAATTATAGTTCACATGAAAGAGTTACTAGTGAATTGGCCAAAAAGTTCATCCTCTTTTGAGTTACACAGGATCTCAAATATATTTAATTTAAATCTTGCTACTTTGAGCAATATTTTTGAAGAATATCTAGCAGCATAAGGTGAATGCCATAATTACATTCATAGCAAAACGAACCCCTCATTCATGCTTATGCTCATAGAACAGGGTCAGCAGCCTACTGAGATGATTTTGCAAGGCACTCTGAGGCTGAGCCCCAGGCAACACTGTGAAACAGGGTATGTTTTCCATGCTCCTGCTCAAAGTCTGATTTCTCTACTAGATGAGGGAAGGGATAGGACTGCTCTAGGTACCTGAGTCCCTGCACCAGGATCCTATTCCTGGCACATGATAGAAGCTTCATAAACATCTGTGAACAAATGAACTGGAACATTCTCACTGTCTTTAAACTGTTCTACCCTTTCCAGCTCCCAAAACCTTTTTTTCCTTGGGTCTGCAGGGGCCACCATGGGGACAATTACAAAAAGGTTTTGTTGGCACAAATGTAAAATATGACATCCTGCTGTCCAGCCCCCAAATACACATAGTCTTAGTAATTTAGTTCGAAACTGGGAGGGGAAAGTGTTGTATAATTCTCATTCTTCTCCCTGCATCTCTCCTTTCCATGATTGGAAGATTAAGACTCAGAGTTAACTGGCTGCCGGATGTGTGTGCATGCACACACATACACATACACATACAAACACTCATAAATGTGCTAGTAAGTATAAGTATATATGACCTCTACATCAGTGGTTTTCAGAGCTGCAGCAATGCAGATGGTACAGACTGACCTAATCTCAGGCACTTACTGGAAAAGATCCGAATAAGATGTCATCAAGTGATCTTTATATCTTCAAAATTTCAAAAGCTTAAATTACATGGTCTATAGATGTAGTGTATCTAATTTCCTGAAGATGGTACAAATTAGATTCAAATTTTATTTGTATCAATATCTAAATATACTCTTACAAATAAAATGGATATAGAAAGGAGTACTAATGTTTATAGCTGGTAAGTCTGCATAACAGTTTGGTCCCATGGGGAGTAAAATAGGAGACTGACTTAGTGGAAAGAGCAGGTTGTGAGTGACAATTTGGGCAGGCAGGGTTGAGGTAGGGTGGGGGGAATGGAGACTTCAGAACTAAACCAAGGGGACCTCAGAGGGAACTGTTAAGGCCACAGCTAAGGTGGGATTTGAGAGCTTGTCTAATCAAGGGCAATAAATGAGACATTTCAGAGACTAGATGTGAGGAAACTTGCGAGTACTCATCACTCATCTCTCTGACATATAGGAGCCTATTCCACAGTGAAATAGGAGTCAGTCTTTTCTTCCAGAATGGTCACAAAGCATTTTCTTATCAACTGGCCTTTGAATTTATGGAATATGAAAGGGAGATGAAAATGAAATTACTGTTATTGGTAGGCCTAAGGTCAACTTCTAGGGACTGGGCTAGCCACCATGGGAAAAGAAATTCTGAAGTCTGATTTAGAAGCCATCTTGGAAGAGTATCCCTTTAGTGATAGGAATGTCTCAATTAATTATAGTATTTTAAGCTTTTTCTATAGGTAAGTGGAAATAACTTTATATTTATATATTCTAAATATGGTCAGCTTGAAATTTTTAGCTAAATGCCTTAAGAATGAAGTATTTTAAAAGTATCAAAGACTATGATTCCAAACAGCTTCTTATTCAAGATGAAGAATATAAAAATATACCACCATGTTCTGGGTAACTGGAAAAGTAGATTTTAAATTTCATTCCAAAAATGAAAGATGGAAAATCAAAGATTTAGGACCACATTCCACAACCCTCCTCCCAAACTCCAGTCTGTCTTTGATAAAAAGCTCTGCAGAAAAAGTTTCAGGAAACTTTCAGACATTTATAATTAACATAAACACTGTATACTGAGATTTGTAAGTCAAGGCTTCTAATTATTCTGAGATACAAGCTCAAGCATGTGGCAATTGAATACTGCCTGAAAGGTCATTTCAACATCAAGTCACAGATCTTCTATTTACATAAGGATGTAGGGCAGAAATGCAATGTGCACACTACTGCAAATTTCTCACATGGGTATGCTAACTTCTGCTTAAAAGCCATTGGTACCTTTACTTGCAGGGGTTACTTACCCTTAAGTCAAATACTTCCTACTCAATATTAGATTGAGGTAACACACTAGATTAAAAATAAGACCATCAGGTTTTTCTTTAACATTTGCTTAAAATAAGTGCTTTATTCTTTTGTGGGTATTACAAATGATTTAAACTTACAGAAGCTTTTCTTGAACAGTAATTCTGTGAGTTTTAATATCGAGCCTTTCCTGCTAAGGTGACTACAAACACACAATGAGATGCTTGTGACCTAGTAGTACCACAGCTTGATATGATAATGCTTGGTCTTTAAAGCAGACTCATCGTGCTGACAGGCCTTAGAAATCATCTAACTGAATTTCTTCATTTCATAGAAAAGGAACAGAGCGAGGTTCAGTGACTTGCTCAAGGGTTATGACTCTACTTAAAAATGCAACTCCTTACTCCTGACCTCCTAACCCTGCCCCCATGTTTGTCTAGAGCACTTAGTACCTGCACTAAATCACAAAGTATGTTTATTCTCTTTTTCCCCTGACTATAATATAGTCCTTAGAAAGATGGAGACTTTTGTCTGGTTTGTTCCCTGTATATATCACCAGCATCTTAAACAATGTGTGGTACAAAGTAGTCACTCCATACATGTTTGTTGAATGAATGAAACAGCTGATTAATGCCTAAGCCAGTTCTAGAACAACTAATGTGTCTGCTCTCTTTCCACCAGTATTTCCAAAGCATGTTGAAAAGTTTCCTTATATAAAAAAAGGTTTCTATCTTCAAATAAATTTGGGAAATGCCTGGTTAAACTAAACAACTTTCTTTGCTATAAGTTCTTTCAAATTAGTCATTTCCCAATTTGTATGACCTCAGAACCCATCTCCTCTGATATCTCAGGAGGCCAGCGTTGCTCGTAGTATTATTTAACTACGCTATCTATTATTTTGCTACATATACACTATATATCTTACTTTGGATATAGATAAAGATTGCTATAAACATTTAAACTTTAGAATTCCTCATTGTTCTCAAATCCTTTCCACACTTTTAATGATTGTGTCAGTTTAGCTAGAGGAGTGCATTTGCATGTACTGTTCAGGTGTCAGAGTTTAGGGGCAGCATAAAATATCTAGAATCAGAACAGAAAACAGAAACCTCAACCTGAAAGCCACAAGTCCTATTTTTCAAACTAGAGCTGTAGTTATGACTTAAGGCCTAACATTATGGGTTTAGGAAGGAAAACAAAAAGGCCTCTCAGATCAGCCCAGATGTGGAAACCAAAGGAGTGGGTTTGGGAGAGCAGGAAAGGCAGGGTATCTTTCACTGGCAATAGAAAACATTAAGTAGCATTACAGAAATCAATAAGAAATAAATATTCCCACTGACAGAGAATGGCAGGGGTAGATAGGGTCCCATACATGCTAGAAATACCTGAAATTTCCACATGATACTTTACTGAGACAACTAGTGCAAAATGCTAAATTTTCTAGCACAAAAAGAAAATACTGGCAGTTATAAAAAAATTCAGGCCATGTAGCAATGAATATGTATAATTCAGGAAAAAGTAAGTCCATTTATTTCCTTGTATTCTTTGTCTTAAGCAAGATGTGTATTAAAGAAAAAAGTGAAGTACAATATCTTTCCCTATTATTCTTCACATAACTTCTTTAGATCCAGTTATTAAAAGTTCTTGATGAAAGGATATAATAAGCTAATATTGAGCTTTCTTGGTTATGTTACTTCTATAGGGTATATGGCTTATTAGAAAAATCATTTCTTGAGAATTGTATTTTCATCCCTAATATATTCTTTCAAATTCATGGCCATTTTGGAGAAACCATTGATGACAATATTTCAAAACTAATTTCAGAGAATCCAAGATGGCGGCATAGGTAAACACCTAAACTGCTGCCTCGCGCAACAATTTCAAAAATTCAACTAAAAGACAAAACGTCTATCACCCAGAACCACGGGAAAGCTGGCTGAGTGGAAGTTCTACAACTAGAAGGAAAGGGAAAAGAGCATCGAGACGTGCACGAGCGCTGAAAAGCTGAGGTACGGAGGCGCGTGATCCGGGCTGGCGGCGGGCGTTGCTTTTTTCAACCCAAAGGGAGACAAGCCCCCAATTACTCTGAAATCCAGTTTCTGGGGAGACGCGGGGGACCCAAACTCCTACGGGGAGAAGCTGGACTGTCTGCCAGTGAGGGGGGCTTACTTGCAGAGCTGCGCGCAGGAATAATTGTTTACAGCACTGGGGCACAGGACTCCGGGACGCCCTTGGGGACACAGAGCCGGCTAACTAGCAGCCATTGCTGTTTGCCACGCCCTAGCCTAGTGACGCCCTGAGGCCCCGCCCTGCACAACCTACAAACCCACCCAAGCTCCAAGCAGCAGCGTTAGCAGAAGAAAGCCCCGCCCTATCGCAGCTTAACCTAGCAAACTTGCAGCCTGGGTCAGACAGCTCCAAAACCTCCAAACCCCAAGCAAAGAGGAGAAAACTGTAGCTCTCACTGTAGCTCCTGCTGGATGGCCTCAGACAGTAGCTGACCTGCACCCCATTGGAGATCCAGAAGCCAGTGTACCTAGTGGTCAGAGTGAGACACCAGATTTCAACTCCTCACATCCATAAGTGACACATTCAAAGGCAGACTCAGTGAGCACCAAAGCCCCACTGAAACAAGTCCTGCCCCATAAGTGTGTCTTCAGTGCAGCAGTTCTTCCATTATAGACACAGTGAGTGCTCACAGCTAATTGGCCTGGAGGTCAATTCCTCCCAGTATACCAACAGCAATTAAGGCTTTAACTGCACCAAGTCTTTACACTCAGCCCACAAAGGGGTGTACCAAGAGTGTCCACATCAGGTGATTGGGGAGGCTGAGCTACTGCCCCCTATAGGTCACCTACCACACAAAGCTACTCCATCAACACAGGGAAGCAGCCAAAATGAGGAGACAAAGAAACATGTCACGAATGAAAGAAACGGAGGAAAGCAAACTACTGGATGACATAGAGTTCAGAACCACATTTATAAGGTTACTCAAGAATCTTCTTAAAACCGCTGAGAAACTTGATGAGACCTTCAAGGAGCTTAATGAGAATGCCAAAAAAATGGAAAAGGATCAGTCAGAAATGAAGCATACACTGTCTGAAATAAAGAATATACAGAAACTCAACTGTAGATCAACGTACCCCAAGAATCAAACCAAAGATCTGAAATATGTGGAAACAAAAAACATCCAACCAGAAAAACAAAAAGAAAAAAGAATCCAAAAATATGAAGATAGTGTAAGGAGCCTCTGGGACAACTTTAAGCGAACCAACATCCGAATTTTTGGGGTGCCAGAAGAAGGGAGAGAGCAAAATATTGAAAACCTATTAGAAGAAATAATGACAGAAAATTTTCCCTGCCTGGTGAAAGAAATAGATGTACAAGTCCAGGAAGCACACAGAACCCCATACAAGAGGAATCCAAAGAGGACCACACCAAGACACATCATAATTAAAATGCCAAGGGCAAAAGACAAAGAGAGAATATTAAAAGCAGCAAGAGAAAAACAGTTAATTACCTACAAGGGAGTACCCATACGACTGTCAGCTGATTTCTCAACAGAAACTATGCAGGCCAGAAGGGAGTGGCAAGAAATATTCAAAGTGATGAACAGCAAGAACCTACAGCCAAGATTACTCTACCCAGCAAAGCTATCATTCAGAGTTGAAGGTCAGATAAAGAGCTTCACAGACAAGAAAAAGCTAAAGGAGTTCATCACCACCAAACCAGGATTACATGAAATGCTGAAGGGTATTCTTTAAGGAGAGGAAGAAGAAGAAAAAGGTAAAGATAAAAATTATGAACAACAAAATGACATCAAATACATACCTACCAACAAATGAATCTAAAAATCAAGTGAATAAAAAATCTGAAGAACAGAATGGACTGGTGAATATAATAGAATCAGGGACATAGAAAGGGAGTGAACTGACGATTCTCAGGGGAAGCAGGTGTGAGGGGTGCGGGAAGAGATTGGACAAAAATCTTACTCCTATGGATGAAGACAATGGCGGGGGTAAGGGCATGGGGTGGGGTGGGGAATCAGGTGGAGGGGAGCTATGGGGGAAAAATAGAGGAACACCTGTAATAATCTGAACAATAAAGATTTATTTAAAAAAAAAAAAAACTAATTTCAATTGGTTATGAATAAGCAATAACATTTATAGAAATAAAGTGTTAATTTTTAAAAGTCAAATACACCCAAGTTACTATATAATTAAAACTAAAAACAAAAAGCAAAAACACACACAAAAAAACAACTTCCTTGAGTAATTTTTGGCTCTGTTAATATGAAATCAGTCTTATAAATGTGTCTAATAAGATGACGTTGATTGATGGATTTGTTCATTTAATTCATTTATTCCATAAACATTAACTGAGTGCCCACTATGTCAGGCACTATTCTAGTTCCTGTGATACATTAATAAATAAAACTGACAAAGATCCCTGCATTTAGGCACATATGTATAGAAATCCAGGAGTGAGATGATGGTGACTTGGATAAGGAAATGGGAGAAGTAGATGGATTTGGGATACAATCTGCAAGATTCCTAGACATACTGAATGTGAGGAATGTAAGAAAGAGAGAAATCAAGGATAACACTAATGTGTTTTCCCTTAAGAGAATGGAGTTGTGTGTGTATATACAAATATATTTATGTGTCTATATATGTGTATATAGTATCTTGAATATGATAATAAGTATTAATATAACTAAATCAATCCATACTAGGTAAGTGCATTAAAATACAAATGACCAATGCTGGTTTCACCAGCTAAAAAGGGGGCTTCAAAGTGAGTTCTGTTTTGACTCATTTTGTAGTGTCATGGCTAAAAATTATTTAGAAAAGACCAGGTGGCTGGGTCTTTTGGTTGGTGGATGGGTATTTCCAGGAAAAAAAAAAAAAAAAAGAAGGTGGGTGTATATTTGACAGTTATTGGCAGAGGAAATATGCAAATAGCAAATACTAGAGATACTGTATCAGGGGAAAGGTACACGGATTATGAAGCATGAGAGAACAGAAAATCTGTATTTGAAAATTACTGTAAAACTGATATAAGCGCCAAAGTAGCTTTTAGAAGGAAAGTGAGAAAGCCACTGAAGTCTGTTCAAACTTCATGGCTATTAATCCACAAGTCTTTCTTTGATAGCAAAAACTAAAACCTCTCATTCAGTTCTGTAACTGTCATAAAACTGCTTTTCATTTTTATTTTATTAATCAGTCCCTTCTAAAATTTAAGTCTATTCCTTAGAATCAATGCTTATATATAGAAAAGAATTCCCATCTTATCCCTAAATCTGCCCACCCTCCCACATCATCCATCTCCCAGTTCATAAACTGCTATTTACCTAGTGACTGAGGTTACTGGCATCCTGGGGAGTCAACTGGACTCTTCTCTCACACCACTGAACACTCCTCAACATCCAGATAACCATAGCCCTACTGCTTTTACTTCCTAAATGATCTCTCAAATGTATGTTCTCATCTCCTTCCTCTGCTTTGGGTCAATATCACCTCTTGCTTGGTCTTTCAAACTCCACTTCTGTCTGTTCTTGGTCCCAATCCTCTAATCATTCAGCTGCCCAAACTAGTCTCATAAAATGCCCATGTCAGTCCCAAGAATAATTTATTTCTTCATGGTTCCCTATTACATATATACCTAAGCTCCTTAATAGAACATATGAGATTCCTTCTCAATAGAAGGGCCTGACTCTCCGCTTATATTTAATGTCCCCACTTCTTGTCTTGGCTTGTGCTAACTCAGTGGTCGGCAAACTCATTAGTCAACAGACCCAAATATCAACAGTACAACTATTGAAATTTCTTTTGAGAGCCAAATTTTTAAAACTTAAACTTCTTCTAACGCCACTTCTTCAAAATAGACTCACCCAGGCCGTGGTATTTTGTGGAAGAGCCAAAGAGCCACATGTGGCTTGCGAGTCGCAGTTTGCCAACCACGGTGCTAACTTATCCTTTATTTAAGACTCATTTCATAAACCCTCAGGGAGCATGCCTTTGCCAGGGAGGTAGGTTTAGAAGTCCCTGTCAGGATTCCCACAGCCCTCTGGGTCCATCTCTATGGCTGCCTTCACTAGACTGCATGCCAAGTATCTGTTTAGGTGTCATCATCCCCACCAGACTTCGAGTTCTTTGGGGGCAAGGACCATAGTCTTACTTTCACATATATTTGGGACACAGTAAATATCTAATAAAAATATATTGGATTCATGTGAAGAAACTTGGGTCTAGATTAAGTTCACTCAGAAGAAGCCTTATGATAAGGACACTAAAAAAGTAGAGATGTAGCTGAAATAGATCACTTAAGAGTCTGTGGAAAACCAGATCTTTCAGAGCAGGCAAAAATAAATAACAAAATGAAAGGAGAAGAAAAAAAACCCCACACAGTTGCCTGCTGTGTGGTACAAATATCAGGATGAGAATGTTTCTGACCTCTCTTGTGCTATATTTAGACCAAGTGGCTTCCTGGGTTTGTGGAACTTACAAAATTTGTAAGTTTTATTTTTTTAAAGTATCTTTATTAAACACTCACAAAATATTCTGGCCTCCCCAAATTCCATTCAAAAATAATGATCCAGCATCTTTAAGCCACTTTATATTTTAAAGGATTTAGGGAGACCACAGTAAGTAATTATCAATTTAGTAATTCTCCTGATGAAGCAGGAAGCAGAATTTTGTTTTTAAAATGATTTATTTCTTCAAAACCCAAACCTGAATTCTACAAGGAAAAATATCTTAAGTGTGTTTGTCAATTTCCAAATTCATTGCCAATCTTCTCCTTTTCTTGCTCTCTTGGAGTCTTGAGGAAAGCTCTTTTTCTGTCATACCAGGAAGGAACTGCTACAGAAACATAGGTGGGAAGAAAATTGACGCATGGCAGTCAGAGACAGTTGTGTAAGTCTAGGGCAGTGGTCAGCAAACTGTGTCTCGCGAGCCACATGCAGCTTCTGAGCCGCGGTTTGCCGCTCTGTTGACTAATGAGTTTGCTGACCACTGGTCTAGGAGAGAGACTGATACTTAACAGTTGTGAACCCTCAAGATTAAGTTGCTGAAAGTGGCCCAGGCCCTAGATTTTGCAATACACATGGTTTCACCCCAACTCAATGTTACCACGAAAACTTGTAAATTTAGTAACATAAATAATATTTAAGTCTGAAGACTATTTCTATACAGACTTGGAAGTATTTGTAACTCTTAATTCTCCATTTTTCAACATCAATAATAGCCAAACCTTTTTAAAAGCTATAGAATAATATTTAAAAAAAATCTTATGGGGATGCCCTAGCTGGTTTGGCTCAGTGGATAGTGTCAATCTGTGGACCGAAGGGTCCCAGGTTTATTCCAGTCAAGGGCACATGCCGAGATTGCCAGCTTGATCCCCAGTAGGGGACGTGCAGGAGGCAGCCAATCAATGATTCTCTCCCATCACTGATGTTTCTATCTCTCTCTCCCTTCCTCTCTGAAATCAATAAAAATACATTAAAAAACCAAAATCTTATGGGGAAACCAACCACGTATTACAAACAGAATCAGAGCTGCTCTGGGTGAGGAAAGGAATAGTGAGTGACTGGGAATGCTAAGGCAGCCTCAATGATAACATCAAAAAATCTCCAGGCTCAGGACCAAAGACACAAAACCACAGCTCTACATTAAGGAAAAAGAAATAGCAATAAGATGTACCATAGCCAGAGGATATAACTGTATTAATGAAATTTTAGTCACATCTTAAATGACGAACATGACAGATTGTTTACAAAATATGAACTCTTCTGTGCCTTTTTTAATGCTAATTAGTGCCAAATACTTGAAGGATTCCAAAGATAGGAAACGGTGTACTATTGCCTTGTTCTCTTTGCTTTTAAAAATGTTTTCTTTATTATTGGGTCAGCTTGTATTTCCAGTTCAAAAGTGGGTTTCCCTCAATGTTATGAGAAGAAAAAAGTAAGAAATCTTTTACACACAGATGAAAGGGGGAAGTGCAAATAGACTACAACCAGTATGCTAGCTAGGTCATGAGCTCTGCAGCAAATTGCTCAGTTTCCAAGTCTGACTCCAGAGTCTCTTATCTGCATTACTTGTAACTTAACCTCTTTAATCCTGTTTCCTCATCAGTACAATGTGAATGTATTGATATTACCTTGTATGGTTGTTGTGAAATTTCAAAAGATAAACCTATCTCACCACCATTCTCTCTGACTGAATCAGAACTAATCCTGTATAGTGATAAATGTTAGACTTATTGTGGTGATCACTTGCAATATATACAAATATCAAATCATTATGTTGTATACCTGAAACTAAGATAATGTTATATGTCAATTATAGCTTAGTAATAAAAGACGGGAGTGCAAGAAATATTCAAAGTGATGAACAGCAAGAACCTACATCCAAGATTACTCTACCCAGCAAAACTATCATTCAGAATTGAAGGTCAGATAAAGAGCTTCACAGATAAGAAAAAGCTAAAGTAGTTCATCACCACCAAACCAGTATTATATGAAATGCTGAAAGGTATTCTTTAAGAAGAGGAAGAAGAAGAAAAAGGTAAAGATAAAAATTATGAACAACAAATACATATCTATCAACAAGTGAATCTAAAAATCAAGTGAATAAAAAAATCTGATGAACAAAATAAACTGTTGAATATAATAGAATCAGGGGCATAGAAAGGGAGTGGACTGACAATTCCTGGGGAGAAATTTTTTGCATAATAAGTGCCTTGTGGATACTCAAAAGTTGACAACACTTACTCTGAATACTTAGTATTTACAAAAGTAAGGGGCTGGAAACCTTCAAGGTCATAACTTAAGGATTAGCTTAAACAGAAGCCAGAAGAAGCTATCTGGGCAAACAAACCAAAAGACTAGCAATATTTCTAATTGTTCTAAACTCAGAGAGAAAAGATATAAGAATGAATAAATCACAACAGGTGTTTATGGAAGGCTGAAAAATTGCAGGTGCCTGCTGCTACTCTAGAAGGGAGTAAACACTGCTTCCCATGAGCCCTATCCAGAAAAAGAAAATGCTGCCTTCAGAGCCCCAGAGAGCCCCAGATACTAGCTACAGTACAACAAAGAAACAAAGAAAATAGAATTAAGGATTCTCATGGGAAACACAACTTTGTGACTACAGCATTCAATATTCATAAATGCAAATAATATTTTATGGGTTGTGTTTCTTTGCTTGTGTCAAAGCCTACAGTATTTTATCCTATCTAATAAAAGAGTAATATGCAAATTAACCATCACTCCGCAACAAAATGGCGGCGCCCATAGACACAAGATGGAGGTGTCCAGTCCTCTCAAGCCCGCTGGAGTCCCCCAGTCCCAGGGAGGGCTGCCAATAAGAACTGGCAGCATGCGGCCCGGGCTGTCGGCCTGGGAGGTAGCTGCGCATCCCTCCCCCACCCCATTCGATCCACTCCCAGCCCCGGCATGGGCTGCCGGCCTGTGAGCTGGATGTGCCCCCCAGGCGCAATCTGCTCAAAGCCGTGGTCTGGGCCGTTGGCCCCTGCGCCCCGGTGCGATCCGCTCCCAGCCTTAGCCCTGGCCATCGGCCTGCCAGGTGGCCGTGCACCCCCGGGGTGATCCACTCAAAGCTGCAGCCCGGGCAGTCAGCCTGGAAGGTGACCGCGCCCCTCCCCCCGCCAGCGATCAGCTCCCAGCTGCAGCCAGGGGTGTAGGTCTGGGAGGCAGCCGTGCCCCACAGAGCGATCCCCTCCCAGTGGCAGCCTGGGGTGTCAGCCTCCAAAGGGCCTGCGCCCCCATGGAGTGATTCCCCCGCCCCCCACCTATAGCCTTGGAACTTCCCTTGCCCCCAGCAGAGTGATTAAACATGGGGGGAGGGGAGTATCTGGGTGATGCTGCCCAGCAAACCTCTCCCATTGGGTATAAACTTCTGACCAGGTTAGGGAGGTAAATGGATTTTGTTTAGAATCTTTAGAAACCGCAAAGGAAATGTCTGAGGTAGGGTTTCACATCGGAAGTAACTTACAACTAATTTCTGAAAGCAAATGGGGACATTGCAGTTACATTACTGGAGAGTACCAGGAGGTCTGGAGGTTGACTTTGCAAGGGCGGTGGCAGGTGCTCCCTGCCCTGGTTCCTCAGCACCTTGGGCAGGGCTTGAGCCCACCCAGGAAGGCCTTTTCCCCTACAGTTTTCACCAAGGCAGGGAGGTTTTGTAGACATGAATAAGAAGTGCCCACGCACAAGTCCTGAAGATGCTGGGGCTGGCAGAAATGACAAACCGGGAAAAGAGCAAAACCAGAAACACCACCGATCCCAACATAGATCATCTTTTTCAGGATGGTGTGTTTCTCTCTTCTTTGTCTTCTGGAAGCAAGACAGATTCAAGTACTGATGATTCTACCAATGGAAAAGTTAAGAGAAAGAGAGGACAGAAAAGGAACAAAAGGAGAAAAGAAAGAAAGGACAAAAGATGAAACATCAAGAAAAAGAAACAGAAGGAAGAAATGAAGAAACAACCACATGATATCACCTTTCCAAGGTCTCATGAAATTCCTGTTTAAGAGTTTATTTTATGACACTTTTAGTTTGGGTTTACATTTTTACAGGTTTGTCAAGACCACAGCAGGTACACTGTCCAATATGTTAAAGAAAAAACCCTATGTAATAAAGAGGGAATATGCAGGGGAGGGCATTTGGGGGTGACCAGGCTGTCAGGGGAGGGCATTTGGGGATGATCGGGCCAGCAGGGGAACAGTTAGGCATTGATTAGGCTGGCAGGGGAGTGGTTAGGGGGTCATCAGGCTGGCAGGCAGAAGTGGTTAGGGGCAATCAAGCAGGCAGGCGAGCAGTTGGGAGCCAGCAGTCCCGGATTGTGAAAGGGATGTCCAACTGCCTGTTTAGGGGATCGGGCCTAAACAGGCAGTCGGCCATCCCCCAAGGGGTCTCAGATTGGAGAGGGTGCAGGTTGGGCTGAGGGACACACACTGCCCCCCAGTGCATGAATTTCATGCACCGGGCCTCTAGTATTTTATAAATCTTTTTCAAAACATCTATCCTGGAAATACATTCCTTAGGTAAGGTTCATTTCATAAAATGCAATTCTAGTCGGTTTTCATGTGCCAATATCCTTCAAGACTATAAAAGAAGTAAAACTATTTCTGATTTTATATGTATAAAGCTATTGATACACACAGTTCTAACCCAGACAAAAATTGCAGTTCTGACCCAGACAGAAAAAGCTAAAGGAGTTCATCACCACCAAACCAATACTACAAGAAATGTTACAAGGACTTCTTTAGTAAAAAGGGAAATAAAGGAACATAAATATAAATAATAAAATGATAATAACTACATATTAAACAATAAACACTTTAAATGTAAAAGGATTAAATGCCCAATAAAAAATATATAGAATAGCTGAATGGATAAGAAAACAAGACCCATATTTATCCTACATAATAAAGAGCTAATATGCAAATGGTCATCATACCCTCACACCGTGATGCCCTCACGCCATCACAGTCCATCACCAGGAGGCTGCATGTGCGTGGAGACCTGGCAGCGGGTCCTGGTACCTTCAGCTCTGTGGGGCGAGCCCGGGGGTCCCCAATGCCTTGCCCACCCCACCCCCGCCCTAGCGCTGGGACATGAGGCTGCGTTCCCTGCCTAGTGGGGCTTGACGGGGTTGGGCCGGCCCAGTCTTGGTGTCACCTAATGGTGGGGGGGGGGAGCCGGCTGGACACTTCTATTATAGAGAAAGGGCAAATAGCAATATTAAAATATTTCCTCTAATTAATTCCCCTTTAAAGTGCATGAATTCCATACACTTGGCATATAATAAAATATAACAAAAACCTAATATGCAAATAGACCGACTGGTGGAACGACTGGTTGTTATGATGTGTATCAGGGGGTAGATGCTCAATGCAGGAGCTGCCCCCAGCCCGCAGGTCCCAGGCCAGCCAAGGCGGGTGCTCTTGGGAGCCCCCTGATCTCCCCGCTGGTTGCCCCAAAGAAGGAGGCAACCGGTGGCGGAGAGGGGCGGGACCGGTTAATAGGCAGTACCAGGTAGTGCCAGGCCGGGTGCCAGTGGTAGCTCCCTGATCGCTCCACCGATCGCCCCATTGGTTGCCCCACAGTTCAGACCTGATCACTGTCTAGGCCTAGGGACTCTACCTGGGCCTCTAGTGTTGTCTATAAGAGACACAAATCAGATCAAATAACACACACCAACTAAAATTAAAGGAATGGGAATCACAAAAAAAGCTGAGTAACAATACTTATATCAGACAAAACTAGACTTTAAAACAAAAACTATAAGAAAAAAAAGGACATTTCATAATGATAAGAAGATATAACTCTTGTTAACATTTATGCATCCAACATAGGAGCAACTATAAAGAAAATATTGATGGACATACAGTATTAGGGTTATAGTTAGGTAACTGAAAAGGAAAAAAAAACAAAAATAAACCAGCAGTTCTGAGTTCTAAGAGAATTGGTCCTTCTAATGTAAATAAAACGGCCTGTCAAGTCTCTTAGAACAACTGCTTTATGACTGTAATAAATACAGAACTAAAAATATTCATTTTTAAGAATAGTATGCTTAAGCTGTTGGTAAACCTATCAAAGCTATGTCTTCAAATAGAGAAAGAAATATGTTGGCAAAGGACAATGGTTTACATTTAGACAGCTAAGGTAATTACTGTATTTGGATAATTCATATTGTAAAGCATTTGCTTGATTATCTTTTAGATAATTATTTAATTCTGTTAGAAGGCAGATTCATACACACCAATGTTCCTCTAGAACAATGTATTGAGGTAGCAAAATATTTTATCCACTTGCCAATAACTCACTTCATTACCCCATAAAAAAGATGGATTCATGAGAATTTTGTGATGTTCTGTTAAGAAAGAAAGGCAGCCCTGGCCAGGTAGCTCATTTGGTTAGTGTGTTGTCCTGATACTCCAGGGTTATGGGTTTGATCCCTGGTCAGGGCATATATAAGAATCAACGAATGAATGCATAAATAAGTGGAACAATAGATCAATATTTCTCTTATCTCTCTCTCCCTTCCTCTCTCTCTAAAATCAAGCAAATAAAAACTTAAAGGAAGAGAGGGACAGGGAGAAACCAAGATGGTGGCATAGGTAAACACCTAAACTGCTGACTTGCACAACAATTTCAAAACTACAACTAAAAGACAAAACGGACATCATCCAGAACCACAGGAAAGCTGGCTGAGTGGAAATTCTACAACTAGAAGGAGAGAGAAAAACATATTGAGACTCAGAGGAGCTGCAAAAGGCTGAGGTAGGGAGACGCGAGCGTGGAGAGGACTGGCAGCTGAGTGCGTGGCTGGCTTTCTCAAGCAGGAGGGAGATGGAAGCCCCCAATTGCGCTGAACTCTAGTCCTGGGCGAGACTCTGGGAACGAGACTCATTCGGGGGGAATCTGGACTGTCAGGAAAAGAGAAAAGCACACTGAGACTCAGGGGAGCTGCTGAAGGCAGAGGTACGGAGGTGCGCGCATGCAGAGAGGACTGACTGCTGAATGCGCGGCTGGCTTTCTTAAATGGGAGGGAGACAAAAACTCCCGACTGCGCTTAAGTCCAGTTCCGGGTGAGACTCTGGGAACCCAGACTCATTTGGGGAGAAACTGGACTGTCTTGCAGCGGGCGAAACTCAAGGGCGGCTTTCTCTCAGAGGTGCTTGCAGCAATTACTGAGGGACACTGAGACCCAGGGGCCTCATAGGGCAAGGCTGACGGGAAGCCAAGGCTGTCTGCTCCACCCTGAGACTCCGCCCCATCCAAGCTGAGCACAGAGGGTTTTGCAATTTTGCAAGTCTTGTCTCATAAGGGTGTTTCCAGCACAGAAGTTCTCCCAGCATAGACATAGCTGATCCTCACAGCCAATTGGCCTGGAGGTCAATTCTTCCCAGTGATACCAACAACAATCAAGGCTTAACTACAACAAGACTGTGCACACAGCCCACAAAGGGGTGCACCAAGAGTGTCCACCTCAGGTAACTGGGGAGGCTGAGCCACCAGATCCTATAGGACACCTAGCACACAAAGCTACTCTATCAACTCAGGAAAGCAGTGAAAATGTGGAGACAAAGAAACAGATCACAAATGAAAGAAATGGAGGAAAGCCAACAACTGGATATAGAGTTCAAAACCATAGTTATAAGGTTTTTCAAGAATTTCCTAGAAAAGGCTGATAAATTTAGCGAGACCCTCAAGGATATGAAAAAGGGCCAACTACAAATTAAGCACACACTGACTGAAATTAAAAATAATATACAGAGACCCAACAGCAGACTAGAGGACCACAAGAATCAAGTCAAAGATTTGAAATACAAAGAAGCAAAAAACACTCAACTGGAAAAGCAAAAAGAAGAAAGAATCAAAAAATTTGAAAATAGTGTAAGAAGCCTTTGGCCAACTTCAAACGTACCAACATCCGAATTATGGGGGTGCCAGAAGAAGAGAGAGAGCAAGATACTGAAAACCTATTTGAAGAAATAGTGACCAAAAACTTCCCCCACCTGGTGAAAGAAATAGACTTACAAGTCCAGGAAGTGCACAGAACCCCAAACAAAAGGAACCCAAAGAGGACCATACCAACACACATCATAATTAAAATGCCAGGAGCAAAAGACAAAGAGAGAATATTAAAAACAGCAAGAGAAAAACAGTTAATTACCTACAAGGGAGCACCCATTGTCATAATTGCTACAAGGGAGCACCTACGATTGTCGGGTGATTTCTCAACAGGAACTATGCAGGCCAGATGGGAGTGGCAGGAAATCTACAAAGTGATGAATAGCAAGAACCTACAACCAAGATTACTCTATCCAGCAAAACTATCATTCAGAATTGAAGGGCAGATAAAGAGCTTCACAGATAAGAAAAAGCTAAAGGAGTTCATTACCACCAAACCAGTATTATATGAAATGCTGAAAGGTATTCTTTAAGAGGAAGAAGAAGAAAAAGGTAAAGATAAAAATTATGAACAACAAATACATATCTATCAAGTGAATCTAAAAATCAAGTGAATAAAAAATCTGATGAACAGAATAAACTGTTGAATATAATAGAATCAGGGGCATAGAAAGAGAGTGGACTGACAATTCTTGAGGGGAAAGGGATGTGGGGGTTGGGGGAAGAGACTGGACAAAAACTGTACACCTATGGATGAGGACAGTGGGAGGGTGGGTAAGGGCAGAGGGTGGGGTGGGAACCGGGTGGAGGGGAGCTATGGGGGTTGGGGGGAGAGGAACAATTGTAATAATCTGAACAATAAAGATATATTAAATTTAAAAAAATAAATAAAAAGAAAGACAGGTATTTAAAGGTAAGGGTTGAAATTCAAAAGCATTAAATTATTAGGACCATAAACAATGTAAAGAGAAATAGAATGACAAAATAGCAAAATATGTAAAAAGTTAAAGAAATAGAGTATTTAGAAAACTTAGAGAAATAGAGTAATTATTTCAAAGAAAGTCCATGAATGAATAAAAACTTCTCTCCACTATAATGGGAGAAACAGAGAAATTAAAAACTCAAAACCACTCCTAGCAATAGCAGATGGAGACAACACATTTTATGATACTTCATGTTACCCATGCCAGTTAGTTTTAAGTAAAGCATACTATTAGTTTTTAAACATAAAATAATTACTTTTGAAATTTAAAAAACATGTATTCAATATTGGCCAGGGAAAACACTTCCTGACAGGCACTTAAAACAGCGGTGAAAATAGCAGCAGCAGCTTTCTGGGGTTGAGGTGGAGGTGGCAGTGGGGTGGGCAACTGGGAGACAGTTATAAATAACTTTAAAAGCATTCATACCTTCTGACCTAGTAATGCGACATCTAGGAATCTAGCCTGAAGATACAATTAGAAATGGAAGTAAAGATTTTGTTTGTTCATCATACTGTTATATAGAAACTACTAAGTAATAGGTAATGGCTAAAGAAATACTAGTGCAGCTATAAAATAAAAAGTTAGGTAGCTATTTAAAAGTAACTTTTACTATTTAATGTCAGGAAAATTCTCATGACATATGTTAAATGAAAAAAATCAGGATATAAAAAAGCAATAAGTACACTGTGAATGCAGTTTTTTAAAAGGTATGTATGAGTGTGGGAAAAAAAAACTAGAAGAAATCCAACACTAAATGTTTTTCACTGTTAGAGACATTTATTATTCATCTTTATCCTTGTATGTACTTTCATAATTCTCAAATGTGCATTCATTTGTTTTTCTATCAGAGAAACAAAAAATTCTCCTTTAAAAAATACTTAGAATTTAAGTTTTCACTATGACATTTGCTCTTCATGACTTAATCACCTTAAATGTTTTTGAAAAGATTACTTTTACAGACTCAGAAATTGTGAAATACTAGAAGACTATCCAAAATTAATCCTGACTCATAATTCTTATTCAAGTTCTCTGAAGAAGGAACAGAACACTATTTTATTTAAAAAACAAAAAGCAAAAACAAACAACAAACATCCCTAGTAGGAGGTTTTTCTTTGGTCAAATACAAAACTCTCAAACATCTGTGGAAATATGTCAGCAACATCTTTATTGTTTAGTGGAAATGGAACACTCTCAAGTACCTTCCCTCCTTAATCTGTAAAGACTGACTTTAATGAATTACCAAAACAATTAGATTAAGAGAAAACTAAAAGACATTCAGATTAGTCATTAGAAAGAATTTCTTAGTATTAATAGAATATCCTATCTAATAAAGAAGGAATATGCTAATTAATCATCACTCTATCACAAAGATGCCTGCATCCACAGCTGAGGCCAAGTTCCCATAAGGAGCCTTAACAAGCAATCAGCAGGGACCTCAGGCTACGCCCTCCCCCACCCCCGTGGGGCTTGACAGGGGACCTCAGGCTGGCAGGGCTTGACAGGGGACTTCAGGCCACACCCCCCACCCAGCAGGGCTTGACAGGGGACCTCAAGGTGCACTTCCCCTCCTGGTGCTGGGCTAGAGGACCTCAGGCTGCTACCCCCGGCCCCAGCACCAGGCTGGGGGACCTCAGGCCACGCCCCTCACCAGGAGGGGCTTGACAGGGGACCTCAAGGTGCACCCCCAGTGCTGGGTTGGGGGAACTCAGGCCATACTCCCTGCCCAGGGGGGACCTGAGGCTGCACCCCCCTGCCTGGTGGGGCTTGAAGGGGGATCTCAGGCCATGCCCCCAGCCCAGCAGGGCTTGACAGGAGATCCCAGGCCATGTCCCACACCTGGCGGGGCTTGATGGGGGACCTCAGGCCATGTGCCCCCCCTCCCTCCCTCTCCATCCTGGCACTGGGCCAGGGGACCTGAGGCTATGTTCCCTGCCCGGCAGGGCTTGACAAGGGTGGGACTTGCCAGGTCTGGATCGATCCCAATGAGGGGTGGGGGGTGGCCCAGGTCTGGGTCTGATGCGATTTTGAGGCGCATGTGGGTGGACGGGGACTTGACTCTGGGTTCCGTGGTGTGCCCCAGACTCTGACAGGAGGAAGGTTTTCATATACATTTTACTAATTTTCTTTCATCTCTGACACTTCTATTATAAAGAAAGGGCAAATAGCAATATTAAATTATTTCCTCTAATTAATCCCCTTTTAATGTGCATGAATTTTGTGCACCGGGCCACTAGTTAATATATAAATCAATGTGGCTATGCCTTATATTCTCACTCTAAAATAAGATATCCCCTGTATAACTGAGTGATTATTAAACCCTCTAAGTATCATAAAAGACTGCCCTTTTACTATGGCTGCTTTAAGTATCAATTCAACTAATATTGTGGGCCCAAACTTAATTCTCAATCAGCTCTCCATTCAGAGTTTTATTACCCAAAGGTCCTTAAAAACCTTATCTTTTAAAATTCAAACTGACTCCTACTTTTCATTCCTACAATCTGACCTTTCTAGATCTGACCCATCCCAGGGGACTTCACAATACTCCTGCTCCAAATGTCAACTGTTAACTCAGAAAGGAAAGTAGCCTCTTCTTCCAAGCCACTGATAATACCAGCACTCCTGCCTGTGCTTTCCTTCTACTTGGGAGAAAGATCACAGATGGGGAGAACATTTTCTTTCTCCACTGATAGATGACAAAGCAACTCTATCAAGTAGTTGACTAGCAAAATATTTAGCTGGTGTCTAGCTATAGATAACTTCTCAAGACCTACCTTTTCCATTTTTCTTGTCAACCTGTTTTTTAAACCTTGAATATTCATTAAGCCTTTCTTCTGGACTCTTGACATATTTAAACTTGACATCTCAAAAATTTCTTTTATGTAATTAGAACAATTAGGAAATATATAGATATATAGTAAATATAGATATATGTATTATAAATCACCATCTATGACATTTTGTATATAGCATTTGGTATACAGGTCTTACAGCTGCTTGGTTAAATTTATTTCCTAGGCATTTTATTATTTTTGATACAACTGTAAATGGAATTGTTTTTGAATTTCTCTATTGTGTATAGAAACACAACAGATTTTTGTATATTGACTTTGTATTCTGCAACTTTACTGAATTCATTACTTCTAACTGTTTTTTTTTAATGGAATCTTTAGGGTTTTCCGTATATATCATGTCATCTTCAAATAGTGACAGTTTTAATTCTTTCTTTCCAATTTAGATGTCTTTTATTTCTTTTTCTTGCCAATGGTTCTGGCTAGGACTTCCAAAACTGTGTTGAATAAAAGTGGTGAGAATGGGCCTCCTTGTCTTGTTCCTGATCTTGGAGAAAAGGCTTTCAGCTTTTCACTGTGAGTGTGATGTCAACTGTGGATTGGCATATACATAGCCTTTATTATGTTGAGGAACATTCCCTTTATGTTTTGTTGAGAGTTGTTTTTTTAAGTCACAAATAGATGTTGAATTTTGCCAAATGCCTTTTCTGCATCTATTGAGATGATCATATGATTTTTATCCTTCATTTTGTTAATTTGGTATATCACACTGACTAATTTGGAGATGTTAAAAATCATCTTGCATCCCTGGAATAAATTCTACTTGATCATGATATTTGATCCTTCTACTGTATTATTGAATTATATTAGTTTGCTACTGTATTATATTAGTTTGCTAATATTTTGTTGAAGACTTTTGCATCTTTATTCACCAGGGACATTGGCCTATAATATTCTTTTCTTGTGGCATACTTGTCTAGTTTTAGTATCAGGGTAAGGTTGGCCTCAAAATGAGTTTGTATTTTTGGGTAGAGTATAAGAAAGACTGGTATTAATTCTTCATTGGATATTTGGTAGAATTCACCAGTGAAGCCATCTGGCTATGAACTTTTGTTTGTCAGGAGGTTTTTGATTACTGATTCAATCTTGATAGGTTGTATATTTCTAGGAATTTATTCTGATTTGAGTCTTCTCTCTTTTTTTCTTGGTGAGTCTGGCTAATGGTTTGTCTGTCTTGTTTTCATTTCAAATACAAGCTCTTAGTTTCATTGATCTTTTCTATTATCTTTTTAGTCTCTATTGCATTTATTTATGCTCTAAGCTTTGTTATTTTCTTCCACTAATTTTGGGATTTTATTTGTTTGTTTAGTTCCTTAAGGTGTAAAATTAGGTTGTTTATGAGAAACATATTTTTGTTTGTCTGTTTCTTGAGGTAGGCATTTATTGCTATTAACTTCCCTCTTAGAACCACTGTCTCACATAAATTTTGTTATGTTGTATTTACATTTTCATTAGTCTCCAGGTATTTTTTTTCTCTTTTGATTCTTTCTTTCACCAATTAGTTGTTCAGTAGCATGTTGTTTAACCTCCACATATTAGTGAATTTTCCTTTTTTCCCCCATGAATTAATTTCTAGTTTCTATACCATTATGGTTGGAAAAGATGCTTTGCATGATTTCAATCTTCTTAAATTTATTAGGACTTGTTTGTGGCCTAACATGTGATCTATTTTAGAAAATGTTCCATGTACACTTGAAAAGAATGTGTATTCTGTTGCTTTAAGATGGGATGTTCTGTAAATATCTGTTAAGTAAATTTGGTCTAAGGCAGTGGTCGGCAAACTGCGGCTCGTGAGCTGCGCGGTTTGCCGCTCTGTTGACTAATGAGTTTGCCGACCACTGGTCTAATGTGTTCTTTAAGGCTGCTGTTTCTTAATTGAATTCCATATGGATGATCTATCCATTGATGTAAATGAGGTATTAAAGACCCCTTACTATTATTATATTGCTGTCTATTGCTCCCTTATCTATTTTAATATTTAGGTGTTCCTATGTTGGGTAAATATTTACAAACTAAGGCCCGGTGCACGAATTTGTGCACTGGGGGGTGGGGGGTGGGGTTGTCCCTTGGCCTGGCCTGTGGGATCAGGCCAAAACTGACTTTCTGACATCCCTGAAGGGTTCCAGATTGCAAGAGAG
This sequence comes from Corynorhinus townsendii, assembly GCA_026230045.1. Lineage (NCBI taxonomy): Eukaryota > Metazoa > Chordata > Mammalia > Chiroptera > Vespertilionidae > Corynorhinus > Corynorhinus townsendii. The sequence continues at coordinate 29,077,176 of JAPDVU010000012.1, forward strand.
TGCAGGCCAGGCCAAGGGACCCCACTGGTGCATGATTGGGGCCGGGGAGGGACACAGGAGGTTGACAGCTGGGGAGGGACCACGGGAAGGCTCCAGGGCATGTCTGACCCATCTTGCTCAGTCCCAATTGGCCAGACCCAAGCAGCATGTTCACCTACTGGTCAGAGTGTTCTGCCCCATAGTGGTCAGTGCACATTATAGTGAGCGGTTTAGCATATCATTAGCATATTATGCTTTGATTGGTTGAACAGATGACCAGACACTTAGCATATGAGGCTTTTATTATACAGGGTGTTATATCTTCCTATTGGATTCGTCCCTTTGTCATTATATAATGCTCTTCTTTGTCTCTTAATTATAGTCTTTGTTTTAAAGTCTGTTTTCTCTAAGTATAGCTATTCCAGCTTTCTTTTGGTTCCATTTGCATGGAATATCTTTTTCTATCCATTTACTTTCAGTCTCTGTGTGTTCTTATATCTGACCTGAGTTTCCTGTAGGCAGCATACATATTGGTCTTGTTTTTTAATTCATTCAGCCACTCTATGTCTTTGATTGAAGAAGACATTAAGGAAAAGGAAATTAAGGAAATAAAATGAAGAAGACACAAATAAATAAAAAATATTCCATGCTCAAGGACTGGAAGAATTAATATTGTCAAAATGCACATACTACTCAAAGCAATAGATTCAATGTATCTCTATCAAAATTCCAATGGCATTTTCCACAGAAATTAAGCAAATACTAAAATTTGTATGGAACATTAAAAAACAACAACAAATAGAGGGAGAAACCAAGATGGCGGCATAGATAAACACCTGAACTGCTGCTTCACACAAGAATTTCAAAACTACAACTAAAAGACAAAATGGACATCATCCAGAACCACAGGAAGGCTGGCTGAGTGGAAATTCTACAACTAGAAGGAAAAAGAAAAGCACACTGAGACTCACAGGAGCTGTAGAAGGCAGAGGTATGGAGGCGCGTGTGCAGAGAAGGCTGGCAACTGAGTATGCGGCTGGCTTTCTCAATCAGGAGGGAGACAAAAGCTCCCGACTGCTCTGAACTCCAGTTCTGGGAGAGACTCTGGGGACCCAGACTCATACAGGGAGAAACTGGACTGTCTGACAGTGGGCAAAACTTGTGGGTGGCTTTCTCTCAGAGGTGCTTGCAGCGATTACTGTGGGACACTGAGACCCAGGGGCCTCAAAGGGCAGGGCTGACGGGAAGCCATTGATGTTTGCTCTGCCCTGAGACTCTGCCCTATACAAGCTGAGCACAGAGGCTTTTGCATATGAATGGCCTGGTCCTTTGAATTCTAAACGTACCAAACAAACTGCAGCTGAGTCAGTGAGACCCTTCTTCCAAAAGAAGGCCCAAGGCCCCACAGCAGCTTGCATTGCTTCACAGCTGGGCCTCATCTAGGCACCTCCAAAACCCAAACAAAGAAGAGGAATCTACAGATCTCTCCATAGGTCCTGCTGGGTGGCCTCAGGCTGAGGCTAAATTAGCACCTCCTTGGAGATATAAGAGCCATTGTACCCAGGGGTCAGAGTGGGACCATCCAGATTACAACTCCTCAGATCCATAAGGGACACACTCAGGGGGCAGACTCAGTGAGCAACAAAGCCCCACTGAAGCAAGTCTTGCCTCATAAGGGTGTCTCCAGCACAGAAGTTCTCCCATTGTAGACACAGCTGATCCTCACAGCCAATTGGCCTGGAGGTCAATTCCTCCCAGTGACACCAAAAACAATCAAGCCTTAACTATAACAAGACTGTGCACACAGCCCACAAAGGGTTGCACCAAGAGTGTCCACCTCAGGTAACTGGGGAGGCTGAGCCACTGGGCCCTACAGGACACCTAGCATACAAAGCCACTCTATCAACTCAGGGAAGCAGCCAAAATGTGGAGACAAAGAAACAGATCACAAATGAAAGAAATGGAGGAAAGCCAACAACTGGATATAGAGTTCAAAACCACAGTTATAAGGTGTTTCAAGAATTTCCTAGAAAAGGCTGATAAATTTAGCGAGACCCTCGAGATATGAAAAGGGACCAACTAGAAATTAAGCATACACTGACTGAAATTAAAAATAATAAACAGAGACCCAACAATAGATTAGAGGACCACAAGAACAAGTCAAAGATTTGAAATACAAAGAAGCAAAAAACACCCAACCAGAAAAGCAAAAAGAAAAAAGAATCCAAAAATATGAAGATAGTGTAAGGAGCCTCTGGGACAACTTTAAGCATACCAACATCCGAATTATGGGGGTGCCAGAGGAAGGGAGAGAGCAAGATACTGAAACCTATTTGAAGAAATAATGACAGAAAACTTCCCCCACCTGGTGAAAGAAATAGACTTACAAGTCCAGGAAGTGCACAGAACCCCAAACAAAAGGAATCCAAAGAGGACCACACCAAGACACATCATAATTAAAATGCCAAGAGCAAAAGACAATGAGATAATATTAAAAACAGCAAGAGAAAAACAGTTAGTTACCTACAAGGGAGCACCCATACGACTGTCAGCTGATTTCCCAACAGAAACTATGCAGGCTAGATGGGAATGGAAAGAAATATTCAAAGTGATGAATAGCAAGAACCTACAACCAAGATTACTCTATCCAGCAAAACTATCATTCAGAATTGAAGGTCAGATAAAGAGCTTCACAGATAAGAAAAAGCTAAAGGAATTCATCACCACCAAACCAGTATTATATGAAATGCTGAAAGGTATTCTTTAAGAAGAGGAAGAAGAAGAAAAAGGTAAAGATAAAAATTATGAACAACAAATACATATCTATCAACAAGTGAATCTAAAAATCAAGTGAATAAAAAAATCTGATGAACAGAATAAACTGTTGAATATAATAGAATCAGGGGCATAGAAAGGGAGTGGACTGACAGTACTTGGGGAGAAAGGGGTGTGAGGGGTGCGGGAAGAGACTGGACAAAAATCGTACACCTATGGATGAGGATGGGGGAGAGGGGTAAGGGCAGAGGGTGGGGTGGGAACTGGGTGGAAGGGAGCTATGGGGGGGAAAAAGAGGAACAATTGTAATAATCTGAACAATAAAGATTTATTAAATTAAAAAAAAAGACACATCATAATTAAAATGCCAAGAGCAAAAGACAAAGAGAATATTAAAAGCAGCAAGAGAAAAACAGTTAGTTACCTACAAGGGAGTACCCATACGACTGTCAGCTGATTTCTCAACAGAAACTATGCAGGCCAGACGGGAGTGGCAAGAAATTTTCAAAGTGATGAATAGCAAGAACCTATTATGAAAATTACTGTAACCAGCAAAGCTATCATTCAGAATTGAAGGTCAGATAAAGAGCTTCACAGATAAGAAAAAGCTAAAGGAGTTCATCACAGCCAAACCAGTATTATATGAAATGATGAAAGGTATTCTTTAAGAAGAGGAAGAAGAAGGGAAATGTAAAGATAAAAATTATGAACAACAAATACATATCTATCAACAAGTGAATCTAAAATCAAGTGAATAAAAAATCTGAGTAACAGAATAAACTGGTGAATATTACAGAATCAGGGGCATAGAAAAGGAGTGGACTGACAATTCTCAGGGGGAAAGGGGTGTGGGAAGAGACTGGACAAAAATCGTACACCTATGGATGAGGACAGTGGGGGGCGGTAAGGTGGGGTGGGAACCGGGTGCAGGTGAGCTTCGGGGGGAGGGGGAGAGAGGAACAATTGTAATAATCTGAACAATAAAGATGTATTAAAACAACAACAATAACAAAAAGCTAAAGCAATTCAAAAGAAAAAAAACAAAGCTGGAGTCATCATGCTCCCTGGTTGCAAACTGTATCACATACTAGCTATAACTGAAACAGCATGTTACTGGCATAAAAACAGATACATAGGTGTCAATGGAACAGAATAGAGAGCACAGAAACAAACCCATGCATATATGGTCAATTAATTTATGACAAAGGAGCCAAGAATATACAGTGGGGAAAGGATAGTCTCTTCAATAAATAATGGAAAGATTGGAGAGTAACATGCAAAAGAATGGAACTGGACCACTATCTTATACCAAATATAAAAATGAACTCAATGGATTAAAGACTTTAATGTAAAAACTTAAACTATAAAACTTCTTGAAGAAAATATAGGTGATAAGCTCCTTGACATAGGTCTTGGTAATTTTTTAAATCTAATCAAAAGCAAAAGCAAGTGGGACTACATCAAACTAAAAATCTTCTGCACAGAAAAGGAAACCATCATGAAAATTAATAGGCAACCTATTGAATGTGAGAAAATATTTGCAAATCGTGAAGCTGATAATGGGTTAATATCCAAGATATATAAAGAACTTATACAATGCTATAGCAAAAGACCTAACAATCTAATTTAAAAAGGGTCATGGAATCTGAATAGACATTTTCCCAAAGATATACAGATGGCCAATAGGTACATGAAAAGATGTTCAACATTATAAATCATCAGGGAAATCAAAATCAACACCACAATGAGATGTCACTTTCACACCTGTTAAATAAATGGCTATTATAAAAAAAGACAAGATATAACATGTTTTGACGAGGATGTGGAGAAAAGGGAATTCTTGTGCACTGCTGGTGAGAAAATAAATTGGTGCAGCCACTAAATAAAACATTCCCATCCTATAGAAAATAGGATGGAGGTTCCTCAAAAATTAAAAATAGAACTATCATTTTATCCAGCAATTACATTCCTGGGTATTTATCCAAAGGAAATGAAAACACTAATTTAAAAAGAACCTGCACCCCTACATTGATTGCAGAATTTTTTACAATAGCCAAGATATGAAAACAACCTGAGTGTCCCTTAATAAATGAGGAGATAAAGGAATTGTGGTGTGTGTGTATATGTGTGCATGTGTAGACATACATCATGAATGGACCTCAAGGGCATTATACTGAGTGAAATAAATCAGACAGAGAAAGATAAATATCATATCTTTTTATGTGGAATGAATATAAGTATATAATTTAGCCCAATTAGTGTGGCTCAGTGGTTGAGCATTGACCTATGAACCAGGAGGTCATGGTTTGATTCCTGGTCAGGGCACATGCCTACGTTGCAGGCTTGATCCCCAGTAGGGGGCGTGCAGGAGGCAGCCAGTTAATGATACTCTCTCATCATTGATGTTTCTATCTCTCTCTCCCTCTTCCTTCCTCTCTGAAGTAAAAAAATATATATTTATTTAATTACATATATATATATATATGTATATATATATAATCATTCTCATCAATTTACAAACATTCTGATATTCCTCCCATTTTAAAAAGAGACTTCTCTTCATTCTACCCTCCCATTAGGCTGCTAGATTTTTTCAAACAGTTATTTCTTGAACTGACCACCTTACTGAAGAAAATCTTATGAGTTTTTAACCTGGTTACTTGGGTTATCTGCAGATACTGGCAAATTTGCTCCCACTTATTATTACCCATAGCTTTTATTTCCTTTCCTTTCCATGACATTACTGAGCATCCTCAGAACAATATTAAACTATAGAGATGATAGTGGGCATTTGTATTTTATTGCTAACATTAATAAGACTATTTATATAGTCTTATCACTAAGTATGGTAACTGGCTATTAGTTTGACAAAGATATTTTTCATCATGTTAAGGAAGAATTATTCTTTCTGTTACTTACCTAAAGTTTTAATCCAGATTTAATACCATTTTTTTTTTTATCAAATGCCTTTTTGGCATCTATTGAAATAATCCCCCCCCCCCCATTTAATCCATGAAGATGACAAATTATATTTAAAGTTAATCATAATGAAAACAAACTAATTTATGTAATATTTGTTTCTACAAAAAAAATACAGCTTGATACTTAAGAAGCTTGATGACATAATGAGCACCTGTGAAGTCACCTCCCAACTTAAGAAACAGAACATTCTAATATATAAAAACCCAGGGTCCATAACATCCAAAACGACTGAAGGCTTGACTGACTAAAAGTCAGTGCTGGGTTTCCGTGGCGACCCAGTACTACTGTCACCGCTGTGGGTGCAGTGACCCAGCACTGACTGCCAACAGGGCTGCAGATCAGGCCCAAAGAGAAGCCTGGAGACAGAAGCAGGGTCTGATCTGTAGCCTCTATGGCAGCTATTGATCAGTCCTTGCCTCTCTCTTTCTCTCAGGGCCTGGCCAGCAGTCACGCCTCTCTTTCTCTTGGGCCTCCACTGGTGCTGTTGATCAGCCCCACCTCTCTGATCAGACCCGTTGATAGGCCCGGAGACGCTGACTGGCATAGAAACTAACCAATCAGAACCAAATCTGGGTGAAGTGCGAGGAGCCAATGGCTGCCTAGGAGGTGGAGCTTTTGACTAGCATAGAAACCGACCAATCAGAACCTAACATGGGTGAACTGTGAAGGCAGAACCTAAGGTGGGGCCTGAGAGGGGTTTTAAGGACAACAGCTGTTTGGTGTAAGGTCTAAGAAAGCGGTTCAATTTTTTAATGACCAGTTTGACAGTATAGTTCATATGGCTGGCTATCAGTCCAGATATAGGGATTATGTATTTTTGTCTGCCAAGAGCATCTCCTCCTTATGAAAAATGCTCCCCCCTCCCCCATTTAAGCAATCCTATCCTATATAATCTATACTACCAAAAGGGTAATATGCTAATTAGACTGGGTTGACCAGCCATCTTCTGGATGTTTGACTTCCTTCTGGACAAAGCCAAGGTGGTGGGGACCAAGGCAGAGGACATTAGGGGCAATCAGGCTGGCAGGGGAGGGCAGTTGGGGGCAAGATCATGCTGGCAGGGGAGGGCCATTGGGAGCAATCAGGCCAGCAGGGGAGGCAGTTGGGGATGAGATCAGGCTGGCAGGAGAGGGCAGTTGGGGCAACCAGGCCAGCAGGGGAGGGCAGTTAGGGGCGAGATCAGGCCGGCAGGGGAGGGTCATTGGGGGTGAGATCAGTCCTACAGGGGAGGGCAGTTGGGGGCGAGATCAGGCTGGCAGGAGAGAGCAGTTGGGGCAACCAGCCAGCAGGGGAGGGCAGTTGGGGGTGAGATCAGGCCAGCAGGGGAGGGCAGTTAGGGATGATCAAGCAGGCAGAGGTAGTTAGGGGCAGCCAGGCCGGCAGAGGAGGGCAGTTGGGGTGAAATCAGGCCAGCAGGGGAGGGCCATTGGGGGCAAGATCAGGCCTGCAGGGGAGGGCAGTTGGGGGCGAGACCACGCTGGTAGGAGAGGGCAGTTGGGGCAACCAGGCCAGCAGGGGAGGGCAGTTGGGGGTGAGGCCAGGCCAGCAGGGGAGGGCAGTTGGGGGTGAGATCAGGCAGGCAGACAGTTGGGGGTGAGATCAGGCCAGCAGGGGAGCGCCATTGGGGGTGAGATCAGGCTGGCAGGGGAGCGCTGTTGGGGGCGAGATCAGGCTGGCAGGGGAGGGCAGTTGGGGGTGAGATCAGGCCACAGGGGAGGGCAGTTGGGGGCTATCAGGCAGGCAGGCAGGTGAGCGATTAGGAGCCAGTGGTCCCAGATTGTGGCCAGACATCCCCCAAGGAGCCCCTGATTGGAGAGGGTGCAGGCTGGGCTGAGGGAACACCTCCCCTCTCATGCATGAATTTCGTGCACTGGGCCACTAGTTAGCAATAATATACTACCCATCTGCTCTTCTCCTGGTCTTTCTGCCTGCCTTTCTCTACAAGAGGTAATAACTTTTCTACCTTTTGTGATTATCATCCTTTATTTTTAATAGTTTTATCACATGTGCATATATATATATATGCACATGTGATAAAACTATATATATATATAAAACTGTGTGTATATATAAATATATATATATACACACACAACATATTGTTTGATTTTTTTGCCTCTTATTGAACTTTATAAAAATGGTGTCACACCAGCCCAGACAGCGTGGCTCAGTGGTTGAGCATCGACCTGTGAACCAAGAGGTTACGGTTCAATTTCCAGTCAGGGCACATGCCCCAGTTGTGGGCTTGATCCTCAGTGTGGGGTGAGCAGGTGTCAGCCGATCAATGATTCTCTCTTATCATTGATGTTTCTCTCTCTCTGAAATCAATAAAAAATTATATTTTAAAAAAATGGTGTCACACCAAATGTAGTCTTCTGCCCACCTAGGGCTTTCACTGCCATGTTGTATACTCTAAAATTTAGAGTCCACTAGTAAATCACTGTCTTTCACTATTGTGTACTTTCCCACTGCATCAATATGTCACGGTTTATCTCTATTAGCTTGCCATTGTTCTTAATTAGTGTGAACAAAATTTCACAACAGGAGCTGGAAATTCCCTAAGTGTCAGTAATTTAAAGTATCAACACTCCTAAAAGTGTTCACAAATAAGCCAGTATTCTTCACAGCTGAAAATAACAACACCCTTAACTATGATTTTATTCCATCTGTAAATACACCTTTTTTTCTTCTCATTACTCGGCCTCCAAATATAATTAAATCCTATTAAATGTCCTTTTGGGGTTGCTTCTTGAAAACTCTTTTTTTTTTTTTTTTTTCCGTGTCTGGCTTTAATCGCTTGCGGAATGGAATGCCCGACAGAGAGGGTGTTCGCTCGCAGAGATTCAGCTGTGAGGAGGGCAGCGCGGAAGCTCGGATGCCGGCATGATTTCCCTTAAATAAATGCTACGCGCAGTGGCCCACGAGGCGGGAAGGGCGGCCCTGCGGAGGGGTGGGGGGACCCCGTGGGGGCGCAGGGGAGCGCCCTCCCAACCGTCCAGGCGTGGAATGGGGTGTCAGTGGTCATGATCGGAAGGGTTTCGTCCTAGATCCCCGCCCGGCGCTACCGTGATCTGGCCGGGTGGGACGCTGGGGGTGTCTGGGGGGCCCATCGTTCGTCACCCTGAGGGGCCTCCGTGGCCCCGTGCCCGGGGAGGGGGGTGCGTGGGCGCCTAGATGACCTTCTTCAGCTCATCGTACAGGACCAGCACGAAGGCGCCGCCCATGCCGCGCAGGACGTTGGACCAGGCGCCCTTGAAGAAGGCCTTCCCGCCCTCGTCCTTGAAGATCTTCCGCCAGCAGTCGATGGTGCCCGTGTACATGATGTCGGCTCCTTTGCGCCCCGACTGCATCATCATCCGTCGCCGCACGGTGTCGAAGGGGTAGGAGACCACGCCCGCCACGGCCATCACCGACTGGGCGATCATCCAGCTGATGAAGATGTGGGTGTTCTTGGGGTCGGGGAGCATGCCTTTGGCCGTGTCGTACACCCCGAAGTAGGCGGCTTGGTAGATGATGATGCCTTGCACCGAGACGTTGAACCCCTGGTACATGCCCCGGATGCCGTCCGACTTGGTGATCTGCACCAGGCAGTCCCCGAGGCCCTTGAACTGTCGCTCGGCACCCGATTTCCCCACGTCGGCCGCCAGCCGGGTCCGGGCGAAATCCAGGGGGTACACGAAGCACAGGGAGGTGGCCCCGGCGCCCCGCCCGATGCCAGGTTGCCCGCGAAGTACCTCCAGAACTGCGTGTGCTTGTCCACACCCCCCAGGAAGATCTGCTTGTACTCATCCTTGAAGGCGAAGTTGAGGGCCTGGGTGGGGAAGTAGCGGATGACGTTGGCCATGTTCCCCCGCCAGAAGGACAGCACGCCCTGCTCCTTGGGGATGCGCAGGATGCAGTCCATGATGCCCTTGTACTGCTTGTCGGCCGTGATCTGCTGGCTGGCATGTTGCACCTGCAACAGCAGCTTGACCCGCTCGATCGGGGCCACGGCCCTCTTGGAGATGGCGGCCGCAACGCCTCCGGCCAGGAAGTCCTTGGCGAAGGAGATGGCTTGCTCCGTCATGGTGGCGCAGCGCGGGGAGCCGAGGGCCCGGAGCGGAGTGGAGGCGCGGAGAGGAGCCGGGAGTGTGGGCGCCGGGGCTCAGCGCTGCAGCCGCCGCCGGAACCGAAAGGCTGAAAACTCTTTTTGTTCTAAATCCCCATGCCTTCTGGGCAGCTCTATCTTGATAAAATGAGGTGTGGTGTATTATCTGAACACCTGTACAGCATGTCCCAAACCAAACACACCCCATGTCTCCTGCCTTAATCTGTTCTTTCATCTATTTCAGATCTTGAATAATGGCCTCACTATCTAACCAAATGCTCGTCATATATATATGGAGCCATCCTTGACTCCTCCTTTTCCTTCCTTCCCATATATAAAGAATAACTAAGTCAAGGTAGCTATTGAATAAGAATGTTAAATTGCAAATCTAACCACATGACTCACTGGAACCCCACCTGTGCACGAATTTGTGCACTGGGCCTCTAGTATTTAATAAATTTTACCTGTTATTATTGAAAAATAATTTAGCCCTAGCTGGTTTGTCTCAGTGGATAGAGCATTGGCCTGTGGACTGAAGGGTTCCAAGTTTGATTCCAGTCAAGGGCACATGCCAGGTTGTGAGCTTGAACCCCAGTAGGCAGTGTGCAGGAGGCAACCGATCAATGATTCTCTCTCATCATTGATGTTTCTATCTCTCCCTCTCCCTTCCTCTTGAAAATCAATAAAAAAATTTTTTTAAAGAAAGAAAAATAATTGGAACTATATACAAAATAATAGAATAGATAACTGTGCATTTATGCTAAATATGGTACTAATGATAAGACTAGAGAGATTTGAAAATTCTTAGCCTAATAAGGGCAAATTCATTAGCCTCAAAGCAAGACTGTGGGCTTTTCAAGTCTTTAAGTCAATAACTTTTTTTTTTCTAAACTTTTTTTCAAAACAAGTAACTTTTATAAGTTAAGGTTTTTAGCCAAAAATACAAATTTGAGAACATTTTAATTCTATACTTTTGTTCCTTAGAGTTTACATCACAATTCAAGAATGGTTATAAAAATATACCTTCCCTATAAAGTCTCCAGATTATTTAACATATTGAGCTAAGAAGAAAGCTAGTCAAGAGGGGTGGGGGTAGGGGAGGTCAGGAAATAAAACTATTGAAGATACTCTATTTAGATAAACTCTTATTGCTGAATATAGGAACTCTACTTCCACTGCATGACTATAGTTTATTAAATCTAAGATGCCAGCAATTGTAAAACAATTCATGATTTTATGCACCACTGTATAAAATGCTGACAAACTATGACACAATACTAAGATGCCACTGATAATGAGAAGCATTCCAATTCCAAAGACATTCAATGTCAAAAATAAAACACACCTTGAAATCAATAGCATATAGTATTTTGTGTGTGTGTGTGGGTTAAATATTGTTTGAAATAAGATCTTGGGTTTGGACATATTATGCTAAATTGTTTTTCCTGCTTTAAATTTTGACTCCCTTTTAAGAAAGCTCTTATAAGCTCATCTTGTGTGCCTAAGATAGGGCCATACACATAGTAAGAGGTCAAAATATGTTTAAATAATGCTCATGGTTTAAATTTAAGGATGGTTTAGCTGTAAGAACCACAGATGTTATCCTATCTAATAAAGATGGAATATGCAAATTGACCATAACTCCATGACAAAAGATGACAGCACCCACAGCTGATAAGGATGGAATATGCAAATTGATGCAACAAGGTGAGAGGCAGAAGGTGGTGCCAGAAGCCAAGGGAAGGAAGGTCTATTCTTGCATGAATCTTTGTGCATCAGGCCTCTAGTAGAATGATAAAAAGATTATTTTCCAAGCTTAAATTAGTGATATTAAAGTGACAATGTCTATATCATTGGTGACTCAACTTCCTAAGTTTCAGTTTTCAGTGGGAAACAAGATAGCAAAGCCATCATGGCAGATTTTATTGACAAACAGTTAATGTCAATTAGAAACAAGAGCTAGTATTTCAAGGTCCCAGTTACCTTTGTCTATACATTGTTTACCATGGTGCCTAGTACACAGTGAGAATGCATAATGCTTACTGAATGATGTAGTAAGTTTAACTCACTGCTAAGAATGTAATTTATAGTATTTGTGGCAGCTGTATATTTCAATAATAGTTTCAGCTGCTGCTTTCCAAAGTGACTACAGTTTGGTGAAGGGCAGAGCAGGATGGTTTCACCTTCAACTCCTGTTCCTGATCATGTTTTGGGAAGCTTGATCTGCTGTAGTCCACACGGAGCCTGTGTGAGGCTGTGGTCCATGAGTACTTTAAAACAGTTTCCCCAGGTACCACAAACACACAAAATTACCCTCCCACACTCCACCATTCTCCACTCTTCCAAGGCAGGAGGTGGGCTAGGTCCCCTTTATGCCACTGGTGCCTGTAGTGGTACCTGGCTGAGCTATGAAGATACAGACAGTGAATTTAGCTCACTACTCTCCTTGAGAAACCCTATGGCTAGTTCTTACACAGAAAGAAGAGGGCAGAGGAGTATGGCAACATAAAATAGAGAAGTTGGTCAACTTACAATAACTTCAAACTATGATTCAATTATTGTTTGAAATAATATGAGTTTCCAGAATGTCAGACCATTCCCCTGGCCACATATGAGATTCTACATATACATGTATAATTATACATTTACTAGAGGCCTGGTGCACGAAAAATTCATGCACAAGGGGGTCCCTCAGCCCAGTCTGTCCCCTCTCACAGTCCGGGAGCCCTCAGGGGATGTCCTACTGATGCCCTACCATGGGGAGCCCTCAGGGGATGTCCTACTGATGCCCTACCATGGGGGAGCGGGCCTAAGCCACAGTCTGACCTCCCTCTGTGGGAGGTGACTGGGCTGATCAGGGGAAGGCACCACCCCCATCACCCCACTGCTGCTGCCACTGCTGGCTACAGCAGCTGTGAGGCCTGAGCCCATGGCTGCCTGAGCCCTGGGCCTCTCAGCCACTGTGGCTTTGTCCGGATGGATGTCTGGAAGACATCCACCCTAATTAGCATATTACCCTTTTATTAATATAGATATATTACATATTATACATACAATTATAATATATACTATATAATATAACCTTTGATATATATCAAAGTTAACTCTTTCCAATTAGATAATTTTCTATTGTATTAATACCTTAGTAAATTAACATGTGGTTAAAGAGTTATAATTCAATGCAAATATTAAAATGTTACTTACACGTCAGCCAGCTAGTATTAAAAAAATAAAACAGAACTAGCATTACAAAAGGATATAACTTTAGCATCCTTCTAGTATTAATTCTATTCAGAGCAGGGTGTATAAAGGTAGCTGTTAGTCAACAACCTTTGAGCAGACTGACTAAACACAACTGTTGGCAAAACCAGTGGGCTAGCCAAACCAAAATCAGCAGGGAAAGCAGTCAGAGTGCAGGCATATCATCTAAGAACGAATGGCAGTGTTGGGGATTTATTTTTATCCCTGTTGCTATTTCAAGTGGAAAGTTGTCTTTGCTTCCCAGGTATCAAGTAGGTTAGAGAGGATAGTGTTCAGGAAGCCTTTGCAGGTGGGCTGAAATTGCCTACTAATTTCAAATACTGTGTAATTTAGTTTTTTCAGACCCAATCTTCTCCCCAGTCTGCCAAAGGAAAATAAACAATTAAAAAAACAAAACTTGAAGCACTTTGCTAAGTTTGGAAGTTAAAAAAAAAGAAAAGAAAAATTCAACCTCTGTTCTTTAGCATCAATGACTCTACTGCAAGAATTTTATAGCACTATTCAAGCCTTTAAAGAATTTTATAGCACTATTCAAGCCTTTAAAGTAAACAGTTAAATGCTGATTAATCTTCAAGTCACTATGCCTTTTAGGAAGACATATATTTAAAACTTGTTTGACTGGCTATTCCTTGTTTATTCTTGGAAAAGTGTGTGTGACTCCATATTTTATAGGAGACACTACCTGGTATTTATAGAAATTATTTTCTATTTTTCAGTCCTTTTCTTACAAGTAATTTCTAAATTACGTATGCAAACTTAACTTCTGTTTTTTAAAGCCTCTGAGATTGCTGAGTCTGAAGTAAGCAATTAAATTAGAAAGAATTTGGAACAACATTCTCATAGCAAATACTGAGTTAGTTTAGGAGTTTGGGATCCCATTTGCTGTGACAAAGTTGACACTGTTTCTCATTGCCCTGTGGCAATCATTCCCTGCGTACCTGAGTCCCTGAGGCAGCAGGCAAGTCCACTTTGCAAGGCTGCCGCACACCAGAGGATGTGGCCTTTATTTTCTGCAAAAAACCTTGCCATTTCAGATTTTGTCCAAATTATAAACATACCACAGATCTACCTTTTTGTGTATGTGTGCACATGGATTTTCAGGAGCCTTCTGGAATTTTACATACCTACGCCAAGATATAGTATTTTGCATCTACTGAAACCTTTGTTTAAAATGCTGATTCATATCAATCAGAAATATACACATAAGCCTCGTTCCTGACAGTCCCCTATTTCTATAGAAGTTCCCAGTGGAGGGTTCTGGATATGCTCTACCTTATTAGTCTTTTCTGAGTATTAGTCTGTATGTTTGTCAGAAGGCGTGCCCTGAGGGCAGAGCACCCCTGTATCTTTGCACACTAAACACTTAGCAGAGTATGTGGAACTATAGGGGCTAAAAGAATGTGCCCTAAAATAAGAAACAAGCAGAACAATAAAACTATTAGCACATCCACTGATGACAGTTTATTGTGAAAAATAATTATGTTAGTAGATAACTTCATCAGTTACAACTGCCATTACTTTAAAACACTGACTTAACTTGCTTCTGGTACCTCTCCTTTTAAAACTTTTCAGTAATAGCGAGGAGAACTTTGCCCTGGCGATGTGGAGACCTACAGTACAGTTACAGGTCTGCCTCCATATCTGTGTCTTTAGACAAACGTTCAACAAACAAAAAAATACAGGGTTTAGTTCTTAAAACTGCACTGAGATACACTTTTTGAGAAAATTTCCACCCGTCACAATTTCAGTATATTTCCGTTAAAATATGAGACAGAACTATTCTGATTTGTATAAAGCTTACCTGACAATAAAGATGTAGCATTTTCCTCTGAATGTTGTAACCTGAACACCTCAATACTGTAGCCCAAGTGAATCTTACCAAATACTTTTTCTGTTTAATTGAAATGGTCTACAGGATGTATAATCCTAGGAAACCTTTAGTTAGTGAGCATCATAGGTATGGATTAAAACTGTGAGGATAATTAGTTGACTCATACTCTTCAGGGAAGTCAACAAGACTTTTGTGGCTGATTTATGTAGCTCCTGATAATCACGAGTTTAGAAATCACAATCAACTGCTCCTACAGATATTTCCTCCTCTTTTTGAATCCATAAAATGCCTTCAATGACCATTCAATTTCCTGAGCACCCTCTTCCTCTAAAGCAGGGGTGGGGAACCTTTTTTCTGCCAAGGATATTTATAACATCATTCGAGGGCCATACAAAATTATCAACTTAAAAAGTAGCCTGCTATATTTGGTCAAACATTTAATTAACTCACCCCTAATGCCTTGGCAGGGCTAGACCAAATGATTTCCCCACCTTGACGTTCCTCACCCCTGTTAAAGGAAAGGGGTGAGATGAATTGTGAAAGATACAATTTACATTTTTTATGCTATAAGAGTTGCTGCCCAGATGTGATTATAAAAATCCAGGTAATCAATGAGTCTCAGAAATTTTACTCTTTAACAGTATATTGCTATACTTTGTTTAACACTGCATTTTTTTTTTAGAAGAAAATTTCAACCTAAGAGAACATATTCAGGCACAAAAGTAAATATGCTTAAAAGCTAACCTTCCAAAACTCAAATTCTGACCTTCTAAAGACACTACTGAGTGGGGGGAAATCCTATATTAGTAACAAGGCACAATATAACTATGCAGTGCTCAGTATCAGGATATATTTTTAACAGTACATGTTCACTTTTAAAATGATATTTTAACAATGCTTCAGTTATACTTCAAATATGCCTACATATGACATAATCATGATAGTTGTATATTTTCAATCATGTTTGATGTAAAAACTATAAATTTGTTAGATTTGCTAAATCCTTTCTAGAAACATTTTCAAAGTTTCTGAAACGCTGTAGTAAAAGAGAACTAAAATTTCTCATTAAGGAAAAGTATCTTTTGTGGGAAACCTAAATTTAAACCTTCCATTTAAAGTCCTAAACATTTTCCACATAGGAAAACTGTAAGTGTACATCCAAGAGTTTCTAGAGCCATCAGCATAGGCAATGTTAAATTATCATGCCTCTCTAGACAAACAGAGGAGCACTGTACAGAGACCCTCACACTTGTGGCCCTGTGTATTCCCTGTGGGCAGTGCCAACCCACTCTCTCCCCCTTAATGACTCTTTGTTTCACTAAGTCCCAAAAGGCTGGTGAGAGCTAAGCAAAGAGAAGGGGGGAGGGGTGGATGGAATGCAGCTGCAGGCTCTGAAACAATGCTGAGTCCATATATTTTGTTCCCAGTTAGAATAAAAAGTGGACAGCAGTTGGGGTGGAGGGGGCAAGGAGACAGAACCAGAATAAGCAAAATTGGGCCACATATCCCACAGTTGTCAGTCTGCAACTTCCTCCCCTTCCACTCCTCCACCTTCTACTCCATGAAATCCAATAAACATTCATTTGGGTTAAAAAGCTTATCTGCTAAAATGAAAACACCTATTAAAATTTAAACCTATCAGTCATTTATATCCAAATTACTTTTATCATGAACTATACTCAGGTGAGGATGGAATAGGGAGAGAGAATGGGGCTTGCATAGATAAACTGGGGAAGCTGAGACAGAAAAGCTTGGGGAAGTAGGTAGAATTCAGAAAAGGATGTCCAAGGTTTCAAATATAAACTGCCTGCTTTGCAATGATTCCTACAGCCTGAGGGCAACTGGTAGGGCACTATTTCCCACCAGAGCAGGAGACTACAGAGCCCCTCATTGTTACTATTATTGTGTTAATTGTTAACTATCCTATATCCACCTATGTAAAAGATGTGTATGTCCATTCCTTTTACTTTTTATCCAAACCCAGAGATTTCCTGCTTTGTTTTCTCTAGTGTGAGCACCTAATCACCAGCAAATTTCATGTAAGCCATTTACATCTCCCCCTTTGATTCCGATGTATACCATAAGTGCTAAAACTAGATGAGCTCTCCCTCCTGGGACATGCCCGTGCCTTTCTTCCCTCCCAGGTGTGCATGTCCTAAACTCTAAGGGTACTCACGAGACTTACAATCAGGGGAGCAAAAGGCAGTGCCAGCTTGTCCTGGGCTAACCCACTGAACCTGTCTTCAAGGCCCCCTTTCCTCTGACTTCCCAGTGAACCAAGAAGCCCCACCTTGGCTCTTACCAGTTGCTTCTTCTATCCTAAACCTTTCACTGTTCCCAGGTTTAATAAACACACACTAAAAAACACACACAACAAAACAAAACAAAACAAAAAACCTGCTATTTTTCTGGAGCATTTTCTTAATCCATTGAGATTTTGCTTCCTGGCAATTGTCCTCAGTTTGGCTCAAATAAACGCATAAAAATTCTTACAGGTCTGTGTGTTTCTTGTGTCAGCATAACCCTTTACTGTTTCTGTGGAGCCCTCCAGGGTTCATGGACTCAGGCCTGCCTCTGGAACATCTCTTCAGATATAACTAATACCATTAAAATTTTCCAGAAAACTCAAGAAGCCTTAAGTAAAGAACTAGAAAAAACAAAAACAAAAAACAACACAACAACAAACGAAAACACACACCCAGAATCAGCATGCGCTAAAGACTATCTAAAAAGCTATAAAACAAAATTCAGGAGAACCTTGTTCCAATTACAATCACTTGGTAACTTGAGAGAAAAAAAAGGATGCTCTTATTAAGCTATCATGTAAAGCTCTGACATCTACACACAAACATCTCTTTCAAGCCAGCATTACACAAAATTTAAAAGTACTCCTACTTGGTGCTGAATGATATAATTAATCTCTTGACTCTTGAAATGTTTTCAACTTATAAAGTTTAGAAAGATTGGACTTATTTACATTGAATTTTGCATTTTGTGACATGATAAAAAGTCTTCAGTATGTAGATTTATAGTAAGCAGAAATATAATCTCCCCATCTTTCCAACTTGCCTTTTCTCTATAGGCTAAACTCTATTTACAGATATTCCAACTCTCCATACTATCCTATACAAAGACAAATTCAGAAATGCATATTAATTTAGATGAAGGAATGACTGTGTCTATTTATTTAATATTAAATAGTAATCGTAATAAATAATACTGATAGTACTATAAAGTCTATCATCTATTATAAACAGAAAATTCATAGGTGCATTTTATTAGGAGTTATCATTTATTATGTTTTTAAATGTGCAATAAAATAGAACCCTTTGTTTATTCTGTGTACTGGAAAAATTCAATTTTCTATTTATACATTTAATTTCCTAGTATGTACAATCAAAGAAATGAAATAGAATAGTTAATAAAAACAATATCACATAATCAGACTTTCCTGAAATTAATAACTCCTTATAACTTAATTGTGGTAAACAAGACATTCTCATAATACTTTGTATATGTTATACTGCAACAAAATAGTTAAAAAATGAAATAACCCATAACTTGCAAAAATCTATTGTCAATAAGTATATCTTAACTATTTTTTAACTAAAAAGAAGATAATTCAAGTGTTGTAAAGGTGTCAGAAGTTTACATTTAGTCACAAAGTTCATAAAATATGAGTGACAGTACATTAAGAGGCACAGGTGAAAACAAATTTTAAGACTTAGGTAAAACAATATATGAAAAAAATAGATTTTCTTGCTAAATCAATGAGTACTCACCCCTTGGAGCCCTTGAAACTGAATTGAAGGTCGAAAAGGAATTAAGTTCTGTTAAAAGAAACATAAAAAACAAACAGGTCAAACTTGATTACTGTGACACAGAATTAAATGTTTAAATTTTAAATCGGCATTTGGTCAGTGGTATAGTCTGTGAAAATACCTTTTTATTATGTACATAGGTTTTCACGTCATTTTATTAAGATGCCTTGATGAACAGAAGCACACTATTGACATTTCTCTGAATAACAGGTATCTTTTGGTAGTATAGCTGATCAGGTTTTTTTAAATGACTGATACAATTTGGCAAAAATATGATTAGTATACAGATTCAATTTTACTAGTACATAGAAAAATCATACTCTGGCTTAGTTTCTTCATATTTTTAAAAATACATTTTTATTGATTTCAGAGAGGAAGGGAGAGGGAGAGAGAGAGAGAAACATCAATGATGAGAGAGAATCATTGATCACTGATCAGCTGCCTCCTGCATGCCCCCTACTGGGGATCAAGCCTGAAACCCCCGGCATGTGCCCTTGATCACAATAGAACCTGAAATCTTTCAGTCTGCAGGCCAATGCTCTATCCATGCAGCCAAACTGGCTAGGGCTCTTCATATGTTTTTAAAAGAGGTGGTAATAGGAAAGATATTGGAGGAACTTTGCAAAACTCTAACAGGACACCAGAAAATAAAATTAAAGAAACGCTTAAAAATTAAAGTATTTGAGATTGAATGATTGTTTCTATTTTCTCACATTTTACCAGAGATCAGTTTTTAATTTAGGGTCAAACAGGTTACCAATTTTCTCACAAGATGCTCACTAGGAGAATACTATAATTTCTACAACAACATTTTGTTTTATAATGAATTCTCATAGCTTTAATATTTTAAGAAAAGCTGTAATTATAAATATCTACCATAGTCTCAGGCATGATATCCTACATCTACAGTTACCAGAATGTTTTTCTATGGGAATGCTTTTCTAAATTTTTAACAGAAATTTACAAGGCAATCAGATATAGGTAACATTTAATAATAACATGTCAACCTGAAAACTATTCCTTATATCCTAATATCCAAATACAATACACAAAAACAGAAACAGTAGTTTCTGGTCTCATCTTGATCTCCAATAAAAATAGAGCCAGGCACCCATGATGCCCCTCCCTTCAGCCACTGCACATTACCTACTACTTTCAGTTACTTTCCAAAACTGCTCCGCAAATTTAAAAGTTTATTAACCAGTATTACTGTTACAGAAGACCGGAGAAAAACCAAGCAAAGCTTAGAGAAAGGGGAATTACATTTTATTATAATTATACACAGGCCTAGAGAAAAATGTGTCTTTCAAATACTGAGCCCCCCAACATGGAGGAAACTTTTTCTATTTATACTTTTTCTAGCTCTTTGTCTCCCACATTTGTAATGAGACTTCCGGGCCTTCTGAGAAAGAAGGCCTGTGTGCTGGAAGGGGCCATGAGACCATATCTCAAGGCCTGGCTTGGTGACAGCACTGACAACTCTGTCTGGGGCATAGTTTATGGCCTCTCTGGAATGGGAGTAGTCTTATTTTCCTTATTATTTAAGCAAGCAAGCGTTTACAGAAGCCAAAATAGCAGGGTTAAAATTTCAAACAGCAGTTTTTATAGAAGATGGATGCTTCATTACAATAAAGTGCTAGATGAAATGATGAGTACTTCTTAAAAGATAGATTATCTAAATATAAAAGAACTTGGTAGCATTAACCATTCTATTATTATTTATATAAATGGATAAACTTGGTGGAAAAAAACATTATAATAGATACTATTATCATTGTTTTACTACCCTAAAATGATCACTAAACTTCAGACTTATCAGCAGGCTCAAAGTACTACTTGTAAAAAATTCATTTTTTGGTGTGAGAAGTGGGTGTGTGTGTTTTTTTTTTAAGGGAAGATAAAAGAATAATGATTGAAACTGTAAAATAATTTTTAATAGTGATTCATTCTAAGTCATGGTCTTTTATGAATTTATAAATTATAGATTAATGCTAGAATTTTCTTAGAGAAAGAAAACCCTACCCAAACCTACCTTTCAGAGCTAAACTTCTTCCTGAATAGCAGTGAGCCTGCAGAAGCCTAAGGAAGCCTTTCTTCCGTAAGTTGCCCTACAATTTGGGTAACACAGGTTTAGGCTCCAGTTTTCACAATATTTCCATCAGTCCTACCTCATGGCTCTCCTTTCAAATCACAAACATTGAACATCTCTGAAGCTGGTTACACTTTCCTCCTTTACTCAATGACAGCAAAACTGGCAAACAATAAACCATCCCACTTCACCCCCCAAATTGGCACCTCTTTCCTACTTTTTTTATCAAGGGTACTTCTATCTGTTTGGTTCTCCGGGATCACAACCTTAAATTTATAGTCTTCTCCCTCCTCACCCCCACCATATTCTATCAGTCAACTGCAGGCCACTAGAATCACATAATTCTGAATCTAGGGATAATATAGTTAATGCCCATCCTCCTTAGGCAATAGGTCCCATTACTAACTAAGCTGGGACCAGAACTCAGGACTCATTCCTCCTATTTTGTCATGCTGCTTTTCTTCTATTACGTTGTGTTCCACACACATCTGCTATGGGAGATTCAAGAGTGTGGGGGCCTATTCCTTCATACCAGACAGTTCACATTTTAGTTAGGGAATATTAGAGAATGATTAAATACTAGGCTAAGTACTACCAGGAGGTGTAGTAAGGACTCTCAAAAAGGAAGGAAGAATATGGGTTACAAGATATACTAGAAAAGCAAAAGATCTTGTGGAAAGTGTGGATCTTGGATAGCAATTTAGAAAAGACTAACTCCAGGGAGAAGTGCTCTGCCTGAATAGAAAAGCGAGGAGACAGGAATGAGTACTATGTGGGCAGAGGACAAGTGTGTCTCTGTGTAGAGTTCTTTCATACTTAAAACACTACACAAAGGATAAGAACTGGACCTGGAAATCTCTGTCTAATCTTTCCTTGGGCTCAAAATTTGTCTTCAGTTTTGCTTCTATCCACTACAGAATAAATAGGACATACAGTAGTTTAATTTCAGACCTCTGGGATTTCAAAAGATTTATCACGCTGTGAAATAACCCCACCCTAATCTTCTCCATGACCCTCTCAGGCAGGGCCTTAGACCTGATAACTAATTGGGGACTCATCTAAGTTTTGGAACAAGAGAGGGAGTTGCTGAAAGAAGTGTTTCAGAGAAAGTAGTCCCTTCAGTCATGTGTAAGAAAGATGGAGATGGACAGATTGGGGCTAGAATAAAGGATTAGCTCCAGGGATACTTTAGAGATACTCTGGTGATAAGGGCCTAAATTAGTATTACTTCATCTGGAGCAAGCATTCTGATGGAAGAAAGATAAAATGTGCTGAAAGCTTGACTTCCAGGCACCAAAGAAAAATGAAGTGAAGGTGGCTCCAGGGGTCCCAATCATCATCTTTGGCCAGTTAGCTCCAAACTTCCTCAAATTAAGCTCTTAGTCTCACCTTTGAAAGCCTCTGTCTATTTCAAGCCCCTATCACCAAGTACCTAGATCAGGGGTGGTGAACCTTTTTTCTGTCAAGGGCCATTTGGATACTTATAACATCATCCGCAGGCCATGCAAAATTACCAACTTAAAAATTAGCCCACTGTATTTGGGCAAACATTTAATTAACTCACCTCTTAATGCCTAGGTAGGACCAGACCAAATGATTTCGAGGAAGGGGACGTTCCCTACCCCTGACCTAGATAAAGGCCTTCCTCCCTACCTTCAATTCCTTCCAAATGCTGCTCATCATTCAAATAGCTAGCAGAAGCTATCTCAGACACCACTCTCGGTATGTTTCACAGCCTACAATGGGTTCCATCAAAGCAAAGCAAACTTCTCCACATAGAGCCATCTACAGAATCAACCAATTTCATGCTACACTTCCTCTAAACTGTGGTTCAGCCATGCTAACCTTTTTGTCTGTTTGTTTTGTGAACATTTTCTTTTCTATTATTCTACCTTATTCCTGTTCCTTCAACCTGGCATACCTTCCCAAACACATTTTGCCAATCCATCACTCACTTAATATTCAAGTTTAAGATTACTTTCCTCACCTAGGCCTTCCTTTGGATACATCAGGAATGGAAGACTTAATGTGTTTAATAACACAAGGCAGTAAATGTGAGACAGGGTGTAAAGCAATAAGGAGTAGTGAGCACCTGAAGAATAAATGCCCAACCTAGAGAGAATTCAAATTTTTAAAAGTTAAATTTTTTTCAGGCCAAATAAAACACTGCCGCCACCATTTTGCTAATTCTGACCTATACCCACTTTGAATTAACTCCTGTTAGCTGTTGTCTTTTCAGATGCCTGTGTCTACGATTCTACTACATTGGGGGTGCATTTTTCATAGATTGTCTTACTCCTAGTTATAATGAAAGAGAGGAATCCAACACATATTTAGGTTACAAATATTCATTCTGCATTATGCTCAGCTAAAAAATATTATAAAATTATTTGGCCATGTTTTCTTTATATATGTGGTACACACAATATACTTGTATAACTTACAGATTACTATTCAGGGTTGTGTAGACAAAACAATACAACTATGCTTTATATCAATTTAGAAACTTTTAAGAGTAATTTTTACTTTATCCAGTTTTTTTGCCTTGTTACTGAATTTGGAACCTAACCTCCTGATATGCTTATTGTTCTATTTGTATTGCTGATTTCTCAACAAAAATGATAATTCTGTTTACATAGTTTTGTAATGCACAGAGCATTTTTATACCCATTGTCTCAAATGAGCCCCCTAAAACCAAACCTGGGTGGTAAGAAGGTATCATTATTCCCCATTTCAGAGGAGGAGATAAATGAGTCTCCAGCAGTAAAGTGTGTTGCTTAGGGTCATCAAACTAATGATTAGCAGAGCTGGACCTCAAATCCAGCCACCTGAATCCCTTTTTTTTTTTCTTGCCTCTATAGCCGGTTATCTCATAGTTCTGAGTATTTAAAGGCCCATATGCTCATTCAGTTATTTTGGCATTTTGTTTCCAAAGAAAATGAATTTCATGAAACCACTACAATTTCTAAAGTTCAGTTTCTTATTAAAAAATGGGTTTTGGTCCTGGCCAGTTTGGCTCAATGGTTAGAGGATCAGCCAGAGGACTGAAGGGTCTCTGGTTCAATTCCCAGTCAAGGGCACATTCCTCAGTTTCAGTTCAATTCCTGGCCCTGATCAGGGTGCATGGGGGAGGCAACCAATTGATGAGTCTCTCAAGTGGATGTTTCTCTCTCCTCTTCTTCCCTCCTCCCTCTCTTCCACACTCTATCTAAAAATTAATGGAAAAAAATATCCTCCAGTGAGGATTAAAAAAAAATAATAGGGTTTTTTTGCTATAAGGACCATGTATAATAAATATTTGTGCTAGCATTTTTCATTTATAAAAAAAATAGTTGTGTGCTTATCCAAACTGGGAAAATCTAAGATTACTGTTACTAAAAAACTCCCTTAAGATATCTGACAACCTAGAAAAGAAAAATACATAAGAGAATCTCAAATGCTTTATTGATTTTAACCCCAATTTTAGATTTTAAAAAATGCAAAAGGAAGCTAGAACTCTATGCCACTTACACATCTGACCAGTGTGTTAATGGGATAGCTACCAGGAATAAGTTCTAAAAGTCAAAAAGCAAATGATTCAAGCAGTTAATTTTTAATCTAAATGTTTTTAAGCCTAACTGTACAAACATAACCTGAATTCACTGTACATTTTTTAAATGATCATGTAAATATAGGTGGCCAAATATGATATGGCATGTTTTAAAATAATGTTTAACTCACTAAGTACATTCCCATTACAAATAAATTTCAACAGGGCTTCAACTTTTGATTTTTCAGCTTTAATTAAATATTGACACCAAATAGTTCTTTTAAAAATCAAGTAACTCTAGGGTTTAACCGAATAGTAGTCAACTTATAATCTAAGTAAGATTGTGAATTGGTATCTTCATCCAGCCAAGAAAGAACTAGCTAGGGAAACTCTTTTTTGACAAATGCTTCAATAACCTGATAAAGGTAATGTTTTGCAATCAAAACGTCTGTTAAGTTCTTAGTCCAAAGGCTAACATGGGCCAAATAAACAAGGTTTAAGTTTATGTGGGCTGCAAAAAAACAAAAGCTTCAATTTTCATAGAAACGTAGGTTTATTTCGATAGAGACATGCTGAGAACAAAGGGCTGAAATAAATGAGTTATCATTAACATAAAATAATAGAACATTTTAATTAAAATTGATTTTTTCTTGACCATTAGCTTACCAGACACTGAATAACTGCACAAATAAGCATAATGCAAATAAACCTATTTTTCTTGTTCCCCGAAAGCAAAATATTTCCTGTTGCACACACCAAACAAGTCAGCCCAAGACTAATGGTGTGGCAATCGGCTGCTAAAATATTCGCTGCTAGTATTAGTGGAGAGAAATGGTTAGCCTGCGCGTAAGGCATGTGAAGGAAAAGAATGCAACACAATTACAGTAATCAGTCATTAGCGAATGTTGTAGTTCGTTATTAATAATTATGTATAACAGGATATTGTAAAAATTAAGTTACAAAATTTTTATTAAAATGTTTCTTACATATCTTTATATTGGCTGGGCCGCAAAAATATTGGTTGTGGGCCACATGCAGCCCACAGGCCGCAAGTTTGACATGCCTGGTGTAGGCAATGCTAAAATGCTCAAAAGTTTGATTATACTCTTGACATATGCTGTTACAAGCCAATTCCACTGCAACAAAAAATTGTTCTATGTCCACTTATTTTCAGGGACTATTCCTCAAATATATCGGGACTATAAAAATAATAAGTAATTTGCTAAGTAATCTTAATTTTGCTGAGTAATACTAATTTCTGACATAATTCTTTTAGGGTGAAAGAGTAGGAGCAAAGTGCAGGTTTCTTTGGAGTTGAACAAAAGAAAGTTATCCTATAAAAGTTGTTATAATTATCTCTTGTTTGTTTATATATTACTTATGCATGTAGACAAATTAAATCTATGGTTACTTTTACTCTATCAACTACCATTGTTTTTGTGAATATACAAACATAAGAAATGGCATTCTTGGTCTAAAAAAGCATGATTTCTCTAAGAAAATCATTATAGAGATTTTTTCTAACTTTATTTCTTAAGGTTAGAGATGTACTCAAAATACCTTCCGCTTCCCTTTTGAACCCATCATGGAACTTTGACTTAACTCAGTTAACTCTTGAATTATTCTTGAACTAATTAAGAATTCTTAAATTATTTCCAATCAACAAACAAGCATCTATTACTAGTAAATATCGAATATTTACCTGAATACTTAAACTGCCTTACAAGTTATGATAAAGACAGGGCTAAAAAAAATTCCGAAGTCAAAAATAGTTTTGGAACTTTACCAAAACCAGAAAACTCTATAAATGGTGAGTGCATTAAGTGGGGTTGTTTTAAGAAACAATTATAGCTACCTAGTCATATTTATTGAGTGCTTAAAATGTGTCAGGCACTACAATCATTTTTTATTAACACTTCTGGGAATTCTCAGAACACTCTTATGGGGTAGATACTATTATTTCCACTTCTTGGATAAATCTTATGAATTACCTAAGGTTGCATAGCTAATAAGTTACCTGAGATTTAAACCCTGGCCTGTCTCATTTTAAGAACTGTGTTCCACCCACACTTTATACAGCTAGCCTCTCTTGCCCCTCCTTAAAATAGTTAATACCTATATATATATAAAATGCTAATACGCTAAGTGTCTACCCAACAGGTTGCTATGATGTGCACTGACCACCAGGAAGCAGATGCTCAATGCAGGAGCTGCCATGATGTGCACTGGTTATTTACAGAGAAATGGCAACGTGGACGTGGCGCCCACAAGCAACATTTTGCTTTGTGAGTCAATCTAAACTTTTTCTGGCCATCATAGCATTGAAAAGAGTGAAATACAAAAAGGCTTACCAAAACAGTAGTGAGAAGAGGTCAAAAACTTAATATAGTAAACACAATCCTTGTTTTGAAAGATAGCTTCTGGCAAACTGTAGCTGATGCAGGCCAAAATTTTACAAACATTACTGTTGTCTTAAATCTTTCTATTTCAAATAGCTCTTAAAGGAACATAGAAGGCAAAAATCTAATCTGAACAACCAGCTAAAAAGTTAGTTACTGTGAACCAGCCTTTAAACCAATAATACTTGAAGTATAACATCCTATCATTTTTTTTCCCAAAACAGAGCTTAATGTGGGCTTTATTCTCCTATCTAATAAAAGAGTAATATGCAAATTGACCATCACTCAAACACACAAGATGGCCACCCCAATGTGGTCAAAGATGAATGCCCCCATGTGGACACAAGATGGCCGGCAGGGGAGGGCAGTTGTGGGCGATCAGGCCAGCAGGGGAGGGCAGTTGGGAGGGACCAGGCCTGCAAGGGAGGGCAGTTAGGGGTGACTGGGCTGGCAGAGGAGGGCAGTTGGGGGTGACCAGACCTGCAGGGAAGGACAGTTGGGGGGGGACCCAGGCCAGCAGAGGAGGGCAGTTGGGGGTGACCAGACCTGCAGGGGAGGACAGTTGGGGGGGACCCAGGCCGGCAGAGGAGGGCAGTTGGGGGGGACCAGGCCTGCAGGGAAGGACAGTTAGGGGCGACCAGGCTGGGAAAGGAGGGGAATTAGGGGTTACCAGGCCTGAAGGGGAGGACAGTTAGGGGCACCTAGGCTGGTAGGGGAGGGCAGTTAGGGGTGACAAGGCTGGCAGGGAGGGCAGTTAGGGGCAATCGGGCTGGCAGGGGAGCAGTTAGGCATCAATCAGGCTGACAGGGGGAATGGTTAGGGGGTGATCAGGCTGGCAGGTAGAAGCGGTTAGGGGCAATAAGGCATGCAGGCAGGCGAGCGGTTGGGAGCCAGCAGTCCTGGATTGTGAGAGGGATGTCTGACTGCCTGTTTAGGCCCAATCCCGGGCAGTTGGGCATCCCTCAAGGGGTCCCAGATTGGAGAGAGTGCAGGCTGGGCTGAGGGACACCCCCCCCCCGCCCGTACATGAATTTCATGCACTGGGCCTCTAGTATATAATAAAACCCTAATATGCAAATTGACCTAATGGCAGAACGACCAGTCGCTCAACACAGGAGCATTGAGCGTCTGCCCTCCAAGAGGGAGGTGACCAGCGGCGGTAATCAGGGGGGCAGAGCTGTACAGTGGGGGCATCAGGTCACCAGCCAAAGTGAGTGCCAGGTCCCCCCACCCCCTGATGGCCCTGCCACCAGTTGCCCTGCAGAGTGAGGCAATGACTGGCAGTGGCAGCAGGGGGTGGGGCCAGACAGTGGGTGGCGCCAGGCCGCCAGCCAACATGGGTGCCCTATCACCCCGCCCATCGGTTGCCCAACAGATGGCCCTGATTGCCAGCCAGGCCTAGGGACGCTACGCTATATATTGGAAACAGTCTCTTAGATTTAAAAATTAAAACCTGGCAAGGCTACTCTAACACAGAAAAAATAGGTTGATGCAGCAATGACATACATGGACTCTGGCTTGCACATTTTGTGGTCAGCCCTGATTCTGACACTTATAACTGTGTGATAAAGCTAATTATTTAACTTCTCTCTGCTTCAGTTTTTCTACCCATAAGATGGGGAAAATGGTACAACTGCCTCAGAAGGATCATGTTATGCACTACTTTTTATAATCAGGGCAAAAATATGTAGCTACCCATATAATAGTAAGATGCCTTTCACCTGCATGAAAAGTATGGTCACTGGTGCATGCAGTGCCCCGGTCCAATATCCCCTGAGGAATCCTGGATTGCGTGCAGGACAGGCTGAGGCACCCACCCCTAACCCCTGCCGCCATGCACAAATTTTGTACACTGGGCCTCTACTAATTGTATAATAACCTTACATGTCAAATCTGACTATAAATGTAAATGAAGATTTATCCCCTGGGATCATAATCTCTAGAGCAGAAGTGTAAGGAGGAGTAATGAAATAAGCTTGGATTCAAAGATGGAGATTATTTTTAAAATACTAGAAGTTTCTAAAATGAAGCATTAAAAACACTTTTACAAGGGAGCTGTTAGAAAGGTAAAAATCAGAAAACTACATGATTACACATAATGTTTTAAAAAGATCACTCTGGTTCCTGCGTGGAGAATAAATTATGGGAGGAAGAGTGGGAACTTGGAAACTAGCTGGAAGTCTATGGCAGTGGTCCTCAAGAAAAATGATGGTGCCTGGAGTTGAGTGGTGGTGATTGATGGAGTTAGGTTTTATTTTTTTATTTATTTTTTATTCCACAAACGAGTATATATACTATGTGCCAGGCAAAATGTCAGATGGTGTGCAATCACAAATTAAAAAAATAAAATTTAATTGGGTAAGGAGGAGGCAGATATGTAAGCAAGCAATTACAATGAAGTGATTTAGTGTCATGAGAAAAGAATGGGGTAGTCAAATGGTTGTGGGGAGTGAGTGAGATCTGAAAGATGAGTAGGAATTTTCCAAGTAGACAACAGTCAGATATGAGTGTGGGCTAGTTTGGGGGAAGACATTTCTGGTATAGAGCACATTGAAAAAGGGCAGAAATACAAAACAACATTGTTATAATTGGTTAGAACTGGAGTATAATGTGCTCTGAGGAACTTAATGATAGCTGTGTCTGAGAATGCAGGAGCCTGAATATAAGGGACGGTATATTAGGCTAAGAAGCTGGTCTTCATTTGCTTGGTGATGGGGATGATGGAGTTAGATTTTAGATGACTGAAGACTGACAGGACTTGCGGATGGATCAGTCAAAAAAGAGACACATGAAGGACTACTAGTTTTACATTTTACAAAAATGCAAAACACTCAGGAAAATTTAAGTTTAAGTAGTGAAATCAAGAATTGTGTTTGGATCTGCTAAGTCTGGGGTACCTATTAAACTTTAATAAGGAGACGAGGTGTTGGAAGTAAATGCCTGGAGTTGGAGGGAGAACAGACTTAGAGATAATATTTGGAAATCATTAACATAAATGCATTTAAATTCACAGGGCTAGATGAGCTTACTTAAGGAGAGTGAATAAAGAGAAGAGAGCTGGAACCTCTAGCATTCAGGGGCTAGTCAAGCAGAGGCTAGTCAGCAGAACAGAGTGAGAGAGATTGGGCTAGGAGGTAGGAGGAAAATCAGGATAGTTTCTAACTGGAGAGGTTGGACAACAGGATGGAATACTGCTGAGGTTGGGTAAGACAGGCACAAAAAGATGACATTGAACTTGGTAACACGGGACCTAGTCAGTTGCAGTCTTAGGAGTGTGGTGGAGACAACCCAACTGGAGTGCACTGAGCAGAGGATGGGAAGTGAAGAAGCAGACACTGCTTCTCAGGCACATCCTCAAACATAATTATTCTCTTTATAGATGTCCCCCTTGAGGAAAGAGTTTATTGAATTTTTTTTCCATATGTCTGTACTTTCTTGATGGCAGGGACTGCCCATAACATTAATCTTTACATCTCCAGTGCCTAGTTCTATGCCCGGCACATGTTAGAAGATTAATAAATGTTTGCTAAATGAATCAATGAGTACTTGATAGTTATAATTCTGACTCCTACCTCTTAATCTTTTATTAAAGAAAAAACATCTTAAAATACGCACCTGAGTTTTTATTACATGGATGTTTTCTGGTTCTCTGAGGCAAAAGGGTTTCCAATAATTGAAACCAAAAGCAATGATACTAAGTAAATGTTATTCTAAAATACTAGTGGCCCGGTGCATGAAATTCATGCACATTAAAAGGGGGACCCAGCCAAAACTGGTTTGGCTCAGTGGATAGAGCGTCAGCCTGCAGACTGAAAGGTCCCAGGTTCGATTCTGGTCAAGGGCACATACCTTGGTTGTGTGCACATCCCCCAGTAGGAGGTGTGCAGGAGGCAGCTGATCGATGTTTCTCTCTCATCAATGTTTCTAACTCTCTATCCCTCTCCCTTCCTCTCAGTAAAAAAATCAATAAAATATATATATAAAAAAATAAAAAATAAATAAAAGGGAGACCCAGAGTCAAGTCCCCACCCACCCACATGTGCCTCAAAATTGAGTGAGACCCAGACCCAGCTCCCCCCCGCCGCCCCAATTGGGCTAGATCCAGAACCAGCCAGTCCCACCCTTGTCAAGACCCCCTGGACAGGGAGCATAGCCTCAGGTCACCTGACCTGGCACCAGGATGGGGGGCACAGCCTGAGTTCCCCCAACCCAGCACTGGGGGTATACCTTGAGGTCCCCCATCAAGCCCCACTGGGTGGGGAGCACAGCCTGAGGTCCCCTGTCAAGCCCCGCCAGGCAGGGGGGGCGCAGCCTCAGGTGCCCTGGCCCAGCGCTGGGGGGGCAGTGTGGCCTGAGGTCACCCAGCCTGATGCCAGGGTGGGGGGCACAGCCTGAGGTCCCCTGTCAAGCCCCATGGGGGCAGGGGAGGGTGTAGCCTCAGGTCCCTGCTGATTGCTCGTTAAGGCTCCTTAAGGGCATTGAACAGACTGTCAAACTACATTGGGAAGACAGGGGAGGTTGGGCGAGGGGGGCTGTAAGAGACCAACCGAAGGACTTGTACGAATGCATATAAGCACAACCAATGGATACAAGACACTGGGGGCGGGGGGGGAGGGCGGGCAGGTGAAGGCATGTACTGGGGGATAGGGAGGTCGGGGGGAGGTCAATGGGGAAAAAAAAAGGAGACATATGTACTACTATTTGTGATACTTAAAACAACAAAAAAATAAAAATAAAAAAGGAAGCACGAAAAGTTTCCAAGATGCAAAAAAAAAAAAAGTACAAATTGGTAGCTACAAAATAGTCATGGGGATGTAAAGTACACCATAGGGGAGTATATATTGCAATAACTATGTATGGTGTCAGATTGGTACATTATTGGGATGATCACTAAGTAAATTATATAAATGTCTAATCACTATGTTGTATACCTGAAACTAAAATAATATTGTATGTCAGCTGTAATTGAAAAATAAATTATTAGATTGTGATAAAATTAATGGTGTTATATATTTTTAAATAAAATCAAAATTACTAAAATGGTAAAGAAAAAAAAAAAAGGCTCCTTAAAAGAACTTGGCCTCAGCTGTGGGTGCAGCCATCTTTGTGATGGAGTGATGATCAATTAGCATATTCCCTCTTTATTAGATAGGATGCTAACACTTAAGTTTCCAGGTAAGCATATTTAGATTCTAATGTATCTCAGTGAATCTTATTAGAAAGGACAAGCCTGGCTTCACCCTTGAACAAGCTCACTGTTCAGTGAAAAATTCTTCTAGCCAAGATTATCTCATGGACCATGAACCAAGCACCCATAACTAGTCCATGACAATGTGTATGTATGACAAAAGCATTATGTATTCATGATGATCTTTCATTTAGTTTTTCACAATGAAACTGCCAATCAAAAAAGAAAGAAGATAATGAAAACACTAAAACAGAAATGGAGTTAATGTAGAAATAATGAAAACATTGACCTTTTCAAAACTTTTAGAAATCATTTCAAAATGATACTTGAAATGTACATCCAGGTATATTATAGAGAGTTAGTTAACATTTCAATAATCGACAGGGACAAAAACCACAGGTCTCATCTTCATGTTAAAGTCAAATTTGCTTTTCATATTATCTGTGTTCTATGATGGTTTTAAGTGCAATTTATAGAGAAGGTTATTGAATAAAGGAAGTCCATAAAAATACAAACAAAACTTTAAAAATTCCTGCTTAAAACCATAAATTTCTTCCACATAATAATTCCAATTTTCCCTCAAATTTCCATCCAAATATAAGTTTATATAAAACATGTAAACAGTATAGTATTGTTCTAGACTAGCCTCAAACCCTGAAATATACTTCTCAAATATAAAACATCTAATCAAACCTAAGTCTCTTAATCACCAAACAAAAGAGAGAGTGAATGTTCATTAACTTGGTACACATCATCTTTTTATCTCCAACCCCACCCTACTCTCCCAACTGCTTCTGATTTTCCTTTTTCTACTAAAGGTACCTAACTCCTGCTAGTGCTGATAGCTAGAAATCTCAATTCAACCCTATTTCTTTAAAACCTGTTGTTAAATTCTATAGATTCTATTTATCTCTAATGCCTCCCACAAGAATCTACTTTAGACCAAAATTATCTCTGGTCTGAACCACTTACTTGTTTATAACTTGTCTATTTCCTTTCAGATTTACCTTATATTCATCATGTACACTGAGGCTAGAATAATCTGAAAGCATAGCTCAAATCACCTTAAATTTCTACTCAGTCTCCCCAGTCTTGACAAAATAAAATCTAACCTGCTCCAATCTGCCTTTCCTCTTTAAATCCAATTCATTTTTCTCCTTATCTCCAGATTAAGTGGAACAGGGTCTTCCTTACAATTCTCGAAGCCTGTTATAGCTTTTCCATGCTTGTGCCATTCCCTTTGTTGGAAATGTGGTCCCCCATCTAGTCTCTGCCTGCTCAAATCTTGCTAAAATAAAATCCTTTAAGACCCCAGCATGATCTATAGACCAATAACATACAGGATCCCCCCAAAGGAAACAAACTATGACATTTGTCTAACAATCTAGCTTTATGCAACTAGTAGCCTAAAGCTCTGACTGTAGAGACTATTCAAGGCAGTAATTTGATTCATGAATTTTTAAGGAGCATATCCTAATTAATTTATATATAATTGAGCAAGTATATTTATAGATAGGTAAATAAACTAAAAGGGAGGGAGGGAGGAAAAGAAAAAACAACAACAGAACAATTCTTGTAAATTTAACCTGAGTTATGCCATGTATTGATTTCAGCTTCAATTTGGCTATGGAGAAAACGGCCATTTAAATTATTGTATTCTATTCCAGACCCATTTTTCTAGATTTTTGCTTAAGTCATAGGAAATGTCATATGGAGTTAAAGGTATGCAGGAGAATCAAATGTGGGGTTATATACATGTTGTTTTCTTTATTCTAAAACTTAGCTCATCTTATATGCATAAATGCCCCAAAAAGCACATTTTAGGGACATCTTCTCAAGCACTCCAAATATATTTAGCCCAAACTGGCAAATAAGTGTGATTAAACTCTGGTGCCAGGTCTGAGCCTCACTGTGGTCTGCCAATTATTAAAAATGACCCAGCATTGGTTTAGCTGAAATTCTCATTTCTCTCCCTCTGCTGGCTTTATCACAAATTACCTAATACGTGCTCTGAGCACAACTTCCACAGTGCAAATAAAGCAAATGGAAAGGCAGATCTGGTGATTGTCCTCCAGTAAGCTTTTCTGTAAATCATTCCAAGAATTCTACGCCCCTTTCCTTTTAAATTCTTTTTTTGAACATGTTCCAATCCTTCACATATGTTCTTTCTTTCTTCTCCCAACTCTGGTGCCAAGATCCCCAGTCTATCTTTTTAGTCAATCTGGCTACTGCTTTTCACTGGGAGGGAGCCCCTCCTTTGCCCTGAGCACCTGATCATTTGAATAAACTTTTCAATCATACTGCAACATGGGGCATAAACTTGACTTTACTTGACAAAAAGCATTTTAAGATCAAGTTCAGCTTGAAGATAGGTCTAAGTTAAAAGTCAGTAAGATTAACTTATTTAAATTAAACCTGGCTACATTTAAAAAGTGCAACAAAAGGAATGTGCTAATGCAGGCCTCACTGTTTTAATTACATGTCAGATGACAGTGGCAGCTCTGTGCTGGCAGGTCTGGATGCTAGAATGGTGCCTTTGGGAGAACAGGGTCTTCTGTAGTATTTATAAGGTAGATTATTGAACACACAACACACATACACACACAATTGGGGACAAGCGAAAAAAGGAAGAGGTAAGGGGAAAATAAGGTATGAGTCTTTTCTCTGCCTTAAACAATTAATGAAATGTTGAAAAGTTATCCTGGTAGAATGAAAGGCTAAGGAGAGGAAATCACCTACCCCCCCATAACCTGTGAGATCAGTGATTTTAAAAGATCAAGTAACACATTAAAGGGAGGTACTATGAAAGACATTACTATGAAGGTTTAAAAATAAGACTTTATGCTTTGATAGTAAATAATAGTATCTGGCAACTGAGAGAGATTGAGTTCCTCATGCAAAATTAAATGTAAGTATATTTGTACAAACTTTCAAAACATGATTATTTTCCTAAAAGACACTAATCAAGGCAAGAAAACTAAGCCAATAGAGTTGACAGGAGAATGTGTTAACAGAATCCTTCTTAAAGGCATTTACTTTCTGATACTCAGACATAGAAAACGAATGGTCAAGCCCCTATCCTCAAATGCATCTATGCAAGACTTTTTATGTAACAGTTGGATAAATATGATATTATTTTAACCACCGTATTTGAAGCTTTAGGTAAACATAAAAAAACCCACACATTGACAGGCTCAGTGATGTTAGAATCTTCTTAGACTATTTTGATAAGATTTATAGTGCTACCAATAAGTTACTCAAATGTCAAAATAAAGCCAGCTACATTACTGAAAAAATTCAGCTAAGATATATTTTAGAATTTTAGGTTTTAATTTTAAATATAGTTTTAGTATATGTTTTGGAGAAATATGTAATTACAGTAATATATGCTCATTTAAAAAAATGTAGAACTTATATAGACCACACAATCACAGACATCAATTTAGGATGACTATAAAGTTATAATTTGTGATTTTATTTATTTTTTATAGCAACTTGTTCCCTCATCCAAAATAATCTATAGTAAAAAAAGAAAGTAACTTTGCTGTATATCCACATCAGTATCAGTATGTCTAAATTTATTCTGCAAACTATGAAAACAATGTTCCAGTTAACGTTTTTTATATAAAATCAATTTGAAACTATTTCTGTATTCAAACTGAGTGGAAAAACAACCTTTAGGAGATATTTACTCCAACTGTAGCTACCATTCCTGCACTCATAATGTCTCTCTCCCCCACCCCAATCCCTACTTAAAAAGGTTCCCAAGTTAGCATTCTTCATTTCTTGTCTAAAAATAGAAAACTTAAATAATGAAGGTCAACTAGGTTTATTTGTCTTGTTTCCAATTAAAGATTGTTTTCATGAACGTTAATAATGTCATATACTTGCTCAATTATATCTAAAGAACTACTGTATTTTGTCTAAAACACAGTTTCCTAAAATTCCTGAATTTACCTCCCTGAAACCTTAGGTCAGTGGATTAATTTAGAATACAAAACCCAATGGACAAAAATAATCTGGATAAAAATAAGTCTCTGATGCTTAATTTAGGAAATTAACCTGTTGAAATGTCTGGCCCTTAGAAAGTCATTAGAAGAGGAGGAGTAATAGTGATAATCTTGTACAGGCCAAAGCCACTTGGAGGCCACTTGTCAAGCATTATGCACCTTCCCAAAGGGCAGTTTTATGTAAGAAATTAAAGTCATCCCCCCCCCCACCCCCCGAGAGAATAGGCTTGACCATCCGAAACATCTTCCCAATTACCTAACACATGCCAACATATTTCCAAACAGCAGCTACAGTTTAAAGTCAAGAGCCCTTCTTCTGATAAGGGTGGAAGGTGTAAAATACCAAGTAAGTATCCTTCTACTGGATGATAAAAGCTCAGCCTGAAGCCTAATGCTGGCAACTGTTATCTGAACGTGCCAGAGGACCCTGCGATAGTACCAACAGGATGATGGTCACCTGAAGGGTCCCTCATTTCTTTTTCTCCAGTTTCTTCCTATTTTCAACCATTAGGAATTAACATTCTCATCGCCTTCCTGAGCCCAGTGGTCATACACATCAGTGAGTATTGAGGGCCTGTCACCTCACTCTCCTTGGGTACCATCCCTTTCCCCTATGGGCCTCCTCATGCACCTTATCCTTGCCAAGTGTATAATGTCTGTCAGTCTTGCTGTAATCAACTGTATAGTTTACCTGTTGTTCTCCCAAAGTTGATCGACTGTCCCCAGAGATGCCTCTCCACCCTGTGTGTCAGTCTTTCTTTGCTCCCTGGATCTGTTTCTGACTGGAGGTTAGCCTCTTCCTGCTGGCTTCTCCATCTCCGGCCTTTGTGTTTTTCTCTTTACATCCCCTGACCTACCTTCTTCCCACTGTCATTCCTTCCCACGTCCTCCCCTCGGAACAGGCAGGCTTATCTCCATCTTGCAGGGCTGAGTTTCTCCTGTCTGCCTCTGTCCCTCAGCCTGCCTATCTGGCTTCCCCCATATGGGCCTCCACACTGCATGCTGGTGCTGGTCTCTTCTCTGCAGGTGCACCTGTCTGGGAGTAGCTACTAACACATGCAGTATTGTATTTCTTGTCTCTCATTGCATTCCTATTGCTGGGTGTACACTGACCTCTCAGCCACACATGAGACATTTTCCCTGAGATTTCATGGTAAAGGTAACTTTCTCCCTCTGCATGCACTCCTCCCTCCCCTCCCAAGTCTGAGTGTTTCTCATTTTATGCCTCTCTGGAGGGTAACATATGTGCCCTGATGTGTACATCCATGTGTCCACTCAATTCTGTGAGTGCCCTCCTGAGACCATGCTTACCTCTATCTCTCCTGATATTTACACCTACACTGTCGTGTGAGTTCATGTACTCCCCAAGCAGTGCACAATTGAATACTCCCCGCTCGTGGCTCAGGTTTACATGCTCCCCGTGAACCAGGGTTCACACCTCTCCTGTGGCTCTCTACCTCTGTCTTCCTTGTATGCATTTAAAGTGCCTGGCACTAGTGGGAGCTCAACAGATGTTCAATTTCCACTTTTATCTGAATAACAGAGTCTGCATCTGAGTGTCCTTCTGTGCCTGTTTTATGACATCAGTTAACTAGAGCGTGTTTCCTTGATATGGACTGAGCTATTTGTTAGGATGCTCTGTGAGTTTTAGCTCCCTTCAACTGTCTCTCCTCTTGGAGTAAGTGTTACCCGTCCACATATGGTAGATACCTCCCCTTATGCGATGTGTCCACTCCGGTCTCCCTCATCCACACACGTCCATAAACGGCTTCTCCATGCACCCAGATTGCAGTGTCTCTTCTCTGTCCCTCACTTTTCTTTTATTTTTTTAACGTGAGATTTGTACTCCAATTGCGGCGTGTGTGTCTACAAGAGCCTTCGCTGTACTCGAGTTGTGCACGGAACTCGGTGCGGGATAAGACACTGGATGCGGTATATCCTCCCCCCACCCTTAATCTCGTTCGGTCTCTACGTCCTTGAGCCCCCTCCCTCCCCCCGGAGATGCCGGGCATCTTTTGGGTACGAGGAGCCTCCACGAATCTGTCCCCAGTAACCGATGCCTAGCTCCTGGGAGAGCGCTGGGTGTGTAGCTCCCTGGATCGCGGTGTTCGTGCGTCTCAGGAACCCAAAGCGCGTTGTCCCCAAGTCCCTGGGAGTGCAGGGCACGAATATGTCCCCCTCCCCACTCGTATGTGGAGCGCCTGTGTCCCAGCCTTTGCGAGTACAGGATGTATGTCTCCCCCCCCCCCGACCCCCGCATATGCGGAGTGCCTGTGCCCCCATCTCTGCGAGTACACGGTGTGCCCCGCCATACACGAAGCGCCTATGTCCCCAAGTCCCTGCGAGTACAAGGTGTGTCCCATCTCCATAAGCGGACCGCCTATGTCCTGTCTCTACGGTGCCTGTTACCCCCAAACGCAGACGGCTTGTGCCCGGGGGTCCTCAGGAGTTCACTACCGGTACGCTGCACCCACCCCACCCCCACCCCCACCCCCGGCCGTAAGCAATGTGGTTTCCTCACTTGACTCCTGGTACCTCTCTCCCTCACTAGGACAGAAAAAGCCAGGAAACCCGCGGGCGCCGTCGGAAAGTCCCACAGCAGCGGCGCAGCCAAGGTAGAGCAGCGGTTGCCTCGGCCCCGCCGCCAGGGGCCGCCCGCCCGCCTGCCTCTCAACGCCCCAGCGCCCGGCTGGCCCAGGACGGCATCTTCTGCGACCCTGCCCGGCCCTGCCGCCACGGGCGCTGACGGCAGCGGCGGCGAGTCACAGCGCCCCAGTCCCGCGACGGGCGCCGGGGGCGGGGGGAGGCGCGGCCAGGCTGTGAGGGGCGCCCTCTCCCTCCTCGAGCCCGGCCAGCTCACCTTGTGGCTCTGGTAGGTCTCGAGCGCTCGGATCGCCGTCTCGGTGAGCTTCACATGCAGTACGGTGATGTTGTCCTGCCCCAGCCGTCCGCACGACAGTCCATAGCGCTGCTCTTCCCGCAGGCCCGCCGCCCCCCCTGCCGCCATCTTAAACTCCCCGGGGTGCCGCCGCCGACGCCGCTCCGGCTCTAGTCTCCACTGCGGCCGCGGCTGCTCGGGCTTCTGCAGCCGCCGCCACAGCTACGGCCATCCCGCAGCTGACGTACTGTCATGTACTGCGCGCAGCTAGACCTCGGGCTGCCACCGCCGCCGCTGCCCCACCTCCTGCCCCGGGCCCCGCCCCCAGCTCGTCTCACTGGCCCGGTTCCCCGCAGAGCCGCCCTCATTGGCCGCCACCCTCACAGGGGCGGAGCCCAAAGTCGCCGGAGTTTTGCTCGCAGGACGGGACATCCAAGAGGTGAGAGGCTGACGTCGAGGTGACGCGCAAACTTAATCACATCTTACGTCACGTCTGGTTGTCTAGGCTCCTCGGCCACGATTGGGCAGGCTGAATAGGGGGTCTCTTGCTAATTGGGTGTCCAAGTAGCCTGGTCCGTTTACTTGGAGTCAGAGACCTGAGAGAGGAGGGCCCTCAACCCCAAAAGTGTGTCTGAGTAAGGCCTTCGTCCCCCGACGGCCACGGGAAGCTTTTGGAGATTGGGGTGTGTGTACGTTTGAGGGAGGATGCAGTAGGCGGAGTCACTGGAGGGCTACTCCTCAAAACTCAGTTTAGCACTGTGGAGCAGATGGAATTGGGGAGGACGCTTTCTTAGTCTTCTTAACCCTAAACTTGAAATTCGAGAGTCGGCCTTAGACTTTAGGTTTGTGTTAGATTGTGTGGAACAGCTTAAGTACAATATCATGACTAAGGCTTAAATGCCTTTGGTGTGGTGGGTATAGTATTACAGAAAATAGAACTTCAGTGTCTTTCCCACGCCATGCCCGCTTGGGATCCCATAGGAACATGTTCCGTTCCTCTGGAGCTCGCCGTGGGGGCAGGGTTG
Organism: Corynorhinus townsendii; assembly: GCA_026230045.1. Classification (NCBI taxonomy): domain Eukaryota; kingdom Metazoa; phylum Chordata; class Mammalia; order Chiroptera; family Vespertilionidae; genus Corynorhinus; species Corynorhinus townsendii. The sequence continues at coordinate 29,117,030 of JAPDVU010000012.1, forward strand.
TGTGTGCCTTTTCACGGGGGGGCGGGGGGGGGGGTGTTCTTGGCTGAGGGGGTTACCTCCTTTTAAAGGATCCTGGAAGAGGAGAACTAGCCTTCACCTAAATCAAAAGAAGCTTCGACACCTCTCATTATCTGGTTTTGAGTTCTGTCCATCTTATTGGACAGGGATGTGGGAAAACCTAGCTGGGGTTTCAGCTACTGAAGTGAAGTAGGGAAGATGGGGTGTGAGGGTGTGCGAAGGCCGGGCATATTTTCCATTCCTCACGCCGCTCCGTGTGTGGGCGTGGCTAGAGGAGGAACCTAACCAGGAGCCCTCTGGAGGCTGTGTGTGGAGAGACTGACAGGCTGCGCGTCAGAGAGGATGAGTTAACTGGGTGATCAGAAACACCAGATAAAAAACAAACCATCGGAAGGCTTGGAAAGGTTGAAAAGCAGTTTTTAAAGATTACTTCTGAAAAAAAAAAATATTGGGACGCTTGTTGTTTCTCTCAGATGTAAAACCTTGTTGCGTTTTACAGGGATTCCCCAGAAAAATTTACAGGCAGTGTTTCCCGTCCTTTTAAATCGGATAGGGCTAGATTTTCCAAAAAGGTCCAAGTGGGAATTTTTCAAGATTTACCGCCCCAGTCTGCCCCGCTCCCCGTCCCCACACCTGAATAAATTCCTTCCTCAGCCCACAGATACTACCTCTTGATCCAGAATCTCAAGTATTGTATGTGTACAATATGAATTACAGAACTAAGCATTTATAGAGTATGGGTTAAGTGGAAACACCTGTATGAAGTGTTGGTTACATCACAGGAGAGCATTTTAAAAATTGACTTAATTTCAAACCACTAGCATTGGCCAGCTGTTAAGACATGATTAGCCCTTGTTAATTTAGTTTACTAGAGTGTTAATGATCTTAAATTCATTGAATAGAGAAATTAAGGGAATCAGAAAAAATTTAAAAAATAAGTTTATACTCGAATTTTTTTCTTGTGTTTGCTTTACTTTGGTAGGCAACTATTTACTTTGACAAATCTAAAGCCTTAATTATTTGTCAGGGGGAGGAGTTTGACCAGAACAAGTAAAACCTGTATCCCACTGCTTTTCCTGTGAGGTTGGGTAAATCCCCTCCCACATGGCATCTTAATATGGCCTTCTGTTTCTCAGAACTTCTGATGACATCCGGGGTGGGGGAGGAGCAAGGGTGGTTTTCACTGCAGTTTTCAAATGTCTGACCTGCAGTCACTTTCTAGTAATTGATTTTATTTTCTTAATTTTAGTAGAAGAAATTTTCTCATGTCATTCCCTATTTTAGGGGTAACAATCTTTCATTGGGTAATAAATTATTGTCGTGGGTTATTGTTTGTAGTTTTCCTCTTTTGAGCTTTTCCACTATGGAAGGAAGCAATGATCATATACAAAGTAATTCAATAATCTAGTAGTGTTGCATAGTACACATTATAACTGCCTGAATCAGATGGTCAAGTTGAGATACAAGGATAATTCCTTTTGAGAGGGCTAATGAAAGTTGCTCTTTGGGAAGTTCGCCAGCTTGTAGGTATTTTCTGTATTATTATTCAGTTTAAATAATTAACAAATAATTATTGAATGCCAATTAATTGTAAAATGCTGTGGAGGGTTAAAAATTAAATGATATAGTCTTTTAAAATAATATAGTCTTTTATTTAAAGTAATTTTCTGTTTAATATAGCAAATGAATGAAAATACTCAAAGCAAAGCAAGTAGAGAATTAGTAAATGCTAATATGGGTGGTAATGGTGATAAGCTCAAAAATTCAAAGAAAGGAGAAGTTTGGAGATGTTTTTTGGAAGTGTTGAAACTTAAACATCTCTCAAGTGCAGAGTAGATTCTAGATAAGTGGAGGTGGTATAGATGGGGAGAGGCCAACTGAAATTGATCTTAATGGCCATCCTAAGTGAACCCATTCATTTTTTGAATGAGGAAATTTAGACACCATTAATTTAAAAGCAACTTAAATTAATGCTTGTTGTTTAACTTTAAATTTAAATAGCAAAGGTTATTCAAGCAGCGAGTGAGTTTATTTGAGAATAGCAAAGGAATTGCAATTTGGGGCTTACAAACTATGGCGAACCATAGGCAAGTACAAAGAGATAAGGGAGGTCAGCTTTCATTGGGTTTCAAATTGGGGAGAGTTGTTTTGAACAGCGGCCTATTGGTGGAAAAGGTGAATTCAAGGTCTTGGCAGTTTTTTATTAGCAGCAAGTGGAGAGCAGTTACTGATGCTGAGGCAAGCAGGGAAGAAATCTTTCATCTTGCTGGCTATTTAAGCTTCCATGAGTGTTAGTGCATCAGAGCTCTCCCTTCATAGTTTCCTGACTCCAATTTGAATGTTTTCTCCATTCATTTTCATACTACATAACTTATTACAACCAGGAGAGGTAGAGTCTAAATCAGCTGTTTAAGTGTCCTTCTAGTCACTATATTAACCAAGTGGCTACTATTTGGATTTAATAACCGAGAAAAAATATGTCTTACATAGTAATTCAATGCAAGGAAAAGGCAAAAAACAAGTAATCTGATGCAGGGCCTGTACTATCTCTGATGTTTAGTATACAATGCAGGCAGGAGGATGTGTGAACATCAAGGCCTTTGCTGGCCTTCAAATGCTGGGCCACCCCTCATTCCTGGTTGCTACATACTTATTGACCATTTCTCACTTATCCTTTGGAGCTGAGGTCACCAATTCAGATGCCTTCAGAGGCCAGTAGGTACCCAGAATGATTGAAGCAGGCCATACACAATGTCTCAAGAATAGAAGGTGCTGGACTGTGAACTGGAGATGTTTGAAGGGCTCAGTGGTTTTCAGGTGTAACTGATTGTTGCCAGAAGAAGATGCAGGGGACCAGTGTTGTCCAATCTTCTCATTTTTCAAGAAAAGTTGGGAATTACAGATTTATTTGATTCTTATTCATTGGCTAACTAAAAGTTTCAATAAACATTTTGTGGGCATTAAAAGTTTTTGGGCCTAGTTAGCCCACAGCTTTCTAGTTTCCAACCTTTACTTTAGTGATGTCCAGTACAAAAGGCCATTCTGTCTTATACTGGTCTTAATAGTTTTGTGAGTTAGTTCTTAAAGCCACTTATAAAAAAGTTTGTACTAATGTCTTAATACAAGTTAATGGCCTCTTTTATGATAAGAAAACATAGTCTTATAGAGTTACTAGAGGCCCAGTGCATGAAATTCGTGCACTGGAAGGTGGTGGGGGGTGGGAGGGAGGGTCCCTCAGCCTGGCCTGTACCCTCTTGCAGTTCAGGATCCCTCAGGGGATGCCTGCCTGCCGCTTAGGGCCTAAGCCAGCAGTCAGACATCCTTCTCACAGTCCGGGACCCCTTGCTCCTTACCACCCACCAGCACCTGTGGCGTGCCACTGTGCTAGCCAGCCATGAGCCCAGCTCTGGCTGAGTGGTGCTCCCTCTTGCATTGAGCAATTGCCCCCTGGTGGTCAGTGCATGTCATAGCGACTGGTCGTTCCACTGGTTGTTCCAGCACTCATCGATTTGCATATTAGGGTTTTATTATATAGGATAGCACAGAAGCTCTCTGGAAGAAGAATTTCCAGGTGGAAATTTTTTTCCCTTAGAATTCTCCCTGATGCCCTCTGCCCCATTGTGTTTGATTACACACCATTACACTGCTCTCCTGTCAAGACTTTGCTCAGTTTTGTGCAAAAATCTTCTTTCCTTATACACAACTGAAGTAGGAGCTTGATAGTTTTAAAAGAATTTCACTAAAGCCCTGGCTGGTGTTGCTAGGTGTTAGATTTCTAGTTAAAGGCACATACCTGGGTTTCGGGTTTGATCCCAGTCTTCTCTCTTTCAGGAGGCAACCAATTGATGTATTTCTCTCACATCAGATCTCTCTCTCTTTCTGTCTCTCTCCTTCCCTCTCGCTTCCACTCTCTCTAAAAATCAGTGGAAAAAATATCCTTGGGTGAAGATTAACAAACAAACAAACAAAAACTTCGCCAAATGGTTACAGAGAATAAAAGTGAAATATCTATAGGAGGCACATAAATATATGCTGCCTACACACAAATTTTAAGCTTTACAACTTTTGCATTATGTATGGCTATTATTTTTATTCTTCTCCATTTAAGTGTAAGAAATAACACATTATCATCATCATCACCATTGCTAAGTCTGGCTCTGAGGAATCCCCTCCCCTCCCATCTCACTGTGTAGTAGAACAATAAATCCACAGATCTTACAAAGGTCCTAGAATATATGGGGAGGTCTCTCTGATCTATGTCCATCACTGCTGCTTTAATCCACTAGAAGTTCAAGAATTTCTCTTTAGGAAAGGTTTGGAATTGGATACAATTTAGATGGAAGGAACCAGACCATCTGAATTGAAACTGGGTTTGTATAGCAAACATACCAGCTTTACTTAGATTGTACATTTATTTGGTGGTGGGATTGAGGGTAGAACTGTTAGGGATTATGAGAAGGGAGGCTGAAACTCTCCCTAGCCACTATTGGCACCAAAACATACGTGAGGATGGTCTACATGATTTCTTGAAAGGTACAGCTCACCTGAGAACTTTGCTGAGACTGGCAGCATTGGGATACCAGGTCCAATCACCATGTTCAGATGTGTGTTTTCTTGAGGACCTGAAAGGACAGTGGGCTTGGGCTGTACCCTTCTTGGGATTGGCAGTTTCTGCCCCTTTCCAATCTTGGGAGAAACTATCCTATCCTTATACTTCCACCTCTGTACTCTTTAGTCTCCAAAGTGCTTTCCCCCTCTTAGGAACAGTCTGGTTCATTTCAAATAATGTGATCTGGGAGTAAGTAAAGTACCCTCCATCCTCCTGACATTTCCCTACCTCCAGTTCAAATCCCTTTCTTTCTTTAAGGTTTCTTTTCTTTTACAGTTATAGTTGACATACAATATTATATCAGTACAATCTAATGGTTAGACATTTATATGCCTTATGAAGTGATCACCCCAGTAAGACAGGACATCATAACATGATTATTACAATATTATCGACTATATTCCCTATGCTGTACTTTACATCTCTGTGCCTATTTTTATAATTGGTCATTTGTATTTCTTAATCCTTTTTATCTTTTTCACTCATCCCCCCAACCTCTCTCCCATCTGGGGCCCCTCAATTTATTCTCTATATTTATGAGTCCACCACAGTAATTTGAAAAGGTTGAAAAAATATCCAGTCTACAGAATTGCACAATATAGTGTGACCGAAGCGGCCTTTTCTCCCATGTAATTGTTTTTATGGCTTTTCAGCATATTGCAAAGTGCCTTGAAGAGTGTCAAACAAACTCTGAGAATGAGAAGAATGATAAAGAGTGACTTCATAACTTTTATTATTTCCATGTTGTTTATTTCTGAATAAACCGAGAAGGTAGGAAGACTAAAAGGGGGGAAAATGCCTTTTCAGCTTCAGCTTTTCACTTTTAAATATACCAATAGTGGGTAATTAATAATAGCTTATTCTTTATGGGGTTTTGCAGTTTAAGAGCAATCAAGTCACATGTCTCCTTGAATGTTCTCTCTGTGAGGTAGCCATTGTTTTGTACTCATTTTACCTTTGAAATAAATGAGGCTCACAGGGGCTTTATATCACCCAATTGGTAAGTGACAGAGGGTAGTCAGATCCTAAGATTTTCTTTTCCTCATGTAGCCCTTCTATCTTTGAACATAGCTCTAAGTTCTGAGAAATTATACTGAACATGTCAGGTTGTCACAGTAAAATTAATAAAGAGGAAATGGTTGGTTCTACCTTTTTGGGCAGCTTGGGAGTTGGTTTATTGTCGGTGTTGAAAACCAGACTAAAGCCATTTGAATCACTTCCTCTACACAAACATCAGATATACAATTAAATAATAAGAAGGCAAATAAAATGATCCATTCAGCACTGGTTTATTATAGCTAGCATATTGACTTTAGTAAGATTTATGAAAGCTAATTTTATTTTTATAGGTGGCATAGATAATTTATAATATATTAGAATGCTTGATATAACAAATATACAGTCAGAGATGCACATTTGAAAATGTCCATATCATTTTAAATTATAAGGGTTTACAGTGTTGTAACTTTGCTTTTATTACATGTTGTTTATATCTATGATTTATTTGATAATGAGTATTTGTTCCCATGGGAAAATACCACTACTTTATAACATGGTTTCTAAAACATGATATGGCAAAAAGTAGAAAATAAACATACCACATATATGAACATAGATTTTTGTGTCTATCCTTTCACTAATAATGCACATTGTCATGATTTTTGGAGCTTTAGAGTAGAATTAACCTTAAACATCTCTGGTAGAAACAAGTTCTCTATGGCAGTCTAGTCAATTTCCTTTTCAATCATCTTATCCAAGCAAATGTATTATTTCTCAACAATTTTAATGTCTTCTATCTTTATTCAATTTACTTATTGATTATAAACTCAAAATGGGCCATAGCTCTGGGTAGAAAGGGATCCCTGTGAACTATGACATTTAACTAGAGATGTTATGATACATCCCACTTCAGATTTCTGCCTTTTGAGAAGTGATGCTAATAGAGCCAGTCCGAATTGTGTCTGGTTGGGAGAATTTCCTTTTTGAACGATTTCTAGTGCTTCAGCAATTGGACTTTTTAACCAGTATGTTCCAATTTCCAGTGTCTGTGTCAGCTCAATTAGATGTATAAATGTTGTTTTCATCAAGTGTTTGTGCTTGCTGTTACTTCTTCCTGAAAAAAAATATGCATGGAAACTTCAAAAAAAAAAGTTCCTGAAATACCAATTCTTTAATAGTTTTATAAGCTGAAATATTCTCTGACCAAAATATTTATGACTTATTCCATTTTGGATTTGGTGAAGCATTCTCGGGCACCTGAGAGGATAGCCTTACCTCCTATACCTTAAGAATATGGTCTTTCTCTTGGGCTGTTGAAGCCAATTTCACCTTGCCCCCCGCTCCCCCCCACCTTTTTTTGCAATTATGTTAGTTCAGACAGACTTATGAATATTACTTCAAAGCAGAACATCTCTTAGGAGATCAAAGAAGTTTGCAACTATCAGGACAAGTTTTTGTGCCAATCAGTCAAATATACTAGAAAGAACAATATAAGAAAAAATTTAAATATTTCTATTGATTTTTTAAAATACATATTTTTATTGATTTCATAGGGAGAGGGAGAGAGAGATAGATACATCAGTGATGAGAGAGAATCATTAATCAGCCTCCTCCTGCACACTCCCCACTGGGGATCAAGCCTGCAACCTGGGTATGTGCCCTGACCAGGAATGGAACCATGACCTCCTGGTTCATAGGTCAGTGCTCACTGTACCACACCAGCTGGGCAGCAGTTGAACATTTGGTAATAACAAGTAATTTTTAGATTTGGGTTTGTGATATTCTAGTGCAAAAGTTCTCTAAAGTACATAAGAATCCCCTGGGGAGCTTGTTAAAATATAGATCCCTGAGCTTCAGCCCTAAAAGATTTGGATTTAGTAGGTCTAGTAGTGAATGGCCAAGAATCTGCATTTTAATAACAACTTCACTTCAGACCCTGAGTCATCTCTAAAGAAGTTGCAGAATTCTCCAAACAAAAACTGTTGTCTCTCAACTGAATTTTTAAAATACTATTTCACTTAGTACAAGTAGGTGTTATTAAACCTAATGATGACTGAGCTTCAGAGTTCCAAAGAGGTTAGCAATAAATAGTTTAGATACCAAAGGAATCTAGCTAAGATATATATGCAATGAGCAGTATACAGAGACTTAAGTTAGATTTCTTTCAATTAGAAGTTATTAGTTACACTATTTCCATTTCCAGGTCATCTATGCATCCACAGATGGTATTAGATAAGGGAGGTAGACTAGGCATAGATACCTGGGGAATTTTTCGAGGTTCTTTATAATCATTTATAGCCTGCTGTGCCCTTAATGATGTTACTCAGGATCCCATTAAGTTAGCTGTAATTGATCCCTTGACAATAGCCAGGAGGTGTCTAATCCTGTAGCTTCATCCCATTCTGGTCATATTGGAGACAAGATAGAAATTGTTGCCTGTAATCTTCAAAGGGTACTTTCCTGTCTGAAGACAAGAAACCTGTGTTCCAAAGGAGATTTCTCTCTAGGACAACAGGAGTCCCTAGAGAGTTCTCCTCTGATTTAGGCAGGCACTTATGACCTACTTTTAAATGTAATCTAAAAATCCCATCAAATGCAAATAATCAAATCCAGATTCTCCTCCAGGTATTCTGTAGATCTGTCTACACCAATAGCTTAAATATATTTTGAACAAGAGTTTCTCCTTCTTTTTGTTGATACTTAGGTAAATGGAGCTTTTCTGGTTTCTGGACACAGAGCAGCTCCATAAATGAAAATGATAGGATGTAAATTGGCTTTCCTGTATGGAACAAAGGAAATAAGATTAATTGACCTAGTGTTCAAATTCAGACAAAGTTCTGCAGTTTGCAGAATTAGAACACCCAAGACAGATTACTTTTAAATTTTTAGAGATCGAGGAAAGAAGAGGGGAAAAGAGAAACATTAATCAGCTGCCTCCTGCACGCACCCTATCAGGGATCAAGCCCACAACCTAGTCATGAGCCCTGACCGGGAATGGAACTGGCAACCTTTCAGTACACAGGATAACACACAACCAACTGAGCCACACAAGCTAGGGCAGAAGTTATTTTTCTCCTCCTTGGAAGTCTTGTGCTGGTGGTTCATGTATGTACCTTATGAAACTTTTCTAACTTTTCAAAGCAAAACTTGACAAAGCAAAGACATTCATAGAATCTGCCAGAGTTGGAAGGTACTTTAAAGAACATCCAATCTCATCACTTATCTAATATTTTTAAAATCCTCACCTGAGGATATGTTTATTGATTTGAGAGTGAAACATTGATGTGAGAGAGAAACATAGACCAGTTATCTCCCATATGTGCCCCAACCAGGATCTAATTCACATACTAGGTATATGCCCTGATTGGGAATCAAACCTGAAACCTTTTGATATACAGGATGATGCTCCAACCAACTGAGCCACCCTGCCAGGGCCACTTACCTAATTTTTAAATCTCATCTTGCTTCTACTTTAACTCATTTAATTGTCAGCTATTTCTATATTACTAATATGCATTTTTAATTACCGTAAGATTATACTAATGAAGTTCAGTTTCTTTAGGAAGACAGCTTTATTTTGCATCATTGACGGTGGACAACAAAAGGGGTCCTATGGATGGTAAACTCAGAGTGATTTGATCATAAATTCCTAATGGGACTTGTCATGGTGGTTATTCATGCCCCAGGCATATAACTTCTTTATAAAAGGCTTATCTTTGTCTTAAGCAAGCCCCATCTGTGCACCTAGGTTAACATACTGTTGAAATGCCTCCTTTCAGACCCCTCCTTCTAAAACATAGAGCACATAACCTTAACTACCTGTAATCCAATCCCCACCTCCATTTCTCCTACCCTCATGTAATCTTTCTTAGTTCCTTTCTAATTTCAAATGCATAAAAGAAAGTACATAACTGTTATTCTCTGGTGCATCTGAGGTCTTGCTCCCCAGCATATATCATCAGTTTGGCTCAAATAAACGCATAAAAATTCTCTACAGATTTGGACGTTTCTTATGTTGACTTGACCTAAGTAAAGATTGGGGAATTTGATTGTCAAGTTGGCAGATGTCTTTTCTCATTCGCTATTTTCCAGTTGCATAGGTTTGGCTGTCACATTTCCTCAGTTCAGATCTTTGCCCTGTCACTCCCTTACTAGTTATGTGGCCCTGGGCAAGTTACTTAACCTCTCTGTGCCTTAGTTTTCTTTTCTATAAAATAGCACTCAACAAATGATAGCATGACCTTATCATCACCAGCCTGACCATGCTATCTTAATTTTAACAATTTCAGGATATCTTACAAGATTTCTGTCATCTCTCCAATTTGCATCAGTGCCTTTAGCTCTCCCTAAAACCATTCTGCATTCTGTGCATTATTTATTTCTGGCTATATCTTGTCCAGTAGAATTCTGCAGTAACAAGAATTGTATGGCAGTGCTCCAGGCTCTGGAATGATAGTTTGAAAGGTTGTGAGATTGTATAGCATTATACAGGCTGTGATGCAGCCTGGTGTGATCCTAGATCTGCCACTTACTTCAACTTACCTCAATGAACCTCAATTCCTTACAGGTAAAATTTAGAAAATAATAGTACTTGTCATGAGGTATAGTATTAAATGATTTAACATATGTAAAGGCACTCAGGATGGTGACTAATACATAAAATAGATACCATGCCCAAGCCCCACCCTAACATTCTGATTAAATTGATCTGGGTGGGGCTCAGGCTTCAGTATATTTAAAGAACTCTAGATCTCTCCCTCTGGGGAGTAAGCTCTCGCCTTTCCCTTCCCCTTCTTCCCCTCAGGTTCTTTACCTTTGCCTTTCTCTCTCCTGAGCTCAGAGGACCTTTCTTTTCTTTCTGTAACTTGTTTCCTAAGACTACACAGCCCAGCTGGCTCACTTCTACTACCTCTGTAACTTTCTAAATAAATTTTCCTTGTAATTTGGAGGGGGAAAAAAAACACACACCTCTCTATAGGACTCTCATGTGCAGTAAGGATTGAGAACCACTAGACTAGATCAGCAATGTCAACCGGTATACCGAAAGACTTTTTTAAAATATGCGATACCTAACTATTTAGTCAGGAACACTGACCATTTTCCCCTTAAAATTTCAAATTAAAAGATGACAACAGCTGATACAACAATAGCTGTCTAGTGTGAAGTAATCAAAATTATACCTATATTTTTTGTCAGATCATTGATGCTTCTGTCTGTCTTCCTCTCCCTTCTTCTCTGAAATCAATATATATCAAACTTCATGATTCAGTTAACAAAGACAGGATATGTATGCTCATGTAGAGCAGAAGAGTAAATTAATTGCATGTGTTTTGAATCTGATACGTTCTAATGAATTGGGTTATCAGGTAGTTACTTAATTGGGCTATTGAATGAATTAACACCCCTTAAATGTGGGAAGTTCACACTTGGCTTTATCAGTCTTGTCAGTGAACTGGTAGCAGTATCCAAAAGATCAAATTAGCCCTAGCCGGTTTGGCTCAGTGGATAGAGCGTCAGTCTGCAGACTGAAAGATCCCGGGTTCGATTCCAGTCAAGGGCACATGCTCCGGTTGCGGGCTCCATCCCTAGTGGGGGGCATGCAAGAGGCAGCTGATGAATGATTCTCTCTCATCATTGATGTTTCTATCTCTCCCTCTCCTTTCCTTTCTGAAATTTCATATATATATATATATATATATATATATATATATATATATATATATATGGTCTTAGGCGAAGTTATGAAGTAGCAATGAAAATAATTTTATGGTTGGGGATCACCACAACATGAGGAACTGTATTAAAGGGTTGTGGCATTAGAAAGGTTGAGAACCACTGCCTTATATGTTAATGAGATTAAAATGGGGTCATAGTACAGATAAAACTTTGCATTTTTCTCATTAAACTCACTGAGAGCACCTTGCAAGACAAAATAACTTTTACACTTTTGCTTTCTCCTCACTTATACATGAGATAAGCTAAATATTGATAAATTCAAGATAAAAGATGTAAATAAAAGGATGATTGACATTACTCAAGGTAGAGAAACAAGCAATGAAGAATAAATAATCTGTGTAATTTTTTAGTCAATAATAAATTATTTATGGGAAAGAGTTGAAAAAGGCAGAGATTTAAAATATAGAAAAAGTGTAGGATCTCAAAATTGCTTCAGAGAAAATTGGGTTAAGTTCACCAGTAACCTTTTTGGGAGTGGCTCAATAAATAATTAGTGTAGGAATGAATTAAGGAAGAGCTAAATACGTCCTATATAATACAACATGCAAATTGTTCCCACGGGCGACAGTTCAACCAACAGGGAGTTAGACGTGTGCTGACCACCAGGGGGTGACGTGGAACATGGTGGGCATTGGCGACAAGCCGCTGGCAGTGTGTGGCAGTGGAGCGCTCTTGCCCCAATGGGCCCTGACAAGAGCGGGACCACAGTGGGATGGTGGAGCAGGTGAGTGGGCGGTGCCAGGCCAAGGTGGGTATAAGTGGGGGCCCTGATTGCCCCACCTGATGCCCCACAGATCATCCCTGATCACCAGCCAGGCCTAGGGACCCTATCCGTGCATGAATTTCATGCACTGGGTCTCTAGTAGGAATATAAACATAGTTCCTAAAATTTTAAATCCTTTCTTTTTCTTTCCAGACTTATTCCAAAGTCTCACTTTTTTTTTTAAATGTTCTGCCACTCAGGAATTTTAAATTTTAAAAGTGGAAAAAGGTTACTACTGATTATATCTTTTCAAAAATTTAGAAAATATGGAAGTATAACTGGATACTAGGTATAAACACAAAGAATTCAGAGATTTGTGCTGACAATGCTTGGTGCAGGCTTATATTTTCCATGGTGGAAAGTCTTTAAAGAGAGGGATAAGCATACCTTATGTTGCAGAAGGATTCCTGAAACCATCTTGTAATGAAGGCTGCTTTCAGTACCCATTAGAGTTCACCATTGGCAGAGATGTTAAACATTTCTTTCATCAGGGTATTAGAAGTTCACCTTTTGATTCCCAGTGGCCTCTGCAATACTGACTACATAATTTGCCAGGCCAAGCACAAAATGAAAATGTGGAGCTCCTTATATAAAGACCAAGAAAATTAAAATATAAAGTGTTTCCTGTCTTCCACAGTCTTTCTCTCAATGTATAATGGCATTTTTATTTGCTATTTAATGTTTTGTGTCCTCAGGCATGGTCACACTTGCCCGACAAATGCAGTGCCACAGGGCCCTATTCTGTGACTAAACACATATGCCACCCACCAGCTACTGGGTTCCCCTTCCACCAGCCTCTAGACAAGCTCATGTCCTGGCAGGAGATGGAGAAATCATGCCAGGCATCCCTGGGCACAGTGCCCATGGGAATCCACAGTGGAAGAGGGGCCCTCTGAGGGTAGTGCAACTTCCATGTCCGAATGTGCTAAGGTACTTGTATTGGAGGTGGGTAAGAAGCTCTTCTCCACCTACCAGTCACCCATAAGCACCCCATAGTGCTGCCAGTCTGGGACAAGAATGGCTGCTGTCAAACCTCACCCTGAGATGTCTCAGGGAGCAACAGCAACCCTTCTGTCTATGCACAGACCTCTGTTGAAGGTCAATATTAATCACCAGATGAGTACTGGGAGAGGGGAGACTGGGGGATCCTAAAGTGCCAGGGCAGCTTAGAACCCCATCCCAGTGAGTCAGGGAAGTGGGCTATTAGGTAAGCTGAGGCGTAAAGCTCCTAGTGCCGTGGTCAGCAAACTGCAGCTCCTGAGCCACATGCGCTCTTTGGCCCCTTGAGGCTGGCTCTTCCACAAAATACTATGGCCTGGGCGAATCTATTTTGAAGAAGTGGCGTTAGAAGAAGTTTAAGTTTAAAAAATTTGTCTCTCAAAAGAAATTTCAGTCATTGTACTGTTGATATTTGGCTCTGTTGACTAATGAGTTTGCTGACCACTGTCCTAGTGCATGCTCTGTGGTCTCATAGAACTTCACTTAAAAAATACAAAGGCAAAAATAAAATTAAGAATTTTAAGACAGAGAAACCAAGATGGTGGCATAGGTAAACACCTATACTGCTGCCTCACACAATAATTTCAAAACTGCAACTGGAAGACAAAGCAGACATCATCCAGAACCACCAGAAAGCTGGCTGAGTGGAAATGCTACAACTAGAAGGAAAGATAAAAGGACATTGAGACCCAAATGAGCTGTGGAGGACAGAGGTGCAGAGACCCATGCTAACTGCCCTCCCTTTCAGGCCTGGTCACCCCTAACTGCACTCCCCTGCAGGCCTGGTCCCCCCTAACTGTCCTCCCCTGCAGGCCTGGTCCCCCCCAACAGCTCTCCCCTGAAGGCCTGGGTTCCCCCAACTGCCCTTCCCTGCAGGCCTGGTCCCCCCCAACTTCTCTCCTCTGCCGGCATGGTCACCCCTAACTGCCCTCCCCTGCAGGTCTGGTCCCTCCCAACTGCCCTCCCCTGCTGGCCTGATCACCCACAACTGTTCTCTCCTGCTGGCCATCTTGTGGTGGCCATCTTGTGTTCACATGGGGGCAGCCATCTTTGACCACATGGGGGCAGCAATCTTTGACCACATGGGAGCAGCAATCTTGTGTGTTGGAGTGACAGTCAATTTGCATATTACTCTTTTATTAGATAGGATGTGCATACAAATCACCTTGTCAAAGTTCTTGTTAAAATGTCAATTCTAATTTAGATCTGGGATAGGACCTGAGATTCTACATTTCCATCAAATTCCCAGCTGATGTCAAAGGTGGTCTTGGCAACAGGGGGTGAGGATGAGGGCAGGATTGGGAGGTGGGGGGGGGGCAATGGGGGAATGAGGACACATTTGTAATACCTTAATCAATAAAAGAAATAAAATAAAATAAAATAAAAATCTAAAAAAAAAGGTGGTTTTGGAACCACCTTTCCACATCCTCATCTTCCTCTTCCTCAAAAAAAAAAACAAAAACAAAAAACCCCAATTTTATTTGTAAATAATTATAGACTCACAAGAAATTGTAAAAATAGTACATAGATTCCCATGTACCCTTCAGTCCCCAATGGTGACACAACTAAAGTTGTCTCCTTGACTCTAAGCAAAATAAAATTTAGAAGATAGAAACTTACTTGTTAAAATTTTATTGTATTGAAACTGAATTTTGTTCAAGACTTCTGAAATAATTAACATGCCACTTTGTTTTACCTTAGCAGTAGGATTACATTTTAAATTTTAAAAATTGACTTATAAAGATGAATGCCTAAGATGTTCTTTTACAACATTACTCATAATGACCAAGTAAAAATAATTTGGTTATTTATCAGGACTTTTGTTCAATTTTATATTATGGAATTAAAAGGATGAGGTAATTCCATATATATTGACTAAGATGCCCAAAATGTATTAAGCTAAAAATAAACAAAAAGATTTCAAATTAAAGAAGCCGGACACAGAAGAATACATATGATATAACTCCACTTATTGAAAACCTAAAAACAAGAAAAGTTATAGTGCTTAGTGATGTATGCTTTTGCAGTAAAATTAAACAAACAAATAAGGAATTGATTAAAAGTCAGGATAGTGGCAAACTTTGAGAGGGAGGGTAGGTGGTGATGGCCATAGGGTTTACTTTGTTGTTTTGGACACTTATCTATGTGTATATTAGATTTCAAAATAAAAACTGTCATTTTATAACTACACTAGAGCCCGTTGCATGAATTCGTGCACGGGTGGGGTCCCTCAGGATGGCCTGCAAGGATCGGGCCCCAGCTTGTGCCCCAGGCTTGCAGCCTCAGCTTGCGCCCCCAGCCTCACAGCCCTGCAGCCCCACTTTCCACCCTGCCATGGCCTGGTGCCGCCCCCTCACCTGCTTCACCATTCCATTTGTGGCAATCAATTGGGGCTGGGTCCTCCTGCCCAGCTCCCTCAGTGCCTGGGAGCTGGGTGGCAGCCATGCCCCCTGCCACCACCGCTGGTTGCCCTCTGTGGGGCGATCAGTGGGCCAATCAGCCCCTGCTTGGATCAACCTTAGCCTGGCACCACCCACTCACCTGCTCCCCCATTCCGATATGGTCCCACTCTTGGTGGGGTCCATTGGGGCTGACAGCGCCTCCACTGCCACCCGCTGCCAGCACAGCATCTCCAACGCCCGCCATGTTATGTGCTGCCCCCTGGCGGTCAGCACACATCATAGTGAGTTGGTCGAACTCCTGGTTGAATGACTGCCTGAGGGGATAATTTTCATATTAGGCTTTTATTATATAGGATTAAGCAGACATATAATCTCTGCATTCATAGCCAATTTTACAAAGGATACACACTTATATACAAAAGATCTTTGGACATTTGTTGTCACTTTTAGGTAGTGGGAATGTGGGGTAAGGAAGATTTCACTTTAGATTTTACAATTGTATTTTACCAAAATTTGTGTTTTCTCTATAACCATGTGTTTACTTTCAAATACCGCCACAAAAACTGTATGTGAATATTGATCATTCCATTTTTTATGTTTCTATATTATTTGAATTTTCTTCATAATCATGTGTAACCTTAAAAATACTATCTCAAAATTTGCATATGAATACATATGTGTACGTGTGATAATTATGTTTACACTAGAGGCCCAGTGCACAAAATTCGTGCACTTGGCAGGGGTGGGGGGTCCCTTAGCCCTGATTGTGAGAGGGTGCAGGCCAGGCCAGGGGACCCCACTGGTGTACGATTGGGGTCAGGGTGGGATGCGGGAGGTTGGCCAGCCGGGGAGAGACCATGGCAGGGCTCCAGGGCGTGTCTGATCTGACTGGATCAGTCCCGATCAGCAAGCTAACCTACTGGTCGGAGTGTCTTCCCCCTGGTGGTCAGTGCACGTCATAGTGAGAGGTTGAGCAGCCTTAGCATATCATTAACATATTACGCTTTGATTGGTTGAATGGCCGACTTGACAACCAGACACTTAGCATATTAGGTTTTTATTAATAGGACTAGAGGCCCGATGCACAAAGATTCATGCAAGAACGAGCCTTCCTTCCCCTGGCTGCCTGCACCGCCTTCACTCCGGCTGGAGCCACCTTTCGGCCTGCCCACGTTGCCCAGAGTTCCTGAGTGGCTGGAGTGGTGCAGAATGCCTGTGTCGTCACCATGGCTGCTTGGCACCTGTGTATGCAAATTAACCCACCATCTTTGTTGGGTTAATTTGCATGCTCACTCCTGATTGGCTGGTGGGTGTCACGAAGGTATGGTCAATTTGCATCTTTCTCTTTTATTAGTGTAGACTAGAGGCCTGGTGCACAAAATTCGTGCACGGGGGGGGGGAGTTGTCCCTCAGCCCAGCTTGCACCCTCTCCAATCTGGGATCCCTCTCACAATCCGAGACTGCTGGCTCCTAACCACTCACCTGTCTACCTGCCTGATTGCCCCTAACCACTCTGCCTGTCAACCTTCTAGCCCCCTAATCGCTCCCCTGCCGGCATGATTGTCCCCAACTGCCCTCCCCTGCCAGCCCAATCACCCCCAACTTCCTTCCCCTGAGGGGCTGAAGGGACTGGGGGACTGGGGGACTGAGGCTGGATGAGGTGGGGCTGAGGGGACTGGGTGCCACCATCTTTGGGCTGTGGGTGCCACCATCTTGTGAGGGTGTGACAGTCAATTAGCATATTCCCTCTTTATTAGATAGGATATTTACATGTTTGGGGAATTCTGGGATGATACTCATAAAACGTTTGCTAAGTTTAGACAAATATATAGCCAGATAATTCTCCAGCAAAATGTGTTTACTTGGGAACAAAAAGTTGTAATGCCGGACATGCAATAAGATGGGGAACCACTCGCAAATCCAAATAAACAAAAGCCTGGGGACTCTTTTATGGACTTGGGAGGGGCTGTTGTAAACCTAGAGTCCATTGGAGGAATCTGGAAGTTCCAAGTATAGTGACTTTTCGTTGGCTGAACTATGGCAGTCTCCCATTGGCTGGGCTGTTACTGGTAGGGAAGAATCTTTTCTTCCTCCTGCTGAGATAGTAAAGTAATATCACTTCCTACCAGAGATGCAAGGCACGTCACTTCCTGTCAGGGCCATTTCCTGTCAGGGTCAATAGTCTGCATTGAATGGCGTGGGAATGAGAGTTCTCTCTCCTAGCCTCCCGACTCCATTTTAAAAGAGGTTTGTCTTTATTACTTTTCACACTTTTAACAGTGGTCACCTCTGAGAAGTGCACTGGGTGGCTAATGCATTAAGAGAGGGGTGAACTTTTACTTTTTACTTCATATATTTCAGGTTTATTTGAATTTTTTTTTACAGTGAACGTGTGCTACTTTTAAATTTATAACACACAGCAAAAGTGGTATAGAGTGTATTCCAGCATAATTTGTTTTACAGGCAGAAAAAACTTGAAGGGAGAGGAAGGGGTCTACTTAAACAGGAGTCCGAGTTGGGGGAAGGTTGGTCTAAAGGCGAAAGAGGCCTCAGAGACAAGCTCATGTCTTCAGACACCCTGCGCCACCCACACAGGCCGGAGCCTCCCGGAACCGGCTGCTCAGGCGGAATGGCTGAAATCAAACCACTAAGGCAGGAATCCTCAAAACCAGGCGCAGGCCCTGCTGTGGAAGGTATGCGCGAGTTACTTGTTGAATTTATCGGAAACAGCACAGTGTCTGATATTCCACTTAGGAAACTTTCACTGCTGGTCGAAGCTTTATGTTTTGTAATATGTTAGGTGTTTTATTGGAGAGTTGAGAAATGCAGACCATGATTGATAGGATGCAAGTGGGTAATTTAGCCGGCTTTTTCAGAATATAGGATTCCTTTTCAAATTGTTAATAAACACGGATACTATATCCCAATTGTTCTGTGAAGGTTAGAGTAAATTATCTAAAATTCAGTAGGAATGACTGAGCAGACAAGAAAAATTCACTTGAAGACTAAATGTATTGTAGGGAAACGGTACTGGTATTAATCAAAGCCCTGATACTGAAACTGAGTAATCCTAGTCGATCCAACATTTGTTTGCCAGCAAGTGATAATAATAATGTTTTATTGGCAACACAGAAGAAATCCAGTATAGAGATGATGAAGGAAGCTACTCACAGAATAAGAACTTTTTAGGAATACTGTCCAGCACTGGTATAAAACTGTGGTGCTGAAAACAGTAGCAATTGTCTCCATGAGGCTGCCGAGCACTCAATTGTGGCTGTCTGCATCCAGATTTCTTGTACCAAATAAACACCAGATTTTGAAGACTTAGTTTAAAAAATGAAATGTAAACTGTTTATAATAGTATTAAAATATTAATGTTTAATACTGATTACATGTTAAATGATGCTATTTTGAATTATAATGGCTTGAAAAAGGTAGTATTAAAATTAATTTCACCTGTTTTTTGTGTGGTTATTACATATTTTGAAAATTACCAGTGTGTCCCAGTTGGTATCACTCAGTGGTTGAGAGTCGACCTATGAACCAGGAGGTCAAGGTTGGATTCTGGTCAAGGCTCCTGCCTGGGTTGTGGGCTTGATCTCCAGTAGAGGGTGTGCAGGAGGCAGCCCATCAATGATTCTCTCTCATCATTGATGTTTCTATCTCTCCCTCTCCCTTTCTGAAATCAATAGAAATATACACTGAGTGGCCAGATTATTATGACCACCTGACGTTTGTAGGCAAATTAGCCATACATTGCATCGTATGGGATATGGAAGCCAAAGGCCTGTTCGAACACCTTTGCTGTCTGCAGTTACCAAGATAAAACGTCTCCAATTCGTACAGGAGCACAAGGATTGGACAGTTGAGCATTGGAAAAAAGTCATGTGGTCTGATGAATCACGTTTCCAGTTGCATCATGCAGATAGCAGAGTGAGAATTTCGGGGAAACAGCATGAAAGCATGCACCCCACATTGCATGAGTACAACCCTTCAAGCTGGTGGGGGCAAGTTTTCCTGGCATGATTTGGGCCCTTTAATTCGTGTGGAACAACGTCTGAATAGCACAACATACCTAAGTATCATTGCTGATCAAGTTCATCCTATCATGTTGATGGCGTATCCCAATGGAGATGGCTTCTTCCAACAAGACAATGAGCCATGCCACGGTGCTCATATTGTGCAGGAGTGGTTTCAAGAACATGAGGGAGACTTTACCTTGCTTAGGTGGCCCCACAATCACCAGATCTCAATTCAATTGAGCATTTGTGTGACGAAGTTAAAAGAGCCATCAGGCAGCTGGTCCCACAACCATCAAATCTCGCAGAACTGGACAGTGCTATTCATCAGGCATGGTGTCAGATTCCTCACATCACCTTTCAACATCTCATGGAGTCAATGCCAAGAAGAATTGCCGCAGTATTGAAGGCAAAAGGTGGCCCAACGAAGTACTGATGGGATAGTCATAATAATCTGGCCACTCAGTGGATATATAAAAAAATTACCAATGTGGCTCACATTTATAGCTCACTTATGTTTCTGTTAAACGTGCTGGTATAGAAGGTTTGATTTTGAAGTGAACCAAGAATCAGCACTGTCACCTTCCTTACTTTCCCAGAGGGAAAAGAATTTCAGGGAGGGAAGTGTTTTGCTCAAAGGCACAAACATGTTTGGGAAGAAAGTGGGGAGTGCAGCTTCCATCCTTTGATTCTCTCCTATTTTATAGCTTACACAGCTGGCCCCTAATGGAAAATTCGAGGCCATAGAAACAAACTTCCTTAGCACATTTACACGCCAGACACTGTGCTCCTTTAACCTTTTAGATAACAGACAATGATAAAAAAAAAAATTAGGAATTTGGAATAGGGTTGAGAGTAGATAGGAATTAGAGGACACTAAGTTTCTGTTTTGCATACCTGTGTGTTATTTTTAAACCTTGGGCATGTATTACTAAGAAGGGAGGAAGGGAGGAAAGAATGAAGGGAAGGAGGAAGGGGGGGAGGGAGAGGAGGTAGGTAGGTAGATAGGTAGGTAGGTCGGTCTCGGGTAGGGTGGGGATGGAAAGCAGCCAGATAAGGTTCAGAAGAAATCATGGCTTGAAATTCAAGTCTGGATATATTTGAAGTGGCTTTTTCTAGCATCATCTTTCACATCTTTAAACACCCTAAGTTAATTCTTTCTGCTCTCATTGGGATGCTTCATTTTTACATTACTAAAGCAAAATCTACTGGCATAAACTGATTTTTGAATCTGTATCTGCACCTTGAAAAATCTGTGCGTGTTTCTTACTTTTGTAAGCAGCAGGCTGTTTGGTAAGAATGATTGGTGATTTTGTTTCAAGGGAATTCAAGTCCTTCCTTCTAAAGGGTACTTGCCAACAGACTAGATGTTTCTACTTGAAACCATTTGCTACAATCATCCTTGAGATTTTTGCTCATTACTTTCAGAGCTGCTACTTCTGAAGGCAGATTCTTAGAACACAAATTCATTTTGCTTTAGAATATACACAGCCTCCTTATGGGAGCAGCTATGCTGACTTCCTGAATGGAGATGATTTCCACAGTGCATTTTATAGCCACACACCTTTCCTGAGGATAATCTAAAACACAAATTATTTTTATTTTAATTCCTTTATTGTAGGAGAGAAAGGCATACTTGGCTAGTCTGAGGGCTAATGTTTACAGCAGCTTGTTCTATTTTTGTGGCAGTTTCCTTAAAGCCCTGGCATTGTTGACTTTTTCTCATTCCCAGAACTTGATTTAGTGGTCTCCTGACCCAAAACAACCATAAATGCAGGTTGCCAGTGCTTAACACTACACTTGGAGTACGTTTGGGTATGGTATAATTTCTTTTGTTTAAATTTTTTGTCAATATTCTCATTTTTTTTCTTCTTATTTCATCACTTTCTTTTTTTTAAAATATATTTTTTATTGATTTTTTACAGAGAGGAAGGAAGAGGGATAGAGAGTTAGAAACATCGATGAGAGAGAAACATCGATCAGCTGCCTCCTGCACACCTCCCACTGGGGATGTGCCGCAACCAAGGTACATGCCCTTGACCAGAATTGAACCCGGGACCCTTCAGTCCGCAGGCCGACCCTCTATCCACTGAGCCAAACCAGTTTCGGCTATTTCATCACTTTCAAGCCCTTTCAATCTCTGAAACAAAAAGTAATCCTGTCCTGGAGACTGATATCATGTTCTCTACTTTTGTGAGGCAAGTGCAAAGGTTCTAAAGAGAATTTTAATTTGATTTTTAAAAAATTATTTACCAAATGTGTATTCAGATATCTGAACCTATCTAGAAGATGAGTCTCCTGAATTCCAAAATCTGCTTTTTTTCATTTCACAGTCATAATATTAAGCAGCTCCTATATGTCAGGGTAGGGTTATATCCGTTAGAAGTAAAGTTGGCAGCCTATCATAAGAGAAAAAAAATCTAACCATGTATGGTGATGGATGCTAACTACACTTATTTGGGTGATTATTTTGCAATATGTACAAATATTGGATCATTATGTTGTATACCAGAAATGAATATAATGTTACATGCCGATTATATATCAATTACAAAAGGTAACCTTGGCAGTGTGAAAGGTGCTGCATAGAAGCCCCTTGGACCACTCCTAAGGACCTTTGGGGGAGGGAGGGCAGAAAGAATGGGTGTAGAAGATGAAGCTGATAAGCCTGGCAGAGCTGAGTATTCCCAGCTCTAGAAATATTTAAATACTACACACTCCCAGCCTTTGTCTACCCTCCTGCTTCTGAGTTGCTGTATAAGGCTTTAAATCCCTCAGATTTCCTTTGCTCTTTTGCTGTCCCACAGCTCCAGAAATTGAAGCATTTACATACAAACCTGGTTTTAGCTCTCTCAAAACACCAGCTGTGTGACCTCACTCCTGCTTGGAGTAGCTGCTCTCTGGTCATTTACCCTGATCTGCAAAAGGAAAGAGTGGGACTCTTTTTAGCATTAGCATGCCTTAAAAAAGAGGCAGAGTTAGAACTTTATCACAGCTTCCTTTTGGAAATGGTTATCCACTACTAGGGGGCCTGGGTTACAGAGGTGGTGTTGCACAGTGGAGGTTTCAAGAGATATGCATGTGCCTGGATCCTGCCCCAGACCAATTAAATAAATATTTCTGGAGAGTGGGACATGGAACAAGTGTTTTTGAAAAGCACACCATCATATAAAAAAAGAAAAGCACACCATCTAATATACAGCCAGTTTTGAGAACCACTTATGAAAACATCAGGCTTGGAAAGAGATGTGGGTGTAAAATTCAGAATTTACCACGTACTAATTGTAAATCTGTGAGCAAGTCACTTAATCCTCCTGCGGCTCAATTGCTTATCTGTAAAATGGGGACAAAATTATACCTTTCTCAAAGGTAGCTATGTAGCACATAATAGATACTCAGTGAATAGTAGTTATTGAGATGAGTCTATGGCTGTTCTGTACAATTGATAGCCATTAACCATATGTGACTGTTTAAATTAACATGAGATAAAGTTAAAAAGTTTGTTCCCAAGTCCCACTAGCCATATTTCAAGCACTCAGTAACCACATGTGGCTAGTGGCTACCATATTGGATAGCAGAAATGTTAAACATTTCTTTCATTACAGAACATTTCATAGACTGGAAAATATTAGTCTATATAATCTGCTTCTCTAAGAGTTAAGTTTATTCAGGGAAAATTCATTTGTAACTCTTCTGGAAAACTCACTACATTTGATTCTGTCAAGTAAATAGCAGGCCTTTTGACTTGAGCAGAGAAGTGAAGGAAACCCAGTAACCAGTTCTTCAATGGAGACTTTTTTTTTCTTGTTACTATATATCTGTAAATGATTTTACCTAGTAGTAAACAAACAAGTGGGAACATCCAATCAATTGTTCAAATAATGATCTCTCCTCCCCTCCTCACCCCGCAAGTTCTGAGGCCACACTTAACCATTAAGACCATTTTTGAAGTAAAACATTAACTTTTCCCTGCCCTATTTTTTAGACCATATACACTATCAGTGAAGCTGTTGGTGTGTTTGTGTGTGTGTGTGTGTGTGTGTGTGTGTGTGTGTGTTTGCTGGAAAGTGGAAGAGGAAGGGGCAGAAAGGGGAAAAAGAGCTACCATTGATAAGGGAAGTCAGTGGGAAAAGAATGGCTGTAGATAAGATGTGTTTTATGCTTTTATTATCAGTAATGTTTATTTCAGGTATATTGATATGTCTTCTAGTCTAAAAATCCTGTAATGTCATTTTGACTGGCCAACAGTAGGTAAAAGCACAGGCTCTGAAGTCAGGCCTTCTGAGTTCAAACCATGCTTTAGTATTTACTAGCAGAGTGACCTTGGACAGGTTATTAGCCTTTTTAGGTCTCAGTTTCTCCATTTACAAAATGAAGAAAAATGTTAGTATCTATACCTCATGGGATTGTTGCAAGGTTTCAATGAGAAAAGACATGTAAAGTTCTTCATATGGTGTCTAACACCAGATAGATGCTCAATGAATTTTAAAAAATTATTTAGAGAAAAGAAATTATATTTTGTTAATAAATTTCCTACATATTTTTAAATATGATGCTCTTATCCCTTTGTCATATCTTCTAGAGTGAGAAGGCCTCTGTTTCTCAAAAAAGATTTATAGTTTCTATGTTACATAAATGTTCCACTTGCACTACTGTACTTGTTTAGTTAAGCACAGGCCTAGCAGCTGGGGAAGTGTCAAAGTCTGAAGAGCAAATGTATTGTTGATTTGAGCCACCATGTGTTAAAAATTGCAATATAACCAAACAGTCTTAAAAACAAGGAAGGTTCTTGATGGAAAAGGGACCACAACCTACCTCTTAAATTCATTTTTATTTGTTTTGTCTTCCTGCAGTGATGTTTTTATTGGCAAAGTTACTTTATTATTTTTTGAAATTCGAAAACATGGTATGTCTTTTGGGTTTTTTTTATTACTTAGATGTTTCACGCTCTTTTGTTTTGTTATTCAGTGTGACATTGTGACATACCTAAAAACTAGCTCCCCAGGGAGTGGAAACTGCTGTCATTTATTTTTACTGGGAGACTGTATTGGTTCATATAGCTGCTTTTCCAGCTGAAATAACATAGCTGATTGGTGCTGTTTTATCACTGTTAATTGCTGAAAGTTTTAAAACTAGTAAATAGGTCTGATTAGCTGGAATCCAAACAGTAACCCAAAGAGACCACACCACTTTTGATAAGATAAAGACTCTACTAACCTTAAACATTCCCTTTGGATTATTTTCCAGTGGTATGCAATGTTAAACTAAAAAAAAATTTTTTTTTTATATTTAGAAAGACTTCAGAAAAAATTGTTTGGGATATTTAAAACCAAGTTAAAGGTTATTATATCTAATGTATGATTTAGTAGTTAATTATCAGCAATACTAGTACTATATCATTAGCTCATGAGAGCTGAACAGTAAAGCTCATAACAGAAAGTGGTTTTCTTTTTTAATTTATTGGGGTTAGAAAGTCTTTATTTATAAGGTCACATTGTGCACTGTCATTTCTGTTTGAGCAACTAAAAACAAATAGTAGTAACTCTAACAAGTGGACAGTGAGCTTTTAATAAATAAAATGTAGATTCTTTATTATGCATCTTAAATCTCAAAACTGGAAAGCTTTCCAGAATAAAACTTCACTTTTACTAAGCATTTGTAATATTCATGGAAAAGATAACTAACTCCCCCCCCCCCATATTTCAGGTTCTAGAGCATTCATATTAAAATTAAGTTTGTTTGAGGTGTGTTATTTAATAAACTTTGAATTGTTTTAGTTAAGTATTGCTCTTGTGAACCAAATGTTAACCAAATATGAAGCCTTAACCCTAGAAATAGAAGCTGGAACACAGCAAAAATAACCAAAATGTGGTATTGTGTCCAATATCAGTTTTAGAGTACTATCAACTCACTCTGTGGACTTATACAAATACTTTAAACTCTCTGTGCCTCCTATTGATAAGATTTTCTTATCAATAAAGTACAGGGGGTAAACTAGCTTTCCAAAGTTTTTTTCCTGCTCAGAAATTCAATGAAAAGGTAAAATTTTATAAGGTTAAAAATCTTATTATTTTCTTGCCTCACTATTGAAAAATAGCAAGTAGGAAGAAGACAAAAATAATCTATAGTCTCCACTAAGATTTTGGTATGTCAACTTCTAGTTTGTTCTTTTACATTAAAAAATTTTTTTGAGTTGAGCTTATACAGTATATACATATGCTTAATATTGTAACATTAAAAGTTTTTCATAAACAGCATTTTAAATGGCTGTGTGAATATAAACATTTCTTTTTCTATTAGATATTTAAGAAGTGTCAATTTTTTATATTAGAAATAATGCTTTAGCAAAAATATTTGTGCACAAGGCTTGCTCTTTCCTTAGACTATATTTAGCATTATTTTCATTGGATAGAGCCTCAGAAGTAGAATTACTAGGTCAAAGATAAGAAAAATTTTAAGGTATTTGCTTTCCAAAAGAGTTAGCCAAATGACATTACCATTAAATATATATTACTTTACAGAATTGTGCCCATTTTACCACAACATAGACAGCACTGAATAATTTGACCAAAATTTTAATATGATTCTTCCATGTTTGATCTTTTAGGATTTTAAATTTTAACCAAGTATGACACCATCAATTTCATATAGTCAAAGTCATTTGACAGAGAAAAGCTCTGTTTGATGAACACAGACTGTCTATTAATTGTAGGTGAACTTTAAGATTGCAGGTTGCCTTAGCACAGATTGTGATTATGACTCCAATGGTAGGTACTCTGTAAGTACTTGCTTAGTGGCTGAATTTGTTCATTGGATAATAAATAGTAAAGAACAGAAATATTGAAAAAATAGTGACACTTTATATACACATGTCCCTTAATATCTAAGAATGTTTTGGAACCGAAGAAGCAAATGCTCCTATGTAATAAAGAGTTAATATGCAAATTGACCATCGCTCCAACATACAAGATGGCTGCCCCCATGTGGTCAAAGATGGCTGCCTCCATGTGGACCAAAGATGGCCACCACAAGATGGCCGGCAGGGGAGGGCAGTTGTGGGTGATCAGGCCAGCAAGGGAGGGCAGTTGGGAGGGACCAGGCCTGCAAGGGAGGGCAGTTGGGGGTGATCAGGCCTGCAGGGGAGGGCAGTTAGGGGTGACCGGGCCGACAGAGGAGAACAGTTGGGGGCGACCAGACCTGTAGGGGAGGACAGTTGTGGGGGGACACAGGCCTGCAGGGGAGGGCAGTTAGGAACAACCAGGCTGGCAGGGGAAGGCAGTTAGGGGCAACCAGGCTGACAAGGGAGGGCAGTTAGGGGTGACTGGGCCAACAGGGGAGGGAAGTTGAGGGCGACCAGGCCTGCAGGGGAGGGCAGTTAGGGGTGACCAGGCTGTCAGGGGAATGTTTAGGGGGTGATCAGGCAGGCAGGCGAGTGGTTGGGACCCAGCAGTTCTGGATTGTGAGAGGGATGTCCCAGATTGGAGAGGGTGCAGGCTGGGCTGAGGGACACCCCCCGCCCCCCAGTGCATGAATTTTGTGCACCGGGCCTCTAGTGGGTAATAATATTTTTTCATACAGTGATTCAATAGATTATTTAAGGGTCAAAGTTCAGGTTCAGTGGGTATCCCACTAAAGCCAGGATTCATTTTCTATGCATGGTCAAACATAAGATACTACATAGTGTTTTTTATTGATTTTTATTGATTTCAGAGAGGAAGGGAGAAGGAGAGCGAGATAGAAGCATCTAATGATGAGAGAGAATCATTGATCAGCTGCCTCCTGCATGCCCCACCCCCACTAGGGATCAAGCCTGCAACCCGGGCATATGCTCTTGTCTGGAATTGAGCCTGGGACCCTTTAGTCTACAGGGTGACCCTCTATCCACTGAGCCAAACCAGCTAGGGCCTACATAGTGGTTTTTGATTCACATATTTATTAGGGGAAATTGTACCCATATGTCTAACATGTTTATCATTAAGTAAGGTGTCTTTTTCCAGAGCTTGTATTCTGACAGGACTTTTCTACTGCTCTTCTAGCCCCCTCCCCTTTGTGACAGTATCTCTGGGTGTCAGGAGCTTAAATTTGAAATGGTACATTTTAAAATACAAGTATATATTGATGCGGAGATAACTTAATCACAGTGTTCAGATAAAGCTCAGTTATTTCTCCAACTTCTGTTCTTTTTATCTGCATTAGTTTGTTTGAGTAGTTAAGCATAAGAGAGCCAATAATAACAGGTGAACATGGTTTGGCAAGAGAAGAGAAAGACCAGGAATAAGGATTATAGCTCAAAAGTACTCAGAATAGATGGATTCACCCACTGTCTTTGGTCAAGGAGGCCTTGTACAATTTATTTCCACCTGTGGGAATTCTGTCATGTGATGTCTTATTCAGATGATCGCCCTTACAGAAAGACTTTCTTTGTTTTCCCCCTATCCAGTAAGATCTTGCCATTCTCAGAAACTCTATTTCATAGTTATTTATGTGAATCCTCTATGTTTTTTGTCAATCTGTTAGCATTTTGAGGGCAAGGTACCTGGACTGGATAATGATTCCATAAAATGTGAATGAACCACTATCCAAGGGCTCATATTTCCCTGCTATGAAGGAGAGAATTGAGACAAATATGCTAAAATATACTAAGGGTATTTGAGAGAGGTTTTGTGGGGACTGAGGTGGGGAAAAGAGTAAGAATCTTAAAGATACAGAGGGTAGAGAGCTTCTGGAAATTGGCAGTATATCTATATAATGGAATACCATATGGCAATGAAGAGAATGATCTTTTTAAGGTGTATAAGTAGGCTAATGATTCATTCACTTGTCTTTTTAAAAGACAACTTAGTGAGTTATGTTTTATATATCAGAAAATTCATTCATTTCAAGTGTATAATTCAATGATTATCAGTAACTTTACCGAGCGGTGCAGCAATCACCATAAATTAGTTTTAGAACATTTTCTTCCTATCAATAAGACCCCTTAGGGGCCCACTTACAGTTTCCCCATTCCCACTCTCAGGCCCAGGCAACTACTAATCTACTTTCTGTATATAAATTTGCCTTTTCTGAACACATCATGTGAATGGAATCATACAATATGTGGTCCCTTGTATTTGCCTTCTTTCTCTTTGCATAATAGCTTTGAGGTTCATTTGTGATGTAGCAATTGTTGGTAGTTCCTTTTTATTGCCAAATAGTATTCCATTATATGGATATACCACATCTACATATATAAAAGGCTAATATGCTAAGTGTCCCTCCTACCATCTGACCGGTCGCTAAATGTGCACTGACCAGGGGGCAGATGCTCAATGCAGGAGCTGCTGAATTGCAGTGACTTGGCAGCGGCAGTTCTCAGGTGACACACCCCAAAACCAGCAAGGAGGGAGCCTAATTCCTCACAGGGCCATGTGATTCCACCTTTGGCCATGGGTTATGCTGTTGCTGGGGCACTGTTGGCCTGAATCTGGTTTACTGCACACTTGCAGTTGAGTTCCACACCCTGTATGACAGCAACTTTGCAGAGTGCCCTCTTGCACTCTGGGACCCTTCAGGGAGTGTCGGAGAGCCAGTTTCGGCCCAACTGAGGGACCCCACCTGCTGGAGGTACCCTGCAGATGCCCTTCCAGCCACGGTGCCACCCCAGGTGCGGCTGGCCAGGGAAAGACCATGGGAGGTTGGCTCCAGGGCATGTTTGGCCCATCTCGCCCAGTCCTGCCCCGCCAGCCACCTTCTAATTAATTTCCT
This sequence comes from Corynorhinus townsendii, assembly GCA_026230045.1. Classification (NCBI taxonomy): domain Eukaryota; kingdom Metazoa; phylum Chordata; class Mammalia; order Chiroptera; family Vespertilionidae; genus Corynorhinus; species Corynorhinus townsendii. Next base: position 29,146,319 of record JAPDVU010000012.1, read on the forward strand.
TTCAATGTGCACAAATCCAACCACCAGGTCACTAGTTTAGTATATCCATTCACCAGATGATCGGCATTCAGGTTGTTTCCAAGTTGAGACTATTATGAATAATTCTGCAATGAATATTTCTATGCCAGTCTTGGTGTAAACATGTCTTTTGTTTTTGTTTTTTTCTTGTGTAGATGTCTAGGAATGGAATTACTTGGTCATTTGGTAGTTATACACTTAGCTTTTGGACAAACTGCCAAACTGTTTTTCATAACAGTTTCACTGTTTCTAGTTTCAATAGTATAGTAGTAGCCATACTATTTTATATTCCCACTAGCAACATGAGAGGGTCCTATTTCTCCACATTCACCAATATTTTTTATTGTCTGTTTTATTTATTATAATTATTTTAATGGGTGTGAAATAGTATCTTATTCTTGTTTTAATTTGCATTTCCCTGATGACTAAAATTGTTCAACATCTTCACATCCTTATTAGCCATTCCATTTGCATATCTTCTTTAGTGAAATATTAGGTCATATATTTTATTGGGTCATTTGCCTTTTTATTATTGAATTCTTTATATATTCTGGATATAAAGCCTTTATTAGATGTTTATTTTGCAAATATTTTTCTCAAATTCTGTCTTTTTTATTTTCTTAGTGAAATCTTTCATAGTACAAGAAGTTTAATCTATCATTTTTTTCTTTTATTGGATGTACTTTTGGTATTGTATCTAAAAAACTATTTTCTTTACTTAAGGTCTCAAAATTTTTCTCATATATTTTTTATTTAGCTCTTTCATTTAAGCCTATGATACATTTAAATTAATTTTTTATATGATGGTGAGGATCTAAGCTCATCATTTTGCATATGGATAGCCAATTGTCCTCACTCGTTTTATAAACTGGCATCTATTGAGTGCTCAGCTTTGATGTAGACACTGGTGATACAAAGATGAATCATATAATTTCCAACTTCATGTACAGTATTGGAAGGTGTATGTCTATAACCAGTGAATATTGAACAGAGTGACACCAGCTCAAGATCTGGTGACTTTAAGAAGAATGATTCTAAGATAACTTGAAGAGGATGGCTTTGGTGTCCTTAGGGAAAAGACCTGTACACATTAGCCTAATCCTATCTAATAAAATGGTAATATGCAAATTAACCATCACTCCATCACAAAGATGGCGGGGCCCAGACCTCTCAACCCCACCAGAGTCCCCCAGTCTCACTTGAGTGGCCTGGAGGAATGCTTGCTTCATTGCCCCGGCAACAAGGCAAGCATTCCGCGCCCGGCCACGAAGAGCCTCTGGGCAGTGGATGTGGAGCAGCTAGGCCCCGCAGAGAGCTACTGGTGCACAGATTTGTGTGCAGGGCTACTAGTCCTAAATAATAAGGTAATATGCAAATTGACCAAATGGCGAAACAACTGGTCGCTATGATGTATACTGACCACCAGGGGGCAGACGCTCAACGCAAGAGCTTCCCCCTGGTGGTCAGTGTGCTCCTACAGGGGGAGTGCCGCTCAGCCAGAAGCCCAGAAGCCAGGCTCACAGCTGGTGAGTACAGCAGCAGTGGCAGGAGCCTTTCCCGCCTCCACAACAGTGCTAAGGATGTCCCACTGTCGGCTTAGGCCCACTCCTACCAGGAGTGCTCCTGGTGAGGGCTCCTGGACTGTGAGAGGGTGCAGGCCAGGCTGAGGGATCCCGCCCCCTCCCAGTGCATGAATTTTGGTACACCAGACCTCTAGTCTAGTATAATAGTTTCAGCTTTTTAAATCTCTTAACACACTAGTTTGTTATTCTCTGTTTTAAGGTGTATTTCAAAAATGTATAATCAATAAAGATTTTAAATACAGATGTTTGCTAGTGATTACTTTTTTAAGAAAAACACTTGATATGCTGAGGGTAGGGGCTCTCATACTGTAGAATTGATCATATCTCAGGTTATACCATGAAAACATGTCTCCCATGTGGCCATTAAAAAAGTGCTGAATGTTAGATTAAGAATCAAGAGACTTAGTTCTGGGACTACCACTAATGGCTTTGTGTTCTTGGAATATCACTTAACTTTGGAGACCCTCAGTGTGCACCCAGTGGTAGTTAATTTCCAAGATCTTTTCCTGAGAAATGTTGATTGTTCATTCAGTCAACATTTACTGAATACTCATTTTGTGTCAAGCAATATGAGGTACTATTAAGCAAAGGTAGGACAAAGATGCCAAATGACTTTATAGAGACAGATGTGAAAACAATAGAAAATGTTGTACATTTTATGCCAGTTCTATTCCATTCGTCTAGAATTATTGTTATTTTTTTCCTGACAGAAGAGTTAACTTGGAAGGATGTGGCAAGAACGAAAATGAGCCCAAGGATTAGCTCACAGAACATGCTCTGTAGGAGAGCATTCACATGTCAGACATGTGACAGAGGAGTTCCAGTCTATATGGCTGCAACCAACATTTGGACAATAAGATTTCCTCACATTGTGCTAAAAAGCTATATTTAATTTCCTAAGAGAAGTAAAAGGGAGACACTGGGACTATATAAAGAACTTGGAAGATATTGGGTATCCAGTTCTCTTTATGGTGTTGAAGATTCTAGTAGATATTTCTTTTATTACAGGTTTTCCCAAAGGTGTTTTGTTAAGAAATATCTATACTAATAAAAGGGTAATATGCAAATTAGACTGGGTCGACTGGACATCTCTCAGATGTCTGACTTCCAGACAGTTAGGGGGTGACCAGGCAGGCAGGCTGGTGAGTGGTTAGGAGCCAGCAGTCCCGGATTGCGAGAGGGATGTCCAACTTCTGGTTTGGGATGGGGCCTAAACCGGCAGTCGGACATCCTCCGAGGGGTTCCGGATTGGAGAGGGTGCAGGCCAGGCTGAGGAACCCGCCCCCCCCTGCACGAATTTTGTGCACTGGGCCTCTAGTGTTTTTAATATACTGCAAGAACATGAATGTTATATAAATCAACTTTGTGCCCCAATTCCCAAGATTTGTCTTTCAGATTTGAGTCACATTCTTTCCAGTACATTTTCTGAACTTCTGTTTATAACTCTGCACCATATAGTCTTTCATATAAAGTGTGGACTGAGCAACTGACTTTTGAAAGCTTTTCAGACTAGGGGTGTCTGTGCTTCTTTGACTTGAGATCCCCTTCCAATCTCCTTTGTTTACCTAAACACTTATATATACACACACACAAACACTAGGGGCCCAATGCACGAATTTCATGTAAGAGTAGGCCCTCGCAGCCCTGGCTTCATCCACAAGATCGTCCGGATGGTTGTTCCGCTGTTCAGCCGTTCAGTTGATTTGGATATTATGCTTTTATTATTATAGATATATATTCTCTTCTTGACAGTAGACATCTAGAGCTACTTATATGTAAGTAGTGGAATTGTTTGCAAAATTATCAGAAATTAAGCTAACAGTACATTACAATCATATAACTTTGTAATCTTTATTTGGCAGATATACCATTTAGGAACAACCATTGTTCAAGCTCACTTACATATGCCTTAATTATACATTGTGTTTTGAAAAGGCCTTGTCTTGGTCTATTAGTTAGGATGCATGGTTGCCAGTGGCAGAAGTTCAACCCAAATTAACTCAAGCAACAAGATTGAATCCAGGGACTCAACAGAATTCTTGGCTGTCTCACCCTCTGCCACTTAATTCAGCATTCCTCTGGGTAACAGCATCACTCTCAGGCAGATTCTGTGTGTGGAAGTCAAAGATGATTATTGGTACCTCCAGACTTAGCTGGTTTTTATAAGTCAAGATCAGAGTAAGAGAGACTCTGTGGGGTCCATATACCAGACCTTATCAAGGGTCTCTGATTGATCCTGCTTGGGTCATATGCTCACTCCTTGCACCAATCTTTGTGAACAGCAGAAGAAGGTAAAAAGATTGACTAGCTAAGGAACTGTCCCAGTTAATGAAGCCAGGGCAGGGTAAGGCATTCTGATAGACACATACTCCAAATCAACATGGATGAAAGAGAAGCAGGTCCCTAGTGGATGCTGGGCAAACACAGTAGATACACTACATTTAATAAGGAGTTATTAAACACTTAAAAATGAAAGGAGCACAGCTCTTACTTGCCACAAAAATGCAAAACTATTAATAATATTGTAATATTTGTCTTTGAAACCATTGTAAATATTTCAGGAATCTACTTAACTCATTCTCTCTTGATCTTTTGGTAATATACCTTTTCACCGAATTGACATTTAGTGTCAATTTTTAATATTAATTTCAAATCTTAATCAAGTTTTGTAAATACTATATTTGTGGTTTCTTTTTTTTAGTATATATATTTTAATTGATTTCATTTAGAGAGGAAGGGAGAGGGAGAGAGAGATGAAAACATCAATGATGAGAGAGAATCATTGATTGGCTGCCTCCTGCACACCCAAAACTGGGGGTTGAGCCCTCAATTCAGGCATGTGCCCTGACTGGGAATCGAACTGTGACCTCCTAGCTCATAGGTCAATGTTCAACCACTGAGTCATGCCAGCAGGGCACCATTGTGATTTCTTGCTTGAACTGTGTTTATTTCATAATAAACATCACAACTCTCTTAGTTGAGAGAAATCATTTAAAAAAGTAGTTTTTCTTTGGTAAGTTAGAAGTGTTGATGGTATTTAGTTACCTAGAATTAAAAAAATATTTGAATGGAATTTGTCTCAAAGCTTTGCTAAAGTCTAGAAAAGAATTTTTAAGCGACCACATTCTTAAGCTTCAGATAAAACACATTTCCCTTGTATAGAACATTTTCAGTTCTCAGATCTTGACCCTGGTAAGGTTTCTGAAGAGTAATATTCCAAAACACATATGAAGGAGAGCATTGTATTTAGATGTTTTAAATAGCAAGTCCAAATACAATAATCTTTTAAAAAATACTCATAGATTAGGACAGCTTTGGCTTTTAAAATAGAGTGAGAAGAATGAGTGGCATATATACAGAATAAACCAACATTTAAACTTAACACATTAGAATTCTTTGCATATCAAAGATGAGTGATAAAATATAAGTAGATTTTGGCTTTAGAAAATATGCTAGATGTTGGCTGGTTATGCTGTTACCAAGCTCTAGAGTTGTTTTTTAAATTTTATTTTTTTTCCTTTTTTTTTATTGTTTAAAGTATTACATATATTAGTACATATATCTCCTTTTCCCCCCATTGACCTTCCCCCAGCCTCCCCTACCCTTTGTCGCATGCCCTCATCCCACCCCCCCTCAGTGTCTTGTGTCCATTGGTGTGCTTACCTTACCCCCACCCTCCCCTACTTTCCCTCTGAGGTTTGACAGTCTGATCTATGTTTCTCTGTCTCTGAATCTGTTTTTGTTCATCAGTTTATGTTGTTCATTATATTCCACAAATGAGTGAGATCATGTGATATTTATCTTTCTCTGACTGGCTTATTTCGCTTAGCATAATGCTCTCCACTCCCATCCATGCTGTTGCAAATGGTAAGACTCCCTTCTTTTTTTATTTTACCACAGCATAGTATTCCCTCGTGTAGATGTACCCCAGTTTTTTATTTCACTCATCTGCTGATGGGCACTTAGGCTGTTTCCAAATCTTAGCTATGGTAAATTGTGCTGCTATGAACAGGGGTGCATATATTTTTTCTGATTGATGTTTCTAGTTTCTTGGGATATATTCCTAGAAGTGGGATTACTGGGTCAAATGGGAGCTCCATTCTTAGTTTTTTGAGGGAACTCCACACTGTTCTCCATAGTGGCTGCACCAGTCTGCATTCCCACCAGCAGTGCACGAGGGTTCCTTTTTCTCCACATCCTTGCCAGCACTTGTTGTTTGTTGATTTGTTGATGATTGCCATTCTGACAGGTGTGAGATGGTACTGCATTGTCATTTTGATTTGCATCTCTCAGATAATTATTGACTTTGAGCATGTTTTCACGTGTCTCTTTGGCCTTCCTTCTGTCTTCTTTTGAAAAGATTCTATTTAGGTCTGTTGCCCATTTTTTGGTTGGATCATTTATCTTCCTTTTATTAAGTTGTGTAAGTTGCCTGTAGATGTTGGAAATTAAACCTTTATCAGTGATAACATTTGCAAATATGTTCTCCCATGCAATGGGCTTTCTTGTTGTTTTGTTGATGGTTTCTTTTGCTGTGAAAAAGCTTTATTTTGATGTAGTCCCATTTGTTTATTTTCTCTTAGTTTCCATTGCCCTAGGAGCAGTATCAGTGAAGAAATTGCTTCAGCATATTTCTGAGATTTCTCTGCCTGTGGATTCCTCTAGTATTTTTATGATTTCCCATCTTATGTTTTAGTCCTGTATCCATTTTGAGTTTATTTTTGTGTACGGTGTAAGTTGGTGGTCTAGTTTCATTTTTTTGCATGTGCCTGTCCAATTTTCCCAACACCATTTATTGAAGAGACTGTCTTGACTCCATTGTATGTTCATGCCTTCTTTGTCAAATATTAATTAAGCATAGTGGTGTGGGTTGATATCTGGATTCTCTATTCTATTCCACTGGTCTATATGTTTGTTCTTGTGCCAGTACCAGGCTGTTTTGAGTACAGTGGCTTTGTAATACAGCTTGAAATCTGGTATTGAGATGCCACCTATTTTGTTCTTCTTTCTGAGGATTGCTGTGCTATTCGGGGTCTTTTTTTATTCCTGATGAATTTTTGGAGAGTTCTTTCTAGGTCTGTAAAATATGCCATTGGTATTTTAATGGGGAGTGCATTGAATCTATAGATTGCTTTGGGTAGTATGGACATTTTAATGATGTTGATTCTCCCAATCCATGAACATGGTATGTTCTTCCATCTGTTTATGTCTTCCTATATCTCTTTTTTCAGTGTCCTATACTTTTCCTCATATAGGTCTTTTACCTCCTTAGTTAAGTTTATTCCTAAGTATCTTAATTTTTTTGTGTGTGATGGTAAACGGGATTGCTTTTTAAGTCTCTCTTTCTGTAAGTTCACTATTGGTTTATAGAAATGCCATAGATTTCTTGGCTTTAATTTTGTATCCTGCTACATTGCCAAATTCATTTATTAAGCCTATTAGTTTTTTGATGGAGTCTTTTGGGTTTTTTATGTACAATATCATGTCATCTGCAAATAAGGCACCTTTACTTCTTCTTTTCTAATTTGGATGCCTTTTATTTCTTCTTCTTGTCTAATTGCAATGGCTAATACTTCCAGTACTATGTTGAACAGGAGTGGTGAGAGTGGGCATCCCTGTCTTGTTCCTGTTCTTAGGGGAAATGGTTTTAGTTTTTGCCCATTGAGTATAATGTTAGCTGTGGGTTTATCATATACAGCTTTTATTATGTTGAGGTATGATCCTTCTATTCCCACCTTGTTGAGAGTTTTTATCAAGAAAGGGTGTTGGATTTTGTCAAATGCTTTTTCTGCATCGATTGATATGACTATGTGATTTTTATCTCTCAATTTGTTTATGTGATGTATCACGTTTATTGATTTGCAGATATTGTACCATCCTTGTATTCCTGGGATAAATCCTACTTGGTCATGGTGTATGATCTTTCTGATGTAGTGCTGGATCCGATTTGCTAGAATTTTGTTGAGGATTTTGGCATCTATGTTCATGAGGGATATTGTCCTGTAATTCTCTTTCATTGTGTTGTCTTTATCTGGTTTTGGTATTAGGGTAATGCTGGCTTCATAGAAGGAGCTTGGAAGTGTTCCTTCCTCTTGAATTTTTTGGAATAGTCTGAGGAGGATAGGTTTTAGTTCTTCCTTGAATGTTTGGTAAAACTCCCCTGTGAAGCCGTCTGGCCCCGGGTTTTTGTTTGCTGGAAGCTTTTTGATGACTGCTTCAATTTCTTCCATAGTTATTGGCCTATTGAGATGTTTAGATTCTTCCTGATTGAGTTTTGGAAGGTTTTTTTTTTTTTTACGAATAGGTCCATTTCCTCCAGATTGTCCAGTTTTTTGGAATAGAGTTGTTCATAGTATTTTTTTAAACAATCCTTTGTATTTCGGTGGGGTCTGTTGTTATTTCACCTCTTTCATTTCTGATTTTGTTTATTTGGGTCCTCTCTCTTTGCTTCTTGGTGAGCCTGGCTAGACGTCCATCAATCTTGTTTATCCTTTCAAAGAAACAGCTCTTGGTTTTGTTGATCTTTTGTATTGTTTTTTTGGTCTCCATGTCGTTTATCTCTGCTCTGATCTTTATTATTTCCTTCTGTCTGCTTACACTGGGCGTTTCTTGTTGCTCTCTTTCTAACTCTTTGAGTTGTAGGGTTAGGTTATTTATTACCATTGTTTCTTGTTTTTTTTGCAGTAGGCTTGTAGAGCTATGAACTTCCCTCTCAAGACTGCTTTCGCTGTGTCCCATAGATTTTGGATTGTTGTGTTTTCATTGTCATTTGTTGCCATGATGTTTTTTATTTCTCCCTTGATCTCTCGGGTAACCCAGTCATTGTTTAATAGCATGCTGTTTGGTCTCCATGTGTTTGATTTTTTGATTGTTTTTATTGTAGTTGATTTCCAGTTTTATGCCACTGAGATCTGAGAAGATTCTTGATATGATTTCTATCTTCTTGAATTTGAAGAAACTTTGCTTATGACCCAACATATGGTCTGTCTTTGAAAATGACCCATGTGCACTTGAGAAGAATGTATATTCTGTGTCTTTGGGGTGAAATGTTCTGAAGATGTCCATTAATTCTATCTGGTCTAGTGAGTCATTTAGGATCGATGTTTCTTTGCTGACTTTTTGTTTAGAGGATTTGTCCAATGGTGATAGTGGGGTATTAAAGTCTCCTATTATGATTGTATTGCTGTCAATCTCTCCCTTGATATCCTCCAGGAGTTTTTTTTTATATATTTGGATGCTCCTGTATTGGGTGGATATATGTTTACCAGAGTTATTTCTTCTTGTTGGATTGCTCCCTTTAGTATTATGAAGTGGCCTTCCTTATCTCTTGTTATGTCCTTCACTTTTAGATTTAATTTGTCAGATATAAGTATTGCTACTCCAGATTTTTTTTCATTTTTATTCTCCTGAAAAACCTTTTTCCATCCCTTCACCCTCAGTCTGTGTGCGACTTTTTTTCTGAGGTGGGTTTCTTGGAGACAGCAGATATATGGGTCATGTTTTCATATCAGTCCGTTACCCTATGTCTTTTGATTGGGGCATTTATTCCATTTACATTTAAAGTTATTATTGATAGATACTTATTTGTTGCCATTTTTATTCTTTACCCCTGTGTTCCTTCTTTGCTTCCTATTTCTTTTTTTTTTTTTTTAACAGAAGACCCTTGAGCATTTCTTGCATTGCTGGTTTGGTGGTAATAAATTCCCTTAGTCCTTTTTGTCTGTGAAGCTCTGATTTCACCTTCAATTTTGATTGCTAGGCTTGCTGGGTGCAGTATTCTTGGATTCAGACCCTTCCTTTGCACCACTTTGTATATTTCATTCCATTCCCTTCTGGCCTGATGAGTTTCTGTTGAGAAATCAGTTGCTAGTCTGTTGGGGGTTTCTTTGTAGGTAACTTTCTGTCTCTCTCTGGCTGATTTTAATATTCTTACTTTGTCGTTGGTGTGTGCCAATTTAATTATAATGTGTCTTGACATCGGTCTTTTGGGGTTCATTTTGCTTGGGACTCTGTGAGTTTCTTGGATTTGGATGGTTTTTTTTCCCCCCTATATCAAGGAAGTTTTCTGTCATTATTTCTTCAAACAGGTTTTATATTCTTTGCTCAGTTTCCTCTCCTTCTGGAGCCATTATTATGCGGATGTTGTTTTGTTTCATGTTGTCCCAAAGTTCCCTTACGCTCTCCTCCTGCTTTTTAATTTTGTTTTCTAGAAGCTGCTCTACTTGGGTATTTTTTCCTACCTTCTCTTCCAGCTCACTGATGCAGTCCTTTGCTTCTTCTAGTCTACTCTTGATGCTTCCTATTGAGTTGTTTACAGCAGCAATGTCATTTTTCATTTCTTCTTGGTTCTTCTTCATTTCCTCTTGGTTCTTACTCATATTGTCGAATTTGTCTTCCATTGTTTTCAGCCACCTTATGACCATTTCTCTGAATTCTTTCTCTGACAGGTTGCTTGCCTCCATTTCGTTTACTTCCTTTTCTGGTGATGCCTGCTTTTCTTTCATGTGTGGGTTGTTTCTTTGTCTCCCCATGGTCTCCCTTCTCTGGGTGTCTGGTTATGTAGTTCTCGCTTTCCTTATCCCAGGAGAAATCTGACCCCTCTGTGGTGGAGTGTAGAGTTCCTCTTAATTCACATGTTTGCGCCAATTGGGGACCGGTGTTTTGGGGTTCGCAGCTGTTTGGTGGGTGCCGTAGGTGCAGATTTTCAGGCTTCTGTTAACATCCACTTTCCCCTTCAAGATGGCGTCGTCTTTGCATCCCAGCTGGTCGCTCTGAGAGGGGACCCAGCTGCAGTGGGAGCTGCCTGGTCAGGGGAGCCTCATCCAGCAGTCTCCCACCTTCTCCTGGCATATAGCTGTCCCTTAACTCACCAACAAACTCTCCCCATGTGACCCTCAGCTGCTCTTTCTATCTGCTCTGGGACAAGGCTTGGGACACATCCGTCTATTCTGCTGCCATTCCCCCCACCTCAGAATTCCCCATCTCTAGAGTTTTAATGGGTTTCCATTGTAGGATGAAAATAGAGGTGAAATCATTACAAAAAGGCTCTGCCATATTATCATTAAATTTATTTTTTTAATTTATCTTTATCGTTGAAAGTATTACAGATATTCCCTTTTATCTCCTATTCACCCTTTTAGCCTGTACCCAACCCCTGCCCCAGGCCTTCACCACACTGTTGTCTTTGTCCATGAGTTATGCATATACGCATATAAGTTCTTTGGTTGATCTCTTCCCACCCATCTACCCACACCTGCCTTTCCTTTGAGATTTCACAGTCTGTTTTATGCTTATGTGTTTGGATCTATTTTGTTCATCAGTTTATTTTCATTACCGTAGATTTACTGTAAGTGAGATCATGTAATTACTTGTCTTTCTCTGACTGGCTTATTTCACTTAGCTAATACTCTCCAGGTCACTCCATGCTGTCTTGAAGGGTAAGAGATCCTTCTTTTTTACTGCTGCAGAGTATTCCATAGTATAAATGCACCACAGCTTTTTTTATCTACTCATTCACTGATAGGCATTTGGGCTGTTTCCAGATCTTAGATATTATAAATTACATTGCCATGAACATAGGGGGTGCATATATTATTTCTGATTGCTGTGTAGGTTTCTTAGCATATATTTTTAGAAGTGGAATCACTGAGTCAAATGGCAGTTCCATATTTAATTTTCTGAGGAAACTCCATACTGTTTTCCATAGTGGCTGCAACAGTCTCCATTCCCACCAGCAGTGTACCAGGGTTCCTTTTTTCTCCACATCCTCACCACCATTTGTCATTTGTGGATTTGTTGATGGTAGCCATTCTGACAGGTGTGAAGTGATATTTCATTTTTGTTTTAATTTGTACCTCTCTGATGATTAGTGACTTTGAGCATTTTTTCATATGTCTCTTGGCCATCTGTATATCCACTTTGGAGAAGTGTCTATTTAGGTCCTTTGCTTTTTATCTTTACATTTGCTTGGACTGTGTTCAGTGTGGATATATTTTATATAGAATTTCTATGTATATTGTTAATTTTAACACAAGTATATCTTGTTCCTTTAATCTAATGGTCATAAACTTGGAAGCATTATGTGAAAGACTGACTCATTCCTAGGAAATACACACTGAAATATTTAGTGGTAAAGGGCATGATGTCTCCAACTTACTCTCAAATGGTTTAGAACAGCAATAACAACATGATGCTCTATTATATAAATGTTTCATAATTTAATCAATCAGTCCTATGTGGGTAATTATATGTGGAGGCAGATGAGGAAACTGGATAACTTCAACTTAGGTGATAGAGTTTCTTCAAGTAGTTTGATTGTTGGCTTGAAATACTATACATTGCAAAGTTTTAGATCATATTCCAAAGTCGATATACATGCCATTAGAGTTAATAATTGAATTGACTGTAAATTTTAAATATTACCTCAAAGGACTTCTGGTAAAATGTGGGAGTGGAAATATTAATAGATGAGAGACTTCAATACCATTTTGGAAAATAGAAAGCAAAGAATAAGATGCTAGAACATGACTCTCTAGTTTGAAAGGGCCTACTGTGTGCTTAGCACAGTGAATGAGAAGAGACCCTTCTAAAACAAGTGTTTGTAAAATTTCAGCATCCTGGGATAAAAGAGAAAATGCTGTAAGACAAGCATATACAGTAGGTAATAAAATAGCATAGTACATCTCAGTAGAAATTTTGGAAAATAGAAGACAATAAAGTAATGCCACAAGAATTCTGAGAAAAAATGATTTTTAACCTAGAATTCTATACTCAGCCAAATAATCAGTTGTGAGTATAGAATAGACAGTTTTAGATAAGTGAAGTTTTACAAAAGTACCTCCCCTGAGTGTTTTTGTAGGAAGGGATTGGAAGATCTATTCCAAAAAATGAGATCTATTCCAATAAATGCAACTCAAGAAAGACAAAGTCCCGAGGCCCAAGAAACAGGGAATCCATCACAGAAGGCTGACGAAGGAAGTTTCAGCTTTTCATCAAGCCCAAAGAGCCACGAGTTACAGACTGGAGCAAAAGGATGAGAGTTCTATAATGGAAATGGAAGAAATGAAATGGTGGATTATCTGATAACACTAGACTACTCAGAAATTAATATTGATGGGTCTGTGATAATCTGATATAGCATTTGGAAAAATTATCAAATATCTAATATAGATAAATTAAGGTATTTTAGTATAAATATGTTATTTAGACTCACAGAGGTTAAATAACTAGAAGAAATACATATACAAATGAAAGTGATTACTTATGGGGAAGAATGCAGCAGGGACTGATAAATTTCTTTATCATTTTAAAATACTATTTGATTATATTATCTAGTACACCAGTTATATTGATTAAAAATAAAAATCAAGTGGAAATAAAAGCAATTCAAACTAAAGTAAACCTTTTAAAGATGTTAATTATAGGGGAAACTGGGTATAGGGTATATAGGAACTCTTCCTCACAATTTTTCTATTAATCTAAAACTGTTCAGAAAAATAAAGTCTCTTAAAAATTGATTTGAAGAAACAAGAAAGATGAAACAAGGAAGGAATAGAGCACAATATAATGCATACTATATTGTATATTAGTCATAGTACTATAAAATTAATTGATATAAAAATGTTCAGAAAATAAAATGAATTTCATTATTGATTTTTAAAACAAAACTATAAAAAGTAAACTATGACACTATTGTTAATAAATATTATCTATACATGTCTTATTTTTGAATTATTCAGTATTACTGGTTTGTTCTTCTTCATGGAAAAGCATTATTTTAAAAATAATGACTGAATATCCATGTTTAAGATTAAGTGGTTGACATGTATTTTTTTCCATCAGTGGGTTAATATAGTTTTGGATTATGATTATTCAAATTCACCTTTTCAGTATCATTTAAGCATTCTAAATTACTAAGCGCAGACCACATTAAAGTTGTGCAGGAGTAGTTGAGGATGAGGTGTTCAATGAGCATATTTGGCTAGTCCAGTGATCAGCAAACTCATTAGTCAACAGAGCCAAATATCAACAGTACAATGATTGAAATTTCTTTTGAGAGCCAAAATTTTTTAAATTTAATAAATCTTTATTGTTCAGATTATTACAATTGTTTCTCCTTTTCCCCCCCACAGCTCCCCTCCACCCGGTTCCCATCCCACCCTCTGCCCTTACCTTCCCCCCACTGTCCTCATCCATAGGTGTACGATTTTTGTCCAGTCTCTTCCCGTACCCCCACACCCCTTTCCCCCTGAGAATTATCAGTCCACTCCTTTTCTATGCCCCTGATTCTGTAATATTCACCAGTTTATTCTTTTCCTCAGGTTTTTAATTCACTTGATTTTTAGATTCACTTGTTGATAGATATGTATTTGTTGTTCATAATTTTTATCTTTACTTTTTTCTTCTTCCTCTTCTTAAAGAATACCTTTCAGCATTTCAAATATTACTGGTTTGGTGGTGATGAACTCCTTTAGCTTTTTGTTATCTGTGAAGCTCTTTATCTGACCTTCAATTCTGAATGATAACTTTGCTGGGTAGAGTAATCTTGGTTGTAGGTTCTTGCTATTCATCTCTTTGAATATTTCTTGCCACTCCCATCTGGCCTGCATAGTTTCTGTTGAGAAATCAGCTGACAATCATATGGGTGCTCCCTTGTAGGTAATTAACTGTTTTTCTCTTGCTGCTTCTAATATTCTCTTTTTGTCTTTTGCCCTTGGCATTTTAATTATGATGTGTCTTGGTGTGGTCGTCTTTGGATTTCTTTTGTTTGGGGTTCTGTGAGCTTCCTGGACTTGTAAGACTATTTCTTTCACCAGGTGAGGGAAGTTTTCAGTCATTATTTCTTCAAATATGTTTTCAGTATCTTGCTCTCTCTCTTCTTCTGGCACCCCCATAATTCTGATGTTGGTACGCTTGAAGTTGTCCCAGAGGCTTCTTACACTATCTTCAAATTTTTGGATTCTTTTTCCTTTTCGGTTGAGTGTTTTTTGCTTCTTTATATTTCAATTCTTTGACTTGATTCTTGTGTTCCTCTAGTCTGCTGTTGGGTCTCTGTATAATATTTTTTATTTCAGTCAGTGTATGTTTAATTTCTAGTTGGTCCTTTTTCATATCCTTGAGGGTCTCACTAAATTTATTGGCCTTTTCTAGGAAATTCTTGAAAAACCTTATAACCGTGGTTTTGAACTCTATATCTAGTCATTTATTTTCCTCCATTTCTTTTGTTTGTGATCTGTTTCTTTATCTCTGCATTTTCGCTGCTTCCCTGAGTTGGTAGGGTAGCTTTGTGTGCTAGGTTTCCTATAGGGCCCAGTGGGTCTGCCTCCCAGTTACCTGAGGTGGACTCTCTTGGTGCACCCCTTTGTGGACTGTGTGTACAGCCTTGTTATAGTTAAGTCTTGATTGTTGTTGGTGTCACTGGGAGGAATTGACCTCCAGGCCAATTGGCTGTTAGGACCCGCTGTGTCTATAATGGAAGAACTGCTGTGCTGGAGACATGTTTATGGGGCAGGACTTGTTTCAGTGGGGCTTTGTTGCTCAATGAGTCTGCCTCTTGAATGTGTCACTTATGGATGTGAGTAGTTGAAATCTGGTGTTGTCTCACACTGACCACTAGATACACTAGTTTCTGGATCTCCAATGGGGTGCAGGTCAGTTACTGTCTGAGGCCACCCAGCAGGAGCTATAGCGAGAACTACAGTTTTCTCCTCTTTGCTTTGGGTTTGGAGATTTTGGAGCTGTCTGACCAGGCTGCAGTTTGTTAGGTTAAGCTGCAATAGGGCAGGCCATTTATATGCAAGAAGCTGCTTGGGTGGGTTTGTAGATTGTGCAGGGCGGGGTCTAAGGGAGTCACTAGGCTAGGGCGTGGCAAACAGCGATGGCTGCCAGTCAGCCATCTCTGCATTTCAGCGTTTCCAAGTCTCCGCATCCAGCGCCCCAGCGCAGTAAACAATGATTGCTGGGTGCACCTCTGCAAGAAAGTCACCCTCACTTTCCGACCCAATGGCAGACAGTCCAGCTTCTCCCTGTAGGAGTTTGGGTCCCCAGCGTCTCCCCAGAAACTGGAGTTCAGAGTAATTGGGAGCTTATCTCCCTTTGGGTTAAAAAAAGCAGTGCACCCAGTCGCCCACCACCAGCCCGATTTGTGTGCCTCCATACCTCAGCTTTTCAGCACTTCTGCACATCTCAATGCTCTTTTCTCTTTCCTTCTAGTTGTAGAACTTCCACTTAGACAGCTTTCCCATGGTTTTGGGTGATAGACATTTTGTCTTTTAGTTGTAGTTTTGAAATTGTTGTGCGAGGCAGCAGTTTAGGTGTTTACCTATGCTGCCATCTTGGTTTCTCCGAGAGCCAAATTTTTAAAACTTAAACTTCTTCTAACACCACTTCTTCAAAACAGACTAGCCCAGGCAGTGGTATTTTGTGGAAGAGCCACACTCAAGGGGCCAAAGAACTGCATGTGGCTTGTGAGCCGCAGTTTGCCGACCACGGGGCTAGGCCACATCTTCAAAATGTTGCACTATCTATTGTTGGGTATTACTGCTTCTCTGTTACTCGCTATCAGTTTGGCTAAATACTATTACAGTTTCATAAGAATTAGTGACTTATCTGATATTCTAGTGGTAGAATGGGTCTTAGAAATTAAGCCCTCTAATACCAAGGGTAGAAGATTAAGTTTGTCCAGGTGAACCAAAGATATGGGATGTCTACTGTTTCTGTCATTATAATCCCTTTTTATATTTTAAGAACTAGACAGTACACGAAACTCTTCTTTTACCTTGTTTTCTCTCTGTAGATTAGCAAATGAAAATGACAGCCCTGCAATAGCTAAATATTTAAGCTTGCAAAACATTTTAAAAGCCACAATTGGCATAATAACCTGTAATTTTCTTTTTTTTTTTTTGCATCACTCATTTTATATCTTGTAATTCCAGTTTTCCTCAATCTCATAATTATGAGATATTCTTGTGGATTTAAAAAGTGGTTTTGAAGTCATATTCTTCAATTAATTGACTAGTTTGCTCCCATTAAGTGTAATCTCTTATGCTTGGACTTCCTGTCTATGGGACATAGTTTAGTTCAATAGTACCCTCTGAGGCTTTTTTCCTGATTTGTTCACTTTAATACTAGTTCCTGGTTCGATCAAGTAATCTTGGGACATGGTACAGAGAATGTTCTTCTTATTGTACATGCAGATTAAGCCTCCCTAAGAATAATGCTATTTTGGGGTTTAAGATTGGATTGATCATCTTTGGGTCTGTTGATTTTCATTGTGTGAGTAATGGCTAAATAAATTTTATTCATTCCATTGATTGTTCCCTTGACTTTTGAACTTGGTTACAGCTCTTTTGAAGATTTACTATTATAAACTGAATGTTTGTTTCCCTTCAAAACTTATATGTTGAAGATCTTCTCCCATGTGGTAGTGTTTGGAGGTGGAGCCTTTGGGAGGTATTTAGGTTTAGATGAGTTTATAAGGGTGGTGCCCCCATGTTTGAATTAATGCCTTTATAAGAAGAGGAAAGGACACAAGAGCTCTCGTTCCATAGCCATGTGGGCACACAATGAGAAGTCAGTTGTCTACAAGTCAGGAAGAGGGTCCTCATCAAGAACCCAATTTGCTGTCACCTGGATCTTGGGCCTCCCTGCCTCCAGAACTGTTAGAAATAAATGTCTGTGATTTAAGCCACAAATAAGTCTATGGTATTTTCTTATAGTAGCCTGGCTATCTAAGACATGAGCTTTCCCCAACTTCTAGATTCAATATGAATAGAACAGGGCATTTAAACCTTAGCCAGTATTGAACATATGAAGGTGATATTCTCCTTTCGACTTAACACCCATTCATTTTTCCTGGGACAATACTCTAAAACCAAATAGATGTAGATTATTTTTGGAGATAGTATCTTTATGTTCTTAAGGGCCTTATTTATCTTTTCATTTGGTCATGCTCAACACTTTTTGTCAACAAACTGGATGAGTGCTGTAGTGCAAATATCTCATTTTTCCTTTTTCTGGTACATTCCTAGTCTATAACATGGTTATAATGCCTTGCTTTCCTCGGAAAATCTCCTTTCTCCATTCTCATTCCTCCATATGTGTGGTTTTAAAGGGAGGTTTATCTCATTTACATTCTTACTATCTTTATTTTACAGATGATAAAATAGGTATTAAATAAATTTAGAAACTTTCTCAAGGCCACAGAGCTAAGACATAGTAGTTTTGGGCACTTAATCCAAGTTTGTTATGATGGTCAGTTAATGTGTCAGCTGGGCGAGGCTACAGTTCCACTGTGATAGTTGGTTTAAACACGAGTCTAGGTGATGCTGTGAAGGTATTTTATAGATCTAATTAAAGTCCTTAATCAGATGACTTTGAGTAAGGTAGATTATCCTAGATAATCTGCATGGACCTAATTTAGTTAGTTAAAAGGTCCTAAGAGCAGAGCTGAAACTTCCTAAAGGAAAAATTCTGCCTGCCGACTATAGCTTCAGTTGCCTGATAGTTCCAGTCTCCCCTTACTGATGGTCTGCCCTATGGATTTTAGACTTGCCTAGCCATCCCCCATAATCATGCAAGTCAATTCTCTGCAATAAATCTCTTAATGTAAATTCCCTACTGGTTGAACGCTGATACATTTGATACATTTGTCTAAATCTAAAGTTCAAGCACTAACCTGAATTCTATACTCATTCTTATACACAGATGGTCCCCCGACTTACAGTAGTTTGGCTCACAATTTTTCTACTTACAATTTTTATATAGCAGTATGCAATATAATATTTCTCTTGTGATGCTGGACAGGGGCAATGAGCTGCAACTCTTGGGCAGCCACGAGGCCAGAGGATAATATAATCATTGTGTTAGATTATTTTGCTCATCTACAGGCTAATGTAAGTGTTCTGAGCATGTTTAAGGTAGACTAGACTAAGCTATGATGTTTTATAGGGTAGGTATATTAAAAGCCTTTTCCACTTATGATATTTTCAACTTATGCTGGGTTTATCGGGACATAACTCCCATCTTAAGTCGAGGAGCATCTGTGTATGGCAAATTAGGAATTCAAATCCAAGTCTAGATCTTTGTCTTGTATATGTATCTGAACCACACATTATACTTACCAAAAACCATTATATTGTTGGCTTTTATATTTTGTATCCTCCAGCTTGATAAGCATTTTGAAAATAGACACCAGGTTTTGCTTATCTCATTTTTTCTATACTGTACAATCATGCTTATAGAACCCACAACTCTTGTCAAAATTATCTCTATTATATCTGCACACTGCTGTATGTCATTTGTAATATGGGAAAAATAGTATTACGACATTGGGGTTGGTGTAAGGACTAAATGAGATTACCCATTTAAAGCACTTAGCTTTATCCAGTGTCTGGCACAGAGTACATCCTCAATCTGTGTTGGCTTCTACTGGGGGCTAAATATTACATATTTTAAAATTCCCAACGTTTACCCCCTTTATATAAAGACTTTTTAAAGAATTAAGTTTCTTGCATATCTTTCTAAACTGTATCACATTCTTCCTACCTTATATAGCATTCTTAAAGGACTTAGGGTCATAATTATAAATGTCAATTATTGTACTGTAATGCAATATAGTTTGGGACACTTTGAGGTGTGTGGGCATCTGCTGTGATATTTTTGGAATTTTGTATATTTTTGTAGAAGTTGTTTTTTGTCACTTCTTTGCTGTTCTCAGTGTATTTTTGAGAAAATATTCCTTCTAATTTCATTGACCTCTTCATATATACTGGTTTCAATCTGCTACAAATTTTGGAAGATGTTAACCAGGTTTTCTTAGAATCATATATAACTTAAAAGAAATTAGCCTGTAGTAAATGACCACTTGGTAAGTATATGTTGCTATAAAGAATCCCATCTAATACTCTGTTTCTATTGAAATATGTCCACTTCACTGTAATCAAGAAATTAAATAGAGTCTAAATTGGATAGTGTTCATATTCCATCACTTTTACCATCCATCAGAAGTATAAGTAGATTAGTCCACTAGTCCACTTCCAATATAAATAAATGAGCTTGTGGAGGTTCAAGGACCTGTCATTATTTCCTGCCTCGAAAGCCCATCCAAACTGAAAGTTGGGACTGGAAGATGTTGCCACTATTCCTGCCACTTTCAGAAACTGGTGGCAAAGACCAGTAAAGGGTGGGAAGGAGAGAAGATTTTCCTAATACACTCTTAATATACAAGTGAAAATGGAAATTTGTCAACACCACTTCCAGACGGTCAACTTATTTGGAAGTAGTAGGCATTTAAAAAAATACAGTTTCTGACCCTTATTTATCTTATATGTGTGATTATGGTGAATTATCAGGGCATATGATTTCTGAAAAACAATAAAAAGCAATACTTCTGTACATATAAGGCATTTATTTCCTCATTGGCATTTATTTCTCTTTCCTCTGTAACAACTCTTGAACTTTGTTTTCAAGGTGCAAAACAAAGGTGAGATTTTGGAAAGAGATTTACTTTTTCCTCTACCAACTTAGATGTTATCTCTCAGAATTTGAATCCTGATTGACAAAAATGACTTAAATAGTTACAGTAGAATAATTGCAGCAGCAAAACCCTGAAGTGGGGAAAAGTCATTAGCCTCCCACAACTGCCTTATTACTGAATTTTCCTGTGGCTTCTGGGGGTATCTTACACCCTTCCAGAAATTCATTTTCTACTTTAGTCCATTTCTGTTGCTTAAAAAAATTTTTGCACAATAAATTTTTGGGTTTTGTGTTTCACAGTGAGAATTAACATAAATATACATTTTAAATGGTATTAAGTTTTAAAATATGTTTAACAAAAAGATACACTGTCTTAGAACAGAACTTTAATGATTTTGAGTAAAGACAGTTTCTTAAGTAGGTTATCTACCATTTATTGAGCATGTATATCATGCTAAATGCATATATATGTAGGTGTGTGTGTGTGTACAGTTACTTGTTTTAAATATATATATATGTACATATGTATATACAGGTATATACACACACACACACCTACATATATATGTATATATATATGTATATATATATATATATATATATATATGAAAATTGTCATTATACTGATTCATCGAGTAAGATTACTATCCCATTTTGCATATGAAGAAACTGGTCTAGGGTGTTTAATTTAACAAAGTCACACAGCTGGAAAGTGAAGAAGGTAGGATTTATACCCAGATCTGGTTGACTGGACCACTATGATATATTGCGTCTCATCAGCATAAGAAACATCCAAACCTGTAGATAATTTTCATAAGAGATTATTTGAGTCCAAACTGACGACAAATGCTGGGGTGCAATATCTCAAAGTCTCTGGAGAATAATTTTTGCAGTATCTTTTATGCATTTGAAATTAAGAAGGGGACATAAGGAAGATTACATGGAGGTGAAAAAAACCAAAGTGGCATTGGAATACAGCATAGTTAAGATAATTTGCTCTCTTGAGGGTGGTTATGTCTTAGAAGGAGGGGTCTAAAAAGAGGCATTTCAAAGGTGTGTTAACGTGGATACACAGAAACAATGGGCAGGGCTTGCTTAATGCAAATAAAACTTTTAGGAAAAAGTTATATGCCTGGGGCATGACTGCTCACCATGACCTGCTCAGTTAGGAATTTATGATCAGGTCACCCTGTGAGGTTACTTACCATAAAATCCCCTTTTTTTTGGTCCATACTCCCATATCAGAAAACGTTATTTTTTGGACTTACTTATAAGCCAATACCTGCTTGGAAATTAGGAATATTTTCTTTACTAGGGCTCTGATTGCAAAGCAGAATAAATGCTAATAAAAAATAAGCAGCACATTTATAACACATCTCTAAAGTTAAAATGATTGTCATTATCAGTCCTCTAATCCTGTACCATTACTACATTTGTTTCACATTCTGTTTTCAAAAGAGAGATTTAATTCAGTTACTCTGGATAATTCTAAGCTTAGTCAGAAGTTTATATTTAAAAATTTGTCATTTAAATGTAATTGAATTAGAGTTTAATTTCCTGTTTTGCTAGGATCTGGTGTTGTTTTTTTCTTACTTCTTTGCATAAACTATTGTAAATCTAGAATGTACCTAATCAAATATAGAGCAGGGAAGCAAGTGAGATTGTTTCAACTAAGACTCATTAGTAACTCCAGTATCATGGAATAAATGGAGATAGCTTTATCATATAACTGTGCTTTTCTGAAATTCCTAAATAGTTTATGATGGAAAATTAGCTGACATGATGGAACTTTTTCACACAAAAGAATAATTTAAAAAAATTACAGATGTCTCCCAGTATTTAGGGTTCTAAAAGCATACCACAAGAAACCAGCTTTGTGCATAAAGAGCCCCATTGTTCAATTGTTTCAGGCTATTATTACCAGTATTTACAAGATCCTTGTTGATCAGCATTTTCTGTTTTTACAATTCAGTTCATTTTTATAGGAAATGGTTTTCTTATTTTAAGAGAATGATTGATTTTCAATCAACTTGAATGATCTAATTAAATATAATTATATCAAATCTATACCTAAACACTATTGAAATGAAATACCTGGATACGAAAATGTATGTCATACTGTCAAGGATCATGGGTTCATATAACGAACAGTGTAATTACTACCATAAATATTTGCCAAACAATTGAGGCAGAATTGTGAAACCTTGCCTGTAGTACAAATACAGTTGTCTTTAAAATGAAGCAAGAAAGATATATAAAAGGCATGTAGTACAGTGATCTCCCATGTATGTACTGCTAAACATGGGAAAAGCTATGTTCTGGTTTTTTCCCAAGTGTTCAGTCTAGTTCTTAGAACTGTAGTTTTCAAACACGAACAGGCTTGTCTATTCTTGACTCCTCTTAATTCACAATACACAAACCCACGAGGAAGGAGTAAATAAGGCTCTGTATCAGTCAAGATTCTGCAGAGAAAAAGAGATTTGTTTTAGAGAATTTGCCTCTGATATTGTGGGAACTGACAAATCTGACATCTGTAGGGCAGGCAGGCAAGCAGGCAGGCAGGCAGGCACGCTGGAAACACAAGCAGACCTGGATGTTTCAGCCTTAAGGCAGAATTCCTTCTTTTCTCGGAAACCTCAATTTTTGCTCCTAAGGCCTTCAACTGATGTTGAGGCCCACTGACAGTATTGAGAGTAATTTCCTATACTTAAAGTCAACTGATTGTAGATATTAACCGCATCTACAAAATTACTTTCACAGCAAGATAAGTGTTTGATGAAATAATGGGGGGCTATAGCTCAGCCAAGTTGACATGTAGACTCATCATCATTGAGTCTCTAAGTGGCAACCATGCTGGTGGAAAGAAGTGTCTGGAAGTTTTTCAGACATAGCCCAAGCTACTTAGGAGTGTTTGGGAAAGGAGGCAGAATAGGTATCATTTTTTGCCTTTTTCCCCTCTAGACATCCTCCACACTACTTCCCCAGTGACTGCAGCTCTGATCATGAGCTGAGGGGAAGCTGTGTTCTAGATAAACTAGGAAGTGATGGTTTAATCATTTCTGAGAACCTTGGGTGTAAGACTTCAAGATCTAAATGACTTTATGATGGTGCTCAACAAATAGTTCTTGAGGAGTCAGGGTGAAGGGCATAATTTTTTACTAAAAAACATAAAAAATTTTTTAAATCATTTTTTTTGTAGTGAAAATTATGCCCTTGGGTTCACTTGGCTGGTGAGAATTTTGATGATACAGTTCTACTTTGAAATGCCATATATGGAAGCTATTTGGGCCTCCTCCTCACCTTGGCAATATTTAATAATAAATTAATACCACCAGACTAGTAGCTAAGCTCATGACTAGTGGGGGATTTGAACTTTCTAAATCACTCTTAGTTTCAGTACTTCTGAAATATGTTTTCTTCTTATGGCTGGTTTATGTTAAAAACCTGTGAACTGGGACACAGAGAACAGGAATAGTAAATGAAAGACTGGATACTGGATAAGCATAAAATTCTTCACTATTTAAAAGTCTTGAAGGCCTAATCCAAAATATGGGTCATGGAAAATTTTAAGGACATAGCAATGTTATGAGACAATCTTACAGTCCTATTTTGTGTAGCAGGCCAGTTAAATAACGAAGGGTAGGAATAAAAATATAAGACTTTTGCAACATGATAAGGAGATGAAAATTTTATGTCCAACTTTGCTTTTAGAAACAGGGATAGTTAATAAGAACTTGTGGAAATTACTTTCTTATCTTTCCCTAATAAAATTTGAGTAATAAGAAAATTCAACATATACCCAACTAATGAAATAGTTATAAAATAAACATAGACTTTCCTTTATTTCAGAGTAATTTTAGCCAAGAAATGAAATAGCTAACAAAAGCCCAAGTTGTTATTATCCAATGCAGGTAAAGCATTTACTAAAACTATAATTCCCAGAGTTGACACTAACTGATAATATTGCAGCATGATTGTCCAGTGTTTGCCCCTAGTTACTTTTTAGCAGTCTCTACCTCTAGAGTATCATCAAAGTTTATGTTGTTATTTTAAAGGAAAGGATTTTAATTTACTCATATTGTGCCAATTTTTAATTAAACTGTGGTTACACAAAAAATAACTGAAAAACAAATAATCCGAGGGGTTATGGGGAGTATACTTACAAGATGCTTTTGTAAAGGCAAAATGTTAAAGTATTTCTGCACTTGAAAATGTTTGAAACATTTAAATAATCTTTCACTTCCCCAGTTGAAGCCAAGTGGGAAGTAATGTAGCAGTGCTATTTGGAATTCCTAGGGATAGGGCTCCTCTCAATCACAAAGAAAAGTGCTTTGTTTGCTCTGAAGAGAATTTACACAGAATCTTAGCAGAAATATCTGCTGTTTTACTGCAGATTAAAACTACTGAAGTATGTCTTTTACAGCTAGAAGCAAGAAAATAGACAATTATTAGGACCTCTGTTTCCATTGTATTACCTGGAAAAAAAAAACAGTTGTATTAGTCTCTCTACCTCTAACATGTTACCTTGATAAAAACAAGTTAATATTATTTTGTGTGAAGGAAAGACCTCAAAGCAATTTTTGGCCTTGTTTTCTTATGAGTAGTTCCCTTCTCTTTCTCTAAGGCCACAGAATCACAGTATCCAATGCCCACTTTCTCAGAACTTGATGGTACACTTTTTTTGCCAGGATAATCTCATTGATTCTAAATAAAGGTCAGGCTTTCTGGCATGGTTAAATGTCATATTGTAGGTCATGGTTTTGCTAATTTCTTTTCTTTTAACACATTATTTTTTCTGCTGCCGAGTCTCACTTAGTAAAGCTTCTAAACCAATAAACTAGTGTTTGACCACTTGAGTTTGAGTGTAAACAGTCTAATGCTTTCCCACATTTCCCTCAAATGACTGAGTTTAATAAAATACTTTTTACCATGGGGAAACCAAGTAGAAAGTTCAGTTGTTTGAGACAAAGCTAGCCAATGCCCCCAGGCAACATGGATACTCAGTAACTCATGAGAATGAAGTATCCTGTTTATCTCCAACTTGACTTGCTATTTCCAATTAATTATGCCATTGCTTAAAATAGATGAAGATTTAAATAAGAAAAAAATATGTATCTACTGAAAAACTTTCACTGATAATTCAATGTAACAGTTATTTTGTGGGTTGTGATGTCAATGTCCAATTATTACAGCCAATTTTGCTGTCTTTTCCTTTAAAGTACAAGAAAAACCATGAGAAGAGGCAGGAACCAAAATCCTGAAACTGTGTACAGGAAAGCTGAAGAAGCAGGAAGCTAAATTAAAGTTTGGTCTGTGTCTACCAAATATTGGGAGTAGTGGGAAAATGTAGAGAGACACTTTATCATCATGTGTTGGTTCTTCTAGTTTTTCATGTTCTGAGCAGAACCAGAAAGGAAGTCATTCTGTAATAAACAAATGAGCCCTAACCAGTTTGGGTCAGTAGATAGAGCATCGGCCTGCAGACTGAAGGGTCCCAGGTTTGATTCCAGTCAAGGGCCTGTACCTTGGTTGCGGGCACATCCCCAGTGGGGAGCGTGCAGGAGGCAGCTGATCGATGTTTCTCTCTCATTGATGTTTCTAACTTTCTATCCCTCTCCCTTCCTCTCTGTAAAAAATCAATAAAATATATTTTAAAAAAACAAACAAATGATTTCATGGTAATGGAGTTAGAACTTTCAAAGAAAAGGAATCAAGAAACTTTCTGGAAATATTTGTTTGTATTTCCCTGACTGCTTAGTGTCCAAGTAAAACTAAATGCAAGGATAAATTCTGAACTACTTCAAAAAATGTGATCCTATTAGAAAATACACTTCCTAGTTCCCATCAATCAGTATTCAAAATGCTTGATCTGGGGAAAATAAACCTATTGCTAAACTTGACCGTGCTCTGTGGGTACACTTAAGATTTTTGCCAAGGCAGTGAAAGTATTCCTAAGATTGATATAATGCACATGTTCACTACGAAACCAGTCTTTTCTATATAGTATTTACCACAACTTGGAGAGAATTCACTGGTGCACAGGTGCTCAGGTATAAACGCATGATGTGAAATCATGTCAGGGGTCAAAGGAGTTTTCAGTTTTTCCCCAACATAAAAAAACAAGGGAATTTCAATTTAAAAAGTCAGGGAAAGCTTTTCCAAGAACACACTATTATGCTCAGATCTAAAAGACTAATAGATTTTCATTAACCACATGAATAAGGTCTAAAAGTGGAGAAGAAATGTAAGATGCAGATGAATGGCTCCATGAAAGAATGAATGAATTAAATTTGTATGTCTTTTACGGGCACAGCATAGGTTAGGCTTTGTAGATATAAATGGTGAGCCAAAATACACTCAGATGTGGTCCTTATGTCAGTCAGTTCTTCTCTATGGAGGGGGACAAGAACTAATCACATTACAGAAACAAATGTAAGATCATTACTCTATTAAACAGAACAAGATGCTATGGGAACATATACAAAAGAAATTTAAACTAATTAGGTCTGCCAAGGAAGACTTTTGTGTGGAAGTTACAACTGAGCTGAGATCTACATAACAATTACATAGCCAAAGGGAAGAGAGCACAGTGTTTGACTGCCCATCCCTACCAGAGGGGCTTATGTTCTCACAAATAACTTTACAGTATGGGGGAGTCTGAGGAATGTTGTCAGTTCAAATTTTAAATAAATCATGGAGTGGCTGAAAGAGTAAATTAATTAGAGCTGAAACTGGGCTGCCGGGGACAATGATTTTGATATGCACTGAGGCAGTGGACATCAAAATAGAGGAGAAGAAAATGTATAAAGATGAACTCAGTACTATGCTTAGATATAGAAAAAAAAAAAAGAGGTTCTGGGCCTTGTACCTTACAGGAGATTCAAATCACAAATAAGTACAATATGTAAAAAGTAAATTATTTACAAACTATGGACATTCATGTTTGTGACTAACACTCATCAGATTACAGGAAAATTCTTTTCCAGATCCTTTAACCTACCATCTGGGAATAAAAAGTAATTGCATTTGAGCACTATGACATATTGTGGGTTATGCTACTTCCAACATAAGCAAAGGAGAATGCTTCAGAGCCCAGGGAGGATTTGAACAGTAGAGCACTCAAATAAGAGAAAAGATAAATTAATTAACTTGTCAAATCTTCCTTATAGCATGAATGCAATAGGTACTTGCATAATGAAATTTCATTTCCCACTAGTGCTGAGCATCCATTTTCTTGCTCCATATAAACCAATTCATGGTTATGGAAGTATTCCAGATATGCTCAGTCTTTGCAATTATTGCATATGATGGCTGAGGAATATTTTGCAATATTAAATAATTCATATTGCTCTTAAATTTGTATACATCTGTGTCTAGATATACTATACTTAAAATGTGATACCAATTCTTAATGTTAGCAACAAAGTGGGTGTTGAAACCCAGAAATGCAAGTAGTTTTATTTTTATAAAAATGTTTAGTGTAGGAATTACTTTTTCAAATATTAAAATAAAAATTTCAGCATTATTTATGCTTTATAATTTGACATTCATTATAGTTTATGTTTGCCTTTTATTTATTTTTTAATAAATCCTTATTGTTCAGATTATTACAGTTGTTCCTCTTTTTTCCCCCCATAGCTCCCCTCTGCCCAGATCCCACCCCACCCTCTGCCCTTACTCCCCCCACCCCACACTGTCCTCATCCATAGATATATGATTTTTGTCCAGTCTCTTCCTGCAACCCCACACCCCGTTCCCCCCAAGAATTGTCAGTCCACTACCTTTCTATGCCCCTGATTCTATTATATTCACCAGTTTATTCTGTTCATCAGATTTTTAAAAAATTTCTTTATTGATTAAGGTATTACATATGTGTCCTTATTTCCCAGTTACCCCCACCTCCCATTCATGACCCCACCCCCCTGTTGTCTGTGTCCATTGATTAGGCTTATATGCATGCATATAAGTCCTTTCGTTGGTCTCTCCCCCTTAGCCCCCCCTCCTCTACCTTCCCTGAAGTTTGACATTCTGATTGATGTTTCTCTGTCTATGGATCTATTTTTGTTCATCAGTTTATGTTGTTCATTATATTCCACAAATGAGTGAGATCATGTGATATTTATCTTTCCCTGCCTGGCTTATTTCACTTAGCATAATGCTCTCCAGCTCCATCCATGTTGTTGCAAATGGTAAGAACTCCTTTTTTACTGCAGCGTAGTATTCCATTGTGTAGATGTACCACAGTTTTTAATCCACTCATCTGCTGATGGGCATTTAGGCTGTTTCCAAATCTTAGCTATGGTGAATTGTGCTGCTATGAACATAGGGGGGGCATATATTCTTTCTGATTGATGTTTCTAGTTTCTTGGGATATATTCATAGAAGTGGGATCACTGGGTCAAATTGGAGATCTATTTTTAGTTTTTTGAGGAAACTCCATACTGTTCTCCACAGTGGCTGCACCAGTCTGCATTCCCACCAGCATCCTTGCCAGCACTTGTCATTTGTTGACTTGTTGATAATAGCCATTCTGACAGGTGTGAGATGGTACCGCATTGTTGTTTTGATTTGCATCTCTCTGATGATTAGTGACTTCGAGCATGTTTTCATGTGTCTCTTTGGCTTCCTTCTGTCTTCTTTCGAAAAGTGTCTATTTAGATCAGTTGCCCATTTTTTGATTGGGTTGTTTATCTTCTTTTTATTTAGCTGCATGACTTCTCTGTAAATGTTGGAGATTACACCCTTATCATTGATATCATTGGCAAATATGTTCTCCCATGCAATGGGCTTTCTTGTTGTTTTGTTGATGGTTTCTTTTGCTGTGCAAAAGCTTTATTTTGATGTAGTCCCATTTGTTTATTTTCTCTTAGTTTCCATTGCCCTAGGAGCAGTATTGGTGAAGAAATTGCTTCGGCATATGTCAGAGATTTTTCTGGCAGTGGATTCCTCTAGTATTTTTATGGTTTCCCGTCATATGTTTAAGTCCTGTATCCATTTTGAGTTCATTTTTGTGTATGGTGTAAGTTGGTAGTCTAGTTTCATTTTTTTGCATGTGCCTGTCCAATTTTCCCAACACCATTTATTGAAGAGACTGTCTTGACTCCATTGTATTGTCATGCCTCCTTTGTCAAATACTAATTGAACATAGTGGTTTGGGCCAACATCTGGGTTCTCTTTTCTATTCCATTGGTCTATATGTCTGTTCTTGTGCCAGTACCAGGCTGTTTTGAGAACAGTGGCTTTGTAATACAGCTTGAAATCTGGTATTGAGATGCCACCTACTTTGTTCTTTTTTCTGAGGATTGCTGTGGCTATTCGGGGTCTTTTTTATGCCAGATGAATTTTTGGAGAGTTCTTTCTAGGTCTGTAAAATATGCCATTGGTATTTTAATGGGGAGTGCATTGAATCTATAGATTGCTTTGGGTAGTATGGACATTTTAATGATGTTGATTCTCCCAATCCATGAACATGGTATGTTCTTCCATCTGTTTATGTCTTCCTATATCTCTTTTTTCAGTGTCCTATACTTTTCCTCATATAGGTCTTTTACCTCCTTAGTTAAGTTTATTCCTAAGTATCTTAATTTTTTTGTGTGTGATGGTAAACGGGATTGCTTTTTTAGTCTCTCTTTCTATAAGTTCACTATTGGTTTATAGAAATGCCATAGATTTCTTGGCTTTAATTTTGTATCCTGCTACATTGCCAAATTCATTTATTAAGCCTATTAGTTTTTTGATGGAGTCTTTTGGGTTTTTTATGTACAATATCATGTCATCTGCAAATAAGGCAGCTTTACTTCTTCTTTTCCAATTTGGATGCCTTTTATTTCTTCTTCTTGTCTAATTGCAATGGCTAATACTTCCAGTACTATGTTGAACAGGAGTGGTGAGAGTGGGCATCCCTATCTTGTTCCTGTTCTTAGGGGAAATGGTTTTAGTTTTTGCCCATTGAGTATAATGTTAGCTGTGGGTTTATCATATATAGCTTTTATTATGTTGAGGTATGATCCTTCTATTCCCACCTTGTTGAGAGTTTTTATCAAGAAAGGGTGTTGGATTTTGTCAAATGCTTTTTCTGCATCGATTGATATGACTATGTGATTTTTATCTCTCAATTTGTTTATGTGATGTATCACGTTTATTGATTTGCAGATATTGTACCATCCTTGTATTCCTGGGATAAATCCTACTTGGTCATGGTGTATGATCTTTCTGATGTAGTGCTGGATCCAATTTGCTAGAATTTTGTTGAGGATTTTGGCATCTGTGTTCATGAGGGATATTGTCCTGTAATTCTCTTTCATTGTGTTGTCTTTATCTGGTTTTGGTATTAGGGTAATGCTGGCTTCATAGAAGGAGCTTGGAAGTGTTCCTTCCTCTTGAATTTTTTGGAATAGTCTGAGGAGGATAGGTTTTAGTTCTTCCTTGAATGTTTGGTTAAAACTCCCCTGTGAAGCCATCTGGCCCCGGGCTTTTGTTTGCTGGAAGCTTTTTGATGACTGCTTCAATTTCTTCCATAGTTATTGGCCTATTGAGATGTTTAGATTCTTCCTGATTGAGTTTTGGAAGGTTTTTTTTTGGAATAAGTCCATTTCCTTCTTGTCCAGTTTTTTGGAATAGAGTTGTTCATAGTATTTTTTAACAATCCTTTGTATTTCGGTGGGGTCTGTTGTTATTTCACCTCTTTCATTTCTGATTTTGTTTATTTGGGTCCTCTCTCTTTGCTTCTAGGTGAGCCTGGCTAGACGTCCATCAACCTTGTTTATCCTTTCAAAGAACCAGCTCTTGATTTTGTTGGTCTTTTGTTTTGTTTTTTTGGTCTCCATGTCATTTATCTCTGCTCTGATCTTTATTATTTCCTTCTGTCTGCTTACACTGGGCGTTTCTTGTTGCTCTCTTTCTAACTCTTTGAGTTGTAGGGTTAGGTAATTTATTACCATTGTTTCTTGTTTTTTTGCAGTAGGCTTGTAGAGCTATGAACTTCCCTCTCAAGACTGCTTTCACTGTGTCCCATAGATTTTGGATTGTTGTGTTTTCATTGTCATTTGTTACCATGATGTTTTTTATTTCTCCCTTGATCTCTCGGGTAACCCAGTCATTGTTTAATAGCATGCTGTTTGGTCTCCATGTGTTTGATTTTTTGATTGTTTTTATTATAGTTGATTTCCAGTTTTATGCCACTGAGATCTGAGAAGATTCTTGATATGATTTCTAACTTCTTGAATTTGAAGAGACTTTGCTTATGACCCAACATATGGTCTGTCTTTGAAAATGACCCATGTGCACTTGAGAAGAATGTATATTCTGTGTCTTTGGGGTGAAATGTTCTGAAGATGTCCATTAATTCTATCTGGTCTAGTGAGTCATTTAGGATTGATGTTTCTTTGCTGACTTTTTGTTTAGAGGATTTGTCCAATGGTGATAGTGGGGTATTAAAGTCTCCTATTATGATTATATTGCTGTCAATCTCTCCTTTGATATCCTCCAGGAGTCTTTTTATGTATTTGGGTGCTCCTATATTGGGTGCATATACGTTTACCGGAGTTATTTCTTCTTGTTGGATTGCTCCCTTTAGTATTATAAAATGACCTTCCTTATCTCTTGTTATGTCCTTCACTTTGAGATCTAACTTGTCAGATATAAGTATTGCTACCACAGATTTTTTTTTCATTTCCATTCACCTGAAAAACCTTTTTCCATCCCTTCACCCTCAGTCTGTGTGCGACTTTTTTTCTGAGGTGGGTTTCTTGGAGACAGCAGACATATGTGTCATGTTTTCATATCTAGTCCATTACCCTATGTCTTTTGATTGGGGCATTTAATCCATTTACATTTAAAGTTATTATTGATAGGTACTTATTTGTTGCCGTTTTTATTCTTCACCTCTGTGTTCCTTCTTCACTTCCTATCTCTCTTTCTTTCTTTCTTTCTTTCTTTTACAGAAGACCCTTTAGCATTTCTTGCATTGCTGGTTTGGTGGTAATAAATTCCCTTAGTCCTTTTTTGTCTGTGAAGCTCCTGATTTCACCTTCAATTTTGATTGCTAGCCTTGCTGGGTACAATATTCCTGGATTCAGACGCTTTCCTTTGCATTACTTTGTATATTTCATTCCATTCCCTTCTGGCCTGATGAGCTTCTTTTGAGAAATCAGTTGCTAGTCTGTTGGGGGTTTCTTTGTAGGTAACTTTCTGTCTCTCTCTGGCCGCTTTTAAGATTCTTACTTTGTTGTTGGTGTTTGCCAATTTAATTATAATGTGCCTTGGCATCAGTCTTTTGAGGTTCATTTTGCTTGGGACTCTGTGAGTTTCTTGGATTTGGATGGGTTTTTTCTTCCCTATATCAGGGAAGTTTTCTGTCATTATTTCTTCAAATGGGTTTTCTGTTCCTTGCTCAGTTTCCTTTCCTTCTGGAACCACTATTATGCAGATGTTGTTATGTTTTCTGTTGTCCCAAAATTCCCTTAGGCTCTCCTCCTGCTGTTTAATTTTGTTTTCTAGAAGCTGCTCTACTTGGGTATTTTTTTCCTACCTCCTCTTCTAGCTCACTGATGCAGTCCTCTGCTTCTTCTAGTCTACTCTTGATGCTTCCTATTGAGTTCTTTACAGCAGCGATGTCATTTTTCATTTCTTCTTGGTTCTTCTTCATTTCCTCTTGGTTCTTACTCATATTGTCGAATTTGTCTTCCATTCTTTTCAGCCACCTTATGACCATTTCTCTGAATTCTTTCTCTGACAGGTTGCTTGCCTCCATTTTGTTTATTTCCTTTTCTGGTGATGCCTGCTTTTCTTTCATATGTGGGCTGTTTCTTTGTCTCCTCATGGTCTCCCTTCTCTGGGTGTCTGGTTATGTAATTCTCTCTCTCCTGGCGAATTAATCATCACTTTAAAGGTTCTGGAGAGTGAATCAGTTGCCTATGAGATTAAAATTAAGCATGTTTCAACATACATTTTTGAAGTCACTTCTGCCATCTGAATGCACATCAATTTCTTACTTCTTTCTCTCTGGGACTCTGGCAGAGGGAGGGCAGAGTGAACTCTCATCAGATTTTTTATTCACTTGATTTGTAGATTCACTTGTTGATAGATATGTATTTGTTGTTCATAATGTTTATCTTTACTTTTTTCATCTTCCTCTTCTTAAAGAATATCTTTCAGCATTTCAAATAATACTGGTTTGGTGGTGATGAACTCCTTTAGCTTTTTGTTATCTGTGAAGCTCTTTATCTGACCTTCAATTCTGAATTAAAGCTTTGCTGGGTAGAGTAATCTTGGTTGTAGGTTCTTGCTATTCATCACTTGGAAAATTTCTTGCCACTCCCATCTTGCCTGCATAGTTTCTGTTGAGAAATCAGCTGACAATCGTATGGGTGCTCCCTTGTAGATAACTGTTTTTCTCTTGCTGCTTTTAATATTCTCTCTTTCTCTTTTGCTCTTGGCATTTTAATTATGATGCCAAGAGCTCTTGGTGTGGTCATCTTTGGATTCCTTTTGTTTGGGGTTCTGTGCGTTTCCTGGACTTGTAAGTCTATTTCTTTCATGAGGTGGGGAAGTTTTCAGTCATTATTTCTTCAAATAGGTTTTCAGTATCTTGCTCTCTCTCTTCTTTTGGCACCTCCATAATTTGGATTTTGGTATGCTTGAAGTTGTCCCAGAGGCTTCTTACACTATGTTCATATTTTTGAATTCTTTTTTCTTTTTGCTTTTCCAGTTGGGTGTTTTTTGCTTCTTCATATTTCAAATATTTGACTTGATTCTTGTGATCCTCTAGTCTGCTCTTGGATCTCTGTATATTATTTTTTATTTCAGTCAGTGTATGTTTAATTTCTACTTGATCCTTTTTTATATCTTTGAGGGTCTCACTAAATTTATCGGCTTTTTCTAGGAAATTCTTGAATAACCTTATAACTGTGGTTTTGAACTCTATATCTAGTCATTTGTTTTCTTCCATTTCTTTCATTTGTGATCTGTTTCTTTGTCTCTGCATTTTCACTGCTTCCCTGAGTTAGTAGGGTGGCTTTGTGTGCTAGGTGTCCTATAGGGCCCAGTGGCTCAGCCTCCCTCATTACTTGAGGTGGACACTCTAGGTGCACCCCTATGTGGGATGTGTACACAGTCTTGTAGTTAAGCCTTGATTGTTGTTGGTATTCCTTGCCAATTGGCTGTGAGGATCAGTTGTGTATACAATGGGAGATCTTCTGTGCTGGAGACACCCTTATAGGACAGGACTTGTTTCAGTGGGGCTTTGGTGCTCACTGAGTCTGCCCCCTGAGTGTGTCTCTTATGGATCTGAGGAGTTGTAATCTGGATGGTCCCACTCTGACCACTGGGTACACTGGCTCTTGGATCTCCAAGGAGGTGCAAATTTAGCCTCTGCCTGAGGCCATCCAGCAAGAGCTATGGAGAGATCTACAGATTCCTCTTATTTGTTTTGGGGTTTGGAGGTGCCCAGATGAGGCCCAGCTGTGAAGCAATGCAAGCTGCTGTGGAGCCTTGGAAGTTCTGGGGCTCTCTGACCTACCTGCAGTTTGTTAGGTCATTTTAGACTGCAAAGGACCAGGCCATTCATATGCAAATGCCTGTGCATACAGCTGTGGTAGAGTTGTAAATTGAGTGGGGCAGGGTCTCTGGGAATCAACAGGGTGGAGCAAACAGCAATGGCTGACCTTCAGCCCTGCCCTAAGTGGCCCCCGGGTCTCAGTGTCCCTTGGTAATCACTGCAAGCACCTCTGAGAGAAAGTTGCCCTCGTGTTCAGACCCCATGCCAGACAGTCTAGTTTCCCCTGAATGAGTCTGAGTCCCCAGAGTCTCACCCAGAACTGGAGTTCAGAACAGTTGGGAGCTTTTGTCTCTATCCCAATTGAAAAAGACAACTGAGTCCTCAGTTGCCAGCCCTTTTCACGTGCGTACCTCCATACCTCCGCACTTTACTTCTTCACCTCCTCTGAGTCTCAGTGTGCTTTTCTCTTCCCTTCTAGTTGTAGAATTTCCACTTAGCCAGACTTCCTGTGGTTCTGGATGATGTCCATATTGTCTTTTAGTTATAGTTTTGAAGTGGTTGTGCGAGGCAGCAAGTTCAGGTGTTTACCTGTGCACCATCTTGATTTCTCTCTGCCTTTTGTTTTAATAATTTTTATATTTTAGAAGAAAAATAACATGAAAAGTTTTCATTTTTCTGCATACTAAATTTACATGTCTTATTAAAATGTAGTAAAATTTATACCTTTTATACAGTTACCTTTTACTTTTTAATCTTTTAGATCACTGAGAATGAGTGCCAATGAAGAATAGAGAATCTTTTTGTTGTTAATCCTCACCTGAGGATATTGATTTTTAAAGATAGTGGACAGGAGAAAGATAGAAAGGGAGAGAGAAAGAGAGAGGGAGAGAGAAAGAGAAAGAGGGAGAGAGAAACACAGATGTGAGAGAGACACATCGATTGGCTGCCTCCTGCATGTGCCCCTACCTGGACAGGGGGTCACACCTACAAAAAAACCCAAGTAGTGCCCTTGACTGGGAATTGAACCTGAGACCTTTCGTTGTGTGGGCTGATGCTCTAACCACTGAGCAACTGGCCAGGTCAAGAATAGAGAATCTTGATAGAAATGTCAAAAATAGAGATTAGAAAGAAAAGAAGATGGAAAGAAAACAGAAAGAGAAACATTTCAAAGAGTAGTTCTACTTAAATTAAAAAGAATACGTGTGGGTTGGGAGGTAATTAACCAAAGACCTTGTATACATATATGTATAACTCATGGAGACAGACAATAGGGTGCTGAAGAACTGGGGTGGAGGGGGGGGCAGGGAGATATGTAATACTTTCAACAATAAAGATTTGTAATACTTTCAAATGTAATACTTTCAACAATAAAGATTTATTTAAAAAAGAAAAAGAAAAAAGAAAATCACACCTTAAACAGATGTATAGTTGGCAAGGAAATAGTATTTTAAGTCTTTTATGATAATCGTATTATCAAAGAATAGCCATATTGATGAGCTTTTCATACTCTACTTGCACAAGAGAGTAAGAGTGAAAAAGGCAGATAATGTCTGAGTATTAAAACCTGACTGCCCAATATAAAATAATTTATTTTTAGTTTTTCTTTTACAACAACAAGGTGAGGCACCCTATTGTAACAGTCCTCATCCCTGTATTTGAAGGTTTTGGGCTATAAGGCTTATAGACTAATACATACAAATTTCTATATTTCACATAGCGTTATTATAGGTTGATGGCAGTTTTAGAAGGGACTTTTTTGTGTGTGTGTGTATGTGTGTGTGGAGGATAAGGCAGAGTAGATGGTGATAGGTAATTTTCTCTATTATAACTTTTCCCCCTTGGTTCAAGCAAAATAGAACCACAAATGTTTCAGTTAAGCTGTTTTCTTGAAGAGAAATCATCAGCACTGAACTCAAAGTATAATTCTTTTCTTTCTTTCTTTCTTTCATTTATTTATTTATTTTTAAAATAAATCTTTATTCAGATTATTACAATTATTTCTCCTTTTTCCCCCCATAGCTCCCCTCCACCCGGTTCCCACCCCACCTTCTGCCCTTACCTCCCCCACACTGTCCTCATCCATAGGTGTACGATTTTTGTCCAGTCTCTTCTTGCACCCACCCCCCGTACCCCTTTCCCCCTGAGAATTATCAGTCCACTCCCTTTCTATGCCGCTGATTCTATTATATTCACCAGTTTATTCTTTTCCTCAGGTTTTTAATTCACTTGATTTTTAGGTTCACTTGTTGATAGATATGTATTTGTTGTTCATAATGTTTATCTTTACTTTTTTCTTCTTCCTCTTCTTAAAGAATACCTTTCAGCATTTCATATAATACTGGTTTGGTGGTGATGAGCTCCTTTAGCTTTTTATTATCTGGGAAGCTCTTTATCTGCCCTTCAATTCTGAATGATAGCTTTGCTGGGTAGAGTAATCTTGGTTGTAGGTTCTTGCTATTCATCACTTTGAAAATTTCTTGCCACTCCCATCTGGCCTGCATAGTTTCTGTTGAGAAATCAGCTGACAATCGTATGGGTGCTCCCTTGTAGGTAATTAACTGTTTTTCTCTTGCTGCTTTTAATATTCTCTCTTTCTCTTTTGCTCTTGGCATTTTAATTATGATGTGTCTTGGTGTGGTCGTCTTTGGATTCCTTTTGTTTGGGGTTCTGTGGGCTTCCTAGACTTGTAAGTCTATTTCTTTCACTAGGTGGGGGAAGTTTTCAGTCATTATTTCTTCAAATAGGTTTTCAGTATCTTGATCTCTCTCTTCTTCTGGCACCCCCATATTTCTGATGTTGGTATGCTTGAAGTTGTCCCAGAGGCTTATTACACTATCTTCACCTTTTTGGATTTTTTTTTGCTTTTTGCTTTTTCAGTTCAGTGTTTTTTGCTTCTTTGTATTTCAATTCTTTGACTTGATTCTTGCGTTCCTGTAGTCTGTTGTTGGGTCTATGTATAATATTTTTTATTTCAGTCAGTGTATGTTTAATTTCTAGTTGGTCCTTTTTCATATCCTCGAGGGTCTCATTATATTTATCGGCCTTTTCTAGGATATTCTTGAAAAGCCTTATAACCGTGGTTTTGAATTCTATATTCAGTCGTTTGTTTCCCTCCATTTCTTTTGTTTGTGATCTGTTTCTTTGTCGCCACATTTTCACTGCTTCCCTGAGTTGGTAGGGTAGCTTTGTGTGCTAGGTTTCCTATAGGGCCCAGTGGGTCAGCCTCCCAGTTACCTGAGGTGGACACTCTTGGTGCACCCCTTTGTGGACTGTGTGTACAGCCTTGTTGTAGTTAAGTCTTGATTGTTGGTATCACTGGGAGGAATTGACCTCCAGGCCAGTTGGCTGTGAGGATCAGCTGTGTCTACACTGGGAGAAGTTTGGTGCTGGAGACAGCCTTATAGGATTAGACTTGCCAAAGTGCAAAAGCCTCTGTGTTCAGCTTGGATGGGGTGGAGTCTCAGGGTGGAGCAGACAGTCTTGGCTTCCTGTCAGCCCTGCCCTTGTGCATGTGCGCACCTCCAGACCTCTGCCTTCCCCGGCTCCCGAGCTTCCGCCCGAGAGTTCAGATTCCCCCCGCAAGAGCATGGGTCCCCAGGGGCTCGCCTGGAACTGGGGTTCAGTGTAGTCAGAACTGGGGTTCAGTGCAGTCAGGAGCTTCCGACTCCCTTCTGCTAGGGAAAGCCTGTGGCAACCTCTTCAGTCTTTGTGCGCACTGGCGCGCGTGCCTCCAGACCCCCTCCCCCGGGTCTCCGAGTCTCCGAGTGCCTTTCTCTCTACTTGACAGTCCAGACTCCCCCTGTATAACCTGGGTCCACAGGGTTTCGCCTGGAACTGGGGTTCAGTGCAGTCGGGGGCTTCCTTCCCCCTCCTGCCAGAGAAAGTCAGCCAGACTCTCAGCCACCCTTCCTCTCTGTGCGCACAAAGACCCTTTGCCATACCTCAACCCTTTGCCGTTCAATTCTCTGTGAGCTCTTCTCTTTTCTTCTAGTTGTAGAGTTTCCACTCAGCCAGCTTTCCTGTGGTTCTGGATGGTGTCCATTCTGTTTTTTAGTTGTAGTTTTGAAATTGTTGTGCGAGGCAGCGGTTTAGGTGCTTACCTATGCTGCCATCTTGGTTTCTCAAAGTATATTCTGTAGTGTTGGAGAATGTTACTACTGCAAAAAAAAAAAAGAATACATGTGAACAATGGAATTGAGTAGATTTCTGTTGAGCACAACCCTGATTGAATTACCAAACAAGAAATTACAAATTATTATTTAATAAAATTTAACTACTGATCAAAACAATGCAAATCAAAAAGAACATTATTCTCATTAAACCCACAACTTAAATGGTCAGAAAAGAAACTTTGCAACTTCATATTCTTTATTAAATGAAGATTTAATTACTACTAAAACAATGAGAATGAAAAGGGAATAGATTTTTTTTATCAATTTCATAACCCAGAAACAAAAAATGCTACTCTGACCTGCACATCAGAAGATGGAGAAATGGATGGTCTTGAAATCAGTAAATATAGAAAGAAATCCTTTACAGCATCTTAAGGTATCATGAAAAGTCACATTGTGATGACAATCTATATAATAAATATATTTTTGCAATAATTTATCATATGCAAATATACTACAGTGTTTGATCATACTACATGAAATGAATGTTCACTTCTGAACTGAGTATTGCTTTAAAAATTTTATTTACAATTCTATTTGCCCCTATCTCAGCAGAGCTAAGTTTCTCTAAATGGAATTAATGAAAACTATGTGGTAATTTAGACCCAAGAAAGGTTGTCTAATTTGGCACTTTTTGTCTGTAGAACTCAAATTTTGTTTAAAAAAAAGATTGATTTAAAAACATAATTAGTAATTTTGGTGAACCAAAGGCAGGAAAAACGTATTTTATAGGATATATAGTATTTTATCAATTATGGCTGTCTTTATTTTATTACTCATCCAAATATCATTCAGATAGGCACATTAATAATTAAATTCAGTAGTCTTTGTTATTTTGCCAAGTTTCAGTCATTTAAAACCCATAGCTTTGCACATTTAAAATTTTGTGTTTTTGTGAAATTATTTGCCAAGATATGGAGTCATTTTAGCTAGCAGTTTCGGTAGCCTGATTTATAACTTTTTTTTTATGGGCCTCTGATTGCATTCTTGTCCCTGTCTTGCAAATGTTAGAGGTAGACCTGGGTGACCTGCTTCTTTCATGTGCATGAGATTTACTAGACAGAGGGATGATGGACCTGCCTGTTGGACAGTAGCTGGCAGGCCCATGATGAGTCAGCCTCATTTAGGTTAATGATTGGTAGGATTAGATTGTGGACAGCTTGGAATTAGACAACATAAAGATAGACAATGAGCAACACTATTTGTGATCCCTTGAAAGATTTGCCACAGGATGGAAAGAGCTTAAGAATACCAGATGCCTGGGTTTAAGGTAAGGAAGAAGAGGTTGCTTTTATTTTTATTATTTTTTTAATCCTCACCTGAGGATATTTTCCCATTGGTTTTTTTTTAGAGAGAGGGAAAGACAGAGAAAAATATTGATGTGAGAGAAACACATCGATTGGTTGCCTCTTACACGAGCCCCAACCAGGGCCCCAGGCTGGGGAGGAGCCTGCAACCAGGTTACAAGCCTTTGACCTGAATCAAACCCAGGACGCTTCAGTCCACAGGCCAATAGTCTATCCACTGAGCCAAACCAGCTTGGGCAAGAAGTTACTTTTAAGTGGTACTCCTCACCACCTCTTCTCCCCTTCATCCCCCACCCCTATTCTGGGACTTGCCACACTAAAGACAAATACTTAAGAGCTAGATGACATTACCTAGGCTTAGCCCTAAGGCTTACAAAAATCACTTACGCACTTGATCTCACCTGAGTTTTCTCATTTAGCAATTGTGTTACGTGTTAACATATAATACCATATTGCTTTGTTGGGTGGTAGGTAAAAATAATTATAAAATACTTGGCAAAAGTAAAGCCCAAATGATTGTCCCATGATAACATTTTCTGTATTATAATACATTGAAAACTCATTTATTGTGTCGTTATGTTGTCATATCATTTGCAGTATTTTCACTTAGTAATTTACTTAGCTGTTAATTACTTTCTTGGAAATAGTTGTATATGGATGATTAAAAAAGTATCAGATTTAAATGAACTTTTTTCAGATTTAATTATAGGCTTATTTTCCCAGGACATTACCAAAAATTTAAAAAGCAAAAATAATAATAAATAAAGAATAAGAAAAGAAAAATATCATCCTTGGATAGAGGAAATTCAGTTCCATTTATTTCCGCTCTCCAGTTTTTCTGGTGGTAATTAACAGATGGTCCTTGTTTTCTATTTGATAAACCAATGAGCAAACATGTGCTTCATCTTTAGCCAGCAGAAGTAGTTTGTCATCCAAGGCTCTTTGTCAGAGTCTGGCACAGCACTGACCTGGATTTACAAAACCATGTCTCCCACCTAGTTGGTAGGTTTAAACATCCAGTTCTCATAGTTACGTTCTCTCACTTTTTAGTGAAGTGACCCTGCCCTGATGTTTTTGTTGTGTTTTCAGAACCAGTCCTTGATAAAGCAAAATAAAAAGTGAACAATGTTTGGAAAGTGTTAACAGCTCTTAAAATATATATTGGAGTAATTTCATTTATTTGTTATTCTATTTGAGGCAAAAATCTTGCTTTCCCCCTTCCTTCAGTAACTATCTATAACAATATATTACAAGAGAGGAAAATATCTACTGTGTTTTGTTTTTTTCCATCCATATAATAGAAACCTATACTCATTTTATATTGATGCAAGACAGATTTAAAATAGTTAGTGGCTTAAAACAACAAATGTATTATTTCACAGTTTCTGTAAGGAATTTGGGAACGGATTAACTGGGGGCTCTGACCCAGGATGTCTCATAAAGTTGCAATTAGGATATAAGGTAGGACTGCAGTCACCTGTAGGCTTGTGTGTTGCTGAAGGAACTGCTTCCAAGATGGCTTGTTCCCATGACTGTTGGCAATTTCCCACCACTTGGTTCTTCTTATAGGGCTGCTTCAGTATCCTAACCACATGGTAGCTACTAGGTGTACTGGTTAATAATGTTGAATTTTGTAATCAAAGAAAACATGATAATT
Source organism: Corynorhinus townsendii (assembly GCA_026230045.1). Classification (NCBI taxonomy): domain Eukaryota; kingdom Metazoa; phylum Chordata; class Mammalia; order Chiroptera; family Vespertilionidae; genus Corynorhinus; species Corynorhinus townsendii. The sequence goes on from JAPDVU010000012.1 coordinate 29,188,027, forward strand.
TCAAGAGAAACATCGAAAGTGCTTTATTCAAAGTAATGTCCATCGCTAGCTACACATTTCCCCCATCTTTCAGGTAATTTGTGGATACCATCCCAGTAGAACTTTTCTTGTTTTCAGGCAAACCATTCAGAGACCCAATTTTCCACTTCTTCATATGTTTTGAAGTGCTGCTCAGAAAGTGCATGTGCTTTGGATCAGAACAAGTGGTAATCTGAAGGAGCAAGGTCTGGTGAATACAGCAGGTGGGTTAATACTTCCCAGGCAAGATCTTTTAACGTGTCTTTAACTGGTTTTGAAGTCTGTGATGGTGCGTCATCATGAAGCAAAATTACCTTGCTGTGTCTTCTGGAACATTCTGGTCATTTCACGATCACAGCATGGTTCAAATTTATTAGTTGTTGTCGGTAGCGATCAGTATTAATGGTTTCACCTGGTTTTAGAAGCTCATAATACACCACACCTTCCTGATCCCACCAAACGCAGAGCATTGTCTTCTTTCCAAAGCGATTTGGCCTTGCAGTCAATGTTGATGGTTGACCTGGATCAACCCATGATTTTGTGCATTTGGGATTCTCAAAATAAGTCCACTTTTCATTGCCAGTCACAATTTGATGCAAAAAGGGCTTTTTTTCATGATGCTGAAGCAACATTTTACTGATGACATTTTGGTTTTCCATTTGTCTTTCGTTCAGTTGATGTGGCACCCATTTTCCTTTCTTTAAAATCTTTCCCATTGCTTGTAAATGATCAGAAATTGTTGGCTGAGCAACATTTAATCTTTCTGCAAGTTGTTTTTGAGTTTGACATGCATCTTCATCCTATAATGCTTGTAATTGTTGGTCTTCAAACTTTTTCAGTTGACCTGGATGTTCTTTGTCTTACACATCAAAATCATCACTTTTAAAGCGTTTAAACCAGCGTTCACAAGTATCTTTAGATGGAGCATGTTCACCATAAGCTTCCCGAAGTATTCAGCAGCATTTTTCTTCAAAATAAAGTAATGAATTAAAACTTCCCTCAAATGATCTTTTTTTTTGGCATGAAATTCGACATTTTTAAGTGTAAAAATACCTATGATGTTAACATCTTCAGGAAATTTGACTTATGAAGTTTTGAAGTTTGCTGTCAATACAACAAAATAGTATACATATCAAATCGCATATATGTCAACATATGTATAACTCCATATATTGAAAAAAATCCCCATTATTAACTGGTATACCTGGTAAAGAGAAGAAGGCAACCAGGAATAAAATAGAAATCCAACCTGTATTCCCCTGTAGAAAAAAAATAGATTGACATAGCCTCCTTGAATTTGGTAATCTAATCTTAATGTTAATAATCTTATTTCCCTTCTGGAGGTATATTTTGGCTTCTTTCCCCAACTTGCCCTCCCAACCCCCATTAACTCCCAGAAATATACATTTCTTGTAGAAAAGCAATTTGTTCTGTCCTCTAATAGAATGGAGATCTATGTTCTCAAGACCCTGTAAAGGGGCCAGTAGAAGTTTATATTGGCTCAAATGTAGAAATATATTTTCCACCATGACACTTTTAGGTTTCTGGATTCTTAAAGATTCTGCTGCCTGAAATACTATTCAGAAGTCTACTTTGCTATGACTAATTGCTAGGCAAACAGAAGAGTTACTCAAGACTAATATTCTGTTTTTGATCTGACATTAATATCTTTAGAAAGCCTAACTGTATGGAGCAATGTTTCTGAACAAAATTGTTATCTTGAGAGTCCCAGAGATGAACTATTTTGAGAAGAAAAAGATTGAATAACATTTTGTCACATATGTTTGGATAAATGATTTCTTCTGGGTGACAAAACATGGAAGTCATCACTATATGCTATCTAATAAAACTTGTTCTAGTTTGAGAGTTAATACCACATTTTAGTCGATTTTTGCATCTGTATGAGTTATCTTTTGCTGCATCAGAAATCATCCCCAAATTTAGTGGTTTAAAACAGCAACTCATTGCTATCATTCATGGTTCTGTAGGTTGACTGGCTTCAACTGAGCTTGGAGTTCTTGTTTGGGGTCTCTCATATGATTGCAGTCAGATGGTGCTGAGATTAGAATAATCGGAAGGCTTGACAGGTTTGGACATGAATAGCTTCTTGATTGACAAATTTGGCTCTTCAGCAAAGTGGCTGGAAGATCTATAGGCTAATATCTGTCTCTCCTTCCACATGATCTCTTCAAATGGCTAGCTTGGGATTCCTTACAGCAGTACAGTCTCAGGGTAGTTAGAGTTCATACATGCAGGTTGTTCAAGAAACCCTGGCAGAAGTTGCAAGACCTTTTATAACCAGCTTCAGAAGTCATGCAGCATCATTTTTGTTTCATTCTGTTCTTAAAAAGCTAGACATACACAGTAGCCAACTGATAGAGCTCTCAAAGGCCAAAGCATGAACAATTCAAGCAAAAATAAGTAAATAAAATAGTATTAAAGTATAAACCAATGTATAGATAGGCACCTATTGAGTTCATCTATATACTAATAATAGACTAGGTGGTCGTCACGCCCTCACGCATCACACCCTATCATTGTCACAAGATGGCTATCACAAGATGGCCATGTGCAGCAGAGGCGGGGCCTGGCTGAGGAGGCGGATCGTGGCAGGGGAGAGCAGTTGTGGGCAATCAGGCTGGCAGGGGAAGGCAGTTGGGGGTGATCAGGCCAGCAGGGGAGCTGTTAGGAGGTGATCAGGCTGGCAGGCAGGCAGGCGAGTGGTTAGGAGCCAGCAGTCCCAGATTGTGAGAGGGATGTTCGACTGCCGGTTTAGGCCCAATCCCCAGGCAGTCAGACATCCCCTGAAGGGTCTCAGATTGGAGAGGGGGAAAGGGTGCAGGCCGGGCTGGGGGACAACCCCCCATGCATGAATTTTGTGCACCAGGCTTCTAGTAGTGATATAAATAAATGATTGAATAAATAGATAAATGCAGGAGAATAGACAAATCTCCCTTGAAGAATTCCAAACAATTTATGTAGATGTTTGACCCTCAAGGTGGGGAAGCATGAATCACCACTCCTTAAATGTGGGCTGCTTATAATGACTTCTTTCCAAAGAGTACATGTGGAAAGGAATAAAAAGAGTATTTCAGCCATATGATCAAGGTCAGTATCAACAGTGATGTGATGAAAATGATAGGGTATGATGAAAATGGCACTTCTGTGGTCTTCTTGCCAAAAACCCATAATCCCAGTGTAATCATGAGGAAAACATCAAACAAGTTCCAATAGAAGGACATTCTACAAAATACTCCTCAAAACTGTCAAGGTCATCAAAAACAAGGAAAGTCTGAAAAACTGTCACAACCAAGAAAAGCCTGAGTCAATGACAATTAAATGCAATGTGGTATCCTGGAGAAGATTCTGGAGCAGAAAAAGACATTAGGCAGTAAAATTATTCTTAAAATAAGATCCTTTTTTTTTTTTTTTTAAGGCTAGTCTTAGGACTCAGATTTGCAGGAAGGAGACTACATAAGGCATGAATAGCGGGATGTGTGGTTCATTGGTGCACCATGTACAAAAGCATCCAGTCCACAGATTTTCTTCTGAGGACCCATCTCTCTTCCCCTACCCCCAGTTTATATGGCTGGAAGCTCACTCTTTGGTTTCCAAGGTAGAGCCAGTGACTCTGGCATGTGGCAATCAGTGGGTTTCATCTGCCTTACCAGAATGAGGGAATTGAATCTTCTTTGCCACAGGATAGTTTCAGGAGTGGGCAGTGGCTTAAGCCAGGGCAATCAGAGTAATTCTAGGACTGGTAGAAAAGTCCCTCTGGTTTTGAACTTGGGTATATGTGAGGTGGGAGCTGCTGCCTCTTATCTTGCTGTCAGGAGCAAAGAATGTGGAGGTACCAGGAACTACCAACTAGAGTCTGAGAAAGGTCAACAAAAGGGGAATAGTGGGGGGCAGAAAGGGGAGCTCTGCCCCTGGAGATTTCTCAGTTACAAAGCCAATAGTCTCTCTTTTTGATTTAAGTTAGTTTGATGTGGGAGTTTTTGGTCTCTTGCAATGGAAAAAGTTCCCAAATAAATAATACAACAAAACAATGAATTATCCTCCAGTTTATTTCTGTGTTAAATATGATCCGAATATTAATTGATTTTAAGATTGCTGCTTTTTTGAGGCTGCTCTGTTTATTCCCAAATAATTCATTGTTAATCTGAAGATAAACTTGCAAAGAGTAAATTGGTTAATATGCTTAACACATTTTGAATAATTGCATAGTACACAGGAAGTGTTCAATAAATGTTAGATATTATTATTATTATTTCAGCTTACTTTAGAGGGCTAAACCTTTGTTATGGAACCTCCTATCTGATCTTAAATATGCATATCACAGTAACAAGAACCCATATAAGTAACAGTGGATTTTGAATCGATATATGTGTCACTTATCCCAAAATTAAAATTAATTAAAGTCACTCTAGCCCAGACTGCGTGGCTCAGTGGTTGAGTGTCAACCTATGAACCAGGAAGTCACAGTTTGATTCCTGGTCAGGGCACATAGCCGGGTTGCTAACTCGATCCCTAGTGTGGGGTGTACAGGAGGCAGCCAATCAGTGATTCTCTCTCATTATTGATGTTTCTTTCTTTCTCCCTTCTTCTCTGGAATCAGTAAAAGATATATTTAAAAATGTTTTATAATAAAAACAAAACAGTGTTGCTCTAAAAATTTATGAAATGTTTATTTAGAAGACATGAGTGCTAGTATATTTGACAATTTTGGGCTACCCTACTTTTTTTTAAGATACAAGATTAAAACAGTAACTCAAAATGTATTATGATATCCTTTAATTAGCAGGTCATATTTGTTCAAAGTCAACTATGTTCTTCTAAAACTATTACTTAAGAAAAAATAAAGGGACTGAGAAACAGTGTTATACAAACCCATTTTATTTATTATTTTTAAAAAATAATTCTTCATTATTGAAAACATTACAAATGTCCCCTTTTTCCCCATGAACCCCTCCACCTGCGCACCGCGCCCCCATCCCCCTCATGCCAGGCCTTCAGCACCCTATTGGTCTGTGTCCATGGGTTATACATCTATATATATAAAAAGCCAGCAACTGGAACACCATAATGACCTGAATGACAGGTCACTATGACACCCACTGTGGCCAGTGAACTAGCCCGATTGGGGGTGGGGCTGGCCAGCCCACCTCCCACGGCCCCTCCCCCCAGCCAGTTCCACCCTTGATCAGCCCACAGCTCCTCCCCCCTGCCAGCTCCACCCCCAATTGACACCCTACCCCAATAGGGGTCAGGTTGGTGACCAACCACCTGCAGCCCCTTCCCTGGGCCAGCCCCACCCCCAATGGCTCCCACCTCCCTGATCAGCCTGCAGCCCATCCCCCCCCCAGCCAGCTCTGCCCCCAATCGGCTCCCCCACCTTTGATCAGGGGCAGGGTTGGCTGGCCAACCACCCATGGCCCCTCCCCCAGGCTGCTAGCCCTCGATCAGCCCCCCTACACCATTTGGGGGTGGGACCAACTGGCCCACTGCCTACAGCCCCTCCCCACAGCCACCCCCACCCCCAATCAGCCCCCACCACCCTGATTGGCCGGTGGCCCCTCCCCCCAGCCTTGTAGTTAACCATGTGCTCTATCTAACCCTGTGCCTTTCTGTTCAAATTACAGGTGTTAGGAGGAGGAGGAAGAGAGGCCACTTTGCCAAAACCATGGCCTCAAATGCCTAAACACACACTAATCTGTCCTGCTATCCACCTAGGCCTAAATCCTAGAGGTGTGGGAGTGCCCTTTGACCCTTGCCTCCCAGTCAGCACCTCCACTCACTCAGCACCTGCCCTTCCATCTTCCCCAGACCCTTGGTTTCTGTGGGCCCCTTCCTCATTCCTGTGGCTGCAACAGGGATCACAGGTGGAGGACACCCAGCCAATGAACCACCTTTAACTTCCTCGGGAACTGGAGCACTATTAAACAATTCTTTCTGGAGCCCACTGTGAGCAACTGCTGATGGTGCCCAAACAGCTTAATACAACCAGGTTTCCTCTTTCTAATCCTCCTACTTTGTGGCCAGTGTCATTCTCTCCACAGACCTCTTCACAAAGACTATTGAGAGCATCAGCGTGAACTTCTTAAACATCTCACACCTCCCCAACCCACACTTTTATCTATTTATATGTCTACCCATCCGTGCCAGCTTTCCTCTCATTCCAGAGGAAGTGACCTCCCTTTTCTGGTTGCTGACTAATTCCTTCACCTGTGCAGGCAAATTCCACCCCCTCCCACATAGTTCAGAATCCCCCTTATTCTTTCTCTTTCTAGTTTGGCTACTTTCCCACACACTCAACTGTTCACTTCTTAAAGCCAACAAATAAAACTTGACCATCCCTATTTTTTGTTTTCCCCTCACAGAAAGAACAGAGAACAATTCCACCCCATGTCTACTTCTTACCTCCTGTCCACTCCTCCACAGACTGCAATCTGGATTCCAACCCTACCACTCTACTCAGGGGCTCTGGCGAAATTATGACACCCTTCTCACCCCCAGGTGCTAAGTCAAGTTCATTTTTTTCTTAGGGAGAGGAAATAAAATCCTATCTAATAAAGAGGGAATATGCTAATTGACCATCACCCCATCACAAAGATGGCTGCACCCACAGCTGAGGCCAAGTTCCCTTAAGGAGCCTTAAGGAGCAATCAGCAGGGACCTGAGGCTAGCCCTACCCTGCCCCTGTGGGGCTTGACAGGGGACCTCAGGCCCCATCCCCCACCTGGCAGGGCTTGACAAGGGACTTCAAGGTGCACTTCCCGTCCTGCTGCTGGGCTAGGGGACCTCAGGCTGCTCCCCTGACCCCAGCACCAGGCCGGGGGACCTCAGGCCGAGCCCCCCAACTGTTGGGGCTTGACAGGGGACCTCAGGCTGCATCCCCCACCCAGCAGGGCTTGACAGGGGACCTCAGGCCACAACCCCACCTGGCTGGGCATGATGGGGGACCTCAAGGTGTGCTTCCCGTCCTGGTGCTGGGCTAGGGGACCTCAGGCTGCTCCTCCCACCCCAGCACCTGGCTGGGGGACCTCAGGCCGAGCCCCCCAACTGTTGGGGCTTGACAGGGAACCTCAGGCTGCATCCCCCACCCAGCAGGGCTTGACAGGGGACCTCAGGCCACAACCCCACCTGGCTGCGCTTGACGGGGGACCTCAAGGCGTGCTTTTCATCCTGGTGCTGGGCTAGGGGACCTCAGGCTGCTCCCCCCCACCCCAGCACCAGGCCAGGGGACCTGAGGCTGTGGCCTCCTGCCTGGCTGGGCTTGACAGGGGACCTCAGGCCATGCCCCCACCCAGAGGGGCTTAACTGGGGATCTCAGGCTGTGTCCCCCACCTGGTGGGGCTTGACGGAGGACCTCAAGGCATGCCCCCCACCCCGATCTGGGATGGGGGACCTCAGGTCACACCCCCTGTCCTACCACCAGGCTAGGGGACCTGAGGCTATGCCCTGTGCCCGGCAGGGCTTGATAAGGTTGGGACTGGCCGGGTCTGGATCTAGCCTAATGAGGCGGGGGCTAGCCAGGTCTGGGTCTCACACGATTTTGAAGTGCATGTGGGTGGGCGGGGACTTGACTCTGGGTCCTGTGGTGAGCCCCAGACTCTGACAGGAGGAAGGTTTTTATACATTTTACTAATTTTCTTTTATCTCTGACACTTCTATTATAGAGAAAGGGCAAATAGCAATATTAAATTACTTCCTCTAATTAATCCCCTTTTAATGTGCACGAATTTCGTGCACCGGGTCACTAGTGGATTATAAGTAGAGACTGTTACTGGATTTTTCATTCAGGGTGCATGTGTCTGTTCAGATGAACCACTCAAGGAATCCCTCTTTGCAGTTTGTGGCATTAGCTGTCAAGTGTGAGTGCTAAAGAAGAATATTGGTGGGAGTTAATTATCAGTAGATAAAATTCTCTTTGCAGTTAATTTTTTAAATGATAGGAATAAAGTATTGAAACCAAACTCTTTAGGAATTTGTCTTTCAAATATCTTTAAAATTCTGGCAGGAGGTGGGCAAAGTAAGCAGCCAGTTTGGGGTTGGAGGTAAGAGAATAGTTCTGGAAGGGGCTAGTTATGCCAATAAATGTTTGCCATCAATGCTGCCTTTTTAAGGAGTTCTTGCGCCTTTTATGGGTTCCCTCCCTAGGGTGCCTTGAACTAATCTGGTTGGTTGGGGGTAGGGGGTGGGGAGAGAAATTAAGCCTTTTAGGGGAGCCCATCAATGACTTTGTGGGTGATGGGGTTTGTGATGGCAACCAGATTTCCTGCCAGAAGTACCTGGTGCTATGAAACTGTCAGGAAGACTGTTTCTAGTACCATTGTTCTTAATAGCCCCAAATGGAAACACAAAAATGCCAACCATAGGAGAATAGATAAGTACATTATGGGTAATTCTCTCTCACCATTGATGTTTTTATCTCTCTCCCCCTCTCCTTCCTCTCTCTGAAATAGATACTATACACACACACACACACACACACACATACACACACACACACACACACACATATATATATATATATATATATTAGGGGCCTGGTGCCTGAAATTCGTGCACTCGAGGTGGGGGGTCCCTCAGCCAGGCCTGTATCCTCTCACAGTCAATCAGACATCCTTGGCGCTGCTACGGAGGCAGGAGAGGCTCCTGCCACCACCGTGAGCTCAGCTTCTGGCTGAGTGGCGCTCAACCTGTGGGAGCACACTGACCACCAGGGGCAGCTCCTGTGTTGAGCATCTGCCCTCTGGTGGTCAGTGTGCATCATAGGTTACTGGTCATTTTGCCATTCGGTTGATTTGCATATTAGCCTTTTATTATATATATAATAAAAGGCTAATATGCAAATCGACTGAATATATATGTATATATACATATATATATTCAGTCGATAAGCATGCAGAGTGTATATATATGCACAGAAATAAGCATGCAGAGTGTGTATATATATATATATATATATATATATATATATATACACTCTCTGCATGCTTATTCCTGTTCTATTATAGGTGAAAGAATGGCTGTAGTTTTTATTTGCTTAAAAATTCTCTGGGAACAGTTGTGATTGTGATTAGATTGATTATCTAATCCATTTAGTCAGGAAATAGTCCTTACCTAAAACACTTGAGGAGAGGGGGTAATAGAACAGAAAGGAAGAGAGACTTAATCTGGTGCTTTTATGAGCCAAGTAGTAGGCTAGGTATCTTCACATGTTCTCTTATTTGGTTTCTTCTTCTGGGAGGAAGTCTGGAGACTCAGAGAATTGAATTGCCTTAGTCATGCAGTTAGGAAGCGCTTCAGCCAGTTTCACTTAATTTCTCATACTTCCCCCTCCCCGCCTTAAGCCTACCAGAAGACAGTACCATTTTAAGGATTTCATATTTTAATGGGACTATTCCAGTGGTTCTCAACCTTGGCTGTACATTTATATCTTTTGGGGAACCTGTAAAAAGAACAAACACAAAAAAACTCAGGCCTGGGTTCTGCTTCCAGAGATTCTTATGCAATTGGTCTGAGTTGTAGCCTTGACATGAGGATTTTTTTAAATTCCCAGGGATTCTACTATCAGCCAAGGTTGAGAGCAACTGGTCTAATTCAGTGATCTACAAATTTATTTTTAAATTTGCATTGCCTATAATTTGATTTTGTGACATGTTTGCTACCTTATCTCCTAAAAGTTTGCAACCTTTTTCTCTGGTTTATTTTGAGTCTTTTGGGAAAATTCCATCATAAACTTTCAGATAATTGCAGATATTCTTGTGCGAGATGGGTAGGAAGACTGCATTACTAAATTGAGGCCATGAATCGCTGAGCTAATTATTTCTCAGATCATTATTTTGCAGTTTTTAAAATCAGTAAACCAACTGCAGCATGACATAGCAGTCTTCTTGAAAGAGTACCAGCAAAATATTAGTACCTTTATGACTTTTTGCAATTATATTTCATCTGTTCCTGAACATTCAGTAGGTCAGGAATGGGAGCTTAAAAAAAGAAATATGCTCTATTAAATAAAATCTTATTTAAATGTTTCTCAGTTTTTCTGGGAATATTTATCCACTGGTCTATAAAAGGAAAACACCTTTTGATTGTGTACCACATGCAAGTGATGGGCTTAATTGTAAAAACTTTGCTCCCATCTGTGACTTCAAAATGCCTTCTTCTACTTGCAATACAAATTCAGAAAGATTAGACAGTTACTTTGGCAGCTCAAATGGGGATCATAATGACTCTTTTCTATTAAGTTGTGGTTTATTCGTAATGTGTGTTGATCTTTGATGTCGAATTTCTTGGTGGTGTGGGTAGCAGTTATAGGAGAGCCGAGTGGTGATTTTAGCAGAGACCTTGCTTTTTCTTTTCCAAAGCACTTACTATTATTGTTGTGGTTACTATTTTAATTTGCAAGCTTTTCCAAACCAGTGTAAGGTAACTGTGATTACGAGATCCTATTCCATTTCTGTGTCCTGGGAGCTTTTCCCTTCTCTTTCCTGTCTTTTTTCCTAGAAATCTTATTCATTATGGCCTCGTGACCTTAGCTTTGTAAAAACCATGTGCTGGGAAAGGGATCCAGAGTGGTGGCATAGGAAAAGCCAAACCTGGAAGATTTTGCTTTAAATTCCACATCAATGATTTCTTGTAGAATTTTGAGTTATTCTAGGTCATAATTTCCTTAATCTATAAAGTAGTTCCTAAGGAGCAACTAATAGACCATATGTGAAAGCACTTTGCAATACATAAAATGTGGTTAGTTCTGTACCATTTATTTATTTTTAACTAGTTCATTTTCCTACTAACATCTACAAAGTCAGTAAAATAAACCTAAAGCAATTTTGAAGCTGCACTGTGGTGTGCGATGAGCATGTGAGATTCGAGATGGAAGGCCTGGTGTGATTCAGGGCAAATCATTTTATCTGAGCCTTAGTTTCTACCTTTAAAATGCAGATAATAGAAGCCTTCTCAGAGCATGGGTAGATTAAATACTATCATGAATATGAAAGTACTTTGCAAACAGCAAAGCATCTCATAAACATTAGCTACTTCTTCATTTAAATTTGGGTGCATGATTCATCCTTGAAGTCATTAAGATTTCTCCTTCAAGTCAGGTATCTTCTTGCTTGGTCTCCAAGGCCCAGGATCTCAGTACTACTTCTAGAATTCCCAGTTTCTCCCATTTTGCTGGTCATTTTCCAGGTCTTCACATCTGGACATTTCCACTTGCCAACCTTTCCTTCTTTTGCCTTCTTTACTCTCACTCCTCCACCAAATACACTGACATTTTCCTTCCTTTGGTTTTACTTTCCTAAATTATGAAATTGTACTTCTATTAATATAGATTAAGATCACATTAGCTGTTTAGCTGGTAGCTAGCATTTTAGATGGCTAGTTAATCTGCCAAATTAATCCAAAATAAGTGTTAATAGATTGTATTGTTCCTTCAGAGAGTATATTTTATTTTAGCAGTGATCCAGAGTCCAAGAACCCAAAGTAATGATGAATGTAAGCATTTCAGATCTGTGTTAGATTTGAGGTATGTGTTTAAGGAAGGATGTGCCTTTTGTTACATTCAGAATACATCTTCTAATTGGTTCCTCTCTCTGCAAAGCTATAATGCTGCTTATAGGTGGCAATAAATAAAAATAAATAAAGTTACACAATAGGGGAAAAAAGAGGACATCTGTAATACTTTCAACAATAAAGATAAGTTAAAAATATAAAATAAAATTACATTTCTTTACTTTTTGGATTCAGATGAAGAGTTATTTGATAATACCTTGATTATATTTCAAATAATTTTAATAAATCATATAATAATATAATCTATTTTAATTCCTTTGTTGAACTTTGATTCAAATACAAGACCTTAAACTTTTAAAATATTACACAAATCCTCTGGAACACATATAATATGACATTCCCATCTTTAAAAAAAAAAAAATCCCAGTTCTGTTTCTATTTTTATAGTATTCTACACCATTTTCTAACAAAAAAAATGTCCTAATTAAAAAAAAAGCATTATTTTTTGGAGGATATTTTTTAAGCACAGAGTTCCTAAAATCAGCCGACTTCCCCCTAGTCATGTGTACCAACATGGAACAGTCAGATTTTGAAACTTTTCTGTGAACTCAGAGGAAAAAATAAAAACAAATAAATAAAAAACCAAATCAAACAAACATTCTTTTTAAAAAATTTATTGGGGTGACACTGATTAATAAAATTATATAGTTTCAGGTGTACAATTCTATAATACATCATCTTTATATTGTGTGCTCACAACCGTAATAGGACATTCTTAATAAAAGCAATGTCTCCTTCCCTGGCTATGAGACTGTTTTAGCTGAAAGAGATTGACGAATTGTTGAACCTCAACTCCTGTATTTATTTCCATGTGTAGGAACTGGGCCCCAAGGAGGTTACAGTTTACTTGAGTTCACACAGATGAGTCACTTCCTGAGAAAGTTCTTGAGAAAGCATATGGATAGGCATGTCTAGATATGAGATCAGAAATATCTGAGTTGTATTGGTTTGTTAATGAGCTAGTTGCCATTTCACCTTCCAGATTTTTTCCCCCCATGCTTCTTTTTTCTTGGCAAGGTGAAATATTATAAGCAGGATAGATTCCTGCCCTATTGCTGAGCTTTGGAGAGTTTTATATATAATACACAGATCTTTAAGGAGGAATAAAGGAAAGATTATCTTCTCTTTCGAAATTTACTCCTTTCCTAGTCTAGGATGGTCTTAGTTCTTAACCTCTGGTCTTAGGAAAATAAGATTTCAATGTGTGTGTGTGTGTGTGTGTGTGTGTGTTGGGGGCGGAGGGGAGGTTGGAGGGAGAGCAACATCCCTGAGAGAATCTCAGCTTGGACACTTTCAGGGCAGGGCCATCGCTGCTGGCTCCATTGTCGGATAGCTCTCATTGAAAGTTTTTCATTATATTGAGTTGAGATCTGTTCCCTTTAATTTCTACCCCACAAATCCTAGTCCTTCTTTCTGGAGAAACCCAGATCCAATATATTCAATTGAATCCCTTCCTCAAGAAGGTCTGTCCTTTCTGGAATAACCAGTCCCCTACCCTTTAGCTTTTCTCCATAGTGCATTATTTTCAAACCTCTGATTGCTATTCTCAAGACTCAGTCTGGTTTTGAATTGTGCCTTTTAAAATGTGGGGTTGAGAACTGAGTACCTCTCTAGATGTAGTTGTTCATTATGGGATATATGACAGAATCATAACATCTGCTAACGACACTATATTTCTATTAATAGAGACTAAATGCATTTACTTTCTTGATAGTTGCCTTTATACTTTTGAAACATAGTAAGCTGGAAAACACCTCTTTCCCCTGATATTTTCTACATGAATTGTTATCATATTGAGTCTCCTCTAGTCTGTGTTTGTGCAATTAAATATTTTGAACTAATATTTATCTATGCTAGATGTTATGTTTTGGTTTCATTTGTGGCAAGAGCATTTACATTCTTGAACATATCCTTGATTGAAATCATTTGTGTACTTTTCTTGTGGTAGAAGAATAGTGTTTGGCATTTTGGAGTGCTTTTATTTTTTTTAGAAAAATCTAGCAAAAGAAGCATTATTTCTTGACTTTAGCCTAGGTCTCAGTTTTTTTAAAAAAGTGTGTGTGTGTGTGTATGTCTGTGTGAAGTGTGTGTTTATACTATATAATGGATATCATGGTGTACTACCCAGATCTCCCCTTCAGAATTGAATAACTAATTTCCCCATAACTGAGAAAGTTGGAGACTGAGTTGCTCTCTGGGAATTGCCCTCAGACAAAGAATTGACTTTACTATATAATACAAACTTCTCAAGGGCAGTCTACATACTATAGTACAGTAACTGGTCAGACAGGGGAATTTCATTGCTTTGTGGAATGGCCATCCCCACTCCAGTGTGACAGCTCAGAAGTTCAACTCTTCTTTCTGTCCATACCAGCTTCCTTCATTCCCCAACTAGTGTTGATCCTAAGGACCCTCCTCAATAAACTTTCTGCACTGATATTACCTTCTAAATCTTTTTCCCAGGCAAACAGGCTAAAGAGATTTGATAATAGAAGTTCTCTGAGAAAGCTGACCCTATAATGAATGGAATTTTGGAGTTGGGTTCCTGCAGCTGGCTGGCAAAGGTGGATAACCCCTATCATAAAGTAGCCATTCAATTGTTTACACTTTCACTGGTGATGAACTGGGATAGGATCCCCATGGAAGGAAAGGAACTGACTGGTGTAACACTTCAGACTTTTTGAGGTGAAAGTGCTAATAAAGACAATGGAATTGGATGGTTCCTGCTGAGTGTCATTAATGCATAGGAGACAGTGATTAATTACCATTCTAAGAGAAGTGTGGAAGTGGAGGCAATAAAGAGACTCATCTCTTGTAGCCTGAAGGTAGAAAACATTGAGAACCAAAACCACATTATGACTAGCACATTTCTGAGGAGCTTTTGTTCAAGTTTGTGGTGTAGGTAAATGCAGTACTTGCATCCCCCACAATCACATCAAAATTACAACTGAACTACAGAACAACCATCATTGAAGACTGCCTGAAATCTAGCTAACAGAAGATGCCACATAGGAGGGCTGGTCCCATACCTACATGTGGCAGTTAAAATTGGAAGGGATATTGTGCCCCCTGAGAAGTGAGAAGTCCCAGCTCCATACCAGATCTCTCAGGCTGGAGTTCTGCTTAGAAGATAAATTCCCATAATTTCTGTCTGTGAAAACCAGTGAGATTTGTGGCTGATTGAGACAGAGGACTGCTGGAGTCCCAGACACTCCTCTTAAAGGGCCTGCACACGGACTTACTCAGACTCACTTGCTCTAAGCTCCAGCTCTGGGGCTGCAGGTCAAAAAGTACCAGGGACATATGGGGAGGAACTGAATTATCTGACATCAGGCAAGGCCTGGAGGGGCAGCTTTCTCACAGACAGGAATGCTGGCAGAGGCCATTGTTCCTTTGCTAAGCACTCCCTGCACGGAGCCGGTAGATGTGTGCCATAGATGAGTCTCCATTAACTTGGCTAATACTGTTTACCCAGCCCAGGTGATTCCCTCAGACCCCACTCCACCCAGCTGGTGGGCCCACCTAAGCCATTTCCAGTGGTTTTCCCATACAAATGACCTGTCTTGGTTCATTCTTCTAACTTTCCTAAAATCTCTCAGACAAGCAGCATTTGGCCTTGGCATGCCCCATACCTTTTGCTAAGTGGCCCCAGGCCCAACACTAGCATTAGCCAGACTTGGTTCATAGTTTGGCCTCTCCTGGGCACCTCTAAGCCCAGCAATAGTAGCAACCATCTGCAGATCACTCTGCTTGGTGGCCCTGGGCAGAACACAGCTGATGGCTGACTGTGGACTGCACCTCCCAGGAAGCCCCAGAGCCAGCACACACAGTGGACAGCTTCACACCACACCAAAACACTTCCACGGTGGCACTCAAGGGGTGGACTCAGCAGGCACCAGAGCCCCTCTGAAAGGAGTCCTGCTTTGTGAGGGCCATTCATTTAGAGCATGCTGGAATATCTGTCCAAAATAAAGAGCAAATTATTGCATTTCAAGCCTTCTATCACTAAGAAGTAAGTACAACATCTTCTAGGCCCCTTAAGTTCTGGAGTCAGTGTATTTCATACTTAGGAACATTTCTTCAGTATATTTTCTGGATGATCTAAAAAGCTGTCATCCTTGAGTAGGGTCCATTTGCAAGGAAGCACTCTGTACTAGTTTTAGGCTTTGGTGTAGGTGGCCTTGCTGCTTAGACCATATGACCAAGCTGATTCTATGATAAAAGGTGGTGGTGGGAAAAGATATTGTATGGAGTTTGTGGAAAGTCTCCTATATTAGTCTGCTTGGGCTGCCTTAACAAAATGCCAGAGACTAGGTGGCTTAATAGGAAATAATTATCTCACAAATCTTAAGGCCAGAAGTTCCAGATCAAGGTCTAGTAGGATCAGTTTCTGGTGAGAGCTCTCTTCCTGGGTTGCAGGTGCCTGCCTTCTCACTGTGTCCTTTAAGGCTTTTCCTGAGTAGATGGTCAGAGAAAAGGACTCATTTCCAAATTTAGCCCTACTGAAGGTTAGAGTTTCAACATATGAATTTTGTGGGACATAAACATTCAGTCTTTAATACCCCCAAAGGAGCATCAAAATGCAGACTCCCAGAACATGGCCATGTAGAGAATTATACATCATTTAATAAATAGCTCTTGGGATGCTACTGGGCCGTAGACTGGGATACCAAATGACCATGCAGACAGAATTTCCTGTCAAACTGGTTTGGGTGACACCACCAATTGTAAAGTTTGGTGAGTCCAGCAACAATCAATTTATCTATCATCTATCTATCTATCTATCTATCTATCTATCTATCTATCTATCATCTAAAACCCTAATATGCAAATAGACCGAATGGCAGAACATCTGAACAACCAAACAACCAGTTGCTATGATGTGCGCTGACCACCAGGGGGCACGCAGCAGAGCGTGGAACATGGAGGGCATTGGCCACAGCAGGATGGTGGAGCATGTGAGTGGGGGTGCCAGACCAAGGCAGGGTGCCAATTGCTGTCATTGGGGTGAGCCTCTGATGGTTACTGAAAATTCTTTGCTCCTGTACCCACTGGGTGCTCACACCTGCTGCCAGCACCGACCCCACTTGCACCCACTGCCAGCACCTGGTGCCGGCCCTGGTTGCTCAGAGTGTCAGTGGGTGCAAGCAGTGGCTGCTGGCCCCTATCACCCCTGAGGACTTCTACACCTCCCCCTGCTCCTGAGGAGCAATTGGGGCAGCAGCCACTGGTCACACCCACTGACAGCACCAGCCCCGCTTGCTCTGTGCCCTCAGCAGGTACATGTGGGGCTGGTGCTGTCAGTGTGAGGGAGCAGCAGCAACAGGAGCAGGGCTACCAACAGATGGGACCAGGGGCCACAGCGGGAGGGGCCGGGCGGGGGTGCAGAGGGTGGGCCAAGACCTGCCCCTGTGCTCACTGCAGCCTCGTGGCCCACAGTTCCTTTCAAGGTGCACAAATTCATGCACTGGGCCCCTAGTTGTAAATAAAAGTCATACATTGCCCAGCCAGTGTGGCTCAGCAGTTGAGTGTTGACCTATGAACCAGGAAGTCACGGTTTGATTCTCAGTCAGGGCACATGCCCGGGTTGCAGGCTCAATCCCCAGTATGGGGCATATAGGAGGCAGCTGATCAATGATTCTCTCTCATCATTCATGTTTCCCTCTCTTCCTCTCCCTTCCTCTCTGAAATAAAAAAATATATATATTTTTAAAAAGTCATACATTAATGAAGCCCATGCCATTCACCATTGTTGCTCTGGTGCTTCTTTTTCAACCCACAGAAGACTGCAGGGACAAGGGGTCCTTATGATTAACTAAAAAAAGGAGAATAAAAGCCTGAGCTTGAGTCAGAGATGAGTGGGTGTAAGCCACAAATACATTGCTGCATTATTGCTCCTCATAGGTGGCCCTGAATACAGTGGTGAGGGGAAATCCTCCCAATGGGTGGAGGTTGGGTGGTGCCCCAGCTATCCATTGTGTGTGGAAAGAGAAATAGCCTGAGGTAAGAATATTTAGAAACTCATAGGCTACATAAAATGGTTTGTCCGTTGGTCAGGGGACTGGAAGGAAAAAGATTAGATGATAGGGGATAAGGCAGTCTAGAGAGAAGCACAAAGAGGCACAAACAGTGTGAAGATATTTATACACGTGTTAATCTCCACCAGAGATTATCTATCATGGAAGGGCACTAAACCTAGTAGACCAAATGACTTGGCTGCCGTCAGCCAGTCTTGGTTGTTGGCCATCTCAGTGCTGACATACCGGGAACATTAAGTGGAATAGCCATGGTGGTAGTGGTGGAGGCTGTGCATGGGCCCAACAATGAGCTGTGCCCTCCAGGCTTCATCTAGTTATTGCTGCTGCTAAATGTCCAAATTTCACCAAAATTCAGTTGGTCCAGGCTGCTATAACAAAGTACCATAGACTGGGTGGCTTATAAACAATAGAAAATTATTTTTTCACAGTTCTAAAGGTTGGAAGTCTGACATCATGTCAACATAGTCAAGTTCTGGTGAAGGCCTTCTTCCAGGTTGCAGACTGCTGACTTGTATCCTCACATGGTGGATTGCAGAGAAGGGATGCATTCATGAGGACTCTGCTCTCAAGACCTATAATCCTATTGATCTCTCAAAGGCCCCACCTCCTAATGCCATCACACTGGGGATAGGGTTTTGACATATGAATAGTGGGAGGACACAGGCATTCAATTCATAACAGAGACCAATGCTGAGTCTCTCATATGGCACCATCCTTTAAGAAGACCAACCAGTAATGGGTGACATCCTGATTATATTGAAACCTTTTCACCCTGGAATCAGCATATGTCTTTGGGTGTGGGCTTGCCTTACCTTCCTATAGGGCAGGGGTGGGGAACCTTTTTTCTGCCAAGGGCCATTTGGATATTTATAATATTATTTGTAGGCCATACAAAATTATCATTTTAAAAATTAGCCTGCTATATTTGGTCAAACATTTAACTCGCCCGCAGGGCCAGATCAAATGATTTCGCTGGCCTTATATGGCACGTGCTGGACATTTGCCACCCCTGCTGTAGGGCATCAATCAGTACTACTGTCCCACAGTTTAAAGAGTGTTTGATCCACCAGCACAGGCTCCACATAACATTCTATCAAACCAAGGAACCTTTTTACAGCAAAGAGGTTATGGAAGTGGATACATGATTATAGGATTTACTGGACTTAGCAAATACCACACCACCCAGAAGCTGCTTGCCTAGTAGAGTGATAGAATTACCTTGTGAAAGCACAAATGAGTGCCAGCTTGGAGCTGATAACTTGTAAGGATGGGGTGTAAGTGCAATATGTCCCCTCAATCATTTATATAGGGTGGGGCAAAAGTAGGCTTACAGTTGTTTGTATGGAAAATAATACAGTAATAAATAATAATATAAGAATAAACTCTGTTTTGCATATTCACAACTGTAAGCCTACTTTTTCCCACCCTGTACAGTTCTCTGTGTCCAAGAGACAGGATACATGAATCCAGGAACCAAGGGCGGCAGTAACAGCCCCGTTTATCCACTTTCCCAGTGGCCCATTTGGAGGACTGGGGCTTCCTATCTCACAACTCTGAGATCTGTGGGCTTAGAGGTCCTATTTCTTGAAGAGGAGCACTTCCATCAGGGAGAGTATTACAGTCATGTTAAACTCTATGCAAACACTCCATCACTTCAGGTTGCTCAGGTCAGGAGACCAGCAGTCAAGGCGTCACTGTTTTTTCTTTTTTAAATATTTATTTATTTTTATTTCAGAGAGGAAGGGAGAGGGAGAGAGAGAGAGTAACATCAGTGATGAGAGAGGATCATTGATTGGCTGCCTCCTGCACACTCCACACTGGGGATCAAGCCCTCAACCCAAACATGTGCTCTGACTGGGCATTGAACCATGACCTCCTGGTTCATAGATCAATGGTCAACTACTGAGCCATGCCAGCCAGGTAGAGTCACTGTTTTTTCTCTCTTTTTTTTCTCTCTACCCCCACATCCAGTCACATGGATAACAAGATGGTGATTGCTGGGGTGGGGGAGGTGGACGAGGTTATGGGGAGGAAATGGTGATGGACGGAAATGGTGAACACACAATACAGTGTACAGGTGATGTATTATAGAATTGTACATCTGAAACCTGTATAATTTTGTTAACCAGTGTCACCACAATAAATTCAATAAAAACAAAAAAGAAAAGGAGTCACCATCCTGGCAGGGCTATGGAAAATCTGTTTGGCACTTAGGTGATCCGCTGGGGAATGTCTTAGTACTTATTTGTCCAATTTTAAGAGTAAATAGAAAAATATATCAGTCATGGCCTGAGAAGGGCATAATGACTGGGGACTCAGTCCTCTCAGGGATGAGGTCTGGGTCTCTCCACAAATTACACTACCTGTACCAGAAGAAGTGTGAGCGGAGGGTAAGAAGAATCTAGAAAGGGTAATAATGGAGGGAGATAAGTTTCAGCTATGGTCTAGTCTAGTGAGTATGTCCCACCAACCCTTTTCTTATAAGCTATCCAGGAAAAGAAACCCATCAGAATTTTGGAGATTTTTTTCTCAGAACTTATTATAAGAAGCAAGTGGATACAGGTGGCACAAGTGCTGAGCTGCTGTGGATATGATACACTGCTGAGATTTTCCCTCCTGCGCGCCTCCCCCAACACCCCCCCCCACCCCACCACCAATTGAGCCTGAGGCACTCAATTGCTAAACTGTTGCTTCTCAGCTAAATCCCTCTCTGGGCATTGCCCTCAGCTGAAGGGAGCCACCTCACCCAAGGTTATGCCTTTTCCTGGGGGAAACTGCATTGCATGACTGGTCAATGTGGGCTTATAGTGCTCAGTCCTGTGATTAACATGGTGCAACTCAGAAAGACCCTGTGGAATTAGCTAAGTCCTTTGTTTTCATTGCAATACAGTTCAACCCCTCTCTGCACCCTTTCCTATTTTCTTTACTCCTCCATAATTATTGAGGCATTTCCCAAGAACTTTCCTGCATAGAAACATCCATCTCAGGGTCCATTTCCTAGGGAAAACAATTGAAGTTATAGTATATTCTGGTAGGTCAGCAAAGATCAGGGCACCCTCTTCCATCTCATTACACACAGATATACAACTTTAATTTAATATACAATCCTGATATATTGTCTTATTTAGTTGGGAACTAAAGTAGGCACTTTGCATGCCTTATTTAATTTAATTATTTTAACCCTGGGAGGTAGTTATATGTCATTCCCAGTTTACAGATGAGGAAACTGAGGCACAGAGAAGTTAGGTTAGCCCCAAAGCTGGGTTTTGAGGCTCATCATTCTGTCTCCTACTAAACTATGCTATAATAAAGGCTTTTGGAACACAAGATCGTGTATATTTGCTGGTGACTCCTAATCCATCCTTAGTTTGAATTGAGCCTTTGAAATTGTGGATAAAGGCCTTCTAAGAAGTACATAATCTGTTCATAAGTTTACCAGTAGGATACATAAGCTTAGTGGTCATTGTGTCTTATCCACAGATGAAGACATGGGAGTAATTTAATTTGGTAACTACTTCAGAATGGATTTATCTGTTAAAGGATTTTAAATAACTTAGATTTGTGTGTCCCATTGGCTGTGACAATGAGAAAAAAAATGGAAGCAAAGGGACAGCAGTTTTGTCTGCTTTGACTTCATTATTTCTTGATGCTATAGACTAGTTGGTAGTTGGAAGCCAGGCATATTCTCTCTCTCTCTCTCTCTCTCTCTCTCTCTCATTAATCCTTACCTTTTCCACTTATTTTTAGAGAAAGTGGAAGGAGGGGGGCAGGTGAAGGGAAAGGAGGGAGGGAGGGAGAGAGAGAGAGGCATGGATGTGAGAGAGACACATCGAATGGTTGCTTTCCACAGGCGCCCCAACTGTGGCTGGGGATCGAACCTGCAACCCAGGTACATGCCCTTGACTGGGAACCAAACCTGGGACCCTTTGGGCTGACACTCTAACCACTGAGCAAAACATGCCAGGGCACCAGGCATGTTCTCTTGCTTCTTGTTGCCACGTACAATAGTGAATGTTGAACAGAGATTATGTCAGCGTCTGGAGAAAGTTAGAGACCCTCATAAACCCAGGGTCTTAAGCCTTTATTTGAGTTGCTTTGCTCAAAGCTAACTTTGGTTAAATCATGTTGCAAATAAAGTTGGCATTAGAGTACTACAGACAGCTGTTAAGTGATGGGCAAAAGTAATTGCAGCTCTTATAAAGATTTTATTTTTGTACTTTTAGTAAATTGATGATGATTAAATTTAAAGACTTCATCCTTTACTAATTACAGAATGTGCTTCAAACCCTGACCATGTGGTAGTTATTGTGTTGAAGTCTCTTGGTGCTGTCTACAGTTTATTGCATTCAAGAAAGTTCTTTTCATTCTGTCTGATTTTCACAAATGATATTTATTGTCTGTGGTTTGTGTTATGTGGCCTACAGGGGGAAAAAGCCATCTGCTTAAGTATTTAAATAGTCATAAGTCTATAGTTTCCTGAAATAACCCAGTCTAATTTCTCAGAAAGGTGTGAAATTCCCTTTTCTGGGAATTGTTTTCTGCTTCTGGTTCTTGCCCTTATTGACATCTATGCTGGTATCTTATTTCCTTGCTAAGCGAGATAAAGTTAAAAGCATGGAAGTTAACAAAAGATTTCATAAGAAATAGCCTGGTCAGATGTCCCCCTTGTGCAACTCCCTTTATCTTCTTTCCACTGACTTCACTTGTTAGTAATGGCTATGCATCAGAGCATATTTCTAGATTAAATTATTTTAAGGGCTAATAATTGTCTTTTGGTATTTGTTATTCCTATTATCAATATTTTTTAGATATAATTTTCTTCTAAAAGTCTTTTTTTAAAAGATCCCTAATGAGTGAATTCAAAAGGTTGGTGTTTGATGAGAGGGGTTGTACATTTTTATTGAACACAGGTAACTTTTTGCTTTTTTCATCAGTGTTTCTTGAATCTTTGAAAGTATATCAGTGAATCAAACTTGCTTCTCCAAACATCAGTGGATTGAACATAGCTGAGAGTTACTGTCTCAAATTTTAATTTTATTTTAAATAAAGCTTCAATGCTATGAAGAAAAAAAATTATTGAGGAGAGAATTACAAGAGAACCTTTTGGGTGCTGGAAATGCTTTATATCCTGATCTGGAGTTGTGGCTTCATGGTAATGTGTAGCTGTTTTTGTGTGTGTGCACATGCATGTGTATTTGTATATATGTAGAAATTCATCAAGTTGTAAGCTTATGACTTGTGATTTATATTATATATTTATACCACAGTAAAGCAAATTAGTATTTCCTAGTTTTGAAGAGTCTTTCATATTAAAGCATTTAGAACATGAGACAAGGTAAGGGAATTGTCAAAAGTATAAATGGCTATTCAATTAGAAGGTATTATGATGTAGAAATATAACTAGCATAATTAATAATCAAAGTGGATTATCCTCTACCCTCTAGCCCTGGATCTTTTAAACTTTGCTTTAGTTTCTCATCTTGGTGCAGAGAGGGAGTTCTTTTTGTCTTTTTGTACCAGGATGACTTTTAATTCTGCCCCTGCTGTGGAATTTAAAGGTTTAATTCTAGGGCAGTTAGCAGGCACTTATTTTCTCACAATCTGTCACCTTACTATGTCTTAATGAAATAGCACATATTGTCCCTGAGTTGACTATGGACAGAGTTTCCAACAGCTGGAAGAGAGTTCAATGGAGTCAGGGGCTTTATTAAGGAACTCTACTCTATTATAGAGGTAGAGAGGATGCACAAGAGTGTAATGAGGACAGGAGCAAGCTAGAACACTTACATTCCTATTAATACTTTGTTAAGCATTTTGTGACAGAAAACTGCTAGGGTTGGCAGATAAATGAAGAGAGAACTGTTCGGTGAGTTCCAAACTAGGTCCCTCATTAAAACAGTTTTAACAGTCACTTGGACACCGTCAAGTTATAGGGTATCCTTTTAGTGTGACTTCGCAGATAGTCAGCCTGAATGACAGGCCCTGAGAGCCAGCCGGGCTGTCTATTGCTGTTGTGAAGTTTGATCTCTTATGATTTCAGACTTGTTCTCCCCTTTGACTCTGTACTATTCCATTTGTTCCCACAGTTTTTTTATTTGATGATAGTTTCTCTAAATATTTTCTTTTCTTTTATTATACCTCTCTATCTATTTGCTCCCATTTTAAAGTCCCTTCCTGGACTTTTTTGTTTTAAACATATTTTTTATTGATTTCAGAGAGGAAGGGAGAGGGAGAGATAGAAACATCAATGATGAGAGAGAATCATGGATCGGCTGCCTCCTGCATGCCCCCTACTGGGGATGGAGCCCACAACCCAAGCATGTGCCCTTGATCAGAATCAAACCTGGGACCCTTCAGTCCGTAGGCCGATGCTCTATCCACTGAGCCAAACCAGCTAGGGCCTTTACTGGACTTTTTAAAAAGCCAGTTTGGATACAAATTCTTGTCCTTCTTCCTCTCATCTATCTCTCCTTCAACAGCTAGCTCAAAATTCATATCTTGCATCATTTTAGCCCATACTGGAACTTGGCTGTCCGTGACTTTCAATGTGCACTATATGATTTTTAACCTCTTCATACAAATGTCTTATTTCTCCAACTTTCTTGGGGGAAAAATCACCCTCATTTTATATTCATTTTAGGGGATAGCACAGTGCTTTAGAGGTATTAGGTAATCAAAATATATTTGTGGAATTAACAAATTATATATTCAAGGCTTCTATAACATCAAGTATTATTTTTTGTTTAAAGTTAATGCTGTGCAAAAATGGGTTCATAAGAATATTGTAGTATTTTTGAATCTCAAGTAATCTCATTCTTAAGGTTACATTATTTTTAATTTTCCTTTTAAAATTCAATCTGACAAGAGGGCCATTTGTATATGTGTAGGAAATCCTTTGCCCAATATAAACTTTCAGTAAATACAGGTTTTAAATAATGCAACATGGATACGGCTCATTATAGTCTCTAAATAATTACCGGGACCCTTCAATAACGGAAATACTTTTCTGATGGATCATTAGGAACACATTTGAGGTAGACTTTTAAACCAGTAATAATCATAGAGACTGTCTTAATTGCTTTTGAAGTGAAGAAGTCTTTTGTAATATGAAGAAACACTTGCTAATTCATCTGTCTTGCTAGATTGGATTTTTCTCAAATTGATTTGCTTTAAAATGGGAGAAGGATATTGGTTTGTTGTTCCACTTCTTTAAGCACTCATTGGTTGACTCTTATATGTGCCCTGACTGGGCATCAAACCCACAACCTTGGCTTGTTGGGATGATGCTATAACCAACTGAGCTACCCAGCCAGACTACATACTTGTGCTTTAAAAAGCTCCAGAAGCCTTCCACCTATCTACAATACAAAAATAGTATAATGACTGACAGCGCCCTCCCATCCCACCTGTCAGTTATGAAGACTATTTAAAGCTCTTTTTCATGCTCTAGAAGTAATGTGAGGTTTAGATTCAACTCCCTTTAATCTGAAACACCGACTGAACTCCAAATCACTTAGCAGCCTCCCATTTTTCAACAGGAAGGGTAAAAAGCGATGTAATTTACTGTCCACATTTTATAGTTTTCCTTTTAAAGAAGCTTCTTACACAGTCCCTGTATTTGCAGAGTCTAGAGAGTGAGATGGCTTTCAAATGTGGCCCTGGCTAGGCAACACCTGGAAGCCCAGAGCACTGGACAGGCTACCCTGGCTGGTGCGAGGTGATGAGAGATAATGGTGTCAGGGAGAATCTGAGGGAAGATGTAGGCAACACAACAGGTTTGACGAGATAAAAGGGGAGCACAATATGGGAAGGACAGAAGGTCATGGCTGGCCTGTGCTGCTGAACATGGGTGCACACCTAGATAACAATTGTGTCATCCTTTTAGTCAGGCAGCAGCATTTACTGGGCACTGGCTCACTGCTTAGGAGTTTCTTCACCATTACCCTCTCTGAACCCTGGTCTCTTAGATATTCAGTCACAAGAACCTCTGTCTTTATTACTGAACAGGCAGTGTCTGTCCCCAGGCCTTGCCTAAGAAGACTGGATAAGAGGTATGACTGTGGAAGCTTACCCGCAGGATGGTGTTCCACCCCACCAGGCTTTTCCTCTCACTCTTTGTTTCACATTCTTTGACAGTTTTCATCGTCTATTCGCTTCATCCATTCATTTCCAGCTTCATCCATTCACTGAGCAGTTACCTATATATATATACTATGAAACACACATACTAGTACATCCCCTATAGGAGCTATCACTTTATCTTTTAATCTTTCTATCTATCATCTGTCTATCTACCCATCCATCATCTATTATCTACCTAGATTTATTTTAAGGAATTGGATTGTGGAGGATGGCAAATTCATGATATGCAGGGTAGGATGGCAGGCTGGAGAAGCAGGGAAGAGCTGATGATGCAGCTCTAGTCAGAAGGCAGTTTGGAGGCTGCCTTCTCTCTTTCTTCGGAGGTCCATCTTTTTTCTATTAAGGCCTTCCATTGATTGGATTAGATCCATCTACATTACAGATTTAAATGTTAATCTTATTTTAAAAATACTTTCACAGCAACAACCAGACTGATCTTATTTTAAAAATACTTTCTTTTTTTTTAAATAAATCTTTATTGTTCAGATTATTACAGATGTTCCTCTTTTTTTTTTTTCCCCATAGCTCCCCTCCACCTGATTCCCCACCCCACCCCATGCCCTTACCCCCCGCCACTGTCTTCATCCATAGGAGTAAGGTTTTTGTCCAATCTCTTCCTGCACCCCTCACACCTGCTTCCCCTGAGAGTCGTCAGTCCACTCCCTTTCTATGTCCCTGATTCTATTATATTCACCAGTCCATTCTGTTCTTCAGATTTTTATTCACTTGATTTTTAGATTCACTTGTTGGTAGGTATGTATTTGATGTCATTTTGTTGTTCATAATTTTTATCTTTACCTTTTTCTTCTTTTTTCTCTTCTTAAAGAATACCCTCAGCATTTCATGTAATCCTGGTTTGGTGGCGATGAACTCCTTTAGCTTTTTCTTGTCTGTGAAGCTCTTTATCTGACCTTCAACTCTGAATGATAGCTTTGCTGGCTAGAGTAATCTTGGTTGTAGGTTCTTGCTGTTCATCACTTTGAATATTTCTTGCCACTCCCTTCTGGCCTGCATAGTTTCTGCCGAGAAATCAGCTGACAGTCGTATGGGTACTCCCTTGTAAGTAACTAACCGTTTTTCTCTTGCTGCTTTCAAGGTTCTCTCTTTGCCTTTGCCCTTGGCATTTTAATTATGATGTGTCTTGGTGTGGTCCTCTTTGGATTCCTTTTGTTTGGGGTTCTGTGCGCTTCCTGGACTTGTAAGTCTATTTCTTTCACCAGGTAGGGGAAGTTTTCTGTCATTATTTCTTTTAATAGGTTTTCAGTATTTTGCTCTCCCTCTTCTTCTGGCACCCCAAAAATTCGGATGTTGGTACGCTTGAAGTTGTCCCAGAGGATTCTTACACTATCTTCATATTTTTGGATTCTTTTTTCTTTTTGTTTTTCTGGTTGGGTGTTTTTTGTTTCCTCATATTTCAGATCTTTGGTTTGATTCTTGGGGTTTGTTGATCTACAGTTGAATTTCTGTATATTCTTTATTTTAGACAGTGTATGCTTCATTTCTGACTGGTCCTTTTCCATTTTTTTGGA
This sequence comes from Corynorhinus townsendii, assembly GCA_026230045.1. NCBI lineage: Eukaryota > Metazoa > Chordata > Mammalia > Chiroptera > Vespertilionidae > Corynorhinus > Corynorhinus townsendii. Next base: position 29,215,337 of record JAPDVU010000012.1, read on the forward strand.
ATTCTTGTTAAGGTCCTTGAAGGTCTCACTAAGCTTCTCAGAAGTGTCATCAAGTTTCTCGGCGGTTTTTAGAAGATTCTTGAGTAACCTTATAAATGTGGTTCTGAACTCTATGTTGTCCAGTAGTTTGCTTTCCTCCGTTCCTTTCATTCATGACATATTTCTTTGTTTCTGCATTTTGGCTGCTTCCCTGTGTTGATGGAGTGGCTTTGTGTGGTAGGTGACCTATAGGGGGCAGTAGCTCAGCCTCCCCAATCACCTGATGTGGATGCTCTTGGTACACCCCTTTGTGGGCTGAGTGCAAAGTCTTGGTGTAGTTAAGCCTTAATTGCTGTTGGTACGCTGGGAGGAATTGACCTCCAGGCCAATTGGCTGTGAGGACTCACTGTGTCTATAAGAACTGCTGTGTTGGAGACACGCTTATGGTGCAGGACTTGTTTCAGTGGGGCTTTGGTGCTCGCTGAGTCTGCCTCTTGAATGTGTCACTTATGGATGTGAGGAGTTGAAATCTGGTTTCTCACACTGACCACTAGGTATACTGGCTTCTGGATCTCCAATGGGGTGCAGGTCAGCTATTGTCTGAGTCCACCCAGCAGGAGCTACAGCAAGAGCTACAGTTTTCTCCTCTTTGTTTGGGGTTTGGAGGTTTTGGAGCTGTCTGATCCGGGCTGCAAGTTTGTTAGGTTAAGCTGCAGGGCAGTCCATTCATATGCAAAAGCCGCTGCTTGGAGCTTGGGTGGGTTTGTAGGTTGTGTGGGACAGGGTCTCAGGGCGTCACTAGGCTAGGGCGTGGCAAACAGCAATGGCTGCTAGTTAGCCGGCTCTGTGTCTCCTACTGTGTCCCGTCCCGTGCCCCAGCGCAGTAAACAATTATTCTTGCGCGCAGCTCTGCAAGTAGGCCCCCCTCACTTTCTGACCCAGTGGCAGATAATCCAGCTTCTCCCCGTAGGAGTTTGGGTCCCCGTGTCTCCCCGGAAATTGTATTTCAGAGTAATCGGGGCTTGTCTCCCCTTTGGGTTGAAAAAAGCAACGCCTGCCGCCAGCCCAGATCCTGCGCCTCTGTACCTCAGCTTTTCAGCGCTTGTGCGCGTCTCAATGCTCTTTACTCTTTCCTTCTAGTTGTAGAACTTCCACTCAGCCAGCTTTCCCGTGGTTCTGGGTGATAGACGTTTTGTCTTTTAGTTGCAGTTTAAATTGTTGTGCGAGGCAGCAGTTTAGGTGTTTACCTATGCCACCATCTTGGATTCCTCCTTAAAAATACTTTCACAGCAACAACCAGACTGGTATTTGATCAAATATCTGGGTACCATGGCCTGGCCAAGTTGACACATAAAATTAACAATCACAGGTAGTATGCATCTTATAAAGGAAAGTAGTATAGGCCCTTGTCCTCAGTGAATAAATGTTTAATTAGAAAGATGCTCAAATAAATAAATACATGAAATAAATAAATAAATAAATGCAAATTCATGAACTTTGTGATAAATTTTGTATCAGCTATTAACAGCTTTGGGAATCTAGAGGAAAGAATGATTAATCTTGACTCTGGGTAGTAAGAAAGGCTTTATAAAAGGGATGCAGTTTGGGGTGGATGTTGAAAGCTAAGTAGGAGTTTTCAAAGTGAAAAAAAGGTAAGGACTAGGGGAGAGAAAAACATCCCAGGTCCAACAAACATGTAACTTGTTTATGAGTTTATATATTCTCCAATATTTTATCGAGTGCAATTCTTCTGCTTCTTATTGTTCTAGCTTATAATAAATGCAAAGAAGATTCATCTCTTCTCAGAATGAATAATAATAATGGTTATTGTTTTTGAGTGAAGCTTGCCATGTGTTAGGTACTATGCCAAATGTTTATACCCATTATCACAATTATTGTCCTAACACCCTGTGGGAAAGGTTCTCAGTGGTGAAGCTCAGTCAGTGCAGTATGACATCAGTGGACTGTAAAGGGTCTACTGAGTGTACTTCTGGGGCTGGGAAGGATAGGGAATTGCACAGGCAGGGAGGCTGGGGCTGAAGGGCATAGCTTTTTCATCACTAGGCTAGGCCTGGAGTAGTAGACAGGACATAAGCCCAGCCTGAGCTCACACCCCAGGTGATTCAGTAACTGTTCCGGTATAGATAGATGGAAGCTTGTGTGACAGTACCCAGGAAATGGAATCTATAATAGTCCTGCCTTCAATTCTTTGCTAAATTTGCTTCTACTAAAGTAATCACTTTCATTATCCCACTTAGAGAGGTTAAGTGAATTTCTCAAATTTTCACAGCTAGTAAGTTGTGGTTCAACTTGTGACTGCCTGAACTCAAAACCTGTGCTCTTTCCACTTAGCCACAATACTTTAATTCCCAGGCTAATGGGCGAAACAGGGATTGCTATGGTCTGAGTGTTTGTGTCCACCCCCCAACCCCCAAATTCGTATGTTGAAGTCCTAATGCCTAATGTGATGTGGTACTAGGAGGTGAGGCCTTTGATAGGGTGATCCCTCTTGAATAGGATTATAGCTCTTATAAAAGAGACCCCACAGAGCTCCCTCAACCCTCCCATCATATGAGGATAAAATGAGGTCTACCAGCTGGAAGAGGGCCCTCACCAACCACACTGGCACCCTGATCTCAGTCTTCTAGCCTTCAGAAATATGGATAAATAAATTTTAGTTCTTTATAAGCTAACGAGTCTGTTGTGGTTTTGTTTTTTGTTTTTTACATAGTAGCCTGATGAATGAAGATAGTGATGTAAACAAATGACTCCAAAGGTTGGGGGTCAGTGCTGTAATGAAGGTTTCTTTAAGGCACAGATAGTGGACTGATGAGTTTCATAGGAGATGTGAGCAAATGTATACTGAGTGGCCAGATTATTATGATCTCTGAACGCATAATAATCTGGCCACTCAGTGTATATCCTATATAATAGAAGGCTAATATGCAAATTGTCCACTCGACCAAGAGTTCGACCAGCAGGTAGGCTGGCCAACCACCCATGTCCCGCCCCCCCCCCCCCCCCCCACCAGGCTGGCCGGACCCCACCCATGCACAAATTCATGCACCTGGCCTCTAATATATATATATATATATATATATATATATATATATATATATATATATACACACACACACACACACACACACACACACACACACACACACACATATATATATACACACACACACACACACATATATATGTATATATATGTATATGTATATATATACACACACATATTATGCTGAGTGGCCAGATTCCAAGTTATTATGCGTTCAGAGATCATAATAATCTGGCCACTCAGTGTATATGCCTTGAAAGGTGTTCTGAAGCAAGGGGTCTGGAAGCCTAGACAGCTGGAGGCAATGGAAAAGGAAAGGAGAGGCTGAACATTAGAATATTCTATAAGTCCAGAAGACAAAACTTAGTAACTGATTTTGGGAATGTGAAGTAACTTAGATATCAGGGGGCTTTGCAAGCAAAGAAACATCCTTAGATAATTGAAATAGAAATAGGATTATGGAAGGATAGTTCCTGGGTTATAGGATTTCCAGGAGATCCAGGAGTCAGGCTTGGGGGCCATGCAGTCAGAAACCCTGGAGCCCCTATAATGAAGAGTCTACTGTTAACACCACTGGGCACTCCATACTACACCACAGGTGACTTCTGATGCAGGCTGGGCATGGGATGCCAGAACCTCCCTCACTGCTCACCCCAAACTGTACACCTCTACCTCTACCCTCATGAAAGTGGACACTATAAAGCTCGGTGTCCTCACTGGGTCAAAAGCCTATATATCCTGACTGAAAGTGAGACTGGGAAAGGGAGGCTCTAGCTTCCACTGTAGGAGGTTTGTAGAATTTCTCAAATGTAGGATGGATGTTCACAGATGCTGGTGGCCACAAACATGCCTACTCAAGGTGGTGAAAGAGAGGGAGCAATCAAAACTGATTGTAAGGTTCCTCATTTATCAAAAGGGCGATTGGAAATGCTGTGGCCAAGATTAGGAAAATGGGAGGAGGAATAGATTAGTGGGGCTAAAAATTTCAATTTGTTTTTTAATACATTGAATTTAAGATACTGTAGCACATCAGTGTGGAGACAGTAGGGCGTGGACTGCCAGTTAATAGGTCTCATAGTTAAGAATTCATTGGCATTGTGCCTTAGGCCAAGGTCATGACCACTTAGGGTATATAGCACATACCTTATGCCTCTCCTCAGCCCCCATCCAATATACAGCTATTATCCCTTTGTACCCACCATGTTTTCAGTTTCCCTTCTAACGCATAGGTAAGTAGACAAAGGCTGGCCAACAAAGTCTCTGAAAACAGAGCAACAGTCCTAGTGCCAGGAAAATGGTGGATACGGTGAGGGACCTCACCAACCATGCTGGCACTCTGATAGTCTTCTAGAACTTACAGTGTCCCTTCTCAAGACCACCTTACCCTTCATTTACTAACAACAAACCCTTCTCTAAGCCAGTACCCCATTTTAGTCTCAGTCCCCAGCTATGCCTTTCCCTGCCTCACTGTTACCTCAGATCCCACCTTTTCCTTCTCAGGCTACACCCCTTCTCAGGTCTCTTTGGTGTTTCTTCAATTGCAGGGTCATCTATCTAGTACCCTGCATCAGTACTAGACCTGAACCAGTTCCCCAATTTCCATCCTTCTCATCCCTATTCCTGGATTTATTTCCCATTCACCAATGGCACTTACATTTCCCCCAGTTTTGTCAGTGCTTCCTGTATTAGAGCCCTCACCCGTATCCACCATTTTCCTGGCACTAGGAGTGTTGCTCTGTTTTCTTTGCTGGCCAGCCTTTGTCCTACTTACCTCTGCCTGTCTCTCTCATTTCTAGTCCCTTTTGATGGTGTTTTTCTCTGTGAACTGTGGGCCTTCCTTACTTTTGTACCTATCCTTTTCTTTTCTCTGCTAATTAAAAAAAAAGTATTCTAAAAAATCCTTGTCATTCAGAGACACATACTGAAAAATTTATTGATGCAATGATATGATGACTGATACTTGATTCAAAGTATTTTTGATGGGGGCAAGTGGATGGGCATAAATGGAGAAATGACTGGGCTATGAATTGATGATGTTGAACCTGATGATTACATAGGGGCTTGTTATTTTATTCTCTCTATATTTGTAAATGTTTAAAATGTTCCATAAAAATGTTTTAATGAAAAGAATTAAATGTATGTAAGTAATAAATGAATCAGTACAAAGAAAACTATTAAGTAATACTGGTACAGTTATGGCAAAAATATGATATGGCAAAAATCATGATGGTGATATTGGAATGCCTGAAGTGGGAAAAATACTACTAGAGAAAGAGCACAGAATGAGTGAGGATACAGATATTAGAGCAAGCTTGGAGAAAGGGGAAAGAAGCCTAAGCAATTCCATCATTTAGGCCTACCCCTCTTGTGAAGGAGTCCATGTGATCTCTAGGGAGTAAGAGGGTAGGGAGCACATAGGACTTAAGCATTTTGAGACAGCCACTGCGGGGAAGGAAAAGGAAGCCAGCTAGAGGTAAACTGCAGCTGAGGTTGGAGGACGGGAATCTGGGGTAGGGTTCTCACCATTACCTGAACAGTCTGGTCTTCTAAGTGGACTCTAGGAACCTTCACGGTGCTGCAGGTTTTCTGAAAACACGAGGATTTTTTTTCTGTAAATCAATATAAGCTGCCTGTAGAACTTATTTGTCTAGGAAATCTCTTTTACATAGTGGGTTTCAGGGAGGATTTTTATTAAAAAAAGTTCCATTGTTAAAATGTTGGACTACATAAGCATTATTCCTGGCATAGCTGTGTATTTTCTGGTGCCTAATGGACTTTCTGCTACTTAAAAATATTTTATTAAAGTACAGTTGGCATACAATATTATATTAGTTTCAGGTGTACAACATAGTGATCCAACATTTATATACCTTACAATGTGATCACCACACTAAGTCTAGTAACCATCTGTGCTGTGCAAAGTTATTACAATATTATTGACTATATTCCCTGAAGTGTATACTAAATTTCTGTGGCTTATTTTATGAGTGCAAGTTTGTTTGTACCTCTTATTCCCCTTAACCTTTTTCATCCATCTCCCCTGGGCAATCATCAGTTTGTCCTATGTTTCTATGAGTCTGTATTGTTTGTTTATCTTATTTTTTTAGATTTCACATATTAGTGAAATCATATGATATTTGTCTTTTTTTGGTCTGACTTATTTCATTTAGCATAATACCCTATAGGTCCATCCATGTTATTGCAAATGGCAAGATTCTATTCTTTTCTTATTGCTGAGTATTATTCTATTTTGCATATATACCAACATCTTTTTCTTTTTTAAATATATTTTTATTGATTTTTTACAGAGAGGAAGGGAGAGGGATAGAGAGTTAGAAATATCGATGAGAGAGAAACATCGATCAGCTGCCTCCTGCACACCCCCTATTGGGGATGTTTCTGCAATCAAGGTACATGCCCTTGACCGGTATTGAACCTGGGACCCTTCAGTCCGCAAGCCGATGCTCTATCCACTGAGCCAAACTGGTTAGGGCCCACATCTTCTTTTTTTAAAAAATGTTTTTTTATTGATTTCAGAGAGGGAGAGGGAGAAGAGACAGAACCATCAATGATGAGAGAGAATCAGTGACTGGCTGCCTCCTGCATATCCCCCACTGGGAGGTGTGACTGCCTGGTCCATAGGTCAATGCTCAACCACTGAGCCACTGTGGCTGGGCTATGCCACATCTTCTTTATCCATTCATCTATTGGTGGATACCTAGGTTGCTTCCATATCTTGGCTATTGCATATAATGCTGCAGTGAACATAAAGGTGCATATATCTTTTCAAATTTGTGTTTTTATTTTCTTCAGGTAAATATCCAGAATTGGAGCTGCTGTGTTCTATGGTAGTTTAATTTTAATTTTTATTTTTTTGAGTAATGTTCATACTGTTTTCCATAGTGGAGGCACCAACTCACAATCCCACCAATAGTGTACATCCTCATCAACAAAGTTATTTGTTGACTTATTTATAATAGCCATTCTGAAAGGTGTGAAGTGGTATTTCCTTTTTTTATTGAATTTTTTTCAGAGAGGAAGGGAGAGGGATAGAGAGTTAGAAACATCAATGAGAGAGAAACATCAATTAGCTGTCTCCTGCACACCCCCTACTGGGGATGTGCCCGCAACCAAGGTACATGCCCTTGACTGGAATCGAACCTGGGACTCTTCAGTCCTCAGGCCGACGCTCTATCCACTGAACCAAACCAGCCAGGGCTGAAATGGTATTTCATTGTGATTTTGATTTACATTTCTATGAAGATTAGAGATGATGAGCATCTTTTCATATGTCTGTTGGCCATCTGTATATGCTTTTTGGGGAAATGCCTATTCATGTCCTCTACCGATATTTTAATTGGTTTAGTTTTTTGATGTTGAGTTGTATGAGTTATTTATATATTTTGGATATTAATCCCTATTGGGTATATCACTTATGAATATATTTTATCATTCAGTATGTTGTATTTTTATTTTGTTGATGGTTCTTACTGTTACTTTTGTTGTAAATGTTATGGGATGCAGCAAAGATGATGGATATTGAATTTGTCTCAAAGGAAGGAGAATTTTGAGAGTGGCTGTTGCTCTTTGCACTGGCTAGTAAAGGTTTTTCTTTCTTGAGCTTGGTTAAGACAGTGGTTTTCAATCTGCCCCCCCCCCCCAATTTTGCGTATAATTCAAGGGGTTCAAAGACCAAAATTCCACTTAAAATCCTATATACAAGCCACCTGGTGGGAGACCTTACAGAGGACCTTACTTGTGTTTAGCAACCAGAGGGCTCATTTTTGGCTCTTAGAAATGACGAGCGGTATTGTCACTGAGAGCTTATACTCTCCAGACCTTCTTAGCTTAGCCCAGGAGGATTTACCAAAAGCTATTCATTTAACTTAGACTCAAAGTCTGTTATTCCTTTAATGTCAGACAATTGCCTCATATAGAAAACACTTATAATAGTATAACATGTCTACATAGTACACGTTGTGTATTATTTAGTATTTTAGAAGTAAATTCTATGTGCTCACACACTTAAACAGCAAATCAACAGGTGTCCACCATATTTAAGAGATGGGAGGGAACTAGCATTTATTGAGCATTAAGAACACATTAAGTGCTCTGTTTGTAACTTCCTTAGTCAACATAGTATTGCCAAGTGTAATAAATTCACCCAAGATGACCAGTTAAGGAGAGGCTGACCCAGTTTTCAAATCTAGCTTTCTTCTAAGCCTTTGCTTAATAGAGAACATTGGCTATTTGTTCTTTTTGGCTACCTTGTATCATTTCTCTCTCTCTCTCTCTCTCTCATTATTCCTGCTGTTCCCCACCCCACTCCCATGCCTTATATGATGTGCCCCTGAACCTGTTAATCAAGGTACCTACCCTCCTTTATGACTCAAATAAGGATAATCACATTCTCTGAATTGTTTGAATCAAAAATTTGAGAAACTCAAAAATTGAAAACTTTGTTGGAACCAGTTCTTTGTAGTATTAACACCATGAATGAATAACTTTTTAGCTTTTAGTACCTTGGTTCTGAGATGAGGAAGAAAGAAAAATAAAGGTGGAACCAGCAAATTCAGTGACTTCCCATTGTGTCTAAGAGGAAAGGCTTTATGAATAAGGAGGGAATTGAAACTATTTCATAATGTGAGATTTGGGGATTATTTATGGATTATGCTAATTCTGACTTTCCTTGCGTCTTGTTTGCACATTCCTGTTTCCTAACTTGATTATGATTTAGCTGTAATGGTACAAACCAACGCAGAACTGGAAAATAAGGTGGCCCAAAGTAACCTTTCTTTCAGGCTGCAGAACTGGTGAAATGAAAGCTAATCCCTAGAAAGTGGTCTGCCAGGAAGAAAAGCTGCACCAAAATGGGCATCTAAATTTTTCCTTCCTACTTGTTTGCTTTGGTCTTAAAGAATGTAAGAAATTCCTACTGTAGGAAATTCTTCACTGGCTCCCAGTCACCTCTTCCTAACATAGGCTTACCTTTTATTTTTAGCGCTTTGTTTTGATCTGTATGTCTTTTAGCTCTGAATAGTTCATTCCATGAGATGATTCAGTTCTGAGAAGTCAAGCCAGATGAAGATAAAATGTAAAGTTTTACCACCTCTATAATACTTTTCATCTGTTTTTAAAAATGTATAACTTCCCACCAGTATTTCTTGGCATCATCCTTTTTTACCCCCTGTTAGTTACAGAACATTTTGAGTTGGATAGTATCCTAACAATCATGCATTTACCTTTCTTATTTACAGATGAGGAAATAGAGGCCTAGAGAATTATCTGGCTTGTCAATAATTATGTGGTTAATTAGTAACTGGATAGGGACTTGAACGTGGTTTTTCAGATTTCCAGTTCAACATGCATTCTACATCCACAAACTGCCAACTAATTGACCAAGCCAAGAGAGCAAAAGCAATTCCCATTTAACCCAAACTAAAGAAAAATATGGAAAAGAAGAAGTTGAAAGAGTTTTCAAAGTATTGAATTTCATTGAGAAACAGGGCAAGATTTTGAGCCATGTGGAGGAAAGAGGAAGTGGGCAGGGAGGTATTGCTTTTTGGAAGGATTGGTTTTAAGCCAGATTGTTTTATTTTCTTGGCAAGTGCTTGCATGCTTATTTCATGGGTTAAATTATCCCTTTAAGGTGAATGAAACACTGTCTCATTTCCTCGTGAACAAAAATTTAAAAAATAATTTATTTTTTCCTCTGGGAATTTGTAACATTAAATTCCCTTGGTTTCAGCATCTATGTTGCAAACAGGATAAGGGGAACTGGGACTTCGTCTTCCTTCTCTAATTGGCTTCTGTGCTTTTGTGTGTTGTGAGAAGTGAATGTTGTCTGGGCACCCTGCTCCTTTTCCAGTTCTCCAATGAACATCCAGGGTCTGCCTGGCAGCTTGTCTCTTTCTGGATGACAACGCCCTAGGTCAGGATGGTTTGTTTTCAGTATAGGGCCAGCTGTTCCAGGATTACTTTTTCAGGGTTGGAAACCACAAGTTTGGACCCTGAGGCAAAAGGCTGAGAATAAAAATGTAAAGAGAAAGGTCAGATGACATTTTGTTCGATTGTTGACTTTCTGTTTGAAACTATCCCTGCTGTAAACATTTTGATCTAAAGAATATATGATGGAAAGTCATACATATTAAGTGAAAACACACATCTTTCCCCTTTCCTTTAGGCAACAAGAGCAAATATTAAAAAAGGAGTAATATAGCTGAAATTTACAATCTTCCTTCTGAATAAAAAAATATTTCTTAATAACACTAAGGTTTTTCGTTCTGGGCTTGGGGTGCCAGGGCTTTCTGTATGTAAATAAAAGCAACGATCAAAGCAAACATTTGGTGAGGAACATAACTTCAGAGCCATCCTTACCACAATGGGCTGCGAAGTTTATAATTAGTAGCTACAGAATTTAGAGCAAGGTTTTAGGAAGTCAGTCTCTGTAGTTGAAAGCCTATACCATGTCATAAGAATTTGCTGTGTCATAAGAATATTCAGTGTATACTTTGAAATAAAGAAAAAAAGAAAAGCAATAGACCTAGCTGGTTTGGCTCAGTGGATAGACCTTCAGCCTCCAGACTGAAGGGTCCCAGGTTTGATTACAGTCAAGGGTACATACTTCGGTTGCAGGCTCCTCCCCAGGCAGGCTCGGGCAGGAGGCAATCAATTGATATGCTTTTCTCACATCAATATTTCTCTTTGTCTTTCCTCTCTTTTCCATTCTCTAAAAATCAATGGAAAAATATCCTCGGGTGAGGATTAAAAAAGAAAGAAAGAAAAGTAATAAATATCAAGTTTAATAATTATCACTTGTATTTTGTAAAGTTGGCTATTTTTTCCTTGTATTTATTTATTTAAATATTTTTATTGATTTCAGAGAGGAAGGGAGAGGGAGAGAGAGATAGAGACATCAATGATGAGAGAGAATCATTGATTGGCTACCTCCTGCACGCCCCCCACTGGGGATCGAGCCTGCAACCTGGGCATATATTCTGACTGGGAATTGAACTGGTGACCTCTTGGTTCCTGGGTCGACACTCAACCGCTGAGCTACATCCAGCTGGGCTCCTTGTATTTAGATTATAGTTACAAACCTTTGAATGCCAAGTTCTGTGATTTTTAATAAAATCAACAGTAATATAAAAAAAAAACCACTTAAAAACAATTCACAATGACATTCCCCACACAATGATACATACAGAGTGGGGCAAAAGTAGGTTTACAGTTGTATGTGAAACAGCTTACTCTTGTATTATTATTTATTACTAGTGGCCCGGTGCATGAAATTCATGCCCATTAAAAGGGAATTAATTAGAGGAAATATTTTAATATTGCTATTTGCCCTTTCTCTACAATAGAAGTGTCAAAGATGAAAGAAAATCTGTAAAATGGATATGAAAATCTCCCTCCTATCAGAGTCTGGGGTGCACCACAGGACCTAGAGTCAAGTCCCCGCCCACCACCCTCACTCGCTTTGAAAACACAAGCAACCCAGACCTGGCCGGCCCCACCCCCGTCAAGCCTCTCCAGGTGTGGGGCACAGCCTCAGGTACCCTAGCCCAGCACTGGGTGGGGGGGCACGACCTGAGGTCTCCCAGCCCAGTGCCGGGGTAAGGAGTGTGGCCTGGGGTCCCTGTCAAGTCCCACCGAGTGAGGGGTGCAGCCTGAGGTTCCCCATCAAGCCCTGCATGGTGGCGGGTGCGATCTGAGGTCCCTAGCCCCGGCCAGGCGCCATGCAGCCTCAGGTCCCTGCTGTTCAGTTATGATATTATGGCATCCTGGCTAATTTGCATAATCTTCTGTTATAAAGATAGATTATTGTATAATTTTTCAACAAAAAAATGTAAACCTACTTTTGCCCCATTCTGTATTTTTGCATAACAGTTTCTGGTTCTTTTCGTAGGACGATGTATGTTGACATTAATGTTTTCTTTAATTGCTGACAGTATTACAGATGTTCCCTATACCTTCCCCTTTTTCTCCCCTCCTCCCAATCCCAAACCCTCTCCAGGCCTTCACCATACTATTGTCTGTGTCCAAGGACTATGCATATATGCATATATGTTCTTTGGTTAATCTCCTCCCTTCTGTCCACCCCCTTCCCATAAGTATTATTATGTTTTATAATATTTACAACCACATTATTTTATATTATGCTTTTTAAATGTAATAGTTCACCTGTTTCTCAACATTCAATTTTCCCATCATATTAACAATTGCTATTTTGCATAATATTTCATATTATCATCTTAATTTGCTAACTTCTATTGGCTGCTAGTTTTCAATTTATTAAAGTATATTATAGAAATATAGATAGATGTATATTACAGATAATGTTACATTGAGCATCTTCATGTCTATAGCTTTTTATTTTATTAGTATTCAGTTGAATTTCTCATAATTAAATTCCCCCAAAAGGTATAAAGGTTAAAGATTATGAACATCTCTATGATTCTTGCTGTATATCAATTTATTGCTTTCTAAAATATTTATATAATTTGACCATTTGGCTTCCTCTGCAGAGTTATGTGTATTGGATGTTATCATTTGTTTGTTCTAATTTGCAATTTTATTACTACTAGAATAAACATTTTTCTTTGTGGATTTTTTAAATTGTTTTATTGGTTGTATTTATTTGGATGTAACTTGTCTATGAAGTTTAACAACTTATTTTTCCTATTTAATAGTTTCTCTGAGGGATAGTCTACTTTGACTACTGGACACTTGAATGTCTATTCTAAAGTGATCTTCAGGCCAGGAACATTAGAACTATTTTTTCTGTTTGTACCATCAGGAAACTATCCCACCTTCTCACTGTGTCCATACTTGGCAGAGAGAGAGAGAGGGAGGAAAAGAGAGAGAAAGTCTTTTCTGGTGTTTCATCTTATACGGGCATTAATCCCATCATAGAGCTCCACCCTTATAACCTAATCTAACCCTAATTACCTCTCTAAGTTCTCATCTCAAAATGCTATCATATTGGAGGTTAGGGCTTCAAAAATTTTGGAGGAACACAAACATTAAGTCTATAATACTCCCCTTCTCCTTCAGGTCATTCAAGCCTCTACCCAAATACACACGCTCCCTACTTAGAGCAAACTTGGTGGATGTTAATGACGGACGTAAAAATTTCATGAACACCTGATTGAGCTTTAAAAAATCTAATCAGTACATATGGAACAGAATAATAATAAAAAAAAGAGAACAGTGTGGAATGAAAGCAGTTGGAACATCTTAATGTCGGGGATATCACTAACCATGATATTTGTCTTATGGGTATTGATAATGGCATGTAGTGTGTGCTGAGACTTAAGAGTACCATTTGGAAGAGCATTTTTGCATCTTGTAATACATGAATGCTGAATTTTGAGTTCTTGTCTTGAATGATAGGGATGGAACGTCATAATGTTGGGATCTTAGCAGAGTACTAAGAATTACCTTTTGGGTACTGTTTCTCCCCTCTTCCTCCTTCTGCTCTTCCCTTCATTTCATTCCCAGCCCACATCCCTGCATGCAAAATACCAACTGGCATCAGGCTAGTTATACATCTAGTTGTTTCTTTATTTTCTTTTGTGGGTCAGAAATGAATCAATATCCTGGCAAAGAGTAAAGAAGGCTGGTCTTTTCAAGGAGCTGTTTTGTAGGTAAATACAAATATGATAATTTGAGTGTTTAAAATACTTTTAAGATACTATGTTCTTTATATAATTCTTAAGCTTAAATGGTTATTTTAGGATTTAAAAAAATGCCATTATTTGATAATTTTAAAAAAGTAACTAGTTTGTAGAATCTGAATGTCGTATTTGCATGGTAAAAATGCAAACATTACAAAAAAAAAAAAACAACACAGTAAAGAATAAATTTTCTTCTCATCCTATATTCCTAGTTTCTTTGTCTCTCTTATTCTCTTTCGGGGCAGCTACTACTAACATCTTGCTAGTGCCTTATAGAAAAATTCTTAAGTATTATTTACATAGCTCCTTTTTAAAAATCCCAAGCTTAAAGTACTTTATATTTCTTCTTCTTGTTATTATTTTTTTACTTTTAACTTACCTGTGTCTTATTTCTTAGAGATTGGTCCCTTTCAGCGCATGCAGCTCATCCCATTTCTTTTTGACTGGTGAATGATGAGGATATGCTGTAATTTAGTTAATTAGCCCCTTATTAATAGGTATTTAGGTAGTTTTTAAAAAACAAACCCTAATGCAATGTGTATATTTGTACACTTGTACAAGTATATTTGTAATATAGTTGTAGGCTGAATAACAGCGTGAAGAAAAATGAGGTATTGTAGTGGTTAAAAGCATGGATATTAGAGCTTTACTATTCACTACCTGCCTACCACTAAAAGCCATATAACCTAAGGACATGTTACTTAAGTTTTTTGTGCCTCAGTTTGCTCATCTATAAAATGAGTGTAAATAATTGTACATACCTTGGAGATCTGAGTATGTAGGGAATTGGTACAAGTACAGCATCTGACATCTATAATAATATTTAATAATAAAAGCATAATATAAATCATTGACTGGCTGCCTCCTGTACATCCCCCACTGGGGATGTGACCGCCTGGTCCATAGGTCGATGCTCAACCACTGAGCCACTGTGGCTGGGCTATACCACATCTTCTTTATCCATTCATCTATTGGTGGATACCTAGGTTGCTTCCATATTTTGGCTATTGAATATAATGCTGCAATGAACATAGGGGTGCATATATCTTTTCAAATTTGTGTTTTTATTTTCTTCAGATAAATATCCAGAAGTGAAATTGCTGTATTGTATGATAGTTTGATATTCATACTGTTTTCCATAGAGGAGGTACCAACTCACAATCCCACCAATAGTGTACATCCTCATCAACAAAGTTACTTGTTAACTTATTGATAATAGCCATTCTGAAAGGTGTGAAATGGTATTTCATTGTGATTTTGATTCCAGACATCCTTCTGGATTAAGCCTCTACAGCAGGGGCCAAGGCAGGGGCAGTTAGGGGCGATCAGGTAGACAGGCCAGTGGTTAAGGGTGATCAGGTAGGCAGGCACAGTGGTTAGGTGCAATCATATGGTCAGAGTTGTTAGGGCAATCAGGCAGGCAGGCAGGCGAGCAGTTAGGAGCTAGCAGTCCCGGATTGCAAGACAGATGTCCAACTGAGGGGTCTGGGATTGCAAAGAGGGTGCAGGCCAGGCTGAGGAATCCCGCCCCCCAACCCTTGTGCACAAATTTTGTGCACAGGGCTTCTAGTCAGTATATAAAATGTTCTTTATAAATTACCTTTAGGATAATTTCGTTGTATCCAGGACCTTCTCTTTTAGAAACAACACTATTATTGGAGAGTAACTTAAAAAAAAAAACTTAATAAAGAAGAACCCACTGCTGAACTTGTTACAAATATTGATCTATTTGGGCAGAATTTTGACTCAAAAGAGAAGGTTGGGATGGTAAATTGAGAGTAGGAGTTTCTGCTGTAGGTAGAACTGGAAAGCTGAATTTAGTCTCATTTGTTTTTGAACATTGGATTAAAGGTTATAATTTTTGGGCCTCAATGTCTTTATCTGTTACATGCAGGGATTAGGTGATCCTTAAAGTAACATCCAGCTCAAATTATTATGTCTGTGCTTATTTCATTCTCAAAATGAGATGTAATTTAGAGGGCTTAGACAGTGGAGATATATTTATATCCTGACTCATGTAACAGTGTCACTTTGCACATGTTCCTTCTGCATGGAATGACCTTCCCCCTTATCTGACTGTGCAGGTGAGCTCTGACTCATCCTCAGAGACTTAGCTCTGGCTGGGCCTTCATTGTGAAGTCTGTGCTGAATGTTCCAACTTTGTTAGCCCCTTTCTCCCTTTGAGCCGTCTTAGTCCCTGTTTTATGTGATGGAATATGAGTTTTCAAATATTGGCTAATCGTTTTTGTCACCCCAGATTTGGCTTTGGTATGGGGTTTTTGATGTATCAGGCAAGAGATGATATAATGTTGTCTTGGATTTTAAATTTCAAAATTCTGGGCCCTTCAGGGAATGAAAAGGTACACATTCGCGGAGAGAAGACAGGGAGCAAATGGGCTGAGTGACTAAAGCTTCCATACTCCAGAAGAGAGAAGTGCTCCAGTTAAGTGTAGGCAGGGGGTGAGCAGACACTGTGGACTCCTGACGAAGAGTGAGGTTCTCTGTCTGGGTTCCCTGAGCTCAGCACAGGGATAAGGAGACTGACAGAAACCTGTAAGAGGTGTGTGGGATCTGAGCACAGAGGGAGCACAGAGGGAGCACAGATTTCCTTTCCTGGATAGAGCTCAGGGAGGTGAGAAGAACCAAGAGTAGAACTGGCTGCCCAGGGCACCCAGGCTGGAGGGAATGTGCAGAGGTTTCATAGAGCCATGCAGGGTGGGTGTGGGAGCAGAGGACAAAATCCTGTGCTCAGAAGAGAGTGTAGAAGTGGTAGAGAGCTGAGAATGGTCCTGCTGAGTTTCTTGAGGCCCGGTGTGGTGTGGGGGCCACAGAATGATCCCGTGTATCTTAAAAGGGTAAGGGAGTTAAAGAAAGTTGCTCCCCCAACCCCCAAGGTATTTTTTTATTGGAAACATGAACAAAAATCAGCAGTGACCCGAAGACATATGGAAGATGTCTCAGTAACTCCAGCCTACACCAGAGCCGTGGAGAAATCCTGATTCAATGGAGATTACCACAGTCTGGAAATATAGGACTCCATGGTAGAACTTAAGTTTGTTAGAATTTTTTAAAATGTAAATAAAGATTCCTAACACCTCTGATACTTGTCCATTCCATTATAAATTTTTAACTTCTTGTCTGCTTCTCTGGATCACAAGCTCTTTGAGGGAAGTCACTAGGTTTTTATGTTCTATTTTATGTGTGTCTGTACCTGACAGAGGCCTATTGTAAGCTTTTTGAATGAGTAAATGGACATTTATTGGATAGCTTTTCTGTGTCTCAACCTATCCTCGATAGTTTCACAGCCCCATGTATCTCCATTTTGCTCTTGAGACACTAAAGCATATGGAACTGATGTAACCCATGCATGGACATGGCAGGCAGATCTGTCGCTCACACCATAGTCCCTCTGACACCAGACTGCCTTCTTAGGTTAAAAAACAACAACACAAAACAGAATCTTTTCTCTTACTGTCTAACTATGGAATAAGAATGAAAATCACTTTTTTACTTATTTTAGTAAAATTTTACATATTTCTTACTTTACTTTCAAAATAAAAAGCAGAGTATTCTGCTAATTTTACTATTATTAATTAAAAATTTGAAAAAAAATACTAGTAGTCTGACTGTGGTATAGATAAAGTTTCATATTCTTAAGTATTAAGAATATGGTATAGATAAAGTTTCATATTCTTAAATATTAAGAAACAAATGTTTTTTGTAGATGGTAAATAAAATAAGAAAAGTGTAAGTTAAAATTCACTAATAATTCTACTTTCTACAGATACCTACTATTATCCTTCAGTTACATTTCACTCTGATTTTAGAAAATTGATATCAATACTTCGTATGTCATTATATCATGAGTGTTCTACATACCATGATTATGGAACAAAATCTATTTAGATTGTAGTGCTAAGTGGGAGAAGAAGTTATTGGAATTAGGGCTTTACAGGTAAATGAAGGTAATCAATATGCAAATTCTTGCTTTAGATACTCTTCCAGAAAACTTGTAAAGACTCAAGGAAAGTGAAAAGATACATATAATGCAGTAAGTTATATATTACATACAATCATACAATCAAGTTAGAAAGTCAACTATGTCGCACAACAGTGATTGAATAAATGTAGCAACGTCCCTCTCTCAGAGGTGGTGAAACAGTGCTACAGCAAGGAGTAAAAGCTTAGCATTAGATTTACATTTCAGACTTTCTAGAAAATTAACATGTGAGTTTCAGGCCAATTAAAGAAGAAAAGCACCTTCTACACAAGGCAGAATCTTCTTTTTTTAATCCACACCCGAGGGTATTTTTCCCATTGATTTTTAGAGAGAGTGAAAGGGAGGGCAGGAGTGGGAGGGGGGGGGAAAGAGACACATCAATTGGTTGCCTCCTGCAGGTGCTTTGACTGGGGCAAAGGATTGAACCTGCAACCAAGGTACTTGTTCTTGACTGGGAATTGAACCTGAGACCCTTTGGTCCTTCAGTGGACGCTCTAATCACTGAGCACCCAAGCCTAGGGCTGCTAGAATCTTCTTAATATAACTGGAAACCACTGTGGAATACTTTGGCTTGTTTTTGGTGTTTAAAAAAAGAGGCCTTGACTTGATGTTTTTAGCTTTTGACATGTGAGGACTAATCTTATTTACATGTCAATGTGCCCTGTCAGCTGCTGCAGATTTAAATATGATTAGCTCTTCCCTTTAATTGTCCATGTAATAAACCCATCATCTCAAAACCAGGGCTTGGAGTTTTAGAGTACAGTCTTGGAGACAGAGTACCTGCGTTTGAATCATGATTCTGCTTTATGGGCTTTGAGACTTTGTACAAGCTACTGACAATATTTATGCCTCATTTTCCTTACTTGTTCTTATGTTGGAGGTTTTTATAATGATTAAATGAGTTAAAATGTGTGAATCTGTGGACCAAGAAGGGGCTATATACTAAACAAGCTCAGGGGAGGCCTGAATGGCAGACCTTATAAACTCAGGAACTGAAAGTAACCACATCAGATGGTCTGAACATAAAAATTCCTAACTGTCCAGCTGGCGTGGCTCAGTGGTTGAGCGCCCACCTAGGAACCGGGAGGTCACTGATTGATTCTTGGTCAGTGCATATGCCCAGGTTGTGGGCTCAGTCCCTAGTGTGGGACGTGCAGGAGGCAGCTGATCAATGATTCTCATCATTGATGTTTCTATCTCTCTTTCCCTCTCCCTTCCTCTCTGAAATCAATAAAAATATATATTTTAAAAATTCCTAATTAAAAGTGAATCATGGCAGGTAGTCACCTCCTAGGCCTGTTGCTGCCTTGACAGAGGCCAATCTTTACGTGAGCCTGTCTATTGTCTTTTTTGCATTTAGGATAACATACCGTGGGAATGTCAGAGGAATCCCCCCTTTGCAGACCCATCAGGGCACAATCTCCCACCAGAGCAGAAGATCACAGAACCCCTCATTGTTACCTTGTTGCCCAAATACCACCTTCATGTATTGTAAATTTTAACTATCCAATACCCAACAATGTAAAGGAAGTATGTGCCTCTCTGTTTTACTTTTTTATCTAGTCTCAGAGATTCCCCACTTTGCTTTCTCTTGCCTCCCTAATCTACTACCAATAGATTTCATGTAAAGCCCCCTACCTTACATGTTCTCCATTGATTCTAGTGTATAAAATAAGCTGAGGTTTTCTCAATGTGCTGAGGTTTTGTTTCTCAGCAATTATCATCAGTTTGGCTCAAACTCTTTTAAGACTTTTTCTTAGGCTGGATGTTCTTTTGTCAACAAAGTACTTCAGATATGCTTGGTGCAGAGTAAGAACTATAAAAGTGTTAAGTAAAAAGTAAGATAATTAGGCTTCCCATTCATGATTGCTGGTCAACAGGAGGTAAAACAACTAACTGGTAATGGGCTAATGACTTATGGTTGATTTGGAAATCTTATAATAATGAAAAAGTGCCAGTGTTTTTGTGGCAGCATGGGTGGGTGGTTAAACAGGAAGGTTAGGGCTGCAGGTATCTTTAAGCCCACTGTGTTACTTCAGTAGGCAAGATATATGTTGGGGCTGGCCTGGGACTTACTAGGAAAACTACTGGTAGGTTACTTTCAGAACAGGATGAATATTCAAAGGAGGGTTGGGATTTCTCAGATTGCTTACCTGGGCCATGGGTAAATTTGTTAAAAGAGGCAAACTGAGCCTGGGAATAGATTGGAGATATCCAGTGTAATTCCTTCTTGCTAAACTTTTGGATAAATCAAATAGAATTTTAATCTTTAGTTCACTGTTTCTGTCAATTATCATCTGTTGGTTGCTAGCACATAAATCACTTCTAACTAATTGAATTAGAGAAGTAATTTATTGGAAGCCAGGAAGCTCAAACAACCAGGAGAAAAGGCAAGGGAAGAGGCTTAGAAAGACTGGAAAGTAAGGCCATTGAGGGGGTGGGGAACAGGAACAGCTGGATCGACACTAAAGGGTCAGTCAGCCTCTTCTTGTCCCTTCTTCATATTCCAGAGAGAGAAATCTGATCAGCCTAGCGTGGGTCCGGTTGGCTAGAGGAAGGAAGGACAGCTAAGTTGACAATCACATCTGACTGTATCTGATGGAGAAGTCCCTCCAAAACAAAATCAAGGTGCTATTACTAGAAGAAGGAAGAGCAAAAGTAGAGTGGACCAAAACAACAGATGTCCACCTCACTACTCTATATTACTTCAAGCAATTGATGAAGAAGATGGAAGACATAAGAAATTAAGGAGACCCTGAAAACGGATTTTTAATCTTTCTCCTTCATCCAGTTGCCTTTCCCTCTGACCCTGAAGCTAGATTTCTAAACTCTGGACTTACATCAGAAAGAATCCTCAGTCTCTGATGGAATTCCCCTGGATCCTACAACAGTCTGACTTAAAAAACAAAACAAACAAACAACAACAAAAAACCCAGCTCAAAACACTGTATTGATTTTTATCGAAATAATGATAGTTATTCTTCCATTAAATACTTTTTGGATGTCTTATCTGAAGGGCAAATAAGCCCTATCTCCTGCCTTTCAAAAATTTATAGTCAGGGAAGCAAGACAGACATATAAACAAATAAATTACATGATTACAATGCAGTGTGGAGAATAGTATAATAGAAAGAAAGAAAGGAAGAAAGAAAGCAGCTAAATCTGCCTAGGGGATTCAATGGAAGTGATATTTGAACAAGGTCTTGAAAAATGAATGAGCACTTATAATTTTAAATTGAGACATTTAATAAAAAAACAAAATTGTGACCCCAAATTATAAACATTCACACTGCTGTCAGGGACACCAATTTCATTTACTGGCAACATATATATTATTTGGTCTTCTAAGGCTAAGAAGTGAGCTGGCAAATAATACCCAATAAAGTTGAACACTGAAAAGCAAATGGCCACATTCCTAAATTACAGCAATTTGCTAAAAAAAAAAAAAAAAAAAAAAAAAAAAGCCTGTTCCTAATGACTGAACTTAACTACATCTGAAATGTGCCAGGTCCCCAGGACCATGGAAACCCCTCAGCAGCTTGACCCCTCATTCATTGACCAAGCAGCTTGAAAGTCAGAACCTGTCCTGGATCAAGCAGGGGTCTTGGGTCAGCTCCTGACTTTTTAGTACAGGGGCTACTTTCTGATCTTGGCTAGAACTCATTTATAGTATGCCTTTGGTTGGTAATGTGTCTGGATTTCAGTCTTCTCTAGGAACTGTAAGATGAGAGTCAAGAATATAGTAGTAACAAAGAACTCAAAATTAATGTGGATAAAAAGAATCTCACCACAAAATCCTATCTAATAAAAGAGTAATATGCAAATTGACCATCACTCCAACACACAAGATGGCTGCCCCCATGTGGACACAAGATGGCCACCACAAGATGGCCAGCAGGGGAGGGTAGTTGGGAGGGACCAGGCCTGCAAGGAAGGGCAGTTGGGGGCGATTAAGCCTGCAGGGGAGGGCAGTTAGGGGTGACCAGGCCAGCAGAGGAGAGCAGTTGTGGGGACCAGGCCTGCAGGCAGAAGCAGTTAGGGGCAATCAGGAAGGCAGGCAGGCGAGCAGTTGGGAGCCAGCAGTCCTGGATTGGAGAGGGTACAGGCTGGGCTGAGGGACACACACCCTTGTGCATGAATTTTGTACACTGGGCCTCTAGTAGAATAATAAAATAGAATAAATAACAGATGATTCTCAACTTAGTAAAAATATTGTCAGAATTTCTTATAACCAGAGGGTATTTTTCTCTGGGAAATTAATATTTCTAAAGTGTTGGAAAATATTTTCTTTTATGTTGATATGCCTGCTTTACCTTATTGCATATCATGTATTGCTCTGTAAATTACATCAGATCACTTTTTAGATCAGGGTATGAAAACAAAGAGAAAATGAATGAGTGAAGAACTAGCTCCTATTTAAAAAATTGCATCAGTTATTTAATTGGTGTTAATGAAAACTGTCCAGAGTCCAATACAATCGTTCCTTTGGCCCCATTAGTTTGCCACAGATAAACTAAGAGTTAGAAGACTGAATTTTGTCATGGGTCTGCTCCTACCTACCTGTGTGAGCCTAGGTAAAAGACTAGGATGACCCTGATGGATTGAGGAAATTTCTACATGAGATGATTAGCCCTACCCTCTGAAATTCCTTCATGTCATTTATCAATTTACCTCAAGTGTTACCACTATTTAAAATAAATCAGTCAAAACCATATAATCTGTGTATCAGTGTAGACATATTTGGTTGAGCTCCACTTTTCATTTTAGTAAAATTCCTGCTATCTGTTTAGTTAAAACCTCTCTGATACAAAATTTAATTTAAAGGGCATGCAGGCAAAAATAGCACCTCTGTAGGCTGTTGGTAGGTAGGGATAGATTCAGGTTACTTATGGATTTCCCATTTGTGACAACTTAGAGCAACTTGCTCAATAGTTACATGATGAGCTTTCATATAACTTCTATACCAGTAATAGATAGTCTTCCCTAAGTGTTGGTGGGGAGAATTCCTTAAACATAGCATTTTGATAGATTTAATTTATGTATTGGATTATCTTATTATTAGAGATTGCATTCAAATTTTCTCAGGATCATCTCAAGCTATATAACACAGGAGGTTTAAGGATGTACATACATTTTTTTTTTTAGCATCTAAAACTTGGAATACCAGTCTTTTTATGTAAAATTGCACCTTCAGTTTAATTATTTTCTTTTTGTAGGATTCTACATTTTCTTCATCTTTCTATTTTTCATAGATTTTCATGAATTCTTGCTTATGAAAACTTTTCTCTATACCAGAAGTTCATAATAGAGAAAAGGCTGGGTGGACTGGAGGAAGAGAGATAATCATAGAAACCCACATAGAGCTAAATGATACCTGGAATGCAATTCTGAGATGAATGTTCCAAATTATTTTTTTTCTGTCCAGATGATGGATTAAAAAGGGGATGAATCAATTGATCAATCAAACTCAATCAATGAGAACGGGGCAGAGCTCATCTGAGTGGACATGGATGGCACTTGAAAGTGAATTAGTGACTGATTTGGAGAGAGTTCAGTGGAATAGAGCTAACAATGTCAAATAAGGTTAACTTGTGTATGTTGCTGATAGGATGCGAGCTGGGCAACAGTAAATTCTGTCAGACAGCCTCCAGCTGCCTGTGAAGCTGACCCAGAGGTTGCTTCAGATCTGATGGACTGAAACAAGTCCATATGAAATTCTTTTCTTGGCTCTGTAATTTGTATAATAATATGTATCAAGCTTAGAAACCTACATTAAGTATCTGAATACATCTGCATAGGAAAACAACTCGCAACAATGCCTCCATGACAATGCACTGTTGGTTGCTAATTAGAAAAAAGCACGAATAATATTAGGAGGCATTCTGTTGCTTGCTGGAGGGCTCCTTCCCTAACTGGTTTAAATATTCAGCTCTATAGGGCAACCACCTGGTTGAACAAAAATCTTTGATAGGAGGTGTTAGCAATGCATATTTACTTCTTTTAGTCATGTTATTTTGCACAAGCTCAAAAATCAAGCCAAGTTACAGATGGCCATTAATATGACCACTACTGGGCCCCTGGAGACAAAGTTCCTCTCATGTCTATGCATCATCTGTGCCCACTAAGCCACTGCCCTTCCTCTTTGTCCTCTTTTCCCCAGGTATTGCAGGTATTGACAGTCAACACCTCATCAAGGTGATTGCCAAGTAGAGGAGGAACATTTTGTAATGCATCCTGAAAGAATGCCAGACCCAGACTTTTAGCAGATTCACGTAGGCAAAGCTAAGCCAAAGCGAAAGTGCATGCCTCACATCCTCTCAGCCTCTGAAGCCCCTGCAAGATTCCTGCCTGGATCCCACAGTTTTGATTAGAAAGGCAACACCAGTGAATGAAGATATTAGTGTTGGAAATCCCTGAGGGGTTTATTTACTCTGAAAAGTTTTTTATTGAAAAATATAACGATGGGAGTTTATTTTCTACCATATCTATTTCCCCCTCATTTCCACATAATTAGGAAACAGTGTTCAATACTTGGCAGTCTCCCTCTAGGACCTGGAGTCTAGGCTTATGTTTCTGCCCCTCCCCCACGCTCCTTTCCCCCAACAAGCAGGGGCAGACAGTGGATTTTGAATGCCCTGCTTGTGGCAGGCGTCCCCGTGCTGGCTCCCAGCCAGACCTGGCCTTGTTGTGCAGCAGGCTGGCTGGGTTACTGGGATACCCAGGGGTGACTCGTGGCTCTGACAGTACTCTGGTGGATTGAGCTGATTAGTCACAGCCAACTGCTTGTTTTCAGGGATTTATTCCATTTTCCTACTTTGCCAACATCATCTAATTGAGGACCAGATGCGTTTAATCAGTGCAAGGAGCTTCAAAAATCTTCCAGGAATCTAATGCCCAGGCCTGTCTATATAGGATTCCCCTATTCATTCTGAGTTAGTATGTGACTTTTAAAGGAGCAGGAGAACATATGGTGCTTTTCTTTTCAGCACAGAATGAAACGCTGTTTTGGAGACAGTGAGGGAAGCAAGAATGAATATATATTTTAAGGACTAAATTTGTGCACACTTCCTGGAGACAATTTGGGTCTATCTGTCAAGATTAAAATGCACATACACTTGACAGAAGAATTTCAGTTCAAAGCATGTATGTCCAAAATATAATAACATATGTGTTCAAGGAAGAGTGTGTAAGAATATTTATACAACATTGTTTATAATAACCAAAGTTTAGAAACAGTCTAAATGACCATTTAATAGGGAACTAGTTAAATAAATTACCATACAACAGAATATTTTATCAATTATTAAAAGAATGAGACATGTCTATATGTAACAATGTGGAAAATTGCCAAGATACATCAGGTATCTAAGAAGCGATAGGCAATGCTGCCATTTATGTAAAAAAAAAAAAAAAAAGCTATATGTGTATGTTTGTGTAT
The DNA here is from genome assembly GCA_026230045.1 of Corynorhinus townsendii. Lineage (NCBI taxonomy): Eukaryota > Metazoa > Chordata > Mammalia > Chiroptera > Vespertilionidae > Corynorhinus > Corynorhinus townsendii. The sequence goes on from JAPDVU010000012.1 coordinate 29,240,497, forward strand.
ATGTAGCCTATCTTGAAGTCAGCAATTGCCTCTGATGAAGAGAACTAGAGAGCTGAGAGAGGAAGGTAGAAGGAATCTTATTTTTCATTGCATGCCCTTTCACAAAGCTTAAAATGTGTTCCTTCTGCATATAATCCCTATTCAAATAAGTGCGCAATTAAACCAACAATAAATAAAGATGTTAATTTTTCATCTTCTCTTTAGGATTTCTTCTTACTGCTTGCTTTCCACAAGAAGGACTTTCTTCCTGGGCCTTAGGGTCAGAGAGATCTTTAGTTCTGGCTCCTGCTGGCTAGCCATTTGATACTGAGCAAATTATTTAGTGTTGTCCAAAGCCTCACCTTTTTTCCTCCTGAAAAAGAGATTAATAATATCTTAAAACGTAGTAAGAGGCGTAAATAAAATGAGGTCCCTCTCATAATGCCTAGGACACGATCCTTAATGGGGCCTTGGTAGAAGGTCCCGCCCCTTTGGAGACTTCTAGAGGTAATGCTGGTGGGACAGGTGATTCTAAGCACCTCACCGAAGCCAAAATTTTGTTTGCCATTCTTTGAAGGCATGTCTTCCCCTCCTAGCCCACTTAAAGGTGTTAGGGCTTACTAAGTTAAAACAAACAAAAGAAGACAAGAAGATATCATAAAGAAAATAAACAAAACCTCTTCTCCACCAGTATTATGATTCAAAACAGGTCTCAGATGAGGGCCTCAGGCTCGCGTTGGAACAGGTGGGGCCATGTCCCACTGAGCATGCAGCCTCCTCTCAGGGCCCCTGAAACTTTCTGGTTCCCTGTGGCTGTGATCCAGAGGTCCCTCTGGGGTCCTCATAGTCTGGCAGCTGCTCAGCTAGGAGGACCAAACAATAGCCAAAGTTTAGAAACAGGGCTTCCATGTAACAGCAAGCAGCATGTATGAAGTCATGGATGGGTCTTCAAATGGCTACCCAGAGTCTTTTGTCCCTAGTCTCCTGAGACCTCTGCTTTTAGGAAGAATATATATATATATATATATATATATATATATATATATATATATATATTTTAATTATTTTTATTTTTAGTTTTCAAATATGTCTAAAACATTGCTGTTGTTTTTTTATGGGAAAAAGAGAGGGATTTTGGAATAAACTGCTCTCTGGGGGACTGCTGTGGTAAGGGAGTGTGTAGCCTGTATGTGTCTGTGTGTGTGATTCTTTTTGGAAATCAGCAGAGAATCTGAAGGATCTGAAATGTTTTGCTTTAGTTCCCCTGTGGCCTTGGTCTGGTTGCAGTCTACTACATCCTAGGTAGTTTTATACACACCAACTTCAGAGGCTGCTGAAGCCAGAGCCATGGCCCTGAACCCTGATCACAGGCTCTGGAAACAGACCTAGAACCCATCTGTTCTTCCCAGCTTTTGTGTTTTCTAGTGTGTAGGTACATGGGTATATATATCTCTGTAGGGATGAACATGTCTGTGAGTAACAGAGGGCATAGTACTGAGTGCCTGTCTCCATGACTGACGGACATTGCATGGTCCACATCGGTTTGCAGTGTGCAGTTTGTAGTCTAGTGAAGGGTGCTGGCTGTGGAGACAGACAAGCCCAGGTATGAAAGCTAGCCTTTTTCCTTTCTAGCTAGGTATCCCTGGTGTCTTAGTTTGTTCAGGCTGCCATAACAGAATACCATAAACTGGGTGGCTTATAAATAACATAAGTTTATTTCTCACAGTTCTGAAGGCTGAGAAGTCCAAGATCAAGGCTCTGACAGATTCAGTGTCTGGTGAGGGCCCACTTCCTTATAAGCGGTGCCTTCTTGTTTGTTACCTCACGTGGCAGAAGAAGGGGTAAGGGATTTCTCTGGAATCTCTTTTATAAGGATACTAATCTTTCATGCTCCGTCCTCATGACCTAATCACAGATCCCACCTCCTAATACCACATTGGGGTTTAGGATTTCAACACACACATTGTTAGGGGATAACAAACATTCAGATCATAGCACCTGGGTAAGTTACTGCATCTCCTGAAGTCTTCGTTTCTTCATTCCTGTCAGAGGAGTATAAAGGTACCTGCCTCATGGGGTATGTGGTCAGCAATAGTACCTGGCCCACAGTGAGCCCATAGGCAGGGGCAGTGCTGACCTGACGCTGGCTAACTTTTCACATGATAGTGAGTTCTTGCAGGATAGACACTGTGTCTTTCCCTTTATTCTATCCCAAGTGCCCAGCATATTACCTAAACACCTGATGAATAAATGATTGACAAATGAATACATGAGATCCCCAAAGCATAATGGCAATGTGACTAATTTTGTGACACATTTACCATTCCTATATGACTGGCATCTTTGAAAGACCCCCTTTTAACATCATTTCCTTCTTGACTACTCCTCTACCCTTAGAAAACTCTCCTGCTTCTATGTATTGCTTCATAAATTATCTTTCACCCTCTCGTTGTTATAACTTTTCTCTTTTTTGTCTTAACTCTCTCATTCTCAAGACCAATAGAAAATAAAAAGAAAGAAAAAAGATCTCAGAGATTTATAGCATTTTTTTAGTATTTCTTTTTATTTTTTATAGAAATTTTTTCCTTTATTTTATTTTCCCCATCACCATTTATCCCCCCCCCATACCCTCTTCTACCTCCCCAATCTCCTCCCCCCTGCAATTACTACACTGTTGTCAGTGTACATATATTTTGTTAGTATTTCTTGTTACTTAAAATATATATTTGGCTAAAGAGTAGGAGAATATTTGCTTATCAGAGTTTTATGTACAAAATTTTCTTAGGTTTACCCTGTGACATTCAATATGTATCCCTGGACTTTTTCCCAAAAACTTGAGTTGGACCTTTTTTCTTTTTTAATCCTCATCTGAGGATACGTTTTAATTGATTTTCAGAGAGAGAGAGATGAGAGAGAACATCGATCAGTTGCCTCCCATAGGTGCCCAACTAGGAATCAAACCTGCAATCTTTTGGTCTATGGGATGATGCTCTAATCAGCTGAGCAACCTGGTGTAGCTACATCTAAATTCAAGATAGACCACTACTGAATCAGTTCAAAATATAATGATGGCTTTCTTTTGTATTCGACCCAGAAGATTACTTAACATACCACCTAATGGGAATAATTTAATGTCAAATTCCCCCCCCCAAATATTAATATTATGATTATACAGGTTACATACTGGAGCTTTTCTACCTCCTGGAAAGAAACCTCTTCATTTCTGCTTTTCAGACATGACCAAACTAGGCTCTGAAACCTTGTTGGCAACTTTAAAGAATTAGAGCAAGAGAAAGATGGAAGAGATTATAGAAGTCACTCAGTCCAACCCTTTCATTTTACACAGAAATTGTATGACTTAACCAGGATCAAAGAGCTAGTTAGTGGTAGGGTAGCCAGATCTCCTAAATCATCATTCAGTAATTTTTCTAACTTACCTAATGCCTTTCCTCCTACCCTTATAATTTAGAGGTTTTATTGATGTATATTCTGACATTCTTGATTTAAATAACTTGAGGATTGCTGACAGAAAATCGATTTCATTGAGGAAATTCCACAGGCAGTGATGATGTTAATTAAATTATTAAATTATTTTAATAAAAATTATTAAATTGAAAAAAATTATTAAAATGAAAACAGAAATTAAGGATCAAATGAAATATGTCTGGGATCACATTTGGCATGAGGACTTGCATTTTGTAATCTATTTATTATCTAGGTAGGGAGATGAGTCTAGTGCACATGCAATGATTGGTGAACAGCTGTTTCGTGAAGTGATTATGTGGTGCAGAGAACATTTTTGTTGAGGTATGTAGGAGGAGGTGGGACTAAATCCAGACCTGAAGAATGAGAAAGGTTTGGATATGCAGTTGTAGAAACAGGGCTTTCACGTAACAGCAAGCAGCATGTATGAAGTCATGGATGGGGCAGTGGAGCTGTGGCGGGGGGAGGGGTGTGTTTTATGTTCATGGGGGCAGGTGAGGAAACCAGTGTGCCTGGAAAATAAGGCCAAGTTTCTAGGGTTGAGTCAGATTATGAAGGATTTTGAAAGAAATATAGAAGAGGTCAGGCTTGTAGACCACAGGAAGCACACCTTGCATTTTAAGCTAAATTGTGACTCTCTAGACTAGAGACCTGTTGGAGACTGTTACTTGGGCAGCTGGGTTTGGAGAGTCTGGTTGATTAGTTATGAGACACTTGAGTCTCTAGGCAAGAAATGTAAAATGGCAGAGACAAGTGGAGATAGAAAAGAAGAAAATATAAAGACATTGCAAAGTAATAATCACTGGGATAACTTTAGATTTGGTAGATTAAGAGAAAAAAAATTGTTCAAAGTTGGATTCAAAGGTTTTAACATGGTTGACCAAACTCCAAGAAGTTGCTCTGTGTCCTTGAACTTTATTTCCTGATTGAAGCTGAGTGCTCTAATAGAATCTATTCCAGGTTTGCAATCTTTCTCCCCGCACATCTCTTTTCTTCTTGTTTCAAGTTACAGAGCTGTTGTATTGAAGGCGTGTTTTATTTCCCTTAAGGAAAAACAACGTTTGTAAAAAAGTTGTTTGGTTCATTGCACCTGCCTTCTGATTATTGTTGACCTTGCCACTTTGTTATCTCATTGTCAAATATGTAGAGAAAGATCCTGGAACCCATTAGTCTCTGCAGGTGAGAATGTATTTAATCTATGGGAGAAAACAAAATTATTTACCTGGAATGTTTGTTCTCTGACTAATGAGTTCCCAAAGGTTTTGTATTGGGGGGAGAGGGGTATTAGAAAGGTTTTCATTTATATCTATAACTAAGGGAGCCAGTTGGAGGACCTGGATAATACTAGGAGACTGATGAAATTTAAAAAGATTCTAGGACATAGAAGTCTGGAGATCTTTTACAAAGAGTGGAATTTTTTTCTGTTCCAAGGGACATCCCATTCTAGCACTGCCTTATGTCCTTCCTACTGAGAGGCTGAGAAGAAGATACAGTAGAAGAGGACTATGCCACAAGTTTTCCTAATGCCAGCAAACATTTATTTAGTAGACACATTATTATTATTATTACTAGAGGCCTGGTGCACAAAATTCGTGCACGGAGAGAGTGTGTGTGTGTGTGTGTGTCTGTGTGTGTGTGTGTCCCTCAGCCCAGCCTGAAACCCCTCCAATCTGGGACCCCTCAAGGGATGTCTGACTGCCAGTTTAGGCCCTATCCTAGTGGAATCGGGCCTATACGGGCAGTCAGACATCCCTCTCACAATCCAGGACTGCTGGCTCCCAACTGCTCGCGCCTGCCTGCCTGCCTGCCTGGTTGCCCCTAACCGCTTCTGCCTGTTGGCCTGATCACCCTCTAACCACTACCCTGCCAGCCTGATTAATGCCTAACTGCTCCCCTCCCGGCCCGATTGCCCCCAACTGCCCTCCCCTGCAGGCCCAGTCACCTCTAACTGTCCTCCCCTGCAGGCCTGGTCACCCCTAACTGCCCTCCCTTGCAGGCCTGGTTGCCCCCAACTGCCCTCTCTTGCAGGTCTGGTCCCTCCCAACTGCCCTCCCCTGCTGGCCTGATCACCCACAACTGCCCTCCCTGCCAGCCATCTTGTGTCCACATGGGGGTGACCATCTTTGACCACATGGGGGTGGCCATCTTGTGTGTTGGAGTGACCGTCAATTTGCATATTACCTCTTTATTAGATAGGATTATTATTATTTAATCTTCACAGTAATCTTGTCAGATAGATACTGGTATAATTATCATTCTCATTTTACAGATAATGATACTGGCAAAGGCTGAGAGAGGTAAAATGAGTTGGGTATTAAACCAGCCATCTGACTTTAATCCTGAATTTTTCTCACTCCACTGTGCAGAGCATGGGCAAGAAGTCAGGCACAGTGAATCTGCTAACTTGTTTACATGTTTTATTTTTCAATTTTGGACATTGATTCTTTATGGATTGTTTGGACTTGTCTGTTAAACAAGGAATTCGAGGATTGTGAGTTTCTTTTCATTGGCTTTTAGGGCCTGTGAGTCAATTATACTACAGAAGTCATCTTTAACAGCTGTTTAAATTATCCAGTAAATCTACCAGTAAATTCTTATTTTTCTTTTTACAAGGTCTGCTTGACTTGGGAAAAAATGGGTGTTCCATTTTTCTCACTATATTTAGCTTCCTGGAATGGTAACTTCTACCTGATCTTTGGGACCTTGGCTCAAAGCCAAGGTGGTTGTACAAGGGAAGGATAGTGTCTGAGTTTAGCCATATTTACAAGGGCAGCAGTCTGAGAAAAATATTGTCACATGGTTGAAGGAAATGTTGGTTTGCAAACACATTTCATGTAATTTGCCATGATTTCCCTCCTTCATCCCCCATTAGGCTTTCTTTTTGTTTGTCTGTTTTTTTAGAAAGCGTTTTTATCCTTTTTTATTATTTTTTTAAATCCTCACTGAAGGATATGTTTTTATTGATTTTAGAGAAGAACAGAGAGAGAAAGAGAGAAACATCAATGTGAGAGAAACATCAATCGGTTGCCTCCCATATGTGCCCCAACCAGGGATTTAACTCGCAACCTAGGTGTGTGTCCTGACCAGGAATCAAACCTGAAACTTTTGGGTGTATAGGATGTCCCTCCAACCAACTGAGCCACTGGTCAGGAACCCCATTAGGCTTTCTCAATCAGCTTGTCTTTTGGCCTCGTGTCACTCCAAAATAGAGTTCTATGAAAGGTGTCGTGTTTTCTGCTTGAACCTGTGGAAAATCATCAAATTGCTCCTTTTTTAAATTCCAAAATGATATCTTAGTCACCAAAGAAAATTGGCTGGCATTTCTTCTACATGTGATATAATCATTGCATTCCCCAACTAAAGAGATCCTGAAAGGCCTGCTTGTTCTTTCTACCTTGTTCCTTTCTCCTTGACACAGATCCATTAAAAATATCCTCAGAAAAGGCATCACATTTATTAACCCCTTTAAGAGAGTCCAACTTCTTTTTATTATGAATTCTAGTGTTTAGCAATTTAGACTGTGTTTAAATAACAGAACAAAGCAGATGATGAGAAGTTTGACCAACTCTATACCAGCTTCCTGTTTGTCTTATCCAGATATACAGCCAGTTGAATTGATGATGTTAATATTATCTATTCATAAAGAAGAAGACACCAGATTGGATTATGTGACCCTCAGGTCACAATGAGAGACCTAACCTCATTATCAGTAAATTTATCCTTCACCCAATCTCAGTCCTTCAAGGGTGTTATTCAAGTAAACCTCTGAAGCTGCCCTAAGGAGGTGCTTCTTGGCATTTATTATGTAAGAAACCTCCATATACTAGAAGGTAAGAAACTTTGGATTCCTAGAATAAATCATTAGAGACCTTTTGCTGCTCATGTCCTCCTAAGGACCTAAAATTGCTCACTGAATGAAATATCTTATAAACAAATTAGTACAAAGCCCAATAGTTCAAAGCATTTGGTAAAAATGAGTTATTATTCTTGGGGGAAAAAAAGACTTTTTATTGATTTTTAAAGAGAGAGGAAGGGAGAGGGAGAGAGACATAGAAACAACAATGAGAGGGAAAACACTGTTCAGCTGCCTCCTGCACACCCACACTGGGGATGGAGCCCACAACCCAGCAATGTGCCCTGACTTAAAATCAAACTGGCAACCTCTTGATGCATGGATCAACGCTCAACCACTGAGCCACATTATTATTTAGAAAAACCAGTCTCAGAGCGTACAATGAGCCCTCCACTCAGAAGAAGACAAAGGAAGGTGATGGAACAAGATCAAGTTGTAGGGAGTGGAGCCAAGCCATTTACCTAGTAATCCCTGCCCAACAACTGTCATAACTTTAGAGCAGGCATTCTCTCTCACTACTCAAACCTACCTCTTTCTCTCTCACTACTCAAACCTACCTCTTTCTCTCTCACTACTCAAACCTACCTCTGTGCAATGCTGCAGTGTTGCTTCCACTTCATTTAACCACTTAGTAATCTGTTTCCTATGTATCCACAGTTGACCTTGTCATTTTCACATCCTCTTGTTTGAAGGTCCTTGGTTAAGACTACTTCATTACCATCTGAAGCAAAAGTGTCTGACTCCATCTGAGTGAGGGCTGTTCCTGGTTGGTCCTAGCCTGATCAGATGAAATGAGATGAGAGACCCACACTAGTGCTCTGAGCAGGGCAGTGTCATTGACCCCCATCAGAGCTGGCAAAAGGATGATTTATCCTGAATGAATGGGGAAGCTCTTTGAGCTTTAACAGTTTGCTCACCTAAAAATGTAATGTTTTAGAGGGCTTTGGATTTAATTCTATTATCAGTTCCCCCCGCTTTTGTATGTGTGTGTGTTCACTCTTTTTAAAAATTTATCTTTATTGTTGAAAGTATTACAGATGTCCCCTTCCCCGCCCCCCCACCATTGACTCCTTCCACTAGCTTCTGCCCCCTCCTCAGGCTTTCACCACACTATTGTCTGCTCATGGGTTATGCATATCCTATAAAATAAAGGCGTAATAATGCAAACCGACCAAACAGTCACTATGACATGCAGTGACCACCAGGGGGCAGACCCTCAAAGCAGGAGCTGCCCCCGGTGGTCAGTTTGCTTCCACAGGGGGAGCTCAGCTCAGCCAGAAGCCAGGCTCACAGCTGGCAAGCCCAGCGGCAGTGGTGGGAGCCTCTCCCACCTCCACTGAAGGCAGGCAGTAAGGAGCAAGGGGTCCCGGACCGGACTGCGAGAGGGATGTCTGAATGCCTGCCTGCTGGATGCCAGCAGGCAGACATCCCCTGAGGGGTCCCGGACTGCAAGAGGGTGCAGACTGGGCTGATGGACCCTCCCCCACCAGTGCATGAATCTCGTGCACTGGGCCTCTAGTATACATATCACTTTCCACCCCCTCCTACCCTTCCCTTTGAGATTCCAGTCTGTTGCATGCTTCAATGTCTCTGGATCTATTTTGTTCATCAGTTTATTTTGTTCATTAGATTCCATATATAAGTGAGATCATGCGATACTTGTCTCTCTCTGACTGGCTTATTTCACTTAGCACCATGGTTGGCAAACTGTGGCTCGCGAGCCACATGCAGCTCTTTGGCCCCTTGAGTGTGGCTCTTGCACAAAATACCATGGCCTGAGCGAGTCTATTTTGAACAAGTGGCATTAGAAGAAGTTTAAGTTTAAAAAATTTGGCGCTCAAAAGAAATTTCAATCGTACTGTTGATATTTGGCTCTGTTGACTAATGAGTTTGCCGACCACTGACTTAGCAGAATACTTTCCAGGTCCCTCCATGTTGTCTCAAAGGGTAAGAGATTTTTTAATTAGCTGTACATGCTATAAGTTCATGGGTGACACCCAGGTCTTTATTGGGATTTTTAAGGTAGGACAGGCTCTTTTTTATTCTTTTAAAATTATTTTTCAATTACAGTTTAACATTCAGTATTATTTTATATTAGTTTCTGGTGTATAGCGTAGTGGTTTGACAATAATATACTTTACAAAGTGTTCCCCTGATATTTCCAGTACCCACCTGGCACTATACATAGTTATTACAATACTAGAGGCCGGGTGCATAAAAATTCATGTACTGGAGGGGGGTCCCTCAGCCTGGTCTGCCCCTTCTCATAGTCCGGGAGCCCTCCGGGGCAGTAGGCAACCCAGCAATCAGGGGAAGGCGAGGCCCCCATCACACCTCTGCTGCTGCCCCTGCTGGCAGCGCAAGCCTTGGCCAGCCCTGGTTACCTGAGCCTCGGGAGGCCCTGGGAGGCTGGGCAGCTACCATCCAAGGCTTGCCTGCGCCTTGGGCATTGGCTGGGCAGCCACTATCTGAGGCTTGCCTGCGCCTCAGGTGTCAGCTGGGCAGCCGCCATTGAGGCTTGCCTGTGCCTTGGGCTGGCTCTAGGTGGCTGGGGGGCTGAGGAGACTGGGGAACTCTGGAGGCAGGCATGTGGAGTGGCCAGACCTGCCTGGGGGTGGGCCCAGCCATGCTACGTGCCTGCCGCCTTGGCTGGGCTGAGGGGACTGGGTGCCACCATCTTGTGGCTGGGGGCACCACCATCTTTGAGGGCATGGCAGTCAATTAGCATATTCCCTCCTTAATGGCTGTGAGTGCCTCCATCTTTGTGAGGATGTGAAAGTCAATTAGCATATTTTCTCTTTATTAGATAGGATTATTGACTATATTCTTGATGTTGTACTTTACATCCCCATGACTACTTTGTAACTACCAATTTGTACTTCTTAACCCCTTCATCTTTTTCACCTAGTCCACCCAATACCCTTTCCCTCTGACAGTCTTCAGTCTGTTCTCTATATCTTTAAGTCTGTTTCTATTTTGTTTGTTTATTTTGTGCTTTAGATCTCACATATAAGTGAAATTATATGGTGTTTGTCTTTTTCTGACTGATTTATTTCACTCAGCATAATATCCTATGGATCCATCCATGTTGCCACAGATGGTAAGATTTCATTCTTTCTTATGGCTGAGTAATATTTCAATGTATATATGTATCATCACTTTTTATCCATTCATCTATTGATGGACATTTCCAAATCTTAGCTATTTGTAAAAAATGCTGCAATAGCACTAGCTGGTTTGGCTCAGTGGATAGAGGATCAGCCTGTAGACCAAAAGGTCCCGGATTTGATTCCTGTCAAGGGCATGCATGTACCTTGGTTGTAGGTTCCTCCCCCAGCCTAGCCCTGATCAGAGCGTGTGCAGGAGGCAACCAATCAATGTATTTCTCTCACAATGATGTTTGCCTCTGTCTTTCCCTCTTCCACTCTCCCTAAAAATCTAAAAATCAATGGAAAAATATCCTTGGGTGAGGATTAATAAAAAAATAAAAAATAAAAAAATTGCTGCAATGAACATAGGGGTGCATATATTCTTTCAAACAGTTGTTTTTTGATTTATTGATGATAGCCTCTCTGGCAGATGTGAGTTGATATCTCAATATTGTTTATTTATTTATTTATTTAAAATTTTTTATTGTTGAAAGTATTACATATGTCCTCTTTCCCACCACATTGACCCCTTTAGCCCACCCCGCCCCAGGCTTTAACCACCCTATTGTCTGTGTCCATGGGTTATGCATATATACATATAAGTTCTTTGGTCTCTTGCCATCCACTGATCCAACCCTACCTTACCTCTGAGATTTGACAGTCTGTTCCAAGCTTCTGGGTCTCTGTTTTGTTCAACAGTTTATTTTGTTCATTAGATTACACATATGAGTGTGAGATCATGTGATACTTGTCAATATGGTTTTAATTTGCATTTTTCTGATAATTAGTGATATTGAGCATCTTTTTAAAAATATATATATATATTTATTTCAGAGAGAAAGGGAGAAGGAGAGAGATATAGAAACATCAATGATGAGAGAGAATCATTGATCGGCTACTTCCTGCACACTTCCACTGGGGATTGAGCCTGAAACCCGGGCACGAGCCCTTGACCAGAATTAAACCTGGGACCCTTCAATTCTCAAGCTGATGCTCTATCCACTGAGCCAAATCGGCTAGGACTTTTTATATGTCTATTGGCCATCTGTATAGGAAAGGCTTTTCTTAAGTCACCTTTAGTTTCTGAGATATTCCTGATGGGCTGTGTAAGGGGTGGCAGTTTCTGGTCAACCCAGCTTCCCAGCTCTTCCCTCACCCCCACTGCTAGAGGATCATCATCTTCTTTGCCACAGTCCTATCCTGGCCTGAAAGTAGACCAATAGCCTTGATCTTTATTCTTCTCGGCCTGGCATGACTCCTTCACACACAGTTTATATCTCACAGCCAGATGTGAATGCTATGTGCCCTCTCTGTTGGAGCCTCTTCCTTCCCTAATGTGTTGATTTCTGGCTCAGTTTACCCACTAATTTTCCACGTAGTTTTAGCCCACCAGCCCTGCTCTTATCTCTTCTCTCTGGTGGCTTGCTGTCTGCACTCCCTACTGACTGATCTCCCAGCACATAGAATGTAGTGTCCTGTGGGGCCAACAGTGGATCTCTAGCTTTAAACTGCTTGTGTTGAAAAGCTGGCTCGACCACCTTTGAGTTTGGGCAAGTGACCTAACCTCTCCTTAGTTTCATCATCTTACTTTCTTTACCTTTCTTGGCTTCTTTATCTGTGAAACAGAGAAATAATAATATCTACTTCACAGAATTGTAAGAATTAAATGAGATAATACATGTAAAATACTTAGAAAATGCTTAGTAAGTATTACCTGCTCTCATTATTATTATTACTGGCTTACTCAGAGCCATGAAACCATTCATTGCCTGTTTGATTACAGATTTTGTCTGCTACATGAAATTGAGTTCACTACATCCGTTGGATATTGTCCATTGTGCTGCCTAACACATGAGTTCTAGCTGCTTAGCCTCCCCCATCTTCATCCACCTCCCTCATAACATCAGCTGTGTTTTTTAGGAAACTTCAAATCTCTTGCCCAACCAGTCTCATTTATGACCATTTGTTCTCTCCAGTTCTTGCTTTTCTCCCCATGATTGAATTGACAAAGTTCCTTCAAATTTATTGGCTTTAATTTCTAATCACTTGATTTTTATCTTTCAACCTTTACTTCAAACCTGAATAATAAAGGCATACAATTTTATCTTGGTGATCTGAAATCTTTTAGAAAATGTAATTAAGATTGTGAATCTCTAAGGTAAATTGTATGTGGTAATATTTACAAATACTTTTTTTGACAATGATCAGTCATCCTCTAAGAGGGATTAGCAATCTTTTGAATTAAAAAACTCAGATCTTCATTTATTATGCTTTTCTGAGTAGGAACAGGGGTGATGTCCCTGTCTGAGAAGAGGTAAAGGTGAAGGTAGCAAGAGTGGAGGGAAAGCAGGAGTGGAGAGTGGCTTAAAGCACATGCAGAATGTCTATGTGGTAAGCTTGTCTGGTGGGTGTAGGGGGTTATTCCAGGACATCCTGGGGTCAGCAAAAGTGACAGAGGATTGCAGAAAAGGGAGGGTAATTTCCCCCAGCCTTTAAAAATACAAATCACTCAGGGAAGAGTCACATCTTAAATCTTTACAAACTAATATCTTAATATTATGGGGGACGACATATAAAGCTACGTTTTAAAATGGTTCTTATATTTCAGTATATTTAAATTACATGTTAAGATATTTAAAAGAAAAAATAAAGCACAGCTCTTAAAAAAAAGAGTGGAAATTCTGAAATTCAGAGTGAACTCAACTGTTCCAGCATTTGCTAAGGACTTATGAACACAAAATTGGCTAAGACACATGTCTAGTTCTCAAAGAACTCACAATATAGTACAGGGTGTGGGTGACCCACACAGCACTGAATAAATACTGTTCAATGTTGTGGATGCCCTATCAGGCTAGATTTCCTCCTATTATAATGGGGTGAAGGATGGGCTGGCTCTGGGAAGTTTTATTATCAGGTATTCTCCCTTTTTACCCTTGTTTTTTGTTAATTGTATGTGTGGCTTTTTGTGCAAGTCATCTCAAATCCTTTTGAGAAATTGAAAATATCCTTTAACAATCAATCAATGAAGATAATCCTCTGATAAAGTAAAATCTGAATACATGAATCATAGAGTAATCTTAAACCATTACATATAAGACATCCCTCAAATAAGTAGGCTGTTCAGAAAAAGTCTCAGAGTGAATTAGCTGAAGGACTTGTCAGAGGTCATGTTTTTTTTCCCTGATTCAAAGAGATTATCTCTGGGTAATTTCCTTGCATTCATATGTCAGTCTCCTGTTCTTTTTACTCTAGCTGAGTCACAAAGAATCTGGCCAGGATTTTGAAGGAGGATTCTCCCTGTGGGAACACTGGTGAAATTCTGATTCTGGGATATTATAGGAGGAGAAAATGGGACCTGGCTAGGTGGATAAGAAGAGACGGTTAAAAATTTGATCCTCTGTCTAATTCCATGTCTGATCCCAGGGAGCAGGTTGAAGAGATACACTTTCACTCAGTAGCTCCAAAGCACAATCAGGTGACTGTGTATAGTGGAAATGTTTCCGATTCTAAAAATTAAGTCAGGGAGAAATTTTGTTTGGGCCTGAGAAGCAACATTGCATTAAATTAGACAAGTAGTGACAGAAGTAAAAAAATCATGTGATTTATATGGATTTGCATTTCTTTAAATCTTATTTTATGTAGTTTTAAAACAATTTTTATTGTTTACAATCAGCAATGTTAATGAGTAGTTTTCTATTTATGTTGTTAGTTTAGTAAATGCTTCTTTTATACAAAAGGAAAAAGTGCTAAATATTCAGAGAGATTGTCTGGCGAGAGATGGCTAGAGTACATGACAGTAATCCAGGGCTCCATTGTATCCCCCAGTCGCAACAACAGGCCTAGTGATCCCACCCAGGAAGAATTAACCAACCTTGCAAATCCACATGTACTGAGTGACAGTGAACATTAAATCATGCCAGGGACTGGTTGGCAAACACTTTAAATCAAGAATGGGGCGTATTATATTGTCATTTTTACTCCTGTATCCTCCACTGGGTGATAATTTTATGAGAGCAGGGACTACATTTTACTTACTTAAAATTACATCTCTGGAGCCTAACAGTCTGTCATTCATAGTGGGTATTTGAGAAAAGTTATTAAATAAACCCAAAAATGCGATGAGGGGTAAGGAGGGAAACAAATCAGGGAGGTAGGAGGACCTCAAAATTTAACTATATTTATTTTCCAATTTGCCAACAGTTCTTCTTGGCTTTCCCATAAGCCATAGATGGTTAACTCCACCTGGAAGGGCATATTAAGTATCAAAGACAGTCTTAAGTTTAGTTTTCAAAGTATAGATTTGTCTTTCCGTTGACAGTATATTTCTTAACAACATTATTAATTTGATTGGTAGTTTCTTTGCAGACTTAGAACTAATACTTGAGTGCAAAGATGTGGGTTTTCAGATCAAAATATATTTTCCATCACCTAAAATGCACCAAATCAAATAAGACTGTTGTCTCCAGTGAATCCTCAGCATGTGGGCTGTCCATTTTATAGCCCTGTTATGCAAGTGTCTATTTAATTCATCTGAATCAAGTGGAAACAACAAACAGAAGAGTTTTAACTGCAGAGATAAAGTAACCATCTGAATTACAAAGCCAAGAATGATTCCAAGTTAATGGACACACACTAGAAAAGGCTTAGGAGAGCCCAAAAGAACAGACACTGCAAAAATACAAGTGGGGCCTTGCAAATAATCTTCTATAAAGATTAGGGATTAGTGCTTTGAAAATATGATAGCACATAGAAAAATAGCATTGGGAACTGAAAAAGCCATCTTCTAAAGGAGCCTTTCTCACCCAGAGTGCAAAAGACGCCTTTCAGCCGGAGTGGAGTGTGCCACTGCCTGGTGCCAGGGAGCTGCAGCATTGGCAGACAGCTTCACACAACAACTTCCCCGCAGGAGTGCCAGCAAGGAGAGGCTTCCAGAGCGTGTCTGCACAGGAGACCAGAAAGCTCAGGTTCCTTAAGGTCTAAATAAAGCGATTCATTCTGACTAAGATTTCTCCTTAGACCTTGGTGACTCCAGAGACAGGAGCTCTGTTGGTTTCATTGTGTTATTTAAGACAATGTATTGAAGAAAATGTTAATAGGATCCCAGGACTGACTATGTACATTATACCACAATAAAGTACACATTATACACTTTTTGTCATCATCAGTCTCTCTATTTTATATACTGTTAGCCAGACTTCTTAGGCCTTCCTAGAATTTCAGTAAACAATTCCAGACATCCCAGAAACATTTTATGTAAAAGTACTATTTTTCAGTATCGAGCATATGAAAGTAAAAAATTGACCATCACTTCTTGGCAAAGGTACATTTTTAGATGGTAAGTAAACAGACACTTGTTTTTAAAAGGCAACAAACCTGGGCAAGAAGTAGTAGTCTGGAGATAAATTCAAGAGCATGAAGGATTGCAGAAAGGGAGGAGCAATCTGGGTGGAATGTTTGACAACCCTGTGGCTGCAAGCGTGGGCTGTGGACCAACAACGTCTACAACATCTGGCAGAGTCTCGGTTCCCCTCCTGCCCCCAACCAACTGAATCAGAATCTCATTGTTAAAAGGATTCCCAGGTGATTTGTATGCACACTGAAGTTTGAGAGCTCAATTCTGAGTAAATCTGCAATTGCTAGGGCTCTGAAACTTCTGTATGTATATGAGAAATACTTGGGGGCATTTGTTAAAAAGGCAAGTTCAGGGCTCCAGATCAAAGAGGTTCTGATTCTGTAGGCCTATGTAGTAGCTGGAAAACCTGTATTTCTAACAAATTTCCCAGGGGTTCTGGCACAGGTGGTCCTGGACTACATGTTAAGAAATCGCTACTACTGATAACAAGATCTGGTAAAGGAAGAATATGCTTATAAAATAAAATCTATTGAAGCAGTAAAATGTGTTGAAGCAGCCCTAGAAGCTTCTTTTCTGGGTGAGACATGATAAAGTTCCCTGGGTGAGACATGGTAACTGCTTACAGGACTACCACATGCTCATCTTCCTGCTTTATCTGTGTTCTAAGTGCACTGAGTTCTTTGCTATTTCCCACAATTCACTGTGCCACTTCAACAACTCAGTCTTTGGTATGCCATTTTCTCTGCGCAGGTGTCAGGGTCTGAAAGGCTGTGTTTGGATTCTAGCTTAGGGCATGTACTACTTTGGTGACTTCAGATAAGCGATTCACAATCTCTGACAGTTTCCTCAGATGTAAAATGGGTACTGTGGTACCTGTTTTATGGGGTTATTGTAACAATTACAACAGAAATAGTGTGTGTAAAATATATAGCACAGTGCATAGCATTTAGCAGACATTCATTATTGGATCACAACTACTGTTTGTACTTTTTAATTTGGTCTGGGGAAGTCACTTTTTCCTTCTAAGATTAGTTGCTCTCTGTAGTATTCCTTGGTGAGCTCATGCATCTGTAATCTCATAGTACCTAAACATTTCTCTCTGTGTCCTTTTTGACATGTGTTACTGTCTCTCCACTGAACTGTGAGTTCATCAAAACAAATAAGCAAAACAGACCAAAAACAAACCCTGTCTTACCCCTTTGTGCAGTTTTAGCACCTTGTATCTATACTAATAAAAGGGTAATATGCTAATTAGACCAGATATCTTTCAGACATCCATCCGGACGTCCTTCCAGGTAAAGCCACGGTGGCAGGGGCCGAGGCAGAGGCTTTTAGGGGCAATCAGGCCAGCAGGGGAGCAGTTATGGGCAATCACGCAGACAGGCAGAGGTGGTTAGGGGTGATCAGGCAGGCAGGGGAGCAGTTTAGGGGCATCAGGCAGACAGGCAGAGTGGTTAGGGGCAATCAGGCAGGCAGGCAGATGAGCAGTTAGGAGCCAGCGATCCCAGATTGTGAGAGGGTACAGGCCGGGCTGAGGGATGCCCCCCCACTCCATGCATGAATTTCATGCACCGGGCCTCTAGTATAATAATAAAGGCAAGGTAATTGTTTATATGCTATGCACTGTTCTAAGCACTCTCAATATTTTGACTCATTTAATCCTCAGAACAAACCTATTAGATAGCTACTGCTGTTATCTCCACATTAGAGATGGTTAAGTGAGGTTAAGTAATTTGACCCAAGTCACATTGCTAAGTGGTAACCTGTAATTTGAACACAGGCAGGCTAGTTTCAGAATTCACAATTTAGCAGTCCCTCAATGAAAGCTTGTTGAATTGCATTACACTGTGAATACACCAAATCCAGGTGAGGTCTTTCCCCCTCAGAAGATGGTGTTCTGAAAATGACAAAGAGCAAGTCAAATCATTGTTCAATTTTATGATGAATCTTATTAAGTTGAAACAATATGAAAACAAATTAGAGATATAAAATGTTTAGTGGGTTCCTTTTGAAAGGAAACCTCAAATCTATTATGAAATTGTGATAATAAACATTCAGATTATTTCAAAGAGCAAGATTTTATAGACTTCCTGACTCAGAGATTTCTTTCTTTCTTTGGTGTATGGAGGTACAATTTACATACCATAATCTTGCTCATTTAAGTTTGCAGTTTAATGAATTTTAGTAATCATATATAGCTGCATAACCACCACAGATAAAGAAAAATTCCATCCACCTGTTAAGTACCCTGTGCCGCTTTGCAGCTGATCCTCTCTTCTGACCCTTGGCCCTAGGCAACCATTGATTTGCTTTCTGTCACCATAGTTTTACCTTTTCCAAAATGTCATATAAATGGAATCATACAAAATGGTCATCTTATGTGTCAGGATTGTTTTACTGAGCATAAAGTTTTTGAGATTATCTGTGTTTTTTATCAGTAGTTTTTCATTCTTATTGATAAGTAGTGTTTCACATTATAGAGATACCATAATTTCTTTATCCATTTGCTAGTTGATGGGCATTTGGGTTGTTTCTAGTTTTGGATTATTGTGAATAATGCTGCTATGAACATTTATGTATCAGTCTACTTGTGGAAATATGCTTTCATTTCTCTTGGGTAAATACCCAGGAATTGGATTTTTTAGTCATATGGCAAATCTATGTTAACTTTATAAGATACTGCCACACTGTTTTCCAAAGTGGATGTACTTTTGTACGTTCCCCCAGCAATGTATTACAGTTCTGTTGCTTCTCTTCTTCACAACACTTGATATTGTCAGTCTTATTAACTTCAGCTATTATAGTAGATGTTTAGCGGTAGCTCATTGTGGTTTGAATTTGCATTTTCTTGATGATTAATGATGTTGAACATCTTTCTTGGGCCTATTGGCTATTTGCATATCTTCTGTGATTGTTCAAATCTTTTTATTCATTTAAAAAATTGGGTTATTTCCTTATTGAGTTGCGATAAATACTTTCCAAATAAATACTCTGATTATAACCCTTTATCAAATGCAAGGTTCGAAATTATTTTCTCTCAGTCTGTGGGTTGCATTTTTGTTTTCTTAATTGTGCCTTTTGTAGAGCAAATGTTTAAACTTTTGATGAAGCTCATTTTGTCCAATGTTGTTTTTGTTTTTTGCACTTTTTGTGTCTTGTTTAAGAAATCTTTTCCTAACTCAGTGTCACAAAGATTTTCTTCTGAAAGTTTAATAGTTTTTTACATTTAGGTCTACCACCATTTAAAGTTAATTTTGAGCCCAACAAAGAGATTTATTTATTTTATTTTTATATATTTTTAAAATATATTTTTATTGATTTCAGGGAGAGGGAGAGAGAAACATCAACGATGAGAGAGAATCATTGATTGGCTGCCTCTTGCATGCCCTACACTGGGGATCAAACCTACAACCCGGGCATGTGCCGCGACTGGGAATCGAAGCATGTCCTACTGGTTCATAGGTCAATGCTCAACCACTGAGCCACACTGGCCAGGCCTGGCATAGAGATTTAAATTTTGCTTTTGCTGGAGTCCTTTCTTCTTGCTAATGTGCCATATTGCTCATCATGTAACCAGTTAGGTGGAACATGGCCATGTAGAAACTAGAATAAGAGAGCATGTGGGTATGAGACTCAAAGTAACCTTTTAAAGCTGGTAGGTATTCATTTCTCAAGTCCCACAATAAATGGGATTGTTAAAATAAGCTTGTGACTTTTTTGTGGGGTGTGTAGAAAGAATGAGAGAGAAATATTTCATGGTAGATATGGAGTGCCAGTCATTTTTTGAAGTCATTAAACTTTGGGTAGACAGATATGTTTGAATCAGTTAACAGGATAGAATAAGGTCTGACTGAAATGCTTACTTAGGACTCCAAGTTTTGTTGAATCTTCTAAATATTAGTCCAAGTGATATTATTTTGTGTGGTTTTTACTTTTCTTCTCATTTCCAGGAAACACAAAGTTCTTTTTGGAGGAGGAAAAACACTTTTTTTTTTTTTTTTAATTGGTGCAAACCTGTTTGAAACAGGGAAGGACCAATCTTGGGAAAAAATTTCAGCCTGATGTCTTTTTTCCTAGCCTTCCTTTTGCCCAGAACCACTCCCACACGCTCTGTTCCTAAGATAGTCTGAAGTTTCAAAATGCCAACAAAAAATTCTCTGTATTTAGGCTGTTTTGGATTGTTAATTATTGGTGGCAATGGATGAGTGTTCAGCACCTTGGAACTTTTGCAAAAGAAACTAAATAAGGATACATTTGCTGTAGTTGGAAAAGTATTTGATGAACAGCTGACCTTTCAAATGTTTACATGAGTTGAATCTCTGAACTGCTAATGTTAGGAAGGTCCAAGTTCTAATTCAGACTCAGACACTGAATCCCTTTGTAGGGAAAGCCTTTAAATATCTCCAGTTTTTTCTTTTTCTTTTTCTTTTTTATAGGCTGACTTCAACCACCAATTAATTGGTTAATATTTGTGAATATTTTGAGAGGATGAAAGGCAGTTTCTCAGGGCAGTGACCTATTGTTCCCTCTCATGATTGTGGTTTGCCCCTCACCTGAAGTACGTGGGTAAGTCATGTGCCAAGTTTGCATTGTAAAAAGGAAATGGTTCTACAAGTCTTTAAACATGGGATGGAAAAATATGTTTCTTTCACTTGGAGCTTATGAATAAAGCTTCCACTGTTCTGAGGGAAAAATGCAAAAGGAAGCCTCGTTGTCTGGATTAGGTCACTTATAAATACCTTTAAAAATATTTACATAGATCTCCACTGAGTAACCATAGATCTTCGCTGAGCACATTCCATAAAAATTTCTTCTCAAGTAATTTCTTTAGGAAATTAATGCATATATATTTTTTGTCTGTGGACGAAAGGGGCCACATGCTAACCTGACAAGCTCCGGGGAGGCCTGCATGGCAGTCTTGCAAACTCGGAGACCTAAAGTAACCAAAGAGGATGGTCTGAAATTAAAATTCAACTAAAAGCAGTTATGGTGGTCAGTTACATCCTAGGCTGGTATCTTCATTGACAAGGTCAACCTTTACCTTAACTGAGCCTATCTGTCTTTTTGCATCTATGATAACATACCCTTGAAGTGTCTGGGTAATTTGTAACTTCCCTTTTTCTGGACCCCCTGGGGCACAATCAAATGTGCTGGGCGCCAGGACAGATGCTTCATTATCATGTTAATTGTTCCTGCACCCACCTAAGTATGTGTCCATCATTTTACTTTTTTCCCCAATCCCTGCTTTGCTTTCTCCCCCCTCTCTAATCTATCACCAATGGCTATCATGTAACCCACCTATGTCTCTTCCTTTGATTGCAATGTATAAATACAGATGTAATCCGCCATTCTCGGAGCATTATCTCAATTCGTTGAAGTTCTGCTTCCCTGCATATGTTGACAGTTTGGCTCAAACAAACTCACAAAAATTCTTTACAGGTTTCAATTTTTTTTTTTTTTATGTTAACATGTCTATTGTGTCTTTCAAGAACCCGAAGTTCATGGTGCTATTTTAACTTAAAGAAGCCAATGCATACATCTAAAAGAACTAGGTTGATGAGCTGAGGAATAAAGCTAGGGTTGAGGAATTCGGAAGAGTGTCTTTTCTATTGTGGCTTCTCCCCACCCCCACCCAGGCCCTCTTTCAGCAATTTTTTTTTCTTGCACTCAGTTGCTTTATTACGTGAGTTCCTCTTTTAGATGAGTTCCTGCATCCCTCAGCAAGTGCCCCAGGCAACGTGGATTTCTCACTGTAAGCAGTTCCACAACTCTCCCCTTGTGGTTCTGGACATTACACAGGGAGCAGCAGCCAGGGTGTTAGGTGGCCGAAGGGCACGAGGCCAGAGTGGTGAGGGATTGCGAATTTATTTGATCATCCGAACACCAGGTAGCTCCAGCACCTAGTGAGGGGAGTAAGCGGCTTTTAAAGGACTTTTGGCGTTTTTTTTTTTCTTTTTTTTTTCTGGGCGGAGACTTCTTTATGCAAACCTGGAGGGGAGAGAATGGAATATGGTCACAGCAGGTGAAAAGTGGTCTTCAGCAAAGGAAATGTCCATAGTGAAATGACCTGAAAAGCCAGGTGGGGCGAGGGGCGAGGGGCGAGGGGCGAGGGGCGAGGGGCGAGGGGCGAGGGGCGAGGGGCGAGGGGCGAGGGGCGAGGGGCGAGGGGCGAGGGGCGAGGGGCGAGGGGCGAGGGGCGAGGGGCGAGGGGCGGGGTATCAACTCAATTCTCAATTGCTCCACCAAACCTAACACAGGGCACTTCCATTTCTTCACTGGAAAATGCCACTTTGAAATTGTTCTAAAAGCATAGATCATTTTAGTTACATTTAGAGTGTGAAGGGAATTCTCAGGGAATTACATGTCTTAGTCATAGACCTCATCTCATTGCCAGAGGGAAAGAGAGGGTTGTAATGTTATGACTGGAAACAGGAAAAAGAAATCAAGACAGCTGGTCATCTCTGTTGCAATGTGATCTGGAATGGAGAAGAGAGGTCACATTTAGGTGTTTTATTTGATCTATATAGTGTTCAAAAATTAAAAACAAAACAAAACACAAGAAACAAAAGCCAAAATCCATCACCACCACCACCAAAAGTTTTTAACTTAATATTAACAAACAAAAATAACAAATAAATAAAAACCCAAACCAAACTTTCCAGATCTTGAGATTTCACATAAAAATCTAGAATCTCAGTTTCTTTTGGAAAGTTGGAAAATCTGGTGTCTCTGAATCTGCATTTTGATGTGGCAAAATTGACTAGATTGGAGCAACAGTGGCTCCTTTAGAAGCTCTAAAAGCTCATATTGCCAGCTTGTGCCCTGGAGAAAGGATCTGTAGGGTTTACATACTTAGACTGAAGGTCCAAATAGATCATCTTAAATCATTCTTTTTACTCTCTCGAGATCTTTTTTTTTTTTTGAATAGGAAATAGACATGGGAAAGCATGATAAGAGAATGAGTGGCTCTTTATCATGTTTTCCCATGTCAATTTCCTGTTCAAAGGACAGGAACTATCTAGAGAGAGTGAAAAGAATGATTTAAGATGATATATTTGGACTTATATTTGGTTCTTTATGGTCAGAAATTCATAAGGGTATTCAAATAATTTGAATTTAAATACTGATTCAAATATACTTCCTTTGATTCTTCTGAGGACAAGGTATATATGTGTTATGTATTATGTAGGCTTAAAAAGAAAATTTAATATTTTTCAAAATGACATTTATTTAGACATTTGGGGCCTTTTAAGAAAAACTTTGTAAGTGTGACCACTTGACAACAAACTAAACTAGTCTCCACTGTAGTCTGATAAGTACCAAGATTAGTATATTTATATCTAGAGAGAGGTAAAGTGATAATTGAACACATCAATACCTCTTTGCTGAAAAGTATGGGTTGATATCTTTTGTTTATACTTCTGCATTTATCAACTAGACATAAATTGCTTCTTAGACTAGGCTTCTTGGCATTCATTCTTTTTTTCTAATAGCATCCTGATTTTCTTCTGTGGTGTTATCTCTCTCCCATCTAATGTAGTCCTGGGGGTTTAGGAGGTGGTGGTGCTAAGTCAAACTACCTTGGATTCCCACTAGAGAAGCTCTCTACTGCTGGGTATGGGCTAAGGATGGGCATGTGACTCAAACTTGGAAAATTCAATTCTCCTGGTCATTTGAATTTTGAGTGGTGCAAATTCAGAAGTAATAGTTGAAACACATGCATTCCTGGAATATTGGTCTGATGGCCAGGTAGTACCTGGCCTTGTTCCTATCCTATTCCCAAATGTGGTTCTCTAGGGTCCTTGTTGATTTCATGAGATTCCCCAATGTTCTGTTTATTTATTTACTAGAGGCCTGGTGCACAAAATTCATGCACTGCAGGGGGCATTGTCCCTCAACCTGGCCTGCGCCCTCTCACAGTCCAGGACCCCTCAGGGGATGTCCGCCTGCCAGATTAGGCCTGATCCCCGGCAAACATCTCTTTCTCAGTCTGGGTCTCTTGCAGTCTGGGATCCCTCGCTCCTTACTGCCTGCCTGCAGTAGAGGCGGGAGAGGCTCCCGCCACCGCTACTGTGCTTAGTGGCCATGAGCCCGGCTTCTGTCTGAGCAGCGCTCCCCCTGTGGTAGCGCACTGACCACCAGGGGGCAGCTCCTGTGGTGAGTGACTGCCCCCTGGTGGTCAGTGTGCATCATAGCTACCGGTCATTCCGTTGGTTGTCAATTTGCATATTAGGGTTTTATTATATAGGATTATTTTTGGTGGAGTGGTTTTCCTCTGCATATAATCAGAGAGCTCCTACTGATATTTCCAAGCTCTAACTCTGTCTCATCACTCTCCTGCTACTGATTTGTTTCATTCTGCACCATCTCTTGCCTGGAATACTGAAATAGTCTCCTTACCAATTAAATAAGGCAGATTCATAAATATACATCTGCTAAAACATTTTTAAGTCAAATCAAGTAACTTCTCTGCTCAAAACCTTCCAATGAATGGCTCAACAGTTTATTCTGAGTTAAGGCCTAAATCTTTGTGATGCCTAGTAAGGCCCACCATGATCAGCCCTCAATTGTCTTTTGATCTTACTTCTACTACTTTTTTTCTCTTTGCTACACTATTTTTCTTGTCGGTCCTCTAATGCCAGGCATACTCTAACCCCAAGCATTTTTCACTTACTCTTTCTTCTACCTGATTACTTTTTTTCCAGATAGCCCCTTTGGCTATCTCTCACCTTTGGATTTTTGTTCAAATATTACATAGCTGGGGATACCTTCCGTGACCACCCTATTTAAAATATCAAGACCTCCCATCGCTGGCATTTCCCATGCATTTGTTAGCTTATTTTTAAATTTTTTTCTTATAGAATTTTCTTACCATCTAAAATACCATATGTTGTTCTTATTGCCTATCTATGCCTACTGGAATGTAAGCTTCAAAGGGGCATGTAATATTCACTTCTATATTCCCAGTATATAGAATAGTGCTTGGCACATTAACTCATTGAATAAAAGTGCCCCATGGGGGAGCAGTTATGTTTTATTTGACTATATCCTTAATGCTAGATATTAAGGATATGATGTTAGTTTTTGTTGTTGTACCTCACTGCTATAATTGCTAAAGAGGACAGAGCCATCAGGATCTAATTCTTTCATGTTTTCACTCTTGTTGATAAGTGGTTTATAATGATCATAAGGACTAATTCCACCCAGTATTTGAGCTCATGTCCATTTTTATGAAATTAAAAAAAAAATGTCAACCCTCTCAGGACAGAACTTGCTTAAAGAAAGTTTACCTATTCACCACTTTGGAGGTGAAGCTCTGAGGTTGAATCAAGCCAAAATACAATTGATCATTGTAGTCTGCAAATTTCATTTGCAAGTTCAATTGAAGTGTATGTGGAATAGGATCATGTTGTTAGTTTTCATAGAGGCACAGATTTTCAGGGTAGGAAAATGTATGTGTGTTTGCCTGGTCAGTCAGACATGGGCTGTAAACATAGTGCTCCCAGGGACACTCCTTGGAGGGAGAGAAAGGACTTAAGAAGGAACTATTACTTAGCAAGAAGTTTTGATCCCTCCATCCTCTTCTTCACATTTTCCTCTCCCCAACACATACCAATGAAACCAAATGGCATTGTGACCAAAAGATAAATGTAATTCTAATCTAAATTTAGTCCATTCTTTCAGTTAGAATATTTCTTTTCTTACTTTTGCAATTAAGCATTCTAATTTTCTTTTCCCACTCCAAAATTGTGTCTTTTAGGTTGGCAGAGCTTTAAATAGTATTAATCATAATTTCTAATTATTAAGCTATTTCAATGATTGACTAGAATTTCTATGATTATAGGATATTGTTGAATAATGGGGTACTTTTAGAATCTCACTGGACAGTTTCAAATTTGTTAGAAAAAATTACAAAGGCAAAAATATGAGTTTTGAGAAACTGTTTTTAGCTTCAAACACTAGCTTTTGTTCTTATTAGAAGTAGAGAAAAGGTTTTGCTGCAAACTTGGGATAATATTGCTTAAGTTAAACTTCTTTATAACAGGATGAGAACTTTTCTGAATTTCAGCAATTTTGAAATGCTGAGATACTTTCATTTTTCCTTTATAAGTCAACTCTGAAACTCAGAATTTATTCCTTGGATTGTGAATTCCCAAACCTCAAGAGCATTTTTAATCTTTTTTTTTTTTTAAACAACAACAAAAATAACACTGATAATATCTGAGTTAGATAAATCCTAGGTAGGGGCAAGTCCTCTTATATTAGACCTGCTATGCAAATAAAAATCTTGGGAAATGTGAGAAAACAAGTGAGGAGCCTAGTTAAAGGGAGTGGAGTTAACTCTCAGACTTCATGTGCCCTTTAAGAGGAACTGCCTTGGTCTCCAGTAGCCTCAGTGTCACTCAGCCCCATTCACACTGATTTTTATAGCCTGAAGTTATGAGGATTTTTTTCCCCCCAGCTCTAGAACCCTGGACTGGGGGTCTGGTGTGGGTCTGGGACCCCTTGTGCCTCATGGGGGTGGGGGTGGGGCTCTTCCCTCCTGACTAAAACACAGCACACATGAATGTCTGAGCAGCCCGTTCCATGCCTCGGCCTCTTTTACCAGTCTCAATGTGCTTTCTTCTTTACTTCTCTAATTGTAGGACTTCCATTCATCCAGAATTCAGTCAGTTCTTAATGATGGTTATTCTGTATTTCAGTTGTAATTCTGATGTGTTTGTGGGAGGATTCAAGTACTGAGTTTACCTATGCCACCATATTGGTTCTAAGTGTAAGAGTGATCGAGTTTTTTGACTTATAGAAATGGCATCTCTTTGATATGTTCTATTTTCATGAGAAATTCTTAGGATACACATATTAGGCTTATAATAATAGCTCCTTGAATTTGAATAAGTTTATGAGAAACACTCATACCCATTATTTTTGCCTGTTTACACCAGCTCTCTATGAAATCAAGAGGCATGGAAGCCTATAGGTTAGGAGATTGTTCATCATTTTTTGCTCTGATCTTTAGACCAGGGCTTGCTTTGTTTTTACTAACAATGTGATGGGCTTAATAAATACATTATTAACTTGAAATAAAAATAATTTCCTTCCTAAAGGCTTATTTGTAAAATAATGATGGGGGGGTGGGTTCATAAATTAAGTTTCTGACACCTTTACATTGTTGCAATGAGTTTTAGGGTTTTATTTTAAGAAGCAATTTTCCAAATTGAAATTCAGCATGGTGGAAAAATCAACTCTGGCCTATCTGCTTGAGAATTGTTTACTTGGTGAATTAGTAAAATGGTTGTTTTTTTCCAAGGCTGGCTTCTCACTGGGGATTCCACAGAGTACAAAATAGTTTTAATAGAAAAGTCAACATATTGGAAATATCTTCTGAATTTTTAGACTAATGTACATATTGTCCAACTCCCCAGTGCAGAGACTTGAGAGATGATTTTGTGAATACTTATAATTGAAAATCTTACTTAAGGCTTGCAAACATATTTGACACAAAAAAAGGTCTGTCTTTTCTTAAAATTGTCGGCTTACAATTTTTCCTCCACTTTGCCTATTTCTTGGTCTTTTTATTTTCTTCTCAGAGTTCCGAGGTCTGAGGGTCTATTCAGTTGCCTCTTCTCTCTTCCATAAACAATGTTTCTCGTTGGTGCTGTCAGATAGGCAATATTTGTTTGTTTGATTGATTTTTCAGAACTTTAGACCTGGAAAAGTATTAAGTTTTCTCATCCAAATTTAATCATTCTGATCATTGAGATTGTTTATGTTTGCTCAGACTAAACTTAACCCATTTCTTAATTTTTTTTGGTAAAGATAGAGCTAATAAAACCTCCAAAAACTTTTATTAAGGCAGTTAAATTGCACTTAAATCTTTTGTTTTTTTCTCTAAATAAATAATCTAATTCCAAATATTTAAAGATTTTTAATTTTTAAAGATCTTTCTTCTTTTTTTTTAATACCCTCTAATTTTCAATATCTTGAAACATATACCTAACTATATGGTTAACTCAGATTTAACTGTAATTCATTAGAACTTTCAAATTCTTTTCACCTAATTGTGCAAACCCCTTAAGAACAGAGACCTTACTTTATTTCATATTCCTCTTTATATTTCTACTAGAGGCCTGGTGCACAAAATTCATGCACAGAGAGTGTGTGTCCCTCAGCTCAGCCTGCACCCTCTCCAATCTGGGACATCCCTCTCACAATCCAGGACTGCTGGCTCCCAACTGCTCACCTGCCTGCCTTCCTGATTGCCCCTAACTGCTTCTGCCTGCCAGCCTGATCACCCCCTAATCACTCCCCTGCCAGCCTGATTGATGCCTAACTGCTCCCCTGTCAGCCTGATTGCCCCTAACTGCCCTCCCCTGCAGGCTTGATCGCCACCAACTGCCCTCCCTTTCAGGCCTGGTCCCTCCCAACTGCCCTCCCCTGCTGGCCATCTTGTGGCAGCCATCTTGTGTCCACATGGGGGCAGCCATCTTGTGTGTTGGAGTGATGGCCAATTTGCATATTACTCTTTTATTAGATAGGGTAGAGGCCTGGTGCACGGGTGGGGGCCAGCTGGTTTGCCCTGAAGGTTGTTCCTTGGGGCATGGGGTGGCCTGGGTGAAGGACCTGTGGTGGTTTGCAGGCTGGCCATGCTCCCCAGTGACCCAAGTGCAGGCCCTGGTATCTGGGATTTATTTATCTTCTATAATTGAAACTTTGTAGCCTTGAGCGGAAGCCAGGGCAGGCCAGGGTGGGCAGGTAGCTTGGCTTCCTTCATCACCAGGGGCAACCCAAGCCTCTGGCTGGCTCCAACTCCGTGGCCACCGCCATATTTGTTCAGTTAATTTGCATACTCGCTCCTGATTGGCTGGTGGGTGTGGCTTGTGGGCATAGTGGAGGTATGGTCAATTTGCATGTTTCTCTTTTATTAGATAGGATAACATAAAAAGTACCTGGTACCTTCATAGGAGAAACATCATACATGATTATTTGCTTAATGAGCAAACTGATTGTAATCCGTACCTGTATTCATAATAACAACAGTAAACACTTTCAGCATTGATCTCATATATATATTAGGCAAGTTAGGAAGAGTGGTAACAAAACAATGCAAATTATTGTTATAGAACTAAAGGTTATGGCAGCTATTAATGCATAAACATGTATACTGAAGATAATGGTAAAGTTATCTCAATCTCATTTTATTTTATATCCTATCACTTTCTTTTCTTCATCCTTTGATGTTCAAATAAGACATCAATTGACTTTAATGAGTAGTCTTACATAGTTATCCTCCTCCTGCCCTTGATTAATTTTTTAAAATGACTATCCTCATTCTTAGGACAAAACCTCAGGAGGGGGCAAAGATGGGATAGTTTATGTGAATGTCAACTGCCCACATCTTACCAAGTCAGGCTCTGATTCTGTGCACATTATTTTAAGTCTGTTATTTAACTAGGATTACTTTGCAGCCTTTAAGAGCAAAGCAATCATCATATGTATTCTCCAAAGTTGATGATAGGTTTTTGCTTAACATTTTACATCTAAAGTGCCTTTAAATTCAAAGAGTAAAATTTTGGGTTGCTAGTCCAGTGATTAAAACTCTATAAATGTCATATTTTATGGATAGATATGAATCATTATAATTTATTTATAGTGACCTCAATGATTTCCTTCAGTGGTTGGGCATGCATTTAAAGGTTAGCTCTTTAAAGTTCAAAGCTAACTTAGATGATGAGGAACTTACTTGATCAGTTATGTGAATGAAGTTTTTATCTGATGTGAGGCTTTGTGGAAGAGCTTTGGAGTTTATGCTGCCTGCCTTTGAAATCCTGGCCCTGCCATTTGCAACCCAGGTGGAAAGTGCCAGATTGGACATTTTCCTATCTGTTTCTTTATTGGCAAAAAGGAAATAATAATAGTAGTTTCCTCGTAAGGTTGTTATGAGCTGGAAGTAAGATACTTAGCTTAAAGTGGTCAGTTAGTACTCAGTAAAGTTCAGTATTGTTGTTATTCTCTTTCTATGAAATACTGTGTGTGTGGAGAGAGAGAGAGAGCGAGAGCAAGAGCGAGAGCGAGAGAGAGAGAGAGAGAGAGAGAGAGAGAGATATCTGCATGACTGTGCAAGAATTACCTGACCCCCAGGACTATTTCAAAGTCTATTCCATAGGACTTCTCCTCCTCTATTATTTGTTGCTGTGATTTCCATTTTCAGGTTTTAACATTACTTTCTAAGAGAAAACAGTGTTGAACAGGCATGAGAGGAGATAAAGCTTAACTTCTAGAGTTCTTAGTTATGATCTCTGGTAGGATTCTTGCCCCCTTAAAGAGATGTTCTCCATTCATTCAACCTATTTTAAGGCAAAAAGTGCCTGTTTTCTCCTTCCTTCATGAATATCCTCTTCTACAATGACAAGTATAGAAGGTGGTAGTCTTGTTTGATGGGGTGACCTTTATCTGTTGCAAATTTCTGCTTCATACAGGAATGGTCCATTTGTAAACCCAGCACAAAGTCTATTATCAATTTCTCAAATTCAAAAAGTTCTTTTGTTTGCTTAGTATGGGATTTCTGACTTTATAAAAAACTGTATCACTGCAATTTTGTGGGGTGTCTACATTGAGAACATCTGTGAAATTTACCTTTTGTAGGAATATTGTTGAAGATGTTTTTCATTCCATTTATTTTCTTCAAAGACTCTTGGGAAAAAATTTTGTTTTGCTTTATTGTCAGCTAATTATTGATTTATTTTCCTAAGTAATTATTCTGTTTTAGTTTAGAAATTGTACTTTTTGTAACTGATGAGGCTCATCATTTCTGATATTTTGCTTTTTAAAATGTGTTTTAATTGATTTTTTTTTAGAGGCAGAGGAAGGGAGAGGATAGAGAGATAGAAATATTGATGAGAGAGAGGAACATCATCAGTTGGCTGCCTCCTGCACGCCCCCTGCTGGGAATCAAGCCCACAACCCAGGCATGTGCTCTGACCTGAAATCCAATCAGTGACCTCTTGGTTTATGGGTCAACGCTCAACCACTGAGCAACACCAGCTGGGCTGACATTTTGCTTTTTAAAAGTTAACCTAATTTTTTTCTTTTTGTGTGTGTGTGTTTACATTTTGATTTGGTCACTTTGTATTTTAAATATCTTAAGCTACCTTAAGATTTCCTGAAGCGATGGTAGTATATAAAAGCTGTTGTTTGTAAATATTCAAATGATGGCATTCTAAACATCCTTGATTTCCTCATAATAATTATAGTTATCATTTGTTGATCTCTACATGCTACACTTTGTAAATAATCTCTTAATTGCCACAATAGCTCTATGCAGAGGATGTTTTTCCTTTTTTAGAGCTGAAAAACCTGAAGTATAGAGAAGTAAAGATCATAACATAGTAAATTAGGAAGTCATGTTTTGGGCTCCAGTTGTACCCAAAACTTGAACCATAGTTTCTAATTTCTAGAAAAAGGTGAGTCAGCCTTTCATGTTTTAGAGGCCTACTAATTTATGTTTTTTGAATATTAAAGGACTAAATATGTTTGCTACCCAAATCTTCATTGGCATTGGCATTTGAACAGCTCAATGTTCTGGGCCTTTAAAATATGTTGAAGTAACTTAGCGTTATTATCAAATGTCAAATTACACATTATGGAGGGTATAAAAACGTTTTTATTTGCAATCACTTCCAAGATAATTTTACCTAAGTTGATTTAAAATTTGTAGAGAGTAGCCAGAGGAGATCATTAGATGCATTACTACAAATTGTGATTTTTGTAAAGTTGTGAAATTCTATAATTGTTCTTGTGAAGACTGTTATTTAGGGACCAATTTTACTGTTGTTGTTGGTTTAGAAGTGAATTGTAAGTTAATATAAAAATGAGCAAAAATACTTGACGGTTGCCACTTGCTGTGCTTGAAAGCTGGAGTGATTTATCTCAGCCACACCTCCTGGTTGTACTGATGAATTTGCAAAGGAGGGGAAGAAAGAACAGCCTGTTTTCTTGAGCTCTGGATTGAGAAATCCGAAGACCTGTTTTCTTTATTTTTCAAGTACCCTTTATGGTCTTTCTACAGAATATTAAGCGACAAGAAAAAAGTGTTTTTTTTCTCTTCTTGTTTCCAATATCTTACATTATTTTTCCCTTTTCCAAACAGTTTTGGAAAACATTCTCCTTCCAGGCATTTAAAAGCTTTTTTGGCATCTGATGCTGTGTTAACAGCAGTGGTTGGTGCAATTTACAATAGTGTATTAAATGTAAATCTCATTTTTACATCATTTGCTTAAAGTAATGATAGATGTGTATTATGAATTAGTGCATATCTAGTCCTGGCTGTTGAGCTGTGTGGAGGTAAGCAATTACGTGTTTATTTAAGGAGTATTAATGCGTTTCTACAACTTAATTTTTGTTGTGTTTTTTTCAGTTTTGAAACAGGCCCTGAGGAGTTTTTATGTCCTTGAGTTAGGTAATTTCTGTTCTGGGAAATAGACACTGAGCAATTAGATTAAATGAATTTAAGCACTTTTTAGAATTTTAAATTAACTTCTGACATAAACCTTTCTCATCTGAGTAACTTCTCAGCCTTGAGTTTTTTTGTGGCATGCCTCATTCCCTTTGTGTGATTGAAACATTGTTTTTAGGATATGTGAGCATGTAGTAGTTTATCTCAAAAGTTTTGGGAACCCCTGAGGAGTACAGAGAACCGTGATATTTTCTAAGCTTTTCTGGTCTCTATCCTTGAATGGGAACATTTGTTTGGTTTCAGCTGCACTGTGTTTGATTTTAGTCTAACTGGAGTTTCCTAGGCCCTGGCCTCTGCCCAGTTCTGTTTTCCTTAGCACACTCACCCTCAGTGGATCTAACTTTTCTCTTTGAGTCCTTAGTTCTCTAGAGACATTCTGGCTTCTGGTTTATTTTTTATTGTTGTTCTAGGGTCTGTGCCTTTACCAAATTAGATCTTTCCCCCAATTTAACCTTGCTTTTTAAAATAGAAGGCGAAAGTGATACTGTCCTTCAATCTTACTTAATTTTCAGCTGAGGTTTGTGTTAGAGAAGCAAACCTTACTGAAAATGATTTGATACTGGTTTTCTCAAATCTCCCAAGGGTGGTACTTAGGTAGTAACCTTCTGGATGCACTGGAAAGAAGTTAACTCATAGCATCCAAAGGATGCCTTTGAGCATTAGGACTCGATTCCCTTGCAGAACCCCAGTTTAGAAGGATGGCAAAACTTGCTTTAAATGTATACCAAACAAAGGAAGGGGCAGGATGACAACACTTCCTCAGGGCCTACATTGCACCAGGCAATGCACAGGGAACTTTAACTGTAGTATCTCGTTTAATGTAAGACCTGACTTGAAAAACTGTGGAAATAGGGCCATTGATAGAGCTTCTATGAGACTCCTCCCCTGCTCCCACTTTTTAAGGCTTACAGGAGACTCAGGCTAAGTTGAGTAAGTTTGATTCCTCCTGCAGCTGGAATGATAACACAAGGACCCTGAAACCCCTGAGCTGCCTGATGGTAGGGATTTTCTATAGCATCTGGAGTTTCTGTCCTATGACAGGTAAACAATAATTTCTTTTGGTAAGATATTTTTAGAAAAATGTAGTCTAGATGGGATATACGACACATAGTTAGTCTTAATTTCCTCCAAGATAGTTTTGCATGCTTTTATTTATGATTTGTGGAGATTTGAGATAGATTATAAATCTGATTATGGCATTGCTGAGCCCTCAGATCTTCACTAAAGTGAGTCAAGACTCAGAGAAAGTTAGGTGTGAGTGGATTTGTTTTGCGAACCTGTGGGTGAGAGAGGAAACTACCAACAAGAGCACGTGTTTTTTCTCCGAAAGCCTCTTATAAGAAGCTGGGATGTCCTGCTTCCTGGGCCTCTGGATGCTGCTGCACCAGATGAGATGAAGCAGATATGATAACAGCATGCTCCCCATTGGGAACTGGCATGAATCACTGCTCTTATCAGGGAGAAATTGCTCATGGTAATATGAAGACCTTGATACAAGAATGACTGTCACTGGTACAGGAATGCATCAAGTAAGAACTTGTACCATGTCTAGTCCCATTTGAAAACAACTAAGTTTAGAATGACATCAGAGATGTTTTCCTACATTATTTGTACAGTGTGACTTCAGTAATAGGGGCTCCAGTGAAATCACACAATCATTTATGAAATGTAGCAAGGCTTTGACGAACATAAAATCTATACAGTTTCAAATATTATGAAGCTGTTTATAAAAAGTATTCATTATAATACTATTGTCTTGATTACTTTGGGTGTTTCTCTCCCCCCCCGCCCGCCCCCTGGAGTGTTGCATTGTAAGGCATACCTTAAATTAATTGTGCTTTGTTGAAATTAATATGCCAACCCTGTGGCATTGCATACAGTGCCATTAGTTTTGTTAAGAATATATTTACCAAATAAGGAAGCCATCACACATTGTAAAAATGAAAGGGGCAAAAAAGATAATGATTGAAGGGCTGACAGCAGTGAGTGGAGGCTGGAGGTGAGTACACAAGAGGTAGAAACACAGGCTGATGATGAGATCCTAAGTACCTGGGGAAAAGAGTAGCCTTGGATACAGTTTTCCCTAGGTACAGAGCAAAGGTTCAAGGAGGTCCTATGCACATCTCAAGAATTAGGGAGCCCTCAATGATGTCTGTATAACTTCAGTCAACATCTCCAGTTCTCTCAATATTGCACTACTTTTACTCTTCATTCCAACCCTCACCATCCGTCCAATCACTCAAGCCAAAACCTAGGAATCATTCTTGACTCTCCTTTTTCCCTTACTTCACATAGCCAACCGTATATTGTAGTTCTATTTCTAAAATAACTGAAAATGTTTACTTGTCTCATATTTCACTGCTACCCCTGGTTTCAGGACACCCTCAGTTCCTTCCTGAACAGCTGCAAGAGAATTCTACTCTCATTCTAAGCACGCTTTTCCTACTCTTGCTTT
The DNA here is from genome assembly GCA_026230045.1 of Corynorhinus townsendii. Classification (NCBI taxonomy): domain Eukaryota; kingdom Metazoa; phylum Chordata; class Mammalia; order Chiroptera; family Vespertilionidae; genus Corynorhinus; species Corynorhinus townsendii. Next base: position 29,275,282 of record JAPDVU010000012.1, read on the forward strand.
GGTGCTCCTTTCTTCCACCGCAGAGTGATACATGAAAGCTAAATGAAATCAAGTCTCATCCTTGTTTAAAATCTGCTAGTGGGTTCCCATAAGTCTGAGGACAGGCTGCAAATGCCTACAGTGCTGAGGAGGAAGCTGGTCCTGCCCCCTGTACCATCCACTCTCAATAGGCTATCTCCTGCCTTAGGGCTTATTTTATTTTGACAAACTGAAAAACACATTTAACATTTCCTTGGAAGGAAAGCTTGAGCCCAAACATGATGATATATATATTTTTTATTATATATATATATATATAATAAAAAATATATCACCAAAAATTTATATATTATATATAAAAAATATATCACCAAAATTTATATATTATATATAAAAATATATATATATATATAATATATATATATTTTACCATCTAGAGTAAATCTGGCTTTAGTATTATTTCAGGTACTGAAGCTTTTTATTATAAAATAAATTTAAACATATATATATAAAAGTAGAGAGAATAAAATAAGACTATAAACCCAGTTTACCAACTATCAACTGGTTGGGCTTTTATTTTTGCTTCCTCCTGGACATGTCTTTCTTCTTCTCATCCTGTCACCATGTGCTCATCCTTCCATGTCAGTTCAAATGTCCCTTTTTGTGGAGGTCTTCCCTTCTGTCCTACTGAAATTGTCCCTATTTACAGCATTGCTTTCTTTCTGAGCACTTGTTAAGATCTATGACTTATTTATGTACTATTTCTCCTCTGTCAGGGACAGGAATCTGTGGCCTTTTCACTGCCATATTCCCATGGCCATTGTATAGTGAGCTCTCCGTAAACGTTGCTTGAGCGAAAGAATTACTTATTCAGGTGTCCTCCTGTGTCTTTGGGAACCACTGCCTTACCACCAATCTCTCTCTGTGGCTCAGAGAAATCCATGAGCCTTGCTATCCTGCATTTTGATCCTTAACTAGCTCTTTCCTACTTCTCACACCAAAGAAACTTCCTACAAATCACCTCAGGCAAATAGGCCTCAGGTAGAGTTAGAGAGCAATCCTTATTACCATGTCAGGTGAGGATTTAAAACGTTTGTAAAAAAAAAAAAAAGATAATAATAATTGGCTAAAATTTGACCATAGCCTTATTTTCAGGAGCAAAATATGGGAAATTGGCTGAAACTGAGAACCATAAGTACAAGTAAGTTTCCATTTAAAGCAAACCAAAACATATTGCAGTTACAGTACATGATGTACTGGAGGGGATTCCTCGCTTCCCTCATGAAAAAGAGAATGTTGTAGAAAAACTCCAGGGCCCCAGAGCCAAGACTAGAGCCTAAGGTTCCTGACTCCTATTACAACACTTTTCCTGTTCTTTTGCCTCTTTCTCACATCCTTTTCTCTCAAAATCACCTCACTGAATAAGATTTAAAATTTCTAGGGAAAAAATACACTTTTTCATTACTGTTTTGAGACACCTTTGACACCAACAAAAACTGTCCTTTGAATCAGAATAGACACATTTGCAAATCTCTGTGTTCCTTTGTGAGATCCTTTGTAGTTAAGATGTATCCATTATGTGACAGGCATGGTTACAAAAGAAAGCACTATAATTTTGCTGCCTCTGGGGCCTGATTTGCCTGCAACTTCTTAATATTTCTGAAGCTCTAATCTGCAATACATTTATGTTTTTATTTGGTATGTAGATTCCTCTCTACCCCACTCCTTGTAGTATATTATCTTTGGTCCACTTTTCTAGAAAACTTAATATGAAATCTAGTGGGTGTGCTTCAAGTTTGCATAAAACATTCGGTAGCTTCCTTATGACTGGGACATCTTTTTCTTCTATTTGCAAGATTGGTGCTAACCAGGTTGGCCATAAAACACTATTGTTTTACTTCTCTTTATTCTTTCAGTCCACAAAAACTCTAGATCTTCCTTTTTATTTTTATAATCTTTCAAATTTAAGATTAGTTATTTGCTATTTCTCTATTAAAGACTTTTATAATTTTCTTTACTTATTTTACTTCTAAATGCCTTCCTCTATCCCTTTCTACTTTCCTCCCCTTCCTCCTTCAAAACACATTCATTCACACTGCTTTGTGTCAAACAGCATATGATTGTAACAATGGCCAGGTGTTTGGTATTAGATTGAGTAGCTTTAGATGCCATCTGTCATCTGTACTGCTGAATGAAGCTTGTCATGTGTTGAGTGTAGGAGCATTCGAGCCATTCTCAAATATTCTGCTAACTTTTCTTTTCTAGCTTTTTCTTTTTAGATTGGATTTGTGCCTCTTTATTATATCCTGCGGTTCATGCTGACTAGACTTCTGGTTTCAGACCTTGTCCATGGTTGTTGTTATCACCTGAATTGAATTTATTGTTTTGGTTCTCCTGAGTATGACTTGGTACTTATGTACACTGGACTTCATTTTATTTTTTAAAATGCTGTTTCTCTGAATTTTCACAGGCAATTTGAACTCTTTTGCCAACTTCTAGGAAGTGAACAATTGCACTCACTTGGAGGCAAATACATACGGACTTACTGGATTCATTTCCCTCATGTAGGTCACTGATAAAAAATAAACAACTTGATGCTTTTTCTCTTGATGCAGAAAGTAGGTTACTGTGGTCCCATGGAGAATATCTTCTCATTTTATTGTTACAATGTTGCTTCTATACAGTGATCAGGTGAGTCCTTGCTGGGGCTCTGTCATCCATTTGTTCTGAACACCCCACAGCTAACTGTAACATAGGCCAATCATGTTTGAAGTGTTATTTCATTTTAATTTTAATACTAGGGGCTTGGTGCATGAAATTCATGCACGGGTAGGGTCCCTAGGCCGGCTGGTGATCAGGGCCAATCCGGGCCTTCTGGCTGCTGGCCAGGGCCTTCCTTCATTCTGTGCTGGCCCCGGTGGTCAGCACACATCATAGCGAGCTATCGAACTCCTGATCTTCTAGTCAAACTCCCGAGAGACACTTTGCATATTAGCCTTTTATATATGTGTACATATAGATATGTGTATAAAAGGAATAATTAGAGATTAATCTATAGTTGCATCCTACTGTCTTGTGGTAACTGATTTTTTTTTTCTTAATTAAATCTTTATTGTTCAGATTATTACAGGTGTTCCACTTTTTTTCCCCCCCATAGCTCCCCTCCACCTGATTCCCCACCCCACCCCATGCCCTAACCCCCCACCACTGTCTTCATCCATAGGAGTAAGATTTTTGTCCAATCTCTTCCCGCACCCCTCACACTTGCTTCCCCTGAGAATCGTCAGTCCACTCCCTTTCTATGTCCCTGATTCTATTATATTCACCAGTCCATTCTGTTCTTCAGATTTTTTATTCACTTGATTTTTAGATTCACTTGTTGGTAGGTATGTATTTGATGACATTTTGTTGTTCATAATTTTTATCTTTACCTTTTTCTTCTTCTTCTTCTTCTTCTTAAAGAATACCCTTCAGCATTTCATGTAATCCTGGTTTGGTGGCGATGAACTCCTTTAGCTTTTTCTTGTCTGTGAAGCTCTTTATCCGACCTTCAACTCTGAATGATAGCTTTGCTGGGTAGAGTAATCTTGGTTGTAGGTTCTTGCTGTTCATCACTTTGAATATTTCTTGCCACTCCCTTCTGGCCTGCATAGTTTCTGTTGATAAATCAGCTGACAGTCGTATGGGTACTCCCTTGTAGGTAATTAACTGTTTTTCTCTTGCTGCTTTTAATATTCTCTCTTTGTCTTTTGCCCTTGGCATTTTAATTATGATGTGTCTTGGTGTGGTCCTCTTTGGGTTTCTCTTGTATGGGGTTCTGTGCGCTTCCTGAACTTGTAAGTCTATTTCTTTCACCAGGTAGGGAAAGTTTTCTGTCATTATTTCTTCTAATAGGTTTTCAATATTTTGCTTTCTCCCTTCTTCTGGCACCCCAAAAATTCGGATGTTGCTTCGCTTAAAGTTGTCCCAGAGGCTCCTTACATTATCTTCATATTTTTGGATTCTTTTTTCTTTTTGTTTTTCTGGTTGGATGTTTTTTGTTTCCACATATTTCAGATCTTTGGTTTGATTCTTGGGGTATGTTGATCTACAGTTGAGTTTCTGTATATTCTTTATTTCAGACAGTGTATGCTTCATTTCTGACTGATCCTTTTCCATTTTTTTGGCATTCTCATTAAGGTCCTTGAAGGTCTCACTAAGCTCCTCAGAAGTGTCATCAAGTTTCTCGGCGGTTTTTAGAAGATTCTTGAGTAACCTTATAAATGTGATTCTGAACTCTATGTCATCCAGTAGTTTGCTTTCCTCCGTTTCTTTCATTCGTGACATGTTTCTTTGTTTCTGCATTTTGGCTGCTTCCCTGTGTTGATGGAGTGGCTTTGTGTGGTAGGTGACCTATAGGGGGCAGTAGCTCAGCCTCCCCAATCACCTGATGTGGATGCTCTTGATACACCCCTTTGTGGGCTGAGTGCAAAGTCTTGGTGTAGTTAAGCCTGAATTGCTGTTGGTACGCTGGGAGGAATTGACCTCCAGGCCAATTAGCTGTGAGCACTCCCTGTGTCTATAATGGAAGAAGTGCTGCGCTGAAGACATGCTTATGGGGCAGGACTTGTTTCAGTGGGGCTTTGGTGCTCACTGAGTCTGCCTCTTGAATGTGTCACTTATGGATGTGAGGAGTTGAAATCTGGTGTCTCACACTGACCACTAGGTACACTGGCTTCTGGATCTCCAATGGGGTGCAGGTCAGCTACTGTCTGAGGCCACTCAGCAGGAGCTACAGTGAGAGCTGCAGTTTTCTCCTCTTTGCTTGGGGTTTGGAGGTTTTGGAGCTGTCTGACCCGGGCTGCAAGTTTTCTAGGTTTCTAGGTTAAGCTGCGATAGGGCAGGCTTTCTTATGCTAATTGAGCTGCTTGGAGCTTGGGTGGGTTTGTAGGTTGTGTGGGGCGGGGTCTCAGGGCGTCACTAGGTTAGGACGTGGCAAACAGCAATGGCTGCTAGTAAGCCGGCTCTGTGTCCCTGACCGTGTCCTGGAGTCTTGTGCCCCAGTGCCATAAACAATTATTCCTGCACGCAGCTCTGCAAGCAAGCCACTCTCACTGGCAGACAGTCCAGCTTCTCCCTGTAGGAGTTTGGGTCCCCCGCGTCTCCCCAGAGACTGGATTTCAGAGTAATCGGGGGCTTGTCTCCGTTCAGGTTGAAAAAAGCAACGCACCCAGTCGCCCGCCGCCAGCCCGGATCACGCGCCTCCGTACCTCAGCTTTTCAGCGCTCGTGCACGTCTCAATGCTCTTTTCTCTTTCCTTCTAGTTGTAGAACTTCCACTCAGCCAGCTTTCCCGTGGTTCTGGGTGATAGACGTTTTGTCTTTTAGTTGCAGTTTAAATTGTTGTGGGAGGCAGCAGTTTAGGTGTTTACCTACGCCCCATCTTGGATTCCTCCCCCGAAGATCGTGGTAACTGATTTTAACAGCCAGGTGTGCAGTCTTCCAAAAATACTTAAACATAGAGGTACATACAGAGTATTTTAAAAATACTTTCACACTATACATATTATTCTGTAATTTTATTTTACCACTTAAAATTATGTAACAGTATCTCTCCACATTAATAGATTACATTACAATAAAAAATACCTGCATAGTATTCTACAATATGGATATGCTATAATTTATTTAACCATAATCCTATTAATAGACATTAAGGTTGTTTCTAAATTTTTCCCACCTAAAATACTGTATAATAACACTACAATGTTACAATGATAACTTTTATTATATATTTTTTCATTTTGGTGCTTTTATTGCTGACTTCCTAAAGTAGAAATCCCTAAATTAGGTCGAGGTGTTTATGTGTTTCTTATTACAATAGATGTTTCCATATTACTTTTCAAAATCTTACAGCAATTCACACTTCCATCAGCAATGTAAGAGAGTGCCCATTTTTCTGCATCCTTCCAAATACCAGATGTTCTTATTCTTTTAAATATAGGCAGGCCAAACTGATGGGTATCATGTTTTAATTCTATTTCCTTTTGGCCACTGATAAGGCCAATGACTTTTTAAAGTTTGTTTGTTTAAGTTTTATGGTCATTTGGATTTCCTGTCCTGTAAGTATTCTGTTCATAGTCTTTGCTTGTTCTTTTTTTGAGTTGTTTGTTTTCTTCTTTACAATTTGTAGCTCTTTATATTTTAGAACTAGTAATCTTGGATTTGCATTTCTAAAACTGTTTAATTTTAGCACAGTTTTAGATTTACAGAACAATTGTGAAGCTAGAATAGAATTCCTGTTACCCTCATTCTCTCTATGCTCAGTTTCCCATTATTAACATATTAACATTAGTATATTTATTATAATTAATGAACCAATATTGCTACATTATTATTAAATAAAGCCTATGCTTTATTCAAATGTCCTTAATCCCTCCCCTCCCCCCATGACCTTTTTTTGTTCTAGAATACCGCCCAGGAGATCACATTATACTGAATCATCAAGTCTCATAGGCTCCTCTGTGCTGTGAAAGTTTCTCAGACTTTCCGAGTTTAAGATGACCTTGACAATCTTCAGTAGTACTGTTCAAGTACTTTGTAGAATGCCCCTTGGGATTTGTCTGTTTCTTATGATTAGACTAGGATTATTGGTATTTGGGAGGAAAACCACAGAGATAAAGTGCCATTTTCATTGCATTATATCAAAGATTCATTCCATTAACATGACTTGTCATTGTTGGTGATCACCTTAAGTACTTGGTTGAGGCAGTGTTTGTTGTGTTTCTCCACTGTAAAGTTACTGTATTTTTCCATGTATAAGATGGACCCACTTTTCCAATCCAAAATTAAGAAATCAATATTTTAAACATAAAACAGAACACATTTTTATTTAGTAAATACCACTGGTATTGTTTACATACCAGTACTATGATATTATGCAGCATATCACTTTATTCAGCCTCTGTTGCATCACTGCTCTATTCTTCATCACTATTAGTTCCAAACATATCAATTTCTTCAACTTCCATCATATCACTGCTGTCTTCTGAGTCACTGTCTATATATGTGAGATCATCCTCAGTTCCATCCATGACATTACTGATTGCACATTTCTTGAAGGACTTCACAATCACCTCTTATTTGATTCCATACCATGAATTTAGGACCCAATTGCAGACCTCAGTAATGTTTTTTTTTTCCCACTCTTCTGTCGGTGTCGAGTTATCACCTGCTTTTTGCATCCATATATTCCATTCTTCTCTCATCAGGGCTTTAAATAGCTTGTTGATTAAAACATCTAGTGGCTGTACCTACCTGTAAGTCCACCAGGAATAACTGCTAGCTGTGTTTGCACATCTGATGCAACCCTTTTTGTCTTTTCTGTTAAATGTGCTCAGAACTGATCAAAGACAAGTAGAGCTGGCTTCTTTAAGAGCTTCCCAGGTCTTCTGGACCTTTGCAAACCAAATGGCCATACTATCTTCATTCATCCATCCCTTCTCTTGAACTTGCACAATAATGCCAGGTGATATGGTCTCTTTAGGACTTGTTTTCCTCTTAAAAATAAACAACTTTATCAGCAAGGGTTTAGTACTTATGCCAGGATTTCTTTTGGTCTTAGTCTTATAGAGTATACTAATTTCCAGGAGGCAGTTTAGTACCATCTGCATAGCATGAAAGCATAGCAGTATAGTGTGTCTTTTCATGGTCACTTGTTTGATTGCCACAGTTTTGATTCCTTTCACATCAACACTTCTTTTGGAAGGCACATCAAACTTGAGAGGCATCTCATCCATTTTTGCAATCTGACTTGGTTCAAAATCATATTTTTTCTGAAGTTGTATGACATAGAACTGAAACTGTTGGATTTTATCCTCATAAATTGGTGGCATTTTCTGAGCTAACTTTGTTTGTGTTCTCATGGCCAACCCTTCTCTCCTCATGAAATTGAAGCACGATTTTGCCTTTCCTGTAAAATCAACACTGTTCATTTTGCTTGCAAACATTCTTGCCTGACATTGAATAAGCTTGGTTGACACACATAAGCCACTCTGGCGCTGCTCCATAATCCAAGTGTTAAGCCTCTCCTCCAAGTTTGCCCATTTTGCTGGCTTTCCTCTTAAGGCCTTCTTTTCTGGCATCTTGAGGAGTTGTTCTTCCTGTTTTCTCCACTGTCTGATCATACACTCTGTGGGAGGAGTTCCAAATTGTCTCTCTGTTTCTATTTCCATGCTCTTTTGCATAGCTGATTACATTCAGTTTGAATTTTGCAGAGTAAGACAATCTGCATTCCATCCTGAGATTCCGCTGACCTCCTAAGTTATATTTTTAAAATTTGAATGCATTATGGTTCACTCTGTGTGCTGTAAATGACTACGGGGTTTTGACAAATACATATTGTCATGTATCCACCATTACAGTAACATATAGAATAGTTTCAATGCCCAAAAATATTTCTGGTGCTTTACTTATTCAATATCCATAACCACTGATATTTTTACCATCTCACTAGTTTTTCATCTTCCAGATTGAGATATAATTAGAATCATAGAGTAACTAGCCCTTTCATACTGATTTCTATCACTTAGCAGTATATATTTAATATCCACACATGTTTTATTTATAGTTTTATAGATAATTTAAAAATCATTGAATAATATTTCATTATATGGATGAATCAGAGCATACTTATTCATTCACTTAACGGAGACTTTTTGAGTTGCTTCCAGCTTTAAATGATTAGGAATACAGATCCTATTAGCATTCCTCTGCAGGTTTTGAGTGGACATAAGTTTTCAGCTAGGCAAATTGCACCTAGGAGTGCAATTATTGGATCATATGGTAAAACTAGGCTTAGCTTAGCTTTGTACGAAGCTGCCAAAATACCTTCCAAAGTAACTGTAACCATCAGTAATGAGTGAGAATTCCTGTTGCTTTACATTCTTGTTAGCATTTGTTATTGTCGGTTTTTTAAAATGTTAACAGTGGCTTTATTCATAACTGCCCAAACATGAAAGGACCAAGATGTCCTTCAATTGATGAAAAGATACATAAAATGGGGTACATTTAGGCAATGGAATGTTATTCAGTGAGAAAAAGAAATAAGCTATGGAGCCATGCAGGGACACATGGGGAATTTTAAATGCATATTACTAACTAAAAGAAGCTATCTAAGAAATTTACATATCATATGATTCCAACTACTGGACGTGCTAGAGAAAAAACTAAAAAGATCAGTAGGTTGAAAAGGGGTAAGGGTGGGAAGACAGAAGAACCCAGGTGTTTCCTATCTCAGGATTCCCCTGACAGCCCTCGTAGAACTCCAAGATCCTGCGAGATCCCACTGCCTTTGCGAGGAATGGTTGTGGCAGCGCATCTCTGTCCTGATGCCACAGTTTTCTGAGAGACCTTTCATGTTCCACACACGTTTTTGGGATGTAACCATTTCAATAGGTATGTAGAGATATCTCATTTTTGTTTTAATTTGCAATTCCCTAATGACAAAGGATGTTGAACATATTTTCACATATTTATTTGCCATCTCTGGTGAGGTGTCTGTTGAAATATTTTTTCCTTTTTTTTTTTTTTTAGTTGGACGGTTTGTTTTCTTATTGTTGATTTTTAAGGGTTTTTTGAATATTTTGGATATAAGCCCTTTATCAGACATATATTTTGCAAATATTTTCTGCAGTCTGTGACTTGTTTTTTCATTCTCTTAACAGCGTCTTTTACAGAGTAGAAGTTTTTCATTTTAATAAAGTCCAACTTACCACGTTCTTCTATGAGTTGTGCCTTTGATGTAAATAAAATTCATCACTACACCAAACACATATTCTCCTGTGTTTTCATCTAGAAATTTTATAGTTTTGCATTCTACATTTAGGTCTATGATCCATTTTGACTTAACTATTGTGAAAGGTGTAAGGTCTGTTGCACTCAGGGTGTTTTAAATTTTTAAAAAAATATGGAATCTAATTGTTCCAGTATCATTTTTGAAAAGACATTTTTTTTTCCCATTGAATTGCCTTAGCTCCTTCATCAAAGATTAGGTGATTTTATTTGTGTGGGCCTATTTCTGCACTCTCTAGTCCCTTGTCTGATATACCACACTGTCTTGATTACTGTAGCTTTATAGTAAGGCTTAAAATTGGATAGTGTGCCTCCTCCAACTTTGATATTTTTTAGTGTTGTGTTGGTAACTCCAGGTCTTTTGTCTTTCCATATATACTTAAGAATTTGTTTTTTCAATATCTATGAAATAGCTTGCTAGGTAGGAGCTTGATTGGGATTGCATTAAAGCCACAGACTAATTTGGGAAGAATTGACATCCTAAAAATGTTGAATGTTTCAAATCATGAACACTGATTATTTCTCCACTTACCTAGATTTAAATTTTTTTCATCAGATTTTTAGTTTGACACATATAGATTATGTTCATATATAGAAGTATTTTACTTTTCAAATATGTTTTTATTGATTGGAGAGAGAGTAAGGGAGAGGGAGAGATAGAAACATCAGTAATGTGAAAATCATTGATCAGCTGCCTCCTGCACACCCCTACTGGAGATTGAGCCCACAACCCCGGGCTTGTGCCCTGGCCAAGAATAAAACCGTGACCTCCTGGTTCATAGGTTGACACTCAACCACTGAGCCACACCAGCTGGGCCATAAGTATTTTATTTTCATGGTGCTATTGTAAACGCCATTATTTTTTTTTTAAATCAAATTCCATTATTATTGCCTCATTGGAAAGCAATTGGTTTTTCTATTAACGTGATATGCTGTGATCTTGCTATACTCCCTTACCTATCTGAGCCTTGGTTTCATCCTCTGAAAAAATTGGTGTATTGAACCTTCTTCAAAGGGTTTTTTAACGTATTTATAAGTGCTCAACAAATGGTCACTATTATCTTTATCTTTTATTGAGAAGTATCCTGTATTTTTTCTTGAAAGCATTTACTAGTAGATTACACTATCTAGCTATGTGACATCTGAGGAACAAAAGTGACCAGAGTATAGTTCCATCATGCAACTGCTTCTTCTGTGAGCAGAGAAATATCTTGGTCATATTCTAGGTTTAGCCACATTATATCACTGTTATAAATAAGTAATTTCCTTCTAATTTTTAGCTTTGACATTAACAATAGAAATGCTATTACATTTTTGTTGCAGGGAAACTTGATGGAGTTAAAATTTCACAGACATGAATAAAATGTCATGACTATAAACTGGACAGTTGAATGCTTATATGATTTACAGCAATTATAAGACAAGGCAAGAAATGTTATTGCCCTGAACAGTTGCTCAGTGGTTAGAGGATCAGCTCATGCACAAAATGGTCTTGGGTTCCATTCCTGGTCAAGGACATGTACCTGGGTTGCAGGTTTGATCCCCAACTTTGGGCAGGGTGCCTGCAGGAGGCAACCAATTGATGTGTCTCTTTCACATGAATGTTTCACTCTCTCTTTCTCCCTCCCTTCCACTCTCTCTTAAAAAAATCAATGGAAAAAGTATAGAGCGCACCTGAGAAGGCACATGGGCATTTCTTTAATTATTGTCAGCTGAATCCAGTGGCGTTGGCAAAGCCATGTCCAGGAAACATGCTTTGCCAGAGGCAGGAGTGTTGTCAGCTTGACCTTCAGCCCAGGTGCCAGGGGGTGGGTTTTGTTATTTAAATCCAGCTAAGCACCAGGAATGAATATGACTCAGGCCCACCCAAGAATGCACATAATCTACTTTGCCTTGACTTTTAGTAAAACTTCCTGTTTTTTGCTGTATAAAATAAACACACTGTATTGGCTCTGGTTCCTGTCCCTGTCTCTTTGTCAGAGGACAGCATTCCCACCCAGCCCCAGCTTTTTCCTTCCATCTGTGTCTGTCTCTTTCTTTCATTTTCTCAATCCCCAGCCACCCCTACTCAGGAACCGTACTGCTCTCTAGCTGCGCTGGACATGGAAAAGAGAGAAATATTCACAAAAAAGTGAGGATTAACAATAACAACAACAAAAAATTTTAAAAATGTTATTGATGAATTACTAGTAAGCAGAAGAAAAATACTATTATTTCATTACTTGAGGCCCAGTGCACAAATTCATGCACAGCCAGGGGGAGGGGATTCAGAAGGTTGGCCAGCTGACCCCGCCCCCAATCACAGTCGGGGACTAATAGGGCACTAGCCTGGCTGGGGGGGAGGGGCCCCGATCAGGCTGGTTGGCTGCTGCAGTGCGTGTCATAATGACAGGTCATTCTGGTCATTCCATCATTCCAGTCACTTGGCTTTTATATATATAGATTGATACGCAAGTGGGATTTTTCATTCTTGCACACACAGTTGGTGAAGGGAAGAAGTTGATGACTGCTGCCCTTCTTTGTCACAGTAGTGACTTTGCATTTCTCAGATTGACATCACAAATTAGGAACAACGTGGCTAGAAATATCTAAGATTTTGCTTAGCAGAAGATTTAATTGGAAATGTGCTTTTGGAATTTCTGAATTTGAATTAGTATGATTTTTGAAAGCATACCAAATGTTTGGAACATAGCATTTGCCAACCATGTAAAACCAGCATGAGTCCTGGGCTAGAAACTGGCCCACTAGGGTGATAGGAACCCATTGTTTCCTTTGCTTTAAATTGCTTAACCTTTCTTGATTTCTCCAGATATAAAACAGTAATCATACTTTCCATTATTTAGCTCATAGAATCTTGTAAGAACAGAATAGAATAATGTGGGCCTACAGTACTTCATTTGTTTTCCATTAGTTATAGGCCGAAATCCAAATTCCTTAGCAATATCATAGTGGCTGAAAACACAGGTTTTGGAATCAGACAAATGTTGTGAGCCCAGATTCTGACTCTGCCACACACAGCCATGTTCTTGGACAGTTTACTTGACCTTTCTAAGCTTCAGATTTCTCATCTATAAAATCGAGATAGTAATAGTCTCTTTATTGTAACAGTTGGTGTGAGAATTAAATTGGGCAATGTATGTGGGATACAAGCACAGGGTTTGCTACATTTTATGTGTTCTGTAAATGATAGCTGCTGGAATCTACATCACTATGGCATATAAGGCCTAGTTAGCTGGGTCTTTTCAACCTCATCTTCTGTTATTAACTCCCCTAAATTCACCTCTATTTATCCTGAATACATTTCTCTACATACATTACCACACACTCCACTTATCTCTGGACTTTTCTCCACCATTAGGCTATGTCTCTTTAATGTCAGATATGTTAGCTTATTTATGGTTGGATCTTCTTTAGTTAAGACATAGTGAGACTGTAGCAGCTGAATCAAGAAAATTATATAGAATTAAATTAATATAGGGAGAGTCATAAAATGTAAGAATTGGTCAGATAAATATCTATTCAGTGCATTAATAATAAAGTGGACAAAACTGGTTTGGCTCAGTGGATAGATTGTCGGCCTGCGACTGAAGGGTCCCAGGTTTGATTCCAGTCAAGGGCATGTACCTGGGTTGTGGGCACATCCCCAGTGGGGGGCATGCAGGAGGCAGCTGATCGATGTTTCTCTCTCATTGACGTTTCTAACTCTCTATCTCTCTCTCTTCCTCTCTGTAAAAAATCAATAAAATATATTAAAAAAATAATAGAGTGAACAAAAATCCCTGTGTACATATAATATTTTAAACTAGCGGTCAGTGGTGCAAACTAAATATAAACCTATTTTGTTTGATTTCTCTCTCTCTTTTTCTTAATCCTCATCTGAAGATATTTTTCCATTGATTTTTTTTTTTTGAAGAGAGAGAGAAATCAACTTCCCTCCTCTGCTGGCCTGGTCACCCCTAACTGCCCTCTTCTGCAGGCTTGATCACCCCCAACTGTCCTCCCTTGCAGGCCTGGTCCCTCCCAACTGCCCTCCCCTGCTGGCCTGATCGCCCACAACTGCCCTTCCTTGCAGGCCTGGTCCCTCCCAACTGCCCTCCCCTACTGGTTATCTTGTGTCCACATGGGGGCAGCCATCTTTGACCACATGGGAGCAGCCATCTTGTATGTTGGAATGACAGTCAGTTTGCACATTACTCTTTTATTAGATAGGATAGAGGCCTGGTGCACGGGTGGGGTCTGGCTGGTTTGCCCTGAAGGGTGTCCCAGATCAGGGTGGGGGTTCCCTTGGGGCATGGGGTGGCCTGGGCGAGGAGCCTGTGGTGGTTTGCAGGCTGACCACACCCCACAGTGACCCAAGCGGAGGCCTTGGTATCTGGGATTTATTTATCTTCTATAATTGAAACTTTGTAGCCTTGAGCGGAGCCAAGCCTCCTGCTCACTCTGGCCGCAGACATTTTTTTGGGATTTCTTTATCTTCTATATTTGAATCTTTGTAGCTGAGGCCAAGGCAGGCCAGGGCTGCGGGAGCTTGGCTTCCTCCATCTCTGGGGGCAACTCAGGCCTCCTGGTCTCTCCAGCTCCGTGGCTGCCACCATTTTTGTTGGGATTTATTTATCTTCTATAATTGAAACTTTGTAGCCTTGAGTGGAGGCGTGGGCCTGCCAGGGTGTGCGGAAAGCTTGGCTTCCTCCCTTGCTGGGGAAACCCAAGCCCCCTGCTTGCTCTGTGGCACAGCCATCTTGGTTGGGTTAATTTGCATAGTTGCTCCTGATTGGCTGGTGGGCGTGGCTTGTGGGTGTAGCAGAGTGAATGTTAATTTGCATATTACTCTTTTATTAGATAGGATCCTATTCAAAACTGCTGTTGTTGATTTTGTTCTGTGCTCTTCTGAGAAGCCCTATGGTTTCTGAAGATGAATTTGAGTTATTTATGGAGATGGTGGCTTGTGTTAGTTGACCCCTGTTCCTTGATAGCCCTATGACCCAGGGGCATGTGGGATTGGCCACATGGTGACAGGGTTGATGGACTATGTACACCTATGTTAGGGGCAGTGTAGGGTATCAGGCCAGTTTACAAGTTGAGTTCTTTTGGAGTGTACACTCAAATTTTGACTACTTGAGTAATTGAATGTTTGTCACTCTATGGCTTACAAGTGCAGCCCATAAATTCCCGTGCTTAGGAGAATACCCATGAAAAACAAAGGGAAATTACTTAGCAACAATTTAGTTAATTTAGTCAATGTAGACACAACAATTTGCTATATCATATTCTGTTTTGAAACTTGAATTGTACACTTTTTATTGTTTACACTGGCCAAATTGAGCATAAAATTACCAGATCACTTTAGTCCATGTTTTACAGATACAGTATAAAAGCCAGATTAAGTAAAGAGATAGTATTTTTCTTTGAGCAGAATGTGGGAATTTGAGGTTCTTATCAGACTTTGAAACCTGTGAATGTTAAACTACACTAGGTTGGTACTTCCTGTTTTTACTTGTTGAATTTATTTTCTTCTTTTGAAACTCAATGTGAGCTTTCAACTGTATAACCTTTAATGCACTGATGTGGGAAGAGATGTTGGTAGAGTTGTAGCCAGGAAAATATTTAAAAATTTATTCAAGCACATTTTGTATCATTTAGTTTAAGTATAGGAACACATATGACTTACATGGTATTTGGTAACCTCTCATTTCTCTTTAAAAATGAAGTGCATCCAAAACACCTTCATGAGGCATATACTAATTGGCTCTTACTGCTTGCTAGTTATTGTGTGATTACTTAATCTTATCGAAGCAGACATCCGAAAGGAGACCTATTTCCAAGGGACAGTATGACTCAATGGATTAAGTACAGACCCTGAAATTTGACACTCTGGTGCTTCTGACTTATTTGCCATACTCCTGGGAATATCAGTCAACTTTACAATGTCTGAATTTCAATAAAGGGTGTAATGGTTATCTTTCTCATACCTCCAACATAAAGGTATTATAATGACTTAAAGGTAAAATTGTAAAAGAAAAGTAATATAATTCAATGAATATGTAAGAAGTAATTAGATGTGTGTATAGACAATATTCTATCTAATAAAAGAGAAACATGCAAATTGACCATATCTCCACTTCGCTCACAAGCCATGCCCAGCAGCCAATCAGGAGCAAGTATGCAAATTAACCCAACAAATATGGTGGTGTTCATGGAGCTGGAGCTAGCAGGAGGCTTGGGTTGCTTCCAGCAATGGAGGAAGCCAAGCTTCCCGCCTGTCCTGGCTGGCCCTGGCCTCCACTCAAGGCTACAAAGTTTCAATTATAGAAGATAAATAAATCCCAACAAAAATGGCGGCAGCCATGGAGCTGGAGAGAGCAAGAGGCTTGGGTTGCCCATGGTGATGGAGGAAGCCAAGCTACCTGCCCACCCTGGCCTGCCCTGGTCTCCGCTCAAGGCTACAAAGTTTCAATTATAGAAGATAAATAAATCCCAGATACCAGGGCCTCAACTTGGGTCACCAGGGGGCATGGCTGGCCTGCAAACCACCACAGGCCCCTCACCCACGCTGCCCCATGCCCCAAGGGAACCCCCACCCTGATCCGGGACGCCCTTCAGGGCAAACCACGTGGCCCCCACCCATGCACCAGGCCTCTATCCTATATAATAAAAGAGTAATATGCAAGTTGACCATCACTCCAACACACAAGATGGCTGCCCCCATGTGAACACAAGATGGCTGCCCCAAGATGGCCAGCAGGGGAGGACAGTTGGGAGGGATCAGGCCTGCAAGTGAGGGCAATTGGGGCGATCAAGCCTGCAGGAGAGTGTAGTTAGGGGTGATCAGGCCAGCAGAGGAGGGAAGTTGGGGGTGACTGAGCCTTCAGGGGGGAGCAATTGGGGGGTACCAGGCCTGCAGGGGAGGGCAGTTAGGAGTGACCAGGCCTGCAGGGGAGGGCAGTTAGGAGCAATCAGGCTGGTAGGGGAGCAGTTAGGCATCAATTAGGCTGGCTGGGGAGTGGTTAGGGGGTGATCAGGCTGGCAGGCAGAAATGGTTAGGGGCAATCAGGAAGGCAGGAAGGCAAGCAGTTGGGAGCTGTCCTGGATTGTGAGAGGGATGTCCGACTGCCCGTTTAGGCCAGATCCTACCAGGACATCCCTCAAGGGGTCCCAGATTGGAGAGGGTGCAGGCTGGGCTGAGGGACACACACATCCATGCACAAATTTCGTGCACTGGGCCTCTAGTATATATAAGAAAATGTAATAACAAAGTGACTCAATTTTTATCCCCATATAACTCAACCGCAAACATGATCTTTCTTTTGTAAGCAGTAACTCTACACAAATAATATTTACTTCTTGTCTGACCTGTGAAATAGGCTTGATGAAGTAACATAAACTCTATTGAAGTAAAGATAATGTCCTACACATATGAACTTTCACTATATGGCTAAATTCTCCTTCTCTGAGAAGTTTGCTTCAGCTAACTCCCCACTCTCATTCCCTGACCCAGTTGAATTTGCTATTTTGTTGGTGATATCACTTAGCTTTTCTTACAGAAGCTGTGACCCAGAATTGCATTTTTAAGTTTCATGGTGGGCCTAACAGAGTTCCTTGAAGGCAGGGCCCAAGTTCTTCACCCTTATACCCCCAGGACAGGTAGAGTGCCTGGTCTGGAGTTGCCTGCTCAATGCATGATTATTGAGTGGATGAATCTATCCATCAATAATGATTTTTGGGAACCACTTACTTTAATAAGGCTAAGTTACTTCAACTCTATAGGCCTCAGGCTTTTTTATCTGTGAAATGAAGATTTGGACTAGTTTGCAAAAAAGTTTTCTTACAGCTCTAAACTTTGACCCTATGATTTTAAGTATTGGAAAAATATGGCAAATATACATAACTTAATGTGTTTGTGGGGCCTTTGTTTGGATGATGTGGGAAAACAGATTTTGAGTTTGACTTATTGAAATATTATTGTTTAATTTTTATTTATCTGTGTATTTATATTTGTATTTCAGAAAGTGTTCAGAAATAAGTTGTATTTCAGGAAGTATTCAGAAGTAATCATACATTTGGGCCACTGTTTATTTATATACATAAACTTGATAGGATGGCCTCTGAGGATTATAATAAGAAAATGAATAATGATTTAAATAACATACATAAATTAAATAATTAAATTAAAACAATAAAGCATAAATAGGTGTCTTAATGGCCAACAAACATCAACCATGTTGATGTTAGCATATGACTATTATCCTAAGTGAAAATTTGGCTCTTTTAGTGGAAATTTTAATGTTGAAAGTTATCATTAAGAGTTGTGCTGTATTAAAAATTCCAGGTACAGTGAGGCTTCTGTACATATGGAATTGACTTTCTCTTAGTTCCAGGTGATCCCTCTTATTATGACACTAGAGGACCACTGAGACCACAGCCCCAGCCCGCTGCAGCTTTGTCTAGAAGGAAGGACATCTGGAAGTGTCTGATCTAATTAGCATATTACGCTTTTATTATTATAGATGACTACTGACTACCTTCTCTTAAAGATGTAGAGGACTGGCCAGGAAGGGATGTGGGACCTTACTTTTCCTTCTTTCTTTCTTTCTTTCTTTCTTTCTTTCTTTCTTTCTTTCTTTCTTTCTTTCTTTCTTTCTTTCTTTCTTTCTTCTTTCTCTTTTTTTTTACAGTATTTGACTTTCTCTTTATTTTATATATATATATTTTATTGTTTGAAGTATTACAAATAGTAGTACATATCTCTCCTCCCCCCCCCCCCCCACTGACCTCCCCCTGGCCTCCCCTACCCACCAGTACATGCCTTCACCAGCCCGCGTGCGCCCCCCCCCCCCCAGTGTCTTGTATCCACTGGTTATGCTTATATGCAAGCGTACAAGTCCTTCGATTGATCTCTTACAGCCCCCCCCCGCCCCCCGCCCAACCTCCCCTGCCTTCCCGCTGTAGTTTAACAGTCTGTTCAATGCTTCTTTGCCCCTGTATCTATTTTTACCCCCATTTCTTTCCTTTAAAAAATCTTGCTTCTGCAGACTAGAAATAAACATATAATAATAAAAAGAATGTTTGAGTCCCAATTTCAATGTCCAACAGTTCTGAGTCTGACATTGAAACAGGACCTTCCTTTTCTTTACATTCTCTTAAGCTGTTGAAAGTCTTGTTTCTCTTCTGCCCAGGCCTGACTTGCCTTGGGGAACTCAAAGTTGCAGGATCTTTTTAGCTGCTGCTATTTATGTGTGCAGACCAAGGTCTATATTCCTACTGCTTATGTACCAGAATTCTGTAGTTGAGAAAGCACCTTGGAAAAATTCATTGATGCCTGTTCCTAGAGGGATTTATATTTGAAATTCTTGCTTATTGCTGTGTCCTCTTCATTTTGGTCTCTTTTGCTTCTTTCTTTGCCATGACTCTTCATTTATTCATTCATTCATTCATAAACTGGATACTTTCTATATACCAAACACTGAGTTGGATCCTGAGGATAGAGAGCTAAAGACATGCTCTTCACCATTTAAGAGCTTACTGCCCAGTATCATTTTTGGGATGAAAGTTCTTTGCAAGATTGGTCCTTTGCTATTTATAACCTCTGGGCATCTACTGAAAGGTCTTTCCAAGATTGGTCCTTTGCTATTTATAACCTCTGGGCATCTTAGTTTTTGACTCTTAGCTTCAAATAATTGATTTCTAAACTTTGTTAGGTAGTTATGAAAGTCAATTAGTCAAAGTTGTCTCAGGTCATCAGTTAATAGATATGACCACTTTATATCAACTGTCTTTCATCTGGCAAGTGTCTTTTCCAACAAGAAATTCAAAACTGCATAATGATTTTGAAGCTCAAGCTTTCTGGTATCCAGGTTCTAATCTTGTTTGATCACCATATTTGGGAGTGAATGTGGAAAGCAAAATTTATTTAAGTCTCAAAATCTCACTAAACTCAATTGAGTTCCTCTGATGAGACTCGAAACTGCCTGCTTCTACTTTCTTTTCTTTCGTCTGAACATTTATGTGTACGGGAGAAAAAAGACTCACATCTCTATTTGAAGCCTATGGGATAGTTAGGTAAATTATTGGAAGCTTCCAGAGTTGAGCATGGAAAAGCTACTTAAGACTATTGTAGCTAAGCTAAAGGAGAGGGACATATTTAGGAAAAGTCTATTTGAAGAAGCCATAAGAGTCCATCTGAACCAGAAAGAAATTTTGAGTAAACAGAACCTATTGAAATTTGATTTTGACAGTACTTTTCAAAATTAATGAAAATGAATGTTCTTTATTACTTCATAACTTTCCTCTTTCCCCAAACTTGGTGTCTTAAAACAATAACCATTTTATTACATTTCCTAATTCTCTGGTCTGACTGGGTTCAGCTGAGTGGTTCTTTTGCTTCACGTAAATCATCCGGGGCTACAGCTATCTTAGAGCTCAATTGGATGAGAGCATCCAAAATGGCATACTTAGATAGTGGACAGTTGACACTGGCTGTGAACTGTTAGTTCACCTGGGATTATCACCTGGGGGCCTTAATTTGACTCTAGGTTTCCTATGTGTCTTCTTGTGGTTGCTTAGGCTTCCACGTAGAATGGTTTTTGGATTTCAAGAAGCAGGAAATGGGAACTGCCAGTCCTCTTAAAGGCTAGGTTTGAAAGTGAGACAGCTTCACTTCCCCTATATTCTCTTGGTCAGTGCATTCACAGGTCCAACTTTTATTCAAGAGACATTCTTTAGACTTCACTTCTCAGTGGGTGCAGTGACAAAGAATTTGCAGTTATCTTTAACCTATAGTAAATCTGTGTGTAACCAACTAATATAAAAGCTGATGTTTGAAAAAAAAAAGGAAGACAAAAAGACTAGGAATTTCAGCATTAGGTATCTCCTGAATGCATATGATATAAAGGAGGAAATTGGCTGCATGTTGATCTCACTCAGGGCACTGAAGAAAAAGTTACCTTATATTAATGGTTCCAAACTTGAGTGTTCATCAGAATTACCAGGTGGGCATGTTAAAACAGATGCTGGGCCCTTCCCCAGAGTTTCTGATGAAGCAGGCCTGGGGTGAGGCCTCAGAATTTGCATTTCTAACTAACCCCCAGGTGATGCTGAAAACCACACTTTGAGAACCACTGCCTTAGACTGTGCAGGGGTAGAAAAAGTAAGAAAATAAAAAAAAAGAGAAAAAAAGGAAATATATTATTTTTCCTCTAATGGTATTTTTGAAAGTTTCATATCAGTAGTATAAATTTAAGTTTGAGGCCATCATGAACACATTAATATAGGGCCTTTTGTGTGTCAGTGTAATTTATCAGAGTGCTCCAACATTAACCATGGAATCTCATTAGCTTAATACAAGAAAGGTTTAGTACTACTTATGTAAAGTCAAATGTAGTCACTTTCCTCTTTATGGCAGTACAGCATCTGGAACATGTGGCCTTCAATGCTGCTGAGAAGAGAGAGATGAACAAGGCGTACTGGTTCTTAACTGCCTCAGCCTGGACGTGAGTGACACAGGTTACCTTCCGTCAGAGCCCATTGACCAGAACTAGTCCCATGACCTTAACCTAAGTGCAAAGCAGCTAAAAAATGTAGGAGAGTATAAGCATAGTTGATGAGCCCTAATGATCTCTGTTCCAGCATCGAACCAACTTCAGTGTTCCATATTTTGCGATTGGGCAAAGCTGGAAATGGAGAATCCCATGAACCATAAAAACCATCTGTATACTACCTGCAACAATAATTATTGAAATATCATTCTTATTACTTTTGAAATATCTATTATCTTCTATGAATAATTTGTGGTTTTATTCCTAATTTTTTTGTGTGGCATTAAACAGGGTGCCTAATGACATCACTATCTCAAAAATAAAATCTGCTGTATAAACTCTTTTCCCCTGTTACAAATAACTTGGTAAGTAAGCCCCTTATTATCAGGCCATTTTAGTTGTTCTGTTAAAGATTGGTTAAATAAAACACCATCTCTTTCTTTGCTGATTTTTCCATTATTTAGGTCATTTCTGAAGTGATTAATTATGCTACTGGAGTCTAGACAGCTTGTGCCAATTGGCAATAGGGCATTAGCAGGACTTTAAAATCATCTTGTGGGCATTTTTGAAAACAAAGAAATGAAATTTATTTTTATCCCATCCATATAAATCCCACTGTTAGCTAGGTATTAGATAAAATGGTGCAGAATATTGTTAGTGAGAAAAAAAAGCACAGTTTAATTTGTTAATCAGATTCCCTCTTACTGCTATTGTCTACCATTTTCTGGAATTCTTTTCTTATGGCACCTCTACAAAAATTGATACTGGTGAGCAGGACTTCTGGCCACAGAGAGAATCTGGTTATAGTAAAGCAGCTCCTATTTCCCTTGCTCATGGGAAGATCTTATTTGGTAGATAAAACCTTGAGAATATGTTACACACCCAGTCTCAGTAGCTCTGAGGCAAATTTCCATTTCAGTTTTGTCTCTAAAATTATGCAGGCTTAATTAACACCTCTGATGTGTTGAAACAATATGATGATGGTATGTTTTCTGTAGAAACATGTTTGACTAGCAGCAGTCACCTGTCTTTGTTTGATATACTGAGATACCATATGTCACAATTATTAGAAAGCATGAAGTTAGGTACTTGGATGCTTTAGTTGTATGGTCTCAGTTTATGCTTGGGATCTTGATAAAAATTTCCCCCCACAATTATTTAGTAGCTAGCAGACAGACAGCTTTTTTAAATTAAGTGACAGATCAGCATTACTCTTCCCACTCAGCAGATGAAAAAACCGAGACAATTTCGTGACTAGCCTGAAGCATCCTGGTGAGTCAGGGAAAGAGTTAGGATTAAAGTTCAGTTTCTATGTGCAGGCCAGCGTGCCTTGTATAACTTCAAAGTTAATTTCTGGAGGCAGGAATGCTACCTTATTTTAATATTTTCTAGAACAATAGAATGATGGGAGGTATAAAAATTGGACTATTCACAGGCCACACCCCCATCCCTTTCACCACCACCACACACACCTGGAAGCTTAAGGACATATGGGGCATTTGTGTGTCCTCTGAGTGCCCAAGGACCACGTAGAAGTATCACTCATCCAGGAGCCTTCAGAACACAGCCCAACACATAGACACACATACCTCCCTTTTCTTGAATAATGAGATGGAACTGACTTTTTGCACCTAACCTGTTCTTTAGAAGAAAATGAAAGAAAGGCACTTCTTGGATGAAAAGTAAAAAAAAAAAAAAAAAAAAAAAGTTGGAGGCTATTCAAAACAACTTATCTATCCATCTCAGAAGTGCAATTGTAAATCTTCTGCCTGGGTAAAGAAAGCCTTGAGTTTGCACAGAATGCTGCGTAAGACTGTGGAAAGAGCAAGACACTGTAGTTGGAAGAAGCAGGTTTTAGTGGGAGCTGTGCAACCTTAGTCATGCACTGAGCCTCTCAAGAACCTGTGTCTTCACTTATAGAATGTAAGGCATCAGAGCAGAAATTCCCTAAGGTCTAAATTTTAATTGTAGAATTTTGAAACAATTATATGTCTTAGGAAGGATCATCCTTAGGTGAATCTTAATCCAACCAAAATACCCATTCTTTTAAAGATTTTTTTAAAAGTACAACTGCTAGGAGAGATAGTTTCGTTGCTTTTGACTAGGCATCTGGAGTTTTCTCTCTGTCATCAGTTCTGCTGAAGAGCACAGAGTGAATTGGGGGATAAGGCTTGGCTGTGAGGAGCCTGCGTGTGCAGAACAGGCACAAACTTGTAAGGCCAGGCTCTCTTCGTAACCTTGCTTCCCATTTTCCCAGAGTTGGAGGCTGAACTCTAAACCACCTCCTCCTACTCACAGTACCTTACTCATGGACAAAATAAATCTTTTGAGGGTTTTTGTGAAGTTCTTTTGGTAGCAACTCATATCCACCCTCATTATCATGCATCTGGTTGGTTTGCCATGTAATGAGTTTGGGGAATTTGCCTTTTCAGCTTTTTTTTTCTCTTCCCATCCTTTCATCAAGTGAGAAGAAGAACGTGGCATCAGACTGGTGAGCTCAGTTGGTTGGAGCATCGTCCTGTGTACCAAAAGGTGGCAGGTTCGATTCCTGTCATGTCAGGGCACATACCTAGGTTGCAGGTTTGATCCCTGGTTTGATTTATGTGGGAGGCAACCAACTGATGTTTCTCTCTATCTCTGTCTCTCTGTCTCTCAAAAAAATCATTAAAAAAAAAAAAAAAAAGCAATGGCCCTTCCTATTTCTCCACCTGCCTCTGTGAAAGATGTTTGGTGAGAATCATCAAGGGCAGAGCATGGGGGGTGGAGTCCCTTTAAAGGGTTTTCTCTGCAGTGGTCCAGACTTATGTCTGAATATCACTGACCCAGAAGCCAGTTTCACATCCTGCAGAAAAAGCTCTGAGAGAATGTGTCAGCAGAACCGCATGGCATGTCTAGACAAAGAATTGATATTAGCATCATCAGCCAGCATTCAATCTGTTAACTCTTTTGTAAACATTTGCTGTCTGTGCCTCAGACTTTTTTTTTTTTTTGCCTTAAAATGAAAACGGTAGTTCTAAGATTTAGATATAGGTCTTTCCGGAGGTTCCTTCAAGGGAAAGAATCCACAAGGCACCTTATTGGAATAACAGATGTTTTATTGTTTAATATGAAAATCTCCTCATCTTGTTTTTCCCCCTTTTCAATAAAAGGGCAGCTTCATCATCACCATCTTCATTTTATTATATATTCATTATTTCAAGAAATATTTATTAAGCATCCACTGGGAACCTATACAGGGCATTCTGCTGGGCTATGCTGCTACATTGGTGAATAAAAGAGCTAAGGTCCTTGCTCCCTGGAATACCTTAATGGGGGAGACTGGCCACAAACAAGAGTAACAGGATAGTTCTGTCTCAGTTTCGCTGAGGCACCAAGGAACAAAGCAGTAGGTGTCTGCTTTCTGACTTGAGGTGCTAGACTAACTCTGCAGGATTTGCTGAAAGGGAACCTCAGAACTGGTTCTGCTGGCCTGAACCCATTGTTTACCTTCAGGGCATTGAAGAGAAGGCTCAGTGTTCTTGGAGGTTCAAATGTATGGCAGAAAGGGTTTATTTGAGGAGAGTTGTCACGAAAGCTATGTGACTCTCCTCACCTCAGGGAGGGGTTGTGTGTCCCCTCATTCAAACCTAGTTGGGAGGTGGCTTCTTGGGAACCACTCAGAGAGAGTGCTGTTGTGTATTTCCAGAACTGGGTACTTGGGGACTGACTTCTGAGGCATCGCAAGGCAGAGACCAGGGTGGGGGTAGGCTTGCAGCATGAGGGTGCAGCAGAGAGAAGAGGTGGCTGCATTGGGAATGGTCAGTACTTTCAGAGTTGACTGGGCAAGAATTGACTCTGAGGAAAGAACATACTGGGTAATCTTGAAAGAAACGTGACAAGGAGGACTACATGGAAGGGTGAGGAGACAAAATAAAGTGGGTCTCTGAAATGGGGCAGCTAAGTGAGAATGAGAGGAATTTCTTACGGGACCAATCAGAAAGAACCTTGCTCAGCAAGGTAGCTATAGGTAAGACATCTGCCCTGATGGGAGTCACTGAAAATCCCTATAAAGAGGAGGTTTGAGAAGCTTTAGTATCTGGTAAGTACAGAGGCACCAACCCCAGATCACAGCTGTATCTGACAAGTTAGATCTACTTTCCCCTACTCTCATCCATCTCCTGCCCCAACCTGGAAGGGCCCAAAGCCACAGGGAGCAAATGGGAGTGGGTATAGTGAGCAGAAAGCTGACAAGGCTGCCTACCCTGACAAGCTTCCAAGCCTGAAGCAAAAATGAGCCGTCGAGAAGTTGCAGGTTAACTTAGGTTTGGAGTTTTGATAATAAAATCACCCAAGACAAGTAAATATTTGTTTATGACCAGGAAGTGACTAGGATAGCCATGGGACCCATAGGAGATTTTCATCTAGTGACAGGGAAGAGCCAATTTGAAAGAACAGGAGTGGGAGAGGATAAATCACGTACAGTTCAAGCCATACTGATCCTTGTTCCTTTAATAACCTGGTTATACTAGTAAATGAATGAAACATAGAATTAAAAAACTCTTCTTAAAGGATAATGGGGAGGGGCAGTGGTGGTAGGGGTCCTATTTAGATAGCTCGATGAGGATGATCTCTCAGGAAATAATAACTAATGAACAAGAAGAAGGCAGCTGGGCTGTATTTGGTGGGAGCTGGGGGAGGGAGGTGCCAGCAGGTGCACATGCAGACAGAGGTACAGGCAAAGGGAACAGCAGTTTGATGTGGAATCATATGATTAGCGTCCAATAAACATTTGGGTGGCTTCATTGTCCAGGGCACTGAGTTAGATGCCAGGTCTATAAGGATAAATGCCTCCATCAATGAGACTTAAGACTTAATTGATCAACTTTAGAAAAAAATACACTTTGATAAAAGCTAAGATCTAAAGGCTCTAGAGAGCCAAGGAGCTCCTGCTTTCTATCCTCGAACTCCTGATGGTCCCTGATAGCATTCTTCTCTTTTGAGAATTGCCAGGACAAGCAGCCTCTCTCAGTGCACCCATGACCTTTTATGGAGTATAGGGGCAGCTGGGTTAAGAAACACAAAGCTCCCCTGACAGTCCCAGGAGGGAGGGCAAACCTCTTGACTTGGGCTAGGACTCTGTTTATGTGTAAGGCTTAGAAAATACTACTTGTAAACATGCCATCCAAAATAATAGAGGTAAGCTGTCAACAACTTCATCAGTAGGGGCAGATAGAACTCCTCGAGTTGATACAATGATGGAAAAGTGGTATAAGTTTGTTCACTTAGGAAATAAAACTCATAGAAAGATGAACTTGTGGCCTGATGAAGGCCTAGGAGAGTACTCACAGGAATGTGGACTCTTCCATTTAAAGCTGAGAGCCCAGGTAACATCAGTGAGGGTGGCACGTTCCCAGCCCAGCTGGGGATCCAGCTGGTACACAGAGTCTACCAGGAGAAAGAGCATTTCGGGGCTGGGAACAGTACATCAAGGCCTGTGGGGGCTCCTAGGAGACAAGGACTGGTTGACAGCTCCTGCTTTCAAGGAACTCTTTAGTTGGGAGACAGAACCTATATTGGCAACGTATCCAGCAGTCACATGTACAGAGATAGCCCAAGGAGTAAAATATGCTTCCTGTGAATATCAAAAAAATACAGTGCAAGTCAAATTACCAGAGCTTCCCATGTATCCAGCCTTTCTTTTACTAGTATCTATGTACAATAACACATGCTCAACAGGGAACCTGGCAAGTGCAGACAGACATGGAAATTAGCTATTTTTACTTTTAAAGACAATCCTAAATAATAAAAAGCTAATATGCAAATTGACCCCTCTACCAGGAGTTTGATTGGGAGTTCAACCAGGAGGCGGGGCCACCTGGCCAACCTCCCACGACCCCTCCCCTGATCTGGCCAGCCTGATCAGCCCCGATTGAGGTGGTCTGGACCCCACCTGTGCACGAATTCATGCACCGGGCCTCTAGTCTATATAATAAAAGCCTAAGCGACTGTGACGGCAGAATGACCCATAGCTATGATGTGCACTGATCACCAGGGGGCAGACACTCAATGCAGGAGCTGCCCCCTGGTGGTCAGTGTGCTTACACAGGGGGAGCGCCGCTCAACCAGAAGCCAGGCTCACAGCTGGCGAGCGCAGCGGCAGTGTTAAGGAGCAGTGAGCCAAGCGGTAAGGAGCAGCGAGCAGGCAGGCAATAAGGAATAAGGAGCGAGGTGTCCCAGACTGTGAGAGGGATCCTGGACTGCAAGAGGACACAGGCCAGGCTGAGGGATCCCCTCCCCACCACACATGAATTTCGTGCACCAGACCTCTAGTTTTTTAAATAAAGAAGGGACTTCTGCTTTGTGCTGTCTTTCCTCTTTTCTCATTGGTGGGGAGAAATAATTTGCCCCATTAGAACCTGCACCCCTCAGAAGAGCTAATCATCAAACAGAAAGTTTTCAATAGATGTTTTTAAAAATCAAAGTTGAGCCTGGCCGGCATGGCTCAGTGGTTGAGTACCAACCTATGAACCAGGAGGTCATGGTTTGATTCCCAATCAGGGCACATGCCCGGGTTGTGGGCTCGATCCCCAGTGTGGGGTGTCAGGAGGCAGCCGATGAATGATTCTCATCATTGATGTTTCTCTTTCTCTCTCCCTTTCCCTTCCTCTCTGAAATCAATAAAAATATTTTTTTAAAGAGTTAATGGATTTATGAATTTCAATTTTATTTTTAAATTTTTGAATTAGGATCCTCTGTCTTGCCAATCTTCCATATCAATATCAGACTTTTAAGAAATGCTCTTTGATACTCCTTAATTTACAAATATAATGTGTTTAAAAATCAGTTTTCAAGTTGATATTGTAGACCTTAGATGTATTTTTTTCTTGGCAACACATTACAGTAGAAAGAGTACGAGCATTTGAACACAAGTCCTACAAACTTTAGGTCTGGAATCTGGGACCCTGTCCTAGATTTCTACTTTGGAGGGTCTAGTCTGACCCCCTGACAGCTGCAGTCCTCTTTATAGAGAAAGAAGTCTGAGGGGCCAAGAACACATGCCCACCTTAACCTCTGTCCCTGCACTCTCAGGACTGGAATTCCCTACCCAGGCAACTGGGAACACATTTCTAGGGACTGCTGAAGCCTGGGATAGGCTGGCTGGGATGTCCATCGTAATGGTGCAGGGTGGGACCTGAAAGGAGTGGGTGTCAGGTGAGAGGATGGGGCCATAGACTGGGGAGCTCCCATATGTACTCTTACATTGGGTCCTGAAAATGTCGGATGGGTCCCTCTTATCTGAGTCTGGTCACACTGCTTACAGTGACTTGACATTTCTGGAGCTCATTTTCCTCCTTTGAAAATGTGTATAAGAATTCCTATCTTACAGATTTTAAGGATTCAATTAGATTATTAGATAAATGTAATTGTAGAGTTTCAGGCTAAACTGAAAATGTCTACTAAAGCTAAATGCAAATAAGTGAAATGCATTGCTAATTATATTAGCACTAAGAATATTTCAGATATATGGTCTTTTATCTGAAACCTTTGGGATCAGATGTTTTTAGAATTCAGAATTTTAAATATTTTAGAAATACGTGAATAACCATATATTGCATTATACCTGGTCCTGAGACAGGACCATGTTATCAAATACATTAATATTTTCATAACAAAACCTATTGAATGAATAGGTGCAAGACTATATGTAGTCTCATGTCAGTTTAAAAAATTAATTTTTTAAATTTTAAAATAGTTTTAGATTTACAAAAAGGTTGCCAAGATACTGTAGAGTTCCCATATGTTCCATACCCAGTTTTCCATATTGCTAGCATCTTATCTTACTTTGTATGGTACATTTGTCACAATTAATGAACCAATACATTATTATTAACTAAAATCCCATACTTTGTTGAAATTTTCTTAATTTTCACCTATTGTCCTTTTTCTGTTTCCAGATTCTGTCTAGGACATAGATCAGGTTTTGATGCCAAATGGATTAATAATTTTTTCCCTTTTAAATGTTTGGTACTATGGATAAGGGCTTACGAACCAGAACCAATATTATATATTATATCTAAGTTTAAAGTCTTACATAGTGTTTGCACCCACTGTTCCCTCTGGTGAGAGTTCCTTATAGGAAGTTCCTTATAAGAAGAAAGAATGACAGGGACTAGAAGGCAGCCTCAGACTAAATCCCCCTTCTCCTCAATTCTTCTCTCCCATCTTCCCTTTCCTGTGGTCTCACATGGCTTCTGAAACCCAGTAGTAATATTCAAAGTGTCTGACAGTCGGTACCCCAGAGTTGCAGCTGGGCCTTGTTGTGCCAGGCACTACTCGTTTAGGTACAGAGGGTCCAATGGGAGAGGCTTCACTGAAGGGTGTGTGAGGGGGCAAGAAATGGCTGAGAGCAGCAGCTATTTACCAACCTGAAGAGGAGTCTTGATATTTAACATATGAGAAAAGTAAATATTATTATTTTCTGTTCATCCTCATCTGAAGGTATTTTCTCATTGATATTTAGAGAGAGTGGAAGGGATGGGGAGAAGCAGAGAGAGAGAAACATTGATGTGTGAGAGACACATTGATGTTGCCTCCCACATATACCCCAACCAGAGCCAGGGATTGAACCCGCAACTGAGGTACGTGCCCTTCACTGGAATTGAACCCAGGACCCTTCGGTCCACTGGCCGATGCCCTATCCACTGAGCCAAACCAGCTAGAGCAAAAAGTAAATATTATTAATTAAATTATTATTAAAAGTAAATATTTTGTATCATATTGGTCATTGAAGCCTTCCAGAAATGAGCCCCAGTCTCCACTTACTGGTTACTGATACATTGCTTACACACTCTCAGAGTTGACTTTCTGGCTTGTGGAGTTGTTCACTGAAGCCCCAAGGAGGCATCCATTTTATTAGGGCAAGATTATGACCTAATAGTGGTATGCTGCTGTTTGAAATTATCCCTGGAACTTAATAGCCTATGTTATTATGTTAGGGCTAACTCACAAGATAGTATGAGCCCTGGGCAGCACCACAGTTGTTAAAAATGAACTGACAGGAATGTATGTATGGTGAAGTTCTTCCTACTTCAGTCTTCAAAGGAGCACAGGTCAGGAAATTTCTCTTCTGTTGATTTCACTTGATTCCTCTCCACGAAGCCAATGACTTCATTTCCTACAATCATACGCATTTCTTTAGTATACTCTGAGTGTTCCTACCTCTTCCATCTGATTTAGAGAAATAATGTGGATGTCTTGAAAAGGGCACAAATTTCTGAGGAACAAAAGTTATATGTAATTTAGATGATGAATAATCTTCAAATAAGTCCCTGAATTTGAGTTCCAATTAGGGAGAAATAATTTAGCAAGTTGGCATTGACAAAATAAAATATTTAAATCCACTTTCTGTTCTTAGTTGTGTCACTTTTTCAAAGTCCAAGAATTAAACATCATAATGATAGTCTAGATGAATAAGTTTATTATCCACCATCTGGTTATGCTGCTTGATGAATTGACAGGAGTTTCTCAGATACCTTCTTTTCAAAGGCCCTCCTGGCGGGCGGCACAATTCCCTCAAACTGAATTTCTATAGTGTCTTTAAAATGCATATCACTGGGTTTAATTGCCTATAGAAAAGGCCTCTACACTTTTTTTTTTGTCAAACTCATCTATTCATAAAAATAATTGACTACTTAAGTCATAATACATTTACTACTAAAATAATATATTATGCATGTGACAAAACTGTTTATACAGTTACTTTGGAAATTCCTTCTGTACTCCCTTGTGAGAAATCTTCTATGTAGCTTAAATTGTTTTTAAATAGTTAATTGTTATTTACAGTTTCATTAGTTTATGTTTTTCCTCCCTCTGGGTAGATTTATAAAAGTATTAAGGTCAATAATTTTTAAAAAATGTTCTCTATTTACAGCAGAAATTTTTGCTTAACTGTTTTTTTGGACCAGAAAGACCTGGAGTCTTGTCTGGTTTTGCCTGATCTGTGTGTCAGCAGCAAGCCACTTAACTTCCACAGGCCCTGCTTATCTCATTGCTAAAGGAAGGGCTTGGACTAGATGATTTCTAAGATCCCCCCAGCTTTATAATTTGGATAAAAGGATTTGATTTGGCAAATATCCCAAAAGGATGTTCTCTGAGTTTGAGGTCTATCCTAATTTGACCATGGATGTTATAAATTTGGAAAAATCTCTTTTAGAAAATTCCCCAAAGACAAAAGCATAGTCTGGCTCCAGAGGCTTGGTGTCCTAAGCCATCTTTCTGCTGCAAGGTTCAGAATGGAGGAGTGTGTATGGGAGGTGCCACTAGCAGATGGGTCTTGGGTGTGGAATGCCACACCCACAGCATCCTGGCAGCAGGGGGCTGACTACACAAGAAAATCACCAAACTGTCAGCAACAGCATTATTTAAAAAGAGGACTTAAGTTGAGAGCTGAGTTCAATAAATTTTAGCCCACTCTGCCAGCATTTGGCCTCCTCACTTCCTGGTTGTATTATGTTAAAAAAAAATTTATACTTTGTATGAGATGAGCAATGGTGTTTAGAGAAATGGATGCCTAAGACCACACATCAAAGTGTCATATCCTGTAAACCTATTATAAGCTGATTATTTTCAGCTAGGGGCCCACTGCATGAATTCGTGTACCTTGAAAGGAACTGTGGGTTGCGAGGCTGCAGTTCTTGGCCCATCCTCCGTGCCACCCCCCCCAATCCCTTCCTGCCACAGCCCCGGGTCCCTTGTCTGCTGGTAGCCCCGCTCCCACCGCTCCCATGTGCTGACGGCGCCAAGTGATTGGGGCTGGCGCCAGCAGTGGGTGTGAGTGGCAGCTGCTGCCCTGATTGCCCCTCAGGAGCAGGGGGAGGTGGAGAAGCCCTTAGGGGCGATTGGGCCTGAGGCCACTGCTCGCACCTGCTGATAGCGCCAAGTGATTGGGACCGACACTGGGCACTGGCAGTGGGTGTGAGCAGTG
This sequence comes from Corynorhinus townsendii, assembly GCA_026230045.1. NCBI lineage: Eukaryota > Metazoa > Chordata > Mammalia > Chiroptera > Vespertilionidae > Corynorhinus > Corynorhinus townsendii. The sequence continues at coordinate 29,307,585 of JAPDVU010000012.1, forward strand.
GCTCTGGCACTGGCTGCAGGTGGGAACGGGACAGGGTCTGGCACTGGCAGTGGGTGGGAGCAGGGCCCTTACCGACAGCAAGTGTAAGTGCCGGGCTGGACTGCGGCATGTGGGAGCAAAAAATTTTCAGTAACCACCAGAGGCTTGCCCTGATGACAGTGACCAGTGCCCCACCTTGGTCTGGCACGCCCGCTCACCTGCTCCACCAATCCCACTGTGGCCAATGCCTGGCATGTTTCGCACATGCCCCCTGGTGGTCAGTGCACATCATAGTGGCTGGTTGTTTGGTTGTTCTGCCATTCACTCTATTTGCCTATTAGCCTTTTATTAAATAGGATGTTTTCTTTACTCAAGCAGATACAGTTTGGGTATTTAGGACATGATGAATAATAAACACTAATCTAAAGAATAGATTTGATTTAGGAAGTCTCCCATTAGTTTCATATGTAATTTTTATTCTGTTAGTTTTCCCAGGGCAAAAATCACACAAAAGAAACCAAAGCTCTTGACAAATAATACATACCATTAAAACAAAAAAACAAAATCTAAACCTGAAGACAAAAACTGGCCTAACAATGCAAACTAGAGCTTAAATTAGATCCCACCACACCTAGGCAGCCACCCATATCTAGTGTGTATCCTGGAAAGACCTATGACTAAGTGAAGAGAGGAGAGACCATGAAAAGAGTTAGTCATGGATTTTTAATTTGTAAGCACAGATTGATCCAGGGAAGACTAACAGCAAGTTTTATTCCAATGTCTTTTATTGTTTTCTTAATCATACAATGTGTGCCCGTCAGCAACAATCTTTGATTGCTTCTTTAGCCATTCTGAAATGCTAGGAGGATCCCTGTTTGACCATTTTTTAATAACTGCATCTCTATGCCACCCTCACCATCATTTTATTTGCTTTTAGGACCAGAGCTCTTTATTCACATTATTTTTTAAGGATATACATTAATGTGTTTAAGGGGAGTGAGTTATAATTTTACACAAAATGAAAATATCAAAACGGTTATATTTCTGTCCCAGGCAAGAAACATAAATTACAGTACAGCTACTGTGGCCCTCTTTCCCATGGGGTCTTTGTTATAACACTGGTGACAACACATTTAACATTTTGTGTAAAAGGTGCTTTATATTTGTCATATAAAAAATGTGAATGTGCAGTAAGCATGGGCATGTAATATATAAGCAGATGTAGACACTGAGGTTAAGCACTAGGGGAGATTTCCTATGAAAAACTGATCAATGTATATTTTATGAAAATGATTGTCAGTACTACTTTAAGTAGATAATGCTGCCCTTAGTAAGAAGAATCTATAATAATAAAAGTGTAATATGCTAATTAGACTGGTCACCCTTCCAGACGACCTTCTGGACAAAGCCAGGGCTGCAAGGGAAGCCCGGGTCCTGGGTGCCTACTGGTGGCTGGAGGGAAGCCTGGGTCCCAGGTGCCAGAGGGAAGCCGGTGCCAGCAGCCGGGGGAAGGAAGGTCAACTCTTGCATGAATTTCGTGCATGAGGTCTCTGGTATAAAATAAATGCCAGCTGTTTTATTTTATGCCTCAGTTTTTGTGTTAGAAGTTAGGTTAATTATCCTATTGATATGACTAATGCTTAGATTGATTTATTAGCACTGATTCTGTATTTTGTGATCCTCACTTGTTTTGCTCACCAAGTGTGCTCAAACTGGAAAAAAACACAAAAGTTTAGGAGCCAACTGAAGTCTGATGTAGACTTTCCTTTAGACCTAAAAAGAAAAATTTTAAATATTGCAATGCCACAATAAGGAATATACTCTATTGTCTTTTTTTTTTTTTTTTTGCCAATGAAATCACCACAGCATGTTCAGGGCTAAATGAGCAGAGAGGATGCTTACTTTTTGTAGTCTGAGTATTTGGGAGACTTCCTGTGTCCGCACTCCTCCTCTGTGCTTTCCTCTCTCCCTGACTGGGAGGACCAGTATGGATAGGTCTAGCCTTACCTGTGGGGAACAGTATAATGGGGATTGGGCCTGAACTGGCAGTCAGACATCACCCAAGGGTGCAGACCAGGCTGAGGGACACCCTCTCCCCCCCATGCCGTGCACAAATTTCATGCACCGGGCCTCTGGTATAAACATGATATGATGTAGAAAGTGTCAATTGCTGTAAAAAGTAGTCTTTTAGCATAAGAGGTAAAATGCTGAGAGAGGATGCTAGCAGAATGAGTGGGAGTCAGTTAAAGAGGGGCTGGTAAACCAGGTTAAAGAGGTAAGAGTTTACGCTGAAGCAAAGGACAATATTCATTCATTCAATACATTTTTATTAAGTGCCTCCTATGTGCCATACACTCACTGCTCTAGGCACTGGAAATACATCAGTGAACAAATAGAAGTCCCTGGCCTCAGTCAGTCTATATTCTAAAAGCAGGGGAAAATAGATAGTAAACACAATAAATTTAATCAAGTAAGATACCAAGATTTTGAGGATTTTTTAACTTGATGCAATATGGAAGTAATTTTTCAACACTAAAGATATCACAGGTTAACACCAAAGAAAAAAATATATATGGTTGACAATGGCACTTGAGACTTTGGCATACTTTCTGAGTGAAACTAAACTACCATTTCTCAGGCACAAGGACTGTCTTTTCCTTTGTCCTGAACCTCTTCTGATCAGAATTACTCCATAACCCTGAACCCCATAGATTCCCAGTAGTAAGTATTAATTAACTAGAAAAGGACCATCATTAGAAAATGGTAGAGAGAGTGCTATTGATATTTTAAAGTTATTTGGAATTCAGTGAAATTATATTATTTTGCAGATATTCTTTAATAAAGTAACTTTGAGGTTAGGACTGCAGCATTCAAACTTCTCTGCCATAGAACTTTTTGGGAATTTATACTTAGTTTGGAAGAATATGCTATTAAAATATCCATTCAAGGGAACTTTCCATTTGCCAATGTATTTGTTCTATAGTAATTCAGAGTTGGTCACATATGTGAGCTGGATCTAAGAAGTAAAGTTTTGTGGTCAAACAACTTTATTATTAATATTGTGGAGACAGTGGAATTAAATTTAGTTAAAAAACAACAATTACATCTTACCAACAGGTTAGTTTCCACTAAGGCCCCAACAGAATACTCTAAAGAGAGTTCCAAATTGCCATCAACTTCCTATTTTTGGAGAGAAGAAAGGAATCCAATTTTAAGCCTCTGTCTCTTTAAAACAAAATGCAAAGTGGCAAATTATGTAGCACTTTTGATAATATCTTGAAACTGCACTAAGTCCCTGAAATCCAAGAGAATATTGTGCTCCAGTCCTTTGTGCAAAATGCTCACAAGAGTGCTCACAGGAACCAATCCAGAAGCAAATTGCTACTGATAGTAACTGATAGCATGAATTATTACACTTTCAGAAACTCCACCATCATCAACTTGTATGATCTCACTTTTGCTCATATGGCAAGTTGAATTTTTGCACGTACTAGAACTAGCCTCTCAAGTTCAGGAAAAAGCAAAGTCTCAGCAGTTGTTTGAAAATAGCCAGCACCTTTGAAATAAATCACTGTGGCATATTGTCAGCACACCCTTATAAAACTGGAAAAGGTTTTTCTTTGTGGCATTTCTGACCCTAATCATGTAAAGCCCCTTAGAAAAAGGAGAAACTGACTCATCTGTTTATTTGTCATATGAAAACCAGACAAGTCAGTGACTGTGGAGGGCAACATCAATTTCTCCTCAGCAGGCTGACCTGCCTCTGGGTCTGCCACTTGCTGTGGTCCATTTGGAGACATTCTGCTGCTGGTAATTGCCATGTTGACTCATAACAACCTTCATAAATCCTCCTCTAATTTGGAATAACTAAAAATATTGAAAGAATAACTATACTCTTCATTAGAAATGCTCAATTGAACATTTAGAGCATTGATGGGAAATGCCTAAAAATGAACTTATATTTTTGTATATTAACACAACCAAGATTACTAATCCTATCTAATAAAAGAGTACTATGCAAATTGATTATATCTCTGCTACAATCACAAGCCACGCCCACCAGCCAATCAGAAGCGAGTATGCAAATTAATCCAACCAAGATGGCTGTGGCCATGGAGAGAGCAGGAGGCTTGGGTTTCCCTGGCAATGGAGGAAGCCAAGCTTTCCACACACCCTGGCAGGCCCAGGCCTCCACTCAAGGCTACAAAGTTCCAATTATAGAAGATAAATAAATCCCAACAAAAATGGCTGCAGCCACGGAGCAAGGAGGAGGCTTGGCTCTGCTCAAGGTGACAAAGTTTCAATTATAGAAGATAGATAAATCCCAGATACCAGGGCCTCTGCTTGGGTAGCCAGGGGGCGTGGTCAGCCTGAAAACCACCACAGGCCCCTCGCCCAGGCTGCCCCATGCCCCAAGGGAACCCCCACCCTGATCTGGGACAAACTTCAGGGTAAACCAGCCAGCCCCCACCTGTGCACCAAGCCTCTATCCTATCTAATAAAAGAATAATGTGCAAATTGACCATCACTCCAACACACAAGATGGCTGCCCCCATGTGGACACAAGATGGCTGCCACAAGATGGCCAGCAGGGGAGGGTAGTTGGGAGGAACCAGGTCTGCAAGGGAGGGCAGTTGGGGGCGATCAAGCCTGAAGGGGAGGGCAGTTAGGGGTGACCAGGCCAGCAGAGGAGGGAAGTTGGGGGTGACTGAGCGTGCAGGGGAGGGCAGTTAGGGGCAAACAGGCTTTGGCAGGGGAGCAGTTAGGCATCAATCAGGCTGGCAGGTGAGTGGTTAGGGGGTGATCAGGCTGGCAGGCAGAAGTGGTTAGAGGCAATCAGGAAGGCAGGCAGGTGAGCAGTTGGGAGCCAGCAGTCCTGGATTGTGAGAGGGCAGTCGGACATCCCTCGAGGGGTCCCAGATTAGAGAGGGTGCAGGCTGAGCTGAGGGACACACATCCCTGTGCATGAATTTTGTGCACCGGGCCTCTAGTTCAAATATAAGAATCATTCATTCCAAATATACATACTTGGAAGGAAAAGCAAGGAACATTCTTCCAACAGATGAAACCATAGGCCCAAGCTCAGTCTTGATATTTCTTCTCTTATTTCAATCCATTACAAAACTCACTTTAACACTACCAAATTTATAAGAGGGAAATTCCATATGGTGTAATGTCATTGCCCATCATTAGCAATATAATCTACTGTTTCTGAGAAAACAGACCCTTCTGAGGTCTTGAACTTTATCCTTGGCAGGTAAAAAGCCTTCCAGGTCATCTTTAAAGGCATATTTATTTTTGATTCTTAAGTCTACACATGTTTTCTGTTAATAAGCTGGAATTAAACGAGGTTGTTATTCACTCTATTTATTTACCTTAGAAAGTACTCAGTTCTTCTAAAACAATGGTCCCTTTGAAAATGGGTGTTAATTAAAATGGAGGGAAAATAGCTTTTCTTTATCCAATCCATGTTTTTGCTTTCTCTGGAAGGATTGATGGACTATTTGCTCTCAGTTAGTAGTGCTCTAATGAGAGAGGAAAAATGGGAGAACCTTGTTTGTCATAGGGAGCATGGACTAGTTGAGGGTATCCTAAAGAGAAGGTTTTTAGTTTGGACAGCCCTTCTTATTGAGGGAAGGCAGAGATGGAAGCCAGATATCCCCAGCTTGGTAACATGAGGTAAAACAACAGGGTGATTGGCACACAGAAGTATGGGCACTTAACCTTTCAACATGGATATTGCATAGGCCATTCCTGCTCAACAGACATTCGCCTCTTGTTCCTCCTTCTGTATTCCCGATCTCAATAAAGTCCCACTGTCCACCCCAGCAAGAAGCAGAGAAACCTGGGGCTCTTTCTTGATTCCTTTCAGTCCCTTGTGCTCTACAGCCAGTCTATCACTTCTTACTCATTCATCTCTCTCAAGTGCTCTTCCATGTTCTTCATTTTCATACGAAGAATACATGTTATCTGCTTTACAAATGTCTCCTAACTGCCTCAGTCTTGTTCACGGCAATATGATCTCTATTCTTTCTAAAAGATATATTTGAACATCTGGTTCTTCTGCTTAAACGTATTCCCATTGCCTTCAAGAAAAAAAAATCTAAACTCATTTGAATGGCATATTTTATTTGCCAAACAGCATTATTGCTTTCTACCTTTGTTTCATTATAGTTTTTATCTTGAATGCCCTTCCCCCCCTTTCTTCTCTTATATAATTCTACTTATCTTTCAAATTAAAAAAAAGTTTTTATTGATTTCAGAGAGGAAGGGAGAAGGAGAGATAGAAACATCAGTGATGAGAATCATTGATCGGCTGCCTCCTGTACGCTTCCTATTGGGGATCAAACCCACAACCCAGGCATGTGCTCTTGACCAAAATTGAACCCAGGATTGATGCTCTATCTACTGAGCCCAAACAGCTAAGACTGTCTTTCAAATTTTGATTCAGTAGTCACCTCATCCAGGAAATCTTCCCCTGACACTCTCTCTGGCCCCATCACAAAATTCTGCCAAGGTAGTACCTCTTTTGACCTTGATGCAGCATTTTCATTTTGCCACCTCAGCATTTAGCATAGTGCCTGGCACACTGAAGGTGAATGAATGCAGGGAGTAGTCAGAAAAAGTCACACAGAGAAGGTGGAGTTGAACTGACGAGCTCTTGAGGGAGAAATAAGACAAACTAGAGAAGGGTGTTTGAGACAGAAGGAGTAACATGTGCTGGAGCATGAGAGAGCTTGCCATGTTTAGAGAACTACAAGTAGTTTAGAGCTGCTGGGAAATGAAAGGTGAGATGCAGAAATCTGTCATGAGCCATGTTTAGAATAACACATTTGTTATAATCTTCTTTCAAGGATTAGAAAGGCTTCCTGCTGCTTTTCTTGAGGCTCTAGGAATAGTTAAGATTGAAATGTCTGAACAGGAGTACCCAAAATAATAGTCTATGTACTTACATTTAACAAATTAGTCCTTTTGAAAAAAATTCCAATGCAGTTTAATTTTATTACTTGTGAAAAATTATACTACGTGTGTGTGTGTGTGTGTGTGTGTAAATGAGTATTGTTCATAGTAGACTACAAGAGGTGCATCTCACAGTTTAAAGTTGTGACACAAATGTCTTCTGTTAACATTGTTGCATATGGATGGGACTATGTAGAGCCTTCTGGGGAGGTAATATCAAAAGTTTAACTTTGAAATATGAGCTGGCCCTTGGCAACTCTCAGTCCCTTATTTCCTTTTCACCTGTCCTGCCTGTGAAATGCTTTGGTAGGAAAGTTGTGCAGGAAGTATTTACTCTTGTGAGCTTTTTTTTCTTATCCTCCTGGACCCCATTAAACAGCTTAGAAAAGGGCAGAGGGGAGTAAAATGAGAAAAGGGAAATTTTGAAAAATGAGAATAGAAAAAGAAAGACTCATTTAGAAAAAAATGTTTCTAATTGATAAGGTAAAGAATGTTTTAGAAAAAAAAATAAAGCATACGTATTTACAACTTCAGGTATAATAGGTTACTAACTAAATGGAAAGATTTACTAGTAATGTAGTTGAGGAAAATTGTCAAAATATAATTTCTTCATGCAAACAGTGGAGGCAGGAAAAGGTAACCCAGCTTGGATGAACCTACTGAGCCAACAGGCCTCTCCAACCCTTCAGGAAGATCAAGCTGTCCGCCTCCAGAGTACTGGAAAAGTCCAGACTGCATCTAGAACCAAAGTGGCAAACAAAACGATTAGTTTATTTAAGATAATTGTTTTATGTGCGAACGTATATCTATGTACAAAGTTGTTACTGAATACCCTGCTTTTCTTTTCTTCTTTACACCCTATTGTAGTTGGTTTCTCTTCTTGCAATCAGATAAGAATGCTTGGCCCTAGCCAGTTTGGCTCAGTAAATAGAACTTTGGTCTTCAGACTGAAGGGTCCCAGATTCGATTCCCGTCGTCAAGGGCATCTGCTGGGGTTGTGGGCTTGATCCCTGGTGGGAGGTGTGCAGGAGGCAGCAGACTAATGATTCTCTCTCATCATTGATGTTTCTATTTCTCTCTCCCTCTCTGAAATCAGTGAAGAAAAAAAAAAAAAAGAATGCCTGGGTATCTTTGAGAATATTCACAACAGGAAACATGCTTACATTTATAACATGATCAAGCTGTTATTTCTTCATTCCCTGATAGAATCTCTTAAACTCTTCATTTGGACCAAATTTTTCCAGATTACTTTTAGTCTCTGATTCAATTTTGTTAGAAAAGTACAAAATTTATGTATCAGGATTTTTCTCCCTCTAGAATCAGTGCAAAAATTTTTCTTCCTGGGGTGTGGCCCTGGTGAGTTTCCAGTTTCTGTGCATCAAGGCCTACCTTTGTCCTTTGCCTCCTTTCTGGGGCTGCTGTCACCTTCTGAAGTAGACTTAGGACACAGGGCATCAAATGGTCTTAAGGAGCCACAGTTAAGTTCCCAAGGAGGTTGGCAAGACTTGCAAACCACTGTGTGCCATTTTTTCCTCATTTTTTTTCTGTCACATAACTGACCTAGGTCTTTGTTTCTTAGATGCAGGCAAGCAGAGCATCACTGGTGACTCAGTGGTAAAAGCCAATTTAGGAAGAGGATAGCTTCTTGCTCCTTTGTATTTATTTCTATTTTTCTCAGTATTTGATTTTATTAATTTAATATTTCTTAATATTTTATTTTTCTCAATATTTTGGCTTTGGTATTTATTAATTAGGGTAATAAGAGAAAATGTAATTTTATACTGTAAGTGACTTTGTATACAAAATAATGGAAAAAGTGACCAAATTTATAATATTTCCTTTATAGTTACATAATGTGCAAATATTAAAATAAACAAGTTAGGGGTTTTTATAATGTTGTTTAGATTAGACACAATTGTTTCATTTGTGGATTTGTGGTTTTTTAAACAACTGGAGAACCTCAGTAATATTTTCAAAACACATTTTTCTCATTACTATAAAATGGAATAGGGATAACGTGAGCTGTGTTAACTTGTTATTTATATGCATAACCTTTAAATAAAGTCCTCGCGAGCTAAAAAATGCCTTTTATACTTAGTGCCCATTTTTAACTTTCTCAGTGAGGGTCTTAATATCCTTGATAAAACTTTGTGAATTTCTCTTTTCTCTTCCTGAGGTATATATACTTCTGATTTATGCACTGGCAAATAGTTCTCCTGGTTACAAAATTTTCTCCACAATATCTAGTGTCTTTTAGTTAGCCTGTTAGCAGTCTACAGGGTAGTATTGAGAAGCCATCTGGTGATTTGAACTAAAGACTCTTGGCCCCTGACTTGGACTTGGGAGTAGGGTCTGGAGCCAGATGTGGGCTTCACCTCTGGAAGCTTCCTATGTGTTGGTGTAAGGAAGGGAAAAAAGCAGTATTCTACTTCTGCACTGGCTCTGGCTATCAATTATGGAGTCTGCTTTGGGAATGGATGGATTGATTTTAAATTGAGGCAAGGCAAAATTTTGAACTCATCCAGATAATGATGTTATATGTCAGATTTGGGCTACATAAGTATTGGACATAATGTGTTATATACAAAGGCTGATAGAGAATTTCAGTGTAATATAGTATTAATTAATTTATTTTTCCAATTAATATTTATTGAGTAGATTGCTTAGAGCAGGTGCTATGGTAGATGCTGATAGTCATAAGCAAACACAACACAGTCTCTGCTTTAATACAGTTTATTTAAAAATATAATGCTTCTAGATATATAATATTAAGAAAAAATAAGTACTTATTTCAAAATATTTTCTATTTTTGCTTTGATGAAATAAATATTATGTATAAGCAGATTAGCTAATTACCATTTTCCTGGCGACTTTAACAGAAAAAAATTATTTCTTTTTAGGAATTATTTATTAATGTAAATAATTTAAAATTAATTAAACTAGTTTGAAAAGAATATTTTGTAATTTGGTAGCCAATATGCATACATTTTATCCAAGTAGGAAAAAAAATCTCAAGAAAAATAGAATTCTTAAAAGCTATTTTGAATTTATTTCAGAAATACTGGTAATTCTAGATCTATTACTAAAGCATTACTTTTTACTTATTTGTTATCTTTGATTTTTTCTATCCTCTCATTTTTCTTTCAGCATAGTATCCAGAAGAAAGAGCTTCTGGACCTGCATTTGAAAACCTAGTTTAAGTCCAGGCCTTATTACTTGTGGTTGTGTAACCTTGGGAAGTCACATTTACTCTATCTTCGCCCACTTTCTTCATCTGTAATACGATATAGGATTATATTGAATAATAGTCAAGGTCCTTTCCAATTTTAACATTCTCTGGTTCTTTAATCTTCTGGATTTGAGGGTAGAATGTAGACGCATGGACATGAACACACGTTGAGATATGCTATTAAAAATATAAACAACCCAGAGATTTTGGATTTAGTTGGAGTTATAAATGAGCTCTGGTTTGCTTATACCACAACACAGGCTCATGTAATCTGCTTGAGTTATACTTTACCAATTCATGTTTTCCAAAGAAAATGTATACGTCTTGGTAAGCTAGGCAGGGAAAAAAGGGAACATCTATAATACTTTTAACAATAAAGATACATCAAGAAAAAGAAATTCAGAGCCACCCCAAACTAAGAGATACCAATGTTGTTCTTTGCAAGGGCAGGTACAGCTCAGGTAATAATGCTCTCAGATTTCCTCCTCAGTTGCATCACAGCACTAGCCTGCAGGCATCCTGTTGACTCAAGGCCCAGTATCTCAGCTCACTTAAGTCTTTCCTGACCCCTTCCTAAGCTGGAAGCTTCTTTATGCTCCAATTCATTTGTGTTCAGTCCTGTATTAAAATTAGCTGTGCCCAACTCTCTGGTTCAGTTGTTCCTAAGTTCTCTGATATAAACAAAACAGATCCGTCTTATTTATCTGTGTATTTTCCATGGCACCGGGCACAAAGTGCTCACCCTGTCATTTTTGTTGAAGCGAATTTGAAGTTCAACTCAGTAGCTGAGACTACTGAAGTTGAAAATACCTACAAAAGCGTTGTTTTATTTCCTTAAATTCCAGGGCAAGGATAGAGATTAATAGAGGTACTAAAACCCGAGCTTGATAGTGGCAGAATAGCATCCAATGAAGGTATGGGAAACTTGACAGTGCAGTCAAGCCAAAAACAGATTCTTGCCTGGGATTCTGGGAAGAGACTCCAAATGTCTTCTAAGGGATGGCATTCACTGGTTAGCCCAGTCAGTGACCTACTCTCCTACCTGGGCTATCTACTTTCTCCCATAGAGCTTGGCCATGGTTCATACTATTTTATTACATGATTCATTACTTGTTGTCTATATAGGCCTAAGACTTTATGTTGTAGCAAAAGGTGCTAGCCTGAATAAAGAATGAGACACTAAATACGCAGCAGGTATAGAAAGATTTAGTAGTAAAATATATTGCTCTCTGATCTTTTGCTAATCTCATTTTTCTCAGTTAAAATCACTTTTAACTTTTTAAATGTTTTGTTCTATAAATATAGTAACATCTTTATACTGCTATTTCTTGATTAATCAACTTTATTACAGATGTTTTTCTGCTCTGAATGTTGTGGATTTGACTTACTGAAACAATACTCAACTTTTCTTCCATTCTTTTCCCCAATATTTGGTACTATATTATTAATTTTAGGTTTTTAATTGTAACTTTTCCATGTCTACAATACTAGTGTGTTTTATTTCTTGTTCCCTCAAAGTTAGCTATATCTTCAAACAATGCTATATGTAAGACGGTGATAATATTCAGTGGCCTTTTTAATGTGATGGCTTGTATATGTCTACATTTTCTCCCTTATTTTTTCTTTTAAGTAATTTATGTTCCTGTTTTCTCTGTTCTCTTTCAAATGGTTGAACTTTTGTGCATTGATACTTTGTTTCTTATCTTCTCTGTCATCTGTTTCATCTTTTTATTTTCCTATTCAATGTTTTGATATATTTTTTAAAAATTTTATTGCCTCTTCATAAATTTTTTATTTTTACACTCACTTAAAAATTTGTTAGTTACTATGATATATCCAATTTTTATAGATCCTTATTTTTAAGGTTATGACCTCATTAAAAATTCACAAAGAGTCTAATTAGAATTTTTAAAAATAGATTTCTTCTGTTCCTTGCATTTCTACTATGGTCTCCTGGGCTTAGGTCTCTGAGTTTATCTTGATTCTTCTCTTTAATATTGTTAGACTGCCTCATTTGTCTGGTGGTCCTTGCTTATCAGTTTCTATTTTAGGCTAAACGTTTAGTTTCATTATCACAGGTTTCCTTGGCTGCTTTATAGGTCAGTTTCTTTTTTTCAGAATGCCTCTTCCCTGAATTGAAGGCTCTTTGTAGGTAGGTAGGGCTTATTATCTGCAGAATTGCATAAGGGTGAGTAGGTGAGTGACTTGAGAAACCAGGGCTCACCCTAGCATACTGTACTTCAAGCAGCTTACTCAAGTCCTTTAGGTGCCTGTCCTTTTTTTATGTTGTAAGAGTGAACATTGGGTTGTCTTTTATTCTGAATGTAGTGGTCCTAGGGTGTGTTGTCTGTGTGTATGTAGGGCCACCTAATGAAGCTATGTTATTGAAGGACTTCCAATGACCCCCACCCCTTATTTTCACTTTATCACACCACCTCTTCTCTCTCTGACCTGGGAACCTCTTCAAAGCCCCACTGGAAATTAGACTCTGCCCTTTGCTCTGGCCACCTTCTATTATTCTATGCTGTGGCCTCCTGTGCTCCATTTCACTTGTCCAAAGGATTGTCTGCTTTCCATTCTTAGGGATTTGTTAATTCATCTCTCTTGTTCTCTTTTCTGTTTAAGCCTTGTGTCTTTTGGAATTCCTTTATTGTCTTTTTCATGGTCTCAGGAAGAAGGTGGGACAACCTGAGTTGTTAGCTGGGACTATCAAGATAAAGTCAGAGCCCTAGGCCCAGGAGACCATAGTAGAAATGCAGTTCAACCATCTTGAACTGGAACTCTTTTCCCCATACTCTTGCTGTGGGTACTAGTTCCCAGTTTGATGAGTACTCTAGTAAGCTCTGAAGGGCATAATTAATTCTAAAGAAGAATGCCATATATAAGAATGTGAGAAATTATAACTTATGTATCTCAGTAGAAGCAGAAAAACTGTCATGCCTGAGGCATTTGAATTGTATGACCCAATAACAGGCACAAAGGGCTGCTTATGTGCCAGGCTCTGTTCTAAGTACTACACACACACACACACACACACACACACACACACACACACACACACACCCCATTCTTATAATACAGTATAAGGAAAAGACTATAATTATCCCTATTTTGAAGATGAGGAAACTGAGGCACAGAAAGATTAACTAACTTGCTCAAGGTCATGCAACTCATGAGTAAAAATATCCAAGATTCAAGTTTATTTTCAGAGACTGAGCACTTAACCTTTATGCTATACTGCCTCTCATAATCATGCCATTAAAAATGAACCATGAAGATATAATAAAGGTGAAGTATCAAGTAATAGCTTATGAAATATTTTCTTTAAAAAAATAAAGACTTTTTCAAGGGGAGATTAAAAAAATGAGTATAATTTAATAGTGGTGAGGAGGGCTGAATTATAAAATTCTGACTACACAATTAAAAATATTCTCAATGGGAAGCAGCTGGAGGACCTGGCATGTTTGTACTATAAGCTGTCTGATAAGGCTGAAAGACAGCTATGGAAATTGTGAATGGGAGAACATGTAACTAAGGAGAATACAAAGGAATGGGACAAGACTTTCAAGAAAGTTAAAGTCAAGGATTAGCTGAGTTTCGCAAAAACCACTAGAGACAGCAGCAGCAATTTTTAGAGCTATTTTCAGAAATATAGATAGATGAAAATTATAGGTCCATTGCTTGTTAAAAGAAAACACTGCACTTCCGCTTTTCTTGTATATACCAAGAAGAACGATCTTTAAGCTGGCAACATAGAGACATCACTGCATTAAGAGGTTATTGACATCCACAATAAGAAAAGCTTAATGATAACATATATTTTAGATTAATTCAAATCTCCAGACCCAGACAAATTACATTCTAGACAATAAGAAATCTCAATGATAAAATTATATAACTATTGTATTTTAGTAATTTTGGATAACAAGGAACATAATTTAAAAGAATAAAGGTACATAAGACCTCAATTTTCAAAATGGGTGATGTGATTGGCTATGTTATGTGTTTAAAATATTTGCTACTCTTTTATACAGACACCTTCCAATGGGGCCCTTTTGTACAGGGAGATTATATTTCCTATTTCCCACTCCATCAATATCAGACTTGGCCTATATCTTGCTGTGGCCAATGGAATTGAAGAGTGACATTAGTCACTTCCAAGTAGAATCTTTAACACTGTGCTTTCTGCTGTCACTATTAAAAAAATATATCACGCTGTAGCCAGTTTGGCTCAGTGTTTAGAGTGTTGGCCTGTGGACTGAAAGGTCGAGGGTTCGATTCCGGTCAAGGGCATATGCCTGGGTTGCAGGCTCAATCCCCAGTAGGGAGCATGCAGGAGGCAGCCAATCAGTAATTCTCTCTCATCATTGGTGTTTCTCTCTCTCTCTCCCCCTCTCCCTTCCTCTCTGAAATCAATAAAAATATACTTAAATATGTATATCTCACCAATTACTTGACTGACAACATAGAAGTTATATTTCTTTCTTTTTAAATTTAATTATTTATGTATTTGTTTTTATTACTTTATGTATTTACTAGTGACCTGGTGCACAAAATTTGTGCACACTAAAAAGGGATTAATTAGAGGAAATAATTTAATATTGCTATTTGCCCTTTCTCTATAATAGAAGTATCAGAGATAAAAGAAAATTAGTAAAATGTATATGAAAACCTTCCTCCTGTCAGAGTCTGGGGCACACCATGGGACCCAGAGTAAACTCCCCACCCACCCACATGCACCTCAAAATCGCATGAGACCCAGACCCGGCCAGTCCCCTCCATTGGGCTAGATCCTGACCTGGCCAGTTCCACCCTTTTCAAGCCCTGCTGGGCAGGGGGTGTAGCCTCAGGTCCCCTGGCCCAGTGCCAGGAGGGGGGGCATGGCCTGAGGTCCACCAGCCCAGACCGGGGCGGGGGGCGTGCCTTGAGGTCCTTCATCAAGCCCAGCCAGGTGGGAGACACGGCCTGAGATCCCCTGTCAAGCCCCACTGGGTGGGGGGCACAGCCTGAAGTCCCCTGGCCCAGCACCGGGAGGAGGCACAGCCTCAGGTTCCCCATCAAGCCCCGCTGGGTGAGGGCGTGGCCTGAGTTCCCCTGGCCCAGCACTGGGGGTGCACCTTGAGGTCCCCCATCAAGCCCTGCTGGGTGGGGGGCATGGCCTGATGTCCCCTGTCAAGCCCCACGGGGGAGTGGAGGACATAGCCTCAGGTCCCTGCTGATTGCTCGTTAAGGCTCCTTATGGGAAGTTGGCCTCAGCTGTGGGTGCAGCCATCTTTGTGACAGAGTGATGGTCAATTAGCATGTTTCCTGTTTATTAGATAGGATTTTAGGTATTTGTATTTATTAAAGTTACAAGTTTAATAGATAAATGGAGGGAGCATGAGTACTTAAAAGGACATAAAAAGAAGGTGCTTCTTATTTCAAAAGCATATTTAAGATTATATATTTTAGATCTCTAGTACCCCAAAATTTTAGTAATTATTTTAGTATTATTTTACAGGTAAAAACTGATATCCGGATGGTAATGCCCTATGGATAGTTGGAGGCAATCAAGGCTGGAACTTGTGTTTTGTGTCCCACTCTTCATTTTTTCCTCCTCTGTGTTGAAAAAGAAGTTATATTTTTTTAAGTTTGTATAACATAGGACCCAATTACTATAAGATATTTCCTGGAAAGAGATTCAATAGGTTGGAATTGAAAATTATATAATCTGTTTAAAAGATAATGTAGCAAATGTGATAAAAGTTAAACTTAAAGTTATGTAACTTGAATAAGTGGTAACTTCAAGTTGTATTTTTTTTTTAAATTTAATTTTATTTTTATTGTTTTAAGTATTACAAATAGTAGTACATATGTCTCTTTTTTTTCCCCCTTGATCTCCCGCCGACCTCCCCTACCCCCCAGGACATGCCTTCACCTGCCCACCCTGCCCCCCCGCCCCAGTGTCTTATATCCGTTGGTTGTGCTTATATGCAAGCGTACAAGTCCTTCGGTTGGTCTCTTACAGCCCTCCTCGCCCAACCTCCCCTGTCTTCCCAATGTAGTTTGACAGTCTGTTCAATGCTTCT
This sequence comes from Corynorhinus townsendii, assembly GCA_026230045.1. Classification (NCBI taxonomy): domain Eukaryota; kingdom Metazoa; phylum Chordata; class Mammalia; order Chiroptera; family Vespertilionidae; genus Corynorhinus; species Corynorhinus townsendii. The sequence continues at coordinate 29,323,821 of JAPDVU010000012.1, forward strand.
TTGCCTCTGTATCTTTTTCCCACCATTTCTTTCCTTTAAAAAGTTTTGCCTTTGCAGACTGGAAATAAACATATAATAACAAAACAAGACAAAACAAAAAAATGTTTGAGTCTCAATTTCAATGTCCAACAGTTCCTTATGTGTACATGTCAGCATTGATATCTGGATGGTGGGCACATGGTGGCAATGCAGGTCCGACCCTCTCTGGTTTGGTCCTAGGCAACCTGCAGCGGTGCACAGCTGCTGACTGCTCCCATGGCAAGGCGTTGTCAGCGTCTTCCATCTCTGGACTGTTTTTTCCTCTTGTCTTCGTGGTTGGAGCACTCCTGTCAATTCCTCTCTGTTGCAGGAATCCATCTGGTCTTGGGGTTGTTTTCTGAAAATATACAAATATATTCTCGACCACAAGTTAATAAAGGAATCTTTTCTATATAATTGATTTGGGATCCTTTTTATTTTTGTTCAAACGATTTTCCTTTGTCTTATTTAGACACCATGTGTGTTTTTAATGGCCGTCTTGCTGTTAGCATTGCAAATGAACCTTAATTTGGTAAAGTAAAAATTTTCTAGATGTAATTTACTTATAGGATATTTTTCCTTACATGATATTGCCCTACTATCCCCCCCCTTTTTTTTAATGAAGGTTTTTGTAAATTTTATAATGCAGTCTTGATAACTTTAAATTAAAAAAAAATTTTTTTTTTCCCCCCACACATATGACTGCTTTAGGTTCATTGCATATTCAGGAATTTTACCATGAGATGAACTACCAATAGAAATTTTAGTTATTACTTTAAGAATAGCTTATTGTCCAGTACTTGAATATTCACTTATTTCAATTAGCCTATTTAAATTAATCTGAAAACTCGATTACTATTTTACTGTCAAATTTAATACTCTACCAACAATCTTAGTTTACCCTGTAAATATTAGTGGGAAGGATTATTTGCATTCTTGAGTGGGCCCTGAGCATTCCAAATGCTCAGCTGAATTTAGATATAGGGCAACTGCTGTCGGCCAAGTCTCTTGTCTGTTACCTGGGTCCCGATCTGAGCTGGGCCAAGTCTCTGTCTGTCACCTGTATCTCGATGTGAGCTGGGCCGGGTCTCTTTCTGTTGCCTGGGTTCCGATCTGAGCTGGGTGTGGGAAGCGCGAAGCAGCCATGGGGGTAGGAGACCTCCTTTAGAAGGGGGTGAGGGTTCAAGCCCCTGCAATGTTGGGGGGGTGAGGGTCTGTGCCCCACTTCTGTTGCCCCCCCAAGTTCTCTCCTGATGGCCCCTCTGCGACTGTGCCTGTCTTAGGTTGTTCCTTCCTTGAGGAATCTTACCCGTCTCTGGCTAACCAGCCATCCTCCGGGGCCAAGCAGGGTGCTGTGAGGTTCAGTTCTGTCTCCTTGGTAGCCTATGACCCCGTGGCCTCCACACCCAGCACCTGCCTTGGGAACCCCTGGCCTGCTGGCAGGGTCCTGGTGCTGATCACATATCTCGGGGAACTCGGGTTTCTTCTCCAGTGAGGGCCCAGCTCACACAATTGGATGTGAGACAGATCCCTGGTACCAGCCCCCACGAGGCTTCAAGCTCAGCATGAACAGAAAGCTCAGGTAACAGCTGAGGGCAATTGGATTGTGAGAAGAGGGTCCCTCTTGGCACAAAGGGCAAGAGGGGCCAATATAGGATGCTCAAGTACCTTCCCAGTGCCTTAATTCCTTCTGCAAGGGATTAAATCCTTTCATGTCCCTTTTTTTAAATTGCTGCCCACCATTCAAAGAATTAGTTTGTAAGTTTGTTTGGGATAATTGTAAAGTATGCTGTTGTAAAATATCTAAGATTATAATGAGATTGTAGAATAATATCATGTAAGGATATTCTTTGCCCTAGGCCCTGGCAATTCCATTTCAAACTGGCTGTCAATTTCTTTTTGTATCTTTATATAAACTTTGTCAGGGAGGCAAAAACACAAATTACTTACTTTAGTTCAAGCGGCCAAATATATTGACTTTCAATTACAATCCTTATGACTTTTGAAGGAAACTTCTCTTTGTTTCCTTCCAAAATAATTTTCAGTCTACAGAGAGTTTCATTTAAAAATTTTTGTCACATGAAACAATTTCTCTTAATGCCCCGCCCCCTTGTTGTCTGTGTCCATTGATTAGGTTCATATGCATGCATACAAGTCCCTTGGTTGATCTCTCCACCTTACCCCCACCCTCCCCTACCTTACCTGAGGTATGATCTTCTGATTGACGTTTCTCAGCCTCTGGATCTGTTCTTGTTCATCAGTCTATGTCGTTCATTATATTCCACAAATGAGCGAGATCATGTGATATTTATCTTTCTCTGCCTGGCTTATTTCACTCAACATAATATTCTCCATCTCCATCCATATTGTTGCAAATGGTAGGAACGCCTTCTTTTTTACCGCAGCGTAGTATTCCATTGTATAGATATACCACAGTTTTTTAATCCATTCATCTGCTGATGGGCATTTAGGTTGTTTCCAAATCTTGGCTATGGTGAATTGTGCTGCTATGAACATAGGGGTGCATATTTCCTTTCTGATGCCTGTTTCTAGATTCTTGGGATATATTCCTAGAAGTGGGATCACTGGGTCAAATGGGAGTTCCATTTTTATTTTTTTGAGGAAACTCCATACTGTTCTCCACAGTGGCTGCACCAGTCTGCATTCCCACCAGCAGTGCAAAAGAGTTCCTTTTTCTCCGCATCCTCGCCAACACTTGTTGTTTGTTGATTTGTTGATAAAAGCCATTCTGACAGGTGTGAGATGGTACCTCATTGTTGTTTTGATTTGCATCTCTCTGATGATTAGTGACTGTGAGCAGGTTTTCATATGTCTCTTGGCCTGCCTTCTGTCTTCTTTCGAAAAGTGTCTACTTAGATCAGTTGCCCATTTTTTGATTGGGTTGTTTATCTTCTTTTTGTTAAGTTGTATGAGTTCTCTGTATATGTTGGAGATTAAACCCTTATCATTGATATCATTGGCAAATATGTTCTCCCATGCAGTGGGCTTTCTTGTTGTTTTATTGATGGTTTTCTTTGCTGTGCAAAAGCTTTTTATTTTGATGTAGTCCCATTTGTTTATTTTCTCTTTAGCTTCCATTGCCCTAGGAGTAGTATCAGTGAAGAAGTTCTTTCGGCATATGTCCGAGATTTTGCTGCCTGTGGATTCCTCTAGTATTTTCATGGATTCCCGTCTTATGTTTAAGTCCTTTATCCATTTTGAATTTATTTTTGTGTATGGGGTAAGTTGGTGATCTAGCTTCATTCTTTTGCATGTATCTGTCCAATTTTCCCAACACCATTTGTTGAAGAGACTGTCTTGACTCCATTGAATGTTCATGCCTCCTTTGTCAAATATTAATTGAGCATATAGATTTGGGTCAATTTCTGGGTTCTCTATTCTATTCCATTGATCTATATGTCTGTTCTTGTGCCAGTACCAGGCTGTTTTGAGAACAGTAGCTTTGTAATACAACTTGATATCTGGTATTGAGATCCCACCTACTTTGTTCTTCTTTCTCAGGATTGCTGTAGCTATTCGGGTTCTTTTTTTATTCCAGATAAATTTTTGGAAATTTCGTTCTAGGTCTGTGAAATATGTTGTTGGTATTTTAATGGGAAGTGCATTGAATTTATAGATTGCTTTGGGTAGTATGGACATTTTGATGATGTTGATTCTACCAATCCATGAACATGGTATGTTCTTCCATCTGTTTATGTCTTCCTCTATCTCTTTTTTCAGTGTCGTGTAGTTTTCTACGTATAGGTCTTTTACCTCTTTAGTTAAGTTTATTCCTAAGTATCTTAATTTTTTTGGTGCGATGGTAAATGGGATTGTTTTTTTAGTCTCTCTTTCTGTAAGTTCATTATTGGTGTATAGAAATGCCATAGATTTCTTGGCATTAATTTTGTATCCTGCTACATTACCAAATTCAGTTATTAAGTCTAATAATTTTTTTATGGAGTCTTTAGGGTTTTCTATGTACAGTATCATGTCATCTGCGAATAAGGACAGTTTTACTTCTTCTTTTCCAATTTGAATGCCTTTTATTTCTTCTTCTTGTCTGATCGCAATGGCTAGTACTTCCAGCACTATATTAAACAGGAGTGGTGAGAGTGGGCATCCCTGTCTTGTTCCTGTTCTTAGGGGAAATGGTTTTAGTTTTTGCCCATTGAGTATGACGTTGGCTGTGGGTTTGTCGTATATGGCTTTTATTATGTTCAGGTATGATCCTTCTATTCCCACCTTGCTGAGAGTTTTTATCAAGAAAGGGTGTTGGATTTTATCAAATGCTTTTTCTGCATCAATTGATATGACTATGTGATTTTTATATCTCAATTTGTTTATGTGATGTATCACGTTTATTGATTTGCGAATATTGTACCATCCTTGCATCCCTGGGATAAATCCTACTTGGTCATGGTGTATAATCTTTCTGATGTACTGCTGGATTCGATTTGCTAGAATTTTGTTGAGGATTTTGGCATCTATGTTCATGAGGGATATTGGCCTGTAATTTTCTTTCATTGTGTTGTCTTTGTCTGGTTTTGGTATTAGGGTGATGCTGGCCTCATAGAAGGAGTTTGGAAGTGTTCCTTCTTCTTGAATTTTCTGGAATAGTCTGAGGAGGATAGGTTTTAGTTCTTCCTTGAATGTTTGGTAAAACTCCCCTGTGAAGCCATCAGGCCCTGGGCTTTTGTTTGCTGGAAGCTTTTTGATGACTGCTTCAATTTCTTCCATAGTTATCAGCCTATTGAGATTCTTAGAATCTTCCTGTGTGAGTTTTGGAAGGTTGTATTTTTCTAGGAATGTGTCCATTTCCTCCAGATTGTGTAGTTTTTAGAATAGAGTTGTTCATAGTATTTTTTAACAATCCTTTGTATTTCTGTGGGGTCTGTTGTTATTTCACCTCTTTCATTTCTGATTTTGTTTATTTGGGTCCTCTCTCTTTGCTTCTTGGTGAGCCTGGCTAGAGGTTCATCAATCTTGTTTATCCTTTCAAAGAACCAGCTCTTGGTTTTGTTGATCCTGTGTATTGTTTTTTTGGTCTCTATGTCATTCATTTCTGCTCTGATCTTTATTATGTCCTTCCTTCTGCTCACTGTGGGCTTTTCTTGTTGCTCTCTTTCTAATTCTTTGAGTTGTTGAGTTAGAAGATTTATTACCATTTTTTCTTGTTTTTTGAGGTAGGCCTGTAGAGCTATAAACTTCCCTCTCAAGACTGCTTTCATTGTGTCCCATAGCATTTGCATTGTTGTGTTTTTATTGTCATTATTCTCCAGGATGTTTTTAATTTCTTCTTTGATCTCGTTGATCACCCAATCATTGTTTAATAGCATGCTATTCAGTTTCCACTTGTTTGAATTTTTTGGAATGTTTTTATTATAGTTTATTTCTAATATTATGCCATTGTGGTCTGAGAATATGCTTGATAGGATTTCAATCTTTTTGAATTTAGGGAGGCTTTGTTTGTGACCCAATATGTGGTCTATTTTTGTAAATGTCCCATGGGCACTTGAGAAGAACGTACATTCCGAGGCTTTGGGGTGAAATGCTCTGAAGATGTCAATTAGGTCCATCTGATCTAGTGTGTCATTTAGAATTGCTATTTCTTTGCTGATTTTTTGTCTGGAGGATTTATCCAGTGATGTCAGTGGTGTATTAAAGTCTCCTACTATGATTGTATTGTTGTCGATCTCTCCCTTGATCTCTTCCAGGAGTTTTTTTATGTATTTGGGTGCTCCTGCGTTGGGTGCATATATGTTTACCAGAGTTATATCTTCTTGTTGAATTGCTCCCTTTAGTATTATGTAGTGGCCTTCCTTATCTCTTGTTATGCCCTTTCCTTTGAGGTCTATTTTATCAGATATAAGTATTGCTACCCCAGCTTTTTTCTCATTTCCATTTGCTTGAAAAATATTTTTCCATCCCTTCACTCTCAGTCTGTGTGAATCCTTTGCTCTGAGGTGAGTCTCTTGTAGACAGCAAATATATGGGTCATGTTTTCTTATCCATTCAGCTACCCTATGTCTTTTGATTGGTGCATTTAATCCATTTACGTTTAATGTTATTATTGACAAGTACATGTTTGTTGTCATATTTTCCCCCTTAGTGTTTGTGTTTCTTTTTGCCTTTCTCTTTCTTCTTTTTACAGCAGTCCCTTCAGCATTTCTTGCATTGCTGGCTTGGTAGTGATAAACTCTCTTAGCCCTTTTTTGTCTGTGAAGCTCCTGATTCCCCCTTCAATTTTGAATGATAACCTTGCTGGGTATAGTATTCTTGGATTCAGACCCTTGCTTTGCATCACTTTGAATATTTCATTCCATTCCCTTCTGGCCTGGTGTGTTTCTGTTGAGAAATCAGTTGATATTCTAATAGGAGATCCCTTGTAGGTAACTTTCTGTCTCTCTCTGGCAGCCTTTAAGATTCTTACTTTGTCATTGGTATTCGCCAATTTAATTATGATGTGTCTTGGTGTTGGTCTTTTGGGGTTCAACTTGTTTGGGACTCTATGTACTTCTTGTACTTGCATAGTTTTTTTCTTGCCAATATCAGGGAAGTTCTCCGTCATTATTTCTTCAAACAGGTTTTCTATTCCTTGCTTCTCTTCCTCACCTTCTGGTATCCCTATTATTCTAATATTGTTTCGTTTTGTGTTGTCCCAAAGCTCCCTTAGGCTCTCCTCTTGCTTTTTAAGTCTTCTTTCCATTTGCTGCTGTGTTTGTGTGTGTTTTCCTACCTTGTCTTCTAATTCACTGATGCGGTCCTCAGCCTCTTCTAGTCTACTGTTTAAGCCTTCCAATGTGTTCTTTATTGCAGCTATGTCGTTCTTCATCTCCTCTTGGTTTCTTTTCACATTGGTGACATTTTCATTTAGTTCCTTGTAGTTCTCATTGAGTTGTGTGTATTTGTCATTGAGTTGTGTGTATTTGTCATCCATCCGTTTAAACATCCTTAGAACCATTACTCTGAATTCTCTCTCTGTTAAGCTGCTAGCCTCAATTTCATTTAACTCCCTTTCTGGTGATTCCTCTTTTTCTTTCCTTTGGGTATTGCTTTTTTGTCTCCCCATGTTTTCCTTTATCCCGGGGATCCCTGCTCTTCCCAGCTGCAAACTGTCTCACCAGCTGTGCCTCCTTCGCCAATTCGGGCTGGATTCCGCTCGTCTCAGCTGCCTCCTCTATTTGCTCCAGGAGAAGGCTCAGGACACATCCTTCTATTCTGCCGCCATTTTGTCTCTCCTTCAAGTTGTATTTTTAAACACAGGATGTTTTGGATGAAAGAAAGCTGCTTGTTGAAATTTAGGTGAAACCAGATAGTAAGGATTGGTCCAAACCTCAAATAACATCTGTGTGTTGCTGCCTCTATAAAAGTGAAGGTGATCTGAAGCTATATTAATAGATGTTTGGTGTCCATATTAATAAATATTATCATGTATTAGTTTTGGCATTATGCTTTAATAGGAGTCAGTTTATTGGGTAGGTTAAGCTGGTAGAGAAAATGTGTCTAAACCTAAAGCAGAGGATGCCTGGCCTAATAAAGGAAAAGCTAAAAAAGCAGGAAAATGTAATATTGGCAGAGGCGTCCATACCTAAGGGAGGGAACAGGATGACATTTATATATCAAGATCTGCTTGGCTGCTTTAAGACTTTTGAGCAGTCAGCTGCTCTCCTAATCAACCCTGCTCCCTGGTGACACTGAGTTTTAAATACAGAGAGGAGACATACCAAATAAATGCACATCACAATACAAAGTGCTTTCTAATCTTGGATACGCAACAGGATCATTTGGGAAGCTTTACAAAAATACAGTTACTGAACCTCACCTCCTGAATCATAATTTCTGGTGGTGGGGCCTGGGAATTTGTATTTTCATAAAACTCAGTTGATTCTAATGATCTAATGATTCTTAATTATTTGTGAGCCACTGTATCTTATGGTGGGTACTCAAGAGTTAGATTAGAGAACGCTGGTTTATCAGTAACAGAGGCAAGGCTAGGGCAGCGGTTCCCAGATTTTGGTCTGTATGGACCAGTACAACTCTTAAAAGAAATAGGCCTAATAAGCATACAGTGGCTAACTTTCTAGTATAACAACAACAACAAAAACAAATCTACCAAGAAAACTACTTATTATCCTTATAGTTTCATTCAAAAAAAGAAATTAAAATTAAGTAGGACCTGGGCAGGACATAATATCAAAAGGAAGTACAATCTTTTAGATTGAATGAACTTAGTCATTTTTCTCATGTCACTTTGGAATGGTGACAATTTCTTCACACAGTTGTACCATTCAACATGTCAGCATTTGAGAACCAATAGTACAGGGTATGTACAGTGCTCTCATGGTCTCTGGCAATGTGTCATTCCATTGCTCTGCATGACCAAGTGGCTCATAAACTGGATTAGGGACCCTAGTTCTAACAGTGGTGGAAGGGAGGGCTCTGAGAAGAGAATATAAATGGTGTGTTAGGGTGCAGGGATACCTCCAATGATAAAGGATCTGAGAGCAATTGTTGAAACCGGCTGTTTGGCTGTAGAACAACTTGTGGGGACCTGAAAACTGTATTAAAATTCATGAAGGGCTTTCATGTATAATAAGCCTTGTTATGTCAGAGGGCAGAACTAAACCTATGCAAGGAAGTCACTGCCAGACCCATTTTAGTTTAATGTAAACAAAAGCTTTCTGACAGCCAGACCTTTCCAATAAAGGTTAATAAATGACATAGAGATTACTTCCTCTGGAAGAGCTTAAAACACATCAGAGTTAACAGTTTATCAGGAATTTAGATGAAGGGGTTCTAGACTGAGCTGGAGGTTGGACTAAAATTCACTGTTTTCTAAGCCTGGCAGGCCTCCATAACACCTGGGAAGCCTTGCAAACAAATGCAGATTTATGGACCACCGCTTAGATCTATAGAAATAGGACCTCTACCAATAGGGCTCAGGAATCTCTATTTTTAATAAGCCTTCCCTCCCATTCCTTCCCCTGCCCACCACCCCGGGGAATTCTGAGTTAAGTTGCTTTTAGCTTTGGAAAACAATTGACAAGTGAGATCCAATGTCTTAAAGCATCTATGATGAATGATTCTATAAAATTCATAAAGAGAGATAACATTTTGTTATCACATCAATATTTGAATATCTACTTAATATCACATGTTTTATTATTGATTACTTAAAAGTTATTCCTGAAACAACCAGTTATCTGAACATCAATACAAACTGAAAGCATTGGCCTGTTTTTAATACAAGATTTGCTTTGAGCTTGAAAGGAACTAGCTTCACATGAGTAAAAGGAGTCATGGACCTAATTATAAAATATGGATGTGTAAAATTGCCAAACAGATAACATGTTTGTGCCAAAATTTTTTATTTACAAGATCAGTGACTCATTCTTTCCAGTCTCAAAGAACATATTAGTTTAATACGGCATTAAGTATATGTCTATTCCTGTGAAAGAGAAGTTTTATTCAGCCTTTAGTTATTTTGAAATACTTTTTCATTTTCATGAGTATTTTATTCTGTTATGGCTTGAGTGACTGTCCCAGTAAAAGAATTATCAGGGCAGAATGGCAGAGTGGCTCAAAGGTCCGCATCAGTTTTTAGAGTCTGCAGTTCTGATCTTGACTCTTCTCTCTGTTGCATGTCTATCCCAAGCTTCTCTGTATAGATTATCTAATAGGCTTTCAACTGTTGATAGGAGGCTAGGTAGGCCCTGCATTATAGAAAAAGAGATAAGACAGAGCCATCTATAATAATAAAAGCATAATAAGCTAATTAGACTGGACATCCTTCCAGACGACCTTCTGGACAAAGCTAGGGCTGCAAGGGAAGCCAGGGTCCCCGATGCCGGAGGGAAGCTGGTGCTGGCAGCTGGGGGAAGAAAGGCCTACTCTTGCATGAATTTCGTGCATTGGGCCTTTAGTGTTCTAATAAGGAAAAAGAGATAATAAACTTGTAGAAAATACATAAAACTTTCAGGTAGTGACAAGTGCTGTAAAGAAAATTAAATGGATCAGAGAATTTTGAAGGACCTTTTGTTTAGATAGGGTAGTTTGGAAAAGGAGGTGAAATTTGAGGAAGATTTGACTACTCTGAGGAGCTGTAAGTAGAGAGCTCCAGGGAGAGAGAATAGCCAGTGCAAAGGTCTTGAAGCAGGAATAGGCTAGGTATTGAGAAGCCAGCTATTATTACCATTAACACTGTAATGAAAACTTGGGGGTACAAAAGGAGGTTGAAAAGAAAAGAGCCAGATAATGCATGATTTTACATTCCATGGTGGGAATTTGAATTTATTCTAAGGATGGTAGGTTCTAACCAGGGAGTGATATACCTTTGTACTTGCAAAGATAACTCAAGTTCTGTGTAGAGAATGGACCACAGTCAGATAAGAGTAGAAAGAGGAAGACAAGCTAGATGGTGGCTTTTGCATTAGAGATGATGTCTACTTGTTAAAGTAAAGCTTTTGGCTAAGAGAATGTTTATGAAAATCATACATATGCCCCTTTCAACAGACATTCTCAATCAAGAAGGTCCTACATATGACTCTTACAACATGATCCTTAAACTTGTATTTTTCAGTCTTAATGTACACACGTCCAGCACTATTAGTTCATTTCTCCCTGCTCTTAGCTACTACCTCCTTCAGTTGAGAATCACTGGGTTAGATAATTAGACAGGACTTTATCAGGCAAAATGGCATCCATCCAAGTTAAAATCCAGAGACCAACCCTCAGTTATTTCTGCCATTTCCCTTTTTATTTCCCACAGGTTTCTCTTTCCCAGTTTCTACCACTTAATTTTCTGTCCCAGAGCAACACAGCTCCTGACTTCTCCCCTACTCATCCTCATCTAAAAGGCACACAGGTCTTTTTCTTTATTGTTTTGAGAAATTTACTTTTTGTGTGTAGAAGCATACAAGATGAATACAAATAAAAAACTCCTCCATTTATTCCACCAAAGGAATGGAATAAGTAAGGAAGTTATCTTTCATTTGCATTAAATTTCAAGTAGAGCTAAAGAGGGTAGGACATGTTTTCTTTTCTTTTTTTCTTTTCTTAAATAAATCTTTATTGTTCAGATTATTACAGGTGTTCCACTTTTTTTTTCCCCCCCATAGCTCCCCTCCACCTGATTCCCCACCCCACCCCATGCCCTTACCCCCCGCCACTGTCCTCATCCATAGGAGTAAGATTTTTGTCCAATCTCTTCCCGCACCCCTCACACTTGCTTCCCCTGAGAATCGCCAATCCACTCCCTTTCTATGTCCCTGATTCTATTATATTCACCAGTCCATTCTGTTCTTCAGATTTTTTATTCACTTGATTTTTAGATTCACTTGTTGGTAGGTATGTATTTGATGTCATTTTGTTGTTCATAATTTTTATCTTTACTTTTTTCTTCTTCTCTCTCGGACATGTTTTCAATACTTGTTTTTTTAAAGCAAGTAATATGTTCATATGGCGTTGATAAGAATATAATAAAATCTAACGTTTATTCAGCCGTTGCTATGTGCCAAGCATTGTTCCAAGTATTTTCTTGGACTGATTCTCCTAATTGTTACCCTTCTTCACGGAAGAGGAAACTGAGGCACAGAGCTATTAAGTAATTGGGTTAAAGCCCCACAGAGATTGAGGTGCCAGCCCAGGATTTAAAGCCAGGTTTTCCTATTCTCTGCGCTGTGCTATCTCTGCTGTGAGATGATTTGGGAATTTGCAGAGCCTTTGCGGGTTTGGACCTGAAGAACAATTCAGCAGGTATGTGCCTGCCTCCCTGCCTCCTGATGTGGTTCTAACTCCTCCACCAGGTGCTCTGTGCTCAATCCACTTTTTACCACTGGGCCTTGTTTTCAGCTGCCCTTTGCCTCAATCTACCCTTCACTTAGGCCTTTATTGAAAAGTGTCTCCTTAAGTATGTGTTTGCCAAAATGAGGAGAAATATTTTTTCTCTCCTTGTTACTGAATTTCTGACTTGGATAGTCCTGTAATCATTTGGTTTAACAGTTGCTGTCTGCTTCTCTGGGTGCTCGCCTTGTGTCTGAAGGGGAGACCAGGAGAGCAGAGCTCCCTAAGCTAGAGGGACACAAAGCTTTCCTCTTCGTGGTTTGCCCCCCTTACGTGCTGAGACATTCAATTATCAGCTTGTCCTTCTCACAGGTATACTCTTGGTCACAGCAGGCTCCAGGAGATTACTTGTCTCGCTACTGAATTTCCTTTATGTGTTTTTTTAAAGTATGTATGAAATTATAGTCTTGAGCTTTCCTTTTTCATACACAAACTAATCATTATAAAACCCAATAATGACCCCCAAGGGAAAAACCACATGGAGCTAAAGGGCTCAGACGTGGAGCGAGGGTATTGGACAACAGACATCGTTCTGGGACCTGTGGACATAATTCTCTCCGGGGGGTCAGTGCACCGCATTTTATGACTTGAAGCTATTTTTCAGACTATTACAGCATAGTTTCCACAAAGCAGAATTGTGTGGCTTAATGTCTATTTTGTATGCTCCATATCATTCTTGAGCCTGAAATTGCAAAGTTTGAACATGTATTATTGATCTGATGATTTGTCTTAAATAAAGGAAAGGAAAAAAATTTAAAGGACCAGAACAATCAGAAACACTTCACAGAATAAAGGGACTGGTTTTCTGCATTCCTTCTGACAAAACCCTTTAACATTTTATTCTTCTGGGTTATGTGACTATAGGATGGGTAACTTGATAATTTGCTTTTGAGTATAAGTAAGGAGTGTGAAAAAGAAGCTTCTTTTAAATTTGAAATTTAAATAGGATTTCTCTTCCACAGTACAGAAAATAAATATACCTCAGATTTTACTTTTGAAAGAGAAAGATTTTGGTATTTAGCTTTAAAGTTAAAGCAGTCCTGTTCTTGTGCCAAAATCAGAACAAGGGAAAGTTCTGGCACACTTGCCTCTTAGAAAGGGGTGAGAAATTTCACTTTTTATCTTCTTGAAAAATCTGTTCTTAAGAAGGACTCAAGTCTTATTTATACTAAAGTGAAAATGACTAAACATAGCTTAAAACATGATCTCTCATAAAGTAAGTTCTAATTTCACAAAGATCAAATCCCTAGGTAAAAAAGTGGAAACTTCCAGTGATTAATTTATTTTTGTATTTGTTTCCTTCTTTTTAAAATTTTTATATTGCACTATATTTCAAAAAAGAGCTCAAAGCCATGCATCATAAAATAAGAAAACATTTAAAAATAAATACTTGAGAACATTAGAGTGACTTTAATATTGGGAATTTTGAGTTTTGGGGGGAAATGGAAAGAACTCTTTATTTTGTGATTGTTAGAAACCCTTATGTTACCTTGAAATCGTATTGGGGCAGTGGTAGGATGGAGTCACCAACTCCACTTACAACAGACCACCTTTCAGTACATGCTAGATAATTTATGGGGAAAAATTAGTTGTTTAAAAAATCTCTCAGCTAGCTTGGGACATTTAGTAGAGTTTACAATTCTAGATTTAGTTCTTTGGTAGCCTTCTCTTTGGTTATTTATTAACCTCCATTTAAAGCACAACTTAATCATTTAAGGTACAAAGTTCAGTTAATGTTTCTGTTGGTTCTAATTATGATAATATATAAGGCTACTGTATAACTTGAAATACTTCCTAAAACATAAAATTCATATATGAAATAACCTTTGTGGCACTGGCTCAAATACCGGTATTATACAGGGTAATCCACAGTAACAGAAAAATGCTGCCTATGTTAACGGAATGTTTATATGATACCTGTGTCCCAAATAGTGTATATACTTCACTCCTTACTTCCACATCCTCCTATCCCTCCATGGCTATCCTTATAAGGACAGAATGTCAGAGGAGATCAAATACTCTTCCAGGGGAATCCAGAAAGAAGAAAGCAGATCTCTTCTCTAGAGATATGTCTATTTTGCAATTCATCAAGGATGGTGATTACTTAGGATACAGAATTTAAACTGAAGACAGGGATTCAGGTTATTCCCCACTTGGAGCAGTGAATAAAGGAGCCTTAGAAGATATGAATAAGTTTCTAGATACTACGTTTACCAAACAGAATAAGATTGTGAGTCTCTCACCTGCCCTCTCAGAACCTAAAACAGTGCTGGAACATCGTACGTATTTAGTAAACACTTGCAAGATGATTGTACAACAAAGTCTCCCTTCTGAAACCTAGTTTTGATAGTCAGTGTGAGGGGAGCTCTAAGGTACTTTTTAGGTATAGGAAATTCTTCAGTTTTTACCTGTTGATTGACTGAAAGTAAATGAGCTCCTGCTCCTTAGTATATACTGTGTTGGTCCAAGGGTACACAGATCTGGAATCAGGTTATCTGGATTAAAAATGTATCTTCACTTCTTATTAGCTGTGTAAAGATAGTGAAATTGCTTAGTTTCTCTGGGACTCAGTTTTCTCAACTATCAAAGAGACTGTTAGGACAAGTAAATGATGTATAAAGTGCACAGCACTAGACACCCATAGTATGAAAAATATTGACCAGCAGCCACAGAATAGTAGCCCTAGCTTCCAGAAAGCCTCATGTCCTATCTGCTAAAAGGAAGATCCTGTTTGGCTAGAAATAATAGGAATTATAAGGAGTTAAAGACAGATTCATGTCTATCTGTGGCTTATTAAGTCATGTAATAATTGAAAGAGCATTATAATGAACACAGATAATAGTATTGTGAAGCCTGGGGGAGGTGGGGAGGGGGTGTATGGGGGAAAAGAGGGCACATTTGTCAGACTTTCAACAATAAAGATAAACATTTTTAAAAAGTGTATTGAAAAAGACTGCTTTCCAGAGAGAAGTAGGCAGCTATCCAAAGGATTGGGGTCAGGACTATATATTCATGAATTTCTCTCTTCAAAGAGATTTTTAAAATTATCTCCAATAAAATAAAGACAGTAAATAGGTCTAAAAGATAAAAATAATTTTAAAAATCCTTAAATATGAAATTTTACCTTGAAGTTACTTTTCTTCACAAACATGCCATTTATTGAATAAATATTTACTAAGCAACTACCATATACCAAGCATTATGTTAAGTGCTAGGAAGAAAAAATCAGAAAGGCATGGTACCTGTTCTTAATGAGTTTAGAGAACCTAAATACATTATTCAGATAAGCAGTACCTTCAAAGTCATTATTTGGGGATCCTACATGTTTATTCCAGTATTGCATCTGATGCTCTCAATACCTTCAAACAACTTTTGGGCAGTGCCTTCACAAAAACAGCAGTGGCCTCCTTACTTTTTGGAAGGACCAATATTCAGTGGACATTAAAGTATCCCAAATATCCTTTATTGGTTGTTAAATGCCACAGCTCAGAAACCTCCAAGTGCCCACTCATTCCCAGTGCTATCGTTTTCTCTCTAGGACCCTGTGGAATGCCTGAAAACCCATCTACTAAAAAGTTATTATCTGGTTCTAAGTCAGAGTCCTTGAGGACCTTGCTTTATCTATTCTGATTAATCTGTGTCCTACCATGCCTGTTACTGAATATTTTAAATATCACCCCTAATGCTGAATTTCACACTGCATTCCCCCAGGCCTTTTGTCACACTCACTTTTTCTACCTGATGCACCCAGGGCGCCATCTCCTACCTTAGATTACTTTTAGCTATTGATGAAGATCAAATCTAACTTTAAAGAACATAGTTTGGCCACCTTTAAAGACATTTGTTTAAAATAAACAAGAACAGACTAAAGTATGTCCAAAAGAGAGGTAAACGTCATTGAAGTTTGTCTGGGGTCTCTCAAGGTGACTGCTCAGAGGGGATGACATTTATTTTTTATGTAAATTCTGATGTTTTTATGAACAAAAACAATAATATCAGGCCAATTATTTCATAGTCACATCTTTCATATTAGATGAATGTCTATTTTTAGAAGAATTGTATTTTAAACTCATAAAACCTTTACTTAGGAGCATTATTTAAATTCATATTTTTCCAGCTAACAAAATATTAGCATAAAGGGGTATGATAGGCATTTTGGAATACCTAGATATAAATATGCCCAGATACAAAAATAAAAAAAGAGCGAATATTCTTTCCAGTGACAATATGATTCAAAGTTATTCAGAATTGTAAAGTATGACACAATCATTGAGGAAAGCTACATTTTTGTTTCAGGGGATGTGAATTCAGAAATATGCTTATTTTTAATAGGAGGATTGTATAAAGGGATCCAAATTTATTTTACCTTGTTACAAGACACTCAAAATAAAAAAAAACAAACAAATTAACAAAACAAAACAAAAAGGACTTTCTGAAGATAAAATTATTGATTGGTGGGAAACAGTTTTGAATAAAATGACTATCTGATACTTGTGCTAAAGACAGAATTGCCTTTAGGTACCATAGCCTAGAGTTCATAAATAGTGCTTAATTAAAATTTCTACTAGGTTAGCTGCTAAATCATTTGTATGAAAATCAGTAAATTTTTTTCCATGATGATAGTGGATCTTAAATAACATTATTCTATAAGATTGACCATTGAATTGAGATTTATTTGTTGAATGAACAAACATATAGCTTATCAGAGATAAAAATAACTAATCCTTTAGATCCTTTTTTAGGACTTATTTTTTTTAAAGATAATGTTTATATATTTTTCTTACAAAAATAATTACACATTGATAGAAAAATTCTTACAAGTGAAATAAATAGATTACCCATAGTGCCTACCATCTGTAAATAACCACCATTAGCATTTTTATTGTTGTTAATCCTCACCCAAGGATATTTTTCCATTGATTCTTAGGGAGTGGAAGAGAGAGGGAAAGACAGAGCTAAACATCAATGTGAGAAAACACTGATTGATTGCCTCCTGGATGAGCCCTAACTAGGGCCTGGGCTGGGAGGGGCCTGCAACCAAGGTACATGCCCTTGACTGGAATCGAACCAGGGACCCTTTAGTACACAGGCCGATGCTCTATCCACTGAGCAAACTGGCCAGGGACACCATTAGCATTTCTGTGTGTGTCTTGACACAATTTTCTACATTTGTATTGTACATGTATGTGTGCATGTGTTTTGATTTATTAAAAATTGATATGTACAGAGTTTTCTTTTACATAACACATTGTGATATCTATGTATGCCATTAAATAGTGTTCTACAGCATTTTGTTTAGTGATTGCATAATATTCTACTATAAGTATATGTCATAATTTATTTTACCAATACTCTGTTATTAGGGATGTAGGTGGCTTTTAATCTTTTTGCTATCATATTATAGAAACTTTTGGTTATTCCAGGAATTTTAAATCATTTTTGTGCTATTCTTCCCTTGGATAATTTAGTTAAGCCTATAAATCCCTCCTCAGAATAATGTTGTTTTTTTGTTTTGTATTTTTGTGTGTGTTTATTGTTGTTGTTTTGCATAAAAACCTATGGTTACAGAAGAAGCCAATTATATTGAAAGAGATATCAAAGTATTTTAAAATTTTGTGATATAATATATGTGCTTCATTATAAACATTAAATAACAAGACTAGTGGCATGTCTGATAATTATTATAATTTTAATTAGTGAACATAAATGAATTTTGAGGCACCTGAAACAATTAGAATGCAGTATAAAATTAGCTGCTATGTAATTTGTTGCTTACATTAATAATAGAAGGAAATGTTCAGTTTCAATGAAAGGGAAATGAAAATAAAGATATGAAATCTGTTCCCATCCAAACTCATGGATTGCTAGAATTTTATTCATGAACCTTCACAGCCACAGACCTAAAATTAAGAACCTCTGTGAATAATCAGATTAACTTGGAAACACTGAAAATAGTAATCAGGGAGGAGTACTGGTATGTATCTTCCCCAAAGATTAGCAATATAGACTTAAAATAACAAAGTGATACTAAACATGGTGAAACCAATGGAGGTTGAGAATCTGTAACACAAATAGGCCAAGATGATGAGTAATGGTGGAAGAAACCTAGGAGGAGTTGTGGGAAGCTAATTATGAGTAGGCTTTCAAAGGAATGGAAGAGCAGAGAAAAACCCTGCTATTTCAGACTTCTAATGAAAAGACATTGTGTTATTGAAAAGGAGAGAGTAATCTTGTCTCTTAACTTAGTGAAACCAAAATGTCTCAGCCTCAACAACCAATGACTACAAAATATTACCTTATTTTCTCTAAATACTCAAATGATGTGAGCTACAGTCTCACAGACTAGCCTGACTGCCCAAAATTGGCCCCTCTATCAAATGTTCCTCGATTTTTCCTGTGTTCCCATGGGTACTGTCTTGAGAATGTGCAGGATGGAGCAGGTCTTCTGTAGTCTTCCATTTGGGCTTTCTGTAAAGAAAGCATGTGGTGACATCCTGCCTCTGTTGTCAATGATCTTTGTAAGGTTGATGCACAGATGTTTTACCATCTCTCTGACCTGGGGTTGGGGGCAGGGGCCCAATTTGTACTCAGTCCAAAGCAATAACAAATTCTCTTAATTTCACACACAGCAGAGACCAGGCTGCAAATTGCCACAAAATTTCACCAAACTTGGTGACAGGGATGATATTGGGAATTACCACACAGAATAATTTATATCTAGGACAGATCTTCTACAACCAACCCTGTCTCAGGGCAGCGAAAGGGATTTCTCACTTTCTAGCTCAGTTTGGGAGTGTTTAAATGTTTCCAAGAGGCCCTCCGAGAGAAAGAAGTTTTTCTTCTCTCCAGCCCCCATAATCTCTACTTTTAGCCCAGATCTCTCCTGGGATTGTGTGTGTGTGTGTAGAAAACCCCAGCTCATTATTTAGTCCTAAATAACATCCTATATAATAAAAGCCTAATATGCTAAGTGTCCAGATGTCTGGTTGCCCATTGAACCAATCAAAGCATAATATGCTAAGGCTGCACATCTCGCTATGATGTGCACTGACCACTAGGGGGCAGATGCTCCAACCAATAGTTTAGCTTGCTGCTGGGGTCAGGCCGATCTGGACTGAGTGAGATGGGCCGGACATGCCCTGGAGCTCTCCTATGGCCCCTCCCTGCTGACCAACCTCCTGCATCCCTCCCGGGCCCCGATTGTGCACCAGTGGGGTCCCTAAGCCTTGCCTGCACCCTATCACAATCCAGGACCCCTCGGGGGATGTCTGAGAGCTGGTTTTGGCCCGATCCACAGGCCAGGCCGAGGGACCCCACTGGTGCACGAATTTGTGCACCAGACCTTTAGTCATGAATAAAAATTCCAAGTCAAGCCTATTTCTTTTTGTAGTTTCTCCTCCAGTGTATGGTAAAGTTCATATCTGTATATCTTTTTGATAGTCTTTAAATTCAAGTCATCTGCCAGCAACTGCTATAATAAGGACAAATACTTCTTCATGTCTTTTGCCCATTTTATAATTACCTGTTTTGTTTTTTCACTGTTGAGTTTTAAGAGTTCTTTATACATCCTAGATACTAGTCCCTTGTTGCGGTTTGTAAATATTTTATTTCAGTCTGCATCTTATCATTTCATCCTCTTTACAGTCTTTTACAGGGCAAATGTTTTCATTTTAAAGAAGTTCGATTTGTCAATTTTCCCTTTTATGAATCGTGCCTTTGGTGTCAAGTATAAGAACTCTTGCTTAGTTTTAATGATTTTCTCCTGTGTTGTTTTTTTTTTCCTAATGGAGGGTAACACAGTTTTGCATTTTACATTTAAGTCTGTGATCTATTTGGGGTAATTTTTGTATACTATGTGAGGCTTAGGTCAAAGCTCTTATTTATTTTCCTACTGGAGGTCCAGTGCATGAAATTCCTGCACGGGTAGGGTCCCTAGGCCTGGCCGGTGATCAGGGTTGATCTGTGGGGGGACCAGTGGGGCAATCAGGGGGCCCCCGCTGGCACCCACCTTGACTGGCCTGGGGTCTGCAGGCTGGGGGCAGCTCCTTTTTTGAGCATCTGCCCCCAGATGGTCAGTGCATGTCATAGTGACCAGTCATTCTGCTGGTTGGTCTATTTGCATATTAGGCTTTTATTATATAGAACTAAAAGCCTGGTGCATGAAAACTTATGCACTGGAGCAGGTGGGTCCCTCAGCCTAGCCTGCTCCCTCTTACAGTCCAGGAGCCCTCAATGGTGGGAGGTGACCAGCAATCAGGGGAAGGCGACACCCTCATCACAACCTTGTTGCTGCCACTACTGGCAGCGCAAGCCTCGGCTGGCCCTCATTACCTGAGCCTTAGGTGGCCCTGGGTGGCTGGGCAGCAGCCATCCAATGTTTGCCTGCACCATGGGCCAGCCCTAAGTGGCTGGGCAGCTGCCATCCGAGGTTTGCCTGTGCCTCGAGCCAGCCCTGGGTGGCTGGGGGGCTGAGGGTACTGGGGGACTCCAGAGGCAGGTGCACAGCGCAGCCGGACCCGCCTGTGGGCAGGCTTGGCCATGCTGCGCGCCTGCTGCCCTGGCGGGGCTAAGGGGACTGGGCACCACCATCTTGTGGCTGTGGGCACCACCATCTTTGAGGGTGTGACAGTCAATTAGCATATTCCCTCCTTATTGGCTGTGGGCTATAAATTTCCCTCTCAGTATTGCTTTAGCTGTGTCCCACACATTTTTATAAGTTGTATTTCCATTTTCATTCAGTTCAATGTAATTTTTTATTTTTCCTCAGTCTTCCTGTTTGATCCATTGTGTGCTGTTTTTCTTTCTGTTATTGGGCTCAGTTTGCTTCCATTGTGGTCAGAGAACACAATCTGTATGATTCAAATTCTTTTAAATTTGTTAAAGTTTATTTTATGGCCTATAATATCTGTGTTTGTATATATTCATTGGATTCTTTAAAATTTGTGAATTCTGTTGTTGGGTGGACTGTGCCATAAAGTTAATTCGATTCTGTTGGTTGATAGTGTTGAATTTTCTATATCCTTGCTGATTTTCTGTCTAGGTGTTCCACCAATTGTTGGGAGATGGATATTGAAGTCTCTATCATTTTAGACAAATCTATATTTCCTTTCAGTTCCAACAGTGTTTGCTTCAGATATTTCATAGCTCTGTTGTTTGGTATATACACATGCAGGACTGTCATGTCCTCCTGGGGGTTGACCCTTTTATCATTATGTCATGTAATTGTCTCTGTTAAAGCTTGGCTTTAAATTGACTTTATTTGATGTTAAAATAGCTACTTCTACTTTATTTTGATTAACATTTTCATGACATATCCTTTTTTATCCATTCTTTTACTTTCTTTTGTGTTTTTTTATTTCTTTCTTTTATTTTCAAGAAAAACAATTTTAAATATAATGTTACATGCAATAAACATTAACATTAAAATAAAAATGCTTTTAAATATAATAATATTACCAAAACTGTAATAATATTACTAACATAGTATAATATCACAAAAGTTATAGGAAATATTAAAAATCTACAAATAACAGGATTACTTCTATTATATTCTTTTTTTTATTGTTTGAAGTATTACAAATAGTAGTACATATGTCTCCTTTTTTATCCCCCCATTAACCTCCCCCCGGCCTCCCCTACCCCCCAGTACATGCCTTCACCTGCCCACCCTCCCCCCCGCCCCAGTGTCTTGTATCCATTGGTTATGCTTATATGCACGCGTACAAGTCCTTCGGTTGATCTCTTACAGCCCCCTTCGCCCAACCTCCCCTGCCTTCCCGATGTAGTTTGACAGTCTGTTCAATGCTTCTTTGCCTCAGTATCTATTTTACCCCCATTTCTTTCCTTTAAAAAATCTTGCCTCTGCAGACTAGAAATAAACATATAATAACAACAACAAAAAATGTTTGAGTCCCAATTTCAATGTCCAACAGTTCCGAGTCCCCGTTTCAATGTCTAACAGTTCCTTATGTGTACATGTCAGCAATGATATCTGGATGGTGGGCACATGGTGGCAATGCAGGTCCGACCCTCTCTGGTTTGGTCCTAGGCAACCTGTAGCAGTGCATAGCTGCTGACTGCTCGCGTGGCAAGGCGTTGTCAGCGTCTTCCATCTCTGGACTGTTTTTCCTCTTGTCTTCGTGGTTGGAGCAGACCTGTCAATTCCTCTCTGTTGCAGGAATCCACATGGTCTTGGAGTTGTTTTCTGAAAATATACAAACATATTCTCGACCAAAGTTAATAAAGGAATCTTTTCTATATAATTGATTTGGGATCCTTTTTATTTTTGCCCAAACGATTTTCCTTTGTCTTATTTAAACGCCATGTGTGTTTTTCATGGGTGTCTTGCTGTTAGCATTACAAATGAAAATTAATTTTGTAAAGTAAAAATTTTCTAGATGTAATTTACTTATAGGATATTTTTCCTTACATGATATTACCCTACTATCCCCCCCCCCCTTTTACTTCTATTATATTCTAAAATATTTTTTTCTCTGGCTCTACTTTAGTTCATCAATTTATGTTGTTCATTATATTTCACAAATGAGTGAGATCATGTGATATTTATCTTTCTCTGACTGCCTTATTTCACTTAGCATAATGCTCTCCAGGTCATTCCATGCAGTTGCAAATGGTAAGAGTGCCTTCTTTTTTACAGCAGCATAGAATTCCATTGTATAGATGTACCACAGTTTTCTAATCCACTCATCTGCTGATGGGCACTTAGGCTCTTTCCCAATCTTAGCTATTGTAAATTGTGCTGCTATGAACATAGGGGTGCATGTATCCTTTCTGATTAGTGTTTTTGATGTCTTGGGATATATCCTTGAAGTGGGATTACTGGGTCAAATGGGAGCTCCATTTTTAATTTTTTGAGGAAACTCCATACTATTTTTCACAGTGGTTGCACCAGTCTCCATTCCCACCAGCAGTGAAAGAGGGTTCCTTTTTTTCTGCATCCTCACCAGCACTTGTCATTTGTTGATTTGTTGATGACAGATATTCTGATAGGTGTGAGATGGTACCTCATTGTTGTTTTGATTTGCATATCTCTGATGACTAGTGACTTTGAGCATGTTTTCATATGTCTCTCAGCCTTCTGTAGGTCCTCTTTGGAAAAGTATATTTTGAGGTCCTTTGCCAATTTTTTGATTGGATTGTTTATCTTCTGTTTGTTAAGTTGTATGAGTTCCCTGTTAATTTTGAAGATTAAACCCTTATTGGAGATAACGTTGGCAAATATGTTTTCCCGTGTGGTGGGCTTTCTTGTCGGTTTGTTGTTGGTTTCTTTTGCTGTGCGGAAGCCTTTTATTTTGATGTAGTCCCTTTTGTTTATGTTCTCCTTAGTTTCCATTGCCTTAGGAGTTGTATCAGTAAAGATACTGCTACGACATATGTCTGATATTTTGCTGCCTATGGATTCTTAAGATTTGTATGGCTTCCTGTCTTACATTTAGGTCCATAAAACTCATTTTGAGTTTATTTTTGTGTACGGTATAAGTTGGTGGTCTAGTTTCATTTTCTTTTTCATGTATCTGTCCAATTTTTCCAACACCATTTATTGAAGTCTGTCTTGACTCCATTGAATGCTCTTGCCTCCTTTGTCAAATATTGAGCACACTGGCTTGGGTCGACTTCTGGGCTCTCTGTTCTGTTCCATTGGTCTATATGTCTGTTTTTGTGCCAGTACTAGGCAGTTTTGAGAAAAGTGGCTTTGTAATATAGCTTGATATATAGTATTGTGATCCCTCCTACTTTGTTCTTTTTTCTTAGGATTGCTGTAACTATTCAGGCTCCTTTTGTATTCCATATGAATTTTCGGAGAGTTTGTTCTAGGTCTGTGAATTATTCCATTGTTATTTTAATGAGGATTGCATTGAATCTATAGATTGATTTGGGTAGTATGGACATTTTTATGGTGTTGATTCTACCAGTCCATGAACAAGGTATATTCTTCCATCTGTTTATGTCTTTTTCTATCTCTTTTTTCAATGTCCTGTAGTTTTCTGAGTACAAGTCTTTTCCTTCCTTAAATTTATTCCTAGGTATCTTAATTTTTTTGTTGCAATGGTAAATGGGATTGCTTTTTAGTTTCTCTTTCTGTGAGTTATTGGTGTATAAAAAAGCCATAGATTTCTGGGTGTTAATTTTGTATCCTACAACATTGCCAAATTCATTTATTAATTCTAGTAGTTTTTTGATGGAGTCTTTGGGGTTTTCTATGTACAATATAGAAAATAATGACAATTATTTGTCATTGAAAATAATGCCATCTGAAAATAATGACAATTTTATTTCTTTAATCTAAAAATAATGACAATTTTATTTCTTCTTTTATTTCTTCTTCTTGTGTGATCACTATGGCTAGCACTTCTGGTACTATGTCAAACAGGAGTGGTGGGAGTGGGCATCCCTGCCTTGTTCCTGTTCTTAGGGGAAATAGTTTTAGTTTTTGCCCATTCAGTATGATGTTGGCTGTAGGTTTGTCATATATGGCTTTTATCATTTTGAGATATGCTTCCTCTATTCCCACTTTGCTGGGAGTTTTTTTTTTAATCAAAAATAGGAGTTGGATTTTGTTGAATGCTTTTTCTGCGTCTATAGATATGATCATGTGATTTTTGTCTTTCAATTTGTTTATGTTATGTGTCACATTTATTGATTTGTGAATATTGTACCAGCCTTGCATCCCTGAAATAAATCCCACTTGATCATGGTGTATGATTTTTTCAATATATTGCTGGATGTGATTTGATAATATTTTGTTGAGGATTTTAGCATCTATGTTCATCAGGGATATTGGCCTGTAATTCTCTTTCTTTGTAGTGTCTTTATCTGGTTTTGGATTAAGATAATGCTGGCCTCATAAAAAGAGTTTGGAAGTGTTTATTCCTTTTGGATTTTCTGAAATAGTTTGTGGAGTATAGGTGTTAGTTCTTCTTTGAATTTTCGGTAAAACTCCCCTGTAAAGCCATCCAGACCTGGGCTTTTGTTTGGTGGGAGTTTTTTTGATTGCTGCTTCTATTTCCTCAGTTGTTATTGGCCTATTTAGGGTTTTTTTTTATTCTTCCTGATTCAGTTTTGTGAGATTCTATTTTTCTAGAAATTTGTATATTTCATCCACATTGTCCAGCTTGTTGGCATATAGTTGTTCATAGTATTTTCTTACAATCCTTTGTATTTCTGTGATGTCAGTGATTACTCCTCCACTTTCATTTTGATTTTATTTATTTGGGTCCTCTCTCTTTGTTTCTTGTTGAGTCTGGCTAATCTATTTAAGTTGTTAAATAGTTTAGTGCTGATTTTTCTTTTCTTTTTTTTTTTTTTGAAGTATGCTTGTAGTGCTATGAATTTCCCTCTCAGGACTGCTTTTGCTGTGTTCCAGAGATTTTAGTTTGTTGTGTGTTCATTTTCATTTGTTTCCAGGAAATTTTTTATTTCTTTCTTGATCTCATTGGTAACCCATTTGTTGTTTAATAACATGCTATTTAGCCTCCATGTGTTTAAATCTTTCTGGGTGTTTTTACTGTAGTTGATTTCTAATTTCATTCCACTGTGATCTGAGAAGATGCTTGATATGATTTCAATCTTCTTGAACTTGTAAAGACTCGTTTTGTGTCCTAACATGTGGTCTATCTTCTTTGTGAATGATCCATGTGCACTTGAGAAGAATGTATATTCTGCTGTGTTGGGTGAAATGTTCTATAAATGTCAATTAAGCCCATCTGATCCAGTGTGTCCTTTAGAGTCTCTGTTTCATTGTTAAGTTTTTGCCTGGAAGATCTATCCAGTGCAGTCAGAGGGGTATTAAAGTCCCCTACTATGACTGTATTGTTGTTGATCTCTCTGTTAAAGTCCTCTCAAAGTTCTTTTATATATTGAGGTGCTCCTATGTTGGGTGCATATATGTTTACCAAACTTATATCCTCTTGTTGGATCAATCCCTTTAGTACTATGTGGTGACCTTTGTTGTCTCCTGTGATGGCCTTTATTTTAAGGTCTATTTTGTCAGATATAAGTATTGCTACTCCAGCTTTCTTTTGTTTTCCATTTGCATTGAAAATTTTTTTCCATTCTTTCACTCTCATCCTGTGTGTGTCTTTTGTTTTGAGGTGGGTCTCTTGTAGACAGAATATAGTTGGGTCATGTTTTTGTATCCATTCTGCTACCCTATGTCTTTTGATAGGAGCATTTAATCTATTTACATTTAGGGTTATTACTGATAGGTACTTATTTATTGCATTATATTTCTGTATGGCTAGGTTTTGCTCTCAGTTTTCCCATTACAGTAATCCCTGTAGCATTTCTTGTAATGCTAGGTTGGTGGTGATCTACTCCTTTAGCCTTTTAGTCTGGGGAGCTCTTTATTTGACTATCTATTTTAAATGATACCCTTGCTGGATATAATAATCTTGGTCTCAGATCCTTGCTTTCCATTACATTGAGAACTTCATGCCATTCCCTTCTGGCCTGTAGAGTTTCTGATGAGAAATCAGGTGTCAGCCTTATGGGAACTCCTTTATGGATAACAGTTTTCTTTTCTCATGCTGCCTTTAAGTTTCTTTCTGTCTTTAACTTTTGGCATTTTAATCATGATGTGTCTGGGCGTGGGCCTATTTGGGTTCTTCTTGTTTGGGGTTCTCTGTGCCTCCTGAACTTATGTAACTTTTCCTTTGCCAGGTTAGGTATTGGGGATTAGATCCCAGAGTTCTCAGTGGTCATTATTTCTTCAAACACCTTCTCTATGCCTTTCTTCCTTTCTTCTCTTCTGGCACACCTGCTCTTCTAATATTGTTACCTTTCACATTGTCCCACAACTCCCTTAAGTCGTCCTCCGGTTTTTTTGTTTATTTTTTTTGGTTTTCTGATTGAGTGATATTTTCAACTCTGTCTTCTAATTCACTGATTTGATCCTCAGCTTCCTCTAATTTGCTGTGTATTCCTTCCAATTGTTTCTTTTGTTTGTGTTATGTCATTCTTTATATCAGACTGTTCTTTTTTCATAGTTACTATATCTTTTTTCATGTTGTTGAGCATCTTTACCATCATTACTCTCAACTCTATTTCAGATAAATTTCTTATCTCAACTCTATTTCAGATAAATTTCTTATCTCTGCTTCATTTATCTCTTCTGGAGAATTCTCTAGTCCTTTCATTTGGAGGTTGTTTCTTTGTCTCCTCATTTTGGCTTTCTGTTTGGGTTTGTGACTGTGTATTAGGTAGATCCTCTACACCTCTCAATCTCTAGTGCAGGACAGTGTTTCTGACTAATTAGATCAGGCAAAAACTCAAAGCTTTTAAAGACCACCTCTGCCTACAGACTGATAGGATTCCAACTTGAATTGCCCCTCAAGTGTGATGAGAGTTTTTTTCCAACAGTGTGGAGGAGCTGCTACTGCCTGGAGGCTATTTATTATTTTTAATCTCTTAAGTGGCCTCAGGGCAAGGTGTTTACCAATAGGGTATGTCAACTGTCATCCCCCCTCAACCCTCTGGAAAGGTAGATGTCTATGTGGAAAAGATGCCTTCTACTGCATGAGGGAATGACTCAGCCCAGGAAACTTGGGGTGTCTCCCTTCTGAGCTCTGTCTCCCAAATCCCCAGTCCTGGCTTCTGCCCTCAGAGCTCCAGTCCACTTCACCCTTCTTCTGCTGGAGCTCAAAGTGGATGGCTCCACAGGGAATTTTGTGCATTGGCCCTTTAAGAGGGTGTCTGAATTTTTAGCTCTGGTAGATAGCACCCCACTGCTTTTCACAGTCAGATGTTATGTGGGTATCCTCCTCAGTTTTGATGTTCGTTAGGGTGTGTGTGTGTGTGTGGGGATGGCCTGGGGATCAGATCCCAGAGTTCTCAGTGGCAACCCCCCACAGCTTAGATATCTCTCCAGAATTTCAGTTGCTGTTTGTGGGTGCCCAGCCAGCCCTTTCACACCTCTGCCCTTCCTACCAGTCTCTATGTGGTCTCCACTTTTGGTCCTCGGGTGTCAGGGTTCTCTCCTGTGAGTTTTCCATTGATTATTCAGGAAGTTTTTCTGTATTTTAGTTGTAATACCAGTTTGTTCCTGGGAGCATGTGCATACAGCATCCACTTACTCTGCCTCCATTTTTAATTCACCTCAAGCCCATGTTCTTAATGCCTATATGTTAAGTACAGCCACCACTCTCTAACCCAGTTTTCTTGTTGTATAACAATTTATATTTATTCTTTTACTTTCAACCTACCAATATTATATTTGAAGTGAATTTCTTATAGAAGCATATAGTTGGGTCATATATTTTTTAAAATATATTTTTATTAATTTTAGAGAGGAAGGGAGAGGGAGAGGGAGAGAGAGATAGAAATATCAACAATGAGAATCATTGATCAGCTGCCTCATGCACACCCCACACTGGGGATTGAGTCTGCAACCCAGGCATATGCCCTGACCGGGAATCGAACCATGACCTCCTGGTTCATAGGTCAATGCTCAACTGCTGAGCCATGCTGGCCCAAACAGTTGGGTCATATTTTTTAATCCACTCCTCCAATCTCTGTGTTTTAATTGGTGTATGTGGACACCAATTAAATTTTATCTATAACAGTTACTTCCTTAAAGTTAAAT
Source organism: Corynorhinus townsendii (assembly GCA_026230045.1). NCBI lineage: Eukaryota > Metazoa > Chordata > Mammalia > Chiroptera > Vespertilionidae > Corynorhinus > Corynorhinus townsendii. The sequence continues at coordinate 29,352,283 of JAPDVU010000012.1, forward strand.
AATTAAGTAATGCACATGGTGTACACAATCAAAAAGTTACCAAAGAGGAAATATTAAAAACGTCTCTTTCCTTTTCTCCTTTCCTCCACCCAGTCTTCCCATCCCTTACCAAGAGGCAAACATCTCTAGTTTTCTGTTGTCATCTTTTAGAGCCAATCTACACACATGTAAAAATTTATAGGACTACATACGCTTTCTTTAAAAAAGAAAATACAAATAAGAACAAAGTATATATACTGTTATTATCTTTTGCTTTATATATACTTAGCATATCTTGAGATCTTTCTATGCTGGTCCATATAGAGCTTGCTGGCAATATTTAAATAAAAATACGTATTTTCTTCTAGTTTCAAAACTCTTAAGAGACAGTCTAGGGAAGTGTGCTCTCTTACACAAGAAGATTAAATCTGAAAATCTATATGAGTTGAAGACATTTAAGGAATAGAATGTAGAATGTAACTTATGGTGAAATATGTAAATTGCTAAAAATAGAGAGCTTAAATAAGAAATAATTCAGAAGAAATGTGGTGGAAATCTATTTATAAGTCTATTTTTCCAGGGAGTTGTGAAGTTATTTAGTACCAACTGTCTATATGGCTAAGAATAATAGAATGAGACCAAAAATAAAGGCAATGTTTTACGTCAAAATATAGTTCTTGAAAATTTTGTAAGTTATTTTATGCAATTATTTTCTTATATACCCAAATGGGGAAAAGCCTAATTTCCCATTAAATAAGACAGAATTTTCTCCTTTTTATGAATTGCAAAGTAAACAGGGTTTTGAAGGAGGAATGATTAATCTATTAAACAAGTATATATTAGGAACCTTGTGTCTTCCAGACACAGTTCCAGTTAGTGAACAAGACAGAAGTCTTTACAATCTTGGATCTCGCAAGCTAGGAAAAGCAGTAGGGAAGAAAGAAAATAAAGGAATAAAAACCAAGAACAAAGCCAGATGGTGATAGGCATTTTGATGAGAACAAAACAGGGTTATGTGTTACAGAGACACAGGGAGATTGTTTTACATTTGGTGTTAGAAGATGCTGTTAAACTGAGAAGCCCAGGAAACCATATCCATAATCCAAGAAAAAGTCTATTGCTTACATTGCTCTAGTTTGCTCTGTCCTCCTCTGACCTCCTTCTGGCCAAATCCTTAAAGCCACAGCACAGTCCCACATTCTTGGTAAAGCCTTCTGGGATATTTCTGCCAGGAGGAATAAAGTGCACCTGATGTAACAGCCACTGTAAGTACTAGACTGCAGAAAAATCTGATTGGCCCAGTACAAGAAGGGTTGGAAAGAAATAACCACAAGCAGAAAGGCCAGATGAGGAAATTAAGCTAAATATATACTATCTCAAGAATATTCCCAGAAGTTACTGTTAAAATTAAATCCCTGCTTACAATGAAATACTGTATAGCAGAGATTCTCCAGCTTTTTGATCTGAGGACCTTTTATGTCCTTAAAAATTATTGAGGACTTTAAAGAGCTTTGGATTATGTTAATTACAGCTATTCATATTTACCACATTATAACTTAAAACTGAGAAATTTAAAAAATATTTATGTATGCATTCATTTAAAAAATAATAATAGTAAATTCATTGCTTGCTAACATACATATTTTAAAAAATGACTATTTTCTCCAAGCAAATACAGGCATTGTTTTATATTTTACAATTTGTTTAACAAATAATTTATGATAAAATAGCTACTTTCTCACCTCTGTTTTTCTATTTGATCTATTGCTATATATTTTATTTAAAGTATATAAATAAAACACATAAGTAATATTTTTAGATACATGTGGCTATCCTTCTTTGATTCTATATTAAAACTTTATGAGTGGTAGTTTCTTTAAATCCTCAGTTGAGGATATGTTTATTGATTTTAGAGAGGGGAAAGGAGAGAGAAAGGGAGGGAGAGAGAGAGGGAGGAAAGTAAAGGGTGGAGGTGAGAGAGAGAGAGAGAGAGAGAGAAACATCGATGTGAGAGAGAAGCATCCATTGGCTGCCTCTCATATGCTCCCTAACTGGGAAATGAATCACAACCTAGGAATATGCTCTGACCCTGAATTGAACCCACAACCTTTCAGTGTACAGGTCAATGCTCCAACCAACTGAGCCACACCAGCCAGGGCAAGTGATAGTTTCTTAAAGGTTAGTTGTAATGTTGATTCTGAATCACATTGATGAATTTTTCATATTCTGTTAAATGAAATTCCATTGGTTTATTATGAATTTTGAACTGATCTTTTACCCATACATGATTTTGTACTTTAGGATTTACTTTATGCATACTTTACATTACATCACACAGAATATTAAAAAAGACATGACTCAAGAGTTGAAAGTAGATACAATTAATACTTTTTTACTAAGGATATTATTTAATGAAATTGACATTACTTTTTGTTTTATATTTTTGTTGACTGGTAGTACATGGTGTTGAATAATGATAGAATGAGGACCAATACAGTTTGGTGCCATTGCCTTGATTTGTGCTATCAGAACAAATATCAATAGAGTAAAAATTATATCTTAATAAATTTATGAAAATTTTTTACTTCTGGGCTATATTTTGAATGACACTTATGAACCATACTTTGAGATCTGCTGCTGGACAAAATTGAGAATGAATGATCTTTAACTACTCACAACATATGGATGAATCTCAGAAATATAATGTCAAGTAAAAGAAGTCAAAATAATACATGATGTATGATGTTTTATTTTTCACCCTAGTTGCTTGAAAGTTCTGTGTGGGTGAGTTTGAATAATAATAACCAAGAATATGTGACCTTGTTTTTTTAAACGTTAGCATTTTCAGTTCTTTAAAAATTTTTGCCTGAGTTCAAATTTGAGTCTATCATTTTTGGGAACACTATGTGACTTGCACTAAGTATTTCTTTTTGGGTTTTGGGTTCTTTTTGGTCATTTGGCATTCCTTATATACTTTTTTTTTGCCCAGTAATCTATATATTATTACTTAACCTTGTGAACATTGACCATTTTTCCTTACTGAATTTTTTTAATGCAGTATGTATGGTTGGATGCAAGTTTTCCATGGGATTTCTCACTTAAATGTGGTTTTATATTTTCAATGGATTTTTTTTTTTTATCTTGACAAAGGTCATAATGAAGTAGAAGCCACATTTCATGCCAGTAGTCCAGCAAAAGGGGCAGGCTGACATGGGAATAATGTAATATGCTTATTCATGCTATGGCATAATGAACTTTGCAACTAAAAATGTTCTGTTGGGGAGGTAAAATTAGTACTCCAAAACATTTTAGGTATTTGGCCTTTGCTAAAATAATATTCTTCTTTCAGAATCCTCTTCCATCTTCCTTACATCACCCATAATGCCTTTGCCAACATCTATAGCCTGTATTACCTCTACTCTTCCGAACGCAAACTCTTTATTTTGCCTATTTTCAGTTTATTTGTTCATTGATTCAACCTGTATTTGTACATTTATCTAATTCCTACATTATGCTAGGTTTAGGATTCAAAGATAAATGGCTTAAACTAACTGGGGAGAAAGAGCAGTTGAAAGCTCACTTCAATAAAGTCTGGTAAATGTGACTATAGGATAAGCACAGGAGTCTGGGGTTATACACAGGCAAGGCACTGATTGGAGCAATATCAGGTGGGATTTTGAGTCAGTCTGTGACAGACCTTGCTCTCCAAATCTTAGTTTCCTCATGTGAAGAATGGAAATAATAGGTGTTCCTATCTTAGAGGGCATTGTAAGGAGTAAATGAAGAAACGTGCATAGAACACATAGTATATGCTTGACACTGGTTGAGTGCTCCATGAATGTGAGATGTTATCACTGGTATTTTTTTAATGTGCATAATATTGTGGCCCATGTTGTGGATTGATTGAGCTATATCATAACAGCAAATGTGTAATCTCAATTTAATTCAAATGTTCGTATTTCTTGAAGTTATAAAGGGGCAGGTTTAACACAATTATGCTCAAGAAATCTTTTTTTCCCCCTCTTTTTCACCTACTTCCATTGCACACTCAAGAGCTGGGTCCATACATTTCTTTCTAAAGATCATCATTCAAAACTGTTTACTGGTTTTCTTCCATGTTGTCCCTATCTCATGGTCCAAAGATGGCCACTGGATAGGTTAGGAATGCTTTAGGCCTAGCCAAAGGAGATAAATGGGGAGATTCCCTAGCTTAGTCATTGTACATAATAGGCTCTCTATAAGTGTTTTTGCTTTATTGAGGAACGTTTCTTCTAGATAATGTGTCAATGACCATTATTCTCTTGAAATGGGATATGGGGCCCATGCTCGGTTGACTCGAGTTGGTTGGGCATTGTCCCATGCACCAAGGTATATACTTGGGTTGTGGGCATGCAGGAGGCAGCTGATTGATATTTTGCTCCCACTTTGATGTTTCTCTTTCTCTCCCTCTCCATTCCTTTCTTTAAAAATCGATAAAATTCTTTTTTAAAAGAGAAAGAAATGGGAGATGGGGGTGCCATCCAGCACTCCAAATCCTCCTGTCACCTTTAGTTATCTTTCATCACTAATCCAGTGTAATGATTGTTTATGAACAGCATGAATTAGCAACCTCAGAGAGTCTTCCCTTCTCACTGTGACTATGTCACCAAGATACCTTTCCTGAGGAAGCTGACCAGGAAGACGTCGGCTCAGTTTATTCTTGAGAGAGTGGAGCTAGGCATCACAGTACACTGTGCCAAGTCATTAACAAACCACTTTTAAGGTTGTTTTTCCACAGCCCCTTTCCAAGAAGCATGAGGTTAGGAAAGAGAGGAAGAGAAAGCAAGAGAGGGGAGAAAGATGAGGGGTAGAGAGAGAAAGAGAGAGAGATTATCTAAATATAGAATTAATATAAATTAATTATATTATCTAATTATATATAATTAATACAAATTAATTACATTAAGCGTTTTCTAAGAAGAGGAAGTGGAAGGGTAAAATTGGAAGGGAGAAAGAAACTAACATTTATGGTGTATTTACTACATGTCAGACATTATACAGGAACTTTACACTTGATTTCTTATTTAATCTTCAGAACAAACAGAAAGAGGTATTATATCTATTTTATGGCTAAGGAAACTGAGCCCTGTAGAGATATTAAATTATTCATCCAAGATCATACAACTAATAAATGACATTTTCTAGGCCATGCCAAAGTTGTTGGCATGACTGACAAAAATTGATATCACTGAAATCCTTATTTCTCACTGAATCCACTGAAGACCTTGCTCTGTCTTGCCTGCTGTGGGGCTGTCAGAATCAGTTACAAAGGTTCTAAAGTTGTTTTCTTTTAGGGAAGAGACTATCTGGTTGTTTGTTGCCTAATGAATAGCCAACCATTCTTTCTTGCCTTTCTTCTTTGCTATTAGAGCTCATCTCTCAAGGCATTGGCTGAAAAAGCTAAGTACTTAGCTCATCCCTGAATCAATTGGTGTGTCAAGGGAATTAGATATTCTAATTGGGCAGATCTGAGCCATGTGCTTTGCTCCCTGTATTCAGGTGAAGGCCCACTTATCCACATGAACTGAGAGTTGGTACAGACTGGTATCTCCTTTGTTGCTATGGCATAGGCCTGAGACTAAATATGGCTAATGGGAACTGGGAAGGGTTTGCCTCCTTAGTACAAATATGTGTAAGAGGAGTCTCTGCCCTTCCTGTTGTTTCCGCTTTGGACATTGCTCTGTGAAGATGTCCTGGATCTGTGGCAACCATCTGGTGACCATAAACTTTCCTCATGCTTTTTATTTTCACATGATCAAAGACATCCTCAGACACACTAGGACTTACCTATAACTAATTTCTTTTATTGATCTGTGCAGAAAAGTTTGCATAAATGTTAAAATGGCTGTGATAAAAATATAGATTTTTTTTATGGTAACATTTTTAAGGAGGAAGGGACCTTTGAAATTATTGATCTATTTTCAGTTATTCTGTAGCAGAGAAACCAACAGTTTCTCTATGTCCTTGCTCAGTATCACTTACAAGAGAAAGGAGCTGTGTAACTTCTCAGTGCAATTATTTATAAGTAGAGGCCTGGTGCACGGATTCGAGTATCGATGGGGTCCCTCAGCTTGGCTCAGAGATCAGGCCGAAATTGGCTCTCCAACATCCCCTGAGGAGTCCTGGATTGCGAGAGGGTGCAGGCCAGGCTGAAGGACCCTACCGATGCACAAATCTGTGCACCAGGCCTCTAGTATGCATATAAGGTCTTTGGTTAATCTCTTCCCACCCTTCTACCAACCTCCTCCCCCCTTCCCTCTGAGATTCATCAGTCTGTTCCATGTTTCCATGACTACGGTTTCTGTTCCTGCATTGAGTGTCTGCCCCCTGGTGGTCAGTGTGCATGCTACCAGTTGGCCAGTTGAACAGTCAGCCAGTCACTTAGGCTTTTATATATATAGATTGTATGCTTTGCTAAAGGAGGCTACAATTAATTTCACTTATAACATACATTTTTAATGCTAAATTAAGCAGTATCAGCTCATTATGGATGACTTGAAGGTCACTGTCTCCTCTCTGGCCTGTTGTGGGCTGCTTTGTGGATCTTAAAAAGAGATGTTGAAGTCCTGAACTCTGATACATGTGAATGTGACCATATTTGGAAATGGAATTTTTGCCAGTGTAATCAAGTTAAGATGAGGTCATACTGGATTAGGGTAGCCCCCAATTCCAATGACTGATGTCCTTATAAGGAAACAGAAATGTGGACAGAGAGACACAGAGGAAACACAGGTAGGACACCATAGAAGATGGGAGCACAGATTATCTACCAGCCAAGAAACACCAAGGCTTGCTGGTAACCACCAGAAGCTTGGGAGAGGCCAAACCGATTTCTCTCTAGAATCTACTGAGGGAGCATAGCCTTGCTGACACTCTGATTTTGAACTTTAGACTTCTGGCTTCCCGAACTGTGAGAGAATAAATATCTGTTGTTTTAAGCCACCAAGTTTGTGGTGATTTTTTTTATGGCAGCCACAGGATACTAATTTTTCTTCTCAGATGATACATGAATGGCAAGATGGTTGTCAGTAGCTCCCCTCAGGGTTCAAGTAGATTAAATAAGAGAGCATTTATTATTGTGTCTTATATACAAGTAACAGAATTTACTCTGAAGTGACCAACTTAGCTCACCCCTGAATCAATTGGTGTGTCAAAGGAATTACATATTCTAATTGGGCAGATTTGAGCCATGTGCTTGGCTCCCTGTATTCAGGTAAAGGCCCACTTAACCACATGAACTGTGAGCTGGTGCAGACTGGTATCTCAAAGGAAGTTTGTTAACTGGCCCCAAACCAGAAAGCATCCATCATAATATGCGTATCAGAGCTCCTTCATGTAATGATGCCACCCTCTTCTCAGCCCTTAGTATTTTACTTTATAGATCACCTAATTAAAATAGTATACTATGGTTAGTTTTGTATTTCTAAGGTTTCTCTTCTAGATTGTAAATTCCTGACAGTTAATGAAATATTTTATTTTTAGTTGGTGGTCCATATTGTATATAATATTTTTTTGTTTTTGTTGTATTAAATGAATAAATAATAGTAAATTATAGTGTTAGTGTACTAAATACTTCACTGTAATAGCAAAATTAGCCAAGAATACATCTGGACTACATTCAGGCTCATTCAGTACAATATAACTTCAGCTCTATAATATTTTGTCTGTTACATATTTAAGTCACAGTACACATTTCCTTTCTTCTACACACTCTATCCAGTTATCTTTTTATTAACCCATTACACCCCAAGTTTTACTTGATTTCTAAACAATAACAGCTAAGCAGTCATGTATCTTCATAACCTATATTACTCTGTTTCTGACCTCTAATATTTGTGTTACAGGTGTCTCAAGAAACAGAAATTTATTTTTCAAGACTTCCGAGTCAATTGTATCTGTGCTATACAGCCTTCAAATGACAACAAACTCTGTCCTCAGTGATAAGAAATGGCTGTTAGTAACCCTTTCTCCTTAGGAATGTGAACTTGACATTTATCTAAATTACTAGTTAAGTGGGAAATGAGTCTTTATAAGAGATGCCTTGGATCTGAAAAATAGACCAATATCAGACTTGAAAAAGAATAAAAAGTCAATACTAACCCAGTGGAGAAATGAAAAATCAAGTTCCAGATCTATTTGAAATATAGTCTCTCATCCACTGTGAAATAGAATGTGAAAGGTGAATTTTCTTTCATATGTTCAAGAAATCAGCACCCATAGTAGTCTTATTTTTAAATAGCTATTTAAAAAAGAAAACATACATGAAAAACTCTCTTTTAACGCATTGGTTGATCTTTAGCTGTTTTGCATTCTTTAATTTTAACCCACTTAAAAAGAGAGAGTTACAATAGTATATTAACCTGCTTATCCAGAAGTTATGATTTTGGAATAGATATGAAAAAGAAAATGAAATTTAAAGACTACTACACCATAGTAATGAGGGATACTTTATTACAATTTCCTGATGTTTTAGATTAATGTTGAAATATTTTTATAAAATTAATTCTTTATGTATGAGTATATGGACAAATAATTATCAAATTGTGAAGTACTCAGTGCTGCTTAGTAACCATGAGTGTTTTATATTTTCCTAATTGAACCAGAGTCACTACCAATAAGCTTGAATATTTACATCTCTAGAGGAGAAAGCATAAATAAAGGAGAAAATTCTCTCCTTACCAGGGAGAAGGAGAATGGGGCACAGTTACTTACCTCACATATTGAGGGAACAGAGGCAACTCTTCTAGCTTTGATCTTACATGTACTCTAAACTTAAAATCATGTCATATACATGGGATGAAATTAAAGTCACTCCACTTAATATGAATATAGAGGCATTTGTACCACCTCTCTGCTATTTGCCAACAATGGTATTCAATAAATATTTATTGACTTAGCTTCTCTTCTTTTATCTTTTCTTTCTCCTCTACTTCCCTCCTTCCTTATTCACTCTATCTCTATTTGGATTAAAAAAATAGATCTATGGAAGTTGACAATTATACACACACGCATTTATATGCAAGGCAATGTGTAATATGGGGGAAATAGGGATATAACAATTTGAGCAATAAAAATTGTATGCAACTTATACTGTCATGTGCTGTATAACAATATTTCAGTCAATGTTGGTGGTTCCATAAGATTACAATTGAGCTGAAAAATTCCTATATGTAGTGACTTTGTAACCATCATAAAGTTGCAGCATGCATTACTCACATGTTTATAATAATGCTGGTATAAAGAAAATTACTGTGCTGCCAGTCATGCAAAAGTATAACACACTATTATGTACAGTGCATAATACTTGATAATGCTAACCAACAACTGTCACTAGTTTATGTCTTTACTTTTTATTGTCATTTCAGAGTATACTCTTTTTACTTATAAAAAAAAGAAAGTTTGCTATGAAACAGTATGCCATGTTACCCTGGCAGCAGCCTGATACATCTTGTATTTACAGAATTTTGATTGTATCTTTTTATTTTGTGCTTGATTTAATCTCATGTTGTTTTGTTCATCATGGCCCATAAGTGTACAAGCTGTACTGGTAATATTGCCAGTAAGAAGATATGTTGAATGATTGACCTGGAAATGATAGTAAAAGTGATTAAGAACTATGAAGACGGAAAATTATTGATGGTTATTTCTTGCCAGTCAGGTATGTCTACCATAGCTACAATATTTTTGTTTGTTTATTTTTTGTTATTCCTCACCTGAGGATATTTTTACATTGATTTTTAGAGAAAGTGGAAGGGAGAAGGAGAGACACACAGAGAGAAACATTGATGTGAGAGGTAACATCAATTGGTTACCTGTCCCAAGTGCCCCCGGCCAGGGCCTGGGATCAAACCAGCAGCCCAAGTATGGGCCCTTGACCAGGAATTGAACCCATTACCCTTCAGTGAGAGTGCCAAAGCTCTAACCACTTAGAAACACCAGCCATGGCCCATAGCTACAATCTTAAAGAAAAGAAAACAAAGCAGCAGAAGCTATCAAAGAGTCTGCTCTATTGAAGGCAGCAAGACTAACAAAAGTTTGAAAGGGCATATTTCAGGCATGGGGAAACTTCTAATGACCTGGATTGAAGACCAGACACAGAAGCATATCCCCCTTGGCATCACAATAATCATAGCTAAAGCAAAAAGTTTGTTTGTGATGTTGAAAGAAAAGGCTGGACCCAACAACGATGTTGGATATTGAATTTACTGCTAGCTCTGGGTGGTTTAAATGATTCAATGTGAAAGTGAGCAGTGAGTCTGTGAGTGCTGATGTGAAGGCAGCTGAAGAATTTTTGGAAACTCTAGATAAGTTTATCGAGAAGGAAAATTACTTGCAGAGCACATATTCAATATGGATAAAACCTCCTTATTCTGGAAATGGATGCCTAAAAGGACTTTCATCCATAAGAGCATCAAATCAATACCAGGTTTCAAGGTTTTTAGAACAGGAAAACACTCTTACTTGGGGACAATGTTGCAGGATACAAATTGAAAGCCTTTTGCTATCTGGCACAGTGAGAACCCCAGGGTCCTCAAGGATATCAGTAAGCACACACTGCCAGTGTCCTACAGGAGCAATATGAAGCTCCTCTTCTAAGAAGTTCTCCTGAATTGCTATGCCAGTGAAATAGAAAAGTACTGTTTGGAAGATAACATGCTTTTAAAGATTTTACTTGTTGATAATATTCACAGACATCTACTTTTTATTAATGATCTTCATCTTAATATCAAAATGATGTTTCTCCCTTCATACACCACCTCTTTGATCTAACCAATGAATCAAGGAGTTATAGCAGGCCTAGTACCCGAGGAGGGCTGTTGCCCAGGCTATTGCTTCAACTGAGGAAGACACTGATGCAACTCTGGAAGGAATAAAACATCTATGACTGAATCAAGAACCTTGCTTGGGCTTGAGGTGATGTTGCCAAGAAGTGTATATGAATGGCATCTGGAAGAAGATACTAAAGAGATTCATTCATGACTTCAGAGGATTTGCCAAGGATGAGGAAGTTGCAAAAATCAAGACTGTGGCTGAGATGGCAAACAACTTTAACTAGGGTGTGGATGAAGTTGACACTGAGGAACTCCTAGAGGTGGTTCCTGAAGAATTGACTAAGGAGGAGTTCTTGGAGCTGGAACAGGAACGCACAGCTGAAGAAGAAGCAAGAGAAAAAGAAACTGTAGGAGAAGAAAAAGAAGAACCCCAAAGAAAATTCACAATGAAGGCTTTAACAGAAGATTTTGCAGATCACAACAAGCTCCTTAAAATGTTTGAAAACATGGACCCCACACACCAAAAGGTTTTTATTAATAGAGGAGAATGTTCATGGTGAATTATACACTTATAAGCAAATCTATGATGAAAAAAGAAACAAACCAAGAAAACTATCACAGACATATTTCTAAAAAGAGTGAAACCTCCTCAAGAAGAACCTAGGCAGGCTCTTCAGGAGGGATTCCAGAAGACAACATTGCCATCATAAGAGATGACAGCTCCATGTGTGTTATTGCCCCTGAAGACCTTCTAGTGGGACATGATGTGGAGGTGGACGACAGTGATATCGATGATCATAATCCTGTGTAGGCCTAGCCTAAGGTGTGTGTTTGTGTCTTAGACTTTAACAAGTAAGTTGAAAAAAATAAATAAAAATTTTTAAATAGGAAAAAACATATAGAATAAATATATAAAGAAAAAATTATGTTTTACACCTGTAAAATGTGTTTCTGTTTTAAGTTGTGCTATTACAAAAGTATTAGAATGTTAAAAAATATAGAATAAAAATGCTACAGTAAGCTAAGGTTGATTATTGAAAAAAGGTTTTAAATAAACTTAGTGTAGTCTAAGTGTATAGTGTTTATAAAGTCTGCAGTAGTGTGCACCACTCTCTCACTGACTCACCCAAAGCAACTTCCAGTCCTACAACCTCCACTTACGGTAAGTGGCCTATACAGTTGTACCATTTAAAAAATATTTTATGCCATATTTTTACTGTACTTTTTCTATGTTTAGATACATAAGCACTTATCATTGTGTTATAATTGCCTACAGTATTCAGTACAGTAACATGTTTGTAGCCTAGGAGCAATAGGGTATACCATCTAACCTACGTGTGTAGTAGACTATACCATCTCGGTTTGTGTAAGTGCACTCTATGACTCTATGATGTTCGTAGAGCATTGAAATTCCCTAACGTTGCATTTCTCAGAATGTATCCTGCCAGTAAGTGATGCATGATTGTATATTAAAACACATGAGGAACATACTAGATAGTAAAAGGTTAAGTGGAAAGTCTGAAAATAAAGGGCACTGATAAGATAGAAGAGGGATAGGTAGATAGGGAGGGATCATAGGAATGAAGGAAAATAGGGACATCCAAGAATAACAAGATACAGCTTGCTGACTAGTTGCTAAGGCAGCCCAGCTTAGGGAAAACCCAAATAGGTGGGAGTTGCTGGGGCAACCCAACTGGGCAGGGAAGAATCAACACCCGTACATAGATGGAGAGCTTCCTCTACCCCTTGACAGAGAGCTTTCTCTTCCCCTATACAGAGAGCTTCTGTGGAAGAACCAATCAGAAACCAGCAGGGCACATATATACCCCTAGACAGAGTGCTTCAGTGGCAAGCCACTTGGGTTCCCTCCCTGCGAGAGGGAGTCTGTCTATCTCTCAATAAACTTTGCTTAACTCTTTGTTTGTGAACTCATTCTTCGATTTTGTGAGACAGTTAACTCGGACCCAAACACCCCATCCTGGTATCATTACTATAGAGGAGGAGAAGGCATTGACTTTACTCTAAAGCAGTGAAAGTGAAATGATAGACACAGAAATTTTCTGAGAAGTTTTTACTGATGAGTTATGGCACACTGATGAGTTATGGCACACTGACTGATGAGTTATGGCACACTGTCTTACTAATATATATGTAGATAGCCATATTTATTTAGCTGATTTTTAAGGGTCTGTTGTGACTTCTGAGTGGGCACATAATTGATAACTATCATTGATGAGAAGTGAGTTGTCTAAACCAGGAACTCTCTACTTGGAGAGAGATCTTCTATAACACAAACCTATTTAGGGAAAAAAAAAAACAAAACTTAGTTTTCTCTGCCTCCTTTTCCTCTCCCTCTCCCTCTCCCTCTTCCTCTTTCTTTTTCTTTGAATTTCTACAGCTCTTCAGTTACTAAACTACTTACCTTAGCAGCCCTCTGAGGAAGGTCAAACTCCTAGTGTGGCATTAACTGTAGTTATTTCCTGACCAGCCTCTCTTCTCACCTGTTCTCACTTTGCCCTTTTCAGATAGGAAGTGAATAAAAATAATGTGAGCATTTCTAAATTCACAGAAATTCTTAACAAAAGGACTAAGCTGTCCATTGCCATAGCAGCTGGGAAATAAAAAAGAGTAGGACTCACCTCTTGTCTCTATATAAACTGATTGTCTTCTCTTAGGCGATTTATCAACTCAGTGACTGATCCAAAGATGAAGAGCAGGATGTTACCTTTGTGACAATGAGTAGTAGTGATTCTTTGAAATAACCAACCTTCTGGGTGATGACAAATGGAAGGGGCAATCAAATTTATTTTGGATTCTAAGAATCTATTTTATTGCAGATAGTAAGTGCTGTTTTACCTTTCTTGGCTCCTTGTTCTCTGTTTAACTTTTCCCCCACTCTTGGGTCTGCCCAACAGCCATCTTGGCAACTCCTCCCTGGAATCATTTCCTGCCACGACATTTTTAGAAACCAAAATAACAGCATTTACAATGTAACAGCTAAATATTCCCATAGAGTATCTTGGTAAAACAAGCATTTTTGCACAGTAGTTTTGGACACACCACTGGGTATATATTCAGATGGAACCTTTTCTGGGTATCCACAGTTTCTGGCTAACCAATAGGCTGATTGCAGCATTGTTCGCTGTTGCTCTATAATCACATCTGGCATACACAACTGGTGACATTCTGACTTCCAAGCCTTTCTCATGTAGTGTCTTGTTTTAATTTTAGAATGGACATTTATTCAGTTGGAAGGGTGCTTTTAATAATAAAGGGCAGCTGTACACATCTCTGTAAAAAATGAAGCAGAGATACATGGTAATATTACATGGGAGTATGAGTACCACAAATGGAATGTCAATTGGACAAATTCAATACATTTTGAATTCTTTGGATTTTTTTTAAAGAAGATGATCACTCATGTTTTTTCCAATAGAATTATTTACTTAGCCTTTTACATCATTGTTTTCCATTTTAAATTTAGTGCAGCATAAACTCAGAGAGTTGCTGGGAAAAATATCCAAAGTTTCTACAGACAGTGTTCTTAAACCACGATGGCAAAACCTCAAAAATAGATGCAGCCCCATCAAAGTTAAATTGAATGACTCAGTGTCTGGACCACTCAGGTTTGTTTGTTTTTCTAGTTAGGGGAGGGAAGAGACTGTTCACTTTAGAACTTTGGAATTATGCGTGGAAGAAGTTTGTTTTGCTTTTAGAGGAAGGGAAAAGTGTCATCACAGGGAATATGAATAAAAACTGAAGCCTCTTAAATATATATAAAAAAGTCAGGTCACTTGTTTTTATTACTTTTTGTTTTCAAAAATTGCCCATTAGCCCTAACCGGTTTGGCTCAGTGGATAGAGCATGGGCCTGCGGACTGAAAGATCCCAGATTCTGGTCAAGGGCATGTACCTTGGTTGTGGGCACATCCCCAGTAGGAGGTGTGCAGGAAGCAGCTGATAGATGTTTCTCTCTCATCGATGTTTCTAACTCTCTAGTTCTCTCTCTTCCTCTCTATAAAAAATCAATAAAATATTTTTAAAAATTGCCCATTAGTCTAGAGCTATACCTAAGGGATAAGTTTACCCAACTCCCACATTTTATAGACAGAGCCATGAAGCTCCCCTTTCCCTTGTCTGTTTTTCTCTACAGAGATTAGGTAAGCCAGATACTCACTTTCCCATACTTTCTTTTATATAGTGGTGGTCACGTGACCAACTTTCATCCAATAACACATCCTATATAATAAGAGGCTAATAAGCAAATTGACCCAACAGTGGAATGACCAGTTGTTATGATGTGCACTGACCACCAGGGGGGAAGATGCTCAATGCCACAGGGGGAGCACTGCTCAGCCAGAAGCCCTGAGCTGGGCTCACAGCTGGCGAGCACAGGGGCGGTGGTGGGAGCCTTTCCTGCCTCCGCAGCAGTGCTAAGGGTGTCTGACTGCCAGCTTAGGCCCGCTCCTATGGGGAGCAGGACTAGGCCATCAATTGAACATCCCCTGAGGGCTCCTGGGCTGCAAGAGGACACAGGTGGGCTGAGGGGACCGCCCTCCATCAGGGCCTTAGAAGACATTTTGTTGTCCACTAGGCTGTCACATGACCTTTCATGCTTTACTATTGTGTTGTGATTGGATTTCTTTTCCATAAATAATGCCTTCTAGAATGCCTTCACAGTATAGTGACTTCGTTTAGAGAATATTCATTGGAAAAGAGACAAGATTTCTATGACAGGAGCAGTAGCATAAATATAATGAAGCTTGGGGAAGCAAAGAGATACAGAAGTTAAATAGTGAGACCTTCCTGAGACTAGCAGCCATGACAATACTATAGGGTAGTTCTTTTATAGAACACTTAAAAAATTAGAGGCTCCTAAATGCATTAAATGTGTAGTGCAATGTATCAAATAGTTTACATTGAACATTATGCATAATTGTTCTGTATTGTGTTTTGAAGGGAAGGAATAATGTTTCAACACATTATTGTGCTCTTTTTTTTCATTCCAGTGATCTATTCATTGAATTAGGAAACCTTTTTTCTTCACATATTGTAGGAAGTGGATTCAGAATCCCTATGAAAATAGTTGTTTCTCTGATTTAGTTACTTTGACAGGCCATCTGTAAATTCTTCTTTTATCCTCTCCTGTGTTCCTTCTGTTATAAAACAACAGAATTATAGCATAACAGTATCTTTATGGTCCTTCTTCCTGCCTGGACATAGAATAGTTGATCAATGGCCCTTGGTGTTTGGCCAGGCCATTAGGCCTGAGACATAGCATCTGTGGAGTGCCAGTGATGGTGACAAAGCAGTCACTTCCTTATGCTCAGACATGGCTCTCTACCAACTGAAGAAAGATACACCTCCCATTCTCACTGTAACAAATGAATGATCAAGTCTGCATGGTACCAAGCCTGTACTTCTTGTAAAACCTAGAAATGACTTCATTCCTTCTAGCTGATGTCCTGCAGTATGAGGGCAGCAGTTAGGGTTCCTGATTTCTCACCTATGGCCCACAGCTGTCAGAACTACCTTGGTGTGTTCCTCAGAGTTGCTCTTAGCAGAGGGACATAGTTCTCCTCTGACTTCTCACCAATCCAGGTTCTCTACCTACTCCTTAAGTACTTTTAGGTCCACCATGACTGCAATTTTCTCTTTTCGATACTGTCTTTTCTTTATCAATTGATCTGTAGTTAGAGTTAATACCCAGGAACTATCCCACAATCCTAATAATTATTATCTGTAAAATTAAATTATTGAAACATTTTCCCTTGATAGCTGATTATTTCACTTTAATTCTCATTTCCCATTTATTCACATCTATAAAAATAATAATGGTAATAAACTCTTAGAAGAAAACACAAAAGTAAATCTTCATGATCTTGGGTTATGCAATGACGTCTTAGCTACAACATCAACATCATAAGCAATAAAAGAGAAAATTGTTAACTTTAACTTGGACTTTATAAAAATTAAAAACTTTTATGCTTCAAATGACAAAATCAGATATGTGAAAATAGCCTACATACAGAGAAAATATTTGCAAATCATAATTGAAAATATATTCAGACAATAAAAGAATTCTTATAACTCTATAAGAAAATCATAATCTAATTTTAAAATGGACAAAGCATAAGAGTAGATGTTCCATCACAAAAAATATATAAATAACCAACAATCACATGAAAAGATGTTCAACATCATTAACCATTAGGGAAATGTAAATCAAAACCACAATGAGATACTAATCACATTTGCTAGAATAGCTATAATAAAAAAGACAGACAATAGTAAGTGCTATTAAGGATATAGAGAAATTGGAACCCTCATACATTGCTGGTGGAAAGTCAAGTGGTAAAGTCACTTTGGAAAACAGTTTGGCAGCTCTCAAAATGTTAATCATAGAATTATCATGTAACCCAGCAAATGTCTAACAAAAACATGTACATGAATGTTCATAACAATATTATTCATAATAACCAAAAAGTGGAAACTACCTAATGTCCATCAACTGATGAATAGATAATACTATATATGTCCAGACAATATAATATCATTTGGCCATAAAAAGAAATAAAGTACTGAAATATACTGCAATATGGATGAACCTCTAAAACAATATCCTGAGTGAAAGAAGCCAGTCACAAGAGATCACATATTGTATGACCCCATTTATATTAAAAATACAGAATAGGCACATCTATTGAGACAGAAAGTAGATTAGCAGTTAACTAGAGTTTGTGGGAGAAGGGAAGAAGAGGATGAGAAATAACTGCTATTGGGTATTGTTTTCTTTTAGGGATGATAAAAAATGTTTTTAAATTAGACTATGGTGATTGGTGCACAATTCCAAATTTGACTGAATTGTTTACTTCAACACACTTAAAGAGGTGAACTTTATGGTATAAATTATATACCAATAAAGTTATTAAAATAATTATGATATAATAACATGAAAACAACGACATTGGATAATATTTTATTATTTGTTATTTTCCTGGCAGAGCAACAATGATTAGATTATCAATAAAAACATTTTAAAAAGAAAGTAAAAAATGCATATTGGATTTTGGCAGTGACCCAACTATTCGATGCTATTCACTAGGCACTGTATATCAAAACAGAGGAGATTATTTATTTTATTATAAAAATAAAGAATAAAAATACATAAAAAACAAAAATTTATCAATTTCACTCTAGACCTATGAATCAAATCTTTTAAAAAATTTTTTTATTGATTTCAGAGAGGAAATAAGAGGGAGAGAGAGATAGAAACATCAATGATGAGAGAGATTCATCGATAGGCTGCATCCTACACACCCCCACTGTGGAGCCTGCAACCCAGGCATGTGCCCTGACCAGAAATCAAACCATGACCTGGTACTTGGGTCAATGCTCAACCACTGGGCTGAATCAAATCTTTTGAAGGGGATATGTTAAAAGATTCTAGAAATCTGAAGTTTTAATAATGTTACTAGGTGATTTTTTTCTTTCAATCTTTACTAGAAGCCCAGTGCATGGATTCGTGCACCAGTGGGGTCCCTCAGCCTGGCCTGTGGGGATTGGGCTGAAACTGGCTCTCCGACATCCCCTGAGGGGTCCCAGATTGCGAAAGGGCAAAGACCAGGCCGAGAGACCCCACTGGTGCACAATTGGGGCTAGTCCTGATCAGCCAGACCCCAGCAGCAAGCTAAAATACTGGTCAGAGCCCTAGCTGGATAGAGCGTCAGCCTGTGAACTGAAAGGTCCCAGGTTCGATTCCAGTCAAGAGCACATGCCCAGGTTGTGGGCTCGATCCACAGTGGGGGAGGCAGCCAATCCATGATTCTCTCTCATCATGGATGTTTCTATCTCTCCCTCTCCCTTCCTCTCTGAAATAAATAAAAATATATTTTAAAAAATTCTCCAGTGATACAAAAAAAAAAAAAAAATACTGGTCAGAGCATCTGCCCTCTGGTGGTCAGTACACATCATAGAGTATGGTCAAACCATCGAACCAATGGTCGGACACTTAGCATATTAGGCTTTTATTATATAGGATAATTGACAAGTAAAAATTATATATATTTTAGGAGCAAGACGTGGACTTGGCATTATGACATACATATACATTGAAAAATAATTGCTGCAATCAAGCTAATTAATCTATCACCTTACATAGTCACCTGATTCTTATGCAACTAAAGTTGAGAATACTAATACAGAGTAAAAAGGCCTTGTTGATTGGATTTATGACGTCTACAAATGCCTGGAATTTAACAAAGCTTAACTTGAAGTATTTCTCAAGGCTTTTGTTGTAATTTCAAAGGAAAACAGGTAGTTTAACCCACTGGTCGGCAAACTGTGGCTTGCGAGCCACATGCGGCTCTTTGGCCCCTTGAGTCTTTAGCAAAGGCCAGCTTAGGAGTTACCCTAATTAAGTTAATAACAATGTACCTACCTGTATAGTTTAAGTTTAAAAAATTTGGCTCTCAAAAGAAATTTCAATCATTGTACTGTTGATATTTGGCTCTGTTGATTAATGAGTTTGCTGACCACTGGTTTAAGCCATCTAAAGGATGTAATTCAATGAATGAACAAATTGTTGTGGCTCAAGATCATCTACCTATCCTTCTCAACAAATACACAAATCCTCAACTTGTCACCTTTTTATAAATTATCACTATGGAAATGTTATATATGATGGTTTGGTATAGCTGAAAGGGCATATTTTATACTTACTTTTGGTATATTATGATTTAAGTAGGTATTTGTGGGTTTAGTGTGAATTTACCATTTGCAATAATGTTTCCATTAGACAACATTATGTTTTTTATGTTCCTTTCTTCATGAAATTATGAAACCATTTAAAAACAGAGAAGAGATGGATCCAAGCATTTGGAGAAAATACCATATTTATAGATAGGAAGACTCCTTAAAATATTAACTCTCCTCAAATTTATCTAAAAATTTAATGCCATTCCAATCAAAATTTTTAAAGTGCTTTATGAAAAAATGCATAAAAGGGCATAGTAATTTCTTCAAAGTACAGTCATATTTTAGAGAAACAGTTTTATATATGTACACAGATATTCATTATAGCATTACTTGGAATGAAAATGAAAAACAACCTGTCTTCTAGTCAGGGAAGAGATAAGTGTAGGTTATTATTATTTGACAGTTAAAATGAAGCACTTGCATAAATATGCATGTATCCATATGGAAAGATTTGAAAAACAAAAGGCAAATTACTAAAAGATATGTACATATGATATAAAATATGTGAAACTCAAAAACCAAAATAATATTATATATATTATTTTATGCATACAACATGTAGTAAAATGATGTAGTCTTGCATGGAATCAATTCTCCAAAACTTCAGGATACCTCTGGGGGAAAAGGAGAGGAAAGGCATGGGTGTGGAATTAGAGCTTTAGCTGTATCTGAAATACTTTACTAAAGAATAAAGAAATAATGAAGCAAAGAAGGTCTAATATTAACATCTGTTAGATCTGGGTAGCAAATAATTAGTTTCTGTTACATTTGAAATATTAAAAGAAACAAAATAAATAAATAATTGATTTGTAGAGTAGAGTTTTCAATACTGGTCAACTCTTTTGAATGAGTTGGAATAAAGTCCTATACTTAGTTTAGATCCCCTCATCAATATTTGCCATACCTGAAAGCTGGACAGATGGCAAATATAATCTTTCTCCTTGACAGATGGATGAACGGAAAGGTTTAATTACTTTATCCTAGTTACATAATAAGTAGCTCTGGAAATGAAATATTTTGGTCAGTAACTTTGGGGTTTGGCCACCACAAAATGTCAGAACATGATGCTTAGCCTTAGTTTCTACTATAAGACAACATAACATTCACATATGTGTTCTATTACCTATATAAAATAGAAACTGTGTTCATGTATAATCAAAAACTGTAGAACAGGGAAAAATATTCTTAAAATGTTAGCTTTTCTCACGACTGCTGGTATAAATGAGCTTTTCATTCTGACATATTCAAAATAAATGATAATTTATTATTTTTTTAAGTGAGAGCTTTTAACATTAAAGAAAAGCAGAGTAAATCAAGTCTCTACCAGAGCATTTGATTTTCCTACTCTAGCTATGGGTGTTTAGGGCAAAGAGCCTCTGGCTTATATTCAGGAGACATACATTTTCTTCTCAAGTCTTTCACTGGCTAACTGTGGCCTCTATCTATTCTTTAAATCTTCCAGGGTCTGTAGGATTATAGAATAATGATATATCAGGTTGAGAGAAGAGTATTACTCTTCAAACATATTGCTTCTTTGGAAAATAGCAAAGAGCCTACTGGAGCTGGAAGGGTATATCTATGGAAGGCTGTCGGACAGTAGTAGTAGATGAGACTGAGGTGGCTTTGGATTTTACTTTTCAGCAATTAAAGATTTTTGAGGAATGGTGTTGCATTGTCTTCATTCTATTTTGCTTGGGAATATTGTCATTCAGTAATTACAAGCAGCATATGAAGAAATCATACACTATCAGGTCAACTAAATAGAGACTTATTTTGCTCACAGAACAAGAAATCAAGGAGATGGACAGGCCAAAGCAGATGCTGCCCCTCCAGTCATCAAGGACTCAGGATCCCTCTAGCCCCTGTTTCACCAGCCTTAGCTTGAACCTTCGTCCTCATTTTCTCAGATGGCAGTTTCATCTCTAGGCAGAAAGAAAAGGGAAACTCAAAAGGTAAAAAGTTCACTAAAACTTAACAGTAATGAAACATCATCTAGTAGACTTATGCTTATACTCATTGGCCAGAAGTAGCTCACAGGAAGTCTGGGGGCAGTCTATGGTGTGTGTGTGTGTGTGTGTGTGTGTGTGTGTGTGTGTGTGCACTTTAATATTTTACTGAAGTATAATTTACATACAATAAACTGCATGTATATAAAGTATACAATTTGAAGAGTTGGAAATCATTACAGTAATTAAGATACCAAATATTTTTAGGAGGTGAATATTTTAAAATGGAAACTTTGTGACCTGAATAAATCAAACTTCTTTTAACAACTAGAAATATCTGCTACAATTTCTAGATTCATAAATTCTCCCAAGGGTGCCCTTCCAAGTGATTCTCCCAGTTCAGTTTGGTGGACCCCAGGAGAGCTTGTAGGGAGAGAGCCAGGACAGGAGCTTGCCTTGGGATTGGTCTGGCCTAAGACTACTTTGGCTGGTAGTGTGACATAGAGGCGAGTGTGGTTTTTAGAGTCAGACTAGGGTTCAAATCCAGATCCTTCTACTAACTCATTGTGTAGCTTTGAACAATTTAGTTCAATGAATACTTATTGAGCACCAACTATATGCCTGGCACACTGCCATTCCTTGATCATATAGCAGTAAAAAGGGCAGACACAGTTCATCCCTTCACAGAGCTTATTTTCTAGGGGTGACTGAGTCTTTTGTATATGTAGGAGTTGTGAGAAGGATAAATTTAGTTCTTACAACATGTAAATGCTAGTTAATGGGAATTGTTCAGAAGCTGTCCTAGATTTAGTTTCATTCTACTGAAACTAGTACTTACACTTGGGAGCTTAGATCTCTCCACCAGAAGTTCTGCTTGCTTTTGGATTAGTCCCAGGAGTTCTGAGCTTTTTTTGGAGCTAATTAAGGCCAACTATCTTCTCTCTCCCCCCAGCTGTGACCTTAAGCCTCATTGGGTTAAGAGCACATAACCTAGTTTCTTCCCTCTGAGGGAAGAAAGTTCTCAAATATCTTCTTGGAATCTCAATATTCCCTGCCTCTGAAAATCCTTCCATTCTGGTCACTCAAGGACTGGAACATATTCCCCCCTTCCTTCTCTGGGTAATTGGTTTCCTTTTGTAGCAGCAGGAACCTGGGAATGATTCTAGCACTCCAGAGACTTTAGCGTGCTGGATGCTGGAACTGACCCTAGATTATGGGGAGCTGGATTCTAGACTACAAGATTCCTGATTTCTCTCATTGGTATGAAGAAATGCTGGGAAGACCAGTTCTTATTATAATTTCTTTGTCTTCTGATAATATCAAAAATATATTGGAATATTATGATTACCTCTTATTTAGTAATTACTGTACTATGAAATAGGCAATATATACACTGAGTGGCCACATTATTATGACCACCCGATGTTTATAGGCAAATTAGCCATACACTGCATCGTATGGGCTATGGAAGCTGAAGGCCTGTTAGAACACCTTTGCTGTCTGCAGTTACCAAGATAAAACGTCTCCAATTCGCACAGGAACACAAGAATTGGACAGTTGAGCACTGGAAAAAAGTCATGTGGTCCGATGAATCACGTTTCCAGTTGCATCATGCAGATGGCAGAGTGAGAATTTTGTGGAAATAGCATGACAGCATGCACCCCACATGCATGAGTACAACCCTTCAAGCTGGTGGAGGCAGTGTTATGGTTTGGGGCATGTTTTCCTGGCAGGATTTGGGCCCTTTAATTCATGTGGAACAACGTCTGAATAGCACAACATACCTAAGTATCATTGCTGATCAAGTTCATCCTATCATGTTGATGGCGTATCCCAATGGAGATGGCTTCTTCCAACAAGACAATGCGCCATGCCACGGTGCTCGTATTATGCAGGAGTGGTTTCAAGAACATGTGGGAAACTTTACTTTGCTTAGGTGGCCCCCACAATCACCAGATCTCAATCCAATTGAGCAACTGTGGGACAAAGTTAAAAGAGCCATCAGGCAGCTGGTTCCACAACCATCAAGTCTCATAGAACTGGACAGTGCTATTTATCAAGCGTCAGATTCCTCGCATCACCTTTCAACATCTCGTGGAGTCAGTGCCAAGAATTGCTGCAGTATTGAAGGCAAAAGGTGGCCCAACAAAGTACTGATGGGGTGGTCATAATAATCTGGCCACTCAGTGTGTGTGTGTGTGTGTGTGTGTGTGTGTGTGTGTGTGTGTGTGTGTGTGTAGTCATTTAATAACCTTGGAATTATTCCCATTTTACAGAAAGGGAACTAAGTCTGCAGAGATGAGGAGCACTCTGCCCAAGGCCACTTAACTCACAATGGGTAGACCTGAGATTCACACCCAGTTCTATTTGACTTCAGACCTCATTTTTTAAACCACTATGCTTATACTGTGGCTGTATTTGGAATTACCTTGGGAAATATTTATCACAGTCATCTTTAGACATAGTTTTGTGGAAATCCCAAATAACATAATGGTCAGCTCTATTTCCTTTTTGAAACTCACATTTCAGTGACATGTCCAGGAAAAGTGGCTGTCATTGCCAAGCTCCTGGATTCTTTTCCTCAAGCCTGGCTATTTATTCCCTGGCCTGGCCCTGTAGGCAGTTGCCAGTTCTGAGAGCTTGATGCACACTCTGCCCTGATAGAGACCAGAGCTGGGCTCATTACACACGCTTGCCTCTCTAGGACTGCCTCCCTTAAGGACTCTGGAATCCTTTCCCTTTCTCAGCCTAGAACTAGTTGCGTCAGAAATGTGCTTGCACGGGCACTTTTAGTGTATCCCTCTAAATTTTTAAGTTAGTTGAGGGGTAAGGAATGGAGGAAAGGCAAAACAAAATATCCTATGAATGTTAAAGCATTCCTGTTGAACTTGATACTCCACTGTTGGCCCGTGGTGGTTTACCCCAAATATTGCATATTTTGGGCATACTTATATTAGGTATTATCTGTTTATTTAAAATTCAAATTTTATTGGGTAGCCATTTCTTATCTGGCAACCCTAAATTGGACAATGTATGGATTATAATTCTGACTGACTGGACCTGGGTGCTTATTCTTTGTGCTGTATTCCTCTCCATGCGTGATGATACAAATGTGTCCAAACCCCGCCTTTGAAGAAGCATCTCATATGCTGCCACTTTCCTGATCTTTGTCCTGCCAATCAGAAGTATCACCTTCTTTCTCTGAATCCTGTAACCTGCCTCTTATTTTGTTTGTGTGTTTGAAATATACCTGTGTAAGGATTTCTCAGAGAGGAGCTGTAAGACCCAGATGCTTCTGGTGAGTGAAGTTAGATGACAGTCCTCCTTTAATGATTCAAATTAGTTGATGTTCAACAAAAACTAAAGCTGCTTTAGGTCTGTCCACAATGTGAGTTCCTAAATCTGTGTCATGGGCTGAGGTGACCCACAATAGACTCATTCTGTAGAGAAAGGGAAGTATAGCTCCAAGAAGAGGGATCTCGAATGGTGAACCACCCTAGAATCTTCATATTGGGGTATGTATTGTTGGTTTGTATCTGTTAGAATTTTGCTTACATGTATTTTTTTCAGTATGAGTTTTTTTTTTTAAAGTATCTGTGTACTAATTTTGTATAATATGGGAATTAGGGATAAATTAGTTTCTTAAAACAGTGTCTAGAAGTTTTATATTCTTCTCTAGTCTGTGGAAGTAACTACTAATAGTTTGAAAATCATTAATTCCTTAAAATTTTTCTATAATTTTATATGAAAACTAAAGGGGCCTAGAACCATATTCTAGGAATAATAGTTGACAAAGTTTTAAGTTCTTTTCATAATCATTGATCTATTCAGCTTGTCTATTATCTTCTTGATTCAATTTTGGAAATTTGTACTTTTTCTATAAACATTTTTATTTCTACTTTATTTACTTTTTTATAAAATTGTATGTACATATTTTTACCAATTGAAAAAAGTTATGTCTGTTGACTTGTCTTCTTACCGATTTTTAATTTTTCCTAAAACTTGATTTTATCCCAAGGGTTTGCTCATAGAGTTGTTTTTAATTCTATCTTTCTCCATTTTCTAATCTGTTAAAATATATTTTTAACTCCAGTTACTTCTTTTTGTTTTTTAGATTTGTTTCACTCTCTAATGTATTGATATTCTTAGCACTTTCATTTTAATTATTTCTTTTAAAAATATATTTTTATTGATTTCAGAGAGGAAGGGAGAGGAAGAGAAGAGACAGAAACATCAATGATGAGAGAGAATCATCGATTGACTGCCTCCTGCACGCCCCTATTGGGGATCGAGCCCACAACCTGGGCATGTGTCCTTGACTGGAATCAAACCTGGGACCCTTTAGTCTGTAGGCCGACTCTCTATCCAGTGAGCCAAACTGGCTAAGGCCATTTTAATTATTTATTGATTAATAATAAAAGATTATGAGTATCACTAAAAAAAGTTAAACCATCTCCCATAATTGAAACAAATTTAAATGCAATGTTATTTTTTCAAATGATTTTCAGAAAAGTAAAAACAAGAAAATAAAAACTATTCATAGTCCAACTACCAGGTTTAACAAATTTTAACCTTTTGGGGCAAATTCTTTTAGCTTATTCTCATTTCTCTGTGTGCTCTCTCTCTCTCTCCACACACACACACACACACACACGCACGCACGCACGCACGCACGCACACACACACACTGGAGGGGCCTGGTGCACGAAATTTTTGCACTGGGGGAGGGGGGGTTGTCCCTCAGTCCAGCCTTCACCCTCTCCAATCTGGGACCCCTCTGGGGATGTCCCTGTGGGATTGGGCCTAAACCGGCAGGCGGATATCCCTCTCACAATCCAGGACTGCTGGCTCCTAACTGCTCGCCTCCCTGCCTGCCTGCCTGCCTGATTGCCCCTAACTGCTTCTGCCTGCCAGCCTGATAACCCCCTAACGGCTCCCCTGCTGGCCTGATTAACACCTAACTGCTCCCCTGCCAGCCTGATGGCCCCCAACTGCCCTCCCCTGTGGGCCTGGTCCCCCCAACTTCCCTCCCCTGCTGTCCTGGTTGCCCCCAACTACCCTCCTCTGCTGGCTAGATTTCACCCCTAACTGCCCTCCCCTGTCAGCCTGATCTTACCCCCAATTGCCCTCCCCTGCTGGCCTGGTTGCCCCCAACAGCCCTCCCCTGCAAGCCTGGTTCCCCCCCCCCAACTGTCCTCCCCTGCTGGCCTGGTCGCCCCCAACAGCCCTTCCCTGCAGGCCTGGTTGCCCCCAACTGCCCTCCCCTGCTGGCCTGATCTCACCCCCAATTGCCCTCCTCTGCCAGCCAGATTGGTAGTGTCATTTTATACTCTTACCAACATATATGAGAGTGTTCTGGGACCAATAGCTATAATTAATAGCTGTAATCATTGTCAATCTGATAGAATAATATAGTTTGTAATGACCTTGTTTAATAATGAGGTTGAAATTTTGGTAATATATTGACCATTTAACTATATAAATGCGATTTATATATGTAAACATATGTATTTTGTTTAAGTCTTTTAAATAGTACCTGGCACAAAACAAGTGCTATGTAAGGGATTGCTATTTTATCATTTATTGTTAATATTAATTTTGTTTTATAAATTGCCTTCATTATGCTTTACTTATTTTCTACTGAATTATTTTTAAATTGTCTCTTAACAGGAGTATTGAGTTCCTTTTGATCCCAGAGTTAATGAGTTTAGTGAAATTTGTGACTCCCCCATCCCTCACCCCCAGTATGGACTTTATTATATTTCCTCCTTTATTTTTCTAGCTTTGCTTTTTTCTGCCTAGATGCATGTAAGATTAAATCTTCTCTCTGAAATGTTAAAATTTCAAGAGGTATTGGCCATTTTTCATTAATCTTTTATACTAGGGAATCTCTTTGTTCTAATATCTTTCAATTTTCTTTTATTATATATTTAGTTATTGCTTTATGTTCTTCTGATATTTTCTGAATACTAATTATTAACATTGGATTTTTATTTTTCATCATTCTTTTTTAAACATTTTTTCCCTCATCTTTTAAGTCTCTACCCCTTTTCTCTGCATATTGAAATAAACTTTTAGGTTTTTTTCTTCACATCACTACTTTTATTTTCTGTAGTGTCAATTGTATTTTAACTGACTCCATTCTACCTTTGCTTCCTTTTACCCAAATAAACATTCATTTAATTTGTAATCTAACCTCACTCACCTTTTATATTTCAAGTTTTCTTAATTTTATTGGGGACATGAAGGACACATTTTCTAATATTCTATTTTTTATATAGCAGTTAACTTTTTAAATTTTGCTTTTCAAAAATCTTGAACGTTTTCTTCAATTATTATGCCATAGACATTATTATAACCTTATCCCTGTATATATTTTTCTCCCTGCTTCTCATTCTTGTGAAAGCAGTGCAATATCCATGTTTGGGTTTTGCTTACAAAGTAGTAGGTTAGACTACAGCTATAAGCTCTTAAGCTTGACTACAGCTTGATATCATTTATATTGTAGGTTCACAGATTCATTTTCCACAGCCTGCAAGGAGGAAGAAGGGAGGTGGACACATTGTGGAGTTTAGCAGAATAATGTTGACTGTGCCATGTTTTCTCTTCATATTTGGTGAAGGTACTGTGCAGGTGTCAGATTTCTGGTTCTAGTTTTCTTTACTTCCTCTTTCTTAGCCAACTTGCCTAATACTTTAAGCTGCGGCTGTGCCTAGCTTTTCCCCCAGCTTAAATCTTATTGTTTGGTATGGCGTCTGTAATAATTCAGCTTCAAGAAACACTCATTTCAAATGCCAGTGATATGCCTCAGCCAATTGAATTCCCATGGGTGCATTCACTCTCTGCTGCATTAGAACCCCCAGCCATCAGATCTTGTCCCTCCAAATAAACCACTATGCATGGAGAATTTGAGAGTTATTCCTTGGTGACTGGTCTTATTTGCTTTTTCTCTGATCTATTATATTTATAGCCAAAACGACTATAAGTTTCTGCTGTGTGGATGGTATTTCTCTGGTTTCTAACT
Source organism: Corynorhinus townsendii (assembly GCA_026230045.1). Lineage (NCBI taxonomy): Eukaryota > Metazoa > Chordata > Mammalia > Chiroptera > Vespertilionidae > Corynorhinus > Corynorhinus townsendii. Next base: position 29,380,799 of record JAPDVU010000012.1, read on the forward strand.
TGAAAAAATGACCTTCTCTTGTCTTTTATAACATATGAACATTTCAATGGAAATCTGAGAATATAGGTGAACCACCTGTACTCTGATTCAGACCTCTAATTCTTTTAACATTAGCCTGTTGACTTGAATACAATAGACATTCAAAGTATAACTAATGACTGAATGAAGAATGAATATAATCTTGAACTTAAATGTTGCTGATGTATTATTCTTGCATATCTTAAAAGCTTTGAGGCTTTTTCATATTTCTAGGTACATTAGATGGTAATAATGATGATCAGGTTCTAATAGGAAAAAATGGAATGTGTAGTAAATTCAAATATTTATTCCTTCATTTGTAAAATAATTTTGACTACATTCCTTCAATGTTGTCCCTGTGTTAGGTACACTAGATATAAGGATGAATAAAATATGGCTCCTACCCTCCTGCAAAAACCACACTTTATAATAATACTAGAGGCCTGGTGCACGAAATTCATGCACGCAGGTGTGTGGGGGGGGTCCCCTCAGCCCAGCCTGCACCCTCTCCAATCCGGGACCCCTTAGGGGATATCTGACTTCTAGTTTAGGCCCGATCCCAGGGATCGGGCCTAAACCAGCAGTCGGACATCCCTCTCACAATCCTGGACCATTGGCTCCTAATTGCTCACCTGCCTGCCCGCCTGGTCACCCCTAACAGCCCCCCCACCCCCCCACCCCCTGCTGGCCTGATTGCCCCTCATTGCTTCTGCATGCCAGCCTGATCGCCCCCAACTACTCCCTCCCTGCCGGCCTGGATGCAAACAGCCCCCCCCAGCCTGGTCACCCCTAATTGCCCCCCCCCCACTGGCCTGGTCACCTCTTACTGCTCCCCCTGCTAGCCTGGTTGCCCCCAACTGTCCTCCCTGCTGGTCTGGTCATCCCCAACTGCTCCCCTGCCATCCTGGTCACCCCTCACAGCCCCCCTGCCAGCCTGGTTGCCCATGCAGCCTGCATGTTCAGTCATTTGGCCATCCCTCACTAACCCCCCTGCCAGCCTGGTCATAGGCAGCCATCTTGTGAGGGTGTGAGGGTTAATTTGCATATCACCTATTTATTATATAGGATGATAATTAGCAGCAACTGATTTTTTTTTTCTACATCAAATATCAGAATTGTGTGTGTGTGTGTGGGGGGGGGCGTTAAATGGAAGTACTCAGAATAATGAAATGTCTTTTTCTCTCTGGCAGTGGAAGTCTTATTTATTTGAATAAATCAATGAAGGAATTATTTTACCAGGGGCTTATAAGAGATTGGGGAAATGTTTTTCACTAATCCTGGTGTAACAGAGAGAGAATTTCCTCTCTTCTATGATTCCTAGCTTAGTGGAGTCAGGGAAGTTAAACTGGATTGAACTTACATTTTCTTTAAGTAATTTTTGTTAAATACATATGATTTTTCAACTTAATAACTGTAAGCTATACAATTATATACTCATTTTAAGTATTACTCTATTCCTACCTATATATGTAAAAGAAAACAAAATATAACTTTACTTTCTGGAGGATAGGCATTTTATTTTTGAACTTTCTAAATGCTAGTCATTGCATATCACTAATAGGAAATATTTTGCCAACTAGAAATAGAAACATGGATCCTTCAGAGCTAGGCATGTAAGTTTTATCAAATGCACTGTGCATCATTTAAATGAGTCTGCCCAGCTTATTTAACCTTTCTTTTGTGAAAATTATCCTGACTTCCTTATTCCATTGTGCCTTGGTGAGGCTATTGAATGCAAGGGAATATGACTCAAACTACACTGATGAGACTTGTTTCCTGAGAATTGCATTCCTCATAAGCCTGTTGTGAGGATTAAATGAATTAATGCATGGAAAGTATGTAGAATCATTTCTGGCATGGGTAAGCAATACATAAATGTGAATTTTCATTATTATTAAACAGAGTGACAGGAAATTAGAAAGTGATTTGAATTGGAGCATTCTGTCCACATTGCCCTAACCATATTCCCTTAATTCCCCTACCTTGATCCATCTTGTTCTTTCCTATAAAATCTGGCTATAAAGCATTTCCATCAATTCTATGAGCTACCCTGTATTCTCCCAATAAATTAATTTTGATTCAAGTTTATCTTCTTTGTAATCCAAGAATCTTAATGGCTAAAAAGAACCCACAGTAAAGCTCCAAACATTGGAATTAAATAACATTCTAAAATTTTTAAAAAATTAAATTTAAGGGGGGGGGCATTGTTTAGTAAAATTTTATAGGTTTTAAATGTACTCTTCTATGGTACATCATCTGTATATTGCATTGTGTGCCTATTACCTAAATTCAAATCTTCTATCACATCTCAACTCCTACCCTTCACTACTTTCACCTCCCTCCCTGTGGTAACCACTATGCTATTGTCTATGAGTTTTTTTGTGTTTGTTTTTTGTCTTCTTTGTTCATTTGTCACTTTCAGTTTTATGTCATACATATAAGTGAAATCATATGGTTTTTTACTTATTCTCCCTGATTCTTTTCACTTAGCATGATAATTTCAAGATCCATCTATGGCCAACAGATATATGAAAAGATGCTTAATTTCACTAGCTATTAGGGAAACTACAATGAGATACCACCTCACACCTGTTAGAATGGCTATTATCAACAAGACAAGTAATAACAAGTTTTGGAGAGGTTATGGAGAAAAAGGAACTCTTATGCACTGCTGGTGGGAAAGTAAACTGGTTCAGCCACTATGGAATACAGGATGGAAGTTCCTTGAAAAATTAAGAACAGAGTTATCATATGACCCAGCAACCTTTCTTCTGGGTATCTACCTGAAAAATGTGAAAACATTTATTCACAAAGATATATGCACCCTTATGTTCATTGCAGGATTATTCATGGTGTTCAAAACATGGAAACAACCAAAGTGTTCCTCAATAGTTGATTAGATAAAGGAAATGTGGTACATATATACAATGGAATACTGCCTAGTCATGAGAAAATATTAAATATTACTATTTTCAGCATTCTAAAAAAATTTAAATTATTTCTATTTATTTTGGAATGTGTTTTCTTATTCCTTCTATTGTTCTGGGAAATTATATCAAGCAAAATAATAAAGTCATAGTAGGAACATGCAAAAGTTGGAACATGCAAAATGATAGAAATAAATAACTGGACTCACAGTAATATTAATTCTTAAAGAAAACTCATCATTACCATTATCAAAATCATATGCCATAAATTATGCTTAGAGATTGACAGATATAACTTATAATCTTTACAGCAAGTCTGCAAATAGTATTAACCCATTTTATAGATTGAAAAGCTAAATGTTTGAGGCTTGTCCATTAGTTAGGGGCTAATGAGAATTCTAGCCCAGTTCTACTCACTACAAAGCCTGTATTCTCTCTACAGTGAAACACTTTAGTTTTCTTAAATTGTGAAATTCTTTTTGTTTCCATGCTTGCAATATTAAGTTGAAAGTTTAAATGGTATTTATTTATTTCTTTAAATATTTATTGAGTGCTATGTAGGTAAGGTCTTAATGAATGATGGAAATATAGCCTAGGCAGATATGTTTTAAGAAGTGAGGATGGCAAAATATGTAGAGGGGAGAACTTTATAGATTATTTATATTAAATCTAAAATATGTTTACTAGCTAAGAGCAAGGGAAATAACCCTTTCTACTTTTTGTTCAAGATAATCAACTCACAATTTATTTCAATTGACTTCACAAAAATCTTATTTCTCCTCATTATCCTAATCCCAATCTATTCTACCCACCTAACATATATTCATACTGTGGCGTGTTTGGAAAGCTTTTTAAGTTCTAGAGAATTTTAGTTCACTTAATTTGAAGGCATTGCTGTGCAGTAAGAATGTAAAGGGTGTCACCTGATAAAGAGAGATGGAAATTTCTAGAAACTTGATAGAGTTCCAAATATACCAATACTGCCGTATGGGGCCAGAGATGAATAGCCACAATCCCTCAGTCTCAAACTATATACTATCCCTGTTCAGCAATAGAAGAGAAGAGGTTAAACAAATTGCCCTGTTGACAGTAGAGTTTACTTAGTTTTCATAGAAGAAAATGTCTATGTGTTTAGAGATATAAATGTTTGTTTTCCATGTAATGGAAAAAAATCAAATCCATAAAGGTAAAGAGTAGACACTCTGACAGCTGAAATACCAAAGAAGCATAGCTAAGCTTTGGTTCTACCCAGGCTGAAAGGTTTTGAATATTCAAATACATTACTAATGACTCATTTTATTTCTAAGGGTTGGTCTATGTGAGGTTTTATATGAAACAATCTGTGCAATTGGGGGACTGTAATATTTTTGTGAAAAATTTAAATAGTGCAAAGATTGAAGTTAGAGAATATGAATGCCTAAATAAATGATTCAGAACAAAACACGCTAAGCAATACCTAAGTGAGAGCTTTTATCATCACTAAACAGAGTGGCAGAAGGTAAGAACAAGGTTAGAGGTGAAATAGTCTGACCACCACTGTCAGCTTCATGAAGAAACCCAACAAAAGCAAAAATAACAACAACCTTTGCTTTTCTCATAGCTCATCTTGATACAATAAAATATCCAGTCTCCTTTATATTTATTTTCAAACACGTTTTTTGGTGGTGGGTGGAGACCAATTGCTTCATAATAGAAAAACAAGTTGTGGCTAGTGTTATGTTTCTTGTTCTGTCTTAATGTCTTTGAACTCCTTAGGGTGCTAGCCAGGAATTGCCTGAGCTCCTATGGGAGAATGAGCTCTGTGTGTCCACAATGGGAGCCCAAATGAATGTTAGAGTATCACTGAAGCACCACCAACAGATCTTTGGATTAGAGACCCCTCAAGCTGGAGGTGAATTAACTGGAAAGCTTGGGCACTCAGAGCACCTCCCCAAACCACAGCATCCCAGGCCAGTGATTCCAAAGCTGATGAGGTTTTAAAAAAATGTGGACTCCAGGGTCCCAGCCAAACATTCCAAACTAGCGTATCCAAGAGCAGATCCTGGAAATCTGCCTACTTAACAAGTAATCTGAAGGCCAGTTAGGATTCAGAGCTCCATGCTAAGTCTTTGGTGAGGAAGAAACGACCTTCCCGCCTCACTCCACCAGCAGGATTGGTGCTGTGCCTGGCGCAAGAATAGGCACTAATATATTCAGAAAGATTAAAGCCTGTGTTTGGGGGAAGCTGCTCAGTCCATCCACCTTTTTAAAGACTTTATCCGCCCCTCCCAAATTGCCAGCTTTATAATGCAGTAATCGGAATCTAACATTTGTATCCTCTTTCCCGTTTTCTGACATGGCTTTGCCCTGGCCAAATATTAGGTGGCTAGAAAAGTGACTATGTCCCTTAAAAATAATACTGATGTATGATAATTTCAGTAATTAGTGGAGGATCCAAAAAATAGAACTTTACCTATTGAAGTGCCAAAACTTTAAAAAAAAGTATTAAAACTCTTCTGCTCTCATAAAGTATTGAACATTATTATTTTTTGATGATTCAGAATTGTCATTATATGATTTATTTTACTGTGGAGTTGTTGAAGGAGATAGATCATTTTCTCCTGCAATTTTTATTTTGTGTTGTTATTGGTTTTGGTTTCCCTGTGTGGTACCATTAACTCTGCCCCTTCTTTGAGGGCCAGCTGTTTCTGGACCGCTGTCAGTATATTTGTCTGGGCAGCACACACCCCTTCATTCTTCTGTTTCTAATCTTTGTGGCTGCAGTACCAAATAATCACACTGCCTAGAACTACATCTTTATTAGAATGAGCCAAATTCTGGGCAAAGACCTGGCAGTCTGTGCTGGGGGTAACTGTCCCAGCTTTGGGAGATGAATGTCATGATGTGTATTCCTGCTGCCCAAAAGACTTTGTTTATTTACTTTGTTACTTTGGTTGTGTTTCAGAAGACTCTGAGTTGTTGGAATGGCTGGTGTTGAATAACTGAACAGATCTTGTCTATAGCATAGCACTTGGAGTGAGCATCTGTCTATGTGTGTCAGCATATTCATGTTTAACATGCTCAAACTAAAAGGAAAGGATGAAATGCCCAGTTGGAATGCAGAGCACACATAGTCAGAACATTGATTTTTCTTTCCCTCTCAGGACATCAGCAGTGCTGGGTCTGGGCTGTAGCAATAAGGGGACTTGACTTCTCTCCTTTGTTATTTTATTTTACCCCTAGAAATATCACTTGGCAGAGCTGTCATAGTCACACAAACCCTTGCCTGCTTGGTAGCTTAGGAAAATGCAACTCTTTTTTTTTCCCTTATGTGCTGATAATCAGGGCAAAGAAAGGCACCTGCAGGGTTATCTTATGAAAGTAAAGAAGGGCTAATGTGCAATCTCTAGAGAAAACCACTACCACCCTGGCTGCATTCCTGGGCCAGGTGTGTGGTGCCACAGCATATCTGTGGGCAGAGACACACAACTTGGGTACAAGAGGAAGGACATTCCTGCCTTACAGTCTTGGCCCACAATACCTCCTTGGTGGCAGTAGGCAGGGCCACCACTTAGAGGGGACATATTTACCAAAGCAAGTTATTGATCTGTATACCCTTGAGGTTAGTGAGAAGAGTTTACCTGTGTTTCTGCTTTTTGCCATTAACACTGTAAATCCACCTAAATGGTAGCCATCACCAAGCATTATTGGCTTCTCCTTTATATTAGTTTTTTTCTACCAATCTTACTATTTTTCTCTCTCTCTTTCATCCTCTGTTTCTCTCTCCTTTGCTTCTTATCCCTTTTGGATCTATTCTGAATGTATATTTAATCAACTTAGTTGATCACTTGATGCAAATTGGTGGAGTGTAAAGAAAGAGAAAACTGTTTTAATGACTTATCAGACTTGTAGTGTCTGCAGTCAGCATGGTTCAGCTGAACTAAATGGGATGGTATCTATGGTGAGGGGTGGAATGACCAGGCTTTTGTGCCAAAGGGATATAAAACATGTGTTAGATATGTGGACATGTTTAAAGTCAGTTATTTCAAATTCTTATCCTGAATTTATCATTACTCATCAGTTTACAAGATAGAATAAGAATATAACAGAAAAAGTGGCAAAATGGGATAAAGCTTTAAGAAGACTTAAAAATAAAACCAGATAGAAATGGGTTAGAATGAAAAGATGCTTAGTAATTAAACTAATGTTTAATCTGTTTATTTGTAATGTTAGTGACTATTTTTTAAAATAATTAAGCAATGATTTCAGCTTTTAACAGACAATGATTCACAATGAAATAATTGTAATGTGCCAACTTGTACATTTTCATATTCTTGTTTGATCAGTGTTGTAAGAGAAAAGTCTGGAACCTTTGCAAACGAAGTGTTTTGTTTTTCAAATGTATAGTTAATATATGGCTTTTAAAATTTGTTGTCAGATTTATTGTGAAAAATTATTGCCTGCTTACACTTTTAACATTTTCTACTTTCCGGGCTTCCATCATTTATTGGTGGAAGAAGATTCAGATTCCTGTTGGGGCTTCTCTGCCTTATAAAAGTAATTGTAGCTGTTTGTTGAGAAAAGTTGACCTCATAACCCTTCATCAATTTTTCCAGAAACTACATATTTACCTTTGTCACATAGCTGCCATATGCATCATTTTAACATGCATCATTCCAGATTTGTTTTTCACAGGGTAAGGTTTAAAGACAAGGATAAAATGACATTGAATGTAAAAGAAGAAGTATTGTTAGAGAAATATTCAAAGCACGCCTTCATAATTTATAGTTTGAAATTATAATACTTGTAATTCATTTGCAATTTTGTTATAAGCCTTAGGTAGACATGTCTTTCTGAAGCTATATGTAGAATAGTCTTGAAGAGTATAGTTTGCTCATCAAGGAATTCTGAAGTATGATTGCTGAGTTCCATTCTGGCATTACCCTTAGTTGTATAATCTTGAAAAATTATTTAAATTCTTTGTGCCTTATTTATCTCCTTTAAAAAGAGGAAATAATAAAACTACTTTATTTATAGGATTATTGAAAAACCATAATCAATTTAAAGTATGTGGCTCAGTACCCAGCATGTGGTAAAGATTTAACAAATGTCTTATAACTACCACTTAGGTTGTCCTAGCTGTAATTAATTTCTGTATAAACTCTGACAAACTAACGACACTTCCAAAATTAACTGAAAAGCCAGTTGTCTTTGAAAGAAGCCTACCAGTGACGTAAAAGTTAGGTAGATTAAACACAATAAACAAAGCAAAGCAATAAAAATATGCTTCACAGGCATTCAATAAATATTTGTTGTATTAAAGAGAATTGAGTATTAGGCATTAGGAACTCATAGCTCCATAGACTTTCTGAGGTGGGGTTGGAAATTTAAGTAAATATCATCTTTTCCATCTGTCTCATTCAGTGATGTTATCTCCATGGAGTGGATCTTCATCTTCAGGCTCAGGATGTGACCACTTGGCTACAGCCACATTCCAGTCAGGAAAAAATGGGGAGTGCCCCAAGCAACATGGTGCATACCTCCTGCAGCTGCCTCCCATTTTAGGAGCTCTTTTAGATACATTAGCAGCAACTTCTACTGATTGGCCAGAATTGTATCACATGCTCAACTCTAATGAAAGGCAGGCAATTGGCAATCTGCATCAGGATGTCCTCTTATAATATTCCTTTCTAAAATGTGTCCTCTGTTTCAACTCAGTCTAGATATGGGATGATGCTGAAAAGTAGAGTGGGACTACATCTCATCTGTCTCAGAAAACCAGACTTCTAGAAAATGGTACTGATTAATTAAATATCAGAGAAAAAGTACAGAGTAGTCCTTACTTGGGCAGAGCTTTTTCTGTGCAACTCATTTGAACTCATAGCCAATAATCTTAATGTGTACCAAGGCTTCCTACCTGTTGAAAGTTGAAAGCCTGCTCTTTCCTGGACTGTTTTCTGCTTTGCACTATAAATGTAGTAGGTCCATAAACCAGCTTCCCAGTGAGCTAATTTCTTCATAAGGGCATGACTTACCAAAATGCCTATGAGTCAATAGCATAGTTGTAAAGTCATTTTAGGAAGGTGTAAGACAATTAATGAAGTTCTTAATGATATATGTTAATGCCAATAATATTTTAAGAAAAATTTCTAGAGTATAGTCTTTTTTTTATTGTTTAAAGTATTACATATGTCTCCTTTTCCCCCAATTGACACTCCTACCCCCGTCATTCCCACCCCCAAGGTCAGGCCCCCACTGCCCCAGTGTCTGTGCCCATTGGTTATGCTCGTGATCAGCAAACTGCGGCTCGTGAGCCACATGCGGTTCTTTGGCCCCTTGATTGTGGCTCTTCCACAAAATACCATGGCCTGGGCAAGTCTATTTTGAAGAAGTGTCGTTAGAAGAAGTTTAAGATTTAAAAATTTGGCTCTCAAAAAAATTTCAATCATTGTACTGTTGATATTTGGCTCTGTTGACTAATGAGTTTGCTGACCACTGGTTATGCTAATATGCATGCATACAAGTCCTTTGGTTGATCTCTAACCACCACTCCACCCCACTCTACCTCCCCTACCCCTTATCTCTGGATCTATTTTTGTTCATTAGTTTATGTTGATCATTATATCCCACATATGAGTGAGATCATGTGGTATTTTATCTAACTGGCTTATTTCGCTTAGCATAATGCTCTCCAGTTCCATCCATGCTGTTGCAAATGGTAAAGGTTTCTTCTTTTTTATAGCAGCATAGTATTCCATTATGTAGATGTACCACAGTTTTCTAATCCTCTCATCTGCTGATGGGCACTTAGGCTGTTTCCAAATAGCTATTGTAAATTGTGCTGCTATGAACATAGGGGTGCATTTGTCCTTTCTGATTGGTGTTTCTGGTTTCTTCAGAAGTCGGATTATTGGGTCAAATGGGAGCTCCATTTTTAATTTTTTGAGGAAATTCCATACTGTTTTCCAAGTGACTGCACTTTTTGATGATAGCCATTCTGACAGGTGTGAGATAGTACCTCATTGTTGTTTTGATTTGCATCTCTCAGTTGATTAGTGACTTTGAGCATGTTTTCATATGTCTCTTGGCCTTCTTAGAGTACAGAGTCTTGTTGGGATGGATGACACCTAGAAAATGCATCTACTTTGTTATTAATTTCTCTTTCTGTCCAAAGGATTTCAGGTTTAACTGGAAGGGTGAGGGAGGGGGTCGGGGGTTGGGAAGATCACAGTAGTACTCCTTGTGAAAAACTATAAGTAAAACCAAAGAAAATGCATACTTACTCTACAAGGAGTCATGGAAACTTGCATCTGATCTCTAAAAGTGAAAGGAGATGAAATATGAAGATTAACTGTCATCACAGACACCAATCGATATACACATTCTTCTACAGAGAACCCAGACCTAGCTAGCCCAACTATGGTTCATAGCCAGATGGTGGTGGTGCTAACAATCAAAGGCCTTGTTGCCTAAGTCTAATGAACGCAGCTAATATGATTAGTAACTGACTTTATACAACAATAAAAATCTGTAGAAAAGGCGTAGTTGATTGATTATCTGGGCTGTTTAGACAAGGAATGGTCTTAGCACCAAGAATGCTGACATTTAACCTCACATAGAGGCCAACTTAAACAGTATACTCATCCTCTTATTTTCTCCTTTACTTTCATGTTAGAGTTGAAATCCTATAACCTCTTATCAATCCGATTTCTCAAACACCAATCTTTCTGAACTAGGTAGGGATGGAATGTAAGACTGTAATCCAGGAATAGGTGGATGAATGCAAGTTGTGCCTTGTCTTCCCATACTCTTACTTAATAGAATTTTATCTGATAGTCACTGAAGACTTCTCTAAATATGGTCAGAAATATGGTTACTGATTTTATAAAGGCAATGGTAACTTTGGTGACTCATTTATTCATGTATTTAATGAATATTACTCATTTACTTATTATGTACTATATTCTTGGCATTGCAGTAAGTTCTGATGATACAAAAATCTATAAGAAACTGTTTCTACCCTCATAAAGCTTATGATTAAGTAATTACTGATAATTTACCTTTGTACTGTATTTTGGTTCTTCAAGTACACAAGCATTATAATAAAACTCTTTAAGAAAATCTCAAGGGAGATAAAGTAGGTATTAATAGTTCCATTTTAATACTGAAGAAATTGAGACTTACAGAGGCTAAGCAATCTATCTGGATTGAACAGAGTTAATTAGTAGAGAGAGGTAAATGTTAATTCTTGGTAAGTTTTATATTTTAATGTAATAAGTTATTTATATATTAATTTATCATAAGAAATTTAGGTGATGGATGTTTGTTTTTAACAACTTTCAGTAATAATAACCTATTGAAAGATTACAATAAATTCCTGAAATGTAGAATTTCATCCAGTTGATTCATGAACTGCAGAGTTGAACTACTGATAAAATAAAATGAAAAGAAATCATGATTGAATCTGTTGGTTGTTAAACCTATTTTGTGGTCAAAATTCTAGTGGTCTCAGAGTGACTGGAGTCTGACACTTATGATTTGACTACTGTCATATGGCAGCTGTAATGGACTTGATAAAGAAATATAGGAAGTGTGTATTTCAAATCATACTTAAAGGGTTACTTAAGAAAATGGAATTATGTTTTCTATATTCTTAAATAAATCAGACAACCTTTTTCTTTTTAAATAACCAAAAATACTTTTTTTCTTTAACTTTCTTTTCACAACTTTCCTTTCTTATTTCAAGGTATATTGTGTGGTAGTTACTATCTCTCTTAACATAGCCCACTGTGAGAGAACTTAATCTCTCTAGGGTTAAAAACATGGAAAATATGAACATGGTCAGTATATGTTATTTCTCTTTACAGGAGGCAGAGACTGTCTGGTCCAGTGATTCTGAAGTCTGGTATACACTGGGGCCACCTGGGAGCTTGTTAAATGTGCTGCTCTTGGGACCCTGAGTTGCCCAGATTAGAATCTTTGAGAGTGGGTTCCAGGCATTGGCATTATTTTAAAATATCTATAAGTGATTTTAATGTGCAGCCAGGGTTGAGAATAGCTACAAATTCCTACTTCTATTGGAAAGCAAAGTAATCAAAGTAAGCTAATTGATACTAAAGTGTGAACAGCTTATAATGTCATTTGAATTCCCTAAATTAGTACCTAAGGGAGATTCTGGTCAGTGTGACAAAATGAAATGAAGACATTCAGGCAAGGGCAGAAGCTACTCAAGCAGGAGAGTCTTCTGTATTCCTTAAATGTCACCACTTGGATGGCTAGCCCATCTAGTGTAGATGACTGCTTTGTTTATGTGGCCCTGGCTTTGAATTCAGCCTCCTGAAATCAACTGTTTTAAACACTTATCTGATGCCTATATTTGAGTAGATGTTTTTCCTAAAACTGAAATTTGTAGGAATGTAAATATGTTTGATTGCCTAGAGCCTTGTTTGTACATCTGTTTTTGTCCCTTTGTCATTACAGCTATGCCTATGTTAATCAGTGGGATAGTAGAGCATTTGAAACTTCATAGGTGTTTTTGTTTTGTTTTGTTTTTAGGTATTTTTGGCTAAAACAGAAAGGGTAGGTTTCAAATTATCCAAATATTTCTCCAATTTTCTAGTTACTTAGAGTGTATTCTCCTATTTATTAGATTTCTCTGTGTGTTAACCTCAACACATACACATTCATGGTTGGTATGCCTATATTCTTCTTTTATGGGTATATAGTAATGCCTATTACATTTATGAAATTCTTCAGTATAAGGTGTGTGAGCAATGGGGTCAAAGAGAGCAGAATTTACATCCTGGTTTAGCTTCCTTACCAGTTGTGTAAACTTAGGCAAATCATTAACCTCTCCAAGTGTAAATTTCCTTACTTATAAAATGGGAATAAAAATAGTTCCTGTTTCTTAATCTTGTTGTGGAGTCAAAAAATATAATGTATGTAAAGCACATGGCACTGTGCTTGGTACAGAAATACTAGATATTATTATCATTTTTGCTATTCTTATGCAATTCTTTTTTTTTTTTTTGGCGGGGGAGGTTGAAGAAAAATGAATAATTGCTTTGGAGATTAAGGATTTTACAATGGAAGAAGTTGCGTTTGTTCCTATTATAAGTATTTGAAATGTAATAATTTGATATCTAAAATCTAAAATCAAGAGTGATGACAGCATATTTAATCTCAAAGAAAGGCTATAAAATTTAAACTATTTTGGTATATGTTTTATTAAAGTCGTCTTAATTGCCTCTAACAGTTTATGGGAGAAACTAGGAAATACACACCCACTAAAAAGGAGGCAAAGAGTGTCTGGACCAGTGACTTAAGCCTGGCACACACCTTAGGATTGGTGAGGGTTGGGTGGGTGAGTTGAGATGTGATCAAACCAGTAATGTGTTGCTATAAACTCTTAATTCTTTTTTTAAAATTTAAATTCTTTATTGTTTAAAGCATTACGTAAGTCATCTTTCCCCCTCATTGATGTGTCCCCGATGGCCCCATGCCCCAGCACATGCCCTAACCGCTCCCCCCACCCCCATCTGTGTCCATTGGTTAAGCTCATTTGCATGCATACAAGTCCTTTGGTTGATCTCTTACCCCCTCACCCCCCGCCTTCCCTCATAGCTTGGACAGTTTATTCGATGCTTCTATGACTCTGGTTCTATTTTTGTTCATCAGTTTATGTTCTTCATTAGATTCCACAAATGAGTGAGATCATGTGATATTTATCTTTCCCTGAGTGGCTTATTTCACTTAGCAAAATGCACTCCAATTCCCTCCATGCTATTGCAAATGATAACAGTTCCTTCTTTTTTATAGCAGTGTAGTATTCCATTGTGTAGATGTACCACAGTTTTCTAATCCACTCATCTGCTGATGGGCACTTAGGCTATTTCCAAATCTTAGCTATTGTAAATTGTACTGCTTTGAACATAGGGGTGCATATATCCTTTCTGATTAGTATTTCTGTGGTGTTTTTTTTTTGGATATTAATTCTTTTTTTTTTAAACAAGGCTTCCAATCCTTATTTGAATGTTAGTAGATTGATTTATCTTGAAACTACTAGTAATTCAGGGTGAGAATTTATTCTCACCTCTTCTCTCCTATATTGCACATGTTTGTGCACTGCTAAACCTTTTCAGGTATTCATGATCCTCATTAGAATTTTTAGACCAAATAAAATGCATTTCATTGTAGATTATATTGCAAGCATCAAATGATTAAAAAATAAAATTCATTTTTCTACCATGAGCTTAAGGTATCATGTGTCATATTGTGGGGATTGGTAGGAGGAGAGAGGGGCATGAAGAAAAGTAAAAAGTAAAAATCAGGCATGTATCAGAAAAACCTCTCAGCCAGGGCTGATGAACTGAACTTGATCGATGCTGCTTTATATGTGTCAAAATAAATGCAGGAAACAGCTTTTGCTGAAAAGTTTGGAATGTTGTGGTAACTGATATTTAAGTGAAGGAATGTTACAATTGGAAGAGCTGACCTAAAATTCTTTCCAAAACCATCAATTGTATTTATAAAACTTACTGAAGAGAAGGAAAGTGACAAGAAAAGGCATAGATTATTTATTTATTTGACTAGGTACTCAGAGTTCTTTTCCTTGGTAGAGCAACACAGCAGACGGATTTTATTATGCTCAACTTATGTGTTTACCTTGTTTAAAATTGTTTACATATTTACCGGCACTAATGAAAATAAATCGGCCCAGAAGACTTTTATCTTCCTGTCTGTGGAACACTGTGAATGTTGCATTTTTAACAGATGATGACCACAGTTGTTTTTAGGATTCCTGAATGAAGTCATGAAGTCTTAAAAATTTTGGAACCCATAGTTTTGACTCAAGTTACAATTTGAGTAACTGCTTTATGGAAAAGGACCTGGTCTAATTTTGAGCCTGTGGCTTCATTCTCATAAGTTGGAGGCTCAGTTCCTGAGTATAATATTTATAAGCCCCATAGCTAAGACAATGCTTAGACTTATTTAAGTTGTGAGGAAATAGATACATACATCCATGTCATATTAGGGCACCATGTTTCAAATCAGGTGTCCTCTGCTGCACTTTTGCACTTAAGTATGCTGCAAATAAAGACTTCAGGGCCCTTTTCTAAATAGAATTAAACTTTTTTTTAGCAAGATTTCTAAGATACTTAAATGTACAAGTAGACATTATGACTAATCAAGAAATGACATGGCATTCAGCATTTCCCAGACTATTATCAGGCAGTCTCTATTTTAATCTCTCAGAACTCTGTTTCTCAAAACACAGTTAAGAAAAAGCTGCATGGAGTAATAGGATTCCTTTTAAGTACACAACTGGCAGTCAGTCCCTCTGGATCCTGGTCTTCCAAAAGCTCATCACTATGTCTGATTCAAGAGGTCGTGACCTTCTCTCTGCTACTTGTATTTGTACTCCTTGAGAAAGGATTCAGTGGAGTTTATTGGCCAGTATGCAATATGGGGCTCTCTTATTGGTCTGTCTTACACTAAGGTGTCCAGAACAGTTTGGCCTCTATACATGATCCTTTGGCCTTAGCACAGATTCCTGGGGTACATAGTTGCAGCCAAGATAGTAATATAAAATGGCCCAAACAACGTAATTTTACTCTGTATTTTTTTCTTAGATGGAAGCTATGACAGGTAATCATAAAGACTGTTCTCCTTAGGCGGCATCCATCTTCCCATAAGATATTCATTCATTCATTCATTCATTCATTCAGCAAGCAGTATTGGATACAAAACATTATGTATTGAGTATCATGTTAGACTATGGAGATACAAACATGAATAAAATATCATCCCAGTTTTCAAGCAACTTATGGGTCATTTAAACAGTTCATATAATGTTTGTTCTTGCTTGCTTCATAAGATATTGTTCAGATATAAAACCAGCTGCTTCATTCTAAAAGCCAGTATGAGTGATTTAAACATATAAATATATTCTTGTTATTTTCCTGTTCCTCTTTGATCTTATATTTAGTCTAAATGTTCTGCAGTAATCTCCACAGAAACCAGCATCAGGCAGTGCTGGCAGAGGCATGGGGCCCAAAGAATGCAGTATTTGTTAGCCGTTTAATTGATAACAAGGGCAGATTTTGGCCTCTTTCCCATGCAGGAGACATGATGCAAGTCTGCATGATGTCATCCTATTTTTCCTTGTGTATTCTCAGGACAGGAGGCCCAAATAGCACTAGATAGATTGTGGGGCAGGAAAGGGACATGGCAGCAGCATTCACAGCACTGCCAGAAGGAATGCATCTGCAGCAGTTGTGTGAGTCCTTACTGCCTGCAGGTTGTTCCTTCCTGTGCTCAGGTGCAGGTCTTGATTTAAAAAACACACACTTCCAGGGCAAGAGAAAAATTAATGTGTTCTCTTATTTGAGTTTAGAAGGATCCTGAGCTCATGGCTTTCTGAACTTCAAGTTCAATACTGCCAGTATAGAGAGATCCCTGTAGCTGTTGGCTTCTGATTAAATATGTTGTAAATTATATTCAAGAACATCAGCAGGTTAAACATCTGGTTTGGGTTTTTAAAAAGTAAAGATTTACATCTGAGAAGTGGAAATATATCTTTTAAAGTCTACTTCACAGTTAAAGAAAGTTGGGATATCTTGGGGTAGAAAGGATAAAAGGCAAGATTACTGAAGTTAGTGTTGACATTGACACCAGTTGCTAAAAACATTGTTTAGGATTGCTTTTCATTCATAGCCACACAGAAATGGTGAATGGGGCAAAACACTCTTCCTGGGCTTTCTCATAAGAACCCCACTATTTATCCTTCTTCTGGTTAGTGTTCTGCCAGGCAACGATCTCTTGTGTTGCTCTTTATTGATTCATTGGGTAACTGCTAACCCCAGAACTAAGTGATAGCATCACTTTTTCTTGGATCAGTTCTTTGTTCATCTGTTCTTCACAATTCTGTGAAGGCTGACTCACCATGTGGAAGACAATGTGGAAGCCACCTGGGGGAATGCTGCAGTGCACAAGGCACACTCCCTGTATCCACTGACAGGTCACAACTAAACATAATACAAAACATGTGTGGTACATTCCATGCAAGTGGTATACAGGAAGTTGGAATAGCTTTGTAGTAAATGATCATGTGTAGGCAGATTCTGGCCTCTGATGGATCAGTGGGGATCAATTTATAAATATAGTGTGTGAGGACCCTGAGCAACATCATGGCAAACTCACCCTATCTAATAAAGAGGGAATATGCTAATTGACCATCACACCATCACAAAGATGGCGGCATCCACAACAAATAAGGAGGGAATATGTTAATTGACTGCCCTGCCCTCAAAGATGGCAGTGCTCACAGCCACAGGATGGTGGCGCCCAGTCCACTCAGCCCTGCTAGACAGGCCCAGCCACTCCATGTGCCCAGCCACTCCACGCGCCTGCCTCCAGAGTCCCCTAGTCCCCTCAACCCCTCAGCCACCCAGGGCCCGCCCGAGGCTCAGGTAACCAGGGCTGGCTGAGGCTTGCACTGCTGGCAGTGGCAGCAGCAGAAGTGTGATGGGGCATTGCCTTCCCCTGATGCCAAGTCACTTCCTTCCCCTGTGGGCTCCTGGACTGTAAGAGGGGGCAGGCCAGGCTGAGGGACCCCCCCCCCCTCCAGTGCATGAATTTTCATGCACTGGGCCTCTAGTTTTTATAAACACAAAACTCACGTTATTGTATCTTTTCAGGACTGCATTTTACAATCTCCATGTACTCTTGATGCAAAGGCCATGACACCATAGTTTTGGTTCCTTATGGACAGTTCACCTTCTGGGAACACAAATAGGTATCTGGTATATCATAGGTCATCACCAGCCCCTAGGATAGTCAAGAGTCTAATCTGGTGCTCAGTGTTTCAGAGACAGGTCTAAGACATGCCTGGCTCTAAAGCAAATTTTTCTTTGATTTATGGTAATATTTTGATGTTTCAATAAAGGAGCTATATTTTATTACATATTGCTTGCATTTATTTAAAATTCACTTACCATATACCATGACTTTTAAGGCACAACTTTTTTTTTACATTTTTGAAATCAGAATGTGTTTTATAGTCAGTGTCATGCCATCATTTATTTGGCAGCATTCCTCCTCATCCTTTAAAGAAATCTTTAAAGACACATGCCTCTACTAGGAGAGTTTGAAACCTCCACACTTTTTTTTTCTTTTTTTTGGTAAGTGATACATTAAATGAATTTAGGGATTCTTGCCATTTGGGTGCTATATTTGTGAGAAAACCAGGGCATCTTATCTTATATCTTGGCATATTATTGTATCTTCTTTGTGAAAGAGGGAACAATAGCATAGACAGATCTGGGATAAAATTGTTTCATGAATGTGGAATGTTTTATAATGAGTTCAACTAACATTCAGTTAGTGCCACAAAGTATATATTCTCCCACTATGCACTATGCCCATGGACATATTTGAGAAATATATCAGGTAGAAAAGACACTTCCATATGATAAGCTAAATGACTATGAGAGCTGTTAAATGAAAAATACCACATGATAGAGTCAAACACTCTAAATCTTGAGTAGGAGGGGGTGATTTTGGACTGAGAAAAGTTAATGTAAGGTATGAGAGGTGGACCGGCTTTTGGAAGCAATAAAGGATTTGGATAAGAAGAAATGGAGAACAGGGAAAACATGTTTTCTTCTCAAAATTTTTTTAAACATCTATTTCCAGTAGACACAGCCATAGATGAATTCAAAGTGAATGTGTATTTCTAGGTTCCTAACATGCATTTGAAAATACATTTATGAAATTGGCTGTTTTACTAAGAACCAATTAGAATATATCAGCTTTTCTGGGAATTTTGAACATTTTTCACTAACTTGGGGTGGCAAAAGAAGACAGCAAAGTAATGACTACTCATGTTTGAGATAGCACAGAAAGGGTCAGTTGGGCAGATTTAACTCCAAAGAGGTTTTAAGAAGACTGTTATTTTAGACCTGAATGTGAAGTGAGTACTAGTATAACCCATGTCTCAGAAAGCAGACTTGAACTGGTTACATGGCAAAGCTATTCTTACCTGAAACAAGCTAGACTAGGCCACAGTTGGATTATTTAGCAGATAATTATGAGGTCTTCTAAATAAACAAGTCACAATTTGGGAAGATAATCTTGGCTTCCTTTGGGATTATGCCCCTTAGGTTTTCAAATCACAATAAACCCCTTGTTTCTGAGCTTGGGCTATGCTACATGCAGGATTTAATTGAAGACCTGTTTTCAACTAAATGTTATTCTAAATGGGCTGGACTTTCCCTTTCCTTTCTCATTCATTTTCTTCCTTCCTTCTAACACTTTAAAGCTCAGTTTGAGCATTACAGAATAGTTTATCAATAACATTTGATGTTATTTTTTTGCAATTGCAGTGCAGTTCTAAGCTTTTAAATTAAGTGATGAAGACCCACACTGCGATCACAAACACCAAATCATCTTGCTTATTCAAAATTATTTTCTGCTTATCTTTGTTCCAAATGACTAAAATTATTTTCTTATTATCTTCATTCTAAATGATTATATTTAAGAAGTTTTCTTCCATTTTAATAATTGTCCCAGACTTGGAATATCAGATTCCTCTTTTTTCCATCCTTTCCATCTGCTGGAGGATAATTATTCCCCATGCTGCACATTAGATACTTTATAAAATATGGGTGCCCAGGCCCCACCCACAGATATTCTGTTATTACAGTAGGGTTCAGAATCAGGTGTGTTGTTTTCTTAAATTGAGATATAATTGGCATATAACATTATATTAGTTTCAGGTATACAACATAGCAGTTCAATATTTATGTTGCAAAATGATCAACACAAATGAGTCTGGTTAACATTCATTACCATATATAGTCACAATTATTATTTTTTTCTTGTGGTGACATCTTTTAAGATCTAATTTAATCAACTTTCAAATATGCAATACAGTATTATTAACTACTAGAGGCCCTGTGCACAAATTCATGCATGGTGGGGTCCCTCGGCCTGGCCAGCCATTGCGGCCGATGGGGACATCTTGTCTAGTCCCGATCAGGCTGATCAGGTGATCAGGGCCAGCCAGTCGGGAGGAATGGACCATGGGAGCTTGGCCCACCATGAAAGGTTGGCTGTGGGAGTGCACTGACCATCAGGCGGCAGCTCCTGCATTGAGTGTCTGCCCCCTGGTGGTCAGTGCATGTCATAGCTCCTGCCCGGTTGTCTGGTTGTAATAGTCACTTAAGCTTTTATATATACAGATAGTACCTTTTGATGCCCTTCACCCATTTTGCCCTTCACCCCCTATTCCTTGCCTCTGGCATCCACCAGTTGTTTCTCTATATCTATGAATTCAGGTTTGGGAGGGTATTTGAATCAAGTATTTTTGTTGTTGTTTAATCTCCTTAGGTGATTGTAGAGCTAGGCTTGAGAACCACCATGTCAGCACTGAATTCTGGGCAAAACCAGTGAAAATCTCTAAACCCGAGGGCAAAGCTGCTCTAGGTTAGCAAATCATGAGGCAGAGTTTTCCCAAAAGCTGTTGGAACAAAGACTGCTTAGATATCCAGAATATTCTTGGGTCTCAATGCTGAATTACCCCTAGATTAAGGATTTTGCCTTCTTTATCTGTTTCTTGTCCTCTAGCTTCAGAGTGGCCCACCCACTTCTATGTCTAAAATATACAGTACCTTTGTGAAAGTTTTTTTTTTTTAAACCATCTCTTGTTTAAAATTTGTATTGCTATTTTCTGGGAAATTATAATAATAAACATTCAAATTTATAATCACTTTCTAATGGTACACTGTGGAGCTGTGCAGTTCACAACCTGCCCAACTGCACTGGTGACCCATCACATTCTTATATTTTCTCTTTAAACAAGTCATGATCTGAACTAGTGACCTGGCAACCATAGCCCTTAGATGCCAATTGTTGATAGGCTGGTCTAGGCATAGCAACTAAAATGAAAGGCAACTTCAAAGTCTGAGATGATGTTCTCAAAAGGCTCTCTGCTTCATAGCTCTGTCATGTTGCTTAATTTAGCCCAGGTTGCTACGGAAATGAATGAAAATTGACCGAGGCAGCATCTAGAAGCTGTGTGTGAATAATAAATAAAATTCATGACAGATATGCCTTTTCTTGACAACCTTGGATGGCTTTATTTGCTTATGCAGAGCTAAAGACTAATATAACCTGTGTAGCCTCAGCGAATTGCTGAGTAAGCGGGGTTTATTTTCTTATTCCTCAGCATCTTTTTTTTTTGTGTCCCTTTCTTCCTGAAGTGGTCACCAAGAAGAGGCAAGTATGTTATACTTGGAATATTCTGATAGGAGGATTTAGCCCTGTACCTTACTGCCTGGCCAGTGGGTTCTGTGGATGGTTTCCATCTTCACTGTAACTGCACTTAGGTAGGCCCTGGTAATATAGCAGCACATCCACTAGATTGTTCTTCAGTGTTGGAAATGGCCTACAATCTGTGCTATCCAATAATGTGTGTGTATGCATAGTATAAATACACATACATATATACATATATAGTGGTATGTATAGTTGCTGTAAATAGTTTTGTATATGGTATATATAGCTATGTATGTTATATATTCATACAGGGTGGGGCAAAAGTAGGTTTACAGTTGTTCATATGGAAAATAACACAATAATTAATAAATAATTATTCAAGAATAGACTATTTTGCATACTCAGAACTGTAAACCTACTTTTATCCCACCTCTACATATGCTATATATAGTAATATGTATATATTATTAACTATATGTGGCTATTGACTACTTGAAATGTAGCTAGGGAAATCTAGGAATTGAATCTCTAATTTGCAATACTTTTAATTAATTTAAGTTTAAATACCAAATGTGGCTAGTGCAGGTCTGAAAGGTCTTATCTAGAAGGGGAGGAAACTAATATTTGCTGTGCACCTTCCAGTTGTCAAGAACATTATTTTTTATTATATTATTTAATTCTCACAAAATCTGGCAGGATAGATATTATTATCTTCATTTTATAGATTGAAAATAACCGAAGCTCAGAGAATCAATTGCTCAAGGTCTTATGACTAATAAATAATCAAATCAGCATTCAAACTTTGGCCTCTGATTCTAAAACCAGTGCTTGAAGCTTTCCTGGGGAAGCAGTTTTCACTGTGAAGAGTCAGAAATGAAATTCATAATAAAAGCAATAATAACAAATATAAAAAAATTGCCATCGAATGTCAGCATGTGCCAGACATAAAAATAGTCAAGGGAACATTAAGTACAGCATAGGGAATGTAATCTACACTAATAAAAGAGAAACATGCAAATTGACCGTACCTCCGCTATACCCACCAGCCACACCCACAAGCCAATCAGGAGCGAGTATGCAAATTAACCCAACAAAGATGGAAGTGCTGGAGCGAGCAAGAGGCTTGGGTTGCCCCTGGCAATGGAGGAAGCCAAGCTTCCCATCTGCCTTGGCCGCCCCTGGCCTCCGCTCAAGGCTACAAAGTTTCAATTATAGAAGATAAATAAATCCCAGATACCTGCTTTCATCCAGCCCTGGACTCTGCTCAAGGAGGCGCTAAAAAAAAAAAAAAAATGAAATGAAAAAAAGGAGGGGCTGGAAGCCTGGATCACTGGGGGGCGTGGCCAGCCTGAAAACAGCCCTCAGCCTCTCACCCAGATTGGCCACACCCCCATGGGGTGAGAGTCCTCACTGGGGGGCTTGACCAGCCTGAAAACAGCCCTCAGCCCCTCACCCAGGCCGCCCCACACCCCAACAGAACCCCCACCCTGATCGGGGACACCCTTCAGGGCAAACCAGCTGGCCCTCACCTATGCACCAGGACTCTGTCTATACTAATAAAAGGGTAATATGCTAATTAGACTGGGAGACCTCCCAGGAGACCTCCTGGATGTTCTTCTGGACAAAGCTATGGTGGCGGGGCTGAGGTAGAGGCGGTTAGAGGCCAAGAGGGGAGGGCAGTTGTGGGTGATCAGGCCAGGATGGGAAGGCAGTTGTGAGTGATCAGGCTGGTGGGGGGGTGGGACCATTGGGGATAAGCAGACCAGCAGGGAGGCCAGTTGGGGGCGAGCAGGATGTCAGTGGGGATCAGTTGAAGGTGATCAGGACAGCGGGGGGGGGGGGGGCAGTTTGGAGTGAGCAGGCCAGCAGGGGGGCAGTTGGGGGCAAGCAGGCCAGAAGGGGGGGGGGGAGTTGGGGGTGAGAAGGCTGGTAGGGGGGCAGTTGAGGATGAGCACACTGGCACAGGGGGCAGTTTGGGGTGATCAGGCTGGTGGGGAGGGCATTTGGGGGCAAGCAGGCCAGCAGGCAGGTGGTTAGGGACAATTAGGCAGGCAGGCAGGCACGTGAGTGTTTAGGAGCCAGCAGTCCCGGATTAGGAGAGGATGTCTGATGGCCGATTGAGGCCCGATCCCTGTAAACCGGCAGTAGGACATCCTTCGAGGGGTCCCAGATTGGAGAAGGTGCAGGCCGGGCTAAGGGACATCCGCCCCCTCCCCCCCCGCCCCACCCATGCACGAATTTCGTGCACCAGGCCACTAGTCAATTATATTGTGATAACAGTGAATGGTGCTGGATGGGCACTAGATTTATCATGGTGATCAATTCATATGGGGTATAGTTGTCTAATTACAGTGTTGTACTCCTGAAATTAATATGATATCACATGTCAATTATAATTGAAAGATAGATTTAAAAGAATTGCTGGGAGTGAGAAGAAAATGTGTGGTGATGCAAGGCAGAAGCAACAGGTTTAGCAGATAGGAGCATGGTGTTGGCTGGTGTTGACACCACTCTACTGGTTACTCTATGGCCTCCTCAACTTTTCATGTGCCTGAGAGTCATGTACTTTGACCTTGCTATTTCCTTTCTCCATCAGATTAAAATTGGGCTTTCATACCCTGAATAGAACCACCTGCATTCATTCATTAGTAGCTGCTTAGGACTGAGTACAGGTATGTCTCATAATTGCCAGCTTCTTTTCATAAAAGCCCAAGCGCTGGCCAAGGACAGGTCCTCTGGTGAACTGTCCCCCCTCGCTCCTTCTCCTCCTCTATCCTTCAATGTGCCCAGTGTTCACATTCATCGCCCTTTCTCCTATATCCTGTTTTATTCAGGGTTTTCCCCTACATCTAGTGAATATGTATTTATCTTATAGGCAGTCTTTCTCAGCCCTGGTTACATCAGCATTAACTGGTACACTTTTATAATTTCAGTTGTCAGGAATCTACACTGAGTCTGAATTTATGAGAATGGGGTCTGGCCAGTTTTATAAGTTTATGTTTCCCACATGACTCTATTGTGTTCACGGGACTGAAAATCATAGCCCTTCTTGATTAGCCATCTGCTTGTATCCCAGAGTTCTACTGCTGCCAGACTTTTTGAACCAGAGCAGTAGGTAGGTTAGTGTTGTGGGTAAAAAGAAATGGGTGTTGTGGGTGGTAAGTAATAAGCAGTTAGACAATTGGCTCAAGGAGCCTGAAGGTGAAGAAGATGAAAGAGAGAGATGGCAAGGGCTCCTCAGATGGCTTCTGTCACAAGCCATTCTAGATAGGTGGAACACAAGAAACTTTGAGGGAAGAGAACTTCAGGGTGAATAATTGATATGACTTTTCTTCCATTCAACATCATTTGTTGAGAACCTTAGCCTCAGGCCCTGCCACAGGGGCACAAAGATAGAAAAGAAGGGGCCTGCCATGGAAAAAGTTGCTGGGTATGGAATTAAAAAGAAGAGAAATCATAAAAATGTATTTAACCAAGAATAACCCTCATTTAACTACTTATGTGTACCACTTGTCACTTATTACTCAACACAGTTATCTCATACACATCATTAAATGTATGCTGGATTATCTTTATAGCAGTATCCTCTGATTATATCCTCTTAGCCTTCATGTGGTCTGTATATGCACAGTTTAAACAAATTGAAAGGAGCCTTAGTGCAACTTCATCTGCAACTTCTTCCATAAAGAGTATGTGTGAAGTAAATGTCTATAGTAGTTTTTGACAAATTCATTAAATAAGCTCACTCATCTTCTTTTACAACCCTACCAATTGCCAAACCATTCCCTCCACCACATCATATCTAATAAGTTTCCATTTCTAACCACAGCCTAAGTCAAAGTATTTCCTGTACTTTGATGGCGATGTAAATCGCAGGATTAAAGAAAAACTTTGCTGGTAGTCAGGGTCACAAGGAGTTTGTGTTTGGGGAACAGCTCGTTATCCTCTTCCCTGGAAGCAGTATCAGGTACCTCTCCATGGTATTATGCCTGCTCATCATGTGCTTCTGTATCATATGCACCTGAAAATTTTATTATACATGTAGTGTTGGGTGCAATCTCCCCTGGGAGGAAGGGAAAGCTTCCCCTTCCTCCCAGGGGAGATTGAAAGATGACAAGTACACCCATCCTCTGGGCACTGGGCATCCTCATCACACTTCATAACAAATAACATAATCATGGCATAAATTAGTATCATCTGTCTTTGTGCTTTATATAAATGAAATCATACAGTGTGTATACTTATGTGTCTGGCTTCCTTCATGTAACACTGTTTGTGAGGTTCATTCATATTTTGGGGTATAGATCTCGATCATTTACCTTCATGGCTATAGAGTTTTCCATAATGTGAATAAACTCTGATATATTTATCCATTCAACTGTTGATGGACATTTGGGTAGTTTTCAGTTTGAGGCTATTACAAGTGCTGCTACAAACAATCTGGTACATGTTTCCCAATGACTGTATATATACATTTCTGTTGGGAATATTCCTTAAAAAAGGAATTTGGGATAATAGGCTATGCATGTATTCAGTTTAAACCAGCGGTCACCAGCCACTGGTCCATGGACCACTGGTGGTCCTTGAGGTCCGAAAGGCTAGCGACCACTAGTTTAAGGAAACCTTGGAGCAGCAGTCACCAACCAGTGGCCTGCAGACCACTGGTAGTCCACGAGGTCTGAAAAGTTGGCAACCACTGGTTTAAACAGATCCTGCCAAACAGATTTCCAAAGTGGTGTCCTGATTTTTGTGTCCTCCAGCAGTGTGTTATTTTTTAAAGTAATTTTTTATTGATGTCAGAGAGGAAAGGTGAGGGAAAGAGAGAGAGAGATAGAAACATCAATGATGAGAGAGAATCATTGATTGGCTGCCTCCTGCATGCCCTACACTGGGGATCGAGGCCACAAAGAGGGCATATGCCCTGACCAGGAATCGAACCATGACCTCTTGATTTATAGAAGGATGCTCAAACACTGAGCCACACTGGCTGGGCAGTGCGTGAGAGTTTTGATGTCTCCACTTGGCCTTTCTGTCTTTTTTTTAAATATTCATAGTATCTGTCTAGGGTCCCACTGCAGTTTTAATTTGCATTTTCTTGGCGACTATTAAAGTTGAGTAACTGGCATGTTTTTTGGCCATCCATTTACAAATAATTTTTGGTGCTTGTTTTAACTTGGTTATTTTAATAACATGTAGACAAATTTCTTATCCCACTTTTTTCCTAGTAATTTTCATAACTTTTAAAAATCAATATAAAGTCATAGAGAAATCAAATTCCCTCCTCTAGGCTCATCTAATATAGTTTGTTTTCTCAACTGTTAGGTTACCAGGTAGTGAAGGGAACAACGTTTGTCTCTCAAAGCAAAGAAGAGGATTTTACTACAATTAAATGACTTAATGTATAATAAATGTGAACAGATTTAAGGAAAATTATGCATTATCATTTTGGATCTTGAATAACCAATTAATAAGTCTTTAGATGAGATAAAATATTTTGCATCAATTATATATTTCTCAAAAGACAGTCAGCCTTAGTGCTGAGAAAGAACAAGCCCACCGAAGAACTTATCCTAATGGGGTTTGCTTTCTAAATGAGACTACTGTTCTAGAATTGATATGATATGACAAATTTGATTTAAATCAAATGGGCTATTATTTAAGAGGCCTTTTCTATTATTGGAATTCAATGCTGCCAAGCTGTTCTGTGAAATGCAGTCATGGAACTTCAGAGAAGGCATCCATAGTTAGGTGAGTTGAATAAACTCATTAAAGTAACAGAAAGATTGGAGCATTAGGGGCTTTGCTCAAGACCACATGGGCAGTGTGATAGCAGAGGAAAGAAAGCTAGAGAATAGTAGGATTCGTAGAAATATAATAAGCAAGATTGTCTAGCTGTATCTTTGTTTCTGTTCTAAGCAAATATACAGTGGATTTATTGCCTGTAATTGACAAAGGTATATAAAAAGTACTGGCTCTTCTTGTTGGAGAAAAATATTTTAGTTGGTCATACACTATTGAGTGAACCTTGTTATCCTTTGAAGCATTAACAGTATTGAAAGTGATCTCAAGGCTGTCCAAATTGTTTGCTTAGATATTTTTCTACACAGAAGGTATTCTTATGAAAATGTCTAATTCAAGGGATAGATTTCATTTACACTCTCCATTGATCAAGAGTGAGCACAGGGCAGATCTCTCTTTACATGTCAGTTCTTGCTCACTTGTGTTCCTGATTGGACTGAGCAACAGTGCTGCACTGAGAGGTCACTGAGGCTTGACCCTCCCCACCCCCCCCCCACCCCCCGCCTCATTCCTGTGCCTGTCATCCTATCATTATTGCTGTACTCCTTTGAGTTTTGAAGGCTTTGGGATTTTGGAGTGGACTTTTAAAAATACTTGTAAACTTGGGAGAGGACCTACTTGAAATTTTTATCATTTGATATCTTAAGCAAGGACTTGCTTAAATAGATCTTTCATAAAAAAGAGGAGGAGATGGGAGGAAATTTATGAGAGAAGAAATAAGTTAGGGCCCCAATTTCACAGTGCAGTCTTGATTCTGTCCAAAAAATTCACCAAAAACATCACTTTTGAAAGGTATACATTTACTTTCACCCTAGTATCATCACAAATTTGAGGGTGAAATGTATTTTGAAACAGACATCAAGAAATATATTTAAATACAGTTCCTGCCATTATTAAATTCTTCTTTAGGCCAAACAAGATTTGTGTGTGTGTGTGTGTGTCTCCACTTTCACCCACTACCTCCTAGAGATGTTGTTGGGTGTGACATTAACAAAGAGTAAGGGAGTTGAATGATTATTTCTCCTTGTCACTGGCCTTTGCCTCTAAAATTTCTTGTGGTTTGTCAAACTGGCACATTCGCCTTTGCCTCTAAACAGCTCATGATTCAAAAATATTTCAGGAATTTTTCCACTGTGTTTTTCATTTCATAGTGAAAATCTCTGGTCATATGTTGTAGAGAAACAATACAACTAATAAACAGGAAAGAAGATCCACAGAAAAGAATGTAATGAACAACATAAACTGATTAACAAAAATAGATCCAGAAATATAGGAACATTGAACAGACTGTCAAACCTCAGAGGGAAGGCAGGGGAGGGTGGGTGGGTGGGAAGAGATCAACCAATTAACTTCTTTGCATATATGCATAACCCTGGTCACAGACAATTGGGTGGTGAAGGCCTGGGGTGGGGTGGGGGCCGGCTGGAAGAGGTCAATGGGGGAAATAGGGGGACATGTGAAATACTTTCACAATAAAGATTAAAAAAAAAAACACCTCCTGATCTCTCCTTGAGCTCCTGATCTGCTCTCCAATTCACCCTTTTCTTTTTCCCTTTTGAAAATGCCTGAATTATATACCCTCATGGCCAGTGAACTTTTTGTGCTTTAAGTGAGGGAGAGATCAGGATCTGCTCAACTTTCGCTGAATTGAGTCAGTATCTCGAGGTGATAGCAGATGTTACTCCCTGGAAGACACATTCATCTTTTATTTGAAAGAAACCAGAGCTTTGAAGTTTCAGATAACTGCATCTAAGGTAATTCACATCTGGTCTAGAGCCCTTGGTTCTTTCATTGACAGTAAGCCATAGTGTAACTCATCCCCAGATGTTCAAAGTTTATTCATTGACTCAATGAGTTACTGATTGCCTTTAAAGTTTCATTAAAAGAAGAGGCAGTACTAAAGTGCTTATATTAGTCACACTTTTTATGCAGGTTCAATTATTCATTGAGGCAAAAATTGTTAACAATGGTGTAAAAAAAAATAGATTCCAATGTAGCTATTGGATTCTCCACTGTTTAGGTCCAACAAATATTGAAAAATGTGAAGGACCTGTTGGAATGGCATCTGTCAGCCAGTGTAACATGCTGCAGAAGGGATAGATATTATGTTGTTGAAGACTAGAGGCCCGGTGCACGAAATTTGTGTGTGGGGGGGTTTCCTCAGCCCAGCCTGCACCCTCTCGCAATCTGGGACCCCTCGGGGGATGTCCAACTGCCGGTTTAGGACACCCTAAACCGGCAGTTGGACATCCATCTCGCAATCCAGGACCACTGGCTCCTAACTGCTCACCTGCCTGCCTACCTCATCGCCCCAAACCACTCTGCCTGCCTGCCTGATTACCCCTAACCACTCTGCCTGCCTGCCTGATCACCCCTAATCACCTCTGCCTGCCTGATCACCCCTAACCACTCTGCCTGCCTGCATGATCCTCCCTAACTGCTCACTTGCCTGCCTGATTGCCCCAACCACTCTGCCTGCCTGCCTGATTGACCCTAACTGCTCTCCTGCCTGCCTGATCTCCCCTAACCACCCCTGCTTGCCTGCCTCATCACCCCTAACCACTTGCCTGTCTGCCTCATCACCCCTAACCACTCGCCTGCCTGCCTCATCAACCCTAACCAACCCGGCCTGCCTGATCACCCCTAACTGCTTGCCTGCCTGCCTGATTGCCCCTAACAGCCTCTGCCTCAGCTCCCACCACCACAGCTTCATCTAAAAGGACATCTGGAATGACGTCCGGAAGATCATTCGGCTGTCCGGTTTAATTAGCATATTATGCTTTTATTATTATAGATAATAGTTAGTGTAAGCTGTCATGTTTGTCCAGCCTCTCCCTCCTTTCCTTGTACTTGCCTCTAGTATGCCATTCTTTGCTTTCATCCATTCCACATAAATGGAGCTCAAGACATAGAGTTTATTTAGAAGGACACAGGTAATTCAAAAGCTATTTATGTCCAGATATTACTTACCTAGTTTAAATAGCCCAGCAATAATGAAATACTAGCAGAATATAAGATAGTTTGGCCCAGCTTATTAAGTTGTTATGATGCACATTATAGTCTCATTTGCTGTAATTAATTAGTGGAGAGAGGATAGAGCCTCAGCCTTAATTGCTTCTATCCAACAAGTGTTTTTGAGCAGAGATTATTTATTAAAGAGAGTACAACTAAGGAGAGTACATATGCAAAAGGTCCATTTATTCTCCCTTCACTTTATATTCCTCTCCAATGCTATTATTTAAAATAAAAAATTCAAAGCTCTTAATAGAAGCATGCATTGTGTTCCATTGTTAGTGGTCTTCTATACTAAACTGGCATTTCCTAAAACAGGATTTTTACATGCAATGTGTTTTTCTCCCAGTGATTGCTGGCAGATCTTTGTGCTTTAACTCTAAATCCTTAGAGTATTTAGCAGGTAGAGTTAGGAGGAATGTTGGGACTCAATTATATGTTTTGCAAATGTCTTCTCCAATATGGGACTTGTCTTAACTTTGTTTATATACATATACACATATGCATATATGTTTTATTTACTATCTAATACTCTATAGATTAGAAAAAATGAATATTATATTCTTGCAATAATCTTATAAGTAGCCACTGTTAACATTATTATATAAATACTAAAATCTATATGGCTATTACTGCTATGGCAAAAGTATAGATGATACTCATATTTTCTTGTTAGCATTCTACTTCTTTGAAACAGAGAAAATTGAAAAGAGGGCATTTCTCTTTTTGCCAAAGATCTGGAAACACTTTGTCCCTGGAGTAGATTTCCAGCCAAATGAGTATCTCCATAGGAATGGAAGAAATCATACACTCTGCACCAGTATCCAGTGTTTGCCAGGTCACATTGCTTTACTTTGGATTTCTACCATCTGGGAGAAGGTCAGTGAAAAGACCTGAGACCCACTGTGGTGCTGCAAATTGCTGAGCATCACCAGGGAAATGTGTCCTCTTGCATCTTTGCCAGGTAAGGATCTGAAGATGAAATGTTTGTGTCCCTGGTGCCTCAAATTTTGTGCCAAACCAGGACTGTACTGCAAGATGTCCACTTGCCAATTTTCCTTTATTAAAAAGATACTCCTTTCCATGCCCAAGAATAACATTATGGAAAAACCTAACCAGTTAGCTATGTTTGACCATCATCCTGAGGAATTCAGCAGGATCCCACAGAATTCCAAACTATGCATTTTTTAATTCACAAGCAAAAAATGAAAGGTAAGTCAATGACATGATAACAGAAGATGTGTAATTCTTTAGAATGCTTTACAATGTCACCGGAGTGCCAAACATCAATATTATAAAGGTGATCATACATGATGGCTCTGTACATAGTATGCTAGTGTTATATTTTGAGCAATAATAAAATATGCTTCTTTGGAAGCTGTGAAAACTGAGCTGATAATTAAGGTTTTGGCATTTCATTTTGCTGTATGGAAAGACATTAGCATGAGGTTTCACACCCAGCATTTGGGAGTTCATCCAAGCTTAGTGGTCTTAGACATAGTCAATATCTTCTTCTTCTAGAGTTTAGATAGCCCCACAAACCTTCTGAAGCTCCAGGCACACACTGCACTATTATTTTAAAAGCACATCTTTTAGTGCCAGACAACAGGCAAACACTAGTGAAAGTCCAAGTAGAGGCAACTTTATTTGTTTTCTGTGGTTCAGAAACCATTTCCGTTTGCTTGAATAAGACACTGTCTAAAAGCAATTTCCTTTTCTTCCCATGTCTCCTTGAAATGGTAAATTATTAAAATTGTCAGGGTTACTGGTACAATAATGAATGAGAGGTGATTTAATGTTGGAGGAGGCATTGAGCAGAGGAAAAGATTTGAAAATGTAACATAAATTTGTTCCGTGGGACTCAGGTTAGGGTTGTTGGTATTGTTTGGTAGCTGCTCTCTCTTCCCTTGGTGCACACACATTGTCCTTGGTGCCAATACTGCCTTATAAAGATGATTCATTCAGGATGAAGTTCTGTCTTTTAGCTCACAGCACTGCTCAAGAGAGGTCATGAATAAGAAGAAAACAATGAACAATTAGGTAGAATTCATAAACAAAACTGAATGAAGCTGCTGAAAAGGAAACTTTGTTTATAGATGATTCTCTGTGTGCAGAGAAGCCAGTTCATCTAGATTGAACTGCCAATCAGAAAAATCTGGATTCTGGCCTCTGCTCTCACACACCCATGTGACTTTGGGCAGAACTCAGAACCACTAAGTGTCAGTTTCCCACTTCTGTAAAATGATGAACCTAGTTCTCTGCTTGGCCTTCTCCAAAGAATTATTGTTAGTTATCAAATGATATAGCATATGTCATAAACTGTAAAACACTTTATTAATACAGGGTGGGGCAAAAGTAGGTTTACAGTTGTGGTATGTGAAAGTTTATTATTGTACTATTATTTATTCATTATGTTATTTTCTGTATGAACAACTGTATAAATATCAGTAGTACAGAGTAAAAGTTAAAGCTAAAGATTGATGTGTTTTTCTTAACTTTTCTTCCATTTTATTTATTCATCCTGCTACTAGGCTCCCACCATCTCAATTCTTACCCATAACTGGTCTCCTGTGTCCAGTCCCACCCTTCAGAATCCTTTCAGTCCTTCCTGTACTTTGAAGCCAGGTAAATTTGCCTAAATTACCATTTTTCCAGGGAAATGTCTTAGGTTGAGTCCCATGTAAAATTTTAAAATAATAAAAACAACATGCCTGGTAAATAAATAATGTGGATGCTAATGTAATCTAGATGTCAGTGTAGATTTCTGTCCCTTGAGAATCTAGAGATTTATATAAATTAATTCATACTTCCAATTCCACAGCCCAAAATTGGTCAAAATAGTGTCATACAAGTTGTTGAGAGCATACTTCCTCAAGAATGATAGATTTATCTGGATTTCTGTAAATGACAGAAACTCAGCTTAAAATCTCTTAAGCAAAAAAGTAAATAGGTTTGCTTATATAACTGAAAAATTGAAAGGTAGTGTGGCTTCAGGCATAGTTAGATTCAGTGACTCAAATTATATCAAAAGAATTCTATCTTTTCTTCCTGTTCTACTTTCCTCTGTATTGTCTTCACTCTTAGGCATTCTCTCTGCCCGTATATGGTAGACATGCTGATGAAGGCAGCCTGAATTAACAAAGATCAGTTAGCATTTATTAATAACAGAAAATAAAACTTAAAAAAGACTTAAACAACATGGTTTATTTCTCTCTCACATCTGGGTCTTGTAAACAATTCAGTGCTGGTAAATTATGTCCCATGAAACCTTCAGGCACCCATTCTCACAGCTTTCTGAACTGCCATCCCTGGAGTGAGGGCATTGCTCCTGGTCCAAAATGGGGCTCCAATCATAACATTTATATTACAAACAGAAGGAGAAATATAATGATGAAGGGTACAAAGCACCTGTCTCTTAAAGATTTCTGAACGCTCTTACATGACATTTTCACTTATGTACCTTATTTTGACAGGGCCATAGGTAGCTACAAGGAATGCTGGAAAATGTAGTCTTTATTCAATATACTCTATAAGACCAATTATTATTGTGGAACAAGGAGAGAACAGATATTGGAAAACAAGTAATAACCTTTGCCACACAGCCCATTATATTAGCTTCATTCATGGAAAAAGAACATCTTTTCAAGTAAGCCCAGCAGAAAACTCCTGGCAATTCTCTGATAGGCCTATCCTGAATTTCATATCCAATTGTCAGTCAGTCAGTCTCACTGGTAGGGTGAGTGGCCAGACGTCATGGCTGTAGTGCGGAAGGGAATAGAGCCCAGAACAGCCACATAAGACCACATGGAATGGATTCCTCCAGAAAAACAACTGTGTAGTTGGGAGATTATAATGGTTAATTTTATATGTCAAATTGTTTGGGCAGAGGGATGCCCAGATTGCTGGCTAAACATTATTTGTGTGTGTGTTTGTGAGGGTGTCTCCAGAAGAGATTAGCATTTGAATTGGTAAAGATCTTCCTCAACAGTGTGGGTGGGCATCATCCAATCCTTTGAGGATCTGAATAGAACAAAAAGGTGGAGGAAGGACACATTCATTCTATCTGCTTGAGCTGAGATATCCATCTTCTCCTGCACTTGGCGAAGTGTTCCTGGTTCTCAGACCTTTGAACTCAGACTGAATTACACTGACAGCATCCTAGTTCCTCCAGCTTACAGATGGCACATTGTGGAACTTTACAGTCTCCATAATCACATAAGCCAGTCCCTTTAATAAATCTACTCTTATATATGTATGTATCTATATCGGTTCTGTTTCTCTGGAGAACCTGAAAAATACAGGGAGGGTATCTAATAGTGGACAAAAACAGATGTCCACCATAGCTTCTCTATCTCCAGCTTCAGTATCAAGACATTCTGATTTAAGCTAAGATTTGGAAACAGCCTAAGTGCCCATCAGCAGACCAGTGGATTAGAAAACTGATACATCTACACAATGGAATACTATGCTGCTGTAAAAAAGAAGGGAGTCTTACCATTTGCAAGAGCATGGATGGAACTGGAGAGCATTATGCTAAGTGAAATAAGCCAGTCAGAGAAAGATAAATATCACATGATCTCACTCATATGTGGAATCTAATGAACAACATACACTGATGAACAAAAATAGAACCAGAATCATAGAAGCATCAAACAGACTGTCCAACCTATGAGAAAAGGTGGGAGGTGAGGGGGTAAGAGATCAACCAAAGGACTTGTATGCATACATATGAGCATAACCAATGGATACAGACAGTAGAGGGGTGAGGGCATGTGTTGGGGTGTGGGGGTGGCTGGGGATAGGTCAGTGGGGAGAAAGGAGACTCATGTAATACTTTAAACAATAAATAATTTAAATTAAAAAAGACATTATATTTTATTCTGTGTCAACTGAGAAGCAAAACTCATTCCAAGTTTTGTACATAATGGTCAGGGTAGCATTTTACCATACATGTTGAAGTATGACAAAAGCCTGCATACTATCTCTGCCCTTACTTCCCCAAAGAGATGTGAATGTTGTATGAATGTAACCTTTGGAGTTGTGCAGTACGTAATCTAAATAGCTTTATGAGGCATCACAAGATCCTATCATTAGAAATTTTATCCCAATCCTCAATTAATTAACCATTGGTGTAATAATAGGAAGGATTTTATTTTTCATGACTCTTGTAGGTGAATATTCATAATCACAACTTAACCACATATTGTATTTTTTTCCAATTTGACAAATACGTTTTATATTTCTAGCAGGGTTATTTTCCAAAAGGGTACCAGAATTGTAAAGAAAAATAAGGTTGAAAAAAATGAAAATTAAAAAATGAATAAAAACAAAAAAGAAAAATAAGGTTGAGTCTCTGATATGTGACTTTTGGACTGGAACACATGGTGTTCCCCAGATTCTTTGTCCCTCAGAGTCAAAGAATGAATCCATGGACTGAAAATGGCATAGCAAAGGTGGACATTTATTGAAGAACAAGTACAGACTCCCATGTGGGAAAAGGGAAAGAATCTCAAGCACAGACTCCCATGTGGGAAGGGGGCAAGGGTCCCACAGAGTTCCTCCCCCCCCCACCCTGGTTTATAAAGGTTGTAGTTCCTGTGTCCTAATATCCCTTCTGATTGGTCAATATTCCCTTTTGAATTGGTTACTATAGTAACTACTGAGCTCAAAGGTCAAACATCACATGGGACATTGATGCCCTCCTCCCTCATTTTTCTCCTATTCCTTTTGGGCTTTCTTCTTCTTTATTTTGTAAATATAGACTTTTGGCTACTCCCGGTTCCCTTGTCTTATGTAAATGTAACTGTTGCTGCTCCTTTGTGTTATGGGAATGTGACTGTGCCTGGATTCCTTGTGTTATGGAAGGAATTCTTATGGAAATGTAACCTCTCCCAATCTATAGCCCTGTATTTAGAATTGGACCCCCAATTCTAAAAATTCCCTAAACCTGCCTATATTCCCTTAAAATTCCTATTTCATCTCTTTCCTCTAGGAGTCCACAGTCTAATGAGGATCTCCCAGTGTTATCTTTTTTTTTTTTAAGTTTTGCCCTAGTCCCTTTTTAAAAAATTGATGTTTAATTATAGTTGATACTAGAGGCCTGGTGCACAGATCCGTGCACCAATGGGGGTTCCTCGGCCTGGCCTGTGGGAATCAGGCTGAAACCAGCTCTCCAACATCCCCCGAGGGTCCCAGATTGCGAGATGGCGCAGGCCAAACCAAGGGACCCCACTGGTGCACGATAGGGGCCAGGAGGGACCACAGGAGGGCTCCACGGCATGCCCAGTCCTGATCAGCCAGACCCCAGCAGCAAACTAACTTACCGGTCAGAGCATCTGCCCCCTGGTGGTCAGTGCTTGTCGTAGTGACTGGGTGAATGGTCAAACAGTCGGAAGGACAATTAGCATATTAGGCTTTTATATATATAGATACAATATTATATTAGTTTCAGGTGTACTATGTAGTAATTAGACATTTATATACTTTACCCAGTGATCACCATAAGTCTAGTAACCATTTGTCACCATACATAGCTACTAGAATACTAGAGGCCCAGTGCACAAAATTCATGCATGGGATGGGGGTCCCTCAGCCTGGCCTGCACCCTCTCCATTCCGGGACCCCTTGGGAATGTCCAACTGCCAGTTTAGGCCCGATCCTGCAGATGGACATCCCTCTTGCAATCCAGGACTGCTGGCTCCTAATCACTCACCTGCCTGCCTTCCTGATCGCCCTAACCACTCTGCCTGCCTGCCTGGTTGCTCCTAACTGCCCTACCCTGCTGACCTAGTCACCCCTAACTGCCCTCCCCTGCCAGCCTAATTGCTCCTAATTGCCATCCCCTGCTGGCCTGGTCTCTACTAACTGCCTTTGCCTTGGCCCCTGCCACTGTGGCTTTGTCCGGAAAGATGTCCAGAAGATGTTGGGTCTAATTAGCATATTACCCTTTTATTAGTATAGATTATTAAATATACTAGTGGCCTGGTGCACGAATTTGTGCACATTGAAAGAGAATTCGGGTATTTAGGTATCTGGCTCCCTCCCCGCTCATATCAGGGTCTGAGGTGTGGGTGAATGGGAATCTGGGCTGTCAGGGCACGGACAGCAAGCTGACCAACAGCCAATTCTGTGAGGAATGGGGTTCCCGCCTCCTTTCTGTCAGGGTCTGGGGTGCAGGTGAATGGGAATCTGGGCTGTCAGAGCACAAACAGCAAGCTGACCAACAGCCGATTCTGCGAGGAATGGGGCTCCCACCTCCCTGCTGGTCAGGGTCCGGGGTGTGGGTATCTGGCTCCCACCTCCCTCCTGTCAGTGTCTGGGGTGTGGGTGAATGGGAATCTGGGCTGTCAGGGTGCAGACAGCAAGCTGACCAATGGCCGATTCCATAAGGAATGGGGCTCCCACCTCCCTGCTGTCAGGGTCCAGGGTGCAGATGAATGGGATTCAGGGCTGTCAGGGCACTGACAGCAAGGTCTGGGTCAGTGCTCATCATAGCTACCTACTGGTCATCTGGTCATTGGTCATTCTGATCGTTACTGTAATGGTTGCTGGGCTTTTATTATATAGGATTCCCTATGCTGTACATGACATCCCCATGACTTATTTTATAACTGGAACTTTGTACTTCTTTTTAAAATTTAAAAAAAAATTTCAATTGCAGTTAACATTCAATATCTATATATATAAAAAGCCAGCAACTGGAACGCCTAGTGAACTGGCCCAATGAGGGGAGCCTGCAGCCCCTTCCCCCAGCTGTCCCTGCCCCCAATGGGCCCCCACCACCCCAATCAGCCCACAGCCCCCAACCCCGGGCTGGCCCCACCCCCGATCAACTCCCCCCACCCCATTTGGGGGTGGGGCCTGATGGCCAATCACCCATGGCCCCTCCCCCCAGCCAGCTCAGCCCTGACTGGGCCAATCAGGGCAGGCTGGCCAGCCAACCTCCTGCTTTCTCCTCCTCTCAACATGCCTGGCCTGATCCGCCCCACTTGGGGCCAGGCTGGTCGGACCCCATCTGTGCACAAATTCGTGCACTGGGCATCTAGTTATTTTATATTAGTTTGAGGTGTACAGCATAGTGGTTCAACATTTATATAATTTATGAAGTGATCCCCCTGATAAGTCTAGTACCCACCTGGCACCAGACATAGTTATTACAATATTATTGACTATTTCCCCATACTGTACTTTACATCCGCATGACTATTTTGTAACTGTCAATTTGTACTTCTTAGTCTCTTCACCTTTTACACCCAGCTCTCCAACCCCACCTCCCATCGGGCAGCCATCAGTTTGTTCTCTGTTATCTATAGGTGTGTTTCTGGTTTTTTTGTTCATTTATTTTTTTTCTTTAGAGTATACATATAAATAAGTAAAATCATATGGTATTTGTCTTTCTCTGACTTATTTCACTTAGCATAATAACCTTTTGGTCCATCCATATTGTCACAAATGGAAAGATTTCATTCTTTTTTATAGTTGATTAATATTCCATTATATATATGTACCACATCTTCTTTATTTAATTGTCCATTGATGAGCACTTAGGTTATTTTCATACCTTGGCTATTGTAAATAATGCTGGTTCCATGTATACTTGAAAAGAATGAATATTCTGTTGCTTTGGGGTGGAATGCTCTAAAAAATACCAATTAAATCTATCTTAAATGGCCTAATGTGTCATTTAAGGCCACTGTTTCCTTGTCAATTTTCTGTCTATAAGACCTAGCTTTTGATAACTATATTACTATCTCCCCCTCTATGTCAGTCAATATTTGCTTTATATACTTAGGTGCTCCTATGTTGCAAGCATAGATGTTTACAAGGGTAATATCCTTATGTTGTGTTGATCCACATATTTAAATTTTTTTTAAATTTGTCACCTATTAATGACTTAGTGAAACCCAACATTTTGAGGTTGTCATAACCTTAGAAATATTTATTAAATCTGCTATTTTAAAAATGGCTAATTTTATCAGGTTAGTGCTTTCCAAACTTGGCTGTTGCACCTTAAAGCACCTGGGTATCCAAAGGGGGGGCGGGAATTGTTTCCAAGTTTTCATTGTTAACCAATTAAATCAGAATATCTAGGGCAGTGGTCGGCGAACCCATTAGTCAACAGAGCCAAATATCAACAGTACAATTGAAATTTCTTTTGAGAGCCTAATTTTTTAAACTTAAACTTCTTTTAATGCCACTTCTTCAAAATAGACTCGCCCAGGCCGTGGTATTTTGTGGAAGAGCCACACTCAAGGGGCCAAAGAGCCTCAGGTGGCTCGTGAGCCGCAGTTTGCCTACCACTGATCTAGGGAGTGAGGCCTGGTCTCCCTTCCTCTCTCTCTCTTTCTTTCTTATAATGTAGTTTTCTTTTTGCCCTTCATGAGCAACTAAAATGAACATTGATTGAGGTCTATGTGGGCTAATTGGTCTTCCCTAAACAAAATTTGTCCAAAATAGTGTTTGAGACACTTAATAAAGGCTCAAATGTAAAGCAGTTCTCTGCCTTATATCCAGGCACATACAGACAGGACTTAGGTTTTCTGAATCATATGGACATGCCAGAACTCGGAGCTTCTTCCTAACTGTGGGTACTTGATTCCACTCTTAGGAGGGATCCAAACTCCTTGTCCTTCCCACCTCCATGACACTTTGACTGGCAGGGATTATTCTGCTGTTTGAACTTTGTGGTTCATCTTTGCTGATGAACAGTCTTAGCACCATTCCCATCTTGTCCAAACTAAAGCTTGACACAGCATACACTATTCAACAATTTTTAAAAATCCTACCCTGGCTGGGTAGCTCAGTTGGTTGGAACATTATTCCATATACCAGAAGGTTGTGGGTTCAATTCTGGTCAGGGCATGTTCAGGAGGCAGCCAATCAATGTTTCTCTCTCATTTCCCTGCCTGCCTCCCTCCCTCCCTCCCTTCCTCCCTCCCTGTCATCAATTAAAAACACACAACAAATTCTTGGTTGAGGATAAAAAAATATATATCCTGAGAAATATCCCTGTCCTAAGATACTCTGCTGAAGCTCCCATTTGTCTTAATATATGTGCAGAGGCCCATCATAACCCAGAATTAGGCTTTATAATAAGCAAGTATATTTTGCTTGTCCAGTGTTATAAGTCTACCAAGTAACTTACGTTTATTTAACTTAGTTTCTTTCTTAAATGACTTCACAAAATGTTAGTAACTGAAGATCAGGTCCAGAAAGAATTTATTATCATGAACTGATCAGCATTTTCAATGACAGGAACTTAATTACCAAAATATCTGTGTGTGCCCCACCCCTTCTCTTCAGCCATATTTAGAAGGAGCCATTTAATAGTAACAGTTCATTATCTCTAATTCTAGATTTTGGAGCCTGATAGATCTGCAGTATCTTGGTCCCAAATACCCAGTGTTGTGTAAAAGGAGCTCAATATATGATATCTGTAGGCCATGCTAATTACATAGGATAGAAGATACCAGAAAGAAAAAAACACACAGAGTGGATGATGAGACAACAAACATGTTAGCAGCGCAGTTTAATTTAGGAAAGTGATTAAATGGAAAAGAAAGCAGAGAAAGGTCAACAGCTATAGTTTTAGAGAAGGACATGAACTTATTAATTTCTTTTTCTCTTGCATAATTCTCCATGGAAAGTGAAAATAGACTGATTCTGATGGCAGTAAATCTTGGACTACACTAGTCTAGTTCATTTGCACAAGTAAGCAAAGTAATACTAGAAGGGACCTGGAATTAGGAATTAGATCTTTTTAATCATAGCCCTGACTCCGGTTAACTGTTTATACTGTCATAATTAATTTGGTGTTTTGAGGTCTTAGTTTTCTCTTCTGTAAAGAAGGTGAGGAATACATGTCTGACTTTTCCCCAGGGGCTTCAGACTGAAATGAAATAGTATTTGTTCATTTATTTACCTTAATTTTTCATTTAAGAGATATCTATTGTCTACCATGCACCAAGCACTGTTCTGGGTTCTGGGGATATACTGTAGAAGTGAATAGTGCAGACCCGTCCCTGCTCTTATGAAGCTTTGATTTTGACAATAGGAAAAGATAAATAAATAGGCAAATGTATAATATATCAGGTATTGATAAGTACTATGAAAAAAATAAATAGCTAAGGCAGACCGAATTACTTAAAAAGCTTTATAAAATCTAAAGAACTATACACATGTAAGATTTTACCCTAATTTCAAGCTTCACTAATTAATTGGATTTAGCTCAAGGTCTTTGGCTCTGGAAAATATATTCAATATTTTCAAATAAGGTGAATTCTCATTATTGTTCATTATAAGTTTAGCCTTTTTTAAAAGGCCCCATTTTCCCACCTTTTTCTAAGTCCTATATTGGCATGACACTACTGGGAAAGGGCTCATTCCCTTTAAAACAGAGAGAGTTAAGTCAGTGTCATCAATAGCTAGAATTTGAGTGTTTCCTGAATCCTAATTCTAGTCTTCCTCTTTCTATGTCTTTGGAAAGTTCTCTCTCTTTTTATTCCGTTCTGGAAAACAGGGTCAATCCATTTTTGTGGGTTATTCGGTGCTTTGTTTTGTTCTTAAGCCTGATGAAGATGAAATTATGCTGCCTTTATAGGTGCCATGTACTAAATATTAATCTTCAATAGTGGTTATACTCAGTTCATTTTGTGTAATTTCTTGGTTAATGTTAAAAACACACTTTTAAAACATTTATGAATGTGCCTGTAAATTGAAGGCATGTTTTTGAATAGGGAGAATAGCAAATTGCTCTATTCTTTCACTGGGGTGAACACAATTGAATTACAAAGTGAGACTGAGAAGTCAGTGGCAGATTTTACCTATGTAACAAAAGCCTGAGCAACCATTACGGCGGAATGACCAGAACGACCAGTCACTATGAGGCACACTGACCACCAGAGGGCAGACACTCAATGCAGGAGCTGCCCCCTGGTGGTCAGTGCATTCCCACAGCCAGAAGCCAGGCTCATGGCTGGCGAGCACAGTGTTGGTGGTGGGAGCCTCTCCCACCTCCACAGCAGCGATAAGGAGCAGTGAACCAGGCGGTAAGGAGCAGTGAGCAGGCGGGCGGTAAGGAGCAAGAGGTCCCGGACTGTGAGAGGGCGCAAGCCGGGCTGAGGAACCTCCCCCCGCCCCCACCCAGTACACAAATTTCATGCACTGAGCCTCTAGTTTTAACATAAAAATAGAAACCAACTTCAACTGGAGGATTGCTTCCATATAATACAAGAATTGCCCCAGTTCTGCTAAATCAAGGTAATGGAATTCAAATTAATTTAGATATTCTTTCCATTAAGCTGGGCTACTCCTAAAATGGAACTCCTTATGTTAACATTTAATAGTGACAGTTCATTATCTCTCATTCTAAGATGCTTTAAATGCTCTTTAGACAGTTTCTAGTTGCCATAAGGTAGCTGACCTGCAGAAATATTTCCCAAGCCTATTTAGCAATGACATTACCTTTCAAAGGTCAAGGAGTGGCCCATAGATCAATGCTGGGAACAACTCCTGTAGAGAATTCTTCCTTCACCTGCTCCCTGGACTCAAAGAACAAGTATGAAGAGAATCACTTCAGTGTTTTATAGAAGAATGAGCCCTAAAGTGAGGGACAGGGTATGGATTGTGTGTGACTTGGAAACACTGTGCTTTGGACCAGTTATCAATATCATCAGCTTTAAATTGTCCTGAAAGCTTACATCCAGGAATTTTTCTCTAAATTTGTTTCTCTGAAAATATTTGTCTGCATTTTTTCTTTTTAAAAATTGCCAGGAAGGCTAGAAATTAAGATAACATTGAGATCACAAAACCTGAAATCCAATTTAATAGTCTCAGCATGAGGCTATTTTTAAAAACAATTGGTCATTATCATTTTCCTGTCTTCAATCTATTCTATTTTGTTTTTTATTAAAGGGAACTAAAGGTTTTATTTTTTTGTAGTTTGTGAGAAGAAAATAAAGTTTTACATGATACAAACACCAACATAAATAGTAATTTAACTTGGTACTTAAATATTTATTGAAACATTACTGACAAACCAATTATTTTGAAAACTAGAATTTGTTTGTGCGTGTCATAATTTCCATATGAAACTTGACTTTTCAAAACTAAGAATCTTAACATTTAAACCTAATAAATCATAAGGTTCATTCCATTTCTTCTTTTCTTATTTTTTCCTATCTTTTCTCTTCAGTTCTCAACCGGTTGTGCATTTGTGTACCTGAGGGAAAAGACAAGCATCTTTTTTTAATAAAGCTGTGCTACACAATTTGCCAGCATAAGT
Organism: Corynorhinus townsendii; assembly: GCA_026230045.1. Classification (NCBI taxonomy): domain Eukaryota; kingdom Metazoa; phylum Chordata; class Mammalia; order Chiroptera; family Vespertilionidae; genus Corynorhinus; species Corynorhinus townsendii. The sequence goes on from JAPDVU010000012.1 coordinate 29,424,095, forward strand.
GAGAATTCTCTCAGGCACACTTTTTTTTTTTTAATCTCCTACCATGTTGACCAGAGCTTTTTCTCTACCCATACTCCAATCTCATAATTTGAAAAGAAAAGGAAAACATTGTTCTAGCTCATTCTGGCTTGAAATGGGCCTTTGAGTGGCATTTACAGAGAGTCATTGCCATGACAATATCAAAGCCCTCAATCTCTATTCCAAGTTATGAAGAGGAAAATCTCTCATTCAAGTGACCCTGAATTTTTCCAAGGTGTGAAATGTGAAATGAACCCATAAAGAAAGTGGTTGAGAAAAACCACTAAGCACACCCTTGGATTCTTTTCTCTGGTATTAAGGGTTTCCATGTAACTCTCAGCTCTATTTGCATTAGTCCTCTGTTGAATATAAGAATTATAGAAAGCACTTTAAATAAGGAAATTGAAACTTTATCTACTTCTATTATAGATTCTATTGAAAGTCCAGACACATCTAATAAAATAAAATCACATTTGTATAGGTAGTGGCACATTTGCTAAGAGATTAAAAAATTCAAATTACCGAGGAATTTTCAAGATTAGTATTTAAAGAGCAATCATGTCTGTTGTCTTTTTGAAACTGATGAAAGCCATCCTACAAAAGGAATTTCAGTATTTTCTGTAGTCCTAGAAAAAGATAAAAAAGGTTTATGGTAGGATTTTTGAGTAGTAATTCAGCTTTCGGTATTTTTAAAACACTAAGATAGTGAAATGAAATATAAATATACTAAACTTTAAAAATTTTTACTTTTTGAAAAGCTGTTCTGGGTTTCAGATGGAAATTCAGTCTTTTTCTTATTTTGTGGGAAGGAGTTTGGCTTTTAAACTACACAGTGAATCTGACCCACGAGAGCAAGAAAATCTTGGATGCATGCTGCACTAATGCTGTAAATTCTCTTACATGTCTTTGCATGCTTTGGAGAATCTACACAAGATGAAATATCTGTTTTATGTTTTTCCCCTCCATTTGGGAAGTAAAGAGTACTACCGAACACATAGTTTAATAATTGCATAATTATTTTTGTTTTCTCATGATGACAGCATGCTGCTGGTGAGGTGCAGCAGTACTGAAAAGAAGTCATCTGAGAACTGAATTCTAACCACTTACAAAATATTTTCTGCAACCACCCTCCTTCCTTCTAATTTGCAAAAAACCATTTCAAAAATTTCTGAGCAGTGACACAGCTGCACAGAATGGAGCGATGAAATAGTAATTTTAGCCCGAGCCGGTTTGGCTCTGTGCTTGGAGCATCGCCTCTCAGACTGAAGGGTTATGGGTTTGATTCTGGTCAAGGACACGCCTGGTTGCAGGTTTGATACTGGGCCTCAGTGGGGGCGTGTGCAGGAGGCAGCCAATGGCTGTGTCTCTCTCACATGGATGTTTCTCTTTGTCTTTCCCCCTCCCTTCCATTCCCTCTAAAAAAAAATAAATGGAAAAAATATCCTTGAGTGAGGATTAACAACAACAACAACAAAAGTAATTTTATAATCATAACTATATTACTATTTACTCCAAATTCAGTGCACTAAAGTAATAAACTTCACATTGTTTTATATTCATAACATACATTTTTTTGTCTGAAAGATTTATTTTCTAAATGATTGGGAAACTTTGCACATAAGACTATTTTACAAGGACAAATAAAGTACTGTACTTGAAGTCATGGGGCAAAATTCTTTGGCTGATTCATTTGCATGGCTTGGGAAGGGTGAATTTCTGCATCTCAGTTTCTCTATTTAAAAAACATGGATAAAGAGACCCTTAGCTAACAAGCTCAAATGTTCAAAGCTCTCAAAGTTAAAATTTTCTTCTGAAGTAGCAACTAGATAAGAATGATAGGGCATACAGTATAAAATGTAGATGAGGAATATATTGTAAAATATAGGCAGGTGAGGTTTTTCTCTTCGGTGTACTTGCTAATGAGCAGACCTTTCCCCTGACATCTGAGCAATTTTGCAATCAGCATCTCCAATTGCAAAGTGCATGTGTGGTAAAGACTTTTCATTTCGGGTGTCATGTTCCATTTTTCTGCTGCTGTCATGCCACACTGCTCAATTTTGGAGCTGTATGATTTTTTTTTTTAAATCTTAGAGTACTTTGGGCATAGTGAGTCCTTTTAGAATTGATAATGATGGCTCATTTTTTCTCCTGTGTTGTACATATGTTGTTTTTATGATGTTTCTTTTGTAAATATTTGCCTGGTGTTAAAAAAAAAAAAGAAGAAGACCACTTTATTGGAGACAGTGTGCTTAGAGTAGTCAGCAGACGTTTTGGAGTCAGGAATTCCAATCCTGGCTTTACAAAATGTCCTTGGATTAGTTATTTAACTTTTCTGACTCTTAGATTTTTCAACTGAAAATTAGAAGGAATAATTCACATTTCTCAGTGTTTCTGGGAGACAAATGAGATGAAAAAAGATGTGCCTAGTTTAGTGCTAGGCATATAAAGAATTTATTTTATTATTATTGCAGTTCTTAATAGAGGCTAGACTACTATGTAATTTTGTTTAAAATCTTCTTTGAAGCTTTTTTAAAAATTAAGTTGACTAAATGGAATGACCAAATGGATTATGTTACCCAATTGTTATGTTTTACGTAAATATAATTAGTGATATTTTTGTCTTCTACTTCAAGCATCGGTTTAATTTTTATTAGAATACTTGAGGAGAAGGTATTTTGGACATGTATGAAAGAGAACCTACATTCTGCATCTTAATTTGAGCTCATGCTTTCTTAGTGCTGCCTTAGATTCTACCCACCTTTCCAGGATCATGAACAGGATTTGGAGGTTTATATGTAATTCCAGGGCTCTGGCATGGGAGTCTGCAGATTCTCCCTTAGTCATTGGTACACACAAGTCACTGCTGAGAATTTTTGAACAAAGATCAGGAAAAACTTCATTTTCTTTGCCAGGTCCTACGTTAGTTGGCTATTTTCATAAAGCAATAAGTGAAAGGTTCAGGATTGTAAGAAACATACATAAATCAGAAGAGTTTTTATAGCAATACCCCTTTCATTTTACATTCAAAGTAAAATTAAATAAAAATCAGATATAACCCACAGTGGTTTCTCACAAGGCTTTGCTCACATGTTTATTTCTTTGATCTAAGCAAAAAATGAATCTTCCCATATCCACCTGATACCTAGTCCTTGAGACACAGACAAAAACAAGTTCATTTGAGTCAAGTTCAGAGAACACAGCCTACTCACTGCTTCTTTTTGAGAGTGGAGTAAACTGCCTTCCTCTTTTATATCTGAGATGATTGAGAGGGTTGACATTTAATTAGAATGTTCCCTTCCTCACTTGGGGCAAGCATCCTTTATTCTCTAGTGGAAATATTATAAAGTAGCAAGTTGCGGCAGACTCCAATCTTGATCTTGTATAATTCCTTCCCACAATCAGTATGCTTGACCTGTGTAACCAATATAATCTCAGAGGAAATGACTGTGTATAATTTCAGAAGCTTTGTCATAAAAGACATGTGGCCTTGCACTCTTTAAATGACAGTCCATCTTTGTCAAGTTCATTCCTTCCACCCCACACCCCCACCCGCCAGAAGAAAGCACATGTCAAGTGACCAAGAGCTTTAGTCAGCTGAGGCAAGACAGTCCAAAACTGTCCTCTTTGTGTCCACATGGCTCTTTGCTCCTTCATCTCTTTCTCTTCTGTGCCAGTCGTGGTAGAAGTGGGTAGTTGGGGCTCAGGAAAATTTTTGCTGTTTTTGTGCCAAGTTTTGGAGTGAAATAAGTATGGAAGATGCTGGCCTTTCTGTATTCTCTTCTACTTACGTCCACCACAGTTAAGCCTGCTCTCCAGGAGTCATGCCACAAGGTCTTTCTTGTATGACCTTCTGAAATCTCCTATCACCAATGAGGGAGGAGAACTGTTTCTAGTGTTATTGTGTGAATGGTAGGTGGTGGGTAGAGAGGGATATATGTAGAATCCTACTGTTTCTTCCAATTATTTTGTCTCTACTCCAGATATTTTCTATGTATATTCTTAAATATTTGAAAACCAAACCCAGAAAGATTCTCAGACTTTTCTGCTTTTTTGCCTTGTTTTACCCCTCCTCTTAGGCATCCTCTTTGTTTGAATAGAAGGAAAGGGAGAAGAGAACACTGGGAGGAAAACAGTTACCACTTAAAAAATATTATCTCAACATTTGTGACAATTCTAACAGGGGTTTCAAGTTTCATCCAGCCTTTGTCCTAACTTATATGTGAATAAAACTTATTGGAATGTGGGGATAGGCTTTGAGAATAAAATTTAAGTAAAGCTTAGAGACATTCTTATCACCCCCGAAATAAAATATTTGATAATAGTATAATTTAGAGAGATCTTAATAACACAATAATACTGAATTCCTATAAACATTTCACAGATTTAAAATTAGTTCTCAGTGCTGTTTGTTGCATATGCCTGCTATTTGGTGATAGTGGATCTAAGTATCACCTAGAGAGCTGTTGAAAATGCAGGTGCTCAAGATTCCACCCTCCCCGCCCCGCCCCCCCCCAATTCTACTTCAGACTGAATTGCCTCTGTTTCATTTAAGGGTGTGGTCATTGTTATTACTCAAGTTGCTTATTCACTTATTGACTAATAAGTTAATGTTCTCACAGATGATTATGTTGAGTTTGGAATTAATAAAGGCAAGAGAAAATGATCATATTGGCTGGGAGATTTGTGTACAGAACTAAACAATTTACAACATACTGTCAGAGACTGATCAACACACAGGAAGTGGAGCCAAAGCTCGGAGATTCCGATGACACCAGTTATTGGTCTAAAAGCCAGCATACACCTGGAGTATATACCCCCTCAGTTATATGAAACAATACAAAACATTTTGTTTTGACTATGCCAGTTTGATTTGGGTTTTCAGATATCTTAAACTGAAAGAGCCCTAACCGATTTTAGCACAAATGATTGTTGAATATGTGGTTGAATGAAGTATGCATGGGGTGGGGGTCAAATAGTAGCCAGCTCTTCCTTTTTCTTTGGGTGGCAGACATCTCTGTTATGTTGTGCAGTTTCCATGATCATCATTCCCATGGAATATATTATAAACGATGCTTCCCAGGATGTAGGCAACAAGACAGCTCCGGGGGAAGGTGATTGTAGGATGAGAGACAATCTGTGGTTGTTAGTTCTTGAATATTTAGACCCTGGATTCCCATTTCCCAAAAGTGGGCAGGTCCAGTTCTTTGGATTCCCTTGTGCTATGAATCCATTATTCTTCAAGGGCTCTGCCCAGTTTCCTTTTCTTCCAGGGAACTCCAGAAGAATTTAATTTGGCTATGTGAAATAGTACTTAGAATATGTGTATTTTTAAAGCTTAGGTCTCATTTTTATAGACTTATTTATAACATAAGTGTCAGATTATTTTTTTTGGTATTATTCTATTACAATACTCATTTACCCACTCATGGTAACTCAGCTTCATAATGTATTGTTCTGTAAAATATTCAACTAGCTACAATTTTTTTTTAACAATTGGGGAATTCTTGCTGTATATCTATGCATTGACTTGGGTTAGGTCTTTCCTACTTTTTTTTTTTTTCTTAATTAAATCTTTATTGTTCAGATTATTACAGGTGTTCCACTTTTTTTCCCCCTATAGCTCCCCTCCACCTGATTCCCCACCCCACCCCATGCCCTTACCCCCCACCCCTGTCTTCATCCATAGGAGTAAGATTTTTGTCCAATCTCTTCCCGCACCCCTCACCGTTGCTTCCCCTGAGAATCGTCAGTCCACTCCCTTTCTATGTCCCTGATTCTATTATATTCACCAGTCCATTCTGTTCTTCAGATTTTTTATTCACTTGATTTTTAGATTCACTTGTTGGTAGGTATGTATTTGATGTCATTTTGTTGTTCATAATTTTTATCTTTACCCTTTTCTTCTTCTTCTTCTTCTTAAAGAATACCCTTCAGCATTTCATGTAATCCTGGTTTGGTGGCGATGAACTCCTTTAGCTTTTTCTTGTCTGTGAAGCTCTTTATCTGACCTTCAACTCTGAATGCTAGCTTTGCTGGGTAGAGTAATCTTGGTTGTAGGTTCTTGCTGTTCATCACTTTGAATATTTCTTGCCACTCCCTTCTGGCCTGCATAGTTTCTGCCGAGAAATCAGCTGACAGTCGTATGGGTACTCCCTTGTAGGTAATTAACTGTTTTTCTCTTGCTGCTTTTAATATTCTCTCTTTGTCTTTTGCCCTTGGCATTTTAATTATGATGTGTCTTGGTGTGGTCCTCTTTGGGTTCCTCTTGTATGGGGTTCTGTGCGCTTCCTGAACTTGTAAGTCTATTTCTTTCACCAGGTAGGGAAAGTTTTCTGTCATTATTTCTTCTAATAGGTTTTCAATATTTTGCTCTCTCCCTTCTTCTGGCACCCCAAAAATTCGGATGTTGTTTCGCTTAAAGTTGTCCCAGAGGCTCCTTACATTATCTTCATATTTTTGGATTCTTTTTTCTTTTTGTTTTTCTGGTTGGATGTTTTTTGTTTCCACATATTTCAGATCTTTGGTTTGATTCTTGGGGTATGTTGATCTACAGTTGAGTTTCTGTATATTCTTTATTTCAGACAGTGTATGCTTCATTTCTGACTGATCCTTTTCCATTTTTTTGGCATTCTCATTAAGGTCCTTGAAGGTCTCACTAAGCTTCTCAGAAGTGTCATCAAGTTTCTCGGCGGTTTTTAGAAGATTCTTGAGTAACCTTATAAATGTGATTCTGAACTCTATGTCATCCAGTAGTTTGCTTTCCTCCGTTTCTTTCATTCGTGACATGTTTCTTTGTTTCTGCATTTTGGCTGCTTCCCTGTGTTGATGGAGTGGCTTTGTGTGGTAGGTGACCTATAGGGGGCAGTAGCTCAGCCTCCCCAATCACCTGATGTGGATGCTCCCCTTTGTGGGCTGAGTGCAAAGTCTTGGTGTAGTTAAGCCTGAATTGCTGTTGGTATGCTGGGGGGAATTGACCTCCAGGCCAATTAGCTGTGAGCACTCCCTGTGTCTATAATGGAAGAAGTGCTGCACTGAAGACACGCTTATGGGGCAGGACTTGTTTCAGTGGGGCTTTGGTGCTCACTGAGTCTGCCTCTTGAATGTGTCACTTATGGATGTGAGGAGTTGAAATCTGGTGTCTCACACTGACCACTAGGTACACTGGCTTCTGGATCTCCAATGGGGGTGCAGGTCAGCTACTGTCTGAGACCACTCAGCAGGAGCTACAGTGAGAGCTGCAGTTTTCTCCTCTTTGCTTGGGGTTTGGAGGTTTTGGAGCTGTCTGACCCGGGCTGCAAGTTTTCTAGGTTAAGCTGCGATAGGGCAGGCTTTCTTATGCTAATTGAGCTGCTTGGAGCTTGGGTGGGTTTGTAAGTTGTGTGGGGCGGGGTCTCAGGGCGTCACTAGGTTAGGGCGTGGCAAACAGCAATGGCTGCTAGTAAGCCGGCTCTGTGTCCCAGACCGCGCGTCCTGGAGTCCTGTGCCCCAGTGCTGTAAACAATTATGCCTGCGCGCAGCTCTGCAAGCAAGCCACTCTCACTGGCAGACAGTCCAGCTTCTCCCCGTAGGAGTTTGGGACCCCCGTGTCTCCCCAGAGACTGGATTTCAGAGTAATCGGGGGCTTGTCTCCGTTCAGGTTGAAAAAAGCAACGCACCCAGTCGCCCGCCGCCAGCCCGGATCACGCGCCTCCATACCTCAGATTTTCAGCACTCATGCACGTCTCAATGCTCTTTTCTCTTTCCTTCTAGTTGTAGAACTTCCACTCAGCCAGCTTTCCCGTGGTTCTGGGTGATAGACGTTTTGTCTTTTAGTTGCAGTTTAAATTGTTGTGGGAGGCAGCAGTTTAGGTGTTTACCTACGCCGCCATCTTGGATTCCCTAAAAAAACTTTCCTACTTTTTTATTTTTATTTTGTATTGATTTCTCTCTCCCTCTCTCCTTTGTACACTCACTCAATGATTTGAAGAGACATAAGGAGGAAAGCATGGAGAAGAAAGCTGGCCTGTTGTTCCTATTTTAAAATTTGGCAGTATGCATTCTCAATATAGTTTACCTCAGGAATTATTTTATTTTATTTTTATTTTTATTTTGTTGTTGTTGTTTTTATTTTTTTTATTGTTTGAAGTATTACAAATAGTAGTATATATGTCTCCTTTTTTCCCCCCATAGACCTCCCCCAGCCTCCCCTACCCCCCAGTACATGCCTTCACCTCCCCCCCCCACAAGTGTCTTGTATCCATTGGTTACGCTTATATGCATGCATGCAAGTCCTTCAGTTGATCTCTTACAGCCCCTCCCACACACAACCTCCCCTGCCTTCCCGCTGTAGTTTGACAGTCTGTTCAATGCTTCTCTGCCTCTGTATCTATTTCCCCCCCATTTCTTTCCTTTAAAAAATCTTGCCTCTGCAGACTAGAAATAACCATATAATAACCAAAAATGTTTGAGTCCCAATTTCAGTGCCCAACAGTTCTGAGTCCCCGTTTCAATGTCAAACGGTTTCTTATGTGTACATGTCAGCAATGATATCTGGATGGTGGGCACATGGTGGCAATGCAGATCCGACCCTCTCTGGTTTGGTCCTAGGCAACCTGCAGTGATATACAGCTGCTGACTGCTCGCATGGCAAGGCGTCATCAGCGTCTTCCATCTCTGGACTGTTTCTCCTCTTGTCTTCGTGTCAGTTCCTCTCTGTTGCAGGAATCCACATGGTCTTGGAGTTGTTTTCTGAAAATATACAAACATATTCTCGACCACAAGTTAATAAAGGAATCTTTTCTATATAATTGATTTGGGATCCTTTTTATTTTTGCCCAAACAATTTTCCTTTGTCTTATTTAGACACCATGTGTGTTTTTCATGGCCGTCTTTCATTTTCAAATGAAAATTAATATTGTAAAGTAAAAATTTTCTATATTTAATTTACTTATAGGATATTTTTCCTTACATGATATTACCCTACTATCCCCCCCCTTTTTTTTTTATTAATTGAGGCTTTTGTAAATTTTATAATGCAGTCTTGATAACTTTAAATTTTAATTTTTTTGCCCAAAAATATGACTGCTTTAGGTTCATTGCATGTTCAGGAATTTTACCATGAGATGAACTACCAATAGAAATTTTAGTTATTACTTTAGGAACAGCTTTTTGTCCAGTACAATTAAATTTTCTTGAATATTCACTTATTTCAATTAGCCTATTTAAATTAATCTGAAAGCTTGATTACTATTTTACTGTCAAATTTAATACTCTACCAACAATCTTAGTTTACCCTGTAAATATTAGTGGAAAGGATTATTTCCATTCTTGAGTAGGCCCTGAGCCTTCCTGGTGCTAGGCTGGATTTAGATATAGGGCAGCTGCTGTCGGCCAAGTCTCTGTCTGTTACCTGGGTTGTGATCTGAGCTGGGCCAAGTCTCTGTCTGTCACCTGTGTCTCAATCTGAGCTGGGCGTGGGAAGCAAAGCAGCCATGGGGGCAGGAGACCTCCCTCAGAAGGGGTGAGGGTTCAGGCCCCTTCAGGTTTTGGGGGGGTGAGGGTCTGTGCCCCACCTCTGTTGACCCCCAAATTCTCTCCTGATGGCCCCTCTGTGACTGTGCCTGTCTTAGGTTGTTCCTTCCCTGAGGAATCTTATCCATCTTTGGCTAACCAGTCATCCTCCAGGGCCAAGCAAGGTGATGTGAGGTTCAGTTCTGTCTCCTTGGTAGCGTATGCCCCAGTGGCCTCCACGCCCAGCACCTGCCTTGGGATCCCCTGGCCTGCTGGCGGGGTCCCAGCACTGATCCCATATCTTAGGGAACTCAGGTTTCTTCTCCAGTGAGGGCCCAGCTCACACAATTGGGTGAGAGACAGATCCATGGTATCAGCCACCACAAGGCTTCAAGCTCAGCATGAACAGAAAGCTCAGGCAACAGCTGAGGGCAATTGGATTATGAGAAGAGGGTCCCTCTTGGCACAAAAGGCAAGAAGGGCCAATATAGGATGCTCAAGTGCCTTCCCAGTGCCTTAATTCCTTCTGAAAGGGATTAAATTCTTTCATGTCCTTTTTTTAAATTGCTGCCAACCATTCAAAGAATTAGTTTGTAAGTTTGTTTGGGATAATTGTACAATATGCTGTTGTAAAATATCTAAAATTATAATGACATTGTAGAATAATATCATGTAAGGATATTCTTTGCTCTAGGCCATGGCAATTCCATTTCAAACTGGTTGTCAATTTCTTTTTGTAACTTTATATAAACTTCGTCAGGGAGGCAAAACGACAAATTACTTACTTTAGTTCAAGAGGCCAAATATATTGACATTCAATTACAATCCTTATGACTTTTGAAGGAAACTTCTCTTTGTTTCCTTCCAAAATAATTTTCAGGCTACAGAGAGTTTCATTTAAAAATCTTTGTCACATGAAACAATTTCTCTTAAGGTTATGGTGATCACTAGTATGGATTAGATTTAATATTTTATTTTTATTTTATAATTTTTAAAATTTAAAAAAATTTTTTTCATTTTTTACATATGTGTCCTTATTCCCCCATAATCCCCCATCCCCACTGATGCCCCACCCCCTTGTTGTCTATGTCCATTGATTAGGTTCATATGCATGCACACAAGTCCCTTGGTTGATCTCTCCACCTTACCCCCACCTTCCCCTACCTTACCTGAGGTATGATGTTCTGATTATTTTAGAAGTTTTTTTTTTTTCTTGCTGGAATTCTGGGAACCCCATCGCATTGAGTTTTTAAGTGACTACTTTTGTTTGACTGGCAGTAGGTCCAGCTGAATTAGTTCCCACAGAGAGTCGAGAAAAGTCTGACTCATTTTTCCCTATCTGCGGAGAAGGAACACATGTTGCTATGCACAAATGTGTGAGCATTTTTTGTTGGGTTCTGAAAATATTATATCTCATAATATTTTTCCAAGTGGTCAAACCTAAGCAATATGTTACACACATATCATCATTTAATAAAACTAAGTCATCAGCCAAGATTTCCAACATTTCATTGAACATTCCACTAGGCTTCAGAAGGGGTGACCATATTCCATACCGGCGGTCTCCAATCTTTTGGATCTCTCGGACCACCAGTGGTCCATGGACTACCAGTTGGTGACTGCTGTTCTATATGGTAGAAGAGGTACACAGTTCTGTGTAGCAGCCAACACAGGTAACTTCTCTCCTGGAGTTCTCATCATTCGCTGAAATTTTCCATCTCCTTAACATTTCTAAATTTAAAATAGTTGACAGCTCATGACACCTTGCCAAGACTTCTGGGCAAATGAGCATCTCCAGAGAAAAGCTTCATCAGTTAACAGGGAAATATTCTCCAATGTTTCCTCCATTTGTGGACCATTCACAAAGTGAAAAGATACTTCCCTATGTCTGTTACTCTGGTGAATACTGAAGCAAGCGTGCTATAGATAGAAATTTACAATATAAAATGAAATGCATAATAGATATAACTTTTTATTTCAGAAAGAAAAAGAATTGTAATCTTATATAGCCACATTTAATATCATAGCTTTTTATATCTCTCTTTTTAATTCTATGCCCCACTCCATGAGACATATTAAAAACAAATTATACTTTTTGTATGGGAGTAGGATGAACTAATTTTGGAAGGGGACATGCTGGATTTTGGTCCCATGTCACACTATTTAGGGAGCAATAGAGGAATAGAACAATGCAAAATTTTGAACCAATGGGCTTACTAAGGACTTTATGCCGTTGATATGACCCAGTTCATTCATTAATGAGATTTGATAATAATAATGACAATGATGAAGAAAAGCACCTCCTCATTTATTTGAAGACAAGCTATCTAGTTTCCAATGTGAAACGCGAACATTCTAAAAGCCCAGAAGAAATTTGAAATTTTTATTAAAGCATTATTTTATATCTAGAGGCCACATTCTCAAAGTACAGAGGCTAGGGCTTTGCTATTTTCATTTTCTGTAAAACAACTAGAAGAGTGAACCTATACTAATTAAATGGCTGAAAATACATAGGTGAACCTAGAATCTTGTGTGAAAAACTGATCAGAGATATTTGGGTAAAATTCTGAACTCTCGGATGCTGGTTGACTTATATCTTTCCTGCTGATGTCTGCTCAGCTCTGCTGGTTGCATCCAGACTGTTGCAGCACTGTGGGTTTAGAGGGAAAGTGTCTTGGCATCTGGTCTTTATTTTACATTATAGACTTACTGTTTTCAAAGACAGGAACCCTAGGAAGTTGGCCCAGTGTCAGATTTCATAATGGCATTTTGACCACCCCTTTAGGCCCTAGCTGATACTTTTGTACATTAGGTAGTATTTGATAATTGGGTATTGTATTATTTTGAATTATTTTTATGTCTTCCAGTGTTAGTTCTAAAATCACACAATTTATAGGACTAGATGATGTTTTTAGTGTGAACAATTACTTACATTCTCTTAGAAAGTATAATGCACAGGTTGGAAGTTTCTTTCTTGCATACTTGGCAGTCTTCTTTTTAAATAGGTTCTTTACTCACTGAAATGTGATATTTGACAAAGAGTCAGTATCAGTCAGAAAGTTTTGAGCAGGGAGCTAATACGGTGCTGGGTGCTTGTTCTTTCCAGTAATGTTAGTTTTAGAAAGAGGAAATCCAGGGAACAACTGCTTTATACAAAATAATAATCTGAGGGGGAAGAACTGGGGGCTCAAGAAGGAAGCTACGTAATGGACAATTTCTTATTCTGGCTCTAAGGGACGTTTTTCTCTGCATCCACATGGATGTACCTGTCCTTTGTCATGGCTGTCTTGCTGCATGGCATTGTGCTGGTGGAGAGAGAAGGCTGGAGGAATGCCCCATTTCCCTCACCAACCCTGAGGTTGGATGTAAAACATGGCTCTTGCGATGGCATTTTGCAGCAGCTACATCAGCTGGTGGCGTTTTCTTACACTCTCTTCCTGTCCTGCTGCTGACTTAGCAGGAAGATAACCTAACTTGGGGAATTAGAAAGGTGATCTTTGCTAGTGACAGAAGAGCCAATGATGGACTAGGCTCAGGTAGTCCAAAATATGTTTTGTTTTATTCTGTTTACTCTTTTTCTTGAGTAGTGGTATGGCTGTGCCTGGTTTCAATTTTACAGAATTCTAGTAGACACAAAAAATGTTTCTTTTCAGTTTATTGTGCCTTCCATACAAGTCTCGGAAGCACTGTGGGAAGCACTGGGAAGTAGTTTCCAAATATAAAGTTTGTGAGCAAGTTAGCCATTACTAGAGTTGACCTCCTACAGTTCTATCTGTAGTACGTGTGCTTATGTCCCCAGAGAACAGAGACACAGATGAAGCATCTGATTTGCATCCATTTTACTCCAGCCAGACTCTCGTGCCTCCTCAAAATACAGATGCCATGTTGCTGTGTGTCCCTGCTGGATGTGAAACAGAAATCTCACTGCACTTTAACATGTGTATCCAGCATGTTTGCTGTCTGACCCTGGGCCCACTGGGTATCGTTCACATTCATCCCAGGCTTTTGGAAACCAGCTTCTCTGTATCAGTAACATAAAACTTGAAAGTGGCCACTTGCAAAGAAAGGATGGAAATAATCCACAATACAGGAGCCTGGACTCTTGAGTATTGCTTTTCTCCTCTTTGGCTCTAAACCTAGTCCTTTCAGGTGCTGATTGGTGAGTGCTGCTTGTACCTGGGTAATGCAGTCCTTCCTTGCAAGGCAGTTAGATAAATTCAGTTTTGTTTAACATTGGCAGTCTTTGTTTATCATTGTCTAATTTGGGATGACAAGTAGATGGCAGAGACAAGGTTACGGATGCAGGAAGAATGTGTGACTTGGTTTCTCATTGTTAAAAAATTTGTACCTACCTCTGTGGATTGTTGTAACATCCAAATAAGTTAGTACAAGCCAAATGCTCAGGCCAGGACCTGAGCACTTGGCTTGTAAAGTTAAGCTATTATTATTAATTCTGTAGTTTGGGACTATTAATGTCCTTTTCTAGTGTCTGAGAACAAAACCTAACTGCATCTGACAAACACACTTATTTCTGGAAACTGCTAATTATGTGTTGAACGATCAGAGACTTTAGTCTATAAGTAAACTTTCAGGACTTTAAAAATCAAAATGAAAACAAATAACAGTTATAATGCCAAATACTTGGTTAAGGGGTCCAGGTATTAGCTACAGTTTCAATCAGGGAGACTTATGAAAAATGCAAAGCTCTTGGGACCCTAAGCTAGGTGCTTGCATGGGAATGTGTGTGAAAAATTAAAGGCAGAGCAGAGGAATTCCCTCTTTATAGAGTGGCCTATTAATTTGTTAGTTAATTCAGTATTTAGGATCAAAATCAACAAGGTACTAAAAAGGCAGTGTAAAAACACTAAAATATTCTGGTAAGATAACTGTAAAGTGGTTAGCTGTCACTTCCCATAGCTACTCGAAATGGTGGGAGAACAAATCACAATATTGGAAACATCAAATGTTCTCTTTGGTAAAGTTATACTCATGCCTGCCCAGCCCCCACACTCCCCTTGATGGGTCCCTGTCCCTGTCCCACCACACCCTGGTTACTGCTTGTTAGAGAATGCACATCCCACAACAGCACTACCTCCGGAAGCACTGGGAGGAAGACACTGATACAAATTAATATTTATAGCCAGCGGTTCACATGCACATTCACAGCATGTGTTTTAGTATAAAATTTGCCTAATCAAGGCTGTGCTTTATAATTTCAGTGCTACATGGATTTTAAAGTTCATTTTCTCCCTGCCTCTCACTTGGTGAATACTTTTGGTTATAAACTTAGTGTCAGATGTCACCTGACATGCCTTGGATATCACTGTAGAAAATTAGTCTAAGGGTTACTCCTTTGTTGTGTTTCTCAAGACCTAATAACTTTTTTCTGCTCTATTGAAGAACATTTTGTTGACTTAGATGAGCTGTTCATAGAAGAAGTAGTCTCTTTTTTTTTTTTGCCAGTTTAATCTCTATAAACTATATGCTCAAGTTCTTTATCTAACCATAAAACAGAGAAAATTATTTCAGTGAATATATCCTCAATCCCCTCAAGGATGGCCCATACCTAGGACCTCTGTAGATGCTTTGGAGAGAAGTTTATAGTCAGCAGGAATTAATTCTCTCAAAATTGGCTGAAAAACCTTCAAGTCTACTGTTGAATAGGATCAATAGGATACATGATATGGAAACAAAAGGGTGAGGGTCAAAAAGCTTCAGAGCAGTAAATGGTCGAATCAATGTTCCAAAAAACATTCAAGATAATTCCTCCCTCAATTCTCAAGGTTTTGGGTTTTTTATTTCTGTCTTAGATATACATGTTAATTTTGTTGTTTGTTGAAATGTAATTTACACACAGTAAAGTCATCATTTTCAGGTATAAAGTTTGAAGAATTTTTATAAATTTATATAATCATGTAACTAGCACGAAAATCAAGACGTGGGATGATTCCCTATGACGCTTCAAGGTAAATCCACCACCTTACCTCCAGCTACCAGCATCCATGGACCTGATTTTTTCCTACTTTTTTCCTTGTTCAAAATATCACATAAATTGAATCAGTCATTATGTAATTTCTTGAGTCTGACTTTTTTCTCTTAGCACAATGCTTTAAGGACTCATCCATGCTGTTGTGTGTATCTATAATTCTTTTTTTAAATTGCTATGTAGATAAAACACAGTTTATTCAGCAGTTGATGGACATTTTGGGTTGTTTTTAGTTTTTAGCATTTATGAATAAAGTTGCTGTCAACATTCATATGAAGGTTTTTGTATACACAGGTTTTCATATCTGTAGGGTATATACCTACTTGTAAGTTTAACTTTCTAAGAACCTGCCAAATTTTTTCCAAAGTAGAATTGCCACCAGAAACATATGTTTTCAAACTGCTTTGCACCTTCATTAGCATCTGACATTGTCCCATATATATATATATATATATATATATATATATATATTTAATTTGAGCCATCCTAAAAGGTGTGTAGTAGTATCTCATTGTGTCTTTCAAATTTTAAGTTTATAAGGTCAGTTATGAAAGACATATCAAATAATGGCAGATGTGTCATACATCAGAAAGATAGCTTCTATTGTTTTGTTAGCCTTGGACATTGGTTCTTCACCATGTTCGCCTACTGATATTGTACCACTGGGCCATCATGAGTCATAAATCATAACTATGCAATACCCAAGCATAAATGGCATCAGCAGCCAGGTTAGAATCCTGCCATCTTGAGATTTATAATGAATCGTAAACAAGTTTTTGCCCCCACCCCCTCTCTTTTTTTTTACACAGTGTGTCAGGCAAATGTCTATCAGGGCAATATTTCTGCTCATCATCTCCAAAATGGAAAAGAAGCCAATTGTTTTTTGCAGCCTTTCAAGCCAGCCTCACATAGAAAATTGGCACTTGCCATAGTAAGAAGGGAATAAAAGTTGCTAGAGCTACAGCAGCAGTTTACTGTTTATCCTTGCAGAAGCTGGGCATCTTTCATCATATCTTTATCTTGCTTTTTTGTTGGGCCCTGTGATCATTTGCCTTTGTTACTCCTCCTAATGATACCAAGTTTTACCATGGATCGAGGTCCTCCCTCATCCTTCCTATGTAGCTGTGTGAGAGTGAGGCAAGTGAGCTCTGGTCCCTCTTCTCCAGCATGACCAGACCAGAAGCATGGCAGCTCCTTCCTGACTTCATGACTCATCTCCTCACCCTCCAACCCCCACCCCCACTGGTAATGCTCTTGCTGTCCTCTGCCTAGGAAGTTCCTGCTTATCTTTCATGATAGATCAAATGTCACTTCTTCTATGATGCCACAGTCCTCCACCCCCAGTCCTGTTAGTCATACCAACTGAACTCTGCTCTTGTTTTGATTGAAGACCAATTCCATTGCCTTGTCATTATCTATTCACAATTCTGTATCCTTCCTAGAACCTGAACTCCTTCCAGAAAAGAAACACGTGTTAATCATTTGACTTAATGCATAGTTCACACCCAATAAACATTTTGACTGTTTCTTTACATTTGCAATATAGCTCTATTTAAATGCAGATCTTTTCTCCAGCTTAGAAAAGGAATGACAGAAGCATCTGCCAAACCAAAACTTTTATTTATTAAACCCACATATATGTAGTTTGGCAAAGTGGTGGTTGTAAGCTTTGATTGATCCCGGATAGAACTGGATTCCTCTCACCCTTACCCTTACCCAGTCAGTGTGGTTATAAACCTCATGCAATGGAAAAGAAAAGTCAGAGAAATAAAAGAATTCTGTGGATAGAGCATCAACCTGCAGACTGAAGGGTCCCGGGTTCGATTCCGGTTAAGGGCATGTACCTGGGTTGCGGGCACATCCCCAGTAGGGGGCGTGCAGGAGACAGCTGATCGATGTTTCTCTCTCATTGATGTTTCTAACTGTCTATCTCTCTCCCTTCCTCTCTGTAAAAAAAATCAATAAAATATATTAAAAAAAAAAAGAATTCTGTGACCCTTGGCTCCATTATTACACTTTGATATGTAATTGTTTTAACCATGCCAGCAAAATATAAAAGCTGTGAGACTATACAAAGAATTGTTTAGTATGAATATATCCTATGCATGACCTGGGACATATTTATACTAAAAAAATGTTTTGTTTTCTTTTTTTTTAATTTAATAAATCTTTATTGTTCAGATTATTACAATTGTTCCTCTTTTTTCCCCCATAGCTCCCCTCCACCCAATTTCCACCCCACCCTCTGCCCTTACCCGCCCCCCACTGTCCTCATCCATAGGTGTACGATTTTTGTCCAGTCTCTTCCCATACCCCCACACCCCTTTCCCTCTGAGAATTGTCAGTCCACTCCCTTTCTATGCCCCTGATTCTATTATATTCACCAGTTTATTCTGTTCATCAGATTTTTTATTCACTTGATTTTTAGATTCACTTGTTGATAGATATGTATTTGTTGTTCATAATTTTTATCTTTACCTTTTCCTTCTTCTTCCTCTTCTTAAAGAATACCTTTCAGCATTTCATATAATACTGGTTTGGTGGTGATGAACTCCTTTAGCTTTTTCTTATCTGGGAAGCTCTTTATCTGACCTTCAAATCTGAATGATAGCTTTGCTGGGTAGAGTAATCTTGGTTGTAGGTTCTTGCTATTCATCACTTTGAATATTTCTTGCAACCCCCGTCTGGCCTGCATAGTTTCTGTTGAGAAATCAGCTGACAGTCGTATGGGTACTCTCCTGTAGGTAACTAAATGTTTTTCTCTTGCAGCTTTTAATATTCTCTCTTTGTCTTTTGCTCTTGGCATTTTAATTATGATGTGTCTTGGTGTAGTCCTCTTTGGATTCCTTTTTTTGGGGGGTTCTCTGTGCTTCCTGGATTTGTAAGTCTATTTCTTTCACCAGGTGGGGGAAGTTTTTGGCCATTATTTCTTCAAATAGGTTTTCAATATCTTGCTCTCTCTCTTCTTCTGGCACCTCCATAATTCTGATGTTGGTACACTTGAAGTTGACCCAGAAGCTCCTTACACTATCTTCATATTATTGGATTCTTTTTTCTTTTTGCTTTTCCAGTTGAGTGTTTTTTGCTTCTTTGTATTTCAAATCTTTGACTTGATTCTTGCGATCCTCTAGTCTGCTGTTGGGTCTCTGTATAATAATTTTTATTTCAGTCAATGTATGCTTAATTTCTAGTTGGTCCTTTTTCATATCCTCGAGGGTCTCACTAAATTTATTGGCCTTTTCTAGGAGATTCTTGAAAGACCTTATAACCGTGGTTTTGAACTCTGTATCCAGTTGTTTGCTTTCCTCCATTTCTTTCATTTGTGATCTGTTTCTTTGTCTCTGCATTTTGGCTGCTTCCCTGAGTTGATATAGTGGCTTTGTGTGCTAGGTGTCCTATAGGGCCCAGTGGCTCAGCCTACCCAGTTACCTGAGGTGGACACTCTTGGTACACCCCTTTGTGGGCTGTGTGCACAGTCTTGTTGTAGTTAAGCCTTGATTGTTGTTGGTATTATTGGGAGGAATTGACCTTCAGGCCAATTGGCTGTGAGGATCAGCTGTGTCTACGTTGGGAGAACTTCTGTGCTGGAGACACCCTTATGAGACAAGACTTGCAAAAGCCTCTGTGCTCAGCTTGGATTGGGTGGAGTCTCAGGGCAGAGCAGACAGCATTGGTTTCCCATCAGCCCTCCCCTAATAGACCCTGCTCAGTGTCCAGTGGTAATCACTGCAAGCACCTTTGAGAGAAAGCCGCCCTCAAGTTCCATCTGCTGCCAGACAGTCCAGTTTCTCCCCGAATGAGTCTGGGTCCCCAGAGTCTCACCTGGAACTGAAGTTCAGTGTAGTTGGGAGCTTTTATCTCCCTCCCACTTGAGAAAGCCAGCCCTGCACTCAATTGCCTGCCCTCTCCACGCTCACCTCTCAGTACCTCTGCCTCCTGCAGCTCCTCTGAGTCTCAGTGTGCTTTTCTTTTTCCTTCTACTTGTAGAATTTCCACTCAGCCAGCCTTCCTGTGGTTCTGGATGATGTCCAATTTGTCTTTTAGTTGTAGTTTTGGAATTGTTGTGCGAGGCAGCAGTTTAGGTGTTTACCTATGCTGCCATCTTCTCCTCTAAAAAAATGTTTGTTTTGTATCTGGAATTCAACTTAACTAGGAGTCCTATATTTTATCTGGCAACCATAACCAAAATGAAATACCTTCACTTGGCACACTGTAATGACAGATAGGAAATAGTCAGTGGTCTTGGAACTCAGTTCAGAAATATATACAGACAGTGTGAGGTTAGACTGGCCAATCAAAAGTCACCTCAGCTGGATAATCATCTTGGCCAGTGTAGGATACAAGATCAGGAAGAGGACTGAGATCAGAAAGAGAAGCAGGAGCAGTGAAGTCACTAACCCTGTGGCCATTTGAGGCATGTAAAGGTCTGTCACTATGGTGAGAAAAAAAAAGCCACCTCTGTGTGCTATTCTTTTCAGTGAGAATATAGGTCTATTGCCTTCCCTTTTAATGTGGGAGGGCTCTGTAACTGCTGAGATGAATAGAATAATAGTAGAAGTGACACTGTGCCAGTTTCTGAACCTAGCCCTGAATGGTCTACTTCAGAACCTTCTTTTTTGGGAGCCATGAGTCTTCACACAAGATGTCTAACTCCCCTGACACTGCCTGTCACAGAGACCTTGTGTGGGAACTTGTGTGGACAGAGTCAGATAAGCCAACCCTTCCTAGAATCCTTGTCAAGCCACAGGATAGTCTAGCTGCTGTGGACCCTCCAGACCCACCTGAGAGTTGAATGTCACCAAGGGAAGTCCTTTCAGTGCCACCTGGAACAAAAGAACCACCCATCTAAGACCTGCCAGAATTTCTGGCCCATGACATCTGGAGATATAATAAAGTGGTTGTCTTTTTGTGCTGCCAAGTGTTGGATGATTTTACAACACAGCAATAGATGACCAGAACAGCGAACACAAATAGTACATCCTACAATCCAGTGGTGACTTTGTCAAGAAAGGAGTGCCTTCAATTATTGAGTATTCAAACTTCTCCATTTGCTTGTTTGCCAATGAGATCTTGCTTAGAGTGAAATCTTCCATACACAAAATAGAGCTCAAGACCAAGCTGCCTCAGATGAAGCATAGCTGCCTGAAATACAGACAGCAGCACCTACAGCAACAAAGATACTTCTGCAGGTAGAGGTGAAAGCTGAGAGAACACAGAGGGAATCTGAGAACTCCCTGCAGGGAGGGTTAGCAAGAACCCCAAAGGTGAACGATGCAAGAAGGACACCGACATTCAGATCCAAGACACCCAGGGCCAAAAGACTACTAATTCCATTGTGAGGAAAGATTACATAGGACCACACCTGGGTTATATGTGCTGTGATTAGTGATATGTATCTAACTTAATTGTCAAGTAAACCTATTTCCAGTTTTACTTTGATTCTTCTCAAATAAGGTCATTTGTTTTTTGAAATATTACACATATGGTCTCTGTTTAGGTATTATTGAATGAGAAGTGCCCAAACTTGGATAGTCTCAAAAGATTATCTAGTTATGTCCTTGGTGTGTAAGGAGGGATAAATCTGATGCAGCAAGCCCCCTGAGTAACAGATGCTAGGGGATAACAGACACCCAACAAGTGACTTGCCCAGCTTGGGCATTGACAGGAAACCCTTTCATACACATTCAATTGCTCAGAAAACCACTGGTTTATTTAAAGTGAAGCATATCTGCATTGGAAAGATGTCATCCTATTTTAGAATTAAAGTCTAGCATATTTTATTCTGTATCTACTTGAAAAATAATTGTATTTGATGAATATGTATGATAATTAGAATAATTATTTAGTCATATTACATGAACCCTTCTCCCAAGGAAGTGCAAAGCTTTTAAACAAGCCACTTCTGAGAATCATCACATCCTATTGCATGTAACAACAGTCAGAAGCCCTGACTCACACGTTACTATATTAACTTAATAGGCTGAGTGAATTCCTGGGTTAGCTGAGGAGGGCCCCTTGGAGGACCTTACAAGAGTTTTATTAGAAAACAAAGAGCACATATAAAGGTTTGGTGATATTTGTACCCTAGAATTATTCATAATATCCATTCACAGCCTACAAAGCTAATGCTTCCTTCAGAGCCAATAATGCTGCATGCTGGAAAGCAGATCAGCAATAGCTCCTATTTATTCAGTATCTATAATGCTGACCACATAACAACAGAAAAACAGTCGTGAAATGCTATCATAGCATAGTCAGTTATTACAACAATAGCTTAGTGGCTTGACATTTTGAGCAATAAAATATCTAGACATTTGAACTTTAAAAAAAAAATCACAGCAATTTTCAGGCCTAGCAGCAAAAATGTGTTTGTAACCAGAAGACGATTCATTTTCTGGCCTGTTAACCTTCTTGCCGGGAGGTTGCTCCCCTGGCTGGCTCATTTGATGATAAAGTGATCAATTTCTGGGCATCTAGCAAGTCACTGTATATCTGAAACTCTCTAGGGCAGAAGTGGGCAATTATTTTGACTTAAAGCACAACTTAGTATGTTTGGCTGAACTCAAAGAACTCCCTTTGGGGCATGAACACTTCTTTGCTGATGGTTGTGGATAATAGCTTACTCTGATTGACTCTATTTTTTCATACCCATATTCATTTCAAAGGGTCATAATCTTCTCATAAATATCTTCTCGGTTCTGTTCAAAGTAAGATGGGACCAACTGTTGTGTTTCAGACCTCTTTTCACCTTCATTCCTTGTTCTCTCACATGTGCTATGCCACCCAAGGGCCACAGGGTGAGGTGGCTAGACACTAGATCTGAGTCAAGAGACCCAGATTGCAAATTCCCAGTCTCCCCCTTGCATGATGAATGCCTGACCTATCACTCAGCAGTTTGTTTCTTCGTTTCTTCATTGAGCAAGAGTGAAATGGTAATGAGGCTATCCTCTGTAGTCAGACTGCCTGGGTTCTCTGTGCTTCGGTTTCCTCATCTGGAAAATGGTGGTTTTGATGTTAACTATAGTGCTTACTTTGTGCCAACACATCTCTTAAGTGATATATATCACTCATTTAACTCTCACGACAACTCTCTGAGGTAGATACTACTATTCTCATTTTTCAGATGATGAATCTGACTTGTCCAAGCTCATACAGCTGAAATGAGATGATGTCAGGGTTTGAATACAGGCAATCTGGCTCCAGAGTCTGTGTTTACTGCCTGCTCCATAGACTGTTACGTTGATCAAAGGTTGGCTATACTATGTGTAAAAAAGATATAATAAGACCATACCTACTGTTTCACAAGGTGTTTATGTATCATAGTCACAATAGATGTGATAGCAACCCAAGAAGAGCTTAAAGTGCTTTAGAAACTAACAGAGTATAATCTCCCCTGCAAAGTTACTCTAACCAACTGGCACCTTTGGGCTCCAGAACTTTCCAGATGAAATTACATGATAGAAAACTGATTCATTGCATCAGTATTTAGTCATTCAAAAAAGTAAACGCCAAGTGCTCCAAAGTGCAAGTGTCTGGTGTCTGAGTCAGATGGCTGAAGCCAGGAAAAGGCCAGATGAAAGTTCCATTAACAAGCCCTGAAAAGCCTAGGGCCAGCCAGATGCTTTACCATTTGTGATGCAAATAAGGATTTTCTCAGATATGAAGAGATGTCATCACCTTTCCTCTCTACTAAACATGTCAGAGATCCTTTCAGGCTCACCCAGCTGAAAGAAGTTTCAGGAACCTCCGTATTTCCAAGCCCTGATGAAGCAGGAAGGCTCAGCCCATACCGCTCCTTCTGAGCAAGTCACAGCATCCAAGAAGCTTGGGTCAAGAATCACTCATTAAAGGGTCTGTCTGGTTTAATAAGGCTTTTGCCCTATCACCTGAGCTGTCTTGGGACTCTGGGATTTAATCTGATTTGAAGAAAGAGAAAATCAGATTTGCATTACAATCAAACCAAACCTGACTGTAGACTCAACTCAAGATTGAGAAAGAAACACAGGTGTTTCATTTGCTGTTCCCTATCACTCACTACATGTTTCTCTTAATTATGCAATTGCACAGTACCCTGCACCCCTCCAAATCTCTATTTAAACTAATCTTACAGAAATGCACAATAGCTCAGGTGACCATATTTCTTTTGAACACTTTCTCTTAAAGGCTAGGGGAATGCAGTTGGTTTTTTCCACCTAAGATTTAATACCAAAGTGGCAAACTGGCAGCCTAAATCTGACATCTCCTTTCCCCCACCCAGGAAAGGTTAGTATTTTGAAAGAATTGAATTAGTTGTCAACAAGATTTAAAAGGCAGATGAATACATATGAAAATCTAGATTAGTGACTTCGGAGGAATTGGAAGATT
The DNA here is from genome assembly GCA_026230045.1 of Corynorhinus townsendii. Taxonomy (NCBI): domain Eukaryota; kingdom Metazoa; phylum Chordata; class Mammalia; order Chiroptera; family Vespertilionidae; genus Corynorhinus; species Corynorhinus townsendii. Next base: position 29,447,952 of record JAPDVU010000012.1, read on the forward strand.
TGACCACAGTGTGGCAAAGATGAGAAGTGGCTGCCTCTCCAGGTTCCCTCCCAGCTTCATCACTCAGCTAGATGCCTGGCCAGTGTACACACAGAGCTCCTCCACAGTGGTTTTAGTGACATTTAGGGCCAGACAGTTCTTTGCAGTGTGTGTGGTTTTTTTTTTTTTTTTTTGGGGGGGGGGGGGCGGGCGGGCCTGTCCTGTGCATCATAGGATGTTTAGCAACAGCCTTGACCCCTATCTACTAGATGCCAGCAGCACCCATCCCAGCCTTCACTCCCTTAGCCCCACCACCCCCCACCCTACACCAATTGTGACAACCAAAAATGTCTCCAGACATTGCCAACTGTCTCCTGGGGCAAGGGGTGGGAATGGCCTCCAGTTGATAACCAACCACTAAATTAGCAACTACAAACTAATAAAACAATATTTTAAATTCTTACACATTGACATGGTTCCCTTTTTATGCTCAAACTGTCACCTGGGAAAAACTGGCAAAGACTACCCAGGACCTGTGGTTGTCTTGAAATTTTTGACCAGGCTGGAAAATTGTTCCCTTCCAAGTAAACTTTCCTATATTTTTGATCCAAGATTAGTGGATTATTAATTAGCACTGGGAGGAACTTTACAGGTCACTAATGTCCTCATCTTATAGGTAAGAAAATGGAGTCCCAAGGAGGTGAATTGCTCAAGGTCATAAATTGGCTAGTGGTTTGAACTAGAATCTAGAGTTAAATTCCTAGCTCATTATTCTCTCCATAACATCAAACACTGGAGACATGAAGAAAATCTAAGCATAATACATAGATGTCCTGCTGAAAATATTTAATTAAATTTATCATGGATGCTCTTCTAGATGACTTCAGATCAGTTATAATTATTCCTATGTACTACTGTGATATAACATTTCACTTCTCCAAATATGCTTCTTTGTTTTATTTAAAAAAACCAAAACACACAAAACACCAATTAAGTGTTTTATCCAATAATTACCTATCCAGATGTGTTATGCTAAACACATGGGCTTTAAATAATTTCAAACTACTATTTTTTCAAACCCATCAGTTGTCAACATAATCTTTTCACTGTTTGGGGACCTGAAAAAAATGGGCTTCCTTTTGGGTCAGGCTCCTTAGGGGAGAGTCAGAGGGGGACACTGTTTTGTTTTTTTAGGGTGTCTACTCTTGGACTTTACATCACTGCTCAAAGCATGCCCCAGTACTTTTCTAGGGAAACAAGGATGCAAGTGGGACCTTGGGGCGGAGAATTGCAATTCTTCTGCGGCATTTTGAGAGGTCCCTGGTTGTTCCTGGGGGGGCTACAGAGACTGGCAGGCTACACAGTGAGTCTGGAAGAGGAGGCACCCTTGTCAGATAGTACCCAATGCTGCAGTGGTCATTTGCAAGGAAAGTGGCCTTGTGGCCATTCTCACCCAGTTCTACTGGAGCCTGGGCGAGGTGGGGAAGAGTAAACATGCCATCAGAGACCCTTGGGAAGGGTGGAGCATTGAGACATTTCAGGTCTTCCCATTTACCCCAATGGTCTGCAGCCTCCAGCCCAGGTGAGAGCAAGGCTCCTAGCCATGCTTTTAGTTTGCAACAGGCAGGCAGTGACTTTGAAAAAGCTCCTTTGTTGGACTTGTTTGTTTGTCTCAGTGGCTTGTTTCCATGCTATTGCTTCTGATAACTCTATATTTTAGTCTGAAAACCCTCATGGTGTCTCAAAATACCAAAAATTACCAAAGTTTGCAGAATGTTTGTTTTTCCCCAGTACCACTAACACATGACTGAATCAGACTCCAGAACTTATCCCCTTCAACTCCTGTGGTGGGTTTACACGGAAGAAAGGAATCTCAGCTTACACCTGCCATTGTTCTTCCCATGTACCGTTTGGTTGGGGGGTATATACCTGGTGGTGTGAAGGCTTTAATCCCCTCCTGCTCCCCAGCCCCAGCCTGGCTTTTTGGCCAAGGAAAATTGACTTTGACAATTAATCAGCCTTCCCAGTGCCTGTACTGACCCTTCAGTCCAAGTTTGAATAATCAAACTTTAGCCTAGAAACTTCCAGGGATTTTCAGGATTTGCAGCATTTTCCAGAAGTAGGAGGTAAACGGAGGTCCAAACAGGCAGCTGTCTGTTTTCTCACTTGCTTCTGCATATGTAACATATTAATGCCTATCTTCAAAGCGTTCACCAAATCACAGTGTCTGGTTAGCAATAACACTTTCTAGTTGAACAAGTTCCTGTGAACTTTTAAGCTGTGGTTTCCAGAGAACACTATTAGTGAGGGGGTTGAACTTTGAGATGAATGGTTTATGTTGTTTCTTATAACCAGGGATGTTTGTTGATAGTTGTGGCTAGACCTCTTATAACAGCAAATTAGCTGCTTACAACTATCAAAAATTGTACAGGGAAATAAACAATAGTCCCATTATTCATTTCTCATTTTTTTTTGGTTTGTTTTCAGATGCATGATTTAAAATGTGATGCTTCTTTTTATATTTTCCCTTAAAATCTGGGCCTTCAATGCCTGTTAGTACATATTCAATACCAACAGCCAACAATTATCACTTCTTTGTCTGGCCCCAGTGTTCTTTCTTTTTTTTAAAGCTCCTTTTGGGTTGTTGTTGTTAGGGAACTGTGTTTATAATTCAAATTTCAGAGCTTCCTGGAACTGTAGAGGCCATAGAGTTCACTTATTCCACTTGACTAATGAAAACATTGAGGCCCCAAAGTGAGATGCTTCATTCAGTTTCTATAGCTAATCTTCAGCAGAGGTGGGAGTGGAGGCAAGACCAGGACCCTTGCTCCAGACCGTGCACTTTTGCCATGACATCCCCTTCTCCTTTATCCTGCCTACTTTTGGCCCCTTTCTTTGGCTTTCTAGGACATAAAGTTATGGGAAATATAATTCCAAGCAACCCTGTTTAACTTGAGGTGTTCGTTTTGTTTTGTGTGTGTTTTTTTAGCAGATGGCCTTTAGTTAGTAACCCTTCCTTAAAGAGTAGCTCATATCTCATTGATAGAAAAGCTCTATGCTGATCTTTATTTAATTCAGTTTCTTAGGATCCTCATCTTTTCCAGCTGGTTACTAATTATCAAGCAATATCCTCTTGAGCTCTCTCTATTTCTTAATTACCTTATTAATTGTATGCACATAAATTGATCTCTCTGACATTTGAAGTATGACTCACTGAGGAAATAAGTGTAATATTCACAAAAGACTCCAACAATCTCACTACCTTTACTTATTATTTCCATTATTTGAACTGATATCACTAGAAGCCAGATGTGACTGCTTAGCTGAATAGGCCTTTATCCTAATTATAATTAGACTGTCCTTTAATAATCCTCTCTCGCTCATGTTTCTTGCTTACTCAGATACACAAGACATATCAGTTCATATCCACCCTACCTGCACTCTTCAATCTTTAACACAGGGAATTTCCTCCCTGGTATTATTTTATGGTAATCCTTTATTTGCAATTCAAGGTAATTATGGGGAGTAAACATGAATTTATTTTAGTTCTTTGGTTTTACTGTAAACTGTGCCCTAAGGACCCGATGCCCAATAAACCTATGCAATTTTATTAACCAATGTCACCCCGATAAATTCAACTAAAATTTTTTTAAGTCAAGTTTTTATATACAAAAATAATTTCTTAGTTGTGTGCTATTTTCCCCCTTCCTGACAAGGTACACTACCATTTAACCCCACCTTTTCATTCAAGTTCCTCTTAACTTGACCCACAGGTTGAGAACCGCTGCTTAGGCAGGGTCACCTAAGACCATCGGAAAACACAGATATTTACATTACGATTCATAACAGCAGCAAAATTACAGTTGTGAAGTAGCAACGAAATAATTTTATGGTTGGGGGTCACCACAACATGAGGAACTGTATTAAAGGGTCGCGGCATTAGAAAGGTTGAGAACCGCTGCTCTAGAGCATTATCTTGCACAGTGATTTTCAACTGGTGTGCTGGAAGAATTTATAAAACATGCACTACCTGAGCAATATTTGACCATTTAGCAAGGGGCACTAACCTCTTTTCCCTTAGATTGTCAAGTGAAAAAAATAACCGTTATAGTAAAATATAAAAATGTTTAAAAATGCTTAAAGAATGTGAGAAAAGTTAAAAATGTTTGAGTTAACTGCCCTTAAAACTTAAAGTCTGATATTAAAGATACATTCCCCACTGCCCTGAAGCATGTATACCCCAAAGATAAGGATTTGAACTGATGCAGAGTGACTTGTGTCAAGATAAACACTTGCCTGAGTGAGTACTCTCCTTAGCCCCCTCACCGTGTTTAAGATTAACATATGTGCGTTGACGTAAATCATTGATAGCCACCTGGGCTGCTATGAGTACGAACAAGCTTTAAATATGGACCCCTGCCAGCCAAAGATGCTCGTCTTGTCGAGACATTACAAAGGCCCATCCCTTTGTCGGTATGACAAGCGACGCTGCTCCACGCTCCTCTTCCTGCCAAATGACAGAAGAACTGCCAGTACTCCCCAATTGAGACGCGACCGAGCTCTTGGGAGAAAAATGGCTGCCCCCCTGCACCCAGACCAGACCAGCCCAGCTGCAGGACCACAGAGGACAACACCACGAGATCCCTAACTAAGTTTGTACCCACAGCTGCTCAGGAATTTGTGTGAGTAATAAAAAGCTGTGTGATTTGCAACTGCATATGTTTCATGTGGTGTAATTCCTCCAGCAGTTAAGTGAATTAATTTGCATATGCTTAAACTTAAAATTAAAGCCTTTGGTCTTGTTGGTCCTAAGCCTGCCCTCCGTCCGTCCTGCTGATGCAGAGCAGTCTCTCCACCAGCAACTACTTGAATGTCTCAGTTCCTGCACGGTTAAAGTTTATCTCAAGGGATGCTTTAGATAAACGCCCCAGATCCTTTCCTGGGATCTACTTGGAACACCAACACAACAATAGCCAAACAGTGTGAATAATCAAAATTATACCGTTTTTTTGTCAGATCAGCAAAAAATATATTTTTTGGTGTGCTGCAAAATTTTTGTAATTAGTTTATCTATGCCATGAGATGAAAAAGGTTGAAAATCACTAATTTAGCACAAAGTAGATTCCCAGTGAATATTATTTGAATGAATGAAGGAGTCTATGATATCTTGTGATTCCTTTAAGTTCCACTTACATATATAATTCATGATAGTATACTTATTTTAGCTTTCAACATTGATATAAATATTAAGGGCCAATTTATCATCCAATCTTTTTTTTTTTGTCAGCCTGTTTATAAGCCTGCCCTTCCTCTGAAACAGTTGAGGATGGGGTGGAGAGAAAACAGTCACCATGTACAACAAAGAATATGGTATAGTGTTGCACCTGTCATGGTGTAGTGTAATGGGTAAGGGATGTAAGGAGTAAAACTGACTTCAGTTTAAGTTTCAGTTCCTCCCTTTATTCCACATGTGACTCCAGACATGCTTAGTTGAGTTTTCTAAGCCTCAAATTTGCCATCTGTACAATGCTAATAATAGTAATACCCACCTTCCAAATTTGTAGTGAGGATTAAATCAGGTAATGTGTGTACAACACTTACCATAGTCTTTGGCATGTAGTAAATGCCCAGTAAATGACAGTTGTCATCATTATCATCACCCTCATTGCATAGCCTCTACAGAGCATGAGCAGGGAGAAGTGTAGCACTGCCTTCCTGTCACCAAGGGACTTCTTCAAAGAAAAATGGACCAGGTTCCTTATCCAAACCATAGAACAGACAATTGTCTGGGTAACCTTTCTCAGCTCTCCCCAGGATGGTAGTTAACTAGTGCCATTCTTTGCACAGGAGAGGCATCCATTCATTACATGCAAAGGATGCCTAAGGACATTCATTTTCTCCCTTCGGAAAGAGCAGGATGACCACCAGAATCTGGCCTAAAATCAGTGGGCTGTTGCAATGGAAATGTACTTTTCAGTATTAGTAACGAAGTTTTTAAGAAACTCAGGAACATCCTGCATTAGTCAAAATAAAAGAGAAGGGTTTCTTTATATAAATTCTTTTAATTGCTTTGTGCCTCTAAGGTAGAGAAAACAATTTTGTGGTCGAAAGAGCATTGGACTAGCAGTCAGAAGAGCAGTTCAACAACTCACTCTGGAAGGGTGGTTACTTAGCTGTGCACCAAGAGCTACTACATCGATACATGAGAGTTAAGACCCACCCTGTTGAGCACACTGATTCTTGAACGTTTCAAGACAGATCACATACTTGAAAGTGTTTTACAATTTTTGTTGTTGTTGTTAATCCTCACCCGAAGATGTTTTTCCATTGATTTTTAGGGAGAGTGGGAGAGAGAGGGAAAGACAGAGAGAAACATCTGTGTGAGAGAGACACATCGATTTGTTGCCTCCTACACGTGCCCCAACCAGGGCCCGGCCAAGGAGGAGCCTGCAACCAAGGTATGTGCCCTTGACTGGAATCTAACCCGGGATCCTTCGGTCTGTAGTCTGATGCTCTATCCACTGAACCAAACTGGCTAGCACTGTTTTTACAACTTATAAAGTGCTATACAAATCTTAGTTATTATGAAGACTATTATTCTGCTTTACTGCCATCCTGCTTCCTTCACCAGATGATACTAATCAGCCCAGATGCCTAACAGCAACTCAACTGGTTCAGAAATGAAGAAATGAGGTGTGTCTCGCCCCCCTAGTCTTTTATTCATGTGCTGCTGGGCTTCCTTTGGCCTTTTCATCGACTAGTAAAGGTTTTCTTCATGTAACCCCAGTTGTTCTTTCTAACTGCTTTTCTGGAAAATGGTAAAAACTCAAAGCATCCATCAGCTGTCAGGCCATATACCGAGCTCCCAGACCACAGGGAGTAGGCCAGAAGCCCGAATGAGTCTTTTAATGTGCTAAATGGAAGTATCTTTTCATTTTTCTTTGTAAATTGGAAACATGAGTGAATTTAGCTATTATTATTAATTTTTTTAAATATAAGCTAGCTATTTCATAAAATTGAGTCTATATTTGCTACTAGATTTCCCTCCTGGACATTTGTGTATCTTCTCTTTTTAGAGCATCAGAAACAAAGGTAGATTCCAGGCCAATTACCTTAATGGAGATCAAGTTAAAAATAATAGGCCTTTCTCACTAACCCACTGTTAGAAAGAAAACACCAAAAAACACATTAAATCATTTCCAATAGCATTTAAAATAGAGTTAAGTCTTACCTACTCCCAGAAAACAAAATCTGTCCTTTTATTCCAACCAAATTGTTTTATACTCACTAACTCCCAAATATGGCATTTCCTGCTTCTTTATTTTTGCTTGTCCTGGCCCTTCACTTGGTACCCCCATCTTTCCTTTCTCACCATGGAAAAATGAAAAGCCACCAATTAAACAAGCCATCAATTGAAGCTCTGCTTCCTCAATGCTTTCCTGTCCTCTCCAGCTCCCATTTTAATCCTCTTTGTCTTTCCCCCAATGCTATTTATTGTTCATATTATATGTTTTATAAATTATTGCTAAAAGTCCTATCTGTATTTTATTTGGTAACTTTAAAAATAATTCTATGAGTTCTTTTTTTCCAACCCAAATGACAAGAACCATATCTTAAATGTTATTTCTTGGTGCAAAATTTTAGCTGGACTTGTAATTATTATACAAACTGATTATTATTGTTATTTTATTACATATTGTTACCATTGTTATTATTAATATCTGTGAATTTACTGATGATAACTGAAGGTCCAGTGGAGACTATGGGTTGTCACATTGTTTGCTGAGCATTTCTTCCCCTAGTACAATAGTGCAGCCAATTGTCCCTGAACTCACTTGTACATGTGGGGGTGCAATTAGCTGCACTATTGTACTAGAGGAAGAAATGCTCAGCAAACAATGTGATAACATACATGCTTTTAAATTGATGAAGGCTGTGAATTTTAAAATTATAGGCACGTCAGCAAATTATGTGTTAATATTTTGACTTAACCACAAAGCCTCTTATTAAGGACTTCAACTTATTAAGAAACTAAAGTAGCGGCAGGGGTGTGGGGAAGTCAATCAGGGAAAAAGGAGACATATGTAATACTTCAAACAATAAAAAAATAATAATAATAAATAAAAAGAAACTAAAGTAGTCCCTTTCTGGCTCCCTTAGGAAAAATCTGAACAAATAGATGGGCCTTCCTGGACTGGCAACAAGAGCCCGACAGAGCTTGTAAGGTTTACTGGCCACACCTCTGGACTCCCCTAGAACACAGGTTCTGCTGCCCAGTTTCCCTGGGGAGATGCAGCTCGAAATAACAAAGCTGGAGCCTATCTTTATTGTACCATTTGTTGCCTTTCCTTAGGAGGCCCAATAACCAGTAGCACTAATAAGGTCTACGCATGGTGTCCCTAAAATTTTCTGCTCATAACACAGCTGCACAGTTGATGTCCAGATCCATTTCAACTAGATCGAACTCAGAAGCTTCTGCAGGTTACCTAGGACCAAACCAGAGAGGGTCGGACCTGCATTGCCACCATGTGCCCACCATCCAGATATCACTGCTGACATGTACACATAAGGAACTGTTGGACATTGAAATTGGGACTCAAACATTTTTTTGTTTTGTCTTGTTTTGTTATTATATGTTTATTTCTAGTCTGCAAAGGCAAAACTTTTTAAAGGAAAGAAATGGTGGGAAAAAGATACAGAGGCAAAGAAGCATTGAACAGACTGTCAAACTACATTGGGAAGACAGGGGTGGTTGGGCGAGGAGGGCTGTAAGAGACCAACCGAAGGACTTGTACGCATGCATATAAGCACAACCAATGGATATAAGACACTGGGGCGGGGGGCGGGGGAGGGTGGGCAGGTGAAGGCATGTCCTGGGGGGTAGGGGAGGTCGGGGGGAGATCAAAGGGGGAAATAAAAAGGAGACATATGTACTACTATTTGTAATACTTAAAACAATAAAAATAAAATAAAATTAAAAAAAAAAAGCTTCTGCAGAGCAAAGGAAACTATCAATAAAAAGAAAAGGCAGTCTACAGAATGAGAGAAAATATTTGAAAATCATATATCTGATAAGGGGTTCATATCTAAAACAGATAAGTAAAATTTATAAATATATAAAGAAATGAAACTCAACAGCAAAAAAAAATACACACAAAAAAACACAAAAACAAACAATCCAATTAAAAAATGGGCAGAAGAACTGAATAGACATTTTTTTTTTTCTCAAAGAAGACAAAGATAGCCAACAATACACATTAAGGTGCTCAACATCACTAATCACCAAGGAAATGCAAATTAAAATCACAATGATATATTACCTCACACCTGTTAGAATGGCTGTCATAAAAAAGACAATAGATAACAAATGCTGGTGAGGATGTGGAGAAAAGGAAACCCTTGTGCTCTGTTGGTGGGAATATAAACTGGTACAGCCACTATGGAAAATAGTATGGAGGTTTCTCAAAAAATTAACAATAGAATTATCATATGATCCAGCAATCCCACTTCTGGGTATATATCCAAAGGAAATAAAATCTCTAGCTCAAAAAGATATGTATACTGCTATGTTCATTGCAGCATTGTTTACCATGGCCTAGACATGGAAGTAACCTGAGTGTTCATCAACAGATGAGTGGATTAAAAAATGTGAGATATACAGGGTGTCCCAAAAAATGTATGCACACAAAATGTATGCACACTTTGAATGGTTATAAACTTATATTTTCAAAATTAAGCTAGATATCAGCTGTTAAAATGTGTATACATTTTTTGGGAACCATACACACACACACACACACACACACATACACATACACTAGAGGCCCAGTGCATGAAAATTCATGCACTGGAGGGGGGTCCCTCAGCCCGGCCTTCCCCCCTCACAGTCTGGAAGCACTCAGGGGCAGGAGGCAACCTGGAGATCAGGGGAAGGCGACGCTCCATCACACCTCTGCTGCTGCCACTGCTGGCAGCGCAAGCCTCGGTTGGCCCTGGTTGGGCGGCTGTGAGACAAAGGAGACTGGGGAACTCCAGAGGCAGGTGCGCAGAGCGGCAGGGCCCGCCTGGGAGCGGGCCTGGTCTTGCCACGTGCCTGCTGCCCCAGTGGGGCTGAGGGGACGGGGCTCTGCCATCTTGTGGCTGTGGGTGCCGCCATCTTTGAGGGCATGGCAGTCAATTAGCATCTTCCCTCCTTATTGGCTGTGGGCACCACCATCTTTGCAACTGTGTGAGGGTCAGTTAGCATATTCCCTCTTTATTAGATAGGATTATAGCATATTATTCAGCCATTTAAAAGAAGGCATGCTGCTATTTGCAAAATTATGGGCGACCTTAGTGCATTATGCTAAGTGAAATAAGTCTGGAAAAGACAAATATTGTATGATTTCATGCACTGTACCTCTAGTATCTCAGTAAAACTGAGATACTACACAAGGGAAACTACACAAGACTTTAAAATTTGCTCTTTGAAACATGATCTTTTAAATTGATAAATTCTCTAAGGAAAACTCAAGGACTTTAAATAGCAAGACAATTTAAATAAAAAGTTTATAAAGCCAGTTGAATCAGATTTTCCCTTGGGTTGTTTGTAGGACATAAAGAACTTTACAAGTCTCACCCACTGGATGAGACTCATTAGAGAGGAACTAATAGACTCCATGCTTATGAGAGGCTGAGTAGCCTTGCCGAATGCTACTTCTATCCATTCCTAAACTCACAGGGCACTTTAAACTTTAACATTTAAACTTCCTTTGCATAAAATAATCTTATGCCAAACTCTACTAATTTTAATGTTGAATATTATCAATTATAGAAAATTTGATACTATTAAAAGATCTATGTACCCAGCAATTGGGTATTAGTTAAATTATGTTATATGAAGACTGTTGTATACTGTGATTATATGCACTAAGAATTTAAAAACAGAAAGATCTAACAATTTCAGAAATGATACTGATGATCCCGAGCCTTTCTTTGTTAGCAAATTATTTCTGAGAGGTTAGTTACTCCCCATTTATTGAAGGACTTATTTTTTCCTTTAAGGTCAATCCCAAGAATCCCTGACAAGGTCCCTGTACCCACCAACCTCTGCTTTGTGCAAAACAGGCTCTGGACAGAGATTTGTTAAGTTAAATTCTTTAAGAAGAATAACTTTATTTTCTGGGTTGGCTTAAGAGATGTGTTAAAATTTTAACATTTCTTTCTTTTTAAAACATTATTATAACCATAAAGAATGGGCTAACTTGATTTCATAGTGAATAGCTCTTGTCTTTTTCTCCAGGGTCTTAATTATATCTGCCAAAGAAATATGAGCCAGAAAAGGCTTGTTAATGCCCAAATAACTAGACTGTCCTGCTTTGGGGGTATTTCTGTCTACTAGGTTGAACCATATGACATTGCCAATATGTGGCCATTTTTTATTTACAAAAGTGGCAAATTTATATGGTTTCTCTCCATGTCTGGTAAGAGTTAGCTTGATTTGCAGATGTGGACAGAAGGAGGCACTTCCCCTGGCCTCTCCCCCTCCCCCATCTCTGTGCCAAGGAAGTAAGGAGAGTTAGTGCCAGCTTGCCTCATTTAGCTCAGTAAGTACAGAGTGACTATGGTGGTGTCTCCAGGAGGCTTCACTTTATGGGCAAATGTGCCAATTTTGGATTTTTAATTGTTGTTATCTTTTTAATCGCTCATCATTTTATTATTGCTTCTTCTTACCCCTGTCCTCCGTGTTCCCATTCAGTTTATTGGCCTCTGTACTTTTTTAGAAGGCAATCAAGACTATGCTCTTAAGAAGCCTCTAACAGTCATTCTGTAGCTTCACTTAATAGTTTCATGAAGAATTTTCTTTTCAGTCAAAGCTAAGAGAGATATGTAGTAGGAGTTATGCAAATCTAGTTTGTGAACATCCAAGAATTCTTATATGATTTAATAATAGCAAATGTCATTTACTGTATAGATTCTGCATGCAGGGCTCCCTTCTTCCAAGGAGGCAGCCTATTATTTATGAGTGTATGGACCCTGGAGTTGCTTTGGGAAAAGGTGAACAGCACATAGGTGCTCAGTATTGGTAGAGGAACAAGGAAAGCAATAACTTCTGTGCCTACTTTCTGTCACTGACCCACCTTTATGCCCGTTTACTTCCCTGTGATCCTCTGCCTATTATAATAATACAAAAAGAGATGAGGAAGTGGCCTTAGAAGTCATCTGGGACACAGTTATTGATACTTACAAATCAGATGAAAAGTATGGATTCTCTATCCAGAAAAGTGAAATTATATAATTACCACAATTTGAATTTGATTTTAGAAGTTTTATGTGGCCCTTACAGAATCTGTGGACCCCAGGTTAAGAATCCATGACTCAGGAGTCCTACTGTCTAATTTACAAGTGGGAAGATTGAGGACTAGACTTTCCCCAGAATATAAAACTTGCAATCATAAATGGAGAGAGACTCAAACTCAGCTCTAGGATAGCCACTTTTAGTTCTCTGCCCTTTCTTTGAGTGTCAGGCTAGATGCCTCATTCCCATTCCCTGCCTTGAGTGCAGAACTCCATCAAATTGAGCTGTTGGAGGAGGTAGAAGTTGACAGAGGGGGAGTTTTGTGGGACCCCCCACTTCTAAACCATGCAACCAGGAGATTCAGGCAGAGACTATACCAAGAGCATTGATGAACTTGGTCAATTAGTTGAAAAAAATTGTTTTTTTAGACAAAATATGAAATCAATCATGTTTTTAGTTTTTAATTGGATCAGTCGGCTTATGCTCTATTGCAGTTTATCTGTTTTTTCTATATATTCAGCAGCACTAAAATAGGTCTTCTTCTTCTTGCTTTTATTTATCTTATTCTGAAGAAAGACCAGCTGAAACAAAGGTCAGAGTTTAAGGAAATTCTTTCATTGGCAACATCAAATATTTACTGAATTTCTACTTTATCCCGGCACTGAACCAAGTTCCTATCTCTGCCTACTGTGTTTAGAGACAGAAATGTCACTGATTTGGAAGGCTTTTCAATGGTAGAGATTACAATGGATTAAATCCTTGTCTAACTGGTTTTGCTTTTTCAGTCTTAAATGATGAAGAGATGAAGAGGAAAGATGAGAGTATAACCATTCATGGGCAAAGAATGTCTTATGTCACATACGAACATTCATGTGGCCTTCCTCTTGTGATTCAGCACGTCCCTGGAAGAAGCTGGGAGAGTCACTCCTCACATTTTGCTCTTCTTTCTGTAGGTCTTTCTTAGGAACCAGATCCTATAAGTGACCTGGGATTGAGGAGGCCCCAGATTCCCCCAATTGTAACATGACAATATGAAATACACCCATCTGGAAAGTTTAAACACGAGATCAATAAAGAGGCCTTCCACACAGGAAATAAAACAAAACAAAAACAAACTTCCAGGTATCCACACAGGGTAGGAGAAGTTACACCATTTATTGTAACAGGAAGCTCCAAACCCTGCCTTTTCTTCCTTGCACTCACGGTGAGATCAGCCGACTGCGGCTGGCACTGCTTGGGAAGACCCTAGGCAGTGTTTCCCAGATTTCGGGCTGTTGTATATGACTTTCATTATTTTTGTCAGGATAATTTTCTCTAAATTGACTAAGACTTCTTTTTAACTTAAGTAAATTTTTTCATTAGAAATGGAAAACCAGTATTGTTTATTATAACCAATCACTTAATAATATACCTGTAACTATTAAATAAAAATTACAGTGTGCCTTTAAAATCAGTTAGCATACAGCATATATTCACCCACCCTTCCTTTGAAATACCCTGGCCTTGGAGATCCCGGAAACTGAGGCGTAGGTCCCAGCTTGGAGACAGAAGGAGCCAGACAGAAGGAGCCAGGGAACTCTAGGAATGCAATGTGATGGGGTGCTTTTAGTTCCAGGTGTAAATCAGGGTGAGGATAATCAAGAAAACTGCCCGGCTCACAGAGAAACTGATGTGGGATTTGCTGGTTCTGCCCCGCCTGTTTTCTCCTCCCCACCTCGCTGCGTCTCCTGGCTTCGGCCCCACCTGTGCCTTGGGGTTCAGCCACAGTTTCCTTTTGGCCTCAATGTGGATTTCTGCTTTGGTTCTTGCTGTTTGGCCTTCTTTTTCCTGAAGGGCCTGGTGCTTGGACTGCCAGTTTTAAAGGGGAAGCCCTAGTCTTTTTATAGCTTCTCTCCCTGTCATTCCCTGGTTCCATTAATATCCCATTAGCTAAGTGCAGAGTGCTGCTTTCCCTCCTTCCTCGGCCTGAAGCAGTGACCCAGTTAGCAGGAGGCAGGAGCACGGGGCTCCTGTGCTTCTGTCAGCACTTCCAGGTCTCAGTGTGGGCCCAAGTTAGAGGGACCTGTACAGGGTGTTCTTGGTGGGGATTTAACACAGGGAGGTGTTTGCTGTTTTCCACACAGTCCGATGAAGAGCTGAGTGTTTGCAAAAGAAGCTTGGGAAAAGAAAAAACAGAATGAGCAGGTTTCCTGTTGATTTAGGCTCCGTAGGTGCCTGGGCAAGCCCCTGGGCTATGCAGAGGCCTCAGTTCCCTTCTGAGTAAGTGAAGTGGGTGAAAGGGACTGAAGCCCTCGGGCCTTCTCAACTTTGATTCTGCAGTTTCCCCCGCTCCCTGAACAGCAGCAGCTGAGGCCAGCAGCTGCCTGTTCTGGCCCTGGGACAGCCTCCTGGTGTCAGGTGGGGCCAGGGACCAGGTCCAAGGCCGAGGTGCCTCTGTCCCACTGCTGGAGGTCAGCTGTGGGAAGGAGGCTGGGCTGACCAAGCTGCTCTCACCTTTAGTGGTGACACTTGAAGCCAGGGCAGCTCTGTGCGGTGCAGCAGCTCTGGGTCAGGGTCAGGGGGGAGGGGGCGCAGCTAGGTAGGGAGGAGAGAACAGGCTGGGCAATCAGTGATCACCTGAGGGGAGTGCCGAGAACAGCAGTATGGAAGATACACAGCGGAACCTAGAATAGAGAGTTCAGCGGATCCCTGACCATGTCAACATTCTTTGATTCCAAGAGTCTAAAGACTCCTTATTTAACAATGAGTTTATGTGTCTCAAACCCTCACTTCCACATCCATTCCATACTCTCGTTGTTATTATTAGCAAACTTTCTACCTACTTTGTCAAGAAAATTGAGCTGCATTGACGAAGCTTCTCCTGGATACTTGGGTGCAAAAATGTCATACTGCCCTTAAAAAAAAAAAAATCAAGTCCAATGTTCTCCTTCCAGAGTGGCAATGCTCAGGAGCAGTCATTATGGGAGCCCTCTCGCTGGCATCCCCGGAAGATTGCTCAGTCCAGAAAATTTGGGAGAGTCCTCCCCTTTCCAGTCTACCATAGTTACAGCTTAATTGTTTATTGTCTAGGCCAGGATGTGTCTTCAAAGAGTGGAATCCCATCCCCAAATCCATCTACCCCACTCCATGCTTTGACCAACTCAGGCAAGGTAGCAAGGTTTTCAGGACCCCTCACAACCACATGCCACCTCTTTCAGAGATCTGCCATCTTTAAGGAACCGCTTCACGGAAGGGCCTGGCTTTTAGCCTCTTGCCCAAATTGCTACCACAAGCCCCTTTTTCTATTCCAGAAAAGTCACCCCCAAGGTCTTGCACTCACCTTCTTCAATACCAGCTCTACCTTCACTTCTTTGGGTACAAACATAGATAAACAGTTGGCAGTATAATGACCATTTATAGAATCGCAATTAAATCACCACTTCAAAGAAAAACAATGGAACTGTCATTCTGCTCTCCCAGAAACTTGCTTTCAGCCCCAGAAACATAAAAGCCATGCTAACCCTTTGAGGCAAGATCAGGAAAACACAACACAATGTCTGACTTGATTATTAGTTGAATGATCAATAGAAAGAGCAATTTTAAAAATATTCTCAATAAATTATCCTGCTACAGAGGCAATTTAACATGAAGCCCCTCAATTTCTTACCTCCTCCACTCCAAAATGAGCTGCATCCACACCCCTCATTACCTTTCTTCAGTTTCAGATGTTGTGCCCCCTTCATTCTGGGCCTGCCCCATTGTACTTGCCAAAATCAAGCTCCATAGTCATCCTCCCCCTAGAAACATCATCCTTTCCTCCCACAGGGTCATTCTCCCTTCACACTATAAGCTTATTTGTCTCCCTGCCATTCTTTTCTTTTTAATTGATTTTAGAGAGGAAGGGAGAGGGAGAGAGAGAGAGAAACATCAATGATGAGAGAGAATCATTGATCGGCTGCCCCCTGCACGCCCCACACTGGGAACTGAGCCCACAACCCAGGCATGTGCCCTGACTAGGAATCAAACCTGGGACCTTTCAGTTTGAAGGCCTACGCTCTATCCACTGAGCCAAACCAGCTAGGGCTCCCTACCATTCTTGAAAAATAAATCTATCTATGGTCTCATGTCCCCTGGAAAATGTTCCCTGTCTTCTTCCCTCTTATCCAAACTTCTTAAAAGAGTAACCTGTGCTCAGAGTGACCACTGCATGTGCCTTTCATTCATCTGCACCCCGGTGGGCTGGCTTCTGCTCTGATTCAGGCCACTATATTCTTCTACTTACAAAATCCAATGGACATTTTCCAGTCTTTACATTGCTCTATATTTCTGGGTATTTGGCATGTTGATTACATGTACCACCACTCCCAAAAGTAATATACTTTCCCAGTTTGTCTCATTCCTTCCTGTTCCTCCTTAGTCTTGAGCTTCTCTCTCTGCACCCACTACTTACAGGTTAGTGTCACTGCTCTTTTCATAACTGATACTCATCTTGGGTGAATTTATCCACACTCAGGATTTTAATTGCTGCCTATATGCTAATGATTCTCTAATTCAATCTCCAACTCAGATTTCTTCCCCCAACTTCAGACTCACCAATTCCATTAACTGCCAGGCACCTTAACTTGTGTCCTCTTCAGGTATTTCAGATTTGATTTCTCAGAAACTAAGTAACATTTCCCTGCAATCTCTCTCTGTTTGTTGTCTCATCTTCTCTTTACCCAGTGACCAAAGTTTTAAAATATGAGCCTTGACTTTTCTCTTTTTCTCATCCCTTCATTACAACCTAATGGTTTTCTCTCCTATGAGTTTTTCAAATCCGTCCTCCATTCCACTCCTATATCAAATGTGCCTTCTCTTGCATGGAAAAATACAACAGCCTCCTAACTGGCCTCCTGGTTTCCAGACCTGCTCCCCTCCATTCTGCTCTTTCCAGAGCTATCAGAGTGATCCATATAATGCACTTTTGATCCCATGGCTTCCTGGCATCTACATGAGGAAGTTCAGCTTCTTTCCAGGCATGCGCGGCCCTCCGTGGCGGTCTCTTGCCTACTTTTCAGGCCGTGGTTTGGATTCCAGCAGCAGCAGCACTCACTGGCAGTAGTTCTCTGCACGCATCCGTTCTCCCTCTGTTCTTTGCTTCTGCCTTTAAAATTAAATGTTTTCCTTCCGAGTGTTAGGTTGATCTTACAAAGGAAGTTTCAAGTTCATTTTATGTTAAATATTAGCGCCTGTGTGCTTGGGGAGAGAGGGGAGACTGGAAGAGGCCCTCCCAGCCACATACACATCTCAGTCTCTTCCTCCCCTACACAGGGTCCTGGGCCTGAGTTATTTGTGTGTCAGTTTGATTTAGAGCTGTTAATAAGTATGTATAAGTATGTCAAACGTTTCAGGTTTTCACTGAAGGGAGTTCTTCTAAACTCAGGGACTCTGTCTGTTACAAAGAGAGCACTGCCCTCTAGAGGTGGCTTCCAGGGAAGGAACACATCAAATCCACGCTGTTAAAGCATCATGTTGTTTCTCATGTGAGGCAAATTTTATAATAAGACCTATACTGTTACTGCTATCTGTCCAGATGGTGCTTTCCCAGATAAATAGTTCTGATTCATAATGTTTTATTTACTTCAATAGTAGTGTTTGGGGAGAATGCACACAACATACCTCGAAGAACACTAATAGAGGACTCAAATTCTGTGGGAGCCCTGGTTCTCCCATTAATGTCTGTGAGCTTAGCTCTCTCACGGGTTAGTCAAAGAGAACAAGATTCCATCCAGAAAACTGAATCATCAGAAAGTGTATTTGGGGAATAAAACTAGAAACAGAAATGTCAGTGAATATTTCTTATACACTAAGTATATGTGAGGCACTAGCCTAAGAGCTGTTTTGCAGAAGTTGTGTGTTTACATTTGATCTTTAGAAATTTAAATGAAAATTATTTGGGGAAAAAATTTGAAAACACATAAGGTTTTAATTTAAATGGATGAGTTTAACCCTGATACCATGAAAACCTGAAAATGAAACTGAGCTAAAACAAAAGTAAAACTTAATCTGGAGTTTCCAAGAGTCTATTCCAATATGAAAACAAAAATGAATCTTAGACACACACACACACACACACACACACACACACACACACACGCACGCACTCACTATAATTTGCCATTAAGCTCTGGCATAAACCCCCGTTAGTCCCTGATTTCCCATTCCCTTATTTTTAACCAAGAGAAGTAAAAGGAAGTCTTTTATTTAATGATAAGATCTCTATATATCTATGTATAATGATTGATGATAGGTAAAATTTTATTTATTATCTTACAATGGCAATTGACTCATGAGAATTTCCTAGTATGCTAGAGAAAGGGGAACATGATAAGGACACCTTTTATGTTCATAGTCACACTGGGAGGAAGATGCCCCAAAGCTCAGAACACGGGAGCTGGGAGACAGGAGGAATCTGGGGACATCGGGTGAATCTTCTGTCATGCAGGGCGCCACATCTGTATACTATGCTTACAATACTTCTGTGCAGTGCAACATTAATGCCCTCTTTGGCATCCAACTCCTTATATGAAAGATACCACCACGATCAGAGCTGGACTGCTGAGTTAGGAGACCTGAACAGACTGAATGTAGAAATCTTTGGGCCTGATTTCTGACATCAAGCCAATCACTTTACCTCTTTCTTCACCAGTTTTGTGTCTCTAACTTTACAAAGTCCTGTGCACATTATTAGAGAGATATACCTAAGAGAGTACCCCATACATTTTGAAGACATTTTTACTTGCAATTCTTTCTTATGATTTTTAGCCTAGACTACTCAGAATTCCTTGCTGGAGGCACAGCTAGAAAATAAATCTTAAAATGAGAAATGAAAGAAGTGAACACTTTACTAATAGTGTCCATAGTTTTGTTGCTGAAAGTTGTGGCATAACCATTGCCAGACCACAATCATTAATTAATTCTCAGCATCATCTTCCCAGTGTTCGGCTGGAGACACCAAAACAACAGGAACCAAAAGCAAGGGCCTAGTTGACCCTGCTCTGGTATTTCAAATGCATTTCAGAGCTTAGTTTCAAATGTTGTGACAGGAAGAATCTTTGCGTGGTGTTACATAATTCTCTGATTTATGACTTAAGGCTAGATGCCACTTGATGTACTTTCATCTGACCTCTCCAGGCTTCACTTCACTTACTGTTCTCTTCTTCCTTCATAATCCTGGTTTACTATATCAACAGAACTTCCTATGAGAGGACTGGGTGTGGTCATATTGTAGGTAACTCATGGGCCTAACAGTCTATTTAGATAATGACAAGTATTGAACACTGAGTCTGGATGGGGGAAGTTGTTCTTATCACTTCTCCCTCAAAGTAAACTGCTCTGAGAATCAGCCTGCAGAAACTGAATTTGCAACATGCAGAAATGTAATTTGGTGGCTGGCCTTGCGGCTCTTTCTGTGGCATATCCTGTTGCTCTGCCTAGAGGTGAGCCCCTGGGGGGAGGACATGTGGTGAGCTAGGACGCCCTCCCAGAAGCCCGGATAATTGGAAATTCAGCAGGACGTCCTGTTCCTGGGAGACCTGCTGCCTGGTTGTTTGTTCTCCAGAGACTTGGCTCTCTGTGTTCTTGCCCAGACCTTTGTACCTTGGCAGGGCCACTTCTGGTGTTTTCTATCTTAATCCATGTGCTATTCTGGCCCCCTGGGCGACTTGGTTTTGTGTGTATGTTGTGGGGTGGAGGCTGCATGGACTGCCCGGCCATGCACTTGCCCATGGACACTCCATTAAGTTTCAGAAGCAGCAAAAGAATATGCACTTAAGTTGGACATAACAGCTATTACTTGAGCAAAAATCTAACAACATATCTTAATTCTTGCTTAAATAATGAGGAGCCAAGGTCTCTGGTGTTAATGATGATTATTAACATTTTTGACTATTACCAGATACCAGTGCTAAATACTTTTAGCCACACAACTTGATCTGAACAGTACATGCCAGAAGAGCACAGTCAGAGGCTTTTGAAAAACACAGTGCCAAGGGAATATGACAAAACGATGTCCGAAAGTCATTCAGACATCTTGGTGCCTTGGTATCTGCATCTATAAAATAGAACCTAAATGTAAAAACAGCATGAATAACAAAACCTTCCTCACTGAGGTTTTGTGAAGGATACCGGGTAGTCATGAAGTATTTTAAGTCTCCCAGAAGGAGGGCCCATTTTCTAATTACTGGTTAGAAAATGGCATGCTGCTATAAATGGGAAATAGAAGAGTGGCAGAGCTAAGTGGCGAGGCTAGCATCACACAGTGAGCTGGGGAAAACCTCAGAGTAGAGGGAGATCCAGATTTGTCTAATCCAGAAACGTAGCCACATCTGGGGAAAGCCCCAGAGTTTAAGTGACAGGGGCACCTGACATAGAACCTGAAGTCACAGGCATGTAGACAAATAATACTACTAGACTTGCCAACACTGGTGTAGTCCCACCAGGCCTTGTCTTTGGAGGAGAGCTGAGGTGTGTCCTGTGGTTGACTTGCAGGTGCAGGGAGCAGGCAACCCTCTGGGAATTCCCCCAGGTTCCTTGGTGACAGGGGGAGAGGAGTAGGTGGAAAGAGACAAAATGTGTAGAGCTCTGTGCAGTGGGATCCTATTTTCAACCCAAAACACTTAACGTCTTGCCTGAACTCAGGGGCCTTTCAACTGGGAAGGCTTGATGGCAATTGGTTATGAAACAGGAAAAGATGACTGGGTAAGACTTTATAAGCAGTCACTGCGAAGAGAAGGAAGAAATCCAGGCAAGCTTTAGTCTTTGCTGTTTGCCTCAGGTTATATTTCGCAACACATAATGGCAACAATTAAACAAGGACACAGTATTATCTCATTTGTGCTGTTGTCTTCCCAGGATATGGAACATTTTCTGTGGGAGCCCACCTTTATCTCTAGGAGCCTGTGGCAAATAGTTCTGTGTCAGCTCAGGTCCTTTTGTAGAAGAGTTTGATGCTGAAAGAAATTGGCACCTTCTACCCTCACCCCCCTCTTGTGGTTAATGTGTTTTTCATGTTTGTTCTGAGTTGCATTAGTCTGGTTTAGTTTTTATACCCATTAATTATTAATGAGTTAGTAACTCAATGGTCCTGGCTTTGAATCTCTGGAATCATTGGTTCTTAGTAATAACTGAATCAGCTTGTTGGCTCTCAGTGGACTCTGAAATCCAGTAACATTCATGGTGTGTTTATTTACTTGGATGGTTATTGGATCCCAGTAGGAGAAATGGCTGGAGAGAAAAATCCAGTCAAAGCTTCTTCGGTTGCCAAGAGAACTCTAGTTCCATAGTCTCTGCTCTCATTGCAGCACCACACTTCCTGGGAGAATGCTACTGCCCCCTTTTATCATTTGGCTTTACATCTTCCATAACCAGTTAAGCATGTTTAGACTTGCTCTAAGTTCTATGAAGTACATGCTAAATTGATTTTCTAATTAGAAATTAATTTACTTTATAGCTATGACTCTATATGCTGAACCTTTTGCAGCATGATAGTGAAACTTAACTGAGCAGTCAGTAATTTATATGCAAAAGCTACCATCGCCACGCCACATACACCACGGGAAATATTAGTGTGTATTCTTAAGATATATTTAAATGGGGGGAAATTAACAGAAATAGTGCTGTAGAGAAATCCTGACTCTAGAATTAATAAAGGTATATTTTGTTAAGCCCAAATGCCTACAAGATTATATACAGAAGAACAGTTTGTGCATGACAGGTAAATAATCATGATTCTCAGTGGGAATTATTTGCATTTTAAATGTTACAAGAAATGGAGAGTAGTGTCTTATTTGTCCTCTTCTCATTTTATAAAGGATAGTTTACCATACATTTAACTCAAGTTTTTAAAAATATATATATTTTTATTTATTTCAGAGAGGAAGGGAGAGGAAAAGAGAGATAGAAACATCAATGATGAGAGAGAATCATTGATCAGCTGCCTCCTGCATGTCCCACACTGGGGATTGAGCCTGCAACCTGGGCATGTGCCCTGACCAGGAATCAAACCATAGCCTCCTGGTTCACGGTCAACACTCAACCACTGAGTCATGCCTGCTGGGCTAACTCAAGTGTTTATCTTCAAAATGTTACCCTAAAAATCTTGGTCATGATCTCCTTTTGTTCTATGTCCTCCTGTCTATCTCTTGTTTTTGATGTTTTTGTTGTTTTGGTTTTGTAAAATCAACTGTTATATCTGATTGAGTAAGGCTCAAGATAGTATGTATATGCTTTTCTGAAAGCCAGCCTGAAGGTTGAATTAGCAACTGAAATTGAAGTATCATTCTTGTGTCAGGGTAGCAGCCCACAGTCTTCCTTAATATAGTGATTCCCATTTACGTATGCTATCCTCAAACCACCCCTACTATAACGTTTTTAATGTTTTTTTCTTTTAAGTGGTATATCTTTCACTTAAATAAACTTTCCTTAAATAGAACTTCTAGATCATGACTTTAGATGGAAAATCAGTATCCCCAGCCAGAGTAGATGCTAACCATGGAGACATGAAGAGAACAATAAAATATTATTGAATTCTAGCTCGAAACTGGAGCTTGCTAGGCCTATGGCATTCTCTCTCTCTCTCTCTCTCTCTCTCTCTCTCTCTCTCTCTCTCTCTCTCTTATAGTGTTAAAGATGTACTAAGGAAACTAAGTGGAGACTTTCTCTAGACATAATGAGCAGTGTAGGGAAACAGAAAGGGAGAACTTTTTACATGGGATTTAGTGGTATTAACGCCCTTTCTTACTCCAAATCATCTTCACCTAAGAAATCAATGCCCCAGTAAAACCAACTCAAGTCCCCTAAGTTTAATAATTGGAGGTGGTAGTGTATAACTCTACAAATGAAGCCAAGCTGGACCCATGGCTCTTTTTGTCCAAGATTCTTTTTCTGGGGATTCTGAGTGCTGCTGCCGCCACTGAGATGGCCTCCAGCTGTGCCTTCCTGCACATTCTGGTTTGAGCATGCACACAGGCTCCCTTCCCTACTTCCTCTGAGGACACCTGAGAAGGGACTGGAAGTTTAAATAAGACTTTATAAACAAATGGGATACCAAAAAGGAAATAAACAGGATAACTTAATTTGCCTTTTTATCATTGGCGTGGAGTTGCCCTGAGGCAGTGGTCTAATTAGCATGCATGGACATCACCTGGAGGGCTTGTTAAACTACTGTGCCGGGCCCACCCCCAAGTATTCTGGTTCAGCTGGTCTGGGGTGGGGCTGAGAATCTACATTTCCAACAAGTGCCCTGGTGAGACGAGAATGAGGCGGGGAGACCACGGAGCAGAGGAGCCCCACTGCTGCCTGGCTTGACTGCCTGCCCACCCTTAAGCCAGGCCCATATTGGAGGTATGTGGAGAGACTCCTTAAGGGAAAGATCATAATTCTAAAATGGAAAGGCAGCTAGCTTCATAATAAACATGGAACTGAATTCTCTTTCTCTCGAGCTAGCGTCTCCCTCTTATTGAGGTCACCCAAACCATGTTTCCTCAATTCTAAGGTGCACATTTCCTGTGTTTTCAAATCATTGAAATTGCCATATGTTTCACTGTTGGTCACGTTGCAAATGCCTGAATCTACAGAAACCTGGTTGTAGTTGTTTAAGTTGTCATTGCTTCATGAGCTATGTGCATTTTGGGTATACTACACGAGTGGGTTTTATTGCCAATTTAAATTGTCTTTAAAATTATGATACTGTGATTAAGCATTGAAACAAAAAAATTATTGTGTACGAAGGAAGAAAAGCATGGGAATAGGGCAGTGGGGCTTACATTTGTTGTGGAAGCAAGTATTTTGTCACTAGAAAATTATTGCAATTCTATATTTTTACAAAGAGCTATAACAGTTTTATTTTAAAATAGCAACATTTACATCACACTCATACATAATTTTAAATTATGTAAATTACAGTGAAAAAAGTTAATCTCACCTTAAAAATAAGGCAAACATGGATTTTTAAAATTCTCTTAGGAGATACAAAAAAATGAAATAAAATAAGGTGAAGCCCCCAGCTCTAGATTACAGTTTCCCAAATGGTCCTCACAGTACTGGCAACTGGACAAAATAAAGTCTTTAACTGTCCGTGGCAAACTGAGAAAGTAAGGACAATGTATCAGTTTCTCTTTAATGAAGCTAAATGTTTTCAGTTTAAAGGTCTGTCCTATATTCTGAAATTAGGCCCTTTCTATATTTTTGGAAGAGAGGGAGTTAAAATATTCTTTAATTTCAAAATTATGATGTTAATACTTAATAGGCTTTTTTGAAAATCCTTTTCCACATTTTCTTTTAAAGCAACAACCATATGCTTTACAGCAGTGGTTGGCAAACTGCGGCTCGCAAGCCACATGCGGCTCTTTGGCCCCTTGAGTGTGGCTCTTCCACAAAATACCACGGCCTGGGCAAGTCTATTTTGAAGAAGTGGCGTTAGAAGAAGTTAAATTTTAAAAACTTTGGCTCTCAAAAGAAATTTCAGGCGTTGTACTCTTGATATTTGGCTCTGTTGACTAATGAGTTTGCCGGCCACTGCTTTACAGCTCCAACATGAGAAGGCTACCCATAAATGTAATGATAAAGCCGAGTTTCATTTTCCGAGATACACACAAAAGTATTGGAAAGCAAATTTCTGAGAAAATATGACATAAGTTTCAAAGACAGGGCTGTCATTTTAGGCATTGCAGCAATTTAATTAGTATTATTTTTCTTAGTGGTCCAGAAACAGTGGTGTGATGTACAAAGGGTGATGCTTTAGATTTGATCAAACATTTACCTCAGCACCCATGTCAGCCAATGCTCAATACATGTGTGCTGCAACTGAAGGCCTTGGACTGAAACGCCTGCTTGGAATCCAGCGTTTTACGTTTACCCTGGTGGCCTCTGTAGAACTCATTGTCCTGCCTTTGTCAGGGTGGTCACTTTAAGGCAGATCCACATTTTAGGTGAATTGGGAGACTGGCCCAGGAACACTATTAAAGAGTACAAGCCCTAAAGCAGTAAAAATATTAACACACAGTTCCTGCTGGGAGGCAGTAATATAGGAATGGGGGGTTGATATGGGAAATCAGAGTAAATAGCCTATGGACTATGACCTAATGAGAAATTAAACATGCTCTATCTTTTCTTTATGTCCTCGTTTATTTGTGTTTGGGTTTGTGGGGGATATGCTGGCTTAATTTGTGTCTGATGATTGTATTCTTCCTGGGAGAAATGGAACAAGTGATTAATACCAGGAAAGAGATGAATGGAGGCAGAGCCAATACTCATTTTCGGTGTGGAGCACAATTTCCTGGGCCAAATAATATTTGGAATTTGTTTGTATTGGTTCTTTCATTATTACTTGCACAAACAGAGCTGGAAAAACAGATCAAGTATTAAGACACAGAATCTCATGTTTTAATGTCTTATAGACGCAAGGGGTCAGCATTTCAACACAGATGATCTGTGGCTGGCTTGCCTTTCAGATTCATTTCTGTAGCTCCACGCTGGCTTGTGCTTCTGGGTATGAGGGTGAGTAGAAACATGAAATTCAGTTGTATTTTGCAAATCACTCTATTTTCCAGTGTAAAATTTTAACAACTCTCTTTTATATTGAATCATCTGCTAATTGCCTTGGGAAATGATACCTAATAGTGAATTTTCCCAGTCTGCTGCTCCCAGGGTTTCAGCAAGCTTCAGTGACCTCCTGATTTACATAAATTGTCCTTAATCTATGTTTGCTTAATAAATGTGTTGGGTGATTTTCTGGACTGCACTATTGGTGCCAATTTGCCAGGAAAGGGGGCTATGGGAGCAGTGAGATTGTATTTTCATTCTGGGTTTATTTGGGGCTTTTGACTTAGCAATGAGTTTCATGATCATGACTTGTATCTTTGATCTGCCTTTCCACTTGTCATTCCTAACTCAGCACAAATACATGATATCTCTTGGGGCATGCTATGTTTTTTCCCCATAATTAAAATTTTACATAGTAAAATTCACTCCTACTAGTGAACATTTCTGAGTTTAGACAATGAATAGTTCTGTAATTGTACCACCATAGTTAGGTAAATTTCTATTACCCCAAAATGTTTCTGTTTTCTGCACCTTTCTGACCTGTTAACCTTTCCAGAACAATATGAAAATGGGATTATAGAGAATGAGAACTTTAGTCTAGATACATACTGTCACTTAGAATGATTCATTTGAGATTCATCTATGTTGCATGTACTAATAATTTGTTGAGGTTTTTTGTTTATTTGATTTGCTGGCTAGTATTTCATCATGTGGATATACCACAGTCTGTTTATCCTCTCACAAGTTGAAGGACATTTGAATTATTTCTGGTTATTGGTGATTATGAATAAAGCAACTATAAACATTTACATACAGGTTTTTCTGTGAGCATAAGTTTTCATTTCTCTTGGGGTGAGGGATAATTTAAAATATTCTTTAGTTAAAAATTATGATGTTGCCCTGGCCGGGCATCATCTGTGCCCTGAGAGGTCTCTGGTTCAATTCCTGGTCAGGGCACATTCCCAGATTGTGGGCTTGATCCCCATTGGGGTGTGGAGGAGATGGCCGATCCATGTTTTCCCCTTGCATTGATCTCTCTGTCTCTCTCTGTCTCTCTGTCTCTCTCTCTCTCTCTCTCTCTCTCTCTTTCCCCCTCCCTCTTCTGTCTCCCTTCCTCTTTCTCTAAAAATCAATAGAAATATTTTAAAAGTATGATGTTAAAGCATAATAAGCTTTTTTTCCTTTTGCACATTTCCTTTTAAATTGGAAATTATTGGAAGCATAATTTTTCTCTGCTGATTTTTTTCTGCAATAGTAGGTTGGTTCAATAATAAATGTAAGACATTTAAAAAAATAAAATAAAATAACAGCTATGTGATTTACAGAGCCAGAACAAGGACACTACCCATAAGCAGTTACTGAGATACTCAGAAGTGTGGCCGACAACTTGCTAAGCATTACAGTCCAAAGCACCTAGGAGTGGAGTTGCTGGATCAAAGGCACTTGTTATTTGCAATTTCTTAATCATTCTCTTTAAAACCCTCCAAACATTCATGAAAATTGTATACATGTATAGAATCTAGATTCCTGCACTCAGAGAATGTTTGTGCATCTGTGTTTTAGACTAAAACAGTAATAACATTTTTAAGCCAGAAGAAATCTTATTGCAGTTAGACCTTAATTTATAAGTGAGCAATGTGAGGCCAACAGAAAGGAAGGGGTTTCCTCAAGGCTATTTGCTAACCAGTCATAACTAGATCTCTGGTCTTCTGGCATTGTTTCCAGGACTTTCAACTTTAATTTCCTTACCATTTGATAAATAACTATATTGGCCCCAAAATAGAAGTAGCAATAATAATTGTTAGTCAACAATGTATGCTTTGATAATGTTTCCAATTTATTAAAAGTATTTTTACATTGGCCAGAACCTGCCCCTCATTAGCCTTTCTCATCTCTGTCAACAGCATCACCATCTTCTCATTACTCAGTCCAGAAACGTCATTATTATTATTTTTTTAATATATTTTTATTGATTTCAGAGGGGAAGGGAAAGGAGGAGAGAGAGAGAGAGAAACATCAACGATGAGAAAGAATCATTGATCAGCTGCCTCCTGCATGCCCCCCACTGGGCACACAACCCAGGCATGTGCCCTTGACCAGAATTGAACCTGGGACCCTTCAGTCTGCAGGCTGATGCTCTATCCACTGAGCCATACCATCTGGGGCAAGAAACTTCATTTTTATCTTTGATGTTCGGAGGTGAAAATTCCCTCTCAGAGAAAGCATTCAATAAATATTTGTTGAGAGAAAGAATATTTGAACATATACACTTCAATGTCTAAAATCTGGCATAATTCCCACTGCTTTCATATCATAGGTTGAAAAGACTTTCATGTCAATCATCAGTCTCAAATACTTGGCATGTAAAACATTGGATGCCTTTTGGTGTGCTGTTTAATTTTAATAATTGACCATATTTTATAATACAATAGGAAAGATTATATTTTATTATTCATTTTCCCCTTTCTTCATGAGCTATTTATAAAGGTCTTATTAAGTGCTAGGCACTGTGCTAGCGTTGGTGACAAAGATGTCTGCAAGAGTGGTATCTCCTCAGGGAGTTTATAGTTTGGAAGGGAAGTCAGAACAAATAATGACAAATATTTCCTGTCATGTTAGTGCTATGGGATGTGTAGCAGGTGGATTTAACTTAGTATGGAAAGGGATCGGTAAAGCCTACAGAGGGAGTGACAGCTGAGGGGTCTCAGAGGAGGACAGCAGTCATCAGAGAAGGAATAAGGGGATGCACATTCCAGGCACAGGGAATGGTGTGTGAGAGGTAGGAAGGAACATGGTGCATTGAAAATAAACAACAACCAAAACCCTGGATGAAGGACAGGGTTGGGTCAGGGTGAGTGATGTGAAGAGTGATATAAAATGGAACTCAAAAAGCAGGCAGGGGCTAGGTCCTGGGGACTTCAAAGGCCAACAACAAGAGGAAGCAATTTAAAGATTTCAATAGGAAAATGACAATTAAATTTTTACTTTTCAAATAAGAGTTTGGCTTCTTTGAGGAGATTGTTTGAAGAAGGTCAGAATGAATGCACAAGTGGAAACAAGTTAGAGGCTATATTCAGAATCTGTTACTGCATCAGAAATTTCTCCAGTACAACAAACACTGTCTCACAGTTGTGTGTTAGGAGTACATGCACAGCTTAGCTGGTTGCCTCTGGTCCAGGATGGCACAGAGCAGCACTCAGGTGTCAGCCAGGGTGCTGTCCCTCTGAAGCTCATCTGAAGGAGGAGTCACATCCCTGCTCACTCCTGTGGCTGTGGGCAGGATTCAGTTCCTCTTGGACTGTTGGACTGAGGACTTCCATTCCTTGCTGGCTGTTGCTGGAGGCTTCCCTCAGTTCCTTGTCATGTGGGTCTTCCATTAGGGTAGTTCAAACATGGGAGCTGGCTTCCCCAGAGTGAGCGAGTGAGAGACTGAAAGACGAAGACCACAGTCTTCCTGTAACCATTCAGAAGTGACTTCCCATCATTTTTCCTATATTCTATTTTAGAAACAAATGGAGAGAGGATTACTCAATGGTGTGAATACTAGACGGCAGAGATCATTGGGGATAATTTTAGAGGCTGCCACCATGCAGGCCATTGCAATATCCAACTGAGAAATGATTCAGTTGATTTGGGTGGTGGCAGTAGGATTAGAGAGGTAACAATATTGCTTCTCTTGGAAGATTGGAGCAATATTTAGAAGACTGATAGCTGGTTGGATGTGGTGGGTAAAGGAATGAGAGAGTTTAGAGGAGACCCCAGAGTACAGGCTTGAGCCTCGGAGGTAGCACTATTCCCTTGTGATGATAAGTTGTGGGAAGGGAGGGCCTGGAAGTGCAGTTTTGGATATTTTAGGTTTTAGATGCCTGTGAGGTATCTAATGTGAATATCAGCTGGGTGTTTATGTATTCCTATTTGGAGCTCATAAAAAAGTTATGGATCAGATGACAGATTTAATATTTGTCACCATGGAGATGGTAATTAAAGCCAGTCTGTGATCTGGTTCCCCAGAACCACAAATTTCCCAAGAGACAAGTGGGTCACTGGGAATGAGAAGAGTGGATTCCTTCTAATTGTACCCCTTAGCTCCCTTATTCATGTATTCTACCTGTTGGAGACAGAGCAACACAGTGACCATTGGCACAAGGTGTGTTACATCCTGAAGGCAATGCTTCAGTCTCATAGGGTGCCATCAGCAAGCTGGGACTTAGATGTCGCTTCAGGAGACTGTTCCAATCTCTGCCAGGACAGCAGTGTCTGGATTATGCAGTATGTGGGAGATCAGCAACAGTCTATTTTCAGTTTGTACCAACATACCAAGCTGATCCACCTATGAAATAGGCCTGTTTTTTCCTTCCTCCATCATTGGGTGGTTCTCAGGTATATATAAGAACCTTTGTAGCACACCCACATCTCTGGGCCTTTACTTATTTTCCTCAGAATTGCACTGAGACTGTTCTGACAACTCTATCTTATTTAATGTGAGCCAGCTCCCCCATCACAAGGTAGTAGCAGCCATCCCAGAAATGTGTTAAGACTACCGCCAATGCCCCAAGGAAAGTCCTCTGGAGGGCCATTTAAATAAAAGCAGACTAAAACCAGGGAAGAGGCTCACAGAGTAGTAAAGATGATTTGAGGGGAACTGCAGACCGACCATGGTGTTTACTGCTAAGCCATAGGAGTAAACACCATGGAGGATGATATGGAGAGAGGGTAAGGGGAGAAGAGTAAAGAACTTAAGACAGAGCCTTTCATACAAGACACCAACATTCAATGGTCGATGAGAGTAACATAAAGAGTTTGGGAGCAAGGATTAGAGCAGGGATGAGGTCAGGGAGGAGAAAACACAGTAATCAAAGCCTCTGCTATGATTTTTTTTTCTGGTGTCCCTTTTTTTAAACCAATAAAGATACCATTTTTTTCTATTCATCAGTATAAACTGTTCCTTACTGAAGGCACATCAATTGGGATGATTTGAAATGAAATTTAATTTTAAGTGAAATGAAATGAAAATAAATCTTAACTGGAATTTATGTTAATTGGTTGCTCATGTCTAAACTGAGTTATTGCTTTTATGGATACATTCATATTTGGGCATTAATATAGTTTACCATTCTGCTGTGATTATAACTAAATATGATCATCTCTCTCCTTGACCTCACTCTCATATGAATGAATGTTTTGCTGCAATTTTTAAATGATCTACTTTTTGTTTTTAAGTGCAACATATATAACTTCTCATCAGAAATTGGCTACAGATATTTTTTTCTCCCATTTCTATCAGGAGACCTAATTGTTATCATGAGTCTTTCAAAGAGCACGTGGGTCAGAAGAGACATAACTTATGGAGAAAAATAGACATACCTATACCTTTAAATGTAAGGGCATATTTGCAGCTGAGGAAGTTTCACTATTGTCAATTGCATAGTTCATTAAATCTGAATAGGCACATTGAAAAATAAAGATTGAAAAGTAGATTGACTTCAAATTGTTATGAGAAGAGTATGTTTAGTGCCTGGACTTCCTTCTCTAAGCAATAGGCACTGGTGTTGGTGACTATCACTCTAAAAACTGAGCTTTAATAAAGTATCTCTTGCTGCTGCATTAAAACTGGAGTTGAAAAGGAGACATTGGTGACAAAAAACTGGGAAGCTAGTGAAATTGTCTAGGTGATGACTACCATGAGTCTGATCTACACAGATGACCAGGAATATAAAGATGGTAAAAGGAAAAAAATAAAACTCACAAACTTCTTCTCTACTTTTCAACACTTCTGAAAGCACATGTGTGGCCTATCTTTCCATACGAACCAATTTTTCAACTCTGAGCACAAATTAGGTGTACAATTCAATTATGACACTAACTACCTGAAGTTAGCTCAGACTCCACAGGGTAAGAGTTCAGTTCCATAAGAGTGACCTTCAACTTCAGATGCCAATCACAAGTCCAGGTTGTTACCTGTGGTCCTGACTGATCAGCTATAAATTAGAGATTCACATTCCCCTTTCAGGTTTAATAATGTGTTAAAACAGCTCACAGGCCTCAGCTGGTTTGGCTTAATGGATAGAGTGTCAGCCTACAGACCAAAGGGTTCCGGGTTCGATTCCTTGGTTGCAGGTCTTCCCCGGCCCAGGCCCTGGTCAGGGCTCATGCAGGAAGCAACCAATCGATGTATTTCTCTCACATTGATGTGTCTCTTTCTCTTTCCCCCTCTCTTCCACTCTCCCAAAAATTCAATGGAAAAATATCCTTGGGTGAGGATTAACAAAGCAAAACAATACAAACCCAGCTCATAGGACTTAAGAAAAAAATTTACTTACTTAGATTATCAGTTTATTATAAAAAGATACAACTCTGGAACAGCCAGATGAAAGAGATACACAAGGCAAGGTATGAGAGAAGTGCCTTGGAGCTTCCATGCCCTCCCAGTACCTCCATGAGTTTACCAACCTGGATTCTCTAAACCCCTTTAGTTAGGCTTTTTATGGCGGCATCATTATTTAGGCATGATGGATTAAATCATTGGCGATTGGTGCTTAACTCAACCTGCAGGCCCTCTCCCTTCACTGGAGTTCAGGGGGTGGGAATGAAAGCTCCAACCCTCTTAATCACTTGCTTGATTCCTCAGGCAATCAACCCCTTTCTCCAAGAGTCACTTCATTCGCATGAACTCAGGTAGGGTTGGAAGGGGCTTATTATAAATTTAAAAAAAAAAAATGCTTTCCATCCCTATTGCTTCAGAAAATCCTAGGGTATTAGCAGCTGTGTGCCAGTAACTGCAGTCAAAACCAAAAATATATATTTCTTATTATATCACAATACTAGAGGCCTGGTGCATGAAATTTGTGCATGGGGCGGGGGGGAGTCCCCTCAGCCCAGCCTGCACCCTCTCTAATCTGGGACCCCTTAGGGGATGTCCAACTGCTGGTTTAGGCCCGATCCCAGGGACATCCGTCACAATCCTAGACCGCTGGCTCCTAATTGCTCACCTGCCTGCCTGCCTGGTTGCCCCTAACTGTCCCCTCCGCTGCCAGACTGATTGCTCCTAACTGCCTCCCTGCCGGCCTGGTCGCCTCTTACTGCCCCCGCCCCCCTCTCCCCCTGGCAGCCTGTTCACCCCACACAGCCTGATTATTCAGTCATTTGGTCATCCCTCACTAACCCCCTGGTCGGAGGAAGCCATCTTGTGATGGTGTGAGGGTCAATTTGCATATTACCTATTTATTATATAGGATTACAGATGAGGATGGGGTACATTGTGGATTTACAACTCACACTTGATTGGCAACTGACTAAACTGCCTGATTTGTCACATCATACTGGAAGGGTCATAATTCCTGACCTGATGTTTTTCACTACTCCCACTTCAACTTCCACTTTTCTGAGCCATGCAGAGTTTGTGTTCAAAGGAACAGCACATTTACTGACACCTGTAACATTAGAAATGAGGAATGGAGCCCTAGCTTGTTTGGCTCAATGGATAGAGCGGCAGCCTGTGGACTGAAGGGTCTGGGGTTTGATTCTAGTCAAGGGCATATGCCTGGGTTGTAGCTCAATCCCCAGTAGTGGGCATGCAGGAGGCAGCTGATCAATGATTCTCTCTCATCATTGATGTTTCTAATTCTCTCCCTCTCCCTTCCTCTCTGAAATCAATAAAAAATATATTTTTTAAAAAAAGAGGGATGGAAAACAATCGTATAATAACCCTTGCACAATCACATTGGAACTGATTTTTCCAGCCTGAAAATGGCTTTTGGTTCCCCCTGATGACATTTGCACACCTTCATTATAACTAAAGAACCTTGGTAACCATGTCACACATTTTCCTGTGGTCTGAAACACATTAATTTAATGAGATAATGACCTTTATTTATCTACAAAATGTGACACCATTAGCTGTTAACCAAACAGAGTAAGGTTGAGACAAGCACTTGGAACTTTGAATCTCAA
The DNA here is from genome assembly GCA_026230045.1 of Corynorhinus townsendii. Classification (NCBI taxonomy): domain Eukaryota; kingdom Metazoa; phylum Chordata; class Mammalia; order Chiroptera; family Vespertilionidae; genus Corynorhinus; species Corynorhinus townsendii. Next base: position 29,481,718 of record JAPDVU010000012.1, read on the forward strand.
AATTTAGATTTTTTTAAAACAGCACCTGGACAAAATGCACAGAAATTTCCTCTATTACTAGGTATTTTGATTTAAGAGTAGATGCATTATGACTCTGGTTGAGTGGCTATATTAGACTGTACAGCTGTTTACTAATATTCAGTGCCCCACTTGCAAAAAAATTATACTCATCTGACCCTTTGCAGTTAGGTTCAGTCATGTGAATTGCTTTGGCTAAAGAAATGTAATGGCAGTGACACGCATGACCCTTTAAGAACCTTGGCAACTGGCAAGGTAGCCACTGGCTGCTGTCACAGGCTGGGTTACTGGGTGAGGACAAAGTGAAGCAGAGCCCTCAGCTAGCCTGTGATGGAAATGTATTATGAGCAAGAGTTAAAAAAAAAAAAAAAAAAAAAAAAAGGTTGCTTCAAGCCACTGAGGTTTGGAGTTGTCACCACAACCACAATGTAATCAACCTATTTTGACTGACAAATGGTATATATTCCTACTGTACACTTGTATACTATATCTGGAGTCATTTTTAAAAGAAAGAAATGTTGGGGGTAAAAGGTAGTGGGGGTGTAACAAGAAAAATTGGTAGAAAATAGTCTTTAAATTGTCACTAGAAATTGGTGAAAATAACTCACTTGTCCTTTTATGTTTGACTATATACAGCTGTAAAAATGATCAAATATTTTCTTTAAGTGCTTAGGGGTAGAGAAGGAGGTAGAGGAATTGGAATTTCAAAATAATAACTGTACCAATTAATGGAAAGTTCTCTAGGTTTTTAAAAAAGAATTAGAGAAGGGTGAACTAACAGAAGTGCCTTTACCCACAGAGACCAAAACAACTGAAGACCCAGCGGTTTCCTGCCTCCTTGTCTGGGAGTAGCATTGGTCCATGTTCCCCACTCTGCCAATCACATTTCAGAGGATCATTCCAGTGCTTAGGACAATGGAGATGTCCACATATCTGCCCATCACCCATGAGGTGGGCAAAGTGTGATAGCCAACGACTGATTAGAACTCAAGAAAGAAGTCCCCAAAGAGTTTTTCTCCAGGGCGGTTAAAACTTTATCAGATTGATATATGTTTCCTTGGTTAGAAAGGAAGAATTTCCTTCTTGTTGCTTGGAGTGGTTTCAAGGAGAAATGTGTAATGTGGATCAAAAGCCTGATGAGATAGATACATTTATATATTGCGCTAGGATTACCACTGTCATGTTAGCTAACTCCTTGCATATGACATAATTATCATTTCTTTTTTTGTGTTGAGAATTATTGAGATCAATTTTTAGTTTATAATACAGTATTATTGATTATAACCATATATAAATGTAAAAAATGAAAACATTGTATACCTTAAACTTACACAATGTAATATGTCAATTATATATCAATTTTTAAAGTCTGATAAGAGGTTAAAACCAGGGCCTGCCTTTCAGTGGTACTTGGAAACAAGTAAGCAAGAGTTGCTTCCTCTGACTTGAATGTATTTATCTTTAATTGCCTTGGGATGAGTGTCTGTGTGTGGAGGGAGCTTCAAGGAATTAGGCATAATTGATTAACAGTGTCTCAGTCAACTGTCTCCAGGGGGTCCAGAGGGCCTGCTTAGCTGTGTTACTTAGACACATGACATCCATGGCTCAATGCATTGGGAGATCTGTTTTTAACATTTTCTTCAAGTAGGAAGTATGTTTCTACCAATGGGCCTATAAACATCCCTTTTAACAAAATACTTAGAATAGAATTAAATTCTGCCTAAAAGAACCCAAGTCTAGGTAAGGCGTGCTTAGGTTTCCTGGGCAGGTATGCAATCTTACCTGGCCATGGCCAGAATTTGCTGATAATACCAGACAGAAGCAAACACTTACAAATAATGATTTTTTAAAAAAAGAATACTTAACAATTTACCTGTTAAGCGCCTAAACAAATATTAAGACTTAGTTTACCACTATCTCTAAGAACAAGCTAAAAATGACCTTAACTGTCTAAAGGGATCAGGTAGGGAAGTGAAAAGACAAATCCAAATTATATCCTGAGCCTCGCTAAAACAGAGCTCCAGAGCTGGTGTGTAATCTGCCTACCATCCACTTCCACTTAAATGTCTACTTGGCATCCAAATGTATATGTCCCAATTGCACTCTTGATCTTCCCTTTCCCTTCACCTGCTTTTCTATCATCTTTCTCATCTCAGAAAATTGAAACTTCATTTTTCTAGCTGCTCAGGCCCATAACTTTGCAATTATGTTCGACTCTTATCTTTATCTCACATTCAATGCATTGGTAAATTTGGTCAGGTTTGTTTTAAATATATAATCCAGAATCTGATCACGTATTACTACCTCCATTGTTCTCAATCTAGTCCAAACCATGCCAGTCCCCTCTGGACTAAGTAAGACCCTGTACTCATCTCCTTCCTCACAATCTTGTCCTCTTAGTGACACCTCCACAAAGCAGCCAACAGGAATTTTTTAAACATTTTTTAACATACACATATAGATAATTTAAGGAGTCAAATAATTTTAAAAAGTTGTTACCAAAACAACCTTATCACCACCTTTCCTCAATTTACTGCTTCCCAGAGGTAGCCAATTTGAACTCCTTTATCTGATTCCTTTGATGATGAGCACATTTTATTAAATCAACAATGTCTCTGGTTATGTAATGCACCAAATGCTGCCACTTACACTGGGACACATCATGGGTTGAGACATATCTAATTATGTAAATGTTGAAATGTGAAAAAATAATGTGTCTCAGAATTGAAGAAATGTGGTATGTTCATTTCTTTGAATAACTTGCTTATATAAGTATATATTTCTGTGTATGTATATCTACACTAATAAAAGAGTAAGATGCAAATTAACTGCACCCTCACAACACCCACCAGCCAATCAGGAGTGAGTATGCAAAATAACCTAACAAAGATGGTGGGTTAATTTGCATATACAGGCACCGAGCAGCCGGGGGTGGGGCAGGACACTTGCATTGTCACCATGGCAATGACATAGGCATTCTGTACCGCCCCAGCTGCTCCGGGCCTCTGGGCAATATGGAAAGGCAGAAAGGCATCTCCAGGCTGGAGCAAAAAGGCGCTCCAGCCGGAGCAAAGGTGGTGCCAGCAGCCAGGGGAAGGAAGGCCCATTCTTGCACGAATCTTTGTGCATCGGGCCTCTAGTTTACATATATATATATATATATATATAGTCTTCATTCTTGGATTTAGGCATTACACATTGACTTCCCACTATGAAGGTTAAGGTCTGTTGTGTTTTTATACCCTCTCCCCAGTGTTCCCCTCATCCACTATAAAGTATTTTGATTTTACTAGTGTTCAACATTTTCATAGAATGACTATATAAATATTTTCACATCTGGACCATACAATACTCTATTTACCCTTTCCTTCCTTTTACTTTCTGTTTCCCCCTGGAGTTACTAGTTATCTTTTCTTTTAAAAAATGCTTAAATTTTTATATAATTATTCCTCAAACTCACTCTGTGGCATATAAATCTCATTCTCTGTTCTTCTTAGAGCCTCTGACCCACGACAGTTAGGAGGGACTGCCCTCTAAGCCCACTGCAGAGCTGTGAGTGGCATCTCCATCTTTCCAGGAGTCTTGATCAACAGGACCCTGTGCCTTGGATCCTACATATAGGACAGGCAAAACACAAGAGTTTATTCTTGTATTATTATCTATTAATTATTGTTCTTTCCATACAAACACCTTTCTTGATTTTCTCCCTTGTATAGAAAACCTGTTGTATTACTTTTCTGAGAAAGTTTCAAAGTAATGTTTTGAAGACTTACTTGTCTAAAAAGAATTTCATTCTACCCCTACATTTAATTGCCTGGTTACAAAATTGTAAGCTAGAAAGAATTTCCCCTAGTATTTAGAAAGTATGGCTCCATTTCCCCCCTAAAGTCAAGTATTGCTATTATATGATTCCTATTTTCTTCCCTTCTTAAAAATGCTCATTTCTTTGTGACCAGGATTCTGAAGCTTTACAATGTTGTGTCAATAATTATTTGAATTATTTAATTGATGATTTCATTCCTCTTCCCAATATTCTCTCTTTGTTTATACCTTTATTATTTGAATAATAACATTGTGAATTATTATCTTTTACTTACATATTTTATATATTTTTATATAAAAGTAATCTAATAAATAGTAGTTGTGGAAACTCAAGTTAAATGATTTGCCCCAAATTAGACTGTGTTAGGTGGTACCTGGCCCATAATGTTGTGTGTACCAGATCCTATTAGAGGCGCTGGGTTAAACCACTGGCTAAAGTAGACATGGTCTCTGCTGGGTATTTCTGGAGTGAGAGAGGAAAAAAACAAACAAGCAAACAAGTATAATAGGATGTTAGATAGAATTGTCTTTATTATGTTGCAATTTCAGCTAAAGGCCCCAAACTGGGGACAACAGGCTCTAAGAGCCCTCATAAACTAAAGAGAGCAGCATGGAGCTGCCAGACAACCCCAAAGGTCCAAAATGCTCTTTCAACTCCCCCACCCCCGCCGCCCCCGCACACAACTCTCACCCACAACTGTATCCTTCCGATGTACTCAGAATACTGAACTTCACATGGAAAGGGGCACTGATTCACAGTAAGGGGTAGGCCTAGGAATGGAGAGTACCGTTGCTTTATCTGTGCTTTATCTGGGATGGGAATATGATGAAGAGTTTGGATTGTAAATGCCCAGTCTGACTGCTTCTACTACATGGTGCAACTATTATTTCAGGGAGATTTAATGTGATAAAATTATGAGAACACATAAATAACAAATCTTCAAGCAAAGTGATGGAGCAAAGCACATATCCCTATATCTCACACAGAAGAGTGATAAGAAAGCCTGAGGTGCTGAGTCATAGATTCACCTGCTCATGATGTAAATTGAATTGGAGGGCTTTCCAACCATGTAAGCCTAAAAAGGAAAGTTGATGTTCCTAATACACTCACTTACACTTCAATTCCCGGTATCTCTCTTCATAGTTAAAGGAAATGGAAAACATTCATTGGGCAGATGTCAGTCTACAGAAGGGCCCATGAAATACACCTGTCTCTCACAGGCCACAGTTACAATGGAAACAGCTGTTGACCTGGACCAGCATGTGTTAGTTTTCCATTAGCTCACAGTGTTCACCGGGCCATCTGTATCTCAGAGCTAAGTAAATGGAGCCATTTTTCCCTGGTTGGCTCATTTCCATAGGTCGTTATGTAGAAAAGCTGATAAAGCCTGGTTGCTTCAAAGGAGGGGGGAAACCTTCAGAGAATCCGGCAGTTTCCAGGAAGACCATCATTAACAATGCCATTCAATAAACTTTGCCTGTGGATACTTACTAATCCTGTGGCAGCCTGTAGGGGAGGGGAGGTCTACTTGAATTGATGTCAAATGTCAATGAGGTATGGGGCAGAAGCTTGACATATTTACGTTTATTTTATTTTCTGAAGGCACACTTTCTCCTCTTTCTCCCTTCCTTTGTGTCTTCCTTTCTTCATTCAGAAACATTTTTGCCAGTGATGTGGTGAAGAAGTATTTTATAAGGTGACTAAACTCTCAAGGTGCAAAATGTATTTTATAAGGTGACTAAACTCTCAAGGTGCAAAATTCCCTTCAACTATCTTTCACCTGTTGAATGATACTTTCCAGAAAGGAAGGAACCATTCTGAGTTTTGGGTCCTTATGGCCTGTCATAGCACATAGTAGGTGCTCAATAAATACCAATTGGCTGAAATACAAAAAAAAATTACATATATACATTGGGAGAAATTTTGGTCATGAGCCTAGATGGCCAATCTATATTAGTCTTTAAATAGCATACCAGATTTATAGGCTGAAAATAGGTAAAAAATGAAAAAAAGCAGAAAAAAAATCTTTAAGTACAGCAAAATTTATAATCAATTTAGAAGTAAAGGCACTTTGTATTCTAGTACTATGGCAGTATACCTGGTCATCTTTGTACCACTGATATAAATTCTTCTTGTTCACTTTCTGATTTCTTTTCTAATAAATTGCCCTTAATTAAGTTCCTTTTTAAAAACTAAAATTTAAATTAAGTGAAGACATTATGCAGAGATGCTTTATATATGTTTTCTCCCACAAATTACAGAAGCAGAGATCATCACTATTTTGAAGCTGAAAAAGCGAGGCTCTGAGAGTTTAAGTAATTTTCCCACTGGTGGTAAATTAAATGGCTAGGATTTCAACCTAGATTTACTACAACACACTATCTATTAAACATCAGATGGTTCCTCTTAAATTTCATTTAGGATAGAATTTCCTATGAATTTTACTCTTTAAACCTTCATTATTTTTCCTTTTTCCTATGATTTGATGACACTTAATTTGCACCCATGACTTTTAGAATTTGACTGTAAGAGCAGAGTTGGCTCTTATAGCCAGTGAATACCGTCGTAGCTTTCTGCAGAAGCCAGAAGAACTTACAGAAGGACAACTTTGGAAGGATAAACCCCACTTGCTCAAGTACACAGCTGAACAATCCTAGAGACACTAGAACTGACCAGAGAGTGCTGTATTGGCCATACATGTGGATATCATGGACTTGGCAGAGGAAGAACAAACCTGATCCAGCTGAGGGATAGCCTAAGGCCCTCGCTGTCTCCAAATTTAAATGGTGTTCCTATCTCTACAAAAGCAACAAATCCTGCTGTGGCTTCCCTCACACCTTCCTGGTTGAAATCTGCAATGTTTCTGCCTTTCTTCTGGCTGCACCTAGGGAATCACTCTTATTTCCTTTATTTTCCATGACCCTTCTTCTTTGCTTTATTAACGACCTCAGCCTGAAGCCCCATTAACGCACACTGAAAAAGCTCATTCTACATCATCTTAGATTAGCTCTAAGATGTCTCATTCACCAAGTTATACTCAACCCAATGAAACAGAGGATCTTTATTGATTTCCTAACAATCATGTCTCTGCCTAGCTTTTGGATAATAAGTCTGGAGCCACTGCGTGACGTGTCCTGTGAGCTCACAGGTACTCTCAGCTCCTCATGTCACTGAAACTCCATTCCAGCCCATCCTTCTCTTTTTTCTTCATGATTAGGTTTCCTAGCAGAACTGCAGCAGTTCTTTCCTCAGTGGCTTTGGCATTTCATTTTGAATTTCTTTAGTACAATACCCAGGCAAAGCTAAGAAAAGAAATTGTTTGCTAATTAGGACATGCCCCTCTTTCTTTTGAGCTGACCCTCTATTTTCTTTGCTTTATCATGAAAGAATCTTTAGCACCTGCTTGAATCCAAATGTGCACATCTTTCCCCTGTCATATTTTTCTTTCCATTTGACAGGCAGGGCTGTCTTACAAGGAAAAGCTGAGCACCCTGACAGCTGATTACGTTACAGGCCTTTTAAAATGTTACTCCTCAATGAGCATTGGATGACAGTGATGATGACCTATAAAAAGCAATTAAGGCTTCAGGATCATTTCTCCTTGTGAGCTGGGGATGAGATGGCAACGAGCACCTAGAGACTGTTGATAACAGGTAATAAATAGGCTCTTTGGGTAAGGCTCAGAATAGGACGTGAAATATCTCAGGTCTGTAGCACTTGTTTTTCTCTGCCAAAAGAGTTAGACAAATGCAGTAGAACTCTCTAACGCTGGCAAATCAACTTAATCTTCTCTACTTTTGCAAAATATATTCCATGGAGAGTGTAGCCATTTATCTTTTTCCAGAACAGCAGATTTTCCTCTTTTACTAAGGTATAGGGCTCCTAGAAAATATACTGAAGATTTGCAACCCTGTGGACATTTTCATTTGGAATTAAAGCACTACTCCCTTTGAAGATAAACCTGCGAATAACTTCACACCTAAGAATGAAATTGTAATGTTTAAAGGCACGACAAAAGCAGTTTTGTTGTCCATGAGGCTGGTTATGCTGGACATGGAGCAGGTTTCATATTGGTGGAGTCTGAGTTTGAGGAACAATGGGAAGTCTTGTCATTCTCTGAATCACTGGAGGACGTTACCTGGACAGATTATTTTCCTAACTCAAATAGGAGTCAAAAAGTTTGACATAAATCTTAATCTACCAGGATTCCAGAAAACTTTGCCCTTGCATGCTATCTTGTTGAAATGGTTGTTTTTGCTGAAAAGAGTGGATGTTTTGCATATTCTAAGCATGGGCAGAATGCTTTGCTGTTATATTAGCATATGAAGTTGATATAAAATGTGTCAAAACATTAAGATTGGGCACCTTATGTAGAGAACTTGTTCCACTCACTCAAAATTGGATAATTGCCAGCTATTCAAATATATTTGGTGGAGAAAAGATGAGTTTCCATGACACCAAAACAATGTCTGCCTGAACCATATGTTTTACAGTTCAAATACAGGGTTGTTGTTTTTAAATTGAAAATGTTCTCCCCATTTATTTTTCTGATTTTTGCTGATAAGACAAGTGAGAAAACGGCACAAAATACTTAGGACTATATGACACAGGTTCATTTCCAGAAAACAAGCCAATTCTTTAAAAAAGTATATCCCAGAAAGAAACCCAAAAACTTTTATATGCCCAATAAATATTTAATCTATTCTGGAACTTTTGACACAGTGAAGGTGTAATGGAAAGTATACGAACTAAAATAATTTCTGATTTCCACTCTTCAAGTGAGGAAGGGTAAGAATGCTACGCAATAAGAACACTGCCGCAAGCCTTCTTTGTGGCTCACCACCATATTACCTACTGCAATCTAAATAATCCATGTGCTAGTGGGTACAGTAGGCACCTGTGATATCTCACCTTTTGAAAACACTCTCTTATGTCTTCATAGTTTCCACATTTTGAGGACTGCATCAAGATATGATGCAAAAGACTGCATCAGAATTCCTTGTGTCTTAGGGTACAAAAGCACATGACTTGGATTTCCCCATTTGGAGACACTTGGCCAAGATACAGACAAGGAAGGAAACAATGTTAGGATGTGGTCCCACACACATCCTGGCAAGTGTGGTGGCAGAGGGGTTCTTAATCTTCTGAGTTTGTGGTGATGGCATGTCTGGCCATAGGAATGCTTAGTTTTTAGCAGTGGGGGATGGCAATAGTGGTGTTTCAATAGGACATTTCCCCTCAGGTGGATGGCCATTGTTCCCATGTGCTTTATTACTAACTACTTAGCATTTCAAGTCTGTATCTCCTTGAGATTTTGATGTAGTTCTTAATATGCTTTAATAAATAATACTTTGTTTAAATTAGCTAGAAATCACCCTGTGATTTGCAACTAAAATTCCTCACCAGAACAATGAAAACAAAACATGGTAATAGAGTAGTTTAACTTCAGCCACAATAGATAAGAAGGACATTGGAAATGGAAGATTCAAAGTGTCTCTAGAGTAAAAGAATCTGATATATTTTGGAAGGCTTTATATTTGGAAGTTCTTTTTTTTTTATTAAATATGGGATTTCCCCTCCTTATTTTCCCCATAGTGGTACAAGGAAAGGCACTAGGAAAAAACAAAAAACAAACAAAAAACAAAACAAAACAAAAAAACAAAAAACAAAAACTCAAGTATTTTCAAGAGTTTGTAAAATAGCTTAAAAAATAAAAATTATCCCGAGTCATCATCTGGGAAAACTTATTATTAGCCCCTTCCCACCGGCTTTATTGAGCTATAATTGACATATAACATTGTTTAAATTTAAGGTATACAACATGATGATTTGGTATACATATGTATTATGAAATGATTACTACAATAAGATTGGCTTAGTTAACACACTTATTATCTCATATAGTTAGTTATTTTTGTGTGTGTGGGGGGGGAGGATTTTTAAGATCTACTCTCAGCAGTTTTCAATTATACAAATACATTGTTGTTAACTATAGTCACCATGTTGTACATTTAATCCCCAGAATTTACTCATCTTATAACTAGAAGTTTGTACCCAGAGACCATTTTCACCTATTTCCTCCCACCAGCACACTGCCTTTGTTTGACTTATTTCACTTAGCATAATGTCCTCAAAGTTCATTCATACTGTCACAAATAGCAGAATTTTCACCTTTTGATCTATATATTTAAAAGCCTAATATGTTAAGTGTTCAACTGTTTGACCGTTTGCTATGATATGCACTGACCATCAGGGGGCAGACGCTCCAACTGGTAGGTTAGCTTGCTGCTGAGATCTGGCCGATCAGGACTGGGCGAGACAGGCCAGACACAACCTGGAGCCTCCCCCGGTCCCTCCCAGGCTGGCCAACCTCCCACAGTCCCTCCCCAGTCTCTAAAATAGTTCTTCTAATTTATTTCCTTTCAGCGTGCAACAAATCCGTGCACCAGGCCTCTAGTGGATAAATAAAAATATCACCTTTTCTTTACTCATTCATCTGTCAATGGATACTTATATTCTTTCAATGTTCTGGTTATTGTGTAAGTATACTCCTTCCTTTTTCAGCTATATCTACTAGTATGTGAGGCTACATTTTCTTCATATGCTTCAACCAAAACATTCTGTAGCAGGTTGAATGCTGAAATAGTTAACAGAATCTAGTTTTCTTCTATTAAGTCAGATATGAAAGAGATTTATGAAAATGTAAAACAGTGCCATTCTTCCCACTAACTTTGTTATTTATATTAGTATGCAATGGGGTTATTATTGTAATTTTTGAATAATAAATATATATTTTTTAATTTTAAAAAGTTTCAATAGCTATAACCCACATCAACAAGCTCTTTTGGGGGTACTTAATAATATTGAATATGATATTGATTCCAAAAACTTAAGAACTGCTACCCTAAGAAATTATTCTTGGGGAATTTTGCATGTGAATACCAAGCAAGTTAATGTATTCAGCAATAGAATAGGATGACTTGATTTGAATGTGAAATTGTGTGTAATGATCAAAAACCATCCTATCTAATAAAAGAGTAATATGCAAATTGACCATTATGCCAACACACAAGATGGCCACCCCCATGTGGTCAAAGATGGCCACCCCCATGTGGACCCAAGATGGCTGCCACAGATGGTCAGCAGGGGAGGGCAGTTGGGGGCAATCGGGCTGGCAGGGAAGGGCTGTTAAGGGCAATCGGTCTGGCAGGGGAGGGCAGTTGGAAGGCACCAGACCTGTAGGGGAGAGCTTTTGAGAGGGGCAAGGTTTGCAGGAGAGGGTAGTTGGGGGGGACCAGGCCTGCAGGGGAGGGCAGTTAGAAGGGACCAGACCTGCAGGGGAGGGCTTTTGAGAGGGGCAAGGTTTGCAGGGGAGGGTAGTTGGGGGGGGGAACAGGCCTGAAGGGGAGGGCAGTTAGGGGTGACCAGGCCTGGAGGGGAGAGCAGTTGGGGGCAACCAGGCTAGCAGGGAAGGACAGTTAGGGGCAATCGGGCCAGCAGGGAAGGGCAGTTAGGAACAACCAGGATGGCAAGGGAGGGCAGTTAGGGGTGACTGGGCCAGCAGGGCAGGGCATTTGGGGGCAACCAGGCCTACAGGGGAGGACAGTTAGGACCAACCAAGCCTGCAAGGGAGGACAGTTAAGGGTGATCAGGCCGGCAGAGGAGGGCAGTTAGGGGCAATCGGGCTGGCAGGGGTGCAGTTAGGCATCAATCAGGCTGGCAGGGGAGTGGTTCAGGGGTGATCAGGCTGGCAGGCAAAAGCAGTTAGGGGTAATCAGGCAGGCAGTTCAGGCAGGCAAGCAAGCGGTTGGGAGCCAGCAGTCCTGGATTGTGGGAGGGATGTCCAACTGCCCATTTAGGCCCAATCCCCCCAGCCTAAATGGGCAGTCGGACATCCCTCGTGGGGTCCCAGATTGGAGAGGGTGCAGGCTGGGCTGAGGGCCACCCCCCCATGCACAAATTTCATGCACTGGGCCTCTGGTCACATAAATAATTGATTAAGAGAAGTCAAAGGAAAAGAAAAGCTTTCAAAAGCCTCTTCAATACTTTGTTCATGTGCATTAAGGACGGCTGATCTTGGTTACTGCCATGTGATAGTGAAAGCAGCACGTGGTCTCCTAGGCAAGCTGTTTGCTTTGCCATGTCACACACATGCTTCTTTGATCCTAGATTCTAGTCTTCTGTCTGGCTTCCTTGTGTTTAATACATCTGACATATGGCCTGTTTCTCTATCTGCCTTTTATTATGTTATTTCATCAGGGTACTTTGAAATCAGTATGAGGAATAATCAGCAGACTACAATTTGGTTTTAAGTGCCTTTCCTTATCAAAGTACATAGAATTATATGGCAGTTTTAGGACTCAGTGCTTCAACTGATGACATATAATATAAAGTTGAATAAAAGTATACAGCCCAACATAGTGAAGTCTATTATTACCTGATATAGAACATAAAAGCAGAAAAGGGAGAAAAGTGGACAATAGCTAAGCAGCTGGGTGAACATAGCCAGAGAAAGAAAAGAAAGATGTTTCCCACTGCTTTTCTGATGTCAGTATTTCCCTTGCTGAACTTTGAATGCTTCCCATTTCCTCTCTCCCTAGGACTCTGGATTCTCAGAGTTTGATGTAACTTAAGGGTGATGTCAGTATAGTGAAGTTACTTGTGTCCCAATGCATCTTCACCACCTACTAGCTATGTGGCCTTGATCAGGCGACTTCAGCTGTTTGTACTCTATTTCCTTTTCTATAAAATGGAATAATAATAAGTGGGTCTACTTCATTGAATGAAGATTAAATGAAATAATCCACGTACCATGCTCAGCCTTCTGCTTTATACCCAGTGAGTCCACCATGAAGGTCAGCTATGACTCTTCTTCTCCACTTTTACTCATTGGCACTTTTATCTTAACTCCACTTTAAACGGGTAGGAAAATAAAGAACTACATTAGATAAATCAACAAATACATATTAAACTATTATATACCAGGTACTATACTAGAGCTGGGGATACAGTGATAAATGAAAGCGGTGTCTGTGTGGGTGGAGGCCATGTCCACGTAGCACATGACTCTATTTCTGGCCTCTGGCAGAGTACCTGGCATATAGTAGATGTGTAACAAATATGTGCCAATAAGCAAATAACGAACCTCAGGAGATAAGTATAGTTACCCTCACCATTTTATAGATGAAGAAACAGACTTAGAAAGGAAGAGTAATTCATTCAATGTCATTTGGCTAATAAGCCAAGGATCAGACTTGAAACCACCTGGGCTTGCCTCAGTCTAGAGCCCATACCTGTGCAGCCTCTCCAGGAAGGAGGTGCTCACTCCATGCCGCTTGAGAAGTGTGAATTTGGCTGCCAGTTTCTAATTTCTAAAGTGTACCATTGCCCTGCAGATAAACTACATGCTGAATAAAATATTCCCCAAGTAAATATTGAATCCTCACCTTATTGAACATCATACTGTTCTAATTTTTGAGGGTGTACCAGTTAACCTGAGAGATGTTAATGGAACTTACTTACACTCTAGAGAAACAGGCACTAAACAATTAATGATATGTGTGATCACCCTTGTGTTAGATGCTGTTTGGGAGAAGGTGCCAGAGTTTCCGACTGAATCCTGTGCAATGGTCAGAAAGGCTTCCACAAGGAAGGGATTTTACAATTGAGCTCTGAAGAGTAAGTAAGAAAAAAAAGTCACTAGAAAAGAAATGGAGGAAGAGAATTTCTTGCAGAATAGTGTGTTTTCAAGACTAACGAGGCATTTCAGTAAAAGAAAAAAGGGAGAGAGGGAGGGGTGGGGGGAAGAAAGGCAGTAAGATGACATAAGACATGAAGTTATAGAAACAAGTTAGAACAAAAATTTCAAGGGCTTCCAAAACAGGTTAATAACTTTGGTCTTATCCTAAGTACAGAGGATTTTAAAGAAGAGAGTGGTGTGAAACATATACTATTTAGCAACACCACAATATGAAAGGAGACCAATGAGAACTCTGTTGAAAGAAGAGAGCAGTGTGGTCCAAGATAGTAGCATGGGAGATAGAGATAAGTGGATAGATTTGAAAGATAGAATCCATGGACTTGGTGACTTAGATCAGGGAGATGAGCAGGAGGCAGATCCAGGTTTTATGGGACCTGAAGCTTATGAAATTGGGGAACTCTTCGAGAAATGATTTACTATATAAAGAAAGGTCCTAAAATGGCTCGCAAAGTCCCAGACATTATTTACAAACCCATGGAGTCTGGATGAAGAGGAGGGGCTTTCTTCACTGCATCTCTTTATATAAAGGAGAAATCCTTCCCCAGAATCCTTCCCATATTTATCTCAAGTATAGGAGTTTGGGTAAAGAAAATCGAGACTTTCTGATTGTGCTGGGAAGAAAATTTAGGCAAATGCATTTTAATCTGTAAGCCAAGAAGGCAGTCCATACTTATGCTCTAGTAGCAGGGTATAATTATTGTCCAACAAGATACTTTTCAAGTAATAATTTATTCTCTGAAAACAGAGATAAACTGAGCTCCACTCAACAAAATGAAATAATAGCCACTCTATCTATTGTGAGCATGAGTGACTGGGTGGGTTCCCTCTTTCTTCCCATATCTCCATTGTCTTCCCTGTTGAAGATGAGGTCCAGCTCACCCCTGTAGCACTGTGGTGGGCTCTGATGTATCTCCTCTTTGGTAATAGTTGGTACCTGTTTTCTGTCAGCAGTGTGGTGCTGCAGCGTTTTGTACTGAGGCAAGGAGGAGGCATGAGCTGCTGTCACAAATAATCGGGCGCATGGCAATTACAAGTCTTACTTCTGATAGAACCCAGAATCAAGCTGGGGAATTATTAACTGAAGAGAAGTGAAGCAACCTGCTCAAGGGCACATAGCTAAGAGATGGTAGAGCCAGGATTCAGGTTCACTTGTGGCTGATTCAGGAACCCACACCTCTAGCCACTTTTTGTTGCCGTTACATTTTCAGACCTTTTTCCCCCTTTAATGATTGGAACAATATAATTTATATCAACTAAGCGAGAAGCCTAAATCTTGTGTCCTTTTTGCCTCTGGAGGTGAAAATAGCATCATAGCAAGATGCCATCAGATTCATGTCATGAAGCTTAGTGAATACTAGTAAAGAATGACTAGAACCAGGGTGTGGATGTTCAGATAAACAAGATGGGCTTAATCCATTGTGGGAGCCCTATTGAGATGCATAAGACATCCCAGGTGGGCTTTCTGCATCCTGGTTCTCTCTGACAAGAGAATTTGAAACAACCCATGCATTTCTCTTTCATTACAAATCCCCCTTATCTTAAAATTTTTTGTTCAAAATTTACATTCTCCAAGAAGCAGTTTGTAATGACTATAGTCACATCCTTGTGCATACATTAACGATAGAGCAATGTTTATATAATATCTATATGTAATAATACAGGCATCACACATTGTACAATTGTATAAATTGCAAGCCAAACTCCAGGTGAACAAAAATTACTTCATTTTTTTATAACAAAACTTTGTTTCTGTTAAAAGTTGCCTTTCTAATAAGTGTTGTGAACTTGCTATCAGCCAGTAAGTTTTCTTCCCTTACCCCAGGGTTGCATCTAGCTTTTGAGAGCAGCTAATGGAAGTACCGAGGCACTGGATTGGGTGGGGATGGGAGAGTGAGGGAAGCATGTCTATTCTGAGTTATCTTCTACTAATGCTGTTCTTAGGTGAAATGTCCATTCTAGTCTTTGTGTAAGTCCTGTGCTGATCAGTGTTGCTCCATGCTACTTGTGTGTATATGTGAATCACTTCTGCTCTCTACTATTACTTCCTAAATAAACTACCCATACACAAGTCATTCATTATCTGCAGCTCTGCATACAGGAGGAACCAAGCTAAGACAGGCCTCTAAAAATGAAAATATCCAATCTTTTCTAAAGAAGACAGAAGAAGGCCAAGAGACACATGAAAAGATGCTCAAAGTCACTAATTATCAGAGAGATGCAAATCAAAACGACAATGTGGTACCATCTCACGCCTGTCAGAATGGCAATCATCAACAAATCAACAAACGACAAGTGCTGGTGAGGATGTGGAGAAAAAGGAACCCTGGTGCACTGCTGGTGGAAATGCAGACTGGTGCAGCCACTGTGGAGAACAGTATGGAGTTTCCTCAAAAAACTAAAAATGGAGCTCCCATTTGACCCAGTAATCCCACTTCTAGGATTATATCCCAAGAAACTAGAAACACCAATCAGAAAGGATATATGCACCCCTATGTTCATAGCAGTACAATCCACCATAGCTAAGATTTGGAAACAGCCTAAGTGCCCATCAGCAGAGGAGTGGATTAGAAAACTATGGTACATCTACACAATGGAATACTATGCTGCTATAAAAGAAAGGAATTCTTACCATTTTCAGCAGCATGGATGGACCTGGAGAGCATTTTGTTAAGTGAAATAAGCCAGGCAGTGAAAGAAAAATACCACATGATCGCCCTCATTTATGGAAAATAAAGAATATTATAATCTGCTGAATAAAAAGATAGATACAGGGGCAGTAAAGCACCAAACAGACTGTCAAATTATAGCGGGAAGGCTGGGGAGTGTTGGGGAGGGAGGGAAATAGATTAACCAAAGGACTTGTATGCATGCATATAAGCACACCAATGGACACAAGACACTGGGAGGATGGGATGAGGGCATGCGACAGGGGGTAGGGGAGGCTGGGGGAAGGTCAGTGGGCGGCGGGAGGGGGAAGGAGATATATGTACTAATATATATATATGTATATATATATATATTAGTACATAAAATATTATATATATATAATATTTTAAACAATAAAAAAATATTTAAAAAAAAGAAAATGTCCAGGCTTGGGCAGGGTCTTTGTTTAGCTATGGGATCAGCATGAAGAGGTTTATGATTAAATACTGGCTTCTTTTTTTGTATTCCAGAATCAACAAGGCACAATTTGAAAGGGGTGGTATTATTAGTGGGGTGAAAAAATGAAACTTTTATATTATTATTGCGTTGTTGACATAGTAAGGCTATGTAACAAACTACCCCAAAACTCAGTTGCTTACAAGCATTTATTCATTCTCACAGTTGCCAAGATAACACATTCAGCTTATACAGGCTGCACTTATCTGGACAGCTCTGTCTCGTGTTGTAAGTTGGCTGGGTTTGGTTCCAGAATGTAAATCTGCTACAGATACATTTGTTCTGGAAACAGGCTGAAGAGGCAGTACTTCCCTGGGGCATACTGTTCTCAGAGCACTGACTCGCCGAAAACAAGAGCCAAGCCAAACTGTGCAAGCACACTTAAGGCCCTTACTTACATCACATCCACTAATATTCCACTGACCAAAGCAAATTACATGGTCAAGCTCAACATCAATGGGCCGGGAAAGTACACTCTCTGCACAGGGGCAGAGGGAGTGGAGTGAATAGTAATCATTATCCTGTGTGTTAGTGCTATAACCTTGCAAAATTATGAGGCAGTAAGAAAACATTACTCTTCCTTCTTATGGGTTTAAATTTGTATGTAAGAGTTAATGTTTATCTTTGGGACATGTATGCATTTGTGTTTGTACTCTTGGCTTACACCTGGTTAATCCAACAGTTACCAAATAGGCATTCAAAGGAAAGCAGAGGCATATCTTGAACCCTTCTGGTGGGAAGACTTTGAAGATGGCTGCATGTGGAGGACAGAGCTAGTTAGAACATTTTTTTCTTGAATTCTTGAATAAAATATTTTAGTTTGACTGAATAATTATGACTTAGAAGAAAGGAATGGAGTCTGAGGGAAAAACCACACACCCAGGGTAGGAAGATAAGTTTCAGACATGGGAGGTGGAAAGTCAGGAGGCAGGTTTGGAGCAGGAGAGGAAAGTGGGCCAGCAGGCAGGATGTTAAAGTTGGGAATTGGGGACTTCTGATGGGAAAGAAGGATTTGATGCTTAGCTGCTATAATCTGGCCTATAAACAAAGTCATGTAGTAAGACCCTTTCTCTCACAGGTAGTAACTCCCTTTAGGTTTTTGTTTTTTCCCTCAATACTTCAGTTAAGGCTCAGTTATAGAACTTTATATGTTGTCAAAAAGTGAAAGACTGAGATACAAAGAAAAATAAAATATACCTATTCAAATAATTCTTAAATTGCCTTTAAGAAAGCCCATTATTCTACAAAGGAATTACCTTCTTAATGTAATCCATCAACTATATTTTTACAGTTCATTGGGAAACACAATTTAAAAAAAAGAGATCCTATTTTTGTTGGAAACATGAGCTTTTTTCTTTTTGACTCAGTGAGAAATCATTTATTCTTCTGATTTTTTACATATTTTGGTTAATACATCAAGTGTATAATGTGGGAATTCCCGTAAGAATGTTAAAACCACACATGTTAAAGTCAGCTACACATTATATTAGGCTATTAGATGTCACTTTTAATCACAACGCTTACACATTATATTTTTTATCTTTACTAACAGAGGAACATGCCTTTCAAAAATATTTTATTGAATGAAACTTTCTTATTCTCAGGAAAATTTTGGTTCTTTAATATAATTTATTATGCCTTTAAAATTCTGTTTGATAAAAGCATTGCTACATTATAAATACCTGTAAAGAAAATATAGTTTAAATTTTTGAGGGAAATATTATATGTTTCCTCTCTTACATTTTCACAAAAATTCACACAGGCACTAAGAAAGACGGACAAAAATATTTTTTGTCTGAACAAGGTACTCCAGGTTGGAAACATTCAAACATGACTTTATTTAAATATCAAAGCTTCTCTAGAGTGAACCTTGGCTACATTCCAACGAGCTGGTTGGGGGTTTGGTCAGGAAAAGATTCTGCTAGAAGGATAAGGAAGAAAGCTTCAGAAAATTAGGAGTAGGCTAGGAATGGGGAAATGATGAGTTTTTATTTATTACTGCTTATTGTCCCCTCTTGGCCTTAGCTTTGTTGTTGTTGTTTTTAGTTGAAAATGTATCTCATAATTCCTGGTCCTTTCCAGTTTTAATACTTTTTGATGGGCTGAAATGTTAAAAATTCTGTCTAACACTCCATATCGAATAGCACGTGAAACTTCCAAGAACAGACTGATACTATAATTCTTTTAGGAGAACATCCTTAAAGCTTAATGGGTATTGCTCTGGAAATAACCTTGTTCGGCACAATTTCATATGGTAGAATAGGGGGTGATATTTTGTGTTGCAAACTATACTTCAAACTAAAGCACTTGACAGACTCTAGTGTTCTCTTCCTGGTCTAGTTCATGTGTAGCCTGATAAAGTTCAAACTTCATGGAAGAACAGCAAACAGCAAGCCCACTGGGAGAATGCCATTGTAGGTGACCAGAGCCTTTGTGAGCATAGAGAGAATGGGAAGCTAAGTGGTTGGCAGTTAATGAATTAGTGTAAATGGGATCCATGGGAGGTGAGGTTAAATGAACATGTCCAATTAGATATCAGAGGTGCTTGCAGGAGTCTAAAATACTATTTGGGGGCCAATAATTTAAGTCATGAAAAATTCTCATAGTTATTATAATACAGATCCTGCCTGAAAGAAATGGAAGATATTTTTTCCTAGTGCATTTACACTTTGAAAATGTTCATTTAGTGCAAGAGTGGGGCCAAATGAAATGTCTATTGAGTGCTCATCAGTAAGGTGGCTGCCATAAGTAGCATGAAGCAGAGAGCCTTGGGGACCTGCCACTCAAGTTTAGCTAGTTAGCTCCAGGCAACTGTTGCCATGGTGGAAGATGGGACCGAGTATCAGGTTTTATGTAAAATCTCATATTTTCAATAATCACTCACATTTAAAAAACATTTTATATGTCAAACAAAATCTACCTGAAGGACAAATGTGGCCTGTGGGCTGCCACCTTGTGTCCTCTGAGTTGAAACTTGGGAGCAATTTGATGAGAATTTGGATACTATCAGCTATACCATTAGGGAAGAGTGTCAAGGAATGAATTCTCAGTTTCAGGGACCCAGAAAAACCTATTCTAATGAATACAATTTTCAAAACAAAACTTCCCATTGGCTCTCCCCTGTTATTATATTGGTTCTCCATGTTATGAGTGGTTTTCTGTTATTATTAATAATAAAAATTATGACTAGGAATTTGCTGAGTGCCAAGTGTAATTTTATTCTAAGAACGTAGTGTAAATTAGTTCTCTCAGTATTCTGTTTGTGGCTAAGACAAGTGAGGAAAACCTTCAGAGGAGGAATTGGAGGAAGACCAGAACACACAGCATGTGTCTCAGTCACTGTTAGATCAACAGAGGCCTCTTACGTGGCACACCAAGCAAGAAATGTTCTAACACTGCCCAAACCAGATCACACAGATTCTGAGGTCTGTTTACGGATCTGAGTACTACTCCCTGAATAAGTAGTACTTTGGGGTAGGGGTCTAATTATGAACACTTTCATCCGAAACTTTCCAAAGCCTTCTTTGGTATCAAAATTCAAAGAACCACAGAGCAAAGACAGGAGACAAGCTATCAGAACAGATTTCCTTTCTCTCATTCTTTGCAGGTTACTTTTCAAATTTATCTATTGCCCCAGGTTATGACTTTTCTTTTGAGAAATGGAATGGGAGGGCTCAGGGAGGTATTCTAATGTGGTTTGAGGACCATGTGTGGACTGTGGCTCTGGAAAGAACAAACACGTTACTTGTGTAGGCAGGAAGAGGTGCTTGAAAAGAGCCATGATCCATTCAGGAAGTTGGATTTACTGTTGGAGCACATCCCTTTCAAATATCCATTTTGGGGAGAAAAAGAAAAAGTGTAACAAAAGATATTATAAGCATAAGAATCAATGGCAAAAACAACCACTTCAGACACAGGCAAAATCTATGGGCAAGGAAGGAGCATGAATATTTCCAACTCAGGATCACAGACTTCTTTAGTTTTCCTCCCTCAGAATGTCCACCAGAGCTTGCAGCAGCCGGTCATCTCTGTGCTTGTAGGGTTTGGTGTTATAGAAAACATCAACATAGTCGTTATACAGACTGTCCTCCGTGTCTTTAAGGTGGGAAGGTTTGTTCAGCTTTTCCAGGGCTTCGTAGAAATTTTCGTAAGGGATGCTGGGCTTTGCACTTGGAGACTTCTTTGGTGATTGCTTTGGCGGTGAGTTTTTGCTGAAAGCGCTTTGTAGGAGTCGCAGCATGGCCTCAGATGGGTCTCCCTCCACCTGCTCCTCCTTTCTGTTTCTCACACTGCCGCTGCGGAGGCTTTTTGCAGTCAGCGGCTTCTCATTCAGGTTCTCTTCTGTGGGCTGCTCCTAAAACACAGAAATCCACCAACAAAGGGAAAAGGCTCATTATTTAGAGCTGGGCAGGCAAGCTGTAGTTCATGCCCACTGCTTGCTCCCCCACAGGCAATTGGGGAGCAGAAAGAGCACAAGGCTTAGAGATACACTAACTCAATTTTCAGTCCTCAAATTTCCTTTTACTGTTATATCCTTGGCACCTGTAAAATAGGAATAAGAATACCTCCACTTCTGGTGATTTGAAAATGGAATAAGATGCTGTATTATAAGTGCTCATACTGATTGGTCTCCTTCACTTTGGTAAATGAAGTAGAATTCATGTTAGGAGATTCAATAATTTTGAGTTCATTAATTTTATTTTCCAAATCCTCAATGAATGAATAAATGAATAAAACAATAGAGTTTCATCCTATGAAAACTAAACAATTTACCACTCCCACTCCCTTCCTTTCTTACCCATGTTTGACTCACTC
The DNA here is from genome assembly GCA_026230045.1 of Corynorhinus townsendii. Classification (NCBI taxonomy): domain Eukaryota; kingdom Metazoa; phylum Chordata; class Mammalia; order Chiroptera; family Vespertilionidae; genus Corynorhinus; species Corynorhinus townsendii. The sequence goes on from JAPDVU010000012.1 coordinate 29,503,296, forward strand.
CCCGCCGAAAAGTTAGGGGCAGCTTCAATCACTACATTGTCAATTTACAGTTCAAAAAAAGAGCATGCCAAGAAGAATCCAGCCACACAGACCTCCCCTGAGTCCACCACCTTCTCCACCCCTCTTCTGTCATTCTGCACGGTGTTGTAGGATGTGTACACACGGGGCTGTTTCATGTGTTCTGGCTGAGAGGAGGTCCCGTGCAAAATCAGCTTCCAGTTCACGATTCTCCCTTCATTTTGCATTCTTCCAGACTGATGAATAAGCACATATATTTTAAGCAGAAATTTTTACAACTGCCAATACTAAATTACAACTTTAGCTGTCTTTAGGAGAAAGGTATTCTCAGAGAAGAAAGCAACAAGGTGTGTTCTGAGTAACATAAAACAAGATCCTTCAAACTATCAAAAAAGAATTTCATAGTTTACATCTAATTTTAAAATTTTGTGCATTCCATGTGTAGAGCTCTGTGTGAAAAGAAATACGTCACTGGTGAGAGATAAATGGTGATGGAAGGAGACTTGACTTGGGGTGGTGAACACACAATACAATATACAGATAATATATTATAAAATTGTACATCTGACACCTATATAATCTTATTAACCAATGGCACTCCAATAAGAAAAAAGAAAAACACACATTTTTAAAAAGATAATAAAGAAAAAACACAAGAAAAAAAATCACTGGATTTATTCTTGCTGTGAAAATTGATAGTTTACAGGCTCAAGGATTTAAAAAAAATGATTAATTGCTTCATTTAATTAAAAAAGCAGAACTTTCTATATTAATCTCTATAGAATGTATTCTTAAAAAGTTGACTGTACACCTATAAATAGAATTATATTAAACAATTACCAACTTCCATTGGGGAAAGAAGTCAGCCTCAATGGAATATTACAAATAGCCTTCAGCATTAATCAACCCTTAAAAACTGTACATTTATGGGAATAATAATACTTTTCAGAGGCTCAAAAACTATGTTTAAAATAATGTGCTAAAATCTAAAATGTCTAAAAAATAATCAAAAACATAAAGTAAAATTTTGCAGACTTATTTTGGTAAACAGATTTTCTTAGTTTCCTGATGGTGAAACTGATTTACAGAGTGGGGTCCATGTTCAAGAACAGGACAACCTACTAAGAACATTTCCTTGTTCTCCCCATGAGAGCAGGAACTTTTACAACTGCCAATACTAAATTACAACTTTAGCTGTCATTAGGAGAAAGGTATTCTCAGAGAAAAAAGTAACAATAACTATAGGATTTGTATTAATTAATTGACATCTTCAGGAATTTGTATTGATTTAATTGATATCTTCAGGAATAATTCCTTTTTAAAAAGTTATTTAGGCAGGTGTGGGCTTGAAGGGTCAGTGGAGGAAATAGGAGGACAACTGTACTACTTTTAGCAATAAAAATAAATCTCTCTATATAAAAGGCTAATATGCTAAGTGTCCCTCTGACCATCTGACCAGTCACTATGACACACATTGACCACCAGGGGGCAGATGCTCAACACAGGAACTGCCATGACATGCACTGGCCATTTACAAAGAAACGGCACCACGGACCTGGAGCTGACAGAGCAACACTTGGCTTCCCGTAAGTGGGACACAGACCTCCCCACCAGCCCGGAGTGACAGCCCACCAAATGGCAGCCAATGCTGCCAAGACCCCATGGCGCAAAATGCAGCGCACAGCCCAGCCCAGGCCAGAAACGGTTGCTGTGGGCACTGGGTAATGACGTCACATAGCAACGCACGGCTTCCTCTCCCTAGCAACTAGCCTCCTTGGAGTTTCTTCAGTTCAGGAACATGACTTGCTTTATAGCCAGGTGCAAACATTTACACTTTAACCAAATGTCTGTGAAGCATTTTCCCGTGCCTCATCTCATTTGATCCTCACAGAAATCCTTGAGTAGGTAGATAGGAGACTCGGTGGAATCCTGTTTTCTTTTTCATTAGCTGGAAAACAGAGCTTTAGAAAGTTTAGAAACTTGACCCGACTGAAAAGAAGTAAGAAATGGTGGACCTTGAAAATGACTTCAGGTTTTCTCACTGCACAGAATACAGTCAAACACTGCTGCAGTTAAATATTTTACCCTTTGTTCTCCCTGCATGATCTATAATAATAATCTGCTTTGTATTGATATTTACTGCTGTGTTGCTGACAATTGCCTGAAAGAGAAGTTGGGGTGCTTCACTGGGCTGGAAAAAGTTTAGTTACATCAGAAAGCAGGTCTAATTAAGCAAGTTTATTCTATATATATAAAAGGCTAAGTTGACTCGCACATGCGAGTAAATATTTGTAATAGTTGCTTCATGTGACTCCAGCGGAGTGTCATAGGCAAAGATGGTCTAGCTAGCATTTAACTATGTTGTTGTGTTTTTTTTAAATAAATTTTTACTGATTCCAGAGAGGAAGGGAGATGGAGATAGAAACATCAATGATGAGAGAGAATCATCGATTGGCTGCCTCCTGCACACCTTTTATGGGGGATTGAGCCCACAAGTTGGGCATGTGCCCTGACCAGGAATCGAACCATGACCTCCTGGTTCATAATTCGACGCTCCATCATTGAGCCATGCCAGTCGAGCTATGTTTTTTGATATAGCTCATTCTGGTGAGTAGGTCATGTGGGACACTTGGATTTGTCCCACAGTCTGTCACACTGTATATCAGAATATCTTCTTTTCCTTCCTCTATGGCCAGTGCCTAATTTATTTAATTTTTTAAGTCTATGTAGCCAAGTGGCAGGACTTGAAACACTGCATCTTTTCATTACTTCAACTACAGAGTGATCAAAGTTCCTTAGGGTCCTGATGAAGGATGACACCAACCTTAAAACTCCTTCAACGTGTTTAAAAGTAAACTTGTGTTTCTATAGCCTTTCCTTCTTACTTACCATGTCTGCAATTCTCAAAGTCCAGGTGCCTATCGGGTTCTCTCCCCATGTGTGAACAGACATGAAGTCCCAATTTTTAAAGCCATTAGGAGATGTATCCCGCTCTCTTTCAGCTAACAGAACAGTGTTGGTTCCTATTTTCATACAAGAAATACAAGTTAATAAATGTCCTAACAGCTCTGATAGGACACAATATAGCATTTGTTAATGAAAATGAAAGCTGGGAGAGATTAACCCTCCAAATGTTTTTATCCACAGTACATTGTACATTATCTGACATATAATAAGTTCTCAATCTATACTGTAGAAAACGAAATAATGAATGAATATATTAAGGTTTACTTGAATAAGAGGAACTCAGAGAACTATATTTACAAACTACATTAAAGAAGAGAATCAAAGACCTAAAATACATTTTATGGAACTGTCATTTTGAAATATAAGAGGAAGTTTTGAGAATTTAATAGGTGCCTGAGTCTACAATATTGTGTATACATTAAAAAGCTATGTTGATTTAATAATCTCTTGTCATATAAAACTAGAAAAAAGAGGTAACTCTAAATTTTCAAATCCAAGCTTTCTAAAGAACAATAAATAATATTACTTTCTAAGTGAAAGGGTCAAAAAAGCTGTAGGTCCATTAATGAAAAAGCAGTCTACCAACCTTTCAGGACAATTCCAAGATATCTAGAAAGTATAACTCCAAAATTAACAGAACCTACTCAAATCTGTAAGAAGTTCATATCCTGGAAGGAAATTATAGAGATAACTCATTTCTCCTCACACATCGCCTACAGGCATGGAATTTATTCAGAGACTGAATGTGGAAGAGTGCTGGGACAGTTTCTCCTTGTGGATTATGGTTTGTGTTCACAAGCTCTTCCCAACCAGAATCTCATTTAACTTAGTGCCCTCTCAGGAAACAGCAACTGCCTATATATCACATCATATGCCTTAATAATATCATTATGGAAAATTTGTTAGTCTTCTCAACCCTCTTTCATGGATCAGAATTCTCAGTTTTTCAATCGATTCCTTGTCTGATGTATCTATCAGCTTTATTAATTAATTATCAGAGTAATTTTCACTAACGTTACCTGAGAGAAAAGAATCAGTGACCTGGAAAAATGAGCACAATTTGAAAATGTATATTATGGCATTCATTAACTCCAGAAAGGCTTATTAATTACATTATTATTTGAATAGACCTTGTTCTTTACTTATCTAAGGACCCGTAGGAATGAGCAGGGCAGAATTCTGATGTTAAAACAAGAGGGGAGCGGGGAAGAAACATATTTTTTAAGACCTGAAAATATCTATTGGGAGACTTAGTTCTATAAAGAAACAAAAACTTGTTGATTTGAAGTAATTTGGTTTAAATTTAAACAAATGGTTTAAAAGGAAATTTTAAAGATTAAAAAAAAAATTTACCAGCAGCAGAAGTGAGTGTGACCTGAAGGTCTCCTCTTCGGGAATATTCAATTGTTGCTTCAAATTGTACATGTTCCAGGGACTTGATAGCATTTTCCTGTCCCTCACAAGCTCTTGTTGGAATTTCAATGATAACTTCTCCATTAGCTTTCAGGGCTCTAGATATATTAATGAATCTCCATTGAATAAAGTGTATCTCTTCTTCCTTACACTTTATACAAATATGTACACATCAGTCTTGTACTTAATACTCAATTAAGCTTGTTGTCTCTCCCTATTATGAATAGAACCTAATTCTGGATTAGCTACATATAAATGAATTTTAACGCATAGAAAATGGTAAGGCTTTTACAGAAATAGGAAAAAACAAACAAACAATTCTACAGTTTCATCATAAATAGCAAAATCAATCCTGAGAAAGAAGAACAAAGCTGGAGGCATCATACTGCCTGATTTCAAAATATATTAGAAAGCTACAATAATCAAAACAGTATGGTAGTGGCATAAAGACAGACATATATAGGCCAATGGAACAGAATACAGAACCCAGTTAAGTGTTCTTACCACAATAAAATAAAAAGAAAAGAAAATAGTAAAGAACACAGGTACTTGAAAAAAATGCTGTTTACTGTGGAATCGAATTCAGGCAGGTTTGCCTTGGACCCATCAAAAAGTGGTCTATTATTGCAGTGGACATGTCCTCCAGGCCTTCTACTCTTGGGTATTTTGTGTAAGTGCGTCTTCAGTATAATCATGATTGTTGTGATAGAATTAACAAGACAGTCATAGCAGGTTCTGCTTCCGGGGCTAAATGTGGTGGGTCAGATGTGGTCTATGTAAAAGTAGTATGATAAAGGTTCTTTCATGAAGAAAGATGATGAATCACACAGCACTGTGGTATGAAGTGAGGCTCTTGAGGTCTGGATAATACTGGTTGGCGAGTACTGTATTTCATCAATTCTAAGATGCGCTTTTTCAACGTTTTATCATCTTTGAATTTGGGATAAATCTTAAAACTGATGATTGATAATAGTTTAATTAGCTATGATTGTTCTGAGTGCTATATAAAACAATGGTACACCTTAAACTTAATGCTAGATGGTAGGTAGGTTTTGAGAGGAAAATGCAAATGTGCTAATATGATTTACGGATCTTTGATCTCAATATTCCCGCTGGGCCCACAGCGAACACTGGCAAATACTACCTCCATCTACTTCAGAAAGGAAGGTGAGAAAAAAATTAGAAAAGGTGACAAATATATCAAATAATGCCATGGGCACACATTTATTCAAAATTCCTGAGACACTTACCTGGGCTCAAAGTCATTGTCCTTTACCACACACTCTTTCTTCTCAGGCACACTGTTCCAGTTTCTCGGATCAGCTAAGTCCACCAGAGCTTTGGCATTTAGCAGCCCGAATCCAAACCGACTGTTCACCATCAAGCCTGCGCCATTCTTTTTCCATCCAGGGTTATTGGCCAGTGGGTCATACTCAGAGGTCCAGACAACCAAGTGCTGCATATCTCGCCAGGTTAGATTTGGACTGGATGGAAAGTGACCCAAAACATCTTTCAGGGACAAAATGAAGTTTCCTTGCAAAAGCAAGTGCTAAGAACAAGCATTTCTATTCAGAAATTATGAAGTACCTTTTATAACTGTACTTAATGTAATTCTAGTGTTACTATTTGTATGTCTTTTCATTTAGAAATCAAAATACAGTATGGAAAACTTTTCCTCATACCATGTAAGTTAAGTTCTTATCATTAGTAAAATTTTGTCTTCAGCATTGTAGAAATATAGGACTTGGTTCATGATTCCTAATTAGTTAAATTTACCTGGAGCAAGAATAAAAATGACAGCACCTCCTTTCATTCTTCCAGTCTTCTGCTGTCCATTAACATCCTTGGCATTTTTAGCATTATTAACAAAGTCCTTGACTTTCTTCTTGAGAAGACTCAGATTTTAAAGATATGGGCTGGTTTCCTACTCAAATAGTTTTTGGTTCTTTATGTATCAAAAGTGTCAAGAAACTCTTAGCTACTTGAGATCACTCTTGTAAGATCACTATGCTTAATACTATGGGGATATTTAAAGAGGTGGTTCTTGTTTTTAAGAAACTTACACTCCAGTAAAAGAACTAAGGTTGTTTTTTTTTTTATTACTATAATATATCTTCTGAATAATGTGTTTATGGCATAATGCACTGCAGGAGTTTAGTAGATAATTATTTCAGGTTGGGTAGATCTGGAGAGGTTCTGCTGGGAGGAAATATTTGAGCTGAACTTTAAAGAGTGGGTAGAATGTCAAGAAGTGGAGTGAGAGAAAAGAGAATGAGGCAATGGAGCAAAACCTGTGTGTGTGTGTGCGGGGGGGGTGCGGGGAGGGAAGGCAAAGTACATGATGTGGCTCAAGTACAGTGAATACTCTGGCTTGCTGGAGCAGGAAGAGGTGATAAGGAGTACTGAGCCAGATGGTGAAGGCCTTGACTGCCAGGTAAGGGGCTTATACGTTATTGTTTGGGCAATGGGGAATCATTGAGAAATTTTGAGCAAAGAAGTGGTTTAATCAGAAGTCTTGATACAATTAATTTAGCAACAATATCAAGATAATCATAGGATTGTTAGGTCTATTATAATGCAGATAGGGCCTTTCCTCATCACCCTAGGTAAATTTTCAGTACTCCCACATGCTCCTGAGCATTATTCTCCTACTCTACTGTTTTCTTTTATAGCATTTATCACCTTCTAACATATTGGGCAATACATTTGTTTTGTATATCATTAATGTCTGTCTCCCCTGCTAGATTTAGCCATGAGAAGGGCTGAGACTTTAATCAGTCTTGTTCTCTGATATATACCTAGCACTCAGAAGAATTGCAGGCACAGAGTATAAGCTGAGTAAATATTGGTTGGCTGAATGATTGAATGTGACCACATGTTAACTAGCTCCCAAATATAATTTTAAAACTTACTGCAATTAATTGGTAGAGACTTTTAAGATCTCATGTTTTCCCTTAGCTTTGAGACTTGTGTTGTGTCTATTAAGCCAGTCAAGCATTAGTCCTCAAGGTTTCTATCTTATCACCCTCAGGAAATCTGGCTCAGTTTGCTGTTTTCTCCCTAGAGTCAATAGTATATCGGTTAAAATGTCTTCTGGTAGGTATTGCAAAAGATACCTGGCAGGCCTCACAGGGAAGCTCCCTCCCCACATCAGCCTGGGTGCAGAGCCCATACATCTAGGTCTCTCTAGGGAGTTGCAGTCAAGGACTCAGCTCCTCCACTTGGTCAAACTCTTCCCATATTTACATTCCTAGCCCCTCACACCTTTTTTCTTAGGTCTCCTTATCTGAGGGCTTGGGCAGAGAGGTCTCCTTTGCTAAGGCCTCCTTATGGGGGGAGTGGGAGAAACCTTGAAGACATTTCCCCGCCTCTACTTTTCTACTCCTAGCCTTCCCCAAACCCCACCCCACCCCAGAATCTATATAACTACCAGAGCCTTGGGGGTGGGGGCTCCCTCAACAGTGAGAAGACCCTCATGAATGTGATGCTTCACCTGACCTTTAACTGGGGCACCATTCCTTGGGGGGGAAAGAGGGGGGATGGGCTAGGGTAGTCATTATTTCATCTTATTTTAGACTTTGCCAGCATGGTAAGAGATTAAAGGCTTAACTCTTCCATTTTTGGTTTATTGCTTTAATTTGCTACTCTGACGCCTAGAGGCTCAGTAGACTCACTCTCATATCAGCTGACCTCCTGACAAATATACCAGCCAGAGAGTGACTGATGGAGGCCTTCGAAAGACTCCAGTTCAGTGATTCTCATGGGTTCCAGATTGCTTGCAACATAATCATCTGGGACACTTGTAAATATTGAAAATTCCCAAATCCCATCCTAAACCTACTGAATCAAAATATCAGGGTAGAGCATTATTTTATATTCATATTTGAAAAAACTAACCAGTTCTATGTCATAGCTAAAATAATGAGCTGGAAGAAAGAACACAAGCATATAACTAAGACAATTAGAAGTCATTTCAAATCATGGAGGACAGAATAGGGAGTAATAAAAGGCACATTATACTATGTCTACTCCCAAAGACCTGTGTGACTTTAAGCAAGTCACTTTATTTCCCTGGTCCTGAGTTGACTCATTTATAAGAATAGAGGGATGAGTATAATAATCTCCAGAATTCCTTACTGTTCAGATCTCCTATCTGCCCAGCATCATAAATACCTCATCTTGTCTCCAACTTGGCCATCCCACATTTAGGAATAATTAACTAGCTGAGGAGAAATGGCTATTTTTTTTAATGTAGACATTAATTCTGTCCTATAAAGCATTTTACTGAAATTCTTGCATCTTCCCAGTCCTTTAAAGGGAGTTTTAGGTAAAAAGCCTTTTATCAAGGTGATCAATGGACAACTCACCACTTTCTGATTTGACCATCTATGTGAGCAGGTGTTTGGAGGTTGGGATGAGGAAGTGTACTAAGGAAGCATAAGGCAGGATCTTGATAATCAAACACAAAGCATAGACTTCCTATATTTCTATAGTAGAACATTTGTTTTACATCTAGTTGCATGTTTTATTGTTTCTTTAATTTTCTTTTACCTATTCTGTACAAAATATTCAAGGGGGTTTCATTGCCATGCAATTTGGAAAATTAAGCCTATTTTCCCAACAGAGTTATTCTTCATTTGTGTGATTGCATTTCATAAATGAAAAGGAGCTGCTAATAATCATACATTTCATTCCTGATAGCTTCCCTTTGTTAATTAGTGCTCAACAGCACCACCATAATTAAAAATTTTAAAGCTGCATTAGATTGCAAATCAAGGGTATGTTTATAGAAAATAAGGGTTGTAGAATTAAACATTGAAATTAAGCATTGCTTCTAATTAGAAGAGTGTAGGTAAAGTAATTGGAAACAAAATTCTAAAGTGAAAGAGTCCTAGAGGCTGTCTCATTGTGCCTCTAATCACAACTAGGTAAGTCCAGTATGTTGAAGATTTCCTAATCTGGAGACTTTCCAATATTTCACAACCCACTGGGTCAAGGATTTCTTTGATGTGGTTTATTCACAGGTTTCATGCAGCATTGAAAGTTTATTTTCCTTTCTCCAGCCTTTAATGAAAATAGAAGATTGGTTCATCTGTTTATTTAATACCTCCAAACATGTCAAGGGATTCAGTGTTTCACTACAGAATTTGTGTTCTCTATTAAAACTTACTCTGATTCCTTTGCTCTCACCACAGAAGACTGAGGTTATTGTCTGCCATCTTTCTAACATATACTCACTACATGACAATAATGGTACCACAGGCATTTATCGAAGGAATTCCTATCTTTTTGATGCCTATTAAGTACCAGAATGGACTTCTTCACAATTACAGCTAGATGAAGTTGCAGAAAAAAGCAGTTGTAAATTAACTCTTTATAGCAGTGTTTCTCAAAATTTGGTTAAGCTAACTACTAGCATTCAAACTGCCTAGGACACTTATTAAAAACTAGAGGCCTGGTGCACAAAATTCGTGCACGGGAGGGGGGTTTCCCTCAGCCCAGCCTGCACCCTCTCCAATCTGGGACCCCTTGAGGGATGTCCTTTCACAATCTGGGACTCCTTGAGGGACATTCCTTTCACAATCCAGGACTGCTGGCTCCTAACTGCTCACCTGCCTCTGCCTGATTGCTCCTAACTGCTTCTGCCTGCCACCCTGATCACCCCCTAACCACTCCCCTGCCAGCTTGATGGAAGCCTAACTGCTCCCTGGCCAGCCCGATTGCCCCAAACTGCCCTCCCCTGCAGGCCTGGTCCCCCCAGCTGCCCTCCCCTGCATGCCTGGGCCCCCCCCAACTGTCCTCCCCTGCTGGCCTGGTCTCCCCCAACTTCCCTCCTCTGCTGGCCCAGTCACCCCTAACTGCCCTCCCCTGCAGACCTGGTCCCCTCCAATTGCCCTTCTCTGTCGGCCCGGTCACCCCTAACTACCCTCCCTGCTGGAGGGGGGACCAGGCCTGCAGGGGAGGGCAGTTGTGGGGGGGCAGGCCTGCAAGGGAGGGCAGTTGGGGGGGGGACCAGTCTTGCAGGGGAGGACAGTTGGGGGGACCCAGGCCTGTGGGGGAAGGCAGTTAGGGGGGATCAGGCCTAGGCCAAATACCTGCATCTGCCCCAACTGCCCTCCCCTGCAGGCCTGGGTCTGCCCCAACTGCCTTCCCCTGCAGGCCTGGTCATCCCTAACTGCCCTCCCCTGCAGACCTGGTCCCCCCCAACTGTCCTCCCCTGCAGGCCTGATCCCCTCTAACTGCCCTCCCCCTCAGGCCTGGGTCCCCCCAACTGTCCTTCCCTGCAAGCCTGATCTCCCCCCCCAACTTCCCTCCCCTGCAGACCTGGTCCCCCCCCAGCTGCCCTTCCCTGAAGACCCGGTCCCCCCCCCCCCCCCCAACTGCCCTCCTCTGCCAGCCTGGCCACCCCTAACTGCCCTCCCTGCTTGCCTGATCGCCCACAACTGCAGGCCTGGTCCCCCCCAACTGCCCTTCCCTACAGGCCTGGGTCCCCCCCCCCCCAGCTACCCTCCCTTGCAGGCCTGGTTGCCCCCAACTGCCCTCCTCTGCTGGCCTGGTCACCCCTAACTGCCCACAATTGCCCTCGCCTGAGGCCATCTTGTGGCGGCCATCTTGTGTCCACATGGGGGCAGCCATTTTTTCCCACAGGGAGGCAGCCATCTTGTGTCTCGGAGTGATGGTCAATTTGCATATTACTCTTTTATTAGTTAGGATAGGGTTTCCTAGGCCAAATACCAGAAACTTCTGAAACCGAGTTGATGGCATTGGGACATGGGAATCTGCATACTACATCAAACTCTGAAAGTGATTATGATCTAAGCTGGTGTTTGAGAAACACTCTTCTATGGAAGAAAATCCCTCTATTCTTTCTCCTTCCCTCTTCTCTTCTCATTCCCCAGTGCTCCAGCTAAGTCATATTTAATGCAACATAGTAAGTAGTTTGCTTGTGACAAGGAGTCTTTTATGAGGAACTCATAAAACATGAGAGTTAGGATGTTCCTTTATCAGCCTCAATCATATTAACTTCCCTTTGTTTGAGAGGATGAGCAGCTACCATTCAACATTTCCTCTGCATGAGGGCTATGGGAAGCAGCAAAGTGTACTGGCTGATAGCACAGGCTTTTCCCAGATTTGCTCTTTCCTTACCAGACATCCTTCCAGCCCATCCAAGTAGGTAGACTCTTGGTATGAGTTTTGCTAGGCCTGTCTTGCTTAGCCACTGTGGCCATCTCATAGTGGAGATACCTGGGATAAATCATAGCTCCACAGGTGCCCCAGGGCACCTGGAGCTACTCTGGATTAATCCTCTTAGGCAAAGACTCAGCAACTTTTGGGCTCTTCCAGCTGTGGCATGAGCTAAGGTATTCTCTTTTGCTACTGTGAACCTCATCTACTGAACATGACACAAGGGGACTGTTTTGTCTTCTCTAGAGAGTATGGATGTTCTTCTAAGACAGTAGTTCTCAACCTTTCTAATGCCGCAACCCTTTAATACAATTCCTCATGTTGTGGTGACCCCCAACCATAAAATTATTTTCGTTGCCACTTCATAACTGTAATTTTGCTACTGTTATGAATCGTAATGTAAATATCTGTGTTTTCTGATGGTCTTAGGCTCTACAGCAGTGGCTCTCAACCTGCAGAACCGTTAGCAGGGTTGCCTAAGATCATCAGAAAACACAGATATTTACATTACGATTCATAACAGTAGCAAAATTACAGTTATGAAATAGCAACGAAAATAATTTTATGGTTGGGGGTCACCACAACATGAGGAATTGTATTAAAGGGTTGCGGCATTAGAACGGTTGAGAACCACTGTTCTAAGATAAACTCCTTAGTAGGAAGGGTAATGGTAATTTTAAAGTTTAACCACTTTCTTGATCATGCAACCACAGCACCTGACCTGACATTTAAATATTTCTCACTACACAATACTAAAAACTAGAAATGAGGACAAATAAAAAGCTGTGGATCTACAGTGTGAGACAGTTGGGTTTTTCCCCTCTGTGTTAAGTATAGACTATTGGGTCATTATTATAAGGGAAAAACTTTGCTATTAAATCCCTTTTAACATCATACACTAAAAGAAATTCTAGGGTGATTTAGGACTTAAATATGGTAAAGGAATCATAATAAAAGACATATAGATAAATGTTTAATCTACTTTTGGGTTGTAAATATTTTTCTGAGTGTAAAAACAAAGGAAAAAAACTTTAAAAAAAAGACAGGCAAATGTAACTATATATATATTAACTTAATTACCTTAAATTATGTATAAATAAAATTAAAAGGTAAATGTCTAACCAACAAAACTAAACTAAGGCATAAAACAAAATCAAGGCCATAAACAAGCAATTACAGATGATAAATCGCCAAAGAATATAAAATACTGAGCTTCATTAGTAATGAAATAGAAGTGTATGAAGATTAGATACCATTTGCATGTATCAAAATAGCAAAAACTTTTAAAGATAATAAAAGTAGCTTTAATAAGGGTTTAGGAAAATGGTATTTTCACACATATAATGCTGGTGCAAATATAAAATGCTATAGTTTTTCTAGACAGTAACTTGTCCATATGTATTAAAATCATTGAAATATTCATACCCTTTGACCCAGAAATTCCAATTGGGAGTGTTTATCCTGAGAGATTATCAGAGATAACAACCAATATTTATGGACAAGGGTGTTTAAGCATGATTAGATAACTTTAATAAAATCTGCATTTTTATAATAGAATATTACGAAAAGATAAAAAAAATTGTTTTTAATTCTCATTCCTCTAAGACCGGGATTATATAATATGAAAAAAAAGGATGTTTTATAAACTTATCATTCCTAATACCACCCACAGAAATTATCTGTATAAAGTATTTCCTGGAAGGAATAAACAGAAGTGAGAAGGCTTTGAAGCTGAGTGGAAAAACTTGGAGGAGACCATGAGTTTTTGAAGGTCAAGGGACATTGATTTACACAAGAGAAAATGCTCTTAACATATTATAGGGAGGATTTAAAAACATCACAAAATAATGTATATATGAAGATCCAGTTTTGTAAGATATGTTTATATTAAATCTGTTATTTTATTATTATTTATAGTTTTCTACTGTAACCATGTATTCAGAAAACAATACATGTTATTAAAAAGGAGGAGGAGAAGCAGCCTTAGTAATGGTGATTAGAAGCTTTCTGGGCCTTACTTTGCTTCCAGGGCCAGAGCGAAGATGCCAGCAGCCAGGGGTGCCGAGGCCGAGGTGCCTGTGTGGGTCCCTGTACAGTCATTGTGCAGGTCAGCACTCGTCTGTGTGGCGCCAGAGGGGAGAGAAACATGGGAGGACATGTGAGGAGTGTGATCCTATCCCTGGGGGAAACCATACCGTGGGCCGCATCTGCTATGATTAGGAAACTGAGCTGATTCGATTCCGTGCTTCCTTCTCTAAACCACAGATGGATGCTGGCCATCTGCTGATATTTTAGTTCACTCTCCTCTCCATGCAACTTGTCTATAATTCTGGCATCAGGGTGCCTTTTTGGGGGAATGAAGTACTCCCACTATGAATATTTTCTGCTCTGAGATTCCCAAACGAAATGCTGTCTATAAAAAAGGGACTGTTTCAAAATCACTGTGAATCATGCTGGCCCATTAATCATCAGATCCATTGTATTTGGTCTGGCATATTTAGAACTTCTGCCTCATGCAAAATTCCCTGTTGCCTTCAGATTGACATTTGACTGCCTCTTCGGTACAAGACTATAAAGCCATTCTGATTTTGGCCACTTGAACTACTTGTTCAAAACTTGTTTAGTGTGTGGTTTGCACTCACTGTTGATGTGATTTGATGCCCATGAGTTAGTGTCCACATCTGCACATTGATGAAAATGGTGCTTTTTACAAATGGAAAGTGTGCTAGACTTAGATCTAGTACACTGAATTCTAAAACTGCTATTCAGTAGATGTATCCCAAGGACAAGGCACTTGGTTTCCCCATCTGTAAAATGAGGTTGGCATTTCCTGACTCAGATTCTGAGGCTGGAATGAGATCCTGCTTATGAAAGCATTTTTACACAATATTATTGAATGTAAAGAATTACCTAGGCTTATTTTAGCTTAATTGAAGAGGTTGCTGAGATGAAGGGAAGAAACCAAAGAGACTTCCAATTGGTCTGCCTGAAGAGCCACAGTACTGCTGGCTGAGCAAGTAGTTGGGCCAAAGGATTACTAACAAGACACCCACCCAGGCTCCTGCTCTCTGGTTTTTAGCTGGTGATTTCAATGTGTGGGAGGGAGGTGTAAAAAAATAATTTGTTCTGTTATCACCTCCTTTGGCTTCCCACTTGGAGTGGCTGAATTTCTCCAGTTATGGTGGCTCTGCTCCTCAGAGGGTTGCAGAAGCAAGGCTGCCCTTTTTACCTGTTGACGCAAGTGAGCCCCCAGAGACGACTGCTGAGGAAGAGGGTTACACAAGACAAAGACTATTTATTGCCACCATCTCAAATAGAATCCACCATCTGTCTCTATGGCTGATTACCTAAGGAGCGATCTTTACAAAGATGGAAATTCTTCCTCCTACTTCAGAGCAGAGCAGCTCAGATGAGGGACAGTCTGTGAAATGGTGACTCTGCAATGCATAGTGGACCATTTTCTCAAAAGCAACTCTGGACACATACAGGGACAACAGCAAAATATGTCTGATATGCTCCTTTCAAAGGCAATAAAATATGCCCGCCATAAAGAATCCCTTGGTAGCCCGGGCTGAAGTGGCTCAGTCGGTAGGGAGTCATCCTGTGTACCGAAAGGTTGTTAGTTCAATTCCCTGTCAGGGCACAAGCCTGGGTTGTGGGTTTGATACCTGGTAGGGGGCATGCAGGAGGCAGCCAATCCATGTTTCACTCTTACATGGATGTTTCTCTCTTTCCTGTCTAAAAAATAGATTAAAAAAAAAAAAAAGAATCCCTGGGCAGACTGTCACTATTATTTGTAATTGAAGATACGGGCATGAGGGGGAGGCCAATGCTTTTCAGTTGAGACCACAGTTTTACTGTCTAAATTAGAGCAGTTGACAGAAGCAGGCAGAATTCCAGAATCGTGTTCCAGTATGAAGAGGACAGTAAACCTGACAATTTTGTTGAGATGCGATTAACATGAATTTTACAAACTTTTCAAATTCTAGTCATCTAAATAACCTGTTCTTTCATCGAGATTAGAATATACATACTTTAGCTAGTTGGCTCTTTCTGTGCCAGAAGTTAAATGTGGGTTTTAAATTAAAAGTGCCTCTCTGTTCTCAAAGCTCCATGTGGCCCTTCCTCATCGTGCCCTTGAAGGAAAATCTAATAATTGTCCTTGGCAGTCTGACTCATGGAAGTGAAGGCACAGCCACACGTGGGCTGGAGATGCTTTCTGAGCATATACCCTTCCTGAGCTGCTTAGTTGGATGCTGAGAAGTTCACCTCAGGGGAAATTTAGCCTGTTATTTTCCTGCAGGTCGTTTATTCTTAGGAGACATAGCTGGTGTATGCTCTGTATTTTTATCATCTGCTAAAGGGCAAGTCAGACCATATCCCTGCTATTAAAGGATCCACAAGTACAGGGTGTTAAAGCCCCTACATCCCTGAGATGCCCTTTAAGGCTGTTTTTAGGGAGGCATCACACAAGCTGACTGGACATTTAGAGTCTTGGCTGTAGGTAATGACTGACTGGTGGCTTCTCAGGGCTCAGTTTAAAAATGACTGAGAGGCCACATCTTCCAGGCAGAAGTGTAATTATCCCCGAGAGAGAAAACTTCCCAATATATGCCAGCCTTTCAAGTGAGCAAAGGACGAGTCTCCCCAATTGAGACATCATGCTTAAACAAATCAATTTTACCAAAGGTCCTGACCAAAGGATTCTTGTGAATGCAAGTCATGCGCTTCTACCTAAGCAGAGAGAGTTAGACAAAAGCAACATACGATTCGCTGGTCAGTGTAATCCCCGCTGCTGTACGAGGTGGCCAGCGTGGAGGAGCACTTCTCGGCATACCAGGGGGACAGGCCCTGCTGCGAGGCACTGCTGATGGAGATGGTGTAGATACTGTCTGTGTACCCATCGCAGTCACAGTTATCTCCCTGACGCCCCCCGTTCCCAGATGCCCAGACGAAGATGGAGCCCTTTCCTTGTCTCCCCTGAAAGAAAAACCTGAATATATCACATCTATTATCATCTATTGGGGTCACTGTCACACCTCAATAAAATCCCCAACAAACACATGCTGAGACAGTTATTGTGGTCTTTTTCACCTCTAGGTACTCCAACATCAATGCTGGAAATCTTGTGAGACTTCCTATTATGAAGCCATGGGCTTCTGGCTCTGCCAGTCCTTTCTCTGGGCCCTCTCTGGGATGGGGCAGAGCTGGGCTTTCTTTCTTTCTTTATTATGCAGACTCATAATCTGGCCCTTAGCACTTGATCATTTTTTTCAGTCTTCCCTTGCCTTATGTCACTACATTTGAATCTTTGAACTTCCTCTCCTTTCTGCTTGAATCTTCTGGTTAACTAACAGAACAAAAAAATCCGGCATTATTCAGATCTGCTTTGCAGCTGCATTGAAAGGGACTCTTCAATTGAATGGCCCTCGTCAAGGCTACTCTTTCTGTGATTTTTCAATATGTGCTCTCCAGAGTTTCTACTTTTGTTTCATCCTGTGCAGAACAAGGCCGTAGAACACTGGCGAGAATGCAATAAGCCCAAGGCGCACATATCCACCAGGCACGTGCAGAGCGGGCAGTAGCACTCTGTTATATTTAAGGATGCATTTTCAGAGCATTTGAAAGAAGTCTGGGTGTAATTTATCTAGTGTGAAAATTCAAAACAGCAGGAAAATGAGAAAGGACATAATCCAGAGTATTTTTTAAAGTGTATGTTTTAAGAGTAATGAATCTCTGTTGAATGTCAGACCCAAATGGGGAAAAATATCTCAACCCTTAACTTCTATCCCTCTTGAAGAATGATTTGGCTCTCTGAAAGCATTTCAAATCATAAGCAACTGAAAGAAATTGACAACCATTTCTTTCCATATAAGCTAAATGTTCTTCCCTTCTCAACATACCCATGTCAGGTTTCATTTCCGGTGGGTGTGCGTGAAGCATCTCACCTGTTTAACACCATATTCAAAAGCCTTCTGGGCTAGTCGACCAGGCCCCTCCACAGTTTTCCCATCGTCATTCGGGCCCCAGCTCGCACTGTAAATGTCCACATGCCCAGGATTGAATCCAATTGAACTGGCTTCAATAGCATCGGTCACAATGCCATCCAGCATTCTTATGCCTGGACAGCAAAACACATAAATAGTAAGTTGATATCAGCATGTACATGTAGAATGGCATAATGCTCTAAATATTTATTTTTTAAAAGGACTGTCAAAAGAGTCAAAAACCACTGGATGTCCCATATGCCCATTGCCTGCTGCTAACAGCACAGAAGAAAGATACAATCCCTGCCTCCACAAACTTGCTTACCCGCTTTTTAGAGATAGCTATGTGCAATGCAGTAGCCATGGTTAGCGTGGATCACAAAATGTCCCACCTCCCTCCACTACTCCAATAACCTAGAAATGACAGGATAGCTTTTAGAAAGAGGCACCAAACAGCCCTCCCTGGACATACCTGCTCATGACTACAGTACGAAGGGCTGTGGCCAAACCTGTGCCATACAAATGACTCTGTATGGGAAACTGTGGAGCTTGCAAAGGTCTACCCATAATAGGAAACTAACAAATAGGAAAATAACTCTTGTTTCTAAGCATTGATTAAAAATAACCCAGAGGCCATTCTTTTATGTGTTTGCTAAGAAACATTTTCAAGGAACATGCTTCCTTTTCTTCTAAATAATATCAAAGATGAAATCATTGCCATGGATTTTGTTCCTGAGGGAGAATCGTTTTTCATCAGAAGGCAGATGCGGTAGCTCCTGGTGCTTTCCTACAGGCTGCCACCCATCATCAGACTCATGTACTCAAGAGCTGGGAAGGCAAAAGCAATTTAGACAGATACAGGAAGCTACCTGGTTATCCTGGCTTCAGGCTTATAATGCAACAGAGTGCACAGCTTCAGATTTTCACACTATTATTTACAATGGAGCACAGGTAAAAGAACATGTAATTGACATGATTCATGAAAGTCATATGTATTTTGTTTAAAAATGCATTTGGGGGAAATTTCCAGCTCCTCAATTTTGAAGTGCATGATTTTGGGGCAAGTCACTTAACTTCTCTCTACCTCAGTTTCTTCAACTATAAAGTGGGGATAATAACAGCTCACATGTATTGATGATATACTATATGCAGCTACCATTCTTCAGACTTTAAATATATAAACTTATCTATCCTTACGACAACCATTTGAAGCGGGTCCTATAATGCTCCCCATTGTAGAGGTGGAGAAACGGAAGTCAGACATGGACAGTGACTTGCTCAAGGCCACACAGATTGAAATTGGGAAGCCAGGACTTGAGTACCCAAATATGTCCTGTTAACTTCCAGCATACACTGCCTATAGTGTGTTGTTGGACAAGTGATGGCCGTACAGTAGATGCTTAAAAATGAAAATTATTATATAAAAATGCACTTGGGGCTAGACTATCAAAGGGTGGAGTAATGGAAGAAAATCCGTAGACTTGGAATGAGAAGTCTTGTGTTTTAGCTCTACAATGCCGCAAACTGTTACTTCGAGAATCTTGCTTCTGATTCCTCCTTCATAAAATAACGAGATCAGATGTTTCTCTCATAAACTATAGCTACTTAGTTTATTATGATTTAAAAAGTGAATTTTTTCTAGGTGATTACATAATCTGTACTTCTTCATTTTTGTTAAATTAACATGGCATTTTGATGGTACTAGTGTCAAAGTAATTAGGAATGACAAAATATAAGAGTGTGCTGTATTAGGGAGAGAGATCTTATATATGCCAAGATGGATATTTATTTTATTTATAAAAAGGAATACAGTTTCTGTGAGCTCTTTCGGATCCAGTCTCCACCACCCTTCTCCACAGGAACTGCATCAATGGGTTCTCTTGTCTTCCCACTGGGTTCCACCAACTGAGGGCAGCAGCAGGAGGTTTGGGGGTGAGGGGAGAGTGCAGTACTCACTCCCCTGATTCCTTCTTGTCTGGAAATAGCTTGGTGGTTGTACTCAAGGCTCCTGTCCCGTGATTCTCTCCTATGGCCACAGCTTTCTCTCTCCAATTTCCACTGACTCCATCCACTTGCTCCTTTAGGCCTAAAGCTGGTAACATCTGCCTACATCTGTTAGCCCTTGTTGGTTTCCTTTGAACTCTTGTAAACAGTTCCTTTATTTAATTGCCCTGATGGAACTTACCATGTTTCCCCACAAAAACACCGACTGAAACAACTAGAGATTCTAAATTCTTGCTATTGAAAATAACCTTTGGCTTCTTAATATAACAAGCATATATTCTTTTTATTTTTAAAAATTGTTCTTTGCCATGAAATGAAGAACTGCAGAATTCAGAGGCAGGGAAATTCTTTGCCTAAATTTCTTCCTCCTCTTGTTCCCTGAATAAGCACACAATAAGAAAACCTTCTAAATCAGAACACAGAGAAAATTAAATTTGTTTTAAAAGCTATTCAACATCTCAAACCCCCTCCCCATATGTATTGGCTTATATTCAGCTATCATTTTCTAGGAATCCAGATCTATTAATTCATTTGCAAATCGCACCCAAGTTCTACAGCACATTTTGTATGGAGTCCATTTCTTCCTCTGGTTGTTGAAAGCCTCCCTCCCCACCTCATTTACACCAGGTAATGCAAGACTCAAGTTAAAAGTGCAAAACTAGCCGGGCTGGTGTGGCTTAGTGGTTGAGCATTGACGTATGAACCAGGAGGTCACGGTTCGATTCCCGGTCGGAGCATATGCCTGGATTGCGGTAGGCGGCATGCAGGAGGCAAAATCAATGATTCTCTCTCATCATTAATGTTTTTCTTATGCCCTCTCACTTATTCTCTGAAATCAAGAATATATATATATATTTTTTTTTTAAGTGAAAAACTACAGGAACAGCCCTCTGCTTTACCTCCGACTTTGGAATCATAGGCAACTCCGACCCCACACTTGTGATTATTTGCTTGCATGGCAATTTCTCCTGCACATCTGGTCCCGTGTCTGAAGATTAAAAAATAGGAGTTATAAAACATAAATGAGGACAAACATTTGTTCTGTACATGAATCCATGGTACATGGATATGTCAACTTTTTGTCGGCCTTTTCTCTGGTTTCTTCCCATCAATATTAGATGAAATATAGGTGTCATATGAAGGGTATAGGCACAGGAGCCAGAGTATATAAGTGTATGAGTTCACATTTTAGCTTCTGCCACTCACTAGTGGTATGACCGTGAGTGTCCTCAAAGGGTTGTGAGATCACATGAGATACTGTGTATAGAGTGCTTAGAATAGTGATTGGTACATAGTAAGTGAGCTATGGATACTATTATGAGCAACTCTGACACTTTTCAGAAATTGTTTGCAAATAAGTGGCTTCTGCCTTATACTTCCTGGTAGTGAAGAGGCTTCTCACTTTCCCTCCTAGGGATTTTTTGGGGTTAGGTTACCCTGGACCAGCCCCAGTAGGATATGATAGAACAGAGTCTTCTCCCAAGATATCCTCCTCCTCTAACCACACACCAAGCTAAAACATCTGAGGGTTTCCTGGGACTAAGAGAAGTCTGAGATTTTAAGAAGACACTACAGGCTAATTGGGAAACCAGGAGACTTCTGCAACTCTGATTGGGACCAGAGGCCTGAACAAGATGGGGTTTGCAATCAGGCAGAAAGGGTAATTCATGATTTCTGAGTATTTGGAGGGGAAAAAATCCATCTCTAATTCAGACCAAAGCCCGCCCTAGTTGGCTGAGTTGGTTGGGCATCATCCTGTGCACAAAGGGTTTCTGGTTCGATTCCAGGTCAGGGCACATGCCCAGGTTGTGGGCTTGATCCCCCTGTTAGGGGGCATACAGGAGGAAGCCAATCAATGTTCTGCTCTCACATCTATGTTTTTCTCTCTCTGCCTCCCTTCCTCTCTTTCTAAAAATCTATTTAAAATAAAAAAGATAATAAAACAGGACAAAGCCCACCATTAAAGCATCAATTCTGAAGTTGTGCCCTTTCTCACCCTGACCTCAGAAGGGCCTGTAAATTAAGAGAAATTTAATGTAAATTTGTTGATTTTATGACTATATTCTGTTATGCAAGCACCTGGGAGCATTGTGAAGGCTGTTGGTGCCTTAGAGGAGCTGTTGACCAGATATGCTGACACAGAGGAAAAGAGAAGAAGGGTTAATTAGTGCTGAGCAACTCGGCCAGCCAGCTACTTTTATAACCTATGAGCCTAGACGTCTATCAATTTTGCCTGGTAAGAAATATATAAATCCAAAATTAACTGGGTAGTCCAAAATAATTCTGTTTCACTTATCTCTTTTTCTTAAAGTACCAGAGATGATTTCCCACTAAATGATAGTCCTGCTTCTTCTGAATATTGGCTAAGAATCCTGCATCGGAACAATGTAATTATCTTTAATTCAAGGTCTTCCCTCGTGCAGCAGACATCTGCTTCTTTTTTGCCTCCTAGAATTTTCCCCTTTTGGGAAGTGGCCCTCCCCTCACTCCTGGTGATTCTTTTTCTCTCACAAGGCTCCTTCTCCCAGACAAGCTTTCGATTAATGCAGAATATAAAGAGATTTCTATTCTTTCTCCAGAATCTTCAGCTTTAGGCTCCATCTGAGCCACGTGGATCTTGTTGCTAGGCAAGATTCTATTGAGAATGAAACTGTTAGGTGAGCAGCACTAGGAGATGGTGACAAAGTATTTGGTGTCTTGATGGCACATTACTTGAGCTCCTGGATCTTGCAATGCTTGAAGCTAAAGCATCCCTTGGGTGAAATTATTTTTTAATTGGATATTACTTAATCTTTGAGTTAGGATTCTCTCACTTGCAACTGAAACTATCCTGACCACCATACCCATTTTCTAAAAAATGTGTTCACATTGAATACATAGAAGGTGCCTTGTTTGATGGATTAGCCCTCTTTGCCTTTCTACAAGGAGAAATTCAATTGCCATCCTCCAGGAAATCTATTCCCAACAGTCATCACTGCCTATATTTATATTTAAATAGTATGGGAGACAGGGCCCAGGATAGCAAAATATCTAATCTGAGCCAATAGAATCAGCCTGTTTGAAAACATCCCTAGCATTGTACATCTGTCCTATAAATGATGCAATGTGACATGATCTATTATTTATCTCTCCTTACACATTGAGGACTATTTTTTTCCATTTTTTTAATTAAGGTATTATATGTGTACATATCTTATCATTGTTCCCCTCCCCCACCCCACTCCCATGCATGCCCTCACCCCCCAATGTTTTGCATCCATTGGTTATTCTTATATGCATGCATATAAGTCCTTCAGTTGATCTCTTATTTCCCCCACCTGTCCCTAACCTTCCCGCTGTAATTTGATAGTCTGTTTGATGCTTTACTGCCTCTGTATCTATCTTTTTGTTCATCAGTTTATAATGTGTTTTTTATTATCCACAAATGAGTGAGATCATGTGGTATTTTTCTTTCATTGACTGGCTTATTTCACTTAGCATAATATTCTCCAATTCCATCCAGGTTGCTACAAATGGTAAGAATTCCTTCTTTTTTATGGCAGCATAGTATTCCATTGTGTAGATGTACCATAGTTTTCTGATCCAGTCATCTGCTGACGGGCACCTAGGCTGTTTCCAAATCTTAGCTATTGTAAATTGTGCTGCTATGAACATAGGGGTGCATATATCCTTTCTGATTCGTGTTTCTAGTTTCTTAGGATATATTCTTACAAGTGGGATTACTGGATCGAATGGGATTTCCATTTTCAGTTTTTTGAGGAAACCATACTGTTCTCCACAGTGGGTGCACCAGTCTGCATTCCCACCAGCAGTGCACGAGGGTTCCTTTTTCTCCACATCCTCACCAGCACTTGTCGTTTGTTGATTTGTTGATGATAGCCATTCTGACAGGTGTGAGATGGTACTGCATTGTCGTTTTGATTTGCATCTCTCTGATAATTAGTGACTTTGAGCATGTTTTCATGTGTCTCTTGGCCTTCCTTCTGTCTTCTTTCGAAAAGATTCTATTTAGGTCCGTAGCCCATTTTTTTATTGGATCATTTATCTTCCTTTTATTAAGTTGTATAAGCTGCCTATAGATGTTGGAGATTAAACCTTTATCAGTGATAACATTTGCAAATATGTTCTCCCATACAGTGGGGTTTCTTGTTGTTTTATTGATGGTTTCTTTTGCTGTGAAAAAGCTTTTTAAATACCAATGGCATATTTCACAGACTTAGAAAGAACTCTTCATAAATTCATCTGGAATAAAAAAGACCCCAAATAGCCACAGCAATCCTGAGAAAGAAGAATAAAGTAGGAGGGATCTCAATACCAGATAGCAAGCTGTATTACAAAGCCACTATTCTCAAAACAGCCTGGTACTGGCACAAGAACAGACAGATAGATCAATGGAATAGAATAGAGGATCCAGATATCAACCCAAACCACTGTGCTCAATTAATATTTGACAAAGGAGGCATGAACATACAATGGAGTCAAGAAAGTCTCTTCAATAAATTGTGTTGGGAAAATTGGACAGATACATGCAAAAAAAAAAAAATGAAACTAGATCACCAACTTAACACCATACACAAAAATAACCTCAAATGGATACAGGACGTAAACATAAGACGGGAAACCATAAAAATACTAGAGGAATCCACAGGCAGCAAAATCTCAGACATATGCCGAAAGAACTTCTTCACTGATACTACCCCTAGGGCAATGGAAGCTAAAGAGAAAATAAACAAATGGGACCACATCAAAATAAAAAGCTTTTTCACAGCAAGAGGACTATATTCTTGAAAGGTGTAGAAGGATCATGCTACAAATAGGGGTTAGTATTTTTTCCTCCACTTATCCTCAGTTCCCACTTCATCCTTTGAAAAAGAAGGAAGACTTTATCAACGTGGTTCTACATCATTCTGTATAGACCTGTAGCCTTTTCTCTTTCCTTAAATCAGACTCTGAGGTAAAATAACCCTCTATTATCTTAGAACAATGGTAACAACTGACATTTAAACAAATTGACTTTTATAAAAGTATTCCACAAGATAGTTTAAAGACTGCTATTATACTGGTTAAAATATCCTTGTCACACACGTTACTTAACTAGAATCTGTAATTGGTATTGAAATATGAATACAGATTCATGCCAGCTTCATAGTAAGAGTTACCTGCACCTTTAAGATTTTATTACTTAGTGATTCCTCATTTGATTTGCAGAGGAGAATTCAAATGCAGCTTCTATTAATCTTATTTACATATTACTTGAGCTTCTGGATCTTGCACTGCTTAAAGCTAGAGCATCCCTGGGGTTAAATTCTTGTTTAATCCCCATATTACTTAATCTTTGAGTTACAGCAGCAACACAGATAGTTTGGTGCCATAATGCCCTGTAATTGGGTGATAATAGATCTCTAACTGTTATAAGGCCAAGATAACATAGGGCATTCATTTTCCAAACCTGAGGGATTTATTTCTGACAACATCCTTGAAGGATAACTATTTTTTATAATATCCTTTGATAAATGATGAGGATGCTACATTTTTGGTTGATAGTCAAGAGGATCCTGAGAGATAGTTGCTTATTGTATAATTTTCAGATAGTAGATTCTGAACTGGCTCAGAAAATTGACTTGTCTCTGCTATCTCCTTTCACATGATAATATTCTTGTTATGCTGATTTCTCACTGAAAAGAGGTCTATCTTAGTTGTTAAATGAGAAGCTTTAATCATCATCACCATGACAGCAAATACATCTTGTTTTTATGTCACAGGCACTATGCAAGCCAATTACATATATAAGCTCATTTAATCCCCACCGTAACCCAATAAAATAGATACTACTACTATTATCCCTTTTTAATAGGTGATAAAACTGAGGCAAAAGAAGTTAAATAATTTATTTAGTCACTTAACTGTTAAGTGGCAGATCTAATACTTGATCTCAATCTAGCTGCAAAGTCTGAACTTAACTGTTTGGCTACTCTACAATCACTCTGTACTATGTGGGAGATCCAGGCTATGCTCTGAAGCTCAGAATTTTCAGGCACAAAATAAGTACATTTATATGGGCTACTTCCTTATGGGCCTTTGGAACTCTGTGAGTTGGAAGAATCTATAATAATAAAAGTGTAATATGCAAATCAAACGACCAAACAGCAGAACAACTGTCCAGATGACCTTCCTGAGGACCACACTATGACACGCACTGGCACCAGGCCAGCCAAGGAGGGTGCGATGTGATTGGTCAGGGGGCCCTCACCATCACCCCATAATCGCCCTGCAGAGGCAGGCCCAGGCCACCAGCCAGAGGGGCAATTGATGGGGGGGCGGGGGGTAAGGACGCTCTGCAATAGCCTCAAAGAGGCTACCTGGCCGGTGGCGCTGCAGCAGGTGGGTGGGGCCTCCCTCTGTATGGCAATTGATCTTGGACCCTGCGATTGATCACCCCACAGAGGGAGGCCCAGGCCACTGGACTGGCAGGGCTGCAGCAGATGGGCGGGACCTCCCTCTGTGGGGCAATGGATCTGGATGCCCCATGATGGATCGCCCCACAGAAGGCGGTCCAGGCCACTGGCCAGCGCTGCTGTGGCAGGTATGCGGGGCTGGCCAGCAATCACCCTGCAGAGGGAGGCCCAGGCCAGCCAAGCGATCACACCCCACACCTGTCACCTGCAGAGGGAAGCAGCACTGCACAGATGGCAAGCAGTGGCAGTGGTGGGGGCGGGGCCAGCTACCAGCAGCCTGGGGAAGGAAAGCCTCAATAGGTCCTGATCGCTGGCCAGGCCTAAGGACCCTTCCCGAGGGGTCCCAGATTGTGAGAGAGTGCAGGCTGGGCTGAGGGACCCCCCCTCCCCCACCCTGTGCATGAATTTCATGCACCGGGCCCCTAGTTATATTATAAATACTGTGTTTGTTATAAATACTGTGATGTGAGATTTCCTCTTTTGGGGAAAAAATAGAGGGAAATCTGTATCCCTCTTCTCATGAGTAGAAAAACTCTAGAGAATATCATTTTATTAAGTATTCACCTATCACACAGCCATCACCAATGTTGGATCCTGGGGCCAGACCCAGAGTACACTGCCTGGGGAGGAGGCAACACCTCCAGCTAACAGCCTCCTCTACTGCACCCATGTGACCGCTGGCATATTTCCTCTTACTCTTGACTAAGTGGGTGAGGTAAGAGTTGTCATTTTTACTAAATTACAAGAAGGGCACTCCTTTCTTCCAAGCACTTATTGCCATTTCCTTAGGAAGTTCCTTTCAGGGGGCAAGGAAGTGATGCCTTGTCACCCACTTTAGGAGAAAAAAATAAAAAATAGAGGCAGAGAGGTGATGTCCTTGTCACTCTCAATACTGGTAATGAGCAAAGTCATGACAACCAGCCAGGCTAACATCACAACATAATGTCCCAAGAGAACAGATGTTCCTCCTGGTCCTGCACGGCCCTGACTCAGAAAATGGCAGAAAATTTACCTGGGGACCCTACTGTGAGTTCTGGAAACATCTCACTTTCCACCAAGGACACTCCCTCACAGTTCTTGTTGTATTGTTACTAGAATGTTCTAACCTCTCATGGGTGTTTGCAGTTAACCCCTTTAAGAAATAAATCCTAGAAGAAGTAAGTGGTACTGAAAGAAGCAGTATCTTGGAACCCTCCCCAATCCTCCTCTTCTCCCCAAGGAGGAAATAAACACCCAGAAGTTGAAGCCAAGTCCATGAGCCCCAGCCTCCCTTCCTAGGTTTTGTCAGCCTCTGGAGGGGAAACCATTCAAAGAAACAACTTTAGGTCAAAATTATTGCATCAGCCACATTGGAATTTTGAGAGAGAATAAAGGGAGAAAGAGAGAATGAGGGATAAGGAAAGTGAAAGTGAGAGAGAGGAGAGAGAACTTGATTGACCTGAGCTGGATAATAGTCCAAGAGAGAGAAAGCAACATGAAGAGAAGAGAGAAGCACTTTATGGGGCATCCACAAAGCTTTTTGTGGCTTGCTCTTTCCATTCCCACTTGTAACAGCAAGCCCTAATTTTGCCTTGGCTTGATCTGTTTTGGTGTAAGTCTCTTCTAGGTGGAGCATATAAGAGGAAAGTGTGAATGTCTCCTTGAAGTCTATGACATAGATCATTATGCAGAAAGATGAGTTCACACATGGACATTGACACTTGAGGCCACGTGCCTAGAGGGTGGAGTTTCTTTGGGGTTGTTAGGAAAGAAGGTTAAACTGTCTTTGAGTCTTTACTTGGCTCCCTGCTTTGGCAGGTCTGGCTCTTGGCCTCCCTCATCACCCTGTAGCTGCTATGGAGAGTCAATTTAGGAGTCAGAAGATATCCTCTTTTTCCCTCTTAACTTTAGAATGTCCAGCAGGAGCTCTGGAACAGGGTGCTAACCAATCCAATGCCCCAGAGGCTGTGCTGAATTTGATGACCATGCCTCAAGGTACTTTTCTCTTGCCCGGTGTCTGGCCCTGCTCTTCTGAAGAAACTGGTGAGCATGGTGGTGGCCACCATAGGAAGCTTGGGGGATTTATTATCTTGGGCATCTATATTTTTTTTCATGACTAACATCAAGCATGTTTCTAATATGGGAATATTATTAGAGGAATAGGGAACACGGGTGGGCTAAACATTTTTACTCTTTATGCCCCAAGCATTCTTTCTAAAGCTATAACTATTCAATAACATTTGAGGGGAGTATCCTATATAATAAAAGGGTAATATGCAAAGTGACCCTAAGGACAGAATGACAGGGAACAACCGGTTGCTATAATGCACACTGACCACCAGGGGGCAGATACTCAACACAGGAGCTGCCCCCTGGTGGTCAGTGTGCTTCCAGAGGGAGAGCCCCGCTCAACCACAAGCCAGGCTGATGGCTGCAAGGGCAGTGGCAGTGGCGGGAGTCTATCCCGCCTCCTCAGCAGCGTTAAGAATATCCTACTGCGGCTTAGGCTCGATCCCCGGGGGAATAGGCCTAAACTGGCAGGTGGACATCCCCCAAGGGGTTCCAGACTGCGAGAGGGCACAGGCTGGGCTGAGGGATCCCCCTCCCCACCCACCCCCTCACCCCCGTGCATGAATTTTTGTGCACCAGGCCTCTAGTTTTATAATATAAGAAGTTTTTATTGAAATATGGTTCTATAAGCTAAAAGGAATATTAAAAGAGATGTTTGGGTTTCTGTTTTAAAAGCAGTACAATATTGTGGAATGGATAATGTGCATGAATAGTTCTGAGAGCTCAAATAAAGGCACTTTAAAGTACTACACCCCCACCCCCCACCCCCCTAGCAAATCCACCTTTACTCACTTGTTCTCATTTGTGGGATCATATCGGGGAAATGGATCATGGTCATTATCATTAAAATCATAGCTAGCCTCTGGATCCTGAAGAGACAACAAAAATAACACTGTAGCATCATAAAAAATGGCACGGCATTCCCCAAGCCTTCTACCCCTACCCCCTTTCCAGACTGGCTGACAGCTTGAAAGTCTGCATTTCAAAGTTTCTGGCTCAGTGGTTGATCATGTGTTAGACCCATAAACCAGGAAGAGACAGAGAAGCAAGCCAGCATCCAGTTCTCAGTGAATGTTTCCAAACCAATAGCTCATGGACATTCATTGGATATGAAAACTGGAGGAATCAGTTCAGTTAATTCAATCACCTCATTTCCCAAACGAGAAAGTTGTGGTCCAGAGAAGTTGAATGGCTTAACTAAACTACAGAGCAAGTTAGCAACACCGTGACACTCATCTCTCTTATGAATATAGGTGGAAAGAGGTGGGTCAGGTTCACAGCCATCTCTTTCCGCTTCCCCAGGTATACCAAGTAAACGTGTAGTTTAATTCAAGAGGGTGTGCTTGAAATTCAAGACAAGCTTCCAGGTCCCACCCCCTTTTCAACCAGATGGCTACACTTCAACATCTCCCACTAGGAATTCCATCCCACTACTGCCACTTCTCCATATTTTCCTATCCTTCCGTAATTCCTACTTTCTGCTAATCCTTATCTCTTCTTTTCCTTCCCCACCCCTCCCCTTTGCTCTTTAGCTGTGGAATGTAGCTGAGTGGAAAAGATAAGAGAAAGACAAGGGACAATGTTAACTATGAAGCACTGATCTAAATAAAGGCCTAAGCTATTATGGAAAGCTTCATAAACAATTAAGTAAATACTTTCCATTTACTTATTTCCCACTTCTAATAAGCTTTCTTTTCTCAGCTTGTCCTTTTTGCACTGTGTGATGCACACTTTGAATTTGCATGGAAGGCATCCTATTCACATAACTTCACAGTGTGAGAGATGCTGACTCATGAGGGAGGTGAAGAGGAAGACTGTGAAAATGATCTCGGACATCATGCTTGATTTGATTGCTTTAATATCACTGGTACTAAATGGCATGGAATGTGAATGACTTTTAATAACTTATTTGGTGTAGGTGCCTTTTCCCACCCCCAGTACATATGATTTTGTGCAGTCCTTAGCTCCATTAAATTCTTTCGATGTCCCCTGATACAATAAATTCATATGGGCTGCCAGGGAGGTAAAGTAAATGGCAAAACCTTGGCCCATCATTCCTTGGGCCAACATCTGAGCAGCTTCCTGTTTGAGAGAAGGAAAGCCCTAACTGTGTGTCTTTGCAGACAGCTCCCAGACTCACATAATTGGCATAGATGTCTGTGTGATTCCACTCCAAGCCATCATCCAGTACAGTGATAACAACTCCTTTGCCAGTGATGCCTTTTTGCCAAACAGGTATCACATGGAGATCCAGCTTGGGCAGGGATGCAGTCATCCTAGTATCTTGCTGGTAAAGAAACACAAAGAAGCATTGGTAAAGGCATAATTTCCTTGCTACAAAATGAGAACTGAAGCCACAGTCTGGAGACCCATCTTTGTTTTTCCTGAGGTCACTGTCCTCTTTAGAAGAAGGCAATTAGGTGAAATAAAAACAAAGTTGAGGGTAGGGTCTAGTGAATCATCAGAGTGCTGCTCTTCCCAGTTGCTCCAATGGAAAATCACTCCAAAGAATGAATCACCCTGTGCCCTTCTCTTTGAGCTTCATGGCTTCGGAGAAGACATTTGTCCCTAACTTTCTTTCATTTGTAATGACATGTTCCAGCCTTTCCTCTACCTAAGATAGCCCATGTTTCTATCTCCCCAAAATCCTAAGCTTTTTTTGCCACAACAAACCTACTTAATATTGTCTTGTTCACAGTCATTTGTGTATGTTCTTTATAACGTTTTTAAAAGGAAAAACAGAACTGAGAATGACCAGGACTTGCAACTTAATTGTCTATTTACAAATATGAGTGATTTAGGGAGTGAGTATCTGTGGGAGGAAATTTGGGGTTTTCTTTTGCAGATAGCATTTCTGAAATGTGTGGGACTATAGGAGAGAAGAGCTGGACAGCAAGGGAACACAGACCTGAGCACATCCCCATGCACTTGAGAAAGGTACATTAGAAGCATGCCAGGTTTCTGGTAAAGGGGTCGATATGACATTTATAAATAACAATCAAAAGTTTCAATGAACAGACTGCTGATACACCTCAGAAAGAGGTGGGGGAAGACTTTACTAACCAACATGAAGCTGAGTTACAGGAGGCTGGAACTACAGATTGTTGGCTAAAGCTGGGAGGAAGGCCTCTACGTCAGTCACAAGAACAATCAGAATGTGGTTGTTAAGAGTAGGGCCTCTGGAGCTCTGAATTATGAGCTACTAGTAACCAGGTTTGCCAGTGTCTCTACTTATTCATCTGTTAAATGGGCAGAATTGCTACTAGTTATATCTACAACATAATGTTATTGTAAAAATTAAGTGAGTTAATTCATATCAAATAGTATAGAAAAGTTATTTGGCACATAGTAAATGCACAAATGTTAGCTAATGAGACTCTTTTTCAATGAGCAAGTAATGCTTAGGTTAAGAGAAAGTCAAAAGGAATTGATCCCCTTTGTGGTCCATTATGCAACAAGGATGTCTAAGCCTTAGCTTATGACCATCATAAAAATTTATCTTTTATAATATTCGTAACATATATTACTACTCTGGAGGCTTTATACTAAAACAGAAGGGAGAACACTTTGTAGGCTAGCAATGCCCACATACCAATAAGGATTTGGTAACTATCTTAAACGTAGAATGGTTTGCAAAACTGGACATCTGCAAATAGATATCTTTTATCTTTCCTTGTATTCCTCACCTTGTTCAGAAATTCTCACCTGTAAGCATGTAAAAATTGTCACTCAAAGGTTTATATATGGAATCATGTTTACTGTATTCTTTGAGTGATGGTTCTTAAGAATAACTTGAACCAAATGGTTTTTTTTTTTGCATTAATACTGTTTTGGAACCCCTAACTTGCAAGACATGATTTTTCTGCACTTAAGGTAAGCTTAAGAAGACATGAAGGTAGCCCTAGCTGGTTTGACTCAGTGGATAGAGCATCGACCTGCAGACTGAAGGGTCCTGGGTTCGATTCTCGTCAGGGGCACATGCCCAGGTTGCAGGCTCAATCCCCAGTGGGGGATGTGTAGGAGACAGCCAATCAATGAGTCCCTGTCATCATTGATGTTTCTATCTCTCTCCCTCTCCCTTCCTCTCTGAAATAAATAAAAATGTATTAAAATTTTAAAAAAATAAGACATGAAGGTAACCCCCCTACAACCATAGCAGCTAAAGATCTGTGTTTCAGACACTCTCACCTAGTAAAACAGAAGATCCAGATCATGGAAGGTCACATTAGCCCTGATCTCCAAATAACATAGCCCTCTGCTGAATTCTCCATCATTAAAACAAATCTATTGTGCAGATGTAACAAAATAAATAATAAGAGTCCCACACAGTGTACAGGTACTTACCAAGTACCACTGTTGCTTCCACATCGGATCATTGAAGAGATTTACTGCTGAGTCTCTCAGAACTGAACGTTTACTTCTCTCCTTTCCATACTGTTGTTCAGCCCATATAACCTACAAGAAGTTTTACAGCAAAAAAAAAAAAAAAAAAAATCAACAGCCAAATAGCCACCTCTGTGTAATCATCTTTCCTCTAACCAGGCCTAATAGCCTTCCCATCAGAGTTTAGGCAGCTCCACAATGTTTATGTTTAACTACAGATCAAACTGGCAACTCAGTGAGAAGGATTTGCCCACTGGGGAGATGAACATTTCCTCTATTACAGTCAAGTGAACCTTTAGGCGGAGGAGAAGTGATGATTGCCTCAAATTATTTACACTGTGATTACAGTGGAAGTAAAAGTTCAGCCTGCTTTCATCAGTAAATGGACCATAATACCCATTTTTTATATTGAGGTTCCAGGACTCTGTAGGTGAAAATTTGTTCATGTTCATGGAATGAGTCAACAGACTAAGAGATCCCAGAGACTGTTTTTATAATGCTCTTACAGCTTAATTTCTCTCCCATTACACACAAAAGGTAGAAATAGCAAATGTTACACAAGACAGAAAGGTGCTATATCTTTGCAAATCTGGCTCCCCTGTGCTTCAACCTCCTACTTAAGAGTATTTAATATAAGAAACAGATCCAGAGCAATGAATGAGCACTACTGACCATGTACACTTACCATTAATTTAGTCTCATGTATTATGCAAAGAGATCTGACAGTACAAAAATTACCTGCCCCACATTTATGGCATAATCCTATTATACTTGAGGTCCTGAGAGGGAGAGGGGCTGCCTTGTGGCTATATTCTTTAGCAGATAATATCCTGCTCTTATTTTGCTGGGCAACAAGACTGTTGCCTACCCAAAGCATATCCTCTCTGTCGTAAACATGATGACAGCCCAGGCTTTGTTGGGATATTGTTAATGTGAGGATACTTATGAGTCATCCAAAAATAAAAACTAAAAAATAATTAGCAACTGAAGGATAAAACTATCCACTAAGACTGAATTTTCAATTAGAAAATATACTGCAGACCAATTATAAATATTGGAGGGACTTGAGAGCTATAAATTAGTCACTATAATTTATTTTTAAAGTGCCTATATTTTCAAGCTTAATTATTTGGTTTAAAATACCCACTGCTTCGAATATACTGCCTGTCTCTGAGTTGGTCTTTGAAAGCTGGCTGCTTGGGAATAAGAACTAATTTTTGAGGAAAAGAGTAACTTATAGTTCGAGATTTCATTAACAGCCTTATAAAGATAGAGGGTTGCTGCATTTTAGAGGGCTATTTTGAAAGGATATTATTCCCCATCAAAAAAAGGCAATAAAATGACAATGGCAATTTTTTAAAAGTGGAATATAAAAAGAGGCACTCTGACATTCAATTGTTGGAAACTGTTGTGATCAGTGTCACTGACTGCAGACCCCTTTTAGTCTCTGTAAGAGCAAACCAAGTCGAACAGAATAAAATGGTGCTCTTACTATTATGTGTATAATAGGCATTTATGCACTTAATTTTGTAAATAATCCTTTTTATTTGGAAAGAGCATTGAAGATCGCTTAGTCCACCCGTCCTCTCAAGCTTCTATGGGTTCTAGGATTCTTCCTACAATTAAATTATTCTGGAGATAATTTTATAGGATCATACAGACTTATTTCTTATGAAGTGATGTTAGAGAGTACATTCTTAGCTCTTCTTCATTACTCCTTGGGATTTCTCCCCCAAATCAACTTTTAAGGAAATATCTAAAGAATGAAACTGGTGCATCTGTTCATTTCAGTGAGATTGTTTTAAGTAATAACAACAGCTAGGGATGCTCCACTCTATCCAGTTTTCTCCTATGAAGATGAGAAGGGAGGTCAGTTTGATTTCCTTGTGCATTGCTGCCAGGCATACCTTTAATAAACAAGGAAGTCTCTCTCTTGTTTTGCCCAAGGACTAAGCTTAGACAGAGTCCTGAATATTGTCCTTCTTCCCAGAGCCCACAGATAATAAGCTGTCTGTTTTGGGATGGTGAAGGAAAGTCTTCTCTGGACAAGAAACTTTTAAAGTAGTGTTCTGGGCTCTGATTTGGTCTCCTACTTCTAGCCATTAATGCCAGTAAAAGCCAGCAATGGGTGTGTATGAGCTGTGTGCCACTGTCTGTGGTCCTGAGATAGCATTCTTTGTCAGGGTGTGGTTGCATTTTACATTGGAACAGTAGTAACCTAGATCTAACTATTCCCTACCCTCATAATCTGTTTTATTATTTTCTTAAAAATTTTTAATCCTCACCCAAGGATATGCTGCTATTGATTTATTTTTGTTTTGTAGAGAGAGAAGAAGGGGTGGCAAATGGAGAGAATCAGAGAGAGAGAGAGAGAGAGAGAGAGGAAAAGAGAGAGAGAGAGAGACCCTCCTGTACATGCTCTGACTGGAGATTGAACAGAAATCTACACATGTGCCTTGATAGAGAATCGAACCCACAACACAATCCTTTGGCACATGGGATGACCCTCCAACCAACTGAACTATCTGGCCAAGGCTCTCTTATTCTCTTTTTAAAATTCTATTAGTTGCAGAACAAATTATTTGAAAAAGCAAATTATTTCACAGGGTTTATGAATTCCATATACTTTCAACAGTTCTATCACCTTTCTTTCACTTATACATTTCTTTCTAGGAAGTTGAAAGTTGGTGTTCTGTCTCTCACAAAACTTTTGTAAGTCTCTAGATTGTCCTAGGAAGCAGAAATCATGTGTACAGATATTAGCCTAGACAGGATAAGTTTCCATCAGTATGCACATTTTTGAGAAAAGGCAACAATGTATATGCAAACTGCAATATTCTCAATATAGTCAACATTCCTATTAATGTTTGCTGACCTTAAAACAGACTTCAAAAATCAATAGTTATACATACATTCAGATTATCCACATACCATTTACCTATATTCATTCTAGACATTTCATGCTGTTGCCTAATCATTGAATATGTATTCAAACCAGGCTAAAAAGAGATAACGTGTTTTGGATCAAACTGTATAATACTTAGGAAAACATTTATTTATGAGACATGGATTTAAAGCTCCCTCATAAATACTAGTTTCCTATACAACCAAACTAAATAGAAATGGCAGAATGTCACTTTCAATTACAGTGAAATGTTATTAAAAGCAAGGCTCATATATTTCTTTGGCATTCCCACATCAGATATTGAAGTGCTTGGTACATAATAGGCATAACATAAAAGGTTGTTGATTGATTATATTGTCAAACATTTTAATTAGTGCTGCCACTTTATTTTCAATATTTACTTTCATGCCTTTAGACTGGATTTGTGAGCGTGTGTGTGTGTGTGTGTGTGTGTAATTTAGATAATTCAACCAATTCAATCCAATCCAGTTATTATGTATAATTTCCACTACAGATGAATAATTGTGATCCTAATAAAGAAGAATCACATTTGCAAAGTGCTTTTGCTCTTGTGGGCAATCATATAGAGAGCAGATAAGTCAGGTTGTTTTGAAGACAAATGCACAACACTTACACGATCATCATCAGATAATCTCTTAGTGATATGAAGGGCACTCCTTCGAGACCTCCGGGGGTGGTTTTTATGTCTGAATAGGTAATGATTTTCGAGTGATCCGATCTATAAAATAAAAAAAAATTAAAAATAAAATCCACTTTCCAAAATAAATATATGGAGTCGATTGAAACCAAGCTAAATTAGAGACAGTTTTTATTAAGCCCATTCCTTGTACATGAAGTAAACTGTTTTTGTCATGAAGAAGATACTGTTAGAAGCCATCTCTCTCTGGTTAGTGTATTGGGTGAGATGAACCTCATGACGTTATCACTTGGGCTCCCACTATACTTGGGGGCTGAGGTGCTTCTGTTTCACACATTTCAAAGGAACTCCATTTGTTTTTCTATGAGACAATATTGTGTAATTGGGTAGACATTTATTTTTTAAAAACCCGTTTTATCAAATTCATTCTTTCAGAGAACAATAATCTGTGGAAAGCAAGCAAACCCTTTATATACTATATATGGTCAGTGCCACATGCACTTGCAACAATTTGTTGTTGTTATCAAATATAACCATTGACTCCATAAGTGATAATTGTTACAAGCTATAGTAATGACCATTAGATTTCCACTAGTTTACAGCTTTGGGGGAAAATCCAACATGCCACATTTAGGGCAGGTGTAAACTCCCCTGGGTGACTATCAACACCTTTGATTCATTTAGAACTATGTTCATTATTCTTTTAAGCTAGTGTCCCTTTATTCAAAACAGTACTTAATTTGAAGCGACCAAATTCTCTAGATACCCTGTATTTCTTTTTAAATTAAGAGACAAATAACTGACAGTGAGTTATTTCAGAAGAACTGTATTCTTTAATTTGGTGGTTCTCAACACCTAGATGATTTTTTAAAATCCTCACTCAAAGACATGCTTATTGATTTTAGAGAAGTGGAAGGGAGGGAGGGAGGGAGGGAGGGGGAACAGAGGGGGGAGAGAGAGAGAGAGAGAATCAATTGGTTGCTCTGATTGGGGGTAGAACCTGAAACCCAGGTATGTGTCCTGACCAGGAATCAAACCCATAACCTTTTGGTATATGAGAGGACACTCCAAACAACTGAGCCATACCAGCCAGGGTATCACCTAGAGAATTTTTAAATAGAGATCCTTAGGCCCTGCTCAAAGCCTAAACTTCAGTGAGTAAATCTGTTATAAGTTCTAGATTGAGTTGGAGAGGAAAAACAGTAGCTATAGGAAAGATCACCAATGCTTACCTCTATTTCTGCTATTTAACTGGTTTTGCTCACCCCCCAATCCTGAGGCCTTAAGGAGCTCAGCTAACTTAGTGAAAACAGAGGGAGAAATAAGCAGAACCAGGAAAGCATTATTAGTTTTTTACAAAGAATTGTTATTTTTTAGACATTTGTTAGTAATGCCACTTTAACTGAAAATGGCTAGAGAAAATATAGCATATGCAAATCATGTGTAAATATAGATAGTTTTTCCTACTATTTTTTTAAAGCTTGTGACTATGCCATTCCTTCTTTGAGGATCCTACCAAGAATTCTGATTTATTGTTTTTTTAGTTTTGGTATTTGTGAATTTGAAAGGCAATTCCTATAATGAATGGTCCAGGTTTGGATGTATGCCTGGGGCTAATAGGTGAGAAAAGGAAGAGGGATTATCTTTTGCTCTCTCCCACAATCTCCTTCCACAGTTAACAGTTACAGTGTTATTTAGCTGTCCAAAGGTTATAGGATTAAGCCCCTAGTCTGCCCCCATCCTTATAGGACACACAAGATCTCCATCATGCCCCCGATACACACCAGTACGATTCCGCTCAAATACAATTCCTTGCAGTTTCCAAATTACTACTAAGCAGCTTTCTTTGTATCTCCGTTTCCCACAAGCGATTTTCGATGTCTGGAGTGCCTCTCCAATCTCATCATGCTTTTCTATCAGACTTTGACTTCCTAAACATTGTGCAAGAGTTTCCTCCTTTGTGCTGTCCTCTTTCACCCCTCCCCAATTCCCTTGCAACTTCAATCCACAAAGATGGAGACTCTGGGTACAGCTATTGCTACACCAATGACATGCCATTACAACCATTTGTTTCTAAGCCAGTCTCCTCTGGATTCTTGACTTTTTGAAAGCCTTTTCCTCCTAGTCCTCAGCCCCTGACACGCAGCCTAGCACAGAATAAGGTGTGAACAAAAGCAAAAGTTTTGGTCTGCTTCTGGGACACTGAGAAGTCGATCTGTGTACTGACTTTTCTGCTGGGCATTTCAAAGGCAGTTTGGCTCATAAAGTTGGAGAACGAAGCTTCTGGCAAAGGGAAGGCATATTCCCCAGTGGATTCGCTCTATGGCGTAGCCTACGCCCACGCAGATTACTCATCTGTGACTTCAGCCACAGCTCTACCACCACCTCCAGGAAAAACCGCGCCAAAATGTTTTACAACTCCCTCCTCCTCCGCTCGATTCCCAAGGCAGGAGGTGAGAACTTGATTCTAAGCCAAGGAACA
Organism: Corynorhinus townsendii; assembly: GCA_026230045.1. Classification (NCBI taxonomy): domain Eukaryota; kingdom Metazoa; phylum Chordata; class Mammalia; order Chiroptera; family Vespertilionidae; genus Corynorhinus; species Corynorhinus townsendii. The sequence goes on from JAPDVU010000012.1 coordinate 29,541,802, forward strand.
CTTAGATTCGAACTCACATCCCCTGGTTTTCTCCCCTGAATTACGCAGCTAAGCAGCCCATCGCGTTCCCGCCCGCCCCCCCACGCCCACCCTCATGCCTTAAAGCTCCTGCCCGGGCCCCAGCTGTCTATTAACACAGTCCTCACTTGGAGGCAAGTTTCCCTCACGAGCTGAAACCCCCAGGGATGCTATTATGCATTTGGCTATGGAACAAGAAAGAAACAAATCCTTTCTCCACAGTCGGTTTTGAAGTTTGACCCTTTGGGTGGGGGGAGGAGTGCTGACCAAGCAAAGTTGTGAAGCTCGGACTTTGCAAGTTTTTGGGGAATTCCCCGGGCGTGAACAGTTGGTCCATATCTTTTACCCATCTTTTCTCCCGCCAGCTCCCCAGGCCCCCCAGCGACCCCCCCCCCCGCAGCCTCTGGATCGCTAGTCCCGGCCACTGGTGCTCTCCCAACACCCCAGACGCGCCCCCAAAGGCTTCCGCAGACACCTCCAAGCCTGTTTAGCCCCTTGCAACAGGACGTGGGTCTGATGCTGCCATATTGAAAGGAAGGAAACAGCCGGCTCCTGACGCAGACTGGCTGAGTCCCAGGGGAAGGAGCGCACTGCCTCTGGCGGGGGAGGGGGAGGGGGGAGGCGCGCTTTGCTGGTAAGAGCTTGCGTGCATCTCAAGTTCGATGAGTAAGTGTGGAGGGATTTTTCTTCAAACCGTGCGGGAACGGATTTCAGTTCCAGAGCGGGCAACAGCAAGAATAAGCTCTACCCAGCTGCAGCGGCTTCGTTCAGCCTAGCTGCGCCCAGCCCAAACAATAAATAATGCTAGCGTTTTCGCTCCCAGCCCGCAGGGGTGAGAGCTGAAGAAGCTCCCTGCTCTTTGCCACGGGGCTCAGGAGTGTGCAACCTGGGGCTCACTCTTGGGAGATAGCGCTTCAGTCCCGCCCGTCCCCTGGGACCCCAGAAAGTTTCTTGAAAGTGCAAACTCTTACCTGACCCAAAAGGTCATAGCCCAGCTCTTCAGCTATGGCCGAGGCTGCCTCTGGTCCCCCAGGGATCTCCGCTGCCCATTCGTTCACAAACTGCCTCTTCGCTTTTACACTGTTCAATACACACCAAGCGCAAAAGAGAGCGAAAGCAGTGCACTGCAGAGTCCAAGCTCCTCGCTGCATGGCTCACACACTCGCTGGCACAGAAGTGGGAAGCAGACGCGGGGAAGAAGCAAGATAGGAGAAAAGCCAGAAAGATTCGCTCTCTCCACACTCAGGCTCTGGACCACCTCTCGCCCCGGTTGCTCTGTGAGAAGAGTGGAGGGACTCCAGGAGAGGCTGGGCGGTGGCGAGCGCTGAGTGCAGTTCTTTCGTCTCCGGCTGAGTGGAGCCCCAGCCCTTCCCGGCTGGAATGGAAATGAGTGTTTACACGTCAAATCTACGAAAGCCATCTCTTGACGTCAGATCTACCTGGACTAAGATCTAGATGGTATTCCTGACGGGGTGGAGAAGAGGCTAAAATAAGCAGCGAGGGATTAAGAAAAGAAAAGAGCCATTTGCTGGGATCAGTTAACACTGTCCCTGATCATACATTCTATAGCTGTAAGAAACACCTTCACTTCTCAGAGAGAAGTGCCCCATTTGATGTAACTGCCAAGAGCCAAAGGCTGGGAGTGCAGTACACTTTCTCTCCCTTCTGTCCGTTTTCTTTATATTTATTTGATTACCTCTTAGGGGAGGGGAGAGAGGATTTTTATAATGACCCTGAGGATGTTAATCAGCACCTGCTTTAAAGAGCAGGGCGTTTAAATCTTTCCAATGGGACAGGGGCTGGGAGGGCAGTAGAAGAAAAGCTTCTACTCCCCAGATTCTGATCTAAAGTGCCTAAGAACGTGAGCAAAACTGGAAAACAATGTTAGAGCAATATTTTTAAAAATGTATTTTAAACCATTCAAGCCATCTTAATGAACAAGGTTACTTATTTCTTTCCTCTGTTTCTCAATCTCAGTTTTTAAAAAATGTCTAAAATTCTATTCTAGATATTACAGCGCCCAGTAGCACCCACTTTATAATGCTTATTGGAAAAATGATTAAGCACATGGTTTTTTAAACAGAAAATTATTTCTTTATTCACAAACTAGGAAGGGACTAGGGACCCAAATGCTGTTGTGTTGACTGGGCAGAGAAAGAACAGGTTTCATTAAATCCTAACTTCCCATTTTCCTTCAGTAGAGCTCTTCACTTTGGTTTTGAACTGAAACTATGCCATTACTTTCCCACAAAATGCACATTGTCTTCTTGTGGGAGAATATTTTTCCATAGAAAGCGAATTACCAAATGTCTAAATGAACCCCCGCCCCAGGGAATGAGTTTAGTCTACGGTGGCGGAGCCTATTCCGATTCTGGAGGTTGAACCTGGTGGGGAAAGCCCTGGTGTTTAATATTCAGCACCGAGGAGTGGACAGCGCCACACGCGCTGTGGTCGGAGCTGCCCTTCCTTCGGAGCCCCAGGACTGCCGCCCTTCTCCTACCGGCTAGAGCCAAGTTGTTTATCTTTTGTCCTGTGCCTTTCTTCTCTTTAAAATAGAAAATGGGATTTGACTGCAGAGGAGAAGTGTGGTTAGGTTCATGATCATGACTACTTACATGCAACTCACGGGAACGTATTGGACTTAGCCCAAAAGTAAAATTACAAGGAATCAAATCTCGTACGTGAAAGGTTTTTTGTTTTTGTTTTTTCTTTTTCTTTTTTTAACTCGCAACCGCCGGGGGGCGCAATCTATTTTAGAGAAAGAGAAGAAAAGGGATAAGATTGGAAAGAAGGCATGTTAGCTTATGAAGAAAGGAAGCAAAAGATATCCTTTACAGGAAGCAAATGAATCTTGGTGGAGAATGCGGCTGGGTAGCACTAATTATTCAGTTGCCTCCATGTTTGCAGAAATTTGGACTACATTGATAATTTCTTTAAACATAAAGCTTAGCAAAAAAAAAAAATGCCAATGTTAATGAGCCATGCAATGCAGTTAAGTGTATCACAATAATGTGAATAACTCACATGAGATGTTGTGGAATGGTCTCAGATTCATGGCTCTTCTGTCTGCTCTGTAAATTCACATGTGTGAGTGTTGATGGCTACATAAACTGTCTTCTTTTCCCTTCATGCCTCAGCCTGAATTGTGGCCTCAAGCTCTCTAGGGTGTTTCATTTTCACAGTAGACAGATGCTGTGTGCTAGCAAAGCAAAAGAAACTGTGGCAAATGTTTAATAGTGGTAGGTAAGGTTAGAGAAAAAGTTTGCCCTTATTATTTTTTGAGAAACCCAATTTGGCAGAGTGTTGACAATGAGACCAGGGTCTCATTAATGAAACATTTGTCTTAAATGGAGCACCATGCAAGCCTGGAATAAACATTTGGTTGATGTACTTAATAGGGTAAACTACTTCTCATAGTAAGAAGGTACTATCCCCATCAAAACAATATATATGAGTACTTCATTCAGAAATTGTCTGAATTTTATCTGATGAACATTATATGCCACAGTTTCTGGGATGTAGAGGAAATGAATGTTTACTAAAGCTAGGGGTGCACATTTAAATGTAGGATCCATCTTAACTTTGTCAAATTAAGGGCTAACTAGCCTATCCTACTGTGTGGATCATAATAATAACATCCAGGCCAATCAGTTTTGTATTTATATCATGAATTAGAAGAGCCAAGTTAGTTTTAATAGCATTTGTTTCATTTGATTAGTTTACATATAAAATAGGATAATTAAGAAACTTAAGAAGATTGTATTTCTATTGTGAATTATCCAGTGAGTATCATGCCTTTCATGATTGCTCCCATCTGCCCAGTGATACAGTTAATTATTTATTAAGTTTTCTTGGAGAGTAATAAGAGCAAGGCTAGTATGAACAAGAAGTAAGAATATGTTCAAAGACCTATAGATCAACATATTTCTTTAGTCTTAGAAAACAAAATTTTAAACCCTGTGAAATGAAGTATTTACACTAAAGTGCCCAGAACAATGTGCTCAATAATTTATCACAAAGTGAATACTGTGGAGACCTGTATAGGACTTGGTAAAGAGATTCATTACATTTTTAAAGACATTTTATTTTATTTTTCGTTAATTCTTACCCAAGGATATTTTCCATTGGTTTTTAGAGAGAGTGGAAGGGGTGGAGGGGAGAGACAGAGGGAAATATTAATGTGAGATCCCCAGGGCTGAGGATCGAGCCTGCAACCAAGGATCGAACCCAGGAACCTTAGTCTGCGGGCTGACACTCTATACACTGAGCCAAACAGGCTAGGGCTCATTACGTTTTCTTTGTATAAAACAATTTTGGAAAGAAAATACAATATTTGGGCAGTATATTAAAATTGAATATGTATTACTTTGAATTGAGAAATATGAATATACTTCCATCCATATAACTTTTTGCCTCAAATAAAGTTTTATGTTTGAAAATCTATGTACTATTTCTAATAAAACATTTTAATAAAAATATTTTCAAATTCTTGATAGCTGCTGTCAATGAAAAGTTTTATTTGCACAAATTGAGAATAAATATTTTGAAATAACTTTTACAACCATTAAAACATTTGCAAAATTTGATTTTAAATATAGCAACTCTTCCTTTTACTTCCTTATCAATTTACCATTGGAATGTCATAAAAGGATGCTATAGGTTTAAAATCCATCTAAACTTTGTATGTCAAGTATTACAACTTATATTGAAATTCTAAATTTAAAAACAAACACTGTTGTCCATGTTCGTGAAAAAATAAAATAAATTTTTAAAATACACATACCTTTTAGAGATGTTACCATGCACTTATTTTGCTACAAATGGGTAAACACATTTAATGTATGAAAAAACTGATACTGGGACCACCCCCTAAAGATACATGGCTGACTTCCTTTTCCCCCCATGACCAAATTTTAGTGGGTATGCTATGCTAATTAAGCACTCGGAACTTGAACTTCTCCAGCAGATACACAGATCCTTTTCCCATGATGGAAAAGGACATGCTTGCAGCAAGTTGCTGAAGTAGATTTCAAGGTGATAGACATTCATTCAGCTCGACTGAGCCCACTGCCATGAGGCCAGACCAATGAGGGCTAGGTGTCACTAATTATGATTGGCTGACTGACAATTTGGTTGGGTCTTTTCCCCAGGAGGCCAGGATCAAGCAACTTGCCTGTCTTTTCCAAAGGATGAGAAGATCATATATCTTGAGGGACATCTATAATTCCACCAGTTGGGAAGTTCTGTTCTATAGAAATGGGGGTAAGAGAATAATAAAGCAAAGTCTGCACACTGAAAGTCTCTGAGGTAGATAACTAATTATAAAGGCTTTTTGCTGAATGAACTAGACAAACAGTTAAAGTCCTGAATTTAATATATAATTGAATTATTAGAATGAAGAAATGAGTGCTGTAAATTACAATTATTGAAAATGACCAGTCATTTCTAATGAAAGTGGATAATTAAATGTAGTCATATAAAAGTATTTATTAACAATTTTTATTTAATTAGAACAGGTTATTTTTGTCTGTTTTGATTGTTCATTTGTTGCTTTTTCTATATCTCACATGTTAGTGAAATTATACAGTTCATATTTTTTTCCATCTGACTTAATTCACTTAGCATAATACTCTCAAGATTGATCTATGTTGTCACAAATGGCAACATTTTATCTTTTTATGGCTGAGTAGTATCCCTTTGTTTATATGTACCATATCTGCTTTATCTAATCATCAATCTAAGGATGCTTGGGTTATTTCCATGTTTGGGCTATTATAAATAGCTAGAGGCCCGGTGTATGGATTCGTGCACATTGAAAGGAAATTAATTAGAAGGTGGCCGGCGGGGCGGGACTGGGCAAGATGGGCAGTACACACCCTGCAGCCAACCTGCCGCAGTCCCTCCCAGGCCAGCTGCACCTGGGGCGGCAATGGGGCTCAAAGGGTGTCTGCAGAGTGAACACGGTCCCTCCAACAGGTGGGGTCCCTCGACCTGGCCTGTGGGGATTGGGCCAAAACTGGCAGTCCGACATCCCCCAAGGGGTGTCCGAGTGCGAGAGGTCACTCTGCAAAGTTGCTATCACTTGGCAGCTCCTGCATTGGTGGTCTGCCCCCTGGTGGTCAGTGCACATCAAACCTACCAGCCCATTGGCTGGTTGGCCAGTTGGCTGGTCACTTAGCCTTTTATATATATAGATGCTGCAACGAACTTTGGAGCACATATATCTTTATGAATAAGTGTTTTCAAATTTTTAGGTAGCTACCCAGAAGAGGGATTGCTGGGTCGTATGGCAGCTCTATTCTTAATATTCTTATAAGGAACCACCATACTGTTTTCCATAGTGGCTGCACCAATTTACATTCCCACCAGCAGTGCATGAGGGTTCCCTTTTCTCCATATCCTCTCCAACACTTGTTATTTCTTGTATTATTTATAATGCCATCCTAACAGCATGTGAGGTGGTATCTCATTATAGTTTTGATTTACATTTCCCTTATAATTGGTGATGTGAACTTTTTAAAAAAATATCTGTTGGCCATTTATATATCTGCTGTGGAAAAATGTGTATTTGGTCTGCTGTCCATTTTCTTTCTAATCAGCTTGTTTGTTTTTGTTGTTGTTGAGTTTTATGAGTTCTTTATATATTTTGGCTATTAGCCCTTTATCAGAGATATTGTTTGCAAATATCTTCCTCCATTCATTTGGTTGCAGTTTTGTTTTGTTGATGGTTTATTTTGCTGTGAGGAAACTTTTTTAGTTGGATGTAGTCCCATTTATTCACTTTTACTTTTACTTCCCTTGCCTTTGGGGTCAAGTTCACAAAGACTCCTCTGAGACCAAGATCCATGTTTAGTTCCTATATTTTTTATATGAATCTTATTGTTTTAGGTCTTATATTCAAGTCTTCAATCCATTTTGACTTAATTTTTGTGTATGGAGTCAGATAATGGTCTAGTTTTGTTCTTTTGCATGTGGCTTTCCAGTTTTCCCAACACTATTGAAGAGATTTTCCTTTCTCCATTGTATGTTTTTGGCTCCTTTGTTGAAAATTAGTTGCTAGTATATGCATGAGTTTATATCTGGGCTTCCAATTCTGTTTCATTGGCCTGTTCGTCTGGTTTTCTGTCAATACCATTCTATTTTGATTACTGTAGATTTGTAATATAGTTTAGTCAGAGATTGTGACACCCCCAGCTTTGTGGAACAGGTTATTTTAAAATATGCATTTACTAAATGAGTTTTGGAATATTCCTGCTTCTGTTTCCAGGCAATGCTCTCAAACACTGCCATTTTCACATGGGAAACCCAGGATATAACTGCTTCCTCTATGCTCTCAAACACTGCCATTTTCACATGGGAAACCCAGGATATAACTGCTTTCTCCCTGAAGTGTATTTTGCCATGAGAATTAGAGATTATCAGTATTGAAAAGTGACTTTAAGAGCTTTCTAGTTCCTTTTTCTCAGAGTGTGGTCCACACACCATCATGATAAGTATCACTTTGGAACTTGTTAGAAATTCAGTCTGTCAGCCCTCACTCTAGAGCAGTGGTTCTCAACCTTTCTAATGCCGAGACCCTTTAATACAGTTCTTCATGTTGTGGTGACCCCCAACCATAAAATTATTTTCATTGCTACTTCATAACTATGGTCTTAGGCTCTACAGCAGTGGCTCTCAACCTGTGGGTCACAACCCACAGGTTGAGAACCACTAGGAGGGTCGCCTAAGACCATCAGAAAACACAGATATTTAATACATTACGATTCATTAACAGTAGCAAAATTACAGTTATGAAGTAGCAATGAAAATAATTTTATGGTTGGGGGGTCACCACAACATAAGGAACTGTATTAAAGGGTCGCAGCATAAGAAAGGTTGAGAACCACTGCTCTAGAGCTACTGAATCAAAATCTGCATTTTTAATGAGACCCTGGTGATTCATATACAATTAAAGTTTGAGGAGCATTGATCTAGTTAACACTCCCCTAAATGTATGACACTCCCTGCAAATATTCTCAAGTGGTTAGGTAATTTTGGGTCTCCCCAAACAGCCTATTCTTTAGTTTTGATTGGCTCAAATGATTACAAAGTCCTTCCTTATCATGACATAAAACTTTCCTCATTACCTACCTGTAGGCAAGCATACTGATTTTGACTTGTAGCACCACACTGGTGAATCTCAAGTTCTTTTTTATATAACAGCTTTTCAGACTTTGCCGAACCTTTTTCTACTCGTGGTTAAACATCTTTAGTTTTTTAAAAATAATTGCATCCTGGTTACTCTTGTCTGGACAGGGTTTTTTTAACATACATTTAAAAATATGGCACCTAGGGCCCTAACTGGTTTGGCTCAGTAGATAGAGCATCAGCCTGAGAACTCAGGGGTCCCAGGTTCGATTCCTGTCAAGGGCATGTACCTTGGTTGTGGGCACAGCCCCAGCAGGGGGTGTGCAGGGGGCAGCTGGTTGATGTTTCTCTCTCATTGATGTTTCTGACTCTCTATCCCTCTCCTTTCCTCTCTGTAAAAAAAAAAAAAAAAAAAATCAATAAAATATATTAAAAAAAATATGGCACCTATGCTCTAGCCAGTTGGCCTGCAGAGTGAAGGATCTGGGGTTTGATTCCAGTCAAGGACATGTACCTAAGTTGTTGGCTCGATCCCTGGCCCTGGTTGGGGCACATGGGGGAGGCAACCAATAAATGTGTCTCTCTCACATCGATATTTCTCTCAGTCTCTCCCCCTCCTTTACACTCTTTCTAAAAACCAATGGAAAAAATATCCTCAGGTGAGGATTAACTAACTAACTAACTAACTGACTGACTAACTAAATAAATAAATACAATATGGCACCCAGAATTAAATGTAGTATAGTTGGTCATACATGTGCTGATTAGAGCAAGAATTTTACCTCTTTTTGGAAACTATCCTGCCATTACAGCCTAGAATTGAAATAGTTTTATTTTTTTATTTATTGAAATAATAGTTTACCAGAATCTCTATTTGTAATCACATGTGCTGCTATTAAGTCACATTTCTAAACTGACTTACACTGTTTTTGTTTCTGTTATCTGTGTGTAAGTATAAGACTAATTTTATTTCCCTGACTGAATTTTAGCCTCTCAGGATGTCTGAAATCTTGATTTCATCATCCAACAATTTGCTCCTAGCTTCATGCTGTATTCAAATGCAGTCAGTTTTTTCTTGGTGTCTTTATTCAATCTATTATAAAAAGATTTACAAAAACAGAAGGTAGAGACACCAGAAACTGCCCTATAAGTTAATTGATTTAATAATCATTACACTTTAGAAACAGTTATAATTTACCTTAATAGTGACTGTTCAAAGGATAGTAGAAAGTCCTTGTCACATAATATGCTGAAGTCCAGATACATAGCATCTGTAGGACTGACTCTTGCTTAGTATTACTTCTATGTCATGCTGGTGCTAGAGATGAATGTTTATTTTGTCAGGGATACAAACCAAATTTTTTAGTACTAATTCTGAAATTGATGGTAGTCTCTTGATCTAGTTCATAGAACTTTCTTTTCATTCTTGGAACTGAAAATTTTTTACCATCTCTAGTCTTTCAGCACTGATTCTTGTCCTGCTTTCTAATATTCCTCAGTGATCTTTGACACCGGTTCAGGTATCTCCCTTTTAGAATAAATTTATTGTTAAACTAAAATTTATCTGTATCGCCTGTCCACTCCTCTTGAATCAGCTTCAAGAAGTAGTGATATAAACATTACACACACACACACACACACACACACACACACACACACACACACACATTAGAGGCCCAGTGCACAAAATTCAGGCACTGGAGGGGGGTCCCTCAGCCCGGCCTTCACCCTCTCAAAATCAGGACTTCTTGGGGGATGTCCAGGACCACTCACCTCTAACTACTCTCCTGCCTGCCTGCCTGCTTGCCCCTAACTGCTTGCCTGCCTGCCTGCTTGCTTCCAGTCATTCTGCCATAATGGTCACTTAGGCATATATATATATATATATATATATATATATATATATATATATGAAGTCATTTTGAATGAATCAAAATTATTTGGATTCAAAAGACAAAGAGCTGTATTTTAACTATAAACCAGCTTAAGCAAGATAAGGGAAATTTATTGGTTTGTGTAATTAAAGCATGAAAAAAGAAATATATATTTAGCCAAGGAGATTAGAACAGAGACATCAAATACATTAGATCTGGCCAAGGAGGTTGAACTAGAGACTTAAGCAGCATTAACAAGTATACTCCTCTTCCCTCCTCTTTCCTTCCCTTCCCTTTCCTTTCCTCTCTCTCTCCCCTCACTTCTCAGCTTCTACATCTTTGTAGCTCTCATTTCTAAGATTCTTCCACAGTATGAAGTATATAGCTATTGGTACTTCTGGGATCACAGTTTTCTAGTTTATAATGCAGAGAGAAAAAGGACTTCCTTTCCATGCTCACTATGAAGATCCCAGAGAAGAACTCAAGGGGCAAGGCTTGGCCAATATGTTTGCCTAGGACCAATCACTGTAGCAGGAAAGTTTTAGTATTATTATTGGCCAGATGTGGGCCATGTGATCAAGCTGGCATTTAAAAATGGGGTGAAGGTATTAGCTTTCCAGTGACTTGCAGCCATGATTATTTCAGTGTTTTCAGTGAGGAAAGAGCAATTCCCCAAAGGAAGTGTGGGGAGCAGGTCCCATAATAAAGGAAGCAAAGCATTAGGAAACTTAAACAACAATCACCATGCTCCATTAGCAGACAGAGAGTAAGTAAAGAATAGGCATTGACAATCTATATTTCCCATTATAAATATTACTAGAAGCCCCATGCATGGGGGGAGAGGGGTCCCCTCAGCCCAGCCTGCACCGTCTCCAATCCGGGACGTCTTGGGGGATGTCCGACTACCAGTTTCGGCCCAATCCCAGGGATCAGGCCAAAACTGGCAGTTGGACGTCCCTCTCACAATCCAGGACTGCTGGCTCCTAACTGCTCTCCTGCCTGCCTGCCTGATCACCCCTAACTGCCCCCCCTGCCAGCCTGATCACCCCTAACTGCCTCTGCCTGCCAGCCTGATTGCCCCCAACTGCCCCCCTCTGCTGGCCTGGTCACCCCACACAGCCTGCTGGCCATTCGTTTGGTCATCCCTTGCTAAGCCTCCTGCCGGCCTGGTCACCCCACGCAACTGCTGTTCAGTTGTTACTGTGAGGGTGTCATGACCAATTTGCATATTACCCTTTTATTAGTATAGATTCCTTCTGTAGTTCATGCATTCAAGCATCATTCAATATTTAAAAGCAAATATCAATGTTGAATTACTTAATGTAGACAAAATAATAGAAAGATAGCATGTAATTAAATTAAATCCTTTAAAATTGTTTAAAATAGACATAGGGAGTAGGGTTATGAAAAAAAGATAATTTCTTTTTATAACTTTTTATGTTTAAAAAATATTAGAATACAAAAGTTGCAAAAACAGTACACAGAGCTTTTGTATACCCTTCACTCAAGTTTCCCAAAGGTTTATGTCTTACATATCTATAGTACAATTAGTTAAACCAGGACATTAATATTGATATGATAATAGTAGTTACCCTACAGATCCTCTTCAAATTTTTTTCATGATTAGATTGGAATTAAGCATTTTTTAACAAGGAGTGATGGTGTGCTGTTTTCAGTGCCTTGATTCAGGAGGTATAGATACCCACATGTCTAATTCTAATGATCCTATCTCAGATCACTTGATTATAGTGGCATTGGCCAGGTTATTGTCAACCATAAAGTTACTAATTAAAAAATAATATTTTTATTAAAAAATAATTGCTGAAGTCATGATGAGAATACAGTATACTAATAATATCCAATTTTTCTTTTTGGATAAAATGGAAATTGTACTTTCATGGACATTTGTATTCATGACCCTTGTTATTTCACATATCAGGAGATTGCTTTTCAGTATTACTGGTTCTATTTGTTGCTTGTCCTATCTGGAATGAAGGTTGGCCCACTCTTTTAACAGCAATTAGAGACAGTTGTTTGAAGCCTGCTTTCTCTTGCCTGTTTACCGTAGCTTCAGTACAGTTCTTCAACCATAAGCAGATTAATTCCAGCATTCCCTAGAGAGAGATGAGAAGCAATGGTAGGTTAGATCAGTCCATATTGTTTATTCCTTAGTGGTTCTGTTAGAAAGAAAGCCTGAAGATGACCAATCCTACAGCTGATGCTGGGAGGGATGGGAGATCTTAAGCTGACATACAGCTCTGATCTCAGTTGCTTATCTCTCTGCTCTGCCCTCCTGGGCCTCATTGACCACCTCCAGCCGGAAAGAGAAAACAAATCTGTGAAAGCAGAATCGATCCACAGCACATTACTTTAAAAATTCTAAATTGTTTTCTGACACTTAGACTCAGATGTCATATAAAAATCTGGTTTCCTGGCTTCTTTTAAAAAATGGAAAGGATGGGTCTGAATTCCTTTATAGCAACAGTCATTCCAACATTCTCAGACACTGAGACAAAGTGTCAATTTCTGCAATAATGTTTACACCCACTTTTTTTTCTTATGACAGAGTGTAGGTATCCTTAACTGTATCAAAAGTGGGAAGACAAAACATAGCAGAGGGAATCAGTGCTTGAAGACAATTTGTTCTTACGCCTGACTTACTCCATTTCCTTATGGCATCTGCCAGTCTCCTCTGCGCATTTGTGTCTGCAGCTCTTTCCCTATATCCTCCTGCAGACTCTCCGATACTGTTCTGATATGATCATGCTGTAGCCATAGTTCTTTATCCACAGCAAGAATGAGACATTTATCCAGTGATGTCAGTGGTGAAGTAAAGTCCCCTACTATGATTGTATTGTTGTCAATCTCTCTCTTGATATCTTCCAGGAGATTTTTTATGTATTTGCTTGCTCCTGCATTGGGTGCATATGTTTACCAGTGTTATATCCTCTTGTTGTATCAATCCCTTTAGTATTATGAAGTGGCCTTCCTTATCTCGTTATGGCCTTCACTTTGAGGTCTATTTTGTCAGATATTAGTATTGCTACGCCAGCCTTTTTTTTTTCATTTCCATTGGCCTGAAAGATATTTTTCCATCCCTTCACTTTCAGTCTGTGTAAGTACCTTATTCTGAGGTGGGTCTCTTGTAGACAGCATATATATGGGTCATGTTTTTTTTTATCCATTCAGCCACTCGATGTCTTTTGAATGGAGCATTTAGTCCATCTACATTTAAAGTTATTATTGAAAGGTACTTGTTTGTAGCCATTTTTATTTTTTGAGGCTGTGTTCCTTCTTACCTTTTTGTTTCTTCTTTTTACAGCATTCCCTGTAGCATTTCTTGCATTGCTAGTTTGGTAGTGATAAACTCCCTAAGCCTTTTTTTGTCTGTGAAGCTCCTGATTTCCCCTTCAGTTTTGATTGATAGTCTTGCTGGATAGAGTATTCTTGGATTGAGTACCTTGCTTTGCATCACTTTGTATATCTCCTTCCATTCCCTTCTAGCTTGCTGTGTTTCTGTTGAAAAATCATTTGATAATCTGGTGAGGGATCCTTTGTAGGTAACTCTCTGTCACTCTCTCTTGCAGCCTTTAAGAGTCTCTCTTTGTTGATAACATTTGCCATTGTAATTATGGCGTGTCTTGGTGTGGATCTTTTGGGATTCATCTTGCTTGGGACTCTTTGTACTTGAGTAACTTTTTTCTTCCCCATATCAGGGAAGTTTTCTGTCATTATTTCTTCAAATAAATTTTCTAATCCTTGCTGCTCTTCTTATCCTTCTGGCAGTCCTATTATACATATGTTATTTCATTTTGCATTGTCCCAAAGCTCGCTTAGGCTCTCCTCCTGCTTTTAATACACCACTGACATCACTGGATAAATCCTCTAGACAAAAAAATCAGCAAAGAAACAGCAATCCTAAATGACTCACTAGATCAGCTGGACTTAATTGACATCTTCAGAACATTTCACCCCAAAGCTGTGGAATATACGTTCTTCTCAAGTGCACATGGGAAATTTTCAAAAATAGACCACATACTGGGTCACAAGCAAAGTCTCCCCAAATTCAAGAAGATTTAAATCATACCAAGCATCTTTTCAGACCACAATGTCATAATATTAGAAATAAACTACAATAAAAACAATCCAAAACACTCAAACGCTTGTAAGCTAAATAGCATGTTATTAAATATTGATTGCATTACCAATGAGATCAAAGAAGAAATTAAAAAACATTCTGGAAACTAATGACAATAAAAACACAACAATCCAAAACCTATGGGACACAATGAAAGCAGTCCTGAAAGGGAAGTTTATAGCTCTACAGGCCTACCTCAAAAAACAAGAAAAAAATGGTAGTAAATCATCAAATGCTACAACTCAAAGAATTAGAAAGAGAATAACAAGAAAAGACCAAAGTGAGCAGAAGGAAGGAGATAATAAAGATTAGAGCAGAAATAAATGACATAGAGACCAAAAATACAATACAAAAGATCAATGAAACCAAGAGCTGGTTCTTTGAAAGGATAAAAAAGATTGATGAACCTCTAGCCAGGCTCACCAAGAAGCAAAGAGAGAGGAGTCAAATAAACAAAATCAGAAATGAAAGAGGTGAAATAACAACAGACCCTACAGAAATACAAAGGATTGTTAAAAACTACTATGAACAACTCTATTCCAACAAACTGGACAACCTGGAGGAAATGGACATATTCCTAGAAAAATACAACCTTCCAAAACTCAATCAGGAAGGTTCTAAAAATCTCAATAGGCCAATAACTATGGAAGAAATTGAAGCAATCATCAAAAAGCTCCCAGCAAACAAAAGCCCAGGCCCAGATGGCTTCACAGGAAAGTTATACCAAACATTCAAGGAAGAACTAAAACCTATTCTCCTCAGACTATTCCAAAAAATTCAAGAGGAAAGAACACTTGCAAACTCATTCTATGAATCCAGCATCTCCCTAATACCAAAACCAGATAAAGACAACACAATGAAAGAGAATTACAGGCCAATATCCCTCATGAACATAGATGCCAAAATCCTCACCAAAATCCTAGCAAATCGGATCCAGCAGTATATCAGAAAGATCATACACCATGACCAAGCAGGATTTATACCAGGGATGCAAGGATGGTACAATATCTGCAAATCAATAAATGTGATACATCACATAAACAAATTGAGGGGGAAAATCACATAGTCATATCAATTGATGCAGAAAAAGCATTTGACAAAATCCAACACCCTTTCTTGATAATAACTCTCAGTAAGGTGGGAATAGAAGGATCATACATCAACATCATAAAAGCTATATATATGATAAACCCACAGCTAACATCATACTCAATGGACAAAAACTAAAACCACTTTCCCTAAGAACAGGAACAAGACAGGGATGCCTGCTTTCACCACTCCTGTTCGACACAGTACTGGAAGTACTAGCCATTGCTATCAGACAAGAAGAAGGAATAAAAGGCATCCAAATTGGAAAAGAAGAAGTAAAACTGTCCTTATTCACAGATGACATGATACTGTACATAGAAAACCCTAAAGACCATCAAAAATTATTAGACTTAATAAATGAATTTGGCAAGGTAGTAAGATATGAAATTAATGCCAAGAAATCTATGGCATTTCTATACAAAAATAGTGAACTTACAGAAAGAGAGACTAAAAAAGCCATCCCATTTACCATCGTACCAAAAAAATTAAGATACCTAGGATAAACTTAACTAAGGAGGTAAAAGACCTATATGCGAAAAACTACAGGACACTGAAAAAAGAGATAGAGGAAGACATAAACAGATGGAAGAACATACCATGTTCATGGATTGGTAGAATCAACATCATCAAAATGTCCATACTACCTAAAGCAATCTATAGATTCAATGCAATCCCCATTAAAATACCAATGGCATATTTCACAGACCTAGAGAGAACTCTTCAAAAATTCATCTGGAATAAAAAAAGACCCTGAATAGCTGCAGCAATCCTGGGAAAGAAGGACAAAGTAGGTGGGATCTCAATTCCAGATATCAAGCTGTGTTACAAAGCCACTGTTCTCAAAACAGCCTGGTACTGGCATAAGAACAGACATATAGATCAATGGAATAGAATAGAGAACCCAGAAATTGACCCAAACCACTATGCCCAATTAATATTCACCAAAGAGGCATGAACATAAAATGGAGTCAAGACAGTCTGTTCAATAAATGGTGTTGGGAAAATTGAACAGATACATGCAAAAAAATGAAACTAGACCACCAACTTACACCATACACAAAAATAAACTCAAAATGGATAAAGGACTTAAACATAAGATGGGAAACCATAAAAATACTAGAGGAATCCACAGGCAGCAAAATCTCAGACATATGCCAAAAGAACTTCTTCATTGATACTGCTCCTAGGGCAACGAAAAATAAAGAGAAAATAAACAAATGGGACTACATCAAAATAAAAAGCTTTTGCACAGCAAAGAAAACCATCAATAAAACAACAAGAAAGCTCACTGCATGGGAGAACATATTTGCAAATGTTATCACTGATAAAGGTTTAATCTCCAACATCTACAGGCAACTTATACAACTTAATAAAAGGATGATAAATGATCTAACAAAAAAATGGGCAACAGACCTAAATAGAATCTTTTCAAAAAAAGACAGAAGGAAGGCCAAGAGACACATGAAAACATGCTCAAAGTCACTAATCATCCGAGAGATGCCAATCAAAACGACAATGCGGGTACCATCTCACACCTGTCAGAATGGCAATCATCAACAAATCAACCAATGACAAGTGCTGGCGAGGATGTGGAGAAAAAGGAACCCTCGTGCACTGCTGGTGGGAATGCAGACTGGTGCAGCCACTGTGGAGAACAGTATGGAGTTACCTCAAAAAACTAAAAATGGAGCTCCCATTTGACCCAATAATCCCACTTCTAGGAATATATCCCAAGAAACTAGAAACATCAATCAGAAAGAATATATGCACCCCTATGTTCATAGCAGCACAATTTACCATAGCTAAGATTTGGAAACAGCCTAAGTGCCCATCAGCAGATGAGTGGAATAAAAAACTGGGGTACATCTTCACAATGGAATACTACACTGTGGTAAAAAAAAAAAAAATAGGAATTCTTACCATTTGTAGCAGCCTGGATGGAATTGGAGAGCATTATGCTAAGCAAAATAAGCCAGTCAGAGAAAGATAAATATCACATGATCTCACTCATTTGTGGAATATAATGAACAACATAAACTGATGAACAAAAACAGTTCCAGAGACAGAGAAACATTGATCAGACCATCAAACTTATGAGGGAAGGTAGGGGAGAGTGGAGGTAAGGGGGAGAGGTCAACCAAAGGACTTGTATGCATGCATATGGGTCTAACCAATGGACACAGACAACAGGGGTGTGAGGGCATGATTCGGGGGGATGAGGGGGTAATGGGGGAAGAAGGACACATATGTAACACCTTAATCAATAAATTTTAAAAAAAAGAATGAGGCAAACACCAGTGGGTCTAGTATCTTAAGTAAACATGTATTGGCTAGGTCTGGGCTGTTACATCCCAGGGAGAAACTAACAGGTGTCAATAGTTCATTCCTAGTCCTGGAACTTGGAAAAGAGATGGACTTGTGTGTGTGAGGGGTGGTGTGGGGGTGGGGTGTTAACAAGGCGGAGAGATCAATTTAAGGTCACTCATATTCTTCTGACTCTCTAGACCAGACTAATCGGAAATCTAGAGTGGGGCTACACCTGCACACGGGGAAATGTGAAGGTTGGGATTGGGAAAGCTGGAGAAAATGAGTGTGAGAATGTTTTGTGGTGTGCAATGGCCGGTGATCCAGTTTCTCCTTTGCTGGTGTTGTTAATGGACAACGCAGAAGGAGTGGCTTTCATTTTATTTATAAGGTGAGTTAAGAGTTGACTGGAAACCTACATCATTTGAAACACTGGGCCCAAACTCTAGAAGGACACTCTTTTGAAAAGCAGGGAACACAGAGGTAAGCGCAGACTCTAGAGCTGGACTGCTTAGGATTGAATCCCAGCTCTTTCACCGGTTAGCTGGGATGTTTGGACATGTTTTTGACCCTTCTTTGTTTTAATTTCCTCATCTGTAAAACAGGGCTGTAATAGTAACTTGTCTGATGCAGTGGTTATATAAAACATGCCTATAACATTGTCTAGTACAAATAAATGATTGTTATTTTTATTAAGAAATTAGCATCCTGGAATCACCACAGTTTGTCACTAAAATACTTTCAAGTGGGGAGAAGATTGTGTGGTTGTGGAGGCACATTGGATGGGGTGATGATTTCAGAGCTTAAACCTGCTCAGCTCTGGCATCCAGTTCTCATATGTCTCTCTCCTCTTGGCCTACTCACTAGTTTCCAATGCGCTCCCCTTCCTTTTTTATTTCTTTATATCCTACTCTTGCTTATTCTTGGTGGATTTTTCCCATAAGCCTGCTGAGAGAAGCAGGATAGATTTGATTAGCTCCAGTTCACTGCAATGCAGATTAGTGAAGAAATTTACCCACGGCTCCACAGCTAACTTCACCAATTTGAGCAGTTGGATTTGATTTCATGGTGGAGGATAAACGGTGACTAAGGGTAATAGGAAGACCTAGAGTGTTGCTTCCTCTAAACACATTCTTTAAAACTGGCACCTTAAAAAAATAAGGTACCATGTAGACTCAACATCATTATCAGTAACTATAATGGAAAAGTATTGTGTGAAAGTATGCGTCAGTGTGTCCAACAGTCAACATCAGGTGTGGTGGTCAGACTGGGAGGCTCACAGAGAGAATAGTCAAAGGAGGCACATTTTTAAAAAATTTACTTACTTTTTAAAAAATTTTGTCCTGGCCAGGTTGCTCAGTTGGTTGGAGCATTGTCCTGTGCACTAAAAGGTTGCGAGTTTGATTCCCAGGCAGGGCACATACCTAAGTTACAGGGTTTTGTTTGTTTGTTTGTTTGTTTTTAAATATATCTTTATTGATTTCAGAGAGGAAAGGAGAGGGAAAGAGAGACAGAAACATCAATGATGAGAGAGAATCATTGATTGGCTCCCTCCTGCAGGTCCCCTACTGAGGATCAAGCCCGCAACCCAGGCATGTGCCCTTGAGCGGAATCGAACCTGGGACCCTTCAGACTGCAGGCTGACGCTCTATCCAATGAGCCAAACCAGCTAGGGCCTAAGTTACAGGTTTGATTCCCTTTCAGGGATGTATGGGAGCCAACCAATCAATGTTTCTCTCACATCAAAGTTTCTCTCATGCACTCTCAAAAAAAAAAAAAAAATCAATAAGAACATATCCTCTAGTGAGGATTTAAAAAAATTTACGTACTCTTCCACCTTGTCCTTGTGATATTAGAACCAGCCTGTGATCCTACCTGTAATTGAATAGTAACACACTACTTCATTTCCTAACTTTATGTGGGAACGGTTAGATCCAGCCCATGTGCACCATGAGTATGGGAGTATGATGGTAACTGACGTTTATATGGCACTTTATACTTCTCACAATGATTTCACATCTACTGGCTTCTCATTACACCATTGTTACCAATCCCATTTCACAGACAAGTAACCTAAATCCTGAGCAGGTGAGGCCATCAGAGATTGCATAATTAAAACTACAGACCTAAAACTGGAACCTGGCCTGCAGTGCTTCTATTTCCATTTGCATGCAATATTTTAACATTTAATAGTTTGAGCACTTGAGAGTGTGAATCCTCTCTGCCCCTTATTAGCATTGTTAATTAGTACAATTTACTTAACCTGGAGCTTCAGCTTTTTTATCTGTTGAAGCAGCGGAAATAATACTGACTACTACTTATGAGGATTGAAGGTGACTAGATCATGTAAGTCAGAACAGGATGTGGCACACCTTACGTGCTCAGGAAAGGCTAGCAGTCATGATTACTGGTCTGTCTTCTCTTGTCACTTTCTTGGCTTTGCATTAAAGAGAACTGCCTATTGTCTGAGATTAATCCCAGAAGCACTATGTCTCTGGGTTTATACTAGCTTAAAATATTATTACCCTTTTTTGGTAAGATTGGAAGGTTGAAAAATAAATGAGTTAAATTGGACAGCACCTCTGGTTTTAGTACCCAGTATATAGTAGGCCGTAATTTTCAAACAGTTTATTATACATAAAACTCATGTGGGGTGCTTCTTTAAAATTCAAGTTTCTAAGTATCCCTCTTCCCATTATGATTCTGGGATAGTGTGGAGAATAGGAATCTGCAGACTTTAACATAGACCCTTGGAGGTCATAAGAAACCTTATTAAAGACTCTTAACTAGTGTTGGCTCCTCCCCTACTGCTGCTGCAGTTTCTTTTCCTTCTCACCACTCCTCTCTTCTTCCTTCTTCCTTTTTCATTGTCACAGACATCATCATCCTCTTCTCTATCTTCTCATTTCTTTCTTCTTCTCCCCCAACTGCTTCCTTTTCCCCATCTCCTGCTTCTTAGCATTTCAAATAGGCTGTCCAAGGTTATTTTCCACTATTAGGCTAGCTCTATTATTATCTCTTTAGAGAAAATGCCACTGAGCCTAGGGGGGAAATACAGAGGATTACTGAAAGAAAAAAAAATATGTATATATATATATATAAAACTTCCCTGGAGCCAATTAGGAAAAAAAATCATTAGGTTGGAGTGATACTTTGCTCACACATTGCTGTAGGGCCTTAGCCCTCTTACTAAGAGTCAAATAGCCCATATTTTTTTTTTCAGAGCTTAATAATGAATGTTGGAGCCAAACTTAATGCCCTGACAGTAAATTTTAAAGTTTTTCTATAAAGATGCATAACTAGATATAGAATTATTATACATACAATCCAATAGAAATCATACTTATATTAGTCTTTTGCTTCAAGTCAGATAGGTACTCCAAGAAAAATGTTGTCAGTCCCCAGTCCCCACTCCAATTCCCAACATATGGTACCTCGGTGCTGGGAAACAAAGGAAGAGAACCAAGTGCCCAACAGGAAACCACTTAAGCTTACAAGATACAGTCATCTGGGCACTATGACTACATTGCTTCAAAGAAAGTAGGTAGTCACAATTACTGTTACCGGTAGAAATGGCGTCTTTGCAGTGTCACGAGAAAAGCATTTTGGGGACCACAATGGGAGGATGAGGTATGGTAGTAAGATGTATTGAAGCTGGAACAGACACAAATGTACTGTCCTGGGTTCAGCTCTGCCCCACCACTATGGAAGAAGTCCAGCCTTACCTTCATCAAGCCCAGAAGAAAGGCTGAAGTTCAGGAATTCTGTGCCATTGGTTTAGTCTATGCCAAAGCTTAGTCCAGTTCAGCCTTTACTGTCTGGCTAGCTAGTTGCTATTCCCAGCT
Source organism: Corynorhinus townsendii (assembly GCA_026230045.1). Taxonomy (NCBI): domain Eukaryota; kingdom Metazoa; phylum Chordata; class Mammalia; order Chiroptera; family Vespertilionidae; genus Corynorhinus; species Corynorhinus townsendii. Next base: position 29,563,197 of record JAPDVU010000012.1, read on the forward strand.
GCACTCTGGTTGGCCCTGCCTTACTGTACCCAGGCTTGCACTTTGGGGCCGCATGGCTGCTAGGCCGGCATGGCTGCCACAAACAAATGGGGCACACAGCAAGTGCATGTTACCTGGAGTGAGGGAGGAAAGGAGAGAGAGACAGAGACAGAGACAGATACAGAGAGAGACAGAGACAGAGAGAAAGAGAAAGAGAAAGATCGCCTTTGTTATCTCAGGCTTGGGAAGGACCAGGCACTCTTTCAAACTAACCAACCAACTTCCCAATCCTTCCCATAAGCTGGTGCTAGGTCCTCCCCCTCACCAATCCATTTCCTAGATCTTCCAAGGTTCAGTGTTCCTTATCCAATCTGAACCTTTTTCCAGACAAGACAGACAGGCCTTTATGGTCACCATTTTGGCTCCTAGTGTGCATGCCTCATAGTAGAAGCACCTCCCCCTATGCCATCTTGGCTTCTACTTGGCATGTGCCCAGGAGAGGAATTTATCCTTTATTGTTTTATCTCTCCCTCAGTAATCCTGGATAATGACTGGTAACGATCCTTCCTGCCCACTTCGGGAATTAGGTATGGTGGTCGGAGGATGCAGCAGTCCCCTGAGGACTGTGTGAAGCTGTAGCTTCTTAGTGAAGCAGGCTTATGGTCTGATTCAGCTCTCTAGTTTATTAGTCTTAATAATGTCTGATTCCCTTCGCTCCCTTCCTTTATTAATACCTAGCTATCTCTCCTAACATTGATAGCTTTTAAATAAATATAGTCATTCAAAGTGTTATTTAGCCCAAGTTATAGATTTGATTATCAATAGTTGTCAATTAATATTGCACATTAGAATCATTTCAGTAGCTTTTAAACAATACTGATGCCATGGCCCTATACCCAGAGATTTTGATTGAATTGGTGTGGCATGGAATATGTGTAGGTGGTTCTACTGAACACCAAGGGATGAAATGACTGCTAATCGACCTGGATCAAATTTACTTGACAAGCCCTGGTTGGGTATCTCAGTGGGTTAGAGTGTTGTCCCAATATGCCAAAGTTGTGGGTTCATACAAGAAGCAACCAATGAATGTATAAATAAATGGAAAAACAAATCACTGCTTCTCTCTTTCCCTCTCCCTTCTCTCTCTCTAAAATCAATCAATAAAATTTTTTTAATTACTTGACCGTATCTTGCTCTCTGTCTGGAGAGATTTACATAAAGAGGACATTCTCTGCACTGGTCTTCCTTTCTCGCTTAGGCCTTTTCAGTTCTCATGGAAGACAGGTGCACTGAGAGCATAATTTGCCAGTTAGCCTAGTTTTCCACTTCGTTAGCGCTAGGCATAAACCTCTCTTACTTCGGAAAGATCACTCACTAATATAGTCTGCCTTGATGTTCCGGCACTTAGGAATAAATATTTCCTGTTTTAAAGTTTAATGACCTTTTAGAAATGGGTTTCTCTTCTGATTTTATCTCATTCTGCAAACTCTGGTTTAGTGATTTAAAATCTTCTCTTTCTTTAAAATATTTCTACCAAATCATTGCCTATCATAGATAAAAATGACCTTTTCTCTTTCATTTACAATCCTTTTTTTTTTCTTTGCTATTATTTCTGAGAAATTTTCATTAATTTATATTCCAGGCCTCCTACTCAGTTTTTCATTTTCATTTTTGCCATCACAGTGTTAATTTCCAAGAGATGTTTTTTGTTTCGTGAATGTTTTTTTTTTATTTGTCCCTCTTCTCTCATGATTGCAGTATTTTTCCTTGTCTTTGAAAATGCCGTGCCTGTTTTTTGCTTTTTGAAGTTTTCCTCCCCCTGTGTAGCCCACCACGTGTTTTCCTGTTTGGCTTCAGTTCCCTCTGTCATGATAAAGGCCTTCCTCAGATCTCTGGTGATCCTTGGTTCCTGGACCTCATTTAAGAGTGAGGCAAGGAGAGGCAGTTTGGAAGCTGTGATTATTTCAATGGAGACTGACAACTCCGCGCTTTGCCGTAGGGTGGTCTGGCTGTCCAGTTGAGTTGAGACAACTGCGATTCCAGAATAGTACAAGGATTGGGCAATTAGAAGAGATGCCCAGTCAATCCAAATGATCATTCTGGTACATGTTGATTAAATAACAAGCCTAGAGAGAGGAGCAATGCCTGATTCCCATCTGAGATTGAAGGGTGGCAGCAGCCTTGCATTTGTGTTTCATAGGAAAGTACTAAGGGAGGAATATAATGAGCCAAGACATAAGAAAGCATGAGACACCTCTTTGAATTTCTCTCAGGCTTTTAGTAATATGGTGAGAGCTGCAAGTGTGCTGCCCCAAGTGGGCTTTGGAAGCAGCTGAGAACACCAATGGACTATTAGAAGCTTGAACCCAGGTTAGGAACAGACAGTAGCAGAAGTAGTGGCCATAAGGGCCAATTTTCAAAGGGTAGGAAAGACAATTTAAATAGCAGAAGAGAACAAAGAATGCCTATTGACCACAAATATTGAAAACACACACACACACACACACACACACAGGGGTGAAAGCCCTCTGGAATTTAAATGTCACTCAGGGGAGAAAACAGAGAAGAGAAGAACCTTAAAATTGTCTGAGTTTGGTATTAAAGTAACTCAGCAATGCTTTTACTGAGTTTACTTGGGAAAGTTTTATCAAGTTTTCTGATTTTAGAAGGAAATACAGATTTATGATAGAAATTAGATTTACTTACAGAAAAGTAAAGCTGTATTTTTACCCATTAGATGCTTACTCATGTCTGTATCTGCACTCATGTACATGGATGCACACATGTCTGTAAAACTTTGACTCTAAATTAAATAGACTACAATGCTGTCCATTGTGTGGTGAGACTCTGTGTCCTTTCTAATATCTCCAGAAAATATGCAACAAGAAGTAGAACCCTGCTCTGCTAGAATAGCACATTATTACATCAGTGGTTTTAATACATTTTAAGCAGTAGAGATGGGATGGAATCCTTATATGTAAAAAAAGAGAGAGAGAGAAGAAAAAAAACTGGGGCCATTCTGGCTGAGCAGAGATGAGGGACCAGAAATCAGCTCAGGGCATCTATTTCGAGTATTTTCATGGAATTGAAGTGCCCTTATGAAGAAAGCCATTTTGAAAACTATTGCTCTACTCATTGCCACTCTGGGAATGTTACGGAAGTGTATTAATGGGTGTGTAGGCTATAAATTTTAAAGGCCTAGGTTTAACTCCAAATGGAACAGGAAAGTTGTGTCTGAAATGTTTCTAATTATATCCCTTGTGCTTTTCACTTTGAGTCCTTGCCTTTCTGAACTTAAAGGAGACATGAAAGCAGATACTTTACGTGAAATATAACAGACTATTCTGTCAGCTGTCCAAAGAGTAATTTACTATATTTCATTCATTCACTCAACAAATGTTTTTATGCTTTTACCAAGTACCAAGCACTGTGCCAGGTGCTATGAACACAGTTTCCCTGCCCTCTATTGGCTGTTATAGATGCTTTGAATACAGATGCTTCTGCTGCTTGCTGACTTTTCAGATCAAAACAAGCTGTGAATATTCAGATGTGTTTCTGTCAGTATTTAAATTCTCAACCTCTCAGTGGGGTGTAATCCCTCTAAACATCAAGCGGTTCTTTAGATTGTCATGTCACCTGAGGGAGGACTCTGGTCTAAGACAAAAGGACACAAAGATCACCTCACTGATCAAAAGAGGTGGGCCAGCAGGGAACTTCAGAGGCATTTCTGTTTGCTGCTTAATTGGATATGTCATTTAAAAAAAAGTAGCCATTCTCTAGACCTAGACTTCCTGGGTAAATTGTAAGGAAAAGTTGTACCTTTAAAAATATTTGGTGTTTTATTTGTATCAAGTTATTGATACATAATTAGATCAAGCACTTCCGCTAGGTGTATATTGAAAAACAACAGTCCTCTGCCTTCCTAAGTCTACCCATTCCCGGCTCCCCCAAGAACCTTTTCTACTTTCATAGCGTTCGATATTTTTCCTTCATTTTCTCTACATCTCTAAATGCTGTTATTTTCCTTTTCCTTGATGTTTTTGAACATTAGGCATTATCTAGCCTAAAGGCATCCAGCTTTCTTTAACCACCACTGCACTCCAACCACACACAGTAACTTCAGTCTCTTCCCACACTTATGTCGCAACCCTACTAAACAAGTATTCAGCATTTGTATCATTAGACCATCTAAACTCTATTAACCCCTGAAGCATATTTCCTGCTATGGTTACTTTTCCCTTCTTATACACATCGTCATGTGTGTTCTTGGCTTAGTTTTCTATATACTTATCACCGTTCCTCTCTACATTATCACCCATTTGTCTGAACCTCCTCCTGTTATGTTCAAATGCCTCAACTAATCATCCATCAATATCATCTTCCTAGAGACATTCTCCCAGAGCCTTCTGGCCTGTCCTGTCTGGACAGGATTCACCTTATGCCTGGGGCGCCTTTGTGCTGCTTCATCATCATCAATGAGTTGGATCCAACGTCCTTGATCCTATATCTTTTATTCTTGGTATTTTCCTTTGTTTTTATAGAGCATGGCTTTTAATAGACTCCTGGAAAAGGTTACACATCTTAAAAGCCTTAAATCTATGCTGTTATTTAACCAAGAATTTAGTGGGATGTGTAATTCCATGTTGGAAAAATAATTTACCTTGGAATATTGCAAACATTGCTCCAAGGTCTTACTGCTGCCACAAGTTTTGTAGAAAAGTCCAAAGTTGTTATGATTTATGATTTCTTTATTTTATTCTGGAGATCTCAAGTTTCCTGCAATGTTCTAAAATGTCACAGTGGTGTCCCTCAGTGCAGGTCTGTTTTCATCCATCAGGAAATCTGAAGGACAATTCAGAAACTCATTTCCTTGCCATCAGTATTCTTTATTCTCTCTTCCTGGGATTTCTATTATTTGGATGTTAGACCACCTGCACAGGTCATTCTTAGGATTATGTCACATTCATATATTTATCTCTCACAGTTCCAGATATCTTATCCTTAGCAGCTGTGCAGTAAATGATGGTTACATGAGACTAAATTGAATGAGTTAGTATGAAGGAAATTCTCTTCTGAGACTCTCCTTCTACACCATCTTCATTTAGTGACATTCTACCCATCCTCCAAAATCTGACCCATGTCCTCTCCTCTGGTTATTCTATAATCTCCCTACAGCATTCTAGTGCATCTGTCATGTACTGCTGCGGTATATTCTTCATTGCTTATATGAATTCTTTGTAATCTTCTATTGTAAATCCCTGGATGGCAGGGACCTACATCCTTATGTACCACCTACCACCCACATGTTACCTCCAGGGATCTAACCCAGTGCTGACCACTACATAGTTCTTACTAAAAGTCTGTTAAAAGAATGCGTAAATGAAAGAAACTAAGGCAATTGGTGCCTTTCTAAAAATCTTGTCACAGAAATTCCAAATACCTAAGGAATAACTTCAGCCAATCAATAAACATGGCCCCCAACAATTATAAGGGGGAAAAAACAAGCTGTTCATTTAAGTTAAGAAAGAATGAATACAGAGAAATGGGTTTGGAACATATGATAAAAAGTAGGTCCTCAAAGTCATTGATCTTAATCTCAAAACACAGCAGAAATAGCTATTAAAAGATACCAATTGCATATGTATTTTTCTGTTAATTTTTACCATTATGTGTATACAGCAATTCAATTTTAAATCCTACTGGCATTGACCCAGGCAAAGTTGTTCATTGTATTTAAGGAAAATATATAAACAATAAGATTTATAGTTAGTCTAAGAAACTATCTTCTAGATTAACTTTATTTTGCCACTACCTGCATGTGGTAAATCTTAACAGAATGCTTCCAGAGAGTTCTGTAAGTAAAGGAAGCTGTGACTTTTATTTATTTTTTATTTATTTATTTATTTTTAAAAAATAAATCTTTATTCAGATTATTACAATTGTTTCTCCTTTCTCCCCCCATAGCTCTCCTCCACCCGGTTCCCACCCCACCTTCTGCCCTTACCTCCCCCCACACTGTCCTCATCCATAGGTGTACGATTTTTGTCCAGTCTCTTCCTGCACGCCCCACACCCCTTTCCCCCTGAGAATTATCAGTCCACTCCCTTTCTATGCCCCTGATTCTATTATATTCACCAGTTTATTCTGTTCCTCAGGTTTTTAATTCACTTGATTTTTAGGTTCACTTGTTGATAGATATGTATTTGTTGTTCATAATTTTTATCTTTACTTTTTCTTCTTCCTCTTCTTAAAGAATATCTTTCAGCATTTCAAATATTACTGGTTTGGTGGTGATGAACTCCTTTAGCTTTTTGTTATCTGTGAAGCTCTTTATCTGACCTTCAATTCTGAATGATAGCTTTGCTGGGTAGTCACCTTGGTTGTAGATTCTTGCTATTCATTACTTTGTAGATTTTCCTGCCACTCCCGTCTGGCCTGCATAGTTTCTGTTGAGAAATCAGCTGACAATTGTATGGGTGCTCCCTTGTAGGTAATTAACTGTTTTTCTCTTGCTGCTTTTAATATTCTCTCTTTGTCTTTTGCTCTTGGCATTTTAATTATGATGTGTCTTGGTGTGGTCCTCTTTGGATTCCTTTTGTTTAGGGTTCTGTGCGCTTCCTGGACTTGTAAGTCTGTTTCTTTCACCAGGTGGGGGAAGTTTTCAGTCATTATTTCTTCAAATAGGTTTTCAGTATCTTGCTCTCTCTCTTCTTCTGGCACCCCCATAATTCTGATGTTGGTACGCTTGAAGTTGTCCCAGAGGTTTCTTACACTGTCTTCAACTTTTTGGATTTTTTTTTTGCTTTTTGCTTTTTTGGTTGAGTGTTTTTTGCTTTTTTGTATTTCAGTTCTTTGACTTGATTCTTGCATTCCTCTAGTCTGTTGTTGGGTCTCTGTATAATATTTTTTATTTCAGTCAGTGTATGTTTAATTTCTAGTTGGTCCTTTTTCATATCTTCGAGGGTCTCATTATATTTATTGACCTTTTCTAGGATATTCTTGAAAAGCCTTATAACCGTGGTTTTTAATTCTATATCCAGTCGTTTGTTTTCCTCCATTTCTTTCGTTTGTGATCTGTTTCTTTGTCGCTGCATTTTCACTGCTTTCCTGAGTTGGTAGGGTAGCTTTGTGTGCTAGGTTTCCTATATGGCCATGTGCGTCGGCCTCCCAGTTACCTGAGGTGGACTCTCTTGGTGCACCCCTTTGTGGACTGTGTGTACAGCCTTGTTGTAGTTAAGTCTTGATTGTTGTTGGTATCACTGGGAGGAATTGACCTCCAGGCCAGTTGGCTGTGAGGATCAGCTGTGTCTACGATGGGAGAAGTTTGGTGCTGGAGACAGCCTTATAGGATTAGACTTGCCAAATTGCAAAAGCCTCTGTGCTCAGCTTGGATGTGGTGGAGTCTCAGGGAGGAGCAGATAGTCTTGGCTTCCTGTCAGCCCTGCCCTTGTGCATGCATGTGCGCTCTGCCTTCCCCGGCTCCTGAGCCTCTGCCCGAGAGTCCAGATTCCCCCCGGCAAGAGCATGGGTCCCCAGGGGCTCGTCTGGAACTGGGGTTCAGTGCAGTCAGAACTGGGGTTCAGTGCAGTCAGGAGCTTCTGATTCCCTTCTGCTAGGGAGAGCCTTTGTGCACACTGGTGCACGCGTGCCTCCAGACCCCCTGCCCCGGGGGTCCGAGTCTCTGAGTGCCTTTCTCTCTACCTGACAGTCCCGACTCCCCCGGTATGAGCCTGGGTCCATGGGGTTTCTCCCAGAACTGGGGTTCAGTGCAGTTGGAATTGGGGTTCAGTGCAGTTGGGGGCTTCCTTCCCCCTCCCACCAGAGAAAGTCAGCCAGGCTCTCAGCCGCCCTTCCTCTCTGCGTGCACAAAGAGCCTTTGCCATACCTTAACCCTTTGCCATTCTTCCAATTCTCCGTGAGCTTTTCTCTTTCCTTCCAGTTATAGAATTTCCACTCAGCCAGCTTTCCTGTGGTTCTGGATGGTGTCCATTCTGTCTTTTAGTTGTAGTTTTGAAATTGTTGTGCGAGGCAGCGGTTTAGGTGCTTACCTATGCCACCATCTTTGTTTCTCCCAGGAAGCTGTGACTTTTAATTCTATTTAAGAGAACTGAATTTATTTTTTGAAGTTTTTTTTTAATTTAATTTATTGGGGTGACATTGGTTAATAAGATTATACAGGTTTCAAGTATACAATTATATACTATCATTGTATATTGTATTGTTATTTACCTCCCAAAGTCAATTCTCCTTCCATCACCATTTATCCCCCCTCCCCCTCTTCTACCTTTCCCTCAATTTCTTTATGAAATCAAGATGGAACAGTATTAAAGGAACATGGCAATCCTGGCTCTATCACAATAATGCTTCCGTTTTGGGGGTCACTGTAAAGCACCGCTGGAGGGGATTCCAGTATGGTTTTCCTCTTACCCATGATGACCTGGGCTGCTCCAGCCGGCAATGTGCAGCCGACATCTGGATGAGTAACCATTTCCATGAGTGACTAACTGTACATGGGGTATGATTCACTGACCTTGCAGCTAATGAGACTCTGTTGAAGTTTTTGGTATATTGATCTAATCAGAAAAAAAATGCCTTGGCATTAAGTAAAAACCTTCAATCTAAAAATATTCCTTCAATATGCAGAAAAGATCCTTGAAGCAAGGATGGGCAAAATGGCACATCTATTGGTCCATATTTCAGCTGTATCCATTCTGCAAAAGCGAGAAGAATTTAGGAAACCAAGTTAATGAAGACAAAAACAAACCAATACAAACTGGCCTTGCTTAGTTCTAATGAACAGGATTTTATTTTACCTGGAATGTCTGCATAATTTCCTCAAGATTTCTTTCATTTGTATCTATAGTAACAATTTTTTAACTTTGCCTAACTCTCTAAATATATTTTTTTCTTTCTCAGGTGTAATATAAGGCCTTAGAGCTATTATAGCCTAACTATGTGTTATCCTCAAAAATAGTTCCAAATTATTGTGACCATACTATGTGATAGTCATATTACATATGTTACCTCATTAATCCTAATGCCATCCTTATGAGAAAGGTATTATCAGACCCATATGACAGGAAACTGAAGCCAGAGAGATGAAAAAGGACCTAGCCAAGGCCTGAAACTAGTGATTTTCTAAGCTTATATTTGAACCTAGGTCCAAAGTTATTTTCCTCTTTAAAATGCTACATTGTTACTTTTGTGTCATTAAACCACAAGAGGTGTTGGTGATTCACTGTCAAATAATTCCAGCACTGTGATTTTTTAAAAATTTTTTTATTGATTTCAGAGAGGAAGGGAGAGGGAGAGAGAGAGAAACATCAATGATGAGAGACTCATTGATCACCTGTTGCCTGCATGGCCCCTACTGGGGATTGAGCCCGCAACCCAGGCATGTGCCCCTGATCATAATTGAACCCAGGACCCATCAGTCTGCAGGCCGATGCTCTATCCACTGAGCCAAACCAGCTAGGGCTGCCACTGTGATTTTATTTCCCAGGAGTTCCTCCATCCTTGCCCAAATCTTTGTCACCAAAGAAATAATTTTGTGGATGTTTGGTAGAGGCAAGGGTACAGTCATGGTTGTAGCCATCAAACTAGCAATTGCGACATATTATCCTGCCCCTAATGGAATACACAAAACACTGGAAGATCAGCCCCCTTCCTTGGTAAACCAAACAGATATTGTTTCTTTAAATAATCCCCCTATTTTCCAAGCAGTGTCAATTGGAATGATTTTAGGTGATTCACCAACCCCTGAATTAAATAATATTAAATCTCAAAGAGATCCCTGTTTTATTTAGCCTTGCAATAATCATCAAGAAGAATGGCTCAGTTTGGGGCTATGATGCTTAAAACTCCTGCTAATCTTGTTTGCCAATAAAGTGAAAGCAGGTGTTTGGCTCAGAGGCTTGGGCACACAACAGAGAATTTATTTTATTGATATCCTCTATGTATAACAATTGACACCAAGCTTCCATTTGTGATAGTGATATAAATTATCATTTCTTAATGAATTTAGGTTAAAAAATGAGTCAACTGAAATAAAGATATTTAAAAAATAATAACACATGTAAATAATACAGGCCTATGGCAATAATACATGTTAAATAATAAAACAAGAATATGGCAAAAAGCCAGCCCTGGAATCTGAATGACTGAAATACGACTGAAAAACAACAGGCAGAGTCCTATCAGCAGCCCATCCTGTAGCATGTCCTGGACAAAGCTTTGCCCCCGCTCAATTGCTAGGACAAGCTGTCTCCATCTTTTGTAAAGAATGAAGAAGTAAAAAACTTTTTATAGAAGAGAATTGTGCGTTAAAAAATTACTCATGTAAGCCTCATTCTCAGTAATTAGGTGCCATCATAAGTAAACAGAGTGACCAAAAGGTGACTTTTATTCCAGGCAAACTATAAATACCCTATGAACATAAGATCCAGTTGTTTATTAAAAAAAGATACAGATAATAAATCTTGACATTATAGTTCTAGTAATTAAAAGAGTTTCATTTGAGGAGATAAAACCAGAATAAGCAGGGAATACATCTTCTACTTAGTTGTGACAATTAAGGACAGTCTTGCCTCCTGATGGAACTTTCTCCTTAGGATGCAGATACAGTAAAATCAATGACAATCTTCCTGCCCGATACCAGCTGAGATATTGCTCCACATAAAGCAAACATCCCCGATGCAAAACTTGGTGATTTCATCCATCATCTAGCTTTAACACCTTCGAATGGTGGCATGCCTATGTCAGCTCTGTGGGGGTGGGATTTTTGTCTCTGCTACTGAACATGTGGTAAACAGTCCTGAGTGTTTGCTGACTGGCTTAACGAAGCCTGCCGCTTGAGCTCCTGATTGTATGTAACCATGCCAGAAAGAACCCTTCTGTATGTTTTTCACCCTTCCCCAGTTTCTAAGACAGACTCTCTATAGGATGACTCAACATTACCTCCATGTGTCAGGGCTGTCACTGTGAAGTTACATAAATAGAGCACAGCTATACACCTCCTCAGGTGCTAGTGAGCCTCTTGTGGCTGTTTCCCAATCCCCAGTGCCCTTGGGTGGATAAACCTTCCAACTTTTTGCCACTACTTTTTATATTCTCCTTTCTCATCCATTGTTGCAAGACTGTATATATACATATCCTATATAATAAAAGCTTAATATGCAAATTGTCCCCTTGACAGAGAGTTCAACTGGGAGTCCAACCAGTGTGCAGGGCTGGCCCACCAACCACCCGCAGCCTCTCCCCCCAGCCAGCCCTGCCCTCAATTGGCCTTCCCCCATCCCATCGGAGGTGGGGTGGCCAGCCAACCACTGGAAGGGAGGCTCCAGCTGGCAGCCACAAAGGACCCTACCCATGCATGAATTTCGTGCACTGGGCCTCTAGTTATATCTAAAATACATATTTCTGATTGGAATCAAGTGCTCTGGAGAGGCAGAGGGAAGCTTTTCTACAACATGATTAGTGGACTGCTGCCTAAGCTTAATACACAGGCTGTGTGACATCTGTTTTACCTGTTGAAAACTATTTTCTCTATTTCTTCAGTCTCAGTTTGATCAATCTAGTTGAAGTTTCCAGATAAATGACCTCTGAAAAAGTGGGATGCTGGTGTACACAATCAATAAATATAACCTAATAATATTGTTAAAGCTCATTTTTCACAGTTTGAATTTAATCCTGTGACAAATTATTTTCCAAGGTAGAACCTCATTTGCCCAAATATATCATTTCAGAGATAATGGGTCTTCATACTCCAGTCTCCATGAGTTCTGCTGATTCATTTCATTTTGCCATAATTAATGTATTCTTTTAATTAAATGTTTTGGTTAAAAATTCACCTCCACTGACAGAGGTAACACATTAACTCCCACCAGCGGGTTTAGATTAACACAAAAACACTCCAACTCCCTTTTAAAGCAAGTTTTGATCTTTATTATTACGTGAAAATAAATGTCACTGAAAATAAAACAAAATCTCTCCCCATTGCCCACAATGTCCTATAGGATTTGATTCACCTGCCTCCCTTCTAATCTTCTCCTGCTCTCTTCTCTGGCTGAGAATCCTGGCCTTTGCCTCCTTTTATTGGTGCCTAAGAATGCCAGGCTCTTGTCTGCTTCAGGGTGTCTGTTAGCTGTTCCCTTAACTCACAGCCCTCTCCTCCCTGGCTCTTCACATTCCTAAACTATCACCTCTTCAGAAAGGCTTCCTCTGAACAACTTACTTAAATTATATTTTTCTTCCAAAAATTGTCTTATTGAAAATTCTTTTTTCCATAGCTTTTACCATGCTTGTAATTATTTATTTGTTGATTTGCTAATTTCTTCTGTCTCTTCCCTTATACCTTAAAATTTGTGATGGCAAACTTGCTGCCCGTTTAGAGACTGTCATGTCTCCATCATTGGGCATGGTAGGCCTTAAACAATTTTTGATGAAAAGAAGGAAGATGAGGCTCCTGGGTTCCAGAAGGCTGAGGAAAGGGAGACTATCTGGGTGAAATGACATTGAATTCAGAGAAGAAGCTCACTCTGCCAATGCAGTTGACAACATACATTTCCTCTGGGTCCAAAACAGAAAAGAAATGAGTGAGGAGGGCTGGCATGCAATGACGTAAAGGAGCCTTCCCTCATTCTCAGTGTTTGAAGGACACCAGAGAGTAGGGGCAAGTCCAAGGACCTGGAAAAAGGATGACTCAATCCCTCAGAGAGTGGATGGGACTTTGCCCATCCAATATTGCCATAAAGGAATAAGAGGACAATATGGTCTGAACCTTGATTTTTTTCAAGATAAACTAGAAATTTAAATATTTATATGAATTTTACTGATTTAGATGCTGGTAGCCAAATTGAAATTTTTCAAACTTTGTTAGGGGCCAATATCTAGTGAGCCAAACCTGCCTATCTGGACCGCCATTTTGTGACATGAGCTCTCATGAAAATATGTATTTCCTTACAGGTTTTCCTAGAGGCAAAACCTCTTAAAAGTATGTGGTGATATGTAAGAACTCCCTAGCATTCACTCCTATCACTTAGAAATCTGGTGGTTTAACATTTAATTTTTCCAAGATTGTTCTGAGTTCTGTCTTCCAAATTCATCTCGGTTCCAAAATCTCTCTTTAATATACCTTATTTCATTCATTAATTAATCAAAAGTTGAGTACTTACTCTGCACTAGGTACTAGGAATAAAGTTGTAAGCAATACAAATATGTTCCTGTCCCCTTGAACTTCTGTCTTATGAAGGGTTTAGAGAGGTAGAAACAGTTCTAATACTATACCCAGAGCTCATTAGTGCTCTCCGTGATTTCTTCTTTGCTGTTATTTCTTACACCAAATCAGCCCTCACACCTGATCTGAGTTCTCCATTCCTCTTTGCTTCATTCCTATCCTACCACTCCAGCCCAAGTCAACATGATTTTCATTCAAACTACAAAAACAACATTCTAATTTACCTCCCTCTTTCTATTCTTTGATCATCTGCCACCGTCTGTCCTCAACAGAACAGCCAGCATGACCCTCTTAGAAAATGAGTTGGATCATGTCATTCCTCTAATTCAAAACCCTCCAATAACTTTCCACATCATTCAGAGTAAAGCTAGAGCTCTTACACTAAACCACCAGGCCTAGGTCTGACCCTGTTTCCCCCTCATCTCCTACCAGGTTATGCCTTACTTATGCTGCTCCAGTTACCCTGACCTCCTCAAACACTCCAAATGCATGCCTACTTCAGAGCCTTTGCCCTGTTTTTCTCTCTGCCTGCCTTAATCTTCTCCCAGATGTCCACATGACTTGCTCCCTGACTTTCTTCAGGTCTCTGCTCAGATTTGACATTATCAGTAAGGCCTGTCCTAAACATATTACAAAAGTAGTACTTAGCTCTCCTATCATGCTTTACTTTTCTCTATAACACTTACTTTTCTCTACAACTATCTTACATACTTTCCTATTTGTTTATTAACTTCATGTCTGTCACCCTACACTAGAATTTAAGCTCCAAGAGGACTGGGACTTAATTTTATTCACTTTTATATTCCCAGCACCCTGAACAGTCCTTGGCATTATAGGCAGTCAATAAATGTTTGTGAGTGGATGAATACTGGGAAAACATGGAAATATCTGACCCAGACTTGACACACCATGGAAGCCTTCTTGGAAGAGGGTGTACTTAATGTTAGCCTTGAAGGATAAGTAGAAGATGTCAGACTGCTGATGGATGATAAGTGTGTGTGTGTGTATGTGTGTGTGTGTGTGTGTGTGTATGAATGTGTGTGCAAAGGTCTGGATGCAAATGAGAGCATAATGGCTTAAGGATCTGAGACAAGTTTTTACATTGCTGTAACAAAAATGAATGAAGTGAGACAGAAATAAGTCAATAAGAAGAGTTTGAAACTGGAAAACTGGGGTCTTCATATTATTTAAAATCATAAGAATGCTGGATTAGTGTTACCAGATCTTCTGATTTTTTTTTTTAAAGAGAAACTGGATTTTTAAAGATTGGCTTAAGTATATAAAAATGCTATAGAAACCAAACAAAACTTTCATATATTAGGTGGAACTCCTGATAATTCCCTTTCAACCTTCAGCCTCCACAATAAGATATAGACTTTTAGTCTTCCTTAAGTTTTCCTTTAGCCACGTTTGAAATTTTATCTTTGATTATTTCTGTGCCTAAATCCAATCCTTTGACTTATACATTGTCTTTCAAACTCAACACATCTTCCTACGAGTACAGCTTGTCATAGGTGAGTCTTTGGAATTCCCAATTTTTCCCCCTTTCTATCTGAATCCTGTTTCCTTTAAGGGACCATATGGTCCCTTGTCTCACTAAGCTCAGTATGGATCATTGCTATCCTCTACTTGAAGTCACGCCTACCTGCAAAGGGGTTGTGTTGGGACATGCACCTCACTAGGGCCACCTAGATAGCCGCTGTAACTCTTCTCCATTCTGGGTTTATAATTCATCTGTGCAGTTTATAATTCAGACTTAAAACAATGAATTTCATCTTTTGTTACTGATTTTGTTTTGAAAGATAGATTAAAAATTATATATCCCATATGATAAAAGCCTAATATGCAAATTGACCAAACTGCGGAATGACCAGTCGCTATGATGTGCACTGACCACCAGGGGGCAGATGCTCTACACAGGAGCTGCCCCCTAGTGGTCAGTGTGCTCCCACAGGAGGAGCACCACTCAGCCAGAAGCAGGGCTGATGGCTGGCGAGCATAGCAGTGGTGGCGGGAGCCTCTCCCGCCTCCTCAGCAGCGCTAAGGAGCAGCGAGCTGAGTGGTAAGGAGCAGAGAGCAGGTGGGCAGTAAGGAGCTAGGGCTCCAGGACTGCAAGAGGGCACAGGCCGGACTTAGGGACACGCCCCTCTTCCCCCCATGCACAAATTTCATGCACTAGGCCTCTAGTATTTACATAAAGGAACAATAAATTTTATTGTTCCTTGTTTTCCTGGTTTAACAGCTTATCCAGTCTGCTTTCAATAAACTATGGACCAAGGGCCAAATCTAACCAGTCACCTATTTTTGTACAGCATGAGAGCTAAGAATGATCATTACATTTTTAAATAGTTGGGACATTGAAGGAATAATATTTTGTGCACATGAAAATTTTATGAAATTCAAATTTCAATATGCATAAATAAAATTATATTGGAATATAGTCATACTCATCTGATTATGTGCTGCCTTTGGCTGCTCTACAGTAGCAAAGCTGAGTAGTTGCAAAAGATACAGTATGGCCTCCAATGCCTAACATATTTACTATCTGGCCCTTTATAGAAATTTAGACCCAGAGAAATAATTACTAGACTGGGATTCCATGGATCAGTACAATGAAAGGGTTGGAGAGGAGGGTAAACAAACAGCTACAAACTTTTAGTTTATTTCCAAGACAGTTAAATAAATGTCTCTGTCATCACCAGTATGCACGGTAGGGCAAAAGTAGGTTTACAGTTGTTTGTACAGAAAATAGTACAATAAATAATAATGATATAAGAATAAACTCTGTGTTTCACATACAACTGTAAAACTACCTTTACCCCATCCAGTATGTAGAAGAAAATATATTTATAGCACAAAGAAATAAGAATGGACATACTTTCAGAATAAAGGGAATATTTTGAATTTAAGAACATGAGGCCTTAAGTTAACCCTAACTGGTTTGGGTCCAGGGTCCAGTTTCGCTATCTGTGGGAAATTAGCCTCATTACTTAATCCTTTTCAACTTGAATTTTCTTGATTTAAGGGATAGCATAAAAATGTTCAGAATTAATCCTTTCTAAGCATTATTTTAATTCACTAGATTATCCCATTTTCCCATGTTATCTCTGTCTATCCAGCTCACACCCCCAGATCTCACCCTAGGTAGAAATGCATCCCATATTCTGGCACTTATTGTTCAGCACCTTCATTTATGCATTTCAAGTACCAAATTAATTTTAATATCCTTGAAAGTAGAGACTATAATTTATAATTTTTCACTCTTTTAGCACCTAATGTGATACCAAGAGTATAGTTAGTGCTTTTATCCTATATATAATTAATCCCCTTGATTGAGCGTTCTCTGGGCTCTCAACACTGTCTCTTCTACTTTATCTGTAGAAACTACTAGGATTGAAAACCAAATAAAATCATCAGTCTTTTGTACTTACCAGAAGAAAGTGGCCTCAGTCCAGGGTAGTCCAGTGTTGGCAACACAAACATGGCAGAATGCCTCCTTATATCTCTTTCTATGTAATCCATTTCTCTCACATAATATGATAGAGACTGCAAGCTCAGGAGCAGTTTGTGTATCAACCATGTGGCACAAAGGTAGTAAGGTCCCTGTCAAAATGGATGACTGGGCTAACAAAACCTGTGACTATCCAGAAATAATATTGAGAATTAAATTAATATAGTAGTTGAAATATATAGTTTGCTGGCTTAGGGGAAAAAAAATGGGCCATGATGGCTCTTTAAAAATAACATTTAAATTATTACAGGATTCAGCTGCTTAAGCTTTAATTCGACAGAGGACCAAAGAGCCCTCAGGACTCCCATGGAGCATTCTTTCTCTAGCTCTGCTGGAGCTAACCCTTCAAGTAATTAAAAAATAATTTCAGAGTAGCCACACATGTAGACAATCAGGCCCAATATAGGAAACACCTGTTTTTACTTTAATTCTGGCCTGCTTCCTAATAGGGCATATTTGTCTTGGGACATTGTGTTTGCTTGTGTAATTGTGCATAGCACATTTTCAGATTTTACCACAGATGGATCCTGAAAGCAGTTCTGAGTGAGTGTGTCTGGGTAAGCAAGACACAAAAAGCCTTCCTCACCTTCTGTACAAACAGATGTGAGCAGAATGAGGCCTTGCCCGACCCTCCACCCACACCGCGCAGGTCAAACAGGAAGCAGTTAGCGAACAGCTTTGGTCTTTCCAGGCTTAGCAACCAGGTTTCTTGTGTTTGATTAACAATCCCAGACCCATCCAACCAAAAGGGATAGAAAATATACAGGTTAGTGGCTAGACAATAAAAGCACTTAACGGGTAGCCCTCATGTCACAGAAGTAGAAGAGACTCTGATCCAGTGGGAGGATTTACTTCAAGTTTCAATATTGTGCATATTAGCTGCACTTTGACAAAGTGTTTTCATGACCAAGACCAGGGATGTTCTGAGTGTCCACAAAGAATGCGACAAGTTGCTTGAGGACATGGAGTACACAGAGACAAAGGAGAGTTGCAAGGAGAACACGATTAGAGTATAAATGAAAAAGTCCACAGAACCAGGTCAGAAAGAAAAGTTGAATTCAATATCTTTGTTTCTATATGTGAGTGGAAATGAAGTGGAGAACAGAGGCAGTGGAATAGAAAATGTCATGCATGCATAAAGTAGCTGCTATGGAAAAAAATATTTTTAGGCTTGAATGATCTCATATTTCCTTCAACTTTATGCTTTTCCTTTGAGTAGACAGAAATATATAAACTATATTATAGTTTATAGTTAATATATAGTTAATATATAGAATATATTAACTATATTCACAAGCTCTACATAATATATAAACTATATTATAGTTTATAGTTAATATATAGTTAATATATAGAATATATTAACTATATTCACAAGCTCTACATAATATATAAACTATATTATAGTTTATAGTTAATATATAGTTAATATATAGAATATATTAACTATATTCACAAGCTCTACATAAACTGTACATCCTTAAACAAAAAATTTTAGTAGTTTTACTAGAGGCCTAGTGCACAAATTCATGCATGGTGGGGTCCCTCAGCCTGGCCAGTGATCGGGGCCAATTGGGGCCATCTTGCCCAGTCCCAATTGGGGCCAATCGGGGCCGGCCAGCTTGCGGGGGAGGGACCACAGGAGGTTGGCTGGCTGCGGGGAGGGACTGTGGGAGGTTAGCCAGCCATGGGAGGTTGGTTATGAGAGTGCACTGACCACCAGGGGGTAGCTCCTGCATTGAGTGTCTGCCCCCTGGTGGTCAATGCACATCAAAGCAACAGGTTGACTGGTCATTTGGTCGACCAGTCATAATGGTCACTTAGGCTTTTATATATATAGATAATTCATATAATGTGACATTCACCCATTTAAAGTGTACAGTTCAGGGAGGCCTTTTCCATATACCAGTACTTTCAGCATTGTGAAACTACCACCACTATCTATATTTAGAACAAGTGATCAGCCCCCCACCCAAAAACAAAACTCATGCCCATTAGTAATCAATCACTCTCCATCCCTCCCCTGCCCTAGCCTCTTCAACTACTAATCGCTTACTATCTCTATGGATTTTTCTATTGTGGACATTTCATGTAAGTGGAACCATACCATATGTGCCTTTTGTGTCTAGCTTCATTTGCTCAATATGATGTTTTCAAGATTCCTCCATGTTGTAGCATATAGCATCATTATTTCATTCCTTTTATGCCTGAATAGTATTCCATTTTGTAGATATCTCACATTTTGTTTATTCATTCATTAGTTGACAGACATTTGCATTGTTTTAATTTTTTAGCCACTATGAATAATGTTATTATCTGTGTGCAAGTTTTTGTGTGGACATGCATTTTCAATTATCTTGGGTATAAACGAATGAAATTGCTGGATCATATGGTCACTAAATGTTTAATTTTCTGAGAAACTACCCAGAATTGTTTTCCAAAGTGACTGTCCCATTTCCCATTCCCTCCAGGAAAGAATGAGATTCCAATTTCTCTACGTCCTATCCTACACTTGTTATTGTCCATCTTTTCTTTTACTGTAGCCATCCTAAGGAAGTGATTCTGAGTGGCCCTCTCAATGTCCTAGTGCAGATGAAACAGGTCTGGTTCTTACACCTGGTTTCATCATATGGTCCCTATTTGGGGTTGCAGATTAAATTAATTAAACTAAGAATATACATTTAATCCTGATTTAGCACTGATTTTATCCTCCTAACTACCAAGAGGAGTCATGTTTTAATAATTTTCATGATCATAATACTTACATGCTTTTATTTACAAAGTCAAATTTTGTGTTAAGTGCTGATGTGCAAGTGATTAAGCGGATACCCAGATTGAAGTAGATAAACATTCCATTTGCTGGGGCATGATCAACACTGATTATAACTGCTTACTGACCAAACAGAGCAGCACAGGTAGATGGCCCTAGTGATGCTGACCAGACCTTTTCCTAATGGAGTCACAACAATACAGCACAGCATGAGGTACTGAAAAGGGCCCTGGCCTGGGAATCAAGGGCTCTGGATTTCAGTTCTGTGCGTGAACTATACTCAACCCTTTCCCTGGCACGGACTCTTTCCTACCTGGTTAGATACGTCTGCTGTTTGCTTATCGTAGTCTCTCTATATTGATGCTGAGCACACTTAAAAGGTTTCACATTATTGCTCCTTAGTTGATTGCCTTTGGCCCCTAGGTTGTAAGTCCTGGGCGGGAATCCTTTCTGCTTTGTCTACCATTTCACTCTCAGCATGTTAGCCCAGGACTTGACATAAAGAAGCTGGTTATTAAAAAAAAAATAGAGATCTTGTATAAGTCAGTGAACTACAAATTCAATTTAACGTTAGTATAAATTATCATTTACCTAAATAGTATATTTATTTACAGATAAGTTTTCTTATCTGTAGAATATAAAATGGGGATACTAGAAGTACCTACACCATTGTGTTATTATGAGGACTAAATTAAATATCAGTTAAGACATTTAACTTGGTGGCACATAGTAAACAATCAGTAAATATTCATCATCATTATTATTATTATTATTATTATTATTATTATTATTTTGATTCTCACTCCAAGGTAAAAATTAAAAGGGGTTGAATGAGAGTCTCTTTAACATGTTTCCATCACCAATCTTGTGATAATATGTTTGTTAGCATGATCATCTATATCCATAATGTTTATGAATATTCCATTTCCAGGGCAGGTGGTATGGTGTCCTAGGTAGACATGTATAATAGGAGCTTGATAACAGTGGAGCTGCTCAATTTCATTCATGGAGACAAAATTACATTTGAAAACTGCTATTTTTCTCTAAGTCATTTGTAATTTGAAACTCAGCTTTATTTTTCTCTTGTATATTGAGGGTCCACAGTGAAGTATTAGGATGCCCCTAAAAAGTTTCAGAAAATGTCAAGTGTCCTTTTCAGTGAAACAAAATTCCATGGGTTGGTTGCTTTCTAGACCATTTCAAATTTCCAAAGTACAGTGACTTTCAAAGCACTTTATAGGAAAAACACCAGTCCTTTCTGGTTTTATAAGTATACTCTGAAACTCCAAACTTGAATTTGTGATCTTAACCAGGAGTGAAATACAATATTAACTCCTGCTCTTTTGGAAGTATTTTCTTGAAAGTAATAAACCTCCAGTTAGAAAAAATGGTTATTTTTCCAATTCAGTCCATTCATAGTGATACTGATTAGTGTTAAAGGGCTATCTAAATGGCTCTGTCGGTAATATTTACATTCAAGGCACATTAATTAAACCTCATGGGTAAATTTCATTACCCTCAATCTGTCTTAGTGTTTCTTTTTCTTCTCCCACCTCCCTACCAGAGACTAAATGTTCCATGTCTCTTCTTCTTTATCTTTCTTTGTGTTATCTTCTGTGATCACTTGTTTTTTGTGTTACCTCCATCTCTTATTCTTTTTCTGAACTTTTTCCCTCTTTAACCTTTCTATTTTAACATGAAAATTCAGAAAGTGATAGAGAAAATAGAGAAGAAAAAGTAGAATATGAGAAGAATCTGGAGGAGAATGTAGAAGCAAAGATAGTTGTGATTTAAGAGAATAAAATGAAAGAGAGGACAGGCTATCAAAATACTTTGAAAAACGTATGTAATACATTTTCTGGGAAGAATAGAGCTAAAGGGTTTAAATAAAAAGTACACAGACCAGATACCTTTACTGACAATAAAAAAGAACTGCAGCCCAGTTGGTATGGCTCAGTGGTTGAGCAGCGACCTAGGACCAGGAGGTCACGGTTAGATCCCAGTCAGGGCACACACCCAGGTTGCAGGCTCCATCCCTAGTGTGGGGCATGCAGGAAGCAGCCAATCAATGATTGTCTCTCATCATTGATCTCTCTCTTCCTCTCCATTTCTCTCTGAAATCAATGAAAACATACTTTATAAAAAAATGTTCCGGTAAAAGAAACATGCTATCTGACATCTTAATAAACTTACTTCTTCTTTGAATAAACAAATATAGACAAAACAAAACATTTTTCTAGGTTGTTTCCCTCCCACTGTACTTGAGGGCTCTTTTGTCCAGCCAAAAATGGCAGTAAGTACTGCCAAACAGTATTTACTGTTTCTGACATATTTGAATAGGGTTTTCAAATAAAGAGATGTTATCTAAATGAATTTAAGAACCAGAGCTAATATACATTGTGGAGAGCAGCTACAGGTTCAAGCCTCGGACTAATGAGAAGGTGCAATCCTCCCATGGCAAAGCCACGTGCAAGTCCCAGCTTGGAGGGCAAAGCCCTCCCAGCACAATGAGAGCAAAAGGCTATACTTGTAAGCTTGAGCATGTGATCCCACGTGTCAGAGTGATGTGGGCTTGATAGAGTTCAGGTGCATGTAATTGAGTGGATTAGAACGTTGTTAACATCTTGACCACACCCTTACTTTACCTCATGGAATCTGGCTATAAAATAAAGACTTGGCTTGCAGGTGGTGTTGCTGTCTCTCCATCAGAGAAGCAGTGTCCCAGCGAGACCCAGCTTTCATTCTCTTGTTTGTCTTTTCTAAATCCTTCACCGCCCACCCCCGCTCAGGTTCACCCGTGGCCGTGCTGGCACAGCACATGTGGCACCCAACATGGGGCTGAGTATGCCATGGCTGTGCTGGCTCACCACAATATATAAAAGATATTTCACTAAAAGTTCTAGGCTTCAAATAGTCCATTCTTACATGATAATGTCACTATGCCTGAGATTTCCATAGCTGATTCCACTCAGGTCAAGCAGCATTTAGCCAATACCACTGAGCAAGTCAAATATTACAGGGCTTTGAGCCATTTGCAGTTCAATGACTTAATACCCACAAATGAATGTTGGTGGGAATGATAGAAAGAGGAACCATTTTATTTTTTAAATTTCCTTGTTCAAATATTCCTCTAATTGTGAAATGCAGCACAATAGAAATCATCTATTCTAAAATGCAGTGAATAAACCTAACTTAATGTATAGTGAATTTATAGCTTAATGTATATATTGTGAATACCTGTGTAGTCATTACCTAGGTCAAGAAATGCAACATTGCCAGCTATAGATTTATAGGAATATTGATATCTGCTGAAGTCTGAATGTTTGTTTCCCCCAATTCATGGTATTAATAGGTGGGCCTTTGGGAGGTGATTAGATCATGAGAGCCCACATGAATGGATCAGTATTCTAATGAAAGATCCCACAGAGCTCCCTAGCTCCCTTCTCCCATTTAAGGAAACAGCCAGGAGGAAGGCCTCTACCCAGCCATGCTGGCATCCTAGTCTCAGATTTCCAATCTCCAGAACTGAGAGAAATATACTAGTATTTCTGTTGTTTAAAAGCTCTCCTGTCTGTAACACTATGTTACAGCCCAAAACATATCAAAAATCATGCCAGGAATTTCATTAGGATTGCATTGGATTTATAAATCAATATGGAGAACATAGCATATTTATCAATTATTTATTAAGATCTTTTTTTTTTGTAAAGTTTTATAATGATCTCCATAGAAGTCTGGAATATGGTTTGGCAGATTTATTTCTAGGTATTTGATCTTATAAAGATTATCTCATAAATTTAATGATTATATCTGCAGAAGTCTTGGAATACTTTGATAGATTTTTCCCTAGGTATTTGATATTTTATAATATTGTAAGTTTTCTGTTCAAATTTCACTCCTTTTATAGTTTGTCATTTAAAATGAAAATTGATTTTTGTAGATTGATTTTCTATCCTGTAAACTTGCCCAGCTGTCTTTTTTAATTTTAATAGTATAAGTGTACATTGATTTATATTTTTACTAGTAATTTACAAAACCATACATCTATAAGTAATAATTTCTCTTTCTTTTTAATACTGATACACTTTTTTTCTTGCTTTACATCAACTAAGACTTTTAATGCAACATGAAATAGAAATGTCAATGGCAGACATGGTAACTTCAAAAAGAAACTTTCAATATTTTTACCATTAAGCATAATATATGTTATAGGTGTTTATAGATAACTAGAGGCCTGGTGCATGAAAATTCATGCACTGTAGGGGGGTCCCTCAGCCTGGCCTGCCTCCTCTCACAGTCTGGGAGCCCTCAAGGGTGGCAGGTGACCCAGCGATCAGGGGAAGGCAATTCCCCATCACACCTCTGCTGCTGCCACTGCCAGCAGTGGCAAGCCTCAGCTGGCCCTGGTTACCTGAGCCTCAGGCAGCCCTGGGCAGTTCGGCAGCTGGGCAGCCGCCATCCGAAGCTTGCCTGTGCCTCGGGCCAGCTGTGGACAGCTGGGGGGCTGAGGGGACTGGGGGACTTTGGAGGCAGGTGAACACCTGCCACCCTGGCAGGGCTGAGGGGACTGGGTACTGCCATCTTGTGGCTGTGGGCGCTGCCATCTTTGAGGGTGGGGCAGTCAATTAGCATATTGCCTCCTTATTGGCTGTGGGCACTGCCATCTTTGCGACAGCATGAGGGTCAATTAGCATATTCCCTCTTATTACATAGGCTTTTTTGTCCAGTTAAGGACATTTTATTTTTTCCCTCAGTTTTGCTATGGGATTTTATTTTTTTAATCATAATAGATATTAAATTTTGTCAAGTTGTGAATGCTAAGGTGCTCATTCCTTTAGACCTTTTTAGTGAACAGAGCTAGGAAATAGATAAACTCACATACACATGAATCTATATCTATCTCTATATCCATTTGTGTGTGTGTGTGTGTGTGTGAGAGAGAGAGAGGGAGAGAGAATAGGAGTTTATAACTGATAACCCCAATTTTGATCCAATACTACAGGGTTCATTCTAGCCTTCCTCCTTTTCTTATTTGCAATTCCTTTCTCCAACAAGAGAAACCCAGGTCTCACCTTCCAATCCCAAGATGCACATAAAATAGTTTTATAATTTCTAATCCATAACCCTGTAGAAAACAAATTTACTGTCCTGACTGGTGGGCTCAGTTGGTTGGAGCATCTTCCTGTATACTGATAGGTGGTGGGTTCTCTTCCTGGTCAGGGCACATATCCAGGTTGCAGGTTTGTTCCCTGGTCTGGGGAGGCAACCAGTCAATGTTTCTCTCTCACATTGATGTTTCTTTCTCTCTCTTTTCCTCCCTCCCTTGGTCCTTCCCCCCACCCCTCTTTAAAATAAATAAAAACATATCTTCTGGTGAGGATAAAAAACATTTACTAACTAGAGTACTATATTTGTATATAGTTCCTTTTGTTCTTTAGACTTAGAGTTACTGTGAAAATATTGTTTTACAAAGTTACTTATATTCCTTCTTCCCTTCACCTGCCACCCCCTTCAATGTGATTATGTTATTGATTTGTATAACAGTTGGGTACATCTGTTACTATAGGGTGTCCTCCCAAAAAAGTATACACACACTTTGAATAATTATAAAGGCAGTGTTTATTAAAACACATTTCATTTTAAAAATTGAGCTATCAGCTGTTAAAGTATGTATACATTTTTTTGGGACACCCTGTATTTGTATTCCATTTGCAATTGCTTTCACATCATAGATGAATTTAATTTTTTATTTAGAAATTATATTAATAATTATAAAACATTATCATGATTCTAAAAGTCAGAACTATACAGAAGGATACACTCAGAGCAATATCATTCCCATCATTTCTCTTTCCTATTTCAATTATTCCATTCTTTTTGTGCCATTCCCACCCACCTTTTGTAAGAAACCTATCTCATTATTTTCTGTTTTATCCTTCCTGTATTGTTTTTGCATAGATGAACACATAAATATATTTTATCTCATATCCCATTTCTCTTACATGATAGCTTACCATAGATATTCCTTTACATTTAATGATATATTATGGAAAACACTCCACATCAGTTCATAAATATCTTCCTTATTTTTTATTACTGCTACATAGTACTCCATAATTTATTCAACAATTCTCCTTTATATAAATATTTATAATGTCTCCAATATTTTGCAATACTAACAATACAACAATGAGTGACTTTATATAAGTGTATTTTTATATTGTTAAAGGTGTAAGTTCCTAAAAGTGAAGTTGCTTGGATAAAAGGTAAATGCATGCATCGCTTTGTTTAAAATTACCAAATTTTCCTGGAATAACTGTACCAGTTTGCATTTGCATAGGCAGTGTATGAGACTGCTTCCCCAAAGCCTTGTCAAATGAGTGTGTTGTCATACATTTTAATAGTTGCTGATCTGATAGGATAGAAGTGTTATTTCAGTGTTTTAACCTTTATTTATATAATTATGAGTAATTTTGAACATCTTTTCATATACTTAAGATCTACTTTCTATTTTTCTGTAAACTATCTGTTAGATCTTTTTTCATTTTCCTATTGGTTTTTCACTCTTTGCCCTTCAAGTTTAAGAGTTCTTCATACATCACAAAATAGTCCTGGGGATGTAGAGTACAGGATAAAAAGTGTAGTCAATTATATATATATATAAAAGCCTAAGTGACTGTTATGACCAAATGACCAGAATGACTGGTCGACCAGTCGCTATGATGCTCACTGATCACCAGGGGGCAGATGCTCAATGCAGGAGCTGCCCCCTGGTGATCAGTGTGCTCCCACAGCCAAGTTCCTGAGGGCCCTCCCCTGGCCAGCTGGCCCCTATTGGTTCCTGGTGCTAAACCATTCATAGAGACCTGCTTCTGGGTCAGGGTTTCATACACAGCAGAGCGCTCCCTCTCTGCAATCTATTGAAAGTCAGCCCTTGACACAAGAGTTGTCTCACTCCCATCCTCTCCCTTCCCCGGGGGCTGGCTGCCCACCATGGTGGTGGCATGGCAGTAAAGGAAGGAGGATGGAGAAAGGTGGGGAACTGCACAGTGGTGGGGCATCCAGCATCCATTCCTACCATGCCCAGTCCAGCAACCATCACCTCCTCTCCCAACCCTGCTGTGGCCTTCGGGCCTGGGCTTGGATGGGAACTGGGAATGAGTGGCAGCAGATGTGGCCCCTTTCCCAGGATGGCTGAGGGCCAGCTCCCTCCTCGGGTGCTGCCAGTCAACCTCCTGCAGTCCTTCCCCTAGTCAGCCAACATCCCTTGGTCCCTCCCCACCCCACCCCCACTCCACCCCCATGCATGAATTTGTGCACCGGGCCTCTAGTATGTAATAACTATGTACAGTGCCATAGTGTATTGGCACTGTACATAGTTACTTAATATTGGGGATACTTAATATTGGGGGCACCACTTTGTAAAGTATATGATTGCCTAAGCTCTATGCTATATACCTAAAACTAATACAAAACAATATTGAATGTAAACTGTAATTGAAAAATAAAATTAAAAGAGTTTTTTTAATACATTAGGTATGTTAGTCATTTGTTTGTTATATATATTGAAAATATTTTCTTACAGTAAATCAATTCTCTTTTTACTTTGATTATGGTATACTTTTACTACACACAAATATTTGTTGTTGTTATTATCAAATTTATGAATAATTTCTTTTATGTTCTCTGGATTTTAAGATATTGTTAGAAAGACTTCACATACAATGAAATTAAAAATAAATTTACTCATTTTTTTTAGTATTTTTATGGTTTTTTATTTTACTTTTAAGTTTCTAATCTTTTTGGAGTTCATTCTTGATCTAATTTTATATTTTTCCAAATAGTGAGTTACTTTTCTCAGCACTATTTATTTAGAAGTCCATATTTCTAAATGCAGTATGGTGTCCCTGATTGGATCCTGGGACAGAAAAAACTCCATGACCTCTTTGGTAAAATGTGGATAGTATCTCCTTCAAAATACTGATGGGCAACTTAAATAATGTAACCTACATACTATGGTGGACTCTTAATAAATGCTAGCTTTTTTCCTATTAAACAGTCACTCTGTTGGCCTAGTGTATCTAGATGAAATGTCCATGCATCTGTCTAGCATAGTGGTTCTCAAGAGTTATGTCCATAAGAATCACTTTGGATATGGCTAAAATGCAGATTACTTAGTCCTTTCCTTAGACATTCTAAGGCAGTGGGTCTGGTGTGGCTCAGGAATCTACATTATACCCAGATCCATGTGTCATTCTGAGACTAAACCAAGAAAGCATTAGCCTAATGGGTATGCCTACCTTATTCCACCCCATGGAATGAGTAAAAATATGCAAAGATTTATAACCCAGCTAGGGTCGTAAATCACTCTTTTCATAAAATTATTTTACATCAGTTACAGAGCAATATGTCTGACAAAAATACTGAAGATTTCAAAAGTAAAAGTGCAATTAGAGTTGATTTTAATTTATTTGAAATAGGACATTTTTGAGACAGATCATGAAAACATTTAGGAATGAGGATGTAAAGGGTGCAGTTTTGTTTGTATGTTTAGTGACCCTGGGGCAAGTTAGTTTGCTGCCCGTACTGAAATACCCTCTTCTAGAATCTGACAACATGGAGAAGAAAGATAGAAAGATGCATCTTTTTATTGGGCATCTTCAGAAAGGCTAATTAGGAAAAAAAAAAGATAAAAGGGATCTCTTGTAGAAGAGGTATTTTTTTGTGTGTGTTCCAGTTAAACTAAAAGTAATATGTGCTTGATTTACACATTATATGTTATGCCTAAATTAATGGGTGAGCTATTAGAGTTACTTAAATTCTCTTCCCAGCTACTCGCAGTAATAAATAGACTGATGCTACAAGCACATTTATTGTTTAGAACCCATTACAGAAGAATGTTGTCTCTATGTCCCTTACTCCAATACTGAGATAAGCAGCAGGTGACAGGGAGACCATAGCTGATTCATTCACAAGCATTGTGTATAAAAGTAATTTTTGTGGCAGCTCAACCACTGAGTGATTTAAAATTTCTAAATAGATGCTAAAGTACATCAGCATGACTAAATGTACTCCCACAAAACCAAGTGTTTGTTCTCAGTATCATCATGTGGCCTATACAACTCTAATCTGAGAGTCTAGATGTTCAAAAACACCTGTCACAATGCATTGAACATGATTATGTTTTGTGTGATGGGATTGTGTGTGGCAACGATGCTCAGCCTCATAACTGAACACTAAACTATGAGATGGCCTCCTTCCTCCAATAAGGATTCAGCTGCCAAGGCAATGTTTTCTTCTATTATCAAGGAACTTTTTAAAGATTAAAAACCAACTTTGCATATTTATAAAGCTTGGTCATTTTATTCTAGTTGGATGACTTCTCAGGTAGTTGAGTTTGAGGAATCAAATTTGTATTTGAGATAAGAACTTCCCTTGTAACATTCTAATGGGAAAAATAGAATGTGTGAAAACAGCTGTCAAGGATACTGTACAAATAATACACACTCATGTATATACATATATACAATGATTTATATTAGATACTGTTCTTTTTTTTGACAGTGACAAGCAGTCTTTTTAAAAATATCTCTGTAAAAGGAACACCCCTCACATAATAGAAGGGGAGAAGAGGGCAAATAGATATATGTATATGATGTTTATAGAAATTTTCCAAAGGAGATATATGCTTAAGGGATTTTAAAAGTATTTAAAGATGGTGTGAATTAAAATGTAAAGCATGAGCATTGTTTTTTATGAATATATGTTACATCTACCTTATTCTATTTCATTACATCCAAGTCTATATCATTATATATCAGACTTCTTCAGTGGGTCCTGCCAAAGAAGGACATACTATGCCATGCCATGCCCACCACCCCATTTCCAATTTCCCAAAAGAAAAAATAGGTGGAGACAAGGAGATGTGATTGTATAAGCAAATGCATACTCACAGAGTAAGGGTAGGAGAAGAGGAGGAAGAGGGGGAGGGAGAGGAAGACAGAAAGAAGGCAGCTAGACTTTAGAAATGGTAGAATGGATGATTCCAATTGAGACTACATAGCACAGACACAAAGTTTAGTCATTACAGGAGTTATGGGCCATTGGCCGAAAATATTGTCAATGAGCACGCACATCACCATACACTGTAGCATTAACCAAACTCCCACAACAAATAAACAGATAATAATGTAGTTAAAATATTAATAAGTTATATTGCAAAAGCAAAAAAGAACAATATCTAGTATCTATTTTAAGACAACTACCATTGGTGCTATATCATGACTAGTGTTCTGGTATTTAAATTATGTATATGCATGAAATATTCAAACTCAGCCACATTTTATAGCATAGTGTATTGCTTGGTCTTCATAACAGAATAATGAATTTAAGTCCTCAGCATGCTCCATATATGTGATAATTTATTTGGCAAATATGAAATTCAAGTAACTCTAATAGTTCACCCATTAATTTAGTCATAAATATCTTTAAGTCCTATGTGAAAATAAAAGTGTATGGATTTGCATATCTCTTACCTATAAGAACTGAGAAGGGACTTGGGTTTTGAGAGAATTGTGAAGTCTATTTAGTAGCCCACTTGCAGCTTAATTTGAGTCATTGGTTACATAGCCAAAGGCAAAGTGTATAACTGACATTAAAAATAGCCATAAATTAGTGTATGCAGGTATTGTGAGTCCTTTGACTAGATAGTTTACACTGTGAAGAGCTTAATTGGATTCGGTACTCAGTGCCATGGCCTAGGCTGACTTCAGGGCCTCTTTGCACAGAAACACAATATGAAGTTGAAAAGGGCTTTGAGGTCATGGAGAGAGGACATTCTTTCCAATAACCCTACAGCTGGACTAGACAGACTCTCCGGTCTTTGTAATTGTGTTAGGCTTGAGCTCTAAGTGGCTTGATTGGTGTCACAAGCCACATTGAAGACAGGTCAAATTTGCTGAGTGCTGGCATTTCTAAAGATTGAACCAGTAACTCCCAGAGTCATTTTTCTCAGATACCAGCTGACAGAGAATAAAATATTTGCCAGAATATTTACCATAAAATTCACACTGAAGCCATACCGCACCTTGAACATGATAGTCACCTGAGACTACCATAATATCTCAGATTTCCTCAGTCTCCAGCCAAAATTATTTCCCATTTTTACCAAATTACAATGAAAGAAATAATTTTGCTTTAAGTAGCTGAACAAAGACCTCAAGTATGGTCAGAAGGGGTAGTATAACATGATTTGAGATGTGCCATGTTGATATGAAAACACCTGCTCTTCACAGACTGGATAATTTAGCATTGTCACAAACACTGAAATCTTATTAATTTGGAAAAGGGATTGCTATACAACATCTGTTTCTAATTGATTCTTGACACATACCAAATTTTAGAGCTGGCTTGATTGAGGTCAAGGGAACACCTTAAGTTATCCTTTCAAATTGAGTGTGTGTGTGTGTAATTTTCATTTGTATATTGGCTTAGCTGTATTTAAATTTAGCTTACATTTTTTTCTGCTATTTCTCAGAAGTTCAGCTAGAGACACATTCAACCTCACATCACCCTTATTCTGGACAACTATTCACAGCTATTATTTTAAAGTTATCTACACCTTCCAACCTCTAGCTTTCCCTGTCTTCTCTAATGGAAAATAAAATCCTTTGCTTCACTGATATGTACTCTGAATTTCTTGAGATTCTGATTCAGGCAGGAAAATGTCCTTAACTCTTCCTCTGAGCTTTACGAATATATTTGGTGCAGCAATGAAACACTTCCAGCTCCTCTCCTCAAATTGGGGTCTGCCATTCATGTGCTCTTTGAAAATGGAAATAAAAAAGAGCTGCCAGCAGACATGAGCACAGTTTATATGAGTTCCAATTGTGGAACTGCCTGAAATCTATTACTACAACCAGATCCAATCTGGAAAGAGAGTAAATTGTCTTAAATCCTCCTTCCTCTGTTTATGGAAAACATCTTTAATCCGTCATAGCACTCTTTCCAATGTCAGCTCTATGGAGACAGGGATTGATTGACTGGTTGATTGGTTAATTGGTTTTGCTTTTCTTTGTGTCATGGATCCCAGGACCTAGACAGTACCTGATGTATTCACATGGTAACCATCCTATAAATAATTGTTCAATAAATAGAATAAATGACTGAAGTGCAGCTTTAGAATCCTATGCAACACACAGTATTCAGGCAATCAAAATGTAACCTTTTTGCCATCCTTGGATTCTGGATGCTTGCATCCTGACTTCACTGGGAGGCTGCCAGGACACCTAAAATCAAATCAGCAAATTATTAGCTCACAAAGCAGGACCAGTATTGCTTCCGGTTCTGATCCTCCCCACATTATGTCTCTAGGGCTGACTTGCTCTAAGGGAAATTCTGAGATTGGTGACCATAACATAAGATGGTGTGGTTCAAATCTAAACAATGCAAGTGTGGTCACTCTGTTAGATTCCTAGAACTGCCTTAACAAATTACCACCAGCTACCTATTGCTTTAAAACAATAGAAATGTATACTGTCTCATTTCTGAGATCAGCTGTCTGCAATAACACACTCTCTCTCTGGAGGCTCTAGGAGAGAATGCTTCCTTGCCTCTTCCAGATTCCGGAGGCCCCAGGTGGTCCTTGGCTTGTGGCAGCATCACTCCACTCTCTGTTTCTAACATCACATGGCCTCCTTTCCTGTGTGCGTCTTTGAGTCCAAGTCTCTGTCTTCTGTCTCTTTTACAGACACCAGTCATTGGATATAGGGCCCACTCTAAACCAATAAGACTTCATTCTAACTTCATTACATCTACAAAGACCCTATTTCCAAATAAGATCACATTCATGGGTACCTGGGGTTAGGAACAGAATTAAATTTTTGGAAAACACAATTTAACCCGCTTCATTCATTGTCTTCATGGAGCTTGCAATTGAAAGTAAAGATACAGAGCCCTAACGGTTTGGCTCAGTGGATAGAGCGTTGGCCTGTGGACTGAAGGGTCCCAGGTTCGATTCCTGTCAAGGGCATGTACCTGGGTTGCGGGCACATCCTCAGTAGAGGGCGTGCAAGAGGCAGCTGATTGATGTCTCTCTCATCAACGTTTCTAGCTTTCTACCCTCTCTCTTCCTCTCTGTAAAAAATCAATAACATATATTTTTAAAAAAAGAAAGTAAAGATACAGATAAACAAACAGGGCATTACAACTAAGTGATACGTGTGTTTTCATAGGGGAAGTAGAGGATGCTGTGAGAATGACTAAAAGGAGCACTGAGCCAGATTGCCAAAGGGTCTCAGAATTGCACTCAACTGCATATAACAGAAATCTGACAACAGTGACCTAATTAGAGGTGTATTCATATTACATAACAAGAAATTGGAGGTAGGTAGTTCATATCTGGTTCAGCTGTTCCAGGAAGTCATTGAGAATACTGTCTCCTTCTGATTTCCTTCTCCTCCATGTGGTTCTTGTTCTCACCGCCATAAAAATGTCTGCTTCAGTGCTGGACATCAGATATGCACTGCAGGTAAAAAATGGAGAAGGAAAGAGACACATGTAGACTGAGTCTGACCCTTTACATCATGCAGACCCCACCTGGTAGACTTCTAGTTATAGCAAGCCTGAATCATTTAGCCATTCTTAGTTTCAGAGAGACTGAGGAGGTGAGTATTAGTAACTGGACCACACCAGTCTGTACACAATTAGAGTTCTGTTAGCAATGTAGAAGGGAGGAGAGCAATTAGGTGGGCAACTAACAGATTCTGCCATGGAAACTGTCCCAGTGATAGTGATGCCAAAACTGAGACTCAAAAACTGAGTAAGCCCTGGCTGGTTTGGATGGAGCATCGGGGTCCTGGGTTCAATTCCAATTCAATGCCTGGGGTTGCGGGCTCGATCCCTGGTGGGGGGTCATGCAGGAGACAGCCGATCAATGATTCTCTCTCATATCGATGTTTCTATCCCTCTCTCCCTTTCCCTTCCGATCTGAAATCAATAAAAATATATTCAAAAAATAAGAGCCCTCCCAGTACAGAGGGCTAGGAGGGGCTTTCTAGACAGAGGGCAGAGTATTTACACAAATCTGGAGGTGAGAAAGAGCCAGGCAGGTCAAGACGAAAGACTAAATATGTCTGCATTGCAGCATGTGAGGCAGGAAGTCACACTAAGAAGCTGGGGAGGAAATTGATGGTTGAACCCTAAAAGGTCCTGTAAGTCATATGTATCATTTAGGGCATTGGGTTGTGATTAGAAACCAACTTTGTCTGTTTTAAGCAGAAAATGAAATGTTAAAATGCTCTTGGTCAGTCACAGAATTGGTCAGACCTAAAGGACCACAAAGGGCTGCACCATCAGGAAGATCCAAATTATCAGGCAGAACTGATCAGTGAGGCTGCCATGGCCCCACTGCTGAGCACTGACCCTGATCCACCCAACCCCTGCCACCAAAACCCTGTTTCTTGGGGCCTGGGAATTCTCCCCTCCTGGAACTTCCTTGGTATTCACAACACATATCACCTCCCAACTCAAAGCCTGTGCAAGAGGTCTTGATGGGTGGGGCCTCTGTCATGTGCTTAAATTCTAGCTTGCACGGAAGTCAGAAAACTTGGCATTTTTGACTTCTGACATGAGAAGTAGCTCTTCCCTTCATCAAGAAACTACCCCGAATATAGGAAGAAGCTTCAGGGCTACCAGAATGGCAAGGGACTATGCTATGAGGGAGTGCCTGAAAGAAAGGAAGAGACCATGGTCAGGAAGGGGGAACGTATGAATTTAAGAGGAGGAACAAACCCAGGGTACAGCTAAGGTCTTGTTCTCAGGGAATGCCTTTGAATAAGGGGATAGTGTCAACACTGAGACCAGAAACCAGACTTTCTATGTCATGCCAGACTGCCTTGTGGAATGAGACCAAACAACTATGATGTTTGGCCTTTCAGTGTCTGATTAAAAAACAAGGAAAACTGTGTTGTTGGGTGAGAAGAATAGAGGGGAAGCAAGGCATCACGTGTTCTCTGCCCTTTGGCTGGTGCTGCTGGGCCCGAAGCAGCAGACGTGTCGTCCACAGGGCAGGACAGATGGGCAGCACCCCATCTCTGTCCCTGGCCCCAGTGTAAGCCATACATATGACTGGCCAGTGAAGAGTCTGTGGAGGGGACCCTGATCCCAGCTGGTGGGGAAAGGATGCACCAGGACTGAGTAGCTGGGAATGTAACCTGAGATCATGCCTCCCAGCTTTCCCTCTCACTGTAGCATCTTCACCTCAAATGAATTAGTGAGGATTTATTGCCCTGGTACTTTCCTCCCTGAGGACTGGAGGCTTTAAATCCCACTAAGATTAGACCCCAGCTCTAGTTGCAGGAAGACATAAAAAATGAAAATCTCTGGATATTCTCCTTTCCATCTCACACAAAAGCATGAGAAAGGAAGCTGGACATTGTCTTTTTAGCAGTTTTCAGGCCCAGCAGCATTCTCCTATTAGCTAATAGGAGAATGCTGCAAGCAGGTCAAAGGGGCAAAGGGCCCCAGAGTTGCTGGGTGGAGAAGTACCTGCACTGGTGGTCAGGGTGTTGCCTTTGACCACACAGATTAGTTTGGCAAAACCACTTGGCTCATGTGTGATAAGCAGGGAGCCTGGAAGTCTCCATGCCCTCCAGTGAAGGGATGTGGGCTGGCAAAATTTGGGTGAAACATGGCTGCTGCCAAGGAGATTGTGAATCAGGGGCATGTGCCTAGGACTACTACTCCAAGAGCAGGTGGCCTCCCACCTTCTTGAAGGGTCAGATGAAGCTAGCTATAGTTCAAGGACCACCAGTGCAGGGAGAGAACAGAACAGACACATAACAGCAGAGGAGTGAGGACCCATGGACAGTGAGTGGATCTGAGATGCCAGCTACCCCTGCTATATAGTGACACAGTGAGTTTCCTGTCATGTATCAGAGCTCCATTTCTTCATCTTGGGCAGGAATAGGGAGTCAGAATTTTTTAAAAATAGGCCTTCTTTATTCACTATTGAAAATTAAGAAAAGAGACCCTTTAAACTAGAAGAAATGGAAATACCATTGTTGTCAAGGATTTTCCTGGAAAATCCATTAGCCACAGACAGTTAAAAAGCTGCTTGGGTTGGTGGTGGTGGCGGGGGGGGGCGGGGGGTGGAGAAGGGATGCTGTACATTTGAGGTTAGCATAAGTAAATTTAAGATGCAACTACATTTTTCATTAAAATTTAATTTTGTTAATTTTTTTCATGCCTAGGGCTTTTTTTTTCTTTTTAGCTGGCACCACATTTGTTTTTCCCCACATTTATGTGAGTTTGTGTGACTTCATTGTTTCTTTAAAACATTAACTTGAAAAAAATGTCATGTTATATGATGTCAAGTTGACTATTTATCATCACTTCCAGCAACACTTTTAAAGGGATGCTAGGCATAATCCAGGAAGGTATTTTAGCCAGAGCCATGGTCAGGAATTCCTAGAGCCAGGACAGAACAGTATCACTCTTTGCTTCCTCATTTCTGTTCTTTCCTTTTGCACCCAAACACTCGACATATATTTAAATGGAAGCTTCAAGGAAAATTTTAAACACATTTCAAAAACATCGGTTCCTTAGCTAGCCCCTTCTGTATACTTAGCCTAAAAGACTACACATGTGGATATCCCTTGAGTTAGTCATATTCATGGCAAATTAATCCAATTTCCAATAGACAGGAAGATAATGAAGTATGAGTCTTTCTTTTTTTTTTCCCTCTCTCTCATTCTTTTAAACACACATGCATGTGCACACACATACAACACACACAAATGCACACAAACTGCACTAACACATTCTCCATATACACTTCACAGTTGTCTCAAAATAAGTGGACAGCTCTTGTCTTAGTGTAGAAAGAAACATTTTCAATGTCAGTCATGATGTAGACAGCTAAAAAAAATTCTATTCTCAGGGTCCTTTTAATTAAGTCTGAGAATCCCAGCTAGACATCAATTCTCTATTTCCTTCACAGTTGTTGATCTAGTAACTGGTAGATCAATGTGTCAAAAGAAAGTTTTCACAGTCTTAGCCAACTCAAAAGACTATTTTTTTATGTTTCATAAGGCACAAATGTACAAAGTCTACTGATAATTTGCAGGACCTCTTTAATTTAAGTAGGATACTAATTTTATCAATTTAATGAGATGTTTGTAGTTTACATCAGGTGATAGATAGATAGATAGATAGATAGATAGATAGATAGATAGATAGATAGATAAAGATATATGCACACACACACACATACACAATTTAAGGCTCTCTCGACTCTGTTCTGTGTGTGTATGGCCTACTCATTTCTTCTTTTTGCTTTCCTAATTGGTTCATCAGCCTAGGCTAAGAAGTGCCTTTGTCAAGCCTTCTTAGAAAACACTTCCTTCTGGGGGTAATTCAGCAACCACCTTCACAATTTGCTTTCACAGACATTATTATCAGCAATTACTCTTACAATAATCACCTTTGTGATGCTTAGTATGTCCACATCCAGTGATGGTGTCAGCATTCCTAGGTTGGTGGTACAGGCTACATATGCTCTCAGGGCAAGTCTTAGGCTATTTTAAAAGATGTGAACACTGAACTCTGCATGTCCTTTTATTTCTAATCATCATTATGCCATCATTCCTTTTGCAGCTAAGAATATTTGTTTTCTCTCATCAATTTTATTCAATTACCCAGGTTGTAAGTGCCAGACTGAACATAATCAAGGGTTGTAAAATGAGGATAGATGGCATCAGAGAGGATGAGAGAGTGGAAGGATGGAAAAACATGTTGATTTTCATCATGAAGCAAAACTTCTAAGAAGGTACCTTCAGACACAGAGGCTGGTGATAATAACTAGGATAGAAGGCAGTGGGATCCAAAGAACTCACGCTACCCAGACACAAACCAAATGTTCATTTATCCATTTTTATGCTCCTGAATCTGCTTGTCTATTTAATTAAATTACCTACCAACTTCGCCACGCTAATGGAACAGAGCTCCTTAAAAGTAAGTATGCATGGTGATGATTCTCTGGGAGAAAGTGGCTGTGAAGTTAGCCTTTGAAATGTATTTGATCATTGAAAGATTTACTAAGTGACTACCATTCGCCGGTCACTCTTATATATTATGGACGGAGGAGGAATACAATAAAGTATAGGGGAAATACAACTGAGGACTAAAGGACAAATAACAGTTTGCCAGGCAAAGAGGAAGGCAAGTGCACTCCAGGCAGCAGGAGTAGCACATGCAGCTCCTCCCAGGTGAGGGAAAGCAGAGCTCTGTGGAAGAAAGTGTGTGTGTGTGTGTGTGTGTGTGTGTGTGTGTGTGTGTGTGTGTGTGTGTGTAGAGGGAGTGGCTTTATCAGAAGAGGCTAGAGAATTGAGAAGCCACGAGAACAAGCAGGAAATTGTAAGTCTTGTTACAGTGTTTGCATTTTATCCTAAGAGCTTTAGAAAGACATTAATGGTTTTCAGTAGAGAAAGGAACATGATCAGATTTGTAGGAAACAAAGTTGACTCTGACTGCAGGTTGGAGTATGGGTTGCAGGAAATTAAGGCTGGAGTTAGAACAATTAGGAAACTCATGGGGGAGTCCCAGGCAGAGCAATCTGGTGGCTCAGACTGAGGCAGTGCAATGGAAATGGGAAGAAGGGAACTGAATATAGGAAGAAGGCATAGAGGAGTTCCAATTGCATTCTACAAACCTGTTTTATGAATAAGGAAGATAGGGAAAGTCTGTTTGAAGTTGTTGGGGTTGGAAGAGAGAGGATTGATTCAATTCTGAGCACGTTGACTTTTTAGTGCCTGCTATATATCAAGGTTGATGTGTTTTGTAGGCCATTTTATCAGTGAATCTAGTACTCCAGCAAATAGGCCACACTGGAGATAGAGATATGGAAATCATTGGCATTTCATAGGAATTAAAGTTACCTGATGGATGAGGTCACCAAGCAGAAGGAAGAGGATAGATAGCCTGGGAATGAACTCTGAGCAACAGTTTCGAGCCAGGAAAGAGCAGAAGATGACAACTTCATGAGGAAGATGAAGGAGTTGATAAAGGTCAAGGAAGAAACCAGATGTTGTGGTGCCACAGAAACCAAGAGCATATTTTAGGAAGGACAGAGCGATCTACACTGTCACATTTCACGGAGAAGTAACCAGTGACCTTTCCGTTTCAGTGAAATGGAACCAGCATAAACAACATTAGAAGAGAGCAGATTAGAGAGGGTGGTAAACTATGGAAAGAGTATAATTCTTTCAAGAATTTTGGCCATGAAAGGGAAAAAAGAGTTAGGGCAATAGGTAGAGGAGGGCCAGATTTTAGACCATAAATAGCTACCCAAAGAACAAGGTTGTCACTGAACCTGAATTTGTTGGAGCTAATGGATACCTTTCATCTCTTCTGGAGAGAGGTCTACAGCTAAATTGGCATGTAGAAAGAGAGAGAGCTCTCAACCAGAAAAAAAGAAGAGGCGGTGAAGGCATGCTGGGGTCCTAAGCAGAAAAAGGCAAATAAACTTACATTTTGTTTAGGGCTTGTTCTCTCCCCTCCCCTCCCCTCCAAAAATGAATGTTTGTATTAATTTTCAAATCAGCAATATTTCAACCTCATCATAGCTATAACACTTCAGGAATAGTTCTTAACATTCTCCTTCCCTTGGAAAAACATATCTCCCCGTTTCTCTTAAGGAAATATGTATAAATATTAGTTTCAAAATGGGCTCAAAACAATTTCCTCATCTGGAAAATACATAAATATATAAATAAGTGGAAAATACTTTTGAAAATTTCTGGTGGAAACATGTCTTCTGTAAGTAATGGAAAGGATTTAAGTTGCTGGTGTCAAATAGCTAGTAATACATTTTTTTCTATTGGTTAAAAATTGCCTACTCAATGTCTGAAGGGGAAGTATAAAATATTATACCAATAAAAAGTAATAATCACAATCACTGTGAATCTGTAAAACCTTATTAAGTTTCCCTTGACAACAATTTTGGGGAAAAAACTCTAAGTAATTTTCAAGTCTCATTTTTAAATTAAAACCTGGCCCTGGTGCCCCATGTCACTCTTACGCATGCATGGTAATGAACGACTTAGGATGGTTTTGTGTATACTGTTGCAGAGTTAGCTGGCTGGCCACCCTTATGATATAATCTCCTTCAACTGCAATTTAATTAAAACAGTGAAAGATCTGACCTTTGCTGGAGATTTTCTTATCCACAGCACTAAAAATATCCCTGGAAGCTATCTGTCAATATGATCTTTCAAGCACATCCTGTTAGTACTGGAGAAGAGAAAGGAAATGAGAAAAACCAGAACCCATAAAGATTAGCACAGGTTAGCACATTGTTAGTTCTCATGAAACTCAAGTCACAAGGTTGTCTATAAAGAGACTAAGAAATAGATTTAAGCCACCTAATGACATAAAGCAACGAATGAAAGTCCTCCACCTAGTGCTTGCCTATAATAAAGGCACAAGTTCTGAGAATTGCCTCCAATCCCCCCACCCCTCTCCCAGGAATTATCCTGGTGTCTGTTTTGGTTTGGATAACACTGAGAGGCTTCAGAACCTTGATTTACAGATATGCATGGGAGGCCTGGCTGTCTCATAAACTCCAGAATTCTGTGCATTCTGTACCAGGGCATTTCAAAATGAAGAGTTCCTCTTTGTTGACGATAACAGGAGTTCGCGATGCACTCTGTTCTGATGATTGAGATGTTCTTGCCTAATTATATATAAAATGTCATTTATCCTTACAGCCATGGTGGATTAGCATGGGTGTATATTATATGACTTAAATTTGATCTTTTATTATTTTTCTTTTGATGAAATAACATTTTAGATACTTTAAACAGTAAACTTATTTTTATTAATTAATTATTAAAACCCATTTGTATCTTGACTCATTCCAAAAGCATATGAAACAGCTCTATCTTGATTTGTAGTTTACAAGGAGCGTTATCAGAATTCTTGTGACGACTCTTGAAAAATGAGAAGACGGGTCCAGAGAGGTAAAGTGACTTGTCAAAATTGACAACTAGTGAAGTGCAGAGTCAGGACTCACACCCAAACCATATGATGTCAAGTCCAGTGCTATGTCGTCCCTGTTCCATGAAGCCTCTTGGCTGCCTGCTGGGAGTCAATGCCAGGCTTTTGGGGGGCAGACTCAAGCCTTACTGACAACTAATTCTCCTAGTGCTGCATCTGTCTTCTTGTGCTCCGAGCTTCGGCAGCTAGAACAGCACCGCATACATGCATGTTTAATAAGCCAGGACCTGTGGTAATGAGGACTCTTGTTGGTCTTTTTACATGGCCAGTGCTCCCTGCTTCTCCTGAGAGAATTCTCAAAGCGTATTTCTCTTATGCCTGTAGTTACAATTACCAATGGCTGTGTTCCCCATCACAGCTGTTAAGTTTCCCCAACACACACCAGTTGTCACTCCAGCATACCTTCTGCCCAGCTAATGATTTTGTATAAATGGGTTGGAGTTCTCAGAAAAAGTGAAAGCCATCACAATTTCCCTTGTGATGAAACATATATACATTGTTCTACTACATCTGTTTTTAAATCAAGTACAAACTTTAATAATGATGCTCAGCAGAGGCATCTGGAAGATGTGTTGATACTTGTTGGCAGCAGACACCAGATGGGCTTATTCAATCTGGAACAGATGGTAAATTGATATTCAAAAAAATGATAAGCCTGGACTTTCCCACCACTCATGATTCCTGTTGTCTATTGATAAGTTTACCATTTTGGTTTAATTCCGTTTTCCAAATTCCTCTTTCTAACCCATATGTTTTTAAGAGGAAACGAGGAGAAATTTTCTCTTTGCTCAGAGAATATCTCAAGCTCTCAATACACTCTGGGTTGAAAAATGAACTTCAATGAGCTCATGATATTACAGGAGAGCTAGGAGACTCATCATTGTTTTCATGGCAACAGAACTAGGATTCTTTTTTATTCCTGCTCTGTCAATTGATGCTGCCTTCTTCCCACAATCTCCTTCCCCCATCTATACTGTTGATGAAATTCTCTGAGGGAACTCCATATAAAGGAAAACAGCCAAATGGGAGTAAAGTATATTTTTATTAATAGTTGCATAAATATCCAATATTCAAATGTAGCTTTCTTTGGAAGGCAGGGTTGAAATAAACAAGTTAAAGTTAAGTCCTGAATTGGACTCCTACCACTTCTTAAATTGAAATCTTGGGCTAGATGCATAGGATAAGGAAATAGAGGGGAAAGAGGAATGGGTTTCCTGGTTCTATGGAGCTTCTGCCTCATCTTGAGAGAAATGGTTACACGGTCACTGAAAATAGGCCATTGGTCCACTTAGCCTCATGGATGGAAGGGTGAGAGCTGGATTGGTGACATGCTGGACAATAGAAATACAAGTCAGTGCTGCCCAAGTTGACCAATCAGATCATCAACTCCTCTTCTCTTGGAAACAGAGAAGAATCTAGGAAGGCATAGAATTAGTGTAGAAAGAAAAGGTATCAATGCCCACACTGAGTGATATCCAGAGTTCTAGAAAGGTAACTACCAAATCCAAAATTCTTACTTCACTCCCTAATGCCTGGAATTCTACTAATATAATACATTTATTATTTTATTTTAAATATTTTATATCTAATAAAATATAGTTTAAAATTATTAGAGAGCTGATTTGGTGGCTAAAAAGGGAGAGTAAGGAGGCAATGGGTACCAAAAGTGAGGGTTTAAGAAGAGTGAGGGAGAAGAGTCACTCAAATATGAACAGTTCAAAACTAGAACCATTAAAGAAAAATATGTTTTGCCTTGCATTTGCCTTAGAAGTTAGAAAGTATAGCAGAATCCCTCTGTAACTTCTTTGTTTACTACCCAGAGTAGAATGATAGGTGGGTGAACCTGTTCCATTGAAGCAGGGAGAGAACACAGAGAGAGTGCCTCTTCTCTCAGTTCCACCTGAAAGGTTTTCTCTCTGTTTTTAAAACAGAGCACTCAGGACTAATGGAAGCATCCTTGTTTGTGAACTCTTCATCGTACCAATCACTGGGGATACGCAAAAGAGCACACAGCAACTAAAAGTTAAGCGTTCCCTTTGTCTCATGGATTTTGTTGCATTTTTTTCTCTCTCTAATTTTGCCTAGAGACAACTAGAGAAGTTAGGTGGGTGATTCCTGGGACCATTGCAGAATGTATGCCCCCAGACTTCTAGAGAAGTAAAAACTAAATGTTTTTGAAATAAGCAATAAGAAGTATATATGCTAGTAATACATCAAAGAAGAGATATGAACAGCCACCATAAAGATAGACAATATCTCCAAAGGCAGAGGAGAGATAACTAAAGATACTGCCATATATTCTGCCAAAGCCAGAAGCAGGGATGGGGCTGAGCACCCATGGGAGTTTAAGGTCTTACAGTGGGAATGGACAGTCCCAGACACACGGTCTTAGGAAAGAAGGAGCCTTTTCAATATAGGAGTAGCCCATGCCTCTGAGGAAAAGGTAGTCCAGTCTGTGAATTCCCAATTCTAGGAACAGTTGTCATCTTCCTTTGCAAACTCTGGAGAAGAGCATACTCTGGGCAGGGGCAGAGACACACTATACAACAAGGTCTGTCAAATCCACATGTGATTGTCTAGCTCAAAGAGCAGGGCCAGATCATACATGGGCCTAGATAATCAGAATGTTTCAAACTGTGTTCCTCGAAACCCCAGGGTTTTACACAACTATCTCATTGGCCACCTTAGGGAGTGCCAAGGAGGTTGAGCAGGCAGAGCTTCCCCCCTTTCTACCTCTTTACCATTTACACTAGAGTAGCTCACTTTCATCTGTGTATTACACTGGAGTTCTACATAAAATCTCTTGGGGACAGATTCTTCCACTAAAAATGTACAGAAACTCACTGGCATTGATAAAGTTGAGTCTGCTTTTTGGATTTTTCCTCCATGAGCTGTACACTTGGTCCCCAGGCAGCCTCGAATGGAAGCTTCTTGGTTATTTATCTCTATGGCATAAACCTCTAAGATATTTTCTAAGGAAAGAGAAATACAATATGCTCTCAGAAATAAGCCAATCAAAAAGTGGGCATACTGTGCAGAAAGTAGAAGTTTTTAACTTTTCAACCCTTTCCATCAAAGGCCAACATGTGAATCTCCACTAGAAATGAACCCCTTTCTCCCATGGAGCATTGAAAAGTATGTGAGGCTGCTTTTGG
The DNA here is from genome assembly GCA_026230045.1 of Corynorhinus townsendii. Classification (NCBI taxonomy): domain Eukaryota; kingdom Metazoa; phylum Chordata; class Mammalia; order Chiroptera; family Vespertilionidae; genus Corynorhinus; species Corynorhinus townsendii. The sequence goes on from JAPDVU010000012.1 coordinate 29,606,900, forward strand.
CTGTTACAATAATTAGGGAGTTTCATGGTAATCTGTAGTAGGGGCCAGGAATGCTAAACACCTGTAATATGTGGGACAGTTCTGCATAATGAGATTGGACCTCCCTACCAGAATGTCAATGCCATACTTGTTGGCAAATACTACAGAACCTTGGTCTATTCTCCAACATAGTAAAATCATGGGGCATACTCCTGCAGTTCTCCTTAGTTGTGAGAGAATGCAGGTATTTCTATTTTATACAAAAGGGTGCATCATACTCTCATAGCATAATAACATTAAACATACAGTTAAATCACTATTTCCTAATTTCATACTTCCTGAGTATCAATTGGAAGCCCATATGGATTTGCTCATGACTGCTCCATCCTCACATCATTAACAGTCTCACTGTGCATTAATGCATTAGCCATCTGGTTCTTAAGCATTGGTATCTCATGAGCTTGAGTCAATGTCAGTTGGTCCATGAGACATATCTATTCTCAGACACTACTTGAATCAGGCTTCAGAACAAAGGACTCCTAGAATAAGTATCACTCACTAAATTTAAGCCAGTTTAAGGGTACTCGATAGCCTGCTGACCTGTCCTTGTAATATCCCTGCCTTAACTGGAACCTTCCTAAACTCTAACATAAATACTCCTCTTGAAGAAAGTGCTTAGACAAAAGCAGGTTCAAAATGTAATTCTGGAGTGTGACTTTTGAAAGCATGTGAATGAAACTTAATTTACATTCTGCCATCGCTGTGAATCAGGATGGCATCAAGAAATGGCACCAAATACAATGTTAAGTAGAGGATTAAGGCGTATGATATTATACATTAGAAATAAAAAATGCAAACACTTTTATGCAAGATTTTTCTCTAGCATTCCTATAGTCATTAATAACCTCCTCCTTTTTGTTTTTATCTAACTTTATTATGTAAATTTTATACAATATTACTAACTAAAATTTTAATAGAATTGGACACATGGCTAAAAATATCACCTGCTACTGTAATTATTAAGCAACTTTATGCTTGAGGTCAGAACTTAGTGAAGTTGGGAAAACAATCCCTTGGAGAAAAGTTATTTGTTTGCTAATTTAATGTGTTATGGGGAAGATTGTCCTTAAAAGAGTAGTCCAACCCAGGGCTGAAGTGACTGTAAAAGACTTAGAAGCCCTAGCTGGTTTGGCTCAGTGGATAGAGTGTTGGCCTGTGGACTAAAGGATCCTAGGTTTGATTCCGGTTAAGGGCACATGCCTGGGTTGCAGGCTCTATTCCCAGTAGGGGGTGTGCAAGAGGCAGTCAATCTATGATTCTCTTTCATCACTGATGTTTCAATACCCTCCCTCTCCCTTCCTCTCTGAAATCAATAAAAAAAACATATTTTTTTTAAAAAGAAGACTTGGAGAATTTTAGTCCCTTTTCTTGGGAATTTAGTGTTCCGTGACAAATAGAACTTAGATATTTCTTTCTGAATGGTAAGAAGTCTTAATGACATCCAGAATAAAAAAATAATAATAACAGTAAAAAAAAATGAGCATTTGAAAAATGTACATTGATGAAGCATCATTTCTCCCATTTTCTTATTTTTGTTACATCCAATGATATATTAGCAATGTGGAAAAAAATGCATGACCCAAAACTAATAACAGCTTAATAATAATTGCCATTTTTTGGATGCTGAATGTGAATAAGACACTTTGGCAAATGCTTTGTATATTGCAGAGTGACTAGTGGGATGTAATATGTAATATATATATATATATATATATATATATATATAATTTAGAGAAGCTTCTGGATAGTTGTTGCTAGATGGAGGTAGCAGGTCCCTTAGAGTAGATCTTCATTGGAAAGGCTCTGTTTCCTAGATGTTTAAAATTATGCAAGTGAACAGGGAGTAAGTGGTGACCATTATCTTGGAGAAACTATGTGACAGAACTCTCTGTTTATATAGTACATGCTCAGCTCTTCAAAGCTCTTTGGATGAATTGGGTAACATAATGAGAGGTTTTGACAAAGCCTCCTCCTCCCAAGGCCTCTGGTGCTAGGAAAGTTTAGTAAATTTACTTAGAGAAACATGTTCTTTTGGGGAGAAATAAGAACATACCCCAAACTCTCACCTTTTGAGATTCAGCTCTCTTCAGACTTCTACAATAAATGAAAACAGCACAAACTGAGATAGGTGTTTAAGCAGAAAAAGGTGCCAATGACCCCAAAGGGCAGCTTGGCTTGAAAGAAGGAGGCATAGCTTGGTGACCTGGATTCAACACCAGACTCAACCACCTTGTTATAGACTCGACCTCATAAGAACCTAACTATGCCCGCTAATCCTGGAAAACCCCTGTAGTGTACGTGGCACATGATCAGCTAAAGCTGTTTGGATGAATTGGGTAAAGGAATGAGAGATTTTGAGCATATAATTACAAACACTTGTCCTGCCTTTGCAACTATAGATCTAGGTTTCAGAAACTCTTAGGCACAACAATTTCTGTTCTGCTTTCTAAGCTAGATTGAGGGTGACTAGGGAGTAACTAGGGTAAGGTTTTGCTAAGGTCAAGCTCTTTTTTCATGATTTCAAAAACTCATAATGGCACAAGGGTTGCCATTTACAAATGAGCAGATTGAGTAGTGCACAATCTGCACTACTAGAAAATAATGTCCTCATTGATTACAAAGAGAATGGTTCTCCTGGTGGTGCAGATTGTTATAATTAATTCACTACATTTCCAAAATTATGTAATATTACATACACACACACACACGTGCAAATGCACACTACCCAAATTTATAATAAGGAGAGGGCATTACTCCTGGTTTCCTGGATGTACTATGTGTTACAGCAACATGATCACAGATGAGTCATGGCTGGTAGTGGTTGTCAGACATACGATTCAATTTGCATGCTTCCCTTCTCCCTTCCTGCCCTTCTCAGCCTGACCCCCGCCCCCATCGCAGGGCTACCAATAACAACAATACCTAGGGTATGTGGACCCTCCTGCTTGCTGACAAGTGGTGATACCACTTAGATAACAGGCCCCAACAGCCTAGGAGATGCTGCTCTCTCTCATTACAGCTGGGTTGTGGGGTGGCATTCCTGTCACATAGAAAGAGGCAATTAAACCAATTGTGGCTTATTAGTGCCACTTAGTTCAGGAACAATGAATTTCAGGCTCTGAATAAGAAAGAATCTGCTTCTATGAGATATGCTTGATGACTTCTAGAGGTTACTTCTGTGTCACTTGGGACAGTAATGAAGAGGAAAATGCAGTCACAGATCAGACTTTATAAGAGATTACATCCAGACATATGTGCTCTCTGGTGCTGTAGAGGTTCACGGAGCAGAACCATATCCTCACAGAGCTCCCACTGGTGAGGGCCTAGGGGATGATATCTCCAGTGAGTACTAGAGTATTAACTCCCCTGCAATGGCTTTTCTTTTCTTTTTATTTATTTATTTATTTATTTTTAAATATTTTTTTAATTTTTAAATTATAGTTGACATATAATATTATATTAGTTTCAGGTGTATAAAATAGTTATTTGACATATATATATATATATATATATATATATATATATATATATATATACACACACACACACACAAAGTGATCACCCCATAAGTCTAGTACCCGCCTGATACCACACATACCAGTAGTTGTGATCCACTCTTTTTTCTTTTTTTAATCCTCACAGGAGGATATGTTTTTACTGATTTTAGAGAGAGAGGAAGGAAGAGAGAGAGAAACATCCAATGGTTGCCTCCTGTACGTGTCCGGCCTGGGGATCAAACACACAACCCAGGTATCCTAGGAACCAAACCCACAACCTTTTGGTGTATGGGACAATGCTCCAACCAACTGAGCCACCTGGCCAGGGTCCTGTGACTATTTTTATAACTGGCAATTTGTACTTCTTAATTCCTTCACGTTTTTCACCCATCCTTTCAACCCTCCTTCCCTCTAGCAACCATCAAAATGTTCTCGGTATGTATGCGTTTGCTTGTTTGTTTGCTTGTTTTGTTTTTTAGATTCTTCATGTAAGTGAAATCAGATGGTATTTGTCTTTCATTGCTCTTGGAACAACGCTCAAAATACCTAACCTGATCTGTTGTGTCCTGCCTTATCTAGGCCCACTTTCCTTTCCAGCTCCTCTCTTTCTGCTCTCCTTCCCGCTATCTCCATCTCTTTCCTTTCCAGCTCCTCTCTTTCTGCTCTCCTTCCCGCTATGCCTGGGAATATAGCAGGCCACTATCCACATGATCCAAATATCCAATACACCTCAGCCAACATTTCAGCAGAGGAGTGTGTGTGTGTGTGTGTGTGTGCGTGTGTGTGTGTTGAACTGACAAATTGACATGCTGACCAAAATGCATGTAAGATTCAAAGGACCAGAATAGCAAGTCAGAGTTAGTCTTGAAGAATAGCAAAGCTGGAGGAGGTGTTCTATTCACTATCAACGCATATTATAAAGCATTAATAATAGTGTGGTATTGGCATAATCATATGTAAATAAGCTAAAGGAACAGAAATAGAGAGTCCAGAAACAGAGCCATACATATGTGGATACAACTGATGACAAACTCATGTTGCAGTGCAGCAGGGATAGTCACTACACAAATGTTACTGAATTAAGTGCATATCCATATAGGAAAGAAATGAATCTGAATGCCTACCTCATACTATACACAAAAATCAAGTCCAGATGAATTGCATATCTAAACACTAAGTGAAAAACAATACAACTTTTAGAGAAAAACATGGGAGATTATTTTGGGATAAGCAAAACTTTCTTAAATAGGATACAAAAAGGACCAGATATTTAAAAACAAAACTCTTATTTTCATCAAAGAATACCATTAAGAGAATGAAAAGGCAAGCCACTCACTGGGAGATATTTGCAATACAAATGTCTGACTAAAGACTCATGTATCAGAATAATTCAATAAGAAAAAAGATTCTATAATTCATTAAGAAATTCAATAAAAAATATGCAAACCAATAGAAAGATGGGTAAGAAATTCAAAGAGACATTTTACAAAAGAGAGTGGGAAACATGGAAAGATACTCAACCTCGTGAGTCATCAGAGATACGCATATTAAAATTATAATGTGACATCTCTCTGCACACTCACTAGAATGACTGAAATTAAAAAGAACTACAATACCAAACCTTGTGAGACAGCCCAGGAAGCTACAGGGAAGTTTTGTTTAAAAAAAAAAACAATAAAAGGATCCCTAGAGAGTGATAATTGTTTAAGTTGGGTCATGGCTGCGTGGGACCTGACTACATTATTTTCTCTAATGTTGTATATGTTTTTAATTTCAATAATATTTCTATAATAAGAGCAACTTGTTTCTAAAATCTATACAATATCAAGCCCTATTTGCACCCAAATGAAATCAGCAGCCGCTGCAGTCTCTTTCTACTCCACCTAGTATGTCAGCCCCTAAAGAAGCATCCACCCAGGGCTTGTTGCTCACTCTCCTCCTGGTCACTTGAATCTTTGCAGAGTTCTTTCTTATGTATTCTGTTTTTCTCTCCTTGGAAATAAAGATGTGCATTATTTCCTCTCACTCAAGACCCCCACCAGCCAATTACATTCTATTTTATCCTCGTGTTAGTGCCTAAGGAATGACTTAATAATAAATATAAACTTCTATAGATAACATACAGGGAAGTATATGAAATCAAAGAATATCAGCCGAGAAGAGGAGACTAGATGTCAAGCTAATGAGAGGCCCCAGGTCAAATCAACAAAAAGGAACTGATTAATTATGGGAAGGGAGCAATAGAGCTGTCCCCAAGTGTTTCAGTAAAGTGGAATGATACAAGTTAGAGTCCAAAATAACAGACCCATGGATTTGATTTGGGAGTGGGGGAGAAGGGGGGAATATATATATATATATATATATATATATATATATATATATATATTATATATTATAGGCCCAGTGCAAGAAATTCATGCACGGGTGTGTGTGTCCCTCAGCCTAGCCTGCATCCTCTCCAACCTGGGACCCCTCAAGGGATGTCTGACTGCCTGTTTAGTGGGATCAGGCCTAAACGGACAGTCGGACATCCCTTTCACAATCCAGGACTGCTGGCTCCCAACTGCTCACCTGCCTGCCTTCCTGATTGCCCCTAACCGCTTCTGCCTGCCAGCCTGATCACCCCCTAACCATGCCCCTGCCAGGCTGATTGATGCCTAACTGCTCCCCTGCCAGCCTGATTGTCCCTAACTGCCCTCTCTTGCAGGCCTGGTCACCCCTAACTGTCCGCCCTTGTAGGCCGGTGCCCCCCAACTGCTCTCCCCTGCAGGCCTGGGTCCCCCCCCAACTGCCCTTCCCTGCAGGCCCAGTTGCCCCCAATTTCCCTTCTCTGCTGGCCTGGTCACCCCTAACTGCCCTTCCCTGCAGGCTTGATCACCCACAACTGCCCTCTCTTGCAGGCCTGGTCACTCCCAACTGCCCTCCCCTGCTGGCATCTTGTGGTGGCCATCTTGTGTGCACATGGGGGCAGCCATCTTTGACCATATGGGGGCAGCCATCTTGTGTGTTAGAGTGAGTGATGGTCAATTTGCATATTACTCTTTTATTAGATAGGATAGAGACTTGGTGCACAGGTGGGGGTCAGCTGGTTTGCCCTGAAGGGTGTCCCAGATCAGGGTGGGGGTTCCCTTGGGGCATGGAGCAGCCTGGGTGAGGGGCCTGTGGTGGTTTGCAGGCTGGCCATGCCCCCTGGCGACCCAAGCAGAGGCTCTGGTATCTGGGATTTATTTATCTTCTATAATTGAAACTTTGTAGCCTTGAGCGGAGCCCAGGGCCAGTCAGGGCGGGTGGGAAGCTTGGCTTCCTCCATCACTGGGGGCAACCCAAGCCTCCTGCTTGCTCCAGCTCTGTGGCCACTTCCATATTTGTTGGGTTAATTTGCATACTCACTCCTGATTGGCTGGTGTGTGTGGCTGGTGGGTGTATTGTAGGTACGGTCAATTTGCATGTTTTTCCTTTATTAGATAGGATAATTTGTATGTCACATACAGATGGCCCTATTTTTACCAAAAAGAAAAAAAAATATCAAGAAATGCTTTAAAAGTTCAATAAAATAAAGCTACAGAAATAAGTGATATTGGATTTGTCCTGATGCCATGATGTGCCAGGGCAATGTGGAATGGGATCAAGCAGTGGTCGGCAAACCATGGCTCGTGAGCCACATGTTGCTCTTTGGCCCCTTGAGTGTGGCTCTTCCACAAAATACTACAGCCTGGGCGAGTCTATTTTTAAGAAGTGACGTTAGAAGAAGTTTAAGTTTTAAAAATTTGGCTCTCAAAAGAAATTTCAATCGTTGTACTGTTGATATTTGGCTCTGTTGACTAATGAGTTTGCCGACCACTGGGATGGATGGTACAGAGTGTGTACCAAATATAAATAAAAAGAAAGTTAACAAAGTCATAACTAAAAGAAAGTCAAGGGAGTGCTGGCTGAGGTGTCAACTTGAAAATTTAGGAAGAGAGGCTACATCCAGTTAAAAGGCCAAGTCAGATATCAGTGGGATCAAACAGAGAAAGAGGTTATGGAATGTAAGGACCTGGGGCAAATATACAGTATAAAATCATGTGGTAAAAACAAACATAAATATGTCAGTAAACACAAAAAAATACATGGACTAAACTCTTCACTTAAAAGACAGAGATTAGAAGCGTAAATGTATATCTTATCTATAAGCAGTTAACCAGAGTCAGATCTAACGTTAGACATACCAGTAACAAGGCATAAGCTTGCCATACCACTGAAATACCAATCAAAAGAACATATGTGTAACAACATTAATATCTGAAAAAAATTATTTTAAGGCAAAAAGCATTGCTAAGAATAAAAATAGTAATCATATAGTCATAATAGGTTCAATTAACCAGAAAAACATAGTGTATGGTGTAAAGATCAACAAATTAATGAACTGAGCCCTATAACCACCATTCCGTTTAAATAATATTCAAAGAAATGGACAAATCATCAGAGTAGGAAATGTTAAGACACTTCTTTCAGCAATTTTAAAAGGCAAAACCATCAGTAAGGATTTGGAAGGTTAACCTTTTCTTTCCCACAGTAGCTATAACACAAATCCGGTTCTTCAAATTCCTGACACTGTCCCTACCCTAACCAAGAAAAGCAACTCATAATTCTACCCTCTTGCCTTGGCCCACATTGCTGCCCAGCCTCCAAAGGGAAAAAATATCTTGACATGCATTGTCATTTATATTTTCTGATTGTTTTCTCTCTCATATTATTTGGACTAGATGGTGAGCTGATTGATGGCAGAAATATGGTTCTAAATTTACCAGGATCTCAGCACAGGGCTGAGTTCACAGCAGGATTTTTTTTTAATTAAAGAAATTTTATTTTAAGAATGTATTTAATTTAAATTAAATGTTTTAATTTATTTAAATTAAGGATTAATTAAAGAAATTTCTTTACTTTAATTAAAATCAGTGCATGTTCATTGTTATAAGTGAACAATCCAAAGATGTATAATGAAAAAGTAAATACTTTTCTCACCTTCACCTCCCTAAGGAAGTCAGGATTACCTAATATGTCTGTCTATCTCTCATCTACCTACCCAAACTTACTTACTCATATCATTTTTGGGGGGAAGGGGCTAGAGTTGTTTTTTTTACTAAATATTAGGTCTACTATAATTACACTTAACAGACTTTGGACATTTTTCCAGATTAACAAATATGGCTCCAACTCATTAATCTATATGATACTTTGTGTTATAGATGCACCATAATTCTTCTTTCCTCCTTGGTTAATGGTTTGGGGTTGTTTGTTTCCAGTTTTTCTGCCACCCAACATGCAGGTGCTTTTCATTTCTGTAGGATAAGTTACTAAGAGGGGGGTTTGTGGATCCTTTTCATTTTAACTTTAAAAGTTGGCTCTTCATTGTGTTACCAAAAGCTGTTGTAATTTCCATTTCCACAAGCAATATATTGCAGACACAGCCCTGTTTCCTGAGTACTCTCATGCCTTTTAATTTTTGTCAGTTTGAAATGTGAAAACTGGTATCTTGTTGGTGCTTTGTTTTGCATTTCCCTGGCTACCAGGGGTGCTGAGCCTTTTCACAGAGTAACTGAAATAGTATGTCCTTATCTGCAAGTTGTCTGTTTATATTCTTTGCCCTCTTTTCTATTTATTGTCTCAGAATACTTGTTCACAATATATTTTTTGTGTGAGATGGAAGCAAAGGCGGGTGGTCACCCCATGTCCTCTTTGGCCTCAATTATTAGAGCCTTCCTCAAACCTCCCTTTCACTTTGGCTGCAAAGACACGGTTCCATCTCTCGGAGAGTTGAATGCTACCATTTTAAAAAAAGAAGAAAGGGGAGAACAGCACTTCCGACATCACATAATCCTCTTTGCTATCTGTGAAGCCTGCTGCTGCTGCACAATTCATGTGGGATTTATATTCCAGCAACCAAAGAGCAGGACATAAAACGCACCTGCAGAGACCCTGCAGTCTGAGTGCCAGTGTGCAGGAGCTGTCTGCTTAGCATCGTGCTACTCCATTGAAAACCGTGGGCTCCTTCTAATGGCCTCACCTGAGGGAATAGAAGCTCCAGGCATATCAGCCAAACTGGCAGGGCCCAGGCCTCCCCTGCACCTCGCTCTTCCCACCTTTCTGATCACTCCCACAGTCTTTGTCTCTTCTCCCTGCACCCTGCACCCGCTTTTCATGTTTTCACAGGAGTGCCTCCCATTCCTAACATTAATGAGTTTCAGGCTGGTTTTTAAGAAGTAGAAAAAGAAACCTCATCTTGCCAGCCAATATGCCTCCAGCAGGCTTCCCCGCAGAGAAAGAAGAGTGAGTCTCGGGCTGCAGGGGAGCTGACATGCAGGGCAGGGGGCAGCTGTCCGCTTTTATTAAAATGCCCATTTGACCAGAGTCTGATTTCTTTGAGGGCCAGGTGACTGTCGTTCAAATGCAGGACCCTGACACGTGCTCTGCTGCTTGTGTCCAGAAGCCCTGTCAGCAGGCGGGTTGTAGGGAGGAGATTAAGGTTGTGCTGCCAGCCCCCGCCCATCACTGCCCCTCCCCCACGCCGTCTGGCCCCTTCAGCTTCTCCAGGAGGGCTTCACCAGCACATCCAGTTCAGCACAGTGATTGTCTCATCTTTTCATTCCCCCTGCATGGTGGCAGTTGACTCGCCAATCCTGTCAAAAAGTCCTCCAGAGAATTCCAAGGAGAGGATAACACGAATGTGTTTGCATATTTCAACCCCCACACAGAACAGCTTGAAATATCAGATGATAGCTGTGTCTGTGCAAATATTAATTTCTCCATGAGCAGGTTTTAAAATTAAATCATATCCCAAAAACGTAGTTGGTGTTTATGATAACTTTTTCTTTGATATTTTTTTATCATAAAGGAAGATCACTACTTGAACAGATCTACCCCTTTCCTCTTTAAAGAGCTTTACTGAGGTATAATTTACCCCTAAAACTAACCCATTTTTAATGTACAGTTTGAAAAGTTTTTGTAAATGTATGCAGTTGTGCAACCATCAACACAATTCCGTTTTAGAACATTCCCATCATCCAAAATTTCCCTCTGACACTTGTAGTCTGTCCCTGCTCTCACTTCCAGTCCAGTCAATGACTGATCTGCTTTCTGTGTTAGCTAGTTTTGCCACTTCTAGAAATTTCATATAAATAGGAACACACAATATCCAGTCCTTTGTGTCTAGTTTATTTCACCTAGCATAATATTTTTGAGGTTCATCCATGTTGTTGCATGTATCAGTATTTTGTTCTTTTTTATGGCTGAGTAGTATTCCATTGTATGGATATACCACATTTTGTTTATCCAGCTGATGGACACTTGGATTGTGTCAACTTTTTTACTTAGGTTCATCTTGCATATAAGCACTTCTGCGGACATATATTTTAATGTCTCTTGGGTAAATTCCAAGTAGTAGAATTGCTGGATTGCATGGTATTTATATGTTTAACTTTCTAAAAACAAAACAAGAAAAACCCTGCCAAATTTCAAACAAATTCTTAAGAAAGATAATTACATCTCACTTTCAAGGTTGTATTTGCTATGAAATTACCCAATCTAAAATCCTATCTAATAAAGAGGGAATATGCTAATTGACCCTCATGCCATTGCAAAGATGGCGGCACCCACAGCCAATAAGGAGGGGATATACTAATTGACTGTCACACCCTCAAAGATGGTGGCACCCACAGCCACAAGATGGTGGCACCCAGTCCCCTCAGCCCCACTGGGGCGGCAGGCTTGTGGCAAGCCTGCCGCCCCAGTCCCCCTGTGCACCTGCCTCCCGGTCCCCCTGTCCCTCAGCCCCCCAGCTGCCCAGGGCCGGCCCAAGGCACAAGCAAGCCTCGGATAGTGACTGCCCAGTCACCCAGGGCCAGCCGAGCTTGCGTTGTCGGCAGTGGCAGCAGCGGAGGTGTGATGAGGCATCACCTTCCCCTGATCACCAAGTCCCCTCCCGCCCCTGAGGGCTCCCAGACTGTGAGAGGCGGCAGGCCAGGCTGAGGGACCCCCCCCTCCAGTGCATGAATTTTTATGCACTGGGTCTCTAGTAATAAAAATTTGGAACATTATTTGGCAAAGTTTTTAGAAATAGAGTCATGGGCAATAAAAATAACAGAACTAAGGAAGGGGAATATTCTTAAATTTGATTCCATTCCTGCTCAGTCTTCAGCCAAGAGGACTTTTAAAAAAATGATTTTAGAGAGATGGGGGAAGGGAGAGAGAGATTTGTTGTTCCTCTTAGATATGCACTTATTGGTTGATTCTTGTTGTATGTGCCCTAACCAGGGATCAAACCTGCAACCTTGGTATATTGGAATGATGCTCTAACCAACTGACCTACCCAGCCAGAGCCCGAAGAAGCCTTCTCTAGAACTCTGCTGATAAAGGAAAAACACAGAATCACCACTGCCTCTCAGTCCTTTCGCTTCCCCTTTCCTTGCCCGACTTCAGCCAAAGGTGCCACTTTCCGATTTCTTTAACTAAGAGCCTTCTGAAGGGGCAGAGGGTCATGGATGCACAGGTCTAGCCAGTCCTATGGCCACAAGTGGAGTGGAAGCTGCTAGAGGGCACCTCATTGGCAGGGCCCTTCGGGCTTCTGGGGCTCCTTCCGCCAGCCTTCTGAATGCCTGCCGAGCGATAGGCTAGGAGTTCCCTGATCTTGTAGTAACTGTGGATTCTGGATCCCTGGTAACAGAAGAGAAGCTAGTGGCTTGAGACGGCACAAGGCCATGGCCCCAGAGAAAGGAGAGACTTTTTCCATTGCAGTTCTGCTACTTATAAGTTTTATGACCGTAAGCAAATTCTAACCTTTATAATGTTACATTTTTACCTGGCCAGGTTGCCATGAGGACTAACCGGGATAATGATAGAACGCATATCATGTAAGCTCTTTGGTGGCAGGGAATCTTTGTACAGATCTCAGGAGCCTACCACAGTGCCAGGCACATCGTAGGTATTCTGTAAGTGTTTATAAAATGGCTAAAGTTCTTAACATAATACCACAAGACATTATTCATTCATCCACTAATTTAATCTTTTGTTTAATATTTATTGAGCACCTATTATATGTTTGTCAAGAGCTAAGCTGAGCCACAACATATCAGAGTAACTAATTAAGGCAACAAGGCAAATTTAACTTACTGTGATAGTATAAACAAGAGGTTGCGCTAGAGGAAGCACCAATTCCCCCACCATTCCATTTTCCCCATAAAATGACACCTGTTAGGGTTAAATGGATCAGCAGAGACATGGAGAATTGTGTCACTATCAAGAGTCCTGTCAAAAGACCCCTGCCATCTTATGGACCCAGGGGCCAAGGGTTGAGAAGGAGGTAAGGGTGGAGGGAATTGTGCTAGAAGTGAAAAAAATACTCAGTCCTGAGTAGAATGGAGAAAAGTATCTTCCAGTTTTCTGTCCTCCTTTCCTTATTAGGAGGTCTCCGTAGTGATGCCTGGTAAGTCTTCTATGTACAGGACCCCGTGAAGAGGCCTCCAAGTGGAGATTGCCTGGCTAGGAATATGGATGAGAGTTAACAGCATGACTGGCCAGGGAGGCCAAGTCCTTGACTGCAACACCCTTCTCCACTGCAGTGCAGGGCTGTGCACCAAGTCTGGTGTGGGGAGGGCAGCTTGCTTCTGTCAGTCCTGCCAGCTCAAGCCTTGTAAGTACCTATGGTCTGGCCTAAAAAATTACACACAGATTTTGGCCAGGAGCCAAAGTCCTCAATGTTGCCCTTAGAGTAGATGCAGCCTCCGCTATCCCAGAAGCATATGCACACTACTGAGCAGGCAGCCCATAAATAAGTAAACAAATAGCTGCATAATTGCAAATGGTAACTGGTCCTGAGGTGGGGAGGGGGTGAACCAGGCTCTGGGAGGTGTCCCTGCATTAGCCTGAGTGCCAGCACCATCAGAGGGACTCCCAGGATGACTGAGCTGAGAACTGAGGAGAAGGAGCCACATGAAGGGCAGGGAGCAGGGGCTGGGAGGAGCAGAGCAAAGAAGCTACATAAATGTTTATGTCTCCACTTGGCGGCACTGGGCTTTACCTAATTATAGATGCTCTGCTGGGGAGGTAATGTGACTTCTGCTGAGCTCACCCGCATCTGTGCAATAATCCACACCTTTATCACAGTGTTTCCTTTGATGTAGAAATTGGAGCATCCAGTCAAATCTGTAGTTATGCAGCTCTCAAACACACGAGTCAGATGTTCCTAGAATCTCAACAGTCCTTTGTATATTAGAATGAACTCTGTTGTGTATGTGGAGAGGTCCAACAGAATTCGTTTTGCTGACATTCCCAAGTGTGATCCCTCTCTGAGTACTAAAGACTGGAGATGTGTAGAAAGCAGCGGTTATTTTTGACTTTAGGGAGAAGAGATGGTAAGTGATTATTTTCCTCATGTGGGGAGGGCTCGGGGAGATGCCTCGTACTCCTCAGCCTGTTCCTGTAAGCCACTGACACAAAGTGCTTTGTCAAGAATGAGGGGGGTCTCCTAGTAATTGTGAAATGCCATCTTCACAAATTAAAAAGCACCAGCAGTTATTGGAAATCTTGTTTTTGAGAAAGATTATTTATACTTCAAAAAAAACCCACTCCCTTTCACGACAATTGTTTACAGTTGGTTCAAGGGAGCCAATCCACTTCACAAAGCCCTTACATTGTGCACCTAAATTTTCACAAACTTCGTTTTTAGAGCTCTTTTCAAACAAGGTTGGATTGAGGTACTGAACTATTTATATCCCTAATTTAATATTTGTTAAATTTTGGAGAAACTTATGCTGTGAAAGGGGAATAAATGTGGGAAGGAGGCAGATGTGGGTTCTAATCTTGACTCAGCCCCTTCGCAGTTGTGTGACTTCCTCGCAGCAGTCCTGACCTCAGTCCCTTCACCGGAAATGCAACCTCTCACAGGGATGTTGTGAGGACAAAAAGTAAGTTATTCAGTGTCCCTGGGATATAGTATATGCTTAATAAAATAACGGTTATTAAATAAAGTCGGTTGTTAAATGTCATGGCTGGGACTCAAAAAGCACACTAAGTTTACCACACTTTAAAATTGGAAACATCAAATTGAGTTTTGTTGAGTTGAGAGGAGGAGTCTCTGGAAATGTATTCAACTCCCTTTCCCTAGGTGATTGGTTGAATGTAGCTTGGAAAAAGAAAATTCATTCAAAGACCCCTAGATGCCTTTATTGGGTAGTGTGGGGAGGGGTGAGAGTGCGGGTGGCTCTATAAGGGAGGGGGCATTTTAGGAGTGGAGGGTCCAATGAAAGCAGAAATAATACAGTTCCCTTTCTGTCCCTCCTGAGAAGGCCACCTTAGAGCCTTTTCACATCTCAATTAGAGACATTGTTATCATCGTAATTAGCTAGTTATTAGTAGTAATAAAGGAAGAGAGCAAAGGTAAATCAGACACTGTATGCATGGTAACCTGGGAGGCTTCACAGGAAGTGACAGCTTCACACAGCAAGGGGCTTAATACCCCTCCCTGCCCCCATCCATACTGGATTGTTGGGGGGGGGGGGCGGGGGTGGAATGGGGAGATAGGTGCATGCGCAGTGAAGTTGGGGTGATGTAGGGAAGGTGCTTTATGTCAGTCTAGACTGGGGAACAATGGGTTGGCTATGGAGTGGACCCCATGATGTTTATGAAGCTCACAACATCTTGGAAAGTTCCTGGTTAAAACCCCCAAACAAAGAGTTCCTCTTGCTCTGGATTGTTTGTTCTTGCTCTCTCACTCTGTGATCCACACTCGCCTGTTCTCTCTCCATAGCCATGTGGGCCTTGCATAGCCCATGGCCATGCAGACCCCACATGCAATGGGCTACAGTGAGAACACAAGTTAAGTAGCCAGTTGCTGGGCTGGACTGGACTGGACTTTAATTTGGGGCAAAATTCTGGCCCTGTTGAAGACAAGATTGGACTTCTTCCATGGCGGGAGGGACTGTGGAGGGAAACACCCTTAACTTTACATTATCAATAAAGCTTTCCACAGAACTCTCCTCCTGTGGGGGACCTCAGCAAATTATTTTCCTCATGGCACCCCAAGAACTCCACTTCCACCAATAACAGCATGAGCTCCTGAAAAGGAATCCTGGCAGAGCCCTTAGGAGTATAGACTTGTTCATTAAACGGGGTTAAGATCAAATTCTGCCTTTGTCTTCTGACCTGGGCTCAGTTGTTCACGCAATCTGTGTCTCACCCTCTTTATAAGAAAGGATTTGAGAAGATAATATTTTCTACCTTAGAGTGTTGCTTTGAGAATTACATGTATATGAAATAGTATCAAGCCACAGCTAGGTACTGTTATCATCACTCAAAAATTTCCGTTCAAAGTCAATCCCAAAAGATCCTTCCCATTGCCGTTTTAGAAGTTTTTAAATATGAAATTTAAAGAAAAGATATGTCAATGTAAGAAACATTGAAACCTGTAAGAATTTTCATGAGTTTATTTGAGCCAAACTAATGACAATTGCCAAGAAACAAAATCTCAATGGATTGAGAAAATGCTCCAGAGAATGGCAGTTTTTTACCTTATTTTATACATTAGAATCCAAGGAGATGACATAAAGGGGGTTACATGAAATCCACTGATTATAGATTAGGAAGGTGGGAGAAATTGAAGAGGGGAGGGAATCTCTGGGATTGGATGTAAAGTAAAAGGAATGAACACACACTTCTTTTACAGGGTACAGGATAGTTAACAGTTAATAATAACACAATAACAATGAGGGGCACTGTCCTGTTCTGCTCTGGTTGGAAATAGTGCCCTGAGGGGTCTGGAAAAAGGAAATTACCCTGATATTCCAAAGGTATATTATCCTAGATGCAAAAAGACAATAGACAGGATCAGTAAGGTAAAGATTGACCTTTGTTGAGGAAGACTGGCCTAGGACATGACTTGCTTTTAGTTAGGAAGCTTTAATTTCCTATGTGGTTACTTTAGGTCTCTGAGTTTGTAAGGAGGCCTTCCCTGAGCTTGTCAGGCTTAGCAGGTGGTCTCCTTTTTGTCCACAGATATTTTAAAGAATCCCTATCATACCTCATGCTAAGGAGCAATAGCAATGTGGTTGGCAGATAACAGGTTCAGTAGGGAGCCGAGAGGGCTGCGGTCCTCAGAAGAGAGCCCTGAAAGGGGCAGGGAGGTGACTGGCCCACATTTCCTCCGTGCACAGCCATGGAGGAAGTGAGGTTAATTATTGTAATCCACCTGGTGGTTTAAATTAAAATTTAAATGGTCTGGATGTTTATAAAACTTTGGTTTTAATTTGTCTTTGAAAAAGTGCTATCTCAACTTTGAAAATCCCCCTGAGCTCTGTGATTCATACCATCAGAAATCTGACCTTTCAACCAAAAGGGAACAATCTAAATTGTTACCTTGACAACAAAAGGTAGGCAGTATGCTTTGAGCTCTGGTTTCTGCTATAAATAATCCATCTTTGGCTAGACACCAGCCAGAAAAATATTACCGTGAGCATGGAGAGGAATAAGCCAGGTTGTCTGTGAGGACAGTGTACATTTCAGGAGATTGTTTTAATCACCATTTTTAGGAGTCATTCCCAGAGACTCTTTTGCAGCAATTAACCAATAAACCATTAAAAGGGAATGAATTCAATTTCTAAAAATGGGAATTTACACAAATGAAGAGTGATAAGGCTTTTTTGTGTGTGAAGGCTTTCTCTATACTCCTACCATTGTCTAAATTCTGTTGTTTGCTTTTGGAATATTTATTCTCTGGTTTCCCAACAACCTATAAAATAGAATAAAAGAAGCTGACAAGGAACTTTGGTCCTTCAGCCATACTTTGCATGTTCCTGCATGGTAGCAGAAAAGGAATAACAATAAAATTGAATGGCTTTTTAATACTGTGGACTATTAAAACAGAAAAGAAATCAAAGTCCTCTTTTGGTAGGAAGTAACAAAAGATGACTTAATTTTAAAAAAACCAGCTGTACTATGGATGGGTTTAAGATTTATAGCTGTGATTATATTTTGCTTGCTGACGTAAATTAGTCTTCTGGGAAGTCCAAGTTATTTCTCAATAAGCTTTAATAGTCTGTGAGTCAGAGTAGGTGCTGCTGATAATGAGTCTTGCAGGGTTTATAGGACAGCAAGTAAAAAATTGAGGATCACGTCCACCCAATGGCCTTTGGAAATAGTGGATAAAAATATTTTCTGAATAAGAGCCTTTGCTACAGTAGATAGATTCTAGCTGCTTTTCAGTAAATATACTTAACCTAGGGAAATTTTTCTAAAGTTACCTTCCATTTGGATGAGATTCTCCTTGACAACTAATGCTTATTGCTGCAGTGGGGTCAAAATTGACACCTTCAGACTCACATTAGCAAAATAGCATAACTTGATTTATTTTTTCCAGCTCATCTTGTGTTTGTTTGTTTTCTCAAATTCCTGCTCTGGATGATTGCAAGGGGAACTGCTCTCAATGGAGACATCCTTGATTAAATCTCAACTCAAGCCAACTGAAAATGTCAATGTGAAGCAAAGATATTTAAAATAGACTGTACATTAGCCAGTCCATGAAATGATTGTTCATTGCTTAAGGTGTGTCAATAGCCTTGTAGTAATGCTATTGTGGTAACTGGCTGTATTTCTTGACATGCCTACTGAAGTCCATAGAAGCAAAATGACATATGCTATCTAGGATTTGCCGTACAATATTTTTTCAAAACAGAGGAGTAGGCTATAGAGGAAACATAAGTGGCAAAAATCTATATTAAGAGTGATAGGTATGTGGGGTGCATTATACTATTCTATTCTTGTATTTGTTTGAAAATATTCATAATTAAAAAAAAAACTTTTCTAACCTAAAACAGTCTCTCTCTCTCTCTCTCTCTCTCTCTCTCTCTCTCTCTCTCTCTCTCTCTCTCTCTCTCTCTCTCCCCCCCCCTCCCTCCCTCCCTCCCTCCCCTCTTTTCCAAGATAGAGCCTTGGAAGGACGGTTAGCATATCCTGTTGTAAATTGTGTAGGGGGTGATATGGAATCAGACCCTCATGGTACTCTCATTTCTGAGTCCTCACCGAGTCTGCCTCTGAAGAAGTCTCTAACTTGTAATTGAGTCAGGTTGAGGCCCCATGGTTTCCTCTTGCCTATTTGTCTCTCATCTCAGTTTTCCTTGTTGCTACTGATGTTCTGTGACAGAGATTGCCTGTGGTTTGCCCAATACCCAATCTTCCCCCTTTCCTTAAAGGCCCAGTTGATAAACAACAGTCATTTGGGACCATGAAGTGAAATTAATACTAAAAGCTACACATTAAGGATGGTAGAGGGAAAGAAGCTTGGCTTCCTGCTAATGTATTAGAGCCACCACACTAGCATCGATCATCTTATTTCCCGGCTTCATTTATGTGAGAAGCAACCCCTCCCCCCAGTTTGTTTAAACAATAGTGCAGGTAATACTTCTGTTTTCCCTCGGACCCACTCCTGCGTGTCCAATTCTGTTCTGTATTTCAAGGAATGGCACTTCCCAGGCTCTCTTGCTTTCTGCTTTTCAGAGACAGTCAGCTAATGGGAGGCATTGGATAAATACCAGAAAGCATTCTCTCATTTTAAATCCCACAGAGCAAAATTCAGTGCTTGGTCACCTCTGTCCCCTTGTGGTCCTCTTCATGGGAGGCTACACCAACTACACCAACAGCCCTGCACATAATTGTGTGCAGTGGTACAGGGTCCTGGCTTATTTCCTTTGGTGTAGCCAGTTCCTTTACTGTAGTTCAGCAATGCCACCCCTCCCACATTTGTTAGGTATAATCCATTATAAGAATAAACCCAAATTTATTCATAGGTGATCACAAATGTGCAAAAAGTTCAGAAGATTGTCCTAATATTCATTTATTATTCCCAGAGAGGTTTCTTTTTAGACCATACAGAATTAAAAGTTATTTTTCCCTTTGCACTCTCTGGCCTGTCCTCGAGGTATCTGTGATCAAGGCTAACAAGGCCTGTCCCTGTTTCTAGGCCCAAAAATCAAAGATAGATTTGTAAATCCTTCAGTGTGCGGCACCTATATACGTATGCTATCTAGGATTTGCTGTGCAGTATCTTTGCTGATATTGATCACGTCTCAGATCCTAACTTCAGTGTCCGCATGTTCTGTGAGACGTGTCCCTCTCCCTTGAGGGCAAGAATAAGGAGGAATAAAGAAATTGACACCAGACTCCATTCTGCTATAGAAGAGAATACCCAGTATATTAATTTTATAATAATGAAGAAAATTTATTTTTAAGAAAGTTTTAGGGCAAATAGAATTGGAATAAATAGAGATGGATAAGGATTTCTAACAAAGATCCATACAATTAAGGGGTCTTTTTTCCTTTGACTTTCTCTACATAATTGTTGTTTTATAAATAAATATTTTTCAAGAAATACAGATAAAGACAGGCTGATAGATAAATCTGCAGTATATACCCAATTATCTATGAAGAAATTAACATGGTAAATTAACATGGGAGGATAGAGAGTCTTGTACACATTCTTTCTACAAAAGCAATTCCTTTTTTCTTGTTTTTTTTTTCATATAGAAAGTGTTGCAAGGAGCATACAAATGCTGTGAACTGAAATGGAAACATCAATATGTTGCTTTTGCTCAAAACATCTCTGCCCGGTTCACTGATCTCCCACACTCCTGAATAACACCATGAATCTTTGAGTTAAGTGAAAATAACAAATTAGATTTGTTCTAGATAATTCCTTATATTTTTAGCATGTTGCCTTTTCTCTTGCTATGAAGCAAAGAAATAAGCTGACCTGGTGCCTTTTAACATCCATTCTCATTTCTCAGGCAGAAGTGGGAGAGTGCAGAAATCGACACATCAGCGAGTTTCTTCTTGGTAGGTGTTTGCAATGGCAGAGGGTGTGCCCTAAATCATACATTTGCTTTGAAATATATATATATAACTCACTCTCACCCACTCCCCCAAACAGATTTTTCTTCTTTGATGAAAATGTTGGGCAACAACACAAGTGAGAAGAACACATGTGATTTAAGTCAGTTAGCTAGAGTTCAAAACTGCCCAGTGGCTTGGCTCTCTGTCATTTCTAAGCATGCTCAGCTAGGACAGAAGTGCACTTTTACTTCCAATATGCATTAATAATTGGGAAATGAAGCGTAATAGACCATCTTCATAGTGAACTTGGTGCTCCTGGGGAAAATATCCATTGCTACTATACGTATGGAATCACACATTCAATCTGAAAGGAACCACAGTAATAATTTTATTCAGCCCCTTAACAACATGAAGAAAATTAGGAAGCCCCTAGGCTGTCCTGATTTTAGCACTAGAAGTCTCATGTGCCAGGAAATCCCTCAGTCCTGAGACGTTGGAAATCCTAAGATTAGGTCTAGATTTCCGGTCTTCTGATTACTGATTCAGTGAGGTTTGCCCCACACATTTTTGTTTTTACTGGGATATTAGTTGATCTACCATTAAAGACAACTTGAAAATAAGTTTAAATGCTAATTATGCATTCCTTACATATTTAAGGAATGAACAAATGTTGGTTTCACTCATGCATTTTTTAGAGGCTTATTTCCATATGAGACATGCCTAAATATTATTTTACTTCATTCTCTCTTCTGTCTCCCCTTTCTTTTTATTCCTGGAAAGATATAGATTTGTGTTGTTATGCATGGCTTAGGCTGATAAATCAAATCAGTAGACATTTCAAATAAACAAACAAAATGAATTTGAGAGGTTATTAGTGTTTGCAAGTGTCACCGTGGAGACCAGAAAATGGGTTGTCACCATGGAGACTTGCATAAACACTGCCTGTATGATTTTCATGTGAAATCAGATACAGAGGATATTAGGGAAGTAGAATGTAAAAATGGAGCTGGCAATTAGGATGGCTGGAGTGAGTTGTGTAAAGCGGCTGGCGGATATTAAAGCAAATTGACAGTCTAAAATGTGTCTGTGCTCACCATTGCTCCATCAGTGAGCAAGAAAAACCTTCAGGGAAAACCCCAAAGTTTAGAGAGTGAGAAGGGTGTGTTTCATCAGCTACTAAAATCCTACAGAATTGGAGGTGGTTTCTACCCACTCTTTCACTTCTTTGTTCACACTGGCTATCTGTTACTGTCATAATGTGATGTGATAAGAATGACAGCTAGTCTTTATTTAAGTCTTATCACATTGCAGGGACTGTGATAAGCCCATTATTGTTATTATCACATTGAACCTCAATACTTATAAGAAAATGCAAATATTATTCTCATTTTACCAATGAAGAAACCAATGCACAGAGAAGTTAAGTATCTTATCCAAGGTCACATAGCAGAAAATGGTGAAGCCAGGATTCTCATCAGGCAGTCTGGTGGCAGATTCCATGTTCTTAAATAGTATATTCCAAAGAGAAGATGAGGTCCTTGTTTTTGAGGTACTTCAAATCTAAATAAGGAAATTAGAATGGAATTGAAGTATATCATTATACACTAAGGCCGTGGTCGGGAAACTGCGGCTCGCGAGCCACATGTGGCTCTTTGGCCCCTTGAGTGTGGCTCTTCCACAAAATACCATGGCCTAGGCGAGTCTATTTTGAAGAAGTGGCGTTAGAAGAAGCTTAAGTTTAAAAAATTTGGCTCTCAAAAGAAATTTCAATCGTTGTACTGTCAATATTTGGTTCTGTTGACTAATGAGTTTGCCGACCACTGCACTAGGGCAACAACATGTGTTTATAGCACATATACACATTTTAGCTAGCTTTTAATTATAGGTTAATATCCATATGAATCTTATTCCTTTCCAGTCTCTCCTCTACAGATATTCTATCATTGGGGTTCTTAGTTTCAGAGAATGGAATCCATATTAGCTAGCTAACGAAGAAAAGGACTGTATTAAAGAGTATCAGTTTGGTCATAGGATAGAAGGGTCAGAGAGTCAAACTTGAAAGCTACAGAACCCAAATTACACCCTATTCCTATTTCAGTGTATACCCACCAACCCGCCAATCACATTTGCCTTAAAATGTACATTTAAGCTTTCAAGGTGGATAGACTCCGGGTTAGACTCAGTTGGAATAATGCTGGCTTCTCTAAGCTCTAATTTCTCGCAGCAGCCCATGGCCAAGCTTCTCTACTGGTTACAAAGCTCCGGATAAGGGATTCCCAGCGATCTCAGGAAGCTTTGTGTTGGGCCAACCAACCATTCCTGAGAAGTGTTGTCAGACAGCAAGGATCAACAGAATTTATTGCAGTCTTAAGAAGGCTGTGAGTATCAATAACCTTGGATAAAGTCCTTTGACTCAAATCTTGTGGAAGACTCCTTTACAGATGAATGGTACACAGCATGAGACGCAACCTGGATTTTACACTAAGTACTTCGCAGATAGCAAAGTATGCAGGACCTTCTTTTTCTGAAGAGAAGCAAAGGACACTGTGTGAAGTGCACTGGATCCATACTAAGATTGAAGTTGTTTTTAATATTAAATTAGAAAATATGAGGGTAGTGCCTGGCCCCAAGCAGACATTCTATAATCGGTGGTTCACTCCTCCACCCTGAGACCAGGAACATAATTCCAGACGAGGCTTGTATAAGCCAGATTGGAAGCAGTTCGTTGTGTTTTTAACCCTTTAGATACTGTCAGTTAGATAAAGAGGTTGTTTCCATTTTTTATTGATTGAAAGTTTATAACCAAATCTGTGATCAACTTTATCTAGCAAGTGTATAGGATTTTGTGGCAAGATTTTTAATGTACACCTAGCTTCATCTTACTTTCTAATCCTCCTTTCTCTTTCTCTCTTTAAAAGACTATTTATTTGTACTTTATTTCACTACGTTGCATGCATCTTTTCATGCTTCAATCCATTTTCAGAAAAAAGTGGCAAAACCACTGAGCCACCCTGCAATACCCCAATCACTCTAATGTTGGAAGAGGAATAGATCTTTGAATTGTTTGTGCCACTCACACTGAGGGTAACAGGACAGCCTATCAATAATTTATCATGTTTCCTTCTCACTGGTGTCGATAGTTTTCCCTCCCTCACCCTGAAAAGGTAGCTAAGCCTTTTGTTCCCATGGGCAAGCTCTTGTGTTATGGGGCCAATAGTAGAAGTGGCCAGGTACCTAGCCAGTAAACTAAGCCTCAACTTTTGTTTTCAAGGCATAAGTTCATGAAAGCAAAGTAGCAAAATACTTAAAAGGGAAAGGGGACTCCAAAGTTTGAAGAAAGTAAAATTGGATCGGTTTAAGGGGAAGAGAGGCTTGAAAGCTTCCTTGAGGATGAAGGGGCCGGGGCTTTGGCCATAGGCCAGGGAGTGAGGACCAGCGCCATGCTCATTCGTAGCACTGGGCACACAGGCATCCTGTGTGAGAATGGCCACGTGCTGTGACTCAGGCCGCCAATGTGGGCTTGGAAGCACCTCTCGCACTTGGAAATGTATCCTATGCCCAAGCTGCCCACTTCCCAAGAAGCAAGACCTGGATGAACCTAACAGTAGGGTGTTCTTCTCTTCTGCTGGACTTACAAGTCAGCTAAAACTGTAATTTAACCTTGGAGAAGTGGGAAAGCACCCCCAAACGAGATTAAGGATAAATTCTGTACCATCCATCCCAGGCAGATATAAGCTTGGGGAGAATCTTCTTCTTTTCCAACATAACGTTTTTAAAACCAGCATGTTGTTGTGTTAATATTTATTCTTGCTACAAAGGGTAGAGCTGGAAGCGGAACTCGGGCCCCTGGGGTGTTGACCTTGCAGTATTCTTGTGTAGCTCTGCTGTCTCTCAGAGCCAAGGATTAAGGAAAACAATATTGATCCCTGAAGAATGAGTCATCCTAATTTCTCATCTTGCTTCCTTGGCTCATCATTTCTTCTGTTTCCCCCCCATATTAATTTAATCCTACATGGTCACCTTGTAAGCTAGAAACTTCTTGAGGGCAGGTACTTGGTCTAATCTATGACACGGACCACAGGTGTGTTGCCTTGCTCACAGCTTGTCATTTCACCAATCCTTCATCAGATCATCATGGCGAAACTTATTAGCCAGGATTTTTCTGTTCGAGCTGGATTGCTCAGAAATCAGATCTAGAGAGGAGCAATCCCCTCAACAAAGTTGTGAGAAAGAGGGATACCATGGTTCTTTCCCTCAATCTGGGGCTTGTTACAGATTTAAATGCCAGAACCCAGTCTCCAAAGGAAACCCAGGGAGCTGTAACCAGTGATATTAATCATTTAGTAGGTAATGGAGGTTTTTTTTTAACTTTAGATGAAAGCAGTGGTTATGAGGAACCATTCTTCAGCTGAGTCATCGAAACAAGTTCCTGCCCTCTTGCAGTTACAAAAGCATGAAACATTTTCAAAAGGCTATTGAGAATGAGGCTTGTTTACATCCTTTCTCTTTCTTTACTTAAATATTGTCCATTTGATTATACTTTTGGAGGTTTCCACTTTTAATGAATTGTAATCTGGTGTTTTTAAATGTGAAGCCTGGTTACCACTTAGTGAAACTAAAGAAAAATATAAGCATTATACGGAAGCCAGGAACAAAACAAAATATAAATGTCAGTGAGTTTTACTGTGCTTTGCTACAAAGGTTGGCAGGCTTTGAAACTTGGCATGCCAAGGCTGGCTCTCTCCCCAAGGTGGATAATCCAAACTGTTAACTTGAGGCTGGAAACATTTGTCAGCTACTGTGTTTTACTGCCCTGTGGTAGTTCCCTCAATCAGAGAAAACTGTGGTTGGGGGGGGAGAGGAGAGGTGGCACTTGATCCCTGACAATGAAAACTGGTCTGTGTCTCCTAATTGGCCCAAGTGCCACAGATTGCCGGTGTCTGCATTGGTACCTCATAACTGGATTTCAAATATTAAGTTTTGCAGCCATGGTTCTCTGAGATGCCATTGCTTTTGCTATTAGAAACATAAAAAGACATCAGAATATTTCCCTTGGCTGCATATTGGAAGGAAGTCCAGGACCTTGGAGAACTTACTATTTAAAGACTGATGATGTCACATAAGGTGCTGCCCTCTTGTAGTTAAAAATGCATGAAGCATTTCAAAAGGTTCCTGAGACACAGCCCTAGACCTCCCTCCCCCAAGTTGCCCAGCTCCTTGACCCTCATATCATAGAGCCTAACCCATGGAGATTCTAACCTTGCCAGAGACCCCACACCCATGGAGAGGTTCAGTAAATCTCTCTCTTTTTTTTTAATTTTTAAAATTGATTTCAGAGAGGAAGGGAGAGAAATAGAGAGATAAAAACATCCATGATTAGAATAATCAATTGACTGCCTCCTGCAGAGAGGCAACTCGGGCATGTGCCCCTGGCCAGAACCGAACCCAGGATCCCCCAGCTCACAGACCAATGCTCTATCCACTGAGCCAACCTAGGCCAGGGCCCTCTGGTCTCTTTATGTGTGCAGCACTTACTCCTCCCTTCACAGCAGGCTCACAAATGGTAAAAGGGAAATGTCAGGACTCTCCAGAAAACAGAATTGTCACTGAAATCATAGGAATAACAATGATGATGATGATGATGATGATGATGATGATGCCGCCACCTCCCTTCTCAGAAAGGCACACCCTAAGACCAATAACTATGAGTAGGAGGTGGGACTATGCTGATTCCTATAGGCCCCAGTCAGGTCTTTCACCTCTGAATCAGAGGGATATTGAGCCAAGGGTGTGCAGAGCTTCACCCAAAGTGTAAAGGCCTTGTAGGGGTGGGTATGCAAAACCAAACAAGAATGACGCATTTCCAGTAGAAGGATGAACGATGGCAAGAGAGCCGCAATGTCCACAGCAACTAACACTATTTAACACTCATTTTATCTTTTCACAGTTTTAAAACTTTTTCACTTAATCCTCACCAAAAGACCTGTAGAAAGAGGTTCCAATTTTATGCACCTTTTCAGATGAGAAAATTTAAACTCAGAGAAGCTAAGTAACTTGGTACAGTCACACAGCCTGGAAGTGGCAGAGCTGATATTCAAATCTGCGTGGTCTGACTCCAAAGCTCAAACTTATCCATTCTCCTCATAAGGAAGCGCTTCCAAGTTTAGGCAGAGCACCCCAGGGAGGCAGGAGCCATTCTGGGCCTCGGAGACCAACAAAGCTATAGAGCCAGAGCCAGTTAATTACACAGCTTCCTCTCCACCTGTGGTTCCGGCAATAGTCACCTCTCCAGGCAACCATCTCCACCCTCCGCGGGGCCCCTCCCGCTTTACTTTCCACCTCCCCTGAGAGCAGGGGAAGGCCTTACAAGGGCAGTATGACTTCCTGTGAACAACATCCCCATCAGGTGGGAGCAGCCTGCAGGGACTAGTGCAAATGCTTCAAGTGTCTCCCTGGCAGAGAGGGTTAGAATGGATGCCCTCCCCTAGCAGTAGCTTCCCCTCAGATGTGATAAGACAAGCTCTTGTTGCTATACAGAAATAGCTCTTGTTACTATACAAATGATGTACTCTAATTTAAAAATGGGTAAAAGGTTAATTTCAAGGAATTTTCCTATTAAAATAATGAATTAAAGCATATAAGATAGTCTTTTCTTATGACAGCTAATAGCATTTGTAAGGTTAGCCCAAATGGTAATAGAAGGCTCTTGTGGTGCTGACTAGACCGGGCAAAATATCACATCCACAACCGTTAGTAATATCTTATTCTGTCAGTTCTGAGGGCTTAGTTCTCTGGAGAACCAGTCTTGGGTTTCTGTTTCTTCCCTGAAGAAGTGGGTGTTGGTAATTAAGCCAGGAATTGGTAGCGGGACAATTGACATGTATCTGGTGACTACAGCTCCTCCTGACAGTGAGATCCTCTCGATTCATCTGATCTAGTTCATGGCATTTTATTTGGCAAGTTTAAAGGAATGAGATACAGAGAGCTGTCCGGGTTTAGCAGGAAAGCCTTGCCTCTTTATTGTTCCTGTGTTCTCAGGTGGTGTCATGATTCATAGTTCATTCTGAACTGAACAGTCGTGGCCCTTATCAAACAAACCATGTTGATTTCATACAGTTGGATCAAAAGGATGAAAGGAAAAGACTGGTAGGAAATTTATTTGGAGGTATAAACCCATAAATGGTTAAAGAGAACTTCAGGAAATTATATATGCCAGCTAAAAGGCATCCATTATTGTTTTCTGGACTAAACCATTTTTATAAGTATTACAGTCATATGTTTTAATTGAGCTACATTTTTCAGGTTTGAATTAAAAATTAAATAAGCAATAAGATAAGCTGTTACAGTATTTTTGAGTCCTTTGAGGCAGCTTTAAGATGGTTATAAATAAGAAAGCTTTTGAGATTTCATTATTTATTTTAAACACTATCTACACATATTTGTTAATTTTCTCCTATTTGTCAAGCACTATGTTAGTATTGGAAAAGCAGTGATGAATATGGCATCATAGTCCTACCTGGAGTATGCCTTACCACTTCATAAGAAAGAAGGAAAATCAACATAATAAATAATTTCAAATTTGAAAAGTTCTATGAGGGTTGGTAATAGAGTGCCAAGAGATAGAATAACAATGTGGAAAGGAGGGACCGCATTGCAGAGTAATTATGGAAGGCTTCTTTGAGGAGACACCAAAGTATGAGAAGAAACTAGCCAGGCAGATAGAGAAGAAAACGATATTCTAGGAAGAGGAAACAGGACGGCAAAAGGCCATGCAGAGGGAAGGCACTTAACTGAGATAGGGAGCCCGGGTAGCAGGGACCCTGGAAACCAGTATTTGAAGTATCTGTGAAACACTGAGATTTCAAGTAGGCAACTGGAAAAGAAACCTAGAATAGTGATTTGCAACCTTTTCCATCTCATGGCACACATAAAGTAATTACTAAAACTCTGTGGCACACCAAAAAATATATTTTTTGCTGATCTGACCAAAAAATAGGTATAATTTGGATTCATTTACAGCAGATGACTATTGTTGTGTTGGTGTCATTTTTTTTATGTTTATTTGACACTCTAGGTCAGTGCCCCTGACTAAATAGTCAGTTGTTGCATGTTTTAAAAATTCTTGCGGTGCACCCGTTGAAAATTGCTTCCCTAAATCCAGAAGTAAGGTCAGGGTGACATCCCCCCCTTACTCAGCCATGCATTCTGATTCTCTGGGGAGCAAAATCCTATAGAGAAAACTGGAGGCCTGTACTCTCCAGCTTCTAGAAATTGTCTGGTATAAATAGTTTACCTCCATGAAAAGCACCTTAAAGTAAAATCTGTGAGCTGAGAAGTTTTGCCCTATACCCAGAGCTCCCAATTAACTATTTTATTGTTTCATTCTTAAATGTGAATAAACAAAGTTCACTAGAATGTTTAAAAGAAAATCTCTAACATGAAAGAAAGAGATCAAGATAAATCAATAGGTAAAAATGACACTGGGGGAAGTGAAAATTTAATACATGGAATAAAAAAAAATTCCAAAACTTGATTTCTCATCAGAGAGATTTGAGAAAATATTACATTATAACACAAGGCAAAAGACAAAATATAGGAAAGATGTCTTAAGTAATAAGGTATGACTGCCAAAAATAAATATTCAATATAAAGATTACAAATGAAAATGAAAAAATTACTTGGAAAGTAGAAAATCTAAAGAGATAGAAAATATTATTTAAATATAAAATTATAAATGTGGAAAGAAAACTAACGAATATATTCAGGTGTTCAAAAAATGGACTAATGGAAATTCCAAAAAGAAAACAAATGATAGAAAATGGTTATCAAAGAAATAATGCAAGAATATTTCAAACAATTTAGTTGCATGTAGATTTAAAAGGTCTAATGAGGGTTTATAACAATGAAAAAAAAAATGAAAAGACCCACACATAGGCACATTGTGTTGAAACTTGGAAACACCAAGGATATAAACATAATCTGAAATGCTTTCGGGGGGTGGGGGTGGGGGGTGGGGGAGTGGCGCGTGTAAAGGAAACAACTTAGAAATAAACAAGAATCATCTTCTTATCAGACTTAGCAATAACAACACCAAGTGCTAGAAGGCAGTGGAGCAACGGGAATTTTAGAGGGAAAATGATTTTCAAACTGTTATTCCACATTAGCTAACCATCATGTGTGAGGATAGAATGAAGATTCTTTATACATGTAAGGATTCAGAAAAATGTGCCTCCCATATAACTTTCCTTGTGTTGCAATAAAACCAGAGAGCAACCAACAGCAACAAAAGATGGCATGGGATCCAGGAAACACTAGCTCTAACCCACAGCTTGGAAGGGAAGTCTCAGGACTATAGCCCAGAGAAAAAGGTGTTAGAGGGTCCTCAGAGGAAGGTCTCCAAGACTAGACCAGATTAACGGTTCTCAAGTCAAGCTCCACAGAAACCTGAAGAACATGGAGACCTTTGCAGGAAGACTGTGAGACCAAAACTCTTTTCAAATAATACTATGACATAATAAGCCTTTTAATTGGCTTTGGCATTTGTACTGATTATGCATAATAGCAGTTAAAATTGTTGATACTTTATCATAAATCAGTGTGGTGGTACCTAGCAGACATTGAATACTTCTCTATCAAGCTCTCTGGGAAAAACCAAAATGGCACTTTTCAGTTAAGAATACAATAGATGAAGCAGTGAAAATTACTAATTTTGTTAATCTGGGTCCTTGAATACATCTTTTCAGTATTTTGTATATCAAAACAAGTGTGCATAGTCTTCTATCTACCCCAGGATGAAGTTGTTCTTGGGGATAAGCACTGTGCAACTGTTTGAGCTGTGAGCTGAGTTTAGATGCTTCTGCCATGGCATACTACTGTTACTTGACTGAACAAATGGTAGGAAAAGTATGGTTCAAACTTGGAGTTTGAGCAGACATTTCCTAAACTGAATGAAATGAGCCTGTTGCTTCAAAGAAGAAAAAAAATGACAGTGTTTATTGCCACTGATAAAATACAAATTTTCATAAGAATTTTGGAAAACTTGTATCCACTACTATGAACCAGACACACTCCCCATATTTAAAGTTTCCTGATAAGATCAGTGATAATATTAACAAACTAGAGGCCCATGCACGGGGGGAAGAGGGGTGTCCCTCAGCCCGGCCTGCACCCTCTCCAATCCGGGACCTCTAGAGGGATGACTGACCACCTCTCACAATCTGGAACCACTGGCTCCTAACTGCTCACCTGCCTGATTACCCCTAACCGCCTCTGCCTCGCACTGCACCTGGGACCCAAGATTCCCACCTCCGGCTGGTCGCAGGACCCAGGCTTCCCTCCCTCTGGCCAGCCTCAGGCACCCAGGACCTGGCCCGGCTTCGCCCAGCCAGCTGCAGCCACAGGGGACCATGGGCGAGCAGCTTTGCTCGGGCCGTAGCCACAGGCACTCAGGACCATGGGGCAGACAGCTTGTCCCTCTCTCAGGCCACAGCCTGGCTGGTCCCCATTCCTCTCTCATGAGCTCATTTGTGCCTGGCTGGTCCCCATTCCTCTCTCCCCAGTGTTGAGTGTCTGAGCAGTTCCAGCTCAAGGGGCGTGAGGGTATGACAACCATTTGCATATTATCTCTTTATTATATAGGATGTTATTCTTGATATTGTAAAATAAAATGTGTCACCATTTGGAAAATCTGCATAACTCATTCAATCAAC
The DNA here is from genome assembly GCA_026230045.1 of Corynorhinus townsendii. Classification (NCBI taxonomy): domain Eukaryota; kingdom Metazoa; phylum Chordata; class Mammalia; order Chiroptera; family Vespertilionidae; genus Corynorhinus; species Corynorhinus townsendii. The sequence goes on from JAPDVU010000012.1 coordinate 29,637,999, forward strand.
ATTTTCTAAATAACCAGTGCATGATGTTACAATATCATACACTAGCAAAAGAGCTCTTCAAAGTAAGAGACAAACCAATAGATTTTCTTTTAAGTCCTCACCTGAGGACATTTTTCCATTGATTTTTAGAGAGAGTGGAAGAGATAAGGAAAGACAGAGTGAAATATTGATGTGAAAGAAACACACTGATTGGTTGCCTCCTGCATGAGGCCCAATCAGGGCCCGGGCCAAGGAGGAGCCTGCAATTGAAGTTCATGCCCTTGACTGGAAACGAAACTGGGAACCTTTGCTCTGCAGGCCAATCAGAGCAATAGATTTTAATGTGACAGAGTGTGAAGATGTCAGATTCCACACTGCAATCAACTTGTAATAAACTATTATTTGTCCTGTTTTGGTGAAATATTTAAAAAAATATTCACAATAGGAATTATTAGCTCTTCAGTGAACATTATTTACAAAGTCACAATAATGTAAGCACTTTGTTGATTTTCAGTATTTAGAAGCAACTTATTGGCCTAATTATTGTTAGAGAACAGATGGTAAATAGTATCAACCTTGTCAATTCAATAGAGCAAATACAGAAGCCAGAAAGTGGGACATACACCTGGGGAAAAGAGATAAAGAATAGGGCAGGAGCACTAGTCCCCTACCTTACAAAAAGATCAAGCTGTTACATATAGTTGATGGAATAAGAATTTGATAGTGTTGGCATTTTATTAATTGCTGTAAAGAAACAACAATTAACAAAGCAAGTGTAATTCTATTGAGAGAATGGGAAAATGAGGAGAGAAAAGAATAAAAATTATGCAATGAAACGAAATCCTCATTTATTATCACAGAAGCAAAGAGATAATGTCAAAAAATCAAGAAATTTAAAAATATTACTTAAAAAATGAACTAACTATCAGAAGAAGCAGCTTATAAAAATTAGGAAGTATTGCTCTGGCGATGTGGCTCACTTAGTTGGTTGAGTGTCAGCCCATGCACAGAAGGGTCGCCGGTTCAATTCCCAGTCAGGGCACATACCCAGGTTGCAAGTTCAGTCTTCAATAGGGGTGTGTACAGGAGGCAACTGATCTATGTTTCTCTCTCACATCAATGTTTCTCCCTCTCTCTAAAATCAATAAAAACGTATTTTAAAAAATTAGAAAGTATTGCTTCTGGGGAGCAGGACAAGGCATGGGACATGGTGGAATAAGTTAGATAAAATATAACCAGTTAAATTTGAATTTCAGATGAAAAAAATAATACTCTTTTAGTGTAAGGATGCACATGTAATGTTTAAGACATACTAAAAAAGTAATTGTTGTTTATCTTAAATTCAAATTTAACTTGGTGTCCTATAATTTTATTTGTTACATCTGATAACTGCATGGATGGTGCTTTTGTTTTGTCTTGTTTTGTTCTAATGGCCCTTTTATATGTTTACATTTTTAATTACATGTTAAATTTTAATATTTTTTAAGAAGGAGGAGGGTGAAGGTAGACCAACAGTGTCCAATGCCAATGAGAGGGTGACTAGGTGAGGTTATAGGCGTGTCTATTGCATTTGGCACATGAAGAGCAATGGTGTCTTTGACAAGAACAGTTTCAGTGCAGAGGCTGTTTCAGTCCCGAGACTGTTTGGATTAAAAAGTGAATAAAAAGTCAGGAAGGGGGGGCGGTGATTATAAAATCAGAAAAGAGGAAAGTAAGGCACAAGCATGAGATTTGAAGAAAATCCTTGTATTACAAAGTAATGATACATTTTTCTTTCTATGTATCCCTCACATATTTTAATCTTTTTTTTTTGAGCTATCATATCAAATCTGTGCAACATTATGAAGGATATGAAATTCTAAGAATAATTTGGCATAAGTAAGGTTCTGACCTTCTGGTGGAGGATATTTGGAACAATATGAACATTCTTTATAGAAAGGAGGAAGTAAGTAAAAATATAATATAGTGATTTGCCAAATATTTCAATCAGATATGGAGCTGGGTGGGAATTTACAATCCCATTCTCATTGATAAAAGTCACCAAAGCAACTTAACTTCTTTCATGAGAACTTGGAAGTCTAACTCTCATGAAATTTAAAGCTACCCAGTGCTTGTACTGAGCACATAATATATGCAAGGTCTTGGGGACATACAAATATGCCGAAGACATAGAGCCTGCTTCCAAAGAGGAGAAGCTTTCAATACAGTGGCTGGACTAGTCAAACGTCCTCTGACTACCAATTGACTTGCTGGCGTGGTGCCAGATTGAAGACTACCCCTGCTGAGCTCTGTCCCATACACCCTTACCCTGACCCAGTCACTATGCTTCACTTCCCCCAAAGCTCCTCTCAGAACTGTATTTGAAGTGGCTTCTTTACCAAAAGATATAAAACCAACCTGACTCTTTTCAGCAGATTTTATAAAAAAAATGTCTGAACACGTTTTTCTCTAGTTGAAACAATATGCAAGCCATCCTGACATCTTTTAAGCTTTCCAAGTACTCTTTGTTCCCCATCCACTGTGTTGTGACTTTAAAAAGCCAGCTAATTTGTATTGCTGGAGTCACATATGTGTATGATGAGCCATCAATAGCTTTGAAATGAGAACTTATTAAAAACCCTTCAGTTATATTTCTCTGAGCAACACAGGAAGAGTAAAAAAAGAAATCCCTATCTTTTCATCTTTCATGGCCAATGACTCATCATTTCCTCTCCTCCTTGGAGGTTACCCTCCTTGTAACCTCATCTCACTTCTCTATCCCTTCTATGACCTCGAGACTCTGCCATCTTGAAAGCAGCAGAAAAAGGAGACAATAGCAGCAAGAGGTGGATGACGTTCCCTTTGTGTTGGAGGTACTTCTTCCGGGAGTAATCAGGTTGTCACTGAGGCCCTTGGGCCATGCTTCTTTCTCTCTGAGGCCAGTTTCAGCACCCTTTCCCCTATCAAACCTATAAGATGTGCAATGTATATGTTTGCTAATACTTTTGAGAGGAGGAGGAAATTATGTTGTACATTATGCAGTGAAAGCTTCCTTTATGTCCTCACTGATCATCTCAGCAATCCCCTAAAATGTCTCCCTACAGCAGCATCCACTTTTCCAGCCTCATCTCCCACTTAACCGCTCTCTTCTCAGCCCCTCACTCAACCAGGCTCTCTCTGTTCTCTCCCTTCGGACCCCTGAAAACCCAATTCAGATCATGTAAAACTACACACAAGGCAAACACTGATTAAACAAGAGCCCAAAAGAGAAGTATGCTTTATTAAGCAAACCAGGGTCACTTTGTATCCTTCAAGCCTTCCAGCGAGTAGCTTCCTTTCAACCACAGAGGTTATCAAGAGCAGTGTGGGTTCTAAGGATGGCTCTTTGCCGGAATACAATTACCAGTTCATGTGAAGCATTTAGGAAAGTAGGTCATTAAATGGTAACATATATGGATGTAATCCTTATATCATGAAGGAGCATTCCTCTTCTCCTAAATTCATCTTTTAGAAAAAATAATGAATGGTTGAAAGTCTTCTGCAAGCCTACTTGCTTAGAAAAATATTATTAAGCTTTGAACATCTCTTAATTTATGAATTTATAATATAATTGAAATCAGTGGGAAAGCTATAAAATGTTCAAATAGCTATAAAATGGACCAACCTCAACCTTAAATTTTTGTCCTTTAAAATAAAAAATGTAATATTGAAATACTGTATGATCAGAAATACATAAGGCTTCCATACCTCGCTCAGCTATATGGTCTTCTGGTCAGGAATTGAATGATCTTTGGGTTACCATCTCTGTTTCACACTGTTGGATAGAAATATCAGGTTACTACAACCTGGCAGTTTGGGGCTTTCAAAATATTTTTAAGGAATTAAAGATAAAAAGTTGATATTATGTGACTTGTGGAGGCATTTTTTAATGGTTCTGCTGCTGTCATGTCATCCCAACAGAAAGCTCTTCAGATTTGGTCAATATGGTGACACTACATCATTCTGAATTTTATATGAAAGACCACAGCATTATTTTCATTATAATGATCCTGCTATGATTATTTCATCAACCACTAACATTTGCAGTTAAACTATATGCAGACTTTGTTCTCTCTTATTTGTACATTCTCATAAAATATGTATGAAAACAATCAGAGAAAATGTCAAAATATCACCCTTTTTGAAACTTAGCAGGACTGACTCATGATGTTCAAAATTGAGTAACATATTGAATGGCTGAAAAAAAAAAACAGTCAAAGTCTTAAGATAACACGCTTAAGCCTGTGTGAATGGACAATGAAATCCTTATACAATGCCAACTAGTTGAAAGTGAAAGGTGTGATGTGACAGCTTACATTCTGTCATTATGTTATTAAATGTCTAAAACTATATATATATATATATGATTGATTGACCCCCTTTATCGTTATGAAGTGATGCTCTTTATTCTAATATTCTTTGCTCTGAAATCTCTCTTGATATTAATATAGCCATTCCAGATTTCTTTTTTTAGTGTTATATCATTTCCTATCCTTTTACTTTTAACCTGATTATGTCTTTGTTTTAAAAGTTTGGTCTTCTTTTTTTATACAATCTAATAATCTCTAACTTTAATTGGTATATTTATGCCATTTACATTTAATGTTAATATTTATATCTTTGGGTTTGAATCTGCCACCTTGTTCCTTGTTCCTATTTTGACCTATCTGTTCTGTGCTCCTTTTCTTCTGTCATATCATGGATTAATTTAATATATATATTCCTCACTTGAAGACATGTTTTTATTTTCTTTAATATATTTTATTGATTTTTTACAGAGAGGAAGGGAGAGGGATAGAGAGTTAGAAACATCGATGAGAGAGAAACATCGATCAGCTGCCTCCTGCACACTCCCTACTGGGGATGTGCCTGCAACCAAGGTACATGCCCTTGACCAGAATCGAACCTGGGATCCTTGAGTCCGCAGGCCAATGCTCTATCCACTGAGCCAAACCAGTTAGGGCTCTTTTTATTGATTTTAGAGAGAAGAAGGGAGAGAGAGAGAGGAAACTATCCATGTGAAAGAGAAACATTGACCGGTTGCCTCCCATATATACCCCAACTGGGGATGGAACATGCAACCTAGGTATGTCCTCTGACCAGAAATCGAAACCCCCACCTTTTGTTATAAGGGATGACATTCCAACCAACTGAGCCAGGGCTAATTGAATATTTTTGTGGTTTAATTTTATCTTGTTTTTTTACTTATTAGATATAATTCTTTGTTGTTATTTTAATGGTTGTTTTAGGATTTATAGTATACATCTTTATTTTATCATGGTGTAACTTTAAATAGTATAGAATAAAAATCTTACAATAGTTTTTTCCCATTTTCCCTCTCCTGGCATTTATGCTATTATTGGTATACAACTTGTGCATATATTATAAACTCCACAATACATTTTTTTTGTTTCAAACAGCTGATTATTTTTAAAGAGATTTAAATAATAAAAAAATTTCAACCCACATAGTTTCCATTTCCAGGAATTTTCATTCCTTTGTATAGATCCAGATTTCCATATAGTATCATTCTTCTGCATTAGGATCTTCTTTAACACTTCTTGTACTGCATATCTGCTGTTGATGGATTCTTTCAGGCTTTCTAAGTCTAAAAAAAGTATTTGTTTCACCTTCTTTTTGTTCTCCCAATAATTTTTTACATTAATAGACCGACCATGCTTAGAATTGCTTAAGTTACAGAAAATAAATAAGAAAATTCTCATTTATCTCCCCACAGAGTTTCCTCTATTATTGACATCTTACTTTAATATGGCACATTTGTTACAATTAGTGAAACAATACTGATACTCCATTATTAACTAAAATTCATAGTTTATTCAGATTTCCTTAGCTTTTATTGAATGTCCTCACTCTGTTTCAGGATCCCATCCCAGATACCACATAACCTCTAGATCTCAGGTTTCCTTAGAATCCTTTTAGCTGTAATAGTTTCTCAGATTGACCTTGTTTTTTATGACCTAGACAGTTTTGAGAGGTATTCATCAAGTATATTATAGGATGCTCCTCTATTGGATATTGTCTGAAACTTTTCTCATGATTAGACTGGGGTTATGAATTTTGGGGTAAAAGAGCACAGAGGTAAAGTGCCATTTTTATTACATCATATTAAGGATATATACAGGGTGTTCACCCCAAAAATGTATACACACTTTGAATAATTATTAATTTCAATAGTTTAAATCTGAAAAGAAAGAAACATCAATTGAGTTATCAGCTGTTAAAGTGTGTATACATTTTTTTGGGACACGATGTACTATAAATGAATGTGATTGATCACTGCGATGTCCTCCTTGACCACCTGGCTGAGGTAGTGTTTGTTAGGTTTCTCCACTGTAAGGTTACTCTTTCCCTGCCCCTTCCCATACTGTACTCTTTAGAAGGAAGTCATAATGCATAGAGCACACCTAAGGAATGAGGGCTTATGCTCTGTCTTCTATAAGGTCGAGTATCAATATCATTTATCATATAAGAGATCCTTCTGTATGAGAGATTTTCCTGTTCTCCCTCATTTATTTATTTGTATCAGTATGAGCTCATGAATACCTACTTTATATTTTCTACTATAATCTAATATTATCTTCTTCCTTCCTCCCTTCCTCCCTCCCTCCCTCCCTTCCTTCCTCCCTTCCTTCTTTCCTTCCTTCCTTCCTCCCTTCCTTCCTTATTTTGCTTTCGTTGTTCCAGCCTTGGCTATGCAGAGCTCTTTCAGTTGGCTCCTATGTCCCTTTAATATATATATCAATATGTTTATTTGTTTTTGAGCAATTACTTATTTCTGGCACTAAGAAATGCCAAGCTTCTTCAGGCTCATCCTCTATATGTCCTGTTCCAGTCCTAGAAACAGTCATTTCTTCAAAAAGCCCTGTTTCCTCCCATTGGAGAATGCCATTAGAAACCCAGATCAGGGTTGCTAGGTCTGCCCATGTTAATGGGATATCATTGCATTTAGATCCTTTCAGCTGATAGAACAAAGAAATATGTGTATACTAACATGTATATAACACATATCTATAAATATTTCTATTTGTAATTGTCTGTATCTACTGTAAGTCAAATTATGTACTTCTAATCCTCAATGAGACAAGAGATCCAGACTCCCCTGAAATAATAGATTTGGGGTCTATGAATTGACTTTGGTCTGAAACTAAGTGAGAAGCTAGATTGCCCATTGTGGTTACTCAGGTCAGGTTTTTGACAACCATACCTGGAGTTTCTGCATTACATAGATCAACCAACACTCTAGTCAATTGCCCATAGAGGGCGCTAGGGACACTGCAATCAATTAGTTACCACCAAAGATCCTGCGGGACAAAGCATTCTGGTAACAGTGCTTCCCTGTTGTCCTTTATGGTAGACGAGAGGCCCGGTGCACGAAATTCATGCATGGGCGGGGGAGGGGGGTGTCCCTCAGCCCAGCCTGCACCCTCTCCATTCCAGGACACCTTGAGGGATGTCCTGACCTGGCCGTTGGACATTCCTCTCACAATCCTTGATCACTGCCACCTAACTGCTCACCTGCCTGCCTGCCTGATTGCCCTTAACCACTCTGCCTGCCAGCCTGGTTGCCCCTAACTGGCTTCCCCTGCTGGCCTGGTCACCCCTAACTGCCTCTGCCTTGGCCCCTACCACCATGGCTTTGTCCAAAAGGTTGTCCGAAGATGTCTGGTCTTATTAGGATATTACTCTTTTATTAGTATAGATAGCTTCCCTTGTTTGGGGGGTTAAGTACTGACACTGGCTTCTGTTACTCTGGGTTCTCATCATCCCCATGGAATTTATGGAATCCATTTCTGTGGCAGTACCCCATAATCACACCCAGCCCACAAAGATGAGCAACCATAGAGTTTTCAAGGTTGCTGATACTCCTCTCTCTAACTTATTTCTCGATGCCTCAGTCAAGGGAGTACCTTCTGAATAGGATTGCCAGATTTAGCAACACCAGAGCAAAGAAAGATGCCCGTTAAACTTGAATTTCAGATAAATGACAATAACAAAATTAGTATGAATTTACCATACGTGTATTTCTGCTGTGACCCGAGTTTTCCCAAGGCCAGAGCTAGTTCACAGCTGGCAGGCAGAGTCTTATGGACAGGCAGGAAACTTTGAGTCAAGACTGTAAGCAGGAACTCCTCCACAGGAGTGTCAGCAGACTGAAGCCGGTAGGCAGGGAAACTGAACATAGGAAATCATGCCACCAGGATGACAGTGGTGAAGACTGGTGGGCAATGATCCACAGACCAGGCCATGCAAGGTTGAAGGTACATATCACTGCGTGACTTGCATGCTACTGGCTGCTGCAGGAGCAAGCCAAGAAAACTTTAAGAAACCAGAAATAGAAGCTGTTTCCTTCTGTAGTTACTCTCTTGCACCCTCTACTGGCAAGGGAGAAACACTTACAGGAGCCAGCTCCAACATCCCTGGGGGACAATGAAGGGTAGATTTAGAGCTGGATTTAACTAATACAGATACAAATGATAAAATTCTGTGCTGCTAGTATATGAATGGAACACCAAAAACACCAAAGTAGATTTAAATGCATTTTGGCACTTGGCATATGAAAAAGTAGGCATTTCAAATAAGTACAGGGAAATGGGTTATTTAAAAATTGGTGTTGAAAATAGCAGAAGGGCTGTTTGCAAAAATAAATTGAGTGAGATCCTTATTTTGCTTACTAATTTAAGGGAGAAACATTGATTTATTGTTTCACTTATTTATGCATTCATTGATTGATTCTTGTATGTGCCTTGACCAGAAATCAAACCCGCAACCTTGGCATTTTAGGAAGAAGCTCTAACCAACCTTATTTTACTTCTTATACAAAAATTCTCGGTAGATCACAATTTAAATATTCAAAAAATTAAAATATGAAAACATATGGGAATGATGCATATGTAAAATATCAGAGTAGAAAAGTCTTTTTAAGTATAATAGAAAACTTTGAAGTCATTAACAAAAAAAAAAATGTCTACACTAAAATCATATATAGGGTAAAATATTTTGAAAAGTCAAAAGAAAAATGACAACCCTAGCCAGTTTGGTTCAGTGGATAGAGTGTTGGCCTGTGGACCGAAGGATCACAGATTCAATTATGTTCAAGGGCACATAACTTGGTTTTAGGTTTTAGGCTTGATTCCCAGCCTAGTCAGTGATGCATGCAGGAGGCAACCAATCAATGTGTCTCATGTCGATGTTTCCCTCTCTCTCTCTCCCCTCCTCCTTCCCTTCCAGTCTCCCTAAAAGTCAATGGAAAAAATATCCTCTGGTGAGGATTAACAAAAAGAAATGAGAGAGAGAGAGAGAGGGAAATGACAACTGAGAAAAATGCTTGCAAGTTATCACAGATCAGATGAGGACATGGATCTGTGTAGGCTCAAGAGGTCTCACCAATGAACAGGGAGGGGAGGAGGGTCCTTGCCAAACTGTGTTCCTTTAAATCCAACTAACAATAGAATCTAGTCATTGCAGCAGGAGCATAACCAGTAAGCTGTAATCTTTGAACATTTTTTTAAAATACTTATTTTTATATAGGTAATACATGTAATATGGACAAAATTCACAAAGTTATCTACTAGTAAATGTAGACACAGTTGAAGTATGCCTTACCCCCACTCCCAACAATTCAATGCTCACCTCATTAGAGAAATCACAGATAAATCAGTAAGAGATAAACAATTAAATTATTTTCAAAATTACATGAAAAAATGATATAAATGGTCTGTAATATATAAAAATGTTCACTATAAAGGAAATATAAATTCCACTCATAATAAGAAAATATAAATTGAAATCACAATGAAACGCAAGTTCTTACCTCTTAAACTGAAGCACTGAGCAAAAAGTTGTGTAACACATTGTGATAGTAGGGGTGTGGAAAAATAACTCATCCATATTGGGTTGGAGTATGACACTACTTTCATCATAGGCAGTTTTGCAAAATTATTAAAATTACGTGGAAACATACTGTTCCATTCAGCACTTGTACTCCTACAAACTTTACTGTAGATATACTAGCACTCCTTGCACTATTGTTAGTGATAACAAAAGATTAAAAACTACCTCAGTGTCTGCTATGGTCTGTTTGTGTGTCAACGCCCTCCCCTCCCCCCGCCCCTTCATATGTTGAAATCCTAACCCCCAAAGAAGATGGTATTCGTACATAGGGTCTTTAGGAGGTGCTTAGGACATGAGGGTGGAACCTTCACTAAGGTCACTAATGGGGTTATTTTATTCTTATAAAAGAGACCTCACAGAGACCCCCTCACTCCATGTTACACATGAGGGCACAACAAGAAGCTGCCAGCAATGAACAAGGAAGAGGGCCCTCACTCGATCATGCTGGCATGCTGGCCTTGGACTTCCAGCCTCTAGAACTGTAAGAAATACATTTCTGTTGTTTCTAACCTGCCCAGTCTGTGCTATTGTATTATAGCAGTCAGTCTGAATGGACCAAGACAATGTCCATTAAGGGGATTGGTTAAGTGCTTATGATATGTCCACTCAGGGAATACAATGTGGCTCATTTTTTAAAATGAGGTGGCTTACTCCCATTTGGAATGTGGAATAATGTCCAAGAAATATTTTTAAGTGAAGAAAATCAAAGTGCAGAAAATATGCGTAGCATTATACTACTGCCATGAATATGTATATGTATCTATAAGCCTGGGGTCCCTGGAAGGAGACAAAAGAAATTGGTAATGGTGGTTTTCTCTCATTGAATTGTTGGGAGTGGGGGTAAGGCATCCTTCAACTGTGTCTACATTTAGATACTTTTTGAATTTTGTACCATATTACAGGTATTACCTATATAAAAAATAAGTATTTTTTAAAAAATGTTTGAAGGTTACAATTTACTGGTTATACTCCTGCTACAATGACTAGATTCCATTGTTAGTTGGGTTTAAAGGAACACAGTTTGGCAAGGACCCTCTTCCCCATATGAAGCCTGCCCTCCCTGTTCATTGGTGAGGCCTCTTGAGCCTACACAGATCCGTGTCCTCATCTGCTCTGCAGGTTTCTTTGCGTTTCACTGAGTGTTGGCAGCACTCCGTGCTGTTAGCGTCTGTGGAGAGCATTCATCTTAGAAGGTGTTGCTTGAATTTCTGAGCTATGGAGTGACGCAGGCTCAGTAATTACAATTTTGTAGTTATAATTTTAATTTAAGAGGCTCTGTTTCATCATACATTTCATAAATAATGCTTTCTTCTTCATAAGGCTGTCGCCTCTGCTTCTACACAGTGTTTGATATGCAAGAGAGAGACATGCTTTTATTCACCCCACAGAATCACCAAATACCTTAGTTTTATAAGCAATAGATGTAGTAAGGGATCCTCTTATGTCCTACCAATTAGAAGGAACATGGAACACTTTTGCTCAGTACCTTTTTCTTTATTTGCTTTGGAAATATAAAGGATGCCTCTCACAATGTATCAATTCCAGAGAAAAGGAGAATTGACCATATGGTCTTCAAAATCAACTTTTTCACTTAGATCTGCTCTGATTCCAAAGACTATTTTCTGAAGCTGATTTTGTTTTCCAGATTTTTTTTCTTTTTAAAACAGAACCCCATCCTGGTGTCCAGAACATATTTTGAGTTCAAGAGGATTAATACACATTGAAAGAAGGAGCAGCTTTTCCACCAGATACCACCTGGCTATAATGAAAGTCCTCCAGGCCCCAAGGCGTTCAACTAGAGAACACATTTGTTAAGATGCCAAGCTAAACATCATCTCCTCTGGGAAGCATCTACCCACTCACCCAAGCAGAGTTACTCTCTCTCCTTCCTTTGAATTTTTAAAATATGCACATATCTCAATAAAAACATGCATCACATGTATTATAAGCATTTTTATAAATATTTCTTCCCTCCCAATTGGACCCTTCCCTCTAGCTGAACCAGCAGCTAAGTATGTTGTTTAACATGATGCTTGGCCCATTGTCATCACTCTTTAATTAATAAATAAATGAGTGAGTGAATAAGTGAAATGGTACTGAGCCTCCTGAGAAGGAAACATTTAAGCAGGTGGACCCCTGCGTGAGTCAGGGAGAGGCCACTGAAAATAGGCTGCCTGATTTCTCCGGAGCCAGCCAGCCAGCCTAGAGGATGTGCAGAACAAATACAGGCGAGATCTTCAATCTCCCCACAGGATGGACAGGGCAGGAGGGAATACCTGCCCTCCCACAGGGTAACTGGTGCTCAAATCAAACCTAGAAATCCTCTATTCACCCTCTCTTTTAGTGGGAAACACTGTCTGTCTAGCGAGAATTTCAACAGACATATTCCCAACTGCCTTTAATATCATGACCTAAATATAAATATCATGGCAGGAGCCCATGAGGTGGGAGCACGATTTATTCTAACTGGAAATAGGGGTGGAAAACATCAGCCTTAGTATCCTCGATACTAGAGTGGGGTTGCCATAGCAACCAGCTGAGTCACTAATGAAAAACGAACAGTTGTGCTATGACTAGGCTGACATTCTGTGACATTCTCTTATTTTACTGTAGCTCTAATGATGTCTTCAGTAGGAATGAAAAAGAGAAAGTGTCTGACCTCTCTATTAAACCTGCAACTGCCTTGACGTGCTCTGCCTTTAGCCTAATGCATGTGAATTTCTGTGTGCAAATTCTGCCTTGGAGAAAAGCACTTTAGGAATCTGTCTGATTCATATATTAAACTTGTTGATACCATTGTTCCTTTAATGAGGTCCCTTCTCTTCCAAATTAAGATGGCAGTGCTGCAGATGAGCCTCAAAGCAAAATAGGAAGGGAACAGCATAGTGAAGAGATGCAACAGGGGCATGCTAATCCATCACTGATGACATGAAACTGAGGAAAACAACCCAAAGCAGTGTCTGCCCCTTCTTCAAACAGGATGAACCACAGGCAATTAAGCAAGACCTAGGACACTCTGCAAAGACAGGGGGCCCTACTGGATGTGGTCAGAAAGGTTCATGACCCACTGAACCTCTCTGTATTCACTGGTCGCCACAGTCAGAGCCCTGAGCTAGGCACTATGGGGGTTGCAAAGAAATGGTATCCTCAAGTCATTTGAAGTCTAAAGCTGAAGGAGGGGGTTAAAAGGATTAGTAACTTAAAGTGCAAACTACACATGACCCCCTATCATTGCCAGGAAACGTGCAGGAACCCGCACATTTATAATGCTAAGTTTTCAACACTGAGGTTGATAAAATAGAAAACTGTCACAACTTTGAGTATACAAGTGAAGCTTTAAAAATAAAACTGATCAAGACACTGTCGCTGAGTTTATAAAACAGTGAGAATGCTTTATTTATGTTTTTCCCCCCAAATGTACTTGTTTGCAAACATATGGACTTGTTTTAAGTCCAACATTGGGTTGCTTTCATCTGCACAAGAAGGGCCACAAGAACTGGTGTCAGCATTTGCTGCACACTATGTGGAAGTTTCTGAATGTGCGTGTAGGCATACACATCCCTTCATCGGCAGGAGAGAAGAGAGCTCCTTCAATATTAAACAGCCTTCCAGCATAGCAATCCAGCATAGCAATGCTTGACAAATTTTCTTCATCTATAACTTGAATCATGTTATTCTTCTCCTCAAGGTCTTATTTACCCTTTCACATGTCACTCTCCCGGCTCAGAACAGATGGTGGTTCCTCTGCAAAACAGATCACATCCAATTCTGCTGCCTGATTTGAAATGCCCTCCACGGTTCTGCCCCAGCATATCTAGCCACACATATAGCTAGTCCTCCCCAGCACCGACCTTCCTTCCTGTCTCCGGCCTGACCACAAAACTGCATTGCTGATTCTCACCCCACAGCGTTCTCTCTGCCTATGCAGTGCTAAGTTGTCCAGTGGGAAACAGCAAAGGCCACTTCTGAGTTCTCAGAATGGCTGCTGCTTTTGTAAACAGGCCTTCGCTCCCCTGACTACTCAGCATTTTCCTAACCTCTTCTCATTTTTTCTAACTTAATTGTTTGCCCCTTGAGAGAAGGCCTCACATCCTATCTTTCTTTTCATGTACATATTCTCCTAGTTCATTTACAGTCAGTCACGCCAGAATGCATTCATTCAATAAATATCTATGAACATTAGGCCAGGGTAGCTCAAAAGACCTGTGGGCATCTTCATGTGGGATATTTAGACTTCGCAGCGTCTGGAATGTAGAGAAGGGATGATGCTGGCGGGGCACTTTGGAACCAGACAATGGAGAGGATTGGAGACACCTAAAGATTTTATTATTTAATCAGCCCTGCTTTGGTGGAGCATCAGGGTCTCATCCAGGGGAGGGGACAGCAAGAAGGGCAGGTGACATGCTTTTTTCTTGATTTAACCAGAGCGGTTTTGCTTACATCTATTCTGTGGATTTAGATGTCTTGCACTTTGAGCTGAAATTTCTTTTGACATAAGGGCCCTTTTGACTGAACATTTGGAACCCTCTTTTCTGGGTATTGGAGAGCCTTTAGTGTTTGTAAGTGGGGAGGGACGAGCAGGTTTCGGCTCTGAGTCGAGACGGAACCCACAACAGAATTCAGTACATCACTTAGGCCTCTAGGGGCTTTCACACCAGCAGCATCATGTATCTCTGACAGATGTTCTTTCACTGTTTGCTAGTAAGACATAGAAGGTAAAGGTGGTTGAATTATCCCTTTAATCCTGAGAGGCTTTGGGAAAAAGTATTCTGTCATTATATTTTGTCTTCGTTTACCAAGCAATAAGGTGCTTCCTTCTCGAGTCTTTCTGTGCCTATTTCTTTTGTTTTCATAGGGGATGTTTACTTTCTTGGCTTGTCACACAAGGGAGTATTTTAAAGGACTGGTAGAAGACAAGTAAAACGGATCTCCATCAAAATGTATCTATATCTAGGTAGAATATAGTTAACAAAAGCCAAGCATACTAGTAAGGGACAGTGGAAAGGGAATAACAATCAATAGCAAAGGCCGATTCTGTGCTGATTTCCATGTGTGAGAAATCAGCACAGAATCGGCCTTTGCTATTGATATTGAGTCAGAGCCCAAAATAGAAGAGTGGCTGGTGCAACACAGCAGCCACCCTGCACAGACTAGGTCTCTGATGCCGCACTCCAGAAACAAGCCTAAGGCTGCCACCTCCTCAGCTGCTGCTGTTACACGTTTTAGGCTAATGAGTGGAAGAAACTCCCTGAGGGTTTCTAGGTGCCAAACCAATAGAAACACCTTTCATTTTATAGAATGCCTCTCTGCTGAAATAGACATTAAAAAAAAAATTCCTAATTCTTCAGCTCCTGAAAGAAACAGGCACAACAAGAGAGACCTCTCATTCATAGCTCTGTTTCTATCACAAGAATGTGACATGTGTGGCAATCAAGAAAAAGCATCATGTCAGAGTCAGAAGCATTCAGGCTTGGAAGTTAGACGGTGCTATGTTCGAATTCTGGCTCGGCCACTTGAAGACAGAGGAACAAAAATTAGGAATAATTATCTTGCTCCCTGGGGCTTCCACACAGAAAGGAAAGTCCACTGGGAAACCCACTGAACACCGTATCTCTGAGACCTAGAGGCCACTCCCATCCTGCTGTCCTTGTAAGCCACATCTCTCTGCACCTATCACCCTGCTCCAAACATACCAGACTCTGCATGTCCCCCTCCCTGAGCTCCCATAGCACGCTGCTGAGTTCTACATCAATCTTCAATTTCCTTTATTTTGATTAACTTCTTCTTGTTCCACTGCTAACTTAGGAATGATAGAATTTAGAGACTAAAAATCTCAAAACAGCAATAAACAAGTCATGAATATTGACAATACAATCACAGCTCCAGTATAATATGCCGTGGTGCCTATAAAACACCCACGGTGATTGAATTCTTCATTTGGACACCCCTCAGCACTGTTTTACTGTTTGAACAGAACTGTTTGCTGCCTGCCTACCCTCTTCCATGTGCCCAGAGCAAATTACTCCTATGAGTCAGTAAACTGGACAATCTGATTATGACCCTGGTTTGACATTCTGCCTCACCTATTTCATTTGCTGAACACACATGGCACCTGGTTCTCAATCACATTTCTCCGTCTAAGACCTTCCCAGTCTAATTCCATCTGAATGACATCACAGGGACAGGTTGCATCCTCAGATAGAACAAAAATAAATGTATATATAGCCGGATCTAAAATCGGTGGCTCACTTGGGAATGTTGAACA
This sequence comes from Corynorhinus townsendii, assembly GCA_026230045.1. Lineage (NCBI taxonomy): Eukaryota > Metazoa > Chordata > Mammalia > Chiroptera > Vespertilionidae > Corynorhinus > Corynorhinus townsendii. The sequence goes on from JAPDVU010000012.1 coordinate 29,654,173, forward strand.
GCACTGTGGTTGAAAACCACAAGTTTATGAATTTGACTGCCTCACAAGGCTGTGAAATCCTTAAGGGTCTTGGGAAAAATGATTATGTCTTGTTCTCCACTGAATGTCATGTGCTGAGCAGATGTCCTGGTCTTCTATTCCCTTACCCCCTCCAACTGTAGCTGACCTAGGCATCAAAATAAGGCTTGCACGGGTCCCTTGGCTGAAAATACAGCCTGCTTGCTGCTAGTCTCTGCACTTTGGACAGGCTTACTGTTTCCTCCATCATGTGCCAGCCAGGAGAACAGCTGTGAGCCTGTCGGAGCCAAGAGGAGCTCTGTATTTGTCCACCAAGTGTCTGTACTCCTGGGGAGTATGGCTCATAGCACCATGCACAGCCTGGTGGGAGTTGGTGAGGCAACAGGAAGAAAGGTTAAATGAATGGAAGAGTTGGTGAGACAACAGGAAGAAAGGTTCAATGAATAGCAAGTGTGCTCAGGACAGAATAGAAACAAACTGGGCAGGGAGTTGAGTGGTGACAGAAGTAAGTTACCTGATGACTAATATGGGGGAAGGACAAAAGCTGTGAAACTGAAGGACAAGGAGGAGCAACACATGGTGTAGGTAACTGCTTTGGTTGCTGAGTCTATCCCATCAGGTGATTTTATTTTATTTTTATTTTTTTTATGTTTTATGGTGTATGCCCTTGGATTGTGCACTGAGTGTGATGACTCAGATGGTTAAGAGCCAGATGGTCTTCTACCATATCTCCATGGGCGTCCCCAGAAGGGCAGAAATTTGAATTTTAAGGCATTTTCTGTTACCATAAAACTTACTTTTTCTTGTTTTTTATTTTGTCTATTTATGCTTTTTACAAAATAACAAGCACAGATTGTAAATATAAATGTACAGTCTGATGAATGTTGACAACTGTGCCAACCCATGTATCTTGCACTGAAAACAAGATAGAAAATATTGACATCAACTTAGACAGTGCCCTTGTGCTCCTTCCCAGACAGTCCCACCCACTACTCCCTCAAGCAACCACTATTCTAATTTTCTTCATAGTAGGTTACTTTAGCCTGTTCTAGTACGTCATAGAAATGCAATCATATAGCACATACTCTTTGTTTTCTGGCCTCTTTTGATCAGCATGATGCTTTGGGGATTTATTTGATGACTTACGTATTAGTTTTTCATAAAATACTAACACATAACGCATTTTTATTGCTGAGTAGTATTCTACTGCAAATATACAAAATTTGTTATCCAAACCCTCATGTATTTGCTCATTTTCTAATCGAATTGATTGGTTTGGTCCTATTAGATTTTAACAGTTCTTTATGTACCAATCCTATATTGACTATATGGCCTATAGATGTGTTCTCCCATCATGTAGCTTAGCTTTCCAATGAGGGCTTTCACAAAGCAATAGCTTTCACATAGCAATATCTTGATGAGGTCCAGTGTATCGGTGTCTCCTGTTATGGATTGAACATTCCGTGTCAAGTCTAAAAACTCTTTGCCTGCCCCTAGATTCCTAAAATTTTATCCTGTTGGGTTTTTTCCTAAAATTTTTATAATTTTACACTTTACATTTATGTCCATGCTCCATTTTTTTGGTTAGTTTTTAATGAGGTAAAAAGTTTAAGTCAAGTTTATCTTTTTTTTGCCTATGAATATTCAAGGACTCTAGCACCTTTTGTTGAAAAGCTATAATTTATCTATTAAATTATTTTTGCACCTTTGTCAAAAACTAGGTCAGCATATTTGTGTAGGTCTATTGCTGGGTTCTCTATTATGTTCAGTTGATAAATGTGTCTATTCCTCTCCCTATGCCTTTCCAAATAAATTGTAGAATAAGCTTGTCTATTAAATAAATACATATATACATATAAAATAAATAACCAGCCTTACTGGGATTTTAACAAATTGCATTAAACCTTTAGATCACTTTTAGGAGAATTGGAATTTTTATTGAGTCTTCCAAACCAGAAACACAGTAAATCTCTCCATTTAATGAGGTCTTTTTAATTTTTTTATCAGCATTTTGTAATTTTTAGCATGTAGATTCAGTACATATTTTGTTAGGTGTATACTCTAGTAGTTTATTCTCTGGCATAATCAAATGGTATAGTATTTTTAATTTCAGTTTCATATGTTACTCATATAAAAATGAGATTCCTTTTTATGTGTTGTTCTTACTGAACTCACTTAGTTCTAGGAGGGTTGTCTGTTTTTGTGTATTTCTTTGGATTTTCTACATAAACATTAAGACATCTACAAGCAGAAAAAGTTTCATATATTCCTTTCCAGTTTGTATGTTTTTATTCCTTTTTTTTCCCCAACTTATTGCAGTATTATGTTGAATAAGAGTGGTGAGTGAACATCCTAACCCTGTTCCTGATTTTTGCTGATGGTGTTTGGCTAGTTTCAGAGGGACTCCCCTTCAATCTAGGGGAGGAATGAGCCTACCTGGGCTGCCTCCATTGCTAGCTTGGGAGCCAGGAAATACTAAGTCTGGGTTACCGTCTTCTGTTATGTAATAAGGCCTGCGAGATACCCTGCCATTGTGCTGTTTCTCCTGTCTGGACTCCCAAACCAGTGTGCCTTCTTCTTACCAGTTTTCAGAGTTTCCTTTGGTTATCTTCTGAGTTATTTCCAGGGTTTATAGATGTACTTTGTAGGGATGAGCAGGGAAAAACAGGTCTCCATTATCTTCTTCACATTGGAAGTAAAATGTACCTTTAAAAGAGGAATTATTAATAAATTGAGTCCATTCCATTAAAAAAAATAAAAGAGGAATTATTTTTGTTTCTCAACTGTGTTTAGTAATTCTAGGGACAAAGCAATTGTTGCAGTAATCGTTTCCAGACATTGCTAATTTGAGGTACTAACCCAACCCCCAACTTTCTTCTGGACTAGATGCCTCATTCTGGCCCAGAAGCAGATGGTAAGGATGAAGGGTCAGTAGGTGGTTGTTTTGAAAAAAAGCAATGAGGTCACTCAACCACCACCACACGCATAAATATCTTCAGTTAAATGTTGTATATTATTATACTGCCCTCTTTGTCCTTCCCCTGAAGGCTTATTGTCATATTCATCTTAATTGGATTTAATATGTCCATAAGACAAAAGGAAGAGTAGAGGGAATTATCAAGAGTCTGATCATACCTTTTTATTCAAAGTTTTAGATACATTTTCCCCAAAACTGAGTAATGAGAACCTCTACATTAAAATCCAGATTCAATATTTAAATAACATATCACAAATCAAAATTATGGGTTGAAATGAATACAGTGAAATTTATTGGGAATAAGGGTAATATCTTTTATTTAGGTACAAAGTGTTCATTAATAGATACACAAATAGGGAAATGGTTTAACAATAGTTTATTTGAAGGCAGAACAAAGAACTTAGTTACTGTGACTGAACTACTATGGTAATCCTATATAATAAAAGGCTAATATGCAAATCAACCGAACGGTGGAACTACTGGTCACTATGATGCGCACTGACCACAACGGGGCAGATGCTCAATGCAGGAACTTCCCCCTGGTGGTCAGTGGACTCCCACAGGGCGAACACCTCTCAGCCAGAAGCTGGGTTCACGGCTGGTGAGCGCAGCAGTGGTGACAGGAGCCTCTCTCTCCTCCACGGCAGTGCTAAGGATGTCCAACTGCCAGCTTAGGCCTGCTTCCCATGGGGAGTGGGGCTAAGTCATCAGTCAGACATCCCCCAAGGGCTCCGGGACTGCGAGAGGGCGCAGGCCGGGCTGAGGGATCCCCCTGAGTGCATGAATTTCATGCACCGGGCCTCTAGTCTTACTATAAATATCAGAGCCAGGGGCAAGAATTAAAGACCCTTCATGCTCTGTTACAGTCTTTCTCAAGTCTTAGTATGTATGAAGATTACCTGGGTACCTTGTAAAACTGAAGCTTCTGATTTAAAAGACCTGGAGTAGGGCTTGAGAGTCTGCAGTCTAACAACTTTCAGGTGATGCTGGTCCTAGTCAGTGGACCACACTCTGAAGCCCTACTGTGCTGGTCACTTTTAAGAGATATTCACTTATGAGCCAGCAGCACATCTTATGAGAATCATTGAGAAGCAAACTTGTAAGGCAGGATAGAAGTTAAAACATAGTTCCATGAGTAACAGTAGAAAAATCAACCCTAATCCACCAAGAGCTCTTTCAAATTGGTAATATAAACGAACCAAAGAAAACAGGTAAGCAATTGAACAACAAATCACATAAAACCCAAATACAGATAACCAATTAACATTCAAAAAGATGTTTCACTTTAGTAGTGATCATGGCATGCCAATTAAAACAACAATGTGATATCATTTTGCTCCTGAATAGGCAAAATTTAAAAGCTTGGTAAAATCCACCCTAGCTGGTGTGGCTCAGTGGCTAGAGTATCATCAACCTGTGGACTGAAGGGTCTTGGGTTCGATTCCAGTCAAGAGCACATGCCCTGGTTGTGGGCTCAATCTGGGTTGTGGGCTTGATCCCCAGTAGGGGGCTTGCAGGAGGCAGCCAATCAATGTTTCTTATCATTGATGTTTCTGTCTCTATCTCTCCCTCTCCATTCCTCTCTAAAATCAATAACAATATATTATTAAAAAATAAAAACTTGATAAAATCCAATGGGAAAATAGGCATTATCATACCCTATTGTCATGTTGGTGGAGCATGAAGTACCACAGTCTTTTTAAAAAGTAATCCAGCATTAGCTATTAAATTAAAAAGGGTGCACATATACTTTGACTCCATAATTCCACTTGGAGGAGTCTTTGCTGCTGAAATAAACCTAGATTTATGGATATGCTCACAAAAATGCTTAGTGCAACATCATTGAGAAAAACTGGATGTTCACCAACTAGTGATGGACTGTGTGTCTTGTGTAATGTTAGAGAGAACTTGCTATAAACTCCTGCCTCCCAAGGGTGGAATGATAATATAGGAGGCTTCTTACACCAGAATGACAGTCAAAGGCCATCAGAAATGCTATTTAGGAAATCCTGTGGAGGCAAGACATTGGTCTGCATGAGTTCCAAGTTTCCTTCCGACTATAAAATGCTCTGATTCTATCCACGGGGCACAGTGACCCTTAATGAAAGAAAGAAGAGGAAGGGAGGTGAGTTATCTGCCCCATTTTTGTCTGCTTTCCTCATTGTATAATTGGGACTTTGGGAGCAGGTTTAAGAGCTGGAATATTTTCATTGGCATGTACAGAGGCCACAGTCTAAAGCTGTTTCATTTAGAGACATAATAAATGAAGAAGAAAACTGGTTATTGGTTTCTCTGTCCCTAATTGTTGAAACAAGATCCCTGTTTCAGGAATGCCTCCTTTATATTCACAGTCACTAACGGAAAGTGACTAATTTGTGACTGTGCAGGGACACAGCGTCAAACACCCTGAGCATATGGATAAGTGACTCTCTGTGTGTCTAAGATCAATGAAGCCTGATGCCTGCTGCTTTGCCTGTGCGTGGGCCAGCATAAATGCTGTCTGGAAAGGGAGCCGGCATCCCATTACACACGGGTATGGGGTGAGGCCTCCATTTCCCTCCTCACTGGCTTGCACATTATGATACTTCCTCAGAGGTGCTTCTGGGCCCAGCAAGCATTTGTTTAAAATAAGTTTTAATAATTATATTTTTTAACAATTTAAATAGTTATTTTTAAAACTGTAAATAAAACCTAACCAGCAAACAATTCAAATGTGATGGATATATGCCAAATTTTAACATTTGATTGTCTGTTTAGAAAGTAAATATCAATGTCAATGCTTAAGATAAGTTCATATAAAAAGTACTGTTTTGCTTGATCTATGGTACAATATAATATTTTCTTTGAAAAATAGAAAATTGTACTGCTATAATGTTTTATAATCACTGCCCCAAATAACAAGTTAGGGAAGACGGAAAAGTGAAAGTGGAATGAGTGAAGCCTGAGAAATTACTATTAGAATAATAAATTCATATATATCTCAGATCTTTCAATAGTCCTCACCTCCTTCTGAACATCCCACCTGAACACAAAAAGCTCTCTTTTTTGCACTTGAGAACACTGGAACCTATTTTGTTTCTTTTCAGAATCTGAGATAATGTTCTTTTTCCCTCATTCTTAGGTTTTACTGTCATTTTGAGGGAGCAGGGATTGGACTGGGAGTTGGAGCTGAGTTGAATGTTGGTGATAAGGGTTAATGTGATGACTTGCATGACTTTCTGTTCAAAGGGAGGGGGTTCTTCTCAAAACATTCAATTCTTTTTCTATTGCAAACATATTTTGAGAAATTAAACGAACCAGGAAACTTTCCAGCGCAGGTTCTGGAGTTTGAGCACCTAGGTTCAAATTCTAGGTTCCCCATCAGTAACATCCTTAGATGTGAAATAAAGAACTATCTGGAAGGTTTTATTAACCAAACTTTTAGAATCTATTGTAATACTTTGACAATAATTAAATGTCTTTTCAAAAATAAAACAGTAGCTAACATGGAAAACTTCTGTGTCAAGCACTACGTTAGGCACTTTACATACACTGTCTCATTTATGTCTCACTAGCTCCCTATAAAGTACATGCTTTTATTATTCCATTTTACAGATGAGAAAATTGAGGCTCTGCGAAGTTAATTATCTTCCCCAAGGTCGCACAGCTACCAGGTACCAACTAGGTCTTTGAGAACTAATAAGAAGACAGGTCAATAACTTCTTGAGAATTACCTTTCCGTTTTCCCCGTGTCTAGAAATAAATTTTTATATCTGGTTTTGATAATTTGAGATTATCCAGAAAGATTATAATATCAAGAAATACTATAATGTAAATGAGTCAAAACTTGCTTTGCTTAAACAGAAATGTTATATCCATAGGTGGACGAGGAAGCCACATCTCCCAGCCTAGAAGTTGAATGTCATACTAAGCAAATCAGAGACAAGATCTTGCTGCAGCAACAGTGTGGTGAGCAGCAGCTCTTCTGGGTAAGTTATTAATCTAGTCATCAACATGGCAGACGGCTCCAATTCATGAAAGCAACCATTTACTGGAGGCTCCCACTGCCATGATAGTTCTGACCCTGCAATCAGAATCAAAAATTGCGTTTCACAGGGGTTGTGTATTTCTTTCTTTTTTTTTTTTTAAACAAATAGAAGGCAACACCCTCCACCAGCGAGAAAGATTACTACTTGCTTTATTGCGATACTGGCTTTATGATGGTGGTCTGGAACTGGAACCACAATATCTCCACAAGGTATGCCTGTAAGTAGTTCCAGTATAAATTACTACAAGTTCATCAGGGGTTAATGCAGGAAAGATAGAGAAGAGGAATAAAAATCGCTACTATTCATCAGGTATCTACTATGTGTTAGCCAGGCACCATGTTGAGCCCTCTCTATAAGTTATCTCATGAAAACCCCAAGTGAACACCCTCAGGTATTTTTATCTCCATATCACAGATAAGGAAATAGAAGGTAAATTAGACTGCATAGCATGTTCAAGATCACCAAGGTAGGAAAACTACCTTCAAACCCAGGTTTATTAGGTTTAAAGACTATAGTCTTTCTACTGCTTCAAGCTGCCTCAGCTATTACTGGATGCTATTTGTTTCTATAATTGTTATGGTTATTTAAGCAGTAGAGTTTTGTTTGCAGAAAATAAGACCCTCTTTCTCAATTCACCACTTCTGCTAGGAAGGTTCGTCAAGTAGCTCTTAGCTCTGAAAAACAAAATTGACCCATTAACAGCAGCCTGTTACAGCTGCAGGAGCCATGGCCTCTGTAGCGCAAAAGGTCTATAGCAGGTGCCTGCAATCCTACACAGCAAGGTAATAATGCATTCAGTCATTCCAAGAGTAAAGAGGCAGAATTGAGAGTGGCTCACTGGGAAGGGGAAAGAATAGTTATGTTGGTAAGAATAGGAAGGAACAATAAGAAATATTATTTCTTGAATGGTTGCTACTCATTAAGTTGGTAAATCGTTTGAGTGTCATCTCTGTGAGAAGTGAATTGATGGGGCACAGAAGGAAAATGATTGTTGCTTTGTTTTTAAAAGGGCATGTGACTTGAGCAGAAAGAGGGGTAGAAAGTGGGTAACTAATAAGAACATTAGACAAATTAATCATGATAAATAATACATTTATTGACAACTTCAGTGCCTCGAAGATGTTCCAAGGGCTTTTAATTTCAAGTGATAGTCAGTTGTATTCAAGTCCAGAGGAAATGGCTGATTGAGAAACGTGGAAGATCGTTAAATTCCCAAGACTACCAAGGTAAGAGTATTCTTTATTTTTGTTCTAATTGTGCATGGTATTTAAATAAGGAACCTTATGGAAGTTCTGTTGAGCTGTTTCAGAAGAGCCTTTATTTTTATGAAAAGTAGTCTTTCTTACAGGTAATAATTCTTGTGAGAGCACATATGCAAAGTGCCTAGCACAGTGCTTACCACGGGGTAGCTCAGCTCTCTTTCCCTGGTTGGAACTCGAGCTGTTCAGACACATTGCATGATCCTGCACCACCTGGGTGTAATTACCTGGGCTGGAATCACTTCAGAGAAAATAATAGCTTCAGTTTCTAGAGTGATATTTCTTTCATTTACCAAAAGCTTTACAATTAAAGTAGATAGTACAACCTATGCTAACTTCATATTTTCTTCACAAAAATAAGGTATCAGTTCACCAGGATTTGTCATTTGATAACTATAGTGGTCTAAATCTAATTCTGTCAATGTAAATAAGAAAAAAAAAGGTGTCTTTTTACCCCACTGGATGGAATTACAGTGAGGTGGCTTGAAAAATGATTTATGTTCAGATCCAAGAGAGTAATCAATTTACACTATGAAGCATGAAATCCGATTGCCCTTTTCTCTAATGTAAAACACCATGTACTACAATTTATTGACCATAAAACTACTCATCCATAGTCAAAGCATTTCTTTTATAATTTCTCTATGCAATCTCCAGAGAAAGGATTGATGTAAGATTGATCAACTATTTTATTTCATCTAGAGAAAGCCCCACCCACCCTTTTTCAGCTCTCCATAGAAGGGAGGCCTCCGTAAATTGGTGATGGAATTCTGCAGTTCAGTTTCATAATTTATTTCATTCAAATGCATAGTTATTTTTTAGGCCTCCAGAATAATTAGTCTTCCCACATAAGTATTTTTTATTCCCTAAGTTAAAGTTTGACAACACTTTTCTTTTTCAGCTTCTTAAGGTTATTGCTACAACTACCCTGCCTTCCAAAGACATGTTCATTCAGAAAACAATTATTTCACTTACATTACTTTAGAGATAGTAGACTTCTAAATAATGTCCAGTTCTCTTTCTATTAATAAATGTATATTTAAATGTCTCAAATGATGCTTATATTACAAGGATTGTTAGACTAAATTGCCAAATGATTAATAAACTTTTCAGAGAGGTTGAAGAAAGGTGTTTGGATTTTATATAAGTAAATATTTTCATAAAATTTTAAAAAATTTTTATAATTTGAATTTGAATAGGAATATAATTTATTTTAAATTTCATAGCATATCAATGCTTTCTCTTCAAAAACTGGTATGTATAAAATTAGAACATTTACATTTGTTATTTTCAAAATGCTGGGATTTGGGGAATTCCTTTCCTCTTTCAAAGAAATTATAATGCCACTGAGTTTATCTTAAATGCCACTTTCTGCTTTATCTAAAAGTCATTTTTACATTTGCCTTTAAATTTATTTCCATTTATAGTCTCCAAATCTGCATTCATTGACAGCTGGGCAGAAACAGTAACAGTTTCTAGATCAAAAAATCTTAATCACAATCTGTGGAGAAAAGGATATTTTGTTTAAGTTCAAGTGATTCTTTTAATAGTTTCTCTACATCAAAGGTCCAGGAGAATATAATAATTTTAACATAATTATGCATTTCTTTGAGTACATTCAATCTAGCAAAAACATCTCGATAAATGATCAGCTCTCACCTTTGTTTTGCAAGGGTCTTCCTTTGATTACAAACAAAAACAAATTTAATAGTTTTTTGCATTCCAGGCAAGTGTTCCTTATAAGAAGAATTGTTCATAATAATGACTTTAAAATACGTTTTAGGGTGTTACCAAGAACAACAATTTGAACCTAATCTAACATATTGGATGTGCAAAACTAAACCAAGGCAGTTTTAGTCAAATAGAAAAGTTGGACTTTACCTGCAATTCGAAAGAGGCTGTCTTATACTGTTTCTGGTTTGATATTCCGGTAACTAATATTAGAAGTCAGAACGTTTTATGAGTTTTATACGTTTTCTAAGTTATATTAATTTTTTTTTAATTTTTCAGAGCAAGTTGTATTAATGAATCACCCAGCTCCTTGTTACACCAAGTATGGTCCATGAACCACACTGGTGTCTCCTGGGAGCTTGTTATAAATGCAGAATCTCAGACCTACTGAATCAGAATATGCGTTTTTAATGAGATCCCAATGCACTGCATAAGCATATTAACATTTGAGAAGCACTGAGCTAGTTAACATTGATACTTGGAAGGACTTACAGAGCTTCCTGCCTTACGTGCTGAGGCAAGATGCTGGGCTGCAAATGTGTTGCAGGTGCACTCAAGTAAGGGCTCCCTCAGCCCTCAGCAGATGGGTCGGGACTGACACAATCGGAACCCCCTACAGTTGCAAGTGTCCTTGTCCATTAGCCCCTGCGTGCCATACAGATATTATCATTTTCTATGTGTGCTGCTACATGAAAAAAGGTAGCAGACCACTGCTCTGATGAATTAGATTTAAAGGGTAAATGTTTTGATGGGGAATATTTTGATGGTTGGGACACAGACAGATGTAAAGTGAGGAAGCCAGGATGAGACTGGAAATTTGCTTCAATTTTCTGGCTCCTTGAATAATAAGTAGAACTTATGCAACAACTAAACGATGTTGGAAGAATAGTTCCTGGTTCATAGATTTTATTTTTTCCCCTAGCTCTGCTTTAAGATAAATCAGCATAGTCAAAAACATGCTTAAAATTCTTCAGCAGTAAATCCTTGGTAATGGCAACAGAATAATAGTAGGATATAGACCAAATTTTAAAATAATATTTATTTTAGCCATATTTGTTAAAGCATTTGTCCAGGGCTTTGAGGAGAGAAATTATATAAGAATCTAACTCTATAGCAATTGTGGTTGCTATAAATGACATTGTGCTTTGGTTAATATTTTCACTTTCATTCCTCAATATGAGTCTGCCTTTCTCACTGATTTTTTTAAAGGGACAAAATTAAAGAATCCCTGTCTGAGCTTCTCTCTTGTAGCACAGCAATGGTTTCAAATCGGTTTCTCTTGCTATAGTTTCCCTCCTTCAAGCCCATCATTCACATAAAAAAAAAAAAGGCCCTTTGCAAATACAAATCATTTTATGTCACTTTTCTGCTTATACTATCCAGTGACATTGCATAGCTTTCTGGATCATTTAAATCCCCCCATTTGGCACTTACATGCCTTTAAGACTCCTTAAAAGGATGGCACCATCTTTTACTTTTAGGATCCAGGGCTCATATTTACCATGGTTATGAGGGCCACATCAGGAAACAACATGAAAAATACTTCCAGAACACCTTTTAATTTCCAGGCTTAATTTGAATTCTTAAGATTTTCTAAATATCACAGTCTGACCAGGAATTTACCCATTTGCCCTAAGAAAGAGAAGACAAGGTTAGATAGTAAGCATCTATATGAAATGCTAATTACAGAAAGGACAATAGAGAAAATACTGTCTTTTTGTAGAAACCATGCATCTGGGGCCTGCTATCAGGAGATATTTATACAAACTGGAATTGCTCCCAAGCAGGCCACGTAGGTTACCATCCCAGCTCCATAAAGTGCCTAGGGAGCTCCTCTCATTACCACGGACTGGAGACTTAGTCCGTATCTCTTTCAAATAATGTCAGCAGCAGCCACGACAGCCTGCACCTTCCAACATCACCCTCCTTCATTAGTGTGCTCTGACTCACCCTCCTCATATCCGACCCAATAAACCTTTCACTGGGTGATTTATTTTTCCATGTACTGAGTAGCACTGAAGCCACTGCCTTCTTTCTTCCTTCTTTATTTTCTACCAAATCACTATCAAGTGTTTCCTCTGGGCAAGGACATTCATATAGGCTATTTTATTTATCATATTTTTAAACTTTAAATTGCAGTTGACATACATTATTATATTAGTTTCAGGTGCATATAGGCTATCTTATTTAGGCCTCTTGGTAACGCTGTTGAGTAGACATCACCCTCTATAAATGGGAAAAGTGAGTATCAAAGCAGTTGTGTGGTTAGGCAACAGTATTGAGTCATCCTGATGGGCATCCAGAGGGATGGGGAGTAGGGGGAGAGCGGGAAGGAGAGGGAGAGATGGATGGAGGAAAGCAGAGAGGGGCCAGCAATCTGCAGTACAGTTAGCTGAGCCCCATCTCTGCCTTTCCTCCAGATCAATACGACTCCTCACATTCCCCAAGTTCTACGCCCAGAGACTAATTTTATGAGAATTCATTGTAATAGAAACTTGAATAACCTACTTCATGAGAATTGGTTGGACTTTCTGTCCAGACAGGGCAAAACTGTAGTGCAATTCTATAAATAAGCTGTGATTCCCATGCCTAATGAGAGCATACAGTCAGCCTGAGGGAAAATACACTCTATCTGTGCTGTCAATTTCTTTTTGTCCCAAATGCAAGAGAAGTGGTTTTGTTTTCTGCCTTTTCCCCATATACTTCTCTCTATCCAAGTTGGGGTAGGGCCCCAAATCTGCCTACAGCCCAGCCAGTTTCCCTGTTCCCAAACTACACCCTGGGCAGGACCAAGAAGGACTGTCATGTCCTACCTACCCAAGCACCAGGTGAAACCAAACTCCTCCCCACCTGCCCTTTCTCTAGGGCAGCAGCCTTGATTTCTTCAGGAGAATAAGCAATGGCCTGGTTCTAACCTCTTTCTTCCTCTCCGTGGCTTCTAAGCTGTGCCACAGGGGCTGGTGCCACAGGACAAACCAATGAACACAGCTCTGCTTCTGTTTTTCTATGAAAAAGGTGACGATCACTGTTGTAGACCTGAATGCTTGTGTCCTCCCAAAACTCACAGGTTGGAACCCTACGGTGTGATGGTATTAGGAGGTGATAGCATTAGGAGGTGGGACTTTTGAGAGGTAATTAGGATTAGATGGGGTCATGAGGATGGAGTCCCCATTATGGGATTAGTGCACTTATTAGAGTCACGAGAGAGCTTGCTTCCCCTCTCTGCCATCTGCCATGTGAGGAGATAAGAAGTCCACTGTCATAACCCAGAAGAGGGCCCTCATCAGAACCTCATGCTGGCACCTGATCTTGAATTTCTGGCTCCTGGTACTGTGGGAAACAAATTTCTGTTATTACCTACCCGTCTATGACATTTGTGTTACAACAGCCTGAGATGCTTGAGACAATCACTGAGCCACAACTTTGTGAGACTTTTAGCATTATGGTTATGTTTATAGAAAAATCTCAAGTTGTCAGACAAATGCACAATGTAAAAACCATTGCCTGATAATTTAGGGGATTGAAGAGAAGGAGGACCTGGTGGCTAGTGTCCCAATCTCCCCTCAAGCTGCTTGAGTTCACTGTTGTCCCCAGTGCTCAAATCAGTGCAGGTGGCATGATCTCCTGTCCCTAATTATTTGGGGGATTCAAGAAGTACCCATTTCTGTACAGGTGAGGTACAAGTTCAGGCATACATTTAACCAAGTCATAAGGAAATTCATCAGAGGTAATATTGAGACTGGCTGCCTATTCAGTTTGATAAGAACATAAAAATCTTACAGGTTATCCAGAAAACACTTCAGACCATCTGCCTTTCTGGGGTCTTCATTCCTTAATCCACCCTCGACACAGAGGTCCCTCAAAGTCTGATAACTTAGGTCACATAAGAGGAACAGAAAGGTTTGCAAAGAGGTAGGTGCAAGGACCCACTGCCCACCAACCTCTCTCCCTTTCTTGCCACAGGGAAATATTTTTGCTTTCTCTTCTCTTTACCTTCTCCCTCAAAGAGCTTATTTAATTCCTGTATTTCTCATTCCCCTCTACAAAAAACAATTCTGCATTATTGTTTCATTGGGCTTGGTTTAAAAAAAAAATTCCAAAGTTATTAACTTTAGATGGCAAGTTTGAAGTGTTTCGTATCAGTTCTTCTGGATGTAGTGACTAACCTTGGCTTTGGGTTGGTGAGGGTACATGTTGTCCTTTAACAGGCTGCAGGGCACTGTGGAAGCCATGTGCCCAAGAGGAAAAAAAGTCTGATATGGCTGGTGTTTGAAAATGAAGCTGTCCTAGATTAAAGCATCTCAAACTTCCTAACTCACTCTCCCTGCTCCTCCTTTTTCTCTGTGTTCCTTCTGCTTGTCTTCTCTCTGTGTACCTACCTCCCATCTCCCCGCTACCATTTATCTATGATAGGACTCCCTTATTCTCCCCCTGCCTCCTCCCTTTCCTTTCTCTCTCTGGTCTCTTCCTTCTGTGTGAATGTCTCTCCCCCATTCTTCTTCGGTATCTCTCATTCTCTTACTCTTCCTTTCATTCTCTTTTCCCTCTCTGATTGCCTCTCCTGATACTTTCCTTACTATCCCTCTTTAAAGATTACAAAATGGAAAGGAAATGTATTTATTAGTGCTTGCCATATTTTGTGTTCTATTTTTTATTTAATAGTAGGTGAACCTCTATTTAATTTATTTTTTAATATATTTTATTGATTTTTTACAGAGAGGAAGGGAGAGGGAGAGAGAGCTAGAAACACTGATGAGAGAGAAACATCAATCAGCTGCCTCCTGCATACCCCCTACTGGGGTTGTGCCCACAACCAAGGTACATGGCCTTGACCGGAATCAAACCTGGGACCCCTCAGTCCGCAGGCCGATGCTCTATCCACTGAGCCAAAACGGTTGGGGCTATTTTATTTTTTAATGAAAGGAAATACCTAAGCAAGCTGCTTTTGCATGTGTCCCTCAGCTGATTGTTGTCTCTAGTATTCTGTGGCTTTGAGAGAAAACAAAGGTTCTCCAAGTCTAGGGCTCTGCTTAGAAGGTTACCAGGGAAACAATAGATTCTCTGATCAGTTTATATTGGAAATAATTTTTTTTTAAATCTCCCTGCTGTTTAAATAAGAGAGAAAAGAAAGAGAAAAACACAATCCATTATTTACTAAATTAGATTGTTAATCCAAAAGGGACAGAGTTGTTATTGCAGTGAAAATAGTGATTTTAGTTTCATTATACAGAACTTATCTCTGTTGGTGGTACCCTGGAGCTGACATCAGTCGTTCCACTAGGTTAGTTTAGTAATGTTCCCATGTTGCACATTTACTTTGTGAATATGAAAGTAAAGTTTCAGAATACATATTACTCTTCGTAGACCAAGTCCAATGCCCTTATCATAATCCTGTCAAATGATTAAAATCCCTTTTGGCATTTAATGTCAACAGAGAAAGTTATCCAGCATTTGGTAAGCATTCTAATGCTAATTACTCCCTTTTGTATCCAAGAGCATAGTCTCCTGCCACCTAGTGTCTTAATAAAAAAAGTTGCAGTACATGATCCATGCAGTCAAGGTCTCCCGGGCTCCCTCTGAACTCATTGAACTCCTAAGGTTTATGTTCAGATTCTTCTCTCTGTGAGAGGCTACTAGACCTGACTTGAACAGCATAAACCAATAAATTCTTTTCCCTCCCCTGCAACAGCAGAATCCCATCTGTCACAGTCAGGAGAAGTCCCTCTGGTCCATATGTGAGTATACCCAAAGGAATGCTCTTTCTCCAAACTTTATGGGAGAGCAAAGGATGGTTGAAAATAGCTGAAACATACCCAAATCATGGCACGAAAAGTACTTAAAGTACATACACTTAATGTTATATTGTTAACTCAACAATAATTACATGTAGTGATTGCACTGACATTTTGATTTAACATTTCACAAATGTTTAAGTGTAATATGCGTTGGGCACCATGCCAGGAACTGAGAATGAGGCAGTGAGTGTCGGATGAGGGTCCTGCCCTCACAAAACTTATGTTCTTTGGAGGAAGATGGGTGACAAACAAAACAAGATAAATCCACAGTGGGATATATATTATAAAGGAAATAAACAGGACCAGGAAAATAAACTTATTGGAGAAGGTCACTTTGTTTAAGGTGGTCAGGGAAAGCATTTCTGAGCAAGTGGCATTATAAAAGTAGCTGGGGAAAGTTGCAGAGGGGTCAGCAAGTCCAAAGGCCTGGAAGAAGAAAGGGACATAATGTGTGCAAGGGCCAGAAAAAAGGGCACAATCATTCAAGTGTGATGAGTGGGAGGTAGAATGGTGTCTGTCTGTAGACATTGCCGATTTAGGACGTGAAAAAAATAAAGTTGTCCTCTGAGATTTAAATTTTGAGATCAATGCATAATGGACTATGTATTTATTGCGACTCTTTAAATCAAACCAAATGAAGAGGAAACAAAGTCATGTTGCAGGAGAGGGAAAGGAATTTATTGGTTTATGTGCCCAGAAAGGATATTAAATGTTGAATGTTGAATTCAGTCATTCTAGCAGGAGAAGCATGGATCCTGGTAGTTCTGGGCTTACATATCCTAATCTAAAGCTTCTTTCCTCCCAACTCAGGGAAGGACTCTGATCGCCCTGACTCTGTGCTCAATCCTTGGGTCCAGGGAAGTGAGGAACTATGCCTTGCCGCCTGCACCATGTGCCCATCCCTGGGACCAGGTCAGTTACTACAAATGGAAGAGAAGTGTGTGGTGACACAGATATGGTCCCTGGGATACTGAGCTATTTTTGTCTACCAGAGATGAGAAGAAAGGTATGCTAAATCATATTAAGACTAGAATGCCAATAATATGAATATGTTTCTTTTTTGTTTTTCTTTCATTTATTTTTCCTTAATCCTCACCCTATGATATTTTTTTCTATTCGTTGTTTAGAAATGAGACATATCAATTGGTTTCCTCCTGCACATGCCCTGACTGGGACGGGAATGGAATCTGCAACCCAAGTATGTGCCCTTGACTGAGAATTGAACCTGTGACCCTTAGGTGCACAGGCAGATATCTAACCACTGAGAAAACTGGCCAGGGCAGTAATATGTTTCCTTAGGTTATAAATAAAAGGGGAAAACAAGGGATTGGATAATGTTAATACTATCCAAAGCAGGGGTTTGGGGGAACAGTATCCTTCTGAAGGAGTCTCGGTCAGCCATTAAAATACAGATAAGAGGAAAGCCACTGAGATGAACCTTGGTGAGTCTCACCTAAATGCTTTCTGGGGGAGAGGAGGTCTTAGCCAGCAGCCCTTACAGTAAGGTATATTGTTGAGCTAGCCAATCTCTCTGAGCTAGCCCCTCTGTGGGCTATTTCATTTTAACTCTACGTGATCAGTGCGTTTCTGATTTTAGTTTGAAGTACATCCTCATTGAAGAAGTTAAGAATCTTTACCATAGTCAGGATAGTCTTAGTTCTTTTCCCAACCAGGTCTTTTTCTTCTTGCATGCTTCAGACTCTGTTGATATGCTTCTATGTCCCCATACCACTTCAGATAAGATTTTGCTTTCTTATAATATTGTTAACAGGAAAATCAAAATCTCTGCATCATCTATTGCTGTTAGCTCACAAAATTTGGCATCATTTTTGCTAATGACACTTTACTTCTCTCTAAAGGGCTCTACAAAATGCCCTCCTGCTAGTTACTTGCTATAGGAAAATAGCTTCTCACTCAATTTTTATGGTACTGCTGCTCAGCTCTGTGTGTGTGTGTGCATGTGTGTGTGTGTGTGTGTGTGTGTGTGTGTGTGTATGTTTCCCTCTGGCTCTTAGCTGCCTTGTTAACAGTATGATCAGCATTCCACCTTTTGGAGAAGGTCTTATATAGCATTACTTTTGACATAAAAAGTAACATTTAACCCTGCTGAAAATAGATCTAATGTTGGACAAAATTATGAATGATAGTAAAGATCAAAACAAACAAACTTAATTGAGTCACACAGATACCCATAAAGCAGTGACTCTCAATCCTGACAGCACATTTGAATCACCTGAAGAACTTTTCAAAATACTATAGCCCAGGGCCCCACCCTGAGATTCCAGTTTAATAGACCTGGGTGGGGCCCAGGCACCACTATGATGCTAATAGATAGCCAACATGGACAACCAAGATCAGAGAAAGGAGAAAGAGCTTTGGAGGCAGATAAACCTGAATTTGAGTTCTACTTCCCTACCTTCTGGCTTTGTCACTTTTGGTAAATTAACTTCTCTGGGTCTCTGTTTTTCATCTGTATAATCAGAATAATACCTATTTCATGGAGTTATCCTGAGGATTAGGCATAGGCTGTGCCAATGTAATAAATGTGGATGGAGTGGCTGAGAGCCATGAGGGCAAGGACAGAGGAAGGGACCAGAGGAGGATGAGGAGCCAGAGCAAAGAGGCAGACAAGGGGACAAACCTGCCTCACCCTTATAACGATTCAGTTCCTGACTCATATTTTCTTGAAATCTAGGAAACAGAAAGAGGTTAAGTCAGAAAGAACCAGGACTTTTACCCTGAGGAAGCCCTGCAGTGTGGAAGACCTCGATGCTCCCAGTCACCCTTCTTATGCTCTCTGACACTGGAAGGTATGCCCCACTTGTGCACAACGTAGCACCCAGCTCCTGGGGTTTGACACTTGCTCTAGAACATCACACTCCCCTAGTGGTCCCAGACCAGCAGCAGCATGTGGAAATTTATTAGAAATGCTAAATCTTGAGCCCCTTCCTAGACCAACTGAGTCTGAGATTGTATTAAAGTATTATAGCAGGTGGCCTCGGCAGTAACAATGGTTAGCAATAAGTAAACACCAGAGCACTTTTCATTTCATTCACTATCTATGTATATAAAAGCCAAGCGACTGGAACGCCTGAACGACTGGAATGACCAGTTGCTTTGACATGCACTGTGGCCCTGATCAACCCCCCACCCCAATTGGGGGCAGGGCCAGCTGGCCAACCTCCTGCATTCTCTCCCCCTGGCCAGCCGGCCCCAATCAGCCCCAATCAGGGTGGGCTAGCTGGACCCCACCCATGCACAAATTCATGCACTGGGCCTCTAGCTGCTAAATAAACTCCTAATTTTTGCCTCCTTGGCTCAATACATTTAATAAATGAGGAGATATCCAAATCATTAAATTCTCTCTCAAAAAGAAATAGGCAATCATCCTTTAGACTTCACTTGCTAAAACTGTCAGACAATACTTTTTTTTACATATTAACACTGGTATATCTACCTGTGTATGAATGTGTGTCCTTTCCTATGTTTAATATGTATTTATTCATTTGTCCACCTTTGCAAGGATTTCCGTTCACTATCATGTTTCTAGATGTCTCAGGTTACTCTGCTGCTCTTCCCAATTAAGTGTCCAGGAAGGTCTGCCACTGGTGAGCCTGGTATACGTCCACGGTGCTCTTCACAGCTCAGGGAGAGACTGCCGCTGCAGTCAGCGGGAATAGGTTTAATCCTATCACCATGTATAATATACACAATGCCAGCTTGTATTTTGGGATAAATTACTTAATCTCTCAGAGTCTTGTTTCTTATCTATGGAAATGGAGTTAATAATATTACCATGCCTACCTCATAGGGTTTTTGAGGAACATGTTAAGTACTCAATAAAAAATACTTTTTGGTACTATGATTTTCAGAAGTCTCTTTTCTTGTAATGATGATATGAAAAACTTGTAGATTTTTTAAAATATATTTCTTTATTAATTTCAGAGAGAAAGGGAGAGGGAGCTAGAAACATCAATGATGAGAGAGAATCATTGATCAGCTGTCTCCTGCACGCCCCCCACTGGGGATTGAGCCCACAAGGGCATGCGCCCTTGGCCGGATTCCAACCTGGGACCCTTCAGTCAGCAGGCTGATGCTCTATTCAATGAGCCAAACCGGCAGGGCAAGGTGTGGCTCTTTTAAGAGAAATCTAGCTCTCAGCGGGCTATACTATACAACATTGCATCATGTGACCACAGGGATAACAACACATTTTAGGTAAAAAAAAAACTGCCCACACCAACATACTTGACGATGGATGTTGTTCTCAGGACCATTTTAAGAGATTGGGTTCAGGATGCTGCTGCCATCACAACAGTTTTGGGACTTGTGTGGGGCAATTGCCTCTGTGTTAGAATGTCTAGGCTATGTTGCATGACAAAAAATGGCCCAAAATGTCATTAGCTTTATGCTGTAAAAGCTTATTTCTCTCTCATCATATTTCATTGCAGCTTAAGGGGCTTTGGTGGAGGCTCTGCTCCAAATAGCAATTCAGGAAGTAAGGCTCCTCCCATTGTGTGATTCTGCAGTCTGTTTTAGAAAGCCTGGCTATGGACTGAGGAGGAAGAACGTGGACAGTTGCTCAGGAGGTCTGTGATCAGGTTGAAAGGCGTTCCCACATTCCCAAACCTGGTCAGGTGATTCCAAGGTCGCCGCTAGCAGGATCCAGCAAATCAGTGGGCCTCCACAGGGGAAAACGGTACTGGAGAGCATCGGCCAGGTTCTGCACACACTGAGTGGTTTTGCAGGATGTGCAGGAAGGTGAGCTGCTCTGTGTTACAGAGCTTTTCAACCAGGGTCTGAGGCCCGTGGTGCGCAGTGATTAGTCACAGGTACGCAGAGGTACTGCATCCCTCCGCTCTCAGGGGGCTGGGCAGAGGGTTATGGCAGCGTGGAGGGCCCCCCCCAGGGCAGCCACCACGGTCATCAACAGCCTCCTACAGGTATCATCTTGTCATGGAAAACATAGGAATCACTATTATGTGGTCATGTGGAGTCTTTGGCCAAAAGTCATATTAACTAATTTGGCTCTTATCCAAAATCAAACTTAGCTCCCAGATGTCTTTCTTATTATAGAAACTCAAGCTAGAGTGCTATCTACTCTAAACATTATTCCAAAAGGGGCTCCAAAGTTATTTTAGTTACTAATGATATCTCCGGGATAAATGTTACAATTGGTGAGGGGCTGCTTTGAAAGGGATCACCTTCATTTTTATGTGTGAAAGGGTGTGCTTGTTAAAATAGCAGTATCATTGCATCGCACAAGTACACTCCATCCTACCTGGAATAATTATCTTTCTCCTCCTCCTGCTGCTCTTTCTCCTTTCTTATTTCAAGTATGCTAGCAGCCAGGTATTCTGCTCTTGTATTCCCCTCACAGTAGGTAGCTTGCTGCCAGGCCCCTGATAGGTGCCCAGAAAATAAATGATTGGTTGATTACTTTGCTCTGTAGACATGTTGATAAAAGAAAATAGATTTAAGCTGAAGTATGTTTTAAAATTTCCTCCCAGAAATAAATATTTAATATCAGAATTATTTATTTGGCAGGATTTCAATGCTCTTTAATAATCACAAATGCATTTTAATATGTGCCATTCATTTTATGTACATTATCTCTCTCTCTAAACTGTTGCAAGCATATAAAACTTCCAGAGAACATTATAAAAAATGTATCTAAGCACTAACCTTAAATTATTAAACATTGCAGATCTTACTGAAACTCTGTATCCTTACTGGAATGCTATCATCTCTTCCTTTACAGAAGTAGCTACTAACCTAAATTTAGTATTTATTATTCATATGCCTAAATGGTATTATATTGTTCATATATCTTTGACAATTGCCTTTTTTTTTTTTTTTTTTTGCATAACATGAGCTTCTGAGATACGTGTTATGTGCATCTCTAATTTACTTGTTTTATTGGCTATATAGCATTCAGTTCCAAGAGAAAATATATTCACCCATTCTGCTGTGTTAATGTACTTCTAGGTTATTTCCAATTTTGGGCTTTTGCAAGAGCTTCAATAAAGTCCTTGTGAATGCTTCCTTGGTGCCTGTGCTAAAGTGTTTCCAGGATAAATGCATAGAAGTGGGGTTGGTGGCTTTATAAGGGTGTGCTTTTAACTTTACAAGGTCATGCCAAAGTGTCCTCCAGGGCTGCTTGGTTGGTGTTCACCCCCACCAACCTTCATGGAGAGTTCCTCCTGCTTCTTCACTTGGTATCATCAGACTCAAGCTGGTGGTTATAAATTGCTATCTCATTTTTCTTTTCTTTTTAAAATAATTTTATTGAGGTATAATTGGCAATATTAGTTTTAGGAATACAACATAATGAATACACACACACACACTAATAAAAGAGTAACATGCAAATTGACCATACCTTCGTGACACCCACCAGCCAATCAGGAGTGAGTATGCAAATTAACCCAACAAAAAAAATGGTGGGCTAATTTGCATATGCAGGCGCTGAGCGGCCAGGGGTGTTCCGCACCACCCCAGCCGCTCAAGGCCTCTAGGCAGCGTGGGAAGGAGGAAAGGCAGCTCCAGCCAAAGCGAAGGTGGTGCCAGCAGCCGGGGGAAGGAAGGCCCATTCTTGCACGAATCTTCGTGCATCAGGCCTCTAGTATGTATATATATATTTAGAGAGAGAGAGAGAGCTGATCACCACAATAAATCTAGTTAACATCTGTCACAGTACGTGGTTACAAACATTTTTTTTATTCTGTGTCGAGGAATTTCAAGATCTACCCTCTTGGTAACTTTCAAATATGCAATACAGTATTATTAACTATAGCTACCATGCTGTTTATTATATTGCCATGACTTATCCTATATAATAAAACCCTAATATGCAAATCGACCAAATGACAGAACGACTGGTCGCTATGATGTGCACTGACCACCCGGGGGGCAGATACTCAATGCAGGAGCTGCCCCCTGGTGGTCAGTGCACTCTCACAGGGGGAGCACCACTCAACCAGAAGCCGGCTCATGGCTGGTGAGCACAGCGGTGGTCATGGCAGCACTAAGGACCTCTCAGGAATGTCCGCCTGCTGGCTTAGGCCCACTCCCCACGGGCCTAAGCCAGCATGCAGACATCCCCTGAGGGGTCCCAGACTGTGAAAGGGTGCAGGCTGGGCTGAGGGACCCCCCTCCCCGCCCCCAGTGTACAAATGTCGTGCACCAGGCCTCTAGTTTATTTTATAACTGCAAGTTTGTACCTTTTGACCCCCTTCACACATTTCACTCATCCCCCACCCCCTGCCTCTGGCAGCCACAAATCTGTTTTCTGTATCTATGAATTTGGTTTGTTTTGGTTTTTGGTTTTAAGGTGTGTTTTATAGATTCCACGTGTAAGTAAGATTAGATTGTATTTGTCTTTCTCTGTCTGACTTCAAATGGCAAGATTCCATTCTTTTTATGGCTAAATAATATTTTGTTATATATATATATATATTGGATTGTTTCCATATTTTGGCTATTATAAATAGTGCTGCAATGAACACGGGTACATATAGCTTTTCAACTTAGTGTTTTCATTTTCTTCAGATAAATATGCAGAAGTAGAATTGCTGAATCATATGGTAGTTCTACTTTTTGATATTTTATGCTACATCATTATTCAGTTTGCATTTTTCTCTGTTAAGTGCTGAGACTGAGCCCTTTGTCTAACAGACATTGATATATTTTCTTTTGTGAAGGGCACGTTCACATTTTTTCTCCATTTTTCCAATGAGTTATCTTTCTTTGTTTTTATTTATGTACTCTGATACAAATCCTTTGTCAAGGATGTATTGAAATATCTTCTCCCATTCGATTTCTGGTCTTTTCATTTAATTTATGGTGTCTTTCAATGCACAAATTCTGCTTTTCAAAGTGCTCCTTTACTTAGACCTTCACAAATAGCTTTCAAAGAAATATTTACTTTTTGCATAATTGCACATCTTTTGTTAGATTTTATATTAGGCATCTTATATTTTTTATTATTACTGCTCATGTTACCTACATTTCCTGTTTAAATCTTCACAAACCCATGAGTTAGATATTTTGTAACTAAGGAAACTTGATTTAGAAAGATTAAGTAATTCACCAACGTCACAGGTAGGAAATGACCAGGTAATACTAATACCATTGGTCCAAAGGACTCACCGGCGAACCACTGCTCTGGAAGTCTCTGCAATGACCTTTAATTAGCAATGACTAAAGGAGAGCGCTCCACCAGATGGCAGCAGAAGCTCAGCATGT
This sequence comes from Corynorhinus townsendii, assembly GCA_026230045.1. NCBI lineage: Eukaryota > Metazoa > Chordata > Mammalia > Chiroptera > Vespertilionidae > Corynorhinus > Corynorhinus townsendii. The sequence goes on from JAPDVU010000012.1 coordinate 29,678,228, forward strand.
CATCTCGAGTGCGTTTCCACTTCCCTCTGGATGCAGACCCCCGATTGTTAGGCTGTTTCCGGAAAATGAATCGGATTCCCTTCACTCTTGCGGCTCCGTGACATCCTACCTACTACGGCGCGTCAGTATTGACAGGGGATTTTCATCAAGAGCACCCAGCTGGGTCAGGGTATCGTGCCCACAGCTTCTTCCATAAAGCTCATTTCAAGAGGCTTGTAAAGGAGGTTGAAAAATTGTTTTCCATCACTTGCTTTTTCATCACAAGGAGTTCAATCTAGGCACTTAACCAAGAATGGCAGGCATAATTTGAAATATTTGGCAGGATATGAAAGGAGGAAATGATTCATTCCCTGTGGGGGAAGGGAAAACTGTTCAGGCAAATGACTCCACACAGAGTCCAAAGATCCAGGGGAAACCCAAGCAACAAGTTCGAGGACCCTTAGCTGCACGCCAGAGCCCAGGTTCAGCTTGTAGGAGAGGCCTCTCCCCTTACCCAGTCCTTTTATTTTCTCTCTGAACCTGAAAATAAGTTATTTTTAAACATGAGAAGGAGTTCATTATCTCCTAATGTTCCCCCCGCTGAGCTTGGGTAAGGTAGGAACCCTCCAGCCTCATTAAGGAGGAAACGGACTATTGATTTGTAGTTACTCAAAAGCATGAGCTTGTGCCCTGGGGAGGCCCCTCCCCCGCGTCCGCCTTCAGCGCACTCCAGCGGGCTGAGGTGTTTGGTGCCACCCAGTAGTCCCGGGGAGGGCCCGCCTCCTCAGCTCTCCTCACTCTGTGGTGACCATTGATGTGGTCAGCACTCATCTTGCAGAGACTCCCACAGGTTTCAGATGGCTTCATCAGTGGGGCAAGTGGGCACCTTGGAGAATTAAACAAACCGAAGGGGGCAGTTTGAGGCTGTGCTGGCTGGCACTAGCACTGATGGGACCCCTAACACGCTCCAGCGCTGGGGGCACCAGGGAGGCAGGGAGCCTGAGAGGGGCAGCTGGGGTAGAGGACCAGATTGTCAGGGGCCCTGTTGTTTAAGGGTTCCTGCTTCAACACTGTGCTAGGGGGCGGGAAGGAGGACAGAGAACAGGGCTCATGCCACTGAGGCCCAGAAATGAAAGCTTACAGAGGTCAGGCCACTTCTCTAGTCAGATGGGCTACACAGTGCTGAGCTGAGCTGAGGTCCAGGCTCTGATGTGTAGGCTCCAATACTCAATACAGGTCTAGTGAACTTACCTGTGAGAGAAGCTGCACTTCGTAACAAATAAACAGAAAAGATACAAAAGAAAACACCAGACAGAAAAAGCCAATCGTCTAGAGATGGGTTAGTGGTAGAGAATAGGAAGGTCCTTGGCAATCGGCTGTGGACGGTGGACCCCAGGGCTCTTTCCTCTGGGTCTCAGGATTCCAGTCTCACACAGGGTGTGGTGCCGGAGATGGGCTTTCAGCCCCACTTCCCCGCCACTTCCTTAAGGCTCTCGGATTTCTGCCTTTGATGCATTGAGGCTATAGCCTGAATCATAGGCTAATACACTGGGATAAGTTGCTGCTGTGAATCATTTCATAAAACAAAGACACCTTTTGTAAAAACATTTCTTCCAAGGTAATTCTTGTTAACTCACCAGTGGTTGTCAAGTATCTTTTAATCACAGACTCCTCTAGCCTATAAAAGAGCACACACACACACACCACGCGCAACAGCGCATACAACTTCAGGGAGGGTCATGTGCCCCAGAAAATCCTATCCAGAAACCCTAAGCTGGGAACCCCTGTCTTAATGGCCATTATTTGGAATTTTATTTAAGTTGAGACATAAAATCCTATTGGTGTCATTTAGTAAGGAATAAGCTAAAATAGGAAGAGATGAAATTGGAAGTTATCTTAAATTTGTACCTTTTTAGGCAGACATAAATAATAGTTCTCTTAAAACCCCATGAAAAGTATTTTAATAGGAAAACTTTAAAGGTATTGTAATAGTTTTAAGTGGCCACATTGGGTGGAAAGCAGGGAGAAGGATGTGGAGAACATTTCAGCACCGTGGGACAAGGACCCAAGCTCTGCTGCATGCAGGCTCCCAGGCAGCACAGGGCTCTCCTGGGTGTGAGCTGCTGGGTGTGTGGAGCTGCGAGTCCCAGCTTAGATGGTAAGAGAGCGCAGAGGACATTTTACTTCCATCACACAGTCCTGCTAGCTCTATTCCAGGGCCCTCCTCTAGTGATGGGAGCACATTCCCAGCCCGAAGGTGAAAGTTGAACAATCTTAGGATGTTCTGAGGACATCTGTCTGAGCTCTGTGCCTGTTGGAGTTTAAAGCTAAGATACACTTAGCATGATACTCTCTAGGTCTGTCCATGCTGTCTCGAAGGGTAAGAGACCCCTCTCTTTCATAGCTGCATAATATCCCACTGTGTAAATGTATCACAGCTTTTTTATCCACTTATCTGCTGATGGGCACTTGGGCTGTTTCCAGATCTTAGAGATAAAATTAATAATAAAGATAATATAACACAGCTTTGTGGTCAAACAGCTAGAGTGACCAGCCACCCTAGTTTGCCTGGTACTCTTCCGGTAGTTCTGCATCTCAGGAAACCCCTCAGTCCTGGGCAAAAAGGCACAGTTGGTCACCCTACTTGAACTCTAGGTAGTGACCTTGGGCCAGATGCTTAATCTCTCTGAACCTCTGTTTGCACTTCTGTAAAATAAGGCTATCCCCCTGTGTTCCAGGGGCTTCCTGAAGACTAGATGAGGGACAATGCATGTCAATGCCCAGTGTTTGGTAGTCAGTCAATAAGCAGAAGGGCAGTCTTTTACTGTTGTTCTTGTCTTCCTTGTCTTTGCCTGGAAGGCCAGGCTTTTGGAATGCCTCGGGCTACAAAAATACTTTCACTTCCCTCATCTCTGTCCCCTAGGGCCTCTGAGGCAGGTCATGAGGCCCCAAATCCAGGAGAGTTAGTAGAACAGGCCCAAGCATCTTTAACTCTCACTTTCCAAATCTTTCTCCCTTCTGCCCACCCTGCTCCTCGTCAAACTCCCCACCAGCACCTTGAGCTCCCTGTCTTCACCTCCCAGTCTGCCTCAGGAAAGGAGCTGCTAGAAGTCATCTGCACTTTAGGTGGTTTAAAAGAACCTCCCGAAAGTGATGGCATGTTAAATCTCTTGTCTTGAAAATGAAAGTCTAATGTCTTCTTTTAAAGGAGATTCACAGGAGAATTTGACCCTTTGACAGCTGTGTCACGTAGGCTAGGTTCAGCTGCCAATACCGAACACATAAAGTTATAGTAACTTAAGCAAGACGGGAGTTGATTTCTCTCTCGTAAAAGGTCGAAAATGGCAGTTTCGCAGACATCATGGACAAGGCATCTTCCATCTTTCTCCCCCTCTACCCCAGTGCTGGTTTCTAACTTAAAGGTCACTTCCTGTTCCCAGGAAGCTGCTGGAGCTCCAGTCATCACAGGTCATTAAGGGCAAAAGAAAGAAAAAAAGCTAAAAGGGCAGAAAGGATACCTGCTGAGTCAGTTCCCTTTAAGCAGCCTTACCGAAAGTCCTACCTCCTTGGCCAGGGCTTAATCACATAGGCACCACTAGTTGCAAAAGATATTGGGAAATATGCAAAGGAAGAAAGGGAGAATGCACCGAAAAATGCGCCCCCACCCCCCATGGGGAGCTGCACTGGTGACAGGTTTCCCCATTTCCCTGGTAGCTGGTTTATCAGATTCACCACAGTGGTGACCAGTGGGAATTAGGCACTTCTCAGTGATCAATAAGAGAAAGAATGAAGGGAATTACACTAATATTGGAGGGATTTGAGTTCAATTGCTGGTCACTGGGTCAGATTTTCAGGGAATGTTCTATCAGGATTTTAAAAACCTGTTTTAAAAATTTTCATCACATATCTGGAGGTTTAAAGATTGTTCTATTCTCTTATGGTTTTATTTATAGCTTTATAGTTGTTTCTCAACTATGTAATGAAATTAACTTATAAAAGCAGTCAAGCCCTGGCCAGGTGGCTCAGTTTGTTGGAGTGTCGTCCCACACACCAAAAGGCTGCCAGTTAGATTCCCAGTCAGGGCACATACCTAGCTTGTGGGTTCAATCCCTGTGGCATGTGCAGGAGGCAACTGATCAATGTTTCTCTTTCACTTCAATGTTTCTCTCTTTCTCTCTCTCTCCCTCTTCCTATCCCTCTCTCTAAAATCAATAAAAACATATCCTCGAGTAAGGATTAAAAAAATAATAAAAAGTAAAAGCACTCAGAAATCCTTAAAAACAGAGACTATTTCTTTCCCAACATTTATTGACCATGAGTCACATAGGAAATATGGGATGACCAATGAACCTTCAGCTTGTGAGTTAGAATTGCTAATGTAGCATTGGTAATATAGTGGGGGCTGATTTCTGAGGAAAAATTTAATCCTTTGGGACAATTTCTAGCCTGTCCAAGGAGTAAATCATGTCAGCTTAGTTGCTATGTGCAAGCAGGAGCTGGGATTTCTCTCTAGCATTACAAATGACATCAGATGGATGCAATGCACATAGTGCTGAGCCTGATGCCAAAAACATTCTCCTGACCCTTTTTCTCTGGATACATGATTCTTTTAACATTCACGTTTAAATCTCAGAAGTATAGGCAATAAACTAAATCACCCTTTCAGCTAAAAAGCAATGAGAAATGAGTGCTAGCCAAGGGTTGACTGCACAAATAAGACAGCTATGATCCATGAGGAAAGCACCCCTAGATATGTAAGTCTGGATGACCATAAAAGAGAGTAAGAATATTAAATGCCCTAAAGCGCATTTACTATTTAGGGAAAACATTGAACACAAAGTCAATCAAGAGGTATATTTATTTTAAACTGAAAAACAAGAATGAATAGTCCTTTACTCAAGGGTGAAACACAAGATTTGAAATGGATAGTCAGTTGCATTTGCTGACCCATTCTTTGTGGAACCTCTTGGAGATGTTACACCACCAGCCGCAGCAGCAGCGGCCTGAGCACATTAGTCCTGATGGAGCAAGAGTGCGTGGCACTGTTTTCTGTATTCAAAGCATTCATGTCCAATTTTGTATCTTAGTGAAATGCCTCATTCCATGAGGAATATAAACCACTTTTCCTTCACACATGGATTGTACCCCTGGCATTTCATAAATTGCATCACATCCAGTGTGCTTCAGTAATTGTTGTACCCAGTGCTCTTAACTGTCCTCTTCTGTACTTGACAGGCCACAGACTCTAACATGCATTAATAGCATCTGTTTTCATCAGATCCAAAACAGCAAGTGGTGTGACTGTTACAGTGAACGGACACTGCACATTCATAGGATAGCACCTGGGTGTGAGATGGAACCCTTGGGTTAATTCTTTCAAAAATCAGTAATATTAATAGCAGCTGTCAAGGGGAGTACCCACTTTGAGCCAGGCACTCTAAACATAGCTTTACATTCAAGATCTCATTTAATTCTCCTGACAACCTTCTAAGAAAGTATTTATATCTCCATTTTTTAAAAGAGGAAAGTAAGGCTCAAGATCTTATTGATATCAAATGGCAGAGGCATCTGGGTCTGCCTGAACCCAAATCCATGCTATTTTCTACATTTAGCTGTCTCATGAAGGTTCAGATTTCATTCTCCTCTGATTATTTTAGCATACCTTCTTGAAATAAAGGAGAGGAAAGTTAGGGCTTTTTTTTTTTTTTTTAGATTACAATAATTTTGTTAATAATACTCATGCCATATTATTTTAACTAGATCTAAGTCACACCCACAGCTTTCTGTACATTTTCCTAGATTAAAACTAGGCCTGTCTTTTTTTTTAAAAATAAATCTTTATTGTTCCGATTACTACAATAGCTCCCCTGCATAGCTCCCCTCCACCCGGTTCCCACCCCACCCTCTATCCTTACCCCCTCACCCCCACTGTCCTCATCCATAGGTGTACGATTTTTGTCTAGTCTCTTCCCGCACCCCCCGCACCCCGTTCCCCCCGAGAATTGTCAATCCACTCCCTTTCTATGCCCCTGATTCTATTAAATTCACCAGTTTATTCTGTTCATCAGATTTTTTATTCACTTGATTTTTAGATTCACTTGTTGATAGATATGTATTTGTTGTTCATAATTTTTATCTTTACCTTTTTCTTCTTCTTCCTCTTCTTAAAGAATACCTTTCAGCATTTCATATAATACTGGTTTGGTGGTGATGAACTCCTTTAGCTTTTTCTTATCTGGGAAGCTCTTTATCTGACCTTCAATTCTGACTGATAGCTTTGCTGGGTAGAGTAATCTTGGTTGTAGGTTCTTGCTATTCATCACTTTGAATATTTCTTGCCACTCCCATCTGGCCTGCATAGTTGAGAAATCAGCTGACAATCATATGGGTGCTCCCTTGTAGGTAACTAACTGTTTTCCTCTTGCTGCTTTTAATATTCTCTCTTTGTCTTTTGCTCTTGGCATTTTAATTATGATGTGCCTTGGTGTGGTCCTCTTTGGATTCCTTTTGTTTGGGGTTCTCTGTGCTTTCTGGACTTGTAAGTCTATTTCTTTCACCAGGTGGGAGAAGTTTTCTGTCATTATTTCTTCAAATAGGTTTTCAGTATCTTGCTCTCTCTCTCCTTCTGGCACTGCCATAATTCGGATGTTGGTATGCTTGAAGTTGTCCCAGAGGCTCCTTACACTATCTTCATATTTTTGGATGCCTTTTTCTGTTTTGTTTTTCCAGTTGGGTGTTTTTTGCTTCTTTGTATTTCAAATCTTTGACTTGATTCTTGCGATCCTCTAGTCTGCTGTTGGATCTCTGTATATTATTTTCTTATTTCAGTCAGTGTATGCATAATTTCTAGTTGGTCCTTTTTCATATCCTCGAGGGTCTCGCTAAATTTATTGGCCTTTTCTAGAAAATTCTTGAAAAACCTTATAACCATGGTTTTGAATTATATATCCAATCATTTGCTTTCCTCCATTTCTTTCATTTGTGACCTGTTTCTTTGTCTCTGCATTTTGGCTGCTTCCCTGAGTTGAAAGAGTGGCTTTGTGTGCTAGGTGTCCTATAGGGCCCAGTGGCTCAGCCTCCCCAGTTACCTGAGGTGGACACTCTTGGTGCACCCCTTTGTGGGCTGTGTGCACAGTCTTGTTGTAGTTAAGCCTTGATTGTTGTTGGTATCACTGGGAGGATTTGACCTCCAGGCCAATTGGCTATGAGGATCAGCTGTGTCTACGCTGGGAGAACTTCTGTGCTGGAGACACCCTTATGAGACAAGACTTGCAAAAGCCTCTGTGCTCAGCTTGGATGGGGCGGAGTCTCAGGGCGGAGCAGACAGCAATGGCTTCCCATCAACCCTGCCCTAAGAGGCCCGTGAGTCTCAGTGTCTGGTGGTAATCGCTGCAAGCACCTCTGAGAGAAAGCCGCCCTCGAGTTTCACTTGCTGCCAAACAGTCCAGTTTCTCCCCGAATGAGTTTGGATCCCCAGAGTCTCACCCAGAACTGGAGTTTAGAGCAGTTGGGAGCTTTTCTCTCCCTCCTGATTGAGAAAGCCAGCTGCATACTCATTTGCCTGCTCTCTCAGCATGCGTGCCTCGGTACCTCTGCCTTCCACAGTTCTTCTGAGTCTCAGTGTGCTTTTTTCTTTCCTGACAGTCCAGTTTCACCCCGTATGAGTCTGGCTCCCCAGAGTCTTGCCCAGAACTGGATTTCAGAGCAGTTGGGAGCTTTTGTCTCCCTCCCGATTGAGAAAGACAGCTGCGTACTCAGTTGCCAGCACTCTTCGGGCATGTGCCTCCATACCTCTTCCTTCTAGTTGTAGAATTTCCACTCAGCCAGCCTTCCTGTGGTTCTGAATGATGTCTGTTTTATCTTTCAGTTGTAGTTTTGAAATTGTTGTGCGAGGCAGCAGTTTAAATGTTTACCTATGCCATCATCTTGGTTTCTCTCTCTCTCTTAATCATGTGCTCTACTGGGGATTTCGACAAATGTTTGTGGGTACAGTGAGGAAATAACCACAACTAATTCAAAGGAACAGTGTTCTGATACCCATCCCATTGTGTGTGTGTGTGTGTGTGTGTTTTTTTCTTGGAAGAAATTCTAGGCACAACCTTTCTTTGAGAAACAGACAGCTATTCTTAGCCAGACAATGAAGCACTGACTAAGTATATGACACTAAACAAGTTTAAAAGAGTCTGGGAAAATAGGATAGATAGTGTGATTCCAATCTTGTAAACACACATTAGCACATGTCTAATTCATTGTTTAATAGATGGATGTAATTATCTGGAAAGAATTATACCAGCATCATAACAACAGCAATTACTGAATGGTAGCATTAGTGATTTTTCTTTTTTCTTTTAGGTGTTTTATAAATGTCCTAAAATAAATGGGTTTTACTAATATAATGCCCTTCTGAAGAAATATTTTTAACGGGCATAAAAATTCCCAAAACATTGAGTAAGTTGCAGGAGGCAAAGCCATGTTTCATAAGACTTCTTAGTATGGCACCCATCTCTTATTTATGAATGTAATCATTAATAATAAGATCTTTGCTATTTCTTTGCCACTTTTTCATTAACTGAAAAGATAAACTGGTCTCAAAAAAATGGCAAACTCAAAGTGTTTACCATGGGTTTAATTTCTGTGAACCAGCATAATTTAATAAGCAAATATTCTCATCCATTTATGTCTTTGTACTTGTGTTCCTTTTATGTGAAAATTGTTTCTAGAGATAAGAAATCACTGCATCATTTTTGGTTATCTATTTCCATGGCAACACATGGATTCAGGGAAGAGTTCTTGCTGTCTTGGCTATTTGTTATGTGCAATTTTTATAGACGCATGGTCCTTCTAAGTTAGTAAAGTTAATGCTGTATAAGACTGCCTCAGTTGCCATTTTTCATGGCAATTTCTCTTAAAAGATCACAAAACAAAAATCTTTTTAGGATTACTATTTAGTATAGAGTATAATGATGGTGGTGTTTCTAGTTAAGGTTCTACTTTCTCTTGAATGCGCACACATACTCTCTTAGAAATCAGAATATGGATTTTTCTTAATCTTTAATAAAAAAGAATAGACAAAAATGTAGGCCAGTATTCCCTCATTGAAATGTTTTTCTGGTGAATGCTTCAAGCTAGCAATAAAATTGCAAAAGCTAGGAGGCAGAATTCTGATCTTTTACCGTGGTCTCTGTAATCTTAGGCAATTTTTCTAACCTCTTTGTGCTTTCAATTTCTCATCAGTAAAGTAATATCTATATATATAAAAATCAGCGACCTTAATGACCAGAACAACCCATAGACCAGTTGCTATGAAATACACTGACCACCAGGGTGCAGACACTCAACGCAGGAGCTGACCCCTGGTGGTCAGTGCGCTCCCAAAGCAGGAGCGCTGGTGCTGACCAACCCGTTAAGGAGGCCCACCAGCCCAGTGGCAGCCACTCCCTCCCTCACTAGTCCTGCAGGTTCAATCTCCTGAGGACAGGCCAGGCACCAATGGGCCAGGTGCCAAAGGACCAGCGCCGCTGGCATGATCCCAACAGCACTGCTGCCCTCCTGTAACTCGGCCTCGGCACTGTGGCTGCTTCCCCTCCCTAGATGCTCCACAAGGAAGAAAGGATACCACCAGCAGCGCCAAGGGCGACCAGTGGTGACTGCTCGCCCCGTGCTTCCTCCAGGTCACTCGAGCTGGCCCCTGCCCGCCCTGCTCCAGATGAAGTGTGATCACTGCACACGGAAAGAATGTAGTAAAAAAAACATAAACCAATGGCCAAGAGAATGCTGCAGTCAACGTCCAGAGTCCAGCTCAGGAGAATGGAGAGAAGGGAGAATTCCATAAGTTGGCCGATGCCAAGATATTTCTGAGTGACTGCCTGGTGTGTGATAGTTGTGTGACTACAGAGGAAGGAGTCCAAGTTTCTCAACAGAACACCAAGGACTTCTTCCGTGTTCTGAACCTTAATAAGAAATGTGATACCTCACAGCACAAGGTGCTGGCAGTGTCCGTGTGTCCTCAGTCTCTGCCTTATTTTGCTGCTAAATTCAGCCTCAGTGTCACTGATGCATCCAGAAGGCTCTGTGGCTTCCTCAAAAGCCTTGGGGCGCACTGTCTTTGACATGAAGATAGCTGCGGACTTCAGCATCCTGGAGAGTCAGAAGGAATTTGTGCATTGGTACTGCCAGCACTGTGAGGAAGAGCCCCGGCTACCCATGCTGACCTCTGCCTGCCCTGGCTGGGTCCAATATGCAGAGCACATGCTGGATCACCCCATACCCCCCACCTCTGCATGGTCAAGTCTCCCCAGCATATCGTGAGCTCTCTGGTGAAGGATTACTTCACCAGATGGCATAACCTGTCCCCGGACAAGATTTTCCACTTCATTGTGGCCCCGTGTTCTGACAAGAAACTGGAGGCACTTTGAGAAGATGTTCCCACAGCTTTGCATAGTTCCCAGGGTGCTGGCTGTGTGTTAACCTTAGGTGAAATTGTCCAGATAATGGAGCAAAGTGACCTCTCTGTGGATGACACTGCCGTGGACACTCTGTTTGGAGACGTGAAGGAGCAGGAGGTGAGGCTCCATGAGGGTGCCAGCTCCGATGGGTTCCTGGTACACATCTTCAGGCACATGGCCAAGGAGCTGTTCAACGAGGATGTGGGGGTGCTCACCTACCACACCCTGAGGAGCAAAGACTGCCAGGAGGTCATCCTTAAAAGGGACGGAGTGGTTCTGCTATGATTTGAGGCTGCTTATGGCTTTCGGAACATCCAGAAGTGGTCCTGAAGCTGTAGAGGGGCAAGTTTCCTTGCTACTTTGGGGAGGTCCTGGCCTGCACCAGGGATGCCTAAGTGGCAGGGGCCAGGCCCAGGCGAGGACGATCGTGTGGACAGGGCTCTGCTGCAGCAGATGGAAGGCATCTACGCTGCCATCCCGTTGTGGCCCCCGGAGACCACCTCCCATGTGCAGGAGCTGTACCAGGAGTGGCTGGGGGCAGGGAGGGGCGACGCCCCCAGGGCCCAGGCGGTCCTGCACACCGCCTAGCAGGGCCCAGGGCAGCCTGCCAAGACACCAAGAGGTAAAGGTCCAGCAGACACCCGACCTGCAGGCCGCCTGAGGAGGGGTGTCAGGTGCATGAAGGAAAGGCTTAGCATCTCTGTCATTGCTTTGGTTTTCAGAATTCCCTGCTCCTCATCTGCAGGCTCTCTCCCTCTGAGGGGGGCTGTCATCACCACATGGGTACAACTGGAATATTGTATCTCGAGAGGATTGCCCCAATGTATGTATCCTTTTATCCAACGATGAAAAAATCCCAAAGAACAAGAATGGAGACAGACTACTGTCCTTTAGGCTTAAAAAAAAAACACACAAAACCCAGCAGTATCCTGCAAAGAGCTGAGACTCAGTTCTGTCCACGTGCCTCAGAGAGATTGGATGAGGAAATGGCCTGGCTTGGCCCTGACTTTACCCACTTACATTACTCTTGAAGGTGTTTTGCCACAATGTGAATAAACTGCCACCTTTTGGAATAGGGGCTCATATGAAAGTCTGCATTCCCAACTTTTCTTGAAACAGATCTATGTTCTGCAGCTGTGGCCACCATCCTGAGATCAGGTCCTGTCGACCAGGCCCTGTCGCTGGGAATCAGGGGTCACTGGAATGGAGGCCATGCCCTTTTACATTCAGGGATTGAGCTGAACTCACTTTGGGGGAGGCCTGGCAAGGGTGACAGGTGTCATAGATGGAAGGATGGAGAATGGAGAGGTGGACACCCTGCTCGGTCCCTCCCTGGGTGGGGTCAGGCAGATGAAGGCCGGCCAGCCTGCCCCACAATTGGGTGAGATAGCATCCTCTGTTTCCATCTTTCACCCCGTGGGCCCAGCCACTCCCCTCAGCTCCAGGCAGCCCTCTGTGTTCCACGACAGCGTGCTCTGCCCTCACATGCTGCTTGCCCTAAACGAGAAGGAAGAGCGCATTTGGCCCACAGACAACTACACAGAAAGATATGCAGCCATCACAGAGCCCAGCACCCCATGCACGTTAGGGCTGGCCTGTGACGTGAGGCCTGGAGTTGGTTTCTAGAGCACTTAGATTTTGTTACCATGTGGGTGACATTCTTGAACCCCTCAGCCTGTTAGATTTCCCTCATTCCTGTGTTATTGTAACTGTGCACCCATCTGGGTTGTTAACTGGGACATTGTGTGAAATTACCTATTTTCTTCTTTCAACCTATTTACAGTGGGGTTTCATCCTCTGTGGTAACGTAGATCCATTTCTGATTATGAAATAAACAGTTGAAGTGTCAAAAAACAAAAAACAAAACGGCTGCCAGGTGGCTCCTGACAACTGATGGGAACATCTGTGGGACAGATCCAGATCCCAGGCCCGCAAGGGTATCCCACTGCCCGCCCGGAGGGCCGATCAGGTCCTGGCTCCTCCCCACCCGCTTTGGGACCCTACTCATGCACGAATCCGTGCACCGGGCCCCTAGTAAGCTCATAAAAGACAGGAAAACCAGTTTGAAAAAAAGTTTAAAAAAAGAAAACAAAAAAGGATTTCCACTCCACACAATTTCTGTTCTTGTTTTCTCCATAAGTGCGGGGTTCATAGAAGGGAAGAAAGAATACAAGAGGCCCCCTTGCTGTTGTCCAAGCACACATATAAACCCCACAGAAAATTTCAGTTTGTCATTTACTCCAGGCTCAAGTAATGTACTCCTAGGCCCCAAAATTCATGTGGCTGGGGGTTCATCCAATACTCCACTACCTAATGGTCCATTAAATTTGTACCTGCCAAGACTAACTAGGCAGTCAAGGATTTTCTTCCAGGTTTTCAGAGCAGCCCTCTGTCTTCTTCTTTTACTCTCCTTAGTACTTTTTTTTTTTAAAGGAATTTATTAAAGGATACTAGAGGGCTCATAGAATTTCCAACAGGGCCAGTCTCAGAGAACATATTTAAACCCAATGTAAGTAACTGTTTCTCTGGGGACTGAAAAGCCAGAGAGAAATGATAGTCACAAGTCAGATTCTGCCGGCTGAGCGGACTGGTGGGTGGCTGTAATCTGGGAAATCCAGGAAGACATAGTGGCCTTGGCCTTGGCCTTGGGACGATCACTCTAATCTAACCCACAGGTGAGCCAAAAAAAAGGGGAATTGAACCAAAGAGACTTTATCCAGCCCCTGGACCCTGTATTAAAACCCCAGGCCCTTGGGGCAAGCTGATTGCAATCTTTTTTCTAGGGCTTTCAGGTATTACTAAAGTGTCCCGAGTTTTCCTAGCTGGTAAGTAGCAAAGCCAGGATTCCAGCCCAGGGTCTAGGTCCTTGATGCTCCACGTGTGGTGTGTGGGTGCGCAGTGTCAGCACCACCAGAGCGCATTGCTCCACATCTCCTAGCCCACATTCCCTGACAGGTAACATGAGAGTAATTCCTGTTCACCTACTGTAAGGGTTGGAGGGCTTTGGCAAGAGTTTTCACTGCTCTGCAAAAGAATGAGAAAATTCAGGATAATATAGTGAATTTTCCAAAAAGTTCATTGAAGGCAATTTGAAGAGCTTTTTATATCAACTGACCACCTTGCTCCTTTGCTATGACCATGGCTTTCATGAGTGATGGCAATTGTATATGACAACCTTTTTCTCTCTTAAAGATTGTTATTTAACAAAATACAAAGTTGGACACTATGTTGCTATTCCTTTTTATATTTTATTTTACTAGTCTGTAAAACCCAAAAATCTGCAATCCACCATATGAAAATGCTTGGAAAGCTGCAAAAACGTTTTAAAAAATAACATGAGGTGTTGCTATTTTCTTAATTAAGCACAGATTACTTCCTGAGAAAGAAGTTCATGCTCAGGGCACACAAATGTCAATGTTTTACTGTCTCCTGGATTGTGCGGCTGGTTCATGGAAAGAAAGAGAAGGGCCTTCTGGGGTGACTTGCAACTTGTGCCCTCAGGATACCACTAGAAGCTGCTCGGGACCCTCTTCAAGTCCATGCCTCAGGCACCCTGAGTTTCCTGGTCCTAAATAAACCCGGAAGGTGAAATTTACCTACTTGCCATACTTTCATTTTCATTTCACTGGGCACGTGCTTTATCCCACAAAGTGAAGAGGAAAAACTGGTTGTTTGCTTGGTTGCTATCAGTGACTTTATTGTAGGAGCAGAACACTCCTATATTAAAAGTGCACATAAATATTACCCTTTACTGTACAAATATTTAGAAAGGAAATAAATTCTTTTCATCATCGTTGATTTTTTTTAAAGCATTCTTATAAAGGGACTACTTCAGTGCACAAAAACTTTTCTCCACTTAATTGTCTTCATCACCAAAGGCCCCATATGGGCTGGTATGCCACAAACAGTTTTCAGTTTACCTGAACTTGTTCAAATTGCTCTATAAAAAAAAAGATAGTTAATAAATAAATTACTCTAGCAGATCAGACACTCCCTCATGGCTAACATGTTTGGAACTCAAAAGGGTATTACCCAACCTCTTGTTGCTCAGAAGAGACTTCCCCAAAGATGACAAGAATCAGTTTGACCCTTCTATAAACACATAACATTACAACTGTGGGTACAAACTGAGTAAGGTTTCTATTTCTATGTGATAAGTATGCCCTAATCATACATGAAGCATTAAAAATATAAGGAAATTTAGAAATCATCCAACCAACCTCCTTTAAGAATCCAGAAGGTTGAGTGACACGGCTGAGATCAGGCAGGCTTAGAGCCAGGCAGACAGATCTGCCCTGAGCCTGGCTCTGCTGTTTGCCAGCTGTAAGGAATTAGGATGTCATTCATCGCTCCTTATCTGTGAAGTGAGGATAATAATATTATGAGATCATCTAAGTCCGAGAGACCTGGGCAGTGAACTGGCTTTCTCAAAGTGACCCAATTAGTTTAACCCTCAGAACCCAAATTAGAAAGTTGTTTGGGTGCTGTTTTCCCTGCATAATCAAAACGTCGCCAGTGAACACAGAGCTTACTCCTGAAGGGAGCTGTCATGTGATTACACAGCTGCCTTTTATTTCTGTGGCCCTGCTTAGGGCCAGCATAATGCTGGGAAGGAGGTTCAGAGTGAACTTGAAGTCTGCACTGCACATCTCGTCCTGAAGTTCCCAGAGGAGTTTAGTGTCTATAACAAATACTACCTCTCCATGGTGAGCATAAGAGACAGGCAATGCCTTTGACTCCTCAGAGTCACTCACCTGTCTTTGAAAGGTAATGCCTCCTTGTTAAGTGACAGTATGAAAAGTTCACCTCAAGGAGCCAGGCACTGGAGGTAGGCAATGAAGTTCATCCCCTCCCTCCATCCCCTTATTCTCTTTCCTTAAAAATAACATTACAGGTAGAATTAAACAGCTTCTAGCCAAAAAGGGAAACATGGCCTTTTCTTTATCAGCTGATGGTCTTAAAAAGTCTAAGTGATTTTAAAGTCTTATATTTCAAAAACCAAACCAAGGAGAAGGATAGCAGAATGTCATCTTTGGCCTAACAATGTCTCAGGAAGAGTTAAGGAAGATGAAGTGGTCCTCCTGCGTGCTACCTATTGTTTAAAAAGGAAGGAATTTGATACTATTTCTTATGGGCTAAGAAAGGAAGAGAAACTATCCCATGGACAGTATTTACAGTGAAAAAAAGTAAAGAGAAAAGCCCTGTTACAAATGTCAACCGATGCTTGGGTGGGCTTGTGTGGTAGAGGGGGGACCAGCGAGCAGATCCCTTCAGGCAAACTTGTCCTGCTGCAGAGAACGTGGTCAGCGGCAGCCTCCACTGCCAGCTCCTTTCAGGGGGGCTCCGGTGCAGAGAGCTGGTTGGCCTGAGGCCGTGCCCTCACTGGGCAGCCTGTATGGCCACTGAATGGGCGCGCAGGGGTGGGAATACAGGGCCGTACATTTGGCAGGAAGTGACCACCCTGTTGAATAGTTCTCTTCCCGGAGCCCCCTCTGTCTTGGCGAAGGCATTGTCAACCCTCCAGCATAGTTAACATCTCATGCCACAGACTCTGTTTCAGCATCGCCTTCAGAAAACCACACCTCCAACAAGTGTTATACCTTCCTAAGAAGTATGGGTTGGCACTTGCCTCAATCTGTCTCCAGCAATGAGCACGTTGCTAAACGTGAGAGCTGTTATAGATCAACCAGGCTGATTTCAAACTCTAACGTATCTCAACCTTTCTTCCAACCTCACCCTCCACATGCCTCCCAGGAGCCTTTCACTCAGCAGCATGGGTTTGCTTGCTTCCCATCTTCAGAACCCACTGGTCTGCTGCCTGAGAGCAATGCCCGCGCCACGTCCCTTTCTGCCCCACCTTAACTAGTCCAGGCCAAGCCATGCGTCACCAACCTTGTTTGGGGTTGACTTTGGCAGAGATGATTTTTTTCCCTCTGTCAGGTGCTATAAAGTTTGCAAACACCGAGTTTAACCACAGCCAAGCCCTAGACCAGCTAAGCCTGGGATATTGTGGACCAGGCTGGACAGAATCAGCTTCAGAACAATAAGGCAGTGCCGGGCACTCTGGGCCGGTAATCTGGGGAGTCTTGTTCTACCACCCCTGCTCTCTGCTTTCACAGTTAGTCATTCATTCAACTAATTTTTATGGGTCACTGTCCTAGGCAGGGGGTATGTCACTGAAGAAAACAATCGTGTTCCCTGTCTTCAGAGTTAGATATAAAAATCCATCAAACAAGTAAATAACCATAATTGCCTGAGTAGGACACTGATGGAAGATAAAGGTGAGCAGTGGGAATCTACCAGGTAGCCGGGGCAGGGACGGCCTCTCTAGAGAAAGACTTAAGTTGGGCCTGAAAGAGACAAGGCATAAGCCCGGGAGAGCCAGGGTGAGTGCATTTCAGGCAGAGGGATGATCCCCAAGCATTCTTTGTTTATTGATCAACTAAATTACTTAAAAGTTGAAGACCAAAATGCAGAAGGGAAGAACTCCATCTTCTAATCACACAAAAAATTAGTGCTCTATTGACTTATTTTAAAAGATTTGTTTTTTTTGTGTGTGTTTTAGCCTATAACTGATTCTTTTGTTAAAATATATTTTTATTGATTTTTTTTTTTTTTGAGAGAGAGGAAGGGAGAGGGAGAGAGAAAAAGAAACATCAACTAGGAGAGAGAATCATTGATCGGCTGCCTCCTGCATGCCCCCAACTGGGGATTGAGCCCGCAGCCATGTGCCCTTGACTGCAATCAAACCCAGGAACCTTCAGTCTGTAGGCTGATGCTCTACCAACTGAGCCAAACCAGCCAGGGAGGGGATTCTGCTTTTATTGAGTCAAGTATGGAGGCCCAGTGTTTCCTGGGCTCACTATTGGTGAATCTAAAACATAGGAGTGGCTAATCAACATGCTGTTGCCTGTGTCTATGAATTTTTTTTCTTTGTTTTTTGCTTAATCCCTTAACCTTTTTCATCCAGCCCTGCAACACTCCTCCCTATTGATAGCTGTCAGTCTGTTCTCTCTATCTATGAGTCTATTTCTATGTTGTTTATTAGTTCATTTTGTTCGTGAGATTCCACATATGAGTGAAATCATATGGTATTTGTCTTTCTCTGACTGGCTTATTTCGCTTAGCATATTGCTCCCCAGGTCCAGCCATGGCGTCGTAAAGGGTAAGGTTTCCTTTTTTATGGCTGACTAGTATTCCATAAATGGGAAAAAGAAAACACCCACATAAGAACAGGAATATAAAGCATGGAGAAGAGAAAACAAATAAATATACAGATAGTTACTGAAATCAACTAAGATCTCTAAAACAAACAGCCTCATAGTGGGAGGTAGCTGGGATCTTTACTCTTGTGGCTGGAAATGTGTTTATTACGATAATGTTTTGCTTGTTTATTTGTTTAAGTGGATGCCCCTCTGGATAGCTCAGCAATCAAAGCTTAAGTCAGTCACTTGCATTACAAAAAAGAAAAAACAATGTCAGGACTTATGCTACATGTATATATTTTTAAAGTTTTTTAAATAGTTGCTTGCAGCATCCTGAACTGAATAACGTATTGCTTCATGGCTCTGTGCTTTTGTACATTTGATATTCTCTGCCTAGAATTTATTTCTCTGCTGTCCACTCATAGGACCTTTCCTTGCTTATTCTTCACAACTCACTTTAAGCCTTTTTCTTTTTTAAATAGCATTTAAAAAATTAAGATATACTTCATATGACATAAAATTTACCATTTTTAAATGTGTACTTTAGTGGTTTTTAGTGTATTAACTATGTGCTGCAATCAATACCACTGTCTAATTCCAGAACATTTTCATCACCCCAAAAAGAACTTTAGTACCAATTAGCAGTTAGTCTCAACTCCACCCCATTGCTTCACAACCACTTATCTGCTTTCTGTCTGGACATCTTCTATAATTGGAATCATACAATATGAGGCTTATTGTGTCTGGCTTTTATCTTTCATTTAGCATATTTTCAAGGTTCATTTTTGTTGTAGCATAGATCAGAATTTTATTCATCTTTATGGCTAAGTAATATTCCAATGTGTAGATATACCATTTTCCACTAAAAAGAATCAGGATGCCTTGAAGAAATGGTTAATTCTAGTGCTGCAACAGGGAATACATAAACGGGCCTGAAGCATCTTGTAAGGCCAGAAAGAATGTTAAGAGATAAAATGATGGGGTATGTCAAAGGGAAACAGAGCTGACCCGAAAGCTCACACTGGAACATTTCAGCAACACAATAAATAATGTAGTATAAACTATAACCCAAAGTATAAAATACATGTCAGTAGGGGAGAAGAGACAAATACCCCATACAGAAGAACTGCAACTAATACTTCCTCCTCAAGAAAGTAGAGCTTAACTTTCTACCCCTTGAATGTGGGCTGTCTAGTGGCTTGCTTCCAAAGAGTATAGACAAGAGTTAAAAAGTAAATTTACAGTCATGGAACCTGACAAACACTACAACAGCCAAGAGACCCAGATTAATATGGTCAGTGGTAAATCATGTTGAAAGTATGTACCACTGATACATTCTTATAACAAAGGGGTATAAGAAGGACCCTTTGTTTCTATGGTCCTGAAAGTCTGAGAAGCCTTTACAGCTCAGGGGAGCCTAATGAGACATGAGGACTGACTGTAATGTGGTGTCCTGGATGGGGTTCTGGAACAGAAAAAGGACATCAGGGAAAAACTAAGGAAATTAGAATAAAGTCTGGTTTAGTTAACGGTAAGGTACCAATGTTGGTTCATTGAGTGTGACAAATGTACCATGGTAATGTGCAATGTTAACAAAGGGGAAACTCTATACTATTTTTGCAACTTTTTTTGTAAATCTGAAACTATTCTAAAATTTAAAAAATTATTTAAAAAAATAATTAGTAATAGATTTTCATACAAATATATACTTGAATCAGAATTTCTATAGAGTAATAACAGAGACAAACACCAAGGTGAGCATCAAAAGTTCCATTTGCTGGAGGCCATCATATTTTTACATAGTGGGTAAGCAGACAGCATAGTGGGTAAAGCACATGACCTTTAGATCCACCCAGCTGTGTTCAAACCCCAGCTCTGCCACTTACTGACTGTCTAACCTTGAGCAAGTGACTTAATCACTTTGAACCTCAGTCCCTTTATCTGTTACCTGTGGATAATTAAATTGGAATACCTACTTTCTAGGGTTATTCTGAAGACTGGACAAGGCAATGTATTAAAGCACTTAGTACAGTGCCTCATGTATGATCATTGTGTACTACTGCTGGTTGCGATTACTGCATTACACTTATTATTGTTCATTGAAAAAATTTAAATCTCAGAGCATCCTCTGACTGTGGCAAACCAATTTTGGCAGAAGTCAGAAGCAACTTCCTTCCAGCTGATGAATGTTGTTTTTTAATTTTCTAAAGTTTTACATGTTTCCTTTTTCCCCAATTGACCCCCGACTCCCAGCCATTCCCACCCCAGGCAAGCCCCCACCACCCCAGTGTCTGTGTCTATTGGTTATGCTAATACAAATCTTTTGGTTGCTCTCTAACCCCTCCCAATCCCCTACCATTTGTCTCTGGATCTATTCTTGTTCATCAAATTATGTTGATCAATATATCTCACATATGAGTGAGATCATGTGATATTTATCTTTTTCTGGCTGGCTTATTTTGGTTAGCATAATGCTCTCCAGTTCCATCCATGCTGCTGCAAATGATAAAAGTACCTTCTTTTTTATAGCAGCATAGTATTCCATTGTGTAGATGTACCACAGTTTTTTTTAATCCACTCATCTGCTGTTGGGCACTTAGGCTGTTTCCAAATTTTAGCTATGGTGAATTGTGCTGCTATGAACATAGGAGTGCATATATCCTTTTTGATTGGTGTTTCTGGTTTCTTGGGATATATTCCTAGAAGTGGGATCACTGGGTCAAATGGGAGTTCCATTTTCAGTTTTTTGAGGAAACTCCATACTGTTCTCCACAGTGGCTGCACCAGTCTGCATTTCCATCAGCAGTGCACGAGGGTTCCTTTTTCCCCACATCCTTGCCAGCACTTGTTTGTTGATTTGTTGATGAAAGCCATTCTGACAGGTGTGAGATGGTATCTCATTGTTGCTTTGATTTGCATCTCTCGGATGATTAGTGACTTTGAGCAGGTTTTCATATGTCTCTGGGCCTTCTGTATGTCCTCTTTGGAAAAGTGCTTATTTAGATCCTTTGCCCATTTTTTGATTGGATCCTTTATCTTCATTTTTTAATTGTATGAGTTCTCTGTAAATGTTGTTTTGTGTGTTTTTTTTCTCAATTTTTTTTTTAATTAAGGTATTATATGTGTACATATCTTACCATTCCCACCCCCCCACTCCCATACATGCCCTCACCCCCCAATGTT
The DNA here is from genome assembly GCA_026230045.1 of Corynorhinus townsendii. NCBI lineage: Eukaryota > Metazoa > Chordata > Mammalia > Chiroptera > Vespertilionidae > Corynorhinus > Corynorhinus townsendii. The sequence continues at coordinate 29,699,040 of JAPDVU010000012.1, forward strand.
TTGCATCCATTGGTTATTCTTATATACATGCATATAAGTCCTTCGGTTGATCTCTTATTTCCCCCACCTCTCCCTAACCTTCCCACTGCAATTTGACAGTCTGTTTGATGCTTTACTGCCTCTGTATCTATCTTTTTGTTCATCAGTTTATAATGTGTTTTTTATTATCCACAAATGAGTGAGATCATGTGGTATTTTTCTTTCATTGACTGGCTTATTTCACTTAGCATAATGGTCTCCAATTCCATCCAGGTCGCTACAAATGGTAAGAATTCCTTCTTTTTTATGGCAGCATAGTATTCCATTGTGTAGATGTACCATAGTTTTCTGATCCAGTCATCTGCTGATGGGCACCTAGGCTGTTTCCAAATCTTAGCTATTGTAAATTGTGCTGCTATGGAAACTCCATACTGTTCTCCACAGTGGCTGCACCAGTCTGCATTCCCACCAGCAGTGCACGAGGGTTCCTTTTTCTCCACATCTTCACCAGCACTTGTCGTTGGTTGATTTGTTGATGATAGCCATTCTGACAGGTGTGAGATGGAACCGCATTGTCGTTTTGATTTGCATCTCTCTGATAATTAGTGACTTTGAGCATGTTTTCATGTGTCTCTTGGCCTTCTTTCTGTCTTCTTTTGAAAAGATTCTATTTAGGTCCATTGCCCATTTTTTTATTGGATCATTTATCTTCCTTTTATTAAGTTGTATAAGCTGCCTATAGATGTTGGAGATTAAACCTTTATCAGTGATAACATTTGCAAATATGTTCTCCCATACAGTGGGGTTTCTTGTTGTTTTGTTGATGGTTTCTTTTGCTCTGAAAAAGCTTTTTATTTTGATGTAGTCCCATTTGTTTATTTTCTCTTTAGCTTCCATTGCCCTAGGGGTAGTATCAGTGAGAAAGTTTTTTCGGCATATGTCTGAGATTTTGCTGCCTGTGGATTCCTCTAGTATTTTTATGGTTTCCTGTCTTATGTTTAAGCCCTGTATCCATTTTGAGTTTATTTTTGTGTATGGTATAAGTTGGTGATCTAGTTTCATTTTTTTGCATGTATCTGTCCAATTTTTCCAACACAATTTATTGAAGAGACTATTTTGACTCCATTGTATGTTCATTCCTCCTTTGTCAAATATTAATTAAGCATAGTGGCTTGGGTCGATATCTGGATTCTCTATCTTATTCCATTGATCTATATGTCTGTTCTTGTGCCAGTAACAGGCTGTTTTGAGAACAGTGGCTTTGTAATACACCTTGATATCTGGTATTGAGATGCCTCCTACTTTATTCTTCTTTCTCAGGATTGCTGTGGCTATTCGGGGTCTTTTTTATTCCAGATGACTTTTTGGAGAGTTCATTCTAGGTCTGTTAAATATGCCCTTGGTATTTTAATGGGGAGTGCATTGAATCTGTAGATTGCTTTGGGTAGTATGGACATTTTAATGATGTTGAGTCTATGAATCCATGAACATGGTATGTTCTTCCATTTGTTTATGTCTTCCTCTATCTCTTTTTTCAATGTCCTATAGTTTTCTTAGTACAGGTCTTTTAAGTCCTTAGTTAAGTTTATTCCTAGGTATCTTAATTTTTTTTTGGTGCAGTGGTAAATGGGATTTTTTTTTTTTTCGTTTCTCTTTTTGTGAGTTCATTATTGGTGTATAAAAAGGCCATAGATTTCTGGGAGTTAATTTTGTATCCTGCTACATTGCCAAATTCATTTATTAGGGCTAGTAGTTTTTTGATAGAGTCTTTGGGGTTTTCTATGTATAGTATCATGTCATCTGCGAATAAGGATAGTTTTACTTCTTCTTTTCCAATTGATGAATGTTTTTGATATGTCCCCATTCAGCCAGCCAGCATTGCAGACATTCTCCATATCGTAGGGTGATCCACAGCTGAGCAGTACTCTAGGGAAGCCCTGATCTAGACCCACATATCTGACTGAGCTGGCAACTGGAACTCATCCTGGTGTGTTCATCCCTGAGAATGGGTGCTTTTTTCCATTTCCTCATGAACTTAATTGAGGTATTTGTTTTGTTCGTGTTTGTACTGATAGGATTTCTGGTTATTGAAACAACTGCAGCATTTGCTAGGCAACCAAGAAAACAACTTTAGGATGATGCGTTCATGGTAATGAATATACCAACCCCAGCCCTGTAGTACCTCCATCCTGAGGTAATGGCATGCTCATTATGGGCCCTCAGACCTGAGGCAACACTGAAAACAGAGTCACACAATGAAGTACTCTGGCTGGCAAGTGTCTCTCTCAAATTATACTCTTGAAATCTGGCTGTTTTCTTCTAACTTCCATTCCTCTCACAAACACCATTTTATTGAGTGAATTTCCTATATAAAAATGTTAGCAGCCCAATTCTCTAAAGGTAAACAGCTTACCTCAGTGCTTAGCAAACCCAGATTTTCCTTTAATGTGTTGCTTCTGTCTGGAATTTACCAAGACAAACTGGTCTAGGGATCAATTTTTATTTATAAGAGTTATTATACCCATGTGACACAGTTTTCATGTGAATTATCTTATCCTTTCTATATATCCTAATCTACCCCTCCCACTCAAAGTATAGTCACCTAGCTTTTCCTTCCTCCTTGCCCTCATTTCTTCTTTCAGCATGTCTTTTACCCATTAATAAATATTTCTTGCAGTGTACCTAGAAGGTATTTAACCTGGGCTGTTATGCTGAGCAAACCATATTTCCTCACTATAGAGAAAAAGAAACCACAATTGGTCATCAGCGTGACTCACTCAGGCTTCTACCACCACACCCAAACCACATGTTACTGCAAATGCTTTGGTTAGATTTAACCAAGAAAAAAGTCATTAGCAGAGTAAGATTTTGTATATCAACATATGCCTAATGTCACATCTCTTTGGCGTTGATAATAGTCTTAATCTTTCTTATTTCAATCACTTCACATTACATAAATAATGGTGCTGGATTTATTCCCCCCCTCCCCCCCCCCCCGTATTTCTGTTGTTTCAAGCTCAGAGGACAATATGCCCTTTCCAAGAGGCTCCTCAGTGGACTACGCACCCATCCCATGTCCAGATTTCTTTTTGTTGAGAAAAGTATCTCTTCAATTATAATACTCAAGGTCATTTTGGGCACTTGTATAATCTTGATTTTTATTTTATTTTATTGCAGTACATCATTAGAGAGTCCCTAATTTTTTGAGAGAAGGGAGTTGAGAGCATGCACAGGACCATTTGGAGTATCCTCCCAGCATGTTCTAGTTCCTCCTTCTTTAGACTAGTTTCTTAGAGCTCATTATGGCCTCATCACTTCACCTCCTTCTTCCCAACCAATATTTGATGGGACCAAGGGTACACCTGACTTGAACTGACCCAAACAGGGTTGCTTTCCTCATTGGGAGGTGGGGCCTGGATAGAAAGGTTAAGAAGACAGAGAAAAACTTTCTAAATGACAACTATAAGAAGCGTGTAGAACTGGGATTCGTTATGAGAAGTGACAACCCAGAAAGCCAGCCTGCAGAGAAAGAACAGGGTAGGTCCCTGAGGGAAGCAGAGAGACAGATGGAGACAGAGGAGGTGAGCTTCCTTGTAGCCTTCCAGCCATGAGTTCCAGTCTGAAGTGAGGCTGGTTGCATTTCAACTCTTTAGTTTTGGCAGGTCCCCTATTTGCTGGAACTAACCTGCCCTCTTTTTTGTTTGAACTTATATAGTTGGCTTTTTCTGTTACTTAATAACAAAAGAGTTTCAATAAATACAGGGCATAACTAGAAAATCGCTCCTCTCACTACTGTACATCACGTTCATGATTCTCTTTATGGGGAAAGACTGTGGGCTACACTGAAACCTATTCCTCCCTATTTGGTTCTCAGAGGGGATAAAGAAAAGTTGCCCTAAACCCTCCCTTCTCCCAGCCCTACTCACCCTTTCCACAGGAAGCCAGCTGTCTCCCCCTTCTCTGCAGTTTTCCACATTGCACTGCCTGGAGAGTCTCATCCCCTGATTATTTAAATCCTGCCTATGCTCCAAAGTCCAGCGTAAGCCCACTCACCATCAGGCCTGACCGATCACTTACCCCACAGTTTTCTCTTCCCTTTCTGATCGCTTCAAACACTTCTAATACATATTTATTGACACCAAAAAAAATATTCAAGATCCTATTTTAGGTAAATAATGCAGTTACAAATACCTTTATCTACATCTCTGTCTGTTACAGAGATGTAGATAAAGATAAAATTATATATAAATAACTGTGTATTGGGATTTGGGGGTAATTTTATTTCAGTTTTATTTTTCCTGTTTATGTTTTATTAATAATAATTTCTACAATAAACATAATGAAAGGAAAAGTCTAAGCTCCTTGACCTGGCTTTTAAGGACTTCCATAATTTGCATTCTTCCAAAATTTAGCACAAACCTATATTGTCTTAAATTGTTCTCATTTATTCAGGTTAGCTCCCACTTACAAATGTATTATAATATACTTAATATTTTTATTGATTTCAGAGAGGGAGAGAGAGATAGAAACATCAATGATGAGGAAGAATCATCAATTGGCTGCCTCCTACATGCCCCATACTGGGGATCGAGCCCACAATCTGGGCATGTGCCCTGATAGGGAATCAAACTGGCCATCTCCTGGTTCATAGGTCAATGCACAACCACTGAGCTGCACTGGCCTGGGCTACTGTTCATTTTCTGTTTCCATAATTCTGATGTAACAGTGAGTTATTAATTGATTTACATATTCTTGAAAACATGAGTAGTCATGTAGAAGCTCATACTATGTGTAAATGTGTGAGTTCTTTCTGAAAGATGCAGTAGTCAGCCTTTCATTGTTGGAGTCCCTGTGACCACCATTTCTGTCACCAGCCTTTTTGTTTCTGGGAGACTTCAAGTATCACATCTTACGTTCTGCATTGCATCATTTCAATATAGGCAAGATAATCACATGTCCAAATAATACATGTCAAGTGTGAGTCTTAATAAGTAAAAGGCACACACTCATTCCTTGAGTGGGCGTGGCCAAATGCTGCACGTCCGTCAGGAGGTTCTCTGACACAGGGCGTTTAGTGGAAGCTTCACAGAGGAATCACCTAAACATATATTTTCCACCTTGTAGGTGTGTCATGAGCTGATTGTATCTGCAGTTAAACTTATAATTAGGTGCTGTGGATTACTCACCTCACTTTTCTGCTTCGTATCTCTCCCCCTGGGTTTTAAGCACCATTTAATACTTTAGCTAAAATGATATTAAATCAATTATCTTTGCTTAAAAATATCCTTGTGACAACATTTGCTTTGATTATCCAACATAATAAAGGCAAACAGAGTTGGAAGAAAACCTCAAGGTTGTCTGGAACTTGCATGACCTGTATCACGTGCCCTCCTAGGACTACCCCTGACAGTGGCCGCCTCACCTCTGCCTAGGTGACTACTGCAGGTAGGATGTGTACCGGTGAAGGGCTTGGGCTTTGGGCTCCCTTAAATATAGGTCTGAATCTTAGCTCTGGTACTTAGCTGGGAGCTCTTAGGCAATTTACTAAACTTCTCTGAGACTCAGTATCTGCATCTGTAAAATGAGCCTACTAATCCATACTTTGCCAACAAAATTGTTGCATCAATTTATATTTCAACCAGCAATGTGGAATACTAGCTCCTTCTTTACATTATTGACAGTGTTATGTGCTGTTAATCCTTTTTGTGTTTTCCAGTCTAATAGGATAAAAATGGTATCTGATCGTGGTTTTTATGTGTTTTTGCCTTATTTCAAATCAGGTTGGAGAGAATTTTCACTTGCTAATAATCCATGTAATGTCTTTTTTCTGTGAAATTTCTACTTGAGACCTTTACAGTTTGATGTTTCTATTGAATTGTTGGTTCTATTATTGGTGAATAGTCATTTTTACATAATCTTTTTATATACTTATTTTCTGTGAGAAAATTTTAATGTAGTCATATTTATTAATCTTTTCCTTTAGGCTTCTAAGTTTTATGTCATATTATAGGGAGAGCTTTCCAATCTAAGGTTATGAAAAATATTCTCCCATTTTGTCCTCTGAACTAGTAAAGTTTGAGATGCTTTTACTGTTTCCTCACTCATTCACATCTTAAAATTTTTTAAAAAATCATAATTTTAAAAGAATTATACATACTCACATTTCACCTCTGGGAAAGTAAGAGTCACACTTATAATTTAGGACATATTTCTTTCCAAAGCACTAGAACCTAAAAAATTTAAAGTTTAGTATTAGACATTAAAGAAAAAGAGAATCCCAGTCAATTGTAATAAATTTTGAAATAATTTTTGAAATAAATTCAAAATAAGTCTGGAGTTTAGTTAATAGTTCTATCCCAATGTTGGTTTCCTGGTTTTGACAAATGCATTTGAAAAATATGAAAGATAATCATATTCAGGGAATCTGAAACTGGGAACCCTCTGTAAAAATGCAACTTTTCTGTAAACCTAAAATTATTTTAAAATAAAATTTTATTAGAAAAAGTTTTATGTTTAACAAGAATTTTCTAAAAATAAACATCCCAAAATATTTGAACTAAATTTTTATTTGTAATAACCATTTTAAAAGATTTAAAGATAATTTTCCAGCAATACATTTATTGCTTGAAGTAGCTGATCAACATGCAGTGTGAATCCTCCCAGCAGGAAAGCTAGCCCTGCTGTGCGTATCTCTCTAAAGTCCTTGGAGGAGCTGCACATGTACATGGGTGAATAGAAGATTAGGTGATAGCCTTGTCCTGTAGATGGATCTTAAAGTGTTCTTGTGAAATTCATAGTTATCATGTTGAAGACAGGTTTGTAAGGAAGTATTTTTTAATAACAACTTTATTTTACATACTATACATTTCACCCATTTAAAATGTACAGTTCGATGTTTTTAGTATATTTCTTCAATTTTATTCAGACACATAAATTGCCAGTTTTAGAACATTTTCATCATCTGAAAAACAAACTGCCCAGCCAGTGTGGTTCAATGGTTGAGCTTTGACCTATGAACCAAGAGGTCATGGTTTGATTCCTGGTTGGGCCACATGGCCAAGTTGCAGGCTCAATCCCCAGTAGGGGGCATGCAGGAGGCAGCCAATCAATGCTTCTCTCTTATCAATGATGTTTCTATGTCTCTCTCTCCCTCTCCTTTCTTCTCCGAAATTAATAAAAATATATTTAAACAAACAAACAAAACCAAATTTCCAAATCTGTTCTTCTGGTTGGTTTTGGAGCGTATAGAAGTTTCAGTGCATGGGGGAGTTAAAGGGAATAAGGTAAAGAGAGAAAGGATTAAGATGTTCAGCTGAGTGTTCAGACTGTGTGCCCACTCAGGCATTTTCAATTGCAGTAAAAATTAAAATGTTTTTCATTACCTTGTCAATGTTGGACCACTGTTGCTTTAAATACAATCTGCATTTAGGATTGAGCCATGTAGTTTCTGGACCTTATTTGGGGTATAGGCAGTTACAATATAATGAAATGCCAGGGAAAGTTGGAAAGAGCTTTGGGAATGGAAAGGGAGGAATATTTTAGGGGACGGGAAATGAGCAAAAGCCAAAGCATGCTCCAGGATCTGAAAGAGGAGAGCAAGGTGGATAAAGGCATGTGGAGCCCCCAGGTCGGATCTTGCAGCACCTGGGAGACCATATTAAGGGGTCTAAACTTCAGAGAGAGGCATCTAGGAGCCATCAAGGGCTGTAAACATTGAAGAAGACGATTCCGCAGGCTGGTTGTTTGCTGGCCCACAGATTGTACTAACCCCGAGAACTGTGCTCTTTTCATAAACCCACACCCCCAAGGACAACGACGACGGAAAGCTGCAAACCTGAGGGGGATTAGCGATGGAAACAGAAGACAGATGAAGGCTCTTAGAACTTCATGGCAAACTGCGAGTGTCTTATACCTACCTCCTTGCCTGCTGCCAAACCTATAGAGCAATCTTTTTTGTTTTAATGTTACTAGATAAAACAAAAAACATAAAAATTTTATTTTCCCTTTATTTCTAACCATTCTTAGCAATCACCACTGTAAAAATGTTGTTTCTCTGTATCTAGATAGTCATATTAACAGCTTGGCTGCTCTGTGAAACAAATTGCTCTTCAGTGACCCCTCTTGAAGGCAAAAGTCATTATAAAAGGGGGAGAAGTTTAATTGAATGGGTAATATTTTTAAACCTAATGTTCTGTTAAATAGCAATTTGACAACATGCTTTTGCAATATTTATTCCCTCCTCCATTCTATCTGCAAAATTGTATGATGTTATATAACACTGAAGAGTGTAATGGGTGTGATAAGCTACCTGAGTCCCCTTCAGGAATAAAAGAGCCCTTATCTCAGCCTCTGGGAGTGCCACCAACAGAGAACCCTCATCTTCCAGTCCCCTTTTGGGATTGCACCAACTCAAGGGAGCTACCTTCCTCCCCTAAGGCCATGTTTTCGCCCCCTCAATCCTCTCCAGGGACTGGTTGATTCCAGCTTCAAAGGCCCTTTCTTGCCAACACCAGCCATCTCTAAGGCGATCTCTAAAGGGCATCCCATTTCATCCTTCCCTGCAGGTTATCTTCGGCTTCTCCTAGATAGGCATCCCAGCTCAACTGCTGCCTTTGCCCATCCTTGCCTCCCTTCCGCAGATACTCAATCCCAAGTAACTCTCTAATAAATCCCTGGGGAAAGGGAGGGTGGGTGTAATCTCAGTCCTCTTTGGTCCACATAGACAAGAAGCAGGAAATTTTGTCATGCTGGAGAATAGACCTGAAGGTATTTTTAGGTGTTTTACTATCTGGAGGGACATAAAGGATGAGACAGAAAACCTGAAGTCCTAACTATAGGCATGCGTGTGACTTGAGTTCTTGTCTGGTAGTGAAACTACTTCCTCGGCTGTTTATTTTTTTTCTCTTCTGCCTCTGCCTCTCCGTCCTTCCATGTCCTCCCTTCCCCCTCCCCCTTCTGCCATCCATGCACAAGCCCATCTGAGAAGCACAGTGTCTTAGTCCATTTGGGATGCTATAAAAAAGCAAACAAACTATGGACTAGGGAGCTTAGAGGCAACAGAAATGCATTTCTCACAGTTCTGGAGGCTGGACGTCCCACATCAGGGTGCAGCCTGTTTGAGTGAGGGCCCTCTTCTGAGGTGAGACTTCTTGTTTCTTCACATGGCAGAAGGGGCAAGGGAGCTCTCTTGAGCATTTTTTTTCAAGGGCATAAAGCTCTGCCCTCATGACCTAATCGCCTCCCAGAAGCACCCCCACCTACTAATGCCATCGAGATGGGCATTAAAATTTTGACCTATGAATTTGAGGGGCACACTAACATTCAGACCATAGTACATAGTAAGGTTCTGGTGGTCTACACGTATTCTCCAACTGACTAGCACTTTCCTCTCCTTTGTTTTCATAAACCTATACCCTCAAGGATGGAAAGAACTTCACCACTGAGGCTTCATTCTACAGTAAGATGCACGCAGCTCCTACTCAGATCTATGATGGTATAAGGGAAAGGAGGCTGAGAGCCTTTGCATATTTGCTAATTAGTCTTTTAGTCTTTGCCTGTTTACAAGGATTCTTTTTTTTTTCTTCTTCTTCTTCTGGTTTACTCAGGAAAACATCACTATGGAGCAGAGCAAAGTTGACCGAGAGTCTGGAGATGGCAGATAGGACAAGTATGTTTCAGTGGCATTGGAAGACACTGAGATGTCAGCCAGAAGCTGCAGGGTAACATCCCTTCCTGGGGTACGTGGTGGTGTAGGAAAAAACACCACCCAAAGTGAAGGGGACTGTCCAGACTGTGGGTACCTCAGAGAAACACAGTCTCCTTCTCAGTTTTACCCACTGACTGTTATCAAAAACCTCTCAGCTGTCAGATCAAAAGGACACTCTTCATACATTGTCCCACCCAACCTTTGAGTGACATTTATTGTGGACCAGCCCTTCCTTTTAGAAGGCCCCTCCCTTGGCCTTTAGCACCACTTCTCTATTAGCTTCCTTCTGCCCCACCGAAGCTCTTTCTTGGGTTCCATTGCCTTCTCTGGATTCCGTCCTGTCTTTTTCTCATTTTATATGCTTCCTGATGAGAAGTGATAAGTTCCCGAACAATTATAGGGATGAAGAGGAAGAGATAAAACGTGGAGCTTACTTGGAGGGGATTTCAACTTACTCAAGTCAAACCTGGGGGGAAGAAGCTGCCCCTGCACTCACCTACCCCTTGGTCAGCACAAAAAGCCCCTCCTAGGATCCCACAGCACTCTTGAAATACCGCTCCTGGCCATAGTCCTTGTCTGCGATCACTTGCTGGTGGATTTATTTGTTTGTCTTTCCTTCTGGACTGTGATGTCCTTGAGTTGGAGATCCCTGGGCCCTCCACAGAGCCTGACACACAGCAGATATCCTGTTACTGGGTAAATACAAGGATTAAATTCTTATAATACATGCAAATAAAAATGTAGCAAAAGTTGCCATATATATTTAAAAGGAGCTTCCCCAAGACACTCAACTGCTGGTTCTGGTATTAAAGTTTCAAATTCCTCACTGACTACAAGAGAAATTGAGACCATCACCCTCTTCTTCAACTTTTTTGAAAATTTTCTTTACTCACAGTCATCAAATCAATGCACTGTTTAGCCTGCAAATGTTCTGCTTATATGAGTTCCAACTATCTCTTCCAGATTTTGGTATCAACTATCTCATGAGCACAGTGTAGCTGCTTAATAAGTAAGTTGATAAATGGATGGATGGATTACTCCTGAACTTGGACTAGCAACTTCAGCCAGGGGGATGGGCACTTTTTATTTCCTAAACTGCCTCAACCCTTTCTTTTTCAGTCCACATCCCGCCAGCCAGCCAGCCAGCCCACTCAAGCCTCCTTTCTCTTCCTATAATCACAAAAATCCACAGAACCCCCAACTCCCAAAACACATTTATACTATTCACACATTGTATGTCTCTCAATGACACCCAAGGGATCACATGTTATAAATGCCACATGGCTTCAGCTAAGGTGCAAATCTCTAGAGGGCAGAAAATGTGTATTTAAATCTTTATTATATTTTTTTGTTGTTGTTGTTAATCCTCACCTAAGGATATTTTTTCCAGGGTACCTGCCCTTGACTGGAATGGAACCCACAACCCTTCAGTCCATGAGCAGATGCTCTAACCATTGAGCGAGCAAGCCAGCCAGGGCTAAATCTTTATATCACTCCCTCTACAATTCCTTTCACAGTGATATACATGGAAGCCTTTCAGGAAATATAAACCTAATTGGTTTAAATTCCATTTCAAATATTCCCTTAGAAAACATCTCAAACTTTAATGAGAACAGTTCTTCCAGATTAAAGTTCTCCGGGATCTAACACCCAAATCTAGGGCTTCTAGGCTCCTGAGTTAGGAAATGGTTCCAGTTCCTGGGCCCGAGGTGGGGCTGCCTATCACCTACCCCTATAGTTTTACTGCTCACTTAAATTACTGCCTTCATTTGGTCACAATCAGAAAAGCATTTTTTCAGGCTTATGACACTTTCCCCAACTATGCATGTAACTGATGCCATCAATCACTTTTTCTTGAAATGACAATCATAGACCCCATATCCAAGTTGTTTCCTTTTTTATGTACAAATTCCTTTTATGTATAAATTCCAACAGACTACAGCTTGCTTGTTGGAAATGCTACATACCTGGACAATAAGGAGAACACCTTAAGAGGAAATGCATTTAAATCATCCCGCCTTCCTCCCCCCATTAAGAATGAGGCTAGCCAGTCTCTTGAGTAAAGGGAAATCAGAATCCCTAAAAATGAGAAAAAGCACGAAGTCCATGCTGCCAAAATCCCTATAGCCTGACAAATCTTTTCCAATAAACTGGCCTCTCTCTCTCTTCAACCAGCCTAAAACACAACACTGTAGAGAGTGGTGACCCTGAGGCACAAAGTGTCAATGCCATTAAAGGGCAACAGGTTTTATGGTCGGGTCTGATCACAGACAGGCAGCAACCGCAGGCTGACAGTCTCTGCAAATGAGCGTTTTCTAGTCCGGCTTCTAACATTTCACTTCCACCCCCAAACCAGGAAGTGCTGTGTAAGATGAGCCAAAGACAGAAGCAATCAGCCTCAGAAAGAAAACCCGCCAGGCTCCGGAAAGGCTATAAAGGGTTTCAACTTGGGACCGTTGTTCTATTTGGACCGGGACTTGGCAGCTTCCTCCCAAAAAACATTATTACATTTTCCAAATTGCAACACCGCTCCCCCACTGGAAAAAAAAAAGTAAATGACAGAAAACATACGCAGGCGCTCGCGCGCGCACATTCACAAACAGACCAGTTTTTTTTTTTGTGATCCGCTTTCCCATCCGGACGGTCCCGGACCAGATTTGGGTTGGTAAATTCTAGCTAAGTCAGGGCAGACTGCAGAAAAGGTGTCTATTTCTCGAGATTCCGACTGCAGAAAAGGTGTCTATTTCTCGAGATTCTAAGGGAGAAGAGTCCAGAAGTAGACGGCCACACCCGGGTCCCCGCTCTCCCGTTGCACAACTGCAGAAGTCTGGCCAAGTCTAAGAAGGAACCTCGCACCTCCCGCCCTCCTCTCTGTGACCCGCAGGGAACCGGGCAGGCCAGGGGGTGCGGGGGCGAGGGTCACTGAGTGAAGACGGGACCGAGAGTGTTAAGTTTCAGGCCCGGACCGCTGCAACCCGCAGCGGCAGGAAGGGGAGGGCCCAGCGGGGCTTGGGGCAGCCCCTGCACGGGTGCGGGGCTGGATCGGAAAAGCCTTCTCACGGGCGCGCCCGCCGGCCCCTCCCCGCCCCAGGGAGCCTCCCTTCCAGTCTCCGCTGCGCCCTCCCGGAGGCAGCGCTCGTTGCCTCCTCGCCATGTCCCAGTCGGGCCAGAAGCCCGCCGCTTCCCCGCGGCCCCGGCGCGCTGCAGCGGCCCGTCGCACCCAGGAGGTGAGTGGCACTCCCGTCCGAGCCGCAGGGCATTGCACTGGGAGGACCCCTGCCCAGAAGCCGCGGGCCGCCTCCTCTGGGCGTAGCCTGCCTGGCTTGCCACCCCGTACGCCGCCTCCCGTTCTGGGAAGGACTCTGTGCCCGCCGCGGGCAGGGCAGGTGGCGGGAGGTGGCCAGGGATTCCCGGGCCTGGGCTAAGTGCGCTGGGCGTGGCGCGAGCCGGATCGGAGGTGTCCCGCGTCGGGAAAAGTTGGGTGGTGAGACACGAGTGAAATGATGTGAGGATGAAAGGGACCAACGTTCATTCGGGACCCCCTCCTCCGCCCCAGGGTGGGTGGGGTCGTTCAACTGCACAGCTGGCTCGGGTCTTTCGTGTAAAGACGGGGCTGCAGGGCGTGGCTGCCGGAGGAATAACACCTCTCGCCTACCAGCCCGGAGCCAGATGGGGGCGGGGCCAGCCCATTTCGGGCGGGGCCTGTGTCAGGCCCAGCCCAGGTGCCCGCCCACCTGGCTTCTGCGGGACTCGCTGAGTTCTGTGCCAGCCCGGCCCAGGGCAGGTGGAGTGGAGCCCAGCGCCTTCAGCACCGCACCCCGAGTTCTCGCTGGGTCCTGCGTCGTGTTGCTCAGAGCAAACCGGTTATCACCATGGCATTCGCAAGCTGGTGGTACAAGACGGTAAATAGAAGCGAACGTCCCTGGGCAGGACCGGGAAGGGAAGGGATTGTGTTCGCTTTGCCTTTCTGGGCGTGCGGACGAGGTATTGTCCGGGGTTTGGCGGGGAAGGGGTGGAGGCCGGGTGAGACCTCCTCTCATATCTTCAGGCTAGGCTCCGGGAGAGGCCCAGACTCACCCTGCAGTGGTATGTGGGAGCGCGCCCGGACGTGCAAGTCTGTGTGAGCAGATGCACCGGGCTCAGCTCATGCTCTGAAGTTGAATGAAACAGGAATTTTTGCTGGAGGAATTTCGCCCCAGGACGGGATTCCTGGATGAACTCGGACTCAGCTCTTGAGAACTAATATCTAGTGTTTGTTTTTAACCCATGAGCAAAGCTTAAAACTGAGGGGTGTTGTTGGCCGTGCACTCTCCAACACCAAGGAGAGGCAGATGGGATGGAGGCGTGGAGAAAACCCCAAACTCCAAGGAGCAGAAGCAACTGAGTGTGGTTAAGACCCTTGTGGGGAAGGTGGGAGGTAGCGCTGCTCTGTACTTTATTACTTTGGTGAGGGACAAAGGTGTTCCATTTGTTTAGCGTTTTGAATGCCAGGCCAACCGATTAGGTGTGATATCCAGTCAAGCTGGCATTTGTAATGTGTAGGAACTAGGAGGCGATTTAACATTAGATTACATTAATTATGTATACCAGTCTCTACCAGCATGCAGTATTGTAAAAAAAAAAAAAAAAAAAAAAAAAAAGGCAAGGATGTTGTAAATCAGACCCTGTTTAGAAAGCAATCTTGTGTGGGAATTAGTAAACCGTCTCCTACTAGCCAGTGACCATATACTGAACATCTACATGTCAGGCAAAGTGCTAGCCTCCAGGTACACAGTGGAAAACAGGATAGGGTTCTTGTTCTCAATGGGCAATGAGTCAACTTTTTTGAACCTGTTTCCATATCTATAAAATGGGGGTGATAATAGGCATCACATAAGGGACCCATTAGATTCATGAATCAAAGTACCATGGGTATATACTTTTAATACTGGAAATTCCAGTTTCCCTTGAGATATTTCTTCATGACTGTTTCCCATTATGTATTCTGGGCTTTTAAAAGTTTGCTTTGAGTCATTATTGTCCTGAGGTTATCAAAATGAAGTCTGCAAATATGGATGTCAGTGGTTCAGAGCTGATATCAGAATCCTTCCAAACTGGTGATTCTCTAAAGGAAATTATGGGGGAACATTTGGATGGAAGTAGTTTAAATCTATGCTTTTAACTCTTACTTTTAAGAATAGGGTGACATTTTTGTTAAAACCTCTCTTAGATAATCCAACTTTGGAACTCTAGTATTATAGAAATTGTTTGCTAGTAGGAAGGTCCTAAAGTCAGCAATATGCCTGTGGCCAAACTTGGACTTTTCCTAAACCAGTGCTGTCCAGTAGAAATATAGTGAGCCACATATGTCATTTTAAATTTTCCAGTAGCCACATAAACAAAAGAAACAGATAAAGGTAATAACATATTTTATTTAGCCCACTATATCTCAAACACTATTTTAACATGTAATCACTGTATAAATCATTTATTTTACATCTTCTTTTTCATATTAATTCTTCAAAATCCAGTTCACACTTGCCACATTTAAGTGCTCAGTAGGCATGAGTGACTAATGGCTAAAAATGTGGACAGTACAGCTTAGGTTCCTAACCAGTTTTGTATGGTGATTGTGAGGGGGTGATCAAAGACCATTTGAGAATTAAATGCAAGTTAAGGGCCATTTTTCCACAAAAGAATATATACGTATACACCAAAAAGCCCACCAATAAATCCCCTAAAGGTCCATGGAGCCAATTTATAACATATATACATACATGATATGTATCCATGTGTCTATATATCATAATATATACTTATGTATGTATAATATATTGATATATAATAGCATGGCTTTTGGTAAGTCTTATAGCAAATATCTTTAGTGGGATCCTTTAAATACTGAAAAAAAATTGTGACTGACCTAACTTTAAAAATGTAGGCAAATATAATTAATTAAAAGACATGTCTGTGATGTGTTTGTTTAAAGGAATGCCACATTCCCTTAAACATTGCAGTGTGTATTTCCACATTGAATAACATCAATATCATTGATCTTCTGAAGAATTATATATAAAGTTAGAGTTGAAGAACATCTGATGAGCATCATAATGATGAAGAGTAAATTTGGTTTACACCAGTAATTACATTCCTGAGTCCTAAGTTGACTTGATTAGTCCATATTAATTAAAGGTGTTCCTTAGCCTAATTAGACCCGTGGGCCTCGTGGCAGCATGACCAAGGAGCCCAGTCATTTGGGAGGCCCATCCTTGCAGCCAGCCTGGGAAGAGTGTCTGCCACAAGCCTTCCATGGCTGGACAGACCACTTGGCTGCAATGATGCTTAGGAGTAGGAATGCAAATTATAGTGTCTGCAAAAAGGGCACAGGCTTTAGGTGAAGAGAGAATGGAGGTCAGACACTTTAGTCTTTACGTTGGCAATTGATGAGTTACTTTGCTTCCCATTGCAGATAAGACTTTTAAACTAAGAGTGATATCTCATGATAGTGTTCTTTAATCAGTTTTGACACTTCCCAAGAAGTTAATTATATTCTACAAGTGCTTTTTAAAGAATGATATAGCTTGCTGGGGGTGTAAAAGTGGGTGGTCATTTGAGATTCTTAGGTGAATGAGTAGATAATTCTGAGTAGGTTGTTTCAGTGGAATACAAGACCTCTAAGCAGTGCATTTCTATTCTATCTTTTCCTTGAGGTTTTTTGTTTTTATTTTTAATTGTGGTAAAATACACATAACATTGAATTTACAATTTTAGCCATTTTTATATGTAAAGTTCAGTGAAATGAAGTATATTCATATTCTTGTGAAGCCATCACCACCATCTATCTCCAGAATTCTTATCTTGAAAATATTGAGACTCTATACTCATTAAACAGTACATCCCAATTTGTTTTACAAACATGAATTCAAATATATAGAATTGTATTTAAGTATCTATGTTCTTTACCATGTTCCTTTTTTTATTTTATTGTAAGGACATTTAAGATGATATTCATATATATGACATTTTGTTTATTCATTCATCTGAGGATGAACACGTAGATTGCTTCCATTTTAGCCATTTTTAAAGGAACCACCTTACTGTTTTCCAAAGTGGTTGTACCATTTTACATTCCTACCACCAGTACACAGAGGGTCCAACTTATTCACATGCTCACCAATACTTGGCCCACTGCCTTCTGATTTCTAAGGTTTGCAATCTTATTGAATATGCCTTGTATGTGGCAGTCAATTTTTTCTTGCTGCTTTCAATATTTTGTCTTTGTCTTTGAACAGTTTGATTGTAATGTGGATTTATTTGAGTTCATCCTACTTGAAGTTTGTTGAGTTTCTTGTTTATATTCATATCTTTCATCAAATATGGGAAGTTTTAGGCCATTATTATTTAAATAATCTACTGTCTCTTTTTCTCTGCTTCTCCTTCTGAGACTCCTACCAAAGATCCATTAAGTTCTGTTCACTTTTCTTTAATCATTTTTCTTTCTGTACCTCAGATTCAATAATTTTAATTGTCCTATCTATAGGCTATTATTATATTTCTTCTGCCTCCTCAAATTTTCCTTTGAAAATTCCTCTAGTGAATTTTTCATTTTAGTTATTGTATTTCTTTGCTCTAGAATTCCTTTTTTACTTTCTTTTTATCTGTCTTTTTACTGGTGTTGCTTTTTTAAATATAC
Organism: Corynorhinus townsendii; assembly: GCA_026230045.1. NCBI lineage: Eukaryota > Metazoa > Chordata > Mammalia > Chiroptera > Vespertilionidae > Corynorhinus > Corynorhinus townsendii. The sequence goes on from JAPDVU010000012.1 coordinate 29,716,397, forward strand.
CTTTTTTTTTTACTTTCTCTACTCACTGATTTTTAAAACATAAATATACCTCTCACATTAGCATTCTCAATGAGTTTGGGATTTTTTAATTAAAGTAAAATGGGTGAGTAGAGAAATACATAGTATTGAGGTAAGAGGACTCCAAATTTTTCAAAAATGTTTATCACAGAAGAAGAGAGAATAACATAATGAATTCCTCATGTACCAATTATCTGCTTCAATAATTATCAACATTATAACATTATGCCAATCTTGCTTTATCTATCCAACTTCCAGCCTCACCAACACACACACACACACACACACACACACACACACACACCTTTCCAAAGTATTTTAAAGTGTGGGAATCAGTATAGGTTGTTTGGAAAATGAATTCTCTTTACCCTGTGTACTTCATTTTCTTAGATATAATATGGAAATGTGAGATTAATATAATACACAGTCATGCGATAGACAAAGTCGTAAACATAAACTTATCAGATGAACCTAGTTCCTTTGTTCCTATAAAAAAAACAAAAAATAAAATCTGTTCTAATATTTATAGCCTTAAACTTTTGCTTGCATCTCATACTCATTTTACTGTCTCATAATTCGCCACAATCAGATTAGTGCCAGAGAAAAAGAAGGAAGTGGAATAACTTTTATTGTATTATTCTTAAAATGAGTCAGGCAATGGGCCAGGTTTCTCATTAACTCAGCCAATTTCATAAATATCCCATAAATATCCCTGGGGGTAGGTACCATTAGCTCCATTTTACAAAGGAAAACACACACACACACACACAGGTTAAATTATTTGCCCAAGGTCACATAGCCTTTCACTTCCATGCTCTTTCTGTCCTATTAGAGTTTGTCAGGGAATGGAATGCAGGGAATTGGTTACCCAGGTTATGGAAGAGGCTGGGAAGCCAGCTGGGGTGGGTGAGGCAACCCAGAGATTAGAAACTGCAGGAAGCTGCTACAATTCCTAGGCTGGAAAGACAAAGGGAAGCACTGGATCACCCTGCAGAAGCGGGAACCACCATTGGCTTCTCCTTCAGGAGACCCCACTTGCAGAGGCTGCCAGAGGCAGAGAGGAGGGGCAGTACTGCCCACCCACCACCTCCGGTCTCTTGCTGGTGCCTCCCACTGGCCAAACCCAGCCCGAGGCCATCCATCTTGGGAGCCAGCAAACATCCCTGCTACACCAACAGGGCAGGCTCAGGGTGGCCCAGAACTGCACTAGGGAGACTGTGTTAAAGCAAAACCAGCGTCACATCTTGGTCCTCCTTGTTTGCTGAACAATCCTGCTTTAGCAAGCGAAATACACAGAGGAATAGATTTGAAGGGATTTGGCAGGAAATATCAAATTTGCACAGTGTCTCATATATATATTAGCTTTTTGTTCTTTTATCTAGTTTATGGACCTGAAAAGAGCAAAAGTGCTCCACAGGGTCCATGTAGAGGTTTGTGGAAAGAGGTTTGTGGAAAGTATTCATTCAGTCAAGATTGAGTTGTCATACCCCCACCATGGGGAAAAAAAGAACAGAATTTACCATGTGGTTAGGAAGGCAAAATATACATTTATGAAGTAATCAGTGAGCAAGAGAGTCTACAATAAAGTGCTAATTAGTTTGCTTTACTAAGAAAATAGAGACTTAGGTGCAGACATGAAGATATGATGTGCCATGCATAGGGCAAGGCTCAGAGTTAGTCAGGAAATGCTGGTGTGCACACAAGGCCCTCAGCGCTCACCCAGGAGGCCCAGAGCTGCCCCAGCCTGCCTGACCAGGATAAGCCCCCCTAGAGGCTGACTCAGTGGGTGATTTGAAGAGCAGAAACCTCCGCTTCCAGTCATGGTGCCACAAATCTCCCTGCAAAAGCAGTGGTTCCCAATCCTAGCTGCATATTAGGAATTTTAGAAACTATATTCATGTCCAGGCCCCCCCACCCTGAGCAAACTAGCTCCAAGTCCCCGGCTCCAGGGTGAGTGTTTCCTAACGTGCCTCAGGTCCTGGTGGCCCTCTCTGAGGGTGGAACCCCCTGCTGACCGAAGGCTTTCTGACCTTAGGAGGCCCCGAAACAAGCCTTCCTCAGTAGGTGCAGTGGTGGTACAGCAAGAGCTGAGCTTTGTGCACTGGGAAAGTCCAGAGGGCACCAAGATAACATTTTATTGCTTCACGGTTTTGGTACAGTGGGCGCTGGACATGCAAATACTGATCTCTGGCCTTGTCTCCAAGTTGAAGAAGGAAAATTTTCAAATAACTTTTACGGTTTTTTAAAACAACTTAAAAAATATATAATTCACAAACCATAAGTTCACCCATTAAAACATACAATTTAATATTTTAATGTACTCATAGGGTGTTATAACCGTCGCCTCAATTTAATTTAATTTAATTTTTAATATTTTATTGATTTTTTTTACAGAGAGGAAGGGAGAGGGATAGAGAGCTGGAAACATCGATGAGAGAGAAACATCGATCAGCTGCCTCCTGCACACCTCCTGCTAGTGATGTGCCCAAAACCCAGGTACATGCCCTTGACCGGAATCGAACCTGGGACCTTTCAGTCTGCAGGCTGATGCTCTATCCACTGAGCCAAACCGGTCAGGGCTCAATTTAACTTTAGAATGTTTTTGTCACCCCCTAAAAGAAACTGTATCTTTACTTATTTTTTAATAAAGCAAAGACATTTCAGTGTTGGGTGCTCTTTCACAGCTGGCCTTGGACTTGGAAAAACTCATTTTTTTCTGCCTTCTCTCCTCATTCACATGTGTAGAAGTTTGTTGATTGTGTCTTATTCTGTGCAATGTATACCCTTGTCCGTGTCTGTGTCATGGTGCATCTGGGTAACAATAGGGAGGGTGCCCAAATGCTGGAAGGTCCTCAGCTGGGTGGGAGCACGGGCTCCAGTCTTACTGCTCCCGGCTCTCGTTATTTCCTGACAGGTTCAGGGTTTGGTTTGCTAGGGTAGAAGATTTTAGCATATAACTGCTATCTCCTAGAATGAGGACAAAGACAGCTATACTTCCCAAATACGTGGTGATGTCAGGGGCTGGAAATTGTTTGGAAAATTATTCCTTTTTGAGGGAGGAAAGGAAAGCCCTTTATTTGATTTGTTTCCCTGCTTCTGAACTCCTGTCTTCGGTGGCCTGGTCTTCCCAGTGAAATTTTCCTTGCTTTAGGGCTGGCCTCCTGGTCTACCTTTCTTTGGCCTCATCTCCAGTTGCTTCTACAGGATGAAATGTACAAGTATTGTGTGTCTGACTAATTTTATAAAACAAACCAGTCTTAGAAAAGAAGGGTTTTGTTTTGCTTTTTTTTTTTTTTTTTTTTGGTGGTGGTGGTGATTTTCATTTCAGAGCATTGGATTGAGACTGTTTTTTGTCTCACCTAAGGATATTTTTTCCATTGAATTTTAGAGAGAGTGGAAGGTGAAAGGTTTGGGGTTGGACCAGGGTCACACAGAATGGACTCAAGCCTCAGTGTAATCAAAAAGATATTACTTCATGGTACCTGGGTGCAGGTGGACTGATTTCGAGAAAGAAACCAGTGGCAAATGGGGAGAGAGCAGGCTTTTTATGTGCTCACGGAGAGCTGCAGATGGGCCTTCGGCTTGACACAAGTATCAGGACCGTGACCCCGGTCATAGTTTTATAGTCTTGCCCTTTTGTCCTTCTGCTGATGCCAGATGTCCTTCCTCCGGGGGGCTGTGCAAGAATTATGGTCTTTAGGAATTTCTGTAAAATTACCATTCAAGGGGAGCATGTTTGTGCAAGGCTTAGGCTCGCAGAATGAGCTTTCTTTTGTTAGCCCCTGCTGAGTTTGCTGTGTTCCTTGGCTAACCCTTTCAGAAGGGAGGGGAAGCAACAGAGAGGCACATCGAGGTGAGAGAGACACATCGATTGGTTACCTCCCGCATGCACCCCAACCAGCAACTGAGGTACATGCTCTTGACCTGAATTGAACCCGTGATCCTACTGTTTGGGGACCTATGCTCTAACCACGGAGCAACACAGCTAGGGCTGGATTGAGACTTTCTGGATGTGAACCTCAAGATCTCAGCTAGCTTTTAACTAGATGCAGCGTAACCCAGCCTCTGGCCATAGACTGTAAACCTGACATGTGGTGTGACCAGGGAAGACCTCACCTTTCAGATCCTCTACTTTCCCCCCCATTTTATTTGTTTATTTTAAGACTTTATTGTTGGAAGTTTTACATATGTCTCCTTCTTCTCTCATTGACCTTTCCCTGCCTGCTCCCACCTCCCAGTACATGCCCCCACCCCCCTATTGTCTGTGCCCATTGGTTATACTCATATGCATGGATACAAGTTCTTTGGTTGATCCCTCCTCCTCCCTCTCCTGCCTTCCCTCTGAGGTTTGATGGTCTATTTGATGCTTCTCTGTCTCTGGATCTATTTTTGTTCATCAGTTTATGTTGTTCATTATATTCCACAAATGCATGAGATCATGTGATATTTATCTTTCTCTGACTGGCTATTTTGCTTAGCATAATGCTCTCAGGTCCATCCATGCTATTGCAAATGGTAAGACTTCTTTCTTTTTACAGCAGCATAGTATTCCATTGTGCAGATGTACCACAGTTTTTTAATCCACTCATCTGCTGTTGGGCACTTAGGCTGTTTCCAAATCTTAGCTATGGTGAATTGTGCTGCTATAAACATAGGGGTGCATATATCCTTTCTGACTGGTGTTTCTAGTTTCTTGGGATATATTCCTAGAAGTGGGATTACTGGGTCAAATGGGAGCTCCAGTTTTAAATTTTTGAGGAAACTTCATACTATTTTCCACAGTGGCTGCACCAGTCTGCATTCCCACCAGCAGTGCACGAGGGTTTCTTTGTCTCCACATCCTCGCCAGCACTTGTCATTTGTTGATTTGTGGATGATAGCCATGCTGACAGGTGTGAGATGGTACCTCATTGTTGTTTTGATTTGCATGTCTTGGATGATTAGTGACTTTGAGCATGTTTTCATATGTCTCTTGGCCTTCTATATATTGACTTTCAAAAAATGTCTATTTAGGTCCTTTGCCCGTTGTTTGATTGGATTGTTTATCTTCCTTTTGTTAAGTTGTATAAGTTCCCTCTAAATTCTGGAAATTAAACCCTTACCAGAGATAACATTGGCAACTATGTTCTCCCATGCAGTGGGTTTTCTTGTTTTGTTGATGGTTTCTTTTGCTGTGCAGAAGCTTTTTATTTTGATGTAGTTGCATTTGTTTATTTTCTCCTTAGTTTCCATTGTCCTAGGAGCTGTATCAGTAAAGATATTGCTATGACATATGTCTGATATTTTGCTGCCTACGGACTCTTCAGAGATTTTTATGATTTCCCATCTTACGTTTAGGTGCTTTATCCATTTTGCGTTTATTTTTGTGTATGGTATAAGTTGGTGATCTAGTTTCATTTTTTTTGCATGTATCTGACCAAATTTCCCAGCACCATTTACTAAAGAGACTATTTTGACTCCATTGAATGTTCTAGCCTCCTTTGTCAAATATTAATTGACCATAATGGCTTGGGTTGATTTCTGGGTTCTCTGTTCCCTTCGATTGGTCTATATGTTTGTTCTTGTGCCAGTACCAGGCAGTGTTGAGAAAAGTGGCTTTGTAATATAGCTTGATGTCTGCTATTGTAATCCCTTCAACTTTGTTCTTCTTTCTCAGAATTGCTATGGCTATTCAGGGTATTTTTTTTATTCCATATAAATTTTTGAAGAGTTAGTTCTAGCTCTGTGAAATATGCCCTTGGTATTTTAATGGGATTGCATTGAATCTATAGATTGCTTTGGGTAGTATGGACATTTTAATGATGTTGATTCTACCAATCCATGAACACTGTATGTTCTTTCACTTGTTCATATCTTCCTCTATCTCTTTTTTCAATGTCCTGTAGTTTTCTGCATACAGGTCTTTTACCTCCTTAACATTAAAAAGATCATACACCATGACCAAGAGGGATTTCTTCTGGGGATGCAAGGCTGGTACAATATCTGCAAATCAGTAAATGTGATACTTCACATAAACAAATTGAAATACAAAAACCACATGATCATATCAATTGATGCAGAAAAAGCTTTTGACAAAATTCAACACCCTTTTTTGATAAAAACTCTCAGCAAAGCGAGAATAAAGGAACCATACCTTAACATAATACAAGCTCTTAAGACAAACGTATAGCCTACCTAATACTCAATAGGCAAATACTAAAACCATTTCCCCTAAGAACAGAACAAGACAACCATGCCCACTTTCACTGTTCCTATTCAACATAGTATTGGAAGTGCTAGCCACAGCAATCAGACAAGAAGAAGAAATAAAAGCTATCCAAAATTGAAAAGAAGAAATAAAATGGTCATTATTTATAGATAACATATTGTACATAGAAAACCCTAAAGACTCCATAAAAAGACTACTGGATTTAATAAATGAATTTGGCAATGTAGCATGATACAAAATTAACACTCAGAAATCTTTGGCATTTTTATACACTAATAATGAGCTCACAGAAAGAGAAACTAAAAAAATAATACCATTTACCATTGCAACAAAAAAGTTAAGATACCTAAGAATAAACAGATCCTCTATTCTTTTTAGTAGATGCTTAGCACATGTTAGTTTCTTTTTCCTCATGGAAAACTGCTTGGATTTATCGGGTTTGTGGTTCGATTCTCTTCCCTGACCTCTCTCTCCTTCCCTTTTCATGCTCATTGCCTCTCCCCATCGCACCAGCCTCACGTAGTAGCAGCAAAGTTCTCTCTTTTCATTCTTAGAAAGTCTTCCTGCAGAATCCTAAACTGGATAAAATTTGACATATTTCCCAAATATTTGATTTCACCATCTCAATTATGTCAAAAGTGCTCAATTATTCTGTGAATTAAAACATTAGGCACTTTGACACTCTCTCAGTAGAAAGATATAATTGATTTTACATCATTAATTGAATGCTGAGCCCCAGAAAAGGGTCAGAGCAATGGTTCATTCAGAAAGTTGCTATGTACTGGGAATTGAATGGCATTAATAATACTTGTTAAATCTCTTAAAGTGACAATGGTGGAGTTATATGGGAAAAGTCCTCAATTTAAGGAGAGATGTGGTGAAATAGTATATATCTATAATATATGACAGATACATAGATACATAGATCTGTGCTAATAGTTGTTGAATCTAAGTGGTGGGAATATTGGCATTTAGTGTATTCTTTCAACCTTTTGCATGTTACCAAAATCTATATATATATATATAAAAGGCTAATGTGGTAAGTCCCTCCAACCGTCCGACTGGTCACTATAACACGCACTGACCACCTGGGGGCAGATGCTCAACGCAGGAGCTGATGTGACACACACTGGCCATTTACAAAGAAACATCACTGCAGATCTGGTGCCAACAAAGTAACATTTAGCTTTTCCCAAGTAGGACACAGGCCCCCACCACCACCCCAGAGCAACACCCCACCAAATTGCAGCCACCAAATTGCAGACCCCATGGCACAAAATGTGGCCCACAGCCCAGCCCATCCTGGAAACAGTTGCTGTGGGCTCCAGGCAATGACATCACATAGCAATGCACGGCTTTCTCTCCCTAGCAACTAGCCTCCTTGGTGTTTCTTCAGCCCAGGAACATGACTTGCTTTATAGCCAGGTGCAAACATTTTACAGTTTAACCAAATGTCTGTGAGGCATTTTCCTGTGCCTCATCTCATTTGATCCTCACAGAAGTCCTGAGAAGGTAGATAGGAGACTCAGTAGAATCCTATTTTCTTTTCATTAGCTGGAAAATGGAGATTTAGGAAGTTTAGAAACTTGACCCAACTGAAAAGAAGAAATGGTGGACCTTGAAAATGACTTCAGATTTTCTCACTGCGCAGAATATAGTCAAACACTGCTGCAGTTAAATATTTTACCCTTTGTTCTTTCTGCATGATCTACAATAATAATCTGCTTCATGTTGATATTTACTGCTTTGTTGATGACAATTTCCTGAAAGAGAAGTTGGAGTGCTTCACTGGGCTGGAAAAAGTTTAGCTACATCAGAAAGCAAGTCTAATTAAGCAAGTTTATTCTCTACTAGTGGCCTGGTGCATGAAATTTGTGCACGGGGGGCTGGGAGGGGAGTGTCCCTCAGCCCGACCTACTCCCTCTCCAATCTGGGACCCCTTGGAGGATGTCCAGCTATCGGCAGTCAGACATCCCTCTCGCAATCCGGGACTATTGGCTCCTAACTGCTCACCTGCCTGCCTGCCTGATTGCCCCTAACCACTCTGCCTGCCAGCCTGTTCACCCCCAACTGCCCCCCCACCAGCCTGATCACCCCCAACTGCCCCCCTGACAGTTTGCTCACCCCCAACTGTCCCACCTACTGGCCTGCTCACCCCCAACTGCCCCCCCTCGCCAGCCTGATCACCCACAACTGCCCTCCCCTCTTGGCCCCTAACCGCCTCTACCTGGCCCTGCCACCATGGCTTTGTCCAAAAGACCGTCCGGATGGTCTCCTGGAAGGTCTCCCAGTCTAATTAGCATATTACCCTTTTATTAGTATAGATAGAGGCCTGGTGCATGGGTGGGGGCCGGCTGGTTTGCCCTGAAGGGTGTCCCAGATCAGAGTGGGGGCTCCCTTGGGGGCGGGGCAGCCTTGGCAAGGGGCCTGTGGTGGTTTGCAGGCTAGCCATGCCCCCATTGGGGTGGGAGTCCCCACTGGGGACGGTGCTGGCCTGAGTGAGGGGCTGGGGCAGTTTTCAGGCCAGCCATGCCCCCATGGGGTGAGGGTCCCCGCTGGGGGTGTGTGGCTAGCCTGGGTGAGGGGCTAAGGGCTGTTTTCAGGCTGGCCACACCCCTTCAGGGTGGGGGTCCCTGCTGGGGTGTCTGGCCAGCCTGGGTGAGGGGCTGATGGCTGTTTGCAGGCTGGCCATGCCCCCAAGTGGGGACCCTCACCCCTATGGTGGCATGGCCAGCCTGGGTAAGGGGCTGAGGGCCATTTTCAGGCTGGCCATGCCCCTGAGCAGACACCCTCACCCCTATGGTGGCATGGCCAGCCTGCATGAGGGACTGAGGGCCATTTGCAGGCCCCTCCCTCAGCAGTCGGCCCAGGCAACCCAAGCCTCCCGCACACTCAGGTCGGCTCCATGGCCCCTCCTACAGTGGCCAGCCAGGGCAGGCAGGAAGTTTGGCTTTCTCCATCTCTGAGGGCAACCCAAACCTCCTGCTCTGGCCTGCTCTGTGACTGCCACCCACAGGCCCCTCTTTCAGCGGCTGGCCCAGGCGGGCGGGAAGCTTGGCTTCCTCCATTGCTGGTGGCGACCCAAGCCTCCCACCCACTCCAGCTGGCTCCATGGCTGCTGCCATCTTTGTCCCACTAATTTGCATATTCCCTCCTGATTGGCTGTGGGCACTGCAGAGTGATGGTCAATTCCCATATTACTCTTTTATTAGATAGGATATATACAAGGCTAAGTTGACTCACGCATGTGCAATACATATAAAGCTCTGCTGGCGCCAATCACACGTGTGTGTTTCGATCTGTCATTGTCGATCATTAATTTGGTTGACACTTCTATTATAGGGAAAGGGCAAATAGTGATATTAAAATATTTCTTCTGATTAATTTCCTCTCAATGTGCATGAATCCATGCACTGGGCCTCTAGTTTTATAACAAAAAGCCAGGTTAAAAAAGTAGAAGATGGAAAAATACAATACATACAGTTCCTAAAATTTTTGCCACTTGTTTATGTGATTTTTATTTGTCATTATGCTTTTGAATGTTATAAAAAAGCTTCCTATTGAGAGCAAATATTTCTTTTGAAATGACAAAATACCAATTCTTAAAATCCATAAGTTTTATTTATAAGTTGTCATTATAACTTAACATTTAAAAAATATTTGTTTTATATATATATACATATATATATTCCAAACTATTATTTAGAACCAACATTATTTTGAATAATTTTGAGCATTTCAATGAAAGTATGTAACTGATATTGTTGCTTAATCTGGAGAACTGCAACTCTGAAACACCATCAGGAAACAACTTTTTAAAAATTTCTGAAGAAAAATATCTGAATACCAATAGAGAGGAAAACTGTACATTTACTGTGGGATAATAAGTCATAACATATATTTGCTACATGAGTAGAAAGCAGATTGAGACCTTGTGGAGAACATGGAACCTTGCACTGACTAGAGCAAACTGCCTCTTTATTTGTTTTTAAAAATATATATGTTTTATTGACTTTAACAGAGAGGAAGGGAGAGGGATAGAGTGTTAAAACATCAATGAGAGAGAAACATCGATCAACTGCCTCCTGCACACCCCCTACTGGGGATGTGCCCACAACCAAGGTACATGCCCTTGACCGAAACCGAACCTGGAACCCTTCAGTCCTCAGGCCGACACTCTATCCACTGAGCCAAACCGGTTAGGGCTGCCTCTTTATTTGTAAAATGGAATAATAATACCTCCTGGCAAATAAATGAGACATCCTAGACAAGGTGTTCAGTAAAACAGTGGATAATGTTGTGTTATTACCTATATCTAATCTGACAAAGATATGGAATTGGAGATTATAAATGAATGTGATATCATGACTCTAAATGACCGGTTCTGGGAGGAGACAGACTGAGTAAATCTCTATCACTGCAGATCTGTCCCTCTCAAATTCTGTCTCCAAGTGCCGAAGAATTCTTCCCCCTAGTCTGGCCTTTAGGAATCTTTTGCTCACCAAATATTCTAAAACTTACCAATTCCCACCTTGCTCTGGTGCATATGGGCTTTTAAATGGCACTTCCCCCCCTCCCCCCCAAGATTTATTACTACTCAGTACTGATTGCTCTCAACTGTGGACAAACAGACTCCTGACTAGGACACGTGGGTAAAACGAGCCCTGTGTAGAGGGCTTCATTCACAGGCTGGTGCAGCCGCTGCCTGCTTTTCTGCGGATTCTACTCACCAATTCATGGGAGCTTGTCCTAAGGGGAAGAACTTTCCATTCATGAAAGTGATTTCTTCATAGTCTTTCATACAAAAATGCCCATGTGTTGGGCATTCCTTGGCCTTTTAAAAAAAATTTTACTAAAATATCTGTTGATATTACTAAAGGGAATAGTATTCTATCTTGCTGTTTGTATAATGACAAACAACAGATTTTAAGTCACAAGACTTGCTTTGTAAATTTTTCCCATTTGTTAGGTGTTTGTCCTTGTGAAAAACACAGCAATTGACTCTCATTCTTAGTATTTTATCCACAAAATCATATGAGCCACTTTTATTGTCAAATAAGAATGTATCTGAAAGTGCCTTGTAAATAATAAAGAATGATATAATTATTATTACTATTTCAACTCTTCTTAATCTGACTAATTTCAATTACCTACATATCAGGTTATGATTATGCTCTAAGGAATGTAATAGAATTTTATATTTTGGTTGAACTGAAGATAATTGTGATTGACCCCAATGATGAGCTTTTTTAAAAAAAAATTATTTAGGCTTCCTTTTCCCACTTTTTTGAACATCCCACAATGTGCACAAAAATGAAATAATTCTTTGTACTCTCTTGTCAGGAATATGCAATGTTCAGTTTTCAAAAAAAATCAATAAACCTTATAGCTTATTTTACCGTAGCATCAAAACAAATGAGCCTGTGAGCTACTTGAAGCTGTTATGTACCACGTACAAAACTTGCATTCATCCCCCGTGTTCTAGTGAGAAAAATAATTCTGTTTCTGGATATTACGGACTTTGAAAGCCATAGTGAGTGGAAGTTGCAGGTGTGGTCTTGCCACTTCAGGGTTTATCTCTCTGAACTGGTATTCTCTCTGAATACTTAGAAGGGCCGTAGGGAATTCCAAGAGCCATCGAAGTGATGGCTGACTGGGAAGATCTGGTCCTCCCTCTTGTCCCTGCTGACAGAGGCTTAGGTATGGCTTTACCCTCAGCATGACCCTCAGACAACTCATTTCCCTCGGGAACCAGACGTCTCCCACATTGGCAATTTGGCATTTTGTAGGAGATGAGATGCCACCTTAGCATCACCTTCAGATCTGTGTCTGGTTAATTACAGACTGACTTTCTACACCCCAAATGCATGTCTGTAGTTTCCCTTGAGTTCTGAAAGCCACCCACATCAGTAGGGATAGAATTATCAACATTCCCAGGAGGAAGATTAAAGGGGTCCTTGTCCTTGACAGTCTATATATTTAGCCCTTTGGGATTAAAGTCACTATTATATTATCTTGTATCACCTCCCTCTATTAAACATTATTATTATTTATTTTTACAGCATGTCTATGAAAAAGACAGTGGATCGCCTTCCAGGTCAGGAGAAAAGAAAGGAGCAGATGAGGTAATTTCCACAATACTGGGCTTTTATTTTCTCTTGCTTTTAAATTGTGATTCTTCATTGAAACAAATAGTGAGGGAACAAAGAGTTCCTACTAGTATATTGGCAAACTTAGTTTTAACTAAATTTAATTCAAGAATATAAATGGAAATCATTAAAAAATAAAACGCTTGCTCTGGCTTGTGTTGCTCATTGGTTTGAGTGTTGGCCCACACACCAAAAGGTCGAGGGTTCGATTCCCAGTCAAGGGCACGTACCTGAGTTACGGGTTCGTTCCTCGCTCTTGATTGTGGTGGGTGTGGGAGGCTACCAGTGGGTGTGTCTCTCTCACATTGATGTTTCTCTCTCTTTCTCCCTCTCCTTCCCTCCCTCCCTTCCTTTCTCTCTCCCTCCCCTCTCTCTGAAAAGCAGTGGGGGGGAAAAATATCCTCATGTGAGACTTAACAATAAAGTAAAATGCTCCTGGAGAAAAAACCTTTAGAAAAAGAACTAAATTATTTAGGGTATTTTTCCCATAGGAATTGGTGAATCTTAAATGTTCTGTTGTGAACATGGCAGATTGAGAAGGGGAAACCAAATGCTGCAGCGGAAAAGGAAATCTTTTTATTTTATATTTTATTTTTCAGTTATAGTTTACATTCAATATTATTTTGCATTGGTTTCAGGTATACAGCATAGTGGTTAGACAATTATATATATTTTACAAAGTGATTCCCCTGATATTTCAAGTGCCCACCTGGCACCATACATAATCAATCAATATGATATTATTGACTATATTCCCTATGCTGTGCTTCACATCCCAGTGACTATTGTGTAACTGCTAATCTGTACTTCTCAATCCTTTCACCTTTTTCACACAGCCCCAACTCCCCTCCCCTCTGCAACCATCAGTCTGTTCTCTGTATCTGAGTCTGTTTCCATTTTGTTTGTTTATATTGTTCTTTAGATTCTACATGAGGAAATCTTTTAAAAATTGGAGTGCACTGTGAAAGGAGGACAGTGATGGCCTGGATTAACCAGTCTTTCAAGTTCCTAAACAAAAGGAAGAGAGAAAGAACTATTTTTATTTGGAGTGATTCTGTGGAAATGCTAGTAAAACCAAACCTCCCCACTTGGAGATGGGTTTTCTGTGAGCCTGTGAGTTTCTTCTTTCAGTGAACGATGCACCATTGTGTGCACCAGCAACACTGACCTGCTTCTCCAGGGGAAGGTCATGTGAAAGTGCTGTCCTTCAAAAGCGACTGGACTTGCCTTCCTTTTGCTGCTTTTTACCTTTTAAATCTCAATAGGTAGACTCATCTTCATTCAATAGAAATTGTTTCATTCCAACTTGCTAAATAGCTCCTGAAAACGATGTGCAAAGTTAGAACAGCATGAAGTGATCTTTTTATTTTTCTCTATTTTATCAACATGTTTATAGAGAGTTCACCTCGCTTTCTGTTTATTTTCTGCACTTTTGAAATACTCAATATATTCCATATGTCAGGAGGACATAATGGCTAGAACCAGCCAGGAATTATATGCACCAAGGTTTATTCCTTTGCTTTCTACTACCCATCCTATCTAATAAAGAGAAATATGCAAATTGACCGTGCCTTGCTACACCCACAAGCCACGCCCACCAGCCAATCAGGAGTGACTATGCAAATTAACCCAACAAATATGGCAGTGCCACGGAGCTGGAGCAAGCAGGAGGCTTGGGTTGCCCCTGGCGATGGAGGAAGCCAAGCTTCCTGCCCGCCCTGGCCTGCCCTGGCCTCCACTCAAGGCTACAAAGTTTCAAATATGGAAGATAGGGAAATCCCAGATACCAGGGCCTCTGCTTGGGTCGCCGGGGGGTATGGCCAGCCTGCAAACCACCACAGTCCCCTCCCCCAAGCTGCCCCACACCCCAAGGGAACCCCCACCCTGATCTGAGACACCCTTCGGGCAAACCAGCTGGCCCCCGCCCGTGTACCAGGCCTCTATCCTATCTAATAAAAAAGTAATATGCAAATTGATCATCATTCCAACACACAAGATGGCTGCCCCCATGTGGACACAAGATGGCTAGCAGGGGAGGGCAGTTGTGGCGATCAGGCCAGCAGTGGAGGGCAATTGGGAGGGACCAGGCTTGCAAGGGAGGGTAGTTGGGGGCAATCAAGCCTGCAGGGGAGGGCAAGTTAGGGGTGACCAGGCCTTCAGGGGATGGCAGTTAGGGGTGACCAGGCCTGCAGGGGAGGGCAGTTAGAAGCAATCTGACTGGCAGGGGAGCAGTTAGGCATCAATCAGGCTGGCAGGGGAGTGGTTAGGGGATGATCAGGCTGGCAGGCAGAAGTGGTTAGGGGCAATCAGGAAGGCAGGCAGGTGAGCACTTGGGAGCCAGCAGTCCTGGATTGTGAGAGGGATGTCCGACTGCCCGTTTAGGCCCAATCCTACCGGGATCCCAGATTGCAGAAGGTGCAGGCTAGGCTGAGGGACACACACCCCCCTTGCATGAATTTTGTGCACCAGGCCTCTAGTATTTCTTACTAAGAAAATTTTCAGTACATTTTTGTAACCATGGAAGGCAAATGTTTTTTGAAAGAGAAAAAGTAAAATTTTATTAAGTTTTTTATCTGCTTCTTGGTTAAATTATTAAAAACTAAATGTTCATATGAAAACCACATTTTTCCTCTTTACAAGCATGAAAATCTATATAATATTATTCAGTTCCCTTCTTACTCTTAAAATATATTCCTAGGTAAGTTTTCTATCAAATAATGTTGTTTTTTTTTTTTAATGACTTTAGAAAGGAGGAAGAGGGAGAGGAAGGAAAAGAGAAAGAGAGAGAAACTGAAACTTGCATGTGAGAGAGATACATCAATTGGTTGCCTCCCGTATGTGCCCTGACCAGGGATCAAACCCATAACCTAGGTATATGCCCTGATTGGGAATCAAACTGGCAACCTTCTGGTGCAATGGGACAGTTAGCTCCAGCCAACTGAGCCCCACTGGCCAGGACTATCAAATAATTTTCTGTTTGAAAACGGTAGTGTTTCTTTATTCTCCAAATAAAGATATAATATTTTTAGATGTTATTCTCTATTAATATTACTCAAGATTAAACTATTTGTACAAAAAAGAAAATCGTTTTGAATACAGTCAAGTGGTTAGTAGTCTAGTTTTTATAGGCTATTTCTCCCCAATTATGTTATCATTATGTGGACGCTTACGTATTACATCTGGAGTGTGCATGCATTGTTGGGTGTGCATGATTGATAACATAGTGTTGGGACTTATTTTTTATAATATCTCGACTATAAAGTGCCTTATTTCCATTTTTATAAAGGGCTTGGCAAAACTGATAAGGAGCCCTGTTACAGATGTAGCCAGGGGAGAATTTGAGATTTCTGTCAGAGGAGGCAGACTAAATGAACTTCTACCTCAAGAAAAGGAGGAAGGAATTTTTCTTCTCTTTATCAGCTGATTCAAATAATTCCAACACTGTTTCAAAACACATGAGAAATTCAGATTTACAGCTCGTGTACTTGTGTCAGAGCGTGGACGCGTGGGTCTGTTCTGCTCTGTCCTAGCCAATAGAAGCAAGGAGAGGGTAGAGGCTTGTCCCTGCTCCCATGGAGTAAAGCACTGTAGAGATTCATATAGTCTGAGGTGAAAGATTGTTTACTATCTCACCAAATTCTGCCCAGGCCTACTTATCAGGGCCGACAGACCTGTGGGTGGGATGACTTGGTGGGCAAGGAGCCTCTAATTCTGTATGTTATGTGAAAATAAGTATTGAGGAGATGCTGTGGCCTTGAGACAGTTCAAGGAAGTCATCCTGCATTAGGCATTATGTTAGCCTTCGTATTCACAATTATGAAACTGTGAACAATCTGCAATTGTTATCTACCCTGCCTCCCACTCTGGTTGCTTCTCAACGTTACCAGAGAAGGATTTCCCAAAACTGATTCGTTCTCCCAAATATTTTTCTTACTACTGCTCTGCTGAACAAGAGGTAAGATTAGGAAACGTATTTTGGGTTTTGGTAATCCATTTTCAAACTAGCATGCATTCCCAAGGTTAAATATCGCGTTGTCCTCAACATATGTAAACATATTGGTTGGACTTCCAAGGACAGACGTAGGCCTTTGAAATAAAGTCAGTTTGAAAATTTGCTTTCTATGCTCAGGGTACTTCTTGGTGGTTTTTCTTCTCCCTTTATTTTCTGCTGCATTTCATTTGGAGGCGCAAGAAAGAAAGGGTACAGAAGAGGACTTTGGGAAGTTGCAACCAGGAGAAAATAACTGGTTTTATAATTCCTCTATCTCTGAGAAGGACCTAACAAATTCATAATGATTGTATAAACAAATACATTCTCATAGGCATTAACTCTAATCCAATCTCAAGCGTTTGCATTGCAAAACTGCCTTACAGTTTTCTCTCTTTGACCTTTACCTTTGTGTTCTTGGAGAGTTTCTGAAGTTTATCCCCCATATTTTTATTTCTATCATCTAAAGTCTGCTCTTGGAAACTTAAAATACAGACTTAAATTTTGCCCGTTTTTTGAGCGGGGGGAGGGTGTTTACTTGCAGCCCCCTCTACGGTCCACTTACCTTTCTGTCTCACTGTTATCTCTCCATCTCAGTCAGTTCTGGACCTGCAGCTGTCAGGTTTGGTGGAGGTAAGACCATCTTGTTTCCTATTAAGGATGCAAACTTTTTTTCTAAAATTTTCTTCTTGTAGCATACCATTTTGTGAGATCTATTCTCTTTTTCAGTCTTCAGGAAAATGATGCTCTCTGTCTTCCTCTACAATGTCTTTGAGAGTCCAGATTTCTTTATTTCTGTGTGATCATTTTGAAGTAGAACTCTGTGTACATCTGGTTTGTCCATATGCATGAGCCTGTCGCCCACAGCCCGGCTCTGGCCATGTTCAGGCCAGTTCAGTCTCCTCAGATCGACATCTGTTTGGCAGGTGGATATGTACACTACTGGCAAAATCCCCGCTGTTAACAGGCTTTCGTTCAGCACAGAAGACTGTCATCTGTGCGAAATGACATGCATAGAAAAATGTCACTTCTTAGTCCACTTACTGTTAAAGGGGCTCTTCTTACCCCTGTCCCCAAGGAGACCACTTTACTTAGGACAACTGCTCTCCCAGGCTGCAGCGTACCACCTCCATACCCTGCCCAGAGCCCCGCCCTCCCATGTCCTGCCCCACTCCACTGAACCCACTCTGAATGCTGCTCAGTTGGTCCTCAGATTTTGAAACCTTGCATGGAAAGAGGCACCGATGGGGAATAAAGGTGGACTGCCTCATGCCTAGGCTTTCTAGGTAGCTGCATTTCAAAACGAGGAGCCTGAGCGTTCCGGGAAAAGAAAAGGGCTCTCAGGGACGTGCAGGCTTGCTCTGTTTCACCACTCATGACACAGGTGGTTCACCGACTGTGAACATACAAAGTGTTCAGTCAATGCTAGCTGCTGTTACTGTTGTTATTATTACCATTACTTTATTATTATTATTATTAAGTTTTAGGGCAACAAAGAGAGCTCCCATGGCGATAAAGGCGAGCCCTGTATTGATTTCTAACCATGGGATGGGACAGTACTCAAATTCCTTTCTTGATTACGTATTGCAGATCCCTACCCATGAATAAAGGAAGAAAGTTTTGTAGTTCATTAAGCTAAGTCTTCTGTTTTAAAACCAACCAAGTGTAACATCTAGAAACATATGCCAAAACCTATGTTTAAAATAGAGACCTTTTGTATCGTCATTCAATAAATAGTTTTATGAGAAGCTGTTTTATGAGAAGGTTTTAAGCTAATAATATTTCTAGTTGGAGATATTGTAGGTCCCTGTGGAGCTGTTTCTGCTACGATTGTGAGGGAGTAAGTGGGGATTCTGCACTGATGCCTCTTCTCTCTCAGTGTCATACATAGATTCATGTGCTGAACATCAGATAAAGCAAAAAAAAGTTGAAATCGGTGTTTATACAAAAAGAGATGAGTGTGCCAAGATGCATTACATGTTACAAATTTCTTGAATTATTTCCCAGTTGTTTATAGGTCAATGGATTCAATGGTTAACCGAACAATAGCAAATAGGGACATTATTTGGAAAGAACTCACGAGTGATTTCTAAACATATGTTTATCTTTATTCCTAGGGCTCTAGACTTCCTGGTTGCTTATTCACATTAAGATTGGCATTCCTGGGCTTTCCCTTTTGCAGATCACGCCTCTGATTCCTAGGTCGTCTAATTTGAGCTCAAGGAGCAGAGTTCTGGGATGTTAGTATAGACCAGAAATAGATCATGCTGAATCTGCAAATACAGTGTTGAAGAAAAACATTTCTCTTTATAGGAAATTGAGAGCTAAAATGATATCCTATTCCCATTTCAATTTTGGTTTCACTTAGCACTTGGATAAAAAATTGCTTCTCTGAGTATAATTATGTTACTCATTTTTTTCTGCCTCCTTTCTTTAAACACTGAGTTATATTCAGTAAAATCTGAAACTTTACATCTATTTTACTGAATAGTGAAAGCTGAACAGAAAACTGAATCGCTAAAGAACTTTAAAATAACACGTTTAAAAGGTAATGAAGGTTCGTACTACCAGCTACACAGACCAGAGGTTGCTGAAATACTTCTTAGATATGGTACTGTGCTATCTATCTGCCGAATGTTAAATGTATTGTCCAGGGGACACCCAGTGGTTAAAAAGAGGAAATTCCTTTTTGTTGTGCAGTGTTAACAAATGGATGGAATAAAACGTTTCTAGCCTCAGTGGTGGGAACACACTGTTGATTTTGTCTTTCTGAATTAGCATATGTTAGGGTGTGTGTGTGTTTCAAGAAAGAGGCTTGCTTTTGACTTCTCGTGTAAAATTTCTTCAAATATTTGAAAATTTATAAATTATAAAATTGAAATGTTAGGAATATGATTAAACTTAAAAAAACTTTATTGCTGAGAGTATTACAGATGTCCCACATTTTCCCCCCATTGCCCCTTCCACCCAGTTCCCGCCCCATCCCAGGCCTTCACCACCCTGTTCTCTGTGTCCATAGGTAATGCATATATGCATATAAAATCTTTGGTTAATCTCTTCCCATCCCCACCCCCCTTTCCTCTGAGATTCATCAGTCTTTTCCATGTTTCCATGCCTCTGGTTCTATTTTATTCATCAGTTTATTTAATTCATTTGATTCCTTGTTCATTTGTTTTGATTTTTCCTTTAATAAAAACAAATGACATTTAGAAATGTGAAATAAGTGACTGAGATTAATGCACAAAACATTATTTAAACCTTTTTGACCCAGAAATTCTAATTGTAGGAATTTTCTCCAAGTACATAACCAGAGTTGTATTTGATGGCTATGGACATGTATATTTATCCTAGCTTTACTTTATCATTATAGCAAACGAGGGGAGAAACAGTTGTACAGCAGTAATGAATTAGTGAAATTATGGTACAGATGTAGCGACTGAGGCATCTTTAACACCATGCTTTGAAAACATTTAAGGAGAGAGGAAAATGTTTGTTAGGTTAAAAAAAGAGAGACTTACAACTCCATTTATATAACATTTAAAACACATATTATTTATTTTTGTGTTTGCATAAAAATAGAAAACAACTGAAAGTAGTTGTCTTGCATGGCAAGATTTTTGTGATTTGCATTTTCTTCTTCCTATTTTTCTCTTTATTTTAAAACTAGAGGCCCAGAGTACGACATTCGTGCACTCGGAGTGGGGTGGGTCCCTCAGTGCAGCCTGCACCCTCTCGCAGTCCAGGAGCCCTCGGGGGATGTCCGGATGATGGCTTAGGCCAGCTCCCTGCTAAACCGGCAGGCAAACATCCTTAGCGCTGCCCTGGAGGCGGGAGAGGCTCCTGCCACTGCCGCTGTGCTTGCCAGCCTGTGAGCCCTGCTTCTAGCTGAGTGGCGCTCCCCCTGTGGGACTACATTGACCACCAGGGGCAGCTCCTGCGTTGAGCATCTGCCCCCTGGTAGTCAGTGAGCATCATAGCGACCCATAGTTCTGCCATTCAGTTGATTTGCATATTACCTTTTTATTATATAGGATGTATGTTTTTTAATCAGAAGAGAAAGAACAATACACAGAATAGAGGTAATAAAATAATAATGGAAGAGAGTGTTTTAACAATGATCAGAACTACATCTCTGCCTTTGTCTGCTTAGGTCTTGAAAGAGAAAAGTGTTTTATATGTGAGCCTTTTTCCTTGGGAACCCATAAGAGATAATTCCAGAGCAAGGCTGCTGCTTTGTGTGTGTGTGTGTTGCGGGGGCGGGGGGAGGGGCGAGGCGGGAGAGGGAGTGCACGTTTGAATACAAGTGCATCTCTTAGATAGGATAAAGAATAAGAATTTAAGCAGCTTAGAGGGCAAAGACTCTTAAATATTTTTAGTGCATGGTCCCTTTGGCATCTGGTGAAAACTGTTATCTTTGCCTCTGAAAAGTACACTTATATGTGAATACAAAAAAATGCCCCCTAAACGTGACCACAACTTAAAGAGGCTTAAACATACATTCCCACCCCTGAAGGGGCAATCTTATCAAGTAGGTAGGGATATATGTAGGAGGCACCATGTAATAATGATTTCCCAGGTGGCTTGTTGTTCATGCCTGAAATTCCACCATTAGCAACTTCCTTAACCTTTGAGTTGAAACATTACCTTCCCCTGGGTCCTCTTTTAAATTGTCAGTATTCCTAGGAGGGATATCACTATATTAATTAGTAACACTTTAGTGAGAACTAGTTTACAAAAGGGGAGGAGAATTACATAAACACTATCTTCTATAGATTTGATAAAGGTAGTTGAGAACTGGAAGTCATTTGTTGAAAACTAGAGATTAAGAATAGCTAACACATATATAGGCATTACACACACACACACACACACACACACACACACACACACCTTACAACTGCAGTCTTCTGAAGAGGAAATTGAGGCACAGCTTAAGTAACCTGTCTGAGGTCACAGTTATTTAGTAGCAGAGCTCGGAATTGACTTCCTCACAGAGTCTGTGCTTTTAACTAGTAATGATACTAGTTATAAAATTACCTATTTTACGAAGTCTACCTAAGGCAGTGGTCGTCAAACAGTGGCTGGCGAGCCGCGTTTGCCACTCCGTTGACTAATGAGTTTGCCGACCACTGACCTAAGGCAATGCCGTAGATTTTTTTTTTACTACCATTGCCCATTGTTGCAACTTCCTTCTCTAACTTTTTCCTTCTTTCTTCCTTGTGCTGTGCCCTGTTTTCATTCAAAAGATCATAAAGTAAAATAGTCCTTCCAATTCCCAGTGGAGAAAGTATAGGGACAGACATTCCCTCTTTTTTAGGTGGAAAATGTGGCTTGGAGGGAAGCCGAGTCTCAGCAGAAGCGGGAGAAGGATGGCATTCTCCTGCCTCCAACTCAGACTTGAGCTGATGATGAACGGGCGCTGAGTCATCAGGAAGAAACCCCAGCTCACTGAAGTGTGGCCCCCAGAGTGTGTGTCATTAAGGCCGTTGTAGATGGTACATCTCATTTAATTCGTGCCTGTGTAATCTTGTGAGTTAATGGATAACTTAGTTATTGTGACTTACTTACCAGTGTTTCCCAAGGCCATCATATCCTGTTCGCTGCATTGCCTTTGTGGTAGCACAGGTTTAGACTTCTTTTGGTAATAAAAGCCATTTGTACTTCTTTGCAGACTATTTACAACCAGGGTATGAAGGAACATTTCTAAATAAGAGTCACGGATTTATAATTGCTAGTGTTGGGAAATCTGCTTACCCTTTTGAAAAACGATCTAGTTCTAGAGACTATTTTTCCAATAAAGCATGTGTTTTCATGTGGAAATACAATACTTGTCATTTCACAGGGTGACTATTAAGTAGTGGAACTGATTTGTTAATAGATATGTCAAAACATATATTTCAATGGGAGTTCTTGTCCTGAAAACTACTGCATTTCATCAAGCTTAAGATGCCACTGATAAAAAAAGAAAGACTGATTAGAAAATGCTAAGAAAGAAAAAAAAAACCTATCAATTAATTTCTGACCACAGTTTTCTTATGCTAGTTTTAAGAAGCATCAGGTATGAAAGAGGAAAGAAAAGTGACATTAAGTCAATTAAATAAAATTCAGTAGTAACCTGAAAATTTATGTAGTTAAGGTGTTCTCTATTGTTTAGTTAATTTTGAAACTAATTCTACTTTTCCATTCAGAACACAAAATAGTTTTCTCTTCCCCTCAATATTTTTTCACTAAAATCAATATTGTCCAGTTTAATAGCCTTCCCATATTTACCAGATATGAATCTGATTAACTTTTGATAGTTTATTTTATTGTATCCAAAATGTGTTTATTGGGATGGTTTCCCACTCATCTTGATTTGAAGTGCTTTTAGTGCTGCTTCCTTCTGAAGGAGCATCCTTCTGTAAGCCTTGCTTTTCCTCCTGTTGGCTGACAGAGAACAGTGGAGCAACCAACACACAGAACTACCATCTGTGCGTGGCTAAAGAATGTGGTGATTTATAGCATCCTGGGCATTTTACATCCATGCAGTAGGAATCGGGGCTCTGCACCAGGCGCTTCTTCTTGTGTTTCCTCTTCTCCTCTTCCGGAGAGGGACGGAGGAGTCCTTAGCGAGAGGCATATTGTTGTGGGGAGGTCGTCACCGCCGGAAAGGCTAACTTTTGATAGTTGAAAAAAAATGTGATTGCCATTTGGAGGATA
Organism: Corynorhinus townsendii; assembly: GCA_026230045.1. Lineage (NCBI taxonomy): Eukaryota > Metazoa > Chordata > Mammalia > Chiroptera > Vespertilionidae > Corynorhinus > Corynorhinus townsendii. The sequence goes on from JAPDVU010000012.1 coordinate 29,739,459, forward strand.
AATATTTGTTTTGCCTTTAAGTATAATCAAGTGATAGGTGGCAGTTTCTGAAGACAGTTAAACAGGGTTTCAAAAATAACTTGAGCAATTATTTGAGCATGCCAGCTGCCAACTTGAACCTTTGAGGCTTTCCATACTCATTTAATGCAAAAGTTTTTGTGTATTTGTGTGCTCAAAATTTTTGCCACATGTAACTCCGACCTGTTACTCGTGGATTATTGCCAGCTACAGAATCCCCTGGCCTGCTCTCTTTTGAGAACCCCCTGTGGAATATTCGCTATTACTTTGGTTGAAAAGTGGTCTAGCCCGCTTTCCCTGCACTTTGGGTGGAGAAGACAATCAATGGATTGCAGGCTGCAGGAACTCCGACCAACTACATGGCAGGGAAAGGCAGCGAGTCTTAGCTGGGGCAGGAGGAGGCACTCTCTCCCCACAGATGGCTATTTCCTCGGCACTGGAAGTCTTTGAGGATGTCCATCTAAAAACCAACTTGCCCCTTTCTTCACTCTTTGGGACTTGCTGAGCTTGAGTGGTGGGCTTATACTTTTCATCAGATGTTTTAACCATTTTTTTTCTTCAAATACTTGGTTTTGTTTCCTCCTCCCTCTCCTCTCTGGAGTCTGGGGTTGTATGTGCATTAGCTGCTGGAAGTTGCCCCAGGCTCACTGGTGCTCTGTTCCCTACCCTCCGGTCCTTTACTCTTAGTTTCCTTCTGGGTAGTTTCTATTGCCATGCCTCCAAGTTCACTGATCTTTTCTTTTTCAGTATCTCATTGGTTCTTCTTTTTTTAAAAAAAAAATATATTTTTTTTATTGGTTTCAGAGAGGAAGGGAGAAGGAGGAGAGAGATAAAAACATCAATGATGAGAGAGAATCATTGTTTGGCTGCCTCCTCCATGCCCCCTATTGGGGATCGAGCCGACCTGGGCATGGGCCCGGACTGGGAATCGAACTGTGACCTCCTGGTTCATAGGAAGACGGTCAGCCACTGAGCCACCTCAGCCAGGCTCTCACTGGTTCTTTATCCCAATGTAGTTTTCATCTGAGACCTTGTATTTATTTAATCCTTAAACATTTGATTTGGGTGTGTGTGTTTTTAAGTGTCTTCTATGTCTCTCCTTAATATATCTTTAAAAAGCTTTTTATTTTGAAATAATTATAGATTTCCGTGACCTTGCAAAGATAGTATGGAGAGATCCCATGTACCCTTCATCCAGTTTCCCCATTGGCTGAATCTAATGTAGGTATCCTACAGTACCACAGCTAAGAAATTGACATTGATACAAAATGTGTTTGTAAGTTCTAAGCCAGTTTATTATGTGTGTGATTCGTGGAGGCAGTACTGCAATCAAGAAACTATACTTTTGAACATTGTATTTCCCTGCATATGGAAAATGAGTTGTGTTTTCCTGCTTCTATGCATGCCTCGTAATTTTTTATTAGATGCCAAACAGATTCACATTTTGTCTTGTTGGGTGCTTGTTTGTTGTTGCCTGAAGTTTTCTTGAGCTTTGTTCCGGGACACAGGTTATCTGAAAACAGTTTGATCCTGTGGGGTTTGCTCTGAAGCTTTGTTTGGCTGTACCAGAGGCGCCTGTGGAGGGGGACTACCTTTCATCTGCGTATCCCACCCAGGGACTCACTGCTGGGGACACGCCCTGGCCTGGCCTGGCCTGTGTGAGCCCCAGTGCTTATGCCTCTGCCCCAGACTCCAGCTTTCCTGGGCTTTCCTTGGTATCTGGCGCTCCCTCTGCAGCTCTCCTCTCTGGTGCTCTCCCTGGAGCCCCTGGAGGCCCCAGGCCTGGCGAACTGCCACTTCTCCCCCTCACACCAGGGAGACCAATAGCTTCTGCCAGACCCCTCCTCCAGGGCTGGGACAGCACCCCCACCCCTTCTCCTCTTCCTCTTAGGGGCACTGTCCTGGGAGTCTGCTGTCCAGAGTCTGAAAACCACTATTTCATGTAATTGTCTGGGGATGTGTAGTTTAAGGTAGGAACACCTCTCACTTTTGAATATAAATATCCTTACCTAAGAACGTCATTAACACAAAATAGAACTAAGCCTGTACTCTTAAAGGGGCTTGAAAATAGTCCCGGAGTTGGGTTATTAAGTTTTTCTCAGCCATCAGCCTTATCATTGACTTACTTTTTTGTCCCTATACTAATGAGTTTAGTGCCTTCCAGATACTCTGCTGAGGCTTAACTGTGCAATAAAAACCCTTGAACTCGCCTCAGCAGTATCCTGCCCTGACACCTGTGTAGTACCTCAAACGGGCCCTTGCAACTCTCAGGAAACACACTTGAGGTCATGTCCATTCCTGTAGATTCTAATGACTCTGAGTCACCCCTCTTCCTCCCCCACTCCCAGACCCATGTGACAGTGTTGGCACCTGGGGGCCCCATCCCAGCAAGGCCAGAGGGGCAGTCATCTTTGACATCAAATGTAGGACAGCTGGGACCTGCTGCTGGCTCTGGCAGGCCCCCTCAGTGGGCAGGCCTTTGAGCGTGAACGCTGTGAGAGGTCCCGGGCTCCCCATAGCTGGGGTGTACTGAATGATTGTACATCTGTCTGTCTGTGGGCTAGGTGCATCATATTTATACTTCCATGTAATCCCCAGAGCTTGCACAGGGCCAGGACAGGACATGCCCCCACTAGTCAGAATCACCAGGTAGAGTCCTCAGAAGGGTGTCCTCTCTGCACTGAAAAAAAAGTTGCTTCTAGTCTCAAAGCTGCTCTCACTCAACAAAGCTTAAGAGCCAACCTCAAAAGAATCAAATTGTTTCCAAGTAACTTAACTGTGTCCCTTACTAGAATCATAGTTAATCCTGAGGAAAAATCACTTTTTTTTTCTATCCAGTGAAAAAAACAATTATTTCTTTAGATGATGTAAATAATAAAATCTCTTGGAAGATTCTCTGGACTTCTCATGCATTAAAACCAGGCCCACAGGTGTTCCCCTGGGGAGATCAGTATGTTTGATTGATGTCAAGAACTTTGGGCCTGTCTCTTTAGAGGAGGGATTTCCAGCCTGTGCAACAGACCTCAGGCCACACCTCATCTCATTTCATCCTCACACTCTCCCTCGCCACTATGGGTAGGGCTGTTCCATTTTTCAGATGAGAGAATTAACTTGTCCAAGTCATAGCTGACGTTTGGTGGAGCCAGAATTGTTGCCACATATATCAGAAGATAGAGCCATATTCTAGAGAATGTGGTACCTTTCTTTACAGAGCCACCAAATCTCAGGCTGACATGAAGCTTCACTCCAAGGGCCTTTCCTGAGATTTTTTTAGGAGATAGTCATTGAGCAACTCTCTGTCTGCCTCTTGGTGCTTCATTGCTACTTTGAAAACAGCTTTTAAGATTTGAGTTCTGATTCATTCAATAAAAATGTTTATTATGCACTACAACAAATACAAAAAAAGTTATGTAATTCTTTTCATGCCTTTGTGCAACTGCAGATAGAGTTGATCTAATCTGGACATTCTTTATTGAACTTCTCTGCTCAAGCGTGAGGTGCCTCTTTGTGTGTCTCTTGGCTGTCAGACTCTGAACGGGTTTTGGGGGCGGGGAAGGCTCCTTACAGGAGCAGGTATGGTTTCACAGTGCATGGAGTCAGGGCCTGTGCACACCCAGGAGCCTGTGCCTGAGCAGAAGAGATTACTCATGCTCTCTGTAACTGGACCATACTTGGTGTCCTGCAGTTTGAGTCCAGTAGAGGCAAATAGGGCGTGGAGGGTTACACTTCTGTCCCTGTCAATCGGAAGGACTGAGGCCCTGTGACATGATGAACTGCTAGGAGGGAGTGACTCAGCCAGGCCTGCGATTTGACATGTAGGGGTGAGGGGCAGGCTGCTCCTGATAATTTCCTTTCTATAAAACTTAAACAAAGAAGAGCTCACAAATTAGAAGGAAAATGATTGGTTGGCAAGGAAAAAGCTGCTCCATGGCCTTTAGTCTATAGGTTTATGGAAAAAATAATTTAACTCAAAATTTGAATTATCATAGTATTGACAACCTCGTTTAACATCTTAATCTGTTAAAAACTAGAGTTAATTTGTATGTTAGGACAAATGCAGAGTCATAGATAAATGAGCTTATTTTGAGCCTTCTGTGAGTAAATGAATTAGTTCTGTTTTATCTGAGGGTAGATCCAGCCCTAGTACTAGTTAGTGAATATGCACACCCACCTAAGTGAGAGATGTGTCCAGGCCTGAGTGGGCTGTCTGAGGGCCAATGATGATGGTGAGGAGCTGGGGGAGTGCGGGGGAGGAAGACACCTGTCAACTAAGCAAGAGGCGGCCAGAAGCCAGAGGACTTTGAGAACATTCCACTCGGAGGCCAGGGAGGACTCACCGGGGCTAGATGGCCCCCAGGGAAGATCAGAAAGCAGGCCGATGCTGGCGGAAACGGGTGCCCGCAAACACACCTGCCTGTGGCGCCATCCTAAACCCCTGTCACTTCAATCCAAATATCTTGATCCAGCATCCTGTTTCACCTCATACCACATGCTGTGCGCACCATGCTGCACTGCACTAACTCCCTTCTGTTCCTCAGACTTGCCAAGCTCATTCCCATCTCAGGACCTGTGTACATGCTACTCTGTCCACCTAGAATGCCTCCCCTCCCCCATCCCCTATGCGCATGGTTGGTTTGTTTGCAGTCAGGTCTCAGTCAAACATCACTTTTGTCCATCCCGTCAGAAGCAGCCCTCAGCCAGTCACCAGCTTTAGTGTCATTACCCTGTTTTAGTGTCTTTATTCGCTGAAATCATTTTGGGTTTTTGTTGGCTTATTTAGAGTTCTCTGACTGTAATGTAAGCACTGTAAGGGTAGGACTTTTTTCTGTTTAAATGATCATTACATCCCTACTGCCTAGAATAGGACCAGGCTTATAGCCAGGGTTCAATAAATGTCTGTCCAATGAGCAAATGAATGAAGGGATGGATGCGTAAAGTCAGACACAATTGGAGAAAGAGAACCAAGTCTTATATATCAGCCAAAAAATCTATAGTTAAATCTTGGTTACTAGTCGGAGAACAAAGAATCTGTGATCTGGTGTTTGTATGTATTTCTAAGCTTTTCTGTTATCTTTTAAGTGCCTGACATTGACTAAGGGCTTACTAAAAATTTGTTAGATAAAAATTTAATGAAATATATATATATATATATATATATATACATATATATATATATATATATTTTTTTTTTTTTTACAAATTCTGCCCTTGTTTCCGCTGAATTAAATGGGTCCTTGTAGACCAGGTAGTCCAGGTGGCTCAAAGGACAAGGCAAGCTTCGAGTGACAGGCCATTCCCATAGGAAAGCTGAGAGGTCATCAACTTTTAAATCATCTTTTGGGTTAGAAGACATTGAACTTATTAGTAAATCAACATTTTGAAAGTACACTTTGATTTGATATACAGGTAAAATAAAAATCAGCCATGTGTTTAAGTAGCTATTGTTTTTAACGTAATAGTTCTATAACTCAGACAAAGGCAAGTTTTTGAATTCTTGTGTGTGGCAGTGGAATTCGTTTACAGATGAGCCAGGGTTGGAATGTGGGCTTGGACACAATGAATGGGAACTCTAGTTAGCACAGCACAGGACTGTGACTTTCCTTGGTTGTAGCTGAGACCAAACACTAATAGCTGGAGTGTGAGCCAGCAGGGGCACATGGGACAATGGCATGACCTCTCTTGACTGAAGTCTCCTCCCTGCAAAATGAGGAGGTTGAGTCCTAACTGGTTTGGCTCAGTGGATAGAGCATTGGCCTGTGGACTAAAGGGTCCCAGGTTTGATTCCAGTCAAGGGCATGTACCTTGGTTGCGGGCATATCCCCAGTGGGGGTGTGCAGGAGGCAGCTAATCGATGTTTCTCTCTCATTGATGTTTCTAACTCTCTATCCCTCTCCCTTCCTCTCTGTAAAAAAATCAATAAAATATATATATTTTTAAAAATGAGGAGGTTGAAAGGGTAACAAGGTTAAGATGAACAGCCCCATTGCTGTGTTCTTGTCTTTATTTCTTATGCTTGGTCCCTTACACTGAATCCAAGTATGCACAGTGGTTATCAGAGCTGTTTGTTAGTACACTTTATATTTTTAAAGGAGCTTTGTGATATGGATAAAATTTAGGCCATCCCCTCCTTTCACCACCCGCCGTATCACACCTGCATTGCTAGCTTTTTAGCAGCCTCCCTTTATTTCTATCAATCTACCTAGGATTTTTCTTCCTTTGGTTGATGGTGGTGCATGTGTGCTTTGGAGAGACTCTTTAGCCTACAGGTGATGCCTGGGAGCCTGGGACTCCTGCAAATGCCTCTGAGGCAAATGCCTCTGATGCCCATTTTATAAAATGTGTCCACCTTCCTGCTTTTGTGACCGATCTTCCTGGAGCGCTCTGAGAAGGGTCAGCCACTGGGCACCTAGAGATTATACTTCGAGGACAGAAAGCTCAGGTTTGGCTTTTCTTCTTGCTAAGGCAGCGTTTACCCTGAAGGAAAACGAGGCTTCTACTCAAGCTTCCATGGCAGGCATTTTCAAACATATGAAGCAAAGCAAATTTTGTTCTAACTAGTCTTACTAAATGTTAAACCATTAAACCAAAATTTTCCCAATTATATATTCTTTAATTGTTTTCTGCATAGACATACAACTCTTTAATGTGTTATATGTCAGCTAATTAGTGCATCACCATCCCTCCTGTATTCTGTGTATAGAGTCCATTATTCATATTTTATAGATGGAACCTAATCTTACCATTTTATATGATAAAACTTTAGAGTTTATATGTTTGCTTCTTTGAAATATGGATGTTAATAAGAAATATAAGCTACAAGGCCTTGTTCAGAAAGTAACTGTATTTCACATTTCTCCTCCTCCCCCCATTCATTGTCCTTTTATCAGTTGAATACATTTATATAAGAAAATACAAAAAAGCACAATGAAGAATATTTTTAAAAATCACTCTTAACCCTACCATCAGAAAATAACCCATATGAACTTCAGAGATAGTATCTATCTGCTATTTTATAATCTGAATTTCTTTACATGAAATATTAATATTTTCATTTAATGAAAAGTTCTTCTCAATATGAGTTTTAATAATGGCATATTTCATCCTGTAGCTGTCCATATAACCCCCGATTGCAGGAGGCAGGATACGAGATAAGAAAATAGGGTCTGAAGCAGACCTTCTCCTTTTTACTAGCTGTGACCATGGCCACGTTTTGTACCCATTCCATTCCTCAGTTCCCTCTTCCATAAAATGGGGGTAACCATAGTACCAGCATTATATCCAGTAATGTAAGGATGAAATAAGTTACTATATGCTTAGAGCACTTACAGTGATACTCTCAGATATTCTATTATTAGAGCATTATTCTATTATTATCTATAATTCCTTTATTCTAATAGAATAATTACCTGGCCCATGATAAGTACACAATAAGCATTCATTCTTACTTACATTGTCTTCAAATTTTTGATGTTATACTACTGTGATGAATATCTTGGAAGAAAAAAGACTTTTGTTGTTTTCATCTTATTTCCCTAAGGTAAATTTTTAGAAGTAGAATCTCATCTTTGCTATTTCCTGCCAGGTCACCCTGCATAGAGGGTGTATGTACCATGTTCTCTCTATAGCACTGTAGGGAGGAGGCAACTGCTCCTTAGTTTCTGGAAGCGCACTGTGGTGGAAAACAGCAATGGCCTATGTGAGGATTTTTCCTGTTCTCCAAAATCACTGAATATTGACCAGCTGGGATTTATTCAACTTACTCTTCCTTTTCAATATTGATATAGTCTTCAGGCAAAGGTATAAAAAATTAAAAGACGTAATTTTGTGTGTGTGTGTTAGTATGTGATAGTCTGATTTTTACCTGCGAGGATATTTGTATTAGTATGAAAATTTGCACTTTACATTGTTAAGATGTTTTCCCCCACTGAAACAAATATTTTCTGTTTTCAAGAAAAAAGCCGCAAGCCATGAGAACAGTCAGCCCTCCAGAACCCATGCTGGTGGAAGAGTCCCGGCCACCAAGGTCAGTCATTTCCTAATAATTTTATTAATAAAACCACGAGAGGACCTTACGCTAGGGTCTACCATTAGTGGGTGGGGCTTACAGTGTCCGAAAGATTTTCAACAGAGTATCATTTGTGTGTTCGGGGGGGGAGGGGGATGCAATTTCTTAATGATTTGATGTAAAACCATTTATACTATAATTTTTACTGGCATAGTTTAATGTGTACAATGAATATTATTTTCACAAATATCCTATATAAGCCTAATATGCTAAGTGTCCGGTCGTCCAATTTATGTTTTCTCTCTCTCTCTTTCTTTCTCTGTCTCTGTCTCTGTCTCTCTCTCTCTCTCTCTAAAGTAAAAAATGAATAACATATCTGTGGGTAAGGATTAAACTTAAAAAAATAAAAAAACTGAAGCTGTAAAATATTTAAAAAATATTTTATTGATTTCAAAGAGGAAAGGAGAGGGAGAGAAAGATAGAAACATCAATGATGAGAGAAAACCATTGATTGGCTGCCTCCTGCATGCCCCCTACTGGGGATCGAGCCCACAACCCAGGCATGTGCCCTTGACGGGAATTGAACCCAGGACCTTTAGTCCTTAGGCTGACATTCTATCCACTCATCCAAACCAGCTAGCACTGAAGCTGTAAAATCTTAATTTAAAATCCTTCCCATAATACTTAGACTAAATCCAAATTCTTCACCAAATCTTTACAAGACTCCATAATCTGACACCTGCTTCTCCATTAACCTTTTACTTTCTTTGCTCATTACACTGGCCCTCTCACTCTTCCTTTAACACTTAATTTTTACATTCTTATGAGTAAGAACTTTTGCATTTATTGTTGTCTGTACCCAGAAAGCTTTCCTACATATCTTTCCAAGGACTCCCCTTTTTCAACATTCAGATTTTCTTTCAAATATTATCTCCCCAGAGATTGCCTCTTTGCCTGCTCCATGTAAAATATTAACCCCATCCACTCATACATTAATCTGACTTAGTTTTTACAGTACTTATTACCAGAATCATATTTGCTTAGTTGTCTACATGCTTATTCTGTCTTCCTCCATATAAATCTATGCTAATAAAAGAGTAATATGCTAATTAGACCAGGAGACCTTCTGGACATCCTTCTGGACAAAGCAATGGTGGAGGGGCTGAGGCAGAGGTGGTTAGGGGCGATCAGGCTGGCGGGGGGAGGGGGAGACAGTTGGGGGCAACCATGCTGGCAGAGGGGGGGCAGTTGGGGGCAAGCAGGCTGGCAGGGGGGGCAGTTGGGGGCAAGCAGGCTGGCAGGGGGGCAAGTGGGGGTGAAAAGGCGGCAGGCAGTTGGGGGCAATCAGGCTGGTGGGGGGGCAGTTGGTGGCAATCAGACCAGCAAGCAGAGTAGTTAGGGGTGATCAGGAGGCAGGCAGGTGAGCAGTTAGGAGCCAGCAGTCCCGGATTGCAAGAGGGATGTCCAACTGCTGGTTTAGGCCCGATCCCTGTGGGGGTCCCAGATTGGAGAGGGTGTAGGCCAGGCTGAGGGACACCCTCCCTCCTGTGCACGAATTTCATGCACCAGGCCACTAGTATGTAATAAAAGCCTAATATGTAAATCGACCGAACGGCAGAATGACTAGCAGAATAATGGTCACTATGATGTGCACTGACCACCAGGAGGCAGACACTCAACTCAGGAGCTTCCCCCAGCTCATAGGCCCCAGGCCAGCCAAGGTGGGTGCCAATGGGGGCCCCCTGATTGCCCTGCCAGTCACCCAACAGATCAGCTCTGATCGCCAGCCAGGCCTAGGGACCCTACCCTTGCACGACTTTCATGCACTGGGCCTCTAGTTTCTAATAATATTGGACTTTGCACATACAGTGAGTATAAATCTAGTCCTCCCACTTCTTTAGAAAATAATTCAAATTGTCTTACTGAGCATTAACCACACAAGGCTCTCTGCTAAGTGTGCTATATAATTATCTTATGTAATCCCCACATAACCTTATAATTATTATTCGTTTGTACCTGAGGAGACCAGGGCTCAGAGAGGTTAAGTAACGTTGATAAGGTCACAGAGCCAGTAAGATGGAGTTAGAGTCTGAAGCCAGGTTTCCTGTTCACACAGGTCCTGGATGTGCTGGGCCTCATAAAATCTGGTTGAGTATTCTTTGGTAATGTAACACTTCAAAGCTTTGCAATTTATAAAAATCACTGAAACGTCACCTTTCAAGACAAGAAACTGCAATTTTAGCTAATAGTTAATATGTAAAATAGTTACGTTCAGCCCATTTCAACTTGTGTTCTTCCGGAATGTTGCAAGGTTATCAAAAACCTTAACCTATTTCAAGTCTGTCTAAACAACTTTTAAAATCAGCATTTTTCCTTTAAAACTGGTGGCTCTCCTAAAGAGGTCTGTGGATTTTCTTATGTAGCTTACTTGCTTGGTGAAGTTAATTTTTATTGCCTTCCAGAACCCTAGCTGCTTTCCAAGCCCCTAAAAGGTGCCAAAACCAAAACTCAGCCGAGAAATGAGAAGAAGTTGGGCACAGAGTTGAACACCATACTAACTAAAAACAATTTTTCCAGACATGTTGTCTTTGCTGGTATTAGGACCTTTATTTAACTTATACTTAAGTTATGCCTCTAAAAATGAGAAGCCTCATTGGCAAAACAGCAAGCCAGTGAGATTTAGCAAATCGTTTGTAAGTGGTTTCCAGAATTGTTAGTGCCTAAACTCTTGGAAGGTCTGTACATTGTGGAAAACCACACTCAGTTTTTCTTGAACTTTGCCGTAAGAAGCAGTACCTTTCCCATCTTTTATTTTCACACGGGAATTATCATTTAATCATTCTGCAGTGGAATGGTTATGGAGAACTAGATGTGTTCCCCCAAAGCCTGTTCTGCCTCAGGAAGCTTTGGAGGAAGGTCGTAGCTGGGAGGTGGAGATCTTTTAGCCACATGTTTCCCCATTTAATGGCAATCTTGACATTCTTTTCTTGGCTTCTAAAACACTGTCCTTCCCGACTCCATCCTTCTCTTTCCTATTAACTCTATTTCACCAGGTTTCCTGGCTCACTTTGCTTCACCAGTTTCCCGAATATTAGTTCTCCCTGGGTTTAATTCTTCACTCCTTCCTTACTCTTTAACTCTTACACAGATTGGAAGAAAAATAAGTAAATATATTATAAAATATACTTTCTTCTTTTGATTCAGATTGAAAGGGCTTTAACTCAGTATCATTATCACTTTTTTAAAAAAAATCATTCCTATGACTAATTAGCTGGGGGTAATAACAGCATTTGTGATCATTTGAAGCTTTTATTACACACAGACAAAAATAATATTTTCTCAACACATTTTAAAAAGGCATGACAAAGTAATAGATATAATTGGTGTTGAGAATTAATCCTGTTTTTTGTTTGTTTTTTTTTTTAATTTAATTTTATTTTTATTGTTTTAAGTATTACAAATAGTAGTACATATGTCTCCTTTTTTTTTCCCCTTTGATCTCCCCCCGACCTCCCCTACCCCCCAGGACATGCCTTCACCTGCCCACCCTCCCCCCCCCCCCGCCCCAGTGTCTTATATCCATTGGTTGTGCTTATATGTATGCGTACAAGTCCTTCGGTTGGTCTCTTACAGCCCTCCTTGCCCAACCACCCCTGTCTTCCCAATGTAGTTTGACAGTCTGTTCAATGCTTCTTTGCCTCTGTATCTTTTTCCCACCATTTCTTTCCTTTAAAAAGTTTTGCCTTTGCAGACTGGAAATAAACATATAATAACAAAACAAGACAAAACAAAAAAATGTTTGAGTCCCAATTTCAATGTCCAACAGTTCCTTATGTGTACATGTCAGCAGTGATATCTGGATGGTGGGCACATGGTGGCAATGCAGGTCCGACCCTCTCTGGTTTGGTCCTAGGTAACCTGCAGCGGTGCACAGCTGCTGACTGCTCCCATGGCAAGGCGTTGTCAGCGTCTTCCATCTCTGGACTGTTTTTTCCTCTTGTCTTTGTGGTTGGAGCACTCCTGTCAATTCCTCTCTGTTGCAGGAATCCATCTGGTCTTGGGGTTGTTTTCTGAGGTATGATGTTCTGATCGACGTTTCTCAGGCTCTGGATCTGTTCTTGTTCATCAGTCTATGTCGTTCATTATATTCCACAAATGAGCGAGATCATGTGATATTTATCTTTCTCTGCCTGGCTTATTTCACTCAACATAATATTCTCCATCTCCATCCATATTGTTGCAAATGGTAGGAACTCCTTCTTTTTTACCGCAGCGTAGTATTCCATTGTATAGATATACCACAGTTTTTTAATCCATTCATCTGCTGATGGGCATTTAGGTTGTTTCCAAATCTTGGCTATGGTGAATTGTGCTGCTATGAACATAGGGGTGCATATTTCCTTTCTGATGCCTGTTTCTAGATTCTTGGGATATATTCCTAGAAGTGGGATCACTGGGTCAAATGGGAGTTCCATTTTTAGTTTTTTGAGGAAACTCCATACTGTTCTCCACAGTGGCTGCACCAGTCTGCATTCCCACCAGCAGTGCAAAAGAGTTCCTTTTTCTCCGCATCCTCGCCAACACTTGTTGTTTGTTGATTTGTTGATAAAAGCCATTCTGACAGGTGTGAGATGGTACCTCATTGTTGTTTTGATTTGCATCTCTCTGATGATTAGTGACTGTGAGCAAGTTTTCATATGTCTCTTGGCCTGCCTTCTGTCTTCTTTCGAAAAGTGTCTACTTAGATCAGTTGCCCATTTTTTGATTGGGTTGTTTATCTTCTTTTTGTTAAGTTGTATGAGTTCTCTGTATATGTTGGAGATTAAACCCTTATCATTGATATCATTGGCAAATATGTTCTCCCGTGCAGTGGGCTTTCTTGTTGTTTTATTGATGGTTTTCTTTGCTGTGCAAAAGCTTTTTATTTTGATGTAGTCCCATTTGTTTATTTTCTCTTTAGCTTCCATTGCCCTAGGAGTAGTATCAGTGAAGAAGTTCTTTCGGCATATGTCCGAGATTTTGCTGCCTGTGGATTCCTCTAGTATTTTCATGGATTCCCGTCTTATGTTTAAGTCCTTTATCCATTTTGAATTTATTTTTGTGTATGGTGTAAGTTGGTGATCTAGCTTCATTCTTTTGCATGTATCTGTCCAATTTTCCCAACACCATTTGTTGAAGAGACTGTCTTGACTCCATTGAATGTTCATGCCTCCTTTGTCAAATATTAATTGAGCATATTGATTTGGGTTGGTTTCTGGGTTCTCTATTCTATTCCATTGGTCTATATGTCTGTTCTTGTGCCAGTACCAGGCTGTTTTGAGAACAGTAGCTTTGTAATACAACTTGATATCTGGTATTGAGATCCCACCTACTTTGTTCTTCTTTCTCAGGATTGCTGTAGCTATTCGGGTCCTTTTTTTATTCCAGATAAATTTTTAGAAATTTCGTTCTAGGTCTGTGAAATATGTTGTTGGTATTTTAATGGGAAGTGCATTGAATTTATAGATTGCTTTGGGTAGTATGGACATTTTGATGATGTTGATTCTACCAATCCATGAACATGGTATGTTCTTCCATCTGTTTATGTCTTCCTCTATCTCTTTTTTCAGTGTCGTGTAGTTTTCTACGTATAGGTCTTTTACCTCTTTAGTTAAGTTTATTCCTAAGTATCTTAATTTTTTTGGTGCGATGGTAAATGGGATTGTTTTTTTAGTCTCTCTTTCTGTAAGTTCATTATTGGTGTATAGAAATGCCATAGATTTCTTGGCATTAATTTTGTATCCTGCTACATTACCGAATTCAGTTATTAAGTCTAATAATTTTTTTATGGAGTCTTTAGGGTTTTCTATGTACAGTATCATGTCATCTGCGAATAAGGACAGTTTTACTTCTTCTTTTCCAATTTGGATGCCTTTTATTTCTTCTTCTTGTCTGACCGCAATGGCTAGTACTTCCAGCACTATATTAAACAGGAGTGGTGAGAGTGGGCATCCCTGTCTTGTTCCTGTTCTTAGGGGAAATGGTTTTAGTTTTTGCCCATTGAGTATGATGTTGGCTGTGGGTTTGTCGTATATGGCTTTTATTATGTTCAGGTATGATCCTTCTATTCCCACCTTGCTGAGAGTTTTTATCAAGAAAGGGTGTTGGATTTTATCAAATGCTTTTTCTGCATCAATTGATATGACTATGTGATTTTTATTTCTCAATTTGTTTATGTGATGTATCACGTTTATTGATTTGCGAATATTGTACCATCCTTGCATCCCTGGGATAAATCCTACTTGGTCATGGTGTATAATCTTTCTGATGTACTGCTGGATTCGATTTGCTAGAATTTTGTTGAGGATTTTGGCATCTATGTTCATGAGGGATATTGGCCTGTAATTCTCTTTCATTGTGTTGTCTTTGTCTGGTTTTGGTATTAGGGTGATGCTGGCCTCATAGAAAGAGCTTGGAAGTGTTCCTTCTTCTTGAATTTTCTGGAATAGTCTGAGGAGGATAGGTTTTAGTTCTTCCTTGAATGTTTGGTAAAACTCCCCTGTGAAGCCATCAGGCCCTGGGCTTTTGTTTGCTGGAAGCTTTTTGATGACTGCTTCAATTTCTTCCATAGTTATCAGCCTATTGAGATTCTTAGCATCTTCCTGTGTGAGTTTTGGAAGGTTGTATTTTTCTAGGAATGTGTCCATTTCCTCCAGATTGTGTAGTTTGTTAGAATAGAGTTGTTCATAGTATTTTTTAACAATCCTTTGTATTTCTGTGGGGTCTGTTGTTATTTCACCTCTTTCATTTCTGATTTTGTTTATTTGGGTCCTCTCTCTTTGCTTCTTGGTGAGCCTGGCTAGAGGTTCATCAATCTTGTTTATCCTTTCAAAGAACCAGCTCTTGGTTTTGTTGATCCTGTGTATTGTTTTTTTTTTTATTTATTTTGGACACATTCTACTTGAAAGTTAAAATAAATGATACATTTACAATTATTAAGAAAACCCAGTCTATCTTTAATATTAAATACTTAATTTGAAGCTTAGGGGTAAGCAATGTATTGTAGAATAGTCACCATGTATTTCAGAACTGCTTAATAAGAATTCTTACAAAATGAGTAATTACAAGCATGAATAATATCACTTATGCTGTGAAGTGCGGGTCTTGGAAGATCCAAAGCATTTAAGTGCCATTAGCAATTTCTAACTCAGAATAATTATTGTAAGGTTTTTAGGGCTTAAAATTCTTTTTTTTCTTGTAAAATTAATAATGAAGACTAATGAGGCTACAGAAATTATATAGGCTTTTACTAAAGCCCATTGAAGGTAGTTGTGATTCATAATGTCATACAATTTTATTGCTGAAAGAGTTGTCAGGCAACTTCTGTCGTAACTACCTCCCTGTTCAGGTGAGGAAACCAAGGTTGACCCTGGAATCTCTCTGTAGAAGACCCCAGCTATTAAGAAGATGTATTGGTTAAGGTTATTCATTCCAATTGGAACCCACTCTGACTAGTCCAAGCCAAAAACAGAATTTCTTAAAGATAGCAGGTAGCTCCTAGAGAAATCAGAAAGCTCCGGCAGGAAGATCCTAAAGTTTCACAGCCAGAAGCAATGCCCAGCCACACCGCGGGAGTCTCTCCTGCTGCAGCTACAGCTCAGCACCTATCACATGTAGAACCAGATGCCAGAAACTCTGCCGCTGCCAATCTTGAAGACTGACCAGCCTTATTGTAACATAGATTTCCTGGTGGACAGTGCCATCCTCACACTGCTTACTTCCAAGCTCATTCTTCATTGGCACATCTGATTGGCCAACACAAGTCACATGCCTCCACCTTGCTGCAGGGGAAAGTGAGGTTGTGAGTATTCTGGATTCTACTTTGGGAAGGTGAAGATGGAGTAGGTGGGAGATTATCAGTATGTCTGAGGGTTTGTAAATGTGCGTGGTCAGCTGCCAACTGACAGACACCCATCAGGGGAAAACAAGGGAATAACCTAATTGAGCTGAAGGGAATCACTGGTGATAGATTGTTTAGTGACATTAGGGCTTTTAAAGAGAAGAAGGTACAAACAGCTTTCCTCTAGCTAGAGGGGAGAAAATCTCATAAGCACCGTCAGAGAAATGCTTTGTGATTTTGGTCCTGGTGCTGCCATAAACAGCTGTGTTAACGGTGCCCACATAGCTCTCCTCTCCGAGGCACTTGCTTGTCTCCTCTATTATCTGAGTGAGGTGCTGGCTATATACTCTGTGTGTGTTGTGTGAGGTATTCCGGCCTTCGGTGTCAGCCTCGCCCACTTGGGCTACCTGTAGTTAGTTAGATGACTCTGTGTGTTAACAGGCAAGCATTTTTATTTTAATAATGGTGCATATATTTTAATATGCTATAAAGAAGTAAACTAGAACTTCAAACTCATGATCCCATGACTAGTTTTGCTTAAGACAAGGCTAAAGGAAAAGTTAAAAAGTAAATCTATTTTTAAACTATTAAGTAAATAAAGTATACTAATTACAGATTAAAAATATGTATTATACATATACAAATAACACGAGTTTAAGAAACAATATCCAGAGCAGTAATTCTCATTTTAATGTGCATATTAAGTCGGGGGGAGGGGTTATTAAAATGATTCTGATTTAGAAAGTCTGGGGTGAAGCCAAGCTTCACCTTTTCTAACAAACTTCCGGTTGATGCTGAGGTTTCTGGTCTGGCAGCCACACTGAGAAGCAAGGATGCTGCATTGTGCTGCAAGTGGGTAGTTTGGAGTGCCTACACCTTAGATTGCCACACGTTGATTGGAGAATTGCGTTAAAACACAGATTCTCAGGTCCCAGCCAGGAAATTCTGATTTACCAGGGTGGGGTAACGCCCGGGATTTTCCATAGGTGCCCTCAGGGGTTCAGATGCAGATGCTATGAGGACCACACTGGGAGAAAGGATGAGCCTCAGCGACTGGCTAGCCACAGAATATCTTGGTGCACTGAGGTCCTTCTTCATCTCTTAGGGAAGGACCCACTTTCTTCCTGTCTTGCAAGATATGAGTCTTTGGAAATTTATTACATAAAGTGTAATTGCTCATCTGTACTCTTCAGGAGCACATAAACACTCGCCTTATTGTTGGAGATATGCTGCCGAGCACTGGGGACTATGGAACCCAGAGTTCATTGAACCCTCCTGGGGTGTGGCCCAAATAAGGCACCCTGTGCTGGTTTGTCACAAGAAAAATGAATATCAGTAAAACCTACATGAATTGAGGTTTAGTTTAAAAGAAAAAAACAGGAGAAAGAAAATACATTAAATAAAACAGGAATTTTTAATCTATATTTTGATCTTAAAAATTGCAAGGATGGGGTCTTCTGCTCAAGGAATTATAGACTATTAGAGTTGGAAGGGCTCTTATTTCAGCTTTATTTAACAGAAGTAAGTGAAAAATGAAAATAAATAGGTGGCTGTGAGGAACATGTTGTAGGAGCAGCAAGAGGGACCCCAGCTGCTCGGACTCCTGGTGGATGGGTGGATGGGTGGATGAGGGTACAAAACGGTGCAGATGGCTCTCCAGCTGTGTAATGCCAGCGGGCTGTCACCTCTGCCTTGGCTGGATGCTCACCTGTCACTAGGTGGGTCTAAGGTGTCTGCTCCTCCACCACAGACCACCACTGCCTCCTCCGCTCACAGCCCAAGCTGAGTGTCCAGTCTTCATTGTCACTGGTTTATGGGGTTGGGAAAAGTTGGCTTTCCATATTTCTTTTAGAATTTCATAGCTCTTTTCTCTAACCCCATCATTCATTCTATATTTGTTCATTCGCATTCTTCTCTAAGAAAAAGCATTTCCTTTCCCCCTCCCTACTTATTCATTCATTCATTCATTTTTCTTTTCAACAGATTAAAATCGATTCTTTTTTATTTTGAAAAATTTAGTCACAATTTTTAGCAAAATCCTGACTGTTAACTGCTCTTTTAAAAAAAAAATCCATTATACAATTAGAAATGTGATTTCTAATCCCTGGTTGTGGTCATGATTAATTTGCTATATAGGTTAAAAAGAGAGATGGAGGTGGGGCATGTATTTGCATAGAGCACCCATAAAGAACGCCCACTGTTGCTCCCTTATGTTGGTAGAATCCAAGGATGACCGCCTGGGAGCGGCAGCAGACGGTCATCAGCCTGCAGCTTGGCCTGAATCACAGGCCCAGTTACTCAGTTAGCCTCCGGGAAGCCGCCCCGTGACGAGTCACTGAGGGAGGAGGGCGGGGCGCAGCCTGCGTCGTTTCCCAGGACCGCCCCATAGCTCTCTGCAGGCTCAGAGCTCTAAACTGGAACCGCGGGGCGAGCCCAACCAAGAATGCAAACACCCTGAAACCCCAGCTGAAGTCTCTGGGCCCCGGAGCTGCACGCAGAGTGAGTACTGATTTCTGCCCCTTGCCTCCAAGGCTGCGTCTGCTTCCCGGGCAGCCCGGCCGCCACCTTCGCTGGGGCGGGCCGAGCGTCCCAGCCTCAGACCCAGTCACCGCCTTTCCTGGGCTTGGACATGCGCTCTTCTCTCTAGTCTCTTGACCCTAAAGAGACTTTCCTTTCCAAATGGGTTCTAAGTTAAAGTGAGTTACTTGTCGACCCCTGTTGACAAATTGGTAACACTGTTTGCTGGCTGGTGAGCAGACTTGGCAGGGTTATAAAACCAGGGATTTGTGTGACTCAGAAATAATGCTGAAAGAATTAAAACAACAACTATGTCTGTTTGGTTTGGCACTTTTATCTCTGGGGGTTTGTCCCTCGCCTTCTCTCCGGCCGTCCCCCCACCGCCGAGTGACCTCAGTTTTAGAGAATGAGTTCACTCACTGTAACCTCTCCATGTACCTGATACATGCTGGGTGTGGCGTGGCAAATGTTGCAACATGTTTCTGTTTCCTTGATCAAAACCTGAGACCCAGATCGGATACCATCCCTGAGGGGTAGTTGGTATCTATCTTTCAAGAATGCAAAGTGTTTTTATTAGAGATTTAACAATCTCTTTTGTACTCTTAGGGTCCCAGCGTTTCTCAGTTACAAATGCCCAGGAGGCCAGCTCTTTATTCCCATCGCATAGCTTGAGAAATGAAGCAGAGAGTGTAGGAAGCTCCCCTCAGGGGCGGGACCTGGGAACCCACCTATGCATCAGGGAACAGTGCTGCTTCGTCAGCAGCCCTGGAGCATTTGCTATATGAGACTCTTCCAGAGAGAAAACCTCTGCATTGCAGGGAACATCAATAAGGAGTGGCATCCACAGTTCCAGGGGAAGTTTGTTTTCTGATGAACAACTACTGAGTGCCTCTTCCTGATGTTTTGTTTGTGGGCACTGAATTCAACTTTTGCACACTGATTTCTCAGTATCTAAAAGGGTATTTGTTGCTGGGAATGTAGTGGGGCAGGAGTGCTGTCTGGGTTCTAGGAGACAGTATAGTGACATTTGCCCTGGCTGGTGTGGCTCAGTTGGTTGGGAGTCACTCTGTGTAAAGGTCAGGGGTCCAGTCAGTGCACATGCCAGGGTTGCAGCTCGATCCCAGGTAGGGGGCGTGCAGGAGGCAGTGGGTGGATGCTTCACTGACACATTAATGTTTCTATCTCCGTCTCCTTTCCTCTCTCTCTAAAAGTCGATAAAACTTTTTTTTAAATAGTGACACTTAACATAATCATAGGAAAGGCCACATCTGCTGACCGGTGGAGAAGGGGTAGGTGGCCAGTCTCAGTGAGGATGTAGCGGCAATCTGTGTGTGTGCAGCATGGACTCTTAATGTCTGTGATAAACCGGTGAGCTTTGCAGACTGCACAGCAGTGTTTAGGAAGCAGCACATTGAAATGTAAATGTTGGCTTTGGTTCAGTTCATGTGTGTTGAGAGAAGTTCCCCAATGCACTAGAGGAATTGGTTACATAGTACTAGTGGTGAGTTCAGTTCCTTGATTGTTCTCTGAATTGGCTGAGTATAATTCCTCTCCCACAATGAAAATTTAAAAGGTGTCACATATAATAACAGTTTGAAAGAATGAAACTGAGAGCAAGAAAGGGAGGAAGGGAGACAAGAAAGGAGGTAAGGAGGAGGAGGGAGAGAGAGAAGCAAGAGAAAGCCATTAGGAAAACATGAAGAATTAATTTGAACTAATTTCTTAAAATCAGCCAACTATTTGTGTTCTATTCATTGTTTATAATAACAGTTATTTTGTTTACCTCTACACAAATCTTTATAGCTGTTTTATCAATAATCGCTACAGCCAAGTGACCATCAACTAATACAACTGGATAAAAATCCAGGGCACATCCATATAATGGAATACTACCCTTGAATAAAAAGAAACTACTAATACATGCAAAACATGTACAAAATTTAAAAATCAGATAGTAAAGACTAAAAACTGTAAGACTCCATTTACTAGTACTTCTATTACTAGTAATTTCTGGGGAAGGAAAGAACTGTTGAGACAGAAATCAGATCAGTGACATTAGAGATTGAGGGTGAGGGTAGGAGACTGAGAGTTATAAGGGAAATTTGGGGGGTTATGGTAGTAGTTACACCATTAGATGCATTTGTCAAAAGGATATCTTTTAACAAAATCTACATTCTCTGATTGTTTCTAGCACCTAGAAATATAGTTGACTTTTGTATATTTATCTTAGATCCAGCACACTTGCTGAACTTTGCTACCAGTGTTAATGATTCCTATGTAGACAATTATATAATTTGTGAATTATAAGAATGGTATTACTTCCTTTTAAATTCTGTTATTTTTACTTGTTCTTATTTAATTACTAGAGGCCCGGTGCACAACATTTGTGAAGAGGCTCGGCCCTCGCAGCCCTGGCTGCCTTGGTCGGCTCTCACAGCCTCGGCTTTGTCCAGAATGTCGTCTGGACGGTCATTCTGCTGTTCGGTCTAATTAGCATATTAGCTCTTTATTATATAGGATGGTGGTTAAACTCTTTAATAAAATGCTATCCCTGAACTAGATAAGAATGTTTCTAAGATTTTTTTTTACCATTAATTATGATATTTGCTCTAATTTTTTAGAATATACTATCAAGTTCATAATGTTTGCTTATATTCATAGTTTGCTCTGAATTTATAGGTGGGTATCGAATTTTTTTAGTTTTATTTTTCAGTTACACTTAACATTCAATATTATTTTATATTAGTTTCAGGTGTACAGCACAGTGGTTAGACAATCATATACTTTACAAAGTGGTGCCCCCCCCCCGATATTTCAGGTACCCACCTGGCACCATACATAGATACTACAATATTATTGACTATATTCTCTATGCTTCACTTTAACTCCCCATAACTATTTTTGTGACTATCAGTTTGTAGTTCTTAATCTCTTCACCTTTTTCACCCAACCACACAATCCTCTCCCCTCTGATAACCATCACTGTTCTCTGTATCTACGAGTCTGTTTCTATTTTGTTTGTTTTTTTGCTCTTTAGATGAAATCATATGGTATTTTTCTTTCTCTGACTTATTTCACTCGGCATACTGCCCTGAAGGTCCATCAATGTCATCACAAATTGTAAGATTTCATTCTTTTTTATCACCAAGTTATATTCCATTATGTAGATGTTCCACCACATTTTTACTCACTTGTCTATTGATGGGCACTTGGATTGCTTTAATTTCTTGGTTATTGTAAATAATGCTGTAATGAACATAGGTAGGGGTGCATATATACTTTCAAATTTGTGTTTTGGGTTTCGTTGGACATATATACCCAGAAATGGAATTGCTGGGTCATGAGACAGTTCTCTTTTTAATTTTTGGAGGTCCCTCCATACTGTTTTCCACAGTGGCTGCACCAATTTGCTTTCGCACCAACAGTGCATGGGAGTTCCCTTTTCTTCACATCCTAGCTAACACTTGTTTGTTGATTTAGTGGTGTGTTAACCATCTGACAGGTGTGAGATGGTATCTCCTTGTGGTTTCATTTGTATTTCTCTTATGACTAGTGACTTTGAGCATCTTTTCCTGTGTCTATTGGCCATTTGTATGCCCTCGTTGAAGAAGTGACTATTCAGGTTCTTTGCCCACTTTTTAATTGGAATATTTGTGGTTTTTTGTGTGTTTTTTTAATGTTGAGTTGTATAGTTGGACTATACAGAGCTTATCTGTATGTAGTCTTCACCTGGCCTTGGCAGTGCACTGAAATCTTGGTGAGAATTCTAGCTATCTACAGGGTCTTAGAATTCTGAATCATACTGAGGTTTCCCCATGAACTGAATTAATTGATGTTCATGTCCCACATTTGGAGCCTAAGCAAGGATCTGACCACTCCCATTTCACTCAAAGTTTCCATAAGAGATTGAGTCCAGCCTACTCTGTGAGCATGCTCTCTGGACTCTGGACTGGATTGAGGTTCCCTGCACAAGGGACTTAAATATAAGGACTTAGACCAGACTTTGGAGCCTCTAGAGTTGCCCATAATACAGTTGTTAGGGGAGGGATGAGAAAGCCTTGTTCCTACATAGAAACCAGGGCCTCAGTCTCCTGTGTTGTTTCTTTATTGGCTATTCTAAGAGGGCGGCAAGAGAAAGACGCAAAGAATAGAATTGTTTGTACGTTTTCAGTTACATATAGTTTTTTAATTTCCTATTATGAACATAGGAAATTGAGTTTATGTCCAAAAGGGCAAAAAAAAAAATCCTTTTATATAATTCCATTACTATGTTTTGCCATCATCATGCTAACAATTTATCTAAAACAGTGCCTCACTGACTTTTAGACATGCATCTTTTCATGATATTTTATTTACAGAGGTGTATCCGGGTCCAAGGGCTTGGTCTACAGCAGAAAATTGAAACTGGTAGCCAGAATATTTTATCATCTAGGATTCTTAACCTCTCTTATATTTATTATCCCTTAGATTATCTCTTTATTTATTTAAATTTTTGTTAAATTTTATATAGTATTTCTATGTGTCTGCAACAGAAGAGGACTCTTCCATTAGCATTCATACTAATTTCATTAGGCCTCCATAATGTATTAAAATGTTTAACCCTGGCCAATAGCTCAGTTAGTCAGAGTGTCATCATGATACGCCAAGGTTTAGGGTTCAATCCCCCCATCAGAGCACATGGGAGAATCAACCAATGAAACCATACAGAAGTGAAACAAAGAATCGATGTTTCTCTCTTGCCCTTCCCCTTTCTCCCAAATCAGTTTTGTAAAATGTTTGAAAGCCTTAAGGTGAGGAATGTATGCTCAGATCTGTTACAAAGTCCACTACCCCCTATCCATTCTGGCCTGATATACTCCTTCACATCACCCAACACATATTTTCATTTGTATTTTAGACCCCTGACTTACAAAAATACACAAATATTACTTTCTGAAAATTCAATCACTATGTTATTTGAAAATTGCACTGTTAAAAAAAATCCTTTAACTTGATGTGTAGACTATTAAGTGTTACTGTAATGGAATAGGATATCTGCCTATAAAATGACAGCAATATTGGGATTGGTGATGTGTACAGCATACAGTTCCTTAGAGGATAAAAAAGGGTGTGAGCTACAGGCATAATCGCAAGAATCAAGAGCCGCTGGGCTGTAGGGCCAGAAGACTGGAGAAGACAGATATTCTTGAGGCACTACAGGAATATCTCTTCAGGGAAAACCTGGGCTGGCAATCTTAGCACTGGCTGGAAAGTACTTTGGAAAAGTAATTTTTTTAATGTTTCCTAGTATCTCATGTGGTCTGGTTCCTTTCTTTTTAACCAAATGAAAGCATGAAGAGACTGAGTTTGTCACCCGGAGGAAAGTGCCAATGGATAACAATAGATGGTAGGAAACAATAGTCATTTCCCTGACCCACTCTAAAGCCATCTTTAAACTACCGAAAGTGGTGATTCTTAATGTCCGGGAGTTTCAGAATCACCTAAGGGGCTTATAGCTTATTGGGCTACAACCCTTCCTCTTCCTCCTGCCCTTTCCTCTTTGTAAGTGTCCATGTCCTCCACCCTCCCTCCCACACACTGCCTGTGACTGCTCTGTTCCTGGGCCAAGAACCATTGTGCTAAGGTGTTAATGCTTGGCCAGTCATGTTGCCCAATGACATGACAGAGCATTCACTGACAAATCATTATGTACATTTTATGATAACATTTTAAAATAATTATCTATTTCTGCACATTTTGCTTCTTGTTTCCATGATTAGAACGAATGATCATTTTCCCCTAGCAGTGTTATAAATCTAAACTATCTTTGATGTGGTATCTTGTTCTAACCTTGATGTTTAAGTCAATCAATTTATTAATCCTTAATTGTTTGGAATTTTGCCACATTGCTAAGAAACAGTGTATCCCATTACTGAATATTCAGAGATCAAAAAGGGAAGGTCAACCTCTTCTGGCTATTGAGTTTGATCCTTCCCCCTGGTTTTAATTGCGGTAATGGGTTCTCAATTATGCTCAGTGGTTTTTTTTTTTTTTTTTTTGGTAGACCAGGATTCCTAGCCCAGCAAATTAAAATTGTTTTCTTCTCCAGTCCTTCTGACAATCATATTCTTATACCTCTTCACATGTTCCCAAAGATTGGATATGATGAACACTGATCTATATATTTGCAGTTAAAATCTTGGCAAAATACACCAATTAATTTCCGGTTCCACCACTGGTAAACCGTACCTTCTCTGTGTATGTATAACTTGCACACATTCTCCCATAGATCAATGAACTGAAGATTTGGTTACTATTCAAAATGGAAAGACAACAAATAAAACATAACAAAGGACATTCTACCTAGTTCTGATCATCTGAAAATAGTTCTGGAATGCTCTGAGAGAGGGGTTAGGTCCAGCTGCATCTATGTAGTTTGGAGAAGCTCTGCAGTATCCAGAGATTTGAAAATACACGGGAAGTAGAAAAAGAAACCTACCATTTATTACTTCACTGAACAACTGCTGTGCTCAGTGATATACATAGGATTTCATTTAATCCTCTTAAGAGTTGAATATTTTGCAACTAGGTAAGTGGGTGATAGGGCAGTTTTATAAATGAGAGGACCAAGACCCCGAGAGATTATATAACCTACCGTGGCTCACTCAGCAAGGTTCTGTTTAATTCTGAGGCTCTTTTCCGTGGACTAACTAGTCTTATCAAATCCTCCGCCCGGTAGTCTCTATCTCAGCAGTGTAAGTAACAGAGAGGAATTTGTATCTAAATTCAAAAGAGCACTAGAAATCAGTATTGTGCTCTCTATTGTTATGCTCAGTATCTCCATGCTGTTGAAATTCTCTGATGGATGAGGTTTCCTGCTTGTGTGAAAGGGAGAGTATTGTACCCTGATTGGAATTAGCAGATAATAGTTTCGTTGAGAGTTTCTTTAGACATTTTAATAGGAGGTTGAGAAGGGATAAATTAGCCATCTTTGAACATGGTGAAATTTTTAAACAGCAGGATTAAAGAATACATAACTAAAAACTCCCTATTGTGTAGGAATGCAGAACTTTTGCTTAGGTTGAAGGATAAGCAGCAATGTTTAGACTTTACATCCATTCCAAATGAAGCCTACTTTAAAATCATTTTTTCTATGCCCCTCAATTTTTATTCTTGAGAAGAGTGGAATGAAATGCAGTAGAAGGTGCTATTATTATTCCCATTTTATAGATGAGGAAACTGAGGCACAAAGCAGTTAAGGAATTTGCTCAAGGTCACACAATGGGCAGCAGAACTGGAATCAAACTCAAGTGGTCTGGCTTCACAGCCATTCATTCTCCTAATGACTACAGAATACTACCCCTTTCATATTTGCTAAAAGATTAAACTTGCTGTTAGTATACATTTGTGAATTTATTATTTTTATATGGTTTCCAGAATGAGATTTAATTCACGCCACATTTTTGTTTTGATTATTTAAGGTCAGCTTGGACAAGGGAGCCTTGTTATAATTCCTTTCATGTAAGCCTTATTAGAGCATGCTTCACCGAGAAGCTGGCTGCAAGAATGTGCATGTGAGAGCCCCCTATCTCAGCTGCCACATGATTGGCCTGTCTCAGCGTTTCCTTATAAATTCCCACTCGCTTTCCATTAGAGACATTTGAGTCTATCATCCCGGTAGAGATTAGGCTGGCAATTGGTTTGATAACACAAGGACTGTAAAGGTCCGCATGTCCTCTCACACTCCGTTCAGTTTATAGCTAAGAAATGAACTTGAATGCGCTGTGGAAGCCAAGCTGGAAGGCTCTGAGACAGTTGTTCAGGAGAGCTCAGAACTTTTTACTCTTATCCTATATAATAAAAGCCTAATACACAAATCAACTGAATGGTGGAACAACGGTTGCTATGATGAATACTGACCACCAGGGGGAAGATGCTCAAGGCAGGAGCTGCCCCCTAGCCCGCAGGCCGCAGGCCAGCCAAGGCGAGTGCCAGTGGGCTTTCCCCCCCATCACCCTGCTGGTCACCCTGCAGATCGGCCCTGATCGCCGGCCAGGCCTAGGGACCCTACCCATGCACGAATTTCGTGCATTGGGCCTCTAGTGCAGTAATAATATCAATAGCCACATGTGCTTTAAGTGAGCTCATAATCTTTCAGGGTTTGTACAAAGCTTTGCTGGCACTGAGATTCCTTTCTCTGTATTGACTGGAAACTAGACCTAAGCAAGCCATGCATTTGAATCCAAATAAAATGCTGTAATGCAAAATAATGTTGCCCTTTTTTCTTTAAGGAAGGTAAACAACGTTAGCGTGTAACTTCTCAAAGCAGTGGTCACCGTGGAACTGCACTTCCATTCGGAGACTGAGAAAAACTTTTGAGGCTGCTGCTATTCATAAAACAAAAATCACTGCTGTTTATGGACTTACCATGTGCCAGGCACTAAGCCAAACACTTCATAAACACACCCTCATTTAAGCCTCACGACCAGCTTAGGATGTGGTATCATTTTTATACCCATTCAACCTAGATAAAAACTCTGATTTGGAAGAGTGAAGCAGCTTCCCTGAAGTTACAGCTAAAATTAGACCCCAGGTCGATGGGACTCCAGAGGCCAAACTCTAGTCTTTCCTATTTGACCATGTATCATTGGCTACATTATTTAATAAGCTTCACGTAATTACAATATATAACATCAGGGATGTAGCACTCCAGAATTCTTAAGCCTGACAATTTGCAGGTGAGGAAACTGTTCCAGAGAGGTTAAGACTCAAAGGTTACATACCTTGCAAGGGCCTTCTTCTTCATTGTTCATTGTGGAGCATCTATTATGCTGCAGTTGCTTGACTCACAGGCTTAAGTAAATCCTAGCTGGACAAACTTTTTCTCTGGGAAAAACCAGAAGAGGAGGGCAGGTTGTCTTTTCTGGGTCTAACTTCTCTACTTCGCTTTATGTTGGGCAGGCAATGTCAGACATAGTTGGAATTATTTCATGCATCGAGAAAAGCAAGGGGGGGGCGCCTGGGTGGAGGTGGCAAAAGGGGGAGGGGGAAATAAGGACTTCTGTATTAGTGTCAACAATAAAAATAAAGTGGAAAACAAAGGAAGAAAAAGAAAATCATTCAGGATCCTTAGAGGCAGGAACATAATTTCAGGGAAAAAGTGGCTTTTCTACTCTTTGATAACTAATCCAGGCACTTGCTCTTTAACTTGCCCCCAAAATAATTATCATTCCAGAACAAAATCAAAAACAAAACACTCCCCACTGAAATTCTGGAGTTTGCAAAGCAATGAAAATGAATCAATTTCCTTGTAGTACCGGAAGTTCAACTTCATGCCTTCTGTGGATTTTTTCTAAGCACTTAGAGCGGTCCAGTGTCAGAGCTCATAATCAGCCACTCACAGCAGCGTGGCCAAAAGTCCTGCAGCCTCTGGCTTGGATTGAGATCACAGGTCAGCTGTGGCTATTGTCCTGGTTTCCAGGCAACAGTAGGATGTTTGTTTTGAACTCTGCCCACATGTTGCACCAGAGGCCAAAGCTTCTGTGCTTTTCACTTTCCAAAGCAAGCAGAGAGTGGACACTCTATTTTTATCCTGCCTGTTGTCCCTTTTAATGGTATGTTTCATGAATGCACAGCATACTCAGCTGCAATGGAATCAGCCATCTTCTGTTTCCCCCAGATGATGCTCAGAGCGCCTCGTTTTGCAGTGCTCCGCTTCATCTAGCCGGCTGCACTCTGGATTGAGTATCGCTGATACTTTCCCACCTCTAGGCCTAGTTCATCTGGAATGACAAACACATCTCAACCTTCATCTTCATTTTTGAAAAGTTCAAATATTTTATTTTAGTTTTTGAAAGTAGGGGAGTCAACTTGTTAGAGCAAAAAATTCATGAGCATCATGGTCATCTGTTCAAATCCAAGCTCCACCGCTTCTTAACTGTGAGGTCTTGGATAAGTTACCTAACTTCTGAGCCTCAGTTTTCTCATTTCTAAGATGCAGATAATAACGGTTACCTCCTAGGATTCTATACAGATCTACTGAAATCAAACAGGTAAAGCACCTGTCACATGGAAGATTTGATAGCCCCCGCCCCTCTGTTGGCACACAATTAGTATAAATACTAAGTAAGTAGTTCCCACCTCCTCTTTGAAGTGTTTCCTAACCATCTCCCAAACCAGCATCTCAGAAATCGTCTCCCTCTTTTGATCTCTTACAACATCATATTGCACTTAAGGTCCTATTGTACCAGTTAATAATGGTAGATTTTGTAATCAAAGAAAACACGATAATTTCAAGAGAAACATCAAAAGTGCTTTATTCAAAGTAATGTCCATCGCTAGCTACACATTTCCCCCATTTTTCAGGTAATTTGTGGATATAAGAACTTTTCTTGTTTTGAGGCAAACCATTCAGAGACCCAATTTTCCACTTCTTCGTATGTTTTGAAGTGCTGCTCAGAAAGTGTGTGTGCCATCGATCAGAACAAGTTGTAATCTGAAGGAGCAAGATCTGGTGAATACAGCGGGTGGGTTAATACTTCCCAGGCAAGATCTTTTAATGTGTCTTTAACTGGTTTTGAAGTGGTGCGTTATCATGAAGCAAAATTACTTTGCTGTATCTTCTGGCCCATTCTGGTCAAAGCATGGTTCAAATTGATTATTTGTTGTCGGTAGCAATCAGTATTAATGGTTTCACCTGGTTTTAGCAGCTCATAATGCACCACACCTTCCTGATCCCACCAAACACAGAGCATTGTCTTCTTTCCGAAGCGATTTGACCTTGCAGTCGATGTTGATGGTTGACCTGGATCAACCCATGATTTTGTGCATTTAGGATTCTCAAAAGAAATCCACTTTTCATTGCCAGTCACAATTCGATGCAAAAAAAGACTTTCTTTCGTGCCGTTGAAGCAACATTTTACTGATGACTTTTCGGTTTTCCATTCATCTTTCGTTCAGTTGATGTGACACCTATTTTCCTTCCTTTAAAATCTTTCCCATTGCTTGTAAATGATCGGAATTGTTTGCTGAGCAACGTTAATCTTTCTGCAAGTTGTTTTTGAGTTTGACACGCACCTTCATCCAATAATGCTTGTAATTGTTGGTCTTCAAACTTTTTCGGTTGACCTGGACGTTGTCTTTCACATCGAAATCATCACTTTTAAAGCATGTAAACCAGCGTTCACAATTATCTTGAGATGAAGCATGCTCACTATAAGCTTCCTGAAGTATATGATAACTTTTTCTTCAAAATAAAGTAATGAATTAAAACTTCCTGCAAATGCTCTTTTTGGCGCGAAATTTGACATTTTTAAGCGTAAAAATACCTATGATGTTAACACCTTGAGCAAATTTGACATATGAAGTTTTGAAGCTTGCTGTCAATACAACAAAATAGCATACATATCAAA
Organism: Corynorhinus townsendii; assembly: GCA_026230045.1. Lineage (NCBI taxonomy): Eukaryota > Metazoa > Chordata > Mammalia > Chiroptera > Vespertilionidae > Corynorhinus > Corynorhinus townsendii. Next base: position 29,769,268 of record JAPDVU010000012.1, read on the forward strand.
TCGCATATATATCAACATATGTGTAACTCCATCTATTGAAAAAAATCCTCATTATTAACTGGTACACCTGGTATATTATGTAGGTGCTGAGATGTGTGTATGTTGGTGCCCTAAGTAGTTCTGCTGGCACAAAGGGATGGCTCAGCTTCACTTATAGATGATCCATGTCTTTCATCAGAATCATGGTCTCGTTGTGATAAATAATATACTTTGTTAGGTGACTGTATTGCAGGTCTTTTTAAAAGCATCATTATTATGCTATGTTAATAATTTAAGGCATTGCAAGAATGTATGCCATGGTGTGACAGCATGGCTAACAATAGACAAACCCAAACATCTGAACATTCTTTTGCTGAAGTGAATAAGCCATCACTGCAGACACCTGTAGTCACTGGGTCCCCAGGTCCTGTTTGTGAAGTACAGAGGAGCTCTCCTTAGAAAGCAGCTCCCTCAGCCGCCAGTTGCTTGCTCCGGTGCCTTACAGGAGGCAGCCCCGGGATTTTTGTGTATATGTGTTTTTTACGTTGTACAACTGCCAGGTTGATGACAATAAGCTTGTAAGTGACTATATATTTAAACTAGGTTATCCTAACCAGTTTTCTGATGTGCTTTGAGCAAAATTTCTGATAATTGTAAAACTCATAATGTTGCTTTTGAGCCAAGAGATAATATTTTTGTGTTTATTCATGCACAAATGCATACACTTATTTAACAAATATTCGTTAAGGAACTACTGTGTGCCAGGCTCTGGGGATGTGCATTAGCTGAAGCAGGCATGGCTCCTGTCCTCGTAGAGTTCAAGTTCAGGTCTGCCTTATAGCTCCTGAGAGGAGAGAACTTAAAAAATAGCCAGTTCCCTCTTTCATTATTTGAGATGTGTTAGTAAATAAGAATCTTATTATGGTTCAGAAACATATTATTTGTTTTTCTCTTGTGCATCCAGCAGAGATAGTTTTAAAAGTTAAAAATCATTATTGATTTGCCCAAGGTTTTAAGTTGGGAACATTTTTAAAACTTATTTTGTGTTTTTGCCCATCTTGCCTGAGTATGTTGTATCTGACTTGACTCTCTTAGCCCTGTGGGGTGCATGCTATTCCCACTGTGGGAAACGAGATGCTTAGTGGACTCTTGGTCACTAAGAAGCCATCAGACTGAAACGTAAGCATTCTAATTTATTAATTATATTCTTGAGTCTAACATTTTTTTAAAAATGAGTTATTAAAACTATACCTCATTCATTTTTAAGTGAAATTTTAATTGATTAGAATATGGAAACAACGGTTTGAATCAACAGTGATTTTTTAGTTTCTCTCTACAACAGTACACTCAGTGTTATAGTGCATGGAGGGGGCATGCAAAAATTATAGCTTCATTGACAAGCCATGGCATACGTTTAGAAAAGAGCGCCATAACCCTCCAACACAGCATGTATGAGTAAGTGTTCACGTGGGAAGTACAAACCTGAGTTGAGAAGATAACCTGAGCTAAAACAGATACAGGTGTTGTATCCTGAGCTAAATCCTCAAGGGGAGGGGTAAGTGGGACCTGAGCAGGGAAAAGGCTTGTAGGGGATGGGAATGGCAAGATGAAAGGCTCAGAGGTGGAATGTGGCGTGATGGTGGTGATAACAATAGCTGTTGCCCAGCAGGTATCTTTGCCAAGCACTGTTATTGGTTCATATACATTAACTTATTCTTAAAACAACCCTATGAAGTAAGAATTGTTACTATTCCCATTTTACATATGTGAACACTGAGGCACAAAGAGGTTAAGTAACTTCTTGAGGTTGCACATAAATTCAGTGTCAGCTGGAATTCCACCGGACAGTCTTGAGTCCAGACTCCTCTCACACTCTTAACCAGTGAGCTATGCTGCCTGATGAGGTGCCCACGAGACAGGAAGGACACCCTGGCTGAAGGGGAGTTGTGGGCAGTATTGAGGAAGTAGTGGAATAGATTAGGACTCCGTGGTCAGCAAACCGCGACTCGCGAGCCACATGCAGCTCTTTGGCCCCTTGAGTGTGGCTCTTCCACAAAATACCACGGCCTGGGCGAGTCTATTTTGAAGAAGTGGTGTTAGAAGAGATTTAAGTTTAAAAAATTTGGCTCTCAAAAGAAATTTCAATGGTTGTACTGTTGAAATTTGGCTTTGTTGACTAATGAGCTTGCCGACCACTGGATTAGGTCAAAGTCCAGTAATGGAGAGTCTTAAGTTCATGGAGAAGATATTGGGCCTTATCTAGGACACAGTGGGAAACCATAGAGAGTTTGGTATTTCATCAGAGTGGGAACATGTTACACATTTATTTCTGATAAATTAGTCAGGCAGCCAAAGAGAAAGGATTGGGAGCAAGAGATGAGGGTTGGGATGGGGGTGGGAAAGAACCAGACCGGGAAACTATTAGAAGGGCCTTGATCTAATCCAGGTGTGGGAGATACGTGATTAGATCAGGCAAAAGAAATGAAAGAGTGGCGTGGTGAAGACTAGCATTGTGTCCAACGCCAGTGGTTCCGGGCCAGAGGAGTTCCCCACATTCCGTCATTTGACCTTTCCATCAACTCCAGTGGGAGGTGGTGTTACTCCCAGTTTAGAGTGAAGGCAGTGGAGTCTCCAGGAGGTTAATTAATGTGGATTAGCAAGTACTGGAGCAGGGATTGGAACCTGCATCTTTCTTGGCTTCCTCACTTTAAGGAAAAATAATGTAGTCTGGTGATAAAGTAGGGCTGTTAATAAGTTAGGGAGAATTGTTCACATAATCATAGTAAATGATAGTTAAGGTCATAGGGAGAAATCAACTTCCTGAGATAGCAATACTACAAGAGAGAAGGAGAGGGTTTGTGACTGAATATTAAAGAACACAGCAGGATGGGGCAGGTGGAAGAGCTTCCGAAAGGAAACAGTTCAGATGGGGGTGGGGGAGAGGGCTTGCCGCTCTGGGGTCACTGTGGCTGTGGGCGAGGGCGGTCTGTGATGCAGAGTGAAACTGCCGATGGATGTATCATCGGGTGGAAAAGGAGAGTACCTCCATGCGGCTGGTGTTCCTAGCAACCCTCCACAACACAAGCTAACCTGACCAGGTGTGTGAGGGTGGCTAGTGTTGCAGGTGGGAGGACACAGGAATGCTGCCGGTGAGGGGCGGGGAGAGGAAGCACCTCTGGGCTGAGGTGCAACCACTCTGACTCACTCTAGTGCACTTTCTGAACCACCCCAGCCAGTGACAGCGGGAGATCCAGGTGAGGCCCTGTGGGTCTGGAGGGGAGGGAGTGTGGAGTCCCATAAACTTGATGGAACCACCCAGAAAGACTCTGAAAGTCTTCTGGGAGACCAGGCAAGCAAGAGGACGCTATGATGTGGAAGACAGAGAAGTAAAGAGCTGAGGGGATGACTTTGTCGGCCAGATTTGATGGCAGCAGTATGGATGAGTAAGCCCTCGAGGTCCACCCCTTCTAAGGGAGCCTTTAGCTCTCCCAGCGTGGCCCTTCACCAGGCCCCGTGTGGAGCTCACAGCTTCTCCACTCACAGCCAGCATGGTAGGAGGGTAGAGCATGGTCCTAGGTCTTATATGTCTTCTTGTGAAGCTTCACTAGAAATCCCATGTAAATTAGAAAAAGCCCCACATAGAGACCTGCTGTCAGAGTGGGGACAGCCAATTAGTGTACCCAACAGACAGCTCTTTTAAAGGGACCCCATGTGCTGGAGGGCCCTTCATGATGCGATTATGTGATGATCTGCCTGTGCATGGCACTGTGAGTAAGTGAGTGGGGACTGGAGAAGAGTGCCCATTAAGGAGGGAGCTAGTGAGATATACACCTGAAAGGAAGGGCAAGTAGGGTTTAGATATTTGGGGAAGAGAAACATCTCAACCAGTGGCACTTGTATGAAAACCATATAAAGGAAAGACGAAGAAGGTAAGCTCTGAGACAGGATGGGCAGCTGCCTGTAGCAGCTGTTCTGAACTGGGAGATGGGGTGGGATGGGGATCTTTAAGGGCAAGAGAAAGGAGTTTCATGTGACACAGTGGGCAGCAGGAGTCATCGCTGGTTCTGCTTTATAGGGAGACATGTGCCTGAGAATGACCAGAGAGGGTTAGAGAGCTGGAAGACTACTGTGGGGGACTTTTCCAAATATTTGTGGAAAAGAGCAGTTTCCATGTTCCAAGGGTCTTAAAAGCAAACCGTCTTTTCCTCATATATCTAATCCTTTACTGCAGTAAACTTCCCAAATTCTTTTTTTTTAATAGTGAAAAGGATTTATTTTTAACAACATATTTTATTGATTTTTTACAGAGAGGAGGGGTGTGGGATAGAGTTAGAAACATTGAAGAGAGAGAGAAACATCAACCAGCTGCCTCCTGCACTACTGGGGATGTGCCTGCAACCAAGGTACGTGCCCTTGACCGGGAATCAAACCTGGGACCCTTCACTTCGCAGGCCAACGCTCTATCCACTGGGCCAAAACAGCTAGGGCCCCAAATTCTTTTTTTTTTTTTTAATATATTTTATTGATTTTTTTACAGAGAGGAAGAGAGAGAGATAGAGTTAGAAACATCGATGAGAGAGAAACATCGATCAGCTTCCTCCTGCACGCCCCCCACCGGGGATGTGCCCGCAACCCAGGTACATGCCCTTGACTGGAATTAAACCTGGGACCTTTCAGTCCGCAGGCCGACGCTCTATCCAATGAGCCAAACTGGTTTCAGCTAGGGCCCCAAATTCTTACTGCGGCGAGTAAACACACTTGAAGAGACTTTGTGGAATAATGCCAGAAGACAAGATGCTACATTTGATAAGTACAGGATTAAATATTAATTTTTTCCTAATCTCAGTCACTCTCTTTCATCGACATTGGTTTATCTTTTATGTAACTTGACAATATAGCCAGATTGTTTGAGGTGGGCCTGAAACTGATTGAGCTCTCAAACATTCGTGTTGTCACCCAGGATTCTCTTCATGCCTCTGTTAGAGTCCTGAGGTTGTAATGGAAGCCTGCATGCCATCCAGGCCACCTCGGGGCGGGGGGGGTGGGGGGGCTACAGACTCTTCCAGGGCGCCGACGTGTCTTACTCATTGAGCATCCTCAGCGCCTGGCTCGTTGCCTTTTAAGTAGCAATTGTGAATGGGTGCGTGAGTGGAGAATGATTACAGGAGGCAGTTTTTCTCGACTTTGTTACTCTGGTTTATGCCTTCATTCAGGCTTGTAAATGACAAACAATACTCTGGACTTTGAGAGACTTTGGTGGGTCATTTGGGAAGGAAACTATTGTGATGGCTGCAATTCAGTCTGATTTGCAGCGCTAATCCCAATAGAGCTATTTTCTTACATATGAGCGCTGATGGTTGTGTTTTAAAATTGGCTGCCGCTGGATGTTGACGGGACCTGCAAGGGTAGGTCCTGCAGCAGAGTTGCTGGTTCAGAAATCAGGCAGCCTAGGTCCCAGCCTCGCACATGTCACTCAGAGGGTCTGCTCCGGCCTTTGCCTGGCTGATGCCTCCTTACCTTCAATTGCCACATTAACTCTCACTTCCTCAGCATCACCTGTCCTGACTGTCTCCTAAACTAACTCTGGTTGCCCAGTCTATGCTCTTGTGGGACCCTTGATAACACAAGTAAGGATTGAAGCGACTATTCTGTTAATGTTATCTCTGATGAGGCAATAACTTTTGCAAGGATAGGAACCCTGTGTAACAGTTTCACCACTGTGTTCTCATCACCAAACATAGTACCTGGCACTAACTACCAGCACACTTGAATTAGCTCTTCAAAAATGTTTAAATTGTAAGTTATTTATACCCATGATTAGAAATTCAAACAGTACAGATTTAAAATGAAAGTATATTCAATCCCTCACTACAGATAACAGGTATTTAAGGTTCCTTGTCTTTACAAACAGAAGAAACATTGAACAAAACTACAGTTGGTTGGAGTTGAATGAATTTGAAGTGGGAGGGGATTGCTTTCCTTCTTCCAGACCCTGGGAAGCAGCCTGCCTATTTCAGTTCTCAATGTTCTGTGCCTCAGTGATGGGATAACACTTCCATGGAGGAATCTGTGCTGAGAACATATGGGGCCAAGACCCTGAGCTAACTACCCATGATAACCTGCTCCGTGCTAGTTATAGCTATTACTTGTAGAAAATACTGTCTTGATGGGCCTCTGAAAATTATTTTTTCTAGGAATAGAGTATTACATCCAGCTATTGCTTAATAAAGTAGTAAGGCAGGTTGGAAACTCCAGTGATTTGGGGAATGTTTTAATAAAATTGGATGTTTAGGAAATAAATTAATGTTCACTTGAAAATTTGCAGCTTAAAAAGCATTTCATGTAGCATGTTTGGTCTTTGGTGGTTTTATATGGTGAGGGAATTCATTGAAGGAGTGGGATATATCAAAGCAAACTTCTTGAGTTTGAAGGGAAATTTGTACAACCACTTCTAAATGTGGAGAGACAGAATTATATGTATAAGGAAATGTTAATCCCCACAAATTAAAAAAATTCTCAAGGAAAAATAAATATACATATTTTGTCCATTAATTCAGTGTGGAGAGAGGATTTATCTTAAGTTCATCTTCCAGTTCTTTATCCCAAAGATGATATGAGAGACCACTCCATGCCCTGCTACAGGACCAGGTGTGAGTGTGTGTGTGTGTGAGTGTCTGTGTGTGTGTATGAGTGTGTGAGTGTGTGTGTGTGTGAGTGTGTGTGTGTGTGTGTGTTGGAGTGGGTGCTGAAGTGTACTCAGAAATAGTTAAATTCATATGATCATGTTGAAAAATCAGTATATTAAAGGTTTGGACTTTTATCTGTAAATTGTAATTTTATATAAGTATATAAATTCCATAATTTATAAACCTATAATCAAGATGCTTTACATTAAGTCAGGTCTGAGGGGAAGGTGATATTGTTCATGGGCATGGGCTGTAGTGGATTCATACAGTCACCGAGAGGGATGTTGCGTGGAGGTGGGTGAGGCAAGGGCCTCGCAGGGATGGGCTCATCCTGCCCCGGTCTCAGCCCCTGAAGTGGCTCAGGGCCCGGCATCAGAGATGGGGCCTGGGTACTGTTGGCAGGGCAGCAGCTGTTTACTGACAGCCAGTTATTTAAGGAGACAGCGTGTGCCAGATGGAATTCCTGGGCTCTAACACCTAACGACTCAAATGTTAAGGAGGTTTAATGAGCCTGGGTTGGAACTCCCAAAGATAGTAATTGTCTATTTAATATTAACTAGTGTATTGCAGGCTAAGTACTAGAGTAGTATTCAATCCCATGCAAGTATCACTTGCATGTTCTACTGTTTGGGGATAAGATATCAGGGGCTGATCTCCCCTCCCACTGGCATCCCTAGGAAAGGTGTTTCAGGTACCATTCATCCCCTTTTGCCTTCCAGATAGAAGCCTAGATGAGACAGATAATAGAGCAATATTTCCTCCACAACCCTGTCTGCACCTTTTCTTCCTTACATGACATTGGGAGGACAATTCTAATCTCCCTGAGTCTGTTTCCTAGAGCTATGCCTTGTTTCTTCTCTTTTGTATAATATATTATGCATAATGCATGGGCAATTTAATGAGCACCTACAATGTGCTAAACACTTTATACGCATGATCTCAAATACAACCCTACAAATAGTTATTATAGGCCCTAAACCGACTCAGAGTCACAGAGCTAGCAATTGGCAGAGCTAGCATTTGAACAACATTGTTTCAAGCTTCAAGGTTCATGCTTTTTCTGAAAGAACACACACAACAATTAGAATATTTCCTGAGCTCTTCTGTACTAGTCAGTAGTAAACTTATAAGGTAGTTATTTATTGAAGAAAATTTGAGAAAGGGGGAAAATGAAGATCAAAAAATTTAAGTAACTTGCCCAAGATTATTTGGTAAGTGGCACATTCAAACTTGGAACCATTTTGTGGGAGTGGCACTCTAGATGAGGTAAGAGCAAGTATGGTTAAGAGGATCTGAAGGGTGAAGTAGGCTGTGGGTTAACTAGAATCATACTTTGTTTCTTTCCGTCCTAGGTGTCTACTTCCTCTGCATCAACCAGCAAGTCTTCCAGTATGAATACCACAGAAAACAAGGTATGGAGAGTCTTCCAGGGTCAAGTTGGGTGGATGCCTTTAAGTTGATTAATGTAAAGCAAAACAAGTGTGGATTGATAGTTGGCAAATGAGTTGTATGTCCTAGGGAGCTTATGTTATAGAAGTCAACGTTTTCTTCCTAATGTATGGGGGTTGTTGGAAACTCAAATTTCCTTTCAATATTCACCTCAAACATCATCTATACGCTTCTACATCCTTTTAGAATATCTAGAAAAGACTGGTCACCCAGAGGTTTTTTGGTCTTAGACTGGAGTGAGTTTTTTTTTATTTGTAAGATAACCTAAGGACATTTCTCTGGGTCTAAATAAGAATATGAATTTTTAACTTCTTACTAAAAATATTTGATTATTATAGTCATTTAAAACTAAATATAAGAATGACGAGTGACCTAAGTGAACATAGATTAGCAACGGATACTGGTCATTTCAGCTGCTTTCTGAAGTTTCTTCCTGAAATTTGAATCATGTGGGGCACCATATTATTGGCAAACCTTTGTTGAGCTCTACTTGGGATTTATTCTAATAATTATGTCTTGGAATTTCAGAAGAAAAATATAAAAGAATGTCCTCTAATGGGATTGCCACATAGAGGGAGCCTAGTTCTGAAGAGCTGGCCTTAAACCCTCACCCTCCGTTACCAAGTCTCAAGCTCTGTTTTTGGGAGTATTCTTGGGTGGAGGATTCAAGAGGGACTCTTTTCAGAGGTTCTCAACTTTATGAGGTGATATTATTTAATGCCTCTAAGAGCTGCCCCAGCTCCATTATTATTAAGTTGTCTTTGTTTAAATCCCCAACATAATTTTGCTTTCTATCTTCCACCTTACTTTGCTGTCCCAGTGGGCTCCTACACCACAATTTAATACTGCACTGTAATTTAGTGATATTGAGGGATCCTATGGCCTCATCTTGAACTGTCTTTAAAGGACATTGCAAATATCTTGAGACACACTGTTGAAATATAAGCTCTTATAAATGTCATTTAACATTTATTTTAATTTTTCAATTTATTATTAACCTAAAATTGTTATGGAATATTTTACATTTATATTAATTTCTTATTTTCATATATATGTATACGTATGTGTGTATATGTGTGTGTGTATGTGTGTGTGTGTGTGTGTGTGTGTGTGTATATATATATATATATATATATATACACAATTGATTTTAGAGAGGAAGGGAGAGACATAGAGAGATAGAAACATCCATGATGAGAGAGAATCATTGATTGGCTGCCTCTTGCATGCCCCCTACTAGGGGAATCGAGCCCACAACCCAGGTATGTGCCCTTGGCTGGAATCAAACCTGGGACCATTTGTCTGCAGGCCAATGCTCTATCTACTGAGCCAAACCAGCTAGGACTAATTTCTTATTTTCAAAATAATATATAATTGGATTCATAATTAACCTATTAGCTGTCACTGCTTATTTATACCTCGCTTAATCTTAAAAAATAAGAAAAATCTAATTTCAGTCTTAAAATAATCTTAAAACTATGGTAAAAACATCTGCCAAAAGATAGTTCTCACTGACCTTAGAATGCATAAAAACTTGAAGAAGTAAATAGAAAGGAGAGCCAGAAATACAGTATTTCCTTTGTATTATATTGTTTTGCCTTTGACCCATTGCCTAATTCTAATCATCCCCCCAGCTCTCAGCTTTAGGACCAATGCTTAATTCAAGTGTGCCCTGTTTTCCAGAGCAAGTGTCAGCAAACTCTGTAGCCATCTATCACTAAGCATTAAACAGGAGATTCCTGGAGGTTCCGGAACTAGAGGAAGGCAGGAGGGAGAGGAGAGTAGATGAGCTAAAAGAGGGAGGGACAAAAATAAGATGCACCCGGTGAAGTGTCACCAGTGGCTCACTTGGGACCACTTTGGCCTTAATTCTGTGTCCTTGGTAGATTTCAATCACTGTTCTCATTAACCATCTTGGTGTGCTTCTGATGTTGGCTCATAAACATTTTTACTAACCTCCTCTGAGAGGTTTTTGTGAACTTGGTGAGCGTATTCCTCTAAATATTTTGAGTTCCTAAAGAAAATATTTTAATTCAAGTTAATACCTAAACCAAATCCTTGCCATGTTCTACACCTTTCAAATGAAAGTTAGTCTGGCTCTGAAGGGGGGTGATATGTCTAGATTTAAGTTCTTTCTTGCCCCTGGCACATAAGAATTGGTAGACACACTGCTGTGTCTGAAGTGGAATTAGATTATTTTTAATAAAATCTTCAGGGTGAGATACCTAAGAGGATATGTAGTGTGGACACTGGAGCCAGATAGCCTTGCTTAGAATCCTGCTTCCACACCAGCTGGGATGTTGGAAGACATCATTTTTGCTTTGGTTTCCTTATGTGTACAGTTTGGAGGAGAATGATAATAATACTTAATCTCATAAGACTGTGTAAGAAAACGAACATATAAAACTACTAGAGGCCCAGTGCACAAATTCGTGCACGGGTGGGGTCCCTCGGCCTGGTCAGTGATTGGGGCCATTCAAGGCCGTCTCTCCCAGTCCCGATCGAGGCTGATTGGGGCCATCTGGCCAGGGGGAGGGACCGCGGAAGATTGGCTGTAGGAGTGCACTGACCACCAGGGGGCGGCTCCTACATTGAACGTCTGCCCCCTGGTGGTCAGTGCGCATCATAGCGACCAGTCAACTGGTCATAACAGTCGCTTAGGCTTTTATATATATAGATTGGACCGTGCCTGTCCCAGTAACCTCAGGTTAGGACATCTTTACTTATGGTGCCCAGTAAGAGCTGGCAGGTAGTCCACTGACAATATGCTGATTGAGAACACCAGGGGTGTGCCTCAATTTCTCATCCATGAAGTGGGGATGATAATGATGATGATGATGATGATAATGGTAATGATAACAATACCTATCTCACAGGACCATTATCAGGACTTAGTTGGCATGTGTAAAGTTTAGGACATTCCCTGGTACTAAGAGGTGATCAATAAGCATTAGTTATTATTGTCACAATTATTTTGTTCAGCACCACAACCACATAAAATAAATTTAGGTAGTGTATTAAGTGATTACTAATCAAAATGCTCATCCTATATAATAAAAGCCTAAAATCAACCGAACAGTGGAACGACCAGTTGCTATGATGTGCACTGACCACCAGGGGCCAGACGCTCAATGTAGGAGCTGCCCCCAGCCTGCCGGCCCCAGGCCAGCCAAGGCGGGTGCCAGTAGGGGCCCCCTGATCACCCCGCTGGTCACCCCGCAGAGGGAGGTGACCGGAGGCAGTGGGGGGGATGGGGCCAGCTGGTGAGTGGGGGGGACGGGGCCAGCTGGCGAGTGGGGGGGCGAGGCCAGCAGGAGAGTGAGCGGCGGCAGGGGGTGGGGCCAGCCGGTGAGCGGGTGGCGCTAGGCCAGCCAAGGTGGGTGCCAGTGGGGGCCCCCAATTTCCCTGCCAGTTGCCCCACAGATCGGCCCTGATCACCAGCCAGGCCTAGGGACCCCACCCATGCATAAATTTCATGCACTGGGCCTCTAGTTTTATGATAAGCTGCTTGCATCTGTGAGTGTACATTCTTAATTGTATTCTAGAGTTCTTCCATGCAAAATCATAATTGCCAAATTAGAAGCTACGAATAGATTCAAACCATTACAATACCAGCTGGCTTATTTTCTTTGTTAATCACTTAAAAAGTTACATTTGCATAAACTCAGAAAAGCATAGTAGTACATATAGAAACTCATTAGCAAAGATCCAGTTTGAAAGGGTCCAAAATGTAAATGTTCTTTAAAATATTTCTTTGATCATAAACTGTGTTTCCTCCCCAAACTATAAGTGTGTCAGCAGAACAAGGGTCTATCATGTGAGGGACATATGGACCTTCATTACTGAGGCACAAGACATTATAAATTAAGAGGATATTTGGTGTTACCCTTTTCAGATCTATATATATAAAAGCTTAAGTGACCGTTACAGCAGAACGACCAGAACAACCGGTTGTTATGATGCGCACTGGCCACCAGGGGGCAGACGCTCAACGCAGGAGCTGCCCCCTGGTGGTCAGTGCACTCCCACGGGGAGCGCCGCTCAGCACTGCTACATCCCCTGAAGAGTCCCGGACTGCGAGAGGGATGTCCCAACTGCTGGCTTAGGCCTGATCCCAGTGCTGTTCTCTGTAGAAGGCAGCCAGTCTGAACAACTCAGTGACTCAGGGAAGCACAGGGAACTCAGGGTGAGCCTTCCTCTGCTCTTGACTCCCCCACTCAATGGTGTTCACAGGACAGACCGTAGTGGCCCAGCTCATGCATGTGCAGCAGCTGCTGAAGCTCAAGCAGCAAGCCATACAGCAGCAGAAGGCCATCTAGCCACAAGCCAGCAGTCAGACATCCCTGAGAGGTCCCAGACTGCAAGAGGGTGCAGGCCAGACTGAGGGACACCCTCCCCCTGCCCCTAGGGCACAAATTTTGTGCAACAAGTCTCTAGCAATAGAATAAAAATAAAACTTTGTGCTAATATTACTAAACAGATAAAAGGGAAAGAAATGACAGGAAGCATTAGATCTAATTGTTAATCTCTTACTTTGAAAAGTTCATAAAATGTTTTATCTCTGTTTCTGTATCTTGCCTGTACTGAGAATGTATGTATGTGCTTAAGGAATTGCCTCTTTGACACAGGTTACCTTTGGTTGGGTACAACTCTGTAGAATACTCCACTAAAGATCCTAAATCACAGCCCGCTCTTCAGAATTATTCTAGAACTTTAGATCTCTAGATATTTATTGTGCAATACCAATCCATGCACTTTTTGCAAAATTGTTGTAAGATAATGTTGCCAAAATTTCAGAAAACTTCTGACAACACCTGTGACTACTCCTTTGAAAATAACCAAACATTAGAAATATAGGTGGAAAAAAATATTGTTTAAGCAGCCTTTACACAGGAAAGGAGGGGGAAGGAAAGAGATCCAAAATTAATTTTATCAATGGAAAACTTACAGATTTCCTCTCACAAAAAAAAAGAGTAATTTCAAACTGAAATATTTGCTTGAGACTTTAGAAATTAAAAGCCTGCAACTTCTTGGAGTTGTATCCATCTGCATAGAGTAAATGCAATGCATGAGTAAAATGGGTTTTGATATAAACATTTTAGCCCTATTTGTACATGGTACTTATTTTACTGTCAGACAAATAAAACCACACTTGGGGCTGTGCTCTTACATTAGGCCATTCCAGTCAGCAAACAGATGGAAGGAATACCTCCTCCTCACAAGAAAAGACACAAAAAACAGGTGATGTGGCTCATTGTACTAGCTCACTTTAGCTGCTTGGCACGTGCTTATTGTAGTTCACAGTCTCCTGTAACTCTCTGACCCATCACAGACTTTCTGGCTTAATCACCCATTGCCCACATTCTGGCACTAAAAATAAATTCACTGCTCTCTGTACTCTTGGTTCTGTCACCATCCCATTGTTTCACACTGTCAGATGAAACCTACAATGACTATTTTACTCACACAGAGACTGGTCATGCTAGTGTGGCTTTGAAGGATGAGGGTTTTTATTTTGCTTATGTATTTGCTGCAATGTTCATAGTAATAAGTCTTTACATATCTTTGACCCATATAGGAAAATGTAAGATGTAAATTGTTATTTATTAATAAGAGCAGATTATTAGTGTGCTTAAGTGTTTATCTAAAGAGTTACAACTTCAAGCAAAGTATAATAATCTTCACTCATAACATTTGCATTTATAAATACATCAAAATCATCTCTTTAGCTTCCTTAGTTGAAGAAAATCCATGATAAACTTTGTAAATAATATCCATTTTTCATTCCTCCCTTCTTTCTTTCTCTTTCTGAATTTAGGCTGTAAAATCAGAACCTGAAAAGAAGTCACAATCAACTGAGGTAAGTGTTGTAAGTCAGCAATGAGTTATTTGGATTCTCTGCAATAATAATGAATAACGAAGTTCCTTATTTGCTGTACTGAATGGTAAAAGGATTTTTGTCAGCTAATTTAATTAATTAGAACATGATTTGATAGAGTATATGTAAAATAATTATAACATTAAATTTACATATTACGAAAATTAATGTATACTAATCTATACTAATAAAAGGGTAATATGCTAATTAGACCAGACATCTTCTGGATGTCCTTCTGAACACAGCCACAGTGGCAGGGGCCGAGGCAGAGGCAATTAGGGGAGATCAGGCCAGCAGGGGAGGGCAGTTAGGGGCAATCAGGCTGGCAGGCAGAGGTGGTTAGGGGCAATCAGGCCAGCAGGGGAGCAGTTAGGGGCGATCAGACTGGCAGGGGAGCAGTTAGGGGGTGATCAGGATGGCAGGGGAGCAGTTAGGGGGCAATCAGTCCAGCAGGCAGAGGAGGTTAGGGGTGATCGGGCAGGCCGGCAGGTGAGTGGTTAGGTGCCAGTGGTCCTGGATTTAGCCTAAACCGGCAATCGGACATACCCCAAGGGGTCCTGATTGGAAAGGGTGCAGGCTGGGTTGAGGGACCCCCCCCCCCCCATGCACGAATTTCATGCACCGGGCCTCTAGTCTATAATAATAAAAGCATAATATGCTAATTAGACCAGATGTCCTTCTGATGATCTTCTGGATGAAGCCGGGGCTGCAAAGGAAGCCAGGGTCCCGGGTACCAGAGGGAAGCCATTGCTGGCAGCTGGGGGAATGAAAGCCTACTCTTGCATCGGGCCTCTAGTTTATAAATAAAAATAATATGCTTCAGAAGGAATTTTGTTCAAATCTATACTTTTATATTGTTTAAAAATAAGCAACAGGAGCAAAAGACATAGTTTGAAGGGTAATGAGTGTCCAATTACTTTACTGATGATCTATCCAGAATAACTGTGTCTCTTGAACCTAGCACCCAGATAACTAAAACTGAGTATCTGGTTTACTCCTGACAGCCTTGTCTTGGTTGGTAGAACTAGTTACTTAGGAAACAGCTCTGACTTCCCCTTGGGAGCAGCTTCCCCGGCTTTCTTGACTCAAGGCTGTCTAGATTGAAAGCCAATCTGTGTCCACATGGAGAGTGATCCCGGAGTGTCTGCAGCCACAGCAAATGTTCTCATCAATCGGGTGCTGCTCTTTCTTTCTTTCAAGCACACTTAAGCAAATACTCAGATAAAACCACAAGGTTTCCTGTGGGAAAGCACAGAGGTGGTTCTGGCTAACGTACTTTAAGTGCAGGCAAGGGTGAGGTCATTAAGGTGAAAACTGAGGCTTGTCTGATTTGGTGTGAGGCATCTTGGCTGCCCCCGAGGATGGTAATTCCATAGTCCGCTCTAGAGGAAGAAGTCAGCAGCCAGGGTTGTCTTCTAGTTCATATTTAAATGCTTTTGGTTATCTACCCAATATCAAGAGAATTGTAACACAGAAAAGACTATGTAAATCATTCAGTTTAAGAAAATGCAGTTTTTTAAAAATCTCCTTTGAAAGGAGATTTTTTAAAAATTAATTTCTAGCCCAGCCGGCGTGGCTCAGTGGTTGAGCATCAACCTATGAACCAGGAGGTCACGGTTCGATTCCCGGACAGGGCACATGCCCAGGCTGCGGGCTCCATCCCCAGTGTGGGGCGTGCAGGAGGCAGCCAATCAATGATTCTCTCTCATCATTGATGTTTCTATCTCTCTCTCCCTCTCCTTCCTCTCTGAAATCAATAAAAATATATTTAAAAAAATTAATTTCTGGAGTAGAATCCCCTATTTTTTCACCAAACTCAGAGGTCACAATGACCACTTGTTGTCTCTGTGGATAAACTTGCAATTCCCGAAAGAACTGCATGAATTATGAAAAACAGCCCGTAATTTAGAGATACATACCTATTTGAAAAGTTGAACTAGGTGAAAAACTAAATTTTTCATTCTTCTTCTATAATTATCATTATCAGACTGTTGGTAGGATTGCTGTTGACCAGACAGCACATGTCTGCTTCTCTAGTTGGGTCATTCTCAAGAGAGGCAGAGCGGTCTAATTGGGAATTTTGTTCTTGAGCCTGTTTGGAATTATGAAAACAATGTAATTGATGTTTTATCTTTTGAAATTGACAGCCGCCTCTGCTTATTGACGGAAAAAAGCCAAAGGAACAACATGAGGTAAATGATCAGAATGAGTGCTTGATATCATAAGGTGAAGCCTTTTGTGTGTGTGAGGGATGAAATACTAAATTCTCGTCCGTCAAGACTTCCGTCCCCAGAAGGATCATTTTGTAAATTATATGATCGTCTGACCACTATGCTGTACAGCTGAAACCAATGTAAAATAATATTGAATGCCAACTGTAATTGAAAAACTTTTAAAATTGCTATAGAAACAAATCCTGTGAGGCTGGCTGGTATTTGCTTTTAGCTAAAATAGCACCACCATGCGGCAGTAGAAGGATTTGCAATTTACTCATGATTCTTGCTGAATTTGGGGGGAAGGATTTGCATTATTTCAAATTTTGTGCCTAAGGTGAAATTTTATCACATTGATATCACACTAATTTAAACTTGCACAGTTCGAAACGACATAAAACACAACTGTTTTGAACACTTCGTCCTCGATTGAGAAAAGCATTTGCCATCTTGTTAACAATGTGGTGCGTGTGTTTTCAGCCAGAAAGCCTATCCAAAGGCACGTCACATACAGCAAGCAAGCATGGTCATAAAGAAAAAGCAGTTTCCAGGTCAAGTGAGCAGCCAACATCCGAGAAACCAACAAAACCAAAGGTAAATAAAGCAGATTAATAGCAAGCAAAACACTAACATCACCTAGGGGGTGAGATACAGGTCCTCTCTCTCCATGGACATGTGGAGGTGAATCTGCTGAGCTATGCCGAATATATCTTTGATTGTAATGATTTGTTGCGATCGTGTTGCTGGTTTCACAAATAGCCTTGTGGAAACATGGGCCTATGAAAGGCCTTAGAAGAGCACCAGACGGGTCCGGGGATGTTCCATCCAGTCCTCTCCTACGGCCCATCAGGGCCCAGTCATGATGGCAGGGCAGCAGGCTCTGGTGCCTCACAGACAGGAAGTTGCCTGGACATTATGGGCTGTGGGAACCCAGATGCCCTGCATGATCTGTTGACATGGAACCCTGAGAGAGTTTTTAGAGTCTTGTGCTAGAAGAGATGAACTTACAGAGCGAAAAATCAGAAAGAGTCTCCATATTTCTAGAACCACGAGAAATATCAACTATTAGAAGAATAAACAAATATGAGAGGAACTTTCCCACTGATAGCTCTTGCAAGACAAGAACTAGTCCTGCTTAATAGTGTACTTCCTATCAGAGATTTTAATCTCTGGCCCACCGTTAAAGGCAGCTCATGTGTGTTTTGTTCAAATGTATTTTGTTTGGCTTATAATATTATTTAAATTAGCTACCGACAATTAAAGTCAGAATATGTCACATAAAATCAAAATGTCTAGCTTCTCTAGAAAAATCAGGATACTTGGCAACAGTGGGCTCACCTGGCAAGAATTGACTAGAGCTTGACACCTGGTATATGTGCTCCAACTTACCACAGTCCCTCCCTGGCCCACTTCACTGTTTGTGTTACCTGCACGGACTCTGTAAGCTCTGAGTCCAGCCAATGTGGTTGGTGCTCAGCGTTGCATCGTGTTCAGTGGAAGCTAGTGACCTTTCCTATGCAAGATGTCCACAAGGACAAACTGGCTCAGCAGTGACATTTGAAATGCATAATCTCAAGAACAGTCACTCAGAGAGACTGAGTTCTGTTCCTCTTTCATCCTCCTCCTTAGACTAAATCTCAGGACACAGGTGGAGAGAGTGCTGCTGCTGCTGGTGTGGTCGTGGCCTCTGGCAAGTCAGACGACAAGGTGAGCACACACAAGCAGACATGGGGTGTGCGTGGGCCCGATGCTTATGAGAAACGTGCTCAGGGGAGTCCCGTTCTACCTGGGCTTTACCACTGGCTCTCATTAACCATTTAGGGTGCTGGTGTTGCCACACTTAAATAAAACTGAACATTGTTCATATATAAAAATTTGTGAAGAGGATCACGTAGCTAAAGGATAGAGAATGAGCAGAATACTGAAATTGATTTTAAAATCCATTATATTCAATAAATATATGTTGGTTACCTGCCATGTATAAGGCCTGGTATCAAGATTGAGGAAATTGACATGTGGGTTGACTCAAAGCCTGCCTTCAAGATGTACAGGTTTGAAATAAAGCAAATAAAATTGCCGTGAGCATTTGAATAGCATTGCTCTCAATTGTCAACAAGTTTGTTCCTAGTCAGCCATGAAGAGTCATAGCATCTACATGAATTGATATGGGAGGTTTTCAAAGGGGACAACATACACCCCCAGAAGAGAGTTTGTATACCCTGCTGGCCAGTGATGGGGCACATTTTCCTCAGGTCCTTGATGAGCCAATTAAGATTCTAGCCTGGAAATGTAAGACGAGGTGTAGTCTGTGTTTCTACCCATGCAATACAGAGTGTTACCCATGTAAGAGCCATCTCCCTTAGAAATGCTAGTGCTTATTTCTCTGGAAACACAAGTAATGGAAGCAATAATGAGAAGATGAAAATAGAAAGAAGGAACATGTACGTACCTATTTTCCTACTTCTCACAATGGAAAAGATATTCTCCTGAAGGCTCAATGGTAAGGAAAGTCGTAGGATAAATTATGGCACATCTGCCCGAAATATCCAATTTTTCTCTGATTTGGGGAGAAAATGCACATTGTTTTTGTTCAAATTAATGCAGATATCTTAGAGTGTAATGGTAAACTTTATGTAAACTTTTAAATGAAAATGCCCAACTTTAGTTTAAAAAGTATTTCCTTGCAGTAGACCACTTGAGACCCCTACCCCCAACCCACCCAAGGGGTACACGTTACTCTCTCATGTTGATGAAATGGTTTGGAAAAAGGGTGGATTTAAGACAGAGGATTAGATCTGATAGAATAGATTTTTAAATTAAGCAAAATTTTAAATTTTACTTTAGATATAAATTAGTTATCAGTGAAATCTGGAAAATAAAATTAGGAGAGACTTCTATGGAATTCTAGTTTGCACTGATTTGAGCTGGAAATTGTGGCAAATCACTTCACTTTTCTTTGTCTCTGATTTTTCTCCCATAACATGGGATTGATCAGATCTGCATTTTTTTAAAATTATTTTTTCTTAGTGCATACCAGGCTGAAAGCACTGTGTCTGACACCCGAGCTGCAGGCTGGCCATCTAGGGGTGGGAAGAAGACACTCTGCCTCAGTTGCAATTCAAGGCAGGTTAAGACAGGGAGCTGTTTGGTGAGGACCGAATAGGACCTGATTGCGGGAATCCACAGGGACCTTGAGTAGATCCAGTCTGAGTGAGGCGTGGAAGCATAGCCTGGATTGCAGGCTTGCAAAGGCATCAACGTGGAAAAGGATAAGATGTGTTCTGGGAGCAGCGTGCATTCCAGCGTTGGGTGACGCGCAGGGGGGTGAGCAGTGGGACTGTAAGACCGGAAGGACAGGTTGAGGCGTTGCTGTAGAGACTGCTAAGGTGAGTTAGTGATTCAACAGGCAGAGGATAAACAGTGTGAAAGAGATTAGAGAACAGATGCAGCGGTGCCATTAAAACCAAGCTGCAAAAGGGTTGTGAACGTGACCACAGCGGGGTTACAGATAGGAAGGTGGGAGGTTGGCCAGGGGCTGTTCCAGTAGTCCTGGTGAACCCTAATTCAGTGTAAATTCGAGCTGAGGTAGGATAAACTGGTGGGGAGAAGGGAGGAAGCATTGCAGAAATAAATCCTTCAGGTTTGGGGAGATGATGGGGCAAAGGTAAAGAAAATCTCAGGCTAACCTGGGGCTTGAGTCTGAAGGAGCTAGGTTGGTAACCCTAAGGGAAGGGCTCCTGCCAGTGCAGGGAGAGTGAGTGCCTCCTGGAACTTGAGCCGGCCCCTGGTTGCCACTGGGAGGTGGACACAGTTACCCAGAGGAACTGGTTGAAGAGGAAACGTGGTGTTTAATTTGAGAGGCTGAATGTGTTTGAGGTGCCCTAAGAAAGATGTGTAGTAAGGCAATTAGAATACTGTTTTAGAGTAGCAAAGAAGGGGGAGAGAGAGAATCGGGGATGGCCCACACAGTATTTTTAAAATCTTCACCCAAGGATATATTTATTGACTTCAGAGAGAGAGAGGAAGGGAGGGAGAGAGAAAGCCAAACAATGTGAGAACGGTAACCTCCCATCCGTACCCAGATGGGGATCAAACCACAACATTTTTTGGTGTACAGGAGGGCGCTCTAACAAACTGAGCCACCAATCCATCCCCCTCCCCCACCCCCCCCTCCCGAGTTTTTAATGTGACAGCTGCACAGTCATTTATTTAATGCTTTCTTAAATTAAGCACTTACAAAGGGCTCAGTATGTGCAAACACTGGCTTTCACACTTTCATAGA
This sequence comes from Corynorhinus townsendii, assembly GCA_026230045.1. Classification (NCBI taxonomy): domain Eukaryota; kingdom Metazoa; phylum Chordata; class Mammalia; order Chiroptera; family Vespertilionidae; genus Corynorhinus; species Corynorhinus townsendii. The sequence continues at coordinate 29,789,755 of JAPDVU010000012.1, forward strand.
TTCATTTACCTAATCCTCACAAACCCTGAGGTAAGTGCAGTCACTCTCTGTCTGAGATAGAATAAACATGAGGACACTGAGGTGCAGCCAGTGCTTGTCGGGGTGCAAACCCAGGCAGTTGGAGTCTGTGCTCTCCGCCTCCAGACTCTGATGCCCAGAATTCAGGGGCCGGCAAATGGGACATAGTTTCCTATTGTCTTCATCCTGGCATCGCCACCCATTTCGTTGCTGCCAGGCCCTGAAAGCATTTGGCCCCTGGCCCTAGAGAATGATCTTGGACTGGAACACCAGCACAGGGCAGAAATGTGTAGGCTGTGTGCAGTTGGGGGTAAAGCAGCAAAGATGTCAGAGGTGGCAGAGAACAGGGGGCACCAAGCCCGAGTAGAACCAGGATGGTGCTTGCTCAGGGCTGCCGTGGGAGGTGAGAGTCATAGAGGGGTCCTTGCCAGGGTCTGGGGAAAGGCAGGAAATCACAGATTGGAAAGTTACTGGCAATCATTGATAGAGCAACAGAAGCACTAGTTGGAAGGAAATTCATTTTAGGGAAATAAAGGGAAGAGGAGGTGATGAGATACCAAACCAAGGGGTGTGGAGGTCTTGTTGTGTGGGGAGCAGAGACTGAAGCAGCAACAGCTAGAGGAAGTGGACACTTACAGAAGAAATTTATGGGACCCACAGAGACTGGCTGTGAGCCCCAGGAGAGGCAACCAAGGGTAGTGAAGAAAGTGATGGGCAGTTCCGGATTCAAATCTTGGTTCTGGTTTTTTTTACTGTGTGACCTGAGAAAAGTTACTTAACCTCTCCGAGCCTTGATTTCCACATCACTAATTTATGTTATGATTTATTAATATTACTTACGCTATTCTGAAAAAGGGTATAACACATACAACATAGTATCTAGCACTGAACAGATTCAGCATATGATCAATGCTATTATATTGAATTCATTTTAATATGTGTAATATTACTGAATTTTACAAATATATGTGAAAATTTTTTTATTTCTTTCTAAACCTCCATCAGAAAAAAGAAAATAAATCATTAATGTCGGCTGTACCAGTTGAGTCCAAACCGGGTAAACCATCTGGAAAGGTATGAAGATAGCAGTGCATTTCTGCCTAAGATATTTATTCGTAGCCTCTCTAGCATAATCTCATTTCTTAAGGGCAGACAATATGAGGTGGGGGTAACTGAAAGGACCTTTTTAATGAACTGTTTCAAGATAATATAACTGGGTTGAAAGTGTGGTTTCCCTACATATGTTTGTCACATTTTATAGTATAACCCTCTGTTCTGCAAACTCCAGTTATATCCCATAAAGTTTTCATTCCACGCTCTCTCCTGCAAATATATCTTCTTTAACCAGAGATATCACTAAAGAATGTCGGGTACTTCTTCACTTTGAAATTCCCAGTTTAATCAGTCTAAAGCTAGCAGGCCCCAAATTCTAGTACATTACCAGGGGAGTTTCTAAAATTGTAGTGTTAATATAGTAGTTATTTTTACTAATTAATCTGAGTTAAACTGAAAGGTCTCTCCCCCAATTGTTATTTTCCCCTTTAAATTCAGGTTATCCTTCACAATGAGTCATTCTTAACCTCAAAATTAGAATGGAGGCATTCTTTCATTATCTATACTATAAAAGCCTAAGCTACTGGCTGCTGGCTGGTAGCTATGACGTGCACTGACCACCAGGGAGCAGATGCTCAACGCAGGAGCTGCTGAGCGACAGCAACTTTGCAGAGTGCCCTCTCACTCTGGGACCCCTCGGGGGATGTCAGGCTGCCTGTTCCAACCCAATCCCCACTGGGCAGGCAGAGGGACCCCACTGGTGCACAAATCCGTGCACCGGGCTTCTAGTACTGATATAAGCCTATGTTGGTAGAGTAAACTGTCACTTCTTGTAAGTTTAACATCCCTTTAAGGTAATTTCTGTTTGTGAACATCTTTGGGCAATAAGTAAACAAACAAACAAAAACAAACAAAACTTCACAGATGGATGAGAGAACACAGGGCAATCCATTTTGACATATATTTTATTTGGAAAAGGTGCTATGGAGAGAGATTTGTTGAGGTTGTTTGTATACATAACTACAGAAAACTATTGATCAGCAATAAATAGCAAGCATTTCTCCTACTGCGTATAGCAACATGGTCGTGATTCTTTGTTTTGCCCCCCCTCCTTTTTTTTTAACAGCCAGTACATTGGTCTGGAAGCTTTAATGAACCATACATTTGTTCATGTAGTTAATACCTTTAAACTTAAAAAAATTGCAATTCTTACCTGAATATGGCTTTTTATCTTCAACCTAGAATCTGAACTCTGAGACATTAAATAATAAGGTTTAACTGAGACCAGATGTTTTTCAGGTTAATAACTATTTATAGGCAGCATTTTTCTGCTTGTTAATGGAGGACAATAATAACAGGAAAGGTAGAAAATAGGAAGTTTCAGTTCAAATTATGTGCACATTCACAGCATGAGATAGTAAAGCTGCTCACGTCTTTTTTCTATTTAACTTGAGTAAGTCATACATGTAGCATAGTTATCTTCTAAAAGGAAACTCCCCGACTCATTAGAATTTCTTATTTTACATAGCACTGAAACGACTTTAAAAATAATTGTGTGTAGGACTTACCAACCAAATACTTTTTTTTAACTTTTCACTTTCCTTTTAAAGAGGTGTATATTTTTTTTATTTATTTCAGAGAGAAAGGGAGAGAGAGATAGAAACATCAGTGATGAGAGAGAATCATTAATCTGCTGCCTCCTGCACGCCTCACACTGGGAATTGAGCCCACAACCCAGTCATGTGCCCTGACTTCGGAATCGAACCGTACCTCCTGGTTCCTAGGCTGACGCTCAACCACTGACCCATGCTGGCCGGGCAAGATAAATTTTTTTTAAAGTTATTTTTACTAAATAATAAAGTGTACTTTTTTCTTTAAGCCTTAAGTTGCTAAATTTTTCTTTAAATTAGTTTTAAGTCATTATATAGTCTCAAATAGGCCATTATCATGTCATATTTTTAGAGTGTTTCTGCCTTTTTTCTCTGAAGACTTCTTTCTCTTCAATCCATGTAAATATTTCTTGCTTCCATTTTCATTCTTTTTTTTTTTAATTGTTGACCCTATTACAGATGTCTTCCATTCTCCTCCCCCCACCTGTGCCCACTTCCACCCATCCCACCCTCTCCCCCAACCTTCACCACACTGTTGTTGTCTGTATCCATCGCTGTACATATATATTCTTTGGCTAATCTCTTCACCCTCTTTTATCCAACACCTCCCTCCTCCTTCCCTTCCCCCTAAAATCCTGAGACCAGATTTTCACTATTTTGATAATTTGAAGAACTTTTGATGTTTGGTATTTTTCTACACAGATTGGTGTTTTATAGTTTAAAAAAATCAAAAGTGAAGTATGTATAACAAATAAATAACGTTTAAATATCTGCTCTCTCTTCTTTCCAGTCAGGCATGGATGCTGCTCTGGATGACTTAGTAAACACTTTAGGAGAACCTGAAGAAACTGAGCAAGATAACACAACATATACTGGACCCGAAGTTTCGGTAAGTGACCTTAATATCTGTAAAGATTCACTCTCAATGAGTAAGACAGCAAAATAAGGTCATGATGCACAGAAGTCCACTCAGTGTTCTGTTACTTGGAGAGAGAGAGGACGGTGTCAGTATCAGTAACAGCAACTGAATTAGTGTTGGGATGGAATGGCTGTTGATGCAGGAAACATTTATTAATTGTCTGTGCTGAGATTATTGCTGGCATAGAGTCCATTGGACCACAAATACTTGTCTGTCCTTGAGATTGTAGTTCCATGGACTTGGATTTATTTTGATTTCTAGCTATTTATCATCCTCAGTTCATCCCTATTCCTAATTCCTTAAAAGCAAAAAAATTATATGACATTTTATTTAAAGAAAAAGACATACCATAGAATGGAAGGAAATATTTGCAACAGACACCACAAAGGATTTGTGCCAGAATTTATGAAGAATTTTAAAAAGTGAGAAAAAGACAATCTAATAGAAAACTAGGAGAAAACTTGCTGGGCTAATAAACAATGCGAGTTTCCCTAGTAATTAGGAAAGTGATACTACAACATGGAGAGATGTCACTTCACACTTATTAGATTGGCAACTCCCCTGGAGCTCATGGGTGCTGAAGATGTGCATACCCTGCAGCCAGCAAGTCCGTGTCCAGACAGATTTCCCAGAGGGAGCCTTGCACGCCTGTGCAAGGAGTTTTAAGAACAGCTGCAACATTCAGAAATGGTTGTGTTCAACAGGAGACAAGATAATAAAATGGGATACTTTTATAGTGATTAAAATGAATTATTCATTTATCAACATGGATACATTATAAACACATGATTTTGAATATGATATCAATTGTAAAACATTTGAAAATATGCAAAGTAATGCTGTAAATTGTTTGTGGATACCTACATGTAGAATAACCATGTTAAAATATGCTCACTTTCAGGGGGTGGATATGATACACTTAAAGTTAACATTAGTAACTAACTCTGGTTAACAAGGAAGGGGAATGGGATTGGAAAGGGCCAAACAGGAGACATCATTCTATCTAATTGTTTTGTAGAAATTACATAAGAAGTGACTATAGATCTGATAGAGTTGGGTGTTGGGTTATATAGAAATTTATTGTTTTTAACTGTATTTTTGTATAAATTGGAAACATCAGACAATGAAAAACATTTTAAATCCAATGTATTTTAATAGAGGAATAAAATTTAATATAGTGATTTGAGTATTTTCTAGCATTACATATGGGTTAAGCTACTTAAATAAGGGAAAGTATGTTAAAAAATTTCAGAATTGTGTAAAGAATTGGCGTCTTTTTAAATTTTTCTTAATTCTTTTTTTATTGTTTAAAGTATTACACATATTAGTACATATATCTCGTTTATTTTTCCCCATTGACCTTCCCCCAGACTCCCCTACCCCCTATTGCATGCCCTCATCCCACCCCCCCCCTCCCCAGTGTCTTGTGTCCATTGGTGTGCTTATATGCATGCATACAAGTCCTTTGGTTGATCTCTTTTCCCCCCTCCATCCCAACACTTCCCAGCCTTCCCGCTGTAATTTGACATTCTGTTTGGTGCTTTACTGCCTCTGTATCTATCTTTTGTTCATCAGGTTATAATGTTCTTTATTTTCCATAAATGAGTGAGATCATGTGGTATTTTTCTTTCATTGCCTGCCTTATAAAGTATTGGCTTCTTAATAATTTATATTTTATTTCAATAGTTTCATAAATTAAGAATGGAATAGTACTTTGGTTTCAGAATATGCATATAACATTCTCAGATAATGAATTATATAATGTACCTAAATGTGTGATTTTATTACAGGATCCCATGACTTCTATCTACATAGAGGAATTGGGCAAAAGAGAAGGCTCAATTCCTCTAAAATATAGGGAACTTTTGAATGTAAGTTAAATAACCATTTACTTTTACTTTACTATTTCCTTTTTGGAATATATTCGTTATCACATCAATATAGTTACAATTTTTTAAATTTAGAAAATAAAATGGGCAGATGAAAAGTTCATGACTATGACATCCACTGTATTAGTTTGCCATGGCTGCCATAACAAAGAATCACAGCCTGGATGGCTTAAACAACAGAAATATATTGTCTCACAGTTCTGGAAGCTGGAAGACTGGAATCAAGGTGTGGGCAGAGTTGGTTCCTTCTGAAAGTCTTGTGGAGACCTCACTCCTTGGCTTGTAGAGAGCTATCTTCTCCCTGTATCCCTTCACGTGGTCTTCCCTCTGTATCTCTGTTACATATTTCCCCATTTTATAAGAACACCAGTTATATTAGATTAGCCCCATCCTAATGTCCTCATGGAACCTCAGTTATCTCTTTTTTTTAAATGTATATTTTTATTGATTTCAGAGAAAAAGGGAGGAGAGAGAGATAGAAATATCAATGATAAGAGAGAATCATTGATCAGTTGCCTGCTGCGCACCCACCACTGGGGATCGAGCCCGCAACCTGAGCATGACCTCCTGTTTCATGGGTCGACAATCAACCACGCTGGCCAGACTCGGTTACCTCTTTAAAGGCTCTGTTTCCAAACACAGTCATAGTCTGAGATACTTATGATTAGGGCTTCAATAATATGCTTTTGGGGAGGACATAATTCAATCCATAACAGTCACTGGGTAACACATTTTGCTGATTGTAAGGATTACTTTTGCATTCTCAACATTATCAAATTGATGTTGGTTTCAGAAAACAGAAGGGATCACAAAGCCTCCTTCAGACTCTTCGGTGAGTTTACATGAATGTCTTCTAAGATCCAAGTGAACATTTTTTGTATCTTTGGTTGGTGGAGAGGGCTATCAATACTGCATTATGGCTAAAGTAACCTCTAAATCAGATGCAGTTTTCGTCTGTTCAGAGAAAGGGGAGTGTATGTGGGGGTTGTGTCAGTGCTCATTGGTTTCATATGGATTTTTGTGTTTTTTTTTGAGAGGAAGAGGAGTGGAGCCCAGGAAGTTTTAGGATAAAATAAACGTTAATAAAAATAGAATGGGAATATCTTAACATGTAATACGTTTAAAAGAGGGAACAGAAAAATAATAGTGCAAAACCCTTTCCCTACCAGACATGGGCTTTCATCTGCAATAGCTTACTAACACATCTCATTTGGTGGTAAAGGAATTGCCAGAGTACTTTCTTCCTTTGCTGGTGTATAATCTGATCTTTCGCCTGAATGCTTCCCCCGTGATACCCATCCTGCTATCTGTTTCTCTAGAAACCCCTGGGGCCCGATGATGCCATCGATGCTTTGTCATCGGACTTTACCTGCAGTTCTCCTCCCACTGGTGGAAAGAAAACTGAGAAAGAGGTATTGTGTTTAATGTTGTAGGGGAACTTGTTAGAAACCCTCCCGAACCTTAGGACAAGTTTCTAGTTTTGGTTATTACATGTCCCTCCTCTACACGTTTAATCTTTTGTATTTTGTTTTTCAGAAATCTACGGGAGAAGTTTTAAAAGCTCAGTCAGCCGGAGTAATCAAAAGTGCTGCTCCACCCCATGAGAAAAAAAGAAAGGTGGAGAAGGTATAAATAATTACTTTTTGGAAAATAACCATGTTTCGAGGGACAGCAGCTGCCTTCCTGAGGCTGATGTAGCTGATGCCAGACAGTCCCGAAAGTGCATTACGCCTCCTGGGTCAGGCGGAGGGAGGGCGAGGCGGGGCGTCTTTCTCCCTGAAGGTCAAGGTCGGTGGAGCAGTGAGATCAATCAGGGCAATACCCATCACCTCCAGGCAGGTCTTCCTTGTTTCTGCAGAAGTTTATGGGAGATTTCAGCACAATCTTCTTGGTTGTGAATTAAGACCATCTTACCATTCCAATGCACAGAGGGTAGGGTGCCAGAGAAATGACACTCTTGGAACATAAAATAATCAACGTGGTTTCCTCAAGGAGTTGAAGCCCTGTGAAGCCACTAGAGGGGTCTTGTTGTAGCTGCTTCTGTCCACCTCTCTTAACCACAGTCAACTTGGACTAAATCTCACAAACCCTGAGATGTGGTCCTCCAACTTTGGGCTGCAAGAGAAAGCATGACCCATGTGCAGACAGGCCAGATAATGTGAGGAGCAGTTGCTGTCAGAGCGCTCTGCCTCTCCCCTCCTGGAGGGAACAGTTTATTTTTATCTGGCTGGTGGAGGAGCAGTAAGAGCACCACACCCCTGAGAGTGGGTGTTCCCACAGGGAGCAGCCTTTGTGCCTTCAGAGAAGAAGACGGCGGGGGGCCACCCCAGGTCCCCCTGCTTTCTGGGCTTAGCTGCTTTGCTCAAGGATGGTTGCCAGAAGTCATTTTTAGAAAAAGAAAAGCAGGATAGTGAAAGTTCACTTTTTGCAGCTTTTATTTTGGCATGGGTATTTTATAATGGCATAGTTATGATTATAGTGATACTTCTAGCTTGCTAAGTAAGAGGTGCTGTGTGCCCCTGGGACAACGTTACTGTAGAAAGAGTCTTAGCCCCCATTTTCACTCACTGGTAAGTTCTTTATTCTTTCTTTCTTTTGCTAGGTTTCAGGTAAACTTGCCTTCCTGAAGTCCTTCCCCAACCCACGATTCATCTTTTAGATTTAAAATGTGTATTTCACAAAGAAGTGGATGGATTGTTCAGGCTGGGGAGATCCTCTCTTTTTTATTTTTATTTATTTTTTTAATTTAATTTCTGTATTGATTGTGTTACATATGTGTCCTTATTCCCCCATTACCCCCCCTACACCCCCTCCCTCATGCCCTCACCCCCCTGTTGTCGTGTCCATTGGTTAGGCTTATATGCATGCATACAAGTCCTTTGGTTGATCTCTCCCCCTTACCCCCACCCTCCCCTACCTTCCCTCTGAGGTTTAATGGTCTGATTGATGTTTCTCTGTCTCTGGATCTCTTTTTTAATGGACAGAGTCTTTCCTTTGTCACAGGACGCGATGAGCGACCAGGCACTGGAGGCACTTTCGGCTTCACTGGGCCGCCGGAAGTCAGAACCCGAGCTCGACCTCAGCTCCATTAAGGAAGTTGATGAGGTACTGACCTTCAGAGCATGTTAGTCTGCAGGTTACCAAACTAAATGTGCTATGCGTGTTTCGAATGATTGCACAACTTTTATTTCACTGGAGAGCTAAAATGGACTATTCTTCATCCTGCCTTCCTTTCAGGGTCTCTGGTTAATTTAGAGACTTCTGGCTGGGGAGTTAGCAGCCAAGAAGGATATTTGAGTGCTAGTCTTGTAAACCATCTAGAATTTTAATATTTAAAATTAACACTAATCTCCTCTGCCAATGCTTGAATGATACCTGACTAAACAAGATAACATGGAGGCAGTGGGCTGTTGAGAAATAGGTTTGTCTACTCTTATGGAAGTTGGAAATTTGTATTTTCATAAGGGTGTGGGGTGACTGTTTATAAGGAGAGAGGCAGCTGACTGTAGATGTATAGGGATATATATATATATACATATATATGTGTGTGTGTGTGTGTGTGTGTGTGTGTATCTGTGGGGAAAGATGTTGAAAATTTGTCTCAAATTAGAATAAAATCCAGCAGCAATTACTCTGTAACTGAAGCTGCTGCGTGCTTAGAGCGTGATACTGGGCAGTTTTTATCCCACCTCACTTAACAAGATCTTAACAAAGCCAAAGCAAGCTTGTATTGAGTGGAGTTTTAATATTAAATTACAATTTTTAAAGAATTTTCAACTGAGTCCTGTTGGGGAAAAGAGGACAGAAGGAAATTGCCCTGGGACATTCCCAGCAAGGCAGTGGGTGTGGGGGGGTGGGGGAGTGGAGGGGGGACGGGGGAGGAGAGGGGAACATGGATGTGCAGTCTGGGCCCTTAGGAGCAGCACCCTGTCAGCTGGGGGCGGAGCCTGCAGGTGCCGCTGTCACAATGCCACTGCCTCCGCTGTCACTTCCTGTTCTGACTCACTGGGGAAGGTGAGTCTCACGGACTCCCAGCAACTCTCCCTGAGTCTGGGACCACCCTGGTCCAAAATGGGCCAGTTTCTATCTTCGACTTTCCTCGAGGGCTCACCAGATGCAGTGTGGCACAACACGCTTGGTGATGGTGAACACAAAGGAGCAGGGGAGGCGGCCCTCATCTTCCAGGACCAAGTAATGTATTGGGAAGAAAGGGAACCGATTAGAACACAATGCGGGGGCGCCCGTTACTGTCTAAGAGTGGTCCAGGCAGAATCCAGGAGGCAGGCGTGTCAGCCCAAGTTGAGCTGGGGATCTACCACCAGAGGGCTCCATGGCCATGAGTCTCAGGCTTCTTACAGAAAATTAGGGTGATTTAATGAGACAGTCATTAGGGGAGGGGAGGTATCAACATAAATCCCAGGGCACAAAAAGAGTCTTAGAGGGACTAAAATTAGGTAAATAGATATAACAATAAGTTAAATAACATAACGGAGTAAGCTGACGGTTTACTATCTGATGGTGAATTTGTTACTTCCTGGGTAGTCTGGTGTGATAAGACTGGTAAAGATCATATCCTCCAGGAGTTCACCGCCACACCGTACATTCCACCAGGGAGCTCTCTGAGCAAAAATTACGCAGTGCTTCAGAGAAGGGGCCCATGCCTACTGGTCATTTTTATAAGGTATCGTAACACAAAATAATATTTATAATGATACCTCAGTCACCTCCCCCATTTCTATGTGTAGTTACGTCGTCTGGTGCTATTTCAATTGAGCAGACGTTTACTTCCCACACCTACAGTGCAGGCATTTAAAGAATATTAAGACCAAAAGAATAAAAGGGATCTAGCTGGGCAGGTACCTCTCCTTGTGGGCAGGCCTGAGCAGAAGGGGGGAGGGAGAGGCAGACAGTCCTACCAAACAGGTGACCGTGCCTTTCATGAAGACTGGTTTATAGGCGGAGACCCCACAAATCTCTGAATTGAGGAGCACCACTAATCATAGGGCTTCTTCCATATCTGCAGTAGAATATGACTGGAAATGTTAAAAAAAAACAACACAACTTTCATCCCTTATTGAGAGTTGTTATGCTATAAAACATATAAAACTGTGGAGCATATATAGAACAATAAAAGTGTATCCCAAAGCCTAGAAGAATGCCTGGTTCATAAAGTGCTTAGTAAATCTTTTTAAATTAATCAGTTAACTAATCATTAAATGGAGAAGTACAGTCTTAGGCTGAGATGTAGGGGGGAGCAGTGAGTTGAGCTGGAATTTGCTGCGTGACACCTGCCCGCCTTTGTGCCCAAGACCTCCTTGGTTTAAATCTATGCCTTGCTATAGGTACACATTGTGACATATCACGGAACTTCGCCTTACTCACCAATTGCTTTAAAATGCAGATGTTATATCCTGGAAGCCAGCGATCTATTACAGAACTACTGTACACTTTTATGTCTAATGGAGTTGGTAGCTCATGGTTCACTAATCCAGTGAAGTCCTGGTGATATTGAAGGGAGTCCTTGCAAAAGAGGCAAAGCTAGTTGTCCATGGATCAGCCAAGATTTGTGATGAGCTGTTGCTCCCGTTTCCGAGCTGTGGCCAACACTCAGGAGGATTGGGTGTCTCCCCTGCACAGAACTGCCTCATTGAGTAAGAAAGATGAAGGCTGTTGAAATAATTGCAACTAACTTCTGCACTGTGCCTGACTGTCTCAAAGCATATTTTATTCACTTTTCTCTGGCGATCCTTAGAAGTCAGTAGCTAGGCAAGGATTATTAGTAGGCCCATTTTATAGCTGAAGAAACTGAGCCAAAGAAAGACTAAGTGGCTTCCCAAGGTCATGCAGTGCCTGAGAGCAGGGCTGGGTCACCTCCACGGGATTCCTGGCTGTTTTTCTCAGTCACCCCACTTACTGCATTCCTCAAAGCCACTCACCATGGTCTTTGCTTTGTAGTTTGCAAAGCCCTTACAGACACTTTTGTCTGAATTGGTCTTCTCTACACCACCTATGAAGTACATAAAGTGATACCATCTTGTTTTACATATATTATCCAAATGTTTACTTATTCTATTGTCTCCATTTTCATCAGGCAAAATCCAAAGAAGAGAAACGAGAAAAGTGTGGTGAAGATGACGAAACAGTCCCGGCGGAGTACAGATTGAAACCAGCCACGGTACATTGTTAGCCACGGTGCACACAGCAGCGCACGCCTCTGGCTTTCCATGATGTTTTGGGTGTCTGTCCCAGGATGCAGAAGGACCATCTGTCCTGGTTTCTATACTAACTGAAAACCCTGGACCCTTTCATCTCTGCTCTCTAGAGTTGGACCCTGTAAGGGATGGTTTCCTAAGTAGTGACCATGTGGTAATTAAAATTCCCACAAATTCAAGCTTTTCTACTATTTACAATAATTGACGTACATCCTTTACCTTAAAGCAGAAGGGACAATTTGGGAATACTTTTTTTCTCTACTATCTGGATAAAAGCACCATAGATCTCAGTGGTGGATAGAAATGTAGGCTATTCCTCAGTGTCCTCAGTTAAGGTTTTGTTTTGAGGTCAGAATGGTGGACTAATGCCTGTAATTATAGCTGTAATATATCTTTGTAGTAATCACATAAACCTATGATAGAAAATAGTTGTGATTCTCATATATGTTCATAGATGAAAAGTTTTTCACTTTTAGAAATACTCTGAATTGTGAAACCTCATATCCAAAAAAACTAAAACAGTATTTTAGGAAGAATATCTACCTCTACACCCTGGGTTGGAAAATTGACACTTAAAAAAAATTTCATTAATGTAGTTGCACCTTTCTTGTCAAAGATATTTTAAATTCAATTTTCCTATTGAATAGGTAAAAATTTTAAAGCAACTTTTAAAGAAAAGTAAATGTGCATTATATTTGATATTTGGTCTCTTGATTTTTACATTTCAACTCTTTATTCTGATACTTTATAAAAGATAAATCTGAAATAGAAATTCACTCAAATATGAGGAGAAAAAAGCTCTCTTCTCATATCCTGCGATTTTCCAAGACAAACATAATGGGATATGAAAGTAAAATTTTCTATTTAGTTTTCAATGAATTTTCAATTTCATTTGCAGGATAAAGATGGAAAACCACTATTGCCAGAGCCTGAAGAAAAATCCAAGGTTGGGAAATAAGTTTTTCTGGATACTTACAGAACAATAGAACTGTAAAGTATAAATTGAGATAATTGCGACAGAAGGATAAGGAGGGAAACTGCTGATAGGAGCACTTGGCTCAGATCTGTGACTCCTTTTCACATATTTATATTATTTTCCTCATGAATTAGCACTAGACTATTATAAATTGCGAGGTGACATCCACTGTACATTAGGAGCTAATGTCAAGAGGGCCTTAAATCAGATTGTATATACTTTACTTGAGTTTGATTCTAATCACAGCAGCAAATACTCATGATTCTGCACTGCCATTACTTAAGTTGGTTTGGTCCAACCAGCAGCATTTATTAATCACTTACTATGTGCCTGACATTGTGCTAGATGCCTTTCATATGCTATCTTTTTGAGTCCTCACTAAATGAGGAAGGTGCTATTATTATTATTCCCATTTTACAGGTGAGGAAACAGATTATGTAAATAGCCTGAAGTCACACAGTTAGAAAATAGCAAGGCAAGGAATCCAAATTCAGGCTGCCCAACTCGGGGTCCAGATTTTGAATTGTCATAGGTCACTCTTATTAGGCAAAATCACCACATATCCTAAATAGATAATCCACCTCACCTGCAGATATTAAGGATAACAGAACGTTTCTGCCAAAACCCCACGTAGTCATAGGAGAGGAGCACATAATCTATTCTTCCTCTGACTTATTCAGAAGGGAAGTCAGTGGGAAGGAGAAAAAGCAGTCGCAAAAAAAAATACACACATCTTCATTGGGAAGAACAGGCAATTTTACTTGAGCAAAATTACTCTGTATTGAAGTATAAAGAAAACTTTAAACCATTAACATTTTTATGGCACTGAGGTGTCTAATATTCCTTATTTGTTGCATAACATCTTACATTGATAAATGAAATGTCCATAAATTAGCTTTTGTTCACATAGATGTTTCTTTCTCTCCTCCCTTCCTCTCTCAAAATCAATACAAATATTTAAAAAAATAAATTAGCTTTTGGTTTTAGATCTCATATGTCCTAATTTGTGTTAACCAAAAAAAATTCTCTATGAGAACTTTTTTTTAACAAAGTAGAAAATACTGACTCCATAATATACAATGTCTCTTGTATTACAGCCCCTGAGTGAATCAGAACTCATTGACGAGCTTTCAGAAGATTTTGACCAGGCTAAATGTAAAGAAAAACAATCTAAGCCAACCGAAGAAACAGAAGTATGTTTCTAAAAATAAGTCTCTAGCTTTGTTTTTTTAAATGATTTTCTAAAATCTTAAAAGTATAATGCCAAAAGTGTTTTAACATGAAGTGGTTAATAAGAAAGCCCATCATGCTGTCTTTTTGTACATGCAGCTTTGTTTTGCCTTTTTCTGAAGGTGCTTTCTTTCCCCAAGCTGACCTTGACTTCCTTGCAATTTAAGACCTGTAATTATTCCTTCAGGAAAGCGTTCACACCCATGCTTTCCTTTCTATTCCTGCCTCTGTGACTGACCTAGCTAAAGTTGTCATCACCACTCTCCTCAAGATGGCAGTGGCCTCTGTCTTCAGTCTCCTTCCAGTCCTATATGTCCACCAGAATTCTTTCTGCAGCATGCTTGTAGCCATGTTGTTCCCCTGCGCCAGCCTTCAGGAGCTACCCATTTCCTACAGAAGAAAAATTTCTGCTAATGTGTTCTGGCCCCAGCTTCCTTTTCTACCCAGGTGCCTCCCCACATCACTAAACTATCGCATGGAATGTGTGTCTCCATGGCTTCGCTCACGTGGTTCCTTCCATCTGAATAACCTTCCCTCCTAATTCTACGTCAACTCAAGTCTTAGTCATCCCTTGAAGGCTGTGCTAAAATATGGCCTCTGTCTCCTGCTTTTCCCTCCCCAAACCTGTCCACACTTCCAATGCTAATCAAGCAGAACATAACACACCAGCAAGTCTGTAGTTCTTTCTTTATATATCCCTGTTAAGGCATTTGTTGGTCCTTCTTTACACCTTACATTTATACAAAGTTTTAAATAGTTAGTTCTTTGAAGAAGAAATCATACCCTATTAATAGTCATCTGCTAAACACGGTGCACATAGGATAGATTTCCATAAATGCCTGAAATATAAATAGTTTATTTGAATTTTTACTTTATAATAAAATAAAGCTCTCAAACTTGAGCATACATCAGAATTGCCTGAGGGTTTGCAAAAACAGATTGCTGTGCCCTACTCCTAGAATTTCTGGTTTAGTGTGTTGGCGTGGGGGCCCGAGAATTTACATTTCTAATAAGTTCTCTGGAAATGCTGAGGCTGCTGGTCCATGGACCACACTCTGAGAACTCCTGGGATAGTATTACTACTTGCATTTGTATATAGCTATTTACAATGTGCAGGGAGCTCTTAGATAGATAAAAATGATGTATTTATGTAAAATATTACATTGTATTATATGATTGATATATGATAAATAATTTATAAAAATAAATAATAGCTGCTAAAATTTATTGCATTTACTGTTTAAAGGTACTGTGCAAAACACTTCACATGTTTTATCTCCTTAAAGCCCCCTGTCAACACTTGATATGTAGATACTACTATCGTTCTCACTTTTCAGATGTGGGAACTGAGTCTTACAGAAGTTAGGTAACCTATCTAAGGAGAGGAAAAACTGAGTTGAAATAATGGTAGCCGAAGAGCTTTAACGTGCCTTGACTTATTTACTGTTCAACAACCTTAGGTGTCCAGGAGAATTACGCTCACAGCGTATACTATAGCAGAGTGTATTGTTGATTCATCATTGTTCAGTGTTACTAGCCTGATAGCTCTAAAAATTCGTCATCGTACCTGCTTCTTCCCACAGGAATCGCAGGCCACCGCCCCGGCTCCGGTGGGAGAGGATGTGCCTCGGGCCTCCTTGTGCAGTGTGCAGTCAGCACCACCCAAGCCCGCGGCCTTGGTGAGTGGTCCTCTGGGCACTGAGAAATGTCTCGGGAAAGTAATATTCCTCCCATGCACTGTCTGCTCTGTGCACCAACATATTATTTTATTCTGACACAACGAGAAAATCTTCTCTAGCTGCTATTTGGGGCTTCAGGGGGTGCTAGAAAGTCAGGCTATATTTAAATGTTTAATTAGATTCCTATAAGCTGTGTGTTTTTTTTTTCTTGCACCTTCTGAATTCTTCCTAGTTCCTCCGTGATTGTGAATAATCATACTTTTTCACTTTCCTGCATTTTTTCGAGCCTATTTGGAGTTCCACAAATAGCCTGATCTCCCTTTTCCTGACTCCTGGGGGGAGGGGGCGAGGGGCGAGGGGGGAATAATCTGCACCAGTATCATCAGAACCCCCACTCCCACCTGAAGGGGGAGAGATTGACTCAGCTCCTCTCCCTTCTTCATCTCTTGCCTCTCTCACTTTCCACCTTTTGGATGAATTCTGATATTTAACTAGTTGAATCTTTGTTTCCTTTTGAATTCACTAGCCCATAGAGCCCGACTTACAGAATAACATCAGTGGATTATGTTTCAGTACTATGGACTTGGTGGTTCTGTACTCTGACTAGCTAACCTGTTCTAGATGCTTTATAATATCTTCTTAAATTTTCACAGCGACACGATACAGACTGATCATCTGTTATAGATGAGGGAAATTAACCTATAACTTGACCTTGAACAAGCAACTTAATCTTTCAGAGCCATAGCTGCAATGAAACTATGGCTCCAGCCCTAAGCTACCTTCAAGTGTAGTGTGGATATGGGTCAGATCTCAAGCTTACGGCACGACTTGATCGCTCATTGGAAAAGGGCAGAGGGACTGTGGGTGCCTCCCCCTCCAGGGAGAATAAGGAAAGGCTTGCAGGTGATTGATGGGCAGCATCACCCTGAGATGGTGGGAGTAGCGCTGTTTTGTGGGGAGACCAGTGAGCCGAGGACAGGCCAAGCACTGGGGTGTGCGGCACTTGGTATACTTGGGATGTGTGCATTTAGGTGTTTGAGGTGCAGGGCAAGTGTCCTGGGTGTCCTGAAGTGGCTCTTCCCACCAGGGAAGTCCTTGGTGCCAACTGCAAATCCCCTCAAAGCCCAGGGTCTCCCTCCTGCCGTATGCAAGATTTGAGCCCCCCCTCCCCTTTTTTTTTTGAGGTTTCAGGGTACTCTCTAGAAGTTCAACATTGTGGGAGCCAGGCACAGGCCATGGTGGCAAAGACCAGGAGAGAGGAGAGAACCTGTGAACAGATTGGAGAAGGAATAGGGACAGAGGCAGTGATGGAAATCAGGACGATAATAGCCAACATTCCAGGGCAGAACCCTCGTGACCTAAGTATGTGTCATCTACTCCTCATGCCAAGTGTGACTGCCAGGGCCTCAGAGGGCTCAGTTACTTCCTGTCCAACTTCACCCTGACTGTAGAACTGTAGAGCCAAGCATCGGGCGTTTAGTGAACAGAAAATAAACAGAGCTCTTGTTTTTCCATTCTCTGACTCCCTTTCCCGGGCCTCTGCCCCAGCAGCTCTGGTTACCACAGTTGCCAAGATGACCGTCACCGAGGTTCGTTGGCATTGCTGGGATTGTGACACCCTTGGGAACCAGAGAGAATAGCTACATGTGCGATAAAGGTCAGAGGACTCGGGAAAGGCTTGAGGATTAGTGAGCAAAAGGTAACAAAGACCAGAGGCAGGAGGTGAACATGTGCCCAGTGTGGTTCTTGTTTGTATAAAAAGAACATTTATTGAGGAAATCCAGAGACCCGAGTTCTAGTTCTGAATCTGACAACATGAAATGCTATAGAAATAGAAGTTTTAGTCCTTAATCCTATTTCCAGATTCCTTAGTTCTTAAGACTGCTGCTGCTTCTCCAAGCTTGTCTGTTGTACTTCTTTTTACCCCATGAAATGTATTGGGTGACGTTGGTTAATAAAATTATATAGGTTTCAAGTGTACAATCCTATGATTTACCATTTGTATATTGCATTGTATGTTTACCACCCAAAGTCAAATTTTCTTCTATCACCACATATTTGACCCCCTTTACCCTACCTTCCCCACCCCCCTTCCCTCTGGTAACCACCATACTGTTGTCTGCGTCTATGAATTTTTGTTTGTTTTTCTTGTCTGTTCATTTGTTTCAGTTTTCTATTCCACATATGAATGAAATCATATGGTTCTTGCCTTTCTGTCTGACTTATTTCTCTTAGCATAATATCCACCCATTTTGTCACAAGAGGAAGTATTTCCTTTTTTTTTAAGTCTGCAAATCACTTATTTCTTAAGTCAAAGGGAAGAGGCTCAGGAAACAGTGATTTCGAAAGATTCTACAGCAGAGAGTAGGAGAAAGCAGACATGGAGTGTGAGCAGGTGTCTGGGATCAGATAGCACCTTGAGTTGCTTGGCTAAGATTTGGGATCGCTGCAACTCTTGCAATCCTATCTAATAAAAGAGAAACATGCAAATTAACCATCACTCCGCTACACCCACCAGCCAATCAGAGCAAGTATGCAAATTAACCCAACAAAGATGGAGGTTAATTTGCATACGCAGGCACCCGAGCAGCCTGGTTCCCAGGAACATCCTCCAGACCCAGGCCGCTCCTACCCTGTAGGCCCGCGCTTAGGCCCTGAGCGGCTGGGGTTCCAGAATGCCCCCCAGCAACTCCGGGCCTATGGGTGCAGGTGCCAAGTGGCTGGGGTTGGGGCGGGAACATCCAAGGTGGGGATGTTCCCACCCCACCCCTAGCCACTTGCGCATGCTCCAGCACCAAGCGGTGGTTTGGGTCCATGCCCCCAGCCCGGCGCCCACAGCACGGGGCTGCCTGCTGGCCTCTGGGGCATGCGGATACCCCAGTGGCTGCGGCCACATGCAGCCCAGGGGTCCCTGTTTGCTCCCTAGCCCGGCCACCACAGGTGGCAGGGACACACCCCTAGCCCAGTGGACACAATGCAGGGGCTGCATGAGCTGCAGAGGAAACACCTTTTTTAAAAAATATATTTTTTATTGATTTTTTTTACAGAGAAGAGGGGAGAGGGATAGACAGTCGGAAATATCAATGAGAGAGAAACGTCGATTAGCTGCCTCCTGCACACTCCCCACTGGGGATGTGCCTCCAACCAAGGCACATGCCCTTAATAAGAATCAAACCTGAGATCCTTCAGTCTGCAGGCCCACGGTCTATCCACTGAGCCAAACCAGTTTGAGAGTAAATACCTTTTCTGACAGCTCATTGGCTAAGCTCCCTGTAGGCCGCCACTTGCAGTGTTCTTGGTAACTTGGGTTATAAGAATCCAAGGAGGTGATCTCGGGTTTTTCAACCACACTCCTGGAGGAAAAAATGAAGGTCCACTGCTGGAGGGGCTAAGAAATGTCTTATCCTGCCCTAGCTGGTTTGGCTCAGTGGATCCGGGTTCGATTCTGATCAAGGGCATGTACCTAGGTTACAGGCTCCTCCCTGGCCAGGGCCAAGGTCAGGGCTCATGCAGGAGGCAACCAATCCAAGTGTCCCTCTCACATTTATGTTTCTCTCTGTCTCTCCCTGTTTCTTCCACATTCTCTAAAAGTCAATGGAAACATATCCTCAGGTGAGGATAAAAAAAAAAAAAAAAAGAAAAGAAATGTCATATCCTATGAAAGAGATATCTTGAAAATGCCTAAAGAAAGTTGTCATTTTTTCACAGTGAAGGGACTAGAATCTGAGTTGATGAAAACACCATGGTGGCTGCAGTGGCTGGCAGTGGCTGCAGCAGCAGGGTAATGGGGATGGTGCCTTCTCTTGATCAGCCCGGTCGCCTCCCGCAGAGGGTGGCCAGGCTGCGGCTGAGGCATTCAGTAGGACATCCCCTGAGGGCTCCCAGTCTGTGAGAGGGGGCAGGCTGGACTGAGGGAACCCCACACTGTGCACGAATTTCGTGCACCGGGTCACTAGTTTAGATAAATTCCCAAACAAATTAGATACAGCAGGGATTGTTGTTGCTCTTGGAATAAAACCTATGCAGTGTCCAACCACTAGATGGTGATACCTCACTTCCCTCTGAAGCTCCCGTTCCTCGGTGGTGGTACTTCCTTAGGCAGTGCCGTTTAGCAGAGAACCAACTTTCTTCACTTGGAATGACAGCCAAGCTATACAAGAGAAAGAGGCTTTCACTCTAAAGTCCCAAAATATACTCAATATGAGGTCATAGACTTTTCTGGTGAGAATAAAGTTTGGGAGACTGTTTAATGCAGGGGCTTTCATATTTTTGACCAAGACCAATAGTCGGAAATGTATTGATATCACAACCCAGGACCCACACAATAGAAACAGCAGTTTGATAAGTAGTACTTATCCTTGTTATACAAGATGTCTTCTGTTCTACTCTTTCATTAGAAAACAAAAACAAAAAACAAAACGTCCTGGCCATGAACTCTAAGTTGATTTTACGAGCCATTAACATGTGACTCACGGCCTGTGGTTTGGAAGAAGCCAGCTATAGTCCTTTCTTTTAGCCCAAACATAGTTTCTTCTTTGTTTTCCCGTTATACCATTTATGCTCTATGCCCATCCCCTTCCTCACTGCATCGTGAGAGGAGCACATTTCATTTGAACAACCAACCACAGTGTCATTGTGCCATTCAGGCCAGCCAGCCACAGGCGTCCACCTGGATCAGCGTGAATCCCCTTGGACCAGGCGAGGCCAGCTGGCCAACGCAGGCTTCTGTGCCTCAGCAGGAGCCCGGCTCTCCGGGACGACCAGGCTGGTTCACCTAACATCGAGAAGAATGTCCTCTCCCGGGCTTCTCTGGAAATCTTTCCTTTGCCGCCTCAAAAACAGCCACAGAAAGTCACTCCTTTCTTCTTTCCTGGCGATCAGCTTGTCTGTGGTACACCCATTCCATTACCTGCCTTCTATCCAAACCAAAACCATAAGCTGGGTTAGAGCTTATGTTTCTCAGTGTCAGCATATCAGTTGCACACACTTAATGCTTAATATATGAAACTTGCTCTGGTTTCTAACATTTTAGATTCTAATTCAGTTGATAATTCAAATTATTAAAAGATAACATGCGCTTCTTATCTAGGTCTGAAAGAAGGATATGCCCTTTGAATTGTTTGATGTAGTCTCTTTAAAAGGAGGCATTAACCACCTATTTCGTACATCCACTCCTGTGCTTTTAAAAGGGCATGGTGCCAGATGACGCTGTGGAAGCCTTGGCTGGCCGCCTGGGGAAACGGGAGGCAGACCCAGAAGACGGAAAGCCGGTGGAAGATAAAGTCAAGGTAATGGCAGCTCAGATCCTCCTAGAAAGTAGCTACCATTGATCACCCTCAGCCTCCCAGTAAGTTCGTCATTTTTTAGGATGTTTTCCACAACACGTGACCAGCTGGCTTTCTCTGTTGCCGCACATACCCTGCTTAATAAGCTCAGGCTGCGTGAGCATCAGGTGTAAGCACAGCGGTGGGTGGACAGCATGCTCGTGTCACAGTTCGGGGTCTCACCTGGCCCAGCTGCACTCCTGTTGCCCAGGGCTCGGGAGAAAAGTGGCGGTTGCAGGCTTCCTCGGGACTTCCTTGTAGCCCAGCAGGCTCCGTGGTGGGTCTGCGCCTGCTAGACTGGTACACTGTGAAAGTCTAAGGTGCCATCGGAACTCTGCACATAGGGTCATCTGCAAGTTCTAACCTAAGATGGCTATATTTACCTCAACTCGAGTCATTCAGGCATCCGCTCTGTGGAGAAAAGATGTATTGACAATGGAAATGGTATGATTTCTATTTAGGAGAAAGCCAAAGAAGAGGATCGTGAAAAGCTTGGTGAAAAAGAAGAAACAATTCCTCCTGACTATAGACTAGAAGAGGCCAAGGTAAATAGGCTGGGGTATTTTTTCTACTTTTTTAATTCATACTGAATTCCACATATGTAAAAAGGGGCATGGAAGCAGACCTGGAATATCAAGATCTTAATACTTCCAACACCAAATAGTATTGATAGCGTACCAGATGAGAAGCTAAAATATTCCTAACTGGCATTTTTAGTCCTCCTCGAAGTGAAAATAATCTAAGGCCTAAGCTACCTATTTTTTTTTTTTTCATCTAATCCATGGTTTGTTACAATACTAGAAATAAGAAAACTTAGAAACCTTTATATAGATAAGAAAAGGGAAATGGACAGTTGTTTCCTATGAGGGAAAATTTGCAACTTTTAGATATACAGGAAAAAAGAAGAGCTCTGTTTTCTTTATTTTGAATGTACGGATTGTGCAGAACAAGTGACGGGGGAGACCCCAGTATTAACCTTGTGGTTTACGTTTGGCCACTTGAACAGGAACAGATGCCTGGGCAGTAGAACCAATGCCAGTCATCTCCATTGTGTGCTGTTACTTAAGAGGATATCCGACTAAACATGAACAGTTCGGCAAAAGCCATCCTCGTCCATGTGTACTAGTCATTTGTCTGGCAAAGACGGGAGCTCTGTTGAGCTCTCCCAGGTTAAGAGTTCATTATTCTGCTTGCTTATGCATTTCTTTTTTTCTTTTTTTTAATTCTCACCCAACAGTATTTTTCCATTGCTTTTAGAGAGAGTGGAAGAGAGAGGAAAAGACAGAGAGAAATATCAACGTGAGAGAAACACATTGATTAGTTGCCTCCTGCAAAGTCCCAACCTGAGCCTGGGCCAGGGAGGAACCTGCAACTGGAATCAAACCCGGGACCCTTCGGTCCACAGGCCAATGCTCTGTCCACTGAGGAAAACTGGCTAGGTCTGCTTCTGCATTTCACAGTTCAGTTGAAACCATGGCATTTCTATTAGTAATACGGGCTTGTGTGTTTGCTGTTGCAAGGTTTTTAGAGAACTTCCTAAGGGCCATGTGTTCTATCCCTACTCACCCCCTCCCCAAATTTGTAGAGGCAGGTAACTCTCTTCCTCATGGGATGTTGGTTGCTTTCTCGCTCCCTTTGCTGAATTTTAGTAGCAGTTGATTGGCTTTCCCTGACCACTTTGTTTGGGGAAGTTTTGTGTTGCCTCTACAGTTAACCAGCTTTTTCTAAGCAACTTCTGCAAAGCCCTCTGACCCCCAGGCTCACCCCAGGCTCCCACATTGTCCTGCAGGTGTCCTGTCACAGCGCCATGCGCCACACTACATAAACTGTTCACGTGTCTTTTTCAGCACTTGTTTGTAGGCTTCTGCGGTCACAGGCTGCTCCATCTGCTTTGTAGCCCTATGCCCAGGGTGTGCCTGGTATATGTGAGCTGTTTGTTGTCATGAACTAATTATGACATATTCTCTGGTGAGAGACTCTGTTTCCTGAAATGATGATCTAACTGATAATGCACAGCACCATCAGATATAACCTGATAATGCTTACAAGGGTTCATAACTTAGGATGAACGCGAAATGACTCAGTGCCATGTTTTTCTCCCCTGGATAGGACAAAGACGGAAAACCACTCCTGCCAAAAGAGTCCAAGGAATCGCTTCCAGTAAGCACGCCCGTTTTCTCTGAGCATGTCTTTCTCACGTGGCCCTGATTGTTAATTCAGGAAGGGCAGAGCTTTCTTTTTTTAATGAGTTGACCAGCTTATGAATAGTAACATCGTTTTTGAAGAGGAGACAAATGAGGTGTCTGATACATTTCCTGGTTCTTGCAGCCCTTGAGTGAAGACTTCCTTCTTGATGCCTTGTCTAAGGACTTCGGTGGACATCCAGACACTTCACCACTGGTAAGTCTGAAACTCCTGGTTTTATTTCCTTACTTTCAGAGTGGCAGAAATAAATGGAAACCTGTGACTTAGAATCTGACTTGGGAGCTGAGAAAACAGTCACAGAATTAATGGCCCTCCACCCCCAGTAGCCACTAAAAATGTGTTGTATCATGAAATAGTAAATATAGTTCCAGCACAGTTAATATTTTCAACAACGTCTACTAATGAAACCAGTGAGCATGTATTCTATCAAGTACACCTATGAAAAGAGAATTTCAAATTGAGGTTATCTAAAATTACTTCTTAGACAACTTTACCAGTTGATATTCTACAATTTGGTCATTTCCCAAATTACTTCTAAGGAAACTTAGCTTCCTGTGGAATAGATAGACCTTCAAAGGGAATTCTGTTACTAAAAAGTTTGGAAAATGTTGGGTAACATAAGCAGGTTTCTCCACTGCAGGATTTTCAGGACTTTTTGTATGCGAACATATTGTCTTTTGGAGTTCCCAAATATATGTAAGTGCAGAACCTTTTCTGTGGAGTCTGGGTTATTTAATCCTATGTGGACAATGGCATGGAAAATATGTATCAGTTGAGAAACAGATTAAGTGACAAGTAGAAAAAAATAATGATTCCTTGGAGTTGTCAGTTTTGCTCTCACCTTTGTACATAACATTATGTGTGCTATGTGTATTAGTAACAGATTAGAAAATATAATTATCTAACAAGATATAGACATATATAAAGAAAACTGCAATAGAGACATAAATAAAAAAAACAAGAATATGAAGAAATTAAAACCCATACATCTAAGGCAGTTTGATAAATGTCTTAAAAGGATGACAACAATTATTTCCAGTCATTTTTAAGTTAATATTTTTATTAAAATAGTAATAAGTTATTTTAATATATGTCAGTTATTCTGTAATATATTTGAAAGTGAATGCATAAAAATGTGAAAAAAAATACTGAAAAGCATTTTTCGCTCTTTTTAGGGAAGATTAACCTAACTAAACACTAGGCTTTATAATACAATAATGGTTAGAAAAATACAGTTCTGATTCAGAAAGCAAAGTCACAGGGCAATGAAAAAAGAAATCAAGAAATAACATAAATGACAGATTTAGTATATTTTTAAAATAAGAGAAGAGATCATTTCATAAAGATTCTGGAATAATGATAAAACTGAAACTTCATACAATATAACAGGTAGCAGTCATACATTATACCTAATATATTATCAGGATTTGAAATATGTGATAAATACCTCATTTGGGTGAGCAAGGCTTGCTTATTCATTGCTTTTAACAGTGTAAGTTCCTAGTAACTTCTGAGAGGGCAGTTTGGCAGAATTTAGCTAACACCAAAAGAAAAAGAACCACTGCTAGAACTTTGACTCAGGGCAACTAATTACACAGAAGAAAGCTGAAAAACTGCAAAAATATAACAAGAAATTTGTAAACCGGCCATGAAGCACTAAGTCATTAGATTACTGAACACTGTTTAGAATCATAAATAGGACTAGAAGTTGTGCAAAATAATATCATAGAGTAAGAAATTGAATAAAAATTGCTCTTTAAGAGTCTATGTTACTAGGCTTTCCATTTGGATCCAGAGAATTAACCATCGTAAAGCTATATTAAGAGTTGTATTTAAGTGATGGCATTGTGAACATACTTTTGTATATAACATATTAACGATCGAAGTCTTTCTCTCAACAGAAGCCATTTGACAATACTAAGCTCACAGCTGTCGTCTCCGAACTGGTTTCCCAAACCCCAGCTGCAACCACGCACTCTGCAGGCCCATCCCCTCGCACTCTGGTAAGCAACCTGTTTTATAAATATTTTTTCCATGGCAGCAACAGCAAGAGGAAAGAAAGTAGGACTCCTGCTTAGAGTAAGTGGAAATAGACAAAAATTGTTAGAAAGATTGGGCACCTTCAGAAGAGAGAAGACTGGCGACTTAGGGAGATGACAGAATATTGAAAATCATCAAAGGAAACAATATATGTGAAAATACTTTATACATAGTTGAGGAGCTCAAATTGTTGCTTTATTAGAATTGAAAGTGCAGTGTATACATATTTATTAGATTTTTAAACATTTTCTCAGCTTTCCTGATCATTGATTTTTCTCCTTTTTTTCTTAACACATAATGTAAATACTATGCATTATTTAACTTCAAGTTTATTTTATGGAATTGTTCAGTATTTGAGCTTCTCCCCCCAAAAAACTAACAAACGTATCATGGACTGGCATTGTTTTTCTCCCATTCACACTAGTTAAAAATGTGTCATTTTCATGCTAGCAATAGAAAAACCTCAGCATCAATACTGTTTTAATTATTTATGTGTTCTGAGGCAAGACTGAGGGATCAAAGTTCTTCCAGACTTCCTTGATTAATTTTCTGTGCAGTACCAAATGTGAAATTATCGAGGAGACTACGGCACATCAAAAGATAGAGCTTGCTCTAAACCAGACCCCCATCTCCTCTGGCTGAGAAGGTCTGGGTTTGCTAGATGGAGATGAAGCAGCTTTAGTGAGGTCAGCTCTGCTTCCTCTCCTTTTGATGTAGCATCAAAGCTCACTTAGTGCTGTAGTCAGAGATTCTGAATGAATTTTCAGCCTGTTGGGTCAGCCTCAGGAGCATCTGAAAATATCCAGAGGCACAAATGACAGAGGCCAGACCTGCGGCGGGCAGCTCCACCACCAGCAGCTATAATCCTGGGCTCTCGTGGAGCACATAAAGCAATAAAATGCTGTGTGTGTGCCTGACACGTGATGAAAGTCCCTGTGCCACAGAAAGGAGGGATCATTAATAACCCAGGCTGCCTTGACACTTCGGTTCTTAATACTCAGGTGAGAGGCTCTGCCCTGACTGAGGCTATTAGTAGACATCCACAATCAAAGGCCTTTTTCTTTTTAAACCAAAAGATTCCTGATTTTATTTTCTTACAATTGTTTTCCTTTTTCAACTACAGTTTACATCTAATATTATTGTGTACTAGAGGCTTGACCAGTGGGGTCCCTCAGCCTGGCCTGCGGCAATTGGTCCGAAACTGGCTCTCCAACATCCCCCGAGGGGTCCCAGATTGCAAGAGGGTGGAGGTCAGGGGACCCCACCAGTGCATGAATCCGTGCACCAGGCCTCTAGTATGCATGTAAGATCTTTGGTTAATCTCTTTCCCCCACCCCCTTCCCCCTTCCCTCTGAGATTCATCAGTCTGTTCCATGTGTCCATGCCTGTGGTTTTTGCTCCTGCGTTGAGCTTCTGCCCCCTGAAGTCAGTGTGCATCATAGCTACCAGTCAGCCGGTCAAACACTCAGCTGGTTGCTTAGGCTTTTATATATATAGATTAGTTTCAGGTGTACAGCATAGTGGTTAGGAAATCATATACTTTACAAAGTGTTCCCCCCCATATTTCCAGTACTCATTTGGCACCATACATAGTTATTAAATATTAACTACTAGAGGCCCGGTGCATGAAATTCGTGCACGGGGGGGGGGGGTGTTGCACCTTCTCCAATCTTGAACCCCTCAAGGGATGTCCAACTGCCCTCAAGGGATGTCCACTGGGATCGGGCCTAAACGGGCAGTCGGACAGCTCTCTCACAATCCAGGACTGCTGGCTCCCAACTGCTTGCCTGCTTGCCTTCCTGCTTGCCTCTAACCACTTCTGCTTGCCAGCCTGATCACCCCCTAACCACTCCCCTGCAAGCCTGATTGATGCCTAACTGCTCCCCTGCCAGCCTGTTTGCCCCTAACTGCCCTCCCCTGCAGGCCTGGTCACCCCTAACTGCCCTTTCCTGCAGGCCTGGTACCCTCCAACTGCTCTCCCCTACAGGCCTGGGTCCCCTCCCTGCAGACCCAGTAGCCCCCAACTTCCCTCCTCTGCCAGCCAGGTCACCCCTAACTGCCCTCCCCATCAGGCTTGATCGCCCCCAACTGCCCTCTCTTGCAGGCCTGGTCCCTCCCAACTGCCCTCCCCTGCTGGCCTGATCGCTCACAACTGGCCTCCCTTGCAGGCCTGGTTCCTCCCAGCTGCCCTCCCCTGCTGGTCATCTTGTGTCCACATGGGGGCAGGATCTTTGACCACATGGGGGCAGCCATCTTGTGTGCTGGAGTGATGGTCAATCTGCATATTACTCTTTTATTAGATAGGATAGAGGCCTGGTGCATGGGTGGGGGCCAGCTGGTTTGCCCTGAAGGGTGTCCCGGATCAGGGTGGGGGTTCCCTTGGGGTATGGGGTATGGGGTGGCCTGGGCGAGGGGTCTGTAGTGGTTTGCAGGCTGGCCACGCCCCCCAGCGACCCAAGCAGAGGCCCTGGTATCTGGGATTTATTTATCTTCTACAATGAAACTTTGTAGCCTGGAGTGGAGCCAAGCCTTCTGCTCGCTCCGTGGCGGTAGCCATTTCTGTTGGGATTTATGTATCTTCTACCATCGAAACTTCGTAGCCTTGAGTGGAGGCCAAAGCAGGCGGGGCTGCCGTGGGCAACCCTAGCCTCCTGCTCTCTCCAGCTCCATGGCTGCCGCCATTTCTGTTGGGCTTTATTTATCTCCTATAATTGAAACTTTGTAGCCTGGAGTGCAGGCCTGGGCCAGCAAGGGCAGGCAGAAAGCTTGGCTTCCTCCATTGCCAGGGAAATCCAAGCCTCCCTCCTGCTCTCTTGTGGCTGCAGCCATCTTGGTTGGGTTTATTTGCATATTCGCTCCTAATTGGCTGGTGGGCATGGCTGGTGGGTATAGTGGAGGTATAGTCAATTTGCATATTACTCTTTTATTAGATAGGATATTCCCTATGCTGTACTTTATATCTCACAACTATATTGTCACTTCTCAATTTCTTCTTTTTCACCCAGTCCCCCAATGCTCCTCCCCCGTGGCAACCATCAGTCTACTCTCTGCATCTATGAGTCTGTTTCAATTTTATTCTTTAGATTCTACATATAAGTAAAATCTTATTTGTCTTTCTCTGACTCATTTCACTTAGAATAATACCTTCTAGGCCCATCCGTGCTACCGCAAATGGTAGGATTTTGCTCTTTTGATGAACACTTGGGCTGCTTCCAAATCTTGGCTATTGTATATAACGCTGGCAGTGAACATAGGGTGCATATATCCTTTCAAATTAGTGTTTTGTGGAATTTCTGGGTCATAGGCAGTTCCTTTTTTTTTTTAATGAACCTCCATACTGTTTTCCATAGTGGTTGCACCTATCTGCATCCCCACCAACAGTGCACAAGTTTGCTTTTCTCCACATCCTCACCAACACTTGTTGATTTATTGACGATAGCCATTCTGAAAGGAATGAAGTGATATCATGTGGTTTTAATTTGCATTTCTCTGGTGATTAGTGACAGTGAGCATCCTTTCATATGTCTATGGGCCATCTGTGTGTCCTGTTTGGAGAAGCGTTTATTCGGGTCCTCTGCCCATTTTTAAATTGGATTGTTTGTTGTATGTGTTCTTTATAAATTTTGGATATTAGCCCCTAATCATTGGTGAATATGTTCTCCCATTTAGTAGGTCATCTTTTCGTTTTGTTGGTTTCCTTCGCTGTGCAAAAACTTCTTAGTTTGATGTAGTCTCACTTGTTTATTTTTTATTTCCCTTGCCTAAGAAGATATGTCAGAAAAAAATATTGCTAAGAGAAATGTCAGAGATTTTACTGCCTGTGTTTTCTCCCAGGAGTTTTATGAAGGTGGTCTAGTTTCATTTTTTTTTTTTTTTTGGTATGCATTTGCCTTTCACAAGTATATTTTAGGATGATACCTTTTTTTATCAGTTTTTCCATCAGAGGGTCTAGTTTTTGTTAATATTTTATTTGGAGCCATCACCAAAATTAGGTATAATCTTTATTTAAATGAATATACTCCCAAATCAAAGAGTAAACTAAACTATAATAATTAATTGCTGGGGACATTAGGTTGTCACCAGTAGTGTTACATACACTGAAAGCATTTCAAGACATATTTCCAAGCAAATCAGGCCAGGGAAGCCCATCTTTTTAGGAAAGACCTCTTTTCTTGGACAGTGCAAGATATCTGGGGGTGGGGCGGAGGTAGACAGGTGCCAAGAGGTCGCTGAGAGCCAGAGAGCAGAGAGAAAAGCACTGACCAAGGATTGGCAGTCCAGTGCCTTCCACCCATGCAGTCCACCTCCCTTGTGAAAATCCTCATGGAAGTATTAGTGGCGGTGCTGAAGCCACTCTCCAATGGGTGACCTGATTTGGCCAACCGGTGATTAATTCAGATTTTCTTTAGCAGAGGGACAAAGAACTCGACGATGCCCTGGATCAACTTTCGGACAGTCTAGGGCAAAGACAGCCTGATCCAGATGAGGACAAGCCAATAAAGGATAAAGTCAAGGTAAAAGAAAATTTAAGGCTTTTTTCACAGCATAGAATACCCTCTACACGCACACACAAAAAAAATAACTTCCAACTTTGGAGTTAGTGAGTAGATAACTGTTTCATTTTTCCCCCTCTCTGTGGTCTATGTTGTATTTACTTCCTTGGTGAGGATTATGCTGTGTCACAGATTCAGGCAAATGTCCCATTTGGGAGACCAAACCTTGTTATGATGGAAAAGTTATGATGGAAAAGCATCTGACATCCATATCCATAAGTGTGCATTTCTTAGGTTGACACATTCTGTACATGTAGTGGCAGAGGTTTCCCTAGAAGCCTCCTCTGCTGGCATAACTAACTGCGTGCAAATTTCAAAAGGAAGAGAGTGTGGGACCAGGAGTTCAACACTGTGCAGAGGTGTGTCTACCAGGCACAAACTGTTCTCTCTCCATATCTTATACAACATGTATTTATACTTAACATACAATATTCAACAATCCATTTAGCTTGGAGCCAGGAAGTAACTGACCATCCAAATTGGTGTCCCAAAAACAAGACATTTCAAAGAATCATTACATCTTGATTCTGCCACTGTCATAGGAATACTGCAGACGTGAACTTAACTGATGCAGTGAACATCTGAAGCACGCCCTGGGCGGGAGGGAGAGTTGGGGTCACTGCGTTTGGGGGAGAGACCAGCCACGCCGCACTGAGAAGGGGTGCTGGGCTCCAGGTGCTGCTTACTTCACAGCAGGTATTTTCTCACCTGCAGCACAAGCAGTCAGCACGTGCATTCAGGGCTGCTAAAAAAATAGTGGTTACCTATCTAAAGCCAAGGTACAGTGACTTGATTCTTGTATTTGAAAAGTGAAACTCAAAGAAAAAGGTATTCCTTGAATTTTATCTCTTTATTGGTTTCTGGAATAATTGTTTAATAATTTATTTCAGTTTAAAATTCAGGTGGAAAATTCACAGATGTAAACTGACACAGAAGCACATGGGTTTACTTTTTTCGTCAACTAATAGTATGTTCAAGTCATGCATTTTGTTCTCTTGCTTAAGAAATAAAAAAGATCATGTTTTGCCTCAGAAAATAACATACAATTAAATGCTGCATTTCAGAATGTATTCTATAAGCAAAGGAGGAAAGGAATATTAATCATCTCCATTCAATGATTATAGGAAAGAGCGAAAGCTGAACATAGAGACAAGCTGGGAGAAAGAGATGACACTATCCCACCTGAATACAGACATCTCTTGGATAACGATGATAAGGTAAACGAAGGCAAATGTCTAGATTGGATATATACAACCAAGCCTTTTAAATTCAATTCTCACTTGACATGACTAGGAGGGTACACTTTAAGAGTAGCGTAAAAATGTAATGTTACTATTTTTAATGTGCCCATGATGAGCAGGCTTTCTAGGATTCTATTTAATATTTATTGACACCAATATTGTTTGATGTTCAGTTATGTGGACACCGTGGTGTAAAGAGAGTTGAATAATGTGCAGTCACTCACTGATGCTCAACAGAGATTCCAAGGCATGTACACAGATGAATTCTTTTTACAAGAAAAGGCTATCAAAAAGAATAATGATATTTGTAATCCTAACTGAAGCAGAGTCTCTCTGTTTAAGGAGCTAGAATTGGAGTAATTAATAGGGCAAACAAGGCGGGCACCTGCAAACCTGGGGTCTCCCATTCTTCCTTCTCCTACATCCGCAAAACCATATCCTCAGTCACAAGTCCCATTTCTATATCTAAACACATTCTGTCAAGAAATCCTGGCCTTTGCCTCTAACATAGAAGCCAGTTTTTCTTAGGTCATCCTGGCCTGTCTCTCTCCCCATTTTGTGTGGCTCCTAGTTTCAAGTCAATTAGGTGACACAAACCCTTTCCAGGCCTGTTCATCAAATACAAACACGGGAGTCCAAATTATGTCCGTCATTCTGCGCTGCATTTGGTTTAAAGGAGGTTACCTACCAGCTTGAGTGTGTCTCTTACAGGAATCAGTTCTCCTTGCCTTCATTCAGTATTCCTCATGGTAGCAATTCTGCCCCCAGCTGGAATCCACCCTGCTCTGGTAGTCCCACCTGACCCTGCTTGAATCTTTGGGAAACGGGTCATTTAACGTCCTTGCCTTTGTAGATGGGGAAAATCCCTGATGTGTTGTGCTCATAAACATCTCACGTCTCTGCAGACTGCGCCTCAAATCCTTCTGACCTATAATGAGCTGTAGTAACTAAGACATAAAATCACAAGTTGCTTTTGTAATATTTTAAGTAGAATTCTAACACATGATGGCAAAAAGTTCCTAAATAATTCATGTTTCTTTCACTTCCAGGACCAGACTCTCCCTCTTGCATTTTCTCCCAGGATATTGAAATAGTTATAGGGTAGTAATTAAGCAAAGCTGGTGGAGAAGAGTAGGGACCCAGGCTAATCAGTTTTTGCAAATAGTATATACTCTGCAAGTCAAGTCATTGGATAATATTGATTACATAAATGCTGACTACACCTAAGTAAACCTTTATAAAAATTTATGTCTAACCAATAGTCTACTTTGCTTTTAAGGACAAACCAGTGAAGCCACCCTCAAGGGAACCAAAGGTAAATAGCATAGGTGCATATTTCTATAAGATTTTTTTTTTAATTCTAGCTGCAACTTTTGAAATTTAGAAATATTTATTGAATGCCCACCCTGTGCTTGGTGTGATGCCAAGAGTACTTAAGAGTGTATTATTTTCTTTCATTCAGTCTTCCCAAGAACCTTTCAAAATAGGCAGTTTCATTTTCCATATTAGAAAATCAGGGCTCTGAGAATACGAAGCAACTTGCTGTCAATTTTTTTCTGTTTTAATATCTCCTTTGTGATACACTACTTCGTTAGAAAAAGGGTGTCATCAAGTTTTTTTAATAAGGGATATGGGAAGAGGTACTACCCCAGCATTTTTTCCTTGCTTTCTTTACTGGTGGTTATTTCTATGATCTTGACTGATGGTTATTCCTATTAATGTTTCAGAAACCTGCAGATGGTCATGACCCCATTGATTCCCTCTCAGGGGATTTTGACAACTGTTCAAGTACAGAAACCTCAGAGAATACAGCAAAGGTACTGTACTTTTGTCATATTCACTTTCTTTGAATGTGTGTCTACTCATATATATAATTTTAGCTATAAAGTAAATTGATGCCATAAAGGAAAACAATATAATTCTACTACCCTGCAAACACTACTTAGTATATTTCTTGTCTTTTTCCATCTATATATATATTTTATAAAGTTGTATTTAGAGTCCATAAAATACATTGCATAACATTCTTTCATACATGTTTTCCATGTTGCCATCATCTTTTACTGCCACATTATATTGCTGTACAACAATGCTTCCTCATCATCTCTCTGGGCCCAATTCAACCATCAGCTCCTTCAGGAAGACTTCTCTTGCCACTTCTCCCTTCCCTGCCACCTGGGTTACCTATGATCACATGTGTATTACACCAGTCAGCTGTGTACTTTACTTAGTAATGATATGCCTTTTACCTCTGTGCTCAGCATTAGCAAAATGCCTGGTATATAAAAGATGTAAAAATGTGTGTGGCATTTTACCTTTTTATTATAGCCTTCCATAAATCAGGAGAAAAAGTGAAATTGATCATAGATCTCGGTTTGCTATTATGTGTATCTCCCAATCACTGAATTTCCAGTCCTTCCCCTAATGGGTGATTTAATTTCTAGTCTGCCTCAGCAACTGATTTCTCATTCCTGGAAACTCATAAATAATGTCTTTTTGGTGAGTGGGCTTTATTTTTATACGTGACTTCCCCAGCTATCTGTGGTTGTCTCCATTTCTCTTTGTAACACTGAAAACAATGTCCTATTCT
This sequence comes from Corynorhinus townsendii, assembly GCA_026230045.1. Taxonomy (NCBI): domain Eukaryota; kingdom Metazoa; phylum Chordata; class Mammalia; order Chiroptera; family Vespertilionidae; genus Corynorhinus; species Corynorhinus townsendii. The sequence goes on from JAPDVU010000012.1 coordinate 29,823,294, forward strand.
TACTCTTAGTGAGAAAAATAAGGTCTGGGTGAATCATGCATCATGGAAATTGTCAGAGCATCAGTGTGACCCACATTTCCCTCATTTTTATACTTTTACCTCCAACCTTAATCACTTCTGTATACATTTCACCATTGTTCAAAAAATCCTGACTAAAACGCCCAAAGTTTTCCATTATTAAATTGGAGATCTCCATGCTACTAAAAAGAATAGTCTGAATTGGTAGATGGATTAATGATAGCAATAGCCTCATTACCTTTCCTTTGCTTTAGGACAAAGACAAGAAGACTGCTTCCAGCTCCAAAGCACCCAAGAATGGGGGGAAAGCAAAGAATTCTGCAAAGGTAAACAGAGCAGTTAAATATATTACAAATTAATTTAGCAGTTACAAGTAGCATATATTCTCTTAGTCATTTAATTTCTGATTGGAATCTATTTAGAATAAAAATTTAAGCATTAAACACTGCCTATCCCATGTCTTGGTAAAGAAATTGAAGTTTTAAAAACTTAAAAAAAAAAAACTGGTACTTTAGAAACTTAGATGAGCATTCTTATCACAATCGTTAAAACACCACTAGAGTTTCCCTAGCTCAGTGGTCGGCAAACTCATTAGTCAACAGAGCCAAATAGCAACAGTACAACGACTGAAATTTCTTTTGAGAGCCAAATTTTTTAAACTTAAACTTCTAACGCCACTTCTTCAAAATAGACTCACACAGGCCGTGGTATTTTGTGGAAGAGCCACACTCAAGAGGCCAAAGAGTCACATGTGGCTCACAAGCTGCAGTTTGCCCACCACAGCCCTAGCTGGTTTGGATAGAGTGTTGGCCTGCAGACTGAAGGGTCTCGGGTTCAAATCCGGTCAAGGGCACATGCCTGGGTTGTGGGCTTGATCCCCAGTAAGGGTTGTGCAGGAGACAGCCAATCAATGATTCTCTCTCTCTATCCCTTTCTTTTCCTCTCTGGAAAAAAAATTTTTTTTTAAAAACAAAAAACACCACTAGAGCCCTATTCTTATCTAGAGAATATCGCACAAAGTACTGATGGTATCCAATGTCAGGTTTTCACACTCCCTTCCCAGCCACACCCACCCCACCCCCACCCCATCTGCAGATGGCCTTGTGTTCTACTTTAAAAAGAAAAATTGAGGTCACTGCAGAAAATCCCTAAGGTCCTCTTCCCACTTACCCATTGACAAACCCTCTCTCCCAGCAGTCAATAATCCACTCCCTCCAAAATCTTCAGTTTCTTCATCTCAATTTTCCCCCCTTATAGTAAATGTTTAAGTTCTTTCATCACTCTAAAAGCAATATTCAAACTTAGTAGCCCTCTGCCTATTTCCCTCCATCCTTGAAAGATCTAAGATTTCTGTTTCCTCTTCTTGAGCTCTGCCTGAGATCAGCAATGCCATGCTGTTAGCTATATCATTAATCTCTCTTAGATGTGATGCTGTCATGTGATTGCGAGTTTAGGGAATATTGGGATGGGTGAATGCATTTTGCACCTTCAGCTCTCTAAAGACCCAGGCCACCACTTCCAACTGAACATTTCTACTTGGATAACACATTGACAGTACAGGTTCATATACTGCAGCTCATTAAACTGAAATTACCATCAATAAAATAAACCATTACTTTGTGTATCGTTAAGGAAAAAAAAGTCAATTTGATCATGATATGCTATTCATTGTAAGAACCATTGCAAACAGATATTTTAAAAGGCGGGGGGGGGGGGAATGCCACCAGAGGATATGGTTTATATAAATTTAAGAATATAGAAGTAGTATATAGAATTAGGGAAGATCTTAGAGTTTCAATACTATTGTATATAATTTTTCATGTTGCTCTCAAAAGTAGAACTAAGGCTGAGTGGAAGCTTTCCAGTTTCAAGCTTCTGCTATTATTTAAATTATTCAAACTGTTATCAGTAAAGGAATGGAAATTGGATTAGACAACTGGACCCCTTCCAATTCTTAAACATATGATTCAGATGGTTATTACTCTGATCTCCTAACTATCATGAGGAATTAAAGGTACAGGTTTAAAATCAATAGTCCAGCTTCATCAAAACTCTTTACAACAAGATACTTCCAGTTCAAGATGGTAACACAGGAAGAGCCTGAACTCGCCTCCTTCCATGGACACAAAATCTTCAGCTATAGGTGGAACAATTTGCTCTGGAAAAAAAAAAAATCCAGAAACTAGCTAAGTGACTCTTACTCATTGGACAAGTGAGGGAAAAAAACCCACATCAAAGCAGGTAGGAGAGGCTGAGAAATAATCTTGACATAAACCTTACCCCTAGTGTGGCAACCCAGAACTTCTCCCTGAAGAACTTAGTTTGAAGCCCACTTTCGGCACCCGATTTTTAAGAACTGCACCTGAAAGACAAGGCCCCAAAACACTGGTTGGCAAACTCATTAGTCAATAGAGCCGCAGTTTGCCAACCACTGCCCCAAGACATCTAGCTTTGAAGGCCAACAAGGCTTGTAGCCACAAAGCTCTAGTGAGCTGATAAAACGGTCCTTATAGGCTTGCACGCTTGGACTCAACAGCCCAGCACAGAGGCAGCCAGTTGAGAGGCTCCTATACTTTTATGAAGGAGGCTTACATGGCTTTTCAGCCTGAGGGTTAGGCATCCAGCACAGACCTAGATGAATTACTTACCAGGGACAGAGGCTGATGGGTGCTGTCGTTGCTCTCTTTTGCTCCAGCCAGCAGGTGCCATCTTTGTGCTTCTCCACTGCTTCACTACAGAGCTTGCCAGCAGCTCCTGGAAAGGAGCCTGCACCCTGCTCTGGTGCCTCCATATTTGCAGCTGCTCCCAGGGGACACTTCTAGATCACCTAGTTTTGATGGCCAGTGCGACTGAATCCTTGGGGTCCCACATAACTATACAGTATATTTGCATACTTTAAGAGCTGCTGCCTGAGGGTCTGGCTTCCAGTCAGCCTGAACCGAGGTCCTGACTGAGATCCTCCCCACTTTGGAACGCTGACAGATATCAGCACCCCCTCAGCTACTGGGAGCCGCTTCAATTACATAGGCTGCTTGGACAATCACAAAGGTTTGAGAGACAACTAATAGCTAGCACAAGGTTCAATGATAAGCTTCATCTCCTCCAGGAGGCCTCTCCCTTAAGACCGGAAGAGGTGGCCGTTTTATCTAAAGCATAGAAACCAACACTCAGTATCAGGAAGTGAAGAAAGAGGAATGTGTTCCACACAAAACAAGATAAAGCCACAGAAAATGTCCTTAACCAAATGGGGATAAGGAGTTCAAAATAATGGTCATAAAGATGCTCATCAAACTCCATGAGACCCACAGAGGAGGAAACTAGGTGAACACAGATCTTTAACGAAGAGTCAGAAAATATAACTACCAAATACTGTAGAAGTTACAGAGCTGAAGATTACAGTAATTGAACTTAAGTATACACTAGAAGGATTCAACAGCAGCCTAATGAAGAAGAAAGAATCAGAGTAGCAAAACGAAAAAAGATGGAAAAGAAAATGAAGATAGCTTAAGGAACTTGTGGGATAACATTTGCCGTATAGGGGTCCTAGAAGGAGAATAGGCAGAAAACTTCCCTAACTCGGGGAAGGAAACAAACATCCAATCTAATGTTGTAAAGGTGGTAGATTAGTAACTTAAAACTAGTATGAAGGTTAAAAGGCAAAAGGTAAAAAATAACTAACTACAGAAATTAAAGGATATATACAACAAAAGAGGATGTAAAATGTGACATCAAACATATAAAATGGGCTGGGGGTGTAGAGCTCTGGAATGGATTCAAATTTAAGTTATCAACCTAAAACAGACTGTTACAAATATAGGTTGCCTTATGGTAACCACAAGGCTGAATGATATAGTAGATACACAAAAAATAATGAGAAAGGAATCTAAGCATACCACTACAGAAAGTCATCAAATCATAAATGAAGAGAGCAAGAAAAGGAACTGCAAAAGAGCCAGAAAACAGTTAACAAAATGGCCATGAGTATAAACACATCAATAATTCCTTTAACTGTAATTCTATCAAAAAACAGATTAAAAAACAAAAACAAGACCCATCTATGTGCTGCCTATAAGCGATTCACTTCAGATCTAAGGATATACATAGACTGAAAGGTGAAGGGATGGAAAAAGATATTCCATGCAAATAGAAAAGAAACCTGGGGAAGCTATATTTAGACAAAATAAGCTTTAAAACAAAGACTGTGACTGAGAGTGATATCAGCATCATGGCCATTTTGTTAACTGGTTATTACAGATAAAAGAGTAAAAGTCGTTCCTTTTTCCTTTCCCCTTCGATTTACAACCCTTCAGACTTTCATAACTGAGCACAGGTGACTGCACAGTACACCAGGATACCTGAGGGCCTTCCATCTGTGCATCTGAAAAGAGGTGGATTGGACTGCAGAGGAGGTGCAGAGCCAGGAGAATGGTGGCATCGTGGCAACCTTGCTGGCAGAGGAGGTGGAGGATGAAGGAAGTGGGTGGGGATCTTCCCAGCCATGCATGCTGCAGCAAGGGGGACCCACAGCTCTCTTTGAGAGACTGCAGTGATGCCTTGGGGGAATGGGGACAGAAACAGAACTGAGGGTAACTCATTTCTGCCTGGGAATTACAGCAAAAAGTCTGCCAACAGACTTCCAGGACTCCCCAACTCAAGGACCCCCCTCTACTGGGCCATGGGCATACCCAAAGCCCCATGTGCTAAGCATTTATCTCTCCCCACACTGCCACCAGCCTTTTAATTTTTTTTTAAGCCAGCTTATTTTCACGGGCACGCTCCCAACTTTAGCAGCAAATCAGCTCTAGTAAGAGAAACCAAAAACTTGTGCTATACAGCCAGTGTCTGGAAAAGTATAAGTATTCTAATTGCCAGTCAGTTAAACAGAATCAAAAGTAAACAAAGCATCACCTAAATAAGAAAGGCGTTGTTACTTCAAATGCGATGGCAGAGGCACATTTCATCAAACACTTTAAAAAGTCATAGTAATACAGTATCACAAAAAGAAAACCACAATTTTGCAACAACCAAACTCAGACATATGGAATATTATTATCTAACTGATAATTCAAAATAATTGCTATAAAGATATTCAACAACCTATAAGAAAAACTCAAGCCATTCAATTAACTAATGGAATAAAATTAATGAACAGAGGAGTACTTTATCAAAGACATAAAAATTGTAAAAAAGAACCAACCAGAAATTCTGGAGCCAAAGAATTCAATAAGTGAGATGCAGAATACATTAGAAAAGCATTGGAAATGGGGCAGATAAGACTGAAGAAAGATCAAGCAGTCTGGAGGACAGGAATCTAGAAATGATTCGGGTGGAAGAGGAGAGAGCACTAAGACTTTTTAAAAGGGAAGAAACCCTATGGGAGCTATCAGACTCCATTCTAAAAGCCAATGTAAGAATAATGAGTCTACCAGCAGGAGAAGAGGGCAGAGAGTTTACTTAAATAATAGCTGAGACTTCTCAAACCTGGGGAAGGAACTAAACATAAAAATCCATGAAGCTAATAGAATGCCTTATTATCTCAATGCAAAAGACCTTCTCCAGACATATTATAATGAAACTGTCAAAAGTCAATGATAAAGAATTTTAAAGACAGGGATAAAAAGAAAAGAACCCCCATTAAGATACCAGCAGATTTCTCAGCAGAAACTCTATAGGCCAGGAAAGAGTGGAATGACATATTCAAAGCATTGAAAAATGAAAATTGCCAGCCAAGAATATTCATTTTGGCCAAGTTATCCTCAGATGTGGAGAAATAAAGGCTTTTCCAGACAGACAAAAGCTGAGGGAGTTTTGGTGCTTAGGTGCTGAGAAAAAATATATATATATAAAATATATATATATATAAAATTAGAACTGCCTTTCAAGAAATGCTGCGAGGAGTTCACATTGAAAAGCAAAGAGAACAGTACACAAAATGTTGATTACGGTGACATTCAAAATTAGAAAATGTATTCTTAGAAAGGTGTGTTAAACAATTACAGCATAAAGTTTAAAGGAAAGAAGCATTAAAAATAAATACAGCTACTACAATTTATAACAAATTCACAGCATAGAAAAGATAATATGTCATGTTAAAAATATAAAAGGGGAGGAGTAAAAGGATGTAACCTTTATAGGTGAATGAAGATAAGTTGCTATCAGCAGAAAGACTATTTTTTTCAATTTTTAAATAATTTTATAATTTCCCAATAGATTTTGTCTATGAATAAAAAAGAAAGAAAAGAACAAAGTGTTTACAATAATTATCAAGGCAAAGTTGATTATAACACACATTTCTTTGTAGTGTCATTATTCTGTCAGTAACATGATTCTGGCCACTACACACATACACACACACACGAAGGCAGTGGGGTTTTTGTTTGTAAACTGCATGGAACCACAAAAAATATCTAGAGACACAAAACAAAAAATGGTTGGTTGGGGTGGGGCAAATGAACAAATCACCATGAACAACTATCAGCTTAAGAAGGTAGACAGATCAGAAGGAAAAAGAAACAAAATTATAAAATAACCAGAAGGCAAAGATATAAAATGACACCAATAAGTCCTTACATATCAATAATCACCTGGATTAAGCTCATAAGCAAAAGGCACAGAGCAGGTAGACAAATTTGTTTTTTAAGGACCCAACTACATGCTGCCTACAGGAGATTCATTTCAGCTCTAAAGACACACAGGTTCAAAATAAAGGGATGGAAGATAATATTCTAAGTAAACAGAAACCTAAAGAAAGCAGGTGTAGCCATATCAGACAAAATAGACTTCACGCCAAAAATGGTTACAAGAGACAAAGAAGGTCATTATATAATGATAACGCAGTCAATACATCAAGAGGATATAACAGCTTCAAGGATCTATCCTTCCAATACCAAAACATGCAAGTACTAACAAATACTAGGGGACAGATATACAATAAACAACAATATAGTAGGGGACTTCAATATCACATTATCAGAAATGGATAAATTAATCAGAAAGTCAACAAGGAAACGTGGGAATTGAGCCATATTTGAGAACAAATTGACTTAACAGACATACAAAGAACATTCCATCCAACAGCAGCAGAATACACATTCTTCTGCATTTGGAACATTCTCCAGCATAGATCATGACAAGACACAAAACAAATAAGCAAGTTTAAGAAGACTGAAATCATACCAACTATCTTCTTTTACTGCAATGGTATGGAACTAGAAATGAACAAGAAGAGAGATCTACAAATATGTGGAAACCAAACAACACTCTGAACAACCAATGGGTCAAAGGATAAATTAAAAGGGAAATAAGAATTATCTCAAAACCAGTAGAAATGGAAATACAGCATATCAAATCTTGTGGAATGCAGCAAAAACAGTTCTGAGAGGAAAGTTTATAGCAATAAGTACATATATTAAGAACCTAGAAAAGTCTAAAAAAAAACACCAATCTAAATCTACTAGTACACTTTGAGGAACTAGATGAACAACAAATTAAGCACAACGTAGAAAGGAAATAAAAATCAGAGTGAAAATAAAATAGAGACCAGAAAAACAATAGAAAGGATCAACAAAACTAAAAGCTGGATCTTCCAAAAAAAAAAAGACAAACCTTTATTACTTATTAGGGAAACAGAAGACTCAAATAAATTATATTAGAAATGAAAGAGGAGACATTACAACTGGTACTACAACTATTCATAAGAACATAAGAAATTACTGTCAACAATTATATGGCAACAAATTACATAATTTAGAAGAAATGGTAAAATTTCTTTCCTAGCAAGACTGAATCAGGATGAAATAGAACATCTGAACAGACCAATAAAGACTAAAGAGATTCGATCAGTAATCAAAAAATTCCCAACACACACACACACACACCAGGACAAGATGGCTTCACTGGTGCATTCTATCAAATATTTGAAGAAGAATTAACACCAAGCTTCTTCAAATGCTTCCAAAATATCAGGGAGAACACTTCCAAAGTCATTCTACAAGGCCATCACTACCTTGATACCAAAACCAAATAAGGATGAATATAGGTGCAAAAATTCTCAAAATATTAGCAAACTGAATTCAAGAACACATTAAAAGAATTATATACCAAGACCAACTGAATTTATCTCTGGATGCTAGGATGAATATAGATGCAAAAATTCTCAAAATATTAGCAAACTGAATTCAGGAACACATTAAAAGAATTATACACCAAGACCAATTGAGATTTATCTCTGGATGCTAGGAGAGTTCAATATACGTAAATCAATAAATGTAATATATCACATAAATAAAATTAAAGATAAAAATCACATGATCATCTCAATAAATGCAGAAAACATCTGATAAAATACAGCATCCTTTCATGATAAAGACCCTTAAACTATAGGGCATAGAAGGAACATACTTCAACATAATAAAGGTCATGTGCAACAAACCCAGAGCAAACATTATACTCAATGTAAAAAAAACCTGAAACTTTTCCTGTAGGATCAGGAACAAGAAAAGGATGCCCACTCCCCTATTCAATACTCCTATTCAATATAGGAGGTCCTAGCTAGATCATTTAGGCAAGACAAAGAAATAAAAGATGTTCAAATTGGAAAGGAAAAAGTAAATTGTTCGTATTTGCTGGTATGGTTTTGTAAATAGAAAACCCCAAAGAGTCAACCAAAAAAAGTGTTGGAACTAATTAGTAAATTTTCAGGATAAAAAAACAACGGCGTACAGAAATCACTGGTATTCCTTTACACTAATGATGAAACATCTGAAAAAGAAAATATCCCATGTACAATAGCATCAAAAACAATAAAACAGAAATAAATTTAACCAAGAAAGTGAAAGATTTATAGACTAGAAACTGTGACTGCTGAAAGATAGCAAAGACAACATAAACCAATGGAGAACCCATGTTCATGAATCAGAAGAATTAACATTATTAAGATATCCTTACCACTCAAAACCTATCAATGCAATTTCTATCAAAATTCCAATGGAATTTTTCACAGAAATCTAATTTCTATGTATTTCTCCAAAGAAAATGAAAACACTGACTCAGAAAGGTATGTGCACCCCCATATTCACTGAAGCACTATAAGAGCCAAAATATGAAAACCTAAGTGTCCATCTAGGGATGAGTGGATTTTTAAAACTGTGATGTATATATGCACAATAGAATATTATTTGTCCATAAAAAAGAAATCTTGCCACTTGTGACAACCTGGGTGGACCCTAAAAGCATTAGGTTAAGTGAAATAAATCAGAAAGATAAATAACATATGATCTCACCTACGTGTGAAATCTAAAAGTTGCTCATGCCATTATCTCAAATAGATTAATTTGCTTATTATTTAACTTCAGTTATAGAAAGCATATGACCAATCCTTTCACAAAAAGTAGAAAGCATAATAACCCTACATGCTGAGTGTGTTAGCTGGCCAGCAATACCCCCCATTGCAGGGAGAGGAATCACTGTAGAATTGAATGAACAATTCCATCCAAGAACACCTACATAATCTTTTCTTCATTTACCTTGTTGTTGTTGTTGTTGTTTTTAAATAGTCTAGAGTAAAACATTTAGAATCACTTAAGGTTATTTTTAACTTATAAACTTGAAGGGGAAGAATTTGTAGTGCTTTGGCTAAATAAAAAAATAATTAGAAAGAACCATCTCATTTTCCCTAATTGACTACCAAGTTTTGCCCCTTTAATTTTTAAAAGCCCATCTCCTCATAAGGATCTTCTGGTTGATCAGTTTTATGATACTTAATCCAGAAAATAAAGAGCTCTTTGATGGTTTTGCTTTCCCTTTTAGGCAAAGGAGGAAACTTCCAAGCCAAAAGCTGATGAAAAACAAACAAGTTAAAGTTCACACTATTTGGTAAGTTGGATGTTTGTTGCAAATGAGGGCAAACCTTCTACCAATCAATGTGGTATAGGTGAGAGAAACTAAGTCTGTTTCTTGAGTATTTCATGTTCTCAACTATTGGCATGAAATGCACATTGCAAAATCTATAGAGTAATTCTCTGAAAAGCACTAAATGGGATGATTGTGCTATTGGAATGTTAAACAATCTTATAATAAGAGCTCTTTAAAGTATTAGGCCAGGCTCTTGAAGAAAATGACCATCTAAGTCTGGTTGACTCTTTGAAACCCAATTGCTCATAATTTTGCAGATTACTGTGGCAAAGCAAAATTAGCATGTTGTAATACCTCTTATAGTAAAATGCCCTATGTTATTGATTCCAAGACATGATGGGTGTGGAGAAGTACCCGTTAAGGTCTGGTGGAAAGTACAGGGTTTTTGGAACCAAGGGCAAAGGAAAAGATTGACTACTTTTGGCCAAATACTATGTTTGATTATACATTATGATGACTCACGAGCTTGTATTGATGAGGGAATCTGAGATCTATCTTGAGAGCTGGACCCTTAACTTGAGAAAGAAGAAATGTTATTATAAAGTATGAAAGCTTATAATTGCTTGCCAAACAGAGCCTAAAGGAAATAAAAATATAGATTTCTCTCACCATGTTCCACTTTTAGTTCCCATGATGAGGGAGGTATGCTGATAAGCACTACTCTTAAAGAATCCCTCCAAAATTTAAAAAAATTCTATGTATAATCCACTTTCATATTCACTTATAGGAAATCCCTTCTTGTTTATATATATGCTTTTGCTAAATGTTACATTTATTATGCCTTGTAACAACAACAAAAATTACATACCAAAGTGGTTCACTGGATTTTTGTCTGAATTTTTCAAGGTATCTACATATAAAATCTTCAGCTGGTGGTTGGTGACTTCTGAAGAACAAAAGGCTTTGACAACAAATTTTTCTGGGTGGCTTCTAGGCAGTGATCTTTGCCGAGTGTGTTGACATCGTAAACATTGGTTTGTTATTCTTTTCCCAGAAAGAAATTGAATTTGTCTGGTTCACCTGTGCTATTGTACTGAGTATTGATAAACTTTGAATTTTTAAAAATTGCCTTCAGTTGGGAGAGAAAGGAACTTTATATTTCTAAGAGATATATTTGATAGTTTCTTAAAGCAACACATACACACACACACACACAAAACAACAACAGGAAAAACCTTTGCAAAATTTTGCACATTCTACACACAGTGCCTGTAAATCTCATTAGTATTTTTGGTTTGCACTTAATTTGTTGTTATTGTTAGCATTTGGAAAACAATGCTGTAAACATTCGCCAATGTTCTGATTTCTCGTTACCCCTTTCCTCTTGGGCTTTTGAACTGTATTTGATGTTTCTCTGGGTTAATGGTTATAAGCCCATTAAATATTGTACATCGGGCACATATCTCCTCTTGGGCTGCTAATAATAAATTGATAGGTAACCTGGACAGACCAGGAAGCACTGCACCTCTTTTCAGGTTAAACCATTTGCCAGAGGTTAGGACTTAGGCACCTTATAGCCACGCAAAACACACTGAGACTTGAATCAAGTCAGAAGAGCAAGATAAAGACTATATTTCACTGCACAGCAAGTTCCAAGAATAAAATCTACTGAGAATATTCCTATGGCTTGAACTCTGTTGGTTTACTATGTTAAGCTGTGCTTCCACTCACTCTATATAAAATCTGAGCAGCAGTTGTTTGCTTAGTCTGTTGCACTGTATAGCACCTGGCTTCATGGGAAGTTAGGTTTACCAAATACAAAACCGAACTTCGGCTTTAAAAAAAGAAATCTGGAATTTAAATATTTGCTCCCTTCCCCCACAGAAACTTAAGAACTAGGCTCTGTTGTCCTGCAACTTCAAATGGTTTCTTAGATCTTTCTGAAAGAATTGCTTATGAACATAGCACTGAGGTCATCGATGAGATTTTGATAAATATTTAATTTAATCTTTACTTCCCGGTAGTGAATGCAGGAAAAGATATCAGGTACATATCATACACTGATTTGGAATTTCTTATTTCAGAGAGCACAGCCTTCATTAGCCTATGTGTGAAGGTTTTATTTATTAGGACTTAGCTGACTTCACTAAATATATCATCACCAATACTGTCTAATAAGGGGGAGAGACACAAAAACAATAACACTGCTTATAATGCACGTCAAATTTTGTTAAGACCCTCTATTAAATTCTCTTTAAAAATCATGCAGTACCTATGGGATTTCAAGCTTCACCCACTTTAAATGCTATGTCTGTCCCATCAGAGAGACAGGGCATTTTTCTATTATTCTACGTCTGGGAAATATAAGCCAGTGTTATGGTGACTGAACAGACCTCTTCAAGGCACTGACAAGAAAATACAACACATGTTTCCTGAGGGATTTTAACTATGTATCTAATTCTTCCATTTGGGTAGTACAAAGTGGGTTTTTTTGTTTGTTCAAAAAGGTAAAACCTTGGACATTGACAGATGTGTTTGCAAGGATGTGGCTGCAGTATTATTAACTTGATGCATATATAGTATTTTTAAACAACATACCAAAATCCAGAGATTTAAGAAATGCCTGTAAAAGTAAACCTTTAAGGTACTCTGACTATGCTTTTTTGTTTATTAGAAATGTCTTCAAGAGTTGGGTGTTTGCTGGTAATTAATAATGGCTTGAGTCAGCTTCAGCATCCAAAGCAGTCCTTTTTACCCATCTAATTAGGAGGAAATAATGGCAAATATCTGCTTACAGGTAAATTATAACCTTTTATTACCTAACAGGTTTTGCACATTATTGTGGCAATATTGTGTCCATTTAGGAAATGGACTTCTCCAAAAGCAATGGAAAGTAGTTTCCTCAGGTGACCAAACTGAAGATCACTATTGCCATGTTTCATATTTCATTAATCAAGATGTAAAATACAATTAAAAATATTTTACATTCAAATCTTGGCTTTGTATGTTTTTGGACAGAAAATACCTGGGGTAGAAATTACCAGTGATTTCTGTTTCTATTTCCCAAAGCATTAAACCATGCAATATGTTTACAAGTGGAATTGTAAATGCATTTAGGTCCAGAAAAGTCACTGTTCCTCGTGTATGAGAACACATTTTGACATTTTCCCTATCACATTCCTTTATCTTGAAAATTCTGCAGTACATTCAAAACCTCATAAAAGACTTCTCACTTAGAGGAATATAAACAAATATTTTCAGTTTCACAATACATTGTCATTTACAGGAGACTCTGCAATGACTTATTGGCAATAACTGGCAATAATGAGTAATTCAGGAATTGTAAACTAGGCCAAATAACGGGCAGGGCGGGGAAGAAGCACCTACCTAAGGATCAACAGCTCTCAGGTTCAACTTCAAGTGACAGGTTCCTTCTCTAGACCTGAAAGTACTCTGTGTTTCAGAAGGGACACTATCAGTCAGGATCCCTGAGGAGTAGATGACACTCAAATTAGCATTACTTGAGGAGGGTGTCATACAAGGTGTTGTTTTGTTTTTAAATGAAGGCAGGACAGGGATGTATGGAAACCACAGGAACAGCCAAGACTAGTAAAAGCCAGGCTACCACTTCTCCCCTCATCTTGAGGGGTTGAGAAGGAAGCAGTTGCTAGAACGCAGAGATGGGGAAGGCTCAGTGGGCAAAGCGGCCACCTCCAGAGCAGAGACCTTCAGTGAAGGCCAGCCTGAGGCAGCTTGAAGGGACCTAGGGGAGTACACCCACCACCTCTCTCCCACCCCAGCTCCAATCTGCCCTCCTGGAGACTGACTATAAGCCGGAGGGCACAGAAGCCTGAGGAGATGGCCCCACATTCGCCCCAGGGCATGGGTAAAGAAGAGACGGTAGAAGCAGATCAGACATCCCAGCTTTAATTGAGTGTGTCTATTTACTGTGTATTCCATATATACACACAGATGCAAACTTAATCTTTTTAAAACACAGTATCTAACAGGTAGACACAAATGGTCACTGTCAGTAATTCCCCCTGTTCACAGTGTTCCAAGGAGACTAACAAAACAGTTTCTGAATGACAAACATGGGAGGGAAGGGTTTGGAGACTGTGGGGCTTAAGTATAAAATAAAAAATAAGAATAAGGTACTTTACTCCTCAATAGTGAGGAACCCGCCACTTGGGTTTACATTGCAGGCAACACCTGTAAATGAGAGACACAATAGAAATAACCCATTGATGGAAAAATTAACAGCCAAGCTTTTCACAGGACCGGTCAAATGAGTAAGAAGTTACAGAAAAAGGAGGTGTCTTCAGGGGGGAGCCCAAACAGCCATCTCTAGGTTGAAGGTATTCACATTCAACAAAATTTAGGTGATTAGAGATCACAGGAACCAACCAGGAAATGGATTGTTAAAGCAGTTCAAGATTTTGGTTTTGGAGCCACACTCTGATTTTATCAAAATTCTTATCCATCCAACGTATGTTTTCCTCAATGGTTTCAATTGTTTGTTGGACACAACGGAGCTGAGAACCATTTTCTTTCAAAGAGCTGAAGAATCCTTTTACCTTGTGAGAAAAAAAAAAAGTTTTTAAAATTTTGCTTTATTACATTATACAAGTCCAGGCTCGTTAAAAGAAATCTGAAGCCAAAATTCCAGCATTTGTCAAAATTCTATACGGAAGGCAGTGCCAGGTGTCTGGATACGATTATGTACACAAACTTAAGCTGTATGAAATGAGCTCATGCCTCATGATGTCAAGTTTTGTGTGTTTTTTTCTCTGCAGTTTTTTAGTTTGTTCACAGTTGCCAGATTCTAAAAGACTTCACTGTTTACCACTTTATAATTAAGGTTTAATTGAGTGTGTCTGTTTAATGTGTATTCTGTTATAGACACACAGATGCTAACTTAATTTTTTAAAAGGTATCTAAAAAGCAGAATGTGCAGAGTGTCTTCTTTGCCAAGCAAAACAGTTGCAACCACATAAGTGTAGTCTTTCTCCACGGACCTGGCCTTGTGTGTTATTATAGAAACACTGTGGGGAATGGGGTTCTTAGCAAGTTATGGTGGTAATACCCCAAACTTTGCCAACTTTTTATCTTAATCCACAATTCAGGTATTGTTCCCTTAAGATAAAATCCATACAAAGATCCCCATGGTTTTAAAGTGATAAGAAACTCTTGGCTATCTCCATGAAAATGTATTTTTGTTGTTTCATCACTGGGTATCTGAACCCCTTTAAGCTCACAGGAGGAATAGGCCGGCTTTGCCACACCATTGATCATTGTGCTACTCTGTTTCACCTTAAAGGGTTCTTAACCTTTTCCCATAAATTTTCACAGCGTTAATCCGTCCATTTTTGATTTTGCAGACAAAAAGCAAGTCTGGGCCAAGATGTACTGTTTATTCAGCATGGATTCCAGACAGTTAATTCCTTAAGAAAAAAAACAACAAAAAAAAACACCCCCCATGCCATAATATCATGAATTTGAAAATAAGAGGGAGGTCAGAAGAGGTTTTTAAAATTTCAATTTTAAATGATGCAAGGTTGTTTTAAAATTATCCCAGTGTAACTTTTCAATGAGCTTAGAGGCATGCCCTCCTGTTGCAGCAGCCTTGAAAACACTGCTTCTCTGTCCCAAGTTGCAACTCAGCCTTCTTTCCCTCTGAACTCAAGATTAATTGATATTCAGCTAAAAAATCACTCTGGGCACTCCTCAACAGTCACACCTCATTGACAGTCCTACCCCCTGGCTCAACCATCTGAACCTGAAGGAGCCCGTCACGATAACACCACTAAAGGACACCTACAAGACTGGCAACAAAACCGGTTTTAACACTTGCTCTTCAATTTTTTTCCGACGCCCCACGTCTCTCTCCTATATGATCTGATTTGGGAAACGCAGCCTGTCATCTGAGTATGTGGTTCAAACCTGCCTCCTTGAGAACATTTTCTGTGCAACAAGCAGCATGACACAAGGGTAGAAAAACGCGTTTATCCTAACTTGTTGGACCTTGAGCAAATGATTTCACTCGTCTGGGACTGTCTCCTCATTTGTTAAATGCGGGTCATGTCTCCATTGCAGAGGATGTGGTTACAGACTGTGGTAAGGTGCAGAACCTAACACCCAGCTGTGTCAAGGCTTCAACCGCATCCATTCATTCATACCTATTTACATGGGTACTTATTCATCCCTTGCCTTCGTTACTGTGCTAGAACTGAGGATGTGGCTGTGAATTGAGCAAGCACCCTATGCTCAGGGAGCTGACAGTTTCCCTGGAAGACAGGCAGTAAACTTTGATTACTATAAACTGTGAAATAAACTAGGGCGGTGGTCGGCAAACTGCGGCTCACGAGCCACATGCGGCTCTTCCACAACATACCACATGCGGGCGCGCACGTACAGTGCGATTGAAACTTCGTGGCCCGTGCGCTGAAGTCATTTTTTGGCTCTCAAAAAGAAATTTCAATCGTCGTACTGTTGACATTTGGCTCTGTTGACTAATGAGTTTGCCGACCACTGAACTAGGGCTATGACAGTAACTGTGGAGGGGGTGGCCTGCTACACGCAGAGTGGTCTGGAAAGGTGACCCTTGAGCTGGAACCTCTAAAGGATAAAATGAGCCTTTCCAGTAAAAAGTTGGGGAAAGAGCAAGCCAGGCAGAGAAGACAATGCAGAGCCTTTGAGATCAGAGAAATAGCTGGTGGCCCAGGAGCAGGGGGAGGCCGAGTGCCTGGAGTATTGAGAGAGAGTGAACAAGGAGAGCAAGTGAGAACTGGCTGGAGTGGTGGACAGGAGTCAGCTCATCCCAGTTTGGGCACACAGGAAAGAGAGATTTGGGATTTATTGCAAGAACAATAGGTGGGGTTACAAGAAGGGGGTCAATTCAGTTTTAAATGTGGAAAGTGGTTTGGTTAATGGCAAGTGGCAGGAGGGAGGCCAGTTAGGAGGCGATCACTATAGACCAGACTAAAAATAAATAAGCAAAGCTTGGATGGGGTAAGTGGCAGAGAGAAGCACAGAGATATGATGCATATGCCACAGACAGGGCTGACAGGCCTCGGAGATGGATTAGATGTGAGGAAAAGAAGGGCTCAGGAGGACTCCTATGTTTTAAAAGGCAGGAGGATGTTCTCTATTATGACAGGATCTCAGGCTTCTTCATTTCCATGGCCTACCTCAGTTTGTGCACCTGATGTTTCCTATGCACACAACCCTCTCCTCCTAGATACCTGCATTTCCTTTAATGTCCACTGAAACGTCTCCGAATCATCCTATAAAACACAGCACCACTTGCCACCCCAGGCACTCTCTATCCTTACCTGACAAGGTCATTTGTCTGTAATTGTCTCATTCCCCCGGGAGAATTTAAGCTCCATGAGAGCAAGGGCTTTGTCTATTCTGTTCATCTTCATTCCCTAGAACCCCAAACCAAGCCTGCCAGATAGTAAGAGTAGGACGTCTTGAATGAATTAATGAGAAAACAAATAAACAAGTGAGTGAATAGAATATTTTGTTGCCACAGATCTGGTCTATGGACAGCTATCTAGCCAGTTCCAGCCTGTGGACAACTCTCTGGTCATCACATAGAACACCTCTGCTGTAGTCCTCAGTGGAGGTCAAGCTTGAGATATTATGTGCAAGTAAACTGTGCAAGCCCGGGTGAGGCTGGAGACGTGACATTTCTTTTGCATATTCAAAGCACGCTTCCTATATCCAGCTGGATCATGTTGTAACCAGACCACATATGAAACTATTCCTTAAAAAATTAGTATTTGGAGAGAAACCAAGATGGCGGCATAGGTAAGCACCTAAACTGCTGCCTTGCACAACAATTTCAAAACTACAACTAAAAGACAGAAGAGACACCATCCAGAACCACAGGAAAGCTGGCTGAGTGGAAATTCTACAACTAGAAGGAGAGAGAAAAGCTCACGGAGAATTGGAGGAATGGCAAAGGGTTGAGGTACGGCAAAGGGTCTTTGTGCGCGCAGAGAGGAAGGGCGGCTGAGAGCCTGGCTGACTTTCTCTGGAAAGAGGGGGAAGGAAGCCTCCGACTGCACTGAACCCCAGTTCCGGGTGAAACCCCGTGGACCCAGGCTCATACATGGGGAGTCTGGACTGTCAGGTAGAGAGAAAGGCACTCGGAGGGGGAGCCGCGGCGGGCAGGGGTCTGTAGGCGCGCACGCACTAGTGCGCACAAAGACTGTGGAGGTTGCCACAGACTTTCCCTAGCAGAAGGGAGTCAGAAGCTCCTGACAGCACTGAACCCCAGTTCTGACTGCACTGATCACCAGTTCCAGGTAAGCCCCTGGGGATCCACGCTCTTACAGGGAGAATCTGGACTATCAGGCGGAAACTCGGGAGCCGGGAAAGGCAGAGGTCTGGAGGTGCTCATGCAAGGGCAGGGCTGACAGGAAGCCAAGACTGTCTGCTCGGCCCTGAGACTCCACCCCGAGACTCCACCCCATCCAAGCTGAGCACAGAGGTTTTTGCAATTTGGCAAGTCTAATCCTATAAGGCTGTCTCCAGCACCGAACTTCTCCCAGCATAGACACAGCTGATCCTCACAGCCAACTGGCCTGGAGGTCAATTCCTCCCAGTGATACCAACAACAATCAAGACTTAACTACAAGGCTGTACACACAGTCCGCAAAGGGGTGCACCAAGGGTGTTCACCTCAGGTAACTGGGAGGCCGACCCACTGGGCCATATAGGAAACCTAGCACACAAAGCTACCCTACCAACTCAGGGAAGCAGCAAAAATGTGGAGACAAAGAAACAGATCACAAATGAAAGAAATAGAGGAAAACAAACGACTGGATATAGAATTCAAAACCATGGTTATAAAGCTTTTCAAGAATATCCTAGAAAAGGCCGATAAATATAACGAGGCCCTCGAAGATATGAAAAAGGACCAACTAGAAATTAAACATACACTGACAAATAAAAAATATTATACAGAGACCCAACAACAGATTAGAGGAACGCAAGAATCAAGTCAAAGAACTGAAATACAAAGAAGCAAAAAACACTCAACCGGAAAAGCAAAAAGAAAAAAGAATCCAAAAGTTGAAGATAGTGTAAGAAGCCTCTGGGACAACTTCAAGCATACCAATATCAGAATTATGGGGGTGCCAGAAGAAGAGAGAGAGCAAGATACTGAAAACCTATTTGAAGAAATAATGACCGAAAACTTCCCCCACCTGGTGAAAGAAATAGACTTACAAGTCCAGGAAGCGCACAGAACCCCAAACAAGAGGAATCCAAAGAGGACCACACCAAGACACATCATAATTTAAATGCCAAGAGCAAAAGACAAAGAGGAAATATTAAAAGCAGCAAGAGAAAAAGAGTTAATTACCTACAATGGAGCACCCATACAACTGTCAGCTGATTTCTCAACAGAAACTATGCAGGCCAGATGGGAGTGGCAAGAAATATTCAAAGTGATGAATAGCAAGAACCTACAACCAAGATTACTCTACCCAGCAAAGCTATCATTCAGAATTGAAGGGCAGATAAAGAGCTTCACAGATAAGAAAAAGCTAAAGGAGTTCATCACCACCAAACCAGTATTATATGAAATGCTGAAAGGTATTCTTTAAGAAGAGGAAGAAGAAAAAAGTAAAGATAAAAATTATGAACAACAAATACATATTTATCAACAAGTGAACCTAAAAATCAAGTGAATTAAAAATCTGATGAACAGAATAAACTGGTGAATATAATAGAATCAGGGGCATAGAAAGGAGTGGACTGATAATTCTCAGGGGGAAGGGGTATGGGGGGGGTGCAAGAAGAGACTGGACAAAAATCATACAACTATGGATGAGGACAGTGGCGGGGAGGTAAGGGCAGAAGGTGGGGTAGAAACCGGATGGAGGAGAGCTATGGGGGGAAAAAGGAGAAACAATTGTAATAATCTGAATAAAGATTTGTTAAATTAAAAAAAATAGATCAAGAAGACCTTATAAGCTGTGTTAGGCATTTGACGTAATATAGCGCAGTCATTTCCAGAATGGATAAGAAGATGTATTGGGGTATGAGAAGAAAATATGAGAACTATCATCTATATTTTGTCTCATTCTTTTAAAAATCTGTATGTCTTATACATTTTTATAATGTATGTGAGTGATTAGTACAGTGGCACTACCATAGCACATGCTTACAATCCTATCTAATAAAAGAATAATATGCAAAAATAGATAAATGAGCTCATAAAAAAATTAATATTTGGCACACAGATCTTATCTAAACGCAGCTTAGTTTTGAAACCACGTAAAGTTTGTTCTACGACCTTACTATAGGAAACGTTATCATAGAAGGGACACCACAAAAAACCCATTGATCCGATTCCTCAGAGTTTAAGACTCAGAAAAAAGTACACTTTTGTAGTTCCCTCTTACTGGACAATGAGGATAACTCCCACTGTTTTCTCATTTCTCCTTGACTGCTAGGAAGCTGTGATAAAGTTAGAGTTCAAGTGCAATAAATTATCCTCTGCATAAATTCTTCAGACAGTTACCTCTTTCTGTCCATTATGCAGCTTTTTGTTCGTTATTTGAACATTTATTTTATACCTGGACCTTACAAGTTGCCTAAAATTCTTTCTGAAAAGTAGATGGCATATAAATAAGTAGCAGGAAATCAGGAACCTGGAAGTGGAGAACCTGGATTCCAGACCTGCCTCTTTAATAATGGCTGGATGATCCCTTCAGTTATTTATACTTCCAACGATCACTTTTATCATCCCAAACAGGGATTCCGTATCTAAAGTAGCCTTTAAGCTCTAACCTTCGTAATGGCCAGGCTTAGGACTTCATGTGTTTGGGAAGAGGCACAGTTTTTACTAGTTCATTCATAACTGATTTTTGTTTATGTTAACAACACTAGAGCACCAAAAGGAACATCTACTAAGTGTCAAGATTCATTGCTAACTCATCACACCTTAAAATATTTTGTCTACCCCATACTTATTAGCTAATTATCACTTAAGCTAAAAAAATACGGGTTTTTTTTTTTTTTTTTTTTTTACCTCTTCAAGCCGTGCTCTTGTGGAGAACTGATTTGTTGTTCCCATCACCATGCGGGCTATGGAAGGCGAGCCAAGGCCAAACCTAGAAATGGAAACTGTCGCATTATATTGTGAAATATTCATTCTTTCAACATATATTTCTAAGTGCCCCTTATAGCATTTAAGTAAAAACTGGATAGGCATAGAAAACATAGACATGATCCCTGCCCTCCAATGGATTAAGATCTAGTTGCAAAAAATAGACACCAACAGGTGAATAAAAGATGAAGTACCCAAAAGAAAATGATAGAGGTAGTGATGCTACACAAGTTAGACAAGGACAGATGCAAGTCAGCAACGGTGCTGAGCGGGAGACTTCTAATAGGTCAGTGGGTGCAGGAAGGGATTATTCCAGATGGAATAGAAAACCTGACTATCCAGATTGATGGGCTAGCAACGAATTAAGAGTTTTGTATTGTCTAAGGATATTGTAAGGGCCTCTACTTTCTAGCTTCAGTCTAAAACCCCCTTTGGATGACCACTGTTGTTTTACAAACAAATTTAAAAAAAAACAGCTGGGTTGAGGAACTTCCCTAGGCACAGCACAATCTTTGGCACTACTTACTTTTGTATAAGTTTATTCCAGTTGTCCCTCAGAAACTGCCAGGCCAGTGGATATCCCACTGGGTTTCTGCCAATAGAGTGAAGAATATCTGGAAACTCTTGAGTTTTTATTACATCTCCCTTAAGACTTTGGTCTAGTAACCTAGAATGATTAAGAGAAGAAATGTTAGCAATGAATATGCCCTGGAAAAGTTATGAAAAAGTTATTCCATGAAATAATTTAAAGCCAGTCTGCCAATAACAAAGACCGAAAAGATAAATAGGTAACGAGAGCCCTGGTAAACTTGCTATAGCTATGTAACAATAAAACTGACACACAGTATTCACAATACACACTCTCACATATACTCTCATTTTCTCATAAGAGGAGCTAAGAAAGTATATGTTTCTAAATTTGTTATTTTAAAGATACACAAATACATGCTCCTTTAAATATTTTTCATGACACCTGCTTCTCTCTAATTATTTACCACTGGAGGCCCGGTGCATGAATTGGTGCATGGGCAGGGTCCCTAGGCCTGGCCGGCGATCAGGGCCCATCAGGGCCGGGCCCATTAGGGCCTGCTAGCCAGGGGAGGGGGGTGCGGGGGAGGAGGGACAGAGAGAGGGAGCATGGGCCAATCGGGGCCTGCCAGCCGGGGGTGAAGAATGGGGCATGGGAGGTTGGCCGGCTCAGGAGGTTGGCCACCAGCCCCAAGTAGGGAGCCAGCCCTCAGCTCTGCTGGGAAAGGGGCCTCATCCACAGCACCCTCCTCCCCGGTTCCCCGTCCTAGCCCAGGGCCCTAAAGCCCCAGCGGGGTCAGGAAAGGAGGTGACGGTCACCAGGCCAGGCGTGGAAGAAATGGACGCAGGTGACCCACCACTGCATGGTTCCCAGCCTCCCCCTCCTCCTTCCCTCATCGCCGTGCCACCACTGTGGCAGGCAGGCAGCAGGCCGATTGGGGCCTGCCAGCCAGGAGGGAGGGATGGGGTGTGAGAGGTTGGCTGCCGGCCCCAAGGAGGGAGCTAGCCCTTGGCCCCCCTGGGAAAGGGGCCATGTCTGCCACCACCCACCCCCAGTTCCCTGTCCTAGCCTGGGGCCAAAGGCCCCGGCGGGGTCAGGAGAGGAGGTGATGGTCACTGGGCCAGGCACGAAAGGAATGAGTGCCAGACGCTGAGGCCACCAGCCGGCCGCGGGAGGTTGGCTGTGGGAGTGAACTGACCATCAGGGGCAGCTCCTGCATTGAGCGTCTTCCCCCTGGTGGTCAGTACATGTCATAGCGACTGGTAGACCAGCTGTTCTGGTCCTTTGGTCCTAATAGTCACTTAGGCTTATATATATACACACACACACACACACACACACACACACACACACACACATACAGGGGTCCTCAAACTTTTTAAACGGGGGGCCAGTTCACTGTCCCTCAGACCGTTGGAGGGCCGGACTATAGTTTAAAAAAAAAACTATGAACAAATTCCTATGCGTACTGCAGGCCCGGGACGAGTCGGCTGCTAAGCAGGACAGGCAGCGGCACCCGGCAGGCCAGATAAATGTCCTCGGTGGGCCGCGTGTGGCCTGTGGGCCGTAGTTGAGGACAACTGATATAGAAGATACTTGTTAGCTGTCTCCCCACTAATATAAATGTTCCCAGCAGAATAGGCAATTCCTGGTAAAAAGAACAAAAACAGATGCGAGAAGGATCTGATCTAAATTAATTCATACGTGAACACGAAGGAATTACTCACCACTGAAGCTTTTCCTTGTTTTGGCTAATACAGAGGGCAAATTCAATTTGGTTTTTCTCAGTACTGGACAGAGAAGACTGATATTTATGATAGAGAAAATCCCATCCTTCAGTGGTCTGGGCCCCCACAGCAAACACTGCCAACGTCACATCATTGGGCAGCCTGTGGGAAAGAGCACATGGGCGAGAGTCGGAGTTGTAGGAACTGTGTTTGAATGCAGAATGGTGACCAATTATGAAGTGATAAATGGCCTCATAATCAGAGAAGCAAGCCTGGAAATCTAAACAAAAATAACCTTTCCTTCAGTTAAATTTTTTGAAAGAGGCAAGAAAAAAATATCTAAAATTCAGTTGTGAGTAGTCTTCTCAAAAATGTTAACATGAAATGACACTTTCACAAGTACCTATGTATCTAACACACTTCAATAACACTGGGTGACTCCCAATAGGTGGTCACTTTTCAAACCAAAAGAAAGAGTTTCAAACTAGATTCAAGATGTAATCCATGAACAAACATTAGAAATCCAATAGGACCACCACTTATAAGCATGTCTTTCTATGGGCTTAATGTTTCCCAGATGGGATTTAATACCCAGATATACCTAAGTATAGTGAGAATCAATTTTCCAAATAGAGGAAGGACTGTACTTAGGCAGCATCAGCAACTACTATGCGCCTCCTGTCAGGGACTTTGGAGACCCAAAGAAACTACTGAGAGTCATCGCCTCTGTTCCTGGCCGTGCAGCTGTCTCAGTTCTGATAGGTTTTGTACCCTTGGCTGCATAAAGTAGGAACTATTCTAATCCCATTCTAACTCTCCAGATATTTGACTTTTGTGCATAGAAGTTCTCTCCTAGCATTACTGCAAGTTGAGAGATACACAGATAAATTTTAAAAAGTAATTTATTTTCCTAAAAAGGGAGGCCAGGGAGACTTTTTGTAGTTGGTTTTGCTCCCAACATGTAGCAGCAATGATAGAAAGGCACCCCTTTCATGAACGAACTAGCTGTTCGCTAAGGACAGACCTCAACTCTCCATCGGTTTCCTTCCACGCTCTGAAGTAGCCTTCTGCCCTCTGCACGCAGGGCTGATACTTGCGCACACAGGCAAGGAGGAGGAGCTGGCTCCGCAGCATTCGCTCTGAGACAGAGCCCTCGTCAGTCCATGTCTGCTTGTCAATGAGGTCCCTCAGCAGCCGGATGAGAAAGCCCTGAGGGAAAGCCACGCTGTCAGCAGTACAGTCCCAGGTCCCCGCATGTTTTATGTAATCCAGTACACTCACTGAGGGGGGATATTTTACAAAATGTAATAACAACTCTTTTATTTCTAAAACCATGCAGTTCTGTTTATATCCTATATAATAAGAGGCTAATATGCAAATTGTCCCCTCGACTGGGAGCTTGACTAGGGGGCGGGGCCAGATGGCCAACCGCCATGTCTCCTCCCAGTCTGGCCGGACCCCACAATGTGCACCAGGCCCCTAGTTTCATTATAAAAGTTGTCAGACACAAGAAATGATGAACTATTTTAGTATTTGCATAACCATCTTTTATAAATATATGTTTATCTACTTAAAATCAAGATAAATTGCCACTTTAAAAAAATAAACTAAGAGAGTTTATATGACTACATTTTGAAGGCAAATTTTACAATGGAACTTCATGACCTTTTGCCAAAAAAAACAACTTTGTACTTCTTCCTCAAGTACCTGAGCCCCAGAAAATCTTAATAGCAGCCATCATAATACAGAAGTAAAATGAATTAAAGGATTTGCAAAAGGAAAGGAATAAGAAATCCATGAAAATTAAGTACGGAGCCTCATAGTCCCATGTCTACTTTTAGTGCTAAAATAAAACCAAATATATTTGCTAGTCAATCCAAATACTGAGTTAATTTTTATTTACTTTTCCTTAATATATACTGATATATATAAATATATATGTATATATATTTATACACACACACACACACACACACACACACACACACGACAGTAAGAATTCTTGCAAACCCATATAAAAGCAAACCACTTAAGGAACCACTCAGTTTATTTCAGGCTTTTACCTTGAATTGAATTTCCACTTCATTCATATCTCTTTTCTCCATTAACTTATACATAGGTATCAGCTCATTCAAACCTTGGAACACAGGCATAATTTCTGTTTCATGCTTCAAGTACAGGGTTAAATTCAAGGCTTTTTCAATTGGTAGCTTTCCAATGCTGGTCAGGAGACACCATGGTGAGAGGCGAGAGAGAACTTAGGAAATCAACTTTTTTGTCTCAAAAAATATTTTAACAATCTACCAGCAAACAATTCAACCAGTTATTAATGCCCCTCACAAATAAGGATCTATTAGTATCTTTTCCATCACAAATAACACAAAACTGGCATGTTTGCACGGTGAAGGGAGTTGCTTAAACACAACCGAGCTAGGGCTAACTTGTGGTTAAGACAAAAAGCAAGGCAGGGTCTGTTCCTCCACAAAACGCTGGACTGTGTGCTGATCTTTGATCGGGATTTTGATCACAGATCCTTCAGGAAGCCTAATCGGAGAGACTGCCACTCAGTTGACATTGTAAGTCTCTGGAGTCAACACATCCTCTTCTCCATCCCAACAGAACAGAACATGGAGAGAAACCCTTCGTTGCAGAGGCTTGACGCTAAAAGCCTCAGAGGTGAGGTGTATGCTCAGAAACACAACACCCTCTGAGATTTAAGGGTTAAGCAGCGTATGCTACAGAGGGGAATATTGTAGGCCTGCAGGAACAGCTGGCTAAGCACCTCTAATTTTATCCCCCATTGCTCCTTTCCACCTCAAGAGGCCCCGATGAGGAAGAACTTGACATTTAGAGCAGAGGACATGGGGTATGAGGAGAATTATAAATTATTCCTTTCTACCTGAGTGATTCCCCTTAGGACTTCTGTTCTGAGGAAGTGTAAGTGTTTGTCTTGCAGACTATTTCCTTAATAACCATTGTCATGGGGCAAAAAATCTGAGTAAACACTCCACAGCTCAAAGGTCATTCGTTGGAGCAGCATTTTATGAGCTGTATTCCATTAAGAGGCTGTGAAGTTCAGGAATCCGAGTGTGGGCAGGAAACCCCTTTAACCCAGGAGGGGAGGAACCAGACCTGGTAAAGCAGGGCCAGGGCCAGAGAAAGCCACAGGACAACTCTTTAGAAACCAGCCAAGGAGCTTCTCCAGGGAGTAGATCTCCTGATTTTCAACACTTTTGCCTCCATGTGATCATAGTTGTTAATGAAAAAGGTTAAAATACAGATGCCTTCCTTCACCTGACTCAGCAGACACAGACAGGAGGTTAACCATACGGCTATAAGCAACCTTGGATTGTGAGAAGAACTTAAGGGAAAACACCCTTCAACTTCTTACTAGCAATCAATCATTTTCATCTTTAGAAATCAAGAATTTGAGTGATAACAGCTGCTTTCAGAAATAAACCAAGACTCTGAAGAGCGTGTATTACCTGACAAGCTGAAATGCATTGTTAATGAGACTGGCCCGATCATTACTGCTGATTGCTGTGTGTGTTCCTTGTAAAAGGCCAGTCAAAGAATCCCATCCATCATCCTCATAATGCACAATATAATAGCCATTCATTCCCACGTTAAATTTGATCCATTCCACCTCTTCTGGGAGGATGAGCACATCTAGAGCAAATAAAATAAATCATAGCTCTATTTTCTCTCTTGACAGATGAAAGTTTTTCTGATCAGAGACTAGACCACAAAACTACAGGCAAGTTAAATATTGAAATGAGTTTCATATTGAACAAGTTTCTTTTAGAAACCAAAAAACAGCATCCCCATCAACAAAAGCCAACACTAGTTTTAGGCACCAATTTCGTGAGATTTATAGATCTATGAGAAGAATGCAGCCATGTTTCACGCCATACAGACGATATAACCCAGCAATGCTAACAAAGTAATGGGGATTTTTCACTCGTAATCCCCTCTCTTTATCGTTACAAAAATCAACTGTTTTAATCTCTATCTGGCAAGATACTGGCCTTTTTTGCAACCAGATAGGATTTTCAACCTATAGTCTTCACTAGAAAATGAAAGCCAGAGATCTGCTGAAGATAAAGGTGGACCTGGTCCTTTTTGTTTTAACCAAGATAAATAGCAAAAGAAAGGTGGTATCTAAATCCTGAACATTTCTATAGTTCCTTCTTACATTAACCTAGTTATTTTCCCCAAAAATTACCTGTTTTTGTCTTCAGCAAAAATCTCTGGGCCGATTCTGATTTGCTGGTGATGAATGTCAATGGAACATGCCACAGGTACCTAAAAGAAAGGAGGATGAATTGCTCATTTGTTGATTCAACTGAACAAGCAGTTATTAAATCACCTATCATGTGCCAGGCATTGGCTAGTTTAAGAAAGAATGGTTCCAAAGCTGCTAAAGACAAGAGATCAAAACTCCCCTATCCTGTTTTTCAGGCACTATTCATCCTTCTCAGGCTCCTTAAGTAGAGTTAAGAATTTGGGCTCAAGCGAGCCCTTAAAGCCTTTACAGTGATTGGCTGGGAGCTCACAGAGCCTAACTTAAAACCGTAACCACCAGTAAGGGCACAAATTGACATCATGTGCCTCCTAAATCATACACGAAGAAGAACACATCACTTCTATGGAATTCCTACTAATGATGCATAACCTGAATCTGATCATGAAGAAACAGCAGAAAACCAAGCTGGAGGACATTCCATAACATAACTGGCCTGTACTCTTAAAAAAATATCAAGGTCAAAAAAGACAAAGATTGAGGAGCAATTTCAGATAAAAAGGACTAAACAAATGTGACAATTAACACAATGTGACCCTAATACTGAATCCTGCCTGAATCAGAATATTTTTTTCTTTTGCTACAAAGACATTATTAGGACAAATGGAAAAATTTAAATAAGGTTTAGATTAGATAACAGCATTTCATCAAATTTATTTCATAATTTTGATAACTGTGCTACAGTTATATAAGTGAATGTTCTTGTCTTTTAGAAAATAACACACTAAAGGATTTTGAGGTAAAGGATTATCATGTCTCCAAATTACTCTCAAACAGGGGAAAGCCATATATATAATATACACACATATATATGGCATATATGAAGAGAGATATAGAGAAAGCATATCTTTACTTAGAGAGAGAAATGTGGTAAGAAGTTAACATATATCGGAGTTAAAAATATATGGGAATTCTTTGCACTCTTCTTACAACTTCTCTATTAAGTGTAAAATTATTTTGAAACAAAACATTTTTAAAATAGTGGCTATCTAGGGCCAGTCAAGCTGCAGTGTGTCATTTCCAGTGATGTCCTTCTGTCCTGTTAATCTGGCAAACAAGTTCCAGGATCCAACTCAGGCTTCCCAAAGAAAAGAAGTGATCTCTCCTAATTCCCAGAAATTGTCATTTCCAGGCACTATGGTAATTTAGTGACAGTTACTTAGATCAGAGCTTATTACAAGCCAATAACTGGACATCAGCATCCCATCAAAGTACAAAACATGATAATTATACATCATCAGCTTTACCAAGATGAACCAAGGTATAGAGCCACCTTCATCCTCCTGGGGAGATGGTGGTGTATAAGTCAACTTCATAGGATAGGCAGATTTGATTGAAACATTTTAGCAATAAAGATAAGGGCACTATTTCAAAAATAAGGTTTTATCCTACAAGGCAGATGTTACCGAAGCAACCAGATGAGTTTTCCTCAGGGCCCCTTACCCAGATTCTGGGCTGCCTTCAGAGCCTTTCATATAGTGCTCTTGCTTCAGGTGGACGTTCCTCCCTTTCACTGTGACAGTTATCAGGGGAAAGCCCTTCTGCAGCGTCCAGGTGTTCATCATGGTTTTCACATCCAGGCCTTCCTGCTGCCAGTGCTGGTGCAAAGAGAAAAACACAGATGCATGACCCACTTAGACCCAACTCAGAAAAGGCAGAACCCGAACTTTTGCTCACAGACGGAGCTGCTGTCAGTGGCCACCTCCCCTGTGAACCTCCTTCTCATCCCTCCTCTGCTCCCAGCCCCTGCCCTGCTCCCTTTCCCACTGTCTCCAACCACAGCACGTGGTCCATGAGAGCATGGACAGTTACTTCTTGTTCTCTTTCTCTGCACGTATGTCTTGAGAAGAGGTGCCATATCTGGTTCTACTGGGCATACCGTGGGCGTGGCCCCGGGCACAAAGTAGGCATGTGCATGAATGAATGAATGAAAGTAGAGAAGGGAAAGCGGCCAGGTGTGCAACACCTACAGAACGATGCTGGCTCTCAGACAAGCAGGTGGGGGAAAGTGTTCAAGAGCCTGTACTTTCAAAGCCCAAAGCGATAACACCCAGATGGCCCACACTCCACAGCAATCATGAACTCAAAAGAGGATATTTTCTTTGATACTGAGAAAAGCTTTTAAGAAATATTTAAAAGTTAGTAAAAGGATAAAACATGCTACAGAACTAATCTACAAACTTCTGAAGAAAGCTGCTTCTAAAAACAAACAAGCCAAGAAAATAAATATATGATGGATGAAATTCTGTTAAATCACCAGACTAATCCATAGCCACCTAGGAAAATAGTCCACAAGTCCAGAGAAGCAGAGATGTAGACTGTTTTGTGATTCAGATTTCTTTTTTTGAATTCTTTATAGCTTATTGGTTAAAAACACAAGTTAGAACTAAATTCAAATCCCAGCTCTGTAATTTACTAACCCCATGTCTTTGGATTTCATATTCACATCTGTAAAAACAGGGGTAATAGTGCCCCACTCATGGGCTGACTGTGAAGGGTAAAGGCGATAATGCACATAAGTGTGGAGCACGTGCTTGACACGGAGTAAGTGCTGAGGAATGCTCACTGCCATTATCAGTTTCCTTCCAAATGAAGAGCTCTGGAAATGATTGACATAGCCTGACTGATAAAGCCCTAACTCTCACAGAAACCTGTCATAAATTCACTGCTTTACCGAGAGTGAAGCTGAAGAAATTAGTATCAGTGAGATGTGTTACCAAAGAAGGCTGTGCGACTCCCTTGTGTAGATAACTTTTTAAAAATTGTAAAAGGCTGTCAGTCTGGTATGGTTTAAATGCAGTCTTATCAAGAGCGAGGGTGATATAATCGAGGACCTCAGAGAGTCTGGCACAGAGCCGACCTTCAAAGGCTGTGGTGGAAAAGAATGCGAAGAGGGGTACCGTGTACAGATGTAAAAACTTACTGAGGATGAAGATGAATGTTGACCCCTAGAGCAAAAGCCCTCCATCCTTTGTGTGCTGTCTGTAGGGCAAATCTAAAAACCGAAAATATACACGTCACTCTCAGGCAGGCCTGTAGAAAACCCTCATGATTCTTCTCAGAGGGATTAAGATGATACAGAAAAAAACAAACACCCAAAATGATAATAAGCCTGTCAATCCCAAACGCAGAGATACACAAAAACATACTCACACTTGCCATACTGTTCCACAGGTCCTCGCTTTTTGTGTTTTTATAACTATATGTCTGGAGATAATGTACAATACCATGTTTAAATGCATCGGCAGTAAGATAATCTCTTAGCATATTCAGAATACAAGATCCCTGAAAAAACACAATATAAATAAGTGTTAACTATACTTCCTCAATCTAATCCACCATCACACTTTATTTTGGAATAATTCTTTTAAAAGTCTCCTTTTCTGGAAAAATTTACTAGGTCCCTTCAAGGTAGAGGTAGTCTCCCTTTCCCTCTGGCTGTAGGGAATGGTGGGGTCACAAAATAGGCAAAGCCTGGATCCCCAAATGTCTACATGAAGTACATATCCCTGCCAATAGGACTGGTACTTATTTTATTGAAATACTAGAGGTCTGGTGCATGAAAAATTTGTGCACAGGTAGGGCCCCTAGGCCTGGCCGGCAATCAGGGCCTATCGGCTGGCTGGGGCCTTCCTTCATTCCATGCCACCCCCTGGTGGTCAGTGCATGTCATAGCAAGTGATTGAACTTCCAGTCTCCCGGTCAAACTCCCAAGGGGACACTTAGCATATTAGCCTTTTATATATATAGAAGATAATGACATAACATTATATTAGTTTCAGGTGTACAACATGATTTGGTATTTGCATATATTGCAAAATAATCACAATAAGTCTAGTAAACATTCATTAACACATATAGTTACAAAATTATCTTCTTGTGATGAAGACTTAAGATCTGTTAGCAATTTTCAAATATGCAGTACATTATTAACTACTGTCACCATGCTGTATATTACATCCCATGACTTTTTTTGTTTGTTTTTTGTTTTTTTAAAATATATTTTATTGATTTTTTTACAGAGAGGGAGAGGGATAGAGAGTTAGAAACATTGATGAGAGAGAAACATCAATCAGCTGCCTCCTGCACACCACCTACTGGGGATGTGCCTGCAACCAAGGTACATGCCCTTGACCGGAATCGAACCTGGGACCCTTGAGTCCGCAGGCCGACACTCTATCCACTGAGCCAAACCGGTTAGGACCCATGACGTTTTTATAATTAGAAGTGTATACCTCCTGACTCCCTTCATCTATTTTGCCCAGCTCCCCTCGCCCATCTCTGGCAGCCACCAATTTGTTCTCTATGAGCTTGGTTGTTTTTGTTCTTTTTTTTTTTTTTTCAGATTCCACATACAAGTGAGATCATACAGCATTTATCTCTCACTTATTTCACTTAGCATAAAGCCCTGAAGGTCCACCCATGTCAGAAATGGCAATATTTTCTTTTTATGGCTGAGTAATATTCCATTGTGTATGTGTGTCTGTGTGTGTGTACACACACACACACACACACACACTGAGTGGCTAGATTATTATGATCTCTGAACGCATAATAATCTGGCCACTCAGTGTACTTATGTATAAGGGAAAGCTTGCAAATCTTGATATGTCAAGGGACCAGGAGATAGTGGCCCCCAGCCTCTGGCTAGTAACTCCTCTGCTTCTTTCTAGCTACCCACAATGTAGTTCTTATACATAGAAAAACCTTATTTTAAAACCCCAACTCTGTGGTCAGTCTATACTGAGTGGCCAGATTATTATGCATTCAGAGATCATAATAATCTGGCCACTCAGTGTATACATACTAGAGGCCTGGTGCACAAATTCTGTACAGAGGTAGGGTCCCTAGGCCTGGCTGGCAATCAGGGCCGGCTGGGGCCTTCCTTCCCCCAGCTGCCAGCTGTTGGCTGCTGGCTGGGGCCTTCCTTCATTCCGCGCTCCCCCTGGTGGTCAGTGCATGTCAGGTCGAACTCCTGAGGAGACAATTTGCATATTAGGCTTTTATTATCTATCTATCTATATATAAAAGCCTAAGTGATCGTTAAGACTGGTTGGCCAGTCACTATGATGTGCACAGACCACCAGGAGACAGATGCTCAACACAGGAGCTGCCCCCTGGTGGTCAATGCGCTCCCACAGCCAACCTCCCGCAGCTAGCCAACCTCCCGCGGTCCCACCCCCAGGCTGGCCAGCCCTGATCAGACCTGATTGGACTGGGCTAGACAGCCCTGATCAGCCCCAATCACCAGCCAGGCCAAGGGCCCCCACCCGTGTATGAATTCATGCATTGGGCCTCTAGTATAGGATGTGTGTGTGTGTGTGTGTGTGTGTGTGTGTGTGCGCGCGCATGCGCACGCGCGCGCGCGCGCTACACACCCTTTATCCATTCATCCATCAATGGACATTTAGTTGTTTCCTTATCTTGGCTATAGCAAGTAATGCTGCAGTGTACATGAGAGTGCATATATCTTTAGGTTAGTGTTTTCATTTTCTTTGGATAAATACAAAAAAGTGAAATTACTGGATATGGTAGTTCTAATTTTAATTTTTTGAGGAACCGCTACACTGATTTCCATAGTGGCTGCACCAATGTACATTCCCACCAGTATACAAGGGTTCCCTTTCCTCCAAATCCTTGCCAACATTTATCTTTTTCATAGTAACCATTCTAACAGGTGTGCGGTGATATTTCGTTGTGGTTTTGATTTGCATTTCCCTGATGATTAGTGAAGTTCAGCATCTTTTCAAGTACCTGTTGGCCATCTGTATGTCTTCTTTGTAAAATTTCTATTCAGTTCCTCTGCCCATTTTTTTTAAAAAAAAAGTTTTATTGTTGAAAGTATTACAAATGTCCCATTTTCCCCCCATGGATCCCTTCTAGCCTGAACCCACTCCCCATGCCTGGCCTTCACCACACTATTGTCTGCTCTTTTTAAAATCAGATTGGTTTTGTTACTGAGTTGTATAAGTCTTTTATATATTTTGTATTCTAACCCCTTATTAGATACACGATTTTCATATATTTTTCCCATTCTACATGTGGCCTTTTCATTTTGTTTCTTCTGCTGTGCAGAAGCTTTTTAGTCTATTGTAGTCCCACTTGTTTGTTTTTGCTTTTGTTGCTTGTACTTTTGGTATCAAGTACAAAAAAATATGGCCATGACCCCTGTCAAGGAGCTCTCCCCCTATGTTTTCTTTTAAGATTTTTACATTTAAGTCTTTAATCCATTTTGTGTTACTTTTTGTGAATGGTATAAGATATGGGTCCAGTTTTCCCAACACCATTTATTAAAGAGACTGTCCTTTCCCAATGGTATATTCTTGGCTCCTTTATCATGTTGACCACTTATGTGTACTTTATTTCTGGACTCTCTATTCTGTTCCATTGATCTATGTGTTTGTTTATACCCATTTGATTTTTTTTATCTCCCCTGCACTATTATAAAAACATCCAAGCAAGAAATACTTTTCTGTTTGCGACAAACAAAACAACAACCAAGCACAATGATAAATGACACATTTTCCACCTCAGTGAGAAGACAACAGAAATGGTGACATTGGGAGGGAAAAGTGGAAAAGCAGAAACCTGACCTCATAAAGGAGCCATCACTTAGCTGCAGCCTATGTTGCCAAGGGAAGGAAATACGGGCCCCATGTGACCAGAAGCCTCCCCCCCACCCCCAAGAGAAGCCATAAATCTGGATTTTTATGTAAAATCTCTCAATTATTGAATGTTGGAAACTATTTCCAATTCTGTTATTAAACACGTTGTGCAGTACAATACTTTGCAGTTCAACAATGTAATCCATTCCTAAAGACTTAGAATGTTAAGCTACACAAGGGCAAGAATTTTTGCCTCGAACAAAGTCAATGCTCAATCAAGACCTATTTGTTGAATCTATATATATAAAAGCCTAAGCGACCGTTTGTTTGACCGTTCGACTGGTAGCTATGGTGTGCAGTGACTACCAGAGGGCAGATGCTCCAACCAGTAGGTTAGCTTGCTGCTGGGGTCCGGCCAATGGGGACTGGATGAGATGGGCTGGACATACCCTGGAGCCCTCCTGCAGATCCTCCCCACCCCTGAACATGCACCGATGGGGTCCCTCGGCCTGACCTGCAACCTCTTGCAATCCGGGACCCCTTGGGGGATGTCGGAGAGCTGGTTTCAGCCTGATCCCCACAAGCCAGGCCAAGGGACCCCACCAGTGCACGAATCCATGCATGCACTGGGCCTCTAGTAATAAATAAAAGGCAGAGTTTTGGTAGGCCATGAATTTTTAACTTACAACAGAGTAAATAAAGCATTTACCAAAGTTTAATCTTTAGAATTATGAGACAAATTACAAGTTAGACTTAAATGGGTGAACTCCAGCCAGCTCAGTTCAGAACAGAAGGCAATCAATCTGGATTGCTCCTTATGAAGGGACAGTCACCCCACAACCCTAGCTATAACCTCTCTACCCCAGTATTTATAAATTTTAGTGTCCAAACTGCACCCTTATATCCATTTTTACCTTATCATAAGAAACCTCATCAAACATCTCCCGAATCTGAGCAGGATTCTCCACATGTGTGGACACAGGGTGTGAGGAATTCAATGCGTCCACCTCCATTGCATTAAAACACTTGCCAAGGAAATAATCTTCCTATTGAGAGAGAACAAAGACACATTAGTTATGATTTACATGTAGATGAAAAATATAAAAGGAGGATAGCTTGATCGGGGGCAACAGATTTACACCTCAAATTTCTGGTCCAATATAGTCTATATTTCTAGAATTTACAAAATAAAATAGAATTACTATCTTCTAAAGAGCATCTAAGAAACAATGGTTTTAGGTAAACATTTTAGATTTCCCTCATCTTAAATATTTACTTATCACTTTAGAATAAAGAAAAGTTCATATTAATTTAGAAACAAACCATTATGCCTTTAGCCAAAAAACAAAACAAAACAAGAAACTAAAACGTATAATAATTTCAACATTTCCAATCAGCCTATCTTATTTTAAAGCAAAGAAATTTAGCTTTAAACACATGTAGTTAAAGAAAAATAAAGGAAGAGGACAAATTCCAACTATAACCTGATTATTAAGGCCTATTAACCAATAGAATAATGCACCTACCTAATCATTTTTAAAGACTATGTGGAAACATAGACAAACATTTATGATCTATTATAGTGTAATAATTATAACTATGTATAAATTATGGTATATGAAGATGGATATGAACCATTGAAATCATTATAGAAGAATAAAGAATTTTTTTAACATAAAGTTTACATAGTTTTTAAAAAATTTTACTGATGTGATTTTCGCATGTTAAATACATGACTTTTAAAATAACATATAGAGGTTCCAAAGCATTAATTCTGTGACCCATGAGTCTAGGTTCATATGTAATCAAGTGTGCAAGTTACCTTAAGCATAATTTATTTGATTTGGCAAGTAGAATTCTACTGAAATAGCAATCTGTAGCTAATACTTCAGTGAGCAACCTGATGGTTGGGAAATGATACAGAACAGACAGGCTGTCGTTATTTCTAGTTCTCTGATATTAAAGGAGGACAAAATTTAGTATAATTTTACAACAATCATAGATTCACAATTTATTTGGAAATAAGCATTTGTGATATATATCTTGAAAGTTCACTAGCATTTTGGGAACATAATCCATATATAAACTCCCAAGGAAGTTATTAACCTATGAATTCTGTCATCAAAGCTCAGTAAATATTTTCCAGAAACACTGAACAAAACAACAGATTAACCTAAAATGTAAAAAATAATAAGTAAATACTTCTTACAACTTTCAGTTCTGGATGAGTCACACTGACAGACACAAACTCCATAAACTTGGCAAATCCCTCATTGAGCCAAAGATCATTCCACCATTCCATAGTGACCAGGTTCCCAAACCACTGGAAGGAAAACATTCTCCAGATTATTCACACATTTCTATGCAGACTGGCTTATCCACACAGCTATAAACATAAAGCCTTTAGAAGGAAATATATTTTACATGTGTAATGTCCATTATGTGGATGTTAACGTAGTCATAGAACTCATATTTTATCAAAAGAAAAACATTTTAATATGCATTATAAAACATGGTATCCAATGCTTTAAAGAAATCATTTTTCTTACAGAAAAAAAGACAAAGTAGACATTGTCCCTACACGATATGAACAGCCTCATATGTCCCATGAAGCAATTCAGACGCAGTTTCCACTATGTAAGAAGTGTGAGTGGGCTTCTGTACCTGGTGGGCGAGCTCATGGGACACAGTCATCGTGATGCCAAGCTTACTTGATGCAGAAGCCTTTTCCACATCAAACAAGAGAGCAGATTCCCGATACGTGGTCAGTCCCCAGTTTTCCATAGCACCAGACTGAAAGTCAGGAATAGCAGCAAGATCTTGGGATGGAAGCAATAAAAATATATTTAAAAGCTACACATTTTCCAAACACCCTACCTTTCAGAATGGACGGATGTAGTAATCAAAAGGAAGTCTAAGCTGCCCATGCGGACTCATGGAGTTCTAGACTGGAAGAACCTTTCACAATGGAGAAAGGGCGCTTGGTGACTCATTCAGAGTCACTGTGCTACCATGTGACAAAGTCAGACTGGGGTCTCAGGCCTCCTGACTCCAGTTTTCTGACAAGGAGTTTAGGATTGAGTAATTTTAACACCTGACTCAATAATCCACTCTACTTTGAATTCCCAAGACCTCCATACACCTATAAACCTCAAACACAAAATCATTTTAAGGGGTCTTATAAGAAAATGCAGATTTTCTTCTGCTGCGTAAATTCATTCATTCAAAAAATATTTTTTTTAGCATCTTATGCAAGTATGTGCCAATAATGGAAAAAGTGCAGCATTTGCATTTTGCTGTCTGCCCACAGACATGGTTGGGTTTCTCTTTGAAGTCCAAAGGCAAAATTATTTCCATGCCATGTGCCTCAGGAACTGTATCAAGATCTGCTTTTACGATCACTAGTTTACTGAACAGATCAGGGGTGAGTAGCATCAACCCAATGGCTGACACCTGCCAGGGTTTTAAAGACTTGAGGGACTGGCGCGATAGCCACAGGGATGCTCACTGGGGGGATATCATCAATGGCTGCATTCAATAAATGCCACAATTTGTAATATCTGTGCCAAATCTCTACCTTGTTTGGGTAAGGGATATGGAATGCTAAAATAATCCTCATAAAATTCCAGAAGAGTCACCGCAGCATCCAGTGCATAGTCTGCCTGATTGATCTTGTCTGGCACGGCATACACGGAAACCTGAAGAGAAAGGCATAAGACTTTACTCAACGCCATCATGGCTGCTCTCCACAACTGCACATGTTTAACAGCTTCATATTGTGAACAGGGTTGCCAATATCAAAGAAGGCAACTGGAAGTTCTATTTCTTGTATTCATGCTGACTGTTCCTGATCAACTCCCCTTCTGAAAGCAGCTACAAATGCTGGATAACATACACAAGAAGGTTTCTTTAAATGTTTTCATGAGACAGTGATAAAGACAACTTAGAGGCCAGAAGTGAAGTGACAGTAAGACCCTCAGAAGTCAGAACAATGCCGCCAGCTTTTGCCCTATACACTAGCCCAGTGGTCGGCAAACTCATTAGTCAACAGAGCCAAATATCAGCAGTACAACGATTGAAATTTCTTTTGAGAGCCAAATTTTTTAAACTTAAACTTCTTCTAACGCCACTTCTTCAAATTAGACTCTCCCAGGCCATGGTATTTTGTGGAAGAGCCACACTCAAGGAGCCAAAGAACCGCATGTGGCTCGCAAGCCATGGTTTGCCGACCACTGCACTAGCCCAATACAGATAGAGGTGAGCTTTTATTTTCATGGTATTGAAAGACTCAGGGGATAGGAGACAAAGTCCAAAGCCTGTTTAAAATGGTCAGTGTAGCAGGAGACGCACCTTGGCAAAAGGCTGCACCCTGAAAACATGCCCTTACTGTAAGGCTTACAGTGTAAGTGAACCAGAAATAACCACCCCCTTCCTCAAGAAGAGTGCATTTTTTCAAAAAAAGATAGTTTTCAATCTTTGCTACTATATGGAGAATCTGAACCAAAAGCTAACCTTCATGCTGTTTAAGAGTTAGATTCACAATAACCAGATGGTCCAAAAACCTAAAGCCAGTAATCCAATTTAAAGTGACGCCTGAAGTGCTTCCAGTCACCCAACAAGAGCAAACCCAAATTCTCTCTGGAAGAATCCACCTCTGACTCAGGTAATACAAGTTCACAGACATAATCCATAATATATACAAAGGAACAAGACACCATGAGCAAGAGACAGCAAAAACCTTAAACCACAGAACCAGATACACAAAGACTCTAGCCATGACAATTACTACACAGAGAGTATAAAATATGGGTTTAATGCATTTAAACAAATAAAAGGACTAAAAGTATTAGTATGTAAAAAGGATTCTGGGACCCAGTTCCAATGTGGAGGGGCGTGGGGAGTTGCAGGGGGGTTGTAGGCAGAGTTTCCCCATATTACTAAGCAATTCTCCAACACCAGCTGGGTGTCCTACAATTTAACTCAGTTCTGACACTAACTAGAGATAACGTCTGATTCCACAGTTTAAGGGTTCAGCCCTCCATGACTGCCCCCCACTCCCACCTCAGATGCCAGTCCAAAGTCCAGATTGTCAGCTGTGCCTCTGACTAGTGGATATGAATTGGAGGTGTTCACATACCAGAAGTTGACTTACTAGATTACTGGTTCACTGTAAAAGGATATAACTCAGGAACAGTCACATGGACGAGGTTGGTAGGACAAGGTACAGGGGAAGGGTACCGAGCACGCTGCCCTCCCAGCACAGCCACACGTTCCCAACATGGAAGCTCTCTGACCCGTCCTGTGGGTTTGGGTGGAGGCACAGACACAGGCAGGGCTGATTAAATCATCCTCTGTTGGGGCTGGAACTCAAACTCCAGTGAGGTCAGGGGTGGGGATTGCAAGTTCCAACCCTCCAATCAACTGGTTGATTCCTGGCAGCCAGCCCCCAACCTTAGGTTACCTAGGGGCTTTCCAAAGGTCACCTCATTAGCAAAACAAGAAACACCTTTATCACTTCCTTAGCTTAGGAAATACAAGGGTTTTCCCAGTTCATTGCCAGAATCAGAAGGAAGACGAAATAGGCATTTCTTATTATAAACCACAGTATCACAGTAGGGAAGAGACCTTATAAAAAGATTCATAAATGATTCACAAAAGAGGGCAAATCAATGAGTGGGTGTTTTTGTTGATAGTTTCCCTGCTGAACTGAATTGCTCCCTACATCCAAGTCTCAGCATCACCTGCAAATCCCCAGGTAAGTGGCGGTTTTTCCATAAGGAGAAGCAGCCTGGGCCCTTATAGGAACAAATGGCAATTTAACAGAGAAACCCTAACTACCCAGGCCTCAGTGAAAACCAGTACAAATAAGTGATCTGTCTCGAAATCGTGTCCTGCAGCTCCTTGCCGAAAAACGCATTTGCATTCAGTATCACAGAAAAGTTGTATGGATTATTCACTACCCAATGGTACCCAGTCAAGGAGCGAGTGCTCCTTGAAGCGAGAATTTCTTTCTCCAGTATTCCAGTACTTCCTAGCCCAGTGGTCGGCAAACCGCGGCTCGCCAGCCACCTGCGGCTCTTTGGCCCCTTGAGTGTGGCTCTTCCACAAAATATCATGGCCTGGGCGAGTCTATTTTGAAGAAGTGGCATTAGAAGAAGCTTAAGATTAAAATATTTGGCTCTCAAAAGAAATTTCAATCGTTGTACTGTTGATATTTGGCTCTGTAGACGAATGAGTTTGCCGACCACTGCCCTAGGCCAACAGCCCTCCCCAGAGCCATTTAATACTCCAAGGCGACTGATCTATCTTCCTTCCTTCCAGAAATCCCCTGCTCAGATAGTCAGTGGCATTCATTTCCAAACTGCAGAAAGTTATAGCCAGAAGCCACCTTAGAAACCATTGCAGGGTCATGTCCAACTAATGCACTTTAAAGACATATAAACCAGTCCCAAAGGGAGGGAGGCGGGTGGAGGTCAGAGAGCCCGGTAGTGGCGGAGCCAGGACCATGGCACACGCCAGGCCAAGCTTCTCCATGAGTTTCTGTGATTAGAACCTCACTGTAAATATGAGCATCTGTGACAGGAGGATCACCAACCCTGGTTTGCCCCTGACTGAGGGGTTCCCAGGATGTGGATTTCCAGTTTTAAAACCGGGACAGTCCCAGGCAGACCAGGACCAGCTGGTCACCCCATGTGACAATCACAGGTTTCACCTTGACTCCGCTCTTGGTCATCTTGCTGACAGACTTAAAGTCTGAAATAATGAAGGCCACGAGGTAGGTGCTCATCTTGACAGTGACATCAAAATGGTCTTCTACGAGTCCTTCAGCAATAGTCTCCGTTTTAACCTAAAACCAGAATAACTTACATCATCAAATAATCCAATTTTATAATTTCCTACCAGACATACCATTGAAAGTAGATGGCATGACATTTGTATAATTAATTTCTCTTTCCAATATTTGATTGTAATTTAGATATCAATGAAACCAAAATGTGGGTTTTTTTTAGTCCAAGTTCATTGTCTCATGAAACTGAAAAATGAAGTCGTGGACAAAAATGGTTATTGGAACTGAAGTTGATTGAGAGATGCCAGTCCTGGAAAAGGTGCAGCTGGGGTTCCAGGAGCAGACCAGCATCCAGAGCTTCCCTTCCTTCCATGTTACAGTCTGGAGTAGTTCAGCATCCAAGAGAATTAAAGTCTATTAGTCCACGTGTGGAGGCCCACATGGCTCATGGCTATAAGGCACATGGGCAACAGGATGTGCGCTCCCCCTCCCAAACCACCCTCCCACCCCCCGACCCTCCCCACCCCGGCCACAGGAACGAACATCAGGAACCCATTGCCTGCTAGGTAAAAGGAAGAGGGTGAGAGGAAGCTCATGCTTTTGAATTTAGGGGGCAGAACAGCCTTGCTAGCTCCTGATTGGTTTTTTCAAAAAATCCTGCCTTAATAACATTCTTGGGATTGGTTATATGCCTCAGTCTTGGGACTGGTTATCTGCAAGCTGCCTGTCTTAGCAACATCCATACAGTTTAAAGTCATGCCTCTCATTCGCCCTTCCTTCCCCACCTAGTTGGGTTCCTCTCTCTACCTAGATTCCTTTTGTCTCCTTGTTAAGGCCAAACCATTCTATTCAATTTCTTTTTTATTGAGATACCATTTATATTCCATAAAATTCACAATTTTAAAGTATAAAATTCAGTGGGTTTTCAAAATTATATTCAGCGTTGTGCAACCATCATCACTTAATTTCTTAAAAATAACCCAGATGATCACAAACTGACTCATATATGGTACATGAGGATTGGTGATATGGATGGGACAAAGCAAAACTGAGATTACTGGTTTTGCCAAGATGTAGTCCACTTGTCCTTAAATACAGGTGTGAGAATTATCTAGAAGTGTAAAGTCTCATTTATTTTCCATATTGGGCAATTATGTAACGATTACATAATCAAAGAGCTTCTAAGTAACCCATGCCTGGGCCTGCCCCTGCAAACCTCCTCCAAACTGATTTGCTTCATTGGAATCAGCTTTTCAGTGCACTCAGGAAGCAGCCTAGCAGAGCGGGTGGGGGGGGGGGGGCGGGTAGTGAGGGACGTACAGTCTAAAAGGTCTGCTCCCAAAGAAGGAAGTCTAGTACCTCAGCCAACAGAAGGCACTGGGCCAGGATTTGGAGAAACGACCCTCCAAAACTAGCCTGGAACATCCCATTGTTAACATATGCATTTTTCCTTTAATCTTATTTCCACCCAATTTCTGGGCTCTGGTCCTTCTTATTATCCACCAGCTGGTCACCCTCTGGTCATTCAAACTCTGATGGTGATAGCCAACCTAGGTTTACACTTGGAAGGACCCAAAATCACCTTTTCTTTTTTAAATGCCTTTACTAACCCCTAACCATAATTTCCGTTCCTGATATTGTGCTAATTATTACAAAAGCAAGCTAAATAAACTAATAAATGTGATTAACTATTTGCTTTTCTAGCTTCCAAAAAAGATCCTTTGAGTCTCCATTGTCTTTCCCCTCAACTCCAGTCTGCAGCCTGATTCAGGCCACTCCTACTTGGCTTTCCTGTCCAAAGGGCAATATTACGTTAGAGATTTTCCTATCCTCAACAAGTGGGTCCTGGGTATTCTTGGATTTAGACTCT
This sequence comes from Corynorhinus townsendii, assembly GCA_026230045.1. Taxonomy (NCBI): domain Eukaryota; kingdom Metazoa; phylum Chordata; class Mammalia; order Chiroptera; family Vespertilionidae; genus Corynorhinus; species Corynorhinus townsendii. Next base: position 29,866,113 of record JAPDVU010000012.1, read on the forward strand.
AGCATCTTCGCAAAGCCCTGAGGGCTCCTGACCTTCACCCTGCAAGCCTACGAATTTCTCCACCAACCTGTGTAATCAGTCTCCCCTGGTTCCTTTATTCTCTTAAAGCTGTAATTCTCTAATTAGAGAACTCACTCCCATCCCTGGGAGCAATACCATCATTTGGAGGAGGGAACTATGAAAAAGCATGTTCACTATCTCAAATTTATATTAGAAAAATGACAAATTTTTTTCTTATCTTTTCATATATGAATGTGGGGAGAGGGAAACAAAAGTTCTTAGCTGGCAGGGATTTCCAGAGTATATTTTTCATAGGGGACAGCTCTCTACGGGGGCCTGTCAGAACCTTGTTTGAGGAAGGGATCCTTCCTCAGGTATTTAGAGGGGATACAGAGTTTCAAAGGTTGAGAAGCACTGTCCTAGAGGTTGGTCTGTGGCATTCTGGGTCCCTTCATGGGAAGAAGTTGCACTGGGATAAGGAGGGTCACCCTTCAGGGCTCCTGACAAGGGGTCCACCCTGAGTCTCATCCACAGTGAGCCTCTCAGGACTAATGTGTGCTTCAGGAGTGGGCATGCATCTGTTGCAGAATGACAGCTCAGCTGATGTTTTTTTCTAAGCTACCAGAATTATAGGACAGTGGCCCTTGCGTCCTATTCATTTGGCACAGTCATTTCTTCTGGCCACTTTGAAAAAATCAGAGGAGCCCTAACTGGTTTGGCTCAGTGGATAGAGCATCAGCCTGCGGACTGGAAGGTCCCAGGTTCAATTCTGGTCAAGGGCATGTACCTTGGTTGCGGGCACATCCCCAGTAGGAGGTGTGCAAGAGGCAACTGATCGATGTTTCTCTTTCATCGATGTTTCTAACTCTCTATCCCTCTCCCTTCCTCTCTGTAAAAAATCAATAAAATATATATTTAAAAAGAAAAATCAGAGGAAACACTTCCACATCTTTTCAATTTGAAGGACAATGGTTTCTTTAAAGGAAACTGAGCAACCTATCATTACTAACCTTTAGTACTGTAATATTCTAAAAAAATGACTTTTTCCTTTTTTCTATCCGCCCAATTTTGTGCATGTGGTTACAAACTAGATAGTTAATGTTAATATATAGAAATTATAGAAAATAACTACAGACTAGAAATATGGCCCTATTTAACAAAGCATGCTCTTTAAAATCCCTTTACAATATCATATGAGAAAACATAAATGAAAGTGCTTTGTGAAGGACCTGGATTCATCAGACTGAATCCCTCCTGAAAGCACTGATGACCTAGAATGTCACTCTTCCTGAAATCTTGCATGTTTTTAGAGACAATTTTTTCTCTGACTACAAAGAAATGGTTGCTTGAAACAAAAGCATAGGTTAGAAATAAACAAGAAAAATTAGCTATCTGTCAGGCAATAAAACAAACGAAACAGGAAGATGAATAATAACGATTGTTGGGGTGACGCAGTCACAGTGAACCAGTGGGTTTTCCTGCGAGAAGGCGTAGAGGAGCTCAGGCTCACCAATGGCATATTGGAGATGGCGAGGTGCCTCGGGTCCCTTCTGATCTTGATGGAAAAACTCGCTTTAAAGGCAGGTTCGTCGAAGCAGGGAAAGGCCATTCTGGCTGCAGTAGGTTCAAACTGTGTTGATGCGAGAATCCTAAAATGACAGAAAACAAGATAAAAACTCAGCATAAAGTACCAGGGACTCTACAATAAGGTGTGTGTGAAGGGTGAGCCTTCATCTAATGTGACTGATGTCCTTATAAGAAGTGGAGATTAGGACATAGTCATGTACAGAGGGCAGAGCATGTGAAGACACAGGAGAAGACAGCCATCTGCAAGCCAAGGAGAGAGACTTCAGAAAAACAAACAACACCCTGTTGACACCTTGATCTCAGACCTCTGGCCTACAGAACTGTGGAAAAATAAATTTCTGTTGTTAAAGATGAATAAATAAAATCTCTCTATATAAAAGCCTAAGCGACAGGTCGACCAGTAGCTATGATGCACACTGACCACCAGGGAGCAGATGCTCAATGCAGGAGCTGCCCCCTGGTGGTCAGTGCACTCCCACAGTGGAGCACTGCTCAGCTGACCAATGGGCATCAGATGCCTGGTTCATGGCTGGCGAGTGCAGCTGCGGTGGAGGGAGCCTCTCCCGCGGACACTCGCCCTGCGTGCGCCTCCCCCATCTGGACTGGAGTGTGGCAGCTGTAGGTGCAGCGGGGCTGGGGTGAGCAAGAGCGGTGTGGCACCTGGCCTGGGCTCAGGCTCGGGCTCCTCCCTGGCCAACTACTACTTCGCGCACTACTACATCCCTCAGAGGATGTCGAAGAGCTGGTTTCGGCCCATCCCCACAGGCCAGGCCGAGAGACCCCACCGGTGCATGAATCCGTGCACCAGGCCTCTAGTAATAAAAAATAAAAAATAAAAAATAAAATAAATAAATAAATAAATAAATAAATAAATAAAATAGGTGTGTGTGTTTTAATTTCTAATGTTACCATGAGATAAATGGATTTTATACTACTAAAAAATATTTTACCATATATGACAAAAGCTATCATAAACTAAGTGAAATGACAAATAAAACCCAGGAAAACTGAAAGGTATTTGACAAAGGGTTAAGAGGCTTAACAGATAATGAGCTCTTAAAATGAGTGACAATACACCCAGCAACCAAGTGGAACAGCAGACACAGGTCATAAATAGACAATTGACAAAAGAAGAACCTTCAAATAGTAAATATATCAAGAGCTGCCCAACTTCCTCAATTATCAATGTAAGTTAAATTAAAAGGAGATATCTGTAGGCTTCTGGCTCTAAGAAGATTGCCAATACATAAAGTTGATTAGAGATGAGGAATATGGCAAGGGAATCAAACATTTGTAGGCGCTTTGACTTAATAATTTTAGTTCTAGGTATTTACTCCAAAGAAATAATTTATGAAGATGTTCACCAAAGTGTTGCTGATGTTATAAATTTAGAAACAACCTAATCTCCATCAGTGAGGGATTAGTTAATAAATCAGTGCACAAACATAGATTTTAATGCTCACTAAAATGATGCACAGTGGTAGCCATCCATATTAAACATCTTCTCAACATATTTTTAAAAATCCCTTCTAAAACAGAAAACAAAATGTATCTTCCATTTACATGAATATACATATTCAGAGAGAAGTCTTTAGGATGCCCCCCTAAAATAGCAGTGGTTATCTCTAGGAGCTGGGAGTGGGATAAGTTTTACTTTCTTTAAATATATATATATATATTTTTGGTAGCATCTGACTATTTTTTACTTCAAAAAATACATAAAATCAGAAAAGTAAGTATAATCTACTGACAAATAAAACTTAGTTTTTAAAATGTAGCATAAAATCTCCCAAAATAAATTACCTCCATAAGAACAGAACTAAAACAAGGCAGATGAAGATCCCTAAAAACTTTTAACTGAGAGGAAAATATTTCCTCTAATAGACTGATTTGAATTATGTCTTCCAAAAGGATATATTGACATCTTAATCCCTAATATCTGTGAATGTGACCTTACTTCAAAATAGGGTCTTTGCAAATGTAATCAAGTTAATATAAGGCTATCAGGTTGGGCCCTAATTCAATATGACTGGGGTCCCTATAAGAAGAGGGAAGTCTGGAGAATGGCCCCATAATAACAGAGGCAGAGACCAGACTGGTGTAGCTACAATCCAAAGAATGGCAAGGACCAATGGCCACCACAAGTGATGAAGAGACAAGGAAGAATTCTACTCAGACTCGGAGGACAGGCCTGCTGACACCTTGATTTTGAACTTCTAGCCTCCAGAGCTGTGAGAGAATAAATTTGTGTTGTTTTAAGCCACCTAGTTTATGGTATTCTGTTATAGCAGCCCTAGAAAACTAATACATAGGCCAAGAGAATTAAAGATGCTTATTACATCCCAGAAATCTAATTATACAAAATAGGTATTCACTCTGATAGAGCTGAAAGCAAGAAAATTGGTTAAAACAGAATGAAAAATGAAATTGAAAAAAAACAAAACAAACTATTGTCATTTTTATCTCTACAAAGAAGATGTAAAAACCAAACACCAAAGAAAGAAATCAACATTTAAGGGAATTTTAAAAGGCAATCCATTTGAAATAATGTAATGTAGGCAGTTCTTGAAGCTTTAAAAAAATAATAGAAAAAAATACCTCACTTCCCCTTCCTTGGTTCTGTAGGTGCTTTTATAAAATCCATGGAAGCTCTCAGAAAGATTGCCAGCATAATCAAGGACAACTGTGTACGGAAGCCCAACCTCCAAAGGCGTGGGAGCCAGAAGTGCGATTTGCTCATGAGGTGGGTATTCCAGGACTCGCAGCGGTTCTTCAGACTGCATCTCTCCAGCTCCCTTCTTGAGGGTGGCTTTCAATATCTGCAGGCGCCGACTATGCAGGATGATGGCACTGGTGGGCTGGCTGGCTGTGATGTTGATTGCCGTGGTCCCCTCGAAAGTCAGAGTAGTGAGATTGGCATGGATCAGAAGATCATAATGAACTGGGACGATGTGCTCAGGAAGTCTCATCTTATTCCAAGGAAACAGTGTCCCATCACTAGTTTTTGGAGGCACAGTTTCACTACTCTGACACCAGGAAGGAGTTGACACAATTAAGAGAATCAACAGTGAGGAAGGTAAAAATGACATGGTTCTAAGTGACCATTTGCTGGACAGAGATATCATCTTCTTTGTTCAAACTACCCTAAAAAAAAAAAAAAAAAAGCAAAACAACAACAAAAAGTCACTAAAATATTATCAAGACAGCATGATTTCAGAATGTATCCACCTAGAATTGGCAAATGCAGATATAAACTTTCAACGAAAGTATTTGGTCTTTTCCTAAAAGTAAAATTACCTTCCCGGTGTTATTGCTTCGTAAAAGAAAAAAGTTTATGGTTAGCAACAATCATTAACACCTACTCCAAGGCATCATCTGGTTTTCAAAGTTTAAATTAATTTTATCAGTAGGGTTCTTGGTTGAAAGCAACAGAACAAACTCTGGCTGAGGATCCTGAATAGCTCACTAAATCGGTTGCAGAATTGCCAGGACTTTTGGGAAACCAGGCTCATATAAAGGTAAAGATGAACCACCAGGACTTCATCAGAGAAGCATCGGACCAGAGGACCACTTTCCCCGCCCCACTGCCTCTCCCTCTCCCTCCCTTCCGCCCCGCCCTCACACACACTGGGGCTTGGAGGAAGCCAGCCATCTTACTGTCCTGGAGATCAGATGCTTGGCACAGCTACAGGCACCACTACAGTGAGGTCTCCACTGCTCCTGCAACTGTGCTTTGCTTGTTTCAGCTTCAGGGTCCTGACTTTCAACTACGACTGTTGGCCAGAGCCGAGGTGAGTCCACACTACCAGGCAGGGAGGTGGAGAAAGCAGAATCAGGACTGTGCAGCATCTGCAGTGGAGACTAGCCTTACTTCCACAAAGCTTACAGCACAGAGACTTTAAAGCCTAGGGAGCACAGGAAGCAGATGTAGACACTGAGTAGCAAGGGAGAGCAAGGCAAGTATCCATAGAAGGATCCTTCAGTAACATTGGTATTTTTGTCAAATTATTGTGCCAAAAGTTAATTTAATATTTATTTAGCCAAGAACTACTGAAACAGTTTATGGTGATTTTCACCATGCAGTGTGACAAACCCACCAGTCACCTGGATTCTCTCTTACAATCAACCCAACACATACGTGTTGGATGCCTGCTACATAGAAGGCCATGTGCTGAGCACTACGTGGAATATAATAACACACAAGACACAAATCCCACAGTCAATGACACAAAACATTCATACACAAATAATGAAACACAGCAGAAAGTGTGGAGTGCTGTAAGAACAATAAAAGAGGGTGCCCGGGAAGAACGGAATGATGTTTCTAAAGGAAGAGAGTGACTTGGCTGCGGTGACTCTGGGATGCCTCCATGCAAGACCAACCTTGGAGTGTGGTCTGAAAGATTCGGTAGGATCTGGAAATGAAGGGAGGACATTGAAAGCATTCATTGTAGATGGAGCAAGCCAGGGCAGGAGCTAAAGCACGAGGGAAGAGAGGGCTGTTCAAGCAATTGATGTGGACCAAGGGAGCCTCAGAAGAATGTAACGGAGAAGGATTTTTCATAAGCTAAGAGGAGGTGACTCTGAGATTATGCTCAAAGCACCCTGGGAGTCATACCTTATTTTGCCCTTTATTTTAAGGCTGCAGACCATATTTTTCCCTTTATGCTAAGGCCATAGGACACAAAAGGAATGTGAATTTTAAGGGAGAACCCAGCATAACTTATTTCTGTCTTTGATAAAGACATATCTCTAATGGGTGTTTGCCAGGAGGGGTCCCTGTCAGGTGAGCCCAGGAAATTCCCTCAGACTCCTCTGTCTCCTAGACATTTGGATCAGATGAGAATAGTAATGCTGCAATAAGGATCCCTCGAAATGATGGTGGTGCATGGGATTCTCCCCCTATATGTCAGTGGTTTTCAACTCTGGCTGTGTATTAACATCGCCCTGGAGACTTTTAAAATAACTGTTGACTAGATCCCTATCTAAAACAATTGCACTGGAAGCTATGGTGATGAGGATGAGGCATCAGAATTTTTATAAAGACTCCCCAGAAATTCTATTGAAGGGACAGGTTGAAAAGCTCCTAGATAATTCTTGCCAAACTCTGGTCTTATCCCTTGAACCCCACATGGGGGGATAATAGTTCAAGGTAATCACTGATGTGCTCTTTCCCCACCCCCCACCCCCACTTTCCATCCTGTTCTCTTCCCAAACACACAGCTAAGGGCACCTACCTCCCCTTCCCCATGGAGCAAATCTTCAGGCTAAACAGAAAGGATACCAACGTAGTAGAGACAGCCAACCACGGAGACACCCAATTCAAAAGGCATCACCCAGAAAAGAGATGTGAACAGGTGGGAAAAACAGGCTTTTTTTTTTTTTGTCTCAGAACCAACTACAAGATGCCTCCAGCTCCAGAGGATCAGAGCGATTTGGTAAACAACAAAGATTAAATATCAAAATGGTAAAGAGGTCTTGCCCCTAACTCCTCAGGCAGAATCCCAGGGCAGTTGGAGAATAATGGATTTCCCTTGAAGTGGGGGACCAGAAGTAAAGGGAGTTATGTGATGCTTCCATTTGAAATTTCTGATGGCAGTAGCTTAGTGGGTGTAGCCAGTGACCTAAGATGGTAGAAGAGTACAGTGAAGGTCCAAGTTCAGGCCTGTGAGGACTCTGGAAGTCCCTGAGTATTCTCCAACAGCCAAGAGGAAACCTAAAAATTCCAACTGGTTCTGAGCTGACAGCAAGGCCCAGGGGCTGCTAAAGAGGTTGGCAGTGAGAATTCACTCAGAGGATGTACAGGGTTGAGTCCAGGAGGGGTGGGGGCCAAAGTGAACATGGCTGTGTCCCAAGGAGGATGCAGTGCCAGGAAACCAAAACGGAACATGAAATACAGACAACTTAAATGTCAGACTACATGCCTGCATAGACATACAGATATAATTATAGCTATATTAATCATATATATACGAGGCTTACAGTCAGAAAAATCCTGGCTTTGAGGCCTTGCTCTACCACATACTGGATGAAGTTGGGCAGGTGATTTAATGCCAGTTCTATTTTCTTCATGTGTAATATGAGAATAACAGCTCTCTGAGATAATTGTGAAGATCAAATGAGTTAAAATATTTTCAACCACTCGTTCCACAAATATTTATTGAGGACCTATTATGTGTCAGGGGTTTTGCTGATCACTAGCAGTGCAACATTGCACAGGTCTCTGACCTGGAAGAGCTTTCCGTGTGGGGGGAGGAGGCGAAGGCACAGGTGGGCAGGGGCTAACAAGTTGACACAAATATATATATAGTTACCAGCAGTGAATACCTATAAAGGAAAAGCACACACATAGACTGAAAGAATAACAGGTCAGACCAGTTTACTTTGCGGCTCTCGTATATTTTTAGCTGAGATTTAAAGGACAAATTCCTGTGAGCCAAGCAAAGAGGGGGAGGGAGAGTTTCCCAGACACAGGGAACAGCAATCATATCTGCAGGCTGAAGGGGGGGGGGGCGCTGGGGGGAGGGGAGAGTCTCACTCTGAGGACAGCATGCAGCAGGAGAGATGTGTCTTGGACAGGTGGGAGGAGGCAGACCACTACACATAGTAGGCTTAAGGATTGCAGGCAAGACCCTAAGTGCCATAAGAAGCCACTAGGTTTTGAGCCAGGAGGTCTTAGGATCCAATTCACACTTTAAGAAAGTCACTCTGGTTGCTGTGTGAAGCAGGGAAGACTACTAGTAGAAAGGAGCAAAAGTGAAGGCCAAGAGACCAGTTAGAAAGTAGTCTAAAGTCTAGACAAAGTAAGCTGGTGGTGTTCATACAGAGAGCCAGAGGAGTGGGGAGGGGAGAGACACAGAGACACTGGGGAGGGAGGGATTCTACATGCTAAGTGGGGATAAGGAAAGGATGCATCGGGATTGCTGCAGGATTTCTAGAACGAACATCTGGGTAGTCGTAGGCGCCCTTTACTGAGACAGAGAAGATGAGAGACTGAATACATTCAAAGGGGAGGAGAGGAGAGGAATCAAGGGGTCATTTTTTTAGTTTAATGTGTGGTATCTATGAGATAGCCACGGGGAAATATCAAGTAGGCAGTTGAATATACAGGTTTGGAGCACACAGATAAGGGTTTAAAGGACTTTCCTGTGCTTGACTGTACTCCCTTAGTTTCAAAAACTATTTTTTTTAGCATCCGATCTTACTAAAAAATCTTGCACAGTCAATGTTGTCAAGGAAAGTGCAGCAGTAACAGTATCTACTTTTAAAGTCAGAAAGAGTCCAAGATACCTCAGGAACTTTATATAGGCTGCCTTTTCCCACTCACACAGTAACTCCGGGGCAACTGGTTCTGTTCTCTCAGCCTTCCCTTTATCGGGGCGCTATGGAATGTGAAATCGATCACCAAGGGGCAACTGACTTTCTTCCCAAGTCTTCTGCACTAATTACAAGCACTGATAAACTTGTCAGTGCGGGTAAATAATAAAAAATGTTGAATTAATTCTATTTTTTTTACCATACTAAAATTTTTTCTATTTTTCAGGCCCACCTGAAAATATGCTAGGTATTAGTTACAACTTCAGCTCCTTAGGGAAACAGGCAACTCTGGCCAATTGAAGTATTTTTTAAAAATCGTTGACCGCAGGCTGAGTTGAGCTGAGAGCGCACCCTCTGGGCACCGGGTAGAAAGCGTTCCTGCAGAGCCCGAGGAAGTGCCGCCGCGCTCGTTCCCCGGGAAATCGCCGCAGCCACCTGCGAGCAAGGCGTCCAGAGCGGGACCGAATTTGCTCCCACCCGAGAGCTTTATCTGAGCAGAGACCAGCCAGAGGAGAGTGACGTGAGGGCAGAGAACTGCTGGCAAGAAGCAGAGAAGGCGGAGAGCGCTGACAAACACCAATCCCAACCCGCCGATCCCCCGGCCCAGAAGGCACCCGAAGCCATGTTCGTTTCTCGGGCAGCTCCCCGCAAGGTGCTCCAGTCCTCCTAACCCCGCCACCCACCCACCCCACCATCTGGCCCAGCTTGGAGTCCGGGGGCCGGGCGGCTGGCAGACGCCGTCGCGAGGCAGAGCACCGGGAGGCTCCCGCCCGCGGGGAAGCGGCCAAGCCCAGAGTACGCGGAGCAGACGCGCCGCCGGCCCTGCGCCCCTGCCTTCCCGGTGGGCAGGGCCCGCAGCGGGGCCCGGCCAGCCGCCGCCCCAGCAGCCCTTCCTGCGGACTTGGGCCCGGTTCCAGAACTGCCCCCGCCTGTGTCGTAGCCTCTGGGCCCTCCTTCGCCCACCCCCGTCTCGGGCCCTCCGGCCTTCTCGGGGCGCAGGGAGGATGCCGGCCCTTCTCCAGGCACGCAGCCCCCTCCCCGCGGGGCGCACCTGGTACGGTCCCGCTGTACCTGGGGGTCCGGGACCCAGCCGCTCACCCTCGCGCCGCCGCCGCTTGCTTCACCGGCCCGAGAGCGAAAGTGAAAGTGGAGCCCGGGAGGAGCGGCACGCGGCGCGAGGGGCTCGTGACCCTCGAGGCTGGCACCGGGAGGCCGGGCCAAGGCGGGAGCTGGGGAAGGGGAGACCCGGAGTGGGGCTGCGTGACGGAGACAGCCGGTCCCTCGCCGGGAACGCGCTAATCATGTCTGAGAAGCAGTGGGGTTGCCATGGAGGGGGGGCGGGGAGCGGGAGAGGAGCACCCTTTCTGACTCGAATCATTCTCTCTGCGAGTGTCTTTGTAGGTGTTTTTTCATCGGTAACATTTGGCTCATAAAGAGCGGGCAGGTGCTCCTGGAGCAGGGAGCTGACTCCGCCGTCCAACATGGACGGGCTCCACCCTCCCCCACCCCCCTTGGACTCAGTGGGTGTCCATCATCTCTCTCAGCAAATGGGCTGAGAGCTGTTGGCCCGCCTCCGAAGGAATCGGGAACCCAGAATAACCCTTAGCTGCAAAATGCTAAGCCCTCAGGTGGTCAGTAGAGAGTGGTTTTACTAGGAGAGGCCTCCAAGGAGGAAGGAGATAGAGATAGTTCCCGAAACCTCCCCACCTCTACTCAGGGGACGGGGACCCCAAAGATTTGCTGCTCCTCACATTAAAACGTTCATCTTGCTTTAACAAATCAAGTAACCATTCCTAGGCTCCCTTTAAAGCATTAACACTGAATGAAATGCACACCCCATCCCCCAGGCCTATCTCTGAACAGTTGATGGTAAACGAAGTCACAAATGTTCATACTCACCCAATGCTACAAGTGGGTGGGGGTACTCTACCGCTGTGCCTCTGGGACCCTTTTCTTCCTATACTCAGGCTTTCTCCTCTCACTTCCCTTTTAGCCTTCTTACTTTTCAGAACTGGTGTTTCAAGTCACTGAAACAGTAAATGTCAACTCTTTTTATGCATCCTTTTGAAAAAACACACTTTGTTTTGCATATTCTCTCCAGTCAAGGACCTTTTGTAATATAAAATTAACACGCTGTCCCCAGGTCCAACCAGGGTGTGATCAAGGGAAATTTTTCACTAAAATTCAACAAGAAACAGGGCTTTGGGATTAGGTAATTTCCCAAGTGTGGCAGGGGCATCAGTGCATAGCTATGGTTCAAATTTAGGTTTCACTTTTTAGTTAATTTGCTAAAATTAACTAAATTTAATTTAGGTTAATTTGCTCGGATGAGAGGTTCTTGTCCAGGAAACTCATGCCTTCCTTTCCTTTTATATTTATGTTTTGGGATGTAATGGTTCCCCTTTAGTTCTGAATAGTTTCTTTTAAAATATATATCTTGAAGATCAGGATGGAAGGGCACCAAGCAGACTGAAGGCTGCTATAAATGGCGACTGAAGGGGCGGGGGAGGACGCTTTGTAGGGACGTGAGCAGAAGAGAGCTGAAATGTCAGTAAGGAGAGTGCGGCCCCGCGTCTCCAGACTGTTCTCTCACAAGCTCCTGTTCTCTCACAAGCTCCTCCTTGCTCAGACTTTAGACTCAGTTACACTGGCCATGATTTCCTCTTCAGAATCCAAGTGCACGACAACAAATAAAGCAATAAAACAGAGGGTTTGGCTGCCTTCCCTTCTAATATCAAAGCTCTAGCAGGGATATGAGGGATGCAGACCTTGGAGTGAGGGCTTTAAACTTGAAGGAGTCCCAATTGAAGAATCTGTGAAATTAAAGCTTAGCAACTACCAAATGTAAAGATAGTATTAGAGGGAAGCGGACTGAAAGAAAGGGCACCTGAGTTTGATTCCTTACGATTACATACTGCTCTAAGTGCTAGCCATATGCATATGTGTATGTAATTTACTCTTTCCCGGCAATCATGTAATGTTATTGTGCTTTATAGGTAGGAAAAGTGCGAGAGGTTGGCAACTTGGTCAAAGGCAGAGAGAAAATAAAAAGTGAAACCTAAATTTGAACCCTAGGTAGGTCTATTTGACTTCCAAAGAGCATGCTTTTCCCACTAAATCACACCGCTTCCTCAGTTAGCAGTTTTCCACTTGCTCCTCCTCCTCTTCACTTCACCCCCAATGCACTGGACACTCTCAACTTTGTTCTTTCCCATCCATTTCCCTATGGATTTTACATCCTGGGAAATCTTCCTGGAACCCCAGATTTCTTCTCAGTGGATAGTAGGTTATGCTGCTATAATGGAGCAACCCGAAGTTGGAAGTAGGTTAAGAACACAAAGCTTGCTTGCTCACTCAGGGTACACAGCCCTTGAAGACAGGCAGGGTACTCTGCCCTGTGTGGCCACTGGATACTCAGGGTGACAGAGGCTTGTCATCTTATAGGTGCATCCATCTGAAACTTGGCAGGAAAGAGAAAGTACAGAGAATGATGCATCAGCTTTTCCTCACCTAAGTGCTGAATAACACACATCACCTCCACTCACATGTCATTGGACAGAACTATGAACACTATAAACACTAATAATATTGTCTACCACACGGTGTAAGAGAATCAGTTGAGCTCATCCATTTCCAAGGCTTCTCAGAGTCCTTAGTCCCAGATGTGGGCCAAGATGTGGGCTTAAGCCATTTAAGCATGAATGACTTTAGGCTACTACTGATCAGTTTTTTTATATTGGACTAGAGGCCCAATGCACAAAATCTGTGCATGTGGGGGTGGGGTGTCCCTCAGCCCATCCTGCACCCTCTCCAATCTGGGACCCCTCGAGGGATGTCTGACTACCTGTTCAGGCCTGATACTACAGGCAGTCGGACATCCCTCTCACAATCCAGGACTGCCGGCTCCCAACTGCTCACCTGCCTGCCTTCCTGATTGCCCCTAACTGCTTCTGCCTGCCAGCCTGATCAACCCCTAACCACTCCCCTGCCAGCCTGATTGATGCCTAACCGCTCCCCTGCCAGCCTGATTGCCCCTAACTGCCCACCCCTGCAGGCCTGGTCACACCTACCTGCCCTCCCCTGCAGGCCTGGGTCCCCCCAACTGCCCTTCCCTGCAGGCCCGGTTGCCCCCAACTTCCCTTCTCTGCCAGCCTGGTCACCCCTAACTGCCCCCCCTGCAGGCTTGATCACCCCCAACTCCCCTCCCTTGCAGGCTAGTCCCTCCCAACTGCCCTCCCTTGCAGGCCATCTTGTGGTGGCCATCTTGCGTCCACATGGGGGCAGGATCTTTGACCCCATGGGGGCAGCCATCTTGTGTGTTGGAGTGATGGTCAATTTGCATATTATTCTTTTATTAGATAGAATAGAGGCCTGGTGCATGGGTGGGGGTCGGCTGGTTTGCCCTGAAGGGTGTCCTGGGTCAGGGTGGGGGTTCCCTTGGGGTGTGGGGTGGCCTGGGCGAGGGGCCTGTGGTGGTTTGCAGGCTGGCCACACACATACCCCCCCACCCCCCCGCCGTGACCCAAGCAGAGGCCCTGGTATCTGGGATTTATTTATCTTCTATAATTGAAACTTTGTAGCCTTGAGTGTAGGCCAGGGTGGCAGGGAAGCTTGGCTTCCTCCATTGCCCTGGAAACCCAAGCCTCCTGCTTGCTGCAGCTCCATGGCCGCAGCTATCTTGGTTGGGTTAATTTGCATACTCGCTCCTGATTGGCTGGTGGGCATGGCTTGAGGGTGTAGTGGAGTGATGGTTAATTTGCATGTTTCTCTTTTATTAGTGATTACAGGTTTTGATCAAATGGGGTTTAATTTTGCTCCAATTGATTGAATCAGTTCTGTCTTCATTAGCTTTTAGTTGATTACTACCAGCATTTGGCTAATTTCTTCTGTTTTGCTGCCAAAGCTGCTGCCATTTTGATCATATTACTACAGTCCTTTTTGATGTAAAATCTTACCTAGAATCATGATGTAGAAAACTCAAAAGCAAGGCTACTCAGATTAAGTGGGAGAGCTTCACCCATTCAGTCTTTGCCAGCTGCCTCCCAGCACCTCCTGCCTCGCCTCCACACACATACACACTGTGGTCTCTGAGACACCTCCACAGGTCCTAAGGACCCAGAACTCAATTTCTAAAATTGAGGAATAGCGATGTCCCCCATTCTTTATATTCTTGGTAGAGAGGATGATACATTTTTTCCCTGTGTGCCAAATTGCAGGAGAGTCCTGCTCAATAAAATTGATATCATTTTATTAATAATCAGAAACAGGGAAGAAGGTATAGATGCCAAGTTAAAAGAATGACTGTCTCAAAGCAGACCTCTGAGCTAATAACAACTAACAAATTCCTCTGAAACGTTGTGGTTTGAAAGCACTTACATATTCTCTATCTCATTGGATCCTTGTCTAGGTGGCTTACAGTTTCATTTTTCTAGAATGAGGAAACGGGGGATGTGAGGTGGTAAGTGACCTACCAGGGGATATCACTTGGGAAGGGCTGCTCTTAAGTTAAGCCAATTCACAGGAAAGCAGAGGTGACAAAGACAGAGAATAACCCCACTGAGGCTCTCATATCCATTGTCCTGAGCAAGCCCTGCTCTTGGACTTTCCATTCAAGAGAACCAATGATTTCCTTTCTTAATTGAGCCAGTTTGTGTCAGGCTTTAGGGAGAGTCTGGAGTCACCATTATGACAAGCACTAGAGGAGGGATCAAAGGGTCCCAGCTTCTGGAGGAATAACTGAACTTCTTACCAACTGACCAAAACTGCTGTCAGACCACTAGGACCGCCAGGTCCTGAAAAACATTCTGGGTGACTTGAGGACTGACTACATTTCCCCTTTTCCCTCCCTCTGGAACCTCTAAAGTATCTAGTTCTTGCAGCCTCATGGAGTCCTGGGGACCCGCCAGGATTTGTCCTCCTCAGTAAGTGAGAGGGCCCATCCATTGCTCTCTAGTCAGCATTTTGTATTCCTATTGCTTTCCCTTTGCTCACTTCATTAAAGAGGTAAATCGCCATAACACGTTTGTTTGTTTTTTAAACTTGCATTTCTTTCATTACTAATAAGACTGAACACAGATGTTGAACATATGTTGATGAGATGTTTTCACTTATTTCCTCTTTTGAGAGTTACATGTTGATGCTTCTTGCCCATTTCTCTACTGGAAAATCATTACTTCATTATATAAAAATTATGACAACTAAGAAAAACCCATACATTCTATTAAAATTTAAGTATCACAATTAGTAAGGCTCTTTTGTTTCAAAGCAATCCCACAAATACATTTAGATGAATCATGGCAATTTCCTAAAATTCAGACCTAAGCCTGATATATTATTTATGTTGGAATTTACCTGATATTGTCAATCTGAACAATTCACCTGCTCTTCGAATGCAACACATAATGCCAACCTCACTTCATGTTTTCTATCCTTGTAATTACAAAGACAGAAAGGAAAAAACAAAAAGGCCAGTGACATTTACAAAAACTAATTTCTATGTTGGATCAGTGAGGATTCAATGCCAGAGAACAGAATTTATTCAAGTCATTGAATCAGAAAAGGATTTATTGCAAGCTATTAAGTGACTTACATAGCCCCAGTCCCTAACTGTGAAATCAGAAAATTTGTACAACAAGGAGTCTCTCAAGCTTGGCCCCATCTCTTTTCCCCCTTTTGTGTTGGTTTCACTTTTGGGACTGGGAGCTCCAGGAACAAATCCCAAAGCCACAGTGTAGAACTCGGCCACCAGTGAAGCTACTTCTCTTGCCACGACCCAGTAGCCATTTCTAAATAGAGCCACTGCTATCAATCATAGCTGCAGACTCCAGGTCTAGTCATGGATGCTCCAATCTGTCTGAACAAAATGAATATCTCAAGCCCTGCCCCTCTCTCCACTTAACTCAGTTGCAAATTCAGTTCTCCCACCAGTGCTTCTGTTTGGCAGAGCCTAACTCCCATCCAGAACCCAGGAGCCAGGGAGTTTGGGAAGTGAAGTATTTGCTTTCAGACTGCAGTAGAGTGAAGAATTCCAAAAGGAGGTTGGAAGCACTCAGTGAGCCAATCACAGTATCCACCACAGCATCGAAGCTGAAAAAGAAAAACAACTATGAGGAGGTCTCAAGTAATTGTGAATGGTTTTATGGAAAAGAAATAATTGGGAAACTGATTGTAGATTTAGATTATGAGAGGCAATAGGGCACTTAGGAGTGTGAGGAATATTCAACTTTGTGACATAAGCTTATTGCTAAGCATCAGTTAAGACTTGGAATCGTTGAAATTTTCTCTAGGGCTCTTTTTTTCCTTTGTCTATTCAGCACCCCTTCCTCCCTCCTTCTGGTAGACACATAGTCACATGACCCAACCTCAGTCTGAGATCATAACACCCCCTTTCTCTGGCTACAGTGATCCGGCCAAGGATTGGCACGTGAGCAAAGCCAGGGGTGAGGCCTTGCCAGGGAGCATTCTGGCTGAAGCTGACAGAGAAGCCTCTTCTTTAATTTTTTTTTCCTCTCTTTGTGTTCCCTATACCAGTGATCGGCAAACTGCGGCTCATGAGCCACTTGTGGCTCTTTGGACCCTTGAGAGTGGCTCTTCCACAAAATACCCCGTGCGGGAGCGCACGTACAGTGCGATTGAAACTTCGTGGCCCATGCGCAGAAGTCGGTTTTCGGCTCTCAAAAGAAATTTCAATCGTTGTACTGTTGATATTTGGCTCTGTTGACTAATGAGTTTGCCGACCACTGCTATACTATAAGAATGTGGCCTTAGGCAAGTTTCCACTCGGAGGCAATGCACAAGAAGTGAAACCAACACCGAAAAGGGGAAAAAATGGGGCTGAGCTGGAGAGACTTGTGCACATTTTCTAATTTCACCTTCAGGGACGGGGGCTGCTTCCTTTCTACAGTTATTTCTTCAGTTTGTGAGTATCTGGCATCCTTCCAATAAATACTACCTTTTGGATTAAAATCGTAGTTAGAGTTGGGTATTAGTCACATGCAATTTCAAGGGTCTATGGCAAGTCACCGTCTCAATTTTATAACCTACTAATTCCACTCATCACTTGGAGGAAGATGGTGTCCTTTGTGTCCCATGGGAAAATAGAGTTTTGTGTCCTTTGCTTCCCATACATTGTTTGTTGTTGACCTAAATGTCAATGACACCTAAACCAGAACTACATTTCTAATCAACCAACTTAAGTAATATTGATGGTGACACTCAATTGCAGAGAAGCAGCCTCTTGGAATAATTCCATCTTTTAAAAAACTCATTGACCACAACAGTGTCTGCACCCTATAGCCACCCTCTGTGTAGCCCGGAGAGCCCCAGAAATATCACTGTGAGGGGGAAGAGCCAAAGAAAAACTACTGTGAGACCAGGAAGGGAAGAGAATCTATGGTTCCATAGGGCAGGCTTTGTGAGTGTGTGTGTGTGTGTGTGTGTGACAGAAAAGGAGAAAGAAAAATCAAAAACTTTTCCTACCAATAACACTCAGGTGTGTTATTTTCCACTTGCTTTTTATGTTTTTTAAAATATATTTTTATTGATTTCAGAGAGGAAGGGAAAGGGAGAGATAGATAGAAACATCAAGGATGAGAGAGAATCATTGATCGGCTGCCTCCTGCCGGCCCCCTACTGGGGATCAAGCCCACAACCTGGGCATGTGCCTTTGATCTGAATCAAACCTGAGACTCTTCAGTCCACAGGCCAACACTCTATCCACTGAGCCAGATTGATTTTAAGCTTCCTCAAAACTCAGTTCTACTGTAAGTTTGAAATGAGTAAAACCTGCCCTAGATTTGTCTTTTCAAACACTACAGGATCAAATCAGACGGGCATTAGAAATATGGCATACAAAATAATCACCCTCAAGGAGGGTTTAATTAAGGGTGCGTCCTCATGATGGATGTTCACTTTTCTGAGCACTGTGTTCATTCAGCACCGTCTTCTAACATTTTGTGGGAGTTATTGTCACCTTCTAGGACATCACAAAGAATTGAGCATATAATAGACTTCAATCGGTCATGGATTTAATATTCACAGTTTTTACCATTTGAGTAGTTTGTAATTTTGCTGAGGCATGACTAAGAATTGCACGAACTGATGCAACAAAAGGAGCCACTTGACCCTTGAGTGGGCCTGGCCAGCCATTCAGAATCCACACCCCCATCCAATTCATCATCACAGGCACAACTTCTGAAGTGATAAAACCTTAGAAAGTAATAAAAAAAAATTGAGGCTACATTTCTAGAATTTTATTAAGAATCTTGAGGGGTCACTTAAAGTTTTAACATTCATTTGACTGCATTTTATGGGAGAAAATATGTACTCAAGTGGTATTTGAAATTGGAGTCTTGGAAAATTCTTGCAGAAGTCTGCTATAATTTAAGCATCACTAGTTTTTCTTAAGCTGTTGAGGATAGTATAATTCATGAGTAAGACCACAAAAGTTTTTAGAGTGAGTCCTATAAAACTGCTACTAATTCTGAAAATGAGATTTTCTTTTATTTGTCTTTAAAAAAAAAGGAAAAGAAGTCATGTCCTTTGCAAAACTGCAAACAACAAATGCTGATGGATTAGTTGCCAAAATGGCCTTTTCTCATCCTTTATGCTGTTGGTCTTTGTATTTGATGTGGTATATAACCTTTCTTGAGATCTCTCACCTCCCTTGGCTTTAGAGATACCACTCTAGTTAATAACCCCAAATTCGCTTACAGTAGTCCTTGGTATCTTTGGGGTGCACTGTGAAAACCAAAACCCATGGATTCTCAAGTCCCTTAAAGAAAATGGTGTCGTAATTGCATTTAACCTATATTTGCATAGAGGCTACATCAAGAGTTGCCTACACATTGTTTCATTCGTGTGGATTCAGCACAATGCTTGGCTCACAGAAAATTCTTGTTTTGCTTTTTGGAACTTTATGGGATTAAAAAAAAAATTTTGATCTGTGTTTGGTTGAATCTGCAGATGTGAAACCCACCTAAACAGAGGGCCGACTGTACTTGGATTTCTCTCTTGAATTCTAGATCTGTATAAACACTACTTAAGTCTGGAATGTTCTCTTGGATTTTCTATAAATAGACTTCAAAAGAGACTGCCCTTGTTCCTCACAAACTCATCACCTCCTTCTGTCTCCCCTTTTTGATTCTTTTCTCTGGTGGCAGACCTAGAAGTCAGGCAGGCCTGGGCACTCAGTCCCATGGACCCAGGGGAAGTACAACGTGAAGAAAAGGGCCAGGGGCAGAGGGGTTCCTTATCTATGATCAGGGACTGGCTCTCATGGCCTATAACTAGGTGAGTGCCAAAGTCAAAGCAAGTAAAACAAGTCCAACCTAGGAGCTCCGTGAAAACTAGGAGGAGCCACTTACCCACTTTCCCCCCAGCAGTTTCAGTTACCCACAGTTTAAAAATATTAAATGAAAAATTCCAGAAATTAACAATGCATAACTTTTAAGTGGAGTGCCATTCTGAGTAGTGTGAAGAAATCTTGTACAGCCCTGCTCCAGCCCACCAGGGAGGTAAATCTTCACTTTGTCCAGCATCTCCATGCTGTATCTGCTTCCACTCCCCACTGGTTAGTCACTTAGTAGAGAGAGGGAGAAAAACCCGTTCATATAACTTTTATTACAGAATACTCTTATAATTATTCTATTTTATTAGTAGTTATTATTAGTCACTTATTGGCCAATTTATAAATTATACTTTATCATAGGTATGTATAGAAAAAAATAGTGTATACAAGATTTGCTACTATACATGGTTTCAGGCATCCACTGAGAGTCTTGGTATGTACCCCTCTTGGATAAGGGAGGACTACTGCAGTTAAAAAAGGAGATCTCAAAGCACTAGGAGATCTGAGACTGATTAAAACATGAATGGACCAGAGGGGCACATCTTAATAATAAGAACTGGTGTGTTTTGAGCATGTCTGTGTGCCAACTGCTATGCCAAGCACTTTATATGAAGAGGGCCCTTTAATGCTCACAGCACTAGACGGTATGCTACCGTTATCATTTTCATGGAGAACACTGAGGCTCTGCAAGGCTTAGTAACTTGAGGGATATATGGCTAGGAATTGGTAGAGCTGGGTTAGTGGTGAATTCTCAAGATTAAGTACTACTGCTTTGCAAATCTCTCCCGCTGCAGGTTTATTTGTGTGCCGTCTTAGTTTAAAAGGGATTGGTGAGAGTTAGACTATTCCAAGTGTGATTATGATCTTACCTTCAACCTAGTTACCCAAGCTATCCATTAACATGACATTATCATCTAACCCCTTCATTCCTTCACCATTCAACCTCACCAGGTCCTGTCAATATTACTTCCAAAGGAAGAATGTCCTGAATCTTTCTCTTCCTTTCTATTCCCATGGACTCCAACCATCTCTCCTATGCTATTATAACATCCTTTTAACTAGTATTTTAACTTCTAATCTCTTCTCTTTCTTCAATCTGTTTTCCATGGTGTTGTCTGTCTAAACCACCATCCTAGGCAAGCATGGGGCCCAGAAATGTAAACCAGGAAGTCAGAATTTGGCCAGGAATTAAGACAGAGCAACTACTGTGATGGCAAAGGTGGGGAGGGGCACATGGTAGGGATGGGGGTGGGAGGAAGCAGAATTGAAAACATTGTCTAGGGAAATGGTGACCTAGAAACCTAGAAAAAGTTCAAAGAATGTATCATTACAACTAGGAGCAAGCAGAGATCCAAAAACTGGGTCTTAAGCAGAGAGGCCATAACTGGATTCAGCCAGATGAACATGTTGAGAAAGAGTGAGAACAGAAGGTAAGACTTCAGATTGGTCTGTGGGTGGGACAAGACAGGTCCTCTTCAGAACACCGCATTAGTTTTCTATGCTACACAACAAATTTAGCAGCTTGAAACAACACATTTGTTGTCTCACAGTTTCTCTGGGTCTGGAGTCCAGGCACAGCTTAAACTGCCTCCATTGAGGGTCTCACAAGGCTGCCATCAAGCAGTCATCCAGGGCTGTGGTCTCATCTCAGGCTTGACTGGGGAAAATGCAATCCCACCCATTCTCAGGGCTCTTCTCCTTTCACTAAACACCCTCTCCTCCACCAACATTAAGAGGTAGCCCACTTAAGGAGGGAAGCAAGACAGTGGCCTCTGTGTGAGTCACTACATCCTTTCCCTGTTTCTCTCCCTTGCTAAATGAGACACCATGTGGTCTGTGTTCCTGTTCTCCACCCAAAGCTGAGGAGTCTCATTTCTCACTTTCCTCTCTGCACTCCAGTCCCACTAGCCTTTTTGTTTATTTATTGCATGATGTTCCTTCTGGCCCTCCACATTACTACATGTTATTCTACCTGCCTGAACTTTCTCTAGTCCCTGCTTTTCTTAACTCTTCCAAATCTCAGCCCAAATGGGCTTGCTTTATCTCTCTGAGGTCAAGAGGAGATATAGGTGCCAACCGAGTCTGATACTGTGAAGAACCAGAGTAGCTCTACTGTCTGATCCCTCTGATTTCCTGAGATTACCTCCTAACTTAAGCATGCCTTAGCTCTGTCATTGCTAGCAATGGGTTCCCACTTATTTTTAAAATATTTTTTATTGATTTCAGAGAGAGAGGAAGGAAGAGGGATGGAGAGGTAGAAATATCAATGAAAGAGATATATATCTATCAGCTGTCTTCTGCATGCCCCCTACCAGGAGTGGAGCCTGCAACCTGGGCATGTGCCCTGATTGGGAATTGAACCAGGGACCTCTTGGTTCATGGGTCAGTGTTCAACCACTGAGCCACACCAGCTGGGCAGATTCCCACTTTTTAAAGAAAAAAATACTATGAGATATTTGAGAGATATTTGACATATCTTTGACCCAGAACCTTGCTAAAGATATTAAATATTGTGACTATAATTCAATTCCTGAGGGCTCTTTTAAGTGTAGTCTACAATGAAATGTCCATCTTTCTCATGATTCTTTGGCACTGCACTTGGCTGTCTTTGATTTCCCATAATTCGTTGTCACTTCCTTGAATGGCTGCCATGAATTTGTTTTACCTCTGACTCTGTGCAATACCATGTCTAGTTTTTGCATGGCTCTGATATCATGTCCAAGTTACTTTCATATCATGTGTTTCAACAGTAGATTAAAAGACATTTTTGATAGATTTTGAGGGACCTCTTCATAGGCAGCCAGCTCTTTGGGAACCTGCAAAAAGGTTCTTCCACCCTGGAGTCCAAAATGCAGCTCAGAAATAGTTGAAGTAAGTTTCTCTTTCCTGAAGGAACAGGGCCATGGCTGGAGTTAACTAAAATAGACACATCTGAGCTGATTACTTTGCTTGTGTTGGTGCCCAACCACTTCCTTCTCTTTCCCTACCTGGACCACTTTAGCAGTTGAAGGGGTCATTCAGGGCCGAGCTTGAAGTAGAGTGTGGCACCAAATTTTGCTCCTGCCCAAACCTGTTAGGAGTTCTAAGTAAGAAAGTTCCATGGGTCAGCATCCTCCGTACCAATGCCTGTCATGGCTATGGGACTGCACAGGCAGCCTTGCCAGCTGGATTGAATTTAAGAATTAACATGCTATATTCACACCCAAAGCCCAATGTTCAAATGTTCAGCCAGACCCACTTGAGAACATGAACCACCTCAGAAATTAGATTCCTCGGATGTTCCACTGGCAGCCTGGTTTGGGGGCTCAGGTGGCTGCCTCTGCTGTAGTCCTTAGGCCTGAACCAGTACCCAAATGCCTCTTCTGCTGGCCCTGAAGTTCTGTCTCCACATATAAATCAGATCCTCTTTTCCTAATTAAAAACTCCAATGGCTTGTCTTGACACTTCCCAAAGTTTATAGGACCCTGTATAATCTAACCCTGTATGCCCTTAAAAAAATCTCACATCCCTCTTCTCTTTGTAGGTTTTACCGCACTGACCTTCTTTTATTTCCACAAACAGGCCAAGCAGTTTCCTGCCTCAGACATGCTATTCTCTTAGCCTGGAAAAAGCTCTCCCCCTCCGAACCCCCCGCCTTTCCTAACCATTGGATTTCAACTTGAATGTCCCTCCTCTGACCATCTTAACAAAAAGTAGTCACAGACCTTTTATTCTTTAACACAGCTATAACCACAGTTTTTTTT
Source organism: Corynorhinus townsendii (assembly GCA_026230045.1). NCBI lineage: Eukaryota > Metazoa > Chordata > Mammalia > Chiroptera > Vespertilionidae > Corynorhinus > Corynorhinus townsendii. The sequence goes on from JAPDVU010000012.1 coordinate 29,889,108, forward strand.
CTTTTAAAAAATTTCTGTTTCCTTGGTCTTAGTCAGTCTTCTTAGCTATTTTGTAAGTGATATGAGGCTGACCTGTGTCTATTTTTTTTTCTAAGCAGTACTTTTACTGCATCCTACAAATTTTGATAGGTTGTATTTATATTTTGTTCAATACTTTTGATTTCTCTTGAGACATCTTCTATGACTTATGTGTTATATAGAAGAATGTTATTTGGTCTTCAAATACTTTGAGATTTTTCAGTTATCTTTCTGTCATTAATTTCTAGTTTAAATCCATGCTGGTCTGAGAGCATACTTTATATGATATTTATTCTTTTAAATTTGGAAAGGTATGCTTTATGGTCCAGAATGTGGTCTATCTTGGCAAATGTTCCATGTGAGCTGGAGAAGAATGTGGATTCTGCTGCTGCTGGATGAAGTATTCTATAAATGTCAATTAGATCCAGTTGATGGATAATCATGTCTCTTTTCACCATTAAATGCCCAGGGTTTAACAGAGAACTTGGCCTGTAGAATGTGCTCCATAAATGTTTATTGAATCAGAGGAGAAAGAACAAGCAAGAGGAAGGGAAGAACAGATACAGTGACCTCACATGTTATTCCCCTGACTATAGTTTTCAATATTTAACTATTATCTATACAATACATTTTAACTATTATTCTTCCTATTCAGTAGTAATATGTCAAAATCATTTACCCTGTTTCTTCTGTTATAACAGATGCAATTATTTTATGTACCACTGTAGAAAGGAGGGGAAAAAGGAAGCACCGCCAATAAAATTGTGAAATGCCAATCAATTTCAAAGATGTTTAAATAGGAGAAAAGCAAGTCACAGAGTTGATGAAATATTGTAGTTAGCTACAAGTCTGCCCTGTGTACTTATTTAGCTTTGTATCCCCAGCACCAAGCTCGTGGCATAGAATAAATGCTCATTAACATTAGTTTAGTTATTTGATGTGTCACTCACTGCCCACCACCAGCCCCCTGGCCATCCTTCATCTCCCAGTCCTGATATTTCCTGTGTTCCCATGCTGTCAGTGTTCCTAACTGGTCAGAGATTTTAATTTCTTTTGAATTTCATTGGCTGCATGAAAATCTGATGCTTTTTCGCATTTCTCAAGACCTGGTTGTGGGCAGTCAGCTACACTACAGCTAAATCTCTGCCAAGCTCACGTTTGCTCTTAAAGCTACTGTGACAGACTGGCATCCCCTCCACTCTCCTGGCTCCCTCAGCACAACTGCATTGGGCCTAGTGGTAGATGCTGTGGCAAACCAGTGACGAAGAGATATTGGGTAGAGAGAAGGGGTAGAGGGGATCAGTGGGGGGAAAAGAGGGGACATCTGTAATACTTTCAACAATAAAGGTTTTGGTTTTTTTTTTTGTTGTTGTTGTTAGAAAAGAGGGAATTGGGGCAGGGAGAACTTTGGGAAGCTTCAAATAAGTTGCTGGTAACTCCTTGTCCATTCACTGGCCTGACCTTTCCCTAAGCTTTATTTATTTTTAATATTTATTTAGGAAAAGCAAAAAGAAGTAAAACTCGGGGATCTTCAACCCCAGTCAAATAAACCCTATTCCTTTTAATCCCTTTTATATAGGAGTTCTTTAAAATCAGGATCCCACATGGGTATGTATCATGGTGGAGTGAATGTAGCCACTCGGTTCAGCCAGCGTGGTGTTTTTTGAAATGTGAGTTGGCCAGCACATCACTTCTAACCATTTTATTGCAGTAGATTTATATATTCCTATTACCCGCTGGACCCTTGAACATATCTGAATTTTTGACCCCTGCCTTGACTGTGTGGTTTTTCTTCCCCAGGAGGCCCTCCAGCTCACCATGTCCCCTTGGTTTTCTTATCCTCATTTTGAGATTAATTGGCCATTAGAGATGGGTCAGTTTCTCTAATTGTAGAGAAAACTATACCCTGAAGTTGAAATAAACTGGTTATAGAAATGTTTGTTAGATATATTTATTGGTGTAGGATGTAGCTATAAAAATAATCCCTGCATCTATTCCCACAAGGCCCAAATGCCTTGTGGTCATTATGAAGCAGTATTGGAAGGAGGAGGGTGTGGACAGAATTTTAAAAATTGTCACAATGTTAGTTAACATTTAAAGTTGCATGAAGAATTTGGGGATCTAAGACCTCCCTCTAGCCCAGGCTCTAATCACAGCTTTCAAACAGATCTTCCCTGGGCTTTTGCTTGGAATTTACTAAATAAAGCACAGGTAGGGGAAGATAGTGTTGGATGAAGCTGTGAAGACTTGGAGTAGTCTCGTAGTGTGTCCTTTAAGGCATGGCCACAAGGAATAGATGTTCTTTTGTCTCCTTTATGAAGTCAATTAGGCATAGAAGACAAGTGATTAAGTTAAAAATAAAACTACAGTGCTTCCCTCTGTTTCAGGAATAAAAATATAAAAAATGTTTTTTTCTGGAATTGGTTGCTTTTAATCTTTTAATAGTAGTTTCTATTTCACTTCTCCCCTCCACCTCACCTTTCCCCTTTCCCTGTACCCCCTGCAAGGTATTCATTCCCTTGTATAAAACTGAAGTTCCCCAATTCTTATCTGAAAAATGCTGAGACCCCTGCACTGGTTGAAACCCCATGAGGGTAATAGAAGGGTATTGCATTCCAAAACACTGGTCATTAATTTTTCTACAGGGCTGATTTAAAGTCAAACTTATTAGGTTTCATAATCATTTTCCAAATAAGACTTTTTAATTCACAGACTAACCTATTTAAAGCTACTGTGATAAATGAAGCCTAAATGAAACACACTCATCTTGTAAATTATTTTAAATTTGAATCTGGAATGTATAGAGAAATAAAAATTTTCCACTAAGCACACAAAGAATAGAACCACTAAAAACACAGACACCATCTCTGCTGCCTTTTGTGATGTCTAACCCCAAGTTCCTTCTGTGTTCTATCTATTACAGGGTCAAGTCTTTAATTTATAGGTCTTATTTCATTGGGAGGTAATTGGCATATTACACTGTATAAGTTTAAGGTGTATGACATGCTGATTTGATACACTTATATATTATATATTGCCACTGTAGTGTTAGCTAACATCTCCATCATGCCACATTATAATTTCTTTTTTGTTATGAGAACACTTAAGCTCTTACAGCTTTCAAGTATACAATAGTATTGTTAGCTATAATCACAATGCTGTGCATTAGATCCCTACTATTTATTTATCTTCTGACTGAAAGTTTATACCCCTTTACCAACATCTCCTTAATTCTTCCATCTGTCCCAACCCCATTCTACTCTCTGTTGCTATGATTTGGCTTTTTAGATTCCACATATAAGTGAGATCATATAGTATTTGTCTTTTTCTGTCTGATTTATTCCACTTAGCATAATACCCCAAGGTCCATCCATGTTGTTTCAAATGTTGAAACTCAAAATCTTGTATATAGCTTCACAGAAAGGAACAACTAAATTGTTAGTACCACTGGATTTTTGTTTCTTCAGTAACTCAATTTCATCTATAATTAAAGTGGGATTTCATTAAAGAGAAATGTTTTTGATTACCTCACTCTGTCACAAGAATCTCCTCCAATACATTATGCCGGGGTTGACTAGCAGACCCTGAGCAATGGATGAATGGATTACTCTGACCTGTTTCTGTGAAAGAGAGGACTAAGGGACTGCTTGGCTATAGGAACCAAGCAGCCCCATTTGAAGTATTCGATGCTATGTGAAGGAATAATTTTTCTATTTCACTGTTATTACAAAATCATCGCTGCCTTATGTTTAACCCAGACTGTTTAAATCATCTAACAAGGATTAATTTCTTTTTTTGTTGTTGTTATGAGATACAAATGTTGACGCCAAGAAATAAGAGATAATTACCTAGTAATAAGCAGTTTTACAGACCCATTGAATCAAAATCTGATTAGGGGACTAAAAAGGTACATTTTAAAGAAGCACCACACATGATTCTTATGCACACAAGTAGGTTAGTACCACTAGCATGAAGGCTTTTAGTAATTGCTGTATGTTGAACCCTTCTAGATCTTAAGGAATACTATGGGGCTATTAGGAGTATTCGGATGGTTGAAAGTTTACTTTGATAGCAGTGGAAAAGTAACATTATGTCATTGTCTGTGGCTTGAAGTAAAATCATGACATAGCCTATTGAGAAAGTCAAAAGTCTTCTGCTTACGGTTCTGGAAGGCTCAGAGAAAACGGGAGTTGCCAAGTAGGGTATGACAAAAGCTGCTTTGGTTCTTCAGTAGCTCAACTACATGTGTAATTAAAGTGGGATTTCATTATGAAAGAAGGTGAGTTGGAGGGGAGAAGTGAAATGGAAACTACGATTAAAAGATTAAAAGCAACCAAATCCAGAAAAATAATTTTTATATTTTTATTCCTGAAACAGAGGGAAGCACTTCAATTTTAAACTTAATCATTTGTCTTCTATGCCCAACTGACTACATAAAGGAGACAAAAGAACACCTATTTTTTGTGGCCTTAAAGGACACATGAGACTATTCCAAGTCTTCGCAGCTTCATCCAACACTTTCTACCCCTACCTGTGCTTCCTTCCCCCAACTGCGTTGGGGCTTGCTGAGTGATTTTTGCCATGTGATGGGGTCCACAAGAACCTGTCAAGTTCCTAATAACTGAGAATTGGACACTGCCCCATTAAATGGCACGAATTGCTACAGAGATCCTGAAAAATATCAACAAAAGCCAAAGAGAGGCCCAAATGCTGGTCTCAAATACCAATCCTGTGGGCAGCATTTCCTATTGTATATCTTTGAACAACAATAACAATAAAATAGAACATCCCGTTGTCGGGTACAAGCTCCTCAGCCAGGGACGTGACCCTCCTCCATGAGGAAATTGGAAGAATATGCGTGTACAAGCAGGCAAATGGGACATGCTTTATTCCACATAAAAGCAGCCATAGCAGGCTGCTCAGCGACAGCTTATATACATGCTCAACCAAGAGGCACTTTGCCATCAATATTTTGTGACAGAAAGGCATGTGTGCACAGTGTAAAGCTTGTGGCGACCTTGCACCTGCATAATAGTATCTTGCCTTGAGTATCCCAATTAGGCTCAGGCTTAGAGTGGCCTTGAACATCCGGTGTATTCCAGACAGGCCCCACACTCCACCCCTTATACCAGATGGTTTCTATGGGATACTCTTGCCCATATTCTAGCACTGTGACCCCAGTAACCACAACAGCAATACAAACCACAACATAATATGAGCAGCACTCCAGCTCCAATACCACCAAATGCCCAGCGCCATGCTCTTGACAGTCTATACCACTGACCTTGGAGTGGGTAATGGGACAGGGTTCGTCTGGCCTGTACTTCCCTGTCTGTCTCTTCTAGGGCACTGGTTACATTCCCTTGATTGTCAGGTATATATGTACAGCATTCTGTAGCAGTTAAAAAATCTAGTGCCATTCTCTTCTTCAGTACCACCTTTTGCATCGGTGTCATTTCATCCATCCTTAAAGTAAGGGCACGCTGGGTCTGATTGAAGGCTTTAGCTATATGCTCAGCTAAAGCTGTTACTTCTAATTCCACCTTAATTGTTCCTGCTGCAGGGAGGAATACAGCTAAGGGGTAAAACCACCAAGGAGTCCTTTTAACACGGTGCCACCTATGGTAAACTGAGTCCCAGTTATGTGGAATTTCTTCTAAAGTCTTGAGAATTTGCCCAAGGATGTAGGGCCTTCCCCAGGTACATCGACTGGACCATTTTGCTGGGAGGTAGGGCCAGCCATACCTTCCACACACCCATAAGAATCCTGGCCTCATCATACCTGCAGGTTTTGTGCCGGTATGATGCTTTCCATTCCAGCACTTCCGGGCCTCAACATCAATGGTTATGTTACGACACAAGTTTGAAGGCAGCCAGCCAACAACGTGATTCTTACTGCCTTGCTGCTTCTCCACATACCTGTCTGTAGGCTCTCTTAATTCTACTTGCTTTCCTAACAGCCACCCCCAACCGTTCCACACTGCATAACCAATAAAGGGGTGGGCATTGCCATGGTCCCGCCGGATTGAAGTCTCTATGGCTTGACACACAGGGTCCCAGGAGGCGTTGCCGAAGTCTTGGTCAGCTAGCCATGTCCAATTGGCAGTGCTGGCTGGATGGGTGCACCATGGAAATCCGCCGGCCTGTCCTGGGGGAATCTCTGTGCACACCCAACAATGGGAGATATTGTATACTCGAGCATAGGTGTGTGCCCACGACACTATGCTGTTAGCCAAGCTCACCCTGGTCGAAGAGATAAAAGAGAAACTGAGACCATCATGGGGAGATCACTGCCTTCTGGCATGATACCAGCAACAGTGTCTCCCCAGCACTGTGGCTGGAATCGGAGGACGACCTGCCGGTGATATCAAATGGGATCTCCCCTTTCATGGGGTCCAGCACAACAAGGGAAGCATTGGGAAATCTGGCACTGGCCAGAGGGTGATCGCATAAGCCCCCTTTAACAATGTTCCCTTCCTGTGTTTACCAGTTTTGACTTGCCCGGTTACAGGCCAGGGCTGGATTAAGGAGTGCAATTATAACTTGTAGTCATACCTGCTTCCCCAAGGGGATAGGAGGGCTACCCAGGGCCCTTCCCCAGTAACAGTCAATGGCCAGGTCCACACTGCCTCCTCCCACTCTGCCAAGGGGGCAGGTGTAGGCAGCAGCAAAAGTTCCAGAAGGGTGCACCTTGGGGTGTAACAGCTCATCAGTTGTTTTCACCTGCAAGTGCAGCGTCTGAGGACACCTCCGCATCATTAACTCTAAGGGGGAGGCACCCATCTTCCTGGACTGCTCATTCAGCAATCTGATGGCCGTATCCAATCATCTAGCCTAACCTTTTAAGCTAGGTGGGTCCACCCCTAGATGGAGCTTGTCCTTTAACAGGCCTTTGTACCATTCAATCATCCCAGCAGCTTGGGGATGATATGGAGCGTGAAACTGCCAAGTTATGTCCTGGGCCTTGGTCCAGCTCTGCACCTCTTTCCCTGTGAAATGGGTTCCATTATCACCTGCTACGCTAAGGTGGCCCATAGGTGGCCTCCAAGTGTTCCAAGCCTTGGACAACTGTCCATTGGGTGGCCTCCCTTGCAGGGTGAGCGAAGAGGAGGCTCGTGACAGTGTTTATAGCTGTCAGGGAAAACTTAAAAGCCTGGTCTGGAGGAAGAGGCCCAATGAAATCCACCTGCCAATGTCACACGGGGACCCCTCCTCTGAGGACATGGCCCTCCTTCCCTGGAGGCCATATTAATGGGGGTATGCCTGAGCACAGCAGGGAAGAGCCTCATACTACAGCTAGGGCTTCCCCTGTGGATAGGACCAGGCCCCACCGCTTAGCTACCTGCACCATTGTCCGTAGTCCCACGTGCCCCAATTTCCAATGGAGCCACCAAGGCTGATCTTCAGGGGAAGGTACTACCTCCCAGACCCTTGCCAAGGCATTGCTCCATCATTCCCAGGGGCTAGCAGTGGCCCATGGCCACTCAAATGGTATATTGTTGTTTCTTTGGAAGTCCCTAGTTCCCATGTGTCCTTCCACATTTCCTGTCCCTACACGAGTCTATGTCCTACCAGCCACTGCTGCTTGTGCCATTGAGGTAACCATAAGGTTAAGCCTTTAAAGTCAGCCGAGCTGAATGTCCCAATTGCCAAAAAGCCAGGCTCCTTTGTCAAAACCATCCAGACTGCTCTTAGGTCAGTCCATTGACTACTTTGTCCACTACCAGAATCAAACCACAGTTTGTCTGTATCCAAACGGACAGCCACTGCCATCCATGTAGCAGGGTTCTCCCTACTTGACCTGTCCATGTACCAGATGGTCTCCATGAGGGGTGGCATGCCCTCTCAGAACTAACTAGGGAGTAACTCTTCCATAGGAGTTTCATCCCTTGACAGGATCTCATATGTCATAGGACCCAACAGGGTCTGCAATTCTTGTGACAGAGGACTGGTCCTCACTACTGACCTCTGTTCCAAATAGGCCCCTCACTTTGCTGAAGTTGGGGTTTGTGCCACCCCTGACTTGGGCGTGGTTACCCAGGACCTAAGCCAACTGCTAGCTATAGGATGGCAGTCTTCATGAGCACCTTACTTTGTGTGGTGATTGCCTTACAGGCCTGCAAGGCCACGTAAGTGGCTGCCAACTGCTTCTCAGTGAGGGAGTACCGACTCTCGGCCTCCTTCCACGGCTGAGACTGGAACCCAATGGACACCCTTCTCTGCCCATGCTGTTGCCCCGATGGTTGTGTTGAGTCTACAGCCTGTAAGGTCTGGGTTTGGGCCATCACCCTCTTGGCAGCGAGAAAGGCCTCTTCAACCTCGAGTCCAGTTCCACATCTCTCCCTTCTGGGACAACTGGTACAAGGGCCGCAACAATTGCACTAGGTGGGGAATGAATACTCTCCAATACCCCCAAAGACCAGTAGGTCTGTAACTGTTTCACTGTGGTAGGATGGGGAAAAGCCTGCACTTTGTCAACGACTGCTTTGGGTATCACCTTGGTCTTACCCGACCAGACAACTCCCAAGAATTTGACAGACAAGCCAGGTCCCTGAACCTTGCAGTCCTTCACTGCCCATCCCCATGAGTCCGAAGCCAGCCTCCAGCCGTAGGCTACTGGCAGCTGTGTTCAAATCTGCAAGAGAATCAGAGGTTAGCGTGATATTAGCAATATAATGATACATTGTCACAGTGGGAGGCTTGCCCCAGGTGGCTAAATCTTGGGCCACCAAACCATGACAGATGGTAGAGCTGTGCACATATCCTTGAGGGAGAACTACAAAAGGCCACTGTCGGCCTCCCCTCACAAAGGCAAACTGCCCATGGCTCTCTGGGCTGTATCTATGGAGAAGAAAGCATTAACCAAATCCTCCACATAGTGATATTGCCCAAAGACAAAGTCAAACGGTCCATCAGGTCTGTTACAGCCAGCACTGTGGAGTGTAATGGGGGCTTCGCTTTATTCAGTTCTCTGTAATCCAGTCATCCCCCAGGTGCCATCAGGATTTTTCACAGGCCTATTAGAGCATTGTAGGGGCTATGTGTGGGCCTACAGTGATCTTTGCTTTTGCCTTTGCCAGCTGCAAAATTGTCCAATTTCCTCATGCCCTCCTGGGAGGCGGTACTGCTGCACTGGCACCACCGAGGGTGAGGGTGGGGGTGGGGGGGGAGGGGTAAGGGTGGGCATGCGAGGCGATAGGTAGAGTCACAGCTGCATGATGCAGGTGCCCTCTTGTGGTAGGTCTTATCGCACGCACCCGCAGGTGGAATTCACCCTGGGTCATTGCAATAGTTAACCCTTGAAGTACATCCATTCCCAAGATGTATTCAGGTTTGCAGGAGATTTACACACTGTAGGCCTTCGGGGGAGGCGGCCAATACCCAGTGTTAAGGCTGCCTGCCGTACATGGACAGTCCTGCCTCTGTACCCGTCTATATGGGACCGGGTCGTATATCTGTCCTGGTTGCCATACAATCAGCTGCAGTTCACACACATATCCACCAGTGCCAACACGCATTGCACATTGGGGGAAGGGGGAGGGAGAGGGGGAGAGCAATCAATAAATAGTAAGTTCAACATGCGGCCTCCGGTCCTCTGGGTCCCCCCCTAACTGGGTCCCTCAGCCTTTTCCTCAGTCTGTAAGATTATATTCCTCCTTCCTGGGGCAGTCTAAGTAATCTTGGAGGCACGCCGGCCTCAGGGAACTGCCTTTCATGGGCAGCTTCTGGAAATGCTATCCTACTGATAATTGTTTCCACAGAGCCAGTAACACAGCATTAGGCTGTTGACCTATCTTCTCTTTCTGAACTCCTGCAGCCACAACCTGGTTGGGGGCCATGTATCCTCCCACCGGGGAGATGGGGTAATTACCCCAGAATCCTGCCTCCAACTAGCCAACTGTCGGGTGCGAGCTCCTCAGCCAGGGACGTGACCCCCTCCATGAGGAAATTGGAAGAATATGCGTGTACAAGCAGGCAAATGGGACATGTTTTACTCCACACAATAGCAGCCATAGCAGGCTGGTCAGCGACAGCTTATATACATGCTCCAACAAGAGGCACTTTCCATCAGTATTTTGCTACAGAAAGGCATGTCTACGCAGTGAAAAGCTTGTGGCGACCTTGCACCTGCATAATAGTGTCTTAGCTTTGAGCACCGTGATTAGGCTCATGCTTAGAGTGGCCTTGAACATTCAGTGTATTACAGACAGGATCCCACACCCATTTATTTGCCTGAAATTCCGTAAAGGAACACCAGATGCTTTTTAAAAAATTTATTGCTGGTTATTTTATTTAGTATTTCTATGATAATTTTAAAGTCTAAGTTTATAGTGTGCCTTTTCCCCATATAACCATATTTTAAATGGTACTATGCCAGCTAAATTCAGTAGAAACATGAGTAAAACCTTCAAAAAGCCAGCTGTAGCAAGGCTCACAAATAAGGAAGGCCCATCCTATTTGTTTGCTATCAGAAACCTCATTAGCTAGGTCAGGGTCTTCAACAGGAGTAATCAGACCTCTGGAAGCTCAAAAACGTTCCAAGGACAGCCAGGCAGACAGGTGTTTCTCAGGGAATCAGTTTCCCAAACCCGAATTTTGTATGTACCCTATTAAACATGATCTGAGAACACTCATGTGGTTTAAAGGTCATACAGGATCTCCTGTCCACCTTTGCTTTCACTTTACAAAGACAGGCCACCCTCTCTTCATGGCTAATCCTCCTATGATGCAATTCCTGGCTTGAGAAAACCTCCATGAGGCAAATCAAGAGTAATGTGAAATATTGTTGTCAGCTTTAGAAAGCCAATACCTCTCATGACTGGGTAACTACTTTTCATTTCAAAATTATTTCCAAATCGTTGTTTTCAACAAAATTAAAGGAAGACCTAACTAATAAATAATTAAAAATACTTCTTATTGGTATGTTGCTATGTGATTTGGGGCATATATAAAGGGCAAGGAGTTCAAACAACTGAGTAACATTTCTAGAACAAAACTCATTACATTCCCAATATGTGAACAAAGTTTCTCACCCTTCCAAAAAAAATCAAAACTAGAAATAATAGAAGCTGAATCCTGGCTCATTTAAGCAATAAAGAATATGCACACATATATCAATTATAAAACAAGTCTCATTCATTTCCTTAACAGACACATAATGTTAAATAATTTGTCAAAATTTACAATATATTTATGTTGTTTTGATCAATTATGCATCAATAATGATTGTAATAATAGTGTAAACCATAAGATTAAAAAAATACTAAGACTTATGATCACTAGAAGTTAAATTTTCATTTCTACTTCCATTTACATCTGTATTTTTGCTTCAGAAAATTAGGATAAGGTAAAGACATTAAACCATAAAATATATTAGATGAATATTCTGGGAGGAAGTGAAGTGGGGAAGAAGGGAAAAATTCAAACTATTAGAAAAAGTACATATTCACCTTTTTTAGTGTAAATGTGATAAATAACAAATCCTTATGACATTCACATTCCCTTGGACATATTTTAAAATGTAATATAAGAGTTTTAAGTGTCAATATGCCAGAATGGTATCATTTGTCACTATTAATAGTATCTAAGTATTTTGGATATTTAAAGTTTAGGTGTAGATTTAAATTTTTTAAATGTTGGGAAGGTACATAGTTTCTCAAAATTATTTGATAGGCCACTGCAGCAAAAACACTTAAAGACCACTGTCAGGCCAGCAGTAATCTGCAAATGTCTGGATTGTTAAATGGGTTGTCACAATTAGTAGAAATTGAGGTCCCCGCTAAGTAGCTTGGAGGTGGACCACCTTCCTGGGATAGATCAGGCAGCCCTCAGGGGGATTTGGGTGCCAAGCACTATAACTTGAGAAGTACCTGTTGATCTAGGCTTTCTTTCTCCTGTTTTGGGAAACTTGGTGGTTTAGAGGTGTTAGCCATATAATAGTACTTGCCTTGCAATTTGAATTCTTAAATTTGTGGGATAAAGTTCGCCAGTTTTATTATTTCCTTTCTGCTGTCCATATATTTCCTTCCCATATCTATCCATGAAAACAGTTTGAAGCCATGTCATTGTAAGTATAATGTTTTCCTGAGTTCTGTGAATCATAAAAATTGCTGAAGTTCAGTGAGTAGGGATTTACCTCTATTGTCTTCCACCTGAACATTCATTCATTCATTCATTCATTCATTATTCACTCATGTCCTAGAGTGGGACCTGAGGGACTGAAGAAGAATCAAATAAGCGCCCTACTCTCAAGTAGCTCCCAGTCAAATGAGTGACTCCGCTACTTGAACCAATAATTTTAATACATCAGGTAACTTAAAAACAAAGAACAAAAGGCTTCAGGAACACAAGTAATGAGCTACAGACTCCGCCATGAAGTTGGAAAGGTTTCATAGATGAAGCAACAAAGCTAAGTTTGAGCCCCAAACAGCAACAAGGGAGAACTGAGTAAATCACTCACCATAACACACACACACACACACACACACACACACACTACAATGCAATACAATACAATACAATTTTAAATACAATTCTTACACTTTAAATACAATTCTTACAATTTTAAATACAAATCTGGAGTTAATGAAGACTTCACAAGTTAAGGGCATAGCCTCCAAAAACAACTGCCCTCACTTCAGATATCAGTCATAAGTTTGGGAAGTCCCTGCCACCCACACTCTGACCAACTCCCTCAGGTTTGATAATTTCCTAGAATGACTCACAGAACTCAGGAAAGCACAATACTTACAATTATAATTTTATTATAAAGAATACAAATCAGGACCAGCCTAATGAAGAAAGAAATGGGCAAAGTCTGAGAGGGTCCCAAAGGCAGAGCTTCCATGTCCTCAGACCATTTCACCATCATGGGTGATATGTATCAACAGCCAGCAAGCTCACCTGAGCTTTGGGCAGCCAGAGGTTTCATTGGAATTGTGTTACTTGGGCATGATTGCCTGAATCACTGGCCATGTGACAGAAGTCAATCTCCATGTGGTGTCCCAAAGAGTTGTTTAAACAGAAGAGTAACCTAGTGACAGAAGATAAGGTATGGCATGACAAGGGTAATAAGCAATTTAGAGAGAGGACCAGATGTTATAGTATGAATAGAGAAATGTGCTGTGGACACGTTTACCTGGTGTCCTGAGGTTGGCCTTACCAACCACCAGGACATTAGCCAGATGCCCCGAGGATGGATTTACCCCACTCAGACAGAGGACTCACCTTCACGCTAGCCAAGCAAGGGGGAGGAAAGGGACCCCTTTGGACATCAGGGTTGGTCCTGACTCACCAGACCCCATCACCCAGGTGTCACCTAAGGGATGGTTGTTTGGGTGGGTAACTCCATGTCCAGAGGGCAGGCTTACCTTCTGTTTCAGCGTTGACACAGGTGCGTGTTGACAAAGGATTGACTTCACAGCTGACAGGTGTATCCCCACCACTGACCATGAGAACTGACAGGAAAGATGAATTTGAAAGAGAGTAAAGAAGAGAGAACAAGTCTACCCATCCACCTTGGGCTCCAGAATGTTACTAGAAGGGGTCTGGGCCCAGGGTAGGTCTGCCTAGGGCCTACCAGTAGTGTATGGGTTCTTGACTTTGTGTAAGAAAGATTTCACAACACAAGTCCAAGTGGTTTTCGAGAGTATGATTATTAAAGTTGGGGGCAGTGAAACAAAGGGAGGGCTTAAGGTAGGAGAAGCAACAGGAGAGGAAAAGTCAGAGAAAAGGGGGCCTTGGAGACAGGATTAGGGGGTTAGCCAGGCTTGAGCTGCTGCTGCCCCTGCTCCCCTGGTTGTAAGTCTCATGGGGTCCCTTGGAGTGAAAGAGAAAAACAGCAAAGATACAAGATGTGGGTGGTGTGCTCTTGTAAGGGCTTACCATGACTCCTTTGTTTTGAGCCTTTTTATCTCCCTTTGGCCTGCCAGAATCCTAGGGGAGGGTCTTAACAGAGTATTTATTAGCTTTTCGGGTGTGTCTTTCAATATGTTGATTCATCACAATGTGCGTATGGAGGGGTCAGGGGTTGTTTTCTGGTTAGTTTTATTTTTAAAGAATGTCACATTATGTCCTGGGACTTTCTGAAATATGTAAGCCATTTGCTCCTTAGTGTCCTGGGTTAGGGAAGATAAAACCTTGTGATTCAGTAGCTGGCTGTAAATTGCTCAGATCAGTGGTCGGCAAACTGCGGCTCGCGAACTACATGCGGCTCTTTGGCCCCTTGAGTGTGGCTCTTCCACAAAATACCATGGCCTGGGCGAGTCTATTTTGAAGAAGTGGCATTAGAAGAAGTTTAAGTTTAAAAAATCTGGCTCTCAAAAGAAATTTCCATCGTTGTACTGTTGATATTCGGCTCTGTTGATTAATGAGTTTGCCGACCACTGGCTCAGATGGTTTGGCCTTGTTTAATTCTATTGTCTCAGTTACCCTTATTCTACTTGTTAAGGAATCTCCCTAGCTTCTTACTATCCTGCCTCAATATCTCCCAATTTCCTAATAGCTTAACCCTGGTTAAAATATAAATATATTATCTAAAAAGGGATAGTGACTGTATAGAAAACTCTTGGGTAGCCGCCCAGTGTATATAACCCCTTTCTCTTAGGTCACCATGGATGTATACATACCGGGTTTGCTATATCTGTATTTTATAACCCTGTCTTCCTGGCCATCCATAACTAACACAGAAGTGGACACTTAGACTGCATCAGTCCAATGATCTCTCTTTAGAATTTGAAGTTTGGAAGAAAGTTAATGTTGCATGGTAGAGTGCTGGGGATGCTTTTGGTAGCATTTGCTAATGGCCTTGGTATAAGTACATCATGGCCAATTTCAAGTGACCAATGTCATATCATTTGGTTTGCAAAACTGCCGAAAAATTAACTGACTCTCCCAAGCCCTGGTGATCTAGCTCCAACAAACATATGGACACAAGTCACGTTAATATCAGGCCCTCAGTAGGATTTAAGCACACTTCTACCCCGTTCCCTACATTTCCCAGGGCTAGGGAATGCAACTCCTTCTTAAATCCTTCTTAAATGAATGGGAGACATCCCTCCTGTTCATTTTCTTTCCTTTTACTGCTTAAGCTAGTCACAACCCGTTTTTGATATGTGTGATATATGGAATCTAATAAAATATAGTTACTCATTAATGGAGTAACATTTTAATTTGAGTAAATTTATGAGATGCTTAAGTCCCTGCAGGAAGTAGGAAAGCATTTTAGAGGGCAGGCCGGGTGGATGAGTCCAGTGGGGAAGTGCTCAGCATCAGGTGGTAGCTCAAAGGCATGGTGTGCTTTTGGGAGGCGGTGAAAGAGGGTCACAGGCAGCCTGGAGAACAATGGAGTGCTAAACACAAACCTTATTTTCAGAATTCTGCTCAGCATGGCTTCTGGCACTCTACCTCTTTTGGAGAGAATTGCTCAAACATTTTTAAAGGGCTATTGACCTACACACCACGGGAGCTTGCTTGTTTATTCATAAGTACTCATCTTCCATCTTGTGAAAGAGCTGAGATACTGCCACTTAGAGGAGTAGGTAAGAGAAGCAGAGGAACCAGGGATAACCAATGGGGCAAAGACAATAATGCCTGAGACTCCTCCCAGATAAGCCTGGGCATTGAGGCATTCTAACCCTCAAAATTTACAAACCTGTCTACAGAGCAGTGTGTCTATTTAATATTTCAAACTGTGTGCATTATTGGGGAAGAAAACCTAAGCCCTAATGCTGATTATATATAACTAGAGGCCCGGTGCATGAAATTCATGCATGGTGGGAGGGAGTGTCCAGCCTACACCCTCTCCAATCCGGGACCCCTCAGGGGATGTCCAACTGCCTCTCGCAATCCGGGACCACTGGCTCCTAACCGCTCACCTGCCTGCCTGCCTGATCACCCCTAACCCCTCTGCCTGCCTGCCTGATCACCCCTAACCCCTCTGCCTGCCTGCCTGATTGCCCCTAACCACCTCTGACTGCCTGCCTGATCGCCCCTAACTGTTCCCCT
This sequence comes from Corynorhinus townsendii, assembly GCA_026230045.1. NCBI lineage: Eukaryota > Metazoa > Chordata > Mammalia > Chiroptera > Vespertilionidae > Corynorhinus > Corynorhinus townsendii. The sequence continues at coordinate 29,905,131 of JAPDVU010000012.1, forward strand.
GCTGGCCTGATTGCCCCTAACCACCTCTGCCTCACCCTGCACCCAGGACCCAGAATTCCCTCCTCCAGCTGGTTGCAGGAACCCGGGTCCCAGGCTTCCCTCCCTCTGGCCAGCCATAGGCACCCAGGACCCAGGCCAGCTTCGCCCAGGCTGGCTGCAGCTGCAGGGGACTGTGGGTGGGTGGCTTCACCCAGGCTGCAGCCACAGGTGCCCAGGACCATGGAGTGGGTGGCTTGTCCCTCTCCCCGGCTGCAGGCGCAGGTGCAGCTGCTGGCACCCGGGACTGTGGGGCGGGCAACTTGTCCCTCTCCCAGGCCGCAGCCCCAGCTGCTGGTGCCTGGGACTGGGGGGCATGCAGCTTGTCCCTCTCCGGGCCAGGCTGCAGGCGCAGCCACTGACACTCAGGACCACGGGGCAGGCAGCTTGTCCCTCTCCTGGGCCGTAGCCTGGCTGGTCCCATTCCTCTCTGGCAAGCTCATTTGTGCCTGGCTGGTCCTCATTCCTCTCTCCTCAGTGTTGAGTGTCTGAGCCTTTATGGTGTGATGGTGTGAGGGTGTGACAACCATTTGCATATTATGTAGGATATTTAAACAGAATAGAAAATTTGATTAAAAAAATAAGGATGTCAGTTTAAAGTAATACAAATTACAGTCATTTATCCAAACTCCTTGCCATTTGGGCTTAATTATGCTGCAATTTATTAATTATATGCACATTAGTAAATGTTACCTATAAACCTGGTTCTTCTATTTGATTAATTTATGCGAGTAATACATAACTCACAGAGTTTAAGCTGATGTAGCAGGTTTGCCTACTCAAAAACTTTTAAAAATTAGCAGAGCTATTGCTCATATTCTGCCATTCTCTGTGTGATCTTGGGGTACTCACTCACGCCTTTTGGTCTTCCTTATCTCAACTGAAAATGACAGATGAGATTATCCGTAAGAGCCACTTCAGCTCTATCAGTCTATAAATCTAAATATATTTACACATGCAAATTTTTATGTATGTTCTGAGAACAGAGGGAAAGAAATTATATGAATACATGATTTAAAATGTCTGGATTTTTTCTTTGAAGATTACATATAAAATAATGTTTTGGTAGTACTAGTCTAGCAAACAGGCCATAATTTAATCCCTGGAAAAATCAGTGCTTGACATACATTAGTTGATAAACCAGGAAGGGAATAGGTCATACTAATGCTTATATCAGGATTCTAACTCAGTCATAAATAAACAGAACACAAGGGAGATCTCCGGGAACGTCAGAGGCCCTTATAGCTGCCCAGTGATTACACATACTTTACTGCTCCGGGGGTTCTGAAATACTGGTGTCTGTCAGAATCAACTGTGAATCATGATACAGAGAAAGGCTTGGTCTGACCTAGTCAGCAGCCTGGTCCTCTGTGTTGCTTTATTGTTTTATTTGGTGGTGACACATACCAAATGTTGAGAACAACTGCCCTGGGCTATTTACTCTTCCACTCTCCTTGACCAGTGGTTTTGCAGTTTTCTGTACATTAGAATGAGCTAGGAGCTTTTAAAAACCCTGAAACCCAGGCCAGACTTCAGACCAATTGAACCGAAATCTTCCCCAGGGGAAGCCAGGCATCAGTACTTTTTATCAAGGTGACTACAATATGCCCCCCAGTTTGAGAACTGGTGTCCTTTACCTGTTCTTCTTAAACTTCAATGGGCATATGGATTTCCTGGGAATCTTGTTAATGTGCAGATTCTGATTCAGTTGCCTGAGATGGGGCACGAAGTTCTGCATTACTAACCAGCTCCCAGGAGGTGCCATTGCTGCTGGCCTTGGATCCTACATTGAGTAGTAACGTTATAGATGACAATTTATATTTCGTTCTCTTTCGAAAATCCCCAGCATCTCTTCTACCATCCAGCTAACTAGAAAGTGAATCAAAGTTAGAGACTCAGAAATAGAGAAGCCATGGCAAAAGAATGAGTGGTTGAGTTGGAGAGTGCTGCTGGCAGTATAAAGACATTGAAAACTGGAATAAATGGTGCACTTGAGGTCCTATTTGGATGCTATAATCAGCTGGTCATTGGAATGACATAATTTGTGTCCAGGAAAATGCCATTTAAAAGTTAAATCCAAATAACACAAATTAAAAAAAAATTTGCTGGGTAAAGATAACCTGAAGGCCAGTATTTGTGAATAAGAAGAGTTGAGAGAAATAAATGGATGCTTATGAGAACGTTTTTCCTGATGAAACCTTCTTATGGTAATAAAGACTCAAAATTTAGGAGATGTTTCCTTTGGACCCTTTAAGCCTAACTTTCTGGTTACTGTATTCTGTAACATGGAAATAGAAATTCCCTTAATCTATTTAAATAAACCCTTACTTGCTTGAACAATAACAATCTAAGAAAGATTGATTTGCATTAAATCTTGCTGATTTTAAAAACAACTCATCTAATTTTCTGCTAAATGTACATGTCAACATTGCATGTTTATCTAGCAACTTATCAAAGAAACTGAACATGTGTAAATGGATTCTGATGAAGCTGTACCAAGTGCAATTGTTTCAGTACAGCTCTTTATGCCCTTGTGTTGCTCCATTATCAATTTTTAACTGTCCCTTTAGTGTAAAAACCACATTTCAATGTGTCCTGATCATTAATTTTATTATTTATATAGTGTAGACTTCCAAGAGTATGTTCCATACAACACCAACACAACAAGACCTTCTACCATTTTGTTTGAATAGCCCTGGAAAATGCTATATGCATTTCTTTTTCTTGGGGATTTATACTACATATTGGTTGGTATGTGACTTAAAGACTTGCAAAAAGTAAAACTTCAAAATTAGACTTTTTCAACCCTTTCTAGGCCTCTGTTTTCCCAACCTATCCCCCACAGTAATCTCCCCCCGTCCCATCACACATGAGCATCCCACATTTTGTAAGATGCTACTCTAGAGTCGCAGACCTAATCATAGTTGGAGGGAGTCAGAAAACATTTTGCTGTGTTCAATTTCCTCCACTTTTCTTTCTTCTTCAAAACTACCATTTTAAATTTCTTTCAGTTTTCTTTCTATTCCCTCAAAAATATACACTTGAATATATAATAGCACCTATGAAAATTATTTCTGATTAAAAAGGTTTCAGGTTATTAAAAGCCCAGCATAATTAAATTATGGTCTATATTTAATTAATGCTTTATAATAATTAAACTTTTCTTTTAATTGAAGGCATGACTCTGAGAGCTGATTATCTGAAAGTAATTTCCTATGCAATAATTCTGTTTCTGTTGAAGCATCAATTTGAGAAATGGGCGAACTTGGTTTCCTTAATCAGACTGCGTTGGGCCTTGTATCCCATGGCTCTTTTCACTGGTGAAGAATGAACAGGGATACCAGAATCTATGAATTAATTGCAAACTAAACACTGAGGGAAAAAAAATTAAAAAATAAAAAATAAACAAACACTGAGGAAAACAAAAGTCTGGAGCCCTCTGCAGATGTAGATCAGTGTTTGGCATGGCCTACTACTATAGTTAGCCTGGACTGCTTGACTGATAGATAATGTCCTATATTTTTCTGATGCTGCTTTTTTTTTTTTTTTTTCTTTTCCAGGGTCCTGTAAGTTTGTGTCTAAACAACCTATAGGCATGGCACAGCAGACCTACACACAGATGCTGATTTTACTTCATGTATTCAATCCAGGATGGTGAGTGGAATCTGTTTCCTGGCAGTTCACCTTTTGAACCTTGGGACTGAAGAGATTGCAATGTCAGGCCACTCCAGTATCAGAGCAGCAGGTGCACAGCCAAGTGTAGCCAAAGAACACCAAGTGTGCCTTGTGCTGGGGCCAGCAGCACATGATCACTCTGGCTGAAAACGGCAGTGACATTTTAACCTTTTCTCAGGAGAGGTGAGGCACATAGAAAAAAGGACAAGAACCAGAGGAAATATAAAAGACAAAAAGAATAGGAAGAGCAAAGGAGACCAATGTCAAGGACATACTGATTAGAAATGGTGGTGTGAGAGCAAGCAGCAAGTCCTTTGACAGCTGAGAAGAGAGCAAGTGATAATAGACTTAGAGTGGGTCTGCCATGTGGAGAGAGGGGTCAAAGAAGCTCCTCAACGGTGTAGCAATGGCAGCATTAACTCATTCATTCATTCATGCATTCATTCATGCATCATTTGTTCATTCACTCATCCATCAACAAGTACTGACTGGGGTCTCTCTGTGGAAGAAGCCTAAACCTGATTCACTTACAAACCTCCTTTTTTTTTTTTTTTTTTTTTACAGTGGGCCAAGGAGATTAGATTCCCTGATTTACTCCAACAGGTAGAGTATTGCTATTTTCTCTGGCTGTATATACTCAGGAGCATGAAATCTGGCAGAGAAACATAGATGGATAATACTACTTTTATGAGAAGGGAATGTCAGTGAAGATAAATGCTGACTGAGGACTAGATCCCTACTTCTAACTTCCCCGATCTGAGTGTAACATAAAGCTATCCCCACCTCCGGATAGTGACAAACATGGAATCTCAGAAATCACTAAGAAAAATCTTTCTTTGACTCCTATCACTGGGTGGATTCTGGGCACAAGATAGAAGTCAGTTATAGAAAGAAAATAAAAGTACAATTTTTGCATATCTAGGTTTGTAACTTAAGTTCTATTCTTAAGTTTTTTTGAAAGAAATATTGAAAAAAATTCATTTCCAAAAAATTTTAGTTAAAATTTTAGGACAAGATGTAATATCCATATTTAACAACAACAAAATGGTATTGTGTTTCCATAAATATAATTTAGTGTTTTGTTACTTTTGAAAAATAATTATTTTAGATGCAAAGTTTTATATTTAAGTCTGACAATTAAAATAAACCTTTTCAAAAGCTATATTACAATCCCATTGTTTTTAATTAAGTTTTACAATGTTCAGATGGCAATGTGAAAGATGAATAGATTCATTTTCTCCTGACAGGGAATTATTATTGCCTTAAATTTAATCTTAGTTCTGTAAATGCTGCAGGGATTGAACTGTTTTAAATTACCTTATGATTTATCTACCTTGAAAAATGAATGTACTCTACTCACAATAAGGCAGAATGATATGTAGTAGGCTATAGATGACTTTAAATGTGATTTTCTAGAGATATTTTATTAAAATATTTCTCTTGGGTGAACTGTTTTAAATTATGCTTCTTGATTCACTTCAGGGGCAGGATTGTGAGACTGGACTCAGCTGATAGTATGGTACTTGTTCATTCATTCGACAAGTACAGATGTAAATAGATAAGGGTTCAAGGGCAGAAGCTCTGCTATAAGGAAAGAGAAAATCAGGTCTAGAAGTCTACGAAGAAAGGAAGGGCCACCTGGTGTGCTCCAATGACAGGACTGTGGTCACGAAGGTAGGGATCTAGAAGGTAGGGATCTAGAACAGGATCTGGGCTACAGTAGAAATAGATCAGACATCTGATTATATGAGGCCAAAACAGAGAGGCTAAACTTACCAATTAGTCTCATACATATTAAGAATATGTACACTACAGAGTCCAAAAAGTTATTCAAAAGTCAGTTCAATGGCTTGTATACTTACCTCTATTTAGAAGTGTGTACAAAGGGACAAAGGCCAAGGACTGGAGATATTAAGGCACCTGTTAGGTCATAGGGGCAGCTATGATCAACCTAATTTGGCACAGTGGACCCATTTCCCCCCTGGCAAGGGTTTGGATAATATGAGTTGTATTTATTCAGGTTGTGAACTAGGGAGCACACAGGCCACTGGAAGATGTGAATTTGGAACTAACTGAAAATGTGGCTTTGGAAAGATGGTTTTCTCCATGTAGTATTTTCACATTTGTTTTATGAGCAGAGTGCCTAAATAACAAGAGGCAGTGTTACAAGTCTGAAGATCAGTCAACCTCAAAGTACTTAAGAGTTCTGAGAAAGGATCATAGAAAGGTAAGCAAACTATTAATAGTGGTAGCAACTGCATTTGTGCCCAAAGAGGAAGCGTTCATTTATAAAGGACAATAAGTGGGTTTTTGAAGGACATCAATACACTGGAAGAAATCTATAATCACAGACATTTTCAAGTTCATCCTAAATAAAATAATCATGCTCTAACCCTTGACTCCCCATCTTGAATACTCTCACACATATAGAACTTTACTTTTCTACTCTAGGAGTAATAGTACTGGCCTCCTAGGTGTGAGAACAAATGACATGATGATGCAAAGTACTCAGTGTAATGGCCATCTAGCAGGTAGTAAAGGTGACTAGAAGGCTGTAGTCATTGATGCAAATTAATACTATGTTTTATATTCTATAGACACCCCAAATACCTAGCAACAGATGCTGATGAAGTGGTCTGCAGCCACAATTTTACTTGGATTTATAAGCAAATCAAATTAAGCAGATTTATACACTTAAGTAATTGAAGGCCAATATTGTACTCTGAGCACACTCAGTTTTTCTTTTCATATTTTTTGTTCAAATGATAAATACAGTATAGGCACTTAAAATAACCTCATATATGTGTTCCTGAAAAACTTTAGATTTTGTAAAAATTGCACATTAAAAATAGCAGGGTTGATGGAAAAAATTAGTATTAAGGGCAGAATGTTAAAAATCAGTACAACTTGGATATCATCTTCCTAATAAAACCAATAAGAATTCTAATAAGACATTATACTAGCATGGTTACATTTCCATGGACATTTGCCATAGAATCTCAGTCCTCCCAACCTGTGGCCTATTACTCTGGAGTCATGCTTCCTTTGTCTTTCAAAATAAAGATCCTTAAAGACAGGCACACCCATAATAATCAGTTTAACCAAAAATTAAAATACAATCCAAGAGCAGCCTCCTTTATCCTTAATTGCTATTTTTAATGTGGGGTAAATATTTTAGGCTTCTTCATCTCTACTTGAAACTCCCTGGAGAGCTTAACATGGTAGAAAATGTAGTGTTTTTGAAGATAAGTCACATTTTGCACAAAGAAAAGGCATTTCTTTAGGATTTTTAGCCTTTATCTTAAAGTCTTTTTTAATTTTTAAATTAAATTTATTGGGGTGACATTGGTAGATAAGATTACATATTTTTTAGTGTACAATTCTATGATACATCATTTGTAAATTACATTGTGTGCTCACCACCCAAATTCAAATCTCCTTCAGTCACCATATACTTGACCCTTTTTACCCTTATCACAACCCCACTTCCCTCTGGTAACCACCGTACTATTGTCTGTCTCTGAGGGTTGTTGTTTTTTTTTAGTGTGTTTTTTTTTAATTTAATAAATCTTTATTGTTCAGATTATTACAATTGTTCCTCTTTTTCCCCCCATAGCTTCCCTCCACCCGGTTCCCACCCCACCCTCTAACCTTACCCCCTCCCCCCCCCCCCGCCACTGTCCTCATCCATAGGTGTACAATTTTTGTCCAGTCTCTTCCCGCTCCCCCCACACCCCCTACACCCCTTTCCCCCGGAGAATTGTCAGTCTACTCCTTTTCTATGCCCCTGATTCTATTATATTCACCAGTTTATTTTGTTCATCAGATTTTTTTATTCACTTGATTTTTAGATTCACTTGTTGATAGATATGTATTTGTTGTTCATAATTTTTATCTTTACCTTTTCTTCTTCTTCCTCTTCTTAAAGAACACCTTTCAGCATTTCATATAATACTGGTTTGGTGGTGATGAACTCCTTTAGCTTTTTCTTATCTGTGAAGCTCTTTATCTGCCCTTCAATTCTGAATGATAGCTTTCCTGGGTAGAGTAATCTTGGTTGTAAGTTCTTGTTATTCATCATTTTGAGTATTTCTTGCCACTCCCATCTGGCCTGCATAGTTTCTGTTGAGAAATCAGCTGACAGTTGTATGGGTGCTCCCTTGTAGGTAACTGTTTTTCTCTTGCTGCTTTTAATATTCTCTCTTTGTCTTTTGCTCTTGGCATTTTAATTATGATGTGTCTTGGTGTGGTCCTCTTTAGATTCCTCTTGTTTGGGGTTCTGTGCGCTTCCTGGACTTGTAAGTTTATTTCTTTTACCAGGTGGGGGAAGTCTTCGGTCATTATATCTTCAAATAGGTTTCCGGTATCTTGCTCTCTCTCTTCTACTGGCACCCGAATAATTCTGATGTTGGTACGCTTGAAGTTGTCCCAGAGGCTCCTTACACTATCTTCATATTTTTGGATTCTTTTTTCTTTTTGCTTTTCCAGTTGAGTGTTTTTTGCTTCTTTGTATTTCAAATCTTTGACTTGATTCTTGCAATCCTCTAGTCTGCTGTTAGATCTCTGTATAATATTTTTTATTTCAGTCAGTGTATGCTTAATTTCTAGTTGGTCCTTTTTCATATCCTCTAGGGTCTCGCTAAATTTATCGGCCTTTTCTAGAAAATTCTCGAGTAACCTTATAACCGTGGTTTTGAACTCTATATCCAATCATTTGCTTTCCTCCATTTCTTTCATTTGTGATCTGTTTCTTTGTCTCCACATTTTGTCTGCTTCCCTGAATTGATAGAGTGGCTTTGTGTGCTAGGTGTCCTATAGGGCCCAGTGGCTCAGCCTCCCCAGTTACCTGAGGTGGACACTCTAGGTGAACTCCTTTGTGGGCTGTGTGCACAGTCTTGTTGTAGTTAAGCCTTGATTGATGTTGGTATCACTGGGAGGAATTGACCTCCAGGCCAATTGGCTGTGAGGATCAGCTGTGTCTATGCTGGGAGAACTTCTGTGCTGGAGACACCCTTATGAGACAAGACTTGCAAAAGCCTCTGTGCTCAGCTTGGGTGGGGTGGAGTCTCATGGCAGAGCAGACAGCATTGCTTTCCCGTTCGCCCTGCCCTAATAGGCCCCTGTGTCTCAGTGTCCTGTGGTAATCACCGCAAGCACCTCTGAGAGGAAGCTGCCCTCGAGTTCTGCCCCCTGCCAGACAGTCCAGTTTCTCCCCGAATGAGTCTGGGTCTCCAGAGGCTCACCCAGAACTGGAGTTCAGCACAGTCGAGAGCTTTTGTCTCCCTCCCGCTTGAGAAAGCCAGCCGCGTACTCAGTTGCCAGTCCTCTCTGCGCACGCATTCAGTACCTCTGCCTCCTGCAGCTCCTCTGTGTCTCAGTGTGCTTTTCTCTTTCCTTCTAGTTGTAGAATTTCCAGCCTTCCTGTGGTTCTGGATGATGTCTGTTTTGTCTTTTAGTTGTAGTTTTGAAATTATTGTGTGAGGCAACAGTTTAGGTGTTTACCTATATTGCCATCTTGGTTTCTCTCCTAAGTTATTCTTAAACATTTCAGAAGCACTGTGCTGAACCCATCACCTCAAGCAGCGGCAGGCTTAAAGTCTTAATATACTGTGAAGCTTTTTCTCTAATTGTGAGAAAGCATAGCTCTAATGACTTTAAAACATTAACATGTTGGGCAAAATTGTGTATGAAACCACGCAACTTCCACAATACACTGATCTCATTCTCCAGTTTGGGGTTCTGTGTGCTTCCTGGACTTGAAACAAAATAGTTCAAGGCGAACATGTTAAATTAATTAAACAAGGAGTCTTTTAGTCTGGGTGGTTCTAATACCTGAGCAGCTGAGGTAAGCAAACCAAAACCTAATCCTGTAAATGACTTAAGATTAAGAAATCGAGCTCTTAGGACAACCAATCACAAATAGCTACCTAGGCTTTTCCAAATAATGCAGCCACTTAAGCTATGGCCGATCAAATAATTTCTTTGTTTTCTTCCACCTCTTCTCTAAAAAGCTCTTTCCACTATCTTCGGTTGGTGGAGCACTCCTAACCATTTCCAATGGTTTGATGCTACCCAATTCAAATTGAATATTGCTCAAATGAACTCTTAAAATATTTATTATGCTTCAGTTTTTCTTTCAATACATGCTCAAATCAGCATTAAAAACACACAATGTAGAAGAACAGACTGTATGTTTGCATCATCATTATTATAACAACTAATGGTAATACTCACTACTAAGCCTTTTTCTCTGTGGAAAATTACAAAATAAACTGATGAACAAAATAGTACCAGAGACATGGAGAAAAGGAACAGACTGACAGATCTCAGAGGGGAGGAAGGTGGGGAGGATGGAAAGAGATCAACCAAAAAATATATATGAATATATGCATAGCCCATGGACAGGAACAATAATGTGGTGAATGCCTAAAAGGGACTGGGGCAGGTTGGAGGGGAGCAAAGGATTGGGGGGGAGGGTAGGGGGCATATATAATAGAATCAACAATAAAAATATCAATGATGAGGAAAGTTGAATAAATATCCTATGATAGTAACCTGCAGAAATGTAAACTACTCTGTCAAAACTACTTTTATAGGATTCACTGTATCTGTCACTGTTGAAACAATTATTTATCAGGAAGGCTTTGGGGGAAATGTCAAGGCAACTGAGTGGGCAGAGGTGTGAACAGACCAATGCTCCCCATGGGGCTTCCCTTGCATAGTAACCTCTGATTTTAGGGAAAATACTGTGTTCCTTTCCATGACTCACAGAAACCAGGCACTTTGCTCCAAAATAGGGTGGTGACATACTTTAAACCTTGGCCCCCTATCAGAGATGATTACAGCAGAACTTTGACTCCCTTTGGATTATTTCCACTCTCTACCACTTACTCAACAGCTTGAGCCACACTTAGATCTGCATTCACAATCAAGTGAATCTGATTCCCAACACATCTCCTTCTGGAGCTTTTAGGTATAAGGGAACAGGAAGGTGCAGAGGAAGGGAATTTTCAGTTCTCTGTTAATTAGTGCAAATACACAGACTCATGCACATGTGTACACACACATATATGTGAGTGTGGCATGTTTCCTTCCCAAGTATAAACCCAACAAACTCATGCACACGTGTACACACACACATATGTGAGTGTGGCATGTTTCCTTCTCAAGTATAAACCCAACAAACTCATGCATACGTGTACACACACACATATGTGAGTGTGGCATGTTTCCTTCTCAAGTATAAACCCAACAAACTCATGCACACGTGTACACACACACATATGTGAGTGTGGCATGTTTCCTTCTCAAGTACAAACCCAACAAACTCATGCACATGTGTACACACACACATATGTGAGTGTGGCATGTTTCCTTCTCAAGTATAAACCCAACAAACTCATGCACACGTGTACACACACACATATGTGAGTGTGGCATGTTTCCTTCTCAAGTACAAACCCAACATATGTCTTGTGGACATATCTGCCTTTCGGCCTTTGTACATCTCTCACCATCACTGAAACCCAGAGCTGGATCAGAAACAGAAGAACTGTGTAGTTTTCCAGTCACTAAACTTTGATGAGTGTCAAAACCAGGGCTGACAGTTGACAGATACGCACAGTATAGTTATTCCAGTTGCTAAAATGTTGAAATATTTCCATATGGTTTTCCTGAGCCCACAAATGTCCAGACCACCATCTTGGTCTTCCTAGTGTCTCCACTAGGTCTTCCAGAAGTCCCCTATCTCACCTCATACCACTGCTCTGGACTTCTTCACCAACTGGAAACAAACGGTTTAATGCCCTGCAGGCTGGGCATCCAGGCCATCCTCTGAACTAAGGCAGCCACCATTCTAATTGGTCTGCGGCATCTGTGTAGCACTGATTATTAAATACTTTTTACAACACCCCTCGCTGAAACATCACTAGAAATGTCACATAATGAAGACAATTATATTTGCTGCCACTTTCATTGAGATGACCTTTCTTTAAAACAAGAGTGTAGGCAGAGGCTATTTATTGAAGAGAGCAATCATCGTACGGTCACAATCCTGATGTGATTTGTTGGCTAATTTATAGATGCTGAAATCTATTTCTATGGCCCTCCTAACCATTCTGTGAACTGCCAAATATCATATAATAAATTCTCACATACAATGCATCCAATTATATCACAGCATAGGAGGTGTGAGAAAAGGCCATGACTGTGGAATCTACTGGTCTTAGAATCTGCCACAGCTTCCAGAAGCAGCTGGCTTCAGTGGGAGTTTTCTCTGCAAACATGTTGATGTCCCAGAGATAATGAACACACGTAAGACATTTCAGCCAGGCAGTCTGCAACTCACTCTCAGGCAAAACAAAGAGCTCTCTTAGGGAGGATTTCTGAAGAGCAATATCACTAGGGCAGTGGTCGGCAAACCGCGACTCGCGAGCCACATGCGGCTCTTTGGTCCCTTGAGTGTGGCTCTTCCACAAAATACCATGGCCTGGGCGAGTCTATTTTGAAGAAGTGGTGTTAGAAGAAGTTTAAGTTTAAAAAATTTGGCTCTCAAAAGAAATTTCAATCGTTGTACTGTTGATATTTGGCTCTGTTGACTAATGAGTTGCAGACCACTGCACTAGGGGGCCTGCATGCAAATTAGGTAAAAATCTAAGTGGTTTTTAACTGATACATCTGATGCTTATTTAAGGATTTCATGGAGATAGTCTTGAGGTTCATAAGCAGCACCAAAGATACTGAAAGTTATTCCTGAAAGCCTTCATCCAGTTTGGCAATGTTTCCTCTGATGCTACTGCTAAAATTAATCACGGTCAGTAACAGTAATGACTAATATGTATTGAGCACTTAGTATGTACCAGGCCCCATCACATTTGATTCCAGCTTTACAGCCCTTCAAGGTAGGTGCGTTCATGATCCCCATTTCACCAATAAGGAAGTTGAGGCAACAGAACTTAAATGAAGTAAGTGCACTTAACCCCAAAGCTCATGGGCTTACCACTTGATTAGATCAGTGGGGCAGAGCCAATGCCCTTGTGACAATTCTGCTGGCATTTACCCAGCAGTAATTTTCTCCACTACTTTTTAATAATCAAAATACACTTGCAATTTAAAGCATCCCAATACCTTTCTCATTCTGAAATAACTTGTGTGATTTGTGAACCAATCTATATTGTGATTCTTGGCTTGAACCAGCAAATTACTCCCATAAACAGGAGACTAAGTCAATCTTTATAAAACTTTATCACTATTACTAAGTTCTATACTCAGCAAGACATTGTCATACAAGTTCTGTGCCTCAAAACAAAAACAAAAACAAACAAAAAAACAAAACTAAAACTTGCCTTTTTACTTGGGAAATGGAAACCATTGACCAGGGTAAAGGTGACCTGAGAATCAGGCTAAACCAAGCAGCTATTAGCAAGTATCACAGTGTGAGATAGCCAGCCATGAGATTTGGAGCTTTTGACAAAAATTATCTGAATTTGAGTGGTTCTGAACAAGACATTAAAAGAGACTCCATCATTATCTGGTAAATGGTTGGCTTTTTAGTAGCTAATGAGTTATAATGGGTCACATCATTGACACTTAACTGATGCTTCTCAGAACCTTAGGATTCACTTAATTGTTTTACATAAATATTTCTTATTTCAAGACCAACCCCCACTATCTCCTGGAGTCTCTCCTCTCTAAATCCACTATTTTGCCTTAGTCTTGACCTTTCACCTTCTCGTTCCCTTCACGCCTGCTCAGGACCCTCTGCTCTTTCATTCCCCAAGTCCCCGGGGCCAGCCCCGCGCCCTCCCCCCCCCCCCCCGCCAATCTCATCCTACCCTCCACAAGCCCTCACTGAAGCCCTCTGTTGACTGCAGAGCCTCCATGTCCTCAGGGGTTCCTGTCACCAGTCACCTGCACCCACTCCCAGATTGGCACACACTGCTTTCCCCTGTGCTGCCAGATACCAGGGTCCCGCTGCCCTCACATCTGGTAGGACCTTCCTGCTATTGCCTTCATCTTCTTGGGACCTGTCAGAGCAGCTCCAGACCCACATACCTCTATCTTGACCTCACACTTATAGTCTTTTTTTCCCCCAACTGCCCTTTCTCAATGGGGTGAGTCATGAAACTCTTTACCTTTGGCACTTTAAAAAATATATTTTTTTGGTAATGAATACATTTAAGTTTTTTAAAGTGGGACACTATTAATAAATATTAAGCAAATCATAGTTTAGGTAGTCAAAGAATGTAGAAAAACAATTGGGAGGGTCCTTCTATGATTATTACTGAGATATTAAGACTATTTCATTAGCATTTATAACAACATAATGAGGTAAACAGTTTTTATCTGTAGTTTTCAAAGGAGGAATTGGAGACTCAGAGAAGCATTCAGATCATAGTTTGTATGATCTGAAAATGGCAGAACTAAGGATTGTACCCAAAACTGTCTGATGCCAAACTCCACTTGACTAAGTACCACTGTACATCAGCACTTCTATAAACCACTTAGATACAGTACCTGGAGTTTAAGAAATGTGGAGTGGGATTCTTGAACTTCAAGTTATGATTCCCCCAAACCACTTGGTGCTCTGGAATGCACTGAAGAATTCACTGATCACATTACAGCAAAATTGGGTGTGTATATTAAAGATAAATGTCAAGTCTTGTCCTGCTCAAATCCATCCTCCATTCAGCAGTCAGAGTGGTACTCTTCTCAGAATGTAAATGGGATCTAATCACAGCTGCCACTCCTCCCTACTGCAAACCCCTGCTTCAAAGCAGGCTACTCATTTCAAAAATCTCATTTCTTTAAAAAAAATCTCATCTCAATCACAATCTCATTCTCCGTTTAGTATCACTTCCTCATGTGCCCTCTTCCCCTTTTCAAATTCTCATCATTCTTTAAGTTCCAGTCTATGTTCCTGCTTCTCAAATCCTTCCTTGACCCCAGGTATAGTGTAAATTCTGCACTATAAATTCCTAAAGGCAGAGGCATGGGTTAGACAACGTGGTATTTCTCATTGTATTCGTCTCCACCGCCCTCCCCAATTCCCAACACTTAGTAAGCTTTCAATATTGTGATACCTACGCATGGTGCTGCCGGGTGGGTACTCGAATTATCCGGGGATCACTGTGTAAATCATATAATTGTCTAACCACTATGCCGTACACCTGAAACTAATATAAAATAATATTGAATGTTGAAAACAGTGTTTCTTGAGCACATAAGTGAAAAAATGGATGAATAATGAATGGAGAAAGGACTGCAAACATTTTGGGAGAAGAGAAGAGAAGGTAAACGCGGCACATTTCTTGGTTTTCCTGGGGATAGTTACATAGTCACAATGTATGTGTACTTAATGATTTTCAGCCTTGAGAACTGACCTACAAAAAAGAAGAAGATTTAAGTGTGATTATATGACAGACTGTACATATTATTTATCTTAATGCTGTAAAAGTGCAGGTCTGGTTCATATAAGGTGGGAGTGGAAGTGGGGAGAAGATGTAGGGGACACTGATACCCTTATGTGGGAGACAGTAGAGCTTTCTGGGTCTGGATTCAGATTTTCTGGTCTCTCTGCCACCTTACTCACCTTGAGACCTTAGGCAAGCCACTCCCCTCCTCTCCCTCCCCCCACCACACACACACATCTCATCTGTAAATTGGGAATAATAGGACTGCTATAAAGATTAAATAACATCATTCATGTGAATGCTTAGAACAGTGTCTGGCACACAGTAAATGCCCAATAAAATCTAAGTCATTGTTATCTTACATATTCAAGCAGGAAGAGATATTGTCTAAAGTTGATGGAATCAGAAAACAAGGTGTACATATATTGTATAAAGATATAAAGGTAACAGAGAAACTAAAATGAAAGTCATTTAAAACAACTTTTGGAATAAGAGGGAAAATTGAAGAAAGTAGAAACGAACTAAATTTTCATATTTCAAACCAGGGAGACAACAAATCCTATTTCAAGGTTCAGTGGTCCAAAATATTATTTAGCATTAGGGAAATAACTGTCAGAAAATAAAACGAAAAAGCTTGCAAGTGGTTGCTTCTGGGAAATAGGAAGGAGTAGGGAGAGGTTTTCTTGTTTTCCATTATAATTTTTCTACTATTTGATTTTTTACTGTGTGCATATTTATGGTGATTTTTTAAAAAGATGGGTACATTCACATTTACATGCACGCAAGGTGTTTCAAACAGGGGCAAGAGTCATTTTATTCCCTGGCAGCACCTAATATAGCACTTTGCCAAAATATATACACAACCAACCTCTGTTGAATGAATAATGTTGCCACTCTCATCTGTATTTAAATAAGGCTTGGTGGTCATATGATATTGTTACCTCAGAGAGCAATAATATTGCCTTATTATTAACATAATAGCTGAGCTGAATATTAGTTAATTGATGCCAAATACGTGAAAGCTGTGTGTCATTATGTTTGCCCTTAGATTGGCAAATGGTCGCTTCTTCTTTCTCTGAAAGTAGCGTTCAGAGTTCTCTGAGCACTTCAAGGAAAATGAATGCACATTGAAAATAACATCTTTCTCACTACAGAAAAGATGATAGTGGGAAAATCTCAGATTTATTTTGCCGCATTTGTATGCATCAGTCTGGTACAAATTGCACAGAAATATTCAATTAAATGATAAACAAAAGTCATATTTCAGCTGTGGTTGAAGGGTTTAAGGTTATTTTTCATAAGATATAATTATAAAAAATATTTAAAATCAATTAATTATGAAAAATACATATATAAACCCTCTTTCTTTGAAGGGGATACAATGCTTTGAAAGGGAATTCTGCTTTTTAGTCAACTGTATTGCATCTGATACTCCAGATTTGGGTCTCTTAATGGTGCAAGCTCAGAAGTCATTTCCTTAGCATATGGGAAAGATTTGACAGGTTGAACAAGGGAACAATACGATTTTTTTCAAAGTGACTTCCTTAGATGTCAATTAAGCTGCATTTTCTTATCAGAGGTTCAACTTATAGAAATACTAGTGGCCCAGTGCACAAATTTGTACACATTGAAAGGAAATTAATTAGGAGAAATATTTTAATATTGCTATTTGCCCTTTCTCTATAATAGAAGTGTCAACCAAATTCATGTTCAACAATGACAGATCAAAACACACGCATGTGACTGGCGCCAGCGAGAGCTTTTCATGTATGACGCATGTGTGAGTCAACTTAGCCTTTTATATATATAGAATAAACTTGCTTAATTAGACCTGCTTTCTAATGTAGCTAAACTTTTTCCAGCCCAGTGAAGCACCCCAACTTCTCTTTCAGGCAATTGTCAGCAACACAGCAGTAAATATCAATACAAAGCAGATTATTATTGTAGATCATGCAGGGAGAACAAAGGGTAAAATATTTAACTGCAGCAGTGTTTTGACTGTATTCTGTGCAGTGAGAAAACCTGAAGTCATTTTCAAGGTCCACCATTTCTTACTTCTTTTCAGTAGGGTCAAGTTTCTAAACTTTCTAAATCCCTGTTTTCTGGCTAATGAAAAGAAAATAGAATTCTACCTAGTCTCCTATCTACTTACTCCAGAAGTTCTGTAAGGATCAAATGAGATCAGGCATGAGAAAACGCTTCATAGACATTTGGTTACAGTGTAAAATGTTTGCACCTGGCTATAAAGCAAGTCCTGTTCCTGGGCTGAAAAAACTACAAGGAGGCTAGTCACTAGGGAGAGGAAGCTGGGTGTTGCTATGTGTCATCATTACCCAGTGCCCACAGCAACCATTTCTGGGCTGGGCTGTGGGCTGCGTTTTGCACTATGGGGTCTTGGCAGCGTTGGCTGCGATTTGGTGGGATGTTGCTCCAGGGTGGTGGTGGAGAAAGCTGAGTGTTGCTTTGTGGATGCCAGGTCTGCAGTGCTGTTCCTCTGTAAATGGTCAGTGTGTGTCACTGCAGCTCTTGAGTTGAGTGTCTGCCCTCTGGTGGTCAGTACGTGTCATAGCTACCAGTCAGCCAGACACTTAGCATATTAACCTTTTATATATATAGATGTATGCATTAAGTGGAAATCTTATTGGTAAATATATGCAAATCTAAGGTAATTTGAAAGATATTTGAAAATTGAGCAGAGAGATATAAACATTAAGAACAAATCCTGGATTAAAGTTAATATTTTATTTTAGTTTTTTACTTTATGTGCTATCTCTTTCTGAAATTCTTTCTAGGGTTTTTAGTCAATAATTAATGGATACAACTGGCATGATGAAGGTTTGGTCCCCTGAGCAGATATGAGACCTCCTCAATTCCCCTTATGTCTCCTAAAGGAGTATCATTCTTATCTAAATAATAGTAAAGGTGTCTTAATATTCTTACAGATACAGAAAAATCACTCAAGATCTGCATCTTGCAGAAAATTTTCTATTTAAAAAATCTGATTAACTTTAAAGCACCCAACCAGGACAGGTTGAGGCGGGGGGGGGGGGGTGTATTCCTCAATTTCTAATGTCCCCGCTGATGTAATAAAGGCTGTACTTCCAAAGCATTCAAAGCTTCTAGATTAGATTTAGTAACAGAATCTTTTGACTTCTGACCCCTCAGTTTCACATATCAGAAACCCAAGTCTACCTAGAAAGTGGATGATCTCATGTCTGTGTTGTGTATTATATGAATGTATCTAATTGCCTGCTGGATTGCATGATTTGCCATAGGCTGCATGTTTGCCTAGTTAGTACTGACAAACGCCTTCTGCAGTTACACTTGTCACCACTAGATGAAGCTCCTGCTACTTTTGCTCTCCTCTCAAGAGAATGTTCTGTTTGGCTACCAGACGTCAGTGATGTGGAATTTAAAATCCTTAACCAAGCTCATTCAAAGTTGCTTTGCTCTGAAGGTAAGGTGACCAATCAATTTTGCTAATTTCGGTGAAATTTAGAAAATTACGTGTTAAAATGCACATGAATGGCCTTAAAATTGTATTCCATGACTTCTCTAGTTGATACACACGTTTTATTTAAAAAGGTGTACCCATTATCCCCGACTGACTAGTTTTATACCAAGTATTGGCTTTGGGGAGGTGCAAACAAGGGCCATCAGGAGAAAGAGAAAGCCTCTATTTCCTTGCAGGTAAGAGTTGGGAATTACTTTAGTCAACATAGTTTCTCTTTGGTGATCACTGTCTTCACTGCCTTGCAACTGTCTTTTGTCCATTCTTTTTGGTTGTTTCAAGTGAGGAGATAAATCCCAGGCCCTACTCTGTTTTGGCTATAGTGGAAGTTCTTACAGATTTTTAAGCTAAATCTCTAAGTAGTGGGAAGCCAAGCATTACTCTTGTTTGGTTTAATCAGTTGGAAGCATAAAAATTTTTCCTTCAAAACATTTAACAAGCTCTGAATCACTTTGATTTCTTTTTAAATTACTTTTCCTGCTTGAAGATGTCATCAGTTATTTCTGTGATCTGTAATTGGAAAGGTGACAGAAGCAAAATAATTTTTCATTTGGCTATTAAAGAAAAAGATTCAACTATAGTATAATTTCAGTTGTACTTAATATTCTGTTCTACATTAACAATGTAAAATTTTCATTGTGACATTCTTCTGTTTTCATTTTTAGTAAATGTTGTGGAAGTCATGTTAAAGATATTAGTATTTGAAAAGCCACCTTCCTGTCAGTTACTGACTTAAAATTCTGATATTATGCTCTTTTAATTTTCTGTTGAAACTGAATGAGTTTAAAAGAAGCTACAGAATGCATTTTCTAGGTGAATTCCCTACCCCCTCATGTACTCTGAGTCTTTGTACTATCATAAACTTTATTTTTTTTAATTAAAACTTTTAAAACAATATTATAGACTCTGACTCTATTTTATTTGAAAATGTACAGGGGCATAGCAATAATTTCATGAAGCAATTTCAATAGACTTTTAGAGATCCTTTTGAAAAGAAATGGAAGGCAGAGAAGAAGTAGTTTTTAAAACTGTAAACTAGCTGGTATTCAGAGTGATAGCATCTAGCAGGAACAAAGGCCACACTGTGTCTATTTTAAGAGGAAAATTTCAACAGCAAAAAGCTAAAAGGAGATTCAGTAACCTTTCATTTGTCAGGAGGCTATTAATCATTTTATTTATACTGAAATCTCACCACCCACAACACTAAAGCCACAGGCAGCATTAAGAAATAAATTTTAAGGCATCTGAGTGCCTGAAATAATGTCCAACAAGCTTCATTTGCTCATTTGTCAGCCTGTAGCATTTTAGAAGGAATAAACTTAAAATAGGTATAGGATGGATATTGGGAATAGCTGAGATAACAAAAGAAAGTAAATTAAAAAACTAATAATAATGGAGAAACTGGAATAAACTCTGTATAGTACCCACAGAATTAAAAAATATATAGCAACATGGGTTATTACATCTCGTTGGCCTCAAGGGCAGCACTTCACTACAACATAGCATTGATGATTATTAATAAAAGGTAACTGATGCACGTAAACAACTTTAAAGTTTTCAAACCATTTATAAACTGTTTCCACATATGTATTATCACAGTCATTCTGAGATTGACAATAATCCTCTGTAATAATTAAGGAAAGTGCTGCTGCTTCTTCTTTGGAAATGAGGAAGTGACCTATTTTAAGAAGATGACTGTAATCCAATTCTCTTGATTCTAGGTCCAGTGTGTAATAAAATAAAATAAAAACCTGAGCCACTAAGATTTAAATCTGTTGAGAACACCGTAAGGGGATGGGAATATTTGTAATATATTTGGGAAAGATTTCTGTTAAAAATTAGTAAAACTCTTTCATCATTTTTACAAATACATCAATTTCAACTCTTTGGAAAATTAATTTTAACTTATTCATTCTCGCCTGTGTGTTCAGGGCCTCCAAGGTGCACAACTCTGAGCAGTGCTGGAGGGAGGTGGGGGCATGGTGTGTGGCCCTGGCCTTCGGGAGTTGATAGTTTAAGGAAGAATATGAAGCACAAATATGGCAGCATAAGGTAAGGGCCAGTTTACCTGACTGAACAAAATGCCTAGTTAGGGGCTGGGGAGGAAGCATGTTTCACTTCCCAGGTGGCTTCCTGGAGGTGACATTTGCCTTGTGATAGGTTTACACATGACACATTGAGAGAGATGTATTGCATAGAGTGGCAGCTTCAGTAAAGGTGAGGAAATGCTGGCTCACCTGGAAATGGAAGTTTCCCTGATTAGCCTGAAGCATGGAGCAAGTATAGGGCAATCTGAAAAGAAAAACCTAAAAATATTTAAAATGCCTTCCCCCATTCAGCAGATATTTATCGAGGGTCTCTTACATGCCGGACTCTTCTCTAGGCCCTGGGCATGGAGTGGTGAGCAAAGCAGACACATTCCTGCCAGCAAGGAGCTTATGTCCTATTGGGGAGATAGAACAAATAAAGACATACATAGTGAGGTACCAGGAATTGATAAGTATGAAGATGAAAAATAATGCAGGCTAAGGAGGCAGACCCTGGGTGGGTGGCTGGGGTGGATTTAGGGAGGAGTGCTGCTATTTTAGACAGAGCCAACAAGGACAGCAAGAGATGGTTGGGAAGACCAGGATGATATGAGAGAGTGAGATATGTGAATTCCCTAAGTAACACACATCCCAAAGCGTATCCTATTCTCAGGGAAAAAAAGAGTTAGAAACCCCTCTGGTGAGAAATAGTTTTAAATAATAAGCTATGAAGTCACCTGGATCCTACTTAACTTTTTCTTCTAGGATTCCATAGATCAATATGATCACTTTGGTTCCTCGCTCTCCATCATCACTTCTGTCCTCCGGGGCAGGGAGAATCCTGAGAACTCACAGACACACAGACAGATACACACAGCTAGGCTGGGTCCTGTGAAAAGGAATGTTGCAGAACTACCACCACTATCTCTCCCTCTCCCTTCCTCTCTCTAAAACCAATAAAAACGTATCTTTAAAACACACACACACTTGTTCTGAATGTGTACACGTGGGGATAAGAAAGGGGAAAGAAAAAGCAGCAGGAGCAGCAGCCGAAAAGCTGGGTGCCTACCCTGACTTCCTATTGTGTGGCTCTTGCTCTGAAGCCACGGCCAGTTTCTCCTGCTTTCCGAACAAAAACTTTTGTGCTAAGCCCATTTATATCTATGTGACAATGAACCAGCTAGTGCTATGACCAGGAAGTAGCCCAAGTTCTGAGTCTTACCAAATAGAAAGTGAAAGCAAAAATAAACTCCCCTCCATTCAAATCTGCAACAACGTGGATTAAGGTAACGCTTTAACATTTCTCTTGAATTTGTCTTTAATTCAGAATTTTTCAGTGAGGCTAACGGCCAGAACTGAAGGCATAAAACTGCTGTACTGAGGAAGTCTTGCCGTCGAAGGCGAGGCTCTGGTGAAAGGGGGTGAAGCTGGCACTACTGTATTGGAAAGTGTGTGCTTAAAGATGGGACTCGGGTTAGGAATCTTCTGCTTACTCACTCTTTTTTGGAGATTGTTTAGCCTTTCCCAGACGTTTGTTGCAATACCTGCATTTCCGATCCCAGGATGTTGTGTTCATTGTAATGCTATTGAAGCTACAGTGCAATATAATGGAGAAGTCCGTGAGATCAAGGATCCAAGAGTTGTATTTTGCTCTTCATTCTGCTTCAAACTTCCTGTGTGATTTTTAGGAAAATCATCGCCACCCTCCTCCCCGCCCCCCCCCCCCCCCCCCAACCCCCAGTTTCCTTATCTGGACACCAAGGACTTGTGTTATCTGGCATTTAAAGTCCTCGTCAGTTCTAAAGTTAAAGACTATATGAGTAAATACCAAGACCTTTCTCTCACTCTTATAGAAAAAAGAAATGCACCTTTCTTGGAGTGTGTTTGCTATAAGTGGGGCAGCACTACTTCTTAATTTAGGCCAGAGAATGCAAGTTATAATATCCAAAATAATAATTTAATATTTAATGTGCATTACATGCTTCCTATATGCTAGTTGCTGTGCTGTGCTAAATTCTTCAATTAATCCTCCCATCGTGAGGATGGTGTAATTATTACATTATTTTATAGGTGAGAAAACTAAGGCTCAAAAAATCAGAAATTTGTCCCAGCTCACACAGGTAAATGTGGCAGAGCTGGTATTAGAATCCAGGCATCCTGATTCCCAAACCTAGAACCTAACAAATAAGCAATTTCATTTTTCAAAATATCAGAAATTCAAGCTAATAGACCAGCTTTGGTTTTATGTATCAGAGGATTCTGGAACATTGAGTTTTGCTAGCCATCATATATATATATATATATATATATATATATATATAGAGAGAGAGAGAGAGAGAGAGAGAGAGAGAGAGGTAATATGCAAATTAGCTGGGACGCCTTAAGGTGTCATGACCAGCTCAAGAGGAGGCTGCATCAGGACTGGCTCAGGAGGAGTTTCACACGCAGATGGGCAGGAGGGGACTGTGTGCCCCCCCAGCCCCAGCAGACACACACCAGGGGTGGAGACGTGCTCCAAGTGGCCGTGGCATGGCTCGGAGCATGCCCTCAGTGGGTGGTGGTGGCAGAGCGAAGCAGCCCGGGTCCTGCGTGTCAAAGGGAAGCTGGTTCTGGCAGCCAAGGGACGAAGGCCTATTCTTTTTTTTTTAAATATATTTTTATTGATTTTTTTTACAGAGAGGAAGGGAGAGGGATAGAGAGTTAGAAACATGAATGAGAGAGAAACATTGATCAGCTGCCTCCTGCACACCCCCTACTGGGGATGTGCCCTCAATCAAGGTATATACCCTTGACTGGAATCGAACCTGGGACCCTTCAGTCTGCAGGCCGACGCTCTATCCACTGAGCCAAATCGGTCAGGGCAGGAAAGCCTATTCTTGCACAAATCTTCCTGCATTGGGCCTCTAGTAATTTAATACTTGTCAAAAAATAATTTAACCAATATTTTATTCTTCTTTGTCTTTGTTCATTTAACAATACCTGATGATCTGCATTAGTATTGCAAATTGGAAAAATGAAGTAATTGATCAGATAAGTAATTCTAAAGAACTTGTTAATAATGAAAAAGAAAATAAACCGTTCATGGGTTTAAGTTGAAGCAGGGAGGAAGCAGGTAGAGGCAGGTGGCAGGGTTGGAGTTGGTATATTAACTATATTGTCCTAATTTTATATGTTTGGTAGCTATACACTTCTAATAAGAGGAAATCATCCTAGTTCTGTTTACAGTGGCCATAAATTCAGTTTAATTTGTGTTTTCAGAGGTAGCCTAAAATGCAGAGGACAAAAACAATTTTTTAGTAATGTCAGAATATTATAAACTCAAATTTTATTTCCATAGCTTTTGATATATTGGAAATAATCCAAGGATAAACATTTAGCTTGACCAGCATCTTTTATATCAATAGCCATAGAATAAGGCCATTCAGATGTGTATGAAAGAGGCAAAGTTCAATGCCATTAATAGTAATATCTGTATCCAAAGAATATACTCTTTGTGATGTAGTAAAAGAAAATAGAAATACCTGTGTAGTTCACTTTCAGATGTCCCAGATACTTAGAATGATGTAGCCAAATGTTAGAAGCATTCACCAGGCAATGATCTACACACCTTCCTTCTGTTCACTGTACAGAAATGTGGAGGACATTTGTTCCATATAATTTCAAGGCAAAGTCCTTTCATTAGAGCTCTAAAAAATTTGTATTTGTAATAACCAGATAATAGCTCAATTTTACTTTATTTTGTGGATATTTGGCCTGATTCTGACAGCAAGCAGGTTTTCCCTATTTCCATATATCCTTTTAGTTTTTTAAGGTTTTATGAGTTGAAATCTTTTTTTCATGCTAATAATGTTTTATTTTCTTCTAGATTAAATCAATGTATTAAAACATTGTTCAGATCCTATGTGACACAACTGGAGCCTATATAGTGCTATGAAGACTATGGGAGTTAGTCTGGAGAGTAACCTATCTTCTAGAGAATAGACTTGATATTCCATTCTTCTGCAATGGTTAATTCACACAAAAAACTAATATTTAATGTTTACATAGGACTTTACTGTACAGCAATCATCTTACCTAAAATATGCATTTGTTCTTGGTTCTCAATGCCATCTAGTGATCAGTTCAATCAGGACCCTGGGGCTTTCCTGGCAGCCACCAATGGGGAACCATTTCCTTGGCATGAGCTAAGGCTCCCCAACACGTCCATTCCCCTCCACTATGACCTTTTTGTTCATCCAAATCTCACCTCCCTGGAATTCATTGCATCTGAGAAGATTGAAGTCTTAGTCAGAGATGCCACCCAATTTATCATCTTACACAGCAAAGATCTTGAAATCATGAATGTCACCCTTCATTCAGAGGAAGATTTGAGATACAGGAAACCAGGGAGAAAGCTGGATGTTTTGAGTTATCCTGCTCATGAGCAACTTGCTCTGCTGGTTCCAGAGAAACTTACGGCTGACCTGAAATACTATGTGGCCATTGACTTTCAGGGCAAGTTAGCTGATGGCTTTGAAGGGTTTTATAAAAGCACGTACAGAACTCTTGGTGGTGAAACAAGGTAAGATGTCGCCCCAGCTGTTTGCAGTCTCTCATGATACTTTCCTTATGTGTTAGATCTCTTTGCCAAGAGCATGTTTCAGCAATCAGTTATGAAAAGCCCAATAAACTGTGGGAAAGGAGGCTGAAGGAGAAGCTCTGCTGTTTCTTAAGGAAATTGCAGGAAAGCTGGGAAGAAAGAATGCAAAGGCATAAACTGCTGGAGGGAGAGTATCGGGGAGGAGAAGCCAGTGTGTTTGTGATAAGACAGACATGTGTCTGTTCTGCAGGAAAGGATGCTCAGTGCAGAGAGAGCTGACATAGGGGATGATTCTCAAAGGAGGCGAGCCGTCATCTGGGGCCAGAAGGGAAGGTGAGATGTGGCTAGAGATAGAGGAAATGAAAGTATGCAGTTTACCCAGGAACCAGCATGACTCAAATGCAGGAGGCAGGAGCAACTGAGTTTGGAGAACTGAGAAATACTGTTTATTTGATCACCTCATGTTTATTGGCCACATGCTTTATGCCTGGCACTGTTCTAGACACTGAATCTCTAGTGGTGAGATAGGAACGAGGTGATAAATGTTATGAAGGCAATAAAACAAGGTGCCGTAATGCAGAGTAAGTGTAGCTGGGGTCGGGACTAATTTAGCTGAGTGGTCAGGGAAGGCTTTGTCAACGAGGTGCATTTAAACTGAGATCTGACTTTTTTTTTTTTAAAGAACACAATCATGAGGATGTAATAGAGCAAAGTGTCCCCAGAAAAGGGAACAGCAAGTGCAAAGTGGGACAGATTGAGAAAAGAAGGCCAGTGTGGCTTGAAGAACATGAGCAAGAGAGAGAAGTAGAGTTGAAAGGGGTGATATCACTTAGTGCCTCTTGTGAGAAGTTTAGGCTTTTACTCTAGGGCAATGGAACTCACTGGAAGGTTCTGACCTGATCTATGCTTATAAAGTTTAAGTGTATGTGGAGAACCCATTATAGGGAGGAAAAAGTAGAAGAAGAGCCATCATTTAGGAGGACATTGCAGTCGTTCAGGCAAGAAATGGTGGCTTGGGCCAGGCTAGCGGTGGTGCCTTATGGAGTAAGTGATTGAACTTGGCATTTCTTTTGGAGGTAAAACAGACAGAATTTGCTAGAGGTAAGAGAAAGAGAAAGAGAGGATAATTTGTCCAGAGCTGGGTCACCTGGGAGGGAAGGAGAGCCTGGCTCTCCACCCTTTATCAATTGTGTTCAGCTGCCAGTTAGAGGAATCCAAATATAGTGACTCAACACATAGCGGGTAACTTTCTTGTGAAAAAAAAAAAAAAAAACAGAAAGAAATCCAGAAGTAGGGCAGCTCAGGCTTGCTACAGTGCTTCTCAGTGTTATCCAGGACCCAAATTCCTTCCATCTTTCTGCTCAGCCTCCTTGGCATACGGCTCCCTTCCTAATACAAGATGATTTGTGCACCTCTGGCCTTCAAGTCCACATTCCAGGCAAGAAAAACGGGGAAATGGGGGAGGGAAAAAGGCAGAAAGAAGCATTCCAGCTGAGTCTGACTCCTTTTACAGAGCTTTCCCACCCAGTGACTTCAACTAGGCCACGAGTCATATGTCTACCAACTTGCAAGGGAGTCTAAAGATACATTGCCCTCCGGAACAAAATCAGGATTCCGACGGAACTGCAGAAGGGGAATATGTTAGTAGGCAATTTGAGCAGCATCTGCTACATCCTTGCTTTCCCCTCCCCCACCTCAGGTACTCATTGCCCTCTGGGGGCTCAGGCACCCACCCCAGAGCCTTAGCAGTCCACTTAGAACAGCCTTCCCCGGGCCCATCTCGTCTCCCCGCTCTCCTAGGGATGCTTCCCCTCATTGCAGCCTCAATTCTGAGGGGCCTATTCTCAGGTCCAGTGTAGTGCTAGGTAGAAAACTCAGCAACTTCTTTCCACTAGGGCACTATGTGATGCCTTTTCTTAAATGTATTCAAGTGACAGTGGCCCTACCCAAAGAAAATACTTTTTAAAGATATCATTTTGGGAGACCTGGGAGACTAGAGGGGGGCATTTGTTGGAGTAAGAACTGGAGGACTTCCAGAATGCCTCCCATAATTAGCTGCAGGCTATTTTGTACTCTTAATATGATAATCCTGATAGCTTCTCCTTTACAGTCTGAATTATACAACTTCAGGCATTATCCAGGTGATGTGATATAGAGATGTGTCTATGCTATAGCTCCTTGCCTCCAGTTGGGGGAGGGGGGAGGGGGGGCTTGAAGGTGGAGTTTCCTTTCCAGAGCTCCTGGGGATCAGGCTGAAGCTGGGACCTGGCCTGGCTTCTTCCTCTTCCCTGTCCTGCCGTTCTCATTCCCTTTTCTTTTGGCAGAATTTTCTTAATAAATCAGGGTCTGCTTCTGGGAACACATCCTAAGTCATGACCCACAATTAGTCATATGTCTGGTTGAGATTCCCACAGGTTTAGAGATGGTACTGACCTACTAATTTCCTAGTCCATTTTGACCTCAAATTAACTGGACATGCATGCTTCTCTCAGCCACTTACTAGTTAAGGATCCAGGTAAGGTCACGCCAATTCTCTGAGCCTTAAATCCTTGTCTGCTAAGAGAATGAAGGAGATCCTATAAATAGAGTGCCCAGCACCATGTATTATTCACAATTGGCAGCCACTAAACTAAATGTTACCCTTGTTTATTTGGAAAAAAAATAAAGCCTGGATTCTCAAAAATTATAGTTTGAGAAATCAAATATGTCACTTCCAGGATTGTTCTGAAGGTACAAATTCATTTCTGTCTTGGTTTCACTTATGTATTCTGGCCGGGGGTGGTTCTTTTCACAGAACAGTCGCAGTAACACATTTTGAGCCAACTGAGGCACGAATGGCTTTCCCTTGCTTTGACGAACCATTGTTCAAAGCCAACTTTTCAATCAAGATAAGAAGAGAGAGCAGACACATCGCACTATCCAACATGCCAAAGGTATTGCCACTTTCAGAAACATTGGGGAATTGTTCTCAAGCTGAGCCTTTGTCTTTGCTGTGTTGCTTTTAAAAATTTTTTTTTTTCAAAACTTAAAGTATTAATTTGTTCTATCAAACATATTATTTAATAACCCCAATCCTTCTAGATTTTAACATCATTTTGTTTGGGACACTGTTACACCAGAAGCTTTTTAACGAAACAAAACAAAGTGATTTACAGCTTCTTTATGTTCATATGGAAACATTGTTCTTTTAAATCAGTATTACTTGGCCAGAGACAAAATTCAGAATCAAGTAGAGCAGTACTTTTCAGACTTTAATGTTCACATGAATCATCCGAGGACCTTGTTAAAATTCAGATTCGGATTCAGTCAGTCTTGTGGTGAGGGAGGCCCAGATTCTGTCTTGTTAACAAGCTCCCAAATGAGGGATGCTGTTGCTGCTGGGCCAGGGACCGCATTTGAATGGCAAGGATGGAGAGACCCCTGCCTGGGCCCTTCCCAAATATTCTGACCTAGATTTCTGGCTGGAACTTACAAATCGGTTTTCATTTTTTATAAGTTGCAGTGGTCGTTCTTAAAATTATTTATAAAAATTATTTATTGTGGTTATACACTTTTTAAATTGAAAGAGACCTTTTATTTGGCTTGTATTTGTACTCAAAATGCAGAGACTCTGAAAGACACAGTGGGCCTGAGTTAATTTGGTATTTCCTCACTAATGCTGTGCTTACCATTTGTGTTGTTGAACAAAATGTAAAGTATTTCCCCACCCCGACTTGTAATGTAGGATCAAGGTAGGGGCTCTCCTGACAGTGCTTCAGCGGAAGGGGCAGCACAGAAAGCAGCTGGCTCAGGGCCCTCCCCGCTGTCCTCCCGGCCCTGAACAGTGGGTGGATTCATGGTGAAGGGGAGAAATGAGTTCATAAGCTAGATACTGAACTTCCCAGATTTCTATTTAAATAGAAAAAAAGATATTTGCTCTGAAATACTGGCAGAGCAGATCAAGAGGACCATCGCACTTAACACACATCCTACAGCTTTTCCACGACTGTGAAGACAGCAATTTAATTAGCCTCTCATTTTCAGGTAGAAATGCTTGCAAAGCATAGTTCAGCCCCTTTCTGGCAGCTTTTTATTAATATATTTTTATATGAATAACCATGGAGGCTAAAGTAAAAACAGAGTTCATAAAGCCTTTATTTAAAGTGTGACACCAACATAAGTTGTCATTTTGTTATATCGGAGTTTAAGTTTTCTATTTTTAGAAACCCCCAGTAATTTCTCATATTTAAGAAAAATAAGTGAACACTTTGAAAATATTTTCTACAACCCTTGAATCTTTGCATTGCCTCAGTTGACTAGACCAGTTCTCTGGATCGTGCTGTTTTCAGCAATATTGGCTTAACATTCTGCTCCTCACTGTCATGCCCAACCAACCCAGACTTTCATGTTTAGCCAAGAAAAAAAGGAGACCTAAAGGAATGCTACAATCATACTCTCTGGATAATAACAGTGACAGCACTTACTATGGGTTATGGTCTGGTGAGAAGAAGCAACAAATACTAAGTTCTCAATTTGTTTAGTTAAGATTTAAGGGAAGTGAGAGGCCAGCGAAGCACTGGTAGAGGCAGCATATCTTTGGGGCATTTCTTTGTCCCCTTTATTCCTTAAAGGAGCACATACCTGCTGGTGACATGTGTTGGGCAAGTAGAGTCCTGCCAGTATTGAGAAAACAGCTAACTCCTCATCTAGCAACAGGTGTTCTATGCTTGGAATGTACATCACCACCCTGGATGAACTTATACTAACACCCATACACTTCCACTTAAGGCAATGTTAACCTATGAATCACTCCAGGTTCCTGAACAAAACTCAGCCTCCATGGGGTACATCTTTATCTGGGGGGGAAATCAGAGGGAATGCCCATCTGTCTCCTACACATCATTGCTACCAGCTGTCTGGAGGCACAGATGCTCATTTCCCCATTGTACCACAGCCTTGCCTCCTCTTTCCCTCACCCCTCCACACGCTTGACTAAATGGTTTTGCTGCTGAGTTTGGTCAGAAGACTACAGTCAATGCCTTCTCCCTGGCCCCCTCTTCTATAACCCTCTTTTTTGCTAGGAGTATGTATCCATAGAACTCTGCTTGCATCAGACTCATAAAGAAAGAGATTATTATTGAGCTAAATGAATTTGCTGGGAAGAAGTAATTACAGCCCAGAATATACTGCTAACTTTCTTAGAGTGTGTGGTCAGTGTCTTCTGCTTTATAGGAACTAAATGCTTTGATAGAAATCTGTAGCATTAAATTATGTAGAATTTAGTAGCATGCACATTTGTCATTGAAGTGGGCTAGGCAGTTTATGGTAATATTTCAAGCTATTGTCTCTCGCCAAAGCAAACTATAATCTTAACCAAACACATAAAACATGCTCAAGAAGGCAGTTAGCACTGCCCCAAGCCTGACACCTTATAAGGGGGGGGGGGGGGAGGGGGGAGGAGGGAAAGGTGTGAGGAGGGGAACAAGCTAGCCCAAGAGTTGTCACCAATTTGAAGAAGGCGGTATTTTCAGATTACTGAATCTGACCCATTCAGTATTTAGGGGTATTGTACTATATTGGAGATCATCTCTGGGACTAGCTCTTCAGTGCAAATAAAGATAGAACTCAGTAATTATTCAGTGAACTTGAGAGATGCAGCTGACGAGTCTGTAGGCTTAAAACTTTTGCTTCCTCAGTACATAGGCAGGAGCTTAAATTACTAATGACCTCTTTGGCCTGACTGCTTTCATTATGAAATCAATGAAGCAAAGATAAAAATAAGACTGTGACTAAAGCTGTCACACAGCGAGGTGAAAGAATGAGCATGTCTTTGGAGTCACAGGGTCACATCCACATCTTGGTCTTGCTGTGGAACTTGCCTTGTGATCTTGGGCAATTCAGTTCATATTTTTGAGACTGTTTCCTCACTTGTGAAATAGCACCTACCTCACACACACACATGATAATAGGATTAAAAGATAATGCAAATCATTTAGCACAGTTTTGCTTCCCATTTCCTTCTGCAACAGAGATTTACTTATTATCTAACAAGGGAAAAGGGGCCATTCTCTGGGTATTTTCCCTTAGAAGTGCAGAACTTGAATTTATGGCAATTTGGAGGTTATTGCATTTCAAGTAAGTAGAAGCATCTAGGCTGCTATTATGCTTTCAAGCAAATAAATTTTCAAGCAAATAAGGTTGGCGTACATTTTGGGGTCTCAAAATTAGTGCAGTGTGTCTTCAGGAAAGTCCAGGGATAAGAAAAATAAAGGGAGAGAGACCACCGAATGCTATGCCCTCCTAGAAGGGCATCCGGTCCTTCAGAGTGTTAGGCTCTCCTCTGACTTACCTGGCTTACGTCATAGGCATTGGTGTAAAATACTCCCATTTTCAAATGATTCTTTTCTTTCCTGTAGGTTAAGACAATTGAACTTGAAGGAGGCCTCTTGGAAGATCATTTTGAAACTACTGTAAAAATGAGTACATACCTTGTAGCCTACATAGTTTGTGATTTCAAGTCTGTGAGTGGGACAACCTCATCAGGGGTAAAGGTAAGATTGAGATCTAATTTCATACACAGCACAGAATAGTGTGCTGAGTGCAATGAACTTTTCTTTATTTTCTTAAGCTGTGTTCCTTATTATCAAAGTATCATGCTTATCTTACAAACAAGAAATAGGTAAAAAATAAAATAAAATAAATTACCCATAATTCCACTACTAGGATATAATTACTGATAATGTTAATGTATACCTTCCAACTACTTTTTATATGTATGTCAGCATATGACAGTATATTATATATATATATATAAAATAACAGTATATACTGTGTATACATTTTGTATAAAATAATATGTGACTATTTTAACTCAATCTTTACCATAATATGCAATAAAAATCAAATGCCATTAAATATTTTTCTGTAATACTATATTCATAATTGCTTAGTACTATACCTCATATTTTTACCATAAAAATTTTTTAATCAGCACCTTATTTCAGGACATTCACATTGTTTCCAATTGTTTTTCTCAATAAGAGAAACTCTTCATAATTTTTAGAGTCTTCATTGTTTGCAAGAATTTACAATACCCAGTATTTATTTTTATATAAGTTTTACAAACATCAATAGACACATTAAAATAAACAAGAACTCCTTACCCTGAGGGACCAAATGATTGACATAAAAACATATTCAAAGAACCATGAAATAATAACACTTATGAAACTATAAAATGGCTATAATAATTTACATACATATAATAGCTATGGAAATGTATATAAATTATATATATGCACACAGATCATGGCATCTCTGCACATTGGTCTGTATGTGCATAGCTGTAGACATGTGAGAGGTCAGATGGCGCTTTACTGCAGAGGACAGAGTGCTGTCAGCTTCCTTGGACTCATATCCCAGGTCTATAGATTCTACATGGGTGACTTGGAGCCAGTTACTTAATCTCCAGGAAGATGATAGCAGCTACTTCATAATGTTATTGAGAGGATTAATTTATACTTACATGTACACTTTTAACACAGTGCCTGGTAATCCATCAAAACATGGCAGCCATGAACAACATATCCTTCCTAAAAAGTTCTCAGAAACTTCATTTAGTTCCGAGCATGAAAGCAGATAACGGAATGAAAGTAGCACTATGCTTGAAACCCAAGAAAATCAGAAACCAACTTTATTTTTTCTACTTAATGGCTATTTGCTTTGAGGGGAGTCAATGAACATATTTGGCATTTTTTAGTTTAAAGTAAACTGGACTAGGAAGGGGATGGGGGAAACTGGATCCAATATGTTCTTAAAGGCTTTTGCACCCCATAAAACTATGTTTTATTTGAATTGTGCTAATCATAACTTTGGAAGGCTAGTTTTAAGTGTACATGACACTGATGAGCTCAAGTGGACTCTCATGACATAATAGGCTAACAGAGTTTGAAAAGTACAATTAGCACCTAGGGAATGAGTTGTAATGAAAGATGCAGGATTGCTTATAATTTTCACGAAAGGCTTTTGCTTTAATACTTTACAGATCATCGTATCCCCTATTGACAACATGCTTTAATGGTATTTCAGTAATTTCTTGAGACATGCAGTTTGCCTTTCTTTGGATAAGGATTGTTAGGAATGCTATCACGCCAAGGATCTGTCATTCAAAGACCATTCTTTCTGACCAACATTTTGCAGATGTCCATTTATGCATCCCCAGACAAATGGAGTCAAACTCATTATGCTTTGGAGGCATCATTGAAGCTATTTGATTTTTATGAAAGTTACTTTGATATCAACTATCCACTCCCAAAACTAGGTAGGTGTCTTTATTTTTGCTTATAGAATTTGCTTTGATTA
Organism: Corynorhinus townsendii; assembly: GCA_026230045.1. Taxonomy (NCBI): domain Eukaryota; kingdom Metazoa; phylum Chordata; class Mammalia; order Chiroptera; family Vespertilionidae; genus Corynorhinus; species Corynorhinus townsendii. Next base: position 29,938,710 of record JAPDVU010000012.1, read on the forward strand.
CCTCCCCTTTAGATGTAGTTTAAATGAGCACTCAGGAGGTTCACTTAGCGCAGGAAGCAATAATTTGAACCTCAGAGAGGGTCCTTGAGTGTAGAAAAGTATTTATGAGAAGCCTAAGTAGTGTGGGTAATTTTTCTATTCTTTTATCAGGTTTAAAGTTAAAATAGCTGCGTTCCATATTAGTTTAATTTGGTGAATTTTCTGGAGCACATTTTTTTTTTCTAGACCATATTTGTATAAGACCAGCAATATTTCATAAAAGTTGCCAAAGATTTATGTAAACAGCTGAAAATTGCCCCTTCATCTATTATCTGTAGGGTAATTGAGGTTAGAAAATAAGAAAAACTGTGGTACAGATTTTTAAAAAAGATTTGGAGGAGAAAGATAATTTGAATGTGGTAGTAGACCTTTATGTAAGAAAATACACACAATCTATCTTCGTTTTAATTTTCTATCTTAAAAATTAAAAGTTGTGATTTTCATAATATTGCAGAACATATAAAAACTATGATTTAATTTTATAGCTTATATAGATTACTTTTTAAGAGTTTCTGACAGTGACAAAACATTTATTTTCTTTGGGATGTTAAGAAATACTTCTCCTTATCATACCCTTCTTCTCCTTTCCCCACAACCTCCATTCAATTTATTTTTTTAAGAGAAGGTAAAAGGGAACACGAAAAGACATCAGGAGCTTATTCCTATAGTTGCTGAATCTCACTGTATTATTAGAGTGTGTATTCTATATACCCCTTAGCATACCCTTTAGCACAGATATACTAAATTCAGTTACCCACAATCCACTGCGCTCCTCTATGTCAAAAGTCAAGGAAAGATTAAATAACAGCAATCAACAATCTGATGTTGTTCTTGAAAAATGCAACCTTGAAGAGTATATGAAATGTATTTTAAAACTAACCGAAAAGAAGCATTCAGCTTAAATAAAATAGAGCTGATTTAAGTGTCTCTAATGGCTTTGAGAAACAATCCAACTAATATAAAATCAACAGTACAATTTAGAAAAGGAGTCATTCCCACATTTGAAGTGCTAATGAATACTGATCTTTATTAGTGCCAATTTAGTTTCTTATAAGTATTTGTTTTTATACACTGGAATTACCTAGTACTAATTCCAGATAATGCCATTTAAACCAATGATGTAGTTCATTACAAACTTAAAAAAAATTATCTTTCTTTTCATCTGAATAGTACTTCTTTCAAAATGTCATGGCAAAATAAAAAAAACCTCAAGATTAAATATTAGCCAGAAATTTTAAATTTCTAACCTACATGAAGTCACTGGCAAAGGATGTACACACACATACACACACACACACCCTTCCTACCCCACCCATGACTTAGTTAAGATGTAGAGAAAAATATCAATTTTAAGAGGAAATTGAGGTAAGAAATAATTGATGCTCACAGCGTTTTCCCTCTACTGCCTTAACGAACATTTGCTCATAAAAGAGGCCATATATTCTTGAAATATTAATTGCAATATTGACTACAGATTTTGCTCCTAAAAGGTGTTTTATAAAATTAAATTTTTATAGCTTTCTCTCTTTATAGAAATGAGTTCATTATATGTTTTGATGAATATCAAATGTATTAAAAATTATTTGACACCTTTTATTTATTTTTTGTTTATTTATTTTTAATTTTTATTTTGTAATTAAATTTGTTGGGGTGACATTGGTTGACATAATCTTATAGGTTTCAGGTTTAAATATGCTTTTATTTATTTCAGAGAGAGGAAGGGAGAGAGAGAAATAGAAACATCAATGATGAGAGAGAAACAACAGCTGCCTCCTGCACACCTCCTATTGGGGATTGAACCCACAAACCAGGCATGTGCCCTGACCAGGAATTGAACCATGACCTCTTCAACCAGTGAGCCACACCAGCCAGGCAGACACCTTTAATTTTCGAAGTTTTCAGTATACTAACATAAACTACAACATGAGTGTCTATAAATAAATTATTTTCTTAGCAGTAGTGCATCCGCGATATTTCAGAGTCCAGAACTTTTGAAAAAAACAATGGTTCAGTGGTTCAATGTCAATAGGGTACTTCAACTGCAACTAAAACTGTATTGACTGATTATTTTTAGTGCAACTACAAGACACTATGTCAATGTTAAGATATTCTTGATGTTTTTAGAGAGTCTGCTATGTATACTGCAAGGATCATAATGTATTTGAGGAGGAAGCAAATCCCACTTCTGGGGTAGAAGCCATAATGATCAAGTATGGTTGTTCTTATGTTTTAGATCTAGTTGCTATTCCTGACTTTGGATCCGGAGCCATGGAAAATTGGGGCCTCATCACATATAAAGAGACATCACTGCTCTTTGATCCAAAGACCTCTTCTGCTTTTGATAAACTATGGGTCACCAGAGTCATAGCCCATGAATTAGCACACCAGGTACTTGGTACTCATGACATTTTCTTAGTATCAGTTCAAAAGAGCATTATGCAGGACACCACCAATCTTCCTAAAACAACATAAAATTGTATTATTTTATCTCTAGAGGGGACCTTATGGATTACCAAACTAGACACAATATGTCAAGTAGCAGAGGGCTACAGCTCTAGACTATGGGACTCATATAGGAATTTTATCATGAGAGAAGCGATCACTTTATTTTTCTAAAACCCTTCAGGGTAGACCCTTCAAATGTCATTTAGTAGTGAAGGGTGGCTACTATGCAAATTCATAAAACACAGAATTGGAAACCCTACAAAAAAGAGATTTCTATTAAATATATTTTTTCTTATAGCCCTAGTACTGTGATATTCCAAAATCAAGCTTCTTGAAATTGTTGTGAGGATTAGAGATGTCTGTGCCTGTCGTATAGTAGGCCCTCAATTAGTGTAAGTTATTAGTAATGAAAATGCCCAATACTACTGCTACCATTTCTTACAGAGTAAGATTTCCAAGGCCCACTTATTGACACTGTCTTACACACAAATATGGAGCCAAAAAACTAATACTATAGATACCAGAGACCATTTCTACTCTATTTATTTCTGAAAATCCCCAGTAGCACAGTGAATTATTTAGAGCCCTAGCAATTCTCTGTCACCATGTATGTAAATATCATGGCAATATAGAATCTGGTAATTTCTCTTCTTTTTAATTTTTAAGTTTACCTTTTATCATCATCATAATAATGATTTAATTTGTTGTTTGTTTTTTTAAGCAGCAAACTAAATACCCAATTACATAAGAGCCATGCTCTGCACTGCACTATGTGGGCAGCTTTCTCGGATTCGGGATCTCCCCACTGGCCCATCATAGGCATTTTGGATATTAGTCACTGGTAGCTATAAAGCACTTAACTGAGCCTAGGGATTCCTAATCTATCTACCCAATGTTCATAGGGAAATGGTCAGAGAACTCTAACTCTTCAGCTCCAAGCTCCCTCTGAGTTTTCCTTTAATAGCTTCTTCTCCTTTGTGGAAATGCAGACTGTATGGATGGCTAAAGCAGCAGGCTGCACTAGAATTTTTTGGCTTGACCATTTTGTCTCCATATGACCGTGTCACTCCTTTGTGTAAAATCCTGGCAAAGACTCCCAGTGCCAACTGGGTGAGTCAAGGGTCCCCAGAATGGCATACAAGGTCCCCATGATAGCACCTCTCCACCTCTCCAGCCTCCTCTCTTACTGACACACTAAGCTTTAGCCATCTCAGACCACTGCCATTTCCTAAACATGCTAGGTTGTGTTGCTGCTCTATGATTTTGCTCTTACTGATCTGCCCAGAGCACACACCACTTCCGACATACCCAAGACCCACTTGCAAGACTCAGGAAATGAATCATTTCCGAACTAATCTACAAACTCTCCAAGCAGAACTGATTCTTTCCTGCTGGAACCCTCTATCCCTTGTACAGACATTGATCATGGCACCCATAATGCTTTATTGCATTTATCTGTCTGCTGGTTTCCCTCCAGCATTTGTACTGAGACAGAGGCTGTATTATATGCATTCCCATTTCTAACATATGGCTTGGTACCAGGAACATAGGTTCTCAATAGATACTCGTTGAATGAATGAAGAAGCAAACCACTCTTGCCAACTAAAAAAAGTGGCCAGAATCAGCTCAACCTGCATTTCTCATATTCATCACTTCTAAAACTGAGGAAACACTACCTGTCCCTTCTCACAAATGTCCTTGGGAAGATTGGTGCCCACTTGCAAAATGACCTGAAGGTCATCAAAAAAGGAATAGAGCTCAAACATGTTCTAAAAGCTACAGATAGAGCTTTCTTCTCTATAACTGTAACAAGGCTCTTCTGGATCTTAAAATCTTTTAGTTTCCCATCCTCCTGGAGACTGCAATCCTAAAATAGATAAACTAGATGCACTGTATTGGGTATATAGACTAAATAAATAAATAAAATATAAAAGGACACTAAAGTAGCAATATGTAAAACTACAGATCAAATATATGTCAATGGTAGAATTCTATGTAGATTATCCTTATACATCCTTTTTATTTTATGTACATAGTTAAAATCATAGACCTTTATTCACTTTAGTGGCCAATTTAATCCCTGGAACTGTCAGGGCAGAGGTTAACACCAAATACGCTCATCAGTAATACTAAGTAACAATTTGAATGTCCTAAATGAATTCTGGAGATTCTCTTAAGTACCTACTACTTAAATAAAGAGGTAACTTCACCAAGGATATTTTGGCTTATATTTTTCCTTAGACCATGACCATATATCCAAGATAAGCTGAGATTATAGTTGTTGTGCAAGACACAAACAATGCCCCCCCCCAAAAAAAAAGTTTTACTTTCTTCCAGAATAGCAAATCTAATAGCTAGGAAGTATTCAAAGGGTAGAATGAAAATTGGAGAGCTGGAGGCAATGGGAACACAGAAGAAAAGTGAACCAAGCAAAAATGTGGTAGTGAGACAAAAAGGCAGGGAACTCCGTTGAATAACACTGGTGAGTTGCAAGAACTTTCAAAACGTGCAAAACTTGACTATTTAGTCAGGGGCCTGACCTCTTCTCCCTTAGATTATCAGATTCAAAAGTGGCGACAACCAATACAATAGCCGTCAGGTCTGAATGAATCAAAATTATACCTTTCTTTGTCAGATTGGCAAAAAATATATTTTGTGTGTGCCACAGAATTTTAATTATTTTATATGTGCCATGAGATGAAAAAGGTAGAAGGAAACTGTCCAGAGAGAAAAGGGTAGCAAAGATAGAGGAAAGGCCTTATTTACTAAAAGAAGGAAATTGGCATCCATTATATTATTTTGCCACAGTTAACAATTACCTGTAATTTTTTACTTTGAATAACATGGAGTTTTTACCTCCTAGTGGTTTGGCAACCTGGTTACAATGGAATGGTGGAATGACATTTGGCTCAATGAGGGTTTTGCCAACTACATGGAACTTATCTCTGTTAATGCTACATATCCAGAGCTACAATTTGTAAGTTTTGTACGTCATGCCATGTGCCCTAAGCAATCGTCGATTTACTGTTAAAATTTTTGTGAATGCTAAAGAGAAAACAATATAACATCGTGTTTTGGAGCCTATGATGTTTTGTTTTATATAAAAAGCAAACTGTATTAGTTTGCTAGGCCTGCCATGATAAAATACCAGACTGTGTGGCTTCAACAACAGCAATTTACTTTCTCATAGTTCTGGAGGCTAGAAGTTTGAGATCCATGTCTCGGCAGGTTTGGTTTTCTCTGAGACCCCTCTCCTTGGCTTACAGAGGCCTCCTTTTTTGCTGTATCTGCACATAGTCTTTCCTCTGGTGTTTCTCTGTGTGTCCAAATTTCCTCTTCTTATAAGGACTCCAGTCAGGTTTGATTATGGCCCACCCTACAGCTTCATTTTAACTCAAGTCCTCTCTGTTAAGGCCCTATTTTCAAACAGTCACATGCTGGGGACCAGGGCTTCAACTTAGGAATTGGAGAGGGGCATACTATTCAGCCCAAAACATAAATTCCCCAACCAAAAAAAATTTTGGACAGAGAATTCCAATAGCACAAATACTCATGTGTGTATGTGGAGTGAGAGGAAGAAATTTCACTGCTCATATACAGTGATATAGGATAAGAGAATGTCCATGGCTATAGGTTCCGTGCAGAGTTCTTGGCATGTAACCTGAATTAGGCATGACTGGGGGTATGATCCTCTAGAATTTACAAAGCGCCTATTATTCACTTCCCAAAAATATATAAAAAGATTTCTTCAATGCTCTCCTTTCAGGGAGTATGCCCTTGCCTTCCCTTTCCCTTCCCCGTCCCTGCCCCAGGCTTGTTACTATTAGCTTCCTCACTCCCAAACTCCAAGGGCCCTTCCCTGACCTCTAGAACTTGTTTGCTAAACCCATTTCTTCTAGGAATTACTTTGTCTACCTCTGTAATTTACCCAATAAATGTTCTCTTACAAAAATAAAAAGATTTCTTCAAAATTGTTTTTTATAGACACAGAGGCTCTAAACACCACATCAAGCTGGTTAATAATTAGCTCTTTGGAGTAGGCCTTGGTTTAGTATGATATAGAGAGACATGGATTCAAAGTCAGTGTCTTATTGCTATGTGATGAATACATGTTTTCGTCCCAAAGCTTCACATAGTCTCACTTATAAAATGCATATAGTGTATCTCCCAAGCAGGGTGTTGAAAGGATGGCAGATGATGGATGTAAGTTCCTGGCATGTAGCAAGTGTTCACTAATGGGAACCATTACTTTTAGTTCTGTATCCAAAGGCTTGGTAGCTGGTGAACATTCATGACATATCCGAGGGGATGTTGGGTTTATACCTTGATAAGTAGAGAATTGATGGAAGTATATAAGGGGAAAGAAACTTATAACCAATTGTCAGAAATATTAATTGAATACTTAGTTCTAAGAATATCTTACTAAACGTAGTATGTTTTCTATTGCTTTGAGAATGTCAAATTGAAATTGAAAAAATTGTTCTCTTCTGTTTAGGATGACTATTTTTTGAAAGTGTGTTTTGAAGTAATTAAAAGAGATTCACTAAATTCATCCCGTCCTATCTCCAATCAAGCAAAAACTCCTACTCAAATACAGGAAATGTTTGATACAATTTCCTACAACAAGGTAGTAAATGCTGTGGTCAGTGGAAACTCTGTTTTCAGGAGAACTATAAGGTGGCCTATAAAATTAACAGCTTAAATTGGTGCTGCTAGGTTACCGTCACCTGTTTTACTTTTTATTTTATTTGCTGTTCATTTTTCAGACATTATATGAGTTCTATAAAATGAAGCTTTCTTTAAAAATATGTCATACTAAAAAAAATATATCATACTCTTTTCCTTTGTATATTCTTTTCTTTTTCTCTCTTTAGGGAGCTTGTATTTTAAATATGCTCAAGGATTTCTTGAGTGAGGAGAAATTTCGGAAAGGAATTATTCACTACTTAAAGAAGTTCAGCTATCGAAATGCTAAGAATGATGATTTGTGGAGCAGCATGTCAAATGTAAGTCAAATGTTGGGTTACAGCAGGCTATTAAGCCTATAAGCTGAGAGGCTAATTATGAAGGTTATAAACAGTTATATTGTCAGTCAACAAATATTTATTCCACTTGCCACACTACCAGGGTCCTTAGAAGACAGCACCTTCCTTTCCTTTTTCCTCTGGCTCCATACGAAACTGGGATGCCACACTGGGTTAGCCATAGGGGTTTGGCACTTGACCTCATTCTCTTTGGTTTCCCTGGTTAACCATACACTTTTATCCTCTCATTTTCCAACATCTTTAATGACTTTGTAATTCCTATTAAATAACACCTGATCTTCTCTGCCTAAATTTTAAGGTTGAACTCTACTTGTTCAATCTGTCTTTAGTGTGTGTAGTAGTGTGGGGGAAATTAAAGGAGAAATTTGGCCAAGAATAAGAGGATATATAAAAGCCAATTGTGAATACTGCTATGTTAATTTTTGTCTCATTATGCTTATACTCATATCAGGAAGGGAAGGTAGGCATTCTTACCCCATTTGTACAGTTAGGAAAACTAATACTAAGGGGAAGATTTGCTTAAGATCATATACCAAGTGAATGATGGAATCGGTGCTTAAAATCTGTTTTCTGACTCTGAATCTAGTATTCATTCTTTCCATTACATCACAGTTTCTTCCATTAACAGTAAAATCTCCTACTTAACCTTCTCTTAAAGGACCTATATTCTAGTTGACCCCCTTCTGATGCCAAATGAAACTGTGGTATTCAGATAAGCTCCTGAAAATAACTTACTCAGCATTGTCATATACCGCCAGTTCTAATCCATGTCATAGCAACTTGGAAATCACAAGAATTCTCTGATGTTATTTTTTGTAGAGAGATTTAATAGCACTTGAGAGCCTTAGACAGTGTGTATGTCATTTTCCCCACCTATAGTTGTCCTTAGAGCATTAAATCCTGGTTTCAAGTGTTGATTGACAAGCTGGTGATTTTCTTAGGTCTCATATCAATTCTGAATTCAAAATTTATTGTGCATTCATTATATGTATGCTACTATGGTAGTCATTGGAAATAGCCAGGTAAGCAAAGGTGTTTTCCCCAATGCCAAGTAATTTATGATGTGACAGGAGAAAGTTAATACCAGACACAGTTGCCTAAATGATAAATAAGGGCATGAGTAATATGCAGAATAAAAGGATAAACTAGGACCTTTCCCAGAGGAAAGGAAACAAATGAAAGAAAAATCCAACAAATTGATTCAACCCTAAAACAGTTATCCCACTATGGTGAACTTCTTTAGCAAGCTTTAAGTATATAGATGAAAATCTAATTCATCTGGACATGATAAGGAATATAGCAATTTATGAACTAACTTTGTGTATATCTTATGGTCACTGCGAAGATGCCTTTTATTCATTTCATGAGTTGCTATGTTCATTATCAAATGTCTAGATCCGTGGTCGGCAAACTGCAGCTCGCGAGCCACATGCGGCTCTTTGGCCCCTTGAGTGTGGCTCTTCCACAAGATACCACGGCCTGTGCAAGTCTATTTTGAAAAAGTGGCATTAGAAGAAGTTTAAGTTTAAAAAATTAGGCTCTCAAAAGAAATTTCAATCTTTGTACTGTTGATATTTGACTCTGTTGACTAATGAGTTTGCCGACCGCTGTTCTAGATGAATTAAATTTTCATATAGCTATGCTAGTAAATGTCTGCATTCATGTCTGATATGCATATTCAGTCAACTGGCAGTGCCCAAATGGTAGTGCTCTTTATTCTTGTTTTATAGGGTTGTTTAGAAGGTGATTTTACATCTGGTAGATTTTGTTATTCCGATTCCAAGAGGACAAGAAGCACAGTAAGTATAAAGAGAGCTACAGAGCAGACGAAATCTGGCCCATCACCTGGCGTGAGTGAGAGTGCAGATAGACCAACTGTCCCTTTAAATAACTGGAGAGGAAGAGAGCCTCCAGGATTTCCCTTGAAACAAAGCAGACTGAAGGAGGAATGTTCAGGCCATTTAGGGGGATGATGCTGTTACTACAACATTTTTTTTTTTTGTTATAATTCAGCTTTCCCACAGGCCCACAGCTACCTAAAAATATCTCAGCTTTAAATTCTGCTGAGTGCTTACCCAGGCGCTGGCATCCTCTAGGCTCTGAAAACTGCCAAGCAGGATATGCTGGGTTTGGAAATAGAGCAAATGGCTTTTAGCTTTCTTGAGGCCTTTTCTTTTTGTTTACTTCTGGGAAGTTATTGGAGCACTTTAGGCGAGAGAGAGAAAAAAGTCATCAAAAACAACAACAACAAAAAAGCAAACTCTTTTTTAACAGTCATGGTAATCCCATAAATTATGGATTCTAAAGGAAAATTCTGGATCATCCAATTTTCAGAAAGCCATGCTAAGAAGCTAGAGGTTTTGTGCTCCATTTAATATACCTCTGTTGATACATGGTTCTGTTGGAACATTTAAAGCTTCCCTTAAAGGAAGCCCTTTCTCTCCTAGGCCACCCACCCTGGATTCCACCACTACCAAAATGGAGAGGTGTTTCTTTTCTTGAAACAGAAAAAGAGGTGTTTGTTTTCAAAGGGAGCAGGAGGAAGGCTCCAATCGCAAACCCTTCCTCTTGGCTTTCCTGGCCATGTGTGTGTTAACCTCAAGCTCCCACTCACATCCCTCCCTCGGGTACCTTGCTGAGAGCAGCCCTGTCCAGTCCCCGCATTGCTCCGTCCAGTCCCCGCATTGCTCCGTCCAGTCCCCGCATTGCTCCGTCCAGTCCCCGCATTGCTCCGTCCAGTCCCCGCATTGCTCCGCCCAGAGGCAGCCCGAGTCCGCCCTCCTCCCCCAGCCTTGTTTCTGGCATCCCAGGGGCCCTAAGTTTCTCATCTCTCTGTTTTCTGTCCTCGGTGTTGACTTAACCACAGTCACTCGTCCTTTCAGCTCACCTTTCAGGGGGAAGATGTGGAGGTCAAAGAGATGATGGCTACCTGGACTCTGCAGAAAGGAATCCCCCTCGTGGTGGTGGAACGAGAAGGACGTTCCCTCAGACTGCGACAGGAGCGCTTCCTGAGCGGGGTGTTCAAAGAGGACCCTGGATGGAGGGCCCTGCAGGAAAAGTAGCTGCTTGTCTTCTGTCGGTCTAATTTACCTAAGCTCAGTTTGCTTGTTGTGGCATTAACTTTCTTTCAGCTTCCCTGGCGACCGCGGGCTGCTCTCTCGCTTCGCTCAGGAATCGAAGGCCTAAACTCGCCTTCATCACATTGGAAGAGCTGCAGGTGGCCCAGGCGGTGTTGTTCACAGTTGCCTTCCTAGTGCTTCTGCAGCCACCTTTAGAAACTCAGTTCTGATGCAGAGGTGGTCGATTATATTTCCATTATAACATCTCCTGACTCTTTTCAGTTCTAGATTTCTGGGTCTTAATCAGTCGCGTGACTGGCCTATACCTATGAAATGTTATACAGCTATACAAATCATCGGAAAAGATGTTCCCCATGTGATTAACTAAATGCTAAGACCTCCTGTTGCCTTTTTATTTTCAGTAATAGACTATAAATGTTATGTCTTAGAACATGTGCTGTCCTTGGTAATAATTAAAGCAAACCCAATTAACCACACTGTCTTGTTTACCAGCCTATCCCGAGAAAACACCACACGTCCTCTGATCTATTCGCCTATTAACAAGAGGAATTAGCTTCGTTTAAAATGAAACAATCCAAGTGAATCTGTACTGCCTCTTATGATCATTATTTCTTTTTTCTAAAGATCTAACTGTCTAATAACAATTCTTGAATTTTTCTGAGAATCAGAAGCAAATTCAAGGTCTTTAGCATATACCAGATAGAATATGCACATAGAAAGCGAATGTTTTCTCCTTTTGTTTCATCAGTTACCTATTCCCAACCCAACAGCAACGTTTATGCTACTTCTCTGAGACACAGTTTTCTGTTTTTCTGTATGTTTTGAAGTCTGAACCTCACAGAGCTTAGATAATTTGTAACTTGGCAACACAGCCTGGAAATTTTTATGTTTGATTCATCATTGGGAAAGCAAGACTCACAATTTTGTAACTTATCAAAATGTCACAAGAGAGTTCAATAGTGTGGATCAGTGGTCGGCAAACGGCGGCTCCGGAGCCGCGGTTTGCTGCTCTGTTGACTAATGAGTTTACCGACCACTGCGTAAGGCATTACCCTTACCCAGAAGTTTTGTTAAATACATTAGTACATTATTACATTATTAAATACATTAAGGTTAAATACATTAGTACATTATTAAAATATTTTTTAAGTGTTTTTCCCTAAGGCAGTGGTCGGCAAACTCATTAGTCAACAGAGCGGCAAACCGCAGCTCGCGAGTTTGCCGACCACTGGTGTGGATGATCCAGAATTACAAAGATCTACAATGACCTGTATTTTTCCTCTTCCTATGACAGCTTTTAGATTACTGTTTTAAAATGGTTATTCTCTGATGCTTGCCTATTCAAACTTATGAAATGCTAATCTCCCTTTTTATTCCCAGATATGTTTATCTGGAAACATCCCTTTCTTCCAGAGCTAAGATTTCATCCAGGAATCATTCCATTAAGTCTTGGCAATATCTATGTGTCCATTTATACCTTTTTTGTGTAAATATTTCAATTGCTTTGTTAATTATCTGTACTCTTTGTGGGTTAGCAGGTAGATAATCCCTTTCCTAGATGGAGTTTGTGTATATTGTTTCCTTTAATTTAATATATTTTGAGTACTCTCTCTTTTTCATTGTATACCTGTTAGTGTTTTCAAACCCATAATTTCACATGTGCTGGATTACTATGGTTAATATAGCTTAATGTGTTAAAGAAGTAAATTCTGGAAGTTTCTAGAAAGTCAGTGAGGAAAAAAATAGCCAGTTTCTGTTATTTAACATAGTAGGACCATTGGTAAGTAACTGAAGCTTCTATCCATGCTGCTTTTCTGCTCTCTGGACTTGCTGACCTGCAGTTCCTAAACTGTTGGCCACTTACAGTCACTTAGCAGATGGCCAGTTGGATGTGGTTAGCTTTGTTGAGCAAAAGGATAAGTGGAAGGTCATACTGGAATAGATCTAGACTTCTTAAGGCTTTTTCCTACAGCTTTGATTCAGATATTTGCATAAGTATCAGGCTGTCTGAGTTTTTGGAACTATGAAAGGAAGATTGGATTTTTTTTCTTCTTTATAGAAAACAATTAACAGAACTTATTATGGTATGAGATTTATATAGCAAGTGGCACAGGTAATTGTGACAGAATTCAACTAGGTGTATGTTGCTACACCTTCAGTTCTTCAGCTTGGAAGAATTATTGCATGCCCAAGGGTCTGCTAGTCTTAGCCAATAAAATTTATAAGGCCCCTGATAATGTAAAGGTTGGATGATTAGGTGCCTTTTACAGCTTATCTGAATCGGACAATGGGAAAATTGAAATAGTCATTTATTTAATTTGTAATGGTCTTTACTTTCTAACATAGGTACCTTTGGCACATCCCATTGACCTACTCTACGAGTTCCTCTAATGTGATTCACAGACACATTTTAAAATCAAAGACAGGTAATGAACTGATTAGCCAAACATGTTTCAATTCTGAAATTAAATATGTTCTGAACTATTTGGAGGAAAGATACTACTAATAAAAATTAAGTTTAGGGAATTTCTCATTTATCCGTATACTATTTACAGAAAGAACATCTTGTGCTTTTAGCATTCAGAAATAAGTTTTATTTATATCAAGAAATGATGGCATCCTGTCTTGCCTTTTAATACCTAAATCCAGCTGTGAAACCATGAGGCAAACATATAGTAGAAAAAAAGCATACACTTAGGAATTTATTGTCTGTGGATTCATATCATCATTCTGTCATCTATTAGATGTGTGGCCTTACAAAAAATGTTTAACTCTTCCTGAGCTTCAATTTTTTCATCTTATTTTAAATGAGGACTAGTCCCCACAGTTATTAAGATAATATGATAATGCTATTTTAGCACCAAGTATAATGTCTGTCATATTAAAAACACTTAATATTTCAATTTCCTTAAACACTTCACAGAAATTTGAGTGAGTTTCCATCATAACATCATATTCAACCTGGAGTCTTTATTTCACGCTAAATAAGGACTGAACTAGTGGATCAACCATTTACATATACATATTTCAATGGCTAGGAACTAAACCTGGAGACATGGCCACCAATAAATCAAGCCAAATTCCAGTCATGCTCATCATCTGGCTCATTGGACCCTTGCATGCCTCTTAGACCTGCATCGACTGTTTTTGAGAACAAATTTAGCAGTCCTTTTCATATGAATTTATTTATTAATTTAATAAGACCATTATTTCCAGCTGAAACTGTCCAGTAGACTATGAAAATCCATATCATCATGACTCTTCCAAAACTTTGTCTTCTTATTGATTTATTAATAATAGTATAGAAACTAACAGTTTCGGAGATGTTCCTGGGGTGTATGCTGATAATGAAATGCCTATGCCAATTTCTTCCTCTCAGATATTCTGGATTTACCTGAAAATACCAACTGGGTGAAATTCAATGTGAACTCAAATGGCTACTATATTGTTCACTATGAGGGGCATGGATGGGACCAACTCATTCAGCAGCTGAATCAGAACCACACACTTCTCAGACCTAAGGACAGAATAGGTCTGATCCATGATGCGTTTCAGCTAGTAAGGTAATGTAAAATTTTATCTGATTTCACAGGAAATAACTGATTCATAAGCAGATATGCTGATTTCAAAATCAAACATTCAGTGTTTTATCATTCATATGATATGGACCTGAACAGAAGCCAAACACTGGCCATTAGGCCAAAGCCTACCCACTGATAAGGTATTTTGGCACACACAAGCTTAGATGTTTAATCCAATATTTTAAAATGTGAAGAATTTCATATAAAAATCCTGACTTCTGGAATCTCTTTAAAAATGAGAAGATTTGGCAACTTTGGACCTTCATTCTCACAGGGCAATCATAGAGGGGGGTGCAGTAGGAAGATCCCCTGTAGGCTGGGCCTGCACTCTTCCATATGCCCAAGTCCCAGACAGTACACATGAATGGCTTGATTCTTTCACTTACTAGAAAGGTGAAACCTCTAGGCACTTACGGCTTTTAACCCCATATTTAAAATTTGTTTAGGCTAGTAGCTTGCTGTTTCACCAAATACCTATGTAATCTGCTGGACAATATAAAAATAGTCTTAACCTTTACAATTTTAAGTGAGATTTTAGTGTAGTACAATAATAATCCATTCATTACTGTGCCCACATTAGAGAAATCAAAGTAAAATTGGAAGGGAAATGAAAGAAGAATTGGCTTCTTATGTTTATTTCTCTTTAGACTTTCCTGGAAAGACAAAGTATTTCCTTTCCTTTCCCATTTATCCTCAATGAATAATATGTAGGAAAAATCAGATCATAAGATGGCCAATGGGAAAAAAATGTAGGGATCAGGTGAAGTATTGTGCATTGTAACTTTTCCTATTCTGAGAATTACTCATTTTATTGTGTGACATATTATTTCCTTTCAGATGTTTATTTAGGTCAACTTGAGTAAAAACAACCAGCAGGACATTTCTCAGACAAAGTTTCTCCTCCATACAAGTGACCTCCTAAGTTAGAAAAGAGAAAGGATTGAGAGTTCAATCCTCAGCCCCATGGGTCTCAGGAACATCACAGCATCATAGCACATCGAAGGCTAGGATTAGAAGAAAGCACCATCCTTCATTTGAGTAGATGCATAACAGACTAGTAGGCTATTTCTTGTTAGTTGAAGGTTTGTCTGCTCAAAGGAGAGATTCACAGGTTGCATAAAAGTAGATTAAAAATTTAAGACTAGAAAGGATGAAGAATATTGACAATTCAGCAAATGAAGGCCAATCTTTCCATTAGTAGCCAAGTCTTTTTTGCTGTTTCTAACCTATAGATGTTTGGATAGATTAAATTTAGCAGAAAGAACACTACAGTTACTGATGTATCAATCAAAAAGCAATTATCTTTTCTTCACTAAATGAACATGTTAATGAAGTTAATTAAGAGTACAAATTTTGGTTTAAAACAGATGAATTCAAGTACTACCTCCTCCTCACTTATTGTTTAACATGGGCAAATAATTTAACTGTTTTAAGCCTAAATTTTCTAGTCTTTACAACATTCCTAGTCTTTAAAACTCCAGATCTAAGTAATAATATCTACTGCTGAGGTGTTTTGAAGATTGCATACAATAAGGCAGATAAAACACTAAGCACAGTACCTGCCCAATAAATGTCAGCTGTTAGCATTATTAGTATTACCTAATATACATTGTCTAAAAGATCATGTGTTGAATAGGAGGAGGAGGTGACAGCATAGAAAAATGCATTTCAAATAATGTGAAATTGAAAAAAATGCATTTAAAATATGTTTTTGTGTATTGTTATGCTTTTAACTACATAGGAAAAAATAAGCTAAATGTGGAGAGAAAAAAAACAAACACACAACCAGAAGGATATATTCCAGTGCTGTTAGTAAATGTGTAGGATAGTGAAATTATAAGTATTTCCCCCTCCTCACTAATTTCCAATTATTTTGTAATTTGTTTATATTACTTTTATAATAATAAAATTAATTGTATAAAGAGACAATTTAAAACTCTCATAATAAGTCTAAACATTTTTACTTGCTAGACTCCCTTGGTAATATATATCTCTTTCTTCCCTATTCTATGAAATATCTATTTAAGAGTTAAAGGAAGTAATCAGTGATCACTTTTAGTTTGGAGACAAAATTTGGCCCACGAATAGATATGTATTTTAATTGGATTTTCATACTTTATAAACATAATTTAAGACTTTGATCTCATCTGAGTTGAGTGGAATTAACATGACAACTTTAATTTCCTTACAGAAAAACTATTTGTTTCTCTTAACCCCACACCTTTAAATAAAAAGAGCCCCAAATTGCTTCCATAAGAATATGGTTGTATTTCCACAAAGATACCATTTAGCTGAAACTATATACAATTAAGTAGATATAGATTTTTCCTGTTGGCTTGAAACCCAACAGGAAAAATCTATATCTACTTAATTGTATATAGTTAAGTGTATGCTTATACATGTGTTTAATCTTTAAGGTAAAAAAACATTCAGATAATGTTTTGTGCACGTGGTGAGGAGCTGGATTTTTATTAAACAACTAGAAGCCCGGTGCATGAATTCATGCATGCGGGGGTGGGGGGAGGGACCTTGGGAGGTTGGCGGGTGGCTCCAAGGAGGGAGCTGGCCCTCAGACCCCTGGGAAAGGGGCTGCATCTGCTGCTACCCACCCCCAGTTCCCTGTACCAGCCCGGGAGATGAGGCGATGGGCCGGGTACAGAACGAATGAAGGCCAGATGCCACCCCACCACCGTGCAGTTCCCCTCCTCACCCTCTCATCCTTCCATTGCCGCCTTGGTGCCACCATGGCGAGTGGGCAGCCCCTGGGGAAGGGAGAGGATGGGAGCGAGACAAACCCTTGTGTTGAGGGCTGACTTTCAATAGATTGCAGCAAGGGAGCTGCTCTGCTATGTACGAAACCCCGACCCAGAAGTAGATCATCCAGGAATGATTTAGCTTCAGGGGCCGATGGTGGCCGGCCGGGGGGGAGGGACCGTGGGAGGTTGGCTGGCCTCAGGAGGTTGTCTGTGGGAGCACACTGACCACCAGAGGGCAGCTCCTGCATTGAGCATCTGCCCCTTGTTGGTCAGTGCACATCATAGTGACTGGTTGACTGGTCTTTCTGGTCGTTCTGCTCGTTCGGTCGTAATGGTCTTAGGCATTTATATATATAGATTACAGTATAAAAAGAAAAGGAATCTCTTTTAAATGAATATTAAGATTAAGTTGTTTTTTTTTAATGTAGGCATATATAAAGCTTTCTAATAATGGTATTTGTCTTAGTTAAAAATAAAGTAGTCTTGGCCAAAAAAAACCCCAGGATTAATATAAAGTTATTTTTATGTGTTAAACATTCTTTATAAAACTGTGATCATAGAAAATAATAGCCAGTTTCTTTTGTTGCTGATGCTCAAGGGTGTCAACTGCACTCTAGATTGTGATGCTTACACATGTGAAAAGGAATAATGGTATTATGTGGATTTGTGTTTTATAAAATACAGCAGACCATATGGTCCAGCCCACTGTCTTTAGACAAAAATTTGGGGAAGCTTTCCATTAGTTTGTTTAAAGCAGCGAATCAGAAGAGTGAAATCACAACAGAAGTTGGTTCTCTTTAATTTCATTTCTTTCTAGTTTCACTTTCCCCATTGTATAAGGAAGGCAATTGAATCCCAGAGAGGTTAGGTAATTTTTCCAAGATTACACAGCTAGTGAGTGGCACAGCTAAGATTTAAACCAAATGGACTGGCTATAATGAACTTCTGTTATGGCTTTCTATATCATAGTTAATATTAAGACCTGAAAGATATACACAAACCACTGACATTTGTTTTATTCCTCAGTGCAGGAAGGTTGACCCTAGACAAAGCTCTCGACCTGACCCGCTATCTCCAACATGAAACAAGCAGCCTTGCACTGCTCAAAGGTCTGGGATACTTAGAATCGTTTTACCACATGATGGACAGACAGAATATCTCAGATGTCACTGAAAACCTCAAGGTTTGTATTATGTTCAGAAAATTCATTAAGTAAATACACAGTGTCTGGAGGATCAGTGAGACTTGGTCTGTTTTGTGTGGACTCTTGGGGTTAAATTTTTGAGAAGCTGAGGATATTGGCTGATAGCACAATTAACACCACAGTACCTAATGGGTGGATGCCCCTTCTTTCTTGTCATCACCATTCTAAGAGTCGTACCAGGATCATGAGCAAAACATCCCTCCTAAGGTGATTTTATCTTATATCAGTTGATAGGTCCCTCTCAAAGAGGAAATTAAATCATATTTTTAATGGAGAAACTAGCTTTGTTTCTTAAACATGGTGGGTTGGAGCCAGAAAAAAAGAGAAGAGAGGTAGAAGTAGTTCTGTGTTTTGGGAAAGGTTCATGCAGATAGTTTAGCATTGAGCCTTTAGATGGGTCAGAGCTGTGTTAAGAACTAAATTTAGCCTCTCTGTAAACCATCCTGTGCTTTCTGCAGCATTACCTTCTCCGGTATTTCAAGCCAGTGATTGACACGCAAAGCTGGAGCGATGAGGGCTCCATCTGGGACAGGATGCTCCGCTCCACCCTGTTGAAGCTGGCGTGTGACCTGAACCATGCTCCTTGCATTCGGAAGGCAACTGACCTCTTCTCTCAGTGGATGGAATCCAGTGGGAAATTAAAGTAGATCTAGACTTCTGTCCTATTCTTTGTTTCTTCCACTTAAAAAAAATACTTTGTTATTGATTTCAGAGAGGAAAGGAGAGGGAGAGAGAGACACATCGATAATGAAAGAGAATCAAGCCCCCACACTGGGGATTGATATTTAAGTATGTCTAGTGGAAATTCCACAAGCATTAGAATCACAGGTTTAAAACCTGTCTCCAAAATAGCTAGTTATGTCAGCTTTGAGCAAGTTATTTAACCTTTCTAACATTATTTCCACTTTTTAAAGATTAGGATACCCTATATCTCACTGCGTAGCTTTGACAGTTATATAAAGTCTACAAAGACTAGTGCAATCCCTACCATATGGTTGCTGTATGATAAATGCAAATTTCCAGCCTCATCCCAATATCTCTGTGTTGTGGTTTTTCCAAGCCATCACTATGAATATCAGATATTATTGATCTAACTATTTTTGGAATTAAAAATCATAGAATGAATTAAAGTTAAAACTAGTTAATATCCTATAGGATAATAAAACCAAAAAGTGTAGTGTTTTCTTTAGGTGGATAGAAAATAATATTATTGCATCTGATCACTTTTACAGAATTGTAAAATGACCCCCAGATAGGCCTATTAGAATACACTCTTAATGTGATTTCAAAGCAGCAAGTAATCATTTTAATAAAAATTATATAGCACCAATACAGGTTATTTAATGACAGAATTCTGTATAAATCAGTGCTCTTATATTTCAGAAATCACTCTTTAATTTATTCATTCCTCTGTGCTGGTTAAAATTTTATGATTACTTTTCCTGCTAACATTTTATCATCATTAGGAAAACACACCAATAATCTGCAAAGTAAAGTTACATAAAATAATTTTATAAAAGTTTAGCAGAAAAAAAGGTTTAGTATGCTAGTTACTGGAAATAAGTCAGGGGTGATTCTGTTATAGCAATTTTAAATCATAATAAGAAAAAATTTTCTTTCATTAAACTTTTTTCCTTACTTTTGTGCTTAATATTGCAGTATCCCAACAGATATTTTAAAGATTGTGTATTCTGTGGGTGCTCAGACAACAGCAGGATGGAATTACCTTTTGGAGCAATATGAACTGTCAATGTCAGGTGCTGAAAAAAACAAAATTCTGTATGCATTGTCAACCAGCAAACACCAGGAAAAGTTAATGAAGTAAGTGCATTACTTTAACTAAGTGGTTAAAAGTAAACTGATACAAATTTAGTGAAGTCACTAAAATTTTAGCCACCAATTTCAAAGGCATATGTTAACTAAGTCAGGATTTGAATTGCTGTGACTTAAAAAAAAATATTGTCAAAATGTAAATAGCAAAATGTAGTTATTAAACATATGATTGATACTAGAAAAATGGCTTAGTTTTACTTACAGAACTTTGGAGGAAAATTATTGTAAAACTGCATTCATGTATATAAGATACTTTAATCTTATCAAAGTTATTTGAAATAATAAGTGAATAAAATTACTGCTAGAAAAAAGTAAAAGTTTAACTAGAACATTAAAAATATTAGCCAGTAGAGAATTTATTACTTTTTTGGTCAATTATATTTTGTCATGCCTCTTTCTCTCCTATTCTCTTACTACATAGGTAGTGTGAGTTAGTTATCATTACATAACACCTGCCATGAAAATTCATGTGGTTTTTATTTCTTCAGATTAATTGAACTAGGAATGGAAGGAAAGATTATCAAGACACAGGACTTGGCATCCCTTCTTCATGCAATTGCTAGAAGTCCAAAGGGACAACAATTAGCCTGGAATTTTGTAAGAGAAAATTGGACCCATCTCCTAAAAAAGTTGGTATTGGCTTATCTCCATTGTGTGTTCTTTCACCCAGCTGTCTCAGTTGCCTAACACCAATTGTAATCAAGTGTCCCCCAAAGCATATAAATGATACCATTTCACACAAATGGTTCAATGAAGTCTATTGGGTTTAAAACTGACTAGCACAAATTACTCTGTCCAGGTGTAAGGGAGAAGAATGAGCAGAAGGGAATGGAAAACAGATTTCTCTTATTCATCCCAGGCAAAGAATTGCTGGAAGCAAATACTAGTTGAGTTAAATCCAGTCATCAGCCTCATCCCCCAACTCCTGGCTGTTTCACCAGCCCAGAGGACTTCAGTGAATCCGTATATAGTGCATCACACGTATATGGCTTGCTTTTTGTTCTGGGGGAATTTTGATGTGAGCGAATCCCCACCCTCAGTTTACCTGTAAAGGTGGAGCAGCAAGGAACATACAATGGCTGAAAGAAATCTGATTAGAAGTGTTTGGATTGGTTCTGTGTCTATTCTGGGATTTCAACTTTTGGGAGAACCAGAGCTCACTCCAGTATGCTCCTGAGCCTAACAATCCTCAGGGGTGGTGGGTGGGGGGGGGGGCACACAATAATAATTACATTTAATTAGAATGTACCGAATGGCATTGCTTTCTCTCACAACAAACCCCCTGCTAAGGTGCTCAGCCATTTCCTCATCCACATCCAAAATGTCACTTACGAAATACTGTATGGAAAATACTTTGTATGAAAGAGCTGAGGAATTTTCTGTTTTAAGATAAACAGTGTCAGTTAGCATCTCTGATGTCAGTTATCCCCAGTTCCTCTTATTTGTCATTTCTTAGCCATAAAAGACTCAGAGTCCTCACAGACAGCTTTGTGTAAGCAAAGAGCCCATTTTACATCTTTCTCCCAGACCTTCAAGGGAGGGGTTGACATCCACCTGAAACCAAACAGTTAGAAACTGCTGTTAAAAAAAAAAAGTGTTTCCTTAAAAACAATACTGGAACCATTGGTTTGGTTGTTCACATGACTGTCAGTTCCCTCCTGAAATGATCAGACTTTTTCTGTAATGCTGTAGATTTCCTTTGTAACTGGAAATTATCCCCCTGTCTGACCATGTGCAGAGCCTAGACTTGGAACCATTTCTTAGATGTATTTGTGCTCTGCTTTCCAGCATGAATCCCTTTGACCTGTGGTATGAATTCTCTGTATAAGACACTAGGTGAAGGATGCAGTCTGTGGCTACAAATGAGAGCTCAACCAAGTAACATTGCCCTAATAAATACAAGGTTTAAGCACAGTGGTATCCAAAATGGCCTGGGAAGTGAGTAAGATAATACATTGGAGTGCAAGAAGAAAATATTACCACATATATTATTTATTATGCCATTTAAATTTTATTTATTTATTTGGCCTTTGTTGCATCTAATTCATATATAAAATGTAATTTGGGAAGTTATTGGCCAAAGAACCTTTACTGATGGGGTGCATAGCCAAAAAAAAAAAAAGAAAGAAAATGTAGAGAATGCTGCTTTAAACATAAACATAAATTTAAATATAAACATTGCTGAATATGATAGTCATATTTCCTAAAATAGCTTTACCTACATTAAAACAAATTTTTATTGATTTTAGAGAGAGAGAAAGGGAGAGGGAGAGAGACAGAAAAACATTGATGTGAGCGTGAAACATCTATCAGTTGTTTCCTACATGCCCACCGCTCCTGCCCTCCCCCCCCACACACACACTGGGGAATTGGCAACCTGGGTATGTACCCCAACCAGCAATTGAACCCAATACCTTTCGGTATGCAGACGGCACTCCAACCAACTGAGCTACAACTGCCCAGGACAGCCATATCTACATTTTAATTTTATGGTCAAATTTAATAAATTTTATACCTTGGGGGTTTTACTGGGTGAATATCAGTTATTCTTATGGTAATTAATACTGCCTATTGTAAGTATACAAGCTTATCATATAGCTATTAATGTTATACATTTAAAAAGTATATGATATAATAGACATAAGGCCAGTATTTCTATTACTTAAATTTCCTTTTATTTTCAGATTTGGCTTGGGCTCATTTGATGTGAGAATAATCATCTCTGGCACAACCTCTCACTTTTCTTCCAAGGATGAGTTACAAGAGGTTTGTGACTATTGCTACCAATCTATATATATAAAAGTCTAATATGCTAATTGCCCCTCTGACCAGTTGACTGTTTGATCAGTCTCTATGACACACACTGACCACCAGGAGGCAGATGCTCTGACCAGTAGGTTAGCTTGCTGCTGGGGTCCAGCAGATCCAGACTGGGCAAAAGGGGTTGGACATGCTCTGGAGCCCTCCCGTGGTCCCTCCCTGGCCTTGATCATGCACCAGTGGGGTCCCTTAGCCTGGTTTGTGCCCTCTTGCAATCCGGGACCCCTCAGGGGATGTCAGAGAGCCAGTTTTGGCCTGATCCCCACAGGCCAGGCCAAGGGACCCCACTGGTGCATGAATCCATGTACTGAGCCTCTAATTTAAAAATAAATATTCAAGTGGTGGAATTGAAAGTTAACAGGTGCAATCTTGTTTGAAGTTCTCATTTTATTAAAAGAAAATAATTTATTTTTTCCAATGTTATGTAGCAAGTAAATGGAAGGCAAAGGACTAGAACCTTTTAAGATACATAGCATTTGAAATGAAAATTACCCTTGAGAGATGAGTCCTTTTTTGTTATTTTGTTGATTATTGTATCATCATGAATGATTATATTGAAGATTGAAAGAGTTCTTAAAAGTTTTTAATAACTCCTATTGTTAGTAATTCTACTTGTCTTTTTTTAAAGCATTCTGGTGTTTTACATCTTCTTTACACAATAAATCCTGAATTTATTTACACTTTAAGCAAACTCAGAATTCTAGAACTTAATCCAGCTCACTACAAACTCAATGACTTGGCTTAATCACAACCTTTTTTCTCACAGTGTGTGCTCACTTGTAAGATGAGGGTTTATCATTTCTGTCTTTATTTATTGTTTGAAGATAAAGTGAAGTACTAACTATGCAAAAGAAGAAGAAGAGGAAGAGGAGTAGGAGGAGGAAAAGGGGGGGAGGAGGAAGAGGGGGAGGAGGGGGAGGGGGAGGAGAAGAGAAGAAGAAAATAACCTTTTAGAGATTGGCAGAGGAATGCTTGCACCTGTGTCTGTATAATTCGCAAGCTGTTTGAAACCCTTTGGAAGAGAAAGTGTTTTTTAACCATGTCAGTAATTCTTTTCTTGCTTATTTTTTTCAGGTGAAACTGTTCTTTGACTCTCTTAAAGCTCAAGGATTACATCTGGATATTTTTCAAGTTGTTCTGGAAACCATATCCAAAAATATTAAGTGGCTGGAGAAGAATCTTCCCACTCTAAGGTCTTGGCTACTGGCTAGGACTTAAATGGTCAATACAAAGAGCACATCAGATGCACATTACATCTGCTTGACACTGGCAAAGCTCAAGTCAGAGTTCCAGATATTTTGTCTAAGACACCTCAAGAAATCAGCTGGCACAGCTGCCTGTTCTAAGCTATGGTCTCTAGTGGACCAGTGTATGTCATTGAAGATAGGGTAAGGCCAGTTCATAGCCCTTTTAAAAGGAAATTTTTCTGGAGATATGGGGAGCTATAGATATAGACATATAGATATACCTGTAATAGTTTAGCTGCCGCACAAATTATCTACATTGCCTCACATTATGCCACTCTTTTGCTACTTTGCTGCTTTTTAACCTTGCCTAGTATCCTGGAGTTTACCCAACCAATTTAAGGGAAACACAGCAAATCCACGAAATAAATCTTTCATTTGCATCCTGCTATCTCCCACTCTCCCTGTCCTTGAACTTAGCCTGAGTAGTTTAATTATTACCATTTATGGAAAATCTGAATCAAATATAAAGCAAATATCAGGATAACAGAGGCTCTGTCACCAAATCTCAGATTATTAGAAACTAGATGTCAGAGTTTATCAGGGAGGCCAGGAGGGCCTCTTGGCTTGAGCCTCACATTCATCAAGAGCCTCAAGGATAACCTTTTGAGGTCATCTCGAAAGGAAGTAAAATCTGTAGTCACTGTGGTACAGGAGAGAAAGACTACACCACACCACTTTAATCCATACACGGTTGCATTATTTGTAAATCTTTTGAAAGAATTAGATTATATTGTGTATATTTGGGTTAAATATTGGTTTAATGTAAATATTTAAATGCATCATCTTTTTATAACCCACTTTTAGTATTTCTTCATGTTTTAAGGGAATCCCTTGATCTCTGAAACGCTTTTCTAAATGCTTCTCTTAATTGTTTGAATAAGATATTTGGAATAAAGAAAACACCCCTCTACATCTGGGCAGTACATGTAATAAATTAATGACCCCACATATGAATCAGTTTGAAGTATAAATAAGTTATAAAAAGTTGTGAATAAATGAACCAATGATTCATTTGTCTGGGTTATTAAGAGAAGCTGGGGTAATGGGCCAAGGGTCAGTTGGGGGTATTATCCAACCCCTTTTGGAGTGATATCATAAAGTCTAAGACTTTTCTCAGTTAGAGACAGAATACAGTTTGGATGGACCGTGGGCATGCCCCAATACACGTTTTGTTAAGATGGTTTTCAAATAATTTCTTGGAATCTTTAAAGCATCTTGGCCATAGATTTGACCTGGTCAGGGTTCCACCAAGATCTGTATAACACCTTAGGGATATCCCTCTGGAATTATACAAACTTTTGCATAAGGAACTTGGAAGAGTAAAGACTACTGTTTTTCCCCACCGTAACAATATATAAATTACGTAGTGAAATGTATGAGTTTTGGTAGAACTGTGCCATCAACATTTCCATAAAAAATCAAAGTTCTTTATTTTGTACAATACTTTATCCTTATAAGAAAAGGCTAATATGCAAATAGACTGAACGGTGGAACAACCGAACAATCGAACAACTGGTCACTATGATGTGTGCTGACCACCACGGGCCGTGCGTGGAACATGGCGGGCATCAGCCATGGTGGGATGGTGGAGCAGGTGAACGGGGACGCCAGACCAAGGTGGGGCACTGGTCGTTGTCATCGGGGTGAGCCTCTGGTAGTAACTGAAAATTCTTTGCTCCCATGCAGTGCGGTCCCACCTGGTGCTTGCACCTGATGCCGGCACCAGCCCTGCTCGCACCCGCTGCCAGCGCCTGGTGCTGGCCCCAATTGCTTGGCACTGTCAGCAGGTGTGAGCTGCACTGCTGGCCCCAATCACCCCTCAGGGCTTCTCCACCTCCCCCTGCTCCTGAGGGGAGATCTGTGCTGGCAGCCACCTCTCACACGTGCTGCCGGTGATGGCCCTGCTTGCACCTGCTGCCGGTGCTGGAGCTGTTGCTCCCACCCACAGCCAGTGCTGGCCCCACTCACACCTGCAGCTGGCGCCAGAGCCGCCACTTGCACCTGCTGCCGGTACCCGGCGCTGGTCCCGATCACTTGGCACCATCAGCGGGTGCAAGCAGGGTGATCAGAGCAGCAACTGCCACTTGCACCTGCTGACAGTGCTGGCCCCAATTGCTTTGTGCCTTCAGCAGCTGTGAGCAGGGCCAGTGCCATCAGCACGTAGGAGCAGTGGCAGTGGGTGTGGGGCTGCTGGCAGACAGGTGACCGGGAAGGGGTGGGGCTGAGGCAGGAGGGGCCTGGGCAGGGGCACAGAGGATAGGCTGAGACCTGCCCCTATGCCTGCTGCAGCCTTGTGGCCCACAATTCCTTCCAAGGTGCATGAATTTGTGCACTGGGCCCCTAGTTTATTATAATTGTCCATGTTTTTTAAACTCTTCTTTTTTTCAGTTCCTTATTTAAGTACATTTATAATTTTTCAGATTCTTAAGAATTGAGTACAGAAAGAAGCAATTTTATTATTTAATGAGAATAAACACGAGAATTAATGTATCAATAATGTTTTAACAAATAGTTTTTTTTAATGTATTGTTCTTTACTAGTGTGGTATTTCAAAAGCTTTATGGTGCATGCCAGACCCCCAATACCAAATAAGACTTGGCTAAAGTTAGTTTTACCCCAAATGAACAAACAGGTTGTGGAAACATGATAACATGATGAATAGTTGATGGAGTGAGCAAACACAGCTTCTCTGTGCCTCCCTGATTCCCCACAGAGCCCCCTGGGAGAATTTTGTGATCTCTGCAACCTTCTCAGAATGAGAAACCTTTCAAATCAGGGGGGCCCAGAACCAAAGGCTTGTTCCCTTTCAGGGTTTGTGTGGGGAGAATAGGCACTTCAGTCCTCAAGAGTCCAACTTAACACCATGACAGGACTTTGCCCTGTCTCATGTGCACACTTCTGCATTTCATTCCTTGCTGTGTCATTGGGTCTATTTGAGGTTCCAGAGAAGCAAGCCTGACCAGAAGTACTACTACAAGAGATCTTGATTTTCTGGGGGAAATTCCTGGGGGGAAAGAGGGGAGTGGGTTTTTGTTGTTTTGTTTTGTTTTTGGAGTTAGGGAGGGGTTTATCCCAAACCACAAGGGGAACCTCCAAATAGTCATAGAAGCTAGTTTTCCACTTGAACATTAATATCTACCAAACACAGATTGTTTAAAATGGCCACGTTTTAACTCTGCAGCCCTCCTTTACTTATATTCATTATTGACCTTCTTTCTTCCATTTTACTATGTGTCACCTTTACATTTATAAACTTTAGCCCTAGCCAGATTGGCTTAGTGGATAGAGTGTTAGCCCTTGGACTGAAGGGTCCCGAGTTTGATTCCAGTCAAGGGCATGTACCTTGGTTGCAGGCCGTGCAGGAGGCAACCAATTAATGTGTCTCTCTCACATCAGTGTTTCTCTCTGTCCCTCCCCCTCCCTTCCACTCTCTCTAAAAATCAATGGGAAAATATCCTCGGGTGAGGATTAACCAAAATAAAATAAAAAATTATCATAAACTTTAAATCAATCATTAATTATATCATTTGCATCCTAAAACCTTAATCTTGTCAAAATCATGTCTTCCAGTCATAAGGAAGAAAGATGAAAAAGATTATGAAAGACATGGGTTTGTGGGGCACCTCAGAATGGGACTTCATTTGGAAATAGGGTTGTTGCAGACGTGATGAGTTAAGACGAGGTTATATTGGAGTAGGATAGGCCCCTGGTCCAACATGACTGGTGTTCTTATTAGAAGGGGAAATATGAACACAGACATGCACACAGGGCTGAAGTGTATTGTATCTTATATAATCTAATATTTTAAAAGATAGTGCCAGGCCATTTTTCTGAAAGGGGAGGTTAATTCACTTTCTTCTTACTGCTATATTCTGTACTTGTCACTACCAAACGTTAACCTCTTATATCTAGTAATACTAAATGTTTACATAGCTATGCCACTAGTTTGTTTTGACTGGTATCTGCTTGATAAATCTTTTTATATTCTATTACTTTGAATTTTTCTATATCCTTTAGTTTCTGTTGAGTCTTTTTATAAACAGAATATACCTGAGTTTTGCTTCCTTTATGTTCCCCAACTTGGGCAGGCCCGGTTTTTGTTATCTGTCCCCTCCATTCTCAAAGACATAAAAACTAAAGCTTCAGATACCCTCAAGGTGAATGTTGATTTCAGCCTCTGCTTATCCCTCCGGGTTCCTGCCTTCACTTCATTTCTCATCCATGAGTCTTCCTTACTAACTTTGCAGGACATCAATGTGTTAAAACAATTTCAAAATATACTTTATCCTACATGGGATGTTTAACAAGAATGTCAGCCAGGGTACCTAGTCTAGTATATTCTCAAAAGCCATAATAATTTATTTTCCTATATGCAAATACCTAACACTTTTACATATGAGGCTCCTTAGTATGGAAATTTATTTGCTATATTGACTGCATAGTTTTGATTTCTCATAGATGAGATTGTGGGATGCCTAACACTGTATCGTAATTAGGAAGCTAGCAATGTAAACAGTCATTTAGTCAGAACTTAAGTCAGGAAAATTTTCCAATATTCATAGGGAGAAATGCTTTAGAAAGTCTGAGAAATGCAGGTTTCGCTAACAAGATAGAAAAACATTTCTATGTCTCTATCACTTCTGTAAACTTTACTTTGCAACTATAACTTCAAGATCTTTTGCTAATTTGTTCTTTCCCTAAAAGTCCTCATCTTCTATCATGTTCCCAGATAAAGAAAAAAAAACACAAAAACAGTTCTCTGTTCTCAGTACGTGACTCATTAATTCTCACTTTTAGGTATTTAGACATATGAATTTCCATACTTTACAGTTCTTGCCTCCCTCTGTGGAATTATGCCATACTTCATTCTTTTAATACAACACTTAAGGTTCATGCTCCTGTAGGGACTACCCATGTAAACAATCTGGCATATCCCTTTAATCATCCAAACAATACCTCAGTTATAATTACAAATCTCATTTTAAAGTAGGCAGAGTAAATTGTCTAAGACAAAAAAATACATTAAGGACATTATATTTTAAAACCTTATTCCTCTTTAAAATTATTTTCTAGGAAATTTTATTTTCTAGAAAATTTTAAAAATTTTTCTAGGAAAATTTTCAACTCTGGGGAGTTGAAAATTCTCACTCCTTTCTAATACATTGAGTTGGAGTTGAGAAAAGGATGGATAGGACACTTTAAAAATTCCAATATGGAAAGAAGTGGGATGTGGATGGGGAAATAATTGTCTCCATGGCATAAGGCTGTTGGCATGTAGACCCAAAGACTAAAAGCAGGAATCTTAAAAGGACAAATAGAACTTTTTAGCATATAAGGTAAACAGGCCATGATAAGGTCTGGTCTGGAACAATTATGCACAATCTGTGTGAATCTGTCACAGTCCACAGGAATCAACTCACACTCGGGCTGAATTCAGGTCATTTAAGCAACAATGAATAAGTTGTTTAATGAAAGAGGACAGAGAGCATTTAAAGGTTTCTATTTGTTTATTTTTGTTCTAAGTTGTGCCTTATCTCTATATAGATAGTAGTCATGATACTACTGATCAAAGCCTTGTTTTAAAAATCATGTTCTAGCCCTAGGTAGTGTGGCTCAGTTAGTTGGGTGTTGTCCTGGGCATCCAAAGGTTGCCTGTTGCATGCAGGAGGCAGCCAATGTTTTGCTCTCACATAGATGTTTCTCTCTCTCTCTCCCTCTCCCCTCCTCTCCCTCCAGAAATCAACTTAAAAAATCTTAAAAAAAATGGTGTGTGTGTTCTGTATTTTAGAAAAGCCATTACCAAATAGGAAAACTTATTTTTCTTCTTGTTTCAGATAACTGTCACTTTGGGAAGCCTGGCTATTTGTATGTTAAGGCCAAGAGGAGTATACTGTTGGTTCCTATGTTTCACTTGAGGACCTAGAAAGAAATAACACCTGCTCTGTTGACCTTGATAATCCAAATTTAAAAAGTGCTGTCTGAAAAACAAATCTCATAGGTTTTGTTTCACAATACATCTCTCCTTATCCAGTTGCCTTCTCTTCTACCATTTTATCATTACAGATTTATTCCTTTGGGCTGAGAATGTTAACATATTAAATTATAATTTATTAGTCATGCTTTAGTGTGAGTTTAAAAAATTTTGTTTTCTCTATTTGAGAAAAGGGCCTTAAGGAGAGAGAAAAGACCCGAGCTGGGGGAGAGTACTAGGGTGGGGGATAGATTCTGGAATGAGGGCAATACCTGGGTAGAAAGCTCTGGAGGGTAGTATCTGTCACTTATTCTAGGGTGTTGCATACAGGTGTCATTTGACAGATATTTATTGACTGTGTGAAGCAGTGTTTAGAAATGAGGGAGGAAAATAAAAAATGGGACCAGAAGAACTCAGAGATAAGCCTACTTGGCAATTTCGCCTCAGGCTGGTCCTGCCAGAACGTGATTGTAGGCTCCTGTGGCATGTCTTACGCATTATGTGTATATCCCGTGTGCTTGTCCTGACTGGCCCAATGCCTTGTAAGTGCCTTAAAGCAGCTCTTGTTTTGCTATTTGTTCTCTTTGGTGCTCTGTACACTGAAGGCACATGGCAAATGTTGCTGATTGACTGACGGCCTCTGCTGGCAGGTATCAGCCAGGGGGAGGGGAAAGCATCTGAGTCAGCCCAGAAGCAGCCAAGAATCACAGTCAAGTGTAATTTTCCGCAAAAATATTGCTCAAAAACGGACAAAAACCCGAAGGACACATTTTATGGCAATGAACCTTAGGCTCTATTTCAGCATAGATGTAAGAAATAAAGGGAAATGAAAACTGAATCAGTATCTTCAGGAGTGTAAACATCAAAAATTCCAGCTAGATATCATTTCTAAAAATAACTTTTATATCTCCTTTTATGCAAGAGGGCCCATGATTGGTTTTCCTGGCTGGAGCAGAGCCCGCCTTCCCTGCCGCGTCCTGGCCCAGCGAGGCCCCAGCTGACACTGGGCTGAGGCATCCACTGGACACCAAGAACTTGGTTTTCTCAGGACGTCATTATTTTACACTCTCAGGTTGGACTATGTCGGCATTATATAAATTCGTTTGCTCTTGTGTTATACTTTGTGAGTCTAAACTTTTTTGCATGTAATCTACATGGTACTGAAGTTTCACAATTCACATTTAAAAGTAATAGCAAATCCATTTTTAGAGTTTATTTTGTGCCAGTCTCTGTTCAAAGTACTTTCAGTGTATTTATTCATCTTATCCTCACAATAACCCTAAGATGGGGCACTTGTCCTTAGTTTATAAAAGAAAAAAATAAAACCCAGGGAAGTTAAGCAATTTGCCCAGTCACAGAGGTGACGATTTTTAGTATATTCACAGTTAGGTACCTATCACCATGGTCAATGTTAGAACGTTTTCATCACCTTAACAAGAAACCTGTACCCATGAGCAGTCACTTCCCATTTCTCCCTCCCTTCAGTCCTAGGCAACCACTGATCTTTCTGTCTCTATAGATTTGCCTTGTCTGGACATTTCATATAAATGGAATAATACAGTATATGGTCTTCTGTAACTGGCTTCTTTGATGAACATTTGTGTTGTTTATACTTTTGGGTAATTATGAATAGTGCTGTATTAACATTCACGCACAAGTTTTTGTGTGGACAGAAATCTTTAATTCTTTTGGCATATACATAGGAGTGGAATTGCTGGATCCTACAGCAACTCTGTGTTTAGCCTTTGGAGGAACTGTCAGACTGTTTTCCAGCACAGGTGTGCCATTTTATAGTCCCACCAGCAGCGAATAAGGTGTCTCTCCTTCCCAGTTTCCTTACATCTTTGCCCACATGTATTAGTCTCTGGCTCTTTTAGTCTAGCCATCCTATACCTGAGTGTAGCCAGACCCTGAAGTGGTACCTCATTGTGGGTTTGATTTGCATTTCCCTCATGGCTAATGATATCGAACATTCTTTTTCATGTGTTTATTGGGCATTTATATGCTAGCATATTGCTTGGAGAAATGTCTCTTCTGATACTTTGCCCATTTTTATTGGATCACTTATCTTTTATTATTGAGTTGTAAGAGTTCTTTATATATTCTAGATACAAATTCCTTGTGAGATAAATGATTTGCAAATATCATCTGCCATTCTGTGGTTTTTTTTTGTTGTTGTTGTTGTTGTTTGTGTTTTTTTTTCCACTTCTTAATGTTATCCATGAAAACCAGATTTTTCTTGATACTTATCTTCAACCTTATTTATTCTAGAAAGATGCTATTATGGTGGGTTTAATTGTGTCTACCCCAAATTCACATGTTGAAATTGCAACTCCCAGCACCTCAGAATGGGACTTTATTTGGAAATAGGGTTGTTGCAGATGTGATGAGTTAAGATGAGGTCATATTGGAGTAGGATAGGCCCCTGATCCAATATGACTGGTGTTCTTATTAGAAGGGGAAATATGAACACAGATATGCACACAGGGAGAATGCCATGTGAAGACTGAAGTTTTGCTGCCGCAAACCAAGGAATGACTAGAAGCCAGGAGAGAATCTGGAACATGTACCTTCAGAGGGAAGGCCCTGTGCCTTCAGGGACAAGTCCCTGCTGGAATGTAGGTCTTGACCTGCTAGCCTCTAGAACTATGAACAATTTTCTGTTGTTTAAGCCACTCAGATTGTGATAATGTTTTACAGCAGTGCTAGCAAACTAATACAACAACTGACTAAGATTTATTTTTCCATGTTAGTAGTTGCTTTCAGGTCAAAGTTCAAGGTTTAATAATATATCATTTCTTCATTTGTAACCCTAGTCCTATTTATCAATTATATAAAAATTGCATTGAATTGGGCTCTATTTTTAACTTCCTTGTACAGTCTTAGGGTTTAAAAATATTATCAAAATATTCTTAAAATATTTCAGTATTTATAACCTTTGGTGAACATTTAGATTGCCTACCTGACATTTCGCTTGTTTAACCCCCTTTTACCCTTCTGAAAAAGCTAAATGATTTTGTCCAAGACCCCCTGTTTCTCTCCCCCACTCCCCTATATGATATAAGAAAACTGATTCTAAACTCAGCACTCCTAAACTGCTTTGTCTAAGAAGCCGATCATGGTAACACTGTTTTCATGTACATTTGCTTAGAAATGTACAAAATACAGTTTTGGAAAATAAAAACTGAAGAGAATTCTAATGGGGCATTTCCAAGAAAAGTTTCCTCACTCTTAAGAAAGAGACACCAGAGAAAAGGTTCCTCCTTCCTCCCTCCATGCAGCCTTTTTGGCTGCAGGGCACTCCGTTTTTCAGAAAATTGCTCACAGAAGAGACAGAGCGAGAAGCTGAGATCTTGATGAGGTTGGGGAGCGGTGACTGGAGACTGCCTTATCTCTGGACTTGTCATGTAAGATGATAAATTTCCTTATTGTTTAAACCAATTTATCAGCATTTTGCTTTTGTATTCCAAAGCATCTAAACTCCTATAGAACTGTCCTTTCCTGATAACCTTTCACTTTATTTGGCTGAATCTTTTTGCTAATGTCTAAGCTACACAAGGACTCTGTTGGATAATTATTCTGTTTGTTTTTGGCGCTCTAAACATAGCTTAATTTGGTATAACTTCAAAAATCACTAATAGGTGCCGAGCATGCATGCTGCAAATGGGTTACAGGGGTACTCTCTCTCTCTCCCCCCTCCCTCTCCCTCTTGGCAAAGAGAGGATAAAGAAATTATTGTCTTTTTGTCAAAGCAATTACTGAAAGACATGATTATCTACCTATATTTACTAGTGCCATGGTGAAGCATTTTTATCACAGAGATGCTGACTCGTTTGGTTCTTGGGATGGCTGAGTAGAGTCTGGCGTAGCCGGAAACCTCATAGCGTTCATCGTGTCCTGGCAGCAAACAGCCTCCTCCATTTCTTTAAGAGTCCTGAACAAATAGTTTCAAATGTGTACACTGAGTGCATGTATTGTTTATTTCAATATAATTAGAAAGATTATTTAATAATGCTAAGCTTAAAGTTGACAGGGAATATCAAGAAATTAAATTGGGATATCAGTTAGTTAATGGGGTAGTTGTCTAGTGCTAGCCTGAAGTTAGTTGTATTTCTCTTTACTCCATATCTGCTTCACAGATTATTGTCGCTGATCTTACTGTCCCTGTGGAAACAGGGAAGCAACAACAAATTTCAGAGCTCTGGTTTAGAACACAGGCCCCCTGAGTTCCAGTCAATGGCAGCCACTGGACTGTGAGTAAATCCTCCAACCTATCTAGACTTCAGTTCCCCCACCAGGCAAATTAAGGCTTGGATTAACTTATTCATGACATACCAATTGCTTTATTTTGATGGGGGAAAAAGTTCCTATATTCATTGATTAGCAAGTTTGTTGCTTCTTTATAAATAAATGCTCTTTGTTATTCAGGGAGCTCATATTTCTCTTTTTATGCTATTTATTTATGTTATACTTAGCTTTCCAGTTTTTTTTCAAATGTTAAATGGTAAAAAGCAAGTATTCTGAAATAGTAAATGGGTATAGTAGACAATGTCTCACTATTGCCTCTGATAATCAATAGTAACTTCATAATAATTTAAAGTATTATGCCCTTAAACTAAAGAGGAAGTTCTGTGTGGGAGGATTGGAGGCAGTTAAAGACTGAACCATGATGGGTGTCAGTAGTGAAACTGGCTTTATGAAATCAAATGCAAAATGTTATCCAAAAAAGAAAAACAAAAACCACAATAAAACAAAACAAAATTCATTATTATTTGAGGACAGGTAGAATCCTGAAGCATTTTTAGGTTTGTATACTTTCATCTCCAATCCCAAACCAAACCACACGTCTTTAAATGCTCCTTAATAATCTCTCTCTCTCTCTCTCTCTCTCTCTCTCTCTCTCTCTCTTTCTCTCTCTCCCCCCCCATCCCTCTCCCTCTTGGCAAAGAGAGGATAAAGAAATTATTGTCTCTTTGTCAAAGAAATCACTGAAAGACATGATTATCTACCTATATTTACTAGTGCCATGGTGAAACATTTTTATCACAAGTCTCTGAGGAAATGAAATATTTAAGACAAAACACAAGATAAGGTGTTTCACACTTAAAAGCATGATAGACTCTCACTTACAGGTGAGGTGAGGGGATTTAACAAGCTGTGGAGTTTTAAATATCTCTGATACTAAGTACTTTGGTTGCAAAAATAACTCCAAAGGGATATGACATGACCTAAAATATAGGGGAAAGCCTCTTATCCAAGCAATACAATGTGTGGGGTACTTTTAACAAAATCCAGCCCTGCATATACTATAAAATATCTGAACACTGATGCACCACCCGTGGTTCACTTCCTATTTTCAGTTAAATTCCTTTGGGTGGGGGTAGAGGGAAGCCTAAGGGCTAACATTATCTTTAACAGTAGGGAGAGAGCAGCTTTGAGGTGTCTCTCCTTCCCTGTACTGATCACAAACACATCATTCAATATAGAGATATTCTCTGGGTGTTCCACAGTGCAAGTGAACTAGAACTCTAGATACCATTGCATCCACTCCCATATCAATCCGAAAATTATTTATTGCAGTTATTTGGGAATACCCTTATAAAGATAATGACCCTGTTTCATGCAGCTTTAGTTCTTGAGAGGGAGGTTGATAATAATAAAGCAACAAACAAAAACATTGTTTTACAGAGTAACGAGTGCTCTAAGAAAACTAAGCAGTAGACCATGTTTCTGCATGTTTCGATTGTGTGGTCAGGGAAAGGCTCTCTGCAGAGGTGACATTTGAGGTGAGACCTAAATGACAAGAGGGAACCAGCAGGCAAAGTACCGGGCAAGAACAGTTCTTGCACGAGGAACATGCAGGATGGAACTTGGTTACTTCCAGGAACTGCAAGAAACCCTTTGTGGCCAAAGCCGTGAGCACATGTAGGAGAGATGAAGTCCCAGGGCTAAAGAGTTTCGCTTTTATTCTAAGCGCAATTGTTAGTCATTGGATGTTTTAAAGTGGAGTGGAAAGTGCGTGGATATAATTGACATTTAATAGACAATATTGCACCTCGATTTTTTACTTCTTTGAAATCTAATGTCTAATTCCCGTGGGTCCAAGGACACCCGGCCGCGGTTTTACCCAGGCGGTTTGCGCTCGCCGCCGGCGTGTTTGCAGCCCACGTCCTGCGCCCGGCTGCTGACAGCCTGGGAGCAGCCGGTGACATTTGGCAGGCGCAGTGAGGCTCAGCGTAGCCAAGCTGCAGCAGGGGCTGGGGATGCGGAAGAGGAGGGAGAGGAGATGGTGGCAGCGTCTGGAAAGGCCGAGGCCTCCACCACGAGAGTGGCGGCGATGCGCATACCGAACCAGGGATGAGGGAGCTTCCCCGACGAGCCTCGCTGGGGCTCACGGGGCCCCCAGTTGCTCCATCCCCAAGATTTGCCAGGTCTGCCCGCATTTGACATCGGAAACAATGGTATCGAGGGGCTGGAGGCAAAGGCGTGAATGCGGGGGCGGGGGGGGGGGCTGGGGTGACTAAGGGAGCTTCCGCTTCTCGGGTCTAACTCCGCCGGCCCGGCGGCGGACTCCAGCGGCGGCACCCCCAGAGCCGCAGGTGTTGATTTGGGGCTCGGCTTCCACAGGCCTTCTGCCCACATCCTGCGGCGACCGCAGGCCTGGAACATCCAGCGCCGGGTTTTGTGATTCGCCTGCCTGTAGAGGCCGCTCCCGAACCTCAGCCCCAGGGCTGGATCCCAGGGGTCCCCGCCCTCCCCGCCCTCCCCCGGTCTCAGCGCACAGCCTCTGGGGACTACTCCGCTGGGGGCGAGCAGCCAAGCTGGGACGGCCCGAGCGTCTTCTCCAGGGAGCCAGGGCGCTGTGCGCTCCCCGGGGCTCTCTCCCCTCCAGGGAACACGCTCTGCCTTTCAGACCTGGCCACGGTGGGCGCCTCGAGCGAGGCCTCTCCACCCAGCCATCGAATTAGCTAGCACCCCTCACTCTCCCACACACCGCCCTGATCTTATGCTCAGCGAGGCAGTAATTTCAGTCTAGGGGTCTCCTGCGTTTGTTTGGAGTCTACTGCTGGAGTGTCCGCCCCACTTTGCGAAGCCCGTGTTTTCCCGCCGCGGGGCCAAGTTCCCGGCGCCTAGGACCGCGCAGCGCGAACGCAGGAGGCCGGCACGTTTCCTGAGAGAGTCACTGCGGTTCCAGCCCAGGGAGGGGGAGGGCCTGCCTCCTGGAGGGCGTGGCTGCACCCCGGCCCCAGCACCGCTCGGCCCCAGTTCCCGCCCCGGCCCTAGCCCCCGCTCCCCTGTCTCTCCGAATTTGGCTGCGGGCAGCCCAGAGCCTTTCCCTCCCGCCCCATGCCCCAACCCCCCGCCTTCTCCAAAGCCGTCGCAAAAACCCGGAGTGGCGGAGCCACAGAGCGGACGGGTGCCGCCCCTCGCCGCCTCTCCGCACTGGCCCCGGGCCGCGCTGGGCATGCTCAGTCGGCAGGGCCGCCTCAGCTCTCGGAGTAGGAAGCTGGGGCGCTCGGGCAGCGAGGAGCCGGGCCAGGGGGGAAGATGGAGCCCTTCACCGGTGGTGAGTGAGCAGACGGAAGGCAGGGGCCCGAGCTCTCGGCGACCCAGAGGATCGAGGGCAGTCGTAGCCCGAGGGGTCGACGTGCACTCGCCCGGCCGCGGGTTTTCTGCGACGGTTTGGGGGCGGGGAGATGGGTCTGGGGGAGGCGGCTGGAGGCTGGGGGGCGGGGATCAGGCAGCGGCCGGCGCAGGGTTGGGGGCTGGCGTGAAGGTCGTCGCTGCCGCCCGCCCCAGCCCGAAGCACGGGGAGTGAGGGGGCGGCCCGCCCCGATGCTCCGCTGCGCGGCCAGGTGGGCGAAAGGCAAAGTTTGGGCTGCTGCTCGCAGAGGAAGGGGCCGCGGGAAAGTTGGCAGCACGGGTTTGCCCCGAAGAAGGTGGTGTCCGCCGTGGCCCCTGCGAAACCCAACTTCTGTGCGCACCGGGAGCTGTCTCCCTGCCCTTCAGCGAGTTGCCGGCGTGACTTTTCCTAATAGGACGGGCGGGGGTGGGGAGTCTGGCCGGTTAATTGAGTGGAAGGAAGGGAAACTTGAAGAAGGCTTGCTTATAATTCATCCTGCCCAGGGCCCCGGAGGTGCCTGCCCGCATGGCCACCCTCCCGTCTGCTGCTGAGGCACTGCGCAGGGCGGTCAGGCTTCCGCTCCCAGGCTCCCGATAGCAGTTTTTCAGACGCTGGGTCGTTAATATCAAGGGTCCGTCGGCGCGATAGCACAGTGTGACTTGAGGGGAGAGAGTAGGAGCCTGCAGGATGCCTTACGAACTGCCGCAGCCCTCCACTGAAGGGAGAGAATAAATCCCACCCCAGTTAAAAGGATGGCTTTTGTTTGGAGCAGAAGTGCCAGAGTCACAGTATGAGGGTGATATGTCTAACCATTTTGCGACGTTGAGTATATGGATCCTATTTTGGGATAGAAAGTAGGAAAGCTGCCAGGAAGGGATAATTTACTCTTAAATTAGAGAATTCATTCTCTACTTGACATGTGTTTTCCTGCGGTGGTTGATTACTTCAGGTAGACGGTTTGTCGTATTAATCGAAGCCAAAGTCTACCCCAGTTCGGGTGGGTCATTTGTCACCCAAAAGACAGACATTGTTCACTAAATATCCCAACCATCATCCTGACTTTGGTGTATGTTGGGATTCATTCATGGGCCTACGAACTACTTAATTGTCTTCTCCCTGTCCCTCATTCAGAATGCTTTATTCTACTGCCATCTTTCTGTCTGTACTGTTTAATCAGGTTTAACGATGACAACTTCAATTCTGAATCTTCTCATTCAGGTTTTATTTGTAATCAGGAAGGCTCTAAGAAGAGTCTAGGAAAGTTACTAAAACAAGATTTGAACAGAAAGGGACCTTAAAGATCATCTAAGTACTTTAGGGTAAAATATGTTTAATATAAATCATTAAATCCCTTCAAATGATTATTTCAAGGCCTTTTCTTTGTTCTAATTGAATGCTTGGAGCTTCCATCTTTGTAGGATTTTCATTGTGAACTTTCATTTAACGTAAAAAAATCCCCGCAAGGCTGAGTCATCATTTGGTCAAGATCATTGCTAGCTGATTGGGTGAACCTGTGTATACAGAACTAAAGTACATTTTCAAGTCTTAAAATTGGGGCCTTTTCTCCCCTCTTAGAACAGGCTCCCCTACATATGAATATTTACAAATTGCCACACTTGGGAAGGAAGTGGAAAAGTTTTAGGGAGAAGAACAAAAAAGAAGCAACCCTTCAACTTTCATGTGAAAAATTAGATTTCTGATCCTTTCCTCTCTGTCTTCAGATTTTCAGTCTGTGTTGGAGATAGTTTGGCAATGCATCATTTTAGTTAATGTTTTGATCACTTCTTGGAGCCTTATCTAGCATTCTTTAACAAGGAGAATAGAAACTACAATGTCTAAAGTCAACATGAAATTAGCTTTTTAGGTTTAAGGTGGACTTTTTTTATTTCAGAACTTTTGAAGGGTAGCTGCAGAATTTTCTAGTGTCTTCAAACAGGACATCTTTATACTTAATTCTTTTGAGTACAAAGCATATGTTCATTTAATTCTTCTCCCATAGATCTGGGCATTCTGATATAGAGTATTTCATTATCCATAGAATTTATGATTGCAGGAATTATTAAGCTTGGTATTAACTTCTGTTACAAATTCATGCTCTTCTAATAAAATTGTCACCACTTACACTTTCTCATAGATCCCAGTATATGGAAAGAATTGCGAGAGCTTAACAAAGACAGTTTTACTAATTCAGTACAACATATCTTTCAGTTACAATCCTGTCAATGGTTTCACCTCCCTCTGACCTATAAATTTGTAAAGGAGGCAAATTTAGTTTCTATTTTGTCATTCTGGCTTTCAGTACTCATCTGTTCCAGTAGGGCTTTCTGTCCTTTCCCTGTTAAAACTTGCTGCTAGTATGGTTCATTTTTCTTGGTCCCTGCTCCCTGCCTGCTGCTGATCATGTGAACATCCTATGTTAACCTGACCAGGTAAGACTGCTGGAACCCATTTAATATGCACATCTCCAGAAAAGACTTGTCAAGAGGGACCTTAGTGCCGGGAGTTCCCATTTGGCTCAGGAGATTTCTGGTCTTGCCCTTGGGAGGAACTACTGACTCTTATGCCAAAAACTGGCTTTGGATCTTTCGTGACTTTTTCTGGCTTTGGATCTTTGGTGACTTTCTTTGTGGGGAGAGAGATGTGCTAGACCAATACTCTAGATGGTTTTAACAGTAACAATTATGTCCTGTTAGGCAGGTAGAGGTGAAACTATTAGGAAGTAGTGATTTATATTTTACCGTAACAAACCAACAAAAGTGACGTGATAGGGCAAGTAGTTACTTGATGGCTTTATTTGTTCTGTGTTTGTAGGGTTGGGGTATTTTAGGGTAACTTAATTTCTTGTTAAAGTAATATAAATGCCAGGATTCAACCTCAGAATCTGATGTGACTTCATTTTGAGGATGTTAGAAGTATTCACCAGAAGGGAGCAAATTCAGAATTTGGAGGCATATTGACAGAGAAGGACTTCTTAGTCTGCATGTGCCGTGCATGCGTGTGCGTGCGTGTGTGTGTGTGTGTGTGTGTGTTTCCCCCTGTGCTTTATAGGCCTGAAGGAAATCTAGAGGATAAAAAAGCATAGATATTTTGAAGCCCAGAACTGAAAACATAACTGTTTGTCATTTTTTTTCCATATGAACAAAGCCCTCAGAAATCACTGAAGTACTATAACCTGGTACATAAAACAGGGGGACTTTCCTGTCTTACAAAATTATTTTCTTGTTGTTTTTTAATTGTAGTCCAATTGGAAGTATTTCCCAACTTCCAAAATGAGAAGTCTGTTCAACAAGTTAGATATTCATGGATTAGAAGGCAGTATAAAATTGTGATTTCATCTTTTCATGTTATAAATAATAATTGTACTACAGTATACATTTAAAAACATTTTTAGCATCATCTATCAAAAATATGAGCTTTTTGCTTATATATTTTTTTCTTTTGTTCTATGGTAAATTACCACATTGAGAGAAAACCCTTAAGAAATGGAAAATCTGAGTTTTTTCTCTCTGTGATGGAATATAAGTTAAATTCTGTTTTTAATCCACCTGCCTTAAGTTTTTATTTTAGAAAAGGCAAATAGCTATTTCGGAATTGAGTGTTAACATCATTTAATAGTCTAAAGTTGAGGTTGTAACAGTCTCCAAAAAAAAGAGTATCTTGAGACAAGATAAACAGCATATTTTAGATGCAATTAAAACCAGTGATTATCATTTTATCTATAGATGATCCTTGAGAACTCAGCCTGAAATCTATATAACCAGGAAGATTGTTTATGAGGAAATTATCATATAGAAAATAAGCAAGGGGTGATTTCCTTCTCAGAATTCAGTCAGATACCATTTTTTGAATGCTCATCACAAGTAGATTTTCTGTTAGGCACAGTTATAAAAACCCCACAAACCTGTCAACAGATATTGCAAACCTAAATGAGAGAAAAGAAATGGAAGAATCTAATTTTGTTTTCATGCTATTATAAAAATATAGAATTAAAGAAGCAATAAAACTTCAAGAAAGTTTTCTAGTAATGAAATAAATGTATAGGGTTGTCTTTATAACCTGTTCATATAACATCTGTCACCAATAATTTCACATTTCTACTGTGAATACTCCTGTTAGAAAACAGTAGTATTTTGACCCTTCGTGAGAGTGTTAGGAAATTCCAGAAGTTGGGAGCTAGGTTTGACCCCTGGTTCATGGTAGTTGACAGGAGGACGGACAGAAGTGCAACCATGTTCTGTAAGTTTGTTACCCAATGTCTTGAAAACTGCAGGAGGTGGAGGTGACAAGAATACTACTAAGCCTTTCCATAATACTAGTGGAACAACTAGAAAAAGTCTTTTTTTTTTTTACATTTGAATCCATAGATATGCATATAGCCTGGTACATACTATAGATAAATGATGATTTGAGTGTTCACAGAAAGCAGGATTGGGAATGGAGGGAAATTTAGGAGCCCTTTTGATGGTACAGCTCCTTTTATATCCAGTGGCCTTTGTAGAGAAGGCTGCCTATTGTCCTACTGTTTCTGTACAGTGAATGTGACAATAAGAGTTCCCCTGTGGGTGGAAGAGTGGTCAGGATTCCCCTGTAATCTGATTCATTATTGTAATTCGTTTGTGAGTGTCCTGGGAGTTCCTTTAGGACTTTGGCTGTGAAGATCTTTTGGGGAAAATTGGGACTTAAAAGAATTAATGATGAAGGTGAAAGAAATGTTGAGATTGAAGGTAAAGGAGGAAACTGATAGGCAGAGATTTTCAAAATGGTCATACTTTGAACCTTTCATATATTTGGTTCAGAAATGAGCCTGGTTTGGGGAGCATGGCACTGTTTTGTGAGGTTGAAAGACAGAATCAGAGTTGGAAGAGGGCAGTAGGTGGATCTGGTCAGACAAAAGAAATTGAGGGGTGAAAGAGATAAATGAATTAAGATTGGCATTAGGAGGCCATAGAAGGATATAGAAAATATTTGCCATGAGTTTAAACATACGATGTACTTCTCTTTTTCATAGTCGGAAAATTCCTAGTCACTTGTAAGGTAGGACTGTTCACTTTCATGAAAGTTTTAGATTTCAAGAAAAAAAAATTTAGAGGACAG
The DNA here is from genome assembly GCA_026230045.1 of Corynorhinus townsendii. Lineage (NCBI taxonomy): Eukaryota > Metazoa > Chordata > Mammalia > Chiroptera > Vespertilionidae > Corynorhinus > Corynorhinus townsendii. Next base: position 29,981,449 of record JAPDVU010000012.1, read on the forward strand.
TAGAGCCACTGGCCTTGTGGGACCTTCCTAATAGCAGTCATAGTTTTTTATTGCCTGGTTTTACTTCACTTTGCTATACTGATGCTTATGGTTGAACAATGAGCCAATTAACTCTTTAAAATTCCAACCTCAGCATCTAAAGCAGTCCATTTGCCAAGTAAAGAAAATTCAGGCTCCCAAGGAGTTTGAAAACAATGGAGAATCAGGTTCAACTGTAGAAGATCCTTTGAAGTTCTTTTTCTTGTAGAGTATTTTTCTTAATGAAGGTCTTCCTGGTCATTCCTTCCATGTATTTAAGAATGCAGTCACCAAAACATAACTCAAGCCACTTGTCAGGATTTATGTAGGTTGGGGGACTGGGTGATCCAAAGTCTTCTCCATTCCCCCAGTGCTTTTGAGGGAGGATGGAATGAAGGGAGTAAAGACTTCCTGATGTTGCCCTGACGGTTTGGCTCAGTGGATAGAGCATCAGCCTGTGGACTGAAAGGTCCCAGGTTCGATTCCAGTCAAGGGCATGTACCTTGGTTGCGGGCACAACCCCAGTAGGGGGTGTACCAGAGGCAGCTGATGGATGTTTCTAACTCTCTATCCCTCTCCCTTCCTCTCTGTAAAAAAATCAATAAAATATATAAAAAAAAAAGACTTCTTGATGTTTCTTGGGGGGTGGGGGGAGGGCTGTAAGAGATCAACCGAAGGACTTGTATGCATGCATATAAATGATTATATGCATTTATATGCATGCGTACCAATGAATACAAGACACTGGGGGGGGGGCAGGTGAAGGCATGTACTGGGGGGTAGGGGAGGCTGGGGGGAGGTCAATGGGGGAAAAAAAAGGAGACATTGGTACTACTATTTGTAATACTTCAAACAAACAAACAAAAAAAGACTTCCTGATGTTTCTGTGAGGAGAGCTTCATAAGCTGTGAGAACAGGAAAATGGGAAGTGCAGTGAGAGAACTGGTATCTCTGTGGTTGGGTGTGCTCCTTTTCTTCCTGGATCGGACAACGATGATGATCAGGACTATGTGGCAATGTTTCCCAGACAGCTACTTTAGGTGTGATAGAGGAAGTTCTGGTGGGCAAGGAGGCCTTGGGCCATAATATTTCTCACAGCTGAAACTTATTTTTATAAGATTTAAAACAGTTGTTAGAATATTCATTAACAACAGCATTGTATCTTCTCAAGATTCTCTTTAGAGGAAAAATGCATGGAGATTAGTGGGAGTGATTGAGTAGAGTAAATGTTTTAAAAGATCTTTCTTTAAGTTGGTTTTGGTCATGTGATTTGAAAATAGAAAGTAGTGTAATACTTGTCTAGTTTCTTCTTCTCCTATAACTGTTGGAAGGGCTTCAATGGTTAAGTAAGGGAGGCTGCTGTGGACCATGGGGCTTGGTGGGAAAAACTAGTGTGTTTTAGGTTTATCAAGATTATGTCCATGAGTTTGGGATGGTTCCCCCTTATATGTATTAGCAGTAGTTTTTCTACTTTCAAAACTAAATTCTAAGTTCCTAACCCTTTGGGCCACTGGCATTGTCCTTGGCAGTATCTAGATTGGGTGGCTAGATTAAGAAAACAACTCAGAGCATAGGGTATTGGGTGTTAAGGGGAATAAGAAATGCATTGCCCTTTAAAACAGCAGCCTCACTGCCATCTGCATCAATCCAGGCTGGTGAGGTTTGGTAACTTTCCAGCTGGAGGAAGTACACAGAGAAATTATTTGAATGTAGAAAAGAGGGTCTAGTCTGACGTGGGGTTTAGATAATAAATATAGTGTGTTGAGTTAGATAGAAATAAGTACACATTCACTAAAGTGTAGCTACCCTTGTTCAGTTCGAGTGCAGTTGGGTGCATAGTTCTGTTTTAATTAATTGCCAATTTGGGAAATAGCATAGAAAGACTTGAAGAAATCATGCATAGAAACTTTTCTTTCTTCCTTTTTTTTAATAAATCTTTATTCATATTATTACAGTTGTTTCTCCTTCCCCCCCACATGGCTCCCCTCCACCCGGTTTCCACCCCACCTTCTGCCCTTACCTCCCCCGCACTGTCCTCATCCATAGGTGTACGATTTTTGTCCAGTCTCTTCCTGCACCCCCCCATAACCCTTTCCCCCTGAGAATTATCAATTCACTCCCTTTCTGTGCCCCTGATTCTATTATATTCACCAGTTTATTCTGTTCTTCAGGTTTTTAATTCACTTGATTTTTAGGTTCACTTGTTGATAGATATGTATTTGTTGTTCATAATTTTTATCTTTACTTTTTTCTTCTTCCTCTTCTTAAAGAATACCTTTCAGCATTTCATATAATACTGGTTTGGTGGTGATGAACTCCTTTAGCTTTTTCTTATCTGTGAAACTCTTTATCTGCCCTTCAATTATGAATGATAGCTTTGCTGGGTAGAGTAATCTTGGTTGTAGGTTCTTGCTATTCATCACTTTGAAAATTTCTTGCCACTCCCATCTGGCCTGCATAGTTTCTGTTGAGAAATCAGCTGACAATCATATGGGTGCTCCCTTGTAGGTAACTAACTGTTTTTCTCTTGCTGCTTTTAATATTCTCCCTTTGTCTTTTGCTCTTGGCATTTTAATTATGATGTGTCTTGGTGTGGTCCTCTTTGGATTCCTTTTGTTTGGGGTTCTGTGCGCTTCCTGGACTTGTAAGTCTGTTTCTTTCACCAGGTGGGGTAAGTTTTTCAGTCATTATTTCTTTGAATAGGTTTTCAGTATCTTGCTCTCTCTCTTCTTCTGGCACCCCCATAATTCTGATGTTAGTATGCTTGAAGTTGTTGCAGAGGCTTCTTACACTATCTTCAACTTTTTGGATTTTTTTTTTCTTTTTGCTTTTTCGGTTGAGTGTTTTTTGCTTCTTTGTATTTCAATTCTTTGACTTGATTCTTGCGTTCCTCTAGTCTGTTGTTGGGTCTCTGTATAATATTTTTTATTTCGGTCAGTGTATGTTTAATTTCTAGTTGGTCCCTTTTCATATCTTCAAGGGACTTGTTATATTTATTGGCCTTTTCTAGGATATTCTTGAAAAGCCTTATAACCGTGGTTTTGAATTCTATATCCAGTCATTTGTTTTCCTCCATTTCTTTCGTTTGTGATCTGTTTCTTTGTCGCCGCATTTTCACTGCTTCCCTGAGTTGGTAGGGTAGCTTTGTGTGCTAGGTGTCCTATATGGCCCAGTGGGTCAGCTTCCTCAATTAACCTGAGGTGGACACTCTTGGTGCACCCCTTTGTGGACTGTGTGTACAGCATTATTGTAGTTAAGTCTTGATTGTTGCTGGTATCACTGGGAGGAATTGACCTCCAGGCCAGTTGGCTGTGAGGATCAGCTGAGTCTACGCTGGGAGAAGTTTGGTGCTGGAGACAGCCTTATAGGATTAGACTTGCCAAATTGCAAAAGCCTCTGTGCTCAGCTTGGATGGGGTGGAGTCTCAGGGCGGAGCAGACAGTCTTGGCTTCCTGTCAGCCCTGCCCTTGCGCGCCTGTCTCCAGACCTCTGCCTTCCCCGCTTCCTGAGCCTCTGCCAGAGAGTCCAGATTCCCCCCGCAAGAGCATGGGTCCCCAGGGGCTTGCCTGGAACTGGGCTTCAGTGCAGTCAGAACTGGGGTTCAGTGCTGTCAGGAGCTTCTGACTCCCTTCTGCTAGGGAAAGCCTGTGGCAACCTCCACAGTCTTCGTGCGCATTGATGTGCGCGTGTCTCTAGACCTCTGCCTTCCCCGGCTCCCGCGCTTCCGCCCAAGAGTTCAGATTCCCCCCGTAAGAGCATGGGTCCCCAGGGGCTCGCCTGGAACTGGGGTTCAGTGCAGTCAGGAGCTTCTGACTCCCTTCTGCTAGGGAAAGCCTGTGGCAACCTCCACAGCGCGTGCTCCTCCAGTTCCCTGCCTGCGGGGGCTCCCCCAGGTCTCCCCTGGGTCTCCCCCGGGTCTCCGAGTCTCCAAGTGCCTTTCTCTCTGCCTGACAGTCCAGACTTTCCCTGTATGAGCCTGGGTCCATGGGGTTTCGCCCGGAACTGGGGTTCAGTGCAGTCGGAACTGGGGTTCATTGCAGTCGGGGGCTTCCTTCCCCCTCCCGCCAGAGAAAGTCAGCCAGGCTCTCAGCCGCCCTTCCTCTCTGTGCACACAAAGACCCTTTGCCGTATCTCAACCCTTTGCCGTTCCTCCAGTTCTCCATGAGCTTTTCTCTTTCCTTCTAGTTGTAGAATTTCCACTCAGCCAGCTTTCCTGTGGTTCTGGATGGTGTCCGTTCTGTCTTTTAGTTGTAGGTTTGAAATTGTTGTGCGAGGCAGCAGTTTAGGTGCTTACCTATGCCGCCATCTTGGTTTCTCCCATAGAAACTTTTTTTGACAGATAATTGAATGACAGTGGTGATTGGTAGAAAAAGAATTTGGTTACAGCCCCAGACTTTTGGATAATCATCACTATTTAAAAAAAAAAATAGGTTAATGATAAACTGACCCTTAATAAGTTGTAAATTGATGGCAAAATTTTTGCTATAGAGATTTAACACTATCATGTACTTGTGTTTTATCAGTCTGATGAGGTCAAGTCTAACAAATATATTCACCAATTGAAGTACTTTCTAACTCATAAGCATTCTGTATACATTGAAGGGTTCTTATAAATTTCTTTCAATGATATACATTCTCTACTAAATCACTTATAGGTATTCATTAAGCCTAAGACCATTTTCATTTTAAATAAGGGATTATGGTAGATTGAGATTATTTTGAAACTATATCCAGATAGTGGGTGGAATTAAAAATAAACTTTTTAACTAGCTCTTTAAAAGGTATTTGCCTGAGAGATTAAAGAGCATAAATATTTAGGCATCATTGATAATTTCAATTGCTTTTTATAGCTGAATCTTTCTAGGCGGTACCATCAGGATTGTCAAGGACTATGGAACCTATGTTATGAAGATTTTTTAAAAATATTATAAACAAGTTTGATATAAACATTAGGGTTTTATAATTCAGCCTAGGAAAGGCAAAGAAAATGGAAAATTAAGCTCAAATAATTTTATTTTGCCCATGAGGCTATTGGCTAACTTTTAAGTGGAAAAAAAAGGCATATCTGATCATTTTCATAATGCTGAATATAAGGATAAAGGAAGCAAATGCTCTCAGTATTCTTTACTCCATGGAATATTATGTTCCACTTGTTACCTTGATGCTTTTTAAGTATCCTCTAGCCAGAAATTTAACTAGAATATTTTTTTCTGTGGAATCTATAATGGTTTTGAATGCTGACTATAGAAATAAATGGTTGTTATTAGAACTTTGTACATTGTTGTAAATTTTATCCTTCTTTTGGTTCTATATTAATTCGACTGTGGATATCAACCAGAGAAAATAAATATGGAAATATGTATTTATTGGAATATATTATACAAAATTTTTTTTGAAAAGGGGAATGCTTTGGGCTCAGTTGTTTTGTTGAAACCAGGCAATACTGGGGTTTAAGTCTACTTAATTCTGTTTTTTTCTTCTTTTGCCCATGTTTGTTTTTAGTTTATTCCTTTTTAAACCATGCTAGTAGCTTTTCTTTAGCTCTTATTTTTATCACCACAACTAAAATTAGTTTTCATGTCTCCTTGCTCTATTTTTCTGTTGGGGAATCAGGAATAGGGGGGTCAGAGAAAGAGCATAGAGTGAATAGTTTAGTACAAATTCTTCTTGCATACCATTTTAAACTGCCTCAATTAACAAGTATTTTTTATTTGTTTTTGAGATGTCCCTACTTACCTCTTTTTAAAAAGATAATAGTTTTTAAAAAGATCCCTCCTTCAAATAAGTACATGAAAATATATGTTAACTGTGTGCTAACTTGTACCAGACTTTGTTCTTAAAGCTGGAGTGAAAATGTGAATGCAGCATGGTTTCTATTTTTGAGGAGCTTATAGTCCAGCAGAATTAATTTTTTTAAAGGTATATGGACATACAAAATAGTGCATTCTCTTAGATAATGGCCTGGCTTTAAGAAAAACAGGTCCCATCTTCTACCACTTTCCTTAACACTTGGTTTTGTACTTTTGCTTTTTCATTTTGTACATCTGTCATGATGACCTATCTACCTGTCTTTCCATGTATCTCATTTTGTAAGACTACTGCTAGTGTAGCGTAATAGAGAAGAGTCGTTCAGATGGCAGCATTCAGATCCTGGCTCCTCACAAACTAGCTCTGCGATAGTTAATTAAAGATATTAGCAAGATGTTTTACTATATTTAGTTTAAAAACTAAAATGTGCACAGAAACTCAAACTCTTCATGTTATTAGCTGAGGTCAAAGATACATGGTGGTTTGACATTCCAGCCATAGTGAGATTTTCAAAATTGAAGAACAAATGGTATTTCTTGCATCTTGTTTACTAAAGGCTTGAAGCTAGTATAGAAGGATTCTTTCCATTTCATATTTATTAACAATTATCATGCATTTGTAACACTTTTAGGTGAGTGTTGTATAAGAGTAGAGGAACTATTCATTTCTATATTCAGTTTGATTCTGGCTTGGATGTGTTTTTCTGGTTCTTTAAGCAAATGTAACATGCAACACCTCATTATTCATACAAGTAGAACTTGTTTCAGTCTTAGATTAGGTATTAAATACATTTTGTCTATTAGGTGGGGTTGAAGTAGTTAGGAATTTAATACAAAAAGAGGTAGTGTTAACATGAAGATATAGAATAAGGTTACTTCATTAACTGGTAACAACAAGGCCTGTATTTCAGAGGCACCAGGCATGCAAACAAACATGTCTGTGTTTAAATTCATACCTATTTTGCTATGTTTTCTCACAGTAAGCTTAATAAGTAGCTAGTTTTACTAGTGAATTTGTATTTCTGCTAGTGACTGTGACAACCTTATTTTATTATTTTTATTTTTGCAGAAGGATTGTAACTTGGCAGCAGCTTTTGGCTCTGGGAATCTGTTATGAATCATGGCAGTTTGCCTGCTTACCTCCACCCTGCCAGGAGTCTCCAGAACTGTTTCTTTTTTTTCCCCTCGCAAAGATAATACTTTCAGCTTCTAAAACATATCAGGCAGTGATTTTGACCAAATAGCCAGCTGAAGAATGTAAGGAAAAATCATTCAAGTTGGCTCTATGGAAGGATTGCATGGGAACAGAGTAAAGGCATTTCTCATCTTGGGCCTCATTTGTTCCTGGGAAACTTCAGGGTTAAGAAGATAGTGTTTTTCCACAAGAGTAAATTATTGGAGCCCATATTTCTGCTCAAAACTGCCCAAAGAAACATAAATGGTATGTTATGAAAGCAGAAGTACCAGTTGTTTAGGATGCCATTTTTCTAAATGGTTAAAACCACACTTTGAGTTCTGTATAAAGACTGTATACACTTATTAGCTAAAAACCATCAATTACATCAAATAAAAACACAATTCTCTCGTATTTGTTTGCTACTAGAGTTGCCACCTAACATCGTGTCCCACACATATTAGATGTTTAATAAACATTATCTGAGGCTAATATTACTTCAGATAACTCTGAAACAAATATTTAAATAACAATTTTATTTGTTTTCTTTTAAGTTAGAGGTTTTTCTCCCCCCACCCCCACCCCTTACCCACAAGTAAAGTTGAATTTCAGTGCTCTTTTCCTTTTTCTATAAATTTCTCAATAGCAACAGAGTAAATTCAAATCACTTTTTTTGGGCAATATTCTTATCAGTGTTCATTCAGCTTTTTACTGAAATGCATTTTGAGTGTTTGCTGTATTTCAGACACAGCAAGTGCTTAGCACGGGAAAGATAGTGCTGCATAAGAAGTGGCCATAGTGTGTGAAGGGAAGAAGACGATGGTTAATAGGAGAGAATCTCTTACTCTGAAGCATTTTCAAAATTAAAATTAAAGAATTGCTTAACATTTCCCTCCTTTCTTCATAGCTAGAGAGCTGCTGTGCAGTTGAGTCTAAAATGGTGCTGTTAAATCAGTTTCTCTCTGGCAGTGCTGTAGGGCCTTCTGCTGACCTGCTGTTGGGGAACTTTTGCCCTTCATTAATTAGCCAAAAACAATTCTCAAGCCAATTAGATTCAACTTTTAAAAAGGAATTTCCTAATATCCCACAATTGATAAGGCATAAACTGGTCATACATAAGCATTTGACCTTATGGAAAGAGTAAAGGAGGTGACCCTACATCGTTGCTGTCAATTAGGCAAAGCCATTGAGAGGCAAGATTCTCTATTAGTTGATATAACAGAACTAGTGGTATGAATTAGTTAAAATATGAGCTGGAATGTGAAAGCATGAAACTAACCAAGAAGGAAAATGTAGGTGTTTCTGTTCTAATGTTAATCAAAGGATAAAAATTAAATGACATTTGGAGAAGAACAAACCAATACAACTCCTTAGTGGCCATGTAACGTAAATTATGATGTGTGAACTGTAAAGATATTAATTCAATATTTCCCCCCTTAAACAAGCAAAAGAAAAAAAAAACCCTTTATTTCCCCCTCCTCTCACTCAGTATATTTATGAAATACTTATATGGAAACAGAATATAGGCAGTGTATTAGTCAACTCAGGCTATCATAACATAATATTATCAGACTGAGTTGGGTAGCTTAAGTGACAGTAATTTTATTTACTTACAGTTGTGGTTTGGAGGTTAGGTGTTCAAGGAGTTTAGGTGCTGGGCATGGTTGGTTTCTGATGACTCTCTTCCTGGCTTGCAGATGTCTACCTTCTTGCTCTGTCCTCGCATGCCTTTCCCCTGCACTTGCAGAGAGAGCTATGGTGTCTCAGATCCCTCTTGTAAGAACATAAGTCCTATCAACCTCACCCTTATAACCTCATTTAACTGTAATTATGTCTTTAAAGGCACCTGTCTCCAAATAGAGTCACATTGGGGGCTAGTGCTTCAACATAAGAATTTTTGGAGGGGGTGGGGCAGGCAGACTCAGTACAATTCATAACAGGCAGCTTTTTTTATGGATGATTTGTTTACCTTTAGGTAAAGATTATGTTTTTTCATAGGAACAAATTATTGGAGTCTACATTCCTGCCCAAGGATGCTCAAAGGAGCATATATTGTTAATTTAAGTTCAATGATTTATTTTTGGACCCAGAAATCCAGGATGATCCCAAGCCCCTGTCCCTTCCTGCCCTACCAGAGAGTGATTTAGACCTTCTATATTTATTTTCCTTACTTTATGTATTTATATACTTTTTCAAACAATATACTGAAACTCCCATTCTTGAATCAAGATGTCTGGAGAGTTTGGGGATTTTTTTCTTTATATTTGAAGGCAAAATTATGCTTCTCAAACTTTTTGGTCTCAGAATGCCTTTCATACTCTTAAAATTATTGTGGACCCCTAAAAGTTTTTATTTATATGAGTTCTATTTCTAGATCTTGGCTGTGTTAGAAGTTAACACTGAAACAAATTTTACAATATTAGTTTATTACGTAACAATAAAAAACTTTTCCATGTTAACATAAATAATATTTTAATGAAAAATAACTTTTCCAAAACAGAACACTTAGTGAAAGCATTGTTTTATATTGTTGCAAATCTCTTCAATGTCTGGCTTAATAAAAGACAACTAGATTTTCAGATTTGCTTCTGCATTCATTCAGTCTGTTATATCACATATCATGTACCTATGGAAAACTGCACTGTATACTCATGAGAGAATGAAAATGTCAAATAACCTCTAATTATGAAAATAGTTTTGACCTTGAAGACCCGCTGAAAGAGTATACATACCCATACCACATCTTGAGAACTGTTTTAACATTTAATCTTCCTTTTACAGGGACTGGAGAGGAATACCTTAGGAATCCTCAGCAGGTAGAAAGTGGAGCTGTTGGAATTGGGCAGCAGGTTTCTTAAGATAGATCTAGGTCACAGGAGATGGAAATGTTCTAGCCAGGCAGATCTGACAAACCACATATCAGGTGCCTTAGTTATATGAGGATTCTACAGTTATTTATTTCAGCCCTGGATAGTTTTAAACTAGAGAGGACACAAAGTTTTAGAAAATGATTTAATTACCTTAAAAAAAAGAAGTGAATTTTATCTATTTTATGTTTAAACCTGAAGAGTTTTCAACCTGCTGCCCACTTTCTCAAACCTCCTTCCTTCAACATTCACATAATATAGATACATCACTTAACTTCTTAGCCCTTTAGTGATTTCTTAGACTTATTTTAATGAATTCAAGGCCTACGTGGTTAAATTCCATTTTTTTTTTACAACTTATTCTGATCTATGGAGTCCAGAATGATATAAAAACCTCTGTCCCATATCTGTACTGCTTGCCATAGAGTGATCTAAATCTTCAAGAGAACTAGAATCAACCCTCTTTTTCTTCCTAGTGCCATGAATCTACTTAAAACTGTCTTCCCCTTGAAAAATGTCTATAGCCACTTGTTCATAGCAGCATTATTTATAACTAGAGGCCCAGTACATGAAATTTGTGCATGGGGGTGGGGGGTGGTTTCCTCAGCCCAGCCTGCACTCTCTCCAATCTGGGACCCCTTGGGGGATGTCCGACTGCTGGTTTAGGCCCGATCAGGGTTTGGGCCTAAACCGGCAATTGGACATCCCTCTCACAATCCTGGACTATTGGCTCCTAGTTGCTCGCCTGCCTGCCTGCCTGGTCACCCCTAATGGCCCCCCCTGCCAGCCTGATCGCCCCTCACTGCCTCTGTGTGCCGGCCTGATCGCCCCTAACCGCCGCCTCTGCTGGCCTGGTCACCCCTAACTGCCCCCCGCTGCTGGCCAGGTCATCCCCAACTGCTCCCTCCCTGATGGCCTGGTTGCTCCTAACTGTTCCCTCTGCCGGCCTGGTCACCCCTTACTGCCCCCTCTGCCAGCCTGGTCGCCCCTAACTGCCCCCCCCCCCCCCGCTGGCCTGGTCACCCACGCAGCCTGCTTGTTCAGTCGTTTGGTCGTCCCTCACTAACCCCCCTGCTGGCCTAGTTGTAGGCAGCCATATTGTGAGGGCATGAGGATCAATTTGCATATCACCTCTTTATTATATAGGACCAGAGGCCCAGTACACAAAATTTGTGCATGGGTAGGGTCCCTAAGCCTGTTTATATTGGCCAACAATCAGGGCCAATCAGGGCCTTCTGGCTGCCGGCCAGGGCCTCCCTTCCCCAGCGGGGGCCTTCCTTCATTCCGCACCACCCCCTGGTGATCAGCGCATGTCATAGCAAGTGATCAAGTTCCCAGTCTTCCAGCTGAACTCCTGAGGGGACACTTTGTATATTAGCCTTTTATATATATATAGATAGCCAAGACATGGAAACAATCTAAGTGTCCATGTTGCAACAACATGAATGGACCTTGGAGTCATTATGCTAAGTGAAATAAGTCTGAGAAAAGCAAATACTGTGTTTGTCTTGCACTTGGAATCTAAAAAGAAAATAACACTGAAACCCCAAAAACATACCAAACACTTAGATAAAGAGAACAGATTTGTGGTTATCAGAGGCAGGGTGTGGGAAGAGGGGCAATTGGAGGAAGGTGGTCAAAAGGTACAAACTTTCAGTTGCAAGATAAATAAGTACTAGGGATGAAATGTACAATATGATGACTGTAGTTAATACTGCTGTATGATATGTAGCAAAGTTGTTTTAGAGTAGATTCTAAGAGTCCTCATCACAAGGAACTTTTTTTTTTCTTTTTACTTTTATCTGTGTGAGATGATGGATGATAACTAAACCTATTGTGGTAATCATTTTATCATACCATCATGCTGTATACCTTAAACTTATACAGTGATGTAGGTCAGTCATAAGTTCAGCCAACTGAACTAATGTTCTATAAAAGTAGGTCACATACCCAACCATCCTAATTCATACATTTAAAGTACTTTGAAATACTAACATTATAAGGAATTAGCTCTTTACTCAGTTGGTGTTCATAGTAAGCGCCAGGAATATTTTTAAACAGAAGACCATTTATGGTTCCTTTGTGTAAGTGAACAAAAAGTAATTATGGAACAAAGGCCTAGAGTCTGGCATGTGAATGTATAGTAATTGTTCAAATGAATAAGCCTCTCGAATTGGCCTTTGTCTAATTAAAATCATAGTGTTGCATATTCCTGATTCTTGTGTTACATTTTTTAAAGTCAAAGCAAAACAAAAAACTACAATTTATCTCTGCCTCTGTCCGTAGGCAACCATTGACCTGCTTTCTGTCACTATAGATTAGTTTATATTTTCTAGAGTTTTATCTAAGTGGAATTATATAGATTTTATATAAATAGAATAGATACTATATTTTTGGCCTGGTGTTTTTTGATCAGCATAATATTTTTGAGATTTGTCCACTGGGATCGGGCCTAAACGAGCAGTCAGACATTCCTCGAGGGGTCCCAGATTGGAAAGGGTGCAGGCTGGGCTGAGGGACACATACACTCCTACCCCCCAGTGCATGAATTTGTGCACTGGGCCTCTAGTCTATATATATAAAAGGCTAAGTGACCATCTGACCGGTAGCTGTGATGTGCAGTGATCACCAGGGGCAGATGCTCCGACCAGTAGCTATGACACGCACTAACCACCAGGGGGCAGATGCTCAACACAGGAGCTGCTGAGCTGCGCGGTGACTTGGCAGCAGTGGTTCTCAGGTGACACACCCAGAACCAGAGAGGAGGGAGCCCGATTCCGGGGTGCGTCACCTGAGAACTGCCCTCTCGCAATCCGGGACCCCTTGGGGGATGTCGGAGGGCTGGTTTCAGCCTGATCCCTGCACTCCAAGTTGAGGGACCCCCACCTGTCGGAGAGACCCCGCTCACTCCGCAGATGACCTTCAAGCCATGGCAACCAGCCAGGAAGGGACTGAGGGAGGTTGGCTCCAGAGAGTGTCCTGCCTGACTCATCCAGTCCCGACCACTGGCCACCTTCTAATTCTTTTCCTTTCAATGTGCACGAATGCGTGCACTGGGGCACTAGTATATATATATAAACATATAAACACATGAACATATATGTGTGTATATATATATGTATATGTATATGTATATATGCACACACATATATATGAACATAAACCAAAGATGTTGCTCTATGAACTTCTGGCATATGTAATTTTCTGTTAAGAAATCCATGGTACTTTGAGTAGTTTTACCTATATGTAATATGTTGTTTTTTCTAGCTGGTTTCAGAGTTTTTTTTACTCTTCATTTTCAGCAGTTTAATTTTTTGTATCTTGGTTTGGTTTTCTTTGGGCTTATTCTTTTGTTGGGTTCATTGAACTTCTTGAATCTGTAAATTTGTATCTTTTACTATATTTACAAAGTTTTAGACCATTGTGGTTTTTTTCGTATAATTTTTCTGCCCCAATATTATTTTACATGTACGCTAATCTTTTTTATAATTGTCCTATAGGTCCCTGGGGCACTGTTCATTTTTTCTCATTCTTTCTTTTCTCCCTGTTATTCAATTTGAATAATTTCTATTTACCTTTAAGAAATTATTACTCTATGATATGTGAATCACAATTAAAATTGAACATCAGTTGAACTTAGAAATCTCCTGAAAAATAGCTGTAGTAAACAGCTGCAGTGAAACTTGTTTTCAATGAAACACTGGTTTAATGAATAAATCTAAACTAAAACTGAAAAAAAAATCTCATGCATTATGATTTGCTGTAAATTTTAAGTTGTTAGTTGAAATACATTTAAGCAAATTGGCCAAATCCTGGGGTATAGGGTGTCATTTCCTATATTAGTACTCTTATCAGCCAAGATACTGAGTTTTGTGTCCCAGCAAGTAGCAGTATAGTTACTATTTTTCAATAATAACCATACGTTGAAACTATTCTTTGTAAGGAGATGGGAAAGTAATAAAATTTGTTAGAAATATTTGCATCAAAAACATTTTAAAAATTAGCAAATAAACTTTATTATTCAGCCAGAAAACTCTAATATTAATAATTATACAGATTCTCTCATCCTAAGTGTGACATTTTACTGTATCAGGATTCAGCTAGTACTTACTATAGGATAAAAAAAGGAGACAGCAGATATTTTTTTCTCAATCAGCTATCGCACAACATGAGAAATTTCTTTAAAAATAATAATTTTTCAATCATATCTGGTCTCTGTTTTGTCTGAGATCAGGATGGAACCATGTTGCTTAGCACTGAACTGTCAGTTTGTGTCTGTTCCTTGCAATGATTTTTATTCTTCTGGTTTGGTCTTAAAGAATAGAGTAATAACTTGTAACATAGATTTTCAGTTGAGGAGCGCTTGGACAATGCTAGGATATTCTGCTATCTGAAGAGGACTCATTTAAAAAAAAGTTGTCTACCATGGTGCAGGAATAAATGACTTCTCTGAGGTTACTTAACAATTTCCTGTTAAGTCTGAGAAAGTAGTTGTTTTCAAAATCACCAAACTGAATTTGGGGAGAACTACACTTAGCTAAGCGAGTCTGTGGGTAAAACCCACTCATTGTTTCATTTCCATCTTCCTGTAGAGAAGTTAAAAAATTTTTAAATCTCCTTGTTTGCAGTCACTTTTACTAACAGCTGGATAACTTTAGATCAAAGTTAATTGTTTTACCTGTAAAATATAAAGGTTTAGAGCAGTGGTTCTCAACCTTCCTAATGTCGCGACCCTTTAATACAGTCCTCATGTTGTGGTGACCCCCAACCATAAAATTATTTTTGTTGCTACTTCATAACTGTAATTTTGCTACTGTTATGAATCGTAATGTAAATATCTATGTTTTCCAATGGTCTTAGGCTCTACAGCAGTGGTTCTCAACCTGTGGGTCATTCTCAACCTGTGGGTTGAGAACACTGCTGTAGAGCCTAAGACCATCGGAAAACACAGATATTTACATTACGATTCATGAACAGTAGCAAAATTACAGTTATGAAGTAGCAACGAAAATAATTTTATGGTTGCCTCAATTCAATGAGAGAGGTACTGTTATTATCTCCATTTTACAAAAGAGCAAACTGAACTTAGAAAGGTGAAATAATTTGCTCAGGGTTACACAGGAAATGGCAGAGAATATCTCTGGTTGCAGAGACATTCCTAACTACTCTGCTGTGCTTAGCCCATATTAACACATGCTAAAGCCCTCAGTGAGCGTTGGTTTTTATCATCACTTTCATTGGTGGTGGTATTGAAATGGTAATGGTGATGATGAACTTTGGTTTTACTTTTCCCAATGTCTAACCTCAGGCAGAGAGCATCCTCATAGCCATTGATGAGGGAGGTAGAAAGTATGAAGTCATGTACATCGAGGCCCTTGAGCTTTGTAGGTCAATAATTTGAATTGGGCTCAGCTAGATGTTTCTTCCACTGATTTTGTCTGAGGTCACTTGTAACAGCCATCATCTGGCAGGTTAACTTGGAGTTAGAAGATTTAAGATAGCTTTGCTCACCTATCGGGCAGTTGGCGCTGATTGTTGGCTGGGCTTGTCTTTCCTGTGGTTCCTCATCCACAAGGAGGCTAGCTCAGATTTCTTCTCATATGACTCTCAGGTCAGCAAAAGAGAAATAGTCAAAGCTCTAAGGCCTCTGAGCCTAGGACTGGAAATATTACATAGTCACTTCTGCTGCATTCTACTGATTGAAGTAAATTACCAGGCCAATACAAGGAGTGGAGATAATAGACTCCACATCTTAATAGGAGAGCACATGGGAAATTAATTAGCAAATTCTATCCTGGTATCCAGGTTTTCTGATTTTACTGACCAGGACCATTTTTAAGACATGCCAACATTTCATAATTTTTCATTAATTTATTAACTTTACATCTTGAACAGATTAAAACATGATCTGTACGTGTTTGTGTTTTCCTATTATTTTACATTAAAAAGAAAATGTAATAAAAAAATCCAACATACCCACAACTTCACCTCAAAGAAATACTGTTAACACTTTCAACACTTTTATTTACAGTGTGTACAACTAGACAAATATTTATTTATTTAAAAATTTAGAGCCTGCCTCTCAGTACTATATTTTGAACACCTTTCCATGTTTAAAATATATGTAAATAATTTTATGTCTGCATAATATTTTATTGAGTATGAATATACCTATCCCCTTTCATTATACACTTAAGTTTCTTCATTTTTCTTGCTATGTAAACAGAACCTTGTAACATATAATATAGGTGGGGCAAAAGTAGGTTTACAGTTATTTATATGAAAAATAATACAAATAAACTCAATTTTATGTATTCACAACTATAAACCTGCTTTTGCCCCCCACTCTGTATATGACTGTGTAGATTCTCAGGATGAATTCCTCTTGTGGAGTTACTTGGTCAAAGGAGTTTCTTGGGCTTTTGACATGTATTGATGAGACATAATTTTTAAAAGTCTCTGGTTTAAATTCATCAATGAGTATAATTTTGCAGAGCTAGGTTCTTAAGTACTTTAGTAAAATTATTCTTCAAACATGCACAAGTAAATGTACTCATTGTGCTTTGTGTTTGGAGGAACTTAGGTGTATTTTTTTGACTGTCAGGATGAACTCTTAGATGTGGTTTACATTAGTTTCCCTTTAACATGGAACATAATACTTTTTAAACCTAGGGGGAAATGGACACCATAAAAATACATTCCTCTAGCATTTCAAGTCAAAGTGTATAAACTTAGTTGATAATATCATCTTATTGACTGAAGCTTTTGTTTTCCATATGGGCCCATTGATTAGAGTTCTATGTCTTTCTTGTATATGTGCTGCCCATGTTGCATCTGTAATTTCTAGGTCCTTTTTTTTCAAATGGTTTTAGAACTTAAACACTTTGAAGCCTGGATGCAAAAATCCTTTTAGGACCCTTGTCCCCCAATCTTTTTGCTTTTCTTGCTAATACTTAATTTGGCAGCAGCGTTATTTTGGGGTCTTGCTTTTGTAGGGTCTTTCTGATACATAACCCAATTTTCATAGAAACTATTCATTTTTGTATTTTTTCATTTAATGTAATACTTAATTATTACATAACTGCAATTATAATTTTAAATAGCATAAACTGGCTTATTCTCAGTAAGAATGCAGCTGCTCTGCTGGGGGCATAAATGCTTGGACCTTCTAGAACAGTGGTTCTCAACCTTCCTAATTTTAATACAGTTCCTCATGTTGTGGTGACCCCCAACCATAAAATTATTTCGTTGCTACTTCATAACTAATTTTGCTACTGTTCATGAATCGTAATGTAAATATCTGTGTTTTCCGATGGTCTTAGGCGACCCTGCTAGCGGTTCTGGTCCAAGCCACAGTTCCACATGTGGGTCGCGACCCACAGGTTGAGAACCGCTGCTGTAGATAGAGCCTAAGACCATCGGAAAACACAGATATTTACATTACGATTCATGAACAGTAGCAAAATTACAGTTATGAAGTAGCAACGAAATAATTTTATGGTTGGGGGTCACCACAACATAAGGAACTGTATTAAAGGGTCGCGGCATTAGGAAGGTTGAGAACCACTGTTCTAGAGAGTAACCCTTTAGTTGTAGGCATTCACCGGGCAATTGGCATCAGAAAATGTCTTACACAGGAAATGGAAAACATTGGTTAATTTGGAAGTTTGTTAAAAGAACATCCACCTTGTTTGTTGAAATGAAATATATCCTTTACTGAAAGAAATGACTCCTCCTTTACTATTTTATTATTGTTTTACAAGTTAAGGTTTATATTAAACTGCAGGTATTTATTTGTTTCACTTCTTGATTTTTGACATTAAACTCTGTATCTGAAACATTTTATGCTGATTCTTTATGTAGCCACAGCTCTTGTTTTTGTTTGATACTCTAGTTGGTCATTGACATTCTCTAGCAAGAATGCCTCCTTTTCCTCTTAAATGTTCTCCTTGACAGATATTTAAAATAATGTGCTTCACATCAAACAGACTGTCAAAGTTTAGTGGGAAGGCAGGGGAGGAGGAGTGGTTAGAGATCAACCAAAGGACTTGTATGCATGCATATAAGGATAATCAATGGACATAGACACTAGGAGGGTAAGGGGATGTGCGGGGGAGGGGGAGGTGGGAGTGGCTGGGGGGAGGTCAATGGGGGAAAAAGGAGACATATGTAATACTATATGTAATACTATAAACAATAAAAAAAATTGTGCTTAGAGCTACAACATTAAACCAGCAAGTAGTTCATCTTTTTTGTGTCTTCCTCTCAGCACTAAAATGTTGATTTTTTGCTCATAGGAATGCAGAACTGCACGGAAAATAGCAATTGTGATTAGATAGAGTAAATCTAATACAGCATAGAATTTTAAGGTGGTGGAAATTTTATTGACTGAATATTTTAGTTTGGTAAGGTCAAATCAATGTCTATGTAATGCTGCCCTTTAGGCTATTTCAACTAGAAAATCTTGAGCAGTATATAAATTTAAATTGTCGTCTTAACAAATTGTATCTGTCATTTAATATCTGTTTTATTGTGTGAATGCAATTATAGTAAATGAGCATAGCCTTTAGATACACTAGTCCCTAGGGATATTTTGAGAATAGTTATAGTGTCTTTACAGTCAAGACAGCCATGGACAAATGTGTTAGAAGTCAGATGTAAAACCTGTATATTAAAATCTCTGAAACAGGATTATCTGAAGTTACCTTGTTCCACACTGCCTGAAATCCTCCATGGACACCGCTGGTACTGATTCTGAAAGACTTCAAGAGGCCAAAGTTGTTGCCTGTGTTATTATTTGGTATTTATGGTGCAGAAGACAAAATGAGATTTCTGGACTCTTCTGGCTTTACTAGTATCTACTGATTTAAGCATCATCTTTTACAGTTAAAAGTGTGGGGGGAAATTTTTCTGATGGATCTTAAAGAGAAATACTAGTGTGCTTGGCTGAAAAGTAAAAGTGTTTATTTGCTTATGCTTTTGAAGCTCCTACCCTAATTACTTAATATATTAGCAATAAATACTTTATTAATGTAGCACTTTATAGTTTGCAAAGTGGTGTGACCCACTAATTGGGCAATGATAATCTAATAACTGGCAAGCCAGTTATTGTTCCCATTTTAAAGTGAGAAAACTGAAGTTTCAACACACACTTACATGGTGGAGCCAGAATTAAAGTCCCCAGGTTTCTATTTACTACACTTTATGCCTCCTAAACCATAATGAATTTAAGTTAAATATTGACTTTGAGAAAACAAGAGGAAATGTAGTAAGAAGTCTGAAGAATCATTGTTCACTGGTGATGAAATGAGGTAACTCAGAGCTCATGATCACTGAGATAACTACTAAGCCCTGCATCACAGTAGGTGTTAGAAGGACTTTGATGCCCTCATAGCTGGCATGTTAATTTTATCTTATTACAGGTTTCAGTGAACCTGGGTTCAGCCCCTGGAGAATTTATGAGCAGACATGGAGATAATTTTCATTAACTAATACTGCCTTTCAATGTATTGGGTATTACTACTTTCATTTCAACTTTTCAACATTATTGCAGGCTTCTTCCCTGCTAGGTACCAGAGATACAGAGGCATTGTCTAGGTGTGAAGCAAAATTTATAATTGTAGTTTACTTATGCAGAAATTCCCTTCCCTATGGTATACCAGGCCTTGAAATTTTTCTATACCTTCTGTCCTTCAGATTGTAATTCTTTAATAAGTGAAAAGTTACTAAGATTAAAATGTACCCATTAGTCTAGGAAAGTATCTGAAGCAGGTTTTGGAAGTTAGTATTTCATCGTAAATGTGGAAGACTTGTATAAGCATATAGTATGCACAGCTTCCATTTTCCAGGTTTCAGAAGCTGCCAGTGAGTGGTGTGTAGTGTGGAGAGAGATGACTCATAATTGGGGAGTGGTTGTTTTGATCTCTCCTGGTAGTTTCTGTAGAATATTGGCAGGGCAGCCAGCACAATTAACACTGCACAGTCTAATTATAAACACAACTCTGTGGACAGTGGCTATGGAGAAGCAAGCCTGCACTGGATAATTTTCTAACTTGGCAGAATTACTTTAGAGTAATGACTAGATAATGTCGAGTTTACTCTAAATCAAGCTTTTCCGAGATTGTCCAAAGAGTTATCATACGGAGGAAACAATATTTGTGGATGTCTCACTGGGTTATTTTTTTCAGGGCCCACCTCAGTCCTTCTAACCTTTTCATCCTAAGACAACAGATAGGCATCTTAATGTTTAGAGGAGAGTAGGAGAAAGAGAGTGGGACCTTTTTTCCAATAATAGTTGAATTGATTTTTTTTTTGTTTTTTTTGAATTGATTTTTAAAAGGTAAAAGAAACTAGGAATTTCAAACCATTACATTGGAATAGTGTAATTAAAGAGGGAGAAAAGATAAGCCTGTGGGCTGAGTAAAGTGAAGATGGTGGGATAAGGATCTGATGATGAAGTGGTCACAGCAGCCATGCATGCTTGAGAGAAACTGAGAAGTTTATAACATGTGTGTGGTCTCATACCAGTCAGAGGCAGAGCAGGCACTGTGCATGGTTGTGTGTCCTTTGGGATTTGCAGAAATGTGGCTGAGAGCCAAGGACCAATTTAGTTAGTTTATATATAGGTTTTGGTCATTGGGTCACTGAGATTCAGAACAGAGGTGCTAGCTGTGGAGATTGATTTCATATAATTGTAATCTGAAGTATTACAAGATGGTTGTATTTCTGCAGAATGAGCCTCAGAGTTATGACTACCCTAAATGAAGTAAGCACTTTAATTCAGATGTTTAAAAATGAGGCCTTTTTTTTACCTTTAGATTTTCCTGTTGAGAATTACTCAGTTAAAATTTTAAATGGACACTTAAAAAGGTTTTTCATTTTTTAAAAATATGCAAAAATTTAAATACAGAAATAGATGAGTTAAGTACAGTTTTTGTTTTTTTTCCTTAGGAATACTTTTTTACTTTTGAAGAGATCATATGAGGTTTCAAAGGAACTTGTTTGGTTCATTTTAAATACTTGCATTTACCAAAAAAAAAAAAATTCCCTAGATTTTTATTTAAGAGTACTGGGAGAAAATATGTATTTCTAAATTTGAGTATAACTAGCATTATCACTAGCTAAATGATTTTGTGTTTGCCGGATAATCTTGAAAGAGGGACAGATAAGACTGTTGGGCTTGTAAAAGAGAGTCTCTGTCTGTAGCCAAGGAATCAATTCTGATTTGTCTCTTTAATGAACCTAACTAAACTTTTGGGGAGATATGAAAATTAGTCTTGAAGATCTGCTATACTTGATTTATGTGGATTTTTAGCCCAGTTTCTAGGAGAATATGATTTAGAGCCAATAACACTGCCTTACTGTCCTCCAGAAGCATTTTTTGCTCAATTAATTTTCTGTTGTTTCTGTTTCATTAATTTCTGCTCTATTCTTTATTATTTCTTCCATTTCTATTTAATATGCTATTCTTTTCTAGATTTTTAGGGTGGAAACATAACATTTATTTTAAACCTTTTTCTAATATATACACTTAAAGCAGTAAATTTCTCTCAAATTTTGATTTATTTCAAATATTTTCTAAGTCCCTTGTCATTTATTCTTTGACTCATGGGTTATTTAGACGTTTATTTTTTATTTTCAAATATCTAGGTACCTAGATAATTTATTGTTATGATTTTTTAAATTGTTTCCATTGTGGTTAGAGAACATAGTCTCTGGAAAAAGCTAGATTTGTCTTTTGAAATTTATTACATTTATTTTATGGCCCAGCCTAAAATCCATATTAGTGCATGTTTTATATCTATTCTGCAGTTATTTGGTATAATGTTCTATAAATGTCAGTTAGACCACATTGGTTGATAGTATTGTTCAGATAGCCTATGGCTTTACTTATTTGTTGTCTACTTATTCATTTAATTATGACAATAGAGATGATAAAAATCTTTAATTATGGTTGTGTATGTTTAAATTTCTTCTTGAGTTTTACCATTTTCTGTATTATAAAATTTGAAGCTCTATTCTTAGGTACATTTTTATTTAAGATTAGTATCTTATCCTGATGAGTTTTTTCTTTTATCATCATAAAATTTTATTCTACTTTGTTAACTTACTAGGTGTACCAGTTAATAATGCGTTTTTTTTCAATAGATGGAGTTACACATATATTGATATATATGTGATTTGATTTGTATGCTGTTTTGTTGTATTGACAATAAGCTTCAAAACTTCATATGTCAAATTTGCTGAAGGTGTTAACATCATATATATTTTTACATTTAAAAATGTCGAATTTCATGCCAAAAAGCATTTGTGGGAAGTTTGAATTCATTACTTTATTTTGAAGAAAAGTGCTGCTGAATACTTTGGGAAGCTTATGGTGAAATGCTCCATCTCAGGATACCTGTGAATGCTGGTTTAAAAGCTTTAAAAGTGATGATTTCGATATGAAAGACAAAGAATGTCCAGGTCAACCAAAAAAGGTTGAAGACCAACAATGTATTATTGGATGCAGATGCACGTCAAACTCAAAAACAACTTGCAGAAAGATTAAACGTTGCTCAGCCAACAATTTCAGATCGTTTACAAGCAATGGGAAAGATTTTAAAGGAAGGAAAATGGGTGCCACATCAACTGAACGAAAGACAAATGGAAAACCGAAAAGTCATCAGTAAAATATTGCTTCAACACGAAAGAAAGCCTTTTTTGAATCGAATTGTGACTGCCGATGAAAAGTGGATTTATTTTGAGAATCCCAAATACACAAAATCATGGGTTGATCCAGGTCAACCATCAACA
Organism: Corynorhinus townsendii; assembly: GCA_026230045.1. Lineage (NCBI taxonomy): Eukaryota > Metazoa > Chordata > Mammalia > Chiroptera > Vespertilionidae > Corynorhinus > Corynorhinus townsendii. The sequence goes on from JAPDVU010000012.1 coordinate 30,004,110, forward strand.
TCGACTGCAAGGCCAAATCGCGTTGGAAAGAAGACAATGCTCTGCATTTGATGGGATCAGGAAGGTGTGGTGTATTATGAGCTTCTAAAACCAGGTGAAACCATTAATACTGATTGCTACTGACAAGAAATAATCAATTTGAACCACATTTTGATGGTAAAACAACTAGAATGTTCCAGAAGACACGGCAAAGTAATTTTGCTTTGTGATAATGCACCATCACACACTTCAAAACCAGTTAAAGACATGTTAAAAGATCTTGCCTGGGAAGTATTAACCCACCCGCTGTATTCACCAGACCTTGCTCCTTCAGATTACCACTTGTTCTGATCGATGGCACATGCACTTTCTGAGCAGCACTTCAAAACATACAAAGAAGTGGAAAATTGGGTCTCTGAATGGTTTGCTTCAAAACAAGAGAAATTGTGTTGGGACGGTATCCACAAATTACCTGAAAGATGGGGGGTGGGGGGGAGAATGTGTAGCTAGTGATGGACATTACTTTGAATAAAGCACTTTTGGTGTTTCTCTTGAAATTATCATGTTTTCTTTGATTACAAAATCTGCTATTAACCGGTACACATGGTATTTGTATATTTAAATTTGAAATGTATATCGTACAGCTAGTACATCCTTGAGTTTTGCTTTTTTTCTAATCCAGTGTGACAGTCTCCATCCTTTAGTTGGAATTTTGATCCACTTAGTTAATGTAATTATGTGGTTGTGTTTAAGTTCATCATTTTGACATTGTTTTCATTTATTCCTTTTGTTTTTTTATTCTCTGTTTCTCTGGTAATGCTTGGGTTAATTGGGTGTTTTTAATATTTTATTTTATTTTCTCTATTGGCTTCTTAGCTATATTAAATTAATTTTTCATTGATTACTGTAAGGCTCATGATATGCAGTTTTAACTTATTAAAGTCTGTTTGTAATTAGTATTGTGTCACTTAACATTTTACACTTGATCCTTCTCACTTTCTATTTCTCATTTTTCCTTTTCAGTTCACAAATACAATTTAATATAATTCCCCTTATTCACCCTCTCCATTTTTTTAAAATATATTTTATTGATTTTTTACAGAGAGGAAGGGAGAGAGATAGAGAGTTAGAAACATCGATGAGAGAGAAACATCGATCAGGTGCCTCCTGCACACCCCCCACTGGGGATGTGCCCACAACCATGGTACATGCCCTTGACCGGAATCGAACCTGGGACCCTTCAGTCCGCAGGCTGACTCTCTATCCACTGAGCCAAACCGGTTTCGGCCATTCTTTGTATTCTTGTTGTCATTTATTTTATTTTTATATATGTTAAAAACTAACATGTTATTCTTGCTTTAAGCAGGTAGTTTTAAAATATAGTCTTTTAAGGAAATTTTAAGAAGAAAAAAAGTACATAAACTTTTGCCCAAGCAGGGTAGGTCAGTTGATCAGAGCATTGTCCCAATACACAAAGGTTGGCGGTTTGATCTCTGGTCAAGGCACAATCACAGAGCAATCAATGAATGCATAAATAAGTGGAACAACGATGTTTTGCTCTCAAATCAATCAATAATTAAAAAAAAGAATATAAATTTTATTCATATCAACTTATTTGTAATTTCTGACATTTTTTTTCTTCCTGAAGATCTGAATTTCTTTCTGGTATAATTTCCCTTCAGCTTAAAGAACCTCCTTTATAATTTTTTTATAGTGTTCATATGCTTGAAATTAATCTGTCAGGTTTCATTTATTTGAAAATGTCCTTGTCTTGTTTGTTTGTTTTTTTAAGGATATTTTCATTGGGTATAGAATTCTGTGTTGACAAGTTTTTTTATTCCAGCCTCTTCAAAATCTGTCTAGTGTTTTTTCCATTACATTTTTCTTTTTTATATACACACTTGTTTCAGGCTCCTTTAAAATTTTTTCTCTTTATCTTTGGTGTTTAGCAGTTTGATCATGATGTAACTAGGTATGATTTTCTTTGTATTTATTATTTTTGAAATTTGATGAAGTTTTTTGGATCTGGTAAATAGTGTTTTCATCAAACTTAATACAATTTTAACTCTTATTTTTGCATCTTTTTATGTGTCTGTTAAGCCATCTGATATTGTCCTGATAATCCCTGATGCTATATTCATTTTTCTTTAATCCCTTTTTCTTTTTGTTGCTAAAATTGATAATTGCTAGTGATTAGTGACCTGTCAAGTTCATTGACTCTTTCTTCTGCTATCTCCAATCTACTAAGTCCAATCAGTAAGTTTTTCAATTTAGTTATTGAACCTCTCAGTTCTGTGATTTTAATTTTTTTCTTACTTTTTTGTTGTTTGTTTTTTTTGTTTTGTTTTGTTTTTAGTTTTAGTTTTTCTCTGAGATTCCCATCTGTTCATATATTCTCTTTTGTTGTTGTTATTATTATTTGAACACATTTTCTTTACTCTTTGAGACATATTTCTAATAGCCACTCTAAAGTTTCTACTAAATACAGTGTCTGGGTCAACTTAAATCCTCTTTCTAATGACTTAGTTTTTCTCTATGGATCACATTTTCTAGTTTCTTTGAATGTCCAGCAATTTTTCATTATGTATTGGACAGTGTTGATGATACATTATTGAGATACTGAATGTTTAAAAAATTTTCTTTGTAGAGTATTGGCTTTTGTTTTAGTAGGCAGTTTAGTTACTGGATAATCAATTTATTAAGCTTGGTTCTTTATTTTATTAGGACAGATCTGTGGAAGGCTCAAGGTTTTTCCTCAGGCCCCGCTAATGTAGCAAGATTCATCCTCCAAAGTCTGTATCCCCTATGAATTTTATTAGAGCTTGATTTTAAACTTTGTTAGTGTGGGGCTAGAGCAGACCTTATTCTTGGGTGTGCTTTTGCTCCTAAAGTGAAGCTTTTCTGAGTGTTTCAAGTTGATGCCTAGAGTGCTAATGAGTTCTCTTTGTTCAGTCTTGGGTTAGATTGCCAATGTAGTCCTATTCTGCTTGACTTCTAGCTTTTCTATTCTATATTAACCTTATTACAGCCACTCTTTGGTAAACCTCATGTAGTTATGTCCTGCATTGATTAAGGACTCTCAGGATACCTGTGTACAAACCTTTTATGCGCCCCTCCCCCCCCCGCCTCCTGCACAGTTCCCTCCTCTCTGGTGCCCTGTCTCTGTCCACCAGCCCTGCTCTGCTTGCAGTTTAGCTCACTGTACCAATTAGGAAATTGTCCTTAGGCAGAGAATCAGAGAAAATATGGGCTCACCTTTTCCTTCTCTCAGATGTCACATTCTTGTGCTGTCTGTTATCCAGTACCTCAAAATAGTTGCATCATTTAAATAGTTGTTTACAAGAGGAGAAAGTGTCTGGTACAGGTTTTGCTGTCATATTGGAGGTTCAAATCTCCAACATCATTTTTATATGTGTTGAAGTGAACTGTAGGGGTTTCATAAAAGGGAAAAATAAATCTTAGTCTCTCTTATAACTGAAGAGAGTAAAGTGAGCTTATGGTGCTCCTGAACTGAATCTTTTCTCTCTGATCTTGCCTCTAACCCTCAGTCATCCATTCACTTCTTTCTTCAGAAAAGAGGAGAGGGGAACAGAAGAGAGAAAGACCTTACTTGGATCTTGAATTCTGGGTTATGACCTTGGGCCTGTCAACTGAAAAATAAATGTGGTTTGTGAAAAATAACAATATTTTAGGGGTAACAGTAGAAATGCAACACAGGACTTTCTGTGTTTGTGTTTTATGATACTGCTTCATGCATTGAGATTTAAGGAAACAGGATGTGGGGGAAGAGACTACTTAGAACATCTTAAAAACTTGTTCTTTCTTAATGACTGCCCTTCAGATTCCGATGAGATGATGACATATCTAGACTTGTAACTTAACTATAAGCATTGGGATTGGGGGTGGGGGGAGAATTTTTTGTCATTTGTCAGATTAGAGCTGTTCAAAAAGTCACCTCCTTTTGTTCTAAATTGTAATCTTTTTCTTTTCTTTTTAAGCTTAAATGTCTTTAAAATAAAATCTCTTTGATGAAAGAAGATTGCTCATAGGCAAATAGTTACTTTTTTTGGTAATTAGCCATCACTTCAGAAATTTAATGAAGTTTCCATTTGGAGAGATTTAAATGCTGTCTCAGGCTTGAAGTTTTTAGCTCTATTTAAATGTGTCACTGGGGACTCAGAAGACTAATCTTTTATTTTTAGAGCCTAATTTGGTTGCTGGATTACCTAATTAAGTATAGTAAATCTTGTATCTACCCAAGAAGCCTTATTTTTATTAGCCCCATTCTTGTAAAATTGTTTTTGGCTTATTGATTTGGAAATAGACTCCATTTCATTTTCTCTGAAAATATGATGGTAATTTGAAGGAATTAAAGTCTGTTGGAAGTTTGCTCTTTTTAATTCAAGTTCTTCACCATGTTTGCCATAGCTTTACTCTACTTTTACTTTTAACAGTCCTTTATAGGTGAGGAAGGTGAAACTAAAGCATGTTTGGTAACCTGTTTGAGATCAAGCATTTCGTGAAAGAGCCAGGATTTTAACTTCTGTCTAAATTTAGGCCTTTAAAATAAAATAAAATAAAGTTAGGCCTTTAACTCTATAATATGCTATTAATCAAATACCTTCACTTGGCTATCTGACAGATACTAAATATGTCATGTCCCATGTCCCATACCAAATACCATCTCATACTCTGTTCTCACTATCGACCCCCCCCCCAAAAAAAAAAAGAGAGAGAGAGAGTATGAAAACTTATATTTTCCAATCTCAGTGAATGGCATTCCTTCTTTTAGTTATCCAAGCCAGAACTGTATAGAGAATTGACCTATACTTACCTCTGTCTCTTCACCCTACAGGCCCATCCAGCCCAAGCTGGTGTCAAAAATTCCTGTGTAATTCTCCTTCAACACGACTCGTTATCATGTTCTCCTTTTTACTTCCACTGCTACTGTGACAGTTTGAGAACTTTATATTGACCTGAATTGCCTTTATTGTGACAATGCAACTCATTGCTTCTCACATTATCTGAGATGAAGAACTAAGGTCTCTTTTTTGTTTTTAATCTGTTGCAGAAATTTTGTAGGCATATAAAAAATGAATCCTTGGAAAACTAAAATGAAAAAGACATGAAAAATATGTTCCATTTTGAATTTGACAGATTATAAAATTACTCTGAAATTTCTGTAGAAGTTTTCAAATACTAATTTTCTATGTGTATCCTGTCTCAGACAGATAAACAATTTGCCGATTGGCGTTGGTCCATAGACAACATTGAGGAACACCAGCTAATAGTATCTGATGAAAAGAAATGTCTTCAGCTTTCTCAGATTATTACCACATGGGCCTATGTTATTTAAAACTGAAATATTTCTGCTAGGACATTCTTTGCTCTTGGCTTATAGAGAGCTTGTATATGTGGATTTAAGAGGTTTTAGAAAATTTCCTGTTTCTTTAAGACACCTTCTTTCAATGTGAATAAATCCCATGTGACAAAGGGGTAGTCATGTGTTACATTATAACTTAATGCTAAGATCAAAGTTTACCAACTTCAGAATCTAAAGCAGCATTTTCTTAAATAGGCTTAAAGTACAGTCTTCATCGACTACCTGTAATAAAAGTGATTTCCCCTCATTTGATATATTTAACTTGATATGATTGCACACATATACAAAAGTTTGTTTCTAATGGCAATAAAATACAGCAGATGGGTTGATGTGTTCCATTTATGAAAGATTAAAATTCTATATATGTATTAATCTGACTGGGTGAGAAATAATAAAGTTATCTGGATTTTGACAGGCATCTAAGTCCTTGTCAAAGTTTTGAAGTTGATGAATTGTGGACAGGAGATGCTAAAATGGTCAGACTGTGGATTATACCTTGGCTTTAAACAGGGCATGGCTTAGGAATCCAAAAACTCAAAAATGAAGTTCTAGAGGGATAGATGAATTCAGGGATGGAAATGCTCTAAATATTAAGCTGAGATCATACCTAGAGTTAGTTTAGAAATTTATTAAACGAAACCATACTGCCCAGACCCCCATTATTGTCTACATCAGGTCTGACACAGAACAAAACACATGGACAGATGCCTAAGAGAACAGTTTTCCTATGTGAGATTTTTTAAAAAATCATAAAAGAAGGTCTTTTAGACATTTTTAAATGAAAAGGCAAATTTAAGCAACTAATTTGCAGCATGGGCAGGTTCTAAAAAATTACCACAGAAGATTTCTCACCATTAAGTGTTCATTAAGAGTTAAAAAATATTTAAATTAATTTACAGCAATATTTGCTGTCAACTAGACTCCCAAACACGGTTAACTATCGAAATAAAACAAAACTTTGTCACAGAAATTGGGGTGCTATAGGAAGTTTAGGAGACTAAATTCCCAAAGCAGGATGTTATAACTACCACCCTTCTTCCATTTCCAGATAATTACAGGAGATGGATAGATGGTAACTTGCTAAACCCACACCTAGAAAGTGATTAAAAGTTTTATTCAAAGAAAACTTAAACTAGCATAGCTTTTGTAAAGTTTAGGATGGAGAGGAGGGAGGAAAAGGCAACCTAATTGGTATTTCTATGCTCCCAAAGCAAAAAAAAAAGGGGTGAGATAAAGTGAAAGAATATGTATTTTAAAGGTAATAAAGAAAAAATAAGTAACTTTTGTTATTTACATTGTAGCAAGTTCAGCTGAGTTATGGAATAGCAGATGTTCACCAGGTGGACTGGATGGAAAGGAGAAATGATGACATTGTGGGCGAAGGGAACAGAGAGGAGAGAAGGCATGTGGAGGACAGCATGAAATAGCAGCCTGGCTTGTTCTCAGAGTAGAAAGCAGTTTGAGATGGCAGGAGCACACCCAGGCATGGAGTGAATAGTGTCTAGCTGATCATGGAGAAGGCTTACACCAGTGCTTCTCAAACTTATGGGCACTTAAATCACCTGAGGATCTACTAAAATTCAGATTGAGGGAAGGGACTTGAGAGTTTGCTCTTCTAAAAAGCTCCAGTTTTGAGCAGCAAGACTATAAATTTTATCTTAATATTTATTTATACTTTGTTTCATGGATTATGAGTTGCCACTGTTACTTAGTGTTTGTTGAATTGCACAAAATACATGGCATTTCTGTTAAGCTAGATATTAAGTAATTTTATGTAAGTTTTCTCTGCTGATGGAGAAATAATACTCTTAGCAACTTCATTGACAAATACAAAATAAATAATTTATATAAAGTGCTCATCACTTATTGAATTAGTTGACTAGGGGAATGCAACATTATAATGGAAAGAATCTAAAATTTGGTATCAGGTTTTTAGAACCAAGCTCCAGTTTCAGTTTTGTGACTAAATAACTGTGACTGTATGAAGATAAATTAACCCAACCCCTCTTTCTGTTTATTTTTCCCCTTCTTGTCAGAAATAGGTATAATACTTCCTATTTTATAGAATTGTTGTGAGAGTTAGAAATGATATGTATAAAGTACCTTGTAGGAAAGTTTAATGGGGGTTTCAATGATCAAACTTTTGAGATCCCTTAAAAGCTAAAATTGTGTGATTCTTAAATAAAGAACATTGAATGGCCCTAGCCGGTTTGGCTCAGTGGATAGAGCGTCAGCCTGCCCAAAGGTCTCGAGTTCAATTCTGGTCAAGGGCATGTACCTTGGTTGCAGGCTCCTCCCCAGCCTGGGACTTGGTCTAGGCTTGAGCAGGAGGCAACCAATCATTGTGTTTCTCTCACATCAGTGTTTCCCTCTGCTTTTCCCTCTCTCTTCTACTCTCCCTAAAAATCAATGGAAGAATATCCTCGGGCAAGGATTGCAACAACAACAAAAAATAGAACACTGAATGATCTGATCCTAGGAATTACTGATCTATGTGTGATTATTTACTCATCTATTTTTTGAATCTTTTTTCTCAGTGACTCTTAGCAAGTTGGAGACTGTGGTTCTTTGTAGTTTATAAAAGCTTTTACCACTACCCAACCCCAAGGTCCACTTATACTCATGGCGAATATAAAATGGTTGTTACAGAAGGGTTTATGTTGTACGTCTGAATGCTCTGGAAGCATGAGAAAATCGGTTGGATTACAGTTTTACCTGATTTTTACCATTCTTTTATTTTTATTACATCTTGATTATGGAAATTTTCTATGTGATTTACTACTTTCAGTTTGCTGTGGAACAGGAACATCCCTCTGCCAGGAGGAAAAAATAACCCAGCCTTTTGTTTAGCTATTATTTAAGCCTGTATAGAGCACTCCAGTGATTCTCCTCAGGGAGTCAGAGAAGAGACCCACGGAGACCCTAGAAGCAGGGATTCTGGATTCTGGTGCCAGTACCCAGAAAGGGGACATGGACTGTGGGTGGGCAGGGCACATCTCTTTGATCTTATTGACTCCTAACCCTGGGGGGCAGGCACAGCCAGAATCAGGCCAAAGCAGGGCCCTCTGAAGTTCAGGACAAGGGTCCAGGTTGTTGGGCAGGAGTATATTAAGGAAATTAGTATTTAATCTCAGTTACCTTTTTTTGATACTAATCTTTGTATTTAGCTTTCTTGTTTCATGACTAATACACTTTTACTTATGCCTGAGTTTTTAATGGATACAAGAAAATTATAGCATCTTATTAGTTCAGTAGCTCTGAGATGGAAATAAATCTTAGTGATAAAAAAATTCTTAGATTAAATGCAGTCTTGCTAGTAGACATTTTATTATGAGCTTTTCTTCCTAATTCTATGCCTTGTCCTTATGTTTTGTTTTTTTAGATCGGCTTCCACTCCCTAGGAATATGATTGAAAACAGCATGTTTGAGGAAGAGCCAGATGTGGTGGATTTAGCCAAAGAGCCTTGTTTACATCCTTTAGAGCCTGACGAGGTGGAATATGAGCCCCGAGGTTCACGACTGCTGGTGCGGGGTCTGGGTGAGCATGAGATGGATGAGGAGGAAGAGGATTATGAGTCGTCTGCCAAGCTGCTGGGCATGTCCTTTATGAACAGAAGCTCAGGGCTTCGGAACAGTGCAACCGGCTACAGGCAGAGCTCAGATGGGACTTGTTCAGTACCCTCTGCAAGGACCATGCTGGTCTGTGCTTTTGTCATTTTGCTTGCCATTTCTGTAATAATGGTGATTTATCTACTGCCCAGATGTACCTTTACCAAAGAAGGCTGCCATAAGAAAAACCAATCAATGGGGCTAATTCAGCCAGTTGCAACCAATGGGAAGTTGTTTCCATGGGCGCAAGTCAGGCTTCCCACTGCCATTATGCCTCTGCACTATGAACTTAACCTGCACCCAAACCTAACCACAATGACATTCAAGGGTTCTGTGACGATTTCGCTTCAGGCTCTTCAGGCCACATGGAATATCATTCTTCACAGCACAGGCCATAACATCTCAAGAGTGACCTTTATGTCAGCAGTTTCAAGCCAAGAAAAAGAAGTTGAAGTTCTGGAATATCCATTTCATGAACAAATTGCCATTGTTGCCCCGGAAGCTCTTCTTAAGGGGCACAATTATACCTTGAAGATAGAGTACTCGGCAAATATATCCAGTTCTTACTATGGGTTTTATGGTATCTCTTACACAGATGAAAATAAGAGGAAAAAGTACGTAGCCCTCTTAAATAATTCTGTTTCTTTGCTCTGTGAGACTTCTGCAATATGGATTCCTTTGCCAACCCCAGAGACAGTAACTACAGTTCTTTAACATTTAGGATGTTATGTGTGAAAGAGTAGAATGGAGATTTGGAAAAATGTGCTTTTTCTTTCTTAGTCAAAACCTTGAACATATATATCGTGGTGGGGTTGGGGGCATGCTAATGGAAGGAAATGGATAAAGATTATACCTATTACAGTCTTTATCACAGAACATAGATTATTTTGAGTTTTTTATATATGACTAGAGGCCCGGTGCTCCTCAGCCCAGCCTGCACTGGGATCGGGCCTAAACTAACAGTCGGACATCTTCTCACAAGCCTGGAGCACTGGCTCCTAATTTCTCACCTGCCTGCCTGCCTGGTCGCCCCTAACTGCCCCTGCTGCCGGCCTGATTGCCCCTCACTGCCTCCCCTGCTGGCCTGGTCGCCCCCTACTGTCTCCCCCCCACCCCCCTGTTGGCCTGGTCGTCCCTCACAGCCCCCCTGCTGGCCTGGTTGTCCCACACAGCCTGCTGTTCAGTCGTTTGGTCATCCCTCACTAACCTCGCTGCCAGCCTGGTCGCCCCATGCAGTCTGCTTGTTCAGTCATTTGGTCATCCCTCACTAACCCCCCCCCCCCGCCCCCCCGACAGCCTGGTCGCCCCACATAGCCTGCTTATTCAGTCATTTGGTCATCCCTCACTAACCCCCTTGCCGGCCTGGTCATATGCAGCCATCTTCTGAGGGCGTGAGGGTTAATTTGCATATCACCTCTTTATTATATGGGATAAGATGAACCTAGTTTTCTGTCGCCTTACAGGATCTCTGTGGGAAGCAAAGTAAAGAAGAGTATGGATTATTCTTTAAGACCTATTTTCCTTATGTGTGAAACTTTTAGGAGGTGCTTAGTGATATGAGAAAGAGGGTATTAAGATGTGTGTAGTTACATATGTCATTTTTAGTGTCTTTAATCTTTGCTGTCTTTTTTTTTTTTAATGCCACTGGCTATTTTGAATTTGACAGAAATTTTTTCTTTTTAATCTAGGAGAGACTTAATTTTTTTTTTTTTTTAAAGTGACTGAAGCCTGGCCAGGTGTTGCTCAGTGGTTGAGCATCGACCTATGAATCAGGAGGTCACAGTTTGATTCCCGGTCAGCACACATGCCCAGTAGGGGGCATTCAGGAGGCAGCTGATCAATGATTCTCATCATTGATGTTTCTATCTCTCTCTCACTCTCCCTTCTTCTCTGAAATTAATGCACGTGTATGTATGTGTGTGTGTGTGTGTGTGTGTGTGTGTGTGTGTGTTTTAAAAGTGACTCAAAACATAAAAGTATTCAGCTCCCTATTTAGACCATGTATTTTGCACTTTAATCTTAGTATTGATAGCATGTAGCTTGAATTTCCAGAAAGATGCAGTGTACACTGCGTACAGGTTATTCTTAAAGTAGCAGTAATGTCAATTTTCTTATGTGCTCAAAGTCCTTGTTAGATCTGCTTCACTCAGCTGGAGCATTGTCTCATAATTTTTGTAAACCAGCATGTGAATTACTGATGCCATTTGGCTAATGTATGCTGGTATATTCAGAAAAATAGAAATGAATATTTAAAATCTATTTGAGAAAGTTTTTTGATCTTTCTTAAATGGGGAAAGAGACAAAAGCAGGATCTGTAGCCCTATTCTGATAAGTAATTCTTCTCTTTTTATGTAATGCCTTTAAAATAAATGGCATGCTGGCTCTTCATGGGATCTGACATTAAAAGCAAATTTATAATTGCAATGGTAGCTCGGGCTTCTTTGCTTTATTTCTCCTTCCGTAATCTCTATCATTCTAGGACTTGTAGGATATACATTAAAAAGGTGTTCTTAGTGTGCAAACAAACCTGTGAGGCAAATCTTTTATCATCTCTTCCAAGCAGATTATTGCCCTTGCAGTAGGAATCCTATAGTGCCTGCTATTTTATAATGAGAGGGAAAATGTTACGTGGCAGGATAAGATGATTTGTGGTATGGTCACTTGTTGACTCTTGCTATGGCTGGATTGAGGTGTGGAAAATGCTAGAAAAATGGAACAGTTCCCTAAAATTAAGAAATAGAGTATTAAAAATAGTATTTTAAGATCTTAAATTAGTCTGTGAAACTCTGCTGTTACAAAAAATATATAAATTGATTAACCTACTTGGTTAGATAAAATGAGTGCCCCACAAGAATGCATATCTTGATGCAAAATAAAAGTTTAGCAGATTATTTATACCTTTGAAGATATCTGAAGACTATAATTCAAAGCAATTTTTGGGTCTTTTTCCCACTTTTAATTTTGCATAGTTCTATTACAGAAGTTTTTTGTACTTTTTATCCCCTCTGAGGTTTAAGAATAACAAATATTTAAACAAGTAGGCAAAGTAATTAAGAGATATATTTCTTATTGATTGGAAAATCAGAGTATATGTAAATACCAAACATGTATTGACACTGCTTGTGGTAAAGGAAGCTTACCAGTGTCATCTAAGAGGTGAAAATGGCCAGTAAATCTAGAAGTTGTTGATGTTAGACTTAAGGTCTAGATAACAAACTGATGTTAAAGGAACTAGTAAACAAATTTAGGGTGGGGATATGTTTTATTTCTTTGTCTTTCAATCTGTCAGTGTCTTTTTCTTAAACTCTTGAAACATCATCTTAACTGATCTCCTGGCTTCTAATCTTACCACACTTTCCTCTCTCCTTTTTCTCCCATCTTCTTCAGTGTTGTCAGACTCATCTTTCTAGAAATACAGATCTGATCATATTAGGATCCATTAGCAGTTCCTCATTTCTAACATGATTTAGTTCAAGATCTGGCCCTTGTTTTTTCACAGCCATAGTGAACTTCATGAGCACTTTCCTGAATTCCAACGATAACAATAGCCCATATTTACTGAAAACTGAAGTGCTAGAAGCTGTTCTAACATTTTATAAGTTTAGTTGTTTATCCTATTAAACCCATTAAGAGCAGGATAGCAATATTTTATTTATTTTATGGATGAGGAGGCAGAGGCACATAGAGTAAGTCATTTAACAATTTATGGCTAGCAAGTAGCAGAGGGGAAACTCAAACCCAAGGCCATTTTAACTCAGAGACCACATTAATATTGTTATTATTATTATTATTATTATTTTAATTGACCTCAGAGAAAGAGAGAGAGAGAAATATCAAAGATGAGAGAGAATCATCAATTAGCTGCTTCCTGCAGGCTCCCTACTGGGGACTGCACCTGCAACCCAGGCATGTACCTTGACCAGGAATCGAAATGTGACCTCCTGGTTCATGGGTCAATGCTCAACCACTGAGCAACACTGGCTGGGCTGAGGCCACATTCTTAACCACTGTGTTGTACTGCCTCTCTAGTTCACACTCCTTTCCTTTATCCATTGTTATCCCCAGTGCTTTGAGTTCTCTTACCTGACCCCCAGCTAATTCATAATTGTCTTCAGCACTATTTATAGGTAGTACTCAAACTACAACTAGTATTTCTGAAAGCAAATGCAGTCACTAATACAAAAAAAATAAGTTTCATGGTACTTAACATAAGTAAGATAGATTATAAGTATCATCAAGCAGCAGCCTTCTCAAAGGGACTTTTTTTTTTTGCTGCAAAAAGCTTTATTGTTTCATTTGGTCCAATGCACGGGAGAGGGCTCCAGGGTGGTTAAAAGAATGCCTAGTTGTTTCAGGAAGAGGCTCAGGTAAAAGCCAGAGATACCAGGGGGATGCAGGGGGCGGGGGGGGTGGGGGGGGGGGGCTCTGAAAGGTTTCTGGGCTCCAAAGGCTCCTAGTCATGCTTGAGGGTGAGCCTTTCGAAGAGATACTCGCCCAGCCCAGCCTGGGGGCCGGCCAGCCTGCGGATGTTAGTCAGGTGGTCACCCATCTTCTTGATGAGTTTCACCTCCTCATCCAGGAAGTGGTTCTCCAGGAAGTCGCAGACATGAGGGTCTGCACGGGGAGAAGCCAGGGCATGCAGCTCCAAAAGGGCCTGGTTCAGGCTCTTCTCCAAGGCCAGGGCGGCTTCCATGACGTCCTGAGTTTTGGCCCAGTCATCCTGGGAAGGTTTCTGCACATCCTGGAAGAGAATGCGGCCGCCTCGCTTGTTTTGCAACTTTAAGAAATGCTCTGTGCCCTCATGCTTCTTCTCCGCCAACTCGCGGAAGAAGTGGCCCACATCCTCCAGAGCCACATCGTCGCGGTCGAAATAGTAGCCCAGAGAGAGGTAGGTGTAGGAGGCCCGCAGATGCAGGTTGGCCAGGCTGTTGACCGCAGCCTCCACATCGGTGGAATAATTCTGACGAATTTGGGAGCTCATGGCTGTTCAGCAATGAGGAGTTAAGGTAGAAAAAAAAACCCGGTGTGTTGGCTGGTCCCGGAAGTGGTTCTGAAGGTGGTGACTGGATGAGACGCAGGAGAGTGGCCGGAGGCTGGAAGAACGGTGTCCCTGGGTCTGTTCTGTCCAAACACTGTTGAAGCAAGAGACAGATCTGGGATCTCCGAGTGCGCTGCCTCAAAGGGACTTTTATGTGAAATAGTTATTATTACATCTCTTTTAACAATAATTTAAGATTTTGTCTTAGCATATTATGATCCAAGTTTTATCCAAAGTGATGGTCAAATAGACTCTCTTACATGAATAGTATGGCTATCATCAAACAAATATTATGGCTATTATCAAACTTTATACCCCTCGTGGCCTTCCTCCAAAATCTTTTGTTAACTGGGTAAGAATTTAGGAGTGGGATGAAGAAATGTAATGTTAGAAATGTAATATATTTAAATGGTTTCATTTAAGTTGATTGTTATCTTTTTTATAGTTTACCCAATAGAAACAATTATTTGGGCAAACCCTTAACAGAAAGTACAATAATTTTAACTGTAAAAGAAGAGTTATCTAGCATTTATAATAAATATCTATGTAGGACTTTATTGCATATCAATAGTTTTTATTACAAAAAGTTTTATTTGATTCTAAAAAAAACCCCTAGGTGTTTGTCTGGGGATCCTATCTCAGTTCTAAATTTGATAAATAAGGAAATTGAGACCTAAGTCATTGATTTGCCTGATGTCAGAGGGGTGGTACATTAAAGAGTTTATATCTTCTAACTACAAATTCCACACTCTTCTACTTATCTTTTAAAAGTGGAAATTTAGCCCTAAGCAAGTGAGGCTATTATGTCTAAAGTGGCAGTTGTATACGTACCCTAATAACTGGTTCCTGAAATATGCACACCAGGGCCACACTTGCCCTGATTATTCTACAGCCATGTTTGGATGATTTCCCAAATGTTTTATTCCTCTGCTTAATTGGAAACTTGCATTTCTCTTTTTCAAGTTTTTCTTTTAAACTTGCTTTACTCCCAATCTTTAGATGAGTCAAATTCTCAAGTGCTGTTGCTGTGTTCTAAGAGGAAGAGGAAAATGTTAATTCATTTCTGAAGAGAGTAAAGAAAACAAACATACTATAGGACAACTGGGTTTTTTTCAGTCTTCCTGAAAGTGCAAGTTGCAAGTTTAAGGTTTAGCATTGTGAAGCCAGAGTCTTTACAGATGAGTAATAGTAATTAATGATCACCCTTCATACTGATTTTCCATCAGAAGCCTTCTTATGATCTCAGTGGCCATCTCTAGCCCATTGGACAGCCATCCTTTTTTTTATTTAGTATTTTTATTTATTTGAGAGAGGAAGAGAGAGAGAGAGAGAGGGAGAAAGGGGGAGAGAGAGAGAGAGAGAAAGAAA
This sequence comes from Corynorhinus townsendii, assembly GCA_026230045.1. NCBI lineage: Eukaryota > Metazoa > Chordata > Mammalia > Chiroptera > Vespertilionidae > Corynorhinus > Corynorhinus townsendii. The sequence goes on from JAPDVU010000012.1 coordinate 30,019,487, forward strand.
CAAACAGCAATGATGAGAGAGAATCATTGACCGGCTGCCACCTGCATTGCATTTTCCACACTGGGGATCGAGCCCACAACCCAGGCCATATGCCCTGACTGGTAATCAAACCGTGACCTCTTGGTTCATAGGTCAACACTCAACCATTGAGCCTTGCTGGCCGGGCAGGACAGCCATCTTTAGTCCCTGAACATATACTGCTCTTCCATTGTGCTTCCCATTCTTTCCAGATTGTACTTTCTTCCCTTCTCTACCTTTTCAAATATTTCTCACATTTTAAATGCCCTCTTCAGATTTTGTCACCAGTTTCCTTACAATGTCTCACCTGCTAGTCAGAATCTGTTCCCTACCCTTTGTTTCCAGTGCTTTGTTTTCACTGTTATGACATGATTTGCAGCCTGACAAGTTTTTGTTCATCATATAACCTCTGCCCCTCCCAGTTGATTGTGGATCATTTAATAAGTAGGATTGTACAATGTTTATCTTAGTATCCCTAGTACTTGGCAAGGTACCTTGAATAAGTACTTGCTCAATAACTATTGGATGAATTTGCATTTGTTTTAGGTACTTTGCAGCGACTCAATTTGAACCCCTGGCGGCAAGATCTGCTTTTCCTTGTTTTGATGAGCCAGCATTTAAAGCCACTTATACCATCAAGATCATAAGAGAGGAGAACTACACTGCTTTATCAAATATGCCTAAGGTACTGTTCTGGTTCTTGATTATAAAATTTTTGAGTGGATCTCTTTCTTTGCTGAGAAGACTTGAATTCCTCTTTATCATATTGTTGAGAATGATTGAAACCTCATACATTCTTATTATTTCTTAAAATATATACATAAAAATTAAAATAAATGTTGGAATCAACTGAGAAATCAGCCCGATGAGCACTTGAGGAAAGAGAAAGACCTGCTGGGTATGGAATGTATGGGCAGGAAATGTGAAGTGTGGACTATGTACTAACGATGTACAAAATGATTAATACTGTGAACTTAAGATCAGAGTGATTGATATTTTCTGAGATATGGTATATTTGCTATTCTAAACAATGATATTTGATAGTGTTGAATCATGATTGACCTGGATGTTTTATTAGTTATTTAAAAGTCCGTATTGTAACGTGGAGGTTTAACAAAAACACAAAGAACTTTCTTGTATGCAAGCTCTGCATGGGAGGCAATGAGGTTAAAACTAAGCAGAATTGTTTTTATGTCAAATAGAATGTAGGGGTCCTTTTGTTGACACCTGAGGGGCTGTGTGAAGCCCATGAGAGTAGTGGAGAGGAACAGTCACATTCAACAAACCTTGGACTGAGCCTTAGTAGGCCAGAGAGGACATGATCTGTCCTTCAACCGGGAAGTTACTTCAACAACTCCACTCCCAGACATAACTCTTTACCTTAATCTTTCTCTGAAAGTGGTGGAATGCCTGCTTGCCTAGTATTCCAAAACATATTGCAATTCATGATCAGAAAATCCTATAAGATTGTCTTCATTCCCTCATCTTGTGGCTTCTACAGACTTCTCTAATAATTTTGATCCCACTAAACCTCCTTGGGGTCATCACATCGTACTTTCTGAAGCCATTTTGATGTCAGAGGATTAGGGCCAGACTTCTCAGACACAGGTGGGAATGAGGCTCTTGGGATGCTACTGAAAGAAGCATTTTCAGAAGCCTCCATGGGAGGATGGGATGTGGAAGATTTTATTGGCGTGGAGTAACATTTCTCTGGTTCCAATGTCCCATTTCCCCCAAGCCAGTCCTGAAAAGAGGGCAACTGAGAGTTCAGCAAAGCCAGAAACAAGGTCAGTGTCCAAAGTTTCTGTTCCATATTGCAGCCAGGTGAGGTTCAGCATTCCAGCCAGATTAAAGTCTATTAGTCCATGTGTGAAGGCCAACATGGCCATGCACCTTGCAAGCACAGGAGAGCGCAGCCCCCTGCAGCAGAAGTCCCAGGAGGGCCCTGGACCCTAGAGAGTTAACTTCCTTTGTTTGGAAGTTTATTATTTAGATTTTGCTTGATTGAAGTGGTCACACCCATTCTGGCCAATTACCTGTTTCCAGGCGTGATTGATGGGCAGGAACTTTCCCGTATCTCTCAGACCTTAATGGGCATGTGTCTAAATTGCTTTTGTCTACCAGTGGTCGGCAAACCTAGAAGCCGCGGTTTGCCACTCTGTTGACTAATGAGTTTGCCGACCACTGGTCTAGACCCTTCCCCCATCCGTCAGCAGGGAACAGACTTAAAGTGTTCAATGCAGCTTTTTGGCAAAGCTGAATAAATGGTATGCCTGTATCTAGTCTTCCCTTTCACTCCTTTCCTGTTCAATTATAACCAGGTTATTACAATGGCATCAGTTTGCAGTGATATCCCAGCTTTAGCTCCTTCTTTAATGAGTTTATTTGTAGCAGTAGAGAGGAGCATGCTAGATCATAAAGAAGGATTTTGGTTTTAATGTTGTTGTTAATTTTTTTTTATTGATTAAGGTATTACATATGTGTCCATATCCCTCCATTGCCCCCACCCCACTCCTGTACATGCCCTCACCCCTCCCACCCCCACTATCTCTGTCCATTGGTTATGCTTATATGCATGCATTCAAGTCCTTCGTTGATCTCTCCCCCTTACCCCTACTCTCCCTACCTTCCCTCTTAGGTTTGAGCATCTGATCGATGCTTCTCTGTCTCTGGATCTGATTTTGTTCATCAGTTTATGTTGTTCATTATAATCCGCAAATGAGTGAGATCATGTGATATTTATCTTTCTCTGACTGACTTATTTCACTTAGCATTGATGTTGTTTTAAAGGGGAGAAACAGAGCCAATGTTACTTATTATCTCTAACTTACAATTTTTTAAAGCCATCTTTTGAGACTAAAAACTCCTTAAGGATTTTCATTGTAATTAATATATCCTCATGATGAAGGATGGTAGAACAGACTGAGACTAAGGGCCATTGGTTTAGAAACCAGTCCTGACAGATTAAAATATGCCAACATCTTTGCTATTTATGTCCTATTTGAATTTTCAGTTTCTCAGTTTATTTGTCACTGTCATTTATTCCCATAGTTATAGAACTGTCATCTTTTCCCCTTTGCTTGTAGAAGTCATCGGTCACCATGAAAGATGGACTTGTTCAGGATGAATATTTTGAAAGCGTGAAGATGAGCACTTACCTGGTTGCTTTCATTGTGGGGGAGATGAAGAATCTGAGTCAGGACATAAATGGAACCCTGGTATGTTGTTATGGTATTGGTCTTGAAAGAGGTTGAGAGGAATTCTTTAATTATTTTTGGTAACTGCTTTATGGAGGATAACAAGGTTTTGGATCACAACTCTGACATCTTACAATTCAGAATTGTTACTTTTTGCATAGTTGTTTACTGTTATCAATTGAATACCTGAAAGTCAATAATTTTCAAATTTCTTTTAATTTTACTTTTACAAGTAAATCCCAGTAAGACAATATACAGGGTGGGCAAAAGTAGGTTTATAGTTGTTCATATGGTAAATATTACAATAATTAATAAATAATTATACAAGACTAAACTATATGTTTCGCATACTCACACTGTATGTATAATAAAGCTTCTAGAACTGTGTTGTACACTATGGTGGTTACTAGCTTAATGTGACTATGTAGATTTAAATTAAAATTAGACGATAGTTTGGTGGCTGAATAAGATGTTCTTCATTTATGCCCACCCCTTTGCCCCAACAACAATTTGACATCCATCCATGGAAAAAATGCCTTTGTGGAAGCTGTGGGTCCCAGCACCATATGCCGTGGGACCTGGAGAAGTCTTGCCTACCTATGCATCAGCTATTAAGCATACAAACCTTGGTCCTGCTTGTGGACCCTGTAGTGGCCTGTGAAATGGTTCCAGCTTCCTGGGCCGTAGTTTGGGAGCATTTAAAAACTGTCTTAGACCAGTGATTTTAAACCTTTTTCATCTCATGGAACGTATAAAATAATTACTAAAATTCTGTGGCACACCAAAAAATATATTTTTGTCAACCTGACAAAAAATAGGTATAATTTTTATTTATTCACACTGGACAGCTATTGTTGTTTTGTCTGTTGTCATTTTTTTTTATTTGGCAATCTAAGGGAAAAGAGGTCAGTGCCCCTGACTAAATAGTCCGATGTTGCATGTTTTAAAAATTCCTGTAGAACACCAGTTGAAAGTCACTGTCTTAGACAGTTGCTCTTGGACAAGAGAGCCTTTGTGGAAGTCCAGATTTCCAGCAGAAAAGTTCTAGCATACTATTGGAGGGGAAAAAAAGTATGAGTTTGGATGCATGGGAGAGGTCAATTAGTAAAGACTGGAAGAGTTGACTGCTATTTCAATATGAAGACAGCTACACAAAACATCAAGGGACATGAAAAATCAAAGAAATGTGACACTTCCAAAGCACAAAAATCTTCCAGTAACTGATCCCCAAGCCATGGATATCCATGATTTACCCAATAAAGATACCAAAATAGCTGTTGTAAGAAAACTTAATGAGCTATAAGAAAACAGAAAAACAATTCACTGAAATCAGGAAACAACACACAAACAAAATGAAAAGCTATAAAAATAAATTAGAACTAATAAAAAAGAACCAGTTAGAAATTCTAGAGCAGGAGAATATAATGAGTGAAATGAAAAATGCAATAGAGAGCATGAATGGCAGAATGGATAAAGTAGAAGAAAGAAGATAGGAAAATTTGATATCTAGTCAGAGGAGAAAAAAGAAAAAAGCAGGAACAAAGGTGAAGAAAGCCTTTGTGCTTCATGGAACCATCAAATGAAAGGATTTGCAAATTATTGGATTTTCAGAAGAAGAATAGAGGGAGAAGGGGGCAGAAAGATTATTTAAAGGAATAATGGCTGAAAGCTTCCCAAAACGAGGGATTTGGATATCCAAGTTCACGAAACTCATAGATTACAAAAAAAAAACTCAGTTTAAAGACAAGACACATTTTAATAAAACCACTAAAAATAAAAAAAAAACTTAAAAGCAGAAAATTATTAAAAAAAATCCTTGTAATTTACAAGGAAATCTCCATAAGTTTATCAGTGGGTTTCTCAACAGAAACATTAGAGGTCAGGAGAGAGTCATATTATCTGTTCAAAGTGCTAAAATAATAAAACTGCCAATTAAGAATACTCTTTCCAGCAAGTTATCATTCAGAAATGGAGATAAAGACTTTCCCAGATAAGCAAAAGTTGAGAGAGCCCATTAGACTTACCTTACAAGAAATGCTAAAAGGAGTGCTTCCAGCTGAAATGTAAGGATGCTAATTAGTAACATGAAAATGTATAACTCATTAATAAAGTTAAGTATATAGTCAAATTAGAATACTCTAATACTGTAATATGTTATATGGTATATGCACCCTATGGGATGCATAAAAAGGAGTTCTAAGAGGGAAGTTTGGAGTGATAAATGCCTACATTAAGATAAAAAATCTCAAATGAATAGTCTGACTTTACACCACAAGGAACTAGAAAAAGAAGAATAAACTAAACCCAATGTTAGCAGAAGGGAGGAAAGAAGGATTGGAGCAGAATTCAGTGAAATAGATACTGGGAAAAACAAAGAATGGATAAAGAAGATGTGGTATTTATGTACTATGAAATACTACTCAGCCATGAGAAAGGAGGAAATCCTTCCATTTATAACAACATGGATGGACCTTGAAAGCTAAATGACATAAATCAGAAAGAGAAAGACAAATACTGTATGTCACTTATATGGGGAATCTCATAAAGCTAGATTCAGAAACAGAGAGTAGAATGCTGGTTGCCAGGGGCTAAGGGGTGGGGGGAATGGGGAAATGTTGGTCAAAGGGTTCACACTTGCAATTACAAAATGAGTAAGTTCTGAGGATTTAATGTGCAGCATGGTTATTGTAGTTACAATACTGTATTATATACATTAAAGTTTCTAAGAGAGTAGGTATTAAATGTTCTCACCACAAAAAAAGAAGTGGTAATGAGGTGAGGTGATGGAGGTGTTAAACTAATTCTACTGTGGTCATCATCATTTACAATATGTAAGTGTATCAAATCAACACTTTGTACACCTTAAAGTTACACAGTGTTGTTTGTTAATTATATCATTGCAGCTGAAAATGAATTAAATTTAAAATTCACTTCCTCAATTAGTAGCCACATTTTTTAAAAAATATATTTTATTGATTTTTTTATAGAGAGGAAGGGAGAGAGGGATAGAGAGTTAGAAACATCGATGAGAGAGAAACATCTATCAGCTGCCTCCTGCACACTCCCTACTGGGGATGTGCCCGCAACCAAGGTACATGCCCTTGACCAGAATCGAACCTGGGACCCTTCAGTCTGCAGGCCAACGCTCTATCCACTGAGCCAAACCAGTCAGGGCAGTAGCCACATTTTTAGTATGGGGCTAGTGGCTACCATATTGGTATATCACCAATACTGAATATTTCTATAAATGCAGAAAATTTTATTAGACAGCCAGTGCTAAATCTAGGACATTGTTCAGACTTAAAAGATAGCATAAAAATGTAGTCTGAAGGAATACTCCAGGTTGTGATTGGAGTAATGAGTAAAATTGTTTAAGGGTCTTGTGTATTTGTAATTCAACAAAATTAATTATTCTAATTAGGCTTCTATTTGTCATTAATGATTGTCTGTAAATGAATTTTCTGCATTAATTTTATAGTAGAGACCTAATAAAGCTGACAGAATAGAAGAAAAAGGTCCTTTAAAGCTAATGATGATTATTCTTCATGATAGAAATGTTTTTGATCCCTACCAAGGAATATTGTCTACTTTTGAACACATTCAATTGGATTGGGTTTCCTTTCTAAACTAAAGAGTTTATTTTACTCAGTGTTCTTGGATCATATTATTTTGCTAATTTTATAATAAAAGAAGTATATTATTTTATATTCCTTCTGTTATAAAAGATTATCATGTCTACCACCTAACTTAGAATATAAGGACAGATATAAGGATTATCTGGCTGTTTATTAGCAATAACATGGTATGCCTTTATGCTCAATGTTAAAGAATGGAGAATTATTCAAGAAGTAAAGTGAGTGTTAAGGGTAAGTGTAGACTGTATATTGAGTAAGTGTTCAATATGATTTACTCACCTTTGGGTTGAAAGAGTTTTTGTCAAGTCTAAACCAAATAATTTTTCAGAATCCATTTCAAAAGGATATTAAGACTGTTTTTAATCTGGAAAAAAAAAAGAATTCCTCTTTAAGTGTTACAGTACAAATCAAATCTAGTCCTCGATTTAGATGTTGCAGCCTTGATAAAACCTAAAAGGCTTAGTCTACAATGTCAGGTTTGCTTCTTCATGACCCAGCGGAGTACCAAACCATCCTCTCTCCTTGAAGCTTTTCCACAGCTGGGCTCAGTCATTCCCTCTGATCTCTCATGGCACTTTAGTTATGTCTCTGTTGCAGTTCCTGTCACACTCTTTGTTATAAAACCCCTGCACTTTTTATTGTATTCCAAAATGTATGCATGCTTGGCTTCTTTTCCCTCTGTCTCCTCCTCCCCCCCTCCCCTCCCTACTTTTTCTCCTTCCTCCTGCCCTCCTTCCCTCCTTCTCTCCCTCCCTCCCTCGCATCTGTTCCCTAATCCATTCCTTTTTCTTTCTGCTGCTGTATTGGCTTTTTACTGCTTCAAATTCATCTGATATTCAAGGTCCTCTTATAAATTAGACTATATTTCTAATTGCTCCAGTGTGAATTCTTCAAATTTTATACATCATTCTGATAGGTAGGTAGGTAGATAGGTAGGTAGGTAGGTAGGTAGGTAGGTAGGTAGGTAGGTAGATAGATAGATAGATAGATAGATAGATAGATAGATAGATAGATAGAATTGAGAAACTTTTTTTTGCTTTTTATCTACATGTTAGGAAGCAACATGGTTCATCATGGAATGTGGAGTCTACCTGGGTTCAAATCTCTCTTCTACAGTTTACTAGCTGTGTGCCCCTGACAGGCTGCTCTGTGATTCTCTCTAAACCTCACCGTCCACAACTCTAGTACTCTATTGCCTGACTAACCTGTTCTCTCAAGGATTACATTTTTTAAATTCCTATAAAATGTTCAGTACCTCGCAGATAGTAATACACACACGCACGCATGTGCATGGAAAGTACAGTCTCTTTTTTTTTGCATATGCAAATATCATGAATTTTTGTATGTCTGTAAATATGAATAACCTTTATTATTTTTAATGCTACCCAGTAGTAAATGTGTTTTGAAAAATTTAATATACAAATAAACATTTTTTATTAATTTTATATATTTTTTAGTGGGAAATGGAGAAGAATCTAACATGCATGGAGTTATACGTTTTATTTTCGAAATCTAATGATGGGGAGGCATTAGCCCCATGTTGCTGATGAAGAAATGGTGTCTCAGAGAAATTTAGTAGTTCACCCAAAATTACATAGCTAGTAAGTGATAGTCAGAATTGTACTGTCTACCACAGTATGCTGCTTCTTACACCAAATGACTTAAGTAACTTCTGTAGGTATGGTGGCCAGAAATTCAGACTTGGAGTCTACCAAAGGAGTTTTGTTATGTTAAAATGTGCCAGTGTCTAGGATGGTTTCTGTTTTGTAATATTTGACATTAGGCCTATTTCACAAGATACAGGAATAAGGCAGTAGGGCTTTGCTTACTAATCAGTCTTACCAAACAACTAAAAATGTCAGAGTTGGCTGTAGATTTTAAATATATCATTTTCAGTGATAGAGACTAGTATGTTGTCAAAGGCCTAGGGAAAGAGAAACATTTGTTTTATTATTTCTGTCCATTCTCCAGTGTTCTTTGAACCTTTTCCTGACTTCAGGAATGCCAGAATTACATAGCATATTCCAGGACAGTTTTAAAATACACTGCTTTTATCTGTTAGTCTTGAGGTTTTTGTTTTATTTTTTCCCATTGCCTGACTTTGTTTCTACCATAGGCAGTTCTAATTAGTAGAATCAGAATTCAGTGGTGGTTAGTCAGATGTAGACTATTTAACATTTGAAAAGAATCTTCAACAGCATTATCCATATGAAGTTATAATTTTAATTTATTCATATTCACTCAGGAACATGGCTTAGTTCCAAATTTCTGCTAAAGCATTCCTACCTCAAGTATCTCTCCACCAGCCAGGGACATTGTTTATAATTTATATCATTCTCCTGAAGTCCCATCTAATTAGTTATTCTGGATAGACTTGATACTGTTTTTATTGTGTGGGTTTTTTGTTTTTGTTTTTGTTTATTTTAGGAATATATGTTTTTTTATGTGTTCAGCTATCTGTTTAGGAAAGCTGGTATTCTTTTAGGAGCAGACTGTATTATTATCCTTTTGGGTGGGGAATGAGGTTTAGTTCTGGTTTTATTTTTGTTTTATCTATTTTTGCTTTTATTAAATTAAGGAACAAATTAAGTTAAACCTAGCAAATCTGTTACTCCTCAGTCTAAGAACACTTTGCTCTGAGTCTTTAGCTGTGTTGTTTAGAAATCTCCTAAAGGTCTTAGCAAGAAATCTTGCAAGAAAGGTTTTAAGTTGTTAAGTCTTAAGGCCTAAGCACCAGTTGAGTTCCGTTTAGCAGTATTTAGAGTGCTTTTACCAACACCAGAATGCTGGTCAACACTTTCTTTGTTAAACTAAATTGCCCTTTTTGTTTATCTTCTCGCTGCTTCTGTTGCTCCCAAAATAAGCTTGATCTTAGTTATAAGGACCAGATGATTTATCTCTATTGAGCACTCAAAGCACACATTCTTTTAAGGAAAAAGAAAAGAAGTAAAAATATACCAAAGTACCTTTTTTTCCTAATTACTGTATACCAGAAATAGGGCTAAGTGGATCTTTTGGTCAGAATTCAGTTTTATATAAACTTCCCTCCCCCGCTTTACTTTTCCTCTGAGGAAAGATGCTTTTCACGTACAGTGATGGAAGTGGCCAAATGGCTTGCCTGGCAAAAGGATGTTTGAAGAGGAATCTGGATGATATGGGTGATGTTTCTATTGGGATAGCATCTTCTAGATGATTGCATCAATTATAACATAAAATATGTATGTCTGGAAAGAACAGGCAGAGAGAATAAAGACATCTCAAATTCCAAGTGATCTTGGTACAATCATTTATAATAATACACTTTAAAAGAATATGTCAGGCTTTTTAATTTTTTTAGCAATAACACTTATTTCTTCAGAGGGGAAAGGATGCAGGAAGGGCACCTGTCAGCAGCATAAGCTTGAGTTCCCTTGGCAGGTGGTGACTGAATTCAATAAGCTGTGGTCACAGCCCTGTACTACGGGCTGGGGATGGTAGAGTGCTGGGCTGGTGAAGTACTCTTGGCCACATGCTGTGGGAGGTTACATTTCTTCCATAGTTACTTTAGAAAGCAACACATTTTTAATTGGCTAACTCTAGTTCTAGACACTTCATTCTTCCAGTAATTTGCCACAAATGTTCTAGTCACACATATTTTGCATATTTCTGATGGAATTCTATTCGTAGTAATGATAATAACTACTACTTATTGAACCTTTATATTGTGTCAGGTACTATTCTAAGTTCTATAAATGTATTAGCTCATTTAATCCTCACAGAAGCCCTGTGAGGGTTAGGAGCATTGAGTCACACAACTAGCAGAGACTTGAACCTGGCACTCTAACTACAGAGCCTGTACATTTGATGCCATGTGTCCTCCATGTTTCTGTGATTAATGCATGTGGTTCTATAGACTGAAGCCCCACATAAAGGGACTTATGGCTGAAATCTGTTTGACCTCTTAGAAACTGTTAACAGGTTTTCAGTCCTTTAATGGGAGACTAAAATTAATTTAAAATGAGAGTTCACCAAATGATAATGTCTCCATTTCCCACCTGCTGAAATCTTTATTTTGAGGTTTTTATTTTCTGCCATGTCTTGTCCATATTCCCTTTTCCAGGGGAGTATAGAGGTTTTTTTGTTTTTCCCCCCCAATCAATTAAAAAACAGTAAATATTGCTTTTAAAAGACCCATTGCTTTTAACATAATGGTTTACATTTTGTCTTTTGATACTTATTGAATAGTATGTTTACAGTTAGTCACATCTGTGTGTTTAACTTACGCACTTAGAAAAAGAGAGAAAGAATAACAATTTAAGTAATGTGGGTGATTGCATCTGCCATCCCCCTGAGCGAGCATGTGCCCTGGAGTGAATGGGGAATGGGGGCATGAATTTATCATCCCCTTAAGTTGGCTTTAGTTACTATGTGCCACTCATGGAGTGCTTCACTCTTCTGGGCGTGATTATTTTTTTATACAACTGGAAAAAAGCAAGCCCTCCCAAGGCTGGAAGGAAAACTGGCTGTGCCTTACTGAAAGAGAGTGTGTTGGTTTATAGTTTTTTTTCTAGGATAAGTTCAACAAATGTGCAATTTCTGCCTTATGTGTTTATTTTAGAACTAACTCCCTCTTAAGATGTGATTCCTCTGTGTGAGTGCTTGCCTGCTCGATGCCAGGCACTGTGATAGGTGTCAAAAGAATTAAAATTTGGTTTCGTCCTTTAAATAATTCACAATCTTGATAGCTCATAAGCAAGGGAGGGTAACTATAGGTAATGGGGAGGAAGAACAGATTATTGTAATATTAAATGGGCAAATGCTTATAAATTGCTGTAATCTGACCCAAAATAGTTTATTTTAGATGTTATGTTAACTTTTTAAAAAAGGAATTGTTAAGGTTTGTTTTTTTTAACATCATTGTATGCCTGGAAGTGATTTGCTAAACTCTGTGGGTGTTAAAAGAACTGTAAACAAGAATTTTTGTCCTGAAAAATCTTGCAACTCTGCAGTTTTGCATATGCCAATCTTGACAGTGCTCACCTGAATAAGTAATTATACCTGGCCTTATATCATGCATAATGTTTCCTTCTAGGTTTCTATATATTCTGTACCAGAAAAGATTGGTCAAGTTCACCATGCCTTGGAAACAACTGTGAAGCTTCTTGAGTTTTTTCAAAACTACTTTGAAATTCAATACCCACTTAAGAAATTGGGTAAGAATCAAACAGTGCCTCTGATTTTCGTTACGATTATAACCTAGAATCATTTTGCAAATGTTTTTTAAAAAGAGCTCTTGCCAAAGTTATTATAAAAGAAAACCAAGAAACACAGTTAATGACTTAAAAATTGTTTGTATTTAAGATCATTTAGATTTCATGAGTGTATCTGAATGTGGAGCTTCAAGTTTATGGGGCTATTACAAAGGTTCTGTGTAAGTGGGAATGCACTTAGGGCTTAGTCTGGAGTTTAACTGAGTCTAACTTCCTAATAAGTTCCTGATTCAGATAATAAAAATTGAGTAATGGACCTGGGCCGTGTGGCTCAGTGGTTGAGCTTTGACCTATGAACCAGGAGGTCACAGTTCAATTCCCGGGCAGGACATAGGCCCAGGTTGCAGGCTCGATCCCCAGTAGTGGGTGTGTAGGAGGCAGTGGATCAATGATTCTCTCTCATCATTGATGTTTCTATCTCTCTCTCCCTCTCCCTTCCTCTGAAATCAATAAAAACATATTTTCAAAAACTGAGTAATGGAAGCTCTGGAAAGCAAGAGCATTTCAGTGCTCTTCAGCATGGAGCTTGTTTTGGGTAGAAGAGAGTTGGCCCTGCCCATTGTGAAGGAATTCGGTATCTCTTCTTTTGCTAAGGAGCAGAGGAACAGTGACTCTATAGGGGTTTTATCAGGTTTTCATCAGCTGACCTAGTGGTGAGGAGCATATAGGGCTAGAGTAAGGAAGGTTCCATTTGTTAGGAGTATAAAATAAACTCTGCCTCTGGATCCACAGTGATAAAACAGTGGGTGAACTATTTTGATTTAACCAGGAAGTACCTTAAATGAGGGAAAGTTGTTTACTTTTCTCCTGTTATGTTCAGATTTGGTGGCTATTCCTGACTTTGAAGCAGGAGCAATGGAAAATTGGGGCCTGCTCACCTTCCGAGAAGAGACACTTCTGTATGATAATAATACTTCTTCAGCAGCTGACAGAAAACTGGTTACTAAAGTCATCGCTCATGAGCTGGCCCATCAGGTATTAGCATCCAAGGCTGTTTTATCTCATACCTGTGGTCTACTCTATATCCTAGAGTGTTAGAATAAGTTTAGAGGCCAATAATAATTTAGCTGTTTATTGTAGTATTGTTTTCATAATAAAATGGTGCTTTTTAACACAAACAATTTCAGATGAAAATGCCATCTATTGTTTGTATAGGACTTTACAGTTTATAAAACATGGTCACATGTATGATCTAACTGCTGTAGGGCAGGTGAAAATCCCATTTACATATGTGCTCAGTCACACAGCTAATGAGTGGCAGCACTAGGTCCTAAAGAAGCACTATCTCATCAAGAGCTCTCTCTTTTCCCCATAACACACAGCTGTTTGCCACTGACAAATGCCAGCTGCTCAGTATAGCTTTGTGGGGAAAAATCTTTTTCCTAAGTTGCACTCTCACAACACTTGAACTATAGTTGTCATCACTAGATTTATTTTTTTTTCTCTCCTGCTAGAACTGGATTTTTAAAATTAATTTGAAAGAGGAAGGGCACTCTTTGTATGCCATGGAGAAAAAGAAAATTATACGGGTAACTGAACCTCCCTCTGTCTTCCCCAACACCTGCCTGTCTTTCTTGTATCCTTGATGAGGTGCTTCTCAGTGTTAGGTATGCTTTAGGGGTGTCTTAATGTGGGGGGATATGGAAGAATAGTAGAACATGCGCTGGGCTGTTTACTCCCTGTCTCAAACTCAGCCTGAGCACATCTGTGTAGCCCTTCTGAAGACTTCATAACAAGCAGGCATATGAAGCGTATACTTACTATTAGAGTGTAGGCCTGTAGACAAGGTGTCTTTTAAGGGCATTCCTCTAGATCTGTTATTTCTGGGGCTTCCCACCACTATTTCTGGGGCCTCCCAATTTCTGGGGAGTATTTCTCTGTTACTTCATCTTTAGGACTTACAAATCATCTTTGTCTAAAACAGGTTTTAAGATATCTTTGAAATACATATTCTAGTCATTCAAAAGTGTTTTGTTTCAGAATCTAGTAAACTTACTGTTTTACGGCTGGTTTGAGTCAAGCCCTAGGCCACACTGACTATTGCATGCCTATCACCACACTTTATTTCAGGCATCTTTTGAGACATTTTTTAAAAAGAGTCTTTCATTTTTTCCTTCTTACTTACTCATAGAAGAACACATTTAAGATCTTTCTGATTTCATTTCTTTATATGCATACCAACTTGCCTGAGGAATGTTGTTTGAATTCTGTTTTGAATCGTGTAAATACTGTCCTTAACTTGGGTAACTGAGGAGAAATGTGAAGTATGGACTCTCTAAATTTAGGAAATTGTCATACAGAAATTTACTTTTTAGTTGTCATGGATGGTTGTAGATACAACAGAAAAGAATCTTACTAACTTGATATTAGAAAGTAGAAGAATTTCATTATGTAGGAAATCTCATTTTTAATGAGGTGTCTAAAAACTGTTTTTTTAACCTAATATTTAACGTGATAAATTGAAAAATATGCTAATTGCATGTCTTGCTTGTTTTCTCATTCAATTAAGGTAAAATGTTAAAAATTTTATTTTACTTTTAGAGTAAATTTACACAGCTTTTGTAAGTCTTTAATTTGAATATAGTTTATTTTAACTATAATGACTTCATTTTTGTGTAATTATAATCTAGTTATAGGTGATAAACCTAACAATTCAATTATTAGAACATTCTTGAGAATGTAACTATTGTGTTGGTTAGTAATTTGTTTTTCCCCACAGTGGTTTGGTAATCTGGTAACGATGCAGTGGTGGAACGATCTATGGCTAAATGAAGGTTTGGCTACTTTCATGGAGTATTTCTCTTTGGAAAAAATATTCAAAAAGCTCTCCAGTGTAAGTATAGTGTTATTTTGTTGTTTTGTTTTTGTTTTTTGCCTACTATGAATGCTAAGGGAGGAAAGACTCAAATCATATTCGCCATGTATTTTCTATGCATTTGCAGAAATGAAACTATTTCTAGAAAGAAACAATAAAATTGGCCTCTTTTACTTATATCTGTACCTCTTGAGATCTGACAATGAAAATTATGCTTTTATTTACTGACATTTCATTGAAAGCTGAAAGTATGTGAAATTATTTTACATTTTGTTATTAGGATAAACCTTTAAAATTTTCTTGCTACATTTTATTTTCAAAAGTTGTGATTCTTCTGCTTGAAGGAATTTAGATATAATTGAAAGGCCTCTTTTGCAAAACAAAACATTTTATCTTGTGCATAAAGAAAGAAAAAAAATTAAGATTATTTTGTAGAAATACTGTCTGTTATCACTCTGATCATACTTATAACAGTGATACATAAGTTGATACAGAAAAATAATTTTCCCTTTTTAGATACAAACCATATTTTGTTCCTTTTTCAAAGACTTGGAACACTATTTTGTTATAGAAAGCATAATAATGCCACCACTTTATTAGACTCTCTGGAGATGTTTCCCATCCTTAGAAATATTTGGGCACACTAGACTATGATATGACAGTTATTGCCAAATAATTCAAGCAACAGGTGGGGAAGTATAAAGATCCCTTTCAACCCTAAAATTATGTGACTTTCTATTAAACTTCTGGCTATATGACCCAAGACTTCTTTAAAATAGGAATATTCTTAGAGCTTTCAATGTGAAATTTTTGTGTAGGACCTAATCAAAAATTTCAAATGGCACAGAATGAACTCCTCTTTAGTTAGAAGACTAAACAAGATACTTTAAATCTGTGTATGCTCCTTAATTAAGCAGTGAGATTCACAGTTTCACCACTTGGTGGTGCCCAGAATGTTTAAAAGCTTCTAATATATATTCCAATCTAGGGGAGCTCATCTCCTGAGATCTCAAAGAATTCTTTCTGTTTAAGAGTTATATTTTATTTCAAATGAACCTCAGTTAAAGGAAATATATATTACCTTAACAGAAAAGCTAGACTGTATATAATAAATCGGCTTAAGGATGACTTTTTAATTTCAGATTTTTATTTTTGTTTTTTAATTTTAGATTTTATTTTTTAAATATACACTAAACTTTTTATACTATTCATCTTGAATATCAGGATTTGGCATTTTGTTGCTTTAGTAATAGAATCTTAATTCATCCTTATACTGTTGTTGCTTAGGAAACACTTTTTCATGTGGCCAGGAGGTTATAATTTTATTTTTAAATTTAAATAATATGCATGAATATCACACTTCTTATATTCTGCAAAAGCTTATGTTCTGAAGTTGAGTAAATCTGGTTATTTTTTAATAATGTCCTTAAGGAGTAGTCTAATTTATATAAATAATTGCTATACATGCCTTTGCCTTTGATACTGTTCATGATTTCCTAACCTGTCTCATTTTTTATTAGTATGAAGATTTCTTAGATGCTCGATTTAAAACCATGAAGAAAGATTCCTTGAATTCATCTCATCCAATCTCATCATCTGTTCAGTCTTCGGAACAGATTGAAGAAATGTTTGATGCTCTTTCCTATTTTAAGGTATTGCTATGCACATTAGTACCTGGAGTAGTTTTCAAGTTAATTTCTTTTTTTTTTTCTTCTTTTTTTCCATTTTTTTATTAAGGTATTATATGTGTACATATCTTACCATTGTCCCCCCTCCCAACCCACTCCCATACATGCCCTCACCCCCCCCCAATGTTTTGCATCCATTGGTTATTCTTATATGCATGCATATAAGTCCTTCGGTTGATCTCTTATTTCCCCCCACTTCTCCCTAACCTTCCTGCTGTAATTTGACAGTCTGTTTGATGCTTTACTGCCTCTGTATCTATCTTTTTGTTCATCAGGTTATAATGTGTTTTTTATTATCCACAAATGAGTGAGACCATGTGGTATTTTTCTTTCATTGACTGGCTTATTTAACTTAGCATAATGGTCTCCAATTCCATCCAGGTTGCTACAAATGGTAAGAATTCCTTCTTTTTTATGGCAGCATAGTATTCCATTGTGTAGATGTACCATCGTTTTCTAATCCAGTCATCTGCTGACGAGCACCTAGGCTGTTTCCAAATCTTAGCTATTGTAAATTGTGCTGCTATGAACATAGGGGTGCATATATCCTTTCTGATTGCTGTTTCTAGTTTCTTAGGATATATTCCTAGGAGTGGGATTATTGGGTCAAATGGGATTTCCATTTTCAGTTTTTTGAGGAAACTCCATACTGTTCTCCACAGTGGCTGCACCAGTCTGCATTCCCACCAGCAGTGCACGAGGGTTCCTTTTTCTCCACATCCTCACCAGCACTTGTCATTTGTTGATTTGTTGATGATAGCCATTCTGACATGTGTCAGATGGTACCGCATTGTCTTTTTGATTTGCATCTCTCTGAGAATTAGTGACTTTGAGCATGTTTTCATGTGTCTCTTGGCCTTCCTTCTGTCTTCTTTCGAAAAGATTCTATTTAGGTCCGTTGCCCATTTTTTTATTGGATCATTTATCTTCCTTTTATTAAGTTGTATAAGCTGCCTATAGATGTTGGAGATTAAACCTTTATCAGTGATAACATTTGCAAATATGTTTTCCCATACACTAGGCTTTCTTGTTGTTTTGTTGATGGTTTCTTTTGCTGTGAAAAAGCTTTTTATTTTGATGTAGTCCCATTTGTTTATTTTCTCTTTAGCTTCCATTGCCCTAGGGGTAGTATCAGTAAAGAAGTTCTTTCAGCATATGTCTGAGATTTCTCTGCCTGTGGATTCCTCTAGTATTTTTATGGTTTCCCATCTGATGTTTAAGTCCTGTATCCATTTTGAGTTTATTTTTGTGTATGGTGTAAGTTGCTGATCTAGTTTCATTTTTTTGCATGTATCTGTCCAATTTTCCCAACACCATTTATTAAAGAGACTGTCTTGACTCCATTTTATGTTCATGCCTCCTTTGTCGAATATTAATTGAGCATAGTGGTTTGGGTCGATATCTGGATTCTCTATTCTATTCCATTGATCTATATGTCTGTTCTTGTGCCAGTACCAGGCTGTTTTGAGAACAGTGGCTTTGTAATACAGCTTGAAATCTGGTATTGAGATCCCTCCTACTTTATTCTTCCTTCTCAGGATTGCTGTGGCTATTTGGGGTCTTTTTTTATTCCAGATGAATTTTTGAAGAGTTCTTTCTAGGTCTGTGAAATATGCAATTGGAATTTTAACGGGGAGTGCATTGAATCTATAGATTGCTTTGGGTACTATGGACATTTTAATGATGTTGATCCTACCAGTCCATGAACATGGCATGTTCTTCCATCTGTTTACGTCTTCCTCTATCTCTTTTTTCAGTGTCCTGTAGTTATCTGCATATAGGTCTTTTACCTCCTTGGTTAAGTTTATTCCTAGGTATCTTAATTTTTTTGGTGCAATGGTAAATGGGATTGCTTTTTTAGTCTCTCTCTGAAAGTTCATTATTGGTGAATAGAAATGCTATAGATTTCTTGGCATTAATTTTGTATACTGCTACACTGCCGAATTCATTTACTAAGTCTGTTAGTTTTTTTATGGAGTCTTCCGGGTTTTTTATGTACAATATCATGTCATCTACAAACAATTTGGATGCCTTTGATTTCTTCTTCTTGTCTAATTGCAATGGCTAATACTTCCAGTACTATGTTGAACTGGAGTGGTGAGAGTGGGCATCCCTGTCTTGTTCCTATTCTTAGGGATAATGGTTTTAGTTTTTGCACATTGAGTGTGATGTTAGCTGTGGGTTTATCATATATAGCTTTTATTATGTTGAGGTATGATCCTTCTATTCCCACCTTGTTGAGAGTTTTTATCAAGAAAGGGTGTTGGATTTTGTCAAATGTTTTTTCTGTATCAATTGATATGACTGTGGTTTTTATCTCTCAATTTGTTTATGTGATGTATCACATTTATTGATTTGCAGATATTATACCATCCTTGCATTCCTGGGATAAATCCTACCTGGTCATGGTGTATGATCTTTCTTATGTGCTGCTGGATCTGATTTGCTAGAATTTTGTTGAGGATTTTGGCATCTATGTTCATGAGGGATATTGGCCTGTAATTCTCTTTCATTGTGTTGTCTTTGTCTGGTTTTGGTATTAGGGTGATGCTGGCCTCATAGAAGGAGTTTGGAAGTGTTTCTTCTTCTTGAATTTTCTGGAATAGTCTGAGGAGGATAGGTTTTAGTTCTTCCTTGAATGTATGGTAAAACTCTCCTGTGAAGCCGTCTGGCCCCAGGCTTTTGTTTGCTGGAAGCTTTTTGATGACTGCTTCAATTTCTTCCATAGTTACTGGCATATTGAGCTGTTTAGATTCTTCCTGATTGAGTATTGGTAGGTTATATTTTTATAAGAATACGTCCATTTCCTCCAGGTTGTCCAATTTGTTAGAATAGAGTTGTTCATAGTATTTTTTAACAATTCTTTATATTTCAGCGGGATCTGTTGTTATTTCACCTCTTTCATTTCTGATTTTGTTTATTTGGGTCCTCTCTCTTTGCTTCTTGGTGAGCCTGGCTATAGGTTCATCAATCTTGGTTATCCTTTCAAAGAACCAGCTCTTGGTTTTGTTGATTTTTTGTATTGTTTCTTTGGTCTCAGTGTCATTTATCTCCGCTCTGATCTTTATTATTTCCTTCCTTCCGCTTACGCTGGGCTTTTCTTGTTGCTCTTTTTCTAACTCTTTGAGTTGTAGGGTTAGGTAATTTATTACCATTGTTTCTTGTTTTTTGCAGTATGCTTGTGGAGCTATGAACTTCCCTCTCAAGACTGCTTTCGCTGTGTCCCATAGATTTTGGATTGTTGTGTTTTCATTGTCATTTGTTGCCATGATGTTTTTTATTTCTTCCTTGATCTCTCTGGTAACCCAGTCATTGTTTAATAGCATGCTGTTTAGTCCCCATGTGTTTGACTTATTTGGATTGTTTTTATTGTAGTTGATTTCCAGTTTTATGCCACTGTGGTCTGAGAAGATGCTTGATATGATTTCTATCTTCTTGAATTTGAAGAGACTTTGCCTATGTCCCAACATATGGTCTATCTTTGAAAATGAGCCATGTGCACTTGAGAAGAATGTATATTCTGTGGCTTTGGGGTGAAATGTCCTGAAGATGTCAATTAATTCCATTTGGTCTAGTGAGTCATTTAGGATTGATGTTTCTTTGCTGATTTTTTGTTTAGAGGATTTGTCCAATGGTGATAGTGGGGTATTAAAGTCTCCTACTATAATTGTATTGCTGTTAATCTCTCCCTTGATATCCTCCAGGAGTTTTTTATGTATTTGGGTGCTCCTGTATTGGGTGCATATATGTTTATCAGAGTTATTTCTTCTTGTTGGATTGCTCCCTTTAGTATTATGAAGTGGCCTTCCTTATCTCTTGTTATGTCCTTCACTTTGAGATCTAATTTGTCAGACATAAGTATTGGAACCCCAGCTTTTTTTTTTTCATTTCCATTCGCCTGGAAAACCTTTTTCCATCCCTTCACCCTCAGTCTGTGTGCATCTTTTTTTCTGAGGTGGGTTTCTTGTAGACAGCAGATATATGGGTCATGTTTTCTTATCCAGTCAGTTACCCTATGTCTTTTGATTGGGGCATTTAATCCATTTACATTTAAAGTTATTATTGATAGGTACTTATTTGTCACCATATTTATTCTTTACCCCTGTGTTCCTTCTTTGCTTCCTATTTCTTTTCTTTTTCTTTCTTTCTTTTTTTTTTTTTTTACAGCAGACCCTTCAGCATTTCTTGCATTGCTGGTTTGGTGGTAATAAATTCCCTTAGTCCTTTTTTGTCTGTGAAGCTCCTGATTTTACCTTCAAATGTGTTGATAGCCTTGCTGGGTACAGTATTTTTGGATTCAGACCCTTCCTTTGCATGACTTTGTATATTTCATTCCATTCCCTTCTCGCCTGATGAGTTTCTGTTAGGAAATCAGTTGCTAGTCTGATGGGGGTCCCTTTGTATGTAACTTTCTGTCTCTCTCTGGCTGCTTTTAAGATTCTTACTTTGTTGTTGGTGTTTGCCAATTTAATTATAATGTGCCTTGGCGTTGGTCTTTTGGGGTTCATTTTGCTTGGGATTCTGTGAGCTTCTTGGATTTGTGTGGGTTTTTTCTTCCCTATATCAGGGAAGTTTTCTGTCATTATTTCTTCAAACAGTTTTTCTATTCCTTGCTCAGGTTCCTTTCCTTCTGGAACCCTTATTATGCGGATATTGTTTTGCTTTGTGTTGTCCCAAAGTTCCCTTAGGCTCTCTTCCTGCTTTTTAATTTGTTTTTCTAGAAGCTGCTCTACTTGGGTATTTTTTTTTCCATCTTGTCTTCTAGCTCACTGATGCAGTCCTCTGCTTCTTCTAGTCTACTCTTGATGCTTTCTATTGAGTTCTTTACAGCAGCAATGTCATTTTTCATTTCTTCTTGGTTCTTCTTCATTTCCTCTTGGTTCTTACTCATATTGTCGAATTTGTCTTCCATTCTTTTCAGCCACCTTATGACCATTTCTCTGAATTCTTTCTCTGGCAGGTTGCTTGCCTCTATTTCGTTTACTTTCTTTTCTGGTGATGCCTGCTTTTCTTTCATATGCGGGCTGTTTCTTTGTCTCCCCATGTTCTCTCTTCTCCAGATGTCTGGTTATGTAGTTCTCTCTCTCCTGCGTTGCCTTAAAGGCACAAAATACAACACAACCAGGTACAACACACAAGGCACTGAACAGAAATGTATTCACAATATTAATAACCTCCAATAAAGGTGACACCAGAGAAAGGCAAATTAGGGGATAGGAGAGAAAGAAGACGAGGAAAAAGAAAGAAAGAAAAAAAAGGAGTGTCAAAATGAAATTGGGAAAAGAAAGAAAAAAAATAAGAGAGACAAGAAAGAGACTAATAGAGAAAAGGGGAACAAACTATATATATGGGGAGAAAAATCCAATAGAGCAACCACTAATCCCAGCAAATGCCAGCCACAAGTACCTGGGGATTAATACAAACTACAACACCAACTAATATCAAGCAAGGCAAGGGAAAACAGAAGCAAAAAACAAAGCAAACAAAAACAAAGAAACAAACAAAAAAAAGAATAAGCAAATCAATCTCACAAAAACATAAAAATTCGCTATAATCAACATTCAAGCAAACAACAACTAAAGGACAGAGAGAAAAACAATTTTTTGGGTAGTTAAGACAGCGAAGAGAGAGGTGTGTATGGACTTGGAGCAGGGGATTGGAAATTAGATACATATGTAGGGTGAAATTTTAACAGGGGGTAAACAGAAAGAATAGGGAAAATCTAAAGAGGAAAGGGGTAAGATAAACAGGACACCAAAAGGGAAAAAGTTAGGAAGAGAGTGATGGCATAAAGGTAGAGTTGAGATAGAGTAAAACGATGCTAAAGGAAAGATGAAAATAGAATGTAGAACACTAGTCCCAAAGTAAAATAAAGAGAAAATAAAATGACACTTTAAAAAAAAAAGGTAAAATAGTAGAAGTAATAATACTGATTGAAAATAAAAATGTAATAATTAAAAAGGTAAAATCAAGTGAGGAAAAAAGAAAAAAATAGTTTCTTAAGTAAAAGATGCAAAAAATGAAAATAAATAAAAAATATATAATGTGCAATAGTGAAGGTCATTCACTTCCTCTATTGTTCTGTTTGGCACGCCTGTTTCTCAGTCTGGACAGTTTTGCAGTTCCCTGCGTTCTATTGTTCCTCAGTGTTGTAATCCAGTCCTGATTTTTAAGCAGGCAGTGTCTTAATTTCTCGTATTCCTTTATTTTTGATTACACACGAGTCAATTTGTGATTCAGCCCCTGGGTGGCAGTGTTTTGGGATTGACTTCCTGGTCTATTTTTGGCCTCTCTAGCCTGTGTTTATCCCTGTGGCGCTCGATACTGGTTTGTGGGAGTGGGCTGCCTCAGAGCTGGCTCTCGGATGGTTACTCCCAGCTCCGACCCCCAGGTTCCAGAAAAACAACTTTCCCCTGCAGTCTCCCAGGGTGTCCCAACTGGGTGATCCTATGTATTGGGCTTAGTAATCAGAAGCAAGGATTTGAAGAGGAAAAAGCCCAAGTGCGCGAACAATGGGTCTGTGCCCAAGTCCAAGCAGCCGTCACACGTTTGAAATTCTTAGGCTGTCCCTGCACATCAGATCAAAATGGGTTGCTTTTTAGAGATCCCTTCTGTTAGCAGCTCTGAGGACCCCCTTCCACATTCACAGATCACGCCAGCCCCACCAGCCACGGATTTTTCTAGGCACAGACTTCCCTGGTCCTCCAGCTCCTGCAAAACGTGCCTTTCTTCCCCCCCCCCCCCCCCCCCCCATCAGAGACCTCACCTGATCCCAGGAAAAATCTGAGATTTCTGTGATGGAATGAAGAGCTCCTTTGAATCCACGAGTTTGCGCCAGTTGGGGACCAGTGTTCTGGGGCTCGCAGCTGTTCAGTGGTTGCTGCAGTTGTGGATATTCAGGCTTCCGATAAGCTCCACTTTCCCTATCAAGATGGTGCGGTCTCCGAGTCCAAGCCCAAGCCAGTAGCTCTGGGAGGGGACCCAGCCACAGTGGGAGCTGTCCGGTCAGGGGAACCCCGTCTAGCAGTCCCCCACCTTCTCCTGGAGTTTGGCCGTCCCTTAACTTGCCAACAAACTCTCCTCATGGGACCCTCAGCTGTTCTTTCTTTCTGCTCCAGGGCAAGGCTCGGAACACGTCTGTCTATTCCACTGCCATTTTTCTCCCCCTTCCGCCGCCATTTTTCTTCCCCCAAGTTAATTTCATATGTGAACAAGCAACATGGTTTTGATTGTTATAAAAATTAAATGAGTATTATTTTCAGGTATCCTCTTAAAATTTAAGATGTTTGCTTCTATTTAAATTTTGGACTTAACTTTTTCTGGGTTATTCTTTTTTTCTCTGTCTCATTTAAGTTCTCTGACTAGTATTCTGGGCATTTAACTAGATCTTATAGAAATATATCTTTTAAAGTTGGTTCATTCTTTAGATCTGTAGGTAGAATATGTCTAGGGAGGGTTCTCAGCAAACCTTTGGATGTGTGATTCAGGATTAAGGTATATTCCAAAGTCAGAATTTCCAAAACAAGTAAGCAAACAGATATTAAAAGAATTGAAATTCAGGAGATTCCAAGATGTCTACTGAGTAGGTGGAAGCTACTCTCACCTCCTCCAGCACCAAACCAGATTTACAGGTAAATTGTAGAGCATTCAACCTGAATAACCACCTGAAGAACAGCTCAATAGGTGTATCATAACCAAGGATTTACAGAAGAAGCCACATAAAGATTGGTAAGAAGAGGAGATGCTGCAGCTGAGAAGACAAAAGGATATCTTGGCTGCAAACGTCCCCCTGAAGAGTGTGGGGTCTCAATCCCATGCCGGGATCCCTAGCCCAGAGCATCAGAGCTGGGAAGAGAAGCCTGCATACCATCTGGCAAGTGAAAATCAGTAGGGACTTTCTGCCCAGAAGAGGAGGGCATCTTCTAGAAACCCTGGTGCTCTTTTAAAGGGTCAACACACAGGATCTTGCTTTCAGACACTCACCTGGAGCTCCAGTAGAGAGAAGATGACTTAGGGCTATGAGAACCATAAAGAGATGATCTGGATGGCATGGCCCTGAGGAGAGCTCTGAGAGGTCCAGCCACTGAGGTCCCTGTACTGAGTCCCTGTCCCACACTGCATTCTGGCGCCATCTTCCCAGGGATCAGCACTCCTATTCCTGCAGCACCCACCTGTGGAGTGCACTAACCCAGACTTCCAACAACCAGCGACACCTCCCTACCAAGCTTGAGTCCTTAGGAGGGGTATGTTGGCTGCATGCAACAGGGAACTTTGATGTGCTCTTTTTCTGGAGAAGCAGTTGCCAGTCATTGAGCCATGTGGCTTTGGAACAGGGACTGGTCTTTCCCCCCTCCCGCAACCTCAGCTGCCACCACTCCCAACAGGAGACTCTTTTGATCTATCCTCCTGGGTCCTGGTGGCCCTGCCTGGCTGAGCTCAGTTCCACGGACAGACAGGGAAGGGAGTGCTGCTCAGAGCTGGGACCTTTGGAGCCTGTCTCCCACCAAAGCTCTTGTCTGGGACTCTGTGGGGCATTGGGTCATATGCCTGCAGAGTGGGAGGAAGGGGATGTCTTTGCCCCCCTCCTGCAGGAATGGTGGGCACCAGCCCCAACAGGAGACTTATTTGATCTGTCCCCCAAGTTGATGTCATCAAGAAACTCAAAGTTTAGGTGGTAGGTACTTGTGAAGCAGTAAGAGATAATATGTGCTAAAAGAATGGTGTAGAGTATTTTTGCCTGGGATTATGAAGATAAATTTTTTGGAGGAAAATGGAATGTATTATAAAGGTCAATCCCATAGAATTTGCTAATGGATTACATGTGGAATATAAGTGAGGCATCAAGGATGACTTCAAGATTTTGCCTGAACAACTGGAGAAATGGAATTATTATTTGCTGCATTGGAGGAAACTTTTGGAGGAGTAGATTTGGGACCAGAAGAAAATTAAAAGTTCAGTTTTTGAGATATGGAGCAGGCAGTTGGGTATGAGTTTAGAATTCAGAGGGGAAGTCTGGTTAGCTATATAAATTTGAGATCTGGAAGAAAATTTGGAGAGAGAGAAGAAAAGAGGTCTGAAGATTAAATGCTAGAGAACATCAAAGTTTAGTCCTTGGGAAAGTGAGGAGGAACCAGCAAAAGAGACAGATTTAGCCAGTGAATAGGGGGAGAATCTAGAGTGGTGTCCCAAGGCCAAGTACAGAAGGCCATCAGGAGGAGTGGTTGATTAATCATAGCAAAAGCTACTTATTAGTGCTTGGTAAGTTGAGCCTCAGAATTGACGTTGGTTTGACACCATGAAGTTCACCTTGAAGAAACCTTGATAAAATATTTCCAGTGGAGTGTTGATTGGAAGATGGCTCAAGAGAAAATGGGAAGAGAGCAAATAGAGATGGCAAATGCAACTATTCTGAGGAATTTACTAAGTGAGAACAAGAAATAGGGTGGTAACTAGAGACCTGAGGTTAAGGAAAGGAAAGATATCTTTTTATTTAAAAAGGGGAAAGTTACAAAGTCTGTGGTTTTAATGGGAAAGTTACAGTAGAGAGGTAAAGTAGGTGATATAGGAGAGAAGGGGAAATATTTGAAAAGAGTGAGTACTTAAATTTATAGAACAAGTAACACCAGAGAGAGCAATAGATATTAAATTCAGTTAATGTGTGTATGGTAATCTTAATGACTTGACATTGCTACATTTTTATCAGAAGTGAAACTCATTCAAAAACCATTTGAATGCTTACTGTGTACTAGGCATTGTTTTAGTCATTGGAGTTGAACTTTTCAGTTTTCCCCTCAACAAGCACACATTCTACAAGAAGAAATAACAATATCTATAGCAGATGCAGGAAGTGATATAAGTTGCTTTTGAAGATAAAGAAATATGATTTTTATCTCAAATCGGAGGCTTCACAGAGGAGGTGGTGGTTATTTTAAGAGTGGGAGTTATGACGTGTGCATCAGTGACTATAATGTGACCTTAATAGGGGCGTGCCTAATTTTGGATTATTAGTGTATACTTACCACCCTATACATTCATCAGTTCCAAACACATTGAAAGTGACTCTTTAGGAAAAAGAGGGATCTTGGTTACTTTAGCAACATGATTAACATTGGAAATTAATGTAGTCCCAGCAGAGAGTCTTTTGAGAGCTCTTTAATTTATTGTCCACAGCCGAGTGCCCATGAATTGAATTGGTGCCTTAAACATTGGGGATAAAAGTGGGGATGCCACAGAATATTTGGCATGTTTTTCTATTAAAAATATATTTATAATTGCTTAGTTTTTTAACATTAGCACTGAAACAATGAGTAACTGACAAACCACACAAAATGGCTCATATTAGAATTAATGCACATGGGAATCTACTCCATTAATTCTTTTCAAATCCTTTAAAATAATTTTAAGACAATTTGAACATAGTCCACATGTCGTTATATGAGACCAAGTAGCATTGTGTCATAAATAGGCTCTATATATGGAAGTATATGCTTAGATTGACTATATTTTGAATTTTAGATTCTCAATTCTATATATATATGTCTATTGTATTCTATTATTTTCCTCCCTTTCTACCTTTTTTCTTCTTTCTTTTTGAATAGGGAGCTTCTCTCTTGTTGATGCTGAAAACATATCTTGGTGAAGATGTATTTCAACGTGCTCTTGTTCTTTACCTGCAAAAGCATAGCTATGCATCCATTCAAAGTGATGATCTGTGGGATAGTTTTAATGAGGTAAGTGGCTGACCTGGGTGTTCTCTTTGGCACTTGAAGTAAGAAGGTAGGAGTTATAGTTCTATTTTTATCAAGTATATAAGTAAGCTATGATAACAAAGATAGTTATTTGAGAAAGAGGGAGATAGAACTTAAGATAAAACATTAACAGAATGCAGAATTGGAAAGAAATGGAAGTACTGTCTTAATTACTGAAA
Source organism: Corynorhinus townsendii (assembly GCA_026230045.1). Taxonomy (NCBI): domain Eukaryota; kingdom Metazoa; phylum Chordata; class Mammalia; order Chiroptera; family Vespertilionidae; genus Corynorhinus; species Corynorhinus townsendii. The sequence goes on from JAPDVU010000012.1 coordinate 30,047,016, forward strand.
AATCATGTGTGGCCTTGTGCAACCATTTGTTCTACATCTTAATCTCCATTAATTACTACTTTGTAGGAAAGTTGTCTTTTCCAAAATAATGTATATTGCTATATTTTCTTCAAAAATCTTTTTTTATTGTTTTAAGTATTACAAATAGTAGTACATATGTCTCCTTTTTTTTTCCCCATTGACCTCCCCCCGACCTCCCCTAACCCCTAGTGCATGCCTTCACCTGCCCGCCCTCCCCCCTGCCCCAGTGTCTTATATCCATTGGTTGTGCTTATATGCATGCATACAAGTCCTTCGGTTGGTCTCTTACAGCCCCCCTCGCCCAACCTCCCCTGTCTTCCCAATGTAGTTTGACAGTCTGTTCAATGCTTCTTTGCCTCTGTATCTTTTTCCCACCATTTCTTTCCTTTAAAAAGTTTTGCCTTTGCAGACTAGAAATAAACATATAATAACGAAACAAGACAAAACAAAAAAATGTTTGAGTCCCAATTTCAATGTCCAACAGTTCTGAGTCCCCATTTCAATGTCTAACAGTTCCTTATGTGTACATGTCAGCAATGATATCTGGATGGTGGGCACATGTTGGCAATGCAGGTCCGACCCTCTCTGGTTTGGTCCTAGGTAACCTGCAGCGGTGCACAGCTGCTGACGGCTCCTGTGGCAAGGCGTTGTTAGCGTCTTCCATCTCTGGACTGTTTTTTCCTCTTGTCTTCGTGGTTGGAGCAGACCTGTCAATTCCTCTCTGTTGCAGGAATCCATCTGGTCTTGGGGTTGTTTTCTGAAAATATACAAATATATTCTCGACCACAAGTTAATAAAGGAATCTTTTCTATATAATTGATTTGGGATCCTTTTTATTTTTGTTCAAATGATTTTCCTTTGTCTTATTTAGACACCATGTGTGTTTTTAATGGCCGTCTTGCTGTTAGCATTGCAAATGAAACTTAATTTGGTAAAGTAAAAGTTTTCTAGATGTAATTTACTTATAGGATATTTTTCCTTACATGATATTGCCCTACTATCCCCCCCCCCTTTTTTTTTTTTATTAATGGAGGTTTTTGTAAATTTTATAATGCAGTCTTAATAACTTTAAATTTAAATTTTTTTTCCTACTCATATGACTGCTTTAGCTTCATTGCATATTCAGGAATTTTACCATGAGGTGAACTACCAATAGAAATTTTAGTTATTACTTTAAGAACAGCTTTTTGTCCAGTACAATTAACTTTACTTGAATATTCACTTATTTCAATTAGCCTATTTAAATTAATCTGAAAACTCGATTACTATTTTACTGTTGAATTTAATACTCTACCAACAATCTTAGTTTACCCTGTAAATATTAGTGGGAAGGATTATTTGCATTCTTGAGTGGGCCCTGAGCATTCCAGATGCTAGGCTGAATTTAGATATAGGGCAACTGCTGTCGGCCAAGTCTCTTGTCTGTTACCTGGGTCCCGATCTGAGCTGGGTCAAGTCTCTGTCTGTCACCTGTATCTCGATGTGAGCTGGGCCAGGCCTCTTTCTGTTGCCTGGGTCCCATTCTGAGCTGGGTGTGGGAAGCGCGAAGCAGCCATGGGGGCAGGAGACCTTCAGAAGGGGCAAGGGTTCAAGCCCCTGCAATGTTGGGGGGGTGAGGATCTGTGCCCCACTTCTGTTGCCCCCCCAAGTTCTCTCCTGATGGCCCCTCTGCGACTGTGCCTATCTTAGGTTGTTCCTTCCTTGAGGAATCTTACCCGGCTCTGGCTAACCAGCCATCCTCCGGGGCCAAGCAGGGTGGTGTGAGGTTCAGTTCTGTCTCCTTGGTAGCCTATGCCCCCATGGACTCCACACCCAGCACCTGCCTTGGGAACCCCTGGCCTGCTGGCAGGGTCCCGGTGCTGATCACATATCTCGGGGAACTCGGGTTTCTTCTCCAGTGAGGGCCCAGCTCAAAAATCTTTTTTTTTTTATTCTTATGTTTTTGCAGTTTTTCAACCTCCTTCAATGCTAGTTTTGTCCTGAAAGAGTGCTTATACTGCCTTAGGGATTTTAATGAATACTTGGTTGATAATATCTGCTGATTTTCAACACTGTGCCTCTCTCATGCTCTTTAGTTATCACTTAGTTCTGTTCCAGGTCACTTTCCTTTTAACAATTACTCATTTACCTATATTAGAAATGTAAATTAGCTCAGCATTTGCACTTCTTTTTATTAACACTACTAGTAAATTCAGTCTTCATAGAATGTGGTACAGAAAGAGGAAAAGATACAAACTGTTAAGTTTTTAAACTGTTTATTTTTAAGCAAAAATAATTTATTCTTTTATTTAAAGGTCACAAACAAAACAATAGATGTCAAGAAAATGATGAAAACCTGGACCCTGCAGAAAGGATTTCCTCTAGTGACTGTGCAAAGAAAGGGAAAGGAGCTTCTTGTACAACAAGAAAGATTCTTTTTAAACATGAAACCTGGAATTCAGCCTTCAGATACAAGGTACATGCCCACTTTCTTTCCCTACCATCTCTTTGGACCCTCAGATTAAAGTATTTTTAAATGTTTTGTAATCATAGATTCATATATATTTTTGTAATCCTCACCTGAGGATCTATTTCCCATTGCTTTTTAGAGAGGGAGGGAGGGAAGGAGGGAGAAAGAGAGAGATGGATCTGAGAGAGACATATTGATTGGTTGCCTCCCTTGGGAGCCCCAATCAGGTCCAGGGATCGAACCTGCAACCCAGGTATGTGCCCTTAACTGGGAATCAAATCAGAGACCCTTTGGTGTGCAGGCCGGTACTCTAACCACTTAGCAACACTGGCCAGGGCCATAGGTTCTTATAAAACATCTAACAAGATTACCCCTTTCTGGAAATATCTTGAAAATTTTCATCTTCCTGCCCCCAAAGAACAATAAAGCAAAAATGGACAAATTATGTGTAACTGACTGAAATATTGGAAAGTGTAATAATCTTTCAATATCTTCTTTTTATAGCTATCTGTGGCATATTCCACTATCCTTTGTCACTGAGGGGAGAAATTATTCAAAACATCGATTGGTATCATTTCTGGACAAGAAATCAGGTTTGACTTAATTAACACTTTCTGTATAAGAAATTGGAAGCAGCATATTTTTAAAATATCTGACCAAGCAGCAGAAAAGAGTTTATACTTTCCAGTGTACACACTCTCCAAGCTGGTTTTGTGAGTCACCTATACATGATGTGACTAAAGTGAGATTGGGTCTAGTATCTATCATGTATAAAATTGGTTTGTCTTAGTCAAGTAACATAAGTTATAAAAAGTTGCACAGAAAGTGTTAGCAGTACTAGTAGAAAATAACAAATGCTATATCTTTATATCCTAGGTAGATATTTTCTGTCACAAAGTAAGAAGTAGAGCAGTTTTTTTAAAGGATAGCTGTCTGCTATCTAGGGACAAACACCCTAGATGATGCTTATGCATATTAAAGGTTGATTGATGATCTAGATTTATAGTAAATAATTATTACAAAATGCCCTATAGACATAGTATACATTTTTTGGTAATGAAAAAATGGGGCAAAACATTATGATTGCAAGGAAAGGGGTAATGTAAAGATTGTATATGCTGACCCACAACAAGTCTATAAAAAGCAATTGAAATGTAGTTTCTGACCATCTGTTAACTGCCTCTATGTATCCTACCACACCATGTATCCTCTTAATTTACACCCTGAAAGAATATATGGCTTCTGGGTTCTGCAGGAACCATTAGTGATACTCTAGATTTATGTAAAGGGAAAATTTGAATTTGGATCTGGTGTTCAATCCCATATTTTTTAGAGTGCAGGGTAGCTTAGTGGTTAAGAGAACAGACTTTGGAGTCAGATTGCCTGGCTCAGTTGTATGATTTTAGGTAAATTATATGACCTCTCAACTTCATTCTGTTGGCTCTGGAATGGAGCTAGTAGTTATACTTACTTTATAGTGTTATGATGAGGATTAATTGAGTTCAATTTTATGAAACACCCAGAACAACAGCTGGCATATGTTTTGTGCTGTATAAGGGTTGGCTATTAATATTGATGTTATTACTGAAAAAAAATACTTTAAACATAATATATCCACATTACAGAAAATCTAGAAAAAGAGAACAAATCTCACCCTATCATAAGTCATTTAAAAGTATATTTTACTTAGTTGATGTCATTGTGGACATGTGATTTTTAAATTTTTTTAAGCTTAATATGTATAATAATTGACTTAATCTTTCTTTACTATTGGACACTTGATTCACCACTTGTCTCTATGGGGGGAAAAAAGCCTTAATAACAATTTGGGCTCTTAAATGTTTTTTCATTATTTGAACTTTTTCATAGGAATGCTTCTCAGAATGAAGACTCTTACCTTTGTGATTTAATACATATTTCTAAGTTGCCCTTCTGTTGTGTGGTAACAATTTATGATGCCAATTGAAATATTCAAGCATGCCAGTTGCAGTGCAGTTAACTAGAATGAAGTGTTACAACAATCTCATTATTTAAACTCCTAAGAACAGTTGATGATACCATCATATTTTTTATTAATATCGCTTAGCTGGAAGTGCAAGTGCTGGTTCCTTTTTTTTTTTTTGTTAATCCTTACCCGAGACTATTTTTCCATTGCTTTTAGATAGAGTGGAAGGGAGTAGGGGAGGGGAGAGAAAGAGGAAGAGGAACATTGATGTGAGAGAGACACATCGATTGGTTGTCTCCCACATGCGCCCTAACTGTGGCCAGGGAACAAACCTGCAACCCAGGTATATGTCCTTGACTGGAATCGAATCTGGAGCCTTCTGTGAACAGGCTGACCCTCTAACCACTTAGCAACACTGGCCAGAAAACAAATGAAATGAAAACAAATCTGCTTACTGTAAGTGAGCCCTGCAAGGATAGTCTCTAACCTAAGAGAGAAGAAATAATTTCATCTCCCTGTTTGAAAGGGACTAATAAGGATATTTTGCAAACGTCCTGGTAATGTGTAAGTTTTTTGTGGTATTAGAAGTTTCCACCGGACAAAAATTGTTTGAGCAACTCAAACAGGCCATTCTTCCTCTTGTCCCTGGGTGGCCTTTGTTTATGCTGTTTTGCCACCTGGAAGAACACTCTTGCCTCCCCACTCCCTTGATTTACTCCTATTCATTCTTCAGATCTCGATTCACCTATTGCTTGCTCTGGAAAGCCTTCCCTCACCCCGAGACAGGTTAGAGGCCCTACTTATGTGCTTTAATAACATTCTCTACTTCTCTACTTTTGTATACTTTAAGTACTGTTTCACGTATATCTGTCCCCACATTAGATATGTCCCCTATTGAAGCTAGATATCATAACTATATGAATCAGTTTTGCAACCTTAGCACCCAGTAGGCACGTAAACATTTATTGAATGAATAAATCTGGTCTATAGTGAAGTGACTCAATTTCAGATCTCACTGTAAAAAGTTCTAGGAAAAGAGCATTCAAAGCCTAATGAAATGTTATCTTCTGTTTCCTTTCATTTCAAAATACTCTTGGTAAAGGAGAATATACAAAATGCACTACAATATAATTGGTTTAATCTAGAGCTATAACTGAGCCAATACATGATGAAAGTGATGTCTGTTGGTTCCTCTTCTCAACTGTGTGATTTCCCTTACTGCTGCTGCCTTTTTATCCCTGGCAGTTTGGGTTTTGAGGGTCCACATTGAAATGTTGTATCCTCACAAAAAAATGTTGGACCCTAAGGACAGTTGGCTCTTGGTTCCTGATACTTCAGTGAGAATCACTCTTATTTTAATTTTTTCTGTTCTCAAAAGAAATGTAGCTGCGGCAGTGGCTACAAAGGCTTATTTTATGTCATGTGACTTCCGTACAGGGTGTTATCTTGGTCATTTGTTAAATCTGTATTACAGTCCCATGTGTTCCGGGGTTGTTGGGTAGTCCATTAGTTCAGTCAAATATAGGAGTTATTCTGTATTTGGTTAATGTTTTTGTCACTTCTTCTTGCACACATGAATTTTGAACAATTAATAGTTGTGCAGAAGAAGGCCTGAAAAGGCCCGGCCGGAGTGGCTCCGTTGGTTAAGCATCGTCTTGTGCACCGAAAGGCTGCTGGTTTGATTCCTGGTCAGGACACATACCTGGGTTGTAGGTTCAAGATCCTGTATAGAAGGCAACTCATCATTGTTTCTCTCTCACATTGATGTTTCTCTCTCTCTAATCATGTCCTCTGGTGAGGATTGAAAATATAAAGGTCTGAAAGGGGCCTTTTTTTCCCCAAGCTACATATTGAGAAAATTATACTAAAAATGTGTTTCCCTCTCCCTTTTCTTCTTCCCTCCCCCCCCCCCCCACTCTGTCTCTGTCTCAGTGTCAATCCACATCTTACTCAGACCTCTAAGCTCTTTAACTATAGGAAATTTTTATATAGAATCTAACTCGAAACATTCATGTTTCAAAAGGATATCACTGTTCCAGAAATATTTCCCTGAAATTAAAAGACATGTCATTGTAGTGAGAGGCAACTGGAAAAAAGAAGGAAAATCATAGAATTAAGATATTTATCATGTGCCTTTCTCTACTCTTGTCCCCCCCCATTCCCCCCATCCTCCCCCCCCCCCCCCCCCCCGCTAATAAAATAAAGGAGAAGAAAGGAGTTTTGCAGAAAGGAATGCTTTTGAACAAGAGGGGATGCAATTCAACCGTATGTCTCATGCTAGTCCTCTGGAACAAACTGCACAGGAAATTTTGTGACTTGATTTTTGTTTCTGTGCTGTAATGTTTCTTTATAAAACAGTAGTTGATTTTTATAACTCATGGACAAACGGCTTTTTAAAATCAATATTAGATTACTTCATCTGGGCTTCTGCCATTTAACATTGGAATTGCTCTTTTTTTTTTTTTTTTTACTATTCAGTGGATTGTGAAAATTGAACTGTTAATCTGTTAATGATTATAATAAATTAAAAACATATGAGGGTAGCCTCATCCGCATTTGAGCTACAGGATGTAGTTACCTCCCTTGTGAGCAAAGCTATTATTTTTTGATACTCGTGGTTTTAAGGATCTCTAATCTGGATCATTCAGAAGACCTGAAAAAGACTAGCATGTTGACTTTTTAAATGATAGCTCTTCTCTCTGTGCTGTTGGCTGTACTGCTTTATATTCTGTCATCAAGATGACAGTAATAATTTCAAATACACTCCCAGATGCATTTCTCCTTTCTACCATTTCATTTGGACTTGGCTAGGTTTACAACACGGCAAGTTGCTTGCTTATCAGCCAGATTCTCAATATTTTCTTGCACCCATCCAGTGGGAAAAGTGCCATACTTGTCATTACTTGCCTCCCTTTAAGAGAAAGGGAGAGTTGGAGCTCTTCATTCCTTCCCAAGGTCCTTTCTTGATAAAAGATCTGTAGAAAATTGTGTTTGGTGAGCTGCTGAGTGTTGATATTTTTGTATGAGCTAGTGATAAAGTTAATTGCTGTAGTCATAGTTTTGTTAAAAATGTCTTCAACTTGGAGCAGCTACTGTTGCCATCACAATTATTCCTTACAACTTCATTCTGCTCTAGAAAAAGGAATAGACTATATTAATATAATTGATTTTTCTTCTATATCAGCAATAAAACAGAAATTAGTATGGAATTTTTAAGTGAAAAATACATTGTCTGAGATATATCATGTTAAGAGAAAATCAGAATGTAAGTATTTTCCATCTTAAACATTTATTTTGTAGTTTCAGTAGAATTAGAATAAATAAAATATTAAGAGAATCTGAAAATTTTTAATAATTCATGCTTTTGAAGTTGAGAGACCCTAAGATGTCATACACTAAAGGATTTATGTGTGTTTCTAAAATATATGTGCAAAAACCTTCATACAGCATTATTATGATAGTGAAAATTTCAAAACAGCCTAACTGTTTCCAAATAGGAAACTCCTAAACTATGGTAGGTCTTGAAATAGATTATTTGAATACCGCATAGGAAGACAATGGAAAAATGGCAGGGGGTGGAATCTGATAGATGAAAATGAATTATAAAAATGAATGCATATATATAGACCCATAGTATGGAATATTACGTTAATTATATTGTGTATATGAAAAATCTTGGCAGGAAATATACCCCAAAGTGCTATTATTACCTGAGTTTAGATTATTTTTCTTATCTCTCTACTCTTTCTCTTATAATTTTTAAAAAAATATTTTTTTATTTTAGAAAGGTAGGGAGAGGGAGAGAGATAGAAACATCAACGATGGCCAAAACTGGTTTGGCTCAGTGGATAGAGCGTCGGCCTGCGGACTGAAGGGTCCCAGGTTCGATTCCGGACAAGGGCCTGGGTTGTGGGCACATCCCCAGTAGGGGGTGTGCAGGAGGCAGCTGATCGATGTTTCTAACTCTATCCCTCTTCCTTCCTCTCTGTAAAAAATCAATAAAATATATTTTTTAAAAAAAGAAATATCAATGATGAGAGAGAATTATTGATTGGCTGCTTCCTGCACACACCCTACTGGGGATTGAGCCTGCAACCCAGCATGGGCCCTGACCAAAATCGAACCATGATCTCCGGTTCATAGGTCAACGCTCAACAACTGAGCCACACCGGCCAGGCGGGCTCTCTTATAACTTTAAAAATTAGTATTCTTTATTTTAAAATGTGGAATAGAACATACATAAACACTTACAAACCTTTTTTAGATGCTTTAGAACGATTTACCATGACACAGTTATTTTGTTTATTCATCTATTAACTATCCAAGTATTTTTGAATACTAAGACTGTTCTCAGTGCTGAAGGATTAGCAGTGAAAAAAGCAGTTAGCTCATGGAGCATATCCTATATAATAAAAGGCTAATATACAAATTGTCCTCTCAACCAGGAGTTTAACCAGTAGTTCAACAAGAGGACAGGACCAGCTGGCCAACGGCCCACGGCCCCATTCTTGATTAACCCACCCCCCAATCCCAATTGGGGGCAGGGCCGGCCAACCAACTGCCCAGGCCCCTTCCCCTGGCCAGACCCCACCTGTGCATGAATTCGTATTCTAATAAATAGTAAACCTTAAGGCATTTAGAAGCATACCCTCAACTATTATATTAAAATCATGTCCTTGTTGCAACTTTAAAGGACATTTCTTGATTAGTATTTTTAAGGATTTTAAAATTTATTACATATATTTTGTAGTTAGCTTTTGTAGTAATACATTTTTGTAGTCATATAGTTTGTACCTCCCATTAATTATAAATTAATTGAAATCATTCCATATAAATTTCTAACAATTCTGTCAGCATTTATTCATGCATGAAGTTCGTGCACGGGGCGGGGTGTCCCTCAGCCCAGCCTGCACCCTCTCCAATCTGGGACTCCTCAAGGGATGTCCGACTGCCCATTTAGGCCTGATCCTGGTGGGATAGGGCCTAAACGGGCAGTTGGACATCCCTCTCACAATCCAGGACTGCTGGCTCCCAACTGCTCATCTGCCTGCCTTCCTGATTGCCCCTAACTGCTTCTGCCTGCCAGCCTGATCACCCCCTAACCACTCCCCTGCCAGCCTGTTTGCCCCCAACTTCCCTCCTCTGCTGGCCTGGTCACCCCTAACTGCCCTCCCCTGCTGGCCATCTCGTGTCCACATGGGGGCAGGATCTTTGACCACATAGGGGCAGCCATCTTGTGTGTTTGGAGTGATGGTCAATCTGCATATTACTCTTTTATTAGAAAGGGTAGAGGCCTGGTGCATGGGTGGAGGCCAGCTGGTGTGCCCTGAAGGGTGTCCCGGATCAGGATGGGGGTTCCCTTGGGGCATGGGGCAGCCTGGGCGAGGAGCCTGTGGTGGTTTGCAGGCCAGCCACCCCCCCCCCCAGCGAACCAAGCAGAGGCCCTGGTATCTGGGATATATTTATCTTCTACAATTGAAACTTTGTAGCCAGGAGCGGGCCAAGCCTTCTGCTAGCTCCATGGCGGCAGCCATTTCTCTTGGGATTTATTTATCTTATATAATTGAAACTTTGTAGCCTTAAGCAAAAGCCTGGGCCAGCCAGAGTGTGTGGAAAGCTTGGCTTCCTCCATCGCCAGGGAAACCCAAGCCTCCCTCCGCAGCCATCTTCGTTGGGGTTAATTTGCATACTTGCTCCTGATTGATTAATGGGCATGGCTTGTAGGTGTAGCAGAGGGATGGTTAATTTGCATATTGCTCTTTTATTAGATAGGATGATTTGGACCAAAAAAAAATGCAAATCACTTTTCCATTATTTTCACTCAATTATTTTTTATTTGTATGTGATGAGACATTAATCCTTCTTTAAAGTTTATTTTGCTATATTTGAATTATGTGATTTTATAAAATGCCTTTATTTGTTCTTCCTTTGCTAACATAAAGACAAAGGCTGCAATGGAACACATTTTATGTAGTTCTCTCATGATCTTCCCCTGCTGCCCCATCCCACATGCATTTTCCCTTTCTTCCTGCTTCTCTCCTTCAGCCACAATGAACTTGGGAGCCAGTTCAGTGCATGGACACCATGTATACTTTCTCTCTGGGTCTTGAACACTCTTTACCTCGCTAACATCTATATATCTTGAAGTCTCAACTTAGCTGTCATTTCTTCCAGGAAATCTCCTAACTTTCCCTAGGGAATGAAGCATTTCTTCTATGTCCTTCCATAGAATATCATATTTTCTTTTTCCATCAATAACATTTATATGAATTCTACCTACCTCGTTACAATAAACGGTAAGATCTATGAGAGCACAGACATAAGTACCCATAAGTACCTTGTTCACCATTAAATAAATACCAGTGATTATTAAATGAGTGAGCGGTAATCTTTGTTAATGTGAAAATAACAGCATTAAAAGGCAGAGATTTAGTTTCTTAGTAGAATAATTTAAATATAAAAATATACCATATTAATTTTGAAACAAAGCATTTGTTTAATTTTTTTTTTTTTTTGCCCTGTTACCCTTCTCTCTCTCTCTCTCTTTTGTTTTTTGATCTGTATTAGATGTCATCAATCTTACAGAAGAAGTACAGTGGATCAAAGTCAATACAAACATGACTGGCTATTATATTGTACATTATGCAGATGATGACTGGGATGCACTAATCAAACAGTTGAAAATAAATCCTTATGTTCTGAGTGACAAAGACCGAGCCAGCCTCATCAACAACATCTTTGAACTTGCAGGGTAGAGTATGCTTGGTTTTATTTTGTTTATTTGTTTTTTAAGCAAGTGATATTGAGGAAAAGAACATTTTAGAAAAACAGTTCAAAAGAACTAGCATGTATCATGTATTGCCTGTTAGGTATAAGTCATTTTGGAGGAACTGGAAAATGTCAGGCATAGTCCTTGCTTTCAGGGACTTTATAATCTATAGTAAAAAATTAGCTACAAATATTGAACAGTTAAGTAACAAGATTTACATAACATTTCAAGAATGTAGATGCCAACAAGCAGGACCCACATTGCTGAATAAATTGATGTAGTTCAGGAGTTGTTTTATTTATTGATAGGATTCTTTTCAAGCAGCGCTTGGTTTGTGTGATGCTTAGTGCTTACTCACTCGTTTGAGGGGCAGCTCTGATATCTGGAGCCTCCTTATTTATGTACCACTTGCCTCTTCCATCACCTCATGTGCTACTGGAATCCCAAAGCCAAGAATGGTAGAGACCTTGTGTATAGAGAACCTTCTTCAGAATAGGTAGATTACCAATTTAGGTTGTTAATGGGTCTAGAAACACAAGGAATATTCAAAAGTGTTCCTCCTGACTGCTCTTGACCTGCCTATTTTGGTTCTTTTTTTTTTTTTTAACGAAATGACATTATATTATCTCAGCCATCATTGTTATGATTTCTATAAAATGGTTGATTTTAAGGATGTACTCAGCATAAATTAAAAGTAGACCTTCCTTTAACAAGTTTGACAAATAAATTCCCATAATAATTTTCTTTTTCAAATTCTCTTTATGCTACCTGTTCTCACCTGGTAAATATAAGAAATTTAAAAAACAAATAAAATTAGTACTTTTAATCATTTCTCATCCAAGATGTTATAATTCCTGAGTTAGTAGCAATTTACAGGTGACATGGAATAAAAACAGAGCAATTGTTTATCATTTTTTCTGAAATGTGTCTTTAACCTTGGGTCACACACATGAACTTAATCAAAGGTAATCATATTTAGTCTAACTTTACAGAATGACACTCTAAGCTTAAATTTTAGGTCTTTAAGACACCATCTGACCATAAAACTTCTCAGCATGCATTCAGTTCATCTGCCTTTCTCAGCATGTTTACTTTTTCTGTTGTTTTACCCTTTAGGCTAGGCAAAGTGCCTCTTCAGAAGGCCTTTGATTTGATTGGTTATCTTGGAAATGAGACCCATACTGCACCCATCACTGAAACCCTGTTTCAGACAGGCCTCATCTATAACCTCCTTGAAAAACTAGGATATATGGATCTGGCCTCAAGACTGGTGGTGAGTCTGCCTTTTTGCCAGCTTCTCTTTGTTGATTGCTTTTAATGTGGTTATTCAGCAGTAATAGGCTGAAAAAGGAATGAAATTCCATTTTCTTCACTTTCCAAGAAATCTTTATTTTTAATCAAAATGTCATTGCTTACCATGAAGAGCTGATAAAGACTTAGCATGATGTGATCTTGTTTAAATATCAACAGAGATTTCTCCTACTGCTGTCACATGAAAAGAAACTTTTTCTATTCAAATTTTTATATAATAAATGCTTTAAATGGACCCTTTTGAAAAGCAGTGCTCCCATTAATATCCTAGTAGTCTATATTAAATGACAGTCATGTTTGTGTTGTTTGTATTAGGATTATTGTTTAGGAGCCCTCTGATACCTGTTTTATGGATGGTGGATATATTTCTCTGCAAAGCAGTAAGGGAGTCTTGGTATTGGAGACTGTTTTCCCCTTTTTAAAAAACCAGTTGCCTGATCTTAACAGTTGTTATTTTAGACACTTTCAGTGTTAAACTGTTGACTGAGTATTTAAAAGCTTGGAAGGGAGTGATGCATTCTTTGTTTTATCCAATTTTCTGAATCAGCACATTCTGACCACAGGGTTTGCTTTGTAAACTAGTTAGGTTTTCCAGGGACCAAGCAAAAGGCAACTTTCAGGAAAAGGAAGAAAGTATTGGTCTAGGAATTAGATTAAGTCTTTTAGGGTTTTGGTGTCTTCACTGGTAAAAGGAAGGGGTTGGATTAAATCCTTTTTTTTTTTTAACTTCTTTATGCCACTTTTTACTGTGCATCCCTTATGATGAGTTCTTATCACAGGCATGATTCTCAGTGGCGAAAGGGAATGTAGGGCAGGTGGGCCATATGCAGCTTGAAAAACACCACCCCTCACAAGTTTCTGATCTGACCCCAAAGGAACCACCCCCATCCCTACCCATAAGTGAGATTCTTAAGTTAGATGATTTCTGAGGTTTCTTCTACTTGATAGATTTTTATCATTCTCCTATTTCATAAGGCTTTAACTACCAGCCTTAATAAAAATCAGCTCCTGGAATGTGCCCCAGCCCATAATGGCATTCAGTAAATGTGGAATGAATAAATGAGCGAGTCACTCCAGAAACAAGTACATGTCAGTGTTTATTATATTCTGCACACCATGCTTAGTGCTTAGTGTTGATTACCTTGTTTGATCCTCACACAACACCAAATGGATATTTCTTCCTTCATGAGATAAATGAGGAGACTAAATAACTTCCCCAAACTCACTTACCCAGTCAGTTATAAAACTGAGATTCTAACCCACATTGGTTTTACTTCAAAACCTATTCTTTTCCTTACGTTGCTATATTTTAAACTAATTTGTATTCTAACAATGTCATCATTCCAATGATACCTTTTTGTTGGGAAAAATAAAAGCCTTTTCTTTTTTGCTATCGTTCTTTTTTAAACTGAGATTTTTAAATTAAAACAGGTTGAAAAGCTTGGAGACCATGTATTTAAGGTTTAAAAATCACAGACCCACATTTAGTGACTTCCTTGAAAATGAAATTGTCAACTTACTATATGAGATTTTTTTTATACCCAAAATTTTAGTAACAGTATTTTTTATAGTATTGATGTGCATTTACAAGAAGTATACAGCTAACTTATTGGTCTCTTTGGGGCAAAGTTATAATCTGATACAGACTTTCTACTGTTAGCTTATTAAACAAATTGGCCATTTGTTAGCCAGTTCAGCCACTGTAGATGGATATTTGGGTTGCTTGGAGTTTGGAGCTATTATAAACAGTGTTGCCATGAATATTCTTATACACATCTTTGATGAGTTTCTATGGGGTATGTGTCTGGAAAATGGAATTGCTGAATCAAAACATATGCATAGTTAATACTGTACTACCAAATCATTTTTCAAAATTACACCTATTTAACACTCCATCAGTAGTGTATGAGAATTCAAGGTCTGTTCTGGATCTATTTTTTTGTCAACACTTATATTAATAGTAATCTTTTTCTTTTAGCCATTTGGATGGGTGCACCATAGTATTGTAATTTTGGCTTTAATTTATATTTCCCTAAGTGAAGATGAATTCCTTCTGATATGTTTATTGACCATTGGGTGTTCTCTCTCTTTTTTTATATTGAATTTTAGAGAGAGGAAGGGAAAGAGAGAGAAACATTGATGTGAGAGAGAAACATTGATCAATTGTCTCCCGTACCCACTCTGACCAGGGATTGAACCTGCAACCTGGGTATGTGCCCTGACTGGGAATCGAGCCCATCACCTTCTGGTGTATGGAATGATGCTCCAACCAACTGAGCCACCTGGGTAGGGCTGGATATTCTCTCTTGTCTTGGGATATTCTCCCAAGTCTTTCCTTTGTTTTTCTACTGGATTGTCTGCCTTTTTCTTACCGATATTTAAGACTTTTTTTTTTAAAGACTTCTTTATATATTCTACTTATGAGTCCTTTGTTTATCTTGTATATTTGCAAATACCTTCTACTACTCTGGCTTGCTTTTTCACTTTCTTAATGGTTTTTTAATTAGCATAAATTCTTAATTTTAAGTTATGAAATCTGCCTAGTCCAAGATATTCTCCTAAATTTTCCTCTGAAAACTTTTTTTTACCTTTTATATTTAGATTTATGATCCATTTGAAATTGATTTTTATATGTGGTGTATCTAAGTGATCCAGCACCAGTGTACTTCATTGTATCCATTTTTTATTATAGAATTTCTATAACTACTTTGGGGTTATTAGTGCCATATCAAATCAACACTATTTAGGGTAATATATTAGGTTCCTAGGGCCATCGTAATAAATTATTACAAACTGGGTATCTTAAAACAACAGAACTTTTATTATCTCACAGTTCTGGAAGCCTTAAATCAGGGTGTTATCAGGGTAAGGTTGGTTTCGTCTGAGGGAGAATCTATTCCATGTGTCTCTCACAGCTTCAAGGGCTTGCTAGCAATCCTTGGCATTCCTTAGGTTGTAATTGCATTACTATAATCTCTGCCTCTGTCTTCACATGGCATGTTTCCTGTGTTTCTTTGTCTGAGTTTCCTCTTGCAAGGGCACCCATCATTGGGTTTGGCCCACTATAATCCAGTATGACCTCATCTTAATTTATTTACATCTGCAAAAATCCTGGTCCCAAAAAAGGCCACCCTCACAGGTTCCAGTCAGACATGAGTTTTGGGGGCATACTGTTCAACCCAGTATAGGTAGCAGTATTAGCATATGTCACTCACTTCTTTTCAGTATTAAAGAACAGTGTTGGTACTGAATGTACTCTAAGAGAAGGCGGAATAGCTATCTACTCTGAAGCTGCCCGGAAGCTACTCTTCCTCTGCCTCTCTCCTTAACTCTGTTGATGCCCGGTGTCAGGAAACACTTGGTAACTTACCTCAAGCTATCCCTGTGCTGAGACTATAGATGCGAAACAAAATTCAAGGAGTTAAGCCTTTCGAATATTTTTCTAATCAAGTAACTCTGCATCTTCATTCCTGATGATGACTTCCAGTTTGCTGGGCAGGTATGTGTTTATCAAGAACATACTTCAGAGTGGGGTCCAGAAGGCAAGGACGGGAGGCTGAGTATGTGTTTGGAAGACCAAGGCCCTTTTACTGCTGGAGATTGCATAGCTTGATGGTTAGTTAAAAGGTTAGCTTCAGTTCACCAAAAGGGAGAAACTGTCTCTTTAAAATCATTATTCTAATTTTAGGACATTCTGATAGCATCAAAACTCTCAAAATATGAATTCTGACCCACTGTAGTCGGAGATTGGAATGGCAGACATTTCTGAGTCTCTGGAGCCAATCTTCAGTAGTATTTATGATTAGGACTGGTGTCTAATTTTTATGTCATTATTGCCAGGGCAGAATGTACACTTGTTGGTCATTTTGTTGTATAGGCTGCACATACCTACGTAGCACATACCCATATATCACATGTTGTGATGTATGCTGTGGTGTTGTGGTGGGTAGGGTCTGGAGGCACACTTGAATTGTGTTAGATTGTTCACATATGATGTTAACATCTGATCCTAGCTATATCCTGTCTTATCACTTATAAGTCTGTCATTCTTATACGTATGAGGGATTGGTGGGATAACCTTTTGCAATAAAAGCTGACACTTCACTTTTAAGAAGCTCAGTTGACCCACGAAAGAACTCCCTGGACATATCAGTGTAAAATTAAAGCAGTAAATCAAAATGTAATACATAGCATAAGTGCCAGCATCTATCCCTGTTTTATATTTTAAATCATTTTATGGTGTTGTTGCATTTTATTACATATCCAATGTTTGTAGTTTGTATAACCCTACTTAAGTGTCAGAGGAGGAAAATATTCAAAAGGTTTAACTCCTTAAATTGTGTGTAGCATCTACATTCTCTCTCCCCATTTGCCATTTTCACTTTATGGAATCAGAGGATGGGATTCTAATGTTTAATGAGTTTAAATTTCAAAAATTAATTTAGAACCATGGAAAAATAGTTTTACTTTTATTTATAGAAGGCAAAGATAATTCAAAGCACTTGTTATGGTTAGTAGTACTAAAAATATAACCTGGAATTTTCTAAAAAAGAATTATTTTTTTAAAAGAAAGTATTTTACTTTTACTCTATTATGTAATCATTTGAAATATATTTCAAATAAACTATTTTGGTAATTCCTCTTGTGTACAGGGAATAACTAGTAAAAATTCGCCATGTAATTTCGATGGAGTAACTGCTCAGGAATTAGCCTATTCAAGGTTCAGGCTCCTCTTGCCTTCAGTTCTTTCCAATGACATTTTTTTGTACTGGCTTCTTTATGTTTTAGTTAAATCTCAAGGAGCATTGTCATTTTTCTCGGCTGAACTTTTTTTAATTCTGTTTATTTTAGAGAGGAGGAGAGAGATAGAAACATCAATGATGAGAGAGAATCATTGAAGGGCTGCCTCCTGCACGCCCCCTACTGGGGATTGAGCCTGCAACCCGAGCATGTGCCATGACAGGGAATCGAACCATGACCTCCTGGTTCATGGGTCTATGCTCAACCACTGAGCCACACCATCCAGCTCCACTGAACCTGAATAGTATTTCAAACATGTGACTTTTTTTTCCTTTCTCATCCCTTCTTTGTTTTTATTTGACAGTTATGAGTAGCTTTTAAATTTCTTTTTTCCTTCAGTCACTTGGGATGGTTTGCTACCGTGATGCTGTTAAGGTCAGGCCAGTGAAAACAGCATGTACCAAAGTGGTCATGTGTATCCAGGAGGGTCTGCATTGCTTTTATGTTCCTTGCATTATCAATCAGCAAAGCAAGTATTTTTCCACTTCACATCCTCCCAGTGACTCACAAGCTTACTCAGACATTCCACAAGGTGTCTGTTCTCCTTTTTATTGCTTTTGAAGCAAGCAAACAATAGCAAGTTATCATGTCATCACAAACTTTGAGTCCTCCTTGCACGGATTCTTGTTTCCATTCTCATAGTTCCACAAGAGATTTATTCAGAGGTCTTCTGAGAAAATGGCCTCGCAGTTTACAAGTCTCTGCCTAGCATTCATTTTAAGTGTGGATAGTGGCACTCTGTAAGAATATAATGCTCTATGAAGAACTTGAACTACTTTTTTGGGGTTAAGAGTTTTTGTATTTGGTCATGTCTGGTACTTGACTACTTGAGATGAGACATAAGGGTGATGCTCTTAAAAAAGAACCCGTGGGAAGAGCTGCCCTGCCCGAGGGCCTGCAGGCAGGACATGGCTGTAAATTTGTTTGTATTTACAGCCATGAGGGTTTTCTGAAAAACACCTCTCAGCATTTTATATCAAAATGTGTCTTTCTTTTAGTAGCATTCATGCATCCATATTTTATATGACGATTTTTAAAGATCCCGCGTGTCCTCACCCCT
Source organism: Corynorhinus townsendii (assembly GCA_026230045.1). NCBI lineage: Eukaryota > Metazoa > Chordata > Mammalia > Chiroptera > Vespertilionidae > Corynorhinus > Corynorhinus townsendii. Next base: position 30,065,371 of record JAPDVU010000012.1, read on the forward strand.
CCCCACGTACCACAGCTTGCAACATTGACATATTTCCATATACTATGAACAGCTTTTATACTTTTGTTGTGGGGAGAGATGAAAAAGAAATAAGAGCTTTATTGATTTTTTAATACTATAAATATACATTTAAGAATGACATTTTATTCCAAAGAAACTATTAACAGTGGACCAAAATAGTGGATAGAATTACTGAATAACTGAATTTCTTTCAGAGTGATAATAGAGAATGTTCTTATTTCTGGGAGTTGCATGCTGAAGTATTTATAAATGAAATATCATGATATCCGTAACTTACTCTCATGGTTCAGCTAAAACCATAAAAATATATGTGTATGTATGTGTGTTACATGCACATAGAAACGAGGAAATGTAAGAGTATTAGAAAACAGTGGAACTAGCATATGGGTGTCCATTGTACTATTCTTGTAGCTTTTCTGTAGGTTCAGAATTTTTTTATAAATATTGGGGGAGAAAATAACTATAAACAAACATACTTTCCTACAATACTCATTTTCTCACTAATTAGATTAATTTGTTACAGCATCAATATTTGAAGTATTTAATATTAGATTTAGAAACATTTAAACAGTAAAGAACTATATTTTTCTCTCTCACTGCTTTTTGGATTTATGAATTCTAAAGTCATGAGGTCAGGAAGTTCCAACTTCCTTCTAGCAGTGGTACTTTGGGTCAGGAAAATAACTTCTTGCTCAGTACACACTGAAGAAAGGTTCCCTACTGCAGAGAAACCATTAATTCTTTCTGTGTTATGTCATTAAAAGTCCCTGTTGGCTATAGCAGCATTTTGTATAAACTTTGTCATTGAATGGTTCATCTCAGCTATTTGTGGGCAGTTTATATTTAATGAGTAATATCTCTGACCCTCTCCCTCTTTTTTTCTTTGGGTAAATGTTGGGAAAAAGAGATCTAGTTGTCCTGATTTTCCTGGTTGTCCTAATTATTATTATTCCATTGTAATCTATTTTGTCTCTCTAGAACAGGGTATCTAAATTGCTTCAAAGCCAAATTCAGCAGCAAAATTGGACTGATGATGGCTCCCCATCTGCTCGAGAGTTGCGGTCAGCCTTGCTAGAGTTTGCCTGCGTCCACAACCTAGAGAACTGCAGCACTACTGCCTTGAAGCTGTTTGACGATTGGGTGGCATCCAATGGAACTCTAAGGTGAGGTGTGCTTTTACTAAAATGAACTCTTCCTCTTCTTTACTTCACATCATGTACTAAAACCAGAATCTTTTCATCCTGGGTCATACATGTTATAAAACTGAGTGTTAATGTGTGTGAACTCACTTATGTTCTCAAATAAGACTTTTTTTATTGTGGTAAATTACATACAACATAAAATTAACTATCTTAACAAATTTTAAATGTACAATTTGGTAGTATAAGCATATTCACCTCGTTGTGCAACAAATCTCCAGAACTTTATCTTGCAAAACTGAAACTTCTTACCCAAATGAGTCCCCCCCTCCCTTCCCTTTTCCCCAGCCCTTGGAAACGACCGTTCTATTTCTATTTTATGAGTTTTTACTGCTCTAAATACCTCATTTATGTGAAATCATACAGTATTTGTCTTTCTGTGACTGGCTTGTTTCACTTAACATGTTTTCAAGCTTCATCCCCGTGTCAGAATTTTCTCCTTTTTAAGGCATCAATCCATTGTATGTATGTGCCACATTTTGCTTATCCATTCATTTACTTATAGACATTTGGGTTGCTTCTTCCTTTTGGCTCTTACCAATAATGTTTCTGTGAACATGGATGTACATATATGTCTTTGAAGCCCTGCTTTCATTTATTTCAAATATATACCCAGAAGTAGTATTGCTGGATCATATGGTGGTTCTGTTTTTAATATTTTGAGAAACTGACACACTATTTTCCATAGCAGCTACACCATTTTACATTCCCGCCAACTGCACAAGGGTTTCTTCCAATTTCTCCACATCCTCACCAGCACTTGTTATTTTCTGGGTTTTGTGTGTGTGTGTGTGTGTGTGTGTGTGTGTGTGTGTGTGTGTGTGTGTGTGTTTTATAGCAACCATCCTAACGGGTGTGAGATATCAAAGAGTCTCTTTTAATTTAGGAATAAAACATAGCAGGTGGAGTTAGCAATTAGTAAAAATAGTTTGATGATGGTCGGTTCTCTCTAGGTTTTCTATTGGGCATTATGGAAAAAGATTCAAACATCATATAAAGAGATTTTAATAATGGCAGAAAACTATGCTCCCTCCCCTCTTCTCATCCCTCGCTCCATATTTCTACCGTGGAACTTAGCACACTGTATTGTAACAAATATATTTCTTGTTCTGTACTTTGTGATAGCCTGTGAGTTCCTAGAGTCATAGACTGTGACTCTTTCTTCCCCTCTCCGTTATCCAGCCATTCACCTGCTTGGTTCTTTGTGGATGCTCAGCAAATAGTTATTGTATTAAATTGAAGTCATATTTCTTCTAGTCCCACCAACTAGGAAAGTAGCAGCCACTAAATTAGCCATTTTCTTTATTGTTGGTTAGTTGTACAGTGAAGACTCTTCTGTACTGTTCTGCTCTGACCCTTAAAACATTACCACTAGTCATTTCCTTACCTTTGAATTTAGGATGTTTTTGTTCTCACATTTGAGTACCTCTCTTACAGCCTACCTACTGATGTCATGACTGCTGTGTTCAAAGTTGGAGCAAGAACTGAGGGCGGCTGGTCGTTCCTCTTAAGCAAGTACATCTCTATAGGCTCTGAAGCAGAGAAGAATAAAATACTTGAAGCTCTTGCCAGCTCAGAGGATGTACGGAAACTTTACTGGTATGAAACCAACCAAGGAATATGATAATGTAGAAACCTAAAGTATGAAAGCACTGTGCTGCAAGGGAGAAGAGCTCATTTCCTGTGGGATCTCCCTTTTACTCACAGGCCAGACCTGACTTGGTCAGTGGGGTAAGGAGCCCACATGTGCTGGCTTTCAGCTCAGGAACTGGACAGATAGGCAGAAGGTGCTTTGCCCAGAATTCCAGCACCCACTACTTTCTGCTTAAACACGGCTTCGTCCCTTTGGCGTGTTGTCTTCATTCCACAATTAGTGCTTCATTCTTTCTGGTCAAGGCATTGCTCTGTCCAAGCTGTCATTTTGAAAATGCAAACACTACAGAAAAAGGGATTATGTAAAAGCATATAGGCTCTACTTTCATATGAATTTGTCAGACATTTCCTTTCTAATATTGACCGACAAAACCTGGAAATGGGAGTTTCACATACGAAAGAAGAGCCATGAGCAGGGCCTCCTGACCAAGGAGCCAGCAGTGGTGGGGCAGAGGAGCACCGGGATCCAAGGGACATACGAAAGGAGCTTGGGGGTCAGCGCTGGAAGGTCAGAGGGAGGCATTAATGTGTCACTGCTTCTCTTGTATAAATGTACTCAGATAAATCCTAAGTGTCCCAGAGATGTCATCAGCACCGGCCCAGACCTACTTTCCAAAGGATGCGCTGTAAACTATGCTCCCTCCCCTTAATGTAGTAGCCAGCCTCTGATCCAAGCAAACAGAGAAAGAAGTTTGTTCTAAATTGTAATAAGTTTTTGTTTTAAACAAATAACACACTAATAAATTCCCATTATAAAGTATTTAAACAATATCTAAGAAAATGGAATAAAACATGAAAGTATCTCTTATATGATTCTCTCATATGATCCTTTACTTCCATTCTTATACTCTCTGCTAACAGTGTCAATCCTGGTCTGTATATTTATATGTCAACATAGTTTATACTATCCCCAGTGTTTTGTGATGGTCCTTTCAGCCAATGATCTTCTCTGAGATTTGCCATGTCAGTTCATGAAGCCTACTTCATTTGTTTGCATGGATGCATAGTATTCCATAGTAGGGCTCCATCATCATTTGTTTAACCCATCACAGCTTATGAGCACTTGGGTTTTCTTTCTATTAAAAAGTATTGCTGCATTTTGGGGGGAATGTGTTTTCTCTATATACACAGATTTCATAGCGCAGGAGATGAGAACTGCTTGTGTTCAGATGCCAGGCTGCAGTATTTACTAGCAGTGTAATTGGGGCGATTACATAACCTCAGTTTCTTGTAGAGTGGGTATAGGTAATAATTGCCTTTTTTCAAGTGTTGTTGTGTCAGCAATTTAAAACATTATCTGGTACATATGAAATATTAATAAATAATAACTGAATATCAAGAGTATATTCTGAAATGTGTCTTCATTTTCACATTATTTAAACAGCCCAGTTTTTAAAGATAATAATATACTTAATATTAAAATCAATTTTTTTTCTGTTAAGGTTTTTAACAGAAAAAAAAATCAGTCTTCAGAATTATAAATTCTACCAGGGTTTATTTCTCAAATGTCTTTACTATATCAAGAAGTATGTATTATCTCAGAAGTGCTTATCTCATTGGTGAATTCTTCATTTAAAAAAAAAATGATTTCAATCTATTGATCAATCTTAAACTAACCCAAAAGTGACATCCCTTGAATTGCTACAGAGCTTTAATTAGGAGACCAGCACTAATCTAAGTTCAGTCATCACTTCATCCTGAATAGTTATTTTGGAAGCTAAACCTGTTTGCTTTTCAGGTTAATGAAAACTAGCCTCAGTGGAGATACCATCCGAACACAAAAGCTGTCATTTGTCATAAGAACAGTGGGCCGACATTTCCCTGGACACCTACTGGCATGGGATTTTGTCAAAGAGAACTGGAACAAGCTTGTACAGAAGTAAGTGTCTCAGAATTCCAGCTTTTAGTGTTTTCAGTCTCTGCACTTGAAAACTATTCCCAATGTTGTATTGGTTCACAGACCTTATGATTTGCTATGAGAGGAAAATGCTTCAGTAACATTTAACCAAAACACTCAGAAATTTTCACATTTGTAAGCATAATTCCATAATGTGAATCACATTTGGGTACTAATCAAGCCCAGCCATGCCCCACTCCAGGTCACTTAGCTTAGCATGGCCATGGGCTAAATCAGAAGAGCTGTTTACTTATGTTTGTTGAAAAAAGCCTCTTCATTGCCAAGGGATCAGTTCAGAAGTCACATCCAGGCAGACAGCACAGATAGGTTTTTTTTTCTTTTAAGGCAATAATAATACATTTCAGGATGTTTGCTATGATTTTTGAATAGATCAAATGGATTAATAATTTATCTGGTTTTGCCAGCTCCTGCCTTTTGTGCCCACCTTTCCTTCCCACGGGCAGTAAGTGCACTTCCGGAGCTGCAGTTCCCAGCAGAAGGACGAGACTCTGCTTTGGCATACGTAGCTCTCAGGAAAGCATTTCCTTTGCACTCGGGAACTTAGCTTACCAACAGCTACCTCATTTTTTGCTCTTTTTGCTCTTGTATTTGTGTTTCTTCAGGTTCCATCTGGGTTCCTATACCATACAAAGTATTGTTGCTGGATCAACTCACCTGTTTTCAACAAAGGCACATTTGTCGGAGGTTAGTTGTGTAAAATGCTACTAACGGAGATGGGGTATACCTTTCCTCTCAGGCTGCTCAGTTTAAGTCAGATGGTGGCTTTTCATGCCAATTCCTGTCCCTCTTCTGCCTTCATCAATGCTAATGATTCTGCATTGGGTTGCATCTAAAGGCTGGATATACAGCAATGAGAAACAATACTGGTGAGGAAAAATTTTTATTCCATTCTCAACAATATCCCCTTGTCTCCCTGACGCAAATAATTTTGTAGTTAAGACCAGTATATGCCAAGTTTCTAAGTGGTAATGAGATTGTTGTGAAGAATGCAACTTGAAGGGTAAAGTTGGCCACCAAGACTAACTTTAGACTTTATCTCACTTGCTATTACTTGGCTATTTTATTTTAAATTTGAAAAACTCATCCTTATGGGAGTAAGGAGAACACATTTTTAAAATTACCTCAGTTTAACCATACTTGATTAGTAACTTGATATAACTACCCTGGATATTAAAATACTTTTTGTCTCTACTTTCAAGACATCAACACAGCCAATAACTAAGTGAAAGTTTATTTGAAAAGGATATTCAGAGTTACCTGAGATTAACTGTTATTTTCTTCTCTTGAAATATTTCTGTGTGCAACTTACAGGTCCAGGCATTCTTTGAAAATCAGTCAGAGGCAACCTTTCAGCTTCGTTGTGTCCAGGAGGCTTTGGAAGTCATTCAGTTGAATATCCAGTGGATGGAGAAGAACCTTAAAACTCTGACATGGTGGCTGTAGCATGCACAACTGCACCTCGCTTTGTCACCCTTCGGAGAGCTTGTTAACTTGGGCTCTGTGTGTTAACTTTTGCAAAAGCCAAGGTGAAGCCAAGGATCGCTGCTGAGTTGTTTGCACTCTTAGGAGTTGTAGTTCGCTCAGGGTCCATCTGTATTTCCTGTTGGTCTTTCTGAAACGTCTTTGGGCAGTACGTAGTTATTTATTACATTCACTTATATGCCAACATCTACAAAAACAACAAGTAATTTTTATACTTTGAAGATACCCAAATAGGGAATAGAATTGTTTGGAATTCTGTTCTATTTCTCAGTATCCATAAAGTACTGACCCAGTGAAACAAGGGAAGACCTACCATCGGAACCGCCAGCCATCGTTGCAGGCTGCTGGTTTGTGAGCCATTTGTTGTTTCTTGTTGATAGAGTTATTGAATGTGGGAACACTTCAAAAAGTATGGCAATCAGTGAAGTCGATGAAGCATGCAACTGTAAGAGAGCTGATCTCAGGTGTGCAGATCTACTTTGATTTGGGGTTTTGATTAATCCTTTATTTCCTGGAAAATTTTTAAATAAGATCTATTATAACTATTATATTTTTTTTCTGCAGAATAGGTAGGTGCTACAGAATTTTTAAATTTTTGTTATATTAAAAAAGCTAAATAACAAGGCCAAAGGATTATGTTTTCCCAGTGTTTAACATTTTCTTTTTATCTTTTAGGAAAACGTTTCAAACTAAGATAGCTTTAATTATAATTATTTTATTCGTAAGTTTCAATATTCTCCATATCTGTACACCTTTACCACTCCCTGCCCTAGATATACCTTACGTTATAAATAAGTATTTTCACACTTATGGCAAACATTTTGTTATACTGGTGTCTTTTATCATTACTTTATCACTGTTACTAAAAATATAGGTTGTTTTTAGATGCCTTTTGGCATGATAAATTATAGACACTTTCTCTCTAAATCATACCCATGGGTGGATTTTTCATTTTATATGATAGAGTAGCACATTGGAAACATTTTAAAGTAGGGCCTTGGAGAAATTGAACATTTTTATTTGAAGTTCACCATAGTACCTTAAAGGAATGAGAGAATGTGAGAAAGGAGTAACTTGATTCGTATGGAATATGGTGGGCTTTGAGTTTTTCCCCACTATCAAATACAGTACTTTTATTTAGTTGAAAAATCATAGTTTTATTTTATCATGGCCAAACTACCAAATTAAAGGGAATGTCGAAAGGAAGGAAGGAAGGAAGGAAGGAAGGAAGGAAGGAAGGAAGGAAGGAAGGAAGGAAGGAAGGAAGGAAGGGGTCTAAAACTATATGGCATTTTTACTCCTTCTAAAGGAGAAATACTGTACTTGAATTTTGTGAGCTCTGCAGACTTATATTTAGATTATGATCTTTCTTTGATTCTTAGGAGAAAAGCTTTCTTCCACATAATGCTTGTACTTTATATTGTGTTTGAAAACATATTTGTACAAAAAAGGATAATTACCCATTTTCAAGCACTTAAAAACACTCCACAGAATCAGACAATGGGAAAGGTCACCTTTTTTTATTCAGCAAGTGTAAAGTGAAAACATGTGGGATTGTGTATAAAACTATATTTTATTTTATGAAAATATTTTTATATAACAAAATTTAAAAGGCTGGCAAGCTGAAATATAGCTTTCTTTACTCCTAGTGTGTTTTCACCCAATTTAGTCTTTTCTAAACATTAATCTCTCTGTTTTAGAATAGAAAACATTATATCCTGAGAATCACAGCATCATCTAAAGATGTCTTATTGAAACTGGGCTAATTGTAGGTTTTTATTCTTCTTGTGCTTCAGTAAATGAATGATAATCTAGTTGATAGTGAAAGTTAGTGAGTTTTTATATTTTTAAAGTGGGGAAAAATACTAAACTTTTGAGGTTTTTTGTTGTTGCTGGGTTGTTTTTTTACCACGTTATATTACTGAATTCCACTTTGATACAGAGTTTTAAATTTTGCTACTTCTCAAATTCAGTTAAGATGCTTCAGTTTTATCTGCCCATCACATGGCTCCTGTATCATATGTTAACTGCATATGGCAGATCTTGTCCTGAATTATATCATTTTTTCCTGGGAGAGTGTGTGTGTGGTATGGGGGGGTGTGTTATTATTATAAGTAAAACCTTATCAAAAGTTCAGCTAAGAAAGAGGTAATTCATAATCCATTGCTATCTTGTACTCAAAAGCCATTCATTCCCATGAAACCGGATCCCTACTATTTATAGTTGTGTTTGTGGACCTCACCTCAGACTATTTGCAGTTTTAGTAGGTCTTACCTCAAATTTTCCCACAGAATTCCATAATTTTCATTGTTATGCTAATCCATCTATACGAGACATCTAAAAATTAACCTAAATCAGGAACATAAGGTTAATAGCTAAAACATGTAGTATAGTAAGTATAATTGTAGCTTTTGAAGTTTTTCCCAAAAAAACTTTATCTTGGCCACTGAATTTCTGAGAAGTCAAATAGACTGAAGCACAGCAGTTAGCCACAGTATGCTTTTTTATATAAGCACATAGGTCCATGATACAATTAGGTACTTGTTTGACAAGTATTATATTCATTGCAGAGAGACAGTCTGCTTGAATGTAATGTCAAAGACACATCTTGATCCTTAGGAAACATAGAATGGAAAATCTGGAGTTATGGGAACACAAAACTTAGGCTATGAAAGTAGAAATCCAAGGAGTCCAGTTTGTTCTGTTAACATCAAGCGATTGGAAGTATTAAACTGCAAGGAGTGTCAGCCTCTACCATAAGCCTGCGCCTTCTTCCATCTTACTGATTTATATAAATATCTTTAAGTGAATTTAAGTGTCCCCTGCCATTGTTTCAGTGTCCATGAACTTTCTTGCTATCACAGGTTCCACTTGACTCTAATATTCTTTGCCATTCATGTTTCATTTTATTGTACTTGGCCATTGTAGGAACAAAAGAGCTGGCAGAAGAGCCCTGGGTACATAGAGGATATTGAGCTGCATCAGTCTTACTGGGTACAGAATAAAATGCTTTCTGAATATTGTACAGTAAGAAATGAAAATTAAGTGCTGAGTTTGTTGGATTACTGATAGCCTGTTACCGAGTTGGATTTTAAAAACATTCTGCTCAGACTAAAGCATCTGGAACCATAATCTACAGTCAGATTGCTGACCATTCACATAATGCCTTTGCATTTCTTGGGGCTGCAGGGAGGGCCTATGCATCTCAGGAGATGTATCATCACCAAGCATAGCAGTTCCTGGGCTAAGTTTGCAGGCTAAGACCTGAATTTCCTAGGTATGAGGTAGCTCTTCTCCCCTTTGCCTTTGTTTTTAGTGTTTTTATTGGAATTAACTATCTTTTTAAAGAGCTTCCCATCAGCCCCATTTGTATTTTTTAAAATAATGTATATAATTTTGCTGTTTTTTGCATTCTTGTATTGTGTGCTTCATTCTCTGTATTGGCAAGTAAGTACCAAATGAAAAGTGGAGGTCCAAAAGTATGATAAATCTCCTCTTCTCCCTTTCCCTTATTGCCGGCATGGGCAATCGCTAGTAGAGTAGTGTTGACTGATTATTTTAGTGGCTTTTGGGGGGTATATACTTTAAATATGTACATATGTGGTTTTGATGTGTTTTTATATACTTTCATTTTGTATATTTTGTCCTGATGAAAAGTGAAATATTGTCCATGAAAATCTCTGCCTTCCCATATTGTCTGTGTGGGCAACAGCTCTAGAGTGGATTTTTATTTCCTTTTTTGGAAGGAGGCGGTGATATTGAGAGGTGAGCAGAGTATGTTCTTTTAAAAGCGTGTACAAATGTTTTTGCTGCAATTTTGTGGGTGTTGTTTCATTTTGTATTTTGTTCATCCTTCTCATGGATAATGAAGCATGGAGATCCAGAAGTCGGACAAATGTCCTGTTTACCCCTCTCCTTGTTGCCTGCGTGGACAATAGCTAACAGAGTAGTTGTTGCTATTGTTTTGATCGAGGCTTAGGTGTTGGGGGAGATACGTATCATTCTTTCAGGAGCACGTAAATGCTATGCTACTTATTTATTTTTTGTTTTATAAATGTTCTTTTGCATGGATGCATTATACACTTAATGAAACAGGTTCAGAGAATGATAGAGTTTCTCTTTTCCTTATTGCCTCTTTGGACAGTAGCTGATAGAGTAGTTTGCTTTGTATTGTGGTGGAGAGAATGGGGTATGCACTTACTGTATATATATAAATTTGCTACCACTTTCTACTATTAATTCATTTCGTACAATGGCCTTTTCATAGGACATTTAAGTACCCAGTGACATGGAGGTCGGATGTATGACAGTCTCCTCTGGTCCCCTTCCCTTATTGCCTATGTGGGCAATGGCTAGTAGTGTAGTTGTTGGAGTGGGTTTCGGCAGGGGGGTGGGGGGGGGCAGGGAAAGGTGAGCAGGGATGTGTACTTATTGTATATACCTGTTTTTACTACTGTGTTGTATTATTTCATTGGGTGCCCAGACTGGAAAGTATCTAATGACCCATGGAGATCCGGATGTATAAGAGTCCCTCTTCTCCTCTTCTCATATTGCCCGAGTGGGCAATGGCTATTAGAGTACTTGGTTAGTTTCAGGGTTCTTTTGTGGTTATTGGGATAAATGCTTTGTACTTTCTTATTGTCGTTTTTATTGGGCACCAATCCTTCACTCGGACGTGTAGGTTCCTAATGAACCATGGTGTTCTGGATGTATAGCAATCTCCTATTCTCCCTTTCCCTTTTTATCTCTGTAGGCAATAATTTTAAAGTAGTTTGGGTTTTTTGTGTGTGTTTTTTGTTTGTTTGTTTGTTTTGTGGGGTTTTTTTGTTTTGTTTTTTTGAAGTTTTGGGGGGTGGGAAGGGACTAAGGGCTGGATATATCCTTTTAAAAACTGTACATATAGTGTTTGTTACTGTGTTGTGTTAGTGCATTCTGTACCCCGTCCCTTACTTGGACATGTAGGTACTGAATGAGACGTGGAGGTCCGGTTGTATGAAAATCTCCTCTTTTCCCCTTTCCTTGTTGCCTCTGTGGGCAATAGTTTTAGAGTAGCCTAGGTTGTTTTTTAACTCTACCACTCCCTCCCCTGGGATGGTGGTAATATGTACTTTTAAAAATGTATATAAATTTTGCTTTTTTAAAATTTCATTTTGTACCTAGACCTTTCCAAGAACAACTTAGGTATATGATGAAAATTAAGGTTCATTCTATGAAAAAAAATCTCCTCTTCTCCCCTTCCCTTATTGCCTGTCTAGGCAATGACTAGTGGTGTAGTTGTTTAGAGGTTTGGGGTTTTGCTTTATTTTCCGCAGGATTATAGGGGATTTCTGGGTTGGCTTTTTTTTTAATGTATATAAACGTTTGCTGTTTTTTTTTTTTTTCTCCCCAAACCCAGTTTTCTGTTTGGACTTGTAGCTATCAGATATAATGCAGAGGACCAGATCCAGAGGTGGAGTAAATCTTTTCTCCCTTACCCTATAGCCTGTGTTCATGAGAATACTATAGGGTTTGGGTTTTGTTTTTGTTTGTGTTGTTGTTGTTGTTGCTTGTTTTTTTTAGGTTTTAATGGGTAATTTGCTTGTTGGGCAAGATATGTAAATTTTTAATTGTATATAAATGTTTTGCCTCTTTGTTCACTTCATTTCAAATCTAGTTCTTTGCATGACTATTGAAGTACTTAACGAAAGTTGAGGTTGATTCTATGAACTATCTCCCCTACATCCCTTCCCTCATTGCCTGGTGGGCAATGGTAGAAAAATAGATGTTTGGGTGCTGTTTTGGAGGGATAGGGGGGTGGGGGAGGTGTGTGTGTGTGTGTGTGTGTGTGTGTGTGTGTGTGTGTCTGTGTGTGCGCGCGCGCTTTTAATGTGTATAAATATTTGCTACATTTGTGTATTATTTCATTTAGTACTCAGTCCTTTGCTGGGACTCTAGGTACATAATGAAACATGGAGGTCCAAACCTATGATAAATCTCCTCTACTCCCCTCCCCTCACTGCCAGCACAGGCAATAGTTTTATAATTTGGGTTTGTTTCTAAGTGGGGGGGGATTATTTGGGTGAGTAGGGTTGGGGGAAAGGGCAGGGTATGAACATTAATATATATGTATATATATGTACATATTACTGATTTTGTACCTAGTCCTTTGCATGAATGTATAGGTACAAATGAAAACTGAGGATCAGTGTATGACAGATCTCCCTTCCCCGGCCCCTTATTGCCTGTGTAGGCAATATTGACTAGAATAGTTGTGTGTTGTTTACTGACTTGTTTCTTTTGGAGAGATTTATATTTTCAGCAGGGGAATATTTTTAATACATATAAATATGTTTTCATTTCTTTGTTATTTCATTTGTATTTAGTCCTTTGCATGGCTATGTAGGGGCCTAATGAAAATTAAGTTTCATCAATTGACAGATCATTTCCTCCTTTCTCACAGATTTCCTCGGTTAGCTGTAGCTAGTATAATTGTTGTTTTGTGGTTAGTTTGTTTTATTTTCTAGTATGTATGCCTTTAAAGATGTAAATATACATAGATATACATAATTGCTTTTTTTCTAATGATTTTCTTTACTACTTAGTCCCTTGAAGAGCTCTGAATATGCCTAACAAAAATAAAGTTCCACCAAGTCCCTGCCTCTGACTTGAAGACATTGCATTGTGGTGATGTCATTAATGGCAATGGGCATGTAGCCAATAAGATGGAAGAAGACACTTGGGCATGGTTAAGCTGTGAAAGCTAATCAGACTCTGCTTTTCCTACTTTCATTCAAACTGAATGAAATGGTGGGAAGGGACCTATACATTGGAAATCCCAGAAAGGCAAGAGGACAGTATAAGTAAAAGTATGTCTAACGTTTATTGCTGGTTAATCTTTCAGTGACTCATAAGCCAATAGAAGTGCCTTGAGAGTAGCTTCTTTTAAGACTGGAATCCTACTCATCTACAGAAGTCTGTTGCAGTTCCATCAATAGCATATTCTTGTGTACCCAGTAAAAATTATTTTGGTTTTTGGAATGAAACTTTTGACTTATTTTCGTGGTTCTAGTGAATGACAAAATGGGCCCAAAAACTAATCCAAAAATAATTTGTGGGACAAGCCCTCTATCTTTCAGCACCCACATGTATGTGGTAGGGCAAGTTGGTCCTTTCCTACCCAGAGCTCTTCTGTGTGGCGACACCTTCCTCCTCAATTCTTCATTAGCTGGATCATTCCTATTCTTTCTTCCTTTTTCCTCATCAGTGCCTACACCACTTAGGTGAAGATAACTTAGATGTTATCTTCAAGTGCACTGAAAAATGTAAGCCAGTGTTGCCTCATTAGCTATATGCTTTTGCATACATTTCATACATTCAGACCTGTATGTTTGCTTTCACCAATCTCAATCATACATCACATTAATTCTTCATCCACGACAAAGTAAATATGACTCCACATTTGTCTGTATCAAAGAAAACACATGTGTAAAACCCACTCTCTGTCCCTCTCGTCCTCCCTTCCTTCCTGCACGCTTCTGAGCATCATTGATTTATTGTGCAATTTTTAATGAATATAATGCTGAAGAGTTGCCATATTGCTATTACATTTTTAGAAACATTGAGTGATAGGACTCCTAGAAAATTTCAGAGATTTTATTTATCACATCAAATTCTCAGGCTCTAGTGTTGAAAATTAGCCTACACTTTGCTGTTACTTATACCTGCTGTTGTAGAAAAAAATAAGAGCTTATTCGTGACACATTTAACTTTGATCATAAATAAAAGAGAAGGGGCACCTTTTTAGAATTAGTCATGGTAGTTAATGATATTTCTGAACAGCTTTTAATTTAAAATACTTCAAAGAAAGTAAAGGTTATGGCTTAGCTGACTGAAATGCTCCAGAAGTTGAACTATATAAACCATTAGTACAATAATACACCCGTGTGTGTGTGCATATGTATAAAATAAGAATTCCAAAATAATTGGAGCATTTGCATTAATCAACAAAACTCACATTAAGACAAAACTTAGTCTTACAGCTGTCCTGACTCAAGCCAAGTGTTCTCTGTTGCTGTGAAGAATAGTCTCTTTCAAACACTTTGAAAAGTAATTACTTGGAAACTTGTAAAGGTATTACATTTTTGTATTTAAGCACCTATGGAGATCTCCAATTCCCAGAATCTGAGCTTGTGGGTGGAATTCTAAATTTATATCATAATCTGTCTTTTGTGAAAGATTTTGAAAATAGTATGTGTGTATATATATACATATATATATATATATTAAAACCTTATATATGCAAATTGTGTTGTATCACTTGTAAAGGGAAAAAGCTTATTTTTCTTTATACTTCTGATAACTTGTTTTGCATATGACCAGCACTGACTGAAAGGCATGTGTAACTGCAAACACTGTTGCTTTTTGTGTGAAATGAAAATAAAAGTATTTAAATATAAATATTGTGTGGACTATTTGGATGAAAAAAATTACATACAGGGGTTGGCAAAAGTAGGTTTATAGTTGTGAGTACGCGAAAAAGTTTATTCTTTTTTCTTTTAATAGATTTTATTGATTTTTTTTCTTTTTGTACAGAGAGGAAGGGAGAGGGATAGAGAGTTAGAAACATCGATGAGAGAGAAACATCGATCAGCTGCCTCTTGCACACCCCCCACTGGGGATGTGCCCGCAACCAAGGTACATGCCCTTGATGTGCTCCTTGACCGGAATTGAACCTGGGACCCTTCAGTCCACAGGCCGACACTCTATCCACTGAGCCAAACCGGTTAGGGCAAAAGTTTATTCTTATATTCCTATATTATTTATTATTATAAGTATTGTATTATTTGTATTATTTGTCTTCTTGTTATTATTTTGTATCCTCACTTATGACTTATCTTTTAGGTAATGATGGCTGATAATTTAACCTACTTTTGCCCACCCCTTTATGACAATAAAGGAGGTATTGTCTCAGATTACGAGCTCTTCCAGGACAACGGCCATATTTCATTGTCTTTCATAACTTGTTTCCTACCTCACCAGGACCCCAGTATCCTTACCGCATGTTGACTCAAGGTTTCTCACACTCACACTGTGACATTTTGGGCTCGCTATGCTTTGTGTGATGATTAGCAGCATCCCTGGCCTCTAATGCGAATAGCAGCCCCCAACCCCCAGTGTGACAACTAAAAATGTCTCTAGACATAGCCACATGTCCCCTTGGGGTGGGGAGTGGGGATTAAAACATTCAGTGGATGCATGGAGCGGGGGCTCAGTAACAGATGAACTCCATCAAGGGCAATTGTTTACTCTGTAGCCGACGTGCTTCTTGGAAATACTCATGTCACTTGAGTAGCCAAATGATGCAGAAATAAGTTCCTAAATAAATCTAAGATATAACTTCTTAAGCCAGTGAAACTGGGGAACACTCACTATCTTAAGTTGAAGGTGAAAGGACATTGGTTGTCATCAGGGAAAAGCCCTGGCCCTGACTCGCAGATAATTGAAGACTGAGTACACAGGTTTTTCCAGGGGTCACCACAGTTCCATTCCCAGTCAGCTGTCCCATGAGTAGTGTTAAGGTAGAATTGAGAATTCTTAGGCTTCCAGCTCTGGTAACTAGAACCACTATTCTTTTGTTGTAATTGTTAGGGATTAAGTGGGCAGGTTAAGGCAAATACAGTGTCTCTTAATCCCCTTACCCAAAACCCTATTTCTGTGGACACAAAACAACCTTGAAGCCACATCTTTAAAAATCTCTCATGGTTGGACTTAGAAGGAGGAGAAAAATGGCGGCAGAATAGACAGACGTGTTCCGAGCCTTGTCTCGGAGCAGAAAGAAAGAACAGCTAAGGGTCGCACGAGGAGTGTTTGTTGGCAAGTTAAGGGATAGCTAAACTCCAGGAGAAGATGGGGGACTGCTAGACGGGGTTCCCCTGACCGGACAGCACCCCTCCCGGAGCTACGGGCTTGGACTCGGAGACCTCACCATCTTGATAAGGAAAGTGGAGCTTATCAGAAGCCTGAAAATCCACAACTGCAGCAACCACTGAACAGCTGCGAGCCCCACAACACTGATCCCCAATTGGTGCAAACTCGCGGATTCAAAGGAGCTCTTCATTCCATCACAGAAATCTCAGATTTCACCTGGGATAAGGTGAGGTCTCTGGTCCCGGCGGGAGAGAGAAACCCGGGTTTTGCAGGAGCTGGAGGACCAGGGAAGTCTGTGCCTAGAAAAATCCGTGGCTGGTGGGGCTGGCATGATCTGTGAATGTGGAAGGGGGTCCTCAGAGCTGCTAACAGAAGGGATCTCTAAAAAGCAACCCATTTTGATCTGATGTGCAGGGACAGCCTAAGAATTTCAAACGTGTGACGGCTGCTTGGACTTGGGCACAGACCCATTGTTCGCGCACTTGGGCTTTTTCCTCTTCAAATCCTTGCTTCTGATTACTAAGCCCAATACATAGGATCACCCAGTTGGGACACCCTGGGAGACTGCAGGGGAAAGTTGTTTTTCTGGAACCTGGGGGTCGGAGCTGGGAGTAACCATCCGAGAGCCAGCTCTGAGGCAGCCCACTCCCACAAACCAGTATCGAGCGCCACAGGGATAAACACAGGCTAGAGAGGCCAAAAATAGACCAGGAAGTCAATCCCAAAACACTGCCACCCAGGGGCTGAATCACAAATTGACTCGTGTGTAATCAAAAATAAAGGAATACGAGAAATTAAGACACTGCCTGCTTAAAAATCAGGACTGGATTACAACACTGAGGAACAATAGAACGCAGGGAACTGCAAAACTGTCCAGACTGAGAAACAGGCGTGCCAAACAGAACAATAGAGGAAGTGAATGACCTTCACTATTGCACATTATATATTTTTTATTTATTTTCATTTTTTGCATCTTTTACTTAAGAAACTATTTTTTTCTTTTTTCCTCACTTGATTTTACCTTTTTAATTATTACATTTTTATTTTCAATCAGTATTATTACTTCTACTATTTTACCTTTTTTTTTTAAAGTGTCATTTTATTTTCTCTTTATTTTACTTTGGGACTAGTGTTCTACATTCTATTTTCATCTTTCCTTTAGCATCGTTTTACTCTATCTCAACTCTACCTTTATGCCATCACTCTCTTCCTAACTTTTTCCCTTTTGGTGTCCTGTTTATCTTACCCCTTTCCTCTTTAGATTTTCCCTATTCTTTCTGTTTATCCCCTGTTAAAATTTCACCCTACATATGTATCTAATTTCCAATCCCCTGCTCCAAGTCCATACACACCTCTCTCTTCGCTGTCTTAACTACCCAAAAAATTGTTTTTCTCTCTATCCTTTAGTTGTTGTTTGCTTGAATGTTGATTATAACGAATTTTTATGCTTTTTTGTAAGATTGATTTGCTTATTCTTTTTTTTGTTTGTTTCTTTGTTTTTGTTTGCTTTGTTTTTTGCTTCTGTTTTCCCTTGCCTTGCTTGATATTAGTTGGTGTTGTAGTTTGTATTAATCCCCAGGTACTTGTGGCTGGCATTTGCTGGGATTAGTGGTTGCTCTATTGGATTTTTCTCCCCATATATATAGTTTGTTCCCCTTTTCTCTATTAGTCTCTTTCTTGTCTCTCTTATTTTTTTTCTTTCTTTTCCCAATTTCATTTTGACACTCCTTTTTTTTTTCTTTCTTTTTCCTCGTCTTCTTTCTCTCCTATCCCCTAATTTGCCTTTCTCTGGTGTCACCTTTATTGGAGGTTATTAATATTGTGAATACATTTCTGTTCAGTGCCTTGTGTGTTGTACCTGGTTGTGTTGTATTTTGTGCCGTTAAGTCAACGCAGGAGAGAGAGAACTACATAACCAGACATCTGGAGAAGAGAGAACATGGGGAGACGAAGAAACAGCCCGCATATGAAAGAAAAGCAGGCATCACCAGAAAAGAAAGTAAACGAAATAGAGGCAAGCAACCTGCCAGAGAAAGGATTCAGAGAAATGGTCATAAGGTGGCTGAAAAGAATGGAAGACAAATTCGACAATATGAGTAAGAACCAAGAGGAAATGAAGAAGAACCAAGAAGAAATGAAAAATGACATTGCTGCTGTAAAGAACTCAATAGAAAGCATCAAGAGTAGACTAGAAGAAGCAGAGGACTGCATCAGTGAGCTAGAAGACAAGATGGAAAAAAAAATACCCAAGTAGAGCAGCTTCTAGAAAAACAAATTAAAAAGCAGGAAGAGAGCCTAAGGGAACTTTGGGACAACACAAAACAAAACAACATCCGCATAATAGGGGTTCCAGAAGGAAAGGAACCTGAGCAAGGAATAGAAAAACTGTTTGAAGAAATAATGACAGAAAACTTCCCTGATATAGGGAAGAAAAAACCCACACAAATCCAAGAAGCTCACAGAGTCCCAAGCAAAATGAACCCCAAAAGACCAACGCCAAGGCACATTATAATTAAATTGGCAAACACCAACAACAAACTAAGAATCTTAAAAGCAGCCAGAGAGAGACAGAAAGTTAATACAAAGGAACCCCTATCAGACTAGCAACTGATTTCTCAACAGAAACTCATCAGGCGAGAAGGGAATGGAATGAAATATACAAAGTCATGCAAAGGAAGGGTCTGAATCCAAGAATACTGTATCCAGCAAGGCTATCAATCAAAATTGAAGGTGAAATCAGGAGCTTCACAGACAAAAAAAAGACAAAGGGAATTTATTACCACCAAACCAGCAATGCAAGAAATGCTAACGGGTCTGCTATGAAAAAAAGAAATAGGAATTGAAGAAGGAACACAGGGGTAAAGAATAAAAATGGCAACAAATAAGTACCTATCAATAATAACTTTAAATGTAAATGGATTAAATGCCCCAATCAAAAGACATAGGGTAACTGACTGGATAAGAAAACATGACCCATATATCTGCTGTCTACAAGAAACCCAACTCAGAAAAAAAGATGCACACAGATTGAGGGCGAAGGGATGGAAAAAGGTTTTCCAGGCAAATGGAAATGAAAAAAAAAGCTGGGGTAACAATGCTTATATCTGACAAATTAGATCTCAAAATGAAGGACATAACAAGAGATAAGGAAGGCCACTTCATAATACCAAAGGGAGCAACCCCACAAGAAGAAATACTCTGATAAACATATATGCACCCAATACAGGAGCATCCAAATACATAAAAAAACTCGTGGCGGATATCAAGGGAGAGATTAAGAGCAATACAATTATAGTAGGAGACTTTAATACCCCACTATCACCATTGGACAAATCCTCTAAACAAAAAATCAGCAAAGAAACATCAATCCTAAATGACTCACTAGACCAGATGGAATTAATTGACATCTTCAGGACATTTCACCCCAAAGCCACAGAATATACATTCTTCTCAAGTGCACATGGGTCATTTTCAAAGATAGACCATATGTTGGGACATAGGCAAAGTCTCTTCAAATTCAAGAAGATAGAAATCATATTAAGCATCTTCTCAGACCACAGTGGCATAAAACTGGAAATCAACTACAATAAAAACAATCCAAAAAAACAAACACATGGAGACTAAACAGCATGCTATTAAACAATGACTGGGTTACCAGAGAGATCAAGGAAGAAATAAAAAACATCATGGCAACAAATGACAATGAAAACACAACAATCCAAAAATCTATGGGACACAGTGAAAGCAGTCTTGAGAGGGAAGTTCATAGCTCCACAAGCATACTGCAAAAAACAAGAAACAATGGTAATAAATTACCTAACCCTACAACTCAAAGAGTTAGAAAAAGAGCAACAAGAAAAGCCCAGCGTAAGCGGAAGGAAGGAAATAATAAAGATCAGAGCGGATATAAACGACATTGAGACCAAAGAAATAATACAAAAGATCAATAAAACCAAGAGCTGGTTCTTTGAAAGGATAAACAAGATTGATGAACCTATAGCCAGGCTCACCAAGAAGCAAAGAGACAGGACCCAAATAAACAAAATCAGAAATGAAAGAGGTGAAATAACAACAGATCCTGCCAAAATACAAAGGATTGTTAAAAAAAATACTATGAACAACCTATTCCAACAAACTTTAAACCTGGAGGAAATGGACATATATCTAGAAAAACATAACCTACCAATACTCAATCAGGAAGAATCTAAACACCTCAATATGCCAGTAACTATGGAAGAAATTGAAGCAGTCATCAAAAAGCTTCCAGCAAACAAAAGCCAGGAGCCAGACGGCTTCACAGGAGAGTTTTACCATACATTCAAGGAAGAACTAAAACCTATCCTCCTCAGACTATTCCAAAAAATTCAAGAGGAAGGAACACTTCCAAGCTCTTTCTATGAAGCCAGCATCACCCTAATACCAAAACCAGTTAAAGACAACACAATGAAAGAGAATTACAGGCCAATATCCCTCATGAACATAGATGCCAAAATCCTCAACAAAATTCTAGCAAATCAGATCCAGCAGCACATCAGAAAGATCATACACCATGACTAAGTAGGATTTATCCCAGGAAAGCAAGGATGGTACAATATCTGCAAATCAATAAACGTGATACATCACATAAACAAATTGAGAGATAAAACCTCATATCAATTGATGCAGAAAAAGCATTTGACAAAATCCAACACCCTTTCTTGATAAAAACTCTCAACAAGGTGGGAATAGAAGGATCATACCTCAACATAATAAAAGCTATATATAGCCAGTGTTTACAATCACTTGTGTGCCAGTCGAACAGCTGACTTACCTGCTATACAGAAGTGTTATTACTAGAGAGAAAAATACGCTTTCATATGATTATTATCGCTCATCCTCTGGATCCAATAGTTGGTGATACATTTCTAATACTTTGGGCTTGTTTTCTTCCTGGGTGGATAGCCAGTCAGCTGGCCAAAGTGCAGTTGAGGGTAAATGCACTGTGGGGACGGTGATTTCTGCCATTGGCTGAGCTGAATTAATCAGGGCTTTTGCTTATGTATAGTAACTTTCATTCTTACTTCGCACTCTCATTTTTATAATGGGAGGACATAAGGTAAGAATATAATAAAATAACCTAATAGACTTGGGATCTGTGATGCTGCGAAGTTGAACTGCTGAGCAGGCAGTATCAGGAGGAAGAGTGTGAAAGGACGTGAGGGGACACACAGAGGCCAGTCAGCCTAAGAGAGGGTTTTTCGGGGCGTCATTGTGCTGCTTATTCAAGTGTCATTTGTAGACCATCCAAGTATGGGGAGGGGGAAGCCCTGTATTCAGTGTTTTCTGATGCTGCTACTCCTCTCTGTGGGTATAGCTCAGGAGATCCTTGGGTGCTGCATGCAGGAATGCACCCGAGGGCCCTATGGGTTTAGTGGCTGTGTATATCTTCATTTTCTTTCCTTCCCATGTCTTTGTTTGAGCAAAGTTATTGGAATATTAGTATTATTCGCATGATAGCAAAAGGTAACGATTTCTAGAAATGTAAAGTACTTGAAAGGCGATGGAGCATAGACTGGCATCAATTAGAACTGGAACTGATCCCTGACTTACTTCCACTTATTTCCTATTAACCTCAGTTTTTCCCAGGAGTAAAACAGGGACACTTCCTACCTTACAGGGAGGATTGATAGCATTAAATAAAATAACCTGTAAAGTGCTTCCATGGTACCTGATATAGACATAGGAAATATCAACTGGTATTGGTTTTTTTGTTTGTTTGTTTGTTTTAAAATATATTTTCATTGATTAGAGAGAGGGAGAGAGAGATACATCAATAGTGAAAATCAGCTGCCTCCTGCACGCCCCCCTCCTCCCTCCCCCACCCCAAGGGATCAAGCCCACAACCAGGGCACTTGCCCTGATTGGGAATCAAACCATGACTTCCTGGTTCATAGATCAGCTCTCAACCACTGAGCCACACTGGCCAGGCTCAACTGCTGTAAAACTCAGTTACAGATGGAAGTGAGCTTTTAAAATTGAATAAGGTTATAGAACTTGCCAGTTAGGAAATTAGAGAAATAACTGCAGTCTAACCCTCTTTTTATAAATTTAAGCCTTACATTTGCAAAGATTTTATTTGAGAGGCACTGTAGTGTATTAGAAAAAGCATGAAGTTATATAGGTTTTATGACTGAAATGATATCCTGACTGTCACTGAACTTGGATAATTACAAATAAGTATGAAATAAAGTTCTGACTTGACTAATCTGCAGCGGGGGTAATAATATACACCTTGCAGTAAAACATGAGGAATTAGGTCTATGAGAAAGACCTGGTACTTCACAGGTGCTTGATAAATATTCCTTACCTTTCCATTTATTTGCCTGAAATATGCAAAAGAATCATGTATGTCCAAGTCTCAATTCTAGCTAGAAAACATTGCATATAACTATGGCATGACACCGAGAAATTGGCCAAATGTAGGCTCTCTGTGAGTGCTAGAAGGAGCCTTGCAAATGACCTAGTCTAACTCCCTCATTTTACAGAGAAAGTGAGGGCACCAGAGGTTGTGCCTTACCTAAGACCTCCGTAATGTCACATGTTAACTTTGTGTATGTGTTTGTAGTAGAAACAATTTGTGTGTGTTACCTTTGAGCCTTAAGATGTGCAGTTACCTGCAGGAGACTATTTCCTTGGAGACAAGAGGATTAGAATGTACTATCAAAAGTGTTGCTTCATTATTTTAATGTGGACTGTAAAGCTAAATTTAACTGTCCCAATATTTAACTTTTAAACTTGACTATGTGAATCATCTAGATATCGTAATCCCAAAAGAGCGGCCTTTTCTGTATGCTTTCTAGTAATAAGTAGGTGGAGTAGGTAGTGCTGTCTCAGGTGGAAGATAACTCATGTCAGGGAGGATTAGACAGACTTCTCCTACCCCAAAGGGGACTTTAGGAAGGAGGGAGGTGGGTTAATGATGAGTAATGTGCTGTAATGGGTGAGGAACTGGATGGGAGGGACAGAAATATTAACTTCAACAACTACAGGTAGAAGGTGAAATGAACCATTTTTCTAAAGTGGTGGAAGTCAGCCTGAGATGGGCCTTCTGTCCTCAGGTAGGCCATAGAATCTAGACCAGTGATTCCAAACTTTTCCTCTCATGGCACACATAAACTGATGACTGAAATTCTGCGACACACCAAAAAGTATACTTTTTGCCAATCTGACAAAAACATAGGTAGAAACTATTAACACCAGATGGGCTATTGTCTTGGCTATTGTATTTTTTTATTTGACAATCTGAGGGGAAAGAGGTCAGTGCCCCTGATTGAATAGGCAGGTATAGATGGCATGTTTTTAAAATTCTTGTGGCATACCTGTGTGCTGAGGCACACTGGTTGAAAATCGCTGTCCTAGACCCTGGGTGCAGACTGCTGTCCTTTCCTGCTTTCCAACAGAAAAGTCATTGAAACTCACAGAGGGGAGAGTGTGAGAGGGAAGTTACTCTCACATGCTTACAGCAAGCTTCATCTTCACTTAATATTTTCCTTCTCCAGAGCCTTTCCTTTTATCTCACCATTTCTGGGGGATCTGTTCACCCACCTATTTTATGCAAAGTGTGTGTGCACCTGCACATGCACACACACATGCGCGCGCGCCTTTCTGACTGCTCATTCTTGCTCCTAGATATTCCCCTGAACTTGAAAAGTCTCCTACATCCAGATGCACATGGCCAAGTGCACCAGGAACCCAGTGAGACCAATGGCCTGTAGTTCGCAGCTGGCCCCATTGTTTAGGAACAATCTGTGGCCTTTTGCTATTTGGATATCTTCCTTGGAGTCTCACCCCCCACTCCAGGCAGCTTATCAACTGTTCATTTCAAAGAAACACATTGTTCTCATAAAAGGGAACTATGTACCTCTTTAGATTGGCAACCAATTTCCTCCTAACTATGTTTTTCTAACCTAATATAAAAATTGGCTTATAATATCTGAGCACATCCTGGTTTTGGGTGAGAGAAAAGCAGCCATAAATTGAACCAGTAGAAGAAGGAAGCTAGGCCATACTTTTAAAATGTTTTTCATGGGTCATTCATTCAATAAATATTTGCAGTCCTGTACTATTCACCGGGCCCTGTGCTAGGTGGGTCCATGGAGTTTGACTCTGTAATGTGAGCAGCTGGCTCCAGCTGAGAGAATGCCACCTGGGTTTTATAAACACTGCCGGCGTGGTGGGTGGTAGATCGTTGAGGGCATTTGGTTTATGAGGAACAGAAGTAAAGGGTGTCACAGTGGGAGGTTGTAAGCTACGAGGCTGATAGTGCTGCAGCCACTGCATAACAGCAACTGTCTTGAATGGGCTGGGGTTGGGCACTCATTCCCCAGCCGCAATTCTCCCTTGGCTCATTTGGATGTGCAGTGCAATGGGAGGAATGGAGGCCTTGCAACAGATGCTGCTTAAGTGCCCACATTTAATGCTTGTGTCATTGATTGGGAATTGGAGATACTTTTGATCCTCAACGAGTAACCACACAGGTATGCCTTCCTAAATGGATCATAAGAGGCAAGATGTTAATTGACTTCCTGTAAAGTGGTCCATTTAGGCAGCCTCGAAATTTCCTCTGACCACCAAGGGAGTTTAGTTGTCCCGAACAAGACTTGCTGCAGCAGAAACTCTGGAAGGTGGTACTTTCCCAAAGCAGCCAGAAGGAGGCAGTACATGGGCTTGGCTGGAGGCCATCTCATCCCAGGAGAGGAAAAGTAGTGCCAAGTCCCTGCAGGCAAGAATCTCCTATAGGATCTGTGAACAAGGGTACTTGTGGGTAGGCAGGATGAGTGCTAGTCCTCAAGAGTGCTGCATATTTACCTTCCTGAATTAGGCCACAAGCCTGTTCAGTCCATGCTGAGACTGAGGTCATGACTGTTGGTTCACCAGGAAATGTGGTTTCAAGAGACATTACCCCAGGCATCCCAAAGAGAACTGCAACTCAGCCTCCTCAGCCAACAGCTGCTCCAGGAAAATGTCCTTTCACTCCTTACCAGGCAAGCTCTGCAGATGGTTGTCAGAAAAACATCGAAGGGGCATTTAGACCAGACAAATTTAATAAGAGGGGTGAGTATTTGATGGTTTTAGGCACTGGACTTGCGTGGGAAAAGGCAGTCTGGCAAACCTCTCTGTGATATTTGCAGCGCCAGTCTTCTCAAGTGTTAGTTCAAGGTGATGCCATTTGGAGACAGGTGCTTCATGATTTAGAACATGAAGCTTATTGGTGTTCCATGCACACTAACAGTCCACTCAGGAAGACCCTCATGGGAGAGTGAGAAACATCCTGGAGCAGTGGAGCCTCTCCCTTGCCTCATGCAGGCCAGCCAGTGGCTGGGGATGAGGTGGAGAGAAGCAGATGGATCAAAGCTCTAACATCTCAAATGTATGGAGCTGCCCAGTTCCTCAACTCCTTATGTATCACTTTATCCCCTAGCCTACTATTGATAAGAAATAATTTCTGTACCTAGCAAATAGCAGAGGCAGAAGACATCACAAGAAAAGGAAACTACAAACCAATATTTTATAAATATTGGTGCAAAAAATCTTCAACTAAAGATTAGCAAACTCAACCCATCAAGATATACGAGTATAAATGCTTATATATCGTGAACAAGTGGGATTTATACCAGGAATGCAAGGTTGGTTGAATATAAAAAAAATCAGTTAATGTAACACAGTGGTTCTCAACCTTTTTAATGCCACGACCCTTTAATACAGCTCCTCATGTTGTGGTGACCCCCAACCATAAAATTATTTTCGTTGCTATTTCATAACTGTAATTTTTCTACTGTTAATGAATCGTAATGTAAATATCTGTTTTTCCGATGGTCTTAGGCTCTACAGCAGCGGTCTCAACCTGTGGGTCATGACAGGTTGAGATATTTACATTAAGATTCATTAACAGAGCAAAATTACAGTTATGAAGTAGCAACGAAAAGAATTTTATGTTTGGGGGTCACCACAACATGAGGAACTGTATTAAAGGGTCGCGGCATTAGGAAGGTTGAGAACCACTGATGTAACACATCATATCAAGGATACATCATAGAATACAAAATAAAAGCAACATGATCTTATCAGATGCAGGAAAGCATCTGATAAAAAAATACACTTTTATGATAAAACACACAACAAAGAAGGAATGGAAGAGAACTTCCTCAGTCTGCTAAAGAATATGTATGAGAAACCCATAGCTAATATCATCACACCTAATGGTGAATATTGGAAGATTTCCTCCTAAGACCAGGAACAAGACAAAGATGTCTATGCTCACTATTTGTATGCAACATTGTACTGGAAGTTTACAGATAGCATTAAGGTTGTTGATTAGTTGACCTTAAAATTAGGAGGTTATCCTGGATTTTCTAGCTGGGCCCAATAGGGTGGAAAGGGTCCTTAAAAGAGGAAGGAGACAGACGAGGAGATCAAAGTGATGCCAGGTGAGCAGGACTCCATTTGTTTTTGCTGGTTTTGAAGATGAAGGAAGGGGGCCACCAGCCAATGAATGTGGGTCCCCCATAGAGAGCTGCAAAAATGAAGGAAGTGCACTTTATAGAGCCTACTGAGAGGAGTGCAGCCTTGCCCAGGCTGTGAATAACTGGTGAAACCCATCTCAGACTTCTGGACCATAGAACTGTAAGATAAATTTCATGTGTTTAAACCATGGAAGTTTGTAGTAACTTGCTACAGTAGCTGCAAAATAATCGATGGGTGACTGCCATTAGAAAATTGGATCTGATCACTTGCTAAGAAACTAGTGGCTACAAATCCCACAATTTTTACCTCTGAGGAAGGAGCTCTAAACTTCAGACAAGTTATTACAAATGCAAATAGAGTTACTTGGTAACAAGAAAAATAAAACAGTTTCAGAAGCAGCCAGCTGGATATTAGAATCACCATCTTTCAGACTGTGTTTCTTGATACGAACATATGCTTTTTTGTGTGTCTTAACCACTTTACTTCAAAAAATACCAAGAGGGAGAAACCAAGATGGTGGCATAGGTAAACACCTGAACTGCTGCCTCGCGCAACAACTTCAAAACTACAACTAAAAGACAAAACAGATGCCATTCAGAACCACAGGAAGGCTGCCTAAGTGGAAATTCTACAACTAGAAGGGAAGAGAAAAGCACACTGAGACTCAGAGGAGCTGTGGAAGTAAAGGCAGAGGTACGGAGGCGCATTTGCTAAGAGGGCTGGGAACTGAGTACACAGCTGGCTTTTTCAGTCGGGAGGGAGACACAAGCTCCCAACTGCTCTGAACTCCAGTTCCAGGCGAGACTCTGGGGACCCAGACTCATACGGGGAGAAACTGGACTGTCTGGCAGCAGGTGGACCTTGAGGGCAGCTTTCTCTCAGAGGTGCTTGCAGTGATTACCAAGGGACACTGAGACCCGGGGGCCTCTTAGGGCAGGGCTGACAGGAAGCCATTGCTGTTTGCTCTGCCCTGAGACTCCGCCCCATCCAAGCTGAGCACAGAGGCTTTTGTATATGAATGGCCTAATCCTTTGAAATCAACTTACCTAACAAACGGCAGCTAAGTCAGTGAAACCCAGAACATCCAAAAGAAGGCCCAAGGCCCGGCAGCAGCTTGCATTGCTTCACAGCTGGGCTTCATCTGGGCACCTCCAAAACTCAAACAAAGAAGAGGAATCTGCAGATCTCTCCATAGCTCCTGCTGTGTGGCCTCAGGCAGAGGCTAAATTAGCAACCTCTTTGAAGATCTAAGAGGCAGTGTACCCAGGGGTCAGAGTGGGACCATCCAGATTACAACTCCTCAGATCCATAAGGGACACACACAGGGGGCAGACTCAGTGAGCACCAAAGCCCCACTGAAGCAAGTCTTGCCTCATAAGGGTGTCTCCAGCACAGAAGTTCTCCCAGCGTAGACACAGCTGATCCTCACAGCCAATTGGCCTGAAGGTCAATTCCTCCCAGTGATACCAACAACAATCAAGGCTTAACTACAACAAGACTGTGCACACAGCCCACAAAGGGGTGCGCCAAGAGTGTCCACCTCAGGTAAGTGGAGAGGCTGAGCCACTGGGCCCTATAGGACACCTAGCACACAAAGCCACTCTATCAACTCAGGGAAGCAACCAAAATGCACAGAAAAGAAAAGGTCACAAATGAAAGAAATGGAGGAAAGCAAACTACTGGATATAGAGTTCAAAACCACGGTTCTAAGGTTTTTTAAGAATCTTCTAGAAAAAGCCGATAAATTTAGTGAGACACTTGAGGATATGAAAAAGGACCAACTAGAAATTAAGCATACACTGACTGAAATAAAAAAATAATATACAGAGATCCAACAGCAGACTAGTGAGTTGCAAGAATCAAGTCAAAGATTTGAAATACAAAGAAGCAAAAACACCCAACCGGAAAAGCAAAAAGAAAAAAGAATCCAAAAATATGAAGATAGTGTAAGGAGCTTCTGGGACAACTTTAAGAGTACCAACATCAGAATTATTGGGTTGCCAGAAGAAGAGAGAGAGCAAGATACTGAAAACCTATTTGAAGAAATAATGACAGAAAACTTCCCCCACCTGATAAAAGAAATAGACTTACAAGTCCAGGAAGTGCACAAAACCCCAAACAAAAGGAATCCAAAGAGGACCACACCAAGACACATCATAATTAAAATGCCAAGGGCAAAAGACAAAGAGAGAATCTTAAAAGCAGCAAGAGAAAAATAGTTAGTTACCTACCAGGGAGCACCCATACGATTGTCAGCTGATTTCTCAACAGAAACTATGCAGGCCAGACGGAAGTGGCAAGAAATAGTCAAAGTGATGAATAGCAAGAACCTACAACCAAGATTACTCTACCCAGCAAAGCTATCATTCAGAATTGAAGGTCAGATAAAGAGCTTCACAGGTAAGAAAAAGCTAAAGGAGTTCAACACCGCCAAACCAGTATTATATGAAATGCTGAAAGGTATTCTTTAAGAAGAGGAAGAAGAAGAAAAAGGTAAAGATAAAAATTATGAACAACAAATATATATCTATCAACAAGTGAATCTAAAAATCAAGTGAATAAAAAATCTGATGAACAGAATAAACTGGTGAATATAATAGAATCAGGGGCATAGAAAGGGAGTGGACTGATAATTCTCGGGGGGAAAAGGGTGTGGGGGGTGCGGGAAGAGACTGGATAACAATCATACACCTATGGATGAGGACAGTAGGGGGGGAGTGAGGGCAGAGGGTGGGGTGGAAACCAAGTGGATGGGGAGCTTTGGGGGGGGGGGGAGGAGGAACAATTGTAATAATCTGAAAAATAAAGATTTATAAAATAAATAAATAAATATATAATAATAAAAAATCTTTATTGTTGAAAGTATTACATAGGTCCTCCTTTTTCCCCCATTAACCTCTTCCAGCCCATTCCTATCCCCCCTCTCCCAAGGCCTTCACCACCCCATTGTCTGTGTCCATGGGTTATGCATGTATCCATACAAGTTCATTGATTGATCTCTTCCCAATCACCCTCCCCTGCTTCCTGCTCAGGTTCAACAGTCTGTCCATGCTTCTATGTCTCTGGGTCTATTTTTGTTCATCAGTTTATTTGGTTCATTAGATTCTACATATGAGTGAAACCACGTGATATTTATCTTTCTCTGACTGGCTTATTTTGCTTGGCATTATACACAACTGATCCTTAAAAAGAATGACTTTGAATCTGCGTGGCATATTCTGGTTTACAAAGTGCTTTCTCTCACACAAAATAGCCTATTTAGCTCTCAATGGAGAGATAAGAACAAATCTCTAAAGGTAAAATCTGTTTTATCTTTAGAAAGTGAAGTATAAACTCATCAATAAAACTGATCACATACTGGCCACAGGGATACCATCTCTTAAAGAAAGAAAAAATGCCATTTACTGGCTTTGTGACCATAAAAATACTTCATCTTTCTGATCTTCAGTTTTCTCATCTGCAAAATGGGTATAATAATAGTACCTACTTGCTTCAGTGTGCTCTGGCTGCTATTAAAGAAATATCACAGACTGAAAAAAAAAATACCAAGAGAGTAATTCAAAAGCTATGTATAAATCATCACTCATGATGATTTTCTCAAAAATGGGAAATTTAGTGAGTGATAAAAATGGAAGAAAACAACGGCTCTGAGGGAGTCCCTGAGTAAAGGTAGTTTCTAGATCAGCAGAGATGTATATCTTTTAGGTCACAGACCCATTAGAAACTTTTTATTTAATTTAATTTATTTATTTTTATTAATTACTACATATGTGTTCTTATCACCCCCCCCCCATTGCTTCCCCCACCCCCATACTCATGCCCTCACCCCCTGTTGTCTGTGTCCATTGGTTAGGCTTATATGCATGCATATAAGTCCTTCGGTTGATCTCTTCCTCTTACCCCCTCCCTCCCCTACCTTCCCTCTGAGGTCTGATAGATGCTTCTTTGTCTCTGGATCTGTTTTTGTTCAGTTTATGTTATTCATTACATTCCACAAATGAGTGAGATCATGTGATATTTATCTTTCACTGACTGGCTTATTTCGCTTAGCTTAATGCTCTCCAGGTTCATCCATACTGTTGCAAATGGTAAGAATTCGTTATTTTTTACCTCAGCGTCGTATTCCGTTTTGTAGATGTACCACAGTTTTCTAATCCACTCATCTGCTGATGGGCACTTAGGCTGTTTCCAAATCTTAGCTTCTATGAACATAGGATACATATATCCTTTCTCATTGGTGTTTCTGATTTATTGGTATATATTCCTAGAAGTGGGATTACTGGGTCAAATGGGACTTCCATTTTTAGTTTTTTTGAGGAAACTCCATGCTATTCTCCACAGTGGGTGCACCAGTCTGCATTCCCACCAGCAGTGCACGAGGGTTCCTTTTTCTCCACATCCTCACCAGCCCTTTCATTTGTTGATTTGTTGATGGTTGCCATTCTGACAGGTGTGAGATGGTATCGCATTGTTGTTTTGTTTTGCATCTCTCAGATGATTAGTGACTTTGAGCAGGTTTTAATATGTCTCTTGGCCTTCCTTCTGTCTTCTTTTGAAAAGTATCTATTTAGGTCCCTTGCTCATTTTTTGATTGGGTTGTTTATCTTCCTTTTGTTAACTTGTATGAGTTCCCTGTAAACGTTGGAGATTAAACCTTTATCAGTGATATCATTGGCAAATATGTTCTCCCATGTAGTGGTCTTTCTTGTTGTTTTGTTGATGGTTTCTTTTGCTGTGAAAAAGCTTTTTATTTTGATGTAGTCCCATTTGTTTATTTTCTCTTTAGTTTCCATTGCCCTAGTAGATGTATCGGTGAAGATATTGCTTTGGCATATGTCTGAGATTTTGCTGCCTGTGGATTCCTCTAATATTTTTATGGCTTTCCATCTTATGTTTAAGTCCTTTATCCATTTTGAGTTTATTTTTGTGTATGATATAAGTTGGTGGTCTAGTGAAACTCTTTTTAGAAAAAATTGCATGCATACCTATCTACACACACAATTTAGCATTTGTTTTTATTGGTTTTACAGCCCTGATGTTTATAAACTCAGGTTAGAAGCAGCTGATCTACTAGCAAACAGATATCATCACGATGTCCTATTGGATGGTAGTGAGGGATAAGTTTCTTAGAAAACATTTGTGCGATGGAGCACAAGTTCACACACAGAAGTAGCATTTTCCTTATTCTAGTTAACTGAGGGACTAGCTTCTCTTCTGGTTTTAGTCATCAATAGGATCTAAGCCCAATACTTTGTTGGGAAAGGATGTGGGCTCTTAAATCCTTCAACTGTGAAGCCACAGGAGAGATTTCTCAGTCCCAGGCCTCTGCAGTATCACTTTCGACAGAACCATCTTGGAAAGTCCATGTGAAAAATGTGATCAAGAAGTCCTGAGGGAGAAGCTCCAAGATCACAAGAAGGTACAAGGGTGGAAGTGGTTGGAAACATTAGGATTTTCTCCACTTAAAACTAAAACATTCATGCTTTTAGTTGGTTGGTTTGGTTTTTAATTCAATTCGTGGAGATTTATTAACCGAAAACTAAAAATTAAAATAAAGCCAGTGGCCACAGAACTGGTGGTGCAATGCAGTTAAAGGAGTGTCACCTTGCTGTAAAGGGCCCATTGCCTGGGGCTGCTTGAAGGCCACTCAGCAGAATTCCCTGGACACAGTGTTATGCCAGGGCAGTTGCTGTTATTGTAATTATTTTTGCAAAGTGCTTGTGTAGTGATAGGATTCTCACAATCATAGATTTTTACTCTCCCTGTGAGCTTAGAGGTAGATGAACATACTTCCCTCCTGTCTCCTCCCTGTTTTACAAATAAGGGAACAAAGACACAATGAGACAAAATAAGTTGTTCAAGGCTTACAAAAACAACTAGGATCTCATTCTTCTGGTTTTACAAAACAAAACCTAGTGTTTTTTTTAAAATAGCTTTTCTAGCACTGTGGTTCTCATGGTTGATGGCCTTGTTAATCTACAGCAGTTTTCCATCCCCATCAAAAGAGCTAATGGACTTTGCTATGAATGAGAATTCTCTGTGCCCATGCATGGGAGCATTCAGTGGAAAGTCAAAATCAAGACCAGCCGATTTTCCAAATAGCTCTTCTAATTCCTGTGTTAAGTATTTACTTTTTTCAGTCTGTTCATGACGGGTCAACCAGGGAGACAAATAAGCTCAACTGGGAAAATATAGAAGAAAGGAACCTAAAACATATGCCTATAAAAATATCAGGCACCTGTCGGATGTGTTCTAGGCACTTGGGAACCGTCCTCAGTGGGAAGAACCATGAAATACAAGAGCATCACTCCACAGCCAGCACAAGAGGGCTTTGCAGATGGTCACACAGCATAGAAACCATCTTTTAATTTCCTCTCAGTGAGAGGCATTATGAGTTGTTTCAGGAACATGAACTCGAGAAGAAAGAGGATGGAACCAGGATGAAGACATTGGGATTTTCTCCATTTTTTAGAAAACAAAATATTCATGCATTTAATTGGTTGGTTGCATTTTTAATTCAATTCATGGGAATTCATTAACAGAAATAATTTATTGCTAGAGACTCCTCACTCGTGGGGTGACAGGGGCAGAAATTAACTCTGCAGAGCCATGTTTGAGGCGGAGGCTGGGGATGCCAAGCTTTGTTCAAAGAGACAACACAGTTAGAAGCAAATTCTAGGAGCTTCCCGTCAGAAGTGAGTCAGAGTGTGGGGAATCCAGATGAGAGTCTGTCCATGTCCAAAATAACCACAAAAACTAAGATATTATACCTTTTACTCCCATATTTATGATCTATCCTCTAAACTAACTGGTGGTTGCTACTTTAAAAAAAAGTCCTTTAATAAATTTAAAAAAATTTTTCCTCAGGAAACAATAATTGACTCTGAATACAAAGTATGTCACTGAAAAGTGATCAATTTTTTATGAACTGTCCCTAAAGAGAGTAGTGTACAAATTGGCTGTTATGTTTTAAGCAAAAGACTCAAAGTGTCAAAAGAAAAGAAACCCAATCTGTTAATTGGCATAACTGATGAAACTTAAATGAGGGACTGAGTATGCCCTGAGTGTTGATATAAGGTTTGTTATTACTGTTATTTCTGAGTGTGTTCTGATTTCCATTATGATTTCTTCTGTTGAGAAGGAAAATAGGGGGGCAACTTTGGGGGCTTACAGCCTAGTTCAGTATCTAGTTTAACAGTAATCTTACTTCCCCATTCTAACTGATTTGGGTGGAGCTGCAAAGCTTACCCCAAGGGCCCCGCCACAAGAAGATATACACTAGTATATCAGAACCTCCACACATTGTCAGTTCAGGCTTTGGATCAAAATCCCCTGGACTAGCAGCGCTGTGTAATAAAGGTAACTTTCCTGATTCCTCCGGGTGCCCGCTGTCGTTCTCTTGGGCCATTTGCCACAACACTGTGATCCATGACTTATTTAAAGTAAGTGTGTGTGTGTGTGTGTGTGTGTGTGTGTGTGTGTGTGTGTGTGTGTGTTAATTTCTAAAAGTATGAGCTATTTTGGGCTATTTCGTTACTGATTTTTCACCTCATTG
Source organism: Corynorhinus townsendii (assembly GCA_026230045.1). Taxonomy (NCBI): domain Eukaryota; kingdom Metazoa; phylum Chordata; class Mammalia; order Chiroptera; family Vespertilionidae; genus Corynorhinus; species Corynorhinus townsendii. The sequence continues at coordinate 30,099,608 of JAPDVU010000012.1, forward strand.
CATGGTAGTCAGAAAATGTAATCTGTGCAAAGCACTGGTCAAAGTTACAAAAGTTTCTTTGCTGTGCAAGGGGGTCAGGATATGACAGCCCAAACTATGCAATTTGGAATGTTGATTATTTTGAGAAGAAGGCAATGGAGAAATAGTAGGTGCATGAACTCTCTGCTGTCCCCCTGTCTGACTGAAAACAGCCGTAAATCCCCTCTTCTCCTGTACCAGGGTGAGGCACGAGGCCCTCATCACTGAAAACCGAAGTCTGCACGTGAGTGTGATATGCAAACCTTACTGAAGTAGCCTTCACTTCCACTAGTCCCCCCATGTATTTCCTACTCACTTCCCACAATTCTTTGGCCCTAGTACCCCAAACCCCCTTTTCTTTGTCTAATCACTTCACAGTTTTTTGTCCTTTGTTGAAATAGTACTAAGTCCCCAAGTCTAACTGCTTCTTTGGGTTTTCCCTTATTTTCTGTAAAAGATCCTGTATACACATTAAAAAAAAAAATCAACATCAATACAGTATTTGTGGCCTTTCTCCATTAATCTGTCTATTTTCAGTTTAGCTCACTTGCCTCATTGACTGAACCTAGCAATTCAGTTATTCACTTCCTGGGAAGGGTCTGGTCAGTCTTGCCAGTTCTTCTGGCTTAAACACTACACATCTCTGATGTCCCCATAAAAAAAAAAAAAAGTACTAGCTTCTGATTTCTAGATGTTGACTTCATTTTTTTAATTTTTTATTTCTGAAAGCATCGTGCAGACCAAACCAAACATTCTGCAGAAGGTATATGGCCCCTGACTGACAGTTTGAGACCTATAGAACAGATGGCTTAACTTTGAATTTTTTACCTTGGGATCATTTTATTGAAACTTGTAAACATACATGTTTTTCATTTAGAAACTTAAAACGACTTAGTAAATTGGAACAAATATTTTTTCTGACATAAGAATGTCTATCTCAGCTTTCTAATAAACTCAGCCATTTCTCTAAGTCTGAAGGGAGTAAAGTCTGCTAGTTCACCTGATGTGCTATGTGCAGAGAATCTGTCTCTCTATTATCACAACAAAGAAATCCTGGTGATTAACTGGGTATAATTGGCATAAAAAATCATATTCTTGCCTTAGAAACACACACATCTATTTATGTGCAGGGGAATATCAAATGCAAATCATTTTTCTGTGAAGTCCAAATGTCCACAGGATTTCCATCTCATAATATGTTGGAGTGCAAAAGTCCCCAAGAACTACCGAGATTTGCAGAAGCAAAATTCTACGCTGCTTGGGGTCCTCCCCTGGCTGCTTGGGTGGCTGAAATCCGCACCCTGCTCAAGCTGGTCCAGGGTTGCTTTCCGGCCTCCTGAGTGATCCAGGTAATCTGAGCTCCAGCCCTCTGCCTGGCCAGGCAGCCATAAGGAAGCCATTGCTTTCTCCTGGGGGTAGTGCACGTCAACTGGCAGGGCCACATGTTCAAAGGCCAGCTTTGCCTTCTGCATGGGTGACAGAGCCTGCTAGGAGCCTTTTGAAATGCCAGGGCAGCCCGCAGGCTGGCGGAGCAGGCATTCAACCATGAGACAGCTGGAACCCATTAAGGTTGGCAATTTTTGCCCAAGGGACCAAAGTGCCTTGACATTGGCAGGGCCAAGGACTCGGCTCACACTGACTGATATTTGTAAATGTTTAAGGGAATTTCAGGCGAAGGAGGTGAGCCTGTCCCTGGGGTTCTGTTTCATGCCTGAGTGACCTACCTGAGGAAATAGTTAGGTGCCCTGCTGATGGGCTCCCTGTCAATTAAAGACAATTCATTGTGTCCAGGAATTGTCCACAAAGTCAGGCATTCTATAAAAATTTCCATGAAGGAAAATGGTCTGAACACACGGAAAAGATCTAAATAGCAGTAGTATGTTTCCCTCCTCTTATTATCCTTTTTAACATTCATACCATCACTACATACTAGCTAATCAGTGTTTAAAATAAAATGTACAGGACATTGTTCTGAGGGCATTTTGTTCTGATAATTTTTCTGTTCATTTAAAAATGCACACATAATTGTGATAAAATCATCTTTGAGTCATCTGTTTACCTAAAAGAAAAAATTATCTTTAATGTAACTCAATAGCAAATATGATTTATGAGTATGATCAAATTCTAGCTAAAATAGGTATGGTAAAAGCCTGAATATGAAACAACATACTATTTTCTTCTGCAGAGATAAGGCGTGGGCAGAGCCAGAAATTGGGAGCCACAGTTCTAGTCCAGTACTGCAAGGTAATGGCTGCAAATAAGGGCCAATGATCAATTAAATTGCCAAAATGCCATGCTCTGTAGTAGTCTATTCTGGAGATTGACATTACCCAATTTAGAACTCCTGGGTTGAGGAAGCTAAACACTCCATTTTCCATATTCCCTGCCACTATGATTTCTCACGAGAAAGAGGTTTCATCATTTCGTTGCATTAGTGGAAGGTTAGTCCAGAGCAGAGTGAAGTCAGGAGAGAGTCAGCAGGCATGGGGCACCCTTTTGAGCTTGTCCAGATGGAGAGGACACAGAATGCCTCTGAAGCCAAGAGTTCTGGTGAAGACTGGCAGTCCCTGGAGTTACTGTAGGGCAGGCTGTTTCTGGGATGCACAAAAGGCAGCTTCTTGATTCCTAGATCTCAAGTAAGGCATGATGGTCCTGGAGCCAGCGGTTGTCATAGCCGCTCTCTGATTGTAGCTGGGGCAACAGGTGCCTTAGCAGGCCAGTTCTGTAGTGTTATTCTGAAAGTCATTCCTGAGAGCCCAGCCTAGAGTCTATTCTTCTGGCTATCCCAATGATTCCCTGAATTAAGTCCCGCTCTGCTTGAAGTAACTGGAGTGATTTTTCTCACCTGTAGCTGAACCCTTACGGTGCCCTGTGGCTCCCTGTTGGAAATGTTGCTGTAAAGTGTAATCCTATGAGGTGGGAGATATACCCATGCGTTTCCCCTTGACCCACCCAGCTCTTGTTGGTAGGTGGTGTTTGTTCCCGTATCTTTTTTAGTAGTAAATGTTTTTCACAATCCATGAGCTTTCCCCTCTGGCCAAGGTACCATGTCTTTCTGAAGAGCCCAGCCTCCTCCCAGGGCAGGCCAGGGCAGTGCCAAGAATAAGAATGGCACATGCTTGCTTCCTTGGGTGCTCCATACAGTGCCTGGCTGAATGAGCTGTTGGAAACTCATGGGAGATTAACATACAATAAGTGACAGCAGGTTCAGAGCTTTGGAACATTTTCTGACCTTGTGTGAAATTGCTTTGACACTTTGTGTCACAGGCTCCCTTAGACAGATTTCTTTTGCCATATGGACGTGATGATTCTATAAATCATAGGTAACAGTTTATTTTATTGCTCAAGAGCCTCCTCTTGCAACCTAGTTTTCCTTGAGGGCTAAAGAAGGCAAAGCTGTGCTGCTAATGACTTACAGTTTTGGCTTAAGAAATTATATTTAGCAAGAGATTTGAAGTAAATTCTCATTAATTATAATTACATAATACTTCATTAAGATCATCTGTGATCTATTTAGACATATAGCAAACTAGCATCCACCAGAAACATCAGTCATGTATGGTCCTAAATCTCATAGATATAGCTGGTGTGAGGGCACCTTGCCCAGACTGCCCCTCCAGCTGTTCATCAGGGGCTGCCATGTTGGAGTCTTGGGTCTATAGTGTGAATTTCATTCATGCCTTCATGGATTCCTCACAATCCAGTTAGTGGCTTTCAAACAGAAGGAGTCTGAGAACTTCTAGCTCTAACTCTTTATAAGGATTTTCAGGATTTTTCTGCAAACTATGCTTTCTTTACCACAACCAGACCTTAATTCTCAGTAGACTGTGATAGATTACTTCCTCCTCCTCCTGTGGTTTTTTTGTTGTTGTTTTGTTTTTTTAGAGGTGAGTGGGGAGAAACTAGCACACATTTAAGCTAGTCCACAATGTTAGTAGACCCTAAAAATACTGCCAGTTGAAATTATGCTTCCCTCAAGGTTAGTTGAGGCTTTCCTTACATCTTATCCTTTTTTCCTCTCAGGATGGTTCTTATAAAAGGGGACGCCATCTAAGGGTGCTCTGGGATTGACATTGTGCTGTTCAGTGACGTGTTTGCCAATGTGAACCATTGCAAGAAACAACTGAGAGAAGTGTTGATGCTCTGAGAGAAAACCTGAAGAAACTTCACAGAGGAACACATCTGGGTGAGTGTATTTCTGTGAATTCTTCTCTTCCACAGGTGAAAACACTGCTAATGGGGATTCTTAGCTCAGAACAAAAGAGCTTTATTGAGTAATAATTAATTGTGTATGCTAAACATTAAATTCTTGGGAGAAAATCTGAAGAGGTTGCCCCAAAATCTGAAGAGGGCATTTTTTAAAAGGCTTTGAGCTAAATTTTCAATGAAATTTCACGAATCTGAGATCCTATGATTTAAGGACTAATTATGTCTCTTCCAATGCACCTTTATTTAATTTCCATCCCCTCCACTGAAATCTAACCCTGAGGAATGCAAACAGGAAGGGGTGGGAAAGGTGCCTCTGAGCACAAGAACCTTTGAGACACATTTGTCTGATAAACATTCCCTCCCATGGTGTCCTGGGGTCCCTTGCTGATGTGACTTTGCTGACATTATACACAGTCTCTTTGCCCCCAAATGTTGAACTAATCAGGCCTGGTGGTTTTCTCTTTCTTTCTTTCTTTCTTTCTTTCTTTCTTTCTTTCTTTCTTTCTTTCTTTCTTTCTTTCTTTCTTTCTTTCTCTCTTTCTTTCTCTCTTTCTTCTTCTTTTGAGTTCCAAAAAGAAAGAAAGAAAAGAAAAAGCCTCGACATGTTGTTATTTATTTTCTTACTTCATTTTTACATCCCCTGCTATTTTTTTTCAATCTGGTCAGTTGTGGATGAAGAAAAATGCAAATAACTGCTGTAAAGCGAGTAAAACTTTTTTAAAAAGAAAAACAGACCAAGCTGTGTTACTTTAATTCTAAAATAAGATAAATGGTTTAAAACAATGTCCCAGAACTGTTTATTAATTTAAATAATAGATTCATTACCAAGCCCTTGTTTCAACTGAGTCTAGAGAACCAGCTTGAATGTGTCTCTTAATGAAAAACACTACCTTCAGGAATACCAAACACCTACTAAATTGTGGTAGTTAGTGAAAGACGTCAGATGAATGGCATGATGGTGACTATAATGAAGCATGTTAGGGTTGGAAAGGCAAAAGGGGAAATGATGGAGTTTCACATATGATTACACTTTGGACAGGGAAAGACCACCTTCAAGAAAAAGGGGGGAAAAAAGTAGAAATGGGAGAATGTGTTTTTCATTTTTACCCTTTGCTTCTTCCAAGTTTTCCCCATTAAATTTGTAAACTATAGGGTACATTATAGCATTGTTATTATTATTTATCAAAACAAGACACTTAGTGTACGCTAAAGGCACATTAAATATAAGAGTTAGGGTATACCCTTTCCGTAATGACCTTATTTGGAATCTAAATCTTTGTCCTTCATTGTTATGCCCCTTTCTACACTCCCTGCCCACCCAACTTCAAAGAACCTTCTAGATGCACTCTCCCTAACCCTGTCTCCTCCCTGTGTCTGTGGCACCCTTCTCCTGGGAGTTTTACTTTTGTTAGACTTCGAGAATGAATTCTGAAGTAGAACTCATGAAAAACAATAGCGCTGAAAACCTGGGTTCATTTGCTTTCATTTTTCCTGACTGAGAACATGTAAACTCATTTTCTAACCTTTGTTCCTTCTCTTCTTTCAACTCATTAAATAACTTAATTAAAAAAGCCTTTAAAGTTGAACTGAATTCCCAGGTAACCAACATCCTTTCTTTGCACCTAATAAATTTGCCTGTTCCTTTTCTCGTCCTTGGAATGAGTTTTCAAGGGGCTAATGGTTTTAATTCAGCTTGGAATATATTTTATTCCTATTTTGTTTTGGTGAAGGGTTCCTGTGGCAAAAAGGGAAAAGGAGCATATTTGCAGAAGAATGAAATTTCAAGGCAGATGGGGAGGAGGGGCAGGACTGAAGTCAGGAAAGGAGACAGATTGCCCAAAGGTTTTTTCTTGTACTGATATCTATATGCAGCAGTTGCTTTTTCTGGCTTTTTTTCTCTGCTATTCAGAGCAACCAAGACCATACCATGATTCATTTGAAGGGAAAATTGAGTTAAAAATGGAAAAGAAGCAGATATGTGAGTCTGACAGTTGGTTTTGACTCCCACCCACTGAGAGAGTAAAGAAGTTTATTGTTTCAGTTGATACCTGGTTTTTGGTGATATATTGTTTGTTGCTGTTATTTTTAAAGCTATTCAGTTACTTTACTTTGAAAGATGGGTGTGAGAAAGCCTTTCTTTTTCTTTGGAACTAGTCCATGTCTTAACCTACTGGTAACAGCAACTGTTCTGTGTCCGTCATTTTCTGGGGCCTCATTGTGAATGGAACCCGGGAGACTTGCCCAATGTGCCCAGGTCCCGGGAAGCATTGACATGCCAGCAGTACCGGGATCCTCTCTTTACAGACCATGTGGTTGTTATTGAGAACTACAGCGGGAAAACACATTCTGAGCTTTGAAGGAGACAGTGCTGTAAATATATGTAATACCTATGACAGTTTGTTTATAATTGGGATTCCTGCCCATTATCTTTTATTTCTTATTGCTTTGAGTTAGAGGGGAGAGGATGGGGGCTGGGTGCGAAGGGTGAAGGGATTAAGCAAAGAAAAAAATGAAAGACTCATGAATGCAGACAACAATAGGGTGATTTGCTAAGGGGAAGCAGGTGGAGGGAGGTATAAGAGAATAAAGGGGGATAACTGGAACTTGACTTGGGGTGGTGAACACACAATGCAATATGCAGATTATATATTGTAGAAGTGTATACCTGAAACATGTATATTTTTATTGAACAATACCACCCCAATAAACTCAATTAAAAATAATAATTTAAATTTAAATTAAAAATTTTAAAATGTCTACATTATTTCAATGTGCAGCAAGGGTGGAAAGCGACTCTTAGAGACTACTTTGTTCACCAAGGACTTTCCCTAATCTTTGTCCTGTCAGCTTCTGAGACTGAACCTTAATCCGTGTTGCCTCAGCCTGGCAAAACTCAGCAGTTCCTTTCAACTCTCCAAGATATCAAGCAAATGTTGTCAAGGAAAAGCAGGCCATATTTCAGGCCCAATTCTCTATCCTTCCCTTTTCAGCAGGTCTGGCCTGTGACTCTTTAACACTGCTTCTGCCTTATGAGCTTGACAAAGTTCTGCTGGTTTCTTTAACCCCAGAAGCTTCCCTTTGGCCACCAAAAGTTCCTATTTTTAGCCTCTTGTCCATTTCTGAAGCCATCAAATGTCCACTGGGAAAATGCAGCAGAATAACAGTCTACTTTTTCATGATCTGCTGCTCCCATATCACTTCAATGCCTTGCAAACTACTCCATTTTACCAGAAGTAGAAGTCTGATTTTTAAAAAAATATTTACTTAATCATATTTATGATTAATAGTACCTTGTATCAAAATCCATATTCCAATACAATTGATTTAAACATTATTTATGAATCACCTACTATGTGTCAGATACTAGAGACAGAGCAGTGAACAAAGCAAACACAGTTCTTGCTCTTAAGCACCTAATACCCTAGGTGAGAGAAATAAACCAATAATATAATGCCAAGTGGTAATTAAATGCTATGAAGAAAAACAAGGCAAGGTAACAGGACAGGAAATAGGGAGGGTGCTCAAGTTTTAAAGGGTAGCCAGGTCCAACTGGTGTGGGTCAGTGGTTGTGACTCAAGCTATGAACCAGGAGGTCATGGTTTGATTCAGGTCAGGACACACACCCAGGTTGCAGGCTAGATCCCCAGTGGAGAGCATGCAAGAGGCAGCCGATCAATGTTTCTCTCTCATCAGTGATGTTTTTATCTCTCTCTCCCTCTCCCTTCTTCTCTGAAATCAATTAGAAAAAAAAAAAAGCGTAGCCAGAAAAGGCCAATGGTACATCAGAGAACTGAATGAAGCCAGGAAGCAGCCCCTGTGAATTATCTGAGACAAGTGTATTCCAGGCAAAGGAACAGCAACGGCAAAGATCCTGAGAGAGGAACACTCCTGGAATGCTCAAGAAATTGCCGGAAGAGAAGCAGGGCTGGAGTAAGGGGAAGCAAGGTTGAAAACCATCTAGTCCTTTTCTTTGTTCCCTTTCTATTGTCTTTCATGCCATATTACGTTTCCTTTTTAAGGCTACCAATGGGGAAGAGAACACCATTGTCTTTAAAGTTCAATTTTTATGTCCTGGAAGTCTTCACAGTCATTCTTCTGAAATCATGGCCCACACCCTCCATAGGTGAGATTTACTTGTTTTGGTTCACAGGAAACTTTAAAATGGCTGCTTATTTAATATGCATTTATAGAGGCCTGGCTGCATCCAGACACAGTACTAATATTGAGCGAGGCATATAGAATCAGGCTGCTTGCAGTAGGACTGAAACACGTAGTATTTTTAAGGAGTTGTTTTTGTTTTCCTGTAGTGCATAAATACCATGCATCCTTATGCCGCCAGCTTTTAATTTAGGAACTATGATCAAGCATTAATATTTGCCCAGTATAATAGAGTGGATTATAAAGAGCACAAAAGAAGTATGGACTTGGCCTGCAAGGAGCTTCTTGTAGCTTCTTGAGCCAGTTGAGTTTGCACAGGGTTCAGCCACAGTCTGGATGGCTCGGGAAAGTAAACAAGTCTCCTCTAATAGAAAAGACAGGTGAGGAAGAGCTTGGATCCAAAGTCAACAGGTCAGTGTTGAAGAGAGGTGTTTAATATTCAGCACCAGTGGACTCATGCCTCTGTCTTTGGAAGAGAGACTTCAAAAATATTGAGTAAAAACCAGAAGAGCTATTTCCTGAATGTCTACTGAAGCGGCCAGAGCTCAAATTGGCACAGCTTTGCAGCCTGAGGGGTAGAGAGAAATTCTGGCGTTGCTGTGTGAGCAGGGAAGAGGCCCGGAGAGCCTGAACAGCCAAAGGGACCACCCTCAATCTAAATTGAGAAGGTACAGGAGCAGGCCTGTCTCTTTGCTGGCCTGACTTCCCTGGCATTGGGAGGAGCAGTTGTGCCTTTGGCAGGTGTGGCCATCACTGGTGGCATTACCATTTTTGGCAGGACCAGCAATGCTTTTGGTAGCAGCCGCCACAGAAGACATCAAACCCAGAACAACAGAGCAGGAGAAGAGGAAAAGGCAGATGCCATGTTGTACAGAAACAAAGAGCCTGCAAGCACGTGTGAGATAGTAACATCACAAGGACCACAACAATGTAATTCTCATTAGGTGGTTGTTTTTTATTGATTTTAGAAGGAGAGGACAAGAGAGGGAGAGAGAGAAACATCGACTGACTGCCTCTTGCACACCCTCTACCAGGGATTGAGCCCACAACCCACGCGTATGCCCTGACCAGGAATCTCACCTACAACCTTTCAGTGCTTGGAACAATGCCTAACCAACTGAGCCACACTGGCCAGGGTGGGAGGTTTAGATGAGGATTTGGGGGTGGGGCCCATGAGGGGATTAGTGCTCTTATAAGAAGAAGAGACACCAGAGCTTCCTTTCTTGGCCATGTGAGGACACAGCAAGAAGGTGGCCATCTACAAACCAGGAAGAGGGCTCTCACCAGGCACAGTATCTACCAGCACCTTCACTCGAGACATCCCAGCCTCCAGAACCATAAGAGAATAAATTTCTATTTTTTGAGCCACCCTGCCTATGGTACTGTGTTATAGTAGCCCATGAAGAGGCCAGACGACTAAGTGATTTATAGGTGTAAATGCATTCTCTGGAAACTTGGGGTTGAGTCTAGGCTTTTGATGATTTAAAACACTGAAAATACCATAGTAATGTGTGAGCCAATACATGACCAGTCTTCTTACTCTAGCTTAACTATAGGTATGAAGTATTTTCACTGATCTATTCATTTATTTATTTCATTCGATCATTATTTCTGGAATATCTACTATATGCCATTAAATACTTATAGTAGGTTAGGTAGGAAATCAGGATTTTTGCTTTTTGGGAAGCTCACATTTGATAGAGGAGATATTCATGAGCAGTAACCTTGAAATATTTGTCATCTTCTAAGGCTGCATGCTTTCTCCTATCTCTGTTTTTGCACAATGTTTCCATTGATACACTTTTCTTATCCCACACCTTCCACATTCTGCCTTGCAAATTCCTGCTTACTCTTTAAGACAGCTCAGCTTCAGCTGAACTTTCTTCCTTAATCCTTCCTAGACCTGCCGCTCTGCTTTCCCATCGAATCTTCCCTGTGTCACTGTTGGAGCATGATCCTCTTAATTGTCACTGTGCACAGGCTTGGCTTCCACTGTATTTTGAGCTCCTTCCATGAGAATAAGTTTTGTTTGTGTGACTGTCACTGTATTATTCAATAAATAGGACCTTTCAGCCAGACTCCAGAGGAACGTGCTGACTTTCTTGAGCTAGTTTGCCGCTCAGTTTAAAATTCTCTTCTATTGTGCTATAATTTGTCAACATACATGAACTGCATGCCTTCCATGTTCCAGAGACTGTGTTAGGACTGGAGGTACACATATGAATAAGACATGGTGGAGTTTATAGATGGAAGGTAAATAGATCACATAAGTAGGTCACTTTAATAAAACATCATCTTGCCCTAGCCGGCTTGGCTCAGTGGATAGAGTGTCGGCCTGCAGACTGAACGGTTGTGGGTTCGATTCTGGACAAGGGCATATGCCTGGGTTGCGGGCTCGGTTCCCAGTGGGGGGCATGCAGGAGGCAGCCAATCATTGATTTTCTCTCATCATTGATGTTTCTAGCTCTCTCTTCCTCTCCCTTCCTCTCTGAAATCAATAAAAATATATCTTTAAAAATAAATAAAACATCATCTATATTAATACAGAGGTATGGGGAACTCTGAGTTAAGATAGGTGACTAGGAAGGAGTGTGTGCACTCTTAGTCCAACCTGAGGTTTTAGTAAGTCTTCTTGGCTCTGGTAATCTTGATGAGACTATAAGATTTTTTTTAAATGTTGTGATTTATCTGGCACTTGTTATGTGCCATACATAATTCTCAAGGTCCTAAAATTAATCTGATTAATTGAATCTTATTTAATATGCAAAAAAACCTGAAAGAGGGCTGTTACTCCCAATTTGAATATTAAAAACCGGGGTCTTAAAAAATGTAACCAACTTGCCTGTGGTTATATGCCAGTAAGTGCAAGAGCTGGGATGCAAATCTAAGTCCAGCTGACTGTGTAGGTCCTGGGTAGACTGATATGATTTCAAGATTTTATAGTGGAGAGAACACACTGGACTTGAAGCCAAATCCCAGATCTACCTTATATTATCTGTGTGACCTTGGGCAAGTCATGGAAAACTCTCAAACCTCATTTTTTTCCCCACTTAAAAAACAGGGATGGGACAGTTACTTCACTGGATAGTTGTGAGAATTAAAATATGAGAATTAGTTTGAAATCATGTGGCACTAATCATGTACTTTAGCTCAATGAATATGTATTAAGAAAAATATTTTTGTTTCTTTAGTGCTAGCCATAAGCCCATGGTGCTTCTGAGTTTTTGCAAGATGTTTTCTGTCTCTTGTGTGCTGGCTTCAAAAGCACAGTTGTTCGCCAACAGCAGCTCCTGGGTCCTGGTCTTGAGAGGTTGAGGTTATATCAGTAGCTTTGAGTACCATGTCTCCCAGAGGACAGACACATATTTTTACACTGGCTTCTAAGTCCTCTGAGTTCTTGAGCACAGCTGTGTGAAATGAATCAGAAAGGAATGAAATTGTTATGTAACCCTGCTTCTCTCCACTGACGATGGGAATGGGTTTGACAGGAGACCAGCCACTCACACAAGTCTTAAGATTCCAATGGGCCACTAAATGTTGCTAATAATTGTCAGAGTAAGACTCAGATGATCACCTCAAATCTTCACAGGCATCTTAATGTTATTTCCTGCACAGCTTACATTTGTGCTAGATGACTAATAGCAAGGCCCATGTATGCAGCCCAGGAACGTGAGATTTGACAAGGTCATAGTTGACAACATTCCTGTTCCAAATATTATTCTCTGGTCAGCAGTATGGGAACTTGTTATAAATACAGAATCGTGGGCTCCACCCCAGACTTACTAAACCAGAAACTGTATTTGTATCACTGATTTGGACCTAAACAAATGGACCAATATAAAAGGACCATGCAGGTACTCTTAAAATCAGGAATCCAAATAAAGGCATATATGTACATTGCCACCATGTGCCCACCATCCAGATATCATTGCTGACATGTATACATAAGGAACTGTTAGACATTGAAACGGGGACTCAGAACGGTTGGACATTGAAATTGGGACTCAAACATTTTTTACTATTATTATTATTTTTTGTTATTATATGTTCATCTCTAGTCTGCAGAGGCAAAATTTTTTAAAGGAAAGAACTGGGGGGGGGGGGAATAGATACAGAGGCAAAGAAGTATTGAACAGACTGTCTAACTACATTGGGAAGGCAGGGGAGGTTGGGCGAGGGGGGCTGTAAGAGATCAACCAAAGGACTTGTACGCATGCATATAAGCATAACCAATGGATACAAGACACTGGGGGTGGGGGGAGGGCGGGCAGGTGAAGGCATGTACTGGGGGGTAGGGGAAGCTGGGGGGAGGTCAATGGGGGAAAAAAAGGAGACATGTGTACTACTATTAGTAATACTTCAAACAATAAAAAAAGGCATATATGTATTTTTTTGGTAAAATGTATTCTACACATAAAGTAAGGTTACTTACCAATTAATTTTAAGATGTGCATTGTAGAATCTAAATTTGCCATGATTAAGAAGTGTGTCATTATGTGACAACTTAGTTGGCAGGAGAATAGGCACATATGAAGGATATACAAAATAGATTCATACGAGAATCTCTAACTGTGTCTAACTGGGAAAATATAAGTAGATTGTAATAAAAGACATTAAACATTCATATATCATACATTTAAAATGAGCTCAATCTGAATTAATGATGTTTTATGATACTATAGAACTGAGCTATAGATGACTATTTGATCTTTCTTGCTTTTTAATCTAGTTTTCCTCCCTTATTAATCTATCATTAAATGAAATAGATTATTTGTTTTCAATTTGACCTAAATACGTCTTTTAAAATCATCTCCATCTTTATTAATATAATCAGTTCTTTCAAGTGTTCAGGTAGTAGAATTTTTTTTGCATGTATATATAAAAATAATAATTTAGATAGTAAAGAGAAGGCTTATATAGGTTATTGTGCAGACAGATAATGACATTTAGTTCATATGCTAGAATATATTTGCATAAAGTAAAATCTGCTGAGAAATCAACATCCTCTGCTGACAGAAAATCTCACAGATTTTCTTATACCAGGGTTTGCTCAATTTGAACTGCTCAGGCATCAAACTGTTGAAGCTCTCTAATTACTTGGGTAAACTGGAATAACTCTCCTAAATATAGAAAACACTTTTGTTTTAAGTGCTCAAGGTCTAATTAATCAGAGAAACACAGCTCATTTGTACCAAGGGAAACCAGAGAGGAGAGTGGGAGGACATGCTCACAGTTGTCTTTGTTCCTTGGTGTTAACAGATTTAAAACTTCACCTTTACCGCCAACTGTACCTCTGTGCTGACAGTGAGGAGTTACAGCTGTGTGCCTGGCTCTCCCGCCATGCCAAGTGGGTTTTGTCAAGGCTTCTGTTGTGAGGATGAAGGAGCTCACTTGTGTAAGGATACGTTGGTTCAAGACGTCCGCAGTATGGAACCAGCACATGGGCACCATGTGGGCCTTTCTCTTTTTAGGTCCCTTTCTTCTTTCGGGCCCCCCGTCTCTTTCCTTGGTAGTCAGAGGGGACATTATATATAAATGGGGAAGAACACACAAGGGCTGTTACAGAATATGAAACATCTGTATTACATGATTCCAAAACATAGCATAATAGTTTTGTAGAAACCAAAAAATAGAAACAGAAGGATTCAGTGGCATAACCAAGTGGCTTGGTACGAGGAAGAAAGGCACAGAGAAAGGGAAAGGGAAGCACTCGTACGGTGTGAATGGGGCATTTACAAGCTTCAAGTATCCGTCTGCTGCAGCCGGTTGTAAGGAGCAGACTTGTCCTCCAGGGGATGGGACCTGCAGAAGTTAATATGTGCATGTCTTTGTATCTTTCCTTCATCTGGGTAGCAACAAATCCTAGTTCTAGTGTAGGCAGTGAGGGGATGTGAGGGAGACTCAGTGATTGGTTTGCGTATTTTAAGATATACTTTTCATAAACAGAGAACTAGAACATGTTTGTATGAATTTGGCATTTGGCAGATATAGCAGAGGCAGGGGGATTTATAATAACGTATTTATATAGCCACTTTCTACAAGGGCTATGCCTTCTTCATCTTTGTATAAAGTTGCTGCTAATCTTGATTTGTTCATCGGAATCACACACTTTCCCTTTGCTCCTTGTATATTTTTGTGTTTAACAGTGATGGTAACAGTCACTTTGTAAAAACATGCATTCCTTCTATATAATTGCCTCCTATCTCTAAGCATCTCTAAACATTCCAAGGTTTTTCTTTATTTGAGTGAAATTTATTAGTGAAAATTGAAAACAAAGAATAAAGTTTCTTACCTGAGTAGATCCTTGGTCAGATGACAGGTCTGCTTTTGAAATATAACACTTTTTTTTGGTAGCGAGCACATTTATAAGTTTGACGTAGCAGAACAATAATTCTAAAGCTTAAAAACGTGGAAGGTGGTATTGTGGAATAATTGGACCACATACATTACACCATAGTAATTAGTTTTCTAATTTTGGTGAGTAATCTGGTAATGTGTATTAAGTACTTTTATGTGTTAAGGATTTTAAAATATTCAAACCATTTGTCAAGTTAATTTCCCTTTTAGTAAAAAAAAACACACACACAGTAAAAAACATTTACTCATTTGGTTTCAGAAAAAGAGTTGAGGCCACTTATAGTAAAAATCTGTCATAAAAATATGTCCTCAAAATAATTTAAAAAAAAAGAGTTCAGGAATGCTTAGAGGAGCTGCACTTAAAGAAAATAAATCATATTTAAAAATTAATTTAAGTATGTTCAGAGTGGTGCTAATAAAGATAATAAAAATTCCCCTGAAGAGTAAATAAACTTGTCATATAAATATGCTGAAATACTACTCAAGATACAGTTGGGAAATACGGTACTACATATTATTAAATGACTAAATAGAACACAGAATAGTAGGAACACATCTTAGAGATATGTAAGTCTATGTTTTAAAGTAGTTTAATGTTGTTAAGTCCTTTCCCTCCTCTAAATCTACTTTCATAAAACATGAAGGCCTTCCCAGCTTGAGACGTTTTCAGCCAGGGCTTCCTTTGGGCACTTGGAGCATCAGATGCTGAGGTGCACATGGATTCTAATCTTGTGTCCACTGTTGTCAGCTCTGAAGGAAAATTGCAAGAACTGAATTCTTCATAAACTGAAATCTGATTTGCTGTTTATTACCAGGAGAAGCAATTCTGTCTATTTTTAATTTTTTCTGTTTCCTTTACTAGGGTCAAAACAGATGGCAAATAGTAATAGTGAAAAACATATATCATTCTAGTAGGAAAAAATTTCAGGCTTTGCAATATATCATCAAAAGAGATTTTCATAGCCAATGAATGCCAAGGCGATACAAACACATATGTAGATGTCAACAAACATGAAAGACTAAAACATTTGTAATGTTTTTTTTCTCCCTTGATTTTGTTTTTAATTTTTAGCTTTAAATTTTATTTCCCCTCCCACCCAATGTACATAAACTGCGATTTAAAAGACATAATGTAAAAAAAAAAATTTCTCCTTCATCCCCAAGCCCCATTTCTCCAACAATAGTTAGGGCATATTCCTCCAAATTTGTTTTTTTTTTACTTAACTAGAGGCCTGATGCACAAAATTCATGCAAGAGTAGGCCTTCCTTCCCCCGGCTGCCGGCACCCGCTTCCTTCTGGCACCCAGGACTGGGGCTTCCCCCGGCTTCATCTGGAAGGTTGTCCAGTCTAATTAGCATATTTCACTTTTATTATTATAGATTTTTAAAATATATATTTTTATTAATTTCAGAGAGATAGGGAGAAAGAGAAATATCAATGATGAGAGAAAATCATTGATTGGCTGCCTTGCACATCCCCCCCTGAGGATCTAGCCAGCAACCTGGTTATGTGCCCTGACCAGGAATCGAACTGCAACTTCCTGGTTCATAGGTTAATACTTAATTTTTTTTAAAAAACAAAAGCAAATGGATTTGCAATTTATGTATTGCTTTGAAAATTATTTTTCAGTTAATCTATGTTGTATCTTTCTCTATCTGTACATAGAGATCTACCTTCTGTTAATGACTAGTACATATTACAGGTCAATGCCTGTAGAGAGCGCCTGGGAAGGCACATGGGCATTTCTTTAAGTTGTCAGCTGAATCCAGGGCGGTTGGCAAAGCCACACCTTGGAAACACATTCTGCCAAAAGCAGAAGTGTTATCAGCTTGACCTTCATTTCAGCCCAGGTGCCAGGGGGTGGGGTTTTATTATGTAAATCCAGCCAAGCACCAGGAACGAATAGGAAAACTTCCTGGTATTTGGGGGTATAAAATAAACACGCTGCATCCGGCTCTGGGTCACTGTCTCTCCATCAGAAGAGGGCAGCCAGCCCACCCAGCCCCAGCTTTTTCTTTCTATCTCTGTGTCTGTCTCTTTCTTTCATTTTTCTCAATCCCCAGCCGCCCCTACTCAAGAACTGAGTAGTTATTGAGCTAAATATATTATTAATTTTAATAATATATTTAGCTCAATATATCTACAATGTTATCTTTTCAACCTGCAATCAACATAAAAATTATCAGAGATATTTTACTTTTTGAAATATAAATCTTCAAAATCCAATGTGTACTCAAGTCAGACTAGCCACAGGTCAAGTGCTCAGTAGCCACACGTGGCAAGTGGCTACTGTATTGGACAGGGCAGTGAGAGATGCATCACGAAACTAGTCTGCTACCACTGAGCATTCCAAAGTTTATTATTAGAAGCAATAAAATAAAGAACATACTTTAGTACATAGCTTTGAACATTTGTAAAAATGTTCCTACAGAATGAATTTGTAGAAGTGAAACACGCTGGGTGATAGGGACAGAACATATTGCATTTTAATAGCATTGACTCCAGAAGAGGCTGTATTGATTTACATTCTCATCAAAACAGTGTGAGAATATCCATTTCCTTACAAACTCACCAATGGTGGATGTAGAATCCTGTATTTTTTTTGCCAGTCTGATTGGTGGAAATATTCTTGTTTGGTAAGTAGTGAGATTGAAAATAGAATTTCTTTTTTTTATAAATTACCTGTTGAGCTTGAATCTTTCTCAAAACTGAAAAACCTGTCTTCGTTTTCTGGGCTCATGGAACTAAGATCAGCCCTTCATCCTGTGTATGTAGATTCTGGAGACTTTCCTTCTCTTAAGTGGAGGAGGGAAGTCCCACAATTTACATGGGAACTGCCCCCCGAAAACAAAACAAAACAAAACAAAAACAAAACAAAAAACATTCAGCCTGGTGCAGGAATAAGGGCAGTCCTCAAACTTCTAGTATGGAAATCGACATTGTTTGGCACAGACACTATTATCCTAAATTCCCCATTTTTGTAAAGGTTAACCAGAAACATAAAAGTTAACACCTTTTTGATGCCTTTAGGATATAAGAAGCATGTTTGTTATAAAGAAAGACGGTCTGGAGCAAAATGTAGCTTTATTGGGATTCAATGTAAATGAGGTCTTCATTACCACAAAGTCAATTGCCTTCCATTACTTCTCACAGAACTTTAACTCTCAAGTGTGAATTAAGAGTAATTTGAATGAAATGAATCGAATGTGAATTTAAACAACAAATGAGGGGAAACTGAAGACTGAATTCAGGCTCACTCCTCTGGTGAAAAGGAAAAATGAGAGGGAGTTCGAGTGGGAGGGGCTGAAGCAAGTGGCTGTCTGCTATTGGGTATGATTAGTCCTCTGTGGACTTGCTCCCACCTTTCCCAGAGTCCTTTCCTTAACCCAGTTCCTCCTTTAACTCTGGCATTCCCCTCTTCAAACGATAGGGTGAATTGAAACTGCCTTTAGAAATGGACAGTTGGTTTTTTTTTAGACCTTTTATTTGAGAGCCTGTAAATCCTGCTGTCAACGTGTGTGACACCTGCAGCACCTGTGGCAGAGCCTGTTGAAGTCTCTTCTCAGCAGAGTGAGAGCTGAGCCCCCGGGCTTTTCAAAGAACTGGTGAATGGGTCATCCAGTCCTTGGATTTCTGTGAAATAAAAAGGATGCAAAACATGACACCAATACAACTGCTCTGGATGAAAGGCCGCAGGAACAGACTTGTCTTCATTGAATTCACTGCTTTGATGGATGGACCCAGTCTTTATCAAACATGTATGTGATTCACCATTTAAGAGAAAATGTTTCAGACTCTAAGAGAATTGAAATACCCTCCCCCATTTACTGGATTTATTTGTTTAGATGGCCATGTGACCAAAAAACGTGTTTAAAAATCTAAAGTAGTCACAATAAGTAGATAAATAATCCTTTCAGAACAGATTAACAGAAAGGGTAAAATAGCTTCTACTTTTTAGTTTTAGTTTATTACGGTTTCAGATGGACTTTTCTTTTTTATTAAAATATATATTATTGATTTTTTTTTTTTTTTTTTACAGAGAGGAAGGGAGAGGGATAGAGAGTTAGAAACATCGACGACAGAGAAACATCGAACAGCTGCCTTCTGTACATCTCCTACTGGGGATGTGCCCGCAACCCAGGTACATGCCCGTGTCCGGGATCGAACCTGGGACCTTTCAGTCCACAGGCCGACGCTCTATCCCCTGAGCCAAACCAGTTAGGGCTCAGGTTGACTTTTCAATTCTCCTGTTATTTCTTGGGTCACCTGTGTTTTCAATGTTTCCCTATGAATTTGCACTAACTACTGCCTATTTACTCTCAGACAGCATCTAACAAATCACTACATGGAAACATGAATATAGCTGGGAGAACCACAATAGATTGACTAAGAATAAGTTCTTTTCAAAATCATTCTGTGACTGCCTGCCTCACGGCTCATGGGCCAGAGTGGAGCATGGTTAGGTGTGTAAGTCACTCAGTCATAAGGAAGGATAAATAAACTATCCAGGCTATTGAACTGCCCAGTTTTGCCACAACACTTTTAAATTGTTGGGATCAAGTGTCTTCTTTTCTATTAAGGGGCATTAGCAGCCACTGATAATGAAAGCCAGGGCCCACCAGAAACAGACTGGAGGAAATTTCCTGACTCACTTGCACAGCAACAATTCATCAGCATGCAAGATATATGCAGTGTGACTGCAGAGTAACGCGGGCGATTAGGCTTCTCCGCACAGGGAGCTCTTACGTACGCATGAGTGCTGTCCCCGTCCTCAGAGAACCTGGACACTTACTCCAGGATGTGACTTGTCTGGAAACACTTCTGGACTTCCCCTCAGGGAAGAATATTCTTTTGAACATCCTTAATAGTCACAAAATGTGTCCTCTGAGCGTAGATTTGATTTTTGGCCATGGTACCATGCATGCGTAGTGGACATTTGTTGTTTGTTGCTTACCCATAGATCTTTTCCTCCACTAATGGTTGGGGAGACTGCATTTCTTCTATTGTTCATTCCGTGTCTGAAGGCTCTGAAGGAGAAATCGTTTTAAAAATGTCTTGGAAAATGGTCATGTTTTCCGCATTTTGGTAACGGAACCTGTGTTTGCCTCAGGTGACTACGACCCTCCCCCCGCACCCCCACTCCCCTGCCCAGGTCTAAGTTTTTTGGGTGGGCTGACTTGACCACCACTTAATTCTAGACTTTGAGTGTTAGGATCCAGCATGGTTATATCAAGTCCTGGTGTGTGCTTCTAGATCCAGATGTACTTGGAGAAAAACTATCCCAGATTTGAACTATTGGGAAGAGAATTTTTCCTTCTGCTGTGATGTAAGCATGAAACTGCTGGCCACCGTCTTGCTGCTCCAAAGGGAGGGCCTGCCTAAAATGGACTTAATGCAAAAGCAAGCAGGTTTGAGAAATAAGCAACGATGCACATGCAGATGCACATATATATACATCTGCAGAATGAGAGAGATCAGCTCCTGGTGTGTGCTTCTGGGCCCAGATGTACATGGAGCAAAGCTATCCTGGGACTCTTTTGTGTCATGAGTAAATAAACTCCCTTTTGCCTAGTAAGTTTGATTTGCGTGTCTACCTTACAACTAAGTGAGTCCCGATGAATCCTGCAGAACAGAGCCAGGTCTGGTGAATGAATTAACTCACCAAGCAAGGAGTAAGAAGCCCCAAGACACCGATGACAAATTTCTACCCAAGAAACATTCATTGAGCGCAGGCTAAGGATTAGGCCTTATAGTCAAAGTGCTGAAATAAACCAGTCAGTTCAGGATGGCAAGGTGCTCTCAGCCACAAAAGAGAGACAACTTTTCTTTCTGTTCACACAGAATCAGAGGGCCATTTGCAAGGAGGAGCTTGTGACAGGAATGTCTCTGGCAAAAACGGCACTCCTCAGCATTGTCAGAGCGTGAGGTTAGTTTCCCCAAGTGACTAGCTTTTGTTTTGTTTTTTTAGTTTTGTTATTTTTAAAAAATATATTTTTTTATTAATTTCTGGGAGGAAGGAAGGGGAGAGAGAGATAGAAACATCAATGATGAGAGAAAGTCATTGATCAGCTGCCTTCTGCATGCCCCTCACTGGGGATCGAGCCCACAACCCAGGTAGGTGCCCTGTCTAGGAATCGAACTGTGACCTCCCGGTTCATAGGTTGATGTTCAACCACTGAGTCACACCAGCCAGACAAATAGTTTTTTAAGACAACAATTATGTGAGGTTATGAAGTCTGTGTTTTTAAAAATAAAATTCTATTTTTCCCTCTGTGGCCATACCTCCTGTGGAACATAGGAACATAGAAAAATCTGTGTAGGGGAGCAAAGACAAGATGGTTAGCACATAATACAAAAGTGTGTTTCAGAGTTGAGAAGGACTCTTGACAGACCTTACCATAGAATGGGAGGGGCAGGGAGAGGGGAAAAACTTAACTCTTGTCACCAGTTCTCAATCTAATTTTCTTAGCATTTCTATCACTTGAGGTTTCTCTGTTTGCAGTATTTTTTGGTCTATTCTTATATGATGAAAAGCTCGGAATGATCTAATGTGATTTTTCTCTGCAATGAGTAAAATGAGATTCCTTTGGTTGCCAGGTGTGTGACCCACTCAGGGGAAGAATAAGCAAATTTATTGCAGGACACTTGGGCCAGCAGCTCTCACCATCCCCTTCTGAGCCTCCTGCTCTCACCTTCTCCTGTGTCTCTGCTTGTCTTTGCATCTGCTATCTGAACCCATTAGCTTCCTCTCTAGCAACCTGCTGGCTTCTGGTTCCTACTGCCTCATCCCGTCAGGCTGCACAGACACAGCATTCATGAACTTGACTCTTCCAGGTTCAGCTCCCAGCTTGAACTGGAAAATTCCTTCCATGTTGCTCATTCACATCCCGGAGAGGAACAGACTGATCAGGCCAGTTTGTGATTTTGAGCCAGATTACCCAGAACTGAGGAGCTATGGGGCAGCTGTGACCAAGATGGGGTTGTGTCATGTGGAGCCAAATGAGAACATGGAAGAAACAGAAAGACAGTGGTATGGGTGAGCAAGACCGGTTCCACGGCCAGCTTGACAACCAGCCTGCTCCATGTGTCCCTGTCTCTTCCCATAGGGCCTTGTGGAAACAGATTACAGAGAGCTTTGTAGCGGTCATTTGTAGGTCATGTGAATGATCCTATCTCCAGTGATAACAACTCTTAGAAATTTTCAAAGATTTGTAGTAAAGGCATAAAAAAAGTCACCTCTTCTTTAGTAAGTCAGAAAGGAAGTCACCTCTTCTTCAGTAAGTCAGAAAGTAAAAGAAACTGTGATCAGAAGAAGCAACAAGTAATGGCAGTGGGTAATCTGAGAGACAAAGAGAAAATAAAGGGACTCTCTGGAGAAGCGGTTTGAGACAGAATATGCCGCCAGGGAGGTCTTTCAAGACTGTGCCCTAGACCCGCAGCTGCCCCCTGTTCTACTCTTCTCTGCTCAGTCACAGCCTAGACCTGGGTTAGGTCCCATAGATCAATACTTTGGTACCTTCTTGCTTACATAGGCTAGGCTGGGCAATTTGCCACCATTTATGACCTTGTTCCTGTATAAAAATGCCTCCTCAGGGGTGAACAACCAATTGACTCACAAATGGACTTGTGGAGCATACTTGCTGCTAAAACTGGGAGCTGCCTACAAGTAGATACCTGGGACTTTCACATGGGAGCCAATAGTTTCCAGAGAATCAACAACTTTCCGAAGGAAGCTTCTGCTCCCCTTTCCTACTTTGTTCCCAGAAGAGAGGCTCACAGGGTTTAGTAAGGTTTAAAAAGGGGCTGTGACCATGAACTAATAGATATTTTCATGGTTTCCTACAAGGGATTAAAAATAATTCCAAATATTGGGGCCAAAGTGATAAAAGAGTGGGAGCTGCTCTCTGGGGAGAGAAAAGGCAGCCATATCACTGCCCTTCTGATTCTTCCTAGCTCCTAGGAGGCCAGAGGCAACCTTCCCCTCTCTCCTTTACTCCTTCCCGTGACCACGCCCCCAAGAGGCTAGTTAATGTCAGAAGGGCGGGAGGGTGCCGGCTAGTAAAGAAAGTGCTAGGTGGCTTTAGGCCACAAGAGCTCAAATTTAAGTATGATCAGAAACACCTGGTGAGGTGGTAAGTAATCCAGACCCTCCCCTGGAATTTGGTCAGCAGGTCTGGAGTATGTGCCCAGGAACTTGTACTTTTAAACTTGGACCCTGATTCTGGTGCAGTTAGTTCACGTATCATATTTGAGAAAGAAAGCTAGGCCCTGGGGAAGAATCTGGTTTACCTGCAAAAATAAAGTGTGTGTGTGTGTGTGTGTGTGTGTGTGTGTGTGTGTATACGCACTTGCCCTGCTTTAGTTCTGGGCTCCAGGAGAGTCTCTTAACCAAGCAAAAGGATTTGCTCTTGCCTGGCTCAGAAGAGCCCAACATTTGAGTTTGGGCCAAGGCCAAGTAAGTAATAGCTCCCACTAGCGAGGCCACCGACCTCTGAGCCAGCACTTCCTGGGTAGAGCATTGGTTCTCAATATTACTGCACATTAGAACTCCCTGGGGAGCTTTAAAAAATACTGATGCCTGGGCCCCCCTTCCAGAGAGTCTGATTTCATTGGATTGGGTATGGCCTGGACACTTAGGATTTTTAAAAAGCTCCTTGGGTATTTCTAACGTGCAGCTAAAGATGAGAACCACTGTGGTAGGGAAAATGACTTTTGTTTTCCTAGAGCCCTGACTAAAAACAATCTTATATTACCTCTTTAACACGATGGACACCATAGAAGAATTCTTGGTATTTGCATTTCTGCAAGGCAAAACAAAAAAATACCAACAATATATAAGAGGTAATAATTTGAATAGTGGCTACCTAAGAGCATATTCAAGGATAATGAAAATATTCTTAGTATGACTTCTTTTGTCCTTTAGCAAGAAAGGCATAGTATGGTATAAGTCATAATTCTCTAAAGTATTTCAGAGATAAAGTCACTTACAACCCTTGTAAGCTTTAAAAGTTTCCCCTAAAGAAACAGGAAAGTGTCAAACCTTTATGTTTTCTTTCTCTTTTTCCTGAGGCCTAGCTGATCAGATTCATAGTTGATGTAGATACAATATTTCAAGAATATCTATTGCTAGAAATAGGTGAATGAATTTAACAGCAAATGTTATCAGTGGACTATAGCTTTTGAGTAAATGACAATCTGAATTCTGATCACTAGAGGAACAATGACTTTATTAAATCTGTTATATTCTGATAAACTCACATTAGTGGCCAGTTTAAGTTATGTTTGTTTTTTTGTAACAATCGGGTGTATTTGGATTTTGTGAAAATTAAACTTATCTTTTTCTAAATACAGTGCAATTTTATATTTAAGGTTGATGGAATTTATCTTAGAAATAGGCTCCATTGGGTGATGTCTGAGCTAGGTTAGATTTTTGCTGAAAAGTTTACGAGATTGTGAGCACGTGTTCAAATTGAGTTGTAAACTGGGGCTTCTCCGAAAAAGAAATCTATGGAAATTTGGGGAGGTTCACATACTCTCTGTTTGTCTAATTTTAAATGTATCCACTTAATTCTGTTTTTCCTAGAAGGTCCATAGCTTTTATCAGACTTTCAAAGGGTTTATAACCACAAAAGGTTAGGACCCAGAGCTCCATATACTTAAATTGAGTACTCTTCACTTTGATCCCCTTCAATGCAGTGTGCTATTGATAACAGGATGTAGACAAGGAAAAATAATAGTATTACATGTTGCTCTTCAGCCCTGCTCTTCTCTGGGCCAGGATTATAGATGTTTCTGTGAGGTACTGACAGCAGTTATGTCTTAGCTCAAGTTGATTTGCTATAAATGAGCATTGCTGGGACCAGCAGTGGCAGGGAATCTAAGTTTTGTTTCTTTTGCTGTAGCTTCCATGCCATTCCAGGAAGAGTGGGCAGTTTTGATCAGCCTGAAAAACTGACAGTGGATGCAGTTTTCTGATTACAGGCAGCAAGTAAATTTGATATTTTCCTAGCTCAGTGGTTGGCAAACCATGGCTCGCAAGCCACATGCGGCTCTTTGGCCCCTTGAGTGTGTCTCTTCCACAAAATACCACGTGCGGGCACACACGTACAGTGCAATTGAAACTTCGTGGCCCATGGGCAGAAGTCAGTTTTCGGCCTGGGCAAGTCTATTTTGAAGAAGTGGCATTAGAAGAAGTTTAAGTTTAAAAAATTTGGCTCTCAAAAGAAATTTCAATCATTGTACTGTTGATATTTGGCTCTGTTGACTAGTGAGTTTGCCGGACCACTGTCTTAGCTGATTCCTGTTCCTGCATCTAATTAGATAGTGTCAGCTTGAGGGGGTCATTGTCAAAGGCTGCAAATGCAGTCAAGGTGGACCTCCCTTTAATTACACTCAACATCGAAATTGCAGCTTTTCTCAAGTGGTAGAGTGATGACTTGATAAAAAATTACTTTAGGTAGAAAAAGTTTCCTCAAAATATATCCAATGTACAAATACTAACTCTAATTCCTTTTTGGGAATATAAGGGAATAAAGTTTTTTTCTAAGTTAGTGACATTTAGCCTCATTATGGGGAAGAATGCAATTTTTGTTAAAACAATAATTTTTAAATAAAATTTATATATTATATATTCTCATCTTTTCAAAACATTAGTGTAGGGCAGATATGTTGGTCAGTTTTCCCCTGGTGTGGGAAATGTAATATGTGAAGTTAACTTTTTATTATTATGGCTAATTCCAAAATACATTACCAGCATATAGTAGTTCTCATGGGGATTTAAGGAATGCTAAATACTTTTGTACATATTTAGATATAAGGCTAAAGTATCATATTTTTTGTAAGCTTAAAGTAATAATAATAGTTTTAGCTTTCAGGAAAGTTAGTTTGCATTTGCCTAAATAAGAAGAAAAATAAATTTTATTTCAGATTGAGAAAATAGTTTTCTTTCATTTGAATTTTTGGACTCAATGCAAGATAATCCTTTTCATGTCATAGGTATAGAAATACCTACATGTTTAAAATTGTCACTGCTGACATTTTTAAATTTGAGTGATCATCTAAAATTTAGTGTGTATTTGCTTTTGGTTTTCTAATCAGTTGTTTGACCCAAGCCCTTTTCAAAGAGAAGTGCCAATGTCTCACCCTTCTTTAAAGACGATCCCAGTCATTTAAACTTAAAAATGATAATAAATGGAGCTACTGGTGGCTTATGTTCTTGAACAACAACAAAGGCAGCTAAAGATTTCTTCTCTCTAATGTATGAGGAACTAATCAAAGCAAACATCATTAAATGCTAATGATTTCTTCAAAATGTTTCAACTTTTAAAATGCCAATAACTTTCTCCGTTATAGATATATGACTGTGGTGGCAAAAATAAAAACAAATCAAGTTATCTATTTGCAAATTATAAATAAACATGACTGATTGCAGAACTCATAAAAATTGAATATTAATTCTTGAGGAATTCTTCTTGAGGGTTCTATAGTAAGTGATATTTATCCCCATATGGAAGAGTGTGGATTTTAAAAAAATTATCACAAGAGCATTTTAAACCACATTAATTTTTTTTAGCAGTTTCATACTATTACCATTTCAAGATCTTTGATAATGGGATGTCCAGATAAAGTCTCGCCCTCCTTGCCCCGCTCCCTTCCCCCCGCCCCGTACCCCGCCCCCCATGGTTTTGGATTACAGCCAGTAGAGTGTACGCTCCTTTAGCTTACAAAATTTAAAAAGAAATCCTGAACTTTGAATATTTTTTTAAAACAATCCATATTTTTATTTAATTCTAATCCATGTTTTTTATTTAATGAAAATTGCTATCATGCTTCCCCCTCCCCCCACCCCAACCCCCAGTCTTGGCTGATGTTCATTTGGGGAGATGCTACCCTGACCCATTCTTTGAAACAACATGTATAATCTAGCAAGTCACATGTCATCCAGCCCTTAGGTTGGAGCAAGCCCTGGCAAATATTTTTCAAACCACCTGTCTCTATCCTTTCCTGCTGAGGTAGAACTATTTTGAGTGTGATGAAAAGCACTGCATCCTAAAATGGTCTGACTGCTCTCAGATTCTGTGAATGGAATGGGCGGAGGATTAGTACAGCCTTCAGGTATTAGCTACAGGGGCTAAAGCCTCTGATAACCTCCTTCAATCAGCTTCCTGATGTTAAGAGTCTGGCCTCTGCCAACCTCTGGTCCTTGAACCCTGGCCTGGCTAGTGATAGCCACAGAGGGCTGTGAGGCTCAGCTGGTCATCACTGGGTGAGGAAGTGTCAGGATCGCTGTAGATCTGAGTCAGGGCTAAACTCAGGATTTCTTTCTTCTCTTTGTAAAACCGTAGTTCTTGTCCTGCTTTCCTGGCTTCCTCCAACTCCCTCAGAGCCATCCGTAGCTCTTGAGACAGAATTCCTGGTGACTCCCGCTCCTTCATGATCCAGTCCAGGGCCATGTGGCTGCGCATCTTTTCATCCAGTGAATACTGGGAATAGTAGGAGATGACTTCCTGGGGACCAAGAGACAAGGTCCTGAGTGTCAGTAAAAAGCACCCAAGGCACCTGTGTTCATGGCCTCCCGACACCTCTTTTCCTCTGCCTCCACCCCTCCTCCACATCCACAAAGGTCTTACCAACCACTAGGCCTCTTTGATGTTTACAAACTGTAGCCAAGTCCCATGACACACTTCTTGCAGAAAATGAAGGACTAAGCTGGTGCAGCAAAGCAAAGTTACTCCAGGTTGAGTCAAAACACTAACACCAGGAAGACTCAATAATATTCACAAAATAGAGGTCTGACCTCAGTAGAAAGTGTGCTGTTGGCATAAGGAAGACGACAGTCTAAATTGCTCACAGAAACGACGGTAATAACTTTTAAAACATATTATGGAATGCAGGCATTATCATTATTGATATCATAACGGTACCTTCATGTACATGGTCTCTTACCTCTGTAAACAACTAAAAATTAGTCCCTAACTGTCAATTCTCGTGTGAAAAATTTGCCAGTGCATTGTAACATCATGTGTAGGTTTGATGGAGACACTTTAAGAAGATCTTGTGGAGTGAATACATTGCTTATTTTTATTTTCAGGAACATATGGTATTTATTTATGACCTTAACAAATTAAAAACAATCATGGAAAAGTGTTTATAACGAACCCCGGATATTTCAAAGGCCTTTTGTAAAATCAAAGGAAAAGGAAAAATAACCAAAGCCATTGTCAGCTACTCATTTCTTTTCCATCCTTGACATTTTGAAAGCCAGACTTTCTACGCAAAGAACAACTAAAAGCTCCTGGGGCCGCAGTGCATGGTAATGCTTACACCCACCTCATCTTGCTGACTAGTAGAGGCTTTGTTCCTCATGCAAGTTCCTGTTAGCAAACTCTTAAAAATAAACTCCCATCTTTCAAAGTCTAATGGTGGGTAAAGGAAGGATAAATCTTGGAGGATTGTGGGTGAAAACCATTAAGTACACAGGAAGGAGTTTGCCTTTGCCTTTAAAAAAAGGGGGGGGAGGGGAGGGCAGGGTGCTTCTCATAGGTAGCAAAGAAATAGTGAGACCCTGTCTCTAAAAATAAAGAAGAAATTTCCAAACCAAAAAGTTGGGGTGATTAGATGCCAGCTTGTCCACTTTTACAAGCATTTCTGTTGCCCGTTGGGGACTTTCGGTGGCTGTGAGAAAAGTCCTGCTGTCGTCCACTTTACCTCCCCTCACTGCGGAGGTCCCCACGTGGTGCACTCTCAGGTTTCCTTCCGCACTGCAGAGCAGAGGAGGGCACACCCTCTAACAGGCAGGGCAGGTACATGGAGTATATTCCACAGTTGAAATCAAGTCTGTCTCAATGATCCCTTCGTTTGGCATAATTCAGTACAAGTATCTAAATCAGTCCTATGCCTAGTCAATGTTCTCAGTATGCATATTTGGTCAGTGCATGACTCAACTGGACTGCCATATATATATATGTGTGTGTGTGTGTTTTCCGATGTCTTAGGGTCACAACCCACAGATTGAGAACTGTTGCTGTAGAGCCTAAGACCATTGGAAAACACAGATATTTACATTACGATTCATTAACAGCAGCAAAATTACAGTTAGGAAGTAGCAACGAAACTAATTTTATGGTTGGGGGTCACCACCACATGAGGAACTGTATTAAAGGGTCGTGGCATTAGGAAGGTTGAGAGCCACTGTCCTAGAGACATCATGGCCATCTGATCTGTCTGTACAACACCAGGCCATTCTGGATGGTAAAACCTCACCTGTCGGGAACACTTTGTTTCGCGAAGGGCTTTTAGGCTCCCATTCCAGTGTAGTAGTTGGAAAATGGTCATCAGCTCCTACAAAACCCAAACACTTGTCATTAGTCTCAAAGCAGAAACGTGAAAAAATTGCCTCAGTGAGAGCTGAGCAGGGCGTGGCTCTGACCCCCCACTATGTCAGGGAAATAGGACACAAAAGATAGTCAGGACACTGAGACTTTCAAACACAGGAGTCCCGGCTTCTGGAGCATTCTTCCCTCCCTTTCCTGCTAATCCATATTTGCACAACAAAATGGCTTAATAATGTATAAATATCTTTCAACATTAAAAATTATCTAAATAGACCAGTGCATCTGAGAATAATTGATAGGCATCACAATTTTTGAAATTGCCTGAGACTGGAAATATTTCAAATGTTCATTTTTAAATGAATGGCTTAATAAAGTACTGAAGGGCAGCAGAATATGCCACCCAAAATATGAATTTAGGACATGAAACCACAAAATATGCCACTTTGGTATATTGATTATTTTGAGCTGAAGGCACTTAAGAAACAGCAAATGTAGAGAGAGGGTCTCTTCTGAGCTCCTCTTATCTGTCTGAGACATGCCCTCCAAAAGGCACCTGGTTGTCATAAATCCCCTCCGGGGCGTTTCACTAACCCGGGAAGGCAGACTCATCACAGAAGAGGCAACTGGAAGTCCACACCACACCTACACAAGCTTTGTCACATTTATTCTTCTAAGTGCCGTTTACCTTTCTTTAAAGTTATCTACTTTTCCTAAGAAGCCGACATCCCCTTCCTCTTTCCCTATTATGATGGTATTTAATCCTGAATTCTATGCCACCTCAGGATGTATTCATTTTTCCCAGGGTCTTTTTCATGTATAGGCGGGCATACATGTCAATAAACATGCTCTTCTCTTGTTAATCTGTCTTTTATTATAGGAGTCTTAGCTAAGAACTCAGAAGTGTTTAGGGAAAATTACTTTTCCTCCCCTACAATACATCCATACCACTGAATATGGTGCAGCCATAAAGAAAGGATGGGAAGGCTCTCTGGGTTCTAATGGAAAGAATCTCTGTGATGTATTGTTAAAATAAAATAAAAGCAAAGTGCACAACCTGTATACTTGTGCTACTAGTTGATAAAAACGGAATAGGAGATCTCGATAAATATTTGCTTGTAAATGCCTGGAAGAGTTCTGACAAGATACAAACGAATCGGGTAACATTAGTTGCCCCCTGGGGGAGAACAGGGATGCCTGGGGACAGGACTGGGAGGGAGAACTTCCTCTGACATCCTTTTGCACCTTTTAAGTTTGAATCATGTGACAATATTACATATTAAAGAAAAAATTAAATTAAAAAATCATGACTAAAAATAAATATAAAACATATAATAGTCAAACTATAAATACTGTAAAAAAAACTCCCAAATTTATAAATTCAGTCAAGAAAATTCCTTAAAATATGAACAATATGGTGGAACTGACCTTAAAATACACCCACCATGGTGAGGTCCTGGGATGGGAGGTGGGGGTGGCTGCATAGGGTCGATGGGGGGGAAAGGGGGCATAAGTAAATCTTTCGGCAATAAAGATTAAAAAATTATACCCACAGTTTCCAATGGCCAGTGCTGAGCACAGCATTACACTTTCTATGAGCTTCATCCTTGCCCTGCATGGTATCAAGGGCAAGCTACAGGGAATAAACGTGCTGATGATGTTATTTCTCTAATGTGATTAGAGCTGGCAGTCTTCCACTGAAGTTATCTGCATTTCTTTTCTTTTCTTTCTGGTCAGAGACACATTTATTGTGGATTAATACCACAAACCACAACCTTATAATGACCAGGAAATAACACAATTAAGGAACTTCCTGGTCATGAAAACCTTACACTTAGACAGATGTCTAACTGCCCATTTAGATCTTACATTTAGGTCTAAATGTCCAACTGCCCATTCAAAAAAGCTGACTTTCACTGCCTTTACCTCATAATAAAGAAGTTTTCATTGTGAAAACCAGGAGGTACAAAGTCATTCTGGGATTTCGGACATTTTAGGATTATTGGGTAAATTTTAAAGCTATAAGGTAAGCAGAAAAGCAAATAGCACTATTACCATGTTGGAAATTGCCATTAGAATGTAATGTGTTTCTTCTTTTCAGTTTGGGATCTAGTTTGGGATTTTGTTCTTCTACACAGTAAGCACCCCCCAGAGACCTCAGTAAAAGCAAACTATCTGTTTCCATTCATTAAAATCCGACGTGAAAACCAGCAGAATTACTCCTGCCCCAAACCCACCGCCTGCCCAGGGCCCTGGGTCCAGGGCCAGGGAGGCTGCTCCTCTCGAGCCTGCTCGCCTCCACTTCTCCCTGCCCCACTCCAGATGTTCACTCTGTCACATCACCATGCTGATTTGGAAAAGTGAGAGTGGTTTGTTCTATAACCACAACCAAGTGTTGCCTAACCTAGCTCTCCACTGTGCTTTTTATCAAAGAAATCCAAGTGACTGAGGAAGATAGATTTGTGCTGCCCTTCCCAACTTACCTTCAAATCTACACACTGAATAGTTCACAGCCATACAGATGAATAGGAACACTCTTTATGTCCTGATATGAAACAGTCTCTGTGGTGTTACAGGAGGGCTAATATTTACAAATAAGACATTTTGTTTCATGTTTTATCTGAACTCTCCACCTGAATTTTATATTCTATTGTATATGTTTATCTTTTGTTGAGAGAGAGAGAGAGAGAGAGACAGAGAGAGAGAGAGACAGAGAGAGACAGAGAGAGAAACATCTATTTGTTGTCCACTTACTTATGCACTCATTGGTTGATTCTTGTATGCGTCCTGACAGGGGATCGAACTCACAACCTTGGCGTATTGGGACGATGCTTTAACCAAAGCTACCCGCCAGGTGTATGTTTATTTTTTTAAAAAGAAAATAAATACCACCTCCACTCCTCCACCTGCACTCCCCACCACCAGTCTTCATGTAAAGTTGACAACCCAGAAGATACACTGAGTTTATTCTGTGGCTTCCAGTAGCCCTGCTGGCATTCTCCTTCTCTCTTGTAGCACAGTTTGAGAAATAGCCTATTGCTAACAGGGATCTTATTCCATGTTCTGACAACTGTTGCCTTGATAGCACATTCTTCCTCCAAGGCCTACAAGGCTCTCATTCTTATCTATACACAAACCCCCTTTTCCATTAAATTCCTGTCATTCCATATGGCAATCCCCCTAAGACTTTAGAACCCACCAATTCTGCTGCAAACAGGACCAGAGACCTTTCTTACATACCTTGGCAACCTACACCTCTCAAAAACGCCAGACTTGAACTTGTTTTGCCTGCAGGATCCTCCTCACCTGCTCTGGTTTATTTACATTTCTGATCCATCACCAAACATTTTTTTTCTCTTCAAGTAACACAAGCTCCTCTTCCTCAAGTGTTGTTGTTGTTTCTAAAGTCCTTCAGGGAACATGACCTTCTTTCTGCCTTCTTCCACTATGTTCCCATCGAAGTCTTGCCCTCCTCATAGACATATTAATCTTGCTATCATTATGCAGATAGTCCCAATTCTTTATTTCCCCTCATAAGACCCAATTCACTATCTTCAGATCTTCCTAAAGCTGCATGAGCCCTAGGCTCAACCCAGGAAATCTTTGTGTGCTTCCCATTGATTCATTCCATTGGAAATCCTGGCATTACTGCAGACTGGCTAGGAGAGGGCTGCTCCCTCGTGTCACCAGGGTTCCTTGCTGCCTGGTCTTCCAGACTTGTTTTCTACCTGTCGAAGTCCTGTCCCTTTAAAGGAAGCCTCTTCAATGAGCTCTCTGTCCTGTTCCTCACAGGACTTTTCCTGCGGGGTTTTCTGTTCTGTGGACTGGTCCAGAAACCTGAGGAGTCTGGGCATCCTGAGAGATAAACAAGCAGCTGGCCTAAAGGTTGGATTGGGACTAGGGTTAGGGGAGTGAAGCAAGTTTAAGGTGAGTCATGCAAGTTCAGGGTCTTTTATTTAAGATTCTGTCATTATTTAAAATTTTGATATTTTGTTTGTCATGAATTTTTGCACGTTTTGACTTTATGTAACATTGGGTTATACTACTACTCATCTTGATTACTGAGTTTTTTGACACTCCTTTAAATGCCTGAAATGAGTGCCTAACTCTTCTCACCCAGTCTGGACCCTTCTCATGGGTCTGTCTCATGGTCAAGGCCAGCTTTGTGAGCTAGTGATCTGTGTAGTCACCTAGGACCTTGAGCTTGGTGTAATGATCCACTGCCTTAAAATTCTTAGTAGATTTTTAACAAAAGGCCCCACATTTTCTTTTTGCCATGGGCCCCATAAATTATATAGTTAGTCCTGATCAGCAAAGTAAAATTAAAATAAAGTGGAAAAATCAAGCCTTGTGTGTTGTTTTTTCTCTTCAGGGGAAATTTACAGCTTTCTTGGTTCATTTTGTCATCCATTCCATTTTAACCAGCTACAACTAGGCTCTGTCCTCACAGTGCTTCCTAGTATTGCCTCCTGGTAGAAACACTGGCCCTTCAGCTGCTTTGCGAGGAGGGGGGTCGGGGGTAGGGAATGCACACTGTTTCTCTCTGGAACTACGTCTGGGAGACTGGCTTGGTTCTGTGATTCATCAGAAATAAGAAAAACAAACACTATAAATGGAGAACTTGAAAAACAGGTGGGCACCATCTACCCACCCAAGAGAATGGATTTAAAAGGAAATTTGTTTATGAGATGAGGTTTTAAAAAGCAACCTGGAGAATTTAGCAAAGATGTAAATAAACAACTCGTCCTTGGATTGCATTAGGCTGCAGAATAAATATATTAACCAGCGTCAGTCAAAGTCTGCCTCGAACCTGACCTTGACAAGACCCAGTGGCTAGTGCTGTTACCATCCCTCCCCCCAAACATCAGGCAGTTTTCTCTAAGGCAAGGCTACCTCAAAACAGGCATCCAGGCTTCCCTCCCAAGTGAAGGTAAGCAGAAGCCTATCAGGTTTCCTCTGCGCCCTGCCTCCTTGACAGAGCCCCTGGAAAGCCTGTGGGCAGTCAGGAGACACCAGCCTTGTTTTTATACGGTGTAGTCATCTATGGGTAAGCACACATCTATTACCCACCAGGGGTACTGACTGCTGGGTCGGCTGTGGTCAATTCCCATCATGTGCAGAAACAAGCTGATGCATTTAAGCCTGGCCACCAAGGAATGTGCAGGCCCTGCAGGCAATAGAGCTGGTGGGAAAGAAAGGGATGTCTGTGCTCCAGGCTCTCCTCCTGGGTTGCCAAGCATCCCTACCGGGGAGAGGGATTTTGGATTTTTCCTGTCCTCACATCTTCCTCTTCCTTCCTCTGTCCCCCCTCCTGTCCCCAGCCTCCCCTCTGTGAATTTATGAAGCATTTCCAGCATGATTATAATTATTTCACATATTTAAATGTCTTACTACATAGACCACACAAGAAACACAGCCTATACCAAGGTAATTAAAGTATTACTGAAAGGTGGTTAGTGTAGCCTTTCATAGTACTTGGATGAAATTTTAAGAATTAAAAAAGAAAATCTTGCCTCCCATCTTTGGCAGACTACCTCAATGGCATTCAAAAATCATTCTTGGCACTGAGGGTGTGCCACCTGCCTCCTCACCTTCCCTAGCCTCCTGTATTCCCTGCCGCTCCCAGCCCACACCATGATCAAGAAGCCTGCATCCTCTCTGTCTGCTTCTTCCCTCGATACTCCCACACGTGGACGTTGACTCAGACACAGACATTTCCAGTGACTCAGAATTACAGGCTGAACCAAAAGCAACCACTGACCCATAGTGCCTACGTCCCTAGACCTCACTCGCGGTGCAGAGTGGACCCCTGGGGATTACTTAGAGAATACACAGGTTTGGGAATTGTCTATGACGTGGAATCAAACACCTCCAGCTCTGTGGAAGAAGCCACTGAGGAGGACACAGTGAATGTCACTGGTGAATATTTGGAATAGCCTATCACTATAGCGCCAAAGGAGCCCAGCACCTCCACGGAAAGCGATGAGGTCACCTCAGCGCTCGTTTAAAATGAGGTAGATTCTCCATTGGCTGTGGTCTTTGCTCTGCTAACCACAACTGTCTAAGAAGATTCTGAGCTTCTGCACAAGCCTGCTATCCCATTATAGGAGTGTGAATAATTGTACAAGACTAGTGAGCTATAGGATGTACCCAGCGGTACAGTGCAGGGACCTGTCCACAGGCAGAGGTGGTACATTCCTTAAACATGTCCCATTTAATATGGGGTCAATAAATGTTTGTTTAAAATGGAAAAAAAATCATTCTTGATTTTCTGAAAATAGATATTAAATCATATACAAGCTACTAAGTACTGAGGCAGGCAACATTCATTCTATATATTTTTTGGTCTGGGTTGAGAGGGGAGAAACTTTTAAAAATGAGGTTCTTTGAAAAAATCACTATGCTAGACACTTTATAAATGTCATATTATGTAAGTCCCACAAAAATCCTATACAATGGGCATTATAATGCTTATTTGACACATGGAAAGCTGAACCTCACAATAGTTCAGTTCACAGGTGGAAAGTGGTAGAGCCAGCTTCACATACAAGTCTTTAAAAGATTGTGTTCTCTCTCCTATGTTATGATCCTCCCTTTATTATTTTTTTCTGTTTGACTTTAGATTGTTACTGGGGGTAAGGGGAAGTACCCTTTATAGTCCCACCTTTTTATTCTACAGCAAGGATCCTGAAGTGTGCATATAGGGAAGCTACCCTGTCCTCATGTGAAACCTTTAGTTTATATAAAATTGTCAAGGGAATCTACCCAGGAGCCTCAGGCGTAAAGCAGTCCTTCTTCGGAAAGTTATATAATAAGGTTTGTTAATCTTCATTGAGCATTTACAATATGCCAGGAACTGTTCTGGACTCTTTCTACATGGTCCCTTTTGATCCTCATAATGGTACTCTGAGGAAATGCCACTGCTATTATGCTCCCTGATTTATATGCAAATGAGGAAGCAGATTCTGGGGTGAGAAGGCCAGCCAGCCTGAAAGGGACCAGCCCCCTCCAAAGCCTGGGCTCAGAACCAATGAGCTGATGTGTGCCTGGTCTGCTCCAGAGGGTAGACTTTAAAGATACGTGGTCTCTTCCAAACCAAGACAAGCAACATCAAAGGTCCATGAGTCCATGGCCCCTTAAGGAGAAAACTGGCTGAACGAGATCTTCCTAGGACAAAGTGAAGAAAGAGTATTTTTGCTTCATCAAACAAGGGACTGATGAGGAAATATTGTTGTTTTTAATGCACAGGAAGGACGCATCCACTTGAGCAGTGACTATATCATTGTAGTTAGGAAAAGAGCTGAAAGGTGCCAAAGAAGGTATCTGAAAGTTAGTGACTGTAGTCTGAGCTGTAACACCACTGTAAATTATTTCATGATGAACATTTTTTTCCATAAAACTTTATATCTTTGAGTGCTTCTTAGGATCTAATCTAAAAAAAATAGAAATACTGGGGGCAAAACTCTTTATTATAACATTGCATATTGATTCCCACTAGCTCTGCATGTATGTAGATATTCAACTGCATTCAAGTTTAGTTTTTTAGAGGGCAAACTTTTCATGTCTAACAAGTGAATTTTCATCTGTCCAGCCCAATATAGGATAATAGTTAAGGGTGTGAGCTCAGAAGTCAGACGGCCTGGGTCTGAACCTTGGCTTTGCCATGTACTAAGCTCTATGGTACACTTCCTTCAGTGATAATGTGGAGATAATACATACTTATATGCAGATTTTGAAGGTTAAATTATGGTGATATTTGTTAAATGTTTAGCACAGTGCCAGACACGATAAGCATCCAATAAATGTTAGCTATAGTCCATATTGTTGTTGTTATTGACATATTATTTAATTTGGAAATAATAGATAATGTAGTTCCTCAGCTCTGTTATGGCTGTCTGCAGTGGATGAAAAGGATTATAGCTTGCTAATTTTTTTATTTAGTTAATGATAGGAGGTGGCAGATTTCTTTAATAGAAATACTAGAACTGAGGGCAACCTTGTTTAATATACATTGCAGTCATCTTCATCTATGACTTCTGAAAATTAAGAACCAAATGGTCACAACCAACACTTCAAACTGTTTATTTTGGTTGAAGGGAGACATTGTGTTGAAAAGTTGGTAAAATGATATAGTTGTAAATCGGTCGTGTTCCCTACCTATTTCTTAGACTTAAGTCTTTTAGTTCCCTTTAAGAAAGCAAAAATTGTGTCTTGTTTGCATGCTTATTTTAACCCACTGAGGCGTTGCTAAGATGGAGCTACCAAGCTAAGTTGTAAGAGGATTAAATGAAAATGACCAAAACAAATTTAAAAAGTAGATCTGAGAGACAGAGGGTGCTCATGATAAGAGTGGCATTCTCCCAGGATTTTAGATTGTGTAGCAAAATACACAAGTGGCAGGAAGTCCGGCACCTGAAATTCCAGCATGGTCTTCCCCATATTGGACTCCAGCATGTAGTGGTAGGCGCCGATGCTGGTGCTGGGGTCGTCAGCGTCATCCAAGGAGCCCTTGGGAAGGAAGCAGAAAAGGGAAGTATTATGGAAGCTCCCGCCCCTCAACTGGGTGATCACAAATTAATACCATGGCCCTACAGTGATCCTTCTATTGGCCAAACACTTCAGGTGTGTATTCCACAACCAAGTCTCCAGTTGATTCGGCATAAAATCCTTAATCTCCCCACGATTCAGAGGAAAGAGGATTTTGTAATCAATTTGAATCTGGCATTCCATTAGGTTGTTGACTGATTATATCCTCACTAACAGAATAATTATCCCAAAGCAGAAATTCCTGTGCCCTCGCACAGGATTTTGTTGATAGTGGCAATAATGTTCTTAGTGGTTGCCCACTTAGGCTGCCTTCGGGTGTTACTGAAATCTTAAAATGATGACCTTGTTCTGGTTCCAATGATAACCAGGCAAGATTATGTAACTGACAGGGAAAGAATTCTTCAGTTGTATGGACCATTCATATTTTACTGCCATGATTCTTAATGGGAGCTTTTCATAATATGCTGGTGTTCAGCCTGGAGACATGGATCTTGGTTTATATTTTTTTACTTCCAGATCACTTAATCTTCAGCAATCAAGGTGGGTGGGTGATGTGTAGAAATGAAATTCTCCTTCAATTTGGTTAGAGGGAATGGCAATGAAAGAGCTAACATAAGGTCTGGGGCCTGCCCTTCAATATCCCCTGGTCTTGGATTCCTGAGAAAGTGGGCAATGACTTTGTGAGGCTGAACATGCGACTGCCAACATCAGATAGCAGCAAATTTATAACTTTTGAATGCAATAACATTAACACTGCTGCTGAAATATTTATGTTGGCTTTTTAAATATCCCAGAGGAAATCCATCCAGAAGCCTGCAAATCTTATATATTTTCTTTCCTTAGAAATTTCCATGAAAAAATGATAAATTACGTTTACACTAAGGGCCCCTCCCTGCTCCTGAGTAAATTCCACACATAGAAATCAAGCATCATTTTCCTAACTTCTCTTCCTCAGAGGCACTTGAAATGTGCAGTGCAGCGAAACAAAGGCTTCCTTTCATCCT
The DNA here is from genome assembly GCA_026230045.1 of Corynorhinus townsendii. NCBI lineage: Eukaryota > Metazoa > Chordata > Mammalia > Chiroptera > Vespertilionidae > Corynorhinus > Corynorhinus townsendii. Next base: position 30,138,232 of record JAPDVU010000012.1, read on the forward strand.
CAGAGCAGATATGGAACAGAGCTCCTGAGGTCTCCAAGCCAGGTCAGCCGCTCTCTGCCCCTTCTTCTCCTCTGTGTGATAAGAGCATTTATTAGGGGAAAGAAAAGGAGGAAAAAAGGTAACTGCTAGTGTGATAATGTCTCCTTCATTATTAACAGCTTCTACAGAATTACCGAACCTTTACAGTCAGAGTGAGGGAATCAGAGGATGAAAATCTCAGGTCAGGTTTATCCATGCTAAAGACAAGCCAGGAGTAGCCCCTTTGGCAATGCCAACTTCCTGACCTTGGAGGACATACAGGGCGACAACTGTCACAGCAGGGACCCAAGGCTTCCTCCATGGCTGATGGTTTGGAGGCATCAAGGATCAGGAGCTCCATGGGGTAAATTGCCTACGCCTGGATCGCTGAGAAAACATCCTAGCTAAATTTCTAAGACAAAGTGTTTTGCTCATAAGCACTTTGTATTAAGTTATGTCCATTATAAATATTTTCAAAGCCCTCTGAAAGAAGTAATTGATTAAGCATGAAAATTCCAATAGTTAACAAATATTGGGCATACAGTGTCCCCATAGCTAAGCAGCCAGCGTTCCCATAAAAACACAGATTGCAGCACCCCATGGGGGTTGGAGGGATTGGCACTTTTAAGAACCTCACATCATTTGTAAGATTAGTTAAGTTTAGGTGCACATGAGCTAGTTTGTAAAGCAGTATTTAATTGTATGTGGTGTCAGGCCCTCAGACAAATCAATGCTCTTCAAACAGCAAACATTCAAATAAAGAAGTCAAGGTGGATCAAATTATCTACCTTGATTTAAGGCTTGATTAATTGTGGTCCAGGAAGGTTAAAGAATATTACTGAGATGAAGAATAGGGAGCCAGTTCCAATTTTGTGATTTCCAGTCCAAGGATTCCTTTTGCTGAAAATTAATGATTTAATGGATAAAAATTAAATCTGCCCAGTTCTTTAAAAATGTGCTCACTTTCGCATCTCCCATGATTCAGAGGCCTCAGTATTCTCAGAGCAGCCAGCTCCTCCCTTCCCTGGGGTACTCACGCTGGTGGAGGCAACTGCTTCCTGCACACTCTCCATAATGAATTCCTTGGTGATCCTTCGAGAGGGCAGCTCATTGAACAGGGAGTTGATTAGAGCCACTTTAGCTGCATCCCGCCTGGCCTCAGCTCTACTTAAGCAGCACTTGAGAAGGGGAGGAGAAAGGGAGTCATTAAAGGATTCAGCATTTCACCATTTTGTCCCTACCTCAATGAGTCTCTAGACATTTCTATTAATATATTTACTGTCTGTACCCCTTCTTTCACACACAGTGCTAATCCCCTGAAGATCATACAGAGTTTCTCTCAGCCCTAGATTCCACGCAAATGTCTTGGTTGGTCTTCAGATGCTATTTTTGGTCTTATTTCATAGCCATTGAATGGCTACTATGCACCAGAGGCTTTGCATACTGTTAATAAATAATCACAAAAGTCATAATGGCTACTTTTATGTGCCAGATAATTATATTCATTATAAGGGCCTTCCTCAAATCTTTATTTTGGAGGGAAAAAAATGTAAGGAAAGAAGGAAACTGGGAAATAATTAAGGACAGAGGTTCTGGGTCAGGCTGTTTGGCTTCAGGCACTTGCTAGCTGTGACTCAAGTTCTGCCATCTGTCAGTGGGAACAATAGCAGTCCCTCTGGAATAGGGTTGAGGATAGCCTCAATTAGTTAATATAGGTAAAGTAATGAGACTACCTTATACATGGTAACACTCTAGGAGCACATTCCAATCTTATCCTTTTTACCTCCAGGTGAGGACAGAGGGACTGCTGTCAAAATCTATTGTTTTTGCTTTTCCAGCACGTATCTTTCCACCTTCCCTCTAATTTTCTGAGGGCCACCCTTTCTACCTTGATTTCCATCCACACAGTTTGGGTCAACATTTGGCCTTCCTGAAGTTAGGGGCCATAGGCAGCCCATGATGAGTAACTCATTACAAAAAATTCATTTCTCCCAAATGTAATTTTGCTCTCCTTCTTCCCAGTTTGGCTTTCCTGTGGCTCACACAAGTCTGCTCAATATATCCTGATTCTTTCCTGTTCTTTCTCGTTCCTTATCAAGTACAGCTGTTATTCCAGTTCTGGCTCAGCGTGGAACCTGGGAGTCCAGAGAGAGAGATGAAGTCCTATGAGAACTGCACTGCCCCAGAGCCCACCCCTGTTGGAGGACCCCAGAGTGAGATGGCCTCTCTCCCACAGCTCCTGTGAACTGTCCAGGGTCCTAGACCCTATGCCAGGGCTCTTAGAGGGAAACAAGCCAGAAAGAGAAGCCCAGGCCCCGGTCCTGGTCAACAGGGTGGCTGGGCACCTCTGGCTCTGCCACTCAGTGACTGTGAGACCTGGGATGCCAGAACTTTGGGGCTTATTTCCTATCCAGAGGTTGGCAAACTCAGTCAACAGACCCAATTATCAATAGTACAATGATTGAAATTTCTTTTGAGAGCCAAATTTTTAAAACTTAAACTTCTTCTAACGCCACTTCTTCAAAATAGACTCGCCTAGGCCGTGGTATCTTGTGGAAGAGCCACACTCAAGGGGCCAAAGAGCCGCATGTGGCTCGCGAGCCAAAGTTTGCCGACCACTGTCCTAACTGAATAAATGGGGATGGTGGCCTCTTTGATTTTAAGGCTCCTGATACCTAAAATGCATGATTCTCAGAATCAGTAGTGCTCGGTGACTGATGTGAAAGAACAGAGAAAGCACCAAAGATCCCACTTCATGCTGCAGTTTCACAGCCTCAGTGGCTTGGTAGCACCCCTGGGAAAAGGCCAAGCCCCTGTGGTTTGCTTTCAGCACATTGACCATCCCTGCACTGACCCAGGAACCCTCGGAACTCACAATAGTGTGTCATCTAGAGGCTCGGACTCTCCTCCCCATCTCCACAAATCCAGATAAGCCTCCTGAGGTCAGGCCCTGGCCCCCTCTGATTTCCTCCTAAAGTGTCAGGACCCTAACAAAACAGAACGATTAAAAACAACACAAAGAGATTTCCAACATCACCTCTAAATAAAGAATTAAGCTGAAGGTCTAAAATGTATGTGAAAAACAGGTAGGGTTGTTCTCCAAAGAAGACTTTGGGGTAGCTTGAGGCAGTAAGCAAAGCCACTCAAGATTTAGCCCTCTCCCAAGGTGTAGGCCACCTGTATTAAATCGTGAGGCACGGCTTTGTGTTATGGACTTGACTGGGAATTATTGGATGTTGAGTTCTGAGTCAGCAGTCTCTCTCAGAAGCATGGGTGCCGCCTCTTTCAGGAATTCTTCCCTGATCACTCCGAAGATGGGCTGGGAGGACTGCTGTCCATGAGAGGCACTCACACGTTGTTATGTAATTGTCTGCTAGTACTGGCCCAGACCCCAGGCTGCGAGCAACCTCAGGGCAGAGTCTGCGGCTTAGTCATCTGTAAGTCTCCGGACCTACAACACGGTTTATGAAACGAATAACTACATGCTGCCTGGGAAATTTAAACACAAACCACTAATGCACCTAATAAAATGCTGAAGAAATCCTCTTAAAGAGGAGAATTAAAGATATATATATTTACTATTTTTAAAAGTCCCTTTTAAATATACCCTGTGTACTATGCATAATCCAGTAATGTAAAAATATATTAATACGTGAATTTCAGAGGGATAATTGGACATTAAGGTCAGACACTTTGAGATTACCATTTTTGTCTGAGTACAAGATAGGTTTATTATTCTTTGGAAAATCAGTTCCTCATTAAAAAGCAGAGAAAGTTCCTGCAAACAGTACCTGACATCTATAGGAGAAGCTCATTTTAATAGGAATTTGCTTTCCAAAATCTATACTATTGCTGTTGGGGTTTCAGAGCTTAGATTCAGACCTGGGCACGCTCAAGAAACTTTACATAGCTATCTAAATGATAGCAATTGAAACTGTCCTTCCTAGAGAGAGACCCAGTAAACACTATTTAGATAAAAGAAGCTATCTATTTTAAATAAGCCCCACTAAGGACCAGATCAAAGGCACCGCATACACTTACAACCAAATGGCACTGCTTCTGAGATCAAAGTGCTGCGGGGCTGAGGGAGGGAAGGAGCCTTTACCCAGAAAGCACGGGAAAGGACTAGGAGACCTCACCAATAGCAAGATTTTAAAGTGGACACATGTCTTTAGTTATGTCATTGTTGCAATGTACAGAATCTTTGGTTGAAATGGGGGAGAAAGTCTACCAATTAATAATAAGCACATAAAGTAAGTTCTGAGCCATCAAAGGGCTTTTCTTACAATTGTTCTTCACATTTCTGAAAGACAAGTACTTCAAAATGTTTATAATGTTAACCAGCCGCTTCTAAGTTTTGGAGCTACAAATCCAAGTCAGTCAAGGGCGCATATTTTCTTTAGGGATCTTTTAATGGGGCCTCTCAAACCTGAAGGACCTGTGCGTGGGCAGGACATTTAGCCAAAAGCAATCTGCTTGGCAAATCGAAATCAGAGTGTGGATTCTGCTGTGAGAACAGGCACGGTTAGCGTTACCATCAAACAGTGGGAAGCGCTGCAAGAAAATAAAATATAGTAAGTGACAGAACATTTTATTGATGTGTCCAAACCGGTCATCAAAGACATCAGTTGGAGAGTGAGCGAAGCATGGGGTTATTTCAAAGCAACTTCCTGCTAGAATTAGACTTCCCAGATCGTATGGTTTATTCTGTTTTTCAGCCAGACCCCAATCATAAATACAGATTTGTAAACCGTGCCTTATCTGCTAACCATTCTTACTTGTTAATAGAGAGAGACAACTTCTGTCCTTTGCACTTTGTGAAAGTGCAGAGCTGGAATATTTAATAGCTGGGATTTTACTGAAGTCAGCTGTGGATTTCTTAGGCATGTGGAACCACATGCTTTTCAAGTGGCTAGCAGACCCCACTCAGACATTTATCTTGATGCTCAGATGCCTTTCATTTGCTGGTAGATTATAAACCACTGAAATCATTTCAAAGCCTCCTGGCTCTAATCTAAAATTAAAGGAAAACAAGCGCGTCTGTGGCATTGCTAAGGAAAACCATGTAAGGCCGTGGTAGCCAGCCTCTGAGAGAGCCCCTCCCCCTCCCAGTGATCTCGGCCTCCTGGCGTTCACACCCTCGTGCAGCCCCTCTCACGCTGTACTCTACCAGCGGAATAGGGCGGAAGATACAGCGTGTCACTTTTGATACTAAGTTGTAAAAGCCACAGTGGCTTCTGTCTTGATCACACTTACTCTCTCTCGCTCTGGGTAAGTCGCTTCCATGTTGTGAGCAGTCCTACAGAAAGGCATATGTGGAAAGGAACCCATGCCTTCTAGAAACGGATCCTCCAGGCTCCATCAAGTCTCAGACGACTATAGCTCCCTGACCGCTTGACTGCAGCCTCCAGGAGACCCTGAGCCAGAGCCACCCAGCTGAGCTGCTTCCAGATCCCTGATCCTCAGAAGAGTGTGAGATAACTTGAATTTGAGGCAATTTGTTACCCAGCCATAGATGACTAATACAAAGGCTGTGCTCACGTCAGGTAACAAGGAATTCTCTAAGCCCACTCCGATGGAGAGCACAATAACAGTAATCCTCATTGCTGAGCTAGGCACTTTATGTTTATCGTCACATTTAGTTATTACCACAATCCTATGAGGTTGGGTTTGTTGTTATCCTTATTTTGCAGACGAGGAAACAGAGGTTATATATCCCAATGGCTCTGTCCTACAAGACTATCTCCACTGCAGACCAACTGCAAGTCCAGGTTGTCACCTGCATCTCTGATCAACCAGCTATAAACGAGAGGTTCTTGTAACCCCCCTCCTTCATCATTCGCTAGAATGGCTCACAGACTCAGGAAGACAACTTACTTACTAGATTCCTGATTTATTATAAAAGGTATACCCAGAGGAAGAGATACACAGGGCAAGGTATGTGGGAAGGGGCTCAGAGCTCCCATGCCCTCTCTAGGCACAATCCTCCCAGCTCTCCAGATGTACACCAACCTAGAAATTCTGTGAATCCCACATTTAGGATTTTTATGGAGGCTTCATAATGTAGGCATGATTGATTAAATCTTTGGCCATTGGTGATTAAGTCAATCTTCAGCCCCTCTCCTTCCTAGGAGGTAAGAGGGTAGAGCTGAAAGTTCTAACCCTCTAATCGTAAGGTTGGTTGCACTAGCTGCCAGTCCCCATCTTTAGGGGCTTTCCAAAAGTCACCTTATTGGCATAAACTCAGGTGTGGTAGAAAGGGATTTTGTTATGAATAACAAAGGGTTTTAGGAGCTCTGTGCCAGGAACCAGGATAAAGAACAAATATATATTTCTTATTATAACTCAGAATACCATAATGGTAAAACCACTTCTGCTAACACCAAAAATGCTAATTTCTCACAAGGAAATATCTCAAGGAAAGCAGTGTTCAAGCTGAGAAAAAAAAAATCCTTTATGACAGTTCTAAATTTAGGCCCTTAGGAAGCATATAAACACTGCCGACTTAACTGAGGTCTCAGTTTTCTTTCTCTGCTCAGTAGTTCTATTTCTTCGATGATAATTTTCCAAACCGTCCACACGATCCAATGAAAAAGTAATCAACCAAGATTAATTGGGCCATACACCATCACCAAATAGAATAGTGGCTAGTCAATATTTTTAGGATGCACAGAAGTTCTTAAGTTAATTGAAATGCAATTTTGGTAGTCATGAACATGTCATAAGAATAGAAATGCATAATAAGAAACTGGTTTTATAGTTAATTATTTCTTAAATACTTTAAAATTATTGATGTGTGTTACTATTCATAGAAAAACCTTACAGCCAGACCAACCCAATTTATACTCTGAGCAATTACTTTCCTCGTGTCCCTTATTTGATTAATAATTTTCCCCATGCTTTGTATTAGAAAATAGGTAGGACACATGTGTGGAGTGGCTCTTTCTGGACCCCAAGCGCTTACTGTACATACATCCCAACTGTAGTGCTTTCTTCAGGAAAGCAGGTGAAAAGACATTGATATAAGTAACATCTCTCCATTTTAAACATACAATAGACCTCTTAGAATTATTTGTATTTTAAAGACATCAAGAAAAAATAGGTCTGCAGATCCAAAATGTGTAAAGCCAAGTAGTCACACTTTACTTAGTGCCTGCTAAGGGTAGCCACACAGTTGAGAAATGGCCTATGCAGAGCGAGGCTTTTGAATAAGAACAGTCATGTAATTGCAAGGGTGACAGATTGTACCTACATGGGAACTCGAAGCTGAAGATGTTCTCCCTGGACTCCAGGGCAAGTCAGTGTTATATAGGCGGCATTCACTCGGCTCAAGAGGACATGGTACCGAGCTGGGACTTTACAGGTGGCAAAACCAAATAAACTGACTCTGTGAGAGGTGAGAATTCTTGATCCTTTCGGCTGTAGTGTCTGTCATTCAGGTGGTTGGGAACGTTTTGCTTTTGTGACTCCGAGTTCAAGTCGCAACAAGTGACCTTACTCGCGGAGTGTGTGTATGGCCTGCCAGCTCTGGTCAGTGTCACCAACACCTCTGTTCCATCCTGACAGCAAGCCATCAGCACCAAGAATGCCACAAACCAGGCCCTGCTGCTAATTGTCCCCCTTTCAGTTCTTTAAGACCCGTGTGCCCTCGTCTAAGCATGAACATTGCGTGTGCTCCAATTTATCTAATTGTGGATATATTAACATTTCCCCCCTTCCAGATGGTGATGTGAAAAAAGGGCAACGGGTGAAATTAGGTCACCCAAGTTAATATCATGTCTCTTTCTCCATAGGTCATGTTGGGAACAATTTGGAGCTCTGTCAGCAGGGAATGGGGGCTCTTTGCTAGCTATGGGGGAGGGGAATGGTCTAAGAGTCCAATTTTCAGAGAAAACTCACCAGTTCCTGTCAACTGAAAGAAACGTTTCATGCACATGGCGGGTCAGAATGTTATTTTTATAATACAAACCACCTGGCCTCCTCCTCATTTACCTCTGCCACACATGCTATTCTACACACATACCTAGACCAAGGGCCCTGGTAACTATTACAAAACCATGTTGTATTTTGCTCCTTGAGGTTTTTTCTTTTCCCTTTTTTCTTTTCGTCCTTTTCTTTTTTCAAGTTAAGGTGAAGACAAGATGAATTGATCAGGGCTTAGAGTTTTGGTTTATTTTTATAGTTGCTTTGATGTAAAGGGACTTGGCTCTGATTGCACCGAGAGGGGTGAAGGGGGGTTGGGGAAAGATGGAGTCAGCCTTTCTTCCTCACTCAGCAAGTCCTGACACAGTGAGCATCTTCCTAAAATTTACCTGAGGAACTGGGAGACTCCAGTGGACAACCTCAAGCCTTTATTTACCAAGAAGCCCTTTCCCAAGTGTTCCTTTCACTATACTCTGCCATTCTCTTTGGACACCAAGCACCTTTATTCATTGTGCTTGATAAGAAAAGACATAGAATAAAGGGCTGGGATAAATATAAGGTTTCCTTAAAGTAATATGCACTCACAGTTTCGTGGGCAAATCATTGCCATTTGATCATTAGCTGACATACGATTTTCAAGTGGGAAGGGGTTATAGCTAGTCTTCTTATCTTTGGGTCTCTTTAGTTACAAAATAGGATGCTTTTCTGAGGAGATTTCTACCAAGAAACACCTCCTTCAGAAATGAAGTTACATTGCGTAGCCTGTTGTGCATCGGAGTGAAGTAAACAACTCTAGAGACAGAGACAAAAGAGGTCATGGCTGATTTCAAATAGAAATGCAGCATTAGTAAAGGGCAACAGTCTCCATTTTATGGCAGAAACTAACTCATTTCTTAGGGCATGGAATGTTATAACTAGGCCTTCATTAATAACTGGTAGAAAGAGAGCATTACAATCCCATTAAGCCAAGTCCATGATTTAATCAAAGTTTCGATTAGTCCTTCTCTCCTGGGAAAAACTTAATTTTATAAACTTAGCTTATTGTAATTTAAATATTCTTTTACTTCCCTGGACTTTGAGAAGACTCTTTCAATACCTGAAAGTATAACATGTGTGTTTGTTTGTTTTAAATATATTTTATTGACTTTTTACAGAGAGGAAGGGAGAGGGAAATAGAGTTAGAAACCTCGATGAGAGAGAAACATCGATCAGCTGCCTCTTGCACACCTCCTACTGGGGATGTGCCCGCAACCAAGGTACGTGCCCGCAACGAAGGTACATGCCCTTGACCGGAATCGAACCTGGGACCCTTCAGTCTGCATTCCGAAGCTCTATCCACTGACCCAAACCGGCTAGGGCTAAAATATGTGTTTTATATCTGATAACTTAGGTGAAGTGTGCTTGCTGTGGTATGTAAAAGTTAAACACCCTAGTCTTCTTTTCGCCAGTATGAGCCTTTGAAAGTAGTTTTGCCAGGTATCTTTATAGGCAAAGGCTTTGATTTGAAAACTAAGTGATATAAAAATTAAAGGAATTGGTCTGCTGCGAGGGTTCCACGTCATGTCTCCCAGCTGTGCAGTCCTGCTATGCAACACCAAACATTGGGTAAAAGCAAACAAACAAGCAACAAAATCAATCAACAGGTTGCCTATGGCAGTTTTACATATCTCAATTTCCTGTGGTGTCTGGCATTGTACAAATGGGCTAAGAACCTGACCCCAGTGTGTAGCACCTGTATTTATTGTTGTGAAGCAATTTTAACAACAAAAGCTTGTGAAAAAGATATGATACCCCAATGAATTAGTGTCCTTCAAATAAATTGAGTTCTCACATCAATGTTTTAGCCAAGGGATAGATTTTTTTATTCAACCATAACTCATGCACATAAATAATCGCATGGTCTACTACAATACCCAAAGGAATTTCTGCTTTTTATTCCAAATAAGAATAAAATTCATTAATCCAAACCACTCTAGCAGACTATATGGAAGACCATGTCACAGGCTTGAACATAAAACTTGAATCACAAACCTTTTAATAAAATGTAAAATAAGATAAAACACTCAATTAAGTTCCCCTTTTGGATTTGGAAACAAAACAGCTACTGAAACCATGAGCAGCTTTCCTTCTGAGTGTATCAAGAGGGGAGCCAGAAGCTGATCTGATGGCCCTTGTGTTGCTCCTATTGTAGAAAAATGGAAATTACTGCCAGTTTTCATGGTAATGATATGTGACTAGTGAAGGATTAACTGCCTAGATAAAAATGGCATTAAGAAAAACATCCAAAATGCACAAATTCCTACTTAATGCCTATAATATTGGAAAATGGTTTCCTTTATAAAAAACACAATTAGTATTCATGTGCTTCATTATAACTTTCTAAAAGAAAAATAATTTAGTATCAACAGGTCATTTTATTTATTGTTTAGAAATTTAAAAAAATGAAGCACATATTCACTTTTCTTTTCCTTTACTACAGTAGTTTATCCAAGAATGGGTTAAAGACTGGATTATTGCTGTTTTCTTTCCCTCTAGCTCTCTGTTTTTGGGAGCTGTGGTGTCAAGACTAACTGAAAATTCTTTAATTAGCCTTCCTGGACACAGCTTCCCTTTTACTTCAATAGGAGGTTTCTTTGTAGAAAACCAGTGGTTTGTGTCCATCAGAACCTTTTGACTGCTTTCCTTTGTATTAGCCAGAAAACAAAAGCACAGTCTGAATACCACTCTTCTAAAGAATGAATGAGCATAATCTCTTACAGCTTTCATGAAACTAGAGGGATTAATCCTGCAATCCAGTCCCATACTACACTTCAAGTATTTTCAATTACTTGGCACCATTGGAGGTGACGTCCACAGCTCAGTAAGAACGCTACTGCTGGCATAACGGCTTCTCCATGTCTCAGCACATGGTCTTGGCATTAATAATCCATCGTGAAATGATTTGCAATGCACGAGGGTGACATTTGATTACGTGAAAGGCATTGCAGGAATGAGCATGTAGGCTCTCCCAGGCCAAATGCTGGCAAAAACAGGATAAAATGTTATATGGTGAAAATATCATTTAAGATGGTTTCTGAACTGACAAAGAAAAGTGCAAGGACATTGCTTTAGGGGAAATATTTTTTTCTTTTTTTTCCTTCCTACTTTTTCTTTTTCAAATCACATTTTGGAGGGCCAAATGGGTTAAGGGGCCAGATTTGGCAGTCAATCACCCAAACACAATTTCAAAACATATTTTATTCAGGAAATTCTGCATCTTTTAAAGCAAGGATGTTAACAATCCTCCTGAGAACTTTAAAATATGATGATTTAAACATAAGGAAAAAGAGACCCTGAAATGATCAGAGAGATCACCAAGACTCCTCCCTGCTGGAAAGTTCAGTTTTTTCATTTTGTTTTCTATTTTTAAAAGACCACAAAGAGGATGTTGAATGTACTTCCTAAGGGCAGTCCTATCATTTTGGGTAGAAATTTGTGAGACAACTTAAAACTTCATAGTTCTCAAAGTAGCAAAAACAAGAACAAGAGCATGAGAATGTCTTACTCTTATGCCTCTAGATCCATTCACTGATCTGTCAAATGCATTATATTCTAGACTAGAGGCCCCATGCATAAAATTCATGCACCATCCTACACCCTCTCGCAATCTGGGACTGCTGGCTCCTAACTGCTAGCCTGCCTGATCTCCCCTAACCACTCTTCCTGCCTGCCTGATCACCCCTAACCACTCTGCCTGCCTGCCTGATCACCCCTAATTGGTTGCCTGCCTGATCCCTCCAACCACTTGCCTGCCTGCCTGATCACCCCTAACTGCTCACCTGCCTGCCTGATCGCCCCTAACCACTCTGCCTGCCTGCCTGCCTGATCACCCCTAACCACTCTGCCTCAGCCCCCATCTCCGTGGCTTCATCTGGAAGGACATCCGGAATGACATCAGGAAGGTCGTTCAGCTTTCCAATTTAATTAGCATATTATACTTTTATTATTATAGTTATAATAAGTGTACTTATTACATATGAACAAATATAATGCATACCTGGGTGTGCGTATAGCCAAGTCTTGGTTATTTGTGGTCATGAGTACAAAGTGGAGGGAAAGTTACTAATGTATAAGTTAAATGCAGAGAGAATTAGAAGGCTTTAAAAAAACTTTACCCAAGAATATGGTTTTATTGATTTTTAGAGAGAAGAAGGGAGAGCACACAGGAGACAGAAACATCGATGTGAGAGAAAAACATACATCCATTACCTTCTATACACGCCCTGACCAGTGATCAAAGCCACAAACTAGGCATGTGCCCTGACTGGGAATTGAACCCACAACCTTTTTGGGGTACAGGACAATGCTCCAACCAACTGAGCATTGTCCTGTACCCCAAGGCTAGAATGTTTATTAAGTCAGTACTTCCAAAGTAATACATTTTGCAAAACTTAAACCACAGATATGAGCTGACTTTAACATTACTGACTTTTCCTTCTCAGCTCATTGTCTTGTAGAGTTAGGTGAAATATCTTAATTTTATATATTAAACTATATATAATAGTATATGCTATTTTGTATATCAATCAATATATAAAAATAGACAAATATAAACTGCATTGATTCTTGGGACTTGCCATTCATTCATTTAGCTATTCATTCAACAAAATTTATTAGGCACTTACTATCTACAAAGTACAATGCTTAGCATCATAGAGATATAAGAATACAGAACCTGTCCTTGAGGCACTTACATTTTGTTATAGAGATAGAACATGCACATAAGTAGCTGTAGCCTAAGATAAAAACAAACCCATAAAATATTAGAAGAGAAACTGATATAACTGCTTTGGGAAATCAGAGGAAGTAGAGAAATCTAGCAGGGGGTTCAGGGAAAATTCATGAAGAATGTGGCATTTTGAGTGGAGTCCTGGGAGTTGGGCAGGGTTTGGACATGAAGAGAAGATGGCAACAGCACTCATGAGCAGGTCACAGTGTGAGTGTGTAAGGGGCCAGAAGAGGTCAAGGCAAGAATGAGGAACAGTTAGAATGAATCACTGAATGTCAGGAGAGGAATTCAGGGAGATAAGGCTGGAAAAAAATGTTAGAAACAATCATATTGTCTTTATTGACAGATTACAAAATTTAGTCTATAATAAGAAGGTAATAGGGAAAAGAAAATCTTTTTAGTTTGAAATAAATTTTGACTTACAGAAGAGTTTCAAAGATAATATAGAGAGTTCCCAGGATGTTTCAATATCATCTAAGTTTTCATGTTTAAAAATATAATTGTTTATTATGTTCCTATAATTGCATCCCTTTTCTCATGCTTAGTGTAGTATATGTGTTGGTTTTTTTTTTTCCTTACTCAAAAATGCCAAATATTTGTCTTTTTTATTTATCTTTTCAAATAAATAGTTTTTGGTTTTGTTGACCTGGTTTGTCAATTTTTACCCTACTCATCAACTCCACCAAAGCTACCCTCCACGTATATTCAGTCTATGGTAAAACAAATACATGGTTATATCAATGTACAAATGCTATATCAAATAAAGTCCCCTGATCCATCTTTTAAGCAGAATGCTGGCCCTCAGTCTCACATAGTCACAGAGCTACCAGTAAGTGATTCTTTTGTCCTGGTTCTGCTTGGAATGTGATCGGCTATTTCAAAATAAAAATCTGTGCTTTTCTTTAACACAAAGAAAATTGCTTCCATTATTTATTTCTGCCTATCTATTTCCTCTGACTCTTTCTAGAACTATTATTAAATTAACTAGAGGCCTTATGCATGAAAATCGTGCAAAGGGCTCAGCCCTCACAGCCCTGACTGCCTCAGCTGGCCCTTGCAGCCCCTCACACCTCCGCTTGGCCGGCCCTCACAGCCCCGGCTTCATCCAGACAGTTGTCCGGACGGTCGGTCTGCATGTTAGCTTTTTATTATATAGGATGTTTACCTCCATATTTATCCCCATATCTCCTGTACTATCTTTTTTAATCTCTTCTGCTCTAAATTCTAGAAGGCTTACTTTACTATTTATTTATTTTTTACTTTGTTATCTTTTATTAATCTGGCTGTGATCTATGTCCACTGATCTACTTACTCCTCTTTATTTATTCTTCTAATTTGGCAGTCATATTTTAAATTTCCTGTTCCCTACTTACTCCTTTTAACATAGACTAGAGGCCCAGTGCATGAAATTCGTACATGGGTAGGGTCCCTAGGCCTGGCCGGCAATCAGGGCTGATCGGGGCCTTCCTTCTTTTGTTCCACGCTGCCCCCTGGTGGTCAGCACACATCATAGCGAGTGGTCGAACTCCTGAGGGGACAATTTGCATATTAGCCTTTTATTATATAGGATATTTTAGGGATAAATATCCTTTCACAATTTTTTGAGGATACTCATTGTGATACTCTCTTATGTCCTTTGCTACTTGAATTATCTGTTCTTTTGTTTGCTTGCCTTGAATTTTTCTCTTATGCTTTCAGCTTTCCTCAAATGTTTGGTGATCTTTAGTCCACTGACATTCATGGACAAAGAAATAGATTTGTTTAGGTGGCTCTCAAAAGCCCACTCTGTGGTGAATAGGTCTGTTTCCCCGAGGCGGTCTCCCCTGAAGCGGGAAGTCTGATGGGAGACTATTACTTGACTATTACTTACTTTACTGTGGGCAGGCTTCACCTTAGAACTTTTGATGATGGTACTGCAGGGTCACATGGGTTAGGGACTCCCTTCTGCAGTGACTGCCTTTCTTCCCCCTTCCCTGCCCATCATTCTTCTCTAAAGATCTGGGGTTATATCAGGCTCTATTCTGAGGCTTCTAGACCCACTTTCAAATCATTCTCATCAGGCAATTCACTTTCATTGGTCAGAGGTCAAAATCCACTGGTGGCCATTGCTCAAGGTAGAAGGCAGGACCTCACTGACTAGCTGGGTGAGCAGTTTTTAAATTAGCCTTATAATTACCTCTTACTACTGCCAGAATACTTTCTGAAACACATTTGAATATATCATTCTCCTGCTCAGAATCCTTGAGTGGTGCTGATTTTATATAGAATAAAACCTGTTGTCCTTTACAAAGCATGAAGATCCCTTATGGTTTGATATGGGTATCTGACCATCATCTCCCACCACTTCCCTGCCACAGACACAGGGAAACTCCCAAAATTCTGATAGTGCTTGTGGTTTTTGTTGCTCCATGTGTTTGCATTCACCATCCTCTGTGCTAAGGATGTCATCTCTCCTTTACCTACTGGCAAAGACACCCGCAACTGCAGATCTCGGCTTATGATTGCATACCTCGTGAACCCTTCTTTGGCTTCCCCTAGGCATCAGGTTTGTGGGTCTATTTATTTAAACTATATTCTCCCACCACTCCACAAATTATGTAAAATAACATAAAACAGATACATGGTAATAGGATAAAATAAGTGAGACACACTAAGTTCAAAGAAAGACTAGAGGTAGGAATATAAATAATATTAAGTATTACATGACCTTAAGTTCTGTAGACTTACACTACCAAGAGATACACTGAAATTTTGACTCTGAGCTTCCTGCATGTCAAAGGTAAGAGGGAAACTTAAATGTTTACGAGTTTCACATTTTCCACAAACTATAAATAAGGCATTTTGCCAGTTGAGAGATAGTTTACTGTACTAAAAAGGCGCTTATAAAGGTGACTGGTAAACTGAGAAATTCCTTCCTTTATGCTTTTATTGACCCTCAAATACAATTCTATGTAGTTACTATAATATTTTTGTACATTGATTCCCTCAAGGTGTGAACCATATCCTCATTACTTGGCCCGATGCTGGATGCTTCCTAGTCACTCAGTGAGTGTGTTACACACACTTGAAAACCAGACGTTGATTAGGCCAATGTTTTTGTGTGAGTAGGTGTACAACTAGAAATTAATCATAATTTACACCCCTCATAAACATCATAAAGATTTAATCACCTGAAATATTTATAATAATTATCAAAACAATTGTTGGAATACTAAATAAACACATTGCATGTATATCTCATGACTCCTGACCAATCTTGTGGGTATTGTTCCTCATTTCAAAGTTGAGGAGATCAAGGAGCTAAATCAATCTCCCAAGGTTAACAGTTATTTAGAGGCAGAATTTGAACTTAGCACAAGTGCCTGAGCCCAGCCCTGTAAATCTTAATCTTTGCTGTTGGTTCATGCTTTGGCATGTAGTAGATTGATTAGCATTTGATTACAAAATTCAGGAAAGTGGAGACTACCTACTGGTGGAAGGGTCATGATGGAAGGACTTTACCAAAGTTTCTTTTTTCTTTAAGGTATATTCCAAAACATTTTCTGGGGAAAAGGCAGCAACTATCAGGCAAATAAAACACTGTAAAATTCAATTTCCATAAAGAATTATTAGGGGACACCCTAATGTAAAAATATTTCCAGTTAAAAAAATTGAAATATCTGACCAATTTTCATATATATATATATATATATATATATATATATATATATATATATATATGAATAGGACACAACTTTTTTCATTGCAACCAAGAAAACTTATAATGTTACCATTTTATTAAAGGGCTTACTCTATTTTAACTTTCACTGACCCATGGATGGTTGCTTCTTACCTGAAAGTTGCCGAAACAGCTTCCCCCTGGAAGGGTCACATAACTCACAAAGGGAGGCCCAGGAGATGGCAGCGACTCATACACCACCACACCTTCACTGGGGAATGCAGCCCTCTGCTGCTGCTTGCTTTCCCAAAACTCCTGCAACATTGACACAACGTTCACTAAAAAAGACAAGAAAAATATCAGTTATTCAGAATGGACATACTCTGGCAAAACAACATTTTATTTGTGGGGTGATTTTAGTTGTGAAAGAAACAAATACTACTTAACACAAATGTGTTTATTTCTTCATGGGTATGGGCCAAGTGGCTTGGTGCTCTAGTTCTAACAACATACAGTATCTTAAATTATCTTTACAATTTAATATCAAATTTTAAAATCTCAGTCTTTCTTCTTTGAAAATTTGCCTTAATAAACTTTGTCCAGACCTATAATTACCCAGGGCCCCTGCTCCCATTTCTTATAGATTCTTAAACCTGCAAAGTGAAAGCCAAATTTGAAGGTAAAGATATAAGCAATGTAATTTTAACTGGGACTCGCCTATTATAAGGTTTAAGAGGAAAAAAGGCAGAAAGAAGAAAAGTCTTTCATGCTTCTCTCCACCCAATCTTAAGAATGAAAGGCAATTGTGTAATAAGCAGGAGGCTGGAAAAAGCCATAAGTGAAACTAATAACATGGAGACCTTGTTAAGGACCACGTCTGTTAGATGACTTCAGAAAACATAGTAATGGCTGGAGCCATGTGTTTTAGATTAAATGACCTGTGATAGCCTGCAGAATTTCCAGATCAAATTAGGTTGGTTTGTTTATCCTGTACTGCAAATTGAATTGTGGAAATTAACAAGGATAATAGAATTGTAGAACTTACAGGTCATGCAGGCAAAGCTCTGCCTAATGCAGGAATTCCCTGCTCAACACTACCGAGAGATGCCTGTGCCTGAACACGAGCAGAGACCTGGTACTTGGCACACCTTAAGGCAGCCTATTTCAACTGCTAATAGTTCTGACTGTGAAAAGGTCCTTTGGGACTGAGCTGAAATCTGCTTCCCTGTAAAGTTCATTTCTGAGGCCTCCTAGAAGCTTATCCCCTTATACACATGAGAGCCTACCACATAACTTAAAGGCAGTGTAGGGCGTCTGTTGTTTTTACCTGCCTGCCATTTGATTCATTCCTCTCTTTGTGGAAATAGCAAAGGTTTTCCTTAAACAACTACTTTTCCTTCAACCATGTCTTCTCCAGGGCTGAGGGTGGGAATTTGACCAAAGCCACATCATCTACCACCAATAAGTCCAGGAATTTTGTTGGAAATGTTGGAAGACTAGATTCTTCTTTTTTTTCACTAGCGTTGCTAGGGTGATAGGAGCTAAGTGTGGTGCTGCCCAAGCAAAGGGAAATCAAGTTGACAAGAAAAACCAAAAGAGAAGGGCAGAACCAATAGATGGAGAAAGAAAGACTAAGTCCTGACAGCAGACTTTGAGCTCCTGCACCAACACGTTTGCTTTTTCCTTAAACCATTTTGAACTAGTGTCTCTCACTTGCATATGAAAATATACTAATACAAACAACTTTTGATTTCCTTAAGTTCTAGATTAAATAATTTTTTGTTTCTCCCTGGCCAGCTTTGCTCAGTGGTTAGATCATTGGCCTCAGAAGGGCTGAGGGTTCGATTCCCAGCAAGGGCACCTAAGTCCATTGCAGGTTCCCCAGGCCCGGTAGGAGTGCATGCAGGTGGCAACTAAACAATGTGTCTCTCTCACGTCAATGTCTCTCTCTCTCTCTCTCTCTCTCTCTCTCTCTTTCTCTCTCTTTATCCCTCTCCCTACCTCCTCCCTCCCTTTCACTCTCTCTAGAAATCATTGGGAAAAAATATCCTTGGGTGAGAATTTAAAAAATAATAATACTTTTGTTCTTTAAAGCATTTCTTTGGTAACATAGGGTCTATATGTCCTTTGACAGTCTCTGGAATTTCCTGGATGTACTTCAAAATGCTGGGCGTGGTTATTTTTGAGGGAGTCAGGAGAGTCACATTGACCTAGAGGCAAAAACATTGCACAATCTCCTTTTAAACTGTTTCTAGAGCACCTGACTCCTTCACCTCATCCCTATATCACAGATCAGTTTAACAGTATGTAGTCCAGGCAAATTATGGAGACATCCAAGGAATTGAAATCCCGTGTATATTTAAAAACTGCAGTGTTTAGTTTTCTTTCTTTTCCTTTTTTCTTTCCAGCTTTATTGAGCTATATTGTGCAGTGTTTAGCTTTTAAGAAGTGGTTTGTAAAGAAACTGGGAAAATGGAAGACTACTAGAGGGGATAATTGAATTTAAATATAAAATACAAGTTGAAGTGGTCAAAGTGAGATTGGTCACTACAGAGCTTTTCCATTCGTTCAAAAATATTTGAAATAATATTTTCTACCAGTTAATATAATTCAAAATAGATTTAGAACTTTTATTTTCTAAATTGTATTTCTTCTGCTCACCCCTTTCCTCCCCTCCTTTCTCCCCCCCCACCCAAAACACACACACACACACACACACACACACACACACAACACACACACAACACATACACAAGGATTTTGAACTGGTTGATTTGTGTTTATACTTGCATTTGACTTCCAGAATTCAGCAGAGATGTCTTAAAGATTGAAGCCTAAAACCAAAGCCCGTGCCCTGTTGCTCTGATAGTCAACAAAGCATATTAACCGCTATTTTAAGTAAGTTCATTGTTGAATGATGTTTAGCTGAGAACTAGAGTAGGAAGTTGAAGACTCATGATTATTTAGGTGAAACGAACACAAGAATTTTGGCACATAGAGCTATGTGAATTAAAGAGTTTGAAGGTATGTACTCAGTAAAATTTCTGCATGAATAAAAGTAGCAGATTTCACATTTTTCATTCTGCAACCTTGGAAGATTTCTTTGATGCTTTTATGTATGTCATCACCTTTGAAGAGTGCAACATATGTCCATGTGCACACACAATCCATCTTCCTATTTCTATCTCCTCTGGACGACTGCAAAACCATATGAATGGAGTGCAGAGGGAAGAAGTCCAGCTTGCTATTTGGAATTCCAAAGATCCTAATATCAGAGGATGCTCTATTTATGAAAAACATGCTCCTCTATTTTTTTGAAGTAGCAACAACAAGGTTCATGGACAATATCAAAGAAAATATGAGCACAGGGTCAAGTACTGCTAAAGAAAATCACCCAAGTTTAAGAATAGGCCCCACACAGTTTAGAGAACTGCAGTTGCACTTTCAATGCTCTGCAATGATCCTGCCTTCATGTTACAGAACAAACTTGGGCTATCAAGCATGTGATCTCCAAGCCTACCTCTGGAGTGGCTCATCTACGCAGGTGCCCACTTCCACCTTAATTCCTCAAGTCTCAAATGAATTTGTGCTGCTTCTCCTGGGCATTGTTATAGTAGTCATTCTCTTGACCTATTTTTTAGATTTTTTTTTTCTTTATGCACTCCTTCTCAGCTGCCATAAGTATGCTTAAGATGATGAATTAATTAATTAATTAATCAATCAAATGAAACACTCAATATTGGGGCTATTTCTGGCTACTAATTATTGAAATTTTCCCATTATAGTCAAACTGCTAGAAAAAACATGTTATAATCTATGTTTTCTTATTTTCCATTCATTTTAAACCTACTACAATCTGGCTTTCCTCTATTTTATTCCACTGAAACTACTCTGGCAAATATCACCCGTTCCTAATTTTCAGTCCTTATTTAGTTGACTTCTAACTGCATTTGACACAACTCATCAATTTCTTCTAGACAATCTCCTATCCCTAGGCTTTTCTAATAGCAGTCCTCTTGATCTGCTTCTCTATAGCTAATCATTTCCCGGGTCTGTCTAGTGGGTTTTTCTCCTTCCACCCACCTCTCATGTTGATTTGCATGACAATCTTATCCTTGTTTAGTTTTTTTACTTCTCTCTGCTGTTCTCCTCCAATGACAGAACCTATCTCCATAACTTTATCAACCATAATATGCACTGACAGTTCCCAAACATTCTCTTGTAACTCCAGCTTTGTTAATAAATACTTCCATTTGTATGTTGCACAGATTCAACATATTCCCAAACTCAGCTATTTTCTTTTCCATCAACTCTTCTCTTTCTCCCGAATTACTTACAGTGTGATGTCACCTAAATCAGAAACCTTCATTTCCTCTCTCTCTAGCTAATAAATGCCCAAGATGTGTCAATTCCATATCCTGACATCTTCCATAGTCCCCACTTCTTCTCAGTTTATATTGCCTTTGCTGCATTGGCTCATAGCTCACCAAGTATATCACAATACCCTTCTGATTCCAATCATCCTCCCATCCAACCCATCCTGTAATTGTTTCCAGGAAAATCTTTCTGAATCTCAGCTGATCAAATCACTCGCAGCTTCTTAAATCCTTCTGTGAGTCCCTCATTACCTACAGGATAAATAACTCCTTGGCAAGGCATGGAAAACCTTATGTCTTGATATTCTTTCTCATTCCAAACTTCTCTCTTCAAGTGACCTTCCAGGTTTCCACACTCCCATGCTTCTTATGTTACTGGAAAGACCCGTATTTCCATTCTCTCCTTGGATTGCCCTCTTTCCACTGTCTGTTGTCTTCTTTAATGGCACTACTCATTTTTTAATTTTTTTTTAAGATTTGCCCCCAGCATCAACTCCTAAGAAATAAAACCAAAACAAAAACAAGTCTCTAACTCTTTGCTACAGAAACTGCAGTCCTCTGAGAAACAGCCTGGATATCACTTAGGAACTTGTTAGAAATGCAGGATCTCTGGTCACAGACAGGCCCACTGCACCAGAACCTGCTTTCTTAACAAGATTGTCAGGCAACCCGATGCACGTTGAAGTTTGAGAAGTCCTGCTGTAGGAAGAAGTCGTTATTCTCACCTCCCTTACCATGTACCCATTATATGCCAGGCACTGTGCATTTTCTCACTTAATCCTTACAATGTTCCCTGCAAATAGGTTTTTATCATCCACAACTTATAGATACGAAGTTCAAGATGCTCAGGGTACAATCACACAGCTACTCAATTTTAGACCTGGGATTTTAAACCTAGTTCTTGCCTGAGTGTATAATATATACTCTTTGTTTATCCTGAGACACTCCCTAATTATGACGGAATTTAAGTTGTTTTCATGTATAAAGAGACAGTTCTCTTCAGAGGAAGAATTACATCATTTCCCCCACAATGTGTGGAACATAGTAGGAGCATAAAAAATGTTAGCTGAGTATATGAATGTTGTCAGAGGAATGGAAAATATACTGCATTTGTGAGGCTTTTGGTAGGGGAGGCATAGGAGGCTCTTCATAAAAATCACTTCACTTAGCTTTTCCCACGGGCTATTTTTCTGACATTTGTTCTTACAAAGTCAAAGGAAGCAAAAGCTAATATTTTTTCATACAAGTGATATGACATGTTTCCAGCTTGGCACTGTCACATTGAATGAGCAGTGGATAGGTATCCTGATGACCAATCTTCAGCCAGCACTTGGCTCTGGTTTAAAGCAATGATATAAATACACCCACTGATTATGTGCTCAGAGGGGGCTGTGACTAGGCATCCCATTAGAGTACCTTCTTTCAAGGAAAGATGGCTAAAAGAGAGACCACAAGAGAAACAAGAGGAAATGACAAAAGACTGGGGAGGCTGTTGACAGAGGGGCATTAGCTAAAGTCAAGGTCAAGTCTGTGTGATGGTGCCCTCTACCTCAGGGCCAGGAAGCGATAGTCTGGAACACATTATTTTTGGTCAGGCATTATTTCTCACAATGCTTAGTAAAGTTCGTTTTGAAAAGTTTCTACTTTGTCTCAATGGACACTAAAGGAAAATGTCATTATTCTAAGAATCCTATATAATAAAAAGCTAATATGCTAATTAAACCAAACAGCAGAACGACTGTCCGGGTGACCTTGCGGCCCAGGCTGCGAGGGCCGAGCCTCTTGCACAAATTTTGTGCATCGGGCCTCTAGTAATAGCATAAAAATCTAGCTCCTTTTTGTGAATAAAACACCAGAGCTTCTCCCAGCCATCATCTGCAAGCCAGTAAGAGGGTTCTCACTAAGTACCAAAGCTTTCAGAAATTTGAAGTTCCTAGCCTTAAGAACTGTGAGAAATAAATTTCTTTTGTTTAAGCTGCCCAGACTATGGCATTTTGTTACATCAGCCCGAGCTGACTAAGATAAATCTCTTTGGCAGTTTTAAATATTTTGTGTACTGACGCCAAGACAATTTGCAGTTTATAGACTATTTTGTGTGGCTATTTTCTTTTTCACTGTGTTTTGAAATTTCTTCATGACAGATTTTTCAGAGTGGTAATTAGATCCCCAAGCAAGTCTCTCATAAATGATGTTTTCATTTTCCCCTTCCTCAAGCTTTCTTTTTTATTATAAAGCTCAGCACTGAGGGATTCACAGGAGATATTTGACCAATGAAGATATCCAGCAATGTTAACCCCTTCACCATCCACCCTCTGACTCACTCTAGCAGGAACCCTCCATCAGCTTCAGCAAAGGATAAATCTATCAAATCAGACTTGGCCAGGAGAATGAAACACCTCGTGATAGTTCACCCCGTAGAGCGGTTTTCTGGAAATTAACTCACAGCAGACTGAGAGTCTAGAGGCCAGGGACTCTGGTTCATTCTTCTCTGGAGCTTCCTTGGTATTCAGCACAGGGCTATTCATCTAGAAGCAGTTCTTAAATTCATTTGGAATCTAAGAAAATTCCACATACCCGAACAGTTTGAGTGCAACTCAGCGAACATATAGAAGGTAAGTGAAGTCACTATGATTTGTGGAGAGATCAGCACTTCCTTCTGGAATGGCAAGTTTCATGTATAAAACACCATGTGCCCACACAGCGTGGTTATGGTGGTAGCAGCCATTCCTCAGCTGGAGATGGTAGAGCATGTGCAGAAGGATGAAGCCTGGTCAGAGGAGACAAGTGATAGCTAGTCGCTTCACAGGTGGGGCTTTAACTTCGTAATAAGTAGGGCTTAGGAAACCCTGAATGGGGGATGATGAGTACTCTTGTCTAACAGTGCCCAAAATCACATATTCACAACATCATTAGTGAACAAAATGTTAAAGTGCTACAATATAGAACAGAGATTGATTTTACAGTGATATTTAAAACTTAAAAATCGATGATACAATAATTAAATCAACAGAATGAAAAAAGTAGATGACTTCGGGCTGAAAAGGTCAGGAAAAATCAGCATAAAAGCGGGGGCCTACACTGAGCCACCTCAGAGACATGAGATGGAGACCAGGATAGGAGAAGAGAAACTGTGCTCCCAAAGGAGAGAGGGTGGTATTTGACAAAAAGAGGAAGAAAACTACTAATGCCTCAGCTGAGGAATTGTATAAGGGAATGATGGGAAAGGGTGCCATGAGGAAGGGAGTGTGATTTAATAAGAGACGGGTAAAGGGACTTAGCTCCTTTTAATGATTGAAAACCAACCCCATTGTCCTGGGGTCCTAGCTATACCCAAGAGGGAGAGAAAAACAGGAGCAGAGAATGCCTTTTTTTCCCTTGCTAACATGGCATGCTGTCTATGGTGGTTCCATCCATGAAGAGGAAGGGCCAGACACTTAGCGAGAACGTGTGGTTGCTCTTTTGCATCTGGGTTATCCCAAGAAGCATGTTTCTCAGGGAGGAGCTTGGGCAAAAAAAAAAGTCTTTTGTGTGGAGGAGGTGAAGCAAGCAAGAGAGTCTTGCTTCCTGGAAAGAGCACAGAGTCCCAACGGAGAAGGAAATCAATAACTGGCACTCGGAGGGCTTTTATCCTAAAAATACATTACTTGCCATTTTCACAGATTGGACACAATGGAGATGCCAGTAGGGACACATGATCGATGTTTTCATATGAGAATTCTGCAAATGCAGTGGATGCAAATGCCCCAGGGATTATGGAGTATGTCACAGAAGAGTCCTCAAATAAAGGTACTGGTTCGAACACAATAAAATTCATACCACATCTTGTCTCTCCACCTTTTATCAACAGGCGGGCAATTTGTTTAGTAGTTAAAAGTATGGACTCAGGAGCCAGAATGCCTGAGTTTGATTCCTGTTTCTACCAGTGTCAGGTACCGACCTAACTGCTCCAGGTTTGTCTGTAAATGCAGTACTTCCATCACAGGGTTGCTGTAAGGCTCAAGATGGAAAATGCTCAGAATAGAGAGCTTTAATATGGAAGCTCCAGAATGTTAGCTATTATTTGTGGTAAGAGATGGTGAAGGAAGAAATGAAAAGGCCTACTTATATATTTGTATGTTGCATCTTTGAAGTGGACTGTTCCTGGGTTAGAAATCATATCATTAAACTTTCTAAAAATAGGTGGTAAGTCTGAGAATTCTCTAATTGTTTACATTGTGCTATTTAATTTATTTCCAAAATATGTGGAGAGTTCAGAGATCGAAAAGAGAAAGCTCTTTTGATATCACTCACCAGTAAAGTCAAAACTTTATTATAGCCAGAAAATGGATGAAATGGTACATGTCTCAAAATTGGAAATATGGATGTTTATCCCAATTTTTTATTTTCTAATGAATGTTAAAGGCAATAGACCTGCTCTTAGCAAAAACTGCAGAAAGTATCTAACTTTTATTTTAACTTAATGTTCAACAACTGCTTATGCTTCAAGAAAGTAGAAATATTATAGTTCATTGCCCAGTTCAATTACCTAATATAAGTCCTGCATGGAAGACAGTCATTTGTCTGCAAAAAGGAATCATAAAAGTATGTTATAAATCTATCAGAAAAGAAGAACCAATTTTCCTTATGCCTATGTGAAAAAAAAAATCCTAGCTGGGTAAAATGTACCCTGCCAAAAACAATTAAAGACAAATTGAAAAGGCTACCATTTAAGGATACATCATTAAGAGGCTTTCTCGATGACTAACATATTTTCAAATTGATTTTTTGCCTCTAAACAGATGGATTTATGTTCTGTAATATAACCTTCAATTAAATTAGCCTTAGCAGATGATATTTTAAAGTTAATTAGTACTTTCTATGCTTGCAATTTAATCATGTAAAACTTGTTCTTGCCAATGTGATAGTCTAATTGTGTTGAGAAAAAAAACACAAACACAACAAAAACCAAGAAAAGAACCCCCAAATCATCTGGGTAAAGCTCAAGGTATGATGCAATTTGCCATTCACGCAAAATGGGTTGCAAAATGGGGTACCTTTGCATTGTGTGCTGGGCGGTGAACCACCAGCCAGCTGTCTAATCATTTATAACCATCCTCAGGCTTCGCCAAGTTTTGGCCCCACTAACGGAATCTTGCTGACACGGCTCGCATGGTGGGTATGACGTGTCGGAAACTTGGGCCCCGTTTTCTTTTGTGTAGACACTTTCTAAAGGTGGTCACAGCCACACAGCAGGACTGAGACAGCATGGAGTCCTGCCTTGTTCCCAGCAGAGAAACTGTCTTTTGGGCACGCTCCCTCCCATCAGTGCCCAACTCCTTCCTTCAGCAGCTGGCTATGTCTCTTCTTTTGTTGGCTTTTTCTTTTCTGCTCTTCTGGTCCCCATCCTCTGAACACTTTTTCAAGGGAATCATGATCCTTTAGTGTTTTACAAAGTTAAACAAATTCTCCAAAATATGCGAGAAGTATATCATTCTTTTTGGTTTAATTTTCATTTTTAGAATTTAAAGTTGCTGAACTTTGGTGGGAAGAAATTTAAATTAACATTTATTTTTCTCTATCTTGGAAGTACATGGTGATTTTTAAAAAAATATATATTTTATTGAATTTTTACAGAGAGGAAGAAAGAGGGATAGAGAGTTAGAAACATTGATGAGAGAGAAACATCGATCAGCTGCCTCCTGCATACCTCCTACTGGGGGTATGCCCGCAACCAAGGTACATGCCCTTGACCGGAATCGAACCTGGGACCTTTCAGTCTGCAGGCCGACGCTCTTTCCACTAAACCAAACCGGTTAGGGCTACATGGTGATTTTTTTAAAAAAAGGCAGAGGGGAGAGAATATGAAGGGGCAAGAGAGAGTTGCAAAGACAAATGAGAATAAGAAGTCATTAAGTATACCGGAATTAAACTCAGCAGTAAGCTTGAGTTCCCATGTGTGGAGTAATGTGCACCCTAGGTAAGATGATGTCTTATATATCACAAAAGCTATGTAAAATAATAACCTGATGTAATCTATTTAACCAATCAGGAAGACTGTATCTTCTCATGTTCCATTGGGTACTGCTAATGCTCTGTATTTAAGAGGCTTTGTAGGACTGTTGATTTTAGATTACCAATCAAGGACCAAACAAATGGCAAAAAAAAAACAAAAAAACATTACTTCACTGACCAGTTTTGTTTAATTAAAACAGTCAAATCTTTGCAAACGTGGACTTACGCATATAACGTATCATCCCCGGGAATGATCTTTATAAAAAAAGCTCTTCAAAACCCTGCCACAACTATCTATGAGGGTTTATGTTCAAGGTACAGAGTTTGGGCCAAAAGAGGATGGTGCAGGGCCTTTGGTCACTCACAGTTCAGGGAGGGTAGACCCTGAGGGTATGAGGATTGGCAACCTAAGTCACTGTACCAATGTGGTTGGTATATAGGATGATTCAGGCTGTTCTACCAAGGCCAACCAGAGGCAGTGCTCCAGGGAAGTCGCCAGAGGGCTGTGTTTATTTCAGAACCCCCTCTTCCTCCATGCTCCCCGAGTCTAATCTGACTTTCAAATGAACCCTGCATGCAATTAGGGTTTCCCGGTCAAGGGCTGTGATTAAGGTGTCAGTGGGTGATGAGTTAGAAGGTCTCAGTACAGTTTATTTCCTCATAAAGAACAGAACCTGACAATAGGAAAAATCTTCCCCCATTTGTGAGAGAGGAAATCAACCAACCAACAATCAGAACAGGTCTGTTGGGCACCTGCTAGGTACTGGTCCCATGGGAGGTAACTTAGGGGTTCCATGGAAGTCCAAGCTAGGACTTTGCCCTCCTGAGATTTCCAACTTAGGTGTGGACAAAAACATGCCAGTGAGGCTATAGCTCACAGTGCAGAGCCACATGAGAGAAATATCAACTACACAGTACAGGCCAAACGCCAAAGGAGTGGTGACTAAAGGATGGGTTCCCACAGCTGCCTAACAGGATGAGATCAAAATAGGGATCAACTGATTATCATCGAACCAGGGAAAAAAACCCCAAACCATAATTCAAACAGCATTCCATGGACACCAGAGAGAGAATGGAGAGAACTACAGGGAGTGTAATCCCTGCTTATTTTGTCAATATTAAACTTTCAATAGGATTCTCTTTATTTCTTTTTCTTTTAAAATAAGATTGTTTTAACTACCTTAGACTAAACTTACATGAGCATTTTAACATGGAGGAAAAGAAATGAGTCTTTGGGGTTAAAATTTCACTGTGAAGTGTATTAAATAAAGAAGATTCTTTTATGAAAGGCTTCTAAAGTTGTCTTACATTTCTTAAATCAATCTGTAGCACATAATCAGTAAAACCGTATCATTTAAACAGAAAATTCATAACTTAGAAACTCACCCTTGGGCAGCTGTATCCTATTATGGGCTGTAACTTAACACATGAGTTTCAGAAGTTGTTAAAGTTTGAGTTCAGGCTAACAAATTTTAACTGTTTAAAAAAAAAAGCCTATGTTAAGAGACAGCAGACCATAAAGAGGCACCTGATTTGATCACCGGATGAATGTCAATCACATTTTATTTTGATTTGTTAAATCTTATTTATACATCGAGAAATAAATGTACTAGGACAGATATGGCCATTAAGTGCTCAAGAAGCCACTTAGTTTTTTTTTTCCATTTTAAAAAATTTTCCTCTGGGGCTGAGACTTTCAGTATTTAAACTCTGCCAAATGTGTATTTACTGAAAAAGGGAGAAGGGTGCTTATCCCAGTGATATCTGACCTGAAATCTGCATTTTCAAATAAAAATAGTTATTATCTCAGCATAAATTTTTAAGTAAAATTGGCATCAGTACACCAGATGTCCACAGTTCAAATTACTGTTATTAAGATGCAATCATTTTTCCAAAATGAGCTAGTGAGCAGTGAAGGTTCTTTCAACCATATTCTTCCAGACATGCTTTACATGGTGAATCCAGTGCAATATGTGTAGAGATTTTACTGCACAAGCACCTTCATCCCTTACATCTTAATCCATTCTTTTCTGATGAAATGCAAAAAGCATACATGTACCATTCAATTTAGAGATTTTAGATAACTACACTAAAAAGCATGAAATGGAGAAAACACTTGACTCTTGAGGATCTTGCTCTTTCGCACTGCACATAGCCAGACTCATGATTACTAAGAGGTTTTTAATAGCTCTATAGTCTGGTCTAATTTTTCCAAAAGGAAAAAAGTACTTTTTGAAGTAGTCACCTATCTGATATAAATAAGACCTTTTATGCAGAAAAAAATGTTTCCCCAAATGGAAGAGTTAATGCACCTCAAATATGTGAGATATTTCCTTCTAATTGTGCAATGTTTATTAAAGGTCCATCTTATTTTTTTCATTATACAATTTGGGGAAACATGCTGGTGAAATCTAACATGTCACTTTATAAATCAATACTGGAAACAACACATTCTCATGGCTTCAGTGACAACTCAGATAGCCTTTTAACAATCTGCTTGAGAAAGTTTGTCTGATTTCGGCCTTCAGACAGTGAATGTGGTTTCTCTCTACAGGCATGTTTACATTTACAAATCTTGCATCTTGCCTGAATGGGTAAAATAATTCTTGCTGTGAAAAAGATGTAACTATCTTCCAACTTAATATCAGGAAGTGTACCTCCTACAGATGTCAATATAATCTTTTCCCCACTACAACAGAAAGCTATAAACTTCCAGAACTAATCTAGGATCACTATTAACTCCAATGGCTCTCGACTGCCTGCATGCTATGGTGACTCCACCTGCCTCAGTCTTGCCTCCCCCTCCCCCAATGCATTGTTTTTGTATTGCCTGATCTGCCTTTGGACAAGCTGTTCTCGCTCCTCAAAAATGCCCTTCCCCTTTCACTCTCTGTCATACTGTTCAGATGTGCCTATTAAATGGGTACCCTCTACACTTCCAGAAGAGTTCATTTCAATCCCTCCTGTTTTCCTAGAGGATATTGCCCTGACATGGTCATTTAACACCTCTGAGAGGCAATGTCTGGCAGTGACTAAAGGTGAGGAGTTGGAAGATAGAATTTGAATTCTGGCTCTATCCCTTACTAGCTGTGTGACCTTGGGCAAGTCACCTTAACCTTCATGAGCTTCAGTTCCCTCACCTATAAACAACAACACTATGCATTACTGTGAAGGATTCATGTTCCTAGTATCATGTCTTTCATGAGTTCTTGGCATCCTAGCATTACCACAAATGAAGAACGGTCCCAAAGATCGCAGATAAACATATTGTGTTCTTGTAATTTGAAGAGTTAACACTCAGAGTAGAATATGACAGTGCAGCCACCTTGAAATCATGGGTGATTTCCTTTGAGAAAGCATGTGAGGAACTGTCAAACAGTGGCAAACAAATAGGAAGCTCACACACACTCTCTTAAAAGACCTGACAGGGGCTGTGTTTAGGATAGCTCATCTTTGGTTGTGACACATGACACGAAAAAAAATGAGATGTTGCAGAAAGCCACAAGTGGAAGGCAACAGGGAGATATGCCCTAGTATCTCTGCAAAGATTCTGTCTGGTGGTGTGGCGATTCCCAGTGCTTCCTGTTACACAACGGGGACATTCAGATAGTGGGGAACAGTCAGAGACAGTTTAAATGAGCAATCTTCAAATTGAGAGCCCACCTTTTAAAAATGTCTTTCCATTATTTTTCATTTGAGATGTAAAATAGGGAAAGGAGAAAAAATGTTATTCTGTGTTAATGAATAAAATACATAAAGGAAAGAAAATGAAAAACAAATTATAGCAACAGCCAGATGGAACACCTTGCCTAAAACAAATGAGGGATTTAATGAATTGCAAAATGCCACTTGGAAGGCCTCCTTGGCTGAGACATGCATTCCAACTTTATTTATTTAAATGACTAACTATCCTCATGGGCATTGGTCTCAGACCAGAAACTCTGGGTGCTTTTCCTCACCAATGTGCAGAGAAAATTCAACTTACTATTGCTTGTTTTTTATGAAATCATAAGCCAACTGAGGGCAAGAAATCAATAAAATGATCATTTATATCTCCTCTATTCTGTGTTTCTAAAGAATAAAGAGAAAAAACTACCTTTGCATTTATAGAAACGAAATTTAGAAAAACACGTTTACAGTGTGTGTGGGGTTTTTTATGCTCCTTTGTTCAACTGTGCTGGGCTTTTAAAATTCTTGGATTGGCTTTTCATGTTGCAGGAAAGTAAGGTAACAATTTTTCTTAAGCAATTGGCAGTGATGTGCTTAAGTGCTTAGCCTTTTCTTCTGCAAGGAAGAGCCTGGGCCAGGGTGAGGGGAGAGGAGCCAGGAAGGACAAGGAGAGGAGGCTACTCAGAACCTGCCATTCAAGGCTGGTGGCAGCTTCCTATAGGCTGCGTAAAACAGGAGGGTGGTGGCAGCAACTTACAGGTGTGCCAAAGAAAATGAGTCCGTGTGCTAAACTCTGGCACGCACACAGGAGGTTGCCGAGGCATGGCAAAGGCCCAGGTGGACTTTTGATGTCCTGTCCCAGAAAGTAGTAAGCCTGTTCCCATTTATGCCAGGAGCATGGTGAGTGGCTAGATGTTTTGATGTTATAAAAACTCCTGGTGCAGAAATCTGCCACTTGGCTCACTTTCATTTGGTCATTTTCAGATTAGAAACACCTGAGGGAGAAGGATGGGCAGTAATATTCACACTTTTTAAGCAATGCAGGCAGTTGCAGAGTAGCAGCCCATTCTAGGGTCAGCAGGCAATGCTATCTGATCAAATTTCTGTTCTATGTTAATGAATGAAATACATACAATAGGACTTTTCTTTGTCTTTCCATATACAAGAGTTCCTGCAAAGGCCTAGATGACAGAAAGAACATAAAGTATGCTTTATTTTAACCCTTCTTCTGTTTTATTCTCTATGCTAAACTGTAAACAATTTGGGGGGTTAATTCATCTTAAGAAGTGGGCCATGATTTCAGATTAAACTTCTTAAATTCATAATGAGCTCAATGAAAATTTTTCCCTGTATTTCTTTTTACTGTTTCCACTATCCAAGCCCTTAGCATAAGCCCCCTGGTCTTACACAATTTATTCAAAGCTCTGGGCAGGTCAAGAGCCCTTTACCCTTCACTGGTGAATTCAGGGCTATTGTATGAGGCACACATTCTTTCCTTCCCCTTTCACTTAAAGAAACATACTAAACCT
This sequence comes from Corynorhinus townsendii, assembly GCA_026230045.1. Classification (NCBI taxonomy): domain Eukaryota; kingdom Metazoa; phylum Chordata; class Mammalia; order Chiroptera; family Vespertilionidae; genus Corynorhinus; species Corynorhinus townsendii. The sequence goes on from JAPDVU010000012.1 coordinate 30,170,164, forward strand.
GAATAGACTCCAGGCTAGACTGGGGTAGGGAGTGATTTTATTAATCCTAACATAGCTATTGACACATGTTTGAATACAATATAAGGAGAAAGAAAGAAAGGAAGGAAGGAAGAAAGAAAGTAATATCTTTTATGTCTTAAAGGGAAAATTAGTTATAATTTAATTTCTAAGAAAAAAAATGTATAGAATAAAATGGCCTAACATTTCTTTTTCTTTATCACATATGAGAAATACAAACTAAAAAGACATCTGGAAACTAACATTATTCAGCAATCAGAAAGGAAAAACGCAAACCATTGAAGTTTTGATGGAGACAAACATAGCAAGATTTACAAAGAAGAAAGCTGTAACCTATTGAAGCAAAAAAAAAAAAAAAAATCCATATGCATTTTACCTTTTGGGCAGTTCCATAGCAAAGTTCTATTTCAGAAGCTCTTTGTAATATGAAACGCACTGTAGATAAGATACAGGGGGAAGATAGTCTGTTTTGCAGCAGCAGGAAATCAAATTGGTTCCAGAAACAAAGTTACATGACAAATGGTTTAATAGTACTGCCAGATTTGGAAAGCTTGATTGAGTTATTTTTCATAATCATTAAAAGAATATTTTTAAATAACTTTGCCATAGCTGTTTAGATTTTTTGGAAGGGAAGGGTGCCGCAGCGGTGGGAAGACATCTAATTTCATTGGCCTTTTAACTAATGTGTTATAATTTGTTATCAAAATTTAAGAGCTCAGTGGTGATTTATTAACTTTTGTTTGCAACAAAAAAATTCCAGACAAGCACAATACTTGATTTAACATAACTAATATATGTTATTAAAGATTAAACAGATTAGCAAGTATATATTTTATTATCATATGCAAGTTATTTTTAATTTTAACCTTAGTAGCAGTCTGTTTTATTTTACAAAAACATCTGGAAAAGTTCATTAAGTCTTAGGTGAGCCTTAGATTTTAGGAGAGACTTCTAAGCCGTTAGCAAGATGTATCACTGACAAAATAACCCGGCAACTAATACCCCGTAGGTGAAATGAAATGAAATGAATTCATTCTTCTGACTGAAGTCAGGAACAAGTTAAACATCACTAGACCACAGCACACGACTACAGAGATTTAGAAGAAATCATATTTAAATAGGATGTGACTAGATGTTTAGGACTATTTTCTAAAAAAAGTAAAAGAACTTTTCCCCCTTCAGTACTTACAGTCTTTGAAGACTAGAGCTGGGTCTCTGTGAGGCAGGACTTGGGCAATGATGTGTCTCAGGGATTCCAAGGTTCTGTCCATCTTGGGTCTGCCTGTGTGAGCCTGCTGCACAGTGTCCTCATGCCTGGATTCTTGCAGTCCTGGACTGAATTTGTGCAGCTCATTGATGCACAGGATTACCAAAGAATCCCTTTTAACATCTGCCAATCAGACATTTCCCAGACTCTAAAGACCCCTCAGGGGGCCCTCCTCCCAGGCTCACTTATCTTTGTTGTGTGCTGAGCTAATTAGCTCTAAAGGCTGCCTGACAGGCAGGTTTCCATTGCTTCCTTCTGTTAAACACACCCACCTACAGGCTAGCTGGGGAAGCTCCCTAATCGTGGGAACTGCTTTCCTCTCCAACCAGATTTTGCCTGAATGGCTGGCAGCTTTCTGACTTGGATATTTCTTTTGGTCCCCCACCTTCAAATGTGCTGTTCTCAGGCAGGTAGAATCAAGAAGGTTAATTCTCAAGGAAATTTCCTTAGTAACAAAGGCCATTCCAGCTGAAGGCTTCCAGCTCAGAATCAGTATAATCTAAATTCTTATTTGGTAAAGAAATGCTATAAAGGTTGTGAATGTAGCCAGGCACCAGATTATGCCTCTATTTGAATTCAGGAGCAACTCTTTGGAAGGCTAGTTTTTAGTCCCCCTCCCCCACTTTTCCCATCCCCCAGCCCAAATTATAGTCACTCTGGTCTGATGAGCAGTGGCAAACAAAAACTCACAGACTGACTTTCAGCTTGCCTGGGAACTTTGTTTCCTTATTTATCCTTCAAGGCAAATCATTCCCAAGATGGACTTCAATGAATTCTGATATCATTCACTTCCTTTCATTTCATAATGATTACTTCTATTAAAAATTGCAGGAGAAGCAAAAAAAAATATTGTTCAAGAGAATACAGGTAGTTATTAAAAGATCTTAAGAAAACAGATTCTTTTTCTGTTTATACCACTCACAGCATTCATCTTTCCACAGGAGACATAAATATAAGTCATGAGCTGCCAGTGCGATAATAAGGATTTGGACCAGATGTAAAAGGAAGGATTTTAATGGCTATGACCTACCTTAGTTGTTGAAAACTTGTTGAAGACTTCTTTACTTTTATTTAAAATATTTTTCCAGAGTAGACACAAGAGGTTGCTTTCCAATGTTCTTTCCAATTTTCAGATTCCACAATTATGTTGTATTATATGATTAACTGAAACCAGTCCTTTAAAGTCTATAAAAATAAAATGTTTTCCATGTGACCAGCTTCTTCAGCTAGTTGGTAGAAGGGTGGTGGGCTTAATAAAAGGAAACCAAAGGAATGGGCTGTAATAATAATTCTTATTATAATGACTGTCAGTTAGCAAATGCCCACAGCGAGTATATGCCACACACAACAGACATGAGGTTGCCCCAGAGTGCACACCTATTATTATAAAAAAACTTGAAAGAAGTAGCATTTCATGTTAAGAAACGTATTTAGGGTCCCCAAGTAAACTTTTCATGGGCTGTACCAAATAGAATATCATCAATAGTTTTGCCACCAGTTTATCATTTAAAGGGAAATTGGATGGTTTGTAGACAACCCCCCCGTGCAAATAGTTATACACTGATTGGACACAAAGTATAAATGAATGTAAGTACTTTTAGTGTGATATCCAATCGGAAACCAAAATATTTAAGTTTCCCATTAGGGAAACATGAAAAATACGGAATTCTCAAAGGACTGAGACTGATAATATAAAAACAAAAATTAGAAATGATTGATGCTGGGATTTCAATCGGTAAATGGACTTTTTATGGGCTTAAATTTAATCCCAATGTTACATAAAAATATTTGGTTGTGTAGCGTAGCTTTAAAATAGTAAGATCTAGAATTTGGCTTTTGTTATCTGAATTACTTTAAAGAAGTCATTCAACTTCTCTGGGCTCAGAGTCCATATCTAGAAAATTAGCGGGTTGAGCTGGAAACTCTCTCTCAGATCTAACATTGGTGATTCCATGGCTATATTGCAAATGAGCACAAATATTCTCAAATGTCTTCTAGCTTTCTGGAAAGTCATATATTTATTTCCTTAAAGCTGGACTGGTCTTCAAACAAATCATTTCTATTCCCCCAGTCAACCTCATATCCATGCATCAATATGACAGACACAAATTAATAGTGTGATTTCAGAGATACCGCTAATGCTAACTAAAATGTAAGGCAAGAATTCATTAAATAAACCAATCTTCAACCTCTACAAGATTTTTCTAAAGAAGGCAAACTAGAGAACCACAAACCAGTTTGCAAAGATAATCTCATAAAAATATCATGTTCTTTAATGTTATATTTTAAGAAATGAAAAAAAGAATTCTAGGAAGGAAGGTTATACAACATTACAGTCTATTACTATAGTTTCTTTTATCTAAATTAGGCCCTTTCATTCAACAGTTTTCTGAAACCCTTTTTCTTCCTTGTCTGCCCATAACAACATAAAGATGTCTCATCTTAAAGTGCCGTTGTGAGACAGTCTAGAAAAATTGAGCAGTTTCTCACCATTCTCTTTGATGGAAGAAAATGAGAAATTCCTGGGCAGTGTGTCTATAGTGTCCCCCCAAATTTTATACACATATTTTGAATAATTATATTGATTTTATTTTTAAAAAATATATCTTTATTGATTTCAGAGAGGAAGGGAGAGGGAGAGATAGAAACATCAGTGATGAAAGAGAATCATTGACTGGCTGCCTCCTGCACGCCCCCACTGGGGATCAAGCCCGCAACCCTGGCATGTGCCCTTGACTGGAATCGAACCTGGGACCCTTCAGTCCACAGGCCACTGAGCCAAACCAGCTAGGGCAAGGCAGTGTTTATTAAAATACATTTCATTTGCAAAATTGAGCTATCAGCTGTTAAAGTGTATATACATTTTTTTGACACGCTGTATTTTGGTACAGATTCTACATATAATTCACATGTTAGATTTCAATGTCAGCCTCAATCATCTGTAGAAATGTGTCAAAAGCAAAATCAAAGTATTGAGACAAGGGTACATGACTACAGTGAAAACCAAATGACGTTTTCACAAATTCTGTTAAGAGTACTACTCAGAAATATGAGAAATGGCACCCAACTGACATATTCGGTGATCAAGCTGTCATCCTATGGTGAAAGGGGAGGGCTCAGTGCAGCAGCACACTCACCACGCTTGAGAAGGTGAGAGATCAAGGTTGTGCAAGATTCCGTGCACAATGTGACAAAAAGTCTATGGAAACATTAATTTTGCTGGTAAAGAAAATGTTTTCTTATCATTGAAATGATATTTTTGTTGTTAAATAAATCATTACAGGTATAAAAATGATAAGAAGGCAGGGGGCACTAATTGAAATAACATCCAGAATGTTAGAAAACAATGAATGCACCAAAGAAACATCTTTAGTTAAAAACAGAAAGGAACTCCCACCATTCTCCTTGCCTCTCCACTTGATAATCCACTCTGCCCTGGAAGAAGAGATCAGGGTAAGTGAAGCAGGAGTGGGGCCAGTAGGTGAGGCTGCAGTGAGGTTTGTGAGACTCCAGATCCTAAAAGATTTCAGCATAAGGCATACAGACTCCAAAGAATATGCATTCAGTAACTGAGCCTGAGCCCATTTATCACTACTCATCTCTAAGGCATCAGGTGACTCAGGGAAGGAGAGGCTGATGATTGAGATTTAGGAAGATTATCTTCCCTGAAATAATTTCTTCACTTACTTGCTAATGCCTTGATTCTTAAAAACTAACAATTTAAGATAAAGTAAGCAAAATGAAAAGATCAATTCATGCAATTAAATAAATTAATACAGAGAGCAAGTAGTTTACAAAAGCAATGGGAAATGACTGACAGCAGCTCCTTGCAGATGCCAATGGGAGATGGTTGGAGGGAACTGGAAGGGCCTAAATGCTGGATTGGCAAAGAAGGTCCAAGTGGAGTGTGAGAATGAAGAAGGGCCATGGAGAAACTGACTTTGCAGAGGTAATGACTAATGACAGTTTAGTGTCAGTGAGGAAAAGGCAGTAGAAGGAATGAATGGCTGCTTAGCATCAACTTTGTTTACTCAACTGGGAAGGGATCAATGCTAAGTTTGAATCAAGGTATTCTCACAGAGGGTCAGTTAGAAAGGCAACTTCAGATTAGGAACAAAACAAATTTGAAAACACAGGGAACATAAAAGAACTATCTCAGACATTTGTTCATCGGTATCTCACTATATTTAAGAACATGAATAATTAGAAATTAATAATATCCTGTCTACAGATTAAAGGATGTACATTTCCTCATTTTTTATAGAAAACTATATGAAATGCTTTCATGAAATAATTTTCCTTCCCACCAGATAAAACCGTGAGTGAACTGCCCTTTTCCCTTGCCAGGGCAGTCAGAGTCAGCACCCTCAACCAGAAAGCATCATGAAAGCAAGCTCCTCCTTTATCTGAGACTTCTATGTGTAGGAGGGGATCCCGAATAAGTTTCTGTCACCTTGACTGTGTTATGTAAACAATTACCCAGGTCTGCCATGGTATTTACTTTCCAAAGAGAAGTAAATTTGATACTTTAAGAAATACTTTATAGACCAAAGATATCATTAAGGAAGGCTTAGCTAATTTATAGGTTAACTTTCAGGATAAACTCAGTTTAAAGGTGGAAGAATTTGGATGCTCAAATTTACAAGATTGGAGATGATACCAAGCCTTTGGGTTATTAGATATGTGTTTGGTGAAAATTGATTACCTTAACTATAGCTGGCCGACTTCAGCATAATATGTATTTTTAAAAAGAAAGTTTAAATTTTTATTTTTGGAGTGGTTTTTGCCAGTGGCTTTACAATATTTTCTCTTTAATAAAAATTTATCTAATCATTGGTTCCTCTCCCTCTTCCTGCATTTTCTCACAAACCATCCCCACCCACCTACTGGATCCTACTATCCAGAACAGTAATTTATTTTGTTGGGTATTCAGAAAAAAATATTATACAAGTTGTGGCTATAAAGTGATCAGACTGATCATAAAAGAGGTATCTGAACTCTAGCTGAGTGGTTGAGCCACTCCTCAAATAAAAAGAGATGAGATCCGTCTTCAATAGCGGGCATGCTGAGAAATGAGACACACACTCAGTTTTACATGAGCTAATCAGAGCTACCTTTTTCCTTCTTTAGATAAAGTCATGTTTCTGAGGGTATGAGTTGTATGAAATGTTTAAATATTTGCAATAATAACGAACATATTAAAATGAAAATCTAGACTCCGAAAAAATCAATAATATTAGATTAAAACAAACCTAGGGAGAATGTTTGTTGGTTTTAAACAAATGACTTAAATAAATCTGAGATTAGTTGGTGGAGATGGTAAGCCCAAGTAAGCCAGTGATTTCACAGCTCCATGTATTTTAGAGGAAGCTTCCTGTAAAGACTGTATCAGTGGTATACTCTGAATTCAATTCAGGCTACACTTATGGATATGCTTACATTAAGATAAAAGCCTTGTGCCATCCATTTCACACTGTAAACTATAATTTCCATTCTACTTCCTATATAGTCACCACCAGAGACTGCACTTAGCATGCATCCTGCTGACACAGAAGAAATATGACTTTTCAAAATTTGTTTAAAGGAGGAATAGGAAACTTCATAGAAAGACCTATTTTTCCACATATTGAAAACTGGAGAAAGACCAAGTTAGAGAATAATATATTCTTCTGATCTTCTCAAGGTACCTCAATAACCTTGACTCAAAGAGAGAAAACTGCTCCCAGCACTGCTCCTCTCCCACCTCCCCACGAGAAACCAGAAATGTTCCACTCAGGGCTTCTGTTTATTGAGATGGGTTTTCTTGGGCCTGTGAGAAGATAAAAAGGTTTATTATGAGGAGGCAGGGATACAAATAACCAAACTTGGTTTTCTAAAAAGGAAGGATACTTTGGGGAGCGTAAGACTCAAAACCTGGGCCTGGTTGTGAGGGCTGTCCTCTCTCATACCACAAGACCAGGACGACAACCTGGAGTTTGTGGAGCTGAGTGATTTTGCAGGGGCCCCAAAGACCCAAAGCACCTGACTGTGCTGGTTTTCCCACCATTGACTTCTCTGGAACACATCGATTCCATATTTTCCTCCCACTCACTCACAACCTTATTTCACTCTATTGACTCTGGGCAAGTAATTTTATATCCAAAGGTATTTTCTCATCTCTAAAATAAAAAGGTAGTCAAGAATCTCTAGAACTCTAGAATGATATAATAGGATTATATTCCAGATTGTTTTAACCTAATCCTTAGGCTGACTGGGTGGGAAACTCTTTAGACTCTTTCTAGACGCCCCTCCCATCAATCCATTGTCTGACATGGATAGTTTCCTTAGTTCTACTCCATCTCCCTTTCAAATCAAATCACTGCACTGCTCAAAATTGATGATAGCTTTTTCCTGTTACATCAAGATTTAAAAATGTTTTCAAAATCATCTTTAATTTGGTCCCTTGTAGCACAACACCCATTTCCCAACTACAGCATAACAAGCATACTACATTCACTTCTGTCCTTGCATTTTCTGCATTTCTGTCAGTATTCCTATTTAACCAAATCCCTCTTGCCCAAAACAACTCACCAAATCACTGTGGCCTTTCACTTACCCTTACAGTTTCCTCGGCACTAGATCAATGATAGCAGGCACTGTGGTGTACTACCTTGTACTGTCATGTAATTGCTGTCTCTTCAGAAGCAGTGGGGCTATTAGCCAACAGAAATTTTACCTTAAAAAAATCTGTCTACTCCCTCCCGATATCACTTTATACATCAAACACTTGGAGAACTGATATATGAACATATATTTTCTTTTTTTAAAAAAAAATATATTTTATTGATTTTTTACAGAGAGAAAGGGAGAGGGAAAGAGAGCCAGAAACATCAACAAGAAACATCAATCAGCTGCCTCCTGCACACCCCCTACTGGGAATGTACCCATAACCAAGGTACATGCCCTTGACCTGAATCGAACCTGGGACCCTTGAGTCCCCAGGCCAACGCTCTATCCACTGAGCCAAACCGGCTAGGGCCATATATTTTCTTTTAATGAAGGCCAAACTTTTTACCAACAGTAAGCAAGTTGTTTTTTTTTTAAAATTAATTTCAAGTGGTTCCTTTTAAAAAAATGGAAGCAAATAATATTGTGACATCCCAAGTAACAGATTTGTATTATGAGGCATGTTCCTACTTACAGAATTAAGCCTACAATAATCTGATTCTAAATCCTATATAAAATTTTAATGTCATTATTATTTGCAATATTAAGGTTTAAAAAACTTGTAATTTTTTAGATATACCATATTAGTCTTTGCGAGTATTGTAGGCTTTGGAGTTATTCCCGCACTCCTGGTTATTATACAACTGTTAGCTCATGGCTATTCTGAACTTTACCTCATCCCCAGCCTTATACAGTTACATAAGATGGTTCTAGGACTTCATTAAGCAAATCAAGGTAAAACTAAAATATGATCGGATGTTCTCTAGAGATGTTCTGAGGAGCGGTGAACAATGAGCCTTAGCCCACACTGAGTATTGAATAGGACAGAAAATAAATCTATACCTCAGGAAGTGCTCTCCTGACAACCTAAGAACTCATCCCTCCATCCTGTGGGAGTGGTTGATAAGCCTGTAGGGCAGCAAGTTTATCTGCAGAGTTCTTTAATTAGGCAATTGTTTTGCCAGAAAATTTACTGAATACTTAACTAAAAGAATGATTATCTCAGCTGTACTAACCTTCTGGGCTGTACCTTTTAAAGATCTTTATGATTCTGGGGAAAGCCAGCTGTGTGGTAAAGAACAGAGCGATGGTTAACACCACAAATCAGCACAAGAATAAACTACATGTCTTGTAGCAAAACCTTATCTAATAGAAATGGGAAGTAGATGATGCAAAGCTACAAGAAAAGGATATGTGCCTCTTGATAAAAACAAAAAGCAAAACACCAAAAGGATCATAGCTGAAATATTAGTGACCTTGAAAACAGGAAGAGGCCTTTGGAATCTCCCTTTTGGTAATCTTAAGTCATGTAATACATAATGTACATTTAACAACTAATAAGCAAATGTACATTTATGTATCAGGCTCCGTGCTAAGCTTCTTACTGGTGTTATATTTCACTTAATCTTCATAACCATAAGACAGGCACTTTTAAATGTCACTTTACAAATCAAAAAGTGAGGTTAGGAGGTTATAGACAGTACCTGAGGTTTGATAAGTGGTAGAATTAGGATTTAAATTCGGAACTCCCGGAATAAAAAAAAAAAAAGTTAAGAATCACGCTACAGCCCTGACCAGTGTGACTCAGTTGGTTGAGTATTGTACTATGCACCAAAAAAGTCACCGGTTCAAACCCTGATTAATTTTAGATTTGTGCATTTGACTAATTTGTACTGTGATCCACAGAAAATTTTAAGCTATTAAGGGAAAGATCTATGTTTGTCTTCTAAGTCCCTCAAATAGTAGTAAGTTTTTAATGTAGTAGGTACCCTAAAGTTGACTGAGTCAACTCAGTAAAGCTGATAGGATGAAGTCATGTGTTTTATTCCCAGTTCACTCTGACACTCTGAATGAGAAAATGTATTCCAAAATATATATTGTATGGTTCTATTAAGCTGTGAATATAATTTTGTTGTTAAAATGCTTTAAAATACAGATTATAAAATACATAAATTTAAATTCAAAGCTACGTACTTTCAAAATTAACTTTCCAAGGAAATGAAATTCGACATTTTCTTGCATTTATATGAAAGTGAACTTATCATCACTAGCTCTGCAAATAGCCAGTAAAATTAATTTTGAAAAGGTTAAAGTAAATCTGCTGTCCTTATCAATCTTGAAAAAAAAAAGTGCCGATATTGCCTCTGGTAGATTACAATTAGATTCACATAGTTTAAGGACATCCTGTCTGGTAACTGTGCAGTGACATTGCCATCTAGTGGTCCTTTTGTGCTGCAGGCCTCCTGGGCAATGCTGAAGGGACTTGAATACAATCAGATACGTATACTTAAGCACCCATCTTCAAGTCTCACTGTATTTATTATAAAGTCTTTGAGGGAGGAACCATGTCTCATGTATTTTCTTTCTTGACTACTCAATAAATATCTGTTAATGTTGACGTGAAACATGCTTTGGACCCACTCAGCTAAGACTATTAGAAAGAACTTTTTCACTCTTCCTCTTTTACCTTCCCCATGCTCCCCATACCCCTAACTCTTCTACTCAGGCCTGCATAAAAACTGGCAACTGTAAAAGCTGTAGTGGGATTATTTGAAGTTTCTGTTCCCATGACCACATTACCAATTTAATAGCAGAAAATAAAATTATGCATGATTGACTTATCCTTAATACTAGAGAATAAAATTACGATTCTAATAGCCACACTTTACTGAAAGCATATAAAGTGCTTTCTGTGCATTGCTTCATGTGGTCTTCAAAACAACCCTGTAATTATAAATCCAATTTTAACAGTAAGAAAAACTGATAATGGTGAAGGAGAGAGGGAGGGAAATATGGCTTGCCTAAGGTTGTTTCCACTAGTGAGTGGAAAAGCTATCATCTGAAAGCAAGCAACCTACCTATTTTTGGTAGAGAACAGCAACAGAAATGACATTTAGATTTAAAAATATACCCAAATATTCCTATTCAAAATTATTCTGAAAAATAGATTTTAGCAAATGTACCCGTCATCAAAATTATTTGGAAAATTGTATTACCATAATTATTCTTTAGAAAACATGCGTTGAACGAGTCAAATTTATACAGGAAAGAGAGTTTGTTTATTTATTTATATACGTTGGTCCAAATAAGACTAAACGTGGCTTAAACAGTAAATTCTTGAAAAATATTTAAGATCTTAAATATATTACTCTCCCCAAAAGCTAGCTGCTTCCAAGCTTGACTTAATATTTTGCAAATTTTCTCTCCGTTGCTTGGTAAATATATTTGCTTCTCCTTTCTGCAATCGACGTCTGACAGCTGATTTTTGCTGTTTTGTCAACTGACGTTTCACCTTCTGTTTCACCAATTCCTGGAAAGATTTCAATAATTAGTATCACTGATTAACCATTTTGATAGGAAGTAAACATTCAATAAAAGTGCTAATATTTTTCAAATTTCTGTTAAAAGAATGTATTTTTTAAAATTCCAAATACTAATAGTACTATACAAATCAGCAATAAAAAACAAAACTGTTACGAAATAAATTACATTCCTAACAAAAATACAGATTATAGTAAAGTCACAATTCTTTGAATAAATTACCATAGTGCCACCTAGTGTCCATCAGGAAAACTTAAAGAAAGAAAAAAATCCATCACACCAAAATAATCAAAACTAAGAAGATAAAAACTTGTTCCTCTGCTTTCTAAGTAAAAATAGGCATGTCTTTGTGGTACAAAATTATGTTTGAAGGCATTCACTACTGGTAAAAATATATCCAAAATAGAGCCTTCATAACTTCCAGTATAGAATGAGCTGAGGGCAGCAGTTACCTATGGAAAAGTCCACATACAATTTTTGGAAGATGCTGAATGCTTTCTCACAGTGAGTGACCATAAATTCAAATGATTTCTTATTACTTAGGACACAGGCTGCCCATGACTGCCAAGCCCCCCTTGATCTAAATTTCTATGATCTTATCCTTCAAATTCAAGCTCTTACATGCTGCCTTTTTCCTGAAAGCTTTGATCATTCCTATATTACTGAATTTGTACTTATAATTTTATACTATTAACATGTTGAGGCCCAGATGCTGAGACTGTCTTGTACATCATGTAACCTTCACATGCAATCTGACCATAGTAGTGACCTAATAAATACTTGTAAACATTGAGTGAATGGTTACCGGAGGAATTGTTGAACAGCTTAAAACACTGCCCACAGAAGTAACACTCAGAGTTCTTGTTCTAGATCGATTAATATCTTCCATATTTTCTTCATCTCTAAAATTAAACAATTCATCTAGTTAATTTTTATAGTTAATTATGCTTAATTAATTTATATCATTCCTTACATGATGATAAAACTTAAAGACATAAAATTCCTCAGAAATACCATTATATTTTACATTTCTGTGAAGGTAAAACTACCCACAATTCAGCCAAATATATTAACAATTTTCATTTTTCAGCATTCTGATAGTCACTAACAAAATTTCAAAATGGTAGACTCTTTTGACCATCAAAATTTATTATCACTTAGTCACAATTCATGTATGTTCCCCTCTTCTTTCACTTAACTATACACAAATATGACTCTTACAATCTAAATCCTTGGAATAGTTTCTTGCCATCTTCCCAAACAAAAGCAGATGGAAGAGACAGTGCTCTGCACTGCTCTAAGGTAGAAAAACAGCAATGATAGATAGAAACTGTCTAATTTATTTTACGCATTTTGTTTGAAGTTTTAATGTATAAGAAACTCAGATGATATTAATTCTTAACAGTCAATATTTTTCAGAAACATCTGTTATACTTTTATTTTGAATAAAAGTTTTGCCCAACATGTTAGAGAGTAAGAACAAATTATTCTGTGCTTAGAAGACTATTTAAGCTATGTAGAGTTTCTTCTATTACTCCAAATCCTGAGCCCCTGCAACCTTAATATTAAATTTTACATGTTTATCATTAAAGGGGTAATGATCCTAAGTCTCAATATACAGTTATATGGAAAAAGAACAAAATTCTTGTATTTTGCTTCACAATGAGACTAACAAATAAAGGCAGCCTTAGGTAAGCCAGAACATGTATTGAGAAATGCTTAATAAATGTACTAATTTAATTTAAATTGTCATATTACTATTTTGAAATAAATAAAACTATTATTTCATTAAACTATTTATTTGATTCTGGATAAACTATCCCAAATCTAAAAATTAAACTTCAGATAATTTGCTAATCTATGCTGAGACTGATTAATATTTGCAAGGAAAAAGTTCTTGAAAGAAAAAGAACATAATAACATTACAACATTATTTTACATGAACAAATAAGAACAGAAGAAGGTTCAAAATATCAGATAAAATTCACTGTATTTCACTATGAAGAGAGCAAACATTAGATATATATTATGAAAATACTAGAGGTCCAGTGCACTAATTTGTGCACAGATGGGGTCCCTAGGCCTGGCTGGTGATTGGAGCCAATCAGGGCCTGCCGGCCAGGGGCAGGGACCACAGGAAGTTGGCCGGCTGTGAGAGGTTGGCTGTGGGATTGCACTGACCACCAGGGGGCAGCTCCTGAGTTGAGCATGTGCTCCCCGGTGGTCAATGCGCCTCATAGTGACTGGTTGACCAGTTGTAATGGTCACTTAGGCTTTTATATAGATACAAATAACTTATCCATTTAAAACATGATCAATTGAATAAGATCTGTATTAATTCTTTGAAAGTAGTCAGTTTGTACTTCAAGGTAGACTGCTTAAAATTGAATCAATATGCTGTCTAGCATCAGGTCGATTGTAGAAGATAATTGGAATTTTAACAAAAGGGTTATTTGCTTTCATTTTACACTTAAAGGCCAGCTCAGAATACAACTCTGCCATGTTATTTGAAAAAATACTCATTTACCAGAATCGAAGAAAGTACAGGTCTCCAGATTAAAGTAAAAAAAAAAAATTCAATCAACAGAAATCTATACCTGAAAGGACTGAATTCTTTGTTTAATGATGACAAGGCAATCAGATGAGGGCATTCATCTTCATACCCTTCAGAAACCGTGGGGCTTCTTCCTTGACCTCTTTTACCATCTTGTCTAGTGTCATTTTCGGTGTTGTTTTTCTCCCCAGACAAATGAGTTACAGAATTGTTTTCAACAACCTGCCCTTTTATTTCTTCTAAAGCTTGACTGAATTCAGTCATGTCAAAATTGTGTGCATCAGCACTTTCCTCTGATGCATCGCCTTCCTTTATTTGTTCAAGGTCTCCAGACAATCTGCCACAGAAGTCAACTGATTCATCGACAGAGTTTCGTTCACTTTGATTTTCTGATCTATAAACCTTTGCTTTTTCTGATACCTCTTCATCAGAAAATGAAAATTCAGATCCTTCCTCTGTTTCAATATCATCTGGACCTACTGGATGAAGGAGTTCATCATCTGCCTGCATTTCCTTTGTGTAGCCGCTGGCAGAAACCTCTACATCAAGAGAGTCCTCTCTCCTAGGAAAAGAAATGTCAAGCATTCAGAGAGGTGAAAATCTACTTGATATGGAGAAATATTTATTACTCTGAAAAAATTGTAATTCTTAAGTGAGTTTATTTATGTATTTTAAATATTTTCCTTTGCCTGAAATGTAATAATTAAGTTACTTAAGTATACAAATATAAAAAATATAAGCTGTTATTTACAAATAAAGTAATATGACTGTGAAAAGTAATAGGTATTAATAGAAAGATCATAGAAACTTCTGTTGGTTTTTACTGATTTAATAAACTAACTTTCAACAGGACTAAAGATTTCTTCTTTTAAGTTATGTCAACCATCCCAAGCCAGAAAACAATATTTTAACTAAGGGTGTAAAATAAATGAGAAAATTTGGCTTTCAGAATGTATTTATAATTAGGTTCCATGAATCAATTACAGATTGCTCCAGTTCCGAGTAAAGGAAAAACACAAATTCTGATAAACACTTGGCTTGATTCCTTACAAATGGATTATTCACATAACATCCCTACAATGAATAAAAGTTCTTGAATTTATAAACAACTAGGTGTGTTCTTCCCCCAAATTTAGTAATATTGTCTTAATGGATAAAAACCAGGTATTTTCTAGATTTTAAGTTTCATTTATATACCACACAGCTGATACTCAACAATGATTACAATATGTCAAAGCTCATCAGTATTTTAATATCTTTTAGATGAGACTGTTAACTTTTAAAACTAAATAAATCAGGTATTAAAAAGAGTCCTAGTTTTAAGCAATGCAAAGTACAAACCTGATATCACTAAAGGTTGGATAAAGCTCACTTTCATAGCTGAAACGTTTCATGAAGAAATCTCTAATGCATTTAACATCTCTGTCAAAATACCTGCAAAATAATCAATTTTTATAAGGTTTTCATTTTTTCCTTCTTAGTCAATGACAATATCCTTAGTATTTGTTGTTGTTATGACACTTCTACTCCTTAGATGAAAAAGGATGTTACTTAAAAGAAAAGTAAAAGAAAAAACCTTTGAAAGTTTGAAGTACTAAAAGTAAAAGCAGAGGAACTAAGAAGAAATAAAAGCTGTTAAAGGCATACAGCATCTATGGTTAGAAAACTCAAGATTTTCCCATAATGCAACATGAGGTTTTCCTATAATGCAATAGGATGAATATATATCTCAGAAAAGAAGACTATGGGCCTGTAACTTGGGGGCAGCAGGTTTCCTCTGCAGGGCTGGGGAACATCCAGTCTGAGGGCTACGTAAGGCCCACAAAATCATTTGGTCTGGCCCTGCTAAGGCATTAGGGGTGAGTTAATTAAATGTTTGACCGAATATGGCAGGCTAATTTTTAAGTTGATATTTTGTGCTTAACACAACTCCTTCACCCAATTACTTGCCCATAAAAGTTCAAATTAAATCACAATGTATTCAAGAATAATGCACCCTTTAACTTGGAATGTCATAATCTGTTATATTTCTGTCACTAATTCTGTGGATTCCTAGATGTTCCTTTATTGTGTAACTATGCTGCATCACTTTAATACAAATGGTAATTCGTCATCATCCAAAGATATATTAACCAGCCAAGTGGCAGGCATTAATCTATTAGCATTGTTTTGTTGGGAATATTCTTTAAGTTTACTTTTAAATGACATTTCTTTTTCTAGTGTAAGTGTAGATATTTTCTAATAAAAATCAGGAGGAAGAGCTTCACTGAACACAAAATGGTTAAGCTCAAACTGTGCTCATATTATATGTGATAACAGTTATCTTTGGGGAAAAGGAGAAGCTTCTCATTTTATAACTTGGAAGGAGAGGAGAAAAAAATACCCTTAATTGAATTATGCTCCACTGCATCATGGAATACAAATAAAGAAAAGTATTGTCATATTTCACAATTTGGCTGGTTTAAATGGTTAAGCAATGTGAGGAATAAGATTATTATGATATACAAAGTGGTTCTGCCCTGTGTTAGGGATGAGGTTTTATGGGAATTCTTTTCTAATAATAAAACAAAAGCTAAAAATGACATGAGATATTATTGGTTTGGCAACTGAATCCAGTCCAAATCCATAACTTTTATTAAGGCCATCAAGATTATTAAGTTATGCCTGCTGAAGCCCTCTTGGAAGCAACCATGGAGAAGGGGAAAGGAAGAGAAGATGGGATTCCTTCCATGTCCCTACTTTTGTTTTAAAAACTGGGCTTCCACCTAAATGTTGGTTTGAATAAAGGGTTCCATGGCAAAGAAAATTTGACTTTTGAAAGTCTGTCAGATTATAAAAGTAATTCAAATTGTTTTAATGGTTTATAAAGGCAGGCAGTTTCTTCAGATGTCTAATACACACATAAGCTAATGAACAGGTTTTAAAAACTGGATCAAAGTGCATTCCCCTTTAAAATAATGAGGAATAAGATTCTTTCAGGGGAAATATCTTAGTAGTTTGATATCACTTAATATTAAAAAACCCAGAATTTTAGACCACTGATATCAGCCACTTCCAAATAGTTATTGACCCAAATGACAGTATTACAAAGTTGGAAATTGTGAAAAATGATTGCATCACAGATAAGCACACCCACATTCACAATCAATTTCAGCATATACCATTCAGCATTGGGATGAGAAGTTGAAACCATTTGTGGAAAATCAATCATGGTGATGTGGTCATCTTTATCCAAAATGAGATTGAATTCATTGAAATCTCCATGAATCAATCCATGATTTGCAAGTTTAACAATTAGTTCCATGGCTTCATCATATACTGATGCAGGATCTTCAACATGGTGTATCTGACATCTGAAAATATTTTAAGTATAATGTGTGTATACATTATTTCCATTATTTGTCTTCTTTTTCATTACCATCAGCATTTAGACACAACAGCGTCCATCTATTATTAAAAAAAAAAAGCCACACCCTGGATCGATTCTGTATTTTCTTTTCATTGTCACATCCCTTTCTTTGATATTCTTTACAGCCAAACTCCTCTACATGTGCTTTCTCCAAATCTTTCCCCCCGACTCTAATAAACCATTTCTTCATCCACCTTGTTCCAATAAAATAGTCCTTGTCAAGACTACCAATGACTTCTATGTTGCTAAATCCAATGGCCAATTTTGTCTTCATCCTTTTTGGTTTTCCCGTTAACTTCTTCCCCCTCCTTGAAACACTTCTTTCACTTGACTCCTGGTATTTCAACTCTTTGGGCTGTCCTCTGTCCTCTTTCTACACTAATCATTTCTTCTTAGTCTTTTCTGCTAATTCTTTTTCCCCCTGATCTTTAAATTTTGGAGTTCCTCAAAGGTTAATCCTAGAGCCTCTTATTTTATCTTATTTCTTATTTAAAATCACTCCTGGTGATCTCATTCAGGCTCATGGCTTTAAACACCACATATATATCGATTTCAATCTAGATTTCTCCTCTGAACTATTATGTATCTCAAATTTACTATGTCCCAAAATGTAACTTTGATTTTGCCCCAACCTCTAACTTCACACTGTTCTTTAGGTTTTCCAGCTCATCTATAAATGTCAGCTTTATCTCAATTAAGTCATCATTCAGGTCCAACACCCAGTTATTACCTTTGACTTGCACCTTCCTTCATATCAATATCCAATCCTAAATAAACCATGTTGGCTCTTCCTGGAAAACATCTCCAGAATTTCACCACTTTTCATCACCTTGACATCTATAACTGATCTCAACTACCTGTATCTTGACTGGATGATTACAATGTCTTCTTAATCTGTCCTTATCTCCTTTCAGTCTAGACTCAATAGAGCAGCCAGTGATCCTATTAACACATTAGTCAGGTCTTATCTATTCTCAGTTCAAAACTGTCCTATGGCTTCTTATCTCAATCAAAATTAAAGTCCTTGTGCTAAATATCACTACAACGGCAATCACATTACAATATATAAAAGTATCAAATCAACATACCATAATTTATATCATGTGCCAAATATATTTCAATAAAAAAATTAAAAGGCCTTGAAATGACTTACAAATTCTAGTGATCTGATCCCCTGCTGTCTTTAGAATCTTATCACAAATTTTTCCTTTACTCATTCAGCTTAGCCACAATGACATCATCCTCACTGTTCCCTAAAATTCTGGAAATACTCCCCCACCATGGATTATGCACTTGCTGTCCGCTCTGCCTGGAATCTTCTTAGATATCTTCATGGTCCCCCCCATTTCATTCAGGATTCTTATCAGTGAGACTTTCCCTGACCACCCATGTAAAATAGGAGCCTCCTTTACCCATCTCAGTCCTTCTTGTCCCCTTACCCTGCTTCATTTTTACCCATAGCATTTACTACCATCTGATATATACATATGGAGCAAAAGTAGGTTTACAGTTGTGAGTACTCAAAACAATTTATTTTTTTTCTTTCAAATTTTTTTTTTAATTGATTTTAGAAAGAGGAAAGGAGAGGGTGAGAGAAACATTGGTTGGCTGCCTCTTGCATGCCCCCTACTGGAGATGGAGCTCGAAACCTGAGCATGTGCACTGACTGGGAATTGAACCAGAGACCCTTAGTGCATGGGATGATGCTCAACCAACTGAGCTACACCAGCAAGGGTTTATTCTTATATTATTATTTGTTATTTATTTTCCATATGAACAACTGTAAACCTATTTTGCCCCACCCTATATTTTCTTATTTAGCTATTTACTACATACTCTCCTTCCATCAGAATGTAAGCTCTGTGAGGGCAGAGATTTGGTTTACTGCTGAGCCTGGAACAGTGCTTGGCACATACTAGATTGTTAATAAATATTTGTTGAATGAATCACAGAGATAATAAAATACATAGTTAATGAAACTGCATTTTCAATTTACCTCTAAGTCTACTGCTAATATGTTAATTTCTAATCTCCCAGAAATAATATTCTACTTATTTTTAAAAAAATTTTACTTTTAAAAACTGAACCTTACATTTGTAATGACCCACGGTTTCAATAATAATAATAATAAATACTTACAGAGGATAGCCATTTATGAGTTCCATGACCACTGCATGGCGATTATAATCAATTGGCTTTGGAACTGGAAATTTCCTCTCATACAATGCCTAAAACATAGCAAACAGTATAAACTAATGAAGAGGTCATTAATTTTTAAGGAACAATGAAAGAAATATATCTGCTCACAACCAGAAAAAATATCCAAGCCTTTACAAAATTAGTTAACTCAGGATTATTTGTATATGACTTATTCACAGCACAGAATGAGCTATACATAAAAAAAATTAAGCCAGTTTACTTAATTCACATTTTCACCAAATACTCATTTATTAAACATTTACTAAATATTTTATACTGTGCTAGGATTTCAAAAATGACTGTGAAAAAATCTCTGCCTTTAGGATATATCCTGTGTACTTTTGTAAGTTTCTGCCATTTATTGGAGCATGCTTAAAAAAAAAAAATCAAATAAAAATATATTGTGACTTAGGAAGGACTCTTGTCTTGTGATACATTAGGAAATGAAATAGTCCAATAGATTAGGCATTTTAGTTTATAGAGTACTGACCTTTTCTTCAGACCAAATATGATATAAGTCTAATATATACACATTGTAGTAGTCTGAGTCAAATGTTACTTCAGCCCTGGCTGTTATGCTCAGTGATTAGAGCGTCCGCCCTTGCACTGAAGGGTCGCCAGCAGTACATGGGTTGCAGGCTCGATTCCTGGCTCCAGTTGGGGCATGTGCTGGAGGTAGCCAATTGACGTGTCTCTCTCACATCAATGTTTTTTTCTCTCTCTCCTCCTCCCTCCCTCCTTTCTACTCTAAAAAAAATCAATGGAAAAACTATCCTTGGATGAGGATTAACAACAAGGAAAATTACTTCAGATCACCCATAAATCCCTCTTTTCTCCTATGCTTAACTTTTTCTATCCTTTATTTACAAAGTCCTATTACTTTCTTCAAAATGTTAAATTTATGACCTCTGCCATTTGAAATGATACCATTTCAAAGTAGGCTTTTGTTCTTGATACCCAATTACTCCAATGGTTCTAGCTCTTGCCACCATACCCAACCTTTATTCTGTGTACCAATAGGAAATTAAGATGTTTATGTCAAATGCTCAGTTTTTAAAATCTACAGTGGCTACTTGACTTGGGGTGGTGAATACACAATACAGTGTACAGATAATGTATTGTGGAGCTGTACACCTGAAATCTATGATTTTGTTGACAATGTCACCCCAATAAATTAAAAATAAATAAATATAAAAACCTGCAATGGCTATAAATACTGATTTTATTCTGAACAACTTTTTTTAGTTTTCAAAATTCTCTTTAATCCACTTAAGCACTCTGACTTTTCCCAATATTCTCTCCAATAAGCATTCATGAGTGAAATCAGGATATTTACCACAGTGACTATTACCTAGACACACAGAGCTTACAACCATATTGCTGTCTTCACCCAAAGTGGTTCCTCTGTAAAACGCACTGTTTTACTGTCTTCTCTTTATAGCCAAATCATATGCATGCTTTATAACTTTACCCAAATCCCACTCACTTTATGAAACCTCCTTCAACTATTCCACTCTACGGAAGTTTCTCTAAACACATATAATTTGATTTTTAAATTGTTCTTTGTTTTATGTGTGTTCATGTTATCTTCCCAACTTTAAGACACAGACTGCATTGGTTATTTTTTGATATCTAGCCTTAGGGGCTTTGATATCTAGCCCCATCATACCCTAGTACTTAATACAGTGACAGGCACATAGCTGATACTCAACATATACTCAAATTGGTTGCTTGGCTTAAAACATTTTTTTTCAATGCAAGTGATTCTGAGCACTCCCTGGCAGCTCAATAGCATATAGTAATGTTAACTATTGTCGTAGTGGTCTAGCCCAAGTACCACAGCTTAACCCTTAAGCTATAGCTCAATTTTATCTTATTCTCTGTTAGGAAAATGTTAGTGTATTTAAGAACATATTTAAGCACAATCAATTTCTATTGCTGTAACTTAATATACACACCTTGAAAATATACTTAATATAGTTTTGGGAAATTATGTAATGATTCCTACCAAAATGCCTACTTACTTATTGACCAACGCAGGATATAAACCATTAGTATAAGACAAGAAATATGTAACATGTATGGTATCAGTATAATTTGCACTGTGTTGAGAATTTTACCTCATGATCACTAAACATGAAAGCACATGAATTAAAATAACCTACTAACACCAAACTGAAACTTCCAAGAAACAGTGGTCATCCATTGGACGACTTTTAGTAATTTAAATCTTTTAAAAATGAAGACGTTATAGCAAATAAATCCCACTGAGTAATAAAAAATGTAATGTTATTTTCTGTTTAATTTAAATATTACTGAAGATAAGTTATCAAATAAAGGACATACGTACAGTTTAAATATACATTCACACATACACATTGTGAGACAATTACATCATAAATATATTTTAACTTACTCTATCTTGTTAATATTGTTGATCATATGTTGCCTTTATACATTTATAACAATTAAAACTTTCACCAAAAAAAAAACCACCGAGGAGATCACCAGAAAAACAACAGAAAGGAATCAGTAAGAGTTAAAAGTGACTATAGGTAGGGAGCTAGACATGGGAGCAGGAGACTGATGCTTGTCACTACAGCTTTTCAGCTTCAGGTATTATTTGGTTAAAAAATAAACAATTATTTAAAAAATACCTTCATATAGGCAAATTCTTTCATGGCAGAGAGACGAGATAAATAAAGCCAAGACATGTTATGCCTGTGTTTATGGTAATCACGCTTGTTTTTCAGATTTCGAAAGGAGGTTCTTCCCAGTCTATGAAGCTTTAATGCAAATTGCTGGCCTTCTTCATTTGCAACAATATAAATATCTAGAGCCAAGATTAAAAAAAAAACATTATTATACTTTTATGCTAATAAGTTGAAACCATTCAAATTTTCTAACTTTGTCTGATTTTATATGTATCAAATTTTATCTTTCCTAAACACCAGAAATACCAGCCAGCCAGCAAATTTTTCTTTATTTTATTATAATCCAAAATGATATGATGACATGTATGTAATATCTATAAACAAACAAACAGGGATGCAATGTGTCAAAGGATATTGTTTCTAAAGGAGATAAATGCTCAACTCAATTTAGTGAGAAAACATCTAATTGTTCCTTAGTGTCCCATATGTACAAGAAGTGACTTAATAATATTTTCCTGTTGAAAAACAAGTTCATTTCAACAATTGCTTCAATGAATAATATTCAGTTGTCAGAATATTAATCCCATAATTAGATGGAGTAGATCTTTCCTTAAGTATTCCAACGGTCAAGACAAGTTGTTCTTTGTAATATTAAAATGTAGAATATATCCTAATTATTCATGGGAAACTTTATTACTATAGTTACCAAGAAATAGCCTCTTTCTTACACTGATGGGATTATAAATTGGTGCAAACATTTTGGAGGGAAATTTGGTAATATCATATGTTTTAGGAATATGTTTAACAACTAGGACTAGTAAAATCAATTATGGATTGACTGTAGCACCCAGCAACTATGAGAAAGACAAATCTGCTGATGTGAAATATCAGGGATGCATCAAATGGAAAAAGATCAAGGTGCAGAATAGCAAGTACTGTTTGCTTTTACCTGATATTAAAAAGATATGTGACTGTACATATGTATGCTTAATACATTATAGATTTGTATTTACACAAGTTTTTAGAATATTTCAAGAAGGATATGCAGGACATCAATAAACAATGATAGCTTTGGAAAGTAATAACAGGAGATTAAGACCTGGGTTAGAGACGAGATTTCCTTTTTATTGTACTCTCTTTTGTACTATTTATAATTTTTAAGAAAAATGAAGTTCTTAAAAAAAAAAAGGCCATTATTTTTTAAATGGAAAAATATTGGACATAAATTAAGAGAAAGTGTAGCTCAAAAGATATTTTTCTCATTTTATATATTGTATACACACACACACACACTGCTGTATTTAGCACTCATGTTACTTATTAAATATATACCATAATCTGCATATTAATACAGAAGACATACAAACCATCTGAAGTATATTGCAACCTCTTTTGGAGGAGGCTTCCTAATAATTCTTTTTCTCTTAACTTTAATTTTCCTTCCTCAGTTCAGATAAACAATATAATTATATAAGATAAACTGTATTGGATAAAAAAAAAAGTGTATAATAAATAATTTCCTGTTCTTTATTTCTATCTGTCTTCTACATAGAAAATACATAAGCATTTGTTCAATGATATTTTAGAATGCTTTTCTATATTCTATACATACCCAACTTTGCCTTATTGATCATATTACTGTGAAGAAAAAGTTTGTGGTTTTTAGATATTCAGTATTCTAGTACTTCCTTATGTTACATATTCTAGCTATTACAAACATCCAATTTAACATATTAAGAGTAAATAAAATATTTGCCAAAGATTTCAGTTATTAGAGGAAAACTAATTCTTGATATACTTAATTTTCAATAATACTTATGACAAAGTAATGATCCACTATATTCAGGGTAATGAAAATGCATTCAATAGTACTGTTAGCACTTACCTGATTCTTTGCCAACACCCATCTGGTTTCCAACAGACTCAACTACCTGTCTAGAAGAAAGTGTTTTCAAAGCTAGGTAGTCATAGCCTGCATTGGTCAACCGATAGCCCTGGACAGCTAGACAAAGCAAATGAGAAAGACCATATTTTAGTTACATTGTACCACTAAGTCACATCAGTTCAAGTCATGAGAATTTAAACATGGGAAATCTTAGCTGGAAAAGATTAGCTGTTCAGTTTTACAAGTTTAGCATTTCTTCCTATAATTTGTGTTTCTTCTCTCAAGTTGTGTTACTCAAAGTGTGACTACCAGTCTATTGTTACTAGTCTGTGACAAGATACAGAAACTGACACGAAGTGGTTAAACAATTTTTATATCAATTTGACCAAATTATTTTATGTCTTCAACTCTAATAAGGAATTTGTACCTACATTTTATCAGTTTCATTTTTCTAGAAAGGACTTTTTAATTGTTATTTTATAAAAGTATAGATCCATGATAGGCTGAAAAACAGAAACTCATCCCTCACCACAAATGGTGTGAGAAGTAATGTTCTAGAGCAGTGGTCGGCAAACTGCGGCTCACGAGCCACATGCAGCTCACGAGCCGCGGTTTGCCGCTCTGTTGACTAATGAGCTTGCTGACCACTATCTAGAGAATCTCGTGGCAGAGTGCATTTTCCAAAGATGGCAGCATCAATATCTATATCCTGCTTGCTTTTAGTAATTGGAATTGCTAATCCTCTACCAGGAGGTACAGACTATTTCTCCACCCTCTTGGATGTGGGTGGGCCCTCTGATTGCTGTAACCAATAGACCACAGAAGTATACTGTGGAAATTCGGTCAGTTTCTGGTTTGGCAACTTCCACTTCCTGCCTCCTGGAAGGCTTGCTCTGGTGGAAGCCAGTTACAATGAAAAATCACAAATGGTGCCTCAAATACTTACTTTTGGTACGCTCCCAAGCTATGAGTTTATGTTTCACTAATTCTCTTAAAACTTTATTACAACCACCATGTTTAAGGCTGGCTATAGAAGCAACCAAACTGCAGGGAACTATTTCATGGTTCTTCATGCCCATTTCAACCTGAAATTAAAGGAAATATTATGTCATCATAATCAACATAGAGCTGCTATCAAACTTTGCTAAGAAATTAACTTCTCCTTCAAACTTCTCTGACCATGCAGTTCCCCATCCAATTCTGAGACATAATTACTATGTTCTCAGGATATATTTTAAATCACGATTTGATATATAATCACTGATATTCATATTCCATCTCACTACTGAATGATATATACTTCAAGAGAAAAGAATGTGAATGCTTAACATAGTTACTGACATGTGGTAAATACTAAAATATTTGATATCCAAATATTTATATTTAAAAATTACAGATATTCCAGATATTTATTAAGAAAGTATTAATGAGAATGTATCATATGTAGTATTGTAAAAGCTTAAAAAATATGTAAAAATACTCTCCACCCCTGAAGAATATATTATCTATAAGATAAGAATGTGCACATCTAATTCTATTAGCAGGTAAAAAAGGAGGTAGCTCAGGGCCGAGTAAGAATACTTCTAGCTGAAGGATCAGCTTCAAGAAGCAGCAGCACTTGAGACTTTGAGATAGGGATTATAGAAAAAGCAGAAAGAATGCCATGAGCGTGAGTCTGTGCGTGGGGAACTCAATGCTATTAATTCTCAGGAGCCTTAATCCCTTTTCAGCTGGTCGGAAGTCCCGCGTCAGAATAATTTCCCGGGCCACGGAAATGCGTGTGGCTGCAGCACAAGGAGAGCAGAAAGGAAGGCCACAATTGTAACAGGGGCTTTTGCCGTCCTTGTTTGAGAGACCATAAAAGCTTCCCAACAAAAGCTTTTGGAAAATTCGACTCTCTGGTCTTCTTTTCCCCAGTGCCAACCTCGGCCGCGTTCCAGGGCCCAGAGCACGCTCCGCTCCCAGGAAACTTCCAGGAACAGGACGCATGGTGAGGACGGGCAGGGGTCAGGGGTGATCGGCGAGTTTCTTACCGCGGTCAGGACCCTGAAGTCATCTCGGCTCATGTACCGCAACTTGGCCACATTCACCTTCCCCATGGCGGCCCCAGGCCCAGCGCAAAAGCCTCTTCCAGGACAACCGGAGAGCGCAAGGCATGTCGGAACTCCGCCTCTTGCGCACGCGCCTTCCTTCCTTCAGGTCCTTGCTAACAAATAGACGTACGATTCACACTGGCATGGGAAAGTAAAACGTCTGGGTCTTATGAAGAACCTAGTATGAAAAAAGTAGAGCACATTTTAAAGTGTGTTTTTTTTAATGTATATGAGTTGGCGGATTCTAAGTGTTTGCTGTAATAATGACGTTTTATTTTTCATATCTGTCAGGACCAACTGCTTAAAGGACCTCTGAGAGTAGAGTGTTAATTTTTACCAAGTTTTATCCCCAAATAGCAAAGCGAATTCCAACAACAGAGGAGGAAAATGAACCTGAGCGGGACTCAAGACGATCAAGGTTCCTAAAGATAAAAACGATGGTAATCACACAAGCAGCCCCCGGGTCTAACGGCCTGCTCCGGACAGGAGAAGGCTTGGTGAATGGACATTCTCACGCACCTGCTCAGCACAGTTAACCTTCGATTTCCGGACCTCTGTTTAACGGACTTCGGATTTAAGAGACAAATTTCTGGTCTATATGTCATATGAACAAATTAACACCCTGTTAATTTTTAAATGTTTTAAACCAAAATTTGCTTATGATGAAATTAATGGGTTATTTTGTTATTAACTCACTGTTATTTTTAACAATTTTTAGCGAATAGGCCATATGTTGGGGAAAAAAACCACTAGTAATTTCGCTGACCTAAACAAATATTACATATCTACAAGTATAGTTTACATATTTAAATCCAGTCACCTCTGGTAAACAATGTTCTGCAAACGATTAACATGTGATCACACTGCATGGCAGTGATTGGTTCTGTTGTCACCTGGGGAGACTTTGTGCAGTAACTTTAACACCTGGGGCCCGAGTTCCACGTGCGCTAAGCCACGCCCCAGCACTGCTTGTGATTGGTGAATGCACGCATTTACTAGACCTATCCAGTTTTACATTTAAAATTACAGTATAATACATATAGAAAACTTTTCTGTGAAATTAAACTTTTCACACATAATTTTTTAAAAAATAGATTTTTATTGATTTCAGAGAGGAAGGGAGGTGGGAGAGAGAGAAATGTAGAAACATCCTTGATGAGAGAGAATCACTGATTGGCCGCCCCCTGCACACACACCCCTTCCCCGGGCTCTCCCCGCCTGGAGATCCAGCCACAACCCAGCAGGTGCCAGACTGGGAGTCCAACCGCTGAGCCGCTGCCGGCATGCATACTTACTTTTAACCACACAAAGGTGTCTATATAAGTAAAAACAGGTAAACTAACTGTCCATCTGAATTAGTCTGTTATATCAAAGTTTTACTGTACTGGTTGTAAACTGGTTCTCCAGACCCCAGAGTGCGCCTGCACCGGTGGGGGTGAGGGATGTTGTCTTTGCTTCTCTGGAACATTTCCAGAATTTTCTATTGCATTTTGTTGGTTGCCAGCAGACCTAGGAGGTTTGGATACTCAGGGCCTCAATGTGTTTTAAGGACTTTAGGAAAGAGCAGCCCACACCGCCCCTAGTACTCCTCTAGACCTCTACAAAAATGGCCATCCGAGCAGCAGTAAACAAAAAAGGAAAAAGGCTGCATAGTCTACTTATTCCGTCCCATACAACAGCAACAAGGATTACTAAGTGTGTATGATAGTATTTGTGTTTATATCCTGCTTCATGAGTTATATTTTAAAACTTTAAAAGGCAATTATTTTGGTACCCCTCACGTGAGGTTTGGGTGCTACATATGGTCACGGAGGGTTGTGCAGTCGGCTTCAGCTTTGATCTCATCTTCAGCCACTGGTGTTCCGCCTCTCTCAGGGTCCAGTCTCAAAACTCGCAATGCAAACTTTGGAATTCTGTATTTAGATTTACTTTCCCCCCCTTGTGGGGTTCCACTGACCTATGTGCTGGTTTTTCTTCCCTCCAAGGCCCTAGTGAGTATTCTGTAAACGTGTACTGGAGTTCATTTTTTTTCTTTTTCTTTTTGGTTCTCTGATTGAGTGATTTTTTCTTCAACTCTGTCTTCTACTTCACTGATTCGGTCCTCAGCTTTCCGTAATCTGCTGTGTATTCCTTCCAGTGTGTTCTTTATTTGCGCTATGTCATTATTTCTGACTGTTCTTTTTTTTCATAGTTACTATATCTCTTCTCATGCTATTGAGCATCTTTACCATCATTATTCTGAACTCTGTATCAGGTAAATTTCTTATCTCTATTTCATTTATCTCTTCTTCTGGAGAATTAATTCTCTTGTTCTTTCATTTGTGGGTTATTTCTTTGTTTCCTCATTTTGGCTGCCTGTTTGGGTTGTGACTATGAATTAGGTAGATCTGCTATGCCTCTCAGAACAGGCAAAGACTCAAAGCCTCCAGAGACTGCCTCTGGCTGCAGACGGATAGGATTCCTCTTGATTTTCTCGTAGGCAACGGTCCACAGCTGTGGTAAGAATTTTTTTCCAACAGGGTGGCGTGACTCTTTTTGCCTGGAGGCTAATTTTTGTTCTCAGTCTCTTAAGGGGCAAAGTGTTTTCCAATAGGGTGGGTCAGCTGTCTTCCCCCAGGCAATGTTGCCTGTGTAGCAATTGTCTGAGTGAGAAAGATTACCTCTGCACCCTGAGGGAATGGTGCAGGACAGGAAACCCGGTGTCTACCTTCTGAGCTCTAACCCCAGAGCCCTGGATGCCGGCTTCTGCTCACCAGATCCAGTCCACTCAGCTGTTCCTCTGTCAGAGCACAAGATGGATTGCTCCACAGGGAATTTTATGCGTTGGCCATTTAAGAGGATGCCTGAATTTCCAGCTTTTGCTCCCTGGCAGACCGCTACCCCCATTGCTTTTCACATCCAGATATTTTGTGGGTACCCTTCTCAGTTCTCGTGCCGTCTGCTGGGGGGCCCAGCTTGGGAATTTGACCCCAGAGTCTCAGTGACAACCCCCTACAGCTGAAATCTCCAGAACTTAAGCTGCTGTCTATGGGATCCCGGCCAGCCCTTTCATGCCTTCGTCCCTCCTACCAGTCTCTATGTGGTCTCCACTTTTGGTCTTCGGTTTTCAGGGTTCTCTCCAGTGAGACTTCCCTTGATTATTCAGTAAGTTTTTCTGTATTTTAGTTGTATTTCCAGTTTAGACCTGGGAGCATGTCCGTGCAGCATCCATTTACTCCACCACCATTTTAAGTCATGTAGTGGAGTTGAAAGGCAGTTGAATCTGCTCTGCCTTTCCAAGTAGAATAGTAGTACTCTGAAATCATTGAATACAGGAAGCAGACCAGCCCTCTATCCCCTTTACACTACAACCTTGGTCTCCCCCCGCTTGAATGCATTAAATCTTTAATGAGCTATGCTGGACTAAGTTTTAAAGAAATCAAATTACTAACTTCTGGAGCAATGGAGAATGAGACACACAAATCATTTGGATAACTACTCCCAATGCAACACTTCAGCAGACATTGATAATCTATCATGGCATAAACCATTTTTTGCTTCTCAAGTCTGCTCCAGACAATCTTCATAAATTAATTGGATTTGGCTAGAATTGCTGTCCTGGTTTTGGAGTAGTTTCTAGGGTTAATCAAACAGAACTCAAATCTCTTATTTTTCAATTTTAATATTTTTAAAAATAAAATGAGCCTAATCAGACTTACTGAACTCAATGGGTTCACCTCTTTGAGTGTTCTATTCAAGAACGTGTAGTTGTTGCTAGGTAGTTTCATTTACTTGTACCAAGTAAAGGAACTGGATATTCACACTCCTAGCTCTGTGTCTGGGAAGGTAGGCTTAACCATTGCTTACATACTCCAATTGGTTAAATACATATTGACTTCTTTGTGAAACAGGAATTTTTAGGGGTGAAAAAGACAGGTTTAGGAATTTTAGAAATTAAGGGGACCATGGAAGAAGCACAGGGCTACAGAGCAGCAGAAGGTATATCTCCATAGAACAGGTGAGCTGAAAAGCTGCAACAGGTACATTTCCATAGAATGAGGGAGCTGGGAACAGCAGGTCTAGGTACATTTCCATAGAATGAGGGAGCTGGGAACAGCAGGTCTATATTTACAAAGTGAAGAGAAGGAAGCCCTTCATCCAGAAGGAGAAGAAGAAAGCCCAAAGGGAATAGGAAAACAATAAGGAAGGAGGGGATGGGGAGAACCTCACATGTCCCATGTGAGGCTCAGGAGTTACTACAGTAACCGGTCCAAGGGAATAGTGACCAATCAGAAGGAATATCAAGGCACCAGGATATACAGCCTTTATAAGCTGCAGGGAAAAGGGACTCAGTGGGACTCTTTCCCCCTCCCGATGTGGGAGTCTGTGCTGTGAGATTCTTTCCCTTTCCCTTTCCCCATGGGGGAGCCTGTACTTGTTCTTCAGTAAATTTCCACCTTGGCTATACCACCTTCCAAATGTGGATTCATTCTTCGACTCCTAGGGACAAAGGATCCGGGGAACCAGTCTGTCCAGGGGAACACCACGTGTTCCAGTCCAAAAATTCTTTCATTTGCAGTGGGCTACCTGAGTTGGGTTCCTGTCAAGCTCATCCTCTATATTTGCCTCTGCAAAATACTGTGCTACATTTTAATAGTTAACAAGAATAGTATTTAGTAAGAAATGTCCAGACCTTGAGACCCATATCCTATTTAAGAAGACATTTGAAGAGTGAAAGTGATTCAAGTGCTTTTCAGGATTCCGTTCAACTCTATCATACCATGCTTGATAATGACTAAAACAAAAAATGCACAGTGGTCTCATTCCCTCATTTACAATTCATCATACAAACATGCCAGAAGTTTTGCTCGGTACTGGGGAAACTCATTTCCAACCTGGAAGTGTTGTGGTGGAAGGAGATGAATAAAAAGTTAAAGAATAGTGTGGCATAAGTATGCAAAGGATTTATCACATTATTTCCCCCTCCTAGACCCCCACTCCCATCACACACAAACTGTAGAGGATCTTGATTATCTACAAATTAATTTCTTAAAGTTCAAACTTCTTAGATTAGCATTCAAGATTTTTAACGATCTGCATCATTATTTTCGACTAGCATATATGCTTGCATAATTGAACTACCTTGATTTCCTGTCTCAGGGCCTTTTTCTTTCATCTGCAATCCCTCCTCCTCTTTTTCCTTCTTTCCAGTTACCATATACATAAATCCTACCTCTATTCTTCAAATGCTATGTATTTCATAAAGCTTTCCTTTATTATCCCTTTAATAGTTTCCTAGGGCTGCTGTAACAAATTATTACAAACTTGGTGGCTTTAAACAATAGAAATTTATTCTTTTTCAGTTCTGGACCACACTTCCTCTGGAGGCTCTAAGGAAGAATCTGTTTCTTGCTTCTGCCAGCATTTGGTGATTGTTGGCATTTCTTGAGTTGTGGTTGCATCACTTCAGTCTCTGTCTTCATAGTTACATTGCCTCCTCCATTTCTGTGTGTTTCTCCATCTGTCTCTATCTTATAAAAATACATATAATTGTGTTTAGGGCCCATCCAGATCCTTAATCACTTCTGAAAAAAATTTTTTTTCAATTGAGAGTAAATTTAATAGATTTTAGGGTTTAGAAACCATTGCTATCTTTTGGTGCATGAGGAACATTATTCAACCTACCGTAATTACAAAAGGAAGTAAACTCTCCCTCTAATCTACTGTATCTTTATCTTTAATGATGCTGGCCACTTTTTAGAATCCCCTATGGGTTACCATTTACAACAGCATGGATGAACCTACAGGATATTAAGCTAAGTGAAATAAGTCAGACAAAGACAAATACCATATGATTTCATTTATATGTGGAATTTATAGAACAATATAAATGAACAAACAAAACAGAAACAGACTCATAGATACAGGAAACAGACTGATGGTTGCCAGGGGAGAGGAGGGTTGTAGGACTGGGTGAAAAAGTGAGGGGGTTGAGAAGTACAGATTGGTAGTTACAAAGTAGTCACTGGGATGTAAATAAAGTACAGCATAGAAAATATTGTCAGTAATATTGTAATAACTATGTATAGTGCCATGTGGGTGCTTGAAATATTAGGGGGAACACTTTGTAGAGTATAAGATTTGTCTAAGCAGTATCCTGTATACCTGAAACTAATACAAACTAATATTGAATGTAAATTGTAATTGAAAATAATTTACAAATTTAAAAAAATATTTTTAAAATGATTCTATTTTATGGTCTATTAGGCCTACACAAGGAAATAAGTCAAAATCTTTATGGTTTGCCTGTTTTGAGATGTTTTCTTTTTAAGTACCTTAATTTAGAAAATAAATAGTTTGTGTCAGATTTTTGTCTTCTATTTCATTGCCTTACTTCAATTAATGAATATACTTATTTTAGTCCTGTGCTTTTTTTTGAAAAACATATTTTTATTGATTTTTTTAGAGAGAGAGAGGAAGGGAGAGGGATAGAGAGATAGAAACATCGATGAGAGAGAAACATCGATTGGTTGCCTCCTGCATGTCCTCTACTGGGGATTGAGCCCCCAACATGTGCCCTAACAGGAAATCAAACTGGGGACATCTTGGTTCATGGGTCAGTGCTCAACCACTGAGCCCACTGGCTGGGCAATGCTTTTTTTTTATTGTTATACTAGAGGCCCGGCACACGAAATTTTTGCACTCGGGGTAGGGGGTTCCTCAGCCCAGCCTGCGCACTCTTGCAGTCCTGGAGCCCTTGGGGAATGTCTGACTGATGGCTTAGGCCTGCTCCCTGCGGGCATCCTTAGTGCTGCTGTAGAGGCAGGAGAGGCTCCTGCCATCACTGCTGCGCTCGCCAGCTGGGAAGCCCAGCTTCTGGCTGAGCAGTGCTCACCCTGTGAGGGCACGCTGACCATCAGGGGGCAGCTCCTACGTTGAGTGTCTGCCCCCTCATGGTCAGTGCACATCATAGCGACCGGTTGTTCTTCCATTTGGTCAATTTGCATATTAGCCTTTGATTATATAGGATTTGTTGTTTACAAGAGTTAAAAATAACTATTATTCTGGTAGTGAATTTTATTGAATAAGGGCTTTTGACTTACCTAAAATAGTATATGTAATTGTCTTGGTTGCAAATTAGAATATTTGACAAATTATTCCAAGTTACTCTTTCAAATACTGGAATTTTAAATGTTTCCACACATTAAATTTTTACATAGTTTTATGATTTTTTATTTGAATAATAAATCTGGGCCTTAACTGAATAATAAATTCAATCGAAAAAAAAGTCTGGACAATACTACATAATATTGTCCAGACTATGTAGTATTTAACTGGCCGTCTATTAGAATTGCATTTTTTTAGTCTAAGCTACTGCCTGACTTCCAAACTTGGTTAAGCATTCTTAATATTCCCCTTTTTACATGGCTCACTTAATATGTACTCTTTAACAAGAAATTATTATTTGCTCATAAGGAGTACTCATGAAAGTAGACTTTATATAAAATATGGTATTTAACTTTCAGTAGGAAATGGTCAAATAGAGAATATTAAAAGTGAGGTATTCAAAAGTAGAATGGTGGTTTACTTAGCTAAAGAGTACTTTAAAATGTCTGTTGACATAAATTAAACATGAAAATGTAGTTATTTAGTTGTGTTTATCAGTTGAAATATTATAATGAATAATCTATATAAAAATTTATTTTCTGTATAAAAATGTATGTGATGATTCAAAAATACAAATTGTTTAAGTTTCAAATTGTGAAAGTACATTCTAGTTAAGCTTAATGAATGGCAGTAATTGTGCCAGACCTCCAAATATAGCAAATCCTTTTCCATAGGTAAGTTTATAAATACCCCAACGTGCTTGCTGAAAGTCCCACCTGAAGAGAACAGTTCACATACTGGGTTCTTTCAACTTAATTTTGAAAAATCACTATTTTGAGACATGTTCAAATGCTTCTGCTTTTACTACTGCAGGTGTCCCTTTTCAAACATGTCTCCCAAGAATAAGATTGTTCAATTCTCTTAGAATTCTTAACTTTTAAAGCTGCCACCAATAGTCAGAGGACATCTGGAAACATTGGAATTAGCTTTTTAAAAAGTGCCGAGTTTTATACATAGTCACTAATACTCTGAAATTCCAAATTAATTTATTAACCTACTGGGGAGTTCTTGTCAAGGAAGTCAAAGTTGGCTTCAATTGATCTGTGGTTGCCTGAATATTAGTTCATGTTGAACTGATTTGTTTTTCTGAACATATCTAATCTATATCAAGACTGTATGGAATAAAGCTCACACTGTGTAGTTTGGCCAAAAATAACCTGAAGCTGGTAATTTTTAGAACTTTCACTATTTTTATAAATATTAGAGATGGTGTCTTCTAGTACTTAAGATGTGGCCTCTTTGCAGTCACTGGAAGAATTGATTATGTCGTTCGTGAATAAATCTTGGCTTTTTCTTTATGGATCTTCTCTAGGCATTTTCTACCTGTTTAACTCAGGGTAGGTGGATAAAAGAAAGTGAGGTGAAATGAAAATGATGCTATTTTTACTGTTGCTTTCATTTCATTGGCTCTGGTAAAATGTTTCTTAATAGTTTGAAGGCTTTACATTAAGGGTCATGGCTATGTAAGGAATATTATTATTATTTTTTCATTGTTTTTGCTATTTCTCCAGCTAGAGCAGTGTTTGGCAAACTCATTAGTCAACAGAGCCAAATATCAACAGTACAACGATTGAAATTTCTTTTGAGAGCCAAATTTTTTAAACTTAAACTATATAGGTAGGTACATTGTTAGTAACTTAATTAGGGTATTCCTTCAATCGCACTGTACGTGAGCGCCCGCATGTGGTATTTTGTGGAAGAGCCACACTCAAGGGGCCAAAGAGCCACATGTGGCTCATGAGCCGCGGTTTGCCGACCACTGCTTTAGGTCACTGAAAGTTTGTCTTAAATGTGAAGTAGATAATGATTTATGCATGTTTAAGGTATTTCAGGACTAAATTTTTACATAAAATTATTTTGTTTTATTTTTTATGCAACAGCCATGTAATAAAATAATTTTTCACTTAATTTTTTGTCAACAACTATATTTTTAATTTAAATTTTGTTTTTTAATTACGAGTTGCATTCAATATTATTTTAGATTCATTTCAACCATTTTTAAAAGTATATTATGAATGTGTAGCATTTCATGTTAAACTTCTTTAGTAATTTATTTTTTAATATTCAGTTTTAATTTTGACTATTCATAAGTGAGTAATAAGCAGAATCTGCTAATTATTCCCAATGTCCATTATTTATTTGTTTCCTTTTGGCAATAGAAACTGCTGATCTCCAGCTGGGCGCATGGCCCTTGAGCTAGAGACTGCATTTCCTAGTCTGTTAGAGCTAGATTGGTTACATGTCTAAGTTTTTACCTATGACAGGTGAGCAGAAATTATAAATATACCTCTGAGTTTTGCCTTTAAAAATATGTGCATTCAGATCCCTCTGTTTCATTCCATTCTTGACCATCGTGGTAGTGAGCCATGCAGATTAGAGCTGTACTATGAGAGGATATCTGAAAAACAGGTTGGAAGGGCCCTGGGCCTAGGTGACCCCTTGGAGCAAGCAGGCTGCCTTCCCATTTCACTTCTCCTGCTACCTCTGAATGTTATGCGAACAATAAACTTATACCTTATTTGACCTACTGTATTTAGGGGTTTTTTTTGTTGCAAAAATTAGTTTATATGGTAACTAATACTGATGGTACTTTAATTGAAAAATTTCTGATGACTTTGAGTTTCAAAAGAGGCTCTGGAGGCCAAGGCTCATAGATACTATATACCTGCATTCTAAGTTTAAGCACTTGGCCATCTGTACAGGATTGGAAAAAGGGGCTTCCAAAACTCAGTTCTGCTCTTGTTAACCTATCACCTCCTACCCTGCTATGTAGTTTAAAAAAATAAAAAAGGATGTTTCCTCCCCTATCTTCCCCACAGAGAGGAGAGTGGTGTTGGCCTCTACCTGAAGTCAAATGATGGGGCCTGAAGAGACCCTTTTAGAGAACTTCATATGTGGCACTAGGGATTTAGGGGGTACAGAGCCTGCTAACTATCTCCTAAGAATAAGTTAAAAGGCTGGTTGGAAGGGCCTACTAGTAAAAAAAACAAAAAGAGAGGGATGTATTGAGGTCATCCTGTGCTTCCCGAGTTTGGTTGGGCAACCCTCAAAGGAGTTAAAGAACTTTGTCCATTTATTGGAAGTGACTGAGTATGATGCCAGGTGGGTCTCTCTGTGGCACCACCTGGTTGAGCATAAGCTTTAGGATAAGTTTTACAGTATCATACTCATGCGTTGTGCATTATGTTTTGTTGAGGACAGTGAAACTATACTAGTAAAGTGAATCAGTCAGAGTCTAGTCAAGAAACCGGAACTATACCAATTGTTTTAATAGAGAATTTTACATGACAAATTCTTAATCAGGTGTCAGCAAACAGGTGTCCCCTTTAAGTGTGGGGTACAGAAAGAAAGAGGTTGGTATCTTTACATCTTAGAGGCTTCAAGAAAGAGATCCTGGGTTGGGATGCAGAGCTCTAAGGAGGGGTCATTGTTTGACTAGTGCTGTACTTCAGGAATATGGGTACTGGGCCGAGAATTCTGGGGATGGGCAACAGCCATCTGGTATGATATCACTGAGGGACACAATGAAGGTGGTTTTGGGAGTGAAACTGCAACCCACTGCTGCGCTAGGATTAACAGTTTCTGCTGGGGGTAAAGTGTCAATATTGAGTGAGTCTGACAGAAATAGGAAGCATACAGGAAGGAGCATGTTTTTTTCTCACCTTCCTTTCCTGTAGTCTCCTGTGAGTGATCCTATTAATGGTATACAGTAGGGAACCAGGTAGTCTTTTGGGATAAAATCCTGGTTTGAATGATCCCAGATGAACATACCTACTGTGAGTTCCATATTTTGTCTTCAAGAGTCAGGCATTTTGATCAGCCATTGAAGGGGAGTGTAATTACTTCCCAGATTCAGCTTCATCTATTCTGCTTTAGTTTTCTTAGGAGAAAGTCATTTAAAAGATTACTGTGTCCTCCAATTACAGAGAATACATAAGAAATTTTCCAGGTGTTTTTTTTTTTTTTTAATTACTGTATTTTTTCCATGTATAAGACGCCCCTCCTTTTTCCAACCAAAAATTAAGAAATCAATATTTTAAATGTTTTGCTGGTTTTCCTCTTAAGGCCTTCTTTATTGGCATCTTAAGGAGTTGCTCTTTCTGTTTTCTCCACTGTCTGATCATACACTCAGTGGGAGGAGTTCCAAATAGTCTCTCTGCAGCTCTATTTCCATGCTCTTTGCATAGCTGATTACATTTAGTTTGAATTTTGCAGAGTAAGACAATCACTTACCGGTATTTATCTTTTTATTTTTTGACATCTTTATGGGCTCAGAATGCTCTAGTCCCTGTTGCATCTGTGCACTTCCACCTCCATCTCCACTTCCAATTAGGCATCAGCTGATGTCAGTAACAATAAGACTTGTGACTGGAGGAAGCCTGTTTGACAAGGTATGGGCAGCTATGCACCCTTGCTGCTCCCTCCTAGGCTGACTTCTGTGTATAAGATGCCCCTTGATTTTCATTCTAACTATTTTAGAAGAAAGTAGCGTTTTATACATGGAAAAATATGGTATGTTCCCTTTTCCCCCCATTGACCTCTCCCAGGCCTCCACCACCCTCTTGTCTGTGTCCATGGGTTATGCCTCTATGCACACAAGTTCTTTGGTTGATCTCTTCCCACCTGCCCACCCTCCCCTGCCTTCCCTCTGAGGTTTGAGACATATAAGCATCAAACAGACTCTCTAAATTCTTCTAGGCAGTTAAGGGAGAGATAAAAAGCTCTGCCTGAATCTTTTGGGCTTTGATTTTCTTTAGCTCAAAATAGTTGTATGCCAAGTGGCACATTCTGGAGAGACTTGTTTGGAACCCTCATTTGAAAGCACAAGTCTATGCTCCTGCAATTCCTTTTCATAATTGCTTCTCCCTTTCCCCTCCCCCCCCCAAATCTGAATACTAAATGACTATGGAATATCTTACATTACTTTGTTGTTGTTGTTAATCCTTACCCTGAGATATTTTTTCCTTGGAGAGAGAATGGAAGGGTGGGGGGGGGGGGAGAGAGGGAAACATGGATGTGAGAGAGACACATCAATTGCCTCCTGCATTCTCTGATGGGGCAGGGAGCAAACATGCAACCCAGGTACATGCCCTTGATCCTTTGGGTATGGGTCGACACCCTAACCCCTAAGCAGTGTATAATACTTAAAAAATTTACTGACCAGTGTATAATACTTAAAAAATTTACTCTGCTTTTATAAAAGGTAGAAGAGGAGGGAAAACTTTTCATATCATTCTATGAAGCTGGTATTAACCTGATACCAAAACTAGATAAAGATGTTATTAGTAAAAAGAACTACAGATTAATATCTCTATGAATGTAGAATTAAAATTCATTGAAGTATTAACAAACTGAATCCAGCAAACATAAAAAGGATAATACACTATGATGAAGTGGGGTTTATCCTAGGAATACAGGGTTGATTCAGTATACAGAACCCAATCAATGTAATAGACAGTATGGAGAGAATAAAGATAAAACCCCACAGTCATCTCAAAAGATACAGAAAAAGTATTTGTAAAAATTCCCATACATATTTTTTCCTTTGGACTGTATGTTTATGAGTTGAACATCTTTGATTTAAACCAGTAGTTTTAAATTTTTCCCATGAGGACACAGTTGGAATTTTAGCTTCTTACTTTTATTTTGACAAAGTTATTGCACAGTTGCAAGTCACAGTTTCTATGTTGTTGGTAGGTTTTGAACAGACTTATCTGTGGAGGGCCACCCACATTTGGTAGAGAACAGGCAGGATTCCAAGGAGAAGACCACCCTTTCAGGTGGCTCTGCAGTATGATGCAAGCTGCTTTTGACTTCCTCCTTTGGGCCTCCTGGAATATCAGGTAATGCCTGTCTTTTCCATGGAAGCTTTGTTTCCTCTCCAGGTTTTAATACTTTAGCTGCCAGAGAAGAAATGACAACTCTGAGGCATAGGAGCTACCATTTTCCTATTTCCTACACATTTTTTATTCCTGCCCCCATCCTTGGAGTGCTGGAATCCTTATAACAACACTCTAGGTAGCTATCAAAATGTTAGAGTTGGCAAGAGCATTGTGACTTATGAACATTCCTCATAAAGACACTTGGTTTATCGCTTCCATCTATGTGATGTCATCTCACTGCTGCCTTATTCTACATACAGGACCTAACTATTGGGTCTATGTCTGACTGCAGCTACCATAAACACCTTTGCATTTATCATCTTTTAGCATGCAGCCCTTGGCTCACTGCTTATAACTACAGAGGGATTGATCTGCTTCATGTCCAGATGTGGGATATCTGCTCTGGTCCCTACTATTCTGTTTTCACTTTACCTAATTAATTTCATTCTGTTGTTGCCCACTTTCCTGATTAATCATATCCAGTTCATCCTGAGTATCCTTCTTCGGGAGCAAATAATATAGGGAGAAACTGAAATATTAATTGGTAAAATAATATGAGATTTGCTTTTAAATACTCCAGCACAACCATTCAACAAAAAAGTAGTAGAACCAAAGATGAAAATGTCAAGATAAAAAATGGCAAAATGATGATACTTATAAAAACTGGGTGATGGCTACATAATGCTATTCTATTTCTGTGTATGTATGGATTTTCCATATTAAAAAGTGAAAAAAGAAAGCTAAATGGAGGATTCAAACAAATGAACTTTCCTATAGTAGAAGTCCTGGAGAGGTGGAACAGGGATGTACAAAGCAATTGAGTGATGGCTGAAAAGAAGGTACCCTTTGTTTCCTTAATATATTAGGTCAGTCATGTTGTCTTCTAATACAGTGCCATATTCTGAGGGATTTTTTATGGAGATCACTATCCTTTGTTCTACTTGATCCGCTGTCTTGGTAATAGCTGATTTACCTAGGGTGTCTGTATCTTAAACAAAAGCATCTATCTTTGTAGCAGGGCATCTCATCCTGGGTGCTATTGACATTTGGACTGGATAATTATATATAGAGAGATAGAAACATCAATGATGTGAGAGAATCATTGATTGGGTGCCTCCTGCATGCCCCCTACTGGGGATCGAGCCCACAACCTGGGTATTTGCCCCTACCCAGAATGGAACCTTCAGTTCGCAAACCGATGTTCTATCCACTGAGCCAAAATGGATAGGGCTGGACTGGATAATTCTTTTATGTGGGTGCTATCCTATACATTGAAGATGTTTAACAGCATTCCTGACCTCTATCCACGTGGTGCTGCCTTCCGCCCTCTTAGTTGTGATAGTTAAAAATGTCTCCAGACATTGCCAGCTGTCCTGAGAAGGGGGGGCCAGGGAGGCAAAATCACCCCTAGTGTGAAACATTGAAATACAGAGATGTGACTTTTTAGCTTGGCTCCATCCTTGTGGGTGCTGGCTAACTTGATTTGGGTATTCAGATGCTGTAATTTTTCCATGCTAAATTAAAAGGCTGATTGTAAGTATAATAAATAAATAACCTAAAAGTAATAAAAATTTCAGGTCTCACTATGTTTGTTATAATAATACCAACTTGTTTTAAGGTAAAAACCAGGTTCCCTGGTTTTTATCTTTATCATATGCAATCTTGATTTTTTTTTTTGCATAAAATTTTCTTAGGATTATTATTTCCCCAGTTTCTGCATAAGATACTTTATTTTACAAAATCTTTACACATTATTCTTTTCATCGTTTACAGAATACTATTCTTTCTATTTTTTGTTTTTTTAGATACAATTATGTGGTGCTAATTTTTATTTTTTTAATCAATAAGAATTTTACAGTGTATTTGGAAATGTAGCCTTTACTTGGATGAGAGAGTCTGAAAATTTATTTGATAAATTTTGTGGTTCTGGGCACAGTGTAAATGAAACATTTTCAGGTGCTACAGTATATAAATAAGTGAATGTTTTCCCTGGCTCAGTTTTGTACCATAACTAGCCAACAACTCTTGTATTAACTTCTTCAACTGAATGGAAGCACACTAGTACATACTTCTGATTTAATGAAATCCTCAAACTAGGTTTTTGTGCTAATATATTTATAACATGCAGGTGTTTGACACAGAAATATAAATTACCTGTACATAAAATTGGTTCAGGGAAATATTGAAATGGGCTGGGGAGGATATTAAAATATATATTTAAATACATATTTATAATTGTTATAGGGTTTATAGCTTTATTATATGACTCATTTTTCTATTACACAGTTCTAATCTTGTATGCTTTTTATCATTTCTCTATTTTTCCAGAAGTGATTTTATTTAGTCTGGTTGTGTAATTTCTTCTTTTTGGAGCACACACAGAGATCTGACTACTGAAAAATCCATGTAATTATTCCCAAGTATCTTATTTATCAGTTCCTTTTATTATGCTTTTCTTTAGAAATATGTATAGTTTATGGTTTTGGACATGAACCACAAGTCTGCTGGTCTACTTAGAATGACAGTCATATTTGTATGTTATGCTAAAAATATTGGTCATATTTTTAAGTGATTTTGGAGGGAGAACACTATTAAATGTATTATTATAAAAAATATATTTATTTAGATAGTCATCTCTGAAATTTAAACAAGCTAATTTAATTTGTCTCTTAAAATATATTTATTTAAAATATCTTTATTTAGTGCTCACTAAATGACAGGTAAACGATGGTATTCTTTTGGTTTTTTAAAATCATTATTTCTTACCAATGACCTGAAAGGGATCTTTCAAGTAAGAAAGTTGTATCTGTTCCTAAAAGCATCTTGAAATCTGAAACATCAGATTGAATAAAGAATGGGCATTCTCCTCATTTTTAGGTTATGTGCACATTGGTCTGTTCAAGCTATTTGTGATAATTTATTAATAATTTGATTTTGAATATGTTTAGTTTTTATCTATTATTTAGTTTATCTTCATTAGAACTTTTTAAGGTAAATATTTTCATTCTTTCTGGATTGTGAACCAAGTACTGTATGTAGTTGAATTCTAACTGGGAAAATTAATCATGAAATTGCCGATTTAATAAGAATTGGAATTTTTCATTTCAAGGTAGTACCCTAAGTTGTAATATATACTAAGTGATACCCTTAGTTTTAGGATTACTTGATTTTTTTTAAATTTCATAAATATCTCATCTGTTTATATTTCTGCAAGGTAAGTAGCAGGAAGAAAAACTAAGGCATTTATTATCAGCTCTTGAATAACTGAGATCTTTGGCCACTTTTCTCTCTTTCCTTATGTTTATACTTATAGGCCCAGTGCACAGATTCATGCACCAGTGGGGTCCCTTGGCCTGGCCTGCGGCTCTCCAACATCCCCTGAGGGGTCCTGGATTGTGAGAGGGTGCAGGCCAGGCCAAGGGACCCCACCAGTGCATGATTGGGGACGGGGACCACAGGAGGGCTCCAGGGCGTGTTCAGCCCATCTTGCCCAGTCCCAATCAGCCAGACCCCAACAGCAAGCTAACCTACCGGTCACAGTGTCTGCCCCCGGTGGTCAGTGCGTGTCATAGCTACTGGTCAAATGGTTGCTTAGGCATACACACACACACACACACACACACACACACACACACACACACACATGATCCTTTCAAAGTTTCATTTGCTTTAGCGAATATTGTTTTTAAAAAGACTTTTACATCTCTTATTAGTAGAATGTAGATCTTAAAGCTGGACTATTTTGAGCATTTGGCCTTTGACATCATCCAAGTACACAATTCTGATTGAATGTTTTGATAGAGTGTTTATATCTTTGCCCTTTAAGATGTGAAGCCCCTCT
Source organism: Corynorhinus townsendii (assembly GCA_026230045.1). Classification (NCBI taxonomy): domain Eukaryota; kingdom Metazoa; phylum Chordata; class Mammalia; order Chiroptera; family Vespertilionidae; genus Corynorhinus; species Corynorhinus townsendii. Next base: position 30,213,138 of record JAPDVU010000012.1, read on the forward strand.
AGTTTACTGTTTTTTAAGAACCACATTAAATAATAAGGAAAACCCAAAGAAGGGAGCATGAAGGATTTCTTTGCATGTGCACAAAGATTCTTCAGCCTGAGAAAATCAAGGGTTAAGAAAAAATATAATCAAACATCTCAGTGGTTTTGAGAAGTAGTATTAATCTGAATTTTTGGGTCCTGAATTCTTTAATTTCTAGCGCAAGGGTTAGAAAGAACTATAGGGTGGGGATTTTAAACAGTGAATTTGTGTGCTGAATCTGGCCTACAGACATATTTTGTTTGGCCTGAATGGTGTTTTTTAAAAGTTGAATTAATGGTAAGTATTAGCAGTTCAGAATTTTCACCCCCAAATTCAGATTTCTAGCTTCTGGAAAATTGGAATATCTGACCATAATGAACCTGCTTCCCATACAGCAATATTTAGCTGCGTTGGGTGGTGGTGCCTTTTGGGCCATACTCAAGTTTGCCATAATTGCCACCACTCCCTCTTCTCCTTGCATACTGACATGCAGTGTTAGTTACCAGTTATAATTGTACATGCACTGCCACTTTTTATTATATTTGGTCTGTAGTCACGAGTTTGCATCTCCTACTATACAGGGAACATTTTCCATGGAAAGCCCTTTCCCGTAACCCTCTGACAAACATTCAGTGTCAGGTGTTTTCTTTCCAGTGCCTCCATAGCACTTAGTCCACACCTCCCTTTAATACTTAACATTTTAAGTGTTCACTTAATAACTTTCCTTGCTAGATATGAAATTTTTAAAGTAAGGATCTTGTATTATATTGTATCCTCAGGGGATTCAATAGTGTTTGACACTTAAAAAGTGATGAATTTAGGCTTGTTGATAAATGAGGTGAACTTTAAATATTTCCTGGGGAGCTTAGATTCTAGGATACAAGTGAATCTCCAGGAATAGTCAGTTCCTTATGAGGTTCTAATATTTGTCAGTAAAATTCATTAAGGTGGGTCTTGTGATGATTGCTGCAGAATAAGTGCAGAACTAGGGAGAGGCAAGACAGGCTTCCTGAGTGAAAGTGTAGGTAGGGACTCTCTCAGGGTTGGGCAACTGCCTCCTTAAATTTTATGCCATAGGAGCTTCTCTTGCCTCACCATACTTCCAGGCCAGCTCCCAAATGATATATATAAATGAACTTTCAGCTTACAAATAAAATATTGGTCCTAATTAGAGTGGCTATAAAAAGAGGAATCTACATTGTTTTCAAAAGAAACACTACCACAGAAAGATATTTATTATTATTATTTCTAAATTTATATTTACAGCTTTTTAAAGATTTTTCTCTTCATTGTTGGTTTTAAGCAAATTAATTATGATGTGCTTGGGTTTAGTCTTTTCTGCTTGATATTTGTTGAGCTTCTTGGATCTGTGAGCTTATGGTTTTCATCAAATTTGGAAAAATCTCAGCCTTTATTTCTTCAAAATGTTTGTCCTGCTCTCTCTCTCTATTCCTTTAGAGAGTCTAATTATACATATATTAAGTTACTTGAAGTTGTCTTTCAGCTCACTGATCTCTATTAATTTTCCAGCCCTTTTTTTCTCTGTAAAGTTTCATTTTGTAGATATTCTTATATAGTCTTTTGCTGTGTCTTCAGGTTCACTAATCTTTTCTTCTGCAATATCTAATGTGCTATTAGTCCTACCCAGTGTAGTTTTTACATCTAGAAGTTTGGTTTGGGTTTTGATATAACATGCTCAATTTTTCTTTTAGTTTTTTAAATTTTATTTTTCAATTATAGTTTACATTCAATATTATTTTGTATTAGTTTCAGGTATACAGATGGTAGTCACTGTAGTTTTATTTTTTATTTAACATATGGAATATAGTAATGTTAATTCTTTTAATATCCTTGTCTCTTAAATCTATCATCTGTGTTATTTCTGGGTTAGTTCTGAAGATTGATTTTTCTTCCCTTATGCCTTGTACTTTCCTGCTTCTTTGCTTGACTAGTAATATTTGATTAGATGATGAATACTGTGATTTTAGTTTCTTGGGTGTTGTATTTTTTCTGTATTTGTAAAAATACTCTTGAGCTTTGTTCTCGGACTCAGTTCAGTTTCTTATAAATAGCTGCATCTTTTATGGGTGACATGAACATTTAAGGTGGTGAATAGAAAGAAAGGAGACATAAGAGAATAAAGGTATAGAACAAGAATGGTTTTGGAAGTCAAGGGATAGTTTTCAGAGAAAGTAAAGAGGTCACATCTTGCTGATTGTTCAAGTGGGATAAGGACTGAAAACAAGCTACTGAATAAGGTTGTTTAATGTAGAAAATATTCTATATTCTTGTAACCAGGATCAGTATAAAGAGTTGAGGAATGAGTGAGGGGAGGGAATGGAGCAGAGTAGATTATTCTTCTCCTTCCTCTCTTAGGTTCTTTTTCTATGTTTTTTCAATCTCTTTTTTTTTTTCTTAAATAAATCTTTATTGTTCAGATTATTACAGGTGTTCCACTTTTTTTCCCCCCCATAGCTCCCCTCCACCTGATTCCCCACCCCACCCCATGCCCTTACCCCCTGCCACTGTCTTCATCCATAGGAGTAAGATTTTTGTCCAATCTCTTCCCGCACCCCTCACACTTGCTTCCCCTGAGAATCGTCAATCCACTCCCTTTCTATGTCCCTGATTCTATTATATTCACCAGTCCATTCTGTTCTTCAGATTTTTTATTCACTTGATTTTTAGATTCACTTGTTGGTAGGTATGTATTTGATGTCATTTTGTTGTTCATAATTTTTATCTTTACTTTTTTCTTCTTCTTCCTCTTCTTAAAGAATACCCTTCAGCATTTCATGTAATCCTGGTTTGGTGGCGATGAACTCCTTTAGCTTTTTCTTGTCTGTGAAGCTCTTTATCTGACCTTCAACTGTGAATGATAGCTTTGCTGAGTAGAGTAATCTTGGTTGTAGGTTCTTGCTGTTCATCACTTTGAATATTTCTTGCCACTCCCTTCTGGCCTGCATAGTTTCTGTTGAGAAATCAGCTGACAGTCGTATGGGTACTCCCTTGTAGGTAATTAACTGTTTTTGTCTTGCTGCTTTTAATATTCTCTCTTTGTCTTTTGCCCTTGCCATTTTAATTATGATGTGTCTTGGTGTGGTCCTCTTTGGGTTCCTCTTGTATGGGGTTCTGTGCGCTTCCTGAACTTGTAAGTCTATTTCTTTCACCAGGTAGGGAAAGTTTTCTGTCATTATTTCTTCTAATAGGTTTTCAATATTTTGCTCTCTCCCTTCTGGCACCCCAAAAATTCGGATGTTGGTTCGCTTGAAGTTGTCCCAGAGGCTCCTTACACTATCTTCATATTTTTGGATTCTTTTTTCTTTTTGTTTTTCTGGTTGGATGTTTTTTTGTTTCCACATATTTCAGATCTTTGGTTTGATTCTTGGGGTACGTTGATCTACAGTTGAGTTTCTGTATATTCTTTATTTCAGACAGTGTATGCTTCATTTCTGACTGATCCTTTTCCATTTTTTTGGCATTCTCATTAAGGCCCTTGAAGGTCTTACTAAGCTCCTCAGAAGTGTCATCAAGTTTCTCAGCGGTTTTTAGAAGATTCTTGAGTAACCTTATACATGTGGTTCTGAACTCTATGTCATCCAGTGGTTTGCTTTCCTCCGTTTCTTTCATTCGTGACATGTTTCTTTGTTTCTGCATTTTGGCTGCTTCCCTGTGTTGATGGAGTGGCTTTGTGTGGTAGGTGACCTATAGGGGGCAGTAGCTCAGCCTCCCCAATCACCTGATGTGGATGCTCTTGGTACACTCCTTTGTGGGCTGAGTGCAAAGTCTTGGTGTAGTTAAGCCTGAATTGCTGTTGGTATGCTGGGAGGAATTGACCTCCAGGCCAATTAGCTGTGAGCACTCGCTGTGTCTATAATGGAAGAACTGCTGCGCTGAAGACACGCAGGACTTGTTTCAGTGGGGCTTCGGTGCTCACTGAGTCTGCCTCTTGAATGTGTCACTTATGGATGTGAGGAGTTGAAATCTGGTGTCTCACACTGACCACTAGGTACACTGGCTTCTGGATCTCCAATGGGGTGCAGGTCAGCTACTGTCTGAGGCCACTCAGCAGGAGCTACAGTGAGAGCTACAGTTTTCTCCTCTTTGCTTGGGGTTTGGAGGTTTTGGAACTGTCTGACCCGGGCTGCAAATTTGCTAGGTTAAGCTGCCATAGGGCAGGCTTTTCTTATGCTAACTTGGTTGCTTGGAGCTTGGGTGGGTTTGTAGGTTGTGCAGGGTGGGGCCTCAGGGTGTCACTAGGTTAGGATGTGGCAAACAGCAATGGCTGCTAGTTAGCCGGCTCTGTGTCCCCAAAGGCATCCGCGAGTCCCATGCCCCAGTGCAGTAAACAATTATTCCTGCGCGCAGCTCTGCAAGCAAGCCACCCTCGCTGGCAGACAGTCCAGCTTCTCCCCGTAGGAGTTTGGGTCCCCCGCGTCTCCCCAGAGACTGGATTTCAGAGTAATCGGGGGCTTGTCTCCATTCGGGTTGAAAAAAGCAACGCACCCAGTCGCCCGCCACCAGCCCGGATCACGCGCCTCCGTACCTCAGCTTTTCAGCGCTCGTGCACGTCTCAAAGCTCTTTTCTCTTTCCTTCTAGTTGTAGAACTTCCACTCAGCCAGCTTTTCCGTGGTTCTGGGTGATAGACGTTTTGTCTTTTAGTTGCAGTTTAAATCGTTGTGGGAGGCAGCAGTTTAGGTGTTCAGCTACGCCGCCATCTTCTTTTTTCAATCTCTTAACAGATTAACAGCATTATGATGGAATATACTCTATTTAAATATACATATTTCTATGCATTATTCAGATAAAAGGATGAAATGCCTTTACTCTAGGAGGTTAACTGGTACCTGTCAACCTTTGTTTAATTGGGAATATTTTTAGGGCTTGGAAGAAAAGCTATCTTTAGCTTTAGGTTTCAAACTATAGAGGAAAATTCTAAATAAAATTCTCATTGTTACTGATTTTGTGTTATTGTGAGCAATTTCCTAGTTCAGGTTCAAAATAATGCTCAGTTCCTTTCTAAGTAACACACTGTTTGTTATAACCAAATATGTAGCACCAGCCTTCACTGTTAGCAGTAAAATAGGGATTTGTCACAGCCAGAGAAGACCAAAGCATTCCTTTATAGTTTTCCTCAATGCAAAATAAAACAAAATTTAAAACCACATAGATATGTTTTCAGTTTACAGATAGGTAGTAGTAATACAAATTAAATTTAAAAACATTTTAGGGGAATTTATCAGGTGGGGTTTTCTTTTGATAAGACAACAGTTCAGAAAATTTGAGCATCCTATCTATATTAATAAAAGCCTAGGTGGTCCTTGCGCACGATGTTGTCATAAGATGGCGGCCACAAGATGGCCACCACAAATATGGCCACCACAAGATGGCTGCACGCACAGTGGAGGCGGGGCCTGGTGGCCGCTTCATGCAGTGAGGTCTGGGGGTCCTGCGGCTTTGCATGGTGCAGAGGAGGCAGGTCCCAGTATCTCCGCTGCCTCATGTGGAGGAGGCAGGTCCTGGCAGAGTAGGTGGGTTGCAGCAGGGGAGGGCAGTTGTGGGCAATCAGGCTGGCAGGGGAGGGCAGTTGGAGGTGATTGGGCTGGCGGGGGAGGGCAGTGGCAGGCGGCTTGTCTCTCTCCTGGGCTGCAGCCTGTCTGGTCCTCATTCCTTTCTCGTGAGCTCATTTGTACCTGGCTGGTCCCCAGTCCTCTCTTATGAGCTCATTTGTGCCTGGCTGGTCCCCATTCCTCTCACCCCAGTGTTGAGTGTCTGAGCCATTGCAGCGTGACAGTGTGAGGGTGTAATGGCCATTTGCATATTAGCTCTTTATTATATAGGATTTATTTACTTATTTATTATACTTATTGGGGTGACATTGGTTAATATGATCATACAGGTTTCAGGTGTGGGTTTCTATGTTACAAGATCTGTATATTGTGCTACTATCTCTCTTCTAATACTAGCCATGTAACCTTAAGCAAGCTGTTTAAATTATCTTGTCTTTAGTTTTCTTATTGTAAACTGTGGTAAACTTTGACCTCCCAGTCTCACAGGCTGGTCATGCAGAGCAAATGATAAAAGTGTGCCATATAAAGTATTAGATGTAGTCAAGTATTTAAAGCATTTAATATCACAAGTCATCATGGAGACTCATTGAGTTCTAATTGTTTTATTAACTTACTAGGGGCCCAGTGCATGAAATTCGTACATGGGGGGGGGTCCCTCAGCCTGACCTACACCCTCTCCAATCTGGGAGCCTTCAGGGGATGTCCTACTGATGGCTTAGGCCTGCTCCCCATGGTTCTCTGTTCTCTGCGGACCTGCCTGCTTGACGCCACCACAGGCCCTGGTATCTGCTCTCTGTGGGGGCCTGCTTACCCTTTGCTGCCAGGGCCAGGGGCAAGCAGGGCCCTGTTGTCTGCTCTCTGGCTCACTGCCGTAGGGGCAAGCAGGGCCCTGGTATCTGCTTTTTGTGTGGGCCCTATGGGGAACTGCTTGCCCCTTGCTGCCACGGCCGGGGCAAGCATGGCCCTGCTGTCTGCTCGCTCGCTGTGGGGGATGTTCCCGCCCTGCCCCTGGCTGCTTGTGCACGCACCTGCTCTGAGCGCCTGGGTCCCGGGGATGTTCCTGCCCCATCCCCGGCTGCTCTGTGCCTGCACACATAAGCCCGGAGTGGCTGGGGGTCATTCCGGGACCACCAGCCACTCCGGGCCTATGTGTGGGCCTACAGGCTCAGAGCAGCCTGGCTCCCAAGGATGCCTCTCCCCAGGATGCAGGCCACTTGGTGCCGGTGCACATGCAAGTGACCACCCTGCTCCCAGCTGCTTGTCGCCTGGGTATGCAAATTAACCTGCCATCTTTGTTGTGTTAATTTGCATACTCCTGATTGGCTGGTGGGCATCATGAAGCAACAGTCAATTTGCATCTTTCTCTTTTATTAATGTAGATCCTATCCCAAATAACATTCTGTTACTGAGTTTCTTCCCTAAAAGTGTAGGACAGGGTTATTTTAAGAAAACAGTTTTACTTGAGGGAACTATGGGCAATACAGAGCTGTTTGGCAATTACTATTATTGAGGAATATATTGGGACCAATTTGAGGATTTGGCCACATTCTCTAGATCCTTGTGATCATTCACTTTTGTAAGTAGTCTCTACACTGCATACACTGTTGAGTATTAGTGGAATAGAAGTGTTGATTGCTTTGTTGCCTGTGTTTGTTCTGTGAAGAAGGGAGAAATAAGGAATAAATGGTGAAATTAGAGCACTTTCTTGGCAAATACTTTGTTCTTGTGCTACATTTTGTAATACAGAATGTCCCCTTTATACTATTTTTATTTTATTTTATGATGTGTACTTTCTTTAAGTCCGTTTATTCCTAGTACTTTGCAATGTTGCAAAGAATATTTATTAAAAATGCAAATAATAAATTTACATGTTATATTAGAGAATTTAATGTTACAGAAGAAGTAGAATCACAGAATTTTATAAGGATGCGTTTAGACCAGGAAACAACATTGGGATCACATTTATAGAGCATCCCTTATATATGTTAATTTATTCTATATAATAAAAGGCTAATGTGCAAATCGACCGAACAGTGGAATGACTGGTCACTATTAGGTGCACTAACCACCAGGGGGCATATGCTCAATGCAGGAGCCTCCTCCTAGTAGTCAGTGCGCTCCCACAGGAGTAGCACTGTTCAGCCAGAAGCCGAGTTCACAGCTGGGGAGCGCAGCGGTGGCGGCAGGAGCCTTTCTTGCCTCCTCAGCAGAGCTAAGGATGTCTGACTGCCAGCTTAGGCCCTCTCCTTGTGGGGAAGGGCCTAAGCTGGCAGTTGGATATCCCCCAAGGGCTCCTGGACTAAGAGAGGGCACAGGCCGGGCTGAGGGACCCCCCTGAGTGCACGAATTTTGTCCACTGGGCCTCTAGTAGTAAATAAAAAAAGTGTATACTATTATGGATAATATGAATGGCCTATTTTGTATTTAGAACATTTCTGGGGAAAATATCAATAATCTTTATGAAGAAAACTAAGATATTCTATTGCTCTGACAGCAAGTGTGACTTTCATTTGATTTTTTTTTACATGATAAGGGCAAAACTGTCAGGAAAGCTTTTACAAGGCTATCGTACCTTGGAAGTCAGCAATAGACAAGTCAGATAAACAACATAATGTCAATATTTGTGTACTGATAAATGTGAATTGTGAAATTTGGCTCCAGTTGCCAGATGCTGTAGCCTTGCAATTTAAAATTACATTATTATTGAAAACTAAATGAACAAAATATTTCCATTTTGAAAAAAAAACACACAAAAAACAGTCCTACCCAACTTGCACAGTTTTTGAGAAAAATAACTTTGGGTAGTTTTGGCAACTGCTGATTAAATAGTTGAATCTGGTTTTGTGCACATAGAGCATATTTTATTCATTACATTAACCACACAGTAAATAAATGAATACCACAGTCATTTACTTTGCTTAGAATAACTAAAATTTAAGAATTAATTATACCATAAATATGTAGAAATGGAAAAGTAGTGAGAGATACTACACATAAAAACACAACATTCTTGTATCTAACCATTATATTTTTCTTGAAATTTAACTGAATAATCCTAATTTATTTCTTTTATAACTATGTAAAATGTTTTGGTTTCAAATATTATTTTGACTCATTACTTCATTTCCTTGAACTCTTTGTTCATGCAGTTATTTAATTCCTCAGTCAAAACTTGTGCTTAATTGTCCTTGTTGATAAGAACATTTTAGTCCAGCTGGTGTGGCTCAGTGATTGAGTGTCGACCCATGAACCAGGAGGTCATAAGGCACATGACCTAGTTGGTTGCGGGCTCAATCCCCAGTAGGGGCATGCAGGAGGCAGCGGATCAATGATTCTCTCTCATCACTGATGTTTCTGTCCCTCTTTCCCTCTTCCTTCTTCTCTCTGAAATCAATAAAAACACACTACAAAAATAAAATTTTAAAATAATATTGAGAGAAACTTTAATTGGCTGCCAGTGACTTAAGTTCTTTCCCCTCTTTATATAAAGGTATTCTAGATATTACTACAGATTTGAAGGTAGACAAATCACAATTTTAACTTCTGTAAAAATAGTGTATTGCTTGAGCTTTAGTCAAGTGGCACTTATGTCAGGGTTATTTTTTCTTTTTTGAATGTTTTTTACATTTTTTGAGTGAGAAGTATGCATTTGATAGGCATCTAGGCATAAGTAAGTTATTTTAGTCTTCCACTAAAACTGAAAATTTAGGAGGGGGCTATCCCTATTGTATCCATACCACATTTCCTCACGGACTTTTAGAGGTATTTCAGGGGAGTTGGGGCCTGTAAGCAGACTGTGTGGGTCTAACTCTCAGCTCTCCCATTCAGTTGCAGGCGAATTTTAGGCAGATCACCTAATCTGTCTGTGCCTCTTATCTGCATCTATAAAATGCCAATAATGATTATACTCTTAAGATTGGTTAATTTACAAATAAGTGTTTTATAGTGTGTGACAAATAAGTGCTTTTAGTTAATTTACAAACAAGTGTTTTATAGTAACTACACAGTATATGTGACTATTATCATAAAGGCGCATGAATAATATTTACTTTGGGGACTTTTGGCTCTCAATAAGAGAGAGTACCAGGCCTCATTTCTCTCCAAAAAGCTTTAAGTATTTTTGGAACTTCAGTATCCGTTCTGTACATTGTTTCACCTGTCATGCAGTCAGACATAAAGGATTTGATCGTATTTATGGGGACCTTTAAAAAACATAATTACATTATGCATATGACTTATTAAAGAAATTTATAATATTATTACATCTTCCCAGCTTGTGTGAAAGAAAATCATGTATAGGATTTGGATTGAGAGCTGGGTTCACTATTATCAACTAATTTTAAACATCTCCGCTTTGAAATTTTTTTATATAGACGTTTCTGGGATAAAACTTGTTCTTTTTTAATTCTCTGTCTCTGCTAAATGTATTTCTGCTTAGTTATATCAGACATTTTCTTAAGTGAGAGAGTTGTTTTTAAACCCCATTATATGAAGATGAATTATTTGGCATTAGACAAAGACAAGGTGACAGGATTGGGGGAAGAAAGGATTTAGGACCTACCAAGTGGGTTTGGAGGAGAGAATAGGGGAGGCTCAAGATGGAGCAGTGATGGAATCTGGCTAACCTGCATGGGCAAGAGAATAGAAGGCCTTCTGAAATGCCTGCTGATCACAAGCCCGTGGTAGGAAGCAACCTCTGCGAGTGTCAGGAAAAAGTGGAAGAGATGTTCTGAACTTATTCAAGAAGAGTTTCATTTCTTCTGGGGTAGTATTGCCACGTGAGGTAGCTCCCTTGTGGAGAGGGGTGAAAACAAGCCAAGATTGTGTGGTAAGCCTGGCCAATTTGGATTCCATGACTAAGTGAGTACATTTAATCTGTATCCTAAAATTTCTTATGCCCTGGTCAAAGAATCTTTGCATTTAAAACAAGTGGCTGAGAATTTCACAATATGGTTGAATCTCAAGATGCAAAAAAGACTGGCTTCCAGATCCTATTCTAAACTATAGTTTAATCCTTTGCTTGTGGGAAACAAGAGGCAAACCAGAAACTTCCATTAATGGAAACTTCCATTGGCATCTTCCATTAATAGTTAATTGAAACCTTTCATCATGCTATTGTGTGACATATTTATAGTTCTGTAAATATACCGTGGCACTTAGGGGTGAGGCAGGAAGGAAAAGGGACATGCCTAATTATGAAAGTCAGTGTGAGATGGCTGGCAGGTATACATTGAGGAAGAGAAATGTCATGTCATGTGAAGTGATCTCCTGCATCAGCTAATGTGCTTCGATTCCCATTGTAAAATGCTCTTGTATTCTGTATCTTTTGCAAGAGTATTCTACAGTGCAGAATCTATGCTAAGAACATGTAATGCCCTACCCTGATTTTATTTCTTTGCTTCAGGCTTGGGTTTGTACTTTGTATGATCTCTCATTTTAGGAACTCATTTAAGTCAACCTGACCCTTGCTGTTGCCACTGAGAGAGAGAGAGAGAGAGAGAGAGAGAGAGAGAGAGAGAGAGAGAGAGAGAGAAAGGGAGAGAGGGGGAGGAAAGAGATTTACTCAATCCAAGAAGTGAATTTAGATACCCTTCTACTCCAATAGTTCTCAAGCTGCTTTTTTATTCTCCACTTCTCTCTTTTCTTCCTACCTCCCTTACTCCTTCCCTCACTCTCTCCTAAAGCCTGAGACCGTTTAAGTTTATATGGAATCCTAACAGAAAGACAAGACAAAGGCGGCTCTGGTGGAAGCATGGATGAGGCAGCGCCTCTACCTCTTCCTAGCTGTGGTTCTGGGGAGAATAATTTGAACAAAACTGGTTAATTATATTAAAATCAGAGACTCAGATGTTTAAATCATTTGCTTTGGGTTCTGGTTTTGATTCCTGGGACAATGTGAGCATGCTGACAACTCTTCTGGAAATGGGGAAATTCTTGACATGAATTGCCACAACTAGCTGTTGAAGTTTTAAATTTTCACCTATTTTTTACTTGCTTTTAAACCCTCTAAAAGTTAAGTTTGAACATGGTAGCAAAATTATGGGTCAATTTTGTTACCCATTTTTCTTTTTAATCCTATCTAATAAAAGAGTAATATGCAAATTAACCACCACTCTGCTACACCCACAAACCATGCCCATCAGCCAATCAGGAGCGAGTATGCAAATTAACTCAACCAAGATGGATGCAGCCATGGAGAGAGCAGGAGGAAGCCAAGCTTTCCACCTGCCCTTGCCAGCCCAGACCTCTACTCAATACTACAAAGTTTTAATAATAGAAGATACATAAATCCCAACAGAAATGGCTGCAGCTATGGAGGGAGCAGAAGGCTTGGCTCTGCTCCAGGCTACAAAGTTTCAATTGTAGAAGATAAATAAATCCAAGATACCAGGTCCTCTGCTTGGGTTGCTGGGGGGCGTGGCCAGCCTGCAAACCATCACAGGCCCCTCGCCCAGGCCACCCCACACCCCAAGGGAACCCCCACCCTGATCCGGTACACCCTTCAGGGCAAACCAGCTGGCCCCCACCCGTGCACCAGGCCTCTATCCTATGTAATAAAAGAGTAATATGCAGATTGACCATCACTCCAACACACAAGATGGCTGCCCCCATGTGGCCAAAGATCCTGCTCCCATGTGGACACAAGATGGCCACCACAAGATGGCCAGCAGGGAAGGGCAGTTGGGAGGGACCAGGCCTGCAAGGGAGGGCAGTTGTGGGTGATCAAGCCTGCAGGGGAGGGCAGTTAGGGGTGACCAGGATGGCAGAGGAGGGAAGTTGGGGGCAAACAGGCTGGCAGTGGAGCAGTTAGACATCAATCAGGCTGGCAGGGGAGTGGTTAGGGGGTGATCAGGCTGGTAGGCAGAAGCAGTTAGGGGCAGTCAGGAAGGCAGGCAGGCAAGCAGGGATCGGGCCTAAACGGGCAGTTGGACATCCCTTGAGGGGTTCCAGATTGGAGAGGGTGCAGGCTGGCACGAGTTTTGTGCACTGGGCCTCTAGTTTAATATAAGTTCATATGCATTGTATACATGGTTCTATATTTGTAGTAACTTGGGGAAAAGTCTGTTAGATTTACATCTACGTAGTTTAAGGAAAACTAAAAACTTTCTATTTTCTGAGACAAATCTTTATTGCACAAGTGCAATGCAAATATATTATTTGAAAGTTTGTAAATTAATGTACCATAAATTGAAGTGTTTACCAAACTCTTGAAAAAGCCTATATTTACTTAAAACATTTTTAGTATTGTCTACACTGAAGCTATTTCTTTTTTTATGCCCTATAAAACATAAACTTAAAATTAGTAGGACAGTTATGTGTATAGCAACATTACATAATGGTGAACTAGTTGCATGCTCTATAAAGCTTTTGTTCCTCTAGAGGGCAGTGCTTCCCTTTACATCATGAATCCAGAGAAAATGTTAACAGCCTTTTTCAAGAGACTAGAAATGGTTCATTCTACTCCTTTTCTCTCTCAAAACATATTGTATAGCTAAGACATTTAATAAGACATGTTTTTAACCAGAAAATATCCAAAATAATGAGAACTTCCATAAACTAATATTTGATTTGTATTTTTAGGGAAGATTTCTTTGGCTTTCCTTCTTTATTTTCTAAGAAAGCATGAAAGAGCTTGACCTATGTTCTAAATTTAGTTATAATTGAGTTCTCTGTTTTTGAAAGATAAACATTATTTTCCTCTTAGAAAACATTTTGATTTAAGGTTCTAGATCTGTCAGTGGACTTGCTAAAAAGACAAAACAAAACAAAAGCAGAAATTCAAATTTTTTTCAGTTGCAAGAAATAAGATACCTTTTCTATCTTTCCATAGAATATGTTCTAGACTAGTAAACTTTTGTAATCTGGACATACTTTATTTTGTCTTTGTCTAGTCTTTTTGGTATAGAGATGGAAATTGATGGAAAATATATAATAAAATGATCTAAATTATTGTTTTTTATATTATGTAATGATCAAACAATTTAGGAAAATAGATTTGTGCCTTCCATAATATTTCTATCAGAAGATATATTTTAAGAGTTTCAACTTATTATTGGCTTTGTTTAAAAATGTTTCCTTTTAGGAATTATGTCAATAAATTAGAACTTGTTTTGTTTAAAGGTTTTGTTTCTTGCTAGTGAGAATGTAAACCATACTTTCTCAATTGCCATTATAATTGCTTGTTATTTTTTTGACAGAAACATATTGGAGATTGTCGCACATGAAAAAAAATATTTGTGCTATGTAAAGGTGATAACAATTAGTTTGTGTTGCTAAAATTAGTATTCAGTGCCTCCTCACAATAGCAATCTTGCTAGCAGAATTGAATAGACTCTGTGATAGAGAATGTAATATTGCAAGCATGATAGTTTCTCTTTAATAATTTAAAGTACCTTTGAACTGTGTGTTTTTTAAGTGTGTGTGTGTGTGTATTGAAAGCTTTGTGGATTTTTGTTTGTTTACTTTCTTTTAATGCTTTAAGGTCTTTTACTTGCAAACATTGATTTTCGCAGAATGTAGTTGTGATAACAGACCTCACTGATCTTAAGCTTTTCCTAGCTGAGCTAATCTTCCCTTGAGGGTTTCTTACATGTTAGTGTTTTAGCAGGTTATAGTTGATGCAAATAGAAAATAGCAAAAAATACTTCTATTTCTATAAATACTTAAAAGTAATTTTGGGACTTCTAACAAACATTCAAAGAAGATTAATACAAATCCTTCTCAAACTCCTCTAAAAAAACTGAAGAAGAGGCAATACTTTCTAACACATTTATGAGGCCAACATTACCCTGATACCAAAACCTGGCAAGGAAAGCATAAAAAAAAAGACCAATATCTCTGATGATTAAATATTGGAAAATCCTGAACTAGCAAATGGAATCGCAATCAAGAGGAGTTCATTCCATGGGCACAAAGAAAGTTCAACATTCACAAAATGATCAATGTGATATAGCACATTAATAAAGGATAAAAACCCTGTGATCATATCAACAGATGCAGAAAAAGCATTTGATAAGATACAACATACATTTATGATTAAAACACTCACTAAAATGGGTATAGAAGTAAAGTACCTAAACATAATACAGGCCATATATGATAAACCCTCAGCTAATATCATACTCAATGGTGAAAAACTGAAAGCTTTTCCTTTAAGATCTGGAAAAGGATCAATTCTTGATGTAGGAATCAGAAGGAGCCAAATAGTTTTGTACTTTAAATTACAAGGATGGCCCTAGCTGGTTTGGCTCAGTGGATAGAGCTCGGCCTGCAGACTGAATGGTCCCAGGTTTGATTCTGGCCAAGGGCACATGCCCGGGTTGCGGGCTCAATCCCCCCCAGTAGGGGGTGTGCAGGAGGCAGCTAATTAATGCTTCTCTCCCATTGATGTTTCTATCTCTCTATCCCTCTCCCTTCCTCTGTGAAATCAATAAAAATATATTTTAAAAAGTTACAAGGATAGATTTATATAGGAAGCTTTAATTTAAAGAAGGAATCTAGGTTGAATTGATTTGGAGTGGCATGACTGAGGTGGGGGCATTTGTAACAAAGATCCCTGAAGTTATGGTTATGATTGAAGACATGGAAAGGAAGGGCAGAGGAGCAGAAGGAATTACACCTGAAGCGAGTCTTTCAGATCAGGGACATTGCACAGAGATAGATACTCAAATCCAAGAGAAAGACATGTTAAATTTTACTACTCAGAGAATAAGGGGTCATCGACCAAGTAAAGCAATTACATAATGAGATGGGCATTGTATTCGTTATCTAGAGCTGCCATAATGGAGTACCATAGACTGTTTATCTTAAACCACAAAAATTTACCTCCTCACAGTTCTGGAGGCTAGAAGCATGAGATCGGGATGTTGGCAAGGTCGACTTCTTCTGGGGGCCTCTCTGACCATCTTCTTCTACTGTCTTCACCTGGTCTTCCCTCTGTGTGTGTGTCTGTGTCCTAATCTCCTCTTCACAAGCATTTAAAAGAGGAACACTGTGGCTTAGTAGTTGAACTTCGACCTATGAACTAAAGCAGTGGTTCTCAACCTTCCTAAAGCCACGACCCTTTAATATAGTTCCTCATGTTGTGGTGACCTCCAACCATAAAATTATTTTCATTGCTACTTCATAACTGTAATTTTGCTACTGTTAATCATAATGTAAATATCTGTGTTTTCCGATGGTCTTAGGCGACCTCTGTGAAAGGGTCTGTCGACCCCCAAAGGGGTCGTGAACCACAGGATGAGATCCACTGATCTAAGGACACCAGCCATACGACTTCATTTTTACCTTGGCAATTTCTTTAAAAGCAGTATATTCACCTAATACATGTGACCTAATACAGTCACATTCTTAGGTTCTAGGGGTGAGGACTTCAACATACGAATTTTCACGGTGAGGGGGATACAATTCAGCCCAGAACAGAAATGTTTGCTTCAAGTTTGCTATGAACTTACCCTAATAAGTTCGCTGTGTGAATACAAGAAAATAGTCTAGCCAATAAAAAGAAGAATCATTATGATGGATCATTTAGAATGCAGGATAGATGCATTTTAAAAACCTGTTTTTATTTAAACCCTTAAAAAAAAGAGAAACCCTGTTTTGACTAGAAAGATGTATTTGAACCTGTGGCTTTTGAGGGAATGGAAGGACTGGAAGATGTTCTATAGGTAAATGGTATTGGAGTGCCTGTGGAAATGGATCTAGGACAGGTCTAAACCTTCTGAGGAATGATATACCTTTGTTTTTTCCTAGTTTCACAGTGAACATTCAGGAATGTGCTGGGGTCGTTTAACACCAGCCACTACCCTGATTGAACAAGTAAGCACAGAGAGGAGTCAGGCGAGGCACTGATGAGGCTGGAAAGGCTGAACCATTCACCTTTGGTAAAATCCTTCCTTGCACTATTTGTTTTTATTGGGAATCGGGGGAATGGGAAGCTTATTCCTTTATCTTAATATGTGTTGTGTTGTTTCTTGCTTTGTGTTACTACCTCTGTACATTTCTATAGTCTTTGTCAGTTAAATGTTTTATAACTTTGTCTATTGGTGTATTTTTAATCAACGTCTCATAACCTCATTGGACACTCATGATACACTTGATGATAGGCCAGAATTGGAATCATTAATCCAGCAAACACTCACTGAGGTCAAATGGTACCCGTTCCAAGAAAACACACACTCTAGTAGGTAAAATGATAAGAATGCGTGAGTTGTCAATGCAAACTATAGAGAAAACTTAGCTCTGTGGCATGACTTCAGTGAGGAGGGGTGATGTGACCTGTCTCAGATCTGTTTGCAAAAGCAGGAACCTATCTAGGATTGTGGAGTATCACCTCAATCATGAAATGCTGTCCAAAGAATGACTGAGAAGAGGATTTTGCAAGAAGGAGGTCATTGATGTCCTCAAAGCAGTATCTTCTTGTGTGGTGAGAGTAGGGGTGAGGGGGTCACAGTCACTGTATGTTGAGAAGGAGAGGTATTATAATTAGGGAGAGGAGGTTCAAATTTACCCTTCACAAAACTCATCACTATTTTTTCTTAGTTGCTTAACACATTCAACAATAAATTTATCTTTATTGTTGATAGTATTATAGATGTTCCTTCATCTCCCCCTCCTATTAACCCCTTACACCCTTTCCCTGTCCCCTTTCCAGGCCTTCCACACACTATTGTCTGTCCATGGGCCATTAATACACTCATTTGTTTCTAAAGCTTATCAAATACTTTGAACTATTGTATTTCAGTAAGATACAGCTTATATTTTAAATAATTCCTAACACTAAAATTGTGATTAAACCAAAAATTGTAGTTGTATTTTTCAATTGTTATCTCAAAACTCAGTGTTTGGATAAGCAGACATAAATCTTTATAGCCTTAAGCCAAGTCTATTTTTTTTTTTTTTTTTTGGTTCCAAGCCCTATTCAGATTTGTTTCTAGGACCTTGGGAATAAACATTTAATCCATGTCTATTCCCTTGAATAAATGGCAATATAAATATTATGGTAGACTTAGTTCAGATGGGAAATACCAATGCCTGGTATGAGATTATTGTCTTCAGAGTGGTGAACTAGGTGCCTAGGTCTATGTGGTATGCTAAGACTTGTCCACCATGGAGAGGGCTTTCTCCAGCTGAGGAGGACACTGGAAGGCCAGGTTGTATGGCACCTTTCCTTTAATGAGAACAGATGAATTCTTCCTGGAGAGTATTTTTAAAAATTAATATCTGATTCTGTTATACTATATAAAATATTTTAAATGTTTTCCTTCTTTTAATTTTTACTTTTATATTTTATTCACTCCACAATTTTTGTGGTATGTACTGGGCACTGTCTGTGTGCTCAGTGAACAACTATGAAAATCTCTATCAGAGTTGAGCTTATGTTCTAGCAAGGGAGACAAATAATCAATAATATAACAATATTATATTAATAGAATGTAATCATATTATATAATAATAGTATATTAATGTAATTATATTATCCTAATATATAAAAACCCTGGGTTGTAATGACCAGTAATGACCAGAGGCTGACCAACCAGAAATCAGTGCTGGCCTCACCCCCAAGCAAGTTGTAAGGGGCAATCAGGCAGGCAGACAGAGGGGTTAGGGGTGATCAGGTAGACAGACCAGCGGTTAGGGGTGATCCGGTAGGCAGACGGCCCCTCACTGGGTTGGTTCTGCCCCCAAGCAAGTGGATAGGGGCAATCAGGCAGACAGGCAGAATGGTTAGGGGCACACCAGTGGTTAGGAGTGATCATGTAGGCAGGCAAGTGGTTAGGGGAGATCAGGTAGGCAGATGGCCCCTCACCGGGCTGGCTCTGTCCCCAAGCAAGTGATTAGGGGAAATCAGGCAGTCAGGCAGAGTGGTTAGGGGTGATCAGGTAGGCAGACCAGCGGTTAGAGGTGATAAGGTAGGCAGGCCAGCAGTTAGGGGTGATCAGGTAGGTAGGCGAGTGGTTAGGGGTGATCATGTAGGTAGGTGAGTGGTTAGGGGCAATCAGGTAGGCAGATGACCCCTCGCAGGGCTGGCCCCGCCCCCCAGCAAAGAAAGAGGGAGGCCCAGGCCAGCCAAACCATTGCACCCCAGCCTGTCACCTACAGAGTGAGGCCACCTGTGGCAGGGGAGGGGGGGGCAGCACTGCACAGATGGCAAGCAGTGGCAGCGGTGAGGGTGGGGCCAGCTGCCTGCAGCCCAGGGAAGGAAATCCCCGATAGGCCCAGATCTCAGGCCAGGCCTAGGGACCCTACCCGAGGGGTCCTGGATTGTGAGACCGGACTGAGGGACCCTCCCTGAGTGCACGAATTTTTGTGCACCGGGCCTCTAGTCTATATATATAAAAGCCTAGGCAACCAGCTGACTGGCCTACCAGCCAGTAGCTATGACACACACTGATCACCAAGGGGAAGATGCTCAATACAGGAGCTGCCAAGCTGCGGTGACTTGGCAGCTGTGGTTCTCAGGTGACGCACCCAGAACCAGAAAGGAGGGAGCCCAATTCTGGGGTGCATCACCTGAGAACTGCCCTCTCACAATCCGAGACGCCTTTGGGGATGTTGGAGAGCCAGTTTCAGCCCGATCCCCACAGGCCAGGCCAAGGGACCCCACTGGTGCATGAATCTATGCACTGGGCCTTTAGTATAATAATACTAGAGGCCCAGTGCATGAAATTCGTTCATGGGAGGGGGGTGTCCCTCAGCCTACCCTGCACCCTCTCCAATCTGGGACCCCTCGAGGGATGTCCGACTGCCCGTTTAGGATCCGACTGCCTGTTAGGATCGGGCCTAAATGGGCAGTTGGACATCCCTCTCACAATCCAGGACTGCTGGTTCCCAACTGCTTGCCTGCCTGCCTTCCTGATTGCCCCTAACCACTTCTGCCTGCCAGCCTGATAATCCCCTAACCACTCCCCTGCCAGCTTGATTGATGCATAACTGCTCCCCTGCAGGCCTGGTCACCCCTAACTGCCCTCCCCTGCAGGCCTGGGGACCCCTAACTGCCCTCCCCTGCAGGCCTGGTCACCCCCAACTGCTCTCCCCTGCAGGCCTGGGTCCCTCCCAACTGCCCTTCCCTGCAGGACCGGTCACCCCCAACTTTCTCTGCTGGCCTGGTCACCCCTAACTGCCCTCCCCTGCAGGCTTGATTGCCCCAAACTGCCCTCCCTTGCAGGTCTGGCCCCTCCCAACTGCCCTCCCCTGCTGGCCTGATTGTCCACAACTGCCCTCCCTTGCAGGCCTGGTCCCTCCCAACTGCCCTCCCCTGCTGGCCATCTTGTGGTGGCCATCTTGTGTCCACATGGGGGCAGCCATCTTTGACCACATAGGGGCAGCCATCTTGTGTGTTGGAGTGATGGTCAATTTGCATATTACTCGTTTATTAGATAGGATTATATTAATACCATGATATTAATATAATAATATATTAATATGGTATTAATATATATTAATATAGTTATATTAATATATAATTTATTTTAAACATTTATATATAGTGAATAAAAAACAATATAGTCTGCTAGAAGATGATAAGTGCTATCACCTTCTTTGATTATAAATAGATGCACTTTAGCCCTCTTAGGTTTGGTTTGGCTCAATGGATAGAGTGTCGGCCCTTGGACTGAAGGGTTCCAGGTTCTGTTCTGGTCAAGAGCACATGATTAAGCTGAAGGTTCAATCCTGATCCCTGGCCCCGGGTCAGGGTGTGTACAGGAGGGGCAACCAATCGATTTGTCTCTCTCACATTGCTGTTTTCCTCCCTCTCTCTCTCTCTCTCTCCTTCCTTCTACTCTTTCTAAGAATCAATGGAAAAATACCCTTAGGTGAGGATTTAAAATGAAATAAATAAATAAATAGGTGCATTTTATATTTTCCAGATATAACCTTGATTAGAAAGACTATGTTGCCAAACAAAACATGGTATCCTATATAATAATAGAGGAATATGCAAACTAGCCTGGACACCGTAACGTCATGTCCAATTGCAGGAGACTGCGTGCGAGGCAGGATGTTGCTCCGGAGACAGGGCGGAAGTGAGGAGGTGCCCAGAAGAGGTGCCCATCCAGTGCCAGGGAGGGCGGGGATGAGAGCCCATAGCATGCCCCTCACCAGTCCTTTGCCACCCACCTCTCGCACTCAGAGAGCCCCACCGCCCACCTGCTGGGGAGGGAGCACAGCGCACCAGGCAGGAGGCTTCCACACTCTCCTCCAGCGCCATGTTGCTCTGGAGATGGGGTGGAAGCGGGGAGGTGCCCGGAGAAGGTGGGACCAGCCCAAGGCAACTCAAGGGACTGAGGGCGGGGCTTGAAATGGCTAGAGAAGGCCAGAGGGGTTGGGGGCTGGGCCAGGCGTGCTGGAGCTCTGTGTGGAGAGGTTTGGGTGTCAAGGCAGGTTGGCGGGTGGGTGGGTGGGGCCGCATGAGTTTGCATGCTGGGCTTCTAGTCTATAATAATAATAAAAGTGTAATATGCTAATTAGACCGACGTCTTTCTGGACCTCCTTCCAGACATCCTTCCAGAAGAATTTTCGGACGAAGCCAGGGCTGCGAGGGAAGTCCGGGTCTTGGGTGCCTGCTGGTGGTTGGAGGGAAGCCCAGGTCCCGGGTGCCAGAAGGATGCTGGTGCCGGCAGCTGGGGGAAGGAAGGCCTACTCTTGCATGAATTTCATGCATTGGGCCTTTAGTAAAGTTATAAGAGCCAATTTTACAACTATGAGCAATTAAAACCTTTGATGCTCTTCAGTGTTTATATTTACCCCTACAAGCAATTGGTTTTCAAACTCAGTAACTTTCTTCCAAATAAAGTAGCTTACATCTCTATTAGTTTGTATTTTTTAAATCACCAAGTTATTTGCCCAACTTTCTGGTTAACTTGTCTAACTTGTGTTCCATGAGGCCTTTGAACATTGAGGCCTACTGGAAGACTTAGGTGCTTTTGCACATCCACCAAGATACAATTCTTCCTTTTCCTGGCGAGGGATGAGGCAGATGAAGTGCCTTTGCTTTTCCTGGGGTCACGGTGCAACAGAGCCTTCACTCTTCTTTCCCAGGAGAAAATGGTTGCCCATTGCAAAAAGGGAAGGAAAAGGAAATGAGGATAGTTCTATGCAAAGCATATAATCCTTTTTCTTTCTGAAGTCTATATATTCATGCTATTTCAAAATATTTCTATTAGAGACAAAAACCCTGATTCTCAGTGTTCTGGTTGGGAAAACAAATGTATCATTCGCAATCCCTCAATTCAATAAAGCTGAAATGAAATCCCTGGGGACAGATGTATTTCAGGATTCAGAACATTTTTGGCTTTTAGCAAGTTAATACAGTAATTATAGTAGATGTTTGTTTTGCAATGTTCTTCACTCAAAATTTCTAATCTCAGTTCTTGGACTTTAGGGTGACTATTAGTGATTTGTTTACTTACTTGAGGTTTATAATTCCTAAGATGAATCTTTCAGAAACACATTTAACATTTTAATGTTAAACCAAGAGTTTTTAAACCTTCTAAACAAATACTGGAAGAAAATTCAGCATTACCAAAATGTGTAAAACATCAGCATTTTCATATACAGTATATATACTTTAGTTTATCCTAGAAGGCTTAGCTATTTTAGGTGTAACCAGTTGAGTGGGTGAAATTGGAAAACACAAAGATTAATTTAATATCTACTTAGTTTATTAAAGAATACATATATATCGTTTTTGTGCACAATAAGTATTTCCCCCCAATGCAGTTACATGAAATAAAAGTCAAAGTACTCTCAGAGCTTGTATAGTTAAAAAAAGTAAAAACTCATGTATGCAAGCAACTTTTGGGAGTAGTAATACTTTTTTAGATTAGAAGACAAGAGGATATGTTCTCTCACTGATTTAGCATTTGGGCCCTGGGCGTGGACATCATGTTAGGTAATTCTAACTACTGAATGTTTATATTTGCTAATGAATTTTCAGCCTTTAAACTGAGATTTGTCTCTGATCTTCAGAGAAGTTCCCAGGTGTTGATTTATGTAGAAGTAAGTATCTAGCCAAATTTTCAGAAAGTACATTTTATCAGCTCAACCACTGTGTGGCCTATCAAATTGTTTCATCTTAATTCAGGGACAAAAGAGGAATGCTGCTCTGAAGGATGCTAGCATATACTGAATATTTTCTCGTTCTTTGCCAAGTGTACAGTTCATTGTTCGGTCACCTGTATCTGTCAGTTTAACATATTGCAGGCAGTACTCAGCATTCCCATTCTTCTCTAAAACTTACATGGAAGCTTCAAACATTATATGGCTCATTACTTCCCAAAGAAGGTTAAGCCCTTTGCTATCAGACGGGAATCCTTTGCTAATTAGAGCCCTTGCTTTGGCACTGAACGTGTCATGTCTGCGAGCCTCCCGCTGTGATCAGGGGCTCACTGCTAGCTCACATAAGTGTCCAGAACCTGCAGCTTTCTGGGGAGGACTGCCTGCTGTTTCCTACAGGACACTTTTTAGCTCTCTAAAGTTCAAGCTCTTCTTTAACAGGCTCTAAGTAGGATTGGATGTGCTATTCACCAATTCACCGAGAAGAGTTTGCTTAAAACTACCCTGTTTGTCCTCTTCAATTTTAATGTCTACACAAGAATAAGGAAAGCAATACTTTCAAATGTGGGGAAAAGTAACAATTCCCATTCTTTAAAAAATGAATATTTGTTAGTAGTATTTAACTTCATATCAAGTTAAAAAAATCTTGGTTCTTTATGATTTAATAAATAAGGATAACCCAATATTGGTTTAAATTATTAAAATGATATTTTTTCTCTAAATGTTTATTGTCAAAATTATTACATAGGTCTTCCTTTTTCTCCCATAAACCACTTCCGGCCCACTCCCATCTCCCCCTGCCCAGGACCTCACCACCCCATTGTCTGTGTCCATGGGTTATGCAGATATGCATACAAGTTCATTGGTTGATCTCTTCCCACCCACCCTCCCCTGCCCTAAATACAATATTTCCCTTGATTTATCTTTGTTTTGGGAAATACATAATTTATGGTTCCTTTTTCAGTTGATAGAGTCTTACCAGGTGCACAATAGAGAGAGACTGAGTCACAGATGGAAGGATTGAATGGACTGGCAGGACTCATGCCTTTGAATTGTCAAACAGTGCTTGTGGGAGTCAGTCCGGCTTTGGTGTTCCTATTTATAGGAGTGCTCTCTTGTCTTCTGTTTCATCACTGCTTCTTTCTCCCATGTCCAGCTTTCCTTGGTTAGAGTCGGGAGCTGGTGTAAACGATGCAAGTACCTTGGTGTTTGCTTTCATTACGGGTTAACTTCTTGAAGAAAATTCTGTACCATGGATATAGACCATGATCTTGTATTTGGCTAGTTCATTCACAGGTTAATTTTAGACACAAGACTAGCTCTACAAGCTTAGTGCATTCTTCTTTTTGAAAGAAAGTACATTATAAAAGTTTTTAAAAGATTACAGTTCACTTATTCTTGGGGAGAATGCTATGCAAGGTTATTTATATTTCATGATTTAATGAATATACTGAGATTTCATTATACTTATTCTATAAATACATTGACATTAATTTTAGAATTTATATTATCGTTGGTTTTAGTATCCCATCCACTCATATAAAAATTAAGTGAAGGAACAAAGAGCAGATAAAGTTTCAAAGTAAAAAAAGAGTTAAATGTCAGAATTATTGAAGGCCAGAGGAAACAATTTTTTTTTTCTGAAAAAGGATTTTTAGAATGATAACTTCTGAAAAGAAAAGAAAAGAAAAGAAAAATCCAGGAAGCAGAGAAGATTGTTCATAGAAAATTCTAAAATTATGAAAAAAGTAACATACTTTCTTGTTAACTTAAGGATTTTTAAATTTGTAATGTTGGTACTTCTTGAAAGACTGCTGTATTAAAGAGTCAGTGACTATTTTAAATTATAAAATTAACTATAAACCATCAGATGGATGAAAATTATTATTAAACTAGAGCCCGGTGCACAGATTTGTGCACTGGTGGGGCGTGTGGCCTGAGGGGACCTGCTCATTGCGGGAGCAGCTGCTCATCCCAATCAGCTGAGCAGCTGTGGACCTGCCTCTGAGTGGCTGCTTTCACTGTGGGAGCACTGCTTATCCTGGTCAGCCAAGCAGCGCTCCCACTGTGGGACCACACTGACCACTGGGGGGCAGCTCCTGTATTGAGCGTCTGCCCCCTGGTGGTCAGTGTGTGTCATAACGACTGGTCAACTAATCGTTCTGGTCATTCTGCTGTTCGGTTGCTGGGCTTTTATATATATAGACTAGAGGCCCGGTGCATGAAATTTGTGCACGGGGAGGGGGTGTGTGTCCCTCAGCCCAGCCTGCACCCTCTCTAATCTGGGACCCCTTGTGGGGATGTCCGACTGCCCGTTTAGGATTGGGCCTAAATGGGCAGTCGGACATCCCTCTCACAATCCAGGACTGCTGGCTCCCAACTGCTCACCTGCCTGCCTTCCTGATTGCCCCCAACCACTTCTGCCTGCCAGCCTGATTACCCCCTAACCACTCCCCGGCCAGCCTGATTGATGCCTAACTGCTCCCTGCCAACCTGTTTGCCCCTAACTGCCCTCCTCTGTAGGCCTGGTCACCCCTAACTGCCCTCCCCTGCAGGCTTGATTGTCCCCAACTGCCCTCCCCTGCTGGCCTGATTGCCCACAACTGCCCTCCCTTGCAGGCCTGGTCCCTCCCAACTGCCCTCCCCTGCTGGCCATTTTGTGGTGGCCATCTTGTGTCCACATGGGGGCAGCCATCTTTGACTACATGGGGGCAGCCATCTTGTGTATTGGAGTGATGGTCAATTTGCATATTACTCTTTTATTAGATAGGATAGAGGCCTGGTGCCAGGTGGGGGCTGGCTGGTTTGCCCTGAAGGGTGTCCCGGATTAGGGTGGGGATTCCCTTGGGGCGTGGGGCAGCCTGGGTGAGGGGCCTGTGGTGGTTTGCAGGCTGACCACACACCCCGGTGACCCAAGCGGAGGCCCTGGTATCTGGGATTTATTTATCTTCTATAATTGAAACTTTGTAGCCTGCAGTGGAGACCTGGGCCTGCCAGGGTGTGCAGAAGCTTGGCTTCCTCCATTGCTGGGGGCAACTCAAGCCTCCTGCTCTCCAGCTTTGTGGCTGCCACCATTTTTGTTGGGATTTATTTATCTTCTATAATTGAAACTTTGTAGCCTTGAGTGGAGGCCTGGGCCTGCCAGGGTGTGCAGAAAGCTTTGCTTCCTCCATTGCTGGCGAAACCCAAGCCTCCTGCTCACTCTGGCCACAGCCATCTTGGTTGGGTTAATTTGCATACTTGCTCCTGATTGGCTGGTGGGCATGGCTTGTGGGTATACAGGGTGATGGTTAATTTGCATATTACTCTTTTATTAGATAGGATACTTGTTTCTTTGGGAAAATTAGTTTTTTTTTTGGGGGGGCTCAAAGTTTCTATATTTCTCTCTGTAGTATTGAAATTTTAAGTTTTACAAAAAATGTATATTTGATATTTATACACATACATACTTTGGAGTTTTTTTTTTTAAGTATTTTTTTAAAAATTTAAAGTGATGTTCATTTTAGAAATTCCGTAAGAAAAGAAAAGGTCTGAAACCAGTTTGGCTCAGTGGATGGAGCGTTGGCCTGCGGACTGAAGGGTCCCAGGTTTGATTCCGGTTGGGGGCATGTACCTGGGTTGCAGGCACATCCCCAGTGGGGGGCATGCAGGGGGCAGCTGATTGATGTTTCTCTCTCACTGATGTTTCTAACTCTCCATCTCTCTCCCTTTCTCTCTGTAGAAAATCAATAAAATATATTAAAAAGAAGAGAAAAAGGAAAGAAAAGGAAAAAACCCTGCCAGTAATCCAATACCCTGAGGCGACCCATAGATATTGATTAATTTTAGACAGTTGTTTTTCTTCTTTTAATTGAAGTTTCTAGTCAATTTAAATATTAGGATTTTGATGTTTTAAAAATTCTGTTTGTATGAGTTATGCATACATATATTTATTTACTTATATGGGAAAATCTATTCATTTTTAAATTTCTTCATTGATTTTGTGGTGACAAAGCCCATTCTGTGATTTATAATCACTATGTTCCTTTTGAATGTTAGTAATTGGTTTTTAAATTTCTTATTGCTTTTGATTTATTTTAAATTATATAAATAATGCATGAATATATTCTTGGAAAAGTTTCAGACAGTACCTGTGTTAGTTTCCTGTGCCAGTTTCCTACTTAATTTTAATTGTGGCCACCAGTTTTACGTGTCTCTTTCCTGACATTTTCTTTGCATTAATGTATGTATTAGGCTTTTGAATGGGACTTTTCCTGTAGTTCTAGACTAGGGGACAAAACTAAGGACAGCCAGTATCTCATATTCTAAAGGGAGCTGGAGTGCGGCAGTCTCTGTAGGGGTTGTCTGGAATTCCCAACCACATGCAGCCTCTCCTTCTACTATAGGCCCCTCCACTGTGTATAAGGGAATTGTAGGGAGAGAGAGAGGAAGGGAGGAAGGAAGATAGGGAGGAAGAACAGGAGAGAGAGGAGAAAGAGAATGAGAATATTTGGCTTCCAAGTTAATTGTTTGTAAGAATAGTTGGTTGCAGCTGACTGGCTGTTCTACCCCCTGTGCCTATTTGAGCAGGAGAACTGGGAGAGACAGAAGTGGCAGGAGTAGGAGTGTTCTATTTGATTTGGAGTGGCAGAGGTGTGTGAGTGCCCTGAGGGGCAACTCGACTCCATGGCAGGTAGGGCTTAAGCCATCCTGCCGGTGTATCATCAGAGGACAGTCTTCTGGGTGAGGAAAGCTTTGCAACAAGGGTTGGTGAGGTACCCACCTGGCAAACTTACCCTGTACCACGGGGTAGGGAGTGACCCAGAGAGTAAGGGGGCTGGAAATAGGGGAGCTGGGAGAAGGGAGAGATACTCTAGCTCTCCCAAGGTCAGGATCTACCACCTAGTGAAACATCCTCTATCCCCACTGATATTTTTGAAGCTTTATATCAGAATTTAAAATATATTAAGATTAAAATACCACATAATATTTAAAATTTTATATTAAAGTATATATTTAATATATGTAAATATACTAATATTTTAAGTAATAATCAGTTCTTATGCGTATTTAAAAAAATTCTAACAGTTTTAAGCTAC
This sequence comes from Corynorhinus townsendii, assembly GCA_026230045.1. Lineage (NCBI taxonomy): Eukaryota > Metazoa > Chordata > Mammalia > Chiroptera > Vespertilionidae > Corynorhinus > Corynorhinus townsendii. Next base: position 30,240,866 of record JAPDVU010000012.1, read on the forward strand.
ACTTGCCAATTTGTTCTCTCAGATGAATTTATATTCCAAAACAAAATATCCCCGGGTTTTGGCCCCTTCCATATTTGCTCCTCTTATCTGAAGGTGAGAAACTTGGCTCCCATTATTATTACTAGGCCTTTGTTCAGGTCACTTGTTAGTTCATCCCCTGGACGTCAGCAATGCCACTGCTCCCTGTGTGGATGCCTGCTCGCCACGACCATGTTCCAACACCCCAGGCCAGTCACAGTGGCATCCAGCACTGAGGCATCAGTGCTCAGGTAGCACCTCACATCAGGCCCTTCTTCCTTCTGCTCAGGCCCAGACCCTTCCCCTTACATACAGCCCACCCCATGCCTGACTGTCACCCCTTCTCACTGGCTTAGGCTCAGATACTCACACATGCCCAGAATGGAGATACCTCACCACTCCATTTGGAATACCCTCCTCACTCTGCCCGGGCTCTGACACCTCCTGCCAGGGTGCCTGCCCTGTGGATACTCTCCTTCCCCAGCCAGGGCTCTGTCACTGTGCGCTCAGTCCACTCCATCTGTGAATGCTCTCTTCACTCTCTGGGCTCTGACTCCCTATGCTGGGCTCCCATAGTCAATGGACTCCTTCTTCACCCTGCTCTGGCTCTGGTACCTGCTCTGGGTTGTTCCTTCTGGGGGATCCCTGTGTCACCCTACTTGGCTTCTGGCTTCCTGCTCCAGGTTGCCCCATCATATGAATGCCCTCCTCACCTCATTCAGGTACTGACACATGCTAGGCGGCCCCCCTTGGACACCTTTCTCACCGTGCTTTGGTTTTGCACTTAGATGCCTGCCTTATTCTGCCCATACAGTAGTGGTCTGAATTGTTTAGAAAAGAAGAGAAGAAGAAAAAAGAGGAAGGGAAAAGCTGTATTTGGTTTTCATATCTTCCTTTCTCCCAAATATATCTATTAAATGCAGTTAAAAAGCAAATAAGGTAAGGTGCCTGCTTACATTCTGGAAGTGGGGACAGACACGTGAAGATCTGACCTAGAGTGTGCTAACACAGAGCTTTCCCCAGGGTCGGGGGAGGGGGTGGCAGGTTGGAAGGACACCTCCTATCTCAGCAGAGGAGGTAGCCGGAGTAGCATCCACACTAACATTTACATCAGATATTTTAGAAATTTAAGTAAGCATCATATTAAAAGTGTTAGGATTACTAGGAAAACACAAGTAGATTTAATTTATTTAAAAAGCCTTTATTAACAAGAACCGTCTCATTACATGAGCATTTTGGACTGTCTCTGCCTCTCTGTAAAACAAGGAAGTTGGTTTAAAAATGGAATCATGCTGCTTCGAGGGCCTGGAAAGTGCCTGAATATGAATTACTGCAACCACTGAAAAGAATTTAAAATGAAGCCCTAAATATTTTATAATGGGAATGTTTAATTTATGCTTGGAGTAAGCATGGCAAACCTCCGGATAAAAAGGAAAGGGAAACTATTCTTATATATAGAATTCCTTGCTGTTTCTTTATAATTAAAAAAAAAATCAGTGAGGAATGTTATTAAAGAGGGTTTTCTCACCTGTGGTGTCCTTGGGCTTGCTTCCATGACCGAGGCAGTACAGCAAGAGGTCTGACCAGGGGAAGACATCACTCACTGGGCCAGGGACCCATGGCTGGGCATGAGCCTTGGACCTGATGAGGGCTTTCACATGGGACTACGGATTCTACCCCTGGGGAATTTGGGGGATGCACAGTAAGCTCTGTAATTGTCTTTCCCATGTATAAGAATTAGGATGTATACATTTTTTTCCTGAAAGAATACTTATGCATAAAATGGTTCACAAAAATAGAAATTGAACTATAGATTATTTTTCTGGCCTGAGAAAACAGAAATATTTCTGATAATGACATGCAAGGTGGAATGTAGTTGGATTATAGAATGCATTCTGTGTTTTCATTTATTTTCAGAGTACATTGGAATTGGAAGTTCAGTATGGGGTGAAACAGGCAAGTTGGGAGGTGATCTTAGCTATCGGTTGTGGTTGAGGCCCAGTTCTGTTGTTGTTCACAAACACATGATCTTAGGTTATTACTTAGCATCTCTCAATCTCAATTTACTCAGAGTATGATGTAAATAATAATGTTGAGAAAAATTATGTTCTTTCCCCATAGCATATTACACTGCTTGCAGATTACTAGGTTGATGAGCTATAGAGATAATCCGGTTTCTCCACACACATTTCATGTCCAAATGACTATTTTTACGGAAATTACTCAATGTATCCAGTTTTTTGCAATGAGTGATTTTGGAATTAAGATAATTTTACTTAGCTAAAACTAAAAAAATTAAGCTTCCTTCAAATGGACATTTCTTTAAAAACAGAGAAAACCTGCTAGCTTTACCTCCTTGGTACTTAGGAATCACAGAAATAGGGATAATATTTTCATCTCTAATACATTGCCAATCACACAGTGAGAAATAGCTGTGCTGGTTGTTAATGGATTTGCCTGAAAATGATGCTTAAGTTACATAATATTGTCTTTTAACTGCTCTTACAAACAGTGGCAATGCTCCTTCCTTGTATACTCAGATTACTTATGTTATATTACTAAGGTAATGTAAGACAGTGCATGAAAGAGATAACTAGTTGTGAGATACATGGTTTTATTAAATCAACAGTTATAATATTTTCAAAGAAATAGCGAGCCTAATCATCATATTAGGGTTCAGACCACACACTTCTGAGAAAACTATTTGTGATAAGTTAGGGTTTGTTCCTATAGCTGCTGTCTAGATACTGAAAATCTTTTGTTTTGGCAATTTTCTTTTAAAATATTCTAGGTTGCACTGTATCATTTCTGTTTTCATGGCTGCTTTTATAATGTGTTTCTGCTAAAATAGCAAGTGGAAATGCTATCAAACTTTAATAGTGAAAATAAACATACTTTTAAATGTAATTTAATTTTTCCCATCACCATTTATCCCCTCTATGCCCTCTTTCACCTTCCCCCTAACCCCAATCCCGCCATTACCACACTGTTATCTATGTCCATGAGTTCTATCTTTTTTTTTTTCTTTTTTGCTCAGTCTTCTCCCCAGGCATCCCCGTACCAGAGCTGTGTGCCTGCTCTCTTTCTATGAGTCTGTCTCTATTTTGAAAATAAGCACGCTTTTAAATAAAATAAAACCTCTGCAGATTTAGTTGGATTTTTTGAAAACAAATGCCTAATTTTTAAAAATAGAGTTTTTAACTATAAAAGCATGCATTAAAATGCTTTTTCCCTTTGAAATTACTTATTTTCTTTAGTCACAGAACACCAGACCAAATTATGTACTATCTATAAACCTGAGGTAAAAGGTAAAACTAATTTAATATTCTTAAGAAAGCATACCATCCAACACTTTAAGAAAATATAGTAAAACTCTCAGAATGCACAATTTAAAAGGACTGTGTCACTTCAGGATTTAGAAAGTTATCTTTCCTTTATGGAACTCAATAAATAACAAAAGATAGATGACTATAAAACATTATTATTTTTTTTGGTCACAAGTAATTTTATATTTGTGCAGTTTGGAATTAAATGAATGTAATTATGTGATAGACACACAGATACATTAGTACTCATCATTGTTAGTGTTTAGAGAAAGTATTCAGTAAGTATCTGTTGAATGAATGAGTTTTAATGGTAAAATATGTTAATTATTATGATCATATTTCAAGTTTGTTTTGTGAAAATACAATTGATATAAGCTTGATATACCTCTTTTGTTTTTTAAAATTAATTACATCATCTCGATTAACAAAAGACCAGCTCACCTAAGACAATAAATTCACAGTGGCTGCTATGTGATATTAAGTTTCTTTTTCTAACAGTCTATATTGTGTTACACTAATTTGGGTTTTGTGTGTTAGTGTGTGTAGTGTGGATGTTTATAGGCTTTTCCAGGTTAAAAAAACAGTGTTTATAATTATGTTTTTCTTCCTGGAATATAAAAATTTGGTGAATAAAATTTCTTTTAGAAGTATTTTGGAATGGGGAAGTTTGGTTGATAACTTTCTATGGAAAAATGTTAATGATTGATTCTTATGCCTTTTTTTGAAAGTTCTCAAAAGTAGCATTTTTCCCCCAGTTCTTAGGATAAACAAGAGGATTGTAACTGAGGAAATTATTCTGTACATAAGGCCTATGGAATTCCCAGATAATGAGTGATTGTTTGCTTGCCAGATATATATGGCTATTTTCTATCATTTTGAAAAATAATAACAGTTATTTCTCAAGACACCATTTATTTTGTTTGAAATATTTTCCCCCCTAATTTTAACTTTTAGTAGTTGGGTTGATGCTGAGGCACTAATTTTGAAACCAAGTCATGTTATCTTGGTTTCTGCACTTTGTGTTTGAGTTGGTAGGTAGGGGGGATATTGGGTGACCTGGCTTCCTTTAACCATGTTGATTTCATGCCAGAAATCACTCTTTGATTCTTATCCTATCTTGGCCTCAAGACCTCAATTTCTGATTTAATCGCATGCCTGACACTTGGGCATTCTTAGTCTATCTTAACTTAATTAACTTGGTTAGTTGTTCAGTAATAAGGGCCCCAAACTCCTCCCTAATATCTAGAAACAAGCTTCTTTAATTTACCTTGTTATTTGGCCAAAATGAGTTTTCAAACTGCCCCTGTAGCAATTTTTTCATATTGGCTTTTTTTTTTTCTTTTCTCACAATAGTCCTTCAAAATGTTGACTGATGTGTAGAAAATTTCATATATAACTAGCAAATTGTTTTCCAAATGTTGTTCTGTACAGGCTCCGGAGAAGAAAGTTCCTGGGTCATAAATGTGTGAAAAACACTATATAATTTTCCTCTTCTCTTAAAGATTCATGGTACTCATTTGTTTCACAATGAAAGCATTTGATAAACTTTTAGCATAGCACTAAGTTTATGAGAGACCAAGCTTTGGCTCTTATTGACAAGCTTTGAAGCCATTTTTTTTCTGTGCCCACGAACTTTGAAACTATTGGAAGTCTTCTTCTTTAGGAGTAGACCTGAAGCTTCAGCAATGTTCATGTTTGAAGTTTGTGGTCCACTAAACTGATACTCTTGGCAAATTTCTTTCCCTCTGGAGAAAATTGGATGAGGGATGGTGGAATACATTGGGTGAGTGAATTATAAGAGGCTGGTTAAATAAATGAGATAGATGGCTTGCTTTTTTTCACTTTGATTAGTGAGTAGCTCTGGTGCCATTTCTCTAAATAAAAGCCTAGGCAAGCTTCCTTGGTCAAAGTCAGTGGCAGGTGGCAGAGATGTGAAGGAGCAGCTATGTTATCTGAGAGTCTATTTGCTGAGCAGGCCTCGTGCTTGGTGAGCAGGGACTACAGGGGTGGTTACATGGGTATGGGCTGAGGAGTGTGAAATTGTGATGAACGTTGATAAGCAAGACTTTATAGGGCTGGCATGACATTTTCATACTATCATTTAGTGCATTTATTTTACTATGGTGACTTCATCTTATACCTGTTACTTATAGTGGAGTTGATTTTATTTGGACCTTTGGTATAACAGAAATTTCTTAGTAAATCTAAACTCCTGGGGTAATTGAAAAAAAAAATTTCAATTATGCTACAATGAAATAGTACAGTTTTGCCAAGTTGTTTGATCTTAGAATTCTTTGAGTGCTTAATACCTATTATTACCCACAGAACCAGTGTACTATCAAGCATGCTTTGAGAACTGTTATATTAAAAGTATCTAAATATACCTGGGACTCATTTTGTGATTTAGCTAAAATATAGGAGATATGTTTTCAACTGAACATTGTTTTTAAAAATCATATATATTTGCTTATTTTTGACACCTGATTAGAAATTCATGAGATCAGTAAGTAATATATTTAATTCATAGTCATTGAATTACTTTGCTACTGTTGCTCTAAAAAATTATCACAGATTTAGTAGTTAAAACAACACAAAATTATTTTATCAATTCTGTAGGTCAGAAATCCAAAAATCAAGGTGTCAGCAGGGCTCCATTCCCTTTAGAAGTTCTGGGGAAGAATCCATTTCCTTGATTTTTTTTTTTTTTTAGCTTCTAGATGTCACCTGCATTTATTGGCTCATGTCCCCTTCCTATATCACTCCAATCTCTGCATCTGTCATCGTCCTTCTCCTCTCAGATGCTGACCCTTTTACCTGTCTCTTAAAAGGACTCTTATGATTATACTAGAGGCCTGGTGCACAAATTTGTGCACTAGTGGGATCCCTCGGCCTGGCCTGCAGGATCGGGCTGAAACCAGCTCTCCAACATCCCCCAAAGGGTCCTGGATTGTGAGAAGGTGCAGGCCAGGCTGAGGGACCCCACTGGTGCACGACTGGGGTCGGGGGAGGGATGTGGGATGTTGGCAAGCTGGGGAGGGACCACGGGAGGGCTCCAGGGCATGTCCAGCTCATCTCTCTCAGTCCCAATCAGCCAGACCCCAGCAGCAAGCTAACCTACTGGTTGGAGCGTCTGCTCTCTGGTGGTCAGTGCACATAATAGTGACTGGTCAACCAGTTGACTATCTGCCCCTTGTGGTCAGTGCACATCATAACAAGTGGTTGAGCAGCCTTAGCACATCATTAGCATATTATGCTTTGATTGGTTGAACAGCCAACGGGTTGACTAGACACTTAGCACATTAGGCTTTTATTATATAGGATTGAGCCAATCCAGATAATCCAGAATAATTTCACCATCTCAAAGTTCTTTTTCTTTTTTTAAATAAATCTTTATTGTTCAGATTATTACAATTGTTTCTCCTTTTTCCCCCCATAGCTCTCCTCCACCTGGTTCCCACTCCACCCTCTGCCCTTACCTCTCCCCCACTGTCCTCATCCATAGGTGTATGATTTTTGTCCAGTCTCTTCCCATACCCCCCAAACCCCTTCCCCCCTGAGAATTATCAATCCACTCCCATTCTATGCCCCAATTCTATTATATTCACCAGTTTATTCTGTTCATCAGATTTTTAATTCACTTAATTTTTAGATTCACTTGTTGATAGATATGTATTTGTTGTTCATAATTTTTATCTTTACTTTTTTCTTCTTAAAGAATACCTTTCAGCATTTCATATAATACTGGTTTGGCGGTGATGAACTCCTTTAGCTTTTTCTTATCTGTGAAGCTCTTTATCTGACCTTCAATTCTGAATGATAACTTTGCTGGGTAGAGTAATCTTGGTTGTAGGTTCTTGCTATTCATCACTTTGAATATTTCTTGCCACTCCCATCTGGCCTGCATAGCTTCTATTGAGAAATCAGCTGACAATCATATTAGTACTCCCTTGTAGGTAATTAACTGTTTTTCTCTTGCTGCTTTTAATATTCTCTCTTTGTCTTTTGCCCTTGGCATTTTAATTATGATGTGTCTTGGTGTGGTCCTCTTTGGATTCCTTTTGTTTGGCGTTCTGTGCACTTTGTGGACTTGTAAGTCTATTTCTTTCACCAGGTGGGGAAAGTTTTCAGTCATTATTTCTTCAAATAGGTTTTCAATATCTTTGCTCTCTCCCTTCTTCTGGCACCCCCATAATTCTGATGTTGGTATGCTTGAAGTTGTCCCAGAGGCTTCTTACAGTATCTTCAAATTTTTGGATTCTTTTTTCTTTTTGCTTTCCCGGTTGAGTGTTTTTTGTATTTCAAATCTTTGACTTGATTCTTGCGTTCCTCTAGTCTGCTGTTGGGTCTCTGTATAATATTTTTTATTTCAGTCAGTTTATGTTTAATTTCTAGTTGGTCCTTTATCATATCCTTGAGGGTCTCATTAAATTTATTGGCCTTTTCTAGGAAATTCTTGAAAAACCTTATAACCGTGGTTTTGAACTCTATATCCAGTCATTTGTTTTCCTCCATTTCTTTCATTTGTGATCTGTTTCTTTGTCTCCGCATTTTCGCTGCTTCCCTGAGTTGGTAGGGTAGTTTTGTGTTCTAGGTGCCCTATGTGGTCCAGTGTGTCGGCCTCCCAGTTACCTGAGGTGGACACTCTTGGTGCATCCCTTTGTGGCCTGTGTGTACAGCCTTGTTGTAGTTAAGTCTTAATTGTTGTTGGTGTCGCTGGGAGGAATTGACCTTCAGGCCAATTGGCTGTGAGGACCCGCTATGTCTATAATGGAAGAACTGCTGCGCTGGAGACACACTTAGGGGGCAGGACTTGCTTCAGAAGGGCTTTGGTGCTCACTGAGTCTGCCTCTTGAATGTGTCACTTATGGATGTGAGTAGTTGAAATCTGGTGTCGTCTCACACTGATCACTAGATACACTAGCTTCTGGATCTCCAATGGGGTGCAGGTCAGCTACTGTCTGAGGCCACCAAGCAGGAGCTACATTGAGAACTACTGTTTTCTCCTCTTTGCTTGGGGTTTGGAGGTTTTGGAGCTGTCTGACCAGAGCTGCAGTTTGTTAGGTTAAGCTGTGATAGGGCAGGCCACTTATATGCAAAAGCTGCTGTGTGGAGCTTGGGTGGGTTTGTAGATTGTGCAGGGCAGGGTCTCAGGGAGTCACTAGGCTAGGGCGTGGCAAACAGCGATGGCTGTCAGTTTCTAAGTCCCAGTGTCCCGTGCCCCATCGCAGTAAACAATAATTGCTGGGCGCACCTCTGCGAGAAAGTCACCCTCCCTTTCCAACCCGATGGCAGACAGTCCAGCTTCTCCCCATAGGAGTTTGGGTCCCCAGCAACTGTATTTCAGAGTAATCGGGATCTTGTCTCCCTTCAGGTTGAAAAAAGCAGTGTTCCCAGTCACCTGCCGCCAGCCTGATTCATGCACCTCTGTACCTCAGCTTTTTATTGCTTGTGCACATCTCAGTGCTCTTTTCTCTTTCCTTCTAGTTGTAGAACTTCCACTCAGCCAGCTTTCCCATGGTTCTGGGTGATAGACGTTTTGTCTTTTAGTTGTAGTTTTGAAATTGTTGTATGAGGCAGCAGTTTAGGTATTTACCTATGCCGCCATCTTGGTTTCTCTCTAAAAGTTCTTAATTACATCTACAAAGTTCCTTTTGCTATGTAAGGTAACATTCACAGGTTTCCAGGATTAGGATGTGAACATTTTATGAGGGCCATTATTCTGTCTACCACAGACATATAGCCCCATGAAATATAAAACTATTAGTCTCTAATCTATGGCATCTTATAGTAAATTAATTTGATCATTGGAAATCAAACAATATTTCTTACAGATTTTTTTAAGGAGTATCAACTGCTAAAACTTACACAGGGGAATATTATTTAGAATATGTTTATTAGAAGTTCTCTCTTTGTCTTAACTAGGAATGTTTATTTTTGCTGATGTCATGACTTCTTCCACCTAAATATAACAGTAGAAATCTCTGAAATATATGAAAATTGTCCTCTATAGCCTAAATAACAGTCTTCCTTTTTACAGGAAAGTTGTTATAAACCCTAGCAGGAAGAATGTATTAGATAACAATAAGTTTGCTTGAGCAAATTATTGTTGTTATTTTTATAGATAGTAAGTAACATAATTGACCTCTTTGTACTGACTGCTAGGATGCTTAGAGCAAGTTTGTGACCCACATTTAGCATTAATTATCTTTATTTTTTTCTTATAATTGCTTTTATTTTTCTCCTGGTTTCCTCATTTATGTTTTCCTTCCATCTCAATGGACTATATATATCTTTATGCCTTGCCTCAAATCTTTTTTGGAAGTAAGCCATGTATACATAAATAAGAAAACATTTCCTGTTAGTACTTTGCAGTAGGGTTTTCTGAGGAAGCATATAGAACCTTTATCCTTGCAAGTTTTTAAATTTAGTTAGAATGCCATCAGGATACTTTGGATTGGAATTCAGTTTAGAGAAAATTTAAACATCCATTGACATTTCCCTTGATTCCTCTTACTCTCAAGAATAGTGGAAATATGCAAAAAATTATTTTGCTATTGGGTTATATTTTAAAAGAATAGAAGAACTTTTGCAGGATCACTGAAGTCAAATGTCTCCCATTTGACTCAAAATATCTATTTTCACTCCTCGAGTGAGAGCACCCAAATGAAGAAATTCCAATTTCTTCTGAAAAGACTTCACAAATATGAAAAAGTGGCAGAAAGGGGGTTCTGATGGTAGGTGGCAATTCATTTTCAATTTATTTTTGATACATTATAATAAATACTATAATACCCAAAAGTTCTCTCTTCTTTACAATTTTTATCTGTGGTGCTAAAGAGTCCAAAACTGCCCTGAGGAAGGAAGCATATCATTTCCCTTCTCTTCCTCTGAATTTTCTGTTTAAATCCTGCTGTTGCCAAGTTTGAGTGGAAAATCATTCCATTGCCATTTGGCAGTGTACATGACTCTTGGCCAAAAAGAACTATTTAAGCAACTTTGAAATCTGCTTAGATTTTAGAGCTGTGTGTGTGTGGGGTAGCCCCAGTGCTCCTGGAAAACACGAAGAGGGCTGCCACTCTCCCTGACATGCTCTCAAATATGACATAATTCCATGTCATGGGTACCAGCAAAACAGAAGAGCCCACAGGAGAGTCTTAGCTCCATCTTCTGAGCTTTCTGCCATGAATCTGAGGGGGGCTATTACTACTGTTAATAGTGCACATTAATGGAGCAGTAACTCTAGAGCTAGGAATTGTGATAAGCCTTTAAGGGCATTTTTCATTTAATCCTCACCATGGTCCCCGAAAGGAGTTGCTGTTATTACCCCCACTTTATGGCTGAAGAAGCTGTGACTTAAGAAGTTAAGTCACTTGCCCAGAATCACATGGTTTGTCAGAATTGTGATGGAAAACATTTGTATGTTTGATTTTAAAGCCCACAGTGTTAACCTTTATGCTGTGATCCCCATAGTTAAGTTTGTGTGTATACAGGGAGCCAGACTATATTGTTGCTAAGAATGACCTTTATATTTAAAAATTATTTTGATATAAGAATAATATGTAGAACTGAACTCTTTAAATTTAGAAAAAAATATCATTTAGTATTGTTTTTCTTTTTGCTATCAACTAGAAATTCCCTTTGCATTCTGAAAGGAAATATAACTCTAATATTACCTTGAGATTTATGTGGTATTGAGTCATAGCATTAGGGGGAAAAGAATAACTTTAAATCATTTTGATGGGAAGCAGCATAACGGGCAGATGTAATGATGCTAGGAGTGAGGAAATGAATCTTATATTCTGGTTCAAGTTTGACTCATATTATGCTTTTGGAGAGCAACTCAGCATTTTAATAGTTTTGATATCTTTTCCTTAAAATGAAGATATACATATATATAACTATATAATTTATGGTAGAAGATTTGAATTGTCTTTCTAAAGTAGGTTGGTCAGCAACTAGATTCTAGGTTGATAACATCTAACCCATATGTGGCGCTCAAGCTGAATTTGTCTATGAATAGGGGAAAAGATCATTCCTTCTCAGAAAGGGAGGAGGGAAGCCCAAGCCCACAGATATGATCCATAAGTCCTTAGTTTGCACCTCCTTCCTGTTGAGTGGGCCCTCATTCTGACTTGAGAGCCCAGCTTTGGGTTTGGTTTCCATTTTGGCTCTTTTTCCAGCTCACTCAGTCAACTTGTGTATATGCTTAGATTGTGTTTGCTACACTTCTTACCCTTGCCCAACTCTCTGATTTTGGATGTTGCCTTTGACCCTCTCTCATGGGATTAAAAGCACATGCCATTGCAAGTGCATGTCCAGCATTCCAGCTCTTGTTGCAGTGAGCTAGGTGCTTGTCTGAGAGAGTCAAGTGCTAGATGGCTAAAAAGTACTATAAAGGAAAAGGTTTTAAAATATTATTTAATATTCAAAATCTCTATACTTAATCACAAAAAGGTACTACTTTTTAAAAGAATTTTTGAGCTTGCTATGCTTACTTACTCATTTTCTCCTTTCTTCCTATTTCCTCCCTCTTTTCTCCCCTGCCCTTCCCTCCCCTGCCCTGCCCTCCTCTCGCTTGCCCTCCCCTCCCCTCCCTCCCTTACTCTCCCTCCCCTCTTCTATCCTTCCCTTCCCATCAGTCACAAAGACTTGATCATTCTACCTTAAATATTTTCTAGAATATGTACATTCTTTTATCCCCATTGATACCAGTTTAGGCTAGAGAGCTGCTATTTCTCTCCCAGTTTATGCCAAAAATACTCCAATTGGTCTCTGTCTTAAGGTTTTCCAGTTTCAATCAATTTTCTATAGAGTAAAATGAAAATTAGACTGGGTCATCCTTCTTAAAACCCATTAGTGGCTCCCATTTCCCTTAAGGCTGAAGTCCAAACTCCTTGGCATTCATTACAAACATCTGTTCCATCTCTCACTCATCTTTTGCTACCCCTTCCCCATTTTATACTCTAAGTTACAGCCTTCAATAATATACTATGTAATTATTGAATTGAATTGAAAATGCATGGATAGGCTTACAGATCTACCTAAAACAGTTTCCAAAATGACTTGTGTTTGTTCATGCCTCTGTGTGTTTCATCAGAACTGATCCATGGAGGCTGATTTGGTATGGCTGTGATCGTTCTATGTTCCAGTTTCTTTATGTATCCCAAACTTTTCTGCATACTTTTGATTCATGGATTGCAATGGAGTGAACATAATTTGCTGGAATCATAGCAAACTGATGAAGCTCTGACAGGGAAGAAAATCCTCCAAAGTCAGATTAAGGCCTTCATCAAGCATGTCAAACTCATGGCCCGCAGGCCGCATGCCTCATTTATTTGACCCATGTTTGAGTTTGACATGCTTGGCCTTCATTATCCTGCATGACGATGATTACAGTGGTTTCCTAACTGGTATTTCTCCTTTGGTCTTCTCCAGTCTATCCTACAGTCTGTTGGCAAAACCATTAAAAAAGTACAGGTCCTTATTTAAAACTATTTGATGGCTAACCTTGATCCTGAGGATGAAGTGCAAATGTTTTTATTGTGGCTGAGTCACTCCTTGGTCTGGTCCCTGCTTCTTTATCTCATTATATACTCTTACTCCTTTATTCAGCTATCCCAGGTGCTTGCACTTCCCCTTAAAAGACGTGTGTGTGTGTGTGTGTGTGTGTGTGTCTGTCTGTCTATGTTTGTTCCACTTATTTGATCCTCTTTTTCTTATTACTATTTTTTCTTTATGCTTGTTCCAACTTTCATATAGAGCTTGAATGACTTAGATGTATGTCTGAGGCATAAGAACTATGTAATCACCTGGTTTTTGAAAGACTGACTGATTTACTAAATTAATGAATGAAAAGATAAACGTGTAGATTCCATTCCCTTTTGGAGACCAAAACCAAAACTAAAACCAAAACCAAAACCCTATCCTCATGCTTATTCTTTGCCCTCACCCAATTTTTTTTCATTCAATGACAACTTCTCAAAAGAATGATCTATACTCCAATGTGTGTATTTATTTACTATTATTCCTTAACCCTTTACAATATGGCTTTTGTCCTCATAGTTTTACTGGTATTATTACTTAGCATATGCATGTATCCCTTTTGCCATATTCAGTAACTTTTTTTTTTATTTTTTTAAATAAATGGACAGGTTTAATGATGCATTGTTCTTCACACAGATGCCTGTAGAGTCTTTAACTAAAATCCAGGAATATGCAAGTAGGCAACATAGACCATGTAGCCAAATCTAAAATAAACTGGCTTCTTATAACTACCCTGTAAACATCAGAGCTCTTCTTCTGTCCAAAATGAACATAATCTCACATGAAAACAGTTAATGTAGGGCCAAAAGTTTTGTGGCCAAAAGTAAAAACCAAAAGAAAAATAGCATTTTGGTGGTTAGTTGGTAAAAGCAGGGAATCTGGAGCCCTTTGCTGTGCTGCTTTGCTCTTCTTACTCTTGCTCTTTTTGTCCCTCTTCTTCAACCCATCCATGTTTGCTCTCCATAGGTTTGAATAAGGCAACTGAAACATATTCACTTCTTTGGAGCTCACCACTGTGCTAATCTTCTTTTTCCCATCAGTAGCTCTTAACAAACATTTATTGTCTGAGAGCTCAAAGACCTCCACTGCACCTTTCCTTGGAATGGGTTTAGTTCGGCCATCATACTTCTTCAGGGTGATGAACACACTGCCTGATAGCCGGCACTTCTGGAAGAGCCTGGTCAGCTCCGGCAGGAACTGCTCACTCTCCAGCAGAACCATCCCGGCTCTGCTGTACCCACTCAGGCCACATCAGTGACTTTATCTTTTATATTCTCCCTACCTTCTCTTTTTTTGCATATTCTACCACCATTTCAAACTCAGCATGTCTAAAACTAAATATTCCAATATTACTTCACATCAATTCTCCACCTATGAACTTCTTTCTACCAGTTCTAGAACTAGTCACTCAGATTCTTGATGTTATCATCCCTCTCCTTACCATTGAACTATTTGATTACTTCTTTTATATTATTTCCTTCCATTTTACTCCATTTGTAGTTACTATACTAGATCACAATTTTATCATTTCATTGATACATGCTTACAATAAACTTCTACTTGTCTAATAGAAATGTAATGTGATCACATATATAATTTTAAATTGTCTAGGAGCAACATTTAAAGATGAAATTCATTTATATATTTTATTTATTCCAATATATCCAAAATATTAGCATTTCAAGATGTAATTAACAAAAATTATTAATGTGATATTTGATATATATTCTTTCTAGTCTTTGAAATCTAATTTGTATTTTACACTTGGGGCACATCTCAGTTCAGACTAGCACATTTCCAGTGCTCAATAGCTACATATAGCTAGTGGCTAGTTATTGGACAGCGCAAAGCCTAGCTGATTTCCTTGACTCCAAATTTTTACTCTTTTCAACGGAATCTGCATCCCACTGTCAAAGCAATTACCATTCAGCACAATTATCATTGCAAATACGAAGAAGAAAATATTCTCTGGCTACTTTCATTTGGGTTCAATGGATAGACCTGACTTCTTTGTCTGATTTGATTCAAGGACCTCCATAAATTCCTTTCATGCATCCCACATTATTTTCACCATATCTACTATTATTTCAACTTATTCAACATTATTTTCACCAGACTCCACAGTATACCAGTTGTTCCAGTTATATTGGTCTTTTCACTATTCTATGTGATGGGCCTGACTCATTCCTGCCTTTACTCACATGATTCATGTTACTTGGCTGGTTTCCACTCTTCTTAGCTCTCAATTCCCAGATCAAATTATTCTTTCTTTGTAAAGCCTTTCCTGACTGATACAGCCAGAGGGGTAAGTGCTGCTGTGAGGATGTGAACATATCAATAAATTGTGTAATTAATCATATAATTGAAGTATAGTTTGTCATGCTTTTTTGTGTGTCATGCTTTCTTAATAAAATTATGAAGGAAGTGATCTTTATTATGGATTTAATTTTGGTAATGATATAATTATAATTAACTTTTAGCATTTTTAAATTACAATTTACATTCAATATTACTTTGTATTGGTTTCAGGTGTACAGCATAGCGGTTTAATAATCATATACTTTAAAAAGTGGTCCTCTTGCTATTTCAGATACATACACATATGGTACTGTAAATAGTTATTACAATATTATTCATTATATTCCCTATGCTGTACTTTACATCCTCGTGACTATTTTGTGACTACAAATCTGTACTTCTTAATTCCTTCACCTTATATTTTAAATTATTATGAGCTAACACTGATTGCTATTTAGTTACTAAACATTATGCTAAGTGAATTATATGCATTATCTCATTTAATTCTCACAAAAATATGGGAGACTTTCTATCACCCTGTTTTGTAGACAATACATTTGAATTCCATAACGATTGTATAGGACAACAATTTTCAACCTTTTTAAAAATTTCTTTATTGATTAAGGTATTATATATGTGTCCTTATTCCCCCATTAACCCCCATCTCCCATTAATGCCCTCACTGCCCTGTTCTCTGGGTCCATTGATTAGGCTTACATGCATGCATATAAGTCCTTTGGTTGATCTCTCCCCCTTACCTCCACCCTCCCCTACCTTCCCTGAGGTTTGACGTTCTGGTAGATATTTCTGTGTCTCTGGATCTATTTTTGTTCATCAGTTTATGTTGTTCATTATATTCCACAAATGAGTGAGATCATGTCATATTTCTCTTTCTCAGCCTGGCTTCTTTCATTTAGCATAATGCTCTCCATCTCCATCCATGTTGTTGCAAATGGTAAGAACTCCTTCTTTATTACCTCAGCATAGTATTCCATTGTGTAGATGTACCACAGGTTTTTAATCCACTCATCTGCTGATGGGCACTTAGGCTGTTTCCAAATGTTAGGTATGGTGAATTGTGCTGTTATGAACATAGGGGTGCATATATCCTTTCTGATTCGTGTTTCTCGTTTCCTGGGATATATTCCTAGAAGTGGGATCACTGGGTCCAATGGGAGTTCCATTTTTAGTTTTTTGAGGAAACTCCATACTGTTCTCCACAGTGGTTGCACCAGTCTGCATTCCCACCAGCAGTGCACGAGGGTTCCTTTTTCTCCACATCCTCTCCAGCACTTGTCCTTTGTTGATTTGTTGATAATAGCCATTCTGACAGGTGTGAGATGGTACCGCATTGTTTTGATTTGCATCTCTCTGATGATTAGTGACTTTGAGCAGGTTTTCATATGTCTCTTGGCCTTCCTTCTGTCTTCTTTCGAAAAGTGTCTATTTAGATCAGTTGCCCATTTTTTGATTGGGTTGTTTATCATCTTTTTGTTAAACTGCATGAGTTCCCTGTAAATGTTGGAGATTAAACCCTTATCGTTGATATCATTGGCAAATATGTTCTCCCATGCATTGGGCTTTCTTGTAGTTTTATTGATGGTCTCCTTTGCTGTGAAAAAGCTTTTTATTTTCATGTAGTCCCATTTGTTTATTTTCTCTTTAGTTTCCATTGCCCTAGGAGCAGTATTAGTGAAGAAATTGCTTCGGCATATGTCAGAGATTTTTCTGCCTGTGATTCCTCTAGTATTTTTATGGGTTCTCGTCATATGTTTAAGTCCTTGATCCATTTTGAGTTTATTTTTGTGTATGGTATAAGTTGGTTTTCTAGTTTCATTTTTTTTGCATGTATCTGTCCATTTTTCCCAACACCATTTATTGAAGAGACTGTCTTGACTCCATTGTATGTTCCTGCCTCCTTTGTCAATATTAATTGAGCGTAGTGATTTGGGTCGATTTCTGGGTTCTCTATTCTATTCCATTGATATATGTCTGTTCTTGTGCCAGAACCAGGCTGTTTTGAGAACAGTGGCTTTGTAATACAGCTTGAAATCTGGTATTGAGATCCCACCTACTTTGTTCTTCTTTCTCAGGATTGCTGTGGCTATTTGGGGTCTTTTTTTTAATCCCAGATGAATTTTTGAAGAGTTCTTTCTAGGTCTGTGAAATATGCCATAGGTATTTTAATGGGGAGTGCATTGAATCTATAGATTTCTTTGGGTAGTATGGACATTTTAATGATGTTGATTCTACCAATCCATGAACATGGTATGTTCTTCCATCTGTTTACATCTTCCTCTCTTTTTTCAGTCTCCTGTAGTTTTCCACGTATAGGTCTTTTACCTCCTTAGTTAAGTCTATTTGTAGGTATCTTAATTTTTTTGGTGTGATGGTAAATGGGATTGCTTTTTTAGTCTCTCTGTCTGTAAGGTCACTATTGGTGTATAGAAATGCCATAGGTTTCTTGGTGTTAATTTTGTATCCTGCTACATTGCTGAATTCATTTATTAAGTCTATTAGTTTTTTGATGGAGTCTTTCAAGTTTTTTATGTACAGTATCATGTCATCTGCAAATAAGGACAGCTTTACTTCTTTTTTTCCAGTTTGGATGCCTTTTATTTTTTCTTCTTGTCTAATTGCAATGGCTAATACTTCCAGTACTATGTCAAACAGGAGTGGTGAGAGTGGGCATCCCTGTCTTGTTCCTGTTCTTAGGGGAAATGGCTTTAGTTTTTGCACATTGAGTGTGATGTTGACTGTGGGTTTATCATATATGGCTTTTATTATGTTGAGGTATGGTCCTTCTATTCCCACCTTGTTGAGAGTTTTTATCAAGAAAGGGTGTTGGATTTTGTCAAATGCTTTTTCTGCATCAATTGATATGACTATGTGATTTTTATCTCTCTATTTGTTTATGTGATATATCACGTTAATTGATTTGTGGATATTGTACCATCCTTGCATTCCTGGAATAAATCCTATTTGATCATGGTGTATGATCTTTCTGATGTACTGCTGGGTCTGATTTGCCAGAATTTTGTTGAGGATTTTGGCACCTATGTTCCTGAGGGATATTGGACTATAATTCTCTTTCATTGTGTTGTGTTTATCTGGTTTTGGTATTAGGGTGATGCTGGCTTCATAGAATGAGCTTGAAAGTGTTCCTTCTTCTTGAATTTTTTGGAATAGTCTGAGGAGGATAGGTTTTGGTTCTTCCTTGAATGTTTGGTAAAACTCCCCTGTGAAGCCATCTGGGCTTTTGTTTGCTGGAAACTTTTTGATGACCGCTTCAATTTCTTCCATAGTTATTGGCCTATTGAGATGTTTAGATTCTTCCTGATTGAGTTTTAGAAGGTTATATTTTTCTAGGAATATGTCCATTTCCCCCAGGTTTCCAGTTTGTTGGAATAGAGTTGTTCGTAGTATTTTTTAACAATCCTTTGTATTTCTGTGGGATCTGTTGTTATTTCACCTCTTTCATTTCTGATTTTGTTTATTTGGGTCCTCTCTCTTTGCTTCTTGGTGAGCCTGGCTAGAGGTTCCTCAATCTTGTTTATCCTTTCAAAGAACCAGCTCTTGGTTTTGTTGATATTTTGTATTGTTTTTTTCCTCTCAATGTCATTTATCTTCACTCTAATCTTTATTATTTCCTTCCTTCTGCTTACACTGGGCTTTTCTTGTTGCTCTCTTTCTAACTGTTTGAGTTGTAGGGTTAGGTAATTTATTATCATTGTTTCTTTTTTTTTTGCAGTAGGCTTGTAGAGCTATGAACATCCCTCTCAAGACTGCTTTCTCTATGTCCCATAGATTTTTGGATTGTTGTGTTTTCATTGTCATTTGTTGCCATGATGTTTTTTATTTCTTCCTTGTTATCTCTGGTAACACAGTCTTTGTTTAATTGCATGCTGTTTAGTTTCCATGTGTGATTTTTTTGGATTGTTTTTATTGTAGTTGATTTCTAGTTTTATGCCACTGTGATCTAAGAAGATGCTTGATATGATTTCCTTCTTCTTGAATTTGAAGAGACTTTGCCTATGACCCAAAATATGGTCTATCTTTGAAAATGACTCATGTGCACTTGAGAAGAATGTATATTCTGTGGCTTTGGGCTTAAATGTTCTGAAGATGTCAATTAATTCCATCTGGTCTAGTGAGTCATTTAGGATTGATGTTTCTTTGCTGATTTTTTGTTTAGAGGATTTGTTCAATGGTGATAGTGGGGTATTAAAGTCTCCTACTATGATTGCATTACTGTTAATCTCTCCTTTGATATCCTCCAGGAGTTTTTTTTTTTAATGTATTTGGGTGCTCCTGTATTGGGTGGGTATATATTTACCAGAGTTATTTCTTCTTGTTGGGTTGCTCCCTTTAGTATTATGAAGTGGCCTTCCTTATCTATTGTTATGTCCTTCATTTTGAGATCTAATTTGTCAGGTATAAGCATTGCTACCCCAGCTTTTTTTTTCATTTCCATTTGCCTGGAAAACCTTTTTCCATCCCTTCACCCTCAGTCTGTGTGCATCTTTTTTTCTGAGGTGGGTTTCTTGTAGACAGCAGATATATGGCTCGTGTTTTCTAATCCAATCCATTACCCTATGTCTTTTGATTGGGGCATTTAATCCATTTACATTTAAAGTTATTATTGATAGGTACTTATTTGTCGCCATTTTCATTCTTTACCCCAGTGTTCCTTCTTTTCTTCCTATTTCTTTGTTTTAAAGCAGACCCTTTAGCATTTCTTGCATTGCTGGTTTGGTTATAATAAATTCCCTTAGTCCTTTTTTGTCTGTGAAGCTCCTGATTTCACCTTCAATTTTGATTGATAGCCTTGCTGGGTACAGTATTCTAGGATTCAGACCCTTCCTTTGCATGACTTTGTATATTTCATTCCATTCCCTTCTGGCCTGATGAGTTTCTGTTGAGAAATCAGTTGCTAGTCTGTTGACGGTTCCTTTGTAGGTAATTTTCTGTCTCTCTCTGGCTGCTTTTAACATTCTTACTTTGTCATCGGTGTTTGCCAGTTTAATTTTAATGTGCATTGGTGTCGGTGTTTTGGGGTTTATTTTGCTTGGGACTCTGTGAGCTTCTTGGATTTGTGTGGGTTTTTTCTTCCCTATATCAGGGAAGTTTTCCATCATTATTTCTTCAAACAGTTTTTCTGTTCCTTGCTCAGTTTCCTCTCCTTCTGGAACCCCTATTATGCAGATGTTGTTTTGTTTCGTGTTGTCCCAAAGTTCCCTTAGGCTCTCCTGCTTTTTAATATTTTTTTCTGGAAGCTGCTCTACTTGGGTATTTTTTCCTACCTTGTCTTCTAGCTCACTGATGTGGTCCTCTGCTTCTTCTAGTCTACTCTTGATGCTTTTTATTGAGTTCTTTACAGCAGTGATGTCTTTTTTCATTTATTCTTGGTTCTTCATTTCCTCTTGGTTCTTACACATATTGTCGAATGTGTCTTCCATTCTTTTCAGCCACCGTATGACCATTTCTCTTGAATTCTTTCTCTGGCAGGTTGCTTCCCTCCATTTCGTTTACTTCCTTTCCTGGTGATGCCTGCTTTTCTTTCATATGCAGGCTGTTTCTTTGTCTCCTCATGGTCCTTCTTCTCCGGATGTCTGATGATATAGTTCTCTGTCTCCTGTGTTGATTTAAAGGCACAAAATACAACACAGCCAAGTATAACACAAAGTACTGAACAGAAATATATTCACGATATTAATAACCCCAAATAAATGTGACCACCAGAGAAAGGCAAATTAGGGGATAGGAGTGAAGTAAGAAGAGAGAAAAAAGAAAAGAAAGGAGTGCCAAAATGAAATTTGGCAAAGGGAAAAAAAAGTAAGAGAGAAAAGAAAGAGACTAAGAAAAAAAGGGGAACAAACTATATATATGGGGAGAAAATTTCAATAGAACAGCCGCTAATCCCAGCAAATGCCAGCAACAAGTACCTAGAGATGAATACAAACTACAAACAACAATTAATATCAAGCAAAGTGAGGAAAAACAGATGGAAAAGACAAAGCAAACAAAACAAAACAAAACAAAAAGAATAAGCAAATCAATCTCACAAACAAGCATAAAAAATCGATATAATCAACAACCAAGCAAACAACAAAGGGACAGAGAGAAAAACAATTTTTTGTATAATGAGGACAGAGAAAAGAGAGGTGTGTATGAACTCAGAGCAGGGCATTGGAAATTAGATATATAAGTAGGGTGAAATTTTGACGGGGGGTAAAAAGAAGGAATAGGGAAAATCTAAAGCAGGAAAAGGGTAAGAGAAACAGGACAACAAAAGGGCAAAAGTTAGGAAGAGAGTGATGGCATAAAAGTAGAGTTGAGATAGAGTAGAATGATGCTAAAGGAAAGGTGAAAATAGAATGCAGAACACTAATCCCAAAGTAAAATAAAGAGAAAAAAAAATGACACTTTATAAAAAAAAGGTAAAATAGTAGTAGTAATAATACTGATTGAAAATAAAAATGTAATAATTAAAAAGGTAAAGTCATGTGACAAAAAGAAAAAATAATTAGTTTCTTAAGTTAAAGATGAAAAATTAAAAAAATAAAAAATAAAAAAATAAAAGTAAAATGTGCAGTAGTGAAGGTCATTCACTTCCTCTGTTGTTCTGTTTGGCATGCCTGTTTCCCAGTCAGGATAGTTTTGAAGTTCCCTGCGTTACACTGCCCCTCAGTGTTGTAAGCCAGTCCTTATTTTTAAGCAGGCGGTGTGGTGTGTTTTACTTTCTTGTATTCCTTTATTTGTGATTACACAATAGTCAATTTGTGATTCAGCCCCTGGGTGGCAGTGTTTCTGGGTTGACCTCCGGGTCTATAGGTCCTCTCTAGCCTGTGCTTAGATCCTTCTCTTTCTGTGGCACTCAATACTGGTTTGTGGGAGTGGCTGCCCCAGAGCTGGTTCTCTTGATGGTCACTCCCCTCTCTAATCCCCAGGTTCCAGAAAAACAACTTTCCCTTGCAGTCTCCTAGGGTGTCCCCAACTGGGTGATCTTATGTATTGGGCTCAGTAATCAGAAGGAAGGATTCAAAGAGGAGAAAGCGTAAATGTGCGAACTATGGGTCTGCGTGCAAGCCTGCGCAATTTTGTCCAAGCAGCAGGCACACTCCCAAAGTTTTTTGGCTGTCCTTCTACGTCAGATCAAAATAGGTTCCTTTTTAGAGATCCCCTCTGTTAGGAGCTCTGAGTACTCCCTTCCACATTCACGGATCACACCAGCCCCAACAGCCACGGATTTTTCTAGGTGCAGAATTCCCTCGGTCCTCCAGCTCCTGCAGTGTGCACGTTTCTCTGTCCTGCTGGGACCAGAGACCTCACCCTATCCCAGGCGAAACTTGACCTTTCCATGGTGGAGTGTAGAGCTCCTCTGAATCTGTGTGTTTGCACCTATTGGGGACCAGTGTTCTGGGGTTCGCAGCTGTTCAGTGGGTGCCACAGTTGTAGATTTTCGGGCTTCAGATAACATCCACTTTCCCCTTCAAGATGGCGCGGTCTCTGCGTTCGGTGGCTCCTGGAGGGAACCCAGCAGCAGTGAGGGCTGCCTGGTCAGGGGACCCCTGTCCAGCAGTCCCCCACCTTCTCCTGGAGTATAGCTGTCCCTTAACTCCCCGTGCGACCCTCAGCTGTTCTTTCTGTCTGCTCCGGGACAAGGCTCGGGACACGTCTGTCTATTCTGCCGCCATTTTCCCACCAATTCTCAACCTTTTTAATCTCATGGCACACATAAACTACTGAATTCTGTGGCATACCAAAAAATAGGCATAATTTTATTGATTTACAAAAAATAATAATAGTAATTACTTTGGTTATTCATGCCATTTGGTGGATTCCTTCTCTGTCTAAGCATTTATGTACAAGTGGCATATAGATTGATAAGTCTTTCTATTGTTTTCCAGTTGGTGGTGCTGAATCACAAGTGTTTTTTAGCTCTCTTGTACTTCTCTAGCTTTGCAGATTTCTGGGGAGGAAGGGGTGGGGGTGGGGGTGGGCGGGAGGTCGGGGGGCGGGAAATAGCCTGTGCTCCATGGAAAGGTGGATGCCTCCTCTGTGATTTTGTCCCTCTGGTCTCAGGGGACCAACCCCACAGGGTAATGCAGTGGGTGATGTAGTTCCAAATTCATGAAATCCCAGTACTGTCCTCCACAGTCAGACACCACCCACAGTGTAGCCTTGATTGCAGGGGGTGGGGTGAACTGGGGGATCCCAGTCATTGGTTATCTCTTTTGTTGCTTTGCCCTCCCAGTAATGGTGACTAGTTGACCTCTGTGGTGTTCTTCCCTGCACCTTCACGGGAACCTGAGATTAGCCTGTTGCTTAGGGAAAAAGTGAATCTGTAGTACCAGTTCTAGGGCTTGCAGATAATTTCACCCTGTTCCATTTTCTTAATAAATCCATCAAAATGTCATAAAAACTTCTCTATTTTGAATCCATTTTCCATTGCCTATCCATAAATGGACATATCAAGAAAAATTGATCTCTTTTATACATTTTAGAAATACTCCTCTTGGAAAATCTTTTATCTGTCTTTTGTCTACTCATTGGATAAATATTTGGTATGTGCTTTTCATATGTAATTAAGGGGGCATGCTAGTCTAAGGTGACACATCCTAGGCTTTGTCTTTGAGGAACTTATCACCTATGAAGAGGTTTGTATTCTCCTCTTCCAAGGATTCTGACTTGCATTCACCACTAATTCGCTAGTGTCCTTTATAGTGTAGACTTTTGTGCACCTTACTCTTGTTCTCATTGAAACTTATCAGAATATTCATATTTTTTTGGTAAAATTAGAAGCTAGTACCAAGGCTTGGCATGTTTGGAGTTTTGCCTAATAACATAAATGAGACTAGAACCCAAGATTCCCAATTCTAATTTTCATAATTCCTGACCCCACTGTGTTTTCTACAAAAACTCACTACCTTGAATATATCCACAAATATGCCTTATATTCCTAAAGTGACTTTTAAAGAGAGGTAATGAATTCAGGACCTTCTGGCTAGATCCTACCCTCAGACATATTTTGCTTGGCCTGCACAGTGCCTTAAATATTGGAATTAGTTGTTTGGCCACAAATGCAGGAAT
Source organism: Corynorhinus townsendii (assembly GCA_026230045.1). Classification (NCBI taxonomy): domain Eukaryota; kingdom Metazoa; phylum Chordata; class Mammalia; order Chiroptera; family Vespertilionidae; genus Corynorhinus; species Corynorhinus townsendii. The sequence goes on from JAPDVU010000012.1 coordinate 30,265,144, forward strand.
GGCTCTCTTGAAATGGAGTGTATGTCATTCTTTTGTTCATAAGCTCCACTATCACCAACCTACCTAGCTTGGTGACAGTGAGACTGATTCTATTTTCTTATATTTTGCTAGGGCTTCATTTATTTGTGGAGCCATCCTGGACTCTTATCAACTGCATTTGTGACTCCAGATATATAGAGTAACTCTGAAGCAACTATTACAAATTTGGCTTTTTAAATTAAAATACTTCCCCGCTTAAAAAATAATATATACTCTTTATCAGGGATAAGTGATGATGTAAAAAATAAAATAAAATAAAAAGAATAAAAATAGTTATATAAAGTGAAAAATAAAAAAAGTACTTGTAAAAATATCACCTATTTTGGTAACCAAGAATCACATATATAATATAATCAGAGAAGATTTAAAAATAGCATTTCTATCAGTTGGATCTTTTATATTGCAAGTTAAAGAAAACATAAACAAGAAAATTTAATGGCTCATGAAGAAAATTTGATGGCTTATGTTTCCAAAAGTCTAGAGGTAAGACAAAAACTTTTTTCCTTATAAAGTATCATATGCATGTCCCCCATTGATTCTCTCAGATTTTATATGGAGAAATTAAAACGTATGAAGCCAGCTTATTTTATCATTTATATACTATTATTTATTAAAATTTAGGTATTATTTATTAAAGGTTTACTCATAGTTATCATATATAGTTAAATATATTTAGCCACATATTATAATTTAGAAATAGTCATATGTATAAATTCACTTTCAGAACAAGGTAATACTGTAGTGGATTTCTGAAAATTCTTTAATGCTATGGAAATTCCCTTAAATTATAGCATATTTGTTAAAATAAAAATTAAAATTCTGACTTTAAACTTCTAACCTCATTGTATTAAAATGACTAAATACAATAAGCATTAGAGAGGGATAACTTATTTTGTCATATTAACTCTGTCCTGTGTATATATAAACATTTTAATAGATTTTAGAATAAATTTAATTTATAATTTCTGTTCTTTGTTTAAAAGCTTTCTATCAGGTTATTTTCATCCTACTGTCTTGCTAATATGAACAAAATTTAAAAAGTAGCTATTTCCATCTTTTGGTTCTAATTTATTTATTTAATTTTGCTGTATGGTATCTCTAATCTCTGGATCTATGCACTCCACTTTGTTCATACTACCTTCAGTTGGATTTAACCATTGGGAGTGCAGGCCAATGCTTTTTCCCCTGCCAGTGCCTTGGGCACCACTCACACAGAGTATGATGTGAACGATGTCCCAGTAGTTGTAGAACAGAGGCCCTCATTTATCCTCAGAGAAAGCAGTTTCATCACTTCTGCAATTTAATCTGGACTTCACCTTTATATAGCTAAAGAATATGCTTATACTCTATCACTGAGCCAGACCAGCTGGGGCCCCAACTTAATTACATCACAAAGTTTGGTTTAGTCAATATTCAGAGGTTATATTACTATCATTTGTAATTATTGTTCAGAACTCAGAAAGAAATTGATCACATTCCCTTTCTTACACAGATATTAATTTATCCTGGACATAGTTGTAGCCTCATTTTTTGGGGAAAATTTATAGATTTCTATCACTAGTTCTTATGCAAATTCTCTGGGGAAAAAAGTAAAATTCTCCTCAATAGGTCACAACAACTGGAAATTGATCAGTTTCTAAGATTTTTCTTTTCCCTTTTGGCAATTCCATCTTCCTGCTGTCTAGGTTGTTGGTTGTTCTCCTGGCTTATTGCACAGCTGTCTTCCAGGAAATTCCTTTCATCATCTTCCTAGGAATTTCCTTTCTTGCTTTAAATCTCCTGTCTCCAGGATCCCATATTTCTTTCTTCATGGTGAATTTCCTTGTTTCTTTGGAAACTCCATGAACAGTATTCCACTCTGGATGAACTGGGGAAGATTTCTCAAAGGAAATGAAAATTGAGTTGGATTTGAAGACTGTGTAGGAATGGTTCAGAAAAAAACTTTTCCATGTAGAGAAAAGTGTATGTCTGATGATGCAAAAATAAAAAAATGTGTAAGTGGATCAGTGAGAAATTTAGTAGCTTTATTATGTATAATAGTTTGGGGATGTAGAAATTGATGCTGTAGTGTATGACCAAATTTTGAAGAACAATATGTGACATGCTAAAGATTTTGAAACTTTTTCTTAAAAATGATAGTGATCTGAAAGAACTCTTTAAGAGACATGATTATATAATAAACTAGTGGCCCGGTGCATGAAATTTGTGCACATTAAAAGGGGATTAATTAGAGGAAATAATTTAATATTGCTATTTGCCCTTTCTCTATAATAGAAGTGTCAGAGATGAAAAGAAAATTACTAAAATATATATGAAAACCTTCCTCCTGTCAGAGTCTGGGGCTCACCATGGGACCCAGAGTCAAGTCTCTGCCCACCCACATGCACCTCAAAATCACGTGAGACCCAGCCCCAGCCACCTCCCTCCCCCCATTGGGCTAGATCCAGACCCGGCCAGTCCCACCCTTATCAAGCCCTGCTGGGCAGGGGGTGTAGCCTCAGGTCCCCTAGCCCGGCACCAGGACAGGAGGGGGGTGGCCTGAGGTCCCTCAGCCCAGACTGGGGTGGGGGCATGCCTTGAGGTCCTCCATCAAGCTCTGCCAGGTGGGGGACATGGCCTGAGATCCCCTTCAAGCCCTGCTGGGTGAGGGGCATGGTCTGAGGTCCCCCGTCAAGCCCCACTAAGCAGGGGGGTGCAACCTCAGGCCCAGCACTGGGAGGGGAGTGCAGCCTTAGGTCCCCCGTCAAGCCCCACCAGCAGGGGGGCACAGCCTCAGGTCCCCCGTCAAGCCCTGCAGGACGGGAGCATGGCCTGAGTTAACCCGACCCAGCACTGGGGGTGCACCTTGAGGTCCCCTGTCAAGCCCAGCCAGGCAGGGGGGACGTAGCCTCAGGTCCCCTGGTCTGGCGCTGGGGCGGGGGGAGCAGCCTGAGGCCCCCTATCCCAGCACCAGGACAGGAAGTGCTCACCTTGAGGTCCCCTGTCAAGTTCTGCCAGGCAGGGGGTGCAGCAGCCTGAGGTCCCCTGTCAAGTCCTGCCAGTTAGGGGAGGGCATAGCCTCAGATCCCTGCTGATTGCTTGTTAAGGCTCCTTATGGGAACTTGGCCTCAGCCGTGGGTGCAGCCATCTTTGTGATGGAGTGATGGTCAATTAGCATATTCCCTCTTTATTAGATAGGATGCTTTCTAATGAAGGTAATTCTGGGAGCATTTTAGAGAGTGGACAAGAGTGGAATAGGCGGGGCAGTTAGGAGACCATTAAATGTGTCTAGTTGAAAGATAATGAAGAAACTTTAGTAAATATAGAGGTGAGAAGCTCAGCCAGAGTTGAGAGAATTTTATATATTTGAACAGACATGCCAATTCATGAGACGCTTGAGAGGAAAGGTGTGTGAGGAAGACTGCTGTTAACTCTGATAGACATTAGATGAGGAGAAATAGAATAAAGATGAGAAAGAAAGAAAGTAAGTTTAGTATGCATATATTAAGGTTTAAAGACTATGGCAAGACACTGATGTGGAAATATGTGGCACCCAGATGAACTATGAAAAGATTATTTTGATCAGTATTGTGTTGGGCTCTCCAGGATCATGAGGTTATTCCAGTCAGTGAAGGTTCGTGGCATCACACGGAGTGTATCTTAAACACATCCTCCTTTCCCTCTGGAGATTCTGATACATTTTCTCCTAGGTGAAATTTAAGTGTGATCAATTTTATTTCTATACCTTAGTTTTTAACTCTCCTACTAGTAAGAGATAATAATTTTGGATGGGTGTTGTTTTATGATGACCTTGAGATGCTCTGATCTTGATTGGCCTTTCTCTTGCAATAGACATAGCAGTAGTGGTTGCAGAAAAGGAATATAATTTTCCAATTCAAAATTTATATTTTTCAAAATTCTTACTGTATTTTTATACACTATCTATATGAAATGGATCTGACTTGACTAAATACATTAAAGATATTTTTTTTGAAAAAAACAACTTGATTCTTTCCATTTATCTAAAACTAAAACCTCCATTTAGATTTTAAATTGCTCTCAATTACTTGTTAATGTATTTTTTGCAGTTAAATTATTTATACTTATACTGTCATATTCTGAGGATTACCAAACTTTGATATGTCACACTGACATAGGCAAATGCAATCCTTATGTTATTTGTAGAAGACAGCAACCTAGATTTCAAATGGATTTTCCAAGTGAGTAAATAATAGACTTTGGAATAACACTTTAAATTTTAACTTATACCTTATCTTCTGAAAAACACCTTGTAAGCAAATACTATTTGCCTCCAAACAGCAAAATCTGTATTTTCCTTGGGCAACACAGAGTTAGTGAACTGAATGAAAGCAATCTTTTTCACTAGTTATGATTTTATTTTTAGGGTGGTGTCTTGTTTGAGAAGTAATTTTCAGGATTAATTATTTAACCATGTCACCTTTCCTGCAAGTATTTATGTAAAAGTTTCCACAATACAGAAAAAGTGAACTTAGTGACAGCATGAATTAAGACTTGATTTGGTGAGAGAGGGAAGTGAGCCAAAGGTGTTCTCTTACATAGTTTTGTAAAGCTGTTTTGATCCTTCTGCTAATATCACAAAAGAAATTGGAGCTAAATACCATCTGGTTCCTCAAGGTTAGTGCCTTCTTAGAAACAATATTAGGACCTTCATTTGACTTGTTTTACAACTGTCATTTTTAAATAGATTTATTCCCACCAAAAAAGGATATATTTACTGAACATTGGGAAATGCAATTATACTGTATGTTATTTCCCTGGTTCATTAATTAATTTAAGAAACATTTACCTATCAGTTAGTTGCCCTAGGCAGGTCATTATTTTGTTAGAGTAACATAAAAATACTCATTGCTTTGATAATTCAAACTGCTGCTTTCAGAATGTCTGTAAGACTTGCCTTTTTTTGAGATTAATGCCTTGACAGAATTGCTGAACATATTTTTATTTTTAGTTTATCGGTTGAATAATATATAAATCTTGAACATACCAAATCAATTTTATATATATTACATGTATATGCATATGTATGAATTTATATATATTTACATGTATATATTATTTAATATCTGATATCTGGCTTAGGTAAAAGTCTATAATTATTAAATAGTAAAAATTGCCAAATTATTTCTAGTTTGAACCTATTTATAATATATACATATTGTATTATTCTAGTTTACTATCTGTTCCCATTTTCCCTCCCCTTTCAGCAAGAGAACACTCTCACGTGTTTCGGTAAGGAACAGTCATTTCTTGTCTGAGAGTTCTTGCTCATAGTAGTGCCTTTATCAAGGGTATTTGCTTTGCAAATATTCCTTGCTAGAAATTTTTTATAACAATATAAATTATAATAATAGTTATTAAGTACTTCATATGGGCTGCGCAACATGTAAAACTTTGCATTTATCATTGCAAACAAGCACATAAACATAAGTCCAAGGTGGCTTTGTTGTGTTCAGGTGCATTAGTCTGTAGACCCTTATTGTCTCTTAGCAATTTATTCATTGGTTATTGTTTGAGATTATACTTTAAAGCCTTCTTATATTTTTTCCTTTTGTTCTATGTTAAGAGAGAGATTAAAAATGAATAAAGTCCCCTGATATTGTTTTTCATTATCCTTTAGATGATAATTGCATGCAAGTCTGGAGATGACCTTCATATGTGCAAACCAATTTAGTGTTTTCCTCAACTGTGTGACAGTGACAGACAGTGATGGTCCCTATTCTCCTTGGCCAGCCCAGTGACTGCGCTGCTGGTGTGCCTTCCCCTTCTTGCCCTCGCTCTTTTGAGAGGTCTGGTAGTTTCAGGGGCACTATTATTGCATCTAGACTAGTCCTTTGTTCACTCCTGACTTGAAAAGGATGTTTGAATGGCTCAGTTTCTCCGTTTATATGAAAAAGAAACAAGGCTAACAGTTTTATGGAAACCTTAATGCTGCTGTTTGAATGAATTTCATGATAAATGCATGTAATCAAGGTAGTATTGACATTGTCTTCTCATTGGAGGCCTAATAAAAATTGTAATCCTTCTCAGAAAATATTGAATTGCCATGTCAATAAATCTTGCTAGATGCTTAACCAAGAACTCAATATTTATTAGATAGACACAACACTGGGACTTAGTCTTCTGTATGTTTACCCTAAGAGCTAATATGCTGATGGTACTCAGCCAATGTAAATATTATTCATTAAATGATCTTAAATTGCCATAATAGATTATACAGAAACATTAATAATTACTAAATATGGCTGGAATCCATTTCAGTTAATCATGGAATTATATATCTTTCAAGGAACTTTCTATCAGTAACTGAATTATACCACAATTTAACATTCTCCAATAGTTTTCCTTCAACCAAATGAATTATGGTTTTCTCTGGATGATGTAAGCAAATGATGACTCCATTTGTAGTTATTTATGTGTGTGTGTATTTATATGCATGTGTGTATGTGATGACAAAATATTTAAATTTTAAAAATTAAAACGAAAGTTTCAACTGGATATTAAGTTATAATTAATGTGAAATTAAGAAGTGAGATGAAACAATACATAATATTAAAGGAAAGTTTTCATAATTATTGACCTACTTCAGACAAAAATCACCTGTGAACACCTTTACTTCTAAGAAGAGTTCCTTTCTACAGGGCTAGATGGAGAGGTCAAGATATCAGTCCTATAGTTGGTATGCTGAGGTTTGGCTCTGCCTGGAAACTGGGAAGATGAGATTTGGGATGAGAAGCTGCTTTGACAACTGAGCCTGGAGAATGCTGCTCTGTGGGATCAACCCCTATGATGAGAGTTTGGCTAGTCAAGATATACAGGAATGCTTCCTATGGATCTGACCTGAATTAAGTTGGAGAGCAGGCATGCAGCACTCTGGGGTCTTATTAAACAGGGCCTCTGGAGGATAGAAGGACCACTTCCACAGGGAAGAGCTGGACCTAGAGGCTGAGGAAGGCATGGTAAGTGACCACCTGGAATAGAGGTCCATCTGCCTGGTTGCAGGTGATATAGGAGAGAAGCGTCCTGCAAGACACCTCAAATGAACTTATGAATGTAACATGCAACACAAAGAGGTTAATGTCCACCAGTCTCAGGGAGTGGAAAGCTAGCCTAAAATGGTATTAGTTTCTACTGCCACTGCCAGCCAGAGAGGAACTGCGAAAGTGGTTGCCCAGCTAAGAAAGCAGACTAGGAAAAAAATGAGAGAAGGACCATTCCCTTCTGGCTTCTGTTTCTGAAACAGAGCAGAGCCCGGGAAGGGGAGATCTTAGGTACAGTTGATTAAAACTTTGGAATTGACCTTCTGTTTTGGAATTGAGACTCATTGAGACTGTTTGCCACCGTAGAACTGTTCTTACTAAAGAATAAGATGAGAACTCAAGGGTCTGCTATAGTTTCATGGACAGACAATATTACCCCTAGTGAAAGCATTTTTAAAAGGGAAGAAGAAGGAATGGTTGAAATAAGCATGTTTAATACAAGGCATTATAGATCTTTAATTAAACCTCAGTGGTGAAGTGTATTAGAAAGGAGAGAGATTTCATGAAGAGAGTTGAGGGGTTATTACAGGATCTCAGCTGAGAAATATTGAATGTGGGTGCTTCATTAGTAAATGGAGAAGAGACATGGTTAACACTACCTGTGCAGTTTTCTTGGACAGGTAATGATTGGAATCAGATTTAGCAATAACCAGTTCATTCAAAAATAATCCTCTGCTTTTTGGGTGGAATAATGCCTACTTAGCTTGATGGTTAAAGACTATATAAAAAACACTTTAGTAGCACTATAAAGAAATTAATTCTAACAAGAATAAAACATTGAAATTTTTTTGTGTACCTCAAACTATTTTTATCTTCTACAACGTTATCTTTAAAATGACTTTATGATCAGGAAAGAGGAAAATATCCACATTAAATTATTTCATTTCATTTAGGATCATAGATAAGATGGGATTTGTAATTTAGTCCTTCTTCCTGAATGGAAATAAATATTGAAGTAATTACTGGGTGAGGTTTAGATATACATTGGTAGATGTACATCATACTATACTTGGAAAGCAAATAATCAAATAGAAAATAGATTCTTATCCTATCCTGTTTGGTTCATCAACCTGCTGACTGAAGGGTTCAATTCTGGTCAAGGGCACATACCTCGGCGGCAGACTCAACCCCTAGTCGAGAAAGCAGCCAATTGATGTGTCTCTCTCACATTGATGTTTCTCTCTTCCTTGGTGTGCTTCCTTTACCGCAGGCGCCTATCACCTGCTCCTTCCAAATGCTCAGCCGACTTTGCTCAGGTGGGTTAGGTATGTGTGTGTCTGCCAGAGAGAGATAGTGGGCACAGGGAGTGCTTTATTATTCTCCTGTGTTTGCAATTTGAAAGTTCCTTACATATCTGAAGATCACACAGGGTTTTATTTTCAGACTGCATATGTTCCTAGAGCAGTTTCCACCTCTGTTTTCTCTTGCCTTTAGTTTTGAGTATAGATCAGTGAAGTAAATGAATGAGGAAAAATGCACAATAGCATGTAAAACCCTTCTTCTCTCTTTCTCACTCCATGGAAATATTTTAATACTGAAACAGTAGAATAATAATTCAAATTTCCTGTGTATTCCTTACCACCATTTTACAATTAGTAATTGTGAGAGAAATTATACTGATCTTTTTTTTGCTAAAATAATTAAAAATGTAAAATAACCTATTCAAGTCTGCAATCTGAATAAAGGTTAAAAGAAGGAAAATACTGAAAAATGCATTAATTTCATAATCTTTTGTTTCCTGATTTTAATATATATTTAAAAAAAATACGAGCTTGCCGAAACCGGCCTGCGGACTGAAGGGTCCCGGGTTCGATCCCGGTCAAGGGCATGTACCTTGGTTGCAGGCACATCCCCAGTAGGGGGTGTGCAGGAGGCAGCTGATCGATGTTTCTCTCTCAACGATGTTTCTAGCTCTCTATCCCTCTTCCTTCCTCTCTGTAAAAAATCAATAAAGTATATTTAAAAAAATAAAATACAAAAATACAAGCTTTTGGAAAACATGGTACTATATATTTTTAAAATATTTTCACATTAAAGCTTTAATTTTTAGTATTAGGACTGACTTATAAAGCAGCCTTAAAGGTAACTGTATTAAATATTAACTCATTCCTTTTAAGGGAGTAGATTGTGAAATAAAATGTAATGTGATTTGGCTTTTTCCCATATTTTGAGCATTTTAAAAGCTGGAAAATTTTAGGTGATGATTTAATTGAATGGCTAATTATTTTTCTGCTGAGATGGAGTATGGCATATGAGCATGTAATATACCTCTAATAAGAGCATTAGAAAACATTTTGTCATCAGTAACTATGAGGTAACAGGTATCCCATTTTTAGTTATATCATTTGCTTTTTGGTGAGAAATATAGGGAGGAGTGACTATGAGGTCACATGTTCATTTACAAAGAGCAATGGCCAACTGCAAGTATTATTATTGTTAAAGATGGTTAAAGACTTGGTATAGCACTAAGTACCAATAAAGCAACTACTTACCTTTGTTTTGTCATATCTTATATCAGTACTATTTAAAACTTAGGTCAACTCATGTCACACCTCTATTTAAAACACTTCAATGATGTCCCATCACATAGAGAGTAAAAGTTCAAATTCCTTGCCATTTTAGTTTGTAGATGGGAGAAATCCAAGGAAGAAATGGATCTTATATGAAAGTGAGGGGATAGCTTATTACTTAACACATTTATTCAACATATAATTTTTGGGTGCCTGGTATGTGTCTGGCACAGTTCTTGGTACATGGATGAAGAGAAGATGATACCTGCCTGCATGGATCCTAATAACTAGGAGTACAAGACAGACAATCAGCATAACCACCAGGGGTACTGAACTCCCCATACTTCTGGAAGGCAAGGGAGGTTTTGTTTGTTGACATCATTTAGAAAGAAAAGTAATGATACACATACTACATTTTCATCTGTCAACTTTTGGCTGAAATATCAAAAGCAAATGGTTTTTAAAAAAACCTTTGGCTTCTAAAAAAAGCTTTGTCATAGCTGAGATAACAATCCCCATAGCTATCAGCATTGAACAGTGTAAGAAATATAATCACTGGATGTATGAACACAGTTTTGATAATGTTTTTATGCAGAATTGAAAGCTGAGTTCATAAGGTATCTATTTGAGGTCTATATTGAGAAGAATACACCAAGCTATTTTGGAATAGGCCACTCTTTATAATACCTTATAATATATATGATGTGTAGATATTTTTGCATTATCTTTGTTTATGTCTCTGCTTTCATGATATTATGATATATACATTCCTATTCTATATATAAATCTTGGAACTGTTTTCTTATCTTTTTTATTAGGTGCTATTATCGAAGAGCTTTCAACCACTCTGGGTGATGTCGAGGATACATTTCACTGAAACAGTAATTATACTTTTGTACCTTTGCCTGGCCAACAGGAAAACATAACATATGTGGTAAGTTTATTAAATTATTATCCAGTCTTTTCCTTAGGTTTCTTTTTTTTGTATCTACAGAGTGAGGTAGTCAATAAGGTACTAGATTTGAATGAAGCTTTCTGTTTGTCAATAATCTAACTTGCTGTTTCCTGACTTCTTTTGAGTAACATTTCTTTGATTTTCCTACACTAAAGCTAATAGTAGTACACTTAACTCACTTCACACTTTGCCTTTTGCTAAGGAGGTTGTTCATATTTTGAGCCTTCGGTTTCTTAAAAATTGTATGATAATTTTGACCAGAATATAAAGATAAATGATTGCCTCTGTTTTTATGGCAGTACTGTGTACATTATTTATGCTTATTAAAGGCTAAATCATATTTTATTTCCAAATTCTACAGCTAATCTGTGTTTTTTCTAAATATTATAAACCAAAATTTTGCCGCAATTCTCTCATTATGTGTTTCTCTTCATGTAGATTTTAATCCACATCAATCCATGTCTTTACCTACTGTAATCCTGTTGGCAGTGATCTCTATATGAATCTGTAATAAGTAAGAAATACCTTTAGAAAGATTTCTCATCTTAATGTCTGTATGATTTTAAGAAACTAGCCTGCAATGCTATTTTATGTGATATGGGTTGGTTTTTTTGCCCAGGGCAATAAAAATTCAATAAGCATTCTCTCACAGATAACTTTTATCCTTATCCTACAATCCATTATATATGTATGAAATTATATATATACATATATATACACATATGTAAGAAATTAACTTTGTAATAAGCAAGTTATTTTCATTTTGTAATCAGAATTCTTAGTTGCAGGCATGGGGATTCACTTTAACTGGTTTAAACAGAAAAGGTATTCACAGGATCATTGGGAAATCTGAAGGAACAGATTCAAAGAACTAAACTGCTAAGAAACCCTGCTTGGATATTTATAGGTGAAATGCCCTGGCTCTGTAACAGAGTTATAAAGAGAAGGAGGAGGAACCTAGAGATAAAAGAGACTTAAAGGATACAGTGTGTGTGTGTGTGTGTGTGTGTGTGTGTATATATATACATATATATATATGTATATTTATAGGAGGGCAGAATTAAACTGTGATGTCTAGGTACTGTTACAACATGGACTGAGGCCTGTCACACATTTTAAATTTATTTGAGCAGAAATACACTTCAATTGGACAGCACCAATCGAAAGTGAAGAGCACTCCACTGACAAGAGCTTGAGGGAAGATTTTAAAAGAGAAACGGCAGAAGCAAAGTAAGAAAATTATTGATTGGCTATATCTTAAAGCTTAGCTGGCTGTTTGTGATTGGTTGCTCTTAGGTTTCAATTTTGTAACCTTGAGGCATTTAGAGGCTTAGATTTGGTTTGCTTATATAAGCCACAGCACAAGAGTCACTTTAGTCTAATGTTTAATTAATTTAATTATACTAGGCGATAAAACTGTAATGAAACAGAGGAAGTATTTGCTATAAATGGCAGGATAGTGGTTACGTTTGGGGGGGTGAGGGACTTGTTATTGTGGTGGGTTATATGCAGGGGCTTCTGGGTAGCTTGCACAATTCTGTTTTATGATATGGGTGGTAGTTATACATGCGTTCATGTTAAAATAACTCAGTTTTTTCAAATCTATGTTTTATCTACACTAATAAAAGATGCAAATTGACCATACCTCTGTGATGCCTACCAGCCAATCAGGAGTGAGTATGCAAATTAACCCAACAAAGATGATGGGTTAATTTGCATACGCAGGCACAGAGCAAAGACTGAAGACTGAAGAGGCTTGGCATCTATGCTGAGGCTGGAGTGGAGAAGCCAAGCCTCACTGAAGCCGGAGTGGAGAAGCGTAGCTTCGAGGCTTGGCTTCTCTGCTGCGGCCAGAGCAAAGGCCTGCGTCCTGGGTGCTGGAGGAAAACCAGTGCTGGCAGCCAGGGGAAAGAAGTCCCATTGCACGAATCTTTGTACAATGGGCCTCTACTTTTAAAATAAAAATGTTGAAAATTCAAATTAAAAACAAATAACATGTCAACAATGTGTTAATAGTATCATCTTCTTATAGGAGGTAGATTGCTTTTAAAACATGCTGTGTTTGTATATATGTACCATGTTTTTATTAGAAGAGTTATGTTGGATAACTTTTAAATTGAGTCATACCTAAAAACTACTTTAGCATTAATGTATAGCACAAATGTACTCAGACTAATATAATGTAAAGCTTCGCTCAGGTAAAAAACAAGTACATACATTTTTCAAGGTGTGGAATGTTAAATACCGACATATTGAAAGTTTACATGTACTGTATAATGAAAATGAATGACAATAAAGATTATTAATTTTCAAGAGCAGGAAGTCATGGCCCAGGTAAAGTTACATGAAATCCAAATATTGGTTTCTTAATATCTTTTAGGTGTGGCTGACATAATAATTTGATAATGATTTAGATTTAAAAGGAGAGATTATGATGAGACTCTGCTTTTGAAAATCTGTCCCACAGCTCTTTTCTTTCTTCTCTGGTAACCACCCCTTTCCTTTAAGGGACTGGCTCTCTCCTCCCATTTTGATTTGGGATGACAATAATCCTGGAAGGTGGAGTTAGCTATGTAAAAAAAGTTGGAATTCTGAATGGCTGATTTGTCTATACCTCCCCACTTATTTATTTATTCACTAATTTACATAGATCCGAGCTTTGGTTATAATGCAATCCTACTTTATCACTCAAATTGTTCCAGCTTTGGTCATTGGGAGCTCTTCAAGTTGATTCCCGTGTCTTTTGACGTAGTTACATAATTTTGTGTGTGCGTGTGTGTGTGTTTGTGTGTGTGTGGGGGGCTTTGGGTGGGGGTTGGGGGTGGGTACTTACTTACCTTCTGGAAGTACAAGATACTGCAGACTCCTCTTGGATAGTCCACCCCAATTCTAGAACCAGCCATGACTTCTAGGAGTCCTGCTTCTTTTTATTGGAGAACTAGTGGCCCGGGCCATGAAATTCGTGAAAAATAAGGGAATTAATTAGAGGAAATATTTTAATATTGCTATTTGCCTTTTCTCTATAATAGAAGTGTCAGAGATGAAAGAAAATTAGTAAAATGTATATGAAAATCTTCCTCCTGTCAGAGTCTGGGCATGCTGTGGGACCCAGAGTCAAGTTCCCGCCCACCCACGTGCACCTCAAAATCGCACGAGACCCAGACCTGGCCGGCTCCACCCCCACTGGGCGTAATCCAGACCCAGCTGCCCCCACCCCACCAAGCCCTGCTGGGCAGGGGACACAGCTTTAGGTCCCCTGGCCTGGCGCCAGGCAGGGGTGTAGCCTTAGGGCCCCCATCAAGCCTTGCTGGGTGAGGGGCACAGCCTCAGGTCCCCCAACAAGCCCCGTTGGGTGGGGGTTGCAGCCTCAGGTCCCCTGTCAAGCCCTGCCAGGTGGGGGGTGCAGCCTCAGGGCCCCCGTCAAGCCTTGTTGGGTGAGGGGCACAGCCTCAGGTCCCCCAACAAGCCCCGTTGGGTGGGGGGCGCAGCCTCAGGTCCCCTGGCACACCCTCAGGTCCCCTGGCCTAGCACCGGGGCAGGGAGCATGGCCTGAGGTCCCCTGTCAAGCCCCACTGGGCAGGAGCATGGCCTCAGGTCCTCAGTCAAGCCCCGCCGGGTGGGGGGTGCAGCCTGAGGTCCCTGCTGATCGCTCGTTACAGCTCGTTATGGGAACCCTGCCTTCGCTGTCGGCACAGCCATCTTGTGTTATAGGAACCCTGCCTCTACTGTGGGTGCAGCCATCTTAGGATGGTGTGAGGGTCAATTTGCATATTACCTCTTTATTATATAGGATGGTATTAGTAAACAAGGTCTGGGGTGTGGTATACCATTGTGACTGGGTGTCACTTCTTGGAAGCATTCTCAACTGACAGAGCAAGGATATATATGTGTGTATAACAACCTGTGTATGTACATGTATCTATAAAATGTTTCATTGTATAACCATCTATATCTATATTTAACTAAATACCAGTTCATGGTGATGTCTCAGACTGTAATCCATTTCCACATGAAAGCCTAGACTCCTCTTCTTGCTTATCCATAACCTATCACTCTGAATAAGAAGCCTGGCCCCTGCTATCCACTGTCCGTTCACTTAATTATTATTTTCCAGTTTATATGCATACTAGTAGTAGAGATATTATTCCAAACCCTATTGGGCTATCACTGTATTAACCAGAGAACAAATGGTTATATACAGTTTCTTTTACCTTTAATTTTACTGACTCCACATTTCCAAAGTTACTTAGCTCAGTACCTTCACCTCCCCCTGCCCCCCACCTTCCCCCTGACACACAGTCTTCAGTGAGGTTGTTTCACATACTTCTAGTATAGTTAGGTTCTTTTGTCACAATCTACATTATATCTTGGGAATCACCTGACTTCCTAAATGATTTTTCAAAATATTTGCACATATTAAAGTTCACTATTTGTGATGAAAAGTTCACATGGGTTTTGCATTCACCATTATAATATTATACATAATAGTTTCACCTATTTAACCCTTTTCATCTACTTGAACCTCTGGAAACCACTGATATAATTATTATCTCTGTAGTGTTGTTTTTTTTCCAGGTTGTTATATGAATAAAAATATAATGTAGGCAGCCTTTTTAAATTAGCTTTAATCAAATAGCATTACACATCTAAGATTCATCTATGACTTTCCATGGATTATTAGCTCATCTTTTCTTTTTTTAACCCTTACCTGAGAGTATGTTTTTATTGATTTTTAGGAGAGGAGAGAGAGCGAGAGAAAGAGAAACATCAGTGTGAGAGAGAATCCTTGATCAATTGCCTCCCATACATGTCTCAACTGGGGATCGAACCCGAAACCTAGTCAAGTGCCCTGATTGGCAAGTGAACCTGCAACTTTTTGGTGTAGGGATGATGTTCCAACCAACTGAGCCACCTGGCCAGGCTTATCCAATCTTTTTTTAATCACTCAATAGTACTCCATTATAGATATGTGTCAGAGTTTTATTCACTTACTGGAAAACATCTTGGTCACGTACATCTTGGTTGGTGATTATGAATTAAACTGATATAAACATTTGTGTGCACATTTTTATAAGCATGTGTTTTCAAATCAGTTGGATAAATACCCAGGAGTGTAATTTGCTGGATTGTACAGTAATATTATGTTTAGCTTTTTCTAAATTTAGATATAATTGACAAATAACATTTTATTAGTTTCAGATGTACAACATAATGATTCCATATTTGTATATATTGTGAAATGATCACCACAATAACTGTAGTTAACATCCATCACTATTGTAGTTATAATTTTTTTGTGATGAAATCTTTTAAGATTTACCCTCATAGCAACTTTCAAATGTAAAATATAGTATTATTAATATAGCATACATCCCCATGACATATTTATTTTATAGCTAGAAGTTTGTACTTTTTAAACCCCTTTCACTTGATCAACCTCCTCCCCTCTCCCTGCCCCCTGACTCTGGCAACCACCAATCTGTTCTATGAATCTGTGAGCTGCTTTTCTTTTGATTCCCATATAAGTAAGATCATATGGTATTTGTTTTTCTCTCTTTTATTTCACTTAGCATAATGCTATCAAAGTCCATCATGTTGTCGCAAAGGGTAAGATTGCCTTCCTTTTATGGCTAACACATACTTATTTTAAATCTTGACAAAAATAAAGGTCAGTTCTTTCTTTCTCTCTCTCTAACCTAGAAAGGACTCTTCATCTTTGTAGGTCTCTAACCTGTAATAACTGTTAGGCTTAGCCAAAAACCATGAGGACTAAGATATTTTTAAAAAATCTTTTTAAATAATGGTATAGGTAAAAGACACTGATATAAAGTATTTTTTAAGAAAAATATTCTTATGTAAGAAATATAGTATATTATTAGATAAAGACTAACATTTATCTAAATTTTATTTTTTAGGGGTTAGTTCAGAATATAAGTATTTATAATATGTCATATTCTAACTTATTTTGCCTTTTAAATCTAAAATGCAATAGACTATATTCCTTATTGCATACAGTATGGTATCTATTATTTATAATTTAGGAGTGCTTTGTATGAAGAAAAGTCCCAGTGGGAATAATGGTTCTAGAATCCTGGGCAGTTTGTAGCACTGATAAGGGTCTTTTAGAGAATCCCGGGCTTATCTCTTAGTTTTATGACTTTTAACCTCAGTTTTTTTAACTTTAAGATGAAGTTATTACCGTCTCTCTTTATACAGTAATATTAGGTATAAAATGGTATAATGTAAGTAAAAAGCCTCATGGGAGGCTTTTATATCTATTTCTGAAAGAATTTTTTTTAAGTGTCATTTTTAATGATAATCTACACAAGGCCTTGATTTGAACTGCAGACTTCCCAGTCCCGTGGTTGGCAAACTGCGGCTCGTGAGCCACATGTGGCTCTTTGGCCCCTTGAGTGTGGCTCTTCCACAAAATACCACCACCTGGGTGAGTCTATTTTGAAGAAGTGGCATTAGAAGAAGTTTAAGTTTAAAAAATTTGGCTCTTAAAAGAAATTTCAATCATTGTACTGTTGATATTTGGCTCTGTTGACTAATGAGTTTGCCCACCACTGTCCCAGTCCATGATAGAATAAGATAGAGTTTTAATATAAATTCTCCCAGACATTTTACAGTGAGGAGTTCTGAGGTGATTTCTACTCTCTTAGAAAATTCTATTGAAATTAATTTATTTGGAATTTTAATAAAATTTATCCTTTTCTAAGTACGTTTTATTGACAGCATAACATTTCTTACTTTTAGGTCTCAAAAGTATTTTAGATAGAAAATATGGAATGCAATATGTTGACATGGAGAAAGAAAAGCCACTTCTAGTCTTAATTGTGTCAAGTTGGTGACCTTTGAATCTGAACTAAAACAAATTGGCAATGACAGCTTCAGACTTTCACTGATTGCTCTTTAAAAAAATATTGAAAATTGTATCTTAGCAGAAGTGTATTTTTAAATGAATTATTCATGAAAAATTACTTCATCTCATGGTGTACCTGCTGAGAAGGTTTTGCATTGCCTACCAAAATGCATGCAAAAGCTGTGCAATTAAAACCTTCAATATCAGAATCATTTCGTTTTGTTAAAGGTCTTATAATGCATCATAGGAAGGGCAATGACAAACATAGATTTGTATCCACAGAACACTTAAAAATGATTAGTACTTGAAAAGGCCACAGAAAAGATCAGAGGAAGACTTGTGACATTTAGTCAGAGGATGAAATGGTGAGGGACACAACATTTTTGTTGTTGTTGATACTCTTGTCCATACATTTTTACTCTTAATATTATTTAGAATTAGTTCATATCTCTGCAACCAAGTTTTACAGCACTTGCACTGATGATAGCTTACAGCAGCCATTACGAAAGATAGGCTCCCATAATGTCTATTCATGAGCTGTCTGACTCTAGTAGATATCTCATTAGTTAATTTAAAAAGCTGAAGTGGGATCTTATGGCCAGGAGTTTAAAAACTGAACAGTTTATGCACCCTCAGAATGCCTTGTAGTTTAAAGAGCAAAGCAGCTAAAATGAGGTTCTACTACAAAATACACTTCTATAAAATTATCATACATAAATATATTTCTATTTTGCAGTGGATAATACATAGGCTCAAACCTTTACATATTTCTCTATTAGGCTTGTGTAACAAAATCATTTATCTGGTGCCTGTTCTTGTAGTAGTTGTGCTTTTATATATGCACTTCTGTTTTATTTGCATTATAGCTGTTCATTCATTTATTCATTCTTTTATTCATCTTTAATTGTTCATTCACTTATTCTACAAATATTTATTGTGTACAAATTATGTTTTAGTTATTGTGCTTGGTCCTAGTAATGCAGATATGAAAATGGTCCCCTACCTTTAAGAAGTTCAAGATTAGTGGAAGAGATAGACCTGTAAATTTAATTAGATTGTAGTTGGGTAAGCGCTGTGATTGATTTGTTTCCAAAGTGTTTTGGGAATTTAAAAGTGAGGCACCTAACACCTTCAGGTGTTGGAGGCATGCCAGCAAAAACTCTCCAGAGAAAGTTTCACTGGAGGGTGTCTTGAGAGGTGAGAATGAGTTAGCTAGAAGATAAGGAGGAGGAGGATATTCTAAGGAGAGATAACAACATGCAGAGAGGCAAGAATCAGCATGTCATGTTCAGGAAACTGCTTGCATGCTGCCAGTGGGGTTATGGTGGGAGAAATGATCAGGGGCCAAATCATGTAGTATCTGGTACTCGTGGACCCTGGTCCTTAAGGTAGTGGTCTGCCATGGAGCATTGCAAACTGGTGGACAAGGATCAGAATTGTAGTCTTAAAAATTCATTCTAGAGTAAGTAGGAGGTTAGACTGGAAGAGATACTGAAAGTAGGAAAATTATTAAAGCAATCAAAGTTGCATATGAAAATTGCCCAAATTAGATCAATAGTGGGAAAGATAATGAGGAGCAGATAGATTTGAAACTTACCTGGAAGTAGAGCCAACAGGATCTAGTGACCAATTGGATTTGTGGGGTAGAGGATTGTGGAATGATTTACAGGTATTTTACAAGGTAGATAGTAGTCTTAGTCTAGGTGGGATCTACAAAAGGATGGACAGTAGCTGAGCCATGCCAAGTTTGTCAAGCACTTGTATCATTCATAAAGCAGCAACTAACTCGTCAGTAAATTACAAATATGGAAAAAAACACCGTATTTGAGGAGACCCAGATTTTATCCCTACTTCTCAAAACAGCTGAATGCACAGGCCTGTAAACCATTTAAATGCTTTGGGCCTCAATTTACCTTTAATTGCCAAAGGTAGGAGGTTGAACTACATGATCAATAGAAATATTTTAACTCTAGAATTTTGATTACAGAAAATTCCCACATCAGTTGTCTCAGTAAATTATATCTTTGCTCCTAAATAATCATTCAGAAAATAATGACCCATGTTAAATTTTAGGAACTAAGAAGACAGGGCAAGGCACTATATCACTCTCTGCAGGGTAGCCTTTTCTTTTACTGGGTTAAAGCAAATTTTTTAACTTATCAATATACTATAGAGAATTATGATGGTTTCATATTTATCCTTTAAGAATGCAATGTTTTAATAATGCTTAATTTTACCAAACTTTAATTAAAACAATAAATTTAAAAATCTAGATATAATAACTAGACGAATTTCTTACAATAACATTAAAAGAAAAATTAAAATACCGTTAAATACATATCTGTATTAAACTCTTAGAGAAATCAGTGCAAACTGTTAGCATAAATATAAAGTACTAATACTTAAATATGAATATATTTTACTGTTCTTTAATAAAACTTGAAGGCTTTTGGGATGTGAGCATTTCCTTTGTAAATTTTGGACAGACATATATACTGTTGAAGTGGAGCCAAATTTGGGAAGCACAAAGTTTGATAGTATTTTTTAAAATTTGAAGTTGCTAAAATTGCATCGCCTCTTGCTTAAAGGATGTTCATCTAGTACTAAAGTTCTAACGCTGTGCCATATGAGTGGGCTCTCACTTCAACCATCCCTTTCTACCTCGATAGTTTTATTTTCCTTTTCTTTCCTAACATCTGCCACCTACACTAGCCTTTCTGAAACACGGTTTCTTGGCTGGGCCTTCTTCCCCCTTGTTTTGCATATGCTACTTTCTTTTCCTGAACACCCTTCTTCTCTCCCTTCTTGGTTTGAATAACTGTCATTTTTCACGCATTAGTACTTATGCATTCCTTTTACTAGGCAGACTTTTCTGGCCATCCTATCCCTTCCTTCCATTTTCGATATCCAGGCCCACTACCTTAATGTGCCCTATATTATGTTGTAACAGAATACCCAGGTGCTTTGGGCTTGCTTGGCTACTGCGCTTAGTAGACTATGAATTCCTTGTAGGAAGCAACTTTGTCTTTTATCTCTATTTACTCAGAGCCTAATATTCTATCTGGCACACAGTGAGTGTTCAATAAATGTTGGCCAAATGAGTGAATGAATGGATCTTATATGTCCTCATATTGCCTTCTTTGGTAAAGAAAGATTCTTTGCCTGGCTGGTATGGCTCAGTGGTTGATCATTGACCTACAAACCAGGAGGTCACAATTCAGTTCTTGGTCAGGGCACATACCTGAGTTGTGGGCTCTATCCCTGGTGTGGGGCATGCAGGAGGCAGCTGATCAATGATTCTCTCTCATCTCTCTCTCCCTCTCCCTACCTCTCTGAAATCAATCCTATATAATAAAGAGCTAATATGCTAATGGTCATGACGCCCCATAACGACCAATCAGCAGGAGGCTGTGTGTACCTGTGTGGTGGGGCGGAGCTGCTGCATTGCTCTGGAGATGGGATGGAAGTGGGAAGGCGCCTGGAGGAGGCAGGATTATCTTTTGGTGGGGAGAGTGGGGGTGAGAGCCCAAAGCACCCCCCCCCGCCACCAGTCCTTCGCCACCCACTGCTCACACTCAGTGCGCCCGCCACTCACCTGCCAGGGGACAGAGCACACAAGCGTGGGCCAGGAAGCAGTGCTTGAAACTCCACAGCAGGAGGGAGGCGTCCACACTCTCCTCTGGTGCCATGACGGGGCAGAGCCGCCACATTGCTCCGGAGACGGGGTGGAAGTGGGGAGGTGCCCAGAGGAGGCCGGATCAGCCCGAGGCAACTTGCAGGACTGAGGGCAGGGCTTGAAGCAGCCATAGAAGGCTGGAGGGGTTGGGGGCATGGCCAGGTGCGCTCAAGCTCTGGGTGCAGAGGTTAGGGTGTCAAGGCAGAGCTGCGTGATTTTGCGTGCCGGGTCAAGTAGAAATAATATTTTTTTAAAAGAAATATTTCGTCAATGATCCTGGAAAAGCTACTTAGGGTGATGGTGAAACAGTGTGACCAGAAGCATCATCTTTATATTAATCACAGTTATTTATCTTTTTCTATTCCTCAGTTCCAAATGACTAGGAATTTTTATCCGTCGGTAACTTTCTCAGTTTAGAGAGAGGATCAAAGCAATTTGATTAAAGTTATATCTCTATAAAACAGGTAATATTACTGATCTCGTGCATAATTGTATCCACAATATCAGGTTTTTGTTTTTTTTTTACTTCTGAGGTTCACAATAAATGGTTTACAGACATATACATTATCAAATTAGTTTAGATTGGTATTATCTTTTAGTTCATTGTAACTGAAGGCTTCTATGTTTAATATCAAGATTTGAGTACAAAAGGCACATCAATAAAATAATTGTGTGGTAACTAAATTTAATAATAACCTATCTCCTGCCTTCTTTTTATCCTATTGCCACTCTGCTAGGCCAGGTTCTCGTTAACTCTCACCTCAACCATCATTAAAGCTCCTCCATTGATTCCACTGCCTCCTGACTCTTCCATACAAAAATCTGTCATTTTGATTGCCAGAGTAATGTGAGCATAGACAGGCTCCAGCAAACAGAATCTGTGCTCAAAAACATTCCTCTTCAAGGTGCTTATAAAATAAAGTTTATACTCCTTAGCTTTGGTATACAAAGAAAGCTAGGTCTGGACAAGAATCCAAACCCAAGTTACCTTCACAGACTCTTCTCCTGTTATGTGTAGTTAAATCAGCCAAATTAGATTTTCTGAATTACTTAAGCATGTACAACACTTCACTCATGTATCCTTTTAAATTTAGCTTTACATTTCCTTTCCTTCCACTCGGTCAGAATTCAAATCCCAGCTCAGTGCCACAGTACTTGAAAAGTATTTTTTGGCTGGCTGGTTCCTTTATTCAAGCTTCTCTCATTCCTCCAGTAAAGTGTATCTTTTCCTCATTGGTGTTTTCATGGTGCTTGAACATCTTTGATAGGCTAATCATTCTGTTATATTATGACTAATTATACACATTTAATTCCTCCACTAGGCTTTGAGTTTCCTGGGAGCTGACTTTTGTGTTGATGACTTAAAAAAAATCCTTACTTGAAGAATGGAAAGAGAGAGAGAGAGAGAGAGAGAGAGAGAGAGAGAGAGAGAGAGAGAGAGAAAACATGCCCTGACCTCCCCTACCCTCCCTCCAACCTGGGACTGAACCTGCAACCCAGGTATGTGCTCTGACTGGAATCAAACCAGCAACTTTCCAGTGCACAGGACAGCGCTCAACCAGCTGAGCCACTCAGGCTGGGCTGACCTTTAAAGCACAGTGGCATTAAGAGATGGTATGTACACACAGCTCCTGTGTGGAGGCAGGGTAGAGGCAGGGACTACCTTTCATGATGTGAGATTTCAAGTTTAGAAAATTATTTTGTTTCTTTTCTCATGGCATTTAATCAGTCAATTCATACTATCTGAACTCATCATAGAAGGTTTTATAAGTTACAGGGCTAACTTATTAATTTTTATGGAGATATCCTTATGTTATATATCTGGGGTATCACCTTCTAGATGTAAAGGAAATTGGACAACAATATTAGTAACCAGAAGGTTGCTCTATGAAATAGAAACAAAGGGTTTGTGATAGTTTTGAATGATATGTTGTTCAGCCTTGGTGAAATCTTGAAGTGATTTGCTATGATATCAAATATAGCTATCTAGTATCTGAACACATTTTCTGCCAGAAGCAAGGTCTGTATCTCTCAGGTATGTGGGCCATGAAAGACAAACTTTTCCTCTTTTCCCATCTATTTCATGAATTCTGGAATTCTTTTTAATTTAATTTTTCTAATTAAATAAGAAATTTCATTTTTTTCTAATTATATCTAATTATCATATATATATATATATATATATATATATATATATATATATATATATATAAAACCCTAATATGTAAATAGACCAAACGGTGGAAAAACCAAAGAACCAGTTGCTATGATGTGCGCTGACCACCAGGGGGCACACGCAGAACATGGTGGGCGTCAAGTAGCAGGTGGCAGAGCATGGAACATGGTGGCCATTGGCCACGGCAGGATGGTGGAGCAGGTGAGTGGGGGTGCCAGACCAAGGCGGGGTGCCAGTCGCTGACATCGGGGCGAGCCTCTGGTGGTTACTGAAAATTCTTTGCTTACATGCACCGTGGTCCTGCCAGGCATTTGCACCTGTTGCCAGCACCTGCACCTGCTGCCGGTGCCTGGCGCTGGTCCCAATCGCTCGGCGCTGTCAGCAGGTGCGAGTGGCAGCTGCCAGCCCTGATGGCCCCTCAGGGCTTCTCCACCTCCCCCTGCTCCTGAGGGGCCATCGGGACCATCAGTTGCCTCTCACACCCGCTGCTGGTGACAATCCCATTCGCACCCGCTGATGGTGCCAGCCCCGCTTGCACCCGCTGACGGTGCCAGCCCCGCTTGCACCCGCTGATGGCACCAGCTACAATCATTCTGTGCCATCAGCGGATGTGTGTGGGGCTGGCGCTGTCAGTGCATGGGGCCATCAGTGCATGGGAGCAGGGAGGTGGGAGCGGGGCTGCCCACAGACAGGACTGGGGGTTATGGCGGCAGGGGCTGGGCGGGGGCATGGAGGATGGGTGCGACCCACCCCTATACCCACAGCAGCCTCATGGCCCACCTTTCAAGGTGCATGAATTTGTGCACTTGGGCCTCTAGTATTATAGTAAAATTGGTAGCTGGTTAACTGCCTTGTTGCTTTAGTCATATTATAGTAAACCTAGTGGCCCAGTGCATGAAATTTGTGCACATAAAAAAGGGGTTAATTAGAGGAAATAATTTAATATTGCTATTTTCCCTTTCTCTATAATAGAAGTGTCAGAGATGAAAGAAAATTAGTAAAATGTATATGAAAACCTTCCTCCTGTCAGAGTTTGGGGCACACCATGGGACCCAGAGTCAAGTCCCCGCCCACCCACATTCGCCTCAAAATCGCATGAGATCCAGACCTGGACACCCCCCCCCCCCCATTGGGCTAGATTCAGACCCAGCCATTCCCACCCTTGTGAAGCCCTGCTGGGCAGGTGACGTAGCCTCAGGTCCCCTGGCCTGGCGCCAGGATGGGGGGCATGGCCTGAGGTCCCCCAGCCCAGACCAGGGCGGAGGGCATGCCTTGAGGTCCTCCGTCAATCCCTGCCAGGTGTGGGACATGGCCTGAGATCCTCTGTCAAGCCCTGCTGGGTGCGGGGCATGGCCTGAGTTCCCCCGTCAAGCCCCGCCAGGCAGGGGTACGCAGTCTCAGGTCCCCTGGCTCAGCACCAGGAGGGGAGCACAGCCTCAGGTCCCCTGTCAAGCCCCACCGGCAGGGGGTGTGCAACCTCAGGTCCCCCATCAAGCCCCACTGGGAAGGGGACGCAGCCTGAGTTCTCCTAACCCAGCACTGGGGGTACACCTTGAGGTCCCCCGTCAAGCCCCGCTGGGTGGGGAGGATGACCTGAGATCCCCTGTCAAGCTCCGCCAGGCAGGAGGGCGCAGCTTCAGGTCTCCTGGCCCGGTGCTGGGGTGGGGGGTATGGCCTGAGGTCTCCTGGCCTGGTGCCAGGTTTGGGGGTGCAGCCTGGAGTCCCCTGTCAAGCCCTACCTAGTGGGGAGCATGGCCTGAGGTCCCCCGGCCTGGTGCTGGGGGGAGCAGCCTGAGGTCCCCTAGCCCAGCACCAGGACGGGAAGCACACCTTGAGGTCCCCCATCAAGCCCTGCTGGGCAGGGGACACGGCCTGAGGTCCCTTGTCAAGCCCCATGGAAGTGGGGGAGGGCGTAGCTGAGGTCCCTGCTGATTGCTTGTTAAGGCTCCTTATGGGAACTTGGCTTCAGCCGTGGATGCAGCCATCTTTGTGAAAGAGTGATGGTCAATTAGCATATTACCTCTTTATTAGATAGGATTGGTAGCTGGTTTACTGCCTTGTTGCTTTGGTCAGTTGACTTAAGTTGGAGTTGAGAGGCATATTTGTTATGGTGCTGAATCTAGGACGTAGCCTGGGCTTCTTGCTGGAAATCTGGGGTCACTGTGGCCTCATTTGTAACCATGTTTACAGGGAATCTTTAATGTTTGCTAGTTCTGGAGAGGACATATATTTTATTTTTGGTCTTTCCTTGCAGTTCAGAAAGTGATTGTCATTCTTGACTGTACTCTTTCTGAGGCATTTTGACCATGGTTATCTTTCCATACTTCCATAGCCCGTGCCCAGGAGTTGTGTCTTACACACCATGGATACTTTAGAATTTGATGAATAAAATGCTACTATTTGGTTTATATTTTGAAATAATTATATAAAGATAAAACTAAGTATAAAGACAAAATACATACAACTATTTAATTTTGACTTTTCTTAAAGGAGATGGAATTCCAGGGTAGACCCAGGAATAGCTTTCAGCACATTCTTTCCTGCTACACATATCACAAGATTCTTTTGGAATTTAGTATAAAACTCTGGACTGTTGGAAAGGTTTCCTTAACCTGCCCTTACTGAATCCCCATGAATTTACTTACCCTCATTGTGTATGCTTAATTCATGTTATCTTAAGCTTTTTGAGACTCTGTTAAAAGCTTTTGAAGTTGAGGTAAAGGACAACCTTTGTCTCTTGTGACTTTAAAAGGATATAAATATTGCTGATTGTCTAAAACTAGCTAACGTATAAGAAATATGAATTTTGGTTTTATTTTAGCTCAATCAGAAATATCAGCAGTAATGCATATAGTAAATTGGAGAAAACGCCTTAAGGTGTTTAATAACATATCCACATTGCAAAGCACAGCCTAATGAAATAAAAACAAACAAAAAAACCTTACATTCCCATCTGCTCACACATCAACAAAACAAAAATATCCTGTCTCGCTTGACACATATCACAGCTGTATGTTGATTCATTTGGAAAAGACAGCATTTCTGAGGCTTAGGCTCATGATAGAGAATGCCCTCTCCCCTTAACGAGAAACCACAGGATGTAGTCTGAAGGCCTCGGAATTGTCATGACAGGGCATAGAACAACAGACGGTCCCTCAGGCAGACTAACCCTGTGTTATTCAATACCAAAAGCAAAACTGTCAACTGTTTCAGGGAAAACAGAGCGCCCGGAACCAAAGAATTGATGAGTAAACATAAAAGAAATTGATTTTGAAATATTTAGTTTGAAATGTATTCTAATTTTTCAGTCTAAACACACATTGTTACTCATTTGGAATTCTAAACCACTGTTTGGATTTTAAAAATAAGTGCTTTGGAAATTGCTGGGAAGAAAACTCAGGAAGCCTTTCACTAGCAATTTTTAAATGAACCAAAAAAAAAAAAAAAAAAAGAAAAGAAAAGAATTATAATACATTAGTTGAAGTTACTGTGTGTTAGTGTGTGTGTGTGTAAGCAACAGATAAAAATCAGGAACCTCTTCAGAAATTCAATAAATGCATTTGGAACCTGTGGTATTTTCTCAGAATGTGACATAAAGTAGGCTCATCCTGGACCCTCTATAAGCGGTTTTAATTGTTTATTTAGGAGGATAATCTCATTATGAAATACTTTACAAATGGAAGTTTTGCTTTTCATTAAAATTTATTTTTAATATAAAAATACAAAATTTAAAATAAAAGTGATACATGTCCTTTATAGAAAATACAAAGAGCATACATATTCATAATGTAGGAAATGGATTTATTTTAATCCCATGCTCAAGGAATTATTACTATCATCAGTTAGATGATTAACCATTCACCTTTCTCTATATATGCAATATGTGTGTATTTATATATGCATAATTTTTTCTTACTGAAATATAGCAATGTTGGAATATTGTTTTGAAATTTGGCATATTAAAAGTTTTAAATCAGTTAATCTGAAAGCTAGCTTTCATTCTATGGCCAAAAGAAACAAATGAAACCTGTATTAATTTCTAAGGATTTGTCTTAAGAAGGAAAAAGAAAAAAAGAACTATTTTGGTACTAACGCATATTGAAAGTATTGTTGAAAGTATTATAGTGCCCCCTCCCCCCCACCCATAAACCCCTTCTAGCCTGCCCCTGCCCCTAGGTCTTCACCACACTGTTATCTGTTCATGGGTTATGCATATATGCATACAAGTTGTTTGGTTAGTCTCTTCCCACCTATCCGAACCTTCCCTCTGAGATTCCACAGTCTGTCCCATGCCTCTATATCTTTGGATCTATTTTGTTCATTAGATTCCACATATGAGTGAGATCATGTGATACTTAATCTTTCTCTGACTGGCTTATTTCACTTAGCATAATACTCTCTAGTTCCTTCATGCTGTCTCAAAGGGTAAGAGATCCTTCCTTTTTACTACGGCATAGTATTCCATGGTATAAATGTACCATAGCTTTTTATCCACTCATCTACTGATGGGCTATTGTAATATTTCTTATAGAAGTCAGCAAAACAAATGATGAGAAAAAGTATTATGGTAAGTATTTTAAAACTAATTTATTTAATTCAAGTTAAATTCCTATTATGTATGAAACACTGGGTTAGGTATTGTGTTTTCAGAAATAAAATATGTTATCTAGGACTTAAGTAGCTAATAATCTAGTGAGATGAATAGAAAAGGGAAAAAAAAACAATTACAGAAGAGTACTAATTAGGGAACCTTGTAAAAGCAGGTCATCAAACTTAGTGGAGCTAAGTAAGGAAGGGTTCTTAGTGTTTAAGTGTTTTTAGATTTGAGTATTTGCAGGACCTTTAAAGTGACAATTTAGCATCTTATTTCAGATTTTTTTATTTATTTATAAGCTGTATATCCTTGAATGAACATTCTTAGTCTCAGTTTCTTCATCTATAAAGCAGGAATGGTGGTAGTTGCCTCTAAGGATTATTGTGATTAATAAATGAATCCATATATTTAAATGTTTATAACTATTCTAAGCAGCATTAGCATGATGAGTACTTAGTAAATATTATTTGCTATTTGAAGCTCAGTTAGCTGTCAGACAGTAGTATTACATGAGTCTGTTGCATAAGAGAGAGATCTAAATGGTTATATAGTTTGGGATCATCAGCATTTATATGACTGAATAAGGATATGACTGAAATCAACAGCGTATAAGAAGAGTAGAAATGTCAGAGCCAGAGTGAGCACAAACTTATAGAGGTATGGGTGAAAGAGATGGACCCTAGAAGGACTCTACAAAGAGTGGCCTGAAGGAAGGATAAAAAAAGTCAGTAAAGAGCTGTGTTCATAGAAACCAAGGAAGAAGAGAATTTCAAACAGTGATTACCAATGTCAGATATGTACTGACATATTTTGTCAAATTGTGTACTGACAAAAAGATTTCAATTTAATTTGGAAAGTAGGAGGCCATTAGTAAGCACTGCCATTGGAAATGGGTTGGAAGCAGATGGTCACAGATTGAGAATGGAAAAATAGAGAAAACTACTAGTAGAATGATCTGAGAATCTTGACTATAGAAAGTAAGAAGAAGAGAGTCAGCTATCAAGTCAAGAAAAAGTTTTGTAATATAGTAGAAATTTGACATGAGATAAAGAATAAAAAAAGTAAGAGATGGAGGAGAGAGTATGAAATTAACACGTTAAGCTCCTAGCCTGTTTTGTCTTCTGGATGGAAAGTATAGTATCAGTCACCGGTGACTAACTGGGAGCTTAAAGTGTTAAGGGAAGTATAATCTGTGTGGAGGATGGTAAAGATTTGCTTGGTCTTGAGCAAGAAAGATGTGTTGGACAAAAGTACAAACAAAAGACACTCTTGCTGAAGGGATTAAAAAACACACACATTTAAACGGTAAGGTGATAAGTGGTAAAGACCTTGCATTACAGTACTTAAATACAGCCATAAATATTTTAATCTGAGAAAAAATGCAAGAGGTGTCTGATCAGGGACAGTTACAAAATTTGTTATCCCTGAATCATGACTGAGATGATTTGGAGACCCTGACATAGTTGTGAAGCAAACCGATAGAATTGTGATTTTGTTCTGCAGTACCCCAGAGCCTGGTTATGGGAGTGAAAACACAAATCTTCGAAATTATTTAGGGTTAGGTGGAGTAGAAGTTAGTAAGGGGAGATTATGTATCATAGACTACATGCTGTTCAGGGAAGGAAATGAAAAAAAGGCAAAATGATAGTCGGAGATTGAGGGACTGGAGGATTTTGATGTTATATATAGAATGACACATGTAATAAAAATAAGGTAGCCAGAGAGTGAAATAATAGGATGTTTAGGCTAGAAAACAATAATTAAGTTACGATTCCAGAACTAGAACTGTTCTGGAGGGTTGCTGATATGGAATAAAGTCAAAGTTCTGTCCATTGTAATTTCTAATGGGAAGGGCACCATAAAAGTTAAAAGAGAATATGTTTGCAAGACATGGGCTGTCCACTAAGTCTATGTGTTTCAAGTTAGATAGGGGACTTCCTTTAAAGGAAAGGAGGGTAAATTCACCAGGTGCCATTTCTTAAGAGAAGTACTTATTTTCTATTGTATTTTGTGTTATTAGTGTCCAGCCCAAGGATTGCCAATAAAAGAAGCTTAATAAATATTTGTTGAATAAGTGAATAAATTAGTGAGTAAAATAAAAGCTGGTACTAAAACTAATTAATACCAATTCTTGATTGTCTAAGAATTCTCCCTCTTAAAAGGTTGATTTATATTCCTAATATTTCTTTTTGCTTTGTTATCATGGTTGGAAATACAATGAATGCGGAAGCCAATTGGAATTATAAAATATTATTTTTGTTTAATCTGAAATTTTGTGAGAATTAGACTTTTAGAAATTGATAATTATTTTTTATTAATCTTCTGTAAAAATATATTACCTACAATACTGTGTGTGTGACTTACGTAGTGCTGTCTTCTAAATTACACAGATGTGCCATGTAAGTGTTCCTTCCCACTCCAAAGCAATAAACACTCTCATAATGTTTGACATCACTGCCTCAATCCATTCAAACAGATGGATTCAGGAGTGCAGAGTAATTAAAACAGTATTTATAAAAGTTTTCAAATGTTGCACTCAATTGCTTATTTTACTTGAGACAGAATTTACAAATGCAGAATACAAATGGGATAGAAGGAATTTTATGGATGTTTTAGAATGTGACACAGCTTTATATGGCTATAAAATGGGAAAGTTTTTAAAATACAAATATATGATCTCTCACTATCTTTCTTTCATTCTCTCATTGTTTCTTTAAAAAATTTATTGTTTTTAAGATATATTCATTAAACATGCTAGCACTCTGATAGATAACTCCAGGTTTGGAATATGGCCAGGAATAATTATGTGTTTTGGTTTTTTTGAAAGATAACACAAATTAACCTTTTTCAGATAGTTCTAAACATCTAGACCTTTCGCTTTAATATTCTGTGTTGGTGATCTTTGCTTGGTTAGGAAGTCATTTTTTAAGAAAAATCAGGGTTAAGATCTTCATTGAGATTAATGAAGAGTCACTCAATATAAATTACACACATATACAACTATGAAAAAATACTGAAATAAGTGATAGGTTGTTAAATCTTACAAAGTTCTTTGAAAAAAAAATTAACGTGAACTCTTGCCCAGGAATCATCAAGAACTACAACGCTCACCTCTTTGCATGATTTTAAATCTAAAAAAAATTGATGCTAATTTTGTACTGGGCTTTTTAGCAAAATAATTACTTTTATATCATGGGGTGATTTCCCATTTTCCCTGACATTTATAAGATCTTGATAATGTTTGTAAAACATTTTATTTAATTGGACAAAATACTATATCCACATACTTTGAAGAATCCCCCTCACTTTTTTGGGGGTGTTGATCAGTGAGGCTAGTCTAATGATTGTGTGTGGGGGTATAAGATGGTAGTAGTAACTGTGTTTGTACTGTAGATATTGAAATCATTATTTTAATGTTTTATATCCACCTTCTTCAAAAAGGTTGGAAGCAAATTATAAAATGTATAGGAATGAAAAATACTACTAAAATATACAGTCACCAGAATTTTTATTATAGGTGAAAAAATACATATTTTTGGATAGTTTTTTATAAATAAACTTCACATGATATATATTTATTTATTTTAAAAAATGTTTTCTTAAAATATTAACCACAAATCTAGTTAAAATTTTTAGAGCTATTTCTAATATTGACATATGTTTAGGCACTTAGAAAATGTTTCTAGTATTTTATAAAGAAATTTATAAAGTATCTTGGCTTACTAAATTTAGCACTATCATACTTTTAATCTGACTTTTGAAAATAATAGTAATGTATTCATTTTAATAAACATGTTAACTCTAAAATTAGATATAAATAGGTGACATATTAAGGCTGGAAAAGTCAGATTAATTCTAGGATCTTTATATTAAACATTTGAATTTTCTTTAAAAAACACCTGGATTCAAATGCCTTTTATGGACCTCTTTAGCTGTATGCCCTATGTTTTCTGACTTAAATTCCATGAATTAAATTCTCTGAACATCAGTTTCTTTTTCTGTAAAATGACTGCAACAAGTTACCTCTTAATGCTGTAAAGATTGAATAAAGTAGAACTTTTACAGTGATTGATGTGTCATTGGCCTTCAGACAGTTAGTGTTAGTGTAGCTAGAGCATAAGAAAAGATTGGTAATAATGGAAGGACTATAAGCCTCCATTCCTTACTTATTGCTACCATGCCATAGAGACAATAGGATTCTTCTAGACTAGTACTTTCTGTATATGTGATAAGAGCTCAACACAGTGCTCTCCAGCTCACTTCCAAGTGCTAGTGTCTGTGTTTCTGTGCCTGAAAGTTTTTCTCCAAGAGGGGAAAGCCACCCTCTGTGTGAAGCTGAACAGAAGCACAGGGAGTTGACATTTCTGGGCTCAGCCCTTAAACATTGTTGCCACAGTTGCCTCTCCTTTGGGAGGACAAACATCTTAAGCTCCAGTTGCCACAGTGTTATCTGGTTCCATGATATAAACTTTATTGGCTGTTTTCCTTACCTTGTCTTCCTTCCCTCCTTTGTATCAGTGATTCCTGGACTTCTCAAATAAACTGCACACAAATCCTCATTTCAGGGTGTGCTTCTGAAGAAATCCAAATTAAGAGTAAATTAGTGTCAATTGAAACAATCATGTCTGCCACTCAGCTAAACTCAATATGAATTATGCTAATTTGATAAATGCCGTTAGAAAGTTAGACATAAAATGTAGTCAGGACACAGATGAGGGAAGAAATAATTTGGGGGTCAAAGACATCCGTAGGGAGAGGGTGTTTGGAGAACGAGAAAGAGTTCATAGCATCATAATTAGAGGTCGGCATCCAAAGCCAAAGGAATAGCATGAACAAAGAATAAATGAAAAAAGTATGGAATCTTCTGAGAATGATGAGCAATGTGGACAGAGAAAGGCAAGATGGGCCTCAGGAGGAATGGCTCCTGACGAGGCTGGGCCACCCTGAAGAAAGCTGTCTGTGCTAACCAAACTCAAATGTTAGTTTTATCCATTTGACGGTGGGCAGGAACAAAATCTCTTTAAAGATAACAATGACCTGACTATAATTATGCTTTAAAAAGAGCAAGGAATTAATTGGGCTAGGACATAACATGAGCAGAAAAACAATTTAAGAGGCTATTGCTATAATGCAGAATAATAATGAGGCTTTATCTAGTACAATGGCAATTTGAATGGAAAAAAGTTTACTGATGTTAGATGTGTTTCAGCTAAAGAATAAAGAGGATTGGAAAAAAGTTCTGAGCAGAATCTAAAGATTTCAGTTTAAACAAGTATTTGGATTGTGATTCTTTCATTGCCATGTTAGGGAATTCAGAAGAATTCT
Organism: Corynorhinus townsendii; assembly: GCA_026230045.1. Classification (NCBI taxonomy): domain Eukaryota; kingdom Metazoa; phylum Chordata; class Mammalia; order Chiroptera; family Vespertilionidae; genus Corynorhinus; species Corynorhinus townsendii. The sequence continues at coordinate 30,298,342 of JAPDVU010000012.1, forward strand.
GACCCACATCTCAAGAATGGACCATGTTGGCTTGTTACACATACCTATGCCCAAGGAGTGGCTAATGGGTAGGTGTTTGCTGTGGGCATGAAAGAGTAGAACTGGGACATGGAGGACGAAGTGTCCACACCAGGCACCTCATGGTGCAGGTTGGCGCTCACAAGTGGAGGAGAAGGAGAGTAGGCCATAGGATGAGGCTGTGCATTAGAGACCAGGGCTTGGGAACAAGGTCTTCTAATGCTATTATGTTCTAATGCAGAACTTTGGGAAATCCCAAAATTCTAAGTTCACATTTGTTTATCTGACAAATATGAAATATATTTTTCAAGGCAGGAAGGTAGTACACATTTTATTGAATAATTTGTTACCTTGACTTGTGACTCAAATTTTTTGACAATGATCTATGGGGTTTGATTTGTATTCTTGTGGTTCAGGCCCCACAAATGTTAGGAGCAAACCTAGTAAAATTAAAAGATTTCTGTGGTGACATAAGCCCAGGTTAGATTATAGCAATTGAAACGGAAAGGAAAAGAATGTAAAAGGTACTTTTTAAGATGCATTTAAGCCAGTGATTTCCAACCTTTTTTTTCTTTTTTTTTTTGGCCATGCCCCACCTAAGCATCTCTAAAATCCTAAAGCCCCCTGTGACATACAATTCTTATTATTCATAAAGTGAACTCCTATTCATATGGAGGAAGCATAAAGGCCATTAATTTGGTCAAAACACGCTTCCAAAGAACATGGCATCCATGAAAGAGAAAAATAAAAGAACAAAAAGATAGTTGAAGCACTGAGGAAGAAATAACCAAGAAATTGTTAAAAAATAATAATAATATGAAGTGATAAGAAAAAATAGCAAATAAAGTTTCAAACATAATAGAGAACTGAAATGCATAAATATGACATGATACATATTTGCATACTGTATATGAGGCCCCTAGAACCATAAGAAATGCAAAAAATCACTGCTAATAACTCATTCTTGAATTGCCCCCCTTAAAAATCAAATTTCCACCTGCCCCACACTGGGAACCACTGAATTTTAAGCCATCAATCTCAGACTTATTTAAAGATGAAGTTGGGCTTCCAAAGTACCCTTTGTTCATGGCCAGCAATGAGAACAATGATTATAGAGCTTAAAAGCAATATATTAAATGTAGTTTACTTTTCTGTCCTTAAGTCACTTATTGTATATTTGCATTTCAATTTTCTTTGTATTAATCAATATGAAACAGTATTAAGCACTATAGTTAATATGATAAATTTACTACATTATTCACTTTGGGCTCATTTTTCTGCATATGAAGACAACCTTTAATAACCCCTGTTATAGAATTGATAGAAAAGAGGATTTATCAAGCAAGATATATAAATTTGATCTAAGAATATAGGACAAAAATACCATATTCTTTTACCTTTATAGGATAGTGTAGAAAAACTGTCTAAGTACAAGTGAGGATCCTACCTTCCTACTCAGAAAAAAATATGTTATTTCTGGTATACATTTAACTTATGGAAGAAAAAGGCCCAACAACATAAAAGTGTCTTTAAACAGACAGAAGTTTCTCTCTTCACAGACTGAAAATCATTTATCAGCATTCGGATCTATGGTGCTTGGAATTTTGGGGTGGTGGTGGTGGTGGGGATCATGGAATTCATTTTCATCATTTTGTATATCTAGTTTTTCTACATTTACACACATGAGTTTGGTTTTTGGATTTGGCTTCATAAAAAGTACCACCAGATCTTCAAAATAATCTCATCCTGAGTAAATGAAAGCAGGCTGCCCAGTTCACTGTATGTCCAGCTGGCTAAAGGTTTCAGCAAGAAGGGTCCGCGAGCAGATTCTGTGGGAGGTATAAGATAAACATGCTCTTGTTTATGTTTTGCTGATACTCTGGTTGTTTAGAAGTTGGGGAAGTTTTTCCTTGCTTCAGGCTGTTCTTTTAAAAAAAACCAAATAATCATCCAGTGTGCCTTGTGGCTTTGATCTTTGTTTTTCTATTTTGTTATACAAGGCTCAAAGTCTTACAGTTTGTTGTGTTTCATCCTTTGTCAGATCATCCCCTCCCCACACTTATTACCCACAGATGGCTGGAAAAGAATAAAAGAAAGGTGGAGTGTCTTAAAAACTGACATCTCCCATAAATCTCAGGAGATTGTTGTATAAATATTGGCATGCTTTTGGAGGTGCTAAAATAGAATTCGGTGGCCTTTCACCTGGCATAATTAACTTGCTTTTATTTCTTAGTGTTTACTATATCTTTTCCTAACCTTTGTTTTTCACAAAAGTGCCCTTGGGACCTGACCGAGTAAGTTGCACAGACACCTGCACGCCACAAGGCAAACACCAAGCCTCATTCTAGCCCCAGGACAGAGGTCCCACAAGCCGACCCTGCAGCTTCCCTCCAAATGCTGATAAATCATGTGAGGATATGTAATCAGTCTCTGGAGGAATGCTACAGCAATTTGCTTATTTTGACACTCAGTACCTTGGCTGACTTTAAAATTCAAGTTTATGCTTTTAAATTCAGTTATAAAACACTGTGTATGTGTCTATGTGGCACATATTTTAGTAGTCTAGAATCTAGTAGGTCCTCAATTCAATATGGGCTGAACTAAATTATTAATATTACAAATCTTTTGAAGTTTTATATTGGTGAGGCAAATAATATTTACATTTAAAGTATGTAATCCCATAATACTGGCTTATTTTTTTGTATACACACTTATGCTAGCATGACAGCACAATATACATATCTAGATTGAAAATATTTAAATTAAGCTTAATTTTGACTTAATGTCATTTCACTATAAAATATTATAAATTGTCTTCCATTGTACAGGGTAAAGCAAAAGTAGGTTTGTAGTTCATATGGAAAATAATACAATAATTAATAAATAATAATATAAGAATAGACTCTGTATTATGTATTCACAAATGTTTGCTTCGCCCTATATACTCTTGGGGCCATTGCTAAAAGAGTAAATTTTGTGAACCCAAACTTTGAATTACAATTGCATTCCACAATATTTTTCTATCCTGAATAATGATTTATGTAAATGTATGAGTTTCACACTTAACATCCCCTTCCTCCATCTGCCTCACACCATAGCCTTTTATTCAGATAACCTAATGGGAAGTCTGCTGGCAAAAGTATCTGGAAAAAATGTATTATCACATTATTAAAAATCTTAAAATGGGTTTACCAGATACAGCCTCCACATCTAACTCCATGCACCAAGAAAGCCATTGAAGACCCTTCCTTCACTAAGACATCAAGAAATAGACCAGTGAAAGTGAACATCATCCTTAAAAGTTCTGCAATAAGGACCTCTGTAAGCTGGGGATGACAGTGGGAGATGTCACTACTGAGATGGGCTCCCTAATAAGTTAGTCAGAGAAGAGTGATAGCAGAGGGATGGAGAAATGGATGGAATGGATGGATTTGAATTGCCCCTTGTGGGTAGAATCCACAAGAATTGGTGACTAATTGGATGTGGGGGGAGGGGAGTGATGAAGTTGCAGCTTTGAGGATCACTTTGGGTTTCTGGCATGAGTGTCTAGAAGGATAAAGATGCCACGGGAAGACCGGAAATGCAGCTGGTCTAAGGGAAGACCAAAGCTTAGTTTATGGGTTTGCTCCCAGATGTAACAGTGAATAGATGAGATCACCTACACCAGGAGAAAAGCACAGATGGGATGGAAGACCCAGGGCTGAGTGTATGGACCATTCAATGCTACTACAAACCCTTGTCTGGTGTGCACCCCACTACCTCACCTCTCAAAGTTGACCTGGTCTCCTACTTCCCTTCTTATATCAAAACTTATTCACAGTCTTCATCCGAATCAATTTGGAATCAAAACACTTTTGACACTCTCCCCCAAACTTCTATTTTCTTTACATGGATTCATTTCCTCTTCTTCTCACCTTTGACTACCTTCTGCCTTTTGAGTCTGAAATGTTGATTTACCCCACAGTTTCACCGTGGAACTTCTTATTTCCTTATTTTTTGTGCATCTACACCCAGACCCAATAAGCATATAATTACAAAACAGGTTGTTAAGAATCTGTGAACAGTTTTTGAACTGACATATTTAAAAAGACTGACACATAGGTTTCTTTTCTTTTTCTGATGAATCTTGGAAATTATCTCAGTGTTTTGTATCATAGGGTATTTTAGATCAATTGATATGGATCACATTAACCAATGATCACATAGTGATTACACTGAAAGTAAAAGTTGTTTAAAGATCAGACAGTGATCAGAAAGCATTGGTGGCCAAGATTTTTCTTGAACATTAGTCATTCAGAAAAATTAGTTGCCAACATTTAATAATCAGATGATTTAACAAACAATTTTAAATTTCTCTCTTTTCTTAAAGACAATCCATCCCAGCAACATTGAGGCCACTTTATCATATGGGCAGGGAATATGCACTGCTCCTTTTAGACAGCTTGTTCTCTTTGGGATGCCACAGTTCTCACATGGCCTGGACTCTTTTACCATTTGCCTGCAACCTGTAAGCATTTACTATTTTGGCTCCTGTAATACCTATTCTTGAATATGACACATGTGTATTTTGCACACAAGACTCAGTATTAGTAGAGGCTTTGAAGTTCTTTTTTTAGAGCCATTTTCACCCTCAGAAATTTGTATATTTGTTTGCTGCTAATGCAAAATTCATTAAGGCTTTAATTGAAAGTTTAGTGTTATTTTTCTTATAAATTATGCATTTAAAATATTCAGTTCTGAAAAATAATATATGAAATTCAAGAGATAATTATACTAAGTTTAAGTATTTTAAATATAAGGAATGAGAAAGACATGCATTTTTAGTTAATGTAAAATGAATACAAAGAATAATGACAAGGACCATGGAAGGCAAACAGTAATGATATACACTACCTATGATCATACACCTATACTGGGGTTGCTCCTTAGGATTCTAGGCATTTGAAGGATATGAACTGAATAAGTCTTATTCTTATTTGAAATTATTGTATATCTAATTTAAGTGTTATGAATATATATTGGATTTGTAATGTTATGTGTAGATTGTAAATGTTATATGGATTAATATGAGATATAGTATGTACTATATTCATGGTGATCATTTCAAATATTTAAATCTAAATTTGGGTAGGTTGATTTTATAATCTTGAAAATGCAGATGGCTTTCTATTTATAAGCAAGCCTATTTTCCATGATTTAAAAAATAAAATTTTGTTGGTTTAATATTTATGATCCTTAAACTATTCCTTTCCTTTCTGGAAGCAATGATGATTTGTTTGAGCATGGTATCTATGCCAATTTTTAAATAACTACACTGTATCATGAAATTATTGTTAAACATATGTAATTTCTATGAGAGGAAATCATAGCTCTGAATCATACAAATTGCTTCATTGAATATTGTTGTCAAGCAGAGAGCATTAAATCAGGTTTCATTTCTTTCTCTCAGAATATAATGCAAGGATGTATCCTTTTGACTGGGTGAGTAGAGATGACAGCAGTGTGATTGGCCTGCAGTCCCGTATTTGCACACTCAAGCTAATAGAAAACTCAAAGGAGAAAATTCCATTGAATAGACTAGTTGATTAGATCTTCTCTTATGGAAAACTCCCACTTTATCTCTTATACTTTATCTTTTAAGCATAAAGGTTAAAAACAACTAACTTTAGGTAGCAACGTGATGGCAAAGTTCAGCCAATCCTATATAATAAAAGCCTAATATGCTAAGTGTCTGGTCATCTGGTCAGCGTTCAGCCAATCAAAGCGTAATATGCTAATGATGTGCTAAGGACACTCAACCACTCGTTATGACATGCACTGACCACCAGGGGGCAGACACTCAGACTGATAGGTTATCTTGCGACTGAGAGAGATGGTCTGGACACACCCTGGAGCCCTCCCATGGTCCCTCCCTGGCTGGCCAACCTTCTGTGTCCTTCCCCAGCTCCGATTGTGCACCGGTGGGGTCCCTCAGCCTGGCCTGTGCCCTCTCGCAATCTGGGACCCCTCAGGGGATGTCGGAGAGCCAGTTACAGCCCGACAGTGGAACGACCAGTCACTGTGATGTGCACTGACCACCAGAGGGCAGATGCTTAATGCAGGAGCTGCCCCCTGGTGGTCATTGCGAGCACAGCAGCCTAAGCCATCAGTTGGACATCTCCTGAAGGCTCCCGGACTGCAAGAGGGTGCAGACCCTGCTGAGGTCCCCCTCCCGCCCAGTGCAGAATTTCATGTACCAGGCCTTTAGTATATAAATAAGTACTCAACTATTAATACCCCTTTGCAGAGACTGTGAAATGAATAACTGGATGGTGTGATAAAAGTTGTCTCATGGAAAACTAGAGAAATTTAAATTTTGTCTTTGGCATTCTCTTTTTTATTATTCCTTTCTTTGATTTCAGATCCAGTTTTTGACTGGCTCTTGGAAACTTTTCTTTTTGCTTTCATATGTATACATTATGGGTTCTAGAGCTAGGCTCTGTGCTTACTGTTCACTGACTATGAGGTGAATTGTGGCCCTATGACAAACTACTATAGAAAGTCATTGGCGGAGGGGTGGGGGTGTGGATTCAAAGAAATTCAGTGAATTCCTTGACTACTTACACAGAACCAGAGAGGTCAGAATTGCCAGGAAAGGCATTGACCCCTGTACCCCAACCCCCAATCCTTCATTTACTCTTCAAACCTTTATTTCCTCACTAATTATTTTATTTAAATTAAAGTATGTACTTACAGATTCTGGGCTCTAAGCTTTCTTAGAACAGGAACCATATCATCGGCAACATAGTATGGTAGTTCGGAGCACATCTGGGTACAGATTGCTTGGGTTTGAATCCTCCCCCACCACTACCTAGCAGGGTGACCTGGGGTGAGTTAACCACTCTGTCTCTCTGTCTCAAAGGGACATTGTAAATGTTATATGGATAAAAGGTGTAGGATACTTATATGAGTCCCTGGCTGGTGGCAGAAGTATGAATCTTTGCAATTGTATCATTGGTCTTTGTGACCTCTAAGCCTAGCATGTTCCCCACTACTGAGTAGATGCTTAAAAAATATTATTGAAATAAGTGGAGGAATTGAACCCTCATCTTCTGTGTGAGAAGCAAGAATTGTACCACCAAGAGGCTCTCAAAGTGAGACCCTTCTATTTCTCTTGTTTCCTTTCCTGGCTCCTCTGTCTTATGCTTGCCTTATAGAGAAGCACGTTACAAAGCCCGGGCCCTGGTGCCTCACCAACTTTCATTGTATAACCTCTTTCCTAGAAATAGTAGTCTTTCCATGGCATTAACTGAAGCAGATGACACTAAAGTTGGAGCCAATTATGTTGGACTGAAATATCTGCCTTCATACTAGTTCCAAAAGCTAAAATATAAAATAGAGATAGAGAAGGGGGTACTGTCTGATTTCTAATTCTAAAAACTCATGAAGTTTTATCTCCTGATATCCAGACCCATATACCCAACAACCTGTTGACTCTTTCATACCTCATATGTAAGTAGAATCCATAATTTCACCACTTAGATGGGCTTCTTTGGTGTTTCCTTCTATTATTGTCTAATTCAGCCCATATCTTTCTAACTTGGACACTTGTATTGGCCCCCTAATTGATTTAATTGCCACATAATTATTTCCCCTGGTGTTTGTCTTCCACATCGGACATTGCCAGAGGCCCACTGCCAGAATTATTCTTGAAACACCGATATGATGATGTCAAGGTTTTAATCATCAGTGTCCAATGCTTAGAAACATGAACTTTCAACTTATAATTTCAATTCCTCAAGTCCTATTCTGTCCTTTATGTATTGTACTCCATTCATTTTTCATTAAATCAAAAAATATATATTCAGTATTCAGAATGAATCATAAATTGTGCTAGGTATAAAAAATAAATGAATGAGAGACATAGTTCTAATCCATAGAGAGCACACAGTCCAGTGGAGGGCTCCAGTGATCCAGTGAGTGCAATGCTATGATGAGGTGCTGTGCAAGACATGTTGAGAGTGCAGCAAAACCACCTGCAGGGACACACAGAACCAGACCTGAGCTGAGGGCTGCCTAGATTTCTCAGGCTGTGGCAATCTTGGACATAGAAATGTTCTAGGTAAGTACTACAAGAAAGGGATGCCAGAATCACAGGCACTTAGATAGGGGCACAAATCTATTTGGAGACTGCTTTTTGCCAACTCAGGTATAAAACGGCGTAAACATATGGTTGGACTAAACTAAGGGTCTGGAATGTCCTTATCTTACTCTGAGCTCTCTCCATTTTCCATGTCCACCCAGTAAGCTTTTTCCCAAATGCAACACTGCCTTTTAAAGTTTTAGTTAATACCTTCCCTTTTTGTGGAATGTTTCCCCCCATCCGGAATCTTTGCTAAAGCCAAGCCCTATCCCAGCTTGAAAAAAAAATGTTCCACCTCCTCAAAGAATCCTCTGGCTTTATAAACTCTGTCCCCCCTTTTTATATGACATATTCCTTTAAAAAACCTTTTTATTTATTCTTCCTTTTTCAGCCTTATTTATTCAAGTAGTTGCTTCCCTCCTTACATCATGGGTTCGGGGGCGGGGTGGTATTTAGAAACTTCCCTCCTTTGCCTTTGTTCCTGCCATGCCAGACTCCATACCTCATAGTGTGGTAGAGGAAATAACTATGGTCTCTGCCTAATGGAGCTTATATTCTAGTGGAGAGGAGAGACAATGACTGAGCAAACAAATAAAGAAGATAATTTTCAATTCTTATAACTGCATGCCAGGGGAGAGAAGGGTGGGCATTTTCGCTAGGGTGGTTTGGCAAGGTGTATCTGAGAAGAAACAAGAGATCCCGGAGCAGGAAAAGGAAGGGTGGGAACCAAGTCCCACAGTGCAAATGAACTAGGAAGGTTGGGGCTGCCAGCAGGCAGTGGGGAGAACGCTGCCCCAGAAATAGAATGGAAATGGAATTTATGGTTAAGGCTGTCAGTGGAGCAACAGTGAGTGAAGATAATACTGGACTGGGAGTTGGGAGACTTTGGACATACCACTTCATTCTATTGAGCTTACGTTTTCTTATCTAATAAAGCTGTTGATCTCGGTTTCTAGCATTAAGAAGACCCTTTTGGTATCAGATTTTGCTTTGTTTTGGTAGAAGGTGTTAAGCTTTGGATTTCTGAGAAGGGTGTGGGCTGGACAGAATATTAGATTTTGCTCCTTCCCCGTTCACAGTAACTTTCACTCCCTTATGTCTGAACATGTTGGCACCTGTGCCCCTTCAGAGTAAGGCTAGGGAAAGAGAGGAGGGGAAGCTGCTGATAATTTTCTTTGTGCCAAATGAAGCTCCTTTTGCCCTACAGAGAAGAGTCTAACTACTCCACAAAGGCACCGATTAATCCGAAAAGGAAACACACACCCACACACAGAGCAATTTCAAAGACTATGAGGGTAATGAAGAAGAAAAGGAAGATGTGATCCTCACCTTCATGATACTGTAGATAGTTCACTACCTATGGAGATGAACTGAAAGGAGAAAATCAGCGATTGTGTTTTTAAATTTTAAGTCTCTTGTGTAATTCCCCTGTTCACCCCCTTCCCCGTGACAGACCAGGCTGTAAAGTCCTCATAAGTAGACTTGCCATTTGTTTAACAAAATGCTACCAAGCCTTACCTCCAATGAAAAAAGCCTGACATACAGATAAATAGTCCCCAAGTTGGTAATGTCAAAGGAATCAAATAGTTCCTTTTCAGAGATTTTAAAAAAATTAGATCTGAGATGGTTCATATACTCAAGAGGATAAAGATGAGTGATTGCAATGGTTTATATTTTTAAAGTCAGTCATGGGTATTTTTCAGCTTAACTTCTTAAATTCAAGTTGCACAGGACCAAAGAGTCTAAATTTTGATTAAAGATTTATATAAATTCAACCATAGATCGAATTTGGACTTTTTCCCCTCAGAAAATAGTTACTTTGCCCAGCCAGGAATTGAATTGTTATTTATGCCAAAGCTGAATAAATGACATACGTTGTATGAAGAAGATTTATGAGATGTGAATTGATTTTATTTTCAGACATAAAGAAAAATACTTTGTATTTGGAGTAAGAATGATGAATTGGGATTTTCATGTTATAAAATCCCAATTTTTGTTAAGACTTGATTTAATGATTAAAAAGATGAAATGCAAAAGCTTTTATTTAAAAGTTTTAATTTTCATACTGAGCTTAATACTCTATACTATAAATTTCATAGTAGTTATAGATCTCTTGCATTTGTGCATGATTTTTATGTAAACCAGTTAACTATGGGAAAAGGGGGCACCTTGCATATAATTCAATTTTAAAGAAGGTATGTTGCAGGAAGAAATTTTTCTCATTCATTTGCACACTACTTTTGTGAGATGTGAAGATATTTAAACATTTTAATATATTTTTCAACAAATAAAACTTTCTTATTACCCATTTTATCTTAAGATAAAATAAATTCAAATATATTGCACTAAATTATTTTTATGGTAAATATTAAAATTTGAGGAAAAATGATTTATAAGAAGATGTAAAATTTCCACCACTGCAACCCTAATGCCTTAGTTATCCAGCACGAAGGAGTTTTGTTAACTCAATTTTTTGGGTTTTTTGGACCTAAGTCAATGACCTTGCACAGATATTATAACTATTTTGGCTATCAATTATAAGTCTACCATCAGAACTAATCAGGCAATGGTGGTGTTAATGCACATTGAAAATGTCTTCTTAAACACAGAAGTTAAAGGCTATCATTGATGTTAGCCAAGCAAAAAACAAAACAAAACAAAACAAAAACCTATAGGGGAAGAAAGAATTTAATTCCTTAAATACTGAACCTGGAAATGTTAGCAAGCTATGAAGATTAGAATTAAAAAAAAAAATTAAAACCACACATAATTATTAAAATCAATGTGAAAAATAGAAATGACTGAATAATGCAGAGGTATTAGTATTACTAGTATATAAAATATAATTTATTCTCACCATGAAATAGAAAGCTTATAGGCCACTGAATTAAATAAAACACATGGTTATCTTAATTAGAACAGCCAAAAATGAACAATCTTAATAATCGTGCCTTTCTTTCAGTGTTTTCACCTCTGTCTCATCTTCTTTTATGACTATAGCACATGTAACCTTTGTTAAAAGTGGTACAGCTGTGGCTTCATAAAACCAACTCAGATGATAGAATTATCCTCTCACTGTCCAGAATGAACTTCTTGATTCAGCAGCAATGGCTGCTTTATGACACCATTTAATTAGCATGTGATGGGACTTATAACCTAATATAAAAGTCAAGCATAGCGCTGTTGTAACATTGCCCATTTTTAATTCATGTTAATATTAGTGGAGGATTTATTTATCAAATAAAATAATGCTTTAGTTATATGATTTTCCAGATTGTTATATTAAAAATTGAATGAATTGGGAAATTTGGTTTTATTAAATTCTAAGATCTTACCCACTATATCTAATCTATTATTTGTTTTTCAACTAAGTACTTCAATTCTGTAAGATTAGAGAGGTCTTATCTCTCCCTATTCCCAAGTAGATAAATAAATAAATACATTTTGAAATGAAGATGATTCATTCCTGCCTTGTGTTGATAAAAATGAAATATGATAATTTTATATATTTGTGAAGATTGATATATTTTATAAATATAAATTATTATACAATTATTAAATATAAAATTGGTTTTTACTTTTTAAAGAAATATTTTGAGAGGATACTGGGCTAACTGATGGCAGAAACAGGCTTCAGGAATGGGAGGTCACGGCAGACATGGTACTCTAGAAAGGGACAGCTGATCCCTGGTTATCTCATCCATGTGAATTATAAACTCAGTATAATAAAAAATTTTGCAATTAAAAATTTGAATGTAAATGAACTGTTTAATTAAGGTCAACTTCGAATAGTAAATATGTAATATAGGCCCTTAAATATTTTAAAAACACGAATTTAGTACATAGGTTTATGACTTGACAAGAATAAAATCTCATAGCATTTTAAATTCACAGTATTTATTCACAGTTGGCAATTATATATTTATTTGCATGGGATTTTGTTTAATGCTGGTCTCTCACCATGTGGTAAACTGTGAGATCTGGAAGCATGTTACTTTTGTTTTCCACAGTATGTTTCATTCCTGCAATAGTAGGCATTTAAATATTTGCTGAATGTTTGAATAAATAATCTGTGGATAGTTGGAAGAGATTTGTGGGATAATGATTTTTATATGGCATGTTGTTGGATCTATGTATACTTTTCCATTTTAATAATATTGTCATTAGGACTTTGTATAACATGACTCACGAAGCATTATTTTGTCTCTGTTGGAACACTTATTCATATTTACAGTTGCAAATATCATCTCTCTCAAGTTTTAGATCAATATATTTGGCTAACTTTTGAATGTCCTGTTTTCTCCTAAGGTCAAAATGTCTAAAGTCGAATTTGTCAGATTTTTTTCAAATTCACTTTAATAATCATGTGACATATTTCCCATTATCCAGATCAGAAACTTGTGCACTTTTTTCTTTCAGACAGGAAGGGAGAAGGAGAGAGAGCTTAGAAACATCAATGATGAGAGAGAATCATTGATCAGTTGCCTCCTGCATGCCCCACACTGGGGGTCAAGCCCACAACCCAGGAATGTGGCCTGGCCTGGAATTAAACCATGACCTCCTGGTTCATAAGTCAGTGCTCAACCACTGAGCCACACTGGCCGGGCACCTATGCACTTTAATTTTTCTTTCTGCTTCCTATGTCTGTTCATTGCTATATTTAATTAGGAAGTTTTATTGTTTTGTCCATTATTCTATCTCTTGTATTTTCATTCCTATCCTTGAAACTCTTATTTCCTCACACCCACTACACCTTGATTTCCTTGGTTTTACTTTCTGTCCTTACTAAACCTCTGAACATTTCGCTGTCATATTAAACTCTCTGAAACACCACAGTGAGTTGATTTCTTGCTTCTTCTCTTACCTTTTGGTGAACAGTTATGAGCTTCACTCAATAAATCCTTCAGATCAACTTACTTCCTCCCCCAGGCAAAGAAGAAACAAATTTGAGACTGAACTATCTTCCTAATATCCTCCAAAATTGTTTGAAATTTTGTAAACTTGTATTTGCTTGTTTTATATCTATTACTTACTACGCAAATCCTTCATTGAACTCTGCACTTACAGAATGATGTTCAAACTTAGCGTGGATTTCAAATCCACCTGCTGATTGGATCACTTTCCCCCACCTTTACTGAGGTCTAATTTGGTTCAATCATTTTGTTATTGGTGGGGCATCCTCTGCATCCCCCATCTGTTGCTGGTGAAAGTGGAGCTCTAGGGCTGCTGTGGGACTAAGAATTTCCTGCAGCCCCCATGGGAGGATGAGTTAATTGTGGAAACTTTATTAATGAGGTAACATTAAGGGAGTTTCCTTTCAGGGTCCCATTCCTCCACTTCCATAAAAAAGTCTCATCTTGTTTGCAGCAGAGCTAGGATTAAAGCCACTTCCCAGAGTTTCTGTTCCATGTAGAAGCACAGTCCAGTTCAGCATATGGCTAACTTAGCTTGTATCCCCAGCTGAAGTCCACTGCATGTAGGGTCCACAAGGCCATGAGCCATGTAGCTTCTAGGGCTACAAGGCAGGCAGGTGTGCGCCATGGAGCAAGCAAGAAACAGGAGCACAAAAGGAACAAGAGAGAGAGTTATTTTGGGGGATTTTTAACTGGGAGTTTAACCAACGAATCCTTCAGGATTTCTTGCGCTTTCAATGACTCCACTCCCTCTAGCCAATTATATTTTTCCTAGGTTAGACTTACAGGCAAGCACCTTCCCTTTGTCACCCTGACTTTACTGTTCCTGGGCCCATCTTCCCCCTTTGTTGGACCCCTTCCCCCAGAGATCTGCAGGGAATGGTGGTTCCCTGGAGAGTGTAAAGTTGCCTCTTCCTGGCGAAGCTGTGCAGATGGCCATGCCTATAATGTCTGGCCTCCTCCTGGCTCCTTTCCTACTATTAATATTAATAACTAGCTAGTTATGATGGTAACAATTAATGTAGAAACTTGTACCTAGTAGACATCCGATAAATATTAATTTTGTTTGGCATGTGAAAGTTACAGTGGAAGTCAATTTGAGATATTGTTATAGAACACATCTCCATTTTTAGTAGGTTAGAGATTTCTGATCTCTATGTTCAAGAATTCTTTATGGCTAGACTAAGTTTCTTGTCTCTTTAGCCCTGGGGCAGCCTACGGTGGCTGGAGTTGTGCAGTCAATTATCTCACTGAGCTATCTCTCTGTGCTGTAAAAATATCATCATTTTCTGTGTGTGCCGTGCTGGGACAGAGCTTGAGAACCGTCCGTTGCAATGCTCTGATGTGCTCAGTTTATAATGATTTGACTGTTAATTAATATTTTCTTCTACATTTATTATTGAGATAAAACAGAATAGGATTGGTTTAATAAAGGTTGTCACCTTGCTGGAAAATGTGCCAATTCTGGTCTTTTTCCACTACTCTCTTGGAGGCAAAATTTTGGCTATTTGTCCCCTTGGGGATTGTTGCTGTCACTAGATTAGCTATTTCTCATTTTTGACAAAATATTTCACATAATTTCATGCTCAATGAGAGGATCCTGTGACTTTTATAAGTGAAATAATAGCAGAAGCAATTTCACATATTTTATGAAATACAGTTTACATTTTTGGAAATGATAGCAGTTTCATTTGCACAAACCTGATAGCATTTTGAGGGAAGAAAGTATACTCCCTGCATATGGAAAAAAAACCTGTTGGTCTGTTTATATAGTATCATTTTTTCAACATTGAGCTGATTTAAATAATAAGTCTGTAAATTATATTTCAATACTAATGCAATTTATAGAAGAGAGTCACAGTATACAAAAGAGTTGCCAGAATCCATGCTTCCAGGATAGCCCTAGAAACTATCAGTGTGAGTTAATTTAAACAGATTGTTATATGATGGAAATTTTTTTTGATTTTTACAGATTTAATATTCTTCAACTTGGATTGCTGCAGTTTTAAAATGTATGTATTGAAATATATTCATTTTATAAATATGCATATACATTTGTTATAAAGCAGCAAAAACACATATTTTAATCATGTTTCTAGTTATATGTAACTTGATATGTATCAGGCCAGAATATAATTTCTGTAGAGTTTGAGAAGACTTAGAATCCTCACTATTTGAGGAACTAAGGGTCTACAATTATTCCTTAGTATATTTCCAATTTCAGCTAAATAAATCTTAGTATAAAACCAAAGTCAATTTAAGATGAAGCAGTTAGATAAAATCATATTTTTTAAAGGATAAAGTTGTGTGAGAGAGATATATGTATACATACACACAAACCTGATGAAAAACTTCTTATGTCCTCATGTGTTTACATATATATTACTTATTCTGTGTTTATTTTGAAACATGGTGAGTGGTCTTTGTTAGGGCCATAATACAGATTGATGCATATTAGTCAGGTGAATGAAACACTGCATACATTCTTCATGAAAATGAGCTGTAGGTGTTATGTAAATCATTTGGGTAATAGAATTCTGTTCTTCATTAAAATATGGTTAATAAGCCAGATGGGTCCTTGAGACATGAAGGATGGCCATTTGCATATGAATCTCTCAAGGTCCTAGGATTTAGTCCTGAGTGAGTCCACACTTGACATAGGTACTTAATTACTGCAGAGACCTTGGTTTGGTAAAATAGACTTCTTCTTCCTTTTCAAATGCTTAGGGTTATAAATTCTCTTTGTTTTTCACAAAATTGTCTTTGCTATTGATATTTTAATAAATAGTTATCAATTGAAGGATAATATTAAAAATTTATCCAATCATTTCATGGAAGGTTTATCCATTTATATATTCTAATATTTATGTGACTTACACTCGTCTGATATTGTTTCCAACTAACATTTCTGAAGCACTCCTGGAAATAAGTATAGGACATGATTATTGCCCTCAAATAGTTTATAATGAAGCCATTGAGATGAAATTGTATTTGAAAATAGCAGTAAGACTCAACTACAAAGAACCTCTGGGGAAGGAGTGTTTCGGGATGTCAAGTTTTTCAGTTAAATCAAGATAACAAAGTATTTTAACTTTTAACCACTTGGATATTAAAAATTCTAAAATATCACCATTTCTTGCAGTAAATAGAATAGTAAACTGAATACATTTCAATCTCTTGGAAGATTATGTTAATGTAAGAAACCATTCAAACCTGTAAAGAATTTTTGTGAGTTTGAGCCAAACTGTCCACCATTGCCTGGAAGTAGAATCTCAATGTATTGGGGTAATGGTCCTGAGAATGGCGGTTTTTTACCTTGTTTTATACATTCCAATCAAAGGAGAAGTAAGTGGGCCACATGAAATCCATTTGTGATAGATTAGGGAGGCAGGAGAAAGCAGATAAACACCCAAATAACTATTATAAGGATACTCATGCTATGTTATTGATAACAGTAAAATAATGGGGAAAATTACATCACATATGCCCACACTGGATTATAGTAAAATAAATAACCTTATAAATTATTCCATGTATTACTATGCAGTATTGGCAAACAATGATGAGTAAGAATTACTAATGCTTGAACAGGTGTTTATTGTACACTACCAAGTGGAAAAACACAGGCTGTACACACAAATATGCATATGTTTCTATATACATACATGTGTTTGTATATATTTATACACACATACTAGTACATATTCACACACACACATATACAAATTACACACTAGAGATTTTGAACTAAAATGTTTATTGTAATGTTTATTTTATTTAATTTTAAAAATTATTTTACACATGTCTTACATTCATAGTATGTTACTTTCAAATTAAGGAAAATTGTTTTTATCATTTTCTATATTCTACTATGTACAGGATTGGGTTCATAAATATCATTGACATTAATTCTATTTCAAATATGCCAGTTTATAGACCACTTGTCAAACAAGAAATTTTAAATCAAAGCACATCTGGACTTTTGGATGCCTTATATTCTTCTTCAGATAATGTAAGATTAGGCCAAAATTTATCCACTAGTTTTCAATTTTATGAAACAGAAATTAGTAGTACCTGCTGTGTATGTTTTTAAAATTTATCTTTAACATCAAAATTTACTTATTTGAAATTAAGAATTTATTATATATCCAGTTTTTATCAATTGACACTTTCCTCCCCTCCCTTCCCATCTCCTACAACATCAGCTGCACTCATTGTCCACATTTGTCATGGTCACAACCTTGGATATGTTCTTTCATTGTTTGCATGCTCATATATTAATACTCTCTTAAATAACTTGTTCCTAAGCAATTGAACTATATAGAATGTTATTACTCTATGGTGTGCATATTACAAACAATTCCTTCTTTACTCTTGTTTTTTTCATGTTTATCTTAGCAGTTGCTGGGCATTTTCCCCATATGAATTATAAGATTTATCTAAATTAAAAATGTTTTTGATAAGTTTCTACTTATAAATACATTGCATTTTTATATGAAGGTAAAGTACCTTTTAATTTCCTTGGAGCCATTGGGAATTTCTTTAGGCTTATTTTTTTGTTGCATTAATCTCAATAACTTCAATTAGAACTGATTAATCTGAGAAGAGATTTCTTATTATAGACGATTCACAAAGTTATCATATATCTAAATTGTAATCTACTTACTGTAATATATGTATTGGGGAAAATAATTTCTAATGTCCTTCTTAGTTTCATATAGCAAAAAGGTTAATTACAGTCTGACATAGAACTATATCTATATCCATTTAATATATATTTATACATATTCTCTCTATATATAAAAGCCTAAGTAACCATTACGACCAGACGACCGGCCAATGTCACTATGATGTGCACTGACCACCAGTGGGCAGACACTCAATGAAAGAGCTGTCCCCTGGTGGTTATTGCGCTCCCACAGCCAACCTCCTGCGGCCAGCCGATTGGCCCCAATCGCCCCCAATCACCGGCCTGGCTGAGGGACCCACCTGTGCATGAATTCATGTACCGGGCCTCTAGTTCATTATAAAATATGATACACACACACACACACACACACACACACACTGATGGCCAGATTATCATGACCACCCCATCAGTACTTCGTTGGGCCACCTTTTGCCTTCAGTACTGTGGCAATTCTTCTTGGCATTGACTCCATGAGATGTTGAAAGGTGATGTGAGGAATCTGACACCATGCCTGATGAATAGCACTGTCCAGTTGTGTGAGATTTGATGGTTGTGGAACCAGCTGCCTGATGGCTCTTTTAACTTCATCCCACAAATGCTCAATTGGATTGAGATCTGGTGCTTGTGGGGGCCACCTAAGCAAGGTAAAGTCTCCCTCATGTTCTTGAAACCCTCCTGCACAATATGAGCACCGTGGCATGGCACATTGTCTTGTTGGAAGAAGCCATCTCCATTGGGATACGCCATCAACATGATAGGATGAACTTGATCAGCCACGATACTTAGGTATGTTGTGCTATTCAGATGTCGTTCCACATGAATTAAAGGACCCAAATCATGCCAGGAAAACATGCCCCAAACCATAACACTGCCCCCACCAGCTTGAAGGGCTGTACTCATGCATGTGGGATGCATGCTTTCATTCTGTTTCCGTGAAATTCTCACTCTGCCATCATCATGATGCAACTGGAAACGTGATTCATCGGACCACATGACTTTTTTCCAATGCTCGACTGTCCAATCCTTGTGTTCCTGTGTGAATTGGAGATGTTTTATCTTGGTAACTGCAGACAGCAAACGTGTTCAAACAGGTCTTCGGCTTCCATATCCTATACAATGCAGTGTACGGCTAATTTGCCTACAAACTTCAGGTGGTCATAATAATCTGGCCACGCAGTGTATATTTTATATATGACTTCTGTTCATTTTATACATATAATATTCTATATTTTCTCTGGGTCCTTAGGTAATTAGAACCATAGCTACTTCATGGTAAAAATGACAGTAATGTACTGGTATGGTGACCATGTATAAACTAATTGAAATTTCTGCTTTGGTCTTAAACATTTACTTTAAAGATTACTCCTTTCTTTATAAATCTTGCAAAGATTTTGGCTCAAATAAGTAAATTTTGATAAAGATGAATTAATAGTGTTCAATATTTAATTTGAAATGTTTTATTAGGTAGGTTAGAAATAATAAAATTGTGGAAAGAAGTGCCACATATTAAATCTTATAAAAATAAAGACAATGTGTAAATGATGATAATATTAGTCTTAAAAATTGACTGTGTTAAGGAGAACAGTAAAAATAACATGAAGAGAAGCAAATAGTTATTATTTTTGGTGATACTCCAATATGTTCTGTTGAAGTTATGGTCCCATAGGGATCTTGTATTAGTCTTCTTGGGCTGACAAAAATATACCACAGACTGTGTGGCTTAAACAACAGAAATTTATTTTTCATAGTTCTGGAGGCCTGAAGACCAAGAGAGTTCTCTTCTAGCTTGTATATGAACTGCCTTTTTATTGTATCCTCACATGTTATGGGTGGCAGGGGGTGGGTGTGATAGAGGTTTATGGTATCTCCTCTTGTAAGGGCCCTAATCCCATCATGAGGATTACACTTTCCTGGGCTTATCTGAACCTAATATCTACCAAAGGCCTATCTCACAATCCCATCATATTGGGGAAGTTAAAGCTTCACTCATGACTTTTGGGGGTCACACAATTCAGTTCCTAACAGTTCTCATAGAAGCACCCAAATATGAGAAATAAATGATTTTTTGCATTTAATTTAGCTTGGTTAATATATTGCTTAAGGTTTTTAAGTCTGATTAGTCGTTAAAATTATTTACTCTACTGGCATATATTTTAGTATGTTATTGTATATGCAGAATGGGGAATCACAGTTTTGACAGAATAAAAATGCATAGATGATTCTATATAAGAAAACCACACAACTATCAGATAATACAAGACTTTTTAGTAATCAGAATTCAAGTTATATTACATTTGCATTTTTTTTGTTTTGAAAATCTTTACTAGATTTCAGTATAGTAGATTATACTATACTAAATAGATCTCAGTATAGCAGATGAATATTTGTAATCTAAAAAAGTAACTAGAAGCCCAGTGCATGAAATTCGTGCATGGAGGGGTGGTCCCCTCAGCCCAGCCTGCACCCTCTCCAATCCGGGACCCCTTGGATGATGTCCAACTGCCAGTTTAGGCCCAATCCCGGAGATGGGGCCTAAACTGGCAGTCGGACATTCCTGTCACAATCCTGGATCACTGGCTCCTAATCGCTCACCTGCCTGCCTGCTAGCCAGGTCACTCCCAACTGCCCCCCTTGCTGGCCTTATAGCCTCTATCTGCCCCCCCTGTTGGTCTGATCACTCCTAACTGCCCCCCTCCGACCTGGTTGCCCCTAACTGCTCCCCCCCGCCAGTCTTGTCACCCATCATTGCCCCCCCTGCCAGCCTAATCACCCCCAACTACCCCCCCTTCCAGCCTGGTTGTCCCCAACTGTCCCCCCCTGCCGGCCTGGTCACTCCACGCGGCCTGCTTGTTCAGTCGTTTGGTCGTCCCTCACTAACCCCCCTGCTGGCCTGTTTGTAGGCAGCCATCTTGTGAGGGTGTGATGGTCAATTTGCATATTACCTCTTTATTATATAGTATTTATTTTATGTAAATTTTTATTATGTCTTGTTCTCCGCAAACCACCAGTACATTGTTTTGTTCTTTGTGATATGGGTTGGTTGCCAGGCAGAATCAAAGATTCTGGGACCAAGACACTGAGTTGTAACAGTGACATTTTCCTCAAAGGTAAGTCTAAGGCAGATAACCAATTTTAAGCATTTAGGAGGTTGTATGCCTTTGGGTGAAGTTATAGCTAAAACATGATTTTTTTGGTGCATAATATTTATATAAATATTGGCAAATAAACATAACAGTATTTTGCTATTCTGAGATAATGTAACGTGGTCCCTGGCTTTTAGATTTTAGATTTTTCTTTAGTTGTGAATATCACTATATTGGACTTGCTCTGCATGGTTTTGGCAACATATTTTGTATAGTTTTAATAGCTGTGTTAATAGTTTACTTTATATAGATCTATTCTGGAAGCTTTTAAAATGGTTTGGATGGTGATGGGCCTGTTTATTTGTTTGCTTGTGGGAATACAGTGATTAACTAATGGTTAGAATTGTCAGAGTTTAGAATGTTTTTGTGATTTTAATTATTTCTCCATGGCTTTTTGTCAGTTATTTTTCAGTATATGTGAACAGATAGTATATGATGGAGATCTAAGTAAGGATGGAAATAATTGGGGGTGAAGGGAGGTGGTGGAGAGAGAAAAACCACTGTAACCATGTGGATAATTTTGTGAAGTAGAAGACTACATTAGCATGCAGATTGCATCCAATGCTCTAATAAATAATGTGTTTTTAGAAAAACAACCATTTGCTCAAATAAATGATGTTGCGTGCAACACTTTTGTAGATGATTTGTGGGGCATGCAGGGGCAATATTGCTTTTCCTACTGAGTATATATTGCCTTAACTATGTATTAAGAAAAACATATAAATCAGAAATGCAAAGTAAGCAAAATATATCAACCGACATTTATTTTAATTATGTGGTATTTAAATGTGTGTGCTCTTTAATATTTTTCATGACTGATGGCTTGCAGAGTTACCACAGAAAATAAAATTAAGCATTAAATATTATATAATTATGAGCCTTCAGTCTTGCCTCCACTTGTAAAGTAATAAAGCATTTTTGTATTACATTTTAATCTCATTTTATTCCTTTTGTGATTGTTAGCTTTTCTTCTGGAACTTACTTGAAATTAAGTTCAGGCCACATTCTGCAGTGTCAGGAAAATTGATAATGTTTATTTCTTAACACCATACTGTATATGATCGTACTAACTTTGTATTAATATTTCCAAAGAAGGGTAACAAAAAGGGCTTTTAGCATTCACCCTTTGTTCAATAAATCAAACATAAACAGCCTGCACATGGCTTTTCAGTGAATTCTGCCATTTTACTTGCCTTTTATCTTGAAGGTTTATTGCTTTACATGGCTTAAAGTGATTCAGGCTCTGAAGTGTTTAATCTGGGATGTTTAGGTTATTGATGTCGCAGCCAAAGTGTGTGAGAAAGTCATCTGCTAAAACTTCTTGAACATGTACAGTAGGTGCTGTTGTATGTGTTTGAATGATTCATTTCTTGGCAAATGAGCTTTGCCCTTTAGTTTTTGAAATACATTTTACATTTTGAATAATTAACTAAAATTTTGGCTTTTTTCTGTGGATTATTCTGCCTTTCTGATGCTCAAAACTTAATTGAAGACCATGTGCTAACTCTGTCTCAATATTTTCCTATAGGAACTTCCAAAGCAGTAGTTAAGAATGTACCTACTTAGTAAAATTAAAGCATACTAAAATTAAAATCTGCTAATCAGTCTAAGATAATGATTATGCAACAGAAAAATTTTGTGTTAGATTTCCTTTGCCGTTTATTTCCCCCCCTGTTTAGCACTGCTAACTTAAAAGTTTCTATTGTTTAAATGGGTGTAAAATTCTTTCAATAATTAGTGATTGAGTGCCTATTTTTTGTTTTCCCCATTGGGTTAATGCTGGGGTAGAATCTTAGGGAAGGATCAAAGGGAATAATGGGAGTGTAAGCATGGGTCTGGACTCCAAAGAAAGAAAGAAAATTTACATTTATTAAGTATTTATTTTGAGCCAGAAACTGTATTAGAAGCTTTGATGTATGCCTTGCACTTAAAATCTGGTTGAAGACGTATTCATGATACATAATTGGTATGTGTCAATGTGCATATTTTAAATTGATATGTACTATACAGGTTTACACTACCATACGTTGCTATAATTATAAAATTTAAGATTAAAATTATTTTTATGGGCAAAAAACATCATGGGAGTTCAGAGGAAATAGCTGTCTGTGTGGTGCTGGTCTGGACAGATAAGGCTCTGAGAAGACAATCTGAATGAGACTGAAGGAATGATAGTAATTTTGTTATCATTTGTTTAACACAGAATTCAAAAGCACTTTATTTATTTATTTATTTATTTATTTATTTATTAAATTTATCAGGGTGACATTGGGCAGCATGAACATACAGGTTTCAGGTGTGGGTTTCTGTGTTACAAGCTCTGTATATTGCACCGTGTGCCCATCACCCAAAATCAAATCTTCTCCTGTCACCATATATTAGGACCCCCTTCCCCTCCAGCCCTTTCCTCTGGCAATCACCACACTGCTGTTTGTATTCACGAGTTTCAGTTTTGTATCTCAAGAAGTCAAAAGCACTTTTACACATTTTTTATTTACAACCTGAAACAACCCTTTGTAATAAAGAATCAAACTATTTCTCCTCTAAAACACCGTAAATGGAATTTAGAAAGATGGAGTGAATTCACCACCAAATGACCCAGTGATACATTACTATCCTCTGCTCCCAAACCAAGCACATATCTCACATTGCAGGCTCATCATACTACTCTGTTTAAAACATTGTGATGGCTTTCCATTACTCTTTAAGTGAAATCTGAACTCCTCACCATGACCCACGAGTACCTACAGGAGTTGACTTTTGTTTACCATACGACTCCACTTCATATCACCCTCCCCTAGCTAATAGCACTAGCCCTTTGAGCCTCCTTTCTCTCCTCTAATGGATCTAAGGTTTTTCACCAGCTACTTATCCTGGACATGGCTGACTGCTGTGTAGCTTCCATTCACTTTCAGCCTTTCCCTTATAGTATCCCATTTTTTTTGTTCAGGTGTCCACCTCTCCTTGGTTACAGTGCAGCCACATGATTTTTGAGACTGACTCCTGCTCCAGGAGTAATTCTAAGTAGTCAAAGCCTATAGTGGTTTGTTAGGCATGGAACTAAATGCTTATGCCCATGCCAGGTAATACAAGAAATGCCCTTGCTCTCAGAGATTGAGTCAGGAATGGGCTGGCGCCATAGTCAGGCTGGTGGTGACACACAGGGATAGCTTGTCCTAAGTTTCTGGGAAATGTTTCCTTGCTCTTAAGATAGACCAATATAAAGAGACAATCTATTTGTAAGATATTCCATGCGAAGCCTGGGACTCTCTTGACACCAGTGATTGAGGTTGACACATAGATGAAGGCTGAATTGAGATCACAGAGGCACTGGATTGAGACCGCCCTAAACTCTGCTAATCTTTGAACTTCCACTCATGTCAGTCAACATCTACCCTTATTTTGTTTAAACTAGTTTTATTTCTTTTTCTGTTATGATAAAAGATTCCTTACCCTGGAATTCTCTTTTTTTCCATTTGTTTCATGTCTACTTCCTGCCTGGCATTCAGATCTCAGTTTGACTGTTGCCTTTTCAGAGAGCCCTTCCCTGCTATTTACTCTATCAGTCATTCTTTATCTCGCTGCTCTGTTTTATGTTCTTTACAGCACTTATTACTGCTTTCTTATTTACTAGTGTATTTGTTTAATGTCTGATTCCTAGAATATAAGCTCTATGAGAGCAGGAAGTTTATTATTTTAGTTAGGGCTACAACTTCAGCAATTTGAACACTGTCTTCATCCATAATAGGCATCTATATTCATTCAATGAATGGATAAATGAAAGAATCAGATCATAAATTTTGGCTTAAAATTCTGTGCTCTATGCACTGCACTGCGTTGCCTGGCAAGGAAAAGAATGGTAACCCCAGTAGAAGGAATAGCAAAAGCAAAGGACAAATGGAATATGTTCTGGAGTATGTGGGTATAATATTAATGCTTATCCCATAGAGTTATGGTCAAGATTAAACAGGCTAATATATCTTAGCAATTGGAGCGTCCACAACCCACAAACAATGGAAATGCAAACAAAGACCATTTCTGATTAATAACATCCTCATTATAGACTTAAAAGGCAGTATATTTTGAACCAATCTCCTTTTGTTAAACTTCATTAGAAATACTAAAATCATTATTCATAGCCAGTGAAACAGCATCATTCTCGTGATGGGGTGATTACCCTGGGTGAGCTGGTGGTGCAAAGTCAGGTGATTTAGAAAGTGGAAGAAAACAGACATTCAGCACTGAGCTATTGGTGAGACCTTATAGATGCTGTAAGTATTCAGTTCTTCATGGAGAGCTGTGCAATAGCTACTGAAGATGAAAAAGGCAGGATTTTATTTTTGAGATGCGGACATCTATTTTAAAACTGTTAGAAAGCCAGTTCTTTGCTTCTATTCAACCAGTCATCATATATGTATTGAATGTATGCTATGAGTGTGGCACTAATTTAAAGATTATAGGGGAGAAATATGGTTTATCTTTAAAAAACATGCATTGTGATAGGGAAAAATCTACACTAAATTAAACAACAATACTACACTATATTTCAGTAACGATTCATAGATAATTGTAGTTGATATAAGATGGTATATAATTAATTACCATATAACTGCAGAATATAAAGATTACCTCAGGCTATGGTGATTAGGAGAGAGCTGATATATTGTGATTATTAAACAGCCTATGTATTTTGTTTTACTCAGTCAGAATAAAATTCTACAAACAATAACACACACATACATATATACTCATCCTTCGCCCCACATATCCCAATTTAAAAGGGAACCACAAATGCATTGTTTTTATCATATTCTTCTAGTAGGTGTTTTAAGGCATTTTTACTTGATTTTCTTCAGTGCTTGCATTTGGATATTTCAGTATTAAAAAATCACAAATAAAGATGAAACATTATGTTCCACACAATGTTACCAAGTGGATGACTTCAGAGACTCATACACATATTTCTGTGAATGGCGGGAGCACCTAAGAAATTTAAGGGTTCTGATGTAATTCAGTGCATTAAAACCATGGAGTCTTTCTAAAATCTATAAGCTTCTTAAGGAGCATTACAGTAAAATTGTCAAGCTATCTTAACCTGTTCCTTTTTTAAAAATAATACCCTTTAAGTGGACTCTGAAGCAAATTTACTTCAACTGCATGTACAATTTTTGAAAGGGTTTAATTCTTCTGGGAACAATGAACATAATTTGACCTCAAAATTGACATTCGGCAATTTAGGTATGCAATTTAACTTTACATTGGAAGAGAGGGATCTTTGAAAAGTTTAGTTAATATTGAAAATTAGCACTTCTTTAGACTTGAAACACATCAGAACTTCTAGCTGCCAATTCTCTTAACCTGACTTCTGAAGAGTGTGGCATTAATTAAGCCTTTGTTACTTGTCCAGTCTCGCTGTGGACTTCTCAAATTTGAGACTACTTAATTATTCAGATTTCATGGTGGTTTTGTGACAAGCCTCATGACCATGTTATTCAACTTACTTATAACTTGTTACTACTACCATATGATTAGAATGCTAGTCAGTCAGTTTATCTTACCATTTAGGGAGAAAAAGTGCTAAACCATATGTATAAAATGTTGTTGTAGGAACTTAATTAAAAAATCTGTGCTGTTTTTAAGCCAGTGTTTTGAAGCAGCACATGTGTATTTTAGAATGATTTCACAGCAGGACCTGCTTTCCCCTGCAACTACATAGGACATCAGCCAAGCCCTCTGGCAGTAACAGATGAAATTAAACACATTTTTCATAAGGTGTATTTATCCAGTGGACCAACCACACTGTGAGCAAATATATTCTTTAGTTAGCCACTTAAACTTGAGCCCACTGGAGTGCTCAAAATCTGACTCTCTGTGTCATTTTAAGAATATGCTTATTAAGGAGGTTACAAGAGTCAATATAGTCTTTTTTTTTTTTTTTTTAGGAAATAACCACAATGTCAATGATCAAAAATATTTCTAAATTATTTAAATTTACTTCTGGTTAAGTAGAATATATGACACAGTTGTAAACCAGAAATAGTAATACCATTGCAAATTAGCAGTAAAGGAATTTTTAAAAAATATATTTATTGATTTTTTACAGAGAGGAAGGGAGAGGGATAGAGAGTTAGAAACATTGATGAGAGAGAAACATTGATCAGCTGCCTCCTGCACACCTCTTACTGGGGATGTGCCCACAACCAAGGTACATGCCCTTGACCGGAATCAAACCTCTGACCTTTCAGTCCACAGGCCAATGCTCTATCCACTGAGCCAAACTGGTTAGGGCAAGGAATTTTGAGATGTTTTTATACTACCCTATCCAATTAAGTGGAGGAATGCAAACATATAAATCTGCAAGTCACTTGTACCTAGAAATTTTAGCCATAATTGATATCTTTAAAATTTTTAAAACTAAATTATCCACTGTGATTTGGAATAGAGCCAATCAATTCAGACTCACTTACTAGGCTACTAAAATAAAGCAAAACAAACAAACAGACAAAAACAAAAACAACAACAAAAGACAAAACCCAGGGTCTTATATTCAGGGAACAGAACAGAACACCCTACACATTTGATTATTTTAATTATAGGCATAGCTTCCAAAGTGGAGACTAGTCAGCCTCTTAGTTTCTTTGGCTATCAGTTTGTGTAGTGAGTGGTGATAACATCTATCTTGATATATAAAAGTCTACGTGACCGAACGACCCATCAATTGGTTGCTATGATGTGCACTGCAAGGGGCAGATGCTCAATGCAGGAGCTGCTCCCTGGTGGTCAGTGCGCTCCCACAGCCAACCTCCTGTGGCTGGAAAACCTCCTGTGGTCCCTCACCCTGGCTGACCGGCCCTCCCTTGATCATCCCTGATCGCCAGCCAGGCTGAGGGAACCCACCCGTTCACAAATTCGTGAACCGGGCCTCTAGTATATATATAAAAGTCTAAGCGACTGTTACAACCAAATGACCAGAATGACTGCTCGACCAGTTGCTATGATGTGCAATGACCACCAGGGGCAGATGCTCAACGCAGGAACTGCCCCCTGGTGGTTAGTGCGCTCCCACAGCCAATCTCCTGCAGCCAGCCAGCAGCATCGGTGTCCGGCGTCTGTTCCTTCTGCACCCAGCCCAGTGACCGTCACCTCCTTTCCCAACCCCGCCAGGGCCTTTGGGCCCTGAGCTGGGACAGGGAATGGGGGTTGGGAGGTAGACATGGGCCCTTTCCCAGGTGGGCCGGGGGCTGGCTCTCTCCTTTGGGCCGGGGTCCAACCTCCCGCACCCCATCCCTCCCCCTGGCTGGCCAGACCTAAAGACCCCACCTGTGCAGGAATTCATGCACCAAGCCTCTAGCATATCTATCTATTTCCTATGTAATAAAAGAGTAATATGCAAATTGACTGCCACTCCAACACAAAAGATGGCTGCCCCCCATGTGGTCAAAGATGGCTGCCCCCATGTGGACACAAGATGGCTAACAGGGGAGGGCAGTTGGGTGGGACCAGGCCTGCAAGGGAGGGCAGTTGGGGGTGATCAAGCCTGCAGGGGAGGGCAGTTAGGGGTGACCAGGCCAGCAGAGGAGGGAAGTTGGGGGTGACCGGGCCTGCAGGGAAGGACAGTTGGGGTGGGGGGACCCAGGCCTACAGGAGAGAGCACTTGGAGGGGGACCAGGCCTGCAGGGGAGGGCAATTGGTGGGGCAGACCAGCAGGGGAGAGCAGTTAGGGGCAATGAGGCTGGCAGGGGAGGGCAATTAGGGGTGACCGGGTTGGCAGGGGAGGGCAGTTAGGGGCAATTGGACTGGCAGGGGAGCAGTTAGGCATTAATCAGGCTGGCAGGCAGAATCAGCTAGGGGCAATCAGGAAGGCAGGCAGGCAAGCAGTTGGGAGCCAGCAGTCCTGGATTGTGAGAGGGATGTTCGACTGCCCGTTTAGGCCCGATCCCAGTAGGATCAGGCCTAAACGGGCAGTCGGACATCCCTTGAGGGGTCCCAGATTGGAGAGGGCGCAGGCTAGGCTGAGGGACATACCACCCCGTGTACAAATTTCATGCACCGGGCCTCTAGTATATTTATAAAAACAAAATACCTTGAAAAACATATATTGGAAACAGTTTAAAACAGGACTTCTCAACAATGGCACTGTTGATATTTTGGGATGAATAATTATTTATTGTGGGGGCTGTCCTGGGCACTGTAGGATATTTAGCAGCATCCCTGGCCTCTAACCACTAGATGCCAATACTATCCTCCCACTTGTGACAGTACTATATACTGTAATATCCTATTGTCTGATATACCAGAGTTTATCTATTTACCTACTGAAGGACATTTGGTTGCTTCCAAGTTTTGGCAATCTATATCCTATATAATAAAAGCCTAGGTGGCATTGCATGACATTGTCACAAGATGGCCTCTGTGATGTCATCACAAGATGGCCACCCCCATTTCATCACAAGATGGCTGCCACAAGTTGGCCACCTCCTATGTCGTCAAAGATGGCCACCACAAGATGGCCACTGCAAGATGGCCATCGCAAGATGACCGGCAGTGGAGTGCAGTTATGGGTGATCAGTCTAGCAGGGCAGGGCAGTTGGGGATGAACAGGGGAGGGCAGTTGGTGGTGACCAGGCCGGCAGGGGAGGGCAGTTAGTGGGGACCAGGCCTGCAGGGGAGAGCAGTTAGGGGCAATCAGGTGGGCAGGGGAGGACAATTAGGGGTGACCAGGCCAGCAGGGGAGGGCAGTTGGGGATGATCGGGCCGGCAGGGGAGGGCAGTTGGGGGCGATCGGGCTGGCAGAGGAGCAGTTAGGTATCAATCAGACCAGCAGGGGATCAGTTAGGGGGCGATCAGGCAGGCAGGCAGGCAGGCAAGTGGTTTGGAGTCAGCAGTCCTGGATTGTGAGAGGGATGTCTAACTGCCGGTTTCGGGCCTAAACCGGCAGTCGGACATCACCAAAGGGGTCCCAGATTGGAGAGGGTGCAGGCCGGGCTGAGGGACACACCCTCTCATGCAAGAATTTCATGCACTGGGTCTCTAGTCCTATCTAATAAAGGGTACTATGAAAATTAACTGTCACTTCGTCACAAAGATGGAAGCACCCATAGCCACAAGATGGTGGCATCCAGTCCTTTCAGCCCCACCAGAGTCCCCCAGTCCCACGGGGGCAGCCGTTGAGAGCAGGCAGCGTGAGTGGCCTGGCGGAATACTTGCTTCGTCACTGTGGCGACAAGGCAAGTGTTTCACCCTGGCCGTGGAGGGCCTCTGGGCAGTGGGCGTGGAGCAGCCACAGAGAGCTACTGGTGCACGGATTCATGCACAGGGCTACTAGTATATGTATAAAAGGCTAATATGCTAAGTGTCTGACCATCTGACCAGTAGCTGTGATGCACACTGATCACTAGAGGGCAGACATTCAACGCAGGAGCTGCTGTGACATGCACAGGTCATTTAGAGAGAAATGGCACTGCATTGCTTCCCCCAAGTTTGACACAGGCCCTGCCACCTCCCTGGAGCAACACCTCACCAAATCGCAGCTGACACTGCTGAGACTCCCCCCCCCCCCCGACACAAAATGCAGCCCACAGTCCAGCACAGCCCAGAAATGGTGGCTGTGGGTGCTGGGTAATGACGTCATGTAGCAACACCCAGCTTCCTCTCCCTAGCGACTAGCCTCCTTGGAGTTTCTTCAGCCCGGGAACATGACTTGCTTTATAGCCAGATACAAACATTTTATACTTTAAACAAATGTCTGTGAAATATTTTCCCGTGCCTCATCTCAATTGATCCTCACAGAAGTCCTGGAGTAGGTATATAGGCAACTTGGTGGAATCCTATTTTCTTTTCATTAGCTGGGAAATGGAGATTTAGAAAGCTTAGAAACTTGACCCAACTGAAAAGAAGTAAGAAATGGTGGACCTTGAAAATGACTTCAGGTTTTCTCATTGTATAGAATATAGTAAAACACTGCTGCAGTTAAATATTTTACCCTTTGTTCTTCCTGTGTGATCTACAATAATAATGTGCTTCATGCTGATATTTACTGCTGTGTTACTGACAATTACCTGAAAGAGCAGTTGGGGTGCTTGACTGTGCTGGAAAAAGTTTAGCTGCATCAGAAAGCAGGGCTAATTCAGCAATTTTATCCTATCTAATAAAAGAGTAATATGCAAATTGACTGTCACTCCAAGACACAAGATGGCCGCCCCCATGTGGTCAAAGATGGCTGCTCCCATGTGGACACAAGAGGGCTGCCATAAGATGGCCTGCAGTGGAGGGCAGTTGTGCCCAGTTAGGGGTGATTAGGCCTGCAGAGGAGGGCAGTTGGGGGAGACCAGGTCAGCAGGAGAGGGCTGTTGGTGGTGACCAGGTTGGCAAGGGAGGGCAGTTAGGGGTGACCAGGCCAGCAGGGAAGGACAGTTGGGGGGGATCAGGCATGCAGGGAGGGCAGTTGGGGGGGGGGGGGAACCAGGCTGTAGGGGAGGGCAGTTGGGGGGACCAGTATTGCAGTGGAAGATAATTGGGGGGGGGGGGACCCAGGCCTGCAGCAGAGGGCAGTTGTGGGTGATCAGGTCAGCAGGGAGGGCAGTTAGGGGTGACCGGGCCAGCAGAGAAGGGCAGTTGGGGGAGACCAGGCCTGCAGGGGAAGACAGTTGGGGGGGGGACCAGGCCAGCAGGGGAGGGCAGTTGGGAGGCACCAGTACTGCAGTGGAGAATAATGGGGGGGGGGATCCAGGACTGCAGGGCAGGGCAGTTGGGGGGGACCAGGTCTGCAGGGGAGAGTAGTTGGGGGGGGGCTAGCCTGCAGGGGAGGGCAGTTAGGGATGACCAGGCCTCAGGGGAGGGCAGTTAGGAATGACAGGGCCAGCAGGGGAGAGCAGTTGGAGGCGACCAGGCCTGCAGGATAGGACAGTTAGGGGCAACCAGACTGGCAGGGGAGGGCAGTTAGGGGTGACCAGGCTGACAGGGGAGGGCAGTTAGGGACAATCGGGCCAGCTGGGGAGCAGTTAGTTGTTGATCAGGCTGGTAGGGGTGTGATTAAGGGGTGATCAAGCTGGCAGGCAGAAGCAGTTAGGGGCAATCAGGCAGAGGCAGGCAAGCAGTTGGGAGCCAGCAGTTCTAGATTGTGAGAGAGCAGTTGGACATCCCTCAAGGGGTTGCAGATTAGAGAGGGTGCAGGCTGGGCTGAGGGACCCCCCCCCCCCCCATGCACGAATTTCATGCACTGGGCCTCTAGTCTATATATGTAAAAGGCTAAGTTGACTCACGCATGCACGATACATATAAAGCTCTCGCTGGTGTCAATTGTCAATGTGTGTTTTGATCTGTCATTGTCGATTGTGAATTTGGTTAACACTTCTATTATAGAGAAAGGGCTAATAGCAATATTAAAATATTTCTTCTAATTAATTGCCTTTCAATGTGCACGAATTCGTGCACCAGGTCACTAGTTATGAATAAAGCTGCTATATATTTCCATGTGCAGGTTTTTGTGTGGACATATGTTTTCAACTGTTTTGAGTAAATATCAAAGAGCGTGATCGCTGAATTGTGTTGTAGGAGTATGGTTAGTTTTATAAGGAAGTGCCAAACTGTCTTCTACATTATTGGAATTTGATATGACACACATATAAAATGATTGACAACTTTAGGCCATTTAGATGCATCATTGTATTTCCTGGAAGTATTTTGAAAAATGAAAATAAGACTGTAAGCTTATTACGGAGGTGAAAAATACAGCAGTTTTAAAAAATATTCTGATGATGAGTGTTTGTGATAGTACTTGATTATGATGATTTTGAATCAAAACATAGTTTGAGTGTAAAATAGTAATAGTGTTTCTCAAACACTTATCCAAAAATTGAATTAGTGGATACTTTGTCACTTACTCAGCTTACTAACGCTAAAGGACAAGGTAGCCTCATGAAGAAGTTTAATGTCCAAATGATTCAGACACTGGCTGAGACAACACATAGGTTATTCTTCAAATAGTATGTTTGGCCCACATTTTCTCTCAGGTGCACTGAATTCTCAGGGGTTAATTTCATCTATGAGTACAGAAAGAACCTGAGTGAATTTCTGTTTATAGAAAGGTAAACCACCACACTAACCTAGACTAACATGACATATTTTTGTGGGGGTGAGCCATATTTTGAATTAGAAATTTGTAAAATAAATGTAAGACTCAACATCCTATGACTGGCTGCCCTCCATTATTCTAATCTAGGAATCTTGAAAAACACTTAGACTTAGCGCTTAATGGCTTGCGAAAGATAATCCTATATAATAAAGAGCTAATATGCTAAGTAGACCGAACAGCAGAATGACCATCCGGAAGACCGTCTGGACGACCTTCTGGATGAAGCTGGGGCTGCGAGGGCTGAGCCCCTTGCACGAATTTCGTGCATCGGGCCTCTAGTAAATCAGTGATTGTACTATTCAGAATTTTGTTCATACTTCCTTGTTCAGATAACTTTATTTTTGTTTGTTTGTTTTTAATCATTACATGAGGATATTTTTCCATTGATTTTTTTAATTCTTTGTTCTTTAAAGTATTACATGAGTCTCCTTTTTTCCCCCCATTGACCTCTTCCCCAGCATCCCTTTCCCCAAGCACAAGCCCTCACTGCCCGCACCCCCCCCCCCCCAGCCCCTACAGTCTGTGTCTGTGTTGGTTTTGCTCATATGCATGCATACAAGTCCTTTGGTTAATCTCTTACCCCCTCACCTCCAACCTCCCTCATAGGTTGTAGGAGAGGAAAAGACAGAGAGAAACATTGATGTGAGAAACACATTGATTGGTTGCCTCCTGCAAGAGCCCCGACCAGGTCACAGGCCAAGGAGGAGCCTGCAACCAAGGTATGTGCCCTTGACGGGAATGGAACCTGGGACCCTTTGGTCTGCAGGCTGATGCTTTATCCACTGAGCCAAACCGGCTAGCCAAACCAGCTAGGACCAGATAACTTTAGACACCAAGAATTAAAGGGAACAAAACTGGGAAACATTGAGTCTTATTGTTTACATTCCTGTATTCTGCCAGATGTGTGGAGGGATTAACAAAAGAAAGAGATGGATGGTTTTCTGAGGAGAATTTGCTATCCATTTTCTTGATCCTCTGTAATATAAACTTAATGTTAACACCTCATTCTAGTGACTAGAATTTTATTTTGTTTGCTTTTTTGCCTTTCTGAAAGTGAAGTCAAAGCTGAAATATTTTCAATTAGGAATCCTCCTTGACATTATTAGGAGTGGATATAATTTATAGGCTTTTTTTTTTCTCTCTTTCTGAGAACCCGACAGTGTCTCCCTTACATTATTGCATTGGATAATGGAACAGATTATTTATTATTTTAACACATAATGTTCTCACACAATGTGCTTTATATCTTTAAAGAGCTTTAATATTCTGTCTTATTTACACAAAAATAGTGCATAATATAACTGAATATGTATGTGAATAGAGTAGATTAAACATGTTTTAATGATTATTTCTTTTTTGTGTTTTTTTTTTGGTTATGTTTTTCTTTTTTTGCCAACTACAGTTTACATTCAATATTATTTTGTATTAATTTCAGTTGTGCAGCATATTGGTTAGACAGCCATAAAATTTGCAAAGTGATCCCCTGATATTTTCATTACTCACCTTGTACCATACACAGTTGTTACAATATTATTGACTATATTTCCTGTGCTGTACTTTACATCTTCATGACTATTTTGCAACTACCAATCTGTACTTCTCAATCCCTTCCCCTTTTCACCCAGACCCTCCTCCCCTCTGATAACTATCAGTTTGTTGACTGTATCTACGAATCTGTTTTGTTAATTTATTTTGTTCTTTAGATTCCATGTATAAGTGATGTCATATGATATATCTCTTTCTCTGACTGACTTATTTCACTTAGCATAATACTCCGTTTTATTAAAATATATATATTACTGATTTTTTTACAGAAGGAAGGAAGAGGGATAGAGAGTTAGAAACATCAATGAGAGAGAAACATCGATCAGCTGCCTCCTGCACACCTCCTACTGGGGATGTGCCCGCAACTAAGGTACATGCCCTTGACTGGAATCGAACCTGGGACCTTTCATTCCGCAGGCCAACGCTCTATCCACTGAGCCAAACTGGTCAGGGCAATACTCCATTTTTTAATAAGCTGAACAAACATTAAATATTTACATAAATTTTATTTATTATTTTAAAATACATTTTTATTGAATTCAGAGAGGAAGGGAGAGGGAGAGAGAGAGAGAGAGAAACATCAATGAATGGGAGAGAATCATTGATCAGCTGCCTCTTGCACTGGGGATCAAGCCTGCAACCAGGGTATGTGCCCTTGACTGGAATCAAATCTGGGACTCTTCAATTTGCAGGTGGATGCTCTATCCACGGAGTCAAACCAGCTAGGGCTTTATTTTTATTTAATATATATATGTGGTGTTTATGGAATTATAAAACTAACCTCAATGTGGCCTTGTGTCTTCCTAGTAGTAAATAAAGTTTGTGTTAGGTCAGTTATTATTCTGGGCCTTTTCCCTCTAGTTTTGCCAATTGTTGATTAATAACTAGTTTTGTTACATATGAAATATTGTATATTGTTTAAATATGACCAATTTTTTCTCTTTGTTTTTTCCATCAACATTTATCCCTCATATACCCTCCTCCATCTCCACCCACCTCATTTACCCCCCACAATCACCACACTATTGTCGTATGCATGAGTTGTTTCTCTTTTTCCCCCTTTTTTGCTCAATCCCTTCACCCCCATTAACCTGCCCCGACCCTGCAATCAGTCTGCCTGCAAAATAGAGACATTTTTTTTTCCCCAAAATGAAGCCAAATTATTATTTTGGTTGTACCAAAACAGGCGCTATAAATTGTAAATATATAAAATTATAATAAATTCAAGTGGATTTAAAAAACTTAAACATGGAATGCTTTTTTCTACCGGTTGTAACATTTTGCTACATTATACCATTTTGGTCTTTTGTTGGACAGTTAGCTGCTTGGGAAGTTAACTGTCCATCTCATTCATTTTTGTATCACTGATACTAAATGTATCTTTTTGTACACATTAATGCTCAGAAATAGTCCGCACATAAATATGACATTAATCTGAAAGAATTATGAATTGCTTATTTGTTGCCGAGTATTCGTATGGAAGAACAAAATTGCATATGTTGTTTTTCTAATTTCTCTTGGGAACTTTGTACATAGTGCTATTCTGGATGTCTTATTTTTGTCCCACCTGATCCACTTTCCACCTTTTTTCACCTTGCTGTTTGCTCCAGAAGTCTGAACTGAATAAACACTTTAACAGGGCTTCCAGCTCTTTGGCTTCTGGTGGGATTTGGCCCACATAGAGCATCGATAGAAGCATCCAGAAGAAGTTTTTGAGGAGAATTAAGGCCAACCATTGGGTAGGCATGGCCAGCAATGTTAATAAGCATGAAAGAGGATACAACAAATGGGAACCTGCACTTAATTTGGAATTTATGAAATACAAACTAAGTATGACCAAGGAGTGGTAGGAAATGAAGCTGGAGAAGTTAGGTCAAGGCAGATATTAAAGAAAATGGTATTATACTCTAAAAAAGGCTTGGATTTATTATTATGTCAATTCAAGTTTTTAAAGTAGGTGAATAATATGCATTTGTAGAACATCTGAGTATTACTGAGTATGAACTTGGAAAATGGGAGACTGGAAGTGGTTGGACCCATTAGGAAATTTTGTAACAAACAGTAGATAGACAAAGGATGATAAATGCCTGAACTGAGAGAGAAGATCAGACACTTGAGACTGGCTGTTCACTGATGGTGTGAATGTATTTTAACTAAATCTTGGGAATTAAAGAGAATCCAATGATATAACAGCAGCAATTAATTTCCCTCTCTTTCTGGCTTGCCAAGTTAAACAATATATGCAAGTATTCCTTTCAGGTTGTGATCTCCTTTTAAATATTTGTCAGTATGTTTGTCAATTTTATATTCTGCTGATTACCTAACAGAAATATATACTGGTAATATTTTGTATTTCCTGTAGTTTCTAAAACTAGTAATAGACAATGTTCTTTTTAACATATGTAGCTGAAAACACACACCAAAGTATTAAAAGCAGGAGCAAGCTGAAGATGTGGCTATGGAGACTGATGATTAAGGTTAAATAAATAATAAATTCATTCAGCCTTAATGCACTCCATTATGTTGACCTGGACAACAGCATTGCTCTCCCTCTTTTCTTTTGTCCATCCTGGATGACATACAAGAATAAAGCTGTGTTGAAAAGAAGAAAAAGGAATACTTCTGATCCAAATTGAAAGGACAGATTTTAAAAAAAACGTATTTTATTGATTTTTTACAGAGAGGAAGGGAGAAGGAGAATTAGAAACATCAATGAGAGAGAAACATCAGTTGGCTGCCTCCTGCATACCCCCTACTGGGGATGTGCCCACAACCAAGGTACATGCCCTTGACCAGAATTGAAGCTGGGCCCCTTGAGTCTGCAGGCCGACACTCTATCCACTGAGCCAAACTGGTTAGGGCTGAAAGGACAGATTTTAAGTAGTATTTTGAAATCTTTTTTTCAGAACTTTATTTGGTGGGTTTTCTGTTTTCAATAAACTCTCCATTTTAACAATACTCTATTAGTTAACACAGCCACCAGAATATTAAAAAAATTATTTGCCTAGATCTCTACAATTGAATTGTGTTGAAAATGTTTTCCCAATTAGAAGCTGGTTCTTTAGCTTGATTTCAGGTGCAATCCTGAAATAAGGGGAACTATATTCCTACAATAAGGGGAACTATAAAAACAGTTTAAGCATTTAAAATTGTTTCCATTAGTTCTAGTTTATGATACATAGCCATCATACAATTTCTTTTTTTTTTACATTGTATTTTATTGTTTAAAGTATTATAAATAGTAGTACATATATCTCCTTTCTTTTTCATATGATTTCTTTTTATGGAGTTAATGAGTTAGGTTATGAATTTGAACGTTAGCTAAACTTTTTTTTTTTTTTGCACTTTTTTTTCTTTGCCAAAAAACTGTTTCTGAATCTTCATTCTTTGTGCTCATTCCAGCTGCTTTTAAAGGGTCACCATTTTTGAGTTGGATATTTCCTTCCTAACATTGATGCTTTCCTAAGTAAGAGAAAGAACAACAAAATCTGAACATCAGAGACAATTTTGCTTCCTGATTTCCACCCTCTCTCCCCATCTGTGTAGTGTTGTACTCTGCTTGATTGACTTTAAAATAAAACACACACATACACATTCACAGAGACACTCAATTGAAGATCTTTTTCTGTTGCTTTCCCTTTGATATTTTAGCTGGGGGTGATTGATTCATTCAGCAGCCTGGCTCTCATGCATGAAGGTGGCTTATTTGCCCATGGAATCTCTATCCCACTGGCACCACCAGAGCTAAACATTTTCTCAGAATATCAAGCATGTTTTTTTTTTTTCTTCTCAATACTAGCTACACCCTCATTTAAAAATTAAGTTGTTGAACCTATGGGTTAAAAAACAGAATACAATAAAATTATACTTTATGTAATATTAGTCTTGGTTATTTTAGGATTTATTTTACCTCAAGGTCTGTGTGTATATCATTGCTTACATTGTAGGTAGGTGAGTTAGGGGAGACAGCACTGAGTCCCTTCCACCTTTCTCTTGTTCTTCCAGCTAGTGTTCGAACCTGGAAAGACTCTGACCCCTCAACCTTACCATTCACTGGGTTTTGAAATTTAGCCCTACTCAGAATCCATGGCCAGCCACAGCTAATACATTTCCAGTCTTCATCCCTGGGTCTCTGGAGTAAGCAAAATTTTGGTCCCCAGGATTTTCACCCCCTAGTGTTATTTCTGTGGTTATATTACATTATATGGCAAACGGGGCTATGGCATATATAATTACAATTATGAATCTGTTTACTTTAAAACAGGGAAGTTATCCTGGACTATTGGTGGGTCCAATACAATTCAAAATCTTTTAAAATCCATGCTTATTAAAACCAGAAGAGGAAGGCAGTAATATTCAATGCATCAGAAGGATTCCATGCACTGTTGCTGGCTTTGAAGGTGGAGGGGTACAAACTGAAGAATGGGGTAGCTTTTGGAAGCTGAGAACAACCCCAAGTGACAAGCCAGCAAGGAAACGTGGTCCTCTGTCCTAACATTGCGCGACATTGAATTCTACCAACAACTTGAAGGAGTTTGAAAGCTTATTCTCACCCTAGCACCTCCATATAAGAGCCCAGGCTGGCTGACTTTGACCTTGCGAGAACCTAAGCAGAAAACCCGGTTGAGGTATATTGGGCTCAGACTTCTGACATAAGGAAGCTCTGAGGCCATAAATGGGTATTATTTTAAGCTGGTGGGTTTGTGGTAATTTATAGAGTCTCCTTCAACGCTAATTGGATATGGATGCTCTTTACCTTCTGGATCAGCCGTGGACTTTGCTTAATATGATATATTCTATTCATATCTAAGTTATCCAACTGTTTATTATCCAAGTTACTGCAGCCATAATGCTGATTGATGTTACTTTATAAAAATATTCCCTGATAAACCAAAGACGTGAAAACGGAACCATTTCTGTCCATGAAGCACTAACTAGCATCTAGCACTAGCTCACACTGGTCCATGTATTCTTGCTGGCTGACAATATAATACAAATGCAGGGAAAATTGCCCAGTAAAATGGCAAATCTTACAAAAGACATAAGATTTCATAAAGTTGGTGAAAGTGATAGTGGCGACTCCCCAAATGATGATCTTGCAGAATTAGATCACTTAACAATGGAGAAGGAAGAAATCAGCAAGGGTGATTGTAGGATAGTCAATTTACTCCAAGTGACCTTTCCCCATGGTATTAATGGCTAATTATGTGCAGTTAATGAGTATTTTCTATAGTGTGCCCAGTTCCCCTGTATTA
Source organism: Corynorhinus townsendii (assembly GCA_026230045.1). Lineage (NCBI taxonomy): Eukaryota > Metazoa > Chordata > Mammalia > Chiroptera > Vespertilionidae > Corynorhinus > Corynorhinus townsendii. The sequence continues at coordinate 30,338,161 of JAPDVU010000012.1, forward strand.
AAATTTGACTTATGCTCCATCCAATCATTCCATCTTCCTGTGGCCAGGGTTCTGTCCACCATGTGGAATAGGTGAGATCCTGAAACACAGGCATACTGAGTAGCTGTATTACTTGACTGCCAGATAAAAGGATGAAAACTTATAGTAGAACGAGGAAGTTGTTAAGTGGGAATATAAAGTTTATTTTACAAAGAGAAGGAAAAGAAACTCAGATTCAGCTTTTTGCAGGTCTGACTCCACCTCAAGTTTTAGTTTCTAGTAAGAGGGGGTGGAAGAAATGAGGTGAGACCGTGATTCTGGTTAATACTTTTTTTAAAGTAGGTTTTATTTATTCATTCTTTTATCTATTCTATTCATTTTTATTTTTTCTTATTCTGATAAGAACACTTAACATGAGATCTACCCTTTTGAGGAAATTTTAAGTGCATATTAAAGTATCATTTACTATAGGCATAATGTTGCACAGCCGACTTCTAGAACTTATTCATCTTGAATAACTAAAACTATATGCCATAGTATATAGGTTAGTATGTAGGTACATATTGCATACAATACAGCAGCTGTCCATTTCCCCTCCCCCATGACGCCAGGCAATCACTATTCCACTCTCTGTATCAAAAAGTTTGACCATTTTAGGTACTTCATGTAAGTGGAATCATGCAGTATTTGTCCTGTGACTGGTTTATCATAGTTGCCACCAGGTCCATTCATGTCTCAGATGGCAGGATTTCCATCTATTTTAAGGCTGAATAATATTCCATTGCACATATATACTACATTGTCTTTATCCATTCATTTCTTGATGAACATGTAGGTTATTTCTATATCTTGGCTATTGCAAATAGTGCTGCAGTGAATGTGGGAAAACAAACATATCTTTGAGATTCTGATTTTAATTCTTTTGTAGATATATGGTTAATTTTTTTTTTATTTCTTAAGTACTTCTGCTATGTGATTTATCAGATAAAATTGCTCCCAAGCATCCTCCAAAGGTTTACTTACCCATGATTTCTTCTGCTTTCTGTAAATAGCAAACTTGGATGGGAAGAGACAATTGCAGTTCTCTTCTCAGTTTTCTTCAATTTCACATTTACAGTGAGGCCTGAGATGCCTTCCTGCTGTCACTTGAACCTATTGATCTCATTCTCTGGAAGAGAAAGACTAAGTGCATCTTGGGAACAGATTTAACAATCCCTCTCATATTCCTCAGATGAAGAAGAAAATTATGTCCCCATACTTTCCTCTGGGAACTTAAGTGAGTAAGTGTTTTCAGAACTAAAGAATCTTAGTTCTAGCTGGCAAACTTCATCAAAAAATGGCCATCTACATGTGGGAATAAGAAAGCACCAAAATACCTCAAGTTAGAAGGTTTTCATCTTTCATCTCTTCCACTTTGAAGGATAGTTGATAGTCCTGTGACTCCAGAGGGACCTCTTAGTTCTGATTTCAATGCTGACTGTAGTGGCAGGCAGGGGCCAGGGTCACGCCATCTGGGAGAATTGTCCCAAGAACGTTTTTGTTTAATTGATACTCATCTTTCCCAGTAACTGTAAGTTCTCTGGAGTTAGGGATTATGTCTGCCTTGGCACTGTTAACCTTCAGTGCCTAGTGCTGTCTTAGAACATAATAGGGGCTGAATAAAATCTTTTCAATGAGTGAATTACTAGGTGTACTGGTTAATAATGGCGGATTTTGTAATCAAAGAAAACATGATAATTTGAAGAGAAACATCAAAAGTGCTTTATTCAAGGTAATGAACATCGTTAGCTACACATTTCCCCCATTTTTTTCAGGTAATTTGTGGATACCATCCAATAGAACTTTTCTTGTTTTGAGGCAAACCATTCAGAGACCCAATTTTCCACTTCTTTGTATATTTTGAAGCGCTGCTCAGAAAGTGCGTGTGCCATCTATCAGAACAAGTGGTCTTCTGAAGGAGCAAGGTCTGGTGAATACAGAGGGTGGGTTAATACTTCCCAGGCAAGATCTTTTAACGTGTCTTTAACTGGTTTTGAAGTGGTGTATTATCTTGAAGCAAAATTACTTTGCCATGTCTTCTGGCACATTCTGGTTGTTTTATGATCAAAGCGTGGTTCAAATTGATTATTTGTTGTTGGTAGCAATCAGTATTAATGGTTTCACCTGGTTTTAGAAGCTCATAATACACCACACCTTCCTGATCCCACCAAACGCAGAGCATTGTCTTCTTTCAGAAGCGATTTGGCCTTGCAGTCGATGTTGATGGTTGACCTGGATCAACCCATAATTTTGTGCATTTGGGATTCTCAAAATAAATCCACTTTTCATCGGCAGTCACAATTCAATGCAAAAAAGACTTTCTTTTGTGCCGTTGAAGCAACATTTTACTGATGACTTTTCGGTTTTCCATTTGTCTTTCGTTCAATTGTTGTAGAACCTATTTTCCTTCCTTTAAAATCTTTCCCATTGCTTGTAAATAATCGGAAATTGTTTGCTGAGCACCGTTTAATCTTTCTGCAAGTTTGTTTGTGAGTTTGACATGCATCTTCATCCAATAATGCTTGTAATTGTTGGTCTTCAAACTTTTTCGGTTGACCTGGATATTCTTTGTCTTTCATATCGAAATCATCACTTTTAAAGCATTTAAACCAGTGTTCACAAGTATCTTGAGATGGAGCATGTTCACCATAAGCTTCCTGAAGTATATATTTTTTTCTTCAAAATAATGAATTAAAGCTTCCCACAAATGCTCTTTTTTGGGGGCATAAAATCTACATTTAAAAAATATATATTTTATTGATTTTTTACAGAGAGGAAGGGAGAGGGATAGAGCATTAGAAACATCGATCAGCTGCACACCCCCTAATGGGGATATGTGCCCGCAACCCAGGTGCATGCCCTTGACTGGAATTGAACCTGGGACCCTTCAGTCCGCAGGCCAATGCTCTATCCACTGAGCCAAACCAGTCAGGACAAAATTCAACATTTTTAAGCGTAAAAATATCTATGATGTTAACACCTTCAGCAAATTTGACATATGAAGTTTTAAAACTTGCTGTCAATACAAAAAAAAAAATAGCATACATATCAAATTGCATATATATCAATATATGTGTAACTCCATCTAGTTAAAAAAATCTGCATTATTAACCGGTGCACCTAGTATTTTAATAACAAACTGTAGAGGGGCACTTGAACACTTCAGTACAGACATTTCTAAAATACAGCTTCATGCAGGAATATCAGAATTAAAGACAACCATAGTACACAGTCTATTGTGCTTTGAGCTAAAAATATTGTTTTCACTTTTATGTGTAAGGTAGATTTTTCCTATAAGAAAAAGAAAATTAAATTAGCAATATTTAGAAGAATGAGACACACTAAATGTAGATGGAGTCCTTTTAACTTTATATATTAAATTCGATTGAACATTGGGTAAGATATATCAATACTAAACATTCTTAGAATAACCAAAATATTACTTTTATTGCAATTTTTTTTATATTTACTGATTTCAGAGAGGAAGGGAGAGAGAGAGAAAAACATTAATGATGAGAGAGAATGATTGATTGGCTACCTCCTGCACACCCCACACAGGGGATCAAGCCTGCAACTCGGGCATGTGCCTTGACCAGGAATTAAATCATGACCCCCTGTTTCATAGGCCAACGCTCAACCACTGAGCTATGCTGGCCAGGCTTATTGCTATTTACTTTAAGGCTGCTATTCCTTCCTATGGGACCTTTATAAAGCATCACAATGTTACGGAATTTATACTCATCTAAATGCTGTCTTGAAGTTTTACCTACTATACCTGTTAAGCTGTGCTAGTGTTTTTAAATTGATCAAGGAAACAAACGAACATACAAAAAGCAAAATCTGCTTTTACTGGCAGGTTTCTGTGAAAGAAACCCCAACAACTGCAACCACCGATCAGCAGCATAGATGCAGCAGCATCTGTCTGATTTTCAAACACCTTTTGCTGAAAAATCTTAATCTTCCATTTCTCAGTTTGCCTGACTAAGAAGTATTTTTGCCTATGATATCAAGGTACGTTATTAAAAATTCATATGGCCGTCAGCATTTTATATGCTTAGTATATCTTCCCAATCTAAAAAATTCCCCTCTGTAATTCCTTTCCATCTCATTCACACATCTTCTAAATAAGCATTCAGAGAATTCTAAATATAAGTTATTTTTAAAAATAGTTGCACTGTACAATATTTTTCCTCTATAGTGTTATATGAAAATTGGTATTGGAATAAAGGGATAAGAGCAAAGCAAATGCTTTGGACTTTAGAGTGACTAGCAACCGCTAAAGAAGTTAACATGAAAAAGGGTGAAACCAGGAATATCTATAGATATATTTCCTTTCACAGTAAATACTGTCTCCTCTCCTCAGTTGTAATTTTTATCCATTTATGTTGAACTTCATAAGGCGTTGCTGTTGCTTGTGAAAGATGAAATTATGTAAGTACCTGTGCTAGGGCAGGTTAAGACAAGCCTGCCAGCTGAGAAATGAGAGACACGTGCTTCCTTTATCCCTAATGCTGGTGACAAATAAAAAAACCCCACAAAAACAACAACAACAAACACGCAAAGATGGGTAACCTGTAGTTTGCAGTATCTTTTTTTTAAAGTGGCTGGAAGAAGTAAAGTATTTTAGGACTTATGAAAGTTGAATTGAGTAGGTTTTGAGGGGAAAAACAGTATAAATTTTTAAAATCATGGGAAAATAAAAAAACTACCATCATATTTTTTCTTGGATGCTTGATAGGAACCTACAGTTCTTTGTGGTATTTCTGAAGTTGTCACTAATAAGCTTATTAGAACATCAAGTCCTGGCATAATGACAGGACCTTGTCACAGCAAGCATGTCAAACTCAAAAGGCTAACCCGGACCAAATAAACAAGGTTTAAGTTTATGTGGGCCACAAAAAAACAAAAGCTTCAATTTTCACAGAAATGTAGTTTTATTTTGATAGAGACATACTGAATACAAAGGGCTGAAATAAGTGAGTAATTGTTAACATAAAATAATAGAACATTTAAATAAAAATTAATATTTTTTCTTGAACATTAACTTACCAGACCCTGAATAGCTGCACAAATTAATAAGTGTAATGCAAATAACCCTACTTTTCTTGTTCTACGAAAGTGAAATATGTCCTGTTGCGCACACCAAACAAGTCAGTCCCAAGACTAATGACATGGCAATCATCTGCTAAAATATTTACTACTAGTATTAGTGGAGAGAAATGGTGTGCCTGCGTGTAAGGCGCATAAGGGAAATGAATGCAACATGGTTACAGTAATCAGTCATTAGTGAACTTTGTAGTTCGATACTAATAACTAAAGGCCCAGTGCACAGATTTGTGCACCGGTGGGTGTCCCTCAGCCTGGCTTGCACCCTCTCGCAATCCAGGACTCCTCAGGTGATGTTGAACTGCTGGTTTTGGCTCGATCCCCACAGGCCAGAGTGAGGGACCCCACTGGTGCACAAATCCGTGCATCTGGTCTCTAGTATGCATATAAGATCTTTGGTTAATCTCTTCCCACCCTCCCCTCTTCCCCCTTCCCGCTGGGATTCATCATTCTGTTCCATGTTTCCATGCTTGTGTATTGAGCATCTGCCCCCTGGTGGTCAGTGCATGTCATAGCTATTGGTTGAATGGTCAACCAGTCGCTCATTTATATATATATAATGTGTAACAGGATATTGCAAAAATTAAGTTACAAAATTTTTATTAAAATGTTTCTTACATAGTGTTATATTAGATGGGCTCCAAAAATATTTGTTGTGGGCCGCATGCAGCCCATGGGCCATAAGTTTGAAATGCTTGTTGTCACAGGTTCATTATAGGTATGTGATCTTGGCCCTTGTTCCCAGTCTTCGATGGAACTCAATTGTTACTGAGCTATCCAAAAGGAAATTTTCCTAGCTTATTAAAAAATATTTTAGGGTCTCACCTAATTTATGGAAAAAAATCTACGTTCTGTTGGTTCGCTGTAATTTATAGGATTTATTTATTCAGTACATTCATTTATTGCTATCTATGTTAATAGCTACCCACCCACTGTTCTCTCTGAATTGCATCTTAACAAGATTATGCTTGTTTTCTAATTTATTGAACTAGTATGGAATATATTTATATAAAAATTAGCTGCTTAAATACTTCCTCGATAAAAAAAAACATAGCTGTTCTAATTTTATTATGAATTTTAATCAGGAAAAAATGATCTTTGAAATTTTCTTCTACCTCATTTTATATTTGTGTGTGTGGTGTGTGTGTGCGCTTCTCTGTCTTTATACAATTAGAAATATTTGTGATTTAATTAAATCTTATATAGAAAACATGTGACTGGACAGCAAGAGTTTTTTTTTTTTTTTTTGGAAAGAAAATTCTTAAGGAAACAGTTAATAAATTAATGTGACTAACAGAAAACCTGTTTTCTCTGAAAATACCAATTCTTCCAGCACAGTGCATCTATTTCATTATAAAATACATTCTGGATTGCTTTTGGTTTAGAAAAATATCCTCTAAAGTTAATCCCAAATGCCCTGTGCTTAGTTTCTTTTTATGCAAGGTTCCAAGCCTTTTGGGGATCCACTGTAATTGTTGCCAGTCTAATTTCTTTTTATATGATACCCAAAATACCAATTCATGAAGATGGTTCTCTGATAAAAGGAACCAAATTTTTGACTTGTGGCTCTTTGCAGATTATAAAACCTGTGTGCTAGAAGGAAGGTTTCAATAAACCACTGGCCCTCAAACTTTAAATAATGTTTAAAATATGTTTTAATGTATTTATTTTTAATTTATCTTTATTGTTAAAAAGTATTACAAATGTCCCCTTTCTCTTCATTAACCTCTTCCTCTCCTAGGCCTTCACCACAGTATTGTCTGTGTCCATGAGTTAAGCATATCTATAATAATAAAAGCGTAATATGCTAATTGGTACGGACAGCTGAACAACCTTCCAGAAGTCCTTCCAGATGTCCTTCCAGACAAAGCCTGGGCTGCGAGGGCCAAGGCAAGCCGCTGCAGCTGCGAGGGCCGAGCCCCTTGCACGAATTTCATGCATCGGACTCTACTATGCATGTAAGTTCTTAGGTTAATCTTTTCCCCAACCGCTTTCCCTCTGAGATTCATCAGTCTGTTCTATGCGTCTGTGTCTCTGAATCTATTTTGTGAGAAAAAAGGAGAGGGAGAGAGAGAGAGAAACATCATTGAGAGAGAAACATTGATCAACTGCCTCCTGCATGCCCCTACTGGGGCTCAAACCTGCAACTCTGGCATGTGCCCTGACCAGGAATGGAACAGGTGACCTCTTGGTACATGGGACTATGGCCAGCCACTGGCCCTCAAACTTTAATGCAGAAGAATGTAGAGGAGCTAAACCAATTTTCTTGATGTTGTAGGGTTCCTGGCTGGGTCCAAAAATTAAACTGAAAAAGACAGAGTAACAGGACAAGAAGCATATAAACTTATTATAAATTTTATGTGATCTGGGAGCCTTCAAAAGGAAATAGACTCAAAGAAACGGTTAAACCTGACTGTGTTTATGCTGTTTGATGAAAAGTACATAGTTGTAGAGAAATGAAGTGAGTATAGAAAACCAGGGGAAACTTTAGCAAGGCCTGTTCATTCGGATTCTTCTTGGTATTCCTCTGTGTTGTAGATAAGAATTCTCTTCTGGCTGTAGGAAGCATACCTCTTAGTTAAGGATTTTATGACCTTCTTCAGGGGAGAAAGTCACGAGGGAAGTCAGAGACCTCTGTGCTTCTATTATTTTCTCACATTCCTTCAGCTTAACATATTCCATATGCTAACATGTCATCTTTGAGGGTAGTGTGTCCCCAACCCCATCGTTTCGCCATCTAAAACTTTCCCAAGGGGTTTCACATTCCAGGAAGTGACTAAGTATTGCCTCGTAACCTGTTCAACCAATCTCTCCATCCTGAAGTGTTTAGAACAAAGTATAAATTCAGTGTTTAAGGCTAGAGGGCAGTCAGTCTCAAGAGTTCTAGAAGTTGGGCTTGCAGCATCTTCAGATGGAGCGCAGGCAGGCAGCGGCAGTCTGACAGCTTTTTCCGTATTTTGTACATCTCTGGCAATGCGTCATGTGTGCCCATGGACTTTCTGAGTGGCCCACACATCAGGTACAATGTTGTTCATACATGAGTTGTGATTTTTCTGAAATTTGTATCAAGTTGTCCAGCTTTACTTGCAGGGCTTCAGGAAAAGGGCAGTTTAAGTTGTTAGTGATCCATGTCAGAAGGGAGGGAGAAAAATTGGAATTTTTTTTGGATAGCAGTAGCCAGATGTTAAAGGAAATAGAAGAATTCAGGATTCATTTCAATTTGCAGGTAGGTAACAAAACCTCAAAGACAATGAACAAAACTAGAAATAATACCCACAAGTGTGTGCTATAGTTTTCCATTGAAACATAGTTTTTCTTTCTACAGTCACTCCAGTATCTGTTAAAGCTAATCAAAGTAAGAGGAATTTGTTGACAAAATAAGTCTAGTCTCATTAAATTCACCCTGATTATTTATATAAGTGCAGCAAGAATAGTGATTGACTACATAGGTCTTTTGAGTTTGCTCTGTTGCAAGTTTTCATAATGAATTTCAGATTGAACTTTCAAAAGTCTCTTGAGGCTAGGAAGCCAAGACAAGGACTCGCTATCAGACTTTACCTGCAATACTTGTTGAGATAAATTTTTAAAAATTCTGATACTTTTTTTTTAAATCACTGCAAATAGAAAAGGGAATGCAGGTGATACATGTATTGATGTTTCTTCAATAGGAAAATTGATTTTATGTTCTTAAAAGAAGCAAATGGCATATATTCCTGATAATAGGGCAGATCAGATTATTAAAAGTCTTTTGATACAAAATGGTAGGTAAAAGATAGCAAACATATCTTTACTTATATTGATCCTTGAGTATAGTAAAGTAATGATCCAGGTAAAATAGTTAAAATTTAGAATGTTCTCTCAATTCAATATTTTAATTCATTTTCTTAAAACTTCATTGAGATGATCTGTACACTTTTTAAATATAATTGATCATCATTATTCACAGATTCTGTATTTGCAAATGTTTAAATTTATTTATAACCCCCAAATCAATACTCAATACTTGCTGTGCTTTTTCAGTCATTCTTAGACATGCACAAAAAATATTTGAGTCCTGGATGCTCATGTTATCAGTGGTGATTGAACAAGGCAATCAATACTCTTCCTTCATGTTTCATCTTTCACAATGTAATTAAATGTAATTTTTCTATGATTTGTTGACTGCCACACTTTTTGTATTTTTAGTTTTTTGTTGGCGATTTCACTGAAATAGTTAATAATTCTGAAGTGCTGTCTAATGTTCATAAGCACAAGAGGCTGTGAGGTGTCTTATGAAGAAAATACACGTGTTAGACAAGCTTCATTCAGGCGTGCGTTAGAATGAGTTCAATGTTAATGAGTCAACAATATATATTAAATAAGGTGTCTTTACAGAAAAACACAGATAAAACAAGGTTATGTATTAACCAAAACCTTGTTTTATCTGTGTTTCTGTTTGAAGATGAGATGTTGGTAAACCTGATGTGACCAGAGGATCACAGGAACCTAGTTTTGCATTTCCTCTATGGTTCAGTATTCATTAATTCGTTGATTATAGTAAATTTATAGACCATAACTACTCTAAATAATGAGATGGGATTTTAAACAGAAAGGGAAGAGAATTTTTTGGAAACAGAAAAAAAAATAAGTTCAACATTTGAAGACCAATGGAAAATTCTCTGTCATTTAGAAAGGAAAAGAGAGTAATTCTTAAATTGACCTGCAAAAGCTATATTCTCTGTAGATAATGTATTAGCACTATGATAAAGTTACCCTATACAATGTTAAACCCAAAATTTCTGGATTCAAAATTTTGAAAGATAGATACCATTGAGAAAAAAATGTGTGGGCTTTCTCATTTTAAGTGTGGGTTACAACGTGTGGTTCTTCACAATCTCAAATAAACTAATATCAAGGGTGATAACTATTTCATATTCCACCAAGGATGATAAAGCTGTTGTATTAGGAATGATTATCTCTGAATTATTTATTTATTGTTGGTTAATCTTTGCCGGAGAATATTTTTTCCCATTGATTTTTGAGAGAGAGATAGGAGGGAGGAAGGGAGGGAGGGAGGGAAGGAGGGAAAGAGAGAGAGAGAGAGAGAGAGAGAGAGAGAGAGAGAGAGAGAGAGAGAGAGAGAGAGAGAGAGAAAGAAAGAAAGAGACACCCCTATTGATTACTTATACCACATGCACCCTGAATGGGACCAGGGATCGAAGGAACCTACAACCCAGGTACGTGCTTTTGCCTGGGAATCAAACCCATGATCCTTTGCTGCACTGGCCAAAACCCTAACCAATTAGAAACACAAGCCACGTCTAGCTCTGAATTCTTTATAACCAACTAGGCAGCATAATGTGTTCTCAGGCAAATTAATCCAAATAATCATAGTGCTTTAAAATTTGGTGAGTGCCAATCCTCCATGGTTATATCAGGGAATATGTTAGGCAGTGTGGCTGGTTCTCATTTGTTTACCAAACAGGATTACAGAATCCTCACTTTATTTCATACTCAGAAAAGAGCATCTCTGTTCCTTTCATGGTTATTGGGGCATTCCCACTTCCTTTATAGTCTGTGTCTTCAACCATGGGAAGATTGGTGATATGATATGCCAGTTGTTTGTGACTAAAGACATGGAATCTCTTCTCTCTCTCTCTCTCTCTGTCTCTCTCCACCCCCTCCCCGCACATCATCTATCATCTATCCATCTATCCAGTCTGCTGTGTCTATTTGAATTCCTTGACTGAGAACCTGGATAGAAAACTTTGGCTCCCGTTAGACTTGTGCTATGTTGGTAGTCAGGTCATAAATCTCTGCACAGAGGTGGAGTGCAGAAGTACTCAGATATAGGGGATGAGCACATGAGAAGAGTCAAGTAGCTTCTGTATCAGAATCCTATGGCAAGAGAAAGAAGATATGCCATTGGTTACTATCTGGGATACCAGTTGCTGATTTGTGAATTTGATGGTACCTTCCTGCTTTTACTTTAAAATATAATGATTATTAATTTTAATGTTGATTGTTAGGGTATAATTATTTTTATCTGATATAATATAAACCAGCAAATGTTGAAGTTTTGAGTCTTTAAAAAATAAAGGCCCATTACAGGGCTAACACTAAGATTTTTAATGGAGCTGTGCTGAAGGGATTTTATTCTTTAATTCCAGTAGTGATGAACCTAGTCTTTCACCCTGAGAGAATAACTGGTGGAAAAAAGGAAAAAAGAGCAGTGTTGGTATGCCCTGATCAGTCAGGTCAACTAAAATTGAGCTGCTGACATCAGATCAAAAGAAGAAATATGTAGCCACACCTGATGAACATCTGATTCAGGACTTGGAGGATTTAGAAACAGGTCTAGAAGATATGGTGAGGATGAAGAGATTAGAATCCCTAATGGTCCTCAGTGCACATGAAGATTCCAAGAAACCTGCTTACTTACCAACCACTAGGAAAGATATGGAAACCATTTAAAATCTTGATATTTTCTAACTATGTTTCTATGAGCAATCTGTAGATGAAAAGATCTGTTGATGTCATCAGCTCATTTAACTACATTCTGGAGCCTATCTTAAAGAGCTTTTGGAAAGAACAACATCAGTTTTCCAATAAGATGTCAAAGAAAGTAATGTAAAGAATTGATCATCTTTTCCCTTACTCTGAAACAGTCATTTAAGCTCATAGAGTAAGTATCCATATGGGGGTTGCCACTATGATAGAATCTCATGGTGGAAGTGTTGTGTAGTGGGAGGTGAAGGATGTGGATTTGGTACAAACTGGAACCAGTTATTTATGGCTCTGTCATCTTTGAGCTTCCTTTTCGCTAAAATGGGGCTAACAATGCCTACTTCACATTAATGTGAAGCTTAAATATTAAACGAAACTGTACATAAAACACTGAGTAAAGTGCTTAAAATAGAGAAGGTACTCAACTTGAGGTTGCCATTGTTATTACTTCATATCTGAAACTGAGGTTCTTATCCATTGGCGTTCAAAAATCAGAATTGTAATTCAGAATCTTCTCTAGGGGGATCAGGCATTTGTATTTTGTTCTGGAGATTCTGATGTACCAAAGGCTGAGAACACTTGTGACTTGGTGAGATGTCCTTGGACCTGGGCCATATCTTACTGTGGAGATACTGGCTGCTGGGAGGCCCTAGGGATGCTATAGTGGGTCAGGGGAACCCACTTATGCCCATGGGCTGTTCTGCAATCCTGAAGGTAGAAGGAAAATCCAGGTTCTCCCCTCCACAAAACAGACCACTCAAATATAGACTAATAATTGCTCTTCAGATGTCTAAAGGCTTTCTCTAATAGCTACGTTAAAGCTATATCTTTGGTCTTCATCTGCCCCATTTTGTAGTCCCTCAGGGTTCTCGAGGTTAACCTATTAAGCCAGTTTAGCAGAGTAACTGAATCTACAATTTCTAAAACTTGACTTAGAATTTAGTGCCTTTCCCTCATGAAGGCATTGAATATTACATAATTCATACCTATGAAGTGATGGTTTGTATCCTCATTTATAAATGCCAACATGATCGCGCACCCTCCAAAAGCTTTCTTCTCCTTTATCTAGACAAAAATAAATTAAGATTGCTGCAGTGGCAGAGGGAATATAAAGGGATGGATGGATTCATGACCCATTTAAAAGGAATTCATGACCCAATTGACAGCAATTGACTAGGAGGGAGAGTGAATATTGAGGTTAATATTCAAATTTCAAGATGAATATATATTTATATTTAATGGCTATAAAATATAATATAATTTTAGTGCACATCCCTGTGTCCCCTCCTGCCCTACCCAAATCTGCTTCTGTCCTCACTGATGTATGCAGTGCATGCAAAAAAGGATAAAGCCTCTTTCACAGACTAGTATTGCCTTCCCAGCTACTCTTCCTGGTTGGGCATGAGAGTCTTGAAGGTGAAGGATGGTCAGATACTTCAAGAAATCAAACAGATGAAATATTTCAGTTCATCCACTTGGCTCCACTAGTAAGACTAAAGATACAAGCTGTTGGTTTTTCAGTTGGTTAATTGTGCAAGTCTACTATTAGGAAAAAATATTGGTCGTATTGGAAAGCATTGACATGTTACTGTGGATGCACATTCTCAGACTTTTTATTAAGAAAGGCCAATTTATGAAGTCTGTATCTCTGCACAGACTTCACAATTTTTACTAATTAATAATTTGTATTTTGTTTCTGGAGATTCTGATGTACCAAAGAACTTTAATTTCCACTCAATTACAGTGGCAAAAACAAAGCATATGACTTTCAGAAAGAAGTACAGGCATGAAATCTAAAAATTTAGCAAACATTTATTAAAAGTTGGTAGAAAATATCTTTCCCAGATTGTGTAAATAGTAACATACTCTGCCAAATCTCTGCACTTTGTCCTTTCCCTCTAACTCATTTATTCCCTAGAATAGGATTCTTGGAAGGTCAGAATATATAAGCATTTACTTATTGAATGCATCTATAGTTCCTGTAGTTGTTATAGTTCCTCCTTTTGTCCCTAACAAATGCTAACGGTATTGAATCCAGTTGGTATGACTTTTCTTTTCTTAGTGTTATCTTCTTCTCTTGTCAATTTGCTATGTCATCTCATTATATTCATGGCTTGACAAAGGAACCTAATCTCAAGACTGAAGTGGTTTATCGATCTTAAAAGATGAGGTCATTTACTGTCTAGCATAATTCAAGCCTCCAAAGAACGAAACTCTCAACTATGCTTTCCTCATGAAATAATCCAAAATGGAAGTATCTAGATTCTGGTCCTTAACATGCTAAAAATAATTTATTAAGATCAAAAGCCAATCCTTAAAATTCATTTTGAATCATTCTCATCACATATCTCCTCAAGAGCAGTACGATTCTTTCATTTGTATAACACTGATAATTACTGCTAATTGTCCTAATAATGTTATCTAAATCTGATTCATTCCTCACTGTGTCTCCTATTGTATGATTAATGTCCAGAGTGGGGATTTTGTATATATTAAATATCTTTTTAGAGGGTATACTCTGGAAATGTAAGGGGAAGCTTTGTGGCAATGAGATGTCACCCAACTATAGGATTAACAGAATGACCAAACAATAAAAGGTTTCCTACCTTTTCTAAAACCCCAGAGTGAACCAAATTATCATTTTGTTTCAGAAACATGAGGATGAATATTTATGGTTAAGACAGGAAGCTCTTGAATAAAACATTGAATCTCTTTATTAATTCTATTTGGAGGAGATCACAGAAGAGATGTGATTAATTTTTCCTTAAGTGATTTCAGCCTTCAAGTATTTTCTCCACAAATAGTGCTTTGGGTAGAGAGTTTTATGCTGCAGAAGCTAATAAAAAATGGTCTTTTGAGTACTTATTACTTGCCAGTCACCATTTTAGGAAATTTATAAGTATCTCATTTTATTCTTTCAGAGGATACTATTTATTACCCTCATTTTGATAAGGAAACTTATAAAGTTAAGTAGCTTGCCTAACATCATGCAGGTAAGAAGTAGTAAAACAGGGAGTTGAATTTATGTAGAGTGGATCCAACAATCACTCTCTCTTGACAACTATGCTATCCTGACTCATTTTACAACATCCAATTGGAAACAGCAAGGAAATGTTCATGAAAAAGCTTGCTTGAGTTGTAAGTAAGGATGAGTAAGATTCTGATAGGAGGAAGTGGCAGGATAAAAGAAAGTGCCATTTTGAGCTAATGAAATAGCATGGGAACATAGAAAATGGAAAAATACAGCATATTCCAGAAGAAAATAAAAAGTTATTTGTGCATGTGTGTGTATGGATGTGGATGTGGAGATATATATATATATATATATATATATATATATATATATATATATATATAGAGAGAGAGAGAGAGAGAGAGAGAGAGAGAGAGAGAGAGAGAGATACAATGAATTATATAAGACAAAACAGTAAAAATGGATTCTATAATGAAATGGACAGCAAAAGCAATTAGAGAACATCATCACCATCACCACCATCGTCGTCATCATCATCAGCAGCAGCAGCAGCAGCAGCTTGGAGGTGGTGAGCAATAGAGCCTGTTCTGGGATGATGTGCATGACATGGGTTTTCTCATTATTCATCTTGGACCCTCAATATTTGAGCTCTCATTTATTGTTCAGACTGAACACCCCAAAGCCCTCCTCTGTCTAGGAAAGAATACTTAAAAGATTAAGTCGGTACCTTTCTCTACTCCTACAAACAGATGTTAGAATATAGCCAGGCTGAGAGAAAGAGCCCATAACCAGTTGTTTCATAGCTGTAATTATGATATAATAAATGAATAATTTCCTTTGGCTGGTACTAGTTGGGATATGAGCACAGCATTCTGTGGGTTAGCAGTTCTGGAAATATTTCCCTGTCTGCTGATGCTTTAACATGGAGGTTTGTGAAACCAGGCTTATAATAAAAATGGTCCTATGTATAAATGCAAGTTTAGCGATGGGTGGTGAGCTCATATGATAAAGAAGAAATAAAGTCCTTAGTAATATACTAGTAATTGGCTTGACTTATTGGTTGTAGCTCAGAAAATCAAGCTATAGAACATAATCTGCTGTATAGTGTGCTAATTAATCAGCTGGACCAGCTTTTATAAACTTAATTTTACAGATTTCCTTGAGGGCCTAATCTAGTTTGGAGACCCAGAGCTATATCTCCCTCCTGTAGATCTTCATAGTCATGGCTCCCGGTTTTCCTCCCCACCCCCTCGGATGTCAGATATTTCATCTTTGTCTTTTTTGTTGGATGGTATTTTTTCCACATATACATTTCTTTGTGAATATCAATATTAGACATTGCATTATAAAAGTACAGAGTTTTCAACTTTTACCTGCATAGCTTTTTCTCTGTGGGAATTGATGCTCATATTTCAGAATAATGAATCATGTTTCAGAATAACCATCCCAGGATAAAATAGAGGAGAAAGAAACAAGTAGCAACAGGGCTAGATTAAAGATAAGAATGTGGGCTTGATAGAAAGGCAAAGATGACGTGGGAAATCAATTAGCTGCCAGCTTTTTCATAAGTAGGGCAGAGAGGAGTGTAAAAAGAGGAACAAGTAAAAATCACCCACTCTCTTTCCAACTTTGCGATTATAAACCAATCCAGCTAAGGAGATTAGAACAATTTAAACAATACGAAGTTTTGAAATAACCTTCTTGGTAATAAATGTAATATACACTTGATGTAGGAAATTTATATCTTCTTGGGAGATGAATCACTTCAGGTCCTCTGTCAATTTTCAATTGGATTGCTTATAAATTATAAAAGAAGAAAATAACCAAGCGTAATCATTGTGAATATTTCAGCATATTTTCTTAGTCTTTTTCTACTCAATTTTTGTCTATTTACTTCTAATATAATTTTATATTCTTTTTTAACCCAGCATTATACCATAAATGTTTTAAGTTAGTATAAATCTGAAAATAACATCTGCATAATTTTTGTTGAGTTTTTCCTTTAAACTAAATTTATACTTACAGAAAATTGAGAGAATAAAGGCAATAAAAGCTACCAATGCTTTTGGTTGTGTGTATGTAAATTTATACTAATTTAATACTATTTATGTACACCAAGTATGGGAATCACATTATGATTATTTAACAATATGCTTTTTATTACTTAGAAATGCATTATTAATATCTTTAACTGTATATTTATACATAAATATTTTAATAAATATATTGCATTATGTGGATATTCTATAATTGATTTAATTAATCTTCTTGTATTGGACTTTCAGATTGTTCCAGACATTTACTTTTACATTTAATGTTGCAATAAAATTCTCCAGGAGTATTTGTCACCTCTTAATTATTTTTAAAAATACATTTTTTTTGGTAATCTATGCTTTTAGTACAATTAACAGAATTTGTGCCAATCTCATGCTGCCTAGGTCAGTAATGGGATATTTTAAGTCCTATCCAGCTTACTAGGCAGATAATATCTTCTTTTAAAAAATATGTTTTTATTGATTTCAGAGAGGCAGGGAGAGGGAGAGAAAGAAACATTAATGATGAGAGAGAATCATTTATCGGCTGCTCCTGCACACCCCCTACTGGGGATTGAGCCTGCAACCAGGGATATGCCCTGACCAAGAATCAAATCATGACCTCCTGGTTCATAGGTTGATGCTCAACCACAGAGCAACACTGGCTGGGCCAGACAATATCGTCTTGTTTTAATTTTCATTCCTTTCATGTTAATGAGATTTGATACTTTTCATATAGTTAATACATAATTATTCATTTTGTAAATTATCTATTTAATTTTTCAATTTTATATTAGGGATAAATAACTTTAAATTAAGTTAATTAAATTTAAAGTAAATTAAATACATTAAAATTTTGATTAATGATTGTTCTTTTATTGGCTAGATGATATCATATATATGTAGAATGATGCAGAAAGGGACTTTTCCTGTTGCCTCCAAATTTTGGTTAAAGTCTCAAACCTGAAGATCATGGGGGAAATATCATCATTTTTTTTTACCTTCAGGATCTGAGGTTTTCAGAGACTCATCATCACCAGCAAGACCCAGAAATTCACTTTTGATTTATTAGGAGGAAATACTTTGAAATAGGCTTGCAAGAAGTAGAGAGAACTATGTTGTTTCTCCTCTCCTTTCAATCTTCAAGTAGAATGAAGGTAATACCAAGAGGGCTTAACAGCATGCTTGCAGTTTGTGGGACAACAGGTAATAGAAAATTCTGGAGGTAGGAGACTGGCTGGAGCAGACTACAAAGGAAGAGCGAATAGAGGGCACTGAGAGAGAATGGCAGTAAGCTAGAGTTTGGCAAGCTGATTTGGAATATTTCTCTATAGCCAAGTGGTAGCTGACCATAAGTTTCCTTGTGATTATCTCTCAGGTCAGCAATTTTATTTTCTAGTTGTTCAAGCTCCAAATCTTGGAGTTATTGTTGACTCCTTTATCTTTCATAAACCACAACCAGCCATCTCATCTCTAGAACCCAACTACCTCTTCCAAGGTTACCACTGTAGTCCAAGTTACTATCTCCTCCACTCCTAAATGGATACTTATTGTATGTTTGCCTCCCCACACTTCTCTTAGTTTCAACATAGCACTCCAAGTGGTTCTTTTAATATATTTGACGTGGATCATGTTATGACTTTGTTCAAAGTCTTATTTTCAATGGCTTCATGTCTGAGAGTAAAAGCTAATGTTTTAAAAGTGGCCTACAAGGTCCTATGCCATCTCCCTCCCCATTTATTCCTTTCTGAGCTCATTTTCTACCTCATTTCCTGTTCTCAATTATGCTGTACACATGGGACTTCCTACTATTCTTTTAGCTTGTCAAATGTGCACACACCCCAGGGACTTTGCACTTACTGTTGCCTCTGCCTGGAACATGTGTCCCCAAATATGCAGATAATTCTTCCCTTATACATGCCTGAGGCCTCCTTTTCAGAAAGACCTTCCCTGATCATCCTTTCTATATTAGCATGCCCTTCAGTTTCCCCATATCTGTGAATTCCATTTTATTTTTCTTTCAGCCACTTATCCTTATGTGACATGCTTATTTCTTTACTAGGGGCCCAGTGCACAAATTTGTACACCTCAAAAGGAACTGTGAGTCCTGAGGCTGTGGTGGGCACAGGGGTGGGTCTCGGCCCATCCTCTGCACCCCGCCCAGCCTCTCCCACCATGGCCCCCAGTCCCCTGTCTGCCAGCAGCCTTGCTCCCGCCACCACCACATGTTGACAGTGTTAACCAACTCGCACCTGCTGCCAGTGCGGTGTGATTGGCACCAGCGCCAGTGGTTCATGTGAGTGGGCTGGCACCATTAGCAGGTGCAAGTGGTGGTTGCTGCCCTGATTACCCCTCAGGAGCAGGGGGAGGTGGAGAAGCCCTCAGGGGTGATTGGGGCCGGCAGCCACCCCTCGCACCCACTGACAGCACCAAGCAATCACAACTGGCACCAGGCACTGGCAGTGGGTGCGAGCAGGGCCGGTGCCGGCAGTGGGTGTGAGAGGTGGCTGCTGGCCCCCATTGCCCCTCAGGAGCAGGGGGAGGTAGGGAAGCCCTGAGGGGTGAGTGGGGCTGGCAGCCACTGCTTGCACCCACTGACAGTGCCGAGTTATTGGGGCCAGCGCTGGGCACTGGCAGCAGGTGCAAACAGTGGCTCTGGCACTAACAGTGGGTGTGAGCGGGGCTGGCGCCAGCAGCAGATGCAAGCATCTGGCAGGACCACAGCTTGTGGGAGCAAAGGATTTTCAGTAACCACCAGAGGCTTGCCCCGATGTCTGGCGCCCTCACTCACCTGCTCCACCATCCTGCTGCAACCAATGCCCGCCATGTTCCTCATGTGCCCCCTGGAGGTCAGTGTGCGTCATAACGACCGGTTGTTCTATTGTTCTACTGTTCGGTCTATTTGCATATTAGGGTTTTATATATATAGATTGTTACAGTCCACTACTAGAATATAAGCTCTTGGAGAGAAGTGTGTTTTGTTTCTAGTTTTCTCTATTTATCACCACAGAGGTACTAAATAAATATGTGTTGAATAAATAATGAATAAACTGAATCAGAAGCAATGTTTCCACAGTTCAAGGATGATTTTTTCCTTTTCTGTGTTATGTTACTTTTTGGTCATTTAAGATAAATAAAGTCCTGTTCTCAAGAAACCTATTTAGAGTAAGTAGATATTATCATGACTAAAGTAACTGGTATACGTGTATCTCTTGGATATATGGCAGCTGCATTTATTAACTTCAATTTAATGAATTCGTTAATACCATACCATGTAACATAATTCTGTACCCTGCTGCAATATATTATTGCATTTTGATAAAGCTTACTAGTAAAGAAGTATCTTAGTTTCCTATTTTGGCTATAACAAATTACCATTAATGTACTGGCCTAAAAACAGAACACATTGCCCTCGCTGGTTTGGCTCAGTGGATAAAGCATTGGCCTGTGGACTGAGAGGTCCTGGGTTGATTCCGGTCAAGAGAACATGCTTGAGCTCGATCCCCAGTGTGGAGCATACGGGAGGCAGCTGATCAATGATTCTCTCTCATCATTGATGTTTTTCTCTCTCTCTCTCCCTCTCTGAAATCAATAAGAAAATATAAAAACAAACAAAACCCCCACACATTTATTATCTTTTAGTTTTGGAGGTCTGTTATCCAACGCTGGCCTCACTGGGCTAAGTTCATGGCATTAGAAGGGCCGGTTCTTTCTGGAAGCTCTAGAGCAGTGATCGGCAAACTCATTAGTCAACAGAGCGGCAAACCGTGCCTTGTGAGCCACATGTGGCTTGCGAGCCGCAGTTTGCTGACCACTGCTCTAGAGTAAAATCTGTTTCCTTGCCTTTCTAGCTTCTAGAGACCTCCTGCCTTCCTTCATTCGGGGCTCGTTCCTCCATCTGAAAACCAGCAAGATGGCATCTCTGACCCAGCCAGAAAAAGTGATTCACTTTTAAGGATTCCTGTGATTAGATTTGATTCACCCAGATAATTCCCCATCTCAAGCTCCTTAACCGTAATCAAATCTGCAAAATCCCCTTTGCCATATAAGGTAACATTAACAGATTCTAAGGCATAGGGTATGGATATTTTAGTGAGTGGAAACTTCATCTAGCTTACCCCAAAAGGAAGGAAAACTGCTGTCTTTAATGCTTGTCCCTGCTGACCTCTAAGAATAACATCTTATTTCTCCTTTTCTTCCCAAAAAACTTTCTTAAGAGGATGATCAATATCTGTGTCCTCGGAGAATCCAAGATGGCGGCGTAGGTAAACACCTAAACTGCTGCCTCCCACAACAATTTAAACTGCAACTAAAAGACAAAACGTCTATCACCCAGAACCACGGGAAAGCTGACTGAGTGGAAGTTCTACAACTAGAAGGAAAGAGAAAAGAGCATTGAGACGTGCACGAGCGCTGAAAAGCTGAGGTACGGAGGCGCATGATCCGGGCTGGCTGCGGGTGACTGGGTGCGTTGCTTTTTTCAACCCGAATGGAGACAAGCCCCCGATTACTCTGAAATCCAGTCTCTGGGGAGACGCGGGGGACCCAAACTCCTACGGGGAGAAGCTGGACTGTCTGCCAGTGAGGGTGGCTTGCTTGCAGAGCTGCGCGCAGGAATAATTGTTTACTGCACTGGGGCACGGGACTCGCGGATGCCGTTGGTGATGCAGAGCCGGCTAACTAGCAGCCATTGCTGTTTGCCACGCCCTAACCTAGTGACACCCTGAGGCCCCGCCCCGCACAACCTACAAACCCACCCAAGCTCCAAGCAGCGGAGTTAGCATAAGAAAGGCCTGCCCTATCGCAGCTTAACCTAGCAAACTTGCAGCCTGGGTCAGACAGCTCCAAAACCTCCAAACCCCAAGCAAAGAGGAGAAAACTGCAGCTCTCACTGTAGCTCCTGGGTGGACTCAGACAGTAGCTGACCTGCACCCCATTGGAGATCCAGAAGCCAGTGTACCTAGTGGTCATTGTGAGAAACCAGATTTCAACTCCTCACATCCATAAGTGACACATTCAAGAGGCAGACTCAGTGAGCACCAAAGCCCCACTGAAACAAGTCCTGCCCCATAAGCGTGTCTTCAGTGCAGCAGTTCTTCCATTATAGACACAGGGAGTGCTCACAGCTAATTGGCCTGGAAGTCAATTCCTCCCAGCGTATGTTCAGCCCACAAAGGGGTGTACCAAGAGCGTCCACATCAGGTGATTGGGGAAGCTGAGCTACTGCCCCCTATAGGTCACCTACCACACAAAGCCACTCCATCAACACAGGGAAGCAGCCAAAATGCAGAAACAAAGAAACATGTCACAAATGAAAGAAACAGAGGAAAGCAAACTACTGGATGACATAGAGTTCAGAACCACATGTATAAGGTTACTCAAGAATCTTCTAAAAACCGCTGAGAAACTTGATGACACTTCTGAGGAGCTTAGTGAGACCTTCAAGGACCTTAATGAGAATGCCAAAAAAATGGAAAAGGACCAGTCAGAAATGAAGCATACACTGTCTAAAATAAAGAATATACAGAAACTCAATTGTAGATCAACGTACCCCAAGAATCAAACCAAAGATCTGAAATATGTGGAAACAAAAAACACCCAACCAGAAAAACAAAAAGAAAAAAGAATCCAAAAATATGAAGATAGTGTAAGGAGCCTCTGGGACAACTTCAAGCGAACCAACATCCAAATTTTTGGGGTGCCAGAAGAAGAGAGAGAGCAAAATATTGAAAACCTATTAGAAGAAATAATGACAGAAAACTTTCCCTACCTGGTGAAAGAAATAGACTTACAAGTTCAGGAAGCGCACAGAACCCCATACAAGAGGAATCCAAAGAGGACCACACCAAGACACATCATAATTAAAATGCCAAGGGCAAAAGACAAAGAGAGAATATTAAAAGCAGCAAGAGAAAAACAGTTAATTACCTACAAGGGAGTACCCATACAACTGTCAGCTGATTTCTCGGCAGAAACTATGCAGGCCAGAAGGGAGTGGCAAGAAATATTCAAAGTGATGAACAGCAAGAACCTACAACCAAGATTACTCTTCCCAGCAAAGCTATCATTCAGAGTTGAAGGTCAGATAAAGAGCTTCACAGACAAGAAAAAGCTAAAGGAGTTCATCACCACCAAACCAGGATTACACGAAATGCTGAAGGGTATCCTTTAAGAAGAGGAAGAAGAAGAAAAAGGTAAAGATAAAAATTATGAACAACAAAATGACATCAAATACATACCTACCAACAAGTGAATCTAAAAATCAAGTGAATGAAAAATCTGAACAGAATGGACTGGTGAATATAATAGAATCAGGGACATAGAAAGGGAGTGGACTGACGATTCTCAGGGGAAGCAGGTGTGAGGAGTGCAGGAAGAGATTGGACAAAAATCTTACTCCTATGGATGAAGACAGTGGCGGGGGGTAAGGGCATGGGGTTGGGTGGGGAATCAGATGGAGGGGAGCTATGGGGAAAAATAAAAGAGGAACACCTGTAATAATCTGAACAATAAAGATTTCTTTTAAAAAAATGAAAGCAACATTTAAAAAAAAATATCTGTGTCCTCCATTTTTCATTTCAACCTCACTCTTTGATCTCTTGTAATGAATATAACTTCAAATCCCACCAACATATTAAAATGTTCTTTCCAACCCCAACATGAATCACCTAATCACAAACTTGTTGATCTTTTTCCTCTGTGTGTCAGTATGTGCCTGAGAAGCTAGTGGGCGGGCAGTTACCCAGCTCCTGCAACAACTCAGGAGGATAGCGCTCAATGGACTGCGTCAGAGAATAGAACCCAGCTTCTGTTCCCTGTCAAATGTAATATGCTGCCTGGCCTTACAATGACCCACTCTTCACTCATGTAGCAGTGTGGCTTGTTTTCCTGGTCATTTATCTTCCCTGGGTTTGGAATTCTGTAGCTTCACACTCTCCCTCCTGAAGTTTGGCTTTTCTTGCATCATGTTCTTCCTGTGTAATCTACCCATCTTTCTAACTGCTTCAATATAAAAATCTTAGTTCCCTGGTCTTCCTGTTTTGGACTCCTAAACTAGGTGCCTTTTCTGTGGGAAATCCCTCTGAGGACAATAGATTTTTCTAAAGTTACTCAAGTGCCTCTCTTGTTTTTATTTGGTCTGACCTTCACTGAGGACCTGAACAAAACCATTGCTGGGAGGTACTGCTCTGAAGAGACTTGCTACTGGGCAGTTATGGATGCTTGCCCAGCTCTGAGTGAGGGTGACCTCTGGTGGACACAACTGATCCTATTTTCATCATGAGTTATTGAAGTTTGTGCTGAGGTTTGTTTTGTTTTTTAAATTGTGGTAAAGTATACATAAGATAACATTTGCCATCTTAACCATTTTTAAGAGTACAATTCATTAAGGTTAAGGACATTCACACTGTTATGCAACAACTATCCAAAATGCTTTTCATCATGATACACTAAAACTCTTTATCTATGGAACACTAACTCCCATTCCCTGCTCCCTCCAGCCCCTGGCAACCACCCTTCTACTTCCTGTCTCTATGATTTGACTACTCTAGTTGCCTCATTAAAGTGGAATTATACAGTATTTGTCTTTTGTGATTGGCTTATTTCACAGCATAATGTCCTCAAGATTCATCCATGTTGTAGCATTGGTCAGAATTTCCTTTATTTTTAAGGCTAAATAATATTACATTATATGTATGTACCATACAATCTTAATTCATCTGTTAAGAGATACATGGATTTCTTCACCCTTTTGGATATTGTGAATAATGCTTCTATGAACAGGGAATACATGTATCTTTCGGAGACCGTGTTTTCAATTCTTTTGTGTATGTACTTAGAGTAGAATTGCTGGATCACATGATAATTATATTTAAAAAATGTTGAGAAGCTACTGAACTGTTTTGCATCAGTGGCTGCATCAATTTACATTCTTACTTACAATGCACAAGGATTCCAGTTTATCCATGTCCTTATTAATGCTAACTATAAATATCTCTAGTTTTTTATTTCTGCCACTAGGACCTTTGTCCACTGTTCTCAGCGTTAGCACAGGGATGAGAGAGAGAGCAAATTCCTAGTATTCTGTGGATTAACCCCTTTGGATTCTGTTCCTTTTTTTCACTCATTGCACACGTAAGTATTGAGTGACTATATGATGTGCTATATCTGGTGCTGAGAACAGAGCAGAATAGACTAGCTCATTGTTTTCATGGACACCTCCCTCCCAGCTTTATTGAAGTATGAATAAAATTTTATATATTTAAGGTGTACATTATGCTATTTATATATTTTATATATATGTATAGAAATGATCACCACAAATAAGTTAATTAACATACCTATCCCCTCACATAGTTACTATTTTTCTTTTATTTGTAGTGAGAACATTAGATTTACTCTCTTTGCAGATTTCAACTATATGATAATTACTATTAACTACAGTTACCAGGTGGTATGTTAGGTTTTCAGAATTTATTCATCTGATAACTGAAACTTTGTACCCTTTGGCCAAGATCTCCCTTTCCCACCTTCTGGTAATCACCATATTTTCTGTTACTATGAATTTGATGTTTTTTCTATTCCATATATAAGTGAGATCATGAAGCATTTTGTCTATGTGTGGCTTATTTCACTTAGCACAGTGTTCTCCAGAGTCATCTATGTTGTTGCAAATAGCAGCACTTTCTCCCTTTTTAAAGGCTAAAGGAAACAATCTAGATAATGACTTGCTAATCTTTCCAGTGATGCTGTGCAAAGAAGCTACTTGTGAGAAACCACTGGAGATACCACTAATAAAGATCTATGAATTCCATGCAGGGCTGGACAAGGAGGACAGTATTATATCCAGTTAAATGTGGCACCTTAGCGCAATGGTGCTTTATCTCTACCCCTCCTTGATGTCTCCTCCACTGCTGGAGGCCCATAAACATGTTGTTGGCCCCAAATTTTGAATGTCATGCTGTTCCTTAAATTCAGGAAGTCTAATATTAGCTCATGCTTCTGCAATTTCCTTTTTTCAAGGGTGTTGTTATGCTCACAGGCCTTCAAACTGTACATTTTTAAATCTCTTTATTCAACCAATCATTTAATGATATTGATTTATTTACTTTTATATTTTATATATTGAAGCCCACTGTGGAGTACATCTGTGGTCAGACCAAGTTAGATGTATTTAGCTTGCTGAAATAAGAGAGAACACACCCTAGGGAAACCTCAGAAGCATTCCCTGAGAGGAGTTGGGGATGGGGGTGGGCTTTGTATTGGATTTGGGCTTATTTTGGACAATTTTGAGGAGGAACTAGAGAAGTAGAGGCCTGTTCTCCATTAAATCCTATCAAAAGGAAGGCATTATGCTGAGATAAGTCAGACAGAGATAAGTACTGTATGATATCATGTATATGTGCAATCTAGAAAAGCTAGTCTCACGGAAACAGAGTAGAATGGCAATTACCAGGGCTGGGAGGTGGGGAAATGAGATGTGTAGGTGTTCAAATGCAAATAGAAGATGAATAAGTTCCTGAGACCTAATGCATAGAATTATGATTATATTCAACAACATTGTACTATAAACTTTGAAGTTCCTAAAAGACTAGATATTGTTTTCACCACCAAAAAAATAAGTGATAATTATGTGACATGATAAAGGTGTTGGCTAATGCCCTGGTGGTAATCATTTTATAATATACACATGTATCAAATTAACATATGCACAAACTTAGATAATGGTTATATGTCAAGTATATGTCAATTTACAAAAAGCAGAGAATTCAGTAATATCTTTAATAATCTTTATCTAAAAGGCAGAGGGAATGAAAAAATGCTAGAGTTATCATTGGTAAAGAAACAGAAATCACTCAGAGCAAGGTAAGGGGAAATGGCTATTCTGTGGGTCAGAGTGGCCAGGCCTATATTGTGCTGAGAACATAGTGATGCAATAGACAGAATTTTCTTTTTTTCTGTTGTGAACATCACAATCTGCTTTTCATTTCCTCAAACCTATTTATTTCCTTCTATTCCTTCATCACCCATCCACATCTGAACTTATTCCCTCTGTCTGACAATTGGAATAGCCACCTCACTTTCCCCCTGCCTCTCTCACTGTGCCTGTTCCACACTGTCATTCACACCATTGCTGAACCAATGAACACTACTTTGACCTTGTTGCTTCTCTGCTTAAAATGCCTCAATATGTTTTTCCCCTTTAAAAAAAAAGTCTACACTCTTTATCTTGGTCTTCAAGGAGAGCTATACTCTATTTCCAATCTACTTCTTCAAGCCTCTTTACCAGATCTGTTTTTTTGATGTCTGTATTAGTTTTAAATTTGAACATACTGTTTGCACTTTATTCTTTATGCCAGGCTTTAAATAGAAAGTATACTCTGGGGCCTTGGAACAGACTTACTGGGGTGGGGGTGAGGCTACTAGTTCCATTTTCTTAAGGAGATTGTAATGCAGATGGTTGCTGGGCCACATTTTGAAGAACATTGTTTGATGGCTTTGGTCATGCGGTTCCCTCTTTCTGGGAGACCCTCCAGTGATCTGAGCTGACCACCCTTTAAAGCCTAATCTATCCCTAGCTGCCTAAATCTGGGGCCACTCTACATGTGAATTGTTATTCATTGCATGTATTGTATCATTCCTTAGCCATTTTATTTATGAGAATTTATAAGTTCTTTGAAGGCAAGGAACTTGTTTAACATCAAGAACAGGCTGTTATAAATAGTAGGTATTGAGTGAATATTTAATTCACAAAGGAAAATAATACAATCTACTGGTATTATTATAAGAAGTAAATTCTAGGTGTTTTTTATGGCTAAGTAAGAATAATAAAACCTATCCCTACCATCTCGAATTAGTCTATTCCTCCTCTTCCCACACAATCCCCAAAGTTATTCTTATAAGCCTATGACTAACTACAAAACTAGAGGTAAGCTGTAATCAATGAGCTACATTATCAGACATCTAATAATAGCGGGAATTACTGTTCAATTCTGGTACTTATAAAGCTTCTCTCTTTGCCTCTTTTTAGTTGTTTAGGCTTATCTGTGAATGTCAAGAAGTAACATGTAACTAATAATTTTATCTTAAAATGGTCATTTTATTTTAATGGCTTCAGCTCAATTATTTTCTCTCCTGAACACATGCAAGACTGTTTCTGAATTGTGCTACTCTCCCACACCAGCCTTATAGCCTGTTTATGCTCAGACCCTTATAGCCCATCTATCCCCCAAGAGTAAGGACTCAGGAGTCAGAACTCAAGACTTGAACCTAAGCTACCAGATTTTAAGTTAAGAGGTCTATGGCCCTTAAAAAATCACTTATCCTTCTTTACCTTCATTTTCTTCATCATAAAATGGGATGTTGTAAGCTGAATTGTATCTCCCACTCCATATGTTGAGTTTCTAACCCCTGGTGCCGCAGAATGTAGGCTGTATTTGGAGATAGGGCCTTTAAAGAGATAATTCAGGTTAAATGAGGACAATGGGTTGTAATCCAATGTGACTGGTGTTTTCACAAAAGGAGGAGATTAGGACATAGACACACACAAAGCAAAGACTGAAGAAAGGGGGAGAAGAGAACCAACTATAAGCCAAGAAAAAAAGGCCACAGAAGAAATAAATTTTGCTGACACCTTGATACCTGATTTCTAGCCTCCTAAACTGTGAGGAAATAAATTTCTGTTGTTTAACCCACCCAGTTTGTGGTACTTTGTTATGGCAGCCCTAGCCAACAAATACAGGGGATAATATAATAACATTGACTTCAAGGATTGTTTTGTGGATAAATGGAATGGGCATATTGGTTAGCTGTAAAGTCTACAGTGGATGTTAGTGACTGCTATAGCCACTAACTTTTACTTTATTATCTATAGCACACTGTTTACCTATCTCCCTATATCTTCATCCTCGTCCACTTTCCATTTCTGCCTTTACTATAGAACATGGCTCCTAAAGAAAAGATGATTTAATTAAAAAATGAAAGAGCTATATACCATTAGGAATTTCCCCCATTAACTTGGTATATATATCAACATACTTGTACTTTAAATCTAAATGAGACGCCTCAAGTGTTCCCTTGTTGAGAGGTCAAATCTAAAATAAACACCAGAGGTAAATGTGTTCCCAAGTCTAGTGAGTCCCCTGTGACTTGCATCTGTTCCTACCTACTCCCCATTCTTGTCATTCAAACTGAAACAGAAATATGAGGAAGAGGACAAATTAATGTTTTCAAGGGTAGTACCCTGATTGCCTTTTTCTATTTTGCTGAAAGGCCAGTTTTCTTGTTAGCTATTTTAATAAAAGCCCTCCTTTTATTCAATAGACTGTGCTAACCTTGCCCTGAGAATAGTTAGTATTTATATAGCAGAGTTTCCCTAGAAGCTCAAAGCACTATATAAATGTTGTCTCATTAAAAACTCATTATGTCCCCATCCATTCAGTTGGTGTCTGCTGTGATTTCCATGATGTGCAGATGGAGAAACAGAGGGTGAGTGGTTTTTTTGAAAATTCAGAAAAGCATTACCTTTCAGATTTATTCGCAGGCTGGCTCTCCAGATTTTCACAAACTGAAAGGCATTGAGCACAAACCCACTGGCATGTGTTCTGATGAGTAATTAAAGCATTATAAACATCAGGGTTACTGTTTTTCTCTGGGACCCGGAGCCCTTTAGGTAGGGAGGACTGAGAAGTACTTGTGAAGTCTTAAAAGTAGGATTTACTATTCTGGCTTTTTCTTTCTTTTTTAAAATAAATCTTTATTCAGATTAATACAATTGTTTTTCCTTTTTCCCCCCATAGCTCCCCTCCACCCGGTTCCCACCCCACCTTCTGCCTTTACGTCCCCACCACTGTCCTCATCCATAGGTGTACGCTTTTTGTCCAGTCTCTTCCTGCACCCCCCATATCTCTTTCCCCCTGATAATTATCAGTCCACTCCCTTTCTATGCCCCTGATTCTATTCTATTCACCAGTTTATTCTGTTCCTTAGGTTTTTAATTCACTTGATTTTTAGGTTCACTTGTTGATAGATATGCATTTGTTGTTCATAATTTTTATCTTTACTTTTTTTCTTCTTCCTCGTCTTAAAGAATACCTTTCAGCATTTCATATAATACTGGTTTGGTGGTGATGAACTCCTTTAGCTTTTTCTTATCTGTGAAGCTCCTTATCTGCCCTTCAATTCTGAATGATAGCTTTGCTGGGTAGAGTAATCTTGGTTGTAGGTTCTTGCTGGCTTTTTCTTGATTGCTGAAATTGCCATGGATCACTACTGGTTTATGCAGATCACTTTTGATAGTCTCATTGCTGAGTCTACCTCTTCATAATTCTTTCACAGAAGTACTTTAGAACAACAAGGTCCCACCACAATGTTCCAATTTACCGATTGTTCTGGTCTAGTCAGTATCTCTAACTCAGGTATATAATCCTGCATCTATTTCTTCTTTTAGAGCATCATTCTTGCTTTGCTTTTATTAACTTAACCCTAACCCTCCTCTTCATGGGTTAGTTACATGGTTGAAAAGCTAATAAATAGGCTTGCCAAATTAATTGCTAATAAAAATTGCTTCATAAACTCTACACAATTAGCAATATACAATACCAGTACCAGTACGGCTGTGCCCTAAGCAATCCAAAGGAGGCCATGCATGAAGGGGCTGACAGTATTAAGGTTAAACTGCCCCAGAAACCAACAAGTTAATGGAAACAGCAGTGGAGAGAGTAATGCAAAAGCAGTCCCAGGCTGAGAAAGAAGCCAGAGGGCAACCAGATGCTGCAGGTGGATTTTCTGCATGTAGTTCAGGGCTGAATTGAAATTGTGACTGCAGGACTGACAGGTTTTTATTGCAATATTCATCTACCTCTAAAATCTTGGTGAACAGCTTCGCTACTGATTCAGATAATGCCTATTGCTGAACATCTGCAGTTAGAAAAAGGACTGTTATTTTAGCTGAAAGCTTTCTGACAGCGGATACTTCATTAGAAAAGAAGAAGCAGCCTTTGTCTACAGTGAACTGGTGGTGGGCATACAGCATGGATTTTTAATTCAGCATTTTCATAGCACAGCTTATTCAAGTATAATTTGCTTAATTGTTTATTGAAAGGTTTTGAGATTTGTCTCATGGAAGGTGTTACTTCTAAATTGTTTGTTCTCTACAACATAAAAGTATTTCTTCCTCTCTCTTATGAATTAAGAAAGACTAATTTTTAGTCCTGTTATGAGACTCAAGTTGTAAAAGCGTCATTTCCTTTCACAAAGTTTTCTTTTCTTAAGGTTATCTCCCTATATTGATGATTAAAAAAAGATAAAATGAGAGGGTTTTATTTTCTAATAAGTAATATTGTACTTTCTCAAGAGACATGCCCTAAAGGAATTTGTTAGGAAGAGATTACAAGGAATATCTACATTTAAATTGAGCAAGTGCTAGAAATTCACATAATGAGAGTAAAATCCCATCTGCAACTAGCTTTTACAAGACCCAAGTCAGAAACTAACTGGAAAAATAAGTATTATTCATAAATATCAAAAGTCATGTCACAAATTTCATGATTATAGATATTTCTTGAGGTTAAAATATTTTAAAGTCCTACCAGTCCCTAGTTACTCTATTTTCTGGTGCTTATCTAATTTGTTAAAATATATTATTTCTGTCAAGTAATGACATCTCTCCCCATAGACTATCTTTTTACTTTTTGCATGAAAAAAATCCATACTCTTGCACTGTTGGCAGACATAGGGCAGTGACAAGTTTGAGAAACATTCAGGAAAGAGATCTGGTGAGGCATTATGGCCACTGGAGGGGCCAACCTATACTAGGAAATCAAGTGATGCACTTGATTGGCCACCTGGTTTTATGTCCATCCCATAGTGTGGAGGAGTAGGCCTATCTAGTGGGGTTCTGCTAGGCAAATGTGCCAGAGAAATGGGCAAGAGAGTCAGGGCTTGGGGATGAGGCAAATCAGTCATCATTTGTATTCTCACTAATAGACTGGCCTTTCTCAATATTAGAGTCTTCCTATAATCTCATACCTTGTCCTTTTTGGCCCTTCCTATATGCTAGGCATTGTTCTAAGCATGTCATATATATTAACTCTTTTAATCTAATGATAAGAATGGATCTTCATTTCCACTTCACTTACCGTATATACATACTCCTATTAACCAGCATATGCATTATACATGCCTATTATGTACATGTATATTTTGTTGTGTATGTATATATTAGTTATTGACTTAAAAAAACACACAAGGATATTTACATCCCATGTCCTTTCTGTGAAACTCAGTGGCTGCTCGAGCAATGCTGCTGACATAGAGACTCATGCCATGTGTGTTTACAGTCATGTTAGAGTTTTGTGCTCGTCATACAACTGAACTGCATTTTTAAACTTAACATTATACTAAATAAACACAGCTGTATAATCCACATCTAATAATTCATTGAATTTCCCTAAAAAGGAAAACTGGCTACTGATACATTTCTATTGTTTAATCTTCCACTTATTAGGCAGACTGAATGTATGTGCAGCATGTTTGCCCGAGTTGTAAATGATGTGAATGTGTATACCCATTGACCACCCAGTACACAATTATGTTATTGATCATTCACACTTTCACACCTAGGCAATTATCACTGACATGATCAGACCTTCTGAAGTCTGAGCCATATGCCACCAACTCAAAAATCAAAGCTGGAGCTCAGTGGAAAGTGAGTGGTTCTTCACATAGTTGAGTGGTTCTTTTGCCCTATTACTCCTTGTGAATCCTAGGGAGGAATACCCTTACTGTTGACTCCCGTAATTGGCAGCATCCCAAGAAACCCAGCTATGTTTGACATTCACTCTGTTAGTGAAAGGCGATGTGATTCAGACAAAGGAGAAAGCTGACAGCCTCCTTCTGAAGTCTATGAATATTTAATACAATGGAGGTTTGCACATGACCAGTAAATAGTGATTTGTCATGCTCAGACTGAATGAACTTTGCATTTATTTTGCTTTTTGCTTTTGAATGTCTGAATTTAAAAAACGAGTCCTTTAACCTCATAAGCATGCCATTTCTACTACAAAACCATCTGTACCTTGTTATAGCCAATTGACAAAATTAATAATTTATTCTCAAAAAGGATTGCATGTGAATTCTTAATTTCTAATTTCATATTGTAGTTTCCAGGTGCATGAGCTGGGGTTATAATTACTGAGTTTTCTATTTCCTGATTGTAAGGCCTTTTAAAGATAATTTACCCATTTTGGCTCTTTATTTCCTCAGCTCTAAAATGGGGGTTTGGGTCAAATCAGATTGAATAAAATGTTTTGACCAGCACCTCATTATCAAGGCATTTCTTGAAAACTTATAATAATTAGCTTTTCATTGTTTAGAGATCAGATGATTTTTTTCCTTAATAATAATTCATGTTTTGGTGTTTTGTTTTTTTTTTAAACAAAATATCACAAGATTCAGCAACACTAGATTCATTCATTGATCATTTGAAGGCAAGAAGCTGCTAAACCAGTTACATGGGATGTGGCTCTCCAGTGTGCCACAGTCCTGCTGTTCCTATTAGATCCCTAACACTGAGGCTTAATGATAGCTGCCATTCATGCAGCCTTTGTACTACTGTTTTCCTATAGCTGATCTGCTCTGCTCCTTTGTATTCCCTGTCTGGTCTTGTGAGCATGTTTCTGCAACCTCTGGGATTTTTAAATTCTAAGAATTCTGATTCATGACTTTATTTCTCAAGAAGGGTCAAGCATAATTTAGCTAACAGCAATATATTTTGTTAAGTCCTAAGCTGCATGGTGTGTGTGTGTGTGTGTGTGTGTGTGTGTGTGTGTGTGTGTGTGTGTGTTTAATTACTAAAAGGCATATTGGGTGGTTCCCAGTAACCACATACGAAGGAGGGTGGTATTTTGCTGACATCAACTGGAGTCTATCCAGATCCTAAAACTTGCTTGTAGTTTTTTGCCCCAGGGACTTCTCCAATATAGCTGCTTACCCATCAAGCCAGTAAGGGGAGTGTCTCCCTTCAGCCTGCTAAGAAGGAGCCTTATAAAATCTAACCTAATCACAGGAGGATCATGTTTTAACTTTGTATATTCTATAGATCAGAAGCAAGTCACAGGTCCCGATTGTATTCGAGGGGGTGGGAGAGATTGCACAAAAGTGTGAATACCAGGAAATGGGAACCATTACAGCTCTGTTTACCAGCAAAGTGAATATGATGATTGTTGGCTTCCATTAGCAGGTAGTGGCTTCCATTTTTCACCTCCATTTGTTGGTATAAGTGTGATATAACATCCACAAGGTAAAGCAGTCAATGCCAGGCACAGAATATGTAATAAATACATGATTTCAAAATCTTTTCTTAACTTCTCCTTTCTGGAACAAGAAGACCATCAGTAGTGAAAGGATGTTAGAAATCCTGCATGTGTTATCTGTAAATGCTTTAAAATTACACTGAGTTTCTCATGTTAGATTGTCTGTGGAAAAGGTATTAAAACACATATGAAAAAAAAGACCTGTCTTGCTCACTGCTGCCTAACACATCTTACCCTGTCCCCCGCATCCCCCCACCCACACATCTGAGTGGGGAAAAAGACAAATCAGGTTGCAATAAAGAATTTAATGGCAACAACTCCTAACAGATGCAAATACATAGAACACATGGGACTGTATATATGGTCTCTACTTAGTGTGATTGATACCAAAACTTCACTGGGGACTAATGAGACCCCATGATCACTACAAAGGCAGCATGTGGCCCTTAATTAGAGGAAAAAAGTCATTTTTCACTGTGGCAGTGAAACATTTTAGCAGGGACAAACATGGATTATTATTCACACTGGGCTTCAAATTATTCACTAAAGTTTGTCCTGTAAACTCCTCTCTGAGAGACAAATTTCTATATATTCTAGGTTCTTTTGATTTATATGCATGTGTAAATAGCAAATTTAAGAATGTCTTTGTCTGTAGATGAGCCACTATTCCTTTATCATTGAAAATAAAGCCATCGTGTATGCCCAGTTTTTTTTCCTATTGCTTAGAGAGAAGAAAATATAATGTTTGTCTTTAAACACTTTTATTTTGTGGCTCAGACATTCCAATGTGAATTATGCGGTCAAATCTATTTTCCACATACATCCTTGCCAGCCTGCTCCCTTTTATTTTGTCAGGGATGCTCATTTTTATCTGAGTCTTGACATTAGAAAAATCAATTTGGTATATTTTTTTCTCTTCATTTATTGTTGATCTGCAGGATATTTAGATTTGGTGACTAAATGGGTTATATCCCAACTTTACAGAGAAAAACAAGACTTACTAGTAGTTCTGCCTATTGCTTCTTGTATGAAAAGAGGGTCGCTAGTGCTTGAGATGAATACAAAGAAGCATGAACATACATGTGTTGATTATGACAATACAAGAATCAAAAGCCTCTAATTGCACCAGATATTTTGTTTGCACACGTGTGGTTTAGTAGGTGAGTATCATAGATTTACATCTTGCATTTGCAGCTGGGAGAAGGCTGTATGTAAATGGGTCATGCATATGCAGTCCATTCCCAATCACTAGGAGCTGACTGCTGAATTTTCTGAGTTTAGGCTTCTCCTCCAGTCATGTTCTCAGATAGAGGATTCAATCAGCTGACCGCTTCATTTGCAAATATCTTATTTAAAATTCCCCATTAATCTTGGTGGAGCCTACATTGTGAAATAATGAGGTGTCAGTTGTCTATTTCAGAATTACCCTCTGAATATTCTGCCTCCGTTGGGCAGCAGTGTATGAGTGTGTTGAATGTGAGCTCAGTGTAGGTAATAGTGCTTTAAGCTACATTTCAAGGATGCAGTGACGGTCTGTGGAGAGATTTTCATGCTGAGAGTCATTTTCTTCATGCCAAAAGGGTTTTTAATGGTCAGTTTCTTGCATGATTCATATCCCAATATGCTGTGGCATCAAGGGTTTTAAAGTCTGCTGTAATGATGCGGCGGAATGAAGCAACTGAAAGCCAGCGTTAGTAAACTTTGTGTGTTAGTGAACAGATGCTCCAGCAGCTTGGAATTGGAAGGAAAAGTGTCATTTGGGTTAGGCTCCATTACTCTCCAAAGTGAAAGTGCATTCAGATCATTTCTTTCCATGGGAGATTTGCTTCTAACTGTACTGTCATAATGTGCATATTGTACAACCCCACAATTTATAATCAAGCGGGTCGAGTTGGATTGCTGAGTCCTTATTATATGTGAGACCTTTGCTGTGTCCTATGTGGAAAACAACTGAATCACATACATTTACTTTTATGAAGTTCATATTCCGGTGAGCTTCCTATCAAATAAGTGAACCATTAAATATACAACCAGTACAGGGTGGGGCAAAAGCAGGTTTATAGTTGTTTGTATGGAAAATAATACAATAATTAATAAATAATAATACAAGAATAAACCTTGTGTTTTGCATACTCACAACTGTAATTCTACTTTTGCCCCACCCTGTATAAACTGGTAAAAGGTGCTAATTGAGCACTCAGTTCAAACTATTAGATGGCAAAGACCTATTTTTTGGAAGTCAATTGAGCTGAGCTCTTAGTCTGGCAAAAAAGAATGTGGTCTCAAAGAGACAGTGGATCAACGCAGTAATTATTATAATAACTGTCTTGGGTTGGATTCCCAAGAAGCAGAGTCCGAGTGTGATTTACTGAGAGTGCTCTCAGAAGAAATCTGAAAGCAGGTGAGGGAAGTAGAAGCGGGTAGGGGAGAAGAAGCCAGGCAATAATGTGGTCTCACCCTGATCCTGCAGGGAGCTCTGGTGCGTGATTAGCAGCACCACAGAGTTGTCACACTTTGTGATGGGTCAGGCTTTTGTATCCTGTCAGTCAAAATTGGCTGCAGGATGTAGCATTTCTGGGTGACATGGCTCCTGTCCCCTGAAGGCAGTTTTTCTGCAGAGACACAGCTCTGAGCTATTTGCAGCTCACTGTGGTAGCACTGGAGAATGGATGGGCACATAAGCCCCATGCAACAATGACTAATGTTTATTTTGTGCTTAATGATTAAGGGTCCAGCACTCTTCTAAGCATTTTACATGTATAAGATGTGCTCCATTTGAAATTTAAGAAAACTGAAACACAAATTAGGTGAACTAATTAAGGTCATACAGCTGGGAAGTGGCAGAGCCACAATCTGGATCCATTCAGTCTGATTTTGAACTAGAGAGTAGCTATCCCATTTCTCTACTACATGGCTGTAGCCAGCAATGTTATTTCAAAAGCAGACAACATTGGGTATAATTTGTTTCTTATTCTTCACAGAAATAATTGTCTGTTAACTGGAATTTAACTGTCTCTTTCAGGAAAACATCTTCCCCTATCCCAGTAGCAGTAGCAGCTCCTGACATCTGCTTATGACTCCAGATTGGCCAGGCTTCCCCTCACTTTCTGTATTCTAGCCAAATGTTTGTTTTGTGATTGCTTCATGCTCCTTCTGCCACAGGATCTTTGCATATGCAGTTCCCTTTATGCACTGTGAGTCCTGCAAAAACGTCCTTACCCCCAACTTATCTCTCTTTGATCCTCCAGACCTGATTGATCAGGCTTCATTTGCTTCCTATTTTGCTCCCTTGTCCAGGCCAGGGATTTTTTTGGGTCATAAATTTTCATTTGACTATGAGCTTTTTCTTTCAGAGCTCCTATCTCATGTCATGTTTATACATACATTGGTGGGATTGTTCATTTAATGCCTGTGTCCTTTCTTGGACTGTAAGTTTCACAAGGGCAGGAACTGTGCTTAATTTACTCACCATTATATCAAGCACAGTGCCTGACACATTGTTCATACTCAATATTATTTGTAATAAGTGAACAAATAAGTGGGAGAATGCATACTGTCTGCTCCTAAGTTTTCCATTCCAAACCACTGACAGGCTTGCCTCTCTGGCCCAGAAGCTTCTTGTGCTCTCAAGTTGGGTTACCTCAAAAACCTGTCTAAAAAGACATCCAGCAGGCATGCCTCACTACAGGTATGGAACCTATTGGTCTGCTCCAGCTAGTGCCACCCAAATTCTGAGCTGCTCTAGAGATGCCCTACTCCCTACCCTTTAAGATGGTACCATTAAATATTGGATTAAACACATAAGGAACCAATGCATGCCATCACCACATTGTATTACTGTCAGAGTCTTGTGTGGATGCATTTGGGGTTCACATGGCTCCTCTATGTTTTAAGATTCATCTTTGATGGTAGCCAGATCTCCTAAATATATACTCATTTAGAAGCATGTTTATTTATACTGATATTTTAACAAAATACCTTAAAGAAAGAAGACAGTTATTTTAAGACTTTTTAATAATGCATCCCAATTACCTATGAATAATTTGTTCTGTTGGTATTTGTTATTATTAGCAACAACCTTAAAAGAATTCTAAAGAGAGTATTTGTAATGAGCGGCTTTCATTAGGAGTTGAAGAAAGAATCAATTTGCACCTGTGCTGTTCAATTATATTATCAAATTGACTTTTCTGTTGTAGACACAAATTTAAAAATAGAAAAGTTGAGATGCCTAACACTTTAATCCTCTACATTTTCTATTTTATTTTACTGGGGTAAAAAGGTGCCTCTTACTGATTTGAAATAATATATTTTTAAAGGATTGACTCTGCATGTTTTAGCTTATTCATTAACTTTTAAGAATTATTTACTATAAATCAAATGAAATTTATTACCTTATTATTTACTAGGGGCCTATTGCACAAATTTGTGCACCTTGAAAGGAACTGCGGGCCACGAGGCTGCAGTAGGCACAGGGGCAGGTCTCGGCCCATCCTCCATGCCCTTGATCAGCCCCTCCTGCATGGCCCCGGTCCCCTGTCTGCTGGCAGCCCCGCTCCCACAGCAGACGGCACCGGCCCCAGTTGCGCCCGCTGACAGTGCAGAGTGATTGGGGCCAACTCTGACAGCAGGTGCAAGTGGCAGCTGCTGCCCTGACCACCCCTCAGGAGCAGGGGGAGGTGGAGAAGCCCTCAGGGGTGATCAGGCCAGCTGCTGCCGCTCACACCTGCTGATGGCGTCGAGTGATCAGCACTGGTGCCGGGCACCAGCAGCCGGTGTGAGTGGGGCCAGCGCTGGCAGTGGGTGCAAGTGGCGACTCCGGCGCCAGCAGCAGGTGCAAGGACCAGGTGGGACCGTGGCACACGGGAGCAAAGAATTTTCAGTAACCACCAGAGGCTTGCTCCGATGACAGCGACTGGCACTCTGCCTTGGTCTGGTGCCCCTGCTCACCTCCTCCACCATCTCGCCATGGCCAATGCCCACCATGTTCCACACACGCCCCCTGGTGGTCAGCGCACATCATAGCGATTGGTTGTGTGGTTGTTCAATTGTTCTGGTTGTTTGCCGTTAGGTCTATTTGCATATTAGCCTTTTATTATATAGGATTATTTAAACAATTGAATATTCTGTTGGGATTATATCCAGATTTGACCAAAGGAAACATATTATTAAAGTTTTTAGCAGCTTTGTGAGGTTTGAACTTAATGGCACAGTAGGTCATTCATATCTCTGTCCTGAGCAACTTAACTGAATATCTTGTTGGTTAGCTCTAGCTGCTAAAGTACAAAGAAAATCTAGTGGTATAAAAAGATGTAGCTTGGCATGTCAAGTTGCAATAGGGGAACTGCACATAATATAATGGCCTGAGTTGGAATTTAAATATTTAAGGTGTGCCACATTTGATATTTATCCTACTCGATAAATCTTCTCTAAGCTCAGCCAGATGCTCTAAAAATCTAGTATTTTTATATTTTAGCATATCATCACTATACCTACAGTTTCCAGATTCATCTAGAGAGAAAATATCTAAAATTGGAAACTTGTAATAGATTTCTCTTATGATGCAGCACATATTTCACAAAATGACCTTGGGCTAGAACCCAGGAATTCTCTTCATGACAAGCAAAGTGATCATATAATTTGTTGGTCAAATTGCAACAACCTTGAAGGTGACAATTATGCTGGGACAAAAAACTGGGACCGCAGAGAGCTAGTCCATTTGACCTGCTTTCATCTGTAAATAAATATTTCTGAGAATGTGGTTGCAAGCATTATCAAGGTAGACAATGTGTGTGCTTATGCCTGTACATGCAGACGTGCATATATGTGTAGGAAAGTGAGGAGCTAGTTTGACATTGTCTCCACTCATAAGCTATTTAAAAATTTGCATACGACAGTGAGGTAAATACTAATAATGCAGTTTTTAAACACTATAAAGTTTACCTAAATATTGATTTGTTCAACAGTTGGAATGTGTAAAGGCATTTAAGTATAAAATAAAGACTGATTGGGGGGAT
This sequence comes from Corynorhinus townsendii, assembly GCA_026230045.1. Lineage (NCBI taxonomy): Eukaryota > Metazoa > Chordata > Mammalia > Chiroptera > Vespertilionidae > Corynorhinus > Corynorhinus townsendii. The sequence continues at coordinate 30,378,104 of JAPDVU010000012.1, forward strand.
TCTTATTAGGGATACTTAAAAATTTTATTCTTTAAATGTCTCAAAATGTCTAAGTAGAATTCAGCCCAGTGCCAAAAGATACAATAGGAAAAAATCTTTAGTGATTTCTGTCAGATTAAGCTTTGGACAATAGCTCCTAAGCAGAAGCATGACCCCGTATCTGAAAGGGTAAAGCAAATGGCTGTGAATAATGCGGCTGAATGCAGGAAGAGAGAAGGGAGGTGAAAAAAGTTTCCAGGATTATTTCTGGTTCAATTCCATGACTGTCTTTTTATGTATCTGCAGTGAATACAGGATTTTCTCATTGGCTGTCTGAAATGCCATGAAGTTCTGACTTTCATGTTCTTTCTTTCCATGGAGCATTTCACCACATTCCTCTTTTCCCAAGGATAATAAAACTCTTTCTTTCCTAATTGCTCAATGGAGGATCCACATGGCCAGGGAATAATGAGTTGGCACAAAGCCTCAATTTCTGGAAGGCTCTGAGGATTCAGAGAAGTCACACAGTTTGCTAAAGTGAATTCCTTTTTGCTTGCAATTGGTCTCCCAGGTAAAGTAGACCAAAGAAGAAAGATGCAACCTCAGGCATTAGTGGAAAGGCCTCATGATCTGGAAAGGAATTTTGTCCAAGTGAGGGCATGTCAGCCACAGAGATTTAAAAAAAATAAAAAAAGGAGACATATGTACTACTATTTGTAATACTTAAAAAAATAAAAAAAAATCACAAAGTTCATACATTTCAGAGAAGTGCCACTGAAATGACTCTACGTGAGCTGATTGTATAACCTAATATCACCTTTCATTGACTCTAAGTCACACCATTCACATTTAGAGATTCTTCTGGAAGCCTATAATGTTTGAGGGTTTGTTTCTACAAATCCAAGATTGGTGGTGTGGATACTAATTGCCTGACTAATTAGAGGAATGCTGCACATCAATGAAGGTCACTGTCCATATCCAGAGATGAATATTCAACATAGTGTGGGGCTGGTGGCTTCAATTCACAATGCAGGGTCTGCATTTTGAAGATCAATCTTTTCTTTGAGTTGTGGATGATGGACTTCTCCAAATTCCTCCCCATGACGAATACTCTTAGGGGCATAGCTGCACTGCTTGTCCTCAGTCGTGTTATTATTTTTTAAATTCAGTGAGCTATTGGTGGAAAAGCACTAGGCTCACTGAAGTCACTATGTGCAGAGGAGTTAAAAGATCAAGACTGGGATCTCAGAGGGAAGGTGGGTGGGTGAGTGGGAAGAGATCAACCAAAGAATTTGCATGCATAACCCATGGACACAGACAATAGGGTAGTGAAGGCCTGGAGTGGGGGGGTGGGGGCAAGCTAGAAAGGGTCAATGGGGGAATAAAAAGGGGGCATTTGTAATATGTTCAACAATAAATATTTTTTAAAAAGAAAATAAAAATAACTAAAAAAAAAGATCAATACTGATCATCAGGTTACTGTTCTGTTATGCATTTTAAGAATGATCATAATGCCACACAAGTACTAATTAGGAGCTTTGATACACTGCCTTTGCTGGTGTTATTTTCATCTCCAGAAAACAGGGTCTGTGGAGTGTTAATGCTGGTAAATTTTTAAAGTTTGGAAAAGTAAAATAGTGCTTATAGGTAAAAGATTGTTTCACATGGTATTGTATCCATATATACTTCCTTAAAAGACACTTTTCAGTAACATTGTGATTTCTTAGCATGCTTTTCCATTTTAAATGATTACATATTAGATATATTTGTAAATTTATGGCTGTATTCCAGAGCAGGCTCAATTATTTAACTATTTACGTATTTTAAATTAGTGTCTGCATTGCAAGAATAGAAGTTTGGGTTTAGAACAGTAGAGGGAATAGTTCTTTCTGTTCCCATATTCTGGCTCTGTCATCCCAGTATTGCTCTATTTGTATTGTCTAGAACACATGTCGCAAGAAGTTGGGTGAGGAGAAGACTTAGAAGGAATGTGCACTGTCCTCAGATATTTTGAGGCTTTGTGGATTGAGTAGCTGGGTAGAGGAATACATGAATAAATGAACAAATGAATGAAGCACTAAGTGGAAGGCACAGTGAAGCAGCATAAAGTGGTTGACATGACACACATGCTCATCACCCTTCGGGAGCTTAGCTTACCTTCTGGTGGGGATGGCACAGATGAAAAGGCAGCTCCCCCATAGTGCAGTGAGTACAGGAGTGAAGAAGCTGGTTCTGAGTAGCTCCATTGGGCAGAACCAAAGCACACGTCCATTTTTGTTAAAGGTTTTTTACAAATCATTTGTGTATCAAATGATTTCTCAAATCTAATACTAAATTTAATTCAATTTCACACAGATTTATTAAAGACCTACTATGTGCAGTCTATCCAGAGCAACATAGAATATGCTACTGGCTGATGATTTTGAAAGGGGCAGCATGAGGGTGATGAGAACACTGTTAGGAAGTTGTACTCCAGTGGGTAATTAAGTCCACATCTGCAAATGCATTTGAAAGGGTCTCAGTGTGGCACAGTCCAGGTGTTAGGCCAGTGTGTTCAATTCATTTAATTAGAATAACTTAAACATTTTTTTCCTATCTAAATTTGATTTATGTGCATACTCTTTACTGTATATTAATTTTAGCGAGAGTAAATGGTTTTGTGCAATGTAAACTAGTGTTTATTTCTGACCAAAGGAAGGGGGGGTGTTATTTTTAATGCATATTTAGGTTTACTCATAAAACTGTTCATTGATTCAAATATTTCTACAGAGAAGTTGAAGGCAACATTGAGGGCAACCAGTTCCAAGCAAGGTGTGAGGTGTGAGCTGTGAAATGTCCATCCTCCGAGTAATGACTTAGCACAAAGCAGCCTTCTCTTGGCAAGTTGTTTCTAGAGTCATTTCTAGGAATTGGATTTAGCCCTAGCTATTTTTATATTGTGGGGTAGTGGGTTAATTTCTACAGAGGATAAATTACTTCATGAAGGTTAACAAAATTTTATGATATAGAAAGTGTTGAGCTGGTATTTCTTAAAACAGAAAGTTAGAAATATCATGGAGACTGTCAGGAGACATAATTTTAGAGGATGTCAAAGAGAACAAAATTATAGTAATTAAGAAAATATTAAGTATTGTTGTTCTTAGCAAAACTACCCTACCCTACTGCCCCAAACAGTATTACTTTTTCTTAATTTATTAACTACCCATCTATTATTTGCTCCATATTAGAGAGTTACGCTAAATTCCTGCCAGATAACATGATAACATTTTTGTATGTACCCTTTAAAAGTTTTTTTAATAATTACTATTGTATGCATTTATTGTAGAAAATTTGGAAACTATAGAAAAATATGAAGAAAATGAAAAGCAACAATATTACCACCTTATTACCATCAATTACTATTGCCTTGTTACTTAATAGACTTTTCATGTTCAGCTTACTTGCAAGCATCTCTCTACCAATCTCAGGATACACACACATACACACACACACACACACACACATACATACATACATACATGTATATATGTGTGTGTGTGTGTGTGTGTGTGTGTGTGTGTGTGTGTGTATCCTCTTTTCCAGGATGGCCTTTTAACTGTGATGTATCAGCAACTGTGACAAGTGGCAAAGAAGGATACTGAGAACCTTGTCTTGTAGAATGGAAGTAGTTTTTTAAATCTAAAAATGCATTCTAATTTATATGTCATCTCATAAGAATAGGTATTTACATAAAAAGAGTTCAAAATATGCTTAGGAAAATTTAACTTACGTGTTAACCAAAGAAATTATCTTTATGCTGAGATTTGACAGCATGTTATATAAATTAGTAACAAAGCCCCCGCCCCCCCCATTGGCTGTACCAATTTTTCTTGAGAACAGTTAGGAAAAAATAATTTATCTGGAGATGGAAATTGTAAATATGAGAACATGTAACTGACACTTCTTTGGAGTTTAGATATACACAGCTGGTTATGACGTTACTACCTTGGCTTTTTTCCTAGCTGGAATCAGGAACTCTATATCATTCAGGTTGAACTTTCATGATTTCAAAAGGAAATTTATAGTTCAATTAAGTAAAAAGAGTCTCATTAGTAGATTTTGGAGGCAATTTAGAGTAGTTTTGGAGAAACAGGCCAGTTTGCTTTCATGAGTCACTTGTGCCTTATTCTCAGAAATCTAAGGCAGTTGCTTTAGAGATACAGGGTATCTTTACCCATGTAAGGTGACAGAGGTCAGGGCACAGCTATCGTAAGTTTTATTTTCCAAATGTTGCTAATAGTATTAGTAGCAAAGAAGCTCAATTACATGCCAAGTCCTAGTCAAAACTACTCATCCCACATCAACCCTGTCAGGTAGATTATCATTTTTCAAAAATTTTATTATTATTCTAAATGTATCAATGACAAAATTAAGGTTAAAATGTTTGTTAACTTGCCAAAGTTATAGATACTAATGAGGAAATCTACTTTTCAAAATTCAGTCTATGCTTCCATAGCCCCCCTTCCTTCCTATATCACTCTACCTCGAATAAGAGAAGACTTGTTATTCAGAAACAAGACTTCCTTTATAACTTGTTTTCAAATATTTCAAAATTGTAAGTTTTCTTCTTGAAAAAAATCTCATTGACTTGTTCAAGAAGCAATGTCTATTCTTCAAATGCTATCATCATGCTCTATCATTATCCCTTAAAAATTATCCAGAAGAATAAAGATGACAGATTTGTAATTATAAGAAAAAACATAAATATATAAATGTATGGGAAAATGCCTCTATTATCACAGAAGCACTGCTACTGGGATACCTGCTCATGGGAGAGTAACTGCTTTTTATGGACACTTGGGTTCCATGAAGCACAATTTATAAAGCCATGATGTTTCATCTCCTTTACATTAGTTGCAACTTCATGGGTGTATGAAAGAAAGGTTATATTTAGTAACTATTGGGACTGTTTCGAAGGTACTTGGAAAAAACAAAAACTTTTGAAAATAGTCACCAATGAGGATCAACTCTTCTGTTTTGGAAAAAGCTCACATTGCTACAACATGGAGTGATCCTTATTGTATATTTCCGGGGTCAGTCCGTTCAAGCAGCCAACCCAAGATAGCTACCATATTTCATAGAATTTAAGAAAGGAAAACAGAGCAACAGAATATTTGGTACACCATGATGAGAAACCAATTAATTTTTCTTTTTTTTTCTGTTAAGAACTGATGGCTTCATATCTTTTATTGAAATGTTTTCATTGCAAACAGAAAAGCTCAATCTATTGTGGCATGTGTCTTCTCTGGCGGTCACCAAATAAAGATGGTGATTAGAACATCTGAGAGAAATAAGCAAACACATATCTCAGTGAGACCTTCAGAGGCTGTTGTGAGCCAATGGGTCAGTGATGGTGTGGCATTGGTGTTAGCAGTGGGCAAACATTGGACATAGAGTCCACTTTCACTCGTTATCCACAGATGATTATTTAAACTATCCAATGCTTTCTTCCTTTAGAAGCACCATTTTTTAAAGCTGTGATATATAGCTCTCTTTACTTGCAACTCTTACTTTAGGAAAGCAAATTTAAAAGCATTTTGCAGGAGACAGGACAAGCTATGCATATTAAGTACTATATGACAATTCAAGAACTTCAAAGCTGAAATGTAGACGAGAACATTATAGGATTTTCCTGTTTTGGTGTCATAAAAGCCTTCTGCTTCAGAGTAAGGATTTGTCAGGTCCTAGTCAAAAGTCTCTGGCAGTAATAGGCCTGAGATGTAGCTTTCAATGCCCATCATAAAGGCAGAGACTTTTATCAATGACAGTTGTTTAAAAACCCATATAAGTTTGGACTTTTTTTTCAGAGATTTCTTAATAATTAACAATGGATCTAATGGTAGGCTGAATTATATATCCCTTAGATATTTTTCTGTCTTTTTAAAAATCTCACTATTCATACTTGCTTACTCTCTTTTTTTCTACTGAGTTTAGGACTCTGAACTCTAGCTAATTTTGCAAGGCTGAATTACAAATTTCTGAGAAATTGATAGGAATATTTTGAGTGTAAATGTTAAAATTTACGTCATTTTCCAACAGTTTTAAGATGCAATTTAAATTTAATTTTATAAGATTCTATGTTGGGAATAAATACAGACTTTTAAAAATTTCTATTATTATAAAATATCAAGAAAGTAGGTATATAGAATAATAGGTAATTCTGCATTTCAAGGTAACTGATAAACTACTAACTTTTCTTTTCCAGGGATGATATTGTTTTTCACCCTTTATTTACTTGAAATGTATTAAATAAATGTGTATTCCCAGTGGAGTCCTGAAAGACCTGAGCTTAATTTAAGCCTATCTACCTAACACTTTACTACATAATGTCTAGTATTACTGTCCGTTTATTCTGTTCACCTCTTGGTTTCCCAGGAAAACATGAGCTTCCTGAGGATAAGAATTTGTTCTTACATTACTGTTGTACCTTCATAGCACCTAACACTGACTCTTGGATATAGAATATGCTTAGTAATTATTTGTGACTTTATATGTATAAATCTTGAATTTCACACAGTGTATTCAGTACAGTGAATTGTCTTTTCTATATTTTGAATATGATACATCATCCATAACAAGGGTCTGCAAACTACAGCCCAAGCATGGTCACCTAGCTGGCACACCCATTCATTTCCGTATTGTCTGTGGTTGCTTTTACGTTACTGTGGCGGAGCTCAGGAGTTGGGGCAGAAACCCTGCAGCCCACCAAGCGAAAGCATTTACTGCCTGGCACTTACAGGATTATAGAATTGCCAATCCCTATTCTAGATACTTATCTCTGATGGAAAATATAAATACTTCAGGTCTGAATCATTTAACTTCTGACCTTCCCTAGAAGTAAATTAGATGATTAATACTTCCCGATGCTGAATATCTTAACCAAGATTTTCCAGTAAGCATAATTATCAAAGAGAGAGAGAGGGAGAAGAAGGGAGGGAAGGAGGGAGGGAGGGAGGGAGGGAGAGAGAGAGAGAGAGAGAGAGAGAGAGAGAGAGAGAGAGAGAGAGAGAGAGAGAGAGAAATAATTGAGCAGCATATACCTTCTTTTTTCCTTGCCATAGCTACTATATTTCTGATTGAAGACAGAGAATAGACACATTAAAATATATCCTAAAATGCAGTTTGGTGTCTTGCCAGGATAAACCTTTATTAAAGCCAAGATTTAGTTTAAATTAAAAGGTTGAAGCAGTCACATTGTATCAGAAAAAATATACAGCTGCCTTTAAAATGGATTGAATTGTCTGGCTGTTGTAAAGCTGCTCTTTTGAGGCTGCCAGTCTACCTAAAGTGTATTCATAAATACACTTAGCACTTGTTGAAATGATGGTTTACTTAGTGATCTCAAAATCACAATTATTTTATTGTTATGTTGGTATTACAAGACAATGTTCATGTAGAACAGGTGAAGAACAGTCCTTCCCATTCTTTTTCGTTGTAAGATAATATTACCCTGCTGTAGAATATTAGCAAGCTATTTCATTTATTACTTTTCAGATAATAATAAACAGCTTGTATTTAATGCCTTCTTAAAGGACAAGGACAGCATTACAGGGCACTTAACATATGGAATTATTTATTTGAATATATTTAAAAGCAGTCAATGAGTTTGATTTTCTTTGATTATTGACATATCAATTATTTAGGGTCTCATAATTCCTTGATTTTTAGACTATTATTTTTTGTTTGAACCCATACTATTTGTCAGTAGATATTTAGATAAAGAAATATATTTCCCTTGTATGATTGAGAAGATACAAAATGTTTTTTCTTTATTATAATAGATAGGTAATTGAGAAAAAATAATGCTAAGGCAAGAAAATTAGAAGAGACCAGCTATTACATAGTACTCACTATGAAATAGCTGTCACATATGGTGTATTTTCTATATGTTAGTATTGTACTAAGCATTATTTATAGATTATTTCTGGTATAATCCTTGAATTGAGGGAATAATATCCCCATTCTGTAGATAAGTTTCAAAGATGCTAAAAAAGTTGTTCAAATTCATACCATTAACCAGTACAGAGCTGGATCAGGTCTGTCTGACCAGGTGGTGTTAATTACTTATTTCAGGTGTTTCCTGCAGGGGTAGAGTGAAATAATCCATTTTCTGGGGAAGATCACATCCTGGTAGAACATGCAGAATAACACTCAGAGGAGAGTGGTTGGGAGCAGGCAGTTGTGGTATTCTGAGTTCTCATTCTAGTAGCTAACTTCTATTGAGAACATTTTGTTTTTTGCATATTTATTTATTTATTTTTAAGACTCAAGTTTCTTTTTTTAATTTTTTTAAATAAATCTTTATTGTTCAGAAAACAGGTGTTCCTCTTTTTGTTTTCCCCCTATAGCTCCCCTCCACCTGATTCCCCACCCCACCCTACCTCATGCCCTTAACCCCTGCCACTGTCTTCATCCACAGGAGTAAGATTTTTGTCCAATCTCTTCCCGCACCACTCACACCCGCTTCCCCCTGAGAACTGTCAGTCCATTCCCTTTCTATGTCTCTGATTCTATTATATTCATCAGTCCATTCTGTTCTTCAGATTTTTTATTCACTTGATTTTTAGATTCACTTGTTGGTAGGTATGTATTTGATGTCATTTTGTTGTTCATAATTTTTATCTTTACCTTTTTCTTCTTCTTCCTCTTCTTAAAGAATACCCTTCACCATTTCATGTAATCTTGGTTTGGTGGCGATGAACTCCTTTAGCTTTTTCTTGTCTGTGAAGCTCTTTATCTGACCTTCACCTCTGAATGATAGCTTTGCTGGGTAGAGTAATCTCGGTTGTAGGTTCTTGCTGTTCATCACTTTGAATATTTCTTGCCACTCCCTTCTGGCCTGCATAGTTTCTGCCGAGAAATCAGCTGACAGTCATATGGGTACTCCCTTGTAGGTAACATTTTTTTCTTGCTGCTTTCAAGATTCTCTCTTTGTCTTTTGCCCTTGGCATTTTAATTATGATGTGTCTTGGTGTGGTCCTCTTTGGATTCCTCTTGTATGGGGTTCTGTGCACTTCCTGGACTTGTACGTCTATTTCTTTCACCAGGTAGGGAAAGTTTTCTGTCCTATTTCTTCTAATAGGTTTTCAGTATTTTGCTCTCTCTCTTCTTCTGGCACCCCCAAAATTTGGATGTTGGTTCGCTTAAAGTTGTCCCAGAGGCTCCTTACACTATCTTCATATTTTTGGATTCTTTTTTCTTTTTGTTTTTCTGGTTGGGTGTGTTTTGTTTCCTCATATTTCAGATCTTTGGTTTGATTCTTGGGGTATGTTGATCTACAGTTGAGTTTCTGTATATTCTTTATTTTAGACATTGTATGCTTCATTTCTGACTGGTCCTTTTCCATTTTTTTGGCATTCTCATTAAGGTCCTTGAAGGTCTCACTAAGCTCCTCAGAAGTGTCATCAAGTTTCTCAGCGGTTTTTAGAAGATTCTTGAGTAACCTTATACATGTGGTTCTGAACTCTATGTCATCCAGTAGTTTGCTTTCCTCCGTTTCTTTCATTCGTGACATGTTTCTTTGTCTCCACATTTTGGCTGCTTCCCTGTGTTGATGGAGTGGCTTTGTGCGGTAGGTGACCTATAGGGGGCAGTAGCTCAGCCTCCCCAATCACCTGATGTGGACGCTCTTGGTACACCCCTTTGTGGGCTGAGTGCAAAGTCTTGGTGTAGTTAAGCCTTAATTGCTGTTGGTATGCTGGGAGGAATTGACCTCCAGGCCAATCGGCTGTGAGGACTCGCTGTGTCTATAATGGAAGAACTGCTGTGCTGGAGACACGCTTATGGTGCAGGACTTGTTTCAGTGGGGCTTTGGTGCTCACTGAGTCTGCCTCTTGAATGTGTCACTTATGGATGTGAGGAGTTGAAATCTGGTTTCTCACACTGACCACTAGGTATACTGGCTTCTGGATCTCCAGTGGGGTGCAGGTCAGCTATTGTCTGAGTCCACCCAGCAGGAGCTACAGCGAGAGCTACAGTTTTCTCCTCTTTGCTTGGGGTTTGGAGGTTTTGGAGCTGTCTGGCCCAGGCTGCAAGTTTGTTAGGTTAAGCTGCGATAGGGCAGGCCTTTCTTATGCTAAAGCCACTGTTTGGAGCTTGGGTGGGTTTGTAGGTTGTGTGGGGCGGGGTCTCAGGGCATCACTAGGCTAGGGCATGGCAAACAGCGATGGCTGCTAGTTAGCCAGCTCTGTGTCTCTGACTGTGTCCCGTGCCCCAGCACAGTAAACAATTATTCTTGCGCGCAGCTCTGCAAACAAGCCCCCTTCACTTTCCGACCTGGTGGCAGATAGTCCAGCTTCTCCCCATAGGAGTTTGGGTCCCCCGCGTCTCCCCAGAAACTGGATTTCAGAGTAATCGGGGGCTTGTCTCCCTTTGGGTTGAAAAAAGCAACACCTGCCACCAGCCCAGATCACTTGCCTCCGTACCTCAGCTTTTCAGCACTTGTGCACGTCTCAATGCTCTTTTCTCTTTCCTTCTAGTTGTAGAACTTACACACAGCCAGCTTTCCCATGGTTCTGGGTGATAGACATTTTGTCTTCTAGTTGTAGTTTTGAAATTGTTGTGCGAGGCAGCAGTTTAGGTGTTTACCTATGCCACCATCTTGGATTCTCCCTGTTTTTTGGAAATTGTGACTAGAAATTTTCTTATTATTTAGGCATAACATCTCAATGTCGTATAGTTTCATTTTAGTGAATCTTCATTTGAGATCTGATATGTAATCACTTTTTAAATTTTCCCTAAAGTTTCGTATTTAAAAAATTAAGACATAATTAGAATAGAATTCTGCATGTAACTCTGTTATAAATTCCCAAAGAATTGTTCATAAAATGCATAGTTTTATTTTTGTATTGTATTTTACTAGTGTACACAGATAAGACTTGACTAGAATTTAAAACATAGTAGAAAAATAATGTTTTATACTGTGGTATGGATAGAAGATATTTGTACTATATTAGGGAAAGTAGGTTTCAGTATTTATATCAACAAGTCATATACCTAGCTTTGGCTGCTTTTATAAAAGAGGATATGATTGTTTAATATGAAACTCATTAACTTTAGGATGACTGTTTTTTGTCTTTTATCTTCAAGCAAGGAGTTATGGTTCAATCAGTTAAGAAATAATCAGGTATGCTCTTTTAATCTTTGGAAAAATCCTTCTAAAATAAAATTTTATTCATCTTGGAGATTTTTTTAAAGAATATTTTAAGAAATACGGTATGGAGGGTATTTTTTTGGGAAAAGGATGATGAAGCTCTCAATAACAGTAGAGAGAGCAAGAGCTCAATGCTTAAATGCTAAAGGAATGAGTTAATGATTGAATGACTCAGTGGCCCACAAATCTTCTGTAAAGGAGTTAGCAGATGCTTATGCTACAGATGGCTGCTCTCTAATGGTAATAGGGCATCTGATCCCCGAGTTACATTTTAGTATTGTCTTGGGGAAGACACTGAATTTACTTCTATTTTTTAGGCACTAAAAATATTTAAAAAGGCTCTCACTGACCTCTTACTTTTGCAAAGCTTACTATCATGTTAGGACACTTTCAGTTACCAAGGTAGAAGGGACAGTAAAAGTGACAGCATGGGGAAACACGGAGGGGAATAGAAACTTGAAGGGATATTGATTTATATGAATACTAGTGGCCCGGTGCACTAAATTCATGCTTGGAGGGGGGATTCCCTCAGCCCAGCCTGCACCCTCTCCAATCGGGGACCCTTTGGGAGATGTCCAACTGCTGGCCCACAGGGATCGGGCCCAAACCAGCAGTTTGACATTCCTCTCGTGATCTGGGACCACTGGCTCCTAACCACTCACCTACCTGCCTGCCTGATCACCCCTAACTGCCTCTGCCTGACTGATCCCTAACTGCACACCTGCCTGCCTCATCACCCTTAACTACTCTGTCTGCCTGCCTGATTGCCCCTAACCTCTCTGCCTGCCTACCTGATCACCCCTAACTGCCCTCCCCTGCTGGCCTGATTGCCCCTAACTGCCTCTGCCTGCCTGATAACCCCCAACTTCCCTCTCCTGCTGGCCTGGTTGCCCCCAACTGCCCTCCCCTGCCGGCCTGATCTCACCCCCGACAGCCCTCCCCTGCAAGCCTGATCTCATTCCCAACTGCCCTTCCCTGTGACCAATTTGGTTCTGATTGGTTGGTTTCTATGCCAGTCAGCATCTCCGGGCCTATCTCTGGGTCTGATCAGAGAGGTGGGGCTGATCAGCAGCCCCTGTGGAGGCCTGGAGAGAAACGGAGGTGTGGCTGCTGGTGAAGCCCGGAGAGAAAGAGAGAGGCAACGGCTGACCAACAGCTGCCATGGAGGCTGCGGATCAGACCCTGCCTCTCTCTGGGCCTGATCCGCAGCCCCCTCTGCAGGTAGTTCTGGGTTGCTGCACCCACATTGACTGCAGGACTGACTTCTGGTGTTCAGTGGAGCCTTCGGTTGGTCATTACAGACCCTGGATTTTTATATATTAGGATGAATCATTTATGGTTACTTAAACAGATACACTTTTTCTGCAAGTGCTCTGAGAGCAGAGAAACCTTGAAATGTGGGAAGGACTTTGAAAGGCAGAAAAAGTGAGGAAGAACAGGAAGTGTTGAGGGAAGACTCAAATCTGTTTGGAGTATGAATGCTTAAGGAGGAGACGTAGGTGCTGAGACAGGAAAGAGATGCTTCCATGAAGGAGTTTTGAGTGAGGATAACCTTGAGATACAGATTATTGGATCTACAACTGCACGGTCCAATATGGTAGCCACTAGTTACATTAAGTCATGCTGTAAGTGGAAAATTCATACCAGATTTTTAAGACTTAGAGTGAAATAAAATGATGTAAAATATCTCATTAATACATTTTATACTAATGACATGTTAAATGACATTTTGGATGCAGTTAAAATGCATTATTAACTCTATATTATTACATGTATATTATAAATATTAATTTCACTTTACTTTCTTTCATGTGGCTACTAGAATACTTAAAATTACATACTTAACTCACATACATGGCATTTTGTGTCTTTCATTGTATTTCCATTGCATGGTGCTAGTCCAGACTTTTATCTGAAAGCAATGCCTTTGGGGCATTGAAGGGATAGTGATGAAGGTTTGGACTTATGTTTGTTGTGATATTGCTTCAGCTGCACTGGAAGGTATAGTCGGGCATAGAAAATGTAGGTTTGGTGCTTGGAGAACAGAAAATAGAGATATCTCACAGAGGTATTCACCTAGAAATGTGTGTGAGGCTAAACTCTGAAGGTATGAATATGAATGTCATCTCCTAGAGAGGAAGTGGCTGCAGGGGAGAGTTAGGAGGACCAAACTGAGCTAAGTCAGGTTGAGCATGACTTTTACCTTTGAATTTCAAAGACTTATATAATTTCTAGAGATATAATTTGTAGATAGGTACTGGCAGAAAAACAAAACAAAACAAACATCCACCACCAGCAACCTTTTGCCTCGTTCAGTGACTATTGCCATGTTAAGGAGCAACTTCAAGAGATGGATTCAGAAAGCTGAATGGCCCAGGGATATTCTTCCCTTATATGTACACATTGTAAAGAATTCAATCCATAGTTAAGCAAAGAAAGATATATTGAGAGATGGAAGATTAGATATAAGAAATAAAAAATAACTCAGAAGGTACAAATCTTAAATGATTCTCTATGGCTTGTTATACCTACATGTGCTTATATGGCAGAATGAGATATTTTTAAAAAGTCAATTTATTGCAACCCTCCAAATGGGAAGCAAATAAAATTCTGCCAAGCCATGTAACCTCTACCTGAAGGGATAATTTGCTAGTCCTGGCATTTTCAGGCAAAGATGATGAGCTGGCCCACTGCGTATGTTGATGGAAGGATGAAAAGTTTAGCCTCATTTCCTATGTGTGATTGAGACATTGAAACTTTCCATGTTTTCACTGCTGATTGTATTAATGGAAGGGTTTGCATCACAAGCAGCCTGTGCCCAGGCTGACTCTAGGCAGAGCCAGAACTCTGCTCAGAACCAAGACACGCCGTTCATTAGAAAAGAAGGACCACACAATGGTGGTGCTGGGACTCTTGCTGCTAGGGACAGTTATGTAATTAGTGGGGACAGATGGAGAAGTCTGGATATTTTATACTTAAAAATCTAAGTGTAAAATGAACTATATGAGTACTTACTTAGATTTATCCTTTTTATAAATTCTGGAAGAAGAAATAAATTTTATAATTTAATCAAGTGAGGAAACCAATGCACAAATTTAGATGTTCAACCATTCAATCCACTGAGAAGATACTGGTGCTTTTTGGATCCATAAATTTGATCAGATTATGACATTCCAATTTATATTTCTTTTAGAGTCTGAGGAAAACACTGGCTCATCCTTTGAACCATGGACAAATGAGTCCTACTGTGACTGGGCCGTGGGCTTTTAAACATTAGGACCTATTAAGAATCACTCAGTGAACTTGCTAAAATGCAGATGCCTGGGTCTCTGTATCAATAGATCTTCAATAGTAACCAGGAATGTGCTTTTTTTATAATCACGCTAGGACACTTTGCTGAAGAAGGTCTTGGATCCTAGCTCTAAGTAATGATTTTCTAGGATAAGGCATCTACCTGACACCTTAAAATAAAACAGAATGCTAATTTGCATGAGATTTTAGTATCAATGGATGCTGTTAAGTTATACATGGCTACTTAATTCCTGTTGTTTTTGGAAACCATGATTCCACATGAAACCAGCCAGTAATTGATATATATGTCTGAGGTCACACATCTATCCATGGGTACATGTTAGCCATATAAGTAAAAATATAAACACAGAGATATTTACATAACATTTCAAGTCTTGTTTTCTGTGGTTGCTGTTTACGCCTAGCTACCTATGATTTTACTGGTTTCAAGCAAACCAATATCCAGAAACATCTCATACATCAGTTTTTATCTTTCTAGGAAGTTAAAAGTCATGAAATTGCAATAAATAAGTAGCAAATGACACAGCAATACAGTTTTGGATTATAACATATATAACACATTTCCTATCGCTGATATATATCTTGTATGATTTTATCCACTAAGTTACTCAGTAATGGGATGCTGTTGTGGGATATTAATGAACCCGCACTCCCCCTTTTTCCTCTGATGACATATTTGCACTAGTCACTGGGGCCTATCCCTACCTGGCTGCTAGATATAAAGTCTCATTATTATAAGGAACTGCTATCACAGAGCACCCAGGAGACGTCAATTTGGGACATAAATCAGAAAGGGTTGGAAGAAATTTTTAGGACTTATTGCTTTACTATTGCTGCTATAAAAATTTACCACAAACTCTGTGGCTTAAAACAAAACATACATAACAATCTTATAGTCCTAGGGGTCAGACGTACAAAATGGGTTGGCAGGATTACATTTTATCTGGAGTTTCTAGGGTAAAATCTGTTTTCTTGCCACTTCAAGTGTCTAGAGGGTGCTTGATTCTCTGACTCATGGCCCTTTCTTCTGTCTTCAAAACCAGCGCATAGCATCTTCAAATCTCTCTCTGACTCTGACTCTATCTTTCTTTCACTGGCACTCTTGTGACCGTACTGGCCCACCCTCTGATAATCCTGGATAATCTCATCACAGGGTCCTGAACTTAATCCCTTTTGTAAAGTCCCCTTTGCCATGTACTGTAATATATTCACAGGTTCATGGACTGGGAGGTGGACATCTGTCGGGAGGCATTATTCTGTCTACTTCATCTACCACAGATAAAACCTTTGTTAAAGAAAGGAGAGTCAATGGGGACTCAAGAGAGTTTGGTGTTTCAGCCCATTTCAAGCCCATTATGAGAATACCCAAGCAACTTGGGCGTCTGCAAATAGAAGATAGTTTTCTTCTCATTTTATGAGCAGAGCCTAAGAAAACAAACAAAATTTCCTCCCCTAGCTCAATGCAACACTAGAGAACGTAATGGAGGGATTGGTAGTTTAGGTGCAAATACACAGGTAGTTTAGGTGCAAATACCCTTGATTCTCTGCTATCCTAAGGGTGTTGGAGGAGAACACCTATGAATGCTCTGTGACACACACAGGTGCTTAGAGGTGACTGAGAAAAAGTGAACTAATTCAAACGGTCTCATGATTAGAGCATACAGACAGAGTGCCTTTACCAATGATCTGAAACCTGTGTGCCAGTTGGGAGGTATGATCACTGTGAGGACAGATAGGGTGGTGTTCATCCAGTGTCTGTCAGCATGGACAACTGATGACAACCGTCCTCAGTGACATGATGCTATGGAAGCTCCAAGAATTTGATCCCTCTCTGGAGGACATGGGAAGGAAAAACTCAGTAGATATTTGTAAAGACTGATTTTCTGCCATTAGGTGTTCATGCAGTTAAGTTTTATGACTTAGTCAATTTTTGAGAAAATCATCAGAATTTTAGATATAATCTCATGGAGATCCTATGGAAATTAGGATATTAGTAAAGCTTCTTTAGCTCTCACTTATTCTTCCCATATTTTGTTTACTTTTTGTTCTCTTTCTTAACCCTCTATCTAGATATCCCTTATTAAAAATGTAGTTCTCTAAATCTTGGCTCAAGTGATAATTTAATTGCTTATATTATATAACTAGAAAATCCTGTGAGAATGGGAGCTTTAGGGTTGATGTGATCCAAATATTAATGACTTGGATCATATTAAGATGGCAGTCCATGCCCCTGGGTCTCTCAGTGCTGTCCTCTGCACATTCAACTTACCCTTATGCTGGTTTATCTTATGATTACAACAAGGGTGTCAGATATAGAATCCATACTTCAGTTCTTGCATAGATCTAGGGAAAAATGGGATTTCTTCTCCCAACCATGAAATAAACATCTGGAATCTTATTTTGGCAAGAGAAATGTGGTACCCACCCACTCGTAAACCATTAACTATGTAAGAGGAATCTCCCATGTTCTGATTGGCTGAGGCCTTAGTTATGTTATCATCCTGAATCAATAAATGACCCAAATGGATTAATTCCGTTAGTCCAATTTTGAAGGCAGAGTGGGGAAGGTAATCTTTCTCATACAACTTAGCTGCTATACAATGAAGGAGGTTAGAAGAGATATTTTTCTTATAGTTGTCCTTAACAGTAAAAATCCTCTGTTTTCCCATCATTAAATTATCATATTCTTTTATATAATAATTTGGTATAATCTCCTCAAGATTTCCAAAGCATCAATTTTGTTAATTTGATAAGCAAAATTGTTTCATATTTTTTAAAGAAAATATATGACTCTTTGGAGCCAATGGGTTGATTTAATTGTACTAGAAAATTAGAGCAATTTCAGGCATAGTAGATAAGACCGACTCTGTGAAAGATTAGCAGATAGCTTATTTGGGTGCCACAAATGAAATAGTTCTTGACAAATGACTAAACATTTAAAAATTTTTGCATTTTTAAAGGCTAGAGGGAGAATGGTTGTATCAATCAATGAGGGACTATTCCTGGCTCTGATTAGGGTACTTTTGGACAAGAGGAGTAATTGATAAACTAGAATAAAATGACTCATATTTTTATATATTGGGAGACTCTTAACATGCACATTATTGATCTTGGGTGAGTGATTTCACTCTGTATTTGAAAGTCAAATTGGGGGCCTCTTTTTTTGCAAGTTTGTTTGACACAATAGATATTTTTTAGGCTCCTTTGGGTCCAACCCTCTCATAAAATTATTCAGTGTAATGGCTCCTTTGGAGCAGTGACAGGATTTGATATAAATGCTGGTTAAGAACAGTTAGCTTTCCTGATTACTTTTTCAGGGATGGCAAATAGAAGTTCAAGGGATGGTAAGGATTTTGAAGACAAGGCACTGCTTTTCAGATGTTAAGACCACATGTCATGGAAGAACCAATGAAAGTTATTGCTTCAGAATACATGCTATTCTTAGGGTCTGAGGGATTTTATGCATATGGATTTTTTTGGAGCACAATTTATTTTATACAGATTGGAACATATATATAAAAGTATATTGAAAATGTAGTATACAAAGTTATATGAATATTTTCATTCTGTGTACAAGGTGTACAAACACTAAATAAGTACAATGCTACTTGTTAATTTTTAGAGTTAATTAATAATCCTCAAATATGTTCTATTTTCTTTAAAGAAGACATGATAATTTAAGCACTTTGTATTTAACTTATTTTCAAGAAAATTTTGATTGTATTTCAGAACATAAAGTTTTTTTGTTTGGCACCAGTATGCTTGGAATGAGCATAATTAAGAGCAGATGAGCCCTGGCCAGTTGTGTCAGTTGGTTGGAGTGCTGTCTTATACACCAAAAGGTTGCTGGTTCTATTTCCAGTCAGGCACACAACTAGGTTGTGGGTTCAATCCCCGGTTGAGGCAAGTATGGGAGGCAACCAATCAATGTTTCTCACATCGACATTTCTCTCTCTCTCTTCCTCTCATCAATAAATATACCCTCTAGTGGGGATTAGAAAAAAAGAATAGATGATCATGAGAAGTTCCAGTATTGCATTTAGGTCCAACTATAACAACAATGCTACAGTATGCTTTTTAAGTTAACTTATCTGACTACCCTGATGAAAAGCTATATGAGACAGAATCAACTACAGATGGGACTCTGAAAAAAATCAATATCTTTTTGTCATTAACTTTTACATAATTGTACAGGTAATTTGCATAAGTGGTGAATTTTAAAGTATTGCTAGAACAACTGAATGAGTAAACTGAAATTCTCTCTCCCAGAAACTTCAGATTTGAAAGAAAGTGACAAATCATTCCTAATTTAAGAATAAAGTGGGAAATGACTTTTTTTTTTCTGAATGATTAAAACTGGTAGGGATAGAATGGATGATGACACGGAAAGGTAAGATAATAAAGTGGAAAGGCATAATGGTCATAAGGATGTGAAAAAATGAAGAATAAATGAAAATATGAGAAACTAGGAAAGTTTTTGTTTCTGTAATAATATTATAGTCCTAGTATAGTGAATTTGAAACGATTGTCCAGAAACAGCCTTGATTATGGATCAAGGACAATGAATTTAAGTTGGTCTGCAGGAAATGTCATTATGTTTATATTTCTATATAATGAGGGAAAAGTAAACTCTTTGAACTTAGATTCTATTCAGGATGTAAAAATTCATCCTTCTCTTTGTTGTAATGCATGGAAAGAGACCAGAGACCAGCTGTTCAAACTAGAGGCGTGTGCAGGTGTACGTGTGTGTGCGTGTACGAGAGAGAGAGAGAGAGAGATTTTTTAAATAAGTTGAATAGTAAGCTCGACTACTGGAAAAACAAATCTTAACAATTTTGTGACACAGAGATGTTTCGTAAAGCAAAATTCGGTAAGATATATAAGTAGCAGGTTGAGATGAAGGGCCCTTAAACAAGAAAGTAATGTGATGGCAAAAATTTATGTAAGATAAAAACAATGTGAACAATAGGAAAGAATCAGCATTTTAGTGACAGTGAAGGAGAATTATAATAAAGAATAGAAAATAAGAAATTTCTCATAGCTCCTTATGTCCCTGCCTTCACTATGACATTATCTACAACTTGGTGGCCCCACTTACACCACAAAATATAATGCAGGCATTTCTTATAATTTCTCCTTTCCAAAATTACAAATAAATAGTGACTATTTGAACCAATCAAAATTTTAAAAAATGATTTTTTAAGCATGTGGATCCCATAGAAAGATACAGACCGATAACCAAAAGTCAGAATTCCAAAGACACTAAGCAGAAGCCATGTGACACTAGCAGCATACACGAAGAAGCTAGCCCATGAACACAGGTCCTCTAGACTTTCTGTGGCATTCACAGTGCAGCTCCATGAGGTCTCTGTAGCTCTGCTGAGGTTATTTGCTAAGACTTCTTACCTCCTGCAGTGCACTTAACAATCAAACTCCATTACTTGAGTAAACCAGAGCAATTGAAAAGAACTCAACAAACCTACAGATTTTACTCATCTTTGAAATTTCCTCAGGATTAGGCAAACAGCTTGAAAATGATGTGGGCTATTAATCAGACTTCTTTTAAAAAGTAGAGCTAAGCATTTTGATTCTTCACTAAACTCCATTCTGTCCTCCCCTAAAAAACACACTTGTATATAAATAAGGGTCTCTGTGTAGAAAGGGGAGATGATTGTGATGCTGGATTTACCTTCCTATTGCCAATGGCAAAAGGGCAATTTCTTTTTGCCTTCTTTGAGTAATATCCTAAGAAATAGACTGTGGCTTAATGATATATTAAATACCCAGTAATTCTTCAATGTGTCCATTTCAGATTATGACAACTTTAAGACCTTCCCTCTTTTAACTCTTTGTTAACTAACTTACACATTTAACAGGATAATTGACTCTACTAAGGTCCAATTTAGTGCATGGCAAATAAGTGTAACAGAATGATTTATGTTATTTTAACAGGGACAACCTGGAAATTGTTATTTTCTAATCTAAAAAACAAAAAGTATAAAGCAAGGAAACACAATACCAAATTATAAAGAAAGTAATACCAATTACACATTTAGTAATCTTGGAAATACTTCTGCTCTGTGGGTATGTCTTATGGAGCAGTTCCTCTTGATTTGTACAGTTGTTATTTATCTGCCTGAGATTGGCTCATTGTAGCTCTTCTGAAGTTATACCATGAAGGAACCATCTCAATATGAATAGTGCAGTGTTTACAGGGCAATTGGGACCATTTTCAATCCTAGTGTTGAATTTTGAAAAGCCGTAAAGAGGACAGTCCTAGCTGGTTTGGCTCAGTGGATAGAGCGTTGGTCCTGGGTTCAATTCCTGTCAAGGGCACACACCAGTTGCGGGCTCAGTCCTCAGTGGGGGGTGTGCAGGAGGCAAATGATCAATGATTCTCTCTCATCATTGATGTTGCTATGTCTCCCTCTCCTTTCCTATCTGAAATCAATAAAAATATATTACAAAAAATAATTTTTAAAAAAGCATTGATGTTTAAAAAATAAAATAAATAAATAAAATAAGACAAAGCCAGGTGCAATGGCAAGGGTTTCTTTCTTTTTTTAAAAAAATGTATTTTATTGATTTTTTTTTTTTACAGAGAGGAAGGGAGAGGGACAGAGAGCCAGAAACATCGATGAGAGAGAAACATTGATCAGCCGCCTCCTGCACACCCCCCACTGGAATGCACCCGCAACCAAGGCACATGCCCCTGACCGGAACCGAACCTGGGACCCTTGAGTCCTCAGGCCGATGCTCTATCCACTGAGCCAAACTGGTCAGGGCACAAGGGTTTCTTTTTTTAAAATTTTATTCAATAATTTGAAAGACGAACAAACAATGCTAAGTCATTGAGTAATGGTCTGCCTAATCCTCATGCTTGCTTAAGCTGAGAAATTCTTTATGTCTAATAATGCCAGTAAATTGGATTGTATTGCTTTTATATAAAGCTTACCACCACAGGTAGATTTTTCTTAGCCAGTAATTAGTCTATTATTGTGTGTGCACTTAATTTTGGAACACTCAGTTTCTTATAGGCTTAAAACTTAGCGAAGTATTTTGGGTATAGGTAGAAAAGGTTAGTAAATCTTTATCTAGTTAGAACGATTTGTTTTAAATTAGAAGTAGCTGTTGGGCCTGACTGGTTTGGCTCAGTGGATAGAGCGTCAGCCTGCGGACTGAGGGGTCCTGGCTTTGATTCTGGTCAGGGTCATATACCTTGGCAGCTAATCAATGTTTCTCTCTCATTGATGTTTCTAACTCTCTATCCCTCTCCCTTCCTCTCTGTAAAAAAATCAATAAAATGTATTAAAAAAAAGAAGTAGCTGTTGGGAATTTGGGGGAATTCATTGATGATGTTTAGTGTTTTTATCCTTGTATTCCTCCATACTGGCAATATTTTATTTTGTATTTTATTTCTGAATCTAAAAATATTATTTTAAATATAAAGTAATCTTTTGACCAGTTTAAAGATAAAATGGGACTATGACATTGGAGAAAATGGGACTAAGACTCTGTAGAGAGATGTATTTCATACTATTAAAAAGAGTGTCTTTAGAATACCTATGGGTATTCTTCCAGATGGGAAGATAATTACCCTTACTTTTTAAAATCCTCACCTGAGTATATGTTTTTTATGTATATATATTTTTTTAGGATATGTTTTTATTGATTTGAGAGAGAGAGGGAGGAAGGATGGAGAGAGAAAGAGAAACGTCAGTCCGTTGCCTCCTATGCACCCCAACTGGGGATTGAACCACAGCCCAGGGATGTTCTCTGACTGGGAATTGGACCTGCAATTTTTGGTATATGGAATGAGGCTCCAACCAAATGAACCACCTGGCCAAGGCAAGAAGATATTACCTTTTTACAGTTTTGTGAACAAGGCTCACATATCTACCTAATAAAAGAGTAACATGCTAATTGACCATACCTTTGTGATGCCCACCAGCCAGTCAGGAGTGAGTATGCAAATTAACCCAACAAAGATGGAAGGTTAATTTGCATATGCGGGCGCCGAGCTGCCAGGGGCAGGACACTTGTGTTGTTGCCATGGCGACAACACAGGTGTTCTGCATCACCCCAGCCACTCTGGGCAGTGTGGGAAGATGGAAAGGTAGCTCCAGCCAGAGTGAAGGTGGTGCCGGCAGCCAGGGAAAGGAAGGCCCATTCCTGCACGAATCTTCATGCATTAGGCGTCTAGTATAAAACTAATGGGAAAGGAACAAACAACAGCAAATCTTATGAAACCAAAAGACTCTATTTTTAATTAGTGCCAAAAAGACCTTTTCCTTTGTGTCAATAAGAGTGAAACTCACGGACCTAATAAAACAATCCTAGGAACAGCAAAATAAAAACTTTAGGACTGTCACACTGAAAGGGACATATTACACAAATCTTCCAAAAGCAAAGCAAAGTGTCTAAAGGCAAATAGGTAGATTAGGGCACAACTTTTATCTCTATCTGGAACCCTTGATGGTCTTGGACATCAAGAGACTGATGTCATGTTTAGAACCAGCATCCACAGTCAAATATATTCTTCCACAACCAGTAGACATTCTGCTCCCTGACAACTGACTTGTTGACATAACTGAATTTGTTGTGTTTGCCTAGTGACTATGCAAGACACAAGAGAGGAGATATCTGATTTCACTGGATGTTCTGAGCGAAGACTCATTGTTTCTGCATCACTCTTTTCCACAATGAAGATCCTCAGAACATCCACTGAAATCAGATCTCTCTGATTTCAGACTGCTTTCAGATGGATACATCCACTGTCCTGCCATGACCTCAAGGACAATCTGTTTAAAAATACAGTTCACCTGTTATACACACACACACACATACACACACACACACACACACACACACACACACACACACACACATCAAGTCCCATGAGTTAAGGGCTAAGAGTTAATGGGCTAGCACTGGAAGAGATGTAAGACTTAAAATCTGCGTTATTTACTATTCATTCTTTTGAGAGATTATTCATTCGGAGAGATTATTAGAAATGTCAAAAAGCCTCTAAAACAAGGGTAGCCAATATTTTTGAAACATCAGGGGATAATAGAAGCATTTATGAGTTCCATTTATAAACTTCAAAATGGAAACAGCCTTATGAATCTTAAGAAGGAGAAGGGAAATGCAGAGGAATACTTTTAAAACTTAGGTTGCCTATTTTATTGAACAGAAGAATGCCAATGAGAAAACCAGCATGCTTTTAAAACAACTAAAATATTACTATCTAGGACATATTTGAGAAGTAAGATGGGAACACTTCTAGTCTTCCATTTCTCATCTCATGTTTACATGACACTTTTGAGTGAACAAGATATTATTTCATACTTAAAACAACTTCATAATTTAGTTTTTTTATGGAGGTTTGGAGGACTAAATTTAGAGGATTTAAAAAGAATTCTCACTTGGATATTTTTTCCATTGATTTTTAGAGGGAGTGGAATGGGCGGGAGGAGGGGACGAGAGAGAAACATCAATGTTGAAAGAGATACATGCATTCCCACCTATTGTGACTGGGGAACTTGCAACTGGGGTATGTGCCCTTGACTGGGAATCAAACCCAGAACCTCTCAGTCCATGGACAGGCTCTCTAAACACTGACCAAAACTGGCCAGAGCAATTTAGTGATTTTTATTGTATCAGATTTAGGCTTTGAGAGCTAACGTGATTTGCCCAAAGTCATACCACAGTTAAGAGTTGCTGGAGCTCCTCTTAAGCACTAGTCTCCTTGCAGTGGACAATGGAGATACAGACAGGACTGAAAAGCAGGACTTTCCCCAATTGAACCATTCTCCCAACTTGGGGCTCTCTTGTGGTATAATGGCTGAGGTATGAATGCCTGTACAGGCAGTCCTTGGGTTACGTGAGACTCAAGGTAGGCCGTTTCATGGTTACGTCGCCATCTCCCATTTATTTATAAAAAAAAAGTTCTGTCATTTTGACGTATGTACATATGTGCTTTATGTTTTTTATTATTTATTTACCACAAGTAAATGTCAGGAATTGTTATCTTTCTTTTACATTTTTTTTTACTGTTTCACTTCATTATTGTTGTGTATGTGTCCATGTGAGTGACGTAGGTGCTTATGTAGGTGGGTTCTGACTTACAGCGAAAATCGCGTGATGTCACGCCGTAGGAAAGGGTCTCCGATGTAACCCGAGGACCTACTGTATATGCATAAACTGAGATAAGAACAATATACTGTTAATATGAGAAAGGGGGTGCACTATTGCCTGAGGCAAATTGGGAGGACTCTAGAAGTGGATTTCTCCCACTGGAGCAGAGGGAAGCTACAATTCAAAGAAAAGTGATTAACATACACAGAAGTCACTGATTGAGGATATTTTCCCCATTGATTTCTAGAGGGAGTGGAATAGGAGGGAGTTCGCCATGCTGGAACAAAGGGTCCAAGGGGATGAAGAAGGAGGCTGAGAGGACCAAAGATTATGGAGAGGTGGTTAGGGACTGGATACTGAAAATTCTTAGATGTGAAGCGGAAGTTTTTTAACTTGAATCACTAAGGATTTGGGAGCACAGGTAGAAATAAACACAAACTTAATTCTTGAACAATAGAAACTTAGAATCCACCTTTTAATTTGACTCATGGGTTCTGTGAAAGCTAATTACATTTAATAGAGGCTTCTTCATGTTTGACATTGCCTTTAACTTTCAGCCTCAGAGAGAAATCATTATATTCAATTTGTCTTTGAATTAAAATATGAGTTTGTCATTCTTGAAGAGTGCATGCTTCTTTTATTGGGAGATTTTAACATTTTATTTTGTTCAACATCAGGGTGTCTCTATGGAAATGTTCACTTCCACTTGATCAGAAATTGGAGGAAAAACATAAAGCAAATTCAGTTGAAAGAACTAATGACAAACGTACATTTTAGAGCGCTCTTTATAATCCTGTTAAGTGAATATCCGAATGTCATGTCAGGCAAGAGTCTGCAACATTCATTAATCTGGCAGATCCCTGAACAGCAGCCAGAGGGCTGCAGTACATTATCCGTGTCCCAACTGTCTTCCTTTTCAGATGTTGTCTCTCACCCTTGTTTTAAAGGAACAAGGAATGTCAGAAGACGAAAAAAGGAAAAGAGAAATATTCAAGCAATTGCTTTCGCTCACTACATTAAATTGACCATCCTGCTACTATGGGTTAAATATTCTCTTGATTCTCTTTCTACGTCCACAGGGCAGCTAGCACTGCTTTTCTTCACTTCCTCCTACACCAAACTATCATGTTGCCTGCGTCCCACCCACACCATGAGTATTTAACCTTTATTTTTTGAGCACTCAGAGAAACAATAAAGTACTACACAAATGTATAAGGAGTAATCCTTTTCTCTTCCATAATAATAAACATCTGCCTGGTGGAACATGAGGGAAAGTTTGTTATAAGTGAAATTGAGCCTAGGCCACTCATGAATAAATACAGCATAAAAGGGATTAGTAAATCCCCAAAATCACAATGAGAAAGCACAGATTTCATTTTACTTAAGTAGAGAGAGACCCTAAGTCCCATGCTAGAGGACCAAGTATATAATGATAGGTTGTTAAATCTCCAAGCTAGTTATGTCCTCAGTTTCTCTGGGGACTGAGACCAACAATTGCTATACAGAAAATGTCCACCTATTGTGTTGTGCTGTGCTCAGCAGGAAGATGACACAGCAGCCCCTCTGTCTTTGCTGAAATACATTCAGAGAAAACACAGGCCTAGGGCTTTATTCCACAAGCAGATTACAAATTTAATGCAATTTCCTAAGTGAGAAGTCCTCAGCTGCCATTGCACTGGCCTTCTGTCTTCTTGGTTTAAATTGAACAGGATGTTTATTTTTTGAGTGAAGGGAGACTGAAAGTCGTCTGCAGGATGAATTGGGAAATATGAAAAGCAAACAAAAACAACAGCAAAGCAATTGTTGAAGCATATGCCTGGGGAAGCCTGCTGCTCACCAGAACACTCAGCTTGCCTTTTGAAAGATGACAGACATCAGATTACATGTCGAGAAGATAATTTATTTTCAGCATTAAGAAATAGCCCTTCCTTACTCCTTAAAGTCTGGTTTAATGCATTCCAAAATTTTCACTTCATGAATTGTACCTATTTTCTTGCCGCCCCCACTTTCTGGCATGGCAGACAGATTTCAGCTTTGTCCTCACTGGAAATGCCAGATCACAGTGCTATGGCAACCGGTGCTGTTTCTGGATCCTTCCAAGGATGCCACCCCCACAAATTCTTCTAACCCATGACCATTTCTCATGATTTCCTGCCCTCCAAAGGACAGTAGCTTGAGGTCTAATGTGATCAGAAGAGGCTCACAGGCATTTTGAATTTACATGCTAACATCAATTCCATACTTAAAAATGAAAGTTTGCAAATGTGTGCTGTATTTTATTTTCAGTCATTCATCCCTCTACTTTTTACAAGTGCTTTTTATGAAAAACATTTCCAAAGTAATGTTTTACTAGCTTTGCCATTTAAATTTAAATATTAGGTCTGCTTCCTCATCTTGATTTCTTTTTTTTTAATCGATGTTATTGATTTTTTTACAGAGAGTAAGGGAGAGGGATAGAGAGTTAGAAACATCAATGAGAGAGAAACATCGATCAGCTGCCTCCTGAACACCCCCTACTGGGGATGTGTCCGCAACCTCAAGATACATGCCCTCGACCGGAATTGAACCTGGGACCCTTCAGTCCACAGGCTGATGCTCTAACCACTGAGCCAAACCAGTCAGGGCTTTTTTTTCTCAATTTCTTGAGATACAAATTACTTAGAGTTAAATGATCTCAGGTTCTGTGTTCTATGACAGTAAAAGTACAAACACACAAAATAAGAAATAAAGTTCTCTCTGAAAAGCAAAGGGAACTTGCACATCTTTACCAGACCAAGGAGACCAGTCTGACTGTTGACCCTTTTTCCTGTTCTGTAATCATGGGGTGATCCAGGTATTTTCCAGTATTCAGAATTATCCGTGAAAGAAATGTAATATGGTCTCTTGTTTCAAATATACAACAATGTTCTGAAGGCAGCACCATGCTGAGCCTAGTGATTGTCACAGTTGAGTAAATGTTCACTATGCGATTGAGTTACCAGTCTGTTTTTATTGGCATATACAAAATCCATAGTGTATTTTCTTGAAGGCTCTCCTTCCACCTGGTGAAACAATGGGTGTGAGAAGCAATAACTCCATAGCAAGCTAAGGGAGTAAGGCATAGTACTTCTTTTAAAGGAATACCCTGGATAAAAGAGTAGAGAAACAAGTTCAGACACCCCATAGCAATTGGTTGGAGAGATGTGGAGCATGTGGTGACTTCTTAGAGCCTTCCTTTAGAAAGTAGAAATAACTTTTCTTGCCCTCCATTTTAAAGATTTGGCTAAAGTTGTTACATTCTATAACAAATGTTTCTTGTACTTTCCTACTAAAGTTTAATTTTTTTTATTAGTATTACATAATTTGTAACTTGATAATTCTAGCCTGCCTGCTGGAATAATGAAAGCTGATAAAAGGCTAGGTTTATTTAAAAAAGCGGAGCAACATTTTGCTGGGAGCTAACAGAGATAAAGGCAATATTTATCAAAGTGAAAACTTAAAAGGAATGAGCCACTTTGGGGGTGTTGGAATGAGCTACACTTGCTACCACCCTTTCTCATTTAGGAAGTTGTGTCCAGAGCTTTTCTATTGAAGGACTGGGCTCTGTTTTATCAAAGGAAGATCTTACTCAGAAAACGTTCCCTTATAATTCCAGTCAAGTATGTCCATACTGCATATCATAAAACCTTTTTGCTATAATAAAGCTAGATTCATCTACTGTGATCCTAGGATTTATATGAAACCCAAATATTGGAAACCATTTTTATTACACTATTTCATCCTATATAATAAAAGCTTAATATGCTAAGTGTCAGCCGTTCAGCCAATCAAAGTGTCATGTGCTAGTGATATGCTAAGGCCACACAACTGATTGTTATGATGTGCACTGACCACCAGGGAGCAGACAGTTGACCAATGGACCAGTCGCTATGACGTGCACTGACCACCAGGGGGCAGACAGTTGACCGGTCAACCAGTCACTATGACATGCACTGACCACCAGGGGTCAGATGCTCTGATTGGTAGGTTAGTTTGCTGCTGGGGTCCAGCCCATCGGGACTGGGCAAGAGGGGTCAGACATTCCCTGGAGTCCTCCCGTGGTCCCTCCCCTGCCCTGATCGTGCACTGGTGGGGTCCCTCGGCCTAGCCTGCACCCTCTCGCAATCCGGGACCACTTAGGGCAGTGGTCGGCAAACTCATTAGTCAACAGAGCCAAATATCAACAGCACAATGATTGAAATTTCTTTTGAAAGCCAAATTTTTTAAACTTAAATTTCTTCTAACACCACATCTTTAAAATAGACTCGCCCAGGGCGTGGTATTTTGTGGAAGAGCCACACTCAAGGGGCCAAAGAGCCACATGTGGCTTGTGAGCCACGGTTTGCCGACCACTGCCTTAGGAGATGTCAGAGAGCCGGTTTCAGCCTGATCCCCACAGGCCAGGCCGAGGGACCCCACTGGTGCACAAATTTGTGCACTGGGCCTCTAGTAAGTTAATAATTGCTAATACTTTTTATATTCTGGTATCAGTCAAGGAATATGGTAGTAGTTTGACCACTTAGTAATCTGTAAATTTGCTGATGGTTAAGGGATGATCAGCCACATTATCCTCAATAACTGACAATTCTGATTTAGACAGTTTTGTTTCACTGTCTTCTTGAGGCATTTATTGAGCTCCTGATGAGACTGGCTGTCTTGAGCTAGTTTCTGTGAGGTGGAACAACACCTATGGGCTTGTGATAAAGGCAGCAGAGGACAATGAAGAAAATAAAGAGAGGACTGAAATAGTAAGTGTAGTTGAATTTAGCAATTCAAATAGAATTTTAGCTTTATATATGATTTTTAGAAACGATTTGATGCCTTAGTGTTGGATTCACATATAGAAAGAGACAGGATTCAGAGATGAGTTTGGGGTAAACTTTGACTGCAACCAAGTTTCTCCATGCAGAGTCATTCATGCTAGGGCATTCTTCCCTTAAAGACTTCCACATTGTAATGAATTGCAAGTTACCACATTTAAATGTGAATGTAGAGAAGAGGCATTGTGCACATTGCAGTGCCAAATGTGCATAGAAATCAGTTTGTGTACACCAATGGTTAAGCATTGAAACACTTGAAGAGTTGCATGTGTTTGTTCTTGGCTTTATTGAAGTTCTGGCTCCAAAGTTTTGTTACAGATAATTCTTATCTAATAGCATTTACCCAAATGGAAGGTACTTTCTAGTATAAATTCCTTAATTCATAAGCAGTATGTACCAGGTGTAGTTTAATTCCAAAGGAGTGAATTAGGCATGGTATCTGGTTTGAAATCTATTTATCTCCTCTTCTTTCTCTCCTTTCTTCCTATCCCTGTGGACAGCCTAGTATGTTTGAAGAAGTAGGGATTTTGGAGACAATTAGGGTTGGATTCTAATTTTTTTCCCTTCCATTTAATTTTTCTGTCATGTTAAATAAGTTACCTCATTGAATTCCAGGATTCTCATTTGTAAAATAAAAAGCATAGTAATATAGCTTTTTTTTTTTAATAAATCTTTATTGTTCAGATTATTACAGGTGTTCCTCTATTTTTTCCCCCATAGCTCCCCTCCACCTGATTCCCCACCCCACCCTACCTCATGCCCTTACCCCCGCCACTGTCTTCATCCATAGGAGTAAGATTTTTGTCCAATCTCTTCCCACACCCCTCACACCTGCTTCCCCTGAGAATCGTCAGTTCACTCCCTTTCTATGTCCCTGATTCTATTATATTCACCAGTCCATTCCGTTCTTCAGATTTTTTATTCACTTGATTTTTAGATTCACTTGTTGGTAGGTATGTATTTGATGTCATTTTGTTGTTCATAATTTTTATCTTTACCTTTTTCTTCTTCTTCCTCTCCTTAAAGAATACCCTTCAGCATTTCATGTAATCCTGGTTTGGTGGTGATGAACTCCTTTAGCTTTTTCTTGTCTGTGAAGCTCTTTATCTGACCTTCAACTCTGAATGATAGCTTTGCTGGGTAGAGTAATCTTGGTTGTAGGTTCTTGCTGTTCATCACTTTGAATATTTCTTGCCACTCCCTTCTGGCCTGCATAGTTTCTGTTGAGAAATCAGCTGACAGTCGTATGGGTACTCTCTTGTAGGTAATTAACTGTTTTTCTCTTGCTGCTTTTAATATTCTCTCTTTGTCTTTTGCCCTTGGCATTTTAATTATGATGTGTCTTGGTGTGGTCCTCTTTGGATTCCTCTTGTATGGGGTTCTGTGCGCTTCCTGGACTTGTACATCTATTTCTTTCACCAGGCAGGGAAAGTTTTCTGTCATTATTTCTTCTAATAGGTTTTCAATATTTTGCTCTCTCCTTTCTTCTGGCACCCCAAAAATTTGGATGTTGGTTTGCTTAAAGTTGTCCCAGAGGCTCCTTACACTATCTTCATATTTTTGGATTTTTTTTCTTTTTGTTTTTCTGGTTGGATGTTTTTTGTTTCCACATATTTCAGATCTTTGGTTTGATTCTTGCGGTACGTTGATCTACAGTTGAGTTTCTGTATATTCTTTATTTCAGACAGTGTATGCTTCATTTCTGACTGATCCTTTTCCATTTTTTTGGCATTCTCATTAAGCTCCTTGAAGGTCTCATCAAGTTTCTCAGCGGTTTTAAGAAGATTCTTGAGTAACCTTATAAATGTGGTTCTGAACTCTATGTCATCCAGTAGTTTGCTTTCCTCCGTTTCTTTCATTTGTGACATGTTTCTTTGTCTCCTCATTTTGGCTGCTTCCCTGTGTTGATGGAGTAGCTTTGTGTGGTAGGTGACCTATAGGGGGCAGTAGCTCAGCCTCCCCAATCACCTGATGTGGACACTCTTGGTACACCCCTTTGTGGGCTGAGTGCAAAGACTTGGTGCAGTTAAAGCCTTAATTGCTGTTGGTATACTGGGAGGAATTGACCTCCAGGCCAATTAGCTGTGAGCACTCACTGTGTCTATAATGGAAGAACTGCTGCGCTGAAGACACACTTATGGGGCAGGACTTGTTTCAGTGGGGCTTTGGTGCTCACTGAGTCTGCCTTTGAATGTGTCACTTATGGATGTGAGGAGTTGAAATCTGGTGTCCCACTCTGACCACTAGGTACACTGGCTTCTGGATCTCCAATGGGGTGCAGGTCAGCTACTGTTTGAGGCCATCCAGCAGGAGCTACAGTGAGAGCTACAGTTTTCTCCTCTTTGCTTGGGGTTTGGAGGTTTTGGAGCTGTCTGACCCAGGCTGCAAGTTTGCTAGGTTAAGCTGTGATAGGACGGGGCTTTCTTCTGCTAACGCTGCTGCTTGGAGCTTGGGTGGGTTTGTAGGTTGTGCAGGGCGGGGTCTCAGGGTGTCACTAGGCTAGGGCGTGGCAAACAGCAATGGCTGCTAGTTAGCCGGCTCTGTGTCCTCAAGGGCATCCCGGAGTCCCGTGCCCCAGTGCCGTAAACAATTATTCCTGCGAGCAGCTCTGCAAGTAAGCCACCCTCACTGGCAGACAGTCCAGCTTTTCCCCGTAGGTGTTTGGGTCCTCCGGGTCTCCCCAGAAACTGGATTTCAGAGTAGTTGGGGGCTTGTCTCCCTTTGTGTTGAAAAAAGCAACGCCCGCCGCCAGCCCGGATCATGCGCCTCCGTACCTCAGCTTTTCAGCGCTCGTGCAAGTCTCGATGCTCTTTTCTCTTTCCTTCTAGTTGTAGAACTTCCACTCAGCCAGCTTTCCCGTGGTTCTGGGTGATAGACGTTTTGTCTTTTAGTTGAATTTTTGAAATTGTTGCGCGAGGCAGCAGTTTAGGTGTTTACCTACGCCGCCATCTTGGATTCTCCCTGTTGTTGTTTTTTATGTGTTTGTTTCAAGAATAGCAAAGAGGCCTCGTAATATAGCTTTTATTGGCTAAACAAAATAAATATATCATTTAAACCTCACAGAAATTTTGTGAGGCCAGTACTGTTATTACCCTCATTTTATGTAGGAGAAAACAGGGTCTAAGCCTGGCCGGGGTCCTCAAACTATGGCCCGCGGGCCACACGTGGCCCGCCAAGGACATTTATCCGGCCCGCCAGGTGCCCCTGCCTGTCCTGCTTAGCAGCCGACTCGTCCCGGGCCCGCAGTGCGCATAGGAATTTGTTCATAGTTTGTTTTTTTAAACTATAGTCCAGCCCTCCAAAGGTCTGAGGGACAGTGAACTGGCCTCCTGTTTAAAAAGTTTGAGGACCCTAAGGGGACTTAAGTAATTTGTCAAGTCACACAGCTTGTAAATGGTAGAACTCTGGTTTGAATTTGTGTTTGTCTCGCTGGAAAGCTTTGGTGTCAACTATGATTTATAGCCTGAATACCTTTTTTTAAGAAGAAAAATAATTTTGATATAATCCTTAATTAAATTATTTAAGAGAAGATATTTTAGTTAGAACTTCGTTTATGGAACGTTATTGAAACTTGATTCAAACCAGCTAAAACACATAGGAAGAATTATCAGATGGCTGAATGGCCAGGTACCTGCAGGTCTTTATTCAAGGGTGAGGAACAAAGACCTGAATGACATTAGCACTTACCATCAGTTCCTTATCTTTGCTGGTTTCTAAGCTTAGGCTTTTATAGGATTCTCTGTGTGTAGTGAGAAACTGGTATTTTTGGAGATATATCTTTATAATCTATGATGATTGAGAAGAGTATCTTCAATGAAGTTTCAGCCAGTTAAACCCTAATGAAGGAATCTATTTGGCCTATCTTAGATCACATGACATTTCCTGTCCAATCACCAGAGCCAGGTCACCGTGTTTACCAAGGTTTTACCAAGCCTGGGCCGTTTCATTACTCTATGGCTAGGGAAATAGATTCCACTTTGAGAAGGAGAAAGAAGTAGCAGCACAGAATTACCAGACAGAAGCAACCACAGAGTATTTAAATAAATCATACTAATATTGCATACAATTATGGATGTGATTTAAACTATTATTTTTCTAAAATCTAAAGATCTTTCCATGTTTTTAAAACTCCCTCTTATTATGTGACATAATAATCTTAAAACATTTTATTCACCTTAGGTTAAACAATGCATTGATTAATTTGTGTAACTGGAAATGTCCCTGAGAAACGTCTTTCTGTTTTGGCCAGAGTGGAAAAGAACCTACACACATGGTGCCGTCATTCTGAATTTCTAAAACAGAAGGACATTGTGGCGGCTGGTGCTGTTTGCTTCCTGTTGTAATGTCATAGATTTAATGGACAGAGAGTGGGAGGAACTGACAAGCTATTCACACTGTCTCATTGTGTGGTACCTGGGAGAGTTAATCAAAAGTTACATAATTTAATTAATTAGTTATATTTACAATAGTGCAAAATACATCAGACAGCAAATGACTTTGATATCTCTGACTAGGTAGGCAAACAAAAGTCAATATTTAAAATGAGAAAATGCAAACATTCTATCTTCATATTAACAGTCTTGAAGAAGAAACAGCTGTTACATTAGTTATCATTTTCTAGATCCAACACAGTATTATCATTTAATCTCTGGGACCCATTATTTGCTTGGCTGAGGCATCACGATATGATTTAAACCCTGTAAAGTTTGGCTATACCACTAACTCCAGGTGCAAATTTTTACACTAAGCCTCTATTCCCTTTTTAATTGAGATTCTTCCCAACTAAAGTTTACTTTCAGGCAATTTAAAGACTCAAAGACACAGACCTTCTTAGTAAATTCCACTTGTTTTCTGGACTTCCAAGTGTAGGATTTGGAAATTCACTGAATGGTTTGGACCAAGATATTAGCACATGTCCAGTTTCCATTTTCATTATCATTCTATATTATACTTTAACTAGAGGCCAAGTGCATGAAATTCATGCATGGGTAAGGCCTGTAGGCCTGGCCGGCAATCAGGGCCGTTCTTCAGGGTAACTGGCGGAGTGATCAGGCCCTCCCCCCCACACCCACCTTGACTGGCCTGGGGCTTGCAGGCTGGGGGCAGCTTCTGCATTGAGCATCTGTCCCCTGGTGGTCAGTGCATGTCACAGCAATGGGTCGTTCAGCTGGTTGTTCTGCCCTTCGGTCAATTTGCATGTTAGCCTTTTATTATATAGGATATTTTTTTCTTCCAAACATTAACAGTCTAGTACTATGGAACTAAGAAGATTTAGTTATGCACAGGCACCAATAAGATCTTAGGAAATATTACCAAGTAATATATATTTTTTTGTCAGTAAAAAGTTGTCTAAAAAACTCTCCAGTTTATTCATGCCACCTTTCTTTATTGCAGGTCAGGTTCTTAGCTGACTAACCCTTTGCACACTAGAATCATAGAATGTCATGGGGAAATCACCAGAACCCTTACCTACCACAATTTCCATAAACAATAGTATCAACTCTGTGACTTAAGGATAGCCCTTCTTTAACATGTTCTATTCTTTAAAATCAGCTCTTACCCACCATTGCTAATTCTTTATTAAAACCAAGGCTTTTTAAGAAGCTAAGAGTCACTCCTTAAAATACTACACAGAAGTTAAGAAATCATTCAGTCACTCAAAATATGTGTTGAATTTTAGTATTTTGGGTACAGCTGTGAAAGAAAAAAAAAAAAGATGAGTTTCCTGAAATAATGGGCCTTGGATTTCACTGGGGAGAGGCAAGAACAAGTTAACACGTAAATAAATATATATTTCAGATTTGTAAGTGCTATGGAAAATAACTGATATATTTGTATAACCTTGGAGAGTGTTTGAATTTTAAAATAGTAATTTGCTAAATTAATTCATTCTAGAATAATTGTGGGGATTGATGCCTAACACCCCCTTCCACAAATTCCTCTGCTTCGTATTATATTTTGTTTTTAGCAGTTGGAAATTTCTTTTTAATCTGGCTTATGAAAGAAAGGGTGTGGGCTGGCCATTTAACTAGAGGGCTAATTAGAAACAGAACCATGGCTGAAAAGGGAGCCAACAACCTGTGGGTGTCTACTGTGTGTTATAGCAGCATCTTTACCCTGTGTTGTCTCTAAATGTAAACTTTCGAAACAGAAGGGCAGGGAAGAGCAGGGGATCACTCTGTAGGTTCTGGCCTGCATGGGCAGAAGTCTCATGTGGGAGTTAAAATGTGTTCAGCAGCTGTCCTTGGATGGGGGTGGTGGCAGGTTCAGACTTTACAAAACTTGATGTTGAAGTCATTTGTAGAGATCCCTATCCTGGAAGCTTGTTTGAAGCCTCATCCACTTAACTAGGTAGAGCCGAGATGAAAGAATGTATCTGTTAGAAATCTGTGGTATTGGTTCCAAACTGGGCAGCTGCCCTATCCTACAGTGGTCACCTACAGTTTCCCATGCCTTCAACCCCTAATATTGAAAGATGAATTTTACTTAATGAAACACAAAATTTTATTCTGTGTACAATCTAATTTTCTAACAAATTTTTTAGGGAGAGAGAGAGAGAGAGAGAGAGAGAGAGAGAGAGAGAGAGAGAGAGAGAGAGAACAGTATCCAAGAAAAAACACACTGAAGAGAGTTTCAAGAAAGAAGGTATGATAAATAGTGTTAAATGCATCTAAAGGACCCCAAAAGATAATCGTTTATTTGATCATGTGAAATCACTGGTGACTTTGGCAAGAGCAATGTCCTTAGAATGATGATGGCAGAAGCTGGATTCCAACATACTGAGTGGTCTCTGAGGAAATAGAGACCATTCTTCTGTGAAGTTTGGTTGCTTAGGA
Source organism: Corynorhinus townsendii (assembly GCA_026230045.1). Classification (NCBI taxonomy): domain Eukaryota; kingdom Metazoa; phylum Chordata; class Mammalia; order Chiroptera; family Vespertilionidae; genus Corynorhinus; species Corynorhinus townsendii. The sequence continues at coordinate 30,414,397 of JAPDVU010000012.1, forward strand.
AGGACTGAGGTTGAAAGTACCAAGAGAAAGTACTTATAGATTGGGAGAGGTTTGGGGAATGCTTTTAGACTGAAGGGAAAGAGCCAATGAGGAGAAGAATTCAGAAATATAGAATTGTAAGGCAACATTTAATTAAAAGAACAGAAGGGAGCAATTCAAGGCATAGATAGAGGGTTAGCTTTGAAAAGAATGAAGATCTTTCTCTTTGTGGCCAGAGGAAAGCTGATAAAGATGCTTTATGGACATGTTATGTTGTAATAATAACTTAATGGAGATCTTACCAGCAGGCCTTAATAGGATTCAAGATCATATTTAAGAGTGTATGGAGCAATGGTTGATTATGGGGCTTAATGAAAATAGTTGCAGTTTGATGCCCTCACTGGTTTGGCTCAGTGGATCGAGCGTTGGCCTGCGGATTGAAAGGTTCCAGGTTTGATTCTGGTCAAGGGCATGTACCCTGGTTGCAGGCACATCCCCAGTAGGGAGTGTGCAGGAGGTAGCTGATCGATGTTTCTCTCTCATCAATGTTTCTAACTCTCTGTTCCACTCCCTTGCTCTCTGTGGAAAATCAACACAAATATATTTTTTAAAAAAGAAAATAGATGCAGTTTGAAATGATGACTGAAGATATTAGAGGACGGAACTGATCTTACTGAGGTTAGAGACTGTGAATTGTAGTGGCACAAATCTGTACCCTTGCATGATTTTCTCCATAAGTGTTGATTCTTTGAGTCCAAGAGTAGAGAGTGCTATGTATAGGGTTAGGGTTTTACCTTGTAGGGAAATGGAAGGAATAGGGAGAGTATGAACTTAATGAGATTAGAAGCAGCATGGGGAAGCTCAGACGATTTACTTCAGTGCTCATGCTGGATAGGGAAGGATAAGCAGCAAATGGTCTAGACTCTAGAGTTTGAGGTATTTGAGAAAATGTTGAATAGAACTGGATTATGATATACTGGTGTATTTCTGGGAGTGTAACTGGAGCAGATTAGAAGACATCAGAAATTTGGGAGGAGAAGGAATAGGTACAGGATAGAGTTTCAGATAGATATAAAAGAGTATTCAGAAGACAGGACTATAATGATGGAAAGAAACTTACAGATATGAGGAAAGAGTTGAAAGTAGAATCAATAGTTGGAGAAGCCTGAGGATGTGTATGTAGCACAGTGAACAGGGAAGCAGAAAAGTTGGAGTGAACTTACCTTAAAGACTAGTTATAGGCGTGAGAGTCCTGTTTGCTTATTACTAACCTTGAATATTATAATTCTAGCAAAAAATAACTCTGAAATTAGAATGCTCCAAGGCCTAAGGAAATATTGTGCTATTCTCCAGTGGTTAGTGAGAGCTCTGTTCTTGGCAGTATGTGCTGATTGTTCATTTCTACTTAGCTTTTCTGTATTACACAGTTGGCTCTTAATGTCCAGATTCAGGACTCTTGACTTTCAGAATTCATCACAAGCTATTTTAAGTCCTGGACTTAAAATCTCTAAAACTGAAGTCTAACTATTGATTTCCATTGAATATACTTTTTGGAGGAAGGACATTTCTATCTTCCACTTTCTGTTTTTTCTTAATTCAGGGATGTGTTGGCCATGTGAATTAGTTTTGATATTCTTCTTCCTATTGATATTCATTTACATGGGAGAAGATGTTACAGTGGAAAATAAAACTTTTATTTATTTCATTATTTTTTGAGAGAGAGAGAAAGAGAGAGAGAAACATCAATGTGAGAAACATTGATCACTTGCCCACACCTCTCCACATAGGCACAACTGGAATGCAACCCTTTGGTGCATGGGACAACACTCCACACTGGCCAGGGTGAAAATATAACTTTTAAAAGCTTTTGACAGAGATTCCTAATTGGTATTATCTTTCTTATAAAGAAGTTGCTTGCTACTGTTCCATTTGAAAACCATTCCATGGCTAATATGGAAGTAATTTTGGGTGTGATTATTGACTTACACATGGTTGATACCTACAGAAAAGCACTCATGACAGTCCCCTCATGTTCACATGCCAATCTCTTGGTCTTCTGCTCTGACCTGAAGTAAATCACTTAATTACTGTGCATTTCAATCTTGCCAGCTGTAAGTGTGAGGCTACATTGCTTAGTAAATAGAAGACCAAAGAGAATGAGGGAATTGCTTGATTGAAGCCTACCATTGACATTAATGACTTTGGACAAGTTAATTACATTTACAAAGAAATAAAAGAAGACTCAGTTTTTTCTCTAGAAGAAGTAAAAATCAAAAATCAAAACAAAACAACATCCTCTCTCACTCCTACAAGAAAATAATAAAAAATTTTAACAATATCTATAAGGCACTTGAATTGTTTCTACCTGGTGGCCAATATATTTCCAAAGAATAAGTTGGTGAATAAAGTAATGAACAAAAAGTGTCACTGTGGAAACTAATCCTTGTAATTTTACTATCCAATTTGTATCTTTGTTTCAAGTATTTGATTATGTAATAAAGACATGATTAAAATATAAAAGCATGATAAATCAATTTTGGGCAATGTTTGTTTCTATTTACATATATATTTTTATAGGAATTTGCTTATATGAAAGAGTTTGTCTCAACCAGGATACTGTGTTTGCCTACTACCTACTGAGTATAAGCAATGCATCAGGCAGTGCTCTCGGTCCTGAAGAATTAAAGGCAAAACAATGGTATGGTCCCTGATCTCCATAAGTTTATTGTCTAGTGATATCAGTTAATACATATATAAATTTTGATATGAATACATTTCATAATATCTCATAAACATTTTATATTTTGTGTTCTAACAAGTTATAGACCTTTTTGATTTTTAAAAAATAGACTTTAATTTTAGAGCAATTTTAGGTTCACAGTAAAATTGAGTGGAAAGTACAGAGTTTTCATATACCATCCTGCACCTGCACATGCAGACTCCTCCACTATCAACAACCTCTACAAGAGTGGTACTTTTGTTATAATCCATGAAACAATACTGATGCATCATTACATCTGAACTCCATAGCTCACATTAGGGTACACTCTTGATGTTGTATGTTCTATGGATTTTCACAAATGTATAATGACATGTATCCATCATTATCATAAAATACAGAATAATTTTACTCTTTTAAAAATCCCTTGTGATTTACTGATTATCCCCCCTCCCCACCTAAAAACTCTTGCAACCACTGACCTTTCTATTTTCTCCATAGTTTTGCCTTTTCCAGAATGTCATATAGTTGGAATCATATATATATATATATAGTCTTTTCAGCTTGACTTCTTTCTCTTAGTAATATGCACTTAAGGTTCCTTTATCTATTTTCATGGCTGACTAGCTTATTTATTTTTATTGATAAACTAGAGGCCCAGTGCACGAAATTCATGCGGGGTGGGGGTGGGGGTGTCCCTCAGCCCAGCCTGCACTCTCTCCAATCTAAACAGGCAGTCGGACATCCCTCTCACAATCCAGGACTGCTGGCTCCCAACTGCTCGCCTGCCTGCCTTCCTGATTGCCCCTAACCGCTTCTGCCTGCCAGCCTGATCACTCCCTAACCACGCCCCTGCCAGCCTGATTGATATCTAACTGCTCCCCTGTCAGCCTGTTTGTCCCCAACTTCCCTCCTCGCCAGCCTGGTCACCCCTAACTGCCCTCTTCTGCAGGCTTGATCACCCCCAACTGCCCTCCCCTGCTGGCCATCTTGCGTCCACAGGGGAGCAGGATCTTTGACCACATGGGGGCAGCCATCTTGTGTGTTGGAGTGATGGTCAATCTGCATATCACTCTTTTATTAGATAGGATAGAGGCCTGATGCATGGGTGGGGGCCAGCTGGTTTGCCCTGAAGGGTGTCCTGGATCAGGGTGGGGGTTCCCTTGGGGCATGGGGCGGCCTGGGCGAGGGGCCTGTGGTGGTTTTCAGGCTGGCCATGCCCCCTGGCTACCCAAGCAGAGGCCCTGGGATCTGGGATTTATTTATCTTCTACAATTGAAACTTTGTAGCCTGGAGCAGAGCCAAGCCTTCTGCTCTGGCTGCAGCCATTTTGGTTGGTATTTATGTGTTTTCTATAATTGAAACTTTGTAGCCTTAAGTGGAGGCCAAAGCAGGCCAGGGCTGCAGAAGCTTCGCTTCCTTCATTGCTGCGGGAAACCCTAGCCTCCTGCTCTCTCCCTCCTGCTGCCATTTCTGTTGGGCTTTATTTATCTTCTATAATTGAAACTTTGTAGCACTGAGTGGAGGCCTGGTCCAGCAAGGGTAGACTGAAAGCTTGGCTTCCTCCATTGCCAGGGAAACCCAAGCCTCCCTCCTGCTCTCTGTGGCTGCAGCCATCTGGTTGGGTTTATTTGCATATTCCCTCCTGATTGGCTTGTAGGTGTTGCTGGTGGGCGTGGCTTGTGGGTGTAGTGGAGTGATGGTTAATTTGCATATTACTCTTTTATTAGATAGGATAATATTTCCTTATCTGGCTATACCACACTTTATTTACCCATTCACCTACTACAGGGCATCTTGGTTGCTTACAAATCTTGGCTATTTATAAAACTGTATGTATAAATATCCATGTGCAGGTTTTTGTGTGGATGTAAGTTTTGAGTAAATCATAAGGATCATGACTTGTACAAGTAAGAGTATGTTTAATTTTTTAATTAACTGAGCTATTTTGCATTTCACCAATGATGATGAAAGTTCTGATTGCAGTATACCCTTGCTAACATCTGGTGTGGCCAGTGTTTGGGATTTTAGCCATTCTGATAGGTGTATAGTGCTATCTCATTATTTTAATCCTTTTGGACTTCTGACTGATATCTTCTCACTGAATATTATGGTGTGATGTGATGTATTTTAATAAAGGCATACCTTGAAGGGTTAGAAGGAATTTGTCTAATGGAAAATGAAGAACACAGTAGGGACAGGATGAAAGGTCAGGAGCAATGAATTCCTCATTAGATTTAGGATAATTAAGGTCATTCATGTAACAGAATTGGCATTGAATAGGAAGGCAGCCAAGACTAGTTAGGAGTATGCTATAGAAAAGCAATGCTGTGGGCTTTAATTGATGAATCATGAGTATAGGTATGGTTTTTAAAACTATAACATTTATGACATCTCCTAGGGTGACTAGTTAGAGCAAAACAAAAGACAATCAAGGGCCAACCCCTAGAAAACAACAATATTTGAGTGTTGACAAGCACAAAGAAGGCACCTCAGGACTTGAAATGGAATGGCTTAAAAAAGGTCAGAGGAGGGTTAGGAAGCAATGAGGCTGTTATCGGATGAAAATGTATACTGTATTTGTAAATATGATTGAATTTTGTGAATTAAAACTTGCTTTAGGCTTTAGGTTTCTGCTATAGGTTGGAGACAAAGTCCTCTATTTAAACAGTTTTTCTTCAGAGTTATTTCTTGTCCAAGATTATTTTCTACTTGTTATAGCTATATTATTGTTTCTAATTTATTTATTTGTAGGGTAAGAATAAGTTTGTGGAGGCTGTGGCTCAATAAGAAAAATAAACTTCAGGGCAAAATGCTGAGCTCTAGCCTTTATGTTGTATTCAGAACCCTTATTACTTAGTTATAAATAACTCATAGTTGAAACATGTTTATAAATCAAAGTTAATTAAATCAGATAAATATGATTATTTACCTAGTACTTTAATTATCAGATCAATCAAATTTGTATTCCCCACTTTTGATATAAAAATGTAATTTTGTTGGACTAAAAACTATAAAAATAATAACCACATGCTACAATTAATCTCAGCTTGAAGGACCCTTTACTAATAATATTAACAGTTAATGTTTATAAATGCATGCTGAGCATTTGCCCTGGGACAAGACCATTCTTTAATCTTTATAAGTCTTCTTTGAGGTTTGTAATATTTATTCAAACCTTTTTGATAGATGATAAATTGGTAGACAAAGATATTGAAATCCAGTGAGATTAAAGAATTTACCCTGTTTCACACCTAGCAAGAGGATGAGCAGGAATTTGGTCTCAGGATGCATGACTGTAAAGCATGAGCATAGATAGACTTCACCAGGTACTACAAAGAGTGTGTTCTCACATTCTCTGGGGATTGTTGCAATAGCTAGGTTTTTAGCTAATATTCACTAACTGAAAATAGAGTTTTCACAAATATTTTTGTGTTTTAGCACAAATTTAATTATTAATAGGAAACAAGGATAATTATGGGCATACTAGAGGCCTGGTGCATGAATTCGGTGCATGAATTGTGCACGGTTAGGGTACTTCGGCCTGGCCGGTAATTGGGGCCAATTGGTGGGGGGCCAGCCGGCTGGGGGGAGGGGCTGAAGGAGGTTGGCTTGCCAGAGGAGGGACTGCAGGAGGTTGGCCAGCCAGCCCTCCCCCCCATCGGGGCCAATTTGGGGGGGGGGCAGCCAGGGCAAGGGACCATGGGTGGTTGGCTAGCTGGGCCCCCCTTCCCCATCAGGGCCAAGGGGGGGGGCCGGCCGGCCGGCCAGGGGGACTGCAGGAGGTTGGCCAGTGGAGGGGAGGGACTGAGGGAGGTTGGTCAGCTGGGGGAGGGTTCACAGGAGGTTGGCCGGCTGTGGGGAGGAATCGCAGGATGTTGGCCTGCTGGCTGGGGGAGGGGCTGTGGTAGGTTGGCTGGCCTGTCCTCCCAATCGGGGCCGATGGGGGCACCGGCCAGCCACGGGAGGTTAGCCAGCCGCGGGAGGTTAGCTGTGGGAGTGCACTGACCACCAGGGGGCAGCTCTGGCATTGAATGTCTGCCCCTGGTGGTCAGTGCTTGTCATAGTAACCTGTTGACCGGTCATTTGGTCGCTTAGGCTTTTATATATATCGATGACTGAGCAGTTAGATTCTGATGTCTAGTGTTTCTCGATCTGGCAAACCTTGTCTACTGAGTTGGTTTTCTGGTTAGAACTAGTAATCTGCCCTTGGATTGCACCCCGACATGAACCTGACATAGCATATTAGCACCAGTGGCTGTTGTCCCCTTCCTGACAGAAGCTTTATTTTTCACCATATAAAATACCAATGGGTAATGACAGCTACCAACAGACCTACATAATAAAAAAATTCCACATATAGGTTTAATTTCTCCAAAGACAGTTGCAAGAATGTAGTTTTAAATGTGTTGGGACAATACTTTAGCTACAGATTACATTTCCCTAGCATTTCTTGTTACCTTATGATAATTTCAAGCTCAAAGTGTGAAGAATGTTCTTACATAGTCAAGAATAGCATTAAGATGTCATTGAGAGCTGGGGAATCCTGAGATGGGTTCTTTTGGTGTTATAGTCCCCAGTGAGAAAAAGATATATTAACTCTGTGCATACTGCTGCCATGGGCATATATTAATTAAACAAATACTTATGCTAATTTTAAGAAGCATTTCACAAACCTGAGTGTTCTCTTGAACTCACGTGCTAGGCTTACACATCTGTCCTGTCATATCTTCATATTGGGATAGTAAAAACTTTCTAACAAAGTGCTGTTTCTTCCTGCATTATTCAATAGGAGAAAAGTTTCATCTGCGAATACCTAAGTAGGTATCCATTCTGCATTCCTCTCCCCATCCATATACTAGTATTCTTTCTCTGAGACCGTAATGTCCTGAACCCATCAGAACTATGTAAGAAGCTACAGCTTAAGAGAATATGTTGCTCCAATTTAATTTAAGTGGCCTGACCAACAGAGGCTTTGCGTTCAAACTAAAATTTCCATTGGGGTGGTCTTTAGAGGTATTGTGAATAGAATATATTAGAGATTTCAAATGAACTCTATATTCTCAAATTGGTTGTGTTATGAAAAAGATTTCAAATTCCTTTTTAGTAGGTCCTATTCAATTAAAGTTTTGGCAAAAAGATGTGTATTTTTTAAAGCTTGGACATAGTTTATATAAAATTAGATATAGAATAGGTACTATTATCAATACATGGTTAAATTTCATATATACATAAAATTGACAACATTTATGTCATCCTTTCTTTTTAGACGTGGCATCTTTGTATTTTATAGTTTTTATTATATTCCTTATGTTATTTATTTTCATAGTAATTTCTGTCTTATAGCAACTTAGATTTTTATTCATTGTTTGGGTTTGTTTGCAAGTATTCAGCAAGCTATAAATACAGTAAGGTAAACATTTCCTTTTCAGATGTGCTTTCTTTCTTTTACAGAAATGAGTTTGCTTGTTTTTATTTTTAAATTTAATGTAATGAAAGACTAATAACATGTCAGATTTAGAAAAGGATCTTCAGCATCAGCTGGTTCTATTCATCTCATATGTGAATCCTTCTTAAAATAGACTCCAGGCCAGTGGAAAGGATTTGGAATTCTGACCCTGCTACTTAGTGACTATATGACTTAAAGCCCACATGGCTTATGAAAACTGCAGTTTTCTCAAATGTAAAATGTGGGTGATAACAGAAATGTCATAGAGTTGCTGTGACAGTTGTTAGCTTTGGAATCCCTTCCATTATATATAATTATAAAAAAAAAACTTCGGAGGTTGGTTAGTCCTTAGAAATTTTACTTTCTCTCTCTCTCTCTCTCTCTCTCTCTCTCTCTCTCTCTCTCTCTCTCTCTCTCTCTCTCTCTCTCTCTCTCATCTCTCTCTCTGTGAGAATGCTTAAGATCTACTCTTAGCAACTGGGTTTGTGAAGGAGAGAATGGGAAGATATAGGTCAAAGGAACACCTTTCAGTTATAAGAAGAATCACTTCTGAATAATGTGCCAGGTATCGTGTAATAATCAGAAATTACACATTCACTTGCAGCTGAGTTCAGGCTAAGGCAAGAAAAAGGGGCTGCTTGGTTTCTACTCTGTTCCTTCCCTGCACACACTCCATGTGCCTCTTCATCCCCAGCCATGCCCCTTAGGAATATGATTTTTGACATGAGTTAGAAAGCAGTTGCCCTGCTCATGCCCCCAACCCCAAGCTCTCCACGTGGTCACTTTGAGCCCTTCCACTTGAGAGGTGATGAAGGGAATGTCCCATTCTGTCCCTTCACATGGCAGCATGAGGGAAAAAGCCACAATTCACTGGCAGCCTGCTTCAGCTAAATTCTTTTGCCAGTCTTCCTCTATACATTTAGCCTTCTAACCAGTTTTTGTAGGTACATGTCACAGAATCAATTCTCCCACACCCCTTTTGCTAGGCAGTCTTGAGTGGCCCAGCCTTCTCTTTCTAAGGTGGGAGGGGTTGGCACCTGCTGCCTTTAGGCTTCCTTGAAAACTGACACAGAAGTCAATTTTACATCCAGTTATAGTCACTTGCTTGGGATACATTATATAAAGTGAATTTCTTTGAGAATATGATCATTTTAAGACTCTAGATACATGCTACTAAATTTCCACCTCCCCAAATAGAAATATGATATTAATTCATACTCTCACCTTTACCACATAATATTGAGAAAGAAAAGTAGGGCAAATGAGAACCAGGGGAGAAGATAAAAGCAGGGGCTGAGAAGAGAGGAACCTTATAGGGAAATGGGAAGAAGTGAGCGCAGTTTGACAGAAGCTTTAGAAGCTTCTATACAGCTCAGGTAAATCATGTTGGGCCAAGCGCCAGCAAAATAAGTGATTCATCTCTCCCCATTTCTGTAAATGAGCAATACATTTGATAACTAGTTCTTTTCTGATTCTAGCTTTGAAAGGGTTATTGAGAACTAGATTCATATAATCATTTTAGAAGTCTTTCTACACAATATAGCACACTATGACAACCTTAATTCAGGGCAGTGACTGCAAAGGCAGCATGAAGTGGTAGAAAAAAGATATTTCCTGTCCCCAGGTTCTGTCACTTACTAACTGGTTGATCCTAAGACTCTTGCTCAATACCAGTGAGTTTCACTCTCCTCATCCCTATAATTAGAAAAAGAAAATCATTTGTTTTTCTTCTCCTGTTCATGTGCTAATGAAATGGGATGAGATTTGGAATGTGTAAACTGTAAAGATCTTTGAGAGGTCAGATAGATAACCTTGTCAATTACCTGTCAGCACCGAGGGAGACTTGGCTGTTTCTAATTGATCTCCCTTGATCTATATTTTGTCTTGTTGATAGTGTCTGTACTAATTTTGTTCTCAGATCAGATTTCATATGTCAAATGTACCTTTCATTTTTTCTGGGTGCATAGTAGCTACTTGGCAAACACTTGTTCTTGTTTTCTCCTTTCCTCGAAGTTCCCCAACTGTACTCTTTGGAAATACCTGGTTATGAAGTATCATCAGGGCAGGGCTCTTTTTTCCAAGTGGCAGTGAAGGGTATGTGTACACAGGATACATGCTGCTTGGCAGTCTCACATTTTCTTGCAGTCTGCTTTGTTTGCGTAGAAAGCACTTTCTCCCTGGCCTAATTGAGTGAAAGTGATGTCAATTGTTCCTCTATCATCTGTCTGAAATAAGCTCCTAGATTAAATAAATTATATATCTTGACTTTATTTCCTCATTTAATTTAATTTTATTGATGTAAAAACAATAGGAATGACAAAATGCTTCCAGGGTCAGTAGTAATTAAAAACCAAGCAGAAAGGTAATAAAATACATTATTACTTTGGACACACCCTTCCCTCCTCGCTCCCTTGGGCTGGTGGGGGGGGGGGGGTAAGGGGAGGTGGAATCCAATCTTGAGAGAAAAATGTAGAATGTGATTTTGTGCCAGCAGTAATTAGCAAGAACAGCTTGATGAAAACCAGTGATGGAGGAATCAGTGACCAACATCAATGAAGTAAAGCCCAAATGAGGCTTCTGTTCTTCATATTAGGTATTTACACACCAACTTAACCAAATGATTAAGAAATGACATTCTTAATCCCAAACAATGTGTCATAAATACATTGTAAACTATTTTGACCTTTCTAAACTATGTGAAGCTTTTCCAGTTTCCCTGGGGGAGGATATTACAAGGTTTTCTAACTAATAATGCCTTGCCATTAACTACTACAGTTGTTGCATCAAATAGAACTTTAAAATGAAGTCTCAGTATTGAAAACAAACAACCAGATCAGGAACCAAGTGAAACATTAAGAAATTGTATTAATATTGCAGCCTTAGGTCTGTCTCTTTGCAGAATTATGAGAAAGGTAATATATTTTATTATTTATTTGTTTTAAGTTATCAAACTTTTACTTGGCTTGATCTGAGTTTCTTCTCTTCCCTTTTTTCACCACCACAAATCAAAAAATGTAGGGTTGCTTTTATTAGAGTTTGCTGATTCTTTATATACTGTTAAAAACATACCCTCCCAGGAGAAACATAGGGATCTCAGGCCCAATTCTTAGACCAGGGTTCCACAGCGTTGGCAATGTTGATAAATGGACTGGGTAATTCTTTGTTGTGGGAAATTCTCTTATGCATTGTAGAGTATTTTGTCTGTACCCACTAGATGCCAGTAGCACTTCTGAGTCAAGGTTATAAAAAATACCTCAAGATGTTGCCCAATAGGGGGAGAGGGAGGGCAAAAGTTGCCCCAGTCTGATAACCACTGCCTTTAGATGGTTTCCTGTGCATTTCAGATAGTATGTAGTGCTAATTTGACATTTTAATGTGGCCAAGAGTGAAAAAAGTTTTAAAGGGTTAGGAAATCAGACCATACCATATATTGGTCCTCAATCATGGAGGTGCATTTAAATTACCTGGGGAGATTTAAAAAATACCAATACCCTATGTCAGTTGAATAAATATCCATGGTAAGCCACTGATACAAGGGGCTGAAGTAGGTCACCCTGTGAATTTGATATTCTGCCTTTGGGGACACTAAGTCTCCTATTTGCAGAATTCATATTTTAATTTCTCTTTTCAGAGTCCACTGTTGCTTCTGTTGGCTATGAACTTCCTTAGGTGCAGAGGGGCTACAAGTATAAGACAAATTAAACTCTCAGCAGGAAGTCTCTGATGGGTAAGGATAAGTTCAGATGAAGTCAAGACAATTCATTTCACTGGCATTCACTTTTTGACATGTAGAATAGAACAGCAGGATTTCTGAGAATCAGCAGAGTGAGCATGACCTTGGAACTTGTTAGAAATGCAAAATTTTGGGCTATCCCATATAAATTGAATTAAGAACTCTTGGGGAGGGGTCCAGAAATGTTTATATTAAGACCTTCAGGTGATTCTAAGGTATACTGAAATTTGATAACGATTCTCTGAATTTACTCATGTATTTTTAGTGTTCTTCCAACCGGCCCTAACAAACCCCCACACTTCACAAGACTTATGTAACTGCTAAATATTTTAATTGAATCTTTTGAATTTTTTCACCTAGTATTCCATTTTCTCAGAAATATTCATTATCAAACTATGCCTTATTTACACAGGTTATTTGATTATATGGTGGAGGAGAGTTCACCCAAGTAAATGAGCACAGGTACCATTTCAGACTATGGCTGCACTGTGGGCACATTCAGGTCCCCAACAACAGTTTAGTATGATTTATACAGGTAACAATTAGCAGCTCATAACGTTGAGAGCCATGCAGAAGAGTAGGCCATAAGTAGAAAGACCATGATGCTAGACAGCCATTGATGACTGGGGAAGGAGGATAACAAAGGTACTAGTGTTTTTTTTGTTTTGTTTGTTTTACATTAATTTTAAGTGTGCTAAACTCTTGTATTCTACATCAAGTTCAGTAGCTTGACTGTTACAGATCAATAATGGATGTGAGTTCCTATACTACCAAGTGTCACCTGCTAGTTGATATAATTGTATCCTGGTGAGCAAGCCCATGGTCCATTAAAACTATAATTTTTCTGTGGAGACTGGACTAACGGGGTAGTTTGGAATATGGAGTCTACTTAGAAGAACATCTAAGGAGTCTAGGAAAATAATGCTGTTGCAGCAGACTAGGATAGTAGCTATAGATATGGTGCAATGTTAGCTTTGAGATCCAGTTTGAAAGTAGAGTTCATAGGATTTCCTGTTGGATTTCCTATAAAGAGAAAAATCAAGGATGACTCCTAGGTTTTTCCTATCATCTGGTGGATGTGACATAACTGAAATTGGGAAATCTAGGGAGAGGCAGCATTGGAAAGGTTTTGGAATGAAGTTGTTTATTTTGAACATATTAACTGTAAGATTCCTATTACACATAAAAATTGAGATGCTAAGAAAGCAGAATGGTAAACAAATCTAGATCGCAAGGGAAGGGGATTAGGTTTGAGATTTAAATTTGGGAATCATCTGCATATAGATTTTAAAGCCTTGGGAATTGGTAAAATTAAATGAGAGGAGAGGAGAGAAGAGAACAGAAGAAAAGGAAATGCCTAAAGTCTGAGGTTTTTCAACTTGCTATTTATTGCTTTAGGTTTAGTAGTATATGTTATTTTTATCATGTTGAATTTCATTTTTTTTAGTTTAATGTTAACTCTCTATGATGTCCACAAACAAGACTTTGTCTTATTTTTTACATTTTTTAACTGAGCAATTAGCTGAACAACAGTGTAGCTTACTGACAGTAGCTTCTCCCTTACCATTCTGAAATTGCAACTTCCCATTGGAGCTGAGAGGATGGTCCTTAGGTAATCAACATACTACTGAACTTATGAGAAAGTATTCGGGCAGCTTCATAATGTGCTAGAAAGGTTGCTTTTTTATTCAAGTCTTTAAAATTCCCTGTTGTTTTCTTTGATTTTGGCTGCCTTTTGCTTAATTTTCTTGTCAGGTATTCTAAACCTCACAGCCATATAAAGCTGACCAGAACTGAACTGGGAAAATAATCACATTTTTCTAATAGGTATTTTTGAAAGCTGAACATGAAATATGGACATTCATAGGTATAGGAAAGTTTCCATTTTGTCGGTTAAAGAAATCTTGCCTTCTAAATGATGATAATTTGTGGAATTATGAGTTGAGTATTTCTGTGAATGCATGTATACCTGCACTCACATAAATATATAGAGGCTGCATTATTTTCTACCAATAAATTTTATGGCTTTTATGTCAAGTAAATATATTTTGTTAATATGAGCCCTGCAGTTGATGATATAATCCTTTGTGGGATTGACTAACCACATGGCTTCCCAGTTTGGGCTGTAAAAGAATCAACAGCTAGTTTAGAGTTCCTGGGGGCAACATTGGGAAGACTTAACTTGTCCAGTTTGGGCCACTTTTATTGCTTCTCTATGTTTTGCAGTTCTTTGGGGTCTCTTTTTAGTCTCGATGCTTGAGAAAGCTTTGGTGGAAGGCATTCTATAGATAACTCATTTGCCTCTGACAGGCCAAGAAATCTAGTCTGGAGCCAAGATAAATCTAGGGCTCATTTTTGCATTCATTTTTTTTAACATAGTGAATATGAGTGCTCTTTAGAGATTATGGGAAAAGCAGTTTCAGATAATAGATGTAAAGTTGCATCCTGATGTCAGTTCTGTGTTCATTTGTATTCTTTTATTTCTTGGTAAGAGCTCAGAAAACAGCTGGGTAAAAATGTTTTTATGCATCTCTGAAATCACCCTTAATGAGAGAGTTTTCCTGCCAAGGGAGAAGAGTAAGGAAACAAAACCACATGGTTCTATACCATTGACTTTCTATTACACTAACAAGCAAATTGGCAAGCAGGAAATTCAGGAGGTCATGTGTAGCTTAGAGAGACATCTGTTGAAGACTCAATGTGAAACCTATTTTCTCTAAACATACCAAAATAGCTGCTACATCTAAAACAAATATTTGATAGATTTCTGGTATCTTGGGTTCCTTTTGTATAGAATGCCATATGGAAATTCATCCATTTGCTATAGATGCTGGTTTTTGGAGAGCTACAAAGATAAGAGAAGGTGGTATACATAATCTTACCTTCTTAATACAACATAATTAAAACAAATGCTCACTTAAACTTTACACAGTCCAGTAGATTGAGTACCTACTATGTGCCAGGGACTGTGCTATGTGCTAGAGATACCTTCTCAAGGAATGCACAGCCTTTAGCCTTTACTCTAAGACTAAAATCTGAATAGATCCATGCTCCTTTAGCTCTTACATTTTCTTGAGTTTCAGAGACAGGAACTCCATAATTATGATGGTTACTTTTATGTGTCAATTTACTGAGACACGGAGTGCCCAAAATTTGGTCAAAGATTATCCTGAGCCTATCTGTGGAGGCATTTCTGGATGAGATTAACATTTGAATTGTAGTCTGAATAAAGCAGATTGCCCTCCTAATGTGGGTGAGCCTCATACAATCACTGGAGGCCTGAATAGAATAAAAGACACAGTAAGAGGAAATTTGCTTTCTCTGCTTTCAAGCTAGGACACTGGTCTTCTGCCCTTGGCCTGGAACTTACACCATCAATTCTCCTTGCTCTCAGGTTTTCAGACCCAGTTTGGAACTGCACCACTAGCTTCCCTGGGTCTCCGGCTTGTGGACTGTGGGACTTCTCAGCTTCCATAGTCACACCGCCAATTCCTTATGATAAATCTCTCTGTCTCTGTCTGTCTTTCTCATGTATATATTATTGGTTCTGTTTCTCTGGGGAATCATGACTAATACCCTAGTGTACTCCAGGAGCAGGTGTAGAGACAGAGTAGGGCAATTCGGACAACTTCCCAGAAGAACTCCCTGTAGAAATCTAGGAGATTCATCCTCATTGTGAAATGTATTCTGTTAATCCAGTACCATTGACTCTGAAAACAATAGTCTAGGTTTATCTTTGGGAATAAACTCTTGAAAATTAAGTTACAAATATCTCCAACTAAAGTTAAAAGGTGTAAAGCAGACTAGCTAAGAATAGGTCTATCTATATTCAGAAACAGATGTGTATATACAATACAGCCACAGCTTAAATTTTTATTTATGTGAAAGAGACATAAAAATATTTGGAAGGGGATTTGCCTAATTTTCAATGGAAAAGGAACTAGGGCTTGATGTCCAAGCAGCAAAGAATAGAGCTAAAATACCCATAACTACTTTTCTTAGCTTCTGAGATACATATTTTTTTTTACTTCTTTATACACCTGTACAGTAAGACAAGGTTGGTCAAAGGTCACCATTAAAGCAGGCTCTTGGATTTTCTTTTAATGACACAAACATAGCTGCTTGATTAAATTTCATGTAATATACAGCCATCCTACAATACAAAACCCATGAAAGGATCAAGTGAAAAAAATACCAGAAGGTTATTGTGATTGTAAAAACAATAGTCAATGAGTACTGCTAACCACAGGTGCACTCAATTGCTCTGCTTGTGTGAGGGCTTACTTTGTTTTATAAAGTTTTATGTACTGAAATTCTCAAATAAGATATTGAAAGGAAATACTGTTGCGGAAGCATTCAAGTCCATGGTTCAAGAATGCCCTTGTGGTATGCTAGAAATCACTGACAGTAGAAGTCAGTCAGTGTGTCCAGTCAGCACAAAAACACCACTGAAAATTCTAGATTTTGGGGTGGGACATTTTTATGATCACTTTTTTTTTTCCTCATTGGTTGAAAGTTGTGGGTTTTGTTCTGTTTCTAGTGTGGACTAAATCTCCTACTGTAGCTTCATGTACAAATTCTTTTTGGTACCGCTAGAAACAGATTAGGGGACCACAACCACCATTAACTTTTACCCACCAGCTATTTAAAAAAGAAAAAGACAAAAAATCTAGTGTTAGAGGACTGGGATCACTTCCTCACACTTCCTTTGAGTAGCTTTCTATATGAATGCTGCCCTCCCCACCCATTTCTCTACTTGTGCATGAATGCTTACCTGTATAGGCCACCTGGTAGAGTTTCTTATGAGCAACATACATCTAAGTAGTTATACATAACTAGTCTGAATCTCTTTCCAACAATATATTAACTCTGTGTTAGCTTAACTTTTATGTGTCTTAGTTTCTTCTACTGTAATGTGGCAATAATGACTTCTTGGTGGTATTGAATTGGGTTGAAATAATACAATAAACATTGTGTATGGCACGTAACAAATATGCAATATCTAAACGTGTTCTTTTGTTTATTCCATAAATATTTATAAACACTTTTTTATATGGCATTAGTCTATTTGCAGGGAAAGAAAAGGTAGAGAGGACAGATATTTCTTGCTAAGATTAAGTGATATCAGCAATGATTTATTAACTTATTCTACACATTTCCATCAACTTCCAATTGCATGTGAGGAAATAGAGAAGAAATAAAGTGGTATACAAGCTGTATACAGATAACAGATTGACAAATGTTAGAGGGGAGAGAGTTGAGGACTGGGTAATAAGGGTGAAAGGATTAAGCAATGAAAAAAAAAAGAAAAAAAGAAAGACTCAGGAACACAGACAAGAGTATGGTGACTGCCAGAAGAAAGGGGGTGGGGTGGGATAAATAGTGATGGAAGAATTGACTTGGGGTGGTAATCACACAATACAATATATAGATACTGTATTGTATAATTTTATACCTGAAACCTATATAATCTTATTAACCAATGTTACCGCAATAAATGCAATAAAAAATAAAGAAAGAAAGAAAGAAATTGCATCTCTTAAATACATTCCTCTGATCATGACGTATAATCCCCTTTATATGTTGTTGGATTTGCTTTGCCAGTATTTTATTGAGGATTTTTGCATTTATATCCATAAGTAATATTGGTCTGTAGTTTGTTGTTTTTTTTTGTATTATCTTTGTCTCATTTGTGTATTAGGGTAATATTGGTCTCATAGATTAGTTGGAAAGTATTATTATCTTCTATTTTCTGGAAGAGACCATCAAAAATTTGTATTGATTTTTCTTTAAATGTTTGGTAAAATTCTGGGTCTGGAAGGATGTTCAGAACTAGCAAAGTTCGGTGAGCAATCTCTATAATTCTCTTGTGTTTCTGTACATGTTGTCAGGAGAGGCACTGGTTACCATTTTTCAAGACTATATTTTTCAAGGATATTTGTTTGTATAGCTTTGGAAGATAGGAAGAATATCTTTCTCTGAAGCAAAGAACTGACACACCTACTGAATAGTGTATCTTAATTTTTTCTAAACTCAGGGTTTTCTTCTGTAATGTAACCCATTGTATGTGTAAGTATCACCAGGAGATCTTCATGTTGGCCTGTGGAAAACATTGTGCTTGGGGAATAGTCCAATGGGTAGGTAAAGCAAGTTACAAATGGAGAAAGAGCATTGGGAAGGATGTATGGAGAAAATGGTAGGATTGTTCATGTTTTTGTGGAGTCATGGTGTTCATGGACAGAAAGAAATGAGCTTGGAAAGGGTACATAGAGTGGTAGAATTTGATATGCCATGTTAATGTTATTTAAACTTATTATGTAGGAAGGGGGAATAGCCATTTGTCTTTGAATAGGTATACTAGTATTTCTGTTCTTGAAAATATTAATGTTTTTATTGAATTTATTGGGGTGACATTGGCTAATGAAATTATACAGGTTTCAGGGTTACAATTCTACACTACATCATCTGTATATTGTATTGTGTGTTTACCACTTAGTCATGTCTATAAAAAATTAGAGAAAAAACTGAGTAAAAGAAGTCAGTTAGGAGGCTGTTACAATAATGGGTAAGAAATAATTATTTCTCTGAGTTGATAGCCTGGCAGTTGGAACTGAGAGGACAAATATGAATGTCTTTATTTAAGTAAAGCAGTAATTAATAAATTAGTAACTTAAGATGCTGTGTATAGGACAGAGATCCTGTCTGCTCCAGGCACCACTGTATTTGTAATGCATAACATAGTGCCTACACACGATAGGTGTATGACAAATATTATGGAATGAGAAGTTGAATGAAAGAATCAGCAAGAATTCTAAGAGGGGGAGAAGAGAAAAACATTGCTTCTATTTGTTTTAATTTGCAGTAAAAGGGAGCATGACTGTGTAATAAAAGATATTTTGGAAATACTAGAGTAAGAATAGATTTAAGGAGCACAATAAGTTTATTTTTCAACATGTTGAATTTGAAGCTTCTATGGATCTGCTCAGATGGTGCCGAACAGCAGGCAGTTAGGGTTGGGACTCACTAGTCTGGAAAAGCTGACAGCCACCAGCATAAAAGTGATCATTGCAGAAGAGATAAGGTGGAGGGGTTAGGGACAAAAAGAAGAGAACCAAATAAAGGCCCAAGTTAAGAAAGAAACCCTGGACAATACCCAGTTCAGGCTCAAGAGAAGGAAGAAGTTTAAGAAGATAGAGATTAGTTGGAGAGATAAAATATTTATCTCAGTGTTTCAAAGGCTAAGATGGTAAAGTGTTTCAAAAATAAAATGATCATTGCATTCACTGAGTTTTCAGCAGGGCTTAGAAGAAGAGGTCTAGAAAATGGTCACTAGGAGATTAGTGCTATTGGGAAGAGTAATCCAATAGAGTGGTGAAAGGAGTTGATAGATTGTAGATGTGGGGAACACGAAGGCTTTTTCAAAAAGTCATTGGTAAATTATTCTTTCTGTTAATTAGGTTCTTGTTTTTGGCGTGAACTGGATATAAATAAGTACATTCTGTAAGCAGCAAGACTGAATATACCTGCGGAGACCCACAACTATAAAATAGATTAAGTTGATAATGAAGTGATTCTCTGTGGATGAGACTATCTTTGTAAAGGATTGATCTGAACACAAAGCTGCCTCGAGAATGTAGTCAGGTTGCCCAAACACGAACTGTGATGCCTATGCAAGTCTAAAGCTACTACATAGCTGGGAGGTCTGAGGGAAAAAACATACTGCACTGAAACAAAATATGAATACATTTGTGTTCCATCTAGATTTAGTATAAGTTAACATTTTTGCAGAGGCTCATCAGCATAGGAGAAATTTGGTGTTAGTTTAGGAATCTTGAAGCTAATAAATAGACAAGACTAGAATGTGACCACTCACCCTGGACAAAGCCCTCTTCTTAGAGAATATAATATACTAGTTTTTGCTATTTTTGCCCAGGACAAGAGTCCTATGTGCCACGAACCAGCCAGTTAGCTGCCACATCATCATTTACAGCACATGCTGTATACAAATGAAAATTGATCTTGAGGTATTCAGGGAAGCACCAAGGCAGAGAGCTGCTCCTGTCAGGAAAAATTGTTCTTATTAGGATTTAGTGAGATGATACCTGATGAAGACAGTGTAGGGTAGTTGTTTCTTTCTTTTCTTTTCTTTTTTAATAGCTATTTAAGCAAAACTTAAAAGAAAGGAAAAGTAAAACCGTGAGTTGAAAACTTAAGCTTAAAGATTAAATAGAATCCTTAATTTAATTTTAGCATTGGCAACATTTAAATATTCAAGTCACACAAGTTGCTTCTGCTGGGGGTGGCTGTGACCATAAAGTAAATACATAAAAAACTAGCTGAGGGTTGCAATGAGATGACAAGAGCTAAGAGCTAAGTGGCTGCTTTTCTGGGACTCCTGGGTACAACTAGGAGAGAAGATTAATATTTTGAAAAGCTGGTTAGAACCTTGTTTCATAAACTACTAAAAATCCACTCACGTTAATCAGGTTGTGTTTCTGAGCAGCTGAAAAGTTTGCCAAGTTTTTAATGAGACCACTGATCCTGCAGATGGGTTTAAATGTGTCAGGCATGTTCGGGGGACAACCTGTGGACCTGAAGACTCTAGGACGACTCTATCTATAGGTCTAATTGGGAGCTACCAAATGTTCCCCAAATGATAAGTAGAAGCTAAATGTAATTAAAAGCTTTTAGCAGTTCCATTTTGTAGATAAAAAGAAAAAAAACCTGAGTTTTTTAAAAAATGTTCTAAGGTATCACCTAAGAGTTGTGTGGGGGATATTTAGAAGAATAGGGTTACATTTTCCATTGATGACTTTACTTTTCTGGTTTCTGTTAGGGGGACAGTGGGGACTTGGCAACTCAGAGGCATTCCTCTGGCAATGTGTATATCTATATACCTGTCAGCAGGCCAACTCCAAGCCCTTCATTTACTTGGTGCTACGGGACAAGTCTAAGAGTTGATATTGCAGGGGAGAAAAATAATATATTTTGCAATCACTTTAGGTATTTTTTTAGGGGAAAACATATGGGTTAAAGTGATCTATTTTCTAAGGAATTTGAATTTTAAAGATACGGAGTTACATTTGTGACATCTGTGTATTGCTATAGTATTATCAGGATGCAGAGAGAAAATGAGGATTATCAATCAGTGGTTAAATGATCATCTGGCAGGAAAAGGTTAGAACTGGAAGGTAATTCTAGACGTTCTTGAGGTGCCTTTGCCTTCTCATTCATTCATTCATTCAAGAAATATTTATTGAGCACCAACTATGTGACAGGCTCTGTGGTGGAATGAGGATACAATGCATTTCACAAGGGGTCTGCCTCCTGGCGCATGGACAGAGTAGTGAGGGTGATGGGAATAGAAGAGGAAACCCCATGACAATACAGTGTGATATGTTCTTGTGTGGAAGAATAGGATACACCTAGGGTGCCGAGTGTAGGTGCAGGACATCAGGAAAAGCTTGTTTCAGAAGTTTGCACAGAAATTAAATTATAAAAACAAATATCTCCAGATAGGAGCAAGGAGGGAAGAGAGTATGGCAGGTAGAAGAACAAAATATGCAGTCTTGGAGGCAAGAAAGAACCGTGTACTTAAGGATCGATAAGTGGTTGGTCTGTCTGAGCTCTCTGGTGCTGAGGTTTGGAGGGAGGGCAACAATGGACAGAGAGCTCTGAAGATTACTCCTTGTAGCAGGGAGTCAGATTACTCCTTGTAGGCACCTTAAACAATTTGGACTTTGTTTTCCTCTGAAGACAAGCAGGAAGTCATTTTGGAGTTCTGAGCAGAGGAGTAAGTTATTAAAATCATCCTGGTTGTAGTGGGAAGTTTTTAGAAGTTGAGATTCTGGATATAGGGAAACCAGTTAAGAGGCAATGCAGTGAATGATAAAGGTGAGTGATGACAATAGCTTCATCTGAATTAAGGAAAGTGGTGATGGGGAGAAGTGGATTAATTCCAGAATTTTAAAGCAAGCATTTTTCTCATTTGTGAGTAAGGTCTGTTTATCATTTTCCAGCCCCAGATTTCTGCAGAACCTGTCTCCACTACAGACCCTGTTGCCCACATGACCCACCTCCCCCAGGTCCCCATCCCCAGATGGCCTGGTTAGAAAAGATTGGCAAGGCCAGTGAGATTCTACTCTTACTTTTTAGGGTTATGGGAATTGAGACCAAAAGTTGGGTCAGTGAATGTTAGGAATTTGATGTGAAAAGTCATATAACTGTTGACGAGGAAGGAGAAAAAAACAACAACAAAAACCTGATCATCAGAGGGAGGAAAATTAAAGATATATGTAGATTATTGCAGAGACAAGTGTCAATGTAGCAACTGAGAGCCTGAGAGTGTCAATTAATTCTACTTTATATCCTGCTCTGAAATTCCCAGTGATATTTGTACAACCTTCTTGTACTTGAGCTAGTTAGAGTGAGCTTTTGCTTGAGTTATCTCCTTCCCTACCTCTCAGTGTTAGTTTGGGATTCTGCTCCACAACTGAGGATTAATATGCTGCTAGCTGGTTTGCATAATAAATAGGTTTGAGACCTTTGAGCCTTTATTCTATCCCTTTATTTACATTGGTCTTAACTGATGCGTTTGAAGTAAGGAAACAGCATGTCCTTTTCATGCTCATAGTTTTAGTACTCCAGGTTTGTAGGTTAGAGCAAATACATTTGTTGGTTCCTTGAAAATTTTTATTTCCATTTACAAAAAAGTTATAAGCCTGACAAAGCAGAATCACCCAGCCTGTCAGAAGTCTGTGAAAGGACAAGATGATGTGTTTTAAGTTATTGTGTTATTAAAAACACATCATTCTGGTACTGATATTATTGTCTTAAGAGATGCTGCTTTGTTGTGGAATGGAGTATGAGAAATGATTGTTCCACTTGACAGTAATAGGAAAAGCGTCAGGGCTGCTCAGATTTAATGTCCAAACTCCAGCCTTTTCAGAACAAATAGTCTCCTACAATTTGAAGACTCTGAAGCTAGTAAATGGAACTGAAAGCATCTTAGAGCTCCTTGTTGACACCACATGATCATAAACCCTTCAGTCTCCGCAAAGAGGTCATAAAGCAAATTGCTCCTTCACAAGTAAACCGATTAAAGGGAGACAGAGCTTAGACATCTTGGAGCCTAATGAGGGCATTTCAGGGAAATGATGCTCCTTTTCTAGAACAAATGGTAAATTTTTGTTATGTGTGAGAAACAGAATTGCACATTGAAATAAAGTGAAGGGACAGGGTAGGCACTATATTCTATTTCAGCAACACTGGGTTGGGAGTCAGAAGACTTGGGATTCCTAATATGACATTAACTGGGTGACCTAGGGAAGTAAACTAACCACTCTGCTTGTCTTTTCTCATTTGTAAATGAGAACATTTATTCATTCAATAGACTTTTATTGAGTCAATATTATTAGCCAGTTACTTTCATATTAGTAATTTTAGTTCACAAGAATCCAAGGAGGAAGCCGTTATTATTCATTCATACTAATAAGAATCTAATGCTCAGAGGGTTTAAGTGACTTTTCTGAGTATAGTTGGTAAATGGAAAATTTATAGTTGGTCAGTGGTTGATGCAGGATTCAACCCCAGCTTTCCAAGTCCAGTGTTATTCCTGCTATAGAAAGCTGCTTCCCTTGTGGTCCAATTGTATTTATTTAGGTACGTAGTTATAGTTATTAATGTTTGTTATCTCATAGGAGTTATGGGCCCAATTTCCTGTGTGTATGTTTATTTTTCCAACTAAACCATAGCTCTTTAAAGGCAGAGATCTCAATATTTATATCTTTGTTACAGCCTCCTCATCCTGCACAATACAGGATACTGAACTCCACACATTTATTCATTCAATGATTCAACATTGAAAAAAATATTAATCAAGTACCTATTATGTGGCAGGCACTGTTTTAGGTGCTTAGAATACATTATTGCACAAAATAAATGATATTCATGACCTTATTCACAATAAAAAGGTAGAGCAGGTTGAGGGGGATTGGAAATGCAGAGGAAAAGGTCAGTTTCCAATTTTAAACAAGGCCATCGGGAAAGCTTCATTAGCAGCTGAATACTCCAATTTGTTACATAAATTCACTTTGGGAGTTTCCTCTGACAACTCCAAGCCTCGGCTTTGCTAATGTACAATGGAGAAATGGCACTAGGCTTTGGCCTTAACTGAAAATTCACCAACACATTTACTTCCCAGCAGAGAACTTTAGATCAATATCTTCCATATTCATCTACGAAACACCAAGGGTATAAGGTTGAAGTGGCCAAGGCGTAGCTTGAATTTATGTCATGCCCTCTAAAATAGACAGCCCAGCATCAGGGCACAGGGCTTAAGGTAATGCTCATCTTAGCTAGAAAAAACATGAGTCTATGAGTCTTACAGATATGTAATCAATAGCAAGGTTACTGGCTACAAGGGATTTTACACATCTGTCAGCTAAATCAGAACCCTAAAGGGCAAATGCTGATCTAAAAAACAGCCAGATTTGTGGTGCTGAGTCAAGGAGTCTGGGTTCATAACCAATGCATGCATTACAAGGAGACATCAGTATGACGATTTTTCATTGGTGACAGTCATAATCTTGTTTCAGTCTGGTTTCCTAGTTGATATTCATAGAAAAATATTAGGTTGGCTGAACTGTCATCAGAGATCATTTTGTTTTTACTTTATGCTTTCTTTTTATTTTTGTTCCTTATAATAGTGTTTTCTGTTCCCGTCTTCTATTTTCTGCTTGTTCTTTGCTTATCCTTGCCTTTCTTTTAAAAGTTATCTGCTGCCGAGCTGGCGTGGCTCAGTGGTTGAGTATCAACCAATGTACCAGGAGGTCATGGTTCGATTCCTGGTCAGGACACATGCCCAGGTTGTGGGCTCAATCCTTTGTGTGGTGCATGCAGGAGGCAGTGGATCAATGATTCTGTCTCATCATTGATATTTCTGTCTCTCTCTTTCTCCCTCTCTGAAATAAATAAAAAATATATTTTAAAAAGTTATCTGCTTTCTTTATGACTTTCCCAACCTTTTTTTAATTTTTAATTTTTTTAGTTTTCATCACTGATCTTCCTCCCTTCCTTCTTCTCTTCCTTAAATAATTATTTGCATTTACCATGTACTGGACCAGGGGTTGTGCTGTGTGATGCATAACAGTGGTAAAAAACAAAGCCCTCCCTTATGAACCCCTATTATGAAAGAGGACATTATACTTGTCATCTTATATCCACAAATAAATATCTATTGCATAACTCTGCTAAATGTTATATTGAAGAAAAAGAGGATGCTATAAGGGAAATAGCATGGGATGAGTTGAACACAAGGTGGTAGAGAAGGTTTCTCTGACAAAGGATGTTGAAGGAAGGGAAGGAGCTATTCGGGCAAATGGCAAGTAGGAATCCTCCAGAGAGAAAGAAGTGTCAAGAAATACCTTAGGGATGGCCTATACATTGTTGTATGAAAGACTGTTTAAGGGCCAGTGTGGCTCAGTCACAGTATGGGAGCATAATGTGGCATAAACAGATTGGAGATTACTGAGGACTTTCTTCTATTCCCCCTCCTTTCCCCATACGCATTTACCTTGGACATGAATAAGGTATTTATTTGAACATGTCCTTTGATTTTTTAAGTTATTATATAGGAGAAATGAGTACAAAACAGGACATGATGAATGTGGAAAAAATAAATAGAACAAGATGTTTTTGGTGAAGGAACCAAGGAGTTCAAATGGGGACTGAGCAAATGAAAAGTGGCTACCATGGTTTTCTGTGACACGTGAATTAGCTTAGTTGCTAAGATACATAATGTGCCTACTACAATACACAGTTATAAGTATTAAAGATTTGAACAGAATTTGCATGTGTGTGTAGTGCGTGTTTAAGTGTATGGCAGTACATTTGTATAATTTATGCTGAAATGTAGTGTTTTTGACTAATTCACAATCAAATGTTTTTCCATGCAATAAAAAAAATCACGTTATTTTATTTCTCGTACTCTAAGTTGTTTTGTGAATTAAATGCCTCTTTTATACATTTTCTCTGGAAGTGTTTTTCTTCACCTTTTTAAGAACTGTAAGACAATCATATATATACATGTTATTTATTTATATATGAGACAATTGGGTTATGTTTTAGTGTTTTCATTTTGACTGGCTTATTGTAGATGAGTAGTGAGATGCAAAATATATGATACAATGCAATCAAGTAATTCTGAGAAATAAAAACATCATTATCATGAACTGGATCATAATAGAATTCTCTGTAGGTACCAGCAAAAAAATGGGTATGCAACCTCAGTAATAAATATGTATTCTTCCTACATGTAACACTTCACTTTGATAGCTTTGCACACCTATGAAAACATTTTATTTATATCATGAATTTTTTAGCAGAATATTTTAGGAGATGACTTCACACTATACTTATTTCTAGGGACTGAATTTTATTTACTGAAAGTTAATAAGAAAAGAAATAATTACTTATTGATTCACTTTCTTAAAAATGTATTGTGAACAACAACAAAAATCTTTTGTTTTATAATAAATGCAACATATATACCATGTAAAGTAGTTTGATATAATATTTGGACACCAATTATGTGCTACATTTGTTTTTTCTAAGGGATTATCAAAGGACTTAGGTGGCCAAAGGAATGGGTTTGAGGGTTGCATGTGTTTATCATAATAGTAAGAGATAATGCAGATCAGAGCCACAGTGTTGGCACTAGGAAAGGAGAAAATAATGAGAAAAGAGGGTTCAATGATTAGATATGGTTGATTAAGGAGAGGGGAAAATTGAGAATATGTATATGGCTCTATTTTACATGATTCATTGTAAAACAGGTAGGAAAAGGTCAAGTTTATTGGGAAAACAGTAAGTTACATGGTGAACTTGGTGGGCTTCGCCTGTCTATTGGGCATCAAGAAGGAGACCTTCAGATGGGAGCTAAACGTATAGGTCTGATGAGTGAAGAAAAGGTCTGTGCTTATATAAGAAAGGGATTTGAAAATCACTAATATATAAGTACAAAAATCACTACAGGATTATAGAGGTGCAGCTTGATGTAATGAAAAAGCAATGGGCAAAAAATTATAGTGTAGACTTGATCCTAACATTTGATAACTATGTCATTTACACAGGCCACCTAGCCCAGTTCCTTTTACAGTCTCAAAGTAACTCTCTTATATTCCTTTAAATGTTGTAAGAATAAAATAAGTTAATATGAGTGAAATATTTTTAAAAATCATGTATGTAAGGTAGGTTCCTTCCTTCCTTCCATCACTTATACAAGTCTCCAGGATCCACCATGAGCAAGGACTATTTGGTACTAAGAGCTGGAGACTGAAACTAGGAAATATTGAAGATCTGGGTATATCTTGAGTTCCCAGGAGTTCCTCTTTCATGTAACTTAAGGTCATCTGGAAAATGAATTTTAGAGAATGTCTACTTTGCAACTGAGTACCTTTATTAGTTTCATAAAGTTATCCCATATACTCAACCAAAGTAGGACTAATTATGTTACTCCTCTCCTTTGAACTTTTAGTATCCTCCCTTTAAATTATTACAACTTTTTCAATAGGTGTTTAATGATCTCTCCTTTCTGGTCAACTTTTCTAAACCTATCCACACTTTTACTAAAAGGGAATCATCTCTATTAAGGAATCTTATCTTGCTTTTGCTATTTTCTTTTCCCCTATAATGTATTTCCTTCCAGCTTTGCCTGTTAAAATACTACCTAGTTAAGAGTACCTCAGGTATTATATTTTCCATGAGTTTTTAATGATCTACTCCCCCATTCTATTCCTCTGAACATCACTTCATACCTCTTATGCATAATTTGTGAGTTCCTCAAGGGTGTGGGCCCCATCCTTTATCCCATTCTTTAGCTGTTTTGTGCCTCCTGACCTGGTTACCTAACATGATACATCAGAATATATTGATTTACTTTATTAGCCAAAACCAATGTCACAAAGGTGACAAATTAGAACATGTAATAAAAAAAGCATATTGTGTGTCTTTGGGTTTATACCTAATTGAGTATATTTTACCAAAAAAGCTGGAAAAAAGTAATTTTAAAATTTAGTACAAAATAAAGCAAAAACCTTCAAAATAATTGAAAGTGTTGAAAATGTAGCACCCTTGGTTATATAGAATACTGAAAAAGTACAGGTGATCCTGTGAGATTTACTGAAAGTTTTGTTTTCTTCCCAAAGCTCTCTGACAATATGGAATGGTTAACAATAAGAATCTTGGTAGCCTAGGAGGATTTCACTTGTAAAAATTTATTTTTTCTAAATTGTGTTCTGAATTACTCTTGCCTACCGTCCTGAATAACACAGTGAGTGATGTGTTAAAGTGACTTGAAGAAATAAAACTATATTTGGGTTTGGGGTATCTATGCCTCTTTGGTATTTTTCTCTAAAGGATTTTCATGGCTTACTCTTAGTACTTCATAAATACACAAGCATGGTTTGGCAAGAAACTGGTTGCTACTGACAAGGGTAGGATTTTCAGTTTGGATTGATAATATTCTATACTGGGATGGCTGTATAAACCAGCAGAGTTTACTTATGACCTGCCAAATCAATTGAATTCACTTGGGTAGGGACTTACAACCAATATTTGCCTCTCTGTTCACTATCATCTTTGTTTTGGACTTTCTGGAGTCCATGAATCAACCTACAATATTTATTGAGTGGCTTCTGGGTACAGAATATGAGGCACTGTATGAGGATCTATAAAAAGTGTTACGAGAATGAGGAGCTATGCACACATCATGTATCATGGGTTACACGTAGAAGGAAAGTTATCAACCTCCATGATTAGAATAGTCAAGCCAGGTCAGTTCAAAAGTCTTCTCCTGGGAAGCCTCATAATGCCTGTTTCATACCTAGGTGCTTTTCTAATAAAAGGCTTGATATAATCTATGCCTCATTATCTCTATAACCTTTGAGCCAGGGTAGACTCTATCTAAATTTAGCCATATGTTGAGTGACTAATGACCAATCGTTGCTCAGAATGACTTTTGCTAGGATAAACAGCAGTAGCCTATATTATATGTCAATTAGTTGGATGAAGCTCAAGTTTAGGGACTTTAAATAGTCAATTACATAGGAAGAGCAGGAGTAAGAGATGTAGAGATGGGGACTAGCTAAGTCACCAAGGTAGAGGAGCTTGGAGTGTAGGGATCAGCCAGTGCCCTACTGTGAGAAGCCAATCAACTATTTGAGTTTCTATTAAGACATCAGAACTGCTATTAGATTTTAGAAAATATTTCTTTGTGTGGAATTCTGTGCCTATCCTCACAGTCTCTCAGAGGATTTCTGAGAGTCAACTAGGACAGATCAAACCCATGAAGGCATGTTTATCTTTTCCTCCCTCCTTTTTCACTTTCCCACTTGCTCATAGTGCTTTCTGATATACTACCAATTTTAGTGCCTGCTTTGTGATGGCTCCAAACCAATATACTCTTCTCGTGGAATTCTTCTATACCTTTTTGGGAAAGTAAGAATTAAGGGACTAGTATAGGAATGATTGTTCAAATGGATGTTAGCCCTGTCATTTATAGCAATAATTCTTAACAAAAACTTTCTAGGTAGGAAACCAAAGACTTGAAAGCAGTCTTGGGGTAACATTCTTGGCTAATAACACTCACATTAGGCCTCTTGAATTGAACAAGAGAATTATCAGGTGTTAAAATGTTGATTACCTCTTGTAAATTAGTGACCTAATTCTATGCATGAAATCTTATAATGGGGAATGATTGGATATCTTTTCTGGATTTTATTGTTGACTAGCTATTTAATTGCAGTTTATTTTCTTTAGAAAAATCTTCGTTTCTAGTTTTTAATAAAACATTTCAAGCCAGTTCTGTTAAATGTTTTTCCCCCAAAATACTAACATCAAGAAAATATGGAGCCAATATTTGTCTGATAATTGCATGAGAAGTGGCTCTTACAATCTAGACTAAAGAGATGGATTCAAAATGTGATGGGAAGTAACTGAGGACCACAGGGAATGGACATGCATGGAGAAGTTTTGTAGAGAAAGTTAAGTGAGAATACCAAAACTGTTTTCTAAATAGTAAATAGTATACTACTTTAGAAACTTTTTCCCAGATAGTAAACTTTCCTATTAGATAAACCTGTTATTTAAATCTGTACAATCATGTCTTAAGTTGCATAATATGAAAAAATATATAAAATAAACATTGTCAATAACCAAGATATAGACACAGTGACAGATAAACTCTTATTTTTAGGTTTCCAAATAAAAAATGATTTTTATTTTGCTTTAATTATGGATAAAGGCTAGTAATCTTACTTTTGCTTCTTTTCAACAATGACAACTTTGATCAAGCTCAACATTTCATGCATTAAGAAATAGGTCCAATAAAATTTTTATATACTTTTTTATGAAATTAGAATCAGAATGGTATTTTCATTCAGGTTCCAGAGCTGTTTGTATTCCAAAAGTGTGTTCTGCCTATTTTTCAGTCTTTATTTTTATGTCTTTTTTTCTGTCCTTGTTTATGCTGCTTTCATTGTCCTCAGTTCAGTGAGGTGTCAGCACTTTAACCTTCAAAGAGAATATATGGTGCATTCCACAAAGCCCCTTCTCTAGCATAGCAAACTACTAGTGACAAGTGACTTTAATAGGGGATATGTGTCTTTAGTCATTTGTGGAGTCACAGGATCTGTATAATGAAAGCTCTGGCATTTTGGTGGAAGTAGGTCTCATTGTTCTCACACGATTCTACTGGTATCAGCTTAATTGATCCTGCTTTTGTCAGAAGGTAATTTGTGTCAGCCCAGCACCAAGGGAGACAAGCAATAGGAGGCTATACTCTTTAGGGCCAAGTTGTACATTTTTACAGAGTTGCTGTCAAGGTAGATTTATATCCTTTACAATTATGCAGAATGTGAAAAAAAAAGGTAAGGGGTAAGGATTATTTCCTCAATGGGCCAATTAGATGAGAGGGTTGGATGTCCAGAGTGAAAAAGTTGGGCTTCTCAGGAACAAACTTCCTAAGATGCAGTTTAACAGCTATAGCACATAGAATTATTGTTAATTCATGAGTAATGATCAGTGGAAAATGTACTTTAATGCTTAGAAAGGATAATGTAGTGTTTTAGATTTTGTGTAAAAATGTTTTAGGTGGCACATGAGTCTATTATATCATCATCTTCTATGGGAAGGAGAAAAATGTGATTAATTTCACCTTATATACAATGTAAGTGCTAGATAAGACTCGGGATACTTATTTTTTTTTTCCTGTAGTGCCTAAACTAATATATATATTCCTGGAACCACAGCAACTTGATATGCCCTTGACACACACACACACACACACACACACACACACACACACACACGTGTGCGCGCGCACCCTCCCACCAATAAGAGTCACTGAGAGCTGCCAACGCTATAAAATAATGGATTTTTAGCATGCAAAGCTCATGTGTAAAAGGATAAATTCATTCATGGAAAAATCATTACGTTGTCTTTTAAAAATATTAATTTCAAAAGAAAGAAATCAGTCTTATTTGAGGATAGTTATCTTTTATATAAGTTTTGTTTATTTGGGAACTTCTCTGGGTAGGTTTCTTATCTAAGGGATTTCACCAGGTACTTCCCATGAGGTTTTCATCTATACAAACCTATCTTTATTTTGATTTTGACTCATCTTCAACACTTTCAGCTAGGACTAAAAGGTGACCTCAATTTATTGCTGAATAAAAATAGAGGTAGACAATTTTTGTATGTTTGATGAAGCTTGAGACTTTTCATCTTAGAACTAGAGTAGTAGAGGATATTACATTCATGTAAAAAGTGTTCTTAAACTTGTTTGACAAGTTGCTGATCAATTTCAAGCAGCACATTGATCCTTATTCTTTTTCTTCATTTCTTTATATTCTTTGATTACTCCATTTTTCATAGGTTGAATACTCATTGTGGTCACTTTTTGTAAGTTTGGATAAAATATAAATTATAGCACCCAACCATAAATAACTTCAAATCACTTACTTTTGTGTATTTCTTCCTGAAAGGAATATGTATGTCAGTCAAGAACTTAAAATGATGTTAGGAAGGGAATATCCTGTGGCTTCTTATAAAGAAAAATAGCTTTCTTAGACTAAGATGTAAATTTAAAGTTTTTTTTAATGAAAAGGTAGACAAAAATTTTTAATAGTTGATTTTACACCTGTTCTAAAAGTTTTTATTACATATAGAACATCCATACATTGCTCTCTCATATTTATCAAGATAATGTTTTCTGATAAATCAAATACACATAGACTAATGTCTCAAGTCCAGTTTACATGTTTTTATTACTTTATTTTTTATGTATCTGTATTATTTTATTTATTTTTAAGTGAGAATATTTTTTATTTTATTGAATTTATTGGGGTGACATTGGTTAATAAAATTATATAGTTATAAATAAAATAAACTAACAAACAAAATAGAAACAGACTCATAGAGAACAGTCTGACAGCTGTCAGATGAGAGGGGTTTGTGTGGCTGGGTGAAAAAGGTGAAGAGATTAAGCAAAAAAGAAAAATCCCTCATAGACACAGACAACAGCATAATGATTACCAGAGGGGATGGGGGTGGGGTGAGAAGAGGTAGAAGAGGGTAAAGGGAGAATAAATGGTGATGGAAGGACACTTGACTTGGGATGGTGCACACACAAAACAATATCCAGTTCATAGCTGTTCAGTGCTGAGGAGGCAGTCAATTCAATCTTATCCAACATGAGTGTTTCTGTTTTGAGTATCTAAGCTGGCCCACATGGAAAAATAATCTGTACCAGAAATAGATGCACTTTGTGAAAATTTTCTACTCTGATAATATTTCCTCTCAATTTTATAACCTTCCCAGGAACATGAGTTTTGCTTTAGTAAGAACCAGAAGTACAGAAGATTTATTTCCTAGGATATACACACACACTTGGAAGAATGATATTTGTAATATTAACTTGTGTATCCCTCTCCCTCCGCCACTGTATCCAGCTTGCTCTGTCACCTGCCCTTGTTCCAGCAGCTAGACCAGGAGCCATCCATTGTGTCAAGGCAGTTTTGTTACAGGGAAAGCAAGCTTTTTTAGAGTCCAAGTTTTTAAATTTTGAATTAAAACATCAAGTATGACACAAAAATTTTGGAAAGATACCAGGTAAATAAGAGCCAGGTTTGCCTGTGTCCTGCTGACTATATGAAGAATATCCAGACTGGGAAGTGGTAGTGAGAAGAAAGTGGGGGAAAGAGTTCTTAGTCTCTGACGCATTCCTGACAGGGGACCAGATAACATACATTTTTTCTCCATTTTCTACCCTTAATTGCCAAATCAAAGGGGCAGCAATATGCCCCACCCCAGGTGTACTTGGTGAACTTGGAGAGTGGAATGATCCTGTGCCTTTTTTTCCAGACAGATTCTAGGAAATAAAAGAATACCCAGTTTCTCTGTACCCCGGTTTGGTTCAGAAACATCTGTGTGTGGGTGTCTAGGCAAATGGGTGTGAAGCAGCCTGCTGCAATATCCACGTGTCTCTGCGGAGCTAAGGAAGCAGCAGAAATATTTTTCTGAGGGACAAAGAGCTATGTGGTTATGGCACATTGAGCAAATAATACTGTAAGTGCCTTGTTTTCAAGGCATGGAGTCCTGACATGAACACAGAAAACTGCCTGAAACACTAGCATCTAGCTGATCACAAGGTAATATGTATATCTATATGAATAAAAGGGTAATATGCTAATTAGACTAGACATCCTTCTGAACATCTTTCCAGACAAAGCCACAGTGGCGGGGGCTGAGGTTAGGGGCAACCAGGCTGGCAGGGGAGAGCAGTTAGGAGTGACCAGGTCTGCAGGCAGAGGTGGTTAGGGGCAATCAGGCAGGCAGGTGAGCAGATAGGAGCCAGCAGTCCCGGATTGTGAGAGAGAAGTCCGATTGCAGGTTTAGGCCTGATCCATTCCGGCAGTCGGACGTCCCCCAAGGTTCCTGGATTGGAGAGCTTGCAGGCTGGGCTTCCCCATGCACAAATTTTGTGCACTGGGCCTCTAGTAGATGATATTGGAAAACGCCCAGATTTCTACCCACATTCTCCATAACTTGTCATTACATACGTTCTAAGGAATTTAGCAGCTAATACAGGGAAAAGATGAGGAGAGCATCTGAAATATCTAATTTATTGCTACCCAGTGACAGATGCTCAGAAAACAAGTTAAGTTTAGTTATAGCAAAGAAAGTTTCATTTCTTGAATGTCTTATTTGGTAGATTATTATGTATATTTTAAACATACCTCTTATCTTGAATGTGTCATTTTTGTTTCTAGCTCTTATAATAAATAGTACTAAATATTTAAAATATCTGCTTACCCCTTTCCATCTAAGTTTTGCCTGGCAAATTGTAGCCAATGGAGATTCTGTTGTTGAATTTTGTGGACATTTAAAGACATTTTAAGATTATCATTATTTTCTGATTGTATTGTTTAAAAATGAGATGAAATATAAAACTGCAAGATGATTCTGGCCTATCCTATATAATAAAACCCTAATATGCAAATCAACCAAACAGCAGAATGACTGGTCACTATGATGCGCACTGACCGCCAGGGGGCAGATGCCCAATGAAGGAACTGCCCCTAGCTCACAGGCCCCAGGCCAGCCAAGGCAGGTAGCAGCAGGGGTCCCCCAATCACCATGCCAGTTGCGCTGCAGAGGGAGGTGACCAGTGGCAGCAGGGGGAGCAGGACCAGCTAGCAGGAAGCGCAAGGCTGGCCAATGTGGGTGCCACCAGGGCCCCCCCAATCACCCTGCTTGTTGCCCAACAGATCAGCCCTGATTGCCAGCCAGGCCTATATAATAAAACCCTAATATGCAAATTTATTGAACAGTGGAAGGACCGGCAGAACAACCAGTCCCTATGATGTGCACTAACCACCAGGGGAGCGCCACTCAGCCAGAAGTCGGGCTCATGGCTGGTTAGTGCCTCTTCCGCCTCCACTGCAGGCGGGTGGTAAGGAGTGAGGGGTTCCAGACTGTGAGAGCCCTGGACTGCGAGAGGGTTGTCTGACTGCAGGCAGACATCCCCGAGGGGTCCCGGATTGTGAGAGGGCTCAGGCCTGGCTGAGGGATCCCTCTCCCACACCAGTGAATGGATTTCGTGCACTGGGCCTCTAGTAGATAAATAATATCTTAATATTATTATGAATATAGTTTTGACCTTGTGTACTCCCTGAAAATCATTGGGAGCTCACAAGGGTCTCCAAACCATATGTTGAGAATTGTTGATCTTAAATATACTGTGCTTTTAAAAATTATTTCTTTATTTTTAATTACAGTTGACATACATATTATATTCGTTTCAAGTGTAAACCCCAGTGATTAGATATTTCATAACTTACTATGAGATTAAGAAGTATAAATTGGTAGTTACACAATAATCATGGGGATGTTGAGTACATCATAGGAAATATAGTCAATGATATTCTAATAACTTTGTATGGTGTCAGATGGGTGTGAGATTTATCAGATCATCACTTAGTAAGTTAAATATACTGTTTTAAGAGGGAAATTTAAGTTTACAGCCTGAGTCTTATACTATTTTAATTCACTGTCTATTTAATCATTGATCATTTTTCACAGGATGATTTTTTAAACATTTACTGCATTGACAGGGGAGAAATTGGCATAAACCCTGCATAGTTAATGGTAAAATCTTGGGTTAAATGTCAATGTAAAGTTAGGCAAAGCAAGTAAAATTAAATAATTCATGGTTTGACAATTCATCTTCACTTGGTATAATTTTCTCTCTTATGTCTTCTCCATTTACTTTCTTCTTATTTCCCCATTATAACTTGGCCTACTGTCACATTCTGAGTTTGGTTTAGGGCAGCTGTGTGACATGTCTGATGAGGGGTCACTGGGGGCATTTTTCACGGCTTGCTTTGACCATCAATCAGCCATGATGAATGCTTGTGTGAACAATTTCCACCATGAAAACACCTTGTGCAGCACTTGAGAGTGAGAGGGGAAAGGCCGGTTTGGCAAGAATGAGGAGAAAACAGAGTAAGCCCAGCACCAATTTTCTAAATCTGTTGCTCTGCTGGAATGATTGTAAGAGATGATGGATGACTGATATCACTCTCAAGTGTCTTTTATCCCTTAGGATAATTTTGCCAATTTTCCGGTGAACATAAATGTCCACAGATGTTTGAGATGAAACCTGCTGATTTGTAACTCAAAGGCTTTGCCAAATTGTTGGAGAATGTCAGTGGAAACTGGCAACTTGACTATAGTTACAGCAAGAGACCATTGAGTGTCCTGAAGATACTCTTGTAATTTGTCACTAGCACAAATGTCAAGTCTAATGATTTTTTTTAGTAGATTGGTAAGAATGGAATGTTAAGTGTTGCTAGTCTCAGCTCACAGTTGGTGAATATAGACTACATTTGTCTATTGCTGTTGGTATTCTTTAATTCAAGGAAAACATGTTAACTAAAAGGTTAGTTCAAAATTTTGCTGCATTTTTAGTTTATTAAAGTGACTGAATACTAAAAAGAATTTTTAAAAAAGATGGAACAAGAATTTTTTTAATAAAAATTTTCATTAGTATAAAATGGATAAGATGAATATGAGCCAAAGTGAAAAGGATGTCTTTGTAGTTAAAATATTGCTTTGAAATTTGTTGAAAAATAAATTGTCCTTTCTATCTATGTCCCTCTGGTTTGCAGACCTCATCCCACTTATATTCGCTCCTCCCCTTAATGCCCTATTAGTGCTTTAGGCATATTATTTGCTTTTGTTTCCCCTTCATATCCCTCATTAAGCCCATTAAATATTGTAACTGCAGCCTTCTTGTATTAGGGATAAAAATAGAAAAGCTTTATATTCAAATCTTAAAATATTTGTAGTCTAAATTTCATAGTTAATTATTTTTTAATTATACTCTTTTCTGAAAGATCCATGTCATTTCATTTTTTGTCTCTTTGTTGTCATTTTAACATATTAATAACTATATGTACCCACAAACTTAGCCAAGATATCTCAACTTGATTGCATATTAGAACACCTGGGAACTTTAAAAAATTATGTAGATGACTAGACTCCACCCAGAGCCAGGGTATTGCTATTTTAAAATAAACTTTATATGTGATTCTAATGCAAACTAAAGTTGAGAATCTAGACTACAGATGACAAATAAGTTTTCAATAACCAATTGTTAATATCTGTCTAGAGAAATATGTTAAGAATGATTCCATGATCATGTTAGGGCTTAAGGTACGAGGTTTATGATGTACAGGGCTTGAGACAGAATAGTGGCTCAAATTTTAGGTTCTTTCTGTCCCTACTATGGCCTTCTGACTTCACATTTCTTCCCTTGTGAGTGTTGAGTCCATTCCCTATTTCTCTGGTCTCTATTGCTATTATGGGCCCACCATGCATGTATCATATTGCCAAAGTGAGCATTTATTATGGCCACAGTAAAATACAGTGGAGCCATTGTTGCCATGACAATTGCCAGTATGTATTAATAGTTAAATATTATGCACTCAGAAGTGTTGGGGAAGAAAATCTACTTTATATTTCCAGTTGTGCTAGTTCTACTTATTTTGTGATTGCTGCTTGTTACTTAATCTGCCTGAGCATCAGCTTTATTATATATTCAATAGAGCTAACATTATTAAGTACTTCCTCATGATGATATTGTGAGAATCATCTGACTTACATTGTACTAGAGGCTCAGTGCACAGTTTCGTGCACATTGAAAGGAAATTAATTAGAAGGTGGCCAGCGGGGTGGGGCTGGGTGAGATGGGCTGAACACACCCTGGAGCCAAACTCCTGTGGTCCCTCCCCAGCCGGCCTCACCTGGGTGGCGCTGGGGCTCGAAGGGCATCTGCAGAGTGAGTGGGGTCCCTCTGGCAGGTGGGGTCCCTTGGGTTGGCCTGCGGGGATTGGGCCGAAACCAGCAGTCTGACATCCCCCAAGGGGTCCCGGAGTGCAAGAAGGTACTCTGCAAAGGTGCTGTTGCTCTGCATTTCCTGTGTTGAGCATCTGCCCCCTGGTGGTCATTGCATGTCATAGCTATCGGCCGGTCAGCCAGTTGCCAGTCACTTAGGCTTTTATATATATAGCCTAGAGGCCCAGTGCACGAAATTCATGCACGGAGCAGGGGGATGTCCCTCAACCCAGCCTGCAGCCTCTCCAATCTGGGACCCCCCACCGGGATGGGGCCTAAATGGTTGGTCGGACATCTCTCTCACAATCCAGGACTGCTGGCTCCCAACCGCTTGCCTGCCTCTGCTTGATTGCCCCTAACCACTTCTGCCTGCCAGCCTGATCAGCCCCTAACCACTCCCCTGCCAGCCTGATCAATGCCTTACTGCTCCCCGGCCGGACCAATTGCCCCTAACTGCCCTCCCCTGCCAGCCTGGTTGCCCCCAACTGCCCTCCCCTGCAGGCCTGGGTCCCTTCCCCCAACTGTCCTCCCCTGCAGGCCTGGTTCCCCCCAATTGTCCTCCCCTGCAGGCCTGGTCACCCCTAACTCTCCTCTGCTGGCCTGGTTCCCCCAACTTCCCTCCCCTGCTGGCCCAGTCGCCCCCAACTGCCCTCCCTGCTGGCCTGGTCCCCCCCAACTGCCCTCCCTTGCTGGCCTGGTCACCCCCAACTGCCCACAACTGCCCTCCCCTGCAGGCCATCTTGTGGTGGCCATCTTGTGTCCCCATAGGGCCAGCCATCTTTGGCCACATAGGGACGGCCATATTGTGTCTTGGAGTGACCGTCAATTTGCATATTACTCTTTTATTAGCTAGGATAATTGTAAAATTATTTGTACAGAATAACTGCTCAGAAAACACCAACCAGTTTTAGTTATTATTGACATATGGGTCATCTGATTATACATAGAAATTTGTTAGTTAAGTTCAACTAAGTGCTATTTTCTGTCGCTCTCCTTAGCTGCCTCTAAGCAACCATCTAATACAGAGAATATAAAATATTGGGAGAGATTGTAATATGCTATAGAAACACTCTACCACCACCACAACTAAAATTACTGAATGACTTATTCATGGTCATATATCAATTAAGTGGCAAAAGCTAGCTAATAGGCAATACCTCACAACTTACCAAGTCTATTGATTTACATTATCTTATTTGCTACTTATAACAGCCTGTAAGGTAATATTATTCAAGCTCATTTTACAGAAGAATAAACAGAGCTCAGAGAATTAAAATAATTTTCCCAACTGGCTGTGCTACTTTTAATTAAAATTACAATTATTAAAATTATAGCTGTAGTGTCATAGATATTTTTATTTCCACAGCTAAATGTTTGCTTTCCATATTACTGCTTTATATTAATGAATAAAAAAGCTCATATTTTAATTCAGGATGATATATACTTAGATTATCATAATCTTAGAGCAGAAAATGAACAATTGATAGCATTTATTTTATTTTTGTTGCACACAATTTTATCTTGAGATATTACATGTTGTTTTTTATAGTTTATCTTGTAAAAGTTCCAGGATGATGGCCATTTTAGTTCTGATGGTGATATAAGTCCACTATCTTTTCTGCTATGGAAAAACACACACATTGGAATGGACAAACATTTCCATTCCAAATTCACCTAATTGAAATACACCCTTGTGCAGAGGGAATGAGATTTCTTTCAATTTTCACAGGATGAACATTTCCAGTTATATTTCCAATGAAGATTTGTAGTTTTGTGAGATCTTATCATATCCTGTATACTACAGGTGTTAAACATTTAAAGGTCAACATTTCAAAGGAATGTCTAAATTTCTATGGCCAATAGTGTTTGCATATGTTTTTTCATGTCCTTGAATTAGCCATGCATGCAGAAAATGCATGTGCAAACCATATGGCAAGAGATCTATGTGTCATGAGAATCCCTTCCCACAAGGGTCTAGGTTGCACTCAAGCTAAATCACAGTTGGAGCCTACAAGAACTTGGATTCCCAAATGCCTGATCAAGACCAAGCATTGAATTTATTTTTAGAATAAAAGAGTAGACTCTTAAAAGACCTAAGTGACTCTCCCCAGTTAGAACCTTTGGCACAGAATCAGGAGTGTTAACTCTTTTGGAAACCAGCTATTAAGTGATGTCTAAATGCTTCACCCACTAAAAAAAATATCTTATGTAATAGTAAAACTGCAACAGGAGCACAAAAGCTTAGATTGACTTACCATTTTTTTAAATGGAACTGTATCCCAGGAGGAAGGACTTGCATTGCAGGAGGAAGTATAGCTCAGGGGTAATATATTTGGGTTTATTTACTGGTCATGTACTTTCTTGTTTGTCACAGGCCTTACCACTTCCTGTTGTGTTAAACCCTGACCAGTATATACATTTAGATTGACAGTCAGTCTGGCTCTTACTGGCATTTAAGTTTGAAACTTCTGAGGTTGATCAGGCTCACAGTCTTGCCCAACTCCCACTCCACTCCACTCCCCATGCATTATAAACTTAAAATTAGCTTGGCTCAACTTTTTGCACCCCAAATATGTTAATTGTGCCTTTTGACATTTTTGTGGTCTTCTATAATATGTTATTATATGGGTCTTAAGTAACTCACACAGTCGATTAAATTAAAGTAACTTTTTCAATTTTATCATGTCACCGTTGCTTATCAGTCTATCTAAGAGCACATGTAAAAATGCATTTACATTATATTATTATTATTTGGCTTCCTGTGTTGTTTTACTCTTATATTGTTAGCTAACTGAGGGCAAAGAGCCTTTTCTTACACTTATTTTTGTATATCTAATATCTATTTCAATGAATGGTCCTATGATCAGATCAATAAGTATTTGTTAAATTCAGTTTTTGAGTTTATATGTTTCCCCAAAATTCCTTGTGAGAGAGTAACTTCTCTGAAATTACTTCAGATTTTGTGTGGGTTGTTAGGGGGATAACAAACAAAATAAGCTTTCCTTTCCTTTTATTGCTTTATTCTACTTTGGTTGCCTAGTGATCTTTGATGAATTGAAAGTGGAAGATTTCCGAGAATCCCTTATGTTTTGCAGGTAGAATTCAGTGTTTGATCACTTGTCTCTTAGTTTAATTAAGATAGCATATTAATTTAATGAGTTTAAACATATGGGTTTAATTGCCAAATATTCTGCACTAAGCTCTGCATCTAGAAAAATCAATGTTTCAATAGAAGTAGCAAAACCACTAGACACAGAAATCAAAGACTTACATTTGAATTTTATTTCTTACACTAACTCACTATGTAATCTTGGGCAAATTAATTAACCTTCTCAGGTTAGAATGAAAAAATAGTATTAAATGTACCTGAATTAATTCTTAGAAATGTTGGAAAGATCTAATCCTATATAATAAAAGGGTAATATGCAAATCGACCAAGCAACCGGTTACAATGACACACACTGACCACCAGGGGGCAGACACTCAATGCAGCAATTGCCCCCTGGTGGTCAGTGCGCTCCCACAGGGGGAGCACAGCTCAGCCAGAAGCCGGGCTGATGCCCAGCAAGCCGTCAAGTGCAGAGGAGGTGGCTGGAGCCTCTCCCACCTCCGTGGCAGCATTAAGGATGTCCCACTGATGGCTTAGGCCTGCTCCTCGTAGTTGGACATCCCCTGAGGGCTCCCGTACTACTAAAGGGCACAGGCCGGGCTGAGGGGACCCCCCCGCCCCCAGTGCACAAATGTTGTGCACTGGGTCTCTAGTGTAATAATATATGTGGAATTAATTTTAATACATAAAACGTAACACATTTAGCGTTAGTTTTATATAAGATTTGGATAGAATAAAATCTGTCACTTTTATTATAAAAGCAGTTAACCATAAAATCTCTGTGTGAATGAATACATTACTGATATTTAGTTTAAAATTGTTAGGAACTTCTAGAATTTTGAATGAGTGGTATTTCTATAAATATACTGTTCTATGTATATTATTTTATTATTTATGATCAAGTATGACATAGCTATCAAAGAAACTCATAGCCTATTCTTTTTTTATTGATTTGAGAGAGACAGAGAGTGAAAGAGAGAGAGACACCTGTGAGAGAGAAATATCAACTGATTGTATACTGTAAGTGCCCGAACCAGGGATAGAACCTGTAAACTTTCGGTGTATTGGATGATGCTCCAACCAGCTGAGCCACACCAGGTTCAGAGCCTATTCTTGAGGCTGGACTTAGGGAAACAGATGACTGTGTTTTCTGGCTTTTAGCTTTGGACTATGAGAAACACATATGCCAAGTTTTTGGTATTTTGATGTTGATCTACTACTATATTTTATTGTATTTTTGGAGGAATTTTAATGCCATAGAAAGTACAAAGAATATCCAACTATCCTACACAGCAGCAATGGCCAATTTTTGGAATTATTTATAAGTCAAACACCTCCCTAGTCAAGGAATAGAACTTTGCCTGCCACCCCAGAAACTCCTTCAGAATTCTCCTTCCAGTCACCAAGCCTTCCCTCCTGCTAAAAGTAGTCTCTATGCTGGCATTTAGAGTCATCACTTCCTTGTGATTTTATTTTATAGCTTTATCACTGAAATATGTCACTAGAAACTGTCACTTGCTTTTGCCTATGATTTAATACCATGGAGATAATTTGGCAGTTTCTCGTTTATCTCCACTCTCTTGTATTTGAGGGGTTTTTAGAGATACCTTCTTACTAATTTTGTTGTAAATGGTTTCCATTGGCTTTTGGTCTTGTTCTAGTTGCTCTGTTTTAATGTAGGGATTCAGAAAGATCGAGAGACTTGCACTCACTGCTGCTGCCATCTTTCCAGGCAGTTATTGCTATTTTGTCATCTTTTCCACAAGTCTCTCTCCCCCCACATTTTACTTTAAAATGAAGTATTAAAGATATATTGACCTAAGGCTGACCTTTCTACGGTATTAAATATCCATTCATACCTAGATCTGTGGGAAGTTTTACATTTGGATTAATAGAATTATTGATCTTTTATCTGTATCATGTTGTTTTTATACTGTTGTTTTAAAGTTTGTTTACTATCTGGTCCATTTTTGCTATGCTCTCCGCCCCCCCCCCCCAATATATACTCAGATATTCATGAATTTTCATTTTTAGTAAAAATTTTAGGAAACATAAATTAAATCCATTTAAAAAGCTAATTAGAAGTAAGATTGGAGTAAATTTATTGATTAATTAGGTGATGGTTCTATTTTCATCATACTAAATATTCCCAAGCAACAGCATAGAATCTTTCTTCTGATTTTCTTCAATATCCTTTAGAATGGTCTTAGTATTTTTGATGAAAAGATTTCTATATGATTTCATATTTTATTAATATAACTCAGTTTTTGTTATTACTAATAAAGCAGTGCTATTTGTATTTTTATTATGCTTTATATTTGAATGTTTTTATATGTATTCAATTTATTTTTAATGTTAATCTTGATGGTAGCAAGTATGTTAAAATTTCTTATTGATACTATGGTTTTTCTATTTATTCTGCTGATTTTTTCCATGTAGGTGCACTTTCCCTTAATTGTCCTTATACCTTTTATTTCTTTTAATGTGCTCATTTTATTGGCCAGAATCTGATAAACAACTCTGATGATAGTAGTTACCCTGCTAATTCCTGATCTTAAAGGGCTTTCATATACATATTCTCCATTACATGTAATTTTTACAGTACTTTTCTAAATTATAGCTTTTTTCAAACTAAGGAGGTTTCCTTCCATTCCTTCAGTTTGATAATTTCTTTTTTGTATATGTCTATGGAGGTAATTCTGTAATTTTTATCTTTGAATCTATTAATGTGGTAAATATCATTAGTAAATTTTCTGATGCTGATTTAAACTATATTTATGACCTATAATTTATGAATAGATTTACTTTAGCGTTCTTATTTCTATGTTCACAAGAGAAATGAAATTGATAGTTCTTGTATGTTGTCCTTACCTGGTTTTGAATAATTACACTTAGCCTTATTAAATTAGATTGGCAGTGTTTACCTGTCTATATTCTGAAACAACTTTTATTAGACAGGGTTTAGTTGTTTATTAAAAATTTATACCAACAACAGCAGCAAATATTTATTTACATATATTCTTTTAATTGATTTATAATAATTAATTTGTTTATTTCAGCATGGTAGGTTCAACTGTTAATCTTAGTTTACAGATAAGAAAACTGAAGTACAAAAACTTAAGAAGTCACTTGCCTTTTGAAGTTTTTAACCTGAGATCTATGAATCAAGGGTTCAATGGGTAGAACTCAGGGTATTTGAAAATTTGGATATTTATTTTCAATAATCTGAAACTGAATTTTAGCACTTTATCCAAC
Organism: Corynorhinus townsendii; assembly: GCA_026230045.1. Lineage (NCBI taxonomy): Eukaryota > Metazoa > Chordata > Mammalia > Chiroptera > Vespertilionidae > Corynorhinus > Corynorhinus townsendii. The sequence goes on from JAPDVU010000012.1 coordinate 30,458,597, forward strand.
TATGATTACATCCAAATTACACAATATCATTAACAGTGTCTGTTACATCTCCCATGATAGAATTTAAATAAAGTTTTATATCACTTTTTACTTGTTGCAGATATCTAGAAATAACATCGATGCTCATTATCTTTTTGAAATTACGGAAGATATTAGAATCACTTCTGGTCCTTATTTGCTGATTTACTGCATTAGTGAAGAAACGAGATGCATTTATTTATTATTTAATATTTAATAACTATTTAAATATAATTTTTCTTTGCAATTTTGTATAGTCTTTTGTGGCAACTGACATACAAGCTATGTTATCCTACTATTTGCAAACCAAAGACTATGCATATTTATTTTATTCATATAAAAATAATATTCTGTGGTGGAGTTCATATACTTCTCCACAAAAATAGGTTGAAATTGCTGGCATTTGGGCAAATTAATTACTAGCTATGTGAGTGGCAGTGTGGGCATTGAACTCACTAGTAAAATAGTAAATAATAAAAAAAGAACTCTTTGTGAGAGAGTCTTAGATTAATATTTCAATATGTTTAAAAATTATTGGTATATTTATAATTATGTTTCTTATTAAACCAATTTTCATTATTATATTTTGCCTAAATCAGTGGTCGGCAAACTGCGGCTCGCAAGCCACATGCGGTTCTTTGCCCCTTGAGTTTTTAGCAAAGGCCAGCTTAGGAGCACCCTAATTAAGTTAATAACAATGTACCTACCTATATAGTTTAAGTTTAAAAAATTTGGCTCTCAAAAGAAATTTCAATCGTTGTACTGATGATATTTGGCTCTGTTGACTAACGAGTTTGCCAACCACTGGCCTAAATGAATTGAATACAAATTTTCTAATTTATTGGTGAATAACTATTCATAATTTTATTTTATTCATTTTATATCTCTGTTGTATCTATGGTTATTTGTCCATTCTTCTGTTTGGTTTGGTTCATTTGATTCATTTTTACTCATGTGGTTTTGTCAGACATGTGACATTACTTTTTCAAAGACTCACATTTGGTTTTGTTAATTTTTAAATAATTTTTGTCTCCTTTTATTTACTTCTGTCCTTATTTGTTTTGTTTTTTCAAATTTATTGAGTTGAATGATTACTATTATATTTATTTTCAAACCATCTTTTGTCTTATACATGCATTTTTTGACTTAGTTTTCATTCCCTATCTTAGATTAAGTAATGTGCTATGCCCTTGTAATCCTAATCATATAATTATTTTCCCTGTGAATGCTGCCAAGAACAGTTCTCACTGCTTGGGTTTGATTTTGATAATGTTTTAAATTAATTTTTCCTTGAATTTGGCTAAATATAAGTATTTTAAGTAAACCTTTAAAAATATTTTTTGAAAATCAGGAATTGGGAGTAAAGCCAATGAAGACTGGACTACAATAATAAAAATGTAATAGATTTTTACCAAAATTGGTTGAGATGAGGTCTCTGAATACAGATATCCTTTTGGCTGAACCATCTAGGTTTAATGTCTGAGTTCAGAGAATTACATCATTGACAGGAAGAAACAGGAAATAAATTTGAGTAACATCTGTTTTCTTCCTTGTCTGTTTGGATCTCAACTTTTATAGCTGTTTTCCCTTTTGTTTTATAAACTAATATTTCCTGGATCTCATCATTCCTGTAACCTCAGCAGTACTGGATGGTAACATGAAGAGCCCCCTGGATTCCTTGGTCAGTTTATTTGACCATGAGTGCTGAATCCCAGGAATTATTATGACAGATGCACCAACAATATTAGATTCATCCTGAAGCCAGCACATGATCAGCATGTTTAATAGTAAAATAAAAGTCTTTGTTCACCCAAAGTTTGTCCTGCTGTTGATGGTGCCAGAACAACACAAAACTCAGAACTGTTATAAAAAACAACATAATATTTTAATATGATTTTAATTTATTTTTTGGTGCATTTCTTGGTTAACAAAGATATTTTTATGTCCTCTGTAAGTGTCAATATTTTTTGAATGTATTATCAGGAGTAGAGTTGAACAATTTGTGGGTTGAGAGATGGAGACGAGGACATCAGTGACTGCATCTCCATTAGCTACCCTGCTCTGCTTTCTACCCATGCTTTAAAGTGCTGCTTGAGCATTTTATTCCTCCCATCCCTGCCTGGTTTTTTATCTGTTTCTTTAACTAAAAAGCACATAGCTTTTCTTAGTGTTTAATTCTGTTTTCTTATATTTTTTCCAATTCATTTTTGTGTTTTTTTTCCTACTTCACACCTAGCACATAATGTGGCTGAAAACCTTACAATGGTTAGGGCAATGCTAGCACACAAAGGGTGCTTATACTTGTAAATCCTCAAGACAAATGTAAGTAAAATAGTCTTAGTTGACAAGATAGAGGTATATCAGAGTTTTGAAGTAAGATTTCATTAACATGCATTGGAATATCTGGAGATTTCAGTCACTGTAGCTTTAGGAGCTGAGAACACAATAAGAAAGCTGGAGATCAGGGATGGATAGCTGGCTGGCCTCTCCCGCAAGATGCAACTACAATGCTCTGTGGTCCTTACATACAAACCCAGAAGAGTTTCTGGATAAATTGAACTGGTATAGATGTCTTTAATAAAATTTTTTTTATTGTTTTAATAAAAGTCCTTTGAATTTCAGTTATCTATGACATTGTTTGAGGGCACTAGTGCCAAGATTTTGTGGTGTGGTCATATTCAAAGTGCCACTTTCTGATATTCTGTATTTCATGAAATGGCAAACAACCCCATTTATCTGGGTATAAAACAAAAATTCAGCAGGTAAAATCTACCAAGGCCTTTTTTTCAACAGCCATGCACATTCACTATGAATTGTGTTTCCTTATTCAGTAATTTATTCATGTAGTCATTATATATTTAGAGAGTTATATGTCAGGCCCTAAGTTAGATAATAATATGTTGTAATTTACTGATTAAGGGAAAATCAGAACTTATAAAGCAGGCACAACAGCCTAGAGAAAGAGGGGCAAATATAAAGGTATTGGGAAGAATTAGTTACGATTTTCTTCTTTTTGTCTCATTTCCGAATTCTGTAGGATAAATATTGAAGACAATTGAAGAATTTATTTGTATCTTTCCTAGAATTATCAATCTTGAGCTCTTCCAAAAAGTAGCCATTATAAGTAATATATTTCCCTTTTTTATATTGCTTGAACTTAAGGAGAACTAGAAAAGAAACCCAATGTCCAAGTGTGCAGTAGGGTGCCCCTCAATGCTAAAAGGAAGATAGATGTGCCTTATTATCAACAGTACCAGCTCCAAATTTTGCCTGCCTTAGGAAAAGATATGTGTTTAAGATAACAAGTTCAATAGCTGAAGGGCTAGATGAGCTTCATCTCATATTAGTGAGGATGTTGAAAGTAAAATCCAAGCTGGACCATAGAACTTGGAGCACCTGAGCCCCCCGCTACCTACTGTTTTTCTAAGGGACTTCTATCTGGCCTTCAGATCCCAGACAGAATGGCATAGATTTGGGCATAAATATGGAGTAGGGGTCAGAATGAATACAGAGAGCAAGATGCTACTTGTGGTTAGAGCTGGGATTTCTTAGCACAGGAATGAATGTGGATATAGCAACTCCTAGAAAAAAAGACTCATGGATAAGGAATCCTCAATCATCAGGGTAAATGAGAGAGATCAATATTCAGGAAATGCCAAGAAGGGTATTTCTAAGTAATTCCTTAACAACTTTCACTTTGGGGACCCGGAGTCAAAATTATTAAGAACTTTACATTTCCCTTTCTACTAGTACTTAACAAATAGCTGTTGATATTATCCTATACTAGGAGCCCAGTGCACAAATTTGTGCACCTTGAAAGGAACTGTGAGCCCCGAGGCTGTGGTGGGCATAGGGGCGGATCTCAGCCCATCCTCCTTGCCCCCGCCCAGGCCTCCCTGCTGCTGTGGCCCCCAGTCCCTTGTCTGCCGGCAGCCCCCACCACTGCTGCTGCCACATGCTGAAGGCACCGGCCTCACTTGCACCCGCTGATGGTGCAGAGTGATTGGGGCTGGTGCAGCAGAGGGTGTGAGCAGTATCTGACAGCATTGAGCGATCAGGGCTGGTGCTGGGTGCTGGCAGCTGGTGCTAGCGCCCAGCAGGTCCACAGAGCGTGGGAGCAAAGAATTTTCAGTAACCACCAGAAGCTCGCCCCAATGACAGTGACTGGCACCCTGCCTTGGTCTGGTGCTCCTGCTCACCTGCTCCACCATCTGCCATGACCAATGCCTGCCATGTTCCACGCTCTGCCGCCTGCTGCCGAAGCCCGCCATGTTCTGCACGTGCCCCCTAGTGGTCAGTGCACATCATAGCGACCAGTTGTTCTGCCATCTGGTCTATTTGCATATTAGGTCTTTATATATATAGGTAATTAAACATTTTATATTTTTAAAATATATTTTTATTGATTTCAGGGAGGAAGGGAGAGGAAGAGAGAGATAGAAACATCAATGATAAGTGAACACCATGATCGGCTGCCTCCTGCATGCCCCCTGCAACCCAGGCATGTGCCCTTGACCAGAATCGAACCTGGGACCCTTCAGTCCATAGGCTGATGCCCTATCCACTGAGCCAAAACAGCTAGGGCATTGTCCTGTACTTGGTATACATATATAGCTGGACCAACATACTTAATTTTCTTAGGAAAACTGAAGAGACAGGGTAGCAATAATAAAAGAAGTCCTGCTCTCTCCACATCCTTCAATGGAGAGAATGCATCATTCTGTTTAGAGGACTTGAGATTCCTTTTGGTGGCAGAGCAGTTACCCCTGACCTGGAAGAAAAGAAGTGCTGAAACTGAGGAGTGATCGTATTCCTTTATTATTTCCTAAGTTCTTTTATTAGAAATTTGACTGGTATTTGAAATGGGGAGAGGGTAATTATCTAGACAGTGAATCAGAAAATTTAAGAAATAATTAAGTCTCATACTGGATAATTCAAAATAATTCCTTAAAATTATTATTGTTAGTATTATAAATAGGGACATTTTCAAATAGGATTACAAAGGGCATAATTTTAATAAGAAAAAAATAAACCTTTAGAACATAGTTAAGTACTAGTATAAGCTTTTTTTTGTTATCTCTGGATGCTTTAAAAATATATCTTACATGTGTGGCATGGTTTATGATTGAACATAAAATCTGGAAATAAAATTGAGAGGAGATTGTTAAGGTCATGTCCTGCTATGTGATTAGATTTTTGTTTTAGAAAGCTCACTCTGATGTTAATGGAGTTAGGGACAATAGCCTGGTAGCAAAATTCCATATGGCACTATATAAATTATATATGGTACTATATAACTTTAAATTGTATGTCTAAGGCACTAATAGTGGGAATGGAGAAAATGGATATTAGCAGGAAAATGTGACATGATTGTAAGAGTCTGGGGTGATTCTCAAATTTCTGACTTGGATGGCTATATAGGTGATAGTTGCAGCCACAGATAAGAGAAAAACAGAAAGAGGAGTAGGTATTAAGGAGAAGACTCTGTTTTGGATTAAGATGCCTAAAGAAGTATTCAAAAGGAAATGTTTAGTAGGTAAACTGCTTATATGAATCCAATTGCCCTACATACCACAGAATTAGAACCACTCCTGTTTGCTACTGTGAATTGAGGCAACTCATTTGGTTAGAGGTTATCATGAAGAAATAAACGCCATGGGTTTTAATCCCCTGGCTCTCTATGGGGAGGAGCAGTTGCGGAGTGACCCCCCTGAGGCCAGGCTGGGGGGCAACCTGCGCCTGTTTTCATTAGCTCCTTCCCCCTGGGCTTTCAGGCTGCCTGATGCTTCTGCTCTTGGTCCACTTTTACTGTTGATATCGATGAGTGACACACACCATGACTGTCTCAAGAGATTCTGGGAGATAAGCAAGAACATAGTTCAAATATTCTATCCTAGCTGCTCCTTCCACTTTGCCACAGGCTTTTCTACTATTCTTACCACTCCTGAGCCCCCTCCTCCCCCCTCCCCCCTCCCCCACACACATGCACAAACACACACATGTATACATGCACACTAGTTCAGGATAATTTTTGTTTCATTCTTTTAGAATTAGTTTATCAAAGTCTTCTCATTTTTAAATGTTAGTTCCTTAGATCTAGGCTTCTTTCTTATTTGCCTGGTTTCTTTTAGAGGAGGAAGAAGATAACAGCCCATGCTATTGCCCAGCTTGTCAGGATTCTAGGGCATTATGAATCAGTAATGTCCATTTCATTTGTAATTCTTCTGAAATAACAGTCACTATGATCTTTCTGAAGTTCATGCTGCTCATTATCCTTAACCTTATGCAGTATTTACCCCTCAGTGACAACTTTCCAGCTCTAATTCTGTATTGTCATGGCATCTAGAAGTATAAATATATGTTCAATGCCAGCATTCTTGTTATCATTTGTTGAAAATCGATGACATTTAAATCAAAAGTACCAGATGGACCTAAATATTTCCATTTAAATGAAGAGAAAGGTCAGCTTCTTTCCCAAGTGATCCTTAGTAAATTGGCATTTACAGAGACATTGTGAGTACATATTTATTAAGAAGTATCTTTTAAGAAATACCTTTTTATCAAGTCTATTTCAATTTCAAAAGGTTTTCACATATGTTGGGACCTGTAGTGAAAACATGCTTTCTGCAAGTATGGTTTCTGCCTATTTTTATTGTGCCATTAATGAGAAATATAACATAGAAGCTATTTATTCCAAATTTATGTCTCTATTTCTTACTGTAATATGGCACAAAAACGATCTTTATGCCCCCACTTCCTTTATAATCAAGCAGCTACCTTTTTGTCACCTTCAGCACTATAGTAAAAGTGAGAAGGACTGGCTTGCATTTCTTGAGCATTTATGACACTCCAGGCAAACTTGACATATTAGTATATCTGTTTCTTGTCTGCTAATCAAACCTAATTTGTGCTTTCTTTTTTTCCCCTCAAAGTAGCCAGGCCAACTGTCTTTATTATCTATTGCTGCACAACAAACCACCCCAAATATTTGTGACTTAAAACTATTTATTGTGCCTCACAAGTCTGTGGGTCAGCTGGATGCCTCTGCTGACCTGGCCAGGATTGGTCTTGGCTGGACTTCTCTCTATACCTCTAGCCAGCTGTCAGTTCTGTCAGGGCCACAGGGTACCTGGACCATGTGCTTTCATCATTCAGCAGGCCAGCCCAGGCTTGATTGCATGGTAGCAGCAAGTTTCACAGAAAGAGCTTGGAAGTGAGCGTGCCTCTTGGGGCCACGGCTCAGAATTGGCATAGCATTTTCTCTATTGGTCAAGGCAAACAAATCACAGGGCCAGCGCACATTCAAAAGGAAGTGAAATAGCGCCCTCTTGATGGGAGGTGCCACAAAGTTACACTGAAAGAGGCATGGTCATCAGGGGGAAATACTTGCACCAGTTTTCCAAACCACACCAACCTATTGGATGTTATGGACAAAAAGGGAACTGGATGGCTGTGGTGCACCACTTTCTGACTTTTCCTCTTTTTGTCAGTGAATTAAATGATAATCAGAGAGGTTGCCTTCTAATATAAACATCGATTATAGTATACAATTCTTGAAGGCAGTGTCTGATCCTAATTGTTTTCTTCCTCCTAAAGCACCTCTTTCCTGATGCATACTATACTGATATATTGGTACAGGCATACGTTTTTTTTTTTTTATAGCAAACATCTATTCTGATTGTGTTGGTATCCATTTTGATAGGTCAGTGCTTATGTCACATGTAAGGTCAAAGATTTTGAATATTATCCCTGATTGAATGATAATTATGTATTTACTAGAGGCCTGGTGCATGAAATTCGTGCACTCGGAAGGTGGGTCCCTTAGCACGGACTGCACTCTCTTGCAGTCTGGGATCCCTCAGGGGATGTCCAACTGATGGCTTAGGCCTTCTCCCTATAGGATAGTGGTCGGCAAACTCGTTAGTCAACAGAACCAAATATCAACAGTACAATGATTGAAATTTCTTTTGAGAGCCAAATTTTTTAAACTTAAACTTCTTCTAATGCCACTTCTTCAAAATAGACTCGCCCAGGTGGTGGTATTTTGTGGAAGAGCCACACTCAAGGGGCCAAAGAGCCGCATGTGGCTCACGAGCTGCAGTTTGCCAACCATGGCCATAGGGAGAAGGCCTAAGCCATCAGTCGGACTTAGTGCTGCTGCGGAGGCGGAACCAGCTCCCACCACTGCTGCTGCACTAGCCAGCCATGAGCCTGGCTTCTGGCTGAGTGACGATCCCCCTGTGGAAGCACACTGACCACCAGTGACAGCTCCTGTATTGAGCATCTGCCCCCTGGTGGTCAATGTGTGTCATAGCAACTGGTTGTTCTGCTGTTGGGTCGATTTGCATATTAGCCTTTTATTATATAGGATAATGTGTTGTTATCGGCAGGCCTCTAGTTCATTTTTTTTTTTTTTTTTTTTTAGGTAGTTAAAGGGAGGGGCAGAATTTTCACTATAGCCTGAAGCTAAAATTGTCCTTCACTCAAAAATCTGCATACCACTGAGACACATCTTGGTGAGGCTCATTCTGAATCCCCACACTGTTCTATTATATGTATAAGTATTGGGAACCATCTTACCTCCTTAGTGAAAGGAACCTTTTGTTATGTTACAGTGACTAACTTTATCTCATGAGTTGTGCTTTGGCTTCAAGCCTGTATCCAGTATTCATGCAGCAACTTCAGCTCTTCTGTCCAATATTTACCTGGCATATCTTTTATTTTATTTCCTCTAAATCTTTCTAAGTTTTTTTGTATTAGATACTAAGTCACTGATTAATTACTTAAACAATTCACTGAGAAATCTGGTATTCAGCTCTGACCTGAAGGCTCATGATCTTGGTAAAGATAGTTAGTAGCTCACTCATTTTTGCTAAGGAGTATGCACTGTTATTTCCATTTCAGCAAAAATAAGAATTGAATTCTATATGCTGAATATAGTATTCTGGAAATTACATCTAGGCAACTCTGTATCTAGAATTATTTTTACAGGACCAAATTGTTTGACTCATAATACTGTGCATGCCAGACAATTTATATGGATGCATCAAGGCTTGGCACCAAGTAAATAAAAGCTCTTTCACCTATCCACAGAATTCAATTTAGCAGCAGCAAAAGGTTCAGCTACCTATATTCATCATTTTTAATGGTGTTCCTTGCAAAGTGCCTCATGGTAATTCTCTGTTTCCTTGCCACAACTGATTGGAAAGCCATTATTTTATTTTAAATTAGTAGGTTAGGACTTGCACACTTTCCGAGGAAATAATTTTTGCCATGTAGAGCTATAGAAGATTTTTCAATTAAAATGATCTCAAGTTTAGTATTGAAGAAAATAAACATGCTTACCTAAGAAATATAGGTTTAAAACGAAGCTACAGTTCGCGTTATTCTAGTAAGTGTTAACTTGAATAACTTTTCATTGTTTGCTTCTTGTAGGGTTTAGTTAAAGGAAAATTCTGTGTTTTCCTCAATATTACCCTGAAATTGTTGACCTGACTAGGGTTAATGAAACACGTGAATTTCCAGGGTATACCCTAACTCTTCTAAGCCACAGGGCTGGTTCTGCCTAAGCTAGCCAAGGAGGAAGAGTTTATATGTGGTATCCAGGTTCTCTTTTCTCCAACAGTACTCCAACCTTTCCCTCTCTTTTCCAACTTCCTCTGAAGGAATTGTGGCCTCAAGTTTTTTTTCCTCCTTCTTTCCCCTGTCTACACCTGCATACAGAAAAATCACTGACCTGAAGCAGATATTAATATGCATTAGTACTGTTCCTTCCAATGGAAAATATATTTTATTCTGTATACTGGATCATAATCTAATTGGAGGTCCCTAACTGATGGCCTATTGCCATCATCTGGTCTCCAGATGCATTTTCAAAACATTTTGAGATCATTGCTAAAATGTAGAAGTGAGATTTCACAAGAAATTCCAGATTTCTGGTAGCTCTTGAGAAATTTGAAGACCTAGCAATCCTAGGCCTGCCTTCCTGGATGGCAAAAGCTGGATGAGGCTACAGTTGTCAGATAAAATATAGGCTCTCCAGTTAAATTAGAATTTCAGTAAAAAGCAAATAATGTTTTAATGTGTGTCCAAGGCAATATATTTAATACTTATATTAAAAAAATATCACTTGTTTATCTGAAATTCACATTTAACTAGTCTTCCTGTATGTTTGTGGTAAATCTGACACACCTATGGGAGGGTGAACAGTGATTTCTCACCTGAGATGGGACACAGCCTGCTGCAGACCCATTGAGTCCACTTTACTTCTTTATGTGGCCTATATGACCTGTAAGCCTTTGAGGATTTTGAACTGTCTTAAACTAAGGAACTAAGTCTCTAGTAGTATTTCACTCTTCAATTCTACAAACTGAGACTGAATTGCATACAAAATGAGTATGACTACTTTAGCCAAAATCATTCAACATCCTGTTAGGTGTAAGGGTCCTTGGGTTTCCGCTTATCTTTTCAAAGGTCTCAGCAGTGGCCTCTAGACTGGGGCCTTGACCTCTGTTTGTTCTGAGCATCTCCCAACCTTTTCAGTGGTTATCCTGCCAGGATAAAACAACAATGAAAGGTCCTGATTTTAGACCAATGAGATGCCTTTAAATCTTAAGAGTTTCCTTTTAAGCCAATAATTATGCCTCTGTAAATAGATTCTAGACCTAGGAAATATGTTATGGAAAAAAACATGTTTATACTACTAATATTCATAATTGCTAAAATTTATCATCAATCAAAATATTTAGCAATATCAAAACGTAAAATAATTGTGCTACATTTTTCTAGGGACCTAGTTTGTCCCTATCTATCCTTATGTGAAGTGTTTAGAATCATATGGAAAATGCCAGAGGTGAGCAAAAAGAAATCCCAATGGGGGAGTATATATAAAGTATTATCATAACATCGAAAGAACAACATGCATAGAATGAAGAACAACTGTACAGAAATAAATAAAAGTGATATATGGTTGGTTGTCTGTGGATACTGGAGGAATAGGGCATGTTTTCCTCTTCGGTTTTTTTCCCTCTGCACTTTTCTACTTTGTTCTAAGTTTTCTATAATGAGTATAATATTTATTTCTGCATCACATTTTGAATTTCTAGGAATTATTTGATTTTTTATATCTATAATATGATGCTAAAATTGGATTGTTCTGTGTCAGTTTGTCTGAGTCTGAAGACAGTAGAAATCAGATGCCATGGTAAATTTATAAGATAGGCCACCGAGAAGGTTTTGCAAATAGTAGGTGGGCAAGCATTTGTTAGGTAATTCTTAAATCTCTTACATATATTGTGGGTTTCTATAGTTGAAGAAAGAGTTTAGGAGAGAGTTTATGGAGAGGATATTTTGGAAAAATTCTCTCTCTCACCCTTGAAAAGTGGTCAAAGCTTTCTGCCCACTACCTTAAACCTGGTGAGAAGACTATTTAATGAGTTTTATATACTGTATGTGTTTTGCAATTGGATGAACTCAGGGGGCTAATGTCCAACTCCCACATGGGAATATCTACAAGCAAAAGTGAGCTGTTTTACTAACTCAGTGGTGGGTAAAGGACAGGTGGCTGTATAAGTGACCTGCATTTTCAGTTTGTCAGGGTAGACCAGGAATGTTTTCTGTGGACAGATAAGGTCCGCACACCAGAGAAGACCCACAGGGAGTGATATTAAATCCTTCCTAATAAGGCCTTCTTGAGGGGTAAAGAAGCCTCAGGACAGAGACACTGTAACCAAGGATTTCTTGTGTATGCAGGAGGAGAAAGCTGTGAGCCAGAAAATATTGTATTAAGGGGACGTGTGGGAGAGAGGTTCCAAAAGAACCCACAAGTGTGGCTCAGCAGTTGAGCATCGACCTATGAACCAGGGGTCATGGTTTGATTCCTGGTCGGGGCCTATGCCCGGGTTGTGGGCTTGATCTCCAGTAGGGGGCACGCAGGAGGCAGGCAGTCAGTGATTCTCTCTCATCATTAAAGTTTCTATCTCTGTCTTCCTCTCACTTCCTCTCTGAAATCAATAAAAATATACTTAAAAAAAAAAACCCCACAGTATGTCCATGAAAGATCAGGCTTTGTACACTGGCCAAGTCCAGAGAGCACTTGGCAGTTTCAGACAAGCCTGTGACACTTTCAGACAAGTCAGAACTTTTCAATGTGCCCTAATTCCACTCCCTCCTATTTTCAAGCTCCGGAGGGCTCAGAAACTGGAGTCCGCTAATCACATGGAGGAAGAATTAGGGATTTAAAAAAAAACCCAGACAGTGATGGTCACTTTTTTAGGGGAAGTTAGGGGGAGGTTGTGTAGCCATATCTTTGATTCATGTTAGAACACTTGCATATTGCATGAGACTAGGCATTTTAAAAGTACAGAAGCAAGTCCTGAGTCCTGGGGTAAGGATATTTGGTTGGATACATTGAGAATATTGAATCCTACGATTCTTGTGAATCTTATGGATCAATATAAAGTACCCTTTCCCCCTTGAGAGGAGAATGGCTTCCCAATGTCTGAATATCATGGAAAAACTTTACCTGAGGTTAATTTTTCACAAAAAATTACTTTCTTCCTCTAAATCTGTTCTTGAATCCCTTTATTGCTTCTGAACCAAAAACTGGGGTTCAAATATTATGAGGGAATTATTGGCTCAGCAGAAAAGTAATGACGTGGGTAGAGAAGTATTGTCCCTGCTACATAATAAGATTAATTATTAAAAGATCATCAGATCTGGCTGACAAGAGCCAGGATAATATATCTGAGACTAGATTTTGGCAGTATTGGACCCCAGGTAATGCAGAATATAGAAAAGGTTAAGATCTATTGAAATGGGGGTACTCTCCCATGATTCAGGACTCAAAGGAAAGAAAATTGGAGCCTATCTCTAATTACTGACATTACTTTTTGAAGTTTGGAAACTTAGAATAAAGTTTAGCTTAGAATAAATAGGATAGTGTTGTGTAACTGCCTCAATAAAGTATTGATAAAGTGGTCAGAAATCTCAGAAAATAGAAATATTAAAATCAATGAGCAATGTTAGAGAACACACAGTTGATTATGTGCTTTGGTAGATCCTACATGATACAGAGCAACACAATACATCAGTGAAAGGGACACATGCATTGTTGAGAAGCTAGTAGTGGACTGCTATGCATCTGGGCCTCCTGCTGTCAATGGTGATGATAGGAATACCAGATAGTAGAGCTAAGGTGAAGGCACTTAAGAGTAAGAACAAAGGTGAGTGACAGTATAGGGGAGCATGGACAGAATGACAATCAGATAACCTCATTGATAGAAATTTATACATTTGACTAGTAGTAGATCATAATGATCCTAAGTTTGATAAGGTTATTAAACATCCTGCAATACCCAGGACAGCCCCCCACAGCAAAAAACTGTCCAGCCCAAAATTTCAGTATTTATAAGGTTGGGAAACAATGCTCTGCTCAATCTACTCTTTTTTTTAAAAAAAATAATTTTTAATGATTTCAGAGAGTAATGGAGAGGAAGAGAGACATAGAAACATCAATGATGACAGAGAATCATTGATCAGCTGCCTCCTGCATGCACCCCATTGGGGACTGAGCTCGCAACACAGGCATGTGCTCTGACCGAGAATCGAACCATGACTTTCTGGTATAGGTCAATGCTCAACTGCTGAGTCACTGCAGCCAGCAATTTTTAATACTACAACCAAGTATCAAGGATTTTACCCTCACTTTCAAGCTAATAAATTAGGCCACAACAATTGTTTGGATGATGAGAGAAGACTCTGGGATCAGAGACAAAGGAATTTATTTCTTACATGCCAGCAAACAGAATGAGCATCAACATATCTGCATCAAATATTCTTGCCCTCAAGTTTATAAGATTGACACAATGGTCCTAGGTAAATACTACCTGCACAGTGGGTGTACCTCTCAGCTGAGAAACACAGGTACCCAGTACTTTTAGAACAAACTGCACATGTTATAGCAAGAAGCAAACAACTAACACCTCTTTTGTGATGTGAGCAGTTACACACTACATATAATGTGGTCCTCTTGACTACTTATTAGCCTATGTGACTCAGTATCTGGGAATGAGTAAGCCTTGCAATCTGGTACACTTACAAGAACATGTAGGGTTGCAGAGAGACCATGATGAACTGCCTTTACTCCACTGTTTTTACAATATGAAGTTCAGTCTATTTCATGTAGCATCACAAGACCCTTTGTAACCTGCCTTCTAACTCAAACTCCACTTCTTAATTCAAACTTCAAATATTAGTAAAAATGACTTGAAGTTATGTCATTTTACTTACTTTATGCTTTTTTATTCCCCCTTTTTACTCATTGTTTTTCATTTAGATAACTTCTCCTTATCTTCCAGGGTTCCGTTCAGGAATTCTCTCCTCCAGGAAGCATTTTCTGAACTTTCTGATTGAATTAAACATTTCTCTTCTGACTCTGATAGTAGTCAGAATATTTTCATCATCTGTCCTTGGATTTAAACTCTTGGAGCCAGGAGTCCTGTTTTATGTGTATTCCTGGCATTCAACACAGCTCCTGCCACATGGTGGGCACATACACATGGTGTCTCTTTGTTTTAAAATGTGTTGTTATTATTATTATCACTGCTACTACACTCAACTGAATTTATGGTACCTTCTTACTAAATTAATCCACTCCCCTCCGGTGTTCCCTGATTTTTATATGTTCTTCTTCTACACATACACACACACACACACACACACACACACACACCTATAGGATGAATTTTGAGCATGTCTAGCTGGGACTCATGTCCCCTAATCTTGAGCTACCTTACTATTACTATATTTACAAGGGAGATATGCAGAGAACAAAGCAAACAATTTCACATTCTGGTATACCAGCAGGGCCTGTGCCTCCCTGACCTGAATTAAACCACATGCATCACCTGGCTTTGCTCTCCAAGCCTACACCTGTCTCTTGAGCATTGCATGGCCATAGAGTAAGAAGCTGTGGGATTCTGTTTGATTTTTTTCTTTCATACTAGTATTTCTGCCAGTTTCTCTCTTGTTAGAGTGGAGGCTGCCATCACTAAAGAGTGATGGTGAAACAAATTATGACTGGAGAGTTATTTTATCAAGGCTTTATTTTCTTTCTGCTTTCAAGTTGATGTGTTTATTGCCTACAATTCTTTAAGAATTGCAAAATGGCACATTAATTCCCTGTGCTTATTGCCCCATTAATTAAAAGTGCCATGCAAGCACTGTGGAATTTTTAAATTGCTTTTAGTTTTTAATTTTGAGTTTGACTTAGCAAAAACTAATACAAAAATAGAACTTTATAAGCTCTTAACAAATTAATATATCCCCTGTGGGTACACAATAAATTCAGATGTGCAAAAATGATTATAGAGTCAATTGAGATTGTATTCTTTCTGATTTTGGTTAGTACTGATATAATGAGATTGCCATGTTACTCTTTTCTTAGCAATTTACTTTTCTTAAAAGTAATGGTGGTGAATGATACCATATGGGGTGAGTGTATTCACATTTTAATTCAACCATGAAACAGCTCAGCCAGATGTGCATTGTGTACCTTTCAAATCTACATCCCTCCTCTGCTCTTCAGCCAATGAGAATGACATTTTTAAATGAAATGTGAGCTTACATTCTAGATCCAGATTTTGTCTCTTTTAAAGCTGCAACGTAAGTCATGGCTTTGAAAAACTGGACCAATGTTTTAACAAAAGAAAATTCTAATAAAAATGTATGCCGGTACAATTTTTTCAAAGTACAAAACTTTTACTCTGCTCCCAATAAGGTAAAACTATAGCCACAATTGTCAGGACAAAATTTAGTTGCATTGTTCAGTTGAACAGATATTCAATTTTATAATGAGAAGAATCCTCTCTATATAATATGGAAGATCAATTAGATTAGATAGTTGTCAAAAATTGAAAGACACAAGTTTTATTTTTATAAGTAAATTTAAATATTACTAGAAACTTGGATTAAATATTTGGCTGTTCTTAGTCCAAAACTGAATTAAAATGATACTGGCTGTGCTTGTGAAAGTAGCCAAATTAAACCCTCTACTTAATTCTCATCACTATCATCCATTCATGCAAGTGCCTTCTTCCTACAATATTTATTTGCCATAACGCAATAACAGAAATAATAGTATACCTATTTAAGTATATCTGAAATATCTGCTCAGTATTAATACATCCAAAAATTTCATACTAATAGAACAACCTCTTTTTGTCAGATTCTTGTTAACATACATAATTATTGTGAGGTAAGGAATAACACTTCCCTTTTATTAATCATCAAACAGGTTAAGAGGTTTAAGGCTCTATATAAATAGCAGATAACAGCTAATATATAGCAGATAACAGCTAAAATCAATTGAGTTATTTTATTTTTTGATTTTTTATTATGGCAAACTATATATAACAAATTCACTAATTTAACTATTTTAGGTGTAGAGTTTTGTGGCATTAATTGTATTAACATTGTTAAGCAACCATCACCCATCTCCAGAACTTTTTCAATGGAGAAGTTGCCTATTCTATATTGTCTTTCTTATCTTGATCATTCATTCATTTATTTTTGATGCTACAATATTGAATCAAAATGGGCATTGTCCCTGGGCTCATGGAGCTTCATTTTCCTGGAATTAATTCAGAATAATCATTACACAAATATTGGTTAGCTCCTTATTTGTAAGACAATGTAAGGCATTCTGCGAGACCCTGGACATTCAGAGTTTCGTAGATAGATATTAATCACAGAAATAATATAAATAATTGTGAACTTTACACAGGGATAAGTATTATGAAGCAAGAAAAGATACACTGGAGCAAAAAGACTTTAAAATAAAGGCATTTGATTTAGCAGGAAGGTGGGTGTAGCTTCTCTTTTGAAGTAATTGTAGAGCTGAGGGCTGAAGGAAAAGCATGAGAGGCAAGAGGGTGTGGGTAGAAAGGAGCTACATGTGTAAAGGTAAAAGGAAGGAGGGCAGAACAGTGTAAGGACCTGAGAGAAAGCCATTGTTTTTAGAGTTCAGAGAAGGAGCTTTCTGTGATATGAGCAGTTGGGGGTTAAACAACAAGGTATATTGAGAACCATGTTAAAGAGTTAGTCCTTAAAAGGCCAGGGGAAACCCTTGAAGTATTTTGATCATGGGAGTATTTGCAATTCGGAAAAAAGTTATACCTGCTACTTGTGCAGAACAGATTGCATGGAAGGTAGTCCAAGGGAGTGTTGGAAGACTTGTTAGCAGGCTCTTGTAGCTCAGGTGAGAGTAATGATGGCTTGGATTTTGGTAGAGGTAGAAAAAATGGAAAGAAATAGAATGGAAAGAATCAATTCCTAGGAAGAAACGATATGTTCAGTGAATGTGCTCTTACTGTCCATTTGAGGTTCTTTGGAGCAGGAAGTAAAAAAAAAAAATCATCCTGCCCAATACCTCAGTTGTTTAGAGCATTGTTCAGATACCCAGGATTGCAGGTTCAATCCCCTTCAGGGCACATGTGGGAATCAACTAGTGAATGTGTGGATGGGTGGATAGATAAATCAATGTTTCTCCCTCCCTTTCTCCTTTCCTCTCTTTCTCTCTAAAAGAAAAAAAAATCAATAAAAATTTTTAAAAAAACTTTATAATATTCAGTATAATTATACTTAGGATTTTAATAGCTTTCTCTGGTTATAAAAATATAGACTTGTGAAGATCATGAAAACTTGTTATACTTCATCAAAATAGGAAAATATAATTTATACTAACGATTCTTGTGGTCATCTAGATAAAGTGTTTTGGATTAATTTTGGATTAATTCGCACTTCCTACAATCAGCCAGGTAAAACACACTGGTGTTTTCATATCTTCTCCTGTAACTTGGTTTTGGATTTTCCTCATGATCCACTTGGATTGTTTCTGGTAGCTTTTGTGATAGCTTGTTTAACCAAATAGAAGTTAATTTCTTAAAAATCATGTAACTAGAACTCTAGAGGTAACATGATGACTGATTTTGTTGATTTTATGTGCCTCCGTATAAATACCCCAAACAGATCAATGTCTCAAGGAGGCCTAATCCAAGGTTTCTATTATTCTCTTGGCTTTTTCACATAAGGACACAATATAGCTGCCATTACGTCTCTGTTGCTGGCAGAAGGCAAAAGAGGTGTAAGAAACAAAAGAGTGGTCCAACTGGCATGGCTCAGTGGTTGAGCATTGACCTATGAACCAGGAGGTCCTGGTTTGATTCCAGCACAGGGCACATACCCAAGGTGTGCAGGAGGCAGCCTGTCAATGTTTTTCTCCCATCTATGAGGTTTCTATTTCTCCCTCTCCATTCCTCTCTGAAATCAATTTAAAAAAAAATATATATATATATTTTTTTATAAATATATATTAAATATATAAATATATATATATATATATATATATATATATATATATATATATATATAAATAAAAGAAACAAAAGAGAGGCAGCTATATGGGGAGAGTCAAGGATTTTCCAGATATCCAGAAAACTCTTCTTATTTCTCACTGGCCAGAATTGTTACATGATTTATCCTATGTCAAAAGAAGTCTTAGAAGATGTTCTTTTGTTTCTTTTAAAAAATATTTACTGTTGAAAATATTACATATGTTCCCTCTTTCCCCCCATTGATCTCTTGTAGCCCACCCCTGTCCTAGGCCTTCAGCACCGTATTGTTTGTGTCACTGGGCTATGCATATATGCATACAAGTGCTTTGGTTGCTCTCTTCCCACCCACCCACCCTACGCCATCTTCCCTCTGCAATCTGACAGTTTGTTCCATGCTTCTATGTCTTTAGATCTTTTTGTCCATCACTTTATTTTGTTCATTAGATTCCACATATGAGTGTGGTCATGTGATACTTATCTTTCTCTGACTTGCTTATTTTGCTCAGCATAATACTCTTTTTTTAACTCACCATCCTTTATAGTTAAGGAAAGCTACAGAAAGGGAGATTGAAAATGGGTGCTGAAACAGGCAAACTACAGTAGTTACCACAATTTCATAAATAGTAAGTTTTTCTGATTACTTGTCCTTTTAACTTTTCTTTCCACCTACATTTCCCAATACAATGCCAAGTTTTACCAATTTAATCTTTGTAAAGCATCACTGGTCATATAATTCACCATTTACCACAGGACAAAGATAATACTTCTTAACCTTTTATTCAAGAACCTTACAGGTTAGACCAAAACTACTTATTAAAATTTATCTCCAACTATTCTCTTATTTAAGTGCTCTACTGTAAGCAATCTCTGGCTGTGCTGTGTTTTCCTAATTCCATTCTCTTTTCCATGAGCTGTACTTCACACAGAATTCCCTTTCTCTCCTTTTATACACTCATCTTATATACAATTTTTATTTTAAGTTCTGTTAGGCCTTTTACTCCTCCCCCATCAATAATTCTACCTGCCTTTTAATTTTTATATGTGTTTACTTATTTTCCTTGTATTTCCATCTTGGTTTTATTAATTATTTTATCATGTACCAATTAGATTGCAGTTTTATGAAGGCAGGGCCTATGCCTTTTGCCTTTTTTGTGACCTTATTTTCATATTATGATATGATATGATATGATGATATGATATGATATAGCAGGAGCAGGACACATATTTGTGGGCGGATAGACCATGTTGGAACAATTTCAGAAAGGAAATTTATTCTTATTTCTGAATCGTTCCAGAAGTGCATTGGCGTTTACCCCTGCTGTTAAGAAATTTCTCTTTAGATTTAACCAATTTTCTTTGTATGTGCCCCCAAATCAAGATGAACAGATACATTAAATTTGGCTATTTTAAAATTAATTTACAACTATAAATGTTTATTTTTTCAAGACCTGATCGATTGTGTACAAGATCAGCATTTATATTTATATTGGATTTTCTTCCTCATATAGTCTTATTTCCTTAATCATTTGCACATTTAATAACAAAATTGACTGTTATTACATATAAAAGCTTCATAAAACAGAATTCACCTCATGACCCTTTCTTATTGTGATTTAATGGTTTGTACAGTATAAATGAATATAATTATGTTGGAACATAACAGAGACAAACAAATCATATGATCTCATAATGTATATAGTGATTTGGGACCTGAGAATACATTTCAAGTTTATTTATATTTTGGGGGATACCTCCCAAAGACTCTATTATGTTAAATTGACAAACATTTCAATGAAAATGTTTATAGTGTTTCAGCATAACATTTACTACTAGAGATTTTTGGACTAGACAAATTTAATTAGGCTAGCCAAGCGGCAAGCCAATTAAGGGAGGAAAAAGAACTCCTTGCCATTCATTTTCCACTTGCCAGCTTCATTTTAAATACAGTAACTACTTTCTGGATCAATCACAGGTGTCTGGAAATAAGTGAAAAGAGACTATTTTTGTAACACTACACATGATGAAGTGCATTATGGACTAGCACAGTAGGAATGATATCAAATATATCTATTTTGTAAAAGGAGTTATCTTGAAACAACAATTTCTGAAATAATTTCCTTAATAGTGATGTGTCAGTCTCTAATCAGCAAACAAAACTTTCAACCTTATTTTGAAAATGTATCATTTTCAATCCAAATGTTTGTAACAAATACAACCTAAATATTTTTGTTTTTTATATTTTATTAGGATTAGTAATTAGTTTCACTGTGTATCAATTTCTGTGGCTCAAACAAAACTTGTAGGATATGGTAAAAAGCTCATGAAATTCAGAATAAGATACTTAGGAATAAATCTCGTAGGCTAATTTATCTCTCTGAATCTTGGTTTACAATCACAGTGTAGCGTTCAACATTAAATACAAAAATACCTATTTATAAATATAATAGCACAGGTAATAATTGATGCTTACTAAGTGTTAGAATCCTTTCCCCCTTAGCAACTCATATTTCCAATCCATTAAGTAATTTTCTAATTGTCACCTCAGTAACCTGCATGGCCCAGTTTTAGCATCATTAAGCAAATACAAACAAACAAACAAACAAACAACCCTAGTACATATAAAAGGTAATTGCAACATGATACCAATTTAAATATATCTGAAATAACTCTAAATTTAATCAAGGTCATGTATTACAAAATACTTCCAAATGTTATTCTTTTTTATCTCCTTATTTGCTCACAACCTAAGGTTCTGAAAAGCCTCCTGTTTTCAGAATTGTTTACCCTTTTTCTAAAAGAATTATCTGAATCTCTGCTATGAAGATTCGTGTCTTCATTTTCCTCCTGTGTCTTCAGTTTTGTTTCTCTCCACTCATTCTTTTAAGTCCTTATGTGAAATTTGGGAGAATTAGCTGGTAAAAGTACATTTTCTTGCAGGATAGAGGAAAGTTAAGGGAAGAAAGAACAAAGAGAGAATAGAACATTTGCATTTTAACACATCATTTTTCACCCTTGTCACAAGTGAATAGACTACATATTTTTTATTGTTTTAGGCAACAAAGTTTGGTCTTGAGTTATCAACTTTGCCTTGAACCTCAAAATAGATTTTTCTTATAATTTAAATCAGAATACAAAACTAAAGATGACTCTTATTGCCCAGAAATTAAAGCAATTGTTAAATTTTTTTAAATTACTACTTCATTGAGAAATCAAGGATACTCTTCTAAATGTGTATTCATTCCCCATTTTCTTTTCAAAATTGTTATTCAAAATTGTGTACTGTCCAGATTTAGTCTATTCATAAAAATTATTAAAAAATTCCCTATTTTATATTTATATGACATTTTGAAGTAGCGATTCAACAATGAAGAAGCATTTACTCCAGGTAGGTATATGTTAGGGACTGAGTCATTTCTTGGAGATTCAAAATCAATTAAGATAGAAGTTTTATCCTTAATGAAAGTGATAATAATTTCATGTTGTCCAAGGTACTGATCGAGGATTAACTCTATGAGAAGTTACAATTCCTAGATGAGTCATGATGCTGCATACTAAATTCTATTGGCTACATTCTTATGAGAAACACAAAATTAGAGGGTTTAAAAAAATGCCCCACTCTCCCCCCAAAACATACAACTACATTTTGTTGTATTTCTGAGGAGAATTAAGATGTTAGGAAGGGACATAGTTGTCAGGGAGAAACAGTGTTTGAGAAGGATCTTCTAAAGGGCAAGAATAATCTAAGCCGGGTATCTGGAAAAAGAAAAAAGACATGGTTAGTTGCTTTTAGGAGGTAGGAGCCAAAGCACTGTTTTCTTGAGGGACAAACATATACTTTTCTTGTTCAGACATGGCTCTACATGAATTAGAATTTCTTTTAGAGAAAAAGGGAGTTTAGAAAGGGGGAAATAATTAATAGGAGATTTAAATATAAAAATATTAGTAGTTAATTTTAAGAGCTCATCATTCATTACTTTACCTAATAATCATGCCAGACATTCTGTCAGAGTCTAAGAATCTATATATATAAAAGCCCAGCAACTGGAATGGCAGAACGACCAGAACGACCAATGGCTATGACATGCACTGTGGCAGCCAACCAGCCTGATCTGGGAACCGATCAGGCCCCCTCAGCCCCCCAGCCAGCCTGGCCCCTGGTTGGCCCCCAACACTCCGATCAGGGGCAGGGCCAGCTGGCCAACTGCCCTCGGCCCCTCCCCCCACCCACCTGTGCATGAATTCTTGCACCGACCTCTAGTATGACAATAAAAAGATAGAGCTCTCTCTCTCTCTCTCTGATCTATAAGAACTTGCAGTCTAGACATAAAGAAATTATGTGCTTTTGTGATTTCTCTAAGTGTTTAAATGTCCACAAAATTTTCTATGATAGGCAAGCACTTGTGAAATATTCAGTGAGTAAACCTGTGTGTCACTCAATAATTGTTTGCTGAACAAAAGACAGTCCCTGATCTTAAGAAACAAACAAAAAAACTCATAGGAACTCCCATCTAATGAACCTTTTCTATGGGCCAAGCAGTGCTACATGCCTCATGTTGATTTTTTTTCCAATTGAATCTTTGTTATAATTCTATGAAATAAGTGCTCTTACTCTAGATGAAGAAACCAGTTTTAAGAAGTTAAGTAAGTTGGCCCTGAGATCCTATAACGACTAAGTGGCAGATGTAAAATTTGAAAGGAATAGTCAGATTCCAGGATGCTCTCAACTACTACACTGGATTCTACTGCCTGTCTGATATGGTTGGCAGGTTCCCAGGATCTGAATATCTTAATGAAAGTTTTCTTACAATGATTTATGCCAGACTAAGTCACCAGTTATCAAATGGAATAGAGAAAGTCCTACTTACTGAGTTGGCATTTTTGTCTCAATCAAAAATCATATACCTGCCTGTCATATTTCCTGTGATAAGTTACATTTCAGGAATAAGACAAATTCTCAATGAAAAACTAAGTTTAGTTGTTTGGTTTTTTGAAAATCACTTATCATCAATTCTTTTTCAATAATTAGGTGAACAAATTCTACCCAGTATCCTGTCTATTAAATTGATATAATATTTGGAGCATCTTTTGTCAGGTACAATTTTAGATATTAAAAATGCCACAGTAAAAAGAATATCCCTGTTCTTATGGAACTCTATTCTGGGCAGACAATAAATGGAAATCCAAAATTTTCTGTGTGTAAAAAAAGTCCAAAATATAAATCTTGTCTTTGGTATAGAGTTACAAAGTAATCATAGTTCTTCTTTAACACCAAAATCTCAGTGGATATATGACAATCATGCAGATCACAATATGCATGGAAAATACACTCAGTGGAAATATCCCCATATTTGTACTTATGTAAGTATTTCTAGTCCCAAAGAACTAAAACACAGATTAGAAAATAAAACATTTAAATATGGGGATAATGAGATAGAAAAAAATGTTTATGGTAAAGCTTCATTAGAAAATAAAAGCTTATCTTTGTCCTATTGAAAGATATAATAGATAAAATGGAGGCATTTTTAGAGAATATTTTTGTTTATTTTGAAAATATGTCTATAAGAAGCAATTCAAACAATAACAAAACAAAACAAAATTAAAAGCAAGTCATCTTTCCACAACTGGCCCAAGTCTCCCAGAGGCAATTCTTACAATGGTTTGAGTACATATTATTCTAGAAATGTTTGACAGAAATGCAAACAAATAAATATACACATATGTGATTTGAACACATTCAGATGAACACTTAGACAATATTTTATACCTTGAGTTATTTATTCATATAACTTGGAGATAGTTTCATTTCTGCACTTAGAAATGTACTTCTTTCTTTTTGTTTTGCTTTGTTATAATTTTATTTTGTTTGAGCAGGTAACAGGGCCAATGTCACAAAATTTAAAAGTCACAAAAATTATAAGGCTTACAGTTGCCTACCTCCAGCCGTCCAGTCCTATTCATTAGTAACAAACATATGTCCAATTACTTGGATATCTTTCCATAGACTTCCATATTTCAATCTTACCTAATAATAGACAAACATGTAAATTGACCGTACCTCCGCCACGCCACCAGCCAATCAGGAGTGATATGCAAATTAACCCAACAAAGATGGCGGTTAATTTGCATACACATGCGCGAGTGACAGGGTTGGGCAGGATGCTTGCCTCATCGCCATGGTGATGATGCAGGCATTCTGTCCCATCCCCAGGTCTCTCAGGGCCTCTCGGCAGTGTGGGAAGGCAGGGCTGGAGTGGAAAGAGGCAGCTCCCAGAGTGGAAAGAGGTGGCTCTGGGGTCTGAGCAGAAAGGGGCTGGGCTGGAGTGGAAAGGCAGTACAGGCAGCCAGGGAAAGGAAAGCCCATTCTAGCATGAATCTTCATGCATTGGGCTTCTAGTTTAGTTATAAACACATATAATATCTTCTTCCCCCACACACTGAAGGTTATTTAATAAACAAGCTGATTTTCACTTTAAAAATAAAACAAATTAGTGTTTCTGGCAGAAGTGGAATCACTGGGTTGTCAGGCAGTTCCATTGTTAATATTTTGAGGAAACTTCATACTCTTTTCCAAGTGGCTGCACCAATCTGCATCCCTACCAACAATGCACAAGGCTTCCCTTTTCTCCACATCCTGGCCAACACTTGTTGACTTATTGATGATAACCATTCTGTTAGGTGTGAGGTGATATCTCATTGTGGTTTTAATTTGCATTTCTCTGATAATCAGTGATTTTGAGCATCTTTTCAAATATCTATTGGCCATCTCTGTGTCCTCTGTGGAGAAGTGTCTTTTCAGGTCCTTTGCCCATTTTTTAAAAATATATATTTTATTGATTTTTTTACAGAGAGGAAGGGAGAGAGATAGAGTGTTAGAAACATCGATGTGAGAGAAACATCGATCAGCTGCCTCCTGCACACCCCCTACTGGGGATGTGCCTACAACTAAGTTACATGCCCTTGACTGGAATTGAACCTGGGACCCTTCAATCTGCAGGCCGACACTCTATCCACTGAGCCAAACCAGCTAGGGCCCTTTGCCCATTTTTAATTGTATTGTTTTCTTGGTGTTGAGTTGTGTAAGTTCTTTATAAACCTTGGAAATTAATCCCTTGTCAGTTGCATCATTGGCAAATAAGTTCTTCCATTCAGTGGGTTGTCTTCTAGTTTTGTTGATGTCCTTTGTTGTGCAAAAGCTTTTTAGTTTGATACGGTCCCATTTGTTTATTTTCTCCTTTGTTTCCATTGCCCTAGGACATGTATCAGAAAATACTGCTGCAAGAAATGTCTGAGATTTTACTGCCTATGTTTTGTTCTAGGGTTTTTATGATATCATGACATATCTAAGTATTTAATCCATTTTGAGTTTAATCTTCTGTATGGTGTAAGAAGGTGGTTTGGTTTCATATTTTTGCATGTATCTGTCCAATTTTCCCAACACCATGTATTGAATAGACTACCTTTATCCCACTATATGTTCTTGCCTATTTTGTAAAATGTTAAATGTCCATACAAGTATGGGTTTATTTCTGGGCTCTCTATTATGTCACATTCTATAACATATGATCTGCATACTGTACTGTGTGCTCACCACCCAAAGTAAAATCTCTTTCTGCTATCATCTGTTCCCCCTTTACCCTCCTCCACCTTCCCCACCCCTCTTTCCCTCTGGCAATCACTATACTGTTGTTTGTGTTTATGTTCTGTTTTTGCTTTTCTTCTTCTTAATCCCTTCACCTTTTCACCCAGCCCCCAAACCTAGCTCCCCTTTTATTTACTCATGTCAGCCCAATTAACTAATGTCACACCAATAAATTCAATAAAAAAAATAAAAAAATAAAAAATATAAATATAAATATTTATATTTATATAAATATAAATATAAATATAATTTATATAAATATAAATATATTTATAAATATATTTAATATAAATATATAAAATATATTTATAAATATAAATATATTTATAAATATATTTAATATAAATATATAAAATATATTTATATAAATATAAATATAAATATAATTTATATAAATATAAATATATTTATAAATATAAATATAAATATATAAAATATATTTATAAATATAAATATATTTATAAATATATTTAATATAAATATATAAAATATATTTATATAAATATAAATATAATAAAAAAAATAAAACAAGTTATTTTGGAGGTGATTCCATTTTCGCATGTATAGAACTGCTTAATATTTTTATGGTACAGTAGTACCATAACCAATTTATTCAGTTTTCTTTGAGAGAAAATTTTATTTCCCATATTTTATTACTATACACAAGGCTACAGTGCATACTTTAAAATGTATAACAGAAAATATGTTAGGATTTACTCCTAGAAATTGAATTGCTGGAACAAAGGCTTACGCAAATTCAGTTTTTATAGGTGATATCAAATTGCTCTCCACAGTTGCTGTACAAGTTTGTATCTCTACCAGCAAAGTATAATGATGCTTCTTCCTCCACAACCTTTATATCATAATCTACAAAAATTTGCTTTCTTTCCAACCTAATTGATTTTTAAAAAATGTTTCCTCATTGTGGCTTTAATTTGTATTTTTTTAGTGACTGAGATTGAATATCTTTTCACATATCTTTTCAAGTAGGCCAACTGGTTTTCCACTTCTGTGAACTCCCTTCTTATACTTTTCCCATGTTTCATTAGGCTGTTAGTCTTTTTTTCTTATTGATTTGGTGGAAATATTATATACTGAGGTAATTTACTGAGTCTCCACGGACACTATACTAATATATACATATTTTTCCAAGAGTGTCATGTGTTTTTTGACTTTGCTTACTGTAATTTTTGCAGTCACATAATTTTTTTATACTCTAAATTTTCTAACCTTTATGGCTTCTGCTTGGGGTTTGGGTTATTTAATAATTTGAAATTTAGCTTGTAATAAAGTATGATATAGGAATCCATTTCTCCCCAGATAGTCATAGTACAATCACTATTTGCAGAATAATTAATTTTAATAGAAATCTGAAGTGCTAACTTTGTCATATTCTAAATTTCCTGATGTATTTTGTGCTATCTCTGGATTTCTGTTTTATTCTTTTGAAATATCAGTTCTTGCGTGAGTTAATACCACATTGAATCATTCTGGCTGAATAATATTTAATATCTGGGAAAGCTAGACCCCCTTATTGCCTTTTCAGGTTTTCTTGGCTCTTCTTATATGTATATTTTCCAGAACTACTTTTTTATTTTTTATTTTCCTATTACCATTAATCCCCTCCTTGACCTTTAAATGGATTCATGTAGTTAAAAAATCATAGTTAAAAAATCATGAATAGATATAGACATTAATGCAGACATAATATATACTGACAGTTTGGTGTATTGTGTTTATTTATTGATTAACTTGGAAGCATTGACAGTTTTCTGATTTTAACGGTTTCTGTCCAAGAATAAAGTATGCTTTTCATTTTTAAATTTGCATTTATGTTCAAGAAATGCTTTAAAAGTTTTTGTAACAGGTATTTTTAAATAAAACAAAATTCGTATTTATTCTGAGATATTTCATTTTTTTCATGTCTTTTTAGACAGTTTTTTAGTCATATAAGTGTAGTAATAATAATAATATTGACTCCCTTGACTTATCAAATAAATCCAACAATAACATTGTAAGTAATAGTAATCTTTATCATGTCCTGTTTTTTGTTATACATACATATATTTCCTTTTCTGGCTTAAGAATGTCAACAGAGACTTTAGAAAATGTCTTATATGTTAGTTCAGGTCTGGGTATTATTAATTTTTGCTTTAGTTGCATTATACTCAAAGGATATTGTTTGTATTACTTTTATTTTGAAATTTATGAAAAGTTTCATGGGGCTTAATATATAGCCATTTTTTACAAATGTTCTTGGGTAGCTGAAAAGAAGGTATAATCCTTGTCTTCAAATTTAATTTATTTAATATGCTGTTTAGGCCTTTATATAATTGCTTAATTTTTTTCATATAATCTGTCACATACTGAAAAAGATACTACATTTTCATTATTTCTTCTTTTATTTACTAATGTACTTCTGTAAGAATATTGATGCTATGTTATTTGGTTCATAGATATTTTTAATATATTTTTATTTATTTCAGAGAGGAAGGGAGAGGGAGAAATAGAATGATAGAAAAAGAATCATTGACCAGCTGCCTCCTGCGCTCTTCACACTGGGATCCAGCCTGCAACCAGGGCATATGTGCCCTGACTGGGAATCGAACTGTGACCTCCTGGTTTATAGGTTGCTGCTCAACCACTGAGCCACAGAAGCCGGACTGGTGCATAGATATTTTTAAATTCTAGGATGCCCTATTTGTGGTACTTTTAAGCAATAGAAACTGCCTTTTCTTGGTCTCTTTTAAACGCTCCTTTTCTTTAAATTCAATTTTCCCCCCCAAAAGAATGATGAAATCACATGCCTTGTTTTTTGTAATTACCTCTGCTGTGTTTTTATTTTTATCATTTTTGCATCTATGTTTATAAGTACTTTGTGATAACTCAGAATCTTTTATTTAGGGATGCGTTTTTTTCTATTTGTACTTATGTAAGTATTTCTAGTCCCAGATACATATTTTATGTAATACTTTATGAGTCTATTGCTTCTTTTTTAGTCATTCATTCTAAGGAATATATTTTTGTTTGTGGGCTCTTTTATATTTCTCCAAATATTTTGTTCTAATGATTACTTTTATAATATACCTTTATATAATGGCAACTCAAAGGGTAGTCTGTTAACTAGAGATTGTCTGCAAACTGTTGGCTAATGATCCATACTGAGATACGAACAGAAATTGTGAGCATGTTTTTAGAACCTTTATAGGACTTGATGTTGATCCTACATCCAAGCATGTGATCATTTTACAAGCATTGGTGAACAGGACGGTACAGACAGTTTGGTTGTTGTTGTGTCCATATAATGAATCACAGGTAGCAAGACATGGTCTGCTGGATTCCCTGAGACCATGATATAATGTACAATGTCTTAAGGTTAATTTGTCACCAAGAACAGGTATATAAATAAATGACAGAAGAGCAAGAGCAATACAGAAAGTGGAAATACTGCAGATCAGGTCTATGTTTGTATTATCTATTCTGAGCTTAAGGAGATGTTTTCTGCAGCTGACATATCACTGATATATAGGATTTCATTAGGCAGAGGAGTACAAGTGCTTTTAGCCAAATGAAACACTATCCAAAAAGACTCATTTTATGAAAGAAGCATAATGTGTTGAAGGGACATGCTTTAGAGTGACTAGCATGGTGAGAGAAAGTGGCAACATGACATTATTATTTTTGGGAAAGAAAAATTTTAATCCTCAGAAAGCCAATTTGCCAAATGACCAATTTGTCAAAAAGTAATTTACTGAACATCAATATTTACCCAATAATCAAGTCACTATTTTTCAAAATTTCAGCAGAGTTTATGGCCATTTATGTTGTATAATGACTTCTATAAACATTGAGGACATTTTTACATTTTAGTCTTGCTTTTACTTTAATTTATTACTGCTGGTTTGCTGAGGCTGCCAAAGTTTAATGCATTCATTTTGTTTTCTGCATTTCGGGCCTTTGACATTAGAAAATGAAAATATCTTACATATGTCTAATTTTAGCATCTCCATTTTTTAAAAAAATATATTATTGAGTTTTTACAGAGAGGAAGGGAGAGAGATAGAGAATCAGAAACATAGATGAGAGAGAAACATCAATCAGCTGCCTCCTGCACGCCCCCCACTGGGGATGTGCCCGCAACCCAGGTACATGCCCTTGACCGAAATCGAACCCGGGACCCTTCAGTCCGCAGGCTGACGCTCTATCCACTGAGCCAAACTGGTTTCAGCGCATCTCCATATTTTGAATATCAAGGATTTTTCTCTCAAATTGCAAAACTTTTCTCTTTGAATAAATTTCCAACCCAGTCTTTTCTTAAATATATTTGTTTGTATATGTTTTGAATTAGTTGATTAAATGAGTAGTTTACATTTATTTTGAAAATGTAATGCATGGTAAGTCTGAAATGAAAATACACTCAGTGGATATACTTCCTCTCAGCTGCACTGAGAACTCATGGCAAATTGATGTTGGAGAAACTAAAATAAATTAAAATACAGCTAAAACTTTGAAAAAAAGTCTTAAAAGACAATCAACTTCATTCCTTTAAGACAAATTCATAACACTCTACATATAATTAATGGAAGCACATTTTAAATTTGGGGAGAGGGGGGTGTGTGTGTGTGTGTGTGTGTGTGTGTGTGTGTGTGTTTGCACACTCATCCACATTAAGTTAATCAATAATGCTTTTCATTTTCACTATTTAAAAGATGCATTTCTCCATTTCACATAAAATTTAAAACAACCATCTCTTGTTTGCATATTGTGATCTGCATGATTGTCATGTATGTGCCAGATGCTCTTTTACCTTTGCTTTATAAATGAGTTCCAAGATTAACTTTGCTTTCCAATTTCACTTAGGTTCATTGGGACACCTTAGTCATTTATTTTTTAAAAGGTTAATGCTCCAATGTTGGCATTCAGATATCCAGAATGACATCAATATACCCCAAAGATAAAACCACTAACCAGTGATCCAGGATACTCTAACAACATCAACAAAAAAGCAATCCCAATTCATAATGTCTTCCCTGTCGTTCCTCTCTCATCCAGTCTCTGTTCTTCCGTGTTTGCTTTTGGTGAATCCACTGCCTGAACTCTTGCTGATGGCAAGAACCATTACTGATTAGAAATTAGAAATCAGGCTCTCTTCTAAAACAGGAAATGGTTCCTATGATCATGAGTTACTATGGTCTTTACATCCCATCCAGTCACTTTTCCCCCACTGATTTCTTCTCCAAGTCAGCTCACTGAGGCTTAGTATTTCTTTTTATTCCTCCCGTGCCCCCAAAATTTATTCCTTTGCAGGACTGATGCCTTTAGGCCTCTTGATCTATACCAGGTACAAGCAGGCCTTTTCTTGACTGTTCTTGGAATCTTGTTTCTGTGGCTAACAAAGGAGGTATTCTCGTTGATGGACACTTGTATCCTGCTGTCCTTTGTACCTCCTGTCCTTTTTGGACAGGACTCCTGCTCAGCCCATAATGTTCTACCCCTCTAAACATAAGGCAAACTTATTTACTACTTTTCTGCACTATGAAACTTATCCTCCTACTCACCATCTCCACTTAGAAAAAATAAATGTAAATGCTTTTATGATTGCACAAAGGAAGGTATAGAAGAATATTGTGAGTTGACATTTCATTGTGTATTTCATGTCTTTTTACATGTATACTTTTAGAAAGTATTTTATTAGTTTTAGCCTAAGCTCATAGCATCTTTATTTAAATGTTTAAAACGATAGGCATTTTACAAATATTATATTCTGCCCTTCTGAGTGCTCCCTCGCTGCAAATTTATAACATAATCATTTATTGACAACCTTTACTTGACCAAAACAACTCCTTAATTTTGAGATTTCTCTACCAGATCTTCCTTCCTGTCTAGTTAAGTCCAGATATGGGTGCATGCATATATTACATATAGATTTTTGTCTTTAGTATTTATATTAGATCAATTGATATACTTGATTAAAATAATGTATTGATTAAGAAATTTTTCCCTTTAAGGTCCAGGCTCTCTTTCCCCACTCCCCGTTGTATAAGTGATTTGATAAAGAGCCTCTAGTGTTTTGCCTGCCATTCATTTCACTCCCAGTCAGATGTTCACTTTCAGCATCTATTTGTTTTCTTTTTGTTTACATTTGTTGACTTTGCTGTAACATTTCTGGAGACCATGGTAACAGCTCAGTCATTTTTTAAAATGTTCCAGTAGTTATAAATATTGTTTCTTTAGTTAAATCTCCACAAACTAGGAATTATCGAGTTACTTGCAGTTATTGGATTTATGTTTCTTGCCTACCCAGAACTCATAATTTTGAATCATAGAGCAGGCTGCATCTCTGCATTTTCCTCCTTAACTATATTTTACTTTACAAAACCAATATAAAATATGAAGACATCTATAATCCTAGCATAATATAGTTGAACTAGTGGCCCAGTGCACGAAATTTGTGCACATTAAAAGGGGATTAATTAGAGGAAATATTTTAATGTTGTTATTTGCCCTTTCTCTATAATAGAAGCCTCAGAGATGAAAGAAAATTAGTAAAATGTATATGAAAACCTTCCTCCTGTCAGAGTCTGGGGCACACCATGAGACCCAGAGTCAAGTACCTGCCCACCCACATGCACCTCAAAATCACATGAGACCCAGACCTGGCCGGCCCCCCCACATTGGGCTAGATCCAGACCTGGCCAGTCCCACCCTTGTCAAGCCCTGCCGGGCAGGGGGCGTAACCTCAGGTCCCCTGGCCTGGCACAAGGATGGGGGGCATGTCTTGAGGTTCCCCCAGCCCAGACCAGGGCAGGGGGCATGCCTTGAGATCCCCTGTCAAGCTCCTCTGGGTGGGGGCATGGCCTGAGGTTCCCCCATCAAGCCCCACCGGCAGGGGGGCACATCCTCAGGTCCCCCATCAAGCTCTGCTGGGAGGGGGGCACGGCCTGAGTTCCCCCGACTCAGCATTTGAGGTGCACCTTGAAGTCCCCTGTCAAATCCCGCTGGGTGGGGGGCATGGCCTGAGGTCCCCTGTCAAGCCCAGCCAGGCAGGAGGGCACAGCCTCAGGTCCACTGTCCCAGTTCTGAGGTGGGGGGCATGGCCTGAGGTCCCCTGGCCTGGTGCTGGTGTGGGGGGTGTGGCCTGAAGTCCCCTGTCAAGCCCCACCTCGTGGGGGGTGCGGCCTCAGGTCCCCTGGCCTGGCACTGGGGCAGGGGGCACAGCCTGAGGTCCCTTGTCAAGCCCCATGTGGGTGGGAGAGGGTGTAGCCTCAGGTCCCTGCTGCTCATTAAGGCTCCTTATGGGAACTTGGCCTCAGCTGTGGGTGAAGCCATCTTTGTGATGGAGTGATGGTTAATTAGCATATTCCCTCTTTATTAGATAGGATTCCCTTTTAATATAGAAAAATGTGGATTTATAATTTAGTTTTATATTTGTTTTTATTTCTTTCTTATAATGATTATTTTCCTCAAGGGATCTGCTGGTATCAAAGCCCTAAATAAAATTCTTTTACTCACATTTCAAATTGCCTATAAATTTGTAATGCCTTATGTTCTATTTTAGAGTCTCTCATTTTTATACAAAACTCTGCACTCATTTCTCACATCGCACTCTGTGCTAAGTTCATGCTTCCCTTGGTCATGTGTATATTTGTGGGTTTTTTAAATTAGAATTTACTAGACAGGATAAGCTGCAAAGCCAACATATATATTTTTAGATATTGATACATTCAATATAAAAGTCTTACCTTTTGTGTTAGTCATTTATCAAATTTGGTTGCATTTGATTGTTAAATTTCTCTATATAAATTCTTATTAAATTTTATTGCACTTCAAGATTACTGTGATAATCCATTTTATTTTCCATATTATTTGAAACTATATTAAAACAGTAAGTTCATGTAGTGATTATATAGTCTTTTAATATTTTTAGGTATTTCTTTCTTTTAATGTATCTTTATTGTTTAAAGTATTACAGATATTCTCCCTTTTCCCCATTGAACCCCTCCACCCTTCCACCCTGCACCTGTCCCCACCCCCCAGGTCTTCACCACACTATTGCCTGGGTCCATGAGTTCTGCATATATGCATATACATACATGCGAATGTCCAGTTGTTACAGCACCATTTGTTGAAAAAGGCTGTCCTTTTACCATTGGATTGCCATGTTTCTTTGTTAAAGATTTTTTGACTATTTTTGCAGATCTTTTTAGGGGCTCTGTACACTGTTCCATTGACATATTTGTCTATTCTATCACCAATACCACAGGGTTACTGTGGCATTATAGTAAGGCTTAAAATTAGGCCATGTCCATCCTCTGACTTCCTTCTTCTTCAGTATTGAGTTGGCTATTCTGGATCTTTGTATTTCATATAAATTTCACATCCATTGAGATTTTAATTGCAATGATGAAGATGGAGTTATTAGATGGAGATAATTAGAAGTATTATTTGGGTTAGTTTTAAAACTACTTTTAAAAATATTTGTTATTTTTTATAGTCTTGTAAATTTTCCCTATATGCCTGTAAGTATTTTAAATAGTATTACTGCATATTACACATCAGATAATTAAAATATGTATCCTAATTATGCTGCTAATTGATTCTGCTGTCTCCCATGCATGATAATTTTTTGTTTTTCTTTATATGAGTTTTGTTATTGTGGATCGTGAACTCATAATCATCAGGTTTTAAATATGGGAAAAATATTAGACCTAGACTGAGCATTTAACCCTTCAGAGAGAATTTGTTTTTGAAAGGACAGAGGTACATAGGAATACATAACTAATCTGGATCACATAAAGTTAAATTTTGAACTTTAGTTAGGGGGTTTTCATGTGATTTTTCTGGATCACAAAGGTAACATATATTCAAATTTTAAATCCATATGCTGGAAGGCCTATAGTTCAGAATTCTCAGATAATTTTTTATCATTCAAATTTCAGTCCAAGAGGACTAGATTTTTGTTTTTACTTGGTGGCAGGATAGTTTTATCTACCACTGTCATAGGTCAGGTTCACTAGATTCAGGATGTGAGATGGAGATCCCTATTAATGTGATTTATTGAGAAAGTTCTCTCAGAGCAGTGGAGTGAAGGGAAGTGGATAGTGCAGGTGGATTCATCCTGGAATTTTTTGGTTTAGTAACTTTTCATTACAGGGTAGTTACTCATGGAAACATTCTCACACTTCCTACCCATTTTCATAGTTCCATCCACATGCTTCTATAATTTGCGATATTGTTCATTTCAGGCTCTTGATCAACCATATAAGACATTTACCACTGCCCAAGGATCTGCGTATACCTTTGGCCACTTTTTCTACACAGAGTGGAAAAAGTGAATCACTGTCCAAAACAGCCTTTCGGAAGGATTTCCTCTCACTGTGCTTTTTCAGGGTATTCCTGAATGAAGTAGTCGAGCAGTAGCTCAAACAAAACTGACCATCTTTAAACTAATACTGAGCTTTTTTTTCCCCCTCCCAGCTCATCTCAGAGAAGCCCCCTTATGGCCATGCATGTGAGCTGAGTGAAAGGCATTAGTGAAAGAGTGTTAAGGGATATGGGAGGTCCTGGCCTACTCTTTTTGCAATTTACTTGTGGTCTCTGGATCTGCTTAATCACAGTTCTAAATATCACTTTTTATATCATGATAAATTGTTCCATAGCTTCTCTGCCTCCCTCATTTTGTGACATGGTGGGTATCTGAATCTTGTCCGGGTTGCTATAACAAAAAGATCATGACTCACTGAAAGTTCAGATGCTAGCTAGCATTTTTAAATTCACATATGTACATTTTAAATTAACTTATGTACATTGTTTAGACAATGCTATTGCACACTCAATATACCACAATAGCATATAAACATACTTTTTTTCCCATCATCTTTGTCATATTTTACTGATCAAGAAAGTCACAGGTCTTGCATGCATTCAAGGAGAGGGAATTACACAAAGGGGGGATGAACATCAGGAGTTGGGGATCACGGGGGCCACCTTAGAGTCTTTCTCCGACAGCCCCTGCTATAGAATCCAAAGAACTCATATGCATATATGGATAACCCATGGACATGATAATAGTTGGTGAAGGCCTGAGGTGGGTGGGAGCCTGGTGGAATAGGAGGTTGGGGGAAAATGGGGGACATCTGTAATACACTCAACAATAAAGATAAAATAGAAAAAGACCCAAGACAATGTATCTGTTATGTGGCTGGTATGGAATAAACTTGTTAAATTAAAAAAATATTTTTATTTATTTCTTTTTAGAGAGAAAGGAATGGAGAGGGAGAGAGAGAAACACCTATATGAGAGCTGCCCCCGGCCCTCACCACCACAGATCATAAATACATAAATCTTTAAAATATCAGTGTGTCTGACAAAAGAAGTGGAATGATAATACCCAAGAGAAAAGAAGGATGGAAGAGAGACAGAACAAGGGCATAGATTAATTCATTTTACAGATGTTTGTTGAGTACCCACTCTGTGTCAGGCACTGAGCTAGGCTTGCTATATAAAGAATACTATGCCAGATTTCCCAGGGTGTTAACATTTTATTATTTCAGAAGTGAAACAACACCTTACATTAAATGTGCACACATAAGTGGTCATGTTTCTTTATCCCCCACAATGCTGTTGTTAAATCAATGTATGGTTTTAGTCACATCATCTTTGAATCCAAGAAATATGGCATGAAGCTTTTCAATTAATCCTTTAGTGATAATATGATAAGATGTATATTTTTTAAATTCTTTATTGTTTAAAGTATTACATAAGTCTCCGTTTTCCCCCATTGACCTCTCCCTGGCCATTCGCACCCCCCAGCACATGCTCCCATACCCCTAGTGTCTATGTCCATTGATTATACTTATACTAGAGGCCTGGTGCATGAATTTAGTGCACAGGGGTGTGTGTCCCTCAGCCCAGCCCGCACCCTCTCCAATCTGGGACTCCTCAAGGGATGTCCGACTGCCCTAAATGGAACAATCCAGGACTGTTGGCTCCCAACTGCTTGCCTGCCTGCCTTCCTCATTGCCCCTAACTGCTTCTGCCTGCCAGCCTGATCACCCCCTAACCACTCCCCTGCCAGCCTGATTGATGCCTAACTGCTCCCCTGCCAGCCTGTTTGCCCTTAACTGCCCTCCCCTGCAGGCCTGGTCTCCCCCCAACTGCTCTCCCCTGCAGGCCTGGGTTCCCTCCAACTGCCCTCCCCTCAACTGCTCTCCCCTGCAAGCCTGGGTTCCCTCCAACTGCCCTCCCCTGCAGGCCTGGTCCCTCCCAACTGCCCTCCCCTGCTGGCCTGATCACCCACAACTGCCCTTTCTTGCAGGCCTGGTCCCTCACAACTGCCCTCCCCTGCTGGCCATCTTGTGGCAGCCATCTTGTGTCCACATGGGGGCAGCCATCTTTGACCATATGGGGGCAGCCATCTTGTGTGTTGGCATGATGGTCAATCTGCATATTACTCTTTTGTTAGATAGAATAGAGGCCTGGTGCACGGGTGGGGGCCAGCTGGTTTGCCCTGAAGGGTGTCCTGGATCAGGGTGGGGGTTCCTTTGGGGCATGGAGCAGCCTGGGCAAGGGGCCTGTGGTGGTTTGCAGGCCAGCCACACGCCCCGGTGATCCAAATGGAGGCCCTGGTATCTGGGATTTATTTATCTTCTATAATTGAAACTTTGTATCCTTGAGTGGAGGCCTGGGCCTGCCAGGGTGTGAGGAAATCTTGGCTTCCTCCATTGCTGGGGGCAACTCAAGCCTCCTGCTCTTTCCAGCTCTGTGGCTGCTGCCATTTTTTGTTGGGACTTATTTATCTTCTATAATTGAAACTTTGTAGCCTTGAGTGGAGGCCTGGGCCTGCCAGGGTGTGCCAAAAGCTTGGCTTCCTCCATTGCCGGAGAAACCCAAGCCTCCTGCTTGCTCCATGGCCACAGCCATCTTGGTTGGGTTAATTTGCATACTAGCTCCTGATTAGCTGGTGGGCATGGCTGTGGGTGTAGCAGGGTGATGGTTAATTTGCATATCACTCTTTTATTAGATAGGATGCATGCATGCAAGTCCTTTGGTTACTCTTTTACTGCCACCCTGCCTTGCCTTCTCTCTGAGGATTTGAGGTCTATTCAATGCTTCTCTGTCTCTGCATCTATTTTTTTTTTAATCATTTTATGTTGTTCATTATATTCCACAAATGATAAGATCATGTGATATTTATCTTTCTCCAACTGGCTTATTTCGCTTATCATAATGTTCTCCATGTCCATCCATGTTGTTGGGAATGATAAGAGTCCTTTTTTACAGGAATGTAGTATTCCATTGTATAGATGTACCACAGTTTTTTAATCCACTCATCTGCTGATGGGCACTTAGGCTATTTCCAAACCTTAGCTATTGTAAATTGTGCTGCTATGAACATAGGGGTGCATATATCCTTTCTGATTGTAAACATAACTTTTATATGGCCTGAGAATACAAACTGTATACTCACTTTGTTGAGATTTGCTTTATTGCAGTGGTCTGAAACCAAACCCACAATATCTCTTAAGGTATGCCTGTATATGTAGGGAAGCTCATAATAGAAATTAATATCATTACTCAGTTTTTTTTTATTCTACCCTATCCATTTAGAACCAAAGAAAACTGAGTAATGATATTAATTCCTATTATGAGCTTCCCTACAGGTTCTTTCATTTCTAACTTTGATTCTTTTAATATGTGCTAGGCCTCCACTACATATCCTATATAATAAAATCCTAATATACAAATTGTCCCCTCCACTGGGAGTTCAGCCGCTCATTATGATGTGTGCTGACCACCATGGGGCAGCATGGAACATGGCGGGTGTCCGTGACAAAGTGCTGGCAGCAGGCAGCAGTGGAGGTGCTGCCAGCCCCAATGGACCCTGACGAGAATGGGACCATGGCGGGATGGTGGAGCAGGTGAGCAGATGGTGCCAGTCCAAGGTGGGTGCGAGCGGGGCCCAAGCACCCTGCCGATCATCCCGAAGATGGCAACCAGTGGGGTGGCAGCAGGTGGGGCTGCCGTCTGGCTCCCCGGAGCTGAGGGAGTCAGGAAGGGGCCTGACTCAGGTGGGGGGGGAGGGGGCGGGGTGTGTGCACAGGGACCCAGGGGTCTAGGTGCTGCCCAGGGCCCAAAGGTCAGCTGGGACCTGCCCTTCCACACCAGTTGTTCACACTTTGGTCGCTGGCCAGGCCTAGGGACCACACCCCATGCACGAATTTTGTGCACCCTACCTCTAATATATATATAAAATAGCTATGTACATGAAGTAATTTTAAAAATGCCCAAATTGGATTTTATTTCAATTTTATTCCTCTAAATAAAAATTTCCTAGATACAGAAAAACATAACATGAAAAAAATCTCATTATAGTTTTCTCTGACTTCAAATGTTTTACAATCCACAATCTTTCAAATGTTTGAACAGAGTATGATAATTATTTTAAATTTAAACAAGTATGTTTATATTTGTGAGGGAGATTATTATATTTAATGCATATAAGTCATAGGAAGGCATAGAAAAGCATAATTTAAAACTAGCGGGAAGAACATTTTAAGGGAATAGTTTAGAAAAAACACTAAAAAGTAGAAAGATTTTTGGTTTGAGTTTAAGAAAGTAGAAAACTCTTGTTGGAACTACAGAAAACTATCGAAGTGATACCTGCAAACAATTATGTCTTGGATAGTTCACCTTCCTTTTACAATCTGCATTCTCTGTTATGAAGGACTCTTGCTTTACATGGCTAATAGCTGTTATCTTATGAAATGTGGTTTAGGCTCCTGAGGATGCTTGTGAAATGTGTTATTATAGTTATGAATCATCCTACTTACTGCCAATATCTTTTCATCTTCAGGAGTTATAGGGAAATGACTCAATTAAGCTAGCCTAATTGATGTAGCACATGGGTGAGGATGTATCATTATGAGAAACTATTACTGAATTTTGTCTTTCTCTGTTACCTTTTCTTTTTGGGAGCATACTTATCCAGTATATGGAGGTCTTTCATGCAAATTATTTCTTTTCCCAAGGAGTTGACAGCATTAGCCGTAGGTATTGAGACATTTAAACATTCCCGATTCTGTAAGTAGGCTTACTGGTACAATTAAGAACCATTTTTTTCCATCAAGATTTCCATAGGTTGCATATATCATTCATAATAAACAATTCCTAGGAATCACTAAGCCATACTTTGCTTCCAGATATCTGGTTTGTTTTAAATTATTCTTCATTACTCTAATCTTTCTTCTGATACCTAGGTACTAATTGGATATCAATTAAATCTTTCTTTAACATTTAGGGTTTGACAAAATCATTTACCTGTCACTCAAGAAAATTGCAATATTCTTTTCTTACATACATATTTGTAAATACTTTCTACAATTTTCTAAATTTTATACCATTCATCTCATTCTACTATGTTTCATGTGATGAACAAGCAACATAATTATTACTGGTCTATTAATTGAGAAATTCTATATACATGTAAACCCATTTATATAAAATGGGTGAATCTAGTATTTTCACATTAAGCAATTATTCAAGATAATATTATTATAGCCATTCCAAGATGAAGGCAGAAGTAATTTATTTATTTTTATTTTCATGCAGTCATTTCACAGACATTATCAAACAATTACTGTGTACTTGCACTATAATATGATGTTGCCTCTTTTGGGGAATGGATATTGTTTAATGCATGTTTTTGTTTCTGAAGGATTCCATATTACAATGGACTTGTACATGTTATGTAATCTTTTTTTTTTTTTTTTTTTTTTTTAATCCTCAAAGCTGGGTTTAGGTTTAAGGTGAATTTAGTAATCAGTATGTACAACTGAGCAAGTGTTAGTCTGGTAAAGAGAAGATGGCACTTGTTTACCTCAAAAGAGATAAATAGATAATTTATAATTCGGTTGATGGGTTCAGTGACAGAGAAAACCATAGGGCATTTATGGGAGAACATAGAAAGAGTGGTCAAGACACAGAGGGGACAATGAAGGGAACTTCTAGTAAGAATGCTATTGTATTTTCAGGGGTAATTAAGGCCAAGTGGGAGGAGGAAATGGTGATGGGCTTTGAAGGTAAATGGCTTGTTCAGGAACTGTAGGTAAGCAGGGTGACATGCAGAGTTTGAGGAGAGGGCAGGCTGGCTCCCCAGGAGGCCGAGGGTCACTTCAGGGCAGGTCTCATATGTTAAGCCAAATATCCCTGTTTACGCCTCTGAGGGTGTGCGACTCGTGACAAGGTATTTTCCTTTCTGAGCCTCATTTTCCTTATATGAAAATGAGATTAATAGTGCTGACTAATAATAATATGGTACTTGTGAGAATAAAATGATTTCATATATCTCTCTCATCAGACTGTGCTTAACATAGTAAGTACTGGATAGATGCCAAGTTAAGTATTGAAGATTTTAAAGCCAAAAAAATGTCACCATATATAAAATTGTCTTCCAGAACACATATCTTTTCTATGACATGTTTTCTGTTTCCTTTATTATTGTGGGATTTTCCTGGTTTTCTAAATAAAGGGTTGCAGGAAATTCATTAAAGATTGTTTAATTAAAATTAAAATTTTAGACCACTTAATTAATATCACCCCACTTTTCCCTTTAAGAACAATTTATTATTTTTTTCAGAGTCTATATTTGGACAGCTACCATACATGCGGCTTGATCAGCTCAATGTTCTGCATAACTCTAACAGAAACCAGAGGCTCCCTGGCTGTGCCTGTTTCCTGAAGAGAACCATTTGTGCCAAG
Organism: Corynorhinus townsendii; assembly: GCA_026230045.1. Lineage (NCBI taxonomy): Eukaryota > Metazoa > Chordata > Mammalia > Chiroptera > Vespertilionidae > Corynorhinus > Corynorhinus townsendii. Next base: position 30,500,405 of record JAPDVU010000012.1, read on the forward strand.
TTTCTGTGGCAAAGGTCAGTACTTAATAGATACTGTGGTACACTTAATAATCCTATGAAATCCTGGATGTTAAACCACAACTTGGAATCACAGACCTTTTTTCACATGTGTTCTTTTGCACACAGCTTTAGATGCAGAAACAGATTTCCTAATCATTTTCACTTCTTTCCTTTCAAATATCTCATGTTAAAAAATGTATGTTTTTGAGTTATCTCCATAGTGCCACCATCATTTCTTTCATTTGCACACTCTTGGAAGGTAAAATTAGGAAGTGAGTAATTGCAAATAAATGGTTTTCTGGAATAGCAAATACAACTGTTAGTGCTTTTCAAGATTATGTGGGAATAAAGATAATGCAGTCCTGCTTAGGGAATGCCAAAGTCTTCTCTCCCATTCTGTTTCCTTTCTCTTTCTTTCTCTCTCTATATGAAATCATTCTTGTAGAGATAACTCTGTTATTAATTTCCATTAGTGTGTTGGATGTTTTCCAAATCATTTAATATCTAAAATTATAAATGAATAATTGAAAAGAATATCAATATTAAAACATTCCACTTAATAAAGAAATATTTGGAACTTTCATATAGCATGTTTATCCATAAATTGGGAGTTGTATATTAGATGAATGTGAGATATATATACACACACACTTATAAAATAACTAATTATAAAAGTAGTGTGTGCATTTTCATAAAGACAGTGGGTTGTTTCTCACTCTGCCTGTTCCAATAGCCTGTCATAAGGGTCTTTTTCAGCTTTAAGGAAGAAGGTGACAAAATTCAAGCACCTTCCAGCTGCCAGCTAACCATTTTCCAATTTCCTCTTGTTATGTTCATCATTTTATAATATACCCTTAGAGAAGACTTTCATGTAATAGGATGTTGGGCAGTGGTCTGTATTTGACTTAGAATAATTTCATCTTTCTAATTAAGTTATTTTTAGTCAAGGAAAAAGTTTATATTGTTTCCCTTCCAACATCAGGAACATATACTAGCTCACTAATGTATTACTGAGAACTAGAAAAATAGTAAATATTCTCTAATGGAGGATAGAACTTGATTTAGGAGGGTGAATGTTATGCCTGGCTTTCAGGGAGCTCTCAGGTCAAAGTAGACTGCCAGAGGATTACCACATCTTTTTTTTTTTTTAATAAATTTTTATTGTTCAGATTATTACAGATGTTCCTCTTTTTTCCCCCCATAGCTCCCCTCCACCCAGTTCCCACCCCATCCCATGCCCTTAGCCCCCACACACTGTCCTCATCCATAGGTGTAAGATTTTTGTTCAATCTCTTCCTGCACTCCCCCCACCCCCTTCCCCCTGAGAATTGTCAGTCCACTCCCTTTCTATGCCCCTGATTATATTATATTCACCAGTTTATTCTGTTCATCAGATTTTTTATTCACTTGATTTTTAGATTCACTTGTTGATAGATATGTATTTTTGTCACTTTGTTGTTCATAATTTTTATCTTTACCTTTTCTTCTTCTTCCTCTTCTTAAAGAATACTCTTCAGCATTTCATATAATACTGGTTTGGTGGTGATGAACTCCTTTAGCTTTTTCTTGTCTGTAAAGTTCTTTATCTGACCTTCAATTCTGAATGATAGCTTTGCTGGGTAGAGTAATCTTGGTTGTAGGTTCTTGCTGTTCATCACTTTGAATATTTCTTGCCACTCCCTTCTGACCTGCATAGTTTCTATTGAGAAATCAGCTGACAATCATATGGGTACTCCCTTGTAGGTAACTAACTGTTTTTCTCTTGCTGCTTTTAAGATTCTCTCTTTGTCTTTTGCTCTTGGCATTTTAATTATGCTGTGTCTTGGTGTGATCCTCTTTGGATTCCTCTTGGGGTTCTCTGCGCTTCCTGGACTTGTAAGTCTATTTCTTTCACCAGGTAGGGTAAGTTTTTGGTCATTATTTCTTCAAATAGGTTTCCGGTATCTTGCTCTCTCACTTCTTCTGGCACCCTCATAATTTGGATGTTGGTATGCTTGAAGTTGTCCCAGAGGCTCCTTACACTATCTTCATATTTTTGGATTCTTTTTTCTTTTTGCTCTTCCAGTTGGGTGTTTTTTGCTTCCTCGTATTTCAAATCTTTGACTTGATTCTTGGGATCCTCTAGTCTGCTGTTGGATCTCTATATATTATACTATATTTCAGTCAGTGTATGCTTAATTTCTGACTGGTCCTTTTCCATATTTATGGCATTCTCATTAAGATTCTTGAAGGTCTCACAAAGTTCCTTGGAGGTTTCTAGAAGATTCTTGAGTTACCTTATAACAGTGGTTTTGAACTCTATGTCCAATAGTTTGCTTTCCTCCATTTCTTTCATTTGTGACACATTTCTTTGTCTCTGCATTTCGGTTGCTTTCCTGTGTTGATAGAGTGGCCTTGTGTGGTAGTTGTCCTATAGGGCCCAGTGGCTTACCTTCCCCAATCACCTGAGGTGGACACTCTTGGTGCACCCCTTTGTGGTCTGGGTGCACAGTCCTGTTGTAGTTAAGCCTTGATTGCTGTTGGTATCACTGTCAGGAATTGACCTCTGGGCCAATTGGCTGTGAGGACCAGCTGTGTCTACGATGGAAGAACTGCTGTGCTGGAGACACCCTTATGGGGCAAGACTTGCTTCAGTGGGGCTTTGGTGCTCAATGAGTCTGCTCCTTGAGTGTGTCGCTTATGGATGTGAAGAGTTGTAATCTAGTATGGTCTCACACTGACCACTGGGTACACTGGCTCTTGGATCTCCAAGGAGGTGCAAAGTTAGCCCCTGCCTCAGGCCACTCAGCAGGAGCTACAGAGAGATCTGCAGATTCTTCCTCTTTGTTTGGGGTTTGGAAGTGCCCAGATGAGGCCCAGCTGTGAAGCAAGGCAGGCTGCTGCTGACGGGCCTTGGGCCTTCTTTTGGAAGCTTTGAAGCTCTCTGATCCAGCTGCAGTTTGTTAGGTTTTAGGCTGCAAAAGAACAGGCCATTCATATGCAAAAGCCGCTATGCACAGCTTGGGTGGGGTTGTAAATTGGGTGGGGTGGAGTCTCAGGGAATCACCAGGGCAGAGCAAACAGCAATGGCTGCCATTCAGCCCTGAACTGGAGAGGTCCTCCCCGCCCCACCCACCCCCCCCTACCCCCCTGTCTCTGGGTCCCACGCCCCTATGCAGGAACAATGATCGCTGTGAGCACCTCTGAGAGAAAGACACCCTCGTGTTCTGGCATGATGTCAGACAGTCCAGTTTCTCCCCATATGAGTCTGAGTCCCCAGAGTCTCACCCGGAACTGAAGTTGAGAGCAATCGGGAGCTTGAATCTCCCTCCTGATTGAAAAAACAGCAACAACAGTGCACCCAGTTGCCAGCTTGTTTTGCACACGCTTCTGCACCTCTTACCAGTCTCAATGTGCTTTTTTCTTTCCTTCTGGTTGTAGAACTTCCACTCAATCAGCTTTCCCATGGTTTTGGATGATCATTGTTTTGTCTTTTAATTGTAGTTTTGATGTGTTTGTGAGAGGCAGCAAATACAGGTGTTTACCTATGCCGCCATCTTGGTTCTCCCTAGATTACCACATCTTGTAAGAACAATCAGATTCCGTATCCCTGCCACTCTAAGTCACTGGCTGGGACCAACCCACAGGAAGTGAAACCTTTGTATGTATATGGTAGTATATTCAGAGTATAACAGTTGGGATGCCAATCAGTGACTCTCACTGTAGCAGATTTCCACGTGTTGCATTTTCACAGTTGCTAAACATGCTCCCATCAAATGTGGAAATTATTTTCCTTCTGCATCAATCTGTGCTAGGCCTATGAGCTGTTTTGGCCAGTAGAATGCAATTTAAGTGACTGTGTAACTTCTGCAGCTGAGCCTTGGTTCTGCAGTGTTCTCCTTTACTGCTTGGAATGCTCTCTTTTGGAAATGAGATGCCATATAAGAAATCTGAATACCCCGAGATAACCACGAAGAAGCCCACTTTAGCCACATAAAGAAAAAAATGTCTACATGGAAGAGCACGGTGGCACCAAACATGTGAACTAAGCCTTTTTGGATCTTATCCAGCCCAGAATCCAGTGAATGCAACCAAAAGACTGACCCCAGCCAACACTGCATGGAACAGAAGAACTGCCCAGCCAAGCCCTACTCAAAATCCTGGTCCAAAGAATCATGAGCAAAACCAATTGTTGTGGTTTTAAACCACTAAATTTTAGGTGAGGTTTTTTTTGTTGTTTTTGTTTTTGTTTTGTATAAATGAACTTGCCTTAGCATCCCTGCCATACTCAGTTACCATCTGTGAGCAGTCTGCAGGAGGTATATCCTTTGCACAAATATCATGGTGGACTCAGAGTGAAACAACTGAGTATGTCAATCAGTCACACGCAATCACCTGAAACAGAAGTCAGTGTCTTCTGCACTAATAAAAACTTTATGTTTGTGTTATTGGCTTAGTAACCAAATATAGGTGAAGGCCCACAAGGAGGAGAGGAGTCTGTTACTGGAGGTTAGAGAAAATTCAGTTTTCTTCATTTGTTGGTGAAATGTTTGACAACAGTATACCTATGGTATTCTGGAAGATGGGAATATATCCAATTAGCTCACAATCTAGCTACAGTAGTTTTCAGGCAGAATATTTTAAATGCTAAATGACTCTATTTAAATGCCTGTTTTAAAGTAAGGTGAGAAAAATCAGCAAAATTAGCTGTTTCATTTTTAAGCTGAATTTAGAGATACTATTTCTAACCTAGGACTTGCCAAGTTAGAAAATAAAACTGGTTCCTCTCCCCAGTTCCTCCAGCTGGCTCCACATCCCCAAAGTAAGAAATGGACAGAGCCAAGATCAAATCCAGGTGTACCTGTAAAATGCGGCCTTTGAGTCAATATTAAGTTAAGAGTCTTTCTGGAAGACCCTTTGTTAAAACCTCAGAAAATTTGAAATGGTAGTGCCTTGAACTCACAGCTTGATAAATGGCATCTAAGAATCTTACATGATTTGTCACTTGACACCCTGATTGGCAACCCAACGTATATGGTAGCATGTTTTGAAGACTTTTGTGGATATGGCTTTTTGTCTACTGGAGTACATTATAATTTGATATATAGGAAAAGCACATTTCTTTTTATAGGAACCATACACCTCTGAACTGGAAGGGACAAGAAATTTCAAAATGAAAAGAGGCCTTTGGGCCCCCATACTTCTATAGGAAAGAAGCAAAGAGAGAAAACCACTCAGCTACAGACATGGACAATGTCTTATGAACATAAAGCAGAGGATAGAGCCAAGCTATAAGGGAAAGCACTCCCTGGGAGCAGAGATGGGTTGTAATCAATGTGCATTCCTTGTCCCCAGAGCAATGGCATCTGGTGACATATGCTCAGTGGATTTAAACTTTGCTATGATGAGTGACTGTTGTATGCCTCCTAGTTCCCCCAGCCTCCCATCCTTTTTGAATGAGAGAACCCCTATTGCAGTTATTCTGTTTCTATCTCCCTATTACATGTTGCATGACGTTGGGAGAAGACAACCTTTTTTGTTTTTTATTCACATTTATATGGAAACTGAGATGCTGTACCCAAAGAACTATACTTGAAGAAACTGTTCTCATCTGCACTCAACTTAAATGAAAAAATTCTGATCCTCAAGCCTCGGCCTGGGACTGGGCCTGATGTTATAAAATAAAATTTTGGGGAGAGAGGTCAGTGTATTTTGCCTGAGGGAAGGAACAATGGAGAGAGGCAGAATGTGTGTTGTCAAAATTTGTCACAAAAATGCTTCTCATCCCATGTGCTGGTTCTCAATGTGATTTTTCTTGATCTCATTAATTATGGAGTCTATTTCTCTTCTGCTGGAAACTTGGATGACTCTGGCTTCTATTTGACCAATAGAATATATATATAGTAGAATGTATATATATAAAAAGCTAATATGCAAAATGTCCCCTTGGGAGTTTGACCAGGAGACTTGGGAGTTTGATTACTCGCTAAGATGTGCACTGACCACCAGGGGGTGGCATGGAACGAAGGAAGGTCCCAGCCAGCAGCCGGCAGCCGGGGAAGGAAGGCCCTGGCTGGCAGCTGGAAGGCCCTGATTGGCCCTGATCACCGGCCAGGCCTAGGGACCCTACCTGTGCACAAATTTCATGCACTGGACATTTAGTATAGCATAATTGACTTTATGACACTTTTCAGTCTCGGCCTCAAAAAGTCTGTAGCTTGTGTCTTCATCACCTGGAAGCCAGTGACCCTGTAAGAAGATCCACTGTCCTAAAAGTGCTCTCTGTGAAGAAGTCCAGACTAGCCCAGAATACAGAAAGCAGCCATGTGGAAGAGCCTGGAGGCACCAGCAATGTGAGTGAAGCTTTCTGAGACCTTTTAGTACAGTCCAGACACCAGTTCATTGCAGCTGACTGAATGACCCTTGAGCAGCAGCAGAACTTCAGTGTCCTAAATCCTGACTCATATATTCACGAGCAGGTAAAATGGTGGTTGTTTAAAACCACTATAGAAGAAGTTCATCATTAAAGCAATAGATTTAATGGAATCTGATTTTAATTTAATAAATGTATAATTATTCAATGTTTTGGTGGGAGGAGTTAACTTGAATATCTAATCTGTATTCTAGAACAAGAAGTTCATTCATCTACATTCTAATCAACATTTATGCATTCATTTTCTTATTACTTCAACAAAGGATTTTATTACATAAAGTGTCATAGTAGGGCTTGAGTATATTCTGTATGAGCTTACACTGCATGCAGTGTGTAGTTTGGCCACAGAGAATGTAGCTCTTACCTCTGCTGTGGGCATGTGGAGACGACTTCACAGGGAAGGGAGCAGTGAGTACCTAGCATTTAACACTCAGGCCGCATAGTGTGCTTAAGGAGGCATATGCAATATATTCGTTCATTGAAATGTTTAATGAAAGTCTTGAGTCTTGTATCAATTTCTCCAAATTGACAGAAAAGGTGAGATGGATTTTCATAACCAGGGAAAAGCAGTAGGAACAGTTTGAAAGAATCAACAATAGTAGCAGGAAGTCTTTTAGCATTTGGGAGTACTGGAGTGATGAAGTCACTCATTTGATTTGAAAAATTCACAGAAATGGTGTTACAATAGTATATATAATTTTTAAGAATATATACATAAAATACTTTTTTGTTGATGGGAAGATCATGAACATTCTTAAATATAGTAGTGATAAAACATTAGAAGAATATATGAAGGGGTTATATTGACTTGACAATTGTTAGGATATAAAAGATGAAGAATAGAGGAAAACCAAAGATAATGTCCATATTTTTAGCTCAGGGACTGATATTTAGGAGTGAAAGCAGGTGGCAACAAACTGCTAAGAATTACAAAAAATCTGAATCAGAGCTTTCCAATTATAGCTGTTTATATATTTTATATGTAATTAGCATGGAAATTGTGGCAAAGGATCCTTCTGTGGGTCAGATACTCCTCTAGTCCATAGTGGTGATCATGGGACCTAGATGTGAGATTGAGCTGCCACTTGTCTGATTCATTAAACAACATCCTAAATATAGACACTGAAGTAGTAACATGAAATCTTTACAAATGGCTGTTAATGGAGATTAAAAAAAACATTATCTGGTAACTTAACAATATATTATTTTTTTCTGATAAAAATAGATTATTCTGACCATATATAGCTTGTGATTGCATTTAAAGGAATTCATTGAAAGAACTCATGTCTAGTGAAAATGTGAATTCTTTTAGCCTCAATCTCAAGAAAATAAGAAAAAATGGTTAAGTGATACTTTAAATCAAAACTAATTTACTAATTAAATTTTATGAACAATTCTGAAAATTTTATAACACATATCTGAATTACTAAAAAGAAATACCATTATATTCACAATCTTAATTCTAACCTGTTTTGCATTTCTAGATCTTTATGCCACATATTATTTCCTCACTTAAAAACATTTTGAATTGTTAACTTTATCTCCCAACTTTCTACTCCCACCTGCAGGTTTTTCTTGAGTATGCATGTTTCACCTGTTGTCTACTTATATATATACTTTCTTTCAATAAGACATAGAAATCTTATTCATTGTTGTGAATGAATAAGAGATAAATGGACTTCTAGTTTTATTGGGCCTTTCTGAGAAATCCTAGATACAAAATAAATTCTTTCTAAACTACAAAATAATCTTTCATTTCTCTCCTCCTCATTCCACTCTGCCTTCTAATGAAACTAAGTTCCTTAAAGTGTCAATGGATGATATTTCTTCCTGAGGGTACTGCATTTTAAAATCTTTTGAACAAATATCTCAAATGTTGACATAAACATTCTTGCAAGATTTTAAAGCTTGAAATTCAGGAAGTATGGAAAAAATGAGAAGTTGCCAACTTGAAATTTCATCAAGTTAGGTGACTAGGGAAGGGGATTTAGTAAATAGGAAAAATGTTTGGGAAAGAAGGGTCATCCCAGGATTTGGAAATCATATCATACTGAACTATCTACTTTTCCAATTTATAAGGTCACCATTTGACCAATTACTCACATTTCCTGTGTTTATGTTATCTCAGCCCAGACCAACTAAAATTTAACTATGAAACATAGACTAGTGGAGATATCAATTATGAAGAAAAATCAAACAGGGAAAATACCTTTACTGAGGGTCAGTGGGAGTTTTAGTACTTCTGTCTTATGAAGCAATATTATTGGGAAAAGGAAGCAGTTGATAGTGAAACCTGGAAATAAGGGACATACTATTAGATGTGGCAAAAGGAAAGTTAATGCACAATATGGATTTAAAATAGTGACGTACACTGAGGGAAATAAAATGGGAACTGGCAATGTTTTATCATTATGCTATTACAACAAATCTCCCAAAAGTCCTACACAAACAATAACAATATTAAATGTCATTAGCAATTTATCATGAGCATATAAACACAAATGAGATTAGAAGTAATATTTCTAGAAGGTACTTTAGCTCTATATCTGCATGGACATAGAAGCTTTGATCAAATTAACATGACCTATTGTAATTAAAACTCAGCCAAGCTAGGACACTAAAGACAATTTATGGAATAGGATTCTATAAAAGCTGCATAACCTGATGGATCATTTCCCCAATCTCTGCTATGATTCCTGGGCTTTCTTATATTTCTAGTGATAAAAGCACTAATGAAACAGTTTTAAGGAAGAAGTATGTTTATCAAACTTTACAAATTGCATTACCCTCTGACCATCTAATAGCTCTATTGATGAGACTCTAAGGGAAGACTGTCAAAGTAGACTATTAAAGACTGCCATCAAAGACTCCAATTAATCTCAACTAAAAGGAGTCTTCTTCTCCTCTAAAAAAATTGGCAGTGAAAAAATTATTCTTTTATTTTTATCAAGGAGAAACTTGGACATCAAGCTGTAAATAGTTGAAAAATTATCTTTACCACTTCTTTCCTAATTTATACCCCTTTGGGGCACATACCAATGGTTGTGCCAATAGTTGTGATTAGTGTAAGATAAAAGCTACATGTCTGGATTTATTTTTAACTATTCAATTTTGTAAAGGTAAATTAAAGTACAGATATAATGTTATTTCAGTAAGCCTCACACCATTTCTACACACTATTTTCTGCTTCCCTCCTCACTGTTATTTGTAGATTCAGATAGAAGCAAATTAAACTAAAAATAAGATTTTTAAACTATAATGTTTTTTAAAATTAAGGTTTATTTATGTATGTTTTACATGCAATAAAACTTAACCTTTTTAGGTGTGTAGTTCTATGAGTTTGATAGCCAAAAATAGTTGTGTAGCCAGCACCACAATCAAGCTATAGAATATCAAAATGGGTATTTGTTTTAAAAGGTTCTTAGAGAAGTAGTGACTTGAGGAATGACTGAAGTGGTAAAATAAAGCAACTTGATTAGAGTAAACAAGTCCATCTACACTAATAAAAGAATAAGATGCAAATTTACCATACCTTTGTGATGCCCACCAGCCAATCAGGAGTGAGTATATAAATTAACCCAACAAAGATGGTGGGTTAATTTGCATACACAGGTGCCGAGCAGCCGGGGGCGGGGCGGGATGCTTGTGTTGTCATCATGGAGGTGATGCAGGAGTTCCACAGTGCCCTAGCTGCTCCGGGCCTCTGGGCAGTGTGGGAAGGCAGAAAGGCAGCTCTGGGCTGGAGTGAAAAGGTAGCTCTGGCTGGAGCAAAGGCAGTGCTGGCAGCCAGGGGAAGGAAGGCCCATTCTTGCATGAATCTTCATGCATCGGGTCTCTAGTGAGAAAATAGGGATGAACTAGAGGGAGGACAAAAGAAATGGTTAAGAGAGAAAAGAAAATAAAAGCTGAAGGAAGAGTCAAATAAAGGAGATAGGCTGTAAAAATGGCATGAAGGAGAGAGTACATGGTCTCCTTACCACCCCTTTTGTTTCTCCCTGTCTCCTCTACTTATTTTTCTCTCTTAATGAGTCCTACATGGCAGGATACTGCTTTAGATCATTTATATATTGATTGTTTAACACAATTAATATATGGATCAGTAATTTTCAGACTTTAGTATGATTCATAATTCTCTGGAGCATTTGAAAATATGAGTATATGTATTGTATATGGTGTAAAAAAGTGTTTCAGTTTTTTTATTAGTTTGTTTGTTTTGCATGTGTCTGTTGTTTTTCCAACACCATTTATTGAAGAGACTATTATTTTCCCCATTGTATATTCTTTCCTCCTTTGTCATAGATGAATTGACCATATTATTGTAGGTGTATTTCTTGGCTCTCTACTCTGTTTCATTGATCTATGTCACTATTTTTGTGCCAGCACTATACTGTTTTGATTATTATGGCTTTGTGTTGTAGTTTGAAATAATCAAAATAGGACCACTTTATTATACCAAATATAAAAATAAACTCAAAATGGTTTATAAACTTAATCCTAGAAGAAACCATGGGCAGGGAGCTCTTTGACAATGGTCTTAGCAATATATCTACACTAATAAAACAGAAACATGCAAATTGACTATCCCTATGCTACACCCACCAGCCAATCAGGAGCGAGTATGCAAACTAACCTAAAAAAGATGGTAGTTAATTTGCATATGCAGGCATGGAGCAAAGACTGAAGACAGCATAGAAGGAAGCCAAGCTCTGCAGAAGGGAGCGAAGCAATGGAGAAGGGAGCGAGGCAGCGGAGACGGGAGGGAGCAAGGCAGCGGAGAAGGGAGCGAAACCTGCCTTGGTGGTCTTCGCTCCCTTCTCTGCTTTGCTCAGGCCACAGGAAGCCCTATTCTTGCAGGAATCTTCCTGCAACAGGCCTCTAGTTTCTTTATATTTCTCCAAGACAAGGACAAAAAAGCAAAAACAAACAAATATGATTACATCAAACTAAAAAGCTTTTGAACAGCAAAGAAAACCATCCACATAAGAAAGACAACTTCCTGAATAGAAGATATTAGCAAATGATATATCCAATAAGGGCCTAATATCTGAAATAAGAACTCATACATCCCTGGCTGGTGTGCCTCAATTGGTTGAGCATTGTCCCATTCACCAAAAGATCACTGGTTCAGTTCCTGGTCAGGGCACATGTCAGTCCCCTGTTGGGATGGGTATGGGAAGCAACCAATTGAAGTTTCTCTCTCACACTGATGTCTCTCTCTCTTTCTCTCTCCCTTCCTCTCTCTCTGAAAAGAAAAAAATCAATAAAAATATATTTTTTAAAAAGCCTCATATAAACTGATGGTTGCCGGAGGAAGGGAGGTGAGGGATGGGTGAAAGGTGGAGGGAAATAGGAGGTACAAAGTTCAATTATAAAATAATTAAGTCATGGGGATGTAATGTACAGCATAGGGAATATAGTCAATATGTTAATAGCTTTGTACGGTGACAGATGGTTACTAGACTTATAGTGGTGATCACAGTGTAAGGTATATAAATCTCAAATTACTATGTTGTACAGCTGAAACTAATAATATAATATTATTGTTAATAACATATATATATGTGTGTGTGTGTGTGTGTGTGTATATATATATATATATATATATATATACTCCCGAAGATCATGATTCAATAATTCTTTTTTTTAATATATATATTTTATTGATTTTTTTACAGAGAGGAAGGGAGAGGGATAGAGAGTTAGAAACATTGATGAGAGAAATTCGATCATCTGCCTCCTGCACAACCCCTACTGGGGATGTGCCCGCAACCAAGGTACATGCCCTTGACTGGAATTGAACCTGGGACCCTTGAGTCCATAGGCCGATGCTCTATCCACTGAGCCAAACCGGTTAGGGCATGATTCAATAATTCTTATGTTGGTCTCCTGTGAAAGTTTGAAAAAACACTGTAATTAGATGTTGGAAAACAGAGTAATACATTTTAGTATCAAGACTACTTAAACACACAAAATATGTCATGAAATGATTATATAGTGGGCTCTATTCCTCTAAGATGCTATGATGTAACTTACACAGAGAAGACCGCTCTGTGACCCAGCTAATACTCCTCACCCGACACAAAGGAGGATGAAGGATGAGTGTAATTACTGGCTGCAGAAATGGGAGAGTTTCCAATTAGTTAGTGCTTTCTGATCACCTTTCTTTTATATTAGAATATCCTCTTCTCCATTCCTTTCTCACTCTTTAAATATCCCTCCTGATGCAGAAAAGGGCTGGTAGTTTTTTTTTTATATTCAAGCAGGAACTCATTCATTCTAGTTTATTAAATTTCTTATTAGCAATTTCTAGCTCTTTAACTTAACTAAAAACTCTAAAATATTTAAACTTTTGTTAAAACAGGGACCAAAAATAGCAGCTTGCCAAATGAATATATGTGTTATCTGGCAAACAATATATTAAAAATAATTTGAATAAGGTGCCAATATTTTTAAATGAAGATATTTTACAGAAAAGATGTGAAGTTTCTCTTTGGTGAAGTGTCTGTAACGTAAAATACTTTAGGGCATGATGCCGCATAGCTGCATGTTAGTTTAATTTTCAGGAAGGTCAGCCAAAGCTAGTGATTTGCAGGAAGATTCATGAACCTGAGAAAGCTGTTTTAAGCCTCTTTTTGCTTTCTGTTAAAAATTTATTTTTATCAGTGAAATTTTGATCTTTTTATTTTGCTTTAATGAATGTTAGAATTGGGTTATAGCAGTGAAATTAAAGGTATTCATTAGGATATGTGCATTGGCAGCTCATGTATGTGTTTAAATTCTGCTAAGATTTTTATGAATGGTATCTGAGCCTATATCCTCCAACCTGTTGGTATGGCACTCCAAGTCAGTCTCTAATTTGTCTATGTATAGCTATTGATTTAGGAGCTTTTAGGATTGCACCATGCCGACAAGGGGCACATAACACTACCTCAAGACTATTTCAGTTTTAGCTTTGAGTAAACCCTTTATAAGTTTGTGGCCAGAGCATCTAAAAGGCCAAAGAATGACTTCTATAAAGAACGTGTCATATTAACTTTTTATTATTTTTTATTTTTTGCTTGCTGGCAACTCTCAGTTTTTATCTAAAAAAATATCTCTGTGTGGCAGGTTTTGGTCTGAAAGGTGTTTTCCTTATAACTTGGTAGTGAATTTGTGGGAGAGAAGCTCAGCTTCATGAGCCCAGACTTCTTTAGCAGCTACTGCTATTTAGGAAAAACTAAGAGTTGAGCATGTCCAGCTGAATTAGACCCATTTGCAGCACTCCTCTCAAAAAGTAAGCAGGGTTGGCAACTCTGGGTCCCCATTATTTTTCAGGAAACAGTCAGAAAGCCCTGAGAAGCAGTGGCATCCTTTACTGAGTCATGTAATCTCTACTTCCCACAATAATCACCACTTGCTGGTGCCTTCATCCCAGGCTGGCGCTCTGAGGGACATTTCCTGATTGGCCCCATGGGCATTAAAAACCCATGATCCCTAGGTGAAGGAATTTCAGATCTTGTCAAACAGGTGTGGGAGCAGCTTTAAGTTTAGGCCACTTCTCTTGATGGTCAAAATCATGTATATGAATAGCTCTGAAGAGAAACTTGCCTTTATTCATTTTGGTTCGTAGAATGAATTAGGCATTCAGGATTACTAAACTATCCCCATGTTCTTCCTTTCTCTTTCCTTTCCTATTAGTGTAATCTTTCTCATCTTCTGCCCCAATTATCACAAACGAGGAATCCAGAGTCCTTGTCTTCTAGCTCCCAGTGGGAGCCATCCATAGCCCAGTGCCCCATGACTTTTAGCAGGCTGTAAACTAAGGCACCAACACGCAGAATGAATACGTAGATGCTTCCTCTAAGGAGTGTGTGGGGAAAGGGGCATCAACGAGAATATAGGAGCCTAGGAAACAAACTACAGTTGGTGGGAAACTAGGCATGCCTTTACTACACATAGTTAATATTCATCTCTGCCTTTTGAGTAAGGGGCCTCCTGAATATTCTTAAATTCCATTAGGACCATGATTATAAGCCATTATAATATAAGCATACACTTAACTGTTATAATATTGATGTAAACAGAAATATCTTCCTTTATTGCCATTTTTATAGTTAGTTGCTTATTTAATATGGTCATGAACAAATCTTCACGAGCAATTATTTACTAGTGTATACAAACGTATAAGATTCATGGCAGGAGGGGTTTAGTTTGGTTTGTTCACAGCATCCGCAGACCTTCTTGGCACATAATATGATGAATATGATGGATTTCTTAAATGAGTGAATGATTTTGTGTGTGTGTGTGTGTGTGTGTGTGTGTGTGTGTGTGTGTGAGAGAGAGAGAGAGAGAGAGAATGAGAGAGGAAGAGAGAGAGAGAGTGAGTCTGAGCACTTGGGCAGAAAAATATACTAATCTCTATGATTAAACCTTCGCTGCATTTTTGAGTAAAATTATGGAATAAAAGGTATTCCAATTCATATGTACACATTTCTTTATATAAAAATTCAAACTATTCAGGATTTGCACACAATAATAATATTAAATAAAAAATGTTATTCACCAATATATATTTTAGGTCATAAAATAAAAGTACCAAATCCTTACAGAGAGTACTTTACACTCATTCTCTGCTTGGTGATAAATAGGCTTTCTGAGTTAGAAAGTAAAGCTCTTCTTCCCTTCCCCAAACAAAACAAAACAGCCAGTGGCCTAATCTTGAAATTATTTTCATCTCTCCATTAAGGAGGGTTTGAATGTGGAATAGTAATTACTTGAGCTCTTCCAGTGAAAGATGTTAATTGGTACAAAATGCAATCATTACCTACCAAGCACTCTTGAAAATTAGTATTGTATAGAATTCAAATCCCCATCACTTGATGGACATATAAGTCAGAAATCCAGCCCTGAGGAATCTAAAGCTATAATTTATAGTATTTTTTCATATTGATTATCCTGTGTTAGTACCTCAAAATATTAGGCAAAAAAATATTGATTTTGACCAATTTTCCAGGGTGCTGCTACCTAAGCATGTAAAGTATAACACAGAACAAAGAAAAAGGAAAGAATGCAGAAGACTGGATATAAGGCCTGGAGGTGGGAAACCTGGTTTACTATGACTTCCTAATGCAGGGAGAGAGGCTTCCTGCTCCTATAATCCTTGGGCACCACTCCGTGTCCAGGACCCCACCTCCTCTTAAAAGGATTATGAGTGTCCTGGGCCATTGAAAAGTGAAGTAGTTCAGAATAATTCAAATGGAGTTGAGAAAATGCTCAAGGCAGGTATAGTAGACCCTGATCTGTGAACTAGGAAGTTCTCCCCATGCAGCAGCCATAAGCAAGCTAGAATAGCTATTTGCTCTTAAGGATAGAAAGTGCACACTCAGGGGCACCTGGAGTTGTGGTGCTGTTTCAGGTTTCCTGAGATTCTGACAGACAGCTGATGACGCAGGACTGGGTGGAGGCAGGGCACTCTCCTGGCCATGTGGTCCTTTCTAGCTGCTTATTTATTTCCTAGAGACCTGGTGCATGAAATTCGTGCACGGGCAGGGTCCCTAGGCCTGGCCAGCAATCAGAGCCAATCCAGGCCTTCAGGCTGCCAGCCTGGGCCTTCCTGCATTCCACACCACCCCCTGCTGGTCAGCACATGTCATAGCAAGTGATTGAACTCCCAGCCTCCCAGTCGAAATCCTGAGGGGACCCTTTGCATATTAGCCTTTTATATATATAGGTTTTTTACTAATCTATGTCATTTATTACCTCCCCCATTTTCCCTCTTTTCTTTAACCTGTGAAATGTTATCTCTTATGGGATACATAACCAGGACTTCTTTTGCTTTTCCCAGCCAATGTTTTTGGCAGTGAGTTTTTTAGACCAGTCTCATTAGTGATGTTCTGAGTTAGCTTAAGTGATGCCTATACAGGGATTAGTAATCACTGTGGATTTATAAAGAAATTCTACTTACCCAATTTTGAAAAATGTAGTGCTAAATAAAGGTCATTTATTGTCAATACATTAATAGTCCATTATAGTAACTACCATTAAAATGTAATTAAAATTTTAGTTTATTATAAGAACATGCAATATAATAATTAGCCATAGTATAATTAATTTTGTAATATTGTTTTGCACTTTAAATAATGTTTGTTTACAAGTATCATGTATCAACTCTAGGTTTGTTACTTTTATAAAAATTGCTATTATCTATTTTCTTCCTAATACTTAATATTGGCATATGTGTGAAAAAAAGGGAGAGGTATTTCTACAGAAAGGAAAATACAAAACTATTCAAAAAATACAAAGACCAAGCACATTCCTTCAATAAAAAAGAGTGAATAGATAACAGATAATAGCAGATGGATGAAAAGAGGAAAGGGAAATAGACAAATGGATGGATACAAAAGCATATAAAAAGTCAGAGACCAAATGATTCTAAGATAAGTTAGAAATAAGGACATACAGAGGAAAGGAGACAGGAGACACACAGACACTGGTTTAGCTCAGTACTTGATGTATGTAAGAAACTCAGCACATGTTTATTAAATGAGAGAATGAAAGAAATACAAGCAGAGAAAAGTAACTTCATGTACTAAAAGTATCCATATTATGACCTTCATATTTTTCTCTGAAGACTTAAATCCTGACGTGATTTTGCAGATATTCTTTAAAAATAAGTAGTCTGACTCATCCTATATAATAAAAGCCTAATATGCAAATTGTCCCCTCCACCAGGAGTTTGACTGGGAGTTTGACCAGGGGGCAAGGCTGGCCCACCAACTGCCTGTAGCCCCTCCACCTGATCGGCCCCGCCCCGACCAGTCCCCCCCTACCCCATTCAGGGGCGAGGTTGGCGCATCAACTTCCTGCGGCCCCTTCCCCTGGCCAGCCTGGCCTGATAAGCCCCCATCAGGGTGGGCTGGCCAGACCCCACCTGTACACGAATTTATTCACTGGGGCTTTAGTATAAAAGAAAAGACTGTGTTTGTTTAACTATAGTTGTGTTGGCAATATCTGTTGTTGGAAGCAGAAGAATGTGTAATTTAATACCAAAAATAATTTTAAAAAATTTAAAAAACACATCATGAAGCAGTGTCTGTAATGATTCATATTCAGATAAATCATCATGCCAATGGACTTTTCTTTGTTATAATTTTCATATAAAATATTAAAATTATTGATTTCTCTGGTACATAAGATTATTGGGTAAGGCATAAATATTAAAATTACTATTGATTTTTCTCTGGGACATAAAACTATTGGGTAAGGCATTTTAGAAAACTAAAAAGTAAACATTGTCCAAAAAGTTATCATAAGAGTAAATGTTCAATCATTGAGAAATCATTATGTAAATAATGTTACATCAACTTAATTGAATTTCATAAGCTATATAATTAATTATAAGCATTCTTACAAAGAATGATGGTAGCCTGGCTGCAGTGACTCAGTGGTTTAGCGTCTACCTATGAATCAGGAAGTCATGGCTTGATTCCTGGTCAGGGCCTGGGTTGCAGGCTCAATCCCTGATCATGCAGGAGGCAGCTGATCAATGACTCTCTCTCATCATTGATGTTTCTATATCTCTCTCCCCCTCTCCGTTTCTTTCTGAAATGGGATAAAAATATATTTTAAAATATAACAACAAAGAACGATGGTACAACTATGCATGAGAGCAAGTGCAAATATACAGGGCTTGGGAGAAATATTAGAAAAAATATTTAATTTATTAAAATGGTAGGATTTGAGTTTTCCTGTTTTTATTTCTGACTGACATATTTTGCCCATAAAAAGTAAAGAGTTATTGATAAGTATTCACAAATTTTATTTTCTGTGAGGGAATTTTCTGTGAGGGACATTTGCTATATGTTCCTTTGAAAAACTCTGAAGTAAAATTATTACATGAAATTAAACCTTTCAACTCTGAAACTCATACTTTTTCATTAGATGAGTAAATGACTATTTTTTTGTTTGGTAGTGGTAAGATCTGACACTTACCTGAAGTGCATTTTTCTCCAGTGAATTTGTGAAGGAGATAAGGTCTGGTATTTTAAAAACTTTATTCTTCCTTGGGTCATAATTTGGTTGTTTAAGGTCATCACCCTGATGAGGATGATAGGTTCTTCAGAGGTGAAAAGGA
Source organism: Corynorhinus townsendii (assembly GCA_026230045.1). NCBI lineage: Eukaryota > Metazoa > Chordata > Mammalia > Chiroptera > Vespertilionidae > Corynorhinus > Corynorhinus townsendii. The sequence goes on from JAPDVU010000012.1 coordinate 30,518,928, forward strand.
AAATTAGTTTAAGACAGGTCATCAATATTTCTTATGCAAATTATGAGACTGTGTAATTTCTACTGCAATTATTAGTAACTAGTTAATCTAACCTTTGGAGTCAATTAAGCTCACTGAGGTGGAGACATTTGTTTAAAAAAAAAAATCAATGTTTTTTTTTTTTTTCCCTAAAAGTGATCCAATAAAATTGGATAAATTGATGCTTATAATTATCCAGTTATACAATTCCTATTTCTTAGACATAAGACAAAACATCCTTACATCTACAAAAAGCTCATATTGTAGTAATGATATTAATAGAATTAACACTAGGTCCTAATGGAATCTAGCAAATATATTTAAAAATCATTAACTTATCCAAAATTGTTTTTGACTAGGCAATTTTCATTAATTGCACCTTCATTTATCAGTGCTACCAACTTACATCTCTGGTTTTCTGTATCATCTCATTTCTTGAGATCTATAGATCACTAGACTCAATGAGAACCTGAGAGCCTCAGTGTCCCACATAAACATACCCCAAGATGAGAGTTGGAGAGGGTGCTCTTGACATCACTCTATTTAATTTTATTTATATTAATTATTAAGTTTCATTAAATTTGTAGTATGTTTTTAGAATTTTAAGAATAAGGATATTTCATCTTGAATGTTAAACAAGTTAAGCTGATTCTGGAAAAAATGGGAAGCAATAGAGATATGAAAAAAAAGAGGATAATGAAACAACATAAATTGAGATATAGCACAATTATTAAAAAAAACAAAGGTGTTTTAGAATACTCTATATTTGATATATGATAATTTGACTATGGCTAACAGTTTCTCAGATTTTAGTTACTGGTCAGAGATTATTTTTTATTTCTCCATGGTGTTCTTATAGTTAACTAGAGGCCTGATGCACAAAGATTCATGCAAGAATGGGCCTTCCTTCCCCTGGCTGCCGGCATCGCCTTCGCTTCAGCCGGAGTCACCTTTCCACCTTCCCGCACTGCCCAGAGGCCTGGAGCAGCTGGGGCAGTGCCTGCATATGCAAATTAACCCATAATCTTTCTTGGGTTAATTTGCATACTCACTCCTGATTGGCTGGTGGGCGTCACAAAGGTATGGTCAATTTGCATCTTACTCTTTTATTAGAAGATGGTCATCTGTAACAAAAATGAATTATTTTCTACTTTTGTATTCTTAGTAGATTTTTAAAATATATCTGGAAGAGTTACTTTTAACTATACAGGATTTAGAATTTTTGATTGTCTTTTCTTTAATTACTTATACTTTTTTTTTTTTAGTTGTCAATATCCTACTTGGCTAAAGATATTTGAAAGAATGAGAGAGTTTACTTGGAGGATGACATTTCTCACTGAAATGTGAATAAAAGTAGGGACTCTTGATAATATTTAATCTGGCAGATATAAAACAAAAGACGATTTTCTTTGGCAAGTACACTCTAATCTACAATTGCAAGTCAGTTATTTAATAAAAGCTAGTCAGGTATTTACTGTTATCTTGCTACAGAAATGCATGAACTAGGCATTTACATTTTTTATAGAATTATTGAAGTCTTTAAAATATACCCTACTCTCTGAATGTTTTCTCTGAAAATTTAATATTATGAGGTACATTCTTTAAAGTTCAGCTTTTTAAAGTAGGAAATAATGTGTATTTTATAAAAGATATTGATATATCATATTATTTTAAACATGCTGATCAACATTTTTAGAACTTTGTCATGATACTAGAGAATTGGTTTTCAATACCTACCAGTAGAGATTAAAAACATTTATGTCTAAAGTCAACCCTTAGAACTCTTATTTAATGGCTCATGACTGGGGTCCAGAAATGTCTATTTTTAAGAAGCTCTATGGGTAATTACACAGATGGGTTTGGGGAATACTGATGTACATAATGTCAATGGTTCAAAAATTTTGGGAATCATTTGCTTATTACTTTCTATTAATTATGTAATCATTTTATATTTGTGTATGTGTGTATAGTTTTATATAACATTATGTGAGTAACTTCCTATAACATTTTAAATATATAATTAAAACTTTATATAACTTTAAGTTTATATATCTCAGCTATTATTTTCTGAGCTCAATGGGATCCTATATATAAAAGACTAATATGCTAAGTGTACGACCATTTGTTTGACCATTCGACCAGTCGCTGTGATGCGCACTGACCACCAGGGGGCAGACGCTCCGACGGTAGGTTAGCTTGCTGCTGGAGTCTGGCTGATCAGGCTGGACATGCCCTGGAGTCCTCTGTGGTTCCTCCCTGGCTTTGATCGTGCATCGGTGGGGTCCCTCGGCCTGGCCTGCGCCCTCTTGCAATCTGCAGGCCAGGCCGAGGGACCCCACCAGTGCACGGGGCCTCTAGTCTATAATAATAAAAGTGTAATATGCTAATTAGACTGGACGTCCTTCCAGACATCCTTCTGGATGACCCTGCAGATGAAGCCAGGGCTGCGAGGGAAGCCCAGGTCCCTGGTGCTGGAGGGAAGCTGGGTCCCAGGTGCCAGAGGGAAGCTGGTGCTGGCAGCCAAGGGAAGGAAGGCCTACTATTGCACAAATTTCGTGCATCAAGCCTCTAGTGCAATTATAATTGTGGGTCAGAGTACCACTATATTAGTTACCTGTGGCTGCTGCAACAAATTACAACACCCTTGGTGGCTAAAACAACAGAAACAGATTCACATTTCTGAAGTCAGGATTTTGAAATGAAGGTGTCAGCAGGGCTATGCTTCCTCTGAAGGCAGGGAGTCATTTGCTTTTACCAGCTTTTGTAGCTTTCGACATTCCTTGGCTTGAGGCTGTATAACTTCAATCTCTGTCTCTGTCTTCACATGGCCTTCCACTCTGTGTCTTAGGGCTTCACAGTCCCTCACCTTTCTTCTGTCAGGTCACTAGTCATTGGATTTAGGGCCCACCATAAATTTAACACAATTTCATCTTGCAATCTTTAAGTTAATTATATTTGCAAATACCTTATTTCCAAATATGGTCACATTTATAGGGCCAGGACTTGGACATATCTCAGGGGGGAATACAATTTAATCTACTACAACCATATACTGCATATGGTTATTTTCATTTTAAGACAGCTTTCATCAGTCATTTGAGCAATCCCACAGCTTTTTCAGTTATTAAACAGTAATAGTGACCTATTCCCTTAAAAAGTATCTGACTTACAAATCACTTATGTATATATCATCCAATTCCTTAAAAATTTCCAGGATTATTAACATTATTTTTATACCTGCTCCTGCACAAGACCATACACAATGGGGCAAGTGAAATTTGCAGAAAATAGCCAGTGTGTATTTGCAGGATACTGGTGCATGGAAATCATGGATTTCTTCTTGATACTAAGCTATCATGTGATCTTTTTTATAACTGCCGTTAACTGGAAAGGCCAGACATTTATTAAAGAAGTAAACAGTGGTCATGTAAGAAATATGTAAGAAAACTCATTTGTGAAGTCATTAGTGGAGAATCCCATCATTTCCTCCCTGCTTGCACTATTCATTTTAGAGATAATACCATGTCCTGGTCATAGGTAATTGAATCACAGGAATATAACTGAGAATTTCTGGTTTAATCAGATTATGGCTTCAAGAAATTTGAAGGTAACCTATAGTATGAATCAGTAGCATGGTGTTAGGTACTGGGACTACAAGATCATTGTGAAATCAAGCCTGACTAGATGACCTGGAAACACAAAGCCACTTGCATAGGGATGAGGAATCAACTTGAACACTTTGCTGAGGAAGCGGGTGAATGGAACCCCAAACACAAGCATATTCACATGAGCAGGCATAAGATTCCTTGTGATGTGAGAGTGGCTGTCTGATAGTGCTTCAGTTCCTGAGATTTCACAGGACCTCCTACCATTGGGCCTCTGAGATGTTCCTAAATCATTTCCCCAAATCTGGTTAGATTTGGTGTCTGTTCAGCAACCAAACTATTCCTAAGATCAAGTTTGACAACCAAATGACAAACCTCTAGAAGTTCAAAATAGCTGAAAAAAATAATGTTTTTAAGATTGGGAAACAATAATATAAATAAAAATGAGTGTACTATCTTGACATGACTGTGGTTACTTCAAGTAAATGGTGACTATCACTACCAATAGTTAAGTCCTGCCTAAACCACACTATATGGTTTCTTTTCATGTTATTTTTTGCTAATAGCAAAAATGTAAATTTTCTATTCCATCTATGTCAAATAATCACAGCTCCTTAGTTTTATAATAATAGTAATAGTGATATAGTAAAATTATAATAGTAAGAATCATTTATTATTGAGAGTTTACTAAATGCCAGCTCCTAAAAATACACTATATCAGTAATTTTTAACTCAAAAGAATTCTCTGATAGGTACTATTACTGCCCACACTTACAAGATGAAGAAACAGAGATAAGGATACTTAAAATATTAACCCATAGATTCAAAACTAAAGCATGACAGAGTTGGGATATTGACCTAGGGCTGTGTGATTACAAATCCCATACTGTATTGCCTCACCAATATCATTGATATTTCATAACAATTCACTTCAGTATTTTTCTGTGATTTTATTGAAATATTAAGAATAAAATGAAGAAAGCATTCAACTAGCTTCATGAAACAAAGAGAGCAAAACAGCAGGGAGAGATTTTAGAAAATACCAGCTCCCACTCCATACCTTTTTTACAGTACTAATCAAACAGATTGTAGTAATTAAGCTGACATTTTCCTTTTTAATAACAAAGTACAGTGTTTCTTTAGGAATGGGATAGTCAGTATTGGTTTGAATTGGACGCTGTCATATAAACTGAAAGCTTCTCTAATAGAGATGTGGGAACTGCTATAAAGGAAGGGAACCAGAACTCAGTGAGTTCTTGCCCCATGCATGACCTTGAGCATACCTAATAATCTTTGAGGGTCTCAGTTCTTTGGGTGTAAAACAGGGATAATTAATTTTACCAACCTTGCCTAGGTTCTGTGAAGATTAATGAGTTAATCATGTCCAGAGCACATTCTGTAATTCTTTAATGACAAGTACGTGAAAAATGTTCATTATTGAGACTAAGAAATAAGGCCGTTTACCATGCATGCTATTTAATGGGCTGCCATAGGGGTTAGAACTAAATTATTTCCTTTTTCATATTTCTGATGGGAGTCAACTCCTCTGAATGACAAGAGCCTGCAAGGATGTTTGTGAGGTGGCTGGAAGGGAGCATGCCACTCAAAGTAAAAATTTTTTCTACAAAGTGTCTCTCTAATCTTGGCTCTGCATTAACTAGCAACTAACACCAGAAAAGTTCCTTAACCTTCCAGAGCCTTGGGTCCTATAGCTGTAAAATAAGAACAATAACATCTGTTTCAGGTGGCACTTATGCCAATAGATATATTTAGCATGCATTCATGAATTAACATATATTAGGTGAGTTTTGGGTGCAAGGGACACAGAGAGGGCTAGGAAAGAGCCCTTACCCTAAAAAAAGGTTACATAAAAAACAGACAAAAAGTAAGGGGAAAATAAACAAAGGAGATAGTTTGTGGTGATAACAAAGATTGAAAGGGGGGGAAAAATAAGGGAATGGGATATTATGTGAGGTAGAGGTACAATTTACAGGTGGTCAGGGGGCCTGATTAATGCAAGGAAAGAGGCCATAGGGGGACTTGAAGATGGAGTGTTCTAGACAGAGGGGACAATCGGGAAAGGCTCTGAGGCAGGCAGGAGCTGGCATGTTTGTAGAAAAGTAAGAAGGCCAATGTGATTGGAGCAGAGCTTGTGTGAGGGAGATTGTGGGAGATGAGGGGAGAGTGGCAGCTCAGAGCCTTCTGCTCATGACATAGAGTTTCTATTTTATTCTAAGTATTGTGAGAACCCACTGGAAAGTTGTAGCACAGGAATGAAGTTGTATAAAGACTTTCTGGCTGCTGTGGAGAACAGATACACAGGAACACAAATGGGAAAGAAGACTACTGAAGTGGTCCAGAGAGATGCAGTAATGAATTGAAGTGGTTGGAGGTAATAGGTAGCTGAAGGCTATGGGTGTATTTTGAAGTCTGAGTAGACAGTTTGTTCCCATGGATTATAGGAGGGGAGTGATAGAAAAAGAGGAATTAAAAATGGTGCGTAGGTTTTGTTCCTGAGCCTCAGACATAATTACATCTTAAAATAAATACATGCAAAAGTTTACCAAGGTGATAAAAAATAGGAAGTCATGCAAAATCCTCAGTAACAAGTAAGCAAGGAAAATGAAGATTCATATTGGTAAAAATTTAAATATTGGAATGCTTGTGGGGATCCCACAAAGCAGCTTTGAGTTCTTCCAAGCACATATGTACACCATAGCAAGCAGTTGTGTGAACAGATTAAGGGATGGAGATGCTGATTATGTAACACTAGAGGCCGGGTGCACGAAATTTATGCACGGGGGACGGGGGGTGTCCCTCAGCCCAGCCTGCACCCTCTCCCACCTGGGATCGAGCCTAAACGGTCAGTCGGACATCCCTCTCACAATCCAGGACTGCTGGCTCCCAACTGCTTGCCTTCCTGATTGCCCCTAACCGCTTCTGCCTGCCAGCCTAATCACCCCCTAACCACTCCCCTGTCAGCCCGATTGATTCCTAACTGCTCCCCTGCAGTCCTGGTCACCCCTAACTGCCCTCCCCTGCAGGCCTGGTCACCTCTAACTGCCCTCCCCTGCAGGTCTGGTCACCCCCAACTGCCCTCCCCTGCAGGCCGGGATCCCCCCCAACTTCCCTTTCCTGCAGGCCCGGTCACCCCCAACTTCCCTCCTCTGCCAGCCTGGTCCCTCCCAACTGCCCTCCCCTGCTGGCCATTTTGTGGTGGCCATGTTGTGTCCACATGGGGGCAGGATCTTTGACCACATGGGAGCAGCCATCTTGTGTGTTGGAGTGATGGTCAATCTGCATATTACTTTTTTATTATATAGGATAGAGGCCTGGTGCATGGGTGGGGCCCAACTGGTTTGCCCTGAAGGGTGTCCCAGATCAGGATGGGGGTTCCCTTGGGGGTGGGGCAGCCTGGGCGAGGGGCCTGTGGTGGTTTGCAGGCCGGCCATGCCCCCTGGCAACCCAAGCAGAGGCCCTGGTATCTGGGATTTATTTATCTTCTACAATTGAAACTTTGTAGCCTGGAGAGGAGCAAAGCCTTCTGCTCGCTCCATGGCGGCAGCCATTTCTGTTGTGACTTATTTATCTTATATAATTGAAACTTTGTAGCCTTAAGTGGAGGCAAAAGCAGGCCAGGGCTTCAGAAGCTTGGCTTCCTCCATCACTGGGGGCAACTCTAGCCTGCTGCTCTCTTCAGCTCCGTGGCCGCCACCATTTCTGTTGGGATTTATTTATCTTCTATAATTGAAACTTTGTAGCCTGGAGTGCAGGCCTGGGCCCAGCCAGGGTATGCAGAAAGCTTGGCTTCCTTCATTGCCAGGGAAACCCAAGCCTCCCTCCTGCTCTCTCTGTGGCCACAGCCATCTTGGTTGGGTTAATTTGCATACTCGCTCCTGATTGGCTGGTGGGCATGGCTTGTGGGTGTAGCGGAGTGATGGTTAATTTGCATACTGCTCTTTTATTAGATAGGATGGAAAACACTTCAGCTATATAACACTTCCTCGTAACTGGTATCTTGATTGTTGAAGTTGAAACTTCAAAACAAATAAAGGGACATAGTGGTGAAGACAAGTTAGAGAGAAATTTGAATGCAAAACAAAGTAGGTCCCAATGTGATAATTTGGTATACAAAATATGGTTTATTTTGGTAGATATCACATAAACATCTGCTGACCAGGAGAATATCCTCAGCTATCTGTCCTTTTGCAGGTCTAGTACAAAGGGCCAAGATGATAATGTATATGGTCGGAAAACAAAACATCAAAATATCATAAATAAACAATATAATTAGATTTGATCACAAGTATGGGAAAGAATTAATATAGTGAGCAAATATATATTTGCAATTTTCAATGTAATTCAAAAACAAATTAAAGAGACAGGAAGTATAAAAAGAAGAAAAATCACTACTGCTAAAAGATGATTTCTAATAAGAATGCTAGTCTCTCTCTTCACATAATGCATCTGAAACTTGAAACATGTCCCTCTGCTGTTGGGAGAGTATAGAATTAGGGAAGGTATAGCTCATCTGGAAAAAGTTTAAGAGAAAGCAAAAATGGTGCACAGAGTGCAAAGGGGAAATGATCACTGAAAATCTGTTTCTTATTCAAAAATTTTCCAAATGTTGTACAGATGAATCAGAATTATAAATCCAATCATTCAATACATTTCAAGAGAATTAAAACAATGTGGAAATTAAACACAGGCATAGAAGCAGGTGATGAATAGCAATCCTGCAACACGTGTAAGCAGATAGAACAGGTGAATTTGCTACAGTATGGAAATACATTTGCTTATAGTATGAACATCCAAGAGTTTTTCCTCAATACATTCATTGCATTTTTCTTTACGAATGATTTACCAGTATCTCATAATTTAATACGCTACTATGGGTAAAGAGATATACAGATATTTACATCTCTTATGGAATTAATATTCCTTTACAACTTGTGAATGGGAACAGTATTTGAAAATAAAAATACAAATTATATATGAACAATTGAAAATTATTATTTCGTTTTCCTTAAAGTTTATAAACTTTTTAGAACTAAAAGTTCGTTAAATGACACTTTGTGATAGAAAAATTAGAGTACTCCACACTATAAATTAAATAATGAGGTTACATGGTGGATAACAATCACAAATAATTTTGGCTCCCAATTTGGCCTTTTACTTCTTATTTAAGAACTGGAGGCCTGGTGCATGAAATTCATGCATGGGGGGGATATTCCTCAGCCCAGCCTGCATCCTCTCCAATATGGGACCCCTCGAAGGATGGGGGCTCCCAACTGCTCACCTGCCTGCCTTCCTGATTGCCCCTAACCACCTCTGCGTTCCAACCTGATCACCCCTAACCACTCCCCTGCCAGCCTGGTTGATGCTTAACTGCTCCCCTGCCAGCCTGATTGCCCCTAACTGCCCTCTCCTGCAGGCCTTGTCACCCCTAACTGCCCTCCCTTGCAGGCCTGGTCCCTCCCAACTGCCCTCCCCTGCTGGCCATCTTGTGATGGCCATGTTGTGTCCAAATGGGGTAGGATCTTTGACCACATGGGGGCAGCCATCTTGTGTGTGGGAGTGATGGTCAATTTGCATATTTCTATTTTATTGGATAGGATAGAGACGTGGTGCACGGGTGGGGGTCAGCTGGTTTGCCCTGAAGGATGTCCCAGATCAGGGTGGGAGTTCTCTTGGGGCATCGGGCTGCTTGGGTGAGGGCCCTGTGGTGGTTTGCAGGCCAGCCACGCCCCCTGGTGACCCAAATGGAGGCCCTGGAATCTGGGATTTATTTATCTTCTATAATTGAAACTTTGTAGCCTTAAGTGGAGGCAAAGGCAGGCCAGGGCTTCAGAAGCTTGATTTCCTCCATCGCGGGGGGCAATTCAAGCCTCCTGCTTTCTCCAGCCCTGTGGCTGCCACCATTTTTGTTGGGGTTTATTTATCTTCTATAATTGAGACTTTGTAGCCTTGAGTGGAGGCCTGGGCCTGCCAGGGTGTGTGGAAAACTTGGCTTCCTCCATTGTCAGAGAAACCCAAGCATCCTGCTTGCTCCGTGGCCACAGCCATCTTGGTTGGGTTAATTTGCATACTTGCTCCTGATTGGTGGGCATGGGTTGTGGATGTAGCAGAGTGATGGTTAATTTACATGTCGCTCTTTTATTACATAGGATATACAAGTGGAGGAGGGTATAGGGCAGATGAATGGTGATGGACGGAGACTTGACTTGTGGTGATAAACATACAATACAGTGCACAGATGATATGTTGTAGAATTGTGCTTCTGAAAGCTGTATAATTTTGTTAACTAGTGTACCCCAATAAATTCAATAATAAGGGGCGAAAGAATATAGAATTAGTGAAAAATCTCAAGTGAGTGGCATAGGAGTAATACTTTGGAATATCAGAAAAATATGCATTTATTAACTAGATATATATTACTGGGAGCATTATTATTTATTTTTATTAAATATATTTTTTCACAGACTATTTCTTAGAGACAAAATAGCTATAAATTGTTGTGATATAGTCAAGGACCCATATACTCTGCTCAAGATCCATTTTATCAATCTAAAGTGATCCTGATACAAGGAAATGGAAGTTTAGTATGTGCCTAAGATATAAAAATTTTTTTGCTTGTATCAGCTGCACAGGTATTTTAATTTTATTCAACTTACAGCATATTTCTAATTCTTCCCATTGAGAACATTTTATAACAATCAAAAATATGTGCAAAAATAAAATTTAATATATTCTATACTGGAAACAGTCCTGGTTCAGTCTGGTGACTATATACATAATTTATATTAAGGGAATGGAATAACTAATGAGGAGAATATTTTTCTGAAGATATTGTTTGAGGCAAAAGGAGAGCAAAAAGTGGGGATGAGACTCAGAAGAGACTAGAAGTGGAAGGAAGAACATGTTGTCCCAACCTGGACTCATGGACTCGTTCAGAGTGTGCCACAGAGAGAGGAATTTTCTCTATGTCTCTAAAGGCTGTATGACTCAGAGCAGTGAACTGGAGGGAATGTAGCACAATCTTGACACCCCAGACTGGATAAATAGGTTTTGCTCTGAGTAGACACGGGGAAAGTATGCCCTGGGAAAGGTAGTGTTATTTTGGGGGAATTCATGGTGAGCAAGAAGACCAGGATGAGGTACAAGAGAGGGTGAGTCCTGTCATGAAAGAAGTAGCATCAGTGGGATAGAATAACACTGAGGTATTAGTATCATATGAATTAGTTATTTAGCACCCAACAAGTGCCAGACAGTTAACTAAGGACAGGAGATAAAGCAATCAAAATGACAGTAAAGTTCTGCTCTCAAACAGAGAGAAGGAATAGACCTGAATCAGTATGCAAACACACTTATAATTGTACTAGAGGCTCAATGCACACAATTTGTGCAAGGGGCTCGGCCCTTGCAGCCATGGCAGCCTGCCTCAGCCTCGCAGCCCTGGCTTCATCTGGGAGGCCGTCCAGAAGGTAGTTCAGCTGGCTGGTCTAGTTAGCATATTATACTTTTATTATTATAGATGTACTAGTATAGCTGTGAGAACATAAAGGGGGCCAGTAGTCTAAATTAAAGGGGGTCAAGGATGGTTGGTTGAATTTCTATTATCAAATAGCTAGAGTTTGAGTAGGAATTGCCTGAGCAAATGGAGAATATTCCAGATAAAGGGAACATTTTATACAAAACAATTACTGTTAAGAATGAGTATACAGAATTTAAGAAACTAAAAGTCAGACTGGAAAGATATAATGTAATGTGTTGCTGGTGGAAGGGTAAAGTAGATAAAATCAAGAACAGAGAAGTAGTCAGGTTCAGGATCATAAAGCTGTACCAACCATAATAAAGGGATTGTCCTTATCTAAAGAGGAATTAGAAGCCATTGAATGGTTTTAATGCAGAGGAATGATTTAGTTAGATTTATATTTTACAAAGACAATTCTGAATGTAGTTTTGAGAATGTTTTAGGAAGAAGTTAGGGCAAGGAACCAGAAGGCAAGCTGCTTTAATACTAGTACAGGGGAAAAAGGATAATTGATGAAAGCTCACATCAAAGGAAGAGTCTCATCAAGACTATACCACCTAACTCTATGGTCATCAGATGCTGGGAGCCACTGCTGCCATGATCTGTGCTGGAATGAATTATAAACCATACCCTTTTTTTTTGGCTGTCACTTTAAATTCAAAGGGCTTTGGCTTTAGCCCATTTCTGAAACCTATTTCTTCAGCCTTCCTATTGACAGTGATGTCAGGGAGATACAGAGAAAAGAATGGATTTGAGATATAGCAAATAGAATGAGCATGGCTTAGTGGCTGGATGTTAGGGATGAAGGAGGGAATGAATCAAAGAAAAGACTCAGGTTTGGTGTAGACAGCTTCATAATTTTGGAACATTTCAGTGTGCTAGGATGAGAAGGACTGAGGAAACGTGTATTGAGTTTGGGACGGTACAGTAGAACTTCATCCTCCAATTGGATACTACCACCCAAGCCTCTGAAGCTGCAATTTTAGATTATTTGACAGTGTCACACCCTGGAAGAAATAAGGTCCATCAGAATTGAAAAATGTACTCCTTTTTTAGAATAGCTTTTCCCAACGTCCACACATTTTGAGCTGGATAATTCTTTGTTTTGAGGGTTGTTGTTCTATCCATTGTAGTGTGTTGAGCAGCATCCCTGGCCTCTACCCATTAGGTGCCAATGGCATCCCTCAGTTGTGACAACTGAAATGTCTTCAGATGTTTCCAAATGTCCCATCGAGATGGTAAAGTTATCCCTGGATATTTTGTGAGCTTGGCAAGTTTAGTTCTAATGGAGTGATTGAGATAGGAGCGAGACAGTAGTGAGCTGAGGGAGAAGGTGGAGGAGAGGGCTGCCTGGTAGTTATTATAAATTACGTTTCCAAACTGTTTTGCTGAGAAGTAGAGCTGAGCTCTGCAATGATAACTTTAAGGAAGAAACATGAGCATGCTTAAATGCTAATGAGAAGAAGTCAATAGAGGAAGAAAAAGATAGAGAGAGGATAATTAATATGTGAAGGTCTCTGAAAAGATGGGAGAGATCACACAGTCACAAATATTACTCAACTCAGCTTTAAGAACTGGTGTTGGCTCAACTGTGATTTTTTAGTAATTTGGAATGCAGATGCCCAGAAATCAAAGATAAACATTTAGAACATTTTATAGTAATTTAACAAGTATTTCATACTTAAATCTAATCACAAAAATTCTGGCTTGCATTTTATGTCTATGTTTTGTTTCATTTTTCTAGTTATTTATTGCTGAATATTTAAAAAATATATATGTAGGCTCATGCTTATTGGCAATAAGAAAAATTTAATCCCTTTAAAGATCCTTTGAGAAACACTGCTCTAGCACACAGAGTGATTTCACAAATTATTCTAAATCAAAAGAAGGAGAAAAGGACAGTACAGGACAAAGAAAGTATTGCTACTGGCTTCTGTTTTCTCTGCAAAGTCATCTGCAGAAAGTGATGTGAACAGTGGCTGAGTCAGTGGTCTGGAGGGGTGGAGTTGGGAACAAATGCCGTGAGATACCACAGAGCACCTTGACCAGAGGGACAAAGAAAACATGCTTGGCCATTGAGAGGTCATTGGAGGTCAGATCCAGGCATTTGTAGTGCTTCCAATCAAGATGTCCAGGAAGACTTCCAGAAATAGTCAGAAGAAATGTTTTAGGAGTTAATATCATATGTGACCACCTAGGGGATAATGAAACCATAAAAACCCATAAAATTGGTGTGTGAATGCTAACGTTGGTTCATAATAGGCTGGTAGAGAAGGGGGGGATTTTTAGATTATTTTTAACATGCTTATATAAATATATTACATACCATGATCAGTGGTGGGTGCTCAAATATATTATTTTATTAAACCTTGTGAAATTGGCATTTTAGACACAAGTGAAAACTGAAGTTTGAGAGATTAAATATGCTTGCAGTCATATGGTGAACTACAAGTAAAACTAGGGCCAGATTCCAGGTTTATGATTTCCTATCTTGGGCTCTTTTTAAACTCTGTACAAGCATTTTAAAAAGTCACACAGAATTCCCACATGTTGTGACAAAATAAAGTCACATGTTCTTTTCAATGAGAGGTTCTGCAATGTCTGTGAGTTTTCCCAAAATTATTTTTTTCAGATTGCTCATTTTGCTTAGTGTTTAAAATACAAAAGATACCTGGAAATCAGCTCTAGAGTATAATGCTCATTGTCTTCTAAGAATGGTGCTTTACAATAGATTTGGCTGCCATTCTTCTGGCATACAATTAGGAGCATATAATGATTATAATAACAACTTACATTTATGGACTGTTTCAGTTTCCTAAGCACTTTCACAAATTTATCTTATAGGAACCTTATCACAATCCAGGGAATAAATATATTTACTGATGTTTTGTCATATTGATACTAGTCAGACACATTTCCCTTACTCAGATGGTTGATTAGCTATGAAAAGCTTTTATCAGACAAACAGAAAAATGCAAAGCTAAGATATGTTAAGGTGTTATTTATAATTCTGAATTGTTTCTTTTATTTGGTTAAACACTAAAAGTTACTTTATGCCTCTTCAAGAATCAGCATTATTTAATACATATTCTTTATAGCTACTCAGAGCTCTCAGATCATTTATATAGTAGTGACTGGATATTTTAAAATAGAAAACCATTTTCAAGGTATTCTTTGTAAGTTTGGAACACTAATTATTTTAATAAAATATTGAAATATCTAAGAAAAAGGTATTTTGTAATTTTCTCATTATATTGGACATATTTGTCCAAAGTTTTAAAGATGATGACATTATTAATATTTAAAAGATTTCTTTTCAAGATTAGTCAGAGTATACAAAGATTTCTAATTTACATTAATTCATAAACAACTGCTATCTTTTAAAATTTTATTTTAGAGAGGAAGGGAGAGGAGAGAAAAACAACAACAACAAACACTGATGTGAGAGAGATACATCGATCAGTTGCCTTCCATACACATCCCAACCTGGGATCAAACCTGTAACCTATGTATGTGCCCTGACTGTAAATTGAACCTGCAACCTTCCAGTGCACAGGACAATGCTCCAACCAGCTGAGCCACACTGGCCAGGGCAAAAATTGGTATTTTTGCCCCAGCTGGTTTGTAGAGCGTCAGTCTACAGACAGTCCCGGGTTTGATTCTGGTCAAGGGCACATGCCTGGGTTGCGGGCTCGATCCCCAGTAGGGGGTGTGCAGGAGGCAGCCCATCCATGATGTTTCTCTCTCATTGATATTTCTATCTCTCTATCCCTCTCCCTTCCCCTACAAAAATCAATAAAAACATATTTTAAAAATACAGATTTGTGAATATTTGAGAAGTATATAGATAAGAAAAATTACTGCCTTATTCTCTTACTCTTAATTTATTTATGAAAATATTTAAAAAGGAATAGTTCTAAATATTTTTTTAAAAATTATGAGTCCTCCTTTAAGCATCTAGTTACTATAAAAAATTTAAAAAATGCAATGATTATTTAGGGGCAAAATTGATTCTTTTGCTATTCTGTTACTTATGGTTCTAGCTCTGAATGAGAAGATGTTTGACTCATATGAATTATTTTAATAGTGTTCATTAGGTTTTTATCTGTAGTTTGTCAATGTGGTTCTGCAGATATGCTCAGCCATCTGTTCTTTGGACCTGTACTTCATGTGACTTAAAAAGGTGTACTAATTTTATTATATCAGTTATTAATGCAATCAGAAGTTTGTTTGTGCTGGGTATATTCCAAAAAAGACAGGCTTCATCAATAAAAACCATCAATTCTCTTGCTAACTAATCATTTTATTTTTAAACTAGTGGCCTGGTGCACAAAATTTGTGCACATTAAAAGGAGGACCCAGAGTCAAGTCCCTGCCCACCCACATGCACTTCAAAAATCATGTGAGACCCAGACTCAGCCACCCCCTGCCCCATTGGGCTAGATCCAGACCCAGCCAGTCCCACCCTTGTTAAGTCCTTCCAGGCAGGGGGCGTAGTCTCAGGTCCCCTGGCCTGGTGCCAGGACGGGGGGCGTGGCATGAGGTCCCCCAGATAGGGTGGGGGGTGTGCCTTGAGGTCCCATCAAGCCCTCCCAGGTGGGGGACACGGCCTGAGATCCCATCACACCCTGCTGGGTTGGAGGCACAGCCTCAGGTCCCCTGGCCTGGCACTGGGAGGGGGGTGCAACCTCAGTCCCCTGTCAATCCCCACTGGCAGGGGCGCACAGCCTCAGGACCCCATCAAGTCCCGCTGGGCAAGGGGTGCGGCCTGAGTTCCCCCAACCCAGCACTGGGGGTGCACCTTGAGGTCCCCCATCAAGTCCCGCTGGGTGGGAAGCACGGCCTGAGGTCCCCTGTCAAGCTCCGCCAGGCAGTGGGGTGCAGCCTCAGGTCCCCTGGCCCAGTGCTGGGGCAGGGGGTGCGGCCTGAGGTCCCCCGGCCTGGTGCCGGGGTGGGGGGCATAGCCTGAGGTCCCTGTCAAGCCCCACCAGGTGGGGGACATGGCCTGAGGTCCCCCAGCCTGACACCAGGGTGGGGGGTGCGGTCTGAGGTCCCCTGTCAAGCCCCACAGGGGCGAGGGAGGGCGTAGCCTCAGGTCCCTGCTGATTGCTCATGAAGGCTCCTTAAGGGAACTTGGCCTCAGCTGTGGGTGCAGCCATCTTTGTGAAGGAGTGATGATCAATTAGCTTATTCCCTCTTTATTAAATAGGATAATTTTCCTATTTATTTAAGTCACAGATTTTGAAAAAAGCATTGTTACAGAACAGTCTTTAGTTTCTGGACTTTAAAATTCATTTTCCTCAGAGCGTCCATGAGTAATACTCAGAAACATCCATTGCCAGTGTTTTTACGAATTTGCTTTTTCTGGCAAAAGGAGTAATATAACTTTGTATCTTTCCTATCACTTTCACATCCATCTCTGAAATGGCACATTGTGAAACCTTTATGGAAACTACTGAAACATGGAGTTTGGGGTACAGACTTTTTTCCAAGGGTCCTTGTCCAACGAACTTTGGAAAATAAACTCATGGACAAAAAAGCTTCTTTAATAAAAAATGCGTAAGTTTATTGGAAGCATATACAAACTCCATCTACTCAGGGGTGTCCCCAGGGGAGGGATGCCCCCAAATGGGAAAAAGCCTGCTCTTTCTCTTTCTAATTGGAAAAATAAAAAATCTAAATTGAAAATCTGTAATCTAAAAAAAATCTCTCTTGTGTCCCTTAGTCTCTAGTTCATATGTGCTGTCGTTCTTTGTTTGAACCTGACCTTTTCTAATCGAACCCTTCTTAATTTAGCCACCCCCCCTCCATGCTTTCCTCATTGGTTATTTTGTTACCTAGTATCAGTTTCAAAGGCCAAAGCCCATATGGTGCCCCCCCCCCCCCCACTTCTTTCCCCTTATCTTGCAACATTCCTCTATTCTCTGTGAAAATATGTTTCCTTCTTGCCATTATCCTGTGACTTTTCTTCATCCTCTGTGAATGTATGTCTCCCTCCCCGCTTATCCTATGGCATTTCTCTATCCTCTGTACAAGTAAGATAAGCATGTTGGAGTCTCCAGGCTGCTCAGGTCAGGCAGCTTTTGATCTACCTTATAATTGCTTTAATTGCTCAGGCCAGAGATACCTCTGTCCTTCACATATGCATTCCTCCCCCATGGACCCTCTTTATTCCCTAAACCTGCCTATTTTGTCCCTAGAATTCTTTTCAATACTGTGATTCCTGACTGGAAATTTTAAATGTATGACGTGATATTTATTTACAAAGGCAGTTTTCTCAAGATCTCAGCTCTACCACTGACTGGCAAATGAGGCACCATCAGCAACAGCATCAGCCCTCTCAGCAACTGGGCTGCTGCCTGGATAGGTGAAATTAATTCTGTCTTTTGGAAATTCACTTCCAGCACTGAGAATACTCTTAGGTCAGGCATTTCTCTTGTGTAGCCCAAATGTCTCAGTGTTCCCTAGTGTACTACCCTTTACCTCTTTGCACACAATATGCCACAATTGCCTAATCCTCACAGCTTCCAACTACACGGTAACATTTAGTCTAGTCTAGTGGTGGGCAAACTCATTAGTCAACAGAGCAGCAAACCGCGGCTCGCAAGCCACATGTGACACGAGAGCCGCGGTTTGCCGACCACTCTTCTAAGGTGATGCCTTGAATCCCCAGCCACTTACTATGGGAAGTCTCTCCTAATATTTATGTGAGTTTCCAAGGAGCGCAACTCATCCTGGTCAGTCTGGCATGCCCTGATTCCTACCTGTTATTCTCCCTGCCCCTTAAGATGATTGTTCTGAATTCTTCAAACACAGCAGCCAGAATGCTTTTCAGATTCCTTCATTTCCCCAACATTTCACTAATGAAAATCTATTTTTATTTTTTTATTTTTTAAAATTTCTTTATTGATTAAGGTGTTACATATGTGTCCTTATTCCCCCATTACCCGTCCCCCATGCCCCCACTCATGCCCTCACCCCCCTGGTGTTCGTGTCCATTGGTTAGGCTTATATGCATGCATACAAGTCCTTTGGTTGATCTCTCCCCTTTACCCCCACCCTACCCTACCTTCCCTCTGAGGTTTGATCATCTGATCAGTGTTTCTTGTCTCTGGATCTGTTTTTGTTCATCAGTTTATGTTGTTCATTATATTACATAAATGACTGAGATCATGTGATATTTATCTTTATCTGACTGCCTTATTTCACTTAGCATAATGCTCTCCAGTTCCATCCATGCTGTTGCAAATGGTAAGAACCCTTCTTCTTTTTTACCATAGCGTAGTATTCCATTGTGTAGATGTACCACAGTTTTTTAATCCTCTCATCTGCTAATGGGCACTTAGGCTGTTTCCAAATCTTAGCTATGGTGAATTGTGCTGCTATGAACATAGGGGTGCATATATTCTTTCTAATTGGTGTTTCTACATTTTTGGGACATATTCTTAGAAGTGGGATCACTGGTTTAAATGGGAGTTCCATTTTTAGTTTTTTGAGGAAACTCCATGCTGTTTCTCCACAGTGGTTGCACCAGTCTGCATTCCCACCAGCAGTGCACAAGGGTTCCTTTTTCTCCGCATCCTCTCCAGCACTTGTCATTTGTTGATTTGTTGATGACTGCCATTCTGACACGTGTAAGATGGTGCTGCATTGTCATTTTGATTTGCATCTCTCTGATAATTAGTGACTTTGAGCATGTTTTCATATGTCTCTTGGCCTTCCTTAGAACAGACATATAGATCAATGGAATAGAATAGAGAACGCAGAAATCGACCCAAACCACTATGCTCAATTAATATTTGACAAAGGAGGCATGAACATACAATGGAGTCAAGACTGTCTCTTTAGCCCTAACCAGTTTGGCTCAGTGGATAGAGCATTGGCTTGTGGACTCAGGGGTCCCAGGTTTGATTCTGGTCAAGGGCATGTACCTTGGTTGTGGGCACATATCCAATAGGGAATGTGCAGGAGGCAGCTGATCATGTTTCTCTCTCATCAATGTTTCTAACTCTCTATCCCTCCCCCTTTCTCTCGTCAAAAATTAATAAAATATATTTTTCAAAAAAGACAGTCTCTTCAATAAATGATGTTGGGAAAATTGGACAGATACATGCAAAAAAATGAAACTAAACCACCAACTTACACCAGACACAAAAATAAACTCAAAATGGATAAAGGACTTAAACATAAGATGGGAAACCATAAAATACTAGAGGAATCCACAGGCAGCAAAATCTCAGACACACGCCGAAGCAATTTCTTCACTGATACTGCTCCTAGGGCAATGGAAACTAAAGAGAAAATAAACAAATGGGACTACATCAAAATGAAAAGCTTTTGCACAGCAAAGAAACCACCAACAAAACAAGGAAGTCCACTGCATGGGAGAATATATTTGCCAATGTTATCACAGATAAGGGTTTAATCTCCAACATTTACAGGGAACTCATACAACTTAACAAAAGGAAGATAAACAACCCAATTTAAAAATGGGCAATGGACCTAAATAGATACTTTTCACAAATCTATTTTTAATGGACCATTTCTGATTGAAGGTTTTTTGGGATTAATAGAGATGGTTCTTAGAACCAATATAAAATATAATATTACACATCCCTGTCCTAAAAGGTCGTCAAGCATTTCAGGCTGTGGGAAATTTCTGTTCTTAGGCTCTGACTCTTAATATCCATTTTCTGGGATTTCTTTATATCTTTTTCTCCAGAAATCTCTCCTCCAAGCTCTTGAATCCCATTTTTTTCTCATGCAGAGTTGTCCACTTCTTAACTTCACCCATCCTAAGCTCACAATTTATTTTTACAATACCCCAAATTGATGGATGAAGGTGCTCTACTAAATAAAATGACTGTTTATTTGGGGTCTTCATCCTTTAGCACCAGTGAAGAAGTAGCAGAAGTTTTGATATTAATTTCTTTCTGTCATCAAATTCTTAAGCAATGATCCTCATTCCAATCTCTATAAATTGTAAAGATATGTTTTCCCTCTGTCCAGAGCAAGTCCTTGCCATTTTAGTATATAATGCATTCATTCACAGGATTGCACAGGCTTTAGTATCGAGCAGATAGACTGTGTAGTTTTGAGAAATTAACTTCTCTGAGCTTCTGTTTCCTTCTGAGCACAATAAGAAAAGTATATAATTTTCAAGATAATTGAGAAAATAAAAATTTCTGAATGAATATAATGTAAAAACTGAATGTAATGTAAAAAATCAACAATATGACTCTCTTCCCTTCTTGGCAGAGATATGAAATTAGAAATTCTCTGTTCTCTGCCTACACATTACATTTCTAACTTTCAAAATGCACTGGGTATCCTCATTTACAGGGCAAGCTGCAGACCTAGCCACACTCATAGCTTGAGAAGTCTTCTGTGTCAGCTTCAGTTCGTGCTCTTTGACTACTTGGAGCCAGTTTGTAGTTTTTGCATGAAAAATACCCACTCTTGCTCTGTGATTTTAAATTTCTCTGAAATATTTAAACCTTTTAAATGTATTCTCTCTATAAGTAACTTCAATTTCCTTCCTCTTTCTTTCTCTTTATTACAGTTAAATTCCTACTTATATCTCTCTTGCTTTGTGATTTTTAATAACTGTCAGATGTAAATTCTGGATTAATTAATTCCACCAGATGGCCCCTTAAGATTCATGAGTATTATATTTAAAGCATTAGTCCTGCACTTGAGACAATCCTGGTAATAATATTTAGTGCTCCATCTCTGGTGCTGAGCCTCAGTTGCTCCCAATTTTAAGCCTGAATTGGGATTTAGGATTGAATGGCTCATAATTATTTCCATTTGCCTCTGAGCAAGACCTGGTTGGCACACTTTGTCTTACTTAATACTCACATGGCATAGTTTTGCCAATAATTCTACACTAATTGTTCTCAATTTTTCATGTTTAAAAATTAGGTATAATTTAAGGGCTCATATAGACTTATTTTTTTAAATGGAAGCATATGATTAATATATTCTAAAAGTTTCCTTGGATTATTATTTTATCAAATGTTCTGGTAAGCATAACCAGTTTTTCAGAGGTAACCATTAACATTTAGTCACAACTAAAGAAATTTCTGAGTAACTCAGAATTTATGGAGAGGTCAGGCTTCTATACCTGGGCCTCTCCACAGGGGAGACTTGCCCTTTGCATACCAGGAGCATTGACCTATCTCTGTGCCAGTGGTTCATGTGGATTAATATATTAAAACCCAGTGGTGTCAATCATAGGAGCGAGTTATGCATAATGCTTCTCAACTCTGAGTGTAGAGATATCACATTCAGAGTTAGAAACTGGCCATAGTGATAGCTTGAAATAGGCAAATGCTACAAAGTAGGTATGTTTGTTTTTAATACCCCAGGTAGCCAGTTATTTTATCAGCATACCACAGACTCTAGATGATAGGCATGTGAGATTTCTAAGACTCCTTCCTTAGGAATATTTCATCTCTGCTTTTAGGCTGTGTCTGCAGTCACTTTCTAGTTCCTGCTGATGATGATTGAGAAACTCCAGAGAGATATTTTAATGAGAATTTCCCAAACTTACCTGATGCACATAGAGCATTCTCAAAGAGGTGGTAAATTAAATAGCATGGTTCTGTACAGTCTAAAATCCCTTAAATATTAAAATGCTCTTGGTTATAATTTAAATGAAAATAAATTTATCACATACACATGATAGATAACGTTAGTAAAGATTGATGAAGTCTGTGTACATTAGCACAGATCTGAGAAAGGAAAAGGTGCATGTAAAAGTTTCTTCATTGTCCTTGTTTTGACTCTTTGGTAGTAGCGAGAAAAATCTATGTGGCTCTCTCTGAGTGTAAACTTAGGTCCCAGCCTCCCTTGAGTTCCTGTCTCTGGCCACCAAATCATAACAGTAGTTCACAGTTCTGAACTACTGATCTACCTGCAAAAGTTCATAATGAATTGTATTTACCTGAATCCATGTACAACATGTGGACACCACAAACATACCAATAAATTGGTGACCTTTCAAATGAATATTCTTGAAATATTTGCCCAATATCTTTTCAGATGCAGAAAGGGGGCATGAGGACAATTCAAAATTTTATGCACCACACATTAAAACAGAAGTCTTCTTCTTCTTCTTCTTCTTCTTATTATTATTTTTACCAGTTTAACATTAACCAGAAGGCCCATTGGTGACTTCTTTTTTTTTTTAACTTGGGTGTGCTTTAGGAGCTTCCCATTGTTGACCCAATGTGTTTTATCATAGTCCTACCCATCGATTCAAGACCATCTTCCTGAGATGAATTGCAATTCCACATTCTTCATCATTTTTATTTTCAGATATATTTTATCATTCTGTTTAATTGTTGAAGAGAACAGATATTGGAATGAGGTTTTCTAGCCTGGTGACTTTAAAAAGTTATCTAAACTTTATTGTGCCTCAGTTTCCCTATGCACAAAATGGGGATCATATAAACAACACAGGCTTTAGGCAAATTTAATTATATAGTTATAAAATTATTACACTCACTACAGTGCTTATTAGCATATAACAAGCATACAATTCAAAATATGATAGTTACAAATTGGTGCCTATGTCAACTGCCCAGCTAATCTGTTTCAGCTGATGCTGATTTTCACCACATTCTGGTGCCTCAGCTTGCTGTGTTCTCATGTCGGTAATGACTTTTGTGGTATCTCTAGGGAAACCTAACTACGTATATTGCAAAACAAATCTCGAAAAATGTCATTATCTTTTATCACATATCTTCTCAATAGTTTTCTATTCAGTCAGGAATAGTTTTCAAAAACCTTTGAGCCTGGCTGGAGTGGCTCCTTTGGTTGTGGTATTGTTCTATACACCAAAAGGTCAGGGGGTCAATTCCTGTAGGGGTCAGGGCACATACAGAAGGCGACCAATGAATATTTCTCTCTCACATGGATGTTTCTCTCTCTCTCCCTTCCTCTCTCTAGGAATGTCCTTGGATGGGGATTATAAAAAGAGAACCTTTGATATTTCTGGCAATTTCCTTTTTTAAATCTAACATTTTTGCCAGAATTGTCTCTTCACTGTCTTTGTAACTTTTCTCATGACCTTGTTCACTCACCATTGCTCCCTTCTGACCATTTATGTAGTCCTTAGTATCTCTAAAAGTATAACTTAAATCTTATTTCCCTGAGACCATTTCTTAAAGACCTTTTTCATTTATTTATTTATTTAGCTTCAAAGCTGGTAATTATTTGTATTCATCGACTATTTAGCATCTGCCATTAATCCTCTTGCACTAGTACAATCTCCTACAAATTAACTTCCTCCAGTGGATTGTACATTTTTTGAGGGACAAACTTTAACTTAGTTTTTTAGCTTATGTATTACTTAGTGTAAGGTCCTGTATACATATTTTTTTATTATGAGAAATTATACATAATATAAAACATTATCTTATCATGAAATTTCCAATGTTCATTAAAGTTTAAAGGCATATGCAGTGAGCACCCATATATCTAGCCTAGAATCTATAACTGATGGGCATACTAATTTTCTATTACTGATAAAGTTTCATAACATTCATTTTTTTGACTTATTTTTGAAAGTTTTTAAAATTAAGTGTAAAATTTGCCCTCATTTGAATGCAACAAATATTTATTGACTACTTGCAGAGTACTAGGGTATATTCAGGTTGGGCATAGTTGTGCAATACACATGAGAAAATAATTTTTTTCTTTCCTTTTGCAATAATCATAGAGTCTTTTTTGAGAAACAACTTTCAACTCTCTATGCCTGAAAGAAAGGGAACTTTCTACTTATTATTTGTTTTTCAATAGTAGTTCAAAGCAAGTAAAATGAGGGAAAATACTTACAAACCACATAACTGATAAAGGATTAATATAAAAAATGTATAAGGAACTCATACAACTCATTTTTGACACAATATTCTCAATATTAAAATTTTTATTTGTAATTTTCTATGTTATCTTTCCTGCCAATGTAATTCCCTGCCTACAGGAGCTAAAACATTTTCCATAAAAAAAAAAAAAATGACCAATGAAACACTGAAACTTGTACAAATGAAACTGACAGCAAAATCATGGGTGATTACCCAGGCCAATTTGACAGGGGGAAATTATTAAAATGTTAACAAGATTAACAATAGATAGGTGGAAAATGTGGGTACTCTCTGTCTGGCACAGATATAGATATGCTTTGTCAACAACTGTCAGGATTAACTGATTAGGCTAGTTAGCCTTTCATCAGGATGCTGGGAAGATGAATGTATGACTTTAATTAGATTATTCTGATGTTATAATGTCTCTAACCCAATATTTATTTAAAGTAATCCCAACACTAAAATAAGAACTAAACCCAAAATATCAACCAGGATGTCTTTTTATACAAATTAAACAACTATTGATTTTACTTTCTATACCATTTTTAATAATTAATTTAAGAGCTATATGAGTATAATTGCATGAATGGTAGAATAGTCATTCAGAATATCCTTGATAAACAAGGCCTTTATTAAGGCCTGCTTGTATGTTAATCACCTGGCTGGGCTCTTATGGGAAATACAACAATTGTTCTTGACCTTGCATACCTCATACTCTAGCTGTGGAGTTTCCTTTTATCTCAGTGGGAATGACTCTAGATAATAAATGAATTCTTAATTATATAAAGGGACAGCCATCTCCCATTTGTGACATAAAGAGAGAGGTAACTTGGAAAACTGAAATCCACAGATAATCCTTAGTCTCCAAACTGCTTACATTCTGTTTTAATCTTTTCCATGTCTTTTTTTTCCTTAAAAATATATTTTAAAATAGTAAAAATGAATTGATTTACATTTTACCTCATTAGACTGTGCAGGTGTGGAATAAATCCTACTTATTAGTGTGTTCCTGGCAGCCAGTACAGATCCTAATGAGTTATCATCAGAAAAGCTGGCTCTGACTGCAGTGAGCAAGGATGTAGATGGGATAAGGATTGCTGAATAAAGGGAAATATAATGTACCAATTGACCTTTCTATTTTTTATTCATCCTTTTCTGTTTCTTAGAGCATTTCATAAGGTACTGTGCATACAACAAATGCTATATGGCATAGGGCCCTGCTTAATAACTGATAAAATAATCAAGAGTGGACTGTATTATATTGATGAATGTTATTTTGTTGAAGTAAAAAAAAGTTATTCTATTTTTCATTTTTTTCATCATTATTGTTGAGATTATTAGAGATGCCCCTCTTTTTTCCTCCCACTGCCCCCTCCACCCTGTTCCCACCCCATCCAGGCTTTGCTACCCTATTGTCTGTGTCTATAGGTAATGCATATATGCATACAAAGATCTTTGTTTAATCTCTTCCCACCCCCTCTTCTTCAAGAATGCTGTCAACATTTCTTATAATACTGGCTTGTTGGTGATGAATTCTTTTAGCTTTTTCTTACCTATGAAGCTCTTTATCTGACCTTCAATTTTAAATGATAGTTTTACTGGGCAGAGTAATCTTGGTTGTAGGTCCTTGCTCTTCATCCCTTTGAGTATTTATTGCCACTCCCTTCTGGACTGAATAGTTTTCATTGAGAAATCAGCTGACAGTCGTATGGTCACTAACTGCTTTTCTCTTGCTGCTTTTAAGATTATCTCTTTGTCTTTAGCCCTGGAATTTTAATTATGATGTGTCTTGGTGTGGTCCTCTTTGGGCTTCTCTTGTTTTGGGACTCTGTGCTTCCTGGACTTTATAAGTCTATTTCTTCCACCAGGTAGGAGAAGTTTTCTGTCATTATTTCTTCAAATAGGTTCTCAATACCTTGCACTCTCTATTCTTCTGGCATCCCCATTATGTGAATGTTGGTACATTTGAAATTATCCCAGAAGCTCTTTACACTATTCATATTTTTTGAATCCTTTTTTCTTTTTGATCTTCTTGTTGGTTGTTTTTTGCTTCCTCATATTTTAAATAATTGATTTGATTCTCAGAATCCTCTACTCTAATGTTGAATCACTGTATATTATTCTTTATTTCAGTCAATGTATGCTTTAATCTCTGACTGATCCTTTTCCATTTTTTTGTGGAGGTTTCTAGAAGATTCTTGAGTAACCTTATAACCACAGTTTTAAACCCTACATCCAGTAGTTTGCTTTCTTTGATTTCTTTCATTTGTGACATGTTTCTTTGTCCCTGCATTTTGGCTGCTTCCCTGTGTTTGTTTCTATGATTGGGTAGAGCTACTATGTCTCCTTGAATTAGTAGAGTGGCCTTGTGTAGTAGGTGTCCTATAGGGCCCAGTGGCTCAGCCTCCTAGGTGGACACTCTAGGTGCACCCCTTTGTGGGTATGTGTGAAGTTTCATTGTAGTTGTGACTTGATGGCTGTTAGTGTCACCTCCAGGCCAATTGGCTGTGAGGACCAGCTGCAATTACTGTAGGAGAGCTACTTGTGCAGGAGACACCCTTATGGAGCAGGACTTGCTTCAGTGGGGCTTTGGTGCTCATTGAGTCTGCCCCTTGAGTGTGTCACTTATGGATGTGAAGAGTTGTAATCTGATATGGTCAGACACTGACCACTGGGTACACTGGCTCTTAGGTCTCCGTGGAGGTACAAAGTCAGCCACTACCTGGGGCCACCCAGCAGGAGCTACAGAGAGATCTTTAGATTCCTCCTTTTTGTATGGGGTTTGGCATTGCTCAGATGGGTCCCAGTTATGAAGCAAGGCAGGCTGGTGCTGGTGCCAGGTATTTGGCCTTTTACTGATTGGTTTGGGGCTCCCACACCCAGTGGCAGCTTGCTTGAGAGATTTTAGTCTGAGCAAGGACAGGCCATTCATATGTAAAAGCTGCTGCACACAGCTTGGGTGGGGTTGTAAATTGGATGAGGTGGTGTCTTAGGGAATCACCAGGGCAGAGCAAACAGACATGGCTTCCAGTCAGTCTTGTGACTGGGAAAGTTCCAGGATAGGAACAATGATCCCTGTGGGCACCTCCTTCTGGAAGAAAGCAGCCCCCGAGTTCCTGCCCCAATGCCAGAAAATCCAGTTCCTCATCAAATGTGTCTGTGTTCCCCAGAGCCTCATCCTGGTGTTAGAGCTCAGAGGAAGTAGGACCTTATAAGTTCAGTTTGTGGTGCCAGCCTTTTAAGAGGAACAGCTGGGTCTCCAGCAGCCTCCGTGTCACTGGTTTTTACAGCCCATAGTTCTGATTGCCGGTAGGGACTTCTTTTCCCACTTGATAAGAGTAGATAGGGAATGAATCTACCATATTGTTCATTTATTTGGTTATCCATAACAGTACTTTCTCTTTAAGGGCAGGAACCATGTTTTTCATTGTATACTCAGATTTAGCAAGTAGGATCATTCCAGTTTAGCATTAGTTGAAAAATACGCAAAAGGATAGATTAAAAGGGAAGAGGATTGATGCCAAAATATTTAAAATTCTCTATGAATACTACAGAAATTGACCAGATTATTGTCAATTTCTCCTTTTATTCTATATGTCTGTAGAGTAGCATCATTTTCTACCTATTTATTTCTTAGCAGCAACAAAAATGTTAATTTATTTGAATCCTAAATAATAATTTATTTAATTTAATAAAGTCACTTGAGTTGTACACCTTTTACTTGTTTTTTAACTTTTCTTGGAAAAGAATAGTTTTCTCAGCTACAAAGAGTATGATCTTCTATGTAGCATTAGGTTCATCATTCTAGTTTAAAAACATTTTCACTTATGCTTGTAGTACCAGATGTTAAAACTGCCTCATTGTTTAATCATCTGAAACAAAAGTAGATTTCATTAACTTCAATTTTTTTGAGCTTTGTCTCTTTGAGAAAAATTATATTTTATATCATAAATCAATCTGTGGAATAATTGAAACTGAGCTATAGTTTTCATGTTCTTGTAAATATTTTATACCAAGTAATCATTCATTTATATTATTCTATATTTTTAAAGGTACATGTAATTTTACATGTTTCTAGTATCTGAGGTCGTGTAAATCTGAAATAATGCAATATGCTAAACAGACTGTCCTTTAAAAAAATATACCAGCCACCTTTGGAAGAATGATGATACCATGCAGGGGTCCACAAAGAAAGAGCTGCATCTTCAATTAAGAGCATCTGTACTGGGTTGAATAGTGTCCCTTCAAAATCCATAGCCATAGGAAACCTCAGAATGTGACCTTATTTGGAAATAAGTTCTTTGCACATGTAATCAAGTTAATATGAGGTCATACTGGTTTAGGGGAGGCTCTAATCCAGTGACTGATGCCCCCATAAGAACAGAGAAATTTGAACACAGAGATCGACTGAGACAGGGAAGAAAGACATGTAAAGATAGAGGCAGAGTTGGATTGACACAACTATAAGCCAAGGAATACCAAAGATTGAAGGTCAGGAGCTAAGAAGGAGGCAAGGGTCCTCTCCCAGAGCCTTACAGGGGTCCTCAAACTTTTTAAACAGGGGGCCAGTTCACTGTCCCTCAGACCGTTGGAGGGCCGGACTATAGTTTAAAAAAAAAAACTATGAACAAATTCCTATGTGCACTGCAGGACCGGGACGAGTCAGCTGCTAAGCAGGACAGGGAGCGGCACCCGGCAGGCTGGATAAATGTCCTCGGAGGGCTGCATGTGGCCCGCGGGCCATAGTTTGAGGACTCCTGCTTTAGAACATGACCTGCAGACATGATTTCAGACTTGCAGCCTCCAGAACTGAGAGAATACGTTTCTGTTATTTTAAGCCGCCCAGTTTTATTTCAAGCCACTGTGCTTTGTTGTGGCAGCCTTATGAAACCAACACACTACCCTAGAACAATAGAATTAAAAAGTAGGCACCTTGTACCTCGGGGAAGCAGAGGATAGACTGCAAAGGAACCAAGTTAGGACTTCCTGGGGACAGATGCCCTAGACAGTGGTCGGCAAACTGTGGCTCGCAAGCTCACGAGCCGCGGTTTGCCGCTCTGTTGACTAATGAGTTTGCCGACCACTGGGATAGGGGCTTAATCACAAGGAACAACAACAGCCTGTGATTATTGGAATCAAAAGTCTAGGTCAGTGGTCAGCAAACTCATTAGTCAACAGAGCGGCAAACCGCGGCTCGTGAGCTGCATGTGGCTCGCGAGCCGCAGTTTGCTGACCACTGTGACCTAGAATGTCTCTGAGAGGGATAAAAGGAGAATGCTCAAGATCTGTGGCAGGTGTGTAGCAATCAGTTTTTTTATCTCCAAAACTGGAGAATGAGAAGAAGTAGAATGTGGAATTTGGGGGGAGAAATAAGTAACAGGAATTTGATTGGATTGAGTTGTGTTGAATATTTTATTAGGGCTGTACCTGTTAGGCGCCCCAAAAATTATTATGAAAAGGTGCCACCTATTCACTAGTGTTCATTCCAGATAAAATTTGAGTAAGAAATTGGGGTTAGAATTTAAAAGTTATCTGAGTGCAATTTAGAATCTGTTGTAATATCACTTTTATGTTTATTAGGTTGTAGTTTCTTGGTGCTTCCTATTCAGTTGTTGTTTTTAAATATTACAACCTTGCCTCAGATGAACTGGGATGACTTATTTTACTCATCTTAGAAAGGATCTTCCAAATTACATTTTACTCACTGTTCAAGTAAGTGAGTGAAAGTAGCTCTTCAATTCAAGAGAAAGGGCGGTGGTGTTGCCATAGACACCAAGGACATACAAGAAGATCAAACTTGATATTTGAGTATTTATCAATTTAGGCCTAAGATTTTCCCCTCATACTTTCATATAGCAAGCTGGCAAATGCATTTAATAGCTGATGGTTTCCTCCTGGCTGCTTGATAGCACAAGAATCACAAGTGCACCTGATGTTGGCAAGGGTCTCATTGCTTCCTGCTGTAGTCCGAGCAATGATATAAGGGATGATAGCACGGGTATTCATTGTGACATATTCTATCTGCCTCATGCTGACAACTCACTCTAATTATTTATAGTCATTAGAGTTTTGCCATTTTTCTGTCTGGCTCTGAAATGTCCTGATTATTTTAGCCTTGATTGAATATCCTTTAATATCACTTAAATCCTAAGAACCATTTCAAGAAACTTATTCTAACACTACAGGCCCGATGCATGGGATCCATGCACTGGTGGGGAGACATGGCCTGTGGAGATCAGCCCGCTGTGGGAGTGCCGCTCATCCCGGTCATCCTGTGTTGGGTGTCTGCCCCGTGGTGGTCAGTGCACATCATAGCGACTGGTTGACCAATCATTCTGGTTGTTCCACGGTTTAGTCGCTGGGCTTTTATTATATAGGATAGGCTCCCTTGGAAGTCTTTCACTAAATATGGACTTACATGTCTAATGAAAAAATGTGTGGCTGCCTTAACCATTGTTTATCAGTCCCAGGATACACACAGGAGTCCTAACTAAGCTTTACACGCTTCCCTTCTTGTTTGTCAT
The DNA here is from genome assembly GCA_026230045.1 of Corynorhinus townsendii. Classification (NCBI taxonomy): domain Eukaryota; kingdom Metazoa; phylum Chordata; class Mammalia; order Chiroptera; family Vespertilionidae; genus Corynorhinus; species Corynorhinus townsendii. Next base: position 30,549,478 of record JAPDVU010000012.1, read on the forward strand.
CTGTTTTAATCAATGCAACTTTTAATCACCTACCATCATGGAGAGAATAGAATCTAGTTAGTCCCAATATTTAATAAATTGAACTATATAGACCCACATGGAGGAAGTACAGCAATTAAAGGAGACTATATTAAGCTTTGAATATCCTGATGAAAATTTGGCCCTCCCTGAACATGTCTAATGTTACATAAAGAACTATCTTGGATTTGGACAGATTTTATGTAAAAACTGGCTATAGTTAACCATAAAATAATTAAATATGAGGGTTATCAGAGATTTTAGCATTTATCTAATCTAATCTCATTTATAGCTTAGGAAACTTAAATTGAGAGATGTTAAGACAGAAGTATATTCCCTACTTTGTAGACATAAATGTCCCTGGACACGCTTTTAACATGGCACTTCTTTGAGCTTATTATTTATATGTCAGACTTATAGTGTAATATAACCTCTGGAAAGCCAGGGACCATACCTACAGCCCTAAAATTTGGACGCTGCCTACCCACTACTTGTGTTTTGGGATAACAAGTAAATATTATTAAGTTTTGAGTATGTTGTTCTGAATATCACATTATCTTCTGATCCTATATAAAGGAAGAATTAGGAAAAATCAACAATGAACTCTTTGATACTGAAAGTTTCTCTGAGAAAAATCAGATTATCTAATGATTTAAGAAATATATGTTTTGTACTTTATGAGAAGGAGTTGCTGGTGTATGAACTGGGCCAAAGAATCCCAGACAGGTGTATTTAGATATTTGTTCTTGTTACTGTAAAGCTTTTCTTGGTTCATTTAAATTTTGATAGCTAACTCTCTTTATTGATGATCTAGTTTAATAATGCAAATTGTATTTTATCAATATTGATTTATTTTATGAATTTTAAATCTCCAGAAATGTATTAATATTGTGTCAAAGCAACCAGGTCCAAATCCAAATTTTCTACAATAGTATGCTGGCATTCTATATTTCTATGCCCTGTTCCTATTTCTTCTTTACATTTTGATACTTATACTGGGAAACTCTCATTGTTGTCATTTGACTAAATGGTGCTTTTCTGACTATTCCTTTTGATAACCCAATGTGTGACTCATTGCCACATCATAGAAGTGTAAATGGAGCAACTTTGAGAATTTGTAACATTTGGGAAGTAAGAAATAGTAATGCACTTAGCATTTTCTTTCCAAGGATCTCAAGAGATATTGTAAGGGTTTTGCTTGATTCCTTCTAACTCAGTGCTGTGAAAGCAATCCTGCAATATTGACTTAAAAGTCCCCCATCTTTTTGTTTTAACCTTTCTTAATAGTTTTCTCCTTGAAACAAATGTTTGATGACTTCAAGTAAAATCTACCCAACTCTTTGGCTCTGTCCAAATTTACTGGTGAACTTGGTCTAGAGGCAGAGGCTGGTTTAGACATCCCTATGTAGTGAGGTTGGTTCCTGATGACTCCTCTCATGGAAAATGTGGCCTCCTGTGCCCCGAATTCAAGAAGAAAAGAATTAATGGCAGGCTTTGACTTACTCAGCAGTCATAGCTTTAGAGTACCTTCCATTGGAATTATACAAACCTGTTTTCGAACTGTGCCCTCCACCTTAAAAGAATCAAAATGACTATCTCAAAGTATCAGATAAAATAACGAGGTTAAGGAGACGTGATAAAAGATTGGGAGAGAGCTGATCCCACTGTGTCTCTTGGCTAAGATACTGATAGCTGAGCAGGATCGACTTTCTGGGGCTCAGTTTCTTCCTTCTGAAACTGATAGGCATTTAATAGACCATCAGTAAGCCATTTCAACAATTAACATGTGTATTTAATGACACATTAAACTAACGTATACACGCTGCTCTAGAGAAGAGTGGGTGAAGTTCCACAGGGAGTGGTTAAGAGAATACCTGCCTTGATAAATGAGATTCTTCCATGCCTTAATGTTAAATCATAAAAAGATTAAGAAAATGATCTTTAATATAGCTTGGCCTCCTGCTACTCATTCAAAAGTTTCGTACACTTTGCCAAATTTATATTTTGAAATAAAAAATAACTCAGAGTTCTAATTTCAAGACACTTTATTCATTTTTATTTTTATGAGAATAAACACTATGTTTGACAACTATTTCCTTTTTTTGGCTTGAAAAACAGGAATGAATCTTTAAATAATATTTTTATGAAAGTGCTGTTTTCACTTTAGAAAATTTAGTGCAGGCTCTAGTTTTTGTACTTCAAACAGAATAATGTCAAATGCATATTCTGTTTGAAGTACATTGATGTATTGATTAGCATTCTTTAACCTCCTTCATTACTATAAAAACTACCAAAAGTTGTGAGTTTATTTTAGAAAACAATCAATTAAAGAAAAACAAAACACAACAGAGAGCACTTGGATGACTTCTGTGTCCAACACTTCCTACCCCACATATTCCTTTGCTTCATTTTCAGTGAACCCAGGAACTGAGACAGGCACAGCTAACCTGCTGTGCCCCTCACCCTTACTATTCACCATGCCTACAAATTCTTTACATTCCTTATCTCAGAAATACTTTTGTCAGAGTATGGGGACTCTATTGTCAACATCTTCAGATTTTACCTAAGTCAGTTTCCCCCTAAATAAGAACCAAAGAACAGAGGGCATCATTCGACATAAAATGAAAATTCTCCTGTAGATATGACAATAGCCTGATAAAGCTATTTTCCTATAGTGTCTGTTTTGGCTTAATGATAACGAGGCAACATCATTTGGAATTTTTCCTAATGTGACATTTGTTGATTTTAGTATCCATGACTAGTTTCTAGCAAGCTGCCTTCTCTCCCATGTCGAATAAAATAAATAAAAGATTAGGAGGCCATTATTTGTTTGATCAATTTGTATGAGCCCAGCTGTTAGAAGGTTGAGTATTAATTTAGATAAGGAAAAAAATGATCTCATCTGCTTAGGCCCTCCTATTGTGTTGTTTTACCAATTATAGTTTATGGGGAATATAAGATGGAAAAAATTTTGGGTAGTAATGAAGAAGCTGACAAAGGGAAAATGAGCATAGTTAAATTCTAAGAGCACCTGGGTTTTCTAGCCTTTATTCATAAATTGTCTGTCTTATTTCCTTTGTTTTTTCTCTTTCTCTGTCTCTGGATTGTTTTTAGTTTCCCTTCCTCTCCTTCAATTATGTAAAACATCAATCAAAACTATTTTTCCCTCTAAGGGATGGAGGCAATGGCCAATTGTTAATAAAAGTATACTTTTCCCATTTTAAACTTTCTCTGAGAATTGACCCAGGCTTGAGTTCGTCCCAAATATTACTAGACAACTCTTTACACAAAACATTCATACAAAACCCTCTAACAGAAAAAAAATAACACCAAGTAAATGTCCAAGCACATAATTTAAGTCTAAGAACTAAAGATAGAAAAGATTCTGTTGTGTCCATGAAAAAAAAATTTAATATGAAAAAGGCAGAAGTGCATAAATCCAAGCTGCTCTCCAACCCTGATGCAATTGAACGGGCTTCCCGAGGTGTTGACTCTGCTGGCCCTGGGGAGTTCTTACTGTGAGTGCAGAGCCAGCTACAAATGTGTTTTCAGTCAAATATAATTACTGAAGAACACAAACATCATATTTGCCATCCAAGACCTTTGCAACATGAAACCCCAGATTAGCTTGCACTGAGCCTTTGGAGTGAAGATGAGTCTGCAAAGATTTTGCGGGAAAGATGGTGTAGCTAACCAGATAGAGGCATCTGACTCTGTATTTAGCTGGCGGCCCCTCTTACTCACAAATACCCAGCTATTACATGGTTGCCTCATTAATATGACAGAAGTGAGCCAAGATAAAGAAGAGGGCATTATCCTTATCTTTCCTGAAATATCAGTGTTATGTTTAATATTTTGGTGGAGAGGATTAGGCTCATTTTTTCAAGAAGGGATTTATATAATGATGAACTTAATCTGTATTTAATAAGGATTTTGTTCTTTTGTATTCACTGTAATGTGGAAGTAATTTTGATCTGTCTGCACAGAGGTCTCCACTGGCAAACATCACAGGAAGGTACCTATGGGCAGAGCTCCAGCCCCATCACACAGAGGAACACACCATCTCGGGTTGCATGTGGCTGACTGCCTCTGCAGATTGGGTTTAAACAGGTAAAGCATTTCCTCCCCATCCACTAATGCCTGATAACCAGATTTTATTGTATTAGTTTTTTACGAATTTCCATTAAACCATACTCTTTCCAGAAACACTCAGTGATTGGTACTCTTCCTTATAACATTTATGTAGTTCGCATAAACTGAATTTTCATATCTATATACATAAAAGCCTAAGCAACTGGAAAGACTGGTCACTATGATGTGCACTGACCACCTGGAGGCAGTCACTCAATGCAGGAGCTGCCCCTGGTGGTGCGTGCTCCCACAGCCAACCTCCCTGACCTGGCCAACCACCCACGGTACCTCCCCGCATCCCCTACAGCCGGCCAATCTCCCCTGGCCAGCAGGACCCTGGTCTGGGATGGGGAACCAGAGGTGGGTGGCGGCAGATGTGCCTCCTTTCCAAGGGAGGCCAAGAGCAAGCTTCCTCCTTGGGGCAGGCGGCCAACCTCCCATGTCCTGTCCCTCCTCCCAGCTGAGAGGACTGGATTGGCCCACCGCCCACCCACTGCAGTGGCAGTGAGGCAGTGAGGGAAGGATGAGGGGGGAGGTGAAATATGGTGGTGAAGGGCTGATGATGGTGGCATTGGCGTCTGGCATCTGTTCCTTCTGTGTGTGGCCCAGCGACCGTCACCTCCTCTCTGGTCCGGCCCTGATCGGCCTGGCCCTGATCGGCCCTGATCGCTGGTCAGGACTAGGGGCCCCACCCATGTACAAAATTTGTGCACCAGGCCTTTAGTTATTATAATACTCAGTATGCTTGCCTTGAACTATGTGTGTGTGTGTGTGTGTGCGTGCGTGTGTGTGTATCTATTCATTTATATCAAAATAAGGTATTGTAGTACAAAATTAAGTATCTTGGTAGGTCTAATGTTGAAATTGTTGGATGTTTTAAAATATGGAAATTACTAAAAGGATCATCATTAATAATTTAGGAATTGCATTAAATGGTATTGCAGAGTAGTGTACTGCTTTGGGTATCAGGAGATGTGAGATCTTGCCCAAGTCAAATATTGGTCCTATGACATTGGCTAAGTCATTTAAACTCTCTGAGCCTTTATTTCTACCATGAACTAATCTCTAAACTGCCCTCCAGGGCCAAAGGGTTGTGGTCATGACCAAAGGGACCTACTAATGAACTTCCCTTACAGAAGTTCTCAAGTTGATAGAAGAGCTGTAGTACTTATAGAGGGATACTGTAGTACTGAAAACTATACTAGTATTTAACATTGCAGGACTCAAGAGTAAAACTAAGCAAAATAAAAACTCACACTTATTTATAGTTCATAATTTGTCAATGTTTATTGGATCTAGAGATTTCCTTCTGTGATTCAAAACTATCTATATATGTTTTTACTCATGACATAAAATCTGTGTCCCTAAATAATCTCTATAAAGTCTCAAAAGCTTATTTAAGACTGTTTCAATAACCTATTTCTGCATAACAAAGTACTCCAAAATGAAGTACCTTAAAGCAGCAATTATTTTATTTTGCTCACAAGTCTGAGGGTCAGAAACATGAGAGTGGCTCACTTCTGCCTGGAAGAGTCAGGGGTCTTAGTTGTGACAGTTCAAACAGCTGTGCCCTGGCTGGGATTGTTTATTTAATTAACGGATTGCAACCTTAGTTCTTTCAGTTGGCTGAGCTCTGTCCCTCCCTTGGCCTTAGATGATGGCTGTACTGGCTGGACAAGCCAAGAAGGCTTCTTGTATATTTGTTGACTCCATCTTTCTCCATGTGGCCATTCTCTCACTCTGTGTAGCTAGGGTGGGCTTCTCACAGCATGGCAGTCTTAGGAGTTGGATTTCTTACAGGGTGACTCCCTTCCCAAAAGGAGGAAGCAGAAGCCATCAATCCTATTCAAGATTAGGCTGGAACTGGCCCAATGTCACTGCCATCATATTCAATTGGCACAGACAGATTTAATAACTAGAGAAACAATCTCCACCTCTGGGTGGTAGGGGTGTGCAAGAAGTCGCAGCCATCTTTAATCTACCACAGTATTCACTCCTCATTTGGTTATTTATCTAGAAGCAATTTTGTTCAGATTTTATCACCTATGTGGATATATGCTCCTTTTAAATTACTCATTTAAATTATGTATTTAAATCATTTAAATTTAAATTTGCAGATTTTTCCCAAAGGGATATTAAACCAGATCCATAATATAAACTAATATTCAGAAGGCCAATCACGTGCCTTGCTTGCAAAATTGCCTTCAACAGCTCAATATAGGGACCAGAATATAAAGTACTTTCTGCATCAGAAACTAGTGCTTTGACCTCAGGTTGAGATCATCTCATTTGGAAAAACTGTAGAGACCCACTGTTGGAGAATAAAGAACTAATCTGGCAGAAGCCCAATGTATTACTTTGCTAGGAATACTTAAAAAAGGTCCTAAAGACGGGGTGGCTTAAACAGAAATTTAGTTTTTCAAAGTTCCAGAGGCTAAAAGTCGGTAAGATCAAGTTGTCATCAGGATTGGTTTCTTCTGAGGGCCTTGAGAGAAGAGTCTGTTCCAGTCCTCTCAGGCTTGCAGATGGTTGTTTCCTTTGTGTCCTCACATCCTTCCTCCTTCTGTATGTATCTGTGTCAAAATTCCCTCTTCTTATTAGGATACAAGTCATATTGGATTTGGGTTCTCCCAAATGACCTCATTTTAACTTAGTTACCCTTTGAACACCTAATGTCTAAATACAGTAACATTCTGAGGTGCCAGGGGTTAGGATTTCAACATATAAAATTTGAGAGGGGCAGAATTCAGCTCACAGTACCAAGATCATTGCACTACCTTTCTCTCCCAAGCCCCCATGCCTATGCACAGCACTTCCTCTTCAAAGTAGCTATATTAGCAGAGAGGAAAGGAGAAAGAGGGAGAGAAAGGAAATTTAGATATTGTGCCCTTGAAAGAGACCTCACAAAACTGGAGTAAATCTTAGTCACTCTATCAAAACCTTTTGTTAATAAAGGATTGTTATTTGTTAGGAAGGTTGAAAGGAAATTCCCTTTGTTTCTTTGCAGTCTACTCTACCTGGTAATTAAAGTCAATATGACATGTTGTGCTGTCTTTCCTTTCAGAGCCACTTACAGTGTACTTCCAGGTTCAGTTTATTTGATTTTTTCGGTTTATTTGCCAGTGAATCATGTGTTTTCATATTACAAAGTGGCTCAGCTGTGTTTTTCACAAAGGATCATAGGATAGATGATTGTCTAACACTCCCCGAGTTTTGCTTGTGCAGGCTGGTTAAGGATGCTCCCAGCACAGATGATCTGTGTTACGTGCAGGCAGCTTGCCTTACCCATCTCACTGTCAGATTTTCTCATAGGTCCTGATACACAGAAAAATCAGACTGATATATAGAATTAAGGATAATGGAACTGGGATGAAGTTTAGCATCTTAATTAAGGACTTTTGCCAGGTTATAATCATACAGTTAGGTTGATTATTGTGATTAGAAAAATATTATAGTATTTGAAAGAGAAAATGTCTTAGTAACTATTTAACTAGCAAAATCCATTCTTGTAGAGAATGTAAAATAAACAAACAATCTAGACAAAGTTTTGTACAATAAATTTAGCAAGATTTATCAGTTTTCTTACTTTGAGAGTATGCTTCCAATTTACTACAAACATCTATAGTATTATTTACTTATTTAGAAGAAAAGGTTTTATTATTTTGTCACTTTTTAATTTTCTTCTATTGTAATATCTATCAATAGATTAATGATTCAATGCAAAATAAATGAAAATTCACTTAAAATTTTTAGTGATAATAAGTTTTTACTCTTACATGCACTATACCTGAAACAATTTATGGCTAACAATATATATCTATTAAATGATGTTGGTTTAAGGAGTAGAGTGTGACAATAACTGGTTAAAGTGTTTAGTTCTGCCCTAAAATGGCTCATAGGGCTAAGGTGTTTGAACATGGCTCTGGGTGTAATTTTCTGAGTGGTATTACCTTTCAATCCAATTATTTGCAATTAATATAACTTTAGAATTAAAACTCTAAAGTGGAAGGTAATTATAAGAGGATTAGAAAATAAAATTTACTTGGAGAAAATAGTTTTTAAAATGTGATTTTATTATTCAATAAACAGCATGACTAATAAACCTAAGTATTAAAGAGCCAGTGATAAATATATTTGACAACAGTTTTCAATAGGAGACTAAGAGTTGATAACTCCCTATCAGAGGGAGTCAAATAATTTTAGAGCAGCCTAGGACTAGATAACACCCTGAAACCCTCAAGGATTAATCTTTCATGACAGTGTTTCAGACTGCCATGGCTGTCATTCCTTTAGCAGTTGCTGGGCTGTGATGTACACCATGCCTGGAGCTGTGAATAATGCAGCTCTGTACAAGACAGACTCTCACATCAAGAAGCCCATGGTTTGTGCCCTTATCCGAGAAGCACTTGTTGAGCACTACCTATACAATGGACATGGTATGCCCAAGGGATAAATCTTTTCCTCAAGGAGTTACCTAACTGCTTCACCTACCGATTTCTGGGAATTCTGAAACTGGATTTCTGTTTACCCAAAGAAAGTATTTGCTAACTGAGTAGAAATTTTTTGCAATATTATTTCTCAGTCCCGAGGTGACGCAAGTCTTCTTTCCCATCTCCCTTCTATGTTCTTAACTTACTGCTTTGCCCAGTTTTGGTAACTAGTGTTCCTTCATGGTCCTATATTTTGGAACCTATGCTCATGTAAGGTATTTCTCACACTGTGCTGAACTTTTTAAAAAAATGAATTATTCTCTATTTTGACTACAGTTTTCTCAGCTAATTTTTATACAAGCTCCTCAATCTCTACTTGCTTTGACATCTTATCTGCATATCCTATAGCTATTGTCTGCTGTCTGAAAATGTCCTTTTTCAGAAAGCTTCATTCTGATATTTCACTTTGTTGTTCTATTAGCATGAGATATTTTTATAGTCTTGAGAAATGACTAGAATTCTTATTGAACATACATTTTTAATTCTGATGCATTAAGATAAAAATGCTACTCAGTTTTTATCAGAGTGTTTTGAACTTAAATTATTGTTAGACACTTCTGTTGATATTGTACACTTTAAATTTATAAGACTAGAATCATAGCTAACAATCTCTGCAATAGTTCAGGCAAGAGATGATGAGGACATAAGTCACAACTGTTCATAAAAACATTAAGGAGGGGATATTTTCAGGAAATAGATGGGAAGTAAAATTAGAAATATATGATTTATTGGATGTGCAGATAAGGAAGATAAAAGGACTTAAAATGTTTCTCAGGTTTCTGGCTTGAGAAGATGGTGTATAGAAAAGATAGGAGAAAGAGCCAGTTGTTATTCTAGGAGGTCACAATTTAATTTCCAAACGCCAAATACTTAAACATTTTTTAAGTCATTATCTAATGGAAAATTAAATAAAACACGTTTCCTACTATAGCACAGACAGAATATAACTCAAAATTTCTTGATGACTTGTAATAATTGTGAATATCGATTATTGTTTGGGGCTATAAAATATTGATACACACAGGTATCAATATTTTGATATATTTTCTATAATAGGTAATTATGGAATTCTATGGCATTATTTAAGTTGTCCTACATGATTTTCATAGTTATTCTATCCATAATTGTTTTAAGGCTATGGGTTATCACTTTATTCACGCCTTCAATCATGTATCAATTCACAGTATGTTAGAATTGTTCTAGACATGGAGGTTATAAAGCTGAGCAAGACAAACACAGTCATTCTTCCCAATGTCCTTATACTATACAGGGTGGGGAAAAAAGTAGGTTTACAGTTGTAAGTTTGTGACACAGAGTTTATTTTATTTTTGTATTATTTCCCATAGGAACAATTGTAAACCTACTTTTGCCCCACCCTGTAGTGAAGGACAGGCAAGAAACAACCAGAGACAAAAATACCAATAAAGTTCTACATAATAATAAGTGTTTTTTAAGGAAGTGAAATAGAAATGGCAAGGAGTTGGGCCAATAGTGAAATCACCTTTCAAGAACTTACTTTTTAAATTTTTTTATTGATTTCAGAGATGAAGGGGGAGGGAGAGATAGAAACATCAATGATGAGAGAGAATCATTGATTGGTTCCTTCCTGCACACCCCACACTGGGGATTGAGTCCGAAACTCGGGCATATGCCCTGACAGGGAATCGAAACCATGACCTCCTGGTTCATAGGTTGATACTCAAACCGCTGAGCAATGCTGGCTGGGCTCAAGAACTTCTTAAGTAAAGCCTGACCAGATGACAAGGAGCTGGTGGTGTTAATCTCTGAGAGATAAGTATTTCAGAGTCAGAAGCCAATCAGAGGAAAGATAAGAGGAAGCAAGTTTGCTGAGTTTTAAAGAACTGAGAGGTTGTTGAAGCTAAGTGATCAAGAGGTTTGGGGTAGTAAGAGTTGAGGATAGAGAGCTGAACCTGGCACATATCATATAGACCTTACAGATTGTCATAAGGAGATGAATATTATTCCAGTTACAATGAGGAAGCATTGAAGTATTCTAAGCATGGAAATGATGTAGTCACTTTCATGCTTTAAAAAGGGAATTCAGGTTGTTCTGTAGAGAAAGCAATGTATGGAAATAAAAGTGAAAGGAAGGAGCCCAGTGAGGGAGACATCACGTTAGTCCAGGAAGAAGAGTAGCAATGGGGAGAAAAAGAAGTAGATGAATTAAGTATACATTTTGAAGGAAAAACTGACAGAACCTATTGTTAATACATATTTTGCCCTTTCAATTTTTCTACTACTTTTCTGTAGATTATGACATCCAGATTCTCAAGGAGCTAGGATTACCTAAAATGGATACTTTATGATAGTTTGAAGGGTTTCTTGTAGGTATAATTGGAACTTTGATGTATTATATTTATGTTTTATACTGCTTTTTTTGTGTTCTCAGGAGATTGCTGGAGAGTAGCAATATAATACTGTGGATTATAAAGTAGTTTCAAATTTTTAGTTTGTGAACATAAACATCATTTTAAAAAAATATATTTTTATTGATCTCAGAGAGGAAGGGAGAGGGAGAGAGAGATGGAAACATCAATGAGAGAATCAGTGATCCGCTGCCCTCTGCACGCCCTCTACTGGGGATTGAGCCAGCAACCCTGGCATGTGCCCTTGACAGGAATCAAAACCGGGACCCTTCAGTCCACAGGCTGACGCTCTATCCACTGAGCCAAACAGGCCAGGATCATAAACATTATTTTTAAAGAGCTTGCTTGATATTCTCAGAAAACCGGGGCAAAGCAGTAAAGTTTACTAAGGAATTATGTCTCCTGGCAGATAGACGAAAGCTTGGAACTCTAGGATATTTTCATTTTCACTGATCATATACTCTCTGCCCTTGCTCAATACATTTAATGGCCCTGTGTTACAGTTTCTTGTTCTTTGAGTGGTAATAACGATCTTTTCCATCTAAGTTGAGATATATTTGTAATGTACATGGAAGTTGCCAACAGGAAATCACTACGCACATGACAATTTATTGTTAGTTTTATGGCCAATTTAAATCCCAAAGGAATTGAAGTCATTGCCATTTGAAGGTTGTCCAGTTCATATTTTAGACAGATGACTGACCTTATACAACAGTTACACAAACACAGTCCCTGAACAATTACACTCAAACTCTGCCTTGGCTTTCACAGAAGAAAAATGTAATTGTTGAATCAATGTGGCTATAAAAATGAGTTGCCTTTCTTCCGTAAGCAGTTGGGAACTGTGAGAGCATGCTGGAATTGGAGGATTGAAGAGAAGTCAACTCTGTTCTTGGAAATATTGTTTTCAATTTAAGGTGAGAAAATAGAAGACTGGTTACGGTTTCTTTAAGTAAATATGCATGAGAAATATTTTTATTTAATTCAAAATTTACTGTGTAGCTTGAAATAATAAGGTCATTATCTACTGATTGTGATGATAGGTACTAAGTGTTTATAATAGCATGCACCTGTGAAAATTATATACATGTGCTGAAATGAAGTAAGCTGTATAGAGCAGGTGACATTTCAACTAGGATCTAAAAAAAGAGGGTTTCCACTGTAAAGATAGGGGAGGAAGAAAGCTTCCTTGTGAGAAAAAGGTGATATAATACATTCAATTGGAAATATAGTGGTTACATTTGAGAAGAGCTGCATTCTTTTTTTTCCCATGGAGCATATAGCAGACAAAGAAACCAGATAAGAAAGAGACCAAGTAGCCATATTGGAAATATCCATCTTCAAAGTAACCATGAATACATTTTAAAAAATAGGATCAGTTTAAAGGGCTAGAAAAATTTTTTCCATTTTTTTTATTGAGATATAATTCACATGCCATAAAATTTACCCTTTAAAAATATACAGTCCATTGGTTGATCTCTCCCCCTTACCCACACCCTTCCCTGACTTCCCTTTGAGGTTTGAGCATCTGATCGATGCTTCTCTGTCTCTGGATCTGTTTTTGTTCATTAGCTTATGTTGTTCATTTATAGTCCACAAATGAATGAGATCATGTGATACTTATCTTTCTCTGACTGACTTATTTTATTTAGCATAATGATCTACCAAAGGACTTATATATATAAGCATAACCAATGGATGCAGACAACAGGGGTGAGGGTGAGGGCATGATCGGATGGGTGGAGAGCATTGGGGGAATAAGGACACATATGTAATACCTTAATCAATAAAGAAAAAAAGAGTTAAAAAATACAGCTCAATGATATTTGCTATTCACAAGAATATGCAACCATCGCCGCTATCTAATTTTAGAAAGGTTTCATCACCTCCAAAACACCCACTTCATTCAATGGCAGTCACTCCTCTCTCCCCACTCCCCATACTGCTACTAGTACCTAGTATCACTATCACTAATACAAATTAGTGGTAGAGACCACTAATCTCTTTTCTGTCTGTATGGATTTGAATATTGTGGACATTTCATATGCTTGAAATGTTAAACTATGTGGCCCTTTGTGACTGATTTCTTTCACTACCATAATGTGTGTAGTATCTTTCATTCATGTTGTAACAGAACATCATTTTGTTTGATTCTCAATTAATATTTAATTGTATGGTATACTACATTTTGTTTATCCATTAATCAGTTGATAAACATTTGGGTTGTTTTACTTTTTGCTATTATAAAAATTACTTCTATGAGTAGTCATATATAAGTTTTTGTACAGACATATGTTTTCAATTGTCTTCAGTGTACACCTCAGAGTGAAATTACAGGGTAACTGGATAACTCTATTTTTTAACATATTGAGGAACTGCCAAACTATTTTCCAAAGTGGCTGCATTATTTGACAATGCCAACAGCAATGTATGAGGGTTCCAATTTCTCCACATCCTCTCCAACACATGTTATTGTCTGTCTTTTTTATTTTAGCCAATATAGTTGGTGTGAAGTCATATCTCTCTGAGGTTTCAATTTGTGTTTCACTAATGATCAATGTTTTGGTTGAAAATATTTTTATGTGTTTGTTGGTCATCTGTATATCTTCTTTGGAGAAATGTCTATTCAAATCCTTTCCCCATTATAAAATTAGATTGTCTTCTTATCATTGAGATACAAGAGTTCTTTATATATTCTGCATACAAGTCTTTGATTAGATATCTCAGATATATGATATCTGATGAAAATATATATTTTCTTGCCCTTTTGGGTTATCTTTTTCTTGATGGTTTCCTTTAAAGCACAATTTCTAAAATTTTGACCAAGTTCATTTTATGTATTTTCTCTTTTGTTCATGGTGCTTTTGATGTCATATCTAACAATCCATTGCCAAATCTGTCATGAAAATTTACCCCTATGTTTTTTATGAGTTTTGTACTTTTAGCTCCTATATGTAGGTTTTAAATCCATTTTAAATTATTTTTGTATGTGGTATGGATAGGGGTCCAATTTAATTCTTTTGCATGTTGCATATCCAGTTGTCCTAGCACCATATGCTTAAAGACTATTCTTTTCCTTTTGTGTCAACCAAATACAAACTAATGTATAACTTGAAAGTGTTAGATACATAATCTCATATATTTTTTGAATATTTATCTCTAATTGAATTGTCTTTTTTAGAATATGGATTTTTATAATGAATCTCATTTCATAACATTCTCACTTTAAAGAAATATAATATTAATAAAAGTATATTCTTCCAGCGAGCTTAGCTAATATCAAGTTTTGAGTGGAACTAAGTGCATAAGCCAACCAATAAGCTTCTCTATCAAATAAAACATTCCACTCTTTTCAGAACAGCTCAAATAAGAGGTAAGGAAGTGCTCTCTGAGGCTATAACTTACAAATTATTTTAAAATTAATAATATCTAATAATCTTTGTAATGTTTATTTCATCATCATAGCTTTGTTTTTTCATTTATACACTTTGTTTTTGTTCTCTATATTTCCAATTAGAGGCCTTTTTCATATGTCTGATGATTGTAAGCTATTCACTCATTTAAGGAATGAGAAAGAGGAAAGCAGATGGCGTAACCTGTGAGCATGGACACGACTTATTGTTGGATTTTATTGAAGAGGGGTTTCATTAGGAAATTTCTTAAAACTTTATTAATTTCCTTTTAGGCTGGTCAGTTTTCACAGAAAGTAATTGCCAGTTTCCTATCTTGGAAGATATGATATTGGTTGACATATTTTTCAGAGAAGAAAGAGAAAGGAACCAGTACAATATTTAGACTTTCTTTTTAATTGAGATAAAATTTATATTTAAAAATGCACAGAATTTGCATGTATAGTTTGTGAGTGCTGTAAAAAAGTAAACATCTATACAACCAGTACCCCTAATATAGAATGTATCCAACACCCTAGAAAGTTTCCTCTTGCACCTTGCTCATCAATCAACTCTGCAAAGAGGTAACCACTATGCTGATTTCTATCAAATCACCTGAGCATTGTAAACTTAGCTTTCTTTTTTTCTCCAGCTCATCAAGTCAGTTGCTATATGTCCCCTACAGTCTAGGTTTCAAAATGTTATTGCTATCAAATTTTATCTTTTTTTCTATTAATTTGTCACATTAAATAATAATTTTAGTGTAATTTTTGTGAGATTTTGGAAGGAAACAGAAATAATTATGTAGTTAACCTTACATTTTGAATGTATATTTCATTGTAAATATTATAATTTTATGATTATTATATTTATTTAATGAATTAAATAAATAAATATTTCACTGTTCTAATAGTGCCATATCTCCTTTAAGTAACTAAATGAATTTGGGGTTTTGTTTCTTCTAATACTCACCCAAGGATATGTTTATTGACCTGAGAGAGAGAGAGAGAGAGAGAGAGAGAGAGAGAGAGAGAGAGAGAGAGAGAGAAAAACATCAGTGTGAGAGAGAAACATTGATCAGTTGCCTCATGTAAGCGCCCTGACCAGGACTGAACCCACATCCCAGGTATGTGTCCTGACCAGCAATCAAACCCACAATGCTCCAACCAACTGAGCCACCAGGCTAGGGCTATTTCGTTTTGTTTGTTTTTTAAATAGATATTACTTTTATCCCTCTAATCCTTTTGTGTCAACCAAATACAATTTGCTTTGACATTGCTCTGTCTCCATATTTGTTTTTACAAATGTAAGCATTTCTCTTGTAGATTATTTTACTTTCATAATTATTTATATTTTATAATACTGTTCCACATAAAGTTATTTATTTGTATAAGTACAAAAACCCTCTGCATATAGCTATTGGCTGACCTTCAATATAATACCACAAGATAAAGTAAGTTGTGACATGTCAACACTTTCATTTTCCTAGATATGACCACATTTTTGCAGTCCTAATAAACTAAACCAGTAAAGATATTAATATTTTATAGTCATGTACAAATATGTCACTAGAACAACTTGGTGGCAATTTCTTTCATAGCCAGATGTATGTGATTCATCTATCACTACATATACACATTTGTGTGTGTGTGTATCTATAACTACTGAAATTATCATGCGTTTGGTCAATTTTTATGACAAATACTCATGGTCTTGCTTTAAGATGAGCAAATTGTGCCTTATGGAGCTGACAATTGCTCCAAGTTCATATTTATTTACCGGCAGTCAGAGTGTATTGCAGGTCCTTTAAGGTTGATCCAGGGATTTTTTTTCTTTATTTCTTTACCACATTGGCTGCTTATATTGGCAGAGCTTAGAATTAAAAGAAAAAATAATAATAGTCATTTGGCAGAACACTGGTAATATTCCCTGAGCATATCACAAGGAGGCCTTATAGACTCTGAGACCAAAGTCCAAAATATAATACAGTAGAGCTTCTAAATATAGGGGAACACTATAATTTTGTCATGATTTGGAAGCTTTACTGCAACTGCCTGGGGAGTAGCGTTATCTTACTTCAGAGATAAGCCCTGAGCTTCACCAGTTTTAACCTTTATTCCTCATTAATTATCCGGTCCCTGTCCCCTGTTCAGTTGTTTGGTTGTTCCAATGCTCGGTCTATTTGCATATTAGGGTTTTACATATAGAGAAAGAATCAGTGCCTCAGGACTTAGCTGTTTCTTTCGAGACTTTTCTGACATAGTTCTATTTTATTTTGCTTTTGGTGTAAACTTTTAATATTAATGTGAACTTCCAATATGCCTAAGGAAAGTCTTTTCAGGGGGATAATTTCTTATTTCCAGTAGTATTTCTTGCATTGGGAGGAAATAAAAGTTATTATAAAAGTCAGCATTTGGCAAACATTTATCAAATTCCTACTCTATCCCAGGCGTCTGCCAGTCCCTGAGCAGACAATAGTGAACAGGACAGAAATGTTGCCTATTCTAATAACACTTTCATACAGATAAAATATATTTGCTCTTAGGCATTAACAGGACACTATTCTGAAGAGAACACATATCAAGGTAAACTGACAGGATACCCTTTCTCCATGACTTACTAATTAGTACACATGGGAACTTAGCAATACTTACTTTCACTTTCCTCATCTATGAAATGTGGATAATAATAGTTTTTGCTTCAAAAGATTGTTCATAGAATGAAATGAGATAATACATATCAGGTTCTTGGAACAATGCAAGTGCATGCTAAAAATTTAGTGAATGTTAACTACTATTTATTTTTCACTGAAACTTTATTTGTGTTATTTAGGAAATCAGGAGAGGTTTGCAAATATGCTTCCTAAAGATTTATTCAACGAATAGAGGTAGAGCTGGTTTCTTTTGGAAGGACAGTCCTCCAGTCCTTTAGACTACAAAACCTTGAATCTTTAATACTCAATTCTGGTTCATCACTTATTCACCTGTTACATTTTCTTCAAGTAATTTTTTAAAGATACATTTTCTGAACTTTTTTTCTATCAAATGCTTTATTTTTTTTAAATTTCTTTATTGATTAAGGTATTATATATGTGTTCTTATCCTCCCCTTGCTCCCCCACCCCCCCCACTAATGCCCTCACCCCCTTGTTGTCTATGTCCAATGGTTAGGCTTATATGCATGCATACAAGGTCCTTTGGTTGATCTCTTCCCCCTTACCCCCACCCTCCCCTACCTTCCCTCTGAGGTTTGATAGTCTGAGTGATGATTCTCTGTCTCTGGATCTGTTTTTGCTTATCAG
Source organism: Corynorhinus townsendii (assembly GCA_026230045.1). NCBI lineage: Eukaryota > Metazoa > Chordata > Mammalia > Chiroptera > Vespertilionidae > Corynorhinus > Corynorhinus townsendii. The sequence goes on from JAPDVU010000012.1 coordinate 30,567,193, forward strand.
TTTATGTTGTTCATTATATTCCATAAATGAGTGAGACCATGTGATATTTATCTTTCTCTGACTGACTTATTTCACTTAGCATGATGCTCTCCAGTACCATCCATGCTGTTGCAAATGATAAAAATTCCTTCTTTTTTAACCACAGCGTAGTATTCCATTGTGTAGAGGTACCACAGTTTTTTTTTAATCCACTCATCTGCTGATGTGCACTTAGGTTGTTTCCAAATCTTAGCTATGGTAAATTGTGCTGCTATGAACATAGGGGTGCATATATCCTTTCTGATTCGTGTTTCTAGTTTCTTGGGATATATTCCAGAAGTGGGATCACTGGATCAAGTAGGAGTTCCATTTTTAAGTTTTTTGAGGAAACTCCATACTGTGCTCCACATTGGCTGCACCAGTCTGCATTCCCATCAGCAGTCCTTTTTCATCAGGGGTTCCTTTTTCTCCGCATTCTCACCAGCACTTGTTGTTTGTTGATTTGTTGATGATTGCGATTCTGACAGGTGTGAGATGGGACCGCATTGACGTTTTGATTTGCATCTCTCAGATAATTAGTGACTTCGAACATGTTTTCATATGTCTCTTGGCCTTGCATCTGTCTTCTTTCAAAAAGTATCTATTTAGCTCCATTGCCCATTTTTTGATTGGGTTGCTTATCTTCCTTTTGTTAAGTTATATGAGTTCCCTGTAAATATTGGAGATTAAATCCTTATCGGAAATAAAATTGGCAAATATGTTCTCCCATGCAGTGGGCTTTCTTGTTGTTTTGTTGATGGTTTCTTTTGCTGTGCAAAAGCTTTTTATTTTGGTGTAGTCCATTTGTTTATTTTCTCTTTAGTTTCCATTGCCCTAGGAGCTGTATTGGTGAAGAAATTGCTTCGGTATATGTCTGGGATTTTGCTGCCTGTGGATTCCTCTAATATTGTTATGGTTTCCCATCTTATGTTTAAGTCCTTTATCTATTTTGAGTTTATTTTTGTGTAAGGTGTAAGTTGGTGGTCTCGTTTCATTGTTTTGCATGTATCTGTCCAAATTTCCCAATACCATTTATTGAAGAGACTGTCTTGACTCCATTGTATGTTCCATGCCTCCATTGTCAAATATTAATTGAGCATAGTGGTTTGGGTCGATTTCTGGGTTCTCTATTCTATTCCATTGGTCTATATGTCTGTTCTTGTGCCAGTACCAGGCTGTTTTGAGAACAGTGGCTTTGTAATACAGCTTGATATCTGGTATTGAAATCCCACCTACTTTGTTCTTCTTTCTCAGGATTGCTGCAGCTATTCAGGGTCTTTTTTTAATTCCAGATGAATTTTTGGAGAGTTTGTTCTAGGTCTGTGAAATATGCCATTGGTATCTTAATGGGGAGTGCATTGAATCTATAGATTGCTTTGGGTAGTATGGGCATTTTAATGATGTTGATTCTACCAATCCATGAACATGGTATGTTCTTCCATCTGTTTATGTCTTCCTCTATCTCTTTTTTCAATGTTGTGTAGTTTTCCATGTATAGGTCTTTTACCTCCTTAGTTAAGTTTATTCCTAGTTTTCTTCATTTCTTTTTGGCGAGATGGTAAATGGGATTGCTTTTTTAGTCTCTCTTTCTGTAAAGTCATTATTGTTGTATAGAAATACCATAGATTTCTTGGCATTAATTTTGAATCTTGCTACATTGCCGAATTCATTTATTAAGGCTAATAATTTTTGATGGAGTCTTTAGGGTTTTCTATATATAGTATCATGTCATCTGCGAATAAGGGCAGTTTTACTTCTTCTTTTCCAATTTGGATCCCTTTTATTACTTCTTCTTATCTAATCGCAATGGCTAGTACTTCCAATACTATGTCAAATAGGAGTGGTGAGAGAGTGGGCATCCCTGTCTTGTTCCTGTTCTTAGGGGAAATGGTTTTAGTTTTTGCCCATTGAGTATGAAGTTAGCTGTGGGTTTGTCATATATGGCTTTTATTATGTTGAGATATGATCCTTCTATTCCCACCTTGTCGAGAGTTTTTATCAAGAAAGGGTGTTAGATTTTGCCAAATGCTTTTTTTTGCATCAATTGATATGACTATGTGATTTTTCTCTCTCAATTTGTTTATGTGATGTATCACATTTATTGACTTGCGGATATTGTACCATCCTTGCGTCCCCAGGATAAATCCTATTTGGTCATGGTGTATGATCTTTCTGATGTACTGCTGGATCCGATTTGCTGGGATTTTGTTGATGATTTTGGCATCTATGTTCATGAGGGATATTGGCCTGTGATTCTCTTTCATTGTGTTGTCTTTATCTGGTTTTGGTATTAGGGTGATGCTAGCTTCATAGAATGAGCTTGGAAATGCTGCTTCCTCTTGAAATTTTTTGAATAGTCTGAGGAGGATAGGTTTTGGTTCTTCCTTGAATGTTTGGTAAAACTCCCCAGTGAAGCCGTCTGGCCCCAGGCTTTTGTTTGCTGGAAGCTTTTTGATGACTGCTTCAATTTCTTCCATAGTGATCGGCCTCTTGAGATGTTTAGATTCTTCCTGATTGAGTTTTGGAAGGTTATATTTTTCTAGGAATATGTCCATTTCCTCCATGTTGTCTAATTTGTTGGAATAGAGTTCTTCATAGTATTTTTTAACTATCCTTTGTATTTCAGTGTGGTCTATTGTTATTTCGCCTCTTTTGGTTCTGATTTGATTTATTTGGGTCCTCTCTCTTTGATTCTTGGTGAACCTGGCTAGAGGTTCATCAATCTTGTTTATCCTTTCAAAGAACCAGCTCTTAGTTTCATTGATTTATTTATTTATTTTTTGGTCTCTATGTCATTTATTTCTTCTCTGATCTTTATTATCTCCTTCCTTCTACTCACTCTGGGCTTTTCTTATTGCTCTCTTTCTAATTCTCTAAGTTGTACTGTGAGATGATTTACTACCATTTTTTTCTTGTTTTTTTTTTTTTGAGAGCTATAAACTACCCTCTCAGGACTGCTTTAATTGTGTCCCATAGATTTTGGATTGTTGTGTTTTTATTGTCATTAGTTTCCAGGATGTTTTTAATTTATTCTTTGATATCTTTGGTAATCCAATCATTGTTTAATATCATGCTATTCAGCATCCAAGTGTTTGAATTTTTTGGATTGTTTTTGTTGTAGTTTATTTCTAATATTATGCCATTGTGGTCTGAGAAGATGCTAGATATGATTTCAATCTTCTTGAATTTGGGGAGACTTTGCCTGTGACCCAATATGTGGTCTATTTTTGAAAATACACTTGAGAATGTATCTTCCATGGTTTTGGTGTGAAATGTTCTGAAGATGTCAGTTAAGTCCATCTGCTCTAGTGAGTCATTTAGGATTGCTGTTTCTTTGTTGATTTTTTTTCTAGAGGACAATTTTGAATGATAGCGCTGCTGTATAGAGTATTCTTGGATTCAGTCCCTTGCTTTGCATCACTTTGTAAATTTTCTTCCATTCTCTTCTGGCCTGATGTGTTTCTGATGAGAAATAATTTGATAATCTAATGGGAGATCCCTTGTTTGTAACTTTCTGTCTCTCTCTTGCAGCCTTAAGCTTCTATCTTTGTCCTCAACATTTACCATCATAATCATGATGTGTCTTGATTTGGGTCTTTTCAGGTTCATTTTGTTTTGGACTCTCTGTGCTTGTGTGACTTTTTTCTTCCCCACATAAGGGAAGTTTTCTGACATTATTTCTTCAAATAGGTTTTCTAACCATTGTTCCTCTTCCTGTTGTTCTGGCACTCCTGTTATTCGTATGTTGCTTTGTTTCATGTTGTCCCACAGCTTCCTTAGGCTCTCCTCCTGTATTTTAATTTTTTTCTCCAATTGCAGTTCAGTTTGGGTGTGTTTTTCTTCCCTGTCTTCTAATTCACTAATTCAGTCCTCCACTTCTCCTAGCCTACTGTTGAAACTTTCCATGGTGTTTTTTATTGCATCAATATCACTCTTCATCTCTTCTTGATACTTACATAAATTGTTGATTTTTTTCATCCATCTGGTTTATGAAATGTAAGACCCTTATTCTGAATTCTTTTTCTGACATATTGCATGCCTCTGCTTCACTTAGTTGCTTTTCTGGTGATTCCTCCTTTTCTTTCCTTTTGGGGTTTCTTTGTGTACCCATTTTTTATCTCACTGATGGATCTAGATGTCAAGTTGTGCAGGGGCTGCTCCTTGGGTGGCAGTGGCTCCTCTGGTTATGGTTGCTCCTTGGACAGGGGTGGACTGCTCACATGGCTGCTGCTCCTTGGATGGGGGCTGGCTGCACGGGGCTACTGCTCCTCGGATGGGGTGAACTGCTCATGATGCTGCTGCTATTTGGATAGGGGCATGTTGCTTGCAGGGCTGCTGCTCCTCAGATGGAGGTGGGCTGAACGTGCAGCTGCTGCTCCTCTGATGGGGGCGGGCTGCTCACCCGGCTGCTGCTTGTTGGATGGGTGTGGGCTGGGTGTAGCTGCTGCTCCTTGGATATGGGCAGTCTGCTCATGTGGCTGCTGATCTTTGGACCGGGGTGGGCTGCTTGGGTAGCTATTGCTCTTTGAATGGGGGGGGGGGGGAAGGGCTCATGGAGCTGCTGCTCCTCGGATGGGTGCAGGGTGTGGGCTGCACGCAGCTGCTGCTCCTCGGATGCGGTGGGCTGCTCGCGTGGTTGCTGTTCCTTGGACAGGGGAGCAGGCCACTCACACAGCTGCTGCTCCTTGGACAGGGGTGGGCCACGTGAGGCTGCTGCTCTTGGGCCTGGGCAGGCCACTCACGGGGCTGCTACTTGTTGGATGGGAGTGGGCTGCTCATGTGTTTGCTGCTTGCATGATCACAGTGCCCTGGGCTAAAGCATTGCACTGGTCAAAGGGGAGCATGCTTTGGAACTCACAGGAGCCTGCGCTCTGGGTGGCTGGAGACTTGGTGACCGTGGGACCACAGCTGAGGTAGCAGGTCCCTGGTGGGGGTGGCTTTAGAGTCCTGGATGTTATTTGAGGGCTCCCTGGATGTAGGTGAGGCTGGGCTTCCAGTTACAGCAGCTCTTCCCTTCAAAAAGGAGAGGCCTCTGAGGAAGAGCTGGCTGCTCCAGGACTCTTTGCAATGTAGCAGAGGCTGCCTGGTTAGGCAAGCACAGTCAAACTGTCCCCAAAGGTCCTGCGGGATCTAACTGTGCCACACACACACACACACACACACACACACACACACACCCCACACGACCACGCACTCCTGTTTTGCTCCCTCACTCACGCTCTCTCACTTACTGCTGCCTTCTTCCTGCCTCTATAGTTGGGTCTGGGTTGTTATTGACTCGTTTGTGGATGGAGTTTCCTCTCCAGGTGTCTGGTTATGTGGCTCGCTCTCTAGCATATTGGCCCAACAGGATAAAATTCACCTCAACAAGACACAACACAAAGGTAACAAAACACGAATGTACTCACAACACCAATAACCTCAATATAAGTGACCACCTGAGAAAAGAGAATTAGGGGAGAGAAAAGAGAGCACAAATGATATCAAAGAGAGAAAAAAAGATAAGAAAGAAAAGAAAAAGGAGAATATATATATGTGGGGGGAGAAAACACCACAGAATAAACAGATAAACCAAAAAAAATGCAAACACCCAGCAAAGAGGGTGGGGGCAAAGTAGAGGCTGAGCTTATATTCAGAAAATAAGGTTAAGAATTGGATGAATATGGGAAGGACATCAGTTCAGTATAGAGGAATTAGAAAGGGGATGAGTAGATAAGAAGAAAAATGAGAAGAAAATAATAATAATAATAAATTTACAAAAAATTTATTTAAAAATGGTATAAAAATAAAAAGTAGCAAATAAAATGAAATAGAATGATGGAAATATAATGTGAAAAGAAATAGAAAATAAAGCAACAGACAAAAAAGGAAAATAAAAAGATAAAAAAAGAGATAACAAAATAATAATAAAATAAAATGAAAAAGTGAAGTGCTGTTCCTTTGGCTGGCTTAAGATCCCAGTCTTCTGTACTGTCTTTGGTTTCTCAGTTTCCTGTTGCTGGGACTGAAGGGCTCTCTTTAGGCCAGTCCCTGTGGACTCATAGGGACTATTCAGATTTTTTTTAATCCTTTGCACCATTTAGGGTGTATTCTGGGTGTGGCTGTATTGGTTCCCTGGGGATTGGAGAGAGGGGTATCTCTTCAGGAGAAAATGGCTGTGCAGGTATTGGGCTCAGGTATGATTCAGTGCCAGACTTGCTGCCACTTCTCCTGGACCCTCTCCTCTCCCCAGCCTCTCCCCAGACCCCACAAGTCCGCACCTTCTCCTGCACCTCAGCCACGGGTGAGTGTCCGTATCCAAAGGTCCTTTGAACTAGGTTCACTGAAGAACAGCACAGGCCACAGAGAGGGGAAAGACTGCGCCTCTGTGAGCTCTTCTCCCACTGGCGCTGTGCGGTCTGGGCAGCCCTTCAGGCTGCCCCCTCTGGGCTCAGTCTTTCGTGACTGAGGACCCAGACCTAGAGTCCCCTGCCACCAGCAGTCCTGCGGGCCTCCTTTCCACAGTCAGACGGTGTGCCTGTTCCAAGGGATGCGGCTTGGTGCCGTGCGGTTTCCCTCTGGGCTCAGAGGTCTGGCAGCTTTCTCCTGCCCAGATCCTTGATTTTACCTTTCTCCAGGGATCTTCTGCCCTTCCTGGCTGCAAATTGTCTCACCAGCTGAGTCTCCTTCGCCAATTTAGGGTGGATGTTATTCATTTCAGCTGCTCATTCTATCTGCTCCGGGACAAGGCTCGGGACACACCCATCTATTCCACAGCCATTTTGTCCTCCCCCCTTTTCTGAACTTTTTAAAACATACGTTTTCATTGATTTCAGAGAGAGGAAGGGAGAGGGGGAGAGAGAAACATTGATCAGCTACCCACCCCACACTGGGGATGGAGCCCACAACCTGGCCATGTGGCCTGACCTGGAATTGAACTGTGCCCTCCTGGTTCATAGGTTGACGCTCAACCACTGAGCCACAGCGACTGGGCCATTTTCTGAACTGTTGACCATCTGGCCATGTCCTTCTGTTTCCTTTATATACACAAGGCAATTATAGTGACTATAAAAAATTCTTGCATATAACTTTGCAGCAGATGCTGTTGGTGCCTGCTCAAATCCCTGCAGCACTTAGATTTCAGGGAACATCAACTGGGCTCCCAGCTGCCAACATTTGCTTCTCTTTGCATGAGGCCCTCCTTTGGCTGGCAGAGCTCATTCTGTTTACCATGTCTGTGTTGCAGTAAGTGGGGCATGACATTAATGCTGCCCAGAAGCAGCCTTCATCATAGAGTGATAGAAGTTGGTGTATACTAGTAAGTATTGGGCTTCCTTTTCTTTTGGACAGGGTAACTGTGAGGTGTAGGTTTTACACCATTTCTCAGCATTCCCTGGAAGGAATAGTTTTCAATTACCCATGGAGGAAACTTGCTTGATAATGCACCTAACCTTTTTTCTCCCTTACTTACCCATTCTCCTATTGGTGTTTCTTGGAATTATCTCCAAATAAATTACTTGTACTTAACAGGATGGGTATAAATATGGATATTTTTTCCTAGTACACTGTCTGAAACTTTGTGAAACATTTTAATTTATATATTCAGATTTTTAACTCTCACTAGTAGTTTTCCTCTTAGTGATTTCTGTTCCAATTGTTCTCATCTTATTACAAAAATATCTTATCATTTTGGTACAAGTTATCTATTCTGCATTTCTAATATTTTCAGTCTAATTATTTCTAACATTTAGTAGTTTTCATACCTTAGCTTACAGAGAGCTTGTTTTTCCGGTAATTGGTTCAGGTTTTTAGTGTCAGTTTCATTATTTTCACTACATCCATAGTAGAATTTTGCTTTCAGTTCCCTTGCAGTTCTTTCCAATGTCACTCTTTTCACCACAAAGGAATGGCTTTTATTTCTACTGACCCTTTAGGAATATCTGCTTCTGTTACTTACAGATCATGACATTTAGCATCCTTTTAAGGTGAAATTACTTTCTCAAAACTAGATCTTCTCAGAGTTCTGTTACAAACTCCCTTGGTCTGTAGTAATATTTTTCAGTATCTCATACGATGTTTATTTGGAAATACAAGAGAACTGTATCCTGAGTATACATGTCACATGCTGGTTTGTGAATTACCATTTTCCTTCTCTTTTTTACTTAATCCAGGTGAAATCCTTCCTTTTTTCTACAGTTGAATAGCCTACAGGTAGGCATAGATCTCAGTTTCATTTCCCGAGGCTGGCTTTTATGTACCATGGTTTACCTTGCCTGAAATGAAAACTTAGGCCTCCATAGTTTGGCTCTCTGATATTCAGAACATATGGAATACATGAACATAACTTTTATATGCATGTATATGTATGTACATATGTCTTACTTTATAAATGGTTTATGACAACCCAATCCCGATTATGCATTCTAGCAGGTCTCTCTCTGTTTCCAGCCCTATTTACTAGAACATACTTAATTTCAGCATAAAATGTGTCTCTTTAGGCATCTTTCTTCCTGTGTAGTTTTTTTTTTTCCTTTTCTGTTTCCTTCTTGTTTGTCTCCTCCTGAAAGTTGCAGTTTTTGAATCAGTACAGATACTGGTGAACACATGGGCTCTTTGGCTGCCACACAGTGGAAATATTTCTGCTCATGTTTCTGATTTCTTAATCAAGGGTCAAACAAATGTATATATTAGTTATTTGCTATTAGCATAATAAAATGATAAGTGGACAATTTTAATTTTAGTTGTGGCACCCTTTATGACAAAAATCATATGGATGTATTTGAAATATTGTATTCTTATGATATTATGCTTTTTTATCTTCTTTCAAGTCTTTATATTATTTTAATTAGTAGAAATTTCATAACATTGCATTAAGAATGCCAGCCATTTTACTGGAGTCGGAAAGAAATGATTTCAAATTCTGATCGAACACTAAACATCTCTGTGAATGTAAGCAAATTCAACTCCCTAAGCCTCAGTTTTCTTATGGGAAATGAGAATAGTAATACCGCACAAAGGTGTGGAGAGGGTTAGATGAGGCAGTGTTTTATAAAGTGCTTAATGCAGTGTCTAACACATAAGCACTCACTAAGCATTACTCTCATTCAGCCCTGAATCAATCTGCTAGTGAAATGACTTGTCCTGGATGGCATCAATGCACCTCAAATTTAACCTACTCAAAACAGATTTATTATCAATTCCCTCCCCTGCAACCTACTTTTTTCCTATGTGCATATTAGATAAAAACTAGAGGAGCCATCTGTCGCATCGTGTCTAAACTCTCCCATTGATGTTATATGTGAAACTACAGAAGGGATATAAAATGTCATTCAAATTGTGTGATTCCTCTGAAGCTTCATTTTCTATCTGAAAAAGAAAAAGAAAAAGAAAGAAAGGCAAGTCCAGATGATTTTTGAGGACCTTCCACCTTAAAATATCTGTAATTTTAAATTTAAATAAAAATGAAGTGTTCTTAAAAGTTATTGTTTGAAGTTTCTGTGGGGGAAATGGGATAAATCCAACAGGTCAGTTACACCATTAGAAATAGCCTACCTAGATGATCATTTTGATTCTTTAGCATTTTGTTTTTACTGGATTGTTTATTCGATACTGGATCATATGCTGCATTATATTGTTAAGATTTTCACAGGTAAAAATCTTTTGTTTCTAATTAATTATAAGTTCCATGATCTGTAAGACCCAGGCTTATATTTCTTCATTTTGTTAGCAGTCATATGACCACGGGAAACTCTCATAAATATTTGTAGAATTAATTAAGAACTAAATTTGTAGAATGAATAGTCCCTTCAGGTAACAATACATCTTAAATTATTTTATTGTACAAGTCTTTTATAGATATCTGTTTATGTTTCTCTCAGTAAAATACCTGGAAGTAGAAGTGCTAGATCATTAAAATGGTTTATTTTAAGTAATTGCCAAAACTTTTCCAAAGCTGTTGTACTATTTACGTTTTCACCAAAAATATTTGAGAGTTCTAATTGCTCTACATCATCATCATTTGGTATTGTCAGTCTAATTTTTATACACTCTAGTATAAGCAGAGTGGCATCTCAATGTTATCTGGCTCAAATGTTTTGCCCATTTCTATTAAATCATATGTCTTTTTATTACTGAATTGTGAGAGTTTTTATATAATCTACTAGAGGCCCGGTGCATGACATTCGTGCACAGGGGGGGTCCCCTCAGCCCAGCCTGCACCCGTTCCAATCCGGTACATCCCTCACAATCTGGAATCACTGACTCCTAACTGCTCACCTGTCTGCCTGCCTGATCACACCTAACTGCCCCCACCCCCCTGCCGGCCTGGTCGCCCCTCACTAGCCTTCTCTGCCCACCCCTGCCTGTCTGGTAACCTCTGCAGGCCCAGTAGCCCCATGCAGCCTGGTGCTTAGTCATTTGGCCGCCCCTCACTAACCCCCCTGCCGGCCTGGTTGCCCCACACAGCCGGTTTTGGTCATCGGTTTGGTTGTTTCAGATGCAATGGTCACTTAGCCTTTTATATATATATAGACTAGAGGCCTGGTGCATGAAATTCGTTCACCGGGGGGTGGTCCCCCTCAGCCCAGCCTGCACCCTCTCCAATCCGGTACATCCCTCTCACAATCCAGGACCACTGGCTCCTAACTGCCCACTTGCCTGCCTGCTTGATCGTCCCTTACTGCCCCCCTCCCCCGCTGGCCTGGTCACCCCCAATTGCCCCTCTGCCAGCCTAGTTGCTCCCAACTTCCCATCCCCCACCCCCTGGTCACCCTAACCGCCCCCCCCCACCAGCCTGGTCACCCACAACTGCCCCCCCCCACAACTGGTTGCCCCTCACTGCGCCCCTCTGCCATCCTGGTTGCCCCTCACTGCCCACTACTGCCAGTCTGGTCGCCCCCAAATAACCCCCTGCCGGCCTGGTTGTCCCACACAGCCTGCTGCTCAGTTGTTTGATCGCCCCTCACTAACCCCTTGCTGGCTGGGTCGCCCCACGCAGCCTGTTCGGTTGTCTGTTCGATTGTGATGGTCGCTTAGGCTTTTATTATTATAGATTGCTTTTTGTGTCATAAGATATCTCTGTTTACCCCAGGTAATGGACATGTTCCTCTGAAGGCTGTAAGCATTAGCTTTTATGTTTAGGTCTGTGGTCTAATACACATAATTAATTTTTATATTTTTCCCTATATGGGTATCCAGTTGTTCCAGTATCATATATTAAAAGGACATTCTTTTCCCCATTAAATTGCTTTGGTGACTTTGTTAAAAGTTAACTAATTATATAAGTATGGATTAACTTGTTTAAGCATGTTCTTCCTTAATAGATGGTTTTAATATGAAGAGAATTTTGATTACTGAGCTAAATGCACAATACAGAAAGATTATTTTCATACTAAACTTTAAAGTTATCCTTTGTGAACTAAATATGCTGCCTTAATAAAAAATGTTAACATTTAAAGACTTCTTTATTTGCATGAGGCCACATGAGAGATGGGCAAATACAGTGGAAAGAAATAGCAAGAGATAAAAAGGAGCCATAAGATGCTATGGTTAAAGTAGTTAAGGGAGATGAAGGGCAGGGAAGGGAAAATAGACCCGATACATAATACCACAGATCAAGGCAGGTAATTTAAATTTTTTGTAGAGAAAAATAATTCTTAGGTTCTTTGAAATACACCCATAAATGCTACAACAGCTTTGGAAAAAGTTTTGACAATTGTTTAAAATAAACCAGTCTCATGATCTAGCACTTCTCCTTCCAGGTATTTTACAAAGATAACCTAACAGCCATTGAATTTTTTACAGTAAGGTTTCCAAATGAAACGCAGTTTGTGAGACTGACAAAAGAACACAAACTGATAGTTGTGATCAAAGGTCAGGTAAGCCCCGTTTTACTGTCACACTTTTCCAATTTGTTGTTTCAGCCACTAAAAATGAACACACACCCACAGAGTATTCAATAGATGGAAATTACTTCTTTACCTTCGAGGCCCTTTTCTGCTTCTTTGAACATGTAGTCTTATATTTGAAGGGTTGGATTTTATGGTAAATTTAAGACTGCAATGGTTTTGCTAGAAGTCTTCTTACTGATTGGGTCCTGACTATTATAAATGCCCCATATACATCCTTTCTTGCCTGGAGATTTCTTGTTCCATTCCCATTTTCCATACAGACTCCAGGGCTCTGCTGAACATTGCAGACTGCAGATAAGCAGGCATGTGCTGTCAGTCAGGTGGTCATTTCCTATCAATTTTATTCATGCTCATTCTAGATATACACTGAATTAATGGCAAGTTGATTATAAGAACGTGCTAAAAAGCAACATTACTGTTGATTGTTTTGGAGAAAAATTGCCTCCTTTAAAAATGTTATTACTTTTAAGCTATTTTTTCTCATTTTACACATATTTGGGGTTTTCCCTTTTGCAGTCTCTTGTATGTTCCTCCCTTTTTATAGCTAAATTCTGTTTTTCAGTCTTCCTGGCTTGATTTATTTAACACAGGAGGTCACAGTCGTATCAGCTTTATTTGTTCTATGAAAGTTTAACACTTTTTTTTGGTGTGTTAAATGCTGTTGTAAAGTAAAATTATCAATATGCTTATTATTTACAAAATTTAAAACAAGTCAATAACTTTTTACTAGCTAATTATCTTCCAATTAAAATTAAAAATTTTCTACCATGAAGTAAAAACTTTGATTTGTTTTTCTTTCTTTTTAAATGTATATTTTAATTGATTTTAGAGAGGAAGGAAGAGGGAGAGAGAGAGAGAGAAAAACATCAATGATAAAAGAGAATCATTGATTGGCTTCCTTCTGCACGTTCCCCCACAGAAGATTGAGCCCACAACCCAGGCATGTGCCCTGACTGGGAATTGAACTGTGATCTCCTGGTTCATAGGTAGACACTCAACCACTGAGCCATGCCGGCTGGGCTGATTTGTTTATCTAAAAATTTTATAATATTTTACTCCAAATATTATAAAACCTGGTACATTAAGGTGACTATAATTACATGCCAAGGTACTTTTGTCTTGAATATTTAATTTTTTTTTAGTACTTTTATCTTGTTTTCTGTATTCATTATGTAATTTATGGTAAAGCATCCTTAGGCCAATACTCAAATTTCATTAATTAGTGATACTATTTATAAAAAAAACATTACTAAGTTCAGAGAGGTTTTAAAACTACCTTTATTTACATAAATTATATTATTTCCTTTTGCTTAACCTAATTAGATAAAGAAATGAGAAAGAAAAAGGTCAAAGTTGTTCACTTCTGCAGTTTGCTTAAATTATTTCATATCTATCTTCTAAAATAATTTATTTTTAAAAATGAAAGTATTAGTTTAGCTATCAAGTAAATAATTCACTCAATAGAATAAAAATATATTTATATAACCTCTTCATTTCTCAAGAGTAAATCAACATTGAATAATATATTTTGAAGTTTTACCAGATGTTCATCTCCTTATATGGTTCCTTAAATATGCTTTTGGTCAAATAAATCTATAATAATAAAAGTGTAATATGCAAATCAACCGAATGACCAAACAGCAGAAAGTCCAGATAACCTTCCAGATGATGTTCCAGAAGAACATGCTATGACACGCACAGCTCCAGGCTAGCCAAGGTGGGTGCGATGTGACTGTCAGGGATCAAGGGGTCTGGCCATTGCCCCAAGATCGCTGCACAGAGGGAGGCCCGCTGCCTGGCAATTGATCGGGGAGCCCCACGCAGGTGGGCAGGGCTTCCCTGTGGGCGGCAATCAATCAAGGAACCCTGGCTGGGTGGCCAGGGCCTCCCTGTGCACAGAGATCGATTACGGAGCCCTGTGATCAATCACATCAAAGAGGGAGGCCCAGGCTTCCTGACTGGCAGGATTGCGGCAGGTGGGCGGGGCCTCCCTCTGCTGGGCGATTTATCTGGGGGCGCTGTGGTCAATTGCCCCACAGAGGGAGGCCCAGGCCAGCCAAGCGATGGCACCCATCTGTCCCCCACAGAGGGAGGTAACTGGTGGCGGATGAGAAGGGGCAGCATCACACAGATGGCAAGCAGTGGCAGTGGTGGGGGTGGGGCCAGCTTCTGGCAGCCAGGGGAAAGGAAAGCCCCAATAGGCCCTGATCACCAGCCAGGCCTAGAGACCCTACCCAAGGGGTCCCGGATTGCGTGAGGGCATAGGCCAGGCTGAGGGATACCCCCACCCCCACCCCATGCACAAATTTCGTGCACCGGGCCTCTAGTTTATATATAAAGGAATCTTCAGGTGTTATATTTCCCCCCACCATTTGCTATTTCATTTCCTAAGGAACAACTGATCATGTTTGTTCACACTAAGAAGTATAGTCCTAAGCATGCAGGCTTTCATCATGTAGGCTGTCTGGGCTCAAATCTCTGTTTCTTCACCGAGTATGTGCTCTTTAACCCTTTATTACATAAAACTGGATAAAATCATCTAAGTCATAAATGCTGAGATAATTTGTGATATTCTTTGTAAACTGAATATTACAATGCCTAAAACAAAGGGCATAATTTCTATCATAAACTCATACATCATATACAAAGGACAGATAAACTTGAAACTAATTAGACCAACACCAAAAGTACCTCTTTAAACACTTTATTGTATAACCTTACTTACTTTCCATATATAAATATAGACTGACAGACCAGCTGGTGTGGCTCAGTTTGAGTGTTGGCGCATGCACCAAGAGGTCTCTGGTTTGATTCCAGGTCAGGACACAGGCTTGGGTTGCAGCCTTGATCCCCAGTAGGGGGCATGCAGGAGGCAGCCAATCTATCATCAATGTTTTTCTCCTTTCCTCTCCCTCTAAAAATAAAAGCTTTTTAAATATAGATTGACAGACACTGTCATACTCTTTTATATTATAATGCATATGAACAACATGCCATGTATTAATCTTATTGATTGCATTTCAAATATTTCTTTAAGTTGATTTTTATTTTTTTTCTATTTTATCCATTTTATTTTATTTTTTAAAATAAATCTTTATTCAGATTATTACAATTGTTTCTCCTTTTTCCCCCCATAGCTCCCCTCCACCCGGTTCCCACCCCACCTTCTGCCCTTACCTCCCCCCCCCGTCCTCATCCATAGGTGTACGATTTTTGTCCAGTCTCTTCCTGCACTCCCCATACCCTTTTCCCCCTGAGAATTATCAGTCCACTCCCTTTCTATGCCCCTGATTCTATTATATTCACCAGTTTATTCTTTTCCTCAGGTTTTTAATTCACTTGGTTTTTAGGTTCACTTGTTGATAGATATGTATTTGTTGTTCATACTTTTTATCTTTACTTTTTCTTCTTCCTCTTCTTAAAGAATACCTTTCAGCATTTCATATAATACTGGTTTGGTGGTAATGAACTCCTTTAGCTATTTCTTATCTGTGAAGCTCTTTATCTGCCCTTCAATTCTGAATGATAGCTTTGCTGGGTAGAGTAATCTTGTTTGTAGGTTCTTGCTATTCATCACTTTGTAGATTTCTTGCCACTCCCATCTGGCCTGCATAGTTTCTGTTGAGAAATTAGCTGACAATCATATGGGTGCTCCCTTGTAGGTAACTAACTGTTTTTCTCTTGCTGCTTTTAATATTCTCTCTTTGTCTTTTGCTCTTGGCATTTTAATTAGGATGTGTCTTGGTGTGGTCCTCTTGGGATTCCTTTTGTTTGGGGTTCTGTGCACTTCCTGGACTTATAAGTCTATTTCTTTCACCAGGTGGGGGAAGTTTTCAGTCATTATTTCTTCAAATAGGTTTTCAGTATCTTGCTCTCTCTCTTCTTCTGGCATCCCCATAATTCTGATGTTGGTATGCTTGAAGTTGTCCCAGAGGCTCTTACACTATCTTCAACTTTTTGGATTTTTTTTTTGCTTTTTGCTTTTTCAGTTGAGTGTTTTTTGCTTCTTTGTATTTCAATTCTTTGACTTGATTCTTGCGTTCCTCTAGTCTGTTGTTGGGTCTCTGTATAATATTTTTTATTTCAGTCAGTGTATGTTTAATTTCTAGTTGGTCCTTTTTCATATCTTCGAGGGTCTCGTTATATTTATCGGCCTTTTCTAGGATATTCTTGAAAAGCCTTATAACTGTGGTTTTGAATTCTATATCCAGTCGTTTGTTTTCCTCCATTTCTTTCGTTAGTGATCTGTTTCTTTGTCGCCGCATTTTCACTGCCTCCCTGAGTTGGTAGGGTAGCTTTGTGCGCTAGGTTTCCTATATGGCCCAGTGGGTCGGCCTCCCAGTTACCTGAGGTGGACACTCTTGGTGCACCCCTTTGTGGACTATGTGTACAGCCTTGTTGTAGTTAAGTGTTGATTGTTGTTGGTATTACTGGGAGGAATTGACCTCCAGGCCAGTTGGCTGTGAGGATCAGCTGTGTCTATGCTGGGAGAAGTTTGGTGCTGGAGACAGCCTTATAGGATTAGACTTGCCAAATTGCAAAAGCCTCTGTGTTCAGCTTGGATGGGGTGGAGTCTCAGGGCGGAGCAGACAGTCTTGGCTTCCCATCAGGCCTACCCTTGTGCACGTGCATGCACACCTCCAGACCTCTGGCTTCCCCGGCTCCCGAGCCTCCGCCCAAGAGTCCAGATTCCCCCCACAAGAGCATGGGTCCCCAGGGGCTCACCTGGAGCTGGGGTTCAGTGCAGTCAGAACTGGGGTTCAGTGCAGTCAGGAGCTTCTGACTCCCTTCTGCTAGGGAAAGCCTGTGGCAACCTCCTCAGTCTTTGTGCGCACTGGCGCGTGCACCTCCAGACCCCCTCCCCTGGGTCTTCGAGTCTCCGAGTGCCTTTCTCTCTACCTGACAGTCCAGACTCGCTTTGTATGAACCTGGGTCCACGGGGTTTTGCCCAGAACTGGGGCTTCCTTCCCCCTCCTGCCAGAGAAAGTCAGCCAGGCTCTCAGCCACCCTTCCTCTCTGCGCGCACAGAGACCCTTTGCCTTACCTCAACCCTTTGCTGTTCCTCCAGTTCTCCGTGAGCTTTTCTCTTTCCTTCTAGTTGTAGAATTTCCATTCAGTCAGCTTCCTGTGGTTCTGGATGGTGTCCGTTCTGTCTTTTAGTTGTAGTTTTGAAATTGTTGTGCGAGGCAGTGGTTTAGGTGCTTACCTGTGCCTCCATCTTGGTTTCTCTCTTTTAAGTTGATTTTTAAACATTGAGGTTGTTTCAATGTAAAGTGAAAATACTTCTAAATATAACATAGCATTTGAAACAATGTATAATGATAAATACCATATCATCCACCTATGGACATTAAGGGGATATATATATTTTAAAGCAATTAATAAGCTTTCAGAAAAACCCCTGCCTTATTCATATGACTCATTAAAAGGGCTTTTGTTATGTTTTCAGAGTTTCATATTACAAACCTTGTGCCAAATGTTAATGAGAACAGTCAAATCCTGATCCATTCTAAGACCTGATACTTGAGTAATTACATTAAAGAGAAGCATCAACAATGCTAAATAGCCTTGATTATACTGAATGGGAGATGAATGATTAAAAGCCTGCATGAGGCATTAATTTGCTACCTAATGGACACATAATACCAATTGACTATTCTATTTATTTTCTCTCTTTGGGTAAGGTTAGTTCAGATGGAACAAAAATTACAATGTAATAGCTGGCAAAGATCATGATAGAAGCATTATAATTCATCAAGGGGCCTAGTTGGACAGCTTTGTCAAAATAGGTTAGCAAATTTCTCATGATTGTACATAGGGTTGCAAAAATCCATGATCACTTCTCTCCTGCCATCTTAAAAAAGTCATCCCACCAAGTCTGATTTCTTCCTAGGGTGACATGACACTGTTCGAAAGACAATGAAATATCCTTCTCTAAAATATCAACTATCAAATGGCAAACTCTAAACCAGAGTCATGTTGCTTTGTTTCTCAAGTCTGTTGTATATTACTAAATATATATATATGTGTGTGTGTGAGTGTGTATATATACATATATATCCTATATAATAAAAGGCTAATATGCAAATAGACTGAATGGTAGAATGACCGGTCGCTATGATGCGCACTGACCACCAGGGGGCAGATGTACAGTGCAGGAGCTGCCCGCTTGTGGTCAGTGCGCTCTCACAAGGGAACACCGCAAAGCCAGAAGCCCTGAGCTGGGCTCACGGCTGAGAAGTACAATGGCAGCACTAAGGATGTCTGACTGATGGCTTAGGCCCGCTCCCCCTAAGCTGGCAGTCTGACATCCCCCGAGGCCTTCTGGACTGCAAGAGGGCACAGGCTGGGCTGAGGGACCCCCTCTCCACTTTTGTCTATTTTAAGTTATTTTGTTATAAAATATGTTAGATATGTAAAAAGTACAAAGGGAATAAAAGTGACCCACCGAAGAAAGAAAAACTCCATTGTGGAATGTTTTAATATTAATAAAATACAGAGGACTTAATATTCAGGATGATTTTATTTTCACTACAAGCAGTTAAATAGAAAAAAATCTATAAATGAAAAAAAGTACAAAAGAGTACTATATTAAATACTATAATGAATGCACCCACCCCCCAGATTTTAAAATACAAAGCATTTGTTGTACGTCCTTCAAATACAAATGGTTTTAGAATAAAACACTGTAGCAACTTGTGTCCTGCATTGTAATCCCTTCCTCTCCCTTCACAACTGCAGGTAGCCAAGACCCTGAGTTGCTATGTGTATAAAGCAAGCTTTCATTTTTGTACAAATGTATGTATTTATACCCATAAACAATAGTTTCATATATTTATCATTTTAGATAAATGATATTTTACTGTATGTATTTTCTCCTTTTTACAATAACTTGAATGACATAATTCATATACCATAAAATTCACCCTTTTAAAGTGTATAATTAGGTGGCTTTCAGTATATTCAGAGTTATGCAACCATCATAACTAATTTTAGAACAGTTTCATCACCCTAAAAAGAAATGTGTTAATTAGCAGTAACTCTCCATTTCTCTCTTCTCCCAGCTCCTGGAAACCACTAATTTACCTTTTTAAGTCTGGTGATCTGCCTATTCTGAACATTTCATGGAATGAAATCATATAATATATTTCTGGCTTCTTTCCTTTAGCATAATTTTTTTCAAAGTTTAACCATGTTATAGAACCATAAATATTGATGTTTCAATCAAACAGAAAAATAAACACGTAGGTAGGTAGGTAGATAGATGATAGATAGATAGATGTAGGTCATATTCCTTAAACTTACACTCAGTCATGCCGGGTCCTCCTTTGTTCCTCCATTAGTTATTTCTCTTTATTGCTTTCAAGAATTACTGTTTACTTTTATTTGTTTTAAAGTATCTGACTTTCCCATGTTTGGGGAGTGTGTGTGGATATGTGTGCATGGATGTGAGTGTAAAGATTTGCATCTAATTTATTCACCATCAAAATTAAAAGTCACTGTCGTGTCAAACAATATTTTCTAAACTACTGTCTTTGAGAGCTTTAAAATTCTTTCTTGCCTTTTTATATGGGTAGTTCATTTTGGGAGTAGCCTTTAATTTACCCTACTTGAATTAATTTTTTGAGGGTCAAGGGCTTTACCTCTCCCATAATTGAATTATGTTGTATTAAACATAATGCCTTATATATAATGCTTAATTAGTAATTATTTAATTTTATGTATCTGGGCATTTATAATAGAGTCTCCAGTGGTAGTGTGGTATATTCAATTTACTTCATTAGAAGTAATTAAAAAGAAAGTTAAAGAAAAGCACTTTGTTTTTATGGAAGAGATGTAGATTCAACCAGAAGGATTTTCACTAAAAGTTATTTTTAAAAGGCTTGACCAGTAAAGGTTAAAAAATCCAATTTACTTTTGTTTGTTTGTTGTTAACTTATTGTCTTTATTCTTATAGGATAAGAAAGTTGGTTATGCTTTGGAATTTTAATACACTGGGAGAGATAGAAATTTGAGTCTTAATAATAGAAGTTGTCTTGTGGTTTGACATTCAAATAACCCAGCATTTCAGAAGATAGTATAATTGCTACCTCTTTAAACAATTGATTTTTAAATTTTGAGTAGTAGAACCCTTAAAAATGAAATCATATGCAGAATATTAATATGTAAAACCAGAGTTGCTCTGGTTGAGGTGAAGCTTCCACCTTTTGACCTCCCTCTGTGTCAGTTGGCAACATTCAAAGCACCTCTTCTGAACTGCAGAGTTCTCATCATCATTCCTGGCTACAAAGACTTATTCGCAGGCTAGGTTCCAGGTAGCATAATGCTTATGGAATATTGGGATGAGTAGAATTATGGGCCTTCAAAGATGCCCACATCCTTATCTCTAGGTTCTGTGAATATTTTCTTTACATGGCAAAGGAGACTTTGAAGGTTTAACGAAGAATCTTGAGTTTGATTATCCTGAATCATCCTTGTAGGCCTGATATGATCACTAAGTGTCCTGTTAAACAAAAGAGGGAGGCAGGAGAGTCAGAATCAAATAAGGAGATGATGATAGAAATGAAGGTTGGAGTGACGCAGTTGCTGTCTTTTAAGATGGAAAACGGGGCCATGAACCAAGAAATACCAGCAGCCCCTCGAAGCTAGAAAAGGCAGGAAACATTGTCCCCATGAGCCTCTGGAGAGAAGCAGTCCTGTTTACACCTTCATTTTCACCTTCTAGGATGGGTTGTAGACTTCTGATCTCCACACTGAAAGATAGTAATTTTTGTTGTCTTAAGCTATTAAATCTATGTTGTTACATAAGCAATTGAAAGATAATAAAATAATAAGCTAACCACAGGTAAATGGGTGTATCCTGGTTTATGGCTATTTGAACCAATCAGTAAGGTTTCCCATATTAGCATACAAGCCAAGCCAAGTTTATTTCCTTTAAAACATAAAATTAATTTATTATACTTATGATCATATCACAATTTAAAAATAAGCATAATATGAAGCAAGATTTAATAGTGTTTAATATTTTTGTGCCCTCATACTAGTAGTCTTCAGAGTGCTTTTCCTTTGATTGTTTCATTTAATATGTGTATGAATACACACACACACACACACACACACAAGAGGCTCTCAGAAACCATTAATCCATTTAATCTAAATAAAAAGTTTAACCTCAGAGGTAAGAAATAACAAACAATTTAATTCAACAAATTTAAAATTCTTCAGAGTCTTTTGTGACATTGCTCTCAGGCAATTATAAAATTTGCAACAGAAAACCATCAATGCAGAGAATACACTACTTGATGAATCAACCCATTTCAATTTTAAAAACCTTAAGTTTATTCAGAACTGCATGGAGTATTAAGCTAAGTGAAATAAGCCAGTCAGAGAAAGCTGAGTATCATATGATTTCACTCATATGTGGAATCTAATGAACAAAATAAACTGGTGAACAAAATGGATCCAGAGACATAGAACCACGGAACAGACTATGGGATCTCAGAGGGAAGGCAGGAGTGGGTGGGTGGGTGGGGAGACATCAACCAAAAAACCTGTATGCATATATGCATAACCCATGGGCACAGACGACAGGGTGGTGAAGGCTTGGGGAGGAAGGGCAAGCAGAAGGGAGGTCAATGGGGATAAAAGTACATATGTAATACTTTCAACAATAAAAATTTCTTTTTAAAGTTTTCCTTTTTAAAAAACTTGAACACCTGTGGTGCCAGCTTTATCCTGTTAGGCCACAGAGCATACAGCTTATGACTTGCCTCAATAAAGCATCTGAAGACAACCCGATTGCTGTGTGTTCCCTTCAGTGCCCTCTTGTTTCCAGCTTAAACCATAATGACATTTCTTTTTCTTTGTAACTCCAATTTTTGACACTTCTACACTTTTTCTTCTTGATTACAACTAATAATTATAATCATACTCAAAATGAAATTTTGTAATTGACCCAGGCCATGGGCCTACACTGTCTTTGACTTTATTTGAGGACTGATATAATTAGAAATCATAGCAAATAAACAAATAAAAATCTTGGCCCCCCCCCAAGAAAAAAACAAAAAACAACACATCCTAAAACAAACAAAAATACAACAAACAAAAATACCACAAACAACACTTTTTATAGTGTATTTTGCTTTTACTTTATGATCATGGACCCACTCTGAATTCTAAGAAGCACCATTAGAACTCCCTGAGAACTTCATATCGATTCATCCTAATGAGATGAGGGAAGTAAGAAGTGTTTCCTTCACTCTAAATAAAGCCACAAATCTGCTGTTAGAAGCGGTCTTTTTAAGCCCATGTCTAGTGTGACTTTTTACATAACATTTTTTCTTTTTTAAAAAATATATTTTTTTGATTTTTTTACAGAGAGGAAGGGAGAGGGATAGAGAGTTAGAAACATCGATGAGAGAGAAACATCGATCAGCTGCCTTCTGCCCCCTACTGGGGATGTGTCCGCAACCAAGGTACATGCCCTTGACTGGAATTGAACCTGGGATCCTTCAGTCCGCAGTCCGACGCTCTATCCACTGAGCCAAACTGGTTAGGGCCATAACATTTTTTCTTGATGTCAATTCAAACTACAGTGCCTAGAAACTTGGCATTGGATTCCTTAGAATATTTTGGATATAATAAGTGTGTGTTACACAAGAAGTAGACTCTGATGATAAATTTCAACTATTACTACTACTTAATGTAACCTATTTGTTTGCCATTCTGACTCATTTGTCCTCATACTTGGACAGGTAAAGAATGACTGATAAAAGCATGCATGCTTCAACCCAGTAAGGTGTTTTTAGGTTACTCAAAAATGATCAGAGCTGTTAATTGCTTTGCTGCTGATTTTAATCCCCTCTCAGAGCAGCTTGTCTGTAATGTTTCCTGCTAATCTCCTTATTTGCACAAGCAAGAGCTGCTTTCTTTCTGTTTGGCTTGTAAATACACCAGTGTTCACTTAATTTATTTTCCTGCACTATTCAGCTTAGGTTTCCTAGCTTTTCCATGACAAACAACATTAAAAAAATAAATAGAAAGAAAAGTCAAGTTACTTCTTTTTCTTCATATGTTATGAATGAATTTTTCTTTTGTTTTAGGAAAACACTACTTTGGTAATTATATGTTTACTAGAGGCCTGGTGCATGAAAACTCATGCACTGGGGGAGGGGGGGACCCTCAGCCTGGCCTGCCTCCTCTCACAGTCTGGGAGCCCTCAGGGGTGGGAGGCATCCCTGTGATCAGGGGAAGGAGACAGCCCCATCACACCTCTGCTGCTGCCACTGTCGGCAGTGCAAGCCTCGGCCGGCCCTGGTTATCTGAGCCTCAAGTGGCCCTGGGTGGCTGGGCAGCCACCATACAAGGCTTGCCTGTGCCTTGGGCTGGGCCTAGGCAGCTGGGCAGCCACCATCCGAGGCTTGTCTGCACCTCGGGCTGACCCTGGGCTGCCGGGAAGCTGCCATTCAAGGCTTGCCTGCACCTCAAGCCAGCCCTGAGCAGCTGGGGGGCTATGAGGACTGGGGGACTCCTAAGGCAGGTGCGCCAGTGGGGCTGAAGGGACTGGGTGTCACCATCTTGTGGCTGTGGGCACTACCATCTTTGAGGGCGGGGCAATGAATTAGCATATTCCCTTCTTATTGGCTGTGGGTGCCGCCATCTTTGAGGATGAGGCAGTCAATTAGCATATTCCCTCCTTATTGGCTGTGAGTGCTGCTATCTTTGCGACAGCATGAGGGTCAGTTAGCATATTCCCTCTTTATTAGATAGGATTATATTCCCATAGATTTTTTTTTAACCAATAAATTATCCATATGGGATTAGTGTTTTACATTTTAGCGTCTTTTAAAGGTCTCCTGCCTCTTAACAGGTGAATGCCTTTTCTTTTTAATGTTTTTTTCACATGGGCAGAAAAGTACTAAAAGTTGTTGTTTTAATCTAATTATTGTATTTATACATTATACTGTTTTATATTCTATTACTATTATTTTCCCTGGCCTTTAAAGACAAAAAATGCGGTGGAATTTATTCCTAGGGCAACGTTTAGTTATGTGTCTTCGGGCAGATTGCATAAACTCTCTGTGCTTTGTTTATCTAATTAATTCCACAGTCATTTGTTGAACTCTTTTCCTATGTCAGTGGTCGGCAAACTCATTAGTCAACAGAGTGGCAAACTGCAGCTCACGAGCTGCATGTGGCTCGTGAGCCGCAGTTTGCCGACCTCTGTCTACGCACTGTTAGACTGGGGACCTGGAGGTAAATAACTAAGGCCACCCCAAGGTGCTAACATTGTAGTGAGAGATGTGGTGAAGAAAGTGTGAGTGCAGGTGGTTGGAGCATCTCAGAAAAGAGAACATCTGGGCTAAATTTTAAGGGATGAGTAAGAACTAAGTGATTAAAAAGGACGTGGGAATTCCATTCAGAGCAGATAGCCTATCCAAGGCCAAAGGAAGAGCAATATATCTAGGGAGATATAAGCAGTGAGCAATTAACAGATCAAACAGTGAGGGGCAGAGAATGTAGGGAAAGGAAATTAAAGAGTGACAGAAAACAATGAAATAATAGAAAGTGCACACTATGTTAAGTGGTTTGGAATTCATTTGGTAGGTGATACAGGGGAACTGTTGAAATGTTTTAAGCAGGGAAATCATGGGGTCATATTTGTGTCTCAAAATTAATGGAGTGAATGGATTTGTAAGTCTTAAAAACATCAATAAGATTGTCCCAACTTCAAATATATCCCATTGTTCCCATGAATCCATTTGTGTTCTTCAGACAACATGAATTATATATTTTGTTCTTATAAATGTGGACATTGTATTATTCTTAAAAATGGGGACAATAAAATTTGCATGAATGGACTTAGAAGTTCTAATACATGCAATATTTGAATTTTATGGAGAGTCAGTATCTTTCTTACATCTTGAATGGATAAATACATATTTAAGTATCTATGGCATGTTAGATATTGTGTTCAATCATTATACCAAATTTAATTCGTACAATAATCCAATGTGAATGTATGCATCTATAGATTACTGTAAAGTATAACTGCTAATTATATGCTGGATGTGCCATAATATCTTATTTTTCTTCCCAGCAACCCTATTGAGGAGTTGTGGTTATTCCCCTTAAGTAGGTTCCAAAACTTGAATTCAGAGAGCTTTATGCAAGGTTATATAACTAGTAAGTGAAGGGATAAAATTAAATCCAGGTCCATGTGCTAAGTGAAATAAGCCAGACAGAAAAAGACAAATACTGTATGATATCACTGATATGTGGAGTTTAAAACAGTGGAACTTGTGAAAACATAGAGTAGAATGGTGGTTACCAGAGCCTGCTACCAATGTTTCCTACCAGTGCTATATACTCTTAGTAGGCAAGAGTTAAAAATGTAAAATAGTCTTCCCTCATGAGAACTACAAGTAAGTACTTCTATTAAAGTCCCCTCAAGTTTTAGTGTACAAAGGCTTTTTTTAGCACTTGATACCATAGCTTTGTTTCCTACAGGTTTTAAAGGAACATTAATATAAAGATGCTGATTTTCAAGGATATTCTCAGCTTCAGATTTCTGTGATAAAATTGAGAAGACAGAGGTGGCTAAATTCTCAGAAGACACTGCTGAGGTAGGAGACACAGAATAGGAAGGAAATGTAGAGAGCAATCTAGAATGGCAGAAGTAGAAACATTCATGAGAAGACAGTTACTTCTCAACTCTCTCTGTGATATGTGCAGGTATGACAAAAAAGGTCCAGACAGTCATTCCAGTTGATACTAGATGGACTTTGCAAATCCTTCCCAATAATGTGACAGGGGCATCCACTGCCAAAGCATGGATATTGTATAAAATCTAAAGAGAAACATGGACAGGTATGTTGATCAGAAGCCAAATATGGCCTTTACTTATTATGCTCTCTACACTTCCTTTCCTTCAGAACAAAATCCTTTTTCAGATTAATAATTTAATAGCCGTCCCTATTTTGTGCTAGGCACTCTACTAAGAATATATATTTCTTTTCCCATTCAGCATAGCTTTAAAGAGATGTGTTTTTATTTCCATTTTTTAGATGAGTCTCAAAGAGGTAAAACGTCTTCAACAAACAGAAGGCTGTAGAACTAAGAATCAAACTCAGATGCTAGGCCTCCAAAAGCATGTTCTAGCCTCAATACTAAATCCCTGCCTCTTGGATTTAAGGGCATTAATATTTCTGTAGATTCTATACTCATTCTGCTGTTACATTTCTAATTTACTTTTTAACCACATAATCCTTGAAACAAATCAGAAGCAGATGGTAAAGGAGTATTCTTATATTCTTCTAGGTATGTCTTTGCTTTATTAAAATGTATTGAACTCTCTAGGTTGCCTAGTTTTACTAGTAAAATCCAGGTGGCTAAGTTAATTCAAGTAACTAAAGTATCAATTGAGAGATAAATTATTATAAACCGGTTACTTATCATGACAAGACTTCTTACAAAATTAGTGATATTCATATAACTATCTATTATTCATTTCCTAACATTTTCTTCAAAATAAATGAGCTGAGAACATACAAAATAGAGAATAATAAAAATTGAAATTGAAATAAATAATGAACTGCTTCTGAAGTTCTAACATCAATTTATTATAGATGTTTAATTAAAATTAATGCCTCTAAAATATTGCTATTTTTAGGGATTACACATAATTGTGTATAACTTGTGTTTCTTTTAAAGTGAAAAGTTGGTCATAATGAAAACAATTATCAAAGAATATAGACATTATGATAGTGAAAAGTGAATCACATAAAGCCTGATATCTTGTATTTTCAAATAATTTTAGGGCTAATGATTACATAAAAATAAATTAATAAATGCCCTCTGAACCTAGTCTCGTTACCATTATATGCCAGAGGTACTCTTCCAATTGGAGCTTTGGAATGGTCAATGGAGAGAAGGAGAACAGTGCTTACCATGAAGCTAATGACTCCTCAGATGCTTCAAACTTTCCTCTTTGGTCATGGAGTCTGACAGATTCAGACCAGTCTAGTATATATGATTGATATGGGAAATATAAAGCAAAGTAGAAAATTTAAAAGCAGTGTTATTGATGTTTTTCTCCTATTCCAATGTTCTGTTTTTGAAATTGTGCTGTTACAAACTTGCGTTTATTTCAAGGTGCATGTTTGCTAATCTGCATGGTTACTTCTATGGATCATCTTTTACTTTTAAGGAATTTTATAAGGTTTGTATAGTTTCAGATAAGAAATCTATAAAAAAACAAAGACTCTAAAAGGTTCATGTGCACACAAATATATAAAAATTATCTGAATATCTCATTCTTTTTTTTCACTCTAATGCTTCCCTTAGAAATATATTGGAAATAAAACTATCCCTTTGGTGTAAGGTTTTTTCCTAGGTTTCATCTTTTTTTTTTTTTTTTTTTGCTTAAGTATTAAAAAAGCAGTTAATATTTATAGAAACCCGACTTTGTATTTGTAGCCCTGATTTCCTTCAGTTGAGGTTTCTACTTAGTATCAGTATATTGGTATCATGGCACTCAGTTTTGTATTTTATAGACAGATACTCTTCCAAGTGTTTCCACATGACAAAAGCAATTACTGAACTCTACCAGTTTATAATTCAACTGGTATTCAAAAGGTTAATTTTGTTACCAAGGCAAACATACTTGGGAGGGGAGTGGAAGCTATTGGGACTTGGATTTCTGAGGTCTTTTTACCATATTCAACTGAAAAACCTAAGTGGAAAGAGGTAATTGATGTTGCACATTCTACAGCGTACATTGAAGTGTTTGCCAAAGAGAACCCCTGTATTTAAATTTGTGGTATACATTCAATAAAAATTAAAATGATATTTATTCTCATAACATGTGACTTAAAGTCATATTATTTTATTTATTACTAGAGACCCAATGCACGAAATTTGTGCAAGGGGCTTGGCCCTCGCAGCCCTGGCTTTGTCTGGAAGGTCATCCTGAAGGTCGTCTGGACAGTCATTCTGCTCTTTGGTCTAATTAGCATATTAGCTCTTTATTATATAGGATGTCTTGATAGGGTATTAAGATACTTCATTCACATGGAGCATTTTATGCTCATTAAACACCAGTTTCAACATTGTATGTATGTGTCTATATATATATATATATATATATATATATATATATATATATATCATACACAAATGTGATTGTGTGTGAACATATGTATATATAAGAACTTTTATCAACTGTTCCTGTTCTCATAACATAGAGAACAACATGTACTGTCAACAAATTGGACCTTACGTAGGAATTTCTAACTAGATCATGTCGCATTGCTTAGATGCTTTGCATCTATCTGAATAGAGACTGAAGGATTAAAGAAAAATTTGCATTTAAGATACTAGTAAAGATATGGCAGTGTTTATAGAGTCAGCTATAGTTCCAATATGACATGAACCAAATTTTTCCAAATAACTTCTTCTTATTATTATATTTTGATGTGTATATATGTGTTTGGGTGGGAGGGGGGTGTTGTTTCATATCATCCTGTAAGGGACATGAGTTTTTATAGTAAACCTGCAGTAAGTTCAGATGAAGCAGAAAAAAAAATTTTCTTTTCATGATATCTTAGGCCAGAAGAAATAAAAATATAATTGATTAAGTACATAGTCAAATATCTATAAACAAATTAAATAACTACTTTTGCTTTATTCCAACAGCTGTATAATGTGTATCTAGTATGGTGGAAATAGTCTGTTAATGAGGCGTGCATCTAGTTGTTGACTAGACTTTATACAAATATATTAAATTTTATTGTTGAAAGTATTACAGATGTCCCCCTTTTACCCCAGTAACCCCCTCCACTCCACACTACCTTCCCCCAGGCCTTCACTGAACTATTACCTGTGTCCATGGGTAATGCATATCCTATATAATAAAAGGGTAATATGCAAATAGACTGAAAGGCAGAACAATCGAACAACCAATCAAAGCATAATATACTAATGATATGCTAAGGCTGCTCAACCACTCTCTATGACTGACCACCAGGGAGCAGATGCTCCAACCGGTAGGTTAGCTCGCTGCTGAGGTCTGGCTGATTGGGACTGAGCGAGATGGGCCAGACATGCCCTGGAGCCCTCCCAAGGTCCCTCCCCAGTCCAATCATGCACCAGTGGGGTCCCTCAGACTGGTCTGCACACTCTTGAAATCCTGGACCCCTCGGGGTATGTTGGAGAGCTGGTTTCAGCCCAATCCCGCATGCCACTCCCCTTGGGAGAACTGGGCGCGAGCGCCCATGGCAGGCACAGTGGCACTGGGATGAGCAGGAGTAGCACATAGGAGCTACAGGCAGCTTTGGATTGTGGGTTTTGGCCTGATCCTTACAGGTCACCCAGAGGGACCCCACCCATGCACAAATTCATTCACTGGGCCTCTAGTATGAATATAAGTTCTTTGGTTAGTCTCTTTCCACCCCTGCCTTCTGTATGAGATTCATCAGTCTGTTCCATGCTCCTGTGTCTCTGGATCTATTTTGTTCATCAGTTTATTTGGTTCATTAGATTCCATATATGAGTGAGATCATGTGATACCTTTCTTTCTCTGACTGGCTTGTTTTTCTATAAATAATCTTTTAATACAGATAATATTCCTTTTTTTCTTTATTCCTTCCTCTCTTCCTCCTTCCTCCTTTTCTTTGGTTTAAATAAATAAACCTCATAAATTTTTTATTGCGATTTTTTTGTTTATACTTCCTCTTTGTATATATTATTGAAATTTTCAAGGAAAATACATTTGCTTCATATGTGAAGAGTGTATTGATTTTAAATTGAAAGGATTATTTTCTAAGCAAGGACATTTTGTAATTGTGCGTGTTGGAAGACACTGCTTGCATATTTAAAACTATAGATTATTAAAAGTTATAGTTTATAAAACAGTTATCACTGATGCCAGCTGGAAAATGCTTGGCAGTATAAAAAGTCTGAACACATGTATCAATTAAGGCTAATTTGTCATTCCAGGGGGTCATAATGAAGCTCCATGTGGAAATGAGTCTATATAAGAAAAGAAAATTGTTTAAATTTGAAGGGGGACAACAGAAGGCAAGTGACGTGTGCAATAGTTTATGGGATATGAATTGAGAAACAGCTAATAAAATTATGCCCGCATGACTCTGAATGAGAGGAGGGTCAATGTTACATTGTTGAATGTAACATTGTTGAATGTACAAAGTTGAATGTTACATTACCTGAGGAAATATTTCAAAGAAAATCACTTAAGTGGAGTCAGCACTTCTCATAACAGACCAAAAATCTTAGTGTTTTAAACTCAGAACTGATAACTTTACTTGTGAAAGTCAATTTTCAGACAGGATTAGACATCTATCTGGGCCTCTGAGCTTGAATTTAGAGCCCCTTGGGGAACAACTTAAGAAAGAGCTTGAGAAGATGAGGAGATAAGAATCTTATCTATTGTTAACCTACCAGCTTCAACAGTAACTAGTTGCAGTTTTACCCATGTCAAATTGGCCCTTGCAGTCTCTCTCTCCCAATGCCACGGTACAGATTCTCACAAGTGCTTAGACTATCCCAGGTTGAATTAGGGTCTCCAATGACATCTCCATTCTACATCTTCTCTTTGAGGTGAAAGGACCATAATCTCCATTTTTTTCTGACCTGCATTGTTTTTACATCCAAAATGGATATCATTAGTCAAATAATAAATGAGCCCATCCCTTTATATTAACAAGTGATTCACAATCTTTCTTGTTTTAACCACCAATAACCTCTTCTATTATTTACTATCATTCCACGAACTTTGAATTTTGAGAAAAAATGTCAATATAGAGAATTTACTCACAATAACAGCTTAATTCCCATTACTCCCCACCCACATAAGAATCTATTGGAGATTCTTATAATCATAAATATGTAGAGTCAAGGGCAGAAAAGTCAAGAAAAGGCATAGCACCCTCATGAAGAGTATGAAAGCTGAAGACTGGCTTTCTATCCTGGCTCTACAACTCACTAGCCATGTAACCAGATCAGCTTCTTTAACTTTTCTATGCCTCTCTTCCTCATCTGTGAAAAATGGGAGAATAATGGTACCCACCTAATGTCACTGTGGGGATTAAATGTGTTCATATACATAAAGCACTTATAATGGTCCCTGGCACATAGTATTACTATAAAAGTGCTTGCTGCTGTTAATATTTTAATTAGCCTATGAAGACTTACAACAAGTAACACTCCAATAAATTTTCATTTTCTATAACCATTAGATCTTTTGACAAATTAAAAGAAAATATCTTGGGTCTAAGAGATCTCAGATCAGAAGTCAATACAATAGTATGTACACGTTGGATGGAAGGTGCTGTAATTACGTGCATTTTCATATTTCTGTTCTATGGATTTTAGAGTAGTAAAAATACGCTGTATGCTATCATAATAATAAGTACATGTCATACATTTGTCCAAATGTATAGAATGTATACTGGGTTATTATGATGTTCATCAATTGTAACCAATGTGACACTCTTGTGGGGGGTCTAGAAAATGGGAGTGGCTATGCATGTATGGGACAGAGCTATATCTTTCATATTATCTGTTAATAATTCTTGTTCTAATGACTTTCCTCACTACAAAATAGTGCCATAATGGTACCAACAATTTTCCCACTTTCCTATGTTTGCAATATCAGAGCCATGTATATTTCCACATCTTACCTGCCAAACTCAACGATTCTTGCTTCCATCACACTGGCCGAAGCTATTACCATAAGACACTTGAACCACAGCCAGAACCCCTACATGATCTCCTGCATCAGGTCTGCTTTGCTTCTTATTTCACTTGCACAGTACTTTTTCCTTCACCTTCTTGCCCTCCTTGCTTTGATCATTTCTCTCTTCAGCTACACATTTCTAATGGCCTTTTAGATAAAATCTAAAACCCTTCATTTATCTTTCAGAAATCTCTACAACTTGATCTTACAATACTTCATCAGAGCATCTTCCTCTCCTTCTCTATAAGGACTTTTGTTTCTAGCCAATGCTTCTGCTCACACACCTTCTGTGATAGGCAGATAATGTCCCCAACTCTGTCTTCCAGGCTCCCTACCCCTGCCAAAGATGCCTATATTTTAAGCCCTATGAATTGTGAATATGTAATGTTACATGGCAAAAGGAAATCAAGGTTACAAATGGAATTAAGGTTGCTAATCAGCTGACCTTGAGAGGGGGAGATTATTCTGAATATTTCACGTAGATCCAAATGTAATCACACATGCTTATAGGTAGAAGAGGGAGGCAGAGGAAAGAGAAAGAGAGATTACAGTATGAGAAAGACCCAGCCTGATGCCATTGGCTTTGAAATGGTGAAAGGGGGTATCTAGAAGCAGGAAATGAAACAAACAGATTCTCCTCTAGAGCCTCCAGAAAGGAACACAACCCTTCTGATACCTTGATTTTAACACAATAAAATAGTTTGTACTTCTGACTTCCAGAATCCTGGTAAATTTGTGTTGTTTTAAGCAACTAGGCTTGTGGTAATTTGTTACAATAGCAATAAAAAAATAATATCTTCTATTGAATTCACTCTAATTGTAGAGAGCACCTTCTACCTTTTGGTATTTGTTACTTATATACTTTTTCTCTTTAATTATATTATAAACTATTGAGAGCATGGTGCTTATACACTATACTTTTTAAGAGTATGTTTTATACACTGTGTTACCTTGGATATGGTAGATCCTTGATTGTCTTTACTGACAATTTGATTAGGTTTGGCAATTTTTTTTTTACCTTCTGGTAAATATCCATCATAGAGGCCATTTCTCAGAACAAAAAGCTACAGTGATGTTTCCACTACATGGCATTTATTTATCAATTTGCCTGGTCAAGGAAATTTGCCATCTTAATTGGTTAATATGAACAGCATCTCTGAGAGGTCACTGCATCAATTTACTAAATTAGGAGCTAAGTCCTAGTGAGGCAAACAGATGTGTGTGTGATTAAATAGTTATATACAGAAGAAGAATCCAACTTTATAGGTATCATGTTTGTCTGATCCCAAGTTCTTGAACTATCCTGATTTCCAAAATACTTGCTTACCATAAGACTAAATGAGCCATACAGTACTGGGCCCAGCTGTCTGGATTTAATTTACATATGAGTTACTATGATTCTTAATAGACCCTTGGAAAGCTGTACTATATCACATTCAGTGGTGCTACATAGAGAATATCTAAAGAGCATGGGGAAAGGAACCTCTAAATTAACATGTCAGGGAGAAAAAGAGAGGAAAACCCTGTTTATTTTATTTACAATAAAGAGCTAATTTGATTGTAAATTACAATGGCCAGTAGGCACATAAAAATGCTAAAATTGGATTTTTAAAAAAATTTTCCTTATTTATAAAAATTATGTGTTTTTTTCAGTAATGTAATTCATTCATACTTATTGACTGTATTCCCAATATTTCAATCTAATGTATCTCCATTTTATAAAGACAATTACAGATTTAAAGACCTACAAGGTGCATGAAAAAATGGGTGCCTCTAGAATCTGCTGGAAGCCATTCCACATATCATGCACAGCGCCCCCTCCCAACCCCCTCATTACAGCATCCCTGGAGGTACAGCCTTGTTTGAGGATTTGTTAGTAGTTCCCAGCTAGTTCTAATGTACACACAGTTTCAAGAGCCACTGGCTAGAAGATGAAGATATAGTTCTTATTCAGTCAATCTTCTCCCTTTCTCTAGGTGGAGTACAAAAACAAAATTTCAGCAGTTGATGAAATTGAAAGATAATTTTTTTCAGCGACACTGAAAAAAATAAAAGGTGATATGGTACATAATTACTGTGTGGTGCATGCTTAAAGAGTATAACTTTGGTATCTTAAAAAAATATATAAAATTTTGGTGAGGTCCAATATGAAATATCAATCATTAAAGAACATGTGTTAATAAATGTATGTTCTGTAATACTGGAGAAATGTTGACCTGCATTGTGTACCAGAAACAGATATTATCACAGGTTTTTTAGTTGTATTCTTTTTTGTATACTCTTGGCTTTGGCATCTGTGATAAATTCTGGGCTCAACAATACCTTATGCAAAAATTAAAACCAGGCATAGAAATTGTAGCCAGCTACTTCATGAATCAACTACCCATTTATTTAGAAGAAAATATTTGTGAAATTTCCATGCTCCATGTTACCTTTTTCTATTTTCAAATAAATCTGTGGTAGGAATAGGAGGATAATAAATGTACTGATAGGATATTTTAATGAAAGCATGCAGCACATTAACACTTTTTAACTTTATATTCCCATTTTAACATTAAAATTTACTAATTTAAGATGAATTCATATCAGAGAGCAATAATTGTAGTCAAAGTGATGACAAATCAGTATTATAAATTTATAGTTGAAATTAAAGAGTTTGAAAAAATATTCCAGGTTTCAACTGTTAGGAAATATAGCATGTTGTATGAAGAAAATATCCCAATGGCAAGCAGAAACAAGTGAGAGGGTTAGAAAATGGAAAAAAATTGCTCCCATAAACTCTGAACACAGTTGTCACTTGAGCTTTGAGAAGACTGTATGTAGATTATGAAGTGCTCTATACATAAAAAGGAGTTAAAAATTTGTTCTTCAAAGTAAATCTGTTGTTTCTGCCAAGATACAGTAGTCCCATTCCTCCCAAACTAAAATTCCTCACTCTTACAACTAAAACTCCCTTGTCATATCACAACAGCAAACATAGCAAGACACTGAAAAGCAGAACGCCTAGGAACCTCAGGACTTGCTGAAGGACAAGCTGATGAGGTCTCTGAGCTTCCTCATTGCCTCACACATATCTGGGAACAGTGCACCACTGAAGCCTGCCTCTGAAGCTGCATAGGCCCAGACATATATAATTCACAGGAAAGCCTGTTCTTAGCTGAAGGACCAGGAAAAGAATAGCCTAACAATAGAATTCCATTTTGCATTACCTGCCCCACTTCAGCTAAACACAAACATAAAAATATGAGACTTAATAGTAGGGTGAGAGGTGAGATTACTCACCAGTAGGCTTCACACCTCCCTCCTCTATAGTATAAGGGTGAGGGGGAGGAGCTGAGTCTTTACCAGATCTGACATCACAGAAGATGATCAAGTTAGGGTCTAAGTCAGGGTTAGTAAGCACGCCACAATGCGGCTACTTGTGCTGCCAGGAAGGCCCTTTGAGTGGACTCCCACACTAACCTGGCTGAAACAAAAAGAGTTCCTGTGCAGTCCTACTCCTCATCTGCTCTGGGCAGCAGGACCCAGTGGGGAGCTGATCCTCCATCCCTTTTCTGCATCAATGAAGCAAAATGAGGTGATGGGAAGAGGGTATCTGACTCTTGGCCTTCCATCCCTTGTGTCAACAGGGCCCCGTAGAAAGCCATGCCTCAACCCCCACGTGAATGAAGAGGCCAGATGAGGTAGTAGCAGGCAGGGCGAATGGTCACACCACTTCCCCTCCCTTTCTTTGGTTTCAGAAGGACAAGTGAGAACTACGCATACAGCAGTAACACAGTAGTGTGAGGTAGGTCTCCTTATGCCCCCTCTTTGTTGTCCACAGGGCCCAGCAGGGAACTGATCTTATACCCCAGGAAGAGTCAAGGAGATGCTAAGAGTCAGTGCCCCACTCTGGCCTTTAAGAAGGTGTGGATTGGGAGCTGAACTTCCACTCCAACAATCTGCAAATTGGCAGAGTCAATCTCTCCCCCACTTTTACCAGATAGTGGCAGTGACACCCAGAATAAAGCTAATCTCTCTCTCTCTCTCTCTCTCTCACACACACACACATACACATGCACATGCAGTCCTCATAATACACCTCAACAGGGGACTGAATGCTAAAAAAAAGGGCTACAAAGGGAATACAAATTTTCATAATGTAATATCCAAAATGTCCAGTATGCAATTAAAAAATCACTTGTCTCTCCAACTCCTGGCAACCACTGATCTTTTATTGCCCCCATAGTTTTGCCTTTTCCAGAATGTCATATAGTTAGAATCATGAAGTATGTAGCCTTTTCTAATTGGTTTCTTTCACTTCATATGCATTTAAGCTTCCTCCATGTCTTTTCATGGCTTGATAGTTCATTTTTAACACTAAATAATATTCCATTATCTGAATGTACCACAGCTTATTTATTCATTCCCCTATTGAAGGAGTCCTTGTTTGTTTCCAAATTATGGCAAATAAAGCATCTATAAACATCCATGTTCAGGTATTTTGTGGGCATAGATTTTCAGTTCATTTGGGTAAATACCTAGGAGAGCAGTTCCTGGATTGTATAGTATGAATATGTTTAGTTTTGTAAGAAACTGTCCAACTGCATTCCAAATTGGCTGGACCATCCCCACCAGCAGTGAATGAGAGTTCTTGTTGTACCAAATGCTGAGTGGAAAAAAGCAACCTTATTATTCAATTTATATAATATATTTTAGATGACAAATTAGAGAAATGGATAATGATTGCCAGGATTGAGGAATGGGGGTGGGGTGTGTTGTAGGAAGGAGGTGGATGTGGCTATAAAAAGGTAACGCTGAAGATCTTTGTGGTGATGGACATGTTCTGTATCTTGAATGTATCATTGTGTATTGTACTATAGTTTTAAAAGATGTTACCTTAGGGTGAAACTGGGTAAAAATTATGTGAAATTATTTTTTTTACAGCTGCATATTAATTCAAATTACCTCAAGATAAAAATCTTAAGAATTAATCATCTACCCTACCTCAGAAATAACAGATAAAATTAGCTTTGGGGCATAAATTCTTTCACCTCCATTAAGAAATTTGCATTTACCTAAAAATAAATGCCACACCTATAGAGCTTATCAATTTGCAAATCAACTTCACAAATGTTACCTCATTTAATTCTTCCAATAATCCCATTAGTTTTTATCTCCATTTAATATCTGATGAAATTGAGAAAGAGAATGCCCCAGGTGATCCAGCTAGTAAAGAGCAGAGTGAGGATTCAGGCTCTGTGCATGTCTTGCTTTTCTCATAAATGCTGTCCCTTGGTCTTTCTTCCTCTGTTCAGATACCTAATTCGTATTCCATGAATTGCCTTCTTTGTCTAGATTTATTGCTTATAGATTTTCATTCTTTCTAAGAGGCCATCTGCTACTTCTTAGAACTGTCCTTAGTGCCCACACTTACCATCTGGGACTCCTCAGCCTCAGCCCTTTGATGGCTCCTCCCTGAACCTATGAGCCTCCCTCGATCTCCAGTGAGCATGGGTCTCAGGCCTTGTCAATACTACACCACTTCACAGAAAGCTTCTCCTGGGTCAAATTTCCCTCACCCACACCTGGCTCAACTCTTTTTTCCATCAGGCTGTGACAAAAATAAAGCACACATTTCTCCAAGTGCATTATTTACTTCATTATGTGGAATATAAAGAATAAGTGGCCCAAGATATAAAAGTGATCCTAAGCTGTAAGAATTCAACACCGGCAGTCATGCCCACATATGGAACTTGAATTTCCATTTGATGTGCTAGACTTCTGAGGAATGTCCAAAGTGTTTAAACATTTGTGAATAACATTACGAAGAAATGTAATTGGCCCAAAGGGAGAACTTCTTTACCAGTATTTTAGAACCCTTATATTCAGTGTTATACATAGTTATATTTAGTATTCTTCAGAGATTACCAATTCCTGAAATTAATTATATGACATTTTAATACATCATTTATACATAATCAATGTTAAATGATCAATAAGTAACATTAATGAATCACGAAATGTCATTTTTGACCTTAAAATATTCATATAGTGTCATGCATAGAAGCTTAATACCTTTCATTTGCGTTGATGTTAAATTCAAAATCCAAATGAATACAATCACTCCCAGAGTTATATTTCACTCATTTATTAATTTATTCAACTTTTACTTATGCTCATGTTTAGCAACATTGATACTAGTGGATATGGGAGCTTCTCAAGTTTAAAACAAAATAGGTTTTCCTGATTTTCCTGTGTCCAATACAAGCTAAAAACTAGACATGTCTTGATGAAGGCGAGAATTGAAATTGGACCAAAGAATTTGCATAGTCACATCTTATCATTATTTCTTACCATTTTTAGTCGCCAATATTGCTTTATAGCATATGGTCTCATAATTAAATGCTCACCTTGTCTTCTCATCCCCTTGCCTCTCCTCATTGCTTTCTATTCTTTCTACCATCTCTCCTCCCCATAGTCTCACTTTGCGTCTCCTATGTCTCCCCACTTCTTAATTCCACCCCAACTATCTATCTTTTCTCCTCCCCCTTTCTTGCCCATCCCTACTCCTTTCCACCTTATCACTTCTACATTTGCCATTTTCTATTCCATCTCTAATCCTTCCCTCCATCTCCTTTCTCCATTATCAAGACTTTTAATTTATATCTTCTTTATAAACATACCAGAGGCTCAGTGCATGAATTTGTGCATGGGTGGGATCCAGCTGCCTGCCCCCGATTGGGGTGGGGGAGGTGATCGGGGATGGGGCCAGGGGAAGTTATTAGTGTCAAAGATCTTTGCAGGGTGTATACACATTTGCTGTTGGCTTTCAGATGAGTTGAAGCTTCAAAGGTGCTTCAGTGTCAGTAATTCATCATTTTGGAAATGTGTGTTCTTATTCTGCTTTGAGTTTCAAATCCTAACTCTTGCTAGTAAAGAATTTATTAAACAGGATACATATTTTTCAAGCAAAATAATATCCTCTTTCCCTCATTAAAAAATAATATTTTTATTATAATAAAATAATTTTATTATTATAAAATAATAATTTCTTTTATAAATTTTGATCAAGAATTTTACAAATATGAGCTAGCAATTTTATGTAATGTACTGGAGGTATAACTACGTTGTTAGCACTTCCTTGCAGCAAGTGAAAAATATAGGTTAAAAATAAAACCTAACTATCATATCACAAAAATATCTCTTCTTTCATTCCAAACAAATGTTCTATTATTGTATACACAAAAATACATATCAAGTAGGAGATAACTGAATAAAACTCTTCTAGCAAAAAGAAAGATGAATGGGATGAGAAGTAAAAACCTGAAACGCTAATTGTGGTGTACTTAAGAGAATAATCTGATTTTTCCTTTTAAATAATACTTAAGTGATTTAGAGTGATTTAAGTGATTTAAGTCTATGTGACTTAATAACTATTTAGATTTACAGATGCATCAGAAAATTTGGTGTTGAAAATATATAGTCTCTTAAGAATGCTTTTATGAAGAAGACACTTTACTAAGTAAAAAAAATACAGGGAGAACTCTACAAATGCATAAAACAATTAGCTTACTGCTCTACTGCATTACAAAGAACCACAGTTAGGCCAAATCTTGACCAGTTTGAGGTAGCAGTTTAATTTGCTCACACATTATTTACTGAATTTTACTGGGACAACTTTCCGAATTTGATTGTTGTCATTATTTTTCTCTATCAGTAGTCTCATTTGGTCTATCAGAAGTGATTTTAAAAATGCAATTTGCCAATATAATGGGTAAACTTAAATTTTAATTTACCATTTAAATTTAAATGGCAATTATTACCATTTTATTATGTTTAATTACTAGGGCCCTCTCAGGTGTAAATAAAAAAGAAATGGTACTTCGTATTTCCCCCACTAATACATAAACAACAAATACATATTATTCTCTTACACTGCCAGAAGACCCTTCATGGCTTTACCACAATGTTTACCCATGACAGTGCTTCAGCTGTCTTTTAATATGGCATTATTTTGTTATATCAGTGATTTTTCTAACCTCCACTTAACATTGGAATCATCTCGAGAACTTGGAAGTAAATGCACCTACTTGGGCATCACTCCCAGAGACTATGATGTTACCAGTTTTTTTTTGATAGCCTGGGGCACTGAAAAAATTTATAGAGCTCCTTGGGTGGTTTTTATTTGAAATTGTGTTTTAGAACCATTGTTGTATATGCACTTAGGAGCCAAGGAAAATGCAATTCTACACTACATTTTTTAACACAGTTACCCCTATTACTAACGTATTGCAAGTCTATAATTTACATAAGGGTTCACTTTTTGTGTTGTGCAGT
The DNA here is from genome assembly GCA_026230045.1 of Corynorhinus townsendii. Classification (NCBI taxonomy): domain Eukaryota; kingdom Metazoa; phylum Chordata; class Mammalia; order Chiroptera; family Vespertilionidae; genus Corynorhinus; species Corynorhinus townsendii. The sequence goes on from JAPDVU010000012.1 coordinate 30,607,174, forward strand.
CTATAGGTTTTGACAAATGTATAATGGCATGTATCTGCCCTTATGGTATTATACAGAATATTTACCCTGCTCTAAATGTTCCCTGCTCTGCCCTTTTATACCTCTCTTCTATACTGCACTCTTTTTTTTTCTTTCAAGAATGTTTGAGCAATTTTATTTCTGGTTGCAAAATACTGAATGGTTGACATGAAGCAACCTATATGTTCATCAACAAGTGGTTAGACAAATTAATTGTAGTATATTAAGAAAATTAAATACTGATCAGTAGAAAGGGACAAACTACTGTATTGCCATTGAAATTTTCTAATGTGAAGATATTCTGACCCTAGAACAAAAGAGGGAACATTAAACCAAATATCTGAGTAGTGAGGGTTCATAGGGAATGGAAAACTTGAGAGGTCATGTTTCCATAAGGAAACTAGAGCCAATGCTGGTCTTCCAAATCAGGAAGATGGGATATGTTATATACACAGTGTTTGGCTTCCACATGTGCTCAATAAATGTTTGTTGAGTGAACACATTTATTTGTAGGACCCAAGATAACTTAATTTAACCTCACTATGAAATTGCATTTAAAATAGGTATTTTATAGTGAGAAACAAAATTGGTTATTCCAAAAGAGAATAATAATTCACTAATATTATTTTTATGTATGGATATATTTTTTAATCTCTCAAAAATGTTTCTATTATTTACTTTATACTTACCACACCTATACACATATTCATATACTCGTCATACATACATACACATCTGTATGTATAGCCTTTAATTTTGCCTTTTCCTTTTTATTTAAGTGGATTTACCAAATTGTTAGAAACTCTCAATTTTACAATATCTTTTATAATCGTTTTTTTAGTCCTAAACTAAGACTTATATCTTCTTTATTAACATTCCAGAGGCCCACTGAGATTAGGACCAGTATTATATATATTTTTGTTGTGTTTTTAGTTTCATTCTTTAAGAATTTAGTGCACGTTACTGGTGAGGCTTGGTAAATCAAGTTCCATTTTAAGAAAACATAGTTGTCGAATAAACACTTTGGCATAAAATTGCTCCTTTGCATGCCAAATAGCTAGCATGTATTTTTATCTCATCATTGTATCATAATAGCAGCATTATAACTCTGATAATAAGTTGAAAACTTGGGTATGCAGTGAGCTCTCTTCAGAGGAAAAGAATTCTTCCAAAAAGCAAGCAGTTATTTAATCTCAAAGAAAAAAGCCATTCATTCATATATTTGCTGAAAATTATAAAAACAATGAATCTGTCCAGAAACTACCAAAAGTACTTCCATAAAAGCATATTATATTTTTGCAGATATTTATATTTTTAAAATAAAAAAGATATATAATCTAAAATGGGCATATATTTTATATAGTGCTATATAGATTGAAATTTTAAAATACTTAATAAGACTAATTATAATATTATCTATATTTTTGAATCAATATTTTATAAAAATGCATCTTTATTGTTGAAAGTATTACAGATGTCCCCCTTTTTCCCCATTGATCCTCTCCACCCCACCACTCACCCCTAGGTCTTTGTAGTAGTACTTAGAACTTATTTAGAAAAAATAATAAAAGTTATTTTTAATTAGAACTTTATTTTATGAATTAAAAGTAGTGGGGTGGGGGGGGGCAATGTTCAGAAACTACTCTGATCTGTTTTATTTGTATTTTTGTCAAATAGTAAAATCAAAAGCTCCATTTTTTTCCCCAACAGTGGTTAATAAGTAATTTTCCCCACTTCCATTTTGTTATTTCCTGTGTTTATTGGCCCAAGAAATACGGTTTCCATCACAGACGATTATCTACAACTATCCCAAAGAGAAGTGTTGGATTGGCAGCTGCCTAGGGAAATTTGTGTTTTTCTGAATATTTTTTTCTCCACATAACTCTGTATGCTGTTTCATAGACTTCCCATGTGTGATTTTAAATGAGTTAAACTTAAACTGAGCAGTCAGGAAAGCTCATTTCTTTTCACTTTATTTTAGGTTTTTGAAATGATTTCAAGAAAAGAGAAAGATACATAGTGCAACAGTTAGATGAGTAATCTTAGCCTCCAAGACCTGTACCTCTAATGCAGCTCACAGAGATAACATTTTTTAAAAGTTTTTGCTCCTGATAGAATTATTGGGTTAGTTTGATACAAAGAACCCAAAAGAACTTCCTACTGAAGCCTTAGCTCCTCATTGGGCTAATGGACCATTGCTGTGTTCAGAATCACATGGAATTCTATAAAATCTCTCCTTGCATTTTGAATCATCTCATATTTCTACATAAAGCTGACTTATTCAGTTTTCTAATTTGACAAAACATATTCACATCTTCAGTGGTCTGGCCAAGGTTTGATTTCCATTTCTACCTCCCCACTCATCTTACTCTATTTGGCTAACATCATCTAGATTAAGTTTACATGTCCCACAACTGCCAGCTTCACAAAGAATGTGGTTCAATATTTGGATTGTAAAAAATTTGGATATTTTATATTCAGTTATCAGTCACTTGAGGGAAGGTATTGTATTGCAATCATCTTTATATTACTTTTATTTGGAAAATTTCAAGAATATATCAAATGCTCAATAAACACTAAGAAGGAAGGAAGGAAGGAAGGAAGGAAGGAAGGAAGGAAGGAAGGAAGGAAGGGAGGGAGGGAGGAAGGAAGGGAGGAAGGGAGGGAGGAAGGGAGGGAGGGAGGAAGGAAGGGAGGAAGGGAGGGAGGAAGGGAGGGAGGAAGGAAGGAAGGAAACAACAGTGTGGTGATTGCCTAGGGAGGGGAGGGTGGGAAGAAGTGGAGGCGGGTATGGGAGGATAAACAGTGATGGACAGAGACTTGACAATATGGTGAACAGATGATGCATTGTAGAATTGTGCACCTGAAATCTGTATAATTTTGTTAACCAGTATCATCTCAATAAGTTCAATAAAAAGAAAAAATAGTCTATAAGTAGTAACTTGGGAATAGCTGGGGAAAATGTGATTTTGCTTTTAAGAATTTAAAGGGTAATTGTTTAGCTGAGGAAGAGGGTCTAAAGTGAATCAATACTCAGAAAATATACATAGATTTGATTATTTTCTCTGGCGGTGCTTATCAAAAGATTTGAGGCCCCTTAGATGAGCAGATTGATCATTTAGCTAGGAGAAACTTGCAAATGGTTATGGCATTCAGGCCCAGTAACAAACACGTTTGGGAGGTACTAGAGCATTCCAAATAGAAGGTGAATATATGATGGAACAAATTATTATATAAACTGTGAAGGATACCTAATGGAAAGAACTAAGTAAAAGTTAAATAATCAAATATTTAAATATATGAAGCTTAAAATGTAACAAAATAATAATAATTGGTTGAAGAAAATAACAATATTTAGCCTTTATTTCTAATCCTTAAGCTATCTGTATTATTTTAGGTTTATAAGTATGATTTACATATTTTTATTGCTCCTTTTTATGTTTTTTAAAATTAACATTTCGAGTGTCATGGACCTAGGTTGAAGTACATATTGTTTCCAAACAGAATTTGTGCTCTGATAAAGCAACACTCTGGGGTGAATGCAATTGCCTAGTATATTATCTAGTCCCAACACAAAAATCTGGAGTACATTGGACTGGCAAGGGCCATTCAGTCAAGATGCCTATGATATGGTATAAAAGTATTTTCTTTTTTTGTGTCCATGTCATGATGAGATCTTTCCCCACTTTGTTATTCAGCTCTCATCAGCTCATCCTCACAGAACAACCATGATACAGAGGTGTTCTGATATCAGTGTGGATCCTTCTCAAAAGAGCCTGCTCTGACCAACCTTCCTTTTCTCTATTTTTCTCTGGATTTTATTTCTTGGAATCTTTTGTGTTCTGGATATTGTTCTTGCCCTGTGCTGCTTGTTGGCCACTGAGAGTTCACATGGAAAAGTGTACTCATAGATCAGGTTCTTACATGCTTTGCTGATGTAGTTTACTCAAAGTTCATTTTAAGTATAATTTTTATCAATTCGATTGTCAAAGAGAGTTCCTTCTTACAATGTATTCTACAGGATGTCTACTGCTATTTACTTGCTATTTCTGAATTAATATTTGTGTGTTTGTGTGTGTGTGTGTGTGTGTGTGCACATCTACTCTGAGTGTCTTATTGTCCTGAACTGCTGTGCTATAGTCTTGAAAGTGGAAATCACTTATTTTTACTTATTATCTTAAATAATGGTCACAATAAATTCCTGAATGTTTCTCTAATATTAATATAGAAGTGATATTGGACATAATGTAGTTGCCCTGACATGTTCTGTGTGAAACTTTAAATACAATCTCACAAAGGTCCTTGCTATTTAATTCATGTCCTCTGTTGTAGGATATACTTGCTCAACAGCCTTAACAGGTGTTACCAATCACCTAAATGACTGCTGCCCAAGCCATAGGGTGATTAGAAATATTGATCCCTTCTATAATTTTAATTGCCATTGACTGATGTTAGTGCCACGATATGACATATGAAGGGAGGCATAGAACATTCATGAAGAAGGTAGACTATATATTCTGAACTTTTAAATGATACAAAAGTCCAGGGATGTGGAGAAATGGGACACAAATGACAATGGAAGTATATAGCTGATCTGGAAAGGATGATGGTAGAAAAATGGGCAAAGGAAAGGAAACTTGAAATTATAAGTGACCCAGAATAAAATACCCTTTAGCTTGGGGGAAGATAAAATGCATGTAGTCACAAGACTGTCTTGGTGAATGTTGAGAGCATTGCTTTTGGTAAGAAGAATCTTTCTCTATATGCTCTTATTTTCCCTTCGTGAACCAAACCTGGATATGTTTTGAGTGAATACATAAAACAGTTAGTGTATATTGCTGGATTTTCAATTATCTTAGGAGAAAGCAACGATTCACCTGCAGTTTTCTTGTTTGTTTTTATTTCACAACAGGCAGTTAATGTAATGAGATTCCAAAACTTTCACATTGCCTGCATGACAACAGCTTCCTAATAGACTCTGTTTTTCAAATTAACTTGTATTTGCTCTAACAAAACCATTCTATATATATATATATAATCTCCACAATGAAATTACTTCCTTGCATAGTCCTGAGTTTTTTACATACTTTTGTTGGTCTTAGAACAATTTACTTGTAATAACACACCTTTTAATATAGTTAATATAAAATAAAATGACACCATCACCATCACTGCCATTTATTTATTTTTAATATATTTTATTGATTTTTTTACAGAGAGGAAAGGAGAGGGAGAGTCAGAAACATTGATGGGAGAGAAACATCGATCAGCTGCCTCCTGGATACCTCCCACTGGGAATGTGCCTGCAACCAAGGTACATGCCCTTGACCGGAATCGAAACTAGGACCCTTCAGTCTGCAGGCCAATGCTCTATCCACTGAGCCAAACCAGTTAGGGCACTATCACCGCCATTTAAAATGAAGTCTTTCAGTTGTGGATGGGGAAATTTATAAGCTATTAGCTTAAAATATTTTCTATCTTCTATAAAACAATAATTTCCTATGGCTACATCTGAATACAACCACAGGCAGTGATAACACTCAAAAGTTATTTGGAACTTGGTGGGATAACATAAGAAACAGAGGATTAAGATGGTTTGAGCAGAATGGGTATGTCTGCTGGCCTCTGGGCTGTACAGTCTTCCTGCTTTCAGTCTCAACTGATTTGGCCTGAACTTGGTTGGTCAGTAGGATGCTTGGTGGCTTAGGATTAGTTGGGAATCTTATGGCTCAGGGCTGTTAAAGTTTTCAGAACAGTTTTCCGAGTGTTAAATTCTACCTATGTACTTTTTAAAAATGGAGCTATAAATCTGGGAAGACTCAGGTAACTTTTGACACTTATAACACTGGTCCGAATCATGATTTCTGTAGTTTGTGGCATTTCAACTTATCTACGTTCTAATCAAAACAGCGCCCAGTGCTTCCTGCCCAAAGGCAACTCATCTTCCTGACAAGGTCCGTTTCCATTTACTTGTTACCATCCTCCTCTCCGGAACCTTATGATTATCGCTGACACCGCCTCCTCCCTCGCTGTGAAAATCAGTTCGTGGCCAACATTTGTGGTTTCTCTCTCTGGCATGTCTCTTCCATCTCTGTTGGCTTTCAGTGCCGGTACTCAGAGAAGAACCTTATCATATCTTTCCTGGCCTACTCTAACCCACTCAGTTTATCTCCCGACAATAGCCTAATACATTTTCTAAAATTCAGCTCATGTTTTATTACTTTCCAATTCAAACCCAATTCATATATTAGGTTCCCATAATATATCTCCAACCTTCCTTTTTATCTCATCTTTATTATAGTAGTACTACTTTCATATATACTTCAATCCATTTAAATGGCTTATTTTCAAAATATGGTCAGAATTCTTAAGTTTATTCTTCTCTTCTACCTAAATGCCATTTCTCCTTTTAAGTATCCTTCCCAGAATAGATTTAAATAAAAAGTTTCCCAACTTATTAAGGATAAACTAAAATGCCATATAATCTAGAGATTCCTAGATTTCAGATACCACTCAAGGTCAAGCTACTTTATGGGCCTCTTAATCTCTGGCACCTTCAATTATACTTCTCTTTGGCACTTATCCTAATCCTTATTATATTTTAATTTATTTTGAATTTGCTTACCCCAGGGCTCTCTATCTCTCCCCATAGCAGGAGGCAAACTCTTCATGGGAATCTATTCCTATTATGCAGTTATTTCACAGATAGCAGGATATAAATTTTTTTTCTTCTATTCAGTGGAGGTGCTTCTACCATCTTACAAGACTTCCTTGACTTCAGAGGAAAAGATAAATCACGTACATTCATAACCTACTGTTTTCCATTTAGCTAATTTGGCTCAGAGAGAAATTCTATTAGTGCTACAAAATGGCAAGCTTTCATATCTGTGCTTGTAAAAGTACTTTAAAATAACTAAGTGCAAAATCAATGAAAATAATATGGTGTTTCCACAAAAGAGAAATGATGATAACCACTCATGATTTTCTAAGGAGAAAATAACATTCAGGAATCTCCTTTTCTCCTGATAGAAATGAGCTGAATGCAAGTCATGAAATTCTGATCAGACACTGCTCCTTTGGAAACACTGCGGCAGTGTTATACACATTATTTTGTAAAATTCACCTGTTTTTTTCATGTTTATTTTTTAATGTGCTACTCATTGAGATTTAAATTTTAGAAATTAAGAAATTGGGACTCAGATTTATTAAATACTCAGCCATGATTACAGGAATAGAGACTATTGGAAGTAGGGCTTAAACCCTGATCATCTACTTTAAAATGTATTCTTATTCCATGTCACTCTGGGGCTTTCCATGTAAGCCAAATTAATTCCACAGGAAGTAATAGGAATTACTGAAATAAAACTTGCTGATTTCCTACTAGAAAGTATTTTTATTCTGGGTAAAATTCTTTACTAATTATTTTTGTCCAATAATTTGAGATTTCATTTTTTCCTGTGCTATACTTTCTCATTCATTCATTTAATCTTTTAGCAAGTGTTTATTGATAATTTACTATATGCCAGGAACAGTTTTGGGTGCTACCTGGAATGACAGACAATGCAGATCAAATGGAGCCTTTTCTAGAAAAGATTATAGTTTATCAAGGAAGGAAAGAATAATTAGTCTATTTCTAGTAGAAGTTTTCTAGTAGATGCTCCTATAGGTAAAGTAGTTCTCAAACTTATCTGAGCATTGGAATTACATAGCTTTAAAAATTCTGCTGAGACTTTTCTAACTTAAATGTGACTCTAAATTGCATAAGAATCTTTTTAAAGTGCAGATTCTGATTTAGTATATCAGAATCTTACTGATTTCTGATTTAAACTCAGTGTTGAAAATATCAATAATAGTCCTGTACAGCAGCAACTAATTACAAAGTGCAATAAAAGTTTCCATTTTCAAAACAACAAATATTTCACAGTACTTAGGACTAAAGCTAATAATAATATATTGAAGCACTTTATTAACAAAATTATATAAATATTTGAAAGGTGCAAAACTGACCTAAATAAACAGATATTCTATGACATTGAATTTTAACTATCATAAAGGTCATACAGGTTTACTGGGATCAGACTCTAGATTTTGCATTTCTAACAAGATTTCAGGTAATATAAAAACTGCTGGTCTACTTTGCAGGTTGAAAGTGCAGGGTTGCGTGAGTGTTTGTAGGTAAACAAAGGGGAGATAGAAGATTGGGTGTGGAAACTTAAGAGATGAAGATGGAAAATTTCCAAGGGTAAATTCTTGAGGGAATCTATGAGGTAGATCTGGATTTGATCTTAAGGACAATGAGAGAACTGTGACATGTTTCAAGCCAAGAAATGCTGTGAGCAAATTTTTATTGTACAAACATCACTTGGGCTACAGAATGGGGGAATGGATTGAGGAGGGACCAGTGAAGAAGATGGAAGCAGTTGAGACAGCATTTAAATAATCTAAATGAGTGAGATTGATAGTAAAGAGTGGTAGGATAAATGTTTTCACATGATTATAACCCTTAATCACTTACGTCATGATCTTCCTTGCGCAAGTCCTTGAGCCACAATTAAGGATTTTATCTGGGGTTTGGTTATAAATAGAATTAGTTTAAGAGATGAGAGAAAAAAATTTGAAATTAAACTGCATGCCATATTTGATACCCTGAGAAATGTATTTCCTTCCTATTCTGAACATTCAGAATATGTTCCCTTAAAGTGATATTATATTCTGTTTTGCCCAGAATAATCCTTCTGTCCCAATATAATTATTAATAACACTTTTATTCTCAAAAGTGATCTATATGGACAGTTTTGTCATTTTTTTAATGAAATTATCCATTGGCATTTGGTAGAACATTGACATTTTCTGGGCCAGTTTATTTTAATAGCAGATATGGCTATGCTGTATCAAGGAAAGTATACCATGGTCAGCCAAAATATACATGTTCTTACGGCTGGCTGTATTTGCCCCTCTATGGCAACAGAAATTGGGAACACCTATTCAAATCAGCAGCAGCAGCTTCACATACAACTGTCAGCATGTTTGTTGGTTTAAGCAATAATCCTAGAAGGTTTTGCATTTGGTTTCTATATGGAAACACACTGACTCTCTTTACTGCTCGTACCTCATCTCCCTCCCTTGTTTAATACACTACAAATCTACCTTCATCCTGTCCCTCAAACACAGAAAACTCAGTTCTGTATGAGAAACTTTTCAGGCTTTTTCTCTGCCTGCATAATTCTTCCCCAGATTTTTACCTGCTCGCTGCCTTCTTGCCCTTCACCTCAGCCTATGTCTGCTCCTCAGATAAGACTTCCTTAATAACTTGTCCTAACTCACACCCTGTAACTTATCTCACTTATATGTTTTACCTTCTGTATAGCTACTTACAATATTTATTGTTTTTTTTTCGTTTACTCAAATTACTTTTTAACATATTTATTGTCAGTCTCTATCATTATGATGTAAGTGCCATGACAGCAGGAACATTGTCCTAACTTAAGCACCAAAGTCCCTGCATGTGTTGCATTATTTAACTCAGAACATGAGTTCAATGAATATTAAAACAGATGAGTGAATTTATACCAGCTCTATCATTTACAAACAGTGGGACTTAGGCAAATTATTGAGCATTTTTAAGACTCAGTTTTCAAATCTATAAATTGGCTATAATAGTAATTTCCTTATAGGTTTGTAAGGCTTTAAAATATATTTCAATTAAGAAAATTTTCATTTTGAGTAGCATATAGTATGTGCTCCATAAATAGCACCTATTTTTATTATTAGCTACAGGTGAGAACAGCATCTCACTTCCCAACCATTTTGACATCACTGTTTGAAAACACAGAATGTATAACAGATTTAAGAAAAATTGTGCCCTGAAGGATATTGAATATACACTTAATTTGTATTAAATGTATACAAATTTGTATTTGTATTAAATGTGGGGTGACATTGGTTAACAGGATTATGTAAGTTTCAAGGGTACATTTCTATAATACAAGATCTACATACTGCACTGTGTTCCCAGCACCCAAAGTCAAACCATTTTCCGTCACCATACATAAGTAACCTAAATAACCTGCATAAAAAGAATATCTTTTGCAGTTTTAGGGAATGACTAATCTGGTTATTTTTAGATAGTTCCCGGTATGGTGTTTCAGGTCATTTTGTTACATTAAATGTAATATAATGAAAGAATATGCCTCTTCATATTTCAGATAAAAGAATGATCTTTTTGCTTACCTTACAGACATGTCTCAGATTTCCTGCACCTAATTTTTATCTTTTATCTGAAAAGAGTGAGAAGGATTTCTCTCCTCTCAGGTTAGGCTGACAAAGCTTCAGTGGAAACCCTCATAAATGGGCTGCATTCCCCCCATAATTTTACTAAATTTATACTGTATTATTAGGTTAGTGGATTGTTTTTCTATAGTTATTTCATTATTTGAAACTACTCTTTGTAAAGAGTGATGCATTTGTTATGGTTATCTTTCACATTTATTCAAAAGGATTCCAATTAAAAGATGAAATAGTAAACAAAGCAGCTTAGAAACTTCATCTTATTATTTTTAAATATAAATTGCTCTTTTTCTGTAATTGTAGTAATATAATTCTGCATTTTATTTAATGGAAGGACTTAATTAATGGAAGATAGAGACTAATTGGAATGTAAAGGTGATGAATGGTTGTGTTCATGACATGAATGTCAAGCCATAAACAATATCTTTTTAATCATTGGTGTCTTTTCTGCAGATTATCTAATTTGATATATCCTCTAAAAAAAGGATATTGCAATAGGAGTCAAAAGATCATTTATTCTTCTGTCAGTTTGCTGTATGAACTAATCTGCCAGGATGCATATATTCTCATGTTTAATGCCCCAACCTTTAACAAAAAAATAATATCTTTATCTTCAGAATTAATCATCTCGAAAGTATGTCAGGTTCTCAGACATATGATGAAATACAATGGGTGAGTAACTCATGTAAAAAAAAAAAAACTGAGTAGAAGCAATGTGTGAAGCTGTGTATTTCCCATAGCCATTATTCTGAACCAAAAAATCAGTTTTTTAAAAAAGTATATATCCTTCTAATTACGTTAATTGAAGATACTATGTCATTTTGGGTAGTATTTGGGGAGATGGAAGATGACAGGCTGGAAGTGAAATATCAAAATTAAATAATCACATAGATAACTTATCTTGTACTCAATAGTTTTAGTCTTTTGAGGCTAAAGTACTTATATCAGAGTACTTATGAAATGATGACAAAAAAAAAAACCTAGTTTGTGACCACCTATAATTTCCTGTTTTCAATTCACAAATGGAGAGAACTCTTTGTACAAAGAAGTCCATTATCTGTTCAGTAAAAGAACACACAAATTACCTGAATCATTTAGGATTTAGAATTCTTCATAGCAATGAGTGATAAAGATATCTCCAGCTGCAGTTTAGTGAATACATCAGAGAGCCTTACAAATCACCACTGATTCCTGAGGGCAATGTTCTCCCTTCTTTCCATCTTTTCTCCACTCCTCTATCCCTCACTCTCTTCCTTCCTTTCAAAAACTTCCTCAAAATCCTTCCATCTCAAAATCCTGAATTGTGGCAGATATTCGTGTTTGTCTGAACTTGCTAGGAAAATAAAATTATTCTTCTATGTAGGACAAGCATTATAAAGGGGATCAAAAAATAAATAGATATAAGGTGAAGAACAGATTTGTTGAACCATTATGGCTGATGAAACATTTTTTGAGAGCATAATATGAGGATCCTGAGACCTACAGACATTGCACAACAGAGATTAGATTCTTCAGGAAAATCAGCAGAATCAGAATTAACTTTATAATACAATGAAATTTCAGAGTAAAAATAGTATAGCACCTGCCCTTTAAGTCTCATCTTAGATATATTCCCTTTTTCAATGTTCCTTAGTTCCTACATAAATTGACTGAGTTATTCTAACTGTCCCACTCTCCCAAATTAAGGTCTTCCTGTATTTTTTACACCCTTCCAATAAAGATGTTTTTCTCACTCTTTACTTCATGTATATTCATTCTGCAAGTCTCAACTTAAAATGTTGTTTCCTTTAAAAAGGCAGTTATGGGTTCTTCCTAATGCTTCAATCCATTCTAAATTGGTTCCTCTGTATTTATATAGTATCCTATATGTATCTATGAAATACTTGCCAAATTATAATTATATATTATTTTTAAACTCTATGTTGCTGCACTATATTGTAAAATCCAGGAAGGCAGGAACCATGTATCTTTTGTTCATTCCATATCCTCAATATCTGGCACAATTCTTTTCACATGGAAAATGTGCAATGCATAATTATGGAAGAAAGGAGGAAAAGGAGGAGGGATTTCTTTGTATATCACCATATAAGAAATTATAAAATAAGTTATAATTTCCATTTGAGTACAGAAAAAATAAAGTAAAATTTTGGCCTTAATGTAAACACAAATGTTTACATGGAATAAATGTTTTGAAACTTATGGATAGTTTACATTATGGAGTAATTATTATAATAAAATAAAATTTAGTAACTTTAAGAAAAGAGATGACAAATATGCACTTAAGAAGTTTTCTTAACTAGACAGTTTATGCATGTACATTATTTTTTTGCTTTTGAAATAATTCCCCCAAAAGATTCCATTAAAATGGTGATATCCATTCATACAAATTGAACAGAAGATATTTTATCCTTTCTGTTATGTTTGAAAATAAAATGTGGTTATTTCTAGGTTGCTATACAGGTGTTTCAATATCTTCAGCCATTTCATCTTTGCTTTTATGAAATTAGTATTAAATTTAAAACCTTAGTTTTTATTTATTTATTTTTATTTTTTATTTTATTTATTTTAATTTTTTATTGTTTTAAGTATTACAAATAGTAGTACACATGTCTCCTTTTTTTCCCTCCATTGACCTCCCCCCGACCTCCCCTACCCCCCAGTACATGCCTTCACCTGCCTGCCCTCCCCCCCCCGCCCCCTGTGTCTTGTATTCATTGATTGTGCTTATATGCATGTGTACAAGTCCTTCGGTTGGTCTCTTACAGCCCCCCTCACCCAACCTCCCCTGTCTTCCCAATGTAGTTTGACAGTCTGTTCAATGTTTCTTTGCCTCTATATCTTTTTCCCACCATTTCTTTCCTTTAAAAAGTTTTGCCTCTGCAGACTAGAAATAAACATATAATAACAAAACAAAACAAAACAAAAAAAATGTTTGAGTCCCAATTTCAATGTCCAACAGTTCCTTATGTGTACATGTCAGCAATGATATCTGGATGGTGGGCACATGGTGGCAATGCAGGTCCGACCCTCTCTGGTTTGGTCCTAGGCAACCTGCAGTGGTGCACAGCTGCTGACTGCTTGCGTGGCAAGGCGTTGTCAGTGTCGTCCATCTCTGGACTGTTTTTTCCTCTTGCCTTCGTGGTTGGAGCACACCTGTCAATTCCTCTCTGTTGCAGGAATCCACCTGGTCTTGGGGTTGTTTTCTCAAAGTATACAAATATATTCTCGACCACAAGTTAATAAAGGAATCTTTTCTATGTAATTGATTTGGGATCCTTTTTATTTTTGCCCAAACGATTTTCCTTTGTCTTATTTAGACACCATGTGTGTTTTTAATGGCCGTCTTGCTGTTGGCATTACAAATGAAAATTAATTTGGTAAAGTAAAAATTTTCTAGATGTAATTTACTTATAGGATATTTTTCCTTACATGATATTGCCCTACTACCCCCCTTTTTTTTTTATTAATGGAGGTTTTTGTAAATTTTATAATGCAGTCTTGATAACTTTAAGTTTAAATTTTTTTTTTGCCCCAAAATATGACTGCTTTAGGTTCATTGCATATTCAGGAATTTTACCATGAGATGAACTACCAATAGAAATCTATACAATGGAATACTACACTGCGGTAAAAAAGGAGTTCCTACCATTTGCAACAATATGGGTGGAGATGGAGAATATTATGTTGAGTGAAATAAGCCAGGCAGAGAAAGATAAATATCACATGATCTCGCTCATTTGTGGAATATAATGAATGGCATAGACTGATGAACAAGAACAGATCCAGAGGCCAAGAAATGGTGATCAGAACATCATACCTCAGGTAAGGTAGGGGAGGGTGGGGGTAAGGTGGAGAGATCAACCAAGGGACTTGTATGCATGCATATGAACCTAATCAATGGACACAGACAACAAGGGGGTGGGGCATAAGTGGGAGTGGGGGGTTATGGAGAAATAAGGACACATATGTAAAAAATAAAAATTAAAAAAATTAATTAAAAAATTATAAAATAAAAATAAAATACTAAATCTAATCAATACTAGTGGTCACCATAGCCTTAAGAGAAATTGTTTCATGTGACAAAAATTTTTAAATGAAACTCTGTAGCCTGAAAATTATTTTGGAAGGAAACAAAGAGAAGTTTCCTTCAAAAGTCATAAGGATTATAATTGAAAGTCAATATATTTGGCCTCTTGAACTAAAGTAAGTAATTTGTGTTTTTGCCTCCCTGACAAAGTTTATATAAAGCTACAAAAAGAAATTGACAGCCAGTTTGAAATGGAATTGCCAGGGCCTAGGGCAAAGAATATCCTTACATGATATTATTCTACAATGTCATTATAATTTTAGATATTTTACATCAGCATATTGTACAATTATCCCAAACAAACTTACAAACTAATTCTTTGAATGGTTGGCAGCAATTTAAAAAAAGGACATGAAAGGATTTAATCCCTTGCAGAAGGAATTAAGGCACTGGGAAGGCACTTGAGCATCCTACATTGGCCCCTCTTGCCTTTTGTGCCAAGAGGGACCCTCTTCTCACAATCCAATTGCCCTCAGCTGTTACCTGAGCTTTCTGTTCATGCTGAGCTTGAAGCCTCGTGGGGGCTGGTAACATGGATCTGTCTCACACCCAATTGTGTGAGCTGGGCCCTCACCGGAGAAGAAACCCGAGTTCCCCGAGATATGTGATCAGCACTGGGACCCTGCCAGCAGGCCAGGGGTTCCCAAGGCAGGTGCTGGGTGTGGAGGCCACGGGGGCATAGGCTACCAAGGAGACAGAACTGAACCTCACACCACCCTGCTTGGCCCCGGAGGATGGCTGGTTAGCCAGAGACAGGTAAGATTCCTCAAGGAAGGAACAACCTAAGACAGGCACAGTCGCAGAGGGGCCATCAGGAGAGAACTTGGGGGGCAACAGAAGTGGGGCACAGACCCTCACCCTCCCAACATTGCAGGGGCTTGAACCCTCGCCCCTTCTGAAGAAGGTCTCCTGCCCCCATGGCTGCTTCACGCTTCCCACACCCAGCTCAGATTGGGACTCACGCAACAGAAAGAGACTTGGCCCAGCTCATTTCGAGATACAGGTTACAGACAGAGACTTGGCCCAGCTCAGATTGGGACCCAGGTAACAGACAAGAGATTTGGCCGACAGCATCTGCCTTATATCTAAATTCAGCCTAGCATCTGGAATGCTCAGGGCCCACTCAAGAATGCAAATAATCCTTCCCAATAATATTTATAGGGTAAACTAAGGTTGTTGGTAGAGTATTAAATTTGACAGTAAAATAGTAATCAAGTTTTCAGATTTATTTAAATAGGCTAATTGAAATAAGTAAATATTCAAGTAAATTTAATTGTATTGGACAAAAAGCTGTTCTTAAAGTAATAACTAAAAAACCTTAGTTTTTATAAGTCTTGACATTTAATCTCTAAGACCTTATGCTTGAAGAGATTATGACTTCTCATAAAGCTTAAGATCTGAAATATACTTCCAAAAACTGATACTATAGATCAGTTAATTGTAATAATTATTTCATTATATCTCATTAGCACAGGAAACTAGAGACATTTACAGCAATATTGTCCTCATAGTTATCCAGGAAGGAACAATAGGGATGAGGTAAGGAAGAAGTTTTAGTCCTCAGTCAAGAGAATAAAGATCTACTGATAACAACACCTTCCATGGCTATGTGACTTTGGGCAAGAATAATTCACCTCTCTGTCAATTTTCTCAATAATGGAATTAAACAGCTGTAGTAGATAGAGCTCCCAAGTCTTGAAAGATTTGGTTCTGAAAGCAAAAAGTTATAGATCACTGCTTGAATTAAGGAGAGTAATTATATTTGTGGTTTCAGAGGAAAGAACCAGAAGGGAAGGCTGAAGATAAAAGAAGACTTGATATAGTAAGTGGATTACAGTCCTAAATGAGATGGCAAAGAATAAGAGCAAGTGGTGGAAACCTAGATAGAAAGTTAGGTATGGTATGGAGGCTTCCACTGACCCTGAAATAAGGGAAGCAAGGTTGGTGACAATGGAGATAAATTTAGAAGAGTGAGTTTACACCTCATACACTGTAGGACACCATTTAAACACAACTCATCACAACAAATTAACCTCTGTACTAAAGTTCAGTAGGAGTCAGAGACTGGTGATGCAAGAGTGGCATTATCTCTGGTGATATTGTGGCTTTTCAGATTTAGTAACAAGGGGAGAAACAAAAAATTTAGCAGTTAATGCAATCTTTTTGAAATGAAGAGGGATAAAATAAGAAATAATTTTATGCTACCAATTATGTGTTATTTTCTGTTTATAAATATTATTAAGTAATATATTAGCTGAGAGAAAAATAAAGATAAGTTACATAAATTAATCCAAACTGCCATCAACTTTATTAATTGAATAATATCAAAGGATCATAGTACATGCTCCAATTTAATCTCTGTTAGCATTAGCCATCCAGCTTGATGTGAAAATGTTAAAGATCCAGTCAGTACCATTTTTTCCATCCAGAGAAGGAAGACTTAAAACTGAGGAAGTAGATATTGGAGTTGAATCAGGTGGACCATAAAGTTTGGAGGGAAGGAACATAAGCTCCTACTCAAAACTGGCTGAAATGAACAAATTTGGAGGACTTTATTTTACAAGAAGAAAAATAGATCCATAAAGTATATGGGAATATACATAATAATGTCAAATAGATTTAGTAGGAGTGACAAAAATATAGGCAGAGAAGAAAATATCCAAAAGAAAAAAAAGCAGACCTAATTCACATAAATAAATTAAAAAATATGAGGAATTTATTTATTTACATCATAACAAGAAGAAATTTATGGCTTAAATAATTTTGTCTACACAAATGACAGAGATGAAAACTCAAACTCAAACTGATGTCATGTACTCAGCAGATTTAATACCATCTCCCTTCAATAGTCTTGTGTATTCAGGACATCTCCCCCGCACCCCCTCCGTGCGGTGTGGGTGACAGACAGAGGAGTGAAAGTGGTGTGAAGTTTTCCAGCTGCTGCATGTCAGAAAATATTGAAAAAATGGTGGCAGAATAGACAGAAGTGTCCTGAGCCTTGCCCCAGAGAAGATAGAAAAAACATCTGAGGATCACACGGGGAGTGTTTGTTGGTGAGATGAGGGACACCTATACTCCAGGAGACGGTGGGGGACTGCTGGACAGGGCTCCAATGACCAGGAAGTCCCCACTACTGCTGGGTTCCTTCCTGGAGCAACCTGCTCAGATGTGGAGACCATGCCATCTTGAAGGGGAAAGTGGATGTTATCAGAAGCCTGAAAATCTACAACTACGGCACCCAATGAACAGCTGTGAACCCCAGAACACTGGTCCCCAATTGGTGCAAACATGCTGATTCAGAGGAGCTCTACACTCCACCACTGAAAGGAGAGAGAGAAGGAACTACATAAACAGACACCCAAAGAAGAGAGGCCATGGGGAGACAAAGAAACAGCCCACATATGGAAGAAAAAGAGGCATCACCAAAAAAGGAAGTAAACGAAATGTAGGCAAGCAACCTGTCAGAGAAATAATTCAGAGAAATGGTCATAAGGTGGCTGAAAAGAATGGAAGACAAATTCGACAATATATGTAAGAACCAAAAGGAAATGAAGAACCAATCAAAAAATGGGCAACTGATCTAAATAGACACTTTTCGAAAGAAGACAGAATGAAGGCCAAGAAACATATGCAAAACTGCTCAAAGGTCACTAATCATCAGAGAGATGCAAATCAAAATGACAATGCAGTACCATCTCACACCTGTCAGAATGGCAACCATCAACAAATGACAAGTGCTGGTGAGGATGTGGAGAAAAAGGAACCCTCATGCACTGCTGGTGGGAATGCAGACTGGTGCAGCCACTGTGGAGAACAGTAGGGAGTTTCCTCAGAAAACTAAAAATGGAACTCCCATTTGACCCAGTGATCCCACTTCTATGAATATATCCCTAGAAACACAAATCAGAAAGGATATATGCACCCCTATGTTCATAGCAGCACAATTCACCATAGCTAAGATTTGGAAACAGCCTAAGTGTCCATCAGCAGATGAGTGGATTAGAAAACTACGGTACATCTACACAATGGAATACCACGCTGCTATAAAAAAGAAGGTATTCTTACCATTTGCAACAGCATGGATGGACCTGGAGAGCATTATGTTAAGTGAAATAAGCCAGGCAATGAAAGAAAAATACCACATGGTCTCAGTCATTTATGGAAAATAAAGAACACTAGAACCTGATGAACAAAAAGATAGATACAGAGGCAGTAAAGCACCAAACAGACTGTCAAATTACAGCGGGAAGGCTCGGGAGTGTTGGGGAGGGAGGGAAATAGATCAACCAAAGGACTTGTATGCATGCATATAAGCACACCAATGGACACAAGACACAGGTGTGGTGGGATGAGGGCATGTGACAGGGGGTAGAGGGGGCTGGGGGAAGGTCAAAGGGAAATAAAAAGGAGATATATGTACTAATATATGTAATACTTTAAACAATTAAAAATATTTAAACTATAGTCTTGTGTATTCATTCTCAGCTGCCAATAGTTCTCACCTAATGCCTTCTTCTGACCATTAATCTTGACTACTGAAGCCAATTTTCCTCACCATGTTTATAACAACATTGTACTAATAAAGCAATAAATTAGGCCAAAAAGAAACTTGCCAAACATTCAGAAAGAGATAGGAAGTGAACTCAAAGGCCACAGATAATCTATAATAATAAAAGGGTAATATGCTAATTAGACCAGATGGCTTCCAGAAGTCCTTCCTGACAAAGCTGTGCCAGAGGGAAGCCAGCCCAGTCCCAGGTGCCTGCAGGCGGCCGAAGATGGAAAGCAGCCCGGGTCCCGGGTGCTGGAGGGAAGCCAGTGCCAGGAGCCAGGGGAAGGAAGGCCTACTCTTGCACGAATTTTTGTGCATCGGGCCTCTGGTAATAAACATAAATGTGAAAAGAGTAACCAAACATGATTTCTTTATTCTATAATTATTGATTTGTTTCTGCTGTGTCCTAGGCCAGAGGTCAGCCAGAGATATCTTGCTGTGACAGAAAGCAAAGAAACTCTCAAAGACTACTGAGTATGGACAAAAGGATACAATAGGAGTCAGAGACTGTTTATGCAAGAGTGGTATATGACAAATAGGAATTGGCTCCCATTGGCTAAAAGGAAAAATTGAGCATTAAAGAAATGAATGCAATTGATTATAAAAAAAATTGAATATACAGGAAGTCATTGGTCCTAATACTTAATAGGAAAGAGGAAGGTTTTTTACTCTCTCAAAAACAATAACAACTTATTCCACAGCAGGGAAAATAAGTAGGCACATTTTTCTCCCTTGGCAATTCATAATTGAAAGAGAATGATTAGACATTTATTTTGCTTTTCCTTTACAGACTCTCTTTTATTATAGCCTGTCTTAGTTCAGGCTGCTATAGCAAAGTACCACAGACTATGTGGCTTAAACAACAAAATTTATTTCTCACATTACTGGCCTCGTGAAGCCCAAGATCAGAGTGCTGGCAGACCCACTGAGGTCTGGTTCGGGTCCATTTCTTTCCTGGTTTGCAGATGCCCATCTTCTTGTAGCCTTACCAGGTGGAAAGCAGAGAGTTCGTTCTCTGAGCTCTTAATCTAAGACCAATAATCCCACTCATGAGGGTTTTACCTTCATGATCTAATCACTCCCAAAGGCCCCATTTCCAAATACCATCACATTGGGGTTTAGATTTCAACATATTATTCTGAGGAAAACAAACATTCAGGACATAATATAACCAACTACTTCTAGTTTCCATAGTTGATGAAGGACTATTTTTCTTGTCATGGGACTTCAAATAAATTTGGAAGCAATTACAGAATTTGAAAACAATCATTTTGTAACTCCTGATGAAACAACCAATTCAGGCATTAATCATCAATTTATTAAAACTCTGAGTAAAAGGTTAATTGAGATATTTGCACAGAGCAACTAGGTTTGTGATCAGCTGTGCCCCTGTGATAATAGAATCACTAAACATTGGTGAAGAGTTAGACAGAGACCCATCTCCTATCTTTTATGTGGGAGGCAGAGTGTAGCATCACTAAAAAAAAAAAAACAGGGCAACCAGACACTTTTCCTAAGGGAATACAATAAAAAGCACACAAAAAGATTTATGAAGTTGTCTTGCCAAAAATTTATCTGAATTTATTCAAGTCTCTAGAGCTAATCTCCACCCTCTGGAAATAGAATAGAGGAATATTAACACCCAAAGAAAGTAAACAAATTAATTTAGAAAGAGGATCATTCATCTTCATTCTTAAGGCACTAGCTAGGTTTCTGTTTTAAACTGAAAGTATGGGGGCATAAAAAGACAAGACTGCTAGGGAGGAAAACAGAACAAAACTAAACTAAATATAATGTTTGGCCTTGCTTTGAATTTTAGTTGTACAAACTATGGGGGGATAAAGATATTTTAGCACAACTGAAGAAATATAATTATAGAATGGATAGAAATGATAATAGATAATAAGTATTAATTTATTTAAGTGTGATAATATAATGGTTATCTAAGAAAATATCTGTATTTGTAGGATATGCACTGAGCTAGATAAGGGTAATATGCTGTCTATAATTTCTTTTAAAATTTTTCAACAAAGAAAAGAGAAAGTTTTCTTAAAGCTGAGATGAAACAGGTACAGCAAATGTCGATAAAGTGTTATACTATTCCCATTACTTTGGGATATATTTGAAAATAGCAAAAATATTTTTTAAAGCTGTTGCAAATATCCAGGGGAGAAATGAATATGGTTTGGGCATGAGTAGTGGTAGAAAGTGAGTAGACTTAGAAAACATTTAGTGATAGTCAACAGAGTTGCTGAAGGACTTGATAGTTGAGAATGGTGGAGTTGAGTCAAACTAAAAAGCTGGGGTTTTGATGCTTAATGTGGAAAGACATATAAATACTGATTGTGGAACAGTGGCCTAAAGAAAGCAGTATCTGGTATCCAAAGGACACTGATTTAAATGCTAACTCCTAGTGCACAGGGCATAGGAGACTAAGTAGACTATCTTTCTCCTATCTAGTCTCAGCCTCTGCCCTGGCTTCAGTTCTCATTCATCCATCAGCAGGTCTCAGATCTACCTCATCTGATATTTGAGCTAACTCCTGACAGCAATAGTTAAGATTACTCATAGAACTTTCAATCTTGGTCTTTCAGAAACTGGTGTACTACCTTTTCCATTCTCCATCCTGACAGCAAATATACTCCTATTCCTGTATTCCTTGTTAATGATTTATTAATCATTTACCTAGTTATTTAACATAGAAACCCAAGTTGATCTTGTCTCTCTCCTCTCCTGTCTCATACAATCAGTCACAATGTCCTGTGCCTCCAAAGCACCTCTGACATGTGTCCTTTCTTTTCTACTCCCACGGTTTTTACTCTACTTGATTTCTTCATTGTCTCATGTAGGAAAGGCTTTTAAATGCCTTAATTCTTTCTGCCACTTCTTTCCCAGATGACTTTCAGAATTCTTCTTTTAAACCTACCATATAAAGTCAATCAGACCACAATCAGAGTGCAGCCTTCTTTCTAGCCTCATTTCTTGTCACACCTGTCTATGTGCAGTAGGTTCTACTAGTGTGTCTCAGTCAGCCCATCCCAGAATACAGTATGTTCCATTCTTCCCCTGGATCTTTGCTTATCAGTCTTTGCTGATCACACTGTGCACTCACTCCCAGGCAGAGGATTAATTCATAGCCCTCCTCTCTACTCCTGCAAGAGATTCAGTAGAAGTGCTACCACTTTCTGCTACTGAGTTAGTTAAGTGCATATCTCTCCCCACTTCCATATTGTGGACAAATGGAGGACAATGAGCTTGCCGTACCCATTTTTAAAATTTTTCAATTTAATAAGTAATTTGACAGTTAAATAATTTATACAGTGGTCACACTGTTTTACTCATTTTTATTTCCTTGTCACTCAATGTCAGACATATATTAAACATTCAGTGACTTGACTATTTCTTGAATTGTGTTCATTCTACATTTTCTTTTGAAAATAAGTATGGTGAGTTATGATTAATAACCTAAAAAGGAAATAGACATAACCCTTCCTCCTTTTATCTTATTTAATTAAATAAACATGATTTAGTCATTAGTGACAGAAATAAAACATTGCATGCTAAATTTCATTAGACTTACTTGAGAATCCTGTCCTGATTTCTTTGCACACTTATGAGGGAGATGTTTGATTAGTCTTTTTTGTTGTTGTTTTGTTTGTTTGTGTTCTTTTTATTAGCATGATTCTCTTTTCCACACTTCTGCCTACATTTGCTTGCACAAGTGTCTGGTAAGAGAGTTTGCATGGGCAATGTGCCTTCTCTCTGCTTGATTTAGTTAATAGGTCACTAGCAGTACTACTGTAGATGCGGGCAGGTGGTTGTGCACCTTCTTGTAAGTTGTGGCCCATATGATTGTTCACTGACCAGTTAGAAGAGGTCAATGATGTTAGGCAGAAGAAAGCAGAGATACTTGATTTTACACCAGTCTACAAAGAAGTCAAATTGTATCTCAACCCTTTAGAGTAAAATACAATATTTGTCAGAACTTATCTTAAGTTACCATTTCTGAGGAAACCATTTTTGACATTTGTTGGTCTTTTCTATGCATTCTTAGCTATGATGTCTCAGGATTGCTGTGGCTATTCGGGCTCTTTTTTTATTCCAGATGAATTTTTGGAGAGTTCTTTCTAGGTCTGTGAAATATACCATTGGTATTTTAATAGGGATTGCATTGAATCTACAGATTGCTTTGGGTAGTATAGACATTTTAATGATGTTGATTCTCCCAATCCATGAACATGGTATGTTCTTCCATCTGTTTACGTCTTCCTCTATCTCTTTTTTCAGTGTCATGTAGTTTTCCGCATATAGGTCTTTTACCTCCTTAGTTAAGTTTATTCCTAGGTATCTTAATTTTTTTGGTGCGATGGTAAATGGGATAGCGTTTTTAGTCTCTCATTCTGTAAGGTCACTATTGGTGTATAGAAATGCCATAAATTTCTTGGCGTTAATTTTGTATCCTGCTACATTGCCGAATTCATTTATTAAGTCTATCAGTTTAGTGATGGAGTCTTTTGGGTTTTTTATGTACAATATCATAACATCTGCAAATAAGGACAGCTTTACTTCTTTTTTTCCAATTTGGATGCCTTTTATTTCTTCTTCTTGTCTAACTGCAATGGCTAATACTTCCAGTACTATGTCGAACGGGAGTGGTGAGAGTGAGCATCCCTGTCTTGTTACTGTTCTTAGGAGAAATGGTTATAGTTTTTGCACATTGAGTATGACGTTAGCTGTGGGTTTATCATATATGGCTTTTATTATGTTGAGGTATGATCCTTCTAGTCCCACCTTGTTGAGAGTTTTTATCAAGGATGGGTGTTGGATTTTGTCAAATGCTTTTTCTGCATCAAATGATATAGCTATGTGATTTTTAACTCTCAATTTGTTTATGTGATGTATCACATTTATTGATTTGTGGATATTGTACCATCCTTGAATTCCTGGGATAAATCTTACTTGGTCATGGTGTATGATCTTTGTGATGTACTGCTGGATCTGATTTGCTAGAATTTTGTTGAGGATTTTGACATCTATGTTCATGAGGGATATTGGCCTGTAATTCTCTTTCATTGTGTTGTCTTTTTCTGGTTTTGGTATTAGGGTGATGCTGGCTTCATAGAATGAGCTTGGAAGTGTTCCCTCCTCTTAAATTTTTTGGAATAGTCTGAGGAGGATAGGTTTTAGTTCTTCCTTGAATGTTTGGTAAAACCCCCCTGTGAAGCTGTCTGGTCCCGAGCATTTGTTTGCTGGGAGCTTTTTGATGACTGCTTCAATTTCTTCCATAGTTATTGGCCTGTTGAGATGTTTAGATTCTTCCTGATTGAGTTTTGGATGGTTATATTTTTCTAGGAATATGTCCATTTCCTCCAGGTTGTCCAGTTTTTTGGAATAGAGTTGTTCATAGTATTTTTTAACAATCCTTTGTATTTCGGTGGGGTCTGTTGTTATTTCACCTCTTTCATTTCTGATTTTGTTTATTTGGGTCCTCTCTCTTTGTTTCTTGGTGAGCCTGGCTAAAGGTTCATCAATCTTGTTTTTCCTTTCAAAGAACCAGCTCTTGGTTTTGTTTATCTTTTTTATTTTATTTTTGGCTCAATGTGATTTATCTCCACTCTGATCTTTATTATTTCCTTCCTTCTGCTTACACTGGGTTTTTCTTGTTGCTCTCTTTCGAACTCTTTGAGTTGTAGGGTTAGGTATTTATTACCATTGTTTCTTGTTTTTGCAGTAGGCTTGTAGAGCTATGAACTTCCCTCTCAAGACTGCTTTCACTGTGTCCCATAGATTTTGGATTGTTGTGTTTTCATCGTCATTTGTTGCCATGGTATTTTTTATTTCTTCCTTGATCTCTATGGTAACCCAGTCATTGTTTAATAGCATGCTGTTTAGTCTCCATGTGTTTGAATTTTTGGATTGTTTTTATTGTAGTTGATTTCCAGTTTTATGCCACTGTGATCTGAGAAGATGCTTGATATGATTTCTATCTTCTTGAATTTGAAGAGACTTTGCCTATGACCCAACATATAGTCTATCTTCGAAAATGACCCATGTGCACTTGAGAAGAAAGTATATTCTGTGGCTTTGGGGTGAAATATTCTGAAGATGTCAATTAATTCCATCTGGTCTAGTGAGTCATTTAGGATTGATGTTTCTTTGCTGATTTTTTGTTTGGAGGATTTGTCCAATGGTGATAGTGGGGTATTAAAGTCTCCTACTATGATTGTATTGCTTTCAGTCTCTCCCTTGATATCCTCTAGGAGTTTTTTTATGTATTTGGGTGCTCCTGTATTGGGTGGGTATATGTTTACCAGAGTTATTTCTTCTTGTTAGGTTGCTCCCTTTAGTATTATGGAGTGGCCTTCCTTATCTCTTATTATGTCCTTCACTTTGAGATCTAATTTGTCAGATATAAGTATTGCTACCCCAGCTTTTTTTTCATTTCCATTCACCTGAAAAACCTTTTTCCATCCCTTCATCCTCAGTCAGTGTGCATCTTTTTTTCTGAGGTGGGTTTCTTGTAGACAGCAGATATATGGGTTGTGTTTTCTTATCCCTATGTCTTTTGATTGGGGCATTACATCCATTTACATTTAAAGTTATTATTGATAGGGACTTATTTGTCACCATTTTCATTCTTTACCCCTGTGTTCCTTCTTCACTTCCTATTTCTTTCTTTTTTTTTTTTTACAGCAGACCCTTTAGCATTTCTTGCATTGCTGGTTTGGTGGTAATAAATTCCCATAGTCCTTTTTTGTCTGTGAAGCTCCTGATTTCACCTTCAGTTTGATTGATAGCCTTGCTGGGTGCAGTATTCTTGGATTCAGACCCTTTCTTTGCATGACTTTGTATATTTCATTTCATTCCCTTCTGGCCTGATGAGTTTCTGTTGAGAAATCAGTTGTTATTCTGATGGGGGTTCCTTTGTAAGTAACTTTCTGTCTCTGTCTGGCCACTTTTAAGATTCTTACTTTGTCGTTGGTGTTTGCCAATTTAATTATAATGTGCCTTGGTGTCGGTCTTATGGGTTCATTTTGCTTGGGACTCTGTGAGCTTCTTGGATTTGTGTGGTTTTTTTCTTCCCTATATCAGGGAAATTTTCTGTCATTATTTCTTCAAACAGGTTTTCTATTCCTTGTTCAGTTTCCTCTCCTTCTAGAACCCCTATTACGCAGATGTTGTTTTGTTTTGTGTTCTCCCAAAGTTCCCTTAGGCTCTCCTCCTGCTTTTTAATTATTTTTTCTAGAAGCTGCTCTACTTGGGTATTTTTTCCTACCTTGTCTTCTAGCTCACTGATGTGGTCCTCTGCTTTTTATAGTCTACTCTTGATGCTTTCTATTGTGAGTTTTTACAGCAGTGATGTAATTTTTCATTTCTTCTTGGTTCTTCTTCATTTCCTCTTGGTTCTTACACATATTGTCGAATTTGTCTTCCATTCTTTTCAGCCACCTTATGACCATTTCTCTGAATTATTTCTCTGACAGGTTGCTTGCCTACATTTCGTTTCCTTCCTTTTTTGGTGATGCCTGCTTTTCTTTCATAAGCAGGCTGTTTCTTTGTCTCCCCATGGTCTCTCTTCTCTGGGTGTCTGTTTCTGTAGTTCTCTCTCTCCTGTATCGATTTCAAGGCACAAAATACAGCACAACCAGGTACAACACACAAGGCACTGAACAGAAATGTATTCACAATATTAATAACCCCAAATAAAGGTGACCACCAGAGAAAGGCAATTTAGGGTATAGGAGAGAAAGAAGAAGAGAAAAAAATAATAATAAAAGAAAAAAAGAAAGAAAAGAGTGCTAAAATGAAATTGGGAAAAGGAAAAAAAAAGGTAAGAGAGAAAAGAAAGAGAATAAGAAAGAAAAGGGGAACAAACTATATATATGGGGAGAAAACTTCAATAGAACAGCCACTAATCCCAGCAAATGCCAGCAACAAGTACCTGGAGATGAATACAAACTATAAACAACAGCTAACATCTAGTGATGCAAGGGAAAACAGAAGCAAAAAAAAAAAAATCAAAGAAAACAAAAACAAAAAGAATAAGCAAAACAATCTCACAATGAAGCATAAAAAATCAATATAATCAACATTCAAGCAAACAACAACAGAAGGACAGAGAGACAAACAATTTTTTGGACAGTGAAGACAGAGAAGAGAGAGGTGTGTATGAACTTGAAGCAGAGGATTGGAAATTAGATATATAATAAGGGTGAAATTTTAATGAGGTAAAAAGAAAGAATGGGGAAAATGTAAAGCAGGAGAAGGGTAACAGAAACAGGAAAACAAAAGGGGAAAAGTTAGGAAGAGAGTGATAGTATAAAGGTAGAGTTGAGATAGAGTAGAATGATGCTAAAGGAAAGATGAAAATAGAATGTAGAACACTAATCTCAAAGTTATATAAAGAGAAAATAAAATGACACTTTTTTTAAAAAAAGGTAAAATAGTAGTAGTAATAATACTGATTGAAAATAAAAATGTAATAACTAAAAAGTAAAACCAAGTGAGTAAAAAAGAAAAAAATTAGTTTCTTAAGTAAAAGACGGAAAAAAATTAAAAAATAAAAATAAAATGTGCAGTAGTGAAGGTCCTCTAATTCACTTCCTCTATTGTTCTGTTTGCCATGCCTGTTTCACAATCAGGACAATATTGCAGTTCCCTGGGTTCCGCTGCTCCTCAGTGTTATAAGCCGGTCCTGATTTTAAGTAGGAAGTGTGTCTTACTTTTTGTATTCCTTTATTTGTGATTACACAAGAGTCAATTTGTGATTCAACCCCTGGATGGCAGTGTTTCTGGATTGACATCCGAGTCTATAGGTCCTCTCTAGCCTGTGCTTAGATCCTGCTTTCCTTGTGGCACTCAATACAGGTTTGTGGGAGTGGGCTGCCCCAGAGCTGGTTCTCTGACAGTCACTCCCCGCTCCGATCCCCAGGTTCCAGAAAAACAACTTCCCCTGCAGTCTCCTAAGGTGTCCCCAACTGGGTGATCCCATGCACTGGGCTCAGCAATCATAAGCAAGGATTTAAAGAGGAGAAAGCGCAAGTGTGTGAACTCCGGGGCTGCCCGCAAGTCTGTGCAGTCCTTCCCCCCTTCCCGCACCCCTAACCCCCATGTCCAAGCAGCTGGCACACTTTTAAAATTTTTAAGCATCAAAATGGGTTGCTTTTTAGAGATCCCCTCTGTTAGCAGCTCTGAGGACCCCCTTCCATATTCACGGATCACACCAGCCCCAACAGACACGGATTTTTCTAGGTGCAGACTTCCCTGGGTCCTCCAGATCCCGCAATGCGTGTGTTTCTCTGTCCCCCTGGGACCAGAGACCTCACCTTATCCCAGGCAAAATCTGATCTTTCCATGGTGGAGTGTAGAGCTCCTCTGAATCTGCGTGTTTGCGCCAATTGGAGACCGGTGCTCTGGGGTTCGCAGCTGTTTGGTGGGTGCCGCAGTTGTAGATTTTCAGGCTTTTGATAACATCCACTTTCTCCTTCAAGATGTCATGGTCTCCATGTCTGTCCGAGCCGGTGGCTCCAGGAGGGAACCCAGCAGCAGTGGGGGCTTCCCATCAGGGGATCCCCGTCCAGCAGTCCCCCACCTTCTTCTGGAGTATAGCTGTCCCTAACTCAACAACAGACACTCCCCATGTGACCCTCAGCTGTTCTTTCTATCTTCTCCAGGACAAGGCTTGGGACACATCTGTCTATTCCGCCACAATTTTTTTTCTCATGTCCAGGTATTATTGCTTATATGTGAGATACTGGGAAACAGGTTCTTGTTCCATTGCCTTCGCACTCACAGATCTGCAGTGGCAGTTAGTTAGGGAAGGGAGGGAGGCTGAAGAAGAATAATATACATGGAAGGAAGATACTTGGTAACTGCTTTTGATTTGTATCATGGTGATGGTGAAGAAAACACAACAATATACTAAGGAATCCCAAGTATGTAGAGATCTCCACAAGAACTTCCCTAAGTACAGCTGAAATGAGCAGTACCCGCACCACAGAGGAGTTGTTTCTTCTTCCCTGACTGTCACTGTACAACCCAAGAGAAATAATGAAGTGGACAATGTCATGTGGGTCTATTTGGCATTGAATCTAATGTGTTTCATATTTTGTCTTAGACTACCAAAGTCATTTCCTTAAAACTATAGGAGCATCTCAAAAGTATACTAGTAAATCATTTCATACATAACAATTAGAAATTAAACCTTTCAAATATACTTATTCAGGTTCATTGACAGTTCCACATTAATTGTTGCTAAAGTCACTATAAAGAACACAGGAGCTGACAAATTATCTCCAGCCTTTTTGTTAAACAGTGGAGTATTGTTATTTTCTATTTTTTTGTAAATCAATTTTTTTCTTGATTTCAGAGAGGAAGGGAGAGGGGAGAGAGAGATAGAAACATCAATGATGAGAGAGAATCATTGATTGGCTGCCTCCTGCATGCCCCTGGTGGGGATCGAGCCCACAACCCAGGCATGTACCCTTGACCAGAATTGAACCCGGGACCCTTTAGTCCACAGGCCAACGCTCTATCTGCTGAGCCAAACCAGCTAGGGCTATTTTCTGTTTTTCTATTTTGAATCTGAGTAGGACTCAAGCAACTTCATTTTTATTTTCAGAACAAAAATTTGTTCTGAATTAAGAAAATTCCTTAGTATAGTCCTGCTCTTATAAAACTTGAAATTTTTGGTAATATCACAAAGAATTAAGCTATAATCACATTCCTGGGCATTTGTAATTTCTTCATGGATAGCAAAAGTTGATCAATACACATTAGTATACTATAAAGTTGGATCCCTTGGGAAGTGATGTTTTGTGGAATTTGTACTCTTATCCTAAGGAGATAATTCAAAGTGATCCTGAATTCTGTGTATTCCGGAGTGTTTATGTGACAAACATAAAAATGTCATTAAAGACAGACAACAACAAAGTGAATTATTTGTGATTTTCTCTTGAGAGCACATTGAAGAACGGAAGGAAGGAAGGAAGGAAGGAAGGAAGGAAGGAAGGAAGGAAGGAAGGAAGGAAGGAAGGAAGGAAGGAAAGGAGGGAGGGAGGGAGGGAGGGAGGGAGGGAGGGAGGGAGGGAGGGAGGGAAGGAGGCAAGGGGGAGAGAAGGAGGGAGGAGAGAGCTAGAGGAGGAGGGAGGGAGGGAGAGAAGGGAGGGAGGAGGGAGGTCCTCCTGTAAATCTAACACTACACTACAATGTTTTGCTCCAAGGGGGTGGACGAATATTTAAAAAAGATTTTGCTAACTTGTGGCTTTCATCTCTAAATTCCCTTTAGCTCTTTTTAAATGTAGTCTTCGGGTATGTTTGCATACATTACTTTGGTATTTTGCAAAAAGTCCCAATGAAAACATCACTACTTCATCCTGCTCGTGTGTGCTTTAATATTAAGGCCTTTGCTGGGAGTTGGTTGTCAACCTATCCTGAAAGATCTGTTAGAGCAATCAAAACCAGCAAAAAACAAGTTATTTTCTCCAAGCAATCACACTTAGATAACATTAGCCTATTTTATAGAAGCTGCCAGATCTCTTTTCAGCTTCAAGACCTTTTATTTTTAAATGAAATATACTAGTAAAATCCCTGCAAATATTGTTGATAGCAATGTTCTTTCTCTGTTAGAAATATATTTGCTGGAATTGTTTTTAAAATAAAGACTTTACATAAAATTTTCAATTGCCATGCAATCTATTAAAAAATTAGTGATAATTTTATATGTTTATTTATTTCAATGAAGAAAGAATATATTCAATTCATAGAAAGCTCTGGTACTGTTTTATAACTAAATAAAATAACTTAAGATCTATAAAAACTATGAAATTATTTTATATATACTATTTTAATCACTTCTTTTTGTTAGTACTATCAACATGGTGGGTAAAATTATGTGCCTACAAAAAAACTGAGTAAAAAAAAAAAAAGGATTTATTATCCAAATAACATACCTATGAAGAGTGGTTGCCAAAATTAAACACCAATATACACATATGTTTAAAAATAGAAAAGGATTAGCCTCTGTGAACTTCTGTCATCAATTGTGTTGGGAATTGAGCCAAATTCTGTCTTCATGCACGAACAGTTCATATTCATGCGGACTGCTCCTTAGAATCTTAGGCCATAATTTATCCCACTACCTATAAGCAGTACTGTTTATAAAAGCAGTCCTGTAGAAGGGCTGTTCCTTGTATTCCAGAGAAGTAAACATTGGTGTAATTTTTAAATTATAGCTATTGAGGTTCACAGACTGAAATTATAAACATAAGTTTGCCCCACTCACATGGGTTCTTAAAGATTCACAATCTTCTAAGCTTCCCTACATGGTAAGAAATTTTGTTGGAATGTGGAGAAAAAGAAACATTGGAAGGCTTGAAAACGTTTTTATTTTTTTCAAATGAGCTGTTACTTTTCCTACATGACTATTCAACTTTTGTTTTGAGACATTGGGAGTTTTTTAAATTTTTTATCCTATTTTTATAATAGTATAGCAATGGAAGGTCTTTAAAGCTATATAAATCATCCTGCTATTAATAAATAATAATAGCTATTATTGAGTGCTTATCATGTATGATAGGCAATGTTCCAAGAATTTTAGTTGCATTATTTTCTTAATTATTGGCAGATTGTTTATTAGATAAGGTATAGGAAAGTAGTATATGAATAATAAAGCATCTACCTATATAAATTAACTGGCTGTGCATCCAAATTTCAGGATGGTTCTAATTGTTTCCTGGGATGTTAAAGGGTATAACAATAAATGATGACCATATATCCTGAATTCCAGGATAAAACAAAATTCATATATTCTCTTTCATTTTAAAATAATTTTTAAGCTTGAGGACTATTCCAGGCTTTGAACACTGGTCCACATTTCTACTTTTAAAGAAGCTAGAATTCTGCCAGAAAAGTAGAATGACAATTTTGAGATAGGAAAAAAAACTGGTTGTTTCCAAGTCTGTAGCCAGTACTACCTGGGCATAAGTATCCTTGGTTTGGGGCTCCATGCGGTTTTCACAGTCTCCTACTTGTATCCCAAATTTCCCACAAGGCAATTTTGTCTGTGGATGACTTCCTAATTATTGTTGCTGAAAGAGATATGAGTGGGGAACCTCCTATTTCACCATTTTGCTGGTATCACTCCTGTTTATTCTCTTTCTTTCTCCATTTATCACTATGATTGTAATGTCTCTATATTGCTGTATATGCATCTTGTTATCCTCTCAGGAATAGATAGCTTATCCTATGTCTAACTGAACACTAGCACACACACACACACACACACACACACACACACACGCATGCACGCGCACACACACACACACACACACACACACACACACACAGTAATGGACCTCTCTTAATCTCTTATGGACCTGTGGATCAGTGTTCTAAGCCTGAAATTTAGTTTTATATATAAAAAACATTATTTTTCTAAGTAGTTTTAAAAACTAGTCTATCTTAGCAATGGACATACACTGGGATATGCTTAAAGCAGTATAAAAGATTAGCAGTCTGCTAATTCCATCTGCTTCCTATATGAAGGAGAAAAAGTATGATGCTTTCTGCTGGTATCACAACCCATAGAAAGGAATCCCCAAGAGTCTTTTCAGTAAATTATCCAGGAATAAATTAAGAAATAAACATGCAAGACTAATATGTGGAAACCTATAAAATTTATTGAAGAACATAAAAGATAATCAGAATAAATAGAGTCATAACACAGTTCTGGATGAGAACAGTCAGTGCTTTGATGGCATTAATGTCCTCCAAATTATTCTATAAATCCCACAGAAATAACAAAATATTTTTGGAACTTATTAATTCTAAAATTTACCTGGAAAATGAATTACCTAATAAATGTAAAGAATTAAAGGGAAAAATAATGAAAGATAGTTTATGTTACCAGACTTTGAAGGACATCTGCAATTAAATGTAAGGCTATGATAATTAAAATGAGAACACATTTGTAAGGAAATACACAGATCTATGAACTAAAATAGAGATTTTATGAACATTCCAATGTATATATAGGAATTTAGTATGATGTAGATGTAGATACTTTTTAATTTAAAATCAGTGGGGAAAGACAAACCTAGAAAAACAATATCCATTTAGACAAAAGTTCATAAAATATTTTATTTATTTAATGCCAATCTCTTATTTATGCAAAGTTCAAATATATAAAGTTAAATTAAATATATGCATACATGTATATATAAGTAAATACATTGATGAGCATGAATTTAATAGAAGAACATACAGACTAGCAGCTAATTATTTGTATGGCAAATGTTTACCTAATCTAAATACTCCATAAGTCCTAATATTAAAGTTGAAAATAGATGCCTACAAAAATTGTTTAATAATTATAACTGGAAATGATGACATATCCAGGAGAGAAAGGGAGAGAGAGAGAGATAGAGGCTTGGTATATAACATAAATGTCATCAATTCACCATAAATCTCATAAGTCAATAAGAAAAATAAAGAACATAATAGGAGAATGGGAAATATATATATAAATAGGCAATTCATAGAAGAATAATTTTAAAACTACAAAAAATGTATAAGTATATATACTTAACCTCACCAGTAATCAACTATATATAAATTTGTTTGTTGACCATCAAATTTGCAAAGGGAAAACTTAGAATTTTGATAGTATAAAGAATTGTTAAGGTATGGAAAAATGAGCACTTAGATAAATTTTGATCTATAAATTGTCTTTATTAAAACGTTTTATATGTAATCTCTTTTGACTGCAGAAACTCCACTGCCTTTTAAGAACTAGAAATAACATATATGTGCCTGTGTGCCCATGCTCACAGATGTTCTTCATAGTATTGTTTGTAATGTTGAGAAAAACTTGAAATAATTTATATTGCCATCACTAATACAGAAGTTAAGAAACTTTTTATTCACATAATTATTTGTAATTAAATTTATTGGGGGCAGCATCTAAAAATTATTTTTGTTGCTACTTCATAACTGTAATTTTGCTACTGTTAATGAATCATAATGTAAATATCTGTGTTTTCTGATGGTTTTAGGCAACCCTGCTAGCAGGTTGAGAACTGCTGCTATAGAGCCTAAGACCATCGGAAAACACAGATATTTACATTATGATTCATTAACAGTAGCAAAATTACAGTTATGAAGTAGCAACAAAAATAATTTTATGGTTGGGGGTCACCACAACATGAGGAACTGTATTAAATGGTCGTGGCATTAGAAAGGTTGAGAACCACTGTTCTAAGCCTTCAGTAGGACATCCCCTGAGGGCTCCTGGACTGTGAGAGGGAGCAGGCCAGGCTGAGGGACCCCCATCAGTGCACAAATTTTTGTGCACCAGGCTTATAGTTAGTTAATAAGATTATATAGGTTTCAAGTGTACATTTCTATGATACATGATCTGTGTATTGTATCGTGTGCCCACCACCCAAAGTCAAATCACTTTCCATCACCATATATTTGGCTTCCTTTACCCTGCACTCCCCCAAACCTTTTTCCCTCTGGTAACCACTATACTGTTGTCTGTGTCTATGATTTTCAGTTTTATATCCCACATATGAGTGAAATTATATGTTTCTTAGCTTTTTCTCACTGACTTATTTAGCTTAGCATAATATTCTCAAGGTCCATTCATGTTGTCTCAAATGGCAGCATTTAATCTTTACTTAGGGCTGAGTAGCATTCCATTGTACATATGTACCACATCTTCCTTATCCAGTCCTTTATCGAAGGGCATGTTGTCTTGGCCACCATGAATAATGCTGCAATGAACATAGGGGTGCATAAATCTTTGTGAATAAATGTTTTCAAGTTTTTCAAGTAGATACCCAGAAGAGGGATTGCTGGGTCATATGGTAACACTATTATTAATTTTTTGAGGAATTTCCATGTTTTCCATAGTGGCTGTACTAATCTACATTCCCACCAGTAGTGAATGAGTTCCTTTTTCTCCACAACCACACCAACACTTGTTATTACTTGTTGACAAAAGCCATTCTGTCAGGTGTGAGGTTGTATTTTATTGTAGTTTTTATTTTCATTTCCCTAATACCTACTGAAGCTGATCATCTTTTCAAATATTTGTTGGCCATTTATATGTTATCTCTGTGTCTATTCTGGTCCTCTGCCCATTTTTTAAATTGGATTGTTTGTTTGTTTGGCGTTGAGTTGTGTGAGTTATTTATATAGTTTGGATATTAACCCCTTGTCAGACCTGTTGTTGGCAAATATCAACCCCCAATTGGTTGGTTACTTTTTTGTTTTGTTGGCAGTTTCTTTTGCTGCAAAGAGGCTTTTTAGTTTGATATAGTCCCATTCATTGATTTTTGCCTTTACTCCCCTTGCCTTTGGGGTCAAATTCATAAAATATTCTCTAAGACCAAGGTCCATGAGTTTAGCATCTATGGTTTCTTCTATGTAAACATAAAAGAAAATTATTTTTGACAAAGAAGCAGAAAACACACAATGGAGAAAAGAAAGCCTCTTCAATAAGTTGTGCTGGGAAAATTGGAAAGTCACATGCAAAAAGAATGAAACTAGTTTATAGTTTGTCCACGTGTACAAAAATTAATTCAAAATGGATCAAAGACCTAAATATAAGATTGGAAACAATAAATTACATAGAAGAAACTTTTTAAATAAAGAAACTTTAAAAATACGTTTTAGTAATTGACATTACATATTTTATGTTATTCTACATAATAGAATTCTATGGACTACTATATAATAGTATCCTATCTAATAAAGAGGTAATATGCAAATTGACTGTCACTCCAACACACGAGATGGTTGTCCCCATGTGGTCAAAGATGACGGCTCCCATGTGGACCCAAGATGGCGACCACAAGATGGCCAGCAGGAGAGGGCAGTTGTGGGTGATCAGGCCAGCAGGGAAGGGCAGTTGGGGGCAACCAGACCTGCAGGGGAGTGGTTAGGGGGTGATCAGGCTGGTAGGCAGAAGCGGTTAGGGGCAATTAGGCAAACAAGCAGGCAAGTGGTTGGGAGCCAGCAGTCCTGGTTTGTGAAGGGATGTCCAACTGCCCATTTAGGACCAATCCCAGTGATTTGGGCCTAAATGGGAAGTCGGACATCCCTTGAGGGGTTCCAGATTGGAGAGGGTGCTGGCTGGGGACACCCCCCACCCCCCGCCCATGCACAAATTTCATGCACCGGCCTCTAGTTCTACATAATTCTATTATATGGACTACTATGAAGCTATTCTTCCTTCAGTGAAATAGTATTATATGTCTAATATTGAATTATCATTGAGATATTTTGAAAAGTATAATAAAGCTACTTGTCAAACAATACATATAGTAGGATTCCATTTATGTAAAATGGACACACAACATTCTGTGTGTGCATATGATTATGTGTTTGAATGTACAGAAACATATCTGGAAGTAAATTTGCTCTACTTCATAACGGTAATCAAATGAGAAACAGTGAAATTAAGGTGGTGGTGAGTGTTATGTGTGTGTGGTTGGGGGAGGACTTTTACTTTCTATTCTATGTATCCTTTTAAATTTTAATTCATCACATTTAATGTAATTTTTAAAGGACTATTTAAAAAGTGGTACTTCAATAATGCAGTAGCAGCTTATAATTGCTGACATTCAAAGACATCTTTTAGTAGAAAAATAAACAAGAAAATTTTGGACATTGTGTAAAGCAGATAAGGTCACTCTCTTATCTCAAATACAAGAATATATTTTTGAGTTGTGTGGTCAGATACGAGGCTAAGATCTCAATCAGGCATTTCAGCTGTTGGTTTAACCTGAGTGTCCTGACTGCAGAAAAAGCTGCCTGGCTGTTCTGAGAGGGATGAAGAAGGATCAGGAACACTCCCTCTCCATCTGCGCTAGAGCACAGAGCCACAGGAAGGACGTCCTGGGGCAGCCAGGGCTCTGAGTCCTTTTGTGTGCAGCAGCAGGAACTCATGCCAGGGCTTCGTTGTGTTTGGTCTGAAAGAGGAGAAAGAGTCATCAAATTGCCTGAATAGAGGGAACATTTTTATTGAACCAACTACTGGGCTAAATTAATTGAGCAATGGAACATGACAGTTCAATGGGTGAGCTTATCAAAAGAACATAACCCCCTAGGGCACAACCCCAGATGGGTGCCTAAACTTTCCTGAGGAAAGTGATTGCTTCATGGTAAAATATAATTGCCCCCTATTGTTACATTGCCCTTTAATGAATCCCACCCAGCACCTAAATATGACAAATCAGAAGGGATGGTGGGCCAGAGCGTTGACAGTTACATCTGATGTTAAACCATATGAGGCTACATAGCTTTGAAGAGAAGCTATCTTTTGTCTTGTAAAATCAAAGAATCCTTTCTTGGTTGCCTCAGTAGGATTGTGATTAAGGCAAAGCTTGAAGAATGTTGCATTTTATTTTTAAATTACCCAAACAAATTAATCTCATAAAAATAAACCAAAAAGATGTGTTTGTGAGAAAAACATGCAATATTAAATGAAAGGTGCTTTGTAATCTATTTAATCATTCCTTTACTAATTTACCAAAAATATTAGTAATTATTAAAGAGCCAGACAAAATGACAGAAGCTGTCATCTAAAGGAATCAAGGTTTTTATTTGGTGCATAAAATATCTTAATTTTTAATATTTAAATAGCTTACCTCTTTAATTAGCTAGGATGCTTCCAGCTGGAAGGAGTTGAATACTGTGTTCAAACTGGCTTAAACAACAATGGCATTTATTGCTTCACATGTCTGGAAGTCCAGAGATAGGGCAAACTTCAAGGTTGATTTAATCTAATGTTTTCAGTGCTATTTTGTGTGTGTGTGATTCTCTAGACCAACACTATTCAATGGAACTTTCTGCAATAATAGAAATGTTCTATATCAGCACAATACAGTGGTAGCCACATGTGGCTATTGAGCACTTGAAAAGTACTACTGTAATTTAGAAACTGAGTTTTAATAACCACTTATAGCAAGTGGCTAATGTATTGGATAGTGCAATTCACACTATGCCCTTACACACCATGTGATAGCACCATCCACAGGCTTGTGATGTATTGTCTGCATCTAATCAGACATGAAATCATTCATATCAAATCAAGGAATAGTTATGAGAGTTTGCCAACAAGAAAAAATATCTTCTTTTCATATTATGTTGGCTAAAAGTAGATCAGAAGCCCATTTCTGAATTGATCACTGGCAGAAAGATGATATAATTATTAGTCCTCTTGAGTTCATTACTGTTACAGGAATAGAGTTGCCTTCCTGTGGTGTCCATAGGCTGTGTGGTGATGGATGACACAGAACATTAGTGGTATTGTAAAGCAGGAGGAAAAAAGAATTGGATTCTGGGAGAGCAGCTAACCATATTCCTCCTCACTCTGTAAACTGCAGTCTGTACCACTAGTCAGAATGAGGCAAGTTTCTGTGTTCTGGTTTCTACCACTGCCTCATTCCTAGCCTCCTTATCCTGCTGCTCTATCAAAGAAGGTTACTGGGGAAAAATTGTCCTTAAACGGGTTATAATAGTGATAGCAAACTGTTCCTCCTCTATCTTTCTGTGGTCCCATTGTGTTCCCTAGAAGTGAAAAAGAAAACATCTGGGTCTGAACTTGCAAAAATCACCAACTTAGCCTCACAGTCTCAGAAAGCTCCTGCTGTGTTGCTTTTGATGTTGCTAAACTTAGTTTCAAGCAGTTGTCCACCTTGCTATCTGTCAGCTCAAATATTTTAAACTAGTGAGATTCTCTCTGCATTACAACTTCTTGCCATTTTCTAGATCTCACCTTAAACATCTCTTTTTTCCAGGAAGTCTCTCTTTATTTATCTAAGTATAGGTGCCCTGCTTTGTGGATCTATAGCATTCTATTCTTTTCATATCTTAGCCCTTTTTATGCTCTACTGTTTTCTATATTCATCTTCTTGACTGAAAGCTCTACCAGGGCAGAAATTCAGTCTTATTCACTTGAATATCCCTAATGTCTATCCTTAATATCACAGGCATGTAGAAGGCCATCAGTAACTATTTTGAATTAACAAATAATGCATGCTGAATAAATGAACTGCTTAATAAAGAGTGTCTACACCCATCATATAAGATCACATAATATACATCATTCTAGTCCTAAAAAGTTATACATATGCACATACACATTCATATAGAAAGTTTTAATAGTCACCTAATTATGAAATATATTCTTTTGTAAATTAAAGATAGTTTGCTGGCTCAGTAAAAAAAAAAAAAAAAAGTTCCAAATTTTGGTTAGCAAGACTTTCTTGGTGTAGAAGTATTATGAGACTTTGATTTTTTAGGAGCCTAAACAATTTCATTTTCAGCATCTGTATGTGACAGAGCAGAATATTTCTTTCCACATAGCTTATCTCATGGGAAAGCCTGGAAATCCTTTGAGAAGCAGATGAGCCAATGAAGCAGACCTTGCAAAACCAGATATAAATGTTCTAGAGTGACACTTATGATGATTTTACTTAATACTAGAGGCCCAGTACACGAAATTTGTGCACGGGGGTGGGAGGTGTCCCTCAACTCAGCCTGCACCCTCTCCAATCTGGTACCCCTTGGGGGATGTCTGACTGCCGGTTTAGGCCCCATCCTGCAGAAATGGGGCCTAAGCCAGCAGTCAGACATCCCTCTCATAATCCGGGACTGCTGGCTTCTAACCACTTTCCTGCCTGGCTGCCTGATTGCCCCCAGTCGCTCCCCTACCAGCCCATTTGACACCTAACTTCTCCCCTGCTGGCCTATTCACGCCCAACTTTCCTCCCCTGCAGGCCTGGTCACCCCAACTGCCCTCCCCTGCAGGCCTAGTCACCCCGACCTGCCCTCTCTGCAGGCCTGGTTGCCTCTAACTGCCCTCCCCTGCCATCCATCTTGTGACAATGTGGGGGTGGCCATCTTGTGGTGGCCATCTTGTGACATGAGGGCATGAGGGTCAATTTGCATATTACCTCTTTATTATTATAGGATAAGCATGACTTTTCACCATGGTTTGCTTTGTAATGACAACAAAAAATAAACAACAGTCCTTAGTCATTCTGCATCATCAATTAAAAGCTTTAAGACACAATACAGCAAAACAAGCTGTGCTTCATTGTCACTCCTCATACAGATCTGCTGGAATGTATTCGCCCAGTATTCACAGCAGAAGAAAGCTAAAATCCTCGAAGCTTTCCCTTGATGGAGGAAAAATTTATTTATTTTTTCTATTTTTTTTCTTTTTTGTGTCCATCCTTTCACATTTATTTATTTATATTAAAAATTTTAATGTTGACATAATTGCAGGTGTTGATATTTCTTTTCTTATATAAACATAACTGTAATCTCAAAGACTATTTTAGCCCTTTATTCCCATAGAAAACAATTTGAAGGAACATTGAGGACAACTGAGCATCTAGAAACATAACTGAGAAGACTTATATTTGGCCATAGAGTTCAGAAAAGGTGCTTATATAACAAATCTGTTCTTTCCCCTATGGAAGCCCATAGAGGAGCTACACTACAAATTTGTAGGCATCTACTCTTGATTTATGGGATACACACACATATCCTGATGCATAATAGGTATGTAAAAAATACATAAGTTTTTTTGCCAACATTTATACATCACAAACTACAATTTCAGCCTTGGATACATAATAATTAAAATATAGGTTATTGGGACCCAGAAAATAGTACTTTATAAAGTGATATGAGATTAGTTTGAATACTATATTGTAAGGTAGCTTGGCTTTAATAGTAAAAAGGGAAATCATTGAAAAAATGTAGTCATTACTTATAAAAATTAGTGCCTTTTATTAATAAAAGTACATTTATTTATTTAATACCTGAGTACAACATTGCAGACATAGAAAGATGGCTGTCCATTAATAGGTCATGATCTGGTAGATGGAAAAGCCATTAGAGAATATTAATTTACACAACATAATATGTATTGTTAGGTAAAAGTGTGTACCAAGTGCACACAGCGAGAATGCATTGTAATGACTAATCATGACTTTCAAGCTGGGGAAGAGGTGGTATTTTTGCATAGAACTTTAGGATTATGTCAGTGTGACAGGATTAAGTAGATGAAAGAAGATTCATAAGGAAGAACATTTAGAAATGCATGAAGACACACTGCGTGATATATTTAGGAAATAAGGGAGATCTATGCAGACAGAGAAAAATGTACTTGAAGAACATTGCCTGAGGACGAATCTGAAAAGATACTTGGGACAAGAATGTGAAGAGTTTTATATAATCTAAGAACCTTGAATTTATTCTATAGGTAATAAAGTAGACTTTTTGCAGCATGTGGCACATAATGTGTACATTTTAAAAGATTTTTCTGGCAAAAAAGGAAGAGAAAGATATGAAACAGGAAGAGATTGGATGAAAAGGATGAGCAATTAGGAAGTGACTTCGATATCATCAGAGAGATGAGAAGCATTTTAGTAAAGGTATGACAGAGAGAATTAAGCAGAGGATACTGACCCAGGACATCTAAGGTGTAAGTAGTCTTTCTTGTTAATATGGGGTGGCAGTCATGAGAAAGGAGTCAAGGAAGGTTAAGGAAACTGGCTGACTGGTAACGATTTCATGCTAGATAGGGAATACAGGGGGAAATGTACATATAGTTAAAGATAAAGGAAGCTTACCTTTGGACAAGCTGAGCCTGCCATATCTGTGGGACTCCAGAGGGAGTTGCTCAGCGGACTGATGAAAAAACTGATCTGGAGCTCACGAAAAGATTAGAGGCGGAGATACAGAAACTGGATTAATAGCTCTAAAGGTGATGGTTTATTCTATGACGGTGGATGAGACTTCCTGGAGAGAGCATGTAAAATGAAAAGGGAGACCTGAAGTACAAACTACACTTATGGACTATACCTCCTAAATAATTAAGTAATAAACAAAGAGCGACTGTAAAGTCTCTGAGAGGACAGTCAGAATGAGTAAGGTTTGTTTGTTTTTCAAAACTAAAAGGAGAGAAATCTGCATGGCCAGCTATTATCAAGAAAATAAACCAGATTAAATAGAAGGAAAAAAGCCCCTGCATATAGGTGAAGGGAGCCTTTAGTGACTTTTGTGATAATTTTTCTGTTGGTTATAGAGATGGAAGCTGGAATACAATGAGTTAGATTGTTGATTGCTACTCTAAGGCTGATAGGTAA
Organism: Corynorhinus townsendii; assembly: GCA_026230045.1. Taxonomy (NCBI): domain Eukaryota; kingdom Metazoa; phylum Chordata; class Mammalia; order Chiroptera; family Vespertilionidae; genus Corynorhinus; species Corynorhinus townsendii. The sequence continues at coordinate 30,649,289 of JAPDVU010000012.1, forward strand.
AGGGAGAAGACAAGGGAAGGTGGAAATAATCATGGAAATTCTCTGGATATCATTGTGAGTATACCTAATAATTCATGCTGAATTACAAAGCCTGAGCCAGAATGTCACTTTTAGCATTATTAAATGTTTCTAATTTTACCAGTTGTGTTAGCCTCTCTTTCACATCCTCAGTTGGCTAGTTGGAAATAAAAAATATCAAATGATCCCTGGCTGATGTAGCTCAGTGATAAGAATGTTGGCCAGCACAATAAAGGGTCGTGGGTTTGATTCAGGGCACGGACCTGGGTTGCAAATTCCATCCCCAGCCCCAGTTGGGGTGCATGCAGGAGGCAACCAATCAGTGTTTATCACATCCATGTTTCTCTCTCTCTCTCTCTTCCTCTCTCTCTCTCTTCCCCCTTCTCCATCCCTCCCTTCTACTCTCTTTAAAAATCAATGAAAAAAATATCCTCGGGTCAGGATAAACAAAGGGAAAAAAATCAAATGAATAAATACCTGCAGGTAAGCTGGTTATTTAATATTTTAGCATTATATTCTATTGAATATGCACTGTCTATGACAACATAAAAAAATCACACATTTGACAGTGATATTGGGAAATAGTTTATCAACAATATTTACCCAAAATCATTACTGTCGTTGTCACAGTCATAATATGAAAAAAAATGGGGTATGGATTTATTCTTAAGAGACCTTATTTTGCCTTCCCTTTTCTCCCACGAGCTGGCTACATCATTTAATTACTGAGGCTACAATGTGGATACTCTCTGTGAGCTATGCCATAATTGCCTCCCAACTCGTTTGAGAATCATTTATGTTTTTCCCTGAAATTAAAATTTAAACTAAAAATGTAAGATAGATGGCTTTTATATATGATCAAATCTTGTAATATACCTTTCTATTCCAGATACATCTGTCACCTCTGAAATGAAAATAGTTCATTTCCACTTGAACTTGCACTTACATCCATTACATATTTTGAATCTACAATGGTCTTTGTTGGGTTCTAGAAGTTCATTCTAGTTATGTGATTTTTAATATGGATACCTGCTCACACTGAAGATATTGATCTGATTTAGCCCATCTATTCAACCACTTTCCAATGTGAGTTAATGTAGGCCTGATGCATGGAGAAATCTTAATCCTAACCAAAGCAAGGACTTCTTAGCATACCTCTCACTGGCTCTGAGACCTGAAGTGAATCTTATCCCATCATCTGAATCAAACTTCTAGGAATGAATTCAGTTTTATTTGCTGATATTTCTGAGGCTACATACTTTCAGTAGCATGTGCAAGGTTATATTTTAACTAAGAAGTGGGGACCAAAGTTAAGAATAAATTTGCTTCCTGTTAACCTTAGATCATGCCCACCACAGTTCACTATCTTGCTGCTCTTTTCTCAAAACGCTTTCTATTCATCCTTCTTAAGCAGCTCAGTCCCCAGAACAAGCCTACTGACATCCTTAATTTGGCAAAAGACTGAATCTTGGGTCTTGTGTTCTGATCTAAACTGCACATACTCTAATTCCCCTGAACTCCAAAGTATTGTTGTTCTCACTGAAAAATATATTTGAATAGATGTTTAGTCTTTTTCAGTTTAAAATTTTTATTTGACAGTCATTTATCATAACTTGGATCTCACATATTTTATTATGTCACATAAATAAGCCTGATAATACCCTTATCCAATAGGGGAAAAACACACCTCCAGATGCATACAAGCGGTTTTTTTACACATGCCTGACTGAGCTATCAGGTATTGCAGCTGTCATGCGCAGCTTCTCACATGGATCCCAATGACCCCGGTCCCCTAGTATTCATGCCCCTCTGTAATCTCCTCCTTTCAGTTATGGGCTGGATCTAGTGATTTTCTTCTAATAAACAGAATATGGGAAACATGATGGATATCACTCTTGTGACAAGGTAGTAAGAGTCAGGCCTTCTGTTTTGTTAGCAGGCTCTCTCTTTCTGTCTCGAAGGAGCAGAAGCTATAGCGAAGAGGCCCATGTGTCAAGGAATAGTCAGTAAGCAACTGCGGTCCTTCTGCCAACAGCCATGAGAAACTGACTTCTGTCAACAGTGCAGGAATGAACTTGGAAGTGGTTTCTTCCTTAGTAGAGCCTTCCAATGAGACCTCAGACCTTGATGACGGCTTTGTTAAAGACTGTGAAGCATAACATGGGCCCATATTCATAATCCACAGACTGTGCGATACTACTAGTAAATGTGGGTTGTTTTAAGCTATTAAATTTTGAGGTAGTTTGTCAAATAACAATAGAAAACTAATGCATCAACATTCATCCAAATGACAGTTATGCAGGAATGCCCAAATGCCTAGTGAAAAACACAGGAAAGCAAAAAATGTTTCTTAACCAGGCAATGACCCTACACTTTATTCTTTAACCATAGTCTCATATCTTCATTTGATTCTTATTTACTTTTACTTCAGAGACCATTCAAAGATCAAACTTTTCAGATTTTCCAGGAAAAAAGTAAATTAAAAAAATAATGGAAGTGGAAACTTCAAAATGCAGACAAATTCCCAGTGGCTAGGGAGTGTGAGATGGAAAAAGGGAAAAAAGAGATTTTGAGGTTAAATATTAATGTAACTTAATTTTAATGTTTGACTTAATGTAGTAAAAATCATAGTTCAAAATTCTCTGAGATTAATATAGTTAACACACTAAGATCTTAATTATAATCTTGTCTAATTAATTAAAGTCTAAACTATAATTTAAAATAAATTCAACATAATGTTTCTAAATAATTTGTAAATTAAATAAACTTTGAAAAAATTTATTGCAAAAGTGTTTACATTGGCATTGAAAATAAACTATTTACTTGGTGCTTTATAGAGCAATCCATTCCTGAATGAAGCTAGATAAATGATGTGTTGGTACATAGTAAAAGAATTCTGTTTGGAATAAGTAACTCTGTCCATTTCATACTTGCAAGAAAATTCAAACCATCCCAGAAAGAGAAGAAAATGACTTCTATGTGAAGACTTCCAATGAAGAGATTAGCATTTCATTGGTAACACATTCCACGCCTTAATAAACATCACTGTCAGAAATTTCTCATATTTAACATTAATCTCTTTAGCTTCACTTCAAGCTCAAATTGTTGTGTTCTCTGTGTTGAACAGATGGAAGACAGTTGGTTGCTGAGCTCTGTGAAGAAGCCTTAAGAGACCTGAAAACAAATTTCATGTGCTGGAATCTTTCACATTTATTGATTCACAGCGCAGGGCTTTTAAAAATTATTCTTACTGAATTTATTGGAGTGACATTGTTTAATAAAATTACATAGGCTTCATGTTTACAATTCCATAATACATCACCTATATATTGTATTGGTGTTCATTGTTCACCACCCCAAGTCAAGTCTTCTTCCATCACCATTTATCCCCCCTTTACCCTCTTCTACCTTGTCCCACCCTCTTTACCTCTGGTAATCACCACAGTGCTTGTGTCTATGAATTTCAGGACTTTTACTTATTTATTTATTTTTAAATATATTTTTATTGATTTCAGAGAAGAAGGGAGAGGGAGAGAGAGATAGAAACATCAATGAGCCCTAGCGGGTTTGGCTCAGTGGATAGAGCGTCGGCCTGCAGACTGAAGGGTCCCAGGTTCGATTCCAGTCAAGGGCACATGTCTGGTTGTGGGCTCAGTCCCCAGTAGGGGTGTGCAGAAAGCAGCCGATCAATGATTCTTTCTCATCATTGATGTTTCTATCTCTCTCTTCCTTTCCCTTCCTCTCTGAAATCAATAAAAAATATTTTTTAAAAAAGAAACATCAATGATGAGAGAGAATCATTGATTAGCTGCCTTATGCACAGCCCTACTGGGGATCAAGCCCGCAACCCAGGCATGTGCCCTTGACTGGTCGAACCCGGGACCCGTCAGTCCACAGGCCGACGCTCTATCCACTGAGCCAAACCAGCTAGGGCCATTTCAGGGCTTTTAAATGACTATACCAATGCTCAACCTTATTCCAACTCTATTCTGAATGTTCTTTAAAAAAAAATGTGTTTATTGATTTCAGAGATAGGAAGGGAGAGGGAGAGAGAGATAGAAATATCAAGGATGAGAGAGAATCATTGATTGGTTGCCTCCTGCATGTCCCTTAATGGGGATCAAGCCCGTAACCTGGGCATGTGCCCTGCCCAGGAATTGAACCATGATTGCCTGGTTCATGGGTTGATGATCAACCACTGAGCCACACAAGCTGGGCTGGAGTGTTCTTTTATTGACCCTCATAGTATAGAGTCTTGAAAAGGTAGAAGTCTTAATACTTTTAAAGTCAAGAAAAATAGTTGTTTCTATAAATGCCACTCATAGGATAAGGGTCATATGGCTCTGAAGATCCCAAACCAATATATTACAACTTTCATATGACATTTGTTCAAATATTTGGAAATCACTCTCTAATCTCCATTATTTTCTTTTATAGAATAAAAATCTTACCCTTCCTTCTACCAGTTCATCCTGTGTAAGATGAACTTAAGATTTTTCATCTGGACACATAACATTATTTCTCTGCTTTTTCAAACTCCAGTTTTTCTTTTTCAAGAATATAAACTTCATGCTCTTTTAGTGGGCTATGACCTTGATGAATAATAAAGATACATCTTTTTGTCTATCTGTCACCAATTGTTTTCCTGCATTATTTTCAGAACCTGATATTATAAAAGAGCTAAAATGTTGTTTTTTTATTTTTAAATACAAAATTTATATTATATTGATTATTCCTTTCAAACTACACACTTATACCTATGATTTTGATACTACTGTGATACCTACTTCTGTTTCTTTTAGTTGTCATATCTGGGAAGTAGAAATAAAGAATAAGACAGAGGAAGGAATACAGAGAAAAGTGAAGCTAGCTATAGGCAGAAAAGCTAAAAGAGAAAAGAAAGCAAATGGAAAAAGTAAAGAGAAGCTGACAAATGGAAAAAAAAATATGAACAGAGAAAATGAATGGACTGTCAAGAGGAACAATGAGTTATATGAAACTGTATGCCCCCAATAAATTAAAATCTTGAAAATAAGAAAATACACACAGTGTTAAGACTTTTAAAAATAGGTGCTTATGTGGCTGTATTATGTTCCAGATTTTGATGTTAAGAAGAATTTTAATAATATCACTTGTACACTCTAGACTGCACTATCAATGCAAGAATAATTGATGAGCGTGCTGCTATTGCCATGCCTCAGTAGTCATCTAAATGTATGCAGAATGATTTATTATGCTAATAAGATGTAAATGAGTCCATTTGACTAAAAGGCAAGAGTGTCTGGATGACTCAGTGCTATCACATCTACTAGGACAGGCAGTTAACAAAAAAGCAGCGTTAACCACTGAGAGTGTGATATAAAAGAGGCCAGGGTGATTTGACTGGTCTGAATGCTGTTCAAGCTGTAGCTCTTTTTCAAATGTACTTCTATGTTGTATAAACCTACAGTTAATCTCTCGTTTTCCATCAAGATCCAAATCACACATAATATAATTGCCTTTGTAAGTGGACAGTCCATCACAATTAATGATGCAAAGATGAACCGAATGGCTAAAGGTCTGATGCACTTACCTTTTACAGAATGAAAGAAAAGAGCATCTCACTTTTCCGCAACATATAATAGTTTCTAATTGGTAGAAATGTTTTGAATGCTTAATGCAGTTCAGTTTTACAGGTGGCCAATATACCCTGGCCATCTTTACCTTAACAATGTATTGAATTTCAGCAACATATATTAATTCAACATATATCATCACATATTAATATCAATTTTCTTGAAGGAAAATGTTACAATGAAATTAGGTGCCTGGGTCAGCCCACATAAACATTCACTCCTTACGTTCTCATATGCTATGGACACCCACTATGTGCCAGGCAGTATTTCCTGTGCTTGGAATACAGCAGTGAACAACAGGAATGAGCCCTTGCCCACAGAGAGCAATAAACAACCAACCAAATAGATACATAACATTGTTTTAAGTGCTATGAAAAAGGAAATGACAGATAAGGGGAAATCAAAGTGATAGTAGTTACAATTTCGATAGGTTTAAGATAGGTTCTGTGAGACACTAAGCAGGTTTAAGATAGGTTCTGTGAGGCAGAGTTTATTTATTCATTAATATCACCTCTCAAATGAAGGAGAAAGAAGTAGACATGAGCCTAAGAAGGAGTCAAATTGTGAAGCAGGCTAGACAAAGCCTCAGCAATCCCACTGGGAACCTCTGAAGTGAGTACTGCTCATCAAAATGTTCCTGTAAATAGAAAATCACATGCCTTTTTCCCCGGCAGCCATGGCTCAGTGGTTGAGCATCGACCTATAAACTAGGAGGTTCAATTCCCAGTCAGAACACATGCCTGGGTTGTGTGTGGGGCATGCAAGTGAGCAGCCGATCAATGATTCTCTGTCATCATTGTGTTTCTATCTCTCTCTCCCTCTCCTTTCCTCTCTGAAATCAATAAAAATGTATATTTTTTTTAAATCTTTAAAAAAGAAAAGAAAAGAAAATCACAGGCCTTTTTATCCCTGCCTTACTCAGCCAATGAATGAGAACTGTGAGTGGACCATTTCTGCAGAGCAGGCACGCCCTGTAGGAGCTGAGAGCCAGTCTATATGCTGACTGTATTCCCCACAGCTGGGCAGTGTGTTCTTCCTTGACATGAGATCTGGATGGCACAAGAGGAAATCAGAAAGGTGTTTCTGAATAGAAAACTGAACTTTGCTGATGCATGAAAATACGTTTTTATAAGAATATCTGAAGCCAACTTCTGATTTTCAGTTCTACATGTAAGGAGCTCGGAAGTTGCCATCCTAACAACAAGTTAAAAGCTGAACAAACTGAAAAATCAACAACTCATTTTGGATTAGAATAAAGGAGAGGACACAGAGTAAACTGTTACCCCAGGACTGGAGACACAGACAGGCAAACACTGAGAGTCACCGAGAAACCCCAGCAGGGCCCAGTATCGGGCAGGACAGCCTGAACCATGATTGAGGAATTGCTGGAGACTCATTGTGAACAAGTCTGAGATTTAAAAGCTCCAAGGGAACCTAGTCATAGAGCAGACATGTGAATATATTAGGCATAACGGTCAAAATATTCACTAGGCCAACATCTTCTAACAAAAGTGCTGTCAGAGGCAGCCCAGGGGACAGACCATGTTTGATATGAAGTGATTCTGTATGCACCTTGGCACAGCTGTCTGGAGCAGGCTTGCATGCCTCACTCAAAGACAGCGAATTCCCACCTGCTGGATAACACTTGTGACTGGGCATAGCACAGAACTAATGGCTGGCCAATCAGATTATTGAACTAGAAAAATTCGACTTTGAAAGATGACAATAGAGACATTAAAGGGTATTGAAGTCAAGAAGTAAAAAGAGGGTTCAGGGGCAGGATGGACACATGATAAATAATCAGAAGGAGAAACTACTTTTAAACTCAACTTTGAGTCAGAGAAAAGATACATAACGTAATAGAGGGAACTTTTTTCAAAAAGGTGAAGCCGGAACCTGTGCTAGCGCACAGGGCTAATGGCAGCAAAAGTGAAGCTCCTGGGGCTCTGACGTACAAGGTCCATGTCATGAAGGAAGCATGACTGCATGGCATTTCCTGTCGAGTGGGAGATCTCTGTTTCCATGCCCTTTCTTGTGGTGCCAATATGATGTATATAACATGAGGTAATTTTGGTTCCTTGAATCTAAGATCTTATCCAAACAGAACTCTAAAGAAGAAGTGGTAAAATCTTCCATTGAGACTGTGGGGTCAGTAAATGGATTGTGGGCTAATGTTTAGCATCATTTTTCTTTTTAATATATCTTATTGATTTTTTACTGAGAGGAAGGGAAAGGGATAGAGAGCTAGAAACATCAACAAGAGAAACATTGATCAGTTGCCTCCTGCACACCCCCCAGTAGGGATATGCCCGCAACCAAGTTACATTCCCTTGACCGGAATCGAACCTGGGACCCTTCAGTCCGCAGGCCGACGCTCTAGCCACTGAGCCAAACCAGTCAGGGCTTTAGCATCATTTTTCTACTGCACCTTGTCAGTGTCATGTCTTCATGACTTCTTTTGCATTTTTAATGGCAAGTTCGTGTAAGACTTGAAAGAATGTGATCTGATCATTATTTTGACATGAGATCAAGGACAATATACTCATGTTATTGCTGTCTAAGTCAAACTCCTTTTCCATCACCCAAGTTCAGACCCAAAAGTGTCTGAGTTCAAATGTGAGCTCTGCCTTATAACACTATGACTGGTGGCCACCTCCCCACCCGAAAAATGGGGATAACTAATATTCTTTCTTTTCAGTTTGGTTGTGAGTGTTAATAGCTGCAACATGGCATGCAGTATGTATTTGATTCATTGTAGCCATTCATGTTAACAACTAAAAGTGTTCATTCCTTTCATGATTTTGAGGCCAGGGAGGAGGAAAGGGATGGAGAATGGTGCTGGCAGATCCATTTTCGGCACAGGAATCAACTGAAGTTAATGTTGAGGAGGAAAACCTTACCCTCTCTCAGGAAAAGTATCTGTGTAGAGAGGAATCCTTAATACCCATACATTAAAAAGGAAGCATTTATTGTGTTCAAGTGTGGAATCGCCTGTATTTCAGACTCTAGACAGTCCAAGAAAGTTTTTCCTGACACCTTGTTTACTCAAGAATTGGGCCCTTTTAAAACTAACTTTTAAATTAGGAAATAAAACTAGCTTTTAGCCTTTCCTGAATATCACAGATAATACTTGCATAGGCAAAAATCAGTTTACTCAACCCTTAAGTAATTGGTTTCCTCTTGAAGAGCTTAGAAGTAATTAATTTAAAAATACAGAATTTCAAAAACACTTTAGCTATCATATTTTAAATATTTAGAATAGAAATAAGCAAGATTTTATGGAAGGTCTTATTCTTGCAAGGTGGCACAGGTATTAATTACTCATGAAAGTACTGATTTATTCAACATGTACTTTGAAGGTTTGTTAATAATCATGTTCTACTCTATATGAGTGAATTGTTGTTTTACATATGAGAGTTTCAGTTGTACTTCCTTATACTCATATCTTCGTTTGAACAAAATAATCGACAACTGCAAAACATATTCTGTAATTTGATCACCAAACCTAGTCATATGGCTGGGCCACACATTTGATTTATCTCCATAAACCAAATCCACTTTGAAAGATAAGTAGGTACCAATGATGAGGCCATTTAGAAGTGTGCAATATGTTTTGGAACATATTCTGAAGATGATGAATTAAAAAACATTTTGAACAATGAAAATACAATGGAAATGAGTCCCCTCCAAAATGAAAATTTTGAAGGGGATAATGCTTGTTTCAATGACTATATTTTTTTTTAAGTCAACCTCCTTTATACTCACAGTTTCTATTGGATTGGCAATAACTTCACTCTAACTTTTCAAGCCACCCATGGTTTTTCGAGCTGCTCTGCTCTTGCTGTTTCGAAGCAAACACTGAGGATAAAGAAGCCCGATAGAGTAGAAATGGGATAAGGCAGGTGACAGGGTTCTTCCATTCTCCTGATACCGATCTTCTGCCTGGCGTTGGGTGTAGCTTTTATGCCATTGCCAAATAGTTTGGGGTGGACTGGCCTAATCTCCGGCCACAAATGTAGTTGTCATTTGCTCCTTTAAGAGTAGGATATTTTATTCTGGCTCTTCTGATTTTCTAAAAGTTTGATGAGGTGGCAGAATCTAGGCAACAAGGTTAATGTTTCTATTGCTTGAATTACTTTTATTTCCCAAAATAAATAAAATTCAAAACAAAAGCCTAAACATGAACTTCGTCTTTGTGGTCTGATTATTCCTCCTTCCTCTCCTCCATCTCCTTTCTTTTTTTATAAAGTTATAATTGACATATTAATTACTTTTCAATGAACAACATAATCATTTAACTTTTGTATATATTGTGACATAAGTACCACAATAAGCCTACTTAATATCTATGAAAACACACAGTTACAATTTTTTTTCCTCCTACTTCTTCTTACTTTCTCTGTCTTTAGAATTTTGTCACATGGCCATAGCTAGTTATAAGAGAAAAGTGAGTATTTAGCTGCTCCAAAGAACAAATCAGAATTCTATTGGCAAGAAAGAATGGAATGGATGTTGAGCAAACTGAGTGTGCTATACATATTATGTTCGCTATGTTGTAATTATTTTTACTCATCTCTCACTTGATTCAGAAGCCATGACTTAGTGCCTAGAATAATAGTAAGTGTTCAGGAAATGTTGGATGCTTTTCTCCCTCTGACATACTTACAAAGCTAACTTTGTAAAATAACAGTCAATAAAGATAATTCAGAGAAAACAAGCTAAAACACTGTGCTTGTTTGGAAAAATATTTGTTGATTTATTCTACCTTGTTTAGTGTGTATTATTTAGTTTTATGGGACTGCTATAAAATTCAGCCAAACCATTCATAATGTTAGAATAGACTTTTATATAAACCACTACAGGCCAGTTGCACAACAATCATGCACTCAGGGGGAAAGGGGTCCCCTCAGCCTGGCCTGTGCCCTTTAGCAGTCCAGGAGCTCTTGGGAGATGTTCAACTGATGACTTAGGCCTGCTCTCTGGGGACCGGGCTTAAACCATCAGTCAGACATCCTTAGCACTGCTGTGGAGGCTGGAGAGGCTCCCACCACCACCGCTGTGCTCGCCAGCCATCAGCTGGGCTTGTGGCTAAGCAGCGCTCTCCCTGTGGGAGCTCACTGACCACCAGGGGGCAGCTCCTGCATTGAGCATCTGCCCCCTGGTGGTCAGTGTGCATCATATTGACTGGTTGTTACACTGTTTGGTCAATTTGCATATTACTCTTTTATTATATGCTAGAGGCCTGGTGCACGAAATTCGTGCGTGGGGGGGCTGTCCCTCAGCCCAGCCTGCACCCTCTCCAATCTGGAATCCCTCTCACAATCCAGGGCTGCTGGCTCCTAACTGCTCACCTGCTTGCCTTCCTGATTGCCCCTAACTGCTTCTGCCTGTCAGCCTGATCACCCCCTAACCACTCCCCTGCCAGCCTGTTTGCCCCTAACTGCCTTCCCCTACAGGCATGGTCACCCCTAACTGCCCTCCCCTGCAGGCTATGTACCCCCAAACAGCTCTTCCCTGCAGGCCTGAGTCCCCCACAACTGCCCTGCCCTGCAGACCCAGTCAACCTCAACTTCCCTCCTCTGCCAGCCACATCACCCCTAACTGCCCTACCCAGCAGGCTTGATCGCCCCCAACTGCCCTCCCTTGCTGGCCATCTTGTGGTGGCCATCTTATGTCCACATGGGGGCAGGATCTTTGACCACCTGGGGGCAGCCATCTTGTGTGTTGGAGTGATGGTCAATCTGCATATTACTCTTTTATTAGATAAGATAGAGGCCTGTTGCATGGGTGCGGGCCAGCTGGTTAGCCCTGAAGGGTGTCCCGGATCAGGGTGGGGGTTCCCTTGGGGCATGGGGTGGCCTGGGAGATGGGCCTGTGGTGGTTTGCAGGCCAGCCACACCCCATGGCAATCCAAGCAGAGGCCCTGGGATCTGGGATTTATTTATCTTCTACAATTGAAACTTGGTAGCCTTAGGCGGAGGCCAAAGCAGGCCAGGGCTGCAGAAGCTTGGCTTCCTCCATTGCTGGGAGCAAACCTAGCTTCCTGCTCTCTCCAGCTCTGTGGCTGCTGCCATTTCTGTTGGGCTTTATTTATCTTCTATAATTGAAACTTTGTAGCATTGAGTGGAGGCCTGGGCCGGCAAGGGCAGGCAGAAAGCTTGGCTTCCTCCATTGCCAGGGAAACCCAAGCTTCCCTCCTGCTCTCTGTGGCTGTAGCGATCTTCGTTGGGTTTATTTGCATATTCCCTCCTGATTGGCTGGTGAGAGTGGCTGGTGGGCATGGCTTGTGGGTGTAGCAGAAGTACAGTCAATTTGCATATTACTCTTTTACTAGATAGGACTAGAGGCCCAGGGCACAAAATTTGTGCATGGGGGAGGGGGCTGTCCCTCAACCCAGCCTGTACCCTCTCCAATCTGTGACTGCTCGCCTGCCTGCCTTCCTGATTGCCCCTAACCACTTCTGCCTACCAGCCTGATCACCCCTTAATCACTCCCCTGCCAGCCCTATTGCCCCTAACTGCCCTCCCCTGCAGGCCTGGTCACCCCCTAACTGCCCTCTCCTACAGGCCTGGTCACCCCTAACTTCCCTCCCCTGCAGGCCTGATTCCCCCAAGCTGCCCTCTCTTGCAGACCTGGGTCCCCCCCAACTGCCCTTCCCTGCAGGCCCAGTCGCCCCCAACTTCCTCCTCTGCAGGCCTGGTCCCTCCCAACTGCCCTCCCCTGCTGGCCATCTTGTGTCCACATGGGGGCAGCCATCTTTGACTATGTGGGGGCAGCCATATTGTGTGTTGGAGTGATGGTCAATTTGCATATTAGTTTTTTTATTAGATAGGACTAGAGGCCTGATGCACGAAAATTCATGCAAGAGTAGGCCTTCCTTCTCCTGGCTGCCAGCACCAGCTTCACTCCGGGACCCTGGCTGGCTTCCCTCTGGCCACCCGCAGGCACCCGGGACCCAGGCTGGCTTCCCTCCAGCCCTGGCTTCATCAGGAAGGATGTCCAGAATGACATCTGGAAGGAAGTCCGGTCTAATTAGCATATTACCCTTTTATTATATAGGATCACTTTTTAAAATTCTTTATTGTTTAAAGTATTACATATTAAAATATTACATATGTCTCCTTTTTACCCCATTGACCTCTCCTAGGCCACCCCCATCCCCCAGCACATGCTCTGAACTCCCTAGCATCTGTGTCCATTGGTTATGCTTATATGCAAACAAGTCCTTTGGTTGATCGCTTACCCTCCCCATCTGCCTTCCCTCTGAAGTTTGATGGTCTGTCCAATACTTCTCTGTCTCTGGATCTATTTTTTTAAATATTTATTTTTATTGATTTCAGAGAGGAAGGGAGAGGGATAGAGAGATAGAAACATCAATGACGAGAATCATTGATTGGCTACCTCCTGCACACCCCACACTGGGAATCAAGCCCACAACCCAGGCATGTGGTCCTTGGCTGGAATCAAACCTGGGACCTTTCAGTCCACAAGTCGACACTCTATCCACTGAGCCAAACCCGCTAGGGTTAGATCTATTTTGTATTCATCAGTTTATGTTGTTCATTATATTCCGCAAATGAGTGAGATCATGTGATATTTGTCTTTCTGACTGGCTTATTTCACTTAGCATAATGCTCTCCATGTCTATTCATGCTGTTGCAATTGGTAAGAGCTCTTTCTTTTTCACAGCAGCGTAGTATTCTATTGTGGAGATGTACCATTGTTTTTTAATCCACTCATCTGCTGAAGGGGACTTAGGCTGTTTCCAAATCTTAAGTATTGTAAATTGTGCTACTATGAACATAGGTGTACATAAGTCCTTTTTGATTGGTGTTTCTGATTTCTTGGGATATATTCCTATAAGTGGGATTACTGGGTCAAATGGGAGCTCCATTTTTAACTTTTTGAGGAAACGCCATGTTTTCCATGGTGACTGCAGCAGTCTGCACTCCCATCAGCAGTGCACAAGGATTCCTTTTTCTCCACATCCTTACCAGCACTTGTGGTTTGTTGATTTGTTGATGATAGCCATTCGGACTGATGTGAGATAGTATCTCATTGTAGTTTTGATTTGCATCTCTCAGATGATTAGTGACTTTGAGCATGTTTTCATATGTCTCTTAGCCTTCAGTATATCCATTTTTTAAAAGTGTCTATTTAAGTCCTTTGCCCATTTTTTGATTGTATTGTTTATCTTCCTTTTGTTAAATTGTTTGAGTTTCCTATAAATTTTGGAGATTAGGCACTTATCAGATATAACATTGGCAAATATATTCTCCCATGCAGTGGGCTTTCTTGTTGTTTTGTTGAAGTTTCTTTGGCTGTGCAGAAGCTTTTTATTTTTATGTAGTCCCATTTGTTTATTTTCTCCTTAGTTTTCATTGCCCTAGATTCTGTTATTGGTAAAGATATAGCTATGACATATGTCTAAACCATCATTTTTAATAATCCTAAATTGCTGGCTATAAGCAATAAAAGTGAAGAGTAGCTGATGCATTTTTCAATGTGCAAAAGAAAGAATGAGCAAGACACCAAAAGTGAGAGGACTAGCAGTATTATTTGAAAATAATATCTTTACACATCTACTTTCTAGAAGATCAGATTTGGGTATATCAGACGATATACATAGATAAGACTATATGTTTCAAATTATTCATTCATAGACAAACCACTTATCTAGGACCCTTGTATGTGTAAAGACAGAGATGACAAAAGAAAATGGCAGGACATTAAAACAAATACCTAGAAATTCAAACTTCACCACCCACTACTGCCTCTAATTGTGGCAACAATTAAATAAAAAGTCTCTTATTTTCAATATGACATGCCTCTGGGAAAATCATAAAATTGAGGCAGATATACAAGGGGCACTAGTCCTGCCTAGCACTCACTGGTGACAGAATTATGACTGAAACTGAATTTCATTGGGAGCCTGATACTTAGTAGGCAACAGAATTATCATCTTTTTCCTTCCCATTAATATTTGCCAAAGGAGAAAAAATTTGTTATTTCACTCCATCTGGAGATCTATTTTCTTACCAATTAACATTTATAAAGCAATTAATTAATGCACGTAGTAGTTGTGTTAAATTTTTATGTCTTTTTTTTTCCTTGTGGTTGAGTAGTTAATGATAAAAAAATATTTTTTATTTTACCCAAAAATAATTATGCTTGAAAAATATTTTTAAAATTTACTTCAGTTAGATAATATCCCTAAAAGATCTTGGTTTGATGAGGATTTTAAAAATTATAATATGTTTCTGCCCCCTAGGACATAATAAATAAGAAGATGGAAGCCAAACCATTTTCTGGTTTAGCACCCGAAGGCTAACAGACATCTAGAAATTAATTCTTTAATATTCATTTTGGTATTGCCTGGGAATATCTGCTGAGCATGACAGTCCACTGCCTTTAGATCTTGCCTCTACTTTCAAAAGAGCAGGAAAGACAGAAAGAGACTCAGAGAGAAGGAGGATAGAATAGGGGAACTGACCTAACCCCCTACTAGCCAAAGCCCAAT
Source organism: Corynorhinus townsendii (assembly GCA_026230045.1). Lineage (NCBI taxonomy): Eukaryota > Metazoa > Chordata > Mammalia > Chiroptera > Vespertilionidae > Corynorhinus > Corynorhinus townsendii. The sequence continues at coordinate 30,664,442 of JAPDVU010000012.1, forward strand.
GTCAAAATATTTGACAATATGTAGAATTGTCCTGGCAAAGAGTCACCAAAGAATGGGAATCCCATGAAAAGTAGGAGAGTATCTTAACAGTTGGCAGGGACTAGTGAAGACAGTGGGTCAGGTGATACTTAGATACTTGTGTCAGGAACAAGGTCCTAATCAGTGGACCATGATCTCATTCAATAGCAAGTTCACCTGAGACCTATCCATGGTCATAGGTATAAGGAAAGTTACCTGAATGAAAACTTAGGAAAAAAACCATAGATCAAGGATAGTTATGAGATCTAAAGTACCAGGTATAAATTCCTTTTTGGAACCAGGAAGAAATACAACTGAGCTGACTATGCAAAAGGTGATAGAACTGTCAAACATACTCTGTACTTCCCCATGCCAAACTAAACATACAAATAATGCTTTCTAAAAAAATGTATTTTTATTGATTTCAGTGAGGAAGGGAGAGAGAGATAGAAACAGCAATGATGAGAGAGAATCCTTGATAGGCTGCCTCTTGCACACCCCACACTGGGGATTGAGCCCACAACCTTGGCATGGTTGGATGAAAGCCAGAATTCCCTGATTGGGAATTGAGTTGTTACTTCCTGGTTCATAGGTCAACACTCAAACACTGAGCCACACCAGCTGGGCATACAAATAATGCTTTTTACTTGGCCGTCATTCCTTCTTGAACTACTATCATTGTTCTTTGTCTCCTCTCCAAACATCTCAAATCACTGAAATCTCACTTTGACTTGATTTGTACTCACCAGTAGCATTTGCAGGATCTGAGGAGGGTATAGTAAGTAGTCAGAGAGCATTGCCTGCTGATACCAAGGAAGCTATGGTCTGATGCTCTCAGAAGGGCAGCCTTTAAGGAATTCATGGAAGTACTCATGAGAATCAACTTGGAACATGCTCCAAGTCCTGAAAACACAGATGCCAGGTCACTATCAGCAAGTAAGACTTTTACGGTCTCCTTCTCCCTTCTCTCGTTCAAATCCTGGGTGAAGACAGAAAGGAAGAAGATAAGTGCAAAATGAATAAATTTCAGAAAGCCATCCAATCTGGGGAGAGAAGGAGCTCTGAGGTTGGATGAAAGCCAGAATTTGAGTATTATCTAGACTACTTATTGTATATAGTGCACTGGAACTATTCTTCGGAAAAAAAATGAAAAATGATGAAAGGCATTTTTAGTACCAAAGAATGATCTAGAGAAAGATCTGTTGATTTCATCCAACAGGTGGGAAAATAACTCACTGTAGAAGTTTTAAGAGACAGTGAGAAAAAATACAGTTATTTTCTGCTTGCAAGCAACTAAGTCTGGCATTTTGATGTGAGTGACTACGCTGACTCTCACACTATCTTCAGCCCTGTCTCTCTCTTAAAACTCATATTTCTAGCTCCTTATTGAATATCTTCACCTGTTAGTCTCTATATTTGCAAGCACCTTAACGTAGCATATTTAAAACTACATTGTTCTTTATAAAGCATGTTTATTTTTTATATTCCCTCTCAATCATAAGAACATGATAATATATCAAGCCTAACATGTTAGCAGTCTCATGTCAATTTGACTCCTACTTCTCCCATAGTCCTGATATGCAATTCAAGTACTTCTTTTATCTACTGAACAAATTTCACTTCAAACCCTCTTTCATCTCCATCTCAAACTCACTAAATTCTAACCATCAAGAGTATTTGCCTAGACGTTTGAAGTGCTCTTATTTATCTCTCTACCTTTAATCTCATATTTTAATATCTTCCAAACTCTCTCTCTAGTATCATCTTTCTAAAGCAAATAGATAATTGTATCCTTCTTTGTCTATGCATTTTGCATAAGATCTTTCCTCAACTAGAATTATTTATTTATTTATTTATTTATTTATTTATTTATTTATTTAGCTGGAGAGTTTATTCAATAAGTCCTCATCAGTTTCTGTGTCATAAACAAGGTGAGTCCCCAACTCTTTATTGATCACATCACTTTGTGTGAACACCTATTATAACAGGATTCACACTGAATTGTAATTACACATTATTACTATCCTTCCCTCCTCCAGAGGTAAGCTCCTGATATGACTGAAAAAATGACCTTTCAGTCAGTTTTGTTGTCCCAGTATATGGTTGTTGGATAAATAAAACTGATGATGGTCTACCATACGTACCGCTAGACACTCTTTACTCTACTCTTGGCTCAAACATGGGTTAACCTTAGGATTTGGAGCTGAAGTTGAATCTTTGTATTTTATCTGTTGAACTCTTTTAGGAATAGGTAAGTGAGGGAGATGTGGGAGGCAGACTAATCATAATAGATACTGGGATTCAGCAAAACTAAAAGCTATTTATCAATTTTAGTTTTATTTTTCTCTTTCCAGTATCTTATTCTTTGGGTACATAAAACTAGAATTATTAGTTTAGCACATTGTTATTCAATCATTATAGTGCACAATTGTTCATTTGATTGTTCAAATATCCTTAAAGCTTGTTAATAAAAATCACTTGCATTATAAATTCATTGCTTTGCTTTAGTATTTATTCAGTTCTTGAGAGTACCGAGGAATGAAGTTTTACCTAAATGCTCAAAAACATTAAGCAGCCTGCTTGGACTGAGAACCTGAGCACAACTAGGTATTGAAATTGAATAAGGACTGCACCAAGAGAAGATCTGCCACAAAATGCAATAATTATGTTTGTTATCCAAGCAAAAGTGTAATTGATTTTAATATAACTCTTATAGCTTTCATTTGGGATATATATTTTTAATCCTCACCTGAGGATATTTTTCCATTGCTTTTTAGAGAGAGTGGAAGGGAGGGAGAGAGAGAGAGAGATAGAAAGAGAGAAACATTGATGTGAGAGAGAGACATTGATTAGTTGCCTCCTGAATACTCCCCCCACCCCCAGGCCAGGGAGCAAACCTGCAACCTAGGTATGTGCCCTTGACCAGGAATCGAACCCACAACCCCTCAGTGCTCAGGCCAATGCTCTAATCACTCTAATCCCAGCTATGGTTGGGATATCTTTATAAGGAAAAATTACTTACTGTTTTGCTAAAGCTAGCATCTGTGAATGAACTATTATATTTGGGAAAAGAGCAAGAAAGAGAGTGTATACTTTTCTCTACTTACATACCTTACATATAAGGAATTTTAATGAATATATGGATTCCTGATTAAAAATTATGCATATTACTAGGGAGTATCTAGAAATATAATTTCTGATGAATGTTTAAATTATCGTTTCTATGAATTTCCATCAGAATTAAGAAATTTCATCTAACATTCTATTAGAAAGTAAATCTCCATATAGCATGTGATGGCAACAATTATTGATGCATGAAGCAAAGTGCATGACACTATATCCTATGCATAATACTGTTTCAAATTGCTATAGGTATAAGATTAGGTAACAATTGTAACCTAGTAAGTTATATATCCTTAATACTAATAATTTCACTTATACACATAAGCTAGGAAAGAACAGAGATTCTGTCCCTTCATCTCCCAAAATGCCTAGCTCCATGGTAAGAAAAACAAGTGTGAAATAACTGATGGTGTAATAAAATTTTGTAACACTTTTATAAAAGCATAGACAGAGACTTGTTCCTCTCCTGGTTATTATAATTACCTTTGCCTCCATCTTCTATTACTGCAGTGACATCATCATTACCTCTTGGAATATTGATGTTGTCTCTTGTCATTCCAGAGGCCCTTTCCTACTACCACTCCTCTTTTTAAGCATTACATGGAGAAACATGAACAGCATGGCATTCACAATTCATGATCTCAAGACCTCAAGACAATCAGTTTCGTTTGCCTGATTTACTTGATCATAAAGTAATTAAAATAGAAAATGACCATATCACTCAACTAACATTAAAAATATGTATTTTTTAGGTTTAATAATTGGTGTGAGTTCTAACTTTCTATGAACCACCTTCTTACCTCTATAGCTATCTCTTTTTCTTTATTTCTTTTCATTTCCTAATTTCCCTTAATTGTTTTTTTTCTTAAATTATTTTTTGTATAAAATATCCACACAGATGTATATTATCCACAAAATCATCATATCTGGGGATTTTTGCACAAACAATGCCTAAAACAATTCAGCAGCAGAGGTAGTCAGAAATAATACTTTCAAAGTTATCAGATGTAGAAAAAATGAATGAATTTGAAAACATGTCAAAATACTGCAAGATGTACATAACTTTTTAAAAAGGCCCTACCAGGAAGATACAGAGGGACTACTCTATAGATTGTTGCCTTTTATGACATTGAATATTTTAGTGTTTGTTTTACTGATTTAATTACAATTATCATGGTTAGTACTGCCCTTAAGCAAAGCTGTGAAAAAGGTGAAAATAATCACTGGCATTTTCTATCATGTATTCTGTGATTCTCACCTTCTACCACTTTCTGCTTATATCAGTTATTGCCTAGAACCTCACCTTTTGCACCGGAACCAGGCCTGGCCTCCCACACTGCTCTCTATGCTGTAAAATTTAATTCATATCAGTGTGTTTAATTCTTTCATTTACTTTTAGTAGTCTTAGTGATTAATATAAATCGATCAGGAATCTCCAAAACAAGTAAATACCATGGACCGGTATGTAATATTATAGAAAAGTAAGAAATGTATAAGACAACTTGGAATGGTGTGGACTGAGGCAAACTGGAGACTTCGGCCATGTCTGAAATGAAAAACCATCATTCAGCTCTAGCCTGATGGTACCATGTGCAAATGAAGGGCTGGTATTGTAAGATCTTCAGATTTTTAAAGAGATGCCAGAAACGTGGGTTTCATGAGAAAATTCTAATCCGTTTGGAACACTGCAGGTGTAAAACAAAGTCTAGCTGTAGTCAGAATTTGGACTGTGTGTTTACTTAGCTTGTCACTTCTGTGATAAATGATTGTCAAATAAAGAGATAATGCTTAATAGTTGCTTAATCTTTCTCTTTAGATGCACTCAGTTTAAGGAGAGAGACTAACACTTAAAAATAATTACAGCTTTGTGATGTGTGATGAAAATTGTAGAGGCAAAGGATTAAGGGAGCCCAAAAGTGAAAGAATGGGACATTTACCAGAGTGCATCCTAGAGAAGGCAAGTCCAGATTAACAGAAAGTGTTTGCAGGGGACAGGAAATAAAGGGCATTTCACTCACTCAGACAGTTGCATATAGGAAGAGACAGGGACAAGAAAGGAAATACAACTTATTTGAGGTCATTTCTCCAAAGTAGTGGAATTGGAAATTCTAGGCATGAGATTTGGTTTCTGAGGGAGATTATATTTGGGCAGGGTGGCCTCTTGTATTCTTCTTAATAATTTTAAAACACAAACCCTTCTCTATTTTTCTCTGTTTTCCTCTCTAGGTGATTTTGATGTGACCTTGCTACTTCTTTAAATCAAACTATAATCATCACATAGTTTTACCACAATTTTATGATCATAGAAGTTAAATATTTATATTTGGGAGATGGCAAGGTTACTATTAGCAGATATTTTATTTAAAGACATTTTGCTTATTCCAACATTTTTCTGTTTAGAAAAGCATATTAATCTTCCCTGCAAGTTCAAGTGAGATAATTGAACATGTGGTTATCTCAGTCACAGGGTGCACACATCTTGTGGGTATGTAGTCAGCCAAGTTGGAATCCCTTCAAAGTCTTCATTGAAAACTGTTTACATTGATGAATGGTTCATCCCCCTATAGAAATGACTGCACAGACTAAGGGTATCTCTAAATACAAAAACCCAGATGAAATCATGTCACATCATGTATCATACCAGGAATAATATATACAAGTAAAAAACATTGTGAAAATGATTAATGCAGGTGGAATCCACATATATTAATAAAGAAGGGGTGCAGAGATAAAAGCATAAAGGGATAAATAAATGTGAAGTAGGTGTTTTCAGCAAAATTTTCATTGATCATAAAATGATTTACATTAATATATATTTTTTTGTATACATAGAATCCTATTCTAATTCAAAGAAGCTGTTGCCAGAGTATATAAACATGTCATGAAGCAAAACAAGATTTACCTTTCACCTGTGGCCTCAGATAGTCAGTTGTTTTTTTTAAAAACAAATATTGTTTAGCAATTTGAAAGTTGTTTTCAGGCACTATTTATAACATATTCTATGAAGGATAACCTTGACTAGTGATATTGACCTAACTGTCATATACCTATTTGCAAGAAACATCATTTTTAGTCTGTCTGCTTATTTTTCAGTCTTTTCTACCACATTCTTCTTTTATGAATGTACTAGAGGCCTGGTGCACGAAATTTGTGCACTTGTGGGGGAGGGGCCCTCAGCCCTGCCTGCAACCTCTCACAGTCCAGGAGCCCTCAAAGGATGTCCAGCTGATGGCTTAGGCCCGCTCCCCAGGCCTAAGCCATCAGCTGGACATCCTTAGTGCTGCTGTGGAGGCAGGAGAGGCTCCCGCCACTGCGCTCGCCAGCTATGAGCCCGGCTTCTGGCTGAGTGACACTCCCCTATGGGAGTGCACTGACCACCAGGGGGCAGCTCTTACATTGAGCATTTGCCCCCTGGTGGTCAGTGCACATCATAGTGACCGGTCGGTCCACTGTTTGGTCAATTTGCAAATTAGCCTTTTATTATATAGAATTACTTTAACTAGTGGACTTTTATTTTGTTTGGATTTTTTTATGGTATTTCCAGCTTATGGATTGATTAGCTTTTCCAATATTTGGCCATATACAAGAATGCTGATCAATATTTGCTGAACAGAATTGAGTGGGCAGCACCAGATAAGAGAAACAAATGCACACCCATTGATGTTTCTCTTCTGTGGAAACTGTTTTAAGGTGTCAAGTGATTTGTATATGTGGATATGTGTCTCTGGACACATGATAGTATAATCAATATGTCCTATTAGAGTCAAATTCCTAACACTGAATGGTGTCAGCTAGCTTATGTTGGAAAGAAAGTGATAGCACCATCGAGCTGTTAAGATATGTGTGTATTGATCTAAATGATGATGGTCTGCACTGTATCAATAATTTCTAGATAGAACCTCTGTGAATCAGCTTCCTTTAAGCTTCATCTTTATTAAATACTTGTACGAGGGTCAATTGAGCAGACCTGTATGGCCTGACAGAAAGAAATTGCCTAGAGATTCTTTGTTTTATTTTTTATTTATCTGTTATTCCAAGATTACCTCACTTGTTGAATTTCATAGTTTTTATTTATGCATAAATGTCAGGATCAAGAGCAGCAGAACTAAATTCTAAGAGCCAAAAAAGGAAATAAGATACAAATAGCAGAATTTGAAATGAAATGTAGATCATAAAACTCAGAGTATTACTGTTAATTTTTCAGTAACTTGAAAACATTTTTCTCTTTGTGAAGACCCATAAAAATAGTTCCTAGACTAGGACAGGGGAAGAATATGGGATTTTTCTGGTATCCTCCATTTCAGTCAAGACAAATATTCTTCTTTAAATAATTAATAAAATTAATGATTACATTCAATTTTTTTCTGAGCACTTTAACATCACCAGAGTGAATTTTCATTTCATATCTCTAATTCAAATGAAATTTAAGTTGAGCAGTTAATATAGAACTGTCATTTTAATAAACATGAGAGAGGAAGAATGTAGCTTTACATTGATTTTTGCAAATATAAGGTACTCTTTCCTCTTTTAAATCCCAGGGAAGACATTTGAATAAATCCTTGGTATATTTAGGTAGAAGAAGTCCATTTCCCACCAACCCATCTCTGAGTCAAATACTACCAGTTAAATAATCTAATTTTGTGTATTTATATTCTTTTAGTTTTTGTATCCTAAAATTAATACTAGTTTAATGCGTATAGTTTTACTGCTGTGCATTTTTGTTTTGACTATACAATCGATGGATAAAGGAATAGGGGCATAAGAACTTTGAATATTGATTATTCCAGTTTTAAAGTATAAATTGCATTATAAATAGATCTCAAACTGCTATGTGAAATGGTTTGGAGCCACAGGTGATACTTCTCAAATTGTGAATAGTCTGATGCTACTGCTGGAATTGACACTTGGAAAAGTGATTTTGTATATGATAATCTAGAATGAAACTGAATGTCAAAGTCACTTTAAGTATGTAGCATGTTATTTTTTAACAGACTTGATTGTATAGCATATGATATGTGGAGTAAATGTTTACCTATCAGTTTATTTCTGCAATTAAACTTATTTTAAGTTATGAGATAATTTTGGTGTTCTCCTGGGGTACAATGGAATAACTATTTGTCTTGTTGAAACTCTAATGCTAAAGCTACATAACTTCAGGTGGGAATTAGGAACATAATAGGTGTGTGTAACATGTTTAGATACATTACCTTATATGAGTGGCACTTAGCTTTAATGGTTTGCATTCTACCAACATTTCCAAGTGAAACCTCTGTGGCCCAGCATCACCAAAAATTAACAAGTACCTTGAAGAATGTGAAGTGAGAAACAAATGCCTATAAGAAAGCCCTGTTCTGAGGTCTTTTATTTTATTTACTCATTATCCCAGTCACTATTCTATAGCAGCATGCTAGTTATATGTAAGGTGTCAGGTAAGAAGCTCACATCTTTAACCTGAAAGATGACTTTTAATAATGCATCTAACACAATCAGCCTCTTTTTAATGAATTAAGGTCTTTCAAGATATACAGAACCTTGAAGGAGAAAAAACAACTAGCATATGGAAAAATTGTTCTCCCACTCATTTCCAAAAATTGCTACTTTTTAAAGCAGTAATTCTTAAACTATAGCATGCACCAGCCATACCAGAATGGCTTCATAAAACACAAATTGCTCAGTCTTAACTCCAAGGTTCCTGAGCCAGTAGATCTGAAGTGGAGCCCCAAAATTTACATTCTCATGAGTTTCTAGCTGTTGCTTCTCTTGCTGATCAAGGGACCATACTTTGAAAACCACTGCAACAGAATAATATTATCTTAAGGCAGGTTAATTTTATGCTAGAGTCATAGGATCATGTTCACTTTCTGCCATTTTAAAAAGGGGATATATGACAGCAGTGGCAATTACAAAGAATATATCACCATCTAGCCGATTGCTTTGCACATGTGTGTACATATACATGTTACTCAATAGAAAGAACACTTCATAAAAGGCAAAAAACCCTGTTTAATCACTTGCAAATTTTTTCCTGGAAAAATTAGTCAAGCACTTTGTGTCTTTAAAGCATAGATCTTGGAGAGGCAATATCTTGATTTTTTTCCCCATGTCTATAATCTATTTTCTATCAATAGCATTTACTCACTTGATAATTCATAAATAGCATTTCCCACTTGATAAAATCCATAAATGATGAACATTGTGGCCAAATAATTGAGACCATGCTATTAGAATTTTTATTCCTTAAGTTCTACAACCCGCTTCTATTTATTGTTTCTGGGATTATCCCTTCTACCCTTCAAAAGGATACCTTCCACTTATAATATTCTAGACCAGGAAAAACAAATACATATCATATTATCATATTCCATCACTTTATAAATGTGATTCCTCCAACTCCACCACCTCCGTTTTTACCACCCAATTTTTAATATCTTTAAATTTCATCTTTTTAAAATAAGCACATAATATTTTCTAGTTATCCCTATTCTGAATCAGTTTCTATACTGTCATTTTTTTCTTAATGTATGGCACACAGAACTACATTTACTATTCTAATTTAGATACATTATGTTATATTCAAGGATAAAAATATATTTTCTGGTTAATTGTCCTTTTAACTGCCTTATCAGTTATTCTCATAGCTCTGTTTGCCTTATGTTGTTCAGGCAGCATTTTTTGGAATAATTCTATAAAACAAAATCATTTTCTTTACAGTATGTGTACCTGTGTATGTCTATGTAATTCCTACTTGCTCAATGTATTATATTATACTAGTTCATACAGATATTTAGTTTCCATTCTTCTGCCAACTCTTACATAAGACTGTTTTAGAATATACTCTTCTAGTACACATGTCATTTTTCTTTAAATATTTAGTGCTATTTGAAAATCTTGAAGTTTTCCTAAGTGATCTCTTTTCAAGTCATTGTAAATATGTCCAGATAGGTCCTTGTAGATCACCAGGTAGGTGATACCTTGTGTGTTAGGGTTCTCCAGGGAAACAGAACAGAATGAGAGAGAGAGAGAGAGAGAGAGAGAGAGAGAGAGAGAGAGAGAGAGAGAGAGAGAGAGAAGGGAAGGGAAGGGAAGGGAAGGGAAGGGAAGGGAAGGGAAGGGAAGGGAAGGGAAGGGAAGGGAAGGGAAGGGAAGGGAAGGGAAGGAAGGGAAGGGAAGGGAAGGGAAGGGAAGAGAAGCGAAGGGAAAGGAAGAAAGGGAAGGGAAGGGAAGGGAGGAAGGAAGGAAGGAAGGAAGGAAGGAAGGAAGGAAGGAAGGAAGGAAGGAAGGAAGGAAGGAAGGATATAAGTAATTGGGTCATGATTGTGAAGACTGGTAAGTCTAAAATCTACAGGACTGATGTCTTATTTTGAGTCTGAAGGCTGGGTTGCTGTATAACCAGGAAGAGCCAGTGTTCTAGTTAGAAGAAAGGTGAATTCTTTTAATCATGATAAAGTCAGACTTTTGTTCTATTCAAGCCTTCAACTGACTGGATGATACCACTCCCATTATGGAGGGCAGTCTATTTTCCTAAGTCTACTGATTTAAATGTTAATCTAATTTAGAAAACTTTCAGAAAACATCCAGAATAATGTTTGACCAACTATTTGGACAGCCTGTGGCCCAGCCAAATTGATAGATAAATTAGCCATTATGCCTTGGTATCTTTTCCTCAGCATTAGAAAGAGCCTGTCTCTCCCAGCCTTTGTTTTGTTTTTATTGTTGTTTTTGTGTGCAAATTACTCTGTCTTCTAAAACCTTGATCTCCCCATTCCATGTTGAACAACAGTTTTAATAACCTTAACTATATAATTTTGTAATATTTAAATTCTGAGTAAAGTATATCATCTTCTTTCTTATAAATTCTTTCAAATAATCTTTATAATTAAAAGGAAGAGTTGTTTTTATTTTTAAAGAATACTGTGTTGACTATCCACTAAATTGCCATGCATATTTTTTAAATGTATTTTTATTGATTTCAGAGAGAAAGGGAGAGAGAGAGAGAGAAACATCGATGATGAGAGAGAATCATTGATCGGTTGCTTCCTGCATGCCCCACACTGGGGATCGAGCCTGCAACCTGGGCATGTGCCCTTGACTAGAATTGAACCCAGAACACCTCAGTCCAGTCCACGAGCCAATGCTCTATCCACTGAACCAAACCAGCTAGGACTGCCATGCATATTTAAGTATAGAATCATCTTAACTTCTGTTGTAGTTCCAGATGGCCAGGAATGAAGGTGAAATTAGCACATTTTGTCCCCATTTTGTACTTTTCAGGGACTTTTCTGATTCAAAGTAGCTATTAGCTTATACCAATCCAGTTCCAGGGAATGGATCTGGGGGAGGTAGTATGATAAGTGATTTGAATAATGAGTTACTTTAGTGATGATAACTGCTCATATTTAAATTTAATCTAGAGCAGTGGTTCCTAAACAAGCTGACCATCAAATCATGTAGGAACTTGCTAAAGCCAGTCAGTGAGAGATAAATACCACATGATCTCACTCATTTATGGAATATAAAGAACATTATAAACTGTTGAACAAAAACAGACATAGGCAAAAAAGCATCAGACTGTCAAACTACATCAGGAAGGTAGGGGGGGTTAGGGGGAGGGTAAGAGATCAACCGAAGGACTTGTATGCATGCATAAAAGCACAACCAACAGACGCAAGACACTGGGGCGGGGGGGGGGGGGGGGGGGCGGGGAAGGGGAAGCCCAGGGGAAGTCAATGAGGGGGAAAAAAAGGAGACATATGTACTACTATTTGTAATACATTAAACAATAAAATAAAATTTTTAAAATATTTTTTAAAAACAGTCACAGATTCTAACAGTGGATGTCTATATCAGAATCTCCCAGACTGAGGCCCTCACATCCATTCTTTAAAAATGTTACTGACCTATTATGATGATAAACTATTGATGTGTAGAATATAAAATTACAAAATTTTAAAAATTCTTGGTATATTTTTAGGGATTATTTGGGACTAGATTTTCAGCTAATTTTTTTTTCATAATAAGAATTGAAATAAAGAATCCATTGATTTCTTTTGTCAAATCCTTAATTTCAAAGGTCAACTTTTCTACCACCATTATTATATGCTAGAGGCCAAGAGTAGACCTTCCTTCCCCCGGCTGCCAGCACCAGTTTCCCTCCAGCACCCGGGACCTGGGCTTCCCTCCTCCAGCCTCTGGCAGCCACCTGGGACCCGGGTTGTTTCCCTCCTCTGGCCACCCTCAGGCACCCGGGACCCGTGCTGGCTTCCCTTGGGCTGCTCGCAGGCTTCCCTCCAGACCTGTTTTGGTCAGGAAGGACACTCAGAATGATGTCCGGAAGACGTCCACTCTAATTAACATATTACCCTCTTATTATTATAGATAGTTCTAGTGATTCTTGAGCTGGCATCTTACTGTTGATTTATTTTGTTTTAAAACTTTCATTATTTTCTTTGGAATACCAACTGCAGTATTCCTTCAAGTCATTTTTAGATGATCTTATGTTTTTTGTACCTGATTTGCCTTACTTTGTGGATTTTCTTGTTTTGCTCTCTTGGCCAATTGTACCATTAAAAATGCCATCCTTTCCCCCTCACCCACAATGACCTCTTTTGCTTTGCCAGTTAGCCATGCAAGGATTTTGTTTGAGCACCTGGGTTTCTTGATCCTTGGCACACATTTTGCCTAGGCTTCTAATAAGGTGTTTTAAACAGTCTCCAGGTTTCTGGTAGATTATTTGCTTTTTTTTTTTTTTCCTGTCTCCTTGCAGTTTTTTCTAATGTCCACATTTTGATGTAGGTCCCTTTTATAAAATTGAATTAGCATGTGTTCAATGTTTCTTGGCTTTCCCAACTCTCAGCAGAATGTGAAACCTAATCATATACTGATCACTAATATATAGTGGTTTGTATAATTTCTGAATCACTTCCTGTCTTTTATGTAGAACTCCCTCAGTGTATTTCCTCTCCATGTGGATTCTAAAATTACTTGATCTAAGAAACAGTTATTTATTCCTCCCAAAATGTTTCCTTCATATCTCTCCTCAATGAGAAAATTCAAGAATCCAGATGTGAATAATTAAGATTCTATGTGATTACCATCTATCCTAATTTTGAGTATACACACTTAGGGTTAATATTATTAGCATTATATATATGTGTGTATATATATATATATATATATATATATATATATATGAACATCAGATGAAAAGGAGAAGTAATCTTAAGTCTCAATTGAAGGCATGTGATCCTCATTGGTGTCTCTCTTGATGGACTGAGTAGTTGATCACTTAGTTGATCACTTTTCTTCTTCCCATAGTCCTCTGTCTTCCCCCTCTGGACTTGCAATGGTGCTAAGAATTTTAATAAATATCTTTTTGTTTATTAATGTTTTTGTAAAATGTGTATTTATGTATATTTTGTTGTTTATTATACTGGTCATATTTTAAAGAGTGTTTTGATAGTTCACTCCTTATTTTTTAATCAGTGCCTGTTTTGGATAATGCTATGCATATATCTAACTTGATGTTTCTAACTACTATATAGTACTCCATGGTAGATATCCATCACTTTTTCTAGTCTCCTCTCCTAGTGATTGGTGATTCACATTGGTTTCAAATCACCAGCATCGTTTAGCCCCTTTTTATGGCATTATCCACCACTGATTCATTGCTTGCAGTTGATTTAGAAAAAGAATCATTCTCTTTCAAGTGGTTTCACAGTGAAATCTTCATTTACAACATGTTTCTCCATGTTGGAAATAGTAACATTTTAGAGTGGATAAATCTTGTAGGATGTTTATTCCCTGTAGCACATTTAGCATCATCCCTGGTTCTACCCACAAGATAGCACCCCCAGCTGTGACAATAAAAAAAGTCTCCAGATGTTGCCAAAAGTCTCCTGGGGGGAATAAAATTGGGAAATGTTTTCCCAATAGGGGGTGGAACAAATCACCCCCTATTGGGAAAATATTTACTAGTATGTGCTACTTTTTGTTAGATTTTATATATTCTTAGTTGTCGATTATAGCATATGACTCAGTGGCACTATATCCTGGTTTTTATCCTGCTTCTTCAGTGTTACTGCTCCAAGATGTCAATTACAAATGGTTACTCATTTCTTGATAAGCATTCCACTCCTCTATCTGCTTGATTTATATATACTTTATATATCCACCAGGGAAGAAAATCTTGGCTTCTCTAGCAACACACTTTTCAGTGACTAGTCCATTACATGTTTTTTATGTGTAATAATGTTATTTTTAAATTTAGGTTAAACAGAAATTTTAGTAGCTATCTTTAATTAGTTTATTTCAACTTTGTAAATAATACACACAAAAAAACAAGCCTATGATTTTATAGCCATACCTTAATTTTAATTATAACCTGAGGAATCCAATTATTTCACATATTTGGCTTTAAACTGCTTCTGCCTATATTAAAAATAAAGCCTAGTCAAAGGGTCCTTAACTAAGTGGCAGATTCATTACCAGAACTATCCAACTATCAATAGATACCCCTTTTCAATTACTATCAAATATGGACAAGAAAGGTATGCATCATGGTCTGAATTAATGTTTTCTGTCAATGACTCCACCTCCCATCCAAATGGCCTCAAATTGTGCAAGTAAAATATTTGTAAAAGTTTAATTGAGTGAAAAGGTCACTAGATTTAGAGTAAAAATATTTGAGTTTAATAACTGGTTTGTCCATTATTCATTCCATGCCTTCTGGCTAAACTTCTCTAAATAGAGTTTCCTTGACTTAGAAATAGCAGAATATTTTAAAAGAATAAGTGAAATTAAAGTTAATGCACCTCTAAGACATTACCAAAAAGAAGAGGGTACATTTTATTATTTGACAGAATTTTAATAGAATTTTTATCTCTTCTTGTGGAAGATGTTACTTTTAGTGGCAGGCTATGATCTGGAGAATTTTATTTGGACCTCATGAAGCTACTGAGAATATTTGGTATTGTTAGTTTTAGACTCATCTTTGATCCCAGGTTTATGGCTTTTTGTCTGGCCCCACTCCTCTACTCCTGCTACAGGATTATATCTCCCCACTTTCAATGTGCCACTTGATTTTTCCTCCCTATTTTATCCATCTACCCTTGGCCAACACAACCCTTCTCTGGTTAACAGATCTTTCCCCTTAAGTATTCTATCAACAGACCTAGTCAAAACACTAATTAAAAGAATCATGATCTTGTATTAGAATAAATATTGCCTGTAAAGATCCAGCTTATAGATGAGTAATATTTATTAAAATAGTAGAAGCAAGTCCAGATAGTATTGGAGTCTCAGATCATTCAATGTCTCTAATTAATATCCTCCACTGTATTCCCATTTCACTCATAATAAAACTCAGTGTCGTTGCAATATCATTCAGTACCCTATATGATTGGACAGGTCTGTGCCATCCGACCTAATTGCCTGCCACTCAACCCCAGCACATTTCTCTTTAGGCACACCAATGTTGTTACTGGTCTTGAGTAAGCCACAGTAGACCTTGCCAAATTGCTTTTTTTTTCCTGCTTGGGTTGCACTTTATCCATAGTGAATACTTAATAAAAATGTGTTAAGAATATAGTTTCCTCCAGTTCCATTCTTCTCTTTTATCTCTATAGCTATTTTGGGGGTCCAATTCTCTATTATGTGACTTAAAATACCATGTATGCTATGTCTATTCCCAGTTGATAGTTATCAATTAAATCTTTGTCCATTAATAAATTCATAACTATGCATCAAATGATTATTTGCATAAACCTAAGAGAAAATTAGTTTATAATAACATATTGTATAGTATTTTGAATACAGTTTAAGAACTCAAAATATTATTTTATTTTGTACTTAGTTTATTTTCCACTTATACAAATCACATAAAGAATCTACTAAATTAATATGTTAAGAATCTGAGTACAGTTAATTTTGCAACTCTGTGTTTATTAGTTTCTAAAATGTACATTTATCTCTATGGAGAATGGATAAATAATAAATTCAATAACAAATGGAGACATTTACAACATTCAAAGTTGAAATCTGTGATACAATATGGCTTTTAAAAAAATAATTACAGGGACCTGGTGGACTCCTGAGAAGCAGGTTAAGTTAGTTTTTATTTATCTTCTCTATATTCATGCTTAACTTTGCTAACACTTTCTAACACATGAGGAAATTGTGAGCTTAATCTTTTCCATAATCAGAAAGTATAATACAGATAATGCATTGCAGACTCCCAAGGTACTGTGTAATGTTTCCAGCCAGCTACAATCTCTCTCTGACAACCAGATATGCAGACCTACATTTCCTATGGGATGAGGAAGACCAAGTACACTTATATATTCCAACTGACTGTATCCAACTTGGAGTTTTTCATCAACAAGAAAGACACTTTATCATCATTTTTCCCGTGCTTCCATTTTTGCATAAAGTGCTCTGGAGCAAAGAGGCTGAGAGGAGATTGCTAACCATAGGTTCAAACATAGTAGTTATATAAACTACCTAAATGAAGAACACCGCCACTGACATGTTGATAGGCCATAGGCCTTGAGTAGTAAATACATCTAAATCTCAGTTCTGCCACCTATAAGTGACTTTGGGCAAGTTATTTTATTGCTCAGAGTTGGGTTCATCATCAGTAGATAATATTTAACTCAGGTAATATTTAATTGGGAGGATTATAATTAGGAAACAGAGTTAACGTGCCTACCAGAATCATTGACACTTATGGAACTCTCAGATAATTTAAGCCTTGAAAGACCACATCCCCCACTATCCAACTGATGATCGATTAAAAGTCTAAGGACAGCACCATTATTAAAGGATTTCTATGTGTGTTATAGTTAAGAGCCATGTCCTGATCGACTTTTTGTGACTAGGATCTTATTCTGTGCCTCTCTCAAAACTTGTGCTCATTAAATGCTGATTGCTGTTGAATGACATTCAGTTGTCCAAAGTGAATACAAAGGAAAAGGAGTAGGTGCAGGTTATATCCATTTATTTACCTTTCTATCAGAGAGTCTATTGATTCTCTCCATCTTACTGAGTTGAGTGTTCGCCCACCAACACTTACATTCCCAGCAGCTACAAGTATAGCAATCTGAACCTTTTCGCCTTGTCTTTTACTGGCCAAACTCTGGGGTATTTATTGAACCACTGGATTATGTCCTAGGTGATGACCACAGCAGCCCTTTCTTCCAGACCTCCTGCTCTACAAAGTCATGCCCAGCTCTTTAAATTGAAACCTTAGGGAAATTGGTTTCATAATAAATTATTTATAACAGAATTCCACTGTTTAATTCTATGAAATAAGTTCATTAAGGAAGTAGGGTTCAGTTTACAGAACTGTTGTGTGAGGCATAAGATGAGATGCTCAGAACATATTGAACCAATTTAAATGGATACGCCTATCTTCGACCCGAGTGTTTATCTCCTCCCCTAACCTATCTTTTTTCTCACAGGGTAAGGAAGAGAGCCAGGAAAGGAGATCTGCCCTAACCATATCCTATCAGATATCAGTAAGACAGAGCTTTCAGAACACCTTTGGGGGACACATTGCACTGCACAATTAAATCGCCTGTCCTCTCAGTGTTGTTACCAGGGCAGCTGTGGTTCTGCCTTCTGTCAGTGACTTCACCCTGATTGGGGTGAGAAGGAAGGAGGCTAGACCCTTAGCAATAAGAAGGGCAGATGCAGAGTAAGATAAAATTACATTTTAATGGAGTGAGTGAAGTCTGACAGCAGGGTTGCTGGTTTTTTTTTTTTGGTGTGGGGGGGTCGTAGAGAGGAGAAAGTATAAGGGGGAAGGAAATGATTTACCGTGTCTGTCATTCTGGGGTTGAAATTGGTTTCAGAGATTCACTTGTTATTGCTCTGTACTCTGAAGCCTTTATTTAGCTTCCCATTTGGGGATTTTAGTCCCTTTTTCATTTAAAACTGACAAGGAGGGAATATTAGTTCATGAAAGAATAATATCCTTCATATCATCTCTCAAGGACATTTTTTTCCCTTTTCCAGAAACCCAGAGGTTTTGCATCTATTTGCTTCTTTATCTACAAGTAGAGAGATCTAGGAGAGCCTTGCTTATAGTATTATGAAAGATTTGTTCCTCTTTGTTTCCAGTGTCAATGATCACAATATTCTCTTCTAAACAAGCTGCCATGGTTGTGTATGTCTCTCCTCTAGGTGGAGTTTCAGAGTGAGTCTGCTTTATCCTTTGTCTCTGAAAATGCCCATTGACTTGAATGCCAGTCGGATTAAAAGGGGGAAAAACTCATTTTATGATTTGTACAGCTGTTTCTGAGCCCAGATTGTTGTAAAAGGTGCCCGGGTGGCATTTTCATACCACAAGATTGACAGACTAGGGAAACCTAAACATTTTCTTTTCTTAAGAACTAGTGGAAAACAGACCTATTTTCAGGATTAGCTTGTCCTTGGTAAAAAGCTTGAAACCACTAAGTTGCATCATGGTCATAAAGCAAAGGAGCTGTTCCAAAGACTCAATTTCTAGCCAGTGTTTAAGCAGCTGCAGCAGAAAAACATAATTTCTTCTGCCCTTCCTAGTCCCTCCCAGGAAACTGATTTAGCTGAGAAATTTCACAATGCTCACTTCCTTTTCTGTCTAAACAGAGGGTTGGTGTCTTTAAAACCCTTTCTCCGAATGCCATACGGTACGTGCAGGATGATTTAGGTGTATGCCTTGGTGATAGGCTTTTGATTGAGGGAATGTGAAAATTTTTCAGAGTAGGAGGATATGAACTGTAAATGCCTGTGCACATTTTTTCTCAAGGAGCTGACATCACTGAGATTCAGCAGTTGGGGTATCATTTAACCTGGCTCTTTCTTTTTCATGATTTTTCTTGCATTCCTCAGTGAGTTCCATTACCATTTGGAGGCCAGGTCTGCAGGCAATGGAGAAGCATCTGCTCCCCAGGGAGGGACGGAGACTCCTATTATAGAATTTCAGGGTGTGGGCAAGAGTGCGGAGACAAAGGTCCCATGCATTGTGGGAAACCAGAAAGCTTTTCTTTGGATATTTCTGAAACTCCAAATCTAAGGGGGAAAACACATCATAAAACTACATGTTATAATCCAAAGCTAATCTCTCTTTCCAACAGAATAAAAGGCTATTGTTCTAATTGATAACATACTTGCATTTTTTTCCCCACAAACAAATTTTCTTACTCTCAAACATACTGGTTGTACATTATTCTATTCTCAACCTGAGAATCCCACATTTTTTCCCCATATCTTCTCAAGTGAAAAATTTGTTGGTAAAAATTAGGTAAAATAACCAAACCTTAATTTCTTAAAATGTTTTAAATAAAGGTTGGTATCTTTTTTCTGCTTTCCCTATTGATGAACTATTTAGTGACTAAGAAAAATCATCTTAGTTTCTTTATGATTTAACTTTCCTGTCTATGCAATAGAAATTATAAACAACTAAACATAAATAATAATTTTGTTTTTTTCTCTTTTTCTTACAACTAGATTAAGAAATTAGTTCTGATGGGTCAGAGATGAAAAACAGTGGGAGAAACTTTAAGTTGAAGTTATTGGACATTTAAAGAAATGTTGACCTGAAAGATTAGAAATTGAAGTGGGGATATAGAACATTAAAAGAAAGAATTTACTGCTGATAATAGGGAAAAGGGAGGGAAGTGGCTGTAAAATAGTGAGAAATGTTTTCCATAAACTACATAAAACCCCCATCTCATCTCATTACCTTATAGACATTTGTAATCTGGCATTTACGAGGGAATGAGGTGCCAGCTAATGTCAAGTTCATGTTGTCTCAGGTGGTATCGTTCTCATACTTCTCTTAAAAATGTAGACATTTAAAAAAGCCTAAAAGGGAAGTAGTTTCTACTTATAAATCATCACTTTATTTTTTAAAGAAGACTTTGGTACATCAGGGATCTACCTTTCCACTCTTCAGAAAAATGATCAATTGGCATAGTGGTCCTGCTAATCATTTTGTTCTAATTTCTTTCAGCATCCTCATCATTGAGTCCTTTTGAAGTAGCTACATTCATCTCTTGTTACTGTCAAGGAAAGGGATCAATAAGCATATATATAAATATAATTTCTTAGCCTTGAAACAGAAGCCTGACAACATGAAGAAAGATGAAAAATAAACACTAGAGCCACTTATTTGTTAAGTGCAGCAAAGGACAGCTCTCCCAACTCTATGTCCTTGACGGTCAAAATTTGGTTCAAACCTAGGAAGTATAAAAGAGGATTTTACCGGCTGGTCTTCTCTCAGTTACACAGTCATTAAAAAATGTCCCCCACAAGTATGCTACTTTTATCCACCAACCAATTTTTTAGACTCAAGCTTTGTGTGAAAAGCTGGGGAAGCCAATGAGACATCACTGCTGCCCTTGAGGAGTTTGTTGTGCCGCATTGAGGAAGTGACTCAATTCTCCACACCCAAACATTTGGGCATACACTGGTCCTTTGGGGTGTCTGTCCTGTAACATGACTTTAGATCTTTGGTTTTTGAGAATGGGTGTCATATTTAGCTTGAGAGGATTTTTTAATTTGTGCTAGGGGTAAGTGATTATGCTGTGAGTGGGAGGTTCTTACAATTAAATGCATATACAGAAGATTATGTGGCTTTCTAAGGCTTTTTAAAAATATATATGTTTATTGATTTTGGGCAAAAAGATAGAAACAGTAATGATGAGAGAGAATCATTGATTGGCTGCCTCCTGTATTCTCCCTACTGGGGATCAAGCCCAAAACCTGGGCATGTGCCCTGACTAGGAATCGAACCCTGATCTCCTGGTTCATAGGTCAATGGTCAACCACTGAGCCATGCCAGTCAGGCTCTAAGCCATTAAAAATTAAAACAAAACAAAAAAACATGTTTTCAGCCCCAGTTTGGCCCTATGGAATTAGGATGCAGCGATTCTGACACAGAAGTGAAATGTATCCTGAGTGAGATTTTCAACAGTTAGCTTGGAATCAAGTAAAGACCACCGGAGTCCCACTGAAGCTATACTTGTATTTTAATCTTTTATGGAATCCTATATAATAAAAGCCTAATATACTAAGTGTCTAGTCGTCCGGTTGGCCGTTCAACCAATCAAAGTGTAATATCCTAATGATGTGCTAAGGCTGCTCAACCGCTCGCTATGATGTGCACTGATGACCAGGGGGCAGATGCTCCAACTGATAGGTTAGCTTGATGCTGGGGTCTGGCCAATTGGGACTGAGCAAAACAGGCCAGACATGCCCTTGAGCCCTCCTGCATCCCTCCCCGGCTGGCCAACTTCCCACATCCCTCCCTGGTACTGATAGTGCACCAGTGGGTTCCCTCGGCCTGGCCTGCACCCTTTCACAATCCAGGACCCCTCAGGGGATGTTGGAGAGCCGGTTTTGGCCCGATCCTACAGGCTGAGGGACCCCACTGGTGCACGAATTCATGCACCAGGCCTCTAGTTGGGCATAAAATATTTTAAAAGCCTAGAGTGAAGAATTATTGTCCAAGTATGGGGTATATTTTCACAGCAATCTTTTTCTTCCTGGTCACAAATTCCCAACATGAATAATATAGTAAAGAGATTTCCTTCGCCAATATATTGGTGTAGATAATTCTGGGAGATACATAAAGACAGGCTGGAATTTTTGCTGCATAAACAGATATAATGTGATTACACAATTTTATAGGCAGCCTGCTCATATGTTAGGTAAATGTGTGCAGTGTGTGTTTAGTCAGAAGGTCCCAAGAACATATCCACAGACAACTGGAAAAGCTTAGTTCATAACAGATTTTTTTTTTACATTAAAACCCCCAAAAGGATACATGTGAGCCAAATACAAAGGTGTACCTCCCTCTGGAATTATTCAGTTTGTACATCCATGTAGCCTCAGAAAACTCATCTCTGCACCATGAAAGCCTTGGTATTTTTTAAAGCTATTACAGGTAGAATGGTGGAGCCACCTCTGACTGTGCTGCTTTCCAAGCTCCGCCTCTCCCACCCCACAGAGGTGAGCAACAGGTGCAGCCAGCCTCTGTGCTGCCTGGCCTCTCTGTAGTGAGCTCTGGGTCTTCACCAAAGACATTCCAGCTAACTGTTGCATATGAATCTGAGGTTTTGACCATTTCCTTTTCCATTTTTTCCTTATTTTTTTTTAGATTTTTTTCATTCTGAGGGTGGCCTCTCACCTCAGCCTGTATGAATCATAAACCTCTCAAATTATAAGTGGAAAAGACCCAGTGATTCTGTTTTCTGTTCACTAATAGGAAACCTTTTGGGGGGTTGTATTCTGCATCCCTTGTTAAGTTCTGTTTTAAAGGAATACAGACTCCCAGACTCCTGGCATGTAGTATGCTTACAGGAACTTCTACATGAGGTGCCATACGGAGGGACACTTCCCAGTGAAGTGAAGTGAAGTGAAGTGAAGTGAGCACTGAATTCAGAGCTGACTTCCACTCACATATCCTAGTGACCTTGTAAAAGTCTCTGGAAGTTTTTGGGGTTTGTTGTTGTTGTTTTCATCGTTAAAATAACCAAGTAAAATCAGATAGGCTTTAAAATTCTCATTTTATAAAATTCTATACATCCTTTTAAGAAATCTGCCTTCTCCATTTTGCCTTAGCTCCCTCATGTTTTATATAGCTATTATATTTTTCCCTATATCTTTATTTGAGTGAGGATGTCTTTCTTTCTAAAGGATAGGTGGTTTTTCTTTAAAGCTCTGCAGACCATTTGCAAAAGTATTCTGAAGTGAACATAAGCACTGACCGGCATTTATGAATTCCTGGCAGCACACCAAAGTTGGTTAAAGAAATAAAATGCATTATCTCATAGACTTAGCTAATCTCAAAGTTATGGGCCATCTCTGGATGTGAGGGCTTAATATGGATGCAAGCTGCAGAGTGACAAATTAAAGCTGATAAGATGGCTGTTCTGCCTCGTCCTGCAAATATTCACAAGTTTTGAGCTGAGTCTCTCACAGGAAGCAAGAGTCAATAGGAAGATATGCTGTATATTGTACTTGCTCGCGAACATGAAACATAGGAGATACTGGGCAAAGTTATAATAACCTATTATCCAAATTAAAAGTATGAAATCTGGACAAAGAAATGCTGATTTTAATCTATTATATGGTGTAGTGTGACAATTTTTTTTTACTTATTAACCAGTGGTTGCTATAGGAATATTTTACATGTAAAATCAATCAAACAAAAATAGTTATGTCCAAAAGTAGTTATTTTAGAAAGTCACATTTTATACCCTTTGAGTTTTTTAAAAATAATGCACTTTGCTTTATAAGGATTATCTGCTCATTAATCCCAAATGAAAAAGAAAATTCTAAAATGTTTTCAGAATTAAAGAGATGATCAGTATCTTTATTGAATTTTCTCACATTTTCATTATATTTACCATAACTGGAGTGACTTCATGACAAATTCTCTAGGTAGTGACTCAGGTTTGTAGTAAAATAAAATACCTATAGTAGAAAAGGGGGAAATAAGAACACATTTTGGTCTGGTTTCTCTTTCAGTTCAAATTATATCTATGAATATATACACAGCTCTGTGAATAATTATATATAGCCTCTCCTTTCTACCTATACCATAAGCCTAAGTTATTTTTTTTTTACTTGTTTATTTTTTTAATTTTTTTTTTAACTTTCTTTTGCCCTGGAACTTATTTATTTATTTATTTATTGTTTTGTTTTGTTTTGTTTGAAGTATTACAAATAGTAGTACATATGTCTCCTTTTTTTCCCCCATTGATCTCCCCCCCGACCTCCCCTACCCCCCAGTACATGCCTTCACCTGCCCGCCCTCCCCCCCCCTCCCCGCCCCAGTGTCTTATATCCATTGGTTGTGCTTATATGCATGCCTACAAGTCCTTCGGTTGGTCTCTTACAGCCCCCCTCGCCCAACCTCCCCTGTCTTCCCAATGTAGTTTGACAGTCTGTTCAATGCTTCTTTGCCTCTGTATCTCTCCCACCATTTCTTTCCTTTAAAAAGTTTTGCCTTTGCAGACTAGAAATAAACATATAATAACAAAACAAGACAAAACAAAAAAATGTTTGAGTCCCAATTTCAATGTCCAACAGTTCTGAGTCCCCATTTCAATGTCTAACAGTTCCTTATGTGTACATGTCAGCAAGGATTGAATGTTTAATAATTGTGGGGTTTTTTCAAAATAATATGCCAAGTATGTAACTCTAGTTTATTGTAGAGAATATGAGAGAGCTAATTACTAAAGAACTTAAATTACTCAATATTGGAGTTTAATATTGGATAGGCAATTACTCTCATAGTAGCAAAAAGGCTAGAAGAATAAGTGATAGTTCTGTCACGCATTGGATGAAAGTTGTGGAAAAACCTCATCAGTATCTTTCTGTTTCTCTGGCAAGACAGGTTGGGCTGTAGGTGCTGTAGCAGAGAAAGCTGTCTTCATACAGCAGCCAAAGAAAAGAAAAGAGTGTCAGTGCATTTTTCTTTGTTACTTTTAACTCATGTATGAAGTTAGTAGTTATTTTAGAAGGTCACATTTTATACCCTTTGGACTACCATTTCGTGAATTTAGGCTAGGGCCAGCAGCATGGAGGTA
The DNA here is from genome assembly GCA_026230045.1 of Corynorhinus townsendii. Lineage (NCBI taxonomy): Eukaryota > Metazoa > Chordata > Mammalia > Chiroptera > Vespertilionidae > Corynorhinus > Corynorhinus townsendii. The sequence continues at coordinate 30,689,158 of JAPDVU010000012.1, forward strand.
AAATGACTCTTGAGTAAGTGTCTCTTCCACAAAAATGAGCACCATTCTTGTGCAGCTCAGTTCTCAGAGTGCCAATTTCTTCCCCCACAAAATAGTGTGAAAAACCTCACTTCCTATGGTAGATTACAGGAGAGAGCATGTGTGAAGCCTCTTAATCGTGCTGGCACATAGTGCTGTTAAGGACACAGATGATGAACATCTGCCAGATGCCATCCATTGGGCCTAGTGCTTTACATTATCACACTCAATTCTTTTCACATACGCTGAAGTAGGTATTACTTTCATTTTCTCTCACTTCACCGAAAGGTTAAGTCACAGAACTTCTAAACAACAAAACTGACTCAAAACCCAGATTTGCTCAATTCCAAATCTGCACTGTAAACCATTATAAAGCACCCACTCCCTACATGCCCCTTGTAGTTTTCCCAAAAAAGTTATTATTTACTATTCTCATTTTATCTAAAAAATAATACTAGATTTAGTGAGGGCAGAGATTCTGAAAAATACAGGGGGGAAATTATACATATTTCCAACCAACATACTTGTCAGACATCATTAATTTACCAATTAAGCTTCCAAATGGAATGATTATGGGTTTTCCAACCTTAATGAAAGTGGACAAAGTGAAAACAGATCTCTTTCATGTTTGTGTTAATGTGTTTTCTCTCATGTGGTTGGAATTGGAAGAGATTCAGAGCCTGGCTTAAGCACAATGTAAACTGGTCATAAAAACCCACATGGATACAGTTATTTATTGCTGACAGAGTGTTGACCAAATTGTCATATACATTGCCTGCCAAACTCAGAGGCCTGGGGAAAACCACCCCATCTGGCCCATATTCCAAAGTTGTACCACTTTTCAGGATGATTGTAGTGGGGCTTTTACCAAATCTTGAAGGCTACCTCACTTGAAGGAACTATCCCAGAAAGTTCTAGCAAACTTCAAATAAGATCACTGAAAGGTATGGGGTATGTAATTAACCCTTATAAATAGAGCTACCTTCCAGACTTAAGGATGTGTGGATATAGTTTAAAATATTAATCATCACATCACTGCTGCATTGATTTGCACCTTAAACCATTGGCTCACTTAAGCCATTTCTGCCTTTGCCTGCTATTTTTTTCTGGTGATTATTCCTACTGTTGCTATCTGTAGACAGCCCATGATCTAGTAGCTCCTGCCTCAATGATTAGTAAGTATTGAAAAAATATATTAAAGGCGCATAAGCTTCCATTATTTCTTCTTGGCATAAGAAAGGTAGAATTTGAAAAGTTGCAAAAAAAATAACAGTTTATATAGTAATAAAGAAAAAAATTTTCTACAATAGTCAATTAAAAGGAGTCCAAAAATAGATAAAGGTATAAATTTTTTTAAAAAAAACTCAGCATGTACTATCCTTTAATAGCACCTGAATAAAAGTTAATGTCATACTTCCTTGCTATTATCTTGGAAATTGAGCTTAGTGTTCCTGTTCCTAGCCTAAAATGATGAGAGCAGAATGAAGTAATATAAGAATATAACTATGGACAGAGAACCTGAATAGACACTTCTCCAAAGGGGACATGAAGATGGCCAATAGATATGAAAGGATGCTCAGCATTGCTAATAATCAGAGAAATTGAAATTAAAACCACAATGAGATCTCACCTCATATCTGTCAGAATGATTGTCATTAATAAATCAATAAACAAGAAGTATTGTTGAAGATGTAGATTAAGGGGAACCCTTGTGCACTTTTAGATTAATTGCAAATTGGTGCAGCCATTATGAAAAACAGTATGGAGGATCCTCAAAAAATTAAAAATAGAACTGCCCTATGACCCAGCAATTTTAGCAATCTGGGTATTTATCTGAACAAATACAAAACACTAATTTGAAAAGATTATGTACCCTCATGTTCATTGCAGTATTATTTGCAATTGCCAAGATATGGAAGCAACTTCAGTACACATTAATAGATGATTGAATAAAGAAAATGTGTGTGTATAACATTTTCTTTATTCAATCATCTATTAATGTGTACTGATAGGGGTGGGAAAAAATAGGTTAATAATAGATAATACAATAATTAACAAGAAAATAATAATACAGGAATAAACTCAGTTTTGCATGCTCACAGCTATAAACCTACTTTGCCCATGCCTGTATATACAATGAAATATTGCTCAGTCTTAAAAAAGAATAAAATCTTAACATTTGTGACAGCATGGATGATCTAGAGGCTATTATGCTAAGTGAAATAAGTCAGTCAGAGAAATACAAATACCATATAATTTCCTTTATATGTGGAATCTAAAGAACAAAATAAACCAACAGAAACAGATTCATAGATACAGAGAACAAACTGATAGTTGCCATGGATGTTGGGGGGACTAGGTGAAAAAAGTGAAAGGATTAAAAAGTACAAATTGGTATTTACAAAATAGGCATGGGGATGTAAAGTACAGTGTAGGGCATAATAATATTGGGGTTAACTATGTATGATGCCAGGTGAGTACTAGATTTATCAGAGGGATCAGTTCATAAATTATATAAATGTCTAACCACTAATATAAATAATACTGAATGTGAACTTTAATTGAAAGATAATATTAAATTAAAAATAAAAAAGAATATAACTGATCCTGCCAAGGAACAGGATGCTAGGAACTCTACTAAAGATTGAAATGGTGTGTTTTCACTGAACTTTATAATTTTAGACACAATGCAGTTAAAGCAGATGTGGCTAGGGATGTGGGCTCTTCCTGCTGTGTGCTGTTCCTCTTCCCCTTGTTAATGACTTGAGAGTGGTAGTACCTCATCTGGGGAATATACTGATGAGTAATTTAAAACAGACAAAAATATTGGGATGAAGGAAAAGTAATGGCAAGGATTATTCCACATATGCGAACTTAACATTTATATACATATCCTATATTTTTTTTAAAAAAAATTCATTTTCCTTTTCCTTTGGGAATCTAAGTAGACTACATTTCACAAGCTCCCTTGCTTGCAATTTTGTACTCATGGAAATGAGTTTTAGCCATTAGAATAGAGGTGGAAGTGACACAGGGCACACAACTCTTTCCCATATAAACTTTCTATGTGAAATCATCTGTGACCTTTACCCATCTGCCTTGGAGAGATATCAGATGACCTAGAGGAGGGCAGGAACAACACTTTAGAACACTGTGTGAATTCCATTTTGTTAAAATAATGATATTTTGACTTTGCTTTAGTAGCATTCAACCTACCCTGACTAATATGATCAATTACAGATTTACCAAACTCCTTTGAAATGTAGAAGTGATAAACTAGCTTATGGCTCTTGCAAATGTGTGTTAGAAATGAAAATTACATGTCTTACTAAATTGCATTTAAGTGTATCCAATGACCTGAACTATAGATATCTAATTCTTATACAAGAAGCATGGGGACATCTAGGAATGGGATGTGGTGGAAATAGCAAGGCCTTTAGAGTGAGAAAAGCATAAGTCCCATTTCTACATCTGTCTCATTCCAGACATTTGATGTCTAACAGCATACTCTGAACCTTATCTCAGAAAGGTGAAATATCATCTCCCTCAAAATGAAACGAAATGGTCTATGCAATGTGCCTGAACTATAATAAGTACACTAAATCAATATACTTTTCTTTTATTTTTATCATTAAACAACTAGGGTAACTTCTAAAAGATTCTCCCATTCCTGAAAATATCCTTAGATAATTGTTTTTTTAATCGCTTGTCTATTCTTGTGAATGCATTCTATTCAAAATGGAATTTTATTAGGCACTATTATTTATCCATTGTTTAGTAGATAGTAGACACTAAATATAGATTTGTTGAATGAATAAGGGAAGGCAGAAAGTTAGAAAAACAGAAATGGTGGTATTCTGATTTAATTCGTCTGAGATTCAGCCTGGGCACTGAGATTTTTAAAAATCTTCAGCCAAGGCTGAGAAACAGTTATCTAAACCCTTGCTATTCAAACTGTGATCTGTGGGCCAGCAACGGCACCATCATCTGGAATTTTGTAAGACATGCAGAATCTTAGGTGCCATCTTCAACCTAACTGACTCAGAACCTGCTTTTTAATAAGATTTCAGGTTTATATGAACATTAAAGATTGAGGGGTTATTGCTCTAAAATTTATAGTAATCTCAAGTGTGATTCAGTTAGTCTTTAAATACAATGAAGTCAAACCCAGGAGGGAGAGGATCACAACATTATTTCAAGTGGCAGTCCAATGCAAATGTCATATAAAACACCCCTACAATTCACTCTGGCACTTGTCCTTAATACATATTTAAAGCCATGCTTCGGAGAGGATAGAGAAAACCCAACAGAAGATATGTTGAAGTCCCAAAGTAGGACATTTTCTCATTAATGATCTGAATTAAGTCCAAATTGGAACTGTGCATATGGTAAAGAGAGCTGCATTCCTTCTACAGCTCTCACTTAAAGAACTTCCAATCAAAACTTCTAATCATCAGAGAAATGCAAATTAAAACCACAATGAGATATCACCTCACACCTGTCAGAATGGCTATCATCAATAAATCAGTAAACAACAAGTGCTGGCAAGGATCTGGAGAAAAGGGACCTTTAATGCACTATTGTTGGGAATGCAGACTGGTGCAGCCACTGTGGAAAGCAGTGTGGAGTAGGTAGATTACCTTAAAAAATGAAAAATGGAACTACCTTATGACCCAGCGATCCCACCTCTGGGAATTTATCTGAAGAAACCAGGAACACTAATTTGAAAGAATATGTTCACCCCTATATACACTGCAGTGTTACTTACAATAGCCAAGATTTGGAAGCAGCCCAGGTGTCCTTTAATAGATGGGTGGATAAACAATCTGTGATATATTTACACAATGGAATGCTACTCAGCTATTAAAATGAAGAAAATATTTGCCTTTTTGAGAGCATGGATGGACCTGGAGAATACTATGCTAAGTGAAATAAGCCAGTCAGAGAAAGGCAAGTACCATATGATTTCACTTTATGTGGAATTTGATGAACAAAATAAATTAACAAAAAGAATAGAAACAGCTTCATAGATACAGAGAACAGACTGACAGCTCTCAGAGGGGAGGGCGGTTGGGGAACTGGGCAAAAACTGTGAAGAGATTTTAAAAAAAAGCCCCACCAAAAGCACATAGACACAGATGACAGTATGGTGATTACCAGAGGGAAGGGGGATGTGGGGAGGTAGAAGAGAATGAAGGGTGGATAAATGGTGATGGAAGGAGACTTGATACTTCATCTTACATTACACAGATGATGTATTATAGAATTGTACACATGAAACCTACATGATTTTATTAACCAATGTCACCCCAATATATTTAATTTAAAAATATCCTTCAAAAATGTCTAAAGTCACACTGCATATTTTATTCTTCTTTTGGGAACACTAGCAAATTTTCAAGGTATCCCAAGAGAAAAATATACCTATTACTGTGTAAATCCTCTTGAACACCTCATGCTATGTAGTGTTTTAATATTATTATTATATTAGAGGCCTGGTGCATGAAATTCGTGTGTGTGTATGAGGGGGGGAGGGGTCCCTCAGCCCAGCCTGCACCCTCTCCAATCTGGGACCCCTGACTGCCCGTTTAGGTCCGATCCCATTTAGGCCCAGTGGGATCAGGCCTAAACGGGCAGTCAGACATCCCTCTCACAATGCAGGACTGCTGGCTCCCAACTGCTCACCTGCCTGCCTTCCTGATTGCCCCTAATTGCTTCTGCCTGCCAGCCTGATCACCCCCAAACACTCCCCTGCCAGCCTAATTGATGCCTAACTGATCCTCTGCCAGCCTGTTTGCCCCTAACTACCCTTCCCTGCAGCCCTGGTACCCCCCAACTGCTCTCCCCTGCAGGTCTGGGTCCTCCCCAACTGCCCTTCACAGCAGGCCCGGACACCCCCAACTTCCCTCCTCTGCCAGCCTGGTCACCCCTAACTGCCCTCCCCTGTAGGCTTGATTGCCCCCAACTGCCCTCCCTTGCAGGCCTGGATCCTCCCAACTGCCCTCCCTGCTGGCCATCTTGTGGTGGCCATCTTGTGTCCACATTGGGGGAAGGATCTTTGACCACCTGGGGGCAGCCATCTTGTGTGCTGGAGTGATGGTCAATCTGCATATTACTCTTTTATTAGCTAGGATAGAGGCCTGTTGCATGGGTGGGGGGCAGCTGGTTTGCCCTGAAGGGTGTCCCGGATCAGGGTGGGGGTTCCCTTGGGGTGTGGGGCTACCTGGGCGAGGGGCCTGTGGTGGTTTGCAGGCTGGCCATGCCCCCCAGCGACCCAAGGGGAGGACCTGGTATCTGGGTCCTTATTTATTTTCTACAACTGAAACTTTGTAGCCTTGAGCTTGCTCCATGGTGGCAACCATTTCTGTTGGGATTTATGTATCTTCTATAATTGAAACTTTGTAGCCTTAAGCGGAGGCCAAAGCAGGCCAGGGCTGCAAAGCTTGGCTTCCTCCATAGCCAGGGGCAACCCTAGCTCCCTACTCTCTCCAGTCCGTGGCTGCTTCATAGGGTTGCTTTAATACTAAAATTAGTTCATATATACAAAGAATCCTGCATTGGGCCTGGCATGCTAAATAGATGCACAATAGGTATGTATTTGCTCTCATGACCAGATCTCCCAGCAGTGTGCAGTATGTGTGTGTGTGTGTGTGTGTGTGTGTGTGTGTGTGTGTGTGATGGCAGAGCTATGAACAGGACAAATTAAAGACAAAAACATGGCCATAGCATAGTATCCTGGACCTTACTAGTAGTTCAAGAGGATGGGAATAGATTGATAGGATAAGAAAGTAAAGCTTAAAGAATGTACTGGCTTCTTCTCACAAACTTTATTGAGCACAAACTCACAGCATCTCTCTTTTGTGTCTCCCAGTGGCATGTTCAGAATTATTAGGGGCCCAAGTGAGGTGAAAAACCTACCAGAACTAATATTTTCTGATATTATTCCTCCTCTTTCTTAGAGGGGTCAACTTATACCAGTATGCTGACTTCCATCTATAAAGGTCAAGTAGGAGCCTTATAAAGTTATAGGTTCTACTGGTCTACCAACCCCCATCTACTAACAGATATTAAAGCAAAATAGAGTGCACTTCCAGAGAGATATCAGGAACTTGCATGTTCAGAGTGAGATGGTTCCTCTCCCATCAGATGAGCATACATCAGCAGAAGTCAGTAGGAGCCCCAGAACTTCAGGTAAGATTTTCAACCTTCCTGTTCACAACACTCACAGACTGATGTTGTATGCCTTGGAACCACCAGAACTTACTTCATCATGGCCTCTATTCACTTTTTTTTGTTGTTGTTAGTCATAAAGAGCCCAGATGTCCCAGTTCAGCTTTTACCTTCTAGACATGAATTTTCATAATTTCCGTATATTATCTCCTGAAACCCTTCCACTGTATTATTTGGAATTTAAAGTCCATCATTAGCAAATTCCCTAGATCCTCAAATTCTTCTTTGACTATTCCCTTACTATTTGGCTGTAAATGAATACTGGTTTTCCTTTGAGTTCAATATTTCCTCTGCACTTCTCTCAAGTGACAAGTTTTTCTCTACTCAATGCCTTTACTCCTGGGCCTGTGGGGGAGTTATGGTCCTCTTTGCTTATCATTCTCCCTTCTAGACCATTCCCCCTGCTCTCAACTTCTCCCCACACCAGCTTTGGATCTTATTTCTTCTTGCAACACATCCTACTAATTCTCCCTGGAGCTCTCCCTTATCAACCCTTTAGTAATTTCCTCTTGTTTCTTAAAGACTCACTGTCACTCTCTAAGACTTCTCTGTCATAATTCTTGGTGGTTTTAATATCTACACAGATGTTTCTTTTAACACCCTGATTTCTATCAAAGAATCAGCTATATCTACCCAACTCTTCCATCATCACGTTGATTAAAGCCACTATGTTCTCTCTCCTCTCTAGTCTCCTGCCTTCACTTCTGCTCCCTTCATTCTGTTATGACCATAGCAGCCAGAGTGATCCTGTAAGATTGTCACTGTTGTGCTCAAAACATGAAATGGCTTCCAGTTCATTCAATAAAATTCAAAGCCATGAGACCACCCTATAAGACCTTCCCCGCTGACCTCTGGTCTTAGGTCTCTCCCTCCTGCTCATTCTGATTCTGTTTCAGCTCTGCTGACCTTCTTTCTATTCATTAAGCATGTCAAATATGCTCCTAACTTGGAACTTCTGCTCTTTATGTTTGTCTATTCCTGGATTATTTTCCTCTTCCCATCTGCATGTGTTCCTTCCTCACCTCTATCAGACCCTGATTAAATGGCCCCTTCTATTTATAGCCTTCAATGACCCCTACTTGAAATTAATCTCCTCCTCCCACCATGCTCCCTGTTCTCTTTCGTCCTTTAGCTTTCTCCATGTGATTATGTTATACAGTTTGCTTATTTGTTTATTGTCTGGTTCTCTTCTAGAATGTAAGCTCCCTGAGGAAAGGGATATTTTTATGTTTTGTTTACCTCTAAATACTCAGCATCTTTAACAGTGCCTGAAACATATTAGTCGCTCAAATATATATGAGCAAATAAACAGTCCTATAATACTCATAAATTGCATCACCGAGGCTTAATGTATGGGTATGAGGCATGACATTCTTCCTACATGACCCCTGGTTGAAATCCCTACTGTGACAACACAGAACTCATGTATTCCCTCCTCATGTCTTTCCACACAGAGGTCTGTGGAAACAGTATTTGAATAGGGGCTTGTACTAGTGTCCTAGGGCTATCATAACAAAACACTATAAACTGAGTGGCTTCAACAACAACAGAAATGCACTCTGAAAGCTGGAGGTCCAAGATTAAGGTGACAGTAGGTTGGGTTCCTTCTGAGACCTGTGAGACAGGACCTTTGCTATGCCTGCCCCCAGCTTCTAGAGGTTTTCTGAGAATCTGGCACCCTTGGTGCATAGAAGCATTCTGGCAATCTCTGTCTTTGTCTTCACATGGCATTCTCCCTGTGTGTGTATCTGTCTAAAAATGTCTCCTTTATATAAGGACACCAGTTATATTGATTTAGGGTCCACCCTAATGATATCATTTAACTTGATTACCTCTGTAAAGACCTTATCTCCAAATAATGTCACATTCTGAGGTACTAAGAGTTAAGATTTAAACATATGAATTTTGGGATGACACAATACAACCCTTAAGAGAGTTTATATCTCTACTATGAAATAGCATACTACCAGAGTGGATAAATGGTTAATGATACTGAAGGTTTCAGAGAGAGCATGTAACTTAATGATAAAAAAAAGTTCCCTTTAGGCTTCCCGATTGCCTCATCTAAAATTCCCACCATGTTATTATACCCTCTTAAAAAAACACAACATAATAAAGATAATTAGGATACATAATTAGCAAGGAATTCAGGTCAAGATAGTACAATTTCATTGATTTCACTCCAAAATTTATTCTCAGAGTGAAAGCAATTTACATATAGAAAAATAATGGGAATATCTTAATCTAACTTACCATAGTTGCAAGAGAGGTCTTGAGAGACAATGCAACAGATGTCTGCCTCACCAGGCTGATAGAAGAGAAAGCGCTCAGGGGAGACCTCTGAAGTGCCTGGTAATGGATGGCATGCTCATTTTGTTCAAAGGTACAGACTTAAATTCCTTCAGACAATCCAAATACAGAGCTTTTTTTGTTTCAAGGATGAAAACATATAATAGCTGCTGCTACCCCTGAAGTGGTAGAGGAATGACTGCTTAGGGCTGAAAGGATGAGTCTAAATATAACAGTGAAAATAAAATGATGTTTATATCATTATATAAAATTATGTTGCCATAAGGTGAACAGATTTCTATGGTAGGGAAGAATGAATTCTTATTTTTTAATGGTTAGATGATAGTGATAATGCATTTTTGAGCTAGCATTAGTTATATGCCTTCTGTGCTAGATACAAGTTATTTTCATAAGACATAATTCCTGACCTTAAATTTCTCACAATCTGACAGTCAAAAAAAGTAATCCTGTTGTTTCAGACATTTATAATGCAGTTAGATTATTTCATCATTCTCCATTTCATCCTGGGACCACTGACTTCCTAAATAATCTGTGTGTTGTTTTTTTAATTTTCAAACAAGATTTTCTTCTTGTGCTGTAAAGTTGTATGGGTTTTCACAAATTCACAAAGTCATATAGCTTTCATTAAAGTAACATATGCAACCATTTCACCACCCAAAGAAAATCATCTACTCAATCCTCTCAAACTATCCCTGAACCCCAGGCAACCACTGATATTTTGCTCTCTATAATCTTGCCTTTTCCAGAATGACATATAATGAGAATTATATAATAGGTATCTTTTTTCAGAATAGTTTCTTTCACTTAAAAATATACACTTATAGTTCATCCATATCTTTTATAGTTTCATAGCTTCTTTCTTTTAAAGTTTATTTTATTTATTAACCTTTTAAAGACCAAGTTGTTTTTTATTTTTTATTGCTGAATAGTACTCCTTTATAGCATGTTTTATATCCATTTATCACTTGATCGGCATTTGAGTGGTTTCCATTTTTGCTTTGAACATTCATACCTTTATGTGGCCATGTTTCTTATTTTCTTGGGTAGATTACTAGCAGTAAAATTGCTGAGTCATATAAGCTTATGTTTAGGTGTTTTCCAAAGTGGCTATACCCTTTTATATTCTGGTCAACAACACATGATAGTTCCAGTTTCTCTACTTTTTCCACAACACTTGGTATTGTATGCCTTTTTGTTTATAGCAATTCTAGTAGATATGTAGGTACTTTAAAAATAATTGGGCCCTAGCTGGTTTGGCTCAGGTGGTAGGGTGTCATCCTGTGGGCTAAAGGGTCCTGGGTTCAATTCTGGTCAAGGATACGTACCTTGGGTGCAGGTTGGATCCCCGATCCTGGTTGGGGCAACCATGGTTGGGGCATGTATGGGAGGCAACAAATAGATGTGTCTCTCTTACATCGATGTTTCTCTCTCTCTATCTCTGCCCCTCCCTTCCACTCTCTCTAAAAGTCAATGGAAAAATATCTTCAGGTGAAGATTGACCACAACAAAAAATAATAATATAAATAAAAATATTTGGGAGCAGGACTTCTGATAGAGCTGGCAGAGTGCTCCTTCCATGAACACATAAATATTACAACTAAATTATAGAATAATCACCTGAGGACATCTAAGCTTGTGATTATTTTTACTTTTGAGATCTTCTCCCACTTATTGCTCAAATAAACCCCTTAGTACCTTCCAAAGAGTTATGAATTTGTAGCTAGGCAAGGATGTAAGGCTTTTCTGCAAAACACTAAAACATAACATCTGATCAGAAGCAATAACCCAAAGCTGGTAAGCCATTCTCTGAGACCATAATAAGAAGAAAAGGGATAATTTTAAGTTTTGTTCCTAGAGTGGGATTTCCCCCCTAGCAACTTATTCACCTGATCCCCTTGGAGTCATAGCTCATTTTTTCAGAATACCTTATTGTAATTATATTTCAGGGAGATATTGTCAATAATTAGTAGTTGAGTCAGTAGAAGTTGAGGGAATTTGTTTATTACACAGGAAATGGAAAATGAAGGAAGAAGATTTTAACTCTCATTGCCTGGAAGATCTGTTTCTCATATTCACATTTGGAATTCTGAATTAATCCTACCACACTGACATATTTATATCTAGTAGTTATTTTCACTAGAACTCTTGGTAGGATACTGTATTTCAGGTATTATGCATTTATTTAACAAACATCCATTGAATACCTGTGAGAAGTATTTGATGTTAAGCCTTTATCAGACGTATTGGGGAATATGTCCTCCCATGCAGTGAGTTGTCTTTTCATTTTGTTGATGGGCTCCTTTGCTGTGCAAAACCTTTTTAGTTTGATGTGGTCCCATTTGTTTATTTTTTCTTTTGTTTCCCTTGCCTGAAGTGATATATCAGAAAAATATTACTATAAGAAATGTCTTAGATTTTACTGCCTATGTTTTCTTCCAGGATTTCTTGTGGTTTTGAGAATAACATTTAAGACTTTAATCCATTTTAATTTTATTCTTGTGTGTGGTGTAAGAAGGTCAAGGATATGTACCTTGGGTGCAGGTTGTATCATTTTTTTTGCACATATCTGTCTAATTTTTCTGATGCCATTTATCTCCACCCTATTGTGTGTTCTGTCTCCTCTGTCAAATATCAAGGCTGATTGTGAGGCTTTCCCCTAGAAACTACGGCTCAACTCTCTCTTGATTTCAGTCCATCTTTCCTGTTGAAGCAAGCCCATGCACATGCATCCCAACCCACATCTCATATTCTGTAGGGAGCGGTTATAGGGTTAAGCCTCAGACTGACCTGCTGGCAAAGCCACAAACAAGTCCCAGCTTAGAGGGCACAGCCCTCTTAGCATAATTAAGCTTCATCTTGTGATGCTCCCTAGATCTTTCCTGGGTAGCTAAGGGGCTGTGGGAGGTGCAGCAAGTGCTGCCAAAACAATTGAAACTTACAAAAACATTGTAAATTACTTTGCTTACCTCTGACTATAAACTAAAGCATCAGCTTGCAGTCTGGATCTGTTCTGTGGTCTCAGTCACTCACAGAATATCCACCTAGACCCAGTTTACTCTTTGTCTGTTTTTTCTTCATCCTTCGCCAGCCCTCCCTCAGGCTCGCCAAACCCTTGGCTGTGCTGGCGCAGCACAAGTGGTGCCCGACGCAGGGCTGAGTTCGGCCCAAGTGGCACTCAATGCAGACCTGAGTGTGAGGGAACTGCAATTGTCAGGTGAAAGGGGGCCCCAAGGCGTGCACACGCAGTAAGTAAGGTAGGGGTGTAGTACTAGCTAGGTATAAAACATGGGAAATTCAGGATTGCAGGGAAAGAATTTATATGTATCCATGCTTAAGGCTATGCTCCAAGCAAGGGGCTGTTCTGTGAGGTATGAACAGCTTTTCGATTTTTTGGATTTTGTGAGTAAAACCTGCCCATGGTTTTCTGAGGAAAAAAAGGTAAATATGGAGGCATGGGAGAAGGTAGGAAACCAACTTTGCCATCATTGTATAGCTGAAGGTCCAGAGGAAATGCCTGCCTCTACTTTCAGTCTGTGGTCCCTGATTCAGGACTGCCTAGAGCCCACTCCAGAAGGGGAGTGGAGGAATGTGGCAGGGGAATCAAGACAGATGGGGGAAGGTTGCCAGAGGCTTCCAACTCCACCAACGGGCGCCTCCTCCACCTCCTCCAGTCCCTTGGGCTACAGCTCCTGTGGGAGACAGCCCTCCTGACAGATGATGCGCTTTCTCCCAAATATGAGCAAGGATTGGAGGAAGCAAGGGAACAGCACCGGCAGGTTTGGGATGATGGGGGTCTGATACAAACATTTGGAGAGCTTACTGTTGCTCATGAGCCTCTCCTTTTACCCCCTAAACAAGCAGAAAAAAGAATGGTGCCTTGGTCTCTACTCCAGCAGACTCTGCATGGGGCCAGGCAGGCTGGGGAAGATATATCAGGATTCAGTTTATATCCTGTATTGGAGCAGCCTGGTCCTCAGAATCCAGGGAAGATACCCCTGTCTGGGTTGATCAGTGGCCTCTATTAGGAGAGAAGTTAAAAGCTGCACAAGAGTTGGTTCGAGTACAGCTTGAGGCAGGGCATATTGAACCCACTCACAGTCCACGGAACACGCCTGTATTTGTAATAAAGAAAAAGTCTGGTCAATGGGGACTATTGCAAGACCTAAGAGCAATTATTAAAACCATGGAGATTATGGGGCCCTTTCAGTCGGGGTTACCATCCCCTTCAGGTATCCCTTACAACCCTCAAGGTCAAGCCATAGTGGAAAGAGCAAATCGTACTCTTAAAATACAATTACTAAAACAGAAAGGGGGAGACAGATGTTATGTGTGACCTCAAAACAAACTCAGTCATGTTCCTTATACTTTAAATTTTTGAATTGCAATGCAGAGGGTCATACAGCAGCCGAAAGGCATCGGGCCTCCTGTACAATAGCCTCCACGGGGTTAGCCCGATGGAAGGATGCACAAACTGGACAATGGTTTGGACCAGATCCAGTAATGATGTGGGGAAGAGGTTGTGTTTTTATCTTTCCAGAAGGAGCAGCGCAGCCAATTTGGGTGCCAGAGCGTTATGTACGTCACCACAATGGACCCAGAGAAGCTCCTTGTCCCATTGTTCAAAAGACTGAGAGTTGCCCCGAAGACAGCAAAGCGGAAAAGGAAGATGACGAAGGCTATCCAAAAGACCGAGGTGCCAACATGGGGTCAGCTGAAGAAGTTAACAACTGAGGCCCAGCTCTCAGATGACAGAAAAGCAAGAAGTGGAAGCTACTCCCTCACTCATGTTTCTGGCCATGCTAGCATTGGTTAGCTGCCAGTCTTCTGCAAACTCTTGTACAGCCACGTCCGAGGACTCTTGAGTAAATCAGCAAAAGAAACCTACATTTAGTAGAAAAAATGTTACTGTAGTTTGATTTCTCTATTATTGTAGTGTTGCACTGGCATTGTTTTATTAATAACCATGTCTGGGTTTTACATTGGCATTGTTTTGTTAATATTTTAATCGTCAGAACTTTGTTCTTGATGTTTAAGTTTTACTTCCATTATTAGTAGCTTAAAATTAAAAGAAAGGCAAGGGGTAGATGTATTCTACACTACCTCTTGCCCAAGAAAGACTCTCAGACATATAATTGTATCAGAAAACCCATGCCAAGTGATTAAGTAAAGGAAATATAATTTCATATAAGGAATTAATTACAAAAGGTCTTAGAGGGCTAAAAGGGCAAATAAAAAGCTGCTAACATTATGAAGACTGCAAAGGCACAGGGAGAAGATGTTACTAAAACTCTAAACCAAAGGCCATGTAATGAGACACCAGAGACTATTTGTGGTAGCTGGAACTATGAAGTAGACACAGCCATTGTTAAAGAATACTGTAAGAAGCAAAAAGAAAGATAAATACTCTGGCTTCTCACTTATTTCCCCTTTCAATCTCCCATCAGTGCTTCCCATTGACCAACCAGAAGACAATGGGCAAAGAAGCTAAGAAGTTTAATTTGCAGGATCAGTACCCTACAATTCAGAAGAAGGAGAGGGAAAGGGCCTGGAAGCAAAAATAAAAATTACATACACAGACAGTTATCCCCTGAAGGCAGAGGTCATGTTCTACCACTTGACTCAATTCTCAGGTCTATTGCTATTACAGTCACTATCTGTCCATTATATATTCACTCATAGTTATAAGCATTCTGTCCAAGCCTATAAGGATGTTCCCAGGGTTTTGAGTACAGGATTCTTTAACAGTATTCTGTGTTTTCCTATAGTTATAGATGGTCTGTGTATCAATGCTGAAACTACAGATGGCTCTGTGAACTTTGTCTGTCTCAAAGAGTACTATCACTGTTGGTCCCCACACCAGGGTAACTTCCAGATAAATATACATGGCATCTCCCTGGTTTCATGCTTTGCACAGAGACCAGATACCTAGCCATTCCAGACAGCCTGTTTATTGGAGATACTTTATCTCCAAGCAGTATTAAGCAATATTTTTCACAGCCTCACCCCTGGATGATGCCTACAAATGAGATGGGTAGATTCTGGCAGGGACAGAATCAATGATCTGTTACCCTGTGGAATTTTGGTCCTAATTCCAGGACATAAAGAGGAAATGACTCAATTGTATAGGCCCAGGTCCAGGAAGGCTTCAGGATGTTCTGCATGTACAGCTGGCTTAATTGCCTGGGGCTTCCAGGCCTTCGGAATTGGAAGACCTCCCTGGAAGCATCAGAAGTGCTCTAGTAATAACTTTTCTATTCTCCTTGATGCTCTGCCATTAGACCTCCATTACTTACATGGAAACAGAATAAAGCTTTGTTGCTGCCTGCCCAGGCTGACCACCTGGTGATACCCATGGAGAGAATAATATACTTGGTGCGGAAGCTGTATTTCCAATTTGGCAAGGTGGCCAATTTTCCGTGTGTGTTGAATCTATGGTGGTGGCACATATCCAGCTGAGAAACCTGGTGAATCCTATCTTACATTGAAGTTTAAACCATAAAATGAAACTATCCTCTACCACTTCATTCTGCATCCTCTTTCAAATCCTGTGTGCTCTATAACACTAATCTCTTTAATGTTATCTTCCTCACACAGATATGACTTTTCACCTCCCAGAATAACGAAGCCAACTAATTTCCTCTTTGGAACTAGTTTTGTAGTTTTCAAGTCCTCAAAGATTTTAATAATTATTTATAATCCACCATTCTTCAACCCAACCCTACTGCTAATAGGCAAATTAGAGCATATCACTCAGGAACTCAAAGAGACTTGAGTTTACATAATCCCTACTCATAAAATCACTAATCCATTTAACTCTCCACCACAAAATTGACATAGGATTCCTTGCTGGCTCTCCACTGAAGACAACTTCATGGACAGTAGCTCTGTTTTCTACCTGGACCTTGTCTACATTTCTCCTTAAATAGCTCTCCAAAAATTGACCATCTGAGCAAAGTACTCACTGCCTAGAAAGGTCATCAAGACATTTTCTGGTGCACTAAACACTGGCGCAATGCCATCAACAGTATTAGAGGCAGAAATAGAATATTCCTATTTCTAACTATAATTAGCTATTATTATAAGATATATGAACCATGCTCTGTTAACTGTGATTGTTCTGTTCTGATTAAAGAAGGCACATTCTAACCTGGCTCAGGGTTGTCTGCCCTTGAACATGAGATCTAACATCAGAATGTAGTCCATCCTCCTTTTTTGAGAACTGCTTTGTCATTTCCATAAAGTATCATTATGGAAAGATTTACAACCTTGTGGTTAAAACAATCTAGTCCTGGAGACACCCATTTTCTGCAATCCCCCAGCCCCTATTGTCTGTAATCTAATCCCAGAGGCACCTGCCCTCTGTAACTCTCCCAGCCACATTGTCTGTAACCTGTAACCCTTATACCTTGCCTACTTTCCCATACCTATAATTCTTATTTTCCTAGGTAATCTTTATACTTCTACCCAATATAACTAGTTGGCTTATGGGGAGAGGTAGAGCAGATTTTTGTGGATGACCTGCTGCTCTCCCCATACTGCCAGCATTATTGGAATAAACGCTCATATATGATTCAACCCTGTCTCTGCTTAATTGGCTTAATAGTGACAGGCAGCCTGGACCCCTTGGTTGTCTGATTACAACAGGGACCTAAGTCAGAATTTCTAACAGGAAACCCTTTCCATCAGGCTTCCAGATGCACTAGGGACTCTGCTGGAGGTGGAAGACTGCATCTGGTTTCGATTCGGGTCATGTCAAACACCAATTCCTTCATCCCACAGACTTCCACCACTTGGTTCACCAGTGCTCCCAGGCTGTTGGAATGATCACAATTTCTTTAATACACCATCCCCTCTCCAACCAAGGAAGCAGCAGGAAAAGGGCCTTGTTCCTGCAACTTAGCTCTCCAGGGACTCAACTTATATTCTGTCCCCATTCTCATGCTGAATGCACATGTTCTATTCTGATGGCTCTCATTTCTACCCTTGTTCTGTTCTTTGTTCTCCTTTCTCTACTTAAATATTTGCTGTGAAGTGTGTTTTTACAGTCTAATTGGATATCTGTTCTGGCTTTACTTTGTAGGTTTTATTCTTGGCATCTCTGAAACTCATGGGTCAGCTTTGACCCAACTCTGTGCCCAGCCTGGACTCTCAGAAACCATGCGGCCAGGCACTGGGCCCTGCTTGTGTAGTAGGTTAAGGCTTAAGTAAGTAAGGACTACATTTGTCTTTTATATACAAATGGTTTGCACCATGAATAACACTGGCAATATTTTTTTAGTCAAGCTCTTGATCAGAGTTGAATACATAAATTATT
Organism: Corynorhinus townsendii; assembly: GCA_026230045.1. NCBI lineage: Eukaryota > Metazoa > Chordata > Mammalia > Chiroptera > Vespertilionidae > Corynorhinus > Corynorhinus townsendii. The sequence continues at coordinate 30,707,030 of JAPDVU010000012.1, forward strand.
TTTTCATTTTCAGTTTCTAAGTATTTAGATCTCAAATATAAACACACACATACAAACACATGCACACAGTGTTTCCCCAGTATTTTTCTTTTAACTGAGACCCTAGGATGTTAATTAAATATATATTGGGCTTGATCTTCCTTAAAGGGCACTAAGAAAGCCTTCAAATAGAGTTTTAATTCTCTATGGTTATTTTAAAGAATTAATTTTTCTTCTTAAATATGGATAAATTTCTTTTTCCTCATCTACAGAGTTAATTTTCTATAAAATCTATTCTTGAACATCAGCTTAAAATCCAAAAGAAAATATTTGTGTATAAATTAAACACTTTCTTTTTAAAATATATATTTATTGATTTTAGAGAAAGGGAGAGGGAGAGAGAGATAGAAACATCAATGATGAGAGCGAATCATTGATCGGCTGCCTCCTGCACATCCCCCACTGGGGATTGAGCCCGCAACCCTGGGCATATGCCCTTGACTAGAATAGAACCTGGGACCCTTCAGTCTGCAGGCCGAACGTTCTATCCACTGAGCTAAGTCAGCTAGGGCTAAATACTTCCTTAATATAATTAGAGTTGATCCATCATAAGTATACTTCCTTATCCATGATGCAATAAGCTAAAACCCCAGAAAAGTGTAAAATGTGCTGTTTTATTTTAGACCTGCTTTCCTTGTATCTTTTTCTTAAGCATCAGTATCTTTAGTTTCTTTGAAACTCTCACCTTATATCCAAACTATCTAATCCAGTATTTCTAAAATTCTAATGTGGCTACAAATCATGTGGGTATCTTGTTAAACACAAAAAGGCTTGGAATGGGCCTTGAGATTCTGAGTTTCTAATAAGCTCTTATGTGATTCTGATGCTGCTAGTCGCAGGCGACACTTTGAGAAGCAACTATAATCGACTTATCCATATTACCTAGTGAGGTGTGAGAATTATCTCTCTTCTCTCAAATGTCGGTATTCTTTTCTAGCAATAAAGCAGAAGCTAAGTAACAGCTTCCTCCGTGTGGCATTTCAGACAGCAGTCTGGCCTCGTGCAAGTCTAGAGTCAATTGCAGGGGCAGCCCCGTGAACTTCCTCTTAAGGTTGTGACAAAGGTGGCAGATACTCTGGTGGGACAGTTGTTTGGTGTTCTGATATCATGCAGGTAAAGGTGTTTGGGTAAGTCAGAGAGTAGAATCATAAAAAATATAGCATTAAGATATTTTAATCCTAATATCCACTTCAGAGTTTGAACTATTTGGGGACGGCTTACTTCCACTTGATTGTTATGAGAGAGTCACTGTCTGACTTTTTCATGATGTTGAAAATATCTTAAAAATATATATATCCTTTGCATATTAATGCAAAATAGGAAAGTAATAGCTGTTAAGCCTTGTGAGAAGTACAGAAATATCTACAATTTAATATTCCATTGCCACTCAACTCAGAATTCTAAACTTTTATAAAAGATACACTTTACCCACAACAGCCTAGAGGGAGCAGGGCGTGTACTTGGGCAAAGTCTCCGCTAAAATAATTCCATCAAAGGATCAGTGTTTGGAGCCATTTCAAACTTACCCAAGTCCTCTAGGTTAGACCAGTTCAACTTAAATCTTAAGAGAAAGTAAATTCTACTTTCCTCTTTTTTTTCTAAAATAAAATATCATTCTAAAATGTCTCATTGTATCATAATTTTAGAGCAGCAATAGCACGATGCACAAAGGCTGGAGGAACTCCCTTAGCTGCATCTCTGGGAGAAGGATGGAAAAATTAAATTTCCATGCAAGACACTGATACTTAAAAAGCATGACTTAGAAGTAAGATTAAAATTGGAAATAGACTAGATTCTGGGACTAGATATCATCTAGAAAATGCAGCAACACATCCATGTTTTTCATGCAGTGCCACTCCACACTGTGAAATTAACCTGGGTCTTTTAGTGTGCTGGCTTCTTTGTAAGTGGTTGAGTAAATTTATCATCTCAGTGTCATATGAGCTCACTGCTGGCACTGTTTCAAGAAATCTCATTATTTTTTGATGTCTATGATGGATTAAAGATGCGAATATTGCTGGCCTAGGGGTTGGTTAGCCTTGCCTGTCATATTTGTCAGCTACAAAGCAGCTCTGTTGAAGGGTTAGGAGGGCATTGGGGATAGTGAGCCATTAAAACGTGGTTCCATTACTTACACTCAGTTAGACTGAGGAAATGGAGGGTAACAAGTGTGAGAGTTGCCCCGTGGGATCCATTTTCTTTGTTACACACCCGAAAAGGAAAAATCAAGGTGACAGCAGAAACAGCAAGAGCTCTCAATGTGAGTTGGCCACATCTTGTAATTTCTCACTGTGGGTGAAAAGTGCTAGTTTGGGTAACCTCACAGGCAACTCTGGGAGTTCTGCGGCCAGGCTACATCCTTGTGCTCAGCCATGATTCTTACAGCTAACTCACCTTGGATGGCTCTCTGGCCCACAGGAGTCAAAACCAGGCTATCTGGAAACCTCTGAGTCCTAAGTAGAAAATAGACTATCATGGCACATGTTAAGAATAATCAATGACACGTTGTGATTGAAAATATTCAAAATATTCTCAAGAACATTTTAAATGCCTAATAGCCTGGTATAAAATGACCTTTCCAATTATAATTTTAAAGTAGCCATTTATGTTCACAATTTTTCAGAAATGCTGTTTAGTATGCTGTATAGTGCTTTCTGAGTCTATTTCTCTCATGCTCATTTAGGAGCTACTTCTCTGAAGTCTGATATAATCATTTATTGTCAAGTACTCTACTAGCTGAAAGAGATACAGTGGTAAAAAGTATATATATACATGCAGGCCCTGGCCTGTGTCACTAAATAGTTAGAGTGTCAGCCTGTGCACCAAACGGTCACCGGTTTGATTCCCAGTCAAGGACATGTACTGGGTTGCACGTTCAATACCTGCCCCGGTTAGGGTACATGGATGAGGCAACCAATCAATGTGTCTCTCTCACATCATTGTTTCTCTATTTCTCTCTGTCTCTCCCCCTCCCTTCCACTCTCTCTAAAAATCAATTAAAAATATCTTTGGGTGAGGATTAGGAAAAAAATAAAACATGCAGATACATTCTCTGCTTTCATGAAGCTTACAATTTTATATGGTGACAGACTTTAAACAATCTTAGTAACAAATATATATTATTTAGTTTGTTTAATCCATTTTAAAGTGTTTGTGAGTCTGCTATTTGCAAGATACTGTATTGGCAGTTCTGGATAATAGAGACATGAAAATACTAAATCCTCTTTGCATGCATGATGCCTACAGTTTTATGAGAGAGAAACATGTATACAGAGATCATTATAATGATTAGTTATACTTTGTATGCAGCTAGGATTCTGTCTGATTCAGCAAACTCCTTCCCATTCCTTCCCTTACTTCTTTTCTTCTATTTAATTATCCTACTAATTATTATGTTGGTAATATAGTGCTCATGCAATCCAGATAGGATCAATTCACTGCTTCTTATGTGCCAGGCCACAGTACACATTATTTTACATGCATTAACTCACGTAACTCTAAAAATGGTACTATTATTATGCTCATTTTATAAATAAAGAAATGGAAACAAAGAGAAATGAAATAATTTGTCCAAATAGTAAAGTGGAAATATTGGCTTTTGAACAAAGGTCTGTGTGATTTTATGGTGTATGCTCTTCTTATCTACTACACAACTATACAGGAGACCTGTGTTATATAATGAGGTGTTTTTCAAGCTAAAACTGAATAAAGAGAAATTATTTATAAAAATAAAACATATGTAACTAAGCCCTTGTCACTTAATTTTAATTCATAAAAAAGTCCCAAAATATATTAAATAACGCTAAAAAATGTATTTGCTGATATGTCTTAATGCCTTTTATTAAATAAGTAAAAATTATATGTATGTGTATGTGTATATGCACACACATGCACACAATAAAAAATACTTTAGTAAAAAGTTTTTATCTTTAAAATCTTAGCTCTGAGTTTAATGAAAGAATGAATGGCACCTACTAACTGGCTATTTCAAAAACAATAGCCTTAAAAGCATAACCCTGAGAAAGTGTAACTGGGCAAGGGGAGGTGTATACTAGGGGAACATGCACAGTCACCTCTGGCAACTCAGCACACACACCCAGGAGGGTGGAGGGAAGCAAGTCCAAGCGTATTGAAGATCCTAAGTATCTGCCTCCTCCTCAACCTTTTTTGAGACAGCAAAGCAGGAAGGAAGGATTATGTATGTGAGGTCATGTGGCAACTCACACACATGTGCTCTGTCTAAGCCAAATTTCCAGTTTGACATCGTCATGCAACTGTGAAATATGACCTACAGCTCCTTCAGTGATGTTCGAGGGGAACAAAGTTGGAAATGACCTGCATACGCCATGGCCCTCCTCTACTGCTTCTAAGGGAGGAAGGCAGTGGAAAGGCAGATTAGGCTCTGTCTGGGGAAACGCACAGCCTTGTAGGACTGAGCTGTCACTTGACACCTACGAGTACCACAGAGCCACCTGAGTGTGGTACTGCCCGCAGTAATGAGACAGGTCACTCCTATGTATTTAAATTATTAGAGCTGCTAAAACAAGGGCTGTTTTTTCACATGCACTATGGGCTTTGGTTTAAGAAACAGCTCATTCACCCACATGTATGGCTGTGCACATTCATCCCATGGCTCAGGCCATTCACATTCCCGTGCTCTCACCAGCTCACAGGGAAAGCAGAACTGTTCCTCACTCAAGGGAAGAAATGCCTGTCTCCACCCTCCAAAATATGTAAACTAATAACCTCTGCCTTAAGGCCAATTTTATTCCTAGACAATAATGGCAAACGAGTTTAAATTTATACTCCTCACCCTTACAGTGTTGTTTGTGAAACAATCTCATATGACAATCCAATTTCATGCATCCCATATTTTTTAATGATTTTAAAAATTAGTTTATTAATTACATCAACACATTTTCTAGGGTTTTAAATATTCCAACTAGGCATTTTCTCAGATATTTACACTTAGTGATAACTTAACACACACAATACAAAACTAGCTTTAGCTATTGTAATAGAAGTCATATTTTCATGATAGTAACAAAAGGGAAGGGTATTGAAAGATAATTAGTGTTTTCTGGAATGTTATCCCACAGACAGAAATAAAAAATATGTTAGATTTTATTTTAAACACAATATATACATGATATTTAAAAGTGCTTCTGTCCCCCCAAAGTGCCCACTCCTTTCCCAGAACATGTTGATAATAACTAATATAACTTGATAATTTTTAGAAATTCAATAACAACTTGGAAAATGTTCTACAACAATCCTATATAATAAAAGCCCAGCAACCGAAACGTGGAACAAGAGACCACCACAGCCCCTCTCCCAGGTTGGTCTGCCCCTCAGGGAGTGGTTAGGGGCGATGAGGCAGGCAGGCAAGTGGTTAGGGGCAATGAGGCAGGCAGGCGAGTAGTAAGGGGTGGTCAGGCAGGCAGGTGAGCAGTTAGGGGCCAGCAGTCCTGGATTGTGGAGGGATGTCAGACTGCCAGTTGTGGGATTGGGCCTAAATTGGCAGTTGGACATCCCCTGAAAGGTCTCAGATTGCGAGAGGATGCAGACCGGGCTGAGGTACCCCCCATCTCATGCATGAATTTTGTGCACCAGGCCTCTAATAAAGATATAATCCCCCCAAATATCTTGTGGGTATTCATTTTAAGCAGGCATTTGCATTAACATCTTGGAATTATCTCAAGTGTATAATGTGTATCCCACATTTTAAGATTTTATTCCATATACTAGCCTCCAGATTAATGTCACTAAAGCTTCATTCTGTTTATGCACCCCTTACTCAAATCCATTCAGTAATGTATGCCATCTGCCCACCTTGCTCCCTACATATGCAACGAATGGCTACAGGTTAAGTGCAGAGTCTAGAACATCAAGGAAAAAACATTCAATCTAAGTTCTAAGTTCCCAGAATTATTTTCCAATAGTTCCAACATTCTTGATAATAAGAATCATGTATATTATTGCTTTTGAATTCCCCAATGCAGTATCTAGCATGGTGCCTTAAACGCAAAATGCCTTCATTAGCACTAGAAAATATCTGTCTTTTTATTTTATACTAGAGGCCCATTGCACGAAGATTCGTGCAATAGGCCTTCCTTCCCCTGGCTGCTGGCACCAGTTTTCCTCAGGCACCCAGGACCCAGGCCTTTGCTCCGACCAGAGCCTTCAATCTTCGCTCCACTGGAGCACTGCTCCTGTAGCTCCCTCCACTCCCCACCCTCCCCGCTCATAGCAGGCGTCCCGCCCCTCCCGGCCGCTCCGCAACTGCATGCATGCTGCCCAGAGGCCCAGAGCGACTGTGGGTGGGGCCACTGCCATCTTTGTCAGGTTAATTTGCATACTCCTGATTGGCTGGTGGGTGTTGTAAAGTGATGGTCAGTTTGCATATTTATCTTTTATTAGTGTAGATTATTAGTTTATACAAAGCCACATGGTTTTTCAATATTAGTTAAGTTACTTGTTTGGAAGCAAAAAGTATTAGGAAACAATGATCATTCAGCCCATAATTTAAAAAATAATGTATTTTTGTTTATCTATTCTTCTTCTAAGCAATATCATGTTCTGTTGAATTTTCAAAATTCACTTTTAGCTCTCCATACTTTTTGAAGACTAGGAGAATATTGCTGTATTTGGTACTACTAGAGTTATTGAAGCTTATAATTTTACACAATGGAAACACTGGCTTTTTCCTCTCCTTAGACAGCTCAGCTTGTGTTTTTAATACAATGTTGTCATTTCATTCTATAAGTCCCATAGAACTATCACCTCAGGTGTGTAGTCTTCTTGCTGTCTCCATCCAAGTGCTTCTTAATCTCAAATAAATAACAGTTCAATATTTTTTTCTGTACATTATTCATATACTAGAGGCACGATGCATGAGATTCGTGCATTTGGAAGTGGGGGGAGGGGTGTTCCTCAGCCCAGCCTGCACCCTCTCACAGTCTGGGAGCCCTTGGGGGATGTCCGACTGCTGACTTAGGTCCACTCCCCTGAGTTATGCTTGCCAGCCATGAGCCCAGCTCAGGGCTTCTGGCTGAGGTGCACTCCCCCTATGGGAGCACACTAACCATCAGGGGGTAGCTCCTGCCTTGAGCATCTGCCCCGTGGTAGTCAGTGCACATCATAGCGACCAGTATTTCCTCCATTCAATTTGCATGTTAGCCTTTTATTATATAGGATCCCCTGTATTTTTCTCCACTTGATATAATGTTCTGTCACATTATTAAGTTTCTAATTAAAAGCCTGACTATTAGGTTGCTTAATTTGTTTATTTTTTAAAAGTAAAATAAAATTTAAATTAGTCAGATATTTAATATATATTCTATTGACATATAGATAGTAATAGAATGTATTAATATAGATGTGGGTAGAATGATGAAATAATATAATGAACAACTAACTAGATGTTGAAAAATTTCATACCAAGATTTTAAAAGCTTGAATTGGTAAAATACAGAATTTAGAAACATTTTCTTACATTACCTGACCACCAAAAGGAAAAAAAGAAAGAGGGTGTCATTCTCCTTTTGGAGGCCTATTTCAATGAAAGTGGCAAATTTTACAGTGATATAGAGGAGAAAATGGGAATCTTTGAGCCTAGGGTGACTAAATCTTAATTTTTTAATATAAGAAATAATATGTTAAAGAAAGGAAGATAACTAAGGTTTTCATTCTAGTAAATTAATGTTATAATAGCAACCATTTTATATGATATCAATTTGAAACAGCAACTGAATATTCAGTATGTATACTTATGCAATTATTATGAGTCATTTATTTAATAACATATGGAAAAGTCTTGCTGTAATAATTTCATCTTATTTATGGATCTTATCCATGCTGGACACAGTAGGCATTTAATAAGCTTCCTAGAAATCTTGAATGGTAAAACAAACTGCTGAGCCATTAATTTAAAAACAAAGATAAATTGCTACTTTCTAAATCTAGGATTATTAAATCAGTGATATGTTTATTTTTTAATAACTGAACATATGAATAAGTGAATGAATGAATGAATGAAGAATCCAGACATTTTCTTCTCTCTCATTTGGACTTTTCATCTAAGTTCTAAACATAAGTTACATGCACATACAACATGTATATATTTAAAACTTTGATTTCACTCTTATATTTTATTGCCAAAACTGTTATTTTATTTATGACATCTTAAAAGCAATACAAAAACTATGTGAATTAAGTCACACGATTGTCTGCATTTATTCTCCAAACTCACTAATTAAGAACCACTAACTTATTTAAATAATTAGGAAATGATTGTTCTGTTTCTTATTTGTGGTTATAATGGCTCTATACTTACTCATAAGACTCTAAGTGTAAACATTTATAAATTATCATTCTCCCATTCTAATATTTATACTTGAGTAGTAATGAAAGCAGGTTCTTTCTCTCCTATTTCCAAATGTTATTACATTTTAATTATATATAGCAATAGACTGAGATATTAAGTACCAGCTGAAATGTATAAACTACCCAAATGGTGGTAAACCAAATTAATCCTGCTAAGGGGGAAACATGTAGCAAATCTTAAAAGAAAGAAAAAACGTTTTCAATAGGACTTCGGATTTATAGATTTTACTTCAAGCTGTCTAAATGAATAATGAAGGTAATAAAATGACCCTTACCATATCAGTGAATTTTCATCAATCATTTTTTAAAGTGCCTGTAACTACAAATCAGTAGTTAAATTCTGATAACAAATTGTTGTTTGAAGTATGAGGTCCATAATGATAGCATTTTAAGCCAACATAATAGTGAGTTACTCTATATAAGGTATGGGTCATGCAGTCATGAGTCTTGTGTGCAGACAGCATTGATAGAGTTGGGGAAATGGGGTTAAAGGGGGTGATTAATCCAGCAAAGGAAGCTTGTATAGCTGGAGAAATTACACCCTAAGTCAGTGGTCGGCAAACTCATTAGTCAACAGAGCCAAATATCAACAGTACAACGATTGAAATTTCTTTTGAGAGCCAAATTTTTTAAACTTAAACTTCTTCTAATGCCACTTCTTCAAAATAGACTTGCCCAGGCCATGGTATTTTGTGGAAGAACCACACTCAAGGGGTCCAAGAGCCACATGTGGCTCACGAGCCGGTTTGCCTACCATGGCCCTAAGTTATGTGAAAGACTTTCAGCAGGATCTTACTAAATCAGATTTCATGAAAGATGGGAAATGTACCCAAAAATGGAAGAGAGACCACTAAGATATGGCTTTCTAAGTGATGTAAAAAGTAGATACTTGGCAGTCACCCTCCAAAAAATATTGTAATAGACTCTGGTATATCACTTGAAGACTTATTTAAGAACGCTCTCTCTGATCACTAGGAGCAAAGGTAAGTCTACTAAAAGGAAGCCATTGCAATCACTTTGCTTCCTCTTGTTACTATCTCTCAGTTAAGAGAAAAGCAGTCTGATTGGTAGGGAATCTGGGGAGAGAAGACAAACTGACCTCTTAGAGACTATTGAGCAGAATCAAGTCAAACACTTTTCCCAATAAAGATCATATATGGGAGGGGGTGCAAAAGTAGGTTTACAGCTACACATAGGAAAATAAAATAATAATTAATAAATAAAAATACACATATGGAAAATAAAATAATAATTAATAAATAAAATACAATAAATAATAAATAAAAATACAATAAAATAATAAATAAAATACAAAATATTATTTATTAATAATAATTAATAAACAAAAGTACTGTGTTTCATGTACTCATAATTGTAAACCTCCTTTTGCCCCACCTTGTATGAGCATCATCTCAGAACTAAGGTGGAGGATTTCATGAAGTCATGTCCGAGATTGAAGCATGGATTTGAAGAAGTGAAAAGACTTTTTTTTGTGGCATATAGATGAATATTGAATTACAGATGCTATTTCAGTTCATTTAAGATCAAAATTCTGAAAACTAATCTATGAGGTTCCAGTTCTGATAAGATTTAAAAGCTAGTCCCCCCACTAATCATTAACACATTTTAATAGTTTTAATCAAATGTTCATTAAGGTTTAAAATGAGTTAGTTTAATCTGAAGATAGTTTTAGGTGTCACCTTGCTTTTATAAACATTTCTAGATGATATTTGCTACCTTCTTACCAGTTCTGACTTCAGTGGAAGCTGGAAAAGATCAAGAATTGCTCTATGCCATTTATAATGCAGTTTCTCCTCACTTTGAACTCTAGAACCAATTACAGAGCCCTAAGACCTCTAGGGTATCGCAAGGCATTTCAAATCCTGCATAAATGGGAAGGGTTAATTAATAGAGATCATGAAAAGCACACAAGAGTTTGATTACTAGATGTGAAATGTGCAGAAAAATGTGCTTCAAAATAAAGCAAAACATGTACACAACCAGCTCTAATTTTATCTGTATTGAAAACTAGTGTCACTCTTTTGATTTTTATTTATTTGATTAAATTTCATTAAAATATATGAGCATCAATAATTTCCTCAGAAGCATTGTTACTGAAGAAAAGCATAACTATAAAAAGATTTGATAAATGCACAATAACCAAATCCAAGCTGACTACATTTAAGTAATTTTTTTAAATTCTCTCACTTTGAATTAAATAATAAACACAGTGAATAAATGCTTATACATAAATAAATCTTTTTTTAAAATATGGGTATTTATCCCAGACTCAAATTTACCTGTTTATGCAAACAATGAAAATATTAGAAATTAACCAAGTTTAATTGGAAGCTCATATCTCTAGATTTTCCAAAGAATATAAATCCAATCATCAATTACCATGTGTGCATAACATCACCATTTTCTGCTTAGGCCATGATTAAAATGCAGTGTAGGGAGCCGGGTTGAGTCCACTCTTGATCTAAAAGAACTCTTTGGAAATGTCAAGGAACTAAGCCTGTGGGTTTCCTTAGCCTTTCTACTGTGGTCCAGAGAGACAGTATCCCTCTGCTTTTTCTTTTTTATGCTAAGCATTGGAGAGAATACAGAGCTGCTTAAAGAAGCTATTAGGAGGAAAGCTTAAACTTTTCTCCGTAGAGAGCCAAAAACTTTATAGCAGCTACACTAAAGGATCATGGTCCCTTAAATATCCCTTTAAGGAACAAGTAGCTTAGTCTTCGCAGATAACCTGTGAGGAGGTAACATGTGGTACCTGAAGTCTTGCTTATTCCTTTAAAATCCATGAATGTGGAGAATGGAGAGGGGTGATGGAAAATGAGATTCTATGATAGGTAAGAAATAAGCAATCACATAAATAATTTTATTATCTCTTACCTTACTTGTAATGACACTAATGGATTATTTTCTATCTTTCCAATCACTTTTGGAAATCATTGTTTCTTTCACATATGCTTATTCTTTACTTTCAGTGTTTTCCAGGTTCTGTCCCTGTATGGCTATCTGTTTCACTTGATTTTCTCTTCCTATAGAATCTCACTAAGTGTGCACATCTTCTCCTACTCTCATCCCCCCCCAGATCCTGAAATTCTTCATCTTTGACTTCCATTATCCAAAGTACATCCTTTACCAAACTCCTCAACCTCTTCTTTGAACATTCATCTCACATTTTTAATCTATAGAACTGCTTCTACTCTAAGGACACTTCCTCCCTTTCATATTACCCAAGAAGTATTTATTTCTTCTCAAAACACTGGGCCTGGGGGCAAAGTATTTCCTCATTTCTACTTCTACAATGTTTTCTTTCCCTTTTCACTAGAAACCCTTAGATCATAAAAGTGTATAAACTGAATTCCAAGTTATAACCCTTTTTTCTGGAAAATACGAATTTCATCATTCTTTGTAACTTTAATATAAAAGTAGGTTAGTTTTCAGCACTCTGACATATTAATTACTTGAACTGCTCTATCCTAATGATCTTATCTACCTCACTGATTCATCCACTCACCCTTACAGTCATACTCCAAGCTTAATACCACTACCCATACATTTTAGAAACTCAATTATACACATCCCACTCTGACCACTCCTCCTATCTATCAAAGTCAGTCTAGTGCTCTTTTCATCCTCCTTCAGTAACTGAAATTCCATTGTTAATCATATTTATTCCCTTGTGTACACTGTCTCCCTTGCCCCTCTCTCCTTTCATGGCACTCGCTTAGCAAAATAAATATCATAGTTAAATCAGTCTATTCATCTAGCCATAGCTGTGCAGCTGAATATCATGAAGAAAACCCCAGAACAATATAAACTATTTCCTCCTTAATGTTATAGCCACAAATCCAAAGTTGGTTCTTAATGCTGCCTTAAACACTAAAAATAAAGAATAATTATACTATACTTCAGGAGTTCATATACTTTTCCATTTTCTTAGATGAATGTTTTATACCTCGTTTATCTTCAAACCTCCAATATATTCTTTCCCAGCTTTACATTCCCCAATGATTCAATTCTAACTTCATCCAAAAAACTGAGGCATTCAGAAGAGAGCTTCGTAGAGTCACCACATTCACTCACCTCTCAGCATCTGAACCCTTTGTCTGCCTTACTGAATGTTACATAGAATATCTATACTATCTAGAGTCAGTCCCACCACTTCTTTAAATATATATTTTTTAATGATTTCAGAGAAGAAGGAAAATGGAGAGAGAGATAGAAACATCAATGATAAGAGAGAATCATTGATCGGCTGCCTCCTACAAGCCCCACAACCTGGGCATATGCCCTGATGGGGAATAAAACCGTGACCTCCTGGTTCATAGGTTGACGCTCAACCACTGAGCCACGTCAGCTGGGCCCACCACTTGTTACCTAGAACCCATCTCCATTGCCTCATCAAGGATTTTATGCTAGAAAATCATGCTAGCATTTCTTTCCACATCATCAATATTTGTCTCTCTATGACTCAGTCCTCTCTATTTACAAATATATTCTCCCTCACAGCTTAAAAGAAAAAATCCATCTCTTGACACCTCTTCCCAGCTATTTACCATCCCATTTATGTGAAGTTTTTCAGTAAAACCCTTCAGAAGAGTAGGTTTTAATTTCTAATTTCTGTCCGTGATTATCTCTTAGCCTTACCCTAGATCTCACCTAATTCTAATTATCTCCCAAAGGCTCCATCTCCAAATATGATCACATTGGAGATAACAGCTTAAACATATAAATTTGGGGGAGATGCGATTCTGTCCATACACAGGGTGAGGTCTGGCTAAACATGTGAAATTAAGACGGAAATTACAAGAAAGAAATCAGAACATAGAACACATGAAGTTTCAAAGTCTAAGAACACTAGGGCTTTCATTTTCATATCTTTATGATTTTTACATAAACTCTTCCTTTGAACTTGGATCCACTTTCTGCTTGGCTTCCATTAAAGATACTGTGATTATTTACTGAGTGCTAAGCAAATTCCAAGGCACTTTGCATCCATTAGCCATAGTCACAACTTTGTCAGACTGGCATTTTTATCTGCATATCACAGGTGAGGACACTGAAGCCTAGAAAGTATGCATCTCTTGACCCAAGTCCCATAAGCAGGATTTGACCTCTAGTCTATGTGTCTCAATTCATCACTTTCATCTATCCCACTCACCTCCTAAATCAATGCTACAAAGACCCAAATCAGGTGTTACATTCTGATAAATTTTACTCACAACCCTTTCCTCAAGTTTCATGAGTGAATTTACCCCTCATTTGTGTTGATATAATATCTTTTAAACACCTTCATTATAGTAGGCTTCTCATTGTATTTCAGCTAACCTTAAGTGTGACCAAGCCATCTGGTATAGCTTTTGTACACTCCCACTAGGATGAAAGCAGGCATGCGGTACATGGTTATTGAAAGTAAAACCAAGCACTAAATTAACTTTTAAAAGCTGTACATGAACTTAAAAAAAAGTAACCTCTCTGTGCAAGTCTCATTTGCTTTCAGTCCATTTACTCTTTGCAGACTCTTCTTTTTAATTTTAATTATTATAAATTTTAGAATTTAATAAAATAAATCCTAATTTTTCTATGATATTTCACTGTGGAATAGCGATTTCTCTAATTTTCCAAAATTTATCAAAATGTAATGGATATGATACTAACAAGCCCAGGGAAATGACTTAGCATTTCTTTTCTTCAATTTCATCATCTGTAAATGTAAAAACAACTTAGCCTAAACAATATGTTAGATTTCTTTGGATTTTATGTTAAACATTTCTATTAGGGGGTGGGGGGACAATTACTATTAACCATAAAAATAATTAAGTAAATGGATTCTTCATTTGTATAATGTTTGCAACTCTATTATACATACACAAAACAGTTCAAGGCTTAAAACTCAAAGAAAGCATCCTACTGTATCAGATTTCAAATGTATGTACAAAGCTTATTTTTAGCTTTGAAAAAAGAATGCTCAGAGCTGCTTACAAAACTGGGTGCCAAACAAGTATGCCTTTGATATTCTAACTTAAATGAGACAATGTGATAGGGAGAAAAGAACAATGGAATGATTAGCAGACCATTATTCTAATTCTGACTATTAATATCTATGTTATTTGTCTCAACTTCTGTAGGGCTCAACTTCTTCATTTGCAAAATCATCATATTTTGTTTGATGATTTAAAGCTCTGAGGTTCTAATATTCTATGATTATTCTTTTGAGTGTGAGACCCAAATATCCCAATGATTTCTTTAGTACCGATGATTCAGTTTCAACCTAATCATACTTTATAGATGTTACAATTTGTGGTAAATTGTAATTTATCATGTTACAATTATAATTATTGATCATTTCTTAGTGGACCATGCTGTTTTGGTAGGTTATTTGAAATCAGATATTCTGCATTCAGATTGCCATTTTTCTGGGTTACTCTGTATGAGTCAGCCTCTTTGTCTAGTATAATATTCCTCATCTTTAAAATAGGGATTATTGTGAGAACTAAATGCATTTGTCCATATAAACAATGCCTTGAACATGTAGTGTTTAACACAGAGAAAACAATCACAACTCTTCAATTGGTTTTATCACCACCATCAGTAGCCTAATACTATTTCCAAAGATCTTTTCCTTCATTAGCTTTAAATGCTTCATTCAGGAGAAAAACAAGATGCCATTCACGGTGACTTCTAAGTCATGAAGATTGACATTCAAATTTTTATTTCAGGTTAAGAATATTCATCCATTACCCTTTCTTTTCTTTTTTATCCATTTATGAATCTAAATCAATGAAAAAGTATCTCATACAAATTATAAATCCTGTTTTACATGATTTTCTTTAGTATTCTGAGATTTTTCCTTTGTAATTCTAGTAAAATCTTTGATAAACATATATATGTAATATATATCTGTAATGCATTTCTATATATATTTTATGTGTATTATATATATACACTTGTATCTTTCCAATGGTTCCTAGTTTTCATTTTTTACCTATTCTCTCTGAATACCTTGAAGACTTAGTCTCTTTGTATTTTTGTGTTGCACATTTGTAAAACTACTAGAGGCCCAGTGCACAGATTCGTGCACCAGTGGGGTCCCTCAGCCTGGCCTTTGGGCATTGGGCCAAAACTGGCTCTCTGACATCCCCTGAGGAGTCCCAGATTGGGAGAGGGCACAGGCCAGGCTGAGGGATCCCCACTGGTGCACGAATCCATGCACCAGGCCTCTAGTATGCATATAAAATCTTTGGTTAATATCTTCTCGCCCTCCCACCTCCCCCCCTTCCTTCTGAGATTCATCAGTCTGTTGCATGTTTCCATGCCTGTGGTTTCCACTCTTGCATTAAGTGTCTGACCCCTGGTGGTCAGTGTGTGTCATAGCTACTGGTCAGACAGTTGAACAATCATCCAGTTGCTTAGGCTTTTATATATATAGATACCTATGTTTTGATTGATGATTGATTTGTATGTTGAGGGATGGTTCTATGTAGTCTTTGCCTCATTCACTTATCTTTCAGGTCTGGATTCTAATGGTAAATTGCTCATCTGGGGCCAGACACCTTGATATAAATGCCAAGGTCATAGCTATA
Source organism: Corynorhinus townsendii (assembly GCA_026230045.1). Classification (NCBI taxonomy): domain Eukaryota; kingdom Metazoa; phylum Chordata; class Mammalia; order Chiroptera; family Vespertilionidae; genus Corynorhinus; species Corynorhinus townsendii. The sequence continues at coordinate 30,723,049 of JAPDVU010000012.1, forward strand.
TCTTCAAGGATGTCCCTCCTCTATTGTGTGCAGATACTATATGTAAAGATCTCATTTATTATCACATCAATGCAAACTGCTGCTTTTTTAAGGGGGAATAATGGTTTTATCTCTGCATTAACCGTAATGTAACTCCCTTTCCTCCTCCTAATTTATAGTAAACTTTCTCTCTTCTGTGACTTAAGTGGAAAAAGATACATTTGGGCATGTAACTATTGAATTTATGCCCAGGAGTGTAGGTATTTTACTCACTAATATTCAGAGTTGGAGAATTCAAACTATAGGTATTTGTGGAGACCTATAGTTTGAATTCAATATACACATATCTCCACATGTGTATATTGCTGTGTATTTTTTCAAATAAATATATATCATATACATGTTGTCTGAGAAAATTAGAAAATGTCTGCTTTCTTTGAGTTTGCCTCAGTAGTGAAAGTTCATGATTTGTCATGTGTCTGGAAAATAATATACAGGATGTCTCCCCCAAATGTATACATACTTTAACAGATAATAGCTGAATTTTGAAAATGAAATGTATTTTAATAAACATTGCTTTTGCAATTATTCAAAGTGTATATATGCATTTTTGGGACACCCTATATGTACTTGAAGTTGTCTCCTTTTTTGTCTCATTATATAAATACTATAAATAATGTCTTACTCTTTTCTTTTTCCAATTTTAATTGTGATCCAATTTTTTTTCACTTTTACATTCACTCTCCAATCTTTCCCTTTGCATCTTTTTCTCTTTAGCCTCAGTGTGGGATATACCTTCAAATAACATTTCCTCTTGGAAAAAAAAAAAACCTCATTCTAAAAGAAGTAGGCATTATGTTTATATATAACTCAAATATGATTAAACCCATCAGGCAAATCTATCAATTCTCAATAAGCTCCCAGCAGCACAGGATCTTAGTCTGCATGTGTGCTGAAAATGGCATGTCGTGTTTCTGTGTGCGGTCAGCCCTTTGGATGACAAGGTGCTTTCTTTATGTTGCTTTGGACCTCTAGTTAAATCACATTTCTGACATATGAACATAGAACATACAGTCAAAATTCTTCAAGAAATGAAAACATTTTACTTCTCCTATCTTGTATGTTACTGCTAAGATATCAGCTTGTATTCTCTCAGCAAAATGACAGTGGTAAGAATTAGGTATAGCAGGTGGAAAGGTGAAAATCTAAGAACATTGAGGTTTGATACACAGGTGATTTGTATCAATGCAAAGATTTTGAAAATAGGAACTTTCCTTTTTCTAGCACCTCTCCTCTGAAGTAAATTACTGAATGAAAAAAAAGTTTTAAGTCTATTATGTTTTTTATCCATTCCCATTTTATATCACCAAAGGTGGAGAAAGGCAACCAGAGAATAAATAGATCTCAAATACTTTTGCTTTACTGTGTTGTCTTACTTTGAAAAGACCCTTTCAGCCATCTTTTGGGATCCACTGTCTGTGGGTCCCAGATATTATTGAGATTTAGATTAATAAAGATATCTCAAGCCACAAAAAGACATTCTGAACATGATTAGTAAATGCCCAGTGCTTTCCTGGGTAGGCAATGTAAGCCAGTCCGTTTAGGCTGCACTAACTGACCTAGAAAGCCCTTTGCAGTCCTGAAATTCTATTAGGAGGAAACAATTAAACAGAGCAAGTTTCCAGTGTGTGCACCTGCTCTCCTTATCTTAAGGCAATGGCAAGATGGCATATCCCAACAGAGAAAGCAGAATAATACATAAACAAGTTGGAGATGGTGTTAGCCCAGTACTGTGAAGGCTTTGCATCACAGCTTGGCTATAAAGAGACAGCTGGCATATAAGGGAGATTTATAAGAGCATGTGTTTTGAAATTCAGGTTTGGTTTACATGCAGTGTATAAAATCATTTCAGGTTTATATATACAGGATCGTACACGGAGTATATACAAAGATGATGTGATGTCCCCAAGGTGACATTTATTTTATTATTTGAAAGGAATATTCCTATATTACTAGAACCATATAGCACCTGGCTCTCTACAATGAAATAATGCTTTGTATTTTAATGGTTAGGGCAAAACCTATTTATCTCTTTACATGTGTAAACCTGGAACCCAAGGAACAGTTACCAAACACAGCCAGACCCAATCCTGTCCCTGCTCTCTGGTTATGAAATCTACTAAGTCTAACATGCAGAGTAGATACTAGTGATAGATGCCTATTCCTACATGGTGAGCTGCTTTCTTATTTGCCTGGATTCAAATGTGACTAATGCAAAATCCATGCCAAAAGGACTTATTAAAGCAAAAGTGTGTCTTTCCATTGATGTTGCAATTTATGGGGCTAGCTAGTTCTGAATATTGAACCAGTCACAGGGCGGATGACTAAAATGGAGAGTATGGATCAATAAAAATAGGCCATTTTCCTAATCTTTACTATAAACTTGGGTCAAAGAATTGGCTAACTACAAGGCAGCTGGAAAGGGAAATGTTGTTTTGTGTTGTTCCTCTGAAAAGTGGTGTTAATGGACTATACACAGAAATATATGCAGACTGGAAGCGAGAGTATCTTGAGAGCACTCCCACGTGTGACCTCTCACTGTGCCCATTATGAACAGGGAGGAATGCCAGGATGCTCTGAGGGAAGCTTCTAGAGAAAAGTCAGAAGGGGTTGATAGAAAGGGAGTTGACCCTTAATATAGCACATTTCCCTGTCAGTGCCTCATAAATACAGGTCTACCAACCTGCTGCCCTTCCTTCAAATACTCTGATTTAGAAAATAAATGAAGTTAATTACCAATTTTAATTTCAGTTCAGAGTTGTGGATCCTTTGTGAGGGTTAGTTCATATCAAAATGTTCATTAAGGTCATTTGAATCCCTTAGCATACTCATGTATATTTCAAAAGAGAAGAACAAAGAAAGAAGTCATCTGTTTCCACCAGTTCTGTGTTTGCACACTCCCACTCTAGAAACTTAGTCGCTGCCACTACATATTTCGCAGTGTCACACTTGCGTGTTATTTTCTGTTTTCATTGCTCCAGCTGTTGTTTTCTAGGAGGGCAGAAAGTCTCTCAGAAACAAGTGCTATTGAGAAATGTCTTCCCATCTGCAGTACATGAAGGTGTATTTATATTCTGCTATTAAGTGTGCTGTTTCACAAAGCGCCTCTCTTGTATATTTTACATTCCTCTGGGAGAAATTGCTTTCTTTTCCATATTGCATTTGCTCTATTACAATTGTTAATTTACTGAGGCAGATAATAGTAGAGTGACAATTATAATGCAGATAGATCATTCAGGCAAATATGGTATGGAACTGAAACAGCCAAACATTTCTCTCTCCCACTACAGGCTTAAATCTATTAGGTTAATTCTATCTTTTTATACAAAAACCCTCATAAATGTTATTTTGGTATCAGTATTATAAATTCCCTTGCTTATACCAGGTTTCTAATGAATTAGTGAGATTAATGAGGCACACAAATAAGGATTCTTGGTCTTGGTGCATTGTGAAGAGCAGGCAGCCTTCAGCAAGGACCCAATGGAATCTTCAGAATTGGCAAAGCAGAAAACAAGGCTGGAACACTCAACCTCAAGACTTAAAGCAAAGAGACCAGTGCATTTGAACATTGTTCCCTCTCCATGAACCTCTGATGTTCACTCCATCCTAATTTATCCCACACCTACGGCCTTCTGTAATGGTAGGTTCCAAAATGTATTCTGAGGTGGGAATGCTGCCATTCAGGCTGCAACATAAGTGATTGTTTTCCCAGGAGGGACCAGTAACATCACAAACTAGGATTATTGACCAAGGACAGAGTGGTGAGCAGCCAGGTGCTGACTATATTAGTTTAGAGCTGCTGTAGCAAAATACCACAAATTGGGTGCCTTAGAACAACAAATTTAATGGCTCATAGTTCTGGATGCTAGAGATCTTAAATGAAGGTGTCAGCAGGGTGGGTTCCTGCTGTGGACTGTGAGGGAAGGGTCTGTTCAGACCTCTCTCTTTGGCTTATGGATGGCCACTTTCTCCCTACATCTGTTCATATGATGTTTTCCCCATGTGTGTTTCTATGTACAAATGTTCCCTTTTTTCTATCAGGACACAAGTCATATTGAATTAGGGGCTCACCCTATACCAGTGTGACTTTATCTTAACTAATTTTATCTGAAACAACTCTATTCCCAATTAAAATCACATTCTGAAGTACTGAGGACTAGGACTTCAATATATGAATTTTGGGCGACTGATGAAACCAAAATGCTTATGTATTTTAAGGAAATTCCTCCTGCTTGCAAAAGAATGTTAAAAGAATATTCAACATTATATCTCCTCAGGGAAATGAAATTTAAAGCCTCAGAGAAATACCATCACATCCTACCATAAAGCCTAAGGACTCACCTTTCAGTAGTAGAATGGATATATGAATTGGGGAATACTCACAGAACACTACACAACTGCCACATGCAACACAGTTGTTGCACAGGTTTTGGTGAGGCTGCAGAACAGCCAGATTCTCATACTCCACCATGGGATTGTAAAATGGCCCAGCCACTCCTAATAACGCTTTATGCTATCTGTTTTTGTCACATATCCTATGACTCAGACATTGCACTCATACATGTGTACCCACAAAAAAAGAAACAGTAAAATGGGTAAGTGACTTTTGACATGTTCATAGTCAAATATCATAGTGATTAAGGGAACTACTGCTACATGCAGCATCATAGCTTTATCCTACAGATATAATGTTGAGAACACCCCCCAAAATAAATAAATAAGTGCTATATAATTCTATTTATATAAAGTTCCAAACAAGTACAATTAATAGTGATAAATGTCACCTTTGGTGGGGTGGTGTTGACTGGAAGGGGCACGAGAATAGCTCTTTTGGTATACTTAATGTCCTATATTGGATCTGAGGTGTGGGGGAAAGGATGAATATATGTAAAATTTCATTACTTTTTTGTATGTGTTATACCTCAAAAAGAAAGGTTAAATCACACAAAAAATACAACAACAGCTAAAAAGAAGATTAGGTAACTTATAAAGTACAGTTTTCATGAAACCATTAACAGAATTTTAAAAGGAAAATCTATTTAGCAGAGGCAGAATCTGGTCCTATCCTCCCATTTTGAATATCATACTACTAGCTCTTAGAGAATCAGCTATAGGAGGTAATTGGGGGAATTCTCACTTAACCTGTGAAACACTCCTTACTCCCTACCTGCTTAATTTAGGAAGTAGTGGTAGTGAAATGGTTTCTTCCTCACTTTCTGCCCCACCCAGTCTTCTCACAGACATTACACTCACACTACACTCTTCTAATTCAATATGTATCAGGAAATTCCCATTTTATAATTGGTATTTATGGAAAATATAGGGCTCAGGGGGATGATTAAGATGTTCCTATAAGTTACATTTATTTGCAATCTTCCACATTTGATCAAAAGTTAAGGCCCAGGCCTGGGGCATTTTCAGATCTTGCCAAATAACCAGAAGGGGAATATTTCCATTGGAATGACTCAGGCTACTCCCCAAATATTTACACTTCCTTTCACGCCCTAACTCTGCAATGAAGAATTTGTGAATTTGGAGATATTCCAGAATCATATAAATCCTCCTATTTTGAATTCAAAACCAAACCTCATGTAAGAGAAGACTAATCCCTGTTGAAAACATCTGGAACACCATTTATAAATGTCAGAAAATAAAGATTTTAAATAATATACCTAGCATTTTCTGTGGTTCTTCATAGAAAGAAGAATATATACCCACCAGATTAAGAAGTTGACCCTTGAGGAACTCCACATGCTTTTAACTTTGGGTTGTGCATAGAGTAAGAAAATTCTTCTGAGGTCCATCATATGATGGACAGATATTATGTTCTGAGAAATGTTACAGGAAGTTTCTTCTAATTTTTCTTTGTTCTCTTATTCAGAAGCCCTAAGGCGACCACCTTCTCTCTCCTAGTAGAGCAATGCTTGTGGCCTTAGTTGTTCCTTAATCAGTACTTTGGAGTCAAAACCTTCTCTGTCACTTTTCGGGAACAAAGGGACTAAAATATCAGGAAATTTAAGGGATTACAGGATATCAGAAAGTATGCCTTAAAGAAAATCAAGAATAAAAAAAGCAATTAAATATATCAGTTATCAGGCCATTAATAACTTCTAAAATAGTTTTACTAAAGTGATCTGAGTATTAAATTGTATTAATCTGTAGAAATGACTGATATTATTGGCTAAGCTAAGTATGGATTATAAATAGTCACTTCAAAGATTGCTACTATTTTTTTTTATATTTTGCTCCTCCAAATTAGTAAAAGGACTGTTACTTATCATTGACAAAAGTCTCTAGCCAAGACTCATTTCTATCAATGATGGAATGATAATGAGGTTTGGTCCCAGTACTTTTCCATTTACTTCCTGCTCTGAAATCCAGGAACCTAAGGACGGCCTTTATGGTAGAAGCAATCCACTGTGCAGTCTCTTTGGTCTATAACCTATGCTCCCCAAGTCCACTGCTTCACTGTGCTCTCTCTCTTTATTTTACAAAACACGGAATATTGCTGCCATGGGTGGGATTGAACTAACATGTTGGCATCCTAAAAATTTACCAATCTCAATTCAAATGGTCAGCCTTTTGTGAAGGTACTTTAGGAAGAATATATTATTGGAAAGTTCAAACAACTTTAAGAGACAATTGCAGTTGAAGGTCCATCTCTGTATCTCCTTATAATCCTCTCACATAAATGTTTGCTGGCTCCGCTTCTCTAATGCTTGTCTTATTTAGCATATTAAAGACAGAAGTGGTAAGAGTGTAGGGAAGCGGTTATCATCCATCAGTTAGTGCTCTGCTTTCTGAGCCCAGGGCACAGGGCTGTGACATTGTAGTGTATCTCTGGTTTCGGCAGCTGTGGAAGCGCAGATGCATGTCTTCTTGATACTGAGATGTATACCTGTTATTGAATTGACTACTTCTTCTCTAGGGGCTTCTTCCCCTGGGGTTCCTGCAGCATATATAGTTTTATGGCAGGAAATAGTATAGGACTGGGACTAGTGGAAATACTTCTTTCAGAACTCAAAATACATGGAAGTAAAGTTCTATTGCAGTTGGGACAGTTTTCAAACTCTCTTCCTTATGAATGCATCTTTAATTCCCAAGGGCCCATCTCATTCTTGCACACAGTGCTGCCTGGGGGAAAGTCAGCTGACTTATGTAAGTAAACCACAATTGTGTTTTATTGTTCCTGTCCAGTATGTTAAGGGATGGAGTCATTATGTACAAGAGACAAAGTTATTTTCCCCTCTCTCAGTTCTCTGACAGCTAAAGCACTAACAAGGGGTTTTAAATAATGTATGTGCAAGTACTGGACCCTTTCCTTTCCAAGGTCTCTCTCGTTGGTCCTCAAATCATATCCTTGATATGAGAGCTTGTGGAATTCCCCATTGACTAAGTCAGTCCCTGGGTAGTATACAGAGTTGAATACTGCTGAAATCACTTTTCTCTGCAGCTGCAAAATAATGATTCCAAAGTAGTTTATCCAAGACAAAGAAAGCATGAGCTTACAAGAGCACTTGAAGGGAAATGATTATTCCCACAATGTCAAAGCTTTTAATAAAAAAATTAAAGAGGGAGAGGAGGAAATGTGCTACTTAGAAACACTATTTTGCTATAGGAAAACACCTTCCTAAATGCTTTTATTCCTTGCTAACAATTTATATGTAGATAATTATTGCTGTATGGGACAACCAGGCATGTAGAGAAGATGTGGGCAATGTAAGCAACAATCTGAGTATCTTCTATTTATATAAAAGGCTAATATGCAAAGTGCCCCCTCATGAGTTCACCTGGGAGTCCGGGAGTTCAATCGCTCGCTATGACATGTGCTGACCACCAGGGGGTGGCACGGAACAAAGGGAGGCCTGGCAGCCAGAAGGCCCCAATCGGCGCTGATCACTGGCCAGGCCTAGGGACCCTACCTGTACATGAATTTCATGCACCAGGCCTCTAGTTTCAATATCAAAAGTTTGTGTAAGCCTTTATCTAAAAATAGTGAATAAGAACAGCTAGGTGTTTCATATGTTTTCTGAGCTATTAATTTATAAATAATTTCTTTGGATGAAAACAAATGCTATTTTCTTTTCAATCAGAAAAGAATATAATTAAAAAATGTTAAATGCCAACAGAAACACAATAATGTTCTTCTTGCACATTAAACAAGGCTATGGAATCAGTGTGACTGAAAGATTCCCAATCCTACAGGCAGAAAAGGTTTAGTACAATATTGTCCCAGTCATGAAAATAATAATTATAAGCCATAAAAAATAATGTAAAATCTACAAAGCCACCTGGATAAATTAATGTTTCCCCCAAAATATTAGTCACACATTGACTATTATAATGTTCTAACCTAGAATAGTGGGAATATAAAATTTAATGCATGGGCAATCTTCTTACAGCAATCTTCATAAAAATTGATTCATTCTAAACTTTGGAGAACTAAGAAATATAACTAGAAAATTGGAAAACAAGAGCAGAGAGGAACCCCAGAAAAAGTGATGAGCATATTTTGTATAAATCAATGGTTATCACACTTTAAGGAGCAGCACATTAATATGTAAAAAATGCATTTGACCCATAGTTTTATTTTTTGGTATGATTTTTGCACCAAGAAAATTTAATTCTAGAATAGAGAGACTCTTCTGCTTCCAAAATTAGTTTGTACATTGGTCAGTCACAGTTTTTGTTGTTGTTTTTTGTTTGTTTGTTATTTTATTGCCATGTAACAGGAGAGGTATTTGGATCATTGAAGCAAGTTTGGATTTGTCACCTCTGGGAGGAAGGAACTCCCTTACCTAGTCCCTCCTTGAACCTAGTATCTTCTCAGCTTCTCCCTGAATTATTACCAACTCCCACAATTATAGTAAATAGATCTCTCGGCTTATTAGTGAACGGATACTGAGGTCATTGCCTTATTTTTAGTGAAACCCTTTTTTTTTTTTTTCCAAATTCACTAATCACGGAATCTTTAGGAACAACACAGCTGCAGACTTGCTACTACCATTAAGTGAAAAATTGCCCTAATGGGATAGAAGGTTTTTCAAAAGAGAGGTTCTGTGTTCATTTGAGAAACTCCATTTGAGAAGACCATAGGAATATCATGCAAGCTCATTGTAAATAGTTCTATTATGTTCTTAGTTTTCTAAATTCTACTTACTAAAACAAACAGCATCAGAGAAATATTTCTAAATCTCACTTCAGAACATATTCTAGCTTTATTTGCTCTCTGAGCTATGATTTTGATTCCGTTAACAAGACTATTTCATAATGGAGCAGAGCACACTTCTGTATAATTCAGTGTTTTAACCACCCTTCATTTACAGTGCTTCCTTTGTTTTAAGCAAAGAGATTCACAAATTTGTCTCATAAATTAAATCTGAATAAGCACATACTTAAAGCTTTCATCCTTTGATATTTAAATATGTTTGCCTTAAATATTTTGAAACAAAGTTATTGAACTCTTTGAAATATTTACATAGTGTGTATTTTTTAAGTGTCCCTGAATATTATTTGGATATGCCTTAATGGAAAAAGAAATGTCAGATGTCAAATGTAAGTTCTGGAACGGTCTTTTTTGTGTGACTTTTAACCATGAAGTTTATATTCATGAAAAAAATGCAATTTAGAAAAAAATAAGGTTTCTATAATATACACCTGATTTTAAAGCTGAATATATAGTAAACATGCCTTATTCTTTTACTTTAAAGGAAGGCTGAACTGCCCATCTACTTCTGTCCCGAAAAACACTGGTCCTTACATTTTATTGATTCCTTAATAGAGGAAGTCAGTCTTTTTCTGCCATTTTTAATCAGGTCTACCATGCCTCCCTCTAAATATATAAACCCAAAATTGAGAAAGAGTTTGTGCCAATGACTATTGAATTCAGGTTCTGAGAACAGTCGCATATTGTTCAGCAAATGTTTATTGAGCATCTATAATATACCAGACACATTCTAAGTACTGGGGTGCAACAATGATTAAAGTAGGGAAAACCCCTGCCCTCATTCTAATGGGAGGGGAGATAATAACTAAAGAAAAAAATTAAATATTTAGTCTGTTAGATATAAAATTCCTTAGAAGGAACAAAAGCATATGAATAGAAAAGATAGATAGATAGAGAGAGAGAGAGAGAGATAGAGAGAGAGAGACAGAGAGAGAGAGAGAGAGATTTTACGTATGTTGGCCAGGGAAAAACTGTTTCCAAATAATTCAAGGAATGCATTGAGCTAATTCAATTTATTTTCTAAGAAATCTACCATTTTACTGAAAAAGCAAATGGATGTTTTTTCTTTCAATGTATTCTCATGAAATTGTTGTAAGAAGCATGGTATTCAAGAAATACATTTGAAATAAATATTACATTGTGCATTGATATGTATAGATGAGTTTGTTCTATTTTTCCCATGATCTTTTTCAAAACTGGAAGATTCTGAGAAGCAAGTAAGTTGTTTCACCTAAGTTGGAGGTCTAGAATTGCTAATGAATTAACAGTAAGGGATAAAAAAATATTTTGGCTCCAAACTTCAGTCCATGTGTGTTAGAGTGGATTGTAAAAAACACAAGAACAAGTGATCTTTCATACTACTTGGCAAACTAAATCTAAGCATCTTAATATAGGAATCGTAAAATAATATTGCACATTTTTGTAGCTCCAAGTACCTGGCATTATTTTTAAATAAAATTTTAATAAGTAATTTTGACTGAAGCAAACTATTACAATAATCATCCCAAATCTACTTGAAAAATATGGAACATTTTTCTCCCGGGGAGACATGAGAAATGCATGTGCTGCCTTTGAAGAGACATCAGCATGTCATGGTAAAGTCATCTAGTTTTTAGGAAGATGATAAGGCATCCTATAATTTCTATAAGATATCTCATACTCCTCTACCATTTCCACAGCAAAGGAATGTAAATCTCCTAAATCCATGTTCAAGCCACTCTACCCATTATACTCTAAAACATTTGCTTACTTCTATCAAATGAAAAGAAGGACCCCTTATGAGCATAAATCAGGACTATCATCATTTGATACATGGGATTACATGTGGACATAAAAGGAAGACTTGACCTGGGTACTGATTCTAATTAAGAAGGAGTCCGACAGTGGAGCAATCAGCCCTTTTATCAGCAATCTGTTTTCAGAAGAGTTCTTGACCTGAAATCCATTGGGATGAATGTCTCCATTGGGAAAACTGTTCTCTTGTTTATAGCAAGAGCTAGTGTTCCTGTGATAGAATGTCTTTCAAATCCCAGTCTTTAGGTAAACCATCTCTTTCAAGGGCTAATCTGTGTGTGATATCTAATGAAGTACTCCGATGAACTGGCTTCTAAAACCTGAGTCCTGCTGGTTGCAGATGAGCTTTCTTAGCAAGTTGCCAACACACTGATTTTGCAATTTTATGAGCACCACTAAGAATTGCTTGAAAAACTGCAAGTAATCAACTTTCAAAAGTTGATTTTTTTTCCAGAAGTCTGTCTTTCATCTTGCAGTCATGATCATTTCTGCTCTACATACCCCCCTCCCTTTCTAAAATCAAAGGGAATAATACCCATTTTAGTAGTGTTAACTCTGGCAGTTTTTCACTGAAACAATCAAGAAAAGAGCATGGCATCTTTTATTTTTGAGCAGAGTTTTCTCTTCCTGAACATGGGTCTACTTAGCCAGTTATGGCGAACATCCGATCTTTAATATATATGATTGAATCTCAGTGGTGACAGGCTATCCTTAGGGAACTTATTCATATAAAAACAATCCTTTTAGATTTGGAGTTTTAAGAAAGGTAGAAAAATGGGGAAATCCCCTTTACACAGAAGATGTGTTTTCTAATTATATGGGTCACACCCAGCAGTGACTGACACCTGTGTCAGGAGGGGAGGGCTCATCAGCATTGTTGTAGTGACCAGGGTCAGGTGGCTCAGATAAGAAATACCAGGTGTACATGCCCCAGGCCAGTCTCACAGGCAGCCTCTGTCTCTGAAAACTATCTGAGAACAGAATGTCAGTGATGTACAACCTTGATGGAGCTAGTTCGAACAGTGCTGTGTACCCAACTGGGTTAAAAATTACTCAGGGAAGCCTGTTTCAACAGGACTTCTAACTGCAGTTGTAGATCCAAAAGGTTCAAGGGAGTCTTTGAACTTGAGGATGCCTATCATTCCCAGGTTTTGAAAGCTTCTAAGAACTGCTAGCTGCAGGTTGCCAGGAAACCGAGAAAGGAAGTTAATAAGCTAACTCACTTTAGCCATAATTTATTGCAGTTCATGTTTTTCCCTGTATTTTTCACACATTTGGAATGCAGTGCTACCACAGGATGATCTATTCCTCAGAGTATATTTTAAATCTTGTTTTCTAATCCTTGCTTCACATAATTTCATAATCTCTAAAAATTTAGTTATTTTCATTTATAAAACTTATATAGGATCTAGCCACAATCAAGCTCATAGACACCCCTACAGATTAATAGACACAGAGTCTAATAGATTTACCTACATTCCTACCTAATATTCTAGTGGGGTGCACAGCATGACCCAGTGAAAGAAATAGACAACTAGAATCTGAAACATGGAATGTGAACCTTTGTAAGCTCCAGTTTCCAATTTATAAAATGGACACAACAAAACACGCCCTATATGTCAAGAGGGTGGCATATGAATCAAAGAAGATAATTTATTTTAAAACACAATGTTAAGGCCACCTATTACAGAAAGGAACACATTTTATTTTTGAAGATACTGATACCTCTGGGGCTTCCCCAGATTGGTTTGTCCACTATTAAAAGTCTCATCGGTTGCGCCTCTTGCATTTCCATGATTGTGATGTGCACAGAAGGGAAACACTTGAGGGGGAGAACTAGGAAAGGGAGAATAACATCTCCCTCCTCTCTTATTGCTCCCCCCAGGGTGCACTGCTCAATTGACAAGCCAGAGGGGAACCCTGCAGTGCACGTGCACTGAACCGATGGCTTCACGCTTTTGAGCTTCCTTTCTGGAAAAAGACATGTTAAAGCACAATGGAAAACATATTATCTTGAAGGCAATAAACCCATTACTACCATTACAGGAATAGCATAATTTCTGGGGTCAACCAGTAAGATGTCATTAGAGAGTTTTCAAAATCTCTGGTGTACCAAATCCCACAAAAGATCCAAAACACATAGGAAGCATGATTCTTGCCCTCGAGGCGTTACAGTTCACTGTACCAGATCCTTCTGATCTCACTGACCATACCATAGCCAATGAAATAACTGTTAATAGAGGAAATGGATTTTGTTTATGTATAATGTTATATTGTATACAGTATTATGTATATAAGTTAATTATGGGTGAAAGGAAGGAGTATATGACTGCTAAATTGACCGATGTGGTTTTTAAGTAATACCAATTTTCTGATGACATCTTTGCATCTCCCTAAAGTCATCTTATAAAGTCCACTTCTTCATTTGAATGATTAATAATTTAACTTTATAATTGCCATATATTTTTATCATATTTCTTACCTTTTGTTTGATTCTAAAAATGTTTAACTTATCCTTCCAATAACTCTTTCTGAATAGTTTCTTTAATAAAATGCTTTGAAGATTCTAAGATAGTTTTTTTTTCCATTCACATCTCTTTACTAGTTCTCTAGCTCATTTTATTTTCTTTTTGTTGCTTCCGGTTAACTTTTCTTATTGGGCTATTTTTTCATCTTTCAGTTTTCAAAGGTACTCAATTCTAACCACAATTTTACTCTGAAGATCAAGTATTTGTTCTTTCTCTTTTTTTGGTCTCTAATTCTTGTAGACACAAACAAAGAAAATTGTGAATTCTCAAATTTTTAAACAGTGAGCAGCTGAATAAATAAATATCATTTAAAAAAGTAAAATCTTCACTCTATATACAAAACAATTCAATGATTAAGAATAGTGGTTTTCAAACAACACTACATATTGGGATCACGTGGAATTTAAAAATAATGCCTACACCCCACATCTAGATATTCAGATTTAATTTATATGAAGCAAAGCCTGGGAGGAGGGTTTTTTTAAGTTCCCAGGTAGTAACAATGTACAGCTACCTTTGATAAGTAGTGATGTAGGAGGAACAGGAAAAATCAGTTGATGCCTGTTTACGTGAGTACAATAAGCACAATCACCTGCTCCATGTACTCTCTCAAGTTATTTTCCATCTCGGACTGAAATTATTGACTACACAGTATGTATGCACTCATTTCAATTAAATGTTAGCAATACTTTTATTTCTGTTGTTTTTTTTTCTACAGGGTTATACAGAGGTATCTGATATTTTGAACAGGTGCCTCTATTAATGTGAATTTGCAAAGACAAATATCAATATGGCAATGCTATCTGTTTGTGATGGTTGCCAGTTCTGTGCTTTGGAAGACACTGTGCACCACCAAGAACAATTGATAATGGGCATCTGCTATGCAAATTTACTGAATAAGAACTTCAAAATGATTTTAATATTCTTGGTGATAACAATACTTTTCACCAAACAGAAAATTTACCCAGGCCAGTCATTAACTCTCAACCAATGAATAGTAGTTGACAACTTTATAAATCTTTCAGATATAACATGTCTCAGAGATCATCTAATAATCCACTCTCACTTTTTCATAGATGAGGAAATTAGTCCCAAGAGTTGGTACAATTCACCTGTTACCACATGTCCAAATTAGGAAACAAAGCCTCACCTGGAACGAATACCTGTAATCTCAGTCAGCTATTCCTTTGTAATAGAACACCTTCTCTTGGAGATTTCCAAATACTTCAAGTAAAAATTCATTAGTTGCTGGAATCAACATTTCTATAGACCAAAAGGCCATTTAGAAACCTTGATGAAAACATAAATTCATTTCTAAGGGCTCTTAGATGAATCTAAATTAACTACTAAAATAAAGTGACTATCATTTAAATTTCTCAAAACCTTGCATCACATTTCCCCAGAAATAGTTCCATTAATTGAATGCATTCCTTTAAAATTGTTGACTGGCCTTATTAGTATCCATTTCATAAGACATTTCTTAAGTATACCTCTACTTTGGATCAAGAATTCCAATATTCCATCTATCTAAATGGGAGGCAGGGGAGCCAGTCCAAGGCCCAATTTCCGTTCAAGGAACCAAGTCCATGAAGCATGGCTTTCATCCATGGAACAGCTTACACAGCACTATGGTGGGGCCGCTCTTTATTGTATTTTGGAGAGTTCTCAAGTTCTCACCCATATTCAGGCCAGTGTGGTTAGCCTTTAAGCTCCTATTTTAGTTACTGGTGTCTTTCTTTTAGCCTCTGATATGTCATTACTTTTGGATTCAGTTAAATCTTCTTGACAAATATTACCATATTCACAGCTTTATATTGAAGACCAAAAAGTTTAGTCCACACAGCTGCCTTATTTGCAAGGCTTATTGGAACCTTCCTGTGACTATCTTTCAATGAGAGACTCACAATAGTAAGGGACCTTATCTCTATGTGAACCTCCACAATTTCAAACCCAGGAAGTTGTTTTTTATTTCCTTTATAAACTTTGATACAGGAGATTCTATGGCCTCCCATTATCTGGCACTGCTGTGTGGCATGCTGTTTCTAAGTACATCATTCTGTGTTTCTCTACAATCCTTTTATTGCTCTTCGTTGACTCCATCTACTATTATAGAAAATAAGTAGACCCATTATAAAAATGAAATTCCTATACCACATTAGAGACTCCAAGTTTTATTATTTTGTTTTATTTTGTTTTATTTTCCAGAACAGTCAGCCTCTAAGTCTCTTTCTTATTTGCTATTTTAGTTATTGGTGGCTTCCTGTGACCCATTATGTCATTCTTGCCTCAATTTAATTTTCCTGGCACCCAAGACCTGTGTTTGATTTCCAGCTCCACCATTTCCTAGCTGTATGATTCTCAGAATTGTATTTATTTGAACTCCATAATCCCAGGGTCCTGATTAATACAAATGAAACTAATAGTACCAATCTTGACAAATTATTAGGGCAAATGTAAAATAGCATGGTGCCTGGAACAAAGTAAAATTTTTAATATTAGTGTGTTTTTTAATGTTTGTGATTGTAGCAGTGAAGAATAGGCAGCTAAAAAGAGAGAGAGGCGCCAACTCCCATTTTTACTTGTATGACAAGTGAAAACTTGTTTTCTGTTCCAGTGAAAAGAGGGACTCTAAGTTTCCTAGTTTGTTGTCTCCCATCACTATAATAAGAAAAGAAATGTAGTTATGGGTGGGAATCCAATAAGTCAATGTCCACTCTGAATTTAATGCTCATTGACTCTACAGTATTATAAACACAGATGCTACTGTACTAGTTACCTATTCCTGAACGAACAAGAATTTAGCATGGAAAGGTGGCAAAAGGTAAAAGCTTTCAATAGCGCTTGTGAGTTTTTAGGAAAGTCATGTACTTCATTCATCTTCTTTAACTGTCTTTCCTGAAGACAATATCTGACTCTCTAAATAATGTTTTCAGGACATAATCTCTTCTCTACCCAAAGTGTTTAATTAATGTACACAGGAGTCTGCTGTGTACTAACAATACAAAAGACAACAAATGTCTATGGGAACCTTTTCTAGCAAAAACAACAACAACAACAAATAGTATATTAATAGTAATCTCAATTATAATAGTAGGTTTCCATTTACTTTTATATTCTTAAGGTTATATGTTTTCAAGAAAAGACAATACAAAATAAAACACAACACCACTGTACTGTACCTTGTTTTTCACCTTTGTGAAACTCTACCCATGACACCTACTTGAGTGGGTTTTGAGATGACAGATATCTTCATCATGATTTGAATTCTAACACAAACATGTTATCATTTTTCCTTTGCTTCAGGATTGTTTGAACAGATAATTATAAAAATTTGATGTGTTTATGTGTCTTCTTAAATTCCTCATAAAACAGTGGTTGGCAAACTGCGGCTCTGTTGACTAATGAGTTTGCCAACCACTGACCTAGACTCTCGATTCCAATAATTACAGGCTGTTGTTGTTCCTTGTGATTAAGCCCCTATCCCAGTGGTTGGCAAACTCGTTAGTCAACAGAGTGGCAAACCGCGACGCTCACAAGCCGCATGTGGCTCGCGAGCAGCAGTTTGCCAACCACTGTCATAAAAGAACGTCAGGTAAGAAGATAAATTAAAAGCCAAAGGATTAATAATCCTAAAACATAAATTATGCCTCAAGTAAATGAGATGTAATACAGCCATATTAAGTTTTTACCAAAAATAAGAATTAAAATAACATCTGAGAAATAGTGCAGAAAATCAAATTAGAGAGGGGTTAGGCTCCAAGATGAAAGGAGTAATCTTCTTTCATAACTCAATTGAAGAAGAGATTAAATCACTTCAGAGAAGAGGTCAGAAATTCAAGAAAAGATATAAAAACAAGAATTTAGATATGTTTCTGTTTAGCACATGAATAAAACTTACAGTCTCTCCTGATGGGCATTTGGGCATCAAAAAAATGTTTTACTTTCACTGCCGGCCAGAAATGTTCAGAAGTGATATGTAGAGGTGACAGTTTGACAAGATTTACCCAGATGTGGGAACCTTTGACCAAGAGTTTGAAAACTCTTCATTGATGAATTTGTAAGTAATGGAAGTGGAAAGAAATTCATAAAGATTGATGGCCTTACTGTAAGAACTAGCCTGAAATTGTTGCCAATATCAAGAGGAGGTCAAAATAATAAAACACCATATATTTCTATAAAGTTTTCCAGGTTATGAGAATTTTCAGATATAATATCTTACTCAAGGGTTCCAAAGCATATGTGACAGGTATCATTATTTCAATTTTACAGAGAAAGAACTGAACCTTAGAGAGAGAGTTTCCTAAGGTAACAGTCATAGTCAGAACTTTAACTCATTTTGTTTGTTTATTTGCCTCAAAGTCTTATGCTCTTTTCAATATGCTACAAGGAAGAGAAGGAAGGAAGGATATATAAATATATACTTAAAATTTACGATGACAGGAACATCACATTTGTGATTCCATTCAATACTCATAACCCCCCAATATTAATCAATAATAAAGAACCAATTTATTCTGAGCCGGTTATATATATATATCACACATCATGTACATCTATTATCCCTAAATGCCTCTAACAATACAAGGAGATAATATTATTTCCGTTATAAAGATCAAGAAAAATGATTCTCAGAAAGATTAGATGATAACACATGGTCATAAATCCATCAAGTATTTTTTCAAAACACACACCTTATATAATCTGGCCCCTTCTATTAAACACTCTAATGGATCCCCACTGGTCTTAACATAATGATTTGCTATGTGGAATGTTGACTTTCTTCCTTCTCCACTTCATATTAACCAGTATCCTCCTTGCCACCATCTCTATTCCATTGTCTGTGCACATAACACCAGTGTCAACTCATCCAGTCAGTTCATTTCCTCAGAGAAGCCTTCTCTCTAAGCCAGTGGTCGGCAAATTCATTAGTCAACAGAGTGGTGTGGCTCGCGAGCTGCAGTTTGCCGACTACTGCTCTAAGCCAATATCTGCTATCACCTTCTCTCATTGTTTACTCTCTTACAATCTCTTTTATAAAACTTACAATTGTGATAATTTTATCTGTAAAATTATCAGAGTATTGTTTTGTTCTACTCCAAACTGTAATTAGATGAGGATTGTCTTTTTTTCTTACCCAGTTCCCAGTACAATGCTGGCCACACCACAAAATATTTTTTAAACAAGATTATTTATTCTTATTTAACAAACATTTACAGAGTAGTACAGTGTACCTTACTAAAAAGATAGAATGGAAAACAGTATCTTGGATGGATCTGCTTTGTCATAAAGTAACTACCATTCTTGATATATTTCTTCTGCCAATTATTTGACTCAGTCTTATATAGGTGAGAAATTTTTCAACATATTGGTGGAGAAGTGCTTTTCTAGATCTCCTTACATGCATTTAATCACATCCATCTTTCAAAGACTAATCCAAAGAAGCATTCTTCACAGAGTTTTTTTAAATTATAATTATTACATATTGCTTTCATCCAACATAAAGGAATTGTTCAGTTCTATATACTTCCATAACTTGGTTTTGTCATAATATTTCTATTTTATGGTGTCGCCCATAAACATAAATTTCCTTTGCTAGTAAATTCAGATTCTACATTGAAGAAACTATGTCTAATTCACCTTCCTGTCCCTCCTAACCCTCCCCTCCCCCCCCCCCCCCCCCCGCACACCAGAAGAAAGATGATATGCACATAGTCAGGTCTCAAGAAATTCAGGTTAACTGAAAGCCAATAACTTCAGAGTCAACATGGTGGGGAAGGTTGGTGTTACTTGTTTCTGTTTCCAAACAGCATGTCCCATATTTTGGTATGTGCATGTCAACTCCAATTATCCACCAAAATCTGGGTGTCCTACAATTCAATTCAATTCTAGCAGTAATACCCACAGTTAACATAGACTCCCCAGGTTAAAAGACTTAATGCCACAAGACTATATTTACCTCAGATGCTAGGGACCACCCCTACTTCTAAATGACTGCCTATAAGTTTGGGGGGTTCCATGACTATCCTTCAGATCTGGTAATTCACTAAATCAACTTAACAGAACTCAATAAAATACTCTATTGATGGTTACAGTTCCATTATAAAGAATACAACTCAGGCCCGGTGTGATTCAGTGGTTGAACATTGACCTATGAAACAGGAGGTCATGGCTTAATTCCTGGTCAGGTTCAGGCTCCATTACCAGTGTGGGGAGTGCAGGAAGCAGCAGGTCAATGATTCTCTCTCATCATTGATGTTTCTATATCTCTCTTCCTCTCCATCTCTGAAATCAGTAAAAATATATTTAAAAGAAAAAGAATATAACTCACAAAATACCACATGGAAGAGATGCTTAGGACAGAGTTATAGGGGTGAAGCAGGCAAGTGCACAGCCTTTCACACACACTCCCAGCATATACTCTCCCAACACATCCATGTGTTCTCTATCCCCTGGAGCCTTGTTGTTTCAGGGTTTCATATGAGCTTTAATGACATACACGTGGTTGGTCAAATTATTGACCATGTGTTTAATTTCAATCTCCAGTCCCTCCCTCCTCTCCAAAGGGTGGTCAGAGGCTGGGGCTAAATATTTCAACCCTTTAATCATGTGGCTGGCTTGTTATGAATAACAAAGAGCTATCTTCTCTCGTCTGGATAATTCTGAGGGTTTTAGGAGTTCTGTGCTAGGAATGGGGACAAAGACCAAATATATATCATTGTATGGAAAATAATACAATAACTAATAAAAAATAATATAAGAATAAGCTCTGTGTTTGTGTACTCACAACTGTAAACCTACTTTTGCCCCACCCTGCATATGCACTGAGTGGCCAGATTATTATGACCACCCCATCAGTACTTTGTTGGGCCACCTTTTACCTTCAATACTGCGGTGATTCTTCGTGGGAGGTGGCCCCACGAGATGTTGAAAGGTGATGCGAGGAATCTGACACCATGCCTGATGAATAGCACTGTCCAGTTCTGTGAGATTTGATGGTTGTGGAACCAGCTGTCTGATAGCTTTTTTAACTTCATCCCACAAATGCTCAATTGGATTGAGATCTGGTGCTTGTGGTGGCCACCTAAGCAAGGTAAAGTCTCCCTCATGTTCTTGAAACCACTCTTGCACAATACAAGCACCATGACATGGCGTATTGTCTTGTTGGAAGAAGCCATCTCCATTGGGATACGCCATCAACATGATAGGATGAACTTGATCAGCAATGATACTTAGGTATGTTGTGCTATTCAGATATTGTTCCACACGAATTAAAGGGCCCAAATCATGCCAGGAAAACATGCCCCAAACCATAACACTGCCCCCACCAGCTTGAAGGGTTGTACTCATGCATGTGGAGTGCATGCTTTCATGCTGTTTCCATGAAATTCTCACTCTGCCATCTGCATGATGCAACTGGAAATGTGATTCATCGAACCACATGACTTTTTTCCAATGCTCAACTGTTCAATCCTTGTGTTCCTGTGCGAATTGGAGACGTTTTATCTTGGTAACTGCAGACAGCAAAGGTGTTTGAACAGGCCTTTGGCTTCCATATGCCATACGATGCAGTATATGGCTAATTTGCCTACAAACATCAGGTGGTCATAATAATCTGGCCACTCAGTGGATATGGTGGAATTGGGAGGAAATGTTGGTTGGAAGTCATAGCCCTGCAACCAAATTTGCTGCTCAGACTTCGTATTGAGGAATTTAACAAAAATGAAATATTTTGCCCTCCAAATTTGTCAAAGATTCAAGAATATGAGTTCAATAAAAGAAAATGATCTATATTTTAAATAAGTTTTGATAAACTGGAAAATGTCTTGAAAACAACATGCAAACATTTAGGTTCTGATTTCAGGATCAAAAATAATATGTCGCCCAGCTGGCTTGGCTCAGTGGATAGAGCATCAGCCTGCGGACTGAAGGGTCCCAGGTTCCATTCCGGCCAAGGCACATGCCTGGGTTGCAGGCTTGATCCCTAATAGGGGGCAGTCAGGAGGCAGCTGATCAATGATTCTCTCTCATCATTGATGTTTCTATCTCTCTCTCCTTCCCCCTTCCTCTCTGAAATCAATAAATATATTTTTTAAAAATCAAAAATAATATGTCAATAATTTCAAAATAATTGTCACTATTGAACCTATATATGTATATCCTGGAATATTTAGCAACAGTTTAAACATTTAGAAACTGGCTTCAATACTGGAGAAATTCTCCCTGCCCCCCTCTCTCTCTTCAATACCACGTCTCTGTCATCAAACAGCACAGCTATCACTAAAGGGCTGCAGAAACATGAAGGTCAATTATTTCACATCTCCACACAGCAGAAACATTTTAAAATCCAATTCAGACCTTGCTGATTCCAGGGTTTCTATTCTGCCATTCTCCCAAAGCAAGAACCAGAAAAAGAATTATATTATGCCAACAAGAAAAGGAGGGTAAGAAAAATAGAATCTTCAAAATGTATGTGCATGCTCATGCCTGTGTTTGCATGCATGCTCGTGTGTGTGTGGGGGGGTACATATTATTAGCTGAAAGAGTAGATAGGTTTCAACTACATCAAAGTAGTAAAAGAGGCAAATTCATAAGATATCATTATGGTGAAATTTATGCAAAGGAACTTACTAATGAGCTGCACAGGCTTTTAAATTCAAAGTCATCACGCTGCATTTAAAATATTTAATAACCTAAAAAGTATATTTGAATTGATGAAAGTATATTTCAATTGAAGTATATTTTTGCCTGAAAGAAAAAAAAAACTGTTAAAACTTGATGGTTTTCATCTGCTCTTTTCTGGATTTGCTTATATTTACTAAGATGAAAATCATATAAAGCTTTTTCTTACTTCTACTTGAAAAAAATATAGTCCTGGGTGGTTACAAAGCTAAGTAACCATCTCATTAGATAAAGTAGGTCTTATCTCTTCACTTTTAAAGAATCTAATGAAAGCTATGAACCTCTTCTTCAAAAAATAAAGTTCACGTGAATATAGTTTTAGAAGGTTCACAAACACTCTACAGGCCTGGGTAAATCCTCAGACAGAGCAATGAGTGTACAGTCTCCCACATGGATCTACCCATGCTTGGGCACACCGCCTTCCAACAATGGACAGCATAGCTGTTCTCCCTCCTTAGCTAGAGAAACTAGTGCAAGGAGTGCATGCTGCCCTTTGGGTCATGCAGAGATATCCATATTCTAAATAGAATATTCTTACTTGCCATATTATAATTATAAGAATATGTTTCCATTTCAAATCCTTAAAGCATTATTTAATGCTGAGAGAAAAAGGAATATAAAGAGGTGGACATCAAGTTAATACCCTTATTCCTACAATTTCATCAGGCCATGGGTTCACATTTCAAAGGAGCAATATAGGATTCTCTATATGTAAATTTTTTTATTTTATGCTAAGACTCATATCTTTTATTTAACCAGTAAGAAATATAAAAACATATATTTTTGATGATCCACATATATGTATCTATTTAGCAATTAGTGAATTCCCATTTTCAGGTAGATTCACACACTCACTAACTTGTGAGTTAATAATAAGGCCTGGTAATATTTATTTCTAATAACTGTATCAACTGGTAGATTAGTTATAAACTGATATTTATTTGAACTCATAGAATGAAACTCTCGGTTTATCTATATTAAATCAATATATTATTTTTATTGACCTCAGGGGCTTTCTCAAACATTAAAATTGCAAATAGGTTCACAGACCCAATGAATCAGAAGCCAAGGTGCAGGGTCAGGAAGCTCCTGATGTTATTCTAATTCGCACCAAAGTTTGAGACCTCCTTCACTGGCGATTCCTTCCAGCCCTACGATTTCACAATTCTGGTTTGTGACTAATCAGCCTAAACTTTAGTTGGTAGACCACACAACTCCCTGCCAAACTTTCTGCACCAAATATAGCAAGAGTTGACAGATGCCCAAGCGGCAGTGGTCTTTGTGTGTGCCCATCCTAAAAGCAGCTGGGCCCACAAGCCTTAACCCCAGCTGCCTGGAACTAAGCAGCAGGTGCTGGGATGGCCAGCTGTTCTCACGAGGCAAGCCTGGCAGCTCTGCTTGCCCAGGTCTCCAATTTTCCCTTGGGTGGCCTTGCTTTTGTGGGTGGTCCAGCTCAACTCTAATCCTAGTGAGTGTGCATTCCAAAGCTGAAATACCCGGGCTAGAGCCTACAAAAGAACTTATGTGTTTTATGTTTATAAATATGTATTCTCGTACTGGATTGAATGACCACTTAAAGTCACTCCCAGTCTTAAATTCTATATATGTGTGTGTTCTAATTATTATGCAAAATGTTCTTACACATGAGTTTTAATTGCAGATAAAGATGGTCATGGTCCAACTGTCTCTACTCTCTCTCAACCCTCTTCAATTTTTAAAAATGTAAGCCTGTTTTTAAGAGCAAAACTAAAAAAAGCAAAATCTAAATACCACCAAAATACTACCACACTAAAATTACTGCATGTAACCAATCCCAGAGGGAAACAAATTTGGAACAATACACTGTCCATGTGTAATGGACATAAGAACATATAAAAATTTAGAGAGATAAAGAAAATGCATCCTTTTTTTGCAAGACTATAAGGGAATATTATGGCTTTAAGTTATATTCTCATTTTTCTGGTTTAATATAAGTAGCAAAATAATATATAATACAACAATTTAATACTATTTTAATTTGTAAAATTACTACAAAATGAGGATTAAATTAAAAATTATTTTTAGTACATTTTATTTGTATATTCTTTACATTTGTATTATTTTTATAGTTCTTTTTGTAGAAATAATATTGAGAATCTCTACAATTTGATGTTAGATAACTTTTGCCAAGTAGATTTCTCACAACTTCAAAATGAATTGGTATCTGGTGACTTTACAGAATGAATAGGGTGTTAAGGTTTCTTACTAAAGCATACAATTCTTTAAAAGTTTGAGTAAATATAGTTTTAATCTGCTTCACTTGCACACTGAAAACATGACAGAATAAGTTGAAAAATCTTATATTTAAAATACTTGGTTATTTTTCCTTTTAAACTTCTTATGTCCGATGGCACTTTAAACTAATATCATAAAACTTTCAAGAAACATTAACTTTGTAAAAAAAAAAAATTACAGGACTACATAAAATAAGATAAAAATACTTAGTGATATTTTGAAGGAGAAAATCAGATCTATACACTAGCCTGTAACAATAGAAATATTTGGAACAAAAGACTGAAAGTTATAGTGCAATCAGCAATGCTTTATCTGAAAGAAGAAAGATTGTACTTGATATATTTACTGTCAAAGGCAACTGGGGATATATATATATATATATATATATATATATATGAATTATACAATTATTTAAATTGCTGATAAATTTCATTTTAACCAAGTTAATAGCTTACTTCAAATGTCTACAAAGCGATTGGCATAGCAAAATAGGCATACACAGATGGCCTATATATATGTAATAAAATGAAGAGGAAATTTGGTGGTTGGATATTTATTATGATCAATAAAACATGCAAAGTGATGGGAATAAATTGATGTGTAACCCTGAATTGCCCAGGGTGTCTACATTGACCCACGAAAGTGGTGAGCCCGTGAACTTTATCCCATTTTGAGGAAATTAAGAGAGAACTCCTGGCCTAAGTGGCTGTGATCTCTGGAGCCTCCTATTGGGTGTTCCAGGTTTTATCTTTTGATCTGTGCACAGCAAGCCTCCAAAGTTCCTAAGGCCCTCAATTCCCTCATCTACTCCATGAATGGGTTCTTATTTCCCAGAAGTTATCTGAAAGCTAGTCACCAAAAGTGTAAACATGAATGATCTTTTTTATTGTGTTAAAAAACACATGACATAAGGTCTACTTTCTTAACACCTATTTGATTACAGTACAAATTATTAACTATAAGCACAATTTGTACAGCAGTTTTCTAAAATGTTCTCATTTTACATGGCTGAAAACCTAAGTCCATTGAACAGCAGTTCTTCCATTTCTCCCCCTCCTGAGCCTCTGGTAACCACCATTCTACTCTCTGTTTCTATAGTTTGATTCTTTGATACCTACATAAGTGAAAGCATGCAGTGTTTATTTTTCTATGACTGCCTTATTTCACTTAGCGTAATGTCTTTAAGATTCATCCATGTCGTACAATATGGCAGAATCTCTTTTTATGGCTAAATAATATTCCACTGTATGTATATACCACATTTTCTTCATCCATTCATCTATTGAAAGATCATCTATTTATCCTTGTCCATTCATTTGTCAGAGTAGCAACCAGCTCCTTTTCTTTGTTCTCAGTGGTCCCCAGGTATCCAAACTCCTTTGGTCTGTGAGCACTCTTCATGAGTCCAGACAGAAACCACTTCCTCAGGCAGTCTTCTGAGAAGCTGGTATGCTCCAGGAATGCTCCTCTCTTCATTTCACCCCAAGGGAGCAGTTGTAGCCAGAATGTTCTCTTTCAGTACTGAATGGCGCAGGCTTAGAAGAGGAGCAGATGTAGGTAAAACATTTTATTGTCTATTTCAATGCAGCCGTTCCAACTCTTGTGCTCACTTGTGGTACTGCAACTTCTTAACTAGAGTTAGAATCCTCATGAAGGTATTTTGGCCCAGGTGACATTGTAAAGCCAACATTCCTATGGGGTAACAAGTGCTGGGAACTTCCTATTCTGCCATCTTGCTGATGCCACTTCACCAACATGAACAAATAGTTAGAGCATAATTCTTAATAACCTATTCAATTGACTTTTCAGTAATCTCAAGCATGAAAGTCTGAAGAAAAGCACTTATTTTAAGATTTTATTCAATAGATGAGGGAATGGGAACTCTAAAGGAATTGCTGGTGAGAAAGCCCTCTAGAGATATCCCTCCACGTATAGTTAATGGTCCATCTCCACATAAAGCCAGGCTTAGCATACCCATATCTTTTGTGATGTATTTTCTAAAATCCCACCACCCTAAAAATAATGAGGGACTAAAGATTCTTTGTGAGAGACGAAAATAACCCTAAAAGTAAAATGAAATTGTGATTTTTCTATGATGTTGGCAAAAACAAAAAGGATTGATGTTCAGCACTAGCAAAGGATCAAACAGTGTGTAAATTAAATCTCCAGAAACATTTTAGAGAAAAATAATCAAAATACAAAAGTATTTATCAATGTATGATATATTTTTACCTAATAAACAATAAATCTCATATCCAGAATTTCCTACAGAAATGCTTAAAGTGCTCTTTAAGTGTATGAAATATATGTGCATGTATATTCTCTGCATCATGCTTCTAATAGGAAATATTTGGAAATAAATTAACATTGGTTATCACTTAAGTTAATAAATTATGCTTCAATTGTACTATGGAATATTAAAGAGTTGTTTTATATGTCATCATCACACAACATAAATTCACAAAAGAAAATTTATCAATGTATATCAAACTATTAATTTTGCTTACCTCTTGTTACCTTTAGGGAGTAGAAATATTTTAATGTCTGACAAATCTTACATTACATACTCTATTTTTAACTTTATGCTGCATATATTTCAACTTTTTAAAATGAGCATATTTTAAAGAAAAATGAATTATTTTGTATTACCAATCAATCAATAGCAAAGTACAAAAGAGTATAGGGAGCTTTTCCCTCTTGCTGCCATCATAGAAGCACCAGCACTCAAAATGAAGCTCAATCCCTTTGTGACTTCTTATCAGAGCAAGAACCGTAAAAGACATTTCAATGCACGTTCCCACATTCACAGGAAGATGATGTCTTCTCTTTCCAAAGAGCTGAGACAGAAGCACAATGTTAGATCCATGCCCATCTAAAAGGATGATGAAATTCAGGCTGTTCTGAAGGGCAGCAACAGGAAGAAATATGTCATCTACATTGAAGGAGTGCAAAGGAGAAAGCTAACGGCACAATTGTACATGTGGGCATTCACCCCAGCAAGGTGGTTATCGCTAGACTAAAGCTGGACAAAAACCACAAAAAGATCCTTGAAGGTAAAGCCAAATCTCACCAAGTAGGAAAGGAAAAGGGAAAATACAAGGAAGAAACAATTGAGAAGATGCAAGAATAAAGTAATATTATATACAACTTTCATTAAAAACTTAAAATGAAAAAAAGAGTATATAGAGAATCATTCCTAAGGGGAAAAGGGTATAAATACCAAATAAATGTTGGTATTTATCTCCCCTAGGTAGGGATAACAAGTGATTTTTATATACTCTAACTTTATACCTTTGTAAATTTTCCTAATTGACTAAAATAAACTTGTATTATTTTTATATTCAGAAAGAAAACCTACCATTCTTTTAAGAACTTTAATATTTTCAAACTTGTGATTGAAGAATTTATTGGAATGTTGAGCACATAACTCTGATGTGAGTCTTAAAGTGAAAATGGAAACTTTCTCCCATCATTTTGTCCCAGTTTGTAGGACCCACATTTCTGTTATACATATATTTGTCCTAATTTATTTAATGTACCAAAAGCATGGCACATTACAGGCAGCAACATAGCAATCTATATAACATAATAACTGACAAAATATTTTAAAAAGTGTATCAATCATAAAGAGTTAGGATTTAGAAAGTGTGTTATAGTAAGTTTCTATAAACCTAATAAAATAAATTTGTTGAAAATCAATCATTAAAATATATATTAAATAAAGTGAACTGTAATGTTAAGCCAATGTATACCTGTCCTTTTTGTTCATTTAAAAATATTAGTCTCTAAAATTATGTAGCTTTTTTTACCTTTAAGTTTTCTTTTATATTTTCTTTTCTATTGCACTTGGCCAAAAACCTCTGAAATTATGTCAGAATTGTAGCTTTTGGAGGTAAAGTCTCAAATGACCAAATGGATCAAATCAAATTTAATATGATGTGATTTTAAAGAAGCCAAGATACTAAATTTTGAAAATTGGTGTTTGTTCTGGAATACTAACCAAATATTTTGAAAAAATTACTAAGGAAGCAAACTTTTTTCTTTGTACAGCTTTGTTACATTTGGCAGTAATTTTTAAAATCATTTCCTATAACCATATTCAGTTTAATGAATATATATCCAAAAATTGTACCATAGTGACATGGGTGAGAATAGTACTGCTTATTAAAATTAACAATTCATAAATGGGTTATTCTCAATTATCTATGTATCATGAAACTTGAAATTCAGAGAGAAATAGCAGACCTATTTTAAATAATAATTTGGAGCCTATAATTTTTTTCTAAGCTTAACACAAGCAGTTCAATTCACTGATTAAAGTCTTATCCCATTTTTGTGGAGCCCACACATGAGTAAAAGTGAGAGAGAGAGAATATAATCCATTGTTGAAAAAGGGAAAACTGTCAGTACCACAGTCGTAAGGTCAAGACTCCCCAGATAGTCAGCAATAAAGAAAAATCTCTATGGAAATAAGTTGTAGAAAGTAAAACTCTGAGAATCTGTGTTCTGTATGTTCTTGACATCAAAGGTATTAATTATGGTGACAATCCAAAGCCCCTTACCAAAAAAGAAAATTGAATCTGTTCTTCCTGGGAGACAGGCAATGCCATAGTCTAGAGTGTGAAGCAATAATGTTCTAGCTTTCATGAATATGGTATTTTGGAAGACAAAACCCTTTCTTTTCCAGAAAGACTGGCCTTCTTCCCCACACTGATCTATGGCTTTAAAAGAAAATGAATTAAATTAAATTAACTAGTGTCACCTTTTCT
This sequence comes from Corynorhinus townsendii, assembly GCA_026230045.1. Classification (NCBI taxonomy): domain Eukaryota; kingdom Metazoa; phylum Chordata; class Mammalia; order Chiroptera; family Vespertilionidae; genus Corynorhinus; species Corynorhinus townsendii. The sequence goes on from JAPDVU010000012.1 coordinate 30,752,358, forward strand.
TTTGGGGGGAGCAGAAAAGGAAAATGAGTGTGATGAAAAGAAAGAGAGAGGATACAAAGCCTAAAGTGTAGATTATGTCCCAAAGCTCTACTAATTTTAAAATAAACGTATTTCTATTGCCCTGTCCTATAGGAATTTTTCTCAAACATTAATATGTGTAAGAATTATCTAATTCTTGTAAAATACAGATTTGCAGTCTCATCCTGGGTGATGCTGTAACTGGTCTAGAGATTCACTTTGAAAAGCAATGCATACCATATACTTGACAATTATAAATAAAGATTTTCCTGAAAAAGATATAAAAGCAATCCCACTTACAATAGCATCAAAAAAGTAAAGTCCTTAAGGATAAATTTAACCAAGAAGATGAATGATCTCTATCTTGAAAACTCTAAGACTTTGATGAAAGAAAATGAAAAGATATTCCATGTTGATGAATTAGAATAATTAATATTGTTAAATGTTTCATGTTACCCAAAGCTCTCTATATATTCAATGAAATCCCTACCAAAATACTAATGGCATTTTCTCACAAGGATAGAATAAAAATCTTATAATTCATATGGAACAACAAAAGACCCTGAAGTCAAAGCAATACTGAGAAAGAAGAACAAAGCTGAGGCATCACGCTTTTTTATTTCAACATCCTATTTAATAAAAGGCTATTATGCAAATTGTCCCCTCAACATGATGTTTGACCAGGAGTTCAACCTGAAGTTCGACCAGGGGGCAGGGCCGGCCAGCCAACCACCCGCGGCCTCTCCCCCTAGCCTGATCATCCTGATCAAGGCAGGCCAGCCGACCTTGCCTGTGAATGAATTTGTGGACTGGGCCTCTAGTATAGTAATAAAAATAGAATGGTACTGGCATAAAAATAGACACATAAACCATTGAAATAGAATAAAGAGCCTAGAAATAAATCCTTGTAGCCAACTAATATTTGATAAGGGAGCCAACAATACTCAATAGGACTACATCAAAGTGAAAAGCTGCACATTAAAAGAAACAACCAAGAAAATGAAAAGGCTAACTATGGAAAGGGAGAAAATATTTGCAAGCTACATATCCGATAAGGGGTTAATATCCAAAATACACAATAGCAAACAAACAATACAATAAAATAAAATAGCAAACAAACTATGCAATAAAAATGGTCAGGGGACCTCAATAGATATTTTCCAAAGAAGACATACAAATGGCAAATAGATACATTAAAAGATTCTCCATATTACTTAGTCATCAGGGAAATGCAAATCAAAATTACAATAAGATAAAGCCTTACATTGATTAGAAGTGTTGGCAAGGATGTAGAAAAAAGGGAACACTTGTGCACAGTTGGTTATACTGTAAATTGATACTGTCACTATGGAAAAAGTTAAAAATAGAACTAGTATATGATCCACTTCTGGGTATATATTCAAAGGAAATGATATCATGATCTTAAAGAGATTTCTGCACTTTCATAGTCATTGCAACATTATTGAGTTATTCACAATAGCCAATCTATAAAAACAATTTATATGTGCTCGTCAATGGGTGAATGGATAAAGAAGATGTGAAACACACACACACACACACACACACACACACACACACACACACACACACCCCGGAATATTATTCAGCCATAAAAAGGGAAATCCTCCCATTTGTGACATATGGATGGACTTCCTTATGAGCAATATACTGAGTGAGATTATGTCAGAAACAGAAACTATGTAAAATCTTATATATATAGAATCTACATAATCCAAAGTCAAAGAAAAAGAGTAGATTGGCGGCCAGGAGCTAAGGGGTAGGAGAAATAGGGAGATGTTGGTCAAAGGATACAAACTTTCAGTTATAAGATGAATAAATTCTGTGGAGCCAATCTACATCATGGTTACTATATTTAACAATGCTGTATTGTATACTTGAAAGTTACTAAAATGATGTTAAATTTCTTGTCACAGAGAAGGTAATTATATCAGGTGATGAAAGTGTTAACTAACTCTAATATGGCAATCATTTCAATACATACTGTATGTGTATCAAGTCATCATGCGATACACCTTAAACTTACCCAATGTTATATGTCAATTATATCTCAAAAAAGCTGAGAAATAAATAATGAAATGGAAAACATACCTTCTGGTCTTTTATTAAGTTAATTCATATTATTACTATTTTTTAAAATTCTTCTTAATGTTGCTAATGTAATGACTATTGCTCTAGTACCAATATTTTCTGTCATGTTAATAGTTAACCTAAGAGTCTATGATGGTTAAATTTCCCTATGATGTTTTGTTATAAAAAGTGGTCAGAAGTTTTGAAAAAATGACAAATAACTGTTCAAGGTGTAACATTCTTAGGCATTAATTGCATAAAAGAGTAGTGTTCTATTAATGTGCTTGGATGGCTTCTTCATTTCAAGAGAAATGTTCTAGGAAAGACTTGATAGATGCCGGGCTTACTTTCTGACATTTCTAAAATCTATACGCTCATAGAAAATATGTACTTGTTTGCCAAATAGTATATAGTTTCCTGATCGGGCTCCAGGTAGCATCACTCAGAGTGATACAACCTGACTAAAAATTCTGTTCTAACTTAACCAACTCTTCACCATACTCTAAAAGTTCCCTCATGAGAATAATAAAATAGTCCCTCATGAGAATAATAAAATAGTCCCTCATGAGAATAACAAAATAGTTAAAAGCAATTTGTAGACTACACACTATGATGATATGTAATATGTGTGTTTTTTTAAAAAAATAATGAATTACCCACTTTAAAACTAAGAAATTAATTTATATTTTGACCAAAACATTTTTCAAAGTGTAGCACAAAAGATTCAATTAACTGTCTTGTGAAACGTTAGAAACATTGCAGTTTACCCATTTGTTAATCTTAGGAAAAATAGCTTTAACATTTCAATGAAATATTACTATTTCAAGAAATAAATTTATTAGATATATTTTGATAAAATATTAAAAGATACTATTATAAATCATTCATGGTTATAAAAAAGTTTGATATCATTTGTTTCTCATATACTCCAATTCCTATCTTAGGTTTTACAAATTAATGTTTAAATCATTTTAAAACCCAATAGTCTAGAGAACTTTTAGATTTTGAAATTAAAAATATTTATAACATTTTCTCTTCTAAAAATTATGTCACACCTGATATTAAAAATTATTTACAATACTAGTGGCCTGATGCATGAAATCCGTGTACATTAAAAGGGAATTAATTAGAGGAAATATTTTAATATTGCTATTTGCCCTTTTTCTATAATAGATGTGTCAGAGATGAAAGAAAATTAGTAAAATGTATATGAAAATCTCCCTCCTGTCAGAGTCTGGGATGTACCGTGGGACCTAGAGTCATGTCCCTGCTCACCACCCACATGCACTTTGAAAACGCAGGAGACCCAGACCCAGCCGGCCCCACCCCCATTGGGTGAGACCCAGACCCAGATGGCCCCATCCCCGTTAAGTCCCTCCAGGCAAGAGGAACAGCCTCAGGTCCCCTGGCCCGGCACCAGTTGGGAGGCACAATATCAGGTCCCCCATCAAGCCCCGCCAGGCAAGGGGCACAGCCTGAAGTCCCCCATCTGCCCCACTGGGCGAGGAGCGCTGCCTGAGGTCTCCCAGCCCAGCACCGGGGCAGGGGGCACGGTCTGAGGTCCTTCGCCCTGGCCAGGTGCATGCAGACTCAGGTCCTGCTGTTTGGTTGTGATGTTGCAGCATCCCAGCTAATTTGCATATTCCTCTATTATATAGAGAGAGACTTTATTTCATGACTGACTTGAATGAGAAAGAGTTATCTTCTGAATCATGGAGAATGATATAATACTGAGTTGTGGCATGGACAACAGAAAGAGAAATTTGAAATGATTTGTTATTTAGTATGATGGTCTTCAAATCATGTTGTAAAATTCCAGTTCAAATAGCAATAATAAAAATAAATGAATTATTTAAACAAAAATTATTAAATAATGAAAGAAATTTAAACAATTAAAGTAATTAATTATAACCGAACATAAGTCCTATTTAAATTCTGTTAAAAATAGGTTTTGTTTAACCCCTACTTTATAGAACTTCTGCAAAATAAAGCAGTAAACATTCAGATCTTAATTTTTATTAATATATTTATACTGTACACCAGTTTTAAAGTGGGTAATTCATTCTTATTTTTTAATAGTTCAAGCTTACTGTTGATGATGAAAGCTTAAAATGCATATATCCTATTTCTAACTAAAGGAAAATTTATAAGTTTTGGATCTCAAAATTTTGAAAATTAAGGCACTTGATTTATTATCCCAGAAGGAATTTCTGTGAAGCTAAGGTACGACCATGATATGGAATTTTTATAACCTGACTTAAATGCTGGTATAACTTCATTTAGAGTATAAATTTTTGTGTGCCAACAATAATACACAGAACAGAGGCAGAAATAAGGCAGTTAAGTGCCTGCAAGGCCAAATTATCTTCCAAAAACATCTTTGCATCTAAGTGTTTAAACCAGCACAAAATTTAGTCACCTCCTATTTTCCTGCCTCCACCAGAAATAATCTGGGACTCAGTGCTTAGCACATAGATAAGATTATTTTACTCTGAAAAAATATTAATACCAGGTTGCTTTTATCGACTTTCTTGATCATAAAACCATTGCTAAGAAGGTGCAGGTTAGACGAGAACTACCTCAAGGAGGCCCCATCAAGAAGAGGTAACTGAAAGGATTATTCTCAGATAATTGAATGAATTGGCTTCCCAAATTGGTTTATTTAGTCATTGGTTTGGATATTTGAGAACATCTGCCAAAAACTGATGTTGGTTTTAATATAATTAATATTAAACTGTTCCTTCTGGATATATTGGAACACCAGTATCAGTGCTTTGTGAAGCTATTTCTGGTTGCCAATAGTAAAATTATGTCATAGAAAAGGATAGTTATTTCCTATTGGTTCTGGCAAGAGGACATGCATAACGTTCATCAAAATAAGGCATTAAGTTACTTAAATGCAAATTGAAAAATTAAGTAAAAGGTAGAGGGTCCTACACAGTTTTGTTTTACACCAATTGGGTATAAATTATTTTTGTATAATCTGATTCTCACACTGGTGTCTTAATTCAGAGCACTGCCATCATTTTTGTTTAAAAAATAGAAAATGAAAAGAAAGAAAGGAATAAAAACATGTAGGGAAGATTAATAATTAAAAGGACCTCGAAGGTAGAATTTTTCGGTTCACCCTTTGGCCCTAGTACAATATAACAAGCAACTTAAAGCTTAATGGTCATTTCTAAATATCATGTCCTATTCACATCTAAAATTATATGAGGCATGTGATGCATTCATTAATTAGCCTATGAAGGTTTTGCTTTATAACATGTTTTATGCCACTGAGTATGTGCACTGCAGTTCACTTCAATGTACATAGAATTTTATGAATCAATATAGGTAATAGGAATCAGTTCCAATGTTATGAGAAAATCATTTTTGTTTCCATTTTAATGACTTGAACCACAATTCATTCACTTTTAATGATATATTCATTTCTAACTCAAATCACCAATTCTACCAGCCTCTGACATTATAATGCTGGCAGTAAAGGATATAAATTGTATTGGATTTAGGAAAATAAAGATTGTTTTTTCTTTCTCTAGATGAAGAGAATAATTGGACTCAGATATCAATGTTTAGAGATGCCTACAGATTTCTATTGATAGAGATTGAACTGACTTCCACTAAATTAAGATATTTCAATGGTCAGTGCATATACTAAGATGAGCAGTGGTCCCTGGCAGGTTAGTGAGACAGTAGGGTAATGAAGTAGAAACTGAGGGATTTTTTTCAGGCCATAATCTATAAAATCAGGTCCCAAGAAAATTTCAGTAATTAGTGATTTTAATCCAACAGCCTTCTTATTTTAACTTCTTTTTCTCATTATCCACAATATATTTACATATTTGTTCAATCCTAAAAGTCACATAAAATAGTTTCAAAATTACTAACCTGTAACTCTAGGAAAGCAAATATACCAAGTGGAGTCAATACTTATGTACAGTTTTTTTTTTATTTTTTTGTTTTGTTTGTCTTTATTTTTTAAATCTTTATTGTTGAAAGTATGACCTTCTAGCCCTCCCCCACCTCTGGCCCCAGGCCTTCACCACCCTATTGTCTGTGTCATGGGTTCTGCATATATGCACACAAATTCTTTGGTTGATCTCTTCCCACCCACCCACCCTCCCACACCTTCCCTCTGAGATTCCTGTCTATTCCATGCTTCTGTATCTCTGGATCTATTTTGTTCAACAGTTTATTTTGTTCATTAGATTCCACATATGAGTGAGTTCATATGATATTTATCTTTCTCTGACTGGCTTATTTGGCTTAGCATGATACTCTCTAGGTCCTTCCATGCTGTCTCAAAGAGTAAGAGATACTGTTGCATAGTATTCCATAGTATACTATAAATGTACCACAGCTTTTTATCCACTCATCTACTGATGAGCACTGGGCTATTTCCAGATCTTAGCTATTGTAAACTATGCTACTATGAACATAGCAGTGCATACATTCTTTCTGACTGATGTTTCAGGTTTCTTAGAATATATTCCTAGAGGTGGGATTACTAGGACAAATGGCAGTTCTATATTTAATTTTTTTGAAGAAACTCCACACTGTTTTCCATAATGGCTGCACCAGTTTGCATTCCCACCAGTAGTGTACGAGGGTTCCCTTTTCTCCACATCCTCACCAGTGCTTGTCATTTATTGATTTGTTGATGGTAACCAATCTGACAGGTGTGAGGTGATAGCTCATTGTTATTTTAACTTGCATCTCTCTGATCATCAGTGGCTTTGAGCATTTTTTCATATGTCTCGTGGCCTTCTGTATGTCCACTTTGGAGAAGTGTCTATTTAGGTCCTTTGCCCATTTTTTAAATTGAATTGTTTGTCTTACTTTTGTTAAGTTGTATGAGTTCCTTACATATTTTGGATATTAACCCTTTATCAGATATATCATTGCCAATTGTACTCTCTTGTACAGTGGGCTCCCTTTTCACCTTGTTGATGGTTTCTTTCGCTGTGCAGAAGCTTTTTATTTTGATGTAGTCCCATTTGTTTATTTTCTCTTTGGTTTCCCTTGCCCTAGGAGATGTACCCACAAACATGAGTACAAGAAATGTCTGAGATTTTATTGCCTATGGTTTCTTCTAGGAATTTTATGGCTTTATGACTTATATTTAAGTCTCTTATCCATTTTGAGTTTATTCTTGTGTGTGGTGTAATTTGGTGGTCTAGTTTCTTTTTTTGCATGTATCTGTCCAATTTTCCCCAACACTGTTTATTGAAGAGACTTTCTTAACTCCATCGTATGCACTTGCCTCCTTTTTCAAATATTAACTGAGCGTAATAGCTTGGGTGGATTTCTGAGGTTTCTATATGCCTGTTCCTGTGCCAGTACCAGGCTGCTTTGATTACAGTGGCTTTGTAGTATAGCTTGATATCTGGTATTGTGATCCCTCTATCTTTGCTCTTCTTTCTCAAAATTGCTGTGGCTATTTGGGGTCTTTTTTGGTTCCAAATAAGTTTTTGGAGTATTTGTTCTAGATCTGTGAAATATGCTATTGGTATTTTAATAGGGATTACATTGAATCTAAAGATTGCTTTGGGTAGTATGGACATTTTAATGTTAATTCTATCAACCCATGAACACGGTATATTCTTCCACTTGTTTGTATCTTCCTCTATCTCTTTTTTCAACATCCTGTAGTTTTCCGAGTACAAGTCTTTTTCCTCTTTGGTTAAGTTTATTCCTAAGTATCTTGACTTTTTTGTTGCAATGGCAAATAGGATTGTTTGTTTTATTTCTCTTTCTGATAATTCATTATTGGTGTTTAAAAATATCATTGATTTCTGGGTGTTAATTTTTTATCCTGCTACATTGCCGAATTCATTTATTAAATCTAGTAATTTTTTGGTGCAGTCTTTAGGGTTTTCTATGTACAATATTATGTCATCTGTGAATAATGACAGTTTTACTTCCTCTTTTCCAATTTGGATGCCTTTTATGTTTTCTTCTTGTCTGATCACTGTAGCTAGGACTTCCAGTACTATCTATATATATAAAACCCTAATATGCAAATAGACTGAACGGCAGAACAACCAAACAACCAGTCGCTATGATGTGCACTGACCACCAAGGGGTGTACGTGGAACATGGCGGGCATCAGCAGCAGGCAGCAGAGCACAGAACATGGCGGGCATCAGCCACGGTGGGATGGTGGAACAGGTGAGAGGGGCGCCAGACCAAGGCAGGGCGCCAGTCGCTGTCATCAGGGTGAGCCTCTGGTGGTTACTGAAGAATCTTTGATCCCACGGGCCACAGTCCTGCCGGACACTTGCACCTGCTGCCGGTGCCAGCCCCACTCGCACCTGCTGCCGGCACCAGAACTGCTGCTCACACCCACTGCCGGCCCCCAGTGCCAGTCCCGATTGCTTGGCACCAGTAGCAGGGTGCAAGTGGCAGCTGCCAGCCCTGATCACCCCTGAGGGCTTCTCCACCTCCGCCTGCTCCTGAGGGGCAATCGAGACAGCAGCTGCCGTTCACACCTGCTGATGACACCAGCCCTGCTTGCACCCACTGTTGGCACCAGCCCCAATCGCTCCACGCCATCAGTGGGTACGAGCAGGGCCGGCGCCATCAGCACAGGGGAGCACTGGCAGTGGGAGCAGGGCTGCCAGCAGACAGGGGACCTTGAGCCGTGGCTGGAGGGGCCAGGCGGGGGTGCGGAGGATGGGCGGAGACCCGCCCCTATGCCCACTTGCAGTCTCTCGGCCCATAGTACTTTTCAAGGTGCACAAATTTGTGTACTGGGCTCTAGTGTTGAATAAGAGTGATGAAAGCGGACATCCCTGTCTTGTTCCTGTTTCTAGGGGAAACGGTTTTAGTTTTTGCCCATTGAGTATGATGTTGGCTTTAGGCCTGTCATCTATGGTCTTTATTATGTTGAGATATGATTCCTCTATTCCCACTTTGCTAAGTTTTTGTCAAAAATAGGTGTTGGATTTTGTCAAATGTTTTTCTGCATCTATTGATATGATCATTTGGTTTTTATCTTTCATTTTGTTTATGTGATATATCATGTTTATTGATTTGAGAATATTGTACCAGCCTTGCATCCCTAGGATAAATCCCACTTGGTCATAGTGAGTAATCTTTTTAATATATTGCTGGATCCAATTTGCTAAGATTTTGTTGAGGATTTGGGCATCTATGTTCATCAGAGTTATTGGCTTGTAATTTTCTTTCTTTGTAGTGTCATTATCTAGTTTTGGAAGTAGGATAATGCTGGCATCATAAAACTAGCTTGGAGGTCTTCTTTCCTCTTAAGGTTTTTTGAAATAGTTTTAGGATGATACCAGTAGTTGTTAATTTTTCTTTGGATGTTTAGTAATACTCCCTTGTGAAGCTATCTCATCCAGGATTTTTCTTTGCTGAGAGTTTTTTTTTTAATTATTATTATTGCTTAAATTTCATTAGTTGTTATTGGTCTATTTAGAGTTTCTGATTCTTCCTGAGTCAGTTTTGGAAGATTGTATGTTTCTAGAAATTTGTCCATTTAGCCCAGAATATTAACTTTAGAATAAATTTATCTAACTCTATAAAAAGCTTGATGCTATCTTTATTGGGAGTGCATTAAATTTATAAATTAAGATAGGGAAAATAGACTTCTTGATCAAATAGCATCACCAGTAATGACATATTGGCATCATGTAACTTTTGATATGATACCCTGAGGACACATATCTCAACTAAACTGAACCACGAGAAAACATCAAACAAACCCAAATGGAGAGACAGTCTATAAAAGAATTGGTCAATACTCTTCAAAACTATCAATATCATAAAAGACGAAGAAAGATTAAGGGACTGTCTCTGATTGGGGAACATTAAAACATAATAACAATGTGGAACCCTGGTTGACTGCTGGGTCAGAAAAAAAAAGTATTGGGATAATTTGTGAAATTTGAATAAAACCTGTTCTTAGTTAATATTATCCATCAGTATTAATTTCCTGGTTTCAATAATTGTACAAGATGCTAACATTTGGGGAAGCTGAGAGCAGACTATATGAATACTTAAAGCTTTGTCTATAAGTCTAAATTTATGTCAAATTAAAATATATAGAGATTCACATTTTTACATTGGTTTTTCCATCTCTTCATTTCAGATTAAACGGTAAGCTTTTCCCACCCATTTTATAAATCAGTTACTAATAGTATAGAATAAAGTGGTGAGTCAGAAGTAGAAAGTGTTATATATATGGTAATGTCAAAATTTTACTTTAGAAAATGTTATATGATTATTTCTGCCTTTTTTGATTGAAATTAAATGCAATGACATTTCTCTAAACAAAACCACAGCTATTTTGATTCTAGTCTGTCAGTCCTGAGATATAAAATTACTTTCATCTTGGCACTCAAAGTAGATGCAAATATCATCAGGAGGAAATGCCTCTGTAGTAAATCTGCAGCTGGATCCTTCCAAAGTCTGCTTTGCAGTGGACTCGGTTTTTTATTTTCACTGTTATTACTCTCTTTTAAACAAGCATATTGTCAAATGTATTGGCAGATAATGTCATGATAACTTTTTATTTTCCTGAGCCAGATTAATTAGCATATGCTTGTGGAAATAATTTACATTACATGTTTTCTAAATTAGGTTCCTTATACATTTAAAGCATTTAAGATATTTTGGGGTTTTTTTTAAGATCATTAACCACTTAGCAACATTTCTAATCAAAAAAGCAAATTTTGGTTAGAAACAGATTCTAAGCAATATACATTTTTTCTTCATAGATACTAAAGCAAAGCCTATAAATATATTCATAAATATCTAAAAAGTTTTTTTATATTTTAAGCACAATGACAAATTTCCTTTTCCAAATGCAGTATAGCATACTGACTAATGTGCAGAACAGGAATCAACTCTTCTTTTAGTATACACCTGTCCAAACAAGATTTTGTCTTTCATCCCACATTTTGTGATATTAAATATTCTCAAAAGCTACAAACATTTTGTTGTTTTTTAATGTGTAAATGTCCTCAAATCAATTAGTACAAAAAACAATTCATATATGGAGAAAATGAATTTTAACATGAAAGAAGATAATAAATATGTCATTTGTTTCATGAATCATATTAATTTCACTGCTTTCCAGAGAACTAAGAAAATTATATATATACATTTACAGTAAAAATTGTATTTAAAAAGTTAACATGTGCATTTTCTTCCATTTGAATTAAACTTAAAGATCAAACTCATGTCATAAATCCTAATTTTACAAAAGAGGACAGCTTGAATCTCAGGCAAATTGTAGACTGTTGGAATGCAAGAAGCCACTGAGCCAACAGTGAACCTAGTCGGCTAAGATCAATAATCTTAACTGTTATTAACCTGTTCAAACTTCTATCATTGTTTAAAAATAAACTCCAGAAGAAATGCAGATGTATTTTTTTTAAAAAGAAGAAGACATGAAAACATCCAAAATAAGTATCTTGTTCAGACTTTTAAATTTTTGAGTACAATAGAGCAATGATCTATTTTTAAAAGATTAGTAGCACTTTATTTACAAGAGAATTATGCAGCAAGGTGATACTTTTGGTTGGGCATTGCAAAGGTTGAAATGCACTTTTACCATTCCAGTAATAGTTTATGACTTTAATCTAATTCATTTTGTTTTTACTCCTGTTCTTTTTTGTTCTAAATTTCTTGACACATATATATTTTGGATGGCTATTTAGCTGAGCTAGATCAAATCTAGGGGCAGCTACAAAAACTGCAAAATGAATGAGTGATTTTTTTTAAGGATATTTAGCTAATTAAAATATTTATAATATACCTTTTAGAAATATCATGTGAGTAATCCCAAAATAGACCAAATTGAAAACAAAAATTATGTGTGTGTCTAGCTGTCCATTCTATGAAAATAGAAATATCCTTGTGGTTTAGAAATTATTGTGGCATATAGACATCTCAAAAACCACATTAAATGGGAGCAGTACATTATGGGAATACAAACTTTGTCCTGTATTTCTTTCCTCTGCAGCGTAATTGTCTAAAACTTTTTCATGATGGATTATGTTTCTGACTTGGTGGGAAACAAACCATATATAGCAAGAACTAAGCCAGGAAATACTAAGTCCAGAGGAGAATTTTTATGTCCTTGAGTATTAGGTGATTATTTTAACCCTGTTTCTCCACCCCTACCTGACCTGTCCAACACATATATTATCTGAGTGAAACCACTATATTATGTGCATTCATTACCATCACCATATGAACTATTACTACAGATATTGAAGATACCCATTCAGCCTGGTTTTAATCATGTGGTAAGAGATGCAATGTAAGAGGCAATGAACATTGACGTTCTAGTCAGTTACAAGATATTGGCCATAATTACACTATAGCGTTCAGTATCAATTGTTTTGACCTCCCAATAAGTCAAACTGTTTATATTTCACCTAGTTATGTATCAAATCTATAGTGTTTTAAAAATCTTCTTGGATAAAGAGCCTTGTCAGAATAATTTATGTCTGCTATATCTCATCTACTCTCCCTTTTGATATTTCAAATAATCAAGAAATGGAAAAGCTTTTACCAATGCTGATGATTTCATTTTCCCGATTAATTTACTTCTATGACATCCATATGATTTAATGTCATACTTTTTAATTTTTATATAGTGTCTATATGTTTTACAAAAAGATCACAGATTTGAAGTCAATCAACCTACCAAAATATCGATGTCACAGAGTAAACACCTTATTTGTCTGGCTTGTAACATTCAGAGTACATGCTCTGGGATTAGCGTTTCATACCTGACTTTGGGAGCTCCCAGTGAACATAATTACTGTTATATCAGTCGGTCTTAAAATGTGATCTTAGGACTACTAACAATCCACAAAAGTAATCCCACATGATCCACAGACTGGTCTCATGGAGTGCTCAGTTTTATTATATAGCAATGTCTAAATGCTTTACTCTGTTATTATGATATTTAATTAAAAACAAACATTGCCTTAAATCACTTATTGAAATAGCAGTAATCTTATTAATGCAAATGTTTACTTGAGTTTTGTTCTCAGTTGGAGTAAGATATTCAGTATATGATATATTTTCTCTTCTGAAAGTGAACTTTAACATGAAAAATGCTCCATAATTTTGGTTCAAAAGGTGACAAATTACTGTGTGTGTTTATTCATATTTTTTTTCACTGAATGGCTTAGTTTTCTCTTTACACCAATTTGATCAATAGCAATTCCTCTGATCTGAGCCTTTACAAAGAAATTACTGTAATCAGGGTAAAACATTTGGTTTGACATTTGTTATTCTGGAGTGTTATTGAGTAAAATTAAAAATAACTTTTAAATTCTTGATTATTAGCCTCCTTAATTTTGTTTTCATAATATGTATCCCAAAATGCAACAAAAAATTGAATAAATATAGATTTTGAGCCACATAACTTGGGTTTAAATCTTTTTTCCCCATTCATTAACTATGCAAATCTCAAGATAGAATGTTTATAGCACAATACCAAGCACATGGTAAGCATATATTCTTATTCATTCTCTCTTCCTCCTCCACCTCACAAAGGAAATATTAAATTGATACAGCCACCATGAAGCATGGAAGCACATATTAAAACTGAAATGTTTGATGCTATCACCATCAGTTCCGCCTATATTTGTCTACCTTAAAACAATAAATTCACATGTACCAAGAAACATCATTGCAGAGTTGTTTGTGTAAGAGGGGCAATATAGCACAGTCACTCTATCCAGACTCTGGAGCAAGTCTTCCTAGACCTGAATCCCAACTCTGCCTGGATAACTGAGCAAGCCATTTTACATAGATGTTTCCTCATTTGTACAATGAACATAGAAGCAATACCTTCCTCACATTTGGGGGATGAAGATATAATGTATATATTAAATAATTGTATGTCTATATCAATTTGGAGTAACATAAAAATTGTTTTCTAAGTTGTTTTTATAAAAAATAAATGTTTAATTTTATTAAATGTACTTTTGACATCAATCAAAACACTAAATGATTTTTCTGCTTTGGCCTCTTACATAATAACTTTTGTTATAGCTGCATTATTATTAAATCATCTATACCAAACCACACTTGAAAATATTGTATTAAGCTTTAGCCCAGACATTAGCATTTGATTTTAATTCTAGCTGTGTCATTTCATAGTCTCTGCTTTTCATTTTCCACTATCAGTAAATGGAGGGTAATAATAGTACTGAACTCATGGTTTATGAAGATTAAATGAATTAATGTATGTAGAGCACTAAGAACAGGCTCTACGAAAAAGCATGTACTTAAGAAATGTGAACAGTTATTATCAGGATTGATTTTAAATGCTCTCTCTGTCAAAGTTAGGAATTAGTGTTATAATGATCATGTCTAATGTCTTAGGAAATGTGGCTGTCCATTCATAAAATCTTGCGACATCATTTAAACTTTCTAATTTCTTCCTTTGTTATTGGTTTAGTTGAGTTTCCTATCTCTTATTATAGTTAATTTTATAATTAATATTTTATTTTAAGCTATCTCTTTCAGCTGGCTTTCCAAATAAAGAATTCTCTATTTTATTACTTTTTAACCTCTTATTTTCCCTTTCTAATGGCAAATTTGTGCACCTATATGAATCTCCTAGTGTTCATTTATTTGATTGTTCTCCAAACACAAAAATACAAAAACAAAACAAAACAAAAACGGCACTTACTAGTATATACCAATTAGATGAGTTTCTATTTGTTTCTATTTGTAATTCATTAATTCCTGCTCTGTCTTTCTTAAATAATTTATTTTCATTCAGTCTTTTATCACCTTTATTTATTTCTGTTCTTAATCTGTCTTATTTTACAACTTGAGTACAGAATAAGGTCATTTTCTATTTAATATTCCATTTAAATTGCTCAGAGGCCTCATCATGCCTTTCTCAAGAGTTGCATTGAATTCCTCCTGAAGATTCTCAAGTCTGCAACAATGTTCCCTATCTGAAGTTTCAGTCCTGTTTATTATTATTTTCAGGGAAAGCAATCTGAAAAGTCTATTCAGGCTCATAGAAGCCTGTGCACTTCCCTCGGGCAATCACAATAGACTCACCTGTATTCTGACATGACCTAGGCTGCACCTCCATCACTGGCCTATAGTAATTTATCCATCGGGGAGGGAGTAGGTGCAGGAAGGAGGGGAGAATAAATCTGTTTTCTCCAGTATTTTATTCAACTATGGTTGATCACACATATTTTCTTTAAAGAAACTCATTTCCCTCCCCTAATACACACCTGTATACACATATGCATTTACTAAAAAATACCTGCATATACATGTCTAGTGGTTACTAGCCCACCAAGGCCCTAATGAAACTAGAAAAATATGTCCTTGCTGGGCAAAAGAAGACAAGCTGGATTTCAGTTCCCACTTACCACAATCCCTAATGCAGTGAACAATCTGTGAAACCATTTACATTATCCCTAAACACAAACACAGGCACATCTAAGAAGGATTTCAAAGGGACACTCATGGTGTTCTGTGTGGCTAGGCCAGAGCAGCTGTGGTCCCGACCTCCTCCTGTTGCACAGAACCATCCTTCCCTGGAACTTGAGGAAAGACTTCTTTTCTTCATGTCCTCAGGATCACATTTCCTACCTGGCTAAGTGGTGAGATTTACTCAAAGGAAGCTGGTTTCCAATATCCCTTCCACTACTGTCACTCCCTCATGCAGCACAGATGTGCATTCACATGTTCCAGCCTTGGGTTGCGCCTGCCAGCAGCACATTATACATGCACCCTCTCCCAAACCCCAGCTGCCGACAGCCCTGTCTCATCCCTAATTCTGAAAAATGCAATTCCCTCCTTATTATCAAGGCTCATCCAATTTCTTCCCTTAGACTGACAAATAGTCAGAATATCCACTAGCTTGGCCCATAGTCATCTATAAAACAATCAGACAAATTAACTTTCCTTTATCTAATCAGTCTTGTCCATAGTCACTGTCAAGCTTGCATATATATATATATGCAAGCTTGACAGTCTCAGAATTTTTAATAAAAAATTCTGAGACAATTTAGGAATATATATATATATATATATATATATATATATATATATTCCTAAATTGTCTCAGAATTTTTTAACAATTCATTCTTTCTTGTAACAAATATTTTATGAGTACTTACTATGTATCAGGCAATATCTTAGGCCTAAGCAAGACAATAAAAGTCTCTTCTCACTGTATAATCTAGGTGAGTATAGATGATAAAATCTGTGTTATAAATAACCATTTAACATTTTATTAATACTCATTTAGCATTATAGTACAATCACATTTTATCACATATAGATATAGATGATAGATAAATAGATGTGATATAGATAAGGTATTGTCCATGATGGAGAGAAAAAGAAGGGGAAATATTTAAGCCAAGATGGAAAGTTAGTGAGAGGGACTAACCATCAGGATAACTGGGATAGCACGTCCAGTCAGAGGAAAACAGCCTTTGAAAGCCATCAAGGAGCTTTCAGACAGGTTAGAGATGAGGTAATAGTGCACCAGATTAAGTCAATCCTTGTGCACCATTGTAAGGACTATAATTTTTAACCCCTCTAAGATGAAAGCAGTTAGAAGATTTGTGTTGAAAAGTGACATGATCTGATTTAAGTCATGAGGATCACCCCAGCTGCTGCAATGCGAATAGACTGCAGGGGGGAAGTGATGAATCAGTGCAGGGAGTTGGGAGGCTACTATGTGAACCTGTTAAGAAATTATAGTAGCCCTGGCCGGGGAGCTCAATTGGTTAGTGTTGTCCTGAGACCCCAAGATTGTGGATTTGATCTCCAGTCAGGTCACATACAAGAAGCAACCAGTGAATGCATAATAAGTGGAACAACAAATCAATGTTTATTTGTTTTTCTCTATCTTTCCTTTCCTCTCTCACTCTCGGGGAGAGATCAACCAAAGAACTTGTATGCATGCATATAAACCTAACCAGTGGTCACAGACAACAGGGGGAGGGGGCATGCGTGGGGAGGGGTTTGGGATGGGAATGGGGGGATGAGGACAAATATGTGATACCTTAATCCATAAAGAAATTTTTTAAAAATCAACCTATATATCCTAGGTGTACTAGTTAATAATAGTGGATTTTGTAATCAAAGAAAACACAATAATTTCTAGAGAAACATCAAAAGTGCTTTATTCAAAGCAATGTCCATCTCTAGCTACACATTTTCCCCATCTTTCAGGTAACTTGTGGATACCGTCCCAATAGAACTTTTCTTGTTTTGAGGCAAACCATTCAGAGACCCAATTTTCCACTTCTTCATATGTTTTGAAGTGCTGCTCAGAAAGTGCGTGTACCATAGATCAGAACAAGTGGTCATCTGAAGGAGCAAGGTCTGGTGAATACAGCAGGTGAGTTAATACTTCCCAGGCAAGATCTTTTAAAGTGTCTTTAACTGGTTTTGAAGTGTGTGATGGTGAGTTATCATGAAGCAAAATTACTTTGCCATGTCTTCTGGAACATTCTGGTCATTTCACAATCAAAGTGTGGTTCAAATTGGTTATTTGTTGTTGGTAGTGATCAGTATTAATGGTTTCACCTGGTTTTAGAAGCTCATAATACACCACACATTCCTGATCCCACCAAACACAAAGCATGGTCTTCTTTCCAAAGCGATTTGGCCTTGCAGTTGATGTTGATGGTTGACCTGGATCAACCCAGAATTTTGTGCATTTGGGATTCTCAAAATAAATCCATTTTTCATTGCCACTCACAATTAGATGCAAAAAAGACTTTCTTTCATGCCATTGAAGCAATATTTTAATGATGACATTTTGGTTTTCCGTTCTCTCATTCAGTTGTCTCTTATTCAGTTGACGTGGCACCCATTTTCCTTCCTTTAAAATATTTCCCATTGCCAGTAAATGATCGGAAATTCTTTGCTGAGCAATGTTTAATCTTTCTGCAAGTTGTTTTTGAGTTTGTCATGCATCTTCATCCAATAATGCTTGTAATTGTTGGTCTTCAAACTTTTTCAGTTGACCTGGACTTTCTTTGTCTTTCACATCGAAATCATCACTTTTAAAGGATTTAAACCAGTGTTCACAGGTATCTTGAGATGGAGCATGTTCACCATAAGCTTCCTAAAGTATTCAGCAGCACTTTTCTTCAAAATAAAGTAATGAATTATAACTTCCCGCAAATGCTCTTCTTTTTTTACATGAAATTCGACATTTTTAAGTGTGAAAATATCTATGATGTTAACACCTTCAGCAAATTTGACATATGAAGTTTTGAAGCTTGTTGTCAATATAACCAAATAGCATACATATCAAATCACATATATATCAACATATGTATAACTCCATCTATTGAAAAAAATCTGCATTATTAATAGGCATACCTTGTATATAAAAGCCTAAGTGACAGGCCAACTGGCCTACGGGCCAACCAGCCAATAGCTATGATGTGCAATGACCACCAGGGGGCAAATGCTCCCATCGGTAGCTATGGCATGCACTCACCACCAGAGAGCGGATGCTTAACGCAGGAGCTACTAAGCTGTGGTGACTTGGCAGCTGCGGTTCTCGGGTAATTCACCTGGAACCAGAGAGGAGGGAGCCTGATTCCAGGGTGCATCACCTGAAAATTGCCCTCTCACAATCTGTGACTCCTCAGGGGATGTTGAAGAGCTGGTTTTGGTCTGATCCCCATAGGCCAGGCAGAGAGACCCTACTGGTGCACGAATCCATGCACCGGGCCTCTAGTCAATCAATAAATTTTTTAAAAAAGAGATGATTGTGACTAAGCAATATAGATGTGGAGAAAGTGATTGTATTCTGGGTGTATTTTTAAGGTAGAGCCAACAAGATTGCCTCATGGATTAGATGCGGGCCTTCTTTCCTGACTTCTAAAACTGTACATCCAACTAACTAATGCATTTCTCTTCCACTCCATCATTCATTTATTCACTCAGCATCATTGAGCCCTTACCATGTGCCAAATGTCATGGTCACACTATAGGGAAAATGAATAATGCAATGTTTCTTTCTGAGAAGTACACTGTTTATTGGAGCCAAGAGAAACAGAAGACACTCACAATATATGAATTATAACAACACAGAAAAATAAGTGGCTGACCACACTTGGGAAGATTAGTGACATTGTCACAGGAAATTGACATGTGCACTGGCATTGGAAGAATGAGTAAAAGCTGGAGAAATGGTAAAAGACTGTTCTCTGATACATGTAGTACAAAAGATAGAGGCTTATACAGATGGGTTCAAAACAGATATAGTAATTAGTAAAAAAAAAAAAATGGTAAATAGGCATTGAGAAATAGGATCAGGGTGGAATTTTTCAAAAACTTTGAATTTTCTAGTTTCACTAGCTAGGTGTTGATGACTGCTTTAATCAGGGTAGAAAACAAAACAAATTTGGACAAAGATAATGGTTTAACATTGCCATGGGTAAGTTACTTGCAGTAATTCATATGGAAGTATCCAGAAGGCAAATGTAAAAGCAGACTGGTGCTCAGGAAAAGAGAAGGAAAAAAGATATAAAGAATAAGCATTTTCGTGGTAATTAAAGCCATACAGATGTATGCTATTTACTAGAATCTGTGCCAATACATTTCCAAAAAGAGTTATTCTGAAACTCATAATTTATTTACTATACAACTCTCCGCCTATATGTAGGCCCCAACCTGCAGAATTGCCATTGATCTTCCATACACTCTGTCTTTACATTTTTACTTCCCGGATAGTTCTATTGTATCTTTCCTCCATAAATCTTGTGCTCTTTTTCATGTAAATCTGCCAAATCCTGCCCAAATCCTACCCCACAATTTTTTATATGCCATTTCCCTAAGAAAGCCATTTGAGAAATTCCAACCCTGATGTATCCAAGTCACCAGGTTCTCCTGACTACCTTGTTTTTGTCATCTGTAAAATGGCCACAATAGTTAACCTCACAGGATCATTGTTAGGATTAAATAAATTAATACATTAAAATGTTTAAAATCATGTTCATTGTTTAGTCTATGCTCAATACAGTCTAGAAATTATTGTTTTGGAGATAAGCATAGAATAAATGGTTAGCATGAGGGCTTTGGAAACTTTGAATTTGTCTGGAGACAAATCAAATAAGTTTGAACTCAAATTCATGCCCTTAGTAGCTGATGATTTGGATCAAGTTAGTTAATCCCTCTAGCTTCGTTTTTTGTCTGTAAAATTGTTAAATCCATGGAGATGCATGTTGTGTGCCAGAAGAGTACACCAATAATTTTTAATTGCTTACTTTAACTTTTAATCTCAAATACTTAAAACTTATTAGGGAGAGAAATGTTCTATTCATCTTGTATGTTACCTTCATAATCTTTGATAATTCATTGCATAAATTATATACCCAATAAATATTTACCATCTTGAATAGAGAAAATATTTTGTAAAGATTCCATAAATGTAATGTATAATAGAAAAAGTCAGTTTGGTTTGCAACAGTCAATGAATTATATAGGGTAAAGAAGAACTAAAGAAGTTTCTTGGTTCAGATTTCACTTTTTTAAAAGCTCCTTTCAATTTTCAGTTGACTAAAGTGAAAGGAAAACCCTAAATTGAATTTATTACATGGAACTAAGATTCTGTACAGCATTTGCCTAATTTCAGGCAATTTGAGAGCAATGAAGAGATCATTGAGTAACTAAAATGGTAAAATAAGAGAAACTCAAATCCAAGTTGTTTCTACATGAGTTAGTTTCACTTACCATATCTTCTATCCTCATTAAACTTTCAAACGATAATATACCTTTAATAGAGATGAAAATCAAATTATAGAGATAGACATTTAAAGGCAAATATAGAGAAAGGGAAAAAACCTTCTGGAGAGAAATTATCTGCTAGAAATCCTTAGGAAATAGCAAATTAGCAAGTGGCAAAATGGGAAGAATTATGCTGAAAATTTCATGTTATTCAATGATCAAGAAAGTTTTTATAAGAGCTTGTTATGCCAGAATTTTAAAAATGCTTAATAGGTTTCATATATATATATATATATATATATATATATATATTTTTTTTTTTTTTTAGGAAAAATACCACTTTAAGTTTTTTTTGTGTTCTTTTTTAAATAATACATGAACATGGTAAAAAAATTAAATAACTCAAATGTTAAATTTAGTAGCCCTCTCACACCAATGTTTTCTCCATTTCTCCTTCCCCAGAGCCAATAAGCATTTCAAAACTCATACAATCCTGTATAACCTTTACAAACTGGGAACAGTCTTTATGCAATGCTGCCCACTGCTTTTTTAAATGTATCTTCATATTATTCTATATAATAAATCTAGATCCACTCCACTCTTTTTTTAAATATATTTTATTGATTTTTTACAGAGGAAGGGAGAGAAATAGAGAGTTAGAAACATTGATGAGAGAAAAACATCGATCAGCTGCCTCCTGCACACCCCCCACTGGGGATGTGCCCACAACCATGGTACATGCCCTTGCCCGGAATTGAACCTGGGACCCTTCAGTCCACAGGCCGACGCACTATTCACTGAGCCAAACTGGCTAGTGCTCCACTCCATTCTTTATACTAGCTGTAAAACATTCAGCATACTTCTATATATCAACATACAGATGGGTAGTTGAGTTGTTTCTGTTTTTTGCTTTAATAACAATATTACAGTGAATATTCTTGCACATATCTGACCTTTTATAAGTATAAATCACTGGAGTATAATCTTATATAGAATTTCTGTTTCAAAGACTATGTTTAACTTGGCAGCTATTAGTAATGGCTAAGTAATGGAATTTTACAATTTAAAATCCCACTATGTGTTCATGAGTGAACCGGTCTCACCATACACTTACCAACAGTACTCTGACTACATTTTCGGACATTTGATAATACAATTTATTCCCTGTCTTGTCATTCGGTACTTGAATTAGCTATTGCTTTTATCATGTAGACGTTTTATGATATTTCCCTTAATGAATGTTGAGTATTATATATTTTAACACATTTGTTATTACTAGAATTTTTCTTAATCTCCTAGTTCTCTTCTTGTACTTTTATAATTTTTATTTTTAATTTTAACCCATTGATTTAGCTGAATTTTATTTTTTAATAAGGCCTGGGCTCAAGTTTTTTCTGATTTCCTCCCAAAGAACTAATTAATCATTCTAATATCGATAACATATTTCTTGTTTTCACTGAATAATGTATCTTGTTTTCACTGATTTGATATTAATATTGAAAATATGTTTGAGTACCTGTATGTGTATATGATAGTGGTGAACACAGACACTATCCTTTCTCTCAGGAAGTTTAAACTTTAATGGGAGATATTTTAAAAAGTTAACAGACAATAAATAAAATATTATATTATGCAATTTATAATAACTAACATTTATTGAGCACTTACTATGTACTTGACTCTATTTCAGGTTTTATCATACTATTGCCCATGGCCAGATCCAGTCAGGATCCTGTTTTCACAGACCTGATAAGCAAAGACTGAATTTACATTTTTTGAAGGACTATAAAAAGAAAAGAAAAAAAATGAAAGAAAGAACAAACAATATGAAGAACAGATTATATGTGACTTGAAAATACTAAAATATTAATTATCTGGTTCTTCACAGAAAAGTTTTTAAGTTTTATTGAGTGAATGTGTGGGAAGCCATTGAAATGCTAGAACAGGGGGTTATAAAGTGATCTAATGTATGTTAAGATAACTTGTGTGGATGTATGAAGAATGGAATACAAGGAGACCAGTTCTATCTAATAATGCTGCAATTATCATGGTAAAATATTATGATAGGCTTAACTCAAGGAGTAGCAGTATATCTGAGCAAAGGGATACAGAAATTTAAAAAAATGAAACATTTGTTGCAGGATTATATTGAGGATATGGAGGAAGGGGAATAATGCTAGGCTTTTGGCTTGAGTAATTAACTGAATGGTTTCTTTGCTAGTATGGATAAGAAAGTTTTCTGAGGAAACAATTAAAATAAAAATTTTGGCATGTGAAGGTCGAGGTCACCTGTGAATCTAAGTGAAAGAAGAACAGAGGCCCCATCTCTGAGAGGCTCCGCATGTAGCGTTAGATTACAGCAATCAGGAAAGGAAATAGGAAGCACCGGGTCTCAGAATAGAAGGAATGCCAGAAATAAATGGAAACCAGCACTGGAGAATGTTTCAAGGAGACAAAAACATTTGTTGTTGTTGGGTTGGGTAGAGAGGACACAGGGCCAGAACACATCTGAGTCCGAGCCTAAAGAACAGGTATCGCTGCATCACTGATCAGGGTCGGCTATCTGTGTGTCTTACTCTGTCCAGTCCTTCGTTATCAGAAAGAGGGATCAGAATATAAATAGAGTCAGGCAGACTACCTGCAATGTCTATCTCTAGAAAGTAGGTGTACAATTACTACAACATCATGCATTGAGTAACAAAAATAAATAAAATTAAAAAAAATAAACCAAAAATCCTTTATGTAGACATTTCCCTTCATCACAGGTTTCTGTGAATGATTCTGGAATATGGTTCCTTATAATGCTCCTCTTGCCTTCCAGTATTAACTTCCTATACCTGCCTTTTCTGAGTTACACAGCTCCTTGGATATATAGCCATCTGAGTGCCCCTGAGGCCAAGGCCTCATCAGGGTCTCAGGAGAGAGAACTAGGATGAGTATTTCTCTGACATAAGCATAAGCATCCCACAGGAAGATTCAGATTATTGTCAAATTCTGGGAAGAGCCTGGACTTCAGAGAACTCTGGATTCTGGGAGAAGACCACCAGCTTCTTATGAGTGTAATGGTTCTTCCTGGCTCCTAAGAGACCAAGTAGAGGCCAAAAATATAGTCATTCTAGCCTCCAAAGCTTTTCTCTGTGTGCCTCAGCAAGGGACTGGAGAACTATCACTTTAACATTCTTAATATCTCTCTCTCTCTCTCTCTCTCTCTCTCTCTCTCTCTCTCTCTCTCTCTCTCTCACACACACACACACACACACACACACACACACACACACACTTTAAAGTTTGCTTCATTATATTCTAACAGCTATGCTGCTGATGAGATGCCTGCTGCCACTCTCATACTTATTTACTTATTCCTGGGCAGTTAGCCTTCTTTTTCCCCCCTTGAAATATTACTGAATTTTCTCTGTGTATCAATAGTTCCGTTATTACTATTGATAAAGCTCATAAACTGTAGCCTTTCCATTTGAAAACTTGCATTTTAGCTGAGACAAATGTATTCTATTAGATCTTAAATGATCTCTACCTTTTTGTTGTCACTATTCTCTTGTCTTAAACTTCATGCTACATAAAATTTGATGTTTCTACATTCATTTTTCAGGTGACTAATTTTTAGTTCTTGTTTGCCTCTCTTTTTGTCTATCTTCTATGTCAGTAGCTATTGTTGCAAACAAACTATCCCACTCTCAATAACTTAAAATTATTTATTATTGCTCCCAAGTGCATGGGTCAGCTGAGCAGTGCTTCTGGTCTCGGCTAGATTCACACATATTTCTTTGCTCATATGTGGCTGCTTTGAGGATTGAGGTAGAATATGTGCAAGATGAGTCTCTAACAACTTTTCCTATGTCAGATGGCAAAGAAGCTATTTAAAATGAATAGAGTGTTAAAAGGACTTAGGTGGGTGGGAAGAGATCAACCAAAGAACTTGTATGCCTATGTGCAGAACCCATGGACACAGGCAATAGGGTGGTGAAGGCTTGGGGGCGAGGAGGGGACTTGAAGAAGTTAATGGGGAAAAAAGGGGACATATGTAATACTTTCAACAATGAAGATTTAAAAAAAAGAACTAATCTAAAAAAAGAGAGAGAGAGAAGAGCCAAGTTGAAGATGCTTCCAATGGCCAAGATGAGAAAATGTGAACATCAATAAGGGTAATAACTGCAATGCATCCAAACACATTTAATATGTTTAAATCCATAAGTACCTAATGATACCAAAAAAATCCTAATCAGTTACTTTAAAATAACTCTGAAAACTGGAAATAAAAGTACAAAACCAAGCATTTATTATCTTTCCTATGCCAAGTATATCTCTCAGAGACAAAATAATAACTAAAGTAGCATTATCGCTTCATATAACATTCCAATATATAAATCCCAAAGAATTGGTCACATTGGATATCACCATTTTGCAAGGCTTAATAAATTAATGATTTAAGTAAGGAGATTCAGTGGCTGCTAACATTACCAAAAAGACAGAGAAACCAGATTATTCAATAGCATTGTCAAAAAATAGGCCTCTAAGTTCAACTCAATTTACAGAAAAAATAAACATTTTAAACTACACTGTGTGAACATAATCAACAAAGTCCAGATGATGAGAAACGCTATCAGACAAATCCTCCTGTTTCCTCAGCAAATAAATTATAAGAGAATAAATAAAATGAGAGAGAGGGTAAACCAAATTATGGTATTTATGGATGTACCCTTGATGATAAAAATTATTTAAAAACCAAGAAGCGTTTACCATAAAGTTAGCATCGTGGAGGAAGGGGACTGTGTTTGGAAGGGAGCATATGGAAGGCATCTATGAAGGCCACAAAAATCTATCCTGCATGGGTAAGGGAGATGGTTAAAGGGTGGTCAAGTTACAGGAAAGGATTAGACTACATATGTGTTTAGGCAATTAGGTGTTTTTCAAATGTATTTGTATTAAATTTAACAATGGCAGAGGTTTGTAGAAATGCATCCACTAAGCCTTCCCATTTCTGAGTTGTAATGGAATAGTCTGTGTCAGAACAACACCTTCTATCAAGAGCAACTAGAAAAGGCAGATGAAAAGCACACAAGAAAACAACAACAACCAAAAAACTGTTCAAATGCATCACAGGCGTTAAGGCAGCAGGATAAGGGCCTGACAGACACTGAAGAGAGGAAAGTACCATTATGTTTAGCCCAAATTTCTGGACACTGCTTTTCCTTCAAGGTGCTTACTGATTAAGCTAGAAATAAAATATTACATACATAGATACATAGAAAAACCATAACTATTGGAATTGAAGTAATGAACTTTTTAAAGACTGTTAAAAAGTTAAAAGAGAAATCACCACACTAGATATGCAAAAATATTTTTAACTGAATTAAATATCAAAGCTTATGGGATGCAGCTAAAGTAGTGCAAGGAAGTACAATAGACTTAAGTACTTATCCTACATAATAAAAGGGTAATATGCAAATTGACCCTAACAGCAGAATGATCGGTTGCTATGACACACACTGACCACCAGGGAGCAGACGCTCAATGCAGGAGCTTCCCCCTGGTGGTCAGTGCACTTCCACAGGGCGAGCGCCACTTAGCCAGAAGCCAGCTCATGGCTGGCCAGCACAGCGGTGGTGGAGGGAGCCTCTCCCTCCTCCAAGGCAGCACTAAGGATGTCAGACTAACGGCTTAGGCCCGCTCTGCAGAGTGGGCCTAAGCCATCAGTAGGACATCCCCAGGGGGTCTCAGACTGTGAGAAGGTACAGGCAAGGCTGAGGAATCCTCCCCCGCAAGTGCACGAATTTTTGTGCACCAGGCCTCTAGTTTTAGAAATAAAGAAAGCCTATAGATAAGTGCAATCCAGTGTTAACCCTGACAATCTGTACAAATTAGGCCTATCTTCCCCGGGACCAATGCTTCCAAAGGGCCGGTGGTCTGGTAGATGTCCTGGCAGTCTTGCTAGGAGAGCTCTATGGAGTCTTGATCTTTTCCAGGATACAAAACTAAAACGTGATGATACATTTGAAATAATTGGGAGAATTTTTCTGGTTATATTAAGCATTTAAGAAAGAGCTGCTTTAGGAAACATGTACAAAAAACATTTCCCAATCCTTTCCCATAATTTTTTCACACAAGGTATATGCCAATTGGAATCTTAAGTCTTTCACAGTCACCCATCTTTATTCTATAGTGCATAATTCTTATTATCATTGAGATAGTAACTTCCATTTACATGCAAATTTTTAAATTACTACTCCATGTAATCATTGTTTTTAAAAATCTTTCTCTGAAGGAGGCCTATCAACCTCACTTATTTCATGAGCACTTCTGTTTCTTTGCAGGAGTATTCTGTGTTAAAGCCAGAAGCAACAGTATAGGCAATCATAAAAAATGACATCATTTGTATTCTTAAATATGTATTGAATCTGCCTGAGCAGTCTGGAATGAACATTTTCCTTTCTTGAATGAGATCTGTCATCAATTAAACCTAATAATCAAAGCATTAATCTCACAATAGTATTTGTCATTATGCCATTATCAAGTCTACCTAATACCCTTTAGCAGAAATAACTCAACCTTTATTACTCTTTAATGAGCTCTGAATATTAATTTTAGTTTGAATTTGGAATGAGCACTGCAGTACAAAATGCAATGAGAAAGAAGAGCCAACAATGGATGAAGAGGGGCTTCTCAGAAGCTAAAACTAAAAATAACAAAAACCAAACATACAAAGAAAAAACAACTATGCCCTTGATATTTACAATTTTGAAAGATACAAATTGAAAGTTTTAAATCTAAGATCCCAAGAAACAGACAAATATTGCACTAGTAGACGAAATCAGACAGGAGGTCAGCTGTCTCCTCATGGCACTCTTGTTGAACTTTTTGAGGGTATCACAATTTCTAATTTCAGCCTTAACAGGAAGAAGATAAAATTTAATCTTACATAATTATAATAATGATAATTCAATTTTTCTGCCATCTGGATGTAAAATTTGAAATTATTAGGATGATTTTAATTAAAACCAAAAATAATGTTTAACATGACTAATGGCAATTCCCTTATGATAGGCTGGCTTATAAAACAAAATCCAGCTACTGAATATGTTAAAGAAGTACATTTAAATGAAGTTAAAGGAAAAGTAGAAAATAAATTACTGTGCAAAGATGTAACAAAAAAACAGGTAAGCCTATTAACATCAGATAAAATAGTGCTCAAACCAAGAGTAAAAATGAAGTAGATAATATGTTTAAAATGTAATCTTTCTAAGAATAATCTATAGATTTAATGTAATTCTAATTAGAAACCAAATTTTGGTATAGTTTATTTTACTGCTATTAATATTTTAAAATTAATATAGAAAGCTGGATGGTTAAAAATTACCAAAAACATTTGCTGGAAAAAATAATCACAAAGGATGACTTGCCATACAAGATAATTGAAACCTATTATAAAGTTACCATAATAAAATGTAAACACCGTATTGGCAAATAGGTCAATAAAATAGAACCGGATTCCGGAAATAGATGTATTAGAAATGGGAATAAAATAATATATGACAGAACAACCATCTTAATTTAAAGGGAAAATGTCCTTTTTTAAAACAAATAATAGTGGCATAATTAGCTATTCATTTAAAATAAACAAAAACATATACTTTTTTCATATCATATCAAAATAATTCCTACATAGATTAATATCTAAGTATCAAATAATAATAAAAATGCTAAAATAAATTTAGGAGAATATTTCTAAATTTTTGGATAAGTAAGCCTTTTGGCAAGATACTAAATCCAAAAGACTGATAGATTTGACTACTGAAATATTTACTAAGTTCAGAGAAAATTGTAGAAAAATAAATTTTGCAAAACATGATTTTTTTAAGTACCAACAAAATATAAAAATAATAGCAATCTGATAGAAAAATCACTAAAAAACCTCAAGAAAATGTGCTCAACCTCTTTAGTAGTCAATAAAATGCAAACAAAATAACAATACCACTTTATATTCATTTGTAATTTACAAAAAGGTTATAAACACTTTATAAATATTGAATGTTTTATATACAACATCCAATACTGCTGAGCTTGAGAAGAAATGTTGGCTGACTGATAGACCTGAAATCTTCACAAATGACAAAAAATAACTTAGTAATTGTTCAAAATTAAAAAGTAAAGAAACATAACTAACTTTGGAACATGATTCTGAAATGAATTTTTCTGCTATAAAGGACATTATTGTGACATCTGGGAAAACTTGAATCAGGATTAGTTGTATGAATTAATGTTAATTTCTTGATATTTATAGTTGTATTTTAGTTATTTTGGAGAATGGCCTTGTTTGTAGGAAATACAAGCTAAAGTACTTGGGGATCTAGGGCCATCATTTCAGTAATTAAGTTCTTTGTTCTGTACTTGGCAACTTTTCTTTAAATTTCAAATTGTTTCACATACACACAATACTTTTTAACACAGGAAACACACTCTTAGAAATCTATTCTACAAAAATAAAAAAAGCAGAATGGACAAAAATATTTATGTCCAATGGGGTTTAGAAAAAAATCTATATATCCATTAAAATGTAAAAATTATGAAATTATCATATATCCATAATATGTAATGCTTTGCAGCCATACAAATTAATTAAAACTGTGTTTAACGTCCACATCTGTCTATGTATGATGATAGGACCAATACAAAAAAGCTCTGCTCAATGTAACTGTAGTCATGGTGTGTGCCTTGGCTTACCTGTAGGGTGATAACACAGCAAAGAGAGTCTAACAACCTACACACCTGGACACAAAATGCTTCAAGAAGAAAGTCATGTTTTTCATTCCAACAAATCATTTGGAAATTTTTTTTTGTACTAACCAACTAAACCCACCCAACAGAGCAGTTTTTTCTTACATCAAAACTAGGGGCCCAGTGCATGAATTTGTGTACCTTGAAAGGGACTGTGGGCCGAGAGTCTGTGGTGGGCACAGGGGTGAGTCTCAGCCCCTCCTCCGCGCCCTGCCCAGCCCCTGGTCCCCTCTCTACTGGAAACCCCACTTCTGCCTCCACTGCTCCTGCACGCTGACAATGAGGAACGATTGGGGCCAGCGCCAGCAGCAGGTGGGAGCGGGGCCAGTGCTGTCAGCGGTTACGAGCAGTGGCTGCTGCCCCGATCACCCCTTAGGAGCAGGGGGAGGTGGAAAAGCCCTCAGGGCGATCAGGGCTGGCAGCTGCCACTCTTAGCCACTGATGGTGCTGAGCGATCGGGACCAGCGCCAGGTGCTGGCAGCAGGTGTGAGCGGTGGCTCCAGTGTCGGCTACAGATGTGAGCGGGGCCAGCACCAGCAGCACGTGTGAGTGCCAGGAGGGACTGTGGCACGTGGGAGTAAAGAATTTTTAGTAACCACCAGCCCTGACGACAGCGACTGGCACCTCGCCTTGGTCTGGCACCCCCACTCACTTTCTCCACCATCCCACCACGGCTGACCCCCACCATGTTCTTCACATGCCCCCTGGTGGTCAGCACATGTCATAGCAACCAGTGGTTGGGTTGTTTGGTTGTTCAGATCTGCTGTTTGGTCTATTTGCATATTAGGGTTTTATATATATATGTTTCAAAAAAAAAAATTTCTGACTACCACACAACATAACTGTGTTCCCATTCTTCAGAGCCTTTAATTCTAATAAAATAAGAAAGCACTGTTCTACCAGTGTTGGTTCTAGACATTTGATTATTTTATTTAAAATCATGAGATAAATGGTGATGAGTGGGAAGCAGAGGTAGCAATACAGAAAAAAATAAGTTATTTTATCCCTGAGATAGTATGATTCCTCTTTTTATGAGCTGCTATCCTATAAGGAAGTTCTAGGTTAATTGTTGATTTTGGTGTCATTGACATTCAGTCAGTAGGGAGAAGAGAAACAGGGCTTCACAAGCAGTGTGGAGACCTGCTTGTGTAGGCTTTATGTTTATCGGAGCCACTTTAAGAGCAGGACAACTTTTTACATTTAGATGATATGAAAAAGGGTTGGGTGGGAAGACAGAATCAGCACTCTAGGACCAGAAAATAATTCATAGAGACTTAATCCAAACAATTTACATTTGAAAATAAACTTACTAAGTATTTAAGTTAATGAGAACATTCCATCTTCTGCTTTTTCTTTTATGCCCTTCTCTACCAAACACCAATTTGGAGGTTTCACCCACTTGAGTGCATTTGGGAATTTGAATTAGAGCATGAAAAATGCTGGTCTTGACAGGACATGCCAAAGACCTAAGAGCCACTTTAGGCTTGTTTACGCTTACTCTAGATTGATCATCAGCCTCACAGCTCAAGTTTTTGCTATAGTATACACTCTTGACAATGGCTTATTTGGCCATTTTGAAAAATAGTGTTGCCATTTATCTCAAGCTAACAAGTCTGGTCTGAGAAAATCTCTTCCACTGAAGAGATAAGACAGCAAAATTATCTGAGTAGGTATTGGATTTCTCCATTTTAATTTGACATAATTTATTTCAACAGGGATATGTTGAACATTTACTACTGTGTTATCTTAAGCAAAAGGAAATATGACAGAATTTTGACTCTCAAAGCATATATAAGGAAGACTTTCTGGATCACGCCCTAACTCGACTTTCTGCTCTAGGTATGTGAACAACTGGGTTTTGTGCGATGTTCTGAGATGAAGAACAAAATATTTGGGGTTTTCTGCTCAAACCATTTAATAAGAACAAGGTTTTAATTTTTATTGTTTTCATTTTCAAATTATATATATATTTTTAATTTTATTTTATTTTTATTGTTTTAAGTATTACAAATAGTAGTACATATGTCTCCTTTTTTTTTTCCCTTTGATCTCCCCCCGACCTCCCCTACCCCCCATCAAATTATATTATAAATTCTTCAAAAATAAGAATTATTCAGTGCAATATAATTATTTTTATCCCACTGCCACGTCCCATCCACAACACCTGCATACACACACATACTCCTCAGAACTTCCTACTCTGATGAACTGCTCACTACAGATGTAGCTGGCAGGGCTGGTTTTCTCTGAGGCCTCGGTCTTTGACTTGCAAATGACTGCCTTCTGGCTGCCTCTTCTTATGGTCCTTCTATACACACACATTCCTGGTGTCTCTCTCTGTGTCCTAGTCTCCTCTTCTCATAAGGACACAGTCATATTGAATTAGGGCCTACCCTAAAAATCTCATTTTAACCTAATAACCTCTTTAAAAGCCCTGCTTCTAAAGAAAGTCACATTCTGAAGTACTGAGGTTAGATGCTTCAACATATAAATTTTGGGAGACATAATTCAGTCCATTAAACGTTACTAACAACTATTCAATGGGTGTAAAAGTGACACAGTCCCTGGTTTCACTGAGCAGAGCATTCACTTTAGCAGCAAGATAAATCAATAAACAAATAACAATATTAATGAGAATATTAGTACAACAAAGTAAAACCTGAAGATGTTAAGGTTCATAAAAAGGGATAATACCCATTTAGGAAAATCAGGAAAGAGTTCATGGAGCAGATGGCACTTGAAAATGAGTCTTGAGGAATCCTTGGGATGAGAAAAGAAGATTGGACATTAATTAAATGCCTTACAATGCTTTCATCTTCAACACATTCTTTAGGTTGATAGTTTTGTTCTCATTTTTAAAAGAGGAACATTGATATTTAGATCATTTTGTTTTGTTATAACATCAAACAGCTTTCAAATGACATGTCAGGATCTAACTTACTCTAATATTCCTGAGATTAAAGATTGAGAAAGGGTTTTAAGAGGAAAAAATACTATAAAGAGAGCCTAAAATGAGTTTATCAAAGTATTGTAAAAGCTATTCAACATGAAATCTATAAATATAACTCAGCCAATAATATATATTAAAAGAACAAATCACATAATCAATGTAAATAGATATAGACAAAATTATTTGATAATTCAACATTATTTTACGTTAAGAAAAACATTCTTGGTAAAATAAAAAAATTAGTCTAGTAAAAACATATGGAAAACCTAAATGAAGCATTAGTCTGAATAGCGAAACTTTGAAGCAGTCTTGTTAAAATCTAGAAAAGGACAGGTTTCTATTAAACATTTTTACTGGATATACTGTCCAAAGAAGTTATAAAAGAACAAGAATAAAAGGCATAAATATTGAGAGAAATGACAGGATTGATGTAGTTAATATTTTTTTTAAAGAGAATACATGTTACAAGAGGAGAATAAAGATACGGAGTAGGAAAGAGACACAGGTGATGTCAGAAGAATTAGGTGGTAAAAGATTTTGTAGAATTTTCCCCATCTTCCCCAACATCTGTATCTACAGTTTTTTGAGTCCTCAGATAGTTGCTTTTTGTATTGTATCGGTAGATTTTAAGTGAAATTAGTGTGACTAATGTGCTATGATGGGTTGTTCAATATCTGCTGGCTTTGGAGAGCTGTACACAGTGTTTGTTTGGTTTGGTTCATGCTTAATGTAATATGCTCCTAGAATCTGGGAATTTGCATTTTTTATTAATTATAATAAAATTTTGTCATTATTTCTTCAAATATTACTCCTCTTTCTTTTATTTCATTATCTCTTTCTGGATCTCCAATCAGACATAATTTAGAATTTTTTATTCTGTCCTTCTTATGTCTTAACTGTTCTTTCAAGTTCCATTTTCTTATATATCTGTATAATTTATTCAGCAATATCTTCCACTAAAATAACTTTCAATTTAATTCTATTTACTTTGCTGCTAAATTCACTAGTTTTAAAAATTTCAATAATTATTTTTCTCATTTTAAAAAGTTTATTTGTTATTGTGATGTTTAATTTTATGTGTCAACTTGGCTAGGCTATGATGCCTAGTTTTGTTTTTGTCAAAAACCAGTCTAGATGTTGCTATAAAAGTATTTTGTACATGTGATTAATATTTACAACCAGTTGCATGTACATAAAGTACATTATCCTTCATCCAATCATTTGTAGGTCCTTTTTTTTTTTTATAAATTTTTTTCTTTTTTTTTTAATTTTATTTTATTTTTATTGTTTTAAGTATTACAAATAGTAGTACATATGTCTCCTTTTTTTTTCCCCTTTGATCTCCCCCCGACCTCCCCTACCCCCCAGGACATGCCTTCACCTGCCCACCCTCCCCCTCCCCACCCCAGTGTCTTATATCCATTGGTTGTGCTTATATGCATGCGTACAAGTCCTTCGGTTGGTCTCTTACAGCCCTCCTCGCCCAACCACCCCTGTCTTCCCAATGTAGTTTGACAGTCTGTTCAATGCTTCTTTGCCTCTGTATCTTTTTCCCACCATTTCTTTCCTTTAAAAAGTTTTGCCTTTGCAGACTGGAAATAAGCATATAATAACAAAACAAGACAAAACAAAAAAATGTTTGAGTCACAATTTCAATGTCCAACAGTTCCTTATGTGTACATGTCAGCAGTGATATCTGGATGGTGGGCACATGGTGGCAATGCATGTCTGACCCTCTCTGGTTTGGTCCTAGGTAACCTGCAGCGGTGCACAGCTGCTGACTGCTCCCATGGCAAGGCGTTGTCAGCGTCTTCCATCTCTGGACTGTTTTTTCCTCTTGTCTTCGTGGTTGGAGCACTCCTGTCAATTCCTCTCTGTTGCAGGAATCCATCTGGTCTTGGGGTTGTTTTCTGAAAATATACAAATATATTCTTGACCACAAGTTAATAAAGGAATCTTTTCTATATAATTGATTTGGGATCCTTTTTATTTTTGTTCAAACGATTTTCCTTTGACTTATTTAGACACCATATGTGTTTTTAATGGCCGTCTTGCTGTTAGCATTGCAAATGAACCTTAATTTGGTAAAGTAAAAATTTTCTAGATGTAATTTACTTATAGGATATTTTTCCTTACATGATATTGCCCTACTATTCCCCCCCCCTTTTTTTTTAATGGAGGTTTTTGTAAATTTTATAATGCAGTCTTGATAACTTTAAATTAAAAAAAATTTTTTTTCCCCCACACATATGACTGCTTTAGGTTCATTGCATATTCAGGAATTTTACCATGAGATGAACTACCAATAGAAATTTTAGTTATTACTTTAAGAATAGCTTTTTGTCCAGTACTTGAATATTCACTTATTTCAATTAGCCTATTTAAATTAATCTGAAAACTTGATTACTATTTTACTGTCAAATTTAATACTCTACCAACAATCTTAGTTTACCCTGCAAATATTAGTGGGAAGGATTATTTGCATTCTTGAGTGGGCCCTGAGCATTCCAAATGCTCAGCTGAATTTAGATATAGGGCAACTGCTGTCGGCCAAGTCTCTTGTCTGTTACCTGGGTCCCGATCTGAGCTGGGCCAAGTCTCTGTCTGTCACCTGTATCTCGATGTGAGCTGGGCCGGGTCTCTTTCTGTTGCCTGTGTCCCGATCTGAACTGGGTGTGGGAAGCACGAAGCAGCCATGGGGGTAGGAGACCTCCTTTAGAAGGGGGTGAGGGTTCAAGCCCCTGCAATGTTGGGGGGGTGAGGGTCTGTGCCCCACTTCTGTTGCCCCCCCAAGTTCTCTCCTGATGGCCCCTCTGCGACTGTGCCTGTCTTAGGTTGTTCCTTCCTTGAGGAATCTTACCCGTCTCTGGCTAACCAGCCATCCTCCGGGGCCAAGCAGGGTGCTGTGAGGTTCAGTTCTGTCTCCTTGGTAGCCTATGACCCCGTGGCCTCCACACCCAGCACCTGCCTTGGGAACCCCTGGCCTGCTGGCAGGGTCCCGGTGCTGATCACATATCTTGGGGAACTCGGGTTTCTTCTCCAGTGAGGGCCCAGCTCACACAATTGGATGTGAGACAGATCCCTGGTACCAGCCCCCACGAGGCTTCAAGCTCAGCATGAACAGAAAGCTCAGGTAACAGCTGAGGGCAATTGGATTGTGAGAAGAGGGTCCCTCTTGGCACAAAGGGCAAGAGGGGCCAATGTAGGATGCTCAAGTGCCTTCCCAGTGCCTTAATTACTTCTGCAAGGGATTAAATCCTTTCATGTCCCTTTTTTTTTTTTTTTTTTTAATTGCTGCCCACCATTCAAAGAATTAGTTTGTAAGTTTATTTGGGATAATTGTAAAGTATGCTGTTGTAAAATATCTAAGATTATAATGAGATTGTAGAATAATATCATGTAAGGATATTCTTTGCCCTAGGCCCTGGCAATTCCATTTCAAACTGGCTGTCAATTTCTTTTTGTAGCTTTATATAAACTTTGTCAGGGAGGCAAAAACACAAATTACTTACTTTAGTTCAAGCGGCCAAATATATTGACTTTCAATTACAATCCTTATGACTTTTGAAGGAAACTTCTCTTTGTTTCCTTCCAAAATAATTTTCAGTCTACAGAGAGTTTCATTTAAAAATTTTTGTCACATGAAACAATTTCTCTTAATGCCCCGCCCCCTTGTTGTCTGTGTCCATTGATTAGGTTCATATGCATGCATACAAGTCCCTTGGTTGATCTCTCCACCTTACCCCCACCCTCCCCTACCTTACCTGAGGTATGATCTTCTGATCGACGTTTCTCAGCCTCTGGATCTGTTCTTGTTCATCAGTCTATGTGTTCATTATATTCCACAAATGAGCGAGATAATGTGATATTTATCTTTCTCTGCCTGGCTTATTTCACTCAACATAATATTCTCCATCTCCATCCATATTGTTGCAAATGGTAGGAACTCCTTCTTTTTTACCGCAGCGTAGTATTCCATTGTATAGATATACCACAGTTTTTTAATCCATTCATCTGCTGATAGGCATTTAGGTTGTTTCCAAATCTTGGCTATGGTGAATTGTGCTGCTATGAACATAGGGGTGCATATTTCCTTTCTGATGCCTGTTTCTAGATTCTTGGGATATATTCCTAGAAGTGGGATCACTGGGTCAAATGGGAGTTCCATTTTTTTTTTTTTGAGGAAACTCCATACTGTTCTCCACAGTGGCTGCACCAGTCTGCATTCCCACCAGCAGTGCAAAAGAGTTCCTTTTTCTCCGCATCCTCGCCAACACTTGTTGTTTGTTGATTTTTTGATAAAAGCCATTCTGACAGGTGTGAGATGGTACCTCATTGTTGTTTTGATTTGCATCTCTCTGATGATTAGTGACTGTGAGCAGGTTTTCATATGTCTCTTGGCCTGCCTTCTGTCTTCTTTTGAAAAGTGTCTACTTAGATCAGTTGCCCATTTTTTGATTGGGTTGTTTATCTTCTTTTTGTTAAGTTGTATGAGTTCTCTGTATATGTTGGAGATTAAACCCTTATCATTGATATCATTGGCAAATATGTTCTCCCATGCAGTGGGCTTTCTTGTTGTTTTATTGATGGTTTTCTTTGCTGTGCAAAAGCTTTTTATTTTGATGTAGTCCCATTTGTTTATTTTCTCTTTAGCTTCCATTGCCCTAGGAGTAGTATCAGTGAAGAAGTTCTTTCGGCATATGTCCGAGATTTTGCTGCCTGTGGATTCCTCTAGTATTTTCATGGATTCCCGTCTTATGTTTAAGTCCTTTATCCATTTTGAATTTATTTTTGTGTATGGTGTAAGTTGGTGATCTAGCTTCATTCTTTTGCATGTATCTGTCCAATTTTCCCATCACCATTTGTTGAAGAGACTGTCTTGACTCCATTGAATGTTCATACCTCCTTTGTCAAATATTAATTGAGCATATTGATTTGGGTCAATTTCTGGGTTCTCTATTCTATTCCATTGATCTATATGTCTGTTCTTGTGCCAGTACTAGGCTGTTTTGAAAACAGTAGCTTTGTAATACAACTTGATATCTGGTATTGAGATCCCACCTACTTTGTTCTTCTTTCTCAGGATTGCTGTAGCTATTCGGGTTCTTTTTTTATTCCAGATAAATTTTTGGAAATTTCGTTCTAGGTCTGTGAAATATGTTGTTGGTATTTTAATTGGAAGTGCATTGAATTTATAGATTGCTTTGAGTAGTATGGACATTTTGATGATGTTGATTCTACCAATC
The DNA here is from genome assembly GCA_026230045.1 of Corynorhinus townsendii. Classification (NCBI taxonomy): domain Eukaryota; kingdom Metazoa; phylum Chordata; class Mammalia; order Chiroptera; family Vespertilionidae; genus Corynorhinus; species Corynorhinus townsendii. The sequence goes on from JAPDVU010000012.1 coordinate 30,790,179, forward strand.
CATGAACATGGTATGTTCTTCCATCTGTTTATGTCTTCCTCTATCTCTTTTTTCAGTGTCGTGTAGTTTTCTACGTATAGGTCTTTTACCTCTTTAGTTAAGTTTATTCCTAAGTATCTTAATTTTTTTGGTGCGATGGTAAATGGGATTGTTTTTTTAGTCTCTCTTTCTGTAAGTTCATTATTGGTGTATAGAAATGCCATAGATTTCTTGGCATTAATTTTGTATCCTGCTACATTACCGAATTCAGTTATTAAGTCTAATAATTTTTTTATGGAGTCTTTAGGGTTTTCTATGTACAGTATCATGTCATCTGCGAATAAGGACAGTTTTACTTCTTCTTTTCCAATTTGAATGCCTTTTATTTCTTCTTCTTGTCTGATCGCAATGGCTAGTACTTCCAGCACTATATTAAACAGGAGTGGTGAGAGTGGGCATCCCTGTCTTGTTCCTGTTCTTAGGGGAAATGGTTTTAGTTTTTGCCCATTGAGTATGATGTTGGCTGTGGGTTTGTCGTATATGGCTTTTATTATGTTCAGGTATGATCCTTCTATTCCCACCTTGCTGAGAGTTTTTATCAAGAAAGGGTGTTGGATTTTATCAAATGCTTTTTCTGCATCAATTGATATGACTATGTGATTTTTATCTCTCAATTTGTTTATGTGATGTATCACGTTTATTGATTTGCGAATATTGTACCATCCTTGCATCCCTGGGATAAATCCTACTTGGTCATGGTGTATAATCTTTCTGATGTACTGCTGGATTCGATTTGCTAGAATTTTGTTGAGGATTTTGGCATCTATGTTCATGAGGGATATTGGCCTGTAATTCTCTTTCATTGTGTTGTCTTTGTCTGGTTTTGGTATTAGGGTGATGCTGGCCTCATAGAAGGAGTTTGGAAGTGTTCCTTCTTCTTGAATTTTCTGGAATAGTCTGAGGAGGATAGGTTTTAGTTCTTCCTTGAATGTTTGGTAAAACTCCCCTGTGAAGCCATCAGGCCCTGGGCTTTTGTTTGCTGGAAGCTTTTTGATGACTGCTTCAATTTCTTCCATAGTTATCAGCCTATTGAGATTCTTAGAATCTTCCTGTGTGAGTTTTGGAAGGTTGTATTTTTCTAGGAATGTGTCCATTTCCTCCAGATTGTGTAGTTTGTTAGAATAGAGTTGTTCATAGTATTTTTTAACAATCCTTTGTATTTCTGTGGGGTCTGTTGTTATTTCACCTCTTTCATTTCTGATTTTGTTTATTTGGGTCCTCTCTCTTTGCTTCTTGGTGAGCCTGGCTAGAGGTTCATCAATCTTGTTTATCCTTTCAAAGAACCAGCTCTTGGTTTTGTTGATCCTGTGTATTGTTTTTTTGGTCTCTATGTCATTCATTTCTGCTCTGATCTTTATTATGTCCTTCCTTCTGCTCACTGTGGGCTTTTCTTGTTGCTCTCTTTCTAATTCTTTGAGTTGTTGAGTTAGAAGATTTATTACCATTTTTTCTTGTTTTTTGAGGTAGGCCTGTAGAGCTATAAACTTCCCTCTCAAGACTGCTTTCATTGTGTCCCATAGCATTTGCATTGTTGTGTTTTTATTGTCATTATTCTCCAGGGTGTTTTTAATTTCTTCTTTGATCTCGTTGATCACCCAATCATTGTTTAATAGCATGCTATTCAGTTTCCACGTGTTTGAATTTTTTGGAATGTTTTTATTATAGTTTATTTCTAATATTATGCCATTGTGGTCTGAGAATATGCTTGATAGGATTTCAATCTTTTTGAATTTAGGGAGGCTTTGTTTGTGACCCAATATGTGGTCTATTTTTGTAAATGTCCCATGGGCACTTGGGAAGAACGTATATTCTGAGGCTTTGGGGTGAAATGCTCTGAAGATGTCAATTAGGTCCATCTGATCTAGTGTGTCATTTAGAATTGCTATTTCTTTGCTGATTTTTTGTCTGGAGGATTTATCCAGTGATGTCAGTGGTGTATTAAAGTCTCCTACTATGATTGTATTGTTGTCGATCTCTCCCTTGATCTCTTCCAGGAGTTTTTTTATGTATTTGGGTGCTCCTGCATTGGGTGCATATATGTTTACCAGAGTTATATCTTCTTGTTGAATTGCTCCCTTTAGTATTATGTAGTGGCCTTCCTTATCTCTTGTTATGCCCTTTACTTTGAGGTCTATTTTATCAGATATAAGTATTGCTACCCCAGCTTTTTTCTCATTTCCATTTGCTTGAAAAATATTTTTCCATCCCTTCACTCTCAGTCTGTGTGAATCCTTTGCTCTGAGGTGAGTCTCTTGTAGACAGCAAATATATGGGTCATGTTTTCTTATCCATTCAGCTACCCTATGTCTTTTGATTGGTGCATTTAATCCATTTACGTTTAATGTTATTATTGACAAGTACATGTTTGTTGTCATATTTTCCCCCTTAGTGTTTGTGTTTCTTTTTGCCTTTCTCTTTCTTCTTTTTACAGCAGTCCCTTCAGCATTTCTTGCATTGCTGGCTTGGTAGTGATAAACTCTCTTAGCCCTTTTTTGTCTGTGAAGCTCCTGATTCCCCCTTCAATTTTGAATGATAACCTTGCTGGGTATAGTATTCTTGGATTCAGACCCTTGCTTTGCATCACTTTGAATATTTCATTCCATTCCCTTCTGGCCTGGTGTGTTTCTGTTGAGAAATCAGTTGATATTCTAATAGGAGATCCCTTGTAGGTAACTTTCTGTCTCTCTCTGGCAGCCTTTAAGATTCTTACTTTGTCATTGGTATTTGCCAATTTAATTATGATGTGTCTTGGTGTTGGTCTTTTGGGGTTCAACTTGTTTGGGACTCTATGTACTTCTTGGACTTGCATAGTTTTTTTCTTGCCAATATCAGGGAAGTTCTCCGTCATTATTTCTTCAAACAGGTTTTCTATTCCTTGCTTCTCTTCCTCACCTTCTGGTATCCCTATTATTCTAATATTGTTTCGTTTTGTGTTGTCCCAAAGCTCCCTTAGGTTCTCCTCTTGCTTTTTAAGTCTTCTTTCCATTTGCTGCTGTGTTTGTGTGTGTTTTCCTACCTTGTCTTCTAATTCACTGATGCGGTCCTCAGCCTCTTCTAGTCTACTGTTTAAGCCTTCCAATGTGTTCTTTATTGCAGCTATGTCGTTCTTCATCTCCTCTTGGTTTCTTTTCACGTTGGTGACATTTTCATTCAGCTCCTTGTAGTTCTCATTGAGTTGTGTGTATTTGTCATTGAGTTGTGTGTATTTGTCATCCATCCGTTTAAACATCCTTAGAACCATTACTCTGAATTCTCTCTCTGTTAAGCTGCTAGCCTCAATTTCATTTAACTCCCTTTCTGGTGATTCCTCTTTTTCTTTCCTTTGGGTATTGCTTTTTTGTCTCCCCAGGTTTTCCTGAAATGTTTTAATTGTAGATCCAATTGCTTTGCTACCCAGGTTCTTTTGGTGATGGTGCTACTGGTAAAATCTGTTCTCCTGGGCTTGGTTATCTAGTGTAATTGAGGTGCTTAGCTTCTAAAGATTTCTCTTTAGAGTAGATCCTATGGCCTCAGGGAGTATTCAGATTCCTTGGTGTTAATCAGGGTGGAATCTGGGTGTGGCTATATTGGTTGCCTGGAGACTGGGGGGAGGGGCTTTCTCTCAGGAGAAAATGGATTCTGTGGGCTTAGATATGACTCAGCACCAGACTTGCTACCACTTCTCCTGGACCGTCCGTTGCCCACTCTGCCCCGGTTCCACAACTCTACCCCTTCTCCCGCACTTCTGTCACAGGTAAGCGCCTGTCTCCAAAAGGTCCCACGAACTAGGTTCAGTGGGGAAAGGCGCAGGCCTCAGCGCGAGGAAGGACCGCGTCTCTGCCAGTTTCTCTCTTGCCGGCACTCTGCGGTCCGGCAGCTCTTAAAGGCTGCCTTTGAGCTCAGATCCCAAATCCAGACTCTATGGTCTAAAATCCTTCAGACCTTGCCTGTCCTCAGGGACGCGGCTTGGCACTGTGTAGTTTCTCCCTGACCTTCTGGGCACAGAGGTCCAGGAGATTCTACTACCTAGATCTTTGATTTTACCTTTATCCGGGGGATCCCTGCTCTTCCCAGCTGCAAACTGTCTCACCAGCTGTGCCTCCTTCGCCAATTCGGGCTGGATTCCGCTCGTCTCAGCTGCCTCCTCTATTTGCTCCAGGAGAAGGCTCAGGACACATCCTTCTATTCCGCCGCCATTTTGTCTCTCCTCATTTGTAGGTCTTAAGAGTAGTTTGTCGAAGAAATCCTGCCTGAGTTTCCAGCCTGCCAACTTGTTCTATAATTTACAACTTGCAAGCCTCCACAGTCATACAAGCCAATTCCTTAAAATAAATGTAGGTAGGTAGATTACTCAATTGACGTAGATAGGTGATAAATAGATGATGATAGATAGATAGATGATGATGATGATAGATGATAGATAGATAGTAGATAGATAGATAGATAGGTAGGTAGATAGATAGATGATAGAGTGATATCGCTCTGTGTATGGATCAATGTGTATATAAGATATCTAGATATATAAAAATATGTATCTAGATAGATAGGTATAAGAGGTGTGTGTATGTATGTAGATAAATAGATCCTATTGGCCAGTTTCTCCAGTGAAATCTAATTGATACAGTTATTAATGCCTAGACATTTCTGCAGTTTCTGCATTTCTGCAGTTACTATCTTTGTTACCTCATTTTTATTTTGGTAAACATTTCCCACATAGGAATTTAAAGTTGTACGTCTGATAATTGCAATATTTGAATCTTAGGAAATTCAAATATGTTATTATTTTGAAGACTCTTCCATGGTGTTTTAGTTCCCTGTGTTTAGTGTGATCTTTAATTATGAGCTCAGATTTGTTTAAATCTATTATACAGCTAATGCACTAACAAAAATTAAGAATATTTTCTTTTTGACAGAATTTGTATTTGCTTTAGTCAGGAACTGGCAGTATGCTGAATTAGGGCCACTTCTACCCCCTTTCTTATTCTCAGGTTGCCTTAAAGTCTCATATTCAGCTATCCCTACTTTGTGTTATTGGCCCAAAATATAATTTTGGGACAACTGAGTTGATATTGACACCTGACCTCAGATAATTGTACTCTTTGTGTGTTTTTATCCTCGGCTGCCCAAGTTCTTTGTTCACTGTTAATATACACATGTACACATTTTATGCAATATCCAAACATTTGTAGCAGGAAAGTCCCCTTATAAAATGTGGTCTGACATATTGTCTGCAGCACATTGGGCTGAAGATTGCCTTAATAAATTATGCATATAACTGACAGATAATTGGGTAGTCATGGAAATAAAATATAATTTCATGATAATTAAAAACTTACAGAATTTGTTTAAAAGGGTCCTTTCAAGACAGTTAATTATCTTTCTTTAATGCTTTGAACTTTGTTTCTATTAGAATGTCAGAGAATTCTAAACTTGAATATCAGATAGTGGGTGACTGAAAAAAAATGTATCTCTAGAATTTTATAAATTTAACTTTGTGTGATTTAATATTTCAAACAGCGATGATGAGGCTTGTATTTTTTTTTTTTTACTGAAAGTCTCACAGAGCCAAAAAGTCTGCTTGAAACATTTTTATACTTGGAGAAATCTTATTTTTGGTGGAGGTGGGGGCAGAGGTTGGGAAGAACATCACTCAGAAGATAAAACGATTTCTCTTACGTATGAATCACAGACTCATGGAAACTAAAGTTTGAAAATGACCCAAAAAGTCATCTAATCCATCTCGTTGTCAAAAAAGAATTACTTCCTCAGGAATTTAAAGGAAGGAGTCTTATTCCACTCATTTTTTTAAATTCCCTTCAGACCTATCTTTCTCCTTTTAAACTAACTATCCTAGTTATATTAAGACATGCTTGGCATGAGTCCTTTCAAATGCCAGGAGTTAGAATGGTAATGTTCTGTGAAAATGTTTGAAATGGCATATAAATCAAAAATAAATGTCCTATTATATAAAATTCAAAAACTTTATGTGGGCTGATACTGTGAAGCATCATAGGTTCCAAATAAAAGAATTGTTAGCAAGTGACCTAAATAGAGAGTGCTTTAGATAACAAATAAATCACTCAAATTTTGCCTAACCCTAAATATGACATACATATTTGAAACTTATAATATCCATTATAGCTTAATTTTAGAGTAACCACAGTTGAGTAAATATGCTATCTTTCCGGCTTTAGCCAAAACAGTAGTTCAATAGCCCCTTTTCTCTTACCATTTAAGACTTAAATTTTAAGTGGACTCCCTGCTCCTGTCCAAACCACTATTCACATTTAGTGATTAAATGTCCCTGTAAATCTGATCTTGTCATGTGAAAGTTAAAAAACTTTTGATAGCTCTAATTTCCTACTGAATAATGTTTAAATAATTCAGCTTAGAATTCCTCCTCTACATAATTTTCCAGTTTCATTTCCCATATATCAGTGTCCCCTTCTCCTTTCTATGTTTTGTATGGCCATGTTTTTCAGTCTGCATGCAATATTTCCTAAATATATTCTCTATTTTGGGGACTCTTTGTCTTTGCTTGGATGTTTACAAGTTGCCCCTTCCCCAAAGTCTATAATCACCTGCTGGAGTTTTTAATATTCCCTAAATTTCATTTTAGTTCATACCTTCTCTAAGTCTCCTAATTAAAATAAATTTCTCTTCTGTATCCTTTCTAATATGAATTTTTTCTCCTATTATAGCATTTAGCATAGTATTTTATAGATGTAAAAGTACTAAACTATTAACGTATGCTCTTGGGTTATAAGGATCACATAATAGTCATATTTTGTTTCTTCTATAGAAATTGTATTACATCAGTTTATTAGACATGAACCTATTGCTACATTAAGTTAACTAATTTTTCATATGACATGGAGATTTTGACATACATAAAAATATAGTATATAACATATATATATAGTTTCTGGAGTCATAAAAATAAAGATTGGAATCTTTGCTTGTTAAACCACAAAATAAATAGCCTTGGACAATTTATTTAACCTTTCTTAGCATGAGTTTCCTCATCAACAAAATGAATTTACAAAAATGCCTAACTAATAAGGTTTACTGAGGACTAAATGGTATAGTGCTATGTAAGATACTTAGCATAGTACCTGACATAGTAAATACCCAATAAATATTAGCTGTTACTATTGTTATGATCATTTTTATAATTTTGCATGGTTGCTATTTAAAATAAATCATTATACAACCAAAAAAAAAATCAAATCTCAAGTCAAATACAAACATTTGGTAGAGTTTGGAAATAATCTATGGGTCTCATAGATACCCAAATCTGTGTCATGTGACATAGAATTTTAAGCACTTATAATTAAACTGATAGAAACTGTATATGGCTACAACAGAATGAAACAGGAATTTATCATTGACATACAGTTCACCTCATTCTACTTCAGTCCTATGTTATTGGCAAGTATTCGTTTTGTCCCATTTTAAACAAATATAATTCAGGCAACCAAGAAGTAGGATTCAGTTCTAAATTTCTAAAAGCAGTTTATTTGTTAGGAAAACAATATTAATGTGTGTGTATTAATGATATTAATGTGTGTGTATATACATATACACACACATTAATATCGGGCCTAAACGGGCAGTTGGACATCCCTCTCACAATCCAGGACTGCTGGCTCCCAACTGCTCACCTACCTGTCTTCCTGAGTGCCCCTAACTGCTTCTGCCTGCCAGCCTGATCACCCCCTAACCACTCCCCTGCCAGCCTGATTGATGTCTAATTGCTCCCCTGCCAGCCTGTTTGCCCCTAACTGCCTTCCCCTGCAGGCCTGGTCCCCCGCAACTGCTCTTCCCTACAGGCCTGGGTCCCCTCCAATTGCCCTCTCCTGCAGGCCTGATCGCCCCAACTTCCCTCCTCTGCCAGCCTGGTCACCCCTAACTGCCCTCCCCTGCAGGTTTGATCACCCCCAACTGCCCTCCCTTGTAGGCCTGGTCCCTCCTAACTGCCCTCCCCTGCTGACCTGATTGCCCACAACTGCCCTCCCTTGCAGGCCTGGTCCCTCCCAACTAGATACATATCCTATCTAATAAAAGAGTAATATGCAAATTGACCATCACTCCAACACACAAGATGGCTGCCCCCATGTGGTCAAAGATGGCTGCCCTCATGTGTACACAAGATGCCTGCCACAAGATGGCCAGCAGGGAGGGCAGTTGGGAGGGACCAGGCCTGCAAGGGAGAGAAGTTGTGGGAGATCAGGCCAGAAGGGGAGAGCAGTTGGGGGGAACCAGGCCTGCAAGGGAGGGCAGTTGGGGGCAATCAGGCCTGCAGGGGAGGGCAGTTAGGGGTTACCAGGCCAGCAGAGGAGGGAAGTTGGGGGTGACCAGGCCTGCAGTGAAGGGCAGTTGGGGAGGACCCAGACCTGCAGGGGAGAGCAGTTGGGGGGTACCAGGCCTGAAGGGGAGGGTAGTTAGGGGTGACCAGACCTGCAGGGGAGGGCAGTTTATGGGTGACCAGGCCTGCAGGGGAGGGTAGTTAGGGGCAAACAGGCTGGCAGTGGATCAGTTAGGCATCAATCAGGCTGGCAGGGGAGTGGTTGGGGGTGATCAGGCTGGCAGGCAGAAGCGATTAGGGGCAATCAGGAAGGCAGGCAGGTGAGCAGTTGGGAGCCAGCAGTCCTGGATTGTGAGAGGGATGTCCGACTGCCTGTTAAGGCCTGATCCCATTGGATCAGCGGCAGTCGGACATCCCTCGAGGGGTCCCAGATTGGAGAGGGTGCAGGCTGGGCTGAAGGACACACACACACCTGTGCATGAATTTCATTCACCAGGCCTCTAGTATATATATATATATATATACACACACACACACACATATCTCCATCCTAAATATACTTTCTCCAGGAAAATATTGCTTTCTCCAGGAAAATATATATATACTAGAGGCATATATATATATATGTATATATATATGCCTCTAGTATATATATATACATATACACACACACACACATATCTCCATCCTAAATATACTTCCTCCAGGAAAATATTGCTTTGTGATGAAAAAGCTTTATAAGAGTTTTATAATATATAAAAGTTCAGATTTATTACTCTAACTGTATAAGCAACTAAGTCCTGTGTTGCAATTTGCCTCAAAGGGTCTCCCAAAACAAAATTCCATGATATTTTGTTTTACCCACCATTACTCAGTAAAAATTGTAACCTAGTTTTCAGGGTCCTGTTCAAATATCTCTCCACAATAAATCTTCCTAGTATGTCACTATAACTCTCAGAATAGAGTCATCCCTTCCTTTGAGGTTTCCCTGATACGAAGTGACAAAATGAAACTAGGATTGCATTAGAAATTAAAACTGATCTGTAGAAATTTACCTCATCTAATCATTGTAAGCTTCTTAAGGTATCAACTATCCCCCATTTGATCCCTAGCCAGTCACTGGCTCATAGGTGGCCCTCAATATGTATTTGGTGAATTTAGAAATGATAGAAACTACAGAATCAAAAAAAAATTCTATTTGTGATAGAAAATTATAATTATAAAAAAATCAAGAAAAAGATTGAAAACTTTCCTCTAGTTCACTCTCTCTCCCTCTTCTCTCTCTCTCTCCCTATAACACACACACACACACACACACACACACACACACACACACACACACACACATTTTCCCGGGCTTTTCCAGCTGTTCAGATTGAATGACTACTATCCCTCCAGTGGAGTCATTGCAAAGGACAATTCACCAAACCTCAACTGTAAACTCAAGCACAAGCCTCTTGCATGTGAGGACTACTCTTCATTAAATATGTGCACATGTAATTGAAAGGAGATCGTGTGCTCAGAATAGGCTCTCCACTTAACTTTCCTCCAGGCTCACACATGAACTGGTCTTCTTTTCTCCTGGTTCACCTGAGATCGAATTGGAATTTCTTAAAAGTAACATTTTTAGGTAACTAAGCACAGTGGCAGGAAGAAAAAAAAAAGGAGAAAATTGAAGATGAATGTTTTACAATATATATAAGTTCAAATGCATTTACCAATTAGTTAGCTATTAGCCCCTATTGGACTTGCCTTACAGGGCCTCTGGAAATAAAATCCACCACACCTTATCTTTCTCTTAAGCAAATGAAAATTGTAGCCTTAGAGCTCTATCATTTCAACCTAGAGGCATTTGGAAAATGAAGGGTATGTTTCTGCCTTGACAGCAGTCCATAAGTGATAAAGGATATGAAAGAGGCTCCCGATCTACAACCAAACCAAATCAGAAAATGGAGATGTGCTGTGTGCTAACATCAGTAACAGAAAATATGATGAAACATGCATGGAATAAGAAAAAACATGTCCTCGAACTTCAAAGATGTAAATTAGTTCTTTTGAAGAAGCACCGATAGTTGAGACTATAAATTACAATGTCAAATTAGATAGACATCTTCAATATAGTTCAGTCACAAAACCATGCAGGGTTCTTTTGGAATCAATACTGACAGAGATTGTATCACTTATATCATAGAACAGAGAAATGTGATGTGATGGTATTTTTCATATGAATGATGGGCCCACACCTGGAATAAAGCATTCAACTTTGTGCCGGTAGGTGCCCAAAAGATCTAGATAAATTGAAAAAAGTTCAGAGAAGAGAGAGAGAAAATAATTTGTGGAATGAAAATTTGGATGGATGGAATGAAGTCACAAAGTGCTATCTGAGATTTCTAAGCAAAAAACTTGAGGGAGAATTTGTTTGGGGCAATTCTACTGATACCACAGAGTTCTAATCTTTGGATAAATTAATCTTTGTGATAAATTAATTAGTAGCATTTTAAACATATACAAAAATAATGAGATAAAATTATGAGTAAGCACATTATCAATGAACACTTTCCAACCTCAAATTAATGACATCACATGCTACACAAAGTACAGCAAGAGAAATCCAGTGGAAGCATCCCCCACAAATGCAGAATCTCAGGTCTCCACCCACAGTTCCTGAGCCTGAATCAGCATTCTAACAATATTTCCATTAAAACTTGAAAAGTGCTTGTAACTCACCAAAGTTTTATTTAGGGCTGGGTTTAAATTTTCACTTTGCAACTTATTACCTATGTGAACATGCACAGGTAACTAATCTCCACATACTTGAAATTCCTCATCTATAAAGTGGGTATAATAATATCAACTTCTGAGCATTATGTTGAACATTATTGAACTAACATATAAAATGTTGATCAGGTTATGAAGGGACCTATACATTGTAGCATGTATAAATGATATAACAGTTGATTATCTCTGAGGGAGCAAAAGTGAAATGGGAGGAAAGAAAAACGATGGAGAAGGAAAACAGAAGAATGAAGAAATAAAATGATTGTCATCTTTCACTCGTGAATTTTAGTCTCTCTACCCCTGGGGGCATTTTTTTTTTTTTTTTTTTTGCTTTGTTACCAATCCTTTCTGCCCTCTCTTTTAAATATGTGTTCTTTGGATCTTATTCTGTGATTCTAACATTCTCCCAAGATGTCATATCAATGAGACCTCCCAAAAAGGAACAATAAAAGCTATTGGGGTAGAAAGTTAGGAAATCATTGCAGCCATTCCCCATTCATATTTATATTAACTAGAGCTCCAAATATGTTGAATATGCATACAATATCCATGGCTCTGCCTCATTGTGCAAACTCCGAAGGGAAGATGCATAGCAGCAGTCAGAAGACATTTACTCCCAGGAAATTCTATGAGATAAAATTTCCAGTTCCCTTTGACTTCTTGTTGTGGGGCCCAGAACTAGGCTGAAGGGTTGATAGGAATGTTAAAGAAAAATATTATTCTGACACTTATTAAAGTAGAAAAGAAAGCCTTATTCATAATTATTGTAGTAGGTGTGGAAACTATTGCAATAGCGGGGAGAGATCAGCTGAAATCCAAATACAGCCAAGACAGCTGGAAATTCGAGCAATGAGCAGAATGAAGGGGTCAATGGATGGAAAGTTATTAAGGGGAGGCATCAAGATTAGGGTGATCAGATATCAGGAATGGGGGGATGAGAAATTTGATCGTATATCAAGAGTGGAGGATTCTCTCAAAGCTGACTTAGCAGTGTTCTTACTAAACTGGGCCATGCAGGTGAAGGTAATCATATATGCTTCCCCAAAATATACCACTTTGGCATAAGACTTATTTTGAGCTGAAGGAAAAACTGAAAAGAAGCAGATACAACGAAAGCTCTCTGCTCTCCCTCTGTTTGCCTAAAAGCAAGATATAAATTTATAAAGTTGTCCCCCTCCCATGTCTATTAGAAAGGATAGAAATTACTTCATCAATGGACACAACTCTGGATTTCTATCAGCCCAGAGATGGCACCAGAGGAACCTACATAACAAATGTTAATAACTGGCCCTTAACTCCTATTAGTGCCTCCATATATCATTTGTTTTCACACGATTTCCCACTCTAGAAGCTCAAAGTCCTTTTCCTTTGTCTTGCCACTTTTCTGCAAGATTAAGTTTCTTTGCTAAGATGCTATTTAAGGTCAAGTTCTAACCACCCCTTTGAATTACTCATCATTGAGCACTCCCACATGTATGTGGAATGCAGATGTTAATAAACATCTGTTGAAGTCAGGCCTCAAGGACTAAGCCCAAAAAAGGGCTCAGAGGAGGCTGATCAAGTTTAAACAAGGAGAGAGACTTTGTCAGGATCAGAGTCCAAAGTACACACACACACACACACACACACACACACACACACACACAATTGTCTAGAAATCGAACTCCCTAAACTGCCATCGGGCAAACTCTATTCTCTAAAGGACATCTTTACCATAAATATAAATGAATAAGAAAGGCTTTTCAGACTTTGCTTTTGTTGAAGAAGAAGCAAGATTCAGGCAAACAACATACAGCATAATTTCAAGAGCAAAGGAATTACTTGCTACTGCTAGCATTAACCAAAATAAGTCAAAATAAAATAAACAAACCACCATCATGGCTTAAAGGAACTTGGGAAGGAGGATCGTGTTGGGAGAAGCAATACTGACATGTGTGTATGAGAGAGAGAGAGAGAGGGAATGCTTATAAAATTTAACATAAGGAGAATGTATTTTTGTTAGTCAATTCTTTCAGGGTTATCAAGTTGGAAAAAAAAGACACCAAAACAACTCCACAATTTGCTGTCACATTAAAATATATTTCACCTAAAATCAAATAAATATGATATTAAGGTTAATGCTGTTACTGTTTTTATGGGTACTTAAACCTCCAACTCCAGAGTCTCTAGGGCAATGGATATTACATGTCAAAGTACTGTAAAATTCTTATAAAAAACTATAAATCTTATTATTACTTATGAAACATTCTTTTACATGTTAAAAAATCCCTTTGCTAGTAAAATAGTAAAATGGATTTCAAAGCACACTTTTTACTCCAAGGTTATTTTCTAAAAGACTCCCATTTAACTTACATTTAAAAATAAAATTTCTTAAAGTTATTTACATTGTTATTTAAATTGTTTCTGGAATGCTAAAAAAAAAAATCTTCTGGAATAGACTTATCTGTGAGTAGTCAGCCTCTCAAAATTATTTCTTAACTAGAGGCCCTTTCACAATCCGGGACCCCTCGGGACATGTCAGAGAGCTGGTTTCGGCCTGATCCCCACAGGCTAGGCTGAGGGACCCCACTGGTACCCAGATCTGTGCACCGGGCCAGTTTCGGCCTGATCCCCGCAGGTTAGGCTGAATCCATGCACTGGACCTCTAGTATGCATATAAGATCTTTGGTTAATCTCTTCCCGCCCTCCTCCCTCCCCCTTCCCTCTGAGATTCATCAGTCTGTTCCATGTTTCCATGCCTGTGCAATGAGCGTCTGCCCCCTGGTGGTCAGTGCGCATCAGTGAACGGGCAAATGGTCACTTAGGCATATATATATATACATATATGCACACACACACACACACACACAGGAGTACACTGTGGAGGCAGCAGTAATTTACATTCAAATAAAATCCAGAAACTTAAATTTCATTGGCACAGGAACTTATGCTCCAATGATATATTTTGAGCTTGTACTTCTTTTAAATAAGGTTGATAAGTGCAGCATTCACATTTCAGATATAGTAAACCTTAATAGAAGAAATAATATGTGCCTAAGAGCTGTTGCATAATTATAACAGCACTTCAGATATAAGAGTGAGAAAGGGTAAGTAATGACAAAAAAAGGAAATATATTAGAATATTAGATTTTTGAATATTAGAGGCTCAGTATTTGGTTCCCTATTGACAGTTATGTAACACAAACTTGACACTCACTTAAATATTTGCTACTTGTAATGTAGATATATATAATAAATGTAAGTAAGTTTTAAAATCACAGATTAGCACTCAAACTGTTGGATATATATAATGGTCTATGTCTTTTTTTGGTGTTGTCGTTTTTTTCCCCTACTTGCAAGATGTTGTAGTGACCTCTTTTTTTTTCTTAAGTAAACATGGCTACAGCATACCTGAATATTTTTCTATTTCTTTTTTTATTAAATTTATTGGGGTGACATTGGTCAACATGAACATATAGGCTTCAGGTGTGGGTTTCTATGTTACAGTGTGTGTATATTACACAGTGTTTATTTCTTGGTGAGAGAAAAAAAATATTTTTGTCTGAGGATTTGAAGCAAGCTGATCACTTGAGTTCTGAGACACAATTAAACACATGCCCATAAAAAGACTTGTATTTCTGGTGGCCCTCACAGTCTACAAAGACCACATTTGACATTGAAGAAAGATTGCAAGTGAACACAGGGGGAGATGCACCTTTCATATCTACTCTAATTCCATTGCCACTAGAAACATTTTTACAGGAATTACCTCCAGGAAAAGCAGACAGTTGCCCCATCATCTACTGACAGCTTACCATCTAATTAGTTTATATGCCCTTTCCCACTGGAACAGTCATGATGTGGTTAAGCCTGTGAGATAAAACTGTGAGAGGAGCTAATGTGAAGAACCTGTCTATCCTATAGTGGATGCAGGAGGAGAGAAGTGGATGCAGGAGGAGAGAAGTGGATGCAGGAGGAGAGAAGTGGATGCAGGAGGAGAGAAGTGGATGCAGGATGCAAGAAGACAGGGGCTAAAAGAAGAGCATTGAAGAGATGCTCATGCATCATAACTGAAGCTAGCACTTGTCCTGTGGGAGGAAAAGATTAAAAGAAAACATCTTCTCTAGTAGAGTTTCTTTTTTTTTTTTTTTACTCTTGTCTATAGGACTATTATCTTTGTCTACTGATGACTCCCCAAAAGACCACAAAATAACTTGCTCACCAGGTGAAGCCATGTTTATTGCTTAATGCAGTAAGAGAGATCACTGTCTTCTTGACAGGCTTAGGAAGAAGAGGATAAAATTGGGACATCTGTAGGTTGGTGGTGGGGGCACGGGGAGGGAGCTAGTTTGAAGGTCTTTGATGCTGAGGGCCTTGAAAGATGTTAAGGTTGTTATATGATTTTTTAAGATTAGTGCACTTAGAAATGTGAGGGTTTGAAAGAAAACTTGAAGAATAAGAAGCAATTTGTTGATCCCAGTTCAGATACATGGACTTTCAGGAAGTATGTGAAATAAACAATACAGTATTTGCATTTTTATCTTCCTGAGCAAGAATTTCCTGTAATAACAAAGTCATAGTGTTATACGCCATGTTATTAAAGATGGGATTGCAAGATCTTTGATTTGTTATCAATCCATATTGTTCTTATCTTTACAAACTTCCAGAATGGATGTCTCTAGTTTGCCACTATTCAAAGCATTTGACAAAGAATAGAATGAGTACTGCTTATTTGATATTGCTCATGAGTTCTGGGAGAGAAAGAATTCAAAATAAGTAGCCAGAAATTATCCTTCAATGATGCCTCCTCTTTCAACATACTATTGTGCAAGATTGGAACTACAGAGCATATTTTTTAAGCCTTATGTTGAACTGTTGGAGGTGATACTCATTACTAATACACAGGTCCAATCAGACTGAGAAAAGAGTTTGGCACACAAGAACTACCCAATGGCTTTAAACAAAGAAGGAGGATTCTTTGAGTAGATTATAATCGGCATGATCAGGAGGCTTTCTAAAGAGGGAAATCAAGAAAAAAATTAATGCAAGTCACAATTTCTACACTATTAAGTCTCTTTTCATTAATAAACAAATGTTTATATTGCATAAGAAAACGAACACCGCTATATAGAAATATGTGACTCAATCTCATAACACATGCAGATTTATCTAAACTGATAACTATAGAGAAGGCAGCACTGTATTGTGGAAAACACAGTCTGTGAGTCCCAACCCTAGATGTGGAAACTGAGCAAGGCTTTCAATTGTTCTAATCTGCTTACTTTCATTTAATAGGAAAACATGTAAGGACAACATAGTTCACAAATCAGTTATGAGGATTAGGTGAAATGCTTGAAAGATATTTAAAAGTTAGGTAGAAATATAAGTAGTTAAGTCTCTTTAATCCAAATGCAAAATCAGTGGTATCTTTTCAGCTTTCTCCTTTAGGTAGTTTTCACACAAATTCAGAAGTATAATTTAGGGAGGAAATTACATAGTAGAAAAAAGATGATATGTAGCATGCTTGAAACTTTTTATACTTAAGAAATTTAAAAGAAAATCACTCTTCAGGCAACATGACCAAAAGTTCCATGAGTGACCAGGGAGAGGTTAATGGGGGGAAAGGAGACATATATACTTTAATCAATAAAGAATTTTTAAAAATCATAATATTTATATTCTGTTTTGCATGGATATGTAAAAACATTTTAGCAACCTAATTAAGTTCTTATCTTTGCTAATATATCCATCTGTGAACTGTCCACTTAGGAGTTTTAAAAATGTTTAAAAACTAATTCATTCAGTTGATTAATTCAACCAAAAATTACTAGGGAGTAAAGGTTGTAGCAATTTCTGTTTTTAAATACTGTTTTTACTATAGCAATAAGTACAGCAAAATTATGTCTGTGTGTGTGTATAGACTAAGTGTGAACTTATTGATATTGTGGCATAAAGACCGTGGATATACTGTGTATTTTAATATGAACATCTGGCAAATTGGTTGCAACAACACACTAGAATATCTAAATCTCAACCACTCTTTAATATTATTCTCAAGCATTTTCCTAATTTTCTATATTGTATTTCTTCAGGAAATTTAAAATAATTTTTAGTTTAAAGACTATACATGCAATTTCTTTTTACTGAAGCATAGAAACTACTATAGTCTTCACGATACAGTGATCCTTAAATATGTATTATATAATTGAATCAGAGAAGCAATTATATTGAGGTTATCTTAGGTGTAGAGGAAAATGGGACTAAAATCTATTGTCTAGTGATAAGAGATAGTGAATAAGCACTGAAACCTTAGTATAAATATCACAAAAGCTGTCTGTGTGAGAAGAAGGATACAAAATCTTCTTTTATGTGGGATTTGTGGACCTTGAGCTATGTCATTGCTTTCTCATTAATAGCTTTATCCTCCAATTGTTTCTATTTCTGTCTGTTTTCTTCACTATACATGGCATTCTCAGAATCAAAAATTATATCTTACCGTGGTTCCAAAATATTCCTAGCCCAGTGCCTTGCTATTAACAGACACATCATAAGTAATTATAATTTTGTTTTTATCAGACTTTGCTAATGGTTCAGGTTTTCCTTTCCTGAGCGGTCTCTTTTGAATTCAGGAAATCCATCATTTATTTCTTCCCTTTCTTAGTTTCTTCTAAGTATCTTTGCTCAACGCTCTGATGTTTTTGGTAAAAGTTCCAGGGTAACTGATTTGGGACAAGATAGGTGCAAGATCCATCTGAGGCAAAGGCCAGTGGATGAAATAGTACTTTATTGCAGAACAAATCAGAGTCTTAATCTCATTTTGAACTGGTAGAAACTTCCAGATTTTTATTGCCTCTGGATCACCTCCTCCTCAGCTGTCTTCAGAGAAAGCCTCGACCTCTCTCCTTTATGTCTCCTGAAGAGGTCTCTTTCTTTGGTTAAGGTGGTGTTTTGTTCACTAATAGGATGGTTTTGTACTTGTTTCTGTCCATTGTCCCCTGTAAACTTCTGCAGGGAAGCCTTAGTCAACTCTGCCCTCTTCAGTAGACTCACCCTGGGCTGCTCCTTTTGAGTTTAATAGTCTATGGGAGTTCTTTCTTTCCTTTTCATTCTCTTGTGAGGGATTTTAGGTGATCCAATTTCTGTTCTGCAGCTAAATCAGCCATCATTCAGGCAAACCTTGAAGAGGTGTGCACAACTCCATCTGTTTCTAGGTCGTGGAGACCTGGAGGTTCCAGTTAACTAAACCCCTAAAGGTATCAGAGAAAGACCCTCCAAGGCAGTGGCAGTCACTAGCAGATGGTTTATTTGTGGGGAGTTCTTTTATACCCTATAGAATTGACCCCTTTTGTTCTCCTTTTAAGCTAAGTTTAGTTGTTGTCATTGAAGAGTTAAGAGGATAAATCAGGATGAGAGAAATAAGAGAGACTGAATTTATAAAGAAAAAGACGCTTATGTACAATGCTGGCAAATCCTTTTTCTGACTGAGATGATTAGTATGGACTAAATGAATGTAAAAGAGTGGCCTTATATCAAAGAAAAAGGAAGGTCTTTGTCCCAGAGGTTACCATCCTGAGGTCACTTTTTATTGTGGTCATATACAAGTAGAGTACGCCTGGACAGGAAAAGTAGAATAAAAGAGGGCAGGACTTAATTCCACGTAGTTCCACACATTCTTAATTTACTCTTCCATCTCGGCAGGAGACAAATTAATACTTCTCTAGGAAGACTTACTTTTATTTACCTCCCCCCATTAGAGCTAGGTGTGCCAGCATGTGGTCAGTTCTTCTCAGGGCAAAATCAGATTCCCAGAAAATGTATAACTCAACCCAACACATTAACCTTCCTGAGGAGCAGAAGTGCCGTGAGCTTTACAAAGCAGCAAGGTGGAGAGGACCTTCTGGGAGGCTCACTGTGTGATCACTCTCAGCTCACTCAAGTTGATGGCTCAGGAATGAAAGGCCACTGGAGGAGCTGCTGGCCATAGGCTTCTGCCCTACCCACATGGTCTCATTGCCAACACACATGCCCCAACCCAGGAAGACAGCGTTTTATCAAAAAAACATTCTACCAGTGACTCATCTTTGTTTTCAGGTCTCTGGTCTTACAAACTTATCAAGCAAGCATAGAAAATATTCAGAGATTAAAAGATTTAATGTCTATGGTGGTAGCAGAAGGCACTGTTCACTAAAGGAAAAATACAAACCACCTGACCTGCCCATCTGTAACAATATTCAGGAACTGTGAAACTTCTTATTTTACCAAATTCCATACAGGAATGATGGAAAGAAAGGTTACTTGGTTGGAAAATAATTTCTAAGGAAAGCACAGAACAAACCCAAAAAAGGAAATTAATCAGATTATTTTCTCACCTTCAAGTGACTGTGGCAGATGTTTTCACAAGTCTCAGGACATCTGCTGTTCGTCAGTTCTAACAAGTACACAGTGTCACTATAAAGCCAAAGCGTTCTCTTATATTTACAATCTACAGGCTTCCTGCTTTTTTTCTCACACTTTGCTTCTATGCTTTTACTCCTCAAGGAATTATTCTAGGCAGCTTTTGTTCTGCAGTAGTGGAGCTGGACTCCCTTAATTCAAGGCATCAAGGATTGAGAAAATCATGTCCTTTGCCAAAGAAAAAGTAAAAAATAATCTATTTGTTTTAAACATTTATTTTGTCTGCTTTTTTTTTTAATCTGATACTTCTTTCCTTAAAACAAATTAAGCATTGGGCAATTAACTTATACTGCATAACTATTCATTACAGAAAACAATTTAAGGACCAAGAATTGTTTGCTAAATCAATCCTCAATTTATTATCTGTCAGACTTTTAGCGAAACTATTTAGGATGGCTGCTTATAATTATTCCATTTTTGAATTGCTTAATACTCAGATATTAAAGAACATTTTTAATAGAAGACATTTTAGTTAGAAACAATTAAATTCACAGATGCTATAAATTATATATACAGATTTTTTACCTAAACCAAAAAATTTAAAATATAGAGGGACATTACAAAAATCTGAAACCAAAAAGTAAAGTTTCATTTACAAATCAATACAAGATTTAATAAAATGAATAAATGCAAAAAAAATAATCTTTATCTTTTTATTTTATGACTTAAGTAAAAGAAAAAATAACAAAGAAAGAAACAAGTCTATACGTTGATATGTAAATCTAATTGCAAATTTGTTTCTCCATTGTTTAAATCACCCATGTTGAATAAGTGCTTTTGTTTTCTGGGTTCCTGTGGGATCTATCAGGTCAAAGGTCAGCTCTGGCCTCAAAATGTTCTTTTAAAATCCTGTCTCTCCTTCCTCCAAAAGCAGGTGCATGAAATAAACCAGCAGGCAGGCAAAGTTGAAATTACATTTGTGTGTCCTAAATCATGACATTCAGTCTTGAAAAGAAAGAAGAAAGCACAGATGTCTTTTCACCAAAGGACCTATCTCTATGGAAAAAAGAGGGGTGGGGAGACAGGAAATCACAGAGACACACCACATTCCTGTTTGTTCCCACTGAGCACTTCCACAGACCTCCTTTGTATTCCAGACTCTCTTAAGTGGCCAGGCCGCATTAGTGCTGAAAATTCTCAGCAACTTTATGTTCATCCTTCTCTCCTCATATGACAAAAATATTAACATCAATTTATATCTGATCATTATGAATCTCATTTCCTGGACAAATAGGGAAACGTTTTAGAATATTAAGAGAGGGAGAGGGAGACCCTGCTGAGACATGTCCCCTTTAAGACCATCCCTTGAATACAATATGCAGTATTTCGGTCCTTCCACACAAATAAGCTCAGCAATTTCCCGTAAATAACTTTTAAAGGAAGCTATTTAAAGGTCTAAAAATGTAATTCAAACACTAAGATTAAATTATGTTGTGCACCTGCATTTTCTTTCATCTTTAAATGTAAAATCTGAGATATTTCCCAAGTTATGGTGCTGGTTTATGTTTTCAGTTATTTGTGTTCCAAATATAAATTTTTAGCTATTTGAAAAACACAGAAAAAGTAAATGAAAATAAAATTTACACATAAACTATCTTCTTTGGTAAAGAACACAATCTAGAAGGGAAAGCACCGCCCCTCTTCCAGTCCCTCCCCCAGGCGATGATTACTAACATTTGGCTTTTAGCTCTCCAGACTTTTTATTTCTTACTTATAAGGATATGTATATACATGTAGATGTATGTAAAAGCACATGTTGCTAAGTAACATACTCATAAATACTTTACAAAATTTGACCACATTGCACCTAAAATTTTCACTGTAAATAGCGCTAAAAAAATATCCTAGACATATTGTTATAGAAAAGTATGTAAACTTACCTCATTTAAGAGCTACATAATATTATATAGTGTTTTTAAACATTCTTCTACTGATTGTTTGATCCTAAATCTTGCCATTACAAATGCTGTGTATTTATAGACAGATAATCTTTGTGCATAGTTGCATATTACTCTAGGATCAAATCCCAGAACAAAAAATAAATAAAAATGTGTGTCAAAGGGTTTATGCCTTTTAAATTTTTCATGGGTGCTCACCAATAGTCCTCAGTCCCTACGAGCAAGAGTGTGTGAGAGTACCTTCTCTCCCTCCATACTTATGGCTGACTATATCAATCTTTACAATTTATACTAAAACTGGTAGAGAGGAGTTTTATTTTGTTTTGGTAGGTTTTCCTTTAACTTAGTGAAGTTTAACATTTAATATATGTTGAGTAGCCTTTTATATTTTCTTTTCTATGAATTGCCTGTTCAAATTTTGCCTCCTATTATCATTATTGCATCTGCATCTATTTGCATTTATCTTCTATTATTATTTTATAGGTATTGTTTACATATTATGAGCCCTTTTCTTGATAAAGATGTTCTAAATATTTTGAGTCTGCTTTTTGTCAAATTTATTTAAGGTATATTTCATCGTGAAATTTTTAAATTCAATGTCTTTAATTTAATCTAAGCATATAGATTTTCTGAGTTTTGTAGTTTTATATCTTGTTTAGGAAGACCATTTTTAATTTTAAAAAAGTATAAAATATTTCTTATATTTTCTGTTTTTTAAAGTTCACATTTTTTATGCATCTGTTGTTTGTGTGTGTAATGAGTCAGACAGGCATCTAAATCTATTTTATTTAAAATATATTGCTCATTATAAGTAGGTTTTTAAGAATGAGAAACATTTTCTAGGACAAGTTTCCTACAATTATTTTCCACTTTTAAAATCAAATTTTATTTCACCTCTTGAGATCCTACCCTCCAAACACACACACACACACATACACACCACCCTCTAGATTAATTCTAAATGCAATTTTTAAAATGCTTATATCAAATGAGGGTGAATTAATATATTTATAATATTAAGCCTTTTATTTCAAAATTTGGTAGATTTTCCTATTAACTCAATTTTTATTTTATGCCTATCATAATTTCTTTACATAGGTCAGATATATTAACAAGAGATATTAGTGTATTCAAGCTGTCTCATAATCTTATCAGAAATGGGGAAGGCAGCTTGGGAACTTAAAAACGGAAATTACACAGAAAAAGTCTATAGCATTGACTATCAGGCCTGAGAATTTTTTAAAGTATGACTGTTGAAAGATTTTCTTTAATAATTAGATAGAAAAATGCAACTACTTAATGCTAAGAGAAGGAAAGTGAAAATTACAGGGAGTAAGTTACAGCCATGTTGAATCAATAAAACTCTTAACCAATTGCTATGGATAGTTACTTTCAGTTTTTAACTAACAAAACACATAGTGTTCTGTTGCCCCTCACATATATGCTATGGCTGTCCACATGGAAACTACCACCTAGGTGTAAAGTCTCCTGGCACCCACTCAGGACCAAGAGTAGATACTTCTATTCAGTTCATCCTACTGCTCCCTAGTTCCAACTTCTGCACAGAGCACCAACTAATAAACTAATTTTTCGAACACCTAGTACAGATTTGATCTTCTAATTACTTAGTGTTTTAGGCATTTAGCTTTCGGTTTCCAGGGATCGAAAGAGTGAAGAAAGGTTTGACTACAGAAAGATACTAGTACACCAGGCATTAGAAGCCCAATGGGTTTGCTGAGTAGCAGTACCCGTGGAGCCCTAAAAAAACACACCTCTCTTCACATAGACAATTCCCATACACAAAAAATTATCTATTTTGTGTGATTTTCACAAAAGTTTTCACAAGGGATTATGTTTATCATTCTAAGAAGGAAAATGTGCTTTAAATTATTCAGTATTTTCTTCTCCATTAAACCTTGTCAGAAAGACATGTTAGTCACCATATCAGATGTTTCATCCAATGCCATCGCATGAGTTTTTTAGAAAAAACCTAAACAAAGTAAATATTTGCACAAATAAAAATCTTATATTGGCTTTCTTTTTTAAAAATCTTATATTGGTTTTACATATTTTATGTAAAAAAGACAAACTGTGGTATATCCACACAATGGAATATTATTCAGTGATAAAAAGAAATGCATTGTCAAGCCATGGGAATGCTTATTACAAAATGAAAGAAGGCAACCTGAAAAGACCCATACTGTATGATTCCAATTATACAGCGTTCTGGAAAAGGAAAAACTATAGAGATAGTAAAAAAAATCAGTGGTTGCCAGGAATGCAGGGGTGGGAGGAAGGATTAATAAGGAGAAGCATGAGATCTTTAGGGCAGCATCACTCTTCTGCATCATACCTAATAATAGACAAATATATAAATTGACCGTACCACCGCTATGTCCACAACCAATCAAAGTGAGTATGCAAATTGACCCAACAAAGATGGAGGTTGATTTGCATACATAGGCACCCAGCAGCCTGAGTCCAGGGAACTTTCTCGGCACCCAGGTCACTCCAAGGTAGGCCCCTGGTGGGTCCTGAGCAACCTAGGAAGGACCTGAGTCAGGGGGCTCCTGGGCAGGGGCAGAGCCGGGCTATGGGAGGGAGCTGGCAGTCCCCTGCCCAGGCCCCAAGCCCCAGAGATCAGAGGCGATTGGTATGAACTACAGAGGAAATACCTTTTCTGATAGCTCATTGGCTAAGCTCTCTGTATGCCACTGGTAATATTCTTAGTAACTTGGGTATAAGAATCCAAAAAGGTGATCTAGGGTTTTTCCACCACACTCCTGGAGTAAAAAAGGAAGGTCCACTGCTGGAGGGCTAAGAAATGTCATATCCTGCCCTAGCCGGTTTGACTCAGTGGATAATGCCTGGGCTTGCTGACTACAGGGTCAGTTCGATTCTGATCAAGGGCATGTACCTAGGTTGCAGGCTCCTCCTTGGCTGGGGCCCAGGTCAGGGCTCATGCAGGCGGCAACCAATCAAAGTGTTCCTCTCACTTTGATGTTTCTCTCTGTCTTTCCCTTTCTCTTCCACATTCTCTAAAAATCAATGGAAACATATCCTCAGGTGAGGATAAAAAAAAAAAAAAAGAAAGAAAGAAATGTCATATCCTATGAAAGACACATCTTGAAAATGCCTAAAGAAAGTTGTCATTTTTTTATGGTGAAGGGACTGGAGTCCGTGTTGATAAAAACACCTTGGTGGCTGCGGTGACTGGCAGTGGCTGCAGCAGCGTGATGATGGGTCTGGTGACTTCCCCTGATCAGCCCGGTCGCCTCAATAGAACATCCCCTGAGGGCTCCCAGTATGTGAGTGCTCCAGTGCACGAATTTCATGCACCAAGCCCCTAGTGATACTATAATGGTGGATGCAGGGCATTATGCATTTGTCAAAACCTATCAAATATACAACACAAAGAGTGAATTCCTAGGTAAACTATGAATTTCAGTTAGTAACAACCTATAAGCGGTGGCTCTTCAATTATAACAAATATACCACACTAATGCAAGATATTAATAAGGGAAGCTGTGTGTGTGGAGGGGGGGGCGGGGGTGGAAGTCCAGGTGGGGAGTAATATGGGAACTCTATGCTTTTTTGCCCAATTTTTATGTAGCTCTAAAACTACTCTAAAAAGTAAAGTCTATTGATTTAAATTTTTTCAAAAATAAAAAGAAAGACAGCTTAAAGGTGAAGTGCTGCATTCCCTCAAGCACATTGTGCACTAGAATTTGTAATAAATAAATTCATAACCATATTTAGTATTCTTCAATTGAATGGACTGGTGACCTATTTTCTACGAAGTTTTCTACAGTAAATTATTAAATAATTCCCTTTTGGTTCTATTTTGAAGAAGAAGAAGAAGAAGAAGAAGAAGAAGAAGAAGAAGAAGAAGGAGGAGGAGGAGGAGGAGGAGGAGGAGGAGGAGGAGGAGGAGGAGGAGGAGGAGGAGGAGGAGGAGGAGGAGGAGGAGGAGGAGAAGAAGAAGGAGGAGGAGGAAGAGGAGGAGGAGGAGGAGGAGGAGGGGAGGAAGAAGGAGAGGAAGAAGAAGAAGAAAAACAGAGGAAAATTGTGTCTGAAAGAACTCACAAAATTGGCCAAAGTTTGGGAAGCTCTGAAGGGACAGGAGCAGGAAATAGATTGTGCTTGCGAAGAGATGCCTTAAATTGTGTTTAGGTTGTTTCTCATTTTAGGGACTTTAGGCTTGTTGGTGTAAGCTTTGTTCTATTTATATTATAAATGTCAAACCAGGTTGTCCAGTTCAAAGTCTGCTCGATGCAGCCACAACACCCAGGCAGACTGCATATAGGTAATCTCTTTGCCTCTCAAGGCTGAGAGCTAGAATCTGGATGGTAATGACTGGTCTCGGGCAAGTCTGAGCTGGTGTCAGAAAAAGGGGTTGGGATCCCAGAATGCATCTTTATATAAATAAACTTCACAGGAGATGTGAGCTAGGGATAAGATACTGGAAATGAACTACAGCATAGGTTTCATTTCATTTAAGAGAGCTGTCAAGCTGGGGATTGAGTCTATGCAGTACCGAGATGCATGCTCCCAAAAATGTCCCCTGCTCCAAACCACTCAAAAATAATGAGGAGAATCTTCTTCCCATACATTCCTGCAAGAGGCAGAGCTCCAAGAGAATGGCTGCTTTTAAAAATACATTTTCCCATTCATACTGTTCTATGTGGTAAAATGCTATATTCCAGAGGCTTTTATCTTCATAATATCACCCTGTGTGCAATTTCCTGTAATAAAAGAGACAAAATATTTTTTTTAAGTAGCAAAGAAAGCTGTACTATTTTTCTGTGCTAAAAATCAATTTTTAATTTAACTCTTGTAGTATTTTGCTCTCTTATCTAAGTTTTTTTTTATATGAAATGGCTTTGCAAATGGTAGAATTGTGCTGTCTCAGCACTTGGGACATGTGCTTTAAGGGGATGGAAATTAAGATGACCAGATATTGTCATCATTATAATAGCAGTGACACTTAGATCTCTGTCCATTAACTTGAGGAACCTCTCTGTTGGATCATAAATTAGGGTTGCTGTTTTTTAAAAATTCCTGAAAATATTAGACCCAATGTATTCTGTTACAATCATATATACAAAGATTAACACAATTTTAAGGGGCACTCAGATTTTTTTCAATCATATCCAGAGTGAACTTAATTCCTCTGTACATCCAAAATAAATACTTTTTTTAAAAGTTCCAGACTTAAAAAAAAAAATCTCAGACTCTAAGTGTTGGCACAGATTTCAGGGGTTAGTTTAAATCTGACCAGTTCCCTCTAAACCAGTTTCTCACCTTTGGCGGCACTATTGACATTTTAGCTGGGTAACTCTATGTTGTGGGGGCTGTCCTGTGCATGGTAGGATGTTTATTTAGCAGCAATCCCCACTTGATGCCATTAGCATTTCCCCACTAGTTTACAACCAAAAATGTCACCACACATTGCAGAATTTCCCCTGAGGTGGGGTGATCACTGGAGTGGAGAACTACTGTTCTAAATCTTCCCCGAGTGCTTTTTATCCAGAATCTACTTGAACACACCTAAGTGATGGGGAAATTGCTATCAAGTGAGGGTTCTAATTAAGCATTTGTAACTTTAAGTTGCACTCAAATCAAAGTGACTGACATGTTGTTTGGATCGCAGCCCTTGCTTATTCAGCACCATCTACCGCCACCTGGAAACAAACCACTTATCTTTCAAGACTCAGATCAAAAGTCATATCTTCCCTGAAGCCCTTCCCGACCTCTGCTCAAATATGAAAGTGACCCTCTGTGCCAAGCGTCTCTCCTGAGTCCCCTTCTCCCCTCCTTTCTTCCAGTTTCTCTCCTCCTTTCATTTACTTTTTTAAAAAGGAATAAACTCCTGCTATGTGCCAAACACTCTAGGTTCTAAAGTAGCAAACAAATCAGACCCCAAAAAATGCCCTGCCTCATAGATTTTGCAGTCTGTAATATGAAGATAGAGAATGACAATTATTAAGATGTTGATAAATTCTAAGAAAAAATAAAGTAGGAAATGAGATCACCGAAACTCTGTAGAGAGTCATAGAGGTCTCATGGAGCAGGTGCTGTTTTGAGAAAAGACAGGAAAGAGGTAGGAAATCATGCCCGCCTAAAGGAAGCCTAGATGGATGTCACTGGAAGGCTTCCCTGTGTTTCATTCATTACAAACATGAGGAGAGACAAAAGGATTAGTCTGAATTATCTATACACCTCTTGGGATATACTCAATGCTTAATATGTTTTTTCAGTTAACGCAGACATTTCTAAGTACATATTTATTCCAAAAAGACATATCCTAACTGCAAGAGTAGGAATGTGCTACTCAATTCAGACTTCTTTAATTTGGGACTGTATCAAAATGTCATAACATGGGGTATGAAATGCTTATGGAATTCATTAGCTCTCTATTTGTGTATCTGTTTATCATCCTATATCTATTTAACTAAAGCAAACTGATGTATAACAAACCAAAATTGCATACGATAGGATTCTGGTATTCAGTCTGAGGATTTAGGTAGGGGGGGGGGGGGGTTCTTCTTAAAACTGATGAGGACTCTCAATCAGCTGTTACCACGCATGGTCTTTCTTCTGGCCCCGGTTTCTCTTCCTCCTGGGCCACTCCGCTATGCTGTGAGATTTCACATCTTGCCACTTAGAGCATGAATTGACCTGATGTGGGCTGTTTCTTCTTTGTTTTGAGGGACTTTTGACCATTTGTGGAAAATCCTCAGCCTCTTCCTCTGTGATTCGTTCCCTCTAGAAATTGGTAACCTTTCTGAGGTGATTCGCTCTGTATGTGCGTGCACAAATCCCGCTCCACCCGGAGACTGGCTTTACTTCCCTCTCTGGGATCCTGTGAGACTCCACTCTGCTTTTAGTGCTCCAACCTGGGCATTGCTGTTGTCCATCCACCTGTCCCTTGGCAATGTGAGGGGAATCACATACTGTGCCTTCTGGTCAGGGAGAGGAAGTTCCTGGATGTTGGCTGAGACAGAGGCAGTAACTCCAGCATCCGCGCTGTCAGCACAATATCCATCCTTCCCTGCTGTAGCATCCCAAGGGTTTGCATTCCCAGTGAGTTAGGATCCCAGCAGGAAATGCTACAGGGCCTGGAATAATTTGCAATGACTCTAATAAAGGAACTACTTGCAAAAATACAGTCAGAGAGTAAGGGAATCAGAAAGAGGAGCGTATACAAAAAGTCTAATAGCATGGGCCAGAGGAGGGAGCAGTTACTGAAGAAGCAAAAGGAGAGAGCAGTTACTGTCACTTAGAGAGGACTGACTGATAGGCCTACAGCCTTTAGTCACATGGCCAGCCTGTCTTAATAACCCACAGGGAGGAAGCTGGGAGAATATATAGTCCAACCCCACTCTTCATCCCTCCCTCCCTCCTGTCTTTGCTACAAGATCTTGGGAGCCTATTGATGCAGTCCACACAGACTGCACCTGGAGCACAGCAGTACAGAGAGGGATGAGGTGTGACCAACAAATGGAAAATATTCACGCATATGTCACAGCATTTCATCCCCATTATCCTTTGGTCAATATTCACATCTCGCAAATGTATTTTCCCAATTCAAAATACTCATAAAATAGGGAATATTATAAACTATTGAAACTAAGATCTTAATAATCAATCATTTAGTTAGAAAAACCTCCAAGCATATGAAGAAATTGAATGCTTGTCCATTGTACTGTGCCAGATCTAAGACAAGAAACCAAACTCCTAATCTTCAAACCAATGTGAAATGATTTCATTTCAGAGGGAACATGAATTTAAATGGCAAATGCAACATAGGCTTTCACTTTCATGCAATATGTGATGTGTGTGTGTGTGTGTGTGTGTGTGTGTGCATGTGTGTGACTTCGTGTGTGTGAGATAGATGATAGGTAGAGAGAGAGAGAGAGAGATAAAAATATAGATAGATAGATATATAAATATTTACCAAAGCTAGAGTGGTTGGAAAGCATAGATAACATGTCAGTAGGTGCCACCAAAATATACAGGCAGATTTCAAAAGTTTAGTCCAGTTCCATTTAATTCACCACAGGTACTAAACTTGAAAATATCACATAATGATTTCAGGAAATAGAGGTATTTTTGTTTGTTCATATCTTTGAATATCATTATACTTTAATTTAAATACATGCTTCCAATAATTTTCTCTCTTCATAACATTTAAAGCAATAGTATTATC
Organism: Corynorhinus townsendii; assembly: GCA_026230045.1. NCBI lineage: Eukaryota > Metazoa > Chordata > Mammalia > Chiroptera > Vespertilionidae > Corynorhinus > Corynorhinus townsendii. The sequence continues at coordinate 30,819,826 of JAPDVU010000012.1, forward strand.
ACATCCTTATTTTTAGCCCATCAAAAAAAATTTTTGATTTGAATATAATTGCATATAACCTTTAAAAGTCTGAATTGTTTGCAGAACTGCAATAGGTCTTATTTGCAACTATTGTTGCCATGGAAATACACTTTTTAGATAACTTAAAAATTGTCATATTAAACAATGTGTTTTTATAAGTTTAAGTGCTTGGCATGGAAGCATTTATAAACAATATTGAAACTTACCTTGTCTATTTAAAAAATACTTTAAACAGTATTACTTTTACTTGGCAACCTACAGATGTTACTATAAATATGTTATTGAACTAAACTGTAATGAGATTCTCCTTGAAGTAGAAGGGGAAGGGCCATTTTTCTCTATATTAAAATAGTATTGTGCTTTGTAAATTCTCATTTCTACTCTCTGAAATAAAAAAATATATATTTTTTTAAGATTTGGGACTTCCTTAAGCACTTCCGGACCATGAGCTATCAAGTCTTAGGATCAAATTACCTGATTCTTATGTCATCTTCACAAATTAATTTCACCAAATCCAATTATGCATTTTTTCAACAATATTTAGTTGAAAAATATTGAATGTCATCTAAGGAAACTTCATGGATACAAATTGACTCGACATAAATGACTTTTCTAACAAAATTATCCATAGATAAAATAAACTAACTCAAAATATAATAAATTTCCCATCATTGAAGTACAGGGATGGGCAAAAATAGGTTTACTGTTATGAGTAAAAGAAACACAAAGATTAATCTTATCTTATATTATATTATTTATTTGTATATTTCCATATGAATAACTGTAAACCTACTTTTGCCAACCCCATATTTAAATACATGCTAGCAGACCATCAGGAGGGATGTTGAAACAGATTTTTATTATCAAAAAGGTGTATTATCAAAGGCAAATTTGTTTACCAAAGGTAAGATGCTCTATTTCTAGCTATAATTGTCACAAGGTCTATTCTTTTTTATTGCTGTAGCTTTAAATCATTGCATGATCTTTTACATTGGAATTATGCCTAAAATAGAACCCTGAAATTGTTTATTTCTTGGTTTTCAGTTATTTCAAGGAGGAATGGTTTACAAGTTACCACTGTGTTCATAGGAAAAGTAATAATACATGTATTTCTTTAAGAAATGTTTCATATTCCCTTACCCTAATAAGACTTAATTAGTTTATTCAATATTCAATATCACACAAAAAAAGAATCAAGAAAATAATGTGTTGCCCGGCTGGCATGGTTTAGTGGTTGAACATCAGCCTATGAACTAGGAGGTCACAATTTGATTCCGGGTCAGGGCACGTGCCCGGTTGCAGGCTCCATCCCCAGTACGGGGCGTGCAGGAGGCAGCTGATCAATGACTCTCTCCCTCTCTAAAATCAACAAAAATATTTTAAAAAATAATAATGTGTTTTTCCTTGATTCAAACTTAAACTCTCCAAGAATCCCCCAATTCATCAAATCACAGTTCAAAACTTCCATAAAACTTTGACTCTAGAAGTAGGTCTTTAACCTCCATTGTCTCTGCTTGTTAAACAATGCAACTTCCCTTTCCCACAGTTTCCTTATTCCATGTCTTGTCAAAATTAATAGATACAGGTCTAGCCCTAAGAGTGGAAATAAGGCATCATTTAAAATTGGAGCTTGACTTAATATAAGAAGCTATGAAACCACATGTTGAACTCAGAATAAAATCTTTCACTTCATAAATATTTATGGAATATCTATCTGACCCCAGGAGCACTTCTAGCATAGAAGATGCATCATGAACAAAATAGGTAAAAAGTTATTCTCTTGATGAGTCTGAATTTCAGTGTTAAAGAAGGGGGTCAGACAAAAAAAAGGGTACTCATTTTTAGTGTGCATTATATACTAATAATTGCTAGAGGGAAAAACATAAAGCTGAGAAAGAGAATAAGTATGTGTGTGTGTGCGTGTGTGTGTTCATGTTTAGGCGTATGGCAAATTTTAGTCTGCCTGGCCAGGGTAGATCTCACCCAAAGAATGACTTTTGAGTAGAGACTGATTAAATGAATGAGGTAGCCTTGCTGGATATCTGGGAAAAAGGAGTTTGAGCATAAAGACTGTGTGAAGCCCCTGAGACAGGCCTGCCTGGCAGCATATTTGAAAAAGAGCGAGGAGGCCAGGGTGACTGGAGCACAGGTATTAAGGGAGCATGGTAGGACACGTGGTCGGATCATGTAAAGCTTCATAGGTCAGAGTATGAACATTTGCTTTTACACAGAGTGAGATAAGCCGCTGGGGACTTAGGAGTGGAGGAAAGACATAATCTGGTTTATGTTTTCATAGAACCACTCTGACTACTCTATTGGAAACAGACTAAAGGGGTATGAAAGGGAAGAAAGGATACTAGTCAGTGCCTACAGTAATGACTCATGGACTGGATAATGGTACTTGGATCCAGAGGATGGCAGTGGAGGTGGTGAGAAGTGGTAGAATTATTCCAGACTTATTTTAAAAGCACTGCTGACAGATCCAATGTGAAGGATGAGTGCTACCGAGGGTTCAAAGAAGACACCACGATTTTTGACCAGAGCAAGTATAAGGATAGAGTTGCCATTAACTGAGAGAATACATGGAGACCTAAAACTTAATTCAGTTGACATTAAATTGTCAGGCCCCAAGATCCTACCAAACTGAGAATAACTCAAAATACATGTCAGCATGCTATCTGTTTTAATTTATTTTAAAAGTTGCAGTGTAGACTCTTTGAATACAGAGGGTAGTACATATTCAACAGCAAGAAGTAGAGAAGACAATGGCTACAGGGAGGATTTGTAAAGAAGCAATATGACTAGTTACTTTTAATCACTAACTGTAATTTTAAACATTGCCACTTACGCATACTAACACATTTGGTTAAAATTAGCGATATTATTTCCAGTTATTTCCCCATCAGTTGGACTTTTTCTACTGTCCATTTCTCAGTATTCCATAACTGCCTAGCAACCATTAACAAAATACACTTTACTGAATCTTTGCATGTGCTCTACATCATATTATGAAAAGAAAAGAAAAAAAAAACCATCCCACTATGCAATTCTTGGCCTACACTGAAGGTTAACTCTGAGGAGATCTCATAACTAAAACAGTCACTTTTCTGATTGTATGACTTATGACAACCCTTTTAAATTGTACATATAAAGTACAGTAAAATCACTTGCAGAGTGGTTTAGACTGTAATTCGGTAGCTGCAAAGTATTGAGAAGCGTTGGGGGAAAAGGTATCTTGGGAGAGCAGCTTCCGCTCCTTTTATCCCACTGCCTAAGTTAAGCTCTGCAACAGTGCCTTGTGCTGCATCCTATTTCCTGTCTCTGGTGAAGATTTATTGCAGTGAATCTGGTGAGATAGTCCCTGGAATAATCATAGTCGTTATGAAGCAATTTCATGATTCTTTTTTGTTGCCGACAAACATATGCGTCTTTAATTGACAAAAGCAAAGTAACACATTTCTCCTAGATCCCCTCAGCACAGCCTGTTCTGATTGGGAGGAGGGAATGTTCCAAATGTTCCATGATGTCATGCTTCGCTAGAACACAATGCTGGAAACACTGAGGTGCAGGACTCTTCCCCATCCCAGGAGATCTGCCTTCTTCCGTTCATGGCTCTTGCCTGGCTGATACACTACTGGTTATTGGTGATACACTTGGGATCACGGTGACCTCTCTCCACCTCCTCCAGCAGATGCAGCCGGGCTGTGACAAAACAAAATATCAAATACAAGGGTTTAATTCCATTTGGCTCACAAATCAGCTGGGTATGAACTACTTCAAAAGATTCTCTAGCCTGAAACTGAATAAGCACCTCCATGTGTTGTCACTGGTGAAGGTGTAGTGATGCTCTCAGTGACATTAATTTCTAATTGCATCCTTCATTCATAACTTTCTCCACCAACTACCTGGGGCCTGAAGGCAGTCTGGGTGTAGGCAACATGAGATTAAATCCAGAGAGATCATAGCTTATATAGAAAGCATTATAGCATTTTATTCACTTTCAGTTTGACCTGTACAGTAGCTCTTTGCTCTCATTAGAACATATATTATGACTGGCCAGCATGGCTCAGTGGTTGAGCATCCACCTATGAACAGTCTGATTCCCGATCAGGGCACATGCCCGGGATGCGAGCTCCAGTGTGGGCCATGCAGGAGGCAGCCAATTGATGATTCTCTCTATCACTAATGTTTCTTTTTTCTTTTTTATTAGTACTTGTGAAATTTTCTTTTTTTTAAATAAATCTTTATTGTTCAGATTACAGGTGTTCCTCTTTTTGTTTTCCCCCTATAGCTCCCCTCCACCTGATTCCCCACCCCACTCTACCCCTTGCCCATACCCCCTGCCACTGTCTTCATCCATAGGAGTAAGATTTTTGTTCAATCTCTTCCCGCACCACTCACACCCGCTTCCCCCTGAGAACTGTCAGTCCACTCCCTTTCTATGTCCCTGATTCTATTATATTCACCAGTCCATTTTGTTCTTCAGATTTTTTATTTACTTGATTTTTAGATTCACTTGTTGGTAGGTATATATTTGATGTCATTTTGTTGTTCATAATTTTTATCTTTACCTTTTTCTTCTTCCTCCTCTTCTTAAAGAATACCCTTCAGCATTTCATATAATCTTGGTTTGGTGGTGATGAACTCCTTTAGCTTTTTCTTGTCTGTGAAGCTCTTTATCTGACCTTCAACTCTGAATGATAGCTTTGCTGGGTAGAGTAATCTTCGTTGTAGGTTCTTGCTGTTCATCACTTTGAATATTTCTTGCCAATCCCTTCTGGACTACATAGTTTCTGCTGAGAAATCAGCTGACAGTCATATGGGTACTCCCTTGTAGGTAACTAACCGTTTTTCTCTTGCTGCTTTCAAGATTCTCTCTTTGTCTTTTGCCCTTGGCATTTTAATTATGATGTGTCTTGGTGTGGTCCTCTTTGGATTCCTCTTGTATGGGGTTCTGTGCACTTCCTGGACTTGTAAGTCTATTTCTTTCACCAGGTAGGGAAAGTTTTCTGTCATTATTTCTTCTAATAGGTTTTCAGTATTTTGCTCTCTCTCTTCTTCTGGCACCCCAAAAATTCGGATGTTGGTATGCTTAAAGTTGTCCCAGAGGCTCCTTACACTATCTTCATATTTTTGGATTCTTTTTTCTTTTTGTTTTTCTGGTTGAGTGTTTTTTGTTTCCTCATATTTCAGATCTTTGGTTTGATTCTTGGGGTACATTGATCTACAGTTGAGTTTCTGTATATTCTTTATTTTAGACAGTGTATGTTTCATTTCTGACTGGTCCTTTTCCATTTTTTTGGCATTCTCATTAAGGTCCTTGAAGGTCTCACTAAGCTCCTCAGAAGTGTCATCAAGTTTCTTGGCGGTTTTTAGAAGATTCTTGAGTAACCTTATAAATGTGGTTCTGAACTCTATGTCATCCAGTAGTTTGCTTTCCTCCGTTTCTTTCATTCGTGACATGTTTCTTTGTCTCCGCATTTTGGCTGCATCCCTGTGTTGATGGAGTGGCTTTGTGTGGTAGGTGACCTATAGGGGGCAGTAGCTCAGCCTCCCCAATCACCTGATGTGGACGCTCTTGGTACACCCCTTTGTGGGCTGAGTGCAAAGTCTTGGTGTAGATAAGTCTTAATTGCTGTTGGTACGCTGGGAGGAATTGACCTCCAGGCCAATTGGCTGTGAAGACTCGCTGTGTCTATAATGGAAGAACTGCTGTGCTGGAGACACGCTTATGGTGCATGACTTGTTTCAGTGGGGCTTTGGTGCTCGCTGAGTCTGCCTCTTGAATGTGTCACTTATGGATGTGAGGAGTTGAAATCTGGTTTCTCACACTGACCACTAGGTATACTGGCTTCTGGATCTCCAATGGGGTGCAGGTCAGCTATTGTTTTAGTCCACCCAGCAGGAGCTACAGCGAGAGCTACAGTTTTCTCCTCTTTGCTTAGGGTTTGGCGGTTTTGGAGCTGTCTGACCCAGGCTGCAAGTTTGCTAGGTTAAGCTGCGATAGGTCAGGCCTTTCTTATGCTAAAGCTGCTGCTTGGAGCTTGGTTGGGTTTGTAGGTTTTGTGGGGCGGGTTCTCAGGGCGTCCCTAGGTTAGGGCATGGCAAACAGTGATGGCTGCTAGTTAGCTGGCTCTGTGTCTCCGACTGCGTCCCGTGCCCCAGCGCAGTAAACAATTATTCTTGCGCCCAGCCAAGCAAGCAGCCCTCACTTTCCGACCCGATGGCAGACAGTCCAGCTTCTCCCCGTAGGAGTTTGGGTCCCCCGCATCTCCCCAGAAACTGTATTTCAGAGTAATCGGGGGCTTTTCTCCCTTTGGATTGAGAAAAGCAATGCCTGCCACCAGCCCGGATCACTCGCCTCTGTACCTCAGCTTTTCAGCACTTGTGCACGTCTCAATGCTCTTTTCTCTTTCCTTCTAGTTGTAGAACTTCCACTCAGCCAGCTTTCCCGTGGTTCTGGGTGATAGACGTTTTGTCTTTTAGTTGTAGTTTTGAAATTGTTGTGTGAGGCAGCAGTTTAGGTGTTTACCTACGCCACCATCTTGGATTCTCCCTCTATCACTAATGTTTCTCTCTCCCTCTCCTTTCCTCTCTGAAATCAATAAAACATATTTTTTTAAAAGAACATACGTTATGATTCCTATTTGACAAATGAAGAAACAGAGTCACTGCAGGTTCTTTGCAGAGTAACTACTAGTAGAAACAAGGCCTCCTGAATTTTGTATGTATTTTAAGTTAAGTGATTAAAGAATTCACCCAGGACTCAAACTGCACCCCTTTGCCTTCACTAGGTAAGTTTTTAGTTTTTATTGGAATTTGAAATAATTTGGTTTCAGTAGCTTAGTTCTGGTTCCCTGGGAAACAGACCCTGAGGCAGATACACTTACAAAGTTTAGATGAGGAGTGCCCTAGGGCAGGGAGGTAGAGAAATAAGAGTTGGTGTAGGAAGAAGTTAAATTTAAATGCTGTTTCTACAGGGAGTTTTCATGTCCTGTCTTCAAAGTTGTCCCCAGTTTAGGCAACAGGGTTAGGACTTTAGGCTGTCTCATCTACCAGCCATGGGATGTAGCATGATCTGTAGCAGGAATCGGCCTTGGGCCAGGAAACTCCCTTTAGCTGGTATTCGGCTGTGAACAGCCAGCAGCCAGTTACTTTAGATGTGAGTGAGCTTCCCACAGGTGGAGGTCTAGATGATGCATCACAACCTCCACTACAACTTGGCAACAGAGGCTAAGTTGTGACATTGACAGAAAGTAAGCTCAGAATGCCAGTGACTTAACACAACACCTGTTTACTTTTTGCTCACAAGAAACATCCAGTGAACATCAGGTAACTCTCCTGGGCACCTGGGCTCAGGGCAGTGACTTCTGGTGTCTCCACCATTTTCACCTGTTCCCTCCACAGTAACACAGGAGCTTTTCACTGTCCCTGCCTGAAAGTGACATATCAGTCCTACTCACAGCATATAGGCCAGACTTAGTCCCACGGCTCTGCAAGAGGGACTGGGAAGTATGTGTTTCCTTTTGCCCAGGAGGGAAAGGAGAATTGGATCACTACCTCCACATAATCTTTTGAGATCCCAAGATAAATTGCATTAAAACATCCGCCAATCAATGAATGTGCACTTTGTGATCACATTTTATGCAACAGTGCTACATTAGGAGCTTTGACAAGCAGTGTAGCACAACAGCAAAGCATTAAAAGTCCAGACGGGAGAATAGAAGATCACATCTGCAAAATAAGACATTTATTCGAGGCAGTATATAACTGAGAGTTAAACTGTGACTTGTGATGCTAAATGCCATATGAAAATAGGGAGGAGATGTCACAGAGGGCATATGTCAAAAGAAACTTCATGCAAAAGATAAAAATTGAGTTGGGCCCTGAAAAGTAAAACCTTGTAATTGCCTCCACAATTAGAATAAGGTATACACCTCATGAACACTCTAAGAATACTGTAGATGGTCCTTCTTTTCAAAAGTCTCACGTTCTTAAAAATATGCTGCCATAATTAGAGAAAAGTAACTCCTTAGCATGAGGGAGGGTTGGTGAGTAATGAAACAGCCTCTCATAAACTAAGAAAAAATCTGTGGAATAGCAAAAATCAGTCAGGTGCAAATGCGCCCAGAGCCAGAAGCACTGTGCTAGCATTGCCTGCTGAACTACATTCCTGCTATTTCAAGACCTAACCTAAACTGTTAACTTCATGGATGCCTGAATGTTCCTCCCAACACCACCTGACTTCACTACTTGAGTAATTCCTGACATTGCTCTAATTCCTCCATTCCACACCCCGAAGGATAACCAAAAGAATGAAGCAATTCCATCCATGGCCTTTTAAAAGATTCAACTCAGAATATGTAGTAAAATCTTACCCACTCCTTTTTGTTGAAGAGAATATAATCCTAATATATAAAAACCCAGGGTCCATAACGTCCAAAATGACTGAAGGCTCAACCGAACACCAGGCTAGGGAGATGAGGGGGCATGGCCGGCCTTCAAACCATGGGGGGGCCTAGCCCAGGTCAGCCAGAACCCCAGAGGACACCCCTGCCAGGATCAGTGGGGCGTGGGCCAGCCTTCAAACCATGGGCAGCCCTAGTTCAGGCTGGCTAGTGCCCAAGAGAGGACCCCTGCTATGATAGGGGTCGTGGCCAGCCTTCAAACTGCCACGACCCCTAGCCCAGGGAGGCCTCCTAGCCAAGGACGTTGGAGTCTGTTGTGGACCTAGGGCCGTGCTCTCCCCATGAGCTACTTGGAAGCCACCAGTGTCTAACTGCCAGTCTCTGGGAGGTTGGAGTTGTCCACCATCCACCAAAAAGTAGGACCATCAAACCATTCACAGTCTCAGTGCAGACACCAGTCAGTAGCTGATGGGGTGGAGGCCAGACCAAAACAAAACAGCAAAAACACCCTGCCCACCTCAGCAGGTGCAGCTGTAGTCCAAGTGGGCCTGGGCAGTGTAGAAAGTGCTACCTTCTCCTGGGTCCTATGCTGGCACCACAGCCTCGCTCACCCTCAAGCCCCCCTGAGGCCTGACAGTGAAGTGTGTAGGGCATCCTGAAGGATTGTGCCGTTCTGGGTGCTTTTGCCCAAAGACACCTTTTGGGATGAATTCAGAGCCATATCTCACTTCCCATGAGACTGGAAGAACCATGTAAAAGGAATTCGACAAAAGCTTTCCACATCTCTGTTTATTCTTTTGAATCCATAAAACGAAATTAAAAAAAACATTTGGGCCCACCTAAGACAGAATGCACTTTCTGGCCAGAGCATGCAGGATTCTTTTGCCCAACAGGTTAAAGGAAGCAGAGAGCTGGCACTGGTGGAAATGGCCCTGGTACCCTATGAGGAGACTGCGGGAATGGGGTTGCAGAAATTCCTCAAGCCTCTTGCCACCTTTTCCTTTCCAAACCACATCATCCAGATCCACCAGGACTGGAGGCAACTGGGAGTCACAGCCATGGTTTGGGATGCAGTAAGCAAATCCTGGGGGGCCTCTGAAAACATCCGCAATTGATTATACTGGTCTTTATTTAAAAAGAAATAAAAGAACAGCTTTGTTGAGATATAATTCATATACTGTACATGTCACCTAAAGTGTACAATGAACTGTTGTGTTTTTTTTTAAGTAAATTCAGAGTGGTACAACCATCACCATGCTCAATTTTTAAATATTTTCATGACCCCATCCCCTCCAAAAAAAAACTTCGACCCACTAGAATCACTTTCCTGATCATCTTCCCCAAAATAGATTGCATTTTAAGGGAGGGTAAAGGAAAGTTGAGGGAAGTTAAAATACTGCACAAAAGATATTGTAAAATGACAAAGCCCAAAGTGAAGATCATGTGTTTTCTTTTTCTTTTTTTTAATTTTTTTAAATTGATTTCAGAGAGAAAGGGAGAGGGAGAGAGATAGAAACATCAATGATAAGAATCACTGATCAGCTGCCTCCCGCAGGCCCCCTACTGGGGATCAAGCCCACAACCTAGGCATGTGCCCCTGACCAGAATCAAACCTGGGGCCCCTCAGTCCCCAGGCCAATACTTGCTCCCTTAAACCAAAGTGTCTAGAGCCATGTGTTTTCTTTAAGTTTTGCGTGGTTGTAATGGTCCACAAATCTATATTAATAAAAGGGTAATGTGCTAGTTTCCAGACAAAGCTGCAGTGAGGACCGAGGCTCAGGCAGCCATGGGTAGCTGCGAAGGGCTGAGGCTCAGGCCAGCAGTGGCAGTAACAGCAGGCTAATGGGGACGGTGTCTTCCCCTGATTTGCCAAATCATCTCCCGCAGAGGGAGGCCAGACTGGGGGCCGAGACAGAGGCAGTTAGGGGCAATCAGGCCAGCAGGGGGCCAAGTTAGGGTCAATCAGGCTGGCAGAGGGGCAAGGTATGGGTGATCAGGCAGGCAGGCAGAGGGGTTAGGGGCAATCAGTCAGGCAGGCAGGGAGGTGAGTGGTTAGAAGCCAGCAGTCCCGAATTGCAAGGAGGTGCAGGCCGGGCTGGGGAACCACCCCCTCCATGCACAAATTTCATGCACTGGGCCTCTAGTCCTATATAATAAAGAGGTAATATGCAAATTGACCCTCACATCCTCACATCACAAGATGGCCACCACAATATGGCTGCCCCCACATCATCCCAAGATGGCCATCCCCACATTGTCACAGATGGCCTGCAGGGGAGGGCAGTTAGGGGTGATCAGGCTGGCATGGGAGGGCAGTTGGGGGTGACCAGGCCAGCAGGGGAGGGCAGTTGGGGGGGCAAGGCCTGCAGGGGAGGGCAGTTGGGGGTGATCGGGCTGGCAGTGGAGCAGTTAGATGTCAATCATGCTGGCAGGGGAGCGGTTAGGTGTCAATCAGGTCGGCAGGGGAGCGGTTAGGGGCTATCAGGCTGGCAGGCAGAATGGTTAAGGGCAATCAGGCAGGCAGGCAGGCGAGTGGTTAGGAGTCAGCAGTCCGGGATTGTGAGAGGGATGTCCAACTGCGGATTTAGAACTGATCCCACAGGGATCGGCAGTCAGATATCCCTTGAGGGATCCCAGATTGGAGAGGGAGCAGGCTGGGCTGAGGGACACCCCCCTCCAGTGCACAAATTTCATGCACCAGGCCTCTTGTATAGTATATGCCTGCTGTATTTTAGCTATGTCACGTGTTCTCTGACTTAATCTTCACAATCCCTGAGGATGAACAATTTTATCCCAATTTTATATATGATGACATTGAGGTTTAGTGAGGTTAAATCACTTTCCCTAAGTTTAGAGTTGGTTAAATTGCTTGCCCAGAGTCTGTCTGATTTTACAGTCTATCTTTTCTTCACCATAAAATCCCAAGCAAAGTCAATAATTCTATCAAAGTCGGCCTACCACAGGATCCTAGCTTCATTCAGAATTTTTTTTATAAGCTGAACCCCATTTTGAATGTTAAACTAATTTAATTACTAAAGTTCCTAATAGAGAATTTCCTCATGTGGCTGCACCATATGGCAGTTCTAGGCCACGGACTCTCAGAAACCACACTATGGAAGCTCGAACATAATTCATTCTGTGGTTGTCAACATTTACTGCACATTGGCAATCTGTAAAAAATTAAGCTAAGACCACCCAATTTGTGGGACTGGGGTTTCAGCTGTTTCTAACCTGGGCCGTACTCACACCAGTGACCATAAGGTAGAATATGCAAAGCCCCATTCTCACCCTGCTGGACAATGCTGTTTCTTTTGAACATTTTGAAAACTACATGCTTCAAAGCATCTGCCCACATTACTATGCAACAGCAGTTTTCAATGGACCATGCTCAAGATGAATGGAACTCAGGATATGTCCATCACATTTAGCGAGGCACTTGAGATTAATGAGACCAGATGTTCCTGGAGTCACAGGGAAAGAACAATGGAATGTTGCTCATTTCTTCCTATTGACTTTTTCCCCCATCACGTTTGCTGAAACAAGCTGCATAATTTTATCTAGTACATAAGCGAAGCTACTTCAAATAAATCAGAAAGTGTTACATCCTAGTTGCTAGGTAACTATCTAAACAGTCTGGGGCTCCAGCAGGAAATTCCAATACTTTGTTTTATCAGTATTTTTATCATTAAATAAAAGAACAAGTAAATAAAAATGAGCAATCAACACAAAATAATTTGAGGGAAGAAATGACCCATCTGACACCAAAAGGGTGTAATTTTAGAAGCTCCATATTTGGTAGGGGTTAGAGTAAGAACTGAAAACAAAACTGCAGAGGAATTTGAATTTTGAGCTAAAATGAGAAATAATTCATATCCACAGCACTGATTTTGCTACTTAGAGAGCTGCCTTGGTAAATGCCCCCGTATGTGGCCTTGCCTTTGAGAAGATGCCCTATCCCGAAATTCCCAGTGACAGGCATCTCACTCCTAGAGCCCCAGTTCCATCCAATGCAAAGCAGCACCCAAAAGGGCTGAGTCAGGGAAGCTATCAACACTGGCCTTCCAGTCCTCTGCACAGCTCAGAAACCAAAGGGGAGTGGGTGAGCAGGAAATGCAATCACCCCTCTCACCACACTGATCAAAATGCCCTCTGTGGTAATCACCTGGCAGCTGCTGGGAAAAGAGCATTCAATCTAAATGTAAAATAGAACATACTCTTGACAGTCAGGCTTCAGTCCACTGAGGGGAAACATGTCATCTTCTTACCTGTCCCTTTCCGGGAAATGAATCAGGGTGTTCTGCTTCGAAACTCATCAGCACACCCCTGTTTTCACTTTCCCCACAAATAGATAAGAAGTCTGTAATTTTGACTTGAGAATGAACACCCTGCAGGCATGATGATTTGTATCAGATAATGCAATTGGTTCCAGCAGTGTGATGTGAGATCAGAAGCAATGCGAACAATCTATCTGCAACATAAATGTCTTTAGCCCAGCACTCTTCATCACCAGCATACAGAAAAACAGCTCATGCACAAAACTCTAACCACAGTAACCAGCTCAAACGACACTGTCTGCTCGTCGATGGCATTATTGTGATCAAAATGGAGAAAGTGGACCCAAGAAGGGGCTATATTTTCAGTGCAAATAAGCTCCGGAGGATTACTAGGTGCTTAGGGAAACTAAATCTGCAATTCAGGGGTCAGCTTCTCTGCTCAACCCTACAACAACGCTAGGAAATTCATCTACTTTTTTCAGCAAACTTAAATTTTTATCTAAAATGTTGCTTTACCATATCATGATATTCAAACCACTAAATTTTATATTCCTTCTCTTCTCAATAAATGCTATTTCATTTGAGGAACTCTTCTCCCTAGTGCGGACGCTTCCTTCAGTGGAGCTCCATTGGTGTGACAAGCCTGGACCCTCTTCCTTCCTTTGAGAAACACCGACTGGTATGGCTGAGAAGGATAAACCAGGAGCTCAGCTCCGCTCCTCCCCTCTCCTGGGGCTCAGTAGCCTGCAGAGAGGGGGCTGCTGTCTTCTGCTAGTGTGTCTGCTTGTACTCTTAGCTGCACCAGACCCTTTAAGTACAGAGGACTAACTTGAACAAAAGATTCATCCCCCAGCTCACACGCTTTCCCATAGACAGAAGGAATTCTCTGTGGTGCCTTCAGGCTCAGGCACATCAAATGACTAATTAAAGCTGTCATGTCCTGAGGTCCAGTATTAGGAAATTCATCTGTTTTTCACACAAAGATACATCATACACCTTACCTTTATCAGCAATATAGGTGACATTTAGATTTTTCATCTGCCTTATTCTTTGCTTTATTTCTCATTGTGTTAACCTATTAGGGAAGAAGGGTACTTTTTATTGAAACTCAGAAATCTCAAAAGTTATACCTTTGTAAAAAAAATGATAAAAATGCTTGATGATGAATCAGTCTTTTGGTTAGCGATATGCTGTTATATGTGGTCACATACATTAGGTCTCTATTTGCTTTGCTTTGCTCTGCTGCACTTCAGACCATCACATTGAGAAAACCATATGCATTGGTGCTGGATTCAATGACTTATAATAGGATGACCATTTAATTCAAATCAGAAAACATTTGAAAGTAAAGGGCATGGGAGGGGGGACAGTTAATAATCACTGGGACAAATGGTATACAACAGGAATATTCCAGGAAATAGGATCTACTGGACTCTGCTTTTATTTTCAACTTTCCAACTAGAGATTCTATGGATTTTCCACCATTTGTCCTTTTTGCTTATTTTTTTCTCTCCTCCTAATGAAGTTCTAATGCAGCTGCCTAGCTTAAATGAGAAGCTCTATTAGCAAAGTTTTTAATTAACGCTGTTTCAAGTATATGAAAGTATCTGAACCATGACTGTGCCCACACATCTGTTTATATCCCAATCTTTTCTCTGAGGAAGTTCCATAAAAGTGAGTATTTTGTTGGTAAGGAGGAGCATTTGAAGGTTGGGGCCCCACGAGACAACATGATAATTGAGGCCTGGATTGCTTCGTGATCAGCATTATCTGGAAAGGGGCCTCAGCTCTCCACTCCATTTTGAAGTTGACAACCATCGTGTGTGGTACTGAGAACATCTGTTCCATGACTCTCAAAAAGAGCATCATGAATCACTGCTCCCCAAAAGATTTTCATTTTGCTGGAAGTTGAGTTTAATTTTACTTGAGGTCTTAAAAGTCTCAAAAGATGTATTAGAAAGTAGACAGTGTTTTATAGCACAACAGTGACACTGTTTCCCTGTTATTTCACAAGAAGAAAAGCAATGGGATTTTCCAGGGCAGTGGCATCTTATTTCATTCTCCTTGCCCTCTTAGAAGACTCAATAATACCTGACTTTGAAAAAAAAGCCAATGACTGACTTTAAACATGTTTTTACAAATGTTTTTTCTCTATATGTGGACACAGTCGTGTATTTGATTTTTGATTGAGGTTAATAGACACACACACCAAACAGGCTTATATTGCTGTTTGTACTCCAACCAGCAATGTGTGAGAGTTCAAGTTGCTCCATATCTTCACCAGTACTTTTTATTATTCTTTATTTTAGCCATTCTAAAAAGTATGTAGTGGTATTTTATTCCATAAAATTTTAATTTCCCCGATGACTAATGGTGCCAACCATCTTTCTATGTTTACTGGCTTAAAAATATCATTCATTTCCTAAAGTGGCTATTCAAATATTTTTCAGGCTCTTAATTTAGTTGTTTTTATTAAAGAGTTATGAGTTCTTATATATTTTGTGTATGAGACTTTTATCAACTATGTTTTGCAATATTTTCCCCAGTCTATGGGGAAAATGGTTATGGTTTATCATTTTATTTAGTTTATGGTACTTTTTAGAGTATAACTTTTAGATTTTGATGAAATCTATGACCTGTCTGTGACTTCTATAAAAGACATAGCCATAGGGACAGAAAACAGATCAGTGTTGCCAGAGGCTATGGATAGTGGAGGAAAATTGACTGCAAATGGATATGAAATGACTTATAAAAGTGGTGAAAATGCTCTATATGTGGATTATGATGATGGTTACACAACTATATACTGAAGAGGGGTGATGATTTTTATTTTATGTAAAGCATACCTCTATAAAAATAATTTTAAAGTAAAATAAAATGCCTGTTTGAAATTCTCACATTCTAATAGAATCATCTTCTCAAGTGTGCCTCACAATTCTGCATTTATTTTTTCCCCTCACACATGAGAACAAAAAACAGCTTTAAAAAAAAATGGGAGTGTGGTGGGTATATAATATCACAGCCTCAGTACTGCCTCACAAACCCAGGACCCCAGGAAAGAAACAAGGTTGGCAAAACAGGTCAGAGAATGCAGCTTAAAGAAATGGAGTAAAAGAAAAGGAGAGAGAGAAAGAAGGAAAAGAAGACATGTGGACATACAAGTTAGCCATTGAAATCCACCATCATATTACACGTTTTCTCACAATTCCTTCCAATACTCATTTAACCAACTCAGATATTTCAATAGGATAAACTCCATTGTGGTTTTTTTTCTCAGACCCTGTTCTCCTCAGGGCTGTCATTTATGCAAGAAATAATTTTTACAGTTTATCTAAAGAAAATATTAGATGGTAGCCAGAATAGTGCATCTTTATTTCCTGTTAGAGGCATTGTTTCTCTTGTTTAGTGCCAGCCTTAGACAGACTGTATTTCAACAAATATAATTTTGTACAAACTGTCACTTCAGGGTCTAAAAAGATTTCTCGGAGAATCCAAGATGGCGGCGTAGGTAAACACCTAAACTGCTGCCTCGCGCAACAATTTCAAAAATTCAACTAAAAGACAAAACGTCTATCACCCAGAACCACGGGAAAGCTGGCTGAGTGGAAGTTCTACAACTAGAAGGAAAGAGAAAAGAGCATTGAGACGTGCACGAGCGCTGAAAAGCTGAGGTACGGAGGCGCATGATCCGGGCTGGCGGCGGGCGTTGCTTTTTTCAACCCAAAGGGAGACAAGCCCCCAACTACTCTGAAATCCAGTTTCTGGGGAGACGCGGGGGACCCAAACTCCTACAGGGAGAAGCTGGACTATCTGCCAGTGAGGGGGGCTTACTTGCAGAGCTGCGCGCAGGAATAATTGTTTACGGCACTGGGGCACAGGACTCCTGGACGCCCTTGGGGACACAGAGCGCAGCCATTGCTGTTTGCCACGCCCTAACCTAGTGACACCCTGAGACCCCGCCCTGCACAACCTACAAACCCACCCAAGCTCCAAGCAGCAGCATTAGCAGAAGAAAGCCCCGCCCTATCGCAGCTTAACCTAGCAAATTTGCAGCCTGGGTCAGACAGCTCCAAAACCTCCAAACCCCAAGCAAAGAGGAGAAAACTGTAGCTCTCACTGTAGCTCCTGCTGGATGGCCTCAGACAGTAGCTGACCTGCACCCCATCGGAGATCCAGAAGCCAGTGTACCTAGTGGTCAGAGTGAGACACCAGATTTCAACTCCTCACATCCATAAGTGACACATTCAAAGGCAGACTCAGTGAGAACCAAAGCCCCACTGAAACAAGTCCTGCCCCATAAGTGTGTCTTCAGCGCAGCAGTTCTTCCGTTATAGACACAGTGAGTGCTCACAGCTAATTGGCCTGGAGGTCAATTCCTCCCAGTATACCAACAGCAATTAAGGCTTTAACTGCACCAAGTCTTTGCACTCAGCCCACAAAGGGGTGTACCAAGAGTGTCCACATCAGGTGATTGGGGAGGCTGAGCTACTGCCCTCTATAGGTCACCTACCACACAAAGCTACTCCATCAACACAGGGAAGCAGCCAAAATGAGGAGACAAAGAAACATGTCACGAATGAAAGAAACGGAGGAAAGCAAACTACTGGATGACATAGAGTTCAGAACCACATTTATAAGGTTACTCAAGAATCTTCTTAAAACCGCTGAGAAACTTGATGAGACCTTCAAGGACCTTAATGAGAATGCCAAAAAAATGGAAAAGGATCAGTCAGAAATAAAGCATACACTGTCTGAAATAAAGAATATACAGAAACTCAACTGTAGATCAACGTACCCCAAGAATCAAACCAAAGATCTGAAATATGTGGAAACAAAAAACATCCAACCAGAAAAACAAAAAGAAAAAAGAATCCAAAAATATGAAGATAGTGTAAGGAGCCTCTGGGACAACTTTAAGCGAACCAACATCCGAATTTTTGGGGTGCCAGAAGAAGGGAGAAAGCAAAATATTGAAAACCTATTAGAAGAAATAATGACAGAAAACTTTCCCTGCCTGGTGAAAGAAATAGATGTACAAGTCCAGGAAGCTCACAGAACCCCATACAAGAGGAATCCAAAGAGGACCACACCAAGACACATCATAATTAAAATGCCAAGGGCAAAAGACAAAGAGAGAATATTAAAAGCAGCAAGAGAAAAACAGTTAGTTGCCTACAAGGGAGCACCCATACGATTGTCAGCTGATTTCTCAACAGAAACTATGCAGGCCAGAAGGGAGTGGCAAGAAGTATTCAAAGTGATGAACAGCAAGAACCTACAGCCAAGATTACTCTACCCAGCAAAGCTATCATTCAGAGTTGAAGGTCAGATAAAGAGCTTCACAGACAAGAAAAAGCTAAAGGAGTTCATCACCACCAAACCAGGATTACATGAAATGCTGAAGGGTATTCTTTAAGGAGAGGAAGAAGAAGAAAAAGGTAAAGATAAAAATTATGAACAACAAAATGACATCAAATACATACCTACCAACAAGTGAATCTAAAAATCAAGTGAATAAAAAATCTGAAGAACAGAATGGACTGGTGAATCTAATAGAATCAGGGACATAGAAAGGGAGTGAACTGATGATTCTCAGGGGAAGCAGGTGTGAGGGGTGCGGGAAGAGATTGGACAAAAATCTTACTCCTATGGATGAAGACAGTGGCGGGGGTAAGGGCATGGGGTGGGGTGGGGAATCAGGTGGAGGGGAGCTATGGGGGAAAAAATAGAGGAACACCTGTAATAATCTGAACAGTAAAGATTTATGTAAAAAAAAAAAGAGTTATTGCCTTAAAAAAATAAAAATTAAAATTAAAAAATAAATAAATAAATAAAAGGATTTCTCTATTAGAAAGCAATTTTTAATTTGAAGATTACAGTTTATATTGCTTATATCCTTTTCTTGCTAGAATATGGAGGTATCAAGGGGACAAGAGTAGCTATCTATGCTAATAAAAGGGAAAGCTGCAAATTGACCATCACTCCTCTACACTACCAGCCAATAGGAGTGAGTATGCAAATTACCCAACAAAGATGGCCATGCCCATAGCGGCCAGGTGGCCAGCACCCAGCAGCCCCAAGACCCGCCATGGCAGCACTGGAGCTGTGGGGGTCCGGATCAGGGACACAAACCTACAGGGAGGCCGGAACCCAGCAGGGGGCCATTGGATCGGGGACACAAACCTGCAGGGAGGCCGGCACCCAGCAGCTGGGGCTGTGGGGGGCCGGATCGGGGACACAAACCCGCAGGGAGGCCGGCACCCAGCAGCTGGGGCTGAAGGGGGCTGGACTGGGGACACAAACCTGCAGGGAGGCTGGCACCCCACAACCCCAAGCCCCACCATGGCAGTGCTGGGGCTGCGGGGGTGGCTGGATCAGGGACACAAACCCCCAGGGAGACTGGTACCCATCAGCCCCAAGGCCCGCCACCGTGGTATTGGGGCTGCTGGGGGAGTGGGGCAGGCAGCGGAGACACAAACCCACAAGAAACCTGTGGAAAGGGAGATAAACTATGATAACTTTATCTCCCTTTCCACAAGATGAGAAAACTGCCCCTGGTTTATTTAGTGATGTGGCCCATACCTTTCTATAAGCACAGGGTATGCTATGACCACTCCCAGGAAGGTCTGGTCAGAATATCGTCTCCAGGGAATAATGCTACTGTGGCAAATCATCTAAAAGAGGAAACAAGCTTTTGTTGGGTTTATTCTGAAGGTCAGAGAACATGCCACCCCAACATATGCTGTGTTGTTATATTGATGATCTTGAGCTGCAGATGCTTGAAAAACAGCAAATGCGTGCAGAGGCTTTCACTGAAGTCTCCTGATTTGCCTAAAATTGGACCCCCCCAAAAGGAGCTTAAATGTCATAGGTCCTCTTGACGGGAGAAGTGTCATCAGGCAGAGAAGACTGACTCCTGTCACAGGACAGGAGAGCAGAAGTTGACATCACACCGAAACTTTGTTACAAACTATTTCCCCCCTCCCCCATTCATCTTTCCTAAATATCATTTACTCTCCTCTAAGAGGCCTACATCTCCTGTCCCCTTTCCCTAGGAAGAAGGTACCAAGCAGGTACCAAGCAGTCCCAGCTGACAAGAGGGAAGCTTCTAGGGAGAAATCAATGATATTGGCATCAAAGTGGGACGGAGAGCACACACATGGTTGCTGGTGGGAGTTTAAAGTGGTTCAACATTTTTGGAGGATGATTTGGCAAATTCAATAGAAATGTTCAAGGTACATCCAAGAGTCTTCTTCTAGGAATCGCATCTGCTGAGATAAAGCACAAGTGCATAAGCCCTGGTCAGAACCTAGGATGCTACTGCGGGCTCCCCTTCCATGATAGGAAAACCTGGGAATAACCTGCATTTTTAAGACAAGGTGTCATCTATACTAATAAAAGGATAACATGCTAATTAGACTGAACATCTTCCAGACGACCTTCCAGATGTCCTTCTGGATGTCCTTCCCAACAAAGCCAAGTTGGCAGGGCCAAGGCAGAGGAGGTTAGAGGCAATCAGGCAGGCAGGGGAGAGCAGTTAGGGCGAACAGGCTGTCAGGGGAGAGCAGTTAGGGGGATCAGGCTGGCAGACAGGTGAGCGGTTAGGAGCCAGAGGTCCTGAGGGCTCCCAGATTGGAGAGAGTGCAGGCCGAGCTGAGGGGAACCCCTTCCCATGCATAAATTTTGTGCACCGGGCCTCTAGTATTTTATATATTGATTAAACCTATTATATTGGTTACCAGTTTTTCATTTATACTGTACCACAGCTGGACTAAAACTTGGAAGAGATCAGCCAGTATTCTTATATAAACTTTTAAATGACAGCAATAATATACTGGAGGCCCAATGCACAGATTTGTGCACTGGTGGGGTCCCTTAGCCTGGCCTGTGAGGATCGGGCCCAAACCGGCTCTCTGACATCCCACGAGGGGTCCAGGATTGCGAGAGGGCACAGGCCAGGCCGAGGGACCCCATTGGTGCATGGATCCGTGCACCAGGCCTCTAGTATGCAATAAGATCTTCAGTTAATCTCTTCCTGCTCCTCCCCCCACTTCCCTCTGAGATTCATCAGTCTGTTCCATGTTTCCATGCCTGTGCATTGAGTGTCTGTCCCCTGGTGGTGTGTGTCATAGCTACCAGTCGAATGGTCGAATAGTCACTTAGGTTTTTATATATAGAGAGACTTTATATATGTAGATATGAAAACACAAAGTGTACAGATTGCGCTAATACTTTGTTGTGTGATTTTTTATTTTTACTTTTAATACTCAATGGGCCTAACAGTATTTTACCAACCCATCACCAAGAATAAAATCTATGGACATGGATGGCTGTTTACATTAATATTTCAGGCAATTACACATGTAGATGCTACACTTATAAGATTGTCTATCAAACTTAATTTTACTCAGTGGAGTAACTAAGGATCATAAACACTTTTTTCACTTGGACAGCTATCTTAGATAATTCCATACTTCCTCATGGAATGAGAAAGTATTTGATAAACCTGTGGCTCTAAACATAAATAAATTTTTTTTGTCTAAAAACTATGCTCCTATACCAAGCATCAGAGTAACTCTTGGTATCAGTCTCTTTCATTGCTTGCATTTTTCTTCATATTAAAGCTCATAGCTCCCATGCTAATCCTCCTACTATTTATGACAGGAAACATGATAACAGGTTGGGAGTACTCTGTAGAGTAACTATTCTGTTAGAGGAAGAACTAAAAAATATATTAATTTAAACACAAAAGAACATTGGACCAGGTGTTGAAAAACTTTCTTCAAGAGCTCATTCTGCCCTGAACTGACTAAGGAAATTGGGGCTGCTTACATAAGCAGAATGTTCACTTTTTTAATCTTAAAAATGTGGGATTTTAATCTTTAAAAATTTGGAATTTGGATTATTGAAGTTCCTTGTGGCCCCAACATTCTAAGATACTAATATTTTTATATTACCAAATTATAGGGACTGTGTAAGTAAAAAGTATTTTCTCAAAATGTGTTTGCTGAAATAATGCTTAACTATGCCATGTTAACCCATAACACGTATTATTCATTAATAAGAGGCACTTATCTTAACTCTGTTCCCACTTCTCCACCATGTTCATTACAGCACGGCCCAAAGGACACCCAGGGCTCAATAGGCAGTGGAGCCCACCTGGTCAAGACCTTACATTCTGAATAGTCCACCTAAAGTCATTTCCTTCTGTTTTGAATCCCTCTAACAACTTGTTTGGTACTTTGAATTCTAATTTTCTAAGGATATATTTTCCATAAGTAGAACTGATTCTTATAAAAATACAGGGAAAATATTATTTGTTTCTTTTGAAATAACATTTTAAGATTCAATATTTTAAAATGGTATATTAACAAATCGTTTTAAAACTTGATTTAGAAATTTAAAGTAGCAGGGGACTGTTTTGGGGTGTCAGGACCAGGGGAATTTGCCTGCATATTCCAATGAACAAATGTCACCTGTGACTCTGAAACATGTCTTGGGCTGGCTCTAAATATTGAGTCTGAAAGATAATACAAGAGTTCACCAGATATCTTGAATTGCTGAGAGCCATAGGCTTAATGACACTATCTCCCTCATCTCACATGTCTCTTTCAGTGTAGTATCAATGTGGTAAGGACCCTTTCTTCCCCAAGTGATAAGATATGTACAGGTGGCCCATATAATATTTTACAGCCACTCCTGATCCTTTCCAGGAAGGTTAAAAGAAATTTTTATAAAAGAGTTTGGGATCAAGAGACCAAACTAATTGCAGGCAAATAGTAGAAATATGGGTAGCCGTGTTATAAATATAACCTGCTTATCTTCCAGAAAAGAAGAGCATGGCATGATAGATGGGCAGCCAGAGTGTGAACAGGACCACTTGGCTGTTCATCAGCAAATGAGTGAGTTAGACCTGAGACAAAGTTACAGGAGGCCATGGCCTTCTTAAAATTGCTTAAGATGAAAGAAAGAGATCTGCACGGATATGAAAAAAAAAAGTTAGTTAGATATGTAAAAAAAAGAGGAAATGACATAATAGTGTTGGGAAAAATATATAACTTTTCTCCACACAACTCTAAAGATGTGTCATCAAACACATGACTCTTTTAAACCACCAAAACTAAGCTGGAAATCAATAATTTCAGCAAGTAAAATAGGATTACTGAGTTTAAAATAGCTATCAGGAAATTGTTTTTGTTATCTCAAAACTAAATTCTGAGTGACACAAACTTAGAGTGAATGAAAAGATATCAAGTGTGCAATCAAATGGAAATGCTATAGTTTCACAGACTATTCTTGTTGTCATTTCTCTTCCCCAACCTGCATTATTTAAAAAAACGAACTGGAATTGTGTTTGTTTTTTTAAATAATGTATTGCAATGAATGCCCTCCTGCACATAATCAAAGTCCCCATCCTCTTCCTTACTTTCACCTTTCTTTTTTTTTTCTTTTTTTAAAAATATATTTTATTGATTTTTTTACAGAGAGGAAAGGAGAGGGATAGAGAGTAAGAAACATCTATGAGAGAGAAACATTGAATCAGCTGCCTCTTGCACACCCCCTACTGGGGTTGTGCCCGCAACCAAGGTACATGCCCTTGACCAGAATGGAACCTGGGACCCTTCAGTCCCCAGGCTGACGCTCTATCCACTGAGCCAAACTGGTCAGGGCTACTTTCACCTTTCTTATTTCATGCTGAGCACACCCATGTGGTCTGCTTAATAGTAGTATCCATCTCATTCTTCCACTTCTTTTCTAATCACAGTCCTCACTCTTTTTTAGTAAGAGGACATAATATTCCCATTTCCTCAACTGTCTTCTTCATCAAGCAAGGCACAAACCCTTGATATTTTTGAAGCCTTTTTTTCTTTCTCTTAAAATTCCAAAAGGCAAAAAAAAAAAAAAAAAAGTAAATTAGAAGCTATAACAAATCTTTAAAATCCTAGTAGTAGTCTGTGGCCTCCATGTAAATGAGAATGGGAGGTGGGCCAAGGGGAATGACACTACTGAAGCTGGTACAGCACATCTGGTGGCCTCATGGCATTAGTCACTAACTGTCTGAGGCCTTAAATAATTCACAATTTAAAAGCAATGTCTTCATTGAATGAACTTTGTGAAAAGATGAATAGGATTGATTAATAAAATTCTGATGTATAATCTTTCAAATTAGTTAATTGAATGTGAGGGGCTGATTACCCATACATATAAGCATTGGGTTAGAAAAACAAGTCACACCCTACAGGCTGCAGGATTCTACCCACTAGGATGGTGGGAGGACTTCGCTGACCTGCCCCAGAACAAAATCTAGGCAGTACCAGAGCCTGGATTTGTCTTTATAGCAGCTGTGAAAAGAATGGATATTCACATTTAACCTTTCTGGACCCTGAATTCTGGTTGCAATTTTACAACCAGATTTGCTCATCTGTAATGCAATCATCTTTGACCCAAGCATTTCTCAGCCTTCTCACTTCCCTCCGCACCAACTTTATTTACCAATTATCTCATCTTCCTGCAGTCACTGAGTCACAGCTTCTCACATTTAACAGCCTAACACATAATTTGGGAAGTTAGAAATAATTAGGACAACTCTAGAGGCCAGGTTTTAGAATTTATGGTTATTTTAGACAGCTTGTAACAAGTCTGTAAAATTTGAGAATACCTAATTGAGAATGAATCAAAATCAGCAAAATGCAAAAAATATATGCCTCTTAGCAATGATAGCTTAATTCAAGTCCTACAGTATTTGATATCATTACAATTAAAATGACTTCCATTGTTATTAGTATAAGGGGCTTATAATCAAAATTAGTTAATTTCATCAATTAAGGAATATCTTGCCCTACTTTTTTTTTAAGGGAAAAGCTAAATATTTGTGAAATCTCCAAGATAGCATTCTATGCTAGATTTCTCCAGAGCCAGATTGCCATGTGTGAATATTGACTCCATGTTTTACTAGCTGAGCAACATTAGTTCATTATCTAATCTGTACATTCTTTGTATTCCTTGTCTATAAAATGAGAATAATAAGAGTTTTTACTATACAAATTTTCCAGGGGGTTGGAAGAGTTAATACGTATAGAGAATTAGAAAAATACTTGCTTCATACCATACATTCAACAAATGTTAGTATCAGTGTCAGTATTTGGAAACAGACAATACTGTATTTTCACACTTGAAATGGCAAAATAATGTAAGAAGCTGGTAAATGAAAAGAATTCTGTTATCAGTATGAATGAGTTTAGAAAACCATGTATGTAAATGTCTAATTCATAGAAATAGCTAAAACATACAGCATAGGATTTAACAAATGGCAGGCATGTTATTGTTCAGGAAGTCAGCATTTTGCAAATATGTAAACTTAATTTCTCTGTATGTAAGACATTTTGACTTCCATATTATCTAATCATCCAAAAGAAAGCTTCTGAGTTTTCAGTACAACGCATGTCCACTTTTTAAACAATAAATAGGAACTGATGGTGTCTCTATCATCCCTTTTCAACTGTCTTGTCCTGCCTTCTATTCTCCCTGAAATGAATTTCCACAGCAAAGTATAACCTCTGCTTGGGCAGCAAGTCTCTCACATTTTGGACCTTTAATACTCTTAGAAATTATCAAGGACTCCAAAGAGTTTTTGTTGGTATCTATCCTATATATTAAAGGCTAATATGCAAATCAACCAAAAGGCAGAACAACTGGTGGCTATGATGCACACTGACCACCAGAAGGCAGATGCTCAATGCAGGAGCTGCCCCCTGGTGGTCAGTGCTCTCCCACAGGGGGAGCACTGCTCAGCCAGAAGCAGGGCTCATGGCTGGAGAGCATAGCAGCGGTAGCGGGAGCCTCTCCCATCTCTGCGGCAGTGCTAAGGACCCTTGGGGGATGTCCGCCTGACGGTGGGGATTGGGTCTAAGCTGGCAGGCAGACATCCTCCAAGGGGTCCTGGACTGTGAGAGGGTGCAGACAGGGCTGAGGGACACCCCCCCCTCCCCAGTGCACAAATGTGCATGGATTCATGCACTGGTGAGGTCCTTCAGCATCACGCTATGATTCCCAGCATTCCTGGTGCTCCCCATGCTCTGGGCTTCACCATCCCATGACAATGGATCATGTAGAAAAAAAAGTCAAGAAAAGAAAATACAATGAGGGTTTTTTACAGTATGGTTTTACCTCAAGTGCTTTTATATAGAAGCCTAAGCGACCGGACAACCGGCCAGAAGCTATGACACACACTGACCACCAGGGGGCAGATGCTCAATGCAGGAACTGTCCCCTGATGGTCAGTGCATTCCCACAACAGGAGCACCTCTCAGCCAGAAGCCAGGCTCACGGCTGGCAAGCGCAGCTGTGGCAGTGTGAGCCTCTCCCACCTCTGTGGCAGCACTACTGAGTCACAGCAGTGGCAGGCACAGTGGGGCCAGGATGAGCGGGAGTGGCACTGCAACTGGTCCCGGCTCGGGCTCCTCCATGGCCGCCTGCCACTTCACACACTGCTATATCTCTCAGGGCTACATCTCTTGGGGGATGTTGGACTGGATTGGGCTGAAACTGACAGTCTGACATCCCCTGAGGGGTCATGGATTGCAAGAGGGCACAGGCCAGGCTGAGGGACCCCACCGGTGCACAAATCCATGCACCAGGCCTCTAGTGGATTATATCTATCAATATTTACTATCATTTAAATTAAATTGAGAAATAAAAAAACATGTTTATTCTTTATTTAAAGATAAACATAATAAGCCCATTACATCTTACTACTGGGTGGGGCAAAAGAAGGTTTACAGTTGTTCGTGGGGAAAATTATACAGTAATTAATCCTACATAATAAAAGAGAATTAAGTACCCCTGCTACGCTCACCAGCCAATCAGGAGTGAGTATGCAAATTAACCTGACAAAGATGGAAGGTTAATTTGCATATACAGGCACTGGGCAGAGAGCAGAGTGGGAGAGCTGGTGGTTTGGAGGACTTGGCAGAGCAGAGGCTATGGGACAGAGACAGAGCAGGAAGGGAAAACCCAGAGCACAGGGAGCACCAGGAATTCTGGGAGTAGTAGTTCTGGTGGCAGCCCCAGGACTGGAAGCAGAAGCCCAGAGCACAGGGAGCACCAGGAATGCTGGGAATGGTAGTTCTGTGGCAGACGGATCTCCTAGACCAATGGTTCTCAATCTGTGAGTCACGACCCCTTTGGGGGTCGAACGACCCTTTCACAGGGGTCGCATAAGACCATTGGAAAACACATATTTCCAATGGTCTTAGGAACTGAGACACCGCTCCTCTATCCATCTCCAGGCGGGTCCACCCACATGCAGATACCCCCACATACGAGTACCGGCGTGATGACATCATCGTGCCAACCCCATCACATACACCCCGTACAAATACAAGTGTATGTGACAGGGTTGGCGCCATAATGTACTTATGCAGACCAGTCACACGTGTGGAGAGCAGCTACTGTGTAGAGAGCAGCTACTGTGTAGAAAGCAGCTGCTGTGTTAAAAGCAGCTACTCTGTTAAAAGCAGCCACTGTATTAAAAGCAGCAGTATTGGAGGTAAAATGACACTTCATGAATTATAATTACTGGGTAAATGTAAAATCATGTACTGTAAGATCACCAACTACTGCAAAAAAAATATCTGTACCATGGGAACTTAATCTAGACGCTGATTGGTCTTTTTATATTCAGCTGTGGTTGATGTGAATACTGCCCCCTTGTGATAGTAACAGGTATGTAAAAACAACAACACAGAGAATGGTAAATCATAGGAAACTTTAATGAACTGTATTTACTGAACTATACCATGTATCATTTGTATTATTAAAGCTATTGTTATATATTATTTTCATTAGCAAACCATCCCATGACAATGGATCATGTAGAGAACGTTAAGAAAAGAAAATATAGTGAGGGTGTTTTACAGTATGGTTTCACCTCAATAATTACAGCAGGAATTGAGAAACCACAATGTGTTATTTGTTGTGAAGTTTTATCAGCCAAATATGTGAAGCTGAACAAACTAAAACGCCATTTTGATAGCAAGCATCCGAGCTTTACTGGCAAGGATACCAACTACTTTAGAAGCAAAGCTGATGGACTCAAGAAAGCCAGACTTGACACTGGTGGCAAGCACCACAAACAAAACGTAGCAGCCGTTGAAGCTTCATATTTGGTGGCACTCAGAATCACCAGAGCTATGAAATCTCACACCATTGCTGAGGATTTACTGTTGCCAGCGGCCGAAGACATGGTTCGAGTTATAATCGGAGGTGAATTTGTTACGAAATTGACTGCAATTTCCTTATCTAACAACACTGTGCACAGAAGAATAGATGACATGTCTGCTGATATTCTTGATCAGGTAATCCAGGAAATTAAATCGGCTCCACTTCCAATATTTAGTATCCAGCTTGATGAATCTACAGACGTTGCTCACTGTTCACAGTTACTGGTTTACGTGAGGTATATTAATCATGGCGACTTTAAAGATGAGTTTCTTTTTTGCAAACCTCTTGAAACGACAACTACTGCATGTGATGTATTTGACACAGTTGGTTCATTTCTGAAAGAGCATAAGATCTCTTGGGAAAAGGTTTGTGGTGTTTGCACAGATGGTGCTCCAGCTATGCTAGGATGTCGATCTGGATTTCAATGTTTGGTACTGAATCAGTCACCAAAAGTCATCAGAACTCACTGTATGATTCATCGACAAATATCAGCAATGAAGAAGCTACCACAAGAGTTACAAGAAGTAATGAAA
This sequence comes from Corynorhinus townsendii, assembly GCA_026230045.1. Classification (NCBI taxonomy): domain Eukaryota; kingdom Metazoa; phylum Chordata; class Mammalia; order Chiroptera; family Vespertilionidae; genus Corynorhinus; species Corynorhinus townsendii. The sequence goes on from JAPDVU010000012.1 coordinate 30,848,284, forward strand.
AGCATCATAAGTTCTGTCAGTTTTGTAAAGGCGAGCACTTTAAACAGTTGACTATTTTCACAACTGTACGAGTTGGATGCGCCGAACAATGCTCTGCTATTTCACACTGAAGTGAGATGATTGTCGAGAGGAAAAGTTTTAAACCATGTTTTTGAGCTTTGTGATGAACTCAAAATGTTTTTTAATCAGAAAGCAAGACTGCAGTTTGAAGCACTTTTCAGTGATAAAAGTGAACTGCAGAAAATAGCTTACTTGGTTGACATCTTTGCCATCTTGAATGAGTTAAATTTATCACTGCAAAGATCAAATGCAACATGCCTTGATTTGTCTGAAAAGATTTGATCATTGCAAATGAAACTTCAGCTTTGGAAAAAAAAAAAAATTGGATGAAAATAAAATTTACATGTTGCCTATCTTATCTACTTTCTTTGAGGAACATAACATTGAACCAGACAAAAGGATTACGATAATTTCTGTGAAAGAACACTTGCACATGCTTGCAGACAAAATTTCATCATACTTTCCAAATCTACCTGACACCCCATTTGCACCTGCCAGAAGCCCACAGTCAAAGTTGAAGATGTTCCTGAGACAGCACAAGAGGAGTTCATTGAACTTATTAACAGTGATGCAGCGAGAACTGATTTCTCTACAATGCCAGTTACAAAATTTTGGATCAAGTGTTTGCAGTCATATCCTGTTCTGTCTGAGACTGTGTTGTGCCTTCTTCTTCCATTTCTGGCATTGAATTCAGAACCTAGCACCAGAATCTTTGAGACCCCAGGTAGATGCCCCTAACTATGCCCCCTCTCAGTAGGAAGTAGCTACAGAAAATGGACCTTCACCCCCTGACCTTGCCCGGACTCTCAATTTTTTTAATATCACCAAAAGCCTGGAATGATAGATCCTCCCTTCCCCCAACTGGTGGGCGGAGTATGACGTAACCTGCGTCTGCGCTGGGACATCCCCAAGACATTCCAACACTAATCAGCGTGTGCCAAGTGCCCTGGGTCCCACCCCTTCCCATTCCGCCCTGGGCCCTACCCCTTTCTGCTCCTCCCCTCAAAAGGCGTGTTCACCGCTGCACTCTCCCAGTCTGCGAGTCAGCCCAGCTAGGTCCCTCCTTCTCCTCCTCCCCCTCCTCTAATCCTGGTCTTTCTACCCTCCTCCATAATGAATCTCGCTCATTAGGGCAGAATAAACCTCCTCTTTAACATGCCTTGGTCTCCGACTCCCGTTTCCTGTGCTCGAACCTTACACCAACAACATATCTTTGTGAAACAGGGTTTTCCAGCTTGTTAGTTATCAAGTCTAAATACAGAAGTAGACTTGTTGTGGAAGATGATCTTTGTTGTGCTCTTTCAAAGACTGCCCTGAGAATTTCTGATCTGGTGAGAAAGAAGCAATCTCAACCTTCACACTGACGTTGGCTTTTTACACATACTGTCACAAAATGTAGCAATGTAGTTTGTTGTTGTTATATTAAGACTCTTACCCATGCTACACCATGCTTCAAGACAAATTTCATTTATTTGTAATTAGAAAGAAATATTTCACAATATATAATTACATACTGTTTTTGTGATTAATCACTACGCTTTAATTATGTTCAATTTGTAACAATGAAAATACATGCTGCATATCAGATATTTACATTACGATTCCTAACAGTAGCAAAATTACAGTTATGAAGTAGCAATGAAAATAATTTTATGGTTTGGGATCACCACAACAGGAGGAACTATATTAAAGGGTTGCAGCATTAGGAAGGTTGAGAACCACTGTCTAGACACTAGAACAAAGTGAGCCTAGAGCAAGTTACTGTTGCAGTGGGGGATGAAGATGCAAAGGTGAGAGACATAAGTAAAATCAGAGTGTCTAGGAAAAATGAAAGGGGAGATATCCTAAATCTTCCAGGAAATCTCCACCAATGGAGCAAAGAAAGAAAAAAAAGCCTCTATTATTCTGTGAGCAACAAACCAAACTGGGTTGGGGTCTCAGACAATTTGCTCATATGATTGCAAAGACAGAAACTCCTGGATTGGAGAGGGCTCCCCTGAGGGCTCCCAGATTGGAGAGGGTGCTGTTCAGGCTAAGGTACCCATCCCCCATGCACAAATCTTCATGCACTGGGCCCCTCGTATATAATAATACAAGAGTAAACTCTTTTGCATATTCACAACTGTAAAACTATTTTGCCCCCACCCATATATATAGCACATTTTTATTAAAAATAACTATATTTCCAAAGTGAAACTATTAGTGAGAAATATGTTTCCAGTCTGTTAAACAGAAAGAAGACAGCTGGATTCTCTTATCTGTTTTATGCATTTACTATGTTACAACATCAATAGTTATACAGCCTCTGAAAAACTCCAGAGTACACTTGTGTGAATATAAACAGGGCAAATAATATCTTAGTACTATAATGAACTCACAGATCACCTGAACATGTTTTATGAATCTCTAAGGTCCCTTGAACTCCACTTTAAAAACCACAGTTCTTTTCCTGGCCCGTGGGGCTCAGTGGTAGATCATTGACTTGTGCACCTAAGAATCATGGGTTGGATTCCTGGTCAAGGACAAGTATGTACCTGGGTTGCAGGTTCATTCCCTACCCAGGTCAGGGCACTCACAGGAGGCAACCAATCAATGTGTCTTTCTCGCATTGATGTTTTTCTCTCCTTTCTCTCCCACTCCCTCCCTTCCACTCTCTCTAAAAAAAAAATTTTAAATCAATGGAAAAAAATATCTTCGGGTGAAGATTAACACACACACACACACACAACAACAACAACAAAAACAAAAAACAAAAAACCACAGTCCTTGAGAATTCATTCAATAATCTACCAAATTATTTACTATGCAGTGCTATGTACTGTGGGCTATACAAGAAAAAATGAGATATACCAAACCTCTTCAAAATAGTTATATCCTGGCTAAATATACATATTGAAAGCAAAAAACATTTTAAAGCCTTTTTTTCTTCTTTCCTGCACTGCACTATGCTAATAAGTTAAATAGATTATATACCATAAAATTAGATATAAAAATATAATAATTCAGAAAAAGAACTTGAATTTGGCCCAGATTAATTAATAAGACATAAATGAAAATTAAATATCATGAAGGAGATTTCAAACAGGTAGCATAAATTGGTATATTTGGGGTACTTTTAAGAGAACCAAATGGTTGGAGAGGAAAATGTAGATAGAAGTGAAAGGTAAGATCATATTGGCACTTAACTGTGGAAAGATTTGAATTTTACAATGAGGATATGTGGGTCTTTTTATGTAAGTAATAGGAATCAAAAAATACTTTTGAGCAATGGAGTAACATGAAGAAATGGATGGTGTAGATAAGAAAGAAAGAAAATTGGAAAGTGGTAGAACAATTTGGAAGGAGACGGAATAATGTAGGCACTGCACACTCATTGATAAATATTTTACAGAATTTTAGATTTAATGGAATAAACCTAAATTATATACCCCCTATCAACTCACTCTTTTTTTTTCTCATTAAACTTTGTTATTTTAAAATCTGTCTCAAAATTATGTGACAGATTTTTGGTCATGTTGTTTCCATTAAAAAGTACTGATTTTAAGAACTAATAACTTAAAAACTGCCACACACACAAAAGAACCAAATGGTCCACAAAACATTCACCTTTCCTTCTGAAGGTTTTACGATGCATTGTAATCATTAACCAGTCTTTTACTATTAAATTTAAATGGCTAATTGAGACAAACAGTTCTGAGACCGTTTTTCCACCACTGATTAAGACTGGGGTGGCAGGTGTTGGGAATAAGGTTCATTTAACCTTCTGAGCTTTCTGGGCAGACTTGGTGACTTTGCCAGCTCCAGCTGCCTTCTTGTCCACTGCTTTGATGACACCCACAACAACTGTCTGTCTCATGTCACGAACAGCGAAACGGCCCAGAGGAGGGTAGTCAGAGAAGCTCTCAACACACATGGGCTTGCCAGGAATCATACCAACGATGGCAGCATCACCAGATTTCAAAAACTTGGGGCCATCTTCCAGCTTTTTCCCAGAACGACGATCAATCTTCTCCTTCAGATCAGCAAATTTGCAAGCAATGTGAGCTGTGTGACCATCCAGCACAGGTGCATATCCAGCACTGATCTGGGTGGTTCAGGATAATCACCTGAGCTGTGAAGCCAGCTGCTTCCATTGGTGGGTCATTTTTGCTGTCACTAGCTACATTGCCACAGCGAACATCTTTGACAGACACATTCTTGACGTTGAAGCCCACATTGTCCCCAGGAAGGGCTTCACTCAAAGCTTCATGGTACATTTCAACAGCCTTTACTTCAGTTGTAACATTGACTGGAGCAAAGATGACCACCATGCCGGGCTTGAGAACACCAGTCTCCACTCGGCCCAAAGGGACAGTTCCAATACCATCAATTTTGTAGACATCCTGGAGGGACAGACGCAGGGGCTTGTCAGTTGGACGAGTTGGTGGCAGGATGCAATCCAGAGCTTCAAGCAGTGTGGTTCCACTGGCATTGCCATCTTTACGGGTGACCTTCAATCTCTTGAACCAAGGCATATTAGCACTTGTCTCCAGCATGTTGTCACCATTCCAACCAGAAAATGGCACAAATACTACTGTGTTAGGGTTGTAGCCAATTTTCTTAATGTAGGTGCTGACTTCTTTAACAATTTCCTCGAATCTTTTCTGGCTGTAGGCTGGCTCAGTGGAATCCATTTTGTTAACACCAACAATCAGCTGTTTCACACCCAGTGTGTAGGCCAGGAGGGCATGCTCACGGTCTGTCCATTCTTGGAGATGTCTGTTTCAAATTCACCAACACCAGCAGCCACAATCAGGACAGCACGGTCAGCCTGAGATGTGCCCGTAATCATGTTTTTGATGAAGTCTCTGTGCCCTGGGGCATCAATGATGGTCACATAATACTTGCTGGTCTCGAATTTCCACTGGGAGATATCAATGGTGATACCTTGCTCCCGTTCGGCTTTTAGTTTATCCAAGACCCAGGCATACTTGAAGGAGCCCTTCCCCATCTCAGTAGCCTCCTTCTCAAATTTCTCGATGGTTCTTTTGTCGATCCCACCACATTCGTAGATCAGATGGCCAGTAGGGGTAGACTTGCAGGAATCTACGTGCCCAATGATGACGATGTTGATGTGAGTCTTTTCCTTTCCCATCTTGGGTTTGAGTTAATGGTGGTTTTCACGACACCTGTGTTCTGGCGGCAAACCTGTTGCGAAAAAGCTCAACTCACTCTTCTTTATCAGCCTCACTGACCCAGCCCTCTCTGACCCTACCAAATCAAAAAATACTGGAAAGCGATTATCACAAATATCCACATAAATTCTGAATGGTAACAGCTTGCAAAATCCATTTACTGCCTCATAATTCGGTCCTCAGTGTTTTGTCATTGTCCAGAAAACCCATAGCAAATTATGGCTTTCGTCTTTACCAGGAAACATTTTCTGAGCCAGCCAGTCTTTGGGGGCTTGCAGTGTCATCGGCTATAATTGGCACCACCTGCTGGCTTCTAGGGCACGCATACTATCATTAAGGAAAATCCAGGTGACCATTGTGGGTTCCATGGCAGCCAATACATTTTGAATCCAAAGAACAAAAGGGGTATGGGGAATTAATGTTAGCAGTCATCACTTTGGTCTGTTCTGTGATCTTTTCAGTAACAAAATTATTATTGTTTTGATTATTATTAGCTATCACTTATTGAATGCTTACTATGGGTCAGCTATTTTCCTAAGCAAAGAAAACCAGAACTATCTTTTTCCTCTTTTAAAATGTTTTTCCAGACATAGTGCCTAGTGAGGTTTTCTTTAATAGACATGCATATATTCCATTAGTTGTAACTCAATACATGCTACTCCTAACTGCAAGAGAATCTGGAAAAGTACATTTTCTGGTCTTTCAGCTTTTTTAGCAGAGAAGATCAGGGAATAGGTGACTATGAAGGACTTTGGGGCTACCAATCACAGAGTCTGTCATAGCACTCACTGTGGGGCAGCATTATGACTTTCATGGGCCTCGGTAATTTTGCTTTTGTGGATTTCTTCTGTTAAAAAATAAAATAATAAATGTATGCACATAAATATACATGTATGTGTATAGAATTCTATTTTGTGACTATGTGGGTATAAAGATGAATATATTAATATTAATATGTATGTAAAATAATTTCAACCTAAAAGCTTCCTTTCTTTCTTGACATTAAAGAAATTACAATTTTTTGCAGCTCCTAAAAGCATTGTTGGTCATAAACCCACCTCTACCTAATGTTGAATGTGCATGTATGGCCCCCAGGCTCCAATATCTTCCTCCTTCTCCTCTATCAACTCCACTACTTACCTTGACCCATATTCCTGCTTTCCCCCTAGCAGAGATGGTTTTCCTCCAACTGTGGGCTTGATATCTAGCTTTGGTCTAGGAATAATCCAGTCCTGTCTAAAAGGAACCCTCGCTCAATAAACAGGTGTTTTTCTCCTTGACCCATTCATTTCAATACTAGTTCCATTTCTGGAAGTTAGTTTCATATTCCTTAGAAAAATCTCTGATCCTGGGCCCAGATACAACTCTGTTATGATTATTCGGTGATGCTTTGTTTCAATGAACCATAGCCCCAGTCTTTCCGATTAGAACCTGTTTTGCTCTTTCTGCTCCCTTTCTATTAACAAACTTGACTCTCCTGTCCCTGCGCCCATGGCCTCTGTTAGTAGACTTTTATTATTTTCATATCTGCCCAACCACATTTTCAAATATTGCCTAAATCCAGATTTTTCTGCTTATCCACTTGTTTGAAAAACTGCTAAATGAAAAAGTATATTGGTTACTTTGGTTTAAATTTCAGAAAATAATTTATTGGCTAAAGTGAAGGGGTGAATTTCACATTTGGTTAGCTAGTTCCAGGGACCTAAAGAATTTTATCTACATACCGCCTTTCTTTCTTTTTTTAATATATTTTTATTGATTTCAGAGAGGAAGGGAGAGGGAGAGAGAGATAGAAACATCAATGATGAGAGAGAATCATTGATTGGCTGCCCCACACTCAGGATTGAGCCCACAACCCAGGCATTTACCCTAACCGGGAAATGAACTGTGACATCCAGGTTCATAGGTCGATGCTCAATCACTGAGCCATGCTGCCAGCCATACTGCCTTTCTTTTTAGCCCTTGGCTTTGTCTCTTCTGTGTTGATTTTATTCTAAGGCAGGCTCTTTCCACAAATTACCAAGGATTTATAATCCACCAATGTAGCAAACAAGGCAAAAAAATTCATACCAAAATCCAGGGCACTTGCATTTGCTGACCAGGGTCACAGGGCCATCCCTAAATCAGTCAGCATCCTGATGTATGTGTAGCACTTACAGTGTCCAAGCCTGGGTCTCAAGCCCACTCTTGGAGGAGGCAGGATAAAGGTTGGCTCCCTGCAACGTCATCGATTGGGTGTGTGGATGAAATGGTTCCAGAAAGGAATATCTGGAAGATGCAGTTACCAGTAGAAAGAACTTTCATTAAGCAAACACATAAACTGAAAAATAGATGTTTATTCAGTTATTTATTCCTTTTTCACTTTTTACCTGGTTAGCAACCTATTGCTTAACACTGAATTAGCAACCTATTGCTTAACACTGTATTCTCCCTATCTGGTTAGATATTCTTTTATAACTTGCAGGGCTATCTACCTCTAGGATTTTCTCAGCCCTAGGGGAGCTGGTCCTGTTCCCTTCAAGTCTCTATCATACCACCATGATCTTACTCTGGTTTTATTATGAGATAGAAAACCTGTAAATCTTCCTACTGTTTATCATTAAAGAAACCATCTGTAGGAATGCCACACATTTGTGACACAATCTGCATGGTGATCCTGGTCAATAACCAGTGAGAAATGACAAGCATTTATTATGAATGATAGAGATCAGTGTGAAAACCAGATAGTAAACACTTTGTGGGAAAGATAAAGCTGGCACCAACCATCAGAATCCACGCAGGATGGCAGCCAGTGAGCACAATTTCTGTAACTTTGAAAGCTGAGTTATAAAAGAGATGGGGGCAGGTGGGGTGGCGTGTGGTGGTTGTGCCCATAACTTAAGTGATGACATTTTTTCAGTAAGTAGAATATCAAAAATTAAACTTATATGTGATATATTTAAAGTCATATATGTGATATATTTATAGAAGTTATAGTGCAATCATGGAATTTTTTTACCAATCAATTATTACTTTTTATACAATATATTGGGCTTACTTTTTATCTTACAACCAAGTTTGGGGTTCATGACTCAAGAGTCAGACCAATGGTTTTACATGGCTATACAACATGCCCTCCACCTTTAAGGTCACAGAGGAATTGGCCAAGCTGTTTCAGAGATAGTCTCAACAGGGAAAGTAGGAATACAGTGCTTCTCCCTCAGAGGATTTACCGGTCAAAGATGAGTAACAGATCAGCCCCAGTCATACACATATTGCACAGAAATGTACTCTTAAAGACGTAAGTAAAATTAATAATATCAGTGTCTATGAAAAGGAAAACCTCTTTCTGCATATGCATCTTCTCTCACACACGTCATCAGGCAGAAAGAAACATAAAGGAAGAAAAGACAAGTAAAGCACCAAGACATCAATGCACTCCATATTTTTAAATTACACAAAGCCCTAGTAATGACAACTGAGGAAAAGCTAACAGCTGACGCCTGAAGTATTGATTCCAATGATCATATGTTTATTTTTAAGAGAGCGTTGTATACTTACCATCATTAACAAATAAAGCTTAAAGTCAGGAAATGTAATAATTTTACTGTCAGCTTATATACTCTGATTGTGTATTGTACATTCAGGCCCAAATTTACCATGAATTTGAATTTCAGTCACCCCCAAATAGTTTCATTAAACATACTAATTTTCAAATATATGAGGTGATTCAGAGCTAACATTAATGAATGTCTATTTATAAAACACTTGTAAATGTTTTGGTACTTTGGAAGAACTACACGTCAAAACATACAAAAACTACCTACAAATTTGAAATGCATAGCTTACAATGACCATGTAACGTTTATTCATGATTCATCTGGTTATTAGTGAGAGGTTTGCAGAGGTTATGGTATTTATGGAAATTTTCTCTGGACAATTGAAGAAATATTTCTTGGGCTTTGTCTGTGATCCCAAGTTACAAATTAAAATGCTTTCCATATTATCTGTTTTATTGCCCCTTATTGTTTTCTGGCCATAGCCAATGTTTGGACAGGAGAGGGGCTAGTCTAGGACTTTCATCTTAGACAATAACTCTGATCCTCACAATAACCCTATGACGTAGGGCTGTGTTCCAATTTTACTGATGAGGTAACTGAGTTTTAGAGAGTATAAATACCTCAACCTGGGTTAACACAGTCCTAAGTGGCAGAAACGAGTTGAATTTCAAGTTTGAATTTGTGTGCTTAACCATGCTTTTATGGTATCTCATTACGGCCTTGAATCCACCCATGCCCTGAAAGCTCTTCATCAAATTTGGTAACTACTGAGCAAGATCTTAAGGGAATATCATATAACACAAGTCCATTTTGATAAGAAGATGAAGTAAAAGAGATGAGGTCCAGTCTACAAAGGAGAGGCAGTTCAAGGGTCCTGTTCTATTCTGGGCTTCTGGCTTCTACAATACCTCAATTTTCAGGGAGAAAGACAGAGGGACAGAGGAAAAGAAGGCAATATCTATAGGGATGGTAAAAGTGGAGGATACACTGATGATATCTTCACCTTCTTAATTTTTTCTCCGTTTTATTCCTTCATTGCTTAATCAAATAAACAAAGATATATGTTCCTACCATGCTCCAAGCACCTGACCTCCGAAAATCATACTGTAGTAAGAAAGACGGGCCTGTAAAAAGATACTTGTAATAGAGTGATAAATTACTTACACACACACACATACACACACACACACACACACACACACACACACACATCTTAAATAAAAAGAAGTACTGTATATACTTGACACGGTGGGAGTTCAAAGAAAGAAGTGGTTAAATCTTAAGCAGTTAAGGAAACTTCTAACAGGAGATGATAAAGAGGAAAAGTTGAAATGAACATGAGCCAACATGGTATATTTGGAAACCATTAGCTGTTTATTATATCTAGAATGCAGAGTAAGTCTGGCCTGGTGGCAAGAAATGAATTGGGAAGCATGGAAGACTTTGACTGTCCCTAAAAAGACTTTAGACTTTACCCTATAAACACTGAGGATCTGTTGAATGGTTTTAAGCAGTGACATAATAGAATACATTTTTGCACATTGAAAGTCATTTTAACAAAAGAAGCATTTGAGGGGGAGAGACAAATTAATTTGTTCTGGTAATCATAGTAAGAGATAATAAGAAATAAAATTAAAATAGCACAACATGGGGGCTGGGGAGAGAGAGTGGTCATATGTGCCAATGAGATTTGAAAGAGAATTGAAAAGGAGATAGATTGTATATTGAGAGTGTGGCAAATTAAAAAGTCTAGTATAATTTTTAAGAATTAGGGTTAGAAAACTGTGGGCACAGTGAGGGCCTTAACCATAATAATATGAGAGGTTACCTTTCTAATTCTGGACAAATACAATAACTTGATAATTGAAATAAAATACAATCAATCATAATAATCCTTTGTATCTTGCCAGAAATGCACAGTCCAAAGAAAATAAAAGAATAATAAATTCATATTGATAATAAAATTGACTTTATAATACACAGAGCCCCATTTTATATCAGAAACAAGATACTATATGTCCTATACTGATTTTTAGACCATCATTACCCGACTTATGATGCTTCAACTTTGATTTTTCAACTTTGCAATGGTGCTAAAACAATTGCATTCAGTAGAAAACATACTTCAAATTTTGAATTTTGATCTTTCCTCAGGCTAGGGAAATGTGCTGTGATACTCTTGTGACCCTGGCAGTGGCAGTGAGCTGCAGCTTCCAGTCAGACACATGATCAGGAGGACAAAGAGCTGACACTCTGCTGTGTACTGTGCTCAGCATTTTTTTTTTTTGATATTGTATTTGGAACATGTTTAAAGTGGGCTAGACTATGTTATGATGTTTGGTAGGTTAGATATATTAAATGCATTTTTTTACTTACAATATTTTTAAATCACGATAGGTTATCTGGATGTAATCCCATCTTAATTCCAGGAACATTATACTAGGGAAAATAAGAATAGCCGTCTTGCATTGCTCTGAGGATTAGCCATGTTGTGTGTAATAAAATGCTTAGTTATTATAAAGTGTATTATAAAAACCATGCATCATGAGGATATCATAATGCCAGATGACATCTGGAACATTAGTGGGGAGAAGAATATTCACCTGTTTATGTTCATTTTGTAATAGACATGGCAGAGACTGAGGCACTGGAATGTAAGTTTCATGAAGAGACAGAAACTTTTGTCGGTTTTATTCATCAATGTGCCCAGGACATTCCAGGTAGGTAATAGATGGTCTATCCATTTCTAAACTGAATACATGCTAGTCCCTAGAAGAGGTACATACATTATGACTTCCTAGCATTCTTCTTGTTCTTTATTTCCTTTGATTCAATGTTGAATGTCAGTACTAAATCTCAGAAAAACAAGATAAACTTCAAAAACATAATTTTGTAAACTTATTATTATCATGTCATAGCCTAATATTCATATTTAAAATGCATAAATTGCATTCAGTAAATTTTGAAAGTGTTTTAAAATTGTGAAGAAAACATGTCTAATAAATATTTAATCTATGTAAAAACAATTAAAAGAAAAACTTCTCTATAAACCAAACTCATGCCAAGTTGAGAACAGATTTATTGTGGTGGGAAGTGTAATATGATGTACCAAGTAGATACTTTACATCATTTTGTTGCAAAATAATTCAAGAAAAATTGTTGCCTGAAATTCTACACCCACAACATGAGGATGATTTAGAATCCTCTAGTCAGGACTTGAGCCCAGTTCATCTGTACTAAATAAGGACATCTTCATGTAGCTGCAACCTAATTCCTCATCCTTAATGCCCAAAATATTATTGATTATTTTTATGTTCCAAAAATTCTGTGGCCACAAAGGGAATTTAGCTAGATATGAGGACATAGCTATAGCAGGCCAATAGATATCCATAAGTTTCTGATATACAAGAACTGTTTTCCTGTTTGTACTCTCATGCTTTGAACAGTGTTTGAAATATATCTATGTTCAATACATCAATGAAGAATAAATTAGGCAAGAGTAAATTATGTAACTCCTATGCAATGATTGTTAATGGTTGCTGAACAATTGGATCGGAAGCTGTTGAGACACTGTACAATATATAATAGTCCCCTTTACCTGTGGTTTTGCTCTCTGAGGTTTCAGTTACCCACAGTCAACAGTGGTCCAAAAAATATTAACTAGAAAATTTCAGAAATAAACAATTTATATGTTTTAAAGTACACATCATTCTGAGTAGCTGGATGAAATCTTGCACCATTCTCTTCACTCCCACCCAGAATATGAATAATCCCTTTGTCCAGAGTATCCACATCATGTATGCTACCCATCTCTTTAGTCACTAAGTAGCTGTCTTGCTTATCAGGTTGACTGTCGTGATATCTCAGTGCTTGTGTTCAAGCAACCCTTTTAATAGCCTAGTGCTACAATGCCTATGTCATTCACATCACTTTATCTCATCACATAGGCACTGTATCATCTCACAGCAGCACCAGAAGAAGGATGAATACAGTCCAGTGGACTAGAGTTCAGACCCAAGGCAGCAGCACTAATCAGCTGAGGAGATTAGGTTGGGCTGTCAGGAAAATCCCAAAAAGGAGGAAGACACCAAGAGGGAGAACAAAATCTGTATAAAAATGTTTGTTCAAATTATTGACTGACTGTTGAGCTGCTTCTATATAAGACTAGAGGCCTGGTGCATGAAATTCGTGCACTCGGCGTAGGGGGAGGAGATCCCTCAGCCCGGCCTACACCCTCTCACAGTCTGGGAGCCCTCAGGGGATGTCCGACTTATGGCATAGGCCCAATCCCCTAAGCTGGCAATCAGACATCCTTAGAGCTGCCACAGAGGCAGGAGAGGCTCCCGCCACCACTGCTGCATTCGCCAGCTGTGAGCCCAGCTCAGGGCTTCTGGCTGAGCAGCGCTCCACCTGTGGGAGCACACTGACCACCAGAGGGCAGCTCCTGCATTGAGCGTCTGGCCCCTGGTGGCCAGTGTGCATCATAGTGACCGATCATTCCACCGTTCGGTCAATTTGCATATTAGCCTTTTATTATATAGGAGAAGGCTCAGAACCTATAAGAAAGCAATAGCTAAAAGTCAGCCACCCAGTTCAGGCCTCATAATTTGGTTTTAAGTCCTATCTAGCAGGAGGAGCTTAGTTAACAGACTCAGCCTTTCCATTAAAATCCCCAAAGGGCTACACCTTAGGAATGAATCCTCACTAAGGACATTGCCCCAGAACTAAGGACAAAACTAAAAGAAGGCCACACTAACATAGCAGAAAACCTACCATCCACAGGTCGAGATGACTGCTCAGTAACTTAACTGTCCAGCAAAACAAAAGTCCAGATAACAAAATCTGGAGTTGCTACAATATATCAATCATAATATCCAATAATTAAATAATACTAGACATGTAAAGAAGCAAGAAAATCTGACCAATAATCAAGAGAAAAGGAACTTCACAACTGGCCTAGCTGCTTGAATTAGCAGGCAAAAACTTTAAAACATCTGTTAAAAATATGTTAAAAGATTTGTAGGAAAAGATGACAGAATGGAGAATCTTGGCAGAGAACTGAAAAGAGTAAAAAAATTAAAAACTTATTTTTAAAAAGGGATTATTTAACTTACCAATCAATCAATCAATCAATAAATATATATAGCACATGCGTCTGAGTGGCCATGTGTGGCTGCCACACACAGGCAGGGCTGGGGAGAGAAATTGCTGCTATTCTTCAGCCAGAGCAGCTCTGCCCCCCTCTTCCTGCCTGGCAGGCCTGGTCTTGAACAGGACTCTACTCTGGAACAAATCCAGGCAGATAATAGCTTATGAGTTCCAGACCAGGCAGGTGGCTTTCATGCTTTCATAAGTGATTAAAATTAAATATTAACCATAGCACTGACAAATTATAACAATAGATTTTTACATCCTTATACTACTTTATATTTAGCAAACTATATACATCTTCCTGATGTTCCTGGAGTCAGGTTTAGTATGAGTGCCCAAGGTCTCTATAAAATAACTCTGTCCCTCAGACATGAAGGTCTCAAATGATGTTCATGTGTTTAGTGTCCTAAAAGGATTGCTAGACAATTAATTGGTAAAAAGCCCAACCTTCATTACAAAGACCAGCATTAGCTCTGAGCTTGGGGACTCTGAGCATATGGGGGTACCAGGTGATATACTTACTTTGCAATTACCCAAAAGTGCATGGCTGAAAGGTAATTGGCAATCCCCCAGGCACTAGATGTTGATTTACTTCAGTTTCAACTGTAGAATATGGCCCATACCAGCTCTGATATCAGAATGCATCATTGAAAGAATAAATCATTATAAACTGATCTATAAACCCCACATATCTGAATCTGAATTCTATAATTTTCCAGAATTTCTAAGACTGTCTCTAAAAAAAACATTAAAAATTATTAAATGCTTTACATCAAGCCAGTCTTTAAAATTTCAGTGTTTCATTTGCAAAAAAAACAAACAATATGCAGTTCACAACTTAATACCTCTAATGATGCCTTGCCTTGCCATTTCAGAGATGGGAGGGTATTCTGAGTTAGATTTTTTTTTTAAATCATCCTTATTGTTTATAGTATTACAGATATCCCCTTCCCGCCCCCATTGATCACCTCCACCCACACTTGCTCTGTCCCAGGTCTTCATGCATTATTGCCTGTGTCCATGGGTTATGCATATCCTATATAATAAAAGCCTAATATGCTAAGTGTCTAGTCGTCCGGTTGTCCATTCAACCAATCAAAGCGTAATATGCTAATGATATGCTAAGGCCGCTCAACTGCTCACTATGACATGCACTGACCACCAGGGGACAGTCAACCAGTCGACCAGTCACCATGATGTGCACTGACCACCAGGGGGCAGATGCTCTGACTGGTAGGTTAGCTTGCTGCTGGGGTCTGGCCTATCAGGACTGAGCGAGATGGGCTGGACATGCCCTAGAGCCCTCCTGCATCCTTCCCAGCCCCAATTGTGCACCTGTGGGGTCCCTCGGCCTGGCCTGCGCCCTCTAGCAATCCAGGACCCCTTGGGGGATGTCAGAGAGCCAGTTTCAGCCTGATCCATAGGCCAGGCTGAGGGTCCTCACTGGTGCACGAATTCGTGCACCAGACCTCTCGTATATATATATATATAAATTCTTTTGTTATTTTCTTCCTGCACTGCCCCTACCCCTTCCCTCTGAGATTCATCAGTCTGTTCCACACTTCCATGTCTCTGGAACTATTTTGTTTATCAGTTTATTTTATTAGATTCCACATATAAGTAAGAGCATGTGATACTTATCTTTCTCTGACTAGCTTATTTCACTTAGCATAATACTCTGCAGGTTCTCATAACCTTTGAGGCAGCATGGAGGGACCTGAGTTAGATTTTTGACAGCAAGTGAATGGCAAAAAGTTACAGACTGATCCGGTAGTTTAGACTGAATCCAGAAGAAATCAAAAATAAATGTCCTCTTCCAAATAGCACTTAAATTCCTCACTGAAAGATCCAGTTAGATCTCTTCGTGACAGGTCAGTCCATAAGAACCCTGAGTTTATTTGGTCCTATATTAAAATTATCAAGACAGTTGCTATGGTGCAAGAAATAAAATGTATATTATGATTTCCCGCAAAACATATGACAAAAACAGGACATTTTATCTATGCCCTCCTTATCAAGGAAAGAGTCATACTTCTGGGTTGTTTATAAAACCATGAAATATGAATACCTTGAGAATATTTGTCAATAATTGTTTAAAATATTTTCTCTAAGTTGTCACTTGAAAAAAATTAGTAAAAGTTATTCATCATTTCCTTGTAGGCTATATTCCAATTAAAAATTTTAATTTCAATATTCAAGCTCAAAGAATAAATATTATACCCTTAAGTTCAATGTTGATAGAATCTGGAGAAAACCTGCTAACATTTTATCTAACCTCATAGCATATTTACTGGCTTAAAATACAGCATATAAAGCCATCTAAAACTTGCTATCTTTTGAAAAATTTTTTCATTTATTAAAAAGTTAATGCAAAATTCTGCTTAATGTTGACCCTGATATATAGAAATGTACAATTTATTGCTATGTTTACACAGTGCCAAATAAATTATTAATTTCATTTCTAAAAATTAGTTAGGAAATTTTATTAATTATCTCACTTGTCTTATATCTAGGATAATATTTCATTCCTCTACCCTAATTAGTGTGAGCCTCACTGGAGAGCTCTAAATTAAATTATTTTCTAAAACAAAGAAAAGGGGAGAAAATCATTTCCCTTCAGCTTCTAAGGAAGTTATTGGCCCGTCAGGATGAACCTTGTAGTAGCCATAAATTTAATGTGCACTTAGGTCTAGAAGTTGCAAGCAGTCTCTCAAGTTACTCAAGATAGAATAGGCATTCTGTCAGAGTCAAAAACTACTGCCCGTAGAAACCCATTACGACTGCAGCTTAAGTGGCCATTTTTATCCAACTCTTCTGTTTGCCTTGCAAACTTCTAGACTGGTCTGCAGGCAAGATGACAATATTTTTAAATCAAGGGACAGAAAATTTATCAGGTAATTTCAGAGTAGCAACAATTAACTGAATTAGTTTCCAAAATGAATGGCAAAAAAAAGTACTGTGTTCTGAAACAGAGCAGTGATTTACAATATATAACAGTAAAATCATTTATTTTGTTTTCTTTGTTCAAAGGCTCAACGCAGAAGTGTAGCATTCCCAAGTTTTCCTCTCACACCACAGTATAATACTTAAAAGTGTACGTCATGAAGGGGTGGTCTTTTCATGTTAGGAAAGACTCAGACGAATTACAACTGAGAAAAATAATATGCAATAAAAACCACATTAGAGAGTGACCAAAAGCATTGCCATAAAAAGATCCTGCTTTTTTGTATGACATTCGCAACTGGCTAGATCTAATTGATTGGTTCTCTTTGTAATAGACCAGATGTCAGTCAGGATGCATCTTTCATTCCACACCCTGTGCCCAGGTTGAAATGAGATGAGGCTTGTCTGCCCCAGGCTAGACAAAGAGTAACTGTGTAAGAGGTAAGGCAGGGTCCACATAAACGAATGACCACAGAATGATGTTCCTATCTCTTTGGGTCTGTGTTGTTTTCAATAAGAAAGATATAAAATTAGGTGGTAAAGGGGAGGAGGAAAGATGTAAGATCTATAAATGGCTGATCTCAGCTGCATTAAGTCATGTTTGAAGGGTTAAATCCAAGAAGGGATAGGCCACAGATCAGGCAGAGAATAGAAGGTAAGAAAGGACTCTTGCCTGGCCAGCATGGCTCAGTGATTGAATGTTGACCTATGAACCAGGAGGTCACAGTTCAATTCCCAGTCAGGGCACATGCCCGGGTTGGGGATTCCATCCCCACTGTGGGAAGTGCAGGAGGCAGCGCATCAGTGATTCTCTCTCATCATTAATGTTTCTCTCTCTCCCACTTCCTTCCTCTCTGAAATCAATAAAACTATATTAAAAAAAAAAAAAAAAGAAAAAGAAAGTACCCTGACTGAGGGATTACTAGGCCCTGGAAATTTGAGAAGCACTATTTAGAAGCTCACATCTTCCAGAAATTGGAATTCAACCCAAAGGGCAATAGTTGGCAATAAAATAACAATAATCATACCTAACATGTGGGTATCTCTGTATACATTTAATTTCATTTTAATACCTACTGTGATATGATTCTGTAGGCTAATAGTTCCCCCCTGTAACAATGAAGAAACTGAAGCTCAGGGAGATGTAATGATGGCTGGGGGACATGGAGCTGGTAAGCAAAAGGCTCAAAAACAGAACTGCTGTTTCCAAGGTCATATTCAATGCCCCATAAGATAGCTGCCTCTACAGCAGGAAAAAAATGACTCAAAACATTCTTTTTTCTCCTTTTCAATCAAAATCACTTCAGCTCAATAACTATGCATCAAACCTACTGTATTTCAAACACTATGTTATACACTAGGAATATATTAAGAAAGCACAGTCTCTTCCTTCTTTCAAAGACCTTCTAATTAATTCTAGGAAGGAGAAGATATAGAAAATAAATATGGGTATAGATATAAATACTGAAATATGTATGAAACATAGACATACATATTAAATATAGAGATTTATTTTTATAAACTTTACACACTTAGGAAATCCCACTAATTCTGGGATAATTGTAAGTAAGCTTGACATACATTTCCCAAACTTACCTGGTGATAATAATAATAACAATAAGAGCAAATATTACTATATACTAACTATTAACTCATTTAATCCTCACCCAAAAAAAAAACCTTTAGGCAGATAGCATTAGACCTATTTTATAAGTGAGGAGGTAAAATAATTTGACTGAGATCATATGGCTAATAAACTGCACAGTCAGAATTACAGGGACAGAAAGATGGTCTCACAGATGAAAATGGCTTATAAAATATTAAACCCCAAATATCCATGAGCTTCTAAAGTTTTATTCGTTTCTCTTCTCTTACTAAATCAGCAATGAAGGTAAATAGGTGTACCCTTGTATTTTTAAAAAATTGAATGTCTACCAGGCTTCTATTTGCTTCTAAAAAATCAGTCACATTTCTTCTCTTCTCTTTAAGCAACCATGCTTTGTAACTTGGAATCAACATTCTGGCCTATGATCTCAACTAAGTAAACCACAATTGGTGACTATGTTGCTATCTGTGGGCAAGAAAATTCTAAGCAATAAGCATACCCAGTACTGGATAATAACAATGGTGCCCAAATTAGAGACATTACAAGAAAGTTGTCAGGAGAACAATAGAGTATGGATCAACTTATCCAAGAAGTGAGTGCTACTCTTTTGTTAGATATGATCTTTTGAGTACCTCCTCCTACTTCTTTACTCCCCCATATATCCTTAAAATGCATCTTATAACTGCGAAGAACATAAGGGTATTTCTGTCCTTGAAACCTGGAGTCATCCAATTAACACAACCTCAAGAAAAAATTTCCAATAAAATAGACCAAATTTTTCTCAAGAATATAATCACTGTTTCTTTTAGGCTAAGAGTTCCTTTTTTCTTAGTGAATCTACACAGCTATATATATTAAAATACATACACAGTATTACATACTAGAGTACCCATCATTATGCTTTCATTTTTTAAAACAAATTAAGACAGTCTTCAAAAATAATAGAAAATAAATTATCCCTCATTTAAGAGAATGATAATCCAATTCTTATAAATTCTGGAAAGCATAAACCAGAGATTAAAATCCAGGCCCTAATTTTTGTCATTTCTTCTGTCACTGCCACATAATTTTACTTTTCAACACTGGACCCACATGCCTAACATATGTGACCTTACGCAGTGCTGCAAAGATGCGTTTGATAGTGTAGATTCCTGCAGAGGCCACAGAAATGTCCCTGGGAATCCCTAGCTTCTACCTCTTTGGTTTACATGCACAAGCCAACAGTTGTTCAGGAAAGACATCAGTTGAACCAGGAAGTTGAGTCAATAGGTTTCTAGTACAGGATGAAATGCAAAGGGGCTACTTAAGTGATTCTTTACAAAACAGTGTTCCAAGATGACATTCAGTTTTTATTTAAAGAGAAAGGGGCCTTGTTCTTCTTGCCTACCCAGGTTTTACCTAGCCAAAATTCTGTTATCTGAGGCTGTTCCTGTGATAAAGGGGTCATTGTTACTATTGTGGTACTAAACTTGATATACTATACTTGACTCACTGAACTCACAATTACAGACATTTCCATGGTGGGGGAGGAGGCAGTAGGAAGTTAATGCCATAGAATTTATTTCTAATTCTGATCAACATGTGATAACAGGGGACTAGATTTACCCTGAAACAGTAAGAAAACTGGACAAATTTCATTAACAAATGGTTTTCAAAACACTGGACATCAGGCAGTGGAAGAGGTATGGGAAACAAGATAATCCCTATGATTATCTTTGAGAGTTTCCAGGCCTTGGCACAGAGAGGAGTAACTAAGGTAGTGCCTAGAGGACTCCCTGAGCTGAGCATGTGAGACTGAGAACCTAGGGCTACCAAGGAGGCTAGAATTTGCAGGGCACAGTATCTGAGAGGACAAAGGAATATAGAGGGTGCTCCATAAATCTGTGCTTTTCTCTGTTTCGTTTTGGATAGTTTCTACTGCTATGTCTTCAAACTCTCTAATCATTTCTTTTGCAATGTTTCATTTGCTGTTCCTATATTTTTCATATTAGGCATTCTAGTTCTCATTTCTAGAAGCTAGATTTCAGTCCTTTTTATATATTTCATGCTTCTACTTACATTTTTGAAAGTGGACTATAATGGTAAACACTATTTTAATGTACTTACCTGCTAATTCTAACAATTGTGTCAGTTCTGAAATGATTTTGACTGATTTTCCCCCCCTCATTTTGGGTCATATTTTTGAGATTCTTTGTATGCCTGGTAATATTTCAATGTATGTCAGACATTGTAATTTTTCCTTATTGAATTGGATTATTTTATATTCCTACAAATATTCTGACTCTTCTTAGGGCACAGGAAACTAACTTGGAAACTTTTATTTTTAAAATTTAATAGATGAAATGAGTGAATGGGTAGTCTAGAGCTAATCATTTCTTATTACTGAGTGGGGCAAGACCATTTTGAGTATTCTTATAATTGTCCCATGAATTATAATATTTTCCATTCTGACTGATAAGAAAAAGCACTATTTTAGAGGGCAATAGGTACTACTCCCTCTAATAATTTCTAGTGTTGTTGTTTTTTCCCCGATCTTGGGCTGTCGCTGGACAGGCATATACTCACCAATAAACATAAGCACTCTTTAGAATTATATAACAGATTTCAGAGTCTCCACAGTGTAATATTCACAATGCCTGAGATATACAATCCAAAATTACTCAACATATGAAGAAGCAGAAAAATGTGACCAAGTCTCAAAGGTGCCAACCTTGAGATAACCCAATGTTGTAATTATCACACACAAAAAAGACTTAATGCGACTATTATAATTACACTCAGTGAGATAAAGGGAAATATAATCACATATGACATAAGGCATGAGAAATAGAAATATGAGAAACATAAAAGAGCAGATGGAAATTTTGGAATTGAAAAAATAGAATAGGTAAAATTTTTAAATTCACTGGAAGAAATTTATAGCAAAGTAAAGGTGACAGAAGAAATAATGCTGTCTGGGGATTTGAACTTCTTAAATTTATAAATTTATATCTTTACCTAATTTGGGAAATTTTTAGAAATTTTTTCTTGGAATTTTCTTTTACTTTATCTCTTTCTTCACCTTCATGTGACTCTTTAAATTGCCTCACAGAATCCTGAGGCTATTTTATTTTTATAATGTTTTTTTTCCTGGTTATTAGGAAATATTTCTTTTAATAATTCTCATGTCTACAAATTAAAGATAAAGGGGGAATTTTCTGAAAGCTAAAGAGAGGAAGAAACAATAACACAGGCTTTCTTTTCTCTATTATGTGTTCTTGGCACTTTTGTTGAAGATTGTCTGCCTATGTACATGTGGTTTTATTTCTGAGCTCTCAATTCTGTTCCAGTGACCTGTGTGTCTGTTTGTCTGCCAATACCATGCTGTTTTGATTACCATAGCTCTGTAGTATAATTTGAAGTCAGGGAGTGTGATACCTCTGGTTTCGTTCTTTTTTCTCAGGATCGCTTTGGTTATTCAGGGTCTTTTGTGATTCCATACAAATATGAAGACTTTTTGTTCTGTTTCTTTGAAAAATACATTGGAATTTTGATGAAAATTACATTAAACCTATATATTGCTTTGAGTAATTTTAACTATGTTGATTCTTCTAATTCATGAACATGGAATATCTTTCCATTTTGTGTTTTTCTCAATCTATTTTAATAATGCTTTGTAGCTTTCAGTATACAGGTCTTTCACATCCTTTGTTAAGTTTATTCTTAGGTATTTTCTTATTTTGGTTGCAATATGAAACACTACCATTGCAACAACATGGACGGACATTGAAAATATTATGCTAAGCAAAATGTCAGTCAGAAAAAGCTAAGAATCATGATTTCTCTCATATGTGGGATATAAAACTGAAACTGAATGGACACAGACAACAGTGTGGTGATTACCAGAGGGAAGGGAGTGGGAAGGGGGTTGTAGGGTAGGGATGGAAGGAGCATAATATATAGTCATAGAAAATGGTTTGAATTTAGGTGGTGGGCACACAGTGCAATATACAGATCTTGTATCATAGAAATGTATACTTGAAACTTATATGATCCAATTAACCAATGTCACCCCAATAAATACATTTTTTAAAAGAAACAATAGCCCTAGCCAGTTTTGCTCAGTGGATAGAGCGTTGGCCTGCCGACTGAAGGGTCCCAGGTTCGATTCTGGCCAAGGGCACATGCCTGGGTTGGGGGCTCGATTCCCAGTGTAGGGTGTGCAGGAGGCAACCAATCATTGATTCTCTCTCATCATTGATGTTTCTATCTCTCTATCCTTCTCCCTTCTCTGCAACCAATAAAAATATATTTAAAAGGTAACAAAAGAGAAACAATAGTACATACAGGAAACAAAGACTTGAATTACTGCAAGCTTTCATCAGAAAGCCTGAAAGCTGGAAGACAGGAAGCAACATGTTTAATGTCCTGAAAGAACAAAACTGGAGCTCAGAATTCTACATCAAGTGAAAATATCCTTCGAGAATGACAGTAAAGACATTTTCAGATCAAGAAAACTAAGAAACTTTCTCTTTACCAGACCTATTAGAAATGCTAAGCAAAGTTAAAGAAAATTATGCAAGAGGGAAATTGCACCGTCAGCCACAAATATAGATCACTGGAAATATTTATTGTTGGTAAAATAAACCTCAATAATTAAAATTAAAATTAAAAAAATTGAAAAACAAAATTGAGCTAATCTCACATCATGGCACCAATTAGAAATACAGCAAAAATTTAGAGGAATGAAGTAGAAATATGTCAACAGTTTTGTACCAAAATAACCCAATGAGATAGAACCTAAGAACAGATTCTACTAGTAAGCTTTCTTTGATTAATTTCATTGCTTCTCAAAGCAAATTTGTTCTTTCAATGGTTTGAAATGATTGCTACATCCAGCTGGACTGTAGATGAGATGCATTCCATCTTGGAGAAGTTATTAAACTCTAGTAGAATTTAGTCGCAGGAGAAGAATTAGCAAAAAGCTCTGGGATTTTGAAGCTGCTGCACAAATTAGTGAGAGTTAATGGTAGAACTGAAAAATTAAAATGTTGCAAAACCACTTGAGCTAAAAAAAAAAAAAGTCTTTAAGCTCTTGTGGATCAAAACTATAGAAATCCGACTTTGCAAACAAAGAAAAGCCTATGAGGTTAACTGATGAAAAATTGAAAATGAAATGAAGTGAGGATGTGATCAACAAAGCACCATGAAGACAGTGAAACTGGACCTAGTTTTTGTGAAGAAATCACTACTTAGTTAAAAAAAAAAAAAAGCAAAAGCTAAGTCGTTTGACATTTCAGAGATTTCTGCTGGAAAAATATTAAGTGTTATTTCCAAATGAAACTGCCTGGCATTTCTGAATAGGAATGACTTGCTTCCATTGTGTTTTAATTCTGCTAGCCATTTGATTCCATGCATCAGCGTGGAACAAATATTTCTAATCTCTTTGTTCATTTACAATCCCCACGCCTCCCAAACAAACACAAATAAATTGCAAGAAGCAGGCTCTCACAATGCTGCATATGTATTGCTGTGGAAGTTAGTTGTTCGTATGTGTCTCTCCTTTGTTATGATGAGCTCTTAAAGAGAGGAGCAATTCCTCTTTACCTCTGAGCTGCCAGCCCCTGGCATAGTGCCTACCACATCAGAGATGTTCAATAAGTTACTTTCAAATAAAATGATTTCTGCACCTATTTATGCAGGACTGGCTACATAATTTGAGAGCCCACTGCATAATATGAAACCCCTTATTCCAAAAATGATTAAGAATTTCAAGATTGCAGAGCAACAAATAAGCCCAAGTCCCTTCTGAGCATGGGGCCCTGTGCAAGTCCCGTAGGTGCCTTACCCTTTAAGCCCATTCTACTTTATTCTGCCCATTAACCACAGGCGTTTACTTCTGCTTCTGGTAGGAAGTCATTTAGGAAAAAAACCCTCTAGTTTATATTTTAAAAAACTACCACCAATAACAACATAATCACAAGGATACAAGAAAGACAAAAAGCACTAGGTTTTGGCCTATTACCTACAACATAATGAAAAGCAGAGTTTCCACATAAGGTTAAAGGTGGAAAACAGTGAAAATTGCAGTGAGGTGGCAAGAATAAATGAGCAACATATCATTAGCAAGCTTTGTAGCTTTTTTCTTTCTAAATCTACCTATTTACAAAAACGTCACAGTTCACCAGAATATTTTATTAGCTCAAACATTTTCAAATAATTTAAGTTCTCTATAATCACATGCAGTATTCTATGTCATATATTTAGAGTATAACAAAATGTCACTGATACTAAACACATTTTTGATTTCTTGCATGATTCAAAAGGCCCTTCAGGCTCTTCCAAGGTCACTGTTATGAAATATCTTTTTCCCTTGACCCTTAGGTACAGAGAATTGAATTAATCAGGCTCCATAGTTCATGACATATTATTAACATTGGGCTATAAAAAAGGCCTCTTTTATTTTACTTATTTAGTTTCTTTTTTTCCCTTACCTACCTCACATTCACTATTCTGTCTCCAGGCAGCCATTCCATTCTGTTCAATGCATTTTTTGTTTGCACATCTTGTTATAAAAATGTGATTTTTAGATTTGTTTTGAATGAATGAATTTAAATAATGAATTTAAATTATAGATTCATTTTGATAAATAATTTTGTATGTTATTTAAATTCTTATTTATTTCACTAAGCACTGTTTTTAAGATTCATCTATATTTGCTACATGAACAAAATGCATTATTTCTAACCAGTACCTTGTATTCCGGGTGTACACTCACCACATTCTACTATCTGTTCTCCCAGTGATGGACATCCATGTTGGCTCTCCTCCCACCACCGCAAATAATGCAGCAGTCACCATCCTTGTACATGTCCCTTAGTGGATCTGTGTGAGATGTTCCTTGGATTTTATATATATTGAGAAATGGAATAGTTTAGACATAAGGTATGAGAAAATTTATTTAGAGAAAGTCAGCTCAGATCACTCTTCTGAATAGCTGCATCAACTTTATTTCCCACTAGGAATAAACATGGACTATTCTACCCCTACAACCCTGTTAATAGTTGGCACTACCTAGCTTCCCAATTATTACCAGGAGTATAGGTATAAAATGATAGCTCATCATTCTTTTGACATGCATTTTCAGCACTTCAGATGAATTTGAGCATCTCTTTGTTAACTTCTTGAGTTTCCTCTTTAAAAACTGCTTTTTAAATTGTATGCCATTTTTCATTGGGGTTTCTGTCCTCTTCTTGTTAATTTGCAAAAATTCCTTTTATATTCTAGATCAGTGGTTCTCAACCTTTCTAATGCCGCGACCCTTTAATACAGTTCCTCATGTTGTGGTGACCCCCAACCATAAAATTATTTTCGTTGCTACTTCATAACTGTAATTTTGCTACTGTTATGAATCGTAATGTAAATATTTGTGTTTCCAGTGGTCTTAGGCGACCCTGCTTAGGCTCTACAGCAGCGGTTCTGTGTTTTCGATGGTCTTAATATCCAATGGTTCTGTTTTTCAATCGTCTTAGGCTCTACAGCAGCAGTTTTCAACCTGTGGGTTGTGACCCACAGGTTGAGAACCGCTGGCAGGGTCACCTAAGACCATCAGAAAACACAGATATTTACATTATGATTCATGAGATTAAGTTAAGCAATTCTGTGCATCTAAATTTCCTTCTAGTTTAAAAGGAACAGTGATATTTTTTTATGTTGTCTTTTTTCCTTTATAGAACATTCATATAATTGTATCAAATGCCTTTGCCCTGGAACCTTATGAAGTAATTAGCATATATCTTCACACATAAAATACTCAAAAAACCTTTACTATGGCTTCTGTGTAAATGAGATGAATTATCCCCTATATTGTTATGCATCAAGATTACCTTTTTCCACCTTTGCAAACTCCTTGACTAATTTCTTCAAATAAATAATGCATCTCCTGCAAGTTTTCCAAGGAATTTCATAACTGTCCTTGAAAACATAAAAAGTCTCCCTCCTTCACTCTCTCCCTTCCTGCCAAATTACTAAAGAGTACTTTACACGTATAGGGAAGGAAAAAATATTTGTCTTCTACGCATCTTGGGTTTTTCAGCTAGGACCCTGTAAATTAGATTGGCCAAAGACAGAATAACAAGGAAAAAATGTTTATTAATATGTGCATCACACAGGGGTGCACCCAAAGGACACATATACCACCTTAGGCTAAACAAAGGAAAAGGGTGTTGTGTCTTCAGAGAGGCAGAGGCCCATCATGAGAATGTGACCAGGAGAAGCATGGTAAAAAAGGTTTGTTTAATAAGTTTGTTACGTAAATTTAAGTCCCACCTTCTTGATAAGAGTATTCCTCTTCCTGTAGCTGGGGAGGAGACATCTTGACAAATGGAAATTTCCTTTACAGAAGGAAAACTTGTGCCCTGATTTTAAGAGGTTTACCTGCTTCTCAATGGTCTTTAGTTCAAAATAATCCATACACCTAAAAGCATATCGTGAGGTAGTACATTCTGGTATCTGTCACACATCAAGTACCCAATAAACATTTCTACATTCTACTTCTTTTTAGTTGTGTGTGTGGTTTTTAAACCTGACTACATGCAAAAACTTTGTATATAGTGGTGGAGGAAAAAGTCAAGTCTTAGCTTCAAATATTATTTCTGTGCCAGAAGAAAAGGAAAAGGTCTCTTTCAAAAGTTGATGTCATTAGCCTCAAAACCATGCCAAAGTCTTGCCCTCTCCTGCCTCTCCCAAAATAGTTCCTTACTATAAAATACTGAAAATTAGCATACAAATTAAACCTCACATTATTTTGTCTCTGCCAGGGACCTTAATGATACAGCTCAAGTTAGAGAAGTGTTCACAGGAAAGTGACATTTCCCGTCAGAAAGCTGGAAATTCTGAGGGCAGCGAGCCCATTGCTAATGAGTAAGTGCATTTGCACAATAATTGTGTTGAGAAGGTTATATTATAGCAATATATTACTTTGCAGCACTATTTGAGCCTGGATTATTACACTGCAATGAAATGACTAGAACAACAGTAAGATGCTATTTGATTTTCTAATTATTATTGAAGAATGCCTCCTGAGCCCAGCCTCGAAGGCTTTTCTTTTGAATCATCTGCAGCTCATGCTGCTTCTCATGCATTATACATTAAACCCATATGGTCGTTTGAGGTGGAGGGTCTCTAGAGGGGAGTTCCATACTTCTCTTCGCTGCGGGAGGGAGGAAGGTGGGCAAAACAAGAAAGAGGGAGGAAGGCTGGGACTAGTGAGATAGAAGGAAGGAACACCACTGGGCAAAGTTCGGAGTCAGGCAAAGGTGGGTCAAATTAATAAACATTAAAAGGAGATGAGAGCCACTTCAGAAGATTTGTTGTGTTTTGTTGCTAAGCTGAGAGACCTCCTGAACAAGGCTGCTCTCAGAATCTGTCAGTTTCTAATAAGCATCTCAGTCCTATCTTTTGTGAAGATGAGAAAGAGCTGGAGCTATTTGGCAAAATGGTGTACACAGTTGAAGCTTGATTTTAATGGAATTATGTTTAAAATATATATTTAAAGGTATCTATGCAATATAATACATATAAAATATTTCCTAGTTTTGAACAAATATATGTAATTTATTTTAAATTAATTTGTAGATATTTTCCAATATGCTCAGTACCTCTCCCCTTTTAGCAGAGATAATAGATCATTCATTCCTCAGAAATAAACCATAGAAAGAATTCCTTCAGCTATTCTCAATAGAGTCATGCATCTAAACTCTAATTTACTCAAATCTTGAAACTTACACCTATTTATTATTTATTTTTATTTCTATGGCCTAAAATTATTGGCAGCAAAAATAGCACGAGGTGTTAGACCAGTGGAGTCAGACAAGACCTTAGTTCAGCAGGTCTGAGCCTCTAGTATCAAATAAGAATTGAAGCACTAACCACGTGTCAGGTCCTATCAGATATCTCTATAATAAAGAGCCAGGGTGTAATGACCAATCAGGACCAAAGGCTGACCAACCAGAAGTCAGCACTAGCTTGCCATGCGGACTCAGTGCTGACTACTGAGGCTGCAGGCCCAGTGACCCAGCAGTGACTGCTAAGGGGGCTTTGAATCAGGCCTGGAAAGAGACCTGAAGAGAGAAGCATGGGCTGATCTGGAGCGTCTGTTTCAGCTTTTGACCAGCACTTGCCTCTGTCTTTCCCTGGGAGCCTGGCCAGCAGCCCTGCATCCATTTCTCTCCATGCCTCCACCAGAGCTGCTGATCAGCCCTGCCTTTCTGATCAGGCCCAGAGAAGCTGACTGGCATAGAAACTGACCAATCAGAACCAAATCTGGGTCAACTGTAAAGAGCCAATGGCTGCCTAGAAGGTGGAGCTTTTGATGTTGACTGGCATAGAAATTGACCAATTAGAACCAAATCTGGGTCAACTGTGAGGAGCCAATAGCTGCCTAGGAGGTGGAGATTTTGACACTGACTGGCATAGAAACTGACCAATTAGAACCAAATTGGCCAGGAGAGGAGGGCAGTTAGGGGTGAGATTAGGCCAGCAGGGGAGGGCCATTGGGGGCAAGATCAAGCCAGCAGGGGAGGGCCTTCGGGAGCGAGATCAGGCCAGTAGGGGAGGGCAGTTGGGGGCAACCAGGCTGACAAGGGAGGGCAGTTGGTGGTGAGATCAGGCTGGCAGGAGAGGGCAGTTCCGGGTGAGATCAGGCCGGCAAGGGAGGGCAGTTAGGGGTGACCAGGCAGGCAGAGGCAGTTAGGGGTGATCAGGCAGGTAGGCAGGTGAGTGGTTAGGAGCCAGTGGTCCCAGATTGCGAGAGGCATGTCTGACTGTCGGACATCCCCCAAGGGGTCTCTGATTGGAGAGGGTGCAGACTGGGCTGAGGGAACCACCTCCTCCATGCATGAGTTTCGTGCACCGGGCCACTAGTCTATATATATATAAGAGCCTAAGCGACCGACCAACCGACCAAATGACCGGTTGACCAGTCGCTATGATGCTCACTGACCACCAGGAGCTGCCCCCTGGTGGTCAATGTGCTCCCACGGTGGGAGCTCTGCTCAGCTGGCCAACAGGCACTGGACGCTGGACTCAGGGCTGGTAAGCACACTGCGGCAGCGTGAGCCTCTTCCGCCTGTGCGACAGCACTACCAAGCGGCAGCAGCAGCAGGCACAGCGGGGCCAGGATGAACAAGAGCGGTGCAGCACTTGGCCTGGGTTCGGGCTCCTCCCTGGCCGCCTTCTGCTTCGCACACTACTACATCCCTCGGGGGATGTTGGACTACCAGTTTTGGCCGGCAGTCTGACATCCCCTGAGGGGTCCTGGATTGTGAGAGGGCACAGGCCAGGCTGAGGGACCCACTAGTGCACGAACCCGTGCGCTGGGCCTCTAGTTTATTTATATTACTCTTATTATTTCCACTTTATACATGAGAAAACTGAGGCTTGGTATGCTTATATGATTCAGCTCCATAAAGTAAATGTTATAATTTAAATATTAATTACTATAAAATGCAAATTTTACTTTTGTTCTTTCAACTGGACACATGAATTAATGTAATTTCACTTTTAACTTGATTAGTCACATTGCCCACAGAAATAAATACAGCCTTGAAACTTATGTTTATGGTGCTTCCTTTCCCATAGGAGAAAAAAAAAACTAAATAACAATAACAAATAAAAAAAACATATGAAGTAAAATATTAATGATATTTCAGTCAATGGGGTGTTAAATGTGGTACCACTCATTTCAATTTATCAACACATCTTTATAAGTTGGGCAACATTGTATCTCATCTGCAAATGTTCATTTTCCAATTAAATAACTATCACTTAATAACTCTGTGTAGTTTAGCAAGCACGAGATTAATGGAAGAGAAGTATAAGAGAGGACAATTTTTACTCTATTCTTCTAGAGTCTTTGGCTGGTCTAATAATGAAATTGACATAACACAGATTAACAGTGGAAAAAACAAATTTAATTTCATATATACAGGAGCCTCACATACACATGGGATGCTTTCTGACAGGCAATTGAGCTTATAAGCTATCCTGAGCTGAGGAGAAGTGGGGAGGTGTCTGGGGCTACAAAGGGAAGAAAGACAATTCACAAGAAGATGGGAAGAGTAAATGTTTAGTAAACAAATGTTGGCCATGCAGAGACAATGGCACACAGAGAAACTGGAACAAACAAGTGTGGCTGAGCTCTCCCCAGCTTACTAAACCTAGCCCATACTCTTTGTAGTTATCTCTGGTGACAGTTCTCTTCCTGAACCAGGTCCTCTATCTAAATTTGGGGGGACAGTTAAGGAGGAGGTAAAAAGCTCTTCCTGAGTCTTTTGGGCCTCGATTTTCTCCAGCTCAAAATAACCTATATACCAAAGTGGCACGTTTTGTGGAGACCTGTTCTTCCCCACTATGGAAGCATGCAGATGGCTCTGAACAGATCCTCCATATTTATTCTGAAATAGAGCAGGATGCCAAGATGATGTTCCATTCTACTGTTTCCATAAAGATGGTGTTTTCTCTTTACAATTCTGGCTTCTTACCCCTGTGCTCTTATATAGTTGGGAACTCAAGTGAGCTCCAGATCTCATTTTCTCACTCTCCTTGGTCAATGATGAACCAAGTCTCTTGCTCATGGCTGGTCTGTGATTCAACCTATACCTTGTACAACATCTATCCCTTATTAACCAGGATGAACCTGCTGCTACAAATTATCAAGCATATGAATTATGGTATTTGCATAAAAACTAAAAATGAATCATTTAAAATGTTAAGCTATGTGACATGCAAAGTCCTGAGCACTTTTCTTTTGAAATAACATAATGAGAAATTTGTTTGTTTCTGTTGAGGGCAAATAGTCTTCAGAAAATATTACAATCAGAAAAAGCAAAATTTAAAAAGAAGTATGTAAATACTCACTGTTCCACTTTTTAAATTAGGAAACAAAAACTTAAAACTCCATTTAGTAACTGTAATTATATGCAATTGTAGGGAACAAAAAAATAATTCTTCCTCTGTGTTTATGAATTCTTGGCTGAGACACCCCCACCTGATAGCAAAAAGACAGATTAACAAGAGAAAATAACCTAAGTTTATTAACATGGATACCTCGTGTGCACATGGGAGATAGGGAAAAATCAGTAACTTCCTAAGGTGGCCTAGCCCATAGCTTAAATATCATCCTCAGCCAAAGGCAAAATAAAGAAAAGGGTATGTGTTTGTTGGGCAGGGAGGGATGGGGTGAAGGCCAGTTGTGAGAGGTTACCAGAAAAGGCATGGGTAAACAAGGGTAAAGTTTGCTATGCAAATTTAAGTCTGTGCCTTCCCCATTGGTAAGTCTCTTGTGATTTAGTCATCCTTTTGCTACACAGAGGCAGACACCCTTACAAATGGAGATTTCCTTTATAAACATTAATTTCCCTTACAAAAGGCTAATTTATACTGTTTACAAAGCTCATCCTATGTCTGCTGTTTCTCAAAATAATCAGCTCCAATAATCCTTATATCTAAGAGGCATATTTAGGATGGCATATTCTACTCTTTACAATGTAGTTATTTGTTCGTCTGTGTCCTCCACTAGATTGACTCAAAACTAGAAAACATTTCATGTGTATTTACAATCTTCCCCATTTCTACTAGTGCTTCACAATGCCCGGTAAGCAGTAAAATTCAACACAATTTATTAGATGATGACTTAATAAACAGTTATATAAATGAATGAATGAATGGATGGATGGATGGATGGGTGGGTGGATGAATGAATGAATAGAATGATGGGAAAGAGAGCTTCAGAAATTATTTTGTACAACAAATAGGAAAACTGATGGCTTTAGATGTAAAAAATAGATGTGAAGAGAAAAGATCTGAGATCTGGTTAGTGGTAGAATCAGAACTGTGTCCCAGTTCTGTGCACCATGCTTCCCACTATTCCACACTTAAC
Source organism: Corynorhinus townsendii (assembly GCA_026230045.1). Taxonomy (NCBI): domain Eukaryota; kingdom Metazoa; phylum Chordata; class Mammalia; order Chiroptera; family Vespertilionidae; genus Corynorhinus; species Corynorhinus townsendii. The sequence goes on from JAPDVU010000012.1 coordinate 30,880,675, forward strand.
CCCTGAAGTACATCTACCCAACAGTGAAACATGGAGAAGGGATTAGTGAGTAGAAATGTGCATGTGCAGATAGAAAGAAACTTAGACAATGTGAAAGGACACAGAGTAGCACAAAAACACAGCAAAACAGACTCACAACCACACAGAACACAAAGAAACAAACACAGAGATGGGCTTCTATGAAGTGGTATCTCCACCTTGTGGTGTTTTGTGTAATTCACCTACAGACTTTTAATGTTCTGTTACATTTTCACAGCTTTAAACTCTTATTTTTTATTTATTAATTGATTTTAGAGACGGAAAGAGGAAGGGAGAGAGAGGGAAAGAGAGAACCATCGACTTGTAGTTCCACTTATTCATGCATTCATTGGTTGCTTCTTACATGGGACCTAACTGGGGATCGAACCTGCAACCTTGGTGTATCAGGATGGTGCTCTAACCAACTGAGCTACTTGGCCAGGGCACAATTTTAAACTTTAAAACATTGTTTACCAGTTGGTATGCATGCCAAGTTACCCATCAATAGGCAACCAGTTAAATGAATCATGGTGCAGGTTTATAATGGAATACTTCTGTTACATAAATTATATACTTATATTGATTTGGACCAAACTTTATATTTAAATAATGGTAAAAAACAAAGTGAACAGGAGAATCACATGCTACTAAACAGGCAAAAAAGAAGGAGGTATAGATATGTATAAACATACTTGACAAGACTTGAATATCTCTGAATATGTATATACAAGAATTTGAAAACCTGTTGACTTTGGAGATGAAACTAGAGGACTAGAGATAAGAAGCAGGTGTTTTTGTTTTGATATATTCCCCTTGGCAATGTTTGAAATTCTCACTAGATACTAATATAATTTTCTAAAAAATAAAAATGGATTTAAAGAGCTAATCTGTCCCATAAGCTAGTAGAATCCCCTTATTGACAGTTTTCTAAAAAAATTCTTCAAGTTTTACCAGGAATTTTGAACAGCTATAGTCACAAACCAACAAAATAAAATTAAAGGAGATTATATTCTTGGTTATAGACTCAATGAAACTATGCATTCTAATTCAGAGCACAGTGCATTATATCAAGTAAAGAATAAATCACAAAACCAGATGCTAATCAATAAGTTACAGAGAGGGGTTACTTTCATCCTCCTCTCTTCTACCCACCTCCTCTTAAGGTCTACTCACTACTTCTCAGATATACCAGGCCAAAAAGTACTTTTTTCCTGCCTATCACTTATTTTTTATTTTGAAAATATATCATGAAACACGGACCTACCAACATGACTATTTTATGTTTTGATAATGTGAATTTGAGTCAACTCATGAGATTGATTGTGTTAGCCACTTTGCATTCAAGATGGTAGGTATAATAGCTCTTGAATGAAGATATTTCTGAAAGGGAGCAGCCAAAACAGTAAGAAAAGATTATATGGAAAGAAAGAATACCCTTGGATAGAAAAATAGGTTCAGTGATCTAAGTGCACTTTCTGAAGACTCCAAGCAGAAATGGCATAAACTGTTCCGAACTGCCTTAAATCCTTCTTGGAATAATGTGAAGATGTAAATAAACAAGTACTTATTTATTAGCTCTTTTTAATTATACTATTATTTTCTATAAAAAGGGAAGCATGCCTTTAAGTCTCCATGACACAATGTGATTTGGCAATATAGAGACTCTTCCCCTGAGGGGGAGTGGCAATTCACATTGCAGAAAAAATTGTGTGGTGGGAATTACTCTTATAACCATAGTTGGAGAACCAATAAACTACATTCAGTTTCCTCCAGAACTGACATCATGCACTCACAGGCTGTAATTGTGTTATAATAGAAGGGCCACATGCTCAGGAGGCAAAAATTCTAATCCTAGTTCCACATTTCAATAACTTCATAATTTGTTATAAGCAACTCTCTTAATTATGTAATTTTCCTTAATTAAATTTATGAAAATACTGATTACACAATAATTTTTAAAATAAAAATAGCTAATAGAAAAATTTTAAATGAAACTACCTTATGGCTCAGCAATTCCACTACTGGTAATATATCCAAAGAAACCTGAAACACTAATTCGAAAGAATATATGCACTCATATTCACTGCAGTATTATTTACAATAGCCAAGATTTGGAAGCAGTCCAAGTGCCCATCAGTAGGTGAGCGAGTAAAAAAGATGGGGTACATTTACACAATGGAATACTAGTCAGCCATTAAAAAGAAGGAAATCTTCCCTTTTGCAACAGTATGGATGGACCTGGAATATTATGCTAAGTGAAATAAGCCAGCCAGAGAAAGACAAATACCATATGATTTCACTTATATGTGGAACCTAATGAACAAAATAAACAAAATAGAAACAGACTCATAGATACAGAAAAGAGACTGACAGCTGTCAGAGGGGAGGGGCATTGGAGGTCTGGGTGAAAAAGAGAAGGAATTAAGCACAAAATCACTCACAGGCACACACACCATAATGGTGATTACAAGATGGAAAGGGGGCTTAGGGAAGTTAGAGGAGGGTAAAGAGGAGATAAATGCTGACAGAAAGAAACTTGACTTTGGATGGTGAATACACAATGCAATATACAGATGATGTAATATAGAATTGTACACCTGAAACCTATATAATTTTAATAACCAATGTCACCCCAGTAAATTCAATACAAATTTTTTAAAAAGCTAATATAAAATTTTCTCAAGGTTTTGTCCTTGATTAACCTCACTCTTTATTCTTTCAAGAGTGGTCTCACCTATACTATTGGCTTAATAATATCACTTCCATCCCAGCGAGTGACTCTCAAATCTACATTTATAACAATAAAGTGGTGCCTTAGCTCCATATCAGAATCCCAATATGGATGTCCTCCCAGCAAAACAAAAGCTATAAAAGACATTATTGGGAATATTGGGAAAATGCATATAGATTGTTTATTAGATAGCATCTTAATAATTTTAAATTTCTTGAGAGTGGTAATTGTATTTTGGATAAGTAGGAGAATTGACTGGTTATTAGGAAATATTGCCAAAATATTGAGGGGAGAAAAAGAGAGGGAGAGAGGGGAGGAAGGTTATCACATGGGCAAAATGGCAACAGCTGGTGAACCTAGTCCAGAGTAGTATATAGGTATGTATGGTACTATTCTTGCAACCTCTCTTTACATTTGAAATCTTCAAAAATAAAAAGATAGGAAAATAATAAGTTTATATCTTTTCTTTCTCCTCTAAGCATAATTGGCTCAAAAATGGTTTCTTCTTTAGTTTTTCTAGATTTAATAAGTGACACCATATCCTCCCAGCACCCAGCTTAGCATTTGAGGTTAGTTTATCTCTCACTCCTCATATTCAACCATTCTCTTCTTCTTACACAAATCTTGATAGCCATTTATATGAATTATTAAAGTTAACATATCTTAATATCACTTTTTCATTATTTTTTCTCATCTTAGATTGCCTTTCTAAAACATGAGTCTAATCATATCCCTTTCTCCCTGAAAAAAAAAATGTTCCACTTATGCCTGAAAGAAGCCTTCTTTCTATATCCCTCTGCCTTAATATGGAAACTGTACATAAATATCCATCTATATTCAGAAGCATCTTTTGCTTATTTCTGTGACAAATCTGCTTAGTGCTGATATACTGAATAAAGAATAATCATTGTATGTAGAAGTATTTTTCTATCTCTTACTGAACATTTAAGAAATATTAAAACCTGAACTGAGAAAATCTATTCATGTGCCTTAGCTGCCTTAGAAATTAGGACACTGTAAACAGTTCGCAATCTAAATGGGAGGAGTCTGTGCAAAGATACAGATTTCTAATATGCTATGTGAGGTTAGAAAATGTGACCTGGTAGCATCTTTAGTCAAAGCTTAAAAAGATTGCCTAACAGAACTCAGCAGTCCTTGCTTCCTTTTTGTAAAAGCATGCCACTGTGAATTTGATTAACACCTTTCTCTAATCTCTGTGTTCAACCCAACCCCTTGTTTTATAAATTATTATTGTTGGCCAGGGATTAGTATTGGTTTATTTGTTTTCAGGTAAAGCAGATTCAGGGAGTAGAGTTTTTTTTTGTCCTAATCACAGATTTTTTAAAACAAGTACACCCACACATTCTTATGAACTTGGCAAGTCTTTTGCCTACAAATAGTGATGTTCTGATATGCAGTAAAATTATTTTACTCCGAAGTAACTTTAGATTGAGCCATTTATCTCAGCACGTCAAATGCTGTCTTAAAAGATAAAATGAATTATGGCTCAATTGCCTAGTTAATTTCCTAAAAATTGAGAGCCATTGTCAGGGAGGATTATTCATGCACACACCCAATTCCCCTCAACTAGTCTCTAAGCCTCTTTTTAAGACTCCTACCACACTTTAAACACACACACACAGCGCCTAGCCCAGCACCTAAATGCTCAATATATATTTAATAAATGCATAAATCAAGTTCTCCACCTTGTTGTTGTTTTTTCCTTTAGTGTGTGCTAGATATTTTTATCTGAATTATTGCATTCAACTCTCCAGTTAACTTACCTTTCTGATTTGTGGAACTGGAGAGCTCTCAGGCAACTTTAGGGTTTGTAGGATGCTGCACTTTATTTCCTAGATGAGAACATTGAGGTTAAAAGAAATTAAGACATGCAATTAAAGAGTAGCAATTCTGGAACCAGCCTTAGTCCCAAATTCCAGTACTCTCTTCTGAACCACACTAAACTGCTTTCCATCAAAGCAACCTTATTGTATGGTTAAAACACAACCCTGTAAACCTTGGTATACCCACACCTGTCTTTTTGTCTCCAAATGAAGAAATATCATTATCTAAGACATATCTATAATAATAAGGGCATAATGTGCTAACTAGACCAGATGTCCTACTAGACAACCTTCCAGACTAAGCTGGGGCTGCAAGGGCCAAGGTGGCTGCCACGGGGAGGGGGGAGGGAGAGGGCAAGGCACAGGCTCCCCGGCCGCCAGGGTAGGCAGGGGCAGAGATAGAGGCAGCCACTGAGACGGCGGGGGCCAAGCCCCTTGCATGAATTTCTTGCATCAGGCCTCTAGTATTGAATAATCTGAGTAGGCACAAAGAAATTCATTGACTGAAAGACACCAGCAACCTTTGGCATTATCACAATAAATAATGAAGGGAGAGAAAGTCCTTGAGATTTTTCCCAAGTTGATCCATGTGAAGATTTATGAGGCAAGTTTATTATCTTTAGGATTCCAACTGCAAAGACAGGAGATTAAGAAAAAAATATATATATGCTGAGTTTATCTAGTCACTCAGAAACCTTGATTGAGAGTCACCTTTGCTAGACTATGTGACTAGGCCAGGAAATAGGTTGGCATCTTCCAAAGTCTAACAGCCTGGTAAGGTGAAACACTGCAGTGCTTATTCTCTGTGAAGCACATAACGACATTCATCACCGTCTGCACAAGGAGGAGTGATTTTTGGATAGTCACTTCTCAAATGCATAACAGCAACTGAACATAAAAAATGTCACTGTGTAGATAACTGATAAGCTCTATCCCCTTTCCCACCCAGCCACCCCAAAAAAAGTGTTTAACTGAGAAGAGAGACAACTTAGAGAAGTCTGAAACAATCTTCTGCAAATGCTTATATAATCTCTATTTCAATCTCCAATGCATGCTATTTCTGATTTGGAGAAAAACAGATTATCCATAAAAGTATTATTATACTGGAAAACCTTCTTAAAACTTTGAAATTCATATTCCCAAGTATCAGTAGCTTTCAAAAATTTTTAAATGCTATTTGACAAGAGGTAATTTTATATTGTGACTCATGCACACACAAACATAAAACTGGAATCAAGTTTTATAACGTAGTATTTACTCTTATGATGTACAACACATTTGGGATATTGTCTATTAAATATTATTTTATTTCATTTTAAAGGTGTTATTGTCATAATACTCTAGATTGATTTTACAGCCTTTTATTGGGTCATGGCCTTTAGGTTTTTTTAATGCCATAAATATTAGGATAATAACAATAAGACCTGAGTGGTCCTTAGAAATATCCTTTTCTCCAGAAATTCCTTACAAATTCCAAAAATGGATATTTACACTGTAGTGGACCTATGAGGCTTATGGCAATAAAGATGAATGCAAATGAAATGAAAGTTAGTACAGGTATTTTATGTTTTTGTGTGTGATATATTAGCTGTGATTCATAACCGTAGAATCAGGCAACTGTTTGTTAGTTACAGACACAAATATCGAGGGGTTTTCCCCTAGAGAGATGAGTTCTTAAGATAAACAGAAGGTAGGAGACAGAGATAAGAAAGGAGAGTAAGAGATGCAGTTGAACAAAAGTAACAGTATTTACTAACTAATCTCTACTTCCCCAATCCCAGTAAATAGGGTCATCTGGACAGGCCTATAATTTAATTCAGTACCTATCCTTATGGTAAAAAGTGAAATTTCTCCATAGACAGCATCTGCCTGCACTTTCAAAGCAGAAGCTAACAAACAACAAAATCACTAAAAGATAGAAATTATTAAAAAAGAATACTTTTTTTTATTGCTTAAAATGTGTACCTATAAATTCAAAGAACAATAAATAATTTCAACTATTTCATTTAATAATTGCCCCTATGTTACCAACACTGTGTAGAGAAAAGATTATTATGATGATCATGAATTAAACATCAATTTAGGTATGCCTGGCTTCTACAATAACATTCAATAAATACTTCATTAATGAATGAATGAAAATTTAAACTAAAAATTTGCAAGTAATTTTTAATATTACAGTCATCTTATAAAGTCAAATCTGAAAAGATAAGTCTAGTTTCTCTAAATATATGTTTATTAGTTCATTCAGATTAACTATGTATGATTATTAAATTATTCAAATCATTTTCTTCATTCCAATGTCTTCTTGCCTCTACCAGCAGAACTTGTTTTATTGCACTTCACAGATATTGCATTTTTTTTACAAATTGAAGGCAAGCCCCTCCACCAGCAAAAAGATTACAACTTGCTCAATTGCAATACTCACTTTATTGTGGTGGTCTGGAACTGAACCTGCAATAACTCCGAGGTATGCCTGTAGTTCATATGACTCCCAATCACTAGATGAAATAATATTCTGAAAAAGCAATTATTTATTCTATTACTCTTCTGCCTCATATTTCAGTGTTTTAAGCTTCACATTCAAGGTCTTAAAATTGGCCATAAAGACCTCCCTAACCTGGACCTTGCCGATCAATCCCACCTAATTCCTCAGTTCTCCTCTTACACTCAACATCGTAGACATATCTGTCCCATTGAATACAGATGGGTCTGCATCTCTACTTTGTTAATGTACATCCCTCTTTCAAGAAAGGTTTCCCATTGCCTCAGCACCTATCAAATCCTACCCTTTACTTAGAGCAATTCAAGTCTTAGCCAAACTCTCTCTTCATGACTTTCTAGCCTAGGAATAAAAATGGAGATCATATTTGCATTAGCTATATATTCTGTGTAGCGTGTCACTCTATAACTTAGCGACTTAAAATAGCAATAAACATTACTATTTCTCTGTGTTTATGTGGGTTAGGAATTTAGAGGGGGGTTGTGTGAGTGTTTCTGGCTCTGTCTCTCATGGGATTTCAGTCAGATGACCAGGCTATAGTCTGGCTGAAGATCTGACTGAGGACAGAAGATTTGCTTCCTAAGGGGTTCCTTCACTTGGCTGGCCAATGCTGGCTTTCAATGGGAGACCTCAATTACCTTCCCACAGGCCTCTCCATGGGGCTGTTTGAATGTCCTAAGACATGGAGGTTGGCTTCCCCTGGAGTGACAATTCAAGAAACATCAATGCTTTCTATAACCTAGCTTAGAAATCACACACCACCACTTCCACAGTATTCTACTAGTGGTGTGGGTCAGCATTAATTTACTGTGTAGGGGTTCAAAGCAAGGACATGAGTATCAGGAGCCAAGGAGTATTAGGAGGCATTGGGGAGGCTGGATATCACAGCATTGATTGTAATAAACAACCTCTTTAGGGCTCTGCCTCTATTTACTATTTGGAATCCCTAGAGTCCCTTAAATCTCCCCTAATATTTTCTGAAAATATCTCATGTGGATTCAAGCACAGCGTCCTTTCAAATACCATGCAATTACTGCCATTTTTTCTCTTTTGTTCCATTCCTGGCACTCAGTAGTGTAACCTGCTACCCAGGCTTCAGGCTTATGAAACACTTTTCTTCCAGGTCTGGCACAAATCCTGAATATGCACCATGAAGGTGTCCTGCTGGGCTAAAACCTCTGCTGTGCCAAACATGATGTGTTATTCAATGTTGCACACACCGTAGAGACCACCTGTATGCCGGCTGCCTCTAGGGAGCCAGCAGTGTGGAACTGTGTGCTCTCTGCGTAGGTAGTGGAGAATCCCCGGTAAGTCTTTGTGTCATACACCATTGGGTATGGAATGGCCAGTGATTTCAGACTTTATAATGAAATACCTCTTTCAAATATTACTTGGTTCTTCCTAGCACTCAACCTGAGACGTTGGGAGCTTAAGGACGAGCTGAGTGATAGATACTGTTCTATATTAAAAATGAGTCTTCTTCAGTATTGATGATATTGTTGGGCACAGATCTATGCCAGGTTGTCTTGTTCTTTGTAATAGTTATTTCCCAGGAGGTATGCTAGAAACATTAAAATCTGCCTTTGGTAGATCTCTATAACAAGAGTCCTAAAATGTGTTCAATTTAGGCTCAACTGGGATTGCTGCTACACTTCTCCTTATAACATCTTATAAAGGTCTCTATCCCCAGAAATAGGCAATCTTTTTATGAGAATAAACTGAGCCTTTTCCGAGGCTTGATTTTGAGGGATGATGAGATTTACACAATAAATACCCAGAAACCACCTATGTAAAAACTTTTGCAAGTTCTGATGACAGAAGTATTGTAATCAACCTTCATTCAGAGCGTCTTTGTCAATCTCTTTGAAAAATTAATTATTTGTAGACTAGCCTTCTCCATTCCCTCATAGTACCATTTAGGGAAGCAGAAAAGCTAATGATATAGTCCACGGGCTTTGAAGTCAGACAGACTGAGATTAAAAGCTCATTTTGTCCACACAGTAGTTAAATAAACTTGGTCAAGTTAATAAGTATCATTTTCCTCATTTGATATCATACAGTTATTGTAAGAATTACATAAGACTATTTAGGTCTGTGCTTGACAAATATGTGCTTAAGAACATTAACTATTATCATTATCATCATGATCATTATTGATGCTGGCCCTTCCTTATCAAAGCTTCCTGGCATTCTGGAAAAATCCTCTTTTGTAGCCTGGGAATTTACAGTGAACTAAAGTCTAGCTGATTCTCCAGGCCATTCCATCAGCTATACCCTTTTTGTTCTCATAGTCAAATTTCTCTTTTGGATCTTCAGGGCACAAATAATTGGAGGGGTGAATTTTAGCTCACCCCTTGTCTTCATTGTGGGTTCTAGAACCTTAACAATAGAGTTCTGCCTATGAATCAATTTCAAAGGCAGGTTACTAGGATCCTTGGTCAATTTTCTGCTCTGCATTTTCTTTTTCAAAGTAAATAATGGAGAGGGAGAAAGTCCTTGCCTTCATTCTATATTTCCTCAGAATTCATCAGTCAAAAAGACCTTAGAATTCAATCACAACATCACTTTGAGAAGGGGGGTATATTGGTTAAAATTTAGAACATGAGTCCCACTCCAAATTTACTGAGTCAGAACACAAGGAGGTAAAACTTAAGGAGATAGATAGATAGATAGATATAGAAGAATGCAGGGACATTTTGCTAGTATGCTGTAGGAGTAAAACCAATGACAGACAGTAATAGAAACAGGAGGTGAGATGGGGCTTTCTGTAAGCAAAAGAGAAAATTTCTATTTATAAGATGCTATTTTTTTTCTAAAATCATTAGACTAAAATTGAGGGGCATCTTATACACAGAAGTCAGCTGAGGAGGGAGCCACACGGGTGCATAGCTGCCCATATCTTGTCAAACAGGCTTTCTCCAGTCACAAGCCTTATTGTTACTGAAGTCAGCTGATGCCTAATTGGAGGTGGAGGTGGAGAATGCACAGATGCATCAAGGACTGGAGCCTTCTGAGCCCATAAAGATGACAAAAAATAAAAAGATAAATACTGGTAAGCGATTGTCTTACTCTGCAAAATTCAAACTGAATGTAATCAGCTATGCAAAAGAGCATGGAAATAGAGCTGCAGAGAGACAATTTGGACCTCCTCCCACAGAATGTATGATCAGACAGTGGAGAAAACAGGAAGAACAACTCCTTGAGATGCCAATAAAGAAGGCCTTAAGAGGAAAGCCAGAAAAATGTTTAAAACATTGATTTCTTAATTTTGGGTTGGAAAAGTGGGGGGTGTCTTATACATGGAGGCATCTTATACACTGAAAAATACGGTATACTCCTGAGGTGATAAAAATGCAGGGAGCTTGAGTCCAAACTTTGAGTGGCACCACCCTAATACACAAAAAGTTTGAGAACCAAGAAATCAAAACATCATTAACCAAGCCCTATCCGTAAAGGGACTGAAAAGCAAGACTTAACATGACTCACCAAGTAGACCTGGACTTCTAAGATTTGACTTTTCCTGTTGTCACATGCCACATGGAAAAATGGTATGAAAAAGTTACAAAATTACTGACAGTTCCCATTCACAGTTCCATATATTTATTACATGCAATAGTAGGAAAGGGATTAATGACCAAGCTGCCAGTTTGAGTGACCCTCAAAGTTACTTCTAGGATAGTGCCTTGAAATGCTGGTGTATGTGGTAGCTGTTCTCCAACACCTTGTATCTTGTCTGTTTTAGTGCTAAAATTGGCCTCATATTCCTCCTCCTCTTCTCTTAGTTTGTATTAATTATGGGAATCCAGGGTGCTATACTTTTCTTTCTCTGCAATCTAAGCCACCATTCAAACTTTTCACTCTCTTTTGCTTACAGCAAGCCCCATCCCACCTCCTGTTTCTATTACTGTCTGTGATTGGTTTTACTCCTACAGCACACTAGCAAAATGTCCCTTCATTCTTCTATATCTTTAGAAATTTAATCCTATGGTCATGTGACTATCCAGGGTTTAAAATACTTATTTGCATGCCTTCAAGCATCCCCCCATAATTGTAAACATTCTCTGCCCTGAGAGAGGAGATGTTATTTTCTATGGGCCCTGTTGGCTTCTATCAGCACTTTTCTCTTTCTCCTGCCTCTGCTTGCCTCCTTTGACAAGGCCTGAGAGGAAGTTCCAGCCAGGGTCAAAAGACTTCCCCGGAGGCTGGCAGGGCTTCACTGATCTCTCAGAGAAGATCATCACTTTTCTCCCAGAGACTGAGCAGCCTTACTTACTGCCCACAACAATATTTTTATACTGTTTAGATCAGTTTTCTGGTACCATGCCTAGGCTTGACACTTTATGAATGATCTCTGACAGTGCACAGTATTCTCTCCATGGTCCTGCCACTAACCACAAGGCAATTAGTTCTAATCTTTGGGTAGTAATTAATCCATGCTCCAAACAGATGCTGTACTTGGGTGATTACCGACAGAAGCCCAAAGAATGTAATTGTTGTCTTATAGGACACACCAACCTAAGGATTTTTCTTTTCTTTTCTTTTTTTTAAGTCACAATGGAAATATATTATTTCCCTACTTTGGCTTCCTTTCATGGTAGTAGAATTTCTTGAATTCCTTCTCCTAGATGCTCATGAATAGAGACATCTCAGCTCTCATATTGCTCCTGCTGGTCCCTCCTTTCCTGTTCTAGCCCTGACATCTATAGTGGCCCAAATGGCTTCCGTCTGTGAAGCCCCCTCTGTGCCACTCCCCACTGGCAGGGAAGGCAGTAGCATTTTACACTGGTGCCCACTGGAGTGCGCGGTACTTTAGATGCTCCAGTTGGCTGGGGAGGTCCCTCTTGCCCAAGGCAGAATCACACCCTGGGAGCACACCCTGAGGCAGTGCTGCTTGGGGGTCAGTATATCATCTGCCAGAAATTTTCTCCACATTCCTATTTTCCCAGGCCAAACAGACCTTCTGAGTGAAGTGCCAAGCTCTGTTCATGCCTTTTCTGACACCAAGGCTTGGCTAATGGAACAAGAGTCCTTAGGAAGAGTTCCTTTTCAGGATGCTATTAAGTTTTCATACAGATATATTCTCAGCATATTCACCATGTTACGGTCATGGGCATACTCACGTTTTTAAACTCTTAGAGTAAATAAAGCTTTGCTTCATTTCAAATCTCCCCTTCCCCAACCTCTACCTTTACTGACCTATAGGAAGTTCTCACAATCCAAGACTTAGTTGAAAGCACAGCCTTGAGTCATTTACTATGTTGTGTGTATTTTTTTTTCCTGAGCATATAAAATCCTCAAGGCTGGGGTATTAGCTATCTACTGCTGGGTAACAAATTACCCCCAAAATTAGTGACTTAAAACAATAAACATTTATTACTTCACAGTTTCTGAGTTGGGAATCTAGGAGCAGCTTAACTAGGTGGGTCTGTGTCAAAGTCTTTCATGAGGCTGCAATCAAGGTGTTGTCAGGGCTGCAGTTATCTCAAGGTCAACTGGAGGAGGATTCCCTTACCAGCTCATGCACGTGGCTGCTGGCAGGCCTCAGGTCCTTGCTGACTCTTGGATGAAAATATAAGTTCCTCATCAAATGGGTCTCTCCATAAGGTTTCTCATAATAAGGCAGCTCGACCCTTTCAGAGTGAAGGCTCCAAGAAACAGAGAGATACAGACAGAAAAAAAAGACAGAAAGAAAGAGAGAGAAGTGCTCAGGACACTTATGCCTTGTTATATGGATTGTGTGTGTATGACTTCATTATAATTTGACATTATTTCAGGATGGGCACTGTATAGTGCTTATTAGGAAATCCTAATAGGTGTGCTCAAGTAGAACTCTTAAGAAATGGCAAATGACAACTATGTGAATGTTAAATTAATTTATTGCCATAACACTAAACAGCAAAATACCAAATATATCCAAAGTAATTGACTGTTCAAAATCATGTTTTCAAAGCAATCTGTGGTGAAGCTATAAACTGCTTATTAGCTTAGCAATGGCAAACTAGGATAGATTTATACTAAAATGTTTTACAAAATATTTTTGCCAAAAAATAAGGATTTTCCTTGGAATGATTTGTAAAAGACTTTAAACAAAGCCATACCACAAACAAGGCCGCCAACTTAATGTTTCAACATTTATGCTTTATTGTGGTAAATGAAATAATGCCTCCCACCAAGATGCAACATCCTAATCCCTGAAATCTGTGAATGTCACTTTATATGGCAAAATAGACTTTGCGGATATGATGAAATTAAGGATGTTGAGAAGGAAAAATTATTCTGCATTATCTGAATGGTCCCAGTGTGATCACAGGATCCTGATAAGAGAGTTATAGAGTTTGTCAGAGTGAGACTGACAGTGATTTGATGACAGAAGCAAGAAACAAAAAGATATGAAGATGCTACATTGCTTTGAAGACAGAGGATAGTGGCCCCAAAGCAAGGAATATAGGCAATCTCTAAACGCTGGGAAAGTCAAATAAATGGGTTCGCTCAGAGAATCTCTAGAAGAAACCAGTCCTGCTGACACCTTGATTTTTTTCCAGTGAAATTGATTTTGAACTTCTGGCCTCCAAAATTGTAACTGACTAAATTTGTGTTGTTTTAGGCCCTCAAGTAATTTATGGTAATGCATTACAGCTGTGATAAGAAACAAATACACTTCTAAATGAAATAGTGAGAGGTCTCTCTGTGTTTTCACAAGTATTTTATGGTGGATTATACCTCTTGAAGGTTTTTCAGTAGACACATAGCCCAGTTCTCCAAATACAGACAGACAACACTTCTACATGATTGAAGGCCTGGACAAAGAGGAGATTCCTCCTTAAGGTGACCTGTCCCCACTCAGGCTAGAGGTGGGGCTGGGAGGAAAACTGTGGCACAGATCCTCCCTGAAGGAACAGGTGGGAGAAGCCCTTGCAGCACCCTTCCTGTGATGGCCAGTGGGCAGAACCTGGGAGCATAGCAACTGCTGCGCCCATAGTAATCCATGGATTTGGGCAGATAATACAGTGCCTCTATCCCTGGAGAAAATGAGGGGTTTTACTCATCTCTACAAATAGCTATAAATTAAAGAGTAAGAAACATATTTGTGTCTCCCATGGTCCAAGTGGTGCACTCCAATGCTTCCCTGAACACTGCATTAGATGCTGCAATGACCATGAGGTGAAATTGCAAACAAATTCTTGGCGCTCATGTTAGAGTTGGAACACGAAAGAACTTATTTCACAAAATAGGTATACCTCCCCTACAAGGACTCCATACAATCTCAAACAACCAGTCTAACTTATGAGATAAAACTTAAACATATTTCTAGCCACTGTGTGATTAATTATTTTATTCAGAGACAAAGAAATTTTAGTATGACATTTAGAAATCCTCTTGCTCATGGGAGATGAATGGTGACAGATCCTCTTATAAAAAAGGAGAGGTCTCCAAGGGAACCTCGGAAAATGTCCAGAATTGAAAGTGAGTGACAGCCCTAGGGGGTGCAACTAACTGTCAGGGATTGGGGGTAGTAGGCAGAGAGCATTTTCAGCTCTTAACTGGGTTTCAGTAGCTGAGCTCTGATAATATACCCCACTTAAGAAAGGACTCAGGGCTCATCGGGCCAAAAAGGAGTCTTGAAGCTCAATGCTGAGGTAGTGAACTGTCTCCAGCTGCCTGCCCCCTCTCCTAGCTGTTCAGGCACGTCAAGTGATGGTGCCCAGCACAGACACGCTGTATAAAATGAAGACAATCCTTGTGGTTTAATGCTCAACAGAATCTGGCAGGGTCTTGTCCTGAATCCCACAGCACACTATCCCTTTGTCTTTAGGAGTAAGAAGAAGCCCCTGATGACTCCATAGAAAGTCTCCCATGAAAAACCACCATAAAGTAAGGGCTCTGCTGATAGCACCTACCTTCAGAACAACCTGTGCCCCATGCAACTGCCCTCATAAAGCTGGACTCTGGAGCTGTGATGCCTGTCTATCAAGGGTTTCCCACATTTTCCTGGTCCTCAGTGTCTCCTTACAAGAGATTCATGACATCATCATCACCGGAGAGACCCATAGCTATGCTGCTTCTCTGAGCATTGCCATCAGCACTGCCTGCAAACCCTGAGGAATGCTATCCCTAGACAAGAGAGAGGTAGTTCTTAATTTAAAAGCCCAAAACACTCAAGGATGTCCAGTGGTTCCTGGGCTTTTCTTAGTGAACACTTTGAGTGACTTACAGATTTTCCATGTCACTCACAGATTCTTTTTTTTTTTTTGAATATATTTTATTGATTTTTTTACAGAGAGGAAGGGAGAGGGATACAGAGTTAGAAACATTGATGAGAGAGAAACATCAATCAGCTGCCTCTTGCACACCCCCGACTGGGGATGTGCCCGCAACCAAGGTACATACCCTTGACCGGTATCGAACCTGGGACCTTTCAGTCCACAGACCGATGCTCTATCCACTGAGCCAAACCGGTTAGGGCACTCACAGATTCTCTAGAAAGAAAAAAGATTTAATGGAAATACATCCCAAAACAGAACACTATAGCAGTTGACATCCCTGTCTGCTGCACCCACGTTTTAGTTCACTCTGATCTAACCCAGGACATCAAGGATGAAAATCAGTGTCCCAACATCAGAATGGAGGCCTCCACGCTGGTGGAAATACACCCTGGGCCTGCATCTTCAGGATCCTGGTCCCAGTCACGGACACATGCCTCATGAGGAAGCAGGAGTTTCTGATCACTGGAGACATCCAGTCAGATGCTATTGTAGGAGACATAATGTTATCACTGCAGCCTTGCCCACTGGGGCAAAGGCAGACACACTGAGTTCCTGCTGGGAAAAATAGGAATGTTTTTTAAATAATTTTTTACTTTTGAAATTACAGTTGACATTACAGTATTTCATTTGTTTCAGGCATCCAACTTAGTGATTAGACATTTATTTAATTTACAAAGTGATCACCTGATAAATCTAGTAAGATGGGAGTATTTTTTAAGTGCTTCAACTCTCAAATCATGTACGGGTCAGACTGCATAAACCATCTAGCAAATTTTAGTTTTGCAAGAAGCAAAAGAAGTAGTAGAAAAGATTGCCCTGCATTCCCCATCTTCACAAATATCCACCAAATATCATGGCTGCCTGCCAACCTGGTCAAGGACAGACACGAAATCAAAACAGCTAATAAAACTTCTTGCTGTCACTGCTTGCTCCCGGGACATCACCCTAATGAGCTTCAACAGGGATCTGCTCCTCCTTCATGACTTGCTGTCATTGGGAGGGTGGTGGACCATGCTGCCTTGCTCCTGCACCTTGTCACCTATGTGTTCTAGCCACTACTACACTGTTCACCAAAGAGATCTTCCACATGCCATCCAGCTATGGCTATGGATTCCAGCTTAGGACCTATTCTAAAAGGCATTGCTTAAATTCTTTGGCTTTTACAGTCTCCTGTCTCCTAATCTTTAGACACAACCTGTAGCCAGATGGAGTACATTAACCAAACCATGTGGCAGAAAGAGTAACTACTCAAATTAACCCCCCAGTAGGAGAAGAAAATGTAAAATACATGGCCAGAAACACAATTATGGTCAGGACTGAATGCATATTTGCAAGGCCCAAGTGCAAACTGAAAATGTGGGACTGCTAGTGAAAAAAAATAAATATTAAGTTTCAATACTTAATATTTAAGCAGAGCATTAAACCAAGCATGAGCCCTTCTAAGCAAGGGGTCCTGTGCAACTGCACCGGCTGCACACACAGGAAGCCAGCCCTGATTGGAGGGAATCATTTTCTACTTCCTGAATTGCCACTTTTCACCAAGGACTTGCCAGGACACAGCAAGGCTTTCTACTCAACAAGAAGCCTTAGCCCACTCCAACTGGAGAAGAGAGCCTGCAGGTGATGAGGCTGTAATCTTATTCTTCTGAGCCTGACCCAGCACTACTGCTACACCTGGGCTATTACCTTAAAAAGAAAAAAAGGTCCTGATCTAGGAAGAAGTTCCAGACACCTCCCAACGATTCTCAACTTGCTTGTGCTTGTTCTGGTCTCTCTAGTTTCTGCCTTCCTGGCTCCACAACTCAGCTTTGATATCTGATTCTGGCATCTTCTCTTTGGTAACCTTCCAGATGCCCCCATCTGACTTCTCAGACTCTAGTTTCTGGCACTGGTTTCAGTCCTGCTGGCTCCTCAGGTTTTAATATCCCACATTTTACGTGAGCAACTTTCTGTTGCCTCCCCTAGTCCCATGTACTCTCGCTGGTCTAACTACCCCCCTTTTCTCTGCTAACTAGGAATAACAATATAATCAGAAGATACCATAGGTAGCCATAAGCTAATTAATTTCATTCAAAAGAGCTGATAAAATACCATTACCATATTTTTTACTTGTCTGCTTTACTCCTTCTTGAAATTTTCTTTTCTTACCTTTTTTTGACACTATACTCCCCTTGCCTGTCTCATGCTTCACCAAAATGCTTTTTTTGTTTTAACTAGTCCTCCCCCTTTTTCTCTGCTTCCTTCATCTCCAGCAGCACAATTATCATCTTCTTTCCTTAGTTTGCCATAAATGCTGGGATAACCCAGTGTTCATTTCCAAGCTCTCATCTCTTTTCTGTGACCTTTTATCACATACCTTTTATCAATTAATGACCTGCAAAATTTTATCTCCATCCCTGACTTCTTCCTAAATTACTTACATATTTCACTGCCTTCTTCATGGATTCATATATTTTGCCTATCAAAGAGGTACAGTTATTTTCTCTGACTCTAAAGACTGTTACTCCCTCTGACTTCCTGATCTCAATAAAAGGAACTATCAAATTTCTCAAGCTCAAAATCAAGCAATCAGCATTTATTCTGCTCTCTCCATTATCTATTTGATCCAGTCCATCAGTAAGATCTACTGGCTCTCCTTGCAAATAAGTCTTTTATTGATACACTTCTTGCCAAAGCCTCTGCCTTGTCTGAGTTCTGTCAATTCCTTCCTGAATTACAACCATAGCCTTCTAAACACTTCCTTTTGATACTTTTACCCACTAAAATCTTCTCTCCAAATAAGACCAGCGTGATCTTTTAAAAAAATAAATCAGATAATGTAATTGCTCCACTTAAAACTCTCCAATGTGTTCCCATTGCATTTAAAATGAAATCCAGATGCTTTACAATTCTCACGCTTACTTCTCCCACTGCCTCTTAACACTCTTTCCTTCAATCAATTTGTTTAATAACACTGCATTTATCTCTTTTCTCAATCACACCATAGGGACTTTCACCTTGCTTTGTCTCATAACTGGAATATTTTTTCCATATCTTCACATAGTTGAAACCTTCTCATTATCACCTTTGCTGGCCATCCTATCAAATATTGCTTGTCATAAGCATCTGATTTCTCTATATCATCCCCCCACACTGTTTTATTTATTTATTAGGATAAGGCTTTTTTTTTCTTTTTTTCCTCCTTTTTTTGTCTAATGCAGTATTGTGTGCCAAGCACTTAGAGGAATTAGCACATAGTATGTATTCAATAAATATTTACTGAACAAACAAGTATACCGAGTTATGAGAGAGACTGTGAAACACTAATATGTGGGTCAGTTTACTACAATCCATAGGCCAAATATGGCCACCACCTGTTTTAAGAGGTAACATTTTATTGAAATACAACCATATCCCCTTGTTTACAAATTGTCTACAGTGGCTTTTAATTATCTATTCAGCAGAGCTGAGTAGGTGCATCTGAGACCATACATCTTGCAGAGCTTTATAGTTACTATCTGGCTCTTTATAGAAAAAGTTTGGTGAGCCTTCCAATAATATATGCCAGGTCACATTGCCACTCAAATTAAAAGAAATAAAGAGGCATTGTTTAACCTAAATACACTGAAAGAAAACTATAGTAATGTGCCCTTCCTGGAGGTGTTGAGGACACTATTTGAGGAAAAATTAAGCTAAGCAAAATGTGATGCAAAATAGAAGATTCCGGAGTTGGAGAAGCAAGGATAAAATTTTTGTTAGCAGTTTGAACCTATTTAAATATAGGAACTAAGTCTTAAAACTATGCAAATTTTATTAACAGAACAAAAAATTTAGTAAGAACAACAAGCCTTGATAATATGACCAACAATAATAAGGGAGGGTATAGGATTAGATCTAAACATATCATTCTCCTTAATAATAATGATAGCAAGTTGACAAGGCTACCAAGATGATTCAATTGGGGGGAAAATAGTTCTTTTCAATAAATGTAGCTGGGTAACTGAATATTCACATGCAAAAAAAAAAGTTAGACCCCTGCCTCAGAACATACACTAAAATTAATTCAGCATGGATCAAAGGCCTTCTGTAAGAGCTTAAACTATAGATCTAGTAGAAGAAAACATAGACTTATCTCTTCATAACTTAGAATAAGCAATGATTCTTTTTAGATAAAACACGAAAAACACAAGCAATCAATGAAAAATAAGTAAATTGATCTTCATCAAAATTAAAACGACAAAAAATGTTTGCACTTCCAGGACCCTGTCAAGAAAATGAAAAGACAATCTACAAAAGGGGAGAAGATATTTGCAAATCATATATAATAAGGATCTAGGATATAAAATATATAGAGAACTTTTATAACTCAACAATAAAAAGAATCAAATTTTAAAATGAGCAGAGGATTTAAATTAAGATTTCAAAGGTATACAAATTGCCATAAAAAACATGAAAAAGTTGCTCAACATCATCAATTACTAAATAACTGTAAATCAAAGCCACAATAACATAGCACTTCACACACTGGGATGGCTGTAATAAAATAGATAATAGCAAGCTATGGCAAGGATGTGGAGAAATTAGAGCCCTCATACATTGCTGGTGGGAATATAAAATAGTTCAGCTGCTTTGGAAAACAGTTTGGCATTTTTGAAATGGTTAAACATAGAGTCTTTATATAACCCAATAATTCCACTCCTAAGTATATTCCTAAGAGAATAAAAAACATATATTCACATTAAAATATATATAAATTTTTGTAGCAGCATTAATTCATAATAGCTAAAAACTAGAAAAAATATTGTCTATCATCTGAAGAACAGATAAACAAAAACAATGGGTAAAACATGTGGAATATTCATACAATTGAATATCATTTGACAATAAAAAGAAATTAAGTACTTATACAACACAAATGAGCGTTGTAAACACTGTGTTAAGTGAAAGAAGAAAAATATACAGTATGATTCCATTTACATGAGAACAATTTGGTTAAGTTTGTATTAATCTGCAATAAGTTGAACTAACTAATACTCTCCATTTAATTTGACTGTCAGGCACAAGCAAAAAATGGATGAATCCCTTAAAATTAAATGGTTATATAATAGAGACCACAATCCCTATAGTCTTTAGGTCTGTAATTGAAGCACTAATCTCCATTATTGCCCTCAGGATGTGATACTTAAAAAAAAATTATACGTAGTTCAGGGAGGCAAGCAGAACAGTTTCAGAGGTTTCTACTTAGTGTTGGCCTTCTACACTATAACTGTTTTTCACAGGTCAAGAATTCAGTGTGAGTGTTATCCAATTGCCAAGAGTACCAATCCCTATTACACACTCAGGGACTAAGGAAATCACCAGGTGGCTCCACCCATGGACCTAATAGCTACAGGAAGACTGACTTTAGTCAAGACTCTCTATTATTATTTGGACCCCGTTACTCCCTACTTTCACAAGAGAGCCAAGCTTTGAGTCTCCTAGTGTGGATATCAACTCAAATTCTGAGTGCAATAATTCTCAAAATGTTCGGGTATTTCCCTTTCCCCAGTTTAAGGCACTGAAGTAAGTTATTATGGGCCTTTTGGGAGGGTGGAGGGGGGGAATCATTATAGCATATACTTACTCTGCGGTTGCAGGTCTCTCCTCCTAGGGATCTTAACAGCTTTTCTGTTAACAGACTCTGTATTTGAAAATCAGCTCAGGTTCAGAAACAGAACAAGAAAATAGAACTGTTTATTGAAGTGACTGCCCTCAACCTCCTGTTCTTCCATTCTTACCATCTTCCGGTTGTAGATATTAAGCAGCACCCTTGTTAGTTGCCCATCTATCTTGCTCGTGTAAATATCATTCTCTATTAACCATCTCTGCAAATCTTGATTGCCCCACTGATCTCTCTGGTTGTCACAGTAATTGTGACCTCCTGGTTTCTAGCTGTAAGCAGTGCCCCCTGGTGTCTTACTTTGGTGCCTCATAATCTACCTGGGTAGTAAAGAGCCCAGATCTGTGAGCCTCTCTCCTTCTATGAGCTCTTGCCTACAGAGAAGATCCCTGAACTTCTCGGTGATGCTGGTGCCCCTTTCACCAGCACATTCCTCATGGCCTTGGTGATGGGACTTAATCACCTGCTGGGTCTTCTGGCTTTATGCAATATATCCATTCCAGTATGTTCACCTCCCTAAGGTTCTTTATTCCTTTCTCTGCCTTATACCAGATAAATTCAGGAATTTCCACTATACTCAGCATAGACCTTTGATTTTTTTCAAACATTTAACAGCCTCCCCAACAGTGAGTTTGTCCCATTCCCTGCAGTCCTTGCAAAGTATTATTAAATCACATGTCCTAAGAAAGTACCACCAGGCAAATGACTTTTTGCTTTTTCTGTCTTGTATTCTGGCTCCCTTAATCAAATAACCTTAAAACCTAACCTCAAGGATTCTTTTCAGGTCCTGTGGAGCTCTGTGACTTATCAAATATGAAAGCTAATTCTTGCCTCTTTCTTGGTGTGCACTCTTTGTCCTCCCTTATGAGGCAGGCTCAACATGTCCCCAGGGGAGATATACTGACATTTATGTCTCATTATCAGACTGCTAGTTAGGAGAGGAGATGGGACAGCTCATTGGGGGAATATGTATTGCATTCCTGGGGAGAGGTTTTGGCAATATCTTTCTGCAGAGTTCTTCAGAGAAAGTGAAGTCACTTCTGGAATTTAGAGTTCTACACAACTCAAATCATCAGGATCATCCACCAAGTTATTCCCAACTTATGTTTCAGATTCTCAAGTGTGATTATTAATAAAAAATATATATTTGGTTCTCATCTCATTAAGACTATTACTATTGAAATTTTCTAAGTGATGAAAGCAAAAAGGTGACTTTTGTTATGTTAATGAGATGACTTTTGGAAAGTACCTAAGGTGAGGGCTGGTTGCTAGGAGGACCAACTATGTGATTAGAGGGTTGGAACTTTCAGTACCACACACCTGACCTCCAAGAAGAGAGAAGGAAGAATGGAGTTTGAGTCCAGTCACCGACGGCCAATCAGTTAGCCAATCATGACTATGTAATGAAACCTTCTTAAAGTCCCGGATGGGGGAGTTTAGAGAGCTTCTGGTTGGTGAACACATAACATGGCAAACTTAATAAATGTATGTGTTTTGACTGCTCCACTGACCAGCCATTCTTCCATCTTTCTCCCTCTCCTCAGGCCTCTGTATTCCCTGAGACACAACAATACTGAAATTAGGCTAGTCAATAACTATACATGACCTTTAAGTATTCAAGTGAAATGATGAGTTATGTGTCTCTCTATTTTTTAATTGAATTTATTGAGGTGACATTGGCTAATAAAATTATACAGGCTTCAGGTGTAAAAGGACGAGTTGCATGTCTCTTACTTTAAATCAAAAGCTAGAAATGACTAAGCTTAGTGAGGAAGGCATGAAATCTCCTGGTGAAGGTGCTATAAAGATTGTTGAAATGACAACAAAGAATTTATAATATTATATAAGCTTAGTTGATAAAGCAGCAGCAGGTTTAAGAGAATGGACTCCAATTTTGAAAGAAGCTCTACTGTGATAAAATGCTACCAAGCAGTATCATATGCTACAGAGAAGTTGTTCATGAAAAGAGTCAATCGCTGCAGCAAATTTCATTGTATAATTTTCAGAAATTGCCACAGCCACCTCAGCCTTCAGCAACCACAACCACGATCAGTCAGCAAAACCCTCTCCTAAAGGCTCAGATGATGGCTAGCACTTTTTAGCAATAAAGATGAGGTGGATAAGAATAAGGAGTCATTTAGTTTATGTGTTCTGTCTCCTTTTCATTCAATCATTGCAACACAGAGCATCTGGTACAAGAACTCTAGAGCAGAAATAAACTGGGAGAATATGAGGAACAGAGGGAAGGCCAGCATGGCTAGAGAGTAGATACAAAGGAAATAGAGGCAGGTGAGGTAGAAGATTGATTTTTAGAGAGAGTTTGTGTTTTTTGATAGGCTTAAGGCTTTTATATGGAGTTTGAGTTTTATCCTAGGTAATCTGGGGGGCCATTGGAGGGTTTTTAAACAGAATGGTAGTATAAAATTATTTATGTTTCCAATTTGAAGGAATATTTTATTGGAGTTCTGTGGGAACCCCTTTCACGTCCCGCGTGGTTCAGGGTTCCGGTTCAGGGTTCGGGTTCTGGAGAAGGCTGCACACAAATGAAAAAAGACTAGAAAAGTATTAATTTGGGAATATTGGGGGCCAGTCAGGGAGGACTACCACCTGCTCTGGCCTTGCTATCCTTTTATTGAGACTATGGGATACACCCACAACCTTTAGGCAGGAAATTCCAATAACAGAAATTTACATGAGACAAACAGAGATGGAGGCTGCCGCTAACAATGTTTCAACTAAATAGTGAGTGAACTAGCTCTGACCTTTCAGAGCAATGAAGGTTGTTGACAATGATCAGTTTCTGGCAGAGTTCCTAAACATGGGATGAGTTTTAGGTACTCACTGGCACTACCAAAAACAATATACCAACAAAATCCTTAGAAGAGAAGGAAATAATTTTCAACCTAAAGCAGTACTTATTTATTTCAACATGTGACTAGAATAAGTAATAAGTAGCCTATAAATTTGGTGAGTATCTAAGTTATCATTAATGTATAATTAGCTCCCATTTTCCATTTAAGAGAATTAGACCAGTATAAATGAAGGAACTTCCTCAAGATTTCAGCGTAAGTACAGAAAAGTAAAACCCATGTGTTTTTCACCTCTCTTCTCAGTTTTATTTCTTTTATTTAAAATTATTGATTTCAGAGAGAAAGGGAGAGAGAGAGAGATAGAAACATCAGTTATGTGAGAGAATCATTGATTGGATGCCTCCTGCACACCCCACACTGGGAATCAAGCCTGAAACTCAGGCACGTGCCCTGACCAGGAATCGAACCATGACCTCCTGGTTCATAGGTAGATGCTCAACCACTGAGCCACGATGGCTGAGCTCTCTTCTCAGTTCTAACCACAGCAGAAAAGCCCCTGTACTTCATAAGAATTAAGAACATTAGTTGTTAAAAGGAGGAAAAGGAGAAGGAAAACAATTATTGAGTTAAGATGGAAATTAAAACTACATTAGTCTTATATTAATTCAAACCACTTTCAACCAAGGATTTATCTAGCTGTCTTCATTTCTTTATTTTTTATTGTTTATCTATTTTCCTTTTCCCAAATTTGATATGAGATAGTTTTTAACTGAAACATTATATAATATTATAGGAGAAAATAAATTGGAAAGAAAGAAAAGAGGAAAGTGAAAATAAGGCTAGAAATATGAACTAAAGACAAGGAAAGGAAGCAAAAACTAAAAATTAGGAGCCTGGCTTTATCTCACTTGCTGGCTAATTGTTTTGAAGAACACATGGGATTATGCAAACAAAGCATTTTGGGGTGAATAAAAATATCCCTCTAACCATCTTAGATACAGAACCAATAGGTAAATCTAATGACCACACTGTAAAGCATCATGGTGCGATGACATAGCTATACATCAAGTTTAACATGGCAGATTGGCTGCAGATATTTATCTTCCCCCATCCCAAAAACAACTTTAAAATGACAGTAAATACATTTTTTTAAAGTGGACAAAACAATGGAAAACATGTTAGAGAAGAAATTTCAACAAATTTTTGGAAGACAGAGGAAGGTCAAGAAACTGACAGCAAATTGAGAAAGCTTCGGAAATACAATTGCAAATAAGCTGGTTTAAACAACAGAAGGCTTGGGACTAGAGGTATCAAATATATTGAGGTTGGATAAGGGTCAGGACTGAAAATAGGCATTAAAAACCTGTAAAAAAAACTGGTTGAACTTCTATTTTTTTTTCCTTCACTCCTAGTCAACTACTTACCCTCACCACCCCCATCACTCTCTCCAAAGTCTGGAGTCCCAGCAGAGGGTGGAGGGAGAAATGGGTTGTGAAAAATAAGGTGTGTGAGTGAATAAATTAGGTATAATTTAATAATAAGACTCTCGCCTTTTCCTACCCATGCCACTAGAACCAGAACCCTGGCAGCAGACACTACTCTGATGCAAGAGGCTAGTGGTGTTACTCACTGGAAATATTTATCAGGTCCAGATTAAAAACAAAAATGAAAGCCACATTTATTTGGAGATACTTCCATGAAGAAAAGTTGATTTTTCACTTCAGAGATGTCCACTTTTGGCAAGCACCATCCATATGTTTAAGGCCTGCTATTTTTTCCTTGTGCTTAATGGGAGACATGGATTACCAGAAATGTAACCAAAACCTACACATACAAGACAGAATAAGAAAAGAAGCAAAAATTAAAAGAGAATTAAGAGACCAAAACCATGTAAGAAACAAAAGAATATTTCAGAACCTTATACATATATGCATAACCCACGAGCACAGAAAATAGTGTGGTGAAGGCTTGGGGGAGGGGAGCAGAGTGGAAGGGGTCAATGGGAGAAAAAAGGGGGACATCTGTAATACTTTCAACAATAAAGATAAAAATAATATTTCAGAACCTCATAACTAATGTCCTGAGATAAGACAAGATATTATGTCCATTTTAAAAAGAACAGATAGTATCAAAAATAAAAACATCAGAGAACAAGAAAGAGCTTTTGAAATATTTCATAGTGTATCTAAAATTTTATAATTGATAGCTAAAATCAAATACTTTTAAGGACAAACAAGAACTTAAATAGATGGAAAAAAGGATAAGCAAATAAGAGGATCATTTTAGGAGGTTTAATATTCAACCAACAGGAACAAACAAAAATGGAGGGGAGGATTTTTTTTTCCTAAAAATAATGTAAGAGCATATGAGGAAATTTCCTAAAACATGAAGACATTAGAAAAAGGAAGGGGAGGGGAGGGGAGGGGAGGGGAGGGGAGGGGAGGGGAGGGGAGGAGAGGGTGGGGGGGAGGGGAGGAGAGGAAGGAATCCTTTCCTAGGAAATTCAGTGTAAAGGGGGTATAAACCAAAATGAGAACATTGTAAAAAAAAAAAATAGAACATCCAACACATGACCATGTGGAGGGGAGAGGAGAGGGGAGAGGGGTGGGGGGGAGGGGAGGGGAGGGGAGGGGAGAGGGGAGGGGAGAGGGGAGGGGAGGGGAGGGGAGGGGAGGGGAGGGGAGGGGAGGGGAGGGGAGGGGAGGGGAGGGGAGGAGAGGAACGAATCCTTTCCTAGGAAATTCAGTGTAAAGGGGGTATAAACCAAAATGAGAACATTGTAAAAAAAAAAAATAGAACATCCAACACATGACCATGAGGAAAAGAAGTTCCAAGCCAATACCTGCTTTATTTGTAATAGTCCCAAAGTGGCAATAACTCAGATAAACTATGGTACATCATACAATAGAATGCTATTTAACAGTAAAAAGAACAAAGTATTGATAGACACAACAACTGGGATGGATCTCAAGTGCATTATGCTGAGTGAAAAAAGCCAATCCCAAAAGACTACGTGTTGTATGATTCCATATATGTAACTTTCTTAAAATAACAAAATTGGAAATAGAGAATAGATTAGAGAACACCAAGGATTAGGATTGGAAATAGAGGGTAAGTATAAGGGCCAACACAAAGGAATTTGGGGGCTGGTGGATCAGTTCTGTGTCCTGATTGTGGTGGTGGTTACACAAATCTACAAATCTGATAAAATTTCATAAAAGGATATACAAAAAATGCATATAAAAGCTACTAAAATCCAAATTAAGGTCTGTAGTTAATAATATCATTCCATTGTCAATTTTCTAGTTTGGAACACTATATTAGATTTGAGAGTTAAATAAGATACTATCATTGGGTGAAGGTGAAGCACTAGAACATGGGAACTCTCCATGCTGTCCTTGAAACTTGTATATGAATAAAATTATTTCAAAATAAAAAAGTTTCTTTGAAAATAAATACTCTTCTCAAGGACTGTTTCCAGATATTGTGATTCATTTGGTCTGAAGCAGGACATAGGAATCTGTATTTTAGCAGCTCTCCAAGTGGTTCTCATAAGAGGTAAATTTGAAATCTCACCATATAATGCATGATATCCTCAAGAGATCCTTTGGCAATGAAGACAATGGCAGTTTCTACACAACAGTTTCTTATAATGTCTCTTATTGCAAATTGAGGGCATCATGCCAAAGCATAAATAAATCTACAAGGGGCCAAGACAGTGCATATTGCATCCCAGTGGCATCACGTGCTTCCCAGATAGCATCTAGACTAAAATTAGACAGCTTCATATCTTTGAAGCAGCACTCTGCAGTATTATTTCTTACCCTCGAATGTTTTATAAGATGTTTCATCTTTCCAGTTTAAGGGGAGATGAACATGATTTGATATTATATCAGCTGAAGTAAAAGGGTGATATCCTTTTAAAAATATTACAGAAGTTTCCTATTTGAAGAGTAAACCTCACACCTTCAAATGGCTGAAGGTCATTATCTTTTAATTAAAAAGAGTCTAAAATGTGGTTTATCTTAATGAGTATCAGTTACGTTCAATGGAGGAAGGTCTATAATATGAAAAAAATCCAACACTTCGCTAATGCTTAGTTAACATCAACTTTTGCCATATAAGAATTTTACTATTATGTATAGAATGAGTCTAAATATTTTCCCAGTTATTTAATGTAAGTATCAATCCATTAATATGAAAATTAGATGGTGAATATTTGTAATAATCTATTGGAACTTTAAGTATATAGATTATAAGAAGAAATTTATTTTTAATTGACATTGTTTAACATCTCTACTATGTGTCAATTACTAAGATTCAACATGAATAGTATATTCTTTCCCCAAGAAGCCAGAGTCTATTAGAGTGAGAAAAAATTTAACAACTATAGTATATTGATTGATTATAGTGTAGGTGCTTTTTGATCTGAATCTTTAAAACTGAGTAGAATTTAGCTAAATGAAGAAAAGATGGACATATGTTGAAGGGAGAGAAAACAGTTTACCTGAATGCCTGGAGGAAGGCAACATGATGTGTTCAGATAACAGTGTCTACATCTGAGGTAAATGCATCTGGGTCTAGGTTTACAAGTGGCAAGAAAACTACCTGAAGCCAAGTCATGGTGAGGATCTCTCTCATGACAGTTTGGTGTGCAAGTCCACCCTGAAAGTTTTCAAGCATTTTGAAAAGAGCATCCAAGGAAGTACTGTTGACATGTGTTGGAGTATGATTAAACCACAGGCAAAGAGAAAAATTAAATGCTTGAATCAGAAAAGGGTTTGGGGTGCAAAAAAAAGAATCCATTATGATTATTTCCATTGTAATTACAACATACTGCACGTTGGAAAATCACTTTTTTTTTTACTGTCACAAACTGCATTTATTTCTACGTAAGAGATAGCACTTTAAATGGGGAAGGAATCACAGACATTCAATGACAATGCTCTTTAAAAATACAAAATGAAGCCATCAATTAATATTGCAAACCTAAAACCAAAAACTCTGTGGCTTTCAAGAGTTCATAGAGCACATTAATAAAAACAATAGCATATTACCTATGTCTTTCTTAGATTATCAAATACGTCATTTTAAAAATCCTAATGCAAATTTTAAAAGGATCTCATCAGAGGGCAGGTTTAGTTTCTTAGAAAGTGTGAGTTTGTGCTCAGTTGTATATATAGAAGCCTACTTTTCAAGTTCACAAAATGTCTGAAAATCATTTAAGTCATTAAAATCATTAAAATTTCATTTTCTACTCTTATAATAATGAATTATTCTATATATAACTTAAAGTAGCACTCGCTGTATTTTAGATAGACCACATTACAGAAATAATAAAGAGAAATAAAAATATTTTCCATTTAAAATTTTTATTTTTGTATTCTTATACATCTCACAACAGCTCTTTATGAAACTAAAATTTAACAATTGTCCAAAATCCCTTTGGTGGTAAACAATAAATCTTATTTAATATACATTTACTTAAATTCAATCCTGATGCAAAAAAAAAAAAAAGAACTAAGCAAATAATCTAATAATCTATGCATAAATGTCCAACTCCCTCTTGCACCAAAAACTTAAGGTTTCTGTAAAGGAAGAGCAGAGTCAAAAAGAAATTAAAGTGAAAATTTTATCTCTAATGTTCTTACTTAATTTTTACCCACCATCAGGCAATAGAAATTTTATTTAGTGACTGGTTGTAATGTGTATACTGAAAATAACATAACTAAAAAGCCACTTCTTTATTAAAGAATCTAAAAGTCAAAATCCCAAAGATGTGTCCCATTTCACCTATAAACTATCTGTATACAATAATTTGAAGAAAATAAAAAGAATACATGTGTAGCCGAGAAAAGCAATTGTAGCAATTGTCATTTGGGTTGGAAATACCATCTGGGATCATTTCAAGCTTACCAGGCACAAACACAGCACTGAAAAGTCTGAAGTCTGAAATACATAAACAAGCAAAGAAAAAAGAAAACATCTTAAAAGAGATTTCAAATCTTTCAAAAATTCCCTCCAGTAAGGCAGGTTGGCATTTTCTACACTGCACCTGGATTTTCTTACATTAAAATGTCATGTTACTTCCTAGAAGGGATATTGTGAAGATTAACAAGATCATGTTTTAAAGCTCTTTGAGTTCCTCAAAGACTGAAGATCTGTCAGTACAAGGTGTAACATTCACTTTTCACTGCACAGCCATTTGAATTCCAGCTCTGTGTGATATCAGAGCGAGCAGACCCCCCTTCTCTTCAAAGACCTTACTGCCTACATGAAGTAGATAAATGAAATTTGGTAAGAAATTAGAATTGGTAATGTTTGAATTATTGAGCAAGAAGTGTGCTAAATACCTGTATACATATTTCTTCTAAGTAACTTGACAGGCCATTAAGAGTATAGAAAAAGATTTTTAGCCAAGTCAGAGAATGGAGGGATTTGCTCATTGAGTATTTAGGCTGAGGGAGGGAATGAGTATTGTTGCAGGTAGAAAGAGTATAAGTAACTTTTTAAAATGTGGACAAATCAAATTTCTTTATTTTAATCAACTGAGGCAATAATCCTTGATATCAGGAGAAATTATAAAAAGCAGTGAATTCAACAAAATAATCAGGAGTCACTTGTTTCTTTTAAGAGACTTAAATGTTAACCTAATGGTGAAGATATTACAGAGACAAATTGGTACATACACAACAATGCAAATATTACCCAGTGTTACTAATAATATTGTCCATGAGGTCTATGTCAGAAGCTGTTAAAAGTGAACATCTGCCCTTTTTACACTTCTGTGTATCCACTCAAACAATATTTATTGTCATTACCTGACATAAGTCTTTATATAAATAAGCTAATATGGCCTGCATTATAATTCCTTTGTTCATTCAAACATTTATTGAAATCCAGACACTAGGGCAAATACAATATAAAATAAGCTCTATGTCCTTCAGATTATTTTTCAATAGTGGTAGAATCAGATATGTAAAGATATAATACACTCATCTTATAAATAAGGTAGAATAGTAATTAAAATATATAAATCACATAATGAATCCTAAATGCTTCATTTAGTCAGAAGTTCTCAAACCTAGCTGCATTTTAGAATCACCTAAAGAGTTTTGTGAAAATACAATGCACATCCCCCTACTCCCACCAATTCTGATTTAATAGGACTAAAATGGAAAACTAGAGTTATTTCTTTTTCAAAGCTCCACTGATTCTAATATGTGTCCAGGGTTGAGGTGACCCCGCTCCCATGCCTGATGGTTTGCTTAAGATATTCGGAAGAGAAAGTAAAATATTATGTTGAAATTGAGGTAGCTCCTGAGAAATTCTATAGGAGACAAGGGAAATACCTTAGGATAGCTGTTATCAAATTGAATGCAACATGATAAATATATTCTAACAATTCAAAGGAAGATAAAAGAGCTAGCCACTCATAATATCTACTCCATTCATGAACCTAAATTTAGGACTAGGTAAAACAGCCAAGTATGTGCACATTTATTCTTGGACTCTCAATTTCCAAATTCATCCAATTACCTAAGCCAGTGGTCAGCAAACTCATTAGTCAACAGAGCAGCAAACCACAGCTTGGCTCGCAAGCCTCACTTTGCCGACCACTGACCTAAGCTGATAAGTAATCAAATCTCTAAGGAAAAGCCTGCCATATATTATCTACTTAATAAAAGAGTAACATGCTAATTGACTGTACCTTCGTGACGCCCACCAATCAGGAGTGAGTATGAAAATTAACCCAACAAAGATGGCGGGTTAATTTGCATACACAGGCGCTGAGCGGCCAGGGGCAGGGCAGGATTCTTGTGTCATCGCCATGGTGATGACGCAGGCATTC
Organism: Corynorhinus townsendii; assembly: GCA_026230045.1. Taxonomy (NCBI): domain Eukaryota; kingdom Metazoa; phylum Chordata; class Mammalia; order Chiroptera; family Vespertilionidae; genus Corynorhinus; species Corynorhinus townsendii. The sequence continues at coordinate 30,912,335 of JAPDVU010000012.1, forward strand.
CACACCACACCAGCTGCTCCAGATCCCTAGGCAGCGTGGGAAGGCAGAAAAGTGGTTCCAAGCTGGAGCAGAAAGGTGCTCTGGCCAGAGCGAAGGCAGTGTCAGCAGCCAGGGGAAGGAAGGCCCATTCTTGCACGAATCTTCATGCATCAGGCCTTTAGTCTATATATATAAAAGCCCAGCGACCCAACAGCGGAACAACCAGAACGACTGGTTGACTAGTTGCTATGATGTGCACTGACCACCAGGGGGCAGACGCTCAACACAGGAGCTGCCCCCTGGTGGTCAGTGTGCTTCCACAGTGGGAGCACCACAGTGGGGAATCCCCATAGGCCACGCTCCCCACCAGTACATGAATCCATGCATTAGGCCTTTAGTATTTGTAATAAGAGTGGACATATCAAATGTTACATTCAAGGCTCTGTATTTACAACTAAATTGTAATTCCAGGCATCATAAAGAACAGTGAAGATTCTCATGGCATAACCAGGAGGCAATAGTCTCCACTGGCACATATTCCATCAGGAACTATAGTTCTGGAATTTGGGTTCTCACTCAGTTTTCTTTAGTAACAAACAAAAACAAAATGAAAACATGAGTGTCTCTATTGAAGAGTTTTCCAAGAAGTTCAACTTCCAGATGTTTGTGAGTATTAGATCATGTCACACAGCTATGATGAGAATACAAGTCAGATAAAAGGTGATCTTTCATTGAGCTGAGCACAAGGAGGCTAAATATAAAAGCTCCAAACCAAATGCACTGTATTGAAATTTTCAGTCATGATCTATCCAAAATGTCTGTGACCAAAGTTTACAGCCTTGTAAAAATATTTTCTCAGTAGCATCACACTTTTGTGCAATATTTTTTAAGCATGCCTAGGAAGTTGGATTCAGCACAGTTGGAGAAAAAGAATCATATAAATAAATAGGTAAATTTCTTCATCAGTGGATTTAAAAAATACCCCTATATTCACCCCCATTTGCCACTCTTTTTGAGGTTTCTTGTCTTGCATTAAAAAACATGGCTCTGGGAGAAACCAAGCTGGTGGCATAGGTAAACACCTAAACTGCTGCCTCACACAACAATTTCAAAACTACAACTAAAAGACAAAACAGACACCATCCAGAACCACAGGAAAGCTGGCTGAGTGGAAATACTACAACTAGAAGAAAAGAGGAAAGCACATTGAGACTCAGAGGGGCTGCAAAAAGCTGAGGTACAGAGATGTCCACGGAGAGGACAGGTGGCTGAATGCATGGGCAGCTGAGTGCATGGCTGGCTTTCTAAAGTGGGAGGGAGACGGAAGGTCCCGACTGCACTGAACTCCAGTCCCGGGTGAGACTCTGGGAAACCAGATTCATTCAGAGGGAATCTGGACTGTCAGAAAAAGAGAAAGAACACTGAGACTCAAGAGCTGTGGAAGGCAGAAGTCCGGAGGCGCGCGCGCAGAGAGGACTGACTGCTGAACGCACAGGCGGCTGAGTGTGCGGCTGGCTTTCTAAAGTGGGAGGGAGATGGAAGTTCCCCACTGCACTGAACTCCAGTTCTGGGTGAGTTTCTGGGAACCCAGACTCATTTGGGGAGAAACTCGAGGACAGCTTTCTCTCAGAGGTGCTTGTAGCAATTACCAAGGGACACTGAGAAAAGGGGGCTTCATAGGGCAGGGCTGATGGCAAGCCAAGGCTGTCAGCTCCTACCTGAAACTCCGCCCCATCCAAGCTGAGCACAGAGGCTTTTGCAATTTTGCAAGTCTTGTCCCATAAGGGTGTCTCCAGCACAGAAGTTCTCCCAGCATAGACACAGCTGATCTTCACAGCCAATTGGCCTGGAGTGATACCAACAACAATCAAGACTTAACTACAACAAGGCTGAGCATGCAGTCCACAGAGGGGTGCACCAAGAGTGTTCACCTCAGGTAACTGGGGAGGCTGAGCCACTGTGCCCTATAGGACACCTACCACACAAAGCTACTCCACCAACTCAGGGAAGCAGCAAAAATGTGGAGACAAAGAAACAGATCACAAATGAAAAAAATGGAGGAAAGCAAATGACTGGATATAGAGCTCAAAACCACGGTTATAAGGTTTTTCAAGAATTTCCTAGAAAAGGCCGATAAATTTAGTGAGACCCTCGAGGATATGAAAAAGGACCAACTAGAAATTAAACATACACTGACTGAAATAAAAAATATTATACAGAGACCCAACAGCAGACTAGAGGATCGCAAGAATCAAGTCAAAGATTTGAAATACAAAGAAGCAAAAAACACTCAACTGGCAAAGCAAAAAGAAAAAATAATCCAAAAATTTGTTGTAAGGAGCCTCTGGGACAACCTCAAGCATACCAATATCCGAATTATGGGGGTGCCAGAAGAAGAGAGAGAGCAAGATACTGAAAACCTATTTGAAGAAATAATGACTGCAAACTTCTCCCACCTGGTGAAAGAAATAGACTTACAAGTCCAGAAAGCGCAGAGAACCCCAAACAAAAGGAATCCAAAGAGGACCACACCAAGACACATCATAATGAAAATGCCAAGAGCAAAAGACAAAGAGAGAATATTAAAAGCAGCAAGAGAAAAACAGTTACCTACAGGGGGCACCCATATGATTGTCAGCTGATTTCTCAACAGAAACTATGCAGGCCAGATGGGAGTGGCAAGATATGTTCAAATGATGAGTAGCAAGAACCTGCAACCAAGATTACTCTACCCAGCAGAGCTATCATTCAGAATTGAAGGGTAGATAAAGAGCTTCACAGATAAGATAAAGCTAAAGGAGTTCATCACTACCAAATCATTATTATATGAAATGCTGAAAGGTATTCTTTAAGAAGAGGAAGAAGAAGAAAAAGGTAAAGATAAAAATTATGAACAACAAATACATGTCTATCAACAAGTGAATCTAAAAATCAATTGAATAAAAAGTCTGATGAACAGAATAAATTGGTGAATATAATAGAATCAGGGGCATAGAAAGGGAGTGGACTGACAATTCTCGGGGGGAAAGGGGTATGACGGGTGTGGGAAGATACTGGACAAAAAGCGTACACCTATTGATGAGGACAGTGGGGGGGAGGTAAGGGCAAAGGGTGAGGTGGGAACCAGGTGGAGGGGAGCTATGGGGGGAAAAAAGAGGAACAATTGTGATAATCTGAACAATAAAGATTTATTAAATTAAAAAAAAACATGGCTCTGTTTAATCTCTCTAATTGATAAACATAAATACATCTGTAGCATTTACAAATAAATTATAGATCCAGAATTGTCATCAAATATGCATGAGATCATTTTTGTGGTTTAAATTGGCTGTGCACCTATAACTTACTGATAAGGTATTTTCTTGTTGTTTGGGGTGTAAGAACATAATATAGGATTGTATAAACATGAATTGATAAAATTTGATGTAGTATTCATTACAGCTAACATAAATGAGTAGTGAAAAAAAGTCTTTAGCTGTAAGCTTTCTTCATAGAAGAGATTATAAAGACATGCTTTTTTTTGTTAGATTTTCTTTCTTTTCTTTATTGATTAAGGTATTACTTATGTGTTCTTATCCCGCCATTGCCCCTCACCCCACCCCCCGTTCATGCCCTCACCCCCCTAGTGTCTGTGACCATTGGTTATGCTTATATGCATGCATACAAGTCCTTTGGTTGATCTCTCCCCCTTACCCCGACTCTTCCCTACTTTCCCTCTGAGGTTTGACGGTCTGATCAATGATTCTCTCTCTCTGTATCTGTTTTTGTTCATCAGTTTATGTTGTTCATTATATTCTACAAATGAGTGAGATCATGTGATATTTATCTTTCTCCAACTGACTTACTTCGCTTAGCATAATGCTCTCCAGGTCCATCCATGCTGTTGCAAATGGTAGGAATTCCTTCCTTTTTATAGCAGCTTAGTATTCCATTGTGTAGATGTACCACAGGTTTTTAATCCACTCATCTGCTGATGGGCACTTAGGCTGTTTCCAAATCTTAGCTATTGTAAATTGTGCTGCTATGAACATAGGGGTGCATATATCCTTTCTGATTGGTATTTTTAGTTTCTTGGGATATATTCCTAGAAGTGGGATTACTGGGTCAAATGGGAGTTGCATTTTTAGTTTTTTGAGGAAACTCCACACTGTTCTCCACAGTGGCTGCACCAGTCTGCATTCCCACCAGCAGTACAGGAGGGTTCCTTTTTCTCCGCATCCTCTCCAGCACTTGTCATTTGTTAATTTGTTGATGATAGCTATTCTGACAGGTGTGAAATGGTACCTCATTGTCATTTTGATTTGCATCTCGAATGATTAGTGACTTTGAGCATGTTTTCATATGACTCTTGGCTTTCCATATGTCATCTTTCAAAAAGTATTTATGTAGGTCCATTGCCCATTTTTTATTGGGTTGTTTATCTTCCTTTTGTTAAATTGTATGAGTTCCCTGTAAATGTTGGAGATTAAAACCTTATTGGAGATAACATTGGCAAATATGTTCTCCCATGCAGTGGGCTTTCTTGTTGTTTTGTTGATGGTTTCTTTTGCTTCTTTTTGGTTTTCTAAAAATGGCAAGGTAGTTCATTGTGTGTTTGTTGTTGGATTGTATCATTGTTCATGGTGTTGCCCCCATGATGTATTTGTTTTTATTCCTAATCTATTGTATAAACCTCTCAATTTCCCCCCTCACTCATACAACTCATACTTTTTTAAAAATCTTTATTGTTAAAAGTATTACATATGTCCCTTTTTTATACCCATTGACCCCTTCTAGTCCACCCCCACCCATACTTAATAGTAGAGCAGAATCACTACCAAGCATGATATTGTGAGGCTGGATGTTCATTGGCCAAGCAGTTACTATCAGAGAAATCTCCAGGTGACTCAAAGCCTCTGTGTGAGGCGTTCCACTAGCTGAACTGAAATGTAGTCTGTCGTATGAAGCAGAAGTGTCAAATCCTTGAAAATCCTCAGGGAATAACAGTAATGAGTGAGCCACAGTGCAATCAGATATGCAGGGGTTAGGCTATAGGTATAAGCTCTAGACACATCTGGCAGCAACAACAACAAAAAGACAATCTGTATTATCCCTGAAATGTGCAAGACACTTGGCTCCCTTTAGTCTTTTCGATCTCACTATTATATGGCCAAAGATGGCCATCAGTGGTGGCATCTTATGAAACAAAGGGCAGAAATCAACACTTCTCTGAGCAGGAGTCAATGTCAGTATGATAACCAATCCCCTTTTTCAAGATGGCAAAAGTGTTTTCTCAGGCTGCTGCTGAAATCCATTTTGCCCAATTTTCACAAACAAAGAGCACAATGATTTTGTTTCCCTGGCAACACTCTTAAACATACCGGCATTCATCCTTTGTCCTCTCATCTGTGTCCAAGCAACAGTCCAACCCCTTGAATTAATCTTTGCATCCAACGAGCAATCACAATGGAGGCTGAGACAGGGGTTCCTCTGGTCATCACTGATATTCTATTAAAGATTGCTAAGATAAGAAATGCTGTATGTCTTAGTCTGCTCTGGTAGCTTATAAACAACATAACTTTATTTGTTACAGTTCTGGAGGTTAGAAGTCTTAAGGACAGGGTGACAGCATAGTTGCATGAGGGCCCTCTTCTGGATTCCAGACTTCTCATTGTCTCTTCACATGGTGGAAGTGGTGAGGGATATCTTTCTGTCCTCTTTTACTTATTTTTTTAAATTGAATTTATTGAGGTCACATTGGTTAATAAAATTATTTATAAGGGCATTAATCCTATTCAGGAAAGCTCCACCCTCATAACCTAATCACCTGCCAAAGGCCCCACCTCCTAATACCATCACCTTTCGGGATGAGGACTTCAACATATGAATATTGAAGAGATACAAACATTCAGACCACAGTGCTGTAGCTTCTTAAAGGTTTGGGATTTCCATGCTTGTAGTAATAGAAAATATGTATCTAATCCTTTGTAAAATAGCAGGCACATGGGATTTTGTATCTGAAGAGGTGTTTTCTAAGTGTTTTATTTTATTTTTTTCAATGATGGTAAATAATATTGCCTCAAATAAATATATGGTATATGTAGATAAAAGTATAAGAAATGGGCTGGAAATCAAGTACACTGACCTCAGGACAGAAGTGGTCTTTGGGAAGGAAGAGCAAGTAGTAGAATGGCAGGGAGTGGTTGTAGGAGACAGGCTAAATTTGTAAAAGTTTGTTTATTTAAGAAATGATGGGGCAAATATGACTAGTGGGATGTTTTTAATATTGTATGTCATGATGAGTGTTTTTTATGTTGTTCTTTCATCTTTTCTGTATTTTAAGATCTCAAAAAATTGAGGAAATCAGACTATTATCTAATCACATGCCCATTGTGCTTTCTCTTTTTGAACAAAACAATTGCAATTAACTGTTGTCCAGTTAGCAGTTTTCTTAAAAGAAATTTTCATTGGGCATTAATCAAGTGAAGATCACAATTTTAGTGGCACCAGTCACCCTGCTTTTAAATAAATACATTAATATTCAAGTTCATGTGCTAGTGCCCCATATATCTGATTACTAAAAGTAAAAATTGCCCTAATATATGCAGAACACCATTCATGTGCTGTAAAAAGCAAATGAAGAAGCAGGAATAAACATATTATGAGTTCTATGTATCTGTCTATTATGAAAATGAAGAAAAATATCCTCTGGAAGAAGCCAGATATTTGCCTGTTTTCCTATTTTATGAGATATGGAGCAAAGCCCTGTACCTGGGAAATCATCAGTAAGGATAAGAACGAGTATATCCATTTATAGTAATAAGTTGTGAGTAACATTTATATTACACATATGTATCAGATCTAGCAACTACATGTGTATAGAATTTCCTTGAGTACAGCATTGTATATAAGAACTTTAAAAAAAGGTCCCCAAATTATTGATGACTGTTTACTTTCAGCCCATGAGTCATTTCCTGAACATATTTTACAGTTGTGATTCAGCTGTGCTATTTATTTATTTATTTATTTATTTATTTTTGTTTCCTTTTTTTAAAAAAAAATCACCATTTCTGTTTACTGATTGTCCACAGGTTTGGCCTATCTCATGGGGTAAACACCAAACACATCTGTTGATTTCTCCCAAAATGACAACAGCAACAATAGTGCGGTTACAAAATAAAAGCTAGAGAGGAAATTTTTTTTCAAAACACAACTGAGAAAATAACCCAAAATGAGAGAAATGAGATAACCAGCAGATGCTCCAGAATATGGAAGTCATCTGTAAGCAGTTAGTGGAATGGAGAATGCTGAAACAGTGCTCCATTTGCCAGACGCCTGAAATAGAGACAGATGAGCTATTCCTCTGAACTTCAACAACAGCGCCAGCTGAAAAAGCAGAGCCTTTCTGCCAAGGGTCACTTGCTGAAACTGTTGACTGTAAATCAGTGTTCTCCTTTTGGACTAATGGTACCCAGAAAATACAGTGAAAATGTGCATATGTGCACCTTACCCTGGACACAAAGACCATCATCCTTGGTTGCTGAAGGTCTATGGGGGTGGGGACAAATTGTTTACATGTTTTGAACAAAGGTAACTTATGAAATCCACATGTTGTACGTGCTGCTTCTTACCTTTCCTTGATGAGTAAGAAATGTTCTCAAATGAAATAACCCACATTTCAACTCCATTGGTAAATAGTGGTAAGAATATTTAGGTCTGGAAATAGTCATTAAAAAGCCCTTTATGTATTTTTTTTTCTTCTGAAATAATTGCTCCGCAGTACACTGTATCTTCTAACCTGCTTAAGAAGAAAGGAATGTCTTTGTGTGAAGCACACTATCTGGAATCCTTTTCCTCATATTGTTTAGATCATGAGTCTGTTTTTTTTGCACTTGCTCCCAGGGTGTCTGAAACATTTAAAAACAACAGTGGGTAGTCAGAACTGCTCACGCTGGCAGCGGGTGCCTTACAATTTGCCATCATATAAATGTCAATTTTGCTTTTTTTTAAAGGAGCTAAGCAGAGATAAATCCCAGTAGCATAGACAGAGGTCTCTTAGATGTTATAGTTTCCCCCATTTCTGTGTGTGGCCTGACCAATCAACCCAGAGCTCCTCTCCATCCTGTTTTTAACTCCAATGCTCTTTTCCTTTAACATTCCCAGGTCTGCCAAGATGCTAGGGAAATCTCTAGTGGGTTTAGGATCTATTCTAGACCACTGGTAATCACTATCTGGTCCTAAGACCAGCAGCATTACCAGAGAACTGGTCAGAATACAGATCTTTCCATCTTACCTTCTGAACCAGAAACTTTGAAGTTTAGGTCCAATGATTGATTGATTGATTGATTTAAATCCTCACCCGAGGATATTTTTCCATTGATTTTTAGAGAGAGTTGCCCTCAGCATGCCGTGAAGGGCCAGGAGCCTGCAACCAATGTACATGCCCTTGACCAGAATCGAACCCAGGATCCTTCAGTCTACAGGCTAACACTCTATCTACTGAGTCAAACCAGCTAGGCCAAGTAATTTGTGTTTTAACAAGCCCTTCAGGTCATTCTGATGCACACTAATTTTGAGAAATACTCGTCTTCACAATATCAAAATGTCCCCCAGGAACTCTGCAAACCATCATCTTCTGAGTTCTCCACCAACTATCCCCAAGAAATTCACTAACTGTGAGAGCCTGAACATTTTTAGATGTCCTTTTTACATATAAACTATGGTGGCTTCATGGTAAAAAAATAAAATCCCATCTAAATTAAACCTGGTGCTAGTTTTTTGGAATTAGTAGTGGCGATTTTATTTGCATTAAGAATTTGTCCTAAATTAGCAAAACATATCAGCTAAGCTGTAGCCCCAATGTCTTGTAAAAATGACGCTCCTTTGATTTTCCTCTCCACTAATGTACAACAAAAGGGAGATTTAAGAGCCTTGCAGAATAGCACTGCCAGCTGTGCAGCGGGCAGACACTCCTGTTGGTTGATGGATGAATTATACGTAACAGTTGAGGTGTTCTTATTGGTGGATAAAAACAACTGATTCATTATCTTCATTCATAGCTTTGATTGTACTACTCAACTGAGTGTGAGGCTTTGTGGGATTTTATTTTATTTTATTTTTTTAGGTTACATTAGGAAAGAATGTAGTCAAAATATGCAACGGAGAAACTGTAAAGTCTGTGTTTTATGACATTTAATCTGAAAACCGGTGACACTACAAGCATAAAGAACTATCAAAAGGGATTTTGTGAAGTGGTGAAGTTTATAAATCACCTCGAGATAAATACACTGAACTTACATTAAGAAAATAAATGATTCTGTCTCCTTTTTTGTTGCGCTTCTCAAAAGTATTGTTCAAGTCCATTAGGTATATTTCCTCAATGTCATTTACACATAGGAGACACTCTCCACATTCTCATGTAGATATTGCAGGTTGTTTTTCTCTCCTCCTTCATCAGCCAGCAGCCCAGGTACCTTTGTAATCTGTATTAACCCAGGTGAGAGAAAGGTCACTTCACAGGGGAGAAACTAGCATGAAGATTGGCCTGAGGAAATGCCTAGAGCTAAAAGAGTACTCCATTGTCAAAATCAACAAGTTGTCTTTTTTCTTTCAGAATTAATTCTTTCTTCAAGGAACTTTAACATAAAGTATTGTTTAAAAATATATTTCAAAATTAAAATGCTGTTTCATTCTTGTATTTCTTATTTTGTAGGGATAGAGAAGACCATGTTGTTATTTGGCACTGCCTGGATGCTAGCTGAGTTCTGAAGTTAATGATCCTAAGGTAAGTTCAACCCATCTCAGGGCACATACCTGTAGACTCAGGCTGTTTCTAACAGGACCACAGGAAGGTCACAGACCTAAGAATCCCTGAAGTTTTCTTATCAGGAACCACCCAAAAGAATTCCCAGCCTTTGTGAGTATTGGAATATGTATTATATTGTTTATGTATATTGAATATGTATACACTGTTTCCACACTAAAATGATGCCCTAAGCATATATTTGAATACCTGCCATGTACAGCGATATCCTGAATGCTATGAAAAAGTATGAAAGACATAAAAAGTGTCTATCCTAGGAATAATTTACAACTAGGATGGGAAAACAAACCAACAGGCATGAAATGGCATCAGGATGCTATAAATGAGTCCAGTCACTTCACATTAGAGCATTAAGCTCCATTGCTTTGCGCTCGGCTCCACGTTTCAACCCCTCAACTCTCTCCAAGTTCAAAAAGGGCAGATTCTCCCCAGGCAACCATGCTGCTAAGACTCTCTTATCTGTAAGTCTTGGAGACATTAGTAAAATATGGATAGATGTAACAGGCATTTAAAAAATAGGGACTGCCTCATGTTTCAATTTCTTTTCTTTTTTTGTTTTAGAAAGAGGGAGGGAAAGGGGGAGGAACACTGATCGTTTCCTGCCCTGAATAGAAATCTAACCCTTAAATTTTCAGTGTATGGGACCATGTTTCAACCAACTGAGCCACACTGGTCAGGGCTCAATGTTTCATTTTAAAAACTAGAATGCTAAATACCTACACTTTATATTTAGAGGCAAAATTTGTCTGCTACGTGATTTACCTCTGAAGGAGAAGAGAAGAGAATGGGTTATTACCTGTGACATTTTCTTCCTACTGTGACAATTCAGATTATGTATTGGGTAGTATTTCTCTATATTTGCACAAGGCCTGCATTTCTGAGCTCAGAATATGATATAGATTATTTTGTCAAAAATAATTGAGACATGCCTGGACAGTGTGGCTCAGTGATTGAGCATTGACCCATGAACCAAGAGGTCGCTGGGTTGATTCTGACCAGGGCACATGCACAGGTTGTGGGCTTGATCCCCAATAGGGGGCAGCCAATCGATGCTTCTCTCTCATGGATGTTTCAGTCTTTCTATCCCTCTCCCTTCCTCTCTCTTAAAATCAATAAAAACATACTTAACAATAATAATAATTGAGACAGAATAACAAGAGAAAATGACCAAATTAAGTTACATAACTACTTATGGGAGTCCATCTTCCATGACAGAGTCAGAGACCCCCACATACATGAGAGGTTCAATTAAAATGAGGTATACAGGACATTTCTGAGCTAAGGAATGAGGTTAAGATGCCATGAGGCTTTAAAGGGGAAGAGGGTAATTTGCAGAATGATAAGAGCAGATGTTCTATAATTAGAAGTTTGCCATGCCCTATAAATAGGTTATGAAAAGTTATTTCTGGTGATAACTCTTATTATGGGCAAGGCCCCAATTCAAATTCTTCAAGGAATAGATAAAAGTTTCTCTTGAACCTGCAGTGTCAATTGCCTTCAGATCAAATAATCCACATGCGAAAGTAGCACATCTTGGGAAGTCCTGTTCCGAACCCCTTCAGATATATTTTCTCTTTGTGTCTATAAATAGATCCAAAATTAAGGGCACTTACATAAATTAGTATATATTTTCAAATATAGTGCATGTGCATTTGTGTGATTGTATGTTTATAGTACATACATATACTATTAGGTTGCATTTGAGCAATTAAAATTTCCTTTGTGAATTTTACATCCCCTAACAATACACCATGGCATTTCCAGAACACAACATTATATTTTGAACTTAGAGCTATGTGGACAAATTCACACCCAAAGAAAAACTGGCAAGCAATTTCTGTTCAAGAAGACATTCTCCACAAGTTTTAATGAAGCTCAAATTCTGATCTATACTTCCCAAGTTGATATAACTTTGCTTTCTTGCATATGTAACTTCTTGCTAAAGTATATAAATTCTCTTGTATCACTAGGTTTCCCAAGCAGAAATGTACTATTGAGGATGTGACTTTGGGGCAATTCAGAATGCAGAGGTAGGAGTTCAGGTTAGCCAGGTCTATAAAGTCAAAGTGCCTACAGGATCAAACTCAGCACAGAGTGGTCTCCATACAGCATAAAATGGAGACAGTTCATCTCAGCTCAGACTCAAGAACCATAATTAGTGAAAATGTTTTTCTTTTGCTTCGTTTATATACTTTATCCAATATACATGTATTTTATATATATATACACAAACACACGCGAAACACACACGTGTGTGTATATATATATATATATATATACACACATGTGCATACAAAAACATGTAATCTCCAAGAGAAATTCACCACTTTGACTAATTTTGCGTTAAGTATTTACAGAGCAAGATGATTGTGTAAAAAAAATGAAACTGTCCCTGGTCAATTTGCTCAGTGGTTAGAGTGGTTCCCTGCAGACCTAAGAGTCTCAGGTTGGATTCCTGGTCAAGGGCACGTACCTGGGCTACAGGTTCAATCCCTGCCCCAGTTGGAGTATGTACAGGAGGCAAACAATTCATGTGTCTCTCTCACATTTCTCTCTCTCTCTTTCTCTCTTTTCCTCTCCTCTTCTTTCCCTCCCTTCTTCCCTCCCTCCCTCCTCTCACTCTCTCTAAAAATCAATGGAAAAAATATCCTCAGGTGAGAATTAATAACAACAAAAATGGAACTAAATAAAAGTTACTGGATGGAAGTTTTTTTAACATGTGGAAATGGAGAGTGAATGGGTTGAGATAAAATGGTTCTATGAAAAATGATGTAAGTATGAATTTAACTTAGTGAGAATTAATTATTTAATATCTACTGCTTTAAAAAGTGTATCTACTGTTATTAAAATATTAACATTATTCTAGTTTTAGCACTTTCAGATAGAGTTAAATATATTTTAAATTCAAATTCATTCAATAAGATTCAAACTAAAACATTTTTTAAATCTCTAAAGTTTAAAATCATTCCAAATGTAATACTATATTTTAAAACTTAATAAAATCAGCCACTTTATAAAATAAAAGTTCAATCATAGATTTTCAAAAATTTAGAAGAAAAAAACTAACAACAAACTTGTCCCTTTCACATCTCCCTTTTCTTTACATTCTCTCTGGTGGTTCATCCCTTCTCAGGGATTAAATATTTTTTCTAAGCAGATGATTCATTGTGGATTTTTATTTCTAACTTCATAATTTTCTTTGATGTTTTCAGCTATTTGAAGGGATGTCTTAAAAATTTCAGCACAAAAACAAATTGTATTGTCTCCCTATTCTCCCAAATTAATTAATATTATTTAGTACCTTTAGAAATGAAGACATAAATGGTGGTATTAGAAATTCCAACTTATTTAAGTCATTCATATCCTCCTCCTATTAAACACCATGTAACTATTAGTGAAATAATTTAAGGAATTGACTTTGCATTATTTTAAAATATGCAGAAATTTGCAATATATTGGCTTTCTGAAAGAAAAAAATAACTCACCTGGGCCTCTTGACTTTCACCACTATTGACATATATACCATTTCTGGGCAATATATGTAACCTACAGAATTTGGCAAAAATCTTACCCAGTAGACTAAAACAGAAGCTTAAAGGAAAATCATGCCTATGATTTTTTTTCTTTTTATAGCATGGAAAGCTCAGCCATCATAGGTCCCTCTGCAGTAAGACCAGCTGCAAGAGTAAAAGAAAAGTTGTATGTCAATCATCTCTCTCCTTGCTTTTCCTAAAATGTCAAAATATTCTAGAAATGTGAAGAAGCTAAGAGGGATCTTAAAGATCATTTAATTACCTACATTGTTTAAAAAATTATGGGATCTGCATAAATTAACTGAGCTCTCCCAGGCCACACAGCTAAGCTATGGGGAACAGAAATCACCTGGCTTTTCGATTGTTCCGTCTTAAGAAGCAGTGCAGGACGCTTGGCAGCCGAGAGCCAACGCACAGTGTGGCTGCCCCAGTGGGAACCGAGCCTGCCGGGTGTTTCAGGCCTCCTCCATGACCAGCTCTTCCGCAGTGGGCAGGTAGAGCAAAACAAGAAGGAACACAAATCTATTTCTAGAGTCAAAGTTTTACACTTCTAATTCAAATAACGGTTTCCTCTCTAACTTAAAAGTCCTATTTTGTTGTTGCTTTAAAAGTAGTGGAAAGCTCTGGCCACTGTCTCAGTCGGTTTGAGCATTGTCCCTTGATTCCCAGTCAGGGCACAGAGTTTTTGGGTTTGATCCCTGGTCGGAGTGTTTACGGGAGGCAACTGATTGATGTTTCTCTCACATAGATGTTTCTGTCTATCTATCTATCTATCTATCTATCTATCTATCTATCTATCTATCTATCTATCTATCCATCCATCCATCCATCTATCTCTATCTCTCTCTCCCTCTTCCTCTCTCTGAAAAATCAATAACAACATATATTTTGGTGAGGCTTTAAAAATAAGTTAAATAAATAGAAGTAGTGGAATATATCACTTTGTTTCTTGCAGTATCTAAACTTCATACACAAACCTTCAAGCTCCAGAGATAAATGACCAGTGGCAGATAATTAGTCTATAAAGCCAAACAGCTCCAGAGCAGTATGGTAGGTAGACAGAACCCAAAAAAGGCAGTTTTCTTCATTTATTGCATACTGTGCATTACTGGTGAATATATTCGCCATAAAGTCAAGAGTAAATGATGATGATGATGATGATGATTAATAATACTAATAATGTGTACTACCATGTGCTCATTTTCTATGTTATACAGACGATGCAAGATTTTGAGAAAGGAATAGCTCTCCCCCTCAGAGAGTTTACAAACATGTGAGATATGATGGTATGCACACAAATTTATATAATTCAAAATACACCAGTTCCATGAAAAAAATACAAAATTCTAAAGGGATCTGAAGGATATAGCTTTCTAGGGAATGTGAAAAGCGTTATGAAATAAGTGGCATTTGGGAGAAAATTTGGAAAGCTAGGACAAGCAGGAATGATAGAAATGGTCAAGGGCTGATGTGGCCTCAAAGTCAAGTAAGACACTCTCATGTTCTTTCTCCTTTTCCTACCTCTGTATCTTTGTTCAGGATGTTTATACTTCAGAGATACCTACTTCCAACCTTCACCCCCACACCGCCTTCACTATTGATAGAACAAATGGGTATCAAGGGCTGAGCAGCTCCAGAAATGCAAGCAGCTATTTGCCAAAGGTTGCACCCGTCTGACTTTGGTGGACTCCCCGAAGGAAGCATCACTGCAGATGGAGTAAAGGAACAATATTCATTCACTCATTCATTTCATAAATGGCTACTGAGCAACTACCAAGAGTGAGACACTGTTAAGAGATAGAGGATATAGAGAAAATTAATGTGGTCCTTGAATCCATGAGGTTTATACGTATTTAAACAAGCCACTGCAAGAATGTGATGTGTGCTATGACAGTGGAAGTACAGGATGATACAAAGCAAGGACACTTGCCCAGATTAGGAGGGTCAAGAAGGTTTTCTGAAGAAGGGTGAGGTGGTTCTCCCAGGATGCTCAGCAGGTGCCACCTTGCAGTGGAAGTGTGGAACTGCCCCACACTGGGGAGTGTGTGTCTTCAGGTTAAGGCACATTTCAAGGCAGTCACAACTGGGAACTTCTGGCAGAATGATGCTGCCTCACACTTGCAAGTGAAAAGCTCACAGTTGGAGTGGGATTATGAGTTTATTGACCAAAGGTCAAAAGAAGGGGAAAGGGAGCTGACACTTTCCTAGGGTCAGTGAAAGGAAGGCCTGCCCTGGAGATTGGGGGCAGAGGATTTATTCAATAAAGGGAAAGGAGCCTGAGATAAAGGATGGGGGGATGGCAGCTTTTTGAAGCTCCTCCATCACTAATTATGGCTGGAGGTCAATCCATCAGAAGTCAGAACAGATAAAACTTCAAGCAAACAGGACTTGTTTTCATGCAAATGTTTCTTGAAATGCAAACTAAGGATAAAAAGGGGTAAGAAAACACAGCATGAAAGGCTAGAGAGTTTCCTATTCAGAAGCAATTTCTTTAAACTAAAAAGAAAAAAGCCTGCACAAAGGGTGGGGGGAAAATCTCTTTACAGCAGGCTGCAAAATAGATGGTGTTCATCTACAACTCTCTAAATTCCATCTTCTGATACATTACTGTAAATTCTGTCTTTGAGAACATTGTTCTCCCAAATAGAAGAGACCTTATGAATGTCTTCACTCTATAATTTCAACAGGACAGGCACCTCGAGTCTGTCAGAGTAAAGGAAATATTTAAATAATGGAGTGAATGCCCTGTGAAAAGTGTATGAAACCTCCTGCTTAGGGGTTTAGGAAAGAAAATGAGTAGATAGAAGATAGTGTGCTTGACTCCAAAAATGGTGCTGTGAAACTGAGTATTACCTCCCTGTGGGCTGAAGGAAATGTGTTTTGTTCTGTTCTGTTTAATTCTGAGGTTAAAAGCAGTAGTCAAACCATGACAGCAAGGAGCTTTCTGCTCTGTTATAGTGCAGCTCACTTTTTTCCCTCCAAATATTAAACAATGCCAGAAAGACTTTTAGTTATTTGGGATAAGATCCATTTTCATTTTACCCTTGTCCTTTTTTGGTTGTGAGATGACAGTTTAATATTCCAGGCTCCAAATGAGAGCTTTGCAAATGGATTTTTTTAAAAAGTTTAATTCTGTGGGGAACAAAAAGGTGTGCAATTAATTTTCCACAAGAAACTGCATAACTAGTGCTAAAGATGACTAGGTTTATCATCTATATACCTCATGCAGCTCTTGGAATTTTCCAGGACACCAGAGTGCATATGTAATTTCATTCAAGTTCATTAACCCTAAGTTTTATTGTATAAAAATTGACAAATTTTATTCCTCTTCATCATCTATTAAAAAGTTGGTTTAATTATCTGGAATTAAGTGCAGGATAATATTATGATTAAAACCACAAATTCAAGAATCAGGTTCTTGATTTGAAATCTCACTTATGCTTCATAAATTGTGTTACCTTGGGAACTATATTTAACCTCAGCTTTAGTTTTCTCATCATTAAAAATGATGATGTTAATAATTCCAAAGTCATTGTGTTTTCTGAGAATTAAGTATAATAAACTCTATGAAAGAACTGACACATAATAAGTAAGTAGGAGCTGTTGTTGTTGAGTGAATGCTAAGTTCCAAAGATTTAGAACTTGGCCAGGGTTACCCTTTCATTCACACACAATACTTTTCTAGGTATTTCTGCACTTCATGCCATTGCAAATTAATATCAATCCAGGTATGTGGATAACATTATAACTAGCTCAAAGAATGAAATATAACATTTTACTCAAACGATGTCCTTATGAATATACTAGTAACTAACCTGCCTAAGAGCTGGAAGCTGGTCATTAGGACAAAACTCAGAAACTCCACATCACATTCTTCATGCACACCTCAAAAAGCCAAAGAGAAAAACTCATTTGCCAAGTTGCCTTGTTTGACACCAAACATGGTAGGGAAAGCAGTATGTTTGTGCCTAATTGCTTCAAGGCTTTCTCACAAATTCTAGTTTTTAAAAAAGAAAAGAAAAGAAAAGAAAAGAAAAGAAAAGAAAAGAAAAGAAAAGAAAAGAAAAGAAAAGAAAAGAAAAGAAAAGAAAAGAAAAGGAAAGGAAAGGAAAGGAAAGAAAAGAAAAGAAAAGAAAAGAAAAGAAAAGAAAAGAAAAGAAAAGAAAAGAAAAAGACATAGCCAAGAGAAATTCCAGCTGTGAAAATGCTATGTGCTATTGATATTTTTGTCTTTTACTTAAGGAAATCTTAAGTAGGTCTTGAAGCACCTTCTGGGTTTAATGGTCTTGGAAATGACCTCTAAGACAATTTTCTCATGATTGTTTTATTCAGCAACAAGGTGCAATATCTATTATATATGCCAGGCCCTGGGATAGCTCTGAGGCTGCAATATGGATTGAACCTTTGTCCCGACTCACAGAGTTCACTGTCTAAGTGGCGGGATTAGGAATTAACAGATGTTGCTAGTATAGTTATGTGGTAAGTTCTGTAATGGAGAAAATATAGGATACTATAAGAATACATTTGCATTTGATTTCTGACAAAATGTTAAATGGCTGGGCTTTAGTCATCCAATCAATGCACATTATCTGAGAACTAATATTAGTGGCAAGTGTTTTCGCAGTGGGAAAGTGATACAGAAAAATATCCCACATGATTTCCACTGGGCCTCCTACCAAGGCACATCAAACAAACAATCTGAATAGAAATAGCAGTCTTTCTAACCGAAAGTGGCTTCAGGCTGAGTTCCCTAGCATCTTCACCAGTTGTCATGTTTAAATCCTTCCCATGTAGAAATCGAATACATTGCAAACAAATAATAATAATTATAACTCATCACCTCAGACCCCCAAAACTTTTGGTTATAAATTTACTTACAGAGATAAATTCAATCCTAAATATGAAATCAAATTCCCACTACCAGAGGAAACTGAGAACTCTCAACCAGCTAACCAACTCTTACCAACCCTAGCAATAGATTTTTTGAGGAAAATGTGTCAAATCAAATTAGCATTAACTTAGTGCTCGCTTTTTGGAAATTGTGACACCTTTCAGTTGAGTCTTGTTGTTTCTTAGCTTCTGGTTATAACTAAGTCCATCTTCATCAATTAATTTAAGAAATGTATTTCTAAGATGGAGGTGTAGCATAAAATTTAATTATGCTACTGATCTTTCCTTTGAAAGGTTCTACTGATATGCCAAGAAGCTATTTACATCAGAGGAGGCTAGCAATGATGCTCTCATGATTCTTTCACTAAAACCAGAGAAGAGACAAGTGCATCCCCCCTTGGGATGTTCCTGCTAACTTTCTGATCCCAATAGATAAGAAGGGGTCTTGGTTCACTCATTGGTTGCCCCTTATCTGTTATGAAAGGAAGAAAAATCATGCACATATATCTGATTTGGTATATCTGGCACCTACTTTTATTTTAATTTGGGATATCTAGCCAATGACAAAGGTTGAAATTAAGGTGACAAGATATGAAAGTCATGCATATATACACATATGCATATACCCAAAATTCAATCTCCATAAACTATCTTAAATCTTCCCTGGAATAAAGAGATAGTAAGTTAGAAGTAAAATTTATGTAGATAATCACACACACACACACACACACACACACACACTTGGTAAAGGACATAAATTGGATGTGAGAAAAGTAGGAAATGTTAAGAAGGCAATTTGTTTTTATTAGCACCTCAGTGAAGAAGCCCTCTTTAAAGTCCATCACATGAGGGACTAAATATGCAGTGCAATAACTTAAAAATTGACAGGAGCAAGATTGAAAATGATAGTTAATATAATAGGGCAACAGAATATGTGGAAGCTAGAAGAATGTAATTGTATTTTCACTAAGCTCTATTTAAAAATAAAAGTTTGCCTTGATGTCAAAATACTTTTCCACCATTACCTAAGATTAAGAAGAGGAAAATTAACTATTTTTTCTCATAGAGTTATAAAAGTACTTTTTGAATAGTCTAATGGCTTAGTGACAGTGTTTCTTTTTTATTGAGGTATAATTGCATAACATTACATTACTTTCAGTTATAGTAATATATTATGTTTTACATGTTTCATTATATATAATACTAGAGGCCCAGTGCACAAAATTCATGTAGGGAGCGGA
The DNA here is from genome assembly GCA_026230045.1 of Corynorhinus townsendii. Lineage (NCBI taxonomy): Eukaryota > Metazoa > Chordata > Mammalia > Chiroptera > Vespertilionidae > Corynorhinus > Corynorhinus townsendii. The sequence continues at coordinate 30,931,780 of JAPDVU010000012.1, forward strand.
GGGGGGGAGGGGTGGTGTCCCTCAACCCAGCCTGTACCCTCTCCAATCTGGGACATCCCTCTCACAATCCAAGATTGCTGGCTCCCAACTGCTCGCCTGCTTGCCTTCCTGATTGCCCCTAACCGCTTCTGCCTACCAGCCTGATTACCCCCTAACCACTCCCCTGCCATCCTGATTGATGCCTAACTGCTCCCCTGCCAGCCTGTTTGCCCCTAACTGCCTTCCCCTGCATGCCTGGTCCCCCCCCAACTGCTCTCCCCTGCAGACCCAGTCACCCCCAACTTCCCTCCTCTGCCGGCCGGGTCACTCCCAACTGCCCTCCCCTACTGGCCTGATCGCCCACAACTGCCCTCTCTTGCAGGCCTGGTTCCTCCCAACTGCCTTCCCCTGCTGGCCATCTTGTGGTGGCCATCTTGTGTCCACATGGGGGCAGGATCTTTGACCACATAAGGGTAGCCATCTTGTGTGTTGGAGTGACAGTCAATCTGCATATTACTCTTTTATTAAATAGGATAATGATTCAATATTTGTATGTTTCCAGCATGATTACTACATAAGTCTAGTTAATATTAGTCACCATACATACAAATTTTTCCTTATGATGTGAACTTTTAAAACTTACTCTCTTAGCAACTTTCAAATATACAATCTAGTGTTATTAACAATAGTCACCATGCTATCCATTACATCCCCAAGACTTGTTTACTTTATAACTGGAAGTTTGTACTTTTTAACCCCCTTCATCCATTTTTCCCTCCCACCAGCCTTCCCCTTTACCTCTGCCTCTAACAACTACCAATCTGTTTTCTGTATCCATGTACTCAACTTTTTGTTTGTTTGCTTGCTTCTTTTGTTTGTGTGTGTGTGTGTTTTTAGATTCCACGTATAAGTGTGATCATACGGTATTAGTTTTTCTCTAATTTACTTCACTTAGTATAATGCCCTTAGGGAATTATGCAGTTTTCATGTCTATCCAATATAATAAAACCCTAATATACAAATCGACTGAACAGCAGGACAACGTCACTATGAAGTGCACTGACCACCAGGAGGCAGATGCTCAACACAGGAGCTGCCCCAGCCCGCAAGCCCCAACAAAGTGGTGGTGGCAGGAGGTGGGGCTGGCGAGTGGGCGATGCCAGGCCACCATCCAAGATGGGTGTGAGCAGGGGCCCCGATCGCCCCTCCCGTCACCCGACATATCAGCCCTGATCTCTGGCCAGGCCTAGGAACCCTACCCGTGCATGATTTTGTGTACCAGACCTCTAGTTATAAATAATGCTGTAATGAACATAAAGGTGCTTATATCTTTTTGAGTTAGCTTTTTAATTTTATTCTGACAAATACCCAGACATAGAATTGCTAGATCATATGGTAGTTCTCTTTTTAACTTGTTGAGGGACCTCCATACTTTTTGCCACAGTGACTATACCAATTTACATTCCCACCAGCAGTGCACAGGGGTTCCCTTTTCTTTTTATTGTCGACAATATTTATTCTTCTTGTCTTTTTGGTAATAGCCATTCTAACAGGTGTGAGGTGATATCTCATTATAGTTTTTATTTGAATTTCCCTGATGTTGATTATCTTTTTATGAACCTCTTGGCCATCTGTGTGTCTTCTTTGGAAAAAATGTCTATTCAGATCTTCTACCCATATTTTAATCATATTGCTTGGGAATTTTTTGCTATTGAGTTGTATAAGGTCTTTGTATATTTTGGACATTAACTTCTTATCAGCTATATGATTTCCAAATATTTTCTCCCATTCAATAGGTGGCTTTTTTATTTTGTTGTTGGTTTTCCTTACTGTGCAAAAGCTCTTTTAGTTTGATATTACCCCACAAACTAATTTTGGCACTATTTTTTTTAGATCAAGGCAGAGAATTAGTATATATTTAAGACATTTTTTGACACAGATAAGCTCAAATGACTTGAAAACTGCTACATTAGAAGAGTACCAAAGAAGCTCCCAGTACCAGAGGTTCCAGATGCTTAGATATTGCTCTCAACTCAGGACACCCTTCAGTTGCAAGATTACACTCAAATGAAATTAACCCCGTGTGACATTTAAATACTCGAAAAAGCTCAAGATTTTATCTAGTTGTACCCAAAAGAAATGTCAATTAATGACTTAAAATAAAATGGTAGTTTCTCCTGAGTTGAATTAAAAAAAGAATTTAGTACTTAGAATTTAGTACTGAGATTTAAATTATTTTTCCATTCAACAAATAATCATTTCTTACTATATTTGTTAGGGATACAACCGTGATGCAGAAACATGTTCTGCCCTTGTGGAACTTTAGTCTCACTACGTCTTTAATAGTACTAAATGTTTATACATGCATATTCTTTTCCTCATAGGTGGATATGTAGAATCTTAATCAATGCCTATGGTATGCAGACATATTTTGTTGGTGAGTTAGATGTGGAGAATAGGTATTTATTCATATATTTTTAAATTAGAAATTCAATTCAAGTACTTTGGAACCAAGTGCTATGTGTGTGGCACTGTGCTGAATTGTGAAGATACACTCATTCAAATCAGTAACTGAAAAATATATGTTGTTTGGGTGGTTACTCATTGATATGATCAGTAACCTCATTTGCTTGCACTAACAATAGCTTTTAAAATATTGGACATTAATATAATAACATGAAGAAGATGTGACCTCTGATATAGAGGGCCTCAGGTTCCAATGAGTAAGAGTGATAACAGAATACAAAAAGAGGAATAAATTTTGCCTGCAAAATTTTGACTGAGATTTAAAATATTAATTCAAAACCCCATGAATAATCCTATATAATAAAGAGGAGTTAATATGCAAATTGACCCTCACTCCATCATGCCATCACAAGATGGTTATGCCCACAGTGGAGGCAGAGTTCCCTTAACACAAGATGGCTGTGCCCAGAGTGGAAGCGGGGTTCCCGTAATGAGCGATCAGCAGGGACCCGAGGCTGCATGGCACCAGGCTGGGGCGGGGGACCTGAGGCCATGCCCCCCACCTGGCAGGGCTTGACGGGGAACCTCAGGCTGTGTCCCCCACCCCAGCACCTGGCTGGGGAACCTGAGGCTGCACTCCCCACCCAGCGGGGCTGGACAGGGGATGCCAGGTCACACTCCCTTCCCCAGGCCGAGCAACCTGAGGCCATGCCCCCTGTCCCAGCACTGGGCTGGGGGACCTCAGACCATGCCCCCCACCCTGGCACCAGGCCAGGGGACCTGAGGGCACGCCCCCCACCCAGCAGGGCTTGACGGGGGATCTGAGACTGTGCCCCTGCCCAGTGGGGCTTGACGGGGGTGGGGCTGGCCAGTGGGGCTTGACAGGGGTGGGGCATGCAATTTTGAAGTTCATGCAGGTGAGTAGGGACTTGATTCTGCATACTGCGGTGTGCCCCAGACTCTGACAGGAGGAAAATTTTCATATATAATTTTACTAATTTTCTTTCATCCCTGACACTTCTATTATAGAGAAAGGGCAAATAGCCAATATTAAAATATTTCCTCTAATTAATTCCCTTTTAATGTGCAGAAATTTCGTGCACTGGGCCACTCGTAATAATAAAGATCAGTATTCTAGACAGAACATAAAGAACATACTTGACATAGAGATCTGAAAAAGTATGTGTAACATAGTTGAGAAACCACATGCCATCCTCCATGATTGACGAGAAGACTATATATAGAGAGACAGAAGTGTTTAAGAAATGGTTTTAGGGGTAGATTTAAAATAGCTAGGATGGGAAGCTGAAGAATATGTGTTATATTTTTTGAAAGGGAAGGAACCACTTAAGGTTTTTGAATATAACTATTCCATGGTTAAAGCTGTGCTTCAGGTAGGAAGAATGATAAGTTGAAGTGGAAAGAGAATAAAAGGAGAACTAAGTACAATGATAGGACAGTTTTCCAGGCTGGGAATAGTGAATGCCTCACACAGGGTCTGAGATTAGTAAACCCTCAGTAAATATTTGTGAATGAATTTAAAAAATGAATATAACTGAGCGACATGGATGTATGCTAAAGAGTCATTACCCAAATAAAATGTATGTGCCTTAGGAAGAATTTGACTCAGGAGATGGAGCGCTAGTAATCTAAAGGTTACTCCAGGGCAAGAGAAAGAGGTAGAAATTATCACCATATGTTATCTGAGTTACAGAGAGCTTGAGATTACATCAGAAAGGAGAATAGCATGAGGGGAAAAATAAAAAGATGACTGTCTCAGGTTGGGTTCCCATGGAAACAAGCTCTGATATGGAGATTAGCAAGCATGACATTTATTAGGAAGTGGCTTAGGATCAACAGATTGGGAAAAGGGAGAAGTCAAAGTGGGATCCAGTCTCAGCAGAAGCTTTATCTAATCCTCCAGGAGGTTCTGAAGATGGTATGAACCTGTAAAGCTGCCCCAAGTTGGAGCAGCTTGGCCTTATGCCGCTGTACCAGTCAGCCTTTAGCAATGGCTGCCCTGTGAAGGAGGCATGCTCTTTGGCCAGATGATTCTCTTCAACTGACATGCCCCCTTAGAGGTGTTGAGAGTTGAGACCTTTCTCCTGGCAGCACACCCAGCAGCAGGAGTAATCATTACTACCTACCTGAAAGGGGTTCTTGGTGGCACTTCACAATTCTGTTAGGATGGATAGCCACCAAATATTGTAAGAAAGCCTAAAATGCAGAAATTGGAAAATGAAGAGTGAAACAGAGCAAGGGTTTCTGGAGGGGTATGAGGAACATTTTGGTACAGGTGTACTTTGGAAACCAAGATTCAAGAAGGAAGAGAAATACAACAGATGGAATATTTACAGAAAGTTTAAGTTTAAAAAAAGGACATTGAATTTGGCATAAAAATTTTTAATTTTTTAAAAATTTTCCTATGTACCATGAGAGAAAATAGAAGGGAATTGAGAACTATGTTTGGCCAAAAGTGATATTGCTGAAAACAGAAAATAAAGATGAGAAGTAAATATGCTGAGAAAAAAAATAGTAGTCAGCAATAGTGTTATATTAAAAAATTCACCTACCATTACTAATCTCCTACACTGATCTGATTTCATCCAGCACAAGAAGTAAAAATGCTAAAACCCAGAAATAGATTAATTAAACTGACTCAGCAATATGTTCATTTCATATGAGAAAGCTTAGGTAATGAAAAGAGGTTTTTGTACTCCTATGAATGTTCTGATGAGTCCTCTTAGAAAGTTCCAAGTTATATGTCATTCAAGATGTTCAAGAAATGTGTTTTAAGATATCCACTTAGAGTCTGAAAATTTTCCAAGCAACTTTATGGTCTAATAAACTTCAAGCTGCAGTATTTTCCAGATTAAGCCTTGGATAGAGTTAGTGCCTTTGTATGTTTGGACGCATAAATAAATACCCTTATTTACAATCGTGTATAGGACTTGACAGCACATTACTAAAAACAGCCCAAATATCTTCAAGAAAATAACAGACAAAGAAAGATTTATTGACCAGTTATTATGTTGAAGATTCTTTTTCAGATGTTTGCTTGCAGTATGCCACTTGTCTTCACTCCAATTCTGTGAGCTATTCTCTGTCTTATAAATAACTTTTCTGCATATCAGTTATCCAAATAGCATGCTGAATGTTACATAGTCTATGAGGAATAGAACTAGTATTTATTAAATGACTGAATGACTGCTTGATTCTTTCATTTGTTCAACAAGTGTTATTAAACATCTGTTTTTTGCATTCTTGGAACTCAAATCTGTTTGATCACAGAGCTAATATGCTAAATTTTTATTTGCATGATTATTTTTATTTTCATGTATTTAATTTTAAATATTATAATGTTTTAAAAACAAATTTAAAAAATGTCGCATTGCTTTCTAAGATGATAACTTGAGGTACCTGAGTAGAATGACTGAGGTGGTCAGGTGCAGTTGTTACATAGCATGTACACTGGCAGACATCAAACATAAGGTGTTGAAGACTAATAAATATGCCTTTCAAGTGATTTATATAACATAAAATAGTCACTTGTTTTTGAGTAATAGTTCTTTTTCTCTCTTTTTAAAACCATTTTTTCAATTAAAAATTTTAGAAAATGTGGGTAAATCATAATGTGTCAGTAAAGATAAACAACCAAAGAGAAAACAGAGCTATTCCTCAAATTTTCCTGCTTATTGGCTATAGAATTTACGTGAATAAGAAAAAAAATTGTTTTGACACAAAGTATCTACATTCAACTCATTTAAATTATTGAAACATTCATATAAGGTCTGTTAAATTAATCAAATCAGGAGGCCAGTAGACTAAGGAGGATCTAATACCTTACAGCCTATGTACACAAACCCAAAACTAAGCCTATAAATGCCTGAAGGTTAAGAAACCAAGACCTAATGACAGCCAATCACAAACAGCCACCTAAGCTTCCCCCAAGAATGCAACCACTTAAGTTATGGCCAATCAAATAATTTTCTTGCTTTGCTTCCTCCTCTTCTCTATAAAAGTCTTTCCCCTAGCTCCTGGTGAAGTATTCCTAACCACTTGGGGTTTGGTGCTGCCCTATTTGAGTCTATTTTTCCTCAGATAAACTCTTAAAAATTTTATTATACCTTTTTAAGCAGTCAGTGGTCTCTAACTCCATTCTCTTTATACGGACCTGCTGATTAACTGAAGTTTGTTCCTATTTTAATGTCTATGTAGTTAAATTTTATAACTATCTATATAACTGTGCTTTTTAATCATTTAGAACTAAATCTGAACAATAAATTGCTGAAAGGAAATATGTTGTATTTTCAAAGTAGATTTTAGTTATCAGTGTTGCAGGTGAAAATGAGTTAGCAAAGTCTATACTTAATAAGTTTTTAAGCAGAAAATTTGACCTCATTAAAGTTGTCTGGGTGTTTCTATAATACAAATAAATTGCTAAACTAATAAAATACTTATTTTTGGATAATATTTGTTGCATTGTACCCTATTACTCATCAATGATCTTTTCAGTAGCACATGAACACACAGAAGATAATTCCAATAATTAAAGATGTTCTTTTGTAAAGAAAGATGAATGTATACCTCTGCATAAACCATTAACTCTCACATACATTTTATGTGCATGTTTACTTTGAATAATATATAAGAATTGACTAATGTTGATAAGTAATTTAACAAATAAATAGCTTAATGCTTATGTTAACACTGTAATCATCTGGTTATCTGTTTTCTTCACAAATGGTTAAAGTAGCCTTTAAAAATGTTTTTGTGGAGAGAGGCAATCCAAGATGGCGGCGTAGGTAAACACCTAAACTGCTGCCTCGCACAACAATTTCAAAATTACAACTAAAAGACAAAACGTCTATCATCCAGAACCATGGGAAAGCTGGCTGAGTGGAAGTTCTACAACTAGAAGGAAAGAGAAAAGAGCATTGAGACGTGCACGAGCGCTGAAAAGCTGAGGTACGGAGGCGCGTGATCCGGGCTGGCAGTAGGCATTGCTTTTTTCAACCCGAAAGGAGACAAGCCCCCGATTACTCTGAAATCCAGTTTCTGGGGAGACGCGGGGGACCCAAACTCCTACGGGGAGAAGCTGGACTGTCTGCCAGTGAGGGTGGCTTGCTTGCAGAGCTGCGTGCAGGAATAATTGTTTACTGCACTGGGGAATGGGACTCGTGGGTGCCGTTGGGGACGCAGAGCCGGCTAACTAGCAGCCATTGCTGTTTGCCATGCCCTAGCCTAGTGACACCCTGAGACCCTGCCCTGCACAACCCACAAACCCACCCAAGCTCCAAGCAGCGGATTTAGCATAAGAAAGGCTTGCCCTATTGCAGCTTAACCTAGCAAACTTGCAGCCCTGGTCTGACAGCTCCAAAACCTCCAAACCGTAAGCAAAGAGGAGAAAACTGTAGCTCTCACTGTAGCTCCTGCTGGGTGGCCTCAGACAGTAGCTGACCTGAACCCCATTGGAGATCCAGAAGCCAGTGTACCTAGTGGTCAGTGTGAGACACCAGATTTCAACTCCTCACATCCATAAGTGACACATTCAAGAGGCAGACTCAGCGAGCGCCAAAGCCCCACTGAAACAAGTCCTGCACCATAATCGTGTCTCCAGCACAGCAGTTCTTCCATTATAGACACAGCGAGTCCTCACAGCTGATTGGCCTGGAGGTCAATTCCTCCCAGCGTACCAAAAGCAATTAAGGCTTAACTACACCAAGACTTTGCCCTCAGCCCACAAAGGGGTGTACCAAGAGCATCCACCTCATGTGATTGAGGAGGCTGAGCTACTGCCCCCTATAGATCACCTACCACACAAAGCTACTCTATCAACACAGGGAAGCAGCCAAAATGTGGAGACAAAGAAACATGTCACGAATGAAAGAAACGGAGGAAAGCAAACTACTGGATGACATAGAGTTCAGAACCACATTTATAAGGTTACTCAAGAATCTTCTTAAAACCGCTGAGAAACTTGATGAGACCTTTAAGGATATTAATGAGAATGCCAAAAAATGGAAAAGGATCAGTCAGAAATGAAGCATACACTGTCTGAAATAAATAATATACAGAAACTCAACTGTAGATCAACGTACCCCAAGAATCAAACCAAAGATCTGAAATATGTGGAAACAAAAAACATCCAACCAGAAAAACAAAAAGAAAAAAGAATAAAAAAATATGAAGATAGTGTAAGGAGCCTCTGGGACAACTTTAAGGGAACCAACATCCGAATTTTTGGGGTGCCAGAAGAAGGGAGAGAGCAAAATATTGAAAACCTATTAGAAGAAATAATGACAGAAAACTTTCCCTACCTGGTGAAAGAAATAGACTTACAAGTTCAGGAAGTGCACAGAACCCCATACAAGAGGAATCCAAAGAGGACCACACCAAGACATATCATAATTAAAATGCCAAGGGCAAAAGACAAAGAGAGAATATTAAAAGCAGCAAGAGAAAAACAGTTAATTACCTACAAGGGAGTACCCATACGACTGTCAGCTGATTTCTCAGCAGAAACTATGCAGGCCAGAAGGGAGTGGCAAGAAATATTCAAAGTGATGAACAGCAAGAACCTACAACCCAGATTACTCTACCCAGCAAAGCTATCATTCAGAGTTGAAGGTCAGATAAAGAGCTTCACAGACAAGAAAAAGCTAAAGGAGTTCATCGCCACCAAACCAGGATTACATGAAATGCTGAAGGGTATTCTTTAAGAAGAGGAAGAAGAAGAAAAAGGTAAAGATAAAAATTATGAACAACAAAATGACATCAAATACATACCTACCAACAAGTGAATCTAGAAATCAAGTGAATAAAAAATCTGAAGAACAGAATGGACTGGTGAATATAATAGAATCAGGGACATAGAAAGGGAGTGGACTGATGATTCTCAGGGGAAGCAGGTGTGAGGGGTGCGAGAAGAGATTGGACAAAAATCTTACTCCTATGGATGAAGACAGTGCGGGGGGTAAGGGCATGGGGTGGGGTAGGGAATCAGGTGGAGGGGAGCTATGGGGGGGGGGGGGGAAGAGGAACACCTGTAATAATCTGAACAATAAAGATTTATTTAAAAAAATAAAAATGTTTTTGTGCTTCATAAAGATAAAAGGAATAATTAAGTAAGAAATAGAGTAAAGATTAATCCTGTAGATAAATGGATATATTTATGATCAATATGTACCTCAATATTTTCCCTAGGAAATGAAACACATTGGTAGAAATAGAGAAAAAGGTTTTCTTGGACCAGTCCCATTTGACACCAAGACAGTCTGTCATCAGTGCTTACCTAGGAGAATGAGCACATCTAACCAACGAAGCTGGTTCCCTTTTCCTTCATTGTTCCATGTGCATGCAGACAAGTAGAGGAGAAACAATATATAGCTAAAAAGTTTTAAATATATGTGTGCCTGGTAGGACTGGTGGTGGGGATTCCATACAGAATTTCTCATGGAACTAATACTAAATGAGGATTAAAAAGGAGAGATTTTTAGTACGTAACACTATGTGCTCTAACAATGTATATAAGGACAAGTATTTTTTTAAAGAATGAGAATGGAGAGAACAAATGAAAAAAAAATTGCTTCTATAAATAATATTGGTGGTGATGGTATTAGAATTATTATCCTGAGATAATTATGCATGTGACATGGAATAAAGGAAATGAGAAATTATGGGATATTTTAATTCTATGATCTACTGTGTCCTTGGCAAGTAGGATTCCCAATGTGAAAGGAGACACAGATGAAATATAAAACAAATTAAGTTTTTAAAAAACTGTATAAAATTTGTTTAGAAAGTATCAGTATGAGCTTATGAGATATTTTATCTTTAATATGAACTTACATAAAATGTATTAGCTCTGTCAACTAAAAAGATTAAATTAACTCTGTCCACTGAAAAGATCTACAACAATGACCTACCCAGTTGCGATGAGCAAAGCAAATATTACTAGTATATGCCTCCCAATGGAAAAACAGAACATTATCTGTAGTCTTGCCAAAGGATCAAACCTGAGATACATTTTGGATAAAGGTCTTGAGGTTGGCTTTGACATGCTGTGTGCTACACAAGTAGAACAGCGTAGTAACCATCTGAAAATATGATTCTGAAGGTTTTGTAAAAATAGAATGAATATTTGAAGGTCATTCTTATGGTGTGGAAATGAGAAATATCCCATAATTTCTCATTTTATTTATTCCATATTGAAACAATAAAAGTGAATGAGTTGTACGTTAACAGAATTAGCAGAGGTCTAAGGTACAAACCATTAGAAATCAAGAATCAAAACATGGCTAAATAATAATAAGGATCATTGGAAATTTCAGAGAAAGAGTAAGAGATGTTTAGGAGAGGTATTAAGACCTTGGGAGTCATATAAGGAGAAATTTTAAATAAGCAAACTTTTGGGGGTATTCGTTTGCAACCAAAGACCTAAAAATACAAGAGATAGTCATCAGTTCCAAAGCCTTATAATAGTGAAATGTGGATAATAATGAATCTTAAAATTGAAAAGGCAAACAAAAAATGTTGGAAGCTTAATTTGCACTTCAAATTTAAATAACCACAAAAAAGAAAAACTTCGCAAATGTACATTGTGCAATTATTAGCATCCTCATTTTCCAAAGAAGAAAACTGTTTCACAGAGATATCAGGTGACTTTGGAAATCCCAGTTGTCTGATGGAAAACAAGAATGAAGCCGTTTTTTAAAAATTATTTATCACCATGGTCTATTTTTTAAGACCACCCAGCTCTAGATATTTTGACTAGAATATTGAAGAATTCTCTTATGTGCCTTTATCAGTTATCAGTGTTCATTTAAGAAGAAATTGCAGATTCACAACTCGATTCTGTTTTGAGGAAACATCACAGCAAGATGGACAATAGAGGGTGCCCTCCACTTTGAGCATAAGATGCATTGACTAATCATTTCCTAAATCATTACTAAGTGATGCTTCATAAAATTCTTGGCAACTGAGTCTTTTAAACTGCAACAGATGTGAAATGGTGAGTAATATACTTCCTTATTTTTCTCCCTAAAGGCAGTTGAGATTCAAATCATCAAACTCAAAGCAAAGCCAAACTAACTATACTTAATTAAATTTTGATGCCAATAGAAATCCTTATACCATATCTGGAGATGTTAACAAAGAAAGCTTTACAAAATGAAATCAGCAGCTACTTGGTGTTCACTGATTTCCAAGGCCAGAGTTAAGGGCACAAGTAGTAAGAAAACCTTCATGCTGATAGTAACAACTGACTTTCAGGGAAATGTCATTTTTAACAAACAGTATCTTTGCTAATTGCTTATTTTAGATTTTTCCACTGAACAGTTACAGATTCCTCCATACAATTTATTAGGGAAACATTTACTCAAACCCTTCTTGACTTTTCAGTGAAATAACAGTAAAAGGCATTACCTTCTGGTACTTAGGTTGAACAAAATGCTTTCAGCAAAGTTTTACTATATTTACAGTAAAGTAACTTCTCTCAAAGGATCAAAGTCCTCATGTAGGGAAGAAAATAGCAGACCATTTTAAATATGGTTTGCAACAGATGCTTTCACAATCAAAATGAAGCCTGGAATCCACAGGTTTCAAATGAAGAACTTATTTGAAAATAATGTGAACAGCTGGCCAACTTCCTGATTTTCCCAAGAGGTGCATGCTGAGAAGACTATTGTAGCATTTGGACATCCCTCCTCACCCTCTTCCACCACCACTTCCCAACGTGTGTGCATGGAGAGAGAGAGAGAGAGAGAGAGAGAGAGAGAGAGAGAGAGAGAGAGAGAGGAGAGAGAGAGAGAGAGAGAGAGGAGAGACCACTGGAATCTTTAAAACTTACTAGAATCTATGACCAAGACATGATGTTCAGGGAGCTTCCTCAGAGCTCCTGAAAACAATTTTTCTGTCTAGGTATGTAAATTTTATGTTGCAAATTATGTCAAAGCAAGACCATCTCCACCTCTGATCCTTTTGCTTTATAGTCAATGTCAAAGAATGAATTTTTGTTTTATAAATTTGAGATTCCTCCAAACATACAACTCTATACACCAGAGATATAATATCACTCCAGAAAACAAGAACAGAAGTTCTCAACCTTTCCATGGATAGGGTTGTGTTTAATATTAAAAACTTCACAGACCCTGATCATAATAGTTGTACTTTTATTGTCAGATAGATGATTAAGGAGTTACTATGATGACAAATAGTAAGTACACAGTGTTATTTTTACTGATTTGTATTTTATTCATTAATCAACACCTATGTACATTTGAAAAATAATGTTATAGTATTTATTTCATAATAATAAGATTTATACCCATAAAAGTTTGCAAATATTATAAAATAAATAACTTCATACCCCTTACTTTTACTTTTCCCATCCCAGTCTCAAGAACAGCAGTACTAGTTTCAAGAGAGTTCATTTTTGTCTTAAGATCTTTCATGTTGCCCTAGCCGGTTTGGCTCAGTGGATAGAGCGTCGACCTGAAGACTAAAGGGTCCCAGGTTTGATTCCGGTCAAGAGCCGCATGCCCAGGTTGCAGGCTCAATCCCCAGTGGGGAGCGTGCAGGAGGCAGCCAATCAATGATTCTGTCTCATCACTGATGTTTCTATCTCTCTTTCCCTCTACCTTCCTATCTGAAATTTACACACACACACACACACACACATAAATGGAAAATCCTTTTAAAAAAGATCTTTTGTGTTTCAGAAGAGGAAACAGATACTATACATTACTATATTGTCAGAAGCAAGGCTGTTTTCTCATTCTAGTTCAGTGGTTCCATCAGGCCTCCTACAACATTGGCTGAAACCAGCCAGATGATACTTTATGATTCTTCAAATATGCAATTTCTCCTTTCTCACTAACAGCAACTAATTATATGCATCATTAATTTAGTAGCCCACGCTAGACACCTAGACACATATATGGTCTCTTGACCCATTCAGTCTATCTCCATGTTACTCCTGTTCCAGATGAGCCTCTATTTTCTTTCCTGGACAATTACTAGAATCCTTGGTCACATTGCTGCCTGAGTTGTCTTCCTACACACAGGCTGCGTAAAGTCACAAAGCCTGATTCATACTTACCTGAGTCTTTCTCCTCTAACTCTTCCTTCTCACCACCTATCAAATTCTTAACTACCTATGAGTGCCAAAGACTCAGAGCAAATGTAATGTCCTCAGTGAGGTTGCCTCAATATCTCTTAAAGTATTTGCTCTTAAGGAGTTTACATTTAAAGTCACCTAAAGAAATCATTTGAGGACAATGTAATATTGCTGATTGTAGTTTGCAACCAACACAGAGCAGGGACTATATCATAATTACAGCAAACTAGTCAATACGTCTTTTATTTGCTGCCAGCAAATGTCTTCTCTATCAAAATCTTTTAATAATTCTCTCAGATTGTACAAAATTAAGTTCAAGGACCTTCAATTTGTCAAAACTCTAAATAAGTGGCCACTAATCTATCTTTTCACTCACATCTCTCTCCTATTATCTTACACCTGCCTATCATTTTACTAGTAACTACCAGATATTTTATAAACATGGCTATTTCTGCCTTTCAGCATTTCAAAGTATGCTGTCATTATTCAATTTGCATATTTTCCTATAATATTCTTCCTTCCTGATCCCTGTTCCACTCCATTCCCTAATCTTTCTGACTGTAGAAGTCCTCCTCATCTTATATACACAATTAAAGTCTTACTTTTTCTGTGGAAACTTCTTGAATTTACCAGTAAGAATTAATTGCTTTTTTCTCTTGTGTCTCAGAAAAGTGCACATATACTTTGTTTAAAACAGAAAACAGAAGATGGTCTATGCCTTGATGTGCTAACAAATGGAGCCTAAAATCTCAGCAGTTACCGCAACAACTTTATTTCTTGCTTCCAAAAAAACCTGATGTGAGTCTGGTAACTTCCTAGGATAGCTGTTCTCCATGAAATGACTTCACTTGTCACCAGCTGCTTTCACACTGTGTCTCTGCCATGGCAACAGGAGGCTTTCTCAGTTACCTCGAGATGGGGAGTGGGGAGTTGTGTAGGGGTTTTCCATGCCTCAGCCAGAAGGGACATGCTCAAAATCACCGACAAGGTTAGTCACAGGGTCCGATTTAATGCAAATCAGCCTACAAAAGAGAGGATGACTGGGTATTAGAGAGCACTCATGTTGTATACCAGAGAGACTTGCTTGTATTGTAAACATTTATGTATTTACTTGTCTCTTTTGCCTGACTGTGAATTCCTTGAGGGAAGAACCATTATCTTCCTCATTTCTGTACCTCAGAAAGTCAGCCAGTACCATGTGCTGAGTATGACGCCAGTGAGTTATTGTTAGGCTGAATTAAATCACAAGAGATGTAAGGCTGCGCTTACGTTTAAGGAGAAGAAACAAATTATGTCCTCCAACTCCCTTAGCATGTTACATTCACAGACTCATAAAAAGGAAGCCATAAGTCTAAGGGAGTCAGCAAGCACTGGGAAGCCAGACTTCCCAGCTGCGAATTCTGGCACACTTACTTACTAGCTGTATAGCTTTGGGGAAATTATTCAATATACCTGCACACCAGTTTCCTCAAAAGGTTGATATAAGCATTAAATAAGTTAATTCATGTAAAATATTAGAATAGTGCCTAAATTATAAGCACCCAACACCTTATATATGATTATTTGTTTATTGCATGCATAAGAACATTTTCCAATGTTCTTTCCTTTTAGGGGAAAATCCAAAGTCCTTTTCATGTTCTATCAGGATCTATGTGACCTGGGTCATGGCAATCTCACCAACCTCATTGTCTACTATTTCTCTCTTTATTAATGATGTTTCAAGCATTTCAATCTTCTTTCTGTTTAGCTTTGGTATTTTTCTTTTGTTTGATGATGTTGAGTTAGCTCTTGCTTTCAGGCTTTGAAACATATTGTCTCCTGAATTACTACAATCTCCCCAGAAAACCATAGGTTGGCATCTTATTATCTTTTGGGTTTCCACTCAAATTTCATTCATTTATTTAAAACAAGAAGGGGAAGAGAGAGAGAGAGAAACATCAATTTGTTGTTCCACTTATTTTTATATTCATTGGTTGATTCTTGTTTGTGCCCTGACCGGGAATCAACCCTACAACCTTGGCCTATAGGGACAATGCTCTAACCAACTGACCTAACCAGCCAGGGCTTCTAATCAAATGTCTTAATAGATAGTTTCCCTGATCACCTCATCTAATGTTGCCAACTACTTCACTCAGTCATCCTCTCACACAGCTCCTTGTTTTATTGTCTCCATAGCACTTACTATGATTTGTAATTATTAAGTTGTGAGATTAAGAACATTTTCTGTCTTCTCAGTAATAAGGAGTTGCTTAATAAAAATAGGTATAGAGCATTGGCCTGAGGACTGAAGGGTTCTGAGTTTGATTCCAGTCAAGGGCCGGTACCTTGGTTGCAGGCTCAACCCTAGCTCTGGTTGGGGGCATGTGTGGGAGGCAACCAACCGATGTGTCTCTCTCACATCAATGTTTCTCTCTCTCTGTCTCTCCCTAAAAATCAATGGAAAAATATACTCCATTGAGGATTAACTAAAAAAACAAACAGGTATGAAATGATTGGTTTATGCATTTCCTCACTAGTCATTTATGGACTTTATTATGCATTCCTCTAGACCTAAGACTAATACATGGTTGATTTTTAGAGACTGTAGCTGTAAGCTAGATCAGACATAGTGCATGTGAATTGTGGATACTCTTGTCCTACCAAACTCTCATGCAAAAGATTCTCCTTCTCATAGTCAGAGGGGTTAACAATTAACACTAAATCCTTTCCTTCCATCCTGAGCATTACATAAGAGGAACAACAAATCAATGTCTCTCTCTAAAAGTCAAAAAATAAAAAATTTAGATCCTGAAGATATTTATAATGCATAGGAGGTTCAAGTTATGAATCACATAACACCTAACTAGACAAAACTTCAGAAAAATCATCCAAAATTTATTATAAGTTCAACCGGCTTGAGACGTTTACACTAAACTCATTCTATATACTTTATGACATAAAAACTTAGCTATAATTCAGTAGCCCATTTTTTAAAATAGTAATTATATAAATATGTCAGTAATATAATGTATCTAATGAAAGAGTTCAAATTAGCCGAATTAAATGCAGATGCATTTTTATGTTTACCCATCGAATCTGTATCACATTAAAATATAAAACTTATGATGATTAAAAAGTGATAAATATTGTTTAAAAATTGCTGAAAAGATGACAATATCGAATAAGAGAAAGTGTCCTGAATTAAATATTAGGTGACTTGATTGTTTAACCTGAAATTGGCCACTACAGATTGTTTATAAAGTGACTAGATGGCCTCTAAGCTTAAACCAGCCAGAATCCTTCACAGCCACCAATCTATAGTGGCAGTATCTTTCGTTTATCGAACCCTTGTTATACACTACCAACATTCAATTCCTAATATAGGATTTTTATAGATAACGGACATTTTCATAGGCATGTTACATGTTTCATTTATTCCTTACACCAACCCTATGAGGTAGGTGCTGTTCTTATCATCTCCATTTTACAGATGAGAAAATCAATCACAGAGAGTTGAAGCTGTCGTCCAAAGTTTAAAACTCGGCCTGGCTCCAATCCCTATGCTCTTGAGCACTATTCTCCTCGTCCTTGCTAAGCACTTCATCCATGTTATTTTAATATAAAAAAATTGTGGTGTTTTCAACAGCAAATACTAGAATAGTCAAATAAAATTGACCTAAGCAATAAGTATATTTATTACCTTATATAAAGGAAGTTTCCCAGGGTGGTGATGTCATCCAAGGCTCAGTCTCCCCATCTTTCTGCTCTGTTATGCTCTGTGGGTCAGTGATCCCACCCTCGTGGCCAGATGAATGAAGCAATTGCTGACATCACTCTTGGGAGTGACCATAGGAAGCAAAGAAGACCAGCATTTTTGTCCATGAATATATATGT
Source organism: Corynorhinus townsendii (assembly GCA_026230045.1). Classification (NCBI taxonomy): domain Eukaryota; kingdom Metazoa; phylum Chordata; class Mammalia; order Chiroptera; family Vespertilionidae; genus Corynorhinus; species Corynorhinus townsendii. Next base: position 30,949,217 of record JAPDVU010000012.1, read on the forward strand.
CAAAGGGGTGTGGGGAGGAGGACCTTTCTCAGAACATATTCTGGTATTTTTCTCAGTCTAAGTGACCAGGACTGGGTCATCAGACCTTAATCTGACAAAAGGAGAACAGAGAAAGTGAGGTTCTGATATTTGGAGCCTCTGGAGTGAGAGACAGCCCAATAGGAAAGGTGTGTGTGTGTAATAGAGAGGGAACATGTGCAGTGTAGAGGGAGTCAAGCTAGAGAGGATGGTAAGGTGGCTATGGGAAAGCAATCAGCAGCGTCTACTGTGGCACAGATGACTGTCCTTATTTTCCAGATGAGAAAAAAGAGTCAAAGAAGTTGAAAATATGCACTAACTGGTAAGGGACAAAATTGAATTCGAATCCTGAGTGTGGTGTTGCGGTGGGAACTCTAACCACCACACTATACTGATTCCATAATAGCACGTAGTCTTTGCCATACTGTTCAGGTGCATGACTCCTGCACTGGTTTGTAATATCTTCATGTTATATTCAGCTTCTTTTTCTCATAAAAGTCATTTTACCTTTCAATGTTACATGAAACTTAGGCTATATTTTGTTAATAGATTATTCAACTATGGTTGTTAATAATTTTGAGTTCCTAAAATTGTATTCTGTAGTAATAGAAAAAAGATACAAGAAATGCTATTTATTGAAAGCTCAATTGAGCACTGTCTGTGTAACCACAACTGACATATCTTTTTAATTTTAAAAAGAAAACTGCATAATATGAAACAGCATAGATGTTTAAAATAAAATTTTATATTTGTTTATTCTAAAATGTAACTATATTATAAAGTTATAGCGTAAGCTTATAATTCTAACAGAATTTAAGAGTATTTTCTTTTAAACCATTTTTTCAAAATGTTACATAATTGAAATCATAATTTATGTTAACATTTGATATCTCTATTTTTACTTAGTGTTACAATAGAAATAATCTTATGTTTGCCATATGTGCTTTGAAATCATCACATAAATATGCAGTATTTCATCAATTAGATGCCTCTTACTTAATCACTCCCTAGTGCTGAACACTCAGTGTTTTCCATTGTTTTGCTATGACAAGAAACAATGTGTGACATGCATCTCTATGCATTTTTTGAATTATTTTCTTCAACTAGATTCCCAGAAGTGGAATGAATAAGTCCAAGAATATGAAGCATTTTTTTCTGGCTCTTCATGGATTCTGCCAAGGGGCTCTCTGTTCAATTTTCAGTGTGATCAGTAATGTTTGGGAGAACTAATTCCCCTGTGCTCTCACCCTCAGTGGGAAATGCATTTCTAAATTGATGCATTACAATGAGCCTTCATTTTGTGGTGGAAAAGAGAGAGATTGAGAGAAAGAGCTATATAGTCCAAGCACTCTGATAGGGGCTTACAGTTTAGAGGAGACAAACTAAACACAAATAAGTATTGATAAAACCCTATTATAGATGGAGAGTTGACAGAGAAACTATGTAATGAGAGAAATGTGTCCTAACTATGGTGAATTCTTGGAAAGGGGAACACCACTTGAAATACCTCCTTAAAGAGTGAGGAGAAGAAAGGTAGGTGAAGAGGGCACAGAAATCATAGGCATGAGCAAGAACACAGAGGTTGAAATGGCAAGGGTACTTGCTGAGATAATGGAGTTTGAGGCCACAGGAAAATCAAGTGGGAGTCAGGGAATGGAAGAGAGAATCCTGGTGAAGTAGAAAGCACAGGTCTTGGAGAGCATTATACATATGACATAATAGGAAGCTTAGGTTTAATCCTGTAGGTTATGGGAAACTACTGCATGGTTTTAAGAATGAGAGTGGGGGTAATGATACAAAGGTTTTTAAACCAGAGGTTTTCAATGTGCAGCCTAGAAGAATGGCATCAACATCACCGGGGCACACAATTGCAAATTCTCACATCCCACAGGGGATTTACTAGGTGTAAGCTCCAAGAGTGGAGCAGAGCAATCTTATATTTTAATAAGCTCTGCAAGTGAGTCTGACAGTAATGTTTGGGAACTACTGCCTTAGAATGACATTCTGGCAGCTGGGTAGGAGGTGCTTGGGTGGAGTAAGGTTGAATGCAGGAAGATCAGTCAGGAGGCTACTGCAAAGGTCAAAGGGAGAAATGAAGTGTCCTGAACTTGAGCAGTGGGATTGAAATCAATCAGGGTGAATGTGCTTATGTAGGAAAAATATGCAGACTGAGAAACTTTGACTGAGGACAGAATACTGGGATATACTAATTCTGAAGGAGCAGGATGAAGAAAAATGAAAGGTATAGTTAGGGAGGTCTGAAACGAAAAAAGAAGGGTGAGTGTTATGGAAGCCAAAGGAGTAGGGAGCTTTACAGGAGTCAGATGGAGAACTGAAGCCCAGAAATACAGACTGAGAAATATCTGGATTTTGCATTTGGGGCATCATTTTTAACCTCAGAGAAAGCAGTGTAGTATAGTACCGAAGATGGGATAAAACTAAAAGAGGAAATGAGACTTGAAAGAATGCAAGAAATCATGGTGCACTACTACTTTGGAGAATGCTGAATGTAAAAAATAGGACCTGGGGGGAGAAACCAAGATGGCAGCAGAGGTAAACACCCAAACTGCTGCCTCACACAACAATTTCAAAACTACAACTAAAAGGCAAAACGGACATCATCCAGAACCACAGGAAGGCTGACTGAGTGGAAATTCTACAACTAGAAGGAAAGAGAAAAGCATACTGAGACTCAGAGGAGCTGCAGGAGGCAGAGGTACTGAGCCGCATGCACGCACGTGTGTGCTGACAGGACTGCCAACTGAGTGCACAGCTGGCTTTCTTAAGCAGGAGGGAGACAAAAGCTCCTGACTGTGCTAACTCCAGTTCCAGGCGAGACTCTGGGGACCCAGACTCATACGGGGTGAAACTGGACTGTCAGGAAAGAGAAAAGCACACTAAGACTCAGAGGAACTGCAGAAGGCATAGGTTCCAAGACGCACACGTGTGGAGAGGGTGGGCAACTGAGTGCGCAGCTGGCTTTCTCAACCGGGAGGGAGACAAAAGCTCCCAACTGCACTGAACTCCAGGTCTGGGTGAGACTCTGGGGACCAAGACTCATTCAGGGAGAAACTGGACTGTCTGGAAGTGAGTGAAACTCTAGGGCAGCTTTCTCTCAGAGTTGCTTGCAGCAATTACCATGGGACACTGAGACACAGGGGCCTAATAGGGCAGGGCTGATGGGAAACCAATGCTGTCTGCTCTGCCCTGAGACTCCACCCCATCCAAGCTAAGCACAGAGGCTTTTGCAAATCTTGTCTCATAAGGGTGTCTCCAGCACAGAAATCCTCCCAAAGTAGACACAGCTGATCCTCACAGCCAATTGGCCTGCATGTCAATTCCTCCCAGTGATACCAACAATCAAGGCTTAACTACAACAAGACTGTACACACAGTCTACAAAGGGGTGCACCAAGAGTGTCCACCTCAGGTAACTGGGGAGGCTGAGCCACTGGGCCCTATAGGACACCTAGCACACAAAGCCACTCTATCAGCGCAGGGAAGCAGCCAAAATGCGGAGACAAAGAAACAGATCACAAATGAAAGAAATGGAGGAAAGCAAACTACTGGACATAGAGTTCAAAACCATGGTTATAAGTTTTTTCAAGAATTTCCTAGAAAAGGCTGATAAATTTAGCAAGACCCTCGAGGATATGAAAAAGGACCAACTAGAAATTAAGTATACACTGACTGAAATGAAAAATATTATACAGAGATCTAACAGCAGACTAGAGGATCACAAGAATCAAGTCAAAGATTTGAAATACAAAGAAGCAAAAAACACTCATCCAGAAAAGAAAAAAGAATCCAAAAATATGAAGACAGTGTAAGGAGTCTCTGGGACAACTTCAAGCGTACCAACATCCGAATTATGGGAGTGCCAGAAGAAGAGAGAGAGCAAGATACTGAAAACCTCTTTGAAGAAATAATGACTGAAAACTTCCCCCACCTGGTAAAAGAAATAGACTTACAAGTCCAGAAAGCGCAGAGAACCCCAAACAAAAGGAATCCAAAGAGGACCACACCAAGACACATCATAATTAAAATGCCAAGAGCAAAGGACAAAGAGAGAATATTAAAAGCAGCAAGAGAAAAACAGTTAGTTACCTACAAGGGAGCACCCATATGACTGTCAGCTGATTTCTCAACAGAAACTATGCAGGCCAGATGGGAGTGGCAAGAAATATTCAAAGTGATGAATAGCAAGAACCTACAACAAAGAGTACTCTACCCAGCAAAGCTATCATTCAGAATTGAAGGTCAGATAAAGAGCTTCACAGATAAGAAAAAGCTAAAGGAGTTCATCACCGCCAAACCAGTATTATATGAAATGCTGAAAGGTATTCTTTAAGAAGAGGAAGAAGAAGGTAAAGATAAAAATTATGAACAACAAATATATATCTATCAACAAATGAATCTAAAAATCAAGTGAATAAAAAAATCTGATAAACAGAATAAACTGGTGAATATAATAGAATGAGGGGCATAGAAAGGGAGTGGACTGACAATTCTCAGGGGTAAAGGGGTGTGAGGGGTGTGGGAAGAGACTGGACAAAAAGTGTACACCTATCGATGAGGACAGTTGTGGGGGGGGAAGGGCAGAGGGTGGGGTGGGAACCAGGTGGAGGGGAGCTATGGGGAAAAAAAGAGGAACAATTGTAATAATCTGAACAATAAAGATTTATTAAATTAAAGAAATAAAATTAAAAATAAAATAAAAAATAGGACCTGGGTCCTGAGGTCTACAAACATTTTCTGAAAATGACAGATAGTAATATTTTAGGCTTGTGGGCCTCTGGTCACTATGGCAAAGATGCAACTTGTAGGGCATTGTAGAGCAAAAAGCAGGCATGGGCAATGCATGAATGAATGTGCATGACTCTTCCCAATAAATTTTTATAAAAATAAGTGGTGAGCCAATTATCCCTGCATTAGACAATGTCTGTCTGAATTAAGGGTTTTTTCCTTCTTTTATTTGTTTACTTTTGTTCCTTTTAAGTTGGGAAAATAATGCACATAGTTATAGGCTGAAAGAAAGGAGTATGCAAACGATATTAGAGAGTACAATTATTCTTTAATTTGACCATATTTATTGAACCTCTACTATGTTCCAAGCATTAGTCTAGGCACTGAGACTTCAGGAATAAACAAGATATACAAGGTCATTGCTCTCAAGGAAGTAAAAAGTGAGTCAATAAATAGCATAAATAAGATATACTGGATGATGATGATGATTGCCCTAAGGAATAGTGTGACAGGTAAATGTGATGAAGCGCGCCAGTGGGGTTAGTTTAGGTTTGCAATAAGGAAGACCTTTCTGAGGCAGTTGCACTTGAGCCTTGACCTGAATGGTATAGAAAGAGGTATGGACTAGCAGGACAAACCCCTACTGAGTCAGGAGAAGAGGGATCAAAGGAATGAACTGAGTTTGAAGGAAGAGAACTATTCATTTTATCGTACAAAGAATAGGTGGAAAGCTTTGGCATATATTTCTTTAAGGTCATAGATGGAGGCACCAGGAGGTTGAAGATTCATCATGAGATTTCATGATGAGCTAAGAGACAAGTTTATTCAATTCCATTGTCTTTTAATAATGATGAATGATCAAGCTAGGTATGATACAAATTGCTTCCACGGTCCTAGTCTTGAATGCATTTCCTGAAATATACTCCCTTGAATAAGCTAATCTCTCTGGAAAATCTGTCCTCTATACTATTGAGTCTTCAAATGCAACTTGGATGTAATTCTTTAGGCAGGTCTAAGTAAATGAAGTACACCACATGCTCTGCAGAACATGCTCCAGTGGTTAGCATGGAATCAAATAGAGGGATTGGGTCAAATAGTGAGTTTAAGGAAAAGGAAAAGGAAATTCATCAGAATCAAATAAAGAATTAGAAGGTGGACGTGAAGGCCCATCCATATTGGAGATATCTATGAGAAATGTCTGCCTGTAGGAATGCTGCCAACACTTTCAGGAAGAGATATTTGCAGCCTCTACTATGGAACTGAGGTCCTATATATTATTTTAAAATACACAAAAGACTGTTGCAGGACACTGCAGCATGTGGTCTGTCAAAGAAGGGGCATTTTGGAAAACTCGCAAAAGCTAAGAAAGGGTAGAACTGGAACAAGTCTAGAGTCTGGCAAATAAGTGGGAAAGTAGGTTAGTCAGTTGGGTGGAGCACAGGGTTTCCTATTCTAAGCTCTAGGGGCTATATGAGTAGGGGGAAAAAAACACACATAAAAATCCTGATCTGAGAACCCAATTCCTCAGGTAGTGGACCGTAAGAATTGAGTCTGAGATGGGTTGTAGCATCCTAGAACATTTTGTTCCAAGAAACTCATAGATGATATTTTACTTCCCCAAATGGTAGCTTGCAAGAAGCTGAAAAGAAAATTTTAGAGACAAATTCTAAGGAAATGTAGAAACAAAATATTGAGCATAAGGTCAAAATAAGCCAACAATCTGATCATTTAAAAGAGAGACGAAGAATTTAAAAATTGAGCCAAAGAGAAAGAAAACAGGTTTGAGTGGAGGATAGTAAAATGTAAAAGAGTTATATTCTGTGCCAGTCAAAATAGAGCAACTGTGGATTTTTCTAGAATGTATGAATTCTTGATGTTACCAGGGAGACAGATCTGACAGTGCGTAAGTGGATCTGGGAGGCATCCTGACCTGTCTGACTTGGTGGAGTACCAGACTTGTCGGTATCACTGTGCAAGAATTATTTCCACCTTACTCAGAGAAGCCAGAGTTTATTTTTAAACCCAGCTGTGACATTAGACAAGAGCTACACAGTCTTCATGGTTGTTCCATGTTTCTAGGATTAGAGCTGACCATCCTGTCTCAAAAAGTGGGAATGAGATTAGAACAAGTTTTCTGCCATTCCCCAAGGGATGGAAGACTCAAAGATAGACCTAGAATTATTTCAATGAAATTTTAAAAAGTGGTATTCCACACACCTGGATTCATTGGACAATATTCATATTTGATGCATGTTTTTCTTAATATCTACACTCTTAGGCACTTTCAACATGGATAGGCCTTGAGGGTATTACTTTAAGTGAAATAAATAAGTCAGTCAGAGAAAGACAATACCATATCATCTCACTTATATGTGGTACCTAAAAAATATTTTTATTATTCGTTAAGTAGGAACTTCTATATCCAGGTTCCATAATACAGTGGTTCTTAAAGTGTGTTTCTCTCAACCAGCACAATATGGTGCATCCTCCTCTCAAAAACATTAGAAATTGTCCAAAGCAAATATGGACATTTAGGTTTTTTCCATGTGTAAGGAAATCTCTCTTTCCCTTAGGGGCCCAGTTTTTCAAAATAATTTATATAGGAAATTAGGAATTCCATGGGGAAAGGATACAAATAGTTTACAATAGAGAGAGAATATTATGGATAAAAAATTCTTGCCAAGAAAAGTCAGCTTCAAGGGATCTATTTTAAGTTTTAAGAAGTTTTTAGAAGTTCTAAAGGACTCAAAAGTTCTAAAACAAAGATATGACAAAGAAACATGTGATCTGTAAATATGAGGTATCAAGAAAGAAGTACAGAATAACAGACAGAATCTAAATAAGTGATTTGATAATTAATTATGTATTACTTTAAAACATCTCCATACTTTTAAATTTATTGTTCTCAAAAATATTGTTCAAAGTCAATGTGTACTTATGCTTTGTTTTCTCACCTGATAGGCAAAAGTAACAGCATCGTAGAAATGGTTTCTACTTTCCATCACAAGGTATTCAGAGAAAGGTTCTAGTCACGTGAATATTTGTAAATCAAATCATATCGTTCCAAAACTAAAACGGGATAACTGAGCCACAAGTTCCTCTGTGATCTCAATATCAGATACATCATAGACTTGCCCAATAATGGGCCTTGAATGCAAAGATACAAATATCTACCTCACCAATTATTAACAGAGCTATCTTCTACAACTTGAGGACGTCATTCTTCTTGCAGTTGGTTTGAATAAACCTCCTAGAGCTAAACATCACCATGGCCCTGAATTATTTAATTCTCACCCTAGGATATATTTTTCCCATTGATTTTTAGAGAGAGTGAAAGGAAGGGAGGATGGGGGGCAGAGAGAGAAACATTGATGTGAAAGACACATAGATTGGTTGCCTCACGCACATACCCTGACCCGGGCCAGGGATTGAACCTGCAACCGAGGTACATGCCCTTGACCGGAAATTAAACCCAAGACCCTTTGGTCTGAGGGCTGAGGCTCTAACCACTTAGCAAAACCAGCCAGGGCATGGCTCTGAATTATTTAGAATGTCATAAAATTATAGGGCATTAGAACTAGAAGCTTAAAATTCATCTAATGTAAATGCATCTATTTTGTTGATGAAGAAACTGAGACTGCTGAAATCACCCAGTTTCCTGGCAAAATAGAATCAGAGAAAGGATTCTGTGACTCGTGTCCAATAAAGACAAAATCTCTATCTTTCTCTTCCACCACAGCGTTTGCTGTTCTCTACCTTGTTCACTATGCTGTAGCCACATGATGACGGCCAGATTCCAAGGGCAAGTGTCCCTAGAGCACCAGCAAGAGCTTTATAGCCTTTTATGACCAGCTTCAGAAGTCATAAAACACCACTTCCACCACAGACAAAAGCCCCTGGGTTCAAGAGAGGAAAAAACAACCTCTTGATGGAATGAGTGTCATAATCACATTGAAAGAAGAGCATAAGGAAAAGGAGATATAGGGGTAATAATCTTTAGAAAATTCAATCAGCCACAGATTGAATACATACATCTAATTTTGTTCCTGCCTAAAATTATACTAAAACAATAGCAACTAGATTTCCCACTCAAGACATATAGCCACAAACACAGAGAGAATGAAAGAAGAAGCAACAGCAACAAAATTTTACAAGCTGTAAAGCAGATGTTCAACTGGCAAAGGACTTAACAGATCCCCTGAAACAATTTTAAACTAACAACAAGGAAAGCTAAAAAGCTCATCAGATTTCTAACATATAATCCCCCAAAGGCTAAGGATAGGGTAGCATCAGAAACCATTATAAGTGTGAGTATAAGGAAAGAGCTAAAATAAGGAGTATTTTAAGCAGCAGTCAAATTTCTAGATCCCTTCCCCAGATGTAGGCAGCTGAATGGTACACTGCTCAAATGCTTGCCTGATGGTGGAGGCAAGCTCTCTTCAAGGAGTGAAACCGGAAGGGCTTTGGACACTTCACAGGGGTGAGGGCAGAGGTAACATGATAGAAAAAGAGAGGGATTAAGTATGAATACTGATGACTGAGGGATCCAGCTCTCCTTCCCTAGTTGGCTTCCTAATAACTAGCAGCTAGGCCCTCACACTCGAGGCAAAAGACTTTCTGACCACTTCAAAATAATGTATCTGGAAGTCACAAAACTAAAAAGCTCAGCTACACCACCCTACTGTGATGTTCACAGATGACAAGATCCACTCATGTCTCAGACCTTCCAGTCAACTTTGTCAGTCTTCTAGAATCATCAGATACCTGAGGGAAACCTGCAACATGAAAAGTAGGAAAAACAGAAAAAGCAACTTGCAAGGGGGAGAGAGCTTTAAAGATATATTAATATGCACTGAAATATAAGAGAAGATATTACAACTGTGGAGAAAAAGAACAGGATGCTATAATAAAAGGAACATTCTGAGAACCAAAAGAGCTCTTACATGCTAAAAATATGAGGGAAGATAAGTTTTAAATGCTCTTTATTTTAAAAAAGCGGGGTAGAACTAAGTACTAAGTAGATGGAAATGGCTACCAGGTGATTTGACTTTAAAGGAGATAATGCATTTGAGCTGATAAACTGAAAAACATAGATTTAATGAATTTGTTTCAAATTAAAACTTAACTAATAGAAATAAAATTTGTCTAAACCAATTATAAAAGGCAAGAAGAATACAGAGAAAATATTGATTTAATATAGCATAACAAATACAATAAGAATAGCAAGAAATAATTTTAAATTAAAATTAATAATAACAAGAAAATGAGATGATCAATCCAGGTCTAATATTAAAGCACACACACACACACACACACACACCAGTATTCCATAAAGGGAAACTAAATAAAGCGGAAGAAAATGATAAGTAAAATAATTTAAGAAAAAAATTCCCAAACTCTAGGAACATTGTTTTCAGGTGGAAAGATTCATTATATGACCAGTGTAATAGATACAAATAGACCTGTATCACAGCACATCATTGTAATACCTCAGAATACTGAGGACAAAGAGAAGATTCAACAATTCATCAGGCTTCTAGAGAGAATGAGAAAGAGAAAGAGAGAGAACCTAAAAAAAAATAGAAATTGAAATGCTTCAGAGTTTTGTCAGCAGCAACTTTGGAAACTGGGAGCATTGAAAGCCAGAGTGTCACTTTTAACAATATATATGAACCTGAAGGGCATTAACAGAAGCAAAATAAGCTAGACATAGAAAGACAAAAACTGCATGATTTCACTTAAGTATGCAATCCAAAGAAGTCAAATACAGAGAAGCAGAAAGTAGAACAGTGGCTATCTGGGACAGGAAGATAGGAAAAATGGGGAGATACTGGTCTAAGAGTACAAAATTGTAGTCATGTAGATAGGCAGAGATAGGCAATGAGTATGTCTAGACCTTCTCAGTTATACCTAGAATAAGACTAGAGATCTAATGTTCAGAATGATGACAATATAATACTTATTAGATATTGGAAATTTGCTAAGAGAGTAGATTTCAGGGGCTCTCATCACACCAAAAAATGTTAACTATGTAAGGCAATAATATTAATTAGCTTGACGCTAGTAATCATTTCACTATGCATACTGGTATGTATATCAAATTATCCTGTTGTATACTTTAAGTATATACAATTTTTTATTAAAAATTTTAAAATTTGGTCAAACTCCTTCAATTTGTGATAATACAATTTGGCCATAGAAATAGATAATCAGAATTTGCTTACATTTCCCTTTAAATCAATAATAGACACCAAACACAGATGCACTCTAGATACCCTGAGTAAAGAGTATCTGTAAGATATGTGAGTATGATAATATAACTTGTCATTCATCACTGCTTCAAGGAAAAAACACACACCATTTTGTGGAGTTGTATATTTTGCATTTATGTTTCACCCAAAATAAAATGCCTCTCATTAAACCTTCTTGATGTTGTTTCCATATTAACATTCTGGTTGGGATAAGCTCAGTGTACTCCATTTCTCTTGAAAACCCTGTCAGTAACTGTTGATTTCATGCCTCTGAGCATAGCCTTTTGAGTGCCTAGAGCCTATTTTGACCATCTTATCAAAAGCACAGAAATGTTAATAACTGTGTCCCAAATGAAAAAACTAATTTTCCCAATCTGATTTATATAGAGAGATTAAACAACCTCTGTGTCAAATGAATGTCATCCTCATTTTTCAAAAGCAATTTTAATATGTTTACCATCATGGATTATGCATTTGTAAACAGTAGAGAATCTGGATACTTGCTTTAGGTTGATATGTCATAAAAATGGGCATCAATTCATTTTCTCCTACATTTCATCAGCCTATTATTGCTGAGTTTTCAACATTTTTTTGCTTTTTGCATGACAGATTTATGTGAAAGATAATGCAAAGCCACATAAAATATTTCACCACATTAAACTTAACTCCCTCAGCATACCAGGAACTCTTGCATTTCCTAGAACTAAAAACCATTACCTTACACTTCTTGTGATTTATTTTGAGATTATATTTTGTGCACTCCTCAAAGTGTTCAGCTACTTCTAAAGGCCGATTGGGGTTTGAGAGATTAATGAATGCTGAATCTTTATCCTCAAAAAAAAACAAAACATATATATATATATATATATAATCACACAGATGTTAAAAACATTTTGGGCATGAAAACTATCCCAAAAGTCTCAGTAATGTCTTATAAATGGATGCTAAATAGGGAAAGGCTATCATCCCAGCATCCTCTCTTCTGGAGGATTTAATCATTATCCAGTATGTATCCTTCAATATGTAAATTATTAACTATACTAAAAAGAGATTTAGGAAATTTCATAGTGACTCATTGTCACTCCTGATATTTGATATTTGCATAAATAAACTTTTAGAGATTCAATATCATTGTGTCCTTATAAAACAAGAGATTGAATTTTTATCTAAATCACACTTATTCCAAGACATCAAGCAGAGGTTGTATTGGGCCAAAACCTGCTGAGTGTGAAGGAAGTGAGAGAAAAACCTCAGTAAACATTCATAGAAAGAGACTTTGACAAGTTAGACCTAAATATGGGTGGGGAAAATAGGGACAGGAAATTAGAGCAAAATAGAAAGAACATTGCAAGTTATGGTGTAACTGAGAAGGCCTAGACATACTCATTGCCTATCTCTGTCCATTTCTTTCCCAGCGACATGTCTCTGTTTAGAGACAGCTTATCTGCTGGTTCTAATATACAGACTACACACTAGATTTAAAAATTAAGAAGTATGTTTGAGAAACAAAATTCTATTTAATTGATTGTGTAAATCAGTGTGGGTGGTGTGCATGTGAGAGTGTGTTTGAGTGGAAAGTATGAGTGGTATATGTGTGAGTGATTGTGTGAGTATATGCACATGTGTGTGTGTGTGTGTATATACACACACATGTATACAGATCAACCATCCAGAATAAGATATGAAATGGCTCCTGTACTAGGATACTCACAACCCCCAAATACAAATAACTGGCTCCACAGTGAGATTCTTAGCTATGAGAAGGTCGTAGGGAGAAGTTACTGTGCTCAGACTAGAATATCTGTACTCCTGAGCTGTCTACTTTAAGTCCATAGCCAAAAGAAAAAAAAATCCTTAGAAATAGTTTACCCATTGAAATTACAGTTATCCAGTTTCATACTGCAGGCTTGCAGAAGAAATTTAACAGTATACTTTCATTTCTGTTTCATTTTCTTCCTCATGATCTTTTGAAGCTGGTTTCCATTTCTAGCAAGATCTAGTTTAGATTTTTTTTTCTGATATGAAATATCTAGACATAATTACAATTTAAATATTTTTATTTCATATTGAAGCCTAATTATTTAATAAATGTTTCATTCCTTGTTAGATTATCAGGAGAAAATTCTAGTCATATTTCAGGACAAAATGTATACTTGAAGGTCTAAATTTCTCAGATTTCTGAAACTTCCCCCAGTTGAATTTTGTAACAAAAACAAACAAACAGAAACACTTCTTCTCACTAATTTTATTCAATTTTTAAAATCATACATGACCTTACTGTTATAATTTTGTAAATATTTTTGAAAATTTATTGACAGATTTGTGTTAAGATTTAGAGATTATAGTGCTACACTTAAAATTATAGAGGTTAGTATTATACATGCACACAGATAAGGTTTAAAATTTGAATTTGTTCATTGTAGAGCGTGGCTACAGCATTTAGATTTCAAGCCTCGGACTGACTTGTGGCAAAGCCACATACAAGTCCCAACTTGGAGGGCAAAGCCCTCCCAGCACAATTATAGCCAAAAGGCTATCATTGTAAACTTGACCTTATAGTCCAACCCTGCAGTCCTAGGTAGCTAAGGGATGTGGGCTGTGGGGGGTGCAGCAAGTGCTGCCTAAACAAAGCTTGATAGAGTTCAGAGAATGGCAACAACAGAAAAGAAGCAGATTTGAAACTCGCAAGAACATTGTAAACATCTTGTCCTTGTTTTGCTTTATGTGATCTAACTATAAAATACAGTTTTGGCTTATAGGCTGTGTCACTGTTTCCTCATCCAGGCACAGTGATCCACCTGGTCCCAACTGTATTCTCTTGTCTGTCTTCTTTAATCCTTCACCACCCCTCCTCAGGTACACCCCTGGTCATGCTGGACTTGGTTCATTTCATCAGAGAATTTGTTCCTTTACCTCCAAAGTTTAACTCTTTGAATGAAATAACTTTCAATTTACTAGAAGATTTTATTATGCAGAATATTCTATTCCATAACCATATTCTTCACTCATTTAATAATAACAGTCATATTAGCTAATAACCTGTGGTAGAGTTTTAGTTTCTATAACCTTTGCCATCTCATGTCATGCCTGTGAATATGATATATTTCATGGCAAAGGAGTCTTTGCAGATGTAATTTAAGTTACTAATCATTTGACCTTAAAAGAGGGGGATTATCCTGGATTATCTGGATAGGCTCAATGTAATTGTATGAGCCCTTAAAAGCAGAAGAGAAAGGCAAAATAGTCAGATGTGTGGCAAAAGAAGTCTGAGGGATTCAAAGCTAAAATCAGATGTAAAATGCTATTGCTGGCTTAAAATTAAAGGGGCACAAATGTGAAGGTAACAGAGACCTCAGTCCTGCAGCCATAAGGAACTGAATGTTGCCACTTACCAGAATGAGGCTGGAAGCAGATTCTCCTTCAGAGCCTCCGATTAGAACTTAGTGTGGCCAACACCTTTATTTCAGCCTTGTCAGACCTTCAGCAGAGAACCAAGTAAAGCTTATTCAGACTCTGATCTACAGAGCTATGAGATAATAAATGGGTGTTGGTTTAAGTTACTGAAGTGTGTGTTATGTTGTTACAGCCACAGTAGCAAACTAATTCTTAAGCACAGAGCACTTACCATTAATCAATAACTAAGCACTTTATATATAATCTTATTAAACCTTCACACACACACACACACACACACACACACACACACACACACACATGCACAACAGAAGAGAGAATGAGAGAGGGGGGATTATATGGAGAGAAGAAGGGAGAAAATATTAAAAACAAAACAGATGGCTGTCAGAAAATTGGAGAAAAAATCAGAGTTCTGTTTTTATCTAGCATCCTGTCACCAAAACTAAATGTTTCTATGAACTTGGCTATTTTCAATATGGTTTTGGGGTCCACACATACACTTCCCTACAATAAATGCACAGAGCACTTGATTCCTTGGTAATGTCATAAGTGCACAGAGCACTTGATTCCCTGGTAATGTCATACCTCTTTCTTTGCTGGACCCCGCAGTGGATTCAAAGCTCCTTGATGAAAGAGTTGGACTTACACATTCATATCTTTAACACCTTTCCATACCTCAAAACATATAATGAGTTTGAAGGATAAAATAGGAAAAAAATGGAATTAATGTTCTGAAAACTGTACTAAGTTGGGTTTTATCTAAGTACAGTGAGTGGCCCCTGCCCCATTTGGGATCCATCAAAGCATTCACACTTACCCATACTCCCCTGGGACATCTGTCAGCCCAGCAGTGTGGGGATGCTAGAATTAGACCATTCCTACCCCATGGGAATTTCTTTAACATGCTGCTTTGCTCTGAGACCAAAGAAGAGCCTTCAGGTAATAACATGTTTGCTCCAGACTTAGTCTAAATTTGAATATATAATTTAAGTTGACATTGTAGAATATTTTATAATACATTTAAATAATATCAAACCTAAGCAAGGGCTCCATTTATTTTGTTTTTCCTTTTGCACAAGCTAAACTTAATTTTGTAGTAGTCTTAGGTATTTGGGGACCAGGAATCATTTACTTAAATCAGCTTCAATTTCACTACCTTTCCATAATCTGAATACATAATTGTTCCAGTTTATTTTTAACTTAGAAGGAAACTCACAGGACACGTTTGGCAGTTCTTCACTTGTTCTGAGTTGTTTATGTGGTCAGATTCAGTTATTAAGGCTTAGATCCCATCTATGTTCACAGGTCTGGCCTGAGGCTTTCTTCTGCGCCTCTGCCTAATTCTGTGTGGGTATCAAGAGAGGCATTATGTTCATATGATATGATGAAAACCACTGAGCTCATCCAAGGTGTCAAACTCGGGGGCTGATCCTTGTTTCTTCCTTCCCAGTGTGTAAAAATAAACATCCCAGTCTCCGGTTTCCCTGATTGCACCGGTCACAAGTTGTCAGATGATTCCTTTCTTCCTAAACATTTTTAATGACTGGAAATAACAGTTTTAGCCTCATCTTGCAAAGGCAGCTTATTTTATCCAAATTATTGCTAACAATCCCAAATCTGAAGATACGGTTTTAAGTTTCTGAGTTCTGAGAGGCAGAAAGTTATCTAAACTTTCTTTTTCTTCTTTTTTTTCCCCATAAAGAATGTCAAAAGCAAGATCTTCCTTTGTCAAACTGAATCCTTGAGGACAATTTCTAAATGAGAATTCTCAGGTAAATATTCCAATTTTTTTCTAGTTACTTTAAAAAATTTTGATTATACACGTCTTTTTATTCCCATTTCCCTGCCCCACCCCCACCCCTTTTGGCAACCACCAGCTTGTTCTCTATACCAGTGAATCTGTTTCTGTTTTATTTTGTTTGTTTATTTATTTATTTTTGTTTTGTTTTAGATTCCACATATAAGTAAGATCATACCATATTTGTCTTTCTCTGTCTGGCTTATTTCACTTAGCATAATACTTCGAGCCCTGATCGGGTAGCTCAGTTGGTTAGTGTGTGGTCCCAATATGCCAAGGTTGTGCATTGGATCCCCAGTCAGGGCACATACAAGAATCAGCCAATGAATGCATAAATAAGTGGAACAACAAATCAAAGTTTCTCCCTCTCTCCCTCTCCATCCCCCTTCCCTTCTTTCTCTAAATATCAACAAATTTACTATACTTCTAGGTCCATCCATGTTGTTACAAATAGCAAAATTTCATTTTTTATTGCTGAATAATATTCCATTCTATATACATATACCACATTTTCTTTATCCATTCATCTATTGATAAACATCTAAGTTGTTTTCATATTTTGGCTATTAGTAGTAATGTTGCAATGATCACAGGGGTGGGCACAGCTTTTCAAATTAGTGTTTCGGTTTTCTTTGGATAAAATACCCAAAAGTGGGAATGCTGGGTGATATGGTAGTTTCAATTTTTGGAGGAACCTCCATACTGTTTTCCATAGTGGCTGCATTAATTTACAATCCCACCAACAGTGTGCAAGGGTGCCCCTTTCTCTACATCCTCTCTAATACTTGTTGTTTGTTGATTTATTGATATCTATTCTGACAAGTATGAGGGGCTATCTCATTGTGGTTTTAATTTGCATGTCCCGATGATTAGTGATGTAGAGCATCTTCTCATATGTCTGTTGGCCACCTGTCTGTCCTTTTGGGAGAAATTTCTATTCAGATCCTCTGCCATTTTTAATAGGATTAGGGAGGGGTTAGTGTTGTTAAATCGTATGCGTTCTTAATATTAACCCCTTATCAGATGTATCTTCGGCAAATATCTTCAATTTAGTAGATTGTGTTTTCGTTTGTTGATGGTTTCCTGTGCTGTGCAAAAAAATGTTTTAGTTTGAAATAGTCCCATTTACTTATTCTTTCTTTTGTTTCCCTTGCTCTAGGAGATATATCAAAAAAGATATTAACAAGAGCAATGTCTAAGAGTTTACTGCCTGTTTTCCTCTAGGAGTTTTATGGTTTCAAGTCTAACATTTAAGTCTTTAATCCATTTTGAGTTTATCTTTGTATATAGTGAAAGAAAGTGATTCAATTTTATTTTTTGTATATATCTGTTCAGTCTTGCTAATATCACTTATTGAAGAGACTGTCTTTACCTCATTGTATTCCCTTGCCTCCTTTGTCATAGATTAATTGAGAATATAAATGAGTATATCTTTCTGGGCTCTCTATTCTATTCTGTTGACCTATACATCTGTCTTAAGGCCAGTATCATTCTACTTTAATAATTGTAGATTTGTAGTATACTTTGATATCAAGAAGTAGGGTACCTCCCACTTTATTCTTTGTCATGATTTCTTTGGCTATTCAGGGTCTTTTGTGGTTCTATATAAATTTTTGGATTAGTTGTTCTAGTTCTGAAAAGAATGCTTTTGGTATTTTGATATGGGTCACATTAAATCTGTATATTACTTTAGGTAGTAGGAATATTTTAACAGTATGAATCCTTCCAATCCATGAGCAAGATACATCCATTTATTTGTATCTTGTTCAATTTCTTTCTTCAATGTCTTATAGTATTCTGAGTACAGGTCTTTCACCTCTTTGGTTAAATTTATGCCTAGATATTTTATACTCTTTGATTCAATTGTAAATGGGATTGTTTTCTTAATTTCTTCTAATTGTTTGTTATTGGTATATAGAAATACAACAGATTCCTATATATTGATTCTGTATTCTGCAACTTTGCTGAAGTCATTTATTAGTTCTAATAGTTTTTGGTGGAGTTTTTAGGGTTTTCTATGTATCTTGTCATCCCCAAATAATGAAAGTTTTACTTCTTGTTTTCAAATGTGGATGCTATTTATTTATTTATTGTCTGATTGCTATGGCAAGGATTTCCAATACTATGTTGAATAGAAGTGGTTCTAGTGGGCATTGCTGTCTTGTTCCAGTTCTGAGAGGAAGGCTTTCAACTTTTCACCACTGAGTATGATATTACTTGTGGGTTTGTCCTATGAAGCCTTTATTATGTTGAGATATGTTTCTTCTACACCACTTTGTTGAGAGTTTTTATCATAAAAGGAGTTTTGTAAGATACTTGTTCTGCTTCTGTTGTAATAATCATATGGTTTTTATCCTTTATTTTGTTAATGTGATGCATCTCATTATTTAATTTATAAATGTTGAACCATATTTGATCTCCTGGGATGAATCCCACTTGGTCATGGTAATTGGTCTGCTTAGAGTTTGAATTTCTTCCTGGTTCAGTTTGAATTTCTTCCTACTTCAGTCTTTATCCATTTTTCTTTTAGATCATTGAATTTGTTAGCATATAATTATGCATAGTATTTAATGATTATTTGTATTTCTGTGGTGTTGGTTGTAACTTCTTTCATTTACAATTTTATTTCTTTGGGCTCTCTCTTTTTCTTCTTAATGAGTTTGGCTAAAGGTATATGTATTTTATTTATCTTTTCAAAGAATCTGTTCTTTGTTTTATTAATTTTTTCTATTGTTTTCTATTTAATTTCTATTTCATTTTTTCTGCTCTGATCTTAAATATTTCCTTCCTTCTGTTTACTTTGAATTTTAGTTGTTCTTTTCCTAGTTCCTTTAGGTGTAGAGTGAGAGTGTTTATTTGAGATTTTTTCTTGTGTCTTAAAAGAGGTCTGTATATAGCCATGAACTTCCCTTTCAGAACTGCTTTTGCTGCATTCTGTAAATTTTGAAAAGGTTTGTTTGTTTATTTTCATTTTTAAGGTGTCCAGGACTCTGGCCTACTAAGCTGGGAAGCACCAGGTGGGGAGGCCAGGTGCATGTAATAATGCCCTGTTGATCCTGTCTGTTCCCTTTGCACAGGCCAAAATGAGCTCAGGCAGTGTGTCCAGGAGCACTCTGTAGAAAACTTGCAGGCAAACCAGAGCAGCTGGGTGGAACCCCCACCCACGCTATGGAGGTGGAGTGGGAGATAAAGAAATGGGTTCACTGGTTCCTCCTATCCAATTCCAGCAGTCCCTATAGCTCTTATGGCTGGCTACACAGTCTTCTCTATACAATCTCTCTCAGATTTTTTGTGGTCTTGATCCCTTGTTGAAGAGACCTCTGTGCAGGCTTTTTGTGCTGGGTAGTTTAGGGAAGCCACCTGGGGCCAAGCAGTCATTTACAGCACCTGGGGCACGAGCCTGCCCACCATCGCAGCTCTCGGTGGGTGTGGTGATGCGTGGTGGGGGTGTGGTGATGCCATGGCTCCTGCTTGCTCCCCCTGTTCCGAGGCAAAAGGCTCTAGTCAATGTCACTGTGAACAGCTGAGGTGATGTGGCAGGTAAGCCCAAGCACCTGAGTAGAGTTCCCACCTGCCCTGGGGACCGCAAACAGTGGCCTGCCGGCTCTTCTAGCCCAGGAGTCCCCGGAGGGATCCCTGGGCTTCCCATGTCTCTTTCTCTGTTTGTCAGAAGTTTGTCAGCTCTCTCACAGGAGCAATTGCTACCTATATACGTGTATGTTTGATTTTGCTCATGGTAAAGGGGGTGAGTTTAGCA
The DNA here is from genome assembly GCA_026230045.1 of Corynorhinus townsendii. Classification (NCBI taxonomy): domain Eukaryota; kingdom Metazoa; phylum Chordata; class Mammalia; order Chiroptera; family Vespertilionidae; genus Corynorhinus; species Corynorhinus townsendii. The sequence goes on from JAPDVU010000012.1 coordinate 30,969,200, forward strand.
TCCTCCTACGACACTGCCACCTTGGACCTCCAAATATTGCAAATTTAATTATTGTATTGCTTATCAATTCATTAAGTAGGACATGTTTCTTGATCATCACTACTATAGACACTGGAATATACAAAAGAAGTAGCACTCAGTTCCTATTTGAGACTTTAAGGTCTCAGGGGAGAGATCAAATTAATACACCTGAACTATATATGGAATGAGTATAGGTAAACAGCATGGTACTGAGTTTAACAGTAACAGGTGTTTGGAACAAAGGTGAGGTCGGTGAAGATCAACATAATAAAGGAACGCTTTATGGAGGAAGTGCTGTTTGAATGAGTCTTGCAGGATGAACAACAGAGGTTGTTGGGGAGCTGTGCCACTCAGAGAAGTAAGCTTACCTTTCTAGGCCTTATTTCCCTCACCTGATAATGCCGTTATTAATAATAATAGTACCTACTTTGTAGTTTTGTTTATTTTGTTTTAGAGAATAACAAAATATATGTAAAGCAGTTAGCCTAAAGTTATCTGTGAGTATTAGGCTGAGAAATGGGAACATATTAAGGAAAGAAAGAGAATAACAAGGATGGAATGGAGCTGACCTGCAGATCTATTTGACCAGAGTTGTAGGGTATAGGTGTGGAGGGGAGCCTAAGGAGAATAAACCAAATAGATAACGTAGCACCATGTAAAGGGAACTTAGAAGCTTGCTACACATATTTATCCATTCATTCAAAAGATGAGTAGCATCTACTATATGCATATGTTGTGTCGGGTCCTGGGAATCCATGGTGAATAGACTAATATCTTTCCTCCCCTCATGGGCCATCAATCCTTAAGGGAATACAAACATTAAAAAATTACAAGTGGGAAAAGGGAAGTACAAAAATTTGGAAAGTTTTTGTATTATTCTGGATTTTATAGAAGTTGATTATATTAAAAAGAAAGTTTTCCTAACCATAAAAATCATTACTATTAACCTGTGTGAGATAAAGCATATGATTGGATGATAGACAACTCTCTGAGAGGAAAAAACAAACACATACATAGCTCTACATAGCACTAATCAATCAATTTGATAGAAAAAAATCAATCAGGTCTGTATAACCAATAGGAAATTTGATCAAACTTTTGATACCGTGTAGACAGTTTCAGTTCTTAAAACCTCTTTGAAACCAGCATAACCAGCTGTATCTTTCCTCAAACTTTCTTCGATGTATTTCCATTTTTCTGGTCTGAACTTACATTATGGCTCTGTATACATGTCTTGCGGCATATCATATCTTTTTTTTTTAATCTCAGTATGTTTTTTTCTTTCTCTCTTCACTATGTTATAAGATAGTATGTGGCCAAAACCTACTTCCTTGCACGCTGGCTTTTTCATATAACCTAATTCAATTCAAAGAATATTTTCTGAGTACCTACTATGTTCCTATCAATGAAATAGCCATTGGCTTGGGTTTTATTTTTTCTTGGGATATTATCTTGCTGTAAGTGTGGAGCTTGCACACGAGATAGTCTTAATAAAGGTAGATTTAAAGTTGATTAAGTATTACACACATATATTCTATATATCACAGCTATTTTCAATTCTAGCTGACTATTTCACATAAATAGCACCTTCTAAAACAAACCCTATGTATTAGGCAGGAGAATCTAGCTTATATGCAATAACAAAAACTATCAACCTTTCCATGACTTATCAAAGCAAAGGTCCATGTCTCATGTATTAGTATATGATCCATAGTGGTCAACAGGAGAGCTTGGCTTATGGTAGTCACTCAGAGACCAGGTGGACAAATGTTCTACCTTGCTATGAGCTGCTATCTCACAAAAGCCTTCAGGTATTAGCAGGTAGAGAAAAGAGAATCATTCAGATGCTCTTCTGTGCTTTAGGTCAGAGGTGACACCATTTCCTTCACTCTCATATTCTTGGTCAGAGCATGTTACATGTTTGTCTGACTTTAATGGAGCAAAAGACATGCAGTGCTCTCCTATTCCCAGAAGGACTGAAGGACCAGCAATGTTAGTAATATCTCTCACATCCTCTGAGACAAATCGACCTGCCCATTTAAAAGACATGCTTCGCCGAAAGCCATTTGTTTGCAGCAGAGGCATTTGAAGTGAACTGAACTGCAACATTTAACAGTTCTCAGATCATTTGTCACATAGCAGCTTTCTGTCAGCTTCACGACCTCAACCATCACCATTTCATAAACAACACTCAGATAAATTCTCAAATAGCTACCAAATACGGAGAAGGAACATGGTTGTCTAGAATTTTAAGAGTAGTGACAGCTTCATGACATGGACCAGGTTTCCCCATAATATACGGAGAACATGTCCCCTTCTGCTAATTCAGTTCAGAAGGCTTCGACAGCTTTGGGCCAAATCCAGTTTCTGATTCTATTCCCGGAGAAATTCCATGACGTCAAATTATTTAGACTGTCTTTAATCTTGCTCTGATAATGTTCCCGTAAACCTCGAATATCAAAAGAACTGATTATCATTTCTAGGGTGATTGTTTTTCTAAAAGTTGGCATAGGGCTTAGAGTCATAGGTAATCTAAAATGCATTATGCAGGAATGACATATCACTAGAGCTTAAAGAGGGAAAGCCAGTAAATGGATCTAAAATGAAATTATTTAGCACACCAATAATAGCTTAACATGAAATATAATCATATTGATTAAGAACTTCAAATTGGGCATGCAGAAGTATATAGACCATTTTTCTAGAAAGGATCCTTTAATTCTGTTGTTCTTATACATTAGAGCAGGTGTATTTGCTCTGTTTTTACTCCTGCCCTAGGTTTCGGTTATATGCTTGTCAGTTTTTTGCACCATGATGGAAACACCTTTGCTAGTGATGATCACTGTGGTCTTTTTATAGTGATTATAAAATAAGAATAATACTCTTACTGTGTACTTTTCTTCTAATCACCTCAAAGCTTATGTCACAATCAATATGATAGCCTTTATATTGCTGTCGCAGGCTTTCATTGGCATTCTAACACAAGCAGCTGTCATAAACCAGCTAAAGAAGAATGAGGCCATTATGTTGGTCTTATTGATTTAAGCTAAGTGAAAGTGGCCCATATGTCTTCAAGTCCTTTTAGCACAACTTCAAATATGACTTAAAACTGTTTATTGAGAAGAAAGACGTGAGTTTTCATTTTTGTGTGTATTTGAAACATAATGTTTCTGCTATTATTATAGAAATTATAGAAATATGCAGCCACTGAACATCTTGCAGAAGGATGAGTTTTCCTAAACTGGTTATCATTTCTAGGGTGTTTTTCCTGCTGTAATGCTCTGCACTGAGTTTTCTTATGAGAGATTTGCTACCCTGCACATCTCCATGATGTTAATCAGTCTGAATGGATTTTCCATTGATGAACTGGATCTCACAGTCTCACTTACTGAGTGAAACACCCACGTTTCCTAATCTGCTTATATCCTTTATGCAGTTTATTTAACTGATTTGAGGCTATTAATTCACTGGGTGTTAACACTGTATGTCCTAGTGTGGATTCTCTCTATGCAGAGCTTAAGACAGGGATTTAGATTCAGGCTATTTACTTAGGGGGTGACCTCAAAAACAGGAGTGAATGAGCAAGGCACGGGGAAATCTAAATATAAATGTGTTTGGTACAATTCAGCCAGACCTCTGAGAAGCATGGAGAATGTGTCCTACAATTGTCCTATTAGGAGGATGGGGGGCAAGGACACCCACAAGTTCACCCTGGGGCATTAACACCCAGTATGTTCCTAGATTGGTTTTGTCCATGGTTGACCAGGAGCTATGGCTTTGGAGAGGGTCACAGCTAGAAAAATGGGGGGACAAATGGGGAGGCTTTGATGCAATGTTGTCAGCATGAAGCTAAGACTGCATAAAGCTGTGGCCTGCAGCCAGGGCTAAAATCAGAGGTAGGCTGAAGGATGGGGCTTGAGGCCACAGAGAGTATGCCACAATAGAAATTTAATATTAATATTAAACAACTGAAATTAATTTGTCATATCTTCTTAAGAAGCATATAGCACATTGGCATCAGAAACTGAACCTTTTTTGTAAAATACACAACTCAAAGAACCTTTGTGACATGCTACCCAGGTATTATAGTTTAGGCCTTGGAAACCTTAGATACCATCTTGTTACTATAAATAAGGAAACTGTGTAAACCCTCTCTTTCCATCATGCCTCCCCTTTAAAATGGACATTTGATGCCCTTTGAGCACAAAAAAGGAAAAGGACCTTTGCTGGTTTCTTATACAAACTCCACCTGTCCCTTCCCTGTGGGACATCCAGGGGACAGGCTGTGGGTGTAGAATCCTCCACCTAGCCACCTCCACCGACCTGCCAGAAATGTCACAGAGACACACACAGCGCACTTAGTGCATTGTATCATCTTGTTATGTATCTTTAATACCTGATTTTTGCCACATTTTTTAATTAATTCCTCTCCTTTGTCAGGTTAACACCCTATCTCCTATTATCCTCAAAAGGGAGTACTGCTTAGAATTATACAACAACAGCAAAACGTTAAAACTGCAGGACAACATGCTCTGATTGCTGTGGTGATAACTCTTTCCAGAGCAGCATAATTTTGAGGTTATGAGCCTGGACTCCGGAATCAGACAGCCACAGTTCAATTCCTGGCCTTAGTCGTGACCTTGGGCAGGGTATTACCTCATTTGTATAATGGAGATAATAATAGTATCTACTTTACTGGGCTATTCTGAGGGTTAAATTAGGACTTACATGTAAAACAGAGCACAGTGCCTGGCACAAAATGAGCTGATAAGAATCTGATAAAGAAGTACAGGCCCAGCCAGTAGTTTAGATGTTAGATTTCCCATTGTCTGAGTGTAATACCAAGCATGAATTCTTTGAACAAAGAGAACTGGAATAGTGGACAGCAGGACAAAAATGCTAGCTATAAAAAATCCAAACAAAATGAATCCTCAGGTGCCATTTTCAGTATGTGACTCTGAAAAGTAAACTATCTTCAGAAATGCTTTTGAAAAGGCTTCTTTGCTTCTAACACCTCCCCACCCTCACTTTCTCTCTCCCTCTTGCTGTAACTATAAACTTTTACTTCAAACGTACTATTCCACTTCATTTGCGTAAACATCGTCTTCCAGAGTTAATTCCTTGACAAGGTTTCCTGGAAAATGGCTGAAGACAAAGGCCACATTATAACATCCAGGGGACAAGTACCACACAGTCTGATCCCTGTGGTGTCTTATTACCTCATAAACACCTTGCCTCGGGCAGGCAGGACTTGTCCTCTATTCTTATCTGTTTTCCTTTAACATTGACTGCCCTCACCACCTGCAAAAAGAACACCTTGAAAAGATTAATTATTAATTTCCAAAGAAAAGTCACTTCAAACACTTCAAAAGTCAGCGTAGAAGAGGGGAAAACCCCAGTAACTGATTGTATAGTCACACTTGACATTGACTTGATCATTTTATTTATTCTTTTTTTTTCTGTCTTGAAAAACAATAGGTCAATTCAGTTTTATGACATCTCAGATATAATTGCATATTAGTGTAAGAAGTGCTGATGGTAAAATATATATTGGTTGAATCTGACAGTCATATTTATAGTTTTATCTCCAAAGGCCTGCGAAGTGTATATTATTGAAGGAATCTATATGGAGAAGTTTTGCCCTCGGAATACATAATTTGCCTATGTAGTTTCTTAGCACACTGGTTTTAAGCTAAAGAATTTCAAGGGCTTCTGGATATTCAACTGTTGTTGTTTTTTTTAATGTCTGTGGAATTGAGTATGCAATACAATACATCACTATGATTGACAGTTTGGGCATGTCACAGAGGTGAATCTCTAGCACTCACTATAGGACTGAAGAGTTTCAATACAAGATATCAAACCTATCAGAAACTATGTTTTCCATTTTTTTCAGACAAAATATCAGGTCACTTTTGACCTGTATGCTCCTTTTTGAGTAGCTGTAAAAATGACTTGAAGATTATTAGCTATCAACTACTTATAGTATAGGTGTTTGGGACCTTTTCAAGCTCCAAAGAATTTAGTACATTTGACATATTTTAAGTGTCTAAAATGTAAAAGAGACTGCCCTACTTCCTGTCAAGATAAAGCAAGCAACTGAAAACTGCTAACGTTTAGTGGGTGCTCAGTTTGTGTAGGGCACTGTTCTAAGTACATTCTGAATGTTAATTCATTTAATTGTCCACAACACTATAAGAAGGTGGTATTATTTCTCCACTTTAAAAAATTAAAAAAACAAAGACAGAGAGGAAAATAATTTGCTAGAAGTCACAGTCTAGTAGGAGGTAAAACCAAGATTTGAAGCCAGGCTATCTGACTCGAAAGCAACTCTATTCATATTTTATTCTGGCCCTCAAGGAGATTTCAGGATAATAATAGGAAGGAAGGGAGTAGGAAAAAAAGTGTACAAATAATAATAGAGCGAGCCCTAAGATGGAGAAGTAAATATGTCATGGAGTTGAAAAAAGAAAAAATTATACCCATTTTCATCAAAACTAAAAAGTCTTATTAAAGAAAGTGGCATATTGACTGGCACATTAGGGATGGTTTATATTGAAAGAGTTGAAGCTGGCTCAAGGCTTTCTCAGAGAAGGAGAGTTAAGAACTGAGGCACAGAGATGGAGTAATATGAGGCATGTTGGGGTGAAGCAGGTAGTTCAGTGTGGTGAGGTACAGGTTACAGAAAGTAGTCATCGTAGGTGACACTGGAGAGGTGAAATGAGGTTTAAAATGTTGAGGAGCCCCGCCAGCATAGCTCACTGGTTGAATGTCGACCTATGAACCAGGGGGTCATGGTTTGATTCCCAGTGAGGGCACATGCCCAGGTTGTGGGCTCGATCCCCAATGTGGGGTGTGTAGGAAAGTAACCCATCAATGATTCTCTCTCATCATTGATCTTTCTATCTCTCTCTCCCTTCCTCTCTGAAATCAATTAAATATATATATATTTTTTAAATGTTGAAGAATATGAAATGCTAGGTCAAGGAGTTTTAGAACTTAGCAATGCAGAGATTTTAGAATCTTTGAATGAGTAAAATGCTTAAAGCACTTTGGGGAAATATTTATTTAGCACTGAATCTTTATTATATTTCTCATCCATTCCAAAATATATAACATGAAATATCTGCACTAAGAATAGAAAATAAAGGGAAAGTGTAAGTGATATATACTTTTAGTAAGACCTAGGAGGGCTGGCTATTGTAATGGCTATCAAGCTAAACCTAAAGAAGTGTTTTTGCAGGATGGACTGGACAGAGGAGAGCCTGTAGTCAATGGTCATTGGTTCCATTCCCTGGCCACACTTTAGAATCATTGGAGGCCCTTTCAATATCTCAATGCCCAGAGCACATCCCAGACCAGTTATATCAGGATCTCTGAGATTCCAATTCAGATCTCAGTATTTTTAAAGCTCCCAGAGAGATTTTATTGTGCCACCAAGATTGAGAACTACTGCCTTACTAAGTAATGAGGAACTGATGACCTTCAGGGGTGACAGTGAGGATGGAAAAGAGGGAAAGAATATGAAAAATAACTTGAAAGGCAAATCAATATTTCTTGTTGGAAATACTATGAAAATTGTTTCCACAGCTCTGTTTATTTTTTAAAAACTCCTCTTTCACATGCAGTTCACAAGTTTGGAAAATTGGACAAGCTTAATCAGAACAGAGCACTCCACAGATACCAAGGCAGAAGGTTGTGCACGGTGAGGCACTTATGTGGCAGCACCTCACTTTCCTGGTCTGTACATTTTAGTTATTAGTATCTCTTCTCTCTCCTCGATAGGGATTTTAAGAGCATCAAATGCAATAATACAGGGTAGAGGACTCACATGCAAAGGCAGCACTAGGTTCATGTAAGCTGTTGAGAATTGAAAGATATCATTTCTACTTCCCTGGGATGATTAACTTTATAATTCCATGGCACAAAACACCTTTGGAAGTTGTTTCTGGCATTTCAACAGTCTGAGCCTCAAATGCTAGATCCATTGGTCATGCTCATTGCTCTGCGAAGGGAATTCTTTTGCTACCTCACTTTAAATAACAGTAGCAACAAAGCTGCATAATTTGATAATCACAGATAGAGTCAGCTATAGGTTACCTTTGACTGAATAAGTAACTAATAGTAACAGCCAGGAGGTTAATCCTGGCTGTCTATGTGAGCCTTTCCCATGTTTTACCTGGTAATGTTCAAACTGGCTGCAACAACCAGGCAAGGACAATTACTCTACCTTTGACTACTGACCACTATTACTCTTAGAAGTGGCTTTTAGGTAAATTTCAATATCCTACCAAACTTTAATTAATCAGTTTTCTATTATATTTTTTACCACCATATAAAAAAGAGACTAGGAAAGGGACAAAATGAGTTTGAACTATCTCCTTTAAAAATGCAAAGCATCATTCTTTCTCTCCCTCCCTTTCTCTTTGAAATCAGTGGAAAAATATCCTCAGGTGAGGATTTAAAAATACACCATGCAATGAAGTTGAAACTTGCCTCATACCATTACCTTTGGAAATCCTATCCAGCCTCAAAATTATGAATATTAATAATGTTATCCAGTATTATATGTTCCCCAAATGTTTTACAATCACATTTAGTTAATCCTCATAAATCCCACTGAGGCATGCTAGTGTTAATAGAAAACAAGGTTCCGAAACGTTGAAGAACTTTTAGTGATTAAGCAAGCCAGCTGAAAAGAGAGATTAAAAATCAATGTAGCCTCTCTCCTTTCTGCAGCTCACTGCCCTCCCTAAGAAATTCTCCCATTAGAGTGCTCCACTGAAAAGTTGACTTCCTATAACTCCAAGGCCTTATAGATTGGGCCAAAAATCTTTATATTTGGTAATAGGTCCACTAAGTCATCAAAGACAGAATTTTTAAAAGGTTACTTAAGTTCTCTGCAATTCAGGCATTTTTGTAAAAATAAAATAAAATGCTGATCTAGAAAACTGAGAAACTGTGTCTAAGATAATTCCTGAATCACACACTGCTTCACTTTGTTGAAGTGATAAACACTAAATGCCAGGTCCAGCCCATGGAAAAATGAATAGATGTGTGTGGTAAAGGCAGTTTTCCCTTCGTTTCCTGTTTCTTCCCTTCCAACTGTATCAGTGTTCAACAAACAAAATTCATTTATTCAGCATACTGTTAATGGGAGCCGATTAAGGGTCAGGCATTTCATGAAATACTGGAAATATACAAGGATGAATAATAAACCCACTATCCCAGCCCTGTGGTTCACAGCTTGGTAGGGGAGATAGCTATAAAAACAAATAGCTACAACGTGTTACATACTTGGGCTGAGTGCTGAGTTGGAAGCAAAGTGGGATGAAATACAAAGGAAGCACCAATTAAGGGCCTAGAGGAAGGGAATGCTTGCAATAGAAGCCCCCTCTCAGCTAGGTCATAAGCGAGAGTGTAGGAGTTGCTAAGGAGAGAAACAGCTTCATTAAGGGGGAGGGGGCAGGGTGACATTCTTTCTAGGGATGCCTAATTACATCCAAACAGGATTTTAAATAATAAATATAAAGAACAAATAGTATTTTTCTGACCTGGGGGCTTCTCTACTATCTTCTCCAAACTGCAGCACAATCCAAATTCAGCAGTTCATTATATATTTTCTATTCCACAGCCTAAGACTAAGTAGTAAGGGACCATGGAAATATCATATGGTAAAAAGATGAATGAATGGTTTTGAAGTTGGGAAATCAAGGTCATGAATTGGGGAGGAGAAGAATAGAGACAGGGAGACAGAGAGAATATAGGAAAAGAAAAAGAGGGGCAAGAAGCAATTGGCATTAGTATTTACAAAATAGTTCTCTTGGGTATGATTACATTGGTACTGGACCTTAGGAAGTTATTGTATCAAATGAATTAATGATTGTGAAAGTACTTTGTGAAATGAAGAAACTATACAAATAAGTGCCATTATTGAGAGTGAGCTGTGGCCTGTAATGGAGATGGGTCGCCAGGTCCGAAAGCAGCTGCGCTTCAGCGCTGCCATATCTGAGGGACAACAGAGAGGAGAGGTCTGGGAAGATCTGAAAGAGCGTGTGTGCATGGGGTGTGACCTCCTCGGCTCTGCTGCATTGCAGAGAGAATTTCCTGTGCCAGCTCAGCCATAGCCTGCCTTTCCTGCAGGATATCAAGCTCCAAGTTTACAGTTCCTATCAGGGAGTCTCTTTGTTTGAACAAAGCCTCATTTGTTAGGAAGTGTCACAGATCAGCGTGTATCAGATGCAAGATTGAATGTCCCTCAAGCACAAAGACATGCAAAGCTATGCCAGGAGACCAGCAATGGGGCTTTTCACCATGAGAAAACAGATGGCCGAAGTGAAAAAGGCCAGTCTTTATGGAAGAGAAATTCTTCCAACCCACTCTCACCCCCGTGCCCCACTTCCCCCTCCTCCCCTGGCCCCTGCTCTTCTTTCACTCCACTGCACTGACAGTGAAACATTCGATATGCTGCAACATCATCTGATGTTTGTGTCCTTTTAATTAAACCAAGAGATCTGGAATAGGGACGCCCTTGTCTTTGCAGAGAAATGATTTCAGAATGAAGATAATAGAACCTCTTTTTCTTCGGGCTTGCAAGAGGCTCGTGTGTAATTTGTCCTTTGCAAGAGCAATCAAAGATAACCGGTGTGCAATTGATTACGGGCTTTGTGTCCTTTTAATTACTTGTTTCTACACACTGGTTTAGTTACATGCTGAAAGCAGATCCGTCTGAGTTCTCTCCAAGCTGTAGTGCTTTCTTTTGCTTACATGGTTTAATAATAAAGCTATTAGTAAGCCACCACCACACAGAACAATCCTATCAGGCGAGGATAGGTCTTGAATCTTGCCTTTTTTTATTCTCCCAATAGACCATTAGATGTTTTTACGGCAAACAAGGCTAAAGAACGCTACATCATTGCTTAACTAAACAAAAATATTCCACCACCTGAGGAAAGTAAAGTTTCTCTTATTCCCAAGCACAGAAAGCTTAGAACTTCGATAGCAGGGTTTTAATTTGCTTTTTTTTCTTAATTGACAAAAATAGGAATAAACTTTTTCTTTCTTTTCACTGAACACTAATCTGTCAACTGGTATAACTGAATTCTTCTGAAAAACCATAGGAAAAAAACCTAAAAAGTTAGCACAATATGTAGACCAGATTTTTATTGTTTGGGTTCCAAGTACTAAAGATGCTATCAAATCAGTTAATGTGAGATGAAAATATAAAAACAATTTTGTTATTATTTTAAGTTCTCTACCTAAAAGCGAGGCAGTAAAAAGGTGCTTTCTACTAATAGAAAACTTAATAGAACTCTATACCACTATTTACTTACCTGATGTTCACTTATGCCTTAAAGAGAAAGAAAAGCTAAAGGTTGTAGCACATAAAAAAAATCCATCTAATTTCGATATGTAGACTCTGAGACTACAGCTGCTGATATAGGAAATGAATGGGAAGTTTAGCAAAGGAGCCCAGACTCATGCTTTATGGAAGCTCAATAGATATGACCTCATTGCCAATGATGAAACTACCTCGAAACTCTAGGGCAATCTCTGGGTAGCAATCCCCACACACCTGCCATGCTCTCAGGTTCTATATGAATCTCTCTTCCTAGACATTAGATTCCTCCTCCTGCCCAGGAATGTTCTGCTTTACAGGAGTGTACCTACCTAGGGAGTGTCCAATGTGTGCTCGGTGACATGGAAAATACAAAATTTACTTTCTTTGAAGTATGGTTCTTTCTGTAATCTAGGCGAGAATATAAGTCTTAAACACAAGAAGTAGATGAAAAATGAACATTATGAGTTCTAACCTAAAAAAAGAGAAAGAAAGCAATATACAAAGAACAGATGACAGATGAGACCCCATGGAGTATATGAGATGTAAGCTGTGCTGAAGCATAAATAGGTATAGAGTAAGTTGGTGAAGGCAAAGAATAGAAGAGAAAGCAATCTCGAATAGCTTTAGGAGGCAATAATACATAGGACAGGAAGTATTAATGGGGAAAAGTGGAAAATGAAGAACTATGGGTAAGATGAGACTGACTATAAGGATCTTTGAAAAGAAAAATGTATCCAGTGCTTTCTGTGTGGTAAATGTGGAGCCAAGCATTGGAGATTACAAAATGAATAAGACAGTCTCTACCTCCATGAAACTCACCATCAGATGGAAGAGACAAACTGAGCATATCCTATATAATAAAGAGGTAATATGCTAATTGACCATCATACCCTCGCACAAGATGGCCGCCCCCATGTGGTCACAAGATGGCCAGCAGGGGAGGGCAGTTGTGGGTGACCGGGCTGCAAGGGAGGGCAGTTGGGGTGACCAGGCCAGCAGGGGAGGATAGTTAGGGGACCCATGCCTGCAGGGGAGGGCAGTTAGGGGCAACCAGGCCTGCAGGGGAGGGCAGTTGGGGGTGACCAGGCCAGCAGGGGAGGGCAGTTGGGGGTGACCAGGCTGGCAGGGGAAGACAGTTGGGGGCAATTGGGCCAGCAGAGGGGCAGTTAGGTGTCGATCAGGCTGGCAGGGGAGTGGTTAGGGGGTGATCAGGCTGGCAGGCAGAAGCAGTTAGGGGCAATCAGGCAGGCAGGCAAGTGAGCGGTTGGGAGCCAGCAGTCCCAGATTGTGAGGGGATGTCCCAGATTGGAGGGTTGCAGGCTGGGCTGAGGGATACCCCTCCCCCCCCCCCAGTGCACGAAATTCATGCACCAGGCCTCTAGTCAATCATAAAAATTTACCATGTATCTACATATATGCCATTCTAGCAGATTTTCATATTTACATTAATAATATTACTTTTTATTTGCTATGTTTATATTATACCCAATCTAATGTATTATCTTATTGATATCTGTAACACATTCCTCAGTTATGTACCTCTGTGGTGACTCTTAGTACTATGTTATGAATCCTACCATGTTTCTTTCTTTTTCCCCTTTTCAATTGCTTTCTTACCAACTACTCTCCCCCGCCCCACCACCATTTTCTCTCTTCATTATCACAGAATTTCATTTAGCTCTTATAGGTTCTCTCCTCTGACATTTCACATTATCAGAGTTCTTCTACAAGGTTTAGCCATTTGCACATTTCTTAAAATGATTAAAGAAGTGATTACATAGCTAAGAATTGTGAGATTCTTAGAATGCTAGAGTGTCAATGTGAAAGCCATGGTAATGTGATCTTTGGGAAAACATACCTAAGCATTGTACACACACAATTTAATGAAATAGATGTCTAAGTTCAGTGTTTACTTGATTCTTTAATAGAGTTTTGAGCAAAGTACTATGGTAGGACAGAAGAAGGGGCAACTAGCAAGCATCTGGAGGTGAATTTGATATAGATCTACTTCTTTAAGTGTAAAATGAGTATTCTCTGTAGCATAATCTGAAACCAGGTATTATAAAATTTCTATCTTCCTTGTTTCTCGTCTTTTGGTGAATCTTCTTCTAAATGATTCAGAAATGCACTATTTCTGGTTTCCTCCTGTTACCAATGCCCACCCTACAGAATGTACATCGTCGGGGGCTCTGATGCCAATCGCTTCGCAGCAGAAGCCACTCTGCCGTTATACTCTAATTTGCAGCCAAGCTGGCTTTCAGCTGGTGCCTTGTCCTTGGGCTATCGCTCACTGTCAGGGCTTTCCAGGGCGCACCAGCTGTTCTCTCAACAACAGGGAAGAAGGAAAGCCATCATATGTCACTAATTCCCAAGGAAAACCTGCCTCGGCTGCCATGGTTCCTTCTTGGTTCCTCCTTGGTTCCTGGACTAAGACTCGTGTAGCTAGGATCAGGGCTGACGCTGGCAAACTTGTGAAGTATATAACACTTTCTTTGGTTAATATCTATTTTCCCTTTGACCTACTCTTTCCCAGGGCTTAGGCTGCACCTGGCAATTCCAGAATTTATTCAATCTACCCTCTCCGGGTAAGGATTCAGTCTATAGAACAGTGGTTCTCAACTGCAGGGCTACTACCCCCAAAATACACCTCACATGTGTGTGTACATACAGACACATGAACACCACATGTGCAACATTTTGCAGAAAATTTCGGGTAATTTACAAGATTTTTACTGAAGGCAGACTAGGATAAGAACCTTCTTTTCTCTTCTTTCTCTTTATTTTCTATCTTCATCCTTTTCCCCATTTTCTCGCACCTCGTTCTCTTGGTTCCAATCTAATTCACAAGAAAGCATTCAACAAGATTTTAAATATATTTTTAAATTTCTAATTTCCTGTTTAATAAAGGGGTCGCTAAAATAACTGAAATTAGAGCTGGTTAAAGCTAAACTCCAACTAAAAGGAGTCATGGGTTTGCTTCTGTGCCCTCTGCTCACACAGCTACTGTTGAAACAAATGCAAGAAACCTGTTTTGTGACACTTTGGGCATGACTCAAAAGGGATTCTGAAGAAAAAATTCTTATTTCTCTTCTTTTCTAAGGTAATTAAATATCAAGCTGGAGAAACGAATGGTTAACGTTTTCTTCTCTTTGGACACTGGGCAATGGTGATTCGATCTTAACGGCTGCCCACTGCCTGCCAATGATTGTATTTTCAGAAAGCACCGTTGTTTTACAGCACAGCTGCAGGTGGTGCTTGCTCCTCTGTAGGCAGGATTTTAAAACAGCTGGCTTGGCATTGTCTGTCCTCCAGTGGCTTTCAAATGGCTCTGGCCTTCTCCAGGAAAGGAAAGGAAAAAAATATAGAAAGGTTACTGAGAGCACATCACAGGTAAACATAAATGCAAAATCAGAATGTATGGCTTTGCTACCACATTCCATCAAACCAAAAGCAATAGGTTTCTCATGTGAATATTTCATAAGATGGATTAGCTCTCAAATCCTGATTCAGTCCACCTGATGAAATATTTTAAGTGATCTCATTTCTCTACTAAACTTAAAAAAAAATAACTGAAAAGTGAGCAATTGTATTGGGTAACACCTTAGGCGATTTTGGATCATTGTTAGGCTCTTGAAAAGCAGAAAGGTAGAAAAACCTTTTGAGGCACCAAGGTGGAACATTTTCAGTGTGAGAAGGAAGATGAGGCCCTGTCAATCCTGTATTCTAAAGCAGAAAGAACAAAACTGTGATATGTGCTATTACATCTCCCTCTGTGCCTATTTTAAACATTGCTATTTAATTATAACGTATTTTGCTGCTTAGCCCAGATGCATTCTCAGAATCCTTCTAAACACAGTTCCATAGGCATTTGCCACCAATTGAAAGTGACAGATGAGATACAGTTCCTCTATTTCTGTGCTAGATCAATGATAGCGTCACCAGGCCACTGTAAATGCAGAACTACCAGAGTTTCATCATGGGTAGAGGACAAGGGTCCAATGTAATAGCTTCTCTATGCCGTGTGACTGGAGCAGGGGTCATAAATCACAACCTGTGGACCAAATCTGACCTGTCAAGTGATTTTGTAAATAAAAGCTTATTGGAACAACAGCCATCCCGTTTGTTTATACAGCGTGTGGGACTGCTTCTCCTGCTCTAGATTACATACACCAATAATTCAGCAAGCTAGTTTGAGTTGGACTTTTTAAACTTTCATTCAAAAACAACACATATCAGAACTTTGGATTCTGGTTTGGCCTCCATGGAGATATGAGAAAGAACAAACTAAGAACCTCTGATTGGCTTATAGATCTCAGTAGCATTTGTGTTTTGAGAGGCAGGCATGAAAGTATGCTCCCACCACAGAAAACAGACATGAAATGTGATACAAAGCCAGGGTTCTTTTTCCTTTTTGTTTCCCTCCCTTTCCATCAGCTCTTCCCCTGACATGGAAATTCAGGCTTAGCATTTAGATGTTCTGTGAGGCTTTTTCCAAGACAGAGAACACTGCTCCCTAGTGAGTTCCATGATCAAACACCACACAAAACCTGTTTGTTATTCATGCAATAGCCTGTCCATGAGGATCACCAGTGCTCTGATAAGGAGATATGTCAGGTAACCCAGCACTACACTGCAATCATAAATTTATGTTTGCAAGCTTCTTCATATTTATGTTTAAGTCAACTCTGATAAACTTTATGTAATTACTAGAGGCCTGGTGCACGAAATTTGTGTACTTGGGGGGAAGAGGGTCTCTCAGCCTGGCCTGTGCCCTCTCACAGTCCGGGAGCCCTCAGGGATATCTGACTGATGGCTTAGGCCTGCTCCCCGCCAGGAGCGGGCCTAAATCAGCAGTTGGAGGAGGCAGGAGAGGCTCCCGCCACCACTGCTGCACTCACCAGCCATGAGCCCGGCTTCTGGCTGAGCAGCACTCCCCCTGTGGGAGAGCACTGACCACCAGGGGCCAGCTCCTGCATTGAGCATTTGCCCCCTGGTGGTCAGTGCACGTCATGGCGATTGGGCATTTATTATATAGGTTTCAATACCATTCTGTCCTCTATATGTTGTTTATCTTTATAAAGGACCAAATCAATATAATTCCTTCAAGAGTTTTAAGACCCCCCCCAAAAAAAAGGGAGATAGGTAGAAAACGTTTCTTGAATACCTCCACTGTATGAAGCACTAAGCTTTATGCTATCCCAAGAACAACTTTATTTCTCATATCTTGCTGTGACATAAAAATGATTCTATTTATTTTATTGAAAGTTTCTGATGTGGATAAACTCAATAGACACCTGGTCATAACTCTTATGAGAACCTCATTCTCATCCTTAAAGAACATTTTCTACAGATAATGATTTCTTATATTTGGGGGCATGGAAAAAGAAAGAGGAAAAGGCTTAGAAAAAATGTTAAAGAAGGAACAGATGAAGATCTGGGAAAGGAAAAAGAAGGGTATTATTTCTCATCTTAAAATTACTGTTAAAGCATATTCCTGAAAGATATTCCCATCCATAGCTAAAGAACCAGATGAAACCATGTGTGTGCCAGATCTGAGCAGATGTATATTCCACAATCCGTGTTGGGCGGATAAAAAAGCCCTTTGACGGGAACTTCAAGGAATACAATGGCAGCTGGGCATTACTGAACCAGGCCATACCCGGCATACACAGGAGAGGTTTCTGAGAGGTTTTGCTGTGGTAAGAATAAAAGGATGCCTAACAGGAAATTCCTGCTGGGACTCCATAGCTGGGTCTATTGTCAAAATTGCAGTCAGCTTAGGCAACACAGTTAGTAGGATGGCTAACAGCACACTTAGTTTATCTGCTCCTTTGCCACAGTTCCAGACCCAGAGCCAGCTCACCAGAGAGGGCGATATTGCAGGGAGTGAAAGAATAGCAGGAGCTCTGCAAAGGAGAAGACTTTGACAGCGGTCCACTGGAGGGCCAAGAGGTCAATGGCAGGCTCTGCATCCTTATGAGGCATTTTCCAAATGACTGACAAGTGCTCAGCATTTTCATCACTGTTTATCATGAAGGGGAGATGAACTGCAACCGTATTCTGCTGAGTTTTAATGGCAGGTAGACTTTGTGGATGTCTTTCAGGGTTACTCAGCTTTATTTAGCACATTCTTCTGGCCATGAAGCCTTATCACAACACTTCAGCAACACCATGCAAATAATCTGACTGTTCTTGTTTTGTTCCAAGTCCAGAGTTTTTCGCAAAGGGCAGGTTTAACCATATGCTGGTATAATTGGAGAGGTTTTCTTTTCTTTATGCCAATCCAGATGAGCAGCTAACCTGCTCCTCTCTAGGATGTTTCCAGGCCTCTTCCTATAGCAGAATTCACTAACCCCTGACAACCAGTGCTTCCCACACTGCTCTTCCAGCACTGACAGGGCAGTGGTGAAGAGCACGAAGTCTGGAGCCAGACAACCTGAACTCCCATTCCGGCTCTGCCACTATTCACCTTAAACAAGTTAATTATCCTTTTTAAGCCTCAGTTTCCTCATCTATAAAATGAGGGGAACTTTGCCTTGTAGGGTGTTTATGAAATTCAATGAGCTAGTACGGTCAAAACACTTAGGGTCAAAACACTTAGCAGAGTGCTTTGAACAGAATAAACCTATCTGTATGTGTGTGTGTGTGTATATATATATATATATATATATATATATATATATATATATATGATGTAATCATTCTAATTTTTAGAATGTTTTATGAGGCTCTTTTTAAAAAATCTTCTGGAAGCTTTTTATTTTCCCTTTATATTCAAACAGTGGGCAGCTTTTTCTTTAAGGCTAAATAAAACTCACTCAGTTCCCTTCTCTTTACCCATGAGCAATGACTTCTGACCCATTTCTAATAGAGTGTTTCCTGGCTCCCTGTGATTTCAACAACTATTTCCTTTCATGCTGCACTGCAGTATCCTTCTCTCTAGATCTAGCAGTGGGAAAAGAACACAAGAGGAGAAATATGGATGAAGAAAGAAGAAAAAGAAAAGAAAGCTAGATGTCTCATGCTTTCTTGGCTAAAAGATTATGTAACCATTGACTGGTATCTCATTTTGGTGGTTGAGATTAACCATCTTTTTGATGCTGAGGTCACTTGCATTAGAAAAAAAAGAAAAATTGTAATTATTTTGCCTTCAGATTCTATTTTAATGCAGCTAGCATACTTTTACACTAAGTCATTGATAAACCTTAAATTGTTAGATGGCTTTAAAAGAAAACGGGATTCATTTGAAAAAAGTCTGTGTCTGAAAATAGCAACATCACCTTCTTGAGGCTTTCTGTATAAAGTTACTTATATTCATAAGGCAATGCCTTCAGCTAGACGCATTGTTTACTTATTGGTATTCAATAACCCTGCAATTCTTGATCATGAAAAAGAAAGTGACTGCGAATCAAGGCAAGTAAAGAGAAAAGAATAAAAAAAGGAAGGGAAAGAACTCTGGAATGACTTCAGTGTAAAATCTTCATCATCCTTTCAGTTCACTCTGAATTAAGCAAGTAGTGCATGGCATGTGCCGAAGTTGGGTCAGCAGTACAAGCTGTACAGATGTGCGCATCTGGTATGCAGGTGTTTGCACTGATATTTCCTAGCCAAACTTCAGGGGGTGGAGCTGGCTCCACACTAGGACAGGGCAAGGAAGAGAGGGGGCCCACCCACTGATAATAAATGGTGCCTCTTCTAGGTTGACCACATTACCCTCAAAGAGTGTTTCTTAAATTTCATATGCATCAAGATTACTTGAGCAACTTTATAAAAATGCAAAATTCTGAGCTTCCCCCCACCAAGAAATTTATATTTAATATATACCTATGGTATATTCCAGAAATCTACTTTCAACATAGGTTTCTCTAATATAAGTGTTCCTTACACTTTGAGAAACAATACCCCAACTCAGACTAAAGTAAGGAAAAGAACATCTAGAAAATAAATAAAAAACTTTTATTCTTTAAAGTCTCCAGCCATTCTCTTCATTATGTAAATACTGCCTATAGTAGTCACAA
This sequence comes from Corynorhinus townsendii, assembly GCA_026230045.1. NCBI lineage: Eukaryota > Metazoa > Chordata > Mammalia > Chiroptera > Vespertilionidae > Corynorhinus > Corynorhinus townsendii. Next base: position 30,988,580 of record JAPDVU010000012.1, read on the forward strand.
ACATAATAGAAAATTTAACCAGAAAATGAGGGGGGGGGGGAACTTTGGGTATTAATAAATCTTTAAAAAATAATTTGTGTTTTTATTTATTAGGCCTATACCTTTATATACCTTAGTGCTTTTATATACATAGGCACTAAGGATGGTAGCTTTAACTAGTATAATGAACCTTTGCCCAATTTCATATCATTCTTTGGACAACTGGTAACATATCCTATATATTGGTATCCAGTGCCTTTCTGTGATCACTCTCAAATATGAACAGGTGTTCCCTAGGAATTCTCTGAACAACCAAAAACCACTCACCTACTCACTATCCCAAAATTGGGAAACAGAAAAAGATAGGTCGAAGGAAACATTCAAGAACCATCTCATGTAGGTAATTTGGGATCATGTTGAGCTTAGACTTCCTTTAGCAGATGAAGGAAAGTCACTGAAGCCTTTCAGTTAGAGGCACATCATGATCATAATGATTTCATAGAATCCACAAAGGCTATAAATTTTAAGGATTTTGTAATAATCTATATGACAAAATTCTGCTGAAAACAAAAGGGATATCCATTAATAATATTGATGTGATACAATTGCAAGTCAATATAATTATTTACACATCAATATAATCCTCCCTCATCTAAAGGTAAGAATAAAAGGCAATCTAGCACTTCCCGTTAGCCTTAAGAATACATTTCTAAGAAAAATATCCATTCAATAAATGTTTACTTCTTGTCCATGTTATGTTGGGCACTGTGCTAGGTGTTGGGGAGCAAAACAGGGAAGGTCTGCACTCTCAAGGTGTTTACAGTCTGCTGAGGCAGACATTGAACAAATAATCAAAGAATCTCTGGTTTTTCCACTTGGCTCTTTGCTATTCCTGCTATTCTTAGCAATGTCGAGCTTAGATTTTTTTTTTAATGTAAGCCCTTACCCTAGGCCACCTTTCTTTTAAGGGCTCCTAAGCAATCCTCAGAGGTATCAAACTGACTGCCTGCAGACCTATTTTGCTTGGTTCACACAATGCTAAGGCCCATTGATTTGTGTGCTTTTAAAAAATTTGATTTGTTGACAACATGAAATTTGAAGTTCTAGTTCCTCTTGAATATTTGGCCATACTGGACTTCAGTTTCTACAATGCAACAATTGTCTGGAGCTGTATAGCAGCTGCCTTCTTCAGAAGTAATATGTTCTATCCATTTGGCCACATTTAATCCCAGTCTTTATCACCTCCTGGCATGCAGGCCAAAGGTCTGCTGGCATTTATCATCTCCCTTCAGTTGCTGTTTTTCCTACACCTGGATCAGTGAACTCATCTACATTACTTGCCAGACTCTCTTAGTTCAGTTTGCAATTCTCAGTCTACAGAGAAAAACTTGGCAATCCTTTTACAAAATTCACTTCAGGATATTCCCTCCCCTGGTTCTATTGCTCATCAATTCTTTAGACTAAGTAAATAATCAAATGTTATTCAATTTATTCATTTAAACATTTCCAACTCTGCCTTTTCTTAAATCCATTTGGTTCAAGCAAGCCAGATCACTCACTGGTTAGCCCCTAATATGAATTACTACTGTCTGTTTCATTGTCTTCAATCCTGTTGGAATCTCTCTATCTAGAACTCATACCAGCTCTCCAAACTTGAATTGTCCAATTCCATCTTTCCTCAGGTCCAGCTCAAATCCCACACCTTGTCCAGGAAGCCCTTGTCAACTTCCTGGCTAGATGTGCTGTAGCCTCCAGTGAACTCTCTACTACCTTATCTGAACTTCAGCAAAGCCCCTCAAACTTTTTACCTCATAACATAGCTTTCTACTTTTGAGCTCCTTGAAGGCAGGAATCCTGTTTAGTAGGTCTTCCTTTTCATATTAACAGTGCCTGACAGAGAACAATAATGATTTGCTCAATAAATGAAGAGAGATTGTGCTTTAAATTAATTGTAAATGGAATAGGGAGATGCTGAACATATTTAACCTTCTCTAAGACACCAATATGTTGTTTTCAATCCTCAAGCCACACAGATGTGCACTTGCTTGGGGGGTTGTATTGTATTTGTTTGACCTATCACTCCCTACAGGTGCTGTTCTCATAAGTGTGTCCACTGGAGACATGCACATTTATTCCATGTGTTTTTCCAGTTTCTTATGTAGTATTCTATTCCAAGAGATTTTCTCTTTTTACTCATTAAGAATGTTACACAAATCAACTTTCATTCTTGGTTCTAGACTCTAGAGCCACAACAAAGTTTATAATTTATCTTGCTTTTGCTTGACTACAAGCCCTTGTGGGCAAAAATTCTTGGCTATCACATCTTATACTAGGAAATATTTTCTTAACAAGAGCATTTCTTTTATATTTAGAATCTATTTGGACATTGAATTCTCAAACTAGAATGTATCCTTGTATGGATGTTAATTTCTACTCATTGTAAAGACAATATGCTTTTCTCTAGAAAGAGAAAAGAAAAGCAGACATACATATGGAAAATTAAATTTCTTATGCAATTTCACACAGTTAGTTACTGAAATTATCTGGACTATTTACGTTGTGAATGGAATGAGCAGGAAATACAAGTGCATTTTGAAAAGTGATCTTGGATATTCATCACTTCCCTAGGCAAGAGTGTCCTGAAGTCCCCAGGTATCCATTTAGCTGCTCAATTAGAACTTCTTGAGAGCTACATGCTAAACTACCTGAGGTACACACACAATATTTCCCTGCTCACTACTTAACAGTTTCACTCCCAAGGTCAAAGGAGATTTATTATTTTTTTGTAGGCAACCTTGCAATCACAACCTTGCCTCCAACAATCTTGTCTCCATGTTCCTGCTCTATACCTTTTTCTGTGTCAGCCAGACATTTTAAAGTAAAAATAAGTAAATAAAAATAAAATAAAAACAGTTCTCTTCCAAAGGGTGAAATATTTCAGAGCCTAAAGTACCCACGGGCAGATCACTTATAAATACCTAGCTTAGTCATAGAGCCCAAGTTGGCAAATTACAATTTTACAAATTACAAATTACAAGCCTGTTTTTTAGTTCCAGCCTGCTTCATACTCAGCTAGCCCAACTACTTCCCTTATTTCTCATTCCTGGGGGATGCCAGATACTTTCTGGCTGAAGCTCAGGTACAATACACTAAGCTCAAGGCACAGCTTCACTTGTTGGCCTCCACCTGACACCCCTTAACTGGCGGCTTCTCCTTTCATTGTTCTGTCACTAGACCCTCCTGAGTGCTGTATTAAACACATACTCCAGCTCTCTTTCCACCAATTCCCATCCTCTTCTGCTCTTAATTCAAATCTCATTTCCTCTCTCTTTGCTGTTTCCAGGCAAATTCACTAGTTCTCTTCTTCTGCCAAGCCTGGCCAATCATGTTAGGTCCTGGTCTCATTTCCTGATGTCAGTCAGCCCAGGTCCTCTTAATCTTTTGTCCATAAATGGGAGGCTCTTTTTATGATTGGTGGCCAAATCCTTGTGTTTCTAATCTAGGGGATAAAGAGGTGAACGTAGCCTAGAAGATCTTCTATTAGTACTTTTGTGAGGAAAGTTAGCCCAAAGTGGAATGGGGAGGGAAACAAAGTCAACTAAGTTTAGAATATTAGTCCTTCAGGATATTTAAATAAAAAGGAGACTCTAGGGCAGTGTTTCTCAGAGTGGGTTCAACAGACCACCTGATTTAGAATCATTTGTGGGAAGGTGGGAGTGGGAAGTGGGAGGGCTGCTTGATAAAATCCTGCTCTACTTAAAATTGGCTGAGACAAAATCTTTGAGAATCTACTAAGAATCTGAGTTGTTGCTTTTGTGTGTGTGCGTGTGTGTTTTTACAAACTCCCAGTTCTTTTTTAATGCACATTCAAATGTAAGAAAACATTGTACAAGTGTCTCAATTGTCCTTTAAAAGCAGTTTTTTTTTATCCCATGTTGAGTTTCTTTTTTTTCTTTCTTATAAATCTTTATTGTTCAGATTATTACAGGTGTTCCACTTTCCCCCCCCCCCCCCATAGCTCCCCTCCACCTGATTCCCCACCCCACCCCATGCCCTTACCCCCCGCCACTGTCTTCATCCATAGGAGTAAGATTTTTGTCCAATCTCTTCCCGCACCCCTCACACTTGCTTCCCCTGAGAATCGTCAGTCCACTCCCTTTCTATGTCCCTGATTCTATTATATTCACCAGTCCATTCTGTTCTTCAGATTTTTTATTCACTTGATTTTTAGATTCACTTGTTGGTAGGTATGTATTTGATGTCATTTTGTTGTTCATAATTTTTATCTTTACTTTTTTCTTCTTCTTCCTCTTCTTAAAGAATACCCTTCAGCATTTCATGTAATCCTGGTTTGGTGGCGATGAACTCCTTTAGCTTTTTCTTGTCTGTGAAGCTCTTTATCTGACCTTCAACTCTGAATGATAGCTTTGCTGGGTAGAGTAATCTTGGTTGTAGGTTCTTGCTGTTCATCACTTTGAATATTTCTTGCCACTCCCATCTGGCCTGCATAGTTTCTGTTGAGAAATCAGCTGATAGTCGTATGGGTACTCCCTTGTAGGTAATTCACTGTTTTTGTCTTGCTGCTTTTAATATTCTCTCTTTGTCTTTTGCCCTTGGCATTTTAATTATGATGTGTCTTGGTGTGGTCCTCTTTGGGTTCCTCTTGTATGGGGTTCTGTGTGCTTCCTGAACTTGTAAGTCTATTTCTTTCACCAGGTAGGGAAAGTTTTCTGTCATTATTTCTTCTAATAGGTTTTCAATATTTTGCTCTCTCCCTTCTTCTGGCACCCCAAAAATTCGGATGTTGGTTCGTTTGAAGTTGTCCCAGAGGCTCCTTACACTATCTTCATATTTTTGGATTCTTTTTTCTTTTTGTTTTTCTGGTTGGATGTTTTTTGTTTCCACATATTTCAGATCTTTGGTTTGATTCTTGGGGTACGTTGATCTACAGTTGAGTTTCTGTATATTTTTTATTTCAGACAGTGTATGCTTCATTTCTGACTGATCCTTTTCCATTTTTTTGGCATTCTCATTAAGGTCCTTGAAGGTCTTACTAAGCTCCTCAGAAGTGTCATCAAGTTTCTCAGCGGTTTTTAGAAGATTCTTGAGTAACCTTATACATGTGGTTCTGAACTCTATGTCATCCAGTAGTTTGCTTTCCTCCGTTTCTTTCATTCGTGACATGTTTCTTTGTTTCTGCATTTTGGCTGCTTCCCTGTGTTGATGGAGTGGCTTTGTATGGTAGGTGACCTATAGGGGGCAGTAGCTCAGCCTCCCCAATCACCTGATGTGGATGCTCTTGGTACACCCCTTTGTGGGCTGAGTGCAAAGTCTTGGTGTAGTTAAGCCTGAATTGCTGTTGGTATGCTGGGAGGAATTGACCTCCAGGCCAATTAGCTGTGAGCACTCCCTGTGTCTATAATGGAAGAACTGCTGTGCTGAAGACATGCAGGACTTGTTTCAGTGGGGCTTTGGTGCTCACTGAGTTTGCCTCTTGAATGTGTCACTTATGGATGTGAGGAGTTGAAATCTGGTGTCTCACACTGACCACTAGGTACACTGGCTTCTGGATCTCCAATGGGGTTCAGGTCAGCTACTGTCTGAGGCCACTCAGCAGGAGCTACAGTGAGAGCTGCAGTTTTCTCCTCTTTGCTTGGGGTTTGGAGGTTTTGGAACTGTCTGACCCGGGCTGCAAGTTTGCTAGGTTAAGCTGTGATAGGGCAGGCTTTTCTTATGCTAACTCGGTTGCTTGGACTTTGGGTGGGTTTGTAGGTTGTGCAGGGCGGGGCCTCAGGGTGTCACTAGGTTAGGGCGTGGCAAACAGCAATGGCTGCTAGTTAGCCGGCTCTGTGTCCCCAAAGGCATCCGCGAGTCCCGTGCCCCAGTGCAGTAAACAATTATTCCTGCGTGCAGCTCTGCAAGCAAGCCACCCTCGCTGGCAGACAGTCCAGCTTCTCCCAGTAGAAGTTTGGGTCCCCCGCGTCTCCCCAGAGACTGGATTTCAGAGTAATCGGGGGCTTGTCTCCTTTCAGGTTGAAAAAAGCAACGCACCCAATCGCCTGCAGCCAGCCCGGATCACGCGCCTCCGTACCTCAGCTTTTCAGCGCTCGTGCACGTCTCAATGCTCTTTTCTCTTTCCTTCTAGTTGTAGAACTTCCACTCAGCCAGCTTTCCCGTGGTTCTGGGTGATAGACGTTTTGTCTTTTAGTTGCAGTTTAAATTGTTGTGGGAGGCAGCAGTTTAGGTGTTTACCTACGCGCCATCTTGGATTCTCCGTCCCATGTTGAGTTTCTAATATTTAGATTTCTTCTATGCTCAATACAGTATTTAATATATGCTCTTATAGGCTCTGGAAAAATGAATGGGCAAATTTCTTCTTTTTTATTAATTTACTAGAGGCCCAGTGCAGGGATCCGTGCAATGGTGAGGTCCCTCGGCCTGGCCTGTGGGGATCAGGCCGAAACCAGCCCTCCAACATCCCCCGAGGGGTCCCAGATTGTAAGAGGTTGCAGGCCAGGCCGAGGGACTCCACTGGTGCATGATCGGGGCCCGGGAAGGACTGAGGGAAGGCTCCAGGGCGTGTCTGGCCCGTCTCGCCCAGTCCCGATGATCCAGACCCCAGCAGCAAGCTAACCTACCAGTCAGAGCATCTGCTCTCTGGTAGTCAGTGCACGTCATAGTGACTGGTCGAATGGTCGAGCGGTTGGACACTTAGCATATTGGGCTTTCATTATATAGGATTGGGGTTACACTGGTTAATATAATCATACAGGTTTCAGATGTGGGTTTCTATGTTACAAGAAGTATATATTGCACTGTGTGCCCACTACGCAAAGTCAAATCTTCTTCTGTCACCATATATTAGGGTCCCCTCCACCCCCTTTCCTCCGGTAACCACCACACTGCTATTTGTGTCCACAAGTTTCAGTTTTATATCACACATATGAGTGAAATCATATGGCTCTTTGCTCTTTCTGACTGACTTATTCCACTTAGTGTAATATTCTCAAGGTACATCCATGTTATTTCAAATGGCAGTATTTCATCCTTTCTGTTTCTTCATGAATATTATATTCTGGAGGGAAAATAAACTTGTGGTCATCATAGCAAGACAGTAAAATGAAAGCTGATGAAGAGTCCTAGCCACTTCCTGAGGAACAAAAATTACATACATGTACACACAAGTGCTTTTGTATATACGTATTTTATATGAATTTCTATATTCACATAAAATGAAGAATTAATAATAGTTTATACTTGTCTAATTCCTAGGTATTACTTTAGAATATTCTTTTAAATTCCTCTATAACATTTTTAGAATATAATTTTAAAGGCTTATGTATAGGCTATACAAGTATATCCATTCATAATAAGTAAAATAATTTCAAATACAGAGCAATAAATTCTTAGTGACAAACATAAATCTTAATCTATCCCATAAATAAAGCAGCATCAAGAGAAAGCACATGAGTCAGCTAACAGGCACCAGAGCATATGCCCAGTGTCTACATGGACTGGATGAGTGCATATCCCTGCTCCCCAGCCCTCAAACCAGACATTTACTTCCAAGCCACCCTACCACCCCACCAAGTCACTTAAAATTACTGGGTCTGCACTCAGCATTTCATTACTAATATATAGACAAAGTCACAAATGAACGCCATTCTGGATTTAAATAGGTATTCTGGGGAGGGGGTGAAAAGCACGAAAGCATCTGTGAGCCAAGCTGCCGGCTTCACTCACCCTCTTTGCTCTTGCACAAATATTTCATTTGGTAGTGTGAATATATGTGGGACCAGCATGAAAGCTGAGGATTTAAAAATAAGCCAGCAATCCCTGGGCCATTTCAGATGTGTTTCTGCTTCACAGGGCCTCCTGGGGACCACGGGGAACAGGTGTGAAGTTCCAGTTTATTAACAAGTTAAGTCAGTGTTGCTGTGCATTTTGAGGGGCCTAATAGACTGGCCAGTCTCAGTGAATATAGAGTAGCACTGCATCAGAAAGACACATAAAAAATTAAAACGCTACCATTGTTACTATTTAAAACAGTACCTGTAGAATGTGTGCTATTTTTCAAGCATTGTGCTGAATGATTTAGAAGAATCATCAAGTTTATTAAATTGTTTAGATAAATTAGGAAAACTTTATTTTCTGGATGAAGAACAGTTATAGCTGACTGTAAGGAACCAACTTGTATTAAAGACAATCTCTAGATTGTTTTCTCCACATATTGACTTTTAATTCCTTACTTTGCTTTGCCAAAAAGCTTAAAATTGGGCCTGAGCCTGTCTGCTAGTACTGTGTAACCCATGGCTTGGTTATCCATGAAAAGTTTCAGAAGGCTAAAATCTCCACCTTGGAGGGTGGAATGTTAACATTCATTTTTATTGTGCTGTGAGAAGGCACCAGAAGGAAGGAAATAGAACATAAAATATATTAGTGCTAGGCAGAACTTAAAGAAACTATTTGGTCCAGTTCTCTCTCTCTCTCTCTCTCTCTCTCTCTCTCTCCCTCTCCCTCTCAATAATAAATAATTTTAAAAATTGAAGACCAAAGACATAGTCTGAGTTTGTATAGTCTCTCACATTTCCTTTTGTATTTAGGCTTTTACTCCAACCATCTGGCTTTCAACACACAGTACTCAACCAAATAAAACTCATCTGATATTTTTGTCCTTTCTAGAACGTTTGCCTACATAGCCAGCTCACAGGACTGAAAGGCCACTGGTCATTTTATAAATGGCAGTCATTGAGGAACAAAGTGGCATGCTCAGAACCACAAGTAATTATAATTGTGGCTGTCTGGAATTGATTTTATAACTTGGAGGTGTTAAAATTTAGTTGTACTAAAATTGCATAATGGCCTTGGGATATAAAGAAGAATTACTGACAAAAAAAAAGTAAATAATGACTTCCATTATCTTCACTTATGTTTGTATCAACTGCATCCAAAATAAAGCTTCTCCATTCACAATTGTTATGGGGGGGAGAAGGAGGAATGCAGGCTCAACACAGAAGTTCACACATGAACTTCTGATCATTTGACCCACTATTGAAAAATGAATAAAGTCCTTTTCTAACCCTTCCCCATTCCTTATATAAAGCAAGAGAATGATTCAAACCTATGTGTACCAAGAAGAGTCATAGAAACCAGCAAACCCCAACAAGGAGAGACTGAGGGACTCAATCTGAGAAGAGTCAGAGAAAACATGTAATTATCTCCAATATCTGAAGGCCCGTCATGGAGGGAAACCCAGACTGTTCTCTTGTTCCCAAGGAATGGTAATGATAAGAGTTCCAGTCAGTTATTAGTGCATACTCACCAGTGTCAGGAACCATGCAAGTGCTTTTAACACATTATCTCTAATTCTCATATCAGTTTTGAAGTAGATAAGGTTATCCTGTTTTATAAGTGCAAACAGGGGATGGGGGCACAGAGTAGCTAAGCTGAGTACCCAAAGTCACACTGAGTAAGTGACAAACAGGGATTCTAATCCAGGTCTCTCTCCACTTCAGTAAACCACAATTCCATCCTTCTGGTTGCTCAGGCCAAAAACCTTGATGTCACTTTTGAGTATACCCCTTTATCTCACACCCTACATCTAATACTTCAGCAGACTACATCTGCTCTACTTTCAGAATATGTTATAAATCTGAATAGTTCTCACCGCCTCTGCTATTGCCATCCTGCTCTAAACCCCCAGCACATCCCATCAGTGTTATTACATAACTTCCTCCTAACTACCACCCAGAAGTAAGTTCAAGTGTACAATCCTCTGTTCAAAAACATCCAATGACATCTTACATTATGGGTAAAAGCCGAGGTTATCATGACAGTTGCGTAGGTAAGACCCTACCCAATCTGGTTGCTATTTTCCACCTCCTTTCCACTGTTCAAATACAGGCTGGGGCCCTTGCACTTGCTGCACAAACGCATCTGCAGAATCATCTAATTCCCAATGAGGAGACACTAAAGACAGATACAGAGATTTTCTCACAGTGGCTTCAAAAATGTAACAGAACTATGCGAAGTCAAGCGGACTGCACAACGGCCCAGGGAAAGGACTGTGGGGGAGGGATTGGTAAATTCCTAAATGAAAAAGACCTTCTCAAGCCAGTGTTCTGTGACTCTCAGGCTTGTTCCACCTTGGGCTGGGCTCCTGTCCTGAGGCAATAATGTCTTCTCCACCTGTATGCCCTGAGCTACGCTCCTGCAGATTTAGGCAGAGCACCATCCTCTTATAAGGGACACTGAGCTCTTTCCCTCCCGTTAGACTAAAGACTGGAGAAGGAAAGAATGAATATCCCACTGTCTCAGGTGCAGGGGAATGGGGAAAATCGGGAGCCAGAATGAGTCTTTTGGAAAGTCATAAACCAGTGCCTGGGTCAGTGAGGTTGCCTTTGTGGCAGACATCACTGCATTTCCTTGTCTCTGCAGTAGGGTGAGGAGAACTTCCTAGCAGACGCTTATAGGGCCCATGCATTCCCTGGAAGTGTCTGGAAGATACTGTGACTAATTCTCCCCTGTATCTAATAACTTGCAAATGATCTCAAACTTTCTGTACAAATATAATCAGATAAAATGGTACTTTAATTTACAATATATTGTTTTTTAGCATGTTTTAGAAAATATTGAAACTGTTTCTTTTTTTAATGAACAAACAAGAATTCAGGGAATCACAGCCTTTGCCCAAGAAACCCTGTACAACTCTTAACTCTCAATTTAAACTTCCTCATTTTTAACAGTCATGGTTATCTACATCCAAAGACTTTTGCCAGTGCAGAGAATATTAAGTACAATTGCCTCTGGTTCTGAATGGAAACAGAATTAAAAATTTTTAAATTATACTTCATCCCACTACACAAGTTTCCTTTTGAAGTTGGCATAACTCGCACATCAAAACCTCCAGCAAAAGACTTTATTGGCTGTAAGATACAACTAATTGATTTCAGAAGCCCTACAAGAGACAGTATTTTTATTATTATATTTTTCTAAACCTGAAAAAAAAATTGTCCTTAAAACAACTGCAGGGTTCTTGGAATTACCAATTTAATTACAATGTTCATTGTACCCAAATGATCTACAATGGTGCAAAATATCTTCCATTTTCTTTTTCTCTTGGCTTTAAATCAAAGATAAATGATCTCAAAGGCAAATTTGAACCTGGGATTAAAGACAAAATATTCACATGGAACTGAATTTAGCAAAGAGCTACATGAATCAATGGGTTATTATAATGAAATTCTGCAATATCATAATCTGTGAGTCATTAAGTATGAGTGACACAAACATTCAAAAGGCCTCTATAACTGACAATAAGCTAAGATTTGCAGGATTTTGGATCATTTTCTGTTTTATTGTTTGAATGTAATGAAGGTTAAATTGAAACAGGGCAAAAGCATTCTTCCATCTTTAGTTTTAGAGTTAATTGCTTTGATGAGTCATGATCTGTGAATAACAATTAGTAGAGAATAGATACCACATTTAATTGAAAGAGCTATTCCTTCATGATATATAGTAAATACTCATAAATGTTTCTGGAATAAAAAATAATGCTATCTTTTCTTTCGCAAGATACCATTTCCTGTCAACTTTGACACACTAACAACTTTCCTCCCAAGGACTTTTTGTGTCCAGAAAGTTCAACCTGGAAAATTCTCAGGATGTTACTTTTGCGTATATTTCTGGAACACTAGTAAAACATTCCAGAACTAGAGAATTGACATGAGAATATTAGCAGATGTCAAAGTGGCTTGGGTTTGAAGTCAATCCAGCAGGAGCAATCTAGGGCCAGATGTATTAGGAAAAGTGCATACGACCCAAGCTAATGGCATTTGCTGTTGAAAGTTCACCCAGTCAGGAGCTCTATGTGGCTTTCTAGGGAATAGTACCTGGTCTTTAGCAAAGGAGGAAGGGGAAGAGAGAGGACTCTATCTTTTACTACATCAACAAATCCCCATGGTAATTTTCTTAAGACAATCAGAGTACAGGAATCAAAGACATTTTGTCCCTTACTGAGATTTGTAAAAAAGGAAAGTGTGAAGCGATTCTAAATATATCTGAGAGAAATTCAATTACTTGGACCTACACAGTTAAAACCTGTGACTATGACTATCACCAGCAACCTTACCAAAATAATTTGGCATCTACCTTTATTTCAACCCAAGGTAACAAAAATGGTTTCTAATTCTGCAGTACTAGGTGGTTTTCTGTTTTTTGTTTTTCAAATACACTTCATGAGATAGAAAAATTGCTGAAGACTTCCATATAAATCATTCCCCTTATGTTTACATTTAACTGGCTTGCTACATTCATCTAATGACTTTGGTCTGTTTTTCCCTTTGCAAGCTCAGCATGGTTTTAAATACAATAAAGAACAGCATTTCTTCCACCATCACCATTCCCAAAATAGGCTCAAACCAAACACATTGCAAAGATTATACCCCCCTTAGAGCGTTCTTATTATCCTCACTTGTTTTCTTTTACTACTTCTATTAATAAAAAATTAGTGGCCATTCTTCCCCAATCTGGACTGGAATGAATTCCTCTCAAGTCAAATGGTATGTCCTCTCTCTTGTCAGTACTTCATTGGTTGGGTGTGTCTCCTATGAGTGTTCTACTCAGAAATGCTAGCAAGAATATCAGAGGCTTCGAGTTTTCTTGGTAGTATGGGCATCTATTTCCTGTCAGAATGGTTGTCCTTTGGTGCTCAGCTCACTGCTTCTTTACAACTTACTCCTGTCATACGAACAAATTTTCAGAGTAACGGTAGGCAACTGCATCACATTTAATTTGTGAAAATCTATGTGTCCTTATTGATACTTATACAGAGAAAGCTATAATACCTGACTTGTCAATATTTGAAACAATTAATTAAACCAATTACTTACTTACTTTGAAAATTAGTAAATTGTGGGAAAGGTTGAGCTTTTTAGTAGAAAATACTTCATAATAGTGACCAAACATCTCAGTTATAAGCAAAAGCTCTCATTTTAAAAAGAATGCCAGCTAATATATGTAGAAGGAGTGATAGAATTAATAAATTACCACTTAGCAAGAACTTTAATGAAATTATTGATTTAGGCAAGAATTATCAAGTGGTATTAAATCCCTGAGGTAAAAATGTATGGAGGAATCAGAGTTTGTGTAGTACTGTACCAAAGTAACAGCACATGGATTATTTTCTGGTAGAAAGAAGCAATGTAATATCAAAGAGGATGATTAACACAGACCAGTGGTCGGCAAACTGCGGCTCATGAGCCACATGCGGCTCTTTGGCCCCTTGAGTTTTTAGCAAAGGCCAGCTTAGGAGTTACCCTAATTAAGTTAATAACAACGTACCTACCTATATAGTTTAAGTTTTAAAAATTTGTCTCTCAAAAAGAATTTCAATCATTGTACTGTTGATATTTGGCTCTGTTGACTAATGAGTTTGCCGACCACGGACATAGACAGTCAAAGCAATGCACAGATATTGTGTGTTCCCTGATGTAGTACAGTATGGAGTACATAACATCAGTTAGTACGTACTCCTACCAAAATAATTAAAGTGATCTAATTAAACCTTTCCATAAGGATGCAAAACAAATCCTGAAAAAGGAGATATTCTACAGGATAAATGACTCTCTTTTTGTCAAGACAGAATCATGAAATAGAATTATTCTAAATTAAAATGGTTTGAACAACATAACCCCCAACTGCAATGTTATTAACCCGGATTAAATCCTGGTATGGACAAACCAGCTGAAAAGGATATTTTAGGGATCATTTTAAGAAATTTGAATATGGAGTATTAGATGATGATTAGTAATTATTAACTTTCGTAGGTATAATAATGCTATTTTGGTTACATAGATAAATGTTCTCATTTGTTACATATACATTATTAAACTACTTAAGTGGTGGAATGTCACAATGCCTATAATTTTCCTTAAAATACACCAGTTAGTTGAAAAGAAGAAAAAGATGAAACACTTCAGAATAAATAAACACAGGCAACGGATGATAGAGTTCTGGCTCATAACTTCCCACCAAAACTTTTGAGATTCCTCTGCCCTATCAATATTGCCTTAAAAGAATGATAAATTCTTTTCATAAGTTGGACATTTACTGTTCTTCTTTATTTGCTATTTTTCAGAAAGAAAGCAGGAGAACACTTTAGCATAAAAGCATTTTTTCCACTTTCTTCCTTTATGAATTGTAACATAGTCCTCCAGGGATGGTCTTCAGAGGGGCAGCATCCGCATCACTGGGAACTTGTGGGGATGCACATTCTGGGCCCTAACTCTAGGCCTCCAGGATCTGACACCCTGGGGAGGAGACCTGAGAGCTGAGTGAGGTGTTCCAGGAGATGCTGATGCATGCTGAGTTTTCACAGCCCTTATTCTGGAGCTCCATTTCTCCCTGTGGATGCACTTAGTCACTGCTAAGTTGGCCTGCACATTAGAGAAGAGAGAGAGCAAGAAATTGAAAACTTACTTGAAAAAATAATGGCAGAAAACTTCCCTAACCTGGGGCAGGAAACAGACTTCAAGTCCAGGAAGTGCAAAACGTCCTTAACAAGATGAACCCAAAGAGGCCCACACCTAGCCATGTTGTAATTAAAATTCAAAAGGTTAGAAACAAAGAAAAATCTTAAAAGCAGCAAGAGAAAAGCAGTTAGTTACCTACAAGGGAACTCCCGTACTACTATCAGCTGATTTCTCTATAGAAACTTTGCACGCTAGAAGGAAATGTCAAGAAATATTAAAAGTGATGAAAAATGAAGACCTACAACCAAGATTACTCTACCCAGCAAAGCTATCACTTAGAATCAAAGGACATAGAAAGAGCTTCCCAGACAAGAAAAAGTTAAAGGAGTTCATTACCACTGAACCAGTATTACAGGAAATGTTAAAGGGTATTCTTTAAGAAAAAGAAAAAAATTAAAAATATGAAAAATAAAGTGGTAATAAATACATATCTATAAATGATTGGATCTAAGAAACAAAATAAACAAGCAGAACAGAAACAGACTCATAGATACAGAGAACATTTTTAATGTTGCCAGATGGCAGGGGATTGGGAGTATGGGTGAAAAAAGTAAATGGATTGAGAAATACAAATTGGTTTTTATAGAATAATCATGGGGAGGTAAAGTACAGCATAGGGTATATAGTCAATAATATTCTAATAACTATCTATGGTGTCACATAGGTGCAGGATTTATTTAGATGATCACGTAGTAAATTACATAATGCCTAATCACCAGGGTGTACACCTGAAAGTAATATAATATTGTATGTCAACTGTAATTTAAAAATAAAAAAATGATTTTAAAAAGTAGGGCTCATTTTATGGGTTAGAATTTGTGACAGCAATATAAATTATCCCTGCCCTTAAATGCTTCACTTGATTTCAAATAATGGGAACTCCTAAATACCTATTTATAGTGTTCCAGTTCTCTAGTGGTCTGCCTCGTCTCCCCACTAAGCAGTATATTTGGAAGACTATTGACCATGTCTAGATGTTGTAAAACGCATTGCATTCATATATGACTTCTGGGTACTCAGTAAATGTATGTGTGATGCTGATTCTTTCTTATTATCAGTGAGTAATCAGAGCCCTGAGCCATTCCACAACACTATCATTTACTAGTGTGCAAGCTGGAAACCTACACCTCAGTGCCTGACGTTCCGTGCAGTGTTTTGGCTCCTGGATATAGTGTCAGCTGAAGAGAATGTAGAATTATTGTCCCATCCTCATGTCAGAAGTTTGGGGACATATTTAGCTATTTGTTTTTCAAGACTAACTGAAGTCAGACACTACTCACAGGACCAAGGGGTGTTATACAAGGTTTGTGTTAAAGCATGACCAGGCTGGTTCCCTATTCTGTGCCTTCAGGAATGAGAATCTCTGAGGCTGCCCATAAACCACAGGTATTAATCCTTACTGCCTGGAAATTTGTGATAATCTGCACAAATCCTTCCGTGAGACCACCTGAGAAGCAGTGTTCACTTCCCGGCACTTATCTTTCAGTTTTATCACAACCCATTGAGAGCCAGACACAGTCATAACGGAGGACACCTGCATTTAAGGCAGATGTCAATAGAGGCAACCCTGAAGCAAGAAAATTCAACTCAAGTATGAAAACGAAAATAACACACTCACAGGAAATAGCAGATGAAACTGAGAGAAGGCAGCAGGGGAAAGATAGCGATGGTCGCCTGACGGAATCTACTATGAAGTTCTCTACTTTTCCTCTTTAATCCTCCAGTCCCCAAAGAAAGTTATGTGACTACTTATGCTATGGCCATCAGTACTGTACACCCTTAAAGAACACAGTCCTCCTAAACATCTCCCTATCTGAAATCACAAACTGCCCATGGAGGCAATTACTATGTATATCTGTACATGTACACATATATATACATGTGTTATACATGCATATATCACAAAGTTTAAAGTACATCACTAGATTAGGCAGAGATGGATTTCTCTACTTGCTCTCCTTTTTTCCCAGATTACAAACATTAAATCCAAGCTTTTGTTTACCACAAGAAACCAAAGTCTTGATTATACTGCATATCTTTTTTTGAAGGCATTACTGAATATTAAACCATAAAAAAATACATCATTATAAATCATATGTTTGCCCCTTGCCACATTTCTCAGTTATACATGGTAATTTGACATACTTCTTCAGAAACAACATGCCTATGAATAAAAGGTTAGAACTGGTTGGGAGATCATTTGCCTGGGACCAACAGTGCAAAATGAATTGGATACATTCATTAGCTTCAAATGTAAATCAAGAGGGAGAGAGAAAGAAAAATGGAATGGAAGCAGAGACAGACAGAGACAAAGAGAGACAGAAAAAGAATCAATGTCATAAGTAGTTAATACTTTGGTAGATTCAACAAATATGTCAGTGAGTGGGAAAATTTAAATTATATTTATTTAATTTTTTCACTGACGCTTGAAATAATTTGCCTTATATGTGCTTCAAAGTGTTCCAAATGTGAGTGTACAGAAAGAAAGAAAAGGAACAAAAAGGAAGATTTAGTATTTGAATGTTCCTGGCCTTTCTTCCTTTCCCTTCTCGAGATGGTCCTCATTTTACCTGCAGTTTCTCACCCTCTTCTATTCTCTAAGGACTGGAGATGATAGAGACTATTAATAGTAATGCATAATCTAGAGGACAGTTGTGGAGAGGTGAAGGAATAGAGGCTATAGAAAAGAGGAAGCAGAATGAGATTTAAAGGGCCAGGGAGAAGGTTGGGAGTGGCATTTTTATCCAGAGCAAGCAGGAGAGTCCTGTTGATTTGGGGGAAATAGAAGCAATGGAAACATCTAGAAGAGGTTAAGTAAGTGGAGATTTCAAGCAAATATCCCTAAGGATTATGTGTCTTTCTCACTATATTTTGAGAAACTTGAGGTGTGTTTTTTTTAAATAGTTATGTTTTCAAAAGTACCTGTAATTACAGTGTGTTTTTTTGATGAAAATATCCCTCTAAAAACTAGGCTTCCGTGTATTTCAATGTGGTTGCAGTTTGATTAACTTCCTTTAAGGTAACTGATATGCAACTCCCCCTAATTGCTATCTCTGTTCACTGAGTTTTAGTGTGTCTTCTCTGTGTTTGTCATCATTTCACCATCCCACATGTGCATGAATAATTCTCTATTGCTGTTTTTTTGAAATCTAGGATATCATCAGATAGATTGTAGTCAGTTTCTCACAAAATTGAATAATAAATTTAACATAGGCATGTGCGTGCACATTTGTGCATTTATGCTTGTGAGTGTGTATCCATGAATGGAGTAGATTGGGACATAGTAAAAGAAGCTCCTGTCAAGTGAGAACTATTAAAGATGGTTCATAATCAAGAGTCTCAGCACTTTTTAAAGTAACATAATTGCACATGTGATTACTTAATGAATACAACCAGCAAAAGCAATGAGTCCTTTAAAAGACAGGTTGTGTGTCTTGGAATTTCATGAATTTAGCCTTGACAAAAGGAAGAAACAAGCAGCAGAATTAGTGAACACTATTCCCTATTAAATGAGCTTCATTATATAGATTTAGTTAGGCCCTTAGTAGAACATGTTCCACAGAAAGCCCACTCACATCTGGGGCGGGGGGGGGGGGTAGGAGGGGGGGGGAGAGAGAGAGAGAGAGAGAGAGAGAGAGAGAGAGAGAGAGAGAGAGAGAGAGAGAGAGAGAGAATATGTATTGGTTAAAAGCACTGGGCTTGATTCCTGGCTCTATTAACTAGGAAGTTACATAGCATTATTAAATATATTAATAAAATTAACTTTAGATGATTGTTATGAAGATTGAATGTGGTAATATTTGTAAAAACTTTGACATGTTAACTGCACATAAAAAGGAAACAAAAAACTACCAACAGCAATAAGCACTTATGTAGCATTGCCTACGTCGCACACTGGTCTATGAGCTTTGTTTACATTAACAGAGTATATCCTCATAGCAAATCTAGCAGGTGGATACTATTATTACTCCTTTCTAAAATATATATTTTGTTTACTGATTTCAGAGAGGAAGGGAGAGGTAGAAAGAGTTAGAAACATCAATGATGAGAGAGAATCACTGATCCGCTGCCTCTTGCGCACCCCCTACTGGGGATCAAGCCCACAACCCGAGTATGTGCCCTTGACCAGAATCGAACCAAGGATCCTTTGGTCCACAGGCCAATGCTCTATTCAGTGATCCAAACCAGCTAGGACTATTACTCCTTTTTAACAGGAGAGAACAGAGGCAGAGGGCTTAAGTAAGTCCTTCAATGTTACACAGTTACAATATGTTAGAGTTGGGATTAAAACCCAGATTCACTGGTTCCAAATTTGCGTACTGGATTATCTTCTTAGTAATAATAATAATAATAATAATAATAATAATAATAAACAACTTTATTATCATTACTGTGTCAAAGGAAAAGGTATGTGCTCAAATGGGAGCTGATTTCATAAACTTTGCAGCTATAGATATATGTATATTTGTTAGAGTTGGGATTAAAAGTGTATACACACTTTGAATAATTATAAAGGCAGAATATATATCATTTTCAACATAGAATCTACAGCTACCAGATGTTAAGTATGTATACATTTTCTTGGGATACCATATATGTGTGTATGTGTGTGTAGATAGATAGATAGATAGATAGATAGATAGAAATATTTTTTTAGAGAATTTGAGTTTACACCAAATTGCCTAAAACAACCTTGCCTATATTTCTTTATGATGGCCCCATAAACTACTAGTGTGGGGAGCTGAAGAAAATATAGATGTGAAGCATTAAAGTGTAAGACAAACAAAATGAAAGACCTGTCTAAAGTTTTAAAGGTTTTCCAGAGATACATAACAAATTGAAGATTTTTGTTTGTCTCAGCAGCAAACTAAGTAGGTCTTGTTACACATGCTCACAAAACCTTCTCAATTGTAAGTTGTAGGTTAACAGTTATTTTAGCCATTGACACACAAACTATCATTAAAATAGTACCAGAGAGTAGGGTTGCTAGATTTCACAGATAAAACTGTAATATTTGAGACATACTAAAAAAGTATTCATTATTTATCTGAAGTTAAAATTTAACTGCACTTTCTATATATTATCTGACAACCCTAGAGTCTAAATACAGGTCATTTAAGCTTTAGTGATGGGTATAGAAGTCTATCTAAAAAAAGTTTATGCCTTTTCATAGATATCCTCTCCATGTTTTTTTTGTAAGTAGGAATAAGAAATTATGAACAAAATTAGTATGATACATAAAGCTTCCCACTTCCTTAATGCTTTCACAAAGAGCTCAGTGCACTGGTTTAAAAGAAAGGTTTGAAACACCTACTCATGAAATCCATGAAGTCGTCTCAACTTGACTAGGTCTTTCTGGATATTAAATTAAATCCTCTCAGTTCCACGAGAGCCGATTTCTCATCCTGAGATCGTCAAAATAAAACGTTGCATCTACTGAAATATCTACGTAAAACAGCACTGTAGACCACGCAACAACATAAATCACTGAGAAACGACATAAATTTATCCTTGGAAGGAAAATGGGAGGAGAGACAGAGGATGGAAAATCTCAATTTGGTCAATAAAAACAGAACTGCTTTGAGTGTCATGTTTTCCATTGAAGCTGAAGTAAGAACTAGGCAGGATGTCAACCTACGCATCGCAGAGTTTTCGGAGCTTGTGATACAGAGCAGGTTGTGTAGATCCATTTTTCACCAGTGAAAATCTGTCACTCGGCCAGAGCAGCTCCAAGCCAAAACTCCCATTATTGTGTGTCTGTCTGTTCTGTGGAGACACCATCTTTTTCAAAACACAAGGGAGCCACATTTTGGGCTCCATGTCAAGCAGCTGTTCTGTGAAGAGAGGGTCCCCCACAGATAAACAACACAAAGCCTCTGCTGGGCCTTTGCAGGTGCTGTGTGTGAGCAGAAAGAAATTTCTCATCTCTAATGTGTGCAGTAATGGGGCTAATGTCCATCTGGTGAAGCCCCACAAAGTTTTACACTTTGACCATAAAAGGAAAGAACCGTGTCTTAACAACTCAATTAGTTTTGCATTCTCACCATTAGTAATGACATTCATAATATGTACTTTATTCTGAAATTGTTTCCAGGCCTTTTCCTTTTTAGAATCTTCAAGGAACATGTCTGATGGCAAAACCAAACATAAATTATAACCATTTTTTGCAGTGATTGGTATTGCAATATCAGTAGCCAAATATTATATCTATTATATATAAAATATATGCTGTACTGGGAAAATTTCTCCTTTATTCCAGTTTATCCAAGTAACTGATGTGGGGGGGAAAAAATCTAGTTTTCTTCCACAAAGGCAAATGTAAGGCAGAAAACATTTAAAATTCAGGCCTTTTCTTATTTTCCCGCAATATAATGACATCAAAAGCAAAAAATAAACAAGTGGGACTACATCAAACTTAAAAGCTTTCCATTTCTCTGCTCATTTTTAATTGAAAACATCAGAAAATGAAAAGGCAATCTATGGAATAGGAGAAAATATTTGCAAACCATATATTTGATAAGAAGTTAATATCCAAAATATATAAAGTGCTCATACAACTTGATAGCAAAAAATGGACAGAGGAACTGAGTAACTATTTTTCCAAAGACATACAGATGGTCAACAGGTACCTGAAAAGTAACTCAGCATCCTTAATCATCAGGGAAATGCAAATCAAAACTATAATGAGCTATCACCACACATCTGTTAGAATGGCTATCATCAAAAAAATCAAGAGATAACAAGTATTGGTGAGGATGTGGTCTGGGACTGTATGTACAGCACAGGGATTTCAGCTAACACTGTATTATATACTTGAAAGTTGCAAAGTGAGTAGGTGTTAAATGTTCTCACTACAAAATAGAAAGTGTGATTATGTGATATGATAGAGGCATTAGCTAAAGCTACAATGGTAATTATTTTGCAATAAATAAGTGTATCAAATCAACATATTGAACACTTTAAAGTTATATGATGTTATGTGTCAATATATCTTGATAATGCTGGAAATAATGCTACAAAATGCAATATTACAGTATTGCAATGTTATAACAAATGATATTACACTTTTATAAACCCATAGTTTGTATTCTATATATAGATATAGAGCATAATCATAAAAATTTGCAAGAGAATAATAAGCATAAAAAGTACATAGTGATGGTTAACTCTGGGGAAGAGGGGAGAATGGGTTTGGAGAGGAGTATACTGGAGCCAGAAATGTATCTGCAATTTTTAACACTATAAACAAAGAAAATATGATGAAAATATATCATCAACAAATAATAAAAGCCAAATAATAAAAAAGGCAATAAGCCACTAAAATAATTTAAAATGGTAGGTGAAGGGCAGTAGGAATTGTGAGATGGGAAAAGAGAAGGCAGGTGGAGAAATTTTTTTTCATAATAAGCTACATTCAAGTGTCTGTCTTTAAACTATTCATATATAAAACTATGATAAAATAAAAAAACGGTTTTTAAAAACAGCAGTTAACTACTTAAAAGCTACTAATTGCTAATGGCCAATATTGACTGTTTACTACAAGTCCTTCCAGAAATCCTACTACATTGTTCATAGTAAAGGTTTCATAGTTTGGGTTGTGAACTCAAATATATTCATTTTCACAACACACAGCACAGCAGCTCTCACCTTCAGGAGAGGACACAGAGCTGAAGTATGGATATAACATCTGCTTGATAAACAACTTTTCCCATTTTCCAGGTATATTATAAAATGTTTGTGTTCCTGTCACACTAGATTGTGACATTTGTGAGGAGTGGGGCTTTCTGGTTGTTTGACCCCTTTGCCACTTATAAATGTCCCATTTTATCTCTACAAATGAATTTTTATTAATGCTTACTTTGTCTTATAGCTATACCATTATTTGTTAATGATTGCAAAGGTCACTTATTAGTTTTGTTTTATATTTATAAGAAGCAGATAGTTTTGTTTTACTGTGTGTGTGTTTTAACTAATCTGATAATCTTAATATTCTGTTTGGAGCTTTGAGTCCATTTACATGGAATGAAATTACTATGTGGTTCTGTTTATATCTACCATCTTATTTATTTTACATTTGACCCAGCTGTTTTATATACCACTTTCCTCTCTTTTCTTGCCTCCTTTTGTATTAGTCAAATATATAAATTATTACATATTCTCCGTGGTAAGTCAGGGTATTAACTCTTCCTGTCTTTTTGCTTCAGAAGTTCTGAGATGCCTTTAGTAGATTATTGTTGTATTTGATTCATTTGTTTTAGCTGTTATTTTATATTTGACTCATTAAGTCTAGTTTTGGTTGGCTGTAACTACTCTATTCTACCTTGACTCTTTTAACGTTATTTGTTTGTTTATCTAACTATAGTTTTCAGTCCCCATTTTCACTAAGAAAATACTTTTTTGCTTAACGGTTTTGGGGAAAAAGTATATTTCAGTTTATTTCTAGGCATAAAGGGATAAAAACTGTGTTTTTGTTTAGAATTTTTTAATTTTTTATTGACATGTTTTCTCAATAGCATTCTATTTTTAATTTTGTTTATACTAAAAGAATTAGAAGTATCTGAGAATATTTACTTTATTGTCAAAACTTTTACTTGTTTTTAACATAGGAACCTATATCTTAATGTGACTAAAGATTGACTTGGAAGATAAATTTTGAGACTACTCTATTCAAAAATCTAGTGAATAAAACCATAATGAGATATAACTAATTGATAATGAAAACATGCCCATCAAAAAATTTTTAGCATAAACAATGGCCAATTTATTGTCACTCAGGCTAGAACTGAGACAAAGTGAGCAAATTGCTAATTCTTATTTTCAAATCAGCAGAATGAGCTATTTCTCTCAAAACAGGCAAAGTAAATAGCATAATTCTAGACCACCTAGAAGTTTCTAGGTTAAGGGATCACTACTTCATGCAATTTTTTTTTTGCTCTCAAGAAAAAGGTAAAAGCTTAAGTTACCTGTGGGCCTCAGACCTATTGGAAATATATCATGCCTTGTTCAAAAAAAGATTCAAGATGACTTATATGCATAGAAACTAAATGTACATTTTTAAAAGAGTAAAAGTTATCTGGGGGAAAAAAGAAAAAAAATATATATATATGATAATTAGATGAAACTAGGGGGAAATAATTCATGCTATAAGAGTCAAGGCCAGTAAGCCATGCAATGTATTGATCATCATGCTTCATTCAGACAAGTAACACTAATTTTACTCATTTTTCTCTGCATCCTTTGAGATTTTGTTGAACTAATTAATGGAAGTAGATCTAGTGCTCATGGTTCATTTCCTACTGTTTGAAATAAAAGATTCCTAATGGTCTTTATTATTTACCTCAAACTTTACAATTCTGTGAGCTAGGCCAACTCTGAAGGCTAGTGCAATTAACACCTATAGCCTATGAAGAAGGGATTTCTGTTTCAAAAAGCTTTCTTCTAGCCTGGCTGGCATGGCTCAGTGGTTGAGTGTTGGGGAGCATAGAGACTTGGTTGGAAAGTTTGTAAGGAGGACATTCTGAGAAAAGGGAAGTGTATGGAAGGCCTCCTGCCCGTTTATCAGAATTCTGACTTAGGGGAGTGTCAAAGGCGGTGCCCCTAATTATTCCTTGACCTTTCCAAACAAGTCTGTGCACATGCAGATCCCTGGGTGCTTATTGGAATCCTTATGCCTAATCTTTGAGTGTCCTTACCTTGAGGACAATGCAAACACATGTGTCCTCCAAAGATTTCTCACCCTACTGATTGTATCTAAAGATAAAAACTGCAATATTTACATTTGCAACAGCATGGATGGAGCTGGAGAGCATTATGCTAAGTGAAATAAGCCAGTCAGAGAAAGATAAATATCACATGGTCTCACTCATTTGTGGATTACACTGAACAACATAAACTGGAGAACAAAAACAGATCCAGAGACAGAGAAGAATCAATCAGATGTTCAAACCTCAGAGGGAAGGTAGGGGAGGGTGGGGGTAAGGGGAAGAGATCAACCAAAGGACTTGTATGCATGCATATAAGCCTAACCAATGGACACAGACAACAAGGGGGTCAGGGCATGAGCGGGGGCAGGCAATAGTGGGATAAGGACATATATGTAATACCTTAATCAATAAAGAAGGGGGGGGAGCCTAAGGAGGCAGGCAATCAAGGCGGCCATCCCTTAACCCTCTGTTTCACATCAAACGTTGTGTCAGAGTAATCCATTCATCCATTGCTCAGGTTCTGTTAGTCAGCCCAGCAGTTGAGCATTGACCTATGAATCAGGAGGTCATGGTTCGATTCCCGGTCAGGGCACATGACTGAGTTGCAGGCTCAAACCCCAATAGGGATTGTGCAGGAGACAGCCAATCAATGATTCTCTCTCATCATTGATGTTTCTAACTCTGTCTCTAGCCTTCTTTCTTTCTCTCTGAAATAAATAGCAATGTTTTAAAATGTATATAAAAAAAAGCGCTTTCTTCTATTCAAAATTTTATTTTCCCCAGATTTGGCCAATGTTATGCAAGCCCTCTAATATTTGGTAGCTCACAAAGACTAAATTGAGAAGTAGGGGATTTGAAGATGGCAGCATAAGGTATATACCTGTACGTGCTGCCTCTCACAACCACACCAAAGCTACAATTAAAGACAAAATGTCTATCACCCAGAACTATGGGAAAGCTGGCTGAGTGGAAGTTCTACAACTAGAAGGAAAAAGAAAAGAGCATTGAGACATGCACAAGCGCGGAAAAGCTGAGGTAAGCAGGCACGTGAATCAGACTGGCGGTTGGCAACTGGGTGCACTGTTTCTTTCAACCCAAAGGGAGACCCAGCTCCCCATTACTCTGAACTCCAGTTTCCAGCAAGACTCTGGGGACCCAGACCCCTACGGGGAGAAGCTGGACTGTCTGCCATCCGGTCAGAAAGTGAGGGTGGCTTTCTTGCAGAGCTGCACACAGGAATCATTGTTTACTGTGCTGGGGTGTGGGATGCAGGGACTTGGAAATGCGGAGACGCAGAGATAGCAGACTGGCAGCTATGGCTGTTTGCCACGCCCTAGTGACTCCCTGAGACCCCGCCCTGTCCAATTTACAAACCCACCCAAACTGTGCGCAGCAGCTTTTGCATATAAATGGCCTGCCCTATCGCAGCTTAACCTAACAAACTGCAGCTCTGGTCAGACCAGGAGAAATCTGCAGACCTTGCTGTAGCTCCTGCTGGGTGGCCTCAGACAGTAGCTGCCCTGCATGCCATTGGAGATCCAGAAGCCAGTGTACCTAGTGGTCAGTGTGAGACGACACCAGATTTCAACTTCTCACATCCATAAGTAATGCATTCAAGAGGCAGACTCAGTGAGCACCAAAGCCCCACTGAAACAAGTCCTGCCCCATAAGGGTGTCCCCAGTACAGCAATTCTTCCATTATAGACTCAGCGGGTCCTCATAGCCAATTGGCCTGGAGGTAAATTCCTCCAGTATACCAACAGCAATCAAAGCTTAACTACAACAAAACTGTGCACTCAGTCTACAAAGGGGTGTACCAAGAGTATCCACCTCAGGTGATTGGAGAGGCTGAACCACTGGGCCCTATAGGTCATCTACCACACAAAGCCACTCCATCAACACAGGGAAGCAGCCAGAATGCGGAGACAAAGAAACATGTCATGAATGAAAGAAATGGAGGAAAGCAAACTATTGGACATAGAGTTCAAAACCACATTTATAAGGTTACTCAAGAATCTTCTAAAAACCTCTGAAGAACTTAGTGAGATCTTTAATGATCTTAATGAGAATGACAAAAAAATGGAAAAGGATCAGTCAGAAATTAAGTATACACTCTCTGAAATAAAGATTATACAGAAATTCAACAGTAGATCAAAGGACCCCAAGAATCAAACCAAAGATTTGAAACATGAGGATACAAAAAAACACCAAACCAGAAAAACAAAAAGAAAAAAGAATCCAAAAATATGAAGATAGTGTAAGGAGCCTCTGGGACAACTTTAAGCGTACCAACATCCAAATTATTGGGGTGCCAGAAGAAGAGAGAGACCAAAATATTGAAAACCTATTAGAAGAAATAATGACAGAAAACTTTCCCTACCTGGTGAAAGAAATAGACTTACAAGTCCAGGAAGCACAGAGAACCCCAAACAAAAGGAATCCAAAGAGGACCACACCAAGACACATCATAATTAAAATGCCAAGGGCAAAAGACAAAGAATCTCGAAAGCAGCAAGAGAAAAACAGTTAGTTACCTACAAGGGAGCACCCATATGACTGTCAACTGATTTCTCAACAGAAACTATGCAGGCCAGAAGGGAGTGGCAAGAAATATTCAAAGTGATGAATAGCAAGAACCTACAACCAATATTACTCTACCCAGCAAAGCTATCATTCAGAATTGAGGGTCAGATAAAGAGCTTCATGACAAGAAAAAGCTAAAGGAGCTCAGCACCACCAAACCAGGATTATATGAAATGCTGAAGGGTATTCTTTAAGAAGAGGAAGAAGAAGAAAAAGGTAAAGATAAAAATTATGAACAACAAAATGCCAACAAATCCATACCTATCAACAAGTGAATCTAAAAATCAAGTGAATAAAAAATCTGAAGAACAGAATAAACTGATGAATATAATAGAATCAGGGGCAGAGAAAGGGAGAGGACTGACAATTCTCGGGGGAAAAGGGGTGTGAGGGGTGCAGGAAGAGATTGGACAAAAACCTTATACCTATGGATGAAGACAGTGGCAGGAGTTAAGGGCATGGGTTGGGTGGGGAATCAGGTGAAAGGGAGCTTTGGGGGAAAAAAAGAAGGACATATGTAATAATCTGAACAATAAAGATTTATTTTTTTAAAAAAAGAAAGAAAGAAGTAGGGAATTAAGAGACTCAAGATCCCTGCTAAATGCATATCTGTGATTTAGAAAGATAAAGTTCATTACCAATTTAGCACTTATTTATTTATTTATTTATTTATTTATTTATTTATTTTTAAATATATTTTATTGACTTTTTACAGAGAGGAAGGGAGAGGGATAGAGAGTTAGAAACATCAATGAGAGAGAAACATCGATCAGCTGCCTCCTGCACACCCCCTACTGGGGATGTGCCCATAACCAAGATACATGCCCTTGACTGGAATCGAACCTGAGACCTTTAAGCCCACAAGTGGATGCTCTGTCCACTTAGCCAAATCGGTTAGGGCTAGCACGCATTTATTATCATAAATCACACCATCAATGGGCTTTCTGAGATGTTTCCTGACTCTACCCTATCAATAACAGTTGCTTCAATAAACCACTGACAAGCCCAGGGCAACGGGTCTCATCACCTTCAACAGCTGACAGATCTTGATCTGATTAGACATTTCAATATGATGCAATATTTTGATGATGCTATTAAAAATGTTTAGCCTGCATTCATGTATGAACCTCTACCAAAGTTAGTAATAGCTTCAATATACTCTGACACTTCAGATCCATGTGGTATATTATATTCAATTTGGGGCATCATATTTTAAGGAGGTTACGATAAATGAAAGTGTAAACTAAAGAAAGTGATGAGGGGAGCAAATAAACAAAAGATTGAAAAGACTGGGAATGGGTCCTAACCAGTTTGGCTCAGTGAATAGAGCATCGGCCTGCGGACTCAAGGGTCCCAGGTTCAATTCCGGGAAAGGGCATGTACCTAGGTTGTGAGCACATCCCCAGTAGGTAGTATGCAGGAGGTAGTTGATTGATGTTTCTCTCTCATCAGCGTTTCTAACTCTCTATCCCTCTCCCTTCTTCTCTGTAAAGAAATCAATAAAATGTTTTTAAAAAAAGATTGGGAATGGCAAAAATAAAACACATGTGAAAATAATCACTGTCAGCAATAGTTAAAGAATGATCATTTAGAAGAGAAAATTTATTTCTTCTCTGCTGTTCCACAGACAAATAAAAGAATAAAGATGAATAAGTGAAAAGAAAAGAACTATTCACTTCTTAACAGTTTTCAAACATTTTTAACCATTAGAAACTTCTAACAATGGAATGGGTTGCTTTATGAACCAATGTTCTTTTGTCATTGAAAGTATTCAAGCAGAGTCTGAATTATCATCCACTACATGATTCATTCATTTAATAAATATTCATGGAGGGCTTATTATGTCCAAAGCACTGTGCTCAGACTATGAGAGAGGCAAAGATGAATTACACTGAATTCTTCCCAGGTAGTGGAGATACAACTTGAATTCATAATCAGAATACGAGATAAGAAAGGAAAAGTACCCTAGGTGATCTACAGATAATAGGAATGCAAAGTAAGGGGGCATGACTTCCACTTCATGGATGTTGGAGGAACTCTTCCATTTCCTTCAACAATCCATTCTCCACAGGGCAGCAGGAAATTATTTCATATTACACTTCTGATCAGACTCTTCGTCTTTTTATAGTACATAGGATAAATCAAGAATTGCTACTTTGGCTTCTAAGTCAGATATTATCTAGCTTCTGCCTGGGTCCCCAGACTCATGCTCCCCAGGCACTAGCCACAGTTGTTTTTCTTTTTCTGAAACACATCAAACTCATTCAGCCTCAGGCCTTTTAATTTGCCAGGTCATCTGCTGAGCAGACATGGTTTGGTTGACAATTTCTCATTTCCTCATTTTCAGCTCCCATGTCATTTCCTCCATGAGGCCACCCTTTGGGACTCCAACTAAATTGGCTGAGAGTGCCTTCCTCTATCCTACTTAGCATCATTTTATTTTATTTTTAGTACTCTAAAAATTTGAGTGTCTTTTCTCTTGTCCATTTATTTATTGTCTATTATCTGAGAGCATGGTACACTTGCTCAACTCAGCTAGAATGTAACAAGAATTTGTCTGCTGTGTCTTCAACATCTAGATTATAACAATGCCTAATTACAGGTATACAATAAATACTTGGAGGTGGACTGGATAAAGAGTTATTAATACACAGTGGGAGTTTAGAGAAGAACCTTGAACTCCTTCTCACATTTTCACCTTATAATATCCATCTCAATGGCAATTCCTCTCAGCTAGGTCAGCCTTTTCAGCAAACCTGGCATTGCTTTTCTCATGCTGCAAACATTCTCTTCAGCTCTCAAGCTCAAATAAAGACATATCTTTAGGTGATTCCTTCGTAAGTTTTGATGAATCTTGATTAACTTTTCTTTTTATAAATTTCTAAAATCTGTATTAAGTTATGCTTTTTGACATGTTACTTTGATACTACTTTGTACTTGCTTTTTGTTTGATGAATGTAGGGTTCCTATGCCACCACTAGCCCATTGAAATATAATGAAAGTCACATATATAATTTTTAGCAGTCATATTAAAAAGAGGTAAAAAGAAATAGGGGAAATTCATTTTAATAATATGTTTTAATTTAACCTAATATATCTAAAATATTATCACTTTAACATGTAATCAATATGAAAATCACTAATGAGATATTATACATACAATAAAACTTTGCTTAATGGGTAATTATTTTTACTACTTCACTATTAAAATCTAAATTTAAAGTAGTTAAAACTAAATAAAATTAAAAATTCAGTTCCTTGGTGACACTAGCCATATTTCAAGTGCTCTCTTAACCACATATGGCTAGTGGCTACATTTAAGTCAGTGCAAAACCACACAACTAAAAGGTAGAGGCACTGGTGCCAGAACTATCCCTTCAATGAAGTACATAGTACTTAATTTGTTGGGTAGATAAATTAATGAATAGGACACTAATTAATTTTAATAAGCAACTGAGAAAATAAAAATGAATTGTTTGCATCATTTCTCCAAATATGTGTTTAATTACTGCTGTTGCCAGGAAATGGTGCATTAATAACAGCCAAAACAACACTAGGAAGTAATAATACTGATATAATTAATGATTGTCATAAGACTATGCTGCTATGGTAAAAAAGTGTTCCATATGCATTAGGCAAATCTTAATCATGGGGAGAGTTAACTCAGGGCTGTCTTAAGACTCTCAAGGTCTTGCTTCCTTCCTCACACAAGCTAGAAGTTCTGTTCAACGTAAGCTGGAGGAGCAGCTGGATAAAAAGGCTGCCGCCAACCTTTTATGATAAGAACAGGCTATTACCACTCCTGCTGCCTTGCTTTCATGTGAGCCTTTATTATAAAAACCAAATCATAAAATAAGTAAATAAATTTATTCATCATATATGTATATATAAATAGAAGATGAAATGAAGGGAAATAAAAATAAAAGCAGAATAATAAAAAACAGAAAATAAAATTTTAAGAGAATAAAATATTTTAAAACCTCATGAATCATAAGAATCTAAACACAAAAATTACTTAAATGTGTTTCTTCTTTTAAAAAGGCAGAGAAGTTGAATCACCAATATATACATATAAAAAGAGCAAAACTTTTAAAAAACATGATAGAAATATAGAATGAAAGCAAATACCATGGATAACGCTTAAAAAACACACAATGAAAATAGAATATTTCTATCAAAATAATAATAGTTACCATTTATTAAGCACCAGTCACATGCCTGGCACTGTGCTGGATGTATCAGGCTCATTAGCTCTGCCTTTCACAGCAAACTAGTTAATATTGTCCTCATTTCAGGGATGAGAAAATCAGGACTTAGAAGTTTTCAGCAATCCACAATACTAGTAGGTGGAAGAGCTAACATTGAATGATGAGAATATTTATTATAATTTCTGTTTTAAATTTTTTAAAAATATATTATATTGATTTTTTTACAGAGAGAAAGGGAGAGGGAGAGAAAGTTAGAAACATTGATGAGAGAGAAACATCAATCAGCTGCCTCCTGCACACCCCCTACTGGGGATGTGCCTGCAACCAAGGTACCTGCCCTTGACTGGAATCGAACCTGGGGCCCTTGAACTTGCAGACTAACACTCTATCTACTGAGCCAAACTGGTTAGGGCTGTTTTAAATGTTTTGTTAGAGGGTAGCTAGAATCTTAAAGAAGTGGAAACAATAACTTTTATCATGAGAAAATGAATTCCACTCTCACACCACCTTTCCACAGACAGAGTTGGACTAAAGTAAGAACATCCCTGGCAGAGAGGTAAGGCCTGGTCAGAGATTCTTGCTGAGTCTCTTCTGGGGCATAGAGTTATGTGAATGCAGAATTCATGTGAGATTATTTATTCATGGAGGAAAGATGAGGTGGAGTGGGTCTACCAAAAGACATCAGTTTAGTAGCCCCAAATGTCTGTAATCCAAATTCAATTGAGTGGCAATGCCATATATCTGCCAATGTCATCGAGACAGAATTTACATGGTACCAAAATTCAACACAAGCTGAATTCTCTTTGATGGGGTTTTGTTTGTTTGTCTGTTTGTTTCAAATAAGCAATAATAATAATAAGCCCTGGCCAGTTTCACTCAATGGTTGGAGCATAGGCCCCACAGACTGAAGGATCCTGGGATCAATTGTGTCAAGGGCACATACCTTGGTTGGAGGGTCGATCCTCAGCTCCAGTTAAACTAATCAATGTGTCTCCCTCACATCAATGTTTCTTTCTGTGTGTCTCTTCCCATCTCTTCCACGCTCTCTAAAAATCAATGGGAAAACTATGCTTGGATGAGGATTAATAACAACAACTAATAATACTATCTAATTAAAGGGTAATATGCAAATTAACCATAACTCCATCACAAAGATGGCAGCACCCATAGCCACAAGATGGCGGTGCCCAGTCCACTCAGCCCCACCAGAGTATCCCAGTCCCAGAGGGGCAGCTGCTGAGAGTAGGCAGCATGAGTGACCTGGCGGAATGCTTGCTTTGTCGCCATGGCTGGCTGAGGATGGGCCTCTGGACTGCAGAGAGCCTTTGGGCAGTGGGCGCAGAGCAGCCAGGCCTTGCAGAGAGCTACTGGCACATGGATTCATGAGCAGGACTACTAGTAATAATAATAATAATATACGACAATAGTTAAGATGTGCAGGCCATAGCCTGTTCGGAAAGAAAGAGCAAAATATTCCATCTGTTCAGAGAAAATGGATTGAAACAGCAAAATTTACCTCAGACAAAAAATGCACACCAAAAAATCTTTTAAAACAACCACAATCATATTTAGTCAGTAAAGTTTGGCCACAAATAATCACTTATGGTAGATATACTTTTTCCAAGGATGTTTTTCATCATTTTACAACCTATTTAATAATGGTCTCTAAGGCTTTTTGTTTGTTAGTCTTCTCCTGAGGATATTTTTTCCATTACTTTTCAGAAAGAGTGGAAGGAGGGTGGGGGGCAGGGAGAGAGAAACATTAATGTGAGAGAGACACATTGACAGATTGCTTTTAGTTGCCTCCTGCATGTGCCCTGACAAGGTACAGGGAGAGAACCTCACAACTCAGGTACATGCCCTTGACCAGAAATCAAAGCTATGACCCTTCGTTCACAGGCCAGTGTTCTAACCACTGAGAACAATGGCCAGAGCTAGGGCTTTTATTTATTATTTTTTAAATCTTATTTTTTTCCATTTTATTCCATAGCATAAATGTTTTTCTTCCTCATTGAGTTGTGTTGGTTTTTTCTGGATATTTTTCCAACCCACCCTTTCACATGCACTTTTTAAAAATTGTGTCTTACGTGTTTCTAAACATCAAATTAGTCTTGAAATCTCTGTTTCTAGAAATGGCATGGATAGAGAGCCAAGAGTGCTGTATCAGAGAGGGGCCTGGGCTTTCACCAGCCCAGACACCACCTGAGAAGGATTCATATGTGAAGAGGACTCCCTGGTTGGGAATGCTTTCTTAGTCTCCCTCTAATGTTTCTGGAAGGCAGGGGTGAATTTTAGCCTCAATTCCATAAGAATGTTGGTGATGAGACAACAATAAGTCTCTTCACTCACATCTAAAGGTTTATTTTGCCAACCTTCCCTAACCAGACAATTTGAAATGTATTTCTCAAACTGTTTTTTGGAAACACACAGAATATAAATTTAGAAACTATAAAATGACGTTTCAGAGAAGTAACATGGTCTTTGTTGAGTGGTAAGGAAAACTGAAAAAGCAATGGCCTAGTCTAGTCTATTTTCTATGAAATCTTTGTTTCTATGCAGGAAAAAACAAAAACTAATAATTCAGCATAAATCTTCTGGGTCAGCTTGAAAGGAACACAGTTTTGCAGATATGGTTACATCAGACTATCACGGATTGATTAGACAACTCTTTAGAATAATCCAGTTCCCTTTACTCAGCCTGGGGTTTCTCCGGCTCACCTGATCATAACAATTACTTTGGCTTCTTTGGAGATTCTGAGTTGATGGGTCTGGGCTGAGACACAGAGATCTATATTTTTATGAAGCACTCCTGGAAAATACTTAGGATCAGGCTGGTCTGAGCAACCCTGCTCTATAGAGCAAGAACCAGTAATCTTCTAATGTTAATTCTCTCCTACTAAAAAAAAATAGAGACTTCAGCTGTCACAAGAATGCTGGTCCGTTTGGTAAACATATTTCAGATAAATTGGTAAATCGTTTTTAGTTTTGTTTGTCTAAATGAGCACCAGCCATCCACCCGCTACCTTCCTCCAGCTACCTGTTCCAGACAGAGGAAACTACATCAGACTAGAGGTGATTCTACCAAGATCATCTTTAAGGTTTTACCTGAAATGGCCTACTGGCTTCTGCTGTTACATTTAAATAGCAATTAGCAAGTACTTGTGTGTAAACACACCTTTGATGTAGAGCAGAAGGGGAAAAGGTGGACCGTGTGGGAGGTCTCCCTGAGGTCCCTTTCCTATCTCTCTACCCAACCCCAAACACAGTAAGACTGCCGTCCCCTTTGCCACTTCATCCTTTACCCTCTCATCTAGTTTTCCCACAGAAGATTCTGTTGCTGTTCTTCAGCATCCTATTCTCTCTGCACTTCCTCCTTTGTAAAGAGGTGATTTTTCAGGGTGTTTTAGCCATCTGTCTTCCAAGCATAGTCCCTTGACAATGCTGTTCTGTTTCTCTCTGTCACTGGCCCTACCCTATGTTCAGCCACATTAAATAACTTCTAACCTGTATTGTAAGCCGTAGGTAAGCAAGAAATATTATCAGAGGGAGTATTATCAGACTTGGTATTTGAAATCATAAAATCTTATCTCTGCATTCTCACAAGAGTGCCTTTATCTCCATTTTCCACGTGGGGTAACAGGCCCAGAGAGATGAAGTGACTGGCCCCCTTCCGATCAATAGCAAGCCTGGAACTGGCACACACACTTCTCCTCCATTGTGTTCTCCAGTTTGCCCATGTGCCTGTCATTAAAATATTATTTGATTCAAGAATTATTTCCTCTTTCTTCCAGATCGTTAAAAAAGACATTAAACAAAACCAGACCTCATGCTGATCCCAGAGTCAACACATTGCCCTGAGTCATTAGGACCTGTCCTCCAGCCAGCTCTCTCCCTGTGACAGAGCACACAGCAAAGCCATTGCTAATTAGGTTGGCAAACAAGATTTATTGAGATACTGTATCAAATGCATTACAAAAATATAAATATATGTGTGTTAAGGTGCATTCATTGTGCTCACTACGTTTTTAATTCTATTGAAAACCCTATCAAGGCTGTCTGGCCCTGTTTGTTTGTATAAATATATTCCTTTGTAACAGCTCTTGTAGCTCGTTTGGTTCCATTATCCTCTCAGTGTCCCAATCTTAACAGTGGTTCTGTTATTTTTTTAAAAGGATTGATTTCACAATGGGAAATCAAGTACAGATTCCTTATTCCAAAATGATTATTACTAAAATGAACAATAATGAACCCCAGAGAATTGTGGGCATTTCAGTGTCTTGGGATCAGAAGGAAGATCTCTGATTTCCATATCTCCTCCCGAGTACTAAGCAGCATGGTTTCAGGGCCAACATTATGAAGCCTGAGAAAGAGTTCAGAGAACTGTGTTTACAACTGTATCTTCCAGTTGGAGCAACTCCCATTCATGTCTGATTTTTAGACTTTTTTTTTCTGGTTTCCACTCCATTAGGTTTATTGACTTATAGAATTTCTTGTACTTTGCTGTAGAGGAACCTTTACTGATACCCTATAAAACTGTACCTATAGATTTTTTTACCTTTCAAGCCTTTGTTTTATAGAATTCTTTTATCTTTTAGTGAAAATTTGAAATGTCATAAAAGGCAAGGAAATTACTTTTAAACCAAAGTCAAAGTGGTCTCCCAATGACTGCCCCAGAACATAGTTTCTATGAACGGAAATTGGGTCAGCTAGGGATTAAATTGACAACCACCATATTTCCCTAACCACAATTGCATAACCTTATGTCCAAGATATTCCCAGCTCAGGACTTTACCACTGACTTGCCAAAAAAATGCTACACACATACACTTTTTGGCCTGCCTTTAAAAAGGTCCTTTCTGGGCGGGCTTTTTATTTTTCCTATTGGTCTGAGCCATTTCACCAGGACCATACACTGTACATACGTTCCAAGAAACATGAGCTTTAAAATTGCAATATCCATGAGCAATATGGCCATCATGGAAAATAATAGCTAATTTAAAATATGGATATCACATATAAAATGCTCTACTAATTAATAGCATTCCTCATTGGTATGAGAACAGTGATGTATCTAGTATTTTTATTCTTTATTAAAAGTATAATATACTTAAAAGGTTTTGACATCTGCATGGGAGGAAAGCAAACTACTTTAGAATTAGGTAAGGAAACTTTATATGTAAAGGGATTCCACAACTTTAATTATATATTTGGAAATATATAAATGGGGATCAAGTTATATGTGAAATACTGTGAAACTCATTTATAATTGCAAGTATAGCAGTAATTATGGGTACACGCTTAGTAGTATCAATATGAAATGATATTTGCATGCAAGAAAAATCCATGATTCAGATTTGAAGAGTTGCTTGTGGGGTCCTGTTCCATCTGCTGAGCTTGCCTTTCTGCCTCAAGGATATTCTGCACAGGCAGGTTCACAGTTGTCCTAGACTGAAAAAGACCAGGGTGCTTTATTATTAGCAACAAATGTGTGTGTGTGTTTCCCTTTAAGGATATCAGCTGCTACAAGAACAAACTTGCAAACCTTTTTCTGGGTTTACTTCTATGTGGCAATAAAATAGCTTTCTCTAAACCGATTCTTTTGAGTTGGTATTAAGTCATCATTTTTATTAGCTGTTGAAATATACAAATTAAATATTCATGTAACTATTTTAAATGCACACATGAAAGTAATTTTATGTTAATTGGTAATATTAAGGCCTGATTCAGTATGTAATTTACATTCTTAAGCAACATGGTTTCACTATTGATTAATATTTGTTTACGAGTTTCATAGGGTTATGATATGGGAAGTGACTCACATTTTGTGTTATAAAGTGCAAATATTTTTTAGTATTTCCTAGGTTTTGCTCTATACTAAGTATTTTACATACATACCTTGTATCATTTCATCTCCATACAAATCTCTGAGGCAAAGTATTATTATTCCCATCTCACAGATGAAAACTGAGGCACAGAGAGGTTAAATAATTTATTCAAAGTACAGAAAGCAGAATCTGAACACAAGCAGTCCTACACAGAGCTCTTGTCATGCTACCAAAAGATAATGTAGGTTAGTGGTTCTGACTTGGCATCAGAATCACCTGCAGGGCTCATTAAAACACAGATTGCTGAGCCCACCACCGGAGAGACAGTAGGTCTGGTCTGAGACCTGAGCAACTGCATTTCTAAGAAGTTCCCCAGCCATGTGAAGCTGCTGTCCTGAGGACCACACTGAGATAACCATGATGTAGATGAGTCTGAAAGTCAGGACAACTAAGATGGATACTGTGGAGACTTCAGGAGCTAGAGGTGCTAACATGCGACTAGAGAAAGAAAAGGAGACAATGGGACTCGAAGGTAGAGAGCAAAGCAAGATATTCAGGAAGAGGGAGTCTGAGTAGGAGGAAATCAGGAGACAGGGCCCTGTGTCAAAGGGCAAGACTATGGTCAGGCGGAGAGGGCGGATGGGAACTCCTGCTAGGAAAATATAGGAAAATCCAAGAAGGGAACTTGAAAAAGAACATTGAAAGTGCCACAGTAATTTCTACTTAAAAAGTCAACTTGGGGGAAATATTTGACTTTTTTAAAGCAGAAGGATATAGCAAACAGCAGACCATAGTAACAGGCATCAATCTCAGACATAGGAAATGACCCTCAACCCTAAGCTACTGGATCCTATGGCAGCCACCTAACCTCTCTGGGACTCAGTCTCCTAGATCTTCATCTTATTCTGGTTTATTTCTAGAGCCCTTTCTTGTTTTAAAGGGCTAAGTTTCCATTGATGGGAGTAGTGGGTTTTGACTTTCTAGTATATTTGCTTTACCAATCTGCTTCTGTCTGACATCCACATTGCTTATAAACCAACTCATCCTATTGTCCAGCCTGAGTTAGCAAGGAGACATACGAATGATTAGTGATTTCTTATTAAAAAAAAAAGTGATATTGACATTTGTCTCTGGTTTGGGTTTTACTAGTAGTCTTTAGATTTCAGTGCAGTTAAATTGTGATATATTTTTAGCATCCAAAAAGGAGAGGATGATCTAATGTTTGTTGCTTCTTGAGTCCTTCAATGCGGAAACAGGGAAGCCATCGATACAGTCAGTGGGAAAAGGAAGGTGCACTGAGTTTATGTTCTTGGTTATAATTGATGAAGGCCACTCAGGGACATGTTCCATTTACTTTCAAATTAAGATGACATGCAATGTCTCCTGCTCACCCAATTCTTTATATTAAAAAGCTGAGGCACTTTTTTAAATCAACGGGAGAGGAAGATGGGCTTATTTCCATGTCTGGGTCTCAGGAGAATTTAAGAAGGGGCTATTCCAGGCCAAGAGACCAGCAGAGGAATCTCAAGGTGCTGGTGTTCCTCTGGACATCACTCCCACAGATGTCCTCTTCTCACCCAGGGTGGGGCCAGTAATATTCCAGTCTCCATTTCCATACTATTTTTTAAATACATATTTTTATTGATTTCAGAGATGAAGGGAGAGGGAGAGAGAGATAGAAACATCAATGATGAGAAAGAATCATTGATCGGTTGCCTCCTGCACACACCCCCCCCCCCCCCCGGGGATTGAGCCCACAACCCAGGCATGTGCCCTTAACCGGAATGGAACCCAGGACCCTTCAGTCCACAGGCTGACTCTCTATCCCCTGAGCCAAACCGGGTAGGGCTCCCATACTATTTTAACTATAACCCAAAAAGCATGTGACAGTGGATTTTGAGTCTGCTTTTGAGTTTATTAAACATGGCCATCTGTTTCCAGCTCTGTGTTCACCTTCTAATATATCGTTAAGCAGACTGAAAAGAATCATGACAGTGATTTTTGTAGTTCATACTGTAGTTTTGTAGTACACGAAGTTTGTAATTTTCATATACTCATTTTTCAAATATAAAAACTATGATCCATGAGACAGAAAGTAGCTTTCTCTAGGCCATCCAGCAAGCTGGTAGCAGAAGCAGAATTAGAACCTGGGTCACTTGTCTTTCAGCCTTTGCCATCAGCAAAGGTTTTCCTATTATATTTATTTCCCACTTGTATATACACCCACACACTCACACATGTTTGCACACTTTCACACTCTCACAGTCCTTCACTCATACACTCCATGCTTACACTCCCACACGCCCACACCCATCTATCTTCAGGAGCACTGGACAGCAGCTCAGATTCCTTTTGTTGGATCAAAGTGACTCATGCAGGGTTTGAGACCTGATGTCAACACCCAGCCATGGGTTCAGACCAGGAGTTGACCCACATGGCTCTGACTCCAGCTTTTCTCATGCTGGCTTAGGTGGCAGGCAGGGAGAACAGGAATTTTCTAGAGAAAGTGATCAGGAAAGCATCTAGTAGCAGAATTCTAAGATGGAGTAGTCAGAAGGGAGTTGATGTCAGACAATAACTGACAAGAGTGAATTTTAAAGACAACAATCTATGCACATATACATAACCCATGGACACAGACAATAGGGTGGTGAAGGCCTGAGTGTGAGTGGGGGCGGGCTAGAAGGGGTTAATGGGGGGAAGAAAGGGCCATAGGCAATACTTTCAATAATAAAGATTTTTTTAAATAAAAGTCCTATCTAATAAAAGACTAATATGCAAATTAACTATCACTCCGCTACACCAATAAGCCACACCCACCAGCCAATCAGGAGTGAGTATGCAAATTAACCCATCCAAGATGGCTGCAGCCACAGAGAGAGCAGGAGGGAGGCTTGGGTTTCCCCGGCAATGGAGGAAGCCAGGCTTTCCGCACATCCTGGCGGGCCCAGGCCTCCACTCCAGGCTACAAAATTTCTATCATAGAAGATAAATAAATCCCAACAAAAATGGCAGCAGCCATGGAGCTGGAGAGAGCAGGGGGCTAGGGTTGCCCCCAGCGAAGGAGGAAGCCAAGTTTCTGCAGCCCTGGCCTGCTTTGGCCTCTGCTTAAGGCTACAAAGTTTCAATTATAGAAGATACATAAATCCCAACAGAAATGGTTGCCACCATGTAGCGAGCAGAAGGCTTGGCTTCGCTCCAGGCTACAAAGTTTCAGTTGTAGAAGATAAATAAATCCCAGATACCAGGGCCTCTGCTTGGGTCGCCGGGGGGCATGGCCGGCCTGCAAACCACCACAGGCCCCTCGCCCAGGCTGCCCCATGCCCCAAGGGAACCCCAACCTGATCCAGGACACCCTTCAGGGCAAACCAGCTGGCCCCCACCCATGCACCAGGCCTCTATTCTATCTAATAAAAAAGTAATATGCAGATTGACCATCATTCCAACACACAAGATGGCTGCCCCCATGTGGTCAAAGATCCTGCCTCCATGTGGACACAAGATGGCCACCACAAGATGGCCAGCAGGGAAGGGCAGTTGGAGGGACCAGCCCTCCAAGGGAGGGCAGTTGGGGGTGATCAAGCCTGCAGGAGAGGGCAGTTAGGGGTGACCAGGCCGGCAGAGGAGGGAAGTTGGGGTGACTGGGCCTGCAGGGAAGAGCAGTTGCAGGGGACCCAGGCCTGCAGGGAAGGGCAGTTGGGGGGGACCAGGCCTGCAGGGGAGGGCAGTTAGGGGTGACCAGGCCACAGGGAGGGCAGTTAGGGGAAAACAGGCTGGCAGGGGAGAGTTAGGCATCAATCAGGCTGGCAGGGGAGTGGTTAGAGGGTAATCAGGCTGGCAGGCAGAAGCAGTTAGGGGCAATCAGGAAGGCAGGCAGGTGAACAGTTGGGAGCAAGCAGTCCTGGATTGTGAGAGGGATGTGGGACTGCCCTCAAGGGGTCCCAGATTGCAGAGGGTGCAGGCTGGGCTGAGGGACACTCCCCTTCCCTCCCATGCATGAATTTCGTTGCACGGGGCCTCTAGTAAAAAATAAAGACAAAAATCCAGGAGAGTTTACATTTCAATTTTAGTAATTAAATAGGATCAGAAAGTAGAAACAAAATCCAGGTGCCTGATAGCAAGGTAAGCAAGTGGAAGTGGAGTGTTGAGATTCCTGTGGTGTCAGAGACTAACTGCTCTCCTATAGCTTGACACTAACCATATGGAAGATGGTTTGGTTGCAGCTGGGTTTTGAGGCCTTTTTACCAGGTGCTTTGCTCTATTCTGTGGCAGCTTCTGACAGTTAGGGTCTTGGCCTCTTCCTTGGGCAAAGGAAGCAAGGGTGACAAAGCTTAAAGAACACTTAGATTTTATAATTAAAACCTTTGGGGCAGTAGCTATAGGTCTAGCCATCCCCATCCCTAGTTGGTGATCTAACAAATGTCACCCAGGTGAAATGGGGTTTTCTAAAGGAGCCCCAAGTTCTGCTGGGTCAACAATGAAGCATCTCAGGAAAGTACCTTACATGTGGTGTCAGAACAATCTAGAACATGTCTTTTCAACCTCCCAGAAGCTGAATATCAAGTTTATCCAGACTTGGATCACAGTGTTCACTGTACACAGCTTTTAATTAATCAACAAATTAGCCAACAATATGCAGATGATAGGTTAGATAATTATTTGGCATAGCTGTCACCTTCTCTCTTTATGTAGCCTGTTTGATATCAGGGAAAAATGGATGACCACAGGGATGGATAGAACACTGCCTCACCTATAAACTCCACCTCTGGTCGAGACACAGGCATAACCTGCTACCTCCAAGAGTATAACTATTTCTTTACTCTTTACTATTTATTTATTTAGATAATAATGCCAGAAGTTTTTACCTTATGAAGAATATATTTAAATTTTACCTTGTGATATGCTCTTTCTAAAAACAATTTTACTAAGAGGCCACATAGAGACAAAAACAGAACTCCCAAGTTTCAGGCTAGTCCATGCACCAACAGTAAGTTTGCAAATATGGAGGTCTCACATTTTGTCAAGAGAAGGTACAGACCTCTTAGAAGTTAAAAACAAGTACCATTTTCTAATGAAACCTGGCTTTTATTCTAAGCTGACATCTGGATTAATTTGGCAATGAAGGCTTTATATTTTAAACCTGAAAGGAAGAAATAGACTAAATAAGTTGTATTTTAGAGTTGATCTGATATCTTAATTTTTATTTCCACACAAACTCTCACTTAAGGTTAAATTATGATATGAGTCTTCTTTGATCTTTCTACATCAGTTGGATGGTGAGTCAGTTCTCAGTGTTTACTTTGTGGTATAATGATACTAAAAATATTGTAGCAGTTTGGACTTACTATTCAGACTTTCTCAAAGAAGTAATCCTACTGCCAAATGAATAATCAAAACACCAAAGTATTTTATCAGTTGTTAACATGTCAATCATAAGAAAATCTGTCTCTAAGAGAATCACCTCCCTACAAGTGAATAAAACAGCAATCACTGTGGAGTAATTTTTTTAATCAGCATATTAAATCTGTATAACAATCAAAAATATAAATATCATGTTTCTAGATAGCATTCACTAGTTATAATTCTTTTCTACAGTTCCTGAGGAGTTCTCATTTTTGTTTTTGTTTTTTGTTGTTTTTTTTATTCACTTTTTTGTTTTGTTTTTTTATATTGCCAAAACATATGCTATTGTCCATATAAGGCAAAATGGCCCTGTGTGTAGAAGACCACATGGCAAAAGTTTGCAGCTCAATTAAAACCAGATCTCTTGACATCTTGCTGCATCTGAGCCCCAGCCATATGAGGATAATTCTGTCAGCTTCCCCCACTCTTGATCAGTGTAAGCACATCTATTCTTAGACTATGAAATATGTGCCTTAGGTGTCGAGGGAAGAATTGCTGGCTCGTCACAGCTGCAGCCTGGTGGGGAGTACTTTGTGTGATCTGTGAACAGAACTTCCCTGCCTTTCTTCCCAGCTGCGCACCTCTGAGTAGGAGAAGGTGTACCCCAGGCTCATCACTCCTCTTTGTACTCTCGCACTAAACTGGGAGCACTGAAAAGAGGCAGGCTGGGCTGAGAGGTGCAGAGGGCGCTTTGTTCCCACTGAGTAGAAGAATGGCATAGGAAAGAGACCAAACAATTGCTCCTCTTAGGTTGCCTAGAAAGAAGACAGAGGCCACCAAATGAATAAACATTCCTTGGGAGCTTCTGTACCAGGCTGATAACTGTATTTGCGTCAAAACTGAATAAATCAAGGGGAGGGGGAAAAAATCTAAAAAATGTTAGGTAGAAGATATGGGGGGAGGGAAGCTTAAAGGGCAGTTTATTTTTATTCATTGGTGATGAACTTGAAATATAATCGTTTGATGACTTCCAAGGCTGTTTAAATGGTGAAGACATTTTTCCAGTGTTTTCAAACCAACAAAAACTTTGTATTTCTACATTAGTTGTGGCTTAATTTAAGTAGTTTTAACTAAAAAAAGAACCTATTGCTTTATTTAAGCCATTGCCGCCAGAATCAATCAAAAGTAATTAAAAAAAATAGATGTGAAGTAAGGCGTGATAATTTTCATTGGGATTACAAATAGAGTAAGTTGAATTTTTAGTTTCAGGAACTACTGCTAGCATTTTCCATACCATCTAGAGCCTGGGAATTACATTGTTACATATTCTAACTCAGGCTTCCAATGCATCTTAGAGATCATCATGAAAAAAAGCCAGTCTTCTGTTTCCAGTTACTTTGAGGAGATGACCATTATTCATTTTGTCCTTTAAAGAGTCTAAATTAAAGAGACTAAAATACATTCTACAAAATCAAAAAAGGTAAAAATGCCTTCCAATTTTTAAAAATTCTTTCCTACAGTTTATGTTTGAGTAAACATTTGAAAAGACTCTATAAATCAGTTTACCCACCACTAGTACAGAGGAATCAAAATACAAAATAGATTACTGTGATGATAATAAGTGTTCTTAGACTTAAATAACAATCTTTGAAGAAAAATTATTCTAACAATTAGTTGATTGAGTTTGCCCTGGTAGCTGAAAGCTAAGTTTGTTTTTGTTGGAATACATACACTTTTAGAAATAGAAAGTTTCGTTTGCTTTTATT
Organism: Corynorhinus townsendii; assembly: GCA_026230045.1. Lineage (NCBI taxonomy): Eukaryota > Metazoa > Chordata > Mammalia > Chiroptera > Vespertilionidae > Corynorhinus > Corynorhinus townsendii. The sequence goes on from JAPDVU010000012.1 coordinate 31,032,519, forward strand.
ATTCCTTGGAATAACAAGCTTTAGGTTCAAGTTGTTCATTTGAAGACCACTTTTGTCTTTCTTTAAGAGTAAAATGCTTTCCAGATATCCTGCACCTGTTTTCACAACCATGACATAGTTAGAAAATTTTCTTCTGCTTAACATTAGTTGCTAAGCAGAATATATTTCAGAACACCAGCTGTAAAATTGTCAATCAAGCAAACATTGCCAAGTGTTCGGTAATCTGATAAAACCTTAAATTAACAGCCTTCTCTGATATCTAACAGTCAATGCTAGGACATTTAACTTTACCAAGTCATGCTTTTTATTGTGTGAAATCAGAGATGTGATTTAAAAAAAGTCTGAAATCTCCATGTTTCCTACTCTTTCATTGGGGCCCTTGTTTGACTCTCTTAATCTTTTGATTGTAAGCACTCTGACATGACTGGCCAAGTTCAAGGTAGACAAGATTTGATCAACAGCAACAACAAAAAAATTCCTCTCAGTACCAATAGAATAGAAATTCTTTTATTTAAAAAAAACACACACATTTTCACAATATATTTTACTTCGTTTTGCATAAGAAAATGTGAGATCCAATCCAAGACTCTTAAAACTGTTTGGTGACTTTTGTCATTAAATGTGTTGATCTGATTTATACCAAATATAAGGCAACATGCAGATGCTTGCCATTGTAAATTCGAGTTTTAAGAGCTGCTGAGTAAAGTGTTAAGGGTAGAGGTTTGGCAGAGATTATTCATCCTCATGGCCAGAATGGAAGTAGATGGAGAGCTTTTGTGTAAGTGTTCCTTTGAACACTTTTTGATTATACCTTAAGCAACCCTGTGTGATAAAACAGAAAGTGGACTATAGGGCATTGTTTCCCTTACCTTGAATCTAAAGAGATACCAATATAGGGATTATACACGGAACCAATACTTATTATAATGGAGTTCGGTGCTGTGTTTGTTATTGCCTCTACTTTTCCAAAGGATTGCATGTGACCATGATAAAGAAGCAGTCTGTGATAGCTAAACAAAGGAGTAGTCATTTCAGTTTATGTTTGAACTTCCACTCTTCTGTACAAATCAAACAAAGTGGTTTCCAGCTGCTTACTTACTCCAACCATAAAACACTATTTTATCATATACTTTTATGCATATCTATAAATACATTATATAAACCATTGCAATATGAGAAAGTTCAGGTTTCAACTGCATCAGAATCAGGAAATGTAAAGTTAGGATGGCCAAAGCACTTTAAACTCAGCCCCTCCCCCCTCCTCATTATCAGCAATACGATGGTGCCTTTCATTTAATGAATTCAGTTCGTTACCATTTGCGTTAGAGCACGGGCATCTGGTTATGGGTGATGAAGAAGATGGCAAGCCTGTGGAGAACGCTTCTTCCTTAGGAATGTAGTACATTCTATTTTCATCACTTTACATTCACAATTCCAAATTAGTACAAGCCTGAGACAGCTACGAGGGTCTCTCCCTCCCAGGACCCATAGTATAGCATTGGGACACAACTGATGGGTTTAACCAAATCGTTAAACTCAGAGAGAGAACGCACTTTCAATAGTAATGTCTTTTTTATTTTATTTTTATTTTTTTACAAAGAAGAAGGGAGAGGGATAGAAAGAAACTTGTATGAGAGAGAAACATCCATCAGCTGCCTCCCACACACTTCCTACTGGGGATGTGCCCCCAACCAAGGTACATGCCGGTGACTGGAATCGAGCCTGAGACCCTTCAGTCCACAGGCTGACGTTCTATCCACTGAGCCAAACCCGTTAGGGCAATGTCTTTTTTTTAGTAGCAATATGGGATTGTGTCAAATCACATAAGAAAGCACTCAAGGAAAAGTTTTAGAAAATGTAAACAAAATCATAAAAAGAAAAATAATATTTTACATTTTTCTAAATGTTCTTACTATCCTTACAGAGGCTTTGCCTGTCTGTTTTATAAAATAGACATGCTACTGAAATAGTTTGTAGACCACCTCTTTTGGTTAGTATTTTATGATTATTTTTATACCACAATAAGTATTTTTAAAAAACATGGTTGTTTAAGGCTACATATTTCATTGTATATATGTAAAATCTTTTGCTTAACTACTCTCCTATTTTTGGACTTCAAGAAATGTACTATTAAAAACAAGGCTACATTGTATCAGCTTTAATTTTTTGGAATAATACTTTAGAAATAGACTTTTGTGTCAGGCAAGTGAATGAATTTTTAAGGTTTTTTGGTAGCTATTGCTATATTATCTTTCAGAAAGCCTATTCTGTACCAATTATATACCCAGCACAATATTCCTTTAAGTATAACTCTTTATGGAAACCTCTCTGCTCACATTTTATTAAAAAACATTTTCAGTAAATTGAACAGTTGTATCTAGTCCTGTATAATAAGATATAATAAAAAAATATTAAAACATCTAGACCAACCATTTTATTCTTATAGGACAAAGTTTCAGTTCAAGCATGTACTTATTTCCTCCATATTGATATGATTTTACTCTCATCTTCATATCCTGACTCTTACACTTGCAAAAAGTCCCCTTGAATTTGTAAAGGTTTCATTGCTGCTGTGTCATTACACTGAAGGCAGCATATAAGGGAGATCTCTTCTTCAAGCTACCTAAGCCAATAGAATTGAGCCAAAAGAATGCAATTTGCCAAACTATACAATGCTCAGTTGGCATGTGGTTATACACACACACAGAAGCAATGCAGGCAGGGGAGTTTGAGCTTTTGGTAGTGGAGTGTGCCTTCTCCATTCCCCATGTATCTAGTCTGCTAATGGTATGATGTGTCAGTGGTCTTAATGATAGCCCCTCTCTCTCTCTTTCTCTCTCCCTCTCTCCATCCCTCTCTTCTCTCTTTCTCCCTCTCCCATGTCCCCGCTACCTCCTTCCTTCCATCTCTCCCTCCCCCTTCCTCACTTCCTTTCTCCTTCTCTCTGTTTTCTTTATGAGGAAAGAGGGGGAAAAGGAATGCAATCAATGAGGAAACGCTCCAGTGAAGGTGGATAATAAGCATTTGCTGCCTGGTACCCAAAACGCACAGATGAGACCCAGCCTTGTGTTGCTTGTGAGCAGGGAAGGATCATAGACTTTGACATAACCTCTTTGGGATGCTATCACTTTTATACTTTGCATCTCTGAGGAAGTGAACCGAAGGGAAGGGAAGTTCGGCTGTTGGTTGGTGCAGAGAGGCTGAGTGTGCTCACTAGCATGTGCATACCTCCATGCATATTTGTGGTGTTACCTTAAAGCTATCAAACATGAAGTAAAATGATAGGTAGCTAAATGGTCAAGAATATAGAACATAAAAAATATAGTGCAATATTTGAGATATGTTTATGACCATAATCTCATTATCCCATTAGAGGTATATACTATATTTGCTCCATATCTTTGGTTTAGAGAACAGAGACAGAATGTGTATAACCTAAATCTTCTGATTTTTATAACTGAAATCTGCTTTTTATTTTTTAATTTCTTTTATTTTTTCCATCATCATTTATCCCCTCTATGCCCTCTTCCACCTCTACCCACCACCACCACCCCACAACCATCTCACTGTTATCCATGTCCATGATTTTTCTTTTTTTTTCTCAATCCTGCTGTCCCCCAAGCTCCCAACCCCCCAACACACACACACACACACACACACACACACACACACACACACACACCAGAGTTGTTTGCCTGCTCTCTGTCTTCGAGTCTAAATCTTTTGATTTTTAAACCAATGATTCATATTTCTGGTTGAGTGTCTATGTCTTTTATTTTTTTTAAAAATGGAATTTTATTTCCCTTTGTCTTCCATTTCAGCCAAGTTCCCAGATCCTTACCTTTTTATTAACTGTGGATGGATTCCAACCTATTCACCCTGGTAAAGGAAGCAAACTTTTCAAGCATGTAGCAAATGTTTATCTAATTACATTTTTATGGGGTGCACATTGTTGCTGGGGTTTTTGCTGCAGCAGCATTTCAACCCTTTATACACTAGTGTGTTGGTCTTGAATTGGTGGGCTGTTATTATTTGTAAACTCCAGAGGTCAGTGCACACGCACACACTCCACGCACAAAACCATGCGAAAGTTAAGGACAGCTTCTATTGAAAAGAAAGGCTATGTTTAGACTGTGAATATCCTGCCTCAAGAAAGCCAAATCAATCAAAAGCCTGCAGTTTTCTCAGGCTCCATTTCTCTTTGTGACAAGTTAGCCACAGGAAAGCGCACACACACACACACACACACACACACACACACACACACACACATGCAAACTCACACCTGCACCTGGGAATCCCAGGCACTCCGTAGCCTGAAGCATCATTCTCCAGCACATGAAAGTAAGGGGCTCCCACAGAGACCCTGCTCTCGCTCTGTGTGTTGTAGGATCATTGTTATGTTGGTGGTACTGGTGATCAGTTTCTGTTGGACCCCAGGTGCAGAGAGTCAAGTTAATTAATCATATTCAGTTCAGAAATCTCAATCACCAGTGATCTGGACAAGGCCCCTCACAAGTATGTATTTATTCCTTTTCGGTCCTATTTTCTCTCCCCCCACAGAGGAAGCCATTTTAATGGGTTTAATACATCCCTTTGACTTGTAAGGGTGCTCTATAAGATATTTGATAAGCTTGTGATACCATTCTGTTAAATTTTAATGGGACCAAAACATCTATTTCTTTCAGTTTTTAAATGTTTCAACGTGTGGTTTGTACTCCTACCTTTCCACAAAACCTCTTTGGTACTATTGCTGCGAGGAATGAGTGATTTTCTGACCTGTCCCGGTCTGCCTGCTACCCTCCCAGAACAAGTCCTGTGCTCCTTCGCTCTTGTTTCCCTTCCAGCTTTCTCGTCTTCCAGGACTTTACCAAAATACTATGAAAATTATTCGCAGAAATACCAATGCATCGCTGGAGCTAGGAAGTTTCTAATAGACTTTTCTTAATAGAATATATTTGTCATGACTTTTTTAACTTGCATGTTCTTCCCGTGGTGTGGTTTGTAGAGAGCACACAGACTGAGACTTATATGTGATATGTGCTAGGTGCTGCTCTTGAATCCCTTCATTCCAGTCATTATATTAAGATTTAGGGGGAGGGGTGGACCTGTTAGAGAACCATCAAGGCAGTATTTCATTAAGAGCCAAAATTCCTAGAACTTAATTTTTTTAACTTTAACAAAATCATTGGGGTTGATGTGGTCAAACAAGTCTTCACTATAGACCACTCCCCTCTTCCCCACGAACCCATCATTAACCCTCATTTACACATGAGGAAATTGAGCCCTAAAGGGAGTACTTGCCCATGGCCATACAGTTGTCAGGACTGGAATCTAGATAGTTTTAACTCCAAGGTCCATGTGCTAAAACTGGTTCTCCAATAGTTTACTAATATTGTCAAAACTTGGCTTGGCATTATAGGTAGGTATGTCTGTGCCACCCTGTGTTCCCGGGTTCCTCAGTGGTCGTGGGCCCATTGTGTGCCAGGTGCAGTGCTGAGCACTGAATCTTCCCTAGGAGCTGAAGGCCTGAGCAAAGCAAGCAAGGCTTACCTGTCTGAGCCCCGACATTCTTATTCAGGGGAAGTCCAGTAAAGTGCACAGTGAAGGCATCCTTAAAGAGAAAAGATATAAGGAAGCCTAAACAGTGAACATAAAATCGAGCCCCTTTTGGTTCAAAAGCTCAAAGTGCTCTTTCTAAAGCTTGAGTCTCCCATTCCTGACTAAACACTCACCCCTGAATGAAATCTCACATATTAGACTCATTCTCATAACTTTAGGTCAAACGTTACATAGAAGTCTATATTTATTATAATGACTATACAAAATGATTATTTGGATTTTAGCATCAAATTCCTAATTTTATAGACATAAAAACATGATTTTAGAATCTGATTCTAATGAAAAGAAGAAGACTTCCCAGGATCCATGTAACAATCTATTTGTTCCACTCCTGAAAAAGCTATTCATCGAAGTCCATAAAACAGCAATGGATTAAAGTCAGGAAAGTGCCATTTTGCAAGTTATTTCCTGGAATTTTGTGTAGGCACTCTAGAAATTGTCACTTATGAAGCCATAGTTTGGATTCTTAGATGTATGCCACCAAGCAGAATATCCAATGTTCTAAGCGGCACCCTAACAAAACAGACATGATGTGGAAACAAATGCTGGTCCAGAGGCTCGCCCGGGTCACCTCCAGGTCACCCATCCACATGAGCAGCATTTCATGATTTGGTTCAGTGCTGCCCTGAGGTACACATTAACTTTAACTGAAGCGAACTGCTGAAGATTTCCTCAGGAATGAGTCCAAGCAATTTCCCTTCTTTCTTCATTTGTAATGTGTTGACATTAATTAGTACCTAATTCCTGGTGTGTGTTCAGGCTTCAGTGACAGACAGAAGGAGCGATTTCTGAGCAGATTAGGCACACGGCCTCCTGGCATGGTTCCAGGGATGGAGGTGCATACTGCCTGGCTGCTCTCCGGAGCGGGTCCTCAGGCTGGATTTGGTCCCAGAGATTTTAAAAAGAGAACAGGAAATGGTTCTACTTAATAGTAATAATCACCTTTCCTTAAGAAACCCAAGGTACTCTGGGTTATTGTCCAAGATCTCTGTAGAGAATAAAAGGTGGAGTCATTTAATGACCATGCACAGTGACTGAGCCAGTCAGTGTCAGAAGCAGGTCTGATTTCAGGACCCTCTGGCTTATGGGTTTTCAATTTATGAATTTCTTCATGCATCCCCGATCCCACATCTGCACAGGCAGTTTCTACATTTCAATGAAAATGAGCAGTTCTGAGGAATAGCTTCGTAACAGCAGTTAGGCTATATTTAGAATTGAAGTACAGGGGAACCTGAAAGAGTAGAGTGGGATATTTCATGTGTATTATGTCTTCATCTACTCAAGGAAGCCTTCCCCTTGGTCAGAGCTGTGACAACCCTGTGCCACTACAGAGCTTCACTGGAAAACGTTATTAAAGGCCTCTGTTTGCCCACATCCTGCTATATTAGGATCTTCATTTATAAAACATGTTTGATTACTAGAAAGATAGAGATAAAGAGGGAACAAATTAGTAAATGGTGAACCTCGGGGAAGACAACTAAAATTGTACTTTTAAAAAGCAAGTATGAATAGTACACAGATCCTAACGAAAGACCCAGTAGTGAGCAGCCTGGAGAAGAGAAATACACATAGCAATGGACATAGAATCTGAGTGAGACAAAGAAAGAGCGATTGAGGTTCATAACCTAGTCCCACTATTTATAACCTGTGCACAGACCAACAATACCCATTTCTCAAGAATGCAAAAAGGATACATAAACATTAGGTTTCTTTTCAGAGGAAAGAAGGAAATGGGCATGAATATGAGGACAAAATAAAATGAAGAAACAGAGATGGGCTTTCCCAGGACTTACTATAATAAGCCATGAGCTGAAGGATATGATCAGCTCAATTCTGCACCTGAATTTTAAAAACATTAAGTGCCATACTAATTTCCCACCTTAGGACTTCTGGCTCCCAATTTTAATCTCACTCTGTGCTTTATGGTAATATTGTGAGGCCTATGAACAAGCACATCACAAACAATCTCCTTGCTATATATACTCATGGTTAATACTGTCCATAGAATAGTCTAAATAGAAACAGCCATTTTATTATAAGAATACTACAGAGAAATCTGCAGGAAAGCAGATCATGACTCTGCTTTGCATGGTGCCTTCTCAGGTGTAGCCCAGAAGAAGTGTATACTTTCATGCAGTAAAAGAGGAAAACAAGAATTTGAGTACATATTATTTTCTTGCATTTCTTTAAGTCATTTTCATTTGTTACCATCTGCTATAGAAGTATTAGCTAAACTTGACCCAAATCCAGGCAAAGGCAAAATTTTCTATCACTTCCCAGCCAATATACTTAGATTTATTGGTCAGAATAGAGATATTAAATAAATACACCAATATTTTCAGCAAGGCAATAACTGACCAAACATTATTTTATGTTCCCTTTAGCGCACACTCCAAGGTATGAGTGCCCATACTTATACCTACCCTATAATAATAGCCCAACATTATGAATATCTTGCCCAGAGAATGAAATAGTAATATTATTAGAGCCAGACCTCACAGCAATCATGCCAATAGAATGTGCTACCAATTAATTTTTAAAGCAACTAATAGATATTTTAAGCACCAGTTTTTTGTGTTGTTTTCTGCATTCTTTGCATAAAATTTTGGACATTTTGGAAGCCTTCATATTTTGTGAACCAAAACATAATGCTTGTGTGTACATACTCATGGAGACCTCATGCCGGAAGCTCCCTTTCAGAGAAAAGCCTGAATATTGAAAATTCAGCAGATCTGGTTTTTAAAGTTGAGCTTTTCAAGGGGATGGGTAATCTATCATAATGGAACATTAACTTCACTTTAAATGCATACACTTATGTTCTGGTTTTATGGCACCGTTATGATCTTTACTCCTAGTGTTGTTATTCTGTGATCAGAGCGTGAAAAAACTGCAGAGATAAGTGACAAAGTTGAGCTGCCAGTTAGTTGGGGTTTTAAAGTTATTTGCTATTAGATTTTTAATACAACATAAAACGGCAGCTATTATCTGTCATTGCCAAAGAAATGTAGGCAGTGGTTCACACAATTAAAGTAACTTCAAATTACAAGAGATTGGATTTGCTTTCTCCATAGTTCACTTCCAATGAAATGAATAAAATAACTCACCCACTTTTTAAAAACATATCCTTTGACTTGCGTCTTCTTTCTGCATAAGAGGTAAGACATGGCTGGGATGCTGTGTGGGTCAACCTAGGTGACCTGAACAAAGTGAAAGAAAGGTAGCTCTAGCATTACCTCCTCTATCTTAGGGTGAATGGATAGAACTCTGAGCCTTTCCCTTCCTTCTAATGCAATTTCCCATATACAATTTTTATTGCAATTACTACTTCATTCCTTTAAATTCTTATTCATCAGGAAACCCTAATTGCACAGTCAATCAAAAAACATTTATTCACCACTTACAATAGATCAACCATTGTTCTAGTCTCTAGAGGCATGTTTCTCAAATTATTTTGGAAATCCTAATAAAAAAAAATCTACTCCCTGCCATCAAGGCCTTATAAAAGATGGAAATGCAGATGAGAAACAGCAGATCCAGATTTATGGTCAATAAAAATCTGAGCAATGATTTGTATCACTTCTGGGATAAACTATTTAATTGACAATGCTCTCCTCTCTATCCATATCTTCTTCAAACATGGCAAATCCTAAAACTTCATGTTGAATCAGTGGTATCATAAAGTGCTAGCATCTCTATAATGGGTAGGACCTACTTGCCAATTCACACTGGACATGTAGCGTGAGAAAAAAATACACCCTTGTTGTTTTAAGCTACCGAGATTCAGGGGCCTGCTGTTACTAGAGCATAACCAGTTTATTCTGACTAATGCAGACACACCTTCCATCTTTTTTTTTTCCATACAGCAGTTTGTTAGCATGCATTTCTTACCTCAAAAGCAGATAAGAGTGAAAGAGGAAATCTAAATAAATAAATATATATGGGCAATTCTAAGGACAGAAAAAACTTACAAAGAACTATATTATAAATAACTAGAGGCCCGGTGCACAAAATTCGTGCACTGGGTGGGGGGTGGGTGTAACCCTCAGCCCAGCCTGTACCCTCTCCAATCTGGGACCCCTCGGGGAATGTCCAACTGCTTGCTCCCAACCACCTACCTGCCTGCCCTCCTGATTGCCCCTAACCGCTTCTGCCTTCCAGCCTGATCACCCCCTAACCACTCCCCTGCCAGCCTGATCTATGCCTAACTGCTCCCCTGCCAGCCCGATTGTTCCCAACTGCCCTCCCCTGCTTGCCTTGTTGCCCCCAACTGCCCTCCCCTGCAGGCCTGGTCCCCCCCAACTGCCCTTCCCTGCTGGCCTGATCACCCACAACTACCCTCCCCTGGGGATGGCCATCTTTGACCACATGGGGGCGGCCATCTTATGCGAGGGCATGAGGGTCAATTTGCATATTACCTCTTTATTATATAGGATAACACTTACTGACTCTCTATATATTAGTTACTGTGCTTATAGTTTTCCATGTGAAGATCTGCAAATTGAGCTTGCCAAGCACAGACAACAGCAAAAGCAAAGACCATAGACCGCAATGAGCTTGGCATGCTGTGGAACAGGAAAATAGGTGAACATCATTAAAAAATATTGAAGGGTAGGGGAGAGTGGTGAAGTGGTGAAGAATGAGGAGTAAGCGATGAAGTCAGAGAATTTGATAGGATTCAAGCAGGCCTTGTAAGTCATGGGAAGAACTTCAGATTTTATCTTGGTGCAGTGGAAGCCACTAGAAAGTTTTAAGCAAAAGACTGCATGACATGATTTACATTTCCAAAAAATCACCCTGACTCTTTGGGGGACAGTGGAGAGGAGCATGGACAAGCAACTATAGAGATTAAAAAATAAATTTCTCATTAAACATCCTGGGGCTTAACTTTCATCTTTGGTCCATTTTTTTTGCATGATCTATATAGTTAGTCATACTTAATCTAGGTTTTATGAAAGTGTTATTTCTCCAAAATTGCTATTAATAAAAACATGTGCCTTTATGTTAAAATCGCAGCAATACGTTTTGCCTCATTTAAGGCTTTATTATGTGAGAGCCACTGTGGTGCAAAGATAATTAGGGCAATATATCAAAGCCTTGTGAGAAATCTCTCCGTACTCTCCAACCCCTATTTTCCAAAACCACTTCACCCACTGTCCAATGAGTCCTCCCTTTGTCTTCAGCTACCATCAGTCCTCTTCGTTTACAGGCTCAGCTATAAATTCGTCGACTTTCTTGGTTCCTTGTCCCTCCATCCCATTCTGTGTTTAGCATCACTGATCTAACCTTCTGAAACTGTCCTGGAGACTCAGCCCTGTAGGACTTGAGCCTCTTTTTGTCACTGTCCACAAGGTGTGTATGTGGGCAGTTGGGGGAGCGGGGCGGGGGAGGGGTAGACTGGGGTAAAATGGGAGGAGAAAATCAGATCATCAAGCTAGATGGAAACCATCAAGGAGCTCAGCTGTGCTGTGGCTTCAGAGGAGCAGGAGGAAATCTAGTTCCCAGATTCTGTCCCATTATACTGAATCTGCTAACCAGCATGATTCTCCATAAAATGGGGGATGAGTTAGCATGGTTTATTTAGTTAGCATGGGTTACTTCAACTAGCATGGTTTAATTCAGTTAGCCTGGTTTAGTTAAATAATCCTGGTCCCCACAACCTGGTTCACATTTCCATTAACGTGATATATTAACTGTGAGTAACTACATAAAGTACAAACTTTGCTGCTAGCTCTTTATTTCATAGATCACTAAATAAATAACAGAGGCATATCCTTATCGATAACCAATCATGTCACTTCTTTCAAAGCCTGCCAGTGATTGGTCACTGCACATCTGTTGCTCAATTCTTGCACAGACAGCAAAGCACGTGGTTGTGTTGCCTCCTTGTCTCCCACTGGTAAACCTGCATGACATTTTATAAAAATGGATAATTGAAAGACTGAATTGGCAAACAAAGATGCAAGTGCAACAAAGAAATGAGAAGTAACAATGCTGGAAATAAAATTCAAATTAAACATTCATGGAGCTATAAAAACAATAACGGATAGTGGGAATCTTGATGTTGCCACTTTAGCATGACTATGTACAGTCAGAGTTGCTTAGAGAAGGCAAACTTACAGACATAAATGAGGAAAGGCTTGTGACAAACAGGATAAAGGTGTCCCAGAGGAAATGACTAATGCTAGCAAAACACTTCACAATAAAGTCACTCTTATAGATACTTTGTGATACTGAAAGAGCCAAAGATAAATGTCAAAAGCTAGTGGAAATTTGTTAAGGCATAGAAAAGATGCCTTGTGTACAACACAAGTTATACACAAGAAAAATAAGGCAAGCACTGTTCAAGCTATTTTTGATAATTTTTTACAAAGAAATAAAACAGAGTTTTTAATGTTCATAATATTTTACATTACAATGTACTAATATATTGGTTTTGCTTCTTTTCATTTCACTATCAATACATTTATAACCAACATCTATATAAAAGGTAAGACAGTTTTCAATGTTTGACAGAAATCTTTAAAAGTCACAAAACAATCTTAAATTCTCCCATTCATTATGAGTATTTGCACAGTTTCTGCCTGCATGTCATTTTCAGTCCCATGCTACTACGCAAAGCAAGAATGGACTGTACTGAGAAATTCAGCTGAATCCATGTTGTCTACTCCTTCTATCCAGGGGAGATTGTAATTGCTGGTTTTTACCAGGTGCACCGTTAATAATGTGGACTTTGTAATCAAAGAAAACACAATAATTTCAAAAGAAACATCAGAAGGGCTTTATTCAAAGTAATGTCCATCACTAGCTACACATTTCCCCATCTTTCAGGTAATTTGTGGATACCATCCCAATAGAACTTTTCTTGTTTTGAGGCAAATCATTCAGTGACCAAATTTTCCACTTCTTTGTATGTTTTGAAGTGCTACTCAAAAAGTGCATGTGCCATCGATCAGAACAAGTGGTAATCTGAAGGAGCAAGGTCTGGTGAATACAGCAGGTGAGTTAATACTTCCCAGGCAAGATCTTTTAACGTGTCTTTAACTGGTTTTGAAGTGTGTGATGGTGAGTTATCATGAAGCAAAATTACTTTGCCGTGTCTTCTGGCCCATTCTGGTCATTTCATGATCAAAGTGTGGTTCAAATTGATTATTTGTTGTCCATAGCAATCAATATTAATGGTTTCACCTGGTTTTAGAAGCTCATAATACACCACACCTTCCTAATCCCACCAAACGCAGAGCATTGTCTTCTTTCCAAAGCGATTTGGTCTTGCAGTCGATGTTGATGGTTGACCTGGATCGACCCAGGATTTTGTACATTTGGGATTCTCAAAATAAATCATCACCAGTCACAATTCAATGCAAAAAAAAAAAAAAAAGACTTTCTTCCATACCATTGAAGCAACGGTTTACTGCTGACTTTTTGGTTTTCCATTTGTCTTTCATTCAGTTGATGTGGCACCCATTTTCCTTCCTTTAAAATCTTTCCCATTGCTTGTAAATGATCAGAAATTGTTTGCTGAGCAATGTTTGATCTTTCTGCAAGTTGCTTTTGAGTTTGACATGCATCTTAATCCAATAATGCTTGTAATTGTTGGTCTTCAAACTTTTTTGGTTGACCTGGACGTTCTTTGTCTTTCACATCGAAATCATCACTTTTAAAGTGTTTAAACCAGCGTTCACAAGTATCTTAAGATGGAGCATGTTCACCATAATCTTACCAAAGTATACAATAACTTTCAGCAGCACTTTTCTTCAAAATAATGAATTAAAACTTCCTATAAATGCTCTTTTTTTGGGCACATTTGACATTTTTAAGCGTAAAAATATCTATGATGTTAACACCTTCAGAAAATTTGACATATGAAGTTTTGAAGCTTGCTGTCAATACAACAAAATAGCATACATAACAAATCATATATATATCAACATTTGTGTAACTCCATCTATTGAAAAAAATCCGCATTATTAACTGGTACACCTGGTATGTATTTTGTCTTGGAAACTTGTTGTTCTCTAATGCTTATAGCTTGTGCTGTTTTCTAACACTGTGAAGTGATTTCAAATGCAATTATTTCATGGGAATAACCTAGTTAGTAGAATAGAGGGATTGGATATGATACTCAACTACTTTAAAAATTTCTCCTGTTAGCTAAAGACTGGTTCATTTCTTAAAAATACTATGCAATACTACAAAACACTATGCAATGTGATTCCATTTTTGGAAAATACACATATGTATGTACGTATGCATATATATACACATGTTGATGTATATGTATACATAAATAATCATAATGAAGGACAGAATACAAATGTCAAGGGTAGTTCTCTTTGGGTGGAAAGATTATGGAAATTTTTTCTTTTCTTTGTGTCTGGTTTGTCTGCAATTGGCAGGTAACATTTTTTGTAGAAAGGCTCTTTCAAAAAATTTCTGCTCTCTTACATTTACATTTACTTAATATTTTAGTAACAAAATGAACACTGAAGCAAACATTAAATTGTGTTTTTTAACTCTCTCTACATTGAATTTGCTTTTCTTCTAATCTTAGAGTTAGAACATTTCCAAATAATCAGGCATCCTTGATGGTGCTGACTTTCTGGAAAAAAAATTGTATATATGCTCAACTATTGCATTATCAAAGCTGCAGCACATGGGAGTTTAGACGCACTCCAGGAGGCTCCAAATTCAAAAGCTCAAATTTCCTTGCCTCTGACTTTTAATATGCCCAGTCCCAGGCGATGCCACACCCTGATTCTGATGCATTGAAGAAAACATCTGTGTCATGTAGATGCCATTGCCTGGGTGTGATTAGTTGAAACGCTCTGCGTGGTTGACAAAATCCACGTGGTTAAATAAATCAGAAAATGATAACCAAGAAACAGATGTTTACAATCTTCCATCACAGTCACATAAACATAACCTGTCAGGAAAACAGTGCCTGCTGGATTGTCTCTCATACTCACACATTTAAACAAAAAAATGTTAAGCTATTTGTTGAGTCTTTATTATGCACCAAGTCCTATGCTTAACACTTAAATTCATTTTCTTATTTAATCCTCACAAGAACCTTATAAACAATACTATTATTTTAACTTTATAGATTTTATGGGAAATTTCAGCTCAGAGATGGTGAGTAACACATCCAGGGTCAGACACCCAGCCCATAATAATAACCACTTAGTGAATAGGAATACGTGGTTATATTTCAGGGTTTTCTGTCTACTTACTTAGAACTATACTATCCTTGGTTTAAAAAAAAAAAAACTGTAATCTGCAAACAACCAACAAAACATGACATAATAACTAGTTGTAAAACAAACAAGTGACTGTGGGTGGAAATGTGTTGTAAAAAAACCCACGTGCATGGATTTATTTTATTAACTTCCTACATAATTGCCAAGTGCTTACAGGAAGGCAGCAGATTTTCTTTAAAGCATGAAAGTTTTAGCATGGTTTTTAAAAGCAGCTTTGGATAAAATTTGACAAAAATAATGAGAAACACTAAGGGATGGTTAAAATAACTTTTTAGCTTTACTAAATAAGGGAAATTGTTTGGCTGAGCCAAAAATACTATTTTAACTAGAAATCATATGAGAGCAGCAAAGACAACCAACAGCATTCCTTTTAGACAATTCAGTGTTACCTCTTCCTCTTCAAACAGACAAAATCTATCCTGTCTGGTGGTTCTTACTGAAGACATTCTCCCTGATCTTCCATAACGATCATTCTTGCTCTGATTGCCGGTTCTCTCTGCAAAAGCTCAAAGCCCCCTTTTTTCACCTTAATCTTCCATCTCTGACCTTTCAAGTCTTCCTGAAATCAAATTG
Organism: Corynorhinus townsendii; assembly: GCA_026230045.1. Classification (NCBI taxonomy): domain Eukaryota; kingdom Metazoa; phylum Chordata; class Mammalia; order Chiroptera; family Vespertilionidae; genus Corynorhinus; species Corynorhinus townsendii. The sequence continues at coordinate 31,047,971 of JAPDVU010000012.1, forward strand.
CCAAATCCTGTTTTCTCCATTCGGAGCATCGCATAAGCCTCCTAATGTAATTTAGACTGACAGGGCTGAGCTGCAATTTTCAATAATATATCTGCAGATGAAAAGAAGGGTGACCTGAGGGGCACTCCCAACAAGTTTGCCATGGGACAAACCAGACTAGAGAGGGCCCATCTCATCACTGGGTGTTGGCGCCACCATCACTACCCACTTGCAACTGTGACTTGCTCCTGGCCCCTGGTTATATGAAGGCAGGTTATTTTCATTAATAATAATGGCTAATATTTACAGAGTGCTTAGTCTGTGCCAGGCACCTTGCCAAATGTTTTTATATGACGTTATAGTACTTACCTCAATAAGTTGCATATCTCTGTACTTCCCATATTCAGGGAGATTAGTGGACTTACTTAGTGATTAAGAGCAAAAATGGTACTTTGTTCTCATCTCTCCCTCTTTCTATCACCAATAAACTTTTACTGAACACCTACTATCAGCCTCCTAATGTAATTGCATGTTAAGAATTGCACTAAGTATAGACCTCACCTTTGTGAAATAACAATTTCTTCAGAGCAGAAACATACAAATAAATAATGTAATCCTATATAATAAAAGGGTAATATGCAAATCAACTGGACGGAGGACCAACTGGTTGCTGTGATGGGCACTGACCACCAGGGGACAGACGCTCAATGCAGGAGCTGCCCCCTGGTGGTCAGTGTGCTCCCAGGGAGCTCAAAGCTGGTGAGCTCGGTGGCGGTGGCAGGAGCCTCTTCCACCTTGGCAGTAGCACTAAGGATGTCCGACTGCCTGTGGGAGCAGGCCTAAGCTGGCAGTCAGACATCCCCGAATGGCTCCTGGACTGTGAAAGAGTACAGACAGGGCTGAGGGACACCCTGCCCCCCACCGAGAGCACAAATGTCGTGCAACGGGCCTCTAGTATAAATATATTAAGAAACATGTATGATTCATATACCATAAAATTCAGCTTTTTAATATGTACAACTCAGTGATTTTTAAATATATTTACAATGTGCAATCATCACCACCATCTAGTTCTATAACACTTTCATCACCCCCAAGAAGAAACCCTGCACCCATTAGCAATCATTCTCCTGCCTCTGCCCACCCCCTCCCCCTACCACCACCAGAACCTGGCATCCACTAATCTACTCTCTGTCTCTATGGATTTGCCTATTCTGGACATTTCAAATAAATGGAATTATAACAAAAAGAAATATATAGAAAGTAAGCATATTTAAGTAATGGGGGCTATTTTATTTTTTATTTTTTTTAATATATTTTTATTGATTTCAGAGAGGAAGGAAAAGGGAGAGAGAGGAACATCAATAACAAAAGAGGACCACTGAGTGGCTGCTTCCTGCACAACACCCCACTGGGGATTGAGCCCCCAACTTAGGAGTGTGCCCTTGACCAGAATCAAACCCGGGACCCTTCAGTCCACAGGCCAATGCTCTATACACTGAGCCAAACCAGCTAGGGCAATGGGGGCTTTTTAATCTGCCTACATAAATTAGTTAAAATAATCTTCAACCTTCTGTTTTGTTATTAGAGTTCTGTGTTGGGATGGAATACGTGGTCTGGAGGAGAATTTCTTTCTGGAGTATCCTGGCTATAGAGCCATCTAGAAAGAATGAACCACATCTAAATATTAATCACTTTCACATTCAGTCTTATATTTGACCCCTGCTCCCAGGCTCTTTCTTTATCCAAGATCAGCTGCCATTCACACAGATAAATTATGTTTGAGAAGAATATTTATGAATAAATGATAACATATATGAAACACCAAGCAGAAAATTATATATGAAGAGGAATCCAAGATGGCGGCGTAGGTAAACACCTAAACTACTGCCTCCCACAACAATTTCAAAACTGCAACTAAAAGACAAAACGTCTATCACCCAGAACCACGGGAAAGCTGGCTGAGTGGAAGTTCTACAACTAGAAGGAAAGAGAAAAGAGCATTGAGACGTGCACGAGCGCTGAAAAGCTGAGGTATGGAGGCACGGGATCTGGGCTGGCGGCAGGCGTTGCAATTTTCAACCCAAAGGGGAGACAAGCCCCCGATTACTCTGAAATACAGTTTCTGGGGAGATGCGGGGGACCCAAACTCCTACGGGGAAAAGCTGGATTGTCTGCCACCGGGTCAGAAAGTGAGGGGGGCCTGCTTGCAGAGCTGCACCCAAGAATAATTGTTTACTGCGCTGGGGCATGGGATGCAGTCTGAGACACAGAGCCAGCTAACTAGCAGCCATTGCTGTTTGCCATGCCCTAGCCTAGTGACGCCCTGAGACCCCGCCCCACACAGCCTACAAACCCACCCAAGCTCCAAGCAGCAGCTTTTGCATATGAATGGACTGCCCTATCGCAGCTTAACCTAACAAACTTGCAGCCCGGATCAGACAACTCCAAAACCTCCAAACCCCAAGCAAAGAGGAGAAAACTGTAGCTCTCACTGTAGCTCCTGCTGGGTGGACTCAGACAATAGCTGACCTGCACCCCTTGGAGATCCAGAAGCCAGTATACCTAGTGGTCAGTGTGAGAAACCAGATTTCAACTCCTCACATCCATAAGTGACACATTCAAGAGGCAGACTCAGCGAGCACCAAAGCCCCACTGAAACAAGTCCTGCACCATAAGCGTGTCTCCAGCACAGCAGTTCTTATAGACACACCAAGTCCTCACAGCCGATTGGCCTGGAGGTCAATTCCTCCCAGTGTACCAACAGCAATTAAGGCTTAACTACACCAAGACTTTGCCCTCAGCCCACAAAGGGGTGTACCAAGAGCGTCCACATCAGGTGATTGGGGAGGCTGAGCTACTGCCCCCTATAGGTCACCTACCACACAAAGCCACTCCATCAACACAGGGAAGCAGCCAAAATGCGGAAACAAAGAAACATGTCACGAATGAAAGAAATGGAGGAAAGCAAACTACTGGACGACATAGAGTTCAGAACCACATTTATAAGGTTATTCAAGAATCTTCTAAAAACCGCCGAGAAACTTGATGACACTTCTGAGGAGCTTAGTGAGACCTTCAAGGACCTTAATGAGAATGCCAAAAAAATGGAAAAGGACCAGTCAGAAATGAAGCATACACTGTCTAAAATAAAGAATATACAGAAACTCAACTGTAGATCAACGTACCCCAAGAATCAAACCAAAGATCTGAAATATGAGGAAACAAAAAACACCCAACCAGAAAAACAAAAAGAAAAAAGAATCCAAAAATATGAAGATAGTGTAAGGAGCCTCTGGAACAACTTCAAGCATACCAACATCCAAATTTTTGGGGTGCCAGAAGAAGAGAGAGAGCAAAATACTGAAAACCTATTAGAAGAAATAATGACAGAAAACTTTCCCTACCTGGTGAAAGAAATAGACTTACAAGTCCAGGAAGCGCACAGAACCCCATACAAGAGGAATCCAAAGAGGACCACACCAAGACACATCATAATTAAAATGTCAAGGGCAAAAGACAAAGAGAGAATCTTGAAAGCAGCAAGAGAAAAATGGTTAGTTACCTACAAGGGAGTACCCATACGACTGTCAGCTGATTTCTCAGCAGAAACTATGCAGGCCAGAAGGGAGTGGCAAGAAATATTCAAAGTGATGAACAGCAAGAACCTACAACCAAGATTACTCTACCCAGCAAAGCTATCATTCAGAGTTGAAGGTCAGATAAAGAGCTTCACAGACAAGAAAAAGCTAAAGGAGTTCATCGCCACCAAACCAGGATTACATGAAATGCTGAAGGGTATTCTTTAAGAAGAGGAAGAAGAAGAAAAAGGTAAAGATAAAAATTATGAACAACAAAATGACATCAAATACATACCTACCAACAAGTGAATCTAAAAATCAAGTGAATAAGAATCTGAAGAACAGAATGGACTGGTGAATATAATAGAATCAGGGACATAGAAAGGGAGTGGACTGACGACTCTCAGGGGAAGCGGGTGTGAGGGGTGTGGGAAGAGATTGGACAAAAATCTTACTCCTATGGATGAAGACAGTGCCGGGGGGTAAGGGTATGGGGTGGGGTGGGGAATCAGGTGGAGGGGAGCTATGGGGAAAAAAAAAAGAGGAACACCTGTAATAATCTGAACAATAAAGATTTATTAAAAAAAAAAAAAAAGAAAATTGTATATGAGTTAAGAGCCCACGCTGGGGAAAAAAATCCACTAGATAAATACATATATGCAAAGTAAAATATTAGGAGGAAGTGTGACATAGTATTAGAATGATTGAAGCTTTTATTTTCATCTATATATCATTCTATATTGTGCAATTCTATAAATATAACTACTTAGAAATTTTATAGTCATAAAAAGTATAAATTTTATATGAATGAAGATCAAAAGAATGATTATAAAGTCTGCTTGTAATTATTGTTTTATTGAGTTTAGCAATGTACTAGCTTATGAGGTATGATTATATTATTTTCAAGTGATTTCTTTTTGTTGAAAATCCAAAGAAAACAGAGAAACAGGTCTTGCTACATAGCAATGCCTAAATCTAAACAGATCCCAATCACTGTTTTGTCATCAGATTTGAGTTCACATACAAATGGCTTCTTACAGCCCTGGCCAGTGTGGTCAGTGGTTGGTGTGGGCTGTGCACAGATTTAATTCCCAGTCAGCAATGTGTCTCTCTCACATTGATGTTTCTCTCTCTCCCCTACCCTCCCTTCCACTCACTCTAAAAATCAATTTTTTTTTTTTTTTTTTTTTTTTTTTATAGCAGCCCAAGCCTGATAGTTAATAGTTAATTAAGTGAATGTAAAAGTGCTGGGCCAGTTATTTATTTGTGTCATAAGGGGAGAAGAGCACATGACTGTAACAAGTTTAGTTTATGGTAGATTGTCGCCCATAAATAATGCAAAATGGGCGTGTTCCAGTGTTCCACCCACGCGTCCATGGTGAAAAGATGAAAATAACACGGCGACAACTTTCAGCTTGACTTTCTCCCTCTCCCCTCCCCCAAGCCCTTAGGGGACTTCAGAAACCTACAAACCTGGTGGTCACCCGGCAGCGTGTGAGACATTTGCACTCCACAGGGGGCCCCCGAGGCCTCCCCACACCAGGCCGCCTCCGAAAGCCTCCGAGGCCTGGGGTCTGGAGGTGCTTACCTGGGACACCCGGGGGGGTCGGGGGGGAGTGAATTTAGCAGCCCTCGCCCCCAAGTTTGCTCCCCTCTCCTTCCCAAGGCAGGCCCGGATTCGGTCTGGGTTTCCCAGGCCGTCTGTGGAGCCTGGGGGTGAGGCTATGGGACTGGCCCGGGAAGGCCCCGCTGAACCTGGCCGCAGGAGGTGCTCACCCTGGCGGCTGAGGCCGATTCTCGCGGGGCCACGGAGGGTGGGCGTGACCCGAGGTCAAGAGGTTGTGGCCCCTGGTGGAGGGGTGGCCCGGCTGGGATGGCCATGCCACGGCTACCTAGTGCTGCTGTGTCTCTGGTTGGGAAGGTACGTACAGCTTGTATGTATTTTAGCACACGAATGAAAAGAGCATGGCCTGTTGAGTACGCTGATTGTCAATCATGCCATACGAGGGCTGAGGAAGCCTGGTAATTGTATGTACAAGTGCCAGTTGTATGTGGGGCCCTCCCCCAACACCCAAGTGCGGTGCTGTCTGAGGTTGTGCAATAATGCGGCAGAGGTGCGGAGAGCTGGTGTGAACTGCAGGGTGTGAAGTGTGGCTCCCTCTCCTTCAGACCCTCCGAGGATACATCCCGTCCCTCAGCGCACACGAAACCGCCCCGACACACAACCCTCAAAATCAATTTTTTTTAAATGGCCTCTTACTAACTACCTGTTGAAGAGTTAGTACCCTTCTTTTGAAGAATATCATTCTCCTCAAGGTCTTTCTTCTTTTCAACTTCCTTGATAAGGAATTTAGAATCTTCTCCCCATATGTATGTACCCTAAAAATTCATATTTTAAAGAATATATTTAAAAGATAAGAAGTACTGGAGCTGGTGATGGAAACAGGGAGTGACTTCAAAGGGTCACAAGTCTTTTTGGAGTGATGGCAATGCTCTGAAATTCATTGTGGTGGTGGTTGCATAACTCTGTGAACTTAACTAAAAGTCACTGAAGTGTACACTAAAACCAGTACAATTTATACTTCAGTAAAGCTTAAACATTTTTTAAAAGTGTAATTGTACTGGATATGGGAAAGACTTACGATAGCCTAGGAAAATGTTTAAGGAATTCTGGAAGCTATTAAGGAATCAAGATTATATTGAAAGGGAGATCAGACCAACAGGCTCAGCTACAATATTTGGAAGGCCTAGTGCAAAATGAAAACCCAAGCACCCTTATTTAAAAATCATTAAAAATGTCAAGATGGACATAGGAGAGCATCTAAGCAGGCACAGCGCCCTTCTGAGTGCTAGGCTGTGTGGAACGCAGAACCAGCTTTTTAATTTCCACAAAGTGAAAATGCTGAGGTTTTGACTGGAAATGCATTAAATCTGTAGATTCATTTGTAGGGAGTAGACATCTTTAAAAGTTTTTCCATCTATGAATGGGTTCATCCCTCCATTTACTTAAATCCTCTACAATTATCTCAGTAATGTTTTCCTTCTTGAGGACCTTCCTAAGTATTTGATCCCTTTTGGTGCTATTTATAAAATACACTTTTAAATTTTATAGTTGCTAATAGAAATAAAATTGATTTTTTATATTGACCATATCTGTAGACTCAGGATTTTCTACATACAGTAATATATTATCTGCTAATAATGACAGCTTTATTTCTTCTTTTCCAACTATGCTCCCCCCCCCCCCCCCATATTCTACTGATCTGGCAAGAACTATAGTACAATGTTAAATAGAAGTTGTAAATGCAAGAATTCTTGTCTCACTCATTCCTGATAGACATTTCATAGGGTATGCCTAAATCAATTTATTAAATTACATTATACAAATTTTCAACATAGTTATATGATTTTACACTTCCAATAGCAGTGCAATAGTTCCAGTGGGAATACTAAGCACCTGTATATACCTAGACTTCTAATAGTCTGTTTTAATATTTTCTCTATTCTCCCTTCTATTTCAGAATTCAACCACTGGAAGAGACAAACAAAACTATTACAGTAATTTTTTTCTGAGAATGAAGTGAGACTGCAGAGGTTGGGAGGGATTGGGAAGGGTTGGGCATGAAGCAGGATTCAGGAGGAGCTGCTTGGTTGTATCTGATTGTTACATTGTTTATATTGCTAGCATATGCTTGTGTATTATTTGTGTGTATTTTTTAATTTCCTAGGCAAAGAAATTAGGAGAAAGAAAAGTAAAAGAGAAATAGTATTTAAAGTAAACAAGCATGAAAACATTAAAATTACTTAGGTGTACCTAAGAAAAGGGCATTTCTACTTGGCAGTATCTTGGCTAATGCCACAGAGAGAAAGACCACGTGTGGGATGGACTCCACATACCGGGGTCTTACTGCCTCGCGGGCCACCCTCAGAGTCTGAGGCCTTGCTTCACACTCCAAAGGGTCTGTGTCAGCATAATATAGAAAGAGGCTTGGATCTTCAACTTGCACTTCATTTGAAGTTTTTATTTTAGCTCTTTTCAAAATGTTTGGATGTCAAAATGTGAGTTTATAATGTTAAATAAGGACCTGGATCTGAATGTTTGTTTAAAAAAATTTATTTTCTTCTCAACAAAAATTTCATAATGATTTTTCACTGATGAAAACCCATATTTTATGTTTCTTTTTCTATATATTTTGAAGAAAGAAATTAATGAAAATCCGGAAACCAAAAAGTATTTAATCTTCAAAACTTCACTGAAACAAAATCGTGTTCACACCCCCTCCACATTTTTAGCTGCTTTGGAGCTCTCTTGCAAAGCACAGAGATTTTACTGGGGGATATTTGAGAGTTTGTCTGCTGACATGCTATTAATTCTGTCTTATCAGCATTGTTTTCTTTGGTGCAACAAAAAGAAAATTGCATATTTCCCGATTTTAAGTCTAATTTTTGTTACAAGTTTTATGTAGTTCTCTCTTCCTTGTCAAAAATTCTCTTTTAAATAATACAAAGTTCTTGCCCTGATGGTTTGGCTCAGTGGTTGAGTATTGACCTGTGAACCAAGAGGTCAGGGTTCAATTCCCAGTCAGGGTACATGCCCTGATTGCATGCTCAATCCCCAGTGTGAAGCATGGAGGCAGCCGATTAATGATTCTCTCTCGTTGATGTTTCTATTTCTTTCTCCCTCGTTCTTCCTCTCTCTGAAATCAGTAAAAACATATTTTTAGAAAATTATTTAAAGAATGCAAAGTACTTATGTGAATCTAAATGCAGTGATGATGGAAACAGTGTTTGAGTGGATTTTCTGACTCCTCATCTTGACAAACTGGATGTGGGGCTGGCCTTCCACAGCCGAAGGACACCTGAGCATGTCCTTTAACCGTGATCCTATTTCTAAGTCATCCCTCCCCACACTGGTGAGCTACTGTTCTATTTTAAACTGCCTCCCTGTTGTGTAAGAATAGAGCATGCCATTTCATGCAGTTGAAGAGGGAACTCAACTGGGCTACAGAAGACCTGGTTTTAATTCTGGTTAGTATCTACTGTTCAGCTTCCTGACTTAAGGCAAGTTTGACTGCATAAGGCCTCAGTTTTCTCACCTAGAAATGAGACATTTGCATTCGATAACCACTAAGGGCCTTTCCACTCCTAATAATCTATGTGAAGCTTTCAAAGAGAACTATTCTGGTAATTTCTTAATGATTCACATGAAATCTTATTAAAGGGAGAAATAAAATGTTTTTAATTTTTTTTTATATTTGAAACTGAATAAAACAGGCAGGTGAGAACACTGGTATGTAGCAGTGATAAATTCTGTGACATCTTTTGTTCAAAGGAACAATTTGAAAGGATGCCAGAAGTTTCTTCCCCCTTCACTCCTGGGCTTCCTGTACACCCCACACTGCTAGAAATATGGGGAAAACTAAAGTCTTTAGCAATTGATTTCAAACTGAGCTTGGAAAACCCTAGAGTTCTATATATCACTTCAGAGGTTCTGCAAATATTTTATCTGAATTTCACTTTTTAAAACATATTTATATATTTTACATATAAAAGATGTATATCTTTATTCAAAAATATTATGTTCACTTATTCAACAAATACTTATGGAGTGAAAATTTTATGTTGAGGACAGTCTGAAGGTTTCAGGATCCAGAAATGAACAGAAACAAACAAAAATTCTGGACTTTTATTAAATTTACATTCTAGTAGTGGCAGCAAAAGAATTAACAAAGTAAAAATATTATATAGTATAAGGCTAATGAAGGAAAATTAAGCAGAGGCCACAAAATGAATCAAGAGGTTAGTTTAGAGCTGTCAGAGAAAGTGGCATTTTAGTGAAGACTTGAAGGAGGTGGGGAGGAATAGAGCCAGAGCTGATGCAAAGCCCTAGGGCAGGAGCAGCCTGGAGGGTGGGAAGAGCAGAGAAGCTACCGGCACCCCAGGGAACAAAAGGAAGGTGGAAAGAGGAGGCTAGAGAAGGATTAGAGGCCTGTAGGTCATCAAAGGTCTCTGGCTTTTAACACATTGGAAACCTCTAATGTCTGAATCAAGCTGCCTGGTACAGTACCCATCTGTGGAACTTCCCTGTATTCTTTTCATATACATTTGAATATAGAGTGAACAAGATTTTATTTCTGTACTGGTCTTGTTTAAAATCAGGCTTATATCTGCCCGTTTAAGCAAAAACTATGTTTTTAGGACAACATATGTGGGTTAAGTTAAATTACATGCTCAGACAAGACTTGGGTATACCTGCTTATGTCTTTTTTCCAACAACAAGCAAATCCATGACATATTGATAACATTGCCTTATAATTAGCTCTAACTATCATTTCAGGGTTAGATTACTTCTAATCTGACTTACATTTGTTGATAAGGAATGAAAGCTAGTTTTGAAATGTTGTTATTCCATGAACTCAATATTCTTTTAAATGTTATTTACATCTCTGAAGCTTCCAGAACAGTTTATTAAAAGCATCTTGAGATGTCATAATAAGCTTCTATCTTTTACAATAACCTATCTAAATCAGTACTTTCTTTTTACTGAGCAACCAAACAAAATTCAATTGCAAGACTGATGTGACTGCAAATACCATCTAGAACCACTATCAAATTATTATGTTCATTAGAACAGGCTCATGGATCTCACAAAGTGAATTAATGATAAACAAATGCTATAAATTTAAAATTATAAAATAAATTTATGTTAATAAAACTGATCCTTTATCTGGGTAATCTATGTGATTTTTGCAGAGTTGGTGCCTGATAAGAAACAGATGGAAGGTGATTCTGGAGCAATCATATGTGCAAGCAGGTAAGGAAGTACCTCTCTCCTTTCTAAGTCTTCATTTATCCCTGCCCCATGTAAGTAGGAGAATGAGTGCTTGTCATGATTTGGAGGCCTATTCTTTTTTTTTAATATGTTTTTATTGATTTCAGAGAGGAAGGGAGAGGGAAAGACAGATAGAAACATCAATGATGAGAGAGAATCATTGGTTGGCTGCCTCCTGCATGCCCTCTACTGGGGATTGAGCCCACAGCCTGGGCATGTGCCCTTGACCGGAATCGAACCCGGGATCCTTCAGTCCGAAGGCAGACGTTCTATCCACTAAGCCAAACTGGCTAAGACTGGAGGCCTATTCTTGATGAAGCCACTGATGCTAAAATCATTAAGTGAAAGGTTGTTGAGAAACAGGATATTTAAATTATTTACATGATAACAAAGAATCACCTCATAGATTACTTATTAATTTACAAAAGAGCAATAGTGCCTTTATTAGAGAAAGATCTTTCATACACTACCTTAACCAAGTGATTAAAGTTAATATCATGTGCCTCCAGAAATGATGAAATGGGACATATACAACACCACCTGTGAGTATTCTTGTCAACAAAATTTCTAATCAAATCATGAGGACACAGCCAGTGAAATCCAAACTGTGAGACATTCAAGGACAACTGGACTGGACACTTCAAATTTTTCTGTCATAAAAGACAAAAAAGTGCTTCCAAATTAAGGAAAACTGAAAATATATCAAATTAAATATAATACATGAAACTTGATTTCTTTTTTTAAAAAAACTATGAAGGACTTTTTCTTTTATGAAGGACATTTAAGGGGCAATTGAAAAAAAAATGTAGTATGTACTCTATGTTAGATATCACCTATTGCATCACTTTTTAAATTCTTGGGAGTGAAAATGCCATTGTAGTAATATAGGAAAATGTCTATTCTTCAGTGATAAAAACGGAAGTGTTTAGAGAGCGAGTGAAATGGTGTTACAGTTTACTTTCAAATAGCTCAGGAAAAAAATTGAAGAGGACATATATCATATATATATATGTAGATGATAGATAGATAATAGAGAGCACACAGATGTTATAAAATATTAACAATTTGTGAATTTAAGTAAAGGGTATATGAGTGTTTATTGTGTCATTCTTTTAACATTTCCTCAGGCTTGGAATTTTGCAAAACAAAGGTTGGGGGGAACAAAAGAGACTGGTGTCACTGAACAAAAGTCCGAATAATTTGACCTCGAAGTCACTTCCCAGATCAGGGGCATGTTTGCCCATGCTGTTCACCAAATGAGGATGATTAGCAGCGTTAGAGAGTCAAGAAAGCCTAAGTCAGACTGCAGAATGGCTGTGGACTAATTACCTTTCTCACCTCAGTCAGGGAATCGTATTGCCTTAATTCACTAAAAAATGCCTGAACAGAATGTTAGCCTCTCACTCAAACACAAGAAAGAGATTTAGAGCACATGGAATTTTGCACCAAAGGAATTATGAACTGATATTTGCTCAGAGTTGTTATGTTTATTTACTCACTCTAAGAAAAATATTCGCCTTTTGTACCAAGATTCTTTGGATTCACAGGAAAGCACCGCTGATCCTGTAAATTTGGTTGTGGGGAGTTTAGGGGTGAAACAAATATACATTTTGGAATCCTCAGTCATGGCCTCCAGGAAATATAGGCTCTTGGCTTTTTACCCTCAAGGCTCAAAGAAAAGATTTCAAATATTGTACTAGTTTCAACTGCCCAGACGTCAGCATAAAGGGAGTATTTATGTTTATGGGACTCTGACTTTCCCATTCTAGCCTGCTCTGCGGTGCCAGATTCCTAAGAGTCCCTGGCTCACCGGCAGCATTTTAGCTAGACTGTTAGTATTCAAAGGGTCAAGAACTGAAGTCATAATCAGAAGCCAAATGGAATAGGCATTCACCTCAACTGTCATTTGTAAGGCTGATATAAACAGCGCAACTATTGAACCTCTCTTCCTCTCAGCAGTGAAACAAATCTTAAAATATGGAGATCAAGGACTGCTAGAGATAACAGACACGAAGAACTGAAACCTCTTAACAGCAGGTGGTATCAGTGGGGCTTGCCTTTTGAAAAATGTGTCAGATCCTTTTAGAACTCGGTTAAACACTTCTGGTCCCTATGGTGATGCTGATAATACTTTGTCAATCATTGTGATATCTAGATCCACATCGAGTAGTTTAAAAAGCATCTTGAAGGGCTTGAACATTAAATTAGTTTCTCCTCTAAATTACTTGGTGTCAATTGTAGTTGTGATAATTGGAGGAGATATACTCTGTGAGAAATACTGATCAATGTTGTTTGCCTCTTCTAAAGCTCAGAGAAAGAGAAGCCATAACCTGAGCCCCTTCACAATAGCCCCAGACACTAATCAAAGTCCATGTCTTCTTCTGTGTGGAAGAAACTAAGTAATTCATTAGTCTTTGGGCTGTGCCCAGACCTTCACTTAAGGAATGTCATTCATTGCTCTATTTCCTAATCTCAAGGATGTCAGTTTATTTGTCTGGTTCTTCCTTAATTAATTTGTATCTTAGGAAGGGAATTTTCTAAAAAAATATTGTGGAAACATTTTCACAAGTCCAAGGTAGGCATAAACCACCTGCCATTGATCATATCAAAAGCTGGGGTTATTTGGTGTTAGATTAACCATCAACCACAAATTTTGTGATTGAAAGGATGGAAAAGAAGGGCTTTCTGTGTTTTTTCTTTCACTGGTTTTTGCACTTATTAATTCTAGTAACAGTAAATAGAATTTTGCCAGGTTGTGAGGTAATTATTGAATTTCCCAGTAGACAGAATTCCAGAAGTTTTGTTAGACTCATTTCTACAAAAGTCTAGATTGATTACTGTATAGACTTTTATGTACCACACTCTGACACTTTGCCGGTTTGTCTTTTGAAGTTGGGTTGACACGCTGTCCTCCCAACTGGAGGAATAATTCCTCCTCAGTTCTAATCCCGTTGCTCTTTAAAACAACAGCACTGTTGAGGGCTTTGATGGGAAAGGAGGCATTTCCACGGGATTCATTAACAAGTTTATTCTGTGACCTCGGTGCCATTCTCAAGTTATTCTCAATGAGTTTGTGAAGATTCTGTTATCAAAAAAGGTCATTATTCTTCAGAACATGGAAGATGTTCTTCTGCATCTAACACACTATATGACTTACATTGAAAAAAAATCATTTTAGTACACTACCAAAAATATTTCAGAAAAGTAAAGTATTTTTTACCGCTAATATAATTCCAAAGTAAAAAGAAAAACTAATTTTTATTTGCACTATTAAATGAGAATACCAAAACTTTAAAAAAATTTTATCTTATTTTTTAATTACAGTTGATATATAATATTGTTAGTTTCTAGTATACAATATAGTAATTAGACATTTTTATAATTTATTAAGTGATCCCCCAATAAGTCTAGTACCCATCTGACACCATGCAAACTTATTACAATGTTATTGACTATATTCCCTATGCTGTACTTTACATTCCCATGATTGTTTTTATAGCTGCTCATTTGTACCTCTTAATCCCTTCACCTTTATGAGTGTGGTATTTATGTTTTTAGTTTACAAAGGATCATAAGTACATTTGCTTATTGTCCTTACATGAAGTCAATACTATCTTTTGCCTATTTTCAGGTTATAATAATAGTAATAATAGCTAATATTAATTGAGCACTTATGGTTATGCCTGCCATGCCAACTCACATAATCCTTGTGTCAACTTCATTAAGTAGAATCTATTACTGTTCCAATTTTGCAAATAATAAAACTAATGTCTGGTGAGGTGACTAAAGAAGGATAACAAGAAAGGTGTTCTGCCTGACTCTAGCTCCTGAGATCTTGATTACCACAGTCCATATGCACCATCGCCAGCCACCCTTGCCCCTACATTTCACATTTCCTCACAGTTCATGTAAGTTTACAGATGCAGTAGTCTGCTTGGGGTGCCATAACAAAATACTATAGACTGAGTGGCTTAAACAACAAACGTTTATTTCTCACGGTTCTGGAGGCTGTGGAGTCCAAGGTCAAAGTGCCAGCAAGTAAGTTTCATTCTAAGGCCTCTTCTCTTGGCCTCCAGGTGGCTGCCATCTTGCCATGTGCTGACATAACCTCTCTTGGGGAGCTTGCAGAGTGAGAGAAAGCTCTATGGTGTCTCTTTTTATAAAGACACTGGCCCTATCCAATCCTGTTTTATCAGATCAGGGCCCCGTCCTTATGACCTGGTTCAACCTTAATGACTTCCTCTAAGGTTCTATTTCCAAATACAGGCACGCTGGAGGTTAAGGCTTCAACATAAAAACTGGAGGGGAGATGGACAAAAACATTGTCTATAAACAAGTAACTTACTATATTTGCAAAAGAAAATTAACCCAAGTTCATTAAAATGCTAACAAACAGGTACTTCTCAATCCCAAAATTTCCCCTTAAAAAAAATTTCTATGTCACATGTAATTGCAGACCTCATGTGGACAAACAGATTAAAGAAATAAGATTCTTCATTACTCATAGCAACTTGGCTAATTAGATGAATAATGGGGTGACCTTTGAGGAAAGCTGTATCAGAGAACAAAAGCAAAAATTTAAGCAAAACAATGAGCCCCTGCCTGAGTCACTGGGAAGTCAGCGCTGATTAGATGCCAGATAAATTCATCAGCCAGTAGTGTTACGTTGCTACCTTCAGCCTGCCTGGAGCATACTCTACTTTCAATTATTATGGTAGAAAAAAAAATCATTAATCTACTAAAATGTTATAATCTAAGCACATGTATATTTATGCTCTTGAAGAGATTAGCACACTATTGGGTGCAAGTTCCTCAGCCAGGGACTTGACCCCTCTGGGTGCAGGAAATTGGAAGAACACATGAGTGACTGTAGGTAGGTGGGACAGGCTTTATTACAAACAAAGCAGTAACGACTGACTGGTCAGTGGCACCTTATATACACACTTAAACAAAAGAGGCCCCGTGACAAGTAGTGATGTCTGTGCTACATTAACATACACAGGATATATAAGGGTGTGCTTGTGCAGTATGTATAGTGCTACTGCTGAGTCATTACCCTCATGCATGCGGAGAGCAAAGGGGCCTTTAACATAGTAATACTTCTGTGTCAGTGCCTGCATACAAGTGTATGACAAGTGGGCCTTTAACATCTGGTGCGCTCTGGTCAGGGCTCCCATGCACACACACATTCCAAATAATATAGATAAAAAATGATCAGTTGTAACGTTTTCCAGAAATGTAGTGTGCACTTCTTTTTTCATTAAGCCTAATCATTGAATGATTTATGTAGAAAAAACGAGATTGGAAGTAAGCATGTGTATTATATATAGTTCTTGATTCACTAGAAAGAAGGTAACTAGAAACAAAGCTCCAAGGCCTCCATAAAAACACGTGCTCTGTTATATTTCAATTGTCTGACATGGTTCAGATCCTACTCAATTCATTATGATGTTCTCTGTCAATATTTTTCACTAGCTCAATGAAGTATACCGCAGTATTTGAAACCATAGCCTGTAACTATTACTGTTACACAGCCTTCTGCTCCCACTCTGGTGAATCAAGATATATATGCTATGGATTTTCTCAAATTTATTCTTTCCACTATCTACAGTAGCAGGCTGGTCAAGCAGAGAAACCTCTAAACATCTATGCAACTAATGTAGGACCTTACATGGGGCCATACTCTCTATTAGCAGGTGCCAAATTAGAGTGTTCCATGAGGAGAAACATTTTACCTAGAAGAATATTGTGGCAGCTTCCTGCCCTTGTAGAACTCCAGTGTGATGGATGGTTAATTGACTGAAAGTGCAAGTCATTTACCAAATATATAAGTAAATCGGTAGATGGTAGATAGAGATGATGATAGAGATAGATGATAGATGATAGATAGATAGATAGATAGATAGATAGATAGATAGATAGATAGATAGATAGATAATCTTCCTAATTCTTTGCCAGACTTCCAATTCAATGGCAATTGGAAATGATAGCTCTCCTTTGGGACAGAGGAAAATGGCCTCAGTGCTGAATTTATTTCCTTTCGGTAAATGAATTTACATTTTTTTCTCTTTACCCCCACTTTTTTATCTTGTTACTCTGTTACTGTTTCACAAAGAGTCAAGGAATATCATGCTGAGGGGGAAATATAATTCACACACCTCCAGCCTGCTAATTCTTTCCCAAACAGACTAACAAAGCACGTTTCCCTTTGGGTGTTGGAATCAAATGAATTGTAAGAAAAGGTTTTTGTCCTTTGTTCTGTTTTAATTCCATTCCACGTGGCCTGACTTGTTTGTCTTCTTGTCAACCTTCTACACTTACCTTGGCATTTCTCCTAATCAGCAAGCAGGACTACATAGGAATGTCTGCCTGTAAGTCAGTTAAGGTAAACCTAGCCACCTGCCTTCCTGTTAGGACTTCCTCAATGACCATAAACTCACATTATCCAGTGCCAACCAGACAAAAATAACCACAGGATTCCAAACTGGCTCTTCCTTTGGGAGGATCACTCTCCCTCTCCCCATTCCTTTCTGTTGGCCTTTTGGAATGAGGTGTCTGGCTTCTTCAGCCCTCTCATATCTTATTCCTTTGCACAGGAGCATTTTCCATCACTAAACCATTGATACTGAATGAGACATTATGAATGATACTATTTTTATAACTTCTAAAAACTAATTTTTCTGTAATACTGAGATTCCAAAATTCTACCCAAATTCCACAGGTATTTACCAAGCAGCATATTAATGGATATAAGACACAGTCCCTGCCCATAGAGTAATTTGTGCATAAATAATAATACTGTTAGCACATGGCAAGTAGAATATGAAAGGTATAAAAGTTCCAGGAGTAATAGAGCATGGAACAAAAAAGAAGGTGAATTATGAATGGGAGAATGTACATTAACAGGGAGAGAACAGCATGTTAGCTAGATCTCAGTACAGATGGATTGAGAACTGAGGGGAAGGGGTGGAGAGTAATCAAGAAGCTTACAATTCAAACAAAAGAGAATGGGCAAGGAATGGAAATTTTCAAACGCACTCATGAAACAATGAAGAATTATATTTCTCTACACAAACTAAAGTCTCCTATAGGCCAGATGGTCTGAGTCTCAAATACTACTCAGAACTTTCACTTTATTCTGTGGAACCATGTTTCCCAAAAGCTGGCCATGGGCCAGTGATAGTTTAAATCTAAGTTTTCACTTGACTGGAGAGAAATGATAAAAATAAAGACAATTTGTAAGGAGGTTGTCTTGTTTCTTTCTTTTTTTTTTAATGAAAGAAAGGCATTCAATTTAAAAGCCTTTCTTTATTTTGGGATTATGTATTTTCTATATTTGGAATCAAATACAATAGCTTTTATGAAGTGGTGGTGAAAGTAGATGGCAGTGTGGTAGAAGTTCTAATGGTCTTACTTCTCAAGAAAAAAATTGGCAACACTCTTTTGGGCTCCCTGATATATTTTTATTTCACTAGTCCATGATATCCAAAATTTGGGAGCCACTTCCCAAGATAATGTGGACCCTTGGAAGAGTAATGTAATGGGAATTGTTTTTTATAAAGCGTAACTCTGGAAGCAGTAACACTAAAAGAGAAAAGAAAGGGTGGGGAGGAGGAGGGAAGGCAATAAATGAGACAGATAATGGCAGTGTACAGGGAGTAGTTAAAAATCTATGGCAAGAAGCAATCAGGACCTAAACCAGGACATTGACATATAAAATTGAAAGAAAGCAATGGATGCAAGAGACAGAACCTACAAGATTGGCAACTGAGTGAACCTACAAGATTATATGCTGAGCCTAGAGTCTGAGCCACTGTACAAAAAGACAAGAAAGAACGATCAGAGACTTGGAAGACACCTGGAGATGTGACAGGCTGGGAAGCTGGCAAAGCCTGAAGTGGTACTCCCAGGAGTTGTTCACATAAATCTAAGAGCTGAGAGAGAATAGTCAAGAGAGAGCCCAAGAGAGAAGTCCAAGGGATAACACCTCCACCACTTGATTCCACGGGATGTACCCTCATCAGTGAACTTTGATTTTACTGTCATCATTTCCTTATTGGTCAACATGTCATACTATAATTTTGAAAAACCTCATAGTTTCTCAAGATCCTTTGTATTGCTGCATTTCTCTGTTACCACATACTTCAATGAACTTCAGCAACACATCAAATTGGTGTGAGCTGAAAAGTTATGAAATAGCCATCACTGAGCCTAAGGGAATTAAGTCTTTCTGCCAAATATAAGGAGGGAGAAAGAATAAAATTTGAACTAGAATGACACTTCAGCATTATAACAACTTGTGTAATGTTTACAAAAGAAGGGCACTCAGATTTAAAAGCTCTTTGGAGATATTTTTTGGCCTGGATATTAGGGTTGTGATACCATTTATTTTTTGTATGGTCATGCTAGCTAATATTTATTAAGCATTTATTATGGTCAAGCCTTTAACAATCACAACTTTAATTAATCTTCACCAAAAAAAATTAGGTAGATAATTTGAGTAGTTTTTTTTTTTCAAATGATTAAAGCAATTTTCAGATAAACCACTTGTTCAAAGTCACCAAGCAGTAAGTGACTGAGCTGGGGTTAGAACTCAATTACACTGATTAGACTTCATTCTTGGCAAATGATAGAAAGCCCAAACTAAAGAGTTTATGGAAAGGGGGAATTGATGAGTTCCTATAAGTAAAACCTTCAGGAGCAGGACTAAGACTAGGTCCAGAGGGAACTTAACAAGTAACTGAAACAGTGTCATCAACCCACAATGTCCTTCTCCTCATCCTTACCCAGATATCTCTGTGTTGGCTCCATTTTCAAACAACGTCTGTTGTGATGTCGGAATGTGTCCAGCAGATCCAGCCTCATAGCCAGGCTCAACTGAGACCAGTGGGAAAACACACCATCTCTTAGCCCATCAATCCCAGGAGAAGCCTCATTGGATTACTTCACTGTGATTGGTCCCAAGGCTTCTCCTGAAGAAATCACTACAGTGTAAGCAATGTTCTGCACTAAATGGCCTGGCCTGGAGCCTGGAGTGCAATAATCAAGGATACTATTAACAGAATTAAGGTGCACAGTTGCTGGGAAGTATGATCAGTAAATATCTCTGTATATTTTTCCAACTAAAAAATGAAGAACCAATGACGAAGAGACTGTCTTGACTCCATTGTATGTTCATGCCTCCTTTGTCAAATATTAATTGAGCATAGTGGTTTGGGTTGATATCTCGATTCTCTATTCTATTCCATTGATCTATATGTCTGTTCTTGTGCCAGTACCAGGCTGCTTTGAGAACAGTGGCTTTGTAATACACCTTGAAATCTGGTACTTTATTCTTCTTTCTCAGGATTGCTGTGGCTATTCGGGGTCTTTTTTTTATTCCAGATGAATTTTTGAAGAGTTCTTTCTAGGTCTGTGAAATATGCCGTTGGTATTTTAATGGGGAGTGCATTGAATCTATAGATTGCTTTGGGTAGTATGGACATTTTAATGATGTTGATTCTACCAATCCATGAACATGGTATGTTCTTCCATCTGTTTATGTCTTCCTCTATCTCTTTTTTTTCAGTGCCCTATAGTTTTCCACATATAGGTCTTTTACCTCCTTGCTTAAGTTTATTCCTAGGTATCTTAATTTTTTTGGTGCAATGGTAAATGGGATTGCTTTTTTAGTCTCTAAAATTGGACAGATACATGCAAAAAAATGAAACTAGACCACCAACTTACACCATACATAAAAATAAACTCAAAATGGATACAGGACTTAAACATAAGATGGGAAACCATAAAAATACTAGAGGAATCCACAGGCAGCAAAATCTCAGACATGCCGAAAGAACTTCTTCACTGATACTACCCCTAGGGCAATGGAAACTAAAGAGAAAATAAACAAATGGGACTACATCCAAATAAAAAGCTTTTTCACAGCAAAAGAAAACATCAACAAAACAACAAGAAACCCCACTGTATGGGAGAACATATTTGCAAATGTTATCACTGATAAAGGTTTAATCTCCAACATCTATAGGCCGCTTATACAACTTAATAAAAGGAAGATAAATGATCCAATAAAAAAATGGGCTACAGACCTAAATAGAATCTTTTCAAAAGAAGACAAAAGGAAGGCCAAGAGACACATGAAAACATGCTCAAAGTCACTAATTATCTGAGAGATGCAAATCAAAACGACAATGCGGTACCATCTCACACCTGTCAGAATGGCTATCATCAACAAATCAACCAACGACAAGTGCTGACGAGGATGTGGAGAAAAAGGAACCCTCGTGCACTGCTGGTGGGAATGCAGACTGGTGCAGCCACTGTGGAGAACAGTATGGAGTTTCCTCAAAAAACAGAAAATGGAAATCCCATTTGACCCAGTAATCCCACTCCTAGGAATATATCCTAAGAAACTAGAAACACCAATCAGAAAGGATATATGCATCCCTATGTTCATAGCAGCACAATTTACAATAGCTAAGATTTGGAAACAGCTTGGGTGCCCATCAGCAGATGACTAGATCAGAAAACTATGGTACATCTACACAATGGAATACTATGCTGCCATAAAAAAGAAGGAATTATTACCATTTGTAGCAACCTGGATGGAATTGGAGGCATTAAGCTAAGTGAAATAACCCAGTCAATGAAAGAAAAATACCACATGATCTCACTCATTTGTGGATAATAAAAAACACATTATAAACTGATGAACAAAAAGATAGATACAGAGGCAGTAAAGCATCAAACAGACTGTCATAGAAGGCCTTGGAAGTGTTCCTTCCTCTTGAATTTTTTGTAATAGTCTGAGGAGGAAAGGTTTTAGTTCTTCCTTGAATGTTTGGTAAAATTCTCCTGGGAAGCTGTCTGGCCCCGGGCTTTTGTTTGCTGGAAGCTTTTTGATGACTGCTTCAATTTCTTCCATAGTTACTGGCATATTGAGCTGTTTAGATTCTTCCTGACTGAGTTTTGGAAGGTTATATTTTTCTAGGAATATGCCCATTTCCTCCAGGTTGTCCAGTTTGTTGGAATAGAGTATTTTTTACCAATCCTTTGTATTTCGGCGGGATCTGTTGTTATTTCACCTCTTTCATTTCTGATTTTGTTTATTTGGGTCCTCTCTCTTTGCTTCTTGGTGAGCCTGGCTAGAGGTTCATCAATCTTGTTTATCCTTTCAAAGAACCAGCTCTTGGTTTTGTTGATCTTTTGTATTGTTTCTTTGGTCTCAATATCGTTTATCTCTGCTCTGATCTTTATTATTTCCTTCCTTCTGCTTATGCTGGACTTTTCTTGTTGCTCTTTTTCTAACTCTTTGAGTTGTAGGGTTAGGTAATTTATTACCATTGTTTCTTGTTTTTTGCAGTATGCTTGTAGAACTATAAACTTCCCTCTCAAGACTGCTTTCACTGTGTCCCATAGATTTTAGATTGTTGTGTTTTCATTGTCATTTGTTGCTATGATGTTTTTTATTTCTTCCTTGATCTCTCTGGTAACCCAGTCATTGTTTAATAGCATGCTGTTTAGTATCCATGTGTTTGACTTCTTTGGATTGTTTTTATTGTAGTTGGTTTCCAGTTTTATGCCACTGTGGTCTGAGAAGATGCTTGATATGATTACTATCTTCTTGAATTTGAAGAGACTTTGCCTATGACCCAACATATGATCTATTTTTGAAAATGAGCCATGTGCACTTGAGAAGAATGTATATTCTGTGGCTTTGGGGTGAAATGTCCTGAACATGTAATTAATTCCATCTGGTCTAGAGAGTCATTTAGGATTGATGTTTCTTTGCTGATTTTTTGGTTAGAGGATTTGTCCAATGGTGATAGTGTGGTGTTAAAGTCTCCTATTATGATTATATTGCTGTTAATCTTTCCCTTGGTATCCTCCAGGAGTTTTTTTATGTATTGGGTGCTCCTGTATTGGGTGCATATATGTTTACCAGAGTTATTTCTTCTTGTTGGATTGCTCCCTTTAGTATTATGAAGTGGCCTTCCTTATCTCTTGTTATGTCCTTCACTTTGAGATGTAATTTGTCAGATATAAGTATTGCTACCCCAGCTTTTTTTTCATTTCCATTCGCCTGCAAAACCTTTTTCCATCCCTTCACCCTCAGTCTGTGTGCGTCCTTTTTTCTGAGGTGGGTTTCTTGTAGACAGCAGATATATGGGTCATGTTTTCTTATCCAGTCAGTTACCCCATGTCTTTTGATTGGGGTATTTAATCCATTTACATTTAAAGTTATTATTGCTAGGTACTTATTTGTCGCCATTTTTATTCTTTACCCCTGTGTTCCTTCTTTGCTTCCTATTTCTTTTTTCTTTTTTTTTCTTTTTTACAGCAGACCCTTTAGCATTTCTTGCATTGCTGATTTTAAATTACAATGGGAAGGTTAGGGAGAGGTGGGGGAAATAAGAGATCAACGGAAGGACTTATATGCATGCATATAAGAATAACCAATGGATGCAAAACATTGGGGGGTGAGGGCATGTATGGGAGTGGGGTGGGGGGGGGACAATGGTAAGATATGTACACATATAATACCTTAATAAAAAAATGGGAAAAAGAAGAACAGAGATGAGGCTTTGTACATTGACAGGAGAACCCTGCTCTTGGAGAATCCTTCAAGATTCTTTAACAATTATTCAAAACTACTAACATTTTAGGGAAAAGAATTATAGGATGAACTACACCTGTTTCTGCTGTGGAAACAGCAGATCTGAACACACTCCTCCAAAGAGACTTCTTTTGGGAAGCTGGGAAGGAGAAGATGAACATTGAACCTTTGCCTTGCTTTACTCTTGAGATGATTGAGAGAGACAGAGAGAGACGCAGGCCTCCATCTCTCCCTTTGAAGCCTAGTGTTTATGCCAGAACTCAATGTCAAATTTCTGTCCATCTAGAAGATTTTCTTCCATTTCCCCCTTAATACACTGGATTTAGATTGGGACAATGAGGCATTAGTGCCCATTGCTCCATTTATCCTTTTAGACCCTGTTGAAGATCCTACAAAAGAACCAACCTTATTTTTGCAACAGGTTTCTCCAATTAGGAAAGGACAGAAGAGAGAGTGCCCTGATCCTATTTATGATCATCCCTTTCTGTTTCTCTAGGAATATTAACTTTCTGGTTTCCTGCAAACCTTCTTTCCCCTTTGATTTCAGTTCACACTCTGACATTATGGTAATAAGAAAACAAAGTATATGGATGCCTGTTACTTCATGGATATATTGATGAAATGGTTTGCAATGCAATTAAATCCCAGTTCTTTGTGCTTAGCAAGAAAAAGGAAACACCCTTTTGGGCCATCTCTTAGCAGCAAAAGTTCAGTGAAAGTCTGTTACTTCCTCTCCTTTAAAACTCCAGCTTCCTAGACAATATTGCCAGACAAATGGAATAGTTTATTTCTGTCCTTTATGTTGTAGTTAATGTGAAAAGAAGAGTCTGTGCTTCAATGGGATGGGTTTCAAATGAAAATCAAAAAGCCTGTGTTCTTTTATAGTTTCAATACCTCATTTAATAGTTTGGGTAGACTCAAAAATCCTATAGGAATAGCAAATGTATACCTTTGCACATAAGAAGCAAAAATGTTCCTTTTGAAACTTAAGCATAAGACAAATGGTGAACTGAATCCAAAAAGAGAACTGGGTATGGTTTTCTTTTTTTCCAAAAGGTTGTCAAATATAGTTGGAACAATTTTATGAAACATTTTTTGAGTGGGAGACTTTTATTTTTGTAGTCTTTACTTTTCTCTTCCCAATTGTTTTCTGATATAAAAATTAAACTAAAATTTATCAAAGAAAATATGGGTTCCTGTTCTTCACATTGAGTTTCCAGACTAGCTTCATCCAGCTCCCATCCCGAACTTCACTCCAGCTGGTTGACTGGCACTTCCCTAGGGAATTCCCTCTGACTTTCCTTTGCTCTGTTGCATTCTGTGATGCTGATGCATACAAGACAACTTTTTTACTTACTGAAAGAATAGGCAGAGCATCAAAACAAATAGGATGGCCATGCAGGCCAGGGCTAATTAATTTGTGGGCAGAGCCAGCAGGTAAGCCAGAATTTATTATAAAAATATATTGTTAATATATTCTGCAAATCAGTAGGACTTGTTCTATATTTGAATCCTTACAGATTAGAGCATACAAGTATGTTTACTCCCACAAATATTTTTGGATTTTTTTTGTTAATTTTTATAATAACAATTCCATATCATGTTAACCAAAAATGTGGAAACAATTTATACATGCACTGAAGCAGCATTTTCCAGAGTATGATCTAAAGAAGGTGAGCCGTTTCATATTTAGATAGATTTGTTCAGAAGGTCTGACTATCAAAACCTTACTGGAGGAATCCAAGATGGTGGCCTAGTTAAACACCTAAACTGCTGCCTCGCACAACAATTTCAAAACTGCGACTAAAAGACAAAACGTCTATCACCCAGAACCACGGAAAAGCTGGCTGAGTGGAAGTTCTACAACTAGAAGGAAAGAGAAAAGAGCATTGAGACGTGCACAAGAGCTGAAAAGCTGAGGTATGGAGGCGCGGGATCTGGGCTGGCGGCAGGCATTGCTTTTTTCAACCCAAAGGGGAGACAAGCCCCCGATTACTCTGAAATACAGTTTCTGGGGAGATGTGGGGGACCCAAACTCCTACGGGGAGAAGCTGGATTGTCTGCCACCGGGTCAGAAAGTGAGGGGGGCCTGCTTGCAGAGCTGCGCACAAGAATAATTGTTTGCTGCGCTGGGGCACGGGACGCAGTCAGAGACACAGAGCCAGCTAACTAGCAGCCATTGCTGTTTGCCACGCCCTAGCCTAGTGACGCCCTGAGACCCCGCCCCACACAACCTACAAACCCACCCAGGCTCCAAGCAGCAGATTTAGCATAAGAAAGGCCTGCCCTATTGCAGCTTAACCTAACAAACTTGCAGCCTGGATCAGACAGCTCCAAAACCTCCAAACCCCAAGCAAAGAGGAGAAAACTGTAGCTCTCGCTGTAGCTCCTGCTGGGTGGACTCAGACAATAGCTGACCTGCACCCCATTGGAGATCCAGAAGCCAGTATACCTAGTGGTCAGTGTGAGACACCAGATTTCAACTCCTCACATCCATAAGTGACACATTCAAGAGGCAGACTCAGCGAGCACCAAAGCCCCACTGAAACAAGTCCTGCACCATAAGTGTGTCTCCAGCACAGCAGTTCTTATAGACACACCAAGTCCTCACAGCCTATTGGCCTGGAGGTCAATTCCTCCCAGTGTACCAACAGCAATTAAGGCTTAACTACACCAAGACTTTGCCCTCAGCCCACAAAGGGGTGTACCAAGAGCGTCCACATCAGGTGATTGGGGAGGCTGAGCTACTGCCCCCTATAGGTCACCTACCACACAAAGCCACTCCATCAACACAGGGAAGCAGCCAAAATGCAGAAACAAAGAAACATGTCATGAATGAAAGAAACGGAGGAAAGCAAACTACTGGACAACATAGAGTTCAGAACCACATTTATAAGGTTACTCAAGAATCTTCTAAAAACTGCCGAGAAACTTGATGACACTTCTGAGGAGCTTAGTGAGACCTTCAAAGACCTTAATGAGAATGCCAAAAAAATGGAAAAGAACCAGTCAGAAATGAAGCATACACTGTTTAAAATAAAGAATATACAGAAACTCAACTGTAGATCAACGTACCCCAAGAATCAAACCAAAGATCTGAAATATGAGGAAACAAAAAACACCCAACCAGAAAAACAAAAAGAAAAAAGAATCCAAAAATATGAAGATAGTGTAAGGAGCCTCTGGGACAACTTCAAGCATACCAACATCCAAATTTTTGGGGTGCCAGAAGAAGGGAGAGAGCAAAATACTGAAAACCTATTAGAAGAAATAATGACAGAAAACTTTCCCTACCTGGTGAAAGAAATAGACTTACAAGTCCAGGAAGCACACAGAACCCCAAACAAAAGGAATCCAAAGAGGACCACACCAAGACACATCATAATTAAAATGCCAAGGGCAAAAGACAAAGAGAGAATCTTGAAAGCAGCAAGAGAAAAACGGTTAGTTACCTACAAGGGAGTACCCATACGACTGTCAGCTGATTTCTCAGCAGAAACTATGCAGGCCAGAAGGGAGTGGCAAGAAATATTCAAAGTGATGAACAGCAAGAACCTACAACCAAGATTACTCTACCCAGCAAAGCTATCATTCAGAGTTGAAGGTCAGATAAAGAGCTTCACAGACAAGAAAAAGCTAAAGGAGTTCATCGCCACCAAAACGGGATTACATGAAATGCTGGAGGGTATTCTTTAAGAAGAGGAAGAAGAAGAAAAAGGTAAAGATAAAAATTATGAACAACAAAATGACATCAAATACATACCTACCAACAAGTGAATCTAGAAATCAAGTGAATAAAAAATCTGAAGAACAGAATGGACTGGTGAATATAATAGAATCAGGGACATAGAAAGGGAGTGGACTGACAATTCTCAGGGGGAAGCGGGTGTGAGTGGTGCGGGAAGAGATTGGACAAAAATCTTACTCCTATGTATGAAGACAGTGGCAGGGGTTAAGGGCATGGGGTAGGGTGGGGTGGGGAATCAGGTGGAGGGGAGCTATAGGGGGAAAACAAAAAGAGGAACACCTGTAATCTGAACAATAAAGATTTATTTAAAAAAAAAAAAAACCTTACCAAAATGACTTCAAGTTATCATCTTCCCAGGGAACTAACCTAACTTAATTACCTTTGTCTTTGCACCTTGCAATGTTCTTCTCCCTTGGAACTTTAGTCATGGAAGGTTTTCAAATCATGTTTATTTTCAAATTCATCACTGTTCTGAATTGAAATATTAGAGAGAAACAAGCAGGTCAAGGTGCATAGATGTTAATTAGTTTTAGTCAGGCTTAGCACCAAATGGATGACTGCCAGTAATTAGCTATAGTTCAATAATTCTGAGATGTAAAAAATGCCTTAAAGGATTAGGTGAGGCTTGACATGGAAGGACTTCTTAAAATTACATGAAGTGAAGTGTAGGGCCTGAGAGACAACTTTCCTTTATAATTAAGGCAAAAAAAACCCTGAAAGTAAGATGCCCTTCACAAGCCTTTTTGAAGTATTTTAGCTTATTGGTAATAATTTGATTTGGGCAATGTTAACTATGAATAAGGTGTGTATGTGTGTGGAGAGAAACCTGCTAAGGATGTTGCTTTACATGATAAAATAATATTTGAAAAGCTGAGTCGAAGTTCAAGAGGAAAGAAAGAGAGAATGAATTTCAGAATGCTGATATCTTTTCTCCAATAATTGGGCATACCCAATAATGAATTGAACAATGTTATGATTAGAGTTACTTTCTTTTTTAAGGATTTTTTTCTTGAAATTTTCTCAAACTTGCAAAAAAAAAACAAACTTGCAAACAATTGCAAGGAATCTTTTTCTAGAACTATTGAAGAGTAAGTTAATGATCTGATGCCCATTCACCCTCTGATGCTAGTGGGTAGTTCCTGCAAACAAGAACATTCTTCTGCTAGATTTTCACAACATAACCATTAAACTGAGGAAATGAACACAGACGTGTTACTGCTAATTCATCCTCAGAACCCATTTATGTTTTGCCAATTATCTCAATAATATCTTTTATATTATAAGAATCACACATCACATTTACTTGTCATGTCTTTTCAAAGTCTTTCCCTCTGGAACTGTTCCTCAGTCTCACATTGACTTTCATGACCTTGACATTTTTTATGATTGCAGGCTAGTTATTTTAGAAAAAGGCCCCTCAGTGGGACTTTTAAAAGTCTTCTCCTCATGATTAGGTTCAGACTATTATATTTGGCATGAATATCACATAAATGATGCTCTCACTCTTTTTCTCTTTGTAATTAATAATTAATTGTGTGACGGGTTTCTTTTAAACTATGTAATATTCTATTTCTCATACTTTTCATGTATTTATGTATTTATATTAAAATAGATTTATGCATCCCAATTTTATTCAATGGCCTACAACTCATTATCAGTATTTATATTGATGTTAAAATTTTCCCAGATTTGGTTAGTGGAGCCCCTTTCCACTGCATCCTTCTGCTATGCCCCTATTATTCTTTGAGCACTTTCTTACTCTGTGGCACAGTATGTCCAGCATTATTTTGTAAGCCCTTCATCCAAGCCTGGAATCAGTCATTCCT
This sequence comes from Corynorhinus townsendii, assembly GCA_026230045.1. Lineage (NCBI taxonomy): Eukaryota > Metazoa > Chordata > Mammalia > Chiroptera > Vespertilionidae > Corynorhinus > Corynorhinus townsendii. The sequence goes on from JAPDVU010000012.1 coordinate 31,076,553, forward strand.
TCCTTTCAGTAGAAAACTGGATTTGGAAATCAAGATCTAGACATTAGATCTGCCACTGCCACTGGGGAGTTTTTGATCCCAAACCCTCTTACTGGCAAAACTAGGGAATACCTGTTTGTGTGTGTGTGCATTCATTTACATTTATGTTTATTTCTTTATCTGTCTACATGCTGAAAACCAAGTATTTGCACCAATACATGATTTGTTACACCAATTCATCTAACACCATAAGGTTCATTCTAGTTTTCTGCCCTTTTTGTTTTTGTAACTGTCTCCTCTGACAGTGAGAAATTTGATTTAGATTATTCTTAGCATACTTATTAAATTAATCCCTCCATAATTAACCCATTGCTCATCATCACCACCTCCTCTTCCCTTGCAAGGGAGTTCTCCTCACACCTGGGTTCTACTACCTGTTCTGAGCTGCCCCGTTGTATGGATGTTCTCACTGTGGTTACCTTAAACACCATGCTAAGCTGATCCCATGCAAACATGCCTTCCTTACCACGCTTAGGCTCTGACCCGCAGCTCCTCAGACACCCACACCTTGCTCCTGGCCACCATGACACTCTCCCAACCAGCTCCAGTAACCTCCCAGCCCCCTTCCATTCCATACCCCACGCCAAGACACCTACCTTGCTCTGGACCTAAAGGCCTTTTAGACTCAATTTTTTAAGAGGAAAAAGAAAAGAACAGGAATGAAAAGGAGAAGAGGCAGAGCCACTGCTGTTTGTTTAAAATTACTTTCCTGCTTCCCTTGTGGGGATGGAGGGAAATGGTGTGATGAGAATATTTGTGACAAATTTGATAACAGAAAGTGTAAGTTCTAACATTCTTTTACCCTAACCCAGAAATTTGTATATAAAAGTTACACAATATTATTTGAGGTAATTCATTTTTTAACAAATCACATGTTAAATTTAATATTTCCTAAGAAGACAGACGATGCAAAGAAGACTCTTCTTTAATCTACTTACATTGGAATCATTAAGATAATATAGTCACACACATTAAATTCCATGAAGAAACAAAGAAATTATTTGGATACTTTAAGACAAAAAAAAATTTCAAATTAGCCCAATACTGACAAAAGAAAGGATTATTTTGCCTGGAGTAGCCAGATAATTGCTTCAATTCTCATAATGTAAAGTGTTCTTTACCCCTAGCATGTCTTCCCTGCTCTTTTAAAAGCAATTATCCCTTAACACAGTCTCTGACAATTTGTAGTACAAATACTTTTTTACCAATCCAAAATTATGAGCACTTAAAGGATTCAAAATACCAGTTATTAGAAAAAGAGAAAGTAATATTGTAGATGTATTGCTGCCAAAGGTAGTCCAGGCATTTAATTCCAGGATAAAGAACACAAATAATTTCTTTTTTCTTTTTTTTACTGGGATTGAAAAGTATACAAATTATGGAAGTTTCTTGCTCAGCCATGTAGAGATGTTCTCACAGTCAGCTACAACATAGTCTGTTAGCATCTGATTTTTAGCTTGAACAAATATATTCCTGTCCCCCAAAAAAGCAATACACACAAATAATTCACATTATGTAAAGTCTTTTTTCCAAGAAAATATCACTGTCAGGATAAGTCAATTCTAAGACACTCTTCATGGTGATGAATAGATCTTTTGTGGACCATTCCAATTTTTTTCTGTCTATGAAGCATGTATTATTATACCACTTCAATTTGGTTGTTAAGAGGAAATGGCACAGGGAAAGAGAATAAAAAGATAGGTAGGAGGTAAAAAAAAACACACAATAACAATAGTGCACATTAGTATAGTCTATGATATGAAATTATGCTATCATAGTGAAAGATATATTGATTCATGAATTCTTAGTGGTCGTTCACTAAAAGATCCAAAGAACAAACAATGTTTTCTCAACTCTTTTCTTTTTTTTTTTACAATTAGAAAAATATTTTCAGATTTGGAAAGCCTCGTTTTCAACAGTCCTTTTAAATATTCAAAGGAGAACATGAGAGGGAATTGTTTTTTACAAAGTTCATTATTCTGTATATTCTTTTTAGCACATATGATAGTCCTGCCAGTTTTGTAGTCCCCCTGTAACTTTCCTTACCTTTGAGCTAACTCTGAGTTTACTTTCCCTAGATAATTCTTTCCCTTAAACCTCTCTAACATAACGAAATATAGTAAGGCTCAAACAGAGTCCTTCAATTTGCTAAATCATATTTCTGAAATGTGTGTGTTTCATACTATTCATACCATTGAGTGGTGGGAGATTACCAAATAAGATATGTGATAACAAGAAAGAATGAAAATAAATGAACTAAGCTTTGAATTCAGAATGCTAGAAAAGGAGCAACCAAGCAAACCCAAAGAAAGAGATTAATAGAGATAACATCAGAAATTTATACCAGAAAAGTAGACACAACCAAAAAAAAAAATCCTAATCTAGTAGCAAAAATCAACACTATAAAGCTAGCTCTTTAAAAAGATCGGTAAGCTAAATAAACTTCTAACAAGTGTAATTAAATTTGATTGAGTTCCTTAAAGCTAAACAATTAACTATTATTAACACACTTATTTTCTAGAAAAAAGGACAAAATATACATGCCCCCAATGTCACATGGACTCAAAATAATGCTGGTAGTGAATTTGACTTATGCCCTTTTTATTATCCAAAATTTGAAAAACTAAAAATATCTGATTGTCTAGTTTGAAGCATATCTTTCATCTCTATGTTAAATAAGTCTTTGAAAAATGCTTCCTGGAAAAAATTTTACTTTTTAAGTTTTAAGTATATGTCATAAATTATTTTGATTCTCTTTTCCCTTAGTAAAGTGAAATGCTTTTTCTCTAGTTCAGCAATGGACTCTGATGTCCAGGAGTGGGGAAAAGTTACAATTAATTACTATTGACCATGTCCATATCAGTTGAAAGACAAATAGAACAAAAATAAATCGCACACACACACACACACAAACAAAAAACACACAAATGACATTTAATCAGATAGTATTTCTCATTCTCATTGAAATATTAGAATCCAAGTATTAAATCAGAAAATGTCATTTTGAACTAAACAATTAATATTTGGTCAGCTCATTTAACACCGTGGTAGAGTATATTTCATATATACAAATATAGTAAAAGCTCTAAATTAAGATAGAACTGGAGTTAAAATATAGCTTCCACTTGCTACTGTGTGACCATGGGCAAGTTTATTAATTTACCATGGTGCCAATTTCTTCATTATAAAATAGGAATAATAATAAGACATTGCAATTTCTTTTCCAGATAATACCTATCAATACTGGAAAAATACAAAATACAACAACTTAAAGTCTTTAGGAATTTGGGAGGAAAGCTGAAATTTTAAATAAAAGACAAGCATATGGTAAGTTTCTGATTTTTATTTCTTTACATAGAAAATCCAAGAGAATCAACAAAATAACCATTAGAACTAATAAATGAGTTTATCAAAAGTTATAAGATACAAGGTTAATAGGCAAAATTGTGTCTTTTTTTAATTTTATTTTATTGTTGAGAGTATTTCAGATGTCCCTCTTTTTCTGCCCAGTACCCCCCTCCACACGGTTCCCACCCCAGGCCAAGTTTTTACCACCCTAGTGTCTGTGCCCATAAGTAATGCTTATATGCACATAAGATCTTTGGTTTATCTCTTCCTGACCCCTACACCCCTTCCCTCTGAGATTCTTTGGTCTGTTCCATGTTTCCATGCCTCTGATTCTATTTTATTCATCAGCTTATTTTGTTCATTAGATTTCTTTTTCTTTTTTTTTAGATTCAATTATTAACAGATATGCATTTATTGCTTTCTAAGAAAATTAAAGTTTAGATTCTTTTTTAAATATTTTTATTGTTTAAAGTATTACATGTAGTAGTACATATATCTCCTTTTTTCCTCCTTTGATCTTCCCCCAGCCTCCCCTACGCCCTGTCGCATGCTCTCATCCCACCCCCCCCCCCCACCCCAGTGTCTTGTATCCATTGGTTGTGCATATATGCATGCATACAAGTCCTTTGGTTGATCTCTTTCCCCCCTTCCCAATACACCCAGCTTTCCCACTGTAATTTGACAGTCTGTTCGGTGCTTTACTGCCTCTGTATCTATCTTTTTGTTAATCAGGTTATAATGTTCTTTATTTTCCATACATGAGTGAGATCATGTATTTTTCTTTCATTGCCTGGCTTATTTCACTTAACATAATGCTCTCCAGGTCCATCCATGCTGCTGCAAATGGTAAGAATTCCTTCTTTTTTATAGCAGCATAGTATTCCATTGTGTAGATGTACCATAGTTTTCTGATCCAGTCATCTGCTGATGGGCATTTGGGCTATTTCTAAAAATTAGCTATGGTGAATTGTGCTATGAACATAGGGGTGCATATATCCTTTCTGATTGGTGTTTCTAGTTTCTTGGGATATATTCATAGAAGTGGGATCACTGGGTTAAATGGGAGTTCCATTTTTAGTTTTTTGAGGAAACTCCATACTGTTCTCCACAGTGGCTGCACCAGTCTGCATTCCCACCAGCAGTGTAAGAGGGTTCCTTTTTCTCTGCATCCTTGCCAGCACTTGTCCTTTGTTGATTTGTTGATGATTGCCATTCTGACAGGTGTGAGATAGTATTGCATTGTCGTTTTGATTTTCATCTCTTGGATAATTAGTGACTTTGAGCATGTTTTCATGTGTCTCTTGGCCTTCCTTTTGTCTTCTTTCGAAAAGATTCTATTTGGATCCGTTGCCCATTTTTTATTGGATAATTTATCTTCCTTTTATTAAGTTGTATAAGATGCCTATAGATGTTGGAGATTAAACCTTTATCAGTGATAACATTTGCAAATATGTTCTCCCATACAGTGGGCATTCTTGTTGTTTTGCTGATGGTTTCTTTTGCTGTACAAAAGCTTTTTATTTAGATGTAGTCCCATTTGTTTATTTTCTCTTTAGTTTCCATTGCCCTAGGAGCAGTATCAGTGAAGAAATTGCTTCGGCATATGTCTGAGATTTCTTTGCCTGTGGATTCCTCTAGCATTTTTATGGTTTCCCATCTTATGTTTAAGTCCTTTATCCATTTTGAGTTTATTTTTGTGTATGGTGTAAGTTGGTTGTCTAGTTTCATTTTTTTGGCATGTATCTGTCCAATTTTCCCAACACAATTTATGGAAGAGACTGTCTTGACTCCATTGTATGTTCATGCCTCCTTTGTCAAATATTAATTGAGCATAGTGGTTTGGGTCAATTTCTGGGTTCTCTATTCTATTCCATTGGTCTATATGTCTGTTCTTGTGCCAGTACCAGGCTGTTTTGAGAACAGTAGCTTTGTAATAGAGCTTGCAATCTGGTATTTAGATCCCACCTACTTTGTTCTTCTTTCTCAGGATTGCTCCATCTATTTGGGGTCCTTTTTATATTCCACATGAATTTTTGGAGAGTTCGTTCTAGGTCTCTGAAATATCCCATTGGTATTTTAATGGGGAGTGCATTGAATCTATAGATTGCTTTGGATATTATGGACATTTTAATGATGTTGATTCTACCAATCCATGAACATGGTATGTTCTTCCATCTGTTCTTCCTCTATCTCTTTTTTCAGTGTCGTGTAGTTGTCCAGGTATAGGTCTTTTACCTCCTTAGTTAAGTTTATTCCTAGGTATCTTAATTTTTTTGGTGCGATGGTAAATGGGATTGCTTTTTTAGTCTCTCTTTCTGTAAAGTCACTATTGGAGTATAGAAATGCCATAGATTTCTTGGTGTTAATGTTGTATCCTGCTACATTGCCGAATTCATTTATTAAGTCTGTTAGTTTTTTGATGGAGTCTTTAGGGTTTTTTATGTACAATATCATGTCATCTGCAAATAAGGACAGCTTTACTTCTTCTTTTCCAGTTTGGATGCCTTTTATTTCTTCTTCTTGTCTAATTGCAATGGCTAATAGTTCCAGTACTATGTCAAACAGGAGTGGTGAGAGTGGGGATCCCTGTCTTGTTCCTGTTCTTATGGGAAATGGTTTTAGTTTTTGCCCATTGAGTATGATGTTGACTGTGGGTTTATCATATATGGCTTTTATTATGTTGAGGTATGGTCCTTCTATTCCCACCTTGTTGAGAGTTTTTATCAAGAAAGGGTGTTGGATTTTGTCAAATGCTTTTTCTGCATCAATTGATATGACTAGGTGATTTTTATCTCTCTGTTTGTTTATGTGATATATCACGTTAATTGATTTGTGGATATTGTACCATCCTTGCATTCCTGGAATAAATCCTATTTGATCATGGTGTATGATCTTTCTGATGTACTGCTGGGTCCGATTTGCCAGAATTTTGTTGAGGATTTTGGCACCTATGTTCCTGAGGGATATTGGACTGTAATTCTCTTTCATTGTGTTGTGTTTATCTGGCTTTGGTATTAGGGTGATGCTGGCTTCATAGAATGAGCTTGAAAGTGTTCCTTCCTCTTGAATTTTTTGGAATAGTCTGAGGAGGATAGGTTTTAGTTCTTCTTTGAATGTTTGGTAAAACTCTCCTGTGAAGCCATCTGGGCTTTTGTTTGCCGGAAACTTTTTGATGACTGCTTCAATTTCTTCCATAGTTATTGGCCTATTGAGATGTTTAGATTCTTCCTGATTGAGTTTTGGAAGGTTGTATTTTTCTAGGAATATGTCCATTTCCTCCAGGTTGTCCAGTTTGTTGGAATAGAGTTGTTCATAGTATTTTTTAACAATCCTTTGTATTTCTGTGGGGTGTGTTGTTATTTCTCCTCTTTCATTTCTGATTTTGTTTATTTGGGTCCTCTCTGCTTCTTGGTGAGCCTGGCTAGCAGTTCATCAATCTTGTTTATCCTTTTAAAGAATCAGCTCTTGGTTTTGTTGATCTTTTGTATTACTTTTTGGTCTCCATGTCGTTTATCTGAACTTGGATCTTTATTATTTCCTTCTGCTTATGCCGGGCTTTTCTTGTTGCTCTCTATCTAACTCTTTGAGTTGTAGGGTTAGGTAATTTATTACCATTGTTTCTTGTTTTTTGCAGTATGCTTGTAGAGCTATGAACTTCCCTCTCAAGGCTGCTTTCGCTGTGTCCCATTGATTTTGGATTGTTGTGTTTTCATTGTCATTTGTTGCCATGATGATTTTATTTTTTGCTTGATCTCTCTGGTAACCCAGTCATTGTTTAATAGCATGCTGTTTAGTCTCCAGGTGTTTGATTTTTTTGGATTGTTTTTATTGTAGTTGATTTCCAGTTTTATGCCACTGTGGTCTGAGAAGATGCTTGATATGATTTCTATCTTCTTGAATTTGAAGAGGCTTTGCCTATGACCCAATATATGGTGTATCTTTGAAAATGACCCATGCGCACTTGAGAAGAATGTATATTCTGTGGCTTTGGGGTGAAATGTTCTGAAGATTTCAATTAATTCCATCTGGTCTAGTGAGTCATTTAGGATTGATGTTTCTTTGTTGATTTTTTGTTTAGAGGATTTGTCCAGTGGTGACAGTGGGGTATTAAAGTCTCCTATTATGATTGTATTGTTGTCGATCTCTCCCTCGATATCCTCCAGGAGTTTTTTTATGTATTTGGGTGCTCCTGTATTGGATGTGTATATGTTTACCAGAGTTATTTCTTTTTTTCTTTTTTTTTCTTTTTTTAATTTAATTTTATTTTTATTGTTTTAAGTATTACAAATAGTAGTACATATGTCTCCTTTTTTTTTCCCCCCTTTGATCTCCCCCCGACCTCCCCTACCCCCCAGGACATGCCTTCACCTGCCCACCCTCCCCCCCCCCCCCCGCCCCAGTGTCTTATATCCATTGGTTGTGCTTATATGCATGCGTACAAGTCCTTCGGTTGGTCTCTTACAGCCCTCCTCGCCCAACCACCCCTGTCTTCCCAATGTAGTTTGACAGTCTGTTCAATGCTTCTTTGCCTCTGTATCTTTTTCCCACCATTTCTTTCCTTTAAAAAGTTTTGCCTTTGCAGACTGGAAATAAACATATAATAACAAAATAAGACAAAACAAAAAAATGTTTGAGTCCCAATTTCAATGTCAAACAGTTCCTTATGTGTACATGTCAGCAGTGATATCTGGATGGTGGGCACATGGTGGCAATGCAGGTCCGACCCTCTCTGGTTTGGTCCTAGGTAACCTGCAGCGGTGCACAGCTGCTGACTGCTCCCATGGCAAGGCGTTGTCAGCGTCTTCCATCTCTGGACTGTTTTTTCCTCTTGTCTTCGTAGTTGGAGCACTCCTGTCAATTCCTCTCTGTTGCAGGAATCCATCTGGTCTTGGGGTTGTTTTCTGAAAATATACAAATATGTTCTCGACCACAAGTTAATAAAGGAATCTTTTCTATATAATTGATTTGGGATCCGTTTTATTTTTGTTCAAACAATTTTCCTTTGTCTTATTTAGACACCATGTGTGTTTTTAATGGCCTTGCTGTTAGCATTGCAAATGAACCTTAATTTGGTAAAGTAAAAATTTTCTAGATGTAATTTACTTATAGGATATTTTTCCTTACATGATATTGCCCTACCATCCCCCCCCTTTTTTTTTTTTAATGGAGGTTTTTGTAAATTTTATAATGCAGTCTTGATAACTTTAAATTAAAAAAAATTTTTTTTTCCCACCACACATATGACTGCTTTAGGTTCATTGCTTATTCAGGAATTTTACCATGAGATGAACTACCAATAGAAATTTTTGTTATTACTTTAAGAATAGCTTTTTGTCCAGTACTTGAATATTCACTTATTTCAATTAGCCTATTTAAATTAATCTGAAAACTCGATTACTATTTTACTGTCAAATTTAATACTCTACCAACAATCTTAGTTTACCCTGTAAATATTAGTGGGAAGGATTATTTGCATTCTTGAGTGGGCCCTGAGCATTCCAAATGCTCAGCTGAATTTAGATATAGGGCAACTGCTGTCGGCCAAGTCTCTTGTCTGTTACCTGGGTCCCGATCTGAGCTGGGCCAAGTCTCTGTCTGTCACCTGTATCTCGATGTGAGCTGGGCCGGGTCTCTTTCTGTTGCCTGGGTCCCGATCTGAGCTGGGTGTGGGAAGTGCGAAGCAGCCATGGGGGTAGGCGACCTCCTTTAGAAGGGGGTGAGGGTTCAAGCCCCTGCAATGTTGGGGGGGTGAGGGTCTGTGCCCCACTTCTGTTGCCCCCCCAAGTTCTCTCCTGATGGCCCCTCTGCGACTGTGCCTGTCTTAGGTTGTTCCTTCCTTGAGGAATCTTACCTATCTCTGGCTAACCAGCCATCCTCCGGGGCCAAGCAGGGTGCTGTGAGGTTCAGTTCTGTCTCCTTGGTAGCCTATGACCCCATGGCCTCCACACCCAGCACCTGCCTTGGGAACCCCTGGCCTGCTGGCAGGGTCCCGGTGCTGATCACATATCTCGGGGAACTCGGGTTTCTTCTCCAGTGAGGGCCCAGCTCACACAATTGGGTGTGAGACAGATCCCTGGTACCAGCCCCCACGAGGCTTCAAGCTCAGCATGAACAGAAAGTTCAGGTAACAGCTGAGGGCAATTGGATTGTGAGAAGAGGGTCCCTCTTGGCACAAAGGGCAAGAGGGGCCAATATAGGATGCTCAGGTGCCTTCCCAGTGTCTTAACTCCTTCTGCAAGGGATTAAATCCTTTCATGTCCCCCTTTTTTTTTTTTTTTTAAATTGCTGCCCACCATTCAAAGAATTAGTTTGTAAGTTTGTTTGGGATAATTGTAAAGTATGCTGTTGTAAAATATCTAAGATTATAATGAGATTGTAGAATAATATCATGCAAGGATATTCCTTGCCCTAGGCCCTGGCAATTCCATTTCAAACTGGCTGTCAATTTCTTTTTGTAGCTTTATATAAACTTTGTCAGGGAGGCAAAAGCACAAATTACTTACTTTAGTTCAAGCGGCCAAATATATTGACTTTCAATTACAATCCTTATGACTTTTGAAGGAAACTTTTCTTTGTTTCCTTCCAAAATAATTTTCAGTCTACAGAGAGTTTCATTTAAAAATTTTTGTCACATGAAACAATTTCTCTTAATGCCCCGCCCCCTTGTTGTCTGTGTCCATTGATTAGGTTCATATGCATGCATACAAGTCCCTTGGTTGATCTCTCCACCTTACCCCCACCCTCCCCTACCTTACCTGAGGTATGATGTTCTGATCGACGTTTCTCACCCTCTGGATCTGTTCTTGTTCATCAGTCTATGTCGTTCATTATATTCCACAAATGAGCGAGATCATGTGATATTTATCTTTCTCTGCCTGGCTTATTTCACTCAACATAATATTCTCCATCTCCATCCATATTGTTGCAAATGGTAGGAACTCCTTCTTTTTTACTGCAGCGTAGTATTCCATTGTATAGATATACCACAGTTTTTTAATCCATTCATCTGCTGATGGGCATTTAGGTTGTTTCCAAATCTTGGCTATGGTGAATTGTGCTGCTATGAACATAGGGGTGCATATTTCCTTTCTGATGCCTGTTTCTAGATTCTTGGGATATATTCCTAGAAGTGGGATCACTGGGTCAAATGGGAGTTCCATTTTTATTTTTTTGAGGAAACTCCATACTGTTCTCCACAGTGGCTGCACCAGTCTGCATTCCCACCAGCAGTGCAAAAGAGTTCCTTTTTCTCCGCATCCTCGCCAACACTTGTTGTTTGTTGATTTGTTGATAAAAGCCATTCTGACAGGTGTGAGATGGTACCTCATTGTTGTTTTGATTTGCATCTCTCTGATGATTAGTGACTGTGAGCAGGTTTTCATATGTCTCTTGGCCTGCCTTCTGTCTTCTTTCGAAAAGTGTCTACTTAGATCAGTTGCCCATTTTTTGATTGGGTTGTTTATCTTCTTTTTGTTAAGTTGTATGAGTTCTCTGTATATGTTGGAGATTAAACCCTTATCATTGATATCATTGGCAAATATGTTCTCCCATGCAGTGGGCTTTCTTGTTGTTTTATTGATGGTTTTCTTTGCTGTGCAAAAGCTTTTTATTTTGATGTAGTCCCATTTGTTTATTTTCTCTTTAGCTTCCATTGCCCTAGGAGTAGTATCAGTGAAGAAGTTCTTTCGGCATATGTCCGAGATTTTGCTGCCTGTGGATTCCTCTAGTATTTTCATGGATTCCCGTCTTATGTTTAAGTCCTTTATCCATTTTGAATTTATTTTTGTGTATGGTGTAAGTTGGTGATCTAGCTTCATTCTTTTGCATGTATCTGTCCAATTTTCCCAACACCATTTGTTGAAGAGACTGTCTTGACTCCATTGAATGTTCATGCCTCCTTTGTCAAATATTAATTGGGCATATTGATTTGGGTCAATTTCTGGGTTCTCTATTCTATTCCATTGATCTATATGTCTGTTCTTGTGCCAGTACCAGGCTGTTTTGAGAACAGTAGCTTTGTAATACAACTTGATATCTGGTATTGAGATCCCACCTACTTTGTTCTTCTTTCTCAGAATTGCTGTAGCTATTCGGGTTCTTTTTTTATTCCAGATAAATTTTTGGAAATTTCGTTCTAGGTCTGTGAAATATGTTGTTGGTATTTTAATGGGAAGTGCATTGAATTTATAGATTGCTTTGGGTAGTATGGACATTTTGATGATGTTGATTCTACCAATCCATGAACATGGTATGTTCTTCCATCTGTTTATGTCTTCCTCTATCTCTTTTTTCAGTGTCGTGTAGTTTTCTACGTATAGATCTTTTACCTCTTTAGTTAAGTTTATTCCTAAGTATCTTAATTTTTTTGGTGCGATGGTAAATGGGATTGTTTTTTTAGTCTCTCTTTCTGTAAGTTCATTATTGGTGTATAGAAATGCCATAGATTTCTTGGCATTAATTTTGTATCCTGCTACATTACCGAATTCAGTTATTAAGTCTAATAATTTTTTTATGGAGTCTTTAGGGTTTTCTATGTACAGTATCATGTCATCTGCGAATAAGGACAGTTTTACTTCTTCTTTTCCAATTTGGATGCCTTTTATTTCTTCTTCTTGTCTGATCGCAATGGCTAGTACTTCCAGCACTATATTAAACAGGAGTGGTGAGAGTGGGCATCCCTGTCTTGTTCCTGTTCTTAGGGGAAATGGTTGTAGTTTTTGCCCATTGAGTATGATGTTGGCTGTGGGTTTGTCGTATATGGCTTTTATCATGTTCAGGTATGATCCTTCTATTCCCACCTTGCTGAGAGTTTTTATCAAGAAAGGGTGTTGGATTTTATCAAATGCTTTTTCTGCATCAATTGATATGACTATGTGATTTTTATCTCTCAATTTGTTTATGTGATGTATCACGTTTATTGATTTGCGAATATTGTACCATCCTTGCATCCCTGGGATAAATCCTACTTGGTCATGGTGTATAATCTTTCTGATGTACTGCTGGATTCGATTTGCTAGAATTTTGTTGAGGATTTTGGCACCTATGTTCCTGAGGGATATTGGACTGTAATTCTCTTTCATTGTGTTGTCTTTGTCTGGTTTTGGTATTAGGGTGATGCTGGCCTCTTAGAAGGAGTTTGGAAGTGTTCCTTCTTCTTGAATTTTCTGGAATAGTCTGAGGAGGATAGGTTTTAGTTCTTCCTTGAATGTTTGGTAAAACTCCCCTGTGAAGCCATCAGGCCCTGGGCTTTTGTTTGCTGGAAGCTTTTTGATGACTGCTTCAATTTCTTCCATAGTTATCAGCCTATTGAGATTCTTAGAATCTTCCTGTGTGAGTTTTGGAAGGTTGTATTTTTCTAGGAATGTGTCCATTTCCTCCAGATTGTGTAGTTTGTTAGAATAGAGTTGTTCATAGTATTTTTTAACAATCCTTTGTATTTCTGTGGGGTCTGTTGTTATTTCACCTCTTTCATTTCTGATTTTGTTTATTTGGGTCCTCTCTCTTTGCTTCTTGGTGAGCCTGGCTAGAGGTTCATCAATCTTGTTTATCCTTTCAAAGAACCAGCTCTTGGTTTTGTTGATCCTGTGTATTGTTTTCTTGGTCTCTATGTCATTCATTTCTGCTCTGATCTTTATTATGTCCTTCCTTCTGCTCACTGTGGGCTTTTCTTGTTGCTCTCTTTCTAATTCTTTGAGTTGTTGAGTTAGAAGATTTATTACCATTTTTTCTTGTTTTTTGAGGTAGGCCTGTAGAGCTATAAACTTCCCTCTCAAGACTGCTTTCATTGTGTCCCATAGCATTTGCATTGTTGTGTTTTTATTGTCATTATTCTCCAGGATGTTTTTAATTTCTTCTTTGATCTCGTTGATCACCCAATCATTGTTTAATAGCATGCTATTCAGTTTCCACGTGTTTGAATTTTTTGGAATGTTTTTATTATAGTTTATTTCTAATATTATGCCATTGTGGTCTGAGAAAATGCTTGATAGGATTTCAGTCTTTTTGAATTTAGGGAGGCTTTGTTTGTGACCCAATATGTGGTCTATTTTTGTAAATGTCCCATGGGCACTTGAGAAGAACATATATTCCGAGGCTTTGGGGTGAAATGCTCTGAAGATGTCAATTAGGTCCATCTGATCTAGTGTGTCATTTAGAATTGCTATTTCTTTGCTGATTTTTTGTCTGGAGGATTTATCCAGTGATGTCAGTGGTGTATTAAAGTCTCCTACTATGATTGTATTGTTGTCGATCTCTCCCTTGATCTCTTCCAGGAGTTTTTTTATGTATTTGGGTGCTCCTGCGTTGGGTGCATATATGTTTACCAGAGTTATATCTTCTTGTTGAATTGCTCCCTTTAGTATTATGTAGTGGCCTTCCTTATCTCTTGTTATGCCCTTTACTTTGAGGTCTATTTTATCAGATATAAGTATTGCTACCCCAGCTTTTTTCTCATTTCCATTTGCTTGAAAAATATTTTTCCATCCCTTCACTCTCAGTCTGTGTGAATCCTTTGCTCTGAGGTGAGTCTCTTGTAGACAGCAAATATATGGGTCATGTTTTCTTATCCATTCAGCTACCCTATGTCTTTTGATTGGTGCATTTAATCCATTTACGTTTAATGTTATTATTGACAAGTACATGTTTGTTGTCATATTTTCCCCCTTAGTGTTTGTGTTTCTTTTTGCCTTTCTCTTTCTTCTTTTTACAGCAGTCCCTTCAGCATTTCTTGCATTGCTGGCTTGGTAGTGATAAACTCTCTTAGCCCTTTTTTATCTGTGAAGCTCCTGATTCCCCCTTCAATTTTGAATGATAACCTTGCTGGGTATAGTATTCTTGGATTCAGACCCTTGCTTTGCATCACTTTGAATATTTCATTCCATTCCCTTCTGGCCTGGTGTGTTTCTGTTGAGAAATCAGTTGATATTCTAATAGGAGATCCCTTGTAGGTAACTTTCTGTCTCTCTCTGGCAGCCTTTAAGATTCTTACTTTGTCATTGGTATTCGCCAATTTAATTATGATGTGTCTTGGTGTTGGTCTTTTGGGGTTCAACTTGTTTGGGACTCTATGTACTTCTTGGACTTGCATAGTTTTTTTCTTGCCAATATCAGGGAAGTTCTCCGTCATTATTTCTTCAAACAGGTTTTCTATTCCTTGCTTCTCTTCCTCACCTTCTGGTATCCCTATTATTCTAATATTGTTTCGTTTTGTGTTGTCCCAAAGCTCCCTTAGGCTCTCCTCTTGCTTTTTAAGTCTTCTTTCCATTTGCTGCTGTGTTTGTGTGTGTTTTCCTACCTTGTCTTCTAATTCACTGATGCGGTCGTCAGCCTCTTCTAGTCTACTGTTTAAGCCTTCCAATGTGTTCTTTATTGCAGCTATGTCGTTCTTCATCTCCTCTTGGTTTCTTTTCATGTTGGTGACATTTTCATTCAGCTCCTTGTAGTTCTCATTGAGTTGTGTGTATTTGTCATTGAGTTGTGTGTATTTGTCATCCATCCGTTTAAACATCCTTAGAACCATTACTCTGAATTCTCTCTCTGTTAAGCTGCTAGCCTCAATTTCATTTAACTCCCTTTCTGGTGATTCCTCTTTTTCTTTCCTTTGGGTATTGCTTTTTTGTCTCCCCATGTTTTCCTGAAATGTTTTAATTGTAGATCCAATTGCTTTGCTACCCAGGTTCTTTTGGTGATGGTGCTACTGGTAAAATCTTTCTGTTCTCCTGGGCTTGGTTATCTAGTGTAATTGAGGTGCTTAGCTTCTAAAGATTTCTCTTTAGAGTAGATCCTATGGCCTCAGGGAGTATTCAGATTCCTTGGTGTTAATCAGGGTGGAATCTGGGTGTGGCTATATTGGTTGCCTGGAGACTGGGGGGAGGGGCTATCTCTCAGGAGAAAATGGATTCTGTGGGCTTAGGTATGACTCAGCACCAGACTTGCTACCACTTCTCCTGGACTGTCCGTTGCCCACTCTGCCCAGGTTCCGCAACTCTACCCCTTCTCCCGCACTTCTGTCACAGGTAAGTGCCTGTCTCCAAAAGGTCCCACGAACTAGGTTCAGTGGGGAAAGGCGCAGGCCCCAGCGCTTTGAAGGACCGCATCTCTGCCAGTTCCTCTCTTGCCGGCATTCCGCGATCCGGCAGCTCTTAAAGGCTGCCTTTGAGCTCAGATCCCAAATCCAGACTCTAAGGTCTAAAATCCTTCAGACCTTGCCTGTCCTCAGGGACGCGGCTTGGCACTGTGTAGTTTCTCCCTGACCTTCTGGGCACAGAGGTCCGGGAGATTCTACTGCCTAGATCTTTGATTTTACCTTTATCCGGGGGATCCCTGCTCTTCCCAGCTGCAAACTGCCTCACCAGCTGTGCCTCCTTCGCCAATTCGGGCCGGATCCAGAGTTATTTCTTCTTGTTGGATTGCTCCCTTTAGTATTATGAAGTGGCCTTCCTTATCTCCTGTTATGTCCTTCACTTTGAGATCTAATTTGTCAGATATAAGTATTGCTACCCCAGCTTTTTTTTCATTTCCATTTACCTGAAAAACCTTTTTCCATCCTTTCACCCTCAGTCTGTGTGCATCTTTTTTTTCTGAGGTGGGTTTCTTGTACACAGCAGATATATGGGTCATGTTTTCTTTTTTTATATATATTTTATTGATTTTTTACAGAGAGGAAGAGAGAGAGAGATAGTCAGAAACATCGATGAGAGAGAAACATCGATCAGCTGCCTCCTGCACACCCCCCCCCTGGGGATGTGCCCGCAACCCATGTGCATGCCCTTGACCGGAATCAAACCTGGGACCCTTCAGTCCACAGGCCGATGCTCTATCCACTGAGCCAAACCAGTTTTGGCTGGGTCATGTTTTCTTATCCAGTCCATTACCCTATGTCTTTTGATTGGAGCATTTAATCCATCTACATTTAAAGATATTATTGATAGGTACTTATTTGTCGCCATTTTCATTCTTTAACCCTATGTTCCTTCTTCGCTTCCTATTTCTTTTTTTTACAGCAGACCCTTTAGCATTTCTTGCATTGCTGGTTTGGTGGTAATAAATTCTCTTGGTCCTTTTTTGTCTATGAAGCTCCTGATTTCACCTTCAAATTGGATTAGTAGCCTTGCTGGGTAAAGTATTCTTGGATTCAGACCCTTTCTTTCCATGGCTTTGTGTATTTCATTCCATTCCATTCCGGCCTGATGAGTTTCTCTTGAGAAATTAGTCGCTAGTCTGATGGAGGTTCCTTTGTAGGTAACTTTCTGTCTCTCTCTGGCTGCTTTTAAGATTCTTACTTTGGTGTTTGCCAATTTAATTATAATGTACCTTGGCGTTGGTCTTTTGGGGTTCATTTTGCTTGGGACTCTGTGAGCTTCTTGGATTTGTGTGGGTTTTTTCTTCCCTAAATCAGGAAAGTTTTCTGTCATTATTTCTTCAAACAGGTTTCTTATTCCTTGCTCAGTTTCCTCTCCTTCTGGGACCCCTATTATGCAGATGTTGTTTTGTTTCGTGTTGTCCCAAAGTTCCCTTAGGCTCTCCTCCTGCTTTTTAATTAGTTTTTCTAGAAGCTGCTCTACTTGGGTATTTTTTCCTACCTTGTCTTCTAGCTCACTGCTGCATTCCTCTGCTTCTTCTAGTCTACTCTTGATGCTTTCTATTTAGTTCTTTACAGCAGCGATGTCATTTTTTCATCTCTTCTTGGTTCTTCTTCATTTCCTCTTCGTTCTTACTCATATTGTCAAATTTGTCTTCCATTCTTGTCAGCCACCTTATGACCATTTCTCTGAATTCTTTCTCTGGCGGGTTGCTTGCCTCCATTTCGTTTACTTCCTTTTCTGGTGATGCCTGCTTTTCTTTCATATGCGGGCTGTTTCTTTGTCTCCCCATGGTCTCTCTTCTCTGGGTGTGTGGTTATGTAGTTCTCTCTCTCCTGCATTGATTTAAAGGCACAAAATACAACACAACCAGGTACAATGCACAAGGCTCTGAACAGAAATGTATTCATGATATTAATAACCCCAAATAAAGGTGACCAGCAAAGAAAGGCAAATTAGAGGATAGGAGAGAAAGAAGAAGAGAGGGGAAAAAAAAGAAAGGAGTGCAAAAATGAAATTGGGAAAAAGAAAAATAAAGTAAGAGAGAAAAAGAAAGAGAATAAGAAAGAAGAGGGGAACAAATTATATATATGGGGAGAAAACTCCAATAGAATAGCCACTAATCCCAACAAATGCCAGCAACAAGTACCTGGAGATGAATACAAACTACAAACAACAACTAATATCAAGCGAGGTGAGGGGAAACAGAAGCAAAAAACAAAACCAACAAAAATAAAGAATAAGCAAAACAATCTCACAGACAAGCATAAAAAAACTGATATAATCAACAATCAAGCAAACAACAACAAAAAGACAGAAAGAAGAAAAAAATTTTTTGGATAGTGAAGACAGAGAAGAGATAGGTGTGTATGGACTTAGATCAGGGGATTGAAAATTAGATATATAAGTAGAGTGAAATTTTGACAGGGGGTAAAAAGAAGGAATAGGGAAAATGTAAAGCAGGAAGAGGGTAAGAGAAACAGGACAACAAAAGGGGAAAAGTTAGGAAGAGCGTGATGGCATAAAGGTAGAGTTGAGATAGAGTAAAATGATACTAAAGGAAAGATGAAAATAGAATGTAGAACCCTAATCCCAAAGTAAAATAAAGAGAAAATAAAAGGACACTTTATTTTTTAAAAAAGGTAAAATTGTAGTATTAATAATACTGATTGAAAATAAAAATGTAATAATTAAAATGGTAAAATCAAAGTGAGGAAAAAAGAAAAAAATTAGTTTCTTAAGTAAAATAAAAAAATAAAAATAAAAATGTGCAACAGTGAAGGTCATTACTTCCTCTACTGTTCTGTTTGGCATGCCTGTTTCCTAGTCAGGACAGTATTGCAGTTCCCTGCATTCCACTGCTCCTCAGTGTTGCAATCAATCCTGATTTTTAAGCAGGCAGTGTGTCTTAATTTCTTGTATTCCTTTATTTGTGTTTACACAAGAGTCCATTTGTGATTCAACCCCTGGGTGACCCTCCAGGTCAATGGGTCTCTCTAGCCAGTGCTTAGATCCTGCTTTCCCTGTGGCACTCAATACCTGTTTGTGGGAGTGGGTTGCCCCAGAGCTGGTTCTCTGATTGTTATTCCCTGCTCTGATCCCCAGGTTCCAGAAAAAAACAACTTTCCCCTGCAGTCTTTTAGAGTGTCCCCAATTGGGTGATCCTATGTATTGGGCTTAGTAATCAGAAGCAAGGGTTTAAAGAGGAAAAAGAAAAAGAAAGAAAAAAAAGCCAGCATAAGTGTGTGAACTCCGGGGCTGCACGCAAGTCTGTGCAGTCTTTTTTTCCCCCTTAGATCTAAGCAGCCAGCACACTTTTAAAATTTTTAGGCTGTCCTTTTGTGTCAGATCAAAATGGGTTGCTTTTTAAGTTCCCTTCTGTTAGCAGTTCTGAGGACCCCCTTCCACATTCACGGATCACGCCAGCCCCAACAGCCATGGATTTTTCTAGGTGCAGACTTCCCCCCAGTCCTCCAGCTCCTGCAGTGTGCACGTTTCTCTCTCCTGCTGAGACCAGAGACCTCACCTTATCCCAGGTGAAATCTTACCTTTCCATGGTGGAGTCTAGAGCTCCTCTGAATCCATGTGTTTGTGCCAATTGGGGACCAGTGTTCTCAGGTTTGCAGGTATTTGGTGGGTGCCATAATTGTTGATTTTCAGGCTTCCGATAACATCCACTTTTCCCTTCAAGATGGCATGGTCTCCGCGTCTGAGCGGTCGCTCTGGGAGGGAACCCAGCAGCAGTGGGGGCTGCCTGGTCAGGGGAGCCCTGTCCAGCAGTCCCCCACCATCTCCTGGAGTATAGCTGTCCCTCAACTCACCAACAAACACTCCCCATGCGACCACACACTCTCCTTTGTTTTCTCACTCACACAGTATCTTGTAGTCTGCCTTCCCGTTGGCAGCCATCTTCCTTTCCCTCTAAATTTTAGATTCTTGTTGCTTATTGGAAACGAAGGCAAAAGAATGCCAGTGATTCTCCCACCAGATCTTAATCAAGGACAAAATAAAGCATGCTCCATAGTTAACATTATATCTTCTCTAAGCTTTCTTGTAACCAGTCAGTTAGTAGTACATCAGGAACATAAACACTGCATATCAGAGTGATCTTAATTCACTTCTCCCACTCCCCAGCTTAAGTAATCAGGAGATATGGTAGAGATGCCACACAAATCATCCAACTATACTTGGAGTTTAAAACTCTTGAACATTACAGCCAGGCCTTTTTAATTAAACCTTTTAAATTAAAGATTTAAAAGTTAGGAAGTAGTTAATTGACCTAATTAAAACAATGAATTTTATAGATGCTTATACAAGATGGAAGGGTTATTTGTTGTTGTTTTTTTCTTTTATTTCTATAATGTGGATTTTAAGTCCGTTTATTTGCTTTTATGCTTGAATTAAATCAAATTTTATGGGCTCCTTGTGTGTTCCTGGAATAAAGAAAAAAAACTTAAAGAGCCATAGCCAGTGTCTACCTTCAAAGATATAAAACCCCACAGAATATTCAAAATAATTTCTGGATAGTTTTCCTAGCTCAGTTTGCAAAACATCGAAAATTAACTATAGGATCAGAGAAGCTTTGAACATAAACAAAAACCTTCAACAGAGGACTTTGGGAACAATATTTTAAAACTGAGTACAAAAGTACAGTGTGCATATACGTAAAGTTTACCTGTAATAAACATGTGTTATTACAAGGATAACTGTGGCTGACTGAGTTGGATAGAAAGATTAGAGAGGGAAAAGGAAGAAGAACCAGAATCTGGTGAAAAATGGCTTTGGACTTCCCTGTCATCTTTGTTGCATTTTCTCTTACTCAGACACTTCTTTCAGATTAAGATATTATTCAGGGATGTCCTGTTTCTCTAATAAGAGTACAAGTGAGTCCTGTGCTTTTCTACTGTGTGATTGAGCTGTCTTTTGAAGACTTTTGGTCTAGGATCCATCCAAGGTATTTTACATAATTATCAGGTACCTCATCTGATGTATGAGGACCTATAAAAACAAAGAAATATTGTGGTAACTGGGTTAGCACTACTAGAGTCATAGGTGTCCTCCATAGTTGATGTCTCTGCTGAAAGTCAGGAAAACATTTCTGGATGTGATAGTCAGTAGGCTGTGAACTCTGCTGAAAGAGAGGTGTAAGAAACTTTGCCAGTTGAGTCATTTAAACCCAAGACTGGAACAGACTGTGGGGAACAGTGGGCACATTCAGAAAAGAGACTGGACAACCCCTACCAATTGAGCCTTTTCTACTCCAATTCCTATACTCCTTTTGGAAATTTGTTCCTCTTATAAATAAACTCAAGACTACCAACAACTATTAGAAAAACTATCTGATTTGCAGTCTAGAGGTCTGATTTTCTTGTTGATATAATGGAATTCAGCAATGCTTCTGTCCTTTGGAAAGCCCTTTTTAAAGAGGAACAAAAGCTTTTAACCAAATTTGGAGCATATGGGCTGAAATTATTCTAACTATGGAAACAACTATTTCAAACAATAAGTGTTTATAATCTAGGTAACATGGTCACCATAGGTAGCTGCTAATGGCTCCACAGAGCATAAGTCAATGAAAAACAGCAAAATAAATCTGGATGTCACCAAGTCCGTGTAAATATTACTACAGTACTTATGATGATACTGTGATGATATTGTGATTTAATAAGAAATATATATTTGGTCTTCATTCCCCATTTCTAGCAAAGAGGTTTTAAAACCCTTGGAATTTCCTGAGTGATATGGGAGAGAGGAGCACCTTTTTACTCATAATAAGCCCCTTTAAATCATAACTGAGTTTATGCTAATGAGGTGACTATTGGTGGGCCCCTCAATCGCTTCAGGATGGGAGCAGGTAGCAGGAGGAACCAACCCTGTGATCAGAAGCTTGGATCTTTCAGCCCCACACCTCCAACCTCCCAGGAGGGAAGAGAAGCTAGAGATTGAGTTAACCACTAATGCCCAAGGATTTAACCAATCATGCCTATGTAATGGGAACTCTGAAGAAACCCTAAACAATGGGCATTCTGAACGTGTGCAGGTTGCTAAACACACTGAGGTCCTGAAAGGATGATATGCCTAGAGAGGGCATAAGGGTTCCATGCCCCTCCTCCCAGACCTGACCTATGCATCTCGTCTACTTGGCTGTTCTTGAGTTTTATCTTTTATAATAAACAGCAAATGTAAATACAGTGTTTCCAAATGATTGAACCTGAGGTGGGGGGTCATGGACTCCCCTCCAACCGCCCCCCCCCCCGCCCGATTTATAGCCTTTTGGTCTATAAATGTACAGTGGCCCAGACTTGCGATGGTTCCTGAAGTGGGAGAAGTCTCCTGGAACTGTGTCCTAACACGTAGGACTTGTGCTGACTCCAGGTGTTAGTGTCAGGGTTAAATTGGATTGAAGACATTCAGTTGGTATCTGGAGAGTTGGAAAATTAGTTAGTGGAAGGGGCGGAGATTCATTCTGTTAGTGTCAGAAGTGTTTTGTGTAAGAAAAGATTATAGTATCTACTTAATTGAGTCTCAGGGCCCTGTAATTATTAGAAGCAACAAAAATGGGGACAGGAAAAAGCATTCATGAAGGTGGGCACACTACAACAGAGGTAAGTGACCCATCGCAGATTGATAGGAGACAAGTACTAGAAGTATCAAGAATTTCAAAAGCTTATGATCTCTTTATTGTATTTAAATGAGGCAAAGAAATCTACATGACACAGGAATCCTGAAGAATGCAGTATAGTATTGTGACTATGCGCACGGACTCTGAGACACACAGCCAGTGTTTGGATTTTGGTAGGAGTAACTTGCCCCTTACCTGCACCTCAGTTTTCTCACCTGTAAAAGGGGGATAATAGTATCTCATGAGATTTTCATGCTAGTTATATTACTTAATGTATGTGACATGCTTGGAACAGTGCTCGTACCTTATAAACACTGTGTAAAGGTTAGCTATGATAGCTGTGTGTATACATATAAACTGAAGGGTTTGGATCAAAATGTTAATTATACCATGACTTTGCAGAGTGCTTCAGAATATCCCAGGACAGACATCATTATCACACCTTCCCCCTCATTAACAAAAGCAAAGCTCACACTTAATTTGCATCTTGTCCAAATCATGAAATGAAAGTAAAATGGTAAAGATTAAAAACTGGTTTCTAATTCATTTTTAAGAGCTATCTATTTTTAAAAAGTATTGAACTAAGAGATTTTTGTTACTGTTGCTTAGGGGAATAAGGTAGATATATCTAGAAAAAAGAGTTGTATATATAGATATTATCTCCTAATGATACTACATAAAAGAAGTGGCTTATGTAGAACCCATATATACCATGTACTTTATTCTTGATTATGTTGTTTTGTTTTCTAAAGTTAAAAAGAAACTTCCCACTTTTCTATCACCTCTTTTACACAAAGATCATTACCTGAAAATTCAGATAGAGTTCTGAACTCAAAGATACCCCAAAGATGGAGCAATTAATAATTGATTATTGGTGTCATTATTTAAATAAAACAAAAAAAATTTTGAGAAAAGCTAGATATCTGTACTAGAACTTACCTTCTAGTCTTCATTCAAATCAGTCACTCTATATAATATGTATAGATTTGTAACAGAGCTGTCATAACTTCTAGATATTAGCTGCCACATAGGAATTGTAAACACAAATTTCCCTGGACAAGGCTTTGCATAAGCTGACTTCTAACCCAATGGCTAAATGCATTACTAGTTCAAGTCCTAAATATATCATTGCTTAGCTCAGTTAAATTCTTAAATTCCCTGAGACTCAGTTGCTCCATTTTATTAATAAAGATGTTTTGAGGCCCACAGAGGTTAAGTGGCATATTCAAGTTTTCATAACTAGAAAGTGGTGGATATCACGAAACGTGGTTAATAATAATTACTAACATTTATTGGAAGCTATCCATAGTCCAAGCACTGTGCTATATCCTTGCATTATATACTTTAGCCTTCAGAATAACCTATGAGATAGATCATTACTGTTATTCCCATTTTATGGGCAGGGAATGTAAAATTTGGAGAGTTTAAATTTCACAGAGCACATTGCCAACAATTGCAAAAGCTGTTATATTAAACTGTGCCTGGTGATTCAGAAAGCTTCCAAATAAAGCTAGTTATTATTAGAATTATTAGTATTATTGGGCCACCACATACTATTCTGGTTACTCTGGACAAATCATAACATAACATGATATTTCTGTTATTAAAATTCTATTTGGATAATAATAATGTCTGACCGGCCTATCTTTCATGTGAAATCCAACTAGAAAAAGAGACCTTACCTTCATCATCTGATTGTGCTACTGTAACAACCTACCACAGACTAGGTTGCTTAGAAAACAATACAATTTTATTTCTGGGAAGTCCAAAATCAAGGCGCTGGCAGATTCAGTGTCTGCTGAGAACCTGCTTCCTGCATGGACAGACATCTCACTACACCCTCATGTGGCCAAAGAGACTCTTTTATAAGGATATTGATCCCACTCATGAGGGCTCTGCCTTCATCACCTAATCACCTCCAAAACCCTCACCTCTAAAAAACCATAGGGGAATGCAAGCACTCCATCTATAGCAGACCCCAAAGTAGGACCACAGTGAGTATTGGGCACTGACTGACCAATTGAGCAAGCACTCTTTCACTACTGTCTTTTAGTATTATTCATTGCTTGTTCATAGAAGGTGGCTTTAGAAATAACTAGTTTTGAAAATCCAAAATAAATATAAGGAATTTAGCACAGGGCTCAATAAAAAACAAGGTGTTATTATTATATTTTTATTATTATTATGTTAAATTTGTGCTTTAATCTAACATCTTGAAGTGATGTACAATTAGAGTCTAAATCAGTGATAACCTCTGTAACACTTCACAATAAAATATAGTACAAAGAAGAGACTCCACAGTTCACAAATTGATAGCAGCTTAAAGAAATGTATTATTGTCCAGTATGTCTGGATTTTTTTTCTTTCCTGTAATCTTCAATTACATCTTTGTGATATTCATTTAACTACACTTTCTTGCCTAAAGAAATAAGATAGTTAGGAGTTGAATATTCTCTTTAGTTAGCAGAATACTTACAATACCTCCACCAAGTTAATTAGAAAATTCTCTCTCAACCAACTGCCTTCACCCTCTGCTAACAGACATTTATGCTAAAATCTATGTAGTGGATCCCAGTCCACAATTCAGCTATTTCACTTTTCCACATCTCCTGAATGAGCTATGATCTTGTAGTAAAAGGGGGAAAGAAGTGTTATTGTTCCTTTCCCCCCTCTTCTACACAAAATGCTACAAAGGTGCTGTTAGGCCTGCCAAAGCACACAGGACAAATTGGGGAAGTTCCCCCCAATCTCTCCGGAGGAGCAGATATGTATTTTCTCTATAATAACAACTATTAATTTCTCCAGTGTATCTCACATACACAAAATGTAAGATATTCATGCCCTTCTCGGTTCTGTGCTGGGTCTAGTTCAGAGATGGATAAATTCTGAATATTCATAAGCTTTTCCTGTCATATTTAAACTAATGTTCACTATCTAGCAAGACAGCTCAATAGCAAATGTCCCGCCTGCTTCGTAGTTATGTTTTGTCACATGAACATATTTCCACTGGGTGTTTCATATGATAATCATTCATTGTATGTTCATTATGGCAAAGACCATGTCCAATCTCCCAGATCCTCCTTCACTAATACATTATATGTGGGCACTGAGACAAAGCTCACTCAACGCTTGACACTAAGTTTAACCTCTTAGTGCCTGGCGATTTAAAAAGCTTCCAAATAATGTTAGTTATTAGAATAATGTTAGTGATTGACTGACTATACACAATGCAATTAAAGGTATTCCTTAATAGATATTCTAGCGATGTAAACTATTCTGCAGCTTTAAGAAGCCATAATACCTGCCTGGTGTTTTTATAATAGTCACGTGTCTGCCTTCTCTGACCTGAGTGTGATCAGTGTGTCATCTCTTGCTATTCTCTGAACATCACAGAAAAATGAGCTCTTCGGGGACTTTGGGAGGCGGATTACAAAGGGAGTGTGGTGACGAGAAACAAAGTCTAAAAGCATCCTAATATGTTTACAAGAAGCCATGTTCCAAAAGCTCAGGCTGAGCCCTGAAAAAATAATAGGTATTTTCCAGCACTAAGGGCACCCAGTGAAAGGGTGTATCTGAAATCTCCCGGGTTGTGGTTCCCGTGAAAAGACGTGTGAGAATCAGATGGTTCAGCAGACTTTAAGTGCTTATTTCCTTAGGAGGAGGTTAAAGTCAGTGTCAAGTGTTGAGTGAGGTTTGACTGCTTTTCCAGGTGCCAGGGACATCTTTGTAAACACAGGAGTTGGAGATTAATACAATTCATTTATTCATGTATAAACCTTTTCACATGTGCCTGGACTGAGGAGTCAGAAAGGTCTGAGCAAATCCCAACATGCTTTATAAAGAGCTTCCCCTCCCACAGTAAGACCCCAGACATTTAGGGTAGATGCAGGCCAAGGCAGTGGGAGAAGCAGCTTCCTCTACCAACCATTCTAGGAAGGTCTGGGAAAGGTCCATTGAAAAGATAATCTGCTCAATAAAGGCTAAAAAACTCCCTTTTGGAAAAAGAAAAATGTTTT
This sequence comes from Corynorhinus townsendii, assembly GCA_026230045.1. Classification (NCBI taxonomy): domain Eukaryota; kingdom Metazoa; phylum Chordata; class Mammalia; order Chiroptera; family Vespertilionidae; genus Corynorhinus; species Corynorhinus townsendii. The sequence goes on from JAPDVU010000012.1 coordinate 31,102,658, forward strand.
CTGCTAATGCATGCAATTGCCTGTAACACCTAGGCCTATAACAATAAAAAATTATATTTGTGTTCAGCATAAGAAAGAAGGAACAAAGAAATGGTTAGGATGAGAAATAGACCTTTTTTGCCTTTAGTGGCATGATTTTCAAACTAAAGGTTTCTAGGGACCATATGACCATTCTTTCCTCTTAAGATTGGCCCTCGGGTGAGCTAAAACTCCTACTTCAGTTGTTTACCCTCCCAAGCCCCCTGCCGGAGAGGAAAAGTTGAATGTGTTTCCACATAACTTTTATTTGTGAATGGGACTATTTGTTTTCCAAAAACTTTTGAAGGGCTAGATCCTTTTCTCATCATAAATGACACCGACAGCCATCAATTTATTTTACATACTGAATGTCCAAAGGAAATAACTTTATTTTAGTAATTTGTTATTGTGGTAAAATATACATAACATAACATTTGCTACTTTAACCATTTTTAAGTGTGTAGTTCTAATGCATTAAGTAAGCACATTCATGTTGCTGTGCAACCATCACAGCTTTATTAAGATATATTTGACATATCACATTGTGTGAGTTGAAGTTGTACAACATGTTGATTTGATACACTTTATGTTGCAAAATGATTACCACCATAGCTTAGCTAACAACTTCATCATGTCACATAATTACCATTTCTTTTATGTGGCGAGAATATTTAAGACACTCTCTTAACAACTTTTAAGTATATTATACGGTATTATTAACTATAATCACCATCCTGTACATCAGGCCCCCAGAACTCATTCATCTTAGACTAAAAGTTTGTGCCCTTTGACCAACATCTCCCAATTTTCTCCACCCTACCCCCAGGCCCTGGCAACCGCCACTCTATTCTCTTTTATAATTTGGGCATTTTTAGATTCTGCATATGAAAGATATATGGTTTATCTTTCTCTGTCATATTTCACTTAGCATAATACCCTCAATTTTCATCCATATTGTTGCAAATAGCAAGATCCAAAGGAAATAACTTTTGATTGGCATAAATTGATACTGAAATAACTTCAGCAGTTTAATTATGAACAATGAACTTGATACTATTAACAATTCACTTATATGGAGTTTTGATTTTTTAAAGGAAAGAAATGGTGGGAAAAAGATACAGAGGCAAAGAAGCATTGAACAGACTGTCAAACTACATCGGAAAGACAGGGGAGGCTGGGCAAGGGGGGCTGTAAGAGACCAACCGAAGGACTTGTACGCATGCATATAAGCATAACCAATGGATACAAGACACTGGGGGGGGGGGAGGGCGGGCAGGTGAAGGCATGTCCTGGGGGGTAGGGGAGGCTGGGGGGAGGTCAATGGGAGATAAAAAAAAGGAGACATATGTACTACTATTTGTAATACTTAAAACAATAAAAAAAATATTTAAAATGTATAAAAATATGGAATATAAAACATTCTATAAAATACAAAAAAGTGAATGACAAGTATTATGTCATTCATTTAATTCCCAAAGTTTATTGTAATTCATGCCCAAGGCAAAAATAAATAAATACAACTCCAATGGAAATTTCTTAATATGTTGCTCTCATCAAGCATTAAAAACCTTTTATTTTTAATTGATAAAATAAACAAATTTTAAAGATCATAAACTCCATGGACATTTCTCCAAAGTTCACACGTAAATGGGTAGGAAGGGCTACACATCTGCATGTAATAAAGATTATGTAAACTGTCTTGAGGCAATTTAATTTTGCTCACTTACTATTCCAACTCAAGAGGCCAGTGCAGTGGAAACATGTCCCCATCTCTACCCGCCTTGCCAGAAGGGCTCTACCCTGAGAGAAAGCCGAGTTAATGAGGGGTGGCCGAAGCTGTCAAGGACCAGCTGAGTCCCAGGGACAGAGCTGAAAAGCCATCTGAGGAGGTTGCGAGACCGTAATAGCCACATCTCAGGTACCATAAAGCAATAAATAATTTTTCAGTGGGTTCCTGATACTTTTTAAAGTACTTTTAGGGAATCTACAAGATCATTTCAAAGCCTAAGGAGGCAATCCAGTATCAATACCTGCTCCTAAGTTATTTTAAGGCAAACAACATCAGGCGAATTGTTCTTTTGACAAGGAATGGAATCGAGCTGGTGAAGGACTAAGCAAACCTTGATGGGTGTGGGATTGTCTTGAAATAAACTCCTCCCCTGGGTTTTTAAGGCATCGGCCGTAGCAGATGAGACCTCCAGGCCATCAGATGTGTGATTGCATCATGTAAACAACACCCGCTGGACTTGCCTTATTTGCTCTTATGAGATTCCTGTCAGTTTTAAGACATAAATAATTCAAGCAAATGGCTTTGGACACCAGAAACTGCCAATTGTTATTGTGTCACAACTCACCACCTTTGTTTTGATCACCAGAGTATATCTTTTGAAAAAACAACAACACTTTCAGACTCAGAATGAGTTCCACGTTAAAGCAATTTTCTTTCCCTCCAATTTCTTTCAAATTGGTTTTATTTGTATTTTAAAAGAAGAAATTGAAATTTATCATTTAGAATGCCTTTTGTGTCTCTTTGATTTCTCTACAGAAGTTCAAATATAATAGAGTTGGGAATTAAATAGTACAAGCAATTACATCAGAAGAAGGGAGCAAAGCTTTCTGTATTTCTAAAAGAACTATAAAATTGCCAGAGTATAATTAACACATTTAAGAATTCAAGAGGGAGAATTACAATGCTTACATCAGTCTAATAACTGAAATGAATCCAGCATTTCCATTTGAAAGCCACTGATCCAATAATAAAGGGGAGATGAAGCAAACGCGGACAGCTATAAAAGAGCTGTTTGGGACTGCACATTGTGGCTTTGCCTCAATTTTAGGTCTGAGCTATGACAAAACAGCTCAGACCTAAAATTGATGGGACTGATGACTTGACCGGAACCACCTCTAAAAGAGCCAGAAGTTGCTAGGTGGGCTTCAAGGTCATGTTGCTTTTCTGATCCTGTCCCCTTTGTCGTTAGCATGACAGTGCCATTGATGTCTACATTGTTACTCCATCTAATAAGAATTTTATTATGGCATATTCTCCTCCTTTTCTGTGCTGCACTGTGCATTGTAAAACATTACCAGAATTTTTTTTCTTTACATACTTTAAAGTATAATGCCACAAGTTTTGTAGCCCACCTGGCTGCAAAAACAAACCTACTGAAAATTATTAACAGTAGCATATCTTTTCCTTGAACACAAGCAACTTCCAGAAATGAAGTTACTTTATTTTAGTTCGCTTCACACCTCCATAGGAGAAAGAGAAAGAAAGAGTTCTGGGATCTGAATTAGTCATTGACTTTCTTCTGCAGTTTAAATTGCTGTTCTGAGATGATTAAGTGAAGCTCCAAGAGGCACTCAGTCAGACAGTCAAGTCATCAGTCCCATCAGCACTGTTTTGTCATAGCGCAGACCTGAATTTCATGATTATTCCCATTATCAAAATCTGAGTCACTCCAAAAGAAGCACATGTGGAATTCCAAATGATTGTGATGTCTTCCAACAGTTTCAGTTGAATCAGCTCTTTTCCCACTAAGATTTGGAAAGAATGCTTCTGATGTAGGATTAACAAATCTAGCAAATAAAAATACAGGCTGTCCAATAAAACTTCAATTTCAGATAAAAATGAGTAATTTTTTAATATAAGAATCTCTCATGCAAAATTTGGGACACACATCAAAATTTATGTCTCATCTCCACTTGGAGTGGTGAACACACAATACAACATAAAGATGATGTATAGCCTTAGCCAGTTTGGCTCAATTGGATACGGCCTGGGGACTGAAGGGTCCCGGTTTCATTTCCGGTCAAGGGCACATGCCTGGGTTGTGGACTCGGTCTGATGTGCAGGAGGCAGCCAATCAATGATTCCCTTTCATCATTGATGTTTCTCTCTCTCCCTTCCTCTCCCTTCCTCTCTGAAATCAATAAAAATGTATTTTTAAAAATTAAAAAATAAAGATGATGTACAATAGAATTGTACACCTGAAACCTGTATGAATTCAATTAAAAATAAATAATAATAAAATAAATAAAAATTATGTCTCATACAATATCTGGGACATATTTATACTAAAATTATTCATTGTTTATATGAAATTCAAATTTAACTGGGCAGTCTGTATTTTATCTGGCAATTCTACCTTATGACATCACTATTAAGTAGACAAGTAAGACTAGAGAAGAAGGATGGATGGCTGCAGGTAATTTAACTACCAGCTGAAAGTCAGGTGGTAGCCAGCACAAAGGCCTTTAAAAATATTTTTCCTGCAAGCAAAGGGAGCTCTGACTGGCAAGATAAATTAAGCTGGACTCTGGAAAGAGACTGAGCCCCGGGGAGAGCTTTGGCCAACAACAAAGACCTCAGTGGTGCTCATGGTCGCTCAATAAAAGACACACACCTGCTCTCAATGAGTTGTCACCATAAGGTGGTTTCCCTTCGTGTATTCTTTTCAAGACTAATGATGTGTGACAAAAATAGTCAAGCAAGGCTAGGGAAAAAACCTTCCATGCAGAAACTTGCCATCCAGCTTGTTTTAATAATCACCCCTCTTTTAGGTATCTCTGGCTGTTCCACCCAATCATTCAAATAAGTCAAAGGTCAAAGAACAATAATATATTACTCGAAGCAAATTTTGTTTTAGAGAAATTTCCTGAGTCTTTTAGCACAAATATCAGTTACATTTTTTGTGAAAAATGTATTAAAATAATAGAAAACAGATTGCTTTTATATTAACATGTAATATGTACAATTGTGGTTGCAAGCAGAGAGAGATGGAAGGAGATAGGCAATAACTAAGGCTAATTAACATTTTGGAGATAGTTTTTGCAACATTGTCCTAAAAACCATAATTCTTGTGTTTATCTCCATCATAATGACTCTAAGCACTACTGTGTCTGGCAACCATGAAAAATGCCTAGATATGGGTGTTATGGTCCCCCAGTAATCTACTCTGTGATCCTCTTTGCATCCTTAGAAGCATTATTAGATAAAAGAAGCATAGGAGAGTGTAATCATGGTTTCTCTCTCATTCTCTCTTCGTATCTCTCCCTTATGTCTAGTCACATAGAAACTAGTTGACAGGTATACTTCTAACTAATTAAGCAATTAGTATCATTTTCAAAATAAATATTAAGATGTCTTTAATAAGCAAATGGGCTCAAGACCTGTGCTGTCCAATACAGTAGCTACTAACCGCATGCAAATTTAATCTAATTAAAATGTATGTACGCATATAAGCATTACCAATGGACACAGACACTAGGGGATGAGGGCATGTGCCAGGGGTGGGAGTGGCTGGAGAGGGGTCAATTGGGGGAAAAGGAGACATATGTAATACTTTAATCAATAAAGAATTAAATAAATAAATAAATGTTCATTAAAATGAAATAAAAATTAAGATTCAGTTCTTCAGTCACACTAGCTACTCAAGTACTCAATAGCCATACATGATGGGACATTGCCATCACCACAGAATGTTCTATTGGATGTTATTGTCCTATAGACTATTACATTTTCCTACTGAACCAGAAAAGATGTGCATATTTTTGGAGTACCACTCTGTCCAACAGTCATTACAGAGAAATAGAAAAAAAAAGATTTAAAAAATGAAAGACATAATTAAGCAATTTAATTGGAGAAAATTTGCTAGGTTAGATACCCTAAGAGCAACAATTTCAGGACAGTTTTGAGCAAATAAAGACAACAGGTATATAAATATGCATTTCAAATGTGAATAAGTTTTGTTATTGCAACTGTTATTAAGAACTAGAGGCTCAGTGCACAAAATTCGTGCACAGGTAGGATCCCTAGGCCTGGTGGGCGATCAGGGCTGATCTGTGGGGCAACCAGTGGGGCGATCGGGAGGTTCCTGCTGGCACCAGCCTTGGCTGGCCTGGGGCCTGCAGGCTGAGGGCAGCTCCTGTGTTGAGCATCTGGCCCTGGTGGTCAGTGCACGTTATAGCGACTGGTCATTCTGCCATTCGGTCTATTTGCATATTAGGCTTTTATTATATAGGATAGCCAAGATCTGGAAACAGCCCAAGTGCCCATCAGTAGATGAGTGGATAAAAAATCTGTGGTACATTTACACAATGGAATACTATTTGAGCATAAAAAGAAGGAAAGCTTACCTTTTGCAACAGTATTAATGAACCTGGATATTATTATGCTAAGTGAAATAAGCCAGTCAGAGAAAGACAAATGCCATGTGATCTCACTCTTATGTGGAATCTAATGAACAAAATAAACTGATGAACAAAATAGAAACAAAGGCATGGATACATGGAACAGACCAACAGCTGTCAGAGGGGAGGGGAGAAGGAGGAACTGGATGAAAGAAGGTTAAGGGATTATCCATAAAACATAAATACATAACACATAGGCACAGACAACAGTGTGGTGATAACCAGAGGGAAAGGAGAGTGGGGGTAGGTGACCAATCTTTGTCCCACTAATAGAGAGATGTGGAAAGGAAATCCGGAAGGCTATCAACCTTAATTGCTCTGAAAGGTCAGAGCTAATCGCTTACTGTTTAGTTGAAACATTGTTAGCTGAAACAGCCTCCACTTCTGTTTGTCTCATGTAAGTTTCTGTTATTGGAATTTCCTGCCTAAAGGTTGTGGGTGTATCCCATAGTCTCAATAAAAGGGATAGCAAGGCCAGAGCAGGTGGCAGTCTTCCCACTAGAGGTTGGCTCACGCCTGGCCCCTAATATTCCCAAATTAATACCTTCCTAGTCTCTTTTCATTTGTGTGCGGCCTTCTCCAGAACCTGAACCCTGAACCGGGACCCTGAACTACGCGGGACATGAAAGGGGTTCCCACAGGTGGAGGTGGGCAAAGGGGGGTAGAAATGGGGATGGAAAGAGACTTTGCTTTGGGAGATAGGCGCACATGCAGTGTGCAGATGTTTTGTTGAGTTGTACACTTGAAACTTGTATGGTTTTGCGAACAAACATCACTCCAATAAATTCAATTTTTTAAAAAATGTTAATGAAAAAAAAATCTCCCCTCTGCACTCCCATTTTACAACTCCTTTATAGTGTATGGGACAGATGTAGCCATTTATTTACCTAATTCCTAAGTAAAATATGCATACTGTCTGTTTCATTAAAGGATGGCCGGGGACTGTGGTTCCTTTCCTTATCCTGTTACTAGAGGCCTGGTGCACAAAATTCATGCAAGGGCCTTGGCCCCAGCCCCACCCCGCGGCTGCTCCCCTTATGCCTCCCACCCCCACCACTGCCACATCTATCACAGCTCCCACCTGCTGCGGTTTTGTCCAGAAGGAAGGATGTCCAGAAGGAAGGACGTCCGGTCTAATTAGCAGAGTGCCCTTTTATTATTATAGATAGCCCCATTGGGAGCTCTCAAACAAGATTGTCAGGGTAAACTTTCTATTTATGACTTCCTAGCTGTTTCATCATAGGCAAGTTACTTAAGCTCCCTGTGTTTCTGTTTTCTCATCTATAAAGTGGGGATAGTAATAATAACAGCTACTTTTTCAGCAGGGCCACCTCACCTGTGTGATTGGTGATCCCTGATGTTGTACAGCACACATCCTGTGCAACTGGTATGTCAACCTTCCTTACTGGGTTTTGAGGGCATTAAAAAAGCAAATTCATTTAAAGGAGACAAAACTTAGCACATATTAAAGCACTCAATAAATGGTAGCTATACCTAAACTGTTTTTTCAAAAGGAAGTTTCTCAAAGGGAAGAATCAAGTAGTAGAATTTGAAAGTGATTTATAACTAGGGTTACCAACTACCATGGTTTGCCCTAGACTGAATGAGTTCTCGGCATACAGAAATTTTGGTTTTAAAACCAAGCAAACCAGGGTGAGTTGGGTACTCATTAAAAACAAACAAACAAAACAAGAAGTATTTTAACCCCAAGAAACATTCAGAAGTGTATAAAATTTGTTCACTCTATTCAATGATTACCAATATTAGTAACAGCATCTAGCTAAACGTTATGAAGTCTTCAAACTAAATACAAGGGTCGTTGGATGAATAGGATTAACATGGTTCTTCTTGACATTAATGTGGAGATCTAGCAAAAGTCAAAATGTCAGGCTGGAGAAGAATATAGCACGGTCCCTGTGTCTTGTGGCTTTGAAATAACAGCATGGGATGCCTTCTCCGCATATAATCCAATGGCCAAGCTAGGAGTGCTTTTGTGTGTGTGTGTGTGTGTGTGTGTGTGTGTGTGTGTGTGTGTGTGTGTGTGTGTGTATGTGTGTGTTTTGTTTTGTTTTCTCTTTTTTGACTGATGTGAAAAGGTTTGAATGCTTCCCCATAGCCTCTTCTCCTGGAAACTTCAACTCCAAAAGGAACTGCTGACCAGGAAATATTTAATTGCTATGGGGCATCTTGTTCTGTTGCTCTACTTTTTACAAACCATAAAAGAGGAATTGCATTTTATCCCTACGTATTTATTGCATCACCATTGTTCAAATGTAATCTATACCTTGGCACTTGGAGAAATGAGGCGAGAAGTGGGTTGGTAATGGCCTTAATTAAATCAAGTATTTATGATTTCCTCTGAAGGTTTTTATTTGCACAACCTAGAGCAAGAACACAGCAGGGAAGCAGCAGTCAAATCAATAGAAGAACAGATAGAATTAGCTTGGCAGCCCTAAAACACAAGTTGCTATCTCACTCTACAAGTCTCCCTTCAACTGAGCACTAAATTGGATTTTATTGGGCGAGCCCCAACTGCTCAATGCTTTTGTGGGTCCCATGGACCACAGCGTTATTACACATTCACATTTATTTGAAATGCTAAGAGATAATAAAAGAGGATAACAAAGAGGTCAGTCCAAAGAGATCTCCTTTACTACGTAGGGGTCTCTTTTCAATGGGAATTTTCCTTGCCTAGTAACTCTTTTTGGGTGTCTTACCTCTTCCCCATCAGGAGAGTAGTCAATGTGAGGTCCTAGGCATAAAGAAAGGGAATATTATCCTTTCTTTCTGTATCTGTTCCCAAGTCAGCATCTTCTATCTTTGTCCTTATAATCAGGTGTGCAAAATTTTGTGCCAGCCCATTCCTCTATCAGTTCATCCTTATTAAATAATCACTAATGTGGGGAGCACTCTAGGGCAGGGAAGAGCACACTGGGGCAGGGGGAAAGGCAACATGAATATAGAGAAACCCAAAGTTAATTCCCAGTTTGGGGTGATTATCAATGATGGGGGCAGCAGGAATGGAAAAAAGTTTCTGAAAATACAAACCTGCCATTTTTATTTTACTTTAAAATATTTGAAATAGTCCAAGGAGGCAGTGAGGAGGAAGGGCAGTTTTAACTTTCAGATGATATTTCACCAGGATCAACATTAAAATCTGTTGCGCCGCTGAATACTCACAGATTGATTGGCATATCAGGTGGATGAGGAGAGTCCAGAGGAGAAGAGGAGTTATTAAAATTAGATGGCGGATACCCTGCAACAGTCTCATGTTGATCGTGGGGAGATTACCATGCAAAATTATTTGCCTTTAAAGTCCATTAGATGGATCCACATACCTGATAGTTTTAACCATCAAGTTTGTATCATGCAGATATACCATTTTAAATCATAAGGTCAAGGACTGAGTTTTCTTCATGGAGTCACATCATTAACCAAGCTCATAGTATTAGTCTTCAACACACATCTTTGTGAATCTCAAGGTGGAATCCCAATCAGGCCAGGTGCTCACTTTCTCTCCACTGTGTAGAAGTGCCTTTGAAGTACATGAGGCTCCGTGTGTGGAATGCATGAAGAGACCCAAGCCTTGGAATGGAAATCACACTGGAAAAGAAAGTTAACAAGGGAAAGATTTTTCTAATATGATAGTGAGTTTGATTTAGGTCTAATGTAGCTATTCTGTTGACTTGGGATGCAATCTTTCATTTTATTACATCTCTCAGGTTTTCTGTCTACAAAATTAGAAGCAATAATCTTATCCTGACCTGTGGAAAACTCCAGGTTATCTCACCACATTTTGCAAACTATCACAGATACTTGGTCCTAAGGCTTGCAAGAAATCAGGCCGTTCCTAAAATAAATCATGTCCAAAGAAGATAAATAGTTTCATAAAAATTAAAATGATTGCCCCTGGCAACTGCACTAGACTTCACAAACCTCTGATAGTCACTAGAATCAGACCCTGGCACTAAGTGACGGAAAGACTGTTGACAATTTTGTAGATTAATAAAGCTTCTTAACAACTAATTCTTAAAATATGTCTGTCTGTAAAATGACATTTAGAGATACTCCTTGGATTCAAGGTAGGAAAGACAAATCCATCTCAACATGGAGAGAGAATCTTTTTCTAAAGATTTTCTGTAAAGGAAATTTAATATTATCCTTCATTTACACAAACCCAACCTCCCTCGATAAATCACTAAGAACATTGAAGATAAAGCCATTTGCTAGTAGAAAGTTCCAGGTGAATACAAACTGCCCCTGTCCTAGCATTGCAGGAGTGGCTTTACCAATGGATTCAAACTCACCAATTCTAGTTTCTAGGGATTCTGTCTACCTTAGAACCTCTGTTCTTCAAAAATTGAATGAAAGTAGGAAATCTTCAAAAGGTCTTAAGGAAATTTTAGAAATTCAAAAATTTTTATAATTTCCCAAATTTTGAAAGCAAAAACTAAAACAATAGTTGTTTGTTTGTTTGTTTTTTTAAAAAAAAAGGCAAACAGTGAGGTTAATAGCCACACTGGTAATAGCTTAGCATTCTGATGCTAGGCAGGTACAACTAGGAGTTACTTAGATACAGAAGCATTATTCTCACAGAGTTCAGAAATATGAACAATTGATCATCTGCGTGAAGGGTACACTCTTTGTTACTACAACTTTCAGTAAATTTGAAATTATTTTTTAATAGAAGTCATGTTTAAAACAAAGAGTCGAATGTTTTTCTAGATCAGTCCCTCCCACAGGGTGGTGTCTGGACCAGCATCATTACCTCAGACTTGCTGGGAAAGCAAATGTAACATACAGTGAAAAGTCTATCCCTGCTTGCCAGAGAAACTTTGCCAGACTCAGAAGCCAGAGGGTAAGAGAGACAATCAAGGTCAGGATTAATATGCAAATATGCTTCTTGGTTAGTAGGAAGACACAGGCGCAGGGGAGAGACAGGAACCCAAGGAGAATAAAATCTGAGGCACTGCTTGCACAGACAGAGTCAAGTGCTGGGCTCTCTGTCTGCATCTTGTGTTGGGGATGACCTGGCCTATCTGAATATAGAAACCTCACTACTCAGGGGAGCTAAAAATCCAGAACCTGCTTTCGGAGAAGTGAGCAGGGAGGAGGTGATGTGCCAATACTATACTAAGTAGTCCTGGAGAGTACATGCCCCTGGGAAAATATCTATATTTGTACATACAGCTCAAAAGTAGCACTTCTAATACTATAATATCTGCTGACTCTGATGACTTATAATGAGCTTTCACTTTAAAGCTGAAGGCCATGTGTATGCTCATTTAGTTCACAATCAAATAATGAGCACGAGAAAAGTACACAAGCAGCAGCTATTCCACAAGCAGGAAACAAATCTCCTCCAGAGCATTTTAGCGGAGGGACAGTTTTCACTCAGGGGGCAGAGGGTCAGAAAAGGTAGGGTTGAGTAGTGTTTGAGGAGGACCCAGAAAGGACAATCTTGAAAGATAAATTGCATCTTTCTCTCTTTGGAATTTCTAAGAGGAAAGCTTCTGGGGAAAGAAAGGCTAAGAAGGAAACTTTCAGAATGGGATTACAGCAGTGCTCCAATGAATCAGGATTATACGCCAGGACTGAGAACCAAGGTAGTACCTGAGATGAGATGTTAGGATTTCACATAGATAAAAATATTTCAGATCCAACTGTGGAAAAGAGCAATTGCAACAAGGCAGAGAGACAGCATTTAGCAAGCTGCCTGTGAGCACCAGCATAACACAGAGCCAAGAGCCCTGAACCTGGACCCAAACATGGGGCCTCCAGTCTCAGCAACGCCATGGGTACCAGTAGTCTGGACAACTCATTTATGCTTTCAAATCCACAACTCCTTTATTTACAAAATAGGAAGTGGGAGAGGATGAGAATGATGATCTCTAGAGTCTTTTTCTTCTCTGAAAGCAATATGGTAGTCAAGCTGAGGGGGAAGCAGTGAAGATAAAGTAGACAAAATACCTCTAGAACACAGAGGTTCAGGAAATATGAATTGACCCAAAAGACAACGAAAAAGCATGTTTCTCCCAGGTGCCTTTGAAGGTGGCCTTGCAGAAGCCAGGTCAGCCTGGGCCTGAGGCTCTGTCTCCGGAGGTGAGCACTTTCTCATATCTGGGCCATCTTCAAAGCGGTTGCGAGAGTTCACCATTTTGTGGAGAAGCAAGATGCAAATCCCAATACCATTAAAATGTGGCTCCCAAAAAGGACCTATCTTAAGTCCACTAAATTAAATTCTTTTTAATTGTAAAGTAAATATTTTCAAGCATATTAAGATCTCCACATATTAGCAAGCTGGTTATAGAGATAAATCCATGGAAGAAATTCCTTCCTGAGCAGCTATAGCCAAAGGTCCCGGTTTTGCCTGCAGAATGAAGCTGAGTGAACCCGTCACTCTTCATCCCCTTCAAACTAGGACTTCATCAACTTGGGACACCTGGGCCCAATTAGGCCCTTCATTTTCTTTGCATGGTAAGTTTTATTGTCAAAATTATTGCTCCAACTAGCCAATGCACTTTACCTGGCTCTGAGCAACCAAAGAGACTTAATGCCAATAGTGTGAACAGATTAAAGATCCAGCTGTTTCCTGTGACAAACAAAGCCAAAGCCTGCATTATCTTGATTGGTTGACTAAATTAACCAAGAAATCTGGGCAAACTCACTTGAAATCTATACACCAATGAGCACCGGAAATTGTGAAGAAAAAAATCATATTAGAAAGAATATCATTTACATTTATCTACTTTCCCCCACCAGTGGTATGACCTTTGAATATGGAAACCAAATTACTGCAGACAGATACTTATTGGCTAAAATAATAAGAAGGATAACCTTTTGTGAATCATCACTGACAGCTAATATCTTAGATCTATTCATCTTAATAAGCAGTTTTCTTAATAGGATCTATTACTAAATACAAGAAGGAGAATAAACCTCATATACTGAGTGTTTAATAAACACTAATTAATGAAGACAATGTTCCAATTGTAATGGTTTCCTTTCTATTCTAACAGCATAAAAACAAGAATGCAACGCTTTTATGAAAGTGCTCTTAATTAAAATTGGCTTGAATCTAACCATTCTCCCTTCTTAAAACAGGGAGAAATCCTTGAATTTTATACCTCCATAACCAACAATTCATATCATATGAAACTTCTAATAGCTTCAATTTATCTTTGTTGAATTTCTTTTTATTTTTATTATCAACCTAAGAAGTTAATTTGCAATACAATTTCCCAAATCTTGTGTGGGCTGAGATTGATTCAAGTGGATGCTTTTTCTCTGTCCTAACTAGTCCCCAGGGACAACTTGCTGGTGCCTCTTTAAACAGCAGGGAGAACTAAAAGCACAGTTGTTCTGATCTATGATGTGAAAATACAAAGAGAGAAAGCTATTTAGGAAGAAATTTGCTTAAAGAGCTGGCCTAATTAAATAGAGGATTCCATGTGATGAAATATAGATCTTCTCTGCTGGATGAAGATGCTCTGGTTCTGGAAGCCAACAAAGCATCAAATAGAGGGAAGGCCCCATTCTTCTGTGTGTCAGTCTCAGCTCCTTAATTAGCTCTGGAAACACAATTCACAGAGATAAAGGGAAGTACTTCTCATCCTTTGCTTTCTGTGTACAAAGGTTCAGATTGTTTTACAGGCAACAGTTAATGGGCTACTATCTTTCACAATATAAAACAAACATAAATTCAAAGCATCTTTTTTTCATGAGACTGTTACTCCATATTTCCAATGTTAAAAATTGTTGGTAGATCTTATTCTTGTGAGGTAAATACAGCCAAAAATACAAAAGCATTGGAACAGAGAAACTGAACCCTAAGTAAGTTGTAGAAATGTTAATAAGTGATAATCTTACAGGATGACAAAGGACTGGTACATGAAAGTATAAGAGAAGGCGTATACAGCATGGAGCAAAAGTAGGTTTACAGTTGTGAATAGATGAAACACAGTTTATTTTTCAATTATTATTTATTTATTGTTGTATTATTTTCTATAAAAACAACTGTAGACCTACTTTTGTCCCACCCCATATTAGAAGTTAAAAGATTGGGGGTAGCAGAAGTTTGCAAAGATGATTCCAGATGAAGGTAGGGATTCTGTTCAACACACACTGGGGAAGGAAGTTCGGGGGGAAAAAAACTTGGAGCTTTGAGAAAATAGTTAATCCAATTTTAAAGCTATTTAGAGGCAAAGACAGAAAAAGAATAGAAGTAAAGAACTATCAACCTGGGATAATGGAGTAAAATGCTGCATTCCCAAAATATAAAAGAGACAGTGTGAAAGAAAATTTGTAGGAAACTTTGGCAGATTGGAATTCAGTTGACACCTTGGAAAGACATTACAAATGAAACTGGATAGTGTGCCCAGACAAACAAAAAACAAAAACAAAAAAAATGATTCTTACTACTGGATGGTACAAAGTTATTATAAGAACACTAGAGGCCCAGTGCACAAAATTCGTGCATGGGTGGGTTTGTCCCTCAGCCCAGCCTGCACCCTCTCCAATCTGGGACCCCTCGAGGGATGTCCAACTGCCCGTTTAGGCCCGATCCTGGGCAGTAGGACATCCCTCTCACAATCCAGGACTGCTGGCTCCCAACTGCTTGCCTGCCTGCCTTCCTGATTGCCCCTAACTGCTTCTGCCTGCCAGCCTGATCACTCCCTAAACACTCCCCTGCCATCCTGATTGATGCCTAACTGCTCCCCTGCCAGCCTGTTTCCCCTAACTGCCCTCCCCTGCAGGCCTGGTCACCCCCAACTGCTCTCCCCTGCAGGCCTGGGTCCCCCCAACTGCCCTTCCCTGCAGGCCCAGTCATCCCCAACTTCCCTCCTCTACTAGCCTGGTCACCCCTAACTGTCCTCCCCTGCAGGCTTGATCAACCCCAACTGCCCTCCCTTGCAGGCCTGGTCCCTCCCAACTGCCCTCCCCTGCTGGCCTGATCATCTACAACTGCCCTCCCTTGCAGACCTGGTCCCTCCCAACTGCCCTCCCCTGCTGGCCATCTGTGGTGGCCATCTTGTGTCCACATGGGGGCAGTCATCCTTGATCACATGGGGGCAGCCATCTTGTGTGTTGGAGTGATGGTCAATTTGCATATTATTCTTTTATTAGATAGGATTAGATAGGATAGAGGCCTGGCTCACGGGTGGGGGCTGGCTGGTTTGCCCTGAAGGGTGTCCCGGATCAGGGTGGGAGTTCTCTTGGGGCGTGGGGCGACCTGGGCAAGGGGCCTGTGGTGGTTTGCAGGCTGGCCACACCCCCCGGTGACCCAAGCAGAGGCCCTGATATCTAGGGTTTATTTATCTATAATTGAAACTTTGTAGCCTTGAGCAGAGCCAAGCCTCCTGCTTGCTCTGTGTCCACAGCCATTTCTGTTGGGATTTATTTATCTTCTATAATTGAAACTTTGTAGCCTTGAGTGGAGGCCTGGGCCAGCCAGGGCAGGCGGAAAGCTTGGCTTCCTCCATTGCAGGGAAACCCAAGCCTCCTGCTTGCTCCATGGCTGCAGCCATCTTCGTTGGGTTAATTTGCATAGTCTCTCCTGATTGGCTGGTGAGCATGGCTTGTGGTGTAGCAAAGGTATGGTCAATTCGCATATTACTTTTTTATTAGATAGGATTCCATACTGACCTGGAGTGAGAGACCTAGGAAAAAATGGAAATATCCAGAGGAAGCCAGTCAATTTAAATGGATATTACATGAAGATTTGTGGCACACATGGCATCTCTGGAAAAATATTCCCCCTCCCATGTATACACACACACACACACTGATTCACAAACATTAGAATTTAACACAGAGAATGGGGACCAAAATCATTTTGGTACACTTCTCTTTGGTGAAAGACTGAGATGCCCCTTCCATCAGAGAGATCAACTGTGACATAAGTAGGACATTGGATAATGTTTGTAAAAACAAAAAAAACTAATATTAAATTGACTTAATTATATATGGACTAGAGGCCCGGTGCATGAAATTCATGCATGGGTAGTGTCCCTAGGCCTGGCTGGTGATCAGGGCCAATCGGGGCCTTCCAGCACCAGCCAGGGCCTTCCTTCATTCCTTGCCGCCCCCGGTGGTCAGCACACATCATAGCAAGCAATCGAACTCCCAGTCAAACTCCCGAGGGGACAATTTGCATATTAGGCTTTTCTATAGATAGATAGAGCCATCATCATAAAAATAATTTATTATACTTCAAAGTCAAATAATTCTTTTGAGGAATGAACATTTCATGACATAGATAGACTTTGTGCCCATTGTGTCTTGGTATTTTTTTTTCAAAAAGTAAGAAGCAACAGTTTGAAGAAGAAAAAACGGTATTCAGAGCTTGTTTAATGATGCATTCCATTTGGAAATTTTTGGAAGCTAAATTGCCTAAGAATTTGTCCCAATGTCATTAAGGATGATTTATTTTAACTAGTCTATAATCAAGGAATATCATCAAAGATATAAGAAAGAAGACTGACAGTTGGCATACATGTGGGGAAATAGTGGAAAGCAAGAAGAAAGGCTAAATCCAAAAAATATCTCTATCTGAGTATTTTCATTCAACCAACATTTACTGGGGATCTCCTTTATGCCAGGCATTGTAATAGGCACAGAAAATGTAGACAAATAAACCATTCTATATACTTTCCTAAAGTTCAGAGTCTGTTGGGGAAAACAGAAAAGTAAAACAACAGTTATAAAGCAACGTGATTATTTCTGGGATTCAAGAAAGATGTCCTGGGTGCCTCCATATTTGAAGGGTAAATATGGAGCAGCTAAAAGGAAAGGAGAGGTGAATGGTTCAGGCAGTGGTACAGGCATATGTAAAAATATGGAGTGATACAACTGTTGGTGCATTTCAGAAACTACATTGTGGAGAGAGAGAGGAGAGGAGAGTAAGATGAGTTTAGGAGGAGAAAGATTAGTTTGTGTGATAAACAATGGAGTTTAAACTGAACTGTTCTCCCAGAACACTGAGGGAATTGTTGGAGGATTAAACACAGGGTAACCTGAACACATTTTCATTTTAGACTGCTCGCTTCACAAGCAGCATGAAGAATGAATTAAACCCATAAGCAAAGTTATGCCAGGGTAGAGTATGTGAGCATTGCCATGGGCACTGCCATGGGCAGGGCAAGAACTAAATTTATTGCTGGATGCATTGATTTTCAATTAAATAAACTCATATACGCCATTTTAAACCAAAAAGAACCACATTTAATATATCCACTGTTTTAACTGGGGGGGGGAAAGGGTGAAACTGGATTTACTTAAGATTAGAGAAATAGCCTCAAAGTGAGTCATCCGGATTCAGTCTGACACCTGGCTGTGTGTTGGACTCACCTTGTCAGGGCCTCTGTGTGGTGAGGATCTGGGCACACTTGGGCTCATGTCTCTTGGGTTCAGAAAACATGAGTAAAGGGAAAAATGCCTTCAATTCAGAAAACTCCAATGTCTAATGGCCTGGCTGGGTCATGTGCTCCTTTTACCAAGCCTGTGGCTAGGAGGATGGAAGACTCTAATTGATCAAGCCTAAGTGCTCATCTCCATGGCGATGTGGCAGAAGACTGTGATAGTCAAGCTCAAAACACCTGGAAAGGTAGTGGGGAAAGATCTGTTACCTAAAGGACAGTGGAGGTACCATAAACACAAAGTGGGAAGAGATTTTGTACAGACAGAAACAGCAAACGTCCACTATGGTTTAGCAACTAGGTGGAAACCAACAAGGACATGAACTAACTTGGATAATTTGGGGTTAAAGAAAAGAATAGAACCTGGAGATATTTTGAAAGCAAAATTGATGGGACTTGGCAAATAGCTCATAGAATTGTAGGTACCCAGTTTTGAACCAGATGGTATGGCACGGAAATTTTCTGTCATGAATAAAAATTGTGTAAATAGCAGAAACCCAAATTAATATACCCATCACAAACATTTGGGTGTACCTGGCATTTTGTTTAACAGCTATAGACACTAAAAGAAAGACTGGAGGGAGGGGGGTGTGAGAAAGAGGGAAGAGTGGGAGATAACCCCTGGTTTCTGACTCGACCATTGCCCTGAGTGGGCTTGTGAGAAGGACAGTCTATTCAGTTTGGGCCATGTCTGGAACATTAATTAGAAATCTGACACATCATCACAAAGGGAGATAAAGGAATTGGTACCAAACTATCATCCCATGAGGTGTCTTAAATGCAGTGGTTTCAGTGCCAGACAAACCTGAATTTGGACCCAGAGCCTGAGTGAATCATTGTATGACTCTAAGCAAGTTGCTCAAATATGAAGTGTGAAGAATGCAACACTTGGATCATACATAATGTAAATGAATTGGCATATAAAAAAATTAAATAAATGCAAATTCCCTTCTGACTGGCGCTTGCCAAAGACTAAGTACAATTGGAGTGGAAGCAGCAATATTTGCCCACTGCATACTGTGTGCCAGTCCTCCTGAAAGACAACATTTGAAGACAAAACTACCACCTGTTTATGTGTGGCTGCCTGTGACAGCAGAGAAAGAGGCAAAGTATGTAGCTGCTGAATGAGGGTGAGGCAAATAAGGGGTCAGGTGCCTTGTGGAAGGAAGGTGTGTGTTTTCTCACTACACAAGCAAGCTAGACCAGTTGAAGTGTTGGTTGCAAATGACAGAAATCTGAAATGAACAGTGGAAGAAAATAATGAATATAGTAAGTCCTCATTTACACTGTCAATGGGTCATGCAACTTCAAGTGAAATGATGTATAATGAAACCAATTTTACCGTAAGCTTGCTATAAACAAGAGTTAAGTTCATACAGTATCTCATCAATGTCATAATGAAATGATCTTATTCAAGGACCTGCTATACCAGCTAAAGTCTTAAGACTGTACAATAGAAACCACAGATTGTTTTTTTAAAAAGACTTCGTGTCATAAGTACTTTATAGAGATGGTGAGATTATGACTAGTCATAATGCTTAAGGTTCTATGACTAATCGAACTTTATGGAGAACATGAACAGATAAGAGCAATCCAAGGAGTGGACACCTCTTGTGCCCCCACCTCACATCCTCTCAGCCACTTTTTATTACAGCCATTGCTACGACAAGGAACTCTGCATAGGTGTAACCTGAAAGCTTCTCACCTCAGCTATAAAACATTATCACTTACTTTCTGCCCCAGGGCTTCTCTAGCTCTATGATGTAGGACCACCAGTAATCATATATGTGTGATCTGTCTGCAAAGAAATTAACACCCCCTAGAACAACTCTTTTCCTTTTTTATGTTTATGTATATTGATTTCAGAGAAGAATGGAGAGGGAGAGAGAGAGAGAGAAACACCAATGATGAGAGAGAATCATTGATTGGCTGCCTTCTACATGCCTCCTACTGGGGATCAAGCCTGAACCAGGCATGTGCCTTGACAGGGAATCAAACCATGACCTCCTGGTTCATAGGTCAATGTTCAACCCTGGCTGGGCAGGACAACTCTTTTCAATGAGGGAAGAGAGCTTGTCAAGAATATCTGTCCCTGGTGGGGAGGACAGAGGAGCAAGGGGGAAATTCTGTTATGCAGTTCATACAGCTCCTCAGAAGATCCCCCAGAGGATCAACCTTAGTTGATCACAGCATTGATCAACTAAAGAGCACACCATTTTGAAATGGCTTTCTCTCTTTCCCTGTTTCATTCCCCCACACTGAACACTCCTATTTTCCTGATCACTTCCTCACATAAATAAGCCCTTCTCTCCAGCTCTACTTTCTAATGACTCAACCTCAGACCCTACCTTTTCTCTAAGTCCCCTCCAACCCCTTTCTCATAAATTATATTTGCCAGTACTATTCAGAATATTGCTTGGCAGATACCTTGAAATGTAACATAATGTAGTGTATAATTTGTAAAGATTATATAAATGAACTTGACCCTCACATTTTCCAGTAACTCATCAAACATGACACAAAGAGTTCTTTATTTTGAATGATCAATTTTGTGAGATTTAATATGCACTCAAACTGAGCAAGCTAAATAGAAATTTTCCTTTAAAGGATGTTTTTGGAATTCAGATTTTCAAATTGTTATGAAACATACAGCGATTGAACATTGGTCTCTGATCATACAGCTAAAAATTGGGACTCTAAGATGAATTCTTGATTATCTATATAATTCACTTGCTACTGAGAGACTCCTTTTAAAGTCTTTGAAGTTCAGCAGGTATTATCTCCAGATTATTAATGTTCAAGAGAGCTCACTGTTTGCCAATCTGTGGGCTTAACCTTACACAAATATTATTTTAATATCTGTTAATCCTTTAAGTTGAATGATTTCTTTTTCAGCAGCAAAAATAAATTTACTCTTGTTCCTGTGATAATGGATAACTGTTTCCCTAGACGAGGATTTTGGAAAATGCTGATACGGTGGTGCCAGGCTACTTGCATTGTTCATGCAAAAGTTTGAAGCGTACACAATATGTTGGCTTTGTATGAAAGATAGAGGCTTAGGAACTGGAAGGTGTAAAATGTCTTTCCTCAGTGTTGTTTGCTCACATCCTGGAGAGGCCCACAAGGCTGATAAAGCTGAGCAATTGTTCACTGGAAGGTTTGTACAAGTTTCTGTGTGGGAATGCTATGAACTCACATGGAAATGGAAGGATGTTAAAAGATCAGCAGAGAGAAGCCTCAAAGCACTTTCAGAGAACATGCCCAAGGCATGCCTGAAGGAAAGAACTGTGAATTGCACACCTGTGAACGTAATTCAAGACCCCTAAGTCAGTTCCCCTGGTGTGCACTTTTACCTCTCTTCTTTTGTAGCCCCCGGTGGGCATCAATTATTAGTGCCCCAGGCGGGAAGGTTTTCCACTTCCCTGAAGAAGAGGTCTTTGGAGAACTTAATAGATTTTCCCTTTCACTTGCATGGTTTGAACTCTTCCTTGAGTTGTACTGTCTTTATTTCTATCATTTTGAAAATGGGAAAATAGAAGAGTAACTGCAGGAAGACCTATCAAAATGCCAAAGAAATTGAAAATAACTTAAAATTGCAGTTTATTCAACTAAAAAGGTTCCAAACCTTGAAACTAGGGATCCTTTTCTCTCTTTAAGCACAACTGGGATTGGAGAAATTGGTGGAATCCCTCTTGATTATATGAGAAGTGGGCAATTGAAAAGACAACTGCAGGGAGGTTAAAACTCTGGAATCAGTGATGGCCCAATCTGACTGTCATTCCTGATGGGAAAGCACTGACTAAAATCCTTTACTAACAGTGATGCTGGCTTTTTACAATCTATCCTTAAATTAGTCATTATTTTGGAAATAAAGTAGTCACCATGGTGATCTTTAAGGGGATTCTCTATATGCTCAATGGAAAGTTTGCCCTTATAAAATGACTTGGGATAGCAGATTTTTCAAATTGCTGTGAAATCTAAAGAGCTCTTGAACATGGCCCATTGCTTCTTAGTGTCAAAACCTATTTAAACAAATTGTTGAAACGCTGTTACAAGATTATAAATTCCTCATGTTTTTTATGGTTTTTTAAAATAAATCTTTATTGTTCAGATTTTTACAATTGTTCCTCTTTCCCCCCCCCCCCAATAGCTCCCCTCCACCCAGTTCCCACCCCACCCTCTGCCCTTAACTCCCCTCCACTGTCCTCATCCATAGGTGTACAATTTTTGTCCAGTCTCTTCCTGCACACCCCACACCTCTTTTCCCCTGAGAATTGTCAGTCCACTCCCTTTCTATGCTCCTGATTCTATTATATTCAGCAGTTTATTCTGTTCATCAGACTTTTTATTCACTTGATTTTTAGATTCAGTTGTTGATAGATATGTATTTGTTGTTCATAATTTCTATCTTTACCCTTTTCTTCTTCTTAAAGAGTACCTTTAAGCATTTCATATAATACTGGTTTGGTATTGATGAACTCCTTTAGCTTTTTCTTATCTGTGAAGCTCTTTATCTGCCCTTCAATTCTGAATGGTAGTTTTGCTGGGTAGAGTAATCTTGGTTGTAGGTTCTTGCTATTCATCACTTTGAAAATTTCTTGCCACTCCCGTCTGGCCTGCATAGTCTCTGTTGAGAAATCAGCTGACAATCGTATGGGTGCTCCCTTGTAGGTAACTAACTGTTTTTCTCTTGCTGCTTTTAATATTCTCTTTGTCGTTTGCTCTTGGCATTTTAATTATGATGTGTCTTGGTGTGGTCCCCTTTGGATTCCTTTTGTTTGGGGTTCTCTGTGCTTCCTGGACTTGTAAGTCTATTTCTTTCACCAAATGGGGGAAATTTTCTGTCATTATTTCTTCAAATGGGTTTTCAGTATCTTGCTCTCTCTCTTCTTCTGGCACCCCCATAATTCAGATGTTGGTATGCTTGAAGTTGTCCAGAGGCTCCTTACACTATCTTCATATTTTTGGATTCTTTTTTCTTTTTTATTTTCTGATTGGGTTTTTTTGCTTCCTCGTATTTCAGATCTTTGACTTGATTCTTGCGATCCTCTAGTCTGCTGTTGGATCTCTGTATATTATTTTTTATTTCAGTCAGTGTATGCTAATTTCTAATTGGTCCTTTTTCATATCCTTGGTGGTTTCTAGGAAATTCTTGAAAAACCTTATAACTGTGGTTTTGAACTCTATATCCAGTCATTTGCTTTCCTCCATTTCTTTCATTTGTGACCTGTTCCTTTGTCTCCACATTTTGGCTGCTTCCCTGTGTTGACAGTGTGGCTTTGTGTGATAGGTGTCCTATAGGGCACAGTGGCTCAGTCTCCCTAATTATCTGAGGTGGACACTCTTGGTACACCCCTTTGTGGGCTGTGTGCACAGTCTTGTTGTAGTTAAGCCTTGATTGTTATTGGTATCCCTGGGAGGAATTGACCTCCTGGGCAATTGGCTGTGAGGATCAGTTGTGTCTATGATGGGAGAACTTCTGTGCTAGAGACACCCTTATGGGGCAAGATTTGCTTCAGTGGGGCTTTGGCGCTCACTGAGTCTGCCCCCTGAGTGTGTCTCATGGATCTGAAGAGTTGTAGTCTGGTTGGTCTCACTCTGACCACTGGATACACTGGCTCTTGGATCTCCAAGGAGAGAGACCACCCATCAGGAACTACAGAAAGATCTTCAGATTCCTCTTCTTTGTTTGGGATTTGGAGGTGCCCAGTTGAGGCCCAGCTGTGAAGCAATGCAAGCTGCTATCAAGTCTTGGGTCTTCTTTTGGAGGCTCTGGGGCTCTTTGACCCAGCTGCAGTACATTAGGTTTCAGATTTCAAAGGACCAGGCCATTCATATGCAAAAGCCTCTGTGCACAGCTTGGGTTGGGGTTTTAAATTGGGTGGGACAGGGTCTCAGGAAATCACCAAGGTGGAGCTAACAGCAATGGCTGACCATCAGCCCTGCCTGGAAGAGGTCCCATGTCTCTGTGTCCCACAGCACCATGCAGGAACAATGATCTCTGCAAGCACCTCTGAGAGAAAGCTGCCCTCAAGTTCCACCCGATGCCAGACAGTCCAGTTCCTCCCCATATGAGTCTGGATCCCCAGAGTCTCACCCAGAACTGGAGTTCAGAGCAGTCGGGAGCTTGTGTCTCCCTCCCGATTGAAAAAACCAACAGTGTACTCAGTTGCCAGCCCTTTCCATGTGCACGCCTCTGTACCTCTGCACTTAATTTCTGCACCTCCGCTCCTCCTCCGAGTCTCAGTGTGCTTTTCTCTTTCCTTCTAGTTGTAGAATTTCCACTCAGCCAGCCTTCCCGTGGTTCATGATACCTGTTTTGTCTTTTATTGTAGTTTTGAAGTGTTTGTGTGAGGCAGCAATTTCAGGTGTTCACCTATGCCACCATCTTGGTTTCTTTCAAAATCTATTATTTATTACTTAGAGAAAATCACTGATTAATATCTTAATCAGTAAAACTCCAATACATTCAAGAATATTCCATATTATTTAAATATATATCTTAATTTCTGTCATTCAACACATATGGTACTTTTTTATTACTAAACTTTATATCTTAACTGTGTGTTTATATTAAAAAGAAGTGAATATACAAATACTTTATTATTTATATTGGAGAAATTGTATGTCATAGTATTTTAAGTTCTGGGATCAGACTACCTAGGTTTGAACCCAGGTATTACTGACATCTCTGTGATTTTGTGCAAGATAATTAAACTCCTAAAAACTCAATTTTCTTATTTACAGAATACTTACCACAATAGTACCTACATTAGGGTTGTTGTAAAGATTAAATGAGTCAATTATATAAAGAAGTTACAAGAACACCAGGCACATAATAAATGTTGATTATTTTTAAAGTTTTGTAATAGTCCATTGAATAGGTACTCTACAATTTTTTTGAGAAATCTATTGCTTAATTATTTGCAAAATGTTGTTATTGAAAATACTATAATCAATATCTATTTATATATTTTCATACATTTCTGACTATTTTGGTGGGGAATAAACTTACAGAAGTAGACTTTCTCAGTCAAATGCTATATACGCTCATGGGTATTTTGCAGTTGATTGCAAATTTGTCCTCAGAAAAGTTTTACCATTTTTTGTTCATCAAGCAGAGTGAGAATAATCATGTCAAAAACATTGAGCATATATTATATTTTTAAACTTTTGTCAATCTAGGCCCACAAAAGGGTTTTTTTAATTATTATTATTATCTGTTTAAATGTTTGCAAATATTCATTGGCCATTTGTGTTCCTTTTTCAATTTACTGTTCATGTTCTTTACCCATGTTTTAAGTTCTTATTCAGGTATTTATCTTATCCCAATCAATTTATAAGAATTGTTTAAACATAAGGGGAAGCAGCCTTCTGTCATGCATGTTGCAAATATTTTTTCTGTAGTTGAAGTTTTTAAATAACTCCCCTCTATGAACTGGGAGAACACAAAACATGAACACAGATTCCCATGAAGAACTTATATACATGCTTCAAGAGGAAGCCAATATCAGCATTGCCCATCATTGTTAGCCTGAGGAGTGGCAACCACCAAGGAAGGAATGCCTGTTTGTATGTGAGCTGACCCTGCCATCTCTTCTATTAGATCTACCACAGACAGGATAGGAACTGGAAGAGAGAGGAAAGGGAGCAATCGAAATGGCTTCACCTATACTCTGAGGTGTGAAATGAGAGGAGATTGTGAAATCTCCTGCAGGAACATATAAGATGGGTCCTATTTGAGTAGGAAGGACTTGAAGAGAGGGGATTGCAGGTTGAAACTGACTAGACTGGGGTGTCACCAACCCTAACCCTAACCACCATGAAATTCCATTCGTCCTACTCCATCATTCATGGCTGTTAGAACTTTCAGGGCCCTTGTCCTGCTCTTGGAACCTTCTATTCCAATCTCCACTGTCAACATTTTAAAGAATATTAAGAATAGTCAAATTCTTCCTCAGCATAGAAGGACTCAGAACTCCAGTCCCTACAGCTAGGATTTCTTTATCCTTCAGGATTTCCTCTTTATGGGAGAGGAGTTAGTATTATATCCGGTTGCTTAAAACTCTGCATCTGTTATCGCTATCTTGCACTCCACCCTTCCTGTCCTGAGTACATTTATACCTGACTTAACTGAAATCAAGAAATGAGGTCTAAACAACTTCTATGGTGAGAATATGTGCCCAAGGGTCAGGGAGGGGGAATAGTATGTTCTCTGGAAACCACTATGCTCCATTCACCGCAGCATAACAATTAATAATGAATGGCCTGCCCTTTTATTAGTGAGGATAATAGCATTGGACCAAGAGTGTACATTCCCTTTGAATTGCTTTTTAGAAGTGGGGAATGACTATACAGAATCTTCCACAGCCCCTTGTTCATTCCCTTTTTGCCAGCAAGTTGCAGGTTGGCTGTCTTGACCACATAAAACACAAAGACTATGTTTTTTAACGTAAAAGGTGGTGTTAAGGGTAAGCAAAGAAAGCTGAGAGAAAGTGGTTGAATGAAATTGTTAAAACAATAGTTAAACAGTATATTTGCTGCCAGAATAAGACAAAATAGAAAACTATTAAAAGCAATATTAACAATAATTAAAGTATAAGAATCACATGCAAGACTTACAAATAAATGGCGATAACCCAGACATTTTTATTGCATAGTTCTGATGGGCCCCAGGACTCTGAATTTTACAAATTCATATGAAGGTGGGCTCTCAGGTAACCTTTTAAAAAAGCAGTTTTTAAAGAATGGGGAAAGATAAAAGGAAGGCACCAATGCTCAATTTTGCTGTTTATTTTGTCCCCATGCACTTCTAGGTTACTGATAGTTTTAGTTGATTATTAAGCACTAAGATAGTAAAGAAAGAAACTTGGAATATATATTTGTATATAAATATTACATTGCTTTGGTTTGTAAATCTAAGCAAAAAATACTAAAATTGTCTAACTTTTCTGTCTTTTTTTATGCCAGTTTTTTGTTATAACTACATACTTTAAATATTCAAAATATTTTATGTTTGAGCATGTCAATTTTGGGGGAGAAACTGAAGTATTTAATAATATGATCATTTCTATATATCATCTCTTACCTGTATTACTTTCTGACCTATAATATTTTTTCTTTTTTAATATTTTTATTGATTTCAGAAAGGAAGGGAGAGGGAACATCAAAGATGAGAGAAAATCATCCATCGGCTGCCTCCTGTATGTCCCCCACTGGGGATCGAACCCACAACCTGGCCATGTGCCCTTGACTGGAATCGAACCCAGGACCTTTCAGGCAGCAGCCTGACGTTCTGTCCACTGAGCCAAACCAGCTAAGGCCTAATCTATAATCTTCACTGACACAAGGCTTCATTAAGCTGCCAAACAAAGTATCTTGTTTATTTTGTGAGGATAAATTATAAGCTTCTTGCCGATATTTTGCTGTATATCCTATCTAATAAAAGGGTGATATGCAAATTAATCATCACTCCATCACAAAGATGGCGGCCCATAGCCACAACATGGTGGCGCCCAGTCCCCTCAGCCATGCCAGAGTCCCCCAGTGCTTGGGCGGCTGCTGCTGAGAGTGGACAGCGTGAGTGCCCTGGCAGAATGCTTGCTTTGTCACCACGGCAACAGAGGGCTTCTGGGCAGCGGGAGAGGAGATGGCAGGCCCACTTCCCACAGAAGCAACGTGGCTCCCGTGGAAGCAGTGTGGCTCCTGGCAGTGCACTGCGGTTCCCGCCGACTCCCATGGAAGTGACGGGCAGCCTACTGAACATGATATCGCATGATGGGCTACTAGTGTGTGTGTGTGTGTGTGTGTGTGTGTGTGTGTGTGTGTGTGTGTGTGTATGGAGAGAGAGAGAGAAGTAAATATTGGTGAATTCTGTAGGGGAGGGGAAAAAAGAGTTTTCCTCTTCACATCTTAGGTCATCTAGCTGAGGTCCTGTAAATTAGACTGAAAAAAGACAAATTAACAAGATAAAAACAAACAGAATTTTATTCACTTGTGTATTACACATACACATGGGAGGAATTCAATAGACTGGTTAGAACTTGTGGTTATATAGCATCTTAGGGAAAAGGTGTTTGAGCTTCTAGATAGGGACAGCAAGTTATGGGAAGAGGACCCGGAAAAGTGTGATAAGAAGGGTTATTCAATAAGGTTTGTTATGCAGATTTAAATCAGTGTCTTCTCTATTGATAATGTTATTGCATCTTTATGGTATGAGAAACTTGGATGGAAATTTATTTTATAAAAGGGAAACTTGTGCCTGTATTTAGCTCTTTGCCTGCATCTGCTGGTTCTCAAAAGCCTTTAGCTCAGAATAATCCATATTCCAAATAGGTAGATTTGGGGATGGCATATTCTGGTACCCTTCAATTTTATAAGCTAAGTAATGGGGCTTCCATGTTTTCCCAAACCGTGAGATTGTCAATTCATGGAATAGTGGAATAATTACCATGTAGGAAAATCCTTCTGGCATAGGACATATCTAAAAGCCCTTGCCTCCAAAGTCCTCTGATTCTATACCTCTTTGAACAGGGAATATAAACAAGGAGGCTCCCATTCTTAGAGGGTAGCTTCTGAGAATAATTCACTGTTAGACTGAGTCCAAATCCATAAGACAGAAGGAAATGATGTATTCAAGTGAGTGTATTGCTAGCTCTTAGTTTTGGTTTGCCAAGATGTAAATTAGCATTATTTTAAAAGTATTTTCAGTGTTTAGCAAAAAGACTTTTTTTGGCCAATGGAATAGAATCAAGTGACACTCAAATCATCCATTCTGTTTTTCTCCAAAACTCCAATTTGCCTGATGCTTGAAGAGCTGATAACCTTTAGGTATAGGCAAAGGCTTGACCAAGGAAAGCACTGCCTCCATAGGAAAAATATATATGATATATGGGTAACCCTGGGTGACATTGTTTTTCTATACCTCAAACGAATGATCAAAATGAAAAAAAATGGTTAGAGCCTATTTCCAATACTATCCCTTGAAAAGTCAGTTATTTTTATGCAAGGATATGCAAATTGTTATATTACCACTTGATTGAAATAGTGGCCTTCAGGCTTCTTGCTGACTTCCTTCTTTTTATATTTTACCCTTAGAGACTGCCAGTCACTATATTTTCCTTCTTGCTGGCTTTATTATTCTTCCTCGCATCTTTTTCACTCCCCATATCTTGATACCATCACATCATCTGTTTTTCCTCACTTCATCCAAGATGGATTAAAGATTTCACAGTGTATTTATGATTAAGTCTTGTTGCATCAAATATCCCTTATTTGTATACATAGAATTATTTTCTCTGTGGATTTGATCAGACAAGATGGTCTTTAAACTTTATATTATAGTTCACAATCAAGTCTTGAATTTTTCAGTTAATCTTGACAGAAATCTCATTCCTATCTTAGTACTCAATTGGAAAGTATTATATTACTAGCATTTTTGCACCTGAGCATACTGTATTAGTATTGAATCACACAACTGAAGTATGAAATCTTATTAAAGCTTGTTTTCTCTCCGTTGCACAAAAGACAGCATTGACAGCATATTTTGTCAACATTGAACCCTGTGAACAAAGAGTGCTAAATTACATTTTTAATCCACAACACTATCTTGAATAACATGGTGTTCAGAATTTATCTGGGTGTTATGGGGAAATAGTAGAATGCTATGAACAAACAATCCTGGTAAGTAACTCGGGGCTGAAGTTTCAGGTGACAGCTGTAGCTAAAACAGCTCTCTCCCTGCTGTCCCTGTCATAATTGAAACCCTCTCTTTCAACTGCAGACCTCCCAACCTCATTTTAGCAGTCTGTGAAATTTCCCTTGCATCATTGAAATACACTCTAAATGGGGTTTTCTTTAAAGACCACCCAGAAGTTACAGCCGATGTAAAATGCAGCTGATTGGTCCAATTTGCATTTATATGTAGTCCAGAGAGGAACTAGGCCTATGTGGCTTTGAATGGTTTACTTAAAATTGCCTTATTTCATATGGGGCAAAGTGGCAGGAAGAGCTGAGATCCCTCAGCTTTCTCTCTCCAAATTCTATGTAAAGTTAGGATGGTCATATAATTTATCACCCACACTGAAACAGTTTCCAGAATTTAAAAGCTTGTTACTAATAATTATACTCCAAGTAAACTGAGTCTGTCTGGGTAAGGAATTAGGTAAGTGGGGATACCAATGAAAGATCTATAATTCTAGATTCCCTTGCCCGCAATTAATTGACATGAATCTACTGGCCATCAAGGCATTGACATTCCATTAATAACACACTGGTCAATGTTGCTCCGGTTTACAGATGCTTATTAATAGTAGTATGTGATTGCAACCTATATCAGGCTTTATCTCTCAAGTTAGTTAAATAAATGTGTAATTTAAAGATTTGTTTATACATCTTAATTTACTACTATTTTTCTATAGCAGAGCATTTTTGCCTTCACTTAAACTCTACAAGATTAATTAAGAATAAATTGTTTCTTACTTTTTTCTCTCTCTACTATGGCTAGGAAATACAATGAATTAACCAAAGTACTTTTTAAAATCTCTTTACTCTCCTCTCAGTATCCTTTGCATTCTTTTGCATTGTATCTTCAAACACCTCATCTGTTTTTCTTTGACAAGCCAGGGAGATTAAATTATTAAAGAGTCAGTTTTAAATGTCAACAGAAAATCCTTTTCCTTCCTCTCTATTGATCCCAGGCCTTTTCAATCTTCATCATGGAAAATATATTTGCATACTTCAATTTTATTATTTGGAATGAAATAACTTGGGTTTAATACTAATATAATGTAATTTTAATACAGAAATAAAGCCTAAAAGTATTAGCATGAAAGGAAGCTGCTGTTCTTGTGACAATATGCTGCTCTATGACAGCCCTAACCATTGTGCTATTGAGATACATTAATCAATCAAATATTTGAGTAACCCACATGTCAGCTGACCTAATGATGCAGGGTGCAGTGGCCTAATCAGGCTGAATAGAGCATCACATGATAGTTGCAAAAAGTCAGAGCATGGGTGGGATGAGGAAATCTTCTGCATGTGGGAGGAACCAGGAGCTGCAGAGGAAGATTGGTTATATACAATGGACACTGACCTAATAATATTAATGACAATGAGAGTCAAGTTTCTCAGTGTTCAGGAAGGAAGTTACAGTAAGAAAAGTGAGAAATGTAGAATGAAACCTATAGTATGAATTGGAATTGGAGGTACTGGTATAAACTTATGATTTTAAATCTGCACATTAACACATAGAGGTGGCATGTGTTAATGTGAATATTTATATGTATATGTATATTTATATTTATATTCATACATATATTTTCTTTTCTTTTTTTAATAAATCTTTATTGTTCAGATTATTACAGGTGTTCCTCTTTTTTTTCCCCACCCCACCCCATGCCGTTACCCCCACCACTGTCTTCATCCATAGGAGTAAGATTTTTGTCCAATCTCTTCCCGCACCCCTCACACCTGCTTCCCCTGAGAATCGTCAGTTCACTCCCTTTCTATGTCCCTGATTCTATTATATTCACCAGTCCATTCTGTTCTTCAGATTTTTTATTCACTTGATTTTTAGATTCGCTTGTTGGTAGGTATGTATTTGATGTCATTTTGTTGTTCATAGTTTTTATCTTTACCTTTTTCTTCTTCTTCCTCTCCTTAAAGAATACCCTTCAGCATTTATGTAATCCTGGTTTGGTGGCAATGAACTCCTTTAGCTTTTTCTTGTCTGTGAAGCTCTTTATCTGACCTTCAACTCTGAATGATAGCTTTGCTGGGTAGAGTAATCTTGGCTGTAGGTTCTTGCTGTTCATCACTTTGAATATTTCTTGCCACTCCCTTCTGGCCTGCATAGTTTCTGTTGAGAAATCAGCTGACAGTCGTATGGGTACTCCCTTGTAGGTAATTAACTGTTTTTCTCTTGCTGCTTTTAATATTCTCTCTTTGTCTTTTGCCCTTGGCATTTTAATTATGATGTGTCTTGGTGTGGTCCTCTTTGGATTCCTCTTGTATGGGGTTCTGTGCGCTTCCTGGACTTGTACATCTATTTCTTTCACCAGGCAGGGAAAGTTTTCTGTCATTATTTCTTCTAATAGGTTTTCAGTATTTTGCTCTCTCCCTTCTTCTGGCACCCCAAAAATTCGGATGTTGGTTCGCTTAAAGTTGTCCCAGAGGCTCCTTACACTATCTTCATATTTTTGGATTCTTTTTTCTTTTTGTTTTTCTGGTTGGATGATTTTGTTTCCACATATTTCAGACCTTTGGTTTGATTCTTGGGGTACGTTGATCTACAGTTGAGTTTCTGTATATTCTTTATTTCAGACAGTGTATGCTTCATTTCTGACTGGTCCTTTTCCATTTTTTTGGCATTCTCATTAAGCTCCTTGAAGGTCTCATCAAGTTTCTCAGCGGTTTTAAGAAGATTCTTGAGTAACCTTATACATGTGGTTCTGAACTCTATGTCATCCAGTAGTTTGCTTTCCTCCATTTCTTTCATTCGTGACATGTTTCTTTGTCTCCTCATTTTGGCTGCTTCCCTGTGTTGATGGAGTGGCTTTGTGTGGTAGGTGACCTATAGGGGGCAGTAGCTCAGCCTCCCCAATCACCTGATGTGGACACTCTTGGTACACCCCTTTGTGGGCTGAGTGCAAAGATTTGGTGCAGTTAAAGCCTTAATTGCTGTTGGTATACTGGGAGGAATTGACCTCCAGGCCAATTAGCTGTGAGCACTCACTGTGTCTATAATGGAAGAACTGCTGCGCTGAAGACACACTTATGGGGCAGGACTTGTTTCAGTGGGGCTTTGGTGCTCACTGAGTCTGCCTTTGAATGTGTCACTTATGGATGTGAGGAGGTGAAATCTGGTGTCTCACTCTGACCACTAGGTACACTGGCTTCTGGATCTCCAATGGGGTGCAGGTCAGCTACTGTCTGAGGCCATCCAGCAGGAGCTACAGTGAGAGCTACAGTTTCCTCCTCTTTGCTTGGGGTTTGGAGGTTTTGGAGCTGTCTGACCCAGGCTGCAAATTTGCTAGGTTAAGCTGCGATAGGGCGGGGCTTTCTTCTGCTAATGCTGCTGCTTGGAGCTTGGGTGGGTTTGTAGGTTGTGCAGGGCGGGGTCTCAGGGTGTCACTAGGCTAGGGCGTGGCAAACAGCAATGGCTGCTAGTTAGCCGGCTCTGTGTCCCCAAGGGCGTCCCGGAGTCCCGTGCCCCACTTCAGTAAACAATTATTCCTGCGTGCAGCTCTGCAAGTAAGCCACCCTCACTGGCAGACAGTCCAGCTTTTCCCCGTAGGAGTTTGGGTCCCCCGCATCTCCCCAGAAACTGGACTTCAGAGTAGTCGGGGGCTTGTCTCCCTTTGTGTTGAAAAAAGCAATGCCCGCCGCCAGCCTGGATCACGCGCCTCTGTACCTCAGCTTTTCAGCGCTCGTGCACGTCTTGATGCTCTTTTCTCTTTCCTTCTAGTTGTAGAACTTGCACTCAGCCAGCTTTCCCGTGGTTCTGGGTGATAGACGTTTTGTCTTTTAGTTGAATTTTTGAAATTGTTGCGCGAGGCAGCAGTTTAGGTGTTTACCTACGCCGCCATCTTGGATTCTCCCCCCATACATATATTTTCTAACTCTGTCCACTGTAAGATACCAGGAACAGGCAGCAGCATTCCATGTCAGATTTTGGTGTTTAAATACCATGGTCCACTAAAAGGAATAAGGACTCCTTGAGGAAATGACTGGTTCCTGCTCACTACAGCTGGAAAGGCCCTCTGTTGCATGAATCCTCATGGCTCTTGATGTTAATTCAATGGTAAAAATGATGACCTGCTTTGTGCCACAAGTACTTGCATACCTATCTTACCCCTGAAACATGGACCATGTCTTTTAGACCTTTCTGACTGCTTTAGAGCTCAATATTTCTTGGACATAATAAGTTCTCAATAAATGACAGTGGAAGCAAGACAGGAAGAAAGGAGGGAAGGAAGTAAGGAAGAAAGGAAAGGGATTATTCCAGATTCATATTTTTAAAAAATATTTAATACACATTTAATAAAACATGTTCAACAAAGTTCTTCTCATACATAGGATAGCATACTAGAAATAAAATATTGTTGCCAAAAATGTAACATAATCATGGCATGGGAAAAGAGTTTCCAACAAGTAAATTATACTCTGCTGATAGATCTTTTTTTTTCTTTATTGATTAAGGTATTACATATGTGTCCTTATCCTCACATTGCTTCTCCCCCCCCCATCCCCTACTCATGCCCTCACCCCCCTGGTGTCTGTGTCCATTTGTTAGGCATATATGCATGCTGATAGATCTTGAAGACTTACTTACCTAGTTGATCTCCAGGTGAATTATTGGTGTCCTTTCCCAGTAGAAAGAGAGAGAACCCACAGGGCTCCTTTTACACTATTGTCCTCTAGAATTCCACTACTTGCTTTCTCACCTGCCCAGCCATTTAGCATGTTCTTATTCCCCTGAAATGAGATTTCAAATCTTCATGGAAATAAAAAGTAGCATTTCTCAAGATCTTGATAACTCCTCATTCAGATTAGGTCTTGATACAACCATCCCATGGATCTCTTTTTGCTGGAAAAAAAAAAACACAAAAAAAAAATAAGATGACTAGCGCTAGGGCTAATTTCTCCCTTCTACTTACTACTTTATGCTCTAACTGCTTAATCTTATTGTCTTCAATTCAATGTCCACTGAGCATTCAAACAAGTTTATGGAATGTCAGGAATAGTTTTTGTTTATAGAATACTGAGATTGCATGCAGATGCTAGGTACACATCCACTAAACAACTTTATATTTTAATTTAATTATGACTCACAAATCTTTAATTATGACTGTAAGGAAGACCTACAAAAAATAGTCAGCACTTTCATTTTCATGTTAATGTATTATATTATCTTATATAATTTAAAATCAATGTTAATAACTAAGTTATATTTCAGAAATGTAAGACATCTTTTAAAAACAGTTATCAACTATTATCCTGAAAAAATACTGCTTTATTAGGCATTTTAAAATGTAACTTATATAGTCCTCTCTGTCTATACTACCTCATCTCTGTTTCCCCATAGCAAGTTTAATAAAATTGTGGAGACAGCCAATTTATGCAGACTTTCCTATGTATCTACTCAACTACTAGAATTACTTGGCTTAATTAAGGCCACAAATACAATACTTAAATCATGAGGTTATTCTGAGGACTTCTCTTCAACTGCTTAAGGTAGACCAATTTATTCTTTTATCTAACTAATAGAAAAAATCACACAGATATTTGGATTAATTATTCATGTCATGAACATATGCAGCTAATCTCTTGCATCAGATCCCTGTTCCTACATTCTCAAAACTTAATTTGAAGTTTTTTACTTTGTAATTGTCTGGTTTTGTGTGCTTCTGATTATATACCTACATCTAGCCCAGAGGTAACTACAGAGTAAGCATAAAATAGAATTGGTAAAAGAATATTGAATGTTTATTTCGGCATTCATAATCCTCTTGATATTAGAATATATGTATCAATATTAGAATGTATAGAATGCGAACTCTCAGTACTGGGTAAATGGATGAAATGGTGAATAGTTGAATAAATTATGTGAATCTTTGAAAATATGTAAACCATTTAACTTTTATTCATGAACTAGAGGCCCTGTGCATGAAATTCATGCACTGGGTGGGGGGGAGAGTGTCCCTCATCCCAGCCTACACCCTTTTCAATCTGGGACCCCTCAAGGGATGTCCTACTGCCCATGTAGGATAGTGTTCTATCCTATCGGAATCGGGCCTACACAGGCAGTCGGACATCCCTCTCACAATCCAGGACTGCTGGCTCCCAACTGCTCACCTGCCTGCCTTCCTGATTGCCCCTAACCGCTTCTGCCTGCCTGTCTGATCACCCCCTAACCACTCCCCTACCAACCTGATTAATGCCTAACTGCTCCCCTGCCAGCCTGATTGCCCCTAACTGCCCTCCCCTGCAGGCCTGGTCATCCCTAACTGCCCTTCCCTGCAGGCCTCTAGGTACCCCCAAACTGCCCTTCCCTACAGGCCCAGTTGCCCCCAATTTCCATCCTCTGCCAGCCTGGTCACCCCCAACTGCCCTCCCTTGCAGACCAGGTCCCTCCCAATTGCCCTCCCATGCTGGCCATCTTGTGGTGGCCATCTTGTGTCCACATGGGGGCAGCCATCTTATGTGTTGGAGTGATGGTCAATTTGCATATTACTCTTTTATTAGATAGGATAGAGGCCTGGTGCACAGGTGGGGTCCAGCTGGTTTGCCCTAAAGGGTGTCCCAGATCAGGGTGGGGGTTCTCTTGGGGTATGGGGCAGCCTGGGCGAGGAGCCTGTGGTGGTTTGCAGGCCAGCCACAACCCCCAGCGACCCAAGTGGAGGCCCTGGTATCTGGGATTTATTTATCTTCTATAATTGAAACTTTGTAGCCTTCAGTGGAGGCCTGGACCAGCCAGGGTGTGCAGGAATCTTGGCTTCCTCCATTGCCAGGGAAACCCAAGCCTCCTGTTTGCTCCATGGCCGTAGCCATCTTGGTTGGGTTAATTTGCATACTCATGCCTGATTGGCTGGTGGGCATGGCTTTGTGGGTATAGCAGAGGTACAGTCAATTTGCATATTACTCCTTTATTAGATAAGCTAGCTAGATGCCATAATTATGGGAGTTCAACAATAATTTCTGCACTATCAACAAATATTTTTATGCTTCAGCCCTCTTATTTCAAGTAATAGTAAAATTCCAGTGCAATAAGTAATGTGGGGGTCATTGACCTAGCATTTAATTTTTACTTCTAAATATTAGCTTTTGACTTTTATGGGGGAGGGAGGGCTTATGACTTTTAATATACATTTGGATTTTTAATGTATTTAAAAATTCCTAGTGGTTCTTAGAAAAAGTTCTAATAAGGAATACAGACTTTGAATGTTAATTCCACTCTATTAGCAATACACCAGATGATGCTGAATGAATTGATGAGTTTTCTTTCTTGGTATTAGCTGGAGCCATTTTGGACCACTTGTATGATAAGCCTATTTTATTGATTTGTTATAACTACATGTTTATTAAGTTAGAGAGCTAAAAATTAATAAAAGAATCCTGCCAAATACTGAACCCCAGTTTTTCCTACTGTTTAGGTCATGGGTATTTATGACTACTTGAATTTTCCCATGATCTTAATCTTAATCTAAGCTCCTTTTTTTTCACTTCAATCATTTTTATTTAAAATATATATTAACATTCATGTTGTCTTAGTCAATAGAATGTAAGTGAATATCATATAATCTTTCTTTTGATTTTGTTTGTTCCAGGCCAAAGGCTTATCTCTGTCAACATAATTTTAGAGAGAATAATAGATACAAAAGATGTGAAAGACAAGTACTGGACATGTACTGATCAAGACAAATATTCTAAGCTGATTTTGAAGTTTTACTCCCTAATAACAGCTTTGCTGATTTGATTGTTTCTCAGAAAAAAGGACAGTTACATTTTAAAACGATCATTCATTAAGAATTCTGGCTAAAGTCCGTATCTTATTATAGAAAAACTCCAAGCAAGATTAAGCCTGCACTATTTTAGTTCCATTTTACTTAAATTATATTGTAATATATTAAAACAAGTGTAATTAATTAGACAGTGTTTATACAGACTTCTAAACTTAAGCAGAAGTTAGCTATAGATATTTCTTAGGATATAAAGTAAAAACTATTCTATGAAAAATAATATTAATAATGAACCAGCCAATTTTTTCAAAGAGAGTATATCCAATAGAAAATATTATGCAGCAAAGTATATGTGGCATCTAGATCATTTCTAGTTAGAATTTTTAGTATTCAGGGCATTGCATAATTTTTACCCATGTCAAGATGTAATTGGAAAATTTATTTCTCATGTTGTAGAAAGTCTTAGTTAACATTTGGAATCAAAGTTTAAATACATCTTCTAATACCACTGGTCCTGCTCTAGATCTTGCACTCTTTTCCCTTTATATGTTCACTAGAGGCTCAGTGCACAGCATTCATGCACTGGGGGGCAGGGGGGAAGACTCCCTCAGCCCGGCCTGTGCCCTCTCGCAATCCGGGACCCCTTGGGGGGGATGTCTGCCTGCCAGCAGTTGGACATCCCCTGAGGGGTCCTTGGCACTGCCACCACAGCTGCTGCGCTCGCCAGCCGTGAGCCTGGCTTCTGGCTGAGCAGTGCACCCCTTGTGGGAGCATACTGACCACCAGAGGGCAGCTCTTCTATTGAGCATCTGCCCCCTGGTGGTCAGTGCACATCATAGCGATAGGTCGTTCTGCCATTTGGTCAATTTGCATACTAGCCTTTTATTATATAGGATAGCTCAGCTTGATCTCAGATTGTCTTGAAATCAACAACTTCTGCACAATAAGAAGCAAAATTGGGCCTTTGATCATTGGTATTCACTCTCACAACAGGAGAGACTAAAAGAAAAGCAGGATCTCACAGCTCTCAGAGAGAAAAGAATTTTTAAATTCCAAAAAATATGTTTTTAAAAATTGAAATAAAACAAAACAGTTTGATTCTGTTTTTTTAGATTCACAGTTATCATTGTCAGCTCATTACTGAAAAATTACTGAACCAAAGTATTTTTAATGCATTTTTATTATTAATTCATATTGAACCACCCAGGAGAAAAATCCTCAGAAAGTTCTTCTTTCCTGCTTGCTCAGGAAATACCTGGTTGAAAAACAATCAACTTCACCAATAAACATATGTGTGCATGTGACAATAAAAGGTGGCAAACTATTAGATTCTCTCAAATCTGTACAAAAACAACAGAGTTAACAACATACTGAGCCACCTAGCAGTCTGAGTTTTCCCCACTGAGGTTCTTCTACTGACAAGAAGCTATGATTTGGTTACCAAAAAATGTCAGGTCCTAATTTGGATGAAGCTGAGATGAATTATACATAGATCATTAGAAACAGTGTGGTCCACAGTGAATGAGGAATCTCAACAAAATTCAACCACTGATGTGCTGAGTGCTTTGAATAAGTCAATCATCATCCATCTGCTCAATTTAAGCATTCAAAATATGTGGGTGTGCAGAGAACTAATTATTAATGTATGCCTATAAATTATTTTGAAATTCTATTTAAAGACATGGAACAAAGAGAAAATATTCCTGTTTATCTATAATTATCATCATTTCTATTGTCTGTAAGTATCATTATTTTGTTTTCTTTCGGGCCTACATTTTTCCTGGCTCCTTGAGTCACTGTTGCCCAGCTGTTTATGCCTGGTTTATTTTCTAAATGATCATTTCTAATGATTTTCTGGTCATCTCTTGTAGGAGAATTTTTAAAAAGAAGCTGGGGGCAGGATGTGTTTACAGGTGTGTCTGCATCATTATAACACTTATGTCAAGCAGTGGGAAAGTTCCAGTTAAGGAAGGTACAATTACTTCTCTTTCCTGGCGTAAGCTGAGCAACTTGGCAAATGAAAGACTTCAGATGTTCACATTCTCAATGGGAGATAGGTGGATTATTTAATATTCATATTGTATTTGACAGCCATGTTTTTAACACTGAATATTTTAAACATATCTTTTTAGGCAGTAAGTATTACAATAGCATTCTGAAAATACACCTTAGAATGAGGTGAATTCAATAAAAAATTGTTGAGCCCAATTGGTGGGGAAAAATTGGGCTTATTCCCTGATCTGAACTGGGAACTACATGGCTACAACTGAAATTAAATTCCGATAAGTTCTCAATATGTCAATTCTTATACTCTTATAGACAAATTTGAGAACAGGCTAGGACTTGGACTAGGAATTTTTTTTAAATGACATAGAGCAATTTAAAACCAAAAGATAGCCCAGCCCATGTGGCTCAGATGTTGAGCGTTGACCTATGAACCAGGAGGTCACAGTCCAATTCCCTGTCAGGGCACATGCCTGGGTTATAGGCTCAATCCCCAGTAGGAAGATGCAGGAGGCAGCCCATTGATGATTCTCATCATTAATGTTTCCATCTCTCTCTCCCTCTCTCTTCCTCTCTCTGAAATCAATAAAAACATATTTTAAAAAATAAAACGATGAGATAAACAGTGATAGATAGTTTAGCTAAGAATAGCCAAGTGTTACAGAATTTTTTTTTTAAATATATTTTTATTGCTTTCAGAGAGGAAGGGGGAGGGGAGGAAGAAAGAGATGGAAACATCAATGATGAGACAGAATCATTAATTGGCTGCCTCCTGCACACCCCCTACTGGAGATCAAACCCACAACCCGGGCATGTGCCCTTGACTGGAATCAAACCCGGGACCCTTCAGTCCGAAGGCCAATGCCCTATCCACTGAACCAGATCAGCTAGGGCAAGTATTACAGAGTTCTTAAGTTCTAAGTGCAGGAACCACTAGGATAGAATAGCAGTTTTAGATGAAATCCAAAATCCTGAATGTATTCAAACCAAAGGCAATTAAGATCACCTGTCAAAAGAAATGGTTCAGAGAACAATGCCAGGAATTCTAGACTTGCATGGACCCAGCTATCTTACAAACACATTCTGCTGGTAACAGAGAATAAAGGTAATTGTTCCATAAAAATGCATCATCTCCCCTGTGAAAGCGACTCAAAGGACATACTTCATCTTTATACTATTTAAATCTATATTAACCGAAAGCCCCATCTTGCATGTATTTTTAAGCAAAATAGAGTTTTTGTATGATACGTTTATATGAAGAAAACTGGCAATAGTAATATGAGACCACTATACCCAAAAAGTAAACTTACACCTGCATTCCCAACTCATCTTTTCAGGAAGCTTTGAGGGAACATTAGGGAGGGGAGGGGGGAGAAACCATTAGAACTAGGATTACTGAAGAGATACAGTAGCAAAGACTTTTAAAAACTAAACCATAAGCAGGGAAACTTAGTCTGAGCCACAGAAAAAAGATAAGACAAACAAAATTTTCATAAACCAAAGTCTACTTGTCTTGGACATTTTGCAAATGGAAAGCATTGTATTATATTAAATCTTAAGTTGTTTATTTGAGGTTGATATTTTACATTTTGAGTTCACACCACCACCATTTCATAAACATCAAAGCAAGTCTGTTTAGCTTTTTCTTTCCTCATCCTTACACCAAATGAAAGCTGAATAGGAAAAACCAATCTGGCTAACTACAAGTAATTTATTCTTGTCCATGTTTCAGTATAAAATATCAGGATTGTAGAGAGAGAAGAATATGGGGAGAAAGCAGATCTTAAAATAATAGTGAGCAATGTATATCTGTGGATCTGGTCAAGACTGACCAACAACTGACCATTGAGGCTGCCACCCATAACTGAAAATATTGAAGTTGCCCAATTTTGAGTAATCTCATCCATGTTAAAAACCCACAGAATGCCCGCTGTCATTGTTTTGGCACAGGTGGTATTGTTTCTTCTCCTGCCAGGCCCACACATATCCTTTGTCTCCAAAGTTATTTTTATAAGACAGCCAGCCCCTCTTAGAGCTCTCCCTGCTGTCTCTGAGGTGCAATCCTTTGGAGATTTCCTACCTAACTTGTTTATATGTCAGTGAGAATAAGCTAAAATTTACTGGGCATCAGAAGAATTATCCCAGTAGTAGTGGTGGTGGTGGTGGTAGTAGTAGCAGTTGTCGTCGTTGTCATCTAAAGGTAATGGGAAAGAGATTCTAGGGCAGGGCCTCCACATACAGCCATGTGGCTTAGGCTGCACACCACACAATACCATACAAGTCCATGGGACAACATTCACGTGGGCTGTGATGTGAATGGTGCCTCCAGATGTTGCAGTGGCTCTGTTCTTTATGTCCATAGAAATATAAAAGTTTAACAATCAAATGAAACTGGTTCTTCTCAAACATCTTTCTAGTATTCTTCTTTAAAAGGCCTGTAAATCATGTTTTATTTTCAAGTTTGTACAGAGAACTTCTGTAGGAACAATTTACATATTCTTTCATGGTACATTATTAAAAGAATTAAAGAGGAAGAAAATCTCAAATACCTAATTTTCCTTACTGAAGAGAACATTTCAAAAAGAAGGAAATGTGTTTGTTTTCCAGCTAGTGTATTGTTCACCAGATCTCAGCTATACAGTCTTTATTTTTAGTGTGCAAATATACAAATTGCCTTCTTTGAAAAGAACATCTTAAATATATGAATAGTCTTCACTACGTTATGTCGAATGGAAAATTTAATTCATTAGTTTAAATCATTTCAGAGTTAAGTGGTTCTATTCACATCTATTCATCTTAAAATAACAAAGAAATAATTGAACTTTTTATTGGATTTAGTTTGCTTTTGTTCCCAATCAAATTTAATGTGGGTCAAGTGCTTGTAGGTGCTATTGTGAATCTAAAAATGTCTATCTTAATGATTATCCCTATTATATTTAATAAAATAACCCTGGGAATGATGTATCTCCTTTTTCTACTTCTCCAAGCAGTATTGAGAAGAAGGAAGTCACAAACATATAAAAATCAATCTCACTGATACTCTCCAGTCTGAAGGATGTGGTCTGGTGAGGAGGAAAGTAAGATCATAAGACAGAGGATGTAGAATGTCCTTCCAGATTTGAAATTCCTTGTTGCCACAATAGAGAGATCATAACACATCAGAAACCAAAAACCTCCTAAATCACCAATTTGTTCCTGTTTCACTTAAAGGGAAGAGAAACCCAGTAGTGACTTTCCAAAAATAATGGTACCCACTGCAAATGCTCAGCAAAATGGAGTAAGGAGTAAAATAAACACACTAAAAGATTAACTAACCAACCTGGTGAAAGAATATTAGAAAACCTTATGTAAATATCATCTGCTTTTTTGCACTTAAATAGCACCAAAATTATCAGGAAGAATTTCTAAATTTTTACTTTTCCACCTCCATAGAAAAAGGAAGAAAAGCATAGAAACAACTAGGAAGAGAAAGGTAGATGAAGGCTATAGATATGAAGGCCTGGCAAGATAAAATCTGCAATCCAATGACATCTTTCAAGAGGTTAGGATAGACATTTGATGCCAATGATCTCCCT
Organism: Corynorhinus townsendii; assembly: GCA_026230045.1. Classification (NCBI taxonomy): domain Eukaryota; kingdom Metazoa; phylum Chordata; class Mammalia; order Chiroptera; family Vespertilionidae; genus Corynorhinus; species Corynorhinus townsendii. The sequence continues at coordinate 31,145,324 of JAPDVU010000012.1, forward strand.
GGGGTACATTAGAGGTACACACACACACACACACACACACACTAGAGGCCTGGTGCACGACATCGTGCACAGGGCGGGGGGTGGGGTCCAGCCTGCACCCTCTCGAATCCGGGGATCGGGCCTAAACAGGCAGTTGGACATCCCTCTCACAATCCTGGACCACTGGCTCCTAATTGCTCACCTGCCTGCCTGCCTAGTCACCCCCAACTGCCCCCCCTCCAGCCTGATCACCTCTTACTGCCCCCCCCCCCCCGCCAGCCTGGTTGCCCCCAACTGCACCCCGCCCTCTGACTGGTTGCCCCATGCAGCCTGCTGTTCAGTCATTTGGTCATCCCTCACTAACCCCCCTGCTGGCCTGGTTGCCCCAATACAGCCTGCTGTTCAGCCATTTAGTCATCCCTCACTAACCCCCCTGCCAGCCTGGTCGCCCCCCACAGCCTGCTTGTTCAGTCATTTGGTCATCCCTCACTAAACTCCCTGCCGACCTGGTCATAGGCAGCCATCTTGTGAGGATGTGATGGTCAATTTGCATATTACCTCTTTATTATATAGGATATGTATATATATCATGGCCCAGTACACTTCCGTTGGATTTCTCTTGTACCAACACTCAATCCCATTGTGCTGGATCCTGAGAAAACTCAAGCCTAACTATCTTTTCCATGTGCCCATTTGGCCTGCAGGAACACTCATAAATGTTTGACTCCCACCAAATTAATGGAGTACAGCTTAATCAATTGCTAGCTCAATCCTTGCCTCACCAGCAAAGGAAACATCAGCCTAATTCCTGCCTGCAGAGCTTTCCAGGCAAGAGGTAAGCACAGATTTCAAGACAAGAGGTAAGCTCGTTTTGAAAGCAGCTTTTAATTTTCTAGATGGTTCTTTTGAGCACCTCCTCACTTGGCTTGAGGAAAAGGGAATGGACTAATTTCCCCTATCCTCCATTTTCTTTCCTCTGGGTGAAAGGAAAAGGAATGCCATAGTATTCTCTACTCCTAAAAATTCTCTTCAAAGAATCCACTTTGCAAATCACCAGTCCCCTCTAATGTAGACTAAAGTTGAGTATGGTCACAGATCTGTATGGTTGCCTGTAGTACATGCTGCAAAGTTATATCTAATATATCTATTTAGATCATGAAGTACTTGTCCATTGATCTCAACTTTGAGGTTCAGCCAATGTTCTGAACTATCAAGAAAAATCTTACTTACTTTATGTTTTATAATATTTGAAATACTTTGTTTCTAAGATTTGTTTGTGGCCACATATCTTGGGTTGGTCTAACTCACATTTGCTAAAATAGAATGCCTTGCTTTTCTTTGGAGACTTGAAAAAATAAAGCATGTATCTACACTTTATTATCACAGAGGGGCCATGATTTGAATCTTTTATTTTAATGGTTCACTGAAATATCAAACAAGAAGTTCTCTTTTTTTATTAGTTAGAACAGCCAATTATTACTAACTTCAATTTGAATATGATATAAATATAATCTCACATTTTTCCAGATTTTCTTTTAAAATGCCAAATGAAGTAAGATGTGGTTAGATCTACTAAATGTATCTTCTAAATGCCATACTTTCCTTTTAAATCCAAATAAAAAAGTCAGCCCTTATGTCTAAAACAGAGTATGGATGCTCATATTCGTAGACTTGCAGATAGCTTAGGAGGCAAAAATTCAGTATATCATTGTAGGGAGAACTTGTACTCTAAGCTGTGTACAGCTTTTGTGTGACTTTAACAGGGCACCCAATTTCTCTAGACCTTAGTCTCTTAAGTATATAGCAGATATGCCAGATGCCTCTCAAAACCCATGTTTACCTTTTCTTTCTAGTTATACAACTGTACTACATTTCCCAGCCTCCCATCAAGTAAATGTGGCCATGTGGCTGAGTTCTAGTCAATAGAATGTGAGCAGAAGTAATGTTTGTCTTGGAGGCCTATCTCTCCCAGATGGTATCTTCTCTGTTCTGTCTTTCTCTGGCTGGCTACAAAGGAGATGACCCTAAGGAGACATTGACAGCCCTGCTAATTGGGCACAATCCTGTGTGCCATCTCAAAATGCTTCATTGCTTCATTCTTTCCAAAAATACCAATCACTGCCTGGACCACTCCACAGCTGCCTTTACTGGTACCATTGACTAGTTCCCCAAGCTGAAGTCCCAGGTGAATCCGCATGCCTGCCTGGCCCTCATAGCCCAGTCATGCCCCATATTGCTCTGTGATTCTCTCCACTTCCACATTTGCATGAAATGTTACACTGAATCTATAATGGCTGGCTTTCTGAGTGGTCACTGCAGGGAAGACCACACAGCCTAGATGTGCCCTGTAACATGAAACTTAACCACTAAGAAACATGAATTAGGAAGAGCAACTTTCGTTGGAGAAATGGCTCCACTTTTAGAGAAGCCCTCTCTGCTGGGCTCCTTTTCTTCTAGCATGTGAGGCAAAGATACAAAGGGGGATTTTCTACTTCAATCCCTTCTCTCTCCTGAACCCAGCTGTCTTATACCTTTTCACTTACCCATTGTATTTAATACCCATTACTCTATTTTTTGTGTTATTAAACTCCTGCCTTATCCTATGGGCTACTTCTATTCCAAAGTGGAGATTCTTCAACTCATGTATATTTTAGGGAGAAAGTCTTCATCATGGAAGCAAATATATCACAAGGTATTATATATTACTTTTCATGAGTTAGCTCTTTCCCTTTGTTTGAAGAGTCAATCTGGTTAGCAGTAAAATAATGGATAATATATTTATCTTACTACGCAAACTATTTGAAGTAGGAAGAATGTAATGACACCTCTGGGTCAATAGCTTTAAAAACATGACCTTTAAATGAACAAAAACTTCCCCTGTTGTGAGAGGGGAATGAATTTAGTAAAAAGAACAAGGACAGGAATAATTGTACACACCTGATTCTGCAAAAGAAGAGACCGAACTTTCCAACAGGACTCCATGCAGGTTGGATTCCTCTCAAGTGTTGTACCCTCTGCTTCCTTCCGAGGCCCTCTTATGCCATGCTTTTGTTTTTATTTTGAGCCCAGATATAGCAACCATCTACACTTACTAACCATCGCATTTTTGGCAACTAACTTAAATTGTTTTGAGTGTAAACTTGTCACCATAAAAATGTGAGTAATATTTACTTCCATAAGTTGTTGGACACATCAAATATGATAATGTACTGAAAACGGTCTAACACAGTCTGTCACATGGTAAGTATTCAGTAATATAGTACTATGGATCCCTCCCTTTCCTGGAACATCACCTCTCTGTAGAAAATTGAAAATGTGAGTCAATGCTGAGCCTGATCAGAAAAGGTAGACCACATCTGATTGCAAGTAAAAAAGTTAAACTCCTCTTGCCATTTGGGAGGGAGGGTCCTGAGGCAAGAGCGATGGCTATCAAGAATAAATGGACTGCTTACAAATGTCTGCTTCGGTAAGTCCCAGGCTTCTATTAGAAAATCAAATCCTGCGTTAATGGGTTTGCCCTCTTTCTAGGTCACATAGGGGAAGTATAGAATCTGGCCTGGAAGTTTCTCTATTCCTTTAAATAATTGCAAAGTTTTGTACTTATCTTTCAAAGACAACGCAAAATGCATTTAGGGAAGTCAGGCAAGTAGAAAATAAACGGTACTGCAGGATGCTTTCTCTTTATTGACAACTGAATGGAGATTGAAATAAAGCAGGGAGGTAGACAATTTAGTTAAATGATGAGCGTGATTAATGTTCTAAGCAATTTCTAACCAAGCCAAACCTTGTATTTTACTATTTGTTAACAGCCCTTATGGCCCTTGATCCAGTTAGTTCTGACAGACTCCAACCAGAATGCTTAAGAATAAACAAAAAGCCACTTTCTAAACTGGAAACAAAGGAGTTAGCTAAATAATAAGGTAAAATGAGATCTTACAGTTATATTACTGAACGGAGCTTCCACAGACTCTGCTGTGTGTGATCCTGCCTCCCAATGGATCAAAAGTCCCAAACAGGCCCAGCCCATGTTGCCCCGTGGTTGGGCATCAACCTATGAACCAGGAGGTCACAGTTCGATTCCTGGTCCGGCCATAAGCTTGGGTTGTGGGTTCAATCCCCAGTGTGGGGCATGCAGGAGGCAGACAATCAATGATTCTCTCTCATCACTGATGTTTCTATTTCTCTCTCCCCCTTCCTCCCTCTCTCAAATCAATACAAATATATATTTTTTAAAAAGAAGAAAAAATCCAAAATAAACTAGTATCTAACCCGTTCACATAGCTAACATTTCATTGGTCAACCAGTCTAGTATCTAATAATCCAAATAGCAGCAAATAAACAAAAAAATAGTTTTATAATAATGGACATTTATTTAAAGTAATATATTTGTAGCTCAGATGGTTCTAAATTGTACATTTCAGGTTTAACCAACATCATTAGAATACTGAGGACAGCTGCATCTGCATATTTTGATTACATGGTTATTTCTTTGCCCATTCTTTTTTCTTTTCGTTCTGTACTTTATCCTCCTCATATTTTGTCCACTGCTTTTCAGGCAAGATCTGCTGCCTCTTGGAAAGGCCCAGTGCTCTCTTAATGCAGAACACCCTGTCATTATACAGGTTCTCAGGAAACTTTCTTACAGCTTCTTTTCCATCATCATCCATGTGCATTGTATTATCTCACGTCTACCCCAGTGTATTGGGCCCTGCAGCATTGTAATACCATTTCTGGACACCCTCCAGCCACCGGGCTACTGCAGTGGCTCACCATTTTGACCTGAGATTGAAGTGTTTCCAAATAAGTTGTTTTGTTTTCATCCACATATTGTATTCACTTCAATTTATGTCAACAAATAATTATTGCTTATACTTTTGACCATGTGCAGACAAGAGTATTAGGGTGCTGCATTGAGTTTATTCAGGTCAAGCTTAGTGCTAAGGAGGTCACATTTATAAAATCAAGCTCCCAAATGGTCTAGTTAATGTAGCTTTATTATCTATATTTTATAACAGAGTGTTTTTCTAATCCTGGAATTACAAAATTAAAGACATCCATTCCTTGGAGAAAAGAAAGACCAAGCAAGAGATTATGGCTCCATTAGACAAAAGAAGGCACAAACCCTACAGAGTAAGCTAATACCCACTAATGGAAAGACACCAGTCATTCCATCAGGTTATTTCCTTCCACATCTCTGGTAGAGAAATGCTGATCACTCATTAGGTGCCTATAAGCCTGAGTTTTTTAAAGCTTTTGTCAGATTAAAAATTCTTCTATTTTTTAAGATTTTTTTATTGATATCAGAGAGGAAGGGAGAGGGAGAAAGAGAGAAACATCAATGATGAGAGAGAATCATTGATTGGCTGCCTCCTGCATGCCCCACACTGGGGATGGAGCCCCAACCGGGCATGGGAGAATTGCACCATAACCTCCTGGTTCATAGGTCAATGCTCAACCATTGAGCCACATTGGCCAGGCAAAAGTTCTATTTACTACCACACTCAGACAGCTGCCCATGAACAGAACCTAGGAAATTCATTAAGATGCAGTTACTATCCAATTGTCTTGTGCTTACTCTTTTGCTGACAGTGTATAAAGAGGCCTTATTACATCCTTCCATGCAGCTTACCCTACTGATATCACATATATTTTTTAAAAACTAAGTCTTTCCTGATGTAAATAATATTTATATTGGATGAATCATGGTTGCCCAAGAATAATAAAAGGGAAGGAGTGATGGAGATGCCAGAACGTTTAATAGACTGTGGTTGCCAAAGTTTGAAAAAATATAATTATTTTTCTGAAGATACCTAAAATTATCTTCTTTATCACTAATGTCTTTAAATTGTTTCTTAATATAATGTTACATTTTTGTTCCATTCAATGTAGTCTGAATTGTTGAGTTAGGTAACTGTTTGACTTACTTTGAAATTGAGGATATGAAGGAAGAATCTTTAATAATTGTTAATTTTATGTATTCTGTTAGTAGTTACTGTAGTTTCATAGATGTTTTAAGTGCTCAGATTTAAAGAGCAATTGGGACTTTTGGAAATATAGAGTGAAATTGATTTTAATGGATCAAATTACTCCAAATCTTTCTACAATTTTTACTCGGAAAGAACACATAGAGCTATAAACTACTGAGCTTTAAATTTTTTTGAAATTTGTTCCATCAATTTTCCGAAGTAACAGTTTTTGCATGAAAGCAAAACCTCTAAAAGAAGCAGAGTTGCTAGTCTTGTTTTTTCTATGTTTTAAATAGAAGTATATAATTAAAGATCATATTCTAATTTTTCATTTGTAATATTAGAAATAGAATTGAAAATTTTACTGTGGCTGCCAAGTCCTAGGCACATACTGATGCAGTCAGTCCTCATTATTTATGGATTCCATACTTGAAAATTCACCTACATGCTAAAATTTTTGTAACCCCAAATTAACATTTGCCGTGTTCTCCCAGTCATTCACAGACTTGCACAGAGCAGCAAGTAATTTGAGTCATCCAATGGCCACATTCCCAGCTGAGGTGGAACAAGGAGACATTCTTCTTTCTTGTCTCAGCTCCTATTATAAGCACGTGTCCCTTTTGTGGTCTGTGTGTGCCAAATTTTTCACATTTTGTGCTTTTTGTTGGTTATTTTGCTGTTTAAAATAGCCCACAAGTGAATTAATAATGTTCTATCTAGTGTTCCTAAGCACAAGAAGGCTTGATGTGACATACAGAGAAAATATACATGTTAAATAAGCTTCCATCAGACATGAGTTATATATAGTACTGGTGGCCATGAATTCAGTGTTAATGAATCAACATTATACATTAAATAAGGTGTCTTTAAACAGAAGCACACATAAAAGAAGGTTATATGTTCACCAATCACAACACAGATCAATGTTATGACCAGAGGCCCACAGAGACCTCATCCTGCTTTCCCCTAGTTCAGTATTCATTAATTCAGTGTTTAAGGCAACTTTAAAGAATACCACTTCTGTAAATAATGAGAATCTACTGTAAATACTGTGGTCAGAATTAGTCTATAGATGATCAGACAATGGGTATACTCTCAAGCTGCATGTCAGTATGATTCCACAGATGCCTAAATTTGATCTTTTACTTCCTCCCACTTAAACAAGAGCTTAGCTCATTTTATCTCCTACCCCCACCTTATTTTGAAGCCACTTGTTAACTTAGGGTCTCCTAGTTAATATCATAGACTCAAATCCCTCTAGAAATCTGAAGCCCTGATTGGGATTTCTACAAATACCCAATGATTGAATGTTTTCTTCATCACTCTGGCTCATTCTACCAGTTCTGATTATTTCATTCAGCCTGTAGACTGCCTCACCATCCCATTTCCATTGAAAATGATAATAAACACAAAAATCTCACATTAGCCACTAACCACTTTAATGATATGGACTGAAGTTTTGGGGCTATGGAAACAGGACAGAATCATAGTTCAGGAAAATAAGCTATTTGGCAGTGAACATTATGCATTTTATTCCCTGTGCCCTTCCTTCAGCCACACTGTCTCTCAAGAATTTTCAGTGCTTAGTCCCCCTTCATCATGTCTTGACCTCATACCACCATGTTCCTTAGAGAAGTAAAAAAAAAAAAAAAAATATATATATATATATATATATATATATATATATGTAATGAGAATGTGATATAGAACTATAGTTACAGGGGGTTAATAAAAAAAGGCCAAGTTTAGGAGATGACATAAAGTAAACATAAATTTTGGCAAAGGACTAAATAGATGGAATGAAGAATACAGATAATTAAATGTAACTGAAGATTTGAGGACTAAGAGAGACCACTGATGATTCCATCATGACCCAGAGGGCTTCTTAATGTTAATTAGTTAAGAAGTCCTCCTCCAAAATTCTAACAATGTAAATGGTGGTAGGAAGGATAAACTGTAACTGAACTACTGTGAACATATTGATTAATCAGATTCTAATTCTCTGTTAGGGCCTCCATCAACCATTCCAATAGTTAATTGCCCAAATTAGCTGTAAGCATTGAGCTCATTGATAAACAATTTAGTGATAACACACAGCATACAGAAACAACAAAAAGGAACAGCTGAATATCCAAAGTGAGGTAGATCTACCTTATAGAAATTACTTGAGTATTTAGTTGGTACAATTCTCTTACTAGTTACTTAAGTCCCCAGGCCTTCCTATGGAATTTCCACTGAACCCTTCTGATTAAATATGCTAACTGGAAACCTCAGAAATAAATCTAAATATCAAATGAAATGCAGGTTGAAATATCTGTTCAATACATGGATACTGTACAGGTCAATGAGTGAAATCTCTTAGCCCACTAATCTCTTTTTCATTACTAGGAAAGACTTAAGCTTAATTATATCACTGCATTTCCACTGATGACATGAACAGTGCCAATAAGGCCAATGAGATTTACATGTAGATTATCTACAGTATTAACTACATTTCCATTCATGCGATATGAATCCATGTACACACATTTAGACAAAGAGTATAGCATCTTGACTATGGAACCCTTGGTGAATGGATAATTTCTAAATCATTCACTTGCCTGACTCCTGAAACAAAAAATATTAATGACTCATTTATCATTATAAATAACAATTATTAAAGCCTGAAATACCTGAAAACCCTTTAAACTAATATTTTTGTTATTGGAATTTATTTTATCATAAAGGTACATAAAGATTTTACTATAAGGATATTCACATACAATTGGTTTCATAAATGATTACTTACATAATGTATACTCAAAAGCCATTAAAATAAATATGCAACATTTACAATATTTTTACAAAATAAAAAAATGACAGTGAATATGTCACACTTTTAAGAATGAAAAATATAAATGTTACTATAAAAATATTAATTGTGATATTGTGCAATGATACAATGGTGACCTTAAGACCTACTGATGAGCGTAGAGCTGTTTGCTCTAACACACACATACAAAAAATCAAGCTCTATTGTTCCTTTCTGGTCTTATGCCTACCTTTTGAAATGTTTCTGTCCTCCATTGCTGTATGGCTGTCTTCTCTTTCTTCTTATTATTGACAGTGCACCTGTCCTTAGCAGCCCTCCTCCATTTTCATTCTCTTAGAGTCATGAGATTAACAGGACGTCAGTGATCATTAAAACCAAATGCCTTCAAATGCTCAAGTCCACTCATTGCCAACTCTACCAAATGCCATCCAGCTAAATCTTGTACCTATCCACTTATGACAAGTTGCTTCTTCCTGTTACTGCCTATGGCTCCTTTCAATTTTATGAAGTTTTTATCTATTTATCCCTTAGATGTTCCCCTTTTGATTTTAGTGATAACCCTTGAGGCCATTCAAATCTAAACTCCTTTCCAGTTACAGTTCTTTAAATATTTGAAAATAACTAGTATGATATTTAAAGTCTTTTCTTTCATTTTTCATTCATTCAATGAGTCATCATTTACTCCTTACTTTGTCCTGGGCACTGCTCTAGACACTGGGAATATGATCCCTGTCCTCATTAAAGTCACATTCAATGAGAAAGAGAGAACTCAAAGTAGCATTTTCCTGTAGAGTATATACATAATCGTGTGCCTAGATGAAATTCAGGGGAGAAAAAGAGATGAAAAGCTTTCTGGGTAATGAAAGTCAAAATTAGAAAGTCTGTGCTCCAAACAGAGACTACAGTTCATGTGTTTCCTCCTCATTGGAGAGCCCAGTGGACCTCAAAGTGTGGTCCCTGGACCATCAACATCAGCAAAATCTGAGTGCTGGTTAGAAATGCACATTCTCAGGCCTCACCTTAGAACTACTGAATCAGAATCTCTGAGGGTGGAGTCCAGCAACGTGTGTTTTAACAAGCTTTCCAAGTAATTCTTGCACATGTGACTCAAATCTGGAGACTAATCCCTCCTGGTTCTTAAACCAGAAGCAGAGCTATCTGGTTTACCTGGAAGCTATTAAGAAATTCAGATTCTTGGGCCCCGCCCCAAACCCATGGAATCAGAATATTCATTTTTTTAATATTACATATTTTTTCATTATTTATTAAGGTATTACATTCAGAGAAAGATAAATATCACATGATCTAACTCATTTTTGGATTATAATGAACAACATAAACTGATGAACAAAAACAGATCCAGAGACAGAGAAGCATCAAATCTGATGCTCAAACCTCAGAGAATATTCATTTTAACAAGATCCTTAGATTATTCGTCTGCACCTTAAAGTTTTGTAAGCACAGGGCTTGCCATTCTGCCATGGTTTTCAGCCTTGGGTAGCCTAATGAAACCACCTGGGGATATTTAAAAGCCTACCTCTAAAGATTCTGATTTTACTGTTGTCTGGACTCCAGGGATTTTTTCAAAGCTCCCCGGGTGACTCTAATGGGCAGGCAAGGTTGAGAACCACTGCTTTAAACCCTCAGAGTTTACTTACTTTCATTTCTAATAGGCTTCTTCATATGATTTCCAACCTTGCAAGAAATCTTAATCTTCAGCTACATTAATAGAAGAAGACCATCCCAGGTAGGAGAGGTCATCATTTCACTTCACTTTCTTCTAAAATGATGAGATCACACTCAAAACACCACCTTCAGCTCTGAGCTGCCTTCTGGAGAATAATGTAGAAAAACTAGAGCATGTTTAGAGGGGCTGGGATCAAGGGAAGCAATGCAAATCATTCCTGTTAGAAATGGTTACAGGAATTTGTAATGTTTAGGCAGCCAGAATGATCTTTTAAAACATAAATCAGATTTTATCACTGTGATGCCTGTCACTTGCATTTGGAAAGAAATCCAAGTCTTTTACCAAGTCCCCACATGATCTGGTGCTGCATACATCTCTCACCTCAACTCCTATCCTTTGTTCTTCTCATTTCTCACCCTCTCCGGACACCATTGCCCCTTTATGTTCCCTGATCACTAAGAGCTTTCTTATGAGTGAATTCACCCTCCATTCCTTCTGCCTGTAGTGGTTTTCCCTTGGCTTTTTGCCATGGGTGGAGCTTCAATTTTCAAATCTCAACTCAGGTAAGGTGCCTTCCCTAACTAGTCAGTCCCTCCCAATACCTTTCTGGAACAAAAGCCTACTTAGATTCTTCCTGATATCTACTGTAATCTGTAATTATCTTCTTTACTTGTCTATTTTTTTAAATAAATTCAGGTTCTTGGGCCCTGCATTACTTTGGCCTTGCAAGATTCTTATCTTCCCTATAACATAAACTAATAAAAATATGTTACTAAAGTGAGGAGAGTTTAGTACTATGTAGAGAAAGTAAAGTGAATTACTCTTCCAGCACCAAGTATTTCTCATTAGCATTTTTCTGAAAAAAATTTTTCCTTCAGGCTCATCTACATACCAACAAGTTGACAGATACATTACACTTCATCAGTTATATATATTTCTGATGTGACATCATTGATTTCCTGTTTATATGTATCATTCAAGATATGATTATTTAAGTAGTTTGATGATAAATATTTAAAATGTTAAACCAGAAATTCTCTATTTTCCCTATATAAATACTTGTTTATTCAATACATAAAATTTTTGTTAATGTCAAGGAACTAAAAAATAATATATTATTAATTGTCTATAACGTAGATATTAAAAACTACCAAGCATAGCACTCTTCTCTGAATCATTTAAGAACTCATTAAGTTCTGATATAATCAAAAGTCTTTTTTTTAAATCCTAAAGGAATTGTGGCCCAACTCACTTCAAAATAGCATGTGTTCTTATAACTCTAAATTATAGTATGAAGATGCAAACTGTACACTTGTCAAACCAGACATGGGAGGGTGGATAATTGGAAAGCTCCAAGTGTTCTATCAATTACCTGTTATTCTCAGAACAAAGGATAGTAATAAAAGGTACCTAACAGATTTCTTTCTCCTATTCCATTTAAAATGTCAGATTATTTTTTAGCCATCCTGATTAGAAACATTCTTTCAAGGGTAACAAAAAAAAAAAAGGAAAGAAAGGAAAATTTTTCTTTCAAGCTCCATTTTATTAAGTTATTTTTAAGAAACAGAAGAGAAAGATTGACTTGAGGACTTACTCATAATAAGTCTATTCTGGCAGAAACCCAAACAGAAACTAGAAGTTTCACATTGGAAAATGGGATTTGATTGATATCTTGCTTGACATCAGTCTTGACAATTTAAGAAAATCAGTGAGTTAACATGGAGTGCCATGCAAAGAAGTATAGAAAAATCAAAGGATATATCAAGATTTGGGGAGTGGATTCAATGACATACTAAATTTTGAATTGTTTTTTTTCTCAAGATTTAGCTATAGCATGCAACCAGCTTCCTAATTTCTTTATTGACTAATTTGCTGAATTACTCAGCATTGACCAGCTCCAGGATCCATGGCTGGAACTGCATTCCTGGAATCACCAGGTTATTAGTAATGCAGGTGCACACAGTGTTATTTTCCCAGAGTGAATGAGCCCTTGCAGGCAACCCTTGGGGGCAATTAGAATTTTGGCAGCTGGGAAGGCAAAATGACCAAAAGCACCTGTAACCAAAATAGCTCTACCTAGGAATTATTATTCAAGTCAATATTAAGTGTGTGTAATTTCTTCTGTGAAAAGAGATTGGAGAAACTAAAATTAAATTATTGGACAGACAAGATTGCTTTTAAAAAATGCTATTTGAGGGAAAATATCAAGCCCAGAAAGTAAATTAAAAATGTAAGATATCCTGATTGGAAGAAAATGCTACTTATAATGTTCAGAAATCCTTTAGAAGACAGTGTTATTCAACATTTTTATTAAAAGTTTGGCATGAAGGTTTTAATATTAATCAAGTTTATAAATCTTATAAATCATTAGGAGAAGTCCAATGTTTTTGAAAATTAGGATTAAAATAAAATATGAGCCTGAGAAGTTGGGAAAATGGGTTAAAAACAATAAAAATGGTTCATTCAGTAAAGTAAAAATGTGAAGTGGCTCACATAGAAAACAATAAGTACTGTAAAACACTAATGAGAACAGGACACTAAAGAACATGAAAAGAAATGAAAGGTGTCAATAATGTGGTACTAATACAAAAATTTTATAGTACATTTTATTCATTAAATATATTATTAAACACAGTTGAGTGAATTTCATTTTATTGTTTTCATTTAGTATCAAATGAAGTTCATTCTAGCAATGTTATGTAATAAAAGAGACAAATTATGTCATTCAGAAGAAAAGAATAAATAAAAGGTTAAGAAAGAAATCCCTTCACTGCAAAAGTTACAGGGAAACAAAAGAGGGCAAAGTAAAACTGATGGAATGTGGGGAAGCACAGGACTTGGTTGGAAAGTCTTTAAGGAGGATTCTCTGAAAGATCAGGGGTCTCTAGGAGGACCTTGCCAAAGGCGGCAGCCCCTACCTTGATTTTTCCAAACAAGTCTGAGCCCCCGGGGGTTTTACTGGAATCTCTTATGTTTAGTCTTTAGACACAACCTTATAGAAGCATGTGCTTTTTCAAGGATACTTACCCTGCTGATAGTATCTAGAGGTTAATTTTAATTCAAGCTGTTGTTACAATAAAAGCCTAAAGAGGCAGGCAAATGGGGCTATAGCAAGGAAGCAGCCCCTTAGCCCTCTCTTCCACAGAAACTTGTGTCAGAGTAATCCATTCATCCATTGCTCAGGGTTTGCTGGTCAGTCCCGGCAATGGAACTCTTGTATAACAGCTACATATATAAAACCCTAATATGCAAATAGACTGAAAGGCAGAACAACCAAACAACTAGTCACTATGGCATGCACTGACCACCAGGGGACACACGGAACATGGCAGGCATTGGCTGCTGCGGGATGGTGGAGCAAATGAGCGGGGCGCCTGACCAAGGTGGGGTGCTGGTTGCTATCATTGGGGTGAGCCTCTGGTGATTACTGAAAATTCTTTGCTCCCACACACTGCAGTCCTGCCCGGTGCTTGCTTCCACTGCTGGCACCTGGCACTGGCCCCAATTGCTCAGCATCATCAGTGGGTGCAAACGGCAGCTGCCAGCCCTGATTGCCCCTCAGGGCTTCTCCACCTCCCCCTGCTCCTGAGGAGCGATCAAGGCCAGCAGCCACCTCTCACACCCACTGCTGGCAATGGCCCTGCTTGCACCCACTGCCAGCACTGGAGCCACTGCTTGCACCCACTGCTGGTGCTGGCCCCACTCATACCCGCATCCGGTGCCTGGCACTGGTCCCGATCGCTTGGCACCATCAGCGGATGCAAGAGATGACTGCTGGCCTCAATTGCCCCTGAGGGATTCTCCACCTCCCCCTGCTCCTGAGGGGTGATTGGGGCAGCAGCCACCACTCACACCCACTGCAGGCGGCAGCCCCAATTGCTCTGCGCCATCAGCAGGTGCGAGCAGTGCCAGTGCCATCAGCACATGGGAGCAGTGGTGGCAGGAGCAGGGCTGCTAGGAGACAGGGGACTTGGGGCTACAGCAGGAGGGGCTGGGTGGGGGGCACAGAGGATTGGCCAAGACCCACCCCTCTGCTCACCGCAGCCTCATGGCCCACAGTTCCTTTCAAGGTGCACAAATTCATGCACTGGGCCGCTAGTATAAATGGAAAGTATGAGGTGTAATGGTTGAGACCTCAGAGTCATAGACCTAGGTTTAAATCCTACTTCTTCAACTTTCTTCTGTCCACAAAAAAACATGACTTAATAAGGTATCTCACCTTCTAAATTTTCTCATCTGCACAATTCAGAAAATAATGGTATCTAGGATTGTAGTTTTAGGCAAATTTACTAAAGAAAGGTACGGCTTTTCTAATTCACTGGACTTCTTCATGCCTAAAGGAGAACGAGCATATGATACATATGGGTAGGTGTGCATGTGAAATCAATCATGGCCCACACTCAGCAGTCTTTCATGATTCCTCAGTCCTACCATGGAGACATGAACTATCTGAAGTGTCAGAGGAAGGAAAACCTGGCTCTGTGTTATTAAAAACAGATCATGTAGTAATATGAATGCTGTTAAAAACAAAAATATTTATATAAGAAAAAATAAAACAAGCCAGACTTCATCTGCAAATAAATAGAATTGATTCTTCAAGTCATATATTTTTACATACAATGTGAGAATTTGGGGCTGGATACAGCAAACATCTTGATATCAGGCAAGGGAATGTTGAAGGGATTTTCCCTAGGAAGTTTAACAGAAATAAATCCAAGCTTAAGCCTATTAAGTCCAACACTAAATTCTTGCCTTTCCCTCCAGACAAGGTTTAGCTTTATAGGAGCCCTCTGCTCCCATCAAAGAAATGGCTAGCCGTAAAGCGCCAACTTGCCCTCATATACTCCAAGATAACTCACCTTTGTCATTCCTCAGTGACTCAGGTAAGAGTTCTCTCCTTCCTTCCCTAGGACTCCCATAAGATGTCCTGATGACTCCCCTGCCTACCTGCCTCCTTCCCAAAGTTCCTTCCTTTTCTTTGAGATGGTCCTCATTAATGAACTTGTTCCCTATTGCAACAGACTGAATAAAATCATCTTAATGTCCATTGCATTTTGTCTTTCACGTATGAAAAACCTGTTTTAATGCTTAGCTCAATAGATGGCAATCCATCTAGATGGTGGCTCAGGCCAAAAACCTTCTAGTGACCTTTGTCTCTTCTTCTCCCAAATATCCCCATCTGATCTATCAGGAAAACCTTTTGATTTAAATGTTAAAATACACTGAGTGACCAGATTATTATGGTCTCTGAACACATAATAATCTGGCCACTCAGTATGTGTGTGTGTGTGTGTGTGTGTGTGTGTGTGTGTGTGTGTGTCTGTGTGTGTATTAGAGGCCCAGTGCATGAATTTGTGCATGGGTGGGGTCCGGCCAGCCTAGCCAGTAAGAGAGGACATGGGCGGTTGGCCAGCCTGCCTGCTGGTTGAACTCCTGGTCGAGGGGACAATTTGCATATTAGCCTTTTATTATATAGTATATACACTGAGTGGCCAGATTATTATGAGTTCAGAGATCATAATAATCTGGCCACTCAGTGTATATCCAGAACCTAACCACTTCTAAGCCAATGCTCCTATCACTGGTGTGAGCCACTGTAATCTCTTACATAGATTATTAAAATAACCATCCCACTGAACTCTCAGTTTCCACCCTTGCCTGGCTATAGTATATTCTAAACAAGCAACAGGAGGCACTCCTAAAATTCAGTTCATCTCAATTCCTCTGCTCAAAATTCTCCAAAGGTTCCCAAATTCAGTCAGAATCCTTACAATGGCCTCGAAGATCTCTGTTATCAGGAACAACATAATGTCTCTAAACTTACCGTATACATAACCTACCACTCTCCCCTGGTTACTCTTTTCTGACCAAACTGGCCTCTTTCATCTTTCTTGAATATGCCAGCCATGCTGCCACCTCAGAATCTTTGTATTGGCTGGTGCTTCTGCCTTGAACTGCCTTCCTACATAGGTCACTCAATCAAGTCCTCCAAGTGTTTGCTCAAATGTCACCTTCTCAGAGAAGCCCACCTTAACGACCCTTTTAAAAATTGTACATACAAACCAGCATTCCACATCTCACTATCAAGCTCTACCTTTCGCAGAGCACTTGACTCCTTTTAATATACTGAATGTCCTCATGTTTATGTTTATTGTCTGTCTCTCCTGTAGGAGGGAGAAAGATTTTTGTTTTTATTCATTGACATATTTCTTAGTTCCTAACTCTTTTCCCTTCCCTAATGCCTAGAAGAGTATTGGCACATAGTAGGTAGTTCAATAAATATTTGTTGAAAGGTTGATTGGCCAAATAGCTAACTGACTGACTGGATGAAACAGTGGCCATCTGTTTAAAGTAATTATTAGTGCAGTAATCAAGCTGTGCACTGATGATCTGTATTATTTTCCATTATGATTCTATTGGACTTTTTCTCATCATTGCTCCCAGTTCTCTTTCCCAGCTCTGAATGGGGTAGGAAACCACTACTATTACTGTGTAGCTGGTACCATGGACACCACTTACACATTGCCATATGCACACAGCTCTAAATAAGGAAATTGCACAATCTAAGTTGTGAAATAGGCAAGAGTATGTCCATAAGATAATTCTGCTTGTGAATTCATTAGAAACTTGGAGGCCTCCCATTGATGGAGTATGTATCAAAACCTGTACTCCCACGATCATGCCATAGGCTACTGGGCATTTCATCAAGCCAAGAATGGCCATTCAAGTATTGACAAGAGCTGTAGAGAGTGGCAGATCATAACTTGAGGAAATAAGATACTTCAGCTCTCTGTACTATTGTGAAGAGAGTCTTGATTAGGCTAGAAGAGGATCACAGATTTAACTTAAAATTTCTAAAAATAATTCTTAAGTTTTTTTCCAACCAGTTCATTTTCAATTCCCTTATTAATCACACTCATTTTATTTATCAGTGCCTCAAAACCTGTATGATGAATCTCTGTGCATTTTAATGCCATAATTTTCCAATAAATGAAATAGAGCAATGAAGACTAAGAAACAACTGGACTTTCCAATCAGAAGGACAGTTCAAATCCTGTACCAACCATTTCTTATGTATCTCTGAGCAGGTTTTTAAATCTTTCAACCTAAATTTCATCCTCTATAAAAAGAGAATAATCTATGCTTCAGGAAAAGGTTGTGAGAGTGAAGTTAGATTCCCATCCCCCCCTTACCCCCATCCCCACCCTTCTCTGAGCTGGACACCAGGTGTCATTCCTGATAGTAATTGAATAAATGCTACTTCCTTTTCTTGCCTTTCTGAGTTTTGGGAACAACCAAGAAGTCTCCTTCATTCAAATGCCAACTGGGAATTAAAGAACTACTTTAGATTGCTACAAATGCACCCAGCAGGTGGTTTTTGCCAGAGTTTTTCAGTTCCTTGAACACTCAAATATTGTTCATACTGTTAAAAACAAACATAAATGAAAACCAGACTTGAAAATTCCCTGAACAGAAAAAACAAAACAAAACAGTTTAGTCGTACAAGCAAAGCTTAATTTAGCTTATTTTGCAGGACAAGGGAAGCTAACCTGACCTGGGTCATTTCTTACGCCTCTGAAAATCATAAGCTGAAATTTAAATTGTTCCCCAAAATTGACATAAGGTAAACCACTAACCAATTCTACTTCATTTAAGAAAATTCTAATATTGTAACCAATCACTGTAAAGAATAAACAGTCACTGCCTTCATATTATACAAGCTGCTTAATAACAATATACCTCTGAGCCTCCTTAGTTCTCTTTTTATTTGAGTGTTCTTGGTTTGCCAACTGTCTTCTAAAAATTTATGCACAATAAATTTTACCAATTATTACTTCAGTGATCATTGATTTTATTTCTTTTCTTTTTTTTTTTCCTGAACTGTTGACAATACCTTGAAACCTTGACCTCTACCTGCAACCTTTTCTCCATTTCACAGGCCATAGCATATCTTGGAAAGTCCTTCCCATTAATGGTGTTTCTTCTCATCTTAAACTTCATAGCATTATTAGAGTTAATTTGTTTATTGACCTGTTGATTCTCCCACCACCAGAATGTACATTCTTAAGAGTCTTTGTCTGATTGTTTACAGTATCCCCAGGACTTAGAAGATTGCCAGGTTCATTAGTGGGTGCTCAAAAATTTGCTTAATGAAAGAACTAAAACAAAGAATTTGTATTTGAGAATGGGTCAATATCAGATTCTTTCTGTCACAAAGAGTAAGTATCCTGGATGATGATTGCTTACCAGGGGGCCTGAGAGGCATGCACCCCCATGTCCCTCAGGGGGCTCCCCACAGGGGACAAGGAAAAAGGAAATTTCATCTATTTCACATAGAGCCCTGCACTAGTCATGCATTCTTAGCATTCTTTGTTGATGGACAGTCCCAACTGGGACAGCTGAAGAGCACATTAACAATTCAACATCAAGAGCCTAACCTCTGAGAATACTTTCCTATGCTAATGCTTTATTACTCTTCTTTTGAAACAAGTCCCGCTCTCAAATTCAGCTGGATTTGTTTCATTCAAACTTCCGATGAACATGCACTGTTTTCATTCTGGGTCCATTCTCAGGCTTGAATCTAACCTTGCTTCTGGCATAAACAGAATCTAACATGAGCCTCTGGTATGTGGGTTGGACAATTTGAAATGATAGGATGATGAAACCTGAGAAGATAAGACAAAGGAGAATACTTATTATTTTTGTGGTTGTGATTATCTGGACATTGATTTCTTTGATCCCATTATTGTTTCAATTTATTAAAATGAGTTAAAATATATCCCTTGGAATTCTAATATTGGTAAGGTATAAACATATATCATCTATATGTTATAATACACTTTGTTTTTTATTATTTAAACTCTTAATTGGTACTATTGGCTATTAGAATTGAGGGTATCCAATTTCCCAAATATCTTAGATTTCATGGAATTTTAAAGATGGTGGTGTATGTATTGCGTTCTGTCATGTTTTAATAATGTTCTTTTCAATGTGTATACAGATGAGTATGAGGAGAGAGATGTTGCCTCCAAGAGAAACTATAAATTACCATGGTAGGTCTAAATTGTTTCACAGAAGAGTAACTTTACAGTTATTTACTTCTCTAAAGAAGTTCTTTTCCACTTTCTTGAAGTTTACTTTTTATAGAGCAAACTTATGTAAAAGAATGACTATTTTAGGGATGCATATTTTGCCTCTTAAAACATAGATCTATAAAAGATAGTGTGTGTGTGTGTGTAAATGACTACAATTGAAATAATCAATACAATAGGGAAAAAGGCAGTCCCTGATGTTTCACGCTCTACTATTTCATACTGTCCTGAATGCCTAAAAGAATCATGACAAGAGCTTTTCTAATAGCAAGCAGACAAAACAAGAGCTTTTCTCCTGGCACTTCAAGGAGATAGTTATCTATTTTCCTTTTTAGCACATTTTTTTTCATATTAACTTTATTAATTTAATACACATTTATTTACCTATTTTATTATGTACATGTGTAGAAATACTTTAGAATTGCAGGGTCTCTCTTGAAAATCAGACTTTCATTGCTGAGAGAATGTAATAATTTTCATTTGCTAAAGAATATTTAATTGTCCTTGTTATTAGCTATCTATCCAGAGGTATCATTTTTAAAGTTTACAATTTACCAGAATTATTTACCTTAACCATCATGTGATCTGATGGTTCAAGACACCTGTCTTACGGGTAAGATTCCTCAAGGAAGGAACAACCTAAGACAGGCACAGTCGCAGAGGGGCCATCAGGAGAGAACTTGGGGGGGCAACAGAAGTGGGGCACACACCCTCACCCCCCCAACATTGCAGGGGCTTGAACCCTCACCCCCTTCTAAAGGAGGTCTCCTACCCCCATGGCTGCTTCGCGCTTCCCACACCCAGCTCAGATCGGGACCCAGGCAACAGAAAGAGACCCGGCCCAGCTCACATTGAGATACAGGTGACAGACAGAGACTTGGCCCAGCTCAGATCAGGACCCAGGTAACAGACAAGAGACTTGGCCGACAGTAGTTGCCCTATATCTAAATTCAGCTGAGCATTTGGAATGCTCAGGGCCCACTCAAGAATGCAAATAATCCTTCCCACTAATATTTACAGGGTAAACTAAGATTGTTGGTAGAGTATTAAATTTGACAGTAAAATAGTAATCGAGTTTTCAGATTAATTTAAATAGGCTAATTGAAATAAGTGAATATTCAAGTACTGGACAAAAAGCTGTTCTTAAAGTAATAACTAAAATTTCTATTGGTAGTTCAGCTCATGGTAAAATTCCTGAATATGCAATGAACCTAAAGCAGTCATATGTGTGGGGGGAAAAAAAAAATTTTTTTTAATTTAAAGTTATCAAGACTGCATTATAAAATTTACAAAAACCTCCATTAAAAAAAAAAAGAGGGGGGGATAGTAGGGCAATATCATGTAAGGAAAAATATCCTATAAGTAAATTACATCTAGAAAATTTTTACTTTACCAAATTAAGGTTCATTTGCAATGCTAACAGCAAGACGGCCATTAAAAACACACATGGTGTCTAAATAAGACAAAAGAAAATCGTTTGAACAAAAATAAAAAGGATCCCAAATCAATTATATAGAAAAGATTCCTTTATTAACTTGTGGTCGAGAATATATTTGTATATTTTCAGAAAACAACCCCAAGACCAGCTGGATTCCTGCAACAGAGAGGAATTGACAGGAGTGCTCCAACCACGAAGACAAGAGGAAAAAAACAGTCCAGAGATGGAAGACGCTGACAACGCCTTGCCATGGGAGCAGTCAGCAGCTGTGCACCGCTGCAGGTTACCTAGGACCAAACCAGAGAGGGTCGGACCTGCATTGCCACCATGTGCCCACCATCCAGATATCACTGCTGACATGTACACATAAGGAACTGTTTGACATTGAAATTGGGACTCAAACATTTTTTGTTTTGTCTTGTTTTGTTATTATATGTTTATTTCCAGTCTGCAAAGGCAAAACTTTTTAAAGGAAAGAAATGGTGGGAAAAAGATACAGAGGCAAAGAAGCATTGAACAGACTGTCAAACTACATTGGGAAGACAGGGGTGGTTGGGCGAGGAGGGCTGTAAGAGACCAACCGAAGGACTTGTACGCATGCATATAAGCGCAACCAATGGATATAAGACACTGGGGCGGGGGGGGGGGGGAGGGTGGGCAGGTGAAGGCATGTCCTGGGGGGTAGGGGAGGTCGGGGGGAGATCAAAGGGGGGAAAAAAAAAGGAGACATATGTACTACTATTTGTAATACTTAAAACAATAAAAAAAAAAAAAAGACACCTGTCTTACATCTTTGTACAGAGGGAAAGAAAGCAAAACAAATTCTCACCATTTTAAAAGTAGAAGTAGGTCTTAGATCCTTTATGTTTTTACTCAATTTAAATACTGATCCTATAAAACAAAAAAAGGAAGTGGCATTTTCTCTTAGTATTATTTTTAAATAGTATTACTAATACTTAAAATAGTGTAATTTGGCTCGGCTGGCATGGCTCAGTAGTTGAGTATTGACCTATGAAACAGGAGGTCCCGGTTAAATGCCCAGTTTGTGGGCTCAATTCCCCATGTGGGGCATGTAGGAGGTAGCCAGTCGATGATTCTCTCTCGTCACTGATTTTCTATCTCTCCTTTCCTCTCTGAAATCAAGAAAAAAATATTTTTTTAAAAAGGAAAAAGTAGTGTGATTAGAATAATAATTCTCTGACAATATGAGTAAATAAAAGAATTATTAAATTGGGCATCAATCTGAAACTAGGTAAGAATTTCAACAGAACATGCAAGGAAGTCGAAATATGAAATACTAGAAAACAGATCCATATGCTGCTAGATAATTGAGTTGACTCCCCCAATTTACAAAAGGAAAAACAGAAACATCAAAAGTAAGCAAACTATGACCTTGACAGCTGGAGAGTTGGATGTATACATTAGCTGAACATTTTAAAAGCTGAAGTTCCTATAACCTTTAAGTGGAAATTCAGAAGATGGTGTAAATACACATTGTGTCATCAGAAGGTTTCTTTGCAGTCA
The DNA here is from genome assembly GCA_026230045.1 of Corynorhinus townsendii. NCBI lineage: Eukaryota > Metazoa > Chordata > Mammalia > Chiroptera > Vespertilionidae > Corynorhinus > Corynorhinus townsendii. Next base: position 31,167,822 of record JAPDVU010000012.1, read on the forward strand.
ATAGAGAAATGCTGAGTCAGTTTTACTAAAAAGTGATTTCTTGTTCCCTTTCTATCCCCATCTTTGGTTTATTTTAGTTGATATGAGAAAAAAAAAGAAAGATGAAAATGAGATAAGAGAAAATTTTGGGAAGCATTGAACAAGATAAAGAATGTTGAGAGGAAAAAAATAAGCACATCTTTTTACAAATGGAACATCCAGGGCTTAATTAGAAATACAAACATTTTGAGCATATATCAATGGCATAGTGTGTGTGTGTGTGTGTGTATGTGTGTGTGTGTGTGTGTGTATGGGGGGTGCAGATTGATATAAATGAAAGCAACAGAATTAGACAATCTCAAAATATTTTTGACCACTATTGTTTGAAGAAACTTTTCCCCCAATAAAAGTATACTTAACAATACTCTTTAACAGACATTTTTTTAAGTAAGCATGGCTGTGACCCTAAGCATTTCTGAAATTCTTGTTTTGAAATTGAAGAAGCAAGAGATTTGTAGTTTAAAAATTAATACTTCATTATGAAATATCAACCATTTTTGCCTTGGTTTCAGAAGAGATTCCACAGAAAACAGAGAAGGTTTTCCTGAGGGAGAACCAAGGCTCAAGGTTCCACGGTGAGAAAGGGAGTAGTGAATCAAAAACCCTGCAAAGTATCACAGTGCGAAGGAAAAATTAAACATATTTGATTTGATGAATTCATTTACACGATGATTGACAAATTATCATCCAGGTTCCACTGCCCAGTTTTTACGGGGAGCGGGAGGGAGAAAGGAGACTCTGGTAGCTTGGCCTACTTTTTATGTGCTGTCCAAAGCCAGGTTAGCAAGGGAGTGGTGAAGGACTAGGGCTGACTTAGGAAACATCCTCTGGGCCGGCTCTCCAGCTTGCTCTGAACTCTGGTTCATCATTATTTTATGTGGCAGCTTGTCTTCTGTGTTGGTGGACGGGAGAAGAAAAAGAAGACTGCCTTTAGGTTCTAAATCAAATTGCTGCACTGCAGATTGCTGGAGAGGCTTTTCAAAGGCAAAGCAAGTGGGGACATTATGATTCTTTGTCTCTGTGGACTAGGAACTGAGGGTTTTTTTGGGGGGGGTTAAATTCTCATTAGAAAAAGTGTGTGTGTGTGTGTGTGTGTTTAACATATCTTACATTCTTCCTAAAATATCCTCAGTATTGGTTTTTTCCAATTTGATTGGCAGTTGGAGAAGTAGGAATCCACAAAGGGTGCGAGGAGGCCTCTCTTGTCATAGAATTTCATAACCGGAAGAAACCTGGCCATTACCCCTAACACACTCCTTATTGATTGTGACCTCAGGGTCCAAAGACATTAAATCAGTTGCTTAAGACTCCAACTTAGAAAGTCAGTAAACCCTCCTTGCTGGATCCCCACTGCACCTTCTTTACATTGCCCTACGCTGCCTCTAGCGTTAGGCTGAGAAACTGTAAGAAAGAGTGGGAGCCAGAGAAAGCGAAGGAAAAGCTGGAGAGGGTCAGAGATACTCCTGAGAGCAAAAAGTAAAATACCTAAGTCAGGGTGCTTGAACATCTGCTTGGATAAAGAGAAGCAGCCTGTTCGTCCCAGGCAATGCGCGCATTGGACAATAGCTACTACTGAACATCTGTGATACTTATTTTCAACTTTGGAAGATCAGCCTAGGGAAGAAAGCTAATCTCTTTCCTCTGGCCCTCCACTCCTTCTACTTTTATCCAAGTGACTCTTTCCTCGAACATTTCGTGGGCTTGTTCTTTATAACACACTTCCTCACTTGTGTCTTAGGTGTCTTTCAATCCTCTCTCCCCTCATATTTCCCAAGTTATTATTCTGGGCTTTCTTAAACTGTGCACTCAAGCCTCGCTGGAACCTTAGGTGGATTCCTTATTTCGGCGAAAGTCCAGAGGACCATTCCTGCCACCCGCCTACCCTCATTTAGACCCACTAGGAAGACCCTCAAAGAGCATTTATGGAGAAGAAAGGGCCGCTGGTGGGCAGCTAGAAAGTGGTAGAAAGGGGGCAGGGGGCCGCATCTGTGCCCGTTCGGAGGCGCGGAGTGGGAACAGCCTGCATGCGCCGGGTGCCTTCCTGCCCTGGTGAAGGCTGGCACAATCTCCAACCGGGAATTGGTGGTGCCGCGGGTGGACCAAGGCAACGGGCAGGCCTGGAGGGCGGCGTAGAGGGTGGCGCTGGCAGCGTGAAAGGTGTCTTTGTGCAGGACTTGGTGGGGTGAAGGGGTGGTGAGAGGCCTGAGCCAGGCAGGCCCTGAAGGCTGGGGTTCTGGGACGCCGTTACTTGCCACTCCTTAGTCGTGCTGGAAAGATCGGGGTAGTGCCGGCAGGGGGCGGTGTGGTGCAGAAGGGGTGGGCGGGAGGCCCCAGGGTTTGGTCTTTTTTTGACACTGAAGGGAGAGAAAGCAGGTTGGAACTGAGGGATTTGCCTCTCCGCCCCCTCCCCTAGGTGTCAGAGAGTTCGCGCTGGTTGCAAGGGTGCAGCCTCTCACCCGGCGCTCACTCGGTGTCGGGGAGCGGGGAGAGCGGTCCCCAAGGCGGAGCCTCCCTCCTGGCCCCCGAGTACCACTGCCCCCACCTAGAGCGGAGAGGCGGGCACCGCGCTGCCCTCCCTCTGCGCCCTGGCCGCGTGGCTTGCGGCTTATTTTCCCAGCTGGCAAGCGTCGCGCTGCAGACAAGGGAATGCCTGTGGTGAGTTGTTTATTTTGTTGAAGTTTGCGGTGGGCCAGGGGACGTGGGGGGCGAGCGGCAGGCAGCGGCAGGCAGCGGCCGGCACTGTTTTGTTTAGGTCTCCGTCCACCTGTGTGGTATAAATCTGCCAGCCTCAGGACGGCAGGGGGCCGGGGTGAGAAAACCCCAGCTGCTCCGAAAGCCCCCCCTTCGCCACTTGCAGATCTAGAACCACATTTGATTCTCCACCCCTGGAATCCGCTAGATCCTAGCCTGCACTCCCCCTCTCCCCGAGTCCCTGATCCGCACTTCCCGCACCCGCTGCGCACAGGACTGGCGCTCCTAAGGGCAGTCAGCAGCCATGGAAGTTCCTCCCCTAGGACAAGGCAGCTGAGGTTTTGATATGAGGAGCGCTCGTGGAATTAGCGGAAACTTGTTTTGGCTGCTTCTAGCATGAAGTCCATTCAGGGTCTGCCCAGGACTACAAACAGGGATCCGCGTTGGCCAGAGTCTCCCAGACTTGAGGCTGCGGGGAGGTCTGCGGTTGGCTCCCGGGGGAACCCAGAGGAACCCCAGGGACTGATGGCAGTCACGGCCGTAGCTGCGTTTGCCTGGAAGAAAAGCCTAAACACATTAGCGAGCTGGTAAAGCTTTTAAGGCCTTTTCGGGAGTGAGTGGCTGGCTAATGAAAGGTTAATTTTGTTTCGAAGGGAAGGCTGCGCTGGTTTCCTGAGATAAATGGACAGGAAGCGCATTACCTCCGCGCGCTGGCAAGCGGCTCCCAAATGCTTTTTGCACCTGCCGCTTGGAGCAGCGTGAACAGTGGCGGAGCCCGCAGGGATCGCCGGGGCCAGTGGTGTACGCCCGGGTTATGAGCTTCACGCACGCCCCGGGCCCTCTCCTTCCAGGGCCGCAGCGTTCATGCCGGGTTCTGGGGCCCTTCTCTCACACCCAGGTCTTGCGTGTTCCCGAGCTCGGCGGCTCCCTGATCCCGCCAAGCCTCCTCCAGGAGCGGAAGGGTTAAAAATGATGTAAGTACAATCCAGGATCTGCTTGCCACTGGGCAATCTGACTCCCGGGCTATTTCAGCCCCTGCTTTGCGTACACTGTGGACTGGGGGAGGGGGGGGCGGGGAGCCCTCACTCTAGAATCGGTTGCACAAATCGCAGCCCCGGGTCTGAGTCCTGGTTCCTCTGCCCCAGTTGATCTGTTAAGCAGAGACCCTCGTGTTAGATGTCTGGAAATGGAAATATATTAACTGGGGAACAGAAAAAGAAACCGCATCTTGTTTAGAATCCATCAATGTTGCTGGCATGCGTTTTAATTCTATCCACTGGCACATTCATACCGTTGCTTTGCTGAGTCCCCTATTTGTACTGTTTTGGCTTCATCTTTCCTTCTTGAAAACAAAGACGAAGGGAGAGAGAATACAAGTGGCAAGAATCGGGGAGGATTTATGAGTTGTACAAGCTGTCACTTCACGGTATATTTTCTTATTAAAATGTAAAACTTTTATAAGTCATCAATTTTATGTCTGTGTCCCAGCTCCCTCCCTAGATTTTTTTTTGTGGAGTCTTAATATCCTGCTTAACTTGCAGCATTGGAGCTGGAGGAGTGGATGCTCTAGAGGCGACCATTCACCACGCTCTTGCTTTCCAAGCGGACTCGGGATCTTGCTAGCAGGCCGAATTTACCCAGCGAGTGTGTCAACTGACAAAGTTTTGAAAATAGGAACCAACTTGTGGCTTAATTGTGAAAATTAACGTTTTCCTCTAGCCGGCTGAACACTTATGCAGCAATTTAAAAAAGTGAATTGTTAGGCTTATAAATCTTGAGCTTGTCAAATTTTACAACAGAGGAGCAATAAAGCACCTTAGAAGAAATGAAGTTTTTCCTCTAGAGCAGTTCCACTTCACACCAGGATTTGCAGTGACTGGAGGGCGCCCTCTATTGATAAGAAAACCAAGAGCACCCGTGTACTTAAGGAACAGGATGGGGTCGGGGTGAGGGGAGGGAATAAAGGTAGGAGGGAAAGTCATAGAAATCTCGGGTGAAAAGACAAACTAAACTGAATTTGATCCTTATCTCTTGGTTGTGTGTTTTGAAGTATGTTCAATTCAGTGGGATGCTTCTTTATAGCGGTGGAATTAAATCTTGTGTTAAAGAAAAGGAAACATTTTAACTCTTAATTTTTTTAGCAAAATACTTTGAAAAAGTGTTCACATTTTATTACTTTTAAAAGATGTTTACCAAAATTTCATTAATTTTATTTCATTAATAATATGTAGTAATTGCAAGAGAGTAAATTTTTGGCCTAATAGTATTTACTCCGTAGTATTATCTAAAAATCGTATCAGCTAACTCCCCCCCAAAAAGTCATTTCTCCAGTCAACGGTGAAACTATTGTTTAGCGTATTGTGGACGTATGCAAGGCTTGGAGTATATCATGGGCAATGAAAGGTGTGTTTACCACTTGTGTCATCATAGTATGTAATAGGTAATGAAAAGTTACAGTAAAAAGATAGGCATCCTTCATTAGGGATCCAGTGGTTTGTACAATTTGTAATGTGTCTAATGTCTATTAAGTAAGTTGGGGTGATGGGTTTGCCCTCAATTATCCTGGTCCATTGATTTGCACATTGTTACTTGTGGAATATTTACATGTCCGCGGTTGATACACAATCCCTATTTAGAAATTCTGAGTAATGTAGCGGGTAGAGTTGCCTACTGCGATTTGGATATACTGTAAGTGAATTTAGAATGGCAACCTTGAGCTATTTGGGGAAAGGCAAAGGCGAGGACAGTAGGAAGTGGTTCCCAGACTTTGAGGCCATTCTAGAGATTAGATACCACTTCACACCTACTGATAACAAGTTAGAACCTATTTTCAACCTCTTTTCTGACAATTAGCTTTTCTCCTCATTTCTTGACCCATCCAATTGCAAAAGTAGAAACTGAACTGTCTTTTAATTAATCTGCTATTAGATTATGAATTTGGGGAAAAGCCACTAAGCAACAACAAATGATGGCGTAATTACTCTACACTGCGTTAAAAGCTGACTATCCTCATTAATCTAATTACACTGTAACCGAACACGTTGAAGTTCTCCAACTCTCAGACCCCTCCCAGCCGCTTTCAGGGAGGGAAATGTCAAAGGAACCGGAGCCACGCACTGGAGCTGGCGGGTACCTTCCAGTCCATCTGATCCTTCCGAACCGCGGGTCACTTTCTGATTTCCAAAGTGGCTGGATGCTAGCTTTACCAGCAATAGGTTCGAAACGCGGTTCTGCAGAGGTGATTAGAAGCGAAGGAATTTGCCACACGGCGCTGGATAAAAGCGCCCGCTTCCTCCAAAGACCTGGAGGTGGAGGGGCAATGTGGGGTGATTAAAAAAAAAAAAAAAAAAAAAAAAAAAAACTTTGAGGGAAGTTGAACCCAATAACATTAATTCAAGGAGCGGTCAAAGGCCGGTTCCTTTGTAACGGCGGCCAGAGAGAGCGGCTGACGCCTCTTTCTACTTGATTCGAGGAAACAGTAAATCGCGGCAGGGGCGGACGGGAGAGAAGAGAGAGCGAGAAAGAGGCTGGGCCGGGCGCGGTAGACAGGACCCGCAGCGGGCGGGCGCGGAACTCCTATTACACTAAACCGCAGGAGGCGGCGTGGAGGGGCTGGCGCTTTGGGCCCTGCTAGCGGCGGGCCGGGTCCAGCGGACTTGCGCTCACAGCCAATGGAATGGGAGGGCGGGGGTGGAGACGACGCGGATTGGCGGGCGAAGGGCGAGCGAAGGGCGGGCGGGGCAGCAGTGAGGGGCTGAGATTGATTGATCCGGGGGCCGCCGCGTAGAGAGATCCGGGCGGCAGGCCGCTGCTCGCCTTGGCTGGGTGCGCCTCCTGTTGGTCCACGCCCGCGCTCCACGCCCGCAGAGCCCACGCTGGCCCGGGCCGGGCGCTCGCGCTCTTGGGGCCGGACTCAGCACTCGCTCACGGTCTTTGTGTCTTCTCTCTCGCTCCCTCTCCCTCCGCCCGCCGCCTCCGGCCGCTGCGATGCTGCTGCGCCCCGTTGCCTTCGCCGTCTCGCTCCGCCCGCGGCGCGCTGCTCGCTGCGGCGGTGGCGGCGGCCCGTCTCCGACGCGGGCCTGAAGGAGGAAGAAGAGGAAGCGAGGCGCGACCCCCGGCCCATGCAGCAGCCACGGCCCCGGACCCGCCACGGCGCCCGCACCGCCGCCCTCGCCGGAGCCCACGAGACCTGCATGGACGGGCATGGGCTTGAGAGCAGCACCTTCCTGCGCCGCCGCCGCCGCCGCCTCCGCCGCCGTCTCCGGGGCTGAGCAGCGCCGCCACCCCCGGCTCTGCCCGCCTCCCCTGGCACTGCTGCTGCTGCTGCTGCTCAGCCTCGGACTGCTCCACGCAGGTACGAGGCGCGTGCGCGAGGGGGCCAGCCGTAGAGCCAAGTGCTTTGTTCCCAACCCCCCCGAGTTCCGAAGGCGCTAGCCGGGGCGGGAGGGCGGCGTGGCGGGACGGGACGGGAAAGGCCTCTCGGGCCCCTGACAGGCACCTTCGCTGGGCTCGCGGCGCAGCAGCAGGAACACACCCAGGACGCCGGCGAGGCCTCTTCCCCTCCCTCCCTCCCTCCCTCCCTCTCTCTCTCTCTCTCCCTCCCTCCCTCTGGCCTTCCCGGCCTTAGGCTCGGACCGTTGATTAAGTCACCCCTCTAACAGCCGCTTATCTAAGATTTAGGGGGCGGGGGTGGCGGGGCTGCGCGCCCGAAACAAATGTTCCGGATGCTTTATTGCTCTCTGCATTGGTGTTTACTGAAAGTCAGGCTGGGATCAGGTTTCCGCCGCCGCCGCCTCCGAGGGGAGACAAGGAGCCTTGTGCTGCTGCTCTGGAGTTGGGGGTGGCGGCGAGACGAAGAAATCGCGCCAGATGGAAAGATTTTCACCAGAGTTTGTAAACTGGGAGGTTAATTTCGAAGTAACTTGAATTTCTTCAAACAGGGGTTTCTTTCGTATTTGCGAAAGCTGCTTTTAATTCAGCTTTCAGTCTCTTTGGAAAAACTCGTGCTTCTTGGCTAGCTGCATGTTCAGGAGGGGTTGACAGATACGCTGCCTTCTGGAGGTCGGTGCTTCCCCTATGGAAGCAGCAGTGAGGAATCTGTGATACTGTTTTTCTGTTTAAAATCCTCTCACAAACAAAATGTTAAATCTCAAACTTTCTCAGTAAAACTGGGAGGAGGGTGAATATCTAGGATGCTCTTTGCAAACAAGACCACTTCTAGGAGTTAGTCTAGACAAGTTTTTAAGTGCGAAATTGAAATAAATTATTTTTTAGTTTGAGAACTATTTGTCGTTAGATAAGTTTTTTCTTCCAAATCTTTTTGTCCTGTATTTGTATGATAGCAGTCACAATGCTCTGATCTGGAGAACCCTGAACTTTAAAGCCACCCAAATGTGTGTGTGTGGGGGGGGGGGGGTATAATTTTTACTTACTAAGTCATACCAGCCTGTGCTAAAAATCTTGGAGGTCTTCTAAGTAATGGGGGTAGGTGGGGGTGGGGGTGGGGGGAATGTGGCATTTGAGGAGAGGACTTAATTTACTTTGTGTAACTTTGCATTGTGAGGTAACAGCAGCTGCATTTTAAGTGTCACTTGGGAAAACAAACTGAAATCTTACTAAAGAATGTAGTGATTAAGGCTTTCAATTAGTGACTTTAGAACCTTGGAAAATAATGTCAATCTGCTTAACAAACAGTTATGTGGAAAAAATTTCATGACATGTCAAAAGATATATTCAGGGTTGTTTTGTGTATGTTCAAGCTTGGGTTTTTTGAAATGGAAATTGAATTTGCTAGGTGGGACTGTGTCCCTCCTGTCCGCTTGGATATTGTTTCCCTTAGTTGCTGTAGGGTCCCATGACAGGATTGGAATGTGGTCTTTGAAGATTTCTTTGCTGGCCCATGAAAGACCTAAGAAGTTGGTTTTAAAGGTTTAGAAAATTATGGTGCCTTAGTTCAAGAACTTGGAATGTGAAACTCTTCTCAGTATCTTAATATGCCCTCACTAAAGTCACCATCAGATTCTACCCAGAATTGCTGTGGTGAGTGATTTCTGTGGACAGCTTGTCGGGAGTGGAGCAATTAATCTGGCTATAGAAAGGAGGGCTCCTTTTGAGAGATTTCTTTGAAGAGCGGTGCTATTGAAATGCAGGGGCTGTTTCTCAGAGCAGGGAGCCTAGCAAAGTGCTCTCTGCAGATGGGCTACCATATGTTTTATGCCCGGATCCATATAATTTGCCTCAGCACCCCATATGGCTCCATATTTCACTTAATTCAGCCTCAGCCTATCTTGTTTCTTTTATTATAAACTGGTGATTGTGCTGCAGATTCACACGTGCAGTCCTGGCATTGAGGAAGCTGTTTTAAATGGTGAGGTCTTTATGTCTGAATCATTAAGGAGAGCTCTACACCTGAAAATCCTTTAGCACTTTCATTAACTAGCAGGAAAATGCTGTCACACTGATCACAGATAATCTGACTCAAGGAAACAGATACCTGTAACTGCAGATTTTGAACTCTGCCCTTAAGAAATGAAAAGAGTACTTTTATTTGCCTTTTCTTCCCTTAAGCAAACCTGTGCAGTTCCTGACTGGCGATCCAGTATGGGAGTTACTTGCTTACTCATACACTTCATGGCCTTCTTGGCTACATCCTTGAGATTGTTTCTGCTCCGCATTGTCTTGGCATTTTGACAGGAGGCTTACTTTACCGCCTGCAACAGGCAAAGTGTGCGTTGTCATTATAAATTCATGAAGCCTGGATATTTCTGGGTGTATGCTGCAAATTAGTCATTCTACAGGAGCCTGCGATGAGGCTGAAATTGCTGACGCAATGCACTTTCACTCTCATTAGCTTTTCTCCCTCCAATCATCTCTACTCCAAAAGGCTGTTAGAAACCTCATCCAAACAAAAGAGCTCAAGGAGTTCTGTGTTATGTGAGATTTCTCAAAGGAATCGGCACCTGCCTGCTATGAAGAAGGAATGAGGAAGGAACGGAAAGAGGAGCTAGCATCTAAATTCTGCTTCTTCCCCCTTCCAAACAAGTGCATCTGCATTGCCATGCTGTTCTGACTTTTGATATTTTATGACTATTTGAAGTAATTATAAGTAAATGTACGCTCAGATATATTTTATAGACCATTAAAAGAACAAATAGGCACTGCAAGTTTAGCGGAAAGTTCTTGTGCTGTCATTTATTTGTAGTCTGAGGGCTCTTCATTACTGAGTGATTTTGGCCCCATTTTTATTTCCTTGCTTCCTGCTTGCTGTGAATCTGATTTAAAAGGGAAAAATATGATACCGTAGTTACTTAAACCTTTTTTTTTCTTTTCTTTTAGCTATCAAGTACCATTTTGAGAGTTAGGAATATAGGGGACATGGTGTGTGGAGGAAGGAAAACGGGATTGGGGGAAAGGCCCACTTCCTCTACTTCCTGGGCTTCATACAGCTGTGTATGATCTGCCAGGACAAGGCCTTAATGTAAAATCCCTTCGCCTTGGTTTTCCCCTCTGTTAAATGGCTTTAATGACTTTGGGGTGTTTCGTTTGTTTGATTTTTTTTTTTAAATTTTGCTTTTGTTTTGTTTTTTGTGTGTGGTTTTTTTTGTTGTTGTTGTTTTTTAATAAAAGTAGTTGAAAATGACTTGCTCTACTTTGGAGTGAGGAATTCTATAAATATCAGCTGCTTTTGTTAACTTTGAAATGAGCAAACATAATATAGGCCAGACACAAGATGTCTTTGTGATTAATATTTTAATCTCTTTCACTCAAGTTAAAGTGACTATCCAATCAAGACTATAACATTTTTCCCTTTTTGGACTTGGAGATGTAAGAAAATGTTTGGGGAGATATCTTGAGAACTGGTCATCTCCTACCCTTTTCTCCCCAGCTGAAGCCAAACACAGATTTACAGGCTGTTTAATTTAGATGTAAAAGCAGTTTACTACTGAAAAGATTAAAATATCTTTTTAAATAATCTTTATTTTTTTAAAAAAAACATTTTTAGTAAGTCTTTATCAGATGAAGTCCTAAATCTTGATATTATCCTGGACTTTGTTATGCTTATATCTTTAAATAATTACATATCTAATAGCATTCTACTGACTGACTGTTTTCTCCCCCCTAGAATAAGCTATTTTATGCCTGAAAAAGGTCACAAAGTGCATTTTAGAGCAACCTCCTCATTTCTCAGATGGGGAATGTTAGACTTGAAGAGATTGAGACTTGCTCCATTGTTCAGAGGCCTATAAAGAATGTGTAACACAAATACTGTTGGAGTTCCTGTCTATAAAGTTTAAGGTGGATGGCAAAGGAAAGAATTTCTCTTTTCAGTAATTCTAGTGTCCCACTTTATGGAGCAGATTAAAACAAACAAACAAACTGGTGCACGTGACTGACCTAGCATTGGCAATTCTTGAGATTTTTGTGCTTTGAGAGGTTTTATAAATTTTTATGTGAGAAAGTAGTGGCAAAACATCATTTGAAACTTGCCTTTTTAAAATAGTAGGGCAGTAATACTTTGTTTTCCATTACTTCATTTCATCACTTTGCTTGAGCCATTAAGTTTATATGAATTGTTGATTTAAGGGGAAAATCATTCAGATAATTCTAAGAATTCTGTTGTGTTTCTGAAGAAACATAGTTGGAAACATCTTTCTGCAGTGTGATTTCAGTGTCCTTTTTTGTTTAGTGTACTTTTCCTGGTGAAACTGTTTGGGAGCTGGGATCCCAGGGTGATGGATGTAAGGGAGAAGTGAATACATAGCTTGGTCAAATGTATCTCTATTTTTTTAAGAGAACATTTATACTTTGTGAAAACCAGGAGATTAAGTGACAGTTAATAAACAATTTAATAATTTGTTGATAAACATCTATCAGGAAATGTAGAATAACTTAGGGCCTGGATTTTTTTTTTCTTGTTATTCTTTCTCTGTTAGCTGTACTAGAATCAGGTAAAGGTGTTTTAGCCAATCATGCTATAATTTAGGGGTTTCACCTACCTGAGTTGTGGAAATTTTAATTGTGGTTTTGTACATACACAGTGTTTTCCAAAGCAAATTACTTATGCAGTTTTCAAAATCAAAACAAAGTTCACATCTTTTGCTTGGCCTTAGAGCAAAGGAATCTTTCTCAAAATCCATAAACAATAGCAAAGTTGGTAAAATTGTCATTTACAATGGCCAATGCTATAAAGTTTTAAGTTAACAAACTGCATGCAGTTTTTCTCCCAGTGGCTTAATTTGTGAGACACAGAAGCACAATGCAACACTATTTCTGAAGGCCTTCTTAAAATAGGAGGATATGAAATAGAACAAACAGTCCCCAGAGGAGAATGTCATTTTCTCATGTAGCTCAGGAAGTTATGAAGCGTTTTAAAAAAGTGTGGTCTTATCTTCTTTCCCATAGGTGACTGCCAACAACCAGCCCAGTGTCGAATCCAGAAATGTACCACAGACTTTGTGTCCCTGACTTCACACCTGAACTCTGCCATTGACGGCTTTGACTCCGAGTTCTGCAAGGCCCTGCGTGCCTATGCTGGCTGTACCCAGCGAACTTCAAAAGCCTGCCGTGGCAACCTGGTGTACCATTCTGCTGTACTGGGTATCAGTGACCTCATGAGCCAGAGGAACTGTTCCAAGGACGGACCCACATCCTCTACCAACCCTGAAGTGACCCATGACCCTTGTAACTATCACAGCCAGGCGGGAGTCAGAGAGCTCAGGGGAGGGGACCAGAACCCTCCTAATTACCTTTTCTGTGGTTTGTTTGGAGATCCCCACCTTAGAACTTTCAAGGATCACTTCCAGACGTGCAAAGTGGAAGGAGCCTGGCCACTCATAGACAATAATTACCTTTCGGTTCAAGTGACGAATGTGCCCGTGGTCCTTGGATCCAGTGCTACTGCTACAAATAAGGCAAGAATACTTTTTTTTTCCTTCTTACTTACACCTTTCAGGTGTCTGACTCTTCAGACAACCTGGGAAAATTGAAATAAAAGACCTAGTTTAAAAGGAATTTTGTTTGGTCTTCTTGGCAAGCAGTGTTAGCAGGGTGAATGAAGGATTAAATGAAAATTAGCAAGGAGTTTCTTGGTGAAATTCTAGGGCTTATGAAAAATGTGTGTGTAAATTTGAATAGGCAATGATACAAAAAATAAAAAGTGAACGGTAATATTGGATTCTCTGGGAAAAGGCAGGCCTGTTCAATGAAAAAATGCTTTTTTCAGTGATGTCTTTTTTAAGTGCATATATGTATGACTCGAGGATATCCATGTTTAGATTTATCAGATTTGACTGATGTAGGTTTTCTGAATAAAGAAAGCTGTGAAGCCTGAGGGCAATAACCCATCAGGAAATATATTTTATTGGAAATTTGGAAGTTCTGGTAAAAGGTAATGGCTATAAGCCAGCTTCCCAATGGCAAACCTGAAAGTCTGTTAGTCACTGTCCTATGGTGACCAAGGAAATAAGAATTGGATATTGTAAAGCAGTGATGTATAATCTCAGGCTAACAATTTGTGAGAAGCTGAGGGGAAAACTGGCAAAATTAAGTTAAGCTTGCCCTGCCTAGCTGCCATTATTGTGGTTCTTGTTGCTTGGTTGGTTGGTTTTAAAGAAACTAATACTGAATCCTCTAAATCAACTTAAAGGCACCAATATCTTAGTGCAACAATTTTCAACCGTTTTCATCTTGTGGCACACAAAGTAATTACTAAAATTCTGTAGCACCCCTTGCTGATCTGACACACACACACAAAAAGGTATAATTTTGATTCATTTACACCCAATGGCTGTGCTGTTGGCTGTTGTCATTTTTTTATTAAGTCAGGTATTGCATGTTTTAAAAATTCTTGCCCTGGCTGGTGTAGTTCAGTTGGTTGAGTGTCATCCCATGCACTGAAAGGTCGCAGGTTTGATTCCAGGTCAGGGCACATACCCAGGTAGCAGGTTCAGTCCCTTGTTGGGGTGGTTATGGGAAGCAGCTGATCGAAGTTCCACTCCCACATTGTTGTCCCCTCCCCTTCCCTCCCCTCCCCTCCCCTCAATAAAAATTTTAAGAAAAAACATTCTTGCTGTCTAAGTGCAAGTAGTACATGCTAGGAACTAACTAGGGTTTCAATCGCCAGTCGGCACTAATTCATTCATTGGTAAATAAAGAAGTCGCAAGGGTTTTCCATAATAATAGTGTCCCAAGTAAGCAGCTCCTTCCCTTTCTCACCAACCACAAAATCACACATGTAGAATATCATCTTGCTTAATTTCCTTTATTTAGTCTATTCATCAGTTGGCTTATACTAAAATATAATTGACAAGGATCAATCTTCTGTAATACTTATGACTCTTCTTTTGATTCCAGGACATCCTCCCTTGCCTCCAAACCTGTGTGTTATATTTTTAAAGTGAATTTTAATTATTTTACTTGGCATTTTGTGGAGGGAGTTTATAACACCTCCAGAGATATCTGGAGACACCCAGGGGTGTCACACATCTGAGATTAGACGTCATTGCTCTGAACAAAGACTATTACAGTGGTGCAGACATCTTAGGGGAACTGAAAAATGTTTACACTTCAGTCCTAGTACAAGCCCAAGCTGGCCTTTCCAAATCCTACTTCTCAAATAAACTTGCCTTTTTCTGGTTTTTATAAGTATGCAAATTTTTCTATCTGTACATTAAAATACGTACTTGCTATCTTTTGATGTAAAGTTATATAATCATGAAGTTTTAGGACAAGCAATGGCCAAAAATCCATCATTGAAGCAGTCAGGTCACAGAACCTGAGATTAGTCTTTGGGAAAACAGAACACTGGAAATTCAAGAAGGCAGTTCCATTGGGAATGGAGAAAATCAGCAACGATTGTGCAAATACTTGAGGACTTAGAGAGGTGGTGGTCTTTAAACAATACTATTGAGATTAAGTGCTATGTGCATGGGAAAATGTTGGTTCAATGGAACAGTTGACACTGAAGTACTTTATTTAGATCATTCCATTTCAGTTGTGGTTGAGTCTATTGTAGTTTTTAGCAAATAAAAGGTATACCATTTTTTCTCTTTCAGTTTGTTAAGGATCAAAGGTTTTACCCATTCTAAAGAAAGGAGGTTGGGGGTCTTGTCTTGACATAAATTCAGGCCAATGATGAGAATGCTTGGTCATTAATTGCACTATTGGAAAGTATTTCCCCACATCTGGTCACCATGCTGTTCAACAAATTACTCTATGGCTTCACGACCTCTAGTAGTTTTTTTTTTCTTTTTTGTTATAACCCTCTCCCAAGCCCCCAGAAGCATCTGGAAGGTTACTGTTGAAGGTCTCTCTCAATGCTGGTATGACCTCTGCTGATGAAACTAAGAGAAGACTTAAAATTTTGCAATACAATTTCCTTTTATCTACCCAGGGCCAAAATAAAACCTGTAAAAAATTCTAGGCAATGAAAAAATGATGGTAATAAAAGTAAAAACATTATGAGGCAAAAAGTACTTATGAAATAGGTTCAAAAAAGAATCTGGTTTTTCCCCTTCCATGTCTATGCAAAAAAAAAAAAAACCTTTCAGAAGATTTTTTACCAAAGCTTTGTACACATACATAGACCAGCTATTGGATAACCTAGCACTGCATTTTACAGATACTGTGTCATCCTTGTGATCAAGTGTTTTTACTGACCCATGTGCTTAGTGTCATTAGCTTTAAACCTGACCGCCGGTTTTGACGAGATGGATCAGCTATGATACTGAAATCATATTCAAGCATCTACTGATTTCCCTGCCTTCAGCACTAAACTCAGGCACTGGACCTGGGTATTGGGCAGTAAGGTCCCTAACACCGTTCTTCCTCCTGGGGACCTGGCTGCTTGAGCAAGCACTTTCAAGCTTAGCTTTGTGAGTTCTGCCTGACCCTCCATGCCCTCTTTTCCTCATCACAAAAACACAAAACTTAGTGGGGGGATGTGTAAACAACAAAATGAGAGAAAAGTGAAGTCCTCTGTACTCCAGGGACCATTTACTAGCCAAGTTTTCCCCTTTTCCACATGCAGCCAGTGAGTTCAGGGCAGCTAGGCCTGCAGTGCTGGACAGTGTGGCCCGGTCTCCCCATTTGTGACTGAGCGCAGGTGTGCATTCTCAGGGCCTCCAGGGTTTTATGTCCTCTGCCAGCCTGCGAGGCTCCCTCTCTGGAGCAGTCTGTGTGGTTGGCCATCTTGCCAGGTAGGTGTGTTCCGAGGCCAGGGCTGGTTTTTCATCTCTCCACCCTCGGGGCTGCAGGGGTTTCTGGCACAGCTACACACCTGGGCTGAGAGCCACATAAGCTCTGGGCCATCTTCCCCACCTTTGGCTGTGAGAGGCGCTTCAGACCTGCAGGCAGTGGGGGAGAGATGAGAGGACAGGCTTAGAACTGGCAGGGTTGGTTACTTGGGAAAGAAAAGCAGTTTTTGTGTGGGGGGAGGAGTATTTCACACTAAGCTCTAGGCGGACACAAGTCAGTAACTCCTGGCCTCACCAATGAATACACAGGTCATCTGTGGAAGTGCTTGACTTCTGTACCTTCTCTTCCACATTCCCCTGGCCAGTCCCTCAGTCTCAACTCCTGTGTGCTTCTGGGTATCTCTGGTTAAGTGGACTCAATAAAGATTTGTATATGCTGTGACTGTAGAAAGTGATTTTGATAAAAATTATTTTATGAAAGGATCTGTACTTTGCAAATATGCTATAGTCCTAATAGCCTATACTATAGTATTAAAATCACAGTTCCTGAAAAAATCAGTTCCTGAGGTGCATTTAAAATTATTCCTTTCCCAAAAAATTTCAGGTATGCATTTATTGGACATCTAAACAGTGGTCATATTTTTTTAAGTTATTCTTTACAAATACTTTAGATACTTTTGCTTTACTTTTTATTTTCTCTTAATGCATGTCCTTTCCCATCACTATAGCTTTCTTATCCTCCAATCTCAGTGAGACAAAATTACAAATGTGAGGGGTGGTAAGCTGGGGATGACAGATTTTCCTGTGCTTCATCCTTTAGTGAGAGAAGGTGGTTTACCTTAAAACAGTTTGCATTTGGGAAAGAGGTGTGTTCTTTGTGCTTGACCAAGCCAGGTGATTGTTGGCCAGGTGAGTGGACACCTCCTATGTTCTTGCTGCCACCATGGGCCACCAGCTCCAGGTTATCCCCATGGGCAGTAGCACTCAACTACCCAAAGCATGGGAAGAGGTCCTTACCCTTCAAGTTTCTCTCTCTATATATTTAAAAGTTCCTAATTATCCCTAATTCTTAAATGCTTTCTAGAAATTCTGAAAACTTTCACTGGGATGATGATGGAAGATAATAGGAAGACTTAGTTCGTTTGGTTTATTCTTGTTTACTATGTTCTTCAAACTGTAAACCCAACTTGTTCCCTTATTTGCTTGTAGGGTCCTAGAGCATGCATTGGGTCCTCTCTTTCTTTCTGGTGCCTCTTGCATGTAGCTGGCATGTAAACCTGTACATGGCATGTAAACCTGTTGTGGATCACTCTGTTGGTTACAAAATCAGAATTATGTGCCTGCATTGCGAAGCCTTTCCACTGTCATTTTAAGCATATCTCTGGATCAAGGTTTGGAAATCTGTTCTCTCTTGACCCCAGGCCTAGGGCATTGTTTTTGGAGCCAAGTTTCTGTAACCCATATTTTTTTTGTATCTTCACGGATAGATGCAGTGTGAGCTACACTGTGGACTAAGGTCGATGCTGCATCCTCCCATCAGCAGGAGTGTGTTTTAAATACATGAACACTGTTCTTGCATGCAAGGGGACATTTTCTTTCCTTCCAGAGAGCACAACTGCTTTGCAGATACATTGTAACCAATCTTTAAAATCTGAGCTTGCTCTTTATTTTGTTATGACTTACCTGTTATGCAGGTAGTTCTTGCCATCTCTCTAAGATTTGCTCCTTGTCCTGGTCCTCCTTGTTTTGCAGAAATTACCAGAGTTGCTAGAGTAGATGAGGTACATTGGGGAGTCAGGAGGGAAAGAAGTTTACAGTTGTAGCTCCCTGCTTAGTATAATAATTTATCTGATAAAATTTATGATTTAGTTCAGAGTTTGAACCAGCAAGCATCAAAGGACCTACTGTGTGGGGGAGGTGGGGGATGAATGCAGGCTCTGCCTCATTCTAAGCACATAAGTGAAATTTGCAGCAATCAATGGAGAATTGTGGGGTGTGTAAAACCAGCCATTTTCAGGGTTTCTTTTTTGAACGTTGGTGGCCCACATTCATAAGCTGGTTCCACATGCAACTACTTAGCAAGTTGTTGCAGGTTCCAAGAAGGGCCAGAGAGCCCTAGCTGGTTTGGCTCAGTGGATAGAGCATCCGCCTGTGGACTGAAGAGTCCCGGGTTGGATTCCAGTCAAGGGCACATGCCCATGTTGCAGGCACATTCCCCAGTAGGGGGTGTGCAGGAGGCAGCCAGTCAATGATTCTCCCTTGTCATTGATGTTTCTAGCTCTCTCTCCCTTCCTTTCTGAAATTAAAAAAAATAACTTTTTTTTTTTTTTTTTTTTAAAGAATAGCCAGAGAGATGGATTGCTGTACACAGAGCACACTCCTCCATCCTGGTCACTTGTCTCGGGTCATTTTTTTTTTTTTTTTTTACTTCTGGAGTGTGACAGTCTCCCTTTCCCCCTTATTTACACCCACATTTCCTCACACCCCTACAATCTAGTAGGGTCTAGAGCCCTGGCTGCCACTTTTGAAAGGTTGTTGATCTTTGATTTAATCCAAAAAGCTTTCTAGAATTTGACTATCAGAGTCTTCAGTTTTTAAATTCATTTTTCAGGATCCTGTCTCACCTTTAAAACTCATGAAAGCATGTCTTAGATATCCTTATCTTCCTTGAATTTATTTATTGTAAACTATTGAAACATTGAAGAATCGTTTTGAGAAGAGCAGAAATCAGCTATAATTCCAGGTGGTATAGTGTTATTTGTCCTTTTTGTTTCTGCATAGCCCTTGTGTGTACTGGATTATCAAGTCTTAGGCCCAGGAACCTGCTCAACTTAGCTTTATATACGTAGTTTCAGCAAATTGCCTGGAGGTAAAAAGGATTTCCAAATGCATGTGGGAAAGAAAGCAGAAAAAGGAGAAGGAATTATTAGCTGTGTGGTGTATGGGCCTACCGTGGTTATTCTTTGTGCTATATTTTCCAAACAAGGTTCACCTTTATATTGTCCGTACACGTTAAAATATTCTGGCTAGTGAGTCCTTTTACCATCTTTTATTCTTTGAAATGAAGAGAGACAGCAGATGTTAGTAGAAACTGTCTAAAATTGTACCACGTTTGTATCTGCCTTTTTTAAGGCCTGCATTTTGAATCTCCTGAACTGTGTACCACTCTGGTCCAGATGTGGTTTAGAAGGAGGAGAGGACCTTCCAAATCCCCCATTTGTAAGTGAAGTTAACCCAGGGCTTGCCCTGCCCTAGCCAGACAGGATTCCATGTGTCCCGTGGGCCTCTGCTGCTTTAAAACAGATCCACACTCCTCCATAGTTTAAACCAGAGGCACAAGGCCAAGTCTGATGCACAGCTGAGAGTTAGAACTTGTTTTTCTGTCACATTTCCAAGTGTCTCTCTGCCCTGTTAAATTTTCTTTGAGTCAACATTTTGAGAGGAAGGGGTGAGAGGGAAACATTGGGTGGTTGGTACTTTTTTTGTTGGCTTCAACTAACGCTAACCAAACAGTTTCTGCCTGTGCGGAATGTGGCATGCAAAAAGACTTACCTACAGTGTTGAACAATGAAAAATGCTACCTTGCCCATTTTGTCTTTATTTGTTTTGACTGCAGTAGAACTTGCTCTTCCACTGTTTTGAATTTTGTGTTCTTGTGGGTGGGGTAACTTAAGGACTCTTTAAACTGCTCAGCCTGTCAGTGAGTGGTAACTAACAGGAATAGCAACACACTTCCAAGATACAGAATTTAACTGACAGCCTTGCCCTGAAAGCCCGGTGCTGTTGGGTCTAGAAAGAACTTCAGGTGAGACTGGTTCTGTGGAGAGAGGAGTTTTTTATGTCCTGGTTAGCTGGTTATTTTTAGAATTGGAGTCAAAAGAACATTTGGCTAATTCTGTTGGGGTTCTCTCAGTGTTGGAATATAGTATGTGGACTGTGGATAGAACTAATATGACAGCATTTCAACACTCACTTTCATAAATGCTGAAATGGGGTCAGGGTTCAATCTTTCCATTTTAGGATGCGTGTGAATATGCACAGATGTGCACGCATGAGCTTAAGCAGTGTTGTCTCCCTACCTCAGGAAAATGAAGACAGAGGGATATTGTTTTTGTAGCATTCCTGGTAACTGACTTCTTGAAATATGTGGTCAGGCCTCTAACCAACTTGTGGGCTTTTTTTTCTTTTTTTTTTAATAACCCCGAGAACTTGAACCTAGAAGTGACAAAGTGTGAGTGTAGTATTGTGAAGACCTTCAAGCCCTTTTATACCTTTTTAATCACCTCCCAAAACTGAAGAAAAAAAAAAAAAAGATTAAAGAGGCTATGATTTCCTAATCCCCAACGGTTTGGGAAACAGCTGTGCTGAACCTAAGCCCAGAGTATTTGCCCAGAGACCCTCCGGGGCCTGGAATGTGTGGCCCTGCCCCCACATCCCCTGAGGGGTGAGCTCCCTGAAGGGGAGGGCCAGACCTGCTAGGGCAGATTCTTACCCCTAGAGTTATGCTTCGGGCCCTGGCTCTCACCTTTCAAAATATTTTTAGTATCTGGTCTGAAGCTTAGTGGCAGCCTGGGCCTGTAATACTATCCACACATGCCTAACTTCACATCTAGAAGCATAGTGAGTCCGTATATTTGCTGAGCTCCCTGTATGCAAAGTCTGAGCACAACCAACCAAGAAGTTCCTGTGGAGTTCTCTGAGTGGCTGAGACTTTAAGGACCAGAGAGAGGCCTTTTCCTCATGGCTCAGCACAGCCTTGCTCTGGTGTGTACAAGAAAGCTAGCCAACTTCCCTGTCTCTGAGCCTGTTTACACTTCCAGCCTTCCTTGTTTTAAGTGTATAGAAGTTTTACTCTTTGGAAGTGGACGGTTTTGTGCCTGTCCCTTTTGTGTGTCATCCCTGGGTCTGCTTCCCTTTCACTCTGGCATGCTCTTTGCAGCCTTGGAGCCCAGCGCTTCTCCCCTGGACCACCCTAGCAGCCTCAGCTGTGGGTGTCCTTCCCTCTGGTTTGGTTTCTTCTTCCTCCGTCTGCTGCCAAGAACCCCTCCATCAGCCAAGGCGGCCCTTGTTCCTACATGTATTACCTGGGGCAACAGTAAAGAATAAATAAGCTGATCCATTCCATTTCTCTGGATTCCTGTAAGTGTTCCTAGAACAGAGCTCTGTGGAAAGAGACTCTGAGAGGAGAGAAACCTGTTTTGATCTCTCTTTTAAAGGTAGCTGATCCTTAGTCTCATTCAAGCCCTAAAAGGAGGCAAGGGTAAGATTTTTAATCTGCCACCCTCCTTTTAAACATGTATACTGTCTTGTCCTAGTCCAACACAATCATTTAACAAAATACACTTTTGTAAGTCTTACATTCAGTCTTCCTGTAATAGATAGTTGTTATAGAGGCTGAGTAGTGATTGTAAAAGTTCACTTTAGTTCACTGAGATCACACCTTCTTGGCAAATGTTTTTCCTTTAATTTTAAGGAAAATTATAAGTGACATCAGTTATTAACCAACTCAACATTTTTTATTAAATATGCTACATATAAATACTCTCCTGGGTTTTGTTTGAAATTGTTCAAACAGAATGTTATTCTAGATGAATATGCTTTTTCTCTCCCCTGCTCCTAAAAATGGAAGAGACAGGGTTCTCCCATATTTTATAACCAAAGGACAGGCACCTGCCTCCTAGCCTAGGGGGGTGACTCAGCTCCACCCAGATCCACATGTCCCGGGTCCCTGTCAGGGGGTGGGGTGAGGCTGGGGGGTGACCAGGAAAACACTGGAAGGAAGGAGTCTTCAAAGGCATCTACTTCCTTTTGGTGCTTCCAAGTTTCCTAGGCTTTGAATTCAGACGCAAAGATCAGGTGTTTAAGAGCTGGAGATAGAGCACGCGTATTTCTTGGAAGCATGTGCTCTTTCTTGTTGGAATGGTTTCCTTTTTTCTCACTCCACAGGACTGAATGTAGAGGCTGTATACCACTTACCTGTAAAAGGGTCCCTTATCCTCCCTCAGAGTCACCTAAATTTTCAACCTGTGATGCATCCAGAGAATTTGATGAAGGGAACATATTAACTAATTATATAAAATAAAATTCATTTAGGTTCCTTTAACAAGAAGAATTTTAACCAGGCCCATATCAAAATTGTTTCCCCATGTTTTAAGCTAATTTCTGTGACAATTTCACTTTAGTTTGCTGGCCCATTAATCCAAGAAATGTGAGTCCCTTGACGGAGAAGTCCAGTTCTGGTGTTGGAGGATTCCCAGAAGGTCCTGCACTTGCAGTGCCGAAGGGCCTGATTAAACACTGATAAATGTTTCTTCCAAAAGGCAACAAGCACACATAGTTAAGTGCACAACCTTTGGGGAGTTCTGCTGTTTGAAAACCTGTGCAGAGCACTTTACGAGGCTATCGAGCTTGGGAAAGATGCGTCTGTATCTTGGCAAGACAGTGCCTGAGTTTTCCTTTTTGTTGGCTACCTCGTTTTTTTAAAATGCATCCTCCCCGTTCCCCATCTCCCTACTCCCTATCCAACCCCCAAGAAAGGAGAGGCAGATGCCTCTGAATTT
The DNA here is from genome assembly GCA_026230045.1 of Corynorhinus townsendii. NCBI lineage: Eukaryota > Metazoa > Chordata > Mammalia > Chiroptera > Vespertilionidae > Corynorhinus > Corynorhinus townsendii. The sequence goes on from JAPDVU010000012.1 coordinate 31,190,305, forward strand.
TGATATTTCACAGCAAACCTTAAGTCTTTCTTGCTTTCATGTGTGGAAAGGTTGATTTGTAGCTGCTATCTTTCTCTTCCTGATAGACCTTGTGGGTGGTAAAGATCTCAGGGAGTGAATATTAAAAATGAATGAGGAGAACTGGAGTAGTTTGTCTGAGGTGGTGTTTGAGAGGGTCTGGGTGGGAGAGGTTTAACAAAAGGCATTGATGTTTTAAATGCACAGAAATGCCATTCATCAATAATAAATGGTGTGGCATAAAACAGATGTGTCAAATTGAGTTATTACAGCATATGGATCTCTTCATAGAGGGCGAAAAGAAAGCAGCATAGCTGGTGTTTTCAAAATTATCTGAGAGCTTTAGAATATGATTTCGAATACCCTGTTTTTACAAAGCTCTGATAACTGCTAGTTGGAAATACAAAAGGTTTGGAATTTCCAAAATTTTTAATTAAATTTTGAATGTTTTAAGAGTTAATGTTTTTTCTGAAGAGGGAGACAGAGTCTGAAAATGAATTTCTGGCTGAGTGCTTGCTGTTTAAGAGCTTGTATTGTAATTACATGAGGAATGAAATTGCATTACAAAACTTAAGTCACGTGAAACTATTACCTAGTGTTTTCTGCGTTTACATGGATGGTATCTCTAGGTACATACTTAGCTACAGAGGACCACTTAGGAAACCCCTCATGCTTTGAGATCGATTTATCACCCTCAGCATTTTGATTCATGAGCTAATTGTATACAGAGGCTCTGTGAGAATTATGAGAAATAGCAGCTTCAGTGTCTCAGAGAAAATCACTCCCAGGGAATTGGACAAATAAACATCTTTTAGATAAGCTGGAATATTTTGTTGTAAGTGTAGTTACTAGTGCAGAGGTCAAGCTTTGAGTTTTATTTGATCTTCGCAAGGTGTGTCACAGGCATGGCAGGGGACGATATGTGTGAGGGTTTGAAATGAGTCCTGGGTAGGAATGGTGAAAACAGCAGAGCCCTGGTAAGAAAGACGTGTGGAAGGACTCCACTCATCTCAATGTTGACCCACACTTGCCTTTTTGGAAACTTCTGTGGAACTGGATCTGTTTCCCCCCCAAAAAAACTAATTCCTCTTTGTTTTTTTTCTAAGGTGAAAAAAGTACTTAATTCTTGCAAATAACAAGTCGGTTTAAATTTGAGGTTTGTTAGACTCAAAAAACAAATTACTTAGCTGTTGTAGAAGAGTTTGTGGAATCTTTGGGAATGTTCTAATTGAAAACGAGGATACTGATTATATGAAAAGTCTATTACTAACTCTTATTTTAGCCATTTATATTAGCATGTTAAGCACCCAGTCACTGGTGTCTGACACTATACTTTCCGTCCAGAAGAAAAACAGGCTGAGCGCTTAACATGTTAACTTTGAATCTTTCAGGTGCAGAATTTATTTGAATTAATCTTTTCACCTGCAAGGGATCCTAGCTTGCCTAAAAAAAAACCCAAAAAAAAAAAAAACCTTGTCAAACTGTTTTTAGAGCCACCAAATAAATCTATTTTATAGTCCCATTAGATACCTCGCTCAAAGTCCCATTCACTCTGGGAGGTCCTATGTTTGGATGCACAGCCAATGTCCTGAACTCATCCCTGTGCTCCCTTTGGGTTGTTAAGGTGTTGAAATGGGAGAAGGCTGGTGGTGAAATTAAATTGTCGCTCAGGGTAATTAGGAAGGGAGAAATCCAAGCACTTCATAGCACATTGTCTGGCCTTAGTTGCAGCTGCAAACAACGGATATGAATTTAACCCATTGCTCAGTGCAGCTGGTTCAGATCTGACTTTACAACTGGCTGAAGTTAAAATGAAATGGCTGGAAAATTCCAGTCAAGTAACACCAGTGGGAACATGTGGGATTAAATAGTGTGAGCAAATGCTGGCTGAGTTCAGGAAAAAAACTTCAGACATAAACTTGAGGGTGGTGGTGAGGACTCAGAGGGGCGGGAGGGGGCCAGAGCATTTTCTGGCCTTTTTAACAAGGGTCTATTGTTTTGATTAGTTTCCTTGCAGGAGGTGGTTTCCTCCATCCAGAGTAATTTGTAGTGTGCTGGCCTGTCTACCTTCCTCCTTGACTGAAGTCACCTGATACTTTTTTTTTCCTCCAAGAAGAAAGAAAAATAAGCTGTTACCTCAGTGACTGACAATAACACAAATCTCAAAACCTAGTCCTTTTTTCTTTGGGACCATTTTCCCACCTTGTGAGACCAGGAGGTCCTCTCTTCCTTCCACCACCTGCACGGGAGATGTTGAGTGTTTTAGAGGCCTAGGTGCTCAAAGGTTCAGCTTTTTAAATAGCTGTTCTAAGGAAAGAAAGTGGGTTCACTAACGGGAAGCTTTTGTATTGTCAGGTTGGTTGGTTTTTCTCCACGAATTGTCTGCTTAATTTGGAGAATTGAGAGTTGGCTGGGAGAATTCTGAGAGGCTAAAGGGCCGTGTGCTATTTGGGGAAAACGTTTGCTGTAACTAGGTTTAGGGTATTTATTCTCTGCCAGTGCTTGGGAGCTGTACTTGCCAAGTGACTTTCCTGTCGCAGGGATTAGCCAGTCATGTGAAACGTTTGATTAAGAGACTTAGAGAATCTTTCCTGAGGCCCTTGCTTGGCAGCTGTGTGGGAGCTGCCGCTGGGATGATCCCTCAACTCCCTGCTACATCCCCAGTGGTCACAAGTACATTTGTAGTGTTTAGTCATGGGATATTTTTTTTACAGTCCAGTGAAGAAACCTTTTAGGAATCTAAGTTCTGGTAGGTATATTGTTAATTTAGAAAGGCTTTTTTTTTTTTTCTCAGAGCTATACCACTCATCTGCTTTTGGAAAGAGACAAGATATAAACGGTGGCTGAAAACTGCCTATATCCCAACAGCAACACCGTTCTGACTCCGTCCAGACACATTTTCCTCATGCACATTCCCTGGACTTGTGTTACATGTTCACGCTAAACACACAGGACTTTTTAAATTTTCCTCACAGCAGCAGCATTCTTTGTGAGAGGGTGACCGTGGAGGTTCTTTCTCTAACTCTTCAACTCCAGAGTAAGGAAAGCTCTTGCTACAGAGGGAGGCGCCGTCCTTTTGCCTCCCATTGTGTTAAACCTGTGCATGTTCCTCCTTCCCACAGATCACGATTATCTTCAAAGCCCACCGTGAGTGCACAGATCAGAAAGTGTACCAGGCTGTGACCGATGACCTGCCGGCTGCCTTTGTGGATGGCAGCACCAGCGGCGGGGACGGCGACGCCAAGAGCCTGCGAGTCGTGGAAAGGGAGAGTGGCCGCTACGTGGAGATGCACGCCCGCTACATCGGGACCACGGTGTTTGTGCGGCAGCTGGGTCGCTACCTGACCCTCGCCGTCCGCATGCCCGAGGACCTGGCCATGTCCTACGAGGAAAGCCAGGACCTGCAGCTGTGCGTCAGTGGCTGCCCCCTGAGCGAGCGCATTGACGACGGGCGGGGCCAGGTGTCCGCCATCCTGGGGCACACCCTGCCTCACACCTCTCTGGCACAGGCCTGGCCCGGCTACACACTGGAGACTGCCAACGCTCAATGCCACGAGAAGATGCCCGTGAAGGACATCTATTTCCAGTCCTGTGTCTTCGACCTGCTCACCACTGGTGATGCCAACTTCACCGCAGCTGCCCACAGCGCCTTGGAGGACGTGGAGGCACTGCACCCAAGGAAGGAACGCTGGCACATTTTCCCGAGCAGTGGGCACGAGGTGCCCCGAGCAGGCAGCCATTGGGCCCTCAGTCTAGGACTCACATGCTTGATCCTTGTTGTGTTTTTATAGGGTTTTTTTTTTTTTGTCTATAACAAAATTTTAAATATATATTGTCATAATATATTGAGTAAAAGAGTATATATGTATATACCATGTATATGACAGGATGTTTGTCCTGGGACACCCACCAGATTGTACATACTGTGTTTGACTGTTCTCACGTATGTTGGATGTAGTGTTCTTTGATTGTATCGATTTTATTTTGCAGTTTTGTGAAATGTTTTATAATGTCCCTGCCTGGGGCCCTGTTAGAAAGCACTTTATTTTTTATATATTAAATATTTATGTGTGTACCTGGTTAGTATGTATGGTACATATACAGAGACACCATACCCAGCAACCCTTTGAATATGACCAGTGATGACGTGTGTAGCTGTGCTTGGCCGCCCCTTTCTGCCCTTCCCCATTGCTACTGATTCCCACAGTGTACAACCTCCTGTTCCTTTGAGCTCACCTCTTCTGTCCTCACTTGATTGGAAGGATGGTTGACTCCTTACAGGTGCTTCTTGGCAGTTAAATACCATTGTTGAAGAAGCCTCTCTAACAACTGTCACTTTCCCGGGGGCAGGGAGGATATTGCTATGGCCCTTATTAAACTAGGATTGTTACATGTGAGAACTTACGGCATGTTAGGTTGAACCATATGAAACTGCTGTCTTTATAGGTCAGAAGGGCAATTTCATCAATAAACGAACGAGGCATTTTGCTAGACTCCCATAGCTCTCAGCCTTTCTCATCCCGTGTCCCTTTTTAAACTACAGTGTTTTTACCCCCCTTTCAACTCTTATTTTGCATTGAACAAAAAGGCAAAAAAACCCAAACTTAGTGATGATGCCTTGCTGTAGAATTTACATGAGGCCACTTTCTTAGCCTTTTCTATGGAGGCCCAGATCCATCACAAAGTTTCCCAGTCTTCGTGCCCTCCACACTGTTCTTCACACAGTCTGACCTGTTTGTGTGATGGAATGGACTGGGTGTCAATGACAAGCTTCCTTGGCCTGACTCCAAGTGCTACTTAATTGAGACATTCTCATTAAGCAGCATTTCTTCCCAGGTGGTCCCTTTCTAATCACATTGTCCCTTAACATTTGTAGGTGAATATTAGTTGCTCATATAACTTGGTGAAATCCCCATAAAATAGACTCCTTACTTCCTCACTTCCATTGTCAGCACCCCCCTGCAAAAGGAAAATAACAGGCAAGATGCGCGCAGTAACTGAGAAAGTAAACAAAATAGGTTTATATAGTAGTATCTCAAATGTGTTTGGTTCCAAGAAAAAGTGATAGGATTTGTGCTTTACCTTAAGTTTCCATTATTGTAAGCAACAGTTAATAAACTTTAAATACCATAGCAATTTGGGTCAAGATTGTGCTAAATTTCAGTTAGCCAGGCACCGTCTTCCCTTTACCATGCTCCATGGATTAGCACTGCCAGAGGCCCAAACTGACAGGAAAAAAGGATGTCACTTTCCTGAAATTCTTTCTCTTAGTGAACGGATGTGTCATCGTCCAATCCCAGGATGGAACTGCGGGTTCACCCAGAAATGGCAAACATCCTCTCAAAAGGCAAATGGGAGAATTATCTGGCCAGTCTGGGGGAAAAGTGAGGACATCCTGCTGCTTAACAAACATTTAACACCATAAAGTTGAAACACAACACCAGAAAGTTGAAACTCAGCCTGCCATCCTTTTATAAAAACTAGGGGCCTACCTACCATCAGCTCCGAACTCTGGCTGCTGCTGTTCACTTAGGGAACCGTGTGCCTGGGTCAGAAGCTATAGCTAGTTAGTAATTTTCTTTTGGAATTGAAATGCGAGGAAATAGGGTACTTCTAACCACTGTGTTTGTGCAAATAGTATAAAAGTGAAGTAAAAACGAGTAGAAAACACTATAATATCTGGGTTTGGCGTGTGTATGATTAATATATCTTTGTCTTTTGTAGGGAAAGCAAAACAAGCACCTCTACTAATAGTTGGGAAAAGAAAATTGGACCATTTTGCCATATTTAACTGGAAAGGATGCTTAGAAGCATCCTACATCACTAGCATGAGTACCAGTGTACTTAGCTATTCTCTCTTAATCACCAGTGTCCCTACAACATTTACAACCCTCAGAATTTTTCCAGAAACGCCGGTGTTTCTCTAGAGAAGGGCCAGCTTTATTCTCTCCCGTTTCTTTTCTGGGATTGCTAGAGAAAATGCAACTTGCACATGTTGGTTCTTGAAATTCTCCTTAACCAGACGAGTTTGGGTGACACCCAACATGTGGACAGGCTGTAGCTGTTCCAAGGTCTGGGGAGCCTCAAACTTGGAGGGAAACACTGGATTTCACAGATGCCCCACATGGCTGTCTTTAAAAAGACTCAAAACATTTTTGTCCCCTTTTTATGCTTGGAAACCCCACAGTGTGTCGAGTCTTTAGATGTGGTTCATAGGTATATGAATAAGTATCTGTGTAAAACAGTGAGTGTGCAGTGTGTAAATACTTTAAATTATTATGCTAGAAAAATAAAGTTAACATACCAAGCTGTGGAATGTTTGTTCTGTGGTTATAGTGACACCTGCTGGAGGAGCTGAGAAACAGCAGAAGAAAGGAAATGAGGGTGTGTGCACAAAGTCCTTTATGGCTACTGACAGCAAGTTGTACCACCTGCCCAGGAACTGACTTATTTTCTGAACTGCATGACTCCAGTAGTTTTTCCTTTTTTAATTTTAAGCAATTGCAAATAAGTATCTGCTAGGCTGGCCCACTGGTGTTATCTCAGAGGTCTGTCCTGAGTAATAGTTTTGGTCCCTCACAGACATGGGACTTGCACGTTGGTTCTTGAAGGCAGTGTACACTGTAGCAACTGACTCCTGTGTGGGGAAAGTCTTGGGGGCAGGACTTTCTAGCTTTGCAACTTTTAAAATCCCTGCTTCTTGGGTGTTCTAAAAAGAGACTTCACAAGATCACATGTTTAAGAAACATGCCAAAGGGTAAAAAAGTTTGAAAAAGAACCCAAAGACACAGGGAAGCACTGTTACTGCTACTAGGTAGAATGGTATATGAAGCAAACGTTGACTGAGGGGAGCAAACACGTAACCGTTGCTTAAGTGAAAAGCTATGTAGACCAGTTCAGAACAAATGAAAACAGGAAAATAAAATGTCAGTTGAACCACACAAAGACGACAGCAACATAGCCACTGAGTACCTAGTACATCAGTCTGTACCAAATGAGCACTAAGAAGTAATCTACAGCACAATGAAGTCTATGCTTAAAAGGCAAACATTCTTTTCACATTATGGCCAGATCCTCCAACTTTTCAAAGATTGAAACTTGAGCAACTGTCCAAAAACCCAAAAGGAAGGCACTTAGCAGCATTCTCTTGCCTGGAGTCAGCTATAATAACAGTCTTGCATTGCTTCAGTCCATTCTGAGCAAAGATACGTTAAACAGTTTTCCCGCCTGTCCCCTTAAATTTGCACATGAACCAAGGAGCATCTCCCCAACCATTGAAGAAAGAGAAACCACTCCAGTGATTTCACTGCCTTGTGCACCATGCAGTGCTTCTGCTTCCATGCATTTTCTGTATGTCTTCCAAATGGACAACTCATACGCATACTATCATTATTTAGACTAGAGGCCAAGCGCATGAAATTCATGCATGGGTATGGTCCCTAGGCCTGGCCTGCAATCAGGGCCATCTTCCCCAGCTTACCATCAGCCGGCGCCACCTCTGCCACCACCCACCCCCAGGTCCCCGTTCCCCATCAGATCAGAGCCTGCAGGCCAGGGGAAGGGACTGAGAGGTTGGCCGGCTGGCCCCAATCGGGCGATAGGGGCCTGCGGGCTGGGGGCAGCTCCTGTATTGAATGTCTGCTCCCTGGTGGTCAGTGCATATCATAGTGACCAGTCATTAGCTGTTCAGTCGGTTTGTATATTACCCTTTTATTATATAGAATGGTATTTTCCTTTGAATTTACTGCTCTTCTTCCCTTAAGTACCCCTAGTAAGCAAGATGTTTGACATGAACGAAATAGAATATACAGTCCCTTGTACCCAAACATGTGATGTCTGTGAGGTATGTGCATGGAGTGAGATGTCTTTGTGTCTCCTCCCCCTTGTACAGGTGAACAGGGAGAGTGGGGCCTCCAGTGCCCAGGGGGACACACTCACAGATCCTACTGAGATGGGATGTACACCCTTGGCCTCATGAGAATGAAGTTCAAACCAAATGAACAAACCAGTCCTATCAACTAGAATATATCAAAGTCGGTCCATCCAACTCCAGCAAGAAGAAAGCAACAGGGCAGTTTCCTAATTGCAAGTTCCTCATGGGGGACAGTTCCATGACCCATTTCTTATTTCCACTTAAGAAGTAAAAAATGATAGCATTTTGCTACCAGATTGAATATACACGATCAACCACATGCAAATTAACCAAGTAGAAATTGCATCTGCCATAAGTGACTTTTCTTTAAAACAACAACACAGGATTACCTCCATGATGCTATTGGATGGCACCAAGGGCTTCCAAAGCCTTCCAACAGGAAGTAGTAAGGTAGGAGTCACTGAAAGTGAGGTTGAGAGGGGACAATAAATTTACTTTCTAGAAGACTGTCTTGTGAGCTGCCAAAGACCTAGCACTCAGAAATGAAAAAATGGCGGCGAAATAGATGGACGTGTCCCGAGCCTTGTCCCGGAGCAGATAGAATGAGCAGCTGAAATGAATAACATCCACCCCGAATTGGCGAAGGAGACTCAGCTGGTGAGACAATTTGCAGCCAGGAAGGGCAGAGGATCCCTGGAGAAAGGTAAAATCAAGGATCTGGGCAGGAGAAAGCTGCCAGACCTCTGAGTCCAGAGGGAAACCGCACGGCACCAAGCCGCATCCCTTGGAACAGGCACACCGTCTGACTGTGGAAAGGAGGCCCGCAGGGCTGCTGGTGGCAGGGGACTCTAGGTCTGGGTCCTCAGTCACGAAAGACTGAGCCCAGAGGGGGCAGCCTGAAGGGCTGCCCAGACCGCACAGCTCCAGTGGGAGAAGAGCTCACAGAGGCGCAGTCTTTCTCCTCTCTGTGGCCTGTGCTGTTCTTCAGTGAACCTAGTTCAAAGGACCTTCGGATACGGACACTCACCCGTGGCTGAGGTGCAGGAGAAGGTGCGGACTTGTGGGGTCTGGGGAGAGGCTGGGGAGAGGAGAGGGTCCAGGAGAAGTGGCAGCAAGTCTGGCACTGAATCATACCTGAGCCCAATACCTGCACAGCCATTTTCTCCTGAAGAGATACCCCTCTCTCCAATCCCCAGGGAACCAATACAGCCACACCCAGAATACACCCTAAATGGTGCAAAGGATTAAAAAAAATCTGAATAGTCCCTATGAGTCCACAGGGACTGGCCTAAAGAGAGCCCTTCAGTCCCAGCAACAGGAAACTGAGAAACCAAAGACAGTACAGAAGACTGGGATCTTAAGCCAGCCAAAGGAACGACACTTCACTTTTTCATTTTATTTTATTATTATTTTGTTATCTCTTTTTTTATTTTTTTATTTTCCTTTTTTTGTTTGTTGATTTATTTTCTATTTCTTTTTGCATTATTTTTCCATCATTATATTTTATTTGCTATTTTTTATTTTTACACCATTTTTAAATCATTTTTTGTATATTTATTATTATTTTCTTGTTTCCTTTCTTCTCACCCACTCATCCCCTTTCTACTTCCTCTACAGTGAACTGAGGACCTCCCCATATTCATCCAATTATTAACCTTCTTTTCTGTATATAAGCTCAGCTCAGCCTCTACAGATTTTGCCCCCACCCTCTTTGCTGGGTGTTTGGTGTTCGCTTTTTTTTTTTTTTGGTTTATCTGTTTGTTTTGTGGTGTTTCTCTATTTTCTTCCTTTTTCTTTTCTCTCTTACTTTTTTTCTCTCTTTGATATCATTTGTGCTCTCTTTTCTCTCCCCTAATTCTCTTTTCTCAGGTGGTCACTTATATTGGGGTTATCGGTGTCATGAGTACATTTGTGTTTTGTTCCCTTTGTATTGTGTCTTGTCAAGGTGAATTTTATCCTGCCTGGCCAATGCGCTAGAGAGCAAGCCACATAACCAGACACCTGGAGAGGAAATTCCATCCATGAATGGGTCAATAACACCCCAGACCCAACTACAGAGGCAGGAAGAAGGCAGCAGTGAGGGAGAGAGCATGAGAAAGTGAGAGAGCAAAAGAGGAGTGTGTGGTCGTGGTGTGTGTGTGTGTGTGTGTGTGTGTGTGTGTGTGTGTCACAGTTAGATTTCACAGGACCTTCAGGGGCAGGCTAACCAGGCTCGCCTAACTAGGCAGCCTCTGCTACCATTGCAAACAGTACCAGAAGGCCGACTCTTCCTCAGAGGCCTTGCCTTTTTGAAGGGGAGAGCTGCTATAACTGGGAGCCCAGTCTCACCTCCACCCTGGGTGCTCTCAGATAACACCTGGGACTCTACAGCTACCCCTGCCAGGGACCTGCTACCTTGGCTGTGGTCCCATGGTCAACGAGTCTCCAGCCACTCCAGGCACAGGCTCCTGTGAGTTGGGAAGCATGCTCCCTTCAGACAGGCCCAATGCTTTAGCCCAGGGCACTGTGACCATGCGAACAGCAGACACATGAGCAGCCAGCTCCTGTCCAAGGAACAGCAGCCCCACAAGCAGCCCACTCCAGACTGAAGAGCAGTAGCCTCACGTGGCCTGCCCCTGTCCAAGGAGCAGCAGCTGTGTGAGCAGCATGCTCCCCCATTCGAGGAACAACAACCACGTGAGCAGCCCACCCCCATCCAAGGAGCAGCTGCAAGCAGCCCACACCCTACACCTGTCTGAGGAGCAGCAGCTGTGTGAGCAACCTGCCCCCATCTGAGGAGCAGCAGCTGTGTGAGCAGCCTGTCCCTGTCTGAGGAACAGCAGCTCCGCAAGCAGCAGCAGTTCCACAAGCAGCCTGCCCCCATTTGAGGAGCAGCAGCCACATGAGCAGCCCGCCCTGGTCCAACGAGCAGCAGCCACACAAGCAGACTTCCCACGTCTGAGGACCGGCAGCCACACATGGCCCACACCTGTCCGACAAGCAGCAGCTGGGTGAGCAACCTGCCCCCATCCGAGGAGCAGCAGCCACATGAGCAGCCCACCCCTATCCGAGGAGCTGCATCCTTGTGATCAGCCCACCCCTGTCCAAGGAGCAGCAGCTGTGCGAGCAGCCTGCCCCCACCAGCCAGAGGAGCCACCACTGCCACAAACAGCCACCAGCAGAGGAGCCACTGACAACTGAGGAGCAGCCACTGCCAAAGGAGCCACTGCCACCCAAGGAACAACCACAGCCAAAGGAGCCACTGCCACCTAAGAAGCAGCCCCTGCATGACTCGGCATCCAGATCCATCAGTGATATATATATATATATAAATGGGTAGACAAGGAAACCCCCTAAAGAAAGAAAAGGAGGAATCACCAGAAAAGCAGCTAAGTGAAACAGAGGCATGCAATATGTCAGAAAAATAATTCAGAATAAGGGTCATACAGTTCATAAACCAGATGGATGAAAAAAATCAACATCTTATGTAAGAATCAAGAAAAAAAGAATCAAGAAAAAATGAGTGATATAGCTGCAATAAAAAAAACACCATGGAAAGTTTCAACAGCAGAAGCAGAGGACCAAATTAGTGAATTAGAAGACAAAACACACCCAAACTGAACTGCAGTTGGAGAAAAAATTTAAAAGACAGGAGGAGAGCCTAACGGAGCTATGGGACAACATGAAATGAAGCAACACATGAATAATAGGGGTGCCAGAACAACAGGAAGAGGAACAAGGGTTAGAAAACCTATTTGAAGAAATAATGTCAGAAAACTTCCCTGATGTGGGGAAGAAAAAAGTCACACAAGCACAGAGAGTCCCAAACACAATGAACCCAAAAAGACCCACACCAAGACACATCTTAATTATGACGGCAAATGTTCAGTACAAAGAGAGAATCTTATAGGCTGAAACAGAGAGACAGAAAGTTATGTACAAGGGAGCTCCCATTAGATTATCAAATGATTTCTCAACAGAAATACATCAGTCCAGTAAAGAATAGAAGGAAATTTACAAAGTGATGTAAAGCAAGGGACTGAACCCAAGAATACTCTATCCAGCAAAGGCTATCATTCAAAATTGAAGGGTAAATAAGGAGCTTCACAGACAAAAAAATAAAAATAAAAATAAATAAAAACAACTAGGGGAGTTTATCACTACCAAGCCAGAAGTGCAAGAAATGCTAAGGGGACTGTTGTAAAAAGAAGAAATAAAAAGGTAAGAAGGAACACAGGCACAAAAAACAAAAATGGCTACAAACAAGTACCTATCAATAATAACTTTAAACGTAAATGGACTAAATGCTCTACTCAAAAGACATTGAGTGGCTGAATGGATAAAAAAAATGACCCATATATATGCTGCCTACAAGAGACCCACCTCAGAACAAGGGACTCACACAGACTGAGAGTGAAGGGATGGAAAAATATCTTTCAGGCAAATGAAAATGAAAAAAAAAAACCGGGGTAGCAATACTTATATCTGACAAAATAGACCTCAAAATGAAGGCCATAACAAGAGATAAGAAAGGCTATTTCGCTTTTCCTCCCTCTCCCCCTACAGCCATGGCCGCCGTCGTCGCTGCCCCCGGTCCAGGTGCTCCCCTACCCCTGGACGAATTGCTTCCGAAAGGTGATGTGGAGAAGACTGAGGAGGAGCTGGAAGAGGATGACGACGACGAGCCAGATGAGACCCTGTCAGAGAGACTCTGGGGTCTGACGGAGATGTTTCCGGAGAGGATCCGGTCCGCAGCTGGAGCCACTTTTGATCTCTCCCTCTTTGTGGCTCAAAAAATGTACAGGTTTTCCAGGGCAGCCTTGTGGATTGGGACAACTTCCTTCATGATCCTGGTGCTTCCTGTTGTCTTTGAGACTGAGAAGTTGCAAATGGAGCAACAGCAGCAACTGCAGCAGCGGCAGTGCATCGAAGCAGATGGTCACTCCCAACTCCGGCCATCCCGCCTCTCACTAAATTACTCCTAACCAGAAGATCTCCTCAGTGTCTGCTTGTGGAATATGAACTGATGCCAGGGAGAAGGATGTGTCGCTGACCATTAACGACGGTTTTGTTTTGTCATGCACACTATGAAATACAAAACGATTACTGCTGTGGTGTAAAAGCAGCCACTGGATTTCTATGTTGGGAAAGGGGGAGGGCCGGCAGTTTTAACCACAGGATGGGTACTGTGGAGGGCAGAGGGGGAGCTCACCTCCTCTGCACATTTTGGCTGTTAGACCTGTGTGTGTGTCTAAAAGAGAAAAAAAAGTCAGTGCTCACTTTTGTAATTATATTTAAAATGATTCCAAAAAAAGAAAGGCTATTTCATAATACTAAAGGGATTGATACAACAAGAAGATACAACCCTGATAAACATATGCACCCAATGCGGGAGCACCCAAATACATTAAAAATAAAAAACTCCTGGAAGATATCAAAGGAGAGATCCACAACAATACAATCATAGTATGGGACTTTAATACACCACTAACATCACTGGATAAATCCTCTAGACAAAAAAATCAGCAAAGAAGCAGCAATCCTAAATAACTCACTAGAGCAGAGGGATTTAATTGACATCTTCAGAACATTTCACCCCAAAGCCATGGAATATATGTTCTTCTCAAGTGCACATGGGACACTTTCAAAAATTGACCACATATTGGGTCACAAGAAAAGTCTCCCCAAATTCAAGAAGATTGAAATAATATCAAGCATCTTCTCAGACCACAATGGCATAATATTAGAAATAAACTACAATAAAAACAATCCAAAAAAATCAAACATTTGGAAGCTGATTAGCATGCTATTAAACAATGATTGGGTTACCAACAAGATCAAAGAAGAAATTAAAAACATCCTGGAGACTAATGGCAATAAAAACACAACAATCCAAAATCTGTGGGACACAATGAAAGCAGTCCTGAGAGGGAAGTTTATAGCTCTACAGGCCTACCTAAAGAAAAAGAAAAAGAAAAAGAAAAAGAAAAAGAAAAAGAAAAAATGGTAGTAAATCATCTAACTCTACAACTTAAAGAATTAGAAAGAGAGCAACAAGAAAAGCCCAGAGTGAGCAGAAGGAAGGAGATAATAAAGATCAGAGCAGAAATAAATGACATAGAGACCAAAAAAAAAAAAAAAAAAACCAATACAAAAGATCAATGAAACCAAGAGCTGGTTCTTTGAAAGGATAAACAAGATTGATGAACCTCTAGCCAGGCTCACCAAGAAGCAAAGAGAGAGGACTCAAACAAAATCAGAAATGAGAGAGGTGAAATAACAACAGACCCACAGAAATACAAAGGATTGTTAAAAAATGCTATGAACAACTCTACTCCAACAAACTAGAAAACGTAGAGGAAATGGACATATTCCTAGAAAAATACAACCTTCCAAAACTCAATCAGGAAGATTCTAATAATCTCAATTGGCCGATAACTATGGAAGAAATTGAAGCAGTCATCAAAAAGCTCCCAGCAAACAAAAGCCCGGGGCCAGATGGCTTCACAGGGGAGTTTTACCAAACATTCATAGAAGAAATAAAACCTATCCTCCTCAGACTATTCCAAAAAATTCAAGAGGAAGGAACACTTCCAAGTTCATTCTATGAAGCCAGCATCACCCTAATACTAAAAACAGATAAAGACAACACAATAAAAGAGAATTATAGGCCAATATCCCTGTCATGAACATAGATGCCAAAATCCTCAACAAAATTCTAGCAAATCGGATCCAGCACTACATCAGAAAGATCATTCCAGGATTTATCCCAGGAATGCAAGGATGGTACAATATCCACAAATCAATAAACGTGATACATCACATAAACAAACAGAGATAAAAATCACATAGTCATATCAATTGATGCAGCAAAAGCATTTGACAAAATCCAATACCCTTTCTTGATAAAAACTCCCAACAAGGTGGGAATAGAAGGATCATACCTGAAAATAATAAAAGCCATATATGACAAACCCACAGCCAACATCATAATCAATGGGCAAAAACTAAAACCATTTCCCCTAAGAACAGGAACAAGACAGGGATGCCCACTCTCACCACTCCTGTTTGACATAGTACTGGAAGTACTAGCCATTCGATCAGACAAGAAGAAAGAAAAGGCATCCAAATTGGAAAAGAAGAAGTAAAACTGTACTTAATCACAGATGAAATGATACTGTACATAGAAAACCCTAAAGACTCCATCAAAAAATATTAGACTTAATAAATAAATTTGGCAATGTAGCAGGATACAAAATCAACACCAAGAAATCTATGGCATTTCTATACACCATAGTGAACTTACAGAAAGAGAGACTAAAAAAGCAATCCCATTTACCATCGCACCAAAAAAATTAAGATACCTAGGAATAAACTTAACTAAGGAGGTAAAAGACCTATACCCGGAAAACTACAGGACACTGAAAAAAGAGATAGAGGAAGACACAAACAGATGGAAGAATATACCATGTTCATGGATTGGTAGAACTGACATCATTAAAATGTCCATACTACCCTAAGCAATCTATAGATTCAATGTACTCCCCATTAAAATACCAATGGCATATTTCACAGACCCAGAATGAACTCTCCAAAAATTCATCTGGAATAAAAAAAGACCCCAAATAGCTGCAGCAATCCTGAGAAAGAAGAACAAAGTAGGTGGGATCTAAATACCAGATTGCAAGCTGTATTACAAAGCTACTGTTCTCAAAACAGCCTGGTACTGGCACAAGAACAGACATATAGACCAATGGAATAGAATAGAGAACCCAGAAATTGACCCAAACCACTATGCTCAATTAATATTTGACAAAAGAGGCATGAACATACAATGGAGTCAAGACAGTCTCTTCCATAAATTGTGTTGGGAAAACTGGACAGATACATGCAAAAAAATGAAACTAGACAACCAACTTACACCATACACAAAAATAAACTCAAAATGGATAAAGGACTTAAACATACGATGGGAAACCATAAAAATACTAGAGGAATCCACAGGCAGCAAAATGTCAGACGTGTGCCAAAGCAATTTCTTCACCGATACCGCTCCTAGGGCAATGGAAACTAAAGAGAAAATAAACAAATGGGACTACATCCAAATAAAAAGCTTTTGCACAGCAAAGGAAACCATCAACAAAACAAGAAAGCCCACTGCATGGGAGAATATATTTGCCAATGTTATCACTGATAAGGGTTTAATTCCCAACTCTTATAGGGAACTTATACAACTTAACAAAAGGAAGATAAGCAACCCAATCAAAAAATGGGCAATGAACCTAAATAGATACTTTCTGAAAGAAAACAAAAGGAAGGCCAAGAGACATATGAAAACATGCTCAAAGTCACTAATTATCTGAGAGATGCAAATCAAAACGACAATGCGGTACCATCTCACACCTGTCAGAATGGCTATCATCAACAGATCAACCAACAACAAGTGCTGGCAAGGATGTGGAGAAAAAGGAACCCTCTTGCACTGCTGGTGGGAATGCAGACTGGTGCAGCCACTGTGGAGAACAGTATGGAGTTTCCTCAAAAAACTAAAAATGGAACTACCATTTGACCCAGTGATTCCACTTCTAGGAATATATCCCAAGAAACTAGAAACACCAATCAGAAAGGATATATGCACCCCTATGTTCATAGCAGCACAATTCACCATAGCTAAGATTTGCAAACAACCTAAGTGCCCATCAGCTGATGAGTAGATAAAAAAAAAACTGTGGTACATCTACACAATGGGATACTAAGCTGCAGTAAAAAAGAAGGAATTCTTACCATTTGCAACAGCATGGATGGAACTGGAGAGCATTATGCTAAGTGAAATAAGCCAGTGAGAAAAAGATAAAAATCACATGATCTCATTCATTTATGGAATATAATGAACAACATAAACTGATGAACAAAAACAGATCCAGAGACAGAGAAGCATAGATCGGACTGTCAAATCTTAGAGGGAAGGTAGGGGAGGTGAGGGTAAGGGGGAGAGATCAACCAAAGGACTTATATGCATACATATAAGGCTAACCAATGGACACAGACAACAGGGGGGTGAAGGCATGAGTGAGGCAATGGGGGCTAAGGACACATATGTAATACCTTAATCAATAAAGAAAAAAAAAGATGTAGCACTCAACAAACATCCTTCAAGATGTTCCTGAGATGGAGAATTATACGATCACTTGGAGGAGCACTTCCTAGAACCACATTTGCATTTACACCCCTATGTTCATTCTAGAATTTAGAGCTGAGTCAACGATCTGTAGGCATCTGAAGTTAGACATATCCATGAGAGGAATGAGCTATAACAGTGCTCTTAGGAGAATAGGCAAGACGAAATGCAAAAGCTGTACACCAGGTGCCTCCTGCTTGCCTCCTCACTGCAGCCACCCAGGAATGTCAGCATGAACTCCCTAAGACCCCTGCAAAGAGAGTAATCCTGACTTGTGAGCAACCATTTGTCCCAGATAGAAGTTCATGGATTGCGGGTGGCCTGGGAACAGGAAGAACTCTAAAGAAAAGCTGTCACTGGTGAAATTATTGCAAGAGATTTTTGGTCATGTATTATACCCCTCAGCAAACAGGAGTCCCAATGGAGAGAGAGACAGCTTTGGGAAAGGACACTGAAATGCTTTCATAGATTGGGTTGCATGTACTAGTAAAAGGTTTGGAAACAAGTCCTCCAGTGACCCCATCATAACCTTAACTCTTACCCATAGATCCCTGGTTGTTCACACTAGGCCAATTACAGCATTCCTATCCTATCAGAATTGTTTGTAGCAGGAAATGGAGAAAGTAAAGAGGAGATCTTACCATGGCCACTGAAAGACTTAGATTTGCTCAATTGAGCAAAATCCTTCTGCTCTGTGATCTTAGGATTTTTTCTAATGTAAGAAGTGAGAGGAGAGGAGTTGTGAGAAATTGTCACAGGCACTCAATAAAAAGGCATCATGGACAGAAAGTTAATGAAAAGGAACATGTTGAAAAGACTACAAAAATAATAGAAATGCGAAAGAGAGAAGTAAATGGTGAAGAAAGGATGTTTGAGAAAAGTTATATATACAGCTAATAAACACAGAATAGAGACACAAAAATGCAGGCAGTGCTTGAGGTATTTATGAAGAAAAGTAGTGGCATAGAGGAATCAAATTCTTCTCTGGTTCTTCAGAGAAACAGAACCAACAGAATATGGATATAACCATATCTATACATGGTTGGCAAAAGTAGGTTTACAGTTGTTCATATGGAAAAATACAAATCAATAAATAATAATACAAGAATAAACTGTTTCATGTATTCACAAATGTAAACCTACTTTGTGCACCCCTGTATGTATGTATGTATTTATGTATGTGTGTATGTATGTATTGTTACAGGCAGCTGGTTTAAGTTCCAGAGTTTGAAGGTCCAAGAATCAGGAGCTGAGGATCAAAAATGGATGTCTGGGCTCAAAAAGAGAGAGAGAATGCGCTCTTCTGACTTTTTATTTCATTCAGACCCATAATGGATTGGATGATGCCCACCCACCTCACTCAATCAGGGAGGGGGAACTCTTTACTCAGTCTACTGAATCAAATGCTAATCTCTTCAGAAACACTCTCATAGACACACCCAGAAATAATGTATAATCAGCTATCTGGCATCACTTAGCCCAGTCAATTTGACCCTAAAATTAACTTTCACATTCTCCTTTTATATATATTTAAAAGTTATTATACATCCCTCAGGCATTAAAGGGGCAATAATTGGTCAAGACTTTTTTATTTCATCAGGTACAATTTGAACTACCTCAACACAAAGAGGGAAAGATTTATTGAAAGGTTCCAGAGGTATCTTAATGGAATCCAAGGGCATAAATGGAGCCATGCCTTCAAGGCTAGAAACAGAATCTGGGAGGCTGTTAGGGTCTCATCGCTGTTTCTGACTGTACAACACTTTCTTCTCTCTCACTTTGCAAGCTGATTTCTCTACCTCACAAGTAGTCTTGGTGGAATATGGCCACCTCACAGAGTTATAGTTCCATCCACCTACAGAGAGTTCACATTCCTGGTGGGGCTGGGAGGATTTCTTTGTGATAAGTGAGCATAACACAAGATGGGCAGGGGGCATCTTTCTCACTTCGCCATAGGCCTTTGTGACGTTTTGGCTCTTTGGAGCTCTAGGATATTGGTGTAGAGGTCCACTTTAATCACACTGTGAGAGGCCCACTATTACCATCCTACCTAAAATGATATCCCCTCCCTCACCTTCTGCTTCCACACCCTGCTTTATTTGTTTCTTCACAATCTTACAATATACTGCATCTCATGTTTATGTGTTTAGTGTCCTTGCTAGGATGTAAACTCTTTAAGAACAGAGATGTACTAGTTACTGTTTTGTCTCCAGAGAATACAATGGTGACCACTATGTATCAACAGAGTATTGAGTATCTGTGGAAGGAAGGAAGGAAGGAAGGAAGGAAGGAAGGAAGGAAGGAAGGAAGGAAGGAAGGAAGGAAGGAAGGAAGGAAAGAAGGAAGGCTGAAATTGATCTTAGGGATGTCTAAGTAGTAGGACAAAGACTGAAACCAGAAAAAAGAAAAAAAAGAATGAGGGAGTCAAGAATTAGCTGACAGGTGTGATGATCATAATCAAGAAGACTTCAAGCTTAGGTTAACCACTTTCTGTTAGCACTATCCAGTTGGATGTTATGTGAAAGGGAACCAGCAGATTCTTGAACTAGACTGATCCTGCATCCAACAGAGGGGAACCAAAGGGATCTAATATTTGTTGATCATCTACTATGTTCTAGACATAATGCAAGCCTTGCAAACTTTATGAGATTTGAGGAAATTGAGCAGAGAGGTTGAGTAATTAATTAGACTGTGGTCACCCAACAATGAGGGATAGAACTTACACTGAAATCCAGACTCACTGGGACTGTAAAACCCATGTTTGCCATGTGAAATCATGCTCTAGCTCTGTAATGTTTTATTATTGCTCTATGATTTACATTAAACTTTAGTAACTCCTTGAAAGAAAATGCTAACAGAGTCTGGATAAATAGCCCTATTAAACAGACTTTCATTTATAGATAAGTAAATACAAGTTACCATTTTAATTTTTACTAACAGGCATATAAAATATTTGAGAATAGTATCATGAGATAAATAGCAAATTTATAATCTTATCAAATACTTGGTTTAGACATAAAAATGAACTTCCTTTTGTATATTTCAAACCCCTTGTTTGAGTCAATGGGGTCAAAAACCATGTTTAGCCTTTTTTTTTGTATAAATACCTATATAAACTCATATGTATATTTATGTAACATTAATAAAATCTTACATAAGTTTTAACATTATTAATCACCTTCCAAATATGTGTTGAAACTTGTCATCTTATCAGAACCACATTCTTTGGCAATCATGTGATAAAATTATGACTTCAATTTATAAAATAACATTGCAATTGAGCAAGGATTTCAATGAGTAAGAAAAATGGACTGAGTGTAATGTGAAAGGGAAGAGGTATTCATTTAACAACCATTTGTTCAGTCTCTATAAGTACAAAACATTATTAAATGTTCAAGATTCAAAGCCAAATGGTCATATTTCCTTACCTGGAAGAATTTATAGTCTAGGAATAAGGAATGTTATGTTTAGCCCTCTGAGCTCAACTTTGAAAGAAAATGTTTTTAAATGGGATAATCTAGTTTTCATGTATCAAATGTAGTTCATTTCTATAATGTCCATCCACAATTTCAATAAGGTAATGTACTTTCTCATGGTTCTGTGGATTGGCTGGGCTCAGCTGAGTGGTTCTTTCTTGGGCTCTTTCATGCAGTGGCTAGAGGCCACCTGGGAATGCAGTGATCTGAAGGGTCCATTGGGCTGGACATCTAAGATGGCTCACTCAAATGCTGACAGTCAATGGTGACAGCTGGGAGGTCAGCTAGAGCTTGTGAACTAGAGTACCAGCACATGGCTTACCATGTGACTTTGGCTTGGGCTTCTCATATATAGCATAGCAGCTCTGAGGGGAAGCATGTCAAAAGTAAACATAGTGAAGGCCCTAGCCGGATAGCTCAGTTGATTAGAGCAGTGGTCGGCAAACTCATTAGTCAACAGAGCAGCAAACCATGGCTCATGAGCCGCATGTGGTTCGTGAGCCGCAGTTTGCCGACCACTGGGTTAGAGCATCATCCCAGTACACCAAGGTTGTGGGTTGATTCCCTGTCAGGGCACATACAAGAATAATCCAATGAAGATTCCAGTCAAGATGGTGGTGTAGGTAAACATGGTACATGCTGCCTCCCACAAACACATCAAAATTACAAATAAAATACAGAACAGCCATCATTCAGAACCACCTGAAATCTAGCTGAATGGAAGTCCTACAACTGGGAATTAAAGCAGCAGCACATTGAGACTATTGGGAGGGGTGAAGATGTGGGGCAGAATCAAGGAACCAACTGGTTCCACACCAATATGTAGTGGCTTAAAAATCAGGAGGGATATCTGGCTATGGAGGTTTTGTTAAGGAGTGAGGGTTCCCAGCCCCATATTAGGCCCCCCAGCCCAGGGTTCCAGTGCCAGGAAGAGAAGTCCCCATAACTTCAGGCTGTAAAAACCAGTGGGGATTGTGACTGAGTGACCAGGAGCCTGCTGGAGCCCCGGGCAGTTCCTCTTAAAGGGCTGTCACACGGACTTACTCAGACTCACTCCCTCTGAGATCCAGTGCTGGGAAATTTGGGGAGGAACTAACTTGCCTGGAATCAGGTCAAGAGCTGGAGGGACAGCTTTCTTCCAGCTTAAAGAGGTCATTATTCCATTGCTGAGCCTTCCCTACCAGAGAGCTGGTAGACGGGGCACCATATCTGAATCCCCATCAACCTGGCTCACATTTTCCACCCAACCCTGGTGATTCCCTGAGACCCAGTCCCTCCCTACTTATAGGCTCATCCAAGCCATTTCAAACGGCCTTTCCATACAACTGGCCTCTCTTGTCTCATGTTTTGGATTTTCCTAAAATCTCTCAAACAAGAAGCAGCTGGCCTCAGCATGCCCCATACCTCTCAATAAGAGGCCCCCGGCCCAGCATTAGCAGCAGTCCACCTTGGTTCATAGCTTGGCCTCTTCTTGGCCCCTCCAAGGCCAACACACGAAGCAGCCATCTGCAGATTGCTTTGTGGCCTTGGGAAGGGTACAAGCAGTGGTTGACTTTGCACCTCCCAGGAGGCTCCAGAGCCAGTGCATCCAGTGGTTAACTTAAACCACACTGGATTACAACCCTACCACCTCCACTAGTGACATGCTCAAGGGGTGGACTTGGTGAGCACCAAAGCCCCACTGAAGCAAGTCCTGCTCCATAGAGCTGGCTCCTGCAAGGAGCTCTTCTCTTGTAGTCATAGCCAGTCCTCCCAACCAATTGGCCTGGGGTCAATCCCTCCCAGGGACACTGACATTAACCAAGGCTCAACCACAATAGGACAGTGTACACATCTGACTCAGGGCATACCTGGAGTGGCCAGCTCAGGTGACTGGGGAGGCTGAGCCTTTGGGTCCTACAGGACATCAACTACACAAGGCCACTCTACCAAGTCTGGGAAACATAGTAGATCTACCTAATACATAGAA
This sequence comes from Corynorhinus townsendii, assembly GCA_026230045.1. Taxonomy (NCBI): domain Eukaryota; kingdom Metazoa; phylum Chordata; class Mammalia; order Chiroptera; family Vespertilionidae; genus Corynorhinus; species Corynorhinus townsendii. The sequence goes on from JAPDVU010000012.1 coordinate 31,212,798, forward strand.
ACAAACACAGGGAAACAGTCAAAATGTGCAAACAAAGAAACATGTCACAAATGAAAGAACAAATCTCCAGAAAAAGAACTAATTGAAATGGAAAGCAAGAAAACTACCAGTTACAGAGTTCAAAACAATGGTTATAAGGGTGCTCAAGGAACTTACTCAGAACTTCAAGGAACTTAGTGAGAATATCAACAAAATAAAAAAGGACCAGTCGGAAATGAAGGCTATACTACTGAAATAAGGAATAATTTATAGGAAATCAATAGTATAGTAGAGGAGACTGATAATCAAAACAAGAATTTGGAATATAAAGAAGCAAAAAATACTCAATCAGAACCACAAAAAGAAAAAAGAATCCAAGAGAAACCAAGATGGTGGCATAGGTAAACACCTATGCTGCTGCCTCGCACAACAATTTCAAAACTGCAACTGGAAGACAGAGCGGACATCGTCTAGAACCACCAGAAAGCTGGCTGAGTGGAAATTCTAAAACTAGAAGGAAAGATTAAAGGACATTGAGACCGAGAGGAGCTGTGGAGGACAGAGGTGCGGAGACCCGAGCGAGCTGCAAGGGCGGGCGGCTGAATACGCGGCTGGCTTACTCCTGGCGTGTGGAGAGGGCGGGCAGCAAGTGTGCAGCTAGCTGTCTCGTTTGGGAGGGACAAACTGCACTGAAATCCAGTTCCGGGTGAGACTTTTGGGTACCCAGACTCACTTGGGGAGAAACTGGACTGTCTGGCAGCGGGCGAAACTCAAGGGCAGCCTTCTCTCAGAGGTGCGTGCAGCCATTACCACGGGACACTGAGACACAGGGGCCTTGCAGGGTGGGGCTGATGGGAAACCAAGGCTGTCTGCTCCACCCTGAGACTCTGCCCCATCCAAGCTGAGCACAGAAGCTCTCCCAGCATAGACACAGCTGATCCTCCCAGCCAATTGGCCTGGAGGTCAACTCCCCCCAGTGATACTAACAACAATCTAGGCTTAACTATAACAAAACTGCACACACAGCCCACAAAGGGGCACACCAAGAGTGTCCACCTCAGGTAACTGGGGAGGCTGAGCCACTGGGCCCTGCTAGGACACCTAGCACACAAAGCCACTCCATCAACTCAGGGAAGAAGCTGAAATGCAGAGACAAAGAAGCAGGTCACAAATGAAGGAAATGGAGGAAAGTAAATGACTGGATATAGAGTTCAAAACCACCGTTATAAGGTTTTTCAAGAATTTCCTAGAAAAGGCCAATAAATTTAATGAGAGCCTCAAGGATATGAAAAAGGATCAACTAGAAATTAAGCATACGCTGACTGAAATAAAAAATATTATACAGAGACCTAAAAGCAGACTAGAGGGTTGTAAGAACCAAGTCAAAGATTTGGAATATAAAGAAGCAAAAAAACACCCAACTGGAAAAACAAAAAGAAAAAAGAATCCAAAAAGTTGAAGATACTGTAAGAAGCCTCTGGGATAACTTCAAGCGTACCAACATCAGAATTATGGGGGTCCCAGAAGAAGAGAGAGAGCAAGATACTGAAAACCTATTTGTAGAAATAGTGACCAAAAATTTCCCCACCTGGTGAAAGAAATAGACTTACAAGTCCAGGAAGCACACAGAACCCCAAACAAAAGGAATCCAAAGAGGAACACACTAAGACACATCATAATTAAAATGCCAAGAGCAAAAGACAAAGAGAGAATCTTAAAAGCAGCAAGAGAAAAACAGTTAGTTACCTATAAGGGAGCACCCATACAACTGTCAGCTGATTTCTCAACAGAAACTATGCAGGCCAGATGGGAATGGCAAGAAATATTCAAAGTGATGAATAGCAAGAACCTACAACCAAGATTACTCTACCCAGCAAAGCTATCATTCAGAATTGAAGGTCAGATAAAGAGCTTCACAGATAAGGAAAAGCAAAAGGAGTTCATCACCACCAAACCAGAATGATATGAAATGCTGAAAGGTATTCTTTAAGAAGAGGAAGAAAAAGAAAAAGATAAAGATAAAAATTATGAACAACAATACATATCTACCAACAAGTGAATCTAAAAACCAAGGGAATAAAAATTTGGTGAACAGTATTAACTGGTGAATATAATAGAATTTGGGGCATAGAAAGGGAGTGGACTGACAATTCTTGGGGGAAAAGGGTAGTGGGGGTGCAGGAAGAGACTGGACAAAAAGCATACACCTATGGATGAGGACAGTGCCGGGGAGGTAAGGGCAGAGGTTGTAGTAGGAACCTGGTGGAGAGGAGCTATGGGAGGAAAAAAGAGGAACAATTGTAATAATCTGAACAATAAGGATTTATTAAATTAAAATAAATAAATAAATAAGAATCCAAAAAATATGAAAATAGTGTAAGAAGCCTCTGAGATAACTTCAAGCATTCCAATATTCACATCATGGGAGTGCCAGGAGAAAAGAGGGAGCAAAAAATTGAAAACCTACTTGAAAAAATAATGACAGAAAACTTCCCCTACCTGGTGAAAGAAATAGACAAGTCTAGTAAGTGTAGAAAGTCCCAAACAAGATGAACCCAAAGAGGCCTACACCAAGACACATCATAATTAAAATGCGAAAAGTTAAAGACAAAGAAATAATCTTAAAAGCAGCAAGAGAGGCTTTTGGAAATTTTATAATGTAGTCTTGATAGCTTTTAAATTTTAATTTTTTGCACTAAAATATGACTGCTTTAGGTTCATTACATGTTATGCAATTTTACCATGAGATGAACTACCAATAAAAATTTTAGTTAACACTTTAGGAACAGCTTTTTGTCCAGTACCATTAATTTTTCTAGAATATTTGCTTATTTCACTTAGCCAATTTAAATTAGTCTGAGAACTTGACTACTATTTTACTGTCAAATTTAATACTCTAACAACAATCTTATTTTACCCTGTAAATATTAGTGGAAAGGATTATTTGCCTTCTTGAGTAGGCCCTGAGCATTCCTGGTACTAGGTTGGATTTAGATATCAAAAACCCACTTCCCCATACCATGGCTACAAGACAACTCAAACAAGTCTTGTTACAGTTAGAGGGCAGCTGCTGTCAGCCAAGTCTCTGTCTGTTACCAAAAGCCTCCTAACATTTAAATAAAAAAAGGGGGGATAGTAGAAGAATATCATGTAAGGAAAAATATCCTGTAAGTAAATTACATCTAGAAAATTTTTACTTTAGAAAATTAACTTTCATTCATAATGCTAACAGCAAGACACCCATGAAAAACATGCATGGTGTCAAAACAAACCAAAGGAAAATCGTTTGGGCAAAAAATGAAAAAGGATCCCAAGTCATATTTATAGAAAAGATTCCTTTATTAACTTTTGGTCGAGAATATGTTTGTATATTTTCAGAAAACACCTCCAAGATCATGTGGATTCCTGCAACAGAGAGGAATTGACAGAACTGCTCCAGCCATGTAGACAAATGAGAAACAGTCCAGAGATGGAAGATGCTGACGACACCTTGCCATACTAGCAGTCAGCAGCTGTGCATCGCGGCAGGTTGCCCAGGACCAAATCAGAGAGGGTCGGACCTGCATTACCACCATTTGTCCACCATCTAGAACTGAAATATCATTGCTGACATGTACACATAAGAAACTGTTTGACATGAAAATTGGGACTCAAAAGAACTGTTGGCCCAGAAAGAAACTCACTACAGACTGATTCATTTGCCTCTCAGCATAACCATTATTGCTTGTGTCATTTTTGGTTCTTATAAGGGTATTTCTAGTATCACATGATCTCACTCATCTAGGGGAAATAATAACATAAACTGATGAACAAAAATAGACCCGGAGACAGGGAAGCATTGATCAGACTGTCAAACCTCAGAGGGAAGGTAGGGGAGGGTGGGGGTAAGGGAGAGAGATCAACCAAAGGACTTATATGCATGCATATAAGCCTAACCAGTGGTCACAGACAACGGGGGGGGGGGGGCATGCATGGGGAGGGGTTTGGGATGGGAATGGGGGGATGAGGACAAATATGTGATACCTTAAGCAATAAAGACATTTTTTTAAAAAGCAGCAAGAGAAAAGCAATTAGGTACCTTCAAGGGAGTTCCCATATGACTGACAGCTGGTTTTTCAACAGAAATTTTGCAGGCCAGAATGGAAAGGCAATAAATATTCCAAGTGATGAAAAAGCAAGGACTTATAACCAAGATTCCTCTATCCAGAAAAGCTATCATTTAGAATTGAAGGTCATAAAAAGAGCTTCCTAGACAAGAAAAAGCTAAATGAGTTCATCACCATCAAACCAGCATTACATGAAATGTTAAAGGGTCTTCTTTAAGAAGAAAAAGAAAAACAGAGATCAAGAATAGGAACAATAAAATGGCAATAAATACATATCTAAGAACAACTGAGTCTAAAAATCAAAATAAATGAACAAGCAGAACAGAAACAGACTCATATATACAGGAAACATTTTGACATTTGCCAGATGGGAGGATAGTGGGGAATATGGGGTGGGGGACCGGGGAGGGCAGGTGAAGGAATTTAGAAGTACAAATTAGTCATAACAAATGGACATGTGACAGCTTGGGATGGGGTGGAAGATGGGTGGAGGTGGGCAAAGGGAGGAAATGGGGGACATCTGTAATACTCTCAACAAAGTAAATATTTAAAAAAATAATCAACCAATGAATGCATAAGTGGAACAACAAATCAGTGTTCCTCTCTCTCTGTCTCTCCCTCTCTCTCTGTCAAATAATTTTTTTTAAGTAAGCATAGTGCAAAAGCAGTTTCCTAATATCAGAGTAGGTAATAAATCAAACACAGTTAAGGAACCAGCAGTGTTACTTTCACTGTATTTTATAGTCAAAGCAGTCACAGAGCTTATTCAAATTTAAGAAAATAGAGAAATAACTATCTCTAGATGCGTACCAAGATCACATTTTAGAAGATAATGTGGGATTAGAGTTATCTTTAGATATCTTTGAAAAATGCCATCTGCCACAAATAGAAGTCATTTGTTTTGAGCAACATTTTATTTCAAATTATTTTAACCTAGTATTATAACTTTTAATGCAGTAAATCATCACCTGTCTTGCAACAGGTTATCATATCTACACTTTCCTAAGGGAAAGATGGAAACACCTTAGTTGAGGTAAGAACTCCCCTTAGATTGTTAGACAGGTACTAGCTCAGGTCTAACATGTACACCACACACACCCACATCCCACAGAGCACAGACACAAGGCTTTAATATCCAGTGCAAGGTAATAAATTCAAACACAGTCTTCAGTGATAATAAATCTAAATGCTTATCCTAGAGTACATTATCCTTTCAGCTCTCCATCAATTCAACAGAAATTAATTTATTGAAATCATCTATATGATATTGTTAAGTGTATAAAAGCTTGTAATCTAGAAATTATGTCTTCATAAAATTTACAATCTATACCAAAGGGCAGAAAAATATTGACCCTTCTTAAGGATTAGTCTCAGTGGTTGATGTGTCTCTTATTATTGGTGTTGGGATTTTTTTTTTTTTGGCATTTTTCTCCCAAATGGCTACCAGAATAAGTTGCTCAAAATAAGAATTAACTTTGAGTAGGCTGCCTTTCAATTTGCATTAATTTAGAAACAGGTTCATGCATCTCTTGTTTGCCCATCAACAGAGAAGATCATTGTAAATATCTCAACATTTTTTTCTAGTGCTCCACATAACAGCAAAATAAATATTAATAATTTTAACAATAACCAACATAAATTAACTTTGGGAAAACTGTCATCAACTCTTTATGTTTGAAATCATTAGGTAGGCTTGGAAAGCACCAACATATTCTCCCGATGCTTAAAACTTTCTAGTTCTCTGTATATTTTAGTCTTCTTAAAAGGATAATTTACTTTAAAAAATTCCAGGTGGTAAATGTGTAAGTTTTGGCATGTCGGGAAGAGAGAAACATGTATAAGAAGGTTGCAGATTTTCCTGACAAGAACTTCTTCCTGCCTCACTTTTTGGTACATTGGAGATCAGGGCTTTCTTCACCTTGCACTGTCCATGAGCAAAGATTCCGTCCCCTTTCCCAGCTCCCATCTTCAGCATGAACCTGGCTGCCATTTATCAGGATGGACAGTCCTGATGGCTCCCAAGCTTTCTGGTTGATGAGGTTAAAAAGAAAATCATAGGAGGCTGGTTTACTGGAGGGCACTTTGAATTGATTGTGAACATGGGTTATGTGTGTATGTTAATAAATTCTGGGAGTGGGCTCAGGTGGCTCAATGAAGAAGGTTTACTACCTTTGGGCTACCTTTGACCTCAGTTTAAGAAATTTGTTTATAGTTGTAATAGTGTAGTTTGAACATGACCTTAAATTGAACAAGCCAATTGACAATGCAATGATCAACCCTTATGCACACATTTTTTTTTTTTTTTCAGGAAAGAGATGCATTTAGATATTTGGGAAGAATTTGATAAAGAACAAGGTGGTGGACATGTGGAAAGAAACTTCAGAAACAAGGTAAATGATTTATTTTTAATGGAATAAGTGGATTAGTGTTCCAAACACTATTTCATCAATCAAGTTGGCAGCAGCATCAACAACCTCAATTGCTAGCAAATGATTATCCGATTGAAATGGGAAGAATATGTCCAACTAAGTAGAGTGTGGACTAAATTTTATAAGATTTAAAAATACTCCTAATGCATTCTTTACTATGTCATGCTGAGTCACACTATTTTTTTTTTTGTCATGCTGAGTCACACTATTTTTTTTTTTTTTGCTTCTTCTTTACAGACTACACATTCCTTATTCTCTTGAAAATCTTACTTTACTTCTCAAGTTTACTGAACTGCAATGGTCCACTTAAAAAACTAAACTGACCTTAGTTAACCTTGTTCATGCTGCTGAAAATGAACTCCTTAAGGTCATATAGTGTTATATTGTCCATGCATTTTGTTGTGCCAGTCCCAAATATCTCTAGGTATTTAAAAATGTTTAGGGTAAACAATGAAATTACCAAGTGAAAATTGGATACAATCTGCCCAAATTTCAGAGGAGAAAGGAGTGTTCTTTCCACTCCACCCAGGGAATGTGAAAATGATAAAGAGAAGCATTGACTCTTTCTCCATGGTAGGCAGGTGATGTTTCAGGTGGGTACAGATGGGTATCTAGGACTTTCAAGCACCAAGCCCCGGGCCTTCAACGTATCTTGGCAATACACTTGGGTGACTCAGTGTGATAGTCTGGTTTATCTGGTCCTTACTCACCTGGAGCTCTTGCTTAACTGACCTATAATGTATATAACAAGATGACTTTCCCAGAAACACTCCTGCACTCTCCTCTCATGAAATATTTTGTAAGAAAGCCCTCCCGTTGACATCTCACTCAGCATGACACTGTATCCTGTCCCAAGATCATCTATCTGGCAAATTCAACTATCCAAAACATAGCCAAGAATAAATAGGAAGATAAAAAGTCACCTGAGCCACCGAAGGATTCTTATGGAGGAATATGTGCTCAAAATCTTGTGCATTTTACTCATAGGAGAATATCTGGCCATCATTCAAGGCTTCTTTACTTATATTTTTTGATGCAGTTCTTACATGCTAATCAACCAACTTCTTTTTCAATATCAGAAGAGAAGCAACAAATATACAGAGGGAATAAAGAAGGCTGGTAGAAGCAGGCACACTGGAAATAACAAAAAATAAACCTGACAACTGCTTTGGATGCAGAAGTGAGAACTTTAAAACACACATTAGAATAAAAGACAATATTCTAAACTAGAGCCGGGGAACAAGCAGGCTTAGGCACCTCAGCGTCTGTGAGGCCAACACTGATGTTCATTACAGTGAAACTGAGTCATCAGGAAAAAGGTTAAATTATATTTTGAATTCAGCAAACAAAAAGGTAGACTATACATTGCCCATTATATAAGTTTTGTCAATATGCAAAAGAATTTCATTCATTTTTTTATTAAATAGACATGGAGTGTTTACCATAAGCCAAGCTCCACTCCCAATCCCTGCCTTTCGTTTTTAATTTTAGATAACTTGAAGCCTGGAAGAGAAGGTATCTACTCATTCCGAACAACATTCTCAAAGCTACCCCTCGACTAAGCCGGGTCATAAAGATAGTGTGTAACTGACCCGTGTCCCACCTTCTGCATGGTTGCTGCCCCAGTTGCTCTCATGAATTATTTATGATGTGACTGAAGGGGGTGATGAGACACTGCTCAATAAAACCTGTTGCTTCATTAATTATAATAGACTTTGTGGAAATCATAGACATTAGGATCTGGGGATGCATGTCTCTCTGTTCTTAATATAAGAAATAATACTATCTCTTGATTAAGTTATGGGCTCTATGAATCATGGCACTGGTCACCTTTCCTCTCTTGCCTTGGTACCAGAAAGCTCAAGGCTAAGATAGTCTGATCCACTTCTCATAAATGTAAGGGCATTAATAAATAATTAAAAACTAAGGCACACTGCCCTAGCCAGTTTGGCTCAGTGAATAGAGAGTCAGCCCTGGGACTGAAGGTCCTGGGTTTGATTTCGGTCAAGGGCACGTATCTTGGTTGCAGGCTCCATTCTTGGCCCAGGTCAGGACACATGTGGGAGGCAACCAGTCTCCCTCAAATTAATGTTTCTCTGTCTCTTCCCCTCCCTTCCACTCTCTCTAGAAATCAATGGGGAAAAAAATATCCTTGGATAAGGATTGAAGGAAGGAAGGAAGGATAAATATTAGATTAGATCTCTAGGTATAGGTGTAAATATAGATATGTGCTTAAATTCAAATGATTTTTAAAGTGATTATTGGACTCTGGTGTATTGATACTCTTGTTGAGGGGGTGCATACAAGGTAGCAAGGTGGCATGAAATGCTGTCTTGTATTATGAATAGTAAATGTATTTTGATGCTTCTGAGCCCACAGGTGATATAGGAGTTACTTTAAGATTAAGGTAGACTATCAATTGCTGGAATATTTTTCCTGTGATTTACAGGCATGTTTACTACATGGTGGGTCATGTATCACTGTAAATGGAATTAAAAATTATCTCATACTAAAAAAATAAAGTGGTTATTGGATTCTTGAAGACCTTAAGACACTCTATGAACTAATCCAAGACAACAGGGTGGGAAATTACTGTGGTCTGTGGACTTCCTCCTGCCTCCTGAGGGATGGGCTCCCGCTTCCTGATCAAGTGGTCAGTGGAGCCTATACACATGTCGGCAGCAGTGGTCACACAGCTTCCATCTTGTGTCATGTAATGAAAGTTAACCACCACTTGGTGAATGGCCTCAGCTGTCCATCTTATTGGTTAATCGTACTGTCAGCTCAGACAAGACAAATCTCACTACCAGGTACAAAATAGCAAAGAAAAATACCTTTTGAAGCCGTACTCACTTTTAAATAAGCCCAAAAATGAGAACAGAAAATAAAAAGTCAAATTTTGATGATTCTAAAATAAATCCATATTCCCTAAAACTAATGTAAATCAGGTGTGAATAGGAGAATGGTCATCAGAGTGAAGAAACACCCAATGCAGGTAAAGAGATGAAGGCAGATTTGGTGATAAACAAATCAGTTTGCCCCGTAACACTTTTTGAAAGACTCAGGAAGGGGGAAATCTGGTGCCAAAAAAGGCCTGGGTGATTCTGAAAATTGAACACAGGGACATTATATGTGAAGCAATAAGACCCCACATTTCCACTCAAAAACTGGACCAGAGAAACAACCTAAAGATCCTATTATTGGGAAGGCCAATAAAAAATGACAACTGAACACACCACTGCCCTACAGTGAGGCTGCAATTGGTCACTAAGACCCACTATGTACACGTTGCTTTCAACGAGCCTTTGAATGCCCACGCCTTCACATGAATGGAGAACCTGGAATCACCAGCTAGTCGAGGGGCACCCCTACATGATGACACCAAACTTCCACCCCAAGCTTGAGAGAGAGAGCAAGAGCATATGGGGACAATACAGGGGGGATATCCTCAGATGTATATCCACAGTCAAGAAATTGGATTCTATTTTTATTAAAATACTCGTGGCCTGGTGCATGAAATTGGATTCTATTTTTATTAAAATACTCGTGGCCTGGTGCATGAAATTTGTGCATGGGGGTGGGGGAGTGTCCCTCAGCCTGGCCTGCACCCTCTCCAATCTGGGACCCCTCAGGGGATGTCCAACTGCCAGTTTAGGCCTGACCCTGTGTGGGATTGGGCCTGAAGTGGCAGTCAGACATCCCTCTCACAATCCAGGACCGCTGGCTCCTAACCACTCACCTGCCTGTCTGCCTGATTGCCCCTAACCACTCTGCCTGCCGGCCTGCTTGCCCCCAACTGACCCCCCCTGCCAGCCTGCTCGCCTCCAACTGTCCCCTCCCCTGCCAGCCTGCTCGCCCCCAAATGAAGCCCCTCCCCACCAGCCTGATCACCCCAACTGCCCTCCCCTCCTAGACTAATCACCCCTAACCACCTCTGCCTCAGCCCCGCCACAAAGGACATCCGTAAGGTCTCCCAGTCTAATTAGCCTACTACCCTTTTATTAGTATAGATAAGAATAAATAAGGAGCTATGGGCACTTACACATAGCAGAATTGAAGACATCACTTGGAGAACTGAAAAACAGGTCTAGGAAATTTTCAAGAAGGTACAATAGCAAAACAGTGTGATGGACAACGGAAGATAAAAGTTTTGTTTTGTTTAAAACCTCAGTCCTGGATGTGAACATTGACTCTCAGGAGGTCCAGAGTAAAAGTGGAAATAGAAATTGGGAGGAGAACTGTAGTGTGAATGGCTATAGAATGCACCTGCTAGAGCAAGATCTAACCTGCAGTGATTCTGCACACGCAGCCAATAAAGACAAGTGTAATTAAGTATGATGAGGAATATACAATGAATGAACTCTATTGGAAAATTGATCGCCTGACACCAGTCCCAGTGCCTTATCTGTTATAAGACTCTGTAGTAGCAAATAGCCCTAGAGCAGTGGTCGGGAAACTGTGGCTCGCCACTCTGTTGACTAATGAGTTTGCCGACCAATGACCTAGACTCTCAATTCCAATAATTACAGGCTGTTGTTATTCCTTGTGATTAAGCCCCTATCCCAGTGGTCGGCAAACTATATCAAAATATATCAGGATTTCATGCATAGTGACTGTTCTTGTGAAATCAGTCACAGTTTTATAAAACTATGCAAAATCATGCTATTTGCTTAATTTTTTTCTGATGGCAGAGAAATGACCAAACTACAGACTGATATTTATTCACATTTATACACTTGCTACCATTTATTGCTGTGAAACCTTTGAACCCAACAAGGTCAATATTTTATGTTATGTGGGAGAGAAAAACAATAATTTTGAAGAAAAACATGTCCAAACATGTCTACCAGGTATCAATAACTTATAGAACACCATGACAACTAAAACAATGATAGTGATTCAGAATGAGAAAAATAAGTTAGTGAAACAGAATAGAAGCCAACAGTTGATCCTAACCTACAGAGGAATTTGATATACGATGGACTTGATCATTCAAATTACTGGGAAAAGAAGAAGGCATTTAACAGTGTGCTTGGACTGTTTACTCATTAATATGCAAAAAATTAACATCATATCTTAACTTATTCTACATGGAAATAAATTCCAATGGTTTAGAAACATAAATGTCAAAAGAAAAAGACATTTTAAACGTTAGAAAATAGAAATTTTTTATAGAGAACAAATTTATAATGAAACTTGAATACCAACAATTAAATATTCATATCTGCCTGCCAATAGAGATAAAAATTAAGCCATAGGTAAAATTCCTTTTTCAAAGGACACTTTTAGATGTTATGTTAATATCAATGCCATTATAACATAGTATATGGAAGGGCAATCATTTTCTTCTGTGTGCTAGCAGATAAATTTACTTCATTGTTCACTGATGGCCAAGGTATGATTCAGATTTGGCCTCTATGCAGTACATATAAGGCATCTTATATGTATCTTTTTTGTTTTGCTTATCACTTAAAACACAGACTACGTAAGAATAGAATTCTGATTTTGTGATTTTTGTTTTGTTTTTAAATATGTTTTTATTGATTTCAGAGCAAGGAAGGCAGAGAGAGGGAGGGAGAGAGAAACATCAAAGATGAAAGAGAACCATCAATCGGCTGCCCCCTGCATGCCCTCTACTAGGGATAGAGCCCGAAACCCAGGCATTGCCCTGACCGGGAATTGAACTGTGACCTCCTGGTTCATGGGTCAATGCTTAGCCACTGAGCAACACTGGCCATGCTTGTTTTGTTTTTTTAAGCCATGTCATAGGGCAGGGTTTAGCAAACCATGGCCCATAGGCCAAGTCTGTTCCACCACCTGTTAGCCCACCAGTTAACAATGGCTTTATTTTTATTTTTAAATGATTAAAAACACTTTTTAAAGAATGAACTTCCTGATATGTGAAAATTATGTGAAATTAAAACTTCAGTGTTTATACATAGTTTTTTTTAAATACAGGCACATCCACGTATGTATTGTTTATTGCTACTTTGATGTTACAAAGATTGGGTAGTTGCAAGAGAGACTGTACAGCCTCCAAAGCCTAAAATATTAACTCTCTGGCCATTTACAGATAACTTTGCTGATCCCCTGTTCTAGACTATAAAGTGTCTCTTAAAATACTGCAGCTGATATGCAGGAAGAGACAGACACAGCAAGTAATTTATAAGTTAGTGCTAATGTACATACACTCTGCTTTATTCACAGAGAACCGTTATGTAGAAAATATAACATTTAATCCTGATTCAGCACTGAATGAAATTGTGAAAATTATTAATAATAATTAAGTTGTGGTGATGACTGATTTTTTCATGTTATGTGAAGAAATAACGTGTAAATGGCTCTGCTGTTAATATCCCATGGTAAACTGGCTTTGGAAAGTTGCTTGCACAAGTTTTTGAAAAAGGCTTTGGTACATTTATGCAATGGATTACTACATGGACATAAAAAGGAAGGAAATCTTATTCTTTGAGACAGCATGGATGAACCTGGAGATTACTAAGTCAGATAAGCCAGTCAGAGAGAGACAAATACCATATGATCTCATTTATATGTGGAATCTAATGAACAAAATATACTGACAAACTAAATAGAAACAGAGGCATGGAACAGACTGACAGCTATCAGAAGGGAATGGGGAGGGGGTACTGGATGAAAGAAGGTGAAGGAATTAGCCAAAGAACATATATGCATAACCCATACACACAGACAACAGTGTGGTGATGGCCAGAGGGAAGGAGGGGTGGAGGCTGCGTGGTGGTAGGCAAAGGAGGGCAAAATGGGGACATCTGTAATAGTGTCAACAATAACAACAACAAATTTAAAAAAAGAATAAACCAATTAAGTGCATAAATAAGTGGAACAAGTCAATGTTTCTCTTTCTCTTCTCTTCCTCCTTCTCCCTTCCCCCCCACACACCAATCAATCAATCAATAAAAATACAAGGAGAGGCCAGGCAGGGCAGGGCTAGAGGGGCACCACCCACAGAAGCACAGGTCCCTTGGAGCACTCCTTCTCCTGCACCCCACCATATAATTTTTAAATGGATGGTAATGAGTATCAAGTTGCCATGGTATTTAGATTTATTTGGCTATAATATAAAAAAAGTTTGTTATAACATAAAAATTACCTACTTACCTCGAAAAATTTTGGAAATCAAACTGTTGGAGGAAAATTTATAATTTTGAAATTACTTTTCTAAGTCTGAGAGCAAAAAGTTTTCAGAATACCTGCCAAGAAGTAACAGCTTCTCTGTGTTTTAGTTTAATGAGTAGGTTCATACTGCCCTCCGGTGGTTCAAATGGATGGAACATATGACTTACAAATTTGGACATGTGGCATCTTGGAAACACAGGAATTCTATTTCCTTTTGTTGCACTATGTTATAGAGATGACTACATCTCACACATTCTCACAAGTAATTATGAAAGGGTTTTGGAAATTAGAATTTTGCAATGGATCAAAAAAATCAGCTTGTTCACCTTTAATAATTATAACTTGGCATTGACCAAGCACAAAAGATTTTTGCTTATCAGAGACATCCAGACAGTACTACAGAGTCCAGAGAAGTGACACACTTTTTTCAGTGGAGAGAAAATTGGCCTGTAGATTGCTCTCAGTGCAATGGTGGTGAAGATTTACCTGTATATGTCTCCCAACAGCATTCTCTCTCTGCCCACCTCTGTGCTCAGGGACACCAGGCCTTGCTGCTGTTAGTAACTAGGATGTTCATAATGCAGAAGGCATGATATAGCATAAAGAGCAGTAGATACAGAAATTTGAAAGAACTATATCTGAATTTTATCACTAGCTGTGATCTTGGGAGAATTAACTCCTCTTGGTCAGTTTCCACAGTAAAATGGTCAAAATACTGGCTTCACAGGTGCCATGTAAAACTGTAAAAACACATAGAAAAGGTGCTCAATAATAGCAACCAACTTTATAGAGTTGAAAGATAAGCCAATTTGCCTACTTGGAGGATACAGAAGATAGTCACAGGGAATCACTTGTTGGAGTATCTTGGTCATTTTTATTTACTTAATCATAGCATACCATCACATACCATATCATCTAAAGTATTTTCTTTCCCATTCTCCAAGAGAAATATTTCCCTTTTTCATCTTGATTAAACTTCCTTCTCCCTTATTCCACAATCTTGTGAGCCAATGCCTTAAAATCTCAGATAGATAGATAGATAGATAGATAGATAGATAGATAGATAGATAGATAGATAGATAGATTCTGTATGCATAATGTTTCTCTGGGAAACCCTAATTCAATCACAAAGAACAAGCTTGGCCATAAGAAATCTTCCCTGTGATTGGAGAGCAGGTTTAAGAGACAAGATATGGGAGTGGCTCAACTGTATTATGCATATCATTGCCAGGGAACCTCCTTTGTCAGCATGTATTTCTTGGAAACCTGTTTATTCAGATCTTCTGCCCATTTTTAATCAGATTTTATTGTTCTTGAGTTATTCGTATATGTGGGATATTAGCTCTTTATTGGAGGTATCATTTGCAAATATTTTCTCCCATTTGTTGGTTGCCTTTTTATTTTGTTGATGGTTTCTTTTGCTGTGCAGAAGCTTTTAGTTTGATGTAGTCCCATTCAGTTATTTTTCTTTTGGGGTCCAGTTCACACAAAATCCTCTGAGATCAAGATCTATAAGTTTAAGGCCTATGTTTTCATCTATGTATTTGATTGTCTTGGGTCTTATATTCAAGTCTTTCATTCATTTTGTGTTAAGTTTTGTGTATGGTGTCAGAGAGCAGGTTCGTTTCTCCTTTTTGCAAAGACCCTCTAACTTATTTATAACCAGTTGTACATGCTCGAGTAGAGATATCTATTCATTACTATTCATTATGTCACCAATCATCAATTGAAATAAAAACAATATTATTAGTTAAATTAAATTAAAATACCAATCTCTTTTTTCTATTGATATTGATGTTTCGTAGCTTTAGTGGTTAGAATTAAAATAAGAAAAATACGTTGGAACCCTCTGAATTCTTGAAGTGAGAGAGGAGGTGACAGTTTCAAAAGATAGCCTATGTATAAAGGGTCCATTGTAATGGAGCAAAGATTTGAGAGGCCCAAAAAGAAGAGAAAGGAATCTGACCACACATTCTGGCAGCAGCAGTCACTGGTAATCATCGCTAAACCTCTACTCATTTTTCCTTAATTCTCAGAAAACTGAGATTAGAAGGGAAATTCCTGAATAAGATAAAGGTCATCTACAAGAAAACCCACATAGCATACCCAATGGTGAAAGACTGAATTCTTACCTCCTCCAAACCCATACAGGAATAGTCAAGACACCCATTCTTACCAACATACTAGAGGCCATAGAAAGTACATTAGAGAGAGAAGAAAAGGCATAGGTTTGTGAAGATACAATTTTCTTTTCATAGAAGATATAATTTATGTAGAAAATCTCAAAGAATCTGGAACCAACTATTAGAACATTAGTGAAATAGCAAGGTCAAAAGAATAATGATCAAATATAAATATCAATGACCACTTAAAAATTGCAATTAAAAAGTAATTTATAATCGCAGAAAAATATAAACTACTAAGGGGTAAATTTAACAATAAATTGTGCAAGATTTGTACATGGAAAAAACACACAACATAGTGATGAGAGAAATTGAAGATCTAAACAACTGTGTCCACAGTCAGAAATCTCGATATTGTTAAATTGTCAATATTCTCCAAATTGATTATAGATTCAATAAAACCTCAATCAAAATCCCAGCAGGCTTTTTGGTAGAAATTGACAAGTTGATCCTAAAATGTCTGTGAAAAGCAAAGGAATTTAGGAGACCAAAACAATTTTGAAAAAGAACAAAATTTAGATAGTGTAGTACTGGCACAAGGATAGAAATACAAATTAATAGAACAGAACAGGAAGCTCAGAAACAGACCCACACATAATCTGAACTGATTTTCAATAAGGCAAAATGACAACTTCAACAAATGGTGCTAGAAAAAGTGGATATACATATTCAAAAAACAAAACCCAAACACAACCTCACACACAACTTGGATATATACTTTACACTATATACTAAAATCACAAACTTAAATGCAATTCCAAAAAGTATAATTCTTCTAGTAGAAAAAAACAGAAAAATCTTTGTGACCTCAAGTTAGACAAAGATATTCTACACACACACACAAAATGAAAAAAAAAGATGGATAAACTGGACTTTATAAAACATTTTTAAATTCTGTATTTCATTCGGCTGGTGTGTTTGATTCCAGGTCAGAGCACATACCTAGGTTGTGAGTTTGTTCCCCAGTAGGGGGCATGCAGGAGGCAGCTGATCAATGATTCTCTGTCATCATTGATGTTTTATCTCCCTCTCCCTTCCTTTCTGAAATTAATGGGAAAAAAAATTTTTTTAATTACGTATTTCAAGACACTTAAGAAAATGGAAAAAGACAAGCCATAACTGAGGAGAAAATACTTGCAGTTTATTTAATAGATTACTTTAATCAACATTTCTTTTTGTAAAATAGAAAAAAAATTGAACAGATACTTTACCAAAGAGATAACAATGGCAAATAAACACATTAAAAATGTTGAATATCATTAGTCAGTAGGAAAAGGCAAATTAAGTTACCACTAAACACCCAGCAGAATAGCTAAAATGAAAACAAATAAAACAAAAACATTCAATACAAAATGTTCACATGGAATCAGAATAAGAACTCCCATCTGTGGCTGGTGGGAATGTAAAATGATATATCCACTTTGAAAAATAGTTTAGTAGTCCTTATAAAGTAAAAAGAAATACACTTTATCATACAACCCAGTTTCCAACTAAAAGGTATTTACCAAAGAAAAATTAAATATGTCTATCCAGAGACCTGTACACAAATGTTTATTTCATCCTTATTCATAATAGCTAAAAGCATAGAAACTGAGTTGGTGAATGGATAAACAAATTGTAGTACACGCTGAACAAAGACTCCTACTCAGAAATAAAAAGGAGTGAACTATTGATAAATGCAAAAACATGAATTTTTAAAACATTATGCTAAGTGAAAGAAAGGCTCAAAATACTAAATCCTGTATGATTCCATCAATATGACATTATGAAAAATGTAAAACACCAGGGTAAAATCAGTGGTTGCCAGGGGCTAGGTTGGAACTATCTTGAATACGTTGGTGGTTGCACCCATAGTATATATAATATGTCTAAGTTCCTCATACTGTATACCTAAAAAAGAGGAATTTACCTTATGTAAAATGACCTTTTCAAAAATCTATTTAAATGTTTTAAATGGGAAAAAAGAAAAAAGCAGTTACCAGTGAGAGGGGATTTTCTTTTTTTTTGCTATTTCAATTTAAAAGCATTGAAATGCAACATATTTCTTTTGCATTATAATGTCTTCACAAGTAGGGAAAGATAGTATATCATGCTATTTTCTTTTCCTGGCTGACATGGCGGAAACTTACGCGCATATTACTAAGTGAACAAAGGCTACATACAAACTGTGTGATTCCAGCTATGTGGGTTTCTGGAAAAGGCAAAACTAAGGAGGCAGTAAAAAGATTAGTTGTTGTCAGGGGTTGGAGGGAGGGAAGGATGGATAGAACACAAAGGGTTTTAGGGCAGTGAAACTATTGTGTATGATGCTACAGTGGTGGATACATGTCCATCATACATTTGTCCAACCCCGTAGAATGTACAACACCAAGAGTGAATTCTAATGTGAACTATGGACTTTGGGTGATCATGATATGTCTATACAGCTTTACTGATTGTAATAAATGCACCACTGTGGCGGCGGCGGGGGGGTGGTGTTCAAAGTGGGGGAGGGAAATGAGGAATACATTGTGGTGTGAACCTAAATTTGATCTAAAAGAATACCAGTTTAAAAATAAATAAAAACATATTTTCTTTCAAAGGATAAAGAAATAATATAGACAAACCAAAATGTTTTTATTTCATTCATACATCTCTGAATATCTGTTCAAAGAATCATACTTCCTAAGTAGCCATAAATAACAGAAATCAATTTTTCATTCATATGTAAATACAAATATATTATCTATTAAAGTGTAACTAATTTATTATTCAAGTCAATGAAATAAATAGTAAAATCCCTAAAACCATATTAGTTGGGGCCTTTCTCTGCCTATTTTTAAAATACTTTTTATTGATTTCAGATAGGATGAGGCTCAACCATTGATGCCAGCTGGGCTCTCTTCTATTTTAATTCCTACAATGAGATCTACGTGTTTTTATATATCTCAACACTTCAGGTGATTCTTATTAATCAAGTTTAAAACTGGAAGATAGTACACAGATTCGAGTAACAGAGATACTGATAAAGCATATACAAGTTTCCAATAAAACTAACCAGGTAACAGTGGTAAGAAAAAAAAAGTCAGTAATGAGGCATCGCATTTCTGGGAAAAATACCAGAAAATAATGAAAAAATACAATTGTTCTGGGGTACTGTTTCACATGCTGTGGACACAGCAGTGAAGAAAATAAAGTCTCTGCCCTAATGGAACTTACATTCTAGTGAGGAGGCACTCAATGACAAGTGATAAAATATATATAAAGACAAGTACTGATAAGTGCTAGAAGAAAAAGCAAAATAAAGAATATAAAATGACAGGGACTCCTACCCACTTTCAGTTTGACGCTGAGGTCCAAATATATTTAAATATACTTTTACTGAAATAAACTTAAAATTAACAAGCCTCCACTTACCTTTGAACAGTTCTGTTGTCAGAAGAGGAAACCAAAGGAGGCATCCCACCACGGTCTCAGGAGCAATGAGCAACCAAGCAAGTGTACCTGTTCAGTCCCATGAACTTGCTGTTTCTAGAGGTGGTTGGTGGGTCCCTCTCCAATCCTGGACCCTAGCTCTGCGGCTTTTGCATCATGAGCTTTCAGACTTTTTCTGAGCATTTCTTTTTCCCCACCAGATCTGGAACCCAGCTGGAGTCAGACTGGGTCCCTGGTGGGGCCACATCCCACTTAAGCTTATCTAGGGATTATGGGAGGCCTCAGGTGAATACCATTTGTTTTAAGGCTAAACGAACAGGTTAACTCAATCAAACAGATGATCTTTAATTACAGTTGCCATGGTAAAGTTAACCAAGAATTCATTGGTAAACAAGGAGGCCATTAGACTCAGGTGGCTCCAATGCCATGTCGCCCCCTCTACATTTGAGTCTTGATAGTTTGAATTACAAGTCTATGACATTTATGGTCCAAAGATCATTTTCTAGTCAAAACCGGTCATATAGTGCACATATAAGAATTATGACATTTATCTCTAGTGTATACTCTTTTTTTAAAAAAATGTATTTTTTTAATTGATTTCAGAGAGGGAGAGGGAGAGAGAAAAACATCAATAAGAGAATCATTGATTGGAATCAAACCTGATCTCCTCGTTCATAGGTCGACAAACAACCACTGCACCATGCCAGCCGGGCCCTAGTGATCTCAAGAAAGTAAACTGTGCAAATCAGTATAAAATCTACACAACCCTTTCATTTTTTAACTAAAAAAAGATTACAAACAGAAAGTTATCATACGTAACCTACTACAACTGTAAAGGTTCTAATTTTAAACCACTCACTCTGAAAATAATGTATCATTCACACTCATTTTCCACAGCTTTCCAGTCTGCAAATTATTTTCTAACATATCCTAAACAAAAATATTTTCTTTATAAGCAAACAGGCCATTGCTTTTCGTAAGAATCATTTATTGTATATTATTAAAGTGGAAGGTTAATTGGTACAGTACTATGCATAATCTCTTATCCTTGAAAAATTAAACACAAATAGGTAAAAATGCAAAGCAGAATGAGCATGTAAAAGACAAAAATAAGCGTATTTTATAGAGAATGTTCCCTATTATATCTATGTACTAATGTTCTCCTCCATTGTTTTAATAAATTTATGGCTTATTCCTCTTCTAATTACTTCTTACAAATGAACATATTTTCCATCAATTAATAAATGTTACATAGTTTTAGATTTTTCATTCAACTCCACTAGTTGACTGAAATATTCAACTAAATGTAGAATTGTTAAGAATCCATTTCATTGTCTCAAAAAATGCAATACTGTTCTTTTATGAAATTTGCACAATAGGATCTAATCCAAATGTCCCAACTACAAAGTAATGATTTAAAAATGTCAACCCTGATTTGTTTTCTGTTATTATGACCTCATTAAGCATTACGTTTTTTATTCACTGCTATCTTGTGGAATAAATAATCATTTATACAGTGAAAAAGCTTAAAAAATGTGTACCGGTACTGAACTGTTTTATCACTTTTATATTGATTATAAATGAGATATATTTAAAAAATTGAATTATTCCCCATGTTATGTGATATATCAGGAAAAAAAAGATCATCATTCTTCAGAGTAACTAAAAGAAGAATCACTGCTTAAAAAAACAACAACAAAAAATGGAAAGCAAGCTTTATTTTGTACCCTTAGTGTAAATTTTAGACCTAATTGGATAAACAGAAAATATTTTGAAAATACATCTATGAACAAATTTCTGTAGATTGCTCCCACAGTTAAATCAATAGGGACACACTTAAGAATATTATTGGAATATATCAATATATTTGTCAAAGTTAAGATTCAAATTTGTTACACCACAGCACACATCCAAAAATGTATGCTACACATGTCAAAAATTCCCATTGAATATAACAAAATAAAAATCTGTGAATAAATATAAGGCATTTTGAAATACTATCTGCAGAAAACCAAAAAGAGGCCAACAAAAATTCCTATGACCTAAATTTTACGTCATAGATTTATATGGTCTTCAAAATAGATTTAGTTGTAGTGCTACATATTAACTATATTCAACTGCTTACCAAAATATCCATTTTCTGGCAGCTAAATGTTACTACTTAAAAAGAAAAAAAGTTAAGTGCCTTTTTTCTTGAGAGAGGGAATAAAAATGCAGCAGAAAATTACAGGAGCCCACATATCCTTTTTCTTAAATTTAATTTGTCATATATAAGGTTTTTATATACAATCAGTGTGCATTGTAACAGTTATATTATAAAAGTCAATCAAGTTTATCTAAAATGTTACCTGGCTGCATAGCACATTTGACATTATTGCCCACATGAAAAGGGAAAACAAATGGATTTACAATAACTTTTGGCCATTTTGAATTCTGAAAGTGTTCATACACTTACCCCTTTTTAAACCAAATGCATCTGAAAATGTTTCCAGAGCATGCAGTTTAGATTTTACTTATTATCTCACCATTTTGCTACTACATACACACTATTGACCAAAAAATAAAAAAAGGAAAGAAATAACATGTATCTAATAAAATAGTCAATATAAAAAGAGGACTAATGGAATTAAGTAGCCCCTTTCCCCATTTTTTACATTCTAAACAATGATTCCATCAAGACAAATAATTAAAAAGTGTTGTTACACTGATTTTTTTTTTAAACAATAAGAAGGCCTGAGTTGGTAGGGAAAGGAACAGTCAAAAAAAGCCTGAGAAAGGGAAGTAAGGAAAGCTCATTTAATCTATTTACAATAATTTACAATCAATTTTTTTGTGTATGTAAAAAGGCATAATAATAGATCACAAACAGGAAGTTCCTGGCTATTTTACAGATATAAGTACAGAATTTAAATATTCAAGCTTGTGATGAAAAGCGGCAAGGTGGTCGCAGTGTACAATGTAAACAAGTAGCTTTGGAAAGTGAACAAAATCCTTGAGTGTTTTTTCTTTATTAAGAAAAGAACTCTCTTTCATTCCTTCCTGAAACATGATCACAGGTCAGAGTAAAGTTCATATACAAACATAATTTAAATGGAGGTCAGTCTAAAATCACTGACTTAAAAACAGTTTATCCAGCCTATATGGAAGGGCAGTGTTGAGGTCCCTGTAAGAGTAAACATTTTCCATTTCTTTAAAAAAGAAAAAAAAAAAAGTACTACAATATTTGTAGCACAGTGCAGCATAATCCTTAAATATAAAAATATTTTCTCTTCTGTTGGGATAATAGACCTTGCATCCTGGAAAGAAGTAACAATACTGCTACTGATAGAAGATCTGTTTATATCTTTCAAGTCATGTAAGGCAATTACTGTGTTGGTTTATGATATATGGCTAAAAGAAAAGTCCAGAACAACAAAATATCAGTTTTTGTTATGTTTTCCGATTACTCCAGGTATGCTCAGGTGTACTTTTGTGTTCAATTGAATGTTCAAATGGAGATCTGGAGCCATAAGGAGACCTCTGATCTAGTGGTGATCTAGGCCCACTACTGGAAGCTCTGTGGTCCATTTGCCAATCTGAGTGATACCTATAATCCCTGGAAGATTTATGATGTGTATATTCAGAACTTGACCGATGATCTGAATGTAACCGGTGATCTGAATGAGAGCGATGATCTGAATGAGATCTATCTTTTAAACTTCCTTCCAAATTTGACCTGTGATCTCTACTTCTGTGATCATCCAGTTTTCTGTGTTTCTCTCTATCACTGTAATATCTAACAAAAGAGAAATTAGAAATATTATTTAAATTAATAATACAAATTAAATGTTTCCAAATGAATAACTTCTTATTAAAAATAAAACAAAATACTTTAAAGTATACTTTTAATTGTATAAAAGTTCAGTGTTTCATTACTTAAAAATCACTGGAAATAACTGCTTTTGAAAAACTATTTGATTCATAAAACTAAAGTGAACCATACAGACCACCTCAGATAGCATCTAATTTCACAAGCCCATTTTATGTTGTTTGGTACTTTTTATTTTATGTATCATTTGTATTAATGCATCTTAATTATCTGGAAGCTAGAATTAAGATAACTACAACTATCTAGAATACACTTGATATCAGAACCTTTTTATATGAACCTCTAAGCAGAAAAAAATAAAAACCTCTAAAATGAAGTCTGAAATAACTTGTAAAAGATAATTTTCACTGGTTTGCTGATGTCTTTTAAAAGCTTTCCTGAGGTTTGATTAATAAACTGCACATTGATGTTTTTTGGTTCATGAAATATCCTTATTATAAACTAGAGGCCCAGCACGCGATTGAAATTGCACAAGGAGGCGCCCCGCCTCCCACCATGCGAGGAGGCACCCTGTGGGGGGCCAGGACCCACGCCTGACTTGCAGCATCCCCTGGACCCCTGCCTCTGTTTCCATCTCCGCTCTGGGCCTCACCTGCGCGCGCAACCTCCTCCTGTCTGGTTGTGACCCGTTACAGAGTCCCATCCTAATTTGCATATTACCTCTTTATATTTATATATATAAAAGCCTAAGTGACTGTTACAACTGGATAGTAGCTATGACCTGCACTGACCACTAGCGGGCAGATGCTTGATGCAGGAGCTGCCCCCTGGTGGTCAGTGCACTCCCACAGCCAACCTCCTGCAGCCAGCTAACCTCCCGCTGTTCCCCACTCCCTCCGGCAGGCCTGCTCTGATCACTCGGATCGCCGGCCAGGTCGATGGAACCCACCTGTGCTAGATTTTGTGCACCAGGCCTCTAGTATATAGATAATATAAATTATTTCTGTAAGTCTGTGAAGTTATAAATATTTACTACTATAAATATGGTCTGTTCATTTTATGCCCTTTTCTAAGTTTAAGAGCTATTCTACAATTATGCATTTATAATGTGACTGTGCTTCTAAGAGAGAAGAAATTATTGCATTGAGCACAGTTAAAATACAAAGAAAATCTACTGACTTTTTCATCCTTACTTTTATTTTTATTTTGCTTCTGGTAATGATTACTAACTAGTAAAAATATTCTTTTATTAATAAAGGAACAAAACATATTATGTTGTCATAGGTTGTTTAAAGGCTTTAAAAAAAACCCCCAAAACAATCCCATATAATAAAAGCATAATATGCTAAGTGTCCGGTTGGCCGTTCAACTAATCAAAGCGAAATATGTAATGATATGCTAAGGCCGCTCAACCACTCGCTATGACATGCACTGATCAATAGGGGGCAGACAGCTGACCAATAGACGAGTTGCTATGACATGCACTGACCACCCTGGGGTACACACTCAACACAAGAGCTGCCCTGTGGTGGTCAGTGTATTCCCACAGTGGGAGACCATTCAGCCAGAAGCTGGGTTCACAGCTGGCAAGCACAGCAGCGATGGTGGGAGCCTCTCCTGCCTCCACGTTAGTGCTAAGGGTGTCTGACGGCTTAGGCCCGCTCCCCGCCAGGAGCGGGCCTAAGCTGTCTGTTGGACATCCCTCAAGGGCTCCCAGACTGTGAGAGGGGCAGGCCAGGCTGAGGGACCTCCTCTCCCCGAGTGTACAAATTTCGTGCACTGGGCCTCTAGTCTATAATAATGGGTAATATGCTAATTAGACCAAAACGTCCATCTGGACAAGGCTGGGGCCGGAGTGAAGTCTGGATCGTGGGTGCCTGCCAGCGGTGACCGGAGTGAAGCAGCCCGGGTCCCAGGTATCTGCAGGTGGCAGCTGGAGCGAAGCCCAGATCCTGGGTGCCGGAGGAAAGTCAGTTCCGGCAGCCAGGGGAAGGAAGGCCTACTCTTGCACGAATTTTTGTACATCGGCCTCTAGTGAACAAATAAAACATCCTGATTTCAGGACCATCTCAGATGCTGTGATTAAATTTAACTGCAATAAGGTGTTTTCAAATAAAAATTTTTCCCATGAGTTTTAAATAGAGTGTAATAAAGAACTCCCTCCATCAAATTTCAGCCATATTCCATCAAGCTTTTATTTTACCTTACTAGAGGCCCGGTGCACAAATTTGTGCAAGGGTGTGGTCCCTAAACCTGTCCGGTAATCAGGGCTGTCTCACCCAATCCTGATCAAGGCCAGGTCAATCAGGGCGTGCCAGCAGGGAGGGGGGGAGAGGGGCCACAGGAGGTTGGCCAGCCAGTGGGGGGAGGGACCAGGAGAGGTTGGCTATGGGAGCACACTGACCACCATGGGGAAGCTCCTGTGTTGTGCGTCTGCTCTCTGGTGGTCAGTGTGCGTCATAGTGACTGGTCATTCTGTCATAACGGTCACTTAGGCTTTTACATATATAGACTACAGGCCCGGATGCATGAATTCATGCATGGTGGGGTCTGGCTGGCCATTCCCTATCAGGGCCGATCGGGCCAGGCTGTCTGGGGGGAGGGGCTGTAGACATTTGGCCAGCCGGCCCCGCCCCATGGTCCAACTCCCAACTGAAGGAACAATTTTCGTATTAGCCTTTTATTATACAGAATTATATTTTGAAGAGTTTTTAAGCCAATATTTTCCAAAACCAACAATGAATCCTGTGACATAATTACAGAACTCCCTATGCTTCTTTAATTTGTATTTATTGTCTTTATTGATTAAGGTATTACATACGTGTCCCTACCCCCCTTTTATTCCCCCACCCCCCCACTCATGCCCTCACCCCCCTGTTGTCTGTGTCCATTGGTTAGGCTTATATGCATGCATACAAGTCCTTTAGTTGATCTCTCCCTCTTACCCTCACCCTCCACTACCTTCTCTCTGAGGTCTGACGGTCTGATTGATGCTTCTCTGTCTCTGGACTTGTTTTTGTTCATCAGTTCCTCCCTATACTTTCATCTCTTATTAAACTTTGATCTTAAACTTATAATTTAAAAAAACATTTTATAGAAAAACCCAGTTCTTAATATTAACAAAAAGTACTAGAGTTCATATTTTTCTTATTTATAAATAAGCACCTTTATTTCACATAAGGCTTGTTTGATTATTTGATGTCTGAATTGATAATAAGGTCAAATTTAGTAAATAAAATAAAAAACAGAAAGACACAAATAAACAAACTTTAAGAACTGACTGTCAGGTTTACCTGCTGTCTTGCTTGTAGTGATCCCAATCACGATGATCTTTTCCATTACTAAAAGAAGAATAGGGTCTTTTCCTAGAGTCACTCTTTTTGTAAGAATCTCCCTGATGTCGGTCTTTATGATGATCATGATACTGAGATAAGTGTCTATCAGAAGAATAACTGTCTCTGCTGCTATCATCATGATTTGTATTCTCTTTTAATCTTTCCACATCTGTTAAATTAAAAAACTCAACTTTTGTTAATGAATTTAACTTTGCTGCTACATTATAAGAATTCCTGTCTTAACTCCAGCTAAACAAAATCAGTTCCCAAATACAGGTAGTTAAAGCATTTAGAAATGGTCTATTAAAACAGTACTAAGAGTTATAAAAGGGATAACTTTATTCCGAAAAATCACAACTGAAATATAAAAGGCCCATTTCCTTCTGAGACAGACTATACTTTTGTGATTCTTATGCAGAAAAAAATGCATTACTGCATTCTAAATTAATTAATTTATTAACATTTTAGTAATTTATCTTACTTTAACAATTACCTACAATTTCTATAAACTGGTAAAAGGTGACTTAAGGAAAGGTTAACAATAAGCAAAAACGGATTAAGATAATAGATTCAATATAATGCTGTGTGTATGTATTTTCTAAAACCCCAAAAAGGAAAACAATTTTAAAATGTGCTTTTTAAAATAATTAGTAAGACTGACTTACCTGGATTTCTAATCACTTGAACATTCACGTTGCTGTTCTGGTCATTATTTTGCTAAAATAAATGCACACTTGTAAGAATCTTTTAAGTGGTATAATAAACTATTACAAAAAAGGGTGGGGGGCCCTAAAAAGAAAACCTCGAGACTGAAAGAAGCCCTTACATAAGATAGTAGAATGTATATATGTAGCACTTGCAGATATCTTTTTAAAAAATCATAAACTATTAGTCACACATTACAAAATTTGACTTTGAAATAAATTTAGACTTAACAGAAAAGTAATACCGAAGAGTTCCCATAAGTCTTTCTTACACCTGCTCCTAATGTTAGCATCTTATATAACCATGGCATAATGATCAAAACTAAGTAGTTAACACCGGTACAACACTATTAACTGAATCACATACTTCACTCAGATTTTACATTTTTCCACTAAGATCTTTTTTCCACTCCAGGATCCAATCTGGAACTTCATATAACACTTAGGTTTTATGTCTAATTTAGTTTCCTTCAATGTGAGACAGCTCCATCGTTTTTTCTTGTCTTCCATGATCTTGAGACTTTTGAAGAGTACTATAGAGTTACTGTGTGGAATATCTCTTACTTGCCATTTGTCTGGAATTTTCTTATGATTACATTGAGGTTATGCAAACCACAGAAGTGATGTACCTTTCACAGTGCATCATACTCAGGTGGTTCATGATGTCAATATGTCTTATTTCACTGGTGATTTTAACCACTTACTTACAGTGGTGTCAGGCAGGTTTCTTTTCTAAATGTTATTGTTTCTATTTGTAATTAACAAACATATTAGAGGAGATACTTTTAGACTATGCTAATATCTCATTTCTTGTTCACTAATTTTAGCTTCCTTCCGAAGCTCTTACCTGCAAAAGTTCTTAATGTGGTACTCTAGTGGTAATTTTCTATTTCATTCATTCCTTCTACATTTATTAACTGAATTCTTCTCTAAGGAAGAATGTCTCAGTTTTAGTAACATAAATAAGGAAAAAAAATGATGTGTTACTTTACCTGAGATTCCTGCCGTTTTTTAATAGCATGCTTATATAACTTATGTAATTTTCTTGCATCAAACTCAGTAAACTTAGATACAAAAATCCACAGGTTTCTAGAAGAAAAAAAAGGCAAATTAGTCTGGTGAAAAATATTAAGCTTTTTCATAATCCCCGGAAACACACAAACACACATACTTTACCCTCTATGTAATAAAGCCTAAGAAGATTATTTCTAGTGTTTTTTAAAACTTCATATATGGATAGAACTCTAAATGAACCTAAACATTAAGTTTGATTTCTCTTCCAAATCCCTTCATTTTATAATTTTCGGAGTGAAAAGTACTAATCAATCCTAATTTGAAACCAGAGATGCAAATTTACAAATCAGGAAAGGACTCATAATGTTATTCAGATTAGTTATAAAAGGAACAAGCAAGCTATGTTTCTAGTCTGAACAATTATACCATCAGATAATATCACTTGTGAAAAAAGGGCCCTAACAGTTCTGCCCCGCAGTTATACTTTAGAAAACAACTGTCATTTTATAACTGTAATGTAATGGTCATGAGAATAACATGACCAGACACTACAAACTACGGACAACATGGAGTCTTTAGGCCTCTCTTCCCATCCCAAGGCAAGAATTAGTAACTGATCATAGTATTTCACGATAAATTCAGATGCAGCCTATGAATACTTCTTAACACAGCTTCCTAAATAGTCATTCATAATCAGTGACACTTAAGTCTATCTGCTATCACTAAAATTATTAATGGTTTTACATATTCACAATTTTTTTCTTAAATATTTTTCAGTAGGTATTATAAAGTATGACTTGAAACTTGCTTATATAAACAGGGCAGAGAAATTACTAATTAGCCAATGATAGAATTTAACAGATTAGACAACATAAACATCTTTAACAAGGTAATCAATCAATTTTAAGGGAAAAAAAACCATATATAAAAAGTCCCCTGTATGAATAATGACTTCCCAAAAGAAAGCCATCTTCCAATGACACTGATTGAAGGAAGACGGTCTTAGAAAGCAAAAATTCTTACCTGGAAAATAACTTTTCATTCTATTTTATGATAAAGTGTAC
Organism: Corynorhinus townsendii; assembly: GCA_026230045.1. Taxonomy (NCBI): domain Eukaryota; kingdom Metazoa; phylum Chordata; class Mammalia; order Chiroptera; family Vespertilionidae; genus Corynorhinus; species Corynorhinus townsendii. Next base: position 31,241,989 of record JAPDVU010000012.1, read on the forward strand.
AAAAGCATTTAATTTGGGGATTTCTAAATGGCTGACACATTTTTCAAACATCAAGCTCCTATTGCTTATAACTACAAAGTAGACATTAAGTTATAAAGCCTTGCATGGAATACTATTGGTAACAGGTATATTAAACTGTTTTTATATTTTCAAAGCTCTTTCCTATTACTTAATTTCACAAATAACCTTTAAATAGGCATAGTAAAAATAGCAGCCAATTTTAAAAATAAACAAGCAAATCAGGTAATGAGGCTAAATGACTCATATAGCTAAGTAAGGCTAGAAGACAGGGCTCCTAATTTACTTTCCACGAAAATAAGTAATTCTCAGCCTTCTGATTTTGGGCATTGATATGTAAGAATAGTTGTGGGCTAGCAAAATACTAAGAAATTGCTATGTATTAGTAAATTTTGGAATATATAAGTCTGTGAGTTATAAATTAACTGCAGAATTATCCCAAACATGTGCATAAAGAGATGGGTGTCGAGGAAAAAATGGCGGTGGAATAAATGTGTCCCGAGCCTTGTACCAGAGCAGATAGAACAGTTGAGGGTCGCACGGGGATTGTTGGTGAGCTGAGGGACAGCTATACTCCAGGAGACTGTGGGGGACTGCTGGACGGGGCTCCCCTGACCGGGCAGCCCCCACTGCTGCTGGGTTCCCTCCCAGAGCGACCGACTCGGACGCGGAGACTGCACCATCTTGAAGGGGAAAGTGGATGTTATGGGAAGCCTGAAAATCTACAACTGCGGCACCCACCAAACAACTGCGAACCCCAGAACACCAGTCCCCAATTGGCGCAAACACGCGGATTCAGAGGAGCTCTACACTCCACCAACGGAAAGGTCAGATTTTGCCTGGGATAAGGTGAGGTCTCTAGTCCCCGCAGGAGAGAGAAACACGCACACTGTGGGAGCTGGAGAACCTGGGGAAGTCTGCACCTAGAAAAATCCGTGGCTGTTGGGGCTGGCGTGATCGGTGAATGTGGAAGGGGATCCTCAGAGCTGCTAACAGACAGGAATTCTAAACAGTAACCCATTTTAATCTGACGCAAAAGGACAGCCTAAATATTTTAGAAGGTTTCAAGCTGTATTACAAAGCCACTGTTCTCAAAAAAGCCTGGTACTGGCACAAAAACAGACATATAGACCAATGGAATAGAGAATCCAGATATCGAACATACAATGGGGGGAAGATAGGCTCTTCAATAAATCGTGTTGGGAAAATTGGATAGATACATGCAAAAAAATGAAAAACTCAAAATGGATACAGACTTAATCATAAGACGGGAAACCATAAAAATACTAGAGGAATCCACAGGCAGCAAAATGTCAGACATATGCTGAAGCAATTTCTTCACCGATGCTGCTCCTAGGGCAATGGAAGGTAAAGAGAAAAAAAAACAAATGGGACTACATCAAAATAAAAGGCTTTTGCACAGCAAAGGAAACCATCAACAAAACAATAAGAAAGCTCACTGCATGGGAGAACATATTTGCAAATGTTATACCTGATAAAGGTTTACTCTCCAACATCTACAGGGAACTTATACAACTTAATAAAAGGAAGATAAATGATCCAATAAAAAAAATGGGCAACGGACCTAAATAGAAATTTTTCAAAAGAAGACAGAAGGAAAACCAAGAGACATATGAAAACCTGCTCAAAGTCACTAATTATCTGAGAGATGCAAATCAAAACAACAATGCGGTACCATCTCACACCTGTCAGAATGGCAACCATCAACAAATCAACAAACGACAAGTGCTGGAGAGGACGTGGAGAAAAAGGAACCCTTGTGCACTGCTGGTGGGAATGCAGACTGGTGTAGCCACTGTGGAGAACAGTATGGCGTTTCCTCAAAAAACTAAAAATGGAACTCCCATTTGACCCAGTAATCCTACTTCTAGGAATATATCCCAAGAAACTAGAAACACCCATCAGAAAGGATATATGCACCCCTATGTTCACAGCAGCACAATTCACCATAGCTAAGATTTGGAAACAGCCTAAATGCCCATCAGCAGATGAGTGGATTAGAAAACTATGGTACATCTACACAATGGAATACTACGCTGCTATAAAAAAAGAAGGAATTCTTACCATTTGCAACAGCATGGATGGACCTGCAGAGCATTATGTTAAGTGAAATATGCCAGGCAATGAAAGAAAAATACCACACGATCTCACTCATTTATGGAAAATAAAGAACATTATAACCTGATAAACAAAAAGATACAGAGGCAGTAAAGCACCGAACAGACTGTCAAATTACAGAGGGAAAGCTGGGGGGTACACGGGAGGGGGGGAAAAGAGATCAATCAAAGGACTTGTATGCATGCATATAAGCACACCAATGGACACAAGACACTGGGGGGTGGGATTAGGGCATGTGACAGAGGGTAGGGGAGGCCGGGGGAAGGTCAATGGAAGAAAAAGGAGATATATGTGCTTGTGCTAATATATGTAATATTTTAAATAAAAATTATAAAAAATAAGAGATGGGTGTCTGCTGATTTTTCTAGACGAATTCTTATCAGTGTTAAGTCAGTTGTGGCTTTCTGTGTTTTATTAAATAACCATTAAATTTTATTAAATTGCTATTAAATTTTATTGAATTACCATTAGTATTATCAATTTAGTTTGTGAAGGTTGTTTGCTTAACTGCAACATATAATGATACTTTTTTCATCAATATTTTGGCCTATAATTTTGCAAAAATAAGACAGTAAAAATGCATTGCAATTTAAAGAGCCATCACCTATGTCTTCATAGTTAATGGGCACATATATACATAATACTCTCAAAATCTGCTCCCTATAGTGAGTGATACTTCATAGCCTGTAAAATCAGTGCACTGAAATAAATTGCAGCATATTAAGGTATCCAGAGTAACATTATAGACTATTTTAAACGAATGGGACACTTTCAAAATACATATGCATAGATTATTTTGTTTCTTAATTTTTTTCAACCTCATGAAAAATTTTCAAACATACATCAAAGATGAAGGAATTTTACTACGATCACCCACATACCTACTACCTATATTCTATTATTAACATTTTACTATGCTTGCTCTATGACATATTTCATACATCCATCTCTCCAGCAATCATTGTAATTTTTGTTTGCATTTCAAAGACAAATGGAGGTGTTGGTATTTCTCACCCTAAATACTTCAGTATGCGTAACATTAACTAGTCAATACCTGTTATTTTCTTTTAAAAACAAAATGTGCATAGAATAAGACGCACAATTTTCTAAGTTTACTCTTGCTGAGTTTTACAAATTAATATACTTTATAACCCCAAAACATATTTTAAAAAGTTCTGTTTTGCCTTTTCACAATGTCTAAGTTCTTTTACCAACGAAGAGTTTTAACAGACAACAGGGTATGTCAGAAATGGTCCAAAAATTGAGAAGCATTCCCTATACCAGCAGTCGCCAACTGGTGGTCCGCGGACCACTAGCGGTCTATGAGGTCTGAAAGGTTGGCGACCGCTGCCTGGATTACATTTCCCCATGTAATCGATTATCAGTGAGGTCAAGGTAGGTAAGAACTAAGTGGGAGAAAAACAAAAAGGTAAGTTGTTCAACTGAGTAAAAAGAAGAATCAAATCTTTGGAGGTCAAGACAAACATGAAGAAATAAGTCTCCTGGCTACTAGTCTCTTTTGCTTTAGAGATCTTCTCTCCTTGCCCCTGTTTGTGTTTATAAACTAAATCCGAAATAGCATATAATTTGTATTAGTCACTATATAATTTCAACAAGATACTTATTACTAATCTTTCTAGCAAGTAAAATAGATTTTCTCCCTCTCTACGACCTCAGAAATATGAACTCTAATTATAAGGTTTCAAAATATAGTACACTGAAATATTTTCAGATGTAAACCAAGCTCCTTTACACTAAAAAGTAGGAAAGGTGTTTAATATAATCCTTTAAATTAACGAAATTTAGCTCTAAGAATAATTCACTCCATTTCCCTTATTTTTCCCAATTTTACCACAGCTAAGTGACAATTAAGAACATGTTTGGAAGCCAACTACAGAGAAAATTTAACTTTGGATCTTCAATGTAAAAAGATAGATTCCCATGAAAGCCTAACATATATAATTGAACTTGACTGTATTCTTGATCTATGGCTCTGAGCTTGGGAATTGTAAGATGAGTTGAAAAGGATAAATAATTGTTTATGGTATTTGAGGCAAGAGTTAATGTTCCAGTCATTATATATATTCCAACCAAAAGTGAAAGATTAAGCTAGAATATATGAATATATCAATATAGTAACTTTAAAATTATTGTCTCCCATTCCTCACAACATATCTTCTTCTTCTTATTCAATAAGTGGAAAATATATAATGCCTTACAATTTATAAAGAGCTTCATGCCTGGCCAGTGTAGCTATGAGGTTGCCAGTCAGGGCACATGCCTGGGTTGCAGGCTCAATACCCAGTAGGGGGGCATGCAGGAGGCAGCCGATTGATGATTCCTTCTCATCACTGATGTTGCTTTCTCTCTCTCCCTCTCTGAAGTCAATAAAAGTGTATTTTTAAAAAAGAGCTTCAAATACAGAGCTGGCCAGTTCTGTTTAGTGGTTAATAGCGTCGGCCCATGGTCTGAAAGGTCAGGTTTGATTCTGGTCAAGGATATACCTTGGTTGCAGGTTCCCCAATTCTGGTAGGGGTGCCTGTGGAAGGCAACCAATCAATGTATGTGTGTCTCCCTCTCTCCCTCGTCTCTCCCTCCCACTTTCCTAGAAATCAATGGGAAAAATATCCTAGGGTGAGGATTAAAAAAAATAGAGCTTCAAATATAGATGTTATCATTTCACCAGTGGTAATACCAGGGGTCTCAGAGATATTGTTCAAGGTCATAAAGCCCCAAATTAGCCAAGATGGGGACTGAGCAGATCTTCTGATGCCAACTCTAGTGACTACTCCATAGCATTATAGGCACGATTTAAGGATATTATTATTGTCCATACATGGCTTTAGTTTCTTTAGACATGACAGCAAAATTTACATGATCAATTTCCTATCTCCTCTCCCTAAAATGGGTACTGGTTGAATTTAAGGATAAAAGGAACAAGTGTAGAATTTCTTTATTTTAGCGTTATCACAATCACTCCTCCAGGAATATATTACCGTTTTTTTGTTTTGTTTTGTTTTGATATGTAGCTGTATTATTATCAGGGACTTGTTTGTGTTTATTTTATGTTTTTCCCAAGTTGTGTAGTAGTTTGGTTTAACACCGATCTGGATCTAGTAATCATTACATGATTTGTATAATAATAAAGCAGCTCAGTTTTACAATTTTAAGATCAACTGTGTTGCTACTGCTTCTAAAATAAAGGACAATTCTCCATTTTACAATGTTTGAGGATATTAATTTTTACAAGGCATTACACTCAAAGACAAATGGCTAAGTATACTTACATAACAATAAATTTATTTGTTTGGCACACCAATGTCTAAAGATACTACCGAGAATCATCTAGTGAAATGTGAACATTTTTAAAAAATAAAATGCAAGAGAGAAACCAAGATGGCGGCATAGGTAAGCACCTAAACTGCTGCCTCACACAACAATTTCAAAACTACAACTAAAAGACAAAATGGTCATCATCCAGAACCACGGGAAGACTGGCTGAGTGGAAATTCTACAACTAGAAGGAAAGAGAAAAGCACACTGAGAGTCAGAGGAGCTGCAGAAGGCAGAGGTACAGAGATGCGTGCACGGAGAGGGCTGGCAACTGAGTACGCAGATGGCTTTATCAATCGGGAGGAAGACAAAAGCTCCCGACTGCTCTGAACTCTAGTTCCGGGTGAGACTCTGGAGACCCAGACTCATTCGGGGAGAAACTGGACTGTATGGCAGTGGGCAAAACTCGAGGGCAGCTTTCTCTCAGAGCTGCTTACAGCGATTACTGCGGGACACTGAGAGCTAGGGGCCTCTTAGGGCAGGGCTGATGGGAAACCATTGCTGTCTGCTCTGCCCTGAGACTCCGCCCCATCCAAGCTGAGCACAGAGGCTTTTGCAAGTCTTGTCTCATAAGGGTGTCTCCAGCACAGTTCTCCCAGCGTAGACACAGCTGATCCTCACAGCCAATTGGCCTGGAGGTCAATCCCAGTGATACCAACAACAATCAAGGCTTAACTACAATAAGACTGTGCACACAGCCCACAATGGGGTGCACCAAGAGTGTCCACCTCAGGTAACTGGGGAGGCTGAGCCACTGGGCCCTATAGAACATCTAGCACACAAGGACACTCTATCAACACAGGGAGGCAGCCAGAATGGGGAGACAAAGAAACAGGTCACAAATGAAAGAAATGGAGGAAAGCAAACAACTGGATATAGAGTTCAAAACCATGGTTATAAGGGTTTTCAAGAATTTTCTAGAAAAGGTCGATAAATTTAGCGAGACCCTCGAGGATATGAAAAATGACCAACTAGAAATTAAGCATACACTGACTGAAATAAAAAATAATATACAGAGATCCAACAGCAGACTAGAGGATCGCAAGAATTAAGTCAAAGATTTGAAATACAAAGAAGCAAAAACACCCAACCATAAAAGCAAAAAGAAAAAAAGAATCCAAAAATATGAAGATAGTGTAAGGAGCCTCTGGGATAACTTCAAGCGTACCAACATCTGAATTATGGGGGTGCCAGAAGAAGAGAGAGAGCAAGATACTAAAAACCTATTTGAAGAAATAATGACTGAAAACTTCCTCCATCTGGTGAAAGAAATAGACTTACAAGTCCAGGAAGCACAGAGAACCCCAATCAAAAGGAATCCAAAGAGGACCACACCAAGACACATCATAATTAAAATGCCAAGGGCAAAAGACAAAGAGAGAATCTTAAAAGCAGCAAGAGAAAAACAGTTAGTTACCTACAAGGGTGCACCCATACGACTGTCAGCTGATTCTCAACAGAAACTATGCAGGTCAGAAGGGAGTGGCAAGAAATTCAAACTGATGAATAGCAAGAACCTACAACCAAGATTACTCTACCCAGCAAAGCTATCATTCAGAATTAAAGGGCAGATAAAGAGCTTCACAGATAAGAAAAAGCTAAAGGAGTTCATCACCACCAAACAAGTATTATATGAAATGCTGAAAGGTATTCTTTAAGAAGAGGAAAAGGAAGAAAAAGGTAAAGATAAAAATTATGAACAAATACCTATCTATAAACAAGTGAATCTAAAAATCAAGTGAGTAAAAAATCTGATGAACAGAATAAACTGGTGAATATAATAGAATCAGGGGCATAGAAAGGGAGTGGACTGACAATTCTCGGGGCGGGGGGGAAGGGGTGTAGGGGGTGCGGGAAGAGACTGGACAACAATTGTACACATATGGATGCGGACAGGGGAGGGGGTAAGGGCAGAGGGTGGGGTGGGAACTGGGTGGAGGGGAGCTATGAGGAGAAAAAAGAGAAATAATTGTAATAATCTGAACAATAAAGATTTATAAAAAAAATAAAATAAAATACAATCTAAATTTTAATGAAACAGCTTTCATTATTTTTTATTAAAGGCAGAAATACCAGCTATGATTATCATGATGCATAATTAATTATCTCAAATAAAAAAGCTTTAAATGGGAAAATAGTAAAAACAATCATCCTCAAGTTACCTCTAAATATTACTGTTACTAAATTTCAAAAGTAGAAGAACTGAAATATAAGAAAGAGACAAATAGATTATTACATACCCACAAATTTAACACTTCCTAAAAAGTACATTACTTACTTTCTCCACTGCTTGATTTGTTCAGGATTTGTATACTCTTTCAGACATTCTGTGATATGGTCACCAATTTTTATTAAACATTGTCTAGTATGCTCTAGTTGTTCTCTTTCTGAAAGGCCTTTCTCAGGCCTATCAAGTTGTTTCAAAGCTGCTTTGACAGGCCTCATTCTTTCTTTACACTTTTAAAGAGGGAAAATGAAAACATAAATAAATGTATTTAAACATAAATTCAACAAACATCTTCTTTCAATGATATTTATATGAGTAAATATAGCACTGTTTGATGCTAAAGTAACCATGAAATATCACCTCACAGCTCTTAAATGCCAGGGATTTCCCCCTCAGATTCTCTTTGGAAAGCAAGGCTTTCATTATCAGTCTTTGTGTGAGTAATAACTTTGAATTTTATTTATCTTTTGTAAAAATGGTACTTTTTACACTGGAGCAAACCATTCTAAGCAGGATTAAACACAGAATGATGACAAGCATGGTAGCATATAAAACCAATATATTTTAGACCAGTGTTACTCCAAGTGTAGTCTATGAACTTGCACTTGGTTCCAGGGGATAGGCAAAGAATTTTTAGAAAACTTTATATAAATCTGACAGGGCAATTTTTATCTACTGAACCTAGTAATAAAACATTAGGGCTTATATTTTGTATATTTTTTTTAAGTGTTCACTTTTTTTTTGTTATACTTCCTAAAATACTAAAAGAGAAGCTACTCCTTCACTTAAAGATAAGAAGCAGTATCATGTAGTTAATAGGTTCAGAAACTAAATGGTTTAAATTCTATCCTTGGAGAAAAGAAGTTCATTCTAAGTAGTCCTTAAATGCTTTTCCTTCGAGTTCTTCAGTTATTAAAGTTTTTCCAAATTGATTCTAAATTTAAATTACCTTTCAAATATATTATTTTTTACAACCTGAATTACAGTAGCAACAAATTCAAAGACATTTCTAAATTAAAAGCAGCAAAGAATAAAACTGCAATTTAAATGTAATATGGATTATTACTAATAACCAGACAGTCTACTACAGCAGTCGCCAACCTTTTAGACTTCAAAGACCACTAGTCGTCTGCGGACCACCAGTTGGTGACTGCTGGTATACTACTTACAATGCTGAATGTCTTCTGATCCAGCTCTTCGGATTCTTCAGATATGGGAACTGGTTCACCACTTGCAGTGATATGAACTAGAGGATCAGACACTGAAGATTTCTTGGATCTTTCCTTGCTATCAGATTTGGATTCGCTCAACTAAAGAAAAAGCAAAAATAAAAACCCAACAGTAACAAAGGTAAAATGATTAACACTTCCAAAAAGCAATTGTTTATTCACTCTTAATATCCCTATTTATTTTACCTTTCCCCAATTTTATTTGGAGAAAACAAAAATAAATAAATAAATATGGTTACTCTGTAATGTTACCCTATAGGTAAGGAATTTTAAAAAGGATTCAAACCTATTTCTCTTCTAAGAGATACTCACATGAATTGAACTCAGTTATTGAGACTAACATGGGCTGATAGGCAATTTTTTCTCCTAAAATATAAATAAGCTGATTGTGTAACTTTCTAAATTTTACATTATGATTTGCATACCTTTTCTTCCTTTATGTCTCTTTCTTTCTGCATAGCTTCTATAGCTTCTTTTACTTTCTTTTCTCTCTTTTCTTTAACATCTTTTTCCTTTATATCTTTCTTATCATCTTTTTCTTCTATCTCCCTTTTAAGTTCTCTTTTATTTTCCTTTTCTTTTGCTTCCCTCTTTTCTTCTGGTTCCTTCTTTATAAAAACATCTGGCTCAGGTTTTTCTTCACTGTCTCTTTCTGTTTTAAGTTTTTTATTTGGATGTTTCAAAGAAGTGACCTCATCCTAGAAAGTGCAAGTATGGCCAATGTATTACTAACCAAATCTTGACAAAGATTAAATTTCTTTTCTTTGCATGACTATGATTGCATGTATGCAGATTCTGAAAAATAATCCAGAATCCTATTAATAATGACACATGCAATATTTACCTTCCTATAAAAACTAATGTAAGCCAGTCCCATTCAAAATTCATAATAAAATTAAAGGAGACAGAACCACACTCAAATGGTAATGTTTGAAAAGGAAGGACCTTTGCTCTATCTCTCTCTAGTGATATATGATATTCTATTGGATGGGTGAAATACTGTTCTGTAAATGAGACTGAATAAGCTATTTTTGAAAGAAATTTCAGTACTAAAAAAGAAAATTTTAGGTCTTAGTTCAAATTTCAAATGTAAAACATACCAAAACATGCCATGTTCCTTTCTATTTAACGGGTTGCTTTACTAAAACACATTCTTACCTTATCATCTTCATCGGACTTTTCTGAGAGCAGAGGAGAAGAATCACTCTTTATTTCCTCTTTCACCTTTATAGACTTCATTGATTTATTCTTCTTAGCTCTTGCTTTTCTCCTCTTTGACCCTCCCTAAAAAGAATTATTTTTATTCTAATCAATTCCAGATTCCATTTATTAAAAAAGCTCCTTAAATACTGAATCGAAAAGGTAAAGAAATGAATAGTTTGACTCAATCCTTAGCCTGTTGTAAAAAGCTATACACCAAGCTTAGAAAGTCAACAAATGTCAAAGCCTATCTAATAAGAGTAATACGAATATGAACCATCACTCCGCTACACCCACAAGCCACGCCCACCAGCCAATCAGGAGCGAATATGCAAATAAACCCAACCAAGATGGCTACAGCCACAGAGAGCAGGAGGGAGGCTTGGGTTTCCCCGGCAATAGAGGAAGCCAAGCTTTCAGCCTGCCCTTGCCCGCCTAGGCCTCCACTCAAGGCTACAAAGTTTCAATGATAGAAGATACATAAATCCAAACAGAAATGGTGGCAGCCACAGAGCTGGAAAGAGCAGGAGGCTAGGGTTGCCCCTGGCGATGGGGGAAGCCAGCTTTCCTCACACCCTGGCCGGTCCAGGCCTCCGCTTAAGGCTACAAAGTTTCAATTATAGAAGATACATAAATCCCAACAGAAATGGCTGCTGCCACGGAGCAAGCAGAAGGCTTGGCTCTGCTCCAGGATACAAAGTTTCAATTGTAGAAGATAAATAAACCCCAGATACCAGGCCCTCTGCTTGGGTCGCTAGGGGGTGTGGCCAGCCTGCACACCACCACAGGCCCCTCGCCCAGGCCACCCCACGCCCCAAGGGAACTCCCACCCTGATCCGGGACACCCTGCAGGGCAAACCAGCTGGCCCCCACCCATGCACCAGGCCTCTATCCTATCTAATAAAAGAGTAATATGCAGATTGACCATCACTCCAACACACAAAATGGCTGCCCCCATGTAGACACAAGATGGCCACCACAAGATGGCCAGCAGAGGAGGGCAGTTGGGAAGGACCAGGCCTGCAAGGGAGGGCAGTTGGGGGCGATAAGGCCAGCAGGGGAGGGCAGTTGGGAGGAACCAGGCCTGCAAGGGAAGGCAGCTGGGGGCAATTAAGCCTGCAAGAGAGGGCAGTTAGGGGTGACCCGGCCGGCAGAGGAGGGAAGTTGGGGTGACCAGGCCTGCAGGGAAAGGCAGTTGGGTGGGACCCAGGTCTGCAGGGGAGAGTAGTTGGGGGTACCCAGGCCTGCAGGGGAGGGCAATTAGGGGGAAACAGGCTGGCAGGGGAGTGGTTAGGGTGATCAGGCTGGCAGGCAGAAGCAGTTAGGGGCAATCAGGAAGGCAGGCAGGCGAGCAGTTGGGAGCCAGCAGTCCTGGATTGTGAGGGGGATCCCAGATTGGAGAGCGTGCAGGCTGGGTTGAGGGACACTCTGCCCCCCCCCCGCCGTGTGCACGAATTTCATGCACTAGGCCTCTAGTCTATATTATAAAAACCCAGTGGTCCTAATGCCATAACAACTAAAGACTGGCCATGGCTAGGTGGGACTGCGCGTGTGGCAAAGTGTGTGCAGGTGGGCAGGGCTGTGCAATTTCACACTCTGGGCTTCTAGCAATTTAATAAAAATGAAGTAGAGAGAAACAGAAGGAGGGTTTTTCCCCATCCTAAGTTATTATCTTCAACTAAATTCAATGCCACCAGAGTAGCATTAGAAATTATTTTTAATGGTACATATGTAATTATGACATTATGGTCATAGGTAAATTTTAAAAGATTTCTACAGTTCCAATCACCTTTTAGTGTCTTCTTCCTACTTTTTTGGAGCCCCTCATAAATAAGCTCAGTGATCTTTAATGCTACTCCTTAAGCTTTCCAATGTCTTCAAATAACACACTAATGGAGGCTTGACCTTTCAAAAAGAACTCCATTCTAAACAAGTTGCCCCCACTCCCTCTCTAAATACTAAAGAAAAAAAAGTAATCTCACTTCTGAAAGACATGACTCACCAGTGTTAACATGAATGCTGAGATAATTTAAGGCAAAAGATTACCATATTCAAGTGACACTACTAAATTATGGGAAAATACACTTGTAAGTTCATATTAACCACAGATGTCTTTCTAGGGCAGCGGCTGTCAGCCGGTGTGCAGCGGCATACTGGTGTGCTGCAAGAGATACACTGGTATGCTACAAGAACTTTTATAATATGCAATACTGGACTATGTAGTCATGGGTACTTACCTCTTTTTCCTTAGATTGTCAGATATAAGAATGACACAGCCAGCACAACAACAGCTGTCTGGTGTGAATGAATAAAAATTATTCCTAATTTTTTGTCAGATCAGCACAAAGTATAATTTTTAGTAGTCCTATATAATAAAAGGCTAATATACAAATAGACTGAATGGTGGAACAACCAGAACAACTGAACAACCCATTCCCTATGACGTGCGCTGACCACCAGGGAGCATGCATGGAACATGGCAGGTATTGGCTGTGGCGGGATGGTGGAGCAGGTGAGTGGGGGCGCCAGAACAAGGTGGGGCACTGGTCGCTGTCATCAGGGTGAACCCTGGGTGGTTACTGAAAATTCTTTGCTCCCGTGTGCCACAGTCCCGCCCAGTGCTTGCACCTGCTGCCAGCGCCAGCCCTGCTCACACCCACTGCCAGTACCAGAGCCACCACTCACACCCACTGCTGGCGCCATCAGCAGGTGTGAGCAGCTGCTGCCAGCCCAAATTGCACCTCAGGGGTTCTCCCTGCTCCTGAGGGGAAATCAGAGCCAGCAGCTGCCCCTCTCACACCCGCTGCCAGCGCCAGCCCCACATGCACCTGTTGCTTGCACCTGTTGCCAGTGCCCAGCGCCATCAGTGGGTGCAAGCAGCGGCTGCTGGTCCTGATCACCCCTGAGGGCTTCTCTACCCCCCTGCTCCTGAGGGGCAATCAGGGCAGCAGCTACCACTCATACCTGCTGATGGTGCCGGCCCCGCTCGCACTTGCTGCTGGCACTGGCCCCAATTGCTCCTTGCCTTCAGAGGTTGCAAGTGGGGCCGGTACTGTCAGCGTGTGGGAGTGGTGGTGGCAGGTGCGGGGCTGCTAGCAGACAGGGACTGTGGGCCTCGGTGAAAGGGGCCAGGTGGGGGCATGGAAGATGGGCTGAGATCCACCCCTGTGCCTACCACAGCCTCACAGCCCTCATTTCCTTTCAAGGTGCATGAATTCGTGCACTGGGCCCCTACTTAGTTTATGTTTGTCATGAGAAGAAAATGGTTGAAAATTTCTGGTCTAAGGCAATCAGTAAGCTAGACCTGTCTTAAAAGTAAACTGCTCTTTAGCATCTGAATTTTAACTTACTGCACCAGAAAGTCTTTGAGCTTCTTTTTTTGCAAGGTCTCTACTAAGTAATTTGATGAGGTAGTCTGCCCGAGTCTGCAACTGTTTTGCTTGTGGTTTTTTATCAGGGTCATCTGGAAGAATCTGAAAAGCAATTAATTTTTTCAGTTTGTCTTTGATAAAATGAAAAAATTTAAAGCTAAAAAGTGCTTATTTTTTTAAATATATACAATTCATTAACAAATTATAATTATTTCAATATTTAGGAATAAACTTAGAATGAAAAATACAACTTTTAATATCTATGACACAGTAAAGATCAGTGTACCAGGAAAGAATTTTAAATACACACACAATGGAGGGGAAAAAAATCCCTCTTCAAAATGAGAATACACTGTGTGAGGTTAAAAATTTCTTCCAAATATACAATAGTGTACTTAGCATCCAGTGTTTATTAAACACTAGAGGCCCGGTGCATGAAAATTCATGCACTGGGGAGCTGTGTGTATCCCTCAGACTGGCCTGTCCCCTCTCACAGTCCGGGAGTTCTCAGGGGATGTCCTACTGCGGAGGTGACCAGCCAATCAGGGGAAGGCACTGCCTCCATCACCCCCTCACTGCTGCTGCCTCTGGCCTCCCGCTGTGGGAGGTGACCGGGCCAATCAGGGGAAAGCAACACCCCCATCATGCTGCTGCTGCAACCATTGCTGGCGACTGCGGCTGCCTGAGCCTCAGCCCTTGCAGCCACCGCAGCTTGCCTGAGCCTCAGGCTGGCCCTGGTAACGGCAGCCGCCATTCACGGCTTGACTGAGCCCCAGGCAGCAACTGTGGCTTTGTCCAGAAGATGTCTGCCCTAATTAGCATATTATACTTTTATTAGTATAGATGATGGTATTCTTAGATTTCCTTCCTTTCTCATTATAGTATATGATCTAAAAAGTACACAAAACTTCCTAGAATACAAGGTAGCATTTGTCTAGAAGATGACCCACAACAGGCACTGTGAGGAAACTTTTACAGTAGGACTCTAGTTTTGCTTCAAAGAAGCAAATGACAAATTTCTAGTATCTCAAGATTCCCATTTCTCTGTGAAGAAGTAAATATAAAAAGGGAACTTAAATGATAAGAATAAGGCAATACTTTCAGTGGTTTCCATTCTAGGCAAAGAAATGATTTCATTAATCAGAATCATCAGAAATCCTAAACATGGTTTGACATTACAAAAATTATGAAAGATTTCAGAATCTTTTTTCCCCATGAATAATCTAGTTAAGATTTACTTTTAAGCTAAAGAAAAATGTCTTAACAAAAATATAATTTTAGAGGTAAAGCAAAATCTCAGAGAATATTTAAATTCATGAAATCCCTTCATGAATCAAAGAAGCCAAGGTCATACAACTATCTAGAGCCTTTGTTTCCTGACACCTAGTTGAGTTTATTTCTAACATAATTTAAAACATTTTTTGTATTATTTGAGAGAGGAAGAGAGTGATAGAAACATCAATGATCGAGCCCATAACCCAGGCATGTGCCCTGACCAGGAATCGAACCATGACTTTTGGGCTCACAGATCAATATTCAATCATTAAGCCACACCAACCAGGTTCTAACATAATTTAAAAGCAAAATTAAATTCAACATCAGAATCAAGAAATATTTAAGTACCTTGTGTGTTAGACTGAGGTCAGGATCCATTTTAATCATTTCCCAGCTTCCATATCCATATTCATATATGCCAATTAATAAATTGGAATCATCTTCTTTGCCCCAGTCTATATCAAAATGAGCAGCCTTTGTATGGCATGGGATAGTGTACCTAGCATTAAAGTTAATAACAATGTTAAGTTTACAATTGCCTTATTAAAAATTAATTTTAAAAATATGTTAAGAACATATCTGAATGATTCAAAATTTAATTTTATGTTCAGAAACATTTCAGTCAAACTAGCCAATGACATAAAAAACATTTTAACTTACATTCATATCCAAATTATTGAGTAACAAGAAATATTTTACAATGGAAAAAGTAAGCAACTCACTGCTTTCTTTCTTCTGGATCTGAAGGAATGGATTTGTGTAATGGTATTAATTCTTCTTCATGGGAGATGACTAACTTGGCATTCACTTGTACTCCTGATATTCGGAAGGTTGGACCCTTTACTTTTCCAAGTCTACCACCTTAATTTTTTTAAGAAAGAGTAAAAAAAGTATAAAATATGTAACTACAAAATAAAAAAGCAATGTATGCTATTATTTATTTTAATAAGTATTACTTGTATTTACTTATTAGTATTATTTATGCCTGGGGAAACTTGCTGGCAAACCTTAAATTTCACTACAAGATTTTTTAGTACATATCAGTGACTGACTGTAATACAGAACATGCGGATTCATAAAAAGCATTTCATGTACTTCAGTGTTTTATCTACTGCAGAAGGTACATCAATCTATTGATATGGTCAATAATTTCTCAATAAAATTTCTGGTATGATTTTTTTTTCAGTACATCTGATTACTAAATCTTATCTAAATATTTTTATTTAGTGGATGAATTGTAAGATAAGCATAATGAAGTAACTATGTCCCAAACTAATATTCTTTTAAGACTGATGAACAGGTAACTTAAGATATAATACCTAACTCAATAAAAGCATATTTTAAAAGTTCCATTTACCTCTCTTTAAATCATTCTCATTTTAATATTACCTGTCCGTTCTGTTCCTGAAGAATTATCCTTCAAAGCTTTAATGCAACCATTATGTACCAACTCTCCTAGTCGTCTGAGGTCTGTCTCTGACTTATCAACTAATTCAGCATCTCGAGCTATTGCATCCAATCTGTAATAAAATAATACAATTTTCAGGTAAATATGCAGACTAAATTTCATTTCATCTCAAGTTCTACAGAATCACACTATTTCATGCTGTACAAATTTTAGTTCATATAACTGGCATAAGATAAATAAAAACCAGGAAGATTTGATGGGAAAACAATTTGTCTATATATTCAAGGATAATAATAAAGTAACCAATTCATTACAGAACAAGTGGTATGCTCCAAATCTGAAGATTATGTAATAACTAGAGGCCTGGTGCACGAGATTCATGCACTGGGGTGGGGAAGGGGGTGTCCCTCAGCCAGGCCTGCGCCCTCTGGCAATCCGGGACCGCTTGCTCCTTATAGCCTGCCTGCAGCAGAGGCAGGAGAGGCTCCCACCATGGCTGCTGGGATCACCAGCCATGAGCCCGGCTTCTGGCTGAGTGGCGCTCCCGCTATGAGAGCACACTGACCACTAGGGGGCAGCTCCTGCATTGAGCATTTGCCCCCTGGTTGTCAGTGCATGTCATAGCGACCAGATGTTCCGCTGTTCGGTTGATTTGCATATTACACTTTTATTATATAGGATTCTACAAAACCTTTTTATAACTGACCAGATCTTAAATTCAAAAGAAGTGCTTAAATGTTGTAATAATTATAAATGAAAAAGACATGAGTAAAGTTCTATAGTTTGTAATTACTATGTACAGAGTAGATAATATGATTAATGTTCATAGTTTTTTCATCATCATATAAAATAATTATGCAAGTCTTTTATTGTATTGTATGCAAGTCATCTCAAAATAAAAAAGAAAATATCTTTATTTTAAGGAGTTGTGTAAAGAAAAAATGTTAAACCAATTTTAGTCTTTGCCATTCTATATCCAGACAATGGGTTAACCATAACAAAGAACAAAGAATATCCAAATCACAGACAATGACTAAAATTAACTGATAATAACAATAACAAAAAAACCTGTCGTGACAATTTTATTTTAGAACAGTTTGTGTAAAAGGAAGCTGTATTTAGGAAAACAAGGAAATTTCCCTAGTAAGAGAAAATAAAACAGGTCTTTAAGTAAGGTGGCTAGGTAAGCAACTCAGTTTTCCTAAGAATGAATCTGCTAGTTATAAGTTTCTTATTTAAAAAATGATAAAGCCTTTGAAAGTACCTTAAAAATTATAAAAATGAATAGTATTTTATAGAAAAATTCATTGGAAAGTAAAATTTTAGAGACTAGAAAGAAGGATGTCAGTAAAACATTTTTCAAAACTACTTGTATTTTGCTTTCTATAGATTAACTTTGTAAATGTCTGTTAAAAGCAAATTTATCAAAGTACCTAAACTAAATATTAGTATAAACAAAAAACCCTGACAAGAACATAAAACATACTATGATTCTATGAGAATAACAGATGTATTTACCTTTCTAGAGGGCCACCAAATTTCTTGTAACTCTTGATAAACCTAGCAGAAAATAATTGTTTGATTTAAATGCAGGCTTCACTACCCATTAAACAATAGATAAATTTATATATATATATAGAAAAAAGGAAATACTCGTTAGAATACAAATTAATTCAAGGTAGTTACTGACAAAAATGAATAAACTATGCTAGAAATCAAAATGTTAAAACATTAAAACATACCAAGTAAGACAAGAAATTAACACCCAGGATGATGTTTAGAAACCAATATAAATAAAACAATAGAAGCTAAATTTTATTTTAGAAATTACTTTATTTTTTTTTCACAAGACAAAATAAGGTTCAAGGCTACCACAGGAAGTGTCTCCAGAATTATCAATCATATTGCACCTCCTAACATTCCAAGTGTTGATAAAATTTACTGAAAATAGCTTTAATTCAGAATTAGGGTATTATACCAACAATGGAAAATAAAAATTTTACTTAAGAACAAAGCTACCCAAGTGGTTGATGGATGAGGAAAAATATCCAGGAAAAGTTGAAATGCCTCTTCAACTAAAGACAGAAAGTCCAGCAAACCAGGTGGTCATAAAATACCCTTAATAAAATCTAATAACATATTTAATTTTCTGGTAGAAAGAATGAGGAAGAACTTTATCGGTCAGGTCTATGATGTAAAAGAAAAGAGTTACAATGGCTTGAAAGAAACAAACTCTCAAAATACAATAATGAACAACCTTTTTACAAATTTCATAAGCAAAATTATTACATAAACAAAAGTAAAGTTACCCTATTCCCCTTAAACATATCTGTATATACACATAAATATATTTTGAAAGAAAACGACAATTTATTTTACTACCCAATCTTACCTCAATTCCTACTTGAACATATCAGAAATACCCTTAACATGGTTAGTTTCAAAAAACAAATTACTTCAGAATTAAAAAACTAGAAAAATATGGAACTAAATTATCCCCACATAAAAATAGTAATGTTGGGAGTCAGAAGTGCAGTGAGAATTTTTATTAAATAAGTCTAATGTATTGAAATATACATTCATTATTCAAAAAGGCCACTGTTATGAACCATATTAATAAAACCAAAAGATTTTAACAGTCTAAATAGACTAACAATAAATAATATGCAGATATTAGATGCCAAACATTTTTTTTCTCATAGTTATAATGAACACACAAAAGCAGAACCCACCCAATTCCTAAACAATTTTCATATATTTGCTTCCTCTAACACTTTCACCTTTATCTTTAAAATGTTGAGATTTCTGTATTTTAGTTTCACCCTCTAATAAAAATAAAATGAAGTAAAATGGTGTCACATCATCTTACCGCCGAATTTCTGCATCACTAAATCCTTTAATATTCTCTCGGGGGATAGTTCGTGGTCTTCCACGTTTCTTTGGCCTTTTCCTTTCTGAGATTGAATCACTATCAGATCCAGAGTATCTCCTGCTTCTACTGCGCCTCCCTTCATTTCCATTGAAACTAATCTGGAATTTGAACAAAAATTTACCCAAACTTAGAGCAAAGAAAATTATACAAGACTGACAGAATTTAAAAACTTCAAATGCTTTTCTATAAATCAAAAATATTATATAAAAATAAATTTAAAAATCAAACAGTATAGCATGTTAATGATAGAGTTATTAATAACCTTAATATGTAACACATTCTTATAAATCTAAAGGAAAACACCCACTGTCCTTTTGTAAAAATGAGAAAAGTTATTACCAAGCAATTAATCAAATAACATAAGCATAAAATCATACAAACTCATTCGTAACACTTTTTAAAAATGAGAATTAACAATGAAATGGAATTCTTTTATTAATCCATCAATTTGACCAATACCAACTAAGCATTAATAGCTAATATTAGAATTGGGATAGAAGAATGAACAGTAATATACTTCTACTGGGTATTTAAACTGGGACAGAAGGCAATTTAGCGATATTGTATTAAAAGCCTTGAAAATTATCATTCTGCTGACACTTCCCAGGCATATCCCCTGAGATGAGAAATGTGAGGGAACATTGGCCAATAAAGTCATTTACAGCATAGATTTCTTTTTTAAATAGCAAACAATCTAAATGTTCATCAAAGAGACTGGACAAATAACCTATACAATGGGAAGTTTAAGAAAGCCATAAAAAATTGTGTTGTAGCCCTGGCTAGGTGGCTCAGTTGGCTGGAGCACCATCCCATGCCCCAAAAGGTTATGGTCTCAGTCCCCAGTCGGGGCACATACAGGAGGCAACTGATTGATGTTTCTCTCTCACATCAATGTTTCTCCCCCTCTTTCTCTCTCAAATCAATAAAAACATATCTTCAAGTGAAGATTACAAAAAAAAATTTTGTAGAATAACATTCATTATATACTGTCAAAGGAAAGAAAGCCACTTCCAAATTAATACTCCAATTAAATTTGGCAGATATGTATAAAAATATTGGAATTATGTATACCATAATATTATATTATTAGTGATTCCCTCTGGGTAGACAGATTGTGTGTCATTTTTATCTGTTCTCCTAAGTATACACTTAGTTGTATTCTAATTAGGTTGAACAGATATTTAAAAGAAAAAAAATGCCAGATGAACCCACATAAAAATAACTAAATATCCATTAGTTGTTTAACAAATATACCAAAGCATAGTTTCTGTAAGTCTTTAGCATTTTTCCAAAGTCTCAGTATATATTCTGAATACTTTTAATATGCTGAAAGCTTATTGAAAGTTAAGAATGGGCATTTTGTTTTTACTATCCTAACGGCCTTTCATAAGATCTAATATAATGCTATGCTTCCCATCCACTGTAAAAGGAAACCATTATAGGGTTTGAAAAAATAAATACAAACAAGAAACTACAAACATGGTCACTTTCAGGCCAAACACATTATTTGGCTCCATATCTGTGTGGGATGTATGAAGTTGGTAGGTTGCTCCTACCATAACAGTAAAAATCATAATCTCTAAAATCTAATTTAAAAAATCACTTTTTTTAAACACATAAAAATCACAAGGCAACCTAACAGTCTCAAATATAAGGAAATACAGCAGCTTGTAAGAAGAGGTGGGGCTCAAATACTGGCTCACTTGGGAAGAACGTGAATGGTAGACATCAAGTACTATAAAAGCAGGTAAGAGGAAGTTAAAAATTTGCTAAAGGCTGAATGTGGGCTGCCTTGAGAGCATAGAATCCCTGGGAACCAAAGACAAAAGAGGAGAACCTGCATCCACTCTCAAACACTTTTCCACAAACCTACACCAGGTGCTCATGAGAGAAATCAGAGAAAACTTGACTTGTGGTGTAGCCATGAAGAAAGGGAGCAGTCACCTTTCAGAATACAGACAGGAAATCTTGCCAGACCATCTCAGCTACTGAACTGAGTGCATAGGAGAAGACCTAATATAGTTGTAGGAAAAGAAAACTAAAAACCCTACCTCAGGAGAAGAGTAGCAGGCCAAAGACTAGGGTGAGGCAAGTCCCTCAGTTGCCTCAAAACTTAAGGAGGTACCAAAAAACCCAGTAATAAAGACAACTATATTATAATGCAATATCCTAAAAAACGAAAGTTAATGCAAAAAATCTAGTATTAAGGTTTTTTCCTCTTGCAGCAGGATCCAAAATAGTTTAGCATGGCACTGTTACCATTATCTAAAAACCTGACTATTTTGTTCAATAGGGCCACAAAATAATCAACAATTTTTTAAAACTTCAAACCATACAGGGAAGGCTCTCTGGCCATGACAAAATTAAACTAGAAATTACTAACGAAGATACTTGGAAAATCTCCCAAATATTTGGAAATTAAACAACATACTTCTAAAACAGAAACCAATAGGTTAAAGAGGAAGCCACAATAGAAAAAAAAATATTTTGAATAAATGAATACACACCAGATATCAAAAATTGGAGATTCATAAAAGCAGTACTTAGGGGAAACTTGTAGCATTAAAAGCTAATATTAGGAAAGGAAGGTCTTGATGCAATGGTCTAAGCTTACATCTTAAGACAGAAAAAAAGAGCAAATTAAAGCAAAAAAAAAAAAAGGATAAATAATAAAGAGCAGAAATCAATAAAATTTAAAACAGAAAATCAATATACCAAAAGGTAGTCCTTTGAAAAGATAAATAAAATAAACCTCTACCTAGAATGATCATGAAAATATTTAGCAGTATTAAGAAGAGAAGGGACTATCTTATAGATACTAGAAGGATTACAAAGGATATTATGAATAACTTTATGCCCATAAATTAAACAATGGACCAATCTCTTGAAAGAAACATACTACCAAATTCAGTTAAGATATTCTGAATAATTCATATTTAGAAAAGAAACTGAAGTTATAGTTTAAAATTCTTCTGACAAAGAAAACTCCAGGCCTAGATAGTTTCCCTGAAAAATACTACCAAACATTTAATTAAGAAATATTAACAATTTACACAGCTCTTACCAAAAATAGTAGGAGGGAACACTCTTCAATTCAATTTATGAAGCATTATCAAATCAGATGAAGACATTACATGAAAACTATAGACCAATATCTTTCATTAACAGAAAAAAGATCAATCCAGATGTGAATATTCTTTCATTATAAAAATATCTTTAAAATTAAAGTCACCTGCTTAGCACAGTTTCTCATTCTTGGAAGCATATAAATTTCTTCAAGTTCTTTTTGTCTTTCTTCCTCTTCTAATCGTCTTCTTTGATCTTCTGGAATGATTTCTTCCCAATTCTTTGAATTTCGTTCAGGTTCCAACTCAATGTCATCCTCATCCATGTTTGAAAAGTTGGCAACCTAATGAATTCCAGAATATTAACAGAGTAAGCATTAAAAAATAACTCACATTTAAATTTATTTTTCATTTTTGGGGGGAAGGAAGTGGCATAAAAGGATAATGAATATGACTATGGAGTAAACCAAGTATGAATGCTGAATGCTAAACTATCTAAGTTTATTTATTAGGTCAAAGTAGATCAAACCAAATGACTTTTAAGAATACTTTTTCAGGAATGATTCTCTTTTGTCCTGCTATTCAATAAAACAATTACAACAGAACTAGAGAAGGTTAAGAGAATAATAAAATAATTTATATTAGCAACATGATAAATTGCCTTCTGCAGGAATTACCACACCAGTCTATTAACTACTAACATCTATAGAACAATCCAATATTCTTATTTTTATTTTCATAAAAATAGTACCTCAAGAGCAGTACTGACAAGCTACAGGAGCCCTGAGACATTAAATTTATTTTGGTTCCCCAACCCCTAGTTTTTCATCTCTAAAACAAAAGTGATAGCAATAGTACACTAACTTTTGTGAGGTTTAAATAAGATACTATATTTAAAGAACAGTGCTGTCTGGTATAAGAAAGTACTCATTAAAGCTAATTGCCAATATTAGTACATTAAAATTTATAGATAACTGGATGAAGAGAAGAAAACTATGCTTATGCTCTATAAGGAATGGGGCTGAAAACAGTGTTTATTCTCTCATCTATATTATTTAAAGCCAGTTTTGTGTATCAAATCACTGGTATAAAATAAAAATCAGTCTCATATAAATGTA
Source organism: Corynorhinus townsendii (assembly GCA_026230045.1). Classification (NCBI taxonomy): domain Eukaryota; kingdom Metazoa; phylum Chordata; class Mammalia; order Chiroptera; family Vespertilionidae; genus Corynorhinus; species Corynorhinus townsendii. The sequence continues at coordinate 31,265,304 of JAPDVU010000012.1, forward strand.
TACTCTAGTTAATTTATGGGTGACTTTTTCCAATTTTTCAATTAGTCAAAATAAAAAAGCAAATAGTATACCTTTATGTAAAGAAAAAGTTAATTAGACTGTAGCCAGAGTCAGTGCAAGTTTCAGAAACATTCACTTCTCATAATTACTGAAATAATCTTCAAACTTATCTCCCTGCTTAATTCTTTCCTCAATACAGTACATCCTCTACTGTGCAGCAGAGTGATCAATTAATTACATAAGCTTGTATTCACTACTGTGTCCCTGTACATGGCACATTACATTGCAGGCACTCAATACACTATTGAGTGAACAAATGACAAACTGAACTGAAGCTTAAAAACTTCAGTTCATAGATAATAGCTAGAATACAAAGGAACCTGCTTTTTTATAGTAAACTAGAGGCCGGGTGCACAAAATTCATGCACTCGGGGAGAGGAGGGGGATGTCCCTTAGCCTGGCCTGCACCCTCTCGCAGTCCAGGAGCCCTCAGGGGATGTCCAACTGACGGCTTAGGACATCCTTAGCGCCACTGCAGAGGCGGAAGAGGCTCCTGCCACTGCCACTGCTGTGCTTGCCAGCCATGAGCCCAGCTCAGGGTTTCTGGCTGAGCGGCACTCTCCCTGTTGGAGTGCACTGACCACTAGGGGGCAGCTCCTGCGTTGAGTGTCTGCCCCCTGATGGTCAGTGCACATCATAGTGGCCGGTCGTTCCACTGTTGGGTCAATTTACACATTAGCCTTTTATTATATAGATTAATTGGTGCACAAAACTTACTTATTACTCTACTAAAGGCCCAGTGCACAAATTCGTGCACCAATGGGGTCCCTTGGCCTGGCCTATGGGATCAGGCCGAAACCGGCTCTCTGACATCCCCCAAGGGGTCCCAGATTGCGAGAGGGCACAGGCCAGGCCGAGGGACCCCACCGGTGCATGATCGGGGCTGGGGAGGGACGCAGTAGGTTGGCCAGCTGGAGCGGGACTGCAGGAGGGCTCCAGGATGTGTCTGGCCCGTCTAGCTCAGTCCCGATCGGCCAGACCCCAGCAGCAAGCTAACCTACAGGTTGGAGTATCTGCCCCCTGGTGGTCAGTGCATGTCATAGCAACTGGTCAACTGTCTGCCCCTGGTGGTCAGAGCACATTATAGCAAGCAGTTAAGCGGCTTTAGCATATCATTAGCATACTAGAGGCCCAGTGAATGAAAATTCATGCACTGGAGGGGGGCGTCCCTCAGCCCAGCCTGCCCCCTCACAGTCTAGGAGCCCTCAGGGGCAGGCGATTCCCCATCACACCTCTGCTGCTGCCACTGCCGGCAGTGCCAGCCTCAGCTGGCCCTGGTTACCTGAGCTTCAGGTGGCCCTAGGTGGCTGGGCGCCGCCATATTTGAGGGTGTGATAGTCAATTAGCATATTCCCTTCCCCCCTTATTGGCTGTGGGCACCACCATATTCCTTCCTTTGTGATGGCATGAGGGTCAATTAGCATATTCCCTCTTTATTAGATAGGATTACTCTTTGATTGGTTGATTGGTCAATCAGACGACCAGACTCTTAGCATATTAGGCTTTTATTATATAGGATAAGATCGGTTGACTTACATTGCTTTAGGATTCCTGGCAGCCTTTTAGCTTTCATCAAACCAAGAGTATTTATAAGTATTAATAGGAGCTTACAGCTTACTTTGACTGACTGCAAGTTTCTTAGTTGTGATAATGCTTAAATTAAACTGATGTCTAAAACTGCTTCAATAAAAATCAGATAAAAGACTTAGCCATGGAAATCTAAAAAAGGGATCACAGTCATTCTTATACCAAAATATTTGAGGACATGCTATTGGCTGAGCACTGTTCTAGATGCTAATTTAAGGAAATAGTATCCCTCCCCACTCTACTAAATTTAAATTCATAAATGATTTGCTCTCTTTCAAATTAGCTACTGTTTGTCAGAATAAGAAAAAAATGATTTTATGCACCTTGGCAAATTTTAAAACAAAAAATATTAAGAAATAAAGTCTGTTTCTCTCAATTTATATAATTATAAAGAAATATTTTAAAGAAAATTTACCTTGAACTGGGAAAGCAATTCATCTCCTACAGTTAAAGGGCCTGGTTCATTTTCATGGGTTTCAGCCCTCTTTAAGATTTCATCGATATCCATTTCCTATAATTATAAAAAAATCTTTAAACATACTTTAACATATTTTAAAGTAAATGTACTTTGTAGTTAAATATAGTTTAAATAGATAACACATTTTGAAGTTTTTTTTTTTTTACCTGGGGCTCTTGTTCTTCTCCTTCAGGTTCCTTAAAAAGTTCCTCAGCACCAAATTTTAAAATGGCAGACAACTCTTCTTTATTGAAAGGAGTAGAACTAAAATCAGGAAAAGCAAATAAAAACACTTAACAGTCACAGTTTAAAATTTAACATTTTTAAAGTGCCTTTATTAATTATTGTCATAATCACCTTATAACATAGTTAGATAGGTGAAGCATTGTAGTATACTTATTTTACAACGAAAATAACTTGAAGCCTAAATGTTAAAGGGATTTTCCCCAAGATTATAAAACTAGAGTGGTGAAATCAGGTATTGAATTTATGTCTTTGACCAGAAATTAGTCAAATGCTTTAAAAAAAAAATTACACTAAAAATAGTACTTCAATGATCTGCTTACAGTATATAACATTTAAAAAATGAATGTAGTAAGATTCTAAAATGACAGTTTTTACAGTAAAGTAACTACCTTGAGGGGGCAGAACCTGTATGTAGCACTGTCTTCCCAGTTGTATCCATTCTTTGAATCACAAGATGATCTAGAACCATCTTCTTTTTGGCCCTTTCAAGAATATCCTCTTCCACCGATCCCTTCGTAACTAGACGATAAATATTCACCTGTGAAGATATGCATGATGAAAACAAATTGAAATGAAAAGGATTTGTTTTGCTAATCTGAAGTACCCAAATATTAGAATACAGGCTGAAGCTCATCCCATGTGAAGTTCTCACTGATTAAAAGCAAACTGGAAAAAAAAATAATTAGGGGAATAAAGAATACCTGTTTCTTTTGCCCAATACGATGAGCTCTAGCCTGCGCCTGAAGATCGTTTTGTGGATTCCAATCAGAATCAAATATAACCACAGTGTCAGCTGAGGCTAAATTAATTCCTAGACCTCCAGCTCTTGTGGAAAGCAAAAAGCAGAAATCCTGTAAGGAATTATAAATAGGCACAATTTTAAATTCTTCCAAATTATAATTCAAAATAATCAATATGAGAGTTTTATTATTCACTTTTTGAACTTAAAAAGTGTCTTACCAATAAAACTGAAAGGTAGTTTTTAAAAATTTTAACAAAATATATGCACCTCTACAAAACCAAATAAGATTCCAATATAGCTGCTATACATGGGAAAAATCAAATTAAAAAAATTTTTCAATGAAAGTGGGCTAATTTACTTTAAAGCAAATTAACTGTCTTATGCTGAAATAGTATTAAGAAAGATTAACGTTCTATAATATACAATATTAATTTAAAAACCTGACTTGCAAATCAAATTGGTTCCCACCAATAAGAGGTTTTTTAAAAACTACAAGTGTGACAAAAATAATGAATAAAACAATTTACAATTTTAAAAGCATCCATACCTCTGATCCTTCAGCATTAAAATGATCTAGAGCTTGTTTCCTCAACTCCCCTTTTATTGATCCATCTAATCTCTAGAATAAAACACATTAAAATACCACATATAAAAGAATTTTTTAAAGGAATTAAAATAAATTTTAAAATTCAGCATTTGCTTTTGCTAAAACTGTTAAGGGTAGAAAATACTTTTAGGCAGTAAAACAATGACCAGGCATTATGTCTTTGGAGTCTGTGCTCTTAACCACTAGGACTGCTTCCCCGAATAGTAAATAGCATAGGTTGTCATTCTTCCTGAGACCCTAGGTAAGCAATACATTTTAGAAATGCAAATTATTGAGCTCCATCCCAGACTGATGAAGCTCTGAGGGAGTTCCAGAAAAAGCCCTCTAGTTAATGTTTGAGAATCACTGATTTGGGGCTCTAGTCAAATAGCCCACATTTGAGTATTAATGAGTGGCTTGGACAAGTGATTCGGCTTTTCTTCTTGTCAGTTTCATCCTTAGTAGCATAAGAGTAATACTTACTTAATAGAATACAAAGGATTCAGTGAGAGAATGCAGTAAAACACTTAGCACAGTGCCTGACATACTAAGTGCTTACTAAACATTAGCTAACCAATAGATGTCCAAAACAAATATAAAATTTTAAAGTGTTTCTTTTTGACTAAAAATTACAATTAGAAAAAACTTTTGCACTGGCTGGTTTTGCTCAGTAGATAGAGCATCAGCCTGCAGAATGAAGGGTCCCTGGTTCAATTCCGGTCAAGGGCACATGTCCGAATTGCCCACTCAATTCCCAGTAGGGGGCGAGCAGGAGGCAGCCAATCAATGATATTCTCTCTCATCATTGATGTTTCTCTCTCTCCCTCTCCATTCCCCTCTGAAATCAATAGAAGTAAAAAAATAAATAGAAATAAAAAACTTTAAAAAAAATAGTGGAATATCATTTTTTGAGGCATGACCGTCCTAAACCAAAATAAAGTTAAAAATGATTCTAGGAAGTGATCTGGAAAGGAGAAGTAATAAGGGGCAGAGAACAGTTGCTTACAAATACTTTTGTACCACACACACACACACACACACACACACACACACAAACTCAGTACTCCTGTGTGTATATATATTTTCTTTTTTAAATCCTCACCTGATGATATGTTTTCATTGATTTTTAGAAAAAGGCGGGGGGGGCGGGGGAAGAGAGAAAAACATCAATCTGTTGTCTCCCGTACGTGTCCAAACTGGGAAATGAACCCAAAACCTAGGTATGTGCCCTGACTGGGAATCAAACCTGCAACCTTTTGGTATACAGTACACTCCAATCCACTGAGCCACCCAGCCAGAGCTGTACTCTATTTTTATTTGACCATGTACACATAAAAATTTCCCTAAAAACAAACCAACATAGATGGGGTGGGGATGTGGTGTGGAATGGGGAGACAGAGAGTGATGATGTGGGTTGGAATGTGGAAACAAGAGGGTGATAGCTAAAGGGTACAGTTTCTTTTTGAAGTGGTGAAAAGATTCTACAATTGACTGTGGTGATGGATATATGCGATTATATTAAAAACCAATGAATCATGCACTTTAAATGGATGAGTTGTATACAACAAAAATTATATCTCAATAGAGCTATTTGTTTTCAAATCAATGGTGTTCTTTCTTACTTCTTCCCTTAAATGACTACATATTTCTCAACCATATTCATATCACCAAACACCTGTCCTTCATAGCACTTACCAAAGATGTAATGTTATATTTGTTTGTAATTAACTCCTTAATGTCTATCTCCCACACCAGGCTATAAACACTAACAGAGCAGGGATTATGTGTGTTGAAGTTGATCATTATAATTCTACTTCCTGAACCAAATACACATAATTCACTAGCTGTATATACTGGATTAAGATTATAAAATATAAAATTCTGGAAGTTGCACCTGACTCTAACACTAAACACTCATCCATATTTGCTTTAATTATGTTGAATTTCAAAGTAAATACTGAATAAACAGAATATAAGCCAATTTTGGTCTCTATCTTCTCTAAGGTCATCAAGTTTTATTCAGCAAATTATGCATTAGAATAATCATGAGCACATAAATCTTCAGAATCTGCAACTGTCCTGATAACATTGACAAGGAGTGCTCTCTCTTTTCCTTCTTCAGGCAAAAGCCTAATACATAAGGCTGGCTCCTTTAGATTTGAGCACAGAAGAGAAATACAGAATTAAAAGAAAATAAAAATTGAAGAAAAAATTTTTTTGCTGTTAAATGTAAGGTCAAGAAGAAAAAGGAATGATCACAGAATTTTTAAACATACATTTTCTTAAAAGGTAAGTAGTTTATATAAAAATCTTCATTTACAGAAGAATTTCAAAGGTTTATAAGAATATGCTGAGGAATTCCACGAAATTTAAATAAACAAAAATGACAAAATGAAATGCTTACTTGAAAGGGGAATTGACGATATTTCAAATACTCTGCAAGTATATCTAACATCCGCACCATTTGAGAAAAAATAAGAACTCTATTGCCTCTTTCTCTTAGGCGAATTAACAGCTTGTCAAGAAGAATCAATTTTCCGCTACTACGGATTAAGTGCTAAGGAAACAATAAATTACAACTGTTACAATTTTTAAAATAACTAATCAAATGAAACAAATGCCCCACCACTTAAACACAAGTTTAATTTTAAATTGAGAGTTTAAATTTTCATCAAGTTGGAAAACCATTTGTTTTCAGTTTATGAAATCTTCTGGGATCGCCTTTATCATTTTGCTCCTATGCTTTAGGCTAAAAATTTTGCCACTTGGCACCTAGGTTTTTATTGTATTTTCAAGAGAAGAAAAGAGACATAGTCTCACTCTATTTGCCATTTATTACACTATTTCCCCAAAATTCTAAGCTGAAAAACAATATACTGGAACTAAGCATTCAAAGGTTTTGAAAGAGTAAGAAAATATATTCTAATTTATACATATAGAACTTCGTGATCCTAGCACTTCAAAGCAATACCGTGACTGAATGTCAACTACTGTGTTCACACTTCTCATGTCTTTCTGAAGTGAGATGGATAAGATCTGAAGTCAAGATATCCTTCTTAAGACTACCATTTGCCATCATTACATATTCAGCATAATCATTATTAGTGAATTTTTTTTCACAATTAAGACTACAATAAGATTTGCTGGATAAATTTTAACAGCTCATAATTAGAAAGACCCATTTTTAGAAAAATGATCAAAATAATTGGATAAATTATAATTTTAAATGTGTTGATAAAGACTAAAAGATAAAAAACACCATTATTTAGATATACATTAGCCAAAGAGAACTTCTAACCAATATATTAAAGCCATTTTCAGTTATTACTGAAATAAACATTTCTAGAATTTTGTTTTACCAAAATTAGAGTACTTAAAAATTCTTACTTGTAAGGCCTCCTGTTTATTATAGAATTCATTATTGTCTGGTGGTTTAATGAGGTAGCAGTGATTACAACATTTCTTTAGCTCCATCATAATATTCAAAAAGCCTGAGGTACTGCCCTTGGAACCTTTGCTGAGGGCTTTGTAATTCCTAGTTAATATCCATCTGTCCCAAAAAAAGAGAAAAAAAATGAAAATGATATTTAGAAGAGGACAATTACCAGGATGAATTCTAAAACAATAAAAAAATAATCAAGCACCAAAGCAAAATTTTACCACTAGGAAGTTAACAGCTTCATATAATGGACCAAATCTTGTTCACAAGACTGACAGACCTCATTCATAAGACTAACAATAACTTGTTATCTGAACCATTAATTAAAAATGACAAAGGTTTAATGTAACATAGCTGAGTAAAGTGTATTTATCCTTTTCCAAAAAATTTACTTTAAAAATGGTCAATTGTATTGTCTATCTTAACCTTCCTATAAGTTTCACTCCATAGGTAGCTCATGCACAGACCTAAAAGAAATCTCATGAGAATACCTATTTTAGCCACAATGCTTTCTCTAAATTACAATTACATAATACATACACAAGTTATGAAAAAATTATGGGTGATTATTTTATTATTCCAAATTATACACAATTCTTCTCATCATGAACTACTTTGTTTTCTATCAACTTTTATTTTCTTCCTTTTTACAATGTTAGTCTTCAAAGGAACTTAAAACAGTTATATCTCTCATTTGTTTCACAATGATAGGGGGTGGGGGAAGTTGAGGAGGCTAGATAAAAGACTGGATGAGTTGAAAAAAACTAAGTGGAACAATGGGAATTTATTACACTAGCCTCTTTTTCTATATGTTTGAAATTTTCCATAATAGAAACCTAAAATTCATGCGATTAGATTTTTTAATTCATTACTATATAAGATCTGACATGCATGATTTATACAAAATGACTTATTAATATTAAAAAAAGCAGACCTAAATTTCTCTTTATGGCCTCTACCTCTATCTGTCCATTATGTAATTATAATATATGTATATATATGCATGCCTAAGCGACCAGCCAACTGGCTGACTCTCTGATACCTATGACATACACTGACCACCAGGGGGCAGACGCTCCACACAGGAGTGGAAACCACAGGCATGGAAACATGGAACAGACTGATGAATCTCAGAGGGGAGAGGGGAGGGCGGGAAGAGATTAACCAAAGATTTTATATGCATACTGGAGGCATAGTGTACGAATTTGTGCACGGGTGGGATCCAGCCGGGCCAGCCCCAATCAGGGCAAATCGGGCTGGGCCAGTCAGGAGGAGACAGTGAGTGGGAGGTTGCCCGGCTGGCCTGCCCCATCAGGGCCAGGCTGGCTGGGAGGAGGGGCCAAAGGCAATTGGCCGGCAGGACTCTGCCCCCGATTGGGGGTGGGGGACCCATCAGGGGTCAGCGGCCAGGCAGGAGGAGGGGCTGCAGAAGGTTGGCTGGCTGGCGCCTCCCCCTATTGGGATGTGGGGAATCAGGGGCAGTGCCAAGGAGGTGGGGGCTGCAGAAGGTTGGCCAGCCAGCCGGCTCGCCCCCTACTGGGGTACAGGGGAGGCCATCAGGGGCAGGGCTGGCTGGGGAGAAGGGCCATGGGGGATTCGGCTGGTCACTCAACCCTCAATCGGGGTGGGAGAGGCTGATCTGATCAGGGGCAGGGCCGGCCGGGGGTGCTGCCACAGGAGGGTGGCCCCACCCCCTTATTTGCCAGTTCACTGGCTGCAGTGGACGTCATAGTGACCAGTCATTCTGGTCGTTACACCATTCCGGTTGCTGGCTTTTTATATATATAGACTAGAGGCCCGGTGCACAGATTCGGGCACTGGTGGGATCCCTCAGCCTGGCCTGCAGGGATCAAGCCGAAACCAGTCCAGTGCAATCCATGCACCAGTGGGGTCCACTGGCCTGACCTGCAGGGATCGGGCCGAAACTGGCTTTCCAACATCCTCTGAGAGGTCCCAGATTGCAAAAGGGCACAGGACAGGCTGAGAGACCCCATCAGTGCACGAATCCGTACACTGGGCCTCTAGTAATTATATAACAATGCCTCAATACCGTGGAACTCCTAACACTGAAAAGGAACCCTCTATAAAGTATGAAATAGAAAACTAATGATGTGTTAGAAGGTTAATGACTTAGTCTTGTATTACCCATGATGGGTGATGCCACTGAACATGCCATTAAATCTTTCTTTGCCCCAATATGCTACAGGATTTAAGAATTATTACTGTTTTAAGACCCTATTGGGGGGGATGTAGACACCTCAATATGACAGGTATAGGGGGCCTATTTATAATTAAATGTTTAGATCATGTGCTTAGTTTACAACTTACTTGTAATACTGTTTCTGTAAAGCACTCATTTCCATTCTTAAAATCTGCTCAACCTTAGCAGGAAGTGATTTTTCCACGTCTTTCTTAACTCTGCGTAACAGAAATGGCTCAAGTTCCTTGTGGAGGCTTGCATAACCATATTCTCTGCCTTTGCCATGCTCTTCTTCAAAATCTTCCCAGGAAGAAAACCTTACAAAGTTAAGAAAATGGAAGAATCACTAAAAAAAAGTCATATTGCAGATGACATTTTTTCAGGGTATTCATAAGTAAACAAAAAAATAGATGGTTTTAGGAAAAAATTAGCTAAAATTATTCAGTTTTAATAACCATCTTTCCCAACAAGTCCATTATACATCCATAAAGATAAAATATAAGGAGTTGTTTTATAAAAATTATGAAAATCCTTGCATTAAATAAAGATGAAGTTTTTTCAAATATGGAGTAATCATCACTAAAATATTTCTCAAATGATATAATCTTAAAGTTCTGAAACTACAGGTAGAGTCCTGAGAAAGTTATTATACATATTTGGTCTAGTTTTCCTCATTTAGAAAATAGGATTACTAGCAAGGTAATCAGTTTTGAGTGTTTTAATCAAGGTATATTCTGAACATGGGCAAAATCAACTTTTATTATTGGGCTCAAGTTTATTTACAAAATGAGAAAATTAAAATAGCACTTACAAATATAGCCCATTTTCCTTTTTTCCCTTCTTAATAATCTGTGGGCCAATGTTTTAGGGCAACAAAATCTCTTACTGACCTTAATACTACACTATTACTTCCTGCTAAACTTAGCACAAAAACAGTAATATCGTATATCCCAATTATCTTACTTTTCTGGCATAATGAAATGAAGCAAAGACCAGAGCTCTTTGAGGGAGTTTTGTAGAGGAGTTCCAGTGATAAGGAGACGGTGATTGGACTTAAAGTCTATTAAAGTTTTATATAGAAGAGAATCATCATTCTTTAATCGATGTGCTTCATCTACACCTATAAATGCCCAATTTAGACCGCCAAGGAATGCCTTAAAATGAACAGAAAAATATAGTTAATATTTTGAGAGAAAAATTGAATTCAAACTTATGCTTCTCATTTCACCGTAATTCAAATTATTAAAATGAGGCAAATTAAAATTAAAACCAAACCTAACTCAAATTTCAAATGAAAATTTTATCATTTTAAGATTAACTGGAATCCTCAAATCAAGTAATTAAACATGAAAATAAAGTTCCTTCCACAAAACAATTTAGCCATTAGAAAACAGAGCATATCAAGTGAACATTTTTATCTGTTTACAGACCGGAAAAAAAAACCCACAAAGAAAAACACTAGTATCATTAAAAATTTTTACAAGAGATTTTTAACCCAAGTCCAGGAAAAGCCTTTATAGTCAACTTGAGAAAACATAATACAAATTTGAAACTGTATCTTACTCCAATTATAGAATTCATCATATGCTTCTATAACTATACATTTCTCACATATAAACATGTGTCTGACTTAAATCAGAGACAGGCCTTATTCTGTTATTTAATAGTTATATGACCTAAGGTAAGATCATTATTCTTTTGTGACTTGATTTTTCTTTCCAATAAAACAGAGATAGCAGTATCTTGTAAAGTAAATGAGAATTATTTGAGATATTAACCATAAAGAAACAATAGCTATAAAGCATTTAGCACAGTGCTACATGCAGTGATAGTTCAATCCTGCTAGCTATCTACCTTCCTCCTCTTATAAATCAACAGACACTACACCAAACTAGTTTCATGTAAGTTAAGAATTGGCAAACTTTTATTTAAAGAGCCAGGTGGGAAATATTTTAGGCTTTCCAGACAAATGTATAGTCTCTGTTGCATATTCTGTTTTGTTTTTACAACCTTTTAAAATGTAAATATTCTTCTTAGTTCAAGGGCTACAGTGTGCTGACCCTTAATTTACTATCTCATTCTATCCACAACATATTATAAAGAAAAAATTGATATCCATCAAACAGAAATATAGGAATACACACCTTATCCTTCAATAAAATTTCATAAGTTGTTAACAGTATATTAAATTTTAACCGTTTGGTCTGGGGATGCATCCATTCATGAGTTCTTATCTATCAAGAAATTTTAAAGATAATTTTAAGATACACATTTTAAAAAGTATAACTTTACTTGAATTCCTAAAATAAAATCCATTCAACACACAAAAATTATGGACATATTTATAAAATAAAGTAGTTTAAGTTATTCTTTATATAGCCCAACCAGCTATGTTAACTATGCAAGTAAAATGTATCAAAATCTTCTATAAAATAAAGCAGACATGTCTTATAATACTGTACACTTTTCACTGAAGAAAGTTAACAAAACACTAGTGATTAACTCATTTAATAACATTTATGGATGAAATATGATGTCTGCGGTTTGCTTCACAATAATTGGGAAGAAGAAAATACCAGGTAGAGGTACAGATGAAACAAAACTGGCAATGAGTTAAAACTTTGAAGCTGAAGATAGGCACATGAAGGTTTATTACATTCTTCTGTTGGATTTCATGTATATTTGAAATTTTCCATTAGAAAGAAAAAATAATCTATAAAGTAACACTAAACCAAAATTTGATTTTTAATTACAGCCAATTAAGAATGTACTGAGCACTTACTTTTTGGCAAGTTCTATGCTAGAAACTAAGACCAAAAAACAAATAAAATATTTCTCTTCAAAGAAAAGTAAGCCTATATTTCATAAATTTGTGAAGACACCACTTACCATGTTTCTACTGTTAATGTCACCTAAATAAACCACAGCATTCATTTGAGAAGCCCATGTCTGAATTTCCCTTTGCCAGGAAGTTAGAGTAGAGAGTGGTACTACTAACAGAAAAGGTCCATATAATTGATGTTCATTAAACAAATAGTTCAGAAATGAGATCGTCTGTATTGTTTTTCCAAGGCCCATCTCATCGGCAAGTATGCAACTATTTCCTCTACAAAATTAAAAACAAAAATCATGTATGCAATAAAGATTCAAATTTACAAAGAAACTTTTTACATAAGTAATGTATAAGTTTATATGACCAGTTAAATAAAATTAATCTGAAAGGTATTATATACAATATGTCACTTTTATTAGCTATAAATAACAAATGTATAGGTGTAAGAGAAGCAGAGGGAGTTCACCATTTTAGGGGCAGAACAATCTTAGAAATTGAAAGTATTTTCCAATTAATCAACTATGTAGCCAAGAACTCAATCCATCTTCTAATGGTAGAGTTTGAATATATTAAGTAAAATGTAAGAAGAACATATAGCAGGAAAAACTATAGCTATGGTAAAGTTAAAAAAAAAAAAAAAGGCACCCTAGAGCCACCTTATATTGCTAATAATGGAACAATGGACATGGGAGAAAGGGGGGAAAAATGGAAGGGCTAACTGGGTATTAGAAATAACTGGGAAGAAGAGAAACAGTCCAGGACTAGTGTGGGATAGGAATATATATGTTCTGAATTTAAGATGAATAAAAACTTATTTAAGTACTGTGACAGGTTAAACTAAAAACGGCATTATTTTTTCTTCTTACTATGTAGTAAGTATTGTTTATGTAAAAGAAAGTCAAAGACTTGCATATAAATACTAAAGGGTTTCATCCTTTATGTTGGGGAATCTTTTCCAAATCCTGTAATTGTAAAACTCTTACCCTCTCAAATTGAATAGATGATTCAAAATACACTTACTTGCACCAAGAGTGAGCAAGCCAGTTTAAACCATTTAGTTGATAATCTCTTAATTCTAAACCTTCATGTCCCCCAATATAGGATGGCTGCTTCTTTAGGGCTACAAATCTTGGCCTTTGTTTTAATACCTTTAGTAGAAATAAATGTTAATATGAAAAATTATTACATGTAAGAAATTATATTAAAGGATGAAAAATCTCAGCTTTCCCCATAAATTTTGAGATATCATCTCAAATCAAATTCAGAAATTCCATGATTCAAATATACCTGATTCAGTTAAAGGAGACTATGTTCTATTACTATAACAAGAATATGCAGTGAAACATTTTGCCCTCCTTTTGAATGAAAAATTAAAGAGATCATTAAGTTCCTGATGAAATATTTGGGTCTTGTGTATTTCAAGCTATGTTATCCATTCACTTTAAGCATTCCTAAGCCCTGACACAGAAATAAACCATAAAACTGGCTTACCCTCCTATTTGATTTCTGATTTCTAAGTTACCATTATGAATTTAATTCAGTCTTATAATAAGAAATTCCAGTGGTACTTAGATCCCAAAACTATCATTAATAATAACTTAAAGTACACAGATCTCATATAGGCATGGTAGGCCTGGGTACCCTCTTATAGGTAGGTACATGACTCTTTTCCTTTCCTACCTTCAAAGAAAATATTCACTATCTTTTAAACCAATCATATACACTTAGTTTCCAAGGGATGTTCTCTATTTTTTCTCCCAAACTTACTCACCACAACTACCACAATTTATCATCTTTCTGACACAGTTTTACTCACCAAAGCTAAAAGACAGTGCCATGTCTAAGATCACACAGTAATTAGAGGACTATCATTTCCTATAATATCTACCAACCAAGTAGTTCTCTTTCTTAGCCTATCCAAAATCAGGATCCAACACACTAACCTGGACTTGTAATACTTATGATACACAAATACATTTTCAATAATTAAAAATGTCAAACAATACTCACTTTGCAATCTTTAAAAGGAGTGGTTTTTGACTGATTTCTACTAAAATATTCATCTATACATGCTTGAAACTTTTTGGAAATGAGAGCACCATCCTCCCAGCTGCACTCTGAGTATGGAAGGCCCTGCCATTTGCAATAATAATCAGGATAACCAGCTGCTGACTTTTGATTGGAATGAGCTGTGAGATAAATCAGATGTTTTTTACATTAATCTTATCCAATGAATAATTCTTATTAAAAACTACACAAGTAAAAATTAATCATCTGTTTTACAACAATCTATTATTTCGTAAAAGCAAGCTACTGTGTTTAATGTGTAAGCAGTAAATTTAAGATTTTTTTTCAGATGTTTAATTAGAATCATTTATTACTAACCAATTATTCGCTCCACTATTTGATACTGTTTATGCAGATCATCTGTAAGTTCTTGCTGGCAATTATAATATTCCACATCTTCCGGAGAAGCATTTTTCAACCTGAAAGATTAAAGCAAGGAACAGGCTTCAAAATCTTGCCTAAATAACCTGTCCCCCAAAAAACGATCAATCACACAAAATCTACCATTTTGCCACTTATCTTGTGAGCCAGTTTAAGTAATAAAGAAACTAAAAAAGAAATTAAGTAAAGCATAATTAATTTTTAATTTAAAAGATTTATAGTATATGAGAGACATACTAGTGACTATTGTCAAGAATTTAGGTATGGTTATTCCTAAGAACTTTTAGAAGATCAAATACAAATTTCTCCATAAATAAGTTATTTTAGGTTATTCTTTGATTCTTCACAATGTACTCCTTGCTAATAAAAATCTGAGTAATAATCTTAGATCTATAAAAATATTAAGAATAATACATATCATATTTACCATCTTTTGGTTTCCTGATCTTTTTTCTTATAATTATCCAATTTTTTCATTCCTCTAACATTCTGCTGTTTAAGGGTTTCTTCTGTCTCCCAAGTATTATGAATATGGGACCATCCTTTCCATTTAATTAAATATTGGATTTCTCCTGGTTCCTTGTTTTTTTCAAATCCTGCATTTGGGTCACCATCTGCTTCAACTGCATAGATGGTTGTTGTAGCACCAGTAGCTGAAAAAAAAACAAAGCACAATAAATTCCCTGTAATTCTGTTATAGGAATACTTCCATTCAACTCAAAAATTAAAGAATATGAATAGAAAATATACACTCTTAAATAAGTCAAATATCAGGGCACAGGAATTTATGTGAAGTTATGTTATACATATGTAATAAAAACTAGGAATTTTAGAACAGAAAAATTATCTCATTTAATCACCTCAGTATTAAAATTAGAAAAAACAAGGTCAAAAGGTAGTGGCAAACATAAGAGTATACAGCAATATACAATAACTGTTGACTGGGAGACTGATAATTAGAAACTAAAATAACTTAAAATGATTCTTAAAAACTGCATGCCTGAAATAACTATGTCAAAGAAATATCTGCATCCCCATGTTCACTGCAGCATCATTTATAATAGCCAAGACAAAGAAACAATTTAAGTGTCCATCCATCAACAGATGAATGGATAAAGAAGTTTGATACACACACACACACACACACACACACACACACACACACACACGTGAATATTATCATCCATTACAAAGGAAAGAAATCTGCCATTGTGACATGGACTTTGAAGACATTATGCCAAGTGAAATAGGTCAGACAGAGAAAGGCAAATACTGTATGCTCTCATATAAGAAAGCTTTAAAAAAAAAACTAGGAGAAAAAGAGATTAGATTTATAGTTACCAGAGGTGGGAGGAATATGATGAAAGTAGCCAAAAGGTTCAAAATTCCAGTTATAAGATAAATAGTACTAGGATGTAATGTATAACATAATGACTATAGTCAACACTGCTATATGATATATTTGAAAGTTACTAAGAGTGTGTGTGTGTGTATACACACACACACTCTCTTAGTATATATATATATATTGATTTCAGAGAGGAAGGGAGAGGGAGAGAGATGGGAACATCAATGATGAGAGAGAATCATTAATCGGCTTCCTCCTGCACGTCCCCTACTGGGGATCAAGCCCACAACCCTGCCATGTGCCCCTGACTGGAATCGAACCCAGGACCCTTTAGTCTGCAGGCTGACGCTCTAGTCACTGAGCCAAACCAGCCATGGCAGATTCTTCTTTTTTTTTTTTGAAATTCAATTTACTGGGGTGATACTGGTCAACATGAACATATAAGTTTCCGGTGTGGATTTTTATGTTATAAGATTTGTATATTGCACTGTGTGCCCACAGCCCTAAGTCATATCTTCTTTGTCACCATATATTAGGACCCCCTCTGGCAATCACCTCTCTGCTGTTTGTATTTATGAGTTTCAGTTTTATATCCCACATGAGTGAATTCATATGATTCTTAGCTTTTTCTGACTGACTTATTTCACTTAGCACAGTGTCAAGGTCCATCCTTGTAGCTGCAAATGGCGCTATTTCATCCTTTTTTATGGCTGAGTAGTATTCCATTGTGTCTACGTACTACATCTTACTAAGAGAGTAGATTCTAAAAATTCTCACGGTAAGAGAAATTTTCCTTTCTTTCCTTTTATTTTTTATTGTATCTATGAGCTAATGGATGTTACCTAAACTTATTGTGGTAATCATTATGCAATACATGTAAATCATTATGCTGTCCAACTCAAACTTATACAATGCTGTATGTCAATTATATCTCAGTAATACAGAAAGGAGAAAAATGCATGCTAAGATAAGAAAAATTAACCTACATATTTGAGATAAAACAAAAATACATTTTTAAAGAAACAAACTCTCAAAAAACAAAACAAAAATAAGAAAAAGAGCCTTTGTGAAATTGAAAGCACCTAAATAACTGTTATTTAGGGATGGCAACAGAAAAACTCAAATACAAAGGTTAAAAATTTCATATTTATCTGAAATACATGAACTGAGATCAAATACCTATTTGTTGGGAAGAAAATACTCAAGGCAATGCAAAGTATATTTTACAGCAAATAGGTAAAACAAAGAAAATCTACAATCTTGGCTTTCAAAATTAAAAAACCTTCAAGAAATATTTTACTTAATCTAATAATGTTATTGAAACCACCAAACAGTAAGTGTTTTTTGTTTTGTTTTTTAAAAAATACCTCCTTTTCTCCCAATCCGACAATCCATAAATCGTTCTATTGTTTCGAATTCCTCTTCCTCGGGTTGAGGAACATCCTCTCCACAGACTTCAAGGAGGTCATCAGAATCTGTTTTCATTTCTTCATCTTCCTTATAGCTCACATTGACAGTTGCTTGTCGACGAGAACTTCTTTTATCATTATCATAATCTTCATCGTCCTCCTCCTCAGATGAATCAATTTGTCTCTTTTTTTGTCCAAGAATCTTCTTTCCATTTTTTGACTTAGATCTAGGAAAGACAAGGGGGAGAGAGGTGTTTTATAGAAACAATGTCATAAAACCAGAATTGAGAAACTATATACAAAAAGAATAAACACCTGTTATAACCAACCAACAATTTTCAGCATCAAGTTGAGAACATACTTACCGATTTTGAGGTTTTCTACTTTTAACTTTGTTTTTTGGTTCATAATCAGATTCTGTTTCATCACAACTGCTTTTATCTCCTTCTTCCTCAGATTCTGAATCTGAACCAGATTGAGATGGAGATCCTGATGCAGACATCTGCCAATCTTCACTGTACATAAAATATATAAAATACATTTATTTACATTACATCCTATTGCAAATTTTATCTCTGATAAAATAATAAAATAATAAATTGTATTATAGTAAATATTAAAAATACTGTTGCTTTCATGCATACTAAAAAGACTTAAATGTCTGCAGAAAAAGAAAAACATTCCAGAAAATATTTGTCATAGATTTCTTCCATAACTCCAGAGTTTGGTTAATCATTTACTTTATACCTCAATGAATGGCGGTACATAAATGTTATTTTGATTATCACTATGGATGAAAACAGTATGCTAATTTTAAGAAACACAGGGTTCCAACTTTTAAAATATTGTACTTCCCGCTCAAAAACAAAAATTCAAATCTCTTACAATTATCTGGAGATAATGAATTTAAAAATATACCCTTCAAAACTGATTTTTAAAAATAGTACATGTTCATAAAAAAAACTTAAAAGAGTATAGAAAAATGTATTTTTGAAAAATCAGCCCATCTTAACCTTCAATTATTACCTTTATTACTATTTTTTAGTCCAATTCCAATCAACATGAACAGAAAAAATAGTGGATGCACATTTTAACATTCTGCCATAATATAAATTCCCAATGAAAGATACACACTGAGTTCTATATAACAACTGTCTCACAGTCACTGCTTTTACTCAATTGCTCTGAATCTCTTGTACTAATGACTATGTTAATGGTTACATAAGCAAGTACACATGATAAGATTTGGTTTATAATTAAAAACATAATAGAGAAACAAATTCTTTTTTATCTTGAAATCTTTTCAGTTTATACATTAGCAGTAATAAGTGGCAGAATATATGAAGTCTTCATTTTATATTTTTACAATATAAATAATGATTTTTATATCCAAGCAAGTCTATTAATCATCCGACATTACTTTTTTAAAATACATATATATTTTATTGATTTTTTACAAAGAGGTAGGGAGATAGAGTTAGAAATATTGATGAGAGAGAAACATTGATTGGCTGCCTTCTGCACGCCCTCTACTGGGGATCGAGCCTTCAAGCAAGGAACATGCCCTTGACCAGAATAGAACCTGGGACCCTTCAGTCCATAGGCTGATGCTCTATCCACTGAGCCAAACCAGTTAGGGACCAACATTACTCTTATTCTTTGCTTGTGCCTATGCTGAGTTTAAAAATTACTAACTCTGGAGAAGAGTTATATATCTCATGAGACACAGTAGTTGAAAATGAACTTAGTAAAGTAGAAAATGAACTTAGTAAAGTAGAAGACAGATCTGTGAAAATTAGCCAGATTGTGGCACAGAAATAAAATGATATAAAACATGATATAGTAAGATTCATGGAAGATAGGTGATCCAATAAATATATATAATGGATATGATCCAAGACAAATTTACATCTATTAATAGTAGTACTAGAAAGAAAAAATATCCAGATACAATGACTGAATTTTTAGAAACTAATAAAAGATATGCATCTTCATAAGGATGCATAAGATTTAGATGCAAAAGCAGAGTATCAGATTAAAAGCTAGACATACCAAAGTGAAAATTGAAAAAGAGACCACAGAAAAATGCTTTCAAAAAAAATGAGAGGAAAATAAACTCAGACCATCTAAGTATCTGAATTGAGAATCTGAAGTACTTCTAATACTTGAAGAAATTATAGTGAGTTCCTAAATGAGTTCTATCAAGTAAATTTCATGTGGAGATGAATAGTAAGGACAACTGTTAACATAAATTAACAGAATCACCCCAAATCCATCATCAGTTTATCCCTTACATCCTTATACCAAAGTTAAGATTTTCTGACATTATTAATAAGCATATATTTTGAAGTTTTAAATATATAAGGGAGAGGAGTTATAGGAGATAAACAAGT
Organism: Corynorhinus townsendii; assembly: GCA_026230045.1. NCBI lineage: Eukaryota > Metazoa > Chordata > Mammalia > Chiroptera > Vespertilionidae > Corynorhinus > Corynorhinus townsendii. The sequence continues at coordinate 31,285,052 of JAPDVU010000012.1, forward strand.
GACATAAAAATCTTAAGTCATCACAGAAAGATAAATGTTAAGAATTAATGGTTTAGCCCAGCCGGCATGGCTAAGTAGTTGAGCGTTCACGTATGAACCAGGAGGTCATGGCTTGCTTCCCAGTCAGGGCACATGCCCAGGTTGGGGTCTCAATCCCCAGTGGGGGGCGTACAGGAGGCAGCTAATCAATGAATCTCTCTTATCAATGATGTTTCTATCTGTCCCTCTCCATTCCTCTCTGAAATCAATAAAAATATATTTTAAAAATAATTAATGCTTTAAATTAACCTAATCAAATGTCATGAACCAATAGTTTACAAAAGTCCATTTTTTGGCAACAATTTCTAATAAAGGAAGAAATACGGAATCATTAGGATTTTCTTGATATGAGAGTAAGTAGTCAATTGAACAATATGACATACTCTTTATGCTTTTTTCTTTTGACCTCACTTGATGTGTCATCAGAATCTTCACTGCTAGAGGAATCCTGTAGGAAAAAAATAATCAAAGTTAATGTTATTAATCATTGCAATTTAACCATCATATCAAAGTTTTGCCTGTCATATTATTTAAAGTTCACTTTGCTAATAACAGTAAATATAAAACCTCTTTTCCCCGTGTTGTTATGTTTATACCATTAGCACACAGTGATCACTAACTTTTCTATTCAATTTTATAATACAGCCCGTGAAATTAGGTGAACATTACAATGTCAGCATTTTGTACAAAATTTTAAAATCTGTCATCTGTTATATATAACAGGGAGCTCCCTCAACAGAAACTTTGCAGACATAAAATATTCAAAATGATGAAAAGCAAGGACCTACAATCAAGATTACTCAACTAGGCAAAGCTATCATTTAAGATGAAAGGAGAGAGGAAGTTGAAGGAGTTTATCACCACCAAACCAACATTATAAGAAATGTTAAAGCGACTTCTTTAAGAAGGAGGAGAAAAAAAAAAACAGACAAAAACTACAAATAAAATGGCAGTCACCATATACCTATAAATAATTACTTTAAATGGAATGAATTAAATGCTCCAATCAAAAGACAGGGCAGCTGAATGGAGAAGAAAATAAGACAACAATTTGGCAACATGCACAAAAGAACCAATTCAGATCGGAAGACACTCACAAACTGAATGTAAAGAGATGGAAAAAGCTATTTTATGCAAAAGAATATGAAAAGAAGCTGGAGCAGCTATATTTGTATCAGATAAAATAAGATTTAAAAAATAAAGTCTAGGAGAAACCAACATGGCGGCATAAGGTATGCAGCTGCACATGCTGCCTCTCACAACTACACCAAAACTACAACTAAAAGACAAAACGGCTATCATCCAGAACCACAGAAAAGTTGGCTGAGTAGAAGTTCTACAACTAGAAGGAAAGAAAAAAGCGCATTGAGACTGGGTAGGAGATGCAGAGGCGCAGAAGAGCAGAGGTACAGAGGCCCGCAAACAGGCTGGCAACTGGGTGCACTGTCTTTTTCAATCGGAAGGGAGATACAAGCTCCTGACCGCTCTGAACTTGTTTCCAGAAGACTCTGGAAACCCAGACTCCTATGGGGAGAAACTGGACTATCTGGCATTGGGTCGGAAAACGAGGGTGGCTTTCTTGCAGAGGTGCTTGCAGGGATCATTGTTACTGCGTGGGGGTGTGGGACATGGGGACGCAGAGACTGAGATGTGGAGGTGGCTGACTGGCAGCCATCACTGTTTGCTCCGCCCCGATGACTCCCTGAGACCCAGCCCCACCCAACTTACAACCCCACCCAAGCTGTGCATGGTGGCTTTTGCATATGAATGGCCAGTCCTTTCACAGCCTAACCTAATAAACAGCAGCTGGGTCAGACAGCTCCAAAACTTCCAAACCCCAAACAAAGAGAAGAAATCTGCAGATCTCACTGTAGCTCCTGCTGGATGGCCTCAGGAAGTGGTTGACTTTGCACCTCCTTGGAGATTCAGGAGCCAGTGTACCTAGTGGACAGTGTACCAAAGACAATACCAGATTGCAACTCCTCACATCCATAAGCGACACACTCAAGAGGCAGACTCAGTGAGCACCAAAACCCCCACTGAAGCAAGTCCTCCCCTATAAGGGTGTCTCCAGCACGGCAGTTCTTCCATTATAGACACAGCAGGTTCTCACAGCCAATTGGCCTGGAGGTCAATTCCTCCCAGTGATACCAACAGCAATCAAGGCTTAACTACAACAAGACTGTGTGCACAGACCACAAAGGGGTGCACCAAGAATGTCCACCTCAGGTGATTGGGGAGGCTGAGCCACTGGGCCCTAAAGGACACCTACCACAGAAGGACACTCTATCAACACAGGGAAGCAACCAAAATGTGGAGACAAAGAAACATGTCACAATGAAAGAAATGCACGACAGCAAACTACTGGATATAGAGTTCAAAACCAGAGTTATAAGATTACTCAAGAATCTACTGGAAACCTCTGAGGAACTTAGTGAGACCTTCAAGGATCTTAATGAGAATGCCAAAAAAAAAAATGGAAAAGGACCAGTAAGAAATTAAGCATACACTGTCTGAAATAAAGAATAATATACAGAAATTCAACAGTAGACCAGAGGATCCCAAGAATCAAGTCAAAGATTTGAAATACAAGGAAGCAAAAATCACCCAACCAGAAAAGCAAAAAGAAAAAAGAATCAAAAAATATGCAGATAGTGTAAGGAGCCTCTGGGACAACTTCAAACGTTATCAACATTCGAATTATGGGGGTACCAGAAGAAGAGAGAGAGCAAGATATTGAAAACCTATTAGAAGAAATAATGACAGAAAACTTCTTTCCCTACCTGTTGAAAGAAATAGACTTAGAAGTCCAGGAAGTACAGAGAACCCCAAACAAAAGGAATCCAAAGAAGACCATACCAAGACATATCATAATTAAAATGCCAAGGGCAAAAGGCAAAGAGAGAATATTAAAAGCAGCAAGAGAAAAACAGTTACCTACAAGGGAGCACCCATACGACTGTCAGCTGATTCTCAACAGAAACTATGCAGGCCAGAAGGGAGTGGCAAGAAATATTCAAAGTGAGGAATTGCAAGAACCTACAACCAAGATTACTCTACCCAGCAAAGTCATTTAGAATTGAAGGTCATATAAACAGCTTCACAGACAAGAAAAAGCTAAAGGAGTTCAGCACCACCAAACCAGGATTATATGAAATGCTGAAGGGTATTAAGAGGAGGAGGAAAAAGAAAAAGGTAAAGATAAATATTATGAACAACAAAGTGACAACAAATACCTATCTACCAACAAGTGAATCTAAAAATCAAGTCAATAAAAAATCTGATGAACAGAATAAACTGATGAATATAATAGAATCAGGGGCATAGAAAGGGAGTGGACTGACCATTCTTGGGGAGAAGGTGGTGTGAGGGGTGCGGGAAGAGATTAGACAAAAATCTTACACCTATGGATGAGGACAGTGGAAGGGCATGGGGTGGGGCAGCGGGGACCAGGTGGAGGGGAGCTATGGGGGGTAAAAAGAGGAACATCTGTAATAATCTGAACAATAAAGTTTATTTTTAAAAAATAAAGGCTATAATGCTCCGCCAGTGTGGCTCAATGGTTGAGCATTGACTCATGAACCAGGAGGTCCAGGTTCAATTCCTGGTCAAGGCACATGCCTAGGTTGCAGGCTTGATCCACAGTAGGGGGGCGTGCAGGAGGCAGTGGATCAACATCACCATTGATGTTTCTGTCTCTCCCTCTCCCTTCCTCTCTCTGAAATCAATAAAAAACAAAAAAAGAACAATGCATATACAATACCCAAGGTAAGTATCAATCAATAGACAACTGGGGTAATGATGTGGGGTACATATATAAGATGGAATGGTACTCAAACATAAAAAAGAATGAAATCTTACCATTTGCAACAACATGAATGTACCTAGAGGGCATTATGCTAAGTGAAATTTACACTAATAAAAGAGAAATATGCAAATTGACCATCACTTTGTGATGCCCACCAGCCAATCAGGAGTGATTATGCAAATTAACCCGACAAAGATGTCGGCGGCCCCACCCGCTTCGGGCCTCTGGGCAGCAAGCATGCAGGTGCAGAGCAGCCAGGCCTGTGGGACACCTGCTATGAGGGGGAAGGCGGGGGGAGGAGGGAGCTACAGGAGCGGTGCTCTGGCTAGTGAAGACTGAAGACTGGAGGCCAGAGCGAAGGCCTGGTTCCTGGGTGCCGGAGGAAAGCCTATTGCATGAATCTTCATGCAACGGGCCTCTAGTAAGTCACATAAAGACAAATACCATATAATTCCACTAAAATCTGCAATTAAAAAAAATAAGTGAATAAAAACAGAAACACACTTATAGATACAGAGAATAAACTTATGTTGCCACATGGGAGGAAGGTTAGAGGGCTGAGAGAAAAAGGTGAAGGGATTAAGAAGTACAAATTGGCAGTTATAAGAGTTACAGAGATATAAATTACAGCACAGGGAATATAGTCAATAATACTGTAATAACTATATATGGTGCCAGGTAGATATTCGACTTATGGGGGAGGGGGACCACTTCGTAAGCTATATAAATGTCTAACCACTATGATTTACACCTGACACAATATAATATTGAATGTCAACTGTAATTGAAAAATGAATCTATCAACTCTGGAGACCATTATTATTGCCTACTATGGCCTCAAAAAAGAATCTTAATTGTTGGTATGTCAAATTTTAATATTTTTCTCCCCTATTAGGCTCACATGCACATAGGAACTACAATGTTTACAACTGCAGCATATTCTTTTAAAAATATGTTGAGAATTCTATTAATATTCTGTACAAATATGATTTAAACAGTATATTATTTCTTCATTCATGTATGTGTAAACACATACTTATGTCTATTTTCCTAGTATTCACATTTAGTTTATTTCCAGTTTTGCTTTGATGAGCAAATGCACGCCAATTTCCATTTCTTTTTTTGGATTAATCCTTAAAAGTACAATCCTATCCTATATAATAAGAGAGGAATATGCTAATTATCCATTACACCATGAGGGGTAATGACTGGATCACGGATCTGCAGGACGATGGGGCAGTGAACTACAGGTGGGCGGAGGGGAGCTACAGGAGGGAGCAGGGCAGCAAGCTATGAGGCAGTGGGAGTTACAGGAGGGCGGGGCAGCGGGTGGAGAGATACAGGAGCGTGGCATAAAGCTACTGGTGTATGGATTCGTGCACAGGGCTACTAGTTATTAGATAAAATCTCTGTATTTAAGACTCTTGATACACATATTTAAATGTAGTGATTGCCTATCCTTTAAAAACACATTATTTCTAATAAATTCTTAATTACCTTCCTACTTAAATGATTAGGCATCATGTGTACTTGTAAAATATTAGCTTTCATAATGAAAACTCACCTCTTCTGATCCACTATTAGATGAAACTTGTTGTTGTTGCTGCTGTTGTTGCTGCTGGTGCTGCTGCTGCTGCTGCTTCTTGAGCATTGCGGATCTCTGAACAGCCAGAATACTAGGGCTGGATTTCCAAAACTATAATAAAAATATGAACCAGTAAGGATAGTTTTGAAAAAAACTGAAAAGAGGTTATTTTACTGAAAAGCAGCACCAACATTTTCACTGCCTCCAAATAATAAAGACTACCTTCCTTATTCACATGTAATATATTAGTGCAATCCAATAAAAATAAAATGTTGACCTTTCGTTGCATATAAATATTTATGCAAGTTCCATAGATAATGTTCTTTGGTGTTACAAGTTAACTTATAGAAACAAGTGGTAATATGAGGCATCAACTACATTACTAAGAACTTCTTTTCCCTCCTGACAATATTTTCTCCATGAAGAAAGCTATGTGTTTATCTATATTCTGGTCCATGCATCTTATGATTGGATCTCTAAGTAATACTATATATGCTATTATGAAGTACAGACAAGTTTTATTAAGTCTTGTAGTAGCTTTTACAGGATGTCCCTTAATCTATTCTACCAGGTATCTTCAAGGAAGCAGAGTTCTCCTGCTACTAGCAATAAAGTATTTCCATGAAGATCTTGAAAGTAGAGATCAGACAATGTAGAAGTAACAAAAAGATCTTACAAAATCTTTAATTTTTATCTGTTAGGCACTAAACATTTATGAAACTCAATGTTTGCCTCACAGAGAGGAAGAATAGGTTTGGTGTGTATTTATTTTGTATTTGCTGTTTTATAGTTATAGATTCTCCTCCAAGTCAATTATTCCACAGATATTTAACCATAATTGAAAATTACTTGAAAGTACATTTTAATGTTTAAAATTAATGTTTATAAAAGCTAGATTAAGAATGCTATAAATTGTCTGGCTAGTGTGGCTTAGTGGTTGAGTGTCAACCCATTCAGAGGTCCCCAGTTCAATTCCTGGTCAGCGCATGTTTTCCAGTCAGGGTATATGCCCAACTTGTGGCTCAATCCCCAGTGGGGAGGAAGGTGTACAGGAGGCAGCCAATCGATGTTTCTCTCTCCGATACTTCTATTTCTCTACCCCTCTCCCTTCTTCTCTCTCTAAAATCAATAAAAACACATTTTTAAAAAAGAATAATCAATGTTATAAATCTTCCTTCATTGGATACTTTATTACCTCAGCTCCATCAACTTTTGGTGGTTTTGCTTGAACTTTGTTCTCTCCAGAAGTGTCTGACTCAGACTCTGACTGACTGCCCGATTCAGATCCAGAGTCAGAGTCACTGCTACCTGACTGGCTACTGCTTCCATCACTACTGCTTCCAGAACTGGAACCAGATCCAGAGCCTGAAGCTGACCCAGAATCATCATCCGACTGGCTGCAATATGAAAATGAACAGATTTCAAAATAAATTCATTAGGAATTTAATCTTTCTTAAAAAGTCACCAGAAAGTCCCAAATCATTAAACCTTATTTATTTTATATTTCAAACTTTCTATGGCCAAACAAATAGAAAAAGGAAATAAGGTTAATTTATAGTAATAACTGACATGGTTAATAGATTTTGTACAATTTGGGCCCAAATGTAAGTAATCAGATCACAATCTTCCTCCAACATAATGAACATATTCTACCAAGTACAGAATCTTGGGCTACAAACTTGGAAAGTTTAAACACAACAATATCCTGAAGAGGCTACTTGGCTGTAGTAAATATAAAGTAGGAATTATGAAGGAAAGGTTAAAAAAATGTGTTGAAAATTCTCATGGTAACAGGTGGAAATTTATTTGTAGTTTCTACTTGTTTTCAAGTTTTTATCTGTTTTATCATTTTAGGAAAATGTGATTTATTATAATTAGGCTAATATAAAATACATGGTACTAAAAAATAAAATCAGTAATTGTTTCTCTGGGAAAATCATCGACTCTGTCATGATTCCACAGTAATAATCTAAAATAATAGCAAATTCTCACAATCTTTCCTAACCTCTATACACACAAATGTGAAAGCAATTAATAGTTTATTGAGAAACTATCAATTTCCCCATTACTAATTTTCAGTTCAGGGAAGCCCAGATATGGTCTGAACTAAACAATTGATTATATAAATTATTATTATCCCCAAGGCTTCACATTTGAATTGTTGAAAATTACAGAATAAAATTTTTGATACACAGCCAGCCTTTGATGTAATTTCATCTGGCTTTATAAGCAACAATAGGTAATGTAGTTTATCTATATCTCAATATAGAAAAACTCATGCTTCAAGTCTTCTGTTGTAATTTTCAGAAAAACCACCAGATGGAAGTATTACTCTGAAAATAGATTTCAATATTAAAAGTAATTACTTCCTAATTCTCCTTTCGAAGGGCAAGAATTTAATAGTTTCTACATGGAAACAGTGACATAAAAGTTTGCAAGAAGATTTTTTACTTCAAACGTGAGATATAAATTAAAATGTTTAAAATGCAACTACACGGTTCTAATAGTATAGAGGCCAATACCTTTTTCCAATATTCAAAGGGTTATTGTAAGCCAATGTTGCTAATAATTTGAGTGACCAAAGAATTACTATTCTGTTCAATATATATACAGATTTTTTTCAATGGAAATATAGAAACAGTAAACAAAAATTTGGTTCCTAAGAGCTATGATATAAAAATCACTTTTGTGACAATTTCTATCCTCTGATCACATGGTTCTGAGGTCCAAGAACAGTACACTGCCTTTTTATTAAGTAAAACAAAACAAAAAAACCTATCCCTTAAAAAAGGGGGAAGAGGGAGCATATGTAATACTTTCAACAATAAAGATTTATAAAAAAAAAAACACAATCCCTATTTTACTTGAGTCCCTTGAGAGAAGTTTCAGCAGGAACATTAGAGAAGATATTTTTCCTTACATACAATTTCATTCTACTGTGACCTGAGAAGTAAGAGACATCTACTTATTCAATAAACTTAACCAAGAACTACCATGTTAGGCCCTGGAAAGATGGAGATGAGACAGTCCTTTAGAGAACTTCAAGCCTGGTATGGAGAGATGGTCATGTCAATCAATAAATACCATTCTGTGCTATATTTAAGATAATGGATCCAAGTATAAAGGGAGCACTGATGCTACTACAATCAAGTTTGGCACAGTAATATCAGAACATTTAGAAGAAAGCACAGTTGAACTACTTCTTTAGGAAAGAATAAATAGGCAAAAGGGGTATCACTGTAATTGTTTATAAGCTTCTTGAGGATATTATTTATTTTTCCAGAGTAACTACCATAGTACCTTTTACAGGTGGCTACTCAAATACTTGGAAAAGTAAACAAATTATTTAATCTGGGGTTGAGGGGCCCATCATGGGCCTATATTCTTAATCATATCTTGATAGCCCTTCAAGATGAATAGGGAGTCAACATTCCTTGTTATTAGGCAAGACATGGTTCTGGCTGGAGATAAAAGCAAACAGCCTGAATTTAGGCTACTCTAGTGGCATAGGTTTATTATTAGAATGTCTTTACCTTAGATATTAGAAGTATAAAGTATTTATTTACTTTGTTTAGTTATTCTTAGTAGGGTTAAGAATAAGATTTCTTTACAATTCTTTTTGTTCTTTAGGAAAATTCCCTCCCATAATCATATTATTGTCATAAAGTCAACTGAAACAGTCTAATTCTCTAAGGCCACTTGATTTAATTAGGGTCATTTGCTTTTTATTTATTTTAATTTTGCTTTATTATTTACTTGGATTGAACCTGAGAGCTGCAAAAGTTATAATAGTCAAAGCCCAGCTTCCATCCTATCTCCTTATACCAGGCCCTCTCTCCCCATTTAGTAATTATTTTTAAAACTTTTTATTTCCCCCTTTTTTTCTTTAACATAAGCAAATTATGAATATGAATGTTTATATCCCCCTTTCATAAACAGATTTATACTAACATAAATATATAGGGGTGTGTGTGTATATATGTATATATATGGGGGGGGAGAGAGAATAATAGGAAAATGCAGCAAAAATTTAAAAATTAGTGAACCTGTGCAAAAGGTATATAAAAAACATTCTTGCAAAGAACTTTTATGCATAGATGCATAACCCATGAACATAGACAATATTGTGGAGAAGGCCTGGCATGGAGGAGGTCAATGGGGTAAAAAAGGAGACATCTTTAATACTTTTGACAATAGAGATTAATTTTTAAAAATTCTTGGTATTATTCTTGCAACTTTTTTGAAATTGAAAATTAATTCAAAATAAAAATGTCAATAAAACAAAAAATTTCCAATACCACAAGCTTTTGTCATTAATATTCAAAACTATGAAATTTGCTGATAATAAAAGATACAAAATGAGAACATTTAAAAGCCATAGAAGTCTAATGATTATGAAGTTGGTAAACATTTGGTAGTATGAAAAATAAAGAATATATTATACAGATAGTCGATAAAATGGCCAAAACACAGGTGAAGTATAAAAACTACACAAGCTTTTCCTAAAGCAACCTGGAAAAGTAAAAATATTAAGAAAGGGAAATTGAAAACCAAAGGTATGTAACAGCTGCCTTAGAAATTGCTAGTTGCCTAACTCAGCATATCACCTTTTCCTTAATAACAGAAAAACTAATGTATTTTCACCAAGTATAAAAGAATGTACAGCACAAACTCTCTGCAGTAACCGTGCTATTAGTTCAAGTTCAAATAAGTTATTAAGCAGAAATGTTGAGTTGTACTTCCCAGAAAAACTGTTCAGTGGGGGCTGACTAAAGTAGGCAGTAGATACTCTCTTTTTTGACCTTCTGATTTGCTTTCAGAATTTTTAAAACTTGCAGCTGACAGAAGAAAAGATGGGAAAAGTGCTCAAAGTTTACATCTACACGGTTCTAATAGTATAGAGGCCAATACCTTTTTCCAATATTCAAAGGGTTATTGTAAGCCAATGTTGCTAATAATTTGAGTGACCAAAGAATTAGTATTCTGTTCAATAAGGCATGTAATCCATTTAAAAACTGTTTTTTCAAGTTAAATTTTTAGGTGCTTTTTATAAGTGCAGCTATCATCAATTATTTACTTCCTTGTGAGTTCCATGTAACTAAAATGTTATGATTCAGTATCTATGGAGTAGATTGGAGAAATGCTTTTCAAACGCTAAACCAATATCAAGATAACCCCATCCCTCTCCAATTTTTTAACTGCATATGCCTAGGCCCAATCCCATAATCTGTGAAGCCAGCACAGTGAATCTGTGCAAAAGGTATGTAAAAAACATTCTTGAGGGTTTCAATTGCTTACCTTTGTTCTTACGATAAAATGACCAAAAATCTGACTTCTGCCTACCTCTCCAATTTCACCTTAAAACCACTCCCCTATCTCTATTTTGCACCCTAGCCTCACTTACTTCTTTCAGCTCTTGAGTTTGCCATGTCTTCTCACCTCATAGCCTCGGTATAAAACAATTCTCCATACCTGGAAAGCTTGTTAATCCCTCCTTCCCTGGTACCCCTATTCTAGTTTAAAATTTAGCTTTCCCTAGACCTCTGCCCCAATTATATAAGACAACTCAGGATGGCTGGTACTTAGTACGCACTCAACATAAACCAGTAGGAGGTGTTTTACTTAATAACTGTATCCCTACTTTCTAGTACTTTACCTGACAAACTCTGAAAATATACATACTTGTAAATTAATGATTACTAATACTTCCTCTTTGCTTTTTATTTAAAAACACCATAGCTTAAGTCTTTCATATAACATTTCCTATTCTTTCCTCCTGGTTTCTCTGCCTCTAATTTGCTCCTTTTGTAATATTTTTTCCTCAAAGTCACCTAATTTTAAATTGTTGTGTTTTTTTTTTGGGGGGGGGATAATTTTAAGAAGCTATTTTTAAAGAAGCAGAAATTTGGAAACATTGGGTCTATTTCCCACATGGTCACAAATTAGCACTAATTCCTTTCAACGATGCATGATATCCAATTCATGATGATCCCCTACCCCCTTATCCCCAATGTCTTATACCTGGACAGCTTTATTCCAGTTAATATGTATATTAACTGCTTGGCCCTTATGGCCCTTTCTCTCATTTATACACCAATTAAGACACAATTTTAAATAGCTCTTCAGAGCCTCCAAAATATTTTCATACTGTATTCCATTTTATCTTCACAACATCAACAAAAAATATATTTATAGGCATATACAGGGAGTTTTCCTAGATCCTTTGCAGAGGAGGTAACCCTATCAGAGTCTCAGTTTTAAGGAGACTTAATTCCATAGTCAAATAATTAATTCCAATCCCAACCCCAACCTCCTGTTCTGAGGGCCTTACATCCTTCCAATACCCCCTCCTCTCATATTTGCTCAGAATTTACTGCTCCTTCCTCCTCTGACTTTGATTTCCTTTTTATTCCTGGCAAGTGGAAAGTTTTCTCTGAAGTTCAGCCATGCACCTACTTTGTTCCCCAATGTTCTATTTCATTTAGCGTTTTTCATGTGTTTGTGGGTAGCATTGCGTCCATATTTTAAAGTAGTTCAGCCCACAATATGGCAGAATAGCAACCTCCCTTTTCTGTACCCAAATATCCACTCAAATCAATCTTTTGAACTAAAGAAAACACTGAGACCTGGACTGGATACATGGGAACAATGTATTCTCAAGTTAAACAAAGATTCTTTTATATCACAAGTATTCTTTGCTTTTTTTTATATCAGAGGAATTTGAAACTATTCTGCAATGGAACATAAAAAAAGAATAAAATAACAAATGACCTTCTAAGAAAATGGTAGCAATGAGCAGTTGCTTTTCTTACCACCAGATCACTAATAGAAAAAAGTGGCTCTGATAAATCTTGAAATAGATTTTAAAAAGTCAAGAAAGTAAAATTGGACTGGGTGTAAAAGTACTAAAGAGGAATGAAAAGAACATCTCAAAACAGTAGCACTAAAGAAAAAAAGACTGCGTGTTTAAACATATGCAAATTAGACTACCTGTATCCAAGAGAGAAAGGACCAAAAGGGCCAAGCAGTTAACATAGGTATTCATTAAGTTATCTTTATTTTAGTTATCTTTATAGACCATTATCGACTTTAAAAGAACTAGAAAAACAATATGGAAATTAATAGGCATTGAGTAAATAATTACAATTTAAAAAAACAAATTAGTGGCCAAAGGCCATTAATGGCTTTCAAATTTTCAAGACCATAAGTTATATAACAAATACATTTTATATCATGAGGTATATATGCATGTGTGCAGATGTATACATGAAAAAGCTTGATGAAATAATACTCTACAACACTGCATTTTCTATTCTAGTTTATGTTATTTCTTTCACTTAAAAATCTTATCACGATCCTGTAATGTGTTGCAAATCACTATTTAAAATACATTAGCCTAGAACAAGTCATTTAGAAAATGAGGTTTAGCTAGACATATGATGACCAAGATCAGACTACCTTTAAATTCTATAAAATTATACTGTTAAAATTTGTTGTCCATTTTATCTTTTACTACAAACCATAAAATAAATATTAAACATTTGAGCCCTGCTGGTGTAGCTCAATGGTTGAGCATAGTAGACCCATGAACAGGTCATGGTACAAATCCCGGTCAGGACACATGCCCCGGTTTGCAGGCTCAATCCCAAGTAGGGGGCACGCAGGAGGCAGTCGATCAATGATTCTCTCTTATCATTGATGTTTCTATCCCTCTCACCCTCTTCCTTCCTCTATGAAATCAATAAAAGTATATATTAAATATATATTTGAGAAAAATCTGGAAAGCATCTATCCACCTATATGGTTCTGAAAACTGTTAGTGCCACTTCTTTTAAGAATTTAACAACAAATACAACAGCAACAGTTCCTTTTAGTTTTCTAAATTACCAATCCAAGACAAAAATACTATTATAAACTTTCTTAAAGCATAGTACAATTCTATCACCTTAAAATCTCTAACTGAATAAATGAGAATGAAGCTGCTAGAAATAGATGCTAGGAAGGATAACATTTAGCATGACTGTTTGAGTTTAGTCATGTTGAATCTAAGTTAAAGACAGTAAATTCGAAAGTTTCTGTAATACAAGCATTCAGGAATCAGATGAGAAATAAGGCCTATGTGTATATGTTTATACTTGGAAGTCACTAAATAATAGTTTCATAAAATACATTAAATTTGTTATTAATGACACGATACATCTCAAATTATATAATTTATAATCACAACAGGTAGGTAAAGCTTGATAACGATTTTTTTTTTCCTCATTGGTATTCCCTATCACGTGGAAGTCTAACATGTAGAAATTACGTTTCAAAATAATCTTTAAAATAATTGAGTAGGAGGGGTTAGTAGTAGGTAGAATTTAGAAATTAAACTAAATTGGCCGTGAGATAAAATACGTTGAAGCTAGATATGTACATGAGGGTTCATTTTATTGTTGTCACTACTTTTGTATACACTTGAAATTATCAACAATTCTTAAGTTAATACAAATAAAATAAATGTCTACATTTAAAACTTCAATTTTAAAAAGATAATCCATTTATATGAACCCTGGCCAGTGTGGCTCAGTTGGTTGGAGTATTGTCCCATAAACCAAAAGGTATCGGGTTCAATTCCCAATAAGGACATATACCTAACATTTCAGGTTTGATCCCTGGTTGGGGCATGTACTAGTATGAGAGGCAACCAATCGGTGTTTCTTTCTCACATCGATGTTTCTCTTTCTCTCTCTCTCTCAAATCAATAAACATATCCTTGGGTAAGGATTGGAAATATATGTATATATTTATATGCTTTTAAATTACTTTAATGAATACCATCATACACACACACAAAACTACAAAATTTCCAGCACCATATGCTTTCCTGTCTAACAAAATTATTTGTAATTTGGTGTTTCATCATAGGCTGCACATACTTGTGGGAAAATTTACACATAAAAACCACCTCCATCTATTGTGAGTCATATAGCAAAAAAAGTTAATCAATGTAGTATAGTATGACTGGGATAAGCTGCTGCACATTTGGCAAATGCTTTGATATCAAATACATGCTAAAATTGGAATAAAGAGATCATGTTTTTTGTACTTGTGTACAGCTAGTTGTAATTCTTATAAAATTTCATTTCAGCTCAAATTTCCTTTTATTAATGAATTCAGAATTTAGTTACAGAAGTGGAAATATTGCAGTAGTTCCCATCAAATGGCAATAATCATATTATAATCTACCTCCAGCACAAAAAACAAACACCGTTTTCCTTGAGGGCATTTAGACTGTAACTCCATTCTTCTCTTATGGCCCCATTTCTTTACGTAAAAACTCTTCAGCATAGTAATTATTGCCTTCTATCATTTTTCCTGGATATAAAAAGTACTTTTTATTTTATGAATTAGCCCGTCAAAATACCTCACCTTATAAAAACCACATTGCCAGGACTTTTCACACACATCAAATTTAAGATTACCAGGGTTTTAAATGATCTCTCATAAATTTTTTTTTTTAAACTTCATTCTGTATTTGGCTTGATGCAGAAATTAACCACCTGTCTTTAATCAAACTTCTCTGTCTCCTACATTTTAACTGCTGAGGACTCATCTCTGTATTTACCATATGCACATGATAGTACAAATATTTAAGGCTTAGGTTTCTTGCTTGATTATAAACTTTAGAAAAGAATCCCCAATTTTAGCATTTCAGGATATCTATGACTTAGTAGTTGCTCAATCACCTAAATCAGCAATTTTCAACCAGTATGCCTCAATAATTTTTAAAACACACAAATACCTGACTACTTAGTCAGGGGAAATGACCTCTTTTCCCTTAGATTGTCACATTACAAAATGACAGCAGCCAATAATAGTTGTTGCGTGTGAATGAGTCAAAATTATACCTGTTTTTGGTCACATCAGCAAAAATATTTTTTTTGGTATGCTGCACAATTTTAGTGATTAGTTTGTGTGTGCCACGAGATGAAAAAGGTTTAAAATCACTGATCTAAATTAAACAACGACACAGAACTTTATTTATAAAAGCAACAATAGGAGAGATGTACAATAGCTATTAGGAATGGTTCATTAAGAGCTCCCCACTATTTTTGTGCTGTATGCCTCAACTCTGACAGTTACTATAGATATTGGATTCTAGAAACCAGTGCAGTTTATCCAGAACTGAGTGTCTACTATATTTTAATCTCAATAACTATATCTCATCTAATCTATACATGTTAAAGAAATTTTCAAATGTGGTTTAAATTTAAAGTTGACTTCTTATCTAAGCAGTCACCTAGCATAACAATGACAAATAATATATTCTTAAATACAAATATAAATAAGAATGTTTTCATTCATATAGGAGAACTTGATTCTGGAACAATAGATTCCTAAAGTTTCTCTCTAAAACCAGAGGTTCTGACCAGTCCATAGATTGTAATAATCTTTCTTCAAGATAATTTATAATTTTAAGACAAGGCAAGATACTGAACAACTCCAGATGAATAGCTTCATATACACGTAATATGAATTTAGTATGTATACAAATTTCCTGGGAACCTTGTTAAAATGAAAATTCTGATTCAGTAGGTCTAGAACACAAACAGGAAATTTTAGAGTGAAGGAATCTTTCTATACAGCACTTAGGGTGAGGATTCATGATTCCATGTACTTGTCAAAACCCATAAAACTGTATTTCAGAGAGTAAATGTAATATACACAAGTTTAAAAAAAATCAATCCACGTGACTAAGGACCCAAGGGAAGAATGCAAATAACAAACAAATCTAACTTCCTAATAAATTTATGATTTAACCATAATGAAGAGGGGAAGAGGGAGAGCTAACTTGAGTAACTTGGGAAAACAGTTTTTTAAGTAGAAAACTGTAAGGCTAAGTATACATAAATATTGTATTCTAATTAATAAATTTGTTTCTTCTGGGAGTATTGCTTAAAAATTCCAAAACTGCACCCAGCCAGCATTGTTCAGTGGTTGGGCGTTGACCTATGAACCAGGAGGTCAGGATTCAATTCCCAGTTAAGGCACATGCCTGGGTTGCAGGCTTGATCCTCAGTGTGGAACATGCAGGAGGCAGCCAATCAATGATTCTCTCATCACTGACGTTTCTATCTCTCCCTTCCTCGCCCGTCCTCTCTGAAATCAATAAAAATATAATCAAAGTTCTTGGAGAAATGGCTGATTCTAGGGCAAAAGGATGGAAGTGAATAAAAAGACATAGAAGCCAGCTTGAAAGAGAACTCCCAATGAGCAAACCTAGAACAATGTGAGCCACAAAATAAATAATTTATTGGCTTACAACCCAAAGTATGAAATACATACACATAAGTCCATGCTTATATATAAATAATTGAATAAATGGGGGAGAAATGACTTCTTTATAGAATTCCACTTAATATAGGCATATACAGGGAGTTGCATACTAGAGGCCCGATGCATGAAATTCATGCAAGGGGCTCGGCCCTCGCAGCCACTGTGGCTGCCTGGCTTCATCCAGAAGGACATCTGGAAGGTTGTTTGGCTGCTCAGTCTAATTAGCGTATTATACTTTCATTATTATAGATATCTGCTCCCAGCAGTGGATGTAACTTATTTCCCATTCCCTACTCTCACCCACCTGAGTAGGCTCTAGTGACATGCTTCAAAAGAATACAGAATGGAAAGGGAAAAACAGTAATTTTACAGAGGAAAAATGTGGCAAATACTTAAATGATGGCCAAGTGATGGTTAATATCATCAGTAATGCCACATGGATATTATGCTCCCCATACAATGTGAATAGAAGAGCACTTTTCCTCTGTAATACTCTTTCTAAAAACTGATAACCCTAGCTTATCCTAATAAAAGCACCAGACAAATATCCAAATTTGGGGACACACTACAGGATACCTGGCCAGTAATTCACAAAAGAGTTAAGGAAATCAAGGAAGACTTAGAAACTTTCACATACCAGAGGATACTGGGGCGAGTTAGCAACTAAATACAACATGGTGCTCTGGATTGAATCCTGGAACAGGAAGAGCATGTTAATGGAAAAAACAACAAAATCCAAGTAAAGTCTGGAATTTAGTTTTTTCAAAAAGATTTTTAAATATTAAATTGGGTTTCCCCTCTGACAAGTGGGAATCATCACTACTGTGCACATCACAGGAGTTTTGTGAAGATGAACTGTGATAAATTCATGTAATGCACTGTGCACTATGTGTGTTATGCCTGGCTCAGTCAGAGTAAGAGTTCAGTAATCACTGGTTGCCATTATTATTGTTTCTTGAAAAATGAAATGTACCCAGCCTCTTACTGGCATGGCCTGTGACACCATTTTTGTGGGGTTCCCAGAAAATAAAAAACATGTATAATAACAACAGCATTAATAACAAAAAATAAATAAAAATGGCAAAGTTCTTAATGACTGCAGGCAAATAGCTTCATATACACTGAGTGGGCAGATTATTATGATCTCTGAACGCATAATAATCTGGCCACTCAGTATATATATGTATATTAGAGGCCCGGTGCATGAATTCGTGCATGGGTGGGGTCTGGCCAGCCTCACCAGGAGAGGGTACATGGGCAGTTGGCCAGCTTGCCTGCTGATCGAACTCCTGGTCAAGGGGACAATTTGCATATTAGCCTTTTATTATATAGGATATAGACTGAGTGGCCAATTATGCATTCAGAAATCATAATAATCTGGCCACTCAGTGTATATGTATACTAGAGGCCCAGTGCACAGATTTGTGCACGGTGGGGTCCCTTGGCCTGACCTGCAGGGATCGGGCTGAAACTGGCTCTCTGACATCCCCCAAGGGGTCCCGGATTGCAAGAGGGTGGTTCTCAGATGATGCACCCCAGAATTAGGATCCGTCCTCTCTAGTTCTGAGTGCAGCACCCGAGAACCACATCTGCCAAGTCACTACAGCTCAGCAGCTTCTGTGTTGAACATCTTCCCCCTGGTGGTCATTGCATGTCATAGCTACCAGTTGGACAGTCGCTTAGGCTTTTATATATATAAATTTAGTATGAAAACAAATCACTTGGGAATCTATTTAAAATGAAGATTCTGATCCATTAAGTCTGAGGTGAGGCCCAAGGTTGTATATTCTGAACAAGCTCCTAAGTGACCACAACTGGAGCTGCAACTTCTCTATTTCTGTATGTTTATGAATTTTCCATCAAAAATGTAAAACAAAAGTTTTCTCCATTTATTCATCATCTCTTCACTACAAAGTACCCATGTAACTCACCAGTCGTCGAGATCTTAAATAAGCAACTTTAGCAATATTAAAAAGACATTGTTTGCCCCCACATTATCTCATGCCTATGTAGATAAAAGTAATGTCTTTGAGAGTCAAGTCATACACAATTCTCTTATCCTTACGAGTCACCAATAAATCTGAATAATTGCAGGGGTCCTCAAACTACGGCCCGTAGGCCACATGCAGCCTGCCGAGGACATTTATCTGGCCCGCCGGGTGCCACTACCTGTCCTGCTTAGCAGCCGACTGGTCCCGGGCCCACAGTGCGCATAGGAATTTGTTCATAGTTTGTTTTTTTTAAACTATAGTCCGGCCCTCCAACGGTCTGAGGGACAGTGGACTGGCCCCCAGTTTAAAAAGTTTGAGGACCCCTGATTTACAGTAACCTAGACTAACCACAATCCTAAGAAATTCTGTAAAAATCTTGATATAATCAATCCTACTTGGAGAGAGAGTAACCTATAACTTAAGCTCCTACTTACCAGTTTGAATTTTTAAAGCCTAAGAAATGATCCTGAACAATCTTAGATTCAATACATGTAAATTTGAGGGGGGAAAATTAATGGGAAAAGATGCAGAAAGCACGTACTGAACTGAGAAATTTAACAAAACATGAGATGCAAAAGTCATACTTTCCTGCAATTAACGACATCACAGGAAATTTAAAAGAACAGTTTCCTTAACTCACTGATTTCTAGCCATTCCGGCTTTGGAATTTCATATCTTCCTTAAAATGCTCCTTAGTACAAATTTTTGAAATTTAAGAATGAACTTTTTTTTTTTTTAAACTCCGAGATAACTGCAAAGTAAGCTCAAGAAACACCATTTTAATTGGCATGGCCTTTAAAAATTGTTCAAATTCATTTAGTGAAAGAAACAGATTCTGATAGCAAGAAATCTTTCTTTTTTAAAAAAATATTTTTATTAATTTCAGAGAGAGGAAGGGAGGGAAGAGAGATAGAAGCATCAATGATGAGAGAACCATTGATCAGCCACCTCCTGCACACCTCCTACTGGGGATCAAGCCCGCAACCAGGCATGTGCCCTACCAGGAATTGAACCCTGACCTTCTGGTTCATAGGTCCGACACTGAACTACTGAACCATACCAGCTGGGCAAGAAATCTTCTTGTGTGTATACATAAGTGCAATGTTGCCAAAAATGGTATAGCACAACAGTATTCAACATAAAACTGTATATCGCAGAGTAAATGTAATATATCCAAGTTTGAAACAGTTAGATGGTGAAAAATGTGACCTGTGTTCAATTTAACCTAGACTTGGTGTTCCTTAAATTTAACAGGTTATTTAGACTATAGGGCTTCTCATAACCATTAAAAAATATTTTAAAGACTGAATTTCTGTAAAGGAGATTTTCAGTTAGAACATTTCCATTCATCCTATTTCTTACTCACTGCCTACCCAAAAACACTTTAAAAGTTGAGCTCTAAAGATTCTTGAAGCATAAAACAGTAATTAAAATATTTTCTATAAGCCAAGGAAATATAAGTGCAACAGAGTTCCTCTAAGTAAATATAAAATTTACATACACGTACTTAACACATATATAAATATATTAAATCAAGCATTGTTAATACTATGAAAAGTAGTAATGAAAAAACTAAAAATTATAAGAATCAGGCCAACAAAGCTCAAATGCCAGCTATAGATTAATTCTAAATGATTAAAAACATTATCACACATCACCAACAAGTTGTCACTCTATAAGAACTTTAAAGAGCATAAAGTAATTAGTGATTCAAATAAATTCTCAAATTTACATGGAAAATTTACATTAAAAATTTAATCTGCAAAAAAACAAAAAAATTAATCTATAGGCAAGCAGAGTTCTTCTGAGTATTAAGCATGTATAGCAATCATTCCAAATTTAGTAAATGTGACTATGTAATTCTGGTCTCAACCCATAAATCTATTTCTGAAGTAAATCATCATTTAAGATAACTGGGAAAAAAAAGTCTTACTAGTATTAGAAAACTTGCATATAACAACATAAATTCACACAGCTAGAAACTGGTGCTTTGAAATCTTCACAATAGTATCTTTAAAAATTTAACTTCAATGAGATTGTAGACTTTGTGCTGAGTTGAAACTGATGTACAGGTGCATCCTGACCCACATTTCTTAGTAAATAAGTTTCAAAATTGACAGTTATAGCATAGCCAGAGACATTTTCCTATGTATATTTTTCCTTTCAGAAAATAGTTATAAGAGCTTTCTACATGGAAATAATAAAAAAAAAAAAAACATTTTTAGTAGAAAGCTTATTATACACCAAGCCAAAATGTCAAATGACCTTTCTTAATTCTATTTCATTTCAGGAACTTCCACAAAGGAAAAAAATAATCTGAAGCAAAAATGCATTTAAAAACTCTAGCCAATAAAAAGCAAATTTACAATGTATATAAATTTTTCAAGCAGAGTACATTTCTCCACTCATTACTCTATATTAATATTCATAGTTAGGGTAACTTCTGGTTTTTTGTAAGAAAATCCCTATATCTATAAAGTTCAACTCACTTTTTTAACTAGACTCAATCTCCCTTCTCTGGACTGGCCTGTTGTGAAAGCTTGGGATAGGGGGTGGGAGAGAACCTTAGAGTTAGTAACTATGACAGCAGAGCAAAGAAAAAGGATAGCACAGCAGCAATAAGGAAGAAAATGAAAGTAAAACAGAAGCAGGTTCTCCTGATAAACACCAAGGCAGTTGTAAGAATAGATAACACTTCTGAGGATATAAAGCCTGTATGGGTGAAATAATGACTCAGAATAATTAGAGAATATGCAATTATTTAAAATGAGTATGCATTATAAAAGATTACTTTAAATAAATTGATTTTTGGGGGTTTAATTTCTTTCACCTCTACTATCAAATTTCACTTACTACTGTAGTCACCCCTTTGCTTCAGATATGGCAGCAAAATACATAAAAGATTACTGAAACAGGTCAGAATATAACAAAGCATAATCTCTTGCTCTCAAGAGTCTTATTTCCTATTTTGTGGGTAATTTGGTTCCTTTGTTTCCTCTAGATATTTCTACCTCTTAACCATCTCATTGCTCACTAATGAATAAGAGAAAATGGACAATGTGATTCTCCTATTCCAGTGGTCGGCAAACTGCGGCTCGCGAGCCACATGCGGCTCTTTGGCCCCTGGTGTGTGGCTCTTCCACAAAATACCACGTGCGGGCCTGCCGGTACAGTGCGATTGAAACTTCGTGGCCCGTGCGCAGAAGTCGGTTTTCGGCTCTCAAAAGAAATTTCAATCATTGTACTGTTGATATTTGGCTCTATTGACTAATGAGTTTGCCGACCACTGTCCTATTCACTTACTACAGTCAGTATACCTGTAGAGATTGAATCAAAGCTGAGATTCATCTTGTAATTTAGCCTCTCAACACTGATGATTCTAGTCAAACTGCTGTCTTAAACTTTACTATACTAATATACATTAGGCAGTTAGATGAAATTTCAAAATCATATACTTAAATTCTTGTGTTACAATTAAGAAATCATTCAGAGAACTAATTAGTGCAAAGATGGTGTCAACTCTGGTTTTATTAACTCCTAGACTAGTGCTTGTTCAACTAAATAATGCTGCTCTCCATAACTGCTCCTTTTTCACTATGATGCTCTTCTTATCCAGTCTGCCTATGAAAGCTGATAAACTAAATAGCCAGCAAGACCAGAAAATCTCAAGGCTCAAGTCAAACACATAAACGATTTCATTGTCTAGCCAACATTTTTACTGAAATTCTAACTGCCAAAACTTTCCTGTTTCTTGTCCATCACTATAATTAATGTTTCAGTTATGTAGTATCCTATGTGTTACATAAAATATGATAACACATTTTATAAGTGCAAAAGTCAATATTAATACCCATTTTATAAGTGCAAAAATCAATTCCTCAGAAGTTAAATAATTTGCCCTAATTCATACAGCTAATGCGTAGAACTGCGATATCAGGCAATCTGACTCCAACATCCATATTCCTGATTTCCACATATAATAGCTACATGGATTGTATTATTGTTGTGCAGATAACTCAACTTTGAGGTCTATAGATAAATTTAAAGACTGTATTAGAAAAGGTTTCTTACAAATTAAAATAGCTTAATATGGCTTATTCCCATAAACGGTATCTTCTTTGCAAATACATGGCTCAAGTAAGAACCTTTAATTCATTCATATACTAGTATAATTACAACTCAAATATGAAAGAAAATGGGGGGGGGGGGGGAAGAAAAACACTGCAGCAATACTTTAACAAATGTCAGATCAGTATTGCCCAGAACTTTTTGCAGTGATAAAAATGTTTTTTGTCTGTGTTGTCCATCATGGTAGCCACTAGCCACAAGTGACTAGTATTGGAAATGTGTTTAGTGTGACTAAGTAACTGAATTTTGACTATTTTGTAAGTTTAATTAATTCAAAGAGCCACACATGTCTAGTGGATACTATATATTAGACAGCACAAGTAGAGAAGACAAAATGCCAGAAAAATATAAGTACAGACAATCTTACTGCTTTTATTTGAAGAGTGCATGAACAGTCAAATCAATTTAAATGTCTCCTTTTTTCACTTGCTCTTGCTTTAATTATTAACCCAAACAATAGAAACCTCCAAAGATTTAAGACAAACTTTCTATGACCTCTTCTTTGTGTACCTCAATAGAAAAAAAATAATTAAAATTTATTGCCAAACAAGCTTCATACATTAGACACTTTTTAGTCTTTGGATAGCTAAGGGGAAGAATCTGAATCTGAAAACTCTGCCACCTATTAGGAAAACTAAAAATAATCACAAAAATCTTCAATTCTCTTCATAAATAATTGATAATAAGTGCTTACCTTGATTCTCCACTACTGTTTCTAACACTTTCTTCATCACTATGTCCATTCATTGTAAATATCAACAAGTTTTAAAATGGAATATAAATCTTCCCAGTTTAAAAGGTGAATATAAATACTCTTCCTTGAATATCAAAAATTGACAGATGAATTTTCTTCAACAGTCACAGGTTTCCTGGGACCCTTTTTGATTCACCTAAAAAACATATTAAGAAAGTAAGAAAATTTCACCAGAAGAAAAAAATTTAAAAGTCTATTTAGAACTTACACAAATTAAACCACTTAGATTAGAGGTGGTAAGGAAGGGATAGAGGTCTTTTATTCAAAATACCTAGGCTTCTATCAACTACATTCCTGACTATTAACTAGAATTTAGCACATCATTGCTTACTTTTGACAGAAGAAATTAAAATATTTTGTAGTGATATGACTTTTTAGACTGACTGCAACTGTGTAGCAATGTGTGTGTGTGTGTGTGTGTGTGTGTGTGTGTATATAACAGGTAACTAAAGCAAAGTGTAATATGTAACATATACATACACCCAAAGAATAGAAAATGGAGTCTTATTAAATACTTGGTCAAACAAATTAAGGAGGGAAAGGTTACTTTTAATTGAGCACTAACACCTATCGCCTAGAACTTCATATACTCAAGTGAGGGAAAGTTTTGCAAATGCTCACACGAAAGCAGAATAAAAGGATATCAAAGGGTATCATATAATGATACATGGATAGGTCAAAACAAGTATGTCCGTCCTTTCACAAGTAAACCGATAGTGGACTGAAAAAAAATTTAGATAATATTTATCCAGGTTGGACTTGCACAGATTCCATTTTTTTAAAAAGGTAATAAAATATATATTATTTATTTTGTAATAAGGGGTTTAGGGCAAAAATCATGGATCAAGACACTGCATTTCCACCTTTCAAGACACCAGCACAACACTAGAGATTCACCTACAAGCCATCCACGAATAAACAAAGGAGATCTCTGGCAGGGGAGGGAGAGGAAGAAGCGGGGGAAGGAGACGTCAGATCCTTCCCCAGCCAGAAAGTACCGAGACAGCCAACTGAGCAGAGCTGTCCTCCGACCTCAGCAACGAGAATTCACTCCTGTGATTTCCACCCCACAAAAAAATAGGGGGTGGGGGTGGCGGGGGGAGAAAGGCCGTTGCCAATTCAATCATAGCAAACTCTGCATTAGATCGGGATTTTGATTCTCCAGAGACTACAGTCCAGGAGACTCTGCAACAACTTGGTTATCCAAAAAGTAACTATACCCTGAAACATTTATTACTGATGTTAAACATTCATTCCAGCCAGTCAAAGAGCTTTACTATTAAAGTGAGTCTTAAAAATCTAGATACTCTAGCAAACTGCCTCTCCCGAGAAGTCTCTCTTCGTAGAGAAAGTTCTCCTCTTTCCGTTCTTTCCTTTTCACCTTCCTTTCGCCCCTCAAAATGGCTTTCTTTGTACACTGTAACTTCCTTTCCCCCCTCATCTTCCTTCTCCAAGTCCTCTTTCTGAGACCCTTCTCACAAGTTCTGAAGCTCCAAGCGCACACAGCTCTCTCCAAGCCTTTTAAGCATCTTAACAATGACTCTTCCCTAAGTCAATAAACCTCTTCAATCCTCTTTATGTGCCCTGCCTTTTAACAGTTGTTTTGCTTCTGCAAAGTTTTCGAAGCAGTACTCGACAGGACGTTAGAAACCTTCCTCCTCCCTCTCTCCATCGCAGTTTCAAGGCTACCAGCCTCCCACCGGAACGCACCCACCCCACTCCCCGCCTCCGCCCCCGGGCCTCCTAGGGCTCCCAGGGCCTCCATCACCGTCCCGGAGTCTCTCTTCCCGCCTCAAACTTCCCACAGACCCGCCCCGCGCCCTCCCAGGCTCGCCCCGGCCGCCGCCCCCTCCCCCTCGCCGCCGCTCCCCACGTGCAAGGAGCCCGGGTCGCGGTGGGATCGCTGCACCAGCCAAAGGCTCGCTGCTTGAGCCTCGCAGCTCTCCCCTCGCGGCCCCGCCAAACCCATGCCAACCCCTTGCCGAGAAGGCCCGTGATCCGCCGCCCAGCTGCCAGTCCGCCAGGCGCGAGGATGCGCTCCGCGGCGCCGGCCAGCACTCGCCACTCACACGCCCCCTGCGCTTCGAGCTCGTCCGCCGCCGTCGCCGGCCCTCGAAGAGCTGCTCGGCCTTCGCCCGGCGTCCAGCCGCTGGGCCGCCGCCCGGGCACCGCGCTGCCTCCGCCCTCCGCCCGGCGGGTTCCCGTCCTCCCCGCCACATCCTGACCCGCCCGCCCGCCGCTCCCTTTCTTACCGGCTGGCGTGCAGGATTCGCGGGGCGGAGGGAGACGAGTCGGATCGGCTGTCTCCCCCGCGCCCGGGCCCGCAGTCTCTTCAGCCGAGTGAGTCCTGAGGCTCCAGGCGTCTCGGGGTAAGCAGGAGTCAGGGGAAGGGAGGGGAAAGGGGAAGGTCGCGGCGGGGAAGGGGAAGCCCCGACCCGCGGCACCAATGCGCGATCCCCTACGGAGCGGATCCAACAATCAATTCATTATTGAAGCACCAACGGCGAGGGCAGCAAGAGCGACAAGTAATCAGCCGTCGTCGTCGCCGCGGCCACGCGCGCGCTCCCGCCGCTTATCGGCTCTCAGAAGCCGCCATGACGCCGAGAGAGCGAGAGCGCAACCGTCTCGGTCGTAGCCGTCTCCACTGCCACCGAGGTCGCCGTCGCCTCCGCCTCCGCCTCCCGCGCGACGTAAGCTCCGCGGCTCACTCCCCTTCCTCACTCAGCGCGAGGCAAGCAGGCGGGCGAGCGGGCGCGAGCACGTCGAACCCTCAGACTGGCGCGCGGGCGGTGGGAGGAGCTACGCTGTGGAGTCTTAGGGCGTAGGAAGCAAGCGATTGGTCCTGAGTCCGGGCGGCGTGCGAATGCGCGCACGCGCGAGGAGGGGAGCGCGCACGCTGACTGCGCGGAGGCCGCCGGACTCTGACCAGGGCCGTGGGCCACTGATCTTTGACTGGGCGCCCTCCCCTTAGCGGCCTTGAGTTGAGTTCCGGGAAGTGGGAGCTGCAGGCTCGCTCCGTGCGGGTATGGACTCTATTCGGGACCGTTGTGACAGGATTGTCGAGGCTGAGAAACTGAGAAGGAAAGAGGAAGCAGAGGGGTGGGAAGGTACAGAAGACTATAATGGAGTTCGGGTAGCCGCGAAAGGTTCACACTGGATTAGTGAAGGGTGCGGGTCGAGCGTGGGGTCCGGTCGCCCAGGCCTCGGCCGGGGCTTAGTGCCTGTCGGGAGGCCCGGGGACGGGGCCGCTGCGTCACACCAGGCAGCCTGGGAACCCAACTGTTGGGCAACTGTCCCCTCCCGCCGCCCCGTACGCCTAGGCGACCTGCCACTGAGGCTCCCCTGGGGGCCTAATGCTCCGCGTGGGCGGGGCCGCACCTGGGATGACGGAGGGAACAGAGAGACCAAGTTGTTGACATCCTGTGTCGCTTCTTGATTTCATTTTTGGGCAGCCCAAGCCCTGCTCAGGGAAAAAAAAAAAAAGAAAAAAAAAAGACAACAACTTATACAACCTTTCTAGGTTCCTTCCCTGGAAGGCCGGGTGGAGGGTGCGGTTCAGAATCGCAACAAAAAGAAACAATTTGTAGGACGTTAGTAACTGTCTCAGTTTAACGTGCTGCAATTTAGTTGACGGTTTCTCTCATAACTGTAACTGCGGGCCTCAGATACAATCCTTTGGTGAGCCGTAGGAAACTTTTCAGGCACGGCGGTGTCCCGATTCACTCTTTGAAAGCATTTTTTTAAAATAAAAAATAGTTTACACTTAATTATTTTTCTGTTCCACATCAATCTTGAATCACTTGAAGTTAATAATTTTTGAAACTTTCTAATCCCATTCTTCAGTTATTTGATTTGATGTAAAGTCCCACCTTCCATGAGTTTGAATGTGATGACTGCATTTCCAAGGTAATTCTTTACACGTGTGGGAAATAGTCAACTTTTATAAACAGTTTGGTTCCAAGCCTTCAAAAAGATCTCAAAACCTAACTCCAAATATGTGTTCTTTGTATGGAAGGGTACCTTCATCTTCACCCTTGGGGCATAGGGAAAGGCAAAAAGGTACACATGGTCTACTCGAAAAAAATGTATGTCTGATCAATAAATACTGAAACAAAATGAAACACTGTACTTTGTAAAATTATCCGTGTTGAGCCTCTTTTGTTTTATTCCCTTCCCCCTACTTATCAAGTAGCTATAATGCTGGGTTGTGAGGAATAACTCCATCTCTGAAGTAGCTGACTGCTAATTTTTAATATTACGTTTTTTAAATGTGATAAAGGTGACTTAATGATAGGAACTTTCTGTGCTTCCTACTGATTTCTTTCTTGGATTACTAGAGTGGTAAGTAAAAAAAAAAAAAGCCCCCAAAAGCAGTAACCATGGTTGATAATGAATTTTGTAATCAGAAGTATTAATCAGATAAAGTCTTTAGACATAATTACTAGTATACGACACTTTCATCATTACTGTATTGGCATAGCCTGTATTTCCTGAAAACACATCAAATCATTTTAAACTACTGATTTGCCATTTGTATATGATATGCTGCATATATACATATGTGATGCTTGGAGATTTATATAACTGTTAAAGTCCTAATATACGTATGACTCCACAGAAGTTTATTTTTTTCTTTTTACTTTTTTCTTCTTACTGAATTTATTGGGGTGATATTGGTACAGAATTTTCAATGACTGTTGACAATATGGAGAAATACAAGGTAAGTGAAAAACTATAACAATTTTTTTTGTTAATCATTTGTTATCTGCACAGTTAAATTCTCAACCTATTGGTACTGAAAACAAAAAATGGTTGATAATCTCAATGTATCACTTTTAAAAATCCCTGAAAATTAACATCAATCAGGAGGTCTTTATTACTATCTGATTTTCAATTAGATAAATTTTATATTCTTTAAAAAGATTACTTTTACAGAATCGAGGACAGCATTTTGTGGGTCTTTAATTCTGGTATGCTTTACTAGGACTAGTTACCAGTGAGTAGGTACCTTTAGGTGGTGGTAGAACTGCTTATCCATAATTGTGAGACAATGATAACTCTGCTTTTCTGTTAATGTTACGATGCTGAGATAGAATTTTAATTCCATAATTATGTTCTTGTGGCCTAGAGAGTTTTTCATATGAGAAACTCCTAAAACAATCCGTATTAAATTACTCTAGAATCTCAACCTATGACATAATCCCCCAGGTCCTTGACAAACAGGAAGAGCTTTCCAAATATGATACTTAAATTTACAAAATCCTCTAAAAATAGAACCCATAAAGTTCCAAATCACCTTATAGTGAAAACTTATTGTACTTTTTTTTTAATCATAAAGTTGATAGCAACTCTGGTTCTCAGTGTTGGGCAAGGGGCAGGAGTCAGTCATCTAGGAAATGATTTCCTAACCACGCATGCCTGACACTCCCACTCCTCCCCTCTTCTGATAAGCAAAATTTCTAAGTTCTGGGTAGTGTTTGGAAAATTTTCCAGCAACAGTTGTTTATGGCCACTGTATTTGTGGATTTTTATTAATGAATCACCATTAAGTTAAATTTCAAGTGGAAAGTTATTACAGATGATACTAAGAGGCAACTATTTATAAAATCTAATAGGCATTTAAATGAATACAAAGATTCTACTTTCTCTACTTACAAAATTAACTGTGCACAGACTAAGAAAAAAGTTAAGTACCTAACCTCAAAGTAACAAATTGGTGCATCCATGCTGTATTATTCCTTCCTCAAATCCTTTATTTACTGTCCGTTTTACTTCATCTATGTTGTCTTCTGCTTTTATTCTTAATCCCCACTACTTAATTTAGGCCTTATTTTCTCTACATCTTTTCCTCTAGCTCACCCGGTAGACTTCCTTCAGATTTGAAATCTTCTGAAATCACTCCCCTGTTTGGAATTCATGTATTTAAATATACCAGATAGCCCTGACTGGTGTGGATCAGTTGGTTGGGCATCATACTGTGCACCAAAAGGTTTCTGGTTCCATTCCCAGTCAGAGCACATGCCCGGGTTTCAGGCTCAATTCCCCATAGAGGGTATGCAGGAGGCAGCTGATTGGTGTTTCTGTCCCTTTCTCTCTAAAAATAAATAATAGTGGTTCTTAATGGGATAGGGGGGAGATTTTGCCCCACAGGGAACATTTGACAAAATCTGGATCAATTTTGGTTGTCACAGTGAAGAGAGGGCGGGTGCTACTTATATACAGGAGGTAGAGGCCAGAATTACTGCTAAAGATCCTACAATGCACTGGACAGTCCCCCGCAACAAAGGATTATCTGTCCCAAAATGACAATTGTGCCATTGTTGAGAAATCCTACTATCAAAGTAGGCAAACTAGGTAGTATTTTTTAGTGAAATCTTAATGGGTGAGGGTTTCTGTTTGGCAAGAGTGCTGAGTGAGGATCTACTCTACCTGTAAACTACTTAACCTAAACTCAGCCTTGCTTAAAACCAGCAACTCAGCCTTGCTTAAAACCAGCAACAAAGGAGCCAATACATTTGCAGAACTAAGAAATGTGACTATCACAAAAGACTATATTATTTTCCTTGTTTGTTTTTTTAATTGTAGTGCAGCTGAAACTTATTGCTGGTAAAGGTGTAGATTGATTATAGGGGCTTTGGAAAATTGATAGGCAGTATCATCCAGTATAGCTGAATTTATGCCTACCTGGTAATTCAGCAGTTTCTCTCCTGTTTAAGAGAAATGAATACAAGTGCCTACTATGTCTTCTATATGCATGTTCATAGCAATTTGATTCATTATGGCTTTAAACTGGAAAAAGTGAAGTATATTCACACAATGGAATACTACCCAACAATGAAAAAGAATAAACTGCTACACACAATGACATGGGTGGCACTCATAGGCATTGTGTTGAATGAAATAGACGCAAAATTCATATTGTATAATCCTGTTTATATGAAATTCAAGAATAAAACTAATATATGATGATAGAAGTATAATAGTTAACCTTTTCGAGCATGGGTATTGACTTAGAAGGTTGTAAGAGAGCCTTATGAAATGTAAATGTTCTATATCTTGATCTGGGTGGCTCCTATATTA
Organism: Corynorhinus townsendii; assembly: GCA_026230045.1. Lineage (NCBI taxonomy): Eukaryota > Metazoa > Chordata > Mammalia > Chiroptera > Vespertilionidae > Corynorhinus > Corynorhinus townsendii. Next base: position 31,315,759 of record JAPDVU010000012.1, read on the forward strand.
GTATATGCATAAGAAAAAATCAAGCTGAAAATTTATATTTTGTGAACTTTACTGTAAATATGCCTTCCCCCCCATTTTTAATTAAAAAAATAGGGGCAGTGGCCAGGAAACCTAATTTTGAGCTTCTTGGAGTCATATCTCAAGTGTTACTTGGTTTATTTTCAATAAATATGAACACCTGTAATGCATTGTTTAAAGTATAATGAACAACTGGATCCTATCTGTCCTGAGAATTTAAATTGATATTGAGCAAGTTTATCAGATAGTTGATCTGTTCTGAGGTACACGTTTGGCCAGGGCTACTTTGTCTAGGAGAAGCATGTGAAGAACCAAAGTTATTTTGCAAAACAATCATTTCATATTACTTTGTCACTCAGTATTATAACTCTCTGAGGTTGGTACTGTTATTCCTAATTTACAGGTAAGGAAACTCAGAAGCTTGACAAACGTAAGGAAGTGTGAAGTTAAAGTAAAACCCAAGCAGTTTTCATTCCAGAGTCTGTGTTGGCACGTCAAACAGAAATAATAGCTGCCTTGGTTACTGATAGATTTCCAGGTCCTGATCTCTGGCCCTTAAGATGGTTGCGTCTGCTCTCTATTTTTGAATTGTTTATCATAATTTATTATTATAATAAAACTAGAGGCGTGATGCACGAACTCTGTGCAAGAGTAGACCTTCCTTCCCCTGGCTACCTACACCGGCTTCCCTCTGGCTCCCAGGACCCCAAATTTCCTCTGGCTGCAGGCATCCGGGACCCAGGCTTCCCTTGCAGAGGGAGACCCCGCCCACCCACTGCAGCCTGTTCATCGGTTGCCTGGGCCTCCCTCTTTGGGGCGATCTTGGAGCTTCCCTCTCTTTTCTCCCCCCACCCACATTGATTGCCCCGCCGGTGGTGGCCTGGGCCTCCCTCTGTGGGGTGATCATGGGGTGATGGCCAGGCCCCCAACCAACTGCATCGCACCCATCTTGGCTGGCCTGGTGCCAGTGGGTGTCATAGAGTGGTCCCAGATGGTTGTTCCCCTATTCTGTGGTTCAGTTGATTTGTATATTACGCTTTTATTATATAGGATTACATGTCTTTGTGTAAGCTGACTTAAGTGGATTTCAGCCTATTGTAACTGGAAGAATCCTGCTCCAGTTTAACTGCGAATGGGATTGCAAATAAACCTCAGAGGAACTGGCTGGATCAAGGTGGGGTAGCAGGTAATAAAGAACTACTACCCTAAGATGAGAACTTACTACCTTGTGTTTTGCAACAGTGATGTTTTTACTCAGGATTTCTCCAGTAGTGTCTTAGAAATCAGAATTTGGTCACTGAGGTAGGATGTTAGAGAACTTGTTAGCTAAATATTAAAAATGTCAAATGCATTTGTTTACTATATGTGGAGTTTTACTATATGTGGAGAAAAGTACATTAGCAAAGAGGACTTGGTAATAAGATTCCCAGATGAAAGTAGATTGGAACAAATTTGACAATTTGTGCCAAATTTGTCATATTTAACATGATTGGAATACAATTTCCCTTTGGTCCAAGAATATATAACAAGTCAAGAAATTACTCAAGACTCATTTAATTACAACAATTAAATTTTTTGCCACCTTGTTTCTAATGACTTTTTACATTGAATACCAGAAAGTGAAATTACAGACATAGGACTCTCAAAGAGGAGTAAGTGATATAAAGGAACTGTCTATCAGTAGCCACGAGGATTGGAATGCACTATGTGTCTGGGAATATTACTAAGTGGCAAACTGCAAGCTGCCATGCCCACTTTCTTTATTGTTTGCTTTGAGGCTAAAGCAGAGAACAATGAAGATGGGTAGAGTCTCAGCTGTTGCTAAGAAACGAAGTCCGGAAGAATTGACAACTTAAGGAGAAACCTGACCCACTAGGTTTAGCATTAGCTAAACACACACACAAAAAAATCCCCTAAAAGAAAATTGGCAGGCAATCCTCCATGTAGAGCAGTTGTATACCATAAAACTCCAAAGTAGGCTCAGACCACAGGTTATCTCAACTCCTCAAGCACTTCTCGTTCTTGAGTACAAAAAAATCTGCACCAGCCAGAAGAGGGTATGCTTGTCCCAAATGAAGAACTTTAGTGTCCCTTGTCGGGAGTGGCACTGGAGGACTGTAAAAAAGAATCCAAATTGGGTGCAGCCAGATAACTGATTAGGAAGTGGGTCAAATAACTCATGCCTTATAAGATTTCCAGGGCTTATTATTTACTATCCCACTCCTGCTGTATACAATGTGTACTTTACTTGAGCTAGTTAAGTTTATATTTAGTCCAGATTGCAGTATTAAAGTATTTTTTAGATGTTCTTTATATGCCTATTAGACTAGGTACATGAAAAACAGTGTTAAGATGGGTAAGGGTTATTCTCACTTGGAGTTGACACTCTAGTTTTGTGGAGGGAGGAGAAGAGCGATAAATAAAAAGTTACAAATTAGGATGTGTTCTGTGTAAAGGAAAGGTAAGGTAATGTCAGAGAGCAGAAAGAAAACGCAAAAGGAAAGGGCAGAAGGGTAGTCACAGAAAGCTTGTTGGAGCTATAACTAGAAAAATAAAGCAAACCCTATTGTAGGGGAGAACAGAAAGGAAAACAAGTGCAAAGACCGTAAGGTAAGAAAGGGTTTGTTACCTGTGATTAGCTGGAGGCAAGTATAGCTGAAGTATAGTGAGAAGTTGAGCTGATGCTAGATTAAAAAAGGCAGTTAAAACTCCTTTGATCCAGAGTTATGTGTGCTATGGAAAGCATTTTGGGTTTAACTCCAAACATGAAGGGATGCCATTGAAAGTTTTGACACCGAAGAGTAGCATAATCTGATGTACAAGATTGTTCTAGCTGCTATGTAGAAAATGGATAGTGGTAGCAAGGGTGAAAGTGACTCCATTCTAGCTCTGTTTAGGTATTCTAGTATATAATGGCTATTAGGATTAGAGGAGTAGCTTTGGAGATGTGGAGAAGTTGGAATCAAAATAAATTTGGGGTATAAAGGTAACATTTACATTGAGGTTCTCATTTACCACACAGTATCTAAATATGTTAATAAATAACAAGCATATTTGGAGATGTGGAGATAAAAATGAAAGAGCTAGAAATGTGGGAAATGAAGAGAGGAATATATATTTTTAGTAAATATTCAATATAACTTTCTTATAAAAATTGTAATATGTGTAAAGTGTATGTGTATAAGCTTTGCTGTGAAAAGATTAGAGGTATGTGGTTTAGGTGGAGGGAGTCAAGGATTTTTTTTTTTTTAAGTAGAAAATACTAATGTATGTTGGTGGACTGGCATGACTAATAAGCAGAGAATGAAGATTTGATGATACGTAGTGGACAAATAGTATAACTGAAGAAGCAAAATATTGATAAGAGAAAATATAGGTGTCAATAGTTAGAATTGCCTATAATAGGAAAAATTATGCTTTCAATTTTATAGAAAAGAAGGCTGAGAAGGTGAGTACAGGTGCAAAGAGGTTTGAATCTTTGTTGGAATAAAAATGAAGTAAGTTATCTCTGATGGTTTCTGTATTCACAATGACTTATAGAATAATATCATCTGCTGAAAATGGGTAGAGTGAAGGACTTTGAGATAACGGGAGAAAAATACGGTGTTTTTACCTCAGAGGATGTAAAGATGAACTTCCTAGGAAAGCATAGTAGGATAGTCAGGTGGGCTTGACTGCTCATTTGCCATCTGTGGTCATGAATTTAAAAAGAAATTAGTCACCTAATTTCATTGTTTTTTAAGTTTCTTGAGTCTTTGACCAAAGAACAAAATAATTTTGTTCTAGCACAAGCATGTCAAACTCAAAGGCTAAAACAGCTAAATAAACAAGGTTTAAGTTTGTGTGGGCCGCAAAAAAACAAAAGCTTCAATTTTCATAGAAACATAGGTTTATTTCGATAGAGATATGCTGAATACAAAGGGCTGAAATAAATGAAGTAATCGCTAACATAAAATAATAGAACATTTTAATAAAAACATTTTTTCTTGAACGTTAACTTACCAGACACTGAATAACTGCACAAATTAATAAGTGTAAAGCAAATAAACCTATTTTTCTTGTCCTCTGAAAGCGAAATACTTCCTGTTGCGTACACCAAACAAGTCAGCCCAAGACTTAATGACATGGCAATCAGCTGCTAAAATATTTGCTGCTAGTATTAGTGGAGAGAAACACTAAATCCTGCATGTAAGGCGCATAGGGGAAATTAATGCAACACAATTATAGTAATCAGTCATTAGCAAACATTGTAGTTCGTTAATAGTTATGTATAACAGGATATTATAAAAATTAAGTTATGAAATTTTTATTAAAACATTTCTTACATTACCGTTATATTGGCTGGGCTGCAAAAATATTCGTTGTGGGCCGCATGGAGGGAGTCAAGGATTTGTGACATGCTTGTTCTATTAGGTTTGGAATTTTTATTGTAATTAAAAATTGGGGTGCTCAATAGGCTGACCAGAGGTCTCTGAGAGGCTGAAAACTTATTGCCAAGCTAAAGTGAGCTGTATGGATAGGAGGTGGTGGACTGAGTAGGGTGTTCAAAATTGGTATTTCTCAGGTAGTCCCGTTATCAGTCTTACATAGTCTGTTAGTCCAGAGTGTGAAATGAGGTTGAATCTTTGGAGGTGATGAAGTTAATAAAGTTTTTTCCAATTCCATATGTAAGGAGCTTGGAAGTCATCAGTCAGTAGTGAGACTAAAAATTCTTGGATCTGTAAGAGAGGGGAGGACACAGGACAAACCTCTGCCTTAAAGGTTGGAGAGAAGAGCCTTAACTGGTGTTCAGTGGTTAGAGCATCAGCCTGCGAACCCAAGGTTTGTGGGTTCAATTTCCGGTCAGAGCATCAGGCTGCGACCCCAAGGGTTGTGGGTTCAATTCTCTGTCAAGGGCACATACTGGGTTGCAGACTTGATCCCTGGCTAGGTCAGGGGATATGTGGGAGGCAACCATTCTGTGTATCTCTCTCACATTGATGTTTATCTCTCTCCCCTCCTCTCTCCCTTCTATTCTCTCTTAAAAAAAAAAGATTGTAGAGAAAAGCATATACAGGGAGTCAATTTATCTGAATGGAAACCAGCAGAAACCACTATGGGAGTTAGTCCAGAATAGAAAATCTGAACTGGAAATGAATTGCTGGAGTCTCAGTGCAGACAACTCTAAGAATTAAAAATTTCAGGAGACCCAATCAAAGGGGGAGGGGCACAATATTGTTAGGTTTACCTCTAGGAGCTCAGCTGGTTCCCACAGTAAATATCTAACCAAAGAATCCCTTCTGCTTCTAGCAGGAGGAGTGGAAATGCAACTATTTGAAATATTTCAGAGCATTTCTGCCCCAAACAAGACCTGCTGTCAGGACACTTTAGTTAACCAAAGCCTAACCTGCTGGGATATTATCAGATCCTAACTGACCTAGGGAAAGGGAAATAACCCATGCCATCCTGCTCTAGCCATATTGTCCCACCTAAGGGGGCAGAAAAAAACTGAGAGGCACATGTAACACCCAGAAGCACAGGTTCACTAAATGGCTGAAACCTAATCATAGGACTAGAATGCTTCCCTCTTTTCACACCTCGTTGCCACTTCACTAAAGGCCTATATACAGCAGTCCCTTTTACACAGTACAACATACCAAGCTATCAAGAAAAACATGACTATGCATACCATAAAGAAGAAAAAGGGAAAAAAAGAAAATCCCACAGTTTGAAGAGACAGCAAGCATCAGAACTAGACATGGCATGAATGTTGAAATTATCAGTTCAGGAATTTAAAACAACTATGATTAATACACCAACAGCTCTAATGGATAAAGTAGATACCATGTAAGAACAGATGGGTAACATAAGCAGAGGTGGAAATCCTAAGAACAAAAACAAAAACGCTAGAGATACAAAAACAAAAAACCACTAACAAAAGAATAAAGAGACTACTATTAGATGGGTCATCTACACTAATAAAAGAGAAATATGCAAATTGACTGTACCTCCACGGCACCCACCAGCCAATCAGGAGTGAGTATGCAAATTAACCCAACAACTAATGGGTTAATTTGCATATGCTGGCACAAAGCGAAGACTGTAGGCTCTGGCCTGAGTGAAGACTTAAGAGGCTTAGCTTCTCCACTGCAGCTGAAGCAGAGAAGCCAAGCCTCACTGTGGCCAAAGCAAAGGAATGGGTCCTGGGTGCCGGAGGAAAACTGGTGCTGGAAGCCAAGGGAAGGAAGGCCTATTGCACGAATCTTCGTGCAGCGGGCCTCTAGTCTACATGTATTTTGAAAGTCACTGACAATACCTGCGTATAATCTTGAAAAGGAAAAATATGGTAGTAAACCAGGAGCTAATGTTGGCAATAAATAAGAGAGTGACTAGAAATGGAACTTATATTTCTGAGGGAAGCCAGAAAATAAACATGTTATATCTGCTAGTGGTAAGTGCTATACAGAAAAGATATATATACTGAGAGGGATAGAGTGTGATGGGAATGGTATTTTAAACAGGGTCACAGAGAGCTTCTCTGATAAGGTAATAGACATGTGAGCCTACAACTGAAGAAAGTGAAGAAAAGAGACTTGCAAATATATGGCAGGGACAAGGACTAAAGCCTTAAGGCCAGAGTATGCTTATTATGTTTTTGGAACAGCAGGAAATTTAATGGAACTTCAGTAGAATGAGCATTCACCAGTTTTTTATTTCTTTGTTTATACTAATTTTTGTATTGAAGTAAGAATGTTCATTTCGTTAGAAGCTTTTCTATCTCATTTTATATTTTAAATTCTCCATAGATCTTGATTTTTTAAACCTGAAATTTGAAGTATATGGGTACTTGTTATAAACAGTTATAATAAAGCATAAATACTTTATTTCTAAACATTTTTTAATCAATTGATTTTATGATTTATTAATATTATTTGCTATTGTGGATCACCTATTTTTTTCCTCTGACTAGTTTAAATTTTAAATAGAGAGATATAAGTAAAAGTTAATGTGAAACTGTCTCATAAATATCACTAACAAAACTTCCAGTGGAAATGATAGATGAGCCTACATGATTCATCTGAAATAATTAGCCAAGACAAATAGGTGTGTTAGAATAAAAAGGAAAATAAGTGCAAGTACTTTAAATTTGATGTCCTATTGCTCTTCATCATTAAGTTAACATCTAGTTTTAAATGATGATACATTAATAAAGCTGATTAGACATTTTCAAAACTGTTTAAACTTATTTTTAAAAAAATACTATATAGGACAGAAAGTGTAGTCTTGTAGAATTTCTACAAGGAAAACAGTAGCAACAGTATTCTGCCTGTTTTTTATTCTTTCATTTCTGTCCTATTCCCCCATCCCCAAACCCACTCTCAACATACAACCAGAGGGGGGTTTTATCTAAATTTTGTTGTTGTTATTCCTCATCTGAGGATATTTTTCCCATTGATTTTTTGAGAGAGTGGAAGAGGGGGTGTAGAGAAACACATTGATTGGTTGCCTCCCACATATGCCTCGACCCAACCCAGGATGGAACCTGCAATCCAGGTACACGCCCATGTCTGGGTATTGAACCCATGATCCACTGGTGTGAGGGCCAAGGCTCTATGCACTGAGCAGTACCAGCCAGGGACCAGAGGCGTCTTTAAAAACATAAAATGTACCACTCCATGTTTAACACCCTTTCATGGAAAATTTAACCTCTTTTCCATGGTCTTTCGGGAGCCTGCATAATCCCACTTTAGCTCTCCAAAGTCTAACCCTCATCTTCCTCCCCCACTAATTGTGTTTCACACTTGGACTCCTTTCTGTCCTCAAGCTACCCAAATTCTTTTCCACTTGCAGGCTTTTGCTCTGGTAGTTTTTAGGCCTGGAATGCTTCTCTCAGCTCTTCTCATACAGCTTATTCATCATCCTTCAGGTCTCAGACCATATGTCACTTCCTCAGATAGGCCTTCTAAACAACCTTGCCTAAGGAGGCCTTCCTCAATTACTTTTTCTAGTTTCCTTGTTTATTCTCTTCACAATTGTGATCATGATTTGCAGTTAACCTCATTTCACTTATGTTACTTGTCTATTGTCTTCTCTTACTAGAAATCTATGATAATGAAAGTGTAATACGCAAATCAACCAAACGGCCAAACAGTGGAACAACTGTCCGAACGACCTTTCGGATGAAGCCAGGCTGCGAAAGGCCTACTCTTGCCTGAATTTCTTGCATTGGGCCTCTAGTAGAAAATAAGCTCCCTCATAAACCTTTTCTCTCCTCTGGATGTTGGTTGTGTCTTTGTGAAACTAGGAACTGTTGCAGCTCATTCACCCCCACAGGAGAAGCAGTCTAAGGTAGGGACCATTATGCAAGGGAGAAGAGAACTGAGGGAATGACAGAAAAATGAATCTAGGGCCACTGAATGAAGCTGACCCAGGTTCATCATCAGCTCTGGCTTTCAATTGTGGAAATGATTACATTTCTTACTTGTAGTAATCCCAGCTGAGATTGAAATTACTAGAAGTTGAGGTATCCTGACAAAACCCTACTCTTTCTTAACAAAATCAGATATTCTCTAAGCTATTACTATATATTATTTAGAAAAATGAAACTTACTTGTATAACAGTTTTGTTTTATTTTTTTAATACATTTTTATTTCAGAGAGGAAGGAAGAGGGGGAGAGACATAGAAACATCAATGATGAGAGAGAATCATTGATCAGCTGCTTCCATACCCCCTACTAAGGGTCGATCCCACAACTCGGGCATATGCCCCAACCCAGAATTGCACTGTTACCTCCTGGTTCATAGGTTGACGCTCAACCACTGAGCCACACCAGCTGGGCAACAAACAGCTTAAAATAGCTGAAAAGTGTTTGCCTCTAGGAAATAAAGACCAGAGATGGAGAGAAGAGAGATGAGGCACAGGCTATTCTTTTTAATTGTTAGCCTTTCAAAACTATTTGATTTCTTAACCATGTACTTTAATTATTTAGACTTTTCAAAATAACCTAATGAAATTAATTTTAAATTCAGTCCATTTTTAAAATATTTAATTACTAGTTTTATACAAGCAGTTAAAAAATTGAAATATTTGATGTTCTAGACGTAGAAAATGGTAGTCAAGGAGGGGGATTCATGGAGTAGACATAGAAGGAAAGACAGGGTCTTACAGAATAAGAAGTTTAGGAGATTTTGTAGTTTTTTTTAAATGCCTAATCGCTAATATTTTTTAATGTATCTAGTATACTACTGAAGTTTTGAACAACCAAAAAAATACTGAATGCTTATTTTTAAAGAATATTGTTTCTTAAAATGAAATGAACTTTTTATACATATGGTTTTCATAGTCTGTTTCTGAGTGGTAAGAATAAGTTTTTCCTAGATTGATACTGATAGTGTGGTGTGTCTAAGTAATATGACCCTACTAGAGGCCCGGTGCATGAAATTCATGCACGGAGGTGGGGTCTCCTCAGCCCAGCCTGCACCCTCTCCAATCTGGGACCCCTCAGGGGATGTCCGACTACCAGTCAGACATCCTGGGGATTGGGCCTAAACTGGCAGTCGGACATCCCTCTCATAATCTGGGACCGCTGACTCCTAACTGCACACTTGCCTGCCTGCCTCATCACCCCTAACTGCCCCCCCCCCCCGCCAGCCTGATCACCCATAACCGCCTCTGCCTGCCAGCCTGATTGCCCCTAACTGCTCCCCCCTGCCCCGTTGGCCTGGTTGCCCCCAACTGCCCGCCCCCCCCCCCCCAAGCCCGCCTGGTTGCCCCACGCAGCCTGCTGTTCAGCTGTTCAGTCATTTGGTCGTCCCTCACTAACCCCCCTGCCAGCCTTGTCGGCCCACGCAGCCTGTGTTTAGTCGTCCATCCAGTTGTTTCAATTGTGATGGCCCCTGGTTTTTGATATATTAGGATGTTTCACTTGTAGAATACTTCCCTGTTTTAATGTGAAGCAAATTTATTACTCCCTGCCCAGGCAGTGTGGTTCAGTGGTTGAACATCGACCCATGAACCAGGAGGTGACTGGGTTTCAGGCTCAATGCCCAGTAGGGGATGTGCAGGAGACAGCTGATTGATAAGTCTCATCTTTGATGTTTCCATCTCTTTCTCCCTCTCCCTTCCTCTCTGAAAAAAATAAAAATTAAAAATAAAAACATTTAAAACAATTTATTACTCCCCAATAGATTTTCACGGTGTCCTCATGTCTACTATGTATAAAATTCCAGATATATGTTTGATACTCTCCTTATTACAGACTTACCTTGCAGGTTTTCTCATCCAGATTTCAAATGTCATCAGATATATTTTATAGTGTTTCAGTATTTTCTACAACCACTTAATTTTTATTCAGGATAAATAATTGGAGACATGTTCAGTAATTTTTTCATTACACGAAAACACCCAGGTGAGGGGAAACTGATAGCTGAAATCCAGCCTGTGTCCACTCACTGTGTAGTGTGAAATTTGCTACCAGGAAGAAAGAGCACAGTTTGTAATTCATACAAAGTTTTTATATGCAGTATTAGAGTATATTAGTGGTACCTAAGGTTCTACAGGGAAATAAAAGCAGCAATAGGAGAGGTTCATAGAATATATAATTTCAACTAAGATTTTTGGAGCACCCACTGAGGGCTAGGCACTGAGATCACAGAAATGAGGACATCAGTGGGCCCATATGAGTAGGGTGACCATGGGCCTGTTTGCATAGGACTACCCTGGTTTGTATCTGTTTTCCCATTGTCCCATCTGGTTAGTGTTCCCTTTCACTCTCAAATGTGTACCAGCTTGGGCAGTTAATTATGTTGTCACCGCAAAAAGAAAAATATTCTAGACCAAGGTGCAAAATCATGGATAAGGGAAAAAGCATGATCTCCTCTGGTTTGGCCTGGCAGGAGGGTTGTTGGGGGGGGGGGGGGGGGGAGGGAAGGCATGAAATGGAAATGTGACTGATATGATAGGGTGTCTGAGTTGGTGAAAGGCCTTGTACACCACTTTTAAGGAGTTTTTTTATTTGTAATTAAGGTATTGGGTATACACATGACAGCAGAGAGATCAAGATGGTGGCATAGGTAAACACCAGTACTCGCCGCCTCTCACAACCACATCAAAATTACAACTAAAGTACAGAACAACCATTTAAAACTGAAATTTGCTGAATGTTAGTACTACAACTAGAAAAGTAAAGAAGAAAGCACATGGAGACTACCAGGAGGGGTAAAAGTGCTGAACAGGCTGGTCTGACACCCATGTGTGGCATGTTTTTTAGTTGCAAGGGGTATCTAGGCTGTGGAGACCTCCTGAGAGGAGCAAGGGGTCCCAGCCCCACACCAGACTCCTCAGGCTTCCAGAGCTGAGAAGAGAAACCCCTGTAACTTTGAGTGGTAAAAACCAGCAGAGACTGTGGCTGATGACACAGAGGCTGCTGGAGTCCCCGTAGTTCCTCTTAAAGAGCTGGCACATGGTCTTACTTGGACTTGTTCCCTCAGCTCCAGCATTGGGGCAGCAGCTTGGGGGTATACAGGGACTTACTGGGAGGAACTGGGTTGTCTGACGCCGGGGTAAGAAGTTGCAGCCTACTTTCAGACAAAAGTGCTCACAGAGGTCATTGTTCCTATGCTGAGACCTCCCCCTACCCTTGTCACAGAGGTGTGTGGCAGGCACCGTATCTATTTCCATCAGCCTGGTGCACACTGTTCCCTCCACCCTGGCGACTTTCTGAGATTCCATCTCACCCAATTTGCAGCCCTATCCAATCTGTTTGCAGCAGCTTTTCCATATGAATGGGCCTGTCCTGGCTCAGGCTTCAGACTTTCCTAAAATCTCTCAAACAAGCAGCAGCTAGTGTTAGCATGCCCTATTCCTCTCAATAAGAGGCCCCAGACCTGACACTAGCAGTATCCTGCCTTGTTTCACAGTTTGCCCTCTCCTGGGCACTGCCAAGCCTAACACAAATAGCGGCCATCTGCAGATAGCTCTGTATTTTCTGATGAGTGTCCCCAGGCAGGGCACAGGCAGTGGCTGACTTTGCATCTCCAGGAGGGGAGGGAGTGTTCCAGAGCCAGTGAACTCAGTGGACTGCTTCAGATCATGCCAAATTACAACACTTCATATCCACAAGTGACACTCCCCTACCTGGTGAAAGAAATAGACCTACAAAGAGAGAAACTTAAAAGCAGAAAGAGGAGAGCAATTAGTTATGCCCATACAACTGTCAGCTGATTTCTCAACAAATACTTTGTAGGCCAAAGGGAGTGGCAAGAAATATTCAAAGTGATGAATAGCAAGACTTAACCAAGATTACCCAGCAAAGCTAGCATTTAGAATTGAAAGTTAGATAAAGAGCTTCACAGACAAGAAAAAGCTAAAGGAGTTCAATACCACCAAACCAGTATTACTGGTACATGAAATATTGAAGAGTATTCTTTAAGAAGAAGCAATAAAAAATATGAACAATAAAATGGCAATAAATACATAGCTATCAACAATTGAATATATAAATGAAATAAATGAACAAGGAATCTAATGAACAAAACTGATGAATAGCCCTAGCCCAGTGGTTGGCAAACTGTGGCTCACGAGCCACATGCAGCTCTTTGGCCCGTTGAGTGTGGCTCTTCCACAAAATACCACGGCCTGGGCAAGTCTGTTTTGAAGAAGTGGCGTTAGAAGAAGTTTTAAGTTTAAAAAATTTGGCTCTCAAAAGAAATTTCAATCATTGTACTGTTGATATTTGGCTCTGTTGACTAATGAATTTGCCGACCACTGCCCTAGCCGGTTTGGCTCAGTGGATAGAGCATTGGTCCATAGACTGAAGGGTCCTGGGTTCAATTCTGACCAAGGGCACATAACCTGGTTGCAGGCTCGATCCCCGGCCCTGGTGAAGGCATGTGCAGGAGGCAACTAATCAATGTATCCCTCTCACATCAATGTTCCTCTCTCTCTGTCCCTCCCCCTCCCACTCTCTAAAAAAAAAAAAATTGGGAAAAAATATCCTTGGGTGAGGAATAACAAATCTCTCTCTCTCTCTCTCTCTCTCACACACACACACACACACACACACACACACACACAAACTTATGCATAAAATAGAACCAGAGGCACAGAAACATGGACTAGACTGACAAATCTCAGTGGGAAGGGGTGGGTGGCAGGAAGAGATTAACCAAAGAATATATGCATATATGCATTACCTATGGACACCAATAGGGTGATGAAAGTCTAGGGCAGAGCTGGAAGGGTGACAATGAGGGGGGGAGGGGGACATCTGTAATACTCTCAATAATAAAAGATTTAAAAAAAGATGCATGATATATATATATATATATACACACACACACACATACATACATATGGGACTGATGGTGGTTTGGTGTCAGGCAAACGATATGATTGAATTTGTTAAAAAGAGCAAAAGTACATTTCCCCACCTCTCTCACCCCCCTATATACATAAGGGGCTAGGAAGGAGAGCATCATGTCCTTTGTGAACACATAACTGAGCTCCACTTAATCTTAAATCCACAGTAACCCTTGGAATGAATAACCCACTCCATTCCATGTGAAAAACACACTGCTGTCATTGGCATGCTGAGTTACTAAATGCTTACAGGTGGTAAGCTACTCTAGGACAACCTACACTTCTCCTATAACTTGAAATGTATATTTTAAAAATTACGTGTTCTTAAATCTGTTAATGCTATTTGTACTTGTCATTGCCATTATGTAATTGAAAAAAAATATGTAAACTGATGAACTCAGAAAGCAAACAGTTGTTTCTATGAAAATGTTGTGAAAAACTGAAAGGCGACTGGCTAAAAATATTCAAATAATGAGGTGTGGGTAAGACAACTATAAAAAGAGAAAAAGGAAAATGGCATAAACACCCAGAAGGTTCTGTGCTCAATTTACTATATACTAGGTAGCTGAAGCCACATTAATATGCTGTGGTAAAGAGGTCAAGTCTGGCATCTGCAATTAGGAGTACTATTTGGTTAGGCTTTCAGTAGTCTATGGTCATTCAGGTTTTGCAGAGGGCAGACAGGTAAATTAAATGGTGGTATACTAGGGACCACTTATTAGGGTTCTCCAAAAATTGAACCAATAAGATATGTATAAAAAGAAATGCTATATATTTAGATTAAAAATGGCAGCAGAGAAAGTGGATGCTGCACGGACATGCTCCCAGGAACAAACTGGTATTACAATTAAATACAGAAAAACATCCTGAATAATCAATAGAAAACTCACAGGAGAGAACCCTGATACCCGAGGACTGGAAGTGGAGACCACATAGAGACTGGTAGGAGGGGTGGAGGCAGGAAAGGGCCAGGCACCCACAGACAGCAACTGAAGTCCCAGAGAGATATCTCAGGTCTAGGGGCTTGCCACTGAGAACACTGGAATATAATCCCCAAGCTGAATCCCCCAGCAGAAATACCAAAACTGAGGAGGTTATCCACATGACATCTGGCTGTAAAAAGCAGCAGGGTGCTGTCTGCCAGGGAGTAACAGCTGAAAACTCAGGCATCCCCTTAAAAGGGCAACACACAAAATTCCCTGTGGAGCCACCCACCTTGTGCTCTGGCAGAGGGAGGGTGAAGTGGACTGGAGCTGTGAGAGCAGAAGCCAGGACTGGGTACTCAGGATAGAGCTCAGAAGGCAGACATCCCAAGTTTCCTGGGCTGAGTTATTCCCTCACACAAGTGGAGGACATCTTTCCCACATAGACATTTGCATTGCCTGGGGGAGGGGAGACAGTTGACACACCCTATTGGAAACACCTTGCCCTGAGGCCACTTAAGAGATTAAAATAACATTTGGCTTCCAGGCAGAAGCTACTGCCACACTCTGTTGATAAAAAACCCTCGCCACACCTAAGGATGATTGCCTGGGGGATGATTCAAGTCAGAATCCTATCAGTCTGTAGGCAGAGCTGGTCTCTGGAATCTTTGAGTCTATGCCTGATCTAATTAGAAACAGCCTTTAACACGGTTGTGCACTAGAGATTGAGAGGTGTAAAGGATCTATGTAATACATAGTCACAAATCCAAAAAGAAAACCAAAATGAGAAACCTTCAAATGAAAGAACTAGAAAATTCTCCAGAAGAAAAGATAAATGAAGCAGATATAAGAATTTATTTATTTATTTAAATTTGTACTTATTGTTGAAAGTACAGATGTGCCCCATTCCCCCTCCCCCCAGTGAACCCCTCTACTCCGCACCCCCCACCCCAGGCCTACTGCCCTATTATCTGTGTCTATGGGTTATGCATATATGTTTTTTGGTTTATCTCTTCCCACCCTCTCCTCTCCCCATCCCTCTGAGATTCCTTTGGCTAATTAAGTTATAGCGACTAAGAAGTCTCAAGAGCTGTAGTTGGCAAGCTAGAGACCCAGGAGAGCCAATGGTGTAGTTCCATCCTAGTCCAAAGATCTGAGAACCAAAAGAGCTGATGGTTTAATTTTCAGTCAAATCTTGAGTCTGAAGCCAGGAGAAAACTGATGTCTCACCTGGCAGATAGGCAGAGAGGGCAAATTCTCCCTTACTTTTTGTTCTATCCATACCTTCAACAGAAGCCTATCCACATTGGGAGGACAACCTGCTCAGTCTACCATTCAAATGCTAGCCTTACATGAAAACACCCTCTCAGACACACCCAGAATGTTTAACCAAATATCTGGGCAACCTGTGAATCAGTTGAGTTGGCACATAAAACTAACCATCACAGACCACTACCCAGGCATCCTTGTGATCCTTAAGAGTGGCAATAATCTCTACCATTGCCACCCAAAATATGACATATTGCTTTTGGTTTATTTTGTCTGAAGTGGGCTGGGTATCAGTTACCAAGACTTATATTTGGACTTCCCCACCATAGCAGCTCCTATTTCATGGGCTAAAGCCCAATGCGGGATTACCCCAACTGCCAACTATGTCAATCTTAATTGTAACCTTCAGGAACTGAGGAAATGACCCCTAGATGTTACCATGAACCCAGTGTAGCCACTGTGAGCCAGGATTTGGCCAGGACTATGTATGCTCCTATTCTTAACTGGGGAAGCCAAGTATGATACTCTGAGTCTCCACATATCAACGTCAACTCAGCCTGTGCCTAATTTTCCCTGAAGTGTCTGGATATTTTCCTGTTCTCAGTGCACAGTTAACTCAGAAATTGGCCTAGGTTCCTTATATACTTGTCATAGTGTTGTGGGATCCTTTCCTCAAGGACCTTGCTACCTCTACAGTCAACAGATTCTGAGCCTGAAAAATTGGCTCAGGACTGGGAATAGGTAAAAGGGATCATGACACTTTTTACAATAGTGACCACCCTCTGCTGCCTTGTTCAGAAGTGCTTTCTGCTGTGCTAGCTTTTAATAAGAAATGTGGGCAACCTCTGTAGGCTCTGAGTATTCAGAGGAATCTCGGGAGCCAAAATCTTTGGGAGCATACATACAGCTGTCCCCATCCCATATGTCAAGGTTCCAAGTTTTCCAACAAATTATTTATTTTGGACTTCCAACTGGTTGTGAAGCTTCTTGATGGTTAAGTTCCAAATTTGGTGTTCAAGTTTCCATCCCCTCCCCAGGGTAGGAGATAAGGGCTTCTTTGGGGGCTCCTAAATAAGCCATCCGACTTACACAGTGAGTTTTCACTTGTTAACTGCTTGCAGGTTTTCATTAACCTTCTATAGAGCACAGTGCAATTTAATAATAGCTTGTATCCATTTTTTATACATATCACAGTTTTGAACTGCCTGCATTTTTGCCCCAGCCAAGGCTTTCCTCTGCATCAGAATATTCTCCTAAGTCACAGATAGTGAAAGTCTTAGTAACCGGTCACCACATTCTACCAGGGACTACCCATGTGCCGAATACCACATGTGCTGAGAGGATCGTTGACAGTTCTGATAAAGTGGGATAGGACTGATCTAATTTCCCAAACCCACATCTTACCACCTGCTTTCTCAGACTAGTCTTTTTACTGAATCTATCACTGTTCCAAGAAACAGAAAATGACATGCAATTAGGACTACAAAAGTCTTCTGGAAAAAAGAAAGGAGGAGAAAGCAAGTTTGGCAAGGAAGAGATTTAGAAGTAGCACAGATCTGGTAATAGCTCAGCCAACACAGTGTGGGGTTCTGGAGCAAATGCTGCCCTCGGAAATCCTACATGGGGCAGAAATGGCCAGGCCCTAGTACCATCCCCATGCTCAGTCATTGGTAGAGGGCTGCCAGGGGAGAGGTCACCTCAACTGGAATGCTATAGCAGATCTTGAAAATGCTACAGATGGAGGCAGTTAGCTTAATAACATTCATTGCAGCCGAATGGGCAAGTTCTATCTTTTTTTAATATATATATAGAGAGGAAGGGAGAGGGATAGAGAGTTAGAAACATTGATCAGCTGCCTCCTGGACACCTCCTACTGGGGATGTGCCCGCAACCAAGGTATATGCCCTTGACCAGAATTGGACCTGGTACCTTTCAGTCTGCAGGTCGACGCTCTATCCACTGAGCCAAACCAGTTAGGGTGGCAAGTTCTATCTTAAAGGGATGTCTAAGTAGTGCACTTCTCTACTGATCTAGTCCAAGAAGGCTCAGAGAATGCCAACATCTAGTAAGAGAAGAACTTGATCAGGAGGAAGGCTGAAATGTTTGAAATGAGGACTGGTTGAAAGTTGCTGAAAAAGCAATTAGAACACTAGTTTTCCCCAACTCCTTATCATTAGGCAAAGGCCAACTGCAAACTGGAGTTTTACTGTAATATAGCCATGCCCATCTGTTTACATATACCTATGGCTGCTTTCTTGCTACAACACAGAGTTGAGCAAATAATATTTGCAACCTGGCTCTATACAGAAAAGTTTGCTTACTCCTGATCTATGCTCTTGAGGTTATTTACACCTTTGCATTTCTATGTTACAACTACTATGAAATGGTGTGCTGCTGCATGTCTCTTCCCAACTCTGCATTCAGGGAAATCGCTTTGGTAACTTGAAATTGGCTGTGATGGGAGAATTTTTACCCTAGAATTCAGGACTTTTTTTTTTTTTTCCAGATAGCTGCTTCTTGTTAAACATTTGTCAGCAGCATTTATTGATGTGTGGTAAGTGCTGTGATCTGAATTGTATCCACCCCAAATGCATATGTTGAAGTCCTAACCCCTAGCACCTCAGAATGTGACTACATTTGGAGATAGGATCTTTAAAGGATAAGTAAGTTAAAATGAGATCAGTAGGGTGAGCCCTAATGGAATTTGACTGGTGTCCTTATTAGAATAAATTTGAAAACAGGTACAAAAGGAAGGCCATGTGAAGATTCAGGGAGAAGACAGCTATTGGCAAGCCAAGAAGGGAGATAAGCTTCAGAAGAAAACACTGCTGACACCCTGATCCCGGGCTTCTAGCATTACAGAACTCAGGAAATAAATTTCTTATTTAAATCACCCAGTCTGTGGTATATTGTTATGGCAGCCATAGAAAATTATAACATAGTAAGTGACCCAAGAAGTAAGTAGATACAGAAGTAAGTTTATTGAAAAGAGTTTCAAAGAGCTTTGATCTAGTGACTATCTGCACCCCACTCTTTCTACCCACCTGTATTTTGGTGTTTGGTCTAATTAGCATATTAGCTCTTTATTGTATAGGATGAGTTATTTCTCAATTTTTAAAGAAATTGAATAAATGAGCATAGAAGTAAGGAAACCCATGTTGCAATTTTGAAATTCTGATTTATGATGCTCAGAATAAAACAACCACCAAAAAAAAAAAAAAGGTAATGGAAATTTAAATCAAATACCTAATAACACCATTAGTTGTCAGGAGACAGATATTTGGGATACATTCTTGAACTTTGAGATTTTGGCAAGCATATATATATAAAAAAACAGAAGTTCCCTTGCTACTTTTTCAGAAGAAAAAGTGTGGTTAGATACCTCTGCTCCTTAAAGGCATTTAAAAATTTTTTAATACTTTGTAAGTATAACACATTTAGTGACATGAATTCATGATGCCTAATATGTTGCATATTATTTCCTTGGGTAGATTTCTTGCTGCAGTGATAGCCATGGTCTTTCTTGTAAAAATGTACAATGTTTGGCCAAACTCACATAAATGTAATATTTTAATATATTTACCTCCTTTCTAAGTAAATGAATATTTATTGGGAGGAAGAGTAAGAATGTTATGTTAGTTTAAAATAAAAATGCTTTGTATTGGGTTTATTTCTTATCTTCACCATGTAATTAACAGGAGAGGGCAGTCATAGACTACTTTTAAGAATTCTGTAGCTTGCATATATTTCAGTGGCAAAGTCTTATAATTCTGCTTTGAAAGCACTTCCTTCAGTAATGTGCTACATGCTATTTAAAATCATTGCTGAAGAATCATTTATACCTCTGGTGTATCCATTAGAGTATGAAGGGTCCTTAGTAAATGTCTAACCTCTCATTTTATAGGTAAGAAAATAAAACCTAAGGAGCTTATGTGATGTACCCAAGAATACCTAGCCACTTGATGGCAGAGTTTGTTTAAATTTGTCCTTACTGTGCACCCCACCACACACACACACACCACTACCAAATGAACCATGTCTTTAATATGTGTCCATGAAATGGAAGCTAGTTATGAACCTTGAAGTAGATTCAGAAGAATCTGAAGAAATTTAGGCTTGAATAAGTTCAGGTTTACCCCCTCAGAATTTCTTAATAATAATTACTTATTAAAAAAATTAACTTCCATTATCTGAATTTTTTACAAATAGGATGACCCAGAAACACATATTTTAAAAAACATAACAATTTTAGGTTTGTTTTGTACTATATGGTATTAAGTTTGGGAGATCTATAAAAATCATTACTTACAGCACATTATCACAATATCTATATGTCTATTAAAATTATCCTTAGCAAGAACTTTTAGAGGTGTTGAAATTTGCTGGCAAAACTTGTATTTTTTATTGTTTAGATAGTTCTAAATAACAATGTAGCACCCATGATAACATTGCAATATAAGGAAATTGTAAAGATCAAAAGCGTAGGAGAGACATTTTTACTGACTGTTTCTCTCAGACTCCCTCAACCTTGGATTTCCCATTCAGGCCTATGTTGTCTGTGCCTCTGGGATCTGAGTTGGAAAATTGTTCTTATTAGTAGATTCAGCAATAGCAGCAGGTTCAGTCGTTTACCAACTTCTTTGTTATATCACCAGAATACTTATATCATCACTAATCAATTTTTATAATGCACTTACTGACAAACCAGAGAATCACCAAATACCCCCCCCCACACACACACACACGTGAACCTGTGGTGGATGCTATGACACGTAGATTCCAACCCTTTAAGGACTGAGACACTCATGCTACATCTGCCTATAGTGGTGGTTGCTAAATGCTCAAAACTACATTCTTTTCTGGAAATTGATTTTGACCTAAAGAAGCTACTGCATCACCCTCTCTGTCAGTCTGAGGATACAAAGACTTGGCCCCCTTGCTGTAATTCAGAACTTCTCTGGAAAGCTTCAGGGCTCTAATAGGTCCATGAAGGCCTCTGTTACAACTTCATCTCCCTCTGTCTAATCCTACCTCTCACAAATCTTGTTTCTAAGAGTAACTACCACCCCCAGCATGCCTCTTACATGTGGATCTCAGAGTCAGTTTCCCAGGATTCCAACCTGCAACAGAAAGCATATATGTGTACATGAAAATAAGGGAAGAGAAAGAAATAAATTTGAATGAGCTGATTAATTTTGGCTATCACATGTGGCATAATGATGAGGGAAAGAACAAGAAAACAAGACCTGGATATCAAATTCATTTTCTTAAGTACCAGTGGTCTTATTTTATCTATAGTCCTTTTACTGCATTATCTTCTCCCATTTACCCCTTAATTTTAGATTACCTCATCTTTCCATCCTTCACTCTCTTTTGTTTGTATGATGCCTTTGCATTCAAATTAGGCCTTTGAAATTAATTAGCACTTACACACAAATGGATTCCTAAATCTTTAACTCTACTCTAATCTCCTTTCTGAGCTCTAGATGAGTCTTTCCAAAGGCCTTTTTAATTTCTCAATTTGAATTTTCTACAGACACTTCAAAGTCATTGTGCTCAAACTTACTTATAAAGGTAATGAGTCAATGGGGTAACAACTATTCCCCCACGAGTCTCCATCTCTTTTTAATACAATCACTATCTGACCAGTTCCCCAAAGTAAATTACCTTAATCATTGTTATTCTTCCTCTATAGTATCATACTAACAATTAGTCACCGAGTCTTGAAAAGTCATATCAGAAATATGTCTAAAATAAACTTCTTTCTCTCCTTTATTCAGGCCCTCACTTTTTAAAAAAAAATTTATAACCTACCTACATATCTAATTTTGTTTATTTAACCATCCTCCTATTTTCTCTTTCAACCCTGTACTTCTTAATCAGTCTAACTCACCATGTGCTACTTACCTGTATGCCTGTAAAAGAAACTACCTAATGGTATTTATAGAAACAGTTCTAGGCCAACTTGTTATATATATCCTGAGTCCTCATTCCATTTTTTCTACTTCCTAAATTTAGCAATTATGTCTAAGTTCTGCCTCTGAAATCTTGAATCTTGGGATTCTGACTTGGCTTTCTCTTTTCTGGGCCTCTGCAGGTAATGCAATCACCATCATCAGTCACATGCCCAATAGTCTACAGCCCAGGCAGCTTAACACCCAATCACTATGTGGGAATAATGGACATTTTGCTGCTAACTGTTGATTCTAGAAGTATACTTTTCTTAAAGTTACATGCAAAAATACACTTAAAACTTGATTTTAGAGAGAGAAAATGGGGGGGAGAGAAACATCAATTTGTTGTTTCACTTATTTATGCAATTATTGTTGATTCCTCATGACCATGGATTGAACCCACAACCTTGGGGTGTCAGGAAGATGCTCAGCTACCTGGCCAGGGCTCAAAAACACACTTTAAATCAGCAATTTTTTCCCAACAAATATTTTTTTAAGTATCTACATTAATAAAAGAGAAACATGCAAATTAACCATCACTCTGCTATGCCAAGCCATGCCCACCAGCCAATCAGGAGCAAGTGTGCAAATTAACCCAACCAAGATGGGGGCTGGCCATGGAGCTGGAGCAAGCAGGAGGCTTGGGTTGCCCCGGCAATGGAGGAAGCCAAGCTTCCTGCCTGCCCCGGCCTCTGCTCAAGGCTACAAAGTTTCAATTATAGAAGATAAATAAATCCTAGATACTTGCTTCCAGCCCGCCCTGGCCTCCGCTCAAGGAGGTGCTGAAAAAAAAAATAAAAAAAAGGAGGGGCTGGGACCTTGGGTCGCTGGGGGGTGATCGGGCCAGGATGGGATGGCAGGGGTTGTTGGGGGTAAGCAGACCAGCAGGGGGGCTAGTTGGGGGTGAGCAGGCCATCAGTGGGGGTCAGTTGGGGGTGATCAGGCCTGCAGGCAGAGTGGTTAGGGGCAATTAGGCAGGCGGGCAGGCAGGTGAGCAGCTGGAGCCAGCAGTCCCAGATTGTGAGAGGGATGTCTGACTGCCAGTTTAGGCCCGATCCCTGTAAACCGGCAGTAGGACATCCTTCAAGGGGTCCCAGATTGGAGAGGGTGCAGGCCTGCCTGAGGAACATCCCCCTTCCCCTCCCCACCCCCACACGAATTTTGTGCACTGGGCCTCTAGTACATTATGTGTTAGATGCTGTTCTGGCTACTAATGATATGACAGTCAACAAAAGCTCTTGCACTCCAGAGGGGTAAGTGCATCTGTTGAAGGCCAGAGATGAGGGAGGGGAATGTTGACCACCGTACTTGTACGTGAACACCTGGCTGAACTAGTGTGTTGAAAAGAAACTGCTTGTCCTGCAAGTGCCAGCATTTCTTTCCAGAGCTGTCCAAGGGATCTGCAAGCCCTCACTGTGTCATCTCCTCAAACACATCCTGGGCTCAATAAAAAAACTGCCTTTCTTGCTTAACCAGCTGTGAATGCATATGGAAGCACAAGATTCATAATTGGCATATTTAATAGGGTGACATTTTACAATATTATACTGATATAACTTAGTGCTTCTTCGCAGTCTGTTTTCTCCTGGGTTTGAGGCTTATTACACAAAAGGAGCCAAAGGCTATTGCACAAAAGAAGCTGCACCAGAAAAGGGCATTGATGAGCTTTAGACTCAAAAGCTGACTTTCCTGACCTCTCTAAGACGGTAATTGTCTTGCAAAACCTAGGGAGTGAAAAGGTATTCCCAAACTCCTTTAACTTGCATTTAACATATCAAAAGCTAAGCCAAATAGCCAGGCTTTCAAAGCACCAGTAACCACAATAGGAAATATGTGTTATGACCCAGTTCACATGTGTGTATAATCAGTATATAGGTTATAGCGGAAACAAGTTTCACAAAAAACCTTACTCTTACTACTTGCAATGAATTTTTATATGCTCTGTCCACTACAATTTCATTTATTTTTAATATACTATTTACAACAACCAGTTGTGATCAAAGTTAAGAAAAACTAGCCTAGGGTTTTTCAAAAGAGAGGTTTCAATGAAAAAGAAGAGAAGTTTAGTCATTTTCTGGAGAGAATGGACGGGGGTTCAAGGCAGTGTTTAGGGAGAGTATTTGAAGGATCAGAGTGTTAAAATTCTTGGTGTTGAGTATAACTGATCAGGGGGGGAATTTTTTTTTTTGTAGAGTGAAATTGTATTAATGTAGGTTACAAAACAAGATATATCAAGCCACTCAATTCAGGTCACCAAGACACTGTGAAAAATAGATAAGGATGAGGCAAGTGCAGAATGTTTACATTCTTATGACAATAAGCATAGGATGAACTAAAACCACAATTGGTGAATAACCAAAAGAAGGACAAGCTATACACTGTAGAACAAGCATGTCAAACTCAAAGGCTAACACTGCTAAATAAACAAGATTTAAGTTTATGTGGACTGCAAAAAAACAAAAGCTTCAATTTTCATAGAAACGTAGGTTTATTTCGATAGAGATATGCTGAATACAAAGGGCTGAAATAAATGAGTAATTGTTAACATAAAATAATAGAACATTGTTTTTTTTTAAATAGATCTTTATTCAGATTATTACAATTGTTTCTCCTTTTTCCTCCCATAGCTCCCCTCCACCCCATTCCCACCCCACCTTCTGCCCTTACCTCCCCCCACTGTCCTCATCCATAGTTGTACGATTTTTGTCCAGTCCCTTCCTGCACCCCCCCATATCCCTTTCCCCCTGAGAATTATCAGTCCACTCCCTTTCTATGCCCCTGATTCTATTATATTCACCAGTTTATTCTGTTCATCAGGTTTTTAATTCACTTGATTTTTAGGTTCACTTGTTGATAGATATCTATTTGTTGTTCATAATTTTTATCTTTACTTTTTTCTTCTTTCTCTTCTTAAAGAATACCTTTCAGCATTTCATATAATACTGGTTTGGTGGTGATGTACTCCTTTAGCTTTTTCTTATCTGTGAAGCTCTTTATTTGCCCTTCCATTCTGAATAATAGCTTTGCTGGGTAGAGTAATCTTGGTTATAGGTTCTTGCAGTTCATCACTTTGAAAATTTCTTGCCACTCCCGTCTGGCCTGCATAGTTTCTGCTGAGAAATCAGCTGACAGCTGTGCACCGCTGCAGGTTACCTAGGACCAAACCAGAGAGGGTTGGACCTGCATTGCCACCATGTGCCCACCATCCAGATATCACTGCTGACATGTACACATAAGGAACTGTTGGACATTGAAATTGGGACTCAAACATTTTTTTGTTTTGTCTTGTTTTGTTATTATATGTTT
Organism: Corynorhinus townsendii; assembly: GCA_026230045.1. Lineage (NCBI taxonomy): Eukaryota > Metazoa > Chordata > Mammalia > Chiroptera > Vespertilionidae > Corynorhinus > Corynorhinus townsendii. The sequence goes on from JAPDVU010000012.1 coordinate 31,340,569, forward strand.
ATTTCCAGTCTGCAAAGGCAAAACTTTTTAAAGGAAAGAAATGGTGGGAAAAAGATACAGAGGCAAAGAAGCATTGAACAGACTGTCAAACTACATTGGGAAGACAGGGGTGGTTGGGTGAGGAGGGCTGTAAGAGACCAACCGAAGGACTTGTACGCATGCATATAAGCACAACCAATGGATATAAGACACTGGGGCGGGGGGGGGGGGGAGGGTGGGCAGGTGAAGGCATGTCCTGGGGGGTAGGGGAGGTCGGGGGGAGATCAAAGGGAAAAAAAAAGGAGACATATGTACTACTATTTGTAATACTTAAAACAATAAAAATAAAATAAAATTGAAAAAAAAAAGAATATGAAAGCTAAAAAACAAAAGAAATCAGCTGACAATCGTATGGGTGCTCCCTTGTAGGTAATTAACTGTTTTTCTCTTGCTACTTTTAATATTCTCTCTCTGTCTTTTGCTCTTGGCATTTTAGTTATGATGTGTCTTGGTGTGGTCCTCTTTGGATTCCTTTTGTTTGGGTTCTGTGCGCTTCCTGGACTTGTAAGTCTATTTCTTTCACCAGGTGGGGGAAGTTTTCAGTCAATATTTCTTCAAATAGGTTTTCAGTATCTTGCTCTTTCTCTTCTTCTGGCATCCCTATAATTCTGATGTTGGTACGCTTGTAGTTGTCCCAGAGGCTTCTTACACTATCTTCAACTTTTTGGATTCTTTTTTCTTTTCCGGTTGAGTGTTTTTTGCTTCTTTGTATTTCAGTTCTTTGACTTGATTCTTGTGTTCCTCTAGTCTGTTGTTGGGTCTCTGTATATTTTTTATTTCAGTCGGTGTATGTTTAATTTCTAGTTGGTCCTTTTTCATATCTTTGAGGTTCTTGTTATATTTATCGGCCTTTTCTAGGATATTCTTGAAAAGCCTTATAACCGTGGTTTTGAATTCTATATCCAGTCGTTTGTTTTCCTCCATTTCTTTCATTTGCGATCTGTTTCTCTGTCTCCGCATTTTCGCTGCTTCCCTGAGTTGGTAGGGTAGCTTTGTGTACTAGGTTTCCTATATGGCCCAGGGGGTCAGCCTCCCCAGTTAACCTGAGGTGGACACTCTTGGTGCACCCCTTTGTGGACTGTGTGTACAGCCTTGTTGTAGTTAAGTCTTGATTGTTGTTGGTATCACTGGGAGGAATTGACCTCCAGGCCAGTTGGCTTTGAGGATCAGCTTTCTATATGCTGGGAGAAGTTCGGTGCTGGAGACAGCCTTATAGGATTAGACTTGCCAAATTGCAAAAGCCTCTGTGCTCAGCTTGGATGGGGTGGAGTCTCAGGGCGGAGCAGACAGTCTTGGCTTCCCGTCTGCCCGGCCCTTGTGCGCATGTGCCTCCAGACCTCTGCCTTCCCCGGCTCCCGAGCCTCCGCCCGAGAGTCCAGATTCCCCCCGTAAGAGCGTGGGTCCCCAGGGGCTCGCCTGGAACCAGGGTTCAGTGCAGTCAGAACTGGGGTTCAGTGCAGTCAGGAGCTTCCAACTCCCTTCTGCTAGGGAAAGCCTGTGGCAACCTCCGCAGTCTTTGTGGACACTGGTGTGCGTGCCTCCAGACCCCTGCCTGCCGGGGCTCCCCCGGGTGTCCGAGTCTCCAAGTGCCTTTCTCTCTATCTGACAGTCCAGACTCCCCTTGTATGAGCCTGGGTCCACGGGGTTTCGCCTGGAACTGGGGTTCAGTGCAGTCAGAATTGGGGTTCAGTGCAGTCAGGGGCTTCCTTCCCCCTCCCGCCAGAGAAAATCAGCCAGGCTCTCAGCCGCCCTTCCTCTCTGTGCACACAAAGACCCTTTGCCATACCTAAACCCTTTGCCATTCCTCCAATTCTCCGTGAGCTTTTCTCTTTCCTTCTAGTTGTAGAATTTCCACTCAGCCAGCTTTCCTGTGGTTCTGGATGGTGTCCGTTCTGTCTTTTAGTTGTAGTTTTGAAATTGTGCGAGGCAGCAGTTTAGGTGCTTACCTATGCTGCCATCTTGGTTTCTCTCAAAATTATGGAACATTGTAATAAAAATTAATATTTTTTCTTGAACATCAACTTACCAGATCCTGAATAACTATACCAATTAATAAGTGTAACGCAAATAAATATATTTTTCTTCTTTTTTTGAAAGCGAAATATTTCCTGTTGCGCACACCAAACAAGTCAGTACAAGACTAATAACATGGCAACCTGCTGCTAAAATATTTGCTGCTAGTATTAGTGGAGAGAAATGGTGAGCCTGCGCCTAAGGCACATAAGGGAAATTAATGCAACACGATTAATCAGCCATTGGCAAACGTTGTAGTTCGTTGTTAATAATTATGTATAACAGTATTGTAAAAATTAAGTTATGAAAATTTATTAAAATGTTTCTTAGCCCTAGCCACTTTGGCGTAGTGGATAGAGCATTGGCTTGCAGACTGAAGGGTCCTGGTTTCAATTCCGGCCAAGGGCACATGCTCAGGTTGTGGGCTCGATCCCCAGTGGGGAACATGCAGGAGGCAGCCAATCAATGATTCTTTCTTATCATTGATGTTTCTATATATCCCTCTCCCTCTGAAATCAATAAAAATATATTAAAAAAAAACACCACATGTTTCTTACATACAATTATATTGGCTGGGCTGTGGACCATGAGTTTGACATGCTTGCTGTAGAGGCCCCACTCTTGATGGCCTAGGCAATGGATAATGATATTTTAAAGAAAAGAAAATGAAGTAGTACCAGAGGTCTAGTTAGCGTCACTTTGAGGAAAAACTAGGTGGCAATTGTAGGGGTGAGGGAACAGTAAGTTGTGTAAGAAAGATGAGAACCTAAAAATGATATGCCTAATACTTGGGGGCCTCGGGCCTGTTATAATTAACTGAAAAGGTTGTGTTCACTATAGACATTGCCTCATGAGTGTGTCCTATCCTACAGCTTTGAGCAACAAATGGATTAGGCTGAGGTTTTCCTAGGTTGGATTAAATTTAGATTCTTTTCTTTCTTGCTTCCCAAAAGGATAGTGGCTCACCAGAAAGACTGGATAGGTTATGGAAAGTGAAAAGACCTCATTGTCATTATATAGTAATACTAGAGGCCCAGTGCATGAAAATTCATGCACTGAAGTGGGGGGTCCCTCAGCCTGGCCTACCCCCTCTCACAGTCTGGGAGCCCTCAGGGGCGGGAGGCGATGACCCAGCGATCAGGGGAAGGCGATGCCCCCATCACACCTCTGCCACTGCTGGCAGCACAAGCCTCAGCTGGCCCTGGTGACCTGAGCGGCTGGGCAGCCACCATCTGAGGTTTGCCTGCGCCTTGGGCCGGCCCTGGGCGGCTGAGAAGCTGAGGAGTCTAGCTGCATCGAGCACCTGCCACCCCCCTGGCAGGGCTGAAAGGACTGGGGGATTCCGGCGGGGCTGAGAGGACTGGGCACTGCCATCTTGTTGCTATGGGGACCGCCATCTTTGTGATGGCGTGACAGGCAATTTGCATATTCCCTCTTTATTAGACTGGATGTGACCCTATCCATTTGAGCTTTGCTTAGATGCCACCTTTCAGCAGGCCTCTCCTGACTACTCTGTTTATAACTGTACCTCAACTAATCCTATTCTTCTATTATGCTTTATTTTTCTACATAGCATTTATCACAAATGAATAATTGTGTCTGAGTGTGTATGAATGGTATACAAACCCCATGTTCCAAAACTAAGCTTCAATAATTATCAAGATTTTACTAATCTTATTTAACTTATACTGCCACTACTTCTATTTTTGGTACATTTTAAAGCAAATTTCAGACATTATGGCATTTTCTTCCATACTATATATTTTATTTATTTTGTTTAATGTCTTACCTTATTAGAATCGGAGCTGGATGAGGGCAACAATTTCTATCTGCTGTATTCAAGAAACATCTCCAGCACCTTAAAAAGATTCCTGGCACATTCATATCTTTTTTTGAATGAATGAATATAGAATCTAAAAAGTGACATAGTCTCTTGCTAATTAAGCAGAGATATAGAAATGATTTTATTTAGACAACCTGCAGTTTCCCATTGTGGGATTATATGTGTTTCTGGCCATGACTGTGCTTGAAGTATGGGATTACATGTGAGTTTCTGCCATGACTATGCTTGAAGTGTCCAACCTCTCCTAACAGAACAATTTGCATGTCTCTCTTGAAGAGTGTGAAAGCAGAATTTAGGTTTTTGTAGCAGCAACTGACCCACATTTATGGCTTAGATTAGGAGGACCTCAGGAGAGCACTGACTGGGAAGCTGGCCCAAACTATGAGTCCATGATTTGGCCACAGTTAGCAATAACAGACAATTAGGCAGAAACAGCAAGTGGAGATTATGCCTTTTAGTGACTGGTGGTGAGCCAGACATAGCCCCAGTCAAGTCCTAAACTAGACAAAAACACCTTGACCCATGATTCAGAGGAGCTTAATTGTATCCTCATGCTTATGTTGCTTTAGAAATTTCATATGTTCCCTTTTCCAACACAGTGCCCTATGCTATAGCTCCACCCAGTCATCTTCTTTAGATTAGGAAATCCTGGAGAACTTACTTTATTTACCGCAAACCTTTACCCCCTTTGAAAAACCATTACCATGGATTTCATGAAATGCTTGTATCTCTTCAAAGATCACATCACAATCTTGGTAAATGCACTCACCAAAATGGCAGAATTTATTCTCTTCACTAAACCTCCAATTACCCTAGTCATTGTCATATGATTTAGTAAAAAAAAAAAAATTTTTTTAAATTGCCTAACACTGATAACCTACCATTTGAGCCCTTTTCTCCTCATGCTTTCAGCAGTCACTGCTCAAAGTACTCCATCTCCATACCCACTTGGCCATCACTGACCATCTTAGACCGTTACTACAACAATCATGTAGATTGTTTTCACGCTACATACTTTACAGTGCCAAGGCATAATCTACTACAATTTAAAGTTTCAAAGAGTGTATTGTCCTACCCATTCAGCTAATCACATCATTCATTGCCATCACAGCTTCCATCTCTACTTCCCCATTTCCTGCCCCTCCAAGAACAAGTCTCTGTTTGATTACATGGATGAGCTGCTCAAGAAAACCTGCAGGATCCCCTCTGCACTTGGACATTTCATGTTTAGCTTAGCCTGCACATTCTCCTTCAGATCAGGCATCGGTTTTTTTTATGGCTTTGCCTCTCTTCCATTGTTAGGTTTGGACTGATCCCACCAGCTTTAATCCAGGAGTGATTACATGGTTCAGTCAGAAAATCACATTAGCCTAGCCACAGAGCTTGGGTCATGGGTAACTACACAACAGAAGACAATTTCTGAGCTATATGCTGGAATTTTTGGGAGCACAAAAGCTTTCCTTACAACAAATTTAAACCTAATAATAAAAATCTTGAGCTGCTGGTGGCAATTTTGCTGTCTGTGGAAAACCTGTCTGAGATTGAAACTAATGCAGAGGAAAACAGAATTGAGACATGGCTTGACAATATTAGTTGAGCAATTGCTATGTGTTAATTAACCATACAACCATTTCATCCTACAATAACACCTTAGGGGCAAGGTCGACATTTATCATCCCCAATCTAGAGATGAGGTGAGACTAAATGTTTCACCCAAAGTTTCACAGCTAATGTTGAAGCTGAGATTTGAACCTAGGCAGTCTAGAACGTGTGTTCATTACCACTTTGTTAAACTGCCTACATATATGCTTTCCAGAGAGAGAGAGAGAGAGAGAGAGAGAGAGAGAGAAACCGAGACCTTATTATTTGTCTTTGAGTCCTTGGATCTAATCATGCCTGAAATCTTGAACTTCTTAATTTTTTGTTTTTGTTTTTTTTTCTTTAGTTAAGCAAAGAAATGTCTATCCCTTTCCTCAAATGGGCTTGTCAGAAGCCCATTTGACTCCTAAAACTGGAAAAACTGAATAATATGCTCTCAATAATCAAGGAGCACTCTAAAGTATATAGAAACCTACACCAAACATCAAGAGAGATGACTGCCTGGGAAACATTGGATGGCTTTTCCTACCTTACAGGCCTTTACATTTGCACCTGTCTGAGAACAATTCAGAAGGTTCTTTAAAATAATTCATTGAATTAACCAATCCTTTCATATTTCCCCCATATTTACTCTTGCTCTTTTATGCTATCATTTATCTCTTCATGCTGAGTCCAGCTAACATATATCCTGCTGTATGTACATCTAGGGCCTAAGCTTTTTTAGATGGGGAATCAGAGGACATAGGGAAAGCAGTGCCCTGGTAGCTCGTGTGCTGCAACCCCGCCTCCCATATCAAGGTTTCCCCTGAATGCATGGCAGCTTTTCCTTAGCTTATTCCAAAGAAATTCAGACTGAGCCCCATTTGGCAGGGAGATCTGAGTCAGATATACTGACCAGCTAAACTCTGTGCTTTAAGCCATCCCAATATACCTACACACCATGAACACCAGGTACAGGACTTGACCCTGCTCACTCGTTCCCTTTCCCTGCTTGCTTTGATCCTGTATTTAACTGATTCCTGATTCTTAGAGACATCTCTTATTTATCCTCCTACTTCTGTGGGCAAGGGTTTCTTAATCAGTATTACAAAATGAACTGACCATAAAGGAAAATATTGACAAATATTTACTATGGATAATATTAAAATTAAGAATTTCCGTTCATTAAAAGATATCATTAAGAGAGTGAAAAGGAAAGTGATAAATAGGAAAAGACATTTTTGATGCTTATAAAAAAAAACCCTACAAAGAAAGGTAACAATAGAAAAATAGGTAAGAAACTTGAATAGGTACATTAAAAATAGGATGTTCAATTGATCAACAAATATAAGGCACTCATCATTCATGAATAGAATAATGCAAACAATGTGTTAACATTACCCAGTAATCAAAATGGTTAAATGAAAATATCAGTACTAAAAATTGCTGTGGATTTGGATACTAAGCATTGATGTTGATCTAGAACTCTCATACATATTTAATAGGAGTATAATTGGTACAACAACTTTGGAAAAATGCTACTATCTCTAAAATAGAACATATACACCCTCTGTGAACAGCAATTTTGGTCTTATGTATACACCCAACAGAAATGCACATACACATCAAAACTATGCTGAAGATTCATAACAGCATTATTTTTTTTTTTCAGATAAGCAGCTCAATCTTGGAAGAAGAACAAGGAGGAGAAGGAGAAGAAAAGATATGCTGGAAAATGGTGATTGTTACTACAAAGAAGGAAGGTTACAAATGTTTCAATGATTAGAGAACCATTATGATGCTCCATGGCTTTTCAATGGATTACTGACTCCGTAGTGGGGCATAAATCTTGAAAATACACACAACTCGAAATTTGGTGCTATTGTTATGAACTGTTTAAATGACAAAGCTTTATTCTGATATTTGAATAAAACATCTAGTATGCAATTTACTTAAGATATACTTTGTGCATATTAACTGCTATCATACATATAAACTTCTACTGTAGCAATGTAATATAAGGACATTTTTATACAATAGAAATGAACCAAGGAGTCCTTTAAAGTTAAATATGAACTACATGGGGAGAAAAAGAATAGAACATTTTAGCAGAATGCCCCAAGGTGATCTGGAAAGACTTACCCTATAACAATATTTCATTAAGCAGATCACATATGCTGTTGATGTTATTAAGCCCTGAACTAAGATTACTCAATAGAGACTAAATGTTTGTGTTATAAAAAATAAATTACATATTTACAACTGTGGATGTATAAAAAGCCAGTATTGGGGGGGAGGGGGGAATGCTCTGGAAGATTCATAGCTTACTAAAGATTGAAATTGATTCTAGAGTTTTTAATCAATGGCAGGTATGGGAGAATTTGCTTAGAAATAAGAATAATCATACTGGGGAAAATAAATTCGGGAGAAAGAAAGAAAAAACAAAACTCCTAAGGTAAAATCATGGAACATCACAATAACTACTTAATAAGAACAGATAGTCTAAATATTAAATTCCTAGATTATGCTTGTCTGAAAGGAGAGTTTACACAAATGTTTGGAATATAACTTCATCCAGAACAACATTAGCACCTTGAACATTTCTTTTTATAATCTCATCTGATTTGCTTATGAGTTTCCATTGCCACTTGGGAGTAACCTAGCACCAAAAAACTAGCACCATTCCTGAACAATCAAGAGATCAGACTTGGGGAAGGTAAACCCAAACCCAGGTTAGGTAGGAATGGTGGAAGGATGTGGGAAATGAAGCAAGTTTATAATCCCACTTAGAAGAGAGTTCATGAAGAATTAGTAACAAATGTGGGGTTCAATAAATGATGAATTTAGGTTGGACTAGAGAATTTCTTATTTCATTACTAACTCCAGAGTTCTGTGATTCTAATGTCAGAGAAAGGACATAAATCTTTCTTTGTAGTGAAAACAGTGATTCTTTATATTAGTTTAGTTGGAATGCTAGGTATTCTAACAGATAAACACCAAATTTTAGTGGCTTAACATATTGAGTTTATTCTTGACTCAACAGTCTCATATCAGTGGCCTTGCTATGGAGGCCTTCCAGATATTTTTTCAGGGACCCAGACTCTTTAAATTCTCCAAGACCTCTCCAGTCAAATAGCAGATTGACTGGAAAGTTTTCATGGGTCAGGCTGCATATGGCTCATGTCATTTATGCCCATATCCCTCTGGCTAGAGCTGTTTTATCACACATTTCATTGCAACAGAGCCTGGGAAATATTGTCTATCTGTGTGCTTAGGAAGAGATATGGGTTTGTGGGCATCTAGATAGTGTCTGCCAACTTTTTGTAATAGACAACAATTTTAAAGAATATTGAAGTATAGCCTCAGTCAAGAAAGAAAACATAAGGATTAACAATCTCATTAAACAATCTTATTCTATTATCCTTGGATTTATTTGTTCTACAACTTCAGGATTCAAGAAAGGACAACTTCTTTGGTAAACAGCCTCTAACATAAACCCAATTTTTTTTTTGCTAATCCTCAACCAAGGATATTTTTCCATTGCTTTTTAAAAAATATTTTTTTATTGATTTCAGAGAGGAAGGCAGAGGGAGAGAGAGATAGAAACAGCAATGGTGAGAATCATTGATCAGCTGCCTCCTGCAAGCCCCCTTCTGGGGAACGAGCCTGCAACCTGGGAATGTGCCCTTGACTGGAACCCTTCAGTCTGCAGGCCAACACTCTATTCACTGAGCCAAACCAGCGAGGGCTCCAGCTAGGGCTCCATTGTTTTTAGAGAGACATTGGAAGGAAAGGAGGAAGAGGAAGAGAGAGAGAGAGACACTGTTGTGAGAGAGACACATTGATTGGTTGCCTCTTGCATGTGCCCCGACCAGGTCCAAGGATGGAACCTGCAACCCAGATATGTGCCCTTGACTGGGAATTGAACCCACAACTCTTAGGTTTGAGGGTCGATGTGCTAACCACCAAGCAACACTGGCCTGGGCTAGCATAAACTTAATCCTTATGTATCACTTCATTTTAGCAACAGGGAGATATTAAATATTACTGTAACAATCTGCCTTTCTTTGGCATCAAGTCTGCTTATATATGATACCCTAACAGTGTTGTATTAATAACCTCTAAAAATGTGATCACATTAAACTATGGGTTGCCCTACAGTTTTACTGTTGTTTCCATTTTTTATGCATACAAGGTAGAATAGTCTCCAGCAAATTACTGACAAGTATGTTTTCCCCCACAGCAAACAGACATTAATATAGTTTACAAAGTGTTCCCTCAGATAATTCAAGTGCCCACCTGGCACTGTAGATAGTTATTACAGTATTTTTAACTCTTCTGTATTCCCTATGCTTCATCTTATATCCTCATGCCTATTTTGTAACTGCCAATAGTACTTCTTAATCCCATCACCATTTTTTACTCCATCCCTCACAACCCTTCCCCTCTGGCCTCCATCAGTTTGTTCTCTATATCTGTAAGTTGGTTTCTATTTTGTTTGTTCACTTATTTTGTTCTTTAGATTTCACATATCCTATATAATAAAGAGATAATATGCAAATTGACCCTTATGCCCTCACAAGATGGCTGCCTATGAACAGGCCGGCAGGGGAGTAAGTGAGGGACAACCAAATGACTGAACAAGCAGGCTATGTGAGGCGACCAGGCCGGCAGGGGGATTAGTGAGGGACGACCAAACAACTGACCAGCAGGCTACATGGGGTGACCAGGCCAGCAAGGGGGGCAATTAGCAATCAGGCCAGCAGGTGGGACAGTTGGGGGCAACCAGGCCAGCAGGGGGGCAGTAAGAGGCGATCAGGCTGGCAGGGAGGCAGTTGGGGACAACCAGGCCAGCAGGGGGGCAGTTAGGTGCAACCAGGCTGGCGGCAGGTGGGGGGCAATAAGGGGTAACCAGGCCAGCAGGTGGGGCAGTAAGAGGCAATCAGGCTGGCAGGGAGGCAGTTAGGAGCAACCAGGCTGGCAGGGGGGAGGTGCAGTTAGGAGTGACCAGGCCGGCAGGGTGGCAGTTGGGGGTGATTAGGCTGGCAGGGGAGCAGTGAGGGGCAACTAGGCCAGTGAGGGGGCAGTTGAGGGTGACCAGGCCAGTGGGAGGGGGGGGCAGTTAGGGGTGATCAGGCAGGCAGGCAGGTGAGTGATTATGGGATTGACCCTAAACTGGCAGTCTGACATCCACTAAGGGGTCCTGGATTGAAGAAGGTTCAGACTGGGCTGAGGGGGGACCCCCTCCCCACCCCACCCCCCCCATGCACAAATTTCATGCACCAGGCCTCTAGTAAGTGAAATAATATGATATTTGTCTTTGTCTGGCTTATTTCACTTAGCATAATACCCTTTAGGTCCACCCATGCTGTCGCAAATAGTAAGATTTCATTCTCTTTTAAGGTTAAGTAATAGTCCATGGTATATGTCCCACAACTTTGTATCCATTTGTGTCAATTCCTCTCTTTAAAATGCTTTGTATTTCTCCTTAAAAACCACAGGCTGGTATTAAGGTTAGAATTTCTCCTAAACCAAGTTTCACACAATCCATCTATTGGACAGTGGTGAGGAGAACCAGTAATGAAGATGTGAGAAGAAAATGCCTTCTTCTTTTGCCTGCCACATCCCACTATGCTCACCTTGTTTTACTTTGTCTCATTCAAGATACAGAACTAAGACCTTTCACACAAAAAATCTACCTGTCCTAATGTTTTAGTGAGAAATGTAGCCTTTATTTGACTTATTATAGGAGGCAGGAAGGAATGTTTGCATGCAACAGTTCATGTTTTTAAATGTAATAAAATGAGGTATATTTATTGTATTAAACTACAAAATAGTAGATAAATAAGAGGAACATAAGTAACTTGTAATCCTTTCCTATAACTCAACCCAACTGATCATTGAATTTCCTTTATGTTTTTTTGTTTTGCTTGAATTTTACATACATGTAAAATCCTATCTAATAAAAGGGTAATATGCAAATTGATCATCACTCCAATACACAATATGGCCACTCACATGTGGTCAAAGATGGCTGCCCCCATGTGGACACAAGATGGCCAACAGAGGAGGGCAGTTGTGGGCGATCAGGCCTGCAGGGGACGGCAGTTAGGGGTGACCAGGCCAGCAGAGGAGGGCAGTTGGGGCGACCAGGCCTACAGGGGAGGGCAGTTGGGGGGGGACCAGGCCAGCAGGGGAGGGCAGTTGGGGGCACCAGGCCTGCAGGGGAGGGCAGTTGATGGCAACCAGGCCAGCAGGGGAGGGCAGTTGGGAACGACCAGACCTATAGGGGAGGGCAGTTGGGGGGGCCAGGCCTGCAGGGGAGGGCAGTTAGGGGTGACCAGGTCATCAGGGGAGGGCAGTTGGGGCAATTGGGCCAGCAGAGGAGCAGTAAGGCATTGGTTACAAGGATTGGGCCTAAATGGACAGTTGGACATCGCTCAAGGGGTCCCAGATTGGAGAGGGTGCAGGCTGGGCTGAGGGACACATACCCCCCCTGTGCATGAATTTCGTGCACTAGGCCTCTAGTAACCTATAAAACATCAGCTTGAGAAACAGAGCCCTTAGGTAACTCAGGCCCTACACAGTCCACAAAGAAGAAGAGACCTGGGGCTAAGGCAAATGCCTGTAAGGATGGGATCCTGCAGTGTCCCCTCATTGATGTCAAGGTCTACTAAGAGCCTGCAGGGATGCAATGCTGGGCCAGTTGACAGTGCATGTTCTTGTAAGACATTATTAACTTCCTAACTTCTTTCTCAGCTCTCATGCCATCGGTGGCTTTTCTCTCTGGCTCTTCTCTTATATCTCCATTAACTTGGCTCACTTTTCTCTGCTTCTCAAATATTCCCCAGAAGCTCAAATTTCTCTGCTCCTATTAGGAAGAATTCTTTTTCCCTTCATCCTAAGTCTTTATGCCAGCTAATATCCAGACTTCTGCCTTCAACTCTAAGAAAAGTATTTTCCCAATACCAAATAGCTGCTTCTCAACAAAAGGAGCTCTCATATTTACTCCTAAGATAATAAAAATCTCTCCATCTTACAATGAGTCAATATTTTCAAAAACTAAACTTGAGCTGAGTATGTTTTAGTGTACCATGGAGGACCAAAGGAATGTAATGTCTGGGGCTGAGCAAGGCCTTGAATAAAAGATAAACTGTTGATCAGAATTAACCTGTTCATCACCACTTAGTTATTGCAGCACAGCTCTGGAACAATTAACATAGAGGGTTGCCCTTCAAAGATGTTAGGGGGTCAGTTCCATGTGCATATGTGCATAACCCATGGACACAGACAATAGTGTGGTGAAGGCCTGAAGGGAGGGGTTGGGGTAGAGAGGGTAGGTGGGGGAGACAATTATAATACTTTCAACAATAAAGATAATTTTTTTAAAAAGAAGTAAAAGAAAAAGATGTTAGGGAGTCAGCAATGTTTTCAACAGTCCATTAGACTTCTGGGTTTATATTTTGGATGAATATTTGTGATTTGGCCCAAATGAGTGACCTGAGGGAAATAAGAAGCAACATAGCACAGACACTGGGTCTAAATTCAGTCCTTGGTATAAGGATCCTCATGCAGATAGTGCCATATTGGGTGCCCTGGATTTCTTTCAATTCTAGAAGGTATGAAAGTTAATTGCTTGTTGGTAGGGAATACCATTTCATGAAGTTGGAGGATGCCCCAGGTAGAGCTATTTCCTAGACACCTTGGAAATTAATATTTTCAGACATAGCATCAACTTCCCAGACAAGAAATTTGATATGTAAATATTGGAAGACAGAATGCATGAATGTTTATGCCTAAACATGGACTCTACTGAGAGTTGGGGCTTATTTATGTCAGCATATCTTTAGTTGGTACTATAATTCCATCCCCAGGGTGACTCACAAATAAAGGTGGAAACTAGAAGATGTAATCCCTGTTCACTTATTGCATGTACATATCTAGGAGTAGTTGTATTTTCCCAGAGCATTTGGAAATCCAGATCATGGTGGATTCCTAAGCATTAGAAATCACATCTGTTAGGGTGTAGGACTATGAGCTCAAACTGGACGTGCCTAAGAACTACTCTAATCAACGTAGAAACCATTGAGAACACATCACTGGAAGTCTTTATTTGTGGGTCATAGCACACATAGCCTGCCATAAAGAAAAGGCTATATGTTAGCTAATGTAGTAGATAAAGCTAGCTTTTAGAACATACATTCTTCTCCCCTGCCTGACACATGGAAGACCACTCCTTGACTCTTGCTGTTGAGCAGAGCTGTGTCACTAGATTTAAGGAATGAATGTGAGCAGAGGTGATAAATTTCACTTTCAGGCTGAGGTAGTGAAAAGCCCATTCACAAGTCTTCATCTTTCTCTACTGATCCAGGGAGAAGGCTTCAAGTTGAGATGAAAGAGCCAACACATCAAAGCAATCCGGATCACTGGACCGTCTATGGGAAAGCTGTCCTAGAATACCTCCTGAACCTGCAGTGAATTTGGCATAAAAGAAGAAATGAACTTTTATCTCAGATATTTTATTTTTTATAGCAGCATAACCTAGGCTCTCCTTACTAATACAGCATTTATTATTGTTCATATTATTTCTAAAGATGTTTTTATTTAAAAAGTGCTCAGTTTAATTTTATTGGAATGCTGTTTTACAATAAGAGATTTATAATTTGGAGCAATCATTGATTTTTCTTTTTTTATACCCACATTCAATCCATTACTAATTCTTTTAGAATCCAGCTTCTAAAGATATCCCAATTCCAAAAACATTTCACTGTTTTTAATGCATCTTAATCTTTTAGCTGGATTACTACAATAGCCTCTTAAGTCATGTTCGACATTCTCCCCACTGCTCAGCCCACCCACTCTCAGGTATATGCTCAACACAGTAGCTCAGGACCCTTTCATTGTTTCTTTATTTTTTTTAAAAAATATGTTTTTATTGATTATAGAGAGCGGGAGGGAGAAGAAGAGAGAGAAATAGAAACATCAATGATGAGAGAGAGAGAGAGAGAGAGATGGGACAAGTACAGAAGGTCCCCAGAGTGGAAAGCCCCAAGTGCCTAGCAGCAGGCAAAATGGGAAAACAAAGATCTCATCCCCCAAGGTAATCTTTAAAAACAAAAATGATGAGAAAGAATCATCCATCAGTTGGCTCCTTCACACCCCTACTTGGGATGAAGATTGCAAATCAGACATGTGCCCTAACTGGGAATCGAACCAAGAACTCTTGGTTCCTGGGTGGATGCTCAACCACTGAGCTACACTGGCCGGGCTAGGGATCCTTTTAAAGGGCAAGTTAGATCATGCCACTTCTCTCTTCCAAACTCTCAAAAGCTTCCCATTTCACTTAACATAAAAGTCATAGTTTTTAGCTCCGGCTGGTGTGGCTAGTGGGTTGTCTTCCTGTGCACTGAAAGGCCAACCGTTTGATTCTGGTCAGGATGCATGCCCAGATTGCAGGCTTGATCCCCAGTTGGGGTGCATGTGGGAGGTAGCTGATTGATTTTTGTCACATTGATGTTTCTCTCTCTCTCTCTCTCTCTCTCTCTCTCTTCCTCTAAAATCAATAAAAACATTTTTAAGTCATTGTTTTTATGACAGTCTACAAGCTCTTTTAGTGAGACCTTTCTTTACCATCCTGTTTAAAATAGAGAACTGCCTCTGTGTTCCCTCTTCCCACCACACCTTCATCTCCCTTCTGTGCTTTATTTTTAGTTGAAAAGCTTAGTAATTATTATTAATTTGAGTATTGTCTATCTCCCTCTGTTAGAATATAAACTCCATAAGGGTTATCTTGTTTACTGCTGTATCTCCAGCATCTGAACAGTGCCAGGCATTTCAGAATTCTATAAATATTTTTTAATGAAATGAAGATTTCTATACAGTTAAGGCAAAACAGGTTATTCCCATATTCATGATAAATAAAGAGGGATATGTAGTTACTTGAAAAGTCTATGTGCTTGGTTATTTAAAAAAAGGACAACTTAAAAACATGTGGCATAAAGAGTGCTGATTAAGTTTTATAATTAATTATCATTGCAGAACCTCATAATGTGTTTTATATCCTTTTGGGATCTCCAAGTAGAGAGAGGAGTTTCATTATAATTTTGAGGCATAATTTGTCACATAAAACTGCTCTAATGAGAAGATTATAGAGTTTTATTTAAGGCTTTAATAAGTCATTCTGCTGAAATGTGAAATATATCACTGTTCTTGGCAATATAAATTAGGAGAGATAAGGAAGATACTTTCTAATGGGACATGGGTGAGTTATTACAGGAGTTTACTTGGACTATTTTTTTCTGTTTATATTTCATTAAATATAAGCAGAATTCAAAATTACCCTTAGGCATAAAAATTTTCCCTTAGTCACTTATTATTGTGATTAAAAAGTTGTCCTCTTATGCCTAATATAAGAAAGTCAATCTTTGACAAAAATAAAACTTTATAAATATTGAATGTAAAAGTTATGTGATAGCATTAATGTAAAAATTCTTCATTTTGGATACAGAATTTAATATTGCTCCTTCTTATCACCTGGTTTCTGAAGTATATTAGGAGATTAAAAAGATGAATGGGTAATGATTCTCTTAGCAACACAGTTTTCCTAGTAAAATTAGAGTCTGTTGAAAGTCACCTGGAGATTAGCACATTCATTATGCATTTTATTAAAAATTGCAATCAATAGTATAGTTTGGAGTAGAAAAAAGGAAAAGAACTCTGAGGACTGCATCCTTGATAAAACCCTGTGAACTCCAATAATAGTGTGAATTAGTGCTGGAAATCATGGTATAAGTGTCAGTTTACATGAAATAATTTTATTTTCACTAATTCCTAAAGAATATCACTAAAATTTGCATTCAGTATAAAAATTGTTTTGTAATATTGAGATATTTTATTACATGACAATATTATTAAATTTAAAAAGTTAAATAAAAGAAAATACCTTCCAAAATTCTATTTAGTTACTACAGCCGTTTCAAAAGTTATGGTTTATTGGTGTTCTGAAGGCTATCTCATCATCTCATCACTTACCTATTTGTTACACTCACACCACCTATGCACTATTTCCTAGGTACTACAAAATATCCTCTAATAATATGGTGCCATTTTCCCTCACCCCTGGAAACAAAACAATATCATCATATGAATCAACTACATCAATGCATTCATTTTCACATTTCAAAAAACTCATTACAATGTTTAAAAAACTCAATGGTAGCAATCTTACTTCATATGACTGGGACCCAAATATGATTCAGGACACTAAAAATTCAATTTAGATTAGGAATTTTTTTAAATGGTACAAACATATGCTAAACATTTTATCTTGACTTAAAACATATACATATTCATACATTCGTGAATTTTTCTTGAATACAATTCAGCTGATACCTTCTTTCTGGCATGAAAAATATTCAAAGTAGCATGATGGAATACACAAATTGCACCATTTCTGATTTATAGTTTGTTTCTTTAAAGTGAAATTGGCCTTAATGACACTTATAAAGCAATTTGAGTGCAAACTCAACTTTTATTTTATTTAAAAAAAATGTTTAAATATATTTGTATTGATTTCAGAGAAAGGAAGGGAGAGGTAGAGAAAGAGAGAAAGATCAATGATGAAAGAAAATCATCAATTGGCTGCCTCTCATACGTGTCCCCACTGGGATCCAACGTGCAACCTAGGTATGTGCCCTGACCAGGAATCAAACCTGCAGCCTTTTAGGTATATGGGATGACACTCTAACCACCTGAGCCACCTGGCCAAGTCTCACATGTATTTTCACCAATCCCTAAAACTTCTTCCCCTTTGGCAATCATCAGCTTGTGCTCCATATCTATGGGACTGTTTCTGTTGTGTTTTGCTTAGCTTACTTGTTTGTTTTATTTTTCAGATTCCACATATAAGTGAAATCTTTCTCTGTCAACGTCTCTGCTCTCCACAAGCATTTGAGCCTGCTACTTCCTCTGCTGTCTGCAGTGGGCAAGGCAGTCTTCTACTCCTTTCCTTATTTTAGTATGTTCAGCTATATAGTGCCCAACAAGTACAATGATAAAACCTAACATTCATATAGCTCTTATGTGCCAGACATAATTATATGTTTTCTACATGTATCAGATCACTTAATCTTCACAACAAACTTATGGGTAGGTACAATTATTTCTCCTATTTTAAAGAAAAGGTGAAAGGTTAAGAAACTTCCCAAAGTGGAGATAGTATAAGAACTCAGATGATGTAGCTTCAAAATCCATCTCTTAACCACTATGGTACCCAGTGAGTCCTTGACGACTGCAGTACATGTTTGTTATTTTCTGTATGCACCGTATACATTCTAATAATACAAACTTCTTCCTAATATCAAGCCACTCCCTTGTTCCTACAGAGAAGTCAAAGCTTTAATATAGGATCCAGTGTCTCAAGAGCCCTTGATGCCTCCCTCCTGCTTGCCTGCACCATGTGCATTTTCTTTTAATCTGTGCATTCTTACATATAGGTGACTAATTCAGGGGTTTCACTGCAGCCCGAAACTTCTCTCACTGTATCCTGGGCTATCTTCCACTAAATCTGA
The DNA here is from genome assembly GCA_026230045.1 of Corynorhinus townsendii. NCBI lineage: Eukaryota > Metazoa > Chordata > Mammalia > Chiroptera > Vespertilionidae > Corynorhinus > Corynorhinus townsendii. The sequence goes on from JAPDVU010000012.1 coordinate 31,358,611, forward strand.
GGTAAAGGTTTTAGATGCTCAACAGAAGCATGCGATATCCTAGCCGCTACTCCCACCCCCAAAATTTAGACCAATATATGTCATGATCTTGATTAGCACTGTCCAATGGAAAAATAATGTTAGCCTTATATGTCATTGTGAATTTTCTCATAGTTTTATTAGAAAATTATGAAGAAGTAGATGAGTTAATTTTAGTAATATATTTATTTTAACCAATATATTAAAAATAAGACATTCTCAACATGTAATTAATATAAAAACTGAGCTGTTACATTATTTTTTGTACTAAGCTTTTGAAACTGAATAGATATTTTACAGCTAAGGATACTCTCAATTTAGACTAGCCAAGTTTCAAGTGGTCAAAAGCCATATACAGTGCTTACAATATTGGGGAGAGCAAGTCTAGATCTACCAGCCATAAGCCAAAAGAGCAGAGGTTATTTTTCTTGTAGGTAGTAGACAGAAGAATAAAATGAAATAAAATAACAAATAAAGGCTATTTGATTTCAACCCCACCAAGACACAAATAAATTCCTATTGATTGTTCACTGTAAGGTTTGCACCTCCATGATGCAAGCTTTCCTGAGACCCTTCTTTTTTTTCTGAATTATTTCCATTGCCCCCTAATGTTCCTACTATTTTGGCCCCACAATCCTTAATTGAGGGTGGTCTGTGCTCGGTAACATAGACCCCCACTCTGTGAGCTGCTTATCCCCATCAGAGCCCCATCTTTGCTTGTACCGTGGCTCTTAAGTTCTTCCTCCCACTGTACACACAGTTATCTTTGCCCTGTCTCATTCCCCAAATCTTGCATTTTGTCAGCGTGGAAATCACATAGCCTTGGCTAAACTGTTCCTTCTTAGAGTGATGTCAACATATTTTTCTGCCACCTATCTTCCTGCTCTAGCAGGAATTTGCTATTTTCCCTGGAGTTACAACTTGCACCTGCCGCCCTGACTGAGGAATAGGATGAAGAGGAAATAGATCCTGGAGTGGAGAACATGGAGCAGTCCTACAATGTGATTGGCACTGCAGAGTCGGAAGTTTGCACACTGAAGCTCTGCTTTCAAGTCAGCCCAATACCCTGGAGGCCAATCCTTGTCTTCACCAAGTCCTGGGTCCATGTATCTGTTCCTGTCCACATTCAAAAAGCCTTGCTTTTCTTGTGGGGATTTACCCATAATAGTGAAACAGCCCGTCAAGTTTGAGGTTCTTGAGTGATCTAACCTCTCAGACCTTAGCTATGTACTCACGTTGGTCAGTTTAACGACACCGGACGTTGGTGATCAGAGTCCCAAATTCTGAGTGATAGGGTAGTAGGCTGGGCTACAGCCTCCTATCACAATGTAGTCTACTCATGAGTCAGTCAGGGCCTGTGAGCACCCGAGGATTTCTCTTGCCTAAGTTAGAGGCAGACTGAGAGACCATTCTCCAAGACCTATAGCCTAAACTTGAACCTCAAAATCATACTACTTGAATGGCATAAGGGCAAAGACAAACACATGAATACATGGAAAAATGAACCACAGAGGCCTAAACCTGAGTTAGAAAAACCCAATCCCCTAAGCCTTCCGAGAGCCACAGTTGTGTTGTTGCAGTTGGTTTGGGGAGTAAGAGCTGTATCCAAAGGACTCTTCCAACCACTTTGTCTTACTTCAGCCACCTTGGAGGTTTGCACTATAAAAGTGCAGACTCAAAAAACAATAGGCCACTGCTGGAGCTTTCAAATTGATCACCACTCCAAAACTGTTCCCTATCAAAGAAAAAGAGTGAGAAGCAGGAGGACATCCAGAACAACTTCTGAATATCTTGTGAGATGGCGGTACCAGTAGTCAAGACAGACTGTATTAAAGAGGTGGCCATCCTATGGGAGAATGTGATGAGAGTTCAGTTTTGGTTTGTTGGTTTGATACCCAGGGGTAAATGTCTAGTGGGCAGTTGAATATATTGGACTGAGGCTCAAATCGCAGAGTTCAGGGATAGGGGTAAAGATTTGTGAGGCAGAAGAAAAAAGGTTGTAATTGATAGTTCAAGATGAAATTTTGTATCCCTGAGAGAAACCAAGATGGCGGCATAGGTAAGCACCTAAACTGCTGCCTTGCACAACAATTTCAAAACCACAACTAAAAGACAGAAGGGACACCATCCAGAACCACAGGAAAGCTGGCTGAGTGGAAATTCTACAACTAGAAGGAAAGAGAAAAGTTCACAGAGAATTGGAGGAACATCAAAGGGTTGAGGTAGGGAGACTCGCGCACAGAGAGGAAGGGCGTCTGAGAGCCTGGCTGACTTTCTCTGGTGGGAGTGGGAAGGAAGTCCCTGACTGCACTGAACCCCAGTTCCGACTACACTGAACCCCAGTTCTGGGCTAAACCCCGTGGACCCAGGCTCATACAGGGGGAGTCTGGACTGTCAGATAGAGAGAAAGGCACTCAGAGGAGGAACCGCAGCTGGCAGGGCACGTGTGAGTGCGCACAAAGACTATGAGGTTGCCACAGGCTTTTCCTAGCAGAAGGGAGTTGGAAGCTCCTGACTACACTGAACCCCAGTATTGACTGCACTGATCACCAGTTCCAAGCTAGTTCCTGGGGACTCACGCTCTTATAGGGAGAATCTGGACTATCAGGCAGAAACTCAGGAGCCAGGGAAGGCAGAGGTCTGGAGGCACATGCGCGCAAGGGCAGGGCAGACGGGAAGCCAAGACTGTCTGCTCCGCCCTGAGACTCCACCCCATCCAAGCTGAGCACAGAGGCTTTTGCAATTTGGCAAGTCTAATCCTATAAGGCTGTCTCCAGTACCGAACTTCTCCCAGCATATACAAAGCTGATCCTCAAAGCCAACTGGCCTGGAGGTCAATTCCTCCCAGTGATACCAACAACAATCAATACTTAACTACAACAAGGCTGTACACACAGTCCACAAAGGGGTGCACCAAGAGTGTCCACCTCAGGTTAACTGGGGAGGCCGACCCCCTGGGCCGTATAGGAAACCTAGCACACAAAGCTACCCTACCAACTCAGGGAAGCAGCGAAAATGCGGAGACAGAGAAACAGATCACAAATGAAAGAAATGGAGGATATAGAATTCAAAACCACGGTTATAAGGCTTTTCAAGAATATCCTAGAAAAGGCTGATAAATATAACGAGACCCTCGAATATATGAAAAAGGACCAACTAGAAATTAAACATACACCGACTGAAATAAAAAATACACAGAGACCCAACAATAGACTAGAGGAACACAAGAATCAAGTCAAAGAATTGAAATACAAAGAAGCAAAAAACACTCAACCGGAAAAGAAAAAAGAATCCAAAAAGTTGAAGATAGTGTAAGAAGCCTCTGGGACAACTTCAAGCGTACCAACATCAGAATTATGGGGGTGCCAGAAGAAGAGAAAGAGCAAGATACTGAAAACCTATTTGAAGAAATAATGGCTGAAAACTTCCCCCACCTGGTGAAAGAAATAGACTTACAAGTCCAGGAAGCGCACAGAACCCAAACAAAAGGAATCCAAAGAGGACCACACCAAGACACAGCATAATTAAAATGCCAAGAGCAAAAGACAGAGAGAGAATATTAAAAGCAGCAAGAGAAAAACAGTTAATTACCTACAAGGGAGCACCCATACGATTGTCAGCTGATTTCTCAACAGAAACTATGCAGGCCAGATGGGAGTGGCAAGAAATTTTCAAAGTGATGAACTGCAAGAACCTACAACCAAGATTACTCTACCCAGCAAAGCTATTATTCAGAATGGAAGGTCAGATAAAGAGCTTCACAGATAAGAAAAAGCTAAAGGAGTTCATCACCACCAAACCAGTATTACATGAAATGCTGAAAGGTACTCTTTAAGAAGAGGAAGAAGAAAAAAGCAAAGATAAAAATTATGAACAACAAATACATATCTATCAACAAGTGAACCTAAAAATCAAGTGAATTAAAAACCCAATGAACAGAATAAACTGGTGAATATAATAGAATCAGGGGCATAGAAAGGGAGTGGACTGATAATTCTCAGGGGGAAAGGGGTGTGGGGCGTGCAGGAAGAGACTGGACAAAAATCGTACACCTATGGATGAGGACAGTGGGGGGAGGTAAGGGCAAAGGGTATGGTGGGAACCGGGTGGAGGGGAGCTATGGGGGGAAAAAGGAGAAACAATTGTAATAATCTGAATAAAGATTTATTAAATTAAAAATAAATAAACAACAACAAAAAAATAAAACCATGAAAAAGAAAAGAAATTTTGTAGCCATATTACTCTAGTATTACTGCTTTTCATATTGTTGATGAGACACTTAATTTTTGCCTACCAGTTTAAAGCATGGTGTTAAATATGGGTAGAGAGAATGTTGCTCATCTTTTCTATCTTCTATGCTATAATGCATTGATTCTATATTTCATTGTTCTATGTGAAGATTTTCTTTTGGCCCTTGCTGGTTTGGCTCGGTGGATAGAGCGCCGGCCTGCAGACTGAAGGGTCCTGGGTTCGATTCTGGTCAAGGGCACATGCCTGGGTTGTGGGCTCGATCCTTAGTAGGGCACATGCAGGAGGCAACGGATCAATGATTCTTTCTCATCATTGATGTCTCTCTCTCTCTCTCTCCTCCTCTCCCTTCCTCTCTGAAATCAATAAAAATATGTATATATAAAAAAAGATTTTCTTTTGAAGGGTGTTAAATGGTGCAGAAAAGGAAAGGGGGGTGGAGTATTGTTATAATGATTCTGATGCACAGCTCCTCACCAGCTCCTTTCATTCCCAAACAGATTCTATACTTTGATTTTTTTTTATTATTATTTTTTTTTGAAAATCTTTATTGTTCAGATTATTACAGGTGTTCCTCTATTTTTCCCCCCATAGCTCTCCTCCACCTGATTCCCCACCCCACCCCATGTCCTTACCCCCGCCACTGTCTTCATCCATAGGAGTAAGATTTTTGTCCAATCTCTTCCCGCACCCCTCACACCTGCTTCCCCTGAGAATCGTCAGTTCACTCCCTTTCTATGTCCCTGATTCTATTATATTCACCAGTCCATTCTGTTCTTCAGATTTTTTATTCACTTGATTTTTAGATTCGCTTGTTGGTAGGTATGTATTTGATGTCATTTTGTTGTTCATAATTTTTATCTTTACCTTTTTCTTCTTCTTCCTCTCCTTAAAGAATACCCTTCAGCATTTCATGTAATCCTGGTTTGGTGGTGATGAACTCCTTTAGCTTTTTCTTGTCTGTGAAGCTCTTTATCTGACCTTCAACTCTGAATGATAGCTTTGCTGGGTAGAGTAATCTTGGCTGTAGGTTCTTGCTGTTCATCACTTTGAATATTTCTTGCCACTCCCTTCTGGCCTGCATAGTTTCTGTTGAGAAATCAGCTGACAGTCGTATGGGTACTCCCTTGTAGGTAATTAACTGTTTTTGTCTTGCTGCTTTTAATATTCTCTCTTTGTCTTTTGCCCTTGGCATTTTAATTATGATGTGTCTTGGTGTGGTCCTCTTTGGATTCCTCTTGTATGGGGTTCTGAGCACTTCCTGAACTTGTACATCTTTCTTTCACCAGGCAGGGAAAGTTTTCTGTCATTATTTCTTCTAATAGGTTTTCAATATTTTGCTCTCTCCCTTCTTCTGGCACCCCAAAAATTCGGATGTTGGTTCGCTTAAAGTTGTCCCAGAGGCTCCTTACACTATCTTCATATTTTTGGATTCTTTTTTCTTTTTGTTTTTCTGGTTGGATGTTTTTTGTTTCCACATATTTCAGATCTTTGGTTTGATTCTTGGGGTACGTTGATCTACAGTTGAGTTTCTGTATATTCTTTATTTCAGACAGTGTATGCTTCATTTCTGACTGATCCTTTTCCATTTTTTTGGCATTCTCATTAAGCTCCTTGAAGGTCTCATCAAGTTTCTCAGTGGTTTTAAGAAGATTCTTGAGTAACCTTATAAATGTGGTTCTGAACTCTATGTCATCCAGTAGTTTGCTTTCCTCCGTTTCTTTCATTCGTGACATGTTTCTTTGTCTCCTCATTTTGGCTGCTTCCCTGTGTTGATGGAGTAGCTTTGTGTGGTAGGTGACCTATAGGGGGCAGTAGCTCAGCCTCCCCAATCACCTGATGTGGACACTCTTGGTACACCCCTTTGTGGGCTGAGTGCAAAGACTTGGTGCCGTTAAAGCCTTAATTGCTGTTGGTATACTGGGAGGAATTGACCTCCAGGCCAATTAGCTGTGAGCACTCACTGTGTCTATAATGGAAGAACTGCTGCGCTGAAGACACACTTATGGGGCAGGACTTGTTTCAGTGGGGCTTTGGTGCTCACTGAGTCTGCCTTTGAATGTGTCACTTATGGATGTGAGGAGTTGAAATCTGGTGTCTCACTCTGACCACTAGGTACACTGGCTTCTGGATCTCCAATGGGGTGCAGTTCAGCTACTGTCTGAGGCCATCCAGCAGGAGCTACAGTGAGAGATACAGTTTTCTCCTCTTTGCTTGGGGTTTGGAGGTTTTGGAGCTGTCTGACCCAGGCTGCAAGTTTGCTAGGTTAAGCTGTGATAGGGCGGGGCTTTCTTCTGCTAACGCTGCTGCTTGGAGCTTGGGTGGGTTTGTAGGTTGTGCAGGGCGGGGTCTCAGGGTGTCACTAGGCTAGGGTGTGGCAAACAGCAATGGCTGCTAGTTAGCGGGCTCTGTGTCCCCAAGGGCATCCCGGAGTCCCGTGCCCCAGTTCAGTAAACAATTATTCCTGCGCGCAGCTCTGCAAGTAAGCCCCCCTCACTGGCAGACAGTCCAGCTTCTCCCCGTAGGAGTTTGGGTCCCCCGCGTCTCCCCAGAAACTGGATTTCAGAGTAGTCGGGGGCTTGTCTCCCTTTGGGTTGAAAAAAGCAACGCCCGCCGCCAGCCCAGATCACGCGCCTCCGTACCTCAGCTTTTCAGCGCTCGTGCACGTCGCGATGCTCTTTTCTCTTTCCTTCTAGTTGTAGAACTTCCACTCAGCCAGCTTTCCTGTGGTTCTGGGTGATAGACGTTTTGTCTTTTAGTTGAATTTTTGAAATTGTTGCGCAAGGCAGCAGTTTAGGTGTTTACCTACTCCGCCATCTTGGATCTGTTTTCTGATTTTTTTCAGAAATCATGAGGCCCAATTCATGAAATTCGTGCACTTGGGGGGGGGCAGGGGGCTCAGCCTGGCCTGTGCCCTCTTGCAGTCCAGGACCCCTCAGGGGATGTCCGACTGCTGGCTTAGGCACGATCCCTTTAGGCAGCAGGCGGACATCCCTCTCACAGTCTGGAACCCCTCACTCTTTACCACCCACCTGCTCGCTGCTCCTTCATGCTTGGCACCCAGCTCCTTAGCACTGCCATGGAGGTGGGAGAGGGTCCCACCACCATCACTGCACTTGCCAGCCATGAGCCTGGCTTCTGGCTGAGTGTTGCTCCCCCTGTGGGAGCGCACTGACCACCAGGGAGCAGCTCCTGTTTTGAGCGTCTGCCCCCTGGTGGTCAGTGCGCATCATAGTGACTGGTCATTCTGGTAGTTCCACCATAATGGTTGCCTAGGCTTTTATTATATAGATATTTATCATAATGGTATCGAGAACATATTCATTACAATATTTGAAATGCCAATTTAATAAATGAAATTCTTAGGCTCCTTCCAGACCTATAATATTACAGTATTATACATATAATATATTTCAAATGAATTTTTAAGAATCTCTGGCTTGATAACTATGATTCCACTGAATAACCATTGATGTAACTACCTTGGAAGCAATTCTCAAACTTTAGTGTATATATTAGTCACCTGGGTGTTTAAGAAGACATATCACATCAGGTCTAAGAAAAGGCCAAGAGATTTACAATTTGTTGTTGTTGTTGTTCTCAGCCAATAGGCTGAAAAGGAATCCAAGAGATTTTCATTCTTAATAAACATTCCATAACTATAATCACACTTTGAGGGATCAGGATAGTTATAGAACAGGTTTTCTTAACCAAATACCTCCAAGGAACCCAAGGATAAAATCTAGAGAGTTCATGAGCTTGGCTAAGGGAATAATAGATCTTCATTTTTTAATTAAACCTTAGCATTTAAAAAATTATAAATATAGTCAACAAGCCACAGAAATAAAAGCAGTTCCTCTAACCTTATTGCCAATAGAACACAGATATTTTCATATCACATTAGAGTTGTCACAAATATCTTGAAATGTTGTTTACAACCATCACTACTTTGAAATTATGGTAGTTATTAGGCTGCCATTAGATCTCATTTAAGTTAATAAAGGAGCACATATATTACTCTAAATTTAAATTTAAAATACTGAGGCATTAGAGAGGTGTATTACTTAATTCTATGAAGAAAATAAAACACAAATACTTACACATCAAAAAAGATTTTTGTCCCAGCCCCCACTTCTCATTCCTGACTAACTTTTCACTCTTCAGTACTTCTTCTCATGAACTTCACATCTCTAGGTTGTTTACTGCTCCTGACTGTTTGAATGGCTGTTTTCTGTCAAGGATGACAGCTTTTAATCAGAGGTCTCAAGCTCATTATGAACATCAATTAATGCCTGACACCTCTTAATGAGGTAGGTAAAAACTATTATCATTTTATAGATGGGAAAATCAGGCCTAGACAAGTTGGTAACTTGCTTTTAGGCCACCCAAGAAACTGTCTCATTTCCAGAATTTAATGCTTATTCTCTTCATGTGCAAATGCATTTTAAAAATTTGTTATGTACCAATCTGTTGCAAGCAACCCATTTTGCATAATATTTCATTAATATAGATGTGGAAACAATCTTTAAGGTAGAAACATTTGATGGTATCAATATTTACGCTACTTCAATACCAATAATTTGTTTGTGGGTTGGTCTCTGAAAAATAATAGATGTCCTGATTGGAGAGAAAAATACCATGCCAAAATAAGCTATTTAAAAACACTGTCAATTTTGAAATAATTAGTTTCTTGTTTTATTTAAAAACTTTACCCAGTAAAGAGTCAGAGAGGAACAAAATAAACATGAGTCATCAAAATGCATCAACTTAACTTCTGCTCTTAAAATACCACATGTACACAGTAAGGGCTTTTGTCTTTTTGTTGTCACTTTGTTTCTTATGAATTCACTAGAGGCCTGGTGCACAAAATTCATGAATGGATAGGGTCCCTAGACCTGGCCAGCGATCAGAGCCAATTGGGGCCTTCCAGCTGCCGGCCAGGGTCTTCCTTTGTTCCATGCCACCCCCTGGTGGTCAGTGCATGTCATAGCAAGTGATCAAACTCCCGGTCTCCCGGTGGAACTCCCAAGTGGATAATTTGCATATTAGGCATATATATAGACTAGAGGACCGGTGCAGAAAATTCGTGCACAGGGGGTGTGTGTCCCTCAGCCCAGCTTGCACCCTCTCCAATCTGGGACCCTTAAACAGGCAGTCGGACATCCCTCTCACGATCCAGGACTGCTGGCTCCCAACTGCTCACCTGCCTGCCTTCCTGATTACCCCTAACTGCTTCTGCCTGCCAGCCTGATCACCCCCTAACCACTCCCCTGCCAGCCTGATCAATGCCTAACTGCCAGTCCCCCGCTGGCCTGGTCACCCCTAACTGCCCTCCCCTGCCAGCCTGGTTGCCCCTAACTACCCTCCCTTGTCAACCTGGTCACCCCCAACTGCCCTCCCCTGCAGGCCTGGTACCCTCCAACTGCCCTTCCCTGCTGGCCCGGTCACCCCTAACTGCTCTCCCCTGCTGGCCTAGTTCCCCCTAACTGACCTCCCCTGCAGGCCTGGTTCCCCCCAACTGCCCTCCCCTGCAGGCCTGGTCCCTCCCAACTGCCCTCCCTGCAGGCCTGGTCCACCCCAACTACCCTCCCCTGCAGGCCTGATCACCCCCAACTGCCCTCCCTTGTGGGCCTGGTCCCTCCCAACTGCCCTCTCCTGCCGGGCATCTTGTGGCAGCCATATTATGTCCACATGGGGGTGGCCATCTTTGACCACATAGGGTGGCCATCTTGTATGTTGGAGTGATGATCAATTTGCATATTACTCTTTTATTAGATAGGATGACCAAAGGTGTTTGTATGTCTGATCTTAAGCTAACTTTTTTGTTTCTTGACTAGTCCATCTGGCTTGAGAGGGTAGAATGCAAAATTTAAAAATTTTGTGAGTTGTCTTTTTAAATGGTATTGATTTTTATCTATTGCTTTGCTAAATTTCTACTGTCCTGGCAAGGAAGGGAAACAGAAGGAACACATGAGCAAAAATGAAGGGATATCTTCTCCTTATAGAAAAATTCCAATTAATATATGTAGGGGAAATTCCTTTCTGAAATTACTCCAAAATCAACTTTTTTTAAATGAAGGGGTGGTTTGCAGCAATTAAAAAAATAACTCTCCATTGGTGGTGGGGGAAAAAAAAGATTTTGATGGCTTTGAAATATCTGTATATTTTTCCAACCCAGTCCAATAACTCTTTGCCTGGGCACATAAAGTTTCAGAACTCCACTTCTTTTAAATGCATAGAACATCATAACCTTCTTCTATATGAAATACTCTACTTTTCCCTCATATGACATAGGCACTTAAAATATTTGTATAAAATCGGAATAATGATTGCTGTCCCACCCATCCTGCTTTTCCCTGCTGAATTCACAGGGTTGTCATAAAGTATAAAGAAAGAAAAAAAGTGAAAAGTATTTTCTAAATGATAACCATTGTACAGTTATAAAGTGTTTACATTTTTTTAATTTTTAAAAATGCATTTATTGATTTTAGAGAGAGAGGAAAGAGGGAGGGAGAGAAGGGGAGAGAGGGAGGGAGGGAGGGAGGGGAGAGAGAGAGAGAGAGAGAGAGAGAGAGAGAGAGAGAGAGAGAGAGAGAGAGAGAGAGAGAGAGATTGCTACAACTCTGCCAATAGGATATATTGTAATCTTCCTCTTTGCCTTCCTGAAAGTGACCTGGGGCCATTTATCTATGTGCTAGAAAGAGGAAAACATCTAGTTTTGTCTTTTGTTTTTCTAATTACTAGGATAGGCTTGGAATTGATGCTATTTCCTATTTGGTTTGATTCCTCTAGCAGTGGGCCCAGTAGGGCCACACATACAGCCCTATAGTAATTCTCTTTGCACCTGAATCTATGCTTCCCAGGAACACATTTGCACACTGGTTCCCTGGCCTCTTGGAAAGAGGGTTTATATGATAGAAAGGGCCAAGTGGAAAGCACTGAGTTGACCTGTTCAACCAAAATATTAAGTCAAAAACAATACTGCCTCCCTACCTGAGGAGGTCTGTGAAGATTAAAATTTTTCACCATGAAAGTTTTGAGAGATACAAAAGTGTCGGCTTGGCCTGGTAGTATAGTCTCCTTCCTGGTGCCAACAGCACCATCTCTGACAACTGGTATGCAGCTATTGCTCTGGGAAATGCTTCATTGTCTCTATATCAACCAAGAAGCAATTTGCTTTCACATTTCCAAATAAGGTCATATTCTGAGGTACTTAAGGTTAGGACTTTGACATACCTTTTGAGGTGGGGCACAATTGAACTCATGACAACAGCTGTATGGAACAGTGATTTGGGGGTAACACACTAAGTTTGGAGAGAGCTGCTTTGGCATGAATACTAGGCTGAGGAAATTACTTTATTTTTTTTTGGTGATGAAGAGGCACTGAAAATGTTCAAGAAGTGGGACCAAACTCAGGCATCTCCCTCATAGCCCCCTGAAATGTCAGGAAAACTTTGTTTACCTTTTGGTTTTATTTGTTTGTGTGTTTGGTAAAGAAACTATAATATCACTTTAAAATAGATAGGATATGAGGAATACATGGAAGGTAGGAAGCAGGTGTCAGATGGACAAAGAAAGAAAGGAGGGAGCAGCAGCCTAGGGTGGCAGAGGGAAGCTCTCTGTTCCTAGGAGAGTTCTGGAGAAGCTCTGGGCTGAATCGGTGCGAAACAAAACAAATGGGACATGAATAAATCTGCAATGATTTATGTATAAAAGTTGCCAAAATGTCTATGAACTGGAAAGTCTATTCAAAATGTACACTGTTGATACTGTCCAGTGACTGTAATGGTGGTGATTCATCACATAAAACCTATAATGAGTTTGATTTTCACAGACTACATGTTGGGTAATTGTCCTTGATATATGATGACATCATTCTTATTTAAAAACAACTTAACTTCTGGAAAACTTCACTCTAAAAATTATTTCTCTATAGCCATTTTTCATTAAATCAGTGCAAAATCTCTCATCAAAATATTAAATGCCTCGTTAAAGACTATCCCTGCAAATCTTACCATTATATTCTCAAAGGATGAATTCTGGATGCAAGGTTACACTTGAGAGGGTATGGCACAGAGCAGAGCTTTTAAAGAGAATTAGCTGTTCTCCCACATGAGATGCAAATAATCAGGATTCCAACTTCTACGCTTGTCTCTGAAGCAAGCACAATAAATTGACTTTTGAAAGTCAGCTAGCCTTTGCTGGGTAGCTCAGTTGGTTGGAGCATTGTCCCCATATGCCAACATTGTAGGTTCAATCCCCATTAGGACACATGTAAGAATCAACCAATCAATGCCTAAATAAGTGGAACAACAAACTAATGTCTCTCTCTCTCTCTCCCTCCCTCTCTTAAATCAGTCAATCAGTTATATATATTTAAAGTCAACTAAACTTATAACTAAAACTAGTTTAAGTGGAATATTGAATACATTTTTAGTTGTTGGAAAAAATACCTTCCTCCCTTTGGCATCAAAATTTTCAGATTATTTATTAGAAATGTCACAGAATTTGGGGGAAAATAGTCAATGTGCAAAATATTCAATTGTAGTCAATTGCTGAGATCTTATGAAAGCAGAAAACTGCTGTATATGTTTTTTTTTCTTTGCATTATTTCCCTGTAGTAGCTTTATTACAAGAAAGGAAGATGTATTTAGACACATATTTACTTGGCAGTCTGTCAGTAGTGGAAAATCTGTGTAATAATTTGCTCTGACTCATATCTACTTTCAAGTTTTTTATTAAATATATTTTTATTATTGATTTCAGAAAGGAAGGGAGAGGGAGACAGAGATCAAATCATCAATGATGAGAGAGAATCATTCATCAGCTGCCTCCTGCACACCCTATACTGGGGATCGAGCCCACAACCAGGGCATGTGCCCTGACCAGGAATTGAACTGTGACCTCCTGGTTCATAGGTCAATGCTCAACCACTGAGCAATACCAGCCAGGCTACTTTCAAGTTTTAATTGAACCTGAATGTAACTGTCCTCCCCTTCCTTACCAATCTTTTCCTTCAGCTTGAGGATAGTCAATGTAACTGATTTTTACTCCAAACAGACCATTTCAAATACATGAAGAAATTAGACTAAATGACAGGTCAGATTACAGAAATCAATAGATGGTAAAAAGGCAAGGTAGTGGGGCTCAGGTGCAGGCAGGCCAGATGTATTTCTCCAAATTGTTTTGTAGAAAAAGGGCCCAGTGGACATCAGAGGATTCTTGATAGCCAGGTTCACCTATGGCAATTCAAATATTCCCTAGATGGGCCTGGTTGATACAGAACCTGTTCTGTTATGTGATCCCAATCTAAAGAAAACCTCACCTTTTAAATTGCAGACTTTCCTCTCTAAGCAGCAGAGCAAGTTATTAAAATCAAAGCCAAAGAGATGTTTTCTTCCACTGTGAATTAAAAAGGGAAGAATAGGCAACTCCTGTCCCCAGTCAAGAGAGGAGTAGCGAGTGATGTGTTTCTAAAGGACTAAGTTAGAACTTCTCTTCCTGCTTCTGCTTTGGCAGGAGGAAAGTAAACTGAATAATGGCCAAAGTTCCCTGTGCCCAGAATTGCCATGAAGGGAATGCTACACCGTTAGACAGACATCACAGCCAGAGGATTTCTGAAGGCAGACAAGCGCCCTTCTCCAACGTATGAGGGCAGCATTAACCACGCCAGGAAGTGCTTCCTCTCCTGCCTCCCCATCATTACCAATATCTGCTGATTTTTCTTCCCTTGTGAGTGTGGGCATGACTCCAAATTTAATTTTATTTAAGAAAATAAAGAAGTGTGATGCTTCCTGCACCTGGATATGTAGGAGACATTTGCCAGGGCCATGGTTGTTGTAAAATTAAATTCACATCCAGAGCTGTCCCCAAGCTTTTCAAAGTTACTCTTGGATGTTTGTGCCAGAAGCATAAAGCTATCCAATGCTGGCTTATGTTTGTGAAAATAACCTGATAGTAGAATTCTAGGGGGATGGGTGATCATTCAGAAGAGCCTAAAAATTGTTGTTCATGAACTGTTAACATACCTTTCTTCTATGTTCACCTAATTTTCTGTCTCTCCTTTTTTAACATTTTAAATTATTGTTGAAAGTATTATACATGACTCCTTCCCCCCCCCTTGAACTCTCCCTAGCTGCTCCCACCTTCCAGCACATGCCCTCACCCCCCTACTGTCTGTGTCCATTGGTTATGCTTATTCTGTCCCTTTTATTTATTTACTAGAAGCCCAGTGCACGGTATTTGTGTCGGGGCGGCGGGGGGGGGGGGGGGGGAGATGAGGGTCCAGCAGCCTGGCCTGTGCCCCATAAGCTGGCAGTCAGATATCCCCTGAGGGCTCCTTAATGATGCTACAGAGGTGGGAGAGGCTCCCACCACCGCCACTGTGCTTGCCAGCCATGAGCCCGCCAGCATGGCAAGCACAGTGGTGGTGGCGGGAGCCTCTCCCACCTCTGAGGCAGTGCTAAGGAGCAGCAAGCCTGGCTTCTGGCTGAGCCACACTCCCCCTGTGGGAACACACTGACCACCAGGGAGCAGCTCCAGCACTGAGCATCTGCGCCCTGGTGGTCAGTGTGTGTCATAGCGACTGTTCATTCAGCTGTTCAGTTGATTTGCATATTAGGGTTTTATTATATAGGATTTTCTTGCTCCATTTGTTTTCTTTTGTATTATTAATCTCCCTGTAGACCACATATATATTTTTAATATGTTTTTATTCATTTCAGAGAGAGAGGAAGGAAGAGGGAGAGAGATAGAAACATCGATGAGAGAGAATCATTGTTCAGCTGCCTCCTGCATACTCCTCACTGAGGATCGAGCCTGCAATTCAGGCATGTGCCCTGACCAGGAATCAAGCTGGCAACCTCTTGGTCCATGGAACAATGATCAACCAACTGAGCCACACTGGCTGGGCCAGACACTATATTTTTATGTAATAACTAGAGGCCCATTGCACAAAGATTCATGCAATAGGCCATCCTTCCCCTGGCTCCTGGCACTGGTTTTCCTCCAGCACCCGGGACCCAGGCCTTAGCTCTAGCTGCAGTGGAGAAGCCAAGCCTCGAGGCTAGGCTTCTCCGCTCTGGCTGCAGTGGAGAAGCCAAACCTTTTCAGTCTTCGCTCCTTGCCTGCAAATGCAAATTAACCTGCCATCTTTGGTGTATTAATTTGCATACTCACTCCTGATTGGCTGGTGGGTGTAGTGAAGATATGGTCAATTTGCATATTTCTCTTTTATTAGTGTAGATTATATATTATATATAATACACATGGATGTATTATATTTATTTAAAGATTATCTGAAAACACACACACATACATACACCTGAAAACAAGGTTTATCTATGTCATGGGGATCTGAGCTTTTTAAAGCACTTGCCTCTACCCTCCTGTGCCAGGAATTAGCACAGTGCCTTCCTCAAAGTAGTCACTCTACAAACGTTGTTAAGAGACTAGATGTTCTCCTCAGGTTTCACTCCATCCTCACTCCATTTTCTTGTATTCTTGTTTTCCCCTTATCAGAGCTCCAAACTGGTCTTCCCCCATCTCTGGTTCTCATCCATCTGCTCTCTTCCTGCAATCATCCAAGGTAAGAACATGTATGCTCCATTTTGGGTCTAAGCCCAACTGTGGCCTCAGCTTTGCCATCTTGCAGAAAAACATGAGTTTAGTTTCTGGCTGCCACTTACATGTGGTGTAAGCCTTTCCTACTTTCTGAACCTCAATTTTCCTTCTGAAAAATAGCGATAAGAATGCCTACTTGGTAGAATTATTGTGAGAATTAAAAAAGGTAATATACCAAAAGTGTCGCCCTAGCTGGTTTGGCTCTGTGGATAGAGCATCAGCCTGAGGACTGAAGGGTCCAGGGTTTGATTCCAGTCAAGGGCACATGCCTGGGTTGCGGGCTTGATCCCCAGTGTGAGGCATGCAGGAGGCAACCAATCAATGATTCCCTCTCGTCATTGATGTTTCTATCTCTCTCTCCCTTCCTCTTGGAAGTCAATAAAAATATATATATTAAAAAAAAGTATCCAGTCTAGAGTTTGTAACATAGTAAGTGAGCAATAAGCATTCATTCCCCAAATGATCAATAAAAACCAATTCACTCTCATTCTTAAGCAGTCATCTATTAAGGTTATTATTCAGCCCTAGCTGGGTTGGCTCAGTGGATAGAGCGTCAGCCTGGGACTGAAGGGTGCCAGGTTTGATTCTGGTCAAGGGCATGTACCCCGCTTACAGGTTCCATCCTTGGTCCTGGTCGGGGTGCATGCAGACGGCAACCAATCGATGTGTCTCCTTCACACAGATGTTTCTCTCTCTGTGTCTCTCCCCCTCTCTTCCACCCTCTCTAAAAATCAATGGAAAAATATCCTCAGGTGAGGATTAACAAAACAAAACAAAACAAAACAAAACAAAACAAAACAAAAAAGATTATTGTTCAGATTCTTCCATCTCAATATAGTGTAAAGATAATAGTGCAAAAAAATTTTAATTTCAGCAAAAGTGAAAACTTTAGGCCAAAGCATGAAGTGCAAAAGGAATAAATTATCTAAAAAAATTTGTCATAGGGGAGTGGAGCGGTTGGAGAGTGTCAGAAACAGGAAGTGATAGCTCTGGGGAGTCCCATCAGTCCATCTGGCTTACCTGGCAAAGGCATATAAAGCTGTGGCACCGTGGGACTATTTAAATTAAATATTGTTAATTAAGGCCTGCACCCCAAGGGAGAAAAAACAATATGGACTTCAAGTGGCTGTAAGCTAACAAAGCTGCCTCTTGAGAAGTGCTGAAACTCTCTGAGGGTTTCAGAATCTGTCTGGAGGAT
Organism: Corynorhinus townsendii; assembly: GCA_026230045.1. Taxonomy (NCBI): domain Eukaryota; kingdom Metazoa; phylum Chordata; class Mammalia; order Chiroptera; family Vespertilionidae; genus Corynorhinus; species Corynorhinus townsendii. Next base: position 31,375,697 of record JAPDVU010000012.1, read on the forward strand.
GGAACATGAGGATTCCAGATTCTGAGAAATCTTTCTTGCTGCCTCCCCTGCCTGCCAGCTGCTATCATTTTCATTATAGGTTAAGTACATTGAAATTGCCATCGTTTTCATTATAGGTAAAGTCTTAAAGTGCACATCAAAGGCAGACCTGAGAGGGATAGGCGACTCCAGGAGAGTCAGGGAGGGCCTGAACTGAGTGGAGGTAGGTCTTACTCATACAGATTGCTTTGATGAAAAAGAAGAAGAAAAGGAAGAATTTATTTGTATAAAAAGTGACTTATTTTTTAAGCATAAATTGGCAGCCAAAACCAAAGAGCTAAAACTGTTATAACAAGTTCCATTTTGGTAAATTTTCAAAAACAAAAGGCCCACAATAGTCATCTTAATTCACTGTGCCCTGCAAATGATTCTTGGTTCCTATATTATAGAATTGGAGCACGGTTCTAACAAAGCCTTCCAAATTTATGATTTTTAGAGTACATAATTTTCTTCCAAAGTCATTAGAATACTTTTCACATCTTGCCTAACATGTAGAGTCTTCGTACCAAGACTCTAAAATAATTTTTTAAAAATCAGTAGTATTATGATTTCAGTTTTCCAGGTGTGAAATGAGAGATTGGACTATTGAAGCCCAGAGTTTGGATTGTTGTGGCTTCCAGAATCCAATGAGCATCTTGTAGAGAGGAAGACCTCAAAGCATAGAGAATGGAAGCACTGTGCTTGAATTGCCAAGGAAGTGCTGACAGAGCAAGGATTTTTACCAGCATTTCCTGGCTCAAAAACAAGTTCTGACTTTGGTCTTCAATGGCAGTAAAACGGGGATCAGAAACTGTTACTTTGTTCAAAAGCAGAAGCTGGAACCATTTCAAAGAAAGAGAGAGCAAAATTGAAATTGAAACTCTGTTTCTACCTATGTGTAGCACCAGTGGAGTGTGTCCGCCTCGGCTTCTACTACCCTTGTGGCAAGTGAAATGATTAACCGCAGAGGTGTCTTTCACTTGGGTCCTAAATTAGGACACATTTGACTGTTTGGGGTACCTCAAATAGTCTTTAGTGGCTTTATGAAGAATCTTGCTCCTTTCCACAGCTTGTGTATTCATTGGTATCACTTCTGAGAGCTTTAGTCTGGCTCGATAATTAGACTAATTTGTACCATTCATCAAAATGCTCTATGAAATAACTCAAAGCCAAGTACAAAGAAGAGAACTGCATGGTATGCAGATGTGTGCTTCTTCTTTATTTTAAACAATTTCATAATCTGCATGGAATCCGGGATCTGATTTAAGAGAATTTAGTGCAGCCATACCTCTTAAAAAACAAACTTTTACCAACTGGCCCCGTTCATTCTTCGTGACCATTATGGGCAACCCAGTACTCATAATAATAAAAGTGTAATATGCAAATTGACTGGACAGCCGAATAATGGAATGACCATCTGGACGCCCTTCCAAATGACCTTCCGGATAACCTTCTGGACGAAGCTGGGGTTGTGAGGGTCCACTCTTGCATGACTTTTGTGCATTGGACCTCTAGTTTTAATATAATTTGAACAATTGTAAGATAGTCACAGAAAAGAAAAGTGGAGGGAATTCTCATGTCATCATGGGTGTTAGGAAGGGCAATGTGGGGGAGGTGTCATAGAGGAGGCAAGGAATTGCCAAGAAACTAAGCGTATAAAGTAATTTCATTCCTTCCTCAGTCATCTCATTGCCTAAAATGTCCTTTTCATATTTCTAAGTGATCTCATTTATCAAGGCTCAGTTCAAATATTACTTCCTGTCAGAAACTCTTTTATCTGTCCCCAGACCTCAGATTGACTGGTTTCTTATTTGTGTTTCTGTGGATGCTTCTCAACACATCACATTATATAGATTTTTATTTTTTTAGTTTTATATCATGATAAACTCTGAGTTCCTTGAGATATGAAGCATTTACCCTTGCAATTTTGCAATATTCACACTGTCTAGTATATAATAGATAATAAAAGCTTGTTGAAGGGAACCAATTTGGGATAGGACGTTGATAACTGAAATTGACTTAAAATCCTCCCTCTTCCAATTTATCCTGAACATTCTTCCATCTCTATGGATATGTCTGTCACTGTTTAGATGATGCATGATCAGACATCTTGTCTATTAAGCCATCTTTCAAATGTCAGATCCTCATTTCTAACAATGTTACACAATTGTATGTTATTTTAAACTTTTCAAACCTCTTTTGCATGCGTTATCTCATTTAGTTCTTAGGACAATTCTACAAGGTTCCAGATGAGATAACTAGAACTTAACAAGCATCAATTACTTGGATGAGAACTCAGGTCTTTTGAACCCTCAGTGTAATTCTATCTGACTCAGAGCTTAATTATTACTATTTTTTTGGAGCTTAATTATTTTTAAAATTTGTATTTTGAAATGGTTTTAAACTTATGGAAAAGTTGTAAGAATAGTGCAAAGAATAGTGCAATAGTGTACTTTACCCAGATTAACCATTGTTATCATTTTGCCACATTCGATTTATGTCTCTCTATCATCTATCTATCATCTATCTATCTATCTATCTATCTATCTATCTATCTATCTATCATCTATCTATCTATCTATCTATCTATCTATCTATCTATCTATCTATCTATCATCTATCATTTTCTGGCCATTGAAAGTAAGGTGGATACTTACTTTCTCCCTAAATATATCAGTTTATATTTCTTAAAAACAAGGATATTCACTTATCCATACCATAGTAAAATGGATCAAAATCAGGAAATTTAACATTGATATGTACTTTAATCAACAGACATTGAAAGTTTACATATTTTTCTGCTCACATCTTTTGTGATTTTTCTGGTTCAGGATTAAATAGGATCATACATTGCATTTAATTTTATATCTTTTTCTTTCTCTTTAAAGGTGGAAGTGCCCTCACTCTTTTTATTTCATAATATTGATATTTTTAAGAGTTCAGAGCATTTATTTTATAGAATGTAACTTAATTTATGTTTGTCTGATGTTCCCTCATCATCAGATCTAGGTTATTATTGATATGGGCAGAATACTACATTAAGAGCAATGTTTCCTTCTCAGCGTAGCACACCTGTAGGCACATGATGTCAGCTTGACCCATCATTGGTTAAGGCTGCCAGGTTTCTTTTCTTTATGAAGTTACTATTTTTTCATTTTTAGTTATGCCCAGGGCTTTTTAATTTTTAAATCTCTAGTAGTGTTAATTATTGTATAGGCAACTGGTGTGACCCAACTCAGCGCCTTGGGCCTTGCTCTCCTAACCTGCACTGGGAATCTGTGGCTTTCTGCCCCACTGTTCCGCAGCACAGCAGAGGGGATGCCTGTGGCGAGAAATAGACCTGCTCACACATTGTATGAGAGAAAAGTAATGCCTGTGGGGCAACTCTTGACCAATCAAGGATAGACTGCAGGAAGCAAATGCTACCTTTTTCTATTCCTTGAGTAAGTAATTCTGAGGCTTATTGTACACAGCTGTTTAGAGGATCCCAATGGGTCATATCCAACTTGAGAACATCTCATGTACTGCTTTCTTTTCTCCCATGTTGTTCTTCTCAGCCCCTTCATCCCTGATCCCCAGGATCATTTCCCAAAATAGTCCCTTCCATATAAGTCCTTGTCTCATGTTCTCTTTCTGAAGGGACACAGGCTAAAATGATTATGCCCACAGATTACTGGAGTTAGTATATTGGGGAGGTGACACATTAGAATACTTCAATAGAAAATAGTGATGCTTCTTTCTTAGGTGCTGACCTGACCATACCTTCTTTCTTATCCACAAAACAAAAATATACCTTCTTCTACATTAATGCCACTCTTTCAAGACTCTGACTATGCCACCGGTGGCACTTCTCTTCAGTCCCACATTTCTTTCTTCCACTTCCCCTACCAGTGAGTGCCTTCTAAGGGCATTGCAAGAGAATGAAAGAGTCTTAGTGAATATGATTGCTCTGTTCAACTGAATACTACTTGTCCTCTTCCTTCTCACCATCCTGTCCTTTAACTTCACTGTTTCATTCCACTAATTATTTTCACTTTCTCCTTGTTCATTTACTTCTGATAGGCAACTCATTATCCTTGTGGAAAGAAAATAAAACAGAGAAAAGATGAGATTCGTATTTATTCCTGTTTAATGGGAGAACAGAACAGAACAGAATATTCTGTGTTTGTGTGTCTGTGTTTCCTAGAAGAAAATAGCACCTGATTAAGCATCTAGTAATAATTTGGGGTGCTGGTGAAATCCAGGATCCTTAGACCCCTTGACAGGTCAGTGGAATGAAAAGTTTTTAGAATTGGAGAATTCCCTGTTTTGGACATTAGGAGACAGACAGTTGCTTCCAATTAAACTCTATGAAATGGGTAAAATTTTAAAATTTGCATAATCAATGTCCTCTTCTTTAAATTAAAGGATAACATGACTATCTTTCTCACACAATTGAAGAAAAGTCTGAGATAATGACATAATAGAATTTTAACATGTTTTCAGGTGACACAAGAATATTCCACCATACAGTATAACCAATTTCTTCTTCTTTGCCCCTATATCATGCAGGTATGTGGCTTACTTTCGCTTTACACTGGTAGTGTTATATTCTATTCTGTCACGGTTTCCTTAAGCTATTATAGCTGGATTGCAGACCTGGAGCAAACTTTTGCCCTTGAGTTACTGAAAGGCATTGTAATTTAATTAAGTTGACATTTTGAGCATAAATTCTTAGAGCTGGAAGAGAACACAGAGAACCTTTCACCCAACCTTGTGCCCCGTGTGGAGAGTCTCTCCACAGATACCTAATAAGTGGCTTTTCCTGTCTAATAATTTCAACCACTGGGTGCCAGTTGTGAGTATACAAGTATTTTGTTACAAAGTCATGAGTCTACATTTTCTTGCTTTTCTCACACTACAGCAGAAAGTGCAAGATGACAGTCATAAAGCAAGATGAAATTATGAACCATGTAACGAAGCCTGTGGTTTGAGTTGTCATAGAGGGGAATATGCAGGAATCCAGCTACACTTTCTCCTTGCAGAGATAAGGCACACTCTGGGGGACTGTGCCTAAGGTAGGAGAGTAAGTAATCCATGGCACACAGTATCCCAGTAAACTAACCACTAAGATACTTTCAAAGTAAAACTGAACAGAAAGTCATTCTAAGAGGTGTGAAGTAGTATCTCGTAGTTCTGTTTTGCATTTCCACTATATTTGTTTCATAGTCAGCAGTAAAGAAGAGTGGCACTAAGAAATATAATATTTTTAAGCCTGTGAGATAAAATAGTAAAGATATTAATAGACTAAGATTAAAAGCAATGTCTTAATTAAGGTCCTTTTTCTGATCCTCTCTTAAAAATAATTTCTACTGCCACTGAAGGATTAGAAAGAAAGGTTACAGTTAGCTTGGTAATATAAGGAATAGTAATTGTTGAGGTAAAATCAAAGAATTTCCCCAAATCTTGGTTGCTCAGAGTACCAGAAGTCAGCTATTTTCTATTGGAAGCAATAGGGAATAGGCAGCTCATAAAAATGAAAAGAAAAAAAAATGCTTCTTAATAAGTCCATTATATAATATACTAGACTAAAACTAAACTGTATAATTTCATAGAATCTCAGTAGATCTTAATATTCAACCAACAGGGTGATATTCTTTCTGCTATAGCCCTGCCAACTGGTCATCCAACCTGTGGGTGAAAGTCACAGAAAAACAGATTAGAAATTCTAAGAAAGAATGCTAGGCAGAAGACAGATGAACTCATATCCTCCATCTGTAGTGAGATTCAGATTCAGGCTTCATGTTTAAGCAAGACATCTGCTTCTCTCCACCATTTGTTTCTGGTAACTTTCCTGCCCTTAAACTATGCTTGCTCTTTGACCTCATGACCCCATGTGCTTTGAGTCCTTCATTTTCTCCTAATCAATCATCCCTTTCTGTCTTCCCGTTTTCTCCTGTCCAGCCCCAGACACTGATGTCCATCACTTAAGTCATGCTTTCATTATTACGTTCAACTCTAATACAGCCATTCTATTTCTTTAGTGTTGGAACTGAGCATCCGAGAGTTTCTGGAGAAAAATCACACAGCGGTGACAATTGATGATGTCACTACATAGCAATGCTTCCTTCCTAAGATTATGATTCATATGTGTCTGATCAACTGACAGTGGCTATTGTAAATCTTCCCTCTCCTCTCAAATCCCTTTCCTGATATCAACACCACTTGCTTAGACTCAGCAGATAATGGTTCTACCATTTTACTGAGAACTGCATCAGTGAGGGAATGACTCGAGAACTGCAATCTCCTTTTCTCTTAGAAGCTTATTGCTATCTGGACCTCCCCTCCCTGATGGAAGAACTGCCCAACCAAAGGCTCATTTTTTAACCTGGGTTTGATTTCATGCCCTCCAGCCTACTCAGTGAGTTCATTTGTTCTATCACCTCCCCTCTCTTTTACCTCAGAAAACAGAGAAAAATGGTTTATCTCAGCAAATTCTGAAAATAAAAAGCAGGACTACTTTATTGGTATGGGATTTTCAACTATAAGTAAAAGAAATCAGCTCAGATTCTTTCAGAAAAAAAAAAGGAATTCACTAGAAAGATACTGTTATAACTCATAGCATAGAAGAGAAGGCAGCAAGTGCTTTATATTTATTAATTTTCTTTAAATGTTTCTGCAAATGTAGTAACTAGAATTTATTCTGTGGGGAGTAAAAAACTTAATAAAATGGGAATAGTTGCTCTTAGCTCTGGAGAGGAAAGCTCAAGGACATGGTCTTATCAAAGCACCACCATTCACTGGTGGAAGCAACATGAATGGCATATACATTGACCTGGATGAATTATGTCAATCTTTCTTCAGCTGACTTTATTAACCCTAACTTTGCAAATGTCATAAGAAAAAACAAATGATCATTCACCTGTAAATTTGACACATAAGCTCTGTGGACATAAGAAATGTCTAAGCCTTATAGAGAATTTTTGTGAGTTTATTTGAGCCAAACTGATGACATATTCCAGGGAGTAAGTTCTCAAAAATGCTCCAGAGAATAATAGTTTTGCAACTTCTTTTATTATGCATTTGAAATTAAGGCGGGAATGTAAGGAAGATTACATGAGGGTGGGAGGAAACAAGGCCAGGATTGGAATACAGGATAGTTAACAAGATTATGTGCTGTCTAGAGGGTGATTGTGGCTATGTCAAAGAATGGGCAGGCTCTACTTATGGCAAAGATAAACTCTTTACTAATGAAGTATATGCCTGGGAGGTGACTACCCACCATGACATACCCAGTTAGGAATTTATGATCAGATCATCCTGTAAAATTTTCATAGAACCTTTTTTTTATCTGTAGCTCAGATATAAGAAATATCAATAAATGTAACTGGAATAGTGAGCCTTAAAATATATGTCACCTTATTTAGAAATTCTAGGTGCTCTTGAAATACACTAAAACATAAAGTTAACATCTAAAAGTACATACAAATTTAGTTAAATTTGTGTTTTCTTATTACATTAGATTTTTTTCCCATTGTGTGTTTTAGTTGTCATTATTTTAAGTAAAGGCTCCAGGTAAAGTTAAACTATAACTCCACAAATATTTGATATTTGACAATTTATAAGAGTTAGGAATGTTACATAAAATGAGGCCAAAATTGTTTTTAAATACCATTTATTAAGTTCAAATTAAAACTATGTCATGCACAGAAGATTAATAGTAGAAAATATAGGAAGCCACAATGCTCTAACAAATAATGACTAGGAAATCTTAAAACAGTTCATCATTTAACCAGAAAGGTTTGACATCTGACCTTTGCTTTTTAAATATATGTTGCTTACTCTGCAAGAGTGTCAAGTCCTGAATGAACTAATAGTAGGCATCTTCTTTCTCTTTCCATGCTTCTACAACACTGGGAATTATTTTGACAAGATTCAGTACCAGGAATGCTCTCCCCGCCCCACCCCCAGCCCATACCCCAGGAATGCTTTTTTTGAACAACAACAAAAAAGTAACCTGAAAATATCTGTCTTGGCCTATTTTAGAATTAGAATATAAATTGTGAGCATTAATTAGTGATCAATTAATTAGATGGAACCTGAAGTCCTATAAAACATCTTTACCCTCAAGCTAGTTATTAGGTAAGACATTACAATATGAGAAGTAAAGCAAGCTTCAGACTGAATTTTGAATCCTAGCAAGCATTTTTAGCATGCTAATACCAACACATCTTACCACCTGTCTATATTTTCACTGAAGTCCAGTTCCCTTTTTTGGGGTCCTCTGATACACAACTTGCATGGAAGGTTTACTCAAGGCAGATACAATCATATTATCACAACAGAATTCAGGGCCAGTTCACCTGCAAGATATTTCTAGCCAATCCATTGGATGTTGGCCACAAGTCATTTCACTGATGCAAAGTAACTGCTAGCATTCATTATGTCAGTTAATAATACTTTGGTGAATGGGGATAAAGATAGATGAAGCTAAGAGCAGCTACTTTTAAAGGGCTTTTTAATAGTCTTCCAAATACTAACTAACTTTCCCTGACACATGTGTTTGGCTTTCAGTTTGTAGATTAAAGCTAATACATACATGTATCACACGGCCTATGGTTGTGTATTTTAAGTTAAATAAATACAACATTCCATCCTAATATTTCAACATGTTTCTTTAAAAATGGAAACAACTTGTATGGCCAAAAATGACATTGTCACACCTAACAAAATGTATAATTTATTTTTATCACATAATACTTAGTCTATATTTAATTTTCTCTTACTGTTCCTTTGAAAGTGGTCTATATTAATTAAGAGCCAATCCAAACACATCATGTTAATTCCTTGAGTTTCTTTCATTCTTCCACAGTACCTTTTGTGATGACATTCTGACTTGCTGAAGTCCTTCCAATTGTTCTTTAGAATGTCTTATAATGTTTGATCCCTTTCTTATGGTGGCGTTTTACTTGTTCCTTTATCCCCAGTAATCTCTGAATCTAGAAGTCAAATCTAAAGGCTTTATAAAATTCAAGTGAAACGTTTTTACTGCAGTTAAAATCATAGATGATGTTCAATAGTCTCAACTGCATCATACTGGGAGTTGCAAATGTCTGCCAGTCCCACCAGTGGTGATATTAAATTTGGCCAAAGGATCAACGTGTTCAAAAGTCTGTTTTTTGTTTTTTTTTCCCATTAACAATAATGTTTCTCAGTTTATGACCAAAACTTTTTGGCTGGACTATGTAAATTTCCAGGTTACCATTAGCCATTTGCCTAATCCTTCTAATACCAATCGATAAAACTTGGCTGAATTAATAATCTTATTAGAGTTGCAAAATAGTTATACAGTATTTATAATTATATCATTTATTCCACAGTTATTAACTGGCTTTTTTCTGCCAAGTAGCCTCTTCAACTAGAGCTGTTTAATTACCCTAGATGACAGTTCCTTCTGGAAAGGTAGAATAAATGCCAACCCTTTCTTTTGCCTCTAAAATTTGGAGGTAATTTACTGAGCAGATATCTGTCTCCAGAACTCTAATTAATCCTGCACAATGTGATTGCTTTCTAATACATGCTCTTTTTTATTTTTTAAATAATAATTCCCATAGTGCCTGTACCCAAATGGCTATCTGGGAAAAATTATTATGGTGTATCGCATTTCCTGTTTGTCTCTTGTTGCTTTGTAAAATTCCCCTGGTATCTGAAAATGTAGTAATCACTGCTCTTACTCTCTTCATTATATTTCCTTGTAAGGTATAGTTGATTCATATACTGTAACTTTTTCCTATTAGGATACTTGCATGGTGTTCCACAATTTCTGTTGTATTTTGATTATCTCATTTATAACATTTACTTGGTGCTGAATTGATTCTTATAAATTGGTCATGTTCCAGTGCTGATACCCTATTACTTCTTATTCTACCATCACTAATTCCCTCCGTGGGTATCTAAACAGAACTCTCTTGTAGGTGGTCTCAGAAACAACTTATATGGCCAATATTTGTTAAAGGGTAAATACTAAAGATCTAGCACAGCTGGCAGGAAATTATTTCCTGAACATTTTAGTTAACTTTAAGACTGACTTAGATTTGACAAGATGTGGATTTGTCATTATGGGATCCCACCAGTTTTTCTTCTGGTGTTGTGCTAGAAACTGGAATAGTTTGATATACTGGCTAGGCCAATGTAACACATGAAATAGAGTGTGGTTTGAAAGTTAAGGCCCATGTGAAAGAAAATTACTTTGCTCTCCATGTTGGAGAGTTTTAAATATAAATTTTAGACAATATAAACCCTCCATGAGACCAGGGTCCAGTGCTGAGTCCCCAGAATGAAGCTTCACATGTAATAAAAACCAAACAAATATTTGTTGAATTAATTTCAACTCCTTTCTATGGGAACTAAAGACTAGAGCAATCAGATGAGAGTTAAAAAAATTACCTTGTTAACAAAAAGAAAAACAAAATAAAATAAAAATTATCTTGTTGAGATCTCTCTCTTAATCGAGATGCTACGTGCTCTTTTACAGGATAGAGCGTTAAAGGTCATTTGCCTTTTTTGAAGGTGTTTGTAACACTGAAAGGTGTTTCTTCCCCTCTAACATCAGTTTCTTACCAATATTATTACTAAATATTAATAGTAAAATAAAGGTACTACTTGAAGAAAACATTCTGATCTCTCTCATGCCTCGGGTTCTGCTTCCCCTATTTCCATATTTAAATGCTCAGGAACACAATTCTTCCTAATCACCTAGACACTTAACCGTGTATTTTCACTAAAACTCAGAGGAGACGGACGTATTAATCAGAATGACAAGGAAAATATATCTGCCGAAAGGACAGACTGTGATCAACTAGCCAACATGGGTTCTCTCTTCTCTTTTCTCCGTCAGAATCTACAGGATGATCGTCATGAGCAGGGAATTGGGTGATTCAATGACTTGTACCATGGTAGCTGGTACCGGGCATCTCAGTTTCATTATGGCCATTTAACTGTCGCATCAACACAAAGTTCTGTTTATCAGACCTCTCTGCCCCTCTGGAGAGTGTTAGAAACCCAGCACTAAAATTAGCCTCATCAAATTACTCTTTCATACATAGCAAGCAGATTATTTCACTATTGTTTATATATTCTTTAAAAAAACAGTTCATGTTGCCCTAACTGGTTTGGCTCAGTGGATAGAGTGTTGGCCTGTGGACTCAAGGGTCCTAGGTTCGATTCCGGTCAAGGGCATGTATGTTGGTTGTGGGCACATCCCCAGTAGGGAGTGTGCAAGAGGCAGCTGATCAATGTTTCTCTCTCATCTATGTTTCTAACTCTCTATACCTCTCCTTTCCTCTCTGTAAAAAATTAATAAAATATGTTTTTTTTAAAAAATAGTTAATGTCCATATCATCTCTGAGCTTTTACCTTGGTCTATTTATTTGAATTTTAGTTCTCTACCAAGAGGCATCTAATCTTATTCTTTATTTTTTTTCTTCTGATATATATAATGAATATATGTATTTATGAGGGATGCTGTTTTACCCAACATTTTATTTTAAAATTTGTCAAAATTACAATAAAATTGAAAAGAGTAATACAAGTGTATCTCTTACTTAGATTTACCAATTGTTAATAGTTTGTCTTCTCTCTCAATTTCTCTCTCCTCTTAAATTTTATGGATCATAAAATTGTTTCAATGAAAATAATTCATTAGCCCTATTATTACCTTGATGTCAATTTGTCACAAATTTGACCTGAGAGAGCCCCTTCAGATCAGATACTTTATATTTTTGACATGATCATATTCATCCATTATGTTTTAATTCCTATTGATTCCAAGTCTTTAAACTTTAGGTTTGCTACTATGTTGCTATCTTCTACAGATACAAATGTTTAGTAACTTAAAATAATTACTTGGGCACTTGCTGGAGTAGCTCAGTTAGTTGAGCATTGTCCCATGCACCAAAAGGTCACCAGTTGGATTCCTGGTCAGGGCACATGCCTCAACAGGAGGCAACCAATCAATATATCTCTCTTCCTTTCTCCCTCTCCCTCTCCCTTTCCCTCTGTTCCTCCCTCCCCATTTTTCTCTCTCTAAAATCAATAAAAATATATTTTAAAAAATAAAATAACATAATTACTTGGTCCGTTTAATGTCATTAGGGCAAGATTTAAACATACAATGTATATAATTTGATTTGATATTCTTCTATTTCATGATAAATTGTGTTTTTAAGAAAAATACTTTCCGTTAAGTTCAAAGGCTAATACTGGAAATGGGAATATGGACCTTAAATTGACATTTGCTTCTTGGTGTAACTATAACATTCTACTCAATAACTCTTTTTAATGTTGACTGTCTTATATTATTTCTTATGTATTTTAAAATTACATAATATGAAATTTAATATGCTTTCAGAATTCTGAATCCAGCTAGAGATAAAAAAAAAACAACAAAAAAAATATCACAGAGACTTTCAGATGAACAATCTAGTAATGCTCAGAAATGTTAAATTACAGGACTTCCTTAAAGATTTTTCCTGGTGAAAGAATATGTTAAAATGCATACAATATTCAATTCTTGTCATTTTTTAATAGAATGGGTCGATATGTGTCACTCCTTAAGAAAACTATTACTTTTTTATAGTTCTTTCAAAATATTTTCTGGAACTGGGTTATACTCATAAAATAGAGATTTTAAAGTCTTCCATCCCATAAAATATTCTTTATTTCATAAAGCAAAATTTAGCTAAAATATGCACTGTTACTCTGAAGGTGTAGGTGTAATGTCTTACGCTAATTCAGGCAAGCACTTGCTCTAAAATTGCCCTTGTGGGGAAAGAAGTTTTATTTCTAGTCCTAGCTCTTTCAATATCCAAATCTACTATTACCTTAGGCAAATTATCTGACCTCCTTGGGTTTACTTTCCTTCTATGAAAAATAAGAGGATTTAACGAGATGATTTCTAAAATCATCTCTAATTTTAAATTTCTTCTGTCAGGAAGATCCCTACTCAGCATGAAAGTTAGAGAGTCTAAATTTTATTATCTGAAGAGAGTACTAAGAGAAGTCCTTCCTTTCATCTGCAAATGCACCAGCAACCATCTTTTGCTAGAAATGGAGAAAAGAGCCAGCAGCTGGACCATAGATCGATACACTGCACTTCTGTTAGCTCTTTCCTTATTTACCCTTTCTTATATACACGTTGCAAACACAAAGTATTGCATACATACAGCATTGCTGTGCTGAATAGGACAAATGTAAAGAAGAGGGTAGATGGGAGATCAGGCAATAGTTCTTTTTCCCTTCCAAATTTTAAAAATGCATCAATGCTAGTTTACACCACTCTGCAACATGGGAGCAATATTAAGACAAATATGTTAATTTGAGAGACATTGCTGGCTCTGCATCTCTAAGTATCATCTCAGCAAACCTGTCTCTCTACCCTCGAGTTTTACTACAGCCAATTATTTTCCGAGACATTGTATAGGATTCAATACATTAATGACAGTAGGCTATCTCCTTGGAGCAGAGGCTCATCTGCCTTCAAATAAATTACTGGGGAAAATTTATTCAATTCAAAGGAGCAATATTTCCTACAAACTTTCTGGAAAATATTCCTCAAAATGTTCTAACTTAGACATCCACTTACTGCTGGCTTAATGATCAAAAGGATTTAGAGAGCACAAAGCATTCTGAAGCTGCAGTGATTGAAAAGCCTGTTCTGCCGTATCCCTTGTCCTGAATGTGCTCACTCGCTTGCTGAATTTATAGAACCAATTTGGGAAAAGAACAATGTTCTTGTCTCCACTAAGAAATTCCTCAAATTCCTTACAGCGACAATCAAAAGGAAATCTGGGTTGCTCTTTGTGAGACATTTCTTACACACTCAGCAGTAAAAGTTTTGGTTGTTCAGGTTTTAGCAAAATTCCCTTATTTATTCTACCTTTAAAAGCATAGTTTGTTTGCTTACATATATATTTTTACCGTTAAAAGCATAGTTTAGAATGCTGCAGTAGATTTAAAAAGAACAACAACACGAAATTAGCCACAGGTAGAGTGCCTGCGGCATGAACTTTATAGTCAGACAGATTTGGATTCAAATGCTTGCTCAGGCATTCGCTAGCTCTATGATTTGGGGTGTTATCCCTGGGGAATCTGAATCTCAGTTTTTCATCTGTAAAGTGAGACCCAGTGTTTAGTGTGATGAGTTCTAATTGAGGTGGTACAGTACATGTAATATACTGAGCACAGTCCTCGGAACATATGAAATGCCCATTACATACTAGCTTTTATTCACTGGTTCCTAGCTTTTTAACTGTATGTCTAAACATTGAGAGGTATTTTTTAAAATGTGACCACATGTTAGGGCTCCTTTTCCTTGCATTGCTTTTGGGGCAGCTCACCACTGCCCCCTCCTGCACAGCAGGGTGAAGGGAGACACCGTGGCACTGTCTTCCTTGAATTCATTTATGTCTCCTCCTCAAGGACTCTCTGACTTTCATGCTGAGTAGGGATCTTCCTTGACTTGTATTTGTCTAGTAAAATTCACACCATGTGGGTTCTGTGATGATTGTGAGATCCTGTTGGCTTTGCACTGGGGAAGCCCTTTAGAATGTAGGATATTTTTCAGTTTTTCTTAGCCATAGTCAAAGTTAGGAGTCAACACAAAGCATCCTATTTCAGATCCTGCCCTACGTGGTAAGATCATGTTTAGTGCTGTAATAAGGGCTGAATGATGTGGCAAATTAATTCCAGCATACCCAGAACTGCATCTGTTTCTTTGTTTACATTAACTCAGATGTGAATAAGTGATTTCACTGGACAAAATTTCAAGACTTTTATCCTAGAACCGCTTGTTATATAAGAAGAGAGAAATAAACTTAAAAAGGATCCCCATGATATTATGACCTTAAACTTTACATCATTCCTGTTAAATATAACTTCCCAGCAGCTACTGGTCTCCTTTCTAAAAATCAAATATTTCATGTTGCTAGCCATTATTAGTAGTTTGAATCTAATGTTGTGAGCATACCTCAGTCATGGTCAGAATAACCTAACCAAAGTGCGGTCATTTTTAATTTTAGTCCTATGAGTTTCAAATGTAATTCTGGAAGAAACTTGAGAGGTCATTCACCTCGGCTCCGTGCCGTCCAGTAGAACGTCAGACAAAGATGGACATGTTTGTTCTGCACTGTCTAACACATGTGGCTACTGGGCACTTGAAATGTGACAAGTAAGACTGAGGAATATGATTAAACATCATTTTAAATTATATTTAATTTGAATTAATATCAATTAATATAAGTTTAAATAGCCACATGTGACTAGTGGCTACTATTTTGGACAACTCAGTTCTATCTTTACACAGTTGTGGTTAAGTCTAAACTACTTATTAAACAACTTTTTTCTTTTGTAAGGCTGATTTTCCCCCCATGAAAAATGGAAATACAATGATTGAGTAACATGGCAATAAATATAGATTCTTCAGCCTTGGAATCCCTACTTTACTGAGAAGAATAATTGAAAGGAGAAACTCACCACTGTCTTTTCATTAAACATCCTAAGTGGTGACATTTAGTATTATTGACACAACGCTAGTTTAGGGAGCTTCCTTGACATGTATTTATCTAGAGATGTACAATTCACACCATGTTATCTTTTTTTTTTTTCAGAAACACACCCTCAATATTATGACATCACAGCATGGGGGAAGAAGGAGGGGGTTAGGCTCAGTTCATACAGAACAACAGTTTCTATGAACTCATTGCTTCTGGCAGGCACTGCGTTATGTGTGAAGGACTCAGAGGAATAAAATAAAGCTGTCCTGTGTCCTGTCTTGGATATATTGGAAAACTCCTGTCTGTGTTTTGGCAGGAGATTGGAGGAAGGGAGAAGGGCGAGGCTGGCCGTGAAAGGTCATAGCTCCTTAACCGCTCTCTCCCACTGGGTGTCAGCAGCCCATTCTCTTCTAAGCCTTTCTGGCTATGCTAGCAGTACCGTCCCAGTGACTCACACTTTCCCTTAAGGCTTGTCTGCATCCTGCCATATCTTCAAAACTCATCCCTTTTAAAATAACCCTCTCTCCTGTATTATCTGGTGACATGCCCCAATTCTGACTGGGACCCAGGGGGATCCATTTCCTCCTTCTCCCTGGGCTGTTTCTGGTGGTGTCTGTCCTTTCTTCGTGGGTTGGGTGGAACATTGCAAAAGGTGCACTAGGAATACTGGTCTCTCTTCTTCTCGAATACTCGTCAATGCACAGGGTGCCATACCCTAGACTCCAGCCCACTGAATGCCCAGCATGCGGGGGGCCTCAGCCCCATTGCAGATGATGACTCTGTGTTGGGCTGTGGGTTTGAATTGAGGCAGCACCCCTTGCCCAATCATTCCATTATGGTATACATACCATAAGAAATATTTAAGTTATTCCATGATCTGATGATGAATTCTGTTGATGGGTATAACTTTACTTACTGACCAACTATAGAAACATTTCATTCATAGAATGGGGTGCTCAATTAATGATTTTGTGAATGACCAAGTTTGTATTTATTCTTAAGTTATGATGTATTATAAACACATATCAAGAAATAAGCATTTATATTAGTTACTTATGTAAGAGGTCAAAATATTAACATCATCTTACCTAATAATAGACAAACATGTAAATTGACCGTACCTCCACTATGCCACCAGCCAATCAGGAGTAATATGCAAATTAACCCAACAAAGATGGTAGTTAATTTGCATATACAGGCACCGAGTGACAGGGGTGGAACACTTGCATCGTCACCATGGTGTTCTGCCCCACCCCCATCTCTCAGGGCCTCTGGAAAGTGTGGGAAGGTGGCTCTGGGGCCTGAGTGGAAAGGGCTGGGCCGGAGTGGAAAGGTGGTGCTGGCAGCCAGGGAAAGGAAAGCCCATTCTAGCACAAATCTTTGTGCATCGGGCTTCTAGTTCGATATATTATGTCTCAGATCACAATTATGTTTTAACTGCGATTTACGAATCTTCACTTAGTAGATTATCATGAGAAGACAATTTTATTCTCTCAGATAATATCATTGAAATGGCTGCCTCTTTTATTATAAAAGATTTTTTCAGTATCTGTTATGTGCCAGACACTGGTAGGTACTGGGATTAAAGTATTGAATGACTAGACACTGTCTGCATTTGGGGAGCTTATATTTTATTGGATAAGATGTATACCAAAGGAATAATTTAGAAATAATTTATGGATTACAACTGTTGCACAGGAATATTTCCCCCTTCTTCCCTCCTCATTTTGCACCCCATTCCCCATCCTAACTTGAGCCTGACTCATATTGAAACTGAGCAAACAGGGTTTTGGAAATTTGACTCAAGGAGGAGACAAATATTCTTTAATATAATAAAATGCAGGAGCTATTTAAGAGGTGTTAACCTTGGGAGTATGAAGAAGCTAATGGCTTTCTGTTGAGAATTTGAAAAACTGGCCTTAGTGAATATTTTTTCTCTCTTTTATTTTCTGCCCACAGCAATGAAAATCTCTGGAACATTTAGCAACAGAACATAAAAGAGCTGAACTAGGAGATACCCAGTGACAGACTATCGGGTTTGGTTGAAGGTGAGGAGAAAAGTGATATAAAGAGAATCACAGAAGCTGTGGGAGGAAGGAGATAGAAAAGGGACCTTGGTAGAGACACATCCATTCTGCCTACATCTAGGTTGGCCACGTGGGAATGTTGTGAATATCCAGAACACTGGGGGAGCCAGGTATGGGACCAGCTTCCAAGAGAGTTCTCACTGGTTTTAGCCCCCAGGGATTCACATCCTTATGTAGTCTCCTCCCATATTGGAAAGGCCTGACCTGTGTAACCAGTAGGATACTGTAGAGGTGATTGTGTCTTTTCAGTCTGGGTCCTAGAATGCATGTGGCCTTGTTCTCATGGAGCACTCGATCTGGGAGAAGCCAGCTGCCATGCTGTGAGGACCATTAAGCAGCTCTCTGGGGAGGTCCATAATCAAGGACCCATAGCCTCCTTCCAGTAGCTACGAGAGGAAGCAATCTTGGAGGTGGACCTTCTAGCCCCAACCAGGCGACGGTCAGATGACTCAAACCTGAGCTGATACCTTGACTGCTGATATCTCGTGAAACTGAACAAGAACCAGCTGAGCTTCTAAACTCCCAACCCAAAGAAACTGTGAGTCATAAAGCTGTGTTGTTTTAAGTCACTACGGGTTGGGATAATTATTTGTGTGAAAATAGATAACTAAAACACTGAGACCTGAGTTAAATAGAGTCTACTCCAAGTTTCCACTGCCTTGTGGATTCTGAGTTGAACATGTTGTTTGGCCTGCCCTCCTGGAGGCACACCCACTCAAATCTTCCTTTCCAGTGAATTTTCTTTCTCTGAAAATCTAAGGGTCCCCACAAGACTTGCAATCAGGGGAGCAATGGGCAGCGGCAGTTTGTCCCAGGCTAACCCCCTGAAACTGTCTCCAAGGTCCCCTTTTCTCTAACTTTCCAGTGAGCTCACAGCTGCCCCGCCTTCTCTCTTTCCTGTTGCTTCTTCTATCCTAAGCACTTTCTTGTTTCACTGTCCCCAGCTTTAATAAACATACTCTCCAAAACAAACAAACAAGCAAACAAACCCTAAAAACCTTCCAAAAAACACACACCCAACAAACAAAAACAAAAATCCAACCACAATCCATGTTGCTCTAATCTGAGCTCTTTGGTCTTTTGAATCCTGTGTGTGTGTGTTTGATTGCTTAAAAAAAAACAAACAAAAAAACCCCCCCACAAACAAAAAACAACCTGCAAACCTGCAAAACTTTAGGACTAAGTACTAACTATACCACCCCACCTTCCCATAATAAAGGATGTGGTGTTCAGGTTACAACTCTTAGTGCTGGAAGGAGAAATGCAGGGTACAATAAAAGAATATAAGTTGTTAATAGTTACTGGTTACAGGTGTGAGAGACTGATAATCTGAATTAAACTGTGCTGTGTGCACCTGTCCTAAGAGTCATCAGCTTGATGTTTTCCTGCTGAAAGTATCCGGGCTCTTCGTTCCTCAGTACAATTAACCTTTTCTTTTTTCTTTTTAAAAACACTTATTTAAATCAATTTCTACTTTCATTTGGATCGTATTTTTGTCTTTCCCTTTAAAAAGCAACTTTGATGCTGTCTCTTTTGGTAACAGAATATTCTAAAATCACTTTCTTTGTATTCTACATTTTAGAGCCACTTCAAAACCCAAATCCTTAAAATTGGCATTGTTTATCAAATTAGCAATGATTTATACCACCACAGATACCTTGTTAATGCTCTCTGTGGCTTAAAGTAACAGTTTTGCCATTGCATAAAAGGATATGTACTGATGATTCTAATAATTGAAACACCAATTGGAGTTTTCTTTTAACTGGAGAAAAGCTTTTTGAAATTAATTCATTAACAAAAGCCCCACTGTATTCAGCAAGGCAATTTCAAATGCAATGATACCACTATCTCCCTCGCTCAGATGTTGCTATTTACATATTTTACATCCTGAACCACTATGGAGATTTCAGTGCTATTTAAGTATTACCATAAAACAAACATGTGAACCAGATGCACCTGTCTACTGCTTTTATACGTAGATCTGACTCCCTCCGGTCTTTAACTTTGCCATCAAACTCAAAAATCTTCACCAGTTCCATGGAGATTACATAAGGAAAGTCAGCTTCTGGCGCCCTCTTGTGGACACATACTCCTAGTGTTAGTCTTAATGGCAGCTCAGTTGTGGTTAGAGAAATCTGAAAGGATGAATCATTTTTTTCATTTACTAGTATTTATGCAACATGATTTGAATTTATGAAACAGTGTGACTCACTTCTTGCTAAGTTATAGGACTGAGGAACCGAAATTAATGTTGATTAAAGCAAACATGAGATATTAAAAAGAACCATTATTAAAGCAATTAAATTCCCCTTAAACTTGATTTATTAGGTGGGATTTTTTTCTCTCACGTGTATTGATAATAATTGCCAAAAAACCATTCCTTTGCTCCCTTCCTTCTTGATTTAAGAATTGACTAAAGAGGAGCCTTCCATTCAGCATCTATCCCCTGAGGTTCAGGGTCAGGAGTTACCACTCTTGGGAAGCGTGTCCCTGGAAGATGGGTCATCAGACACAATCCCTAACTCATCCCATTGCCATGCCTTCCCACACATGATCTCTGGGGCCCCACTGAAATGTTAATGTTCTTTCCCAAGCTCAGGGAAAAATAATCAAACAATGATTGAGCACTTACCATGAGCTGGAGTAAGTAGGAGGATAGCACAGTGTTTGTATAACCCATGCGTAGGTCACACAAAACTAGGAATTCAATTAGGCTCACAACTTGTCCCTGTTTCTCTGATTCTGCTTGAACTTGCCTCTGTAGAACCTCCAGCTGCCTCCAGATATCCCCATTCCAACATTTCTGGGAGTTTCCATCAATTTCCATAAGTGCTCATCCTCAGTTCTCTTAGCCACCAAGAAGTCACACATTTGGGGCGAGTGTGGGAGTGTAGCTGCTGCTGACCCTGGCGTGAGGGTGAGGCCCCTGAGATGCCCAGGCCAGCAGAGCTCTCTGGGGCTTTCAGCTGAGCTCTCTGGGACTTTGCTTTCGAGGGGCTGGAACCCTCCTGGATGCTGCTGGGGTGCAGGAGCTCTAGTTATGCCAAGGCTTCTCCCGCTTTGATTTCAAAAATCTGTACTGACTTCATCCCCAAACGAGGAAAACTCCTGCCTTCTGTTTTATAGTCTTTCAGAGGTTCCACAGCAGTACCCATGTGGGTGCCCATTCTTTCTCAGACCTTTGAGCTAAGCAGCTCTCCTACATTTTTGTTAATGGCTTCTCCCCTCAGGCTCTGGCCCAGGTTCCTGGAGGAGGGAAGGGGCAGGTGAAGGGAGCTGGAGGAGGGGGAGGGAGAGTGGAGGGGCTCAACAGTTCCTGGGAGGAAAAGTGGGAGTCATAGAATGCTGCTCTCACTCTTTAACCAGGGTATTTCTTATTAAAAGAAACCAGGAGTTTCACTTCTTTTTCTTTCCTTGTCCTCCCCCCTCTCCCCCCGCCAAAAAACACACACACAACAAAAACCAAAAACCACACAGATTCCTCATGGCTCAGATTCATCTGTTTGCCAGAAGTGCTCAGACATGTGTGAGTCTCGGAAGGATGCTGCTCAGGCTCTGGCGGGGTTCTCTCCGTGTTGCTTGGGGCTGATGAATGTGATACTGGGTGGCAGTGGGCAGGGTAAGGGAAAGGAACCTCTTTAAACGGACAGTGCTGGAGTCCTCACGCTTCCAAAACAGTCTAGCAGTTGTTCTTGGGGGAGACTACATCTCATAGAAACTATGTTCTAAAAGTTGACCATATCATGAGAGCATAATACTAAATATTAGGTGCTCTTGCAGTATTTTGTTTTAAAAAGTACTTCCACCTTGTAATGTGTTCAGCAAACATTATGCAGAATTATTGTAAAGCTCATTGTTTACAAATATTGAGGTTAGAAGAGACTGAATAGTCAAAGGCCTATGTAAGTAAGTAGACAAAGGCCATCTCTGACGGGAGATTAGCCAGAAATCTGCATAAAGACTTTTTTTCTTTCTTTTTAAAAAAAAATTAAATCTTTATTATTCAGATTATTACAGTTCCTCTTCCCCTCCCCCCCCCCCCCCATAGCTGCCCTTCACCTGGTTCCCACCCCACTCCCTTTCTATGCCCCTGATTCTATTATATTCACCAGATTATTCTGTTCATCAGATTTTTAATTCACTTGATTTTTAGGTTCACTTGTTGATAGATATGTATTTGTTGTTCATACTTTTTATCTTTACCTTTTTCTTCTTCTTCCTCTTCTTAAAGAATACCCTTCAGCATTTCATATAATACTGGTTTGGTGGTGATGAACTCCTTTAGCTTTTTCTTGTCTGTGAAGCTATTTATCTGCCCTTCCATTCTGAATGATAGCTTTGCTGGGTAGAGTAATCTTGGTTGTGGGTTCTTGCTATTCATCACTTTGAATACTTCTTGCCACTCCCATCTGGCTTGCATAGTTTCTGTTGAGAAATCAGCTGACAATCATATGGGTGCTCCCTTGTAGGTAACTAACTTTTTCTCTTGCTGCTTTTAATATTCTCTCTTTGTCTTTTGCTGTTGGCATTTTAATTATGATGTGTCTTGGTGTGGTCCTCTTTGGATTCCTTTTGTTTGGGGTTCTGTGTGCTTCCTGGACTTGTAAGTCTATTTCTTTCACCAGGTGGGGGAAGTTTTTGGTGATTATTTCTTCAAATAGGTTTTCAGTATCTTGCTCTCTTCTTCTGGCACCCCCATAATTCAGATGTTGGTATGCTTGAAGTTGTCCCAGAAGCTCCTTACACTATCTTCATATTTTTGGAGTCATTTTTCTTTTTGCTTTTTCGGTTGGGTGTTTTTTGCTTCTTTGTATTTCAAATCTTTGACTTGATTCTTGAGATCCTCTAGTCTGCTGTTGGATCTCTGTATATTATTTTTTATTTCAGTCAGTGTATGCTTAATTTCTAGTTGGTCCTTCTTCATATCCTCGAGGGTCTCACTAAATTTATCGGCCTTTTCTAGAAAATTCTTGAAAAACCTTATAACCGTGGTTTTGGACTCTATATCCAGTAGTTTGCTTTCCTTCATTTCTTTCATTTATGACCTGTTTCATTGTCTCTGCTTCCCTGAGTTGATAGAGTGGCTTTGTGTGCTAGGTGTCCTATAGGGCCCAGTGGCTCAGCCTCCCCAGTTACCTGAGGTGGACACTCTTGGTGCAACCCTTTGTGGGCTGTGTGCACAGTCTTGTTGTAGTTAAGCCTTGATTGTTGTTGGTATCACTGGGAGGAATTGACCTCCAGGCCAATTGGCTGTGAGGATCAGCTGTGTCTACACTGGGAGAACTTCTGTGCTGGGACACCCTTATGAGATAAGACTTGCTTCAGTGGGGCTTTGGTGCTCACTGAGTCTGCCCCCTGAGTGTGTCCCTTATGGATCTGAGGAGTTGTAATCTGGATGGTCCCACTCTGATCCCTGGGTACACTGGCTCTTGGATCTCCAAGGAGGTGCTAATTTAGCTTCTGCCTGAGGCCACCCAGCAGGAGATACAGAGAGATCTGCAGATTCCTCTTCTTTGTTTGGGTTTTGGAGGTGCCCAGATGAGGCCCAGCTGCGAAGCAATACAAGCTGATGTGGGGCCTTGGGCCTTCTTTTGGATGTTCTGGGTCTCACTGACTCAGCTACAGTTTGTTAGGTAAGTTTAGATTTCAAAGGACCAGGCCATTCATATGTAAAAGCCTATGCACACAGCTTGGATGGGGTGGAGTCTCAGGGCGGAGCAAATAGCAATGGCTTCCCATCAGCCCTGCCCTAAGAGGCTCCCAGGTCTCAGTGTCCCTTGGTAATCACTGCAAGCACCTCTGAGAGAAAGCTGCCCTCGAGTTCCTCCTGCTGCCAGACAGTCCAGTTTCTCCCCATATGAGTCTGGGTCCCCAGAGTCTCGTCCGGAACTGGAGTTCAGAGCAGTTGGGAGCTTATGTCTCCCTGCGGATTGAAAAAGCCAGCTGCGTACTCAGTTCCCAGCCCTCTCCATGTGTGCGCCTCCGAACCTCTGCACTTTACTTCTGCAGCTCCTCTGAGTCTCAGTGTGCTTTTCTCTTTCCTTCTAATTGTAGAATTTCCACATAGCCAGCCTTCCTGTGGTTCTGGATGATGTCTGTTTTGTCTTTTAGTTGTAGTTTTGAAGTGGTTGTACGAGGCAGCAAGTTCAGGTTTTTACCTATGCCACCATCTTGGTTTCTCCCACTTTTTTTGTTTCTTGTAATGTTCTAGGTAATCTATACTAATAAAAGAGAAACATGCAAATTGTCCATACTTCTGCTATGCCCACAAGCCACGCCCAACAGCCAATCAGGAACAAGTATGCAAATTAACCAAACCAAGATGGCGGCAGCCACAGAGATGGAGTGAGCAGGAGGCTTGGGTTGCCCCGGTGATGAAGGAAGCCAAGCTTCCCATCCACCCTGGCCGGCCCTGGCCTCTGCTCAAGGCTACAAAGTTTCAATTAAGATAAATAAATCCCAGATACTTGTTTCCAGCTGGCCCTGGCCTCTGCTCAAGGAGGCACTGAAAAAAAAAAAAAAGAAAAGAAAAGAAAAAAAGGAGGGGCTGGGGGTGATCAGGCCAGGATGGGAAGGCAGTTGTGGGTGATCAGGCTGGTAGGGGCAGGGCCATTGGGGTAAGCAGACCAGCAGGGGGCCCAGTTAGGGGGTGAGCAGGCCATCAGTGGGGGTCAGTTGGAGGTGATCAGGACAGCAGGGGGGGCAGTTTGGAGTAAGCAGGCCAGTGGGGAGGAAAGGTGGGGGTGAGCAGTCCAGTGGGGGGGGGCAGTTGGGGGTGATTAGACTGGCAGGGGGGCATTTGGGTGCAAGCAGACCAGCGGCAGGGGGCGGTTGGGGGCGAGCAGGCCGGCATGCAGAGTGGTTAGGGGCAATCAGGCAGGGAGGCAGGTGAGGGGCTGGAGCCAGCAGTCCCAGATTGTGAGAGGGATGTCTGACTGCCGGTTTAAGCCCAATCCCTGTAAACCGGCAGTAGGACATCCTTCGAGGGGTCTCAGATTGGAGAGGGTGCAGGCCAGGCTGAGGAACACCCCCACCCCTCCGTGCACGAATTTCGTGTACCGGGCCACTAGTTATATTAGAATCTCCCAACACCTCCTCTCTTTTCTGCCTCTGGCATTTTATGGCGGCAATAACACACTCCTAGTTCCTCATGATATTTAGCCTGATAGTCTTGAAAACTGTATGCTAAGTGGACAGCCTGCCTAGTTTTGAATTCAGGTGCCTTCACTTTCTAGTCAAATCTCAGTGACAAGTAACCTTAGTCCTCTCAGCCTCAATTTCCTGATATATGGAATGGGCTAAATAATACTGGTAGTACCCATCTCATAGGTGGCAAGACTTCACTGAGGGTATTAATAGATGCTAAGGCAGGGCAGGGCCTGGAGTAAAGGAACAATAAACTTTTGTTCTTACTAAAACAAAATAAGAAATTTCTCACTTAATCTAAGTTGTTGTATGCCAATCATTCCTCAGTAAAGCTGTTAGCAAAAGTGAAAGAAGAAAATTATTTTCCTAAATGAAAGTGCTAAGCTTGACTCCTGAAAAATCTGGCTGTTTCCAAAGAAAGATAAAGTTCTGGGAAAGGCAGACAGAAGGGCTATGCTTCCTGCCGCACTTGGTGGAAACACTGTCCGGGGACAACATGAACTGTGGTCATAAGCTGTCCTTTGCTATGAATTTGAATCTCCAGTTTACTCTGTTTTATCTCAACCTGCACAGTCCAGACACACGTGGGTCATCTGAATTGAGATGTGGTGTCAGTATAAAATACACACCAGAGACTATAGTTAGTAATACTGTACTGAATATTTGCAAGTTGTTAAGAGAGTAGATCTTAAAAGTACTCATCACATTCACAAAAGTTTGTGAACATGAGTGGTGACATGTTAAGTAGACTTATGTGGTGATCATTTGGTTATATATGCAAATATTGAATCAGTATGTTGTACACCCAAAGCTAATATGTCAATTATACCTTACTTGAGGAAATACACACCAGATTTTGAAAATTTAATATAAAAAAGAATGTAAAATAGTTTTACATTTTAAATTACTGATTATATTGTGAAATAATAATGTTTGGATACGTTTTTTAAAAAATTCAGATTTTGTATGAATTCTAATTCGTTTTCACTACATTGAAAAAAATTTTATTGATTTCAGAGAGGAAGGGAGAGGGAGAAAGAGATAGAAACATCAATGATGAGAGAGAATCATTGACTGGATGCCTCCTTCATGCCCCCTACTGGGGATTGAGCCAGCAACTGGGGCATGTGCCCTGACCAGGAATTGAACTGTGACCTCTTGGTTCATAGGTCAATGCTCAACCACTGAGCTACACAGGCCAGGCTGTTTTGGATACTTTATAAAGGAAATATGAAAATTAATTTTACCTTTTTCTTTTTACTTTTTAAAATGTGGCTGCTAGAAAATTTAGAATTATATGTTTAGTTTGAGTGCTATTTCTATAGGACAGTGCTGTGATCCAGGTACATTTATGCCTTTTCTTGGTGACTTAGGGAAACAAAGAAAGGACCTTACTTCTGGAAGAAATCATACTGAGTCAGGTTACCTTTTAAATGTCAGACTATTCCTATTATATTTGTAGTGTTTTTATATACCCATTACTCAATAGAGTGAACTCTGGCCTCAGACATTATGCCTTAAAATCCAGATGCCATCACTGAATATCTGTATGATCTTGAACAAGTGTCTGAATCTGTGTGAATCTTGGTTCTTTTTCCTTGAACTATAGGCATGATATTATTATGTAGGTCTATAAACTCAGATGTGCAAGAAATACACATTTATTTTTCCATAACTGAAGTTAATTTCTGTTATGAACACTCAATTCATCTATTGGTGGAAAGAGTCTCAGTCCTTTCAGGGTTCACCTCCCTCTCCTCCCTCTCCCCCTCCCCCATGTATACAAGGTGTTCCCTTTCCTCTGAGTAGTGCTAAGTTAAGGGAGGAAGGACATGTGGTCCTGGGTGTCATGGTGCATCCCTTCTGGCATCAGCTGGGACATTCTCTCTCCTGTCTGCAGTTTAGTCATCAAGGCTGCTCTTTCTTCCTCATCCCAACTGCAAGGCTGTGAATGCCACATCCATTTGCGGCTAGGGTTCAGGGTCTGGAGAAGGGGCTGTGCACCAATGTATACACTAGACAAGAAATATAAATGTAGAAAGCATGAGGGAGCCAGGCGGAGACCTTACTGTCTAGCTGAGAGGCTCTCTGAATCCCCTGACCCATTAGCTTTTATTTACTAGAATACACATTTGCCCTTTAGCAAAGCAAACAGGCATATCAATGGTAAAGTTTGGTAAACAATAAAAGGATTATCAGGTTAGGGGATTGGCTTCAGCCATTCGCCAAAAGCAGGGCAATATTACGCTGATTTTCAGCCCTTGCTGAATATCAAAGTCCATTAGCCTTCCAGCGGACTTCTTGCATAATTATGCTAACTACTTCTTGGTCTTTGCCTCCGGCACAAGGCCTCTTCAGATACCCTTGGTCTCTCTTCCAAGTTATACCCACTTTCGGGTTTATGGAAAATGGCCATCCAGATACACAACCTACCTCACAAGTGCATTGAGAGGAATAAATAAGATGATCCAGGTAAAATACTTAGCACATGCCTGATACGCATTAAGTACCGAATACAGGTAAGTATTATTGTTAATGTTGTTGATGCTGCTCCTCTTGTGGGTGCACTTTGGGTTTCCAGAGATCTAGTTGCCAGAAAATGGTGGGTGAGGTTACTCTTTTGCTTCTTTTAACGTAGTTGAGAGTGAGGAGAGACACTGAGCACCCTGGGGGGAAACAAAACAAAACATTGGTCTCAGTTACTCTTTGGTTCTGATCGAAAGACCAGCAGTTAGGGTTTGTTCTAGGAGGACCCAGGCAGGCATGTGGGTAGTGGGGTAACGACTTCTGGGTCTTCTGATGTTGGAGGGTGGCATGTAATGGTAGGAAAAACAGTGTCATAAGGGTTTAGTAAGCAGCTCTGATAAGCCAATAATAGTGTGGAGGATACAAAAGAAGTGAAACTCGTAGTGTCCAAGCATCTGAAGAACTTACAATTGGATAAACAAAAAATACATGCTGCATTTCTAAAACAAGAAATGATGGTGGGTTGGCTGACTGCATGGTCTCCTATGGTGGCAGGTCTTTGGGGGACATAAAGCTCAGGGTTAACACTTTGGATAAAGAAATTCAATTTGTTTGTATGCTCTGTCAATGTAAGAAACGCCCAAGCCTGTCGAGAATTTCTATAAAAATTTATTTTGAGTGTGGCCAGTGTGGTTCAGTGGTTGAGCACTGACCCATGAACCAGGTCACCAGTTTGATTCCCCATTGGGGCACATACCCGGGTTGCAGTCTGGATCCCCATTGCGGGGGGGGGGGCCTGTGGGAGGCAACCAATCGATGTTTCTCTCTCATTGATGTTTCTATCTCTCTCTCCCTTTCCCTTTTTCCCTCTCTAAAATCAATAAAAACATATTAATAAAATAAAATGTAGTGACAGCTAATACACATTAGAAGATAAAATGATTTTTTTTCAATTTTTATTAGTATTCATTTATTAATACATTCATTTTGTACTCTGGTGGGTATTAGCTGACACTAAAATTTTACTTTAAATGGATAAAATAAATTCTTTAGCATCAAAATTTTTTTCTACTAATTATATGAAGACTGGGAGAAGGCTTTCAATATTAAGATTTTAGTAGCTAAAATATCTTAGATCAGCATGTGAGAAACCAGTTCTTGTAAATGATGGTTTGAAAAACCACTGTGATGAATTTTGAATGCCTTATTATCTTGATGCTTCTTTTCTATGCACTCACATTTATTAAGGGGTTAAGATTTGATCAAATCTTTGAATGAGGTATTAGATTTGGATTGGGATAAAGAAAGAGGACGTATAAGCTGGAGAGTGAAAGAAATATAGGAGAAAGATGTACAGACAGACTTTGACCAGAATGCAAAGGGGAATCAAGTTAAAGACTGCTGGGAGAGTATGTTTGCAGGCTATATTTGATAGGCAATATGTATTATGATAAATTGCACAGTGGCATGGAGAGCATGATATTTGTTGAAGAAAATATGAACTAAAAGGTTCATAATCCATTAAAATATATATGTGTGTGTTTTTTTTAAAGAAAAAAGCCTGGCCAGTGTGGCTCAGTGGTTGAGCTTCGACCTATGAACCAGCAGGTCAGGATTTGATTCTCAGTCAGGGCATATGCCAAGGGTGCGGGCTTGATCCCCAGTAGTGGGTGTAAAGGGGGCAGCTGATCAATGAATCCCTTTCATTTATGTTTCTATCTCTCTCCCCCTCTCCCTTCCTCTCTAAAATAAAAAAATATATTTTTAAAATGTTTTTTTAAAGGCTCATAATTATCTTTTTTTCCGACTGTCTTAAATTGTTCATTTGGTATGAATTTCACAAACATTTCTTATATTAGCAACAGTGGAGCTGGAGGGTGTTCACCTTCTTCATGCCATACCGGGAGAACCACCAATAGTGTGGCAGAACTTGTGGCCTGCAGATGTCAGCCCTTGCTTGTGGACTGGCTTGGTGCTCCACTGGGTGCCAGGATGCCACCTGATGGCTTTCGGGAATGGATCGGTGAGGCTAACCTCGGATAATTTGTATGTGGGATCTTCATCAGCCCAGTAAGAATTCAGGATGTCAGAGCAATGAAGTTCAGTGTGCTCCCAGGCAACAGACTGAAGGCTTTGAGCAAACTTTAGTTGTTTAACCCTATGATGGACAGGTTTGCTGTGGGTTGCACGCATCCTTAGGAACTGGGCATTTGCAGCCACCATGGCAAATGCAGATCTGATATGTGACATAACCTTGTTTGGCCTTGTATCCCAGCCTGCGAGGGTGGTGGTGCGGTAAGGGGTGATGAGGGGCAGGGGGTCTTTGGAGCACAGAGAGCATGCAATACTGCTCCTTCCTCCACAGCTCCTGATGTACTTGTAAGCACCATCCTGGCTTACCTGATGGCTGTGGCCAGGCTAAAAGATAAGTCTCTTAACAAGAATATTGGAATTTGGAGTGGTAATTTCTTCTTAGCAGTTGGATGTTGCTAAGATGCTATGGCATCTAATAAAATGTATTCAAAGATTTTTCTACCCAATAGCTCCATTTCAAAATGTTGAAGTTTTGGGTGGAAAAGGGTTTTTTTTTTAAAGGGGTGCTTAGTTTGTGTTTAACTTCTGTTGGCACTTCTTAAAAGTTACTTTCCAAGCAGTTCTTTGAAACATTGTTTAGAGAGTCAGCTACTCTGAACTATGATGGGAACTATAAAAGTGTCTGATTTTAAATCCCCTTTGCTTCTCAAAGCTCTCTCTCTTTTTTTTTTTTTTTTGGTGAGAATTTAATAGATAGGCCAAAGGTAGCATAGGCCACTAACACATCTACTGCAGAGCTACTAAATCTTCTTTTTTCAATTTTTCCTCTCCCATCTTCTCTAAATCTTATTTAATAACATTAAATTGAGTTATAGAATATTAGAACTGTAAGGGATCTTGGTTCACATGGTTGTGAACTCTTTGTATTTCTGCAGTTCTCTAAGCGATTGGGGGAAATACAAGTCAAAGTAGTTTATTGTGTCTGGGTGGTCCTGGGGACTGGGCCCACCTCATGACCTGGCCCAAATCGCAACATTCTATCTATGCTCTTTATCTGGTTCCCTCTGTTAAGTTTGATAAATGCATCCTCCCACAAATGAATAAAATATGGCATATATATTTTCATGTCGTGACTTCAGTACATGTAGCAATGCTCCTTCCCACCTTCACTGTGTGTGGAGTGTGATGGTTAACTGGGCCACTGCACCCAGATATTTGATCTAATACTAGTCTGCGGCTGTGAAGGTATTTTTGATGAGGTTACCATTTAAATCAGCAGACTTTGTGTAAAGCAGATTACCCTAGACGGTGGGTGGGTCTCACCCATCACAGCTCAAGAAAAAAGGCTGACTTTCCTGGGCTGGGGAAGAGAGCTGCCCACAGTCGGCCTTCAGACTCAAGCTGCAGCACCCACTCTTCCCTGGTCTCCCGCCTGCAGGCCTTGGTTGGCATAAAAACAAAACCCTGCAGATTTCCTGCTTGCCAGCCTCCACAGTGCTGTGAGGCAATTCCTTAAAATAAATCTCCGCCTCCCCCATCCCACTGGTTCTGTTTCTCAAGAGAAGACTAATACAATCAGTCAGTCAGGATTAATGGTCTACCTCTGGCCAAAATTTATCTATAATCCTACATGTTAGGGTTTAAAGTGAAAGTAAGAGACTAGAGTCACATTTTATAGATGAATGGATCAGTCTTCATGAGCCAAGAGAAGAAAAATGGAAATACTCAACGTGATTTTATTATTGTCCAATGGCTAGCGCCTCAACTAGAAGAAGATTTTGCTATATCAGAGATTAGTTACCATTGGGAGAAAATCCACGTTTGCTTTATACAGCTTGGGGAATGTTCTTTAATAGATACAAAAGTACTATTTCCAAATTAGTGAATATATATTTGGCTTGAGGAGAGGAATCACAGTAATTTACAAAAGTTTAAAGCTGACAAATACAATAAATATCACAAAATCTGCAAAGAAAACCTATTTTTTTATTCATTAATTGTCTGACATATCTGTTTATTATTGTCCCGCCCTCCCTGCCAATAGTTTTTGGTGTGTATTTTTTTTCTTTTTCTTTTTTTTTTTTTGGTGTGTTTTTAAAATTTTTTTAAAAAAAATATTTTTATTGATTTCAGAGAGGAAGGGAAAGAGAGAGAGATAGAAACATCAATGATGAGAGAGAATCTTTGATTGGCTGCCTCCTGCTTGCCTCACATCGGGGATCAAGCCCACAACCCAGGGATGTGCCCTTGACCGGAATCAATCCCGGGACACTTCAGTTCACAGGCCGATGTTCTATCCACTGAACCAGTGGTCAGCAAACTCATTAGTCAACAGAGCCAAATATCAACAGTACAACAATTGAAATTTCTTTTGAGAGGCAAATTTTTTAAACGTAAACTTCTTCTAATGCCACTTCTTCAAAATAGACTCGCCCAGGCCATGGTATTTTGTGGAAGAGCCACAGTCAAGGGGCCAAAGAGCTGCATGTGGTTCGCGAGCCACAATTTGCCCACCACAGCACTGAACCAAACTGGGGGCTGGTGTGGATTTTTGATTACACTTCAGAAGAGAAAGACAATTTAGTCCGTAAATTTCAAATTGTGTATTTCCTATCAAGAAACTTCCATGCCAGGTGCCAGATACTCTAAGATGCATTCATATGGAGATAGGACCTTGCCCTACACCTTCCTGTCACCACAGTGAGCGAGCTTGCAGTGTTTATTTCTGAAAGCCTCTCCAACACTGCGATGACTGGCACTAACTTAGCTATACCGTGATGCGGCTGTAAAACATACACATATACATCCCATAAAGCCCCACCTGCATGTATCCCTGGCTTTCTTATCAGAGTCAAGAATGCCACAGCCACTCAAATGCCACCCAACATGAGGAGACATATGATGGAGGGGAATTCAGAGAGGAAGGAGACACAGGTCCTAAGATAAAAGAACATATCCTCATTTTGTAAATTTTACAAAACATAAGATTATGTGAAATTTGCCTTTGAAGTGCCCTGGGTAAAGGAGAGGCACCAAAGCTTAAGCCTCTGGCTCCCATAGGCCTATGATGCTTTTCTCTTTCCTCACTTCTACATAACTTTTCAAAGATCTCTTATTAATGTAAATTTATTATTATATTTTCATGCTACTGGGAATAATGTGTGAACTTTTTCATAATTAGCTGTAAGTATACTGTGAGTGTGGGAACTGCACATAAATAGAAAATGAAATATCTTTAAATCGTAAATTTGCAATGACTATTTTAGAGCCGTGTAATTAAATCTTGCTTGGGATTTTGGTGGACAACACAGTAGCTTTGTTTGTTTATTTATAGCTTTTTCATTTTCATCCCAGAAGGGCAGAGGAAAGGAACAATAAAAAAGTGGAATAGGCCAGCTTTGGCGATGGGAGGTTGACTTCAGAAGCAAAATTTGAGTTGGAGTCATTCATAGAACTGATTTAAAAATGAAATTACCATGTGGCTTTCAAATGGAAATTTCAGGGAGAAGATGTTAATAAAAATGTAATGGTTATAATGGCAACCCTAATGATGATGGCACTGTGTGTGTGTTGTTAGATGAGTAACTGTCATAATCTGTGACACTTCTTTTTCAGTCCATAAAGAGGTAGGCTGAAATGGGTACTTAGGGGATCATAATTTATTCACTTTTCCCTAGCTCATTAAAATGACTTTGCCATTATTTCTAAATTTTCATCATATGATAAGACCGTGCACATATGGCGCAGAGAATCAGACGGTCAGGAACTTTAGTCAGTTCCAATTCTGCTTTCATTATTCACAGGACTAAAGACTCTCTCTATAAAATCTGTTATTTGGCATCTTCTCATTGATTCCGAAAGAGGTTTATACCTGAAAATGCACAAGAATCTGTGGCAGGCTCTGCATTGGTGGTGGCCCCCCCAAACGGTGCCTCTCAATACTAACTGTGTAGCCCCTTCCACAAGGACTCTGGGCTTGGCCATGTGACCGGCTGCTGTCAACGGATATTAGCAAGGCTTGTTGAGGGCTTGCACATTCAAGCTGTCTTCTTAGGAAACTCTGTCTTGAAACCCAGATACCACAGTGTAAGGAAGTCCAGGCAATATCACTAGTGAAAGAGGCCAGGTGAAAGGGCCCTGGAGGGAAAGGCCCCTGGGTAAAGGAGAGGCCAGACCTCCAGGGCCAAGTTTCCAGCTGAATGTAGCCACAGGAGAGACCTCAGCTCACACTGCATAGAACGGGGACACCCAATTAACCCACAGAAATGTAAAAAATAGTACATTGTCATGGTTTTAAGCCACTGAGGATTTTTTTTTATTGATTAAGGTATTACATATGTGTCCTTATGCCCCCATTCCCCCTCCCCCTGCTCGTGCCCTCACACCCCCTGGTGTATGTGTCCATTGGTTATGCTTATATGCATGCATACAAGTCCTTTGGTTGATCTCTCCCCTTACCCCTACCCTCCCCTGACTTCCCTCTAAGGTTTCACAGTCTGATCAATGATTCTCTGTCTCTGGATCTGTTTTTTAAGCCAATAGGTTTTGGTTTGTAAAACAGCAATGGATTATGGAAACAGTATTATAAAAAAAATTTAAAACCATCTCACCTGTATATGAAAATCTGAAATGATTTAATGAGAATTATAGAAACTTATTAAGTTGAATGCCTCTAAAAATGGCATTCAGCACTTTACATGTACTGCATTATAATTTTAATAGCTAACATCAACATTTATTAAGTACTTACTACATGTTAGTCATTATCCTAAGCAGTTTACATTTATTAATATCAAAAATCTATATAACCACCCTAAGGGGTAGGCACTATATTTATCTCCATTTTACAGATGAGGAAGCTGAGACTTAAAGACAATAAATATTTTGCCTGAAGTTACACAGCTTCCATACAGTCTGTGGAATATATACAAGAAAACTATAAAATGCAGTCTATACAAGCAATGGAATGCACAGTCTTTAGAAACATTAATATCCATGATTATTATTATAAGAAGAGATGATCTTATATTAAACAGTGAAGTGTTAAAAGATCACTGTGTTTTGAATCAGAATGACAGAGATTTAAATGGTGGCTCTGCTGCCAGCTTTGTGAACTTAAACCATTTATATAAACTTTGTAAGCCTCAGATTTCTTTTTAAAAATGTTTTTTATTGATCTTAGAGAGAGAGGGAGAAGGAGAGAGAAACATCATCATCCATCAGCTATCTCCTGCATTCCCCCTACTGGGGATCGGGCCCATATCCTGGGCATGTGCCCTGACTGGGAATCCAACCTGTAACCCCTTGGGATGTTCAGCTAACTGAACCGCACTGGCCAGGGCCTGAGCCTCAGTTTTCTGGTGTAGAAGATGGGGATTTGAATATCTCTTCCATGGTTGTTGAGAATGTAACCTGGGCAGTGATGTGTTGGAACTAGCTTGTATCTACTTCTGATTGTGGCCATTTCTTCCGAAATTCGTGTTCAAGGACATCACATTGGTAGTTTAACATCAGCCTTGGTGGGAGTATTAACACCACGAAAATGTTAGACTTTCAGCCTGTGGTCTGACAAAATCTGATTTGTTGATGGACGCACAACAAGGGTGCACTTGGAGACACTGTGTGGTGTCACCCTGAACCAGGGGGAGGAGAGAACCATAACTGTTGGGTTACTTTTGGATGATTCTGAGGAGAGAGCAGGGGAAGGGGAGATCCATTCTGGGTTGGTTGCTGACAGGGTTAGAAGTGGGGATTAACTAGGGGTCTCCTACTGCCATGAGGCAGGGAGGTTTAGCAATTGGGCATGTCAGTGGAAAGAGCAAAGGGCATGCCCTTGGTAAGAAAGTAGTGATCGCTCTCATAAAGAAGGCTGTTATCACATTTTACAGCCACATAACCTTGGGAGAAGCAATTGGTCCTGTTAACACTGTGATTGGCTTAATGTGTTTGTCCTTCCACAGAGTGGCTTTTGTCTTCCAGCCCAAGTTGATTTTTACTCTTACTGTCTCAAACAATCTTTCAGAAATCAGCACACAGTACCTACAAATCAGGGCTTTTTATTTTTCTTGGCAACCCCGTTCTTAAACATTTACCAGCACATCACTACTTGTTTGTTCTCATATTCCTGTCCTACAGGAGAGACTTAAGACTCAGTGAACAGTCATATCCCACACATATAACTAATAAAAGTCAATGTCCTCCTCAGATATCTCTTAGGATCACCAGAGAATGCTTATGTTTCACAAATCCAGTCTTACGTATCTACCTTTGGGATACTTTCCCATTTCAGGGTTTTTCTGAGAATGTTTGAGGATTCTTGTCATAACTGCCTGACTAAAACATCCTCAGCAAAACATTTCTTCTCAGAAAATAGGAAGTCTTTTATGGAGGAAAAATAATTCTATTTTTTACCTTAGTCTATAAATTTTTTTTTAAATCACTAAAAAAAAAAAAAATCCAGCTTTTCTAATTCAGCAAGTTAACACAGTTACTATACATATGAAAATGAGAATGGCTGAGTTATGCTCATTTGCCCAGAACTTCTCTAACTGTACAAAGTGAGTACATGTTTGTCTACCTGATTAGGTAATATTGATGGGGAAATGACCATGTGTTTACCCACCCAATGCATTTGTTCAAAAGATGCAAATGCAGTTGTTAGACAAAATGCAAACATCCACCAGAGAACTGTTCAATCATGATGTTTCAAAATGCAAAATTATTTGTGATCTTTTCTCCTCAAATATTATATATTTTGGAAAAAAATAAGTTTTCTCTATAATGGATAGAAATTAAGGTAAAGAAAAACTATGACTCAAAATGGAAGACACACATACTTTGGAGTTTAAAGGGATCTTTGAGATTATCTTAACATTTTTAGATTACAGACCTGCTGGATAATCTGAAGTCCTGGTGTGTGCACACATACATACCATGGCATAGAATTTCAGTGTTCTTTGATTTCTTCAAGTCCACTGATATGTTCCAATTAAGGAAAAATCCAGATTTTTCTGGATCCAGTCTGTTCATTTTCATTCATTTTACTCAGAAGGTTATCAAGTCAGGTGACATATTGAAGCAGTGGTAAGTCTACGATTACAAGTAACACTCTTGCCTTAGTAGGCTGTTGTCCCTATGTCTTCTCTCATCTCCTCTTTCTCCTCTACCTCCGACATGAGATAGTTAACCTAGACAGTTCCAAGCCTTGTGACAGGAAACAAGTTTGAAAAGGCCATATAGTATTGTAGTTTCAAAGCACAGGCTTTGGAGTTGGGACAGTCTTGGCTCAGGCCTGCCTTTGCTTCAGACTTTAGTTAACTGTACAACTGTTCTAAGTTTCAATTTCATCATTGTTATATACAGAAAGTACAGAAATTGAAGAATTGTAGTAATGATGAAATGAAAACAATACACACAAAGAACTTAGTGCATGTGTCCCCAAAACTGGGGAGACGGACAGGCAGACACATAGAATCAGAACTTACTGGAGCAGAATCCTATGAATGGAAACCTCTGTGGGAACCAGTATGAGTTAAGAACACCTAAGCTGGGGCCTGGAAGTAGTCTCTTGGAAAGATGGTGGATGTGTCAGTGTGCCAGCCACCGGTTGGAAGTTTGATAACTGGCGCAGAAATGCCATCTTGGAAGTCGATTTTACAAAGAAAGGGTACAAGCTTCCAACGCCCGGAAAACAGGCACGACCATTGCGGGGGTGGTCTATAGGGATGGCATAGTACTTGGAGCAGATACAAGGGCAGCTGAAGGGATGGTTGTTGCTGACAAGAACTGTTCAGAGATACACTTCATATCTCCTAACATTTATTGTTGTGGTGCTGGGACAGCTGCAGACACAGATATGACAACCCAGCTCATTTCTTCCAACTTGGAGCTCCGCTCCCTTTCCACTGGCTGCCTCCCCAGAGTTGTGACAGCCAATCAGATGCTGAAGCAGATGCTTTTCAGGTATCAAGGTTACATTGGTGCAGCCCTAGTTTTGGGGGGCGTAGATGTTACTGGACCACATCTCTACAGCATCTATCCTCATGGATCAACTGATAAGTTGCCTTATGTCACCATGGGTTCCGGCTCCTTGGCAGCAATGGCTGTGTTTGAAGCTAAGTTTAGGCCAGATATGGAGGAGAAGGAAGCCAAGAAGCTGGTGAGCGAGGCCATTGCAGCTGGCATCTTCAATGATTTGGGGTCTGGAAGTAACATTTACCTCTGTGTCATCAGCAAGAGAAAGCTGGACTTTCTCCGCCTGTACTCAGCACCCAACAAGAAGGGGACCAGGTTTGGACGGTACAGTTGTGAGAAAGGGACCACTGCAGTCTTCACTAAGAAGGTCATTCCCCTGGAAATCGAGGTGCTGGAAGAGACAGTGTAGACGATGGACACTTCCTGAATGTTGTCAGTGGATGGCTGGTTACTGCTCTAGAAGATGGGAGGCAACAGACCCCCCCCCCCCCCCCAAGACATTCATTTCAGTTTGCTGATTGAGACCCAATAAAAAATGGAAACCAAAAAAAAAAAAAAAAAAGAACATCTAAGCTGTAATTGCTGAAATGCTAGAAGTTTAGTACGGACAAGTCTGAGAGTTAGGACCTCCAGAGGAGCCTAGTCTGAGGTGGGGGTACACCCACACTTTTGTGAGATTTATCTCTAGGAGCTCTACTAGGTTCTCACAGTGAAGACTGGAGAAAAATACCATTTGAACCATTTTGAAATACACCAGAGCATTCTGTTCTTAACAAAACCTGCTGAATAACTTCAATTTTTTGAAGGATCTAAGAAGAGTTTTCAATTTTCAGTTCAGTTTTTCACTTGTTATCATGGAGTGGCAACTTCCAAGCTCTTATATACACTGGACCGAAAACTGGAAGGAAGCCCTGTCCAAGTTTCTCATGGGTATACTTTTATTTCTCTTGGGTAAATACCTAAAAGTGAAGATTTTTAGTGTTTCCTTTTGTTGGCAATGAAGAATGATGACTATATTTAACTGTATTTCAAGTTTTTCCTTGCAATTCACCAAGTAAATTTGAATATATACTTGGGCAATGGTTCTTTAAAAACTACATTATCATAACATGTGATTGTTTTGCTGTCATCTTTGAGATGTGCTGCCAAACATTTAATATTGTAGAGAGAAGGTCTCACCAAAGAAACTTTACTAATGGTTTTTCTTTTTTTTAATGCTTTATCAAGAAGCCCTTTGTCTGTCCTTGGGTGATAGGCTAGTCATTAGTGAGGGTTGAAAGGTATTCCTTTCCTACTGGCCCCTCCATGTCTATGCTTCCAAGAAGGGTAGAAAAGTGTTAGAGTTCTAAGATCTGGGCATTGACTGTGGAGTATCCAGGAACAGAGACTGGACCTATCTGGCTGGTGACCAGGTCAGGGTACCTCATAATATGGGTATAAGTGTAGAATCTTGCCTAACACATGGGATATTCCTGGGACCGTAGTAAAGCTCTAGGGAATAACTGAAATCTGAGAGGGGTAGGGAAGTATCTAAACAGCCATGATTTAGGGATAGATTTGAGCCTATCATTGCATCCCAAGCTGGTGACAAAGGGGAGTTATGACTGTTACATAATTAGTAATTATAA
The DNA here is from genome assembly GCA_026230045.1 of Corynorhinus townsendii. Lineage (NCBI taxonomy): Eukaryota > Metazoa > Chordata > Mammalia > Chiroptera > Vespertilionidae > Corynorhinus > Corynorhinus townsendii. The sequence continues at coordinate 31,414,580 of JAPDVU010000012.1, forward strand.
ATAAAACAAGTGTAGCAAATTATTTATACTAGAAAAGTTAACCTTAAATTAATATTATTCAAGTTATCATTTCTTATATCACTTTTACTTGTTTTTATTCTACTATTTTTATGAGAAGAAGAAGTATAGAACTGAGTGTCTTTGGGAGGTAATTTTGAATATTAATCAATGAGAATGTTGATATTTTGCAATTTTTAGATTATAAAATAATCTAAAATTTTAATATGAGCAAAAATAAGTATATTCTGGATCATCTGGTTGAACATTTTTAACTGAGAAGATAGATGTTCAATCAGATGATCCAGAATATACTTATTTCTGTGGAGTGTGCATTTATGTTTATGACTTACATTTTACTCAGTAAAGGCCAAATGATAGATACCATGATGTACTGTAGATTGATGGTAGCCATCCAAGATGATCCTTGTGAGGGATCGAGAGCCAGAGGATCCAATTAAACTGTCTTGACTCCCAACTGGGAAATGGTGAGATAATGCTGTTGTTTTAAGGTTATTTGTTACACTTCAGTAGATAACTAATAGTCACCATTTAAGTTTTTCTTCTGTATCATTCTCAACAAATATTATGAAAGTTGAGGATATGTTTTTTACTTTTTTTCATCAAGCAAGCACAGTCTAGTGTAGCTTAATATAGCAGCCCAGACAGTGTCACTGTAAGCTTCCTGTGGATGATTTCATGTCAGGTGAAATTCTTGCCTGTTATGAACTCCAAAGAAAATCCCAGAGATCTGATCATTAAGGTTTAATTGGAGTTGATGAGATTAATTATTGTAGTTATATCAGTAGCAATTATGCTGTGTGTTAGCTTTGAACTGAAGCACTGGTGCCTTTGTTCTGAACATTTGAAATAAATGAAAATTTATTTGGTTTGGCAGTTTAGATTAGTTGGGTATAGTTTTATTATTGTCTATGAAAGATTGGGCTTATAATGATAAAACAATTAGCCATTTGACATATCACTGTCCTGTTTCTGCTTATTCTAAAAGAACTAGAAAAGCTCTTTATTTTTTCTTTTAAAAACAACAACAAAAATTTTTTTTTTTCTGTTTTCAGTCCAAAGGCAACATGAATCTACAGCATAAGGCCTTGGGAAAAGGATAATTGGATATAAATGAGTTCCATGTTGATTGTGTTTATTCCACTGATATTATATGAATACCTTTGAAAGTAAAGACAATGATAATGAATCTGATGGTACACTAGCATGTTGAAAACAATTTTAAAGAAATTTCATTATAATTTTCTAGTAATTGGATCGTGAAAGTGCATACCGTGCTATCAATTTTCTCTTAAAGCATTGATTATTTAATTTTGAAAAATTTTAAGCATTACTTTGGCCAATTAACTAAGATATTTATAAATAGTTTATTCTGAACATCTCTTTAAAGAAGTCTCTGCAGCATTATTAGTTGAACTATCTGGTTCAATATTGACCTTGAATAGATTATCAGCCCATGGGGTAGTCCACATGTAAACAGACTTAGGAATAAGTCATGTAGACATGGAAGGAGAAACAGAATGGTTTCTTGAATTTATATGGTGATTTTTTTTCTAATTCAAAGCATTTTTTCTATCTAATCTTTTATGAAACAAATATTAATACATAACTGGTTTATTGTTATAACTGATTAATAAGAACTAGAACTAAACTGCTGACAACCCAGCCTAATGATGACCAAGCTCATAATGGCAATTATCACATTTTTTCCCATGCTATTAAACCTTTCCAATAGCTTCCATGAACTTCATTATCACATTGCAAATTTGTACCCATTACAAAAAAATAAAGATAATATTATTCCATTAACATTTATATCTTTTTTCCTTTTTTTAAATTTAATAAATCTTTATTGTTCAGATTATTACAATTGTTCCTCCTTTCTCCCCCCGTAGCTCCCTTCCACCTGGTTCCCACCCCACCCTCTGCCCTTACCTCCCTCCCACTGTCCTCATCCTTAGGTGTACGACTTTTGTCCAGTCTCTTCCCGTACCCCCCAAAACCCCTTTCCCCCTGAGAATTGTCAGTCCACTCCCTTTCTATGCTCCTGATTCTATTATACTCATCAGTTTATTCTGTTCATCAGATTTTTTATTCACTTGATTTTTAGATTCAGTTGTTGATAGATATGTATTTGTTGTTCATACTTTTTATCTTCACCTTTTTCTTCTTCTTCCTCTTCTTAAAGAGTACCTTTCACCATTTCATTTAATACTGGTTTGGTGTTGATGAACTCCTTTAGCTTTTTATCTGTGAAGCTCTTTATCTGTCCTTCAATTCTGGATGATAGCTATGCTGGGTAGAGTAATCTTGGTTGTAGGTTCTTGCTATTCATCACTTTGAATATTTCTTGCCACTCCCGTCTGGCCTGCATAGTTTCTGTTGAGAAATCAGTGGACAGTCATATAGGTGCTTCCCTTTAGGTAACTGTTTTTCTCTTGCTGTTTTCAAGATTCTCTCTTTGTCTTTTGCTCTTGGCATTTTAATTATGATGTGTCTTGGTGTGGTCCTCTTTGGATTCCTTTTGTTTGGGGTTCTGTGTGCTTCCTGGACTTGTAAGTCTATTTCTTTCACCAGGTGGGGGAAGTTTTCAGTCATTATTTCTTCAAATAGGTTTTCAGTATCTTGCTCTCTCTCTTCTTCTGCCCCCCCGCCCCCAATTAATTCAGATGTTGGTACGCTTGAAGTTGTCCCAGAGGCCACTTACACTATCCTCATAGTTTTGGATTCTTTTGTCTTTTTGCTTTTCCAGTTGAGTGTTTTTTGCTTCTTAGTTTTGCTTCTTAGTTTTTGACTTGATTCTTGCATTCCTCTAGTTTGCTGTTAGGTCTCTGTATAATATTTTTATTTCAGTCAGTGTATGTTTAATTTCTAGTTGGTCCTTTTTCATATCCTCGAGGGTCTTGCTAAATTTATCTGCCTTTTCTAGAAAATTCTTGAAAAACCTTATAACCATGGTTTTGAACTCTATATCTAATCATTTGCTTTCCTCCATTTCTTTCATTTGTGACCTGTTTCTTTGTCTCCACATTTTCACTGCTTCCCTGTGTCAATAGAGTGGCTTTGTGTGCTAGGTGTCCTATAGGGCCCTGTGGCTCAGCCTCCCCAGTTACCTGAGGTGGACACTCTTGGTGCACCCCTTTGTGGACTGTGTGTACAGCCTTGTTGTAGTTAAGTATTGATTGTTGTTGGTATCACTGGGAGGAATTGACCTCCAGGCCAGTTGGCTTTGAGGATCAGCTTTGTATATGCTGGGAGAAGTTCGGTGCTGGAGACACTCTTATAAGACAAGACTTGCAAAACTGCAAAAGCCTCTGTGCTCAGCTTGGATGGGGCAGAGTCTCAGGGTGAGAGCAGACAGCCTTGGCTTCCTGTCAGCCCTGCCCTATGAGGCCCCTGGGTCTCAGTGTCCTTTGGTAATCGCTGCAAGCACCTCTGAGAGAAAGCCACCCTTGAGTTTCGTCCGCTGCCAGACAGTCCAGTATCTCCCTCAATGAATCTGGATTCCCAGATTCTCGCCCGGAACTGGAGTTCAGTGCAGTCGGTAGCTTCCGTCTTCCTCCCACTAGAGAAAGCCAGTGGCACACTCAGCAGTCAGTCCTCTCTGCCTGCACTTGTGCACGCACCTCCAGACCTCTGCCTTTTCAGCTCCCCTGAGTTTCCATGTGCTCCTCTCTTTTCCCAACAGTCCAGACTCCCCCTTTATGAGTCTGGGTCCCCAGGGTCTCGCCCGAAACTGGGGTTCAGTGCAATCGGAACTGGATTTCAGGCCAGTTGGGAGCTTCTGCCTTCTTCCCTCTAGAGGAAGCCAGTGGCACACTCAGCAGTCAGTCCTCTCTGCCTGCCCTTGTGCGCGCACCTCCAGACCTCTGCCTTTCGTGGCTCCCCTGAGTTTCCATGCGCTCCTCTCTTTTCCTGACAGTCCAGACTCCCCCCGTATGAGTCTGGGACCCCAGGGTCTTACCCAGAACTGGGGTTCAGTGCAGTCAGAATTGAGGTTCAGTGCAGTCAGGAGCTTCCGTCTCTCTCCCGCTAGAGAAAGCTAGCCAGGCACTCAGCTGCCCATCTTCACCACGCGTGTGTCTCCATACCTCAGCCTTTTGCAGCTCCTCTGAGTCTCCATGTGCCCCTCTCTTTCCTTCTAGTTGTAGACTTTCCACTCAGCCAGCTTTCCTGTGGTTCTGGATGATATCCATTCTGTCTTTTAGTTGTAGTTTTGAAATTGTTGTGCAAGGCAGCAGTTTAGGTGTTTATCTATGCCGCCATCTTGATTTCTCTGTCTTAACATTTATATCTTATTTGAGACTGAGTGATCTGGATATTTTCATTGCAATGTGATGGAAACTTCAGGAATATTAAGACATATACATAAGACAATATTACATAGTTTTTAAACTTCCTATTACGTGTAATGTCCAAATAATAGTTATTACCTGTATTGCTTCTGTGACCAAAGACAGGAAACTACTTTAGGAGGTGAGTCCTAAAATAGTGTTTTTGGTGCTGAGGGAGATGATTGGTTTGTGTGTGTGTGTGTGCTTTTGTCTAGTGTCCATAGCTTCCAGCTGAAACTCTTCAAAGAATTTCTGGGCTACCAGTTAAGTGAAGAAAGAAGTATCTTTTTCATTTGTTACTCTCTGACCTAAGGCAGTGGTTTTAGATCCAAGCAAAAATTAACTGAAATCTCAGCTCACAATCTAGTCAGATCTGAATATATAAATTATGGAGCCATATAATGTATTTCATAGGGTGAACCAGCTGAATCTGTAAACAAAAGGTTTTTCAAGCAAAGGTTTGGCACATGTTATTGTGGTAGTTGGCCTCCAAGACAGTCCTGCATGACCCTTACCTCCTAGAATCCAAGTTCTTGTGTAGTCTCCTCCCACACACATCACAGGGCTGATCTTTGTGACCAATAGAATTCAGTGGAAATTACAATTCTAAGCCGAGGTCATAAAAGGCATTGAAGCTTCTGTATGGCCTTCTGCAGCTCTCATTGTGGGGAAAGCCAACTGTAAGGAGCCACAGGCAGCTCTAATAGGAGGACCACATAGGGAACCACTGAAGTCTCCTGCAACAGCCAGCACCAACGTACCAGATAACTGAGTGACCCACCTTGCAAGTAGTACCTGCTGTCCTAGATAAGCCTCCTAATTACTGCAGCAGCAGTGAGCACTGCCTGTGCTCTCAGGAGAGACCCTGAGATGGAGCTGCCAGTCCAGCTGCTCTGAAATTCGTGATCCACAGAAACCATGAAAGGTAGCTTCTCTTGCTTTGTCATTAACTTCTTACCATGGTTATTTATTCCCCCTTAATATGCTGGTGAAGATATCTGACTGGAAAAGGGGATCTTTGATATATCTAGCTTAGACTAGGTACTCAGAATATTAGTTGAATAAGTGAATGAATACATAAACGGAAGGAGTTAAAAATATAATGCAGGAATTTAGCTAAGCTTTTAGAAGTAAATTATCAGACACATATTTTTATATTGTTAAAACATTTAGCTCCATGGCATAGGAGATACATGGAATATGCTGAACAACAGGACATAACTCTAATCTCCCACCATAGAGCAGAGATGTTTGTTTCCACAGCAATATTATGAGAAGAAAATAAGAAATAAAAATCATTTGATCTTTGGCAGAGATAGTGTGATGGTTAATGTAATATGTTAACTTATCTAGGCTATAGTATATGGTATATTTAATCAAATGCTAGTCTAGGTGTTGCTGGGAAAATATTTTATAGATGTGGTTCACATCTATAATCAGTTGACTTTAAATAATGTGGGTGGGCCTCATCCAACTAATGAATGGCCTTAAGGGCAAAAACAGATGTTTCTGAAGAATTTCTGCCTCAAGTCTGTAGTGTCAACTTCTGTCTGAGTCCCCAGCCTGCTATAGTGCAGATTTCAGATATACCAGCATACCTCCTTCCCCCCAATCATGTAAGCCAGTCTCTTAAAATAAATCTCCTCCCACCCCTCCACTGTCCCACACACATTCTACTGTTTTTGTTTGTTTTCCTTCTGGAGAGCCTTGTCTGGTACAAATAGTTGCTGCTCAGGGGTATGGATGTACTCCTCTACATTTCCCCAGACTTCCTTGGTTAGTTTGATGCCAAGTGATCAGATTGGACAATGGGCTGTGAGCATCAGTGACCCATGTCATATTTATTTCAAGCTGCTGAGGAGCCAGGATGCCTTTTCCTGCTTTCCCTGCCCAGATTGGTAGGACCTTGGAAACAATATGCCAAAATAATATACCTATGCCGTAAAAGAGGCAGCCCAACTAGTATTGGACTATGATGTGAACAAAATTAAATCTTTGTTATGTTAAGTAACGGAGATGCCAAATGTCATTATTTTACCCACTTATCCTATCTTGAATAACACTATCTAAATGGAAAGAAAATTAGGTCATGGGCATGTTAATCAGAGGTCTCTGGTTGTAAGTGAAGGAAAAGGAAGAGAATTAGATGGCTTATCTAATTGAATGGTTTAAGAGTAGATCTTCAGATTTAGTCATAGCTAAATCTAAAAAAAAATAAAAAACTATCATCAGAATTTGGGTAGCACTCTGAGCCTAACAGGATTCGCCTGCCTACGTCATGTTCCTGGCTCTGAACCATCCGCTAAGGCTGTGTCATGGATTAAACTTATCGACCAAATTATTATTATTATTTAAAAGATTTAAAAAATATTTTTACTGATCTCAGAGAAGAGAGAGGGAGAGAGAGATAGAAACATCAATGATGAAAGAGAATCATTGATCAGCTGCCTCCTGCACACCCCCTACCAGTGACTGAACCTGCTTCCCCAGGCATTTGCCCTTGACCAGAATTGAACCTGGGACTCTTCAGTCCACAGGCCAACGCTCCATCCACTGAACCAAAATGGGCAGGGCTTGCCCAAAATTCATATGCCTATTCTTAGGCATGGGGTGGTTGAAGGATTGATAAGCTCAGCCCTACTTATATCACAGCAACTGAAAATTGGTTCGGGAGAGTCTCCAAAGGAAAATTGGGTTGCTGTGACCAGAGGTGGAAAGGAGGTCAGGGAGTCACACAGCAGACTCCCACTGCAGGGGAGTGGGAGACGATATGCCTTTTAGGTCAGGAGAAAGGAAGTTGGGTTGCATATAGAAACGCAAATGTATTTGTGAAACACGCTTTTTAAAACTGAAGTGCAGTGAATGAGTGATAAGTTAGCTAGCTGTTGCAGTGTGATAATTCATTTTAATCAAAGAAAAAAGAGACAATTTGTCACATCTAGACCATGTATATCAATAATACATCTATCAATGTACAGAAGATGTCACATCTGGTTGAAAGCAATTTAAGTGATATGGTATCTCTCAAGAAATAAAAGCCAAGAGCAGTTTATTCCATATTGAAGTCATACCCACAATTACACATTATTTAGATAATAATGAAGTATTTAGAACTTGTTCAGAGAGCAATTAAGAAGCCGTTTAGTCACATTCTAATCTATTTTATGTATTGTGAATAAACCTAGTCAAATAAGAAAAGTAATTCAAATGAGGAAGCTCCTGTTTCTCAGTTATATTGTAGTATGAAATAAGTAGCTAAATGAATTATGGCAATTATTGCTTATAAAGCACATTTAATAGGTGTGTATGTCCATTATTAACCTAGTTTTGTGATATTATATATATGTATGTATGTATATATTTCACAATTGGTAAAAATAAATAAAATTGAGTACAATTATATATATAAAGGTCACTGAATAGTTGCAGAAGATTTGAAAATTTTATAAAAAAATTCTCTCATTTAAGAGGTTTTGAGAACAGTCTAATCAGCAATTGGGATTGATTGGATGCCATGAAGAGGAAAAATATATTCCACTTACTTCTTCTCACTTCTTTTTTCCTTTACTTTTTTTCTTTTAAATTTTCCTTTATTTTTTTTAAAGCAAAAATATTAAGTAGAAATATAGAAAGCAAGAGCCTAGCAAAAGACTTGGAGAACAATTAATTTTTGGTAGATGTTAATTTTCTGTCAAGTTTCAGGATTATGTTCCTAAATTTTAATGGGCATGACAAAACTGGAATTTGTAGGATCTCATAGGTCTTTGGAAATTAACAGAAATTTGGAAAATATTGTAATATATACAAAATATAGACATTTAACATTAAAAAATATAAGTAAAAGTTTAAAAGGAACCTGTTTTCAAAACAGACCACAAGTTTTCAAAACATTACAACTTAAAGCTGTAAAAAACCTGCACCAATAGATAATTCTCTCCATGAATCACTTTCTTCAAGAAACTTGCTGTGATGTTTTGACATGTTGTAGAGATTATTTTCTAAGGTCTTGAATCAAGTTCACTGCACCTCTACTCAGAGAATGTTGATCTAGTGCCTACCATGTCCTGGGCACATTAGCTGCATTTCCTAAGCTCAATGAGGTTAGGGACTGTCCCCAAAGAAGTGAGACGAATTCAGATCTGCTTACTCTAAATTCTATCTACAGTTTCTCAATCTACTGCCATGCCTCATCCATCACATGCGTTATGTTATGGTTGGGCCACCTGCTGCTTATGATGCTCCGTTCACTTCTCCTTATCTTGCATGGGGTCCCCATAGAGCACTTTCAGTCACCTGATCTCCAGTCCCTTACAGAGTTTCAAACAAAACATGAATTATGCTTCTTAACAGCGATTCACCTTGGCTCTGAGAGTCTCACAAGAATCAGAAGACCTATGTTAGTGTTTCAGCTCTCGTACTAGCTATGTGAATTTGGACAAATGGCTTAAACCCTTAGTGCTTCTGTTCTCATTCTTTTTTTAAAATATATATTCTTATTGATTTCAGAGAGGAAGGGAGAGAAAGAGACAGAGATAGAAACATCAATGATAAGAGAGAATCATGGATAGGCTGCCTCCTGCATGCCCCACACTAGGGATCGAGTCCACAACCTGGGCAAGTGCCCTGACCGGGAACCAAACCGTGACCTCCTGGTTCGTAGGTCGATGCTCAATCAGTGAGCCATGTCAGCGGGACTATTCTCTTCCTTTGTTCCTCTCATTTACCCATGAGATCCTCTGACCCTTTCTCCCAGCTTTGTGGAATTTCTAGTGATGCACATTTGAAATTATATATATTATCTGTATTTTTTTCCTGTTGTTTTGCAGTCCTTGTGTATTAGGTATGATTTTGCTCTGCAATTTTTTGGGGAACAATATACTTTTCTTTTTTACAAATTCAATGTGGTTTTTGAGCCTTATACGTTTAGTCTAATCTTTTTTATTTTGTACGGGGGAGGGGATGTAGTGGTAAATTACTACCTCTCTTTAAAGTTGTACAAACATGAGTGAAACATGGGAGAAGATCCTGGTTCTTGTCCATTGTGTTGGTGGTCATTAATGTTCTTCCTGGAAAGAGCTGCTTCTCTCCCTTATTCACATATTGCTGCTGCTGAAAAACTCAGAGGCCTTCACACGGGGTTTCTGTGCTGACTCGAGCTTTGTCTCAGAGACCGCCCCAGTCTGTGAAGTCTCAGGGCTTTGAGGCCAGAATTCCACAGATGTTCCAAAGCCTCTACATGCCTCGTCTCTGGCACTGGGAGCAAGGGTTTGTGGATGTGCACCTCAGGTGAAAACCACAAAGTCTCCCTGTGTCGTCACTAGTCTCCCAGAGCTGCTCTTTCTTCTCCAGACTGAGCCATTTTCGGAAATGAGTCCAAACACCATTCTATGCCCTCTCCTCACTGAGATTATCCAACCTAGTAACTGGAAGTTTGTTTTTCTAAGGGTCTGGGCACCTGTAATAAAACGGCAGTTGCATTTCTTCTGAGAGTCTCATATAAGAGTGGGAATAAGATACATTGTTATCTGAGTAAATGATTCTGCAACATTGTTTTTCAATGTGTATTTTAAAAGGGTATCAATTTTAAAATCTGGAGCAGGGATGGTGAATGCATGACTTTTCAGCTACTGCTTTCACCCATGGCAGATATTGTTAATTAATCATTTCTATCAGTGGTTTACACTTGCTTGTTAATTCTCAGTACAGTGGATAAGAAAGTCAGTGCTAATGAGGAGATAGAAGGCTAGGTAGAGAGGGACTGAGATGTGGAGTGTTGCAGACAAGGGCAGGATACAACTTGCTGACTGAGCCCTGTTTGGAGAAAAACCACAGAGACAGACAAAATGACCTAGAACTAGACCTAGCTGGGCAGGGAAAACTAGATCCAGCTAGGTGGAATTGCTAAGGCAACCCAGCTGAGGGGTGGGTGGGGGGGTGGGGGGGTGGGGTTGGAGAAGAGTGGCAGCTGGAGAAACAGCTTTAAAATATATGGTTGTGCCCTGGCCAGTTTGGCTCAGTGGCTAGAGCGTTGGCCTGCGGACTCAAGGGTCTCAGGTCCAATTCCGGTCAAGGGCATGTACCTTGGTTGCGGCCACATAACCAGTGGGGAGTGTGCAGGAGGCACCTGATCGATGTTTCTCTCTCATTGGTGTTTTTGGCTCTCTATCTCTCTCCCTTCCTCTCTGTAAAAAATCAATAAAATATATTTTAAAAAAATATATGGTTGTTACTAAGACAGGCAGCTTGCAGATAACCAATCACAAGGCAGTGAGGCATATAATCAATACCAATGATGCTTCTGAGGCAGAATTATTTAAAAGAACCAATCAGAAACTAGCAAGCATGTATCTCTCGCTAGATAAAAAAGTGCACTCTTCCCCTCTCCCCTCCCCCAGCCCCGGCCCCTGGGTTCCCGATGCTCCTGTGGCAGGAGATATGCACCCCTGCACCCATGTGGCTTATGGCCATGTGGGCCTCCACGCATGGACTAATGGAATTTAATTCTCTTGGATAATGAGCTACACCCAGCTGCAACATGGAAAGGAAGCTCTGGACACTGGGCTGCTTTTGGAAGCCCAGCTGCTTTGCTTCCGCTAACCATTTTTTTGTCTGTGAATCCGTTCTTCGGTTTTGTGAGACAACAAACTCAGACCACCATATTTTGGTTTCACTAACAAATTTGAATCAGAAATTGAGATTAAAATATGCTTACTATCTGTTCCTTAACGACGTGGAAAATTCTAACATTTAGTGATGTTGCCAGTGTTGAGAGGTGGAGTGGAAAGATGAAGGGCAGGGGGGAAGGAGAGGAGAGGTGATTGAAGTTGTGTTTTAGAGAGGTGATGGGCAGCATGTACTCCAGGTGAGCCCAGCTTGGTTAACGCAAAAACATTCAGACCTGTAAAGAATTTTTGTGCGTTTATTTGAGCCAAACTGTCGACAATTGCCGGAAAGCAGAATCACAATGGATTGGGGTAATACTCCAGAAAATGGCGATTTTCCATCTATTTTCATACATTGCAAGCAAAGGAGGAGAGGTAGGTGGGTTGCATGAAATCCATTGGTGATAGATTAGAGAGGCTTGAGAAAGCAAAGTGGGGAAACCTCTGGGATTGGATAGAGAGTAAAATGATAGACACACTTCTTTTACTTAGTGGGTACAGGGTAATTAAGAGTCAACAATTAACATGATATCAATAACAGTGAAGGAATTTATGGTCTCCTGTCCTGGAGCCCAGGGCATTTGGCTGTGGCCTGAGGGGTTTGGGAAAAAGGGAAGTTACAAGTTACCCTGACAGTTCAAGGATATGTTATAGATGCAAAAAGACAGATAGGCTCAGTTAAGTTGACCTTGTCAGGGAAGATACCCGGCCTAGGAGGTGACTACCCACCATAACTGCTTTTATTATTATTATTATTTTAAAAATATATTTTATTGATTTTTTACAGAGAGGAAGGGAAAGGGATAGTTAGAAACATCAACAAGAGAGAAACATCGATCAGCTGCCTCCTGCACACCCCCTACTGGGGATGTGCCCGCAACCATGGTACATGCCCTTGACCGGAATCGAACCTGGGACCCTTTAGTCCTCAGGCTGATGCTCTATCCACTGAGCCAAACCGATCAGGGCCATAACTGCGTTTAGTTAAAGTTTAATTTCAGACCATCCTTTGTGGTTACTTTTGGTCTCTGAGTGTGCAAGACTGCCATGCAGGCCTCCCCTGAGCTTGTCAAGTCAGCATGTGGCCCCTTTCATCCACACCTGTAACCTAGGATTTGCTCTTCAGCCTTTGTTCTGAGCATCTTTGGGTTGTGAGTCCATCCAGGCATAATTGGTCTTGGGAGACAATTCCCAAAGAAAATGTGTCAGGCAGGCAGGAGGCATTCTCTCTTCCTGGGGGAGGATCATCCTGCTTGTTCTTAGGAGGTAGAAGACCGAAGAAACCCAAGTGATGCTAGAGAAATGGAGTTACACAGCTTTATTACGCCGGTGGTCACAGAGGAGTTGCCCCCCAAGTCTGAGCAAACCCATATGGTGGAAGCTCTTCTTTGATCCCCTTTGGTTTCTTTGTCCCCCAAATATGAATATGGATGGGACTTCCGGACCTTTCGTGGGCTTTGCAAAAAGCCCCGTGTGTTGGGATGGGGGCCTTGAGACTATATCTAAGGACCTGACTTGGCGCCAGTGCTGATAACCCCCTCCGGGGGTTGTGTCTTTTCATGGTTTATGGCCTCTGCAAAATGTGAGCATTTAGATAACAGGTCTTGCAAGACCAGATTGTGGAGAAAGGGGCAGTGACTTAATTATATGTTATCAAGAATGTGCATTAGGTTACTGCACAGATTCAGGTGGCTAGCCCCCTCCCCCTTCCCACCCCCAAACATCAGGCTTACATTGGAATTAGCCTTTTAGCCTTCTCACTTAGGCCTTCACCATGTTGGATGAGCCCAGCTCACCCACACTGGGGAGGCCAATCTGCTTTACCAAGATCACCAATCTAAATGTTAATCTTACTCCAAAACACACAGAAAAACTTACAATAATTGTTGTAGGTGGTGGGAATGAAACCAGGTGTCTGACTGGTGGGTCAGACCAAACCTGGGTTCAGCAACCTTGGTACTTGGGTTCTGGCTAGGAAAGAATTCAGAGCCAAGACCCAAACAATAAGAGAGCATTTATTCGGTCAATCACACAGGCAGAAGAAATAATTCCTAGAAGAAATGGGCTTAGGAAATAAGTTACAGAGGAAAAGAAGGGCCTTTGGAGTTTAGGAGTGAGGAAGCTAATGGTAATGTGCCTGGGGCAGAGAGAGGGAAGGGGAAGAGGGGGGCAGGGGCATGCTCCCTGGATGGAGAGTGCACTGGGTCCTCCATCCTAAGGGTTTAAGCAGGGGTCCTCAAACTTTTTAAACGGGGGGCCAGTCCACTGTCCCTCAGACCGTTGGAGGGCCGGACTATAGTTAAAAAAAACAACAACTATGAACAAATTCCTACGCGCATCGCGGGCCGGGACGAGTCGGCTGCTAAGCAGGACAGGCAGCGGCACCCGACGGGCCGAATGTGGCCTGCGGGCCACAGTTTGAGGACCCCTGGAAGGGTGGAGATTTTAGGGGCGGTCCCAGGGGGAGATCTCAATAGAATATAAAGCAGTTTCCAGGTGTGTTCTATCAGGGTTGTGGTCCCCACTGATTGATTGTCTGGCACGAGGGCAGGGGGTCATTATTCCATGCAGCTGGTCCTCACATCGGCAGTGGTCGGTTTTGTTGCTTTTGAGCCTGGAGCTGAAGTACAACTGAGGCTAGATGTTATCTCTAGAGGGGAAAGGGCAGGGGCTCCAAACTGCAAGACCAGCGATATGCTAGGGGAGGAAAAGTCACCTTGGAGCTAGATCCCATCCTACAAGTGTCTTTTGCTAGACATGTGGGGCTTTCCACCCTAGTGACCTTCTGTACCTGGCCCATCACCCTGGCTCTGCTCATGTCTGTCTAACTGCCTACAACATCATGTTTGGCCAAATATCTGGACACCTGGAGACTCTTTCCTGAAAGAGTGGAACTGGAGACAAATGAATTTTTACTCTTTGGATCTAGTTTTTTCAAATGTCATGTAAGCTATAGTTTTATTTATTTATTTTTTGTATTTACACACACACACACACACACACACACACGTTTGTTTTTTTGTTTCCCTGAAAGGATTTTAGTAGACTATCCAGATTCACTAGCATAGCAATTATAAATGTTATTTCAGAGTGTTAATTATCCAGATAACTAATACTCATTTATTTATTTATTTTTTAATATTTCCTTCTTTTTTTTTTTTTTTACATTTTATTTTATTTTTATTGTTTTAAGTATTACAAATAGTAGTACATATGTCTCCTTTTTTTACCCCCTTGATCTCCCCCCGACCTCCCCTACCCCGCAGGACATGCCTTCACCTGCCCACCCTGCCCCCCCGCCCCAGTGTCTTATATCCGTTGGTTGTGCTTACATGCAAGCATACAAGTCCTTCGGTTGGTCTCTTACAGCCCTCCTCGCCCAACCTCCCCTGTCTTCCCGATGTAGTTTGACAGTCTGTTCAATGCTTCTTTGCCTCTGTATCTTTTTCCCACCATTTCTTTCCTTTAAAAAGTTTTGCCTTTGCAGACTGGAAATAAACATATAATAACAAAACAAGACAAAACAAAAAAATGTTTGAGTCCCAATTTCAATGTCCAACAGTTCCTTATGTGTACATGTCAGCATTGATATCTGGATGGTGGGCACATGGTGGCAATGCAGGTCCGACCCTCTCTGGTTTGGTCCTAGATAACCTGCAGCGGTGCACAGCTGCTGACTGCTCCCATGGCAAGGTGTTGTCAGTGTCTTCCATCTCTGGACTGTTTTTTCCTCTTGTCTTCGTGGTTGGAACTAATACTCATTTAATAAAAGCATAATTAATTCTACTTCAGAAGATAACTTTACCTAAATTTGTTTTGTAATTCCTAGAGGGCAGCCTACTCAAAGCCTAAAAACAAGAATGCATTAATCGTATGTTTTCAAGTTACTTACTTTATAGTCTCATGTGCATCTAATTTATGTTATTTAATGTATGTCAGGCATCCACATGCAGGCACACTTCTATATACATTTAAACTGTGAAATGAATTTTAAAGTAAAATTCCCCTGTAGGATTTTCCATGGATCATTTCCCTTTTTCCACTTTTTTTTGAATGGTGTTTGAAAACTAACTTTAGATGTTTGGTAAACATTTCTAAGATTTTTGGCTTTTTCTTCCTATATTTTCTAATGTGAAAGATAAGCAGCTAGAGAAAACAGAACCAAATTTGGTTGGCCCTGATACTGAAACCACACAACCAATGGGTTGGGGCTGCCTGTCACTACTTGAGCCAATTAAGCAGAGACAGGGTTGAATCATATATGAGTGTTTATTCCAAAAATGCCGGGAGTCTGGGAGAGCAGCAGGTCATTTATGAAAATCTGCTCTACCCCTTCCTATAAGCCAGCTGCTTATATTGGGAAGGACAGAGATGACGTGGGGAAGTGGGCAAAAAGAATTACAGGCATGGGGAAGTAGGCAAAAAGAATAAGAATGTATGCAATGGTTACAGGTTACAGGCAATTCGGGCTGGGTTAGTTAATTCCATTGTTAAAGGTTGTTAATCTTTTCATGATCAGGAGGGATAAGGAGACTGGACCGCATTCCAGGTTAACTCCCATGTCCTGGGCTGTGGTGTACATCTCTCAGCCAGCTTAGAATATGCTTTCTCTAGTCAGAACAGAACAATTAAGATTAACAGCATGATTAATATTTCTTATAACTATAGCTAACAATCACAGTTAACAGAGCATGATTAATATTTCTGCCCCTCACAATACAAATTACAACTATTTATATTCCACAGCTACCAAACTGGCTTAAAAAAAAAATAGCAACAACTTTAGCCACAATCTAAATTTTATCATATCAGCAAACCTTATAAATTCTGAAATCAAAACTAATTATACCAAGAGTTAAATCTAGTTTAGTGGGCATATGAATTTATAAAATCACAAAATAACAGGGAATCCTCACTTTTTTCCATTCATTTCTGGAAAATGCATTATAAAACATTGCAAATTGACCATCACACTATCGCAAAGATGGCAGCACCCACAGTAGAGGCGGGGTTTTTCGTAACACAAGATGGGTGCACCCACAGCGGAGGCTGCGTTCCTGTAACGAGCCTTAAGGAGCAATCAGCACGGACCTAAGGCTGTGTGGCGCTGGGCCGGGGCAGGGGACCTGAGCCTGTGTTCCATGTCCGGTGGGGACCTCAGGCTGCACCCCCCATCCAGTGTCAGACTGGGGGACCTCAGGCTGTGCCCCCCTCCTGGCGGGGCTTGACGGGGTACTTCAGGCTGTAACCTCTGCTCCAGTGCCAGGCCGGGGGACCTGAGGCTGCGGCCCCCACCTGGCACTGGGCCGGGGGACCTGAGGCTGCGCCCCCCCACCCGGTGGGGCTTGATGGGGGTGAGGTTGGCTGGGTCTGGGTCTCACGTGATTTTGAGGTGCCACGGGTGTGCGGGGACTTGACTCTGGGTTCTGCAGTGCACCCCAGACTCTGACAGGAGGAAGATTTTCATATACATTTTACTAATTTTCTTTCATCTCTGACACTTCTATTATAGAGAAAGGGCAAATAGCAATATTAAAATATTTC
Source organism: Corynorhinus townsendii (assembly GCA_026230045.1). Classification (NCBI taxonomy): domain Eukaryota; kingdom Metazoa; phylum Chordata; class Mammalia; order Chiroptera; family Vespertilionidae; genus Corynorhinus; species Corynorhinus townsendii. Next base: position 31,431,138 of record JAPDVU010000012.1, read on the forward strand.
CTCTAATTAATCCCTTTTAAAAAATATATATATTTTATTGACTTTTTACAGAGAGGAAGGAAGAGGGATAGAGAGCTAGAAACATCGATGAGAGAGAAACATCAATCAGCTGCCTCCTGCACACTCCCTATTGGGGATGTGCCCGCAACCCAGGTACATGCCCTTGACTGGAATCGAACCCAGGACCCTTCAGTCCACAGGCCGACGCTCTATCCACTGAGCCAAATCGGTTTCAGCTAATTAATCCCCTTTTAATGTGCACAAATTTCGTGCACCGGGCCACTAGTCCTATATAATAAAAGCCTAATATGCTAAGTGTCCAATTGTCTGGTCAGCCGTTCAATCAAAGTGTAATATGCTAATGATATGCTAAGGCTGCTCAACTGCTCGCTATGACGTGCACTGGCCACCAGGGGCAGACGCTCTGACCAGTAGGTTAGCTTGCTGCTGGGGTCTGGCTGATTAGGACTGAGCAAGATAGGCCGGACATGCCCTGCAGCCCTCCCACAGTCCCTCCCCAGCTGGCCAACCTCATGTGTCCCTCCCCGGCCCCGATTGTGCACTGGTGTGATCCTTCAGCCTGGCCTGCACCCTCTCGCAATCTGGGACCCCTTGGGGGATGTTGGAGAGCTGGTTTTGGCCCGATCTCGCAGGCCAGGCCGAGGGACCCCACTGGTGCACAAATTTGTTCACCGGGCCTTTAGCATATTATAAAAGCAAAGATAAAATGATAAACCTACAATAAACTTGTTAATAAAATCATTTTATAAGTGCTATATAGATTTAGAAAAATGGTTTCTCTGTATTCTTGAGTAACATTCTACTCAATGTTAAATGTTGGCAAATAATTAAAAATACTTAAAAAATAAAAATACCGTGGTGGTCAAAGAAAACATGGATATAAGACCTATTAGGTCTAAGTTTTTTTTTTTTTTTAATGTTCTTATTAATTTCAGAGAGAGGAAGAGAGAGCGAGAGAGAGATAGAAACATCAATGATGAGAGATAATCCTTGGTTGGCTGCCTCCTGCACGCTTCCTACTAGGGATTGAGTTAGCAATTGGGCACAATCCCAACTGGAAATGAACTAGTGACCTCTCAATTCATGGGTCTACACTCAACTACTGAGCCACACCAGCAGGGGCAGGCATCAGGATTTTTTTGTCTCATTAACCCTCGCCTGAAGATATTTTTCAATTGCTTTTTAGAGAGTGGAAGGGAGGGGGAGAGACAGAGAAGCATCGATTGATTGGTTACCTCCTGCATGCACCCCAACCAGGGCCAGGGATAGAGCTTGCAACCAAGGTAGAGCCCTAGATTGGAACTGAATCTGGGGCCCTTCAGTCTGCAGGCCAATGCTCTATCCACTGAGCCAAGTTGGCTAGGATTAGGTGTCAGTTTTTAATGTTTCCTGCAGTTCAACCTTGAGCTTGAAGAAACAAAGTGATACTGAAAGAAGTTTAATAACTTACCCAAGATTACACAGCAAGCGGAATACGAGACTAGACTAAAACCTAGTCCTTTTGATTTTAGTTAATCTTCCTTCTATGTCAGGGAAGGAACACTTGGCGATGCACTTTAAAAAATGGGCAAGACCCTGGGAAGACAGAAGACGTTCCTTGCTAAAGGAAATCCAAGAATTGTGCCTCAGGTTCTTGTACTCAGCGAAGCCAGCGGAGGAAAGTGAACTTAGGCCTCTGAGCAAGGGAAACCCACCACACATTCACCTTCCACAGGCAGCATGCATAAGGCAGATTAGTGTGATCAACTGTAGCCTCTGTTTAGGACTCCCACTCTGTGGCATTTAAAATTAATTTATTCAAACTTATTTGTTTAAGCTGCTATATTCTATATATTATGGAGAATATAAATGTAATGGCATGTTTTCAGACACTAGAAATGGAGAGAAAACTTAAAAAGTAAAGGTAGCATATGTTTGACATAAAGTGAAGATGCTAACTACAACAACAAAATTAACAGTAATGTTGACTGCCGCCTTAGAATTTAGCTGGGCTTAGGGACTGATTTGAAAGAGCCAGGCAGCTTAAAAACTGCCCAGGGAAGTTTTATTGATGATTTGTTTCTGATCAATTTCCTTGTAGCAAGCAAAACTGATTTAAATTCTGCTGTTAACCTTACTGAACGCTCAATATTATGTTTGTCCTTTTAAAATTTAGACATTGCAGCATTTAAATATTCAAAGGCATCATTAAGCACTTCAGTCATGATGGGTTGAAGAAAGGTTCCTTCTTATTCATCTTATCTATTATATCTACCTTAAAGGAGGATTTATTCAAGGAGAACACAGGCTTCCTTTAGCCTTAGTTCAGAGGTCTACCTCCTTCTTTTCCTTTCCTTCCAAGCCTGGAGAATATTTGTTAGAACAACCTTCTCTGGGAACTACAACCTAAGTCAGTAAAGGGGATGAGAAATGAAATTTAGGTATCAATTAGGCAGACTTGAGTGGACAAAAATGAAAATGGTGTTTGATACCGTTTCCTAGTTGATGATCAAAATTATTCAGATTTTTTACTATATACCTAAACACCTTTTTTTTTTTTAATCTTCACCCAAGGACATTTTTCCATTGATTTTCAGAGAGAATGGAAGAGAGAGGGAAAGACAGATAGAAACATTGATGTGAGAGAAACACATTGATTGGTTACCTCCTGAACGTGCCCCTACCAGGGCTTGGCCAGGAGGAGCCTACAACCGAGGACTTGACTGGAATCAAAGCCAGGACTCTTCTGTCCACAGGCCAATGCTTTATCCACTGAGCCAAACCGCTCATGTGTTGGTTTTACATGAACATAGACATACAGTAATTATCTATCTATGTATATAAAAAGCTAAGGGACCGTCCAACCACCTGACTGTCTGACCAGTAGCTATGACACGCACTGACAACCAGGGGGCAGACACTCAACGCAGGAGCTGCTGAGCTGTGGTGAACTGCCCTCTTGCAATCCGGGACCCCTTGGGGGATGGTGGAGAGCTGGTTTCGGTTCAATCCCCGCAGGCCAGGCCAAGGGACCCCCCACGTGCCAGAGGGACCCCACTTACTCTGCAGATGCCCTTCAAGCCAGGGCGCTGCCCCTGGTGCATCTGGAAGAGGAGGGGCTGTGGGAAGTTGGCTCCAGGGCATGTCCGGCCTGTCTCACCCAGTCCTGCCCAGTCCTGCTCAGTCCTGCCCCACTGGCCACCTTCTAATTAATTTCCTTTCAATGTGCACAAATCAATGCACCAGGGCACTAGTCTTAGATAAATGATTCATAGTTCTCTTTATTTTTCTTCTCATATTTGAGAAATACTGACCTTCTCTGATGCAAATCTTAGGTTTGCATATGCCATATCCTATAGTATATAGTACAGAGTACTAAAGTATCCTCATTAGATGATCTCTTCTCTCTCTGGCATTAATATAACATAATATTTTGAATCTTGGCTTATTGCTTGCTAGCTGTGACCTTAGGCCTGTTAGCTAACCACTATGCACTTCAATTTCTTTAACTGACAATGGGGATATAGTAATAACGATTCCTCATAAATATTTTATAAGATCAAATGAATTCACATTATAAAACATCTGCATACTGTGAGGTACCTAGTTAGTGCCATATGTATACTTGTTAAATAAATAAAAAAACTTCCCCCCCTTCTAAATGCATATGTAGATACCTATCTAAGTCCAGACTTCTATTCAACTGATAGGTTAATTTGCCATCTTTCCCTTGTCTTCACTTCTCTTCCCCTTCCTAGTCTCATAGTAGGCTTCAGAGGGGGAGCAAAATAAGAAATTACCTGGAAAGACTGGACTGTGTGTGACAACTTTTCAAACCTGAAATTGCAGACTGACCAGTTAGTATACTTTGGGAAGGAAGTAACAAAATTCACTTCAATGCCACTGCTTTAAGTTGACTCACAAAGGAAGGGGTTCAGGGCCGGCTTAACTCTGAGTATGACTTCTTTTCCCTGCAGTTCCTTGGCTTTGTTCCTTTCAGTACAATAGTTTTTTCCTGAGTCGGCTTTGCTAAATGCCTTCAGAAGTTCCAGGCTCCATAGAATGGGCGTAGAGAGAATGAGAGGGGCCCTATTTTGCTTTTGCTTCATGACTTACTGACCCTTATTAGGTTACAAGCTGATTTTTGAACCAATTTTTGAGGCTAAAGGACCACCATAAACTAATTGGATTAGCTGAACCAATCTCTAATATGGGAGATGGCAATACTCTTTGACAAGGAGGCCTAACTGGTGCTAGGGTCCATCAGTTTCTATGAAAAAATATTGATAATGGTGGGAGGAGTCGATGCCTGAATAAGAGTGGGATTGCGTTAGAAAAGAGGAAAGAGTAATGGATACTTTACTATTGGCCATGCTTTCTATGTGAGAAGATTAGAAATCTTGGTTACTGCATCAATGTCAGTAGCAGATGTCTGAATGAGGAAACAGTGCTGGCTAATGCACCTTCAGATGTCATAAAATGACCTTTTATTTTTACTTATTTTTTAATCCTCACCCGAGGATATGTTTTTATTGATTTTAGAGAGAGGAAGAGAGAAATAGGGAGGGAGAAACATTGATATGCTCCTTCTCATATGCGGCCCCCCAACAGAATTGGTCCCTCAGCCTAGGTATATGCCCTGACCAGGAGTTGAACCCGCAACTTTTTGGTGTACTGGATGACACTCCAACCAACTGAGCCACGAAGCCAAGGCTTTTAACTTATATACTTAATTTTTGGGATTTGTTTGGTTGTTAGGACTAGACATAATTAAGACAACGTAACCAACCTTGTCTGTCCATGTGTTGACTATGGCAGCAGGGCTGCACAAATTTAACTGTAGTTTCTGGGCTTATTTTTTCAAAAAAAGTAACCATGGTATTAAATATTTTTTATTTTACTTTGAAATAATTTTAAACTTGTAGAAAATTTGCAAGGATGGTACAATTAACTTTTTTCTCTGAACCATTTGTAAGTTGCTGACATGATGCCTGATACATTCCAATACTTATGTGTGATGCCAAAAGTAAGGACATGCTCCTACCTAAATACCATCTAAGTATCAAAATCAAGAAACTAACATTGCTACATTACTTCTAGCTAGTTTTTGACCTCATTCATATTTTGGCAGTTGTTCCAATAATATATTTTATAGCAAAAGAATCCAGCCAAGGATCATGTGCTGCATTTAGTTTCTCTTTAACCTCCTTCAGTCTTGAATCTCAGTCATCCTTGACTTTCTTAGACCATTTACTTGGTATAATAGCCCTCAATTTGGGCATATCTGAGGTTTCCTCACAATTAACTTTAGATTATGCATATGTGGTAGGTATCTGACAGAAACAAGTGATGGTGTCTTCCTATTACTGCATATCATTAGGTGCTCTATGATTTTAATCCGTTCCATTATTGGTGATGATTATTCTGAATCCTTGATTATGGTGGCATCTCTCAGGTTTCTCTACTGTAAAGTTAGTCAGTTCTCTTAATAATTAAGTATTTGGGAAGAATTTCTATGCAGAGGTAGATTGGCCTTCAGGGCTAGTTTAATGATATTCTTTTATTTTCTTTTTGCAATTTTGTTAATTCTTTTTACTAGTATATTTAAATATGTACATGCATCTTTGTAAAAAATATGGAATGCTTCATGAATTTTCATGTCCTCCTTACACAGGAGCCATGCTAATCTTCTCTGTGTTGTTCCAAGGAAATATCTCATTCTTTCACCCACTAGTTTCAGCATCTATTGCTATATTTTGGCTGAATTGTGTTATGATAAAGGTTGCCAAGATTAATTTTTCTAATTTAAGCATTTCTTCTATACTTATAATTGCATTCTAGTGCAAGGTTCTTCTTTATTCATCTATTTACTTATTTATTTATATTGATATGGACTCACAAATTATTTACTTATTGATATGGGCTCACAAATTACTATTAAAATGGACTGTAATTTTCTTATTTATTTTGATGTTCACATTGTTCTTGGTCTGGTCAGTGGATGTTCCTTCATACTCAATTCTGTGTAATTTATTATTATTATTTTCTCACATAAAAAGATGTTCCAGACTCATCTTGTACTTCCCCAACTTCAGCCCCAGAATCAGACATTTCTCTAATGGGCTTTGCTTCTCTTAATGGAGAATGGTATTTAGAAATCAAGATTTAGGTCTGAATATTTTACTATTCTATTTTTCAATTCAACATACCAAAATCCAATTTTAGCTTTCTTAGAGGGATAATGTTCTTAATTATGTACAGGATATTGGGTAGTACCCAAAATACTCCCATCAAATGTTCTACTGTATTAGTTTCCAATGACTGCTATAACAAATTACAAGAAACTTGATGGTTTAAAATAACACAAATGGCCCTGGCCAGGTAGCTCAGTTGGTTAGAGCAGTGGTCGGCAAACTCATTAGTCAACAGAGCCAACTATCAACAGTACACTGACTGAAATTTCTTTTGAGAGCCAAAAATTTTAAACAAACTATATAGGTAGGTACATTGTTATTAAACTTAATTAGGGTACTCCTAAACTGGCCTTTGCTAAAAACATCCTCAATCTGATTGAGGTATACCCAAGGGGCCAAAGAGCCACATGTGGCTCGCGAGCCACGGTTTGCCCACCATGGGTTAGAGTGTTGTCCAGATGTGCCAAGGTTGCAGTTCCATCCCAGGTCAGGTCACGTACAAGAATCAACCAATGACAGGTGAAATAATAAATTGATGTTTCTCTCTCTCTCTTTCTCTCTTTTTCTCCCCCTCCCTCCCTTCCTCTTTCTTCTTCCTCTCTCTCAAAGATCAATAATAAAAAAAATAATAAATTAATAGAATAACACAAATATATTCTCTTACAGTTATGAGGCCAGAAGTCTGAAACCGGCTTCACTGGGCTAAAGTCAGGATGTCGGCATGGCTGGTTCCTGCAGGAAGCTGAGGGAGAGCATCCGTTCCATTTTCTAGAGGCCACCTGTGTTCCTTGGCTCAGGGCCCTTTCCTCCACCTTCAAAGCGCATTCCTCTAATCTCTACTTTTCTCTTCCAGTCTCTGCAACTGGCTTTCTCTCTTTCTGACTCTGACTCCTCCTGCTTCTCCCTTGTGATTGCATTGGTCCTGCCCTGATAATTGCCTCAGCTCAAAATCCTTACTTGAATCTCCTCTACCAAGTGTCTTTTACCAGGGAGGGTGAAATGTTCACAAGTTCCAGGGATTGGAACACGAACATCTTTGGAGCCACTACAACACAAACACTGAATCTGTTTCAATTTTCTAATTACGCATGGAATAAATTCCACATTTGGATTGTATTAATCGGCACACTTTCATGTGCAAGTGTCAAAGGGCTTTACTGGCTCCCATAAATGAACGTCTCAGGGCTGTCCTTTACAGGTCCTCTTGAATCCAAGAGGTCAAATATGTTGACAGGAATCTTCCTCTCCTCCTGCTTTCCTTTGAGTGTATCCTTAGCCTGGCTTCATTATCCTATTGGCAAGGTAGCCTCTAGTATCTCCAGGATTTATTCTTCCATTTTGGAACCCCAGGATAGAAACAGTTTCCCCCGCCACTATAGTGTCAATAAACTCGTTAGTGAGTTCCATTGATCCAACTTTAATGCGGCTCTGTAAATCAAATGTTTGTTGCTCTTATTGAAATTGCAACCATCTTATATATTTTTAGTTTATATACCACTTGATATATTATTACTTTGTTTATTCAGTTAAGGCTTTTCTCAACTTCTCTCAGTCTTGCTCTTTTCTTTTTTAATACCTCTTCATTTAAAAAAGAATCAGATGGTATATTTGTGATTCTTAATGCTTTTTAAGTTTCTATTTTAACACTTGAAATTTGTTTTTTGAGATTAAAAATAACTTAGCAAGAAAATGTGAACTTACTGTAGATGATAATTTAATTATTTAATCGTTATTAATTATTCCACTAATAGAATGAATTATTAAATTTAATAGCTTTGTTTTTATTAAAGTGATTTTTATAATAGAGCATTTAAGTAAATTGTTTTATGGCACTTTCTTATCATGTGTTAGTGAACCCTGAGGTGGGAATATAATGCATGGTGTTAGAGACAGCTAGACTTAGAAAAAAATATGAAAAATATATTTATGTAAAAGAGGTTAAAGACTTCATATGCTTTTAGCAGTTTCTGTGATGTTGTTTTCTTTGGTGTTTAGGTTGCTGCTTTATTTTGTTTCTATCACTGAAATATTTGTGATGCATAAATAGATTTGGGCCACCTGCTGATTTGAATAAATGGGTATAGTATCTTTAGGGATCAATCAATAGGGATTGCTCTTTTTCAGAATTTTGTAGTATCAACTATTCTTCTAATTTTCAAAAATAAAGCACATGCTATTTTCAAACAAAACTAAGCTTACTTGAATAATAAAACACATTTTTAGCCCTGGTTGGCATGGCTCGGTTGGTTGGAGTTTCGTCCGGTGCTGATCATAGGTTCAATTCCCAGTTAGGGCACACACCTAGGCTGCAGGTTGGATCCTCAGTAGATGCATGTGGGAGGCAACCAATGGATGTTTCTCCTTCACATCTATGCTTCTCTCTCTCTCTCTATTCCTTCCTCTCTTAAAAAAAAAAAAACAAAAAAAACCCTCACACACTTAAAAAATTCAACTTTATATTAAAAAAGTGTTGCTAACCTCTCTAATATTCAATTTTTAAAATTACAAAACTGGTACTTTTTATTTGAAGCCAGAGGCATTTCTTTTAATGCCTCTTTCATTAGAATTTATACTCTTTTGAGAGAGAGAGAAAGTTGAGAGGAGTTTAATCAATACCTTCGGACTGATTGATGTTCACATTATAAAGCTGAGGACTGTTACTTAATGCCTCTTTAATTGAATAATCATAATAAGAACTTGCCTTTTTCATATTGTAGATATCCAACTGATATGTGACAAACAAAATACTCGATGCATTATCATCTATAGATGCTGTTACATCTTGCATAATAAATTAATATTTCCTTTTGGTTTAGTGTAGAATCACTCTACACTAAAATGTAGAAATGACCAAAACCGGTTTGGCTCAGTGGATAGAGCATCAGCCTGCGGACTGAAGGGTCCCAGGTTCGATTCCAGTCAAGGGCACGTACCTTGGTTGGGGGCACATCCCCAGTAGGGGGTGTGCGGGAGGCAGCTGATCGATGTTTCTCTCTCATCGATGTTTCTAACTCTATATCCCTCTCCCTTTTTCTCTGTAAAAAATCAATAAAATATATTAAAAAAATAAAATGTAGAAATGGTGGGACACAGTGTACAGTAGTGAAACAACTTCATTTCCATCTCTCATTATTCACTGAAACCTGACTATGGAGCCACTTCTCCTCTTGCCCTATGAATAAACTTAAGACAAGTTTCATGACTTTTCATGTTACTTGTAGGTTCATCTAGTCCTGGACAATCTCAGGTCATTCAATATTTATTTTAATGAAATAGAATTTTCAAGTTCATTGAAATTAAAGATTTTTCCCTTCCTTAGATTGGGCTATCAGCTGAGAAAAAGGGACCTGGTTAGCTTCTTTTTTCTCCTCTTCCTCTGAAAGCTGTCTCTCATTTCTCATCTAGAGTGGAAAGAGGTGTGGGGAGGGCAGGTATCTATAATAATAAAAGCGTAATATGCTAATTAAACCAGATGTCCTTCTGGATGACCTTCCTGACAAAGTCAGGGCTATGAGAGGGAAGCCCGGGTCTGGGTGCTAGAGGGAAGCCGGTGCCAGCAGCCAGGAAGGCCTACTCTTGCAAGAATTTCGTGCATCGGGCCTCTAGTATATGCATATATATGGACACTACTTGTCTGGAACTGATTTGTGTTGGTTTCCTCTGTCCATGGCCGATATGCATGGTCAACTTTTACGGGAAAAAGTGCTTTTGTGTGCTCTTTGGAGAACACCACACCTTCCCTCCTCCATTATTGAAGACCTAGCACCTACATTTTCTTGACTTGCTGGTGAACATATTTTCTGGCTGTTTATAGCTGCTCTTTCAGCTCTTAGGAATTTAGAAGGTCTACTCCCTGCTGGTTTATCTCATGAGGAAAGCCAGTCTTCTTGGGCCGGACAACACCAAGGCCAATTGTCTTTTGTGTCAAGAATACATTGAGTTCAGACCCGACTGGTTTGGCTCAGTGGATAGAGTGTCAGCTTGCGGACTGAAGCGTCCCAGGTTTGATTCCAGTCGAGGTCACATGCCTGGGTTGTGGGCTCAATCTCCAGTAGGGGGCATGCAGGAGGCAGCCAATCAATGATTCTCATCATTGATGTTTCTGTCTCTCCCTACCTCTCCCTTCCTCTCTAAAATCAATAAAAATATATTAAAACATACATAGAGTTCAAGGGGATAATCTTTCTGAACTCTCTGTCATTACATACAGACCAGACATGGTCAGCGCCGGGCAGAATCAGGAGTGGGTCTGACATCAGGTATTTATGATCTCCAAACTCTAGAGGAAATATGTCCAGCTTCCTGATTAGACCATCAGTGCCCCTTTCTACAGGCTTCAGGGCACTTTCCTTCTCCTCCTAATCTCTCCTAAGCCTCACCTTCCCTTTTTTTCTTCAGTCTCTCTTTTTAAAATTTTCTGCAGATGACAGATTTGATAAGGGTCTATGTGTTCCCACATGAGCTTGGGGTGGGAGAGCAAAGTAGTTTCTCAGGCACTTTACTTACAAATCCTGCTTTGGTGGTCTTGAACCTTTGTTGGTATGCAGGACTGGTGCCATTTAGTTTCTGAATCTTTTATAGAGACTATTTAAATCCACGACAAGCAAAGAATCACTAATTACTTAAGGATATGTATGATCTGTTTTGTTTTCTTATTCAGGGGCCAGTTATTTGATAGCTGGAATATGACATGGAAAAACCTAAGTTATGATAGTTTTTTTCCTATTGTTTTCTACTAATTGTTAAATTTTTGTTGCCCGAGTTCTTTCATTTATAATATTCTACTTGTCTCATGGTGAGATTATGACAATTATAATAGTGTAAAGTACCTGGAACTAGTGTGGGGGATCTAGTAATTATTTGGCAAACAACCCATAAGTTTTCTGCCAGATATCTATTATACAAGGGTTATTATCTGTAGCTTGTTGGTGGAGAAATTGAGGCTAAAATGAACAATATTTTGGAATGAAAGTGTATCACACTTGGAATGTGATTCCATTAACACCTTCTAAGGCAGCCGCAAAAGGTCTGCAGGAGAGGAGAAAAAATAGTATCACCCTCCTTGGATAAATATGTTTTTTATCAAGTAGTCTGCTCAAGTCTGAAGGCTCTTGCAAAGTTAGTGCTTGCTCTAGTTCAGTGGTCAGCAAACTCATTAGTCAATAGAGCCCAATATCAACAGTACAATGATTGAAATTTCTTTTGAGAGCCAAATTTTTTAAACTTTAACTTCTTCTAACACCACTTCTTCAAAGTAGACTCGCTCAGGCCATGGTATTTTGTGGAAGAGCCACACTCAAGGGGCCAAAGAACTGCAGTTTGCCGACCACTGCTCTAGTTCATTCGTCTCAACAATTTGCCATTATTGGTACTGAAGTTTCATTCATCAAGAGTTTGTAAATAACAAAGCTGGTTTATAAATATTATGCAAATCATGAAATGCACACTTGTTATTAACATTTTGTTAACGGACTACTAAGAAACTGAAAAGAAATACTATCATTTTAACAATTATGTGAGTAAAAGGGGCAACTTATAAATTTTATAGGAATACAAGTATTAATATTCACTTGATTCTAAAATCAAGATAATAGCTTCAAAAAATAATACCCAGTTTAATAAGCTGTGAGGCTTGTATATTACTTTTATTTCTTTACTAGAGGCCTGGTGCAGGAATTCATCTCCAGTGGGGTCCCTCCTGCTGGTCTGTGGGATTGGGCCAAAACTGGCTCTCTGATATCCCCTGAGGGGTCCTAGATTGCGATAGGGCACAGGCCAGGCTGAGGGAACCCACCAGTGCATGATCGATCGGGGCTGGAAAGGGACATGGGAGGTCGATTAGCTGGGGAGGGACTGCAGGTTGGCTTGAGGGCATGTCAGGCCTGTCTTGCTCAGTCCCGATCGGCTGGACTCCAGCAGCAAACTAACCTACCAGTCGGGGCATCTGCCCCTGGTGGTCTATGCATGTCATAGTGACTGGTCCACCCCCTGCTGGTCAGTGCAGGTCATAGTGAGCGGTTGAGTGGCCTTAGCATATCATTAGCATATTGTGCTTTGATTATTTGAATGAATGACCTGATGACTGGACACTTATCATATTAGGCTTTTATTATTTAGGATTTTCCCATGGATTTTTGGAGAAAGTGGAAGGGAGGAGGAGAGAAAGAGAGAGAAATAATTGGTTGCTTCCCCCATATGCCCTGACTGGGGCTGGACCTATTTGGGGGTTTGTTATGTTTTCTCATAATGTGGGGGTAAGAGCATGAGCTCCGGATCCACAGTGCATGGATTTGAACCTGACCAAGTGACCTTACCTTGGGGAAGTGACTCAATCTCTTTGTGCCTCAGTTTCCTCAATTATACTAGCAATTTTGTCCATTACACAGAATTGCTGTGATGATTATATAAGCTGTCCCATCTCAAGTGCTTAGAATTGTGCCTACCTGGCACATATTCAGTGATCAATGATGTTTGTCATGGTGGTTATTATTGCTTCTGGCCCCTGGATCCAAATTTCCTCCTAGCTGCTTGAAAGTTTGGAATCAGGCTTGGATTAGGTCTCCCTGAATCCACAGTAGAGCTGGGTTATTGTGGAGAAGAACTGCAACGTTGTGGTCCCTTGCTCTTCTCTTGCTTGAGGAGGTATCGCTCCAGAAATGCCGTAGGAGTTATTGTTCATTGAGCCCTGACTTGGCACGAACCGGCAGCACATGCTGTTGTTCACCTCACTAGGTCTCATTTTTTTTTTTTTTTTGCAAAAGAATTAGATTACATTTACTTCTGTGGTCTCTTTCAGTCATAATCACATGACTTTATAAAAATAGAAGGAATGCACAGGTGATGTTAGTGGTGCAGTGAAGTGAAGGATAACCACTCCTATTGCATTTTCAAGCTTTAAAACATTGCTCTGGACATTAAGATAGAAACTTGTCTTCGAAGGCTATTTAGGCATATAGTACATATGAAACAAGTCTAGTTTCTGGAAAAATGAGAGATGTTTTAGTAATTATGTTATCAAAATGTTATTCAATTTTGATACTAAATTCCATATTATAAATCATGAAGATGTATTTATATCTACACCTTCATATACCATATTAAAGAAAATTTAAGCACTATTTATGAACAAATTTAATTTGCTTTAAAACATTAGTAGTATTACAATTAATATTTTCATCCAATAGTCTTAATATTCATGTTTTCTTTTTTCAAAAAGTAAAGCAACTGCTGTGGAAATGAAAGACCCAAATTGCTTATAATGTAGCAGGACCAAGAAATAAAGTCGTAGGAAGGCAATAAAGGGCTCTAAGTGGAAAGGAATACTTCATGTTAAGTAGATAGACTTCACCTCCCTCTTGTATTATAGTGGTTTAAAAAAGTAATGCCTTACAACTGCCAGCAGAGGGCCTCAGTCCCATAGTTTATCAATTGTATTTATTGCAGCATCTCTTTCCCACGGTCCAGCAAACTGATTCCAAGAACTCATTTGTTTACTTCAGATGTGAGTGGCCTATGGGTTTAAACTATTAATGAATAAGAATGAATTTAAATTAAAAAATGCAATTAGTATGTATAACACTGTATAATATGTAGGAGAGCATTATACAGATGCAAAAAAAAAAAAAAAAAAAAAAACCACCAAAAAACAAAAAACAACAACTGTGGAATAAAAATACAAGTTTTATATTTTTAAATCAGTGGTTTCAGAAAAGTTCCTGAGATAAATGTGAAGAATCGTGAGGGAAAAAAAGCTAAACTGCTGTGTGAAGGTCTCATTCTTTAAATCTTTTTAGCTTTGTTCTTTTCTCAGTTTGAACTATTCTACTGGGAGAAAAATGAAACAAAAGGGTTCATGTAGGATCTTTTTTAGTTAAAAATTCTGAATATTCTATCTTTTTTAACTAAAGGTGAATTTTAAAAAGGAAATGAAACAGGAATAGCTAACGGGAGGCCATTGCTATCTGACATAATTAGGGAATGCCTTTTGAGTTGTCAGTTCTCCACATCCCATTTCCTTTGTCTGAGATATTGCTGTAAGTTCTCTTAAGGGTTGGCCTAGGAGTCTAAGTATCTACGAAAACTAAGTAGCCTTTTAAGAGTTTTTAAAAAAGCTTCTGCAGAGGAGTGGGTGACACTTATTAAATTCATGGTAGCTTCTAGAGCAAGTAAACATCTGTGGAAGACTTATCTTTCCTTCTTCCCTATCTTAAGCAACAAGAGCACACAGTGAGAAAGAATAACCAAAAGGAATGCTATATTCATTTTGAATCTGTTTAGTGTGACTGTCTCTTTTCTTTCTTAAAAGTAGGCTCTCCTATTCTCAGTGCTGCTCAGAATGATAGGAGTAACTGATTTTCATGTACACGATGACGTAACAGGCATAGATACACAGAAAGGTCTTCAGGGCTCGTTATCAAAGGTTTAGTTTTACATAAAGATGTTTGGAGTATATGTAGTGTTTTATTAATTCAAATGTTGCATGTACATAACACAGCATTTTTCCAGAGCATTAAAAATGTTGTTCAGGTGTATATATTACATTAATCTTTATGTCTTTTTTCCTCATAAAACTCTTTATGTGCTGCTATTTGAGACATTCTATTATGCCCAATGTTCCTTTGAACACTACTTAGACCTCTGACTAGCAATAACTAACTTTAAAATATTTGCTGACCAAGTGAAAATTATTATGTAACATATTGCAAAGTTATTCAGAAATTCATGAACATGTCTGTTTCATATACAAATTAGATCTTAGAGTATATTTAACCATGCTATAGTACCCTTATCACAACATTTCATTAGATGCAGAAGCCCTTAGGTATTATTTTGCAATTATACTCATTTGCATTCTTAAATTATCTCCATATAGGACATACATTTATAAATTTCACAACTCACATTGGGAGATTACATTCTAATTTCTGACTGCTATCCTGGTGTGGCTTGGTAAAATTGAGGGGGTTGGATTTCATTTTCATTTTTCTCTGTCTAAGCAACAACAAATAAACAACAAATATCTTAAAATATGGTTTAAAAACTTTCATCTCCTACTTACTAACTAAGCTCAAATAACATAAATCAGATAACATAAAACATATGCCCATTTATGGATAAAATCAGAGATATTTATTGCTTAAGGTCATAGATGCTCTTTCTTTTGTGTTTCTTAATTATTGGGGCTTCCAATCTTGGTGTGGTGTCTATTATTGTTAAAGGAAAAAGAAATACCAGGAGAACTGACAGGTGTCCCTAAGGGACTGGCATTGGAAATGCGCTGCACATTGCCCGGGTGTGAAGAGAACTGTTTATAGTTCCTTCCTTATCCATGTAAATGTTACAAGACACATCGAGAATGGAATATAATGAAAATGCTAAAATTAGTTTTAAGGTGAGTTTAGAAGCATTGTTTGGTTTTAATGCTTGAAAATATGATTTATAATTCCCAAGGGTACACCATTCATTTTCCTATATTTCAGAGCCATTTTGCACTCACTCAGTTACTCCTGTTTAGTTCCTGGGCTATGAGTTACTCAAAATCCCTTAATCTTTTTCACCTCATTAGTTTTCAATTTTGTGCATCAAATATCTTCAATGATGGAGAAACGCTGCTGTGCTCAGTCTATGTTATGGAGAAGAGTTGAAAGGGGAAGGTGGCAGAGGAAAAGCTGACAATTTCTTCTCCAAAGGCCACTGAACTGGCAAAGAGAGAGAATGGTTTTAAATCCCCACAATGGGGTTAGTCCTTTGACATTCTAGAGAGAAAGTGATGGTGATAGTATTGGGACAATTTGATCTTCTGGTTGTATTAAAAATAGAAATAAATTTTAAAATTTAGTTTTTGAGCTTTTAATTATCATGTTGGTATTTATTGCTGATTTCCATTGTATTCGATGAGCAAGAAACACTATTCTGAAAGCAAACACCAATCCCCAAAGCAAACAAAACAGAAACCACAAAAAACTTGCAACATTTTACGATTGTGTTAAGAACTTTCTCACTGATAAGGAGACAGTTATTCTGGGCCAATATCTTGTCAAGATGACGATGATGATGAATTATTATTTTAAATCATATTTTATGTCATTTTGTCAATAACTCAACATAGGTATGGGTGTGAATAAGGAGACTGAATTGTTCTTTTAATAAACGGGCAATTTGTAAATCTGCTGCTAAAATTATTTTCTTTTGGGGTATTTATGATTTCAATTTTGTGAAAATAAAAAAGGAAATGATAATCTCATTCCAATGTCATGCTAACTTTGCCAGGATAGAAATATAACTAAATCAAAGAAAGGTTAAATTTAACATTTGTTAAATAATTATCAAGTACATATGAGATCCGTTCCTAATAGATGGCCGATAGTGAAGCCAAATCTCCTTTTCAGCATTTTTTGGGGAGGGAGTTGATCGCCTTATGATCTGACTTCTTTGGGCTGTGCAATAATTAGGGTTGAGAGGGGTTGGTGAAAAGGACACACCTATATATATAAAAGCCTAAGTGACCATTATGACGGAACAACCAGAATGACCGATCACTATGACGCGCAGTGACCACCAGGGGGCAGCTGCCCCTGGTGGTCAGTGTGCTCCCACAGTGGGAGCGCCGCTAAGCCAGAACCTGGGCTCACGGTTGGCTAGAGCAGTGGCGGGAGCCTCTCCCACCTCCAGAGCAGCACTAAGGAGCAGCGAGCCAAGCATTAAGGAGCGAGCAGGGGCGTGGTAAGGAACAAGCAGGCAGGTGGTTAGGAGCGAGGGGTCCCAGATTGAGAGAGGGTTGTCTGACTGCCGGTTTAGGCCCGATCTCAACTGGCAGTTGGACATCCCTGAGGGGTCCCAGATTGCGAGAGGGCACAGGCCAGGCTGAGGGATTCCCCCCATGCATGAATTTCATGCATTGGGCCTCTAGTTTATTTATAAACTCTTTAAGTTTCCCTATTTGTTTCATTTTAGAAAATACAATGATAAATACTTTTATCCAGACTCAATTTTTCTTGTTATTTAATGTATTAGTATACAAAAATATTGTATTTAGAATTTAATTATAAATTTACATTTCTTAAAAATGAAAAAAATGCATTAATTTGAAAAGGAACCTAACTGGAATTTACCTTAATGTATTGAACAAAAAGAATTTTGTTAAGAAAATTGATAGTAGCCTGGCCAGTGTGGCTCAGTGATTGAGCATTGACCTATGAACCAGGAAGTCACGGTTTGATTCCCTATCGTGGCACATGCCTGGGTTGTGGGCTCAATTTCCAGTAGGGGGCATGCAGGAGGCAGCTGTTCAATGATATTAAAAACCATTCTTATCTATTAAAGTAGAACTTTAGTGTTGGGTAGTTCAGTTCATGTATACAACTGGAATAATAAAGCTGTACACTTAAAATTACACTATATTTATAATTATGTATATAGTAATGGGCACTTTTCATATCTAGATAACAGTTTTTTTCTAATGAACAAAAACTTGATAGTTTCATAGTATCAGTTTTTCAAAAAGACAGTAAAGGACAAGAAAGATTTTGAAACTGTTAAGAGGTCAATTTATTCTTCCATTACACTTTTTT
Organism: Corynorhinus townsendii; assembly: GCA_026230045.1. Classification (NCBI taxonomy): domain Eukaryota; kingdom Metazoa; phylum Chordata; class Mammalia; order Chiroptera; family Vespertilionidae; genus Corynorhinus; species Corynorhinus townsendii. The sequence goes on from JAPDVU010000012.1 coordinate 31,448,902, forward strand.
TTTTTTTTTTTTAGTTTAAAAGATTGCATTAGAAGTTACTTCCACATGTTGAAGTATAATCTTTTAAAAAAATATATATTTTTTATTTCAGAGAGGAAGGGAGAGGGAGAGAGATATAGAAATATCAATGATGAGAGAGAATCATTGATTGGCTGCCTTCTGAATGCCCCCTACTGGGGATTGAGCCCACAACCCGGGTGTGTGTCCTTGACTGGAATCAAATCTGGGGCCCTTCAGTGTGCAGGCCAACACTCTATGCACTGAGCCAAACCAGCTAGGGTTGAAGTATAATCTTGGCAAAATGTCTTTTTAATCCATAGAGATTATAGTATTATTGATCATGTAAGCATTCTAAAGTAATTTCTCAAAATGTGGTACTTCAATTATTTTAATAGAAAACACCATACTGTGTATGAAAGTAGTGTCAACAGTGCAATAGTGCAAATACAGTTAATTGGACAACATACTATTACTTAATCTGTGGCATTAATTGAATCAATCAGCATCCCCCGAGACTCAATTTCCTAATCCATAATATGAAGAATTTAGACTAAATGACCTGTAGGGTTACTTAAAATTCTAAAATAATCTATTTCTATAATATTAGGATCACATAGCCTCAAAGAACATCAGCATCCTGTCATTTTTGAGGAGTTAATTTATTTAAAAGAGCAAGACTTTCAGGATATGAGCTTATTCATAAGGTTAGTTTATTAGCTCTAAACATTTCATTTTGGGGAAATTACTGAACTTGCATGATTGTTACCGTTCAAGGAAGAGCTACTTAATTTCCTTCCACAGGAAATTATATGTTATTTGTAAGTTTCATTTTGTTGTTGGCACTTATATTTTAGGGACACCTGAAGAAACCAAAGTGTTTTTTTTAAACCTTTATTGAAAGTATTACATATATCCTCCCCCCCCACCCCCATTGCCCCTTCTAGTCCACACTGCCCAAAGTTGTGTTTTACTATAGGTTACAGTTGGCATTGATGGCACCAAAGGATGTAATCAGTTATTTGGAGTGAGATGTTCAATACTTTCCTTCCTGCACGCAACATTTAAAAAACCTTGCTTGGAAGAGAAGTTTATTTTTCATACAGGAGCTGGTCATCCTTTTGAAATGGAATTATGTTCCTGTTGTTATGGCAACATAGAATTCCATACTTCTGCTTTCTGCAATGTATATTTCTCTGAGTCTGGGTGTTTGTGTTTTATTCATTGGTGGCAGTGTGTGGTTACTGGCATCAAAAAATACATCAGCCAGATGACATCTATGGTGCCTGTCAACTTTGAATGTCTAAGATACATTGAGCATTCCAAAGAAGGTGATTACTATGTCTCTTTTAAGAGGGATACTTCCACATTCTTTATTAATCGGTATATTTGATGCTAGTGGCTATAACAAGCAACTCCCATATGTCAGAGGCTTAGCACAACAAAGGTGTTTTTTTTCCCCTTGCTCATGTCAGATGTGGACAGGGCAAATCTCTACCAGAAGGTGACTTGTCTTTATTGACCCTTAGAGAGATACGGGGAGTCCTCCACTGTAGCTCTTTCATCTTCCTGGCTAAGAAGCAGAGGGAAAGCACTCAAATTGTACAGGTCGTCTTCTGACCAGTTCTAGAAGTGCTGAACAACAATTTTGCACACATTCTATTGGCCAGAACCCTCTCAGGTACCCCTAACTAACTGCAAGGCAGGCAGGGTGTGTAGTTTTACTGAGGCCCAGAAAGAGATGATGGGATAGGCAAACAGCCTGTCTCTGCTATGGTGTCTTTTCATTTACCCTTTCTTTTTTGTATTTTTAATTGGAATATTTTTGAAGAAATTTAGACCTCTCCTTTTAAAATTCACTTTGATGAACAGGTGGTAGCTCATATATTAATTAAAATTTATTCATGTTGCTTTTCCATGAAAGGCTTGTTCCCTTCTTCTTTCCTTATAATTTAGAGCATTCTGAATTTAACCATTGACTTATCTATACTAATAAAAGGGTAATATGCTAATTAGACTGGGTCGACTGGCCATCTTCCCGACGTCCGACTTCCTTCTGGACAAAGCCATGGTGGTGGGGGCTGAGGCAGAGGTAGTTAGGGGTGATCAGGCTGACAGGGGAGGGCAGGTGGGGGCATTAGGCAGGCAGGCAGGAAGGTGAGTGGTTAGGAACCAATGGTCCTGGATTGTAAGATTCTGACTGCCGGTTTAGGCCCGATGGGATCCTGGATTGGAGAGGGTGCAGGCTGGGCTGAGGGACACCCTTCCCCCACCCCCCATGCATGAATTTTGCGCACGGGGCCTCCAGTTTTTTCATATTTATCGCTACCTTACAATTTCACTTTAATTTCAGCAAGCTCTTTGCTTCTGTTGAAGAGAACTCCATAACTTATAAAGTAATAATCATAACAGGACTTTTGCAATTCCTTACAGGCTAGATGAAGTTCATTTGCAGTAATTTAATGTAAATTATTTTGTTCTGAGCTATCACTTTTATTTAACTCTCTGGTAATACAGGAAAAAATGTTCTTAATGATCTCTTTGCTGATGTTCCTTGTATCAGCAGTGACTGTACAGCCATACATGACCAATTAGAGGTGTCCACATATTGTCTGACACTTCTCTATTGAGAAGTGGAGTCTGTGGCCCCTCCTCTTGACTCTGAGTGCGCTCTGTGACTGCTTTGATAATAGAATGTGGTGGGGGAAAATGAGAAGAATCCAAGATGGTGGCGTAGGTAAACACCTAAACTGCTGCCTCCCGCAACAATTTCAAAAATACAACTAAAAGAAAAAACGTCTATCACCCAGAACCACGGGAAAGCTGGCTGAGTGGAAGTTCTACAACTAGAAGGAAAGAGAAAAGAGCATTGAGACGTGCACAAGCGCTGAAAAGCTGAGGTACGGAGGCGCGTGATCTGGGCTGGCGGCAGGCATTGCTTTTTTCAACCTGAAGGGAGACAAGCCCCCGATTACTCTGAAATACAGTTTCTGGGGAGACGCGGGGGAACCAAACTCCTACGGGGAGAAGCTGGACTGTCTGCCAGTGAGGGTGGCTTGCTTGTAGAGCTGCACGCAGGAATAATTGTTTACAGCACTGGGGCACAGGACTGCCGACAGGGACTCAGAGCCGGCTAACTAGCAGCCATTGTTGTTTGCCACGCCCTAGCCTAGTGACACCCTGAGACCCTGCCCTGCACAACCTACAAACCCACCCAAGCTCTAAGCAGAGGCTCTTGCATAAGAAAGGCCTGCCCTATTGCAGCTTAACCTAGCAAACTTGCAGCCCGGTCAGACAGCTCCAAAACCTCCAAATCACAAGCAAAGAGGAGAAAACTGTAGCTCTCACTGTAGCTCCTGCTGGGTGGACTCAGACAGTAGCTGACCTGCACCCCATTGGAGATCCAGAAGCCAGTGTACCTAGTGGTCAGTGTGAGATACCAGATTTCAACTCCTCACATCCATAAGTGACACATTCAAGAGGCAGACTCAGTGAGCACCAAAGCCCCACTGAAACAAGTCCTGCCCCATAAGCGTGTCTTCAGCGCAGCAGTTCTTCCATTATAGACACAGCGAGTGCTCACAGCTAATTGGCCTGGAGGTCAATTCCTCCCAGTGTACCAACGGCAATTATGGCTTAACTACACCAAGACTTTGCACTCAGCCCACAAAGGGGTGTACCAAGAGCATCTGTAATTGAGGAGGCTGAGCTACTGCCCCCTATAGATCACCTACCACACAAAGCTACTCCATCAACACAGGGAAGCAGCCAAAATGTGGAGACAAACAAACATGTCACGAATGAAAGAAACAGAGGAAAGCAAACTATTGGATGACATAGAGTTCAGAACCACATTTATAAGGTTACTCAAGAATCTTCTTAAAACCACTAAGAAACTTGATGAGACCTTCAAGGAGCTTAATGAGAATGCCAAAAAAATGGAAAAGGACCAGTCAGAAATGAAGCTTACACTGTCTGAAATAAAGAATATACAGAAACTCAACTGTAGATCAACGTACCCCAAGAATCAAACCAAAGATCTGAAATATGTGGAAACAAAAAACATCCAACCAGAAAAACAAAAAGAAAAAAGAATCCAAAAATATGAAGATAGTGTAAGGAGCCTCTGGGACAACTTTAAGCGAACCAACATCCGAATTTTTGGGGTGCCAGAAGAAGGGAGAGAGCAAAATATTGAAAACCTATTAGAAGAAATAATGACAGAAAACTTTCCCTACCTGGTGAAAGAAATAGACTTACAAGTTCAGGAAGCGCACAGAACCCCATACAAGAGGAATCCAAAGAGGACCACACCAAGACACATCATAATTAAAATGCCAAGGGCAAAAGACAAAGAGAGAATATTAAAAGCAGCAAGAGAAAAACAGTTAATTACCTACAAGGGAGCACCCATACGACTGTCAGCTGATTTCTCAACAGAAACTATACAGGCCAGAGGGAGTGGCAAGAAATATTCAAAGTGATGAAGAGCAAGAACCTACAACCAAGATTACTCTACCCAGCAAAGCTAGCATTCAGAGTTGAAGGTCAGATAAAGAGCTTCACAGACAAGAAAAAGCTAAAGGAGTTCATCGCCACCAAACCAGGATTACATGAAATGCTGAAGGGTATTCTTGAAGAAGAAGAAGAAGAAGAAGAAGAAGAAGAAGAAGAAGAAGAAGAAGAAGAAGAAGAAGAAGGAGAAGAAGAAAAAGGTAAAGTTAAAAATTATGAACAACAAAATGACATCAAATACATACCTACCAACAAGTGAATCTAAAAATCAAGTGAATAAAAAATCTGAAGAACAGAATGGACTGGTGAATATAATAGAATCAGGGACATAGAAAGGGAGTGGACTGACGATTCTCAGGGGAAGCAAGTGTGAGGGGTGCGGGAAGAGATTGGACAAAAATCTTACTCCTATGGATGAAGACAGTGGCAGGGGGTATGGGCATGGGGTGGGGTGGGGAATCAGGTGGAGGGGAGCTATGGGGGAAAAAAAAAGAGGAACACCTGTAATAATCTGAACAATGAAGATTTATTTAAAAAAAATGTGGTGGGGTTGATGCCATGCCAGTTTTCAGGCCTAGTCATTAGGACAATGGCCGTTTCTGCTTTTGGTCTCCTGTAATAGATGACCTGGGAATGACGCCACCATATTGTAAAGCGAAAGCCACATGTGGAGGTCAAGTGTAGGAGCTCTGGATCAAAGCTCTGGCTGATCTCCCATCCTGTAGCCAGTATCCATTGTCAGCCCTGTGAGACAGCCACCTTGGACGCCAGTCCCATTGAGCATTTAAATATATCTTAATTGATTTCAGAGAGGAAAGGAGAAGGAGAGATAGGAACATCAATAATGAGAGAGAACCATTGATTGGCTGCCTCCTGCATGCCCCACACTGAGGATTGAGGCCACAACCTGGGCATGTGTCCTGACTGGGAATCAAGCCAGCAACCTTTCTGTGCACAGGACGATGCCCAACCAACTAAGCCAGGGAGAGTTTGATTGCTAATACTTGTCCAAGACACTTACTTATTTATTATTGAATATAGTTTTATTGATTTCAGAGAGGAAGGGAGAGGGAGAGAGAGATAGAAACATCAACGATGAGTGAGAACCATTGGGTGGCTACTTCCTGCACTCCCCGTACTGGGGTTTGAGCCCACAACCCCGGGCGTGTGCCCTTGACCAGAATTGAACCTGGGACCCTTCAGTCCGCAGTCCAGTGCTCTATCCAGTGAGCCAAACCAGCTAGGGCCCATGGAGCATTTAGATAACTTCAGCCCTGCTGCTTTCTGAATACAATCAATGAGAGACTTCAAGGAAAAACTGCTTGGCTGTTTCAACCAAGTCAGAAATGTGAGAGATCATAATAAATTGTTATTTTATGTGACAATAAAAATATAGAACATCATATCTTTATTAAGATTTTACTCCTGGAAAGCTAACATCATTGCAAGTTTTCACCAGCCTTTGCTTATGGTTGAACAGCTTTTAGATTTAGAGAAATGATTATGAATCACATTTCTTTCTATCTAACATCTATCTATCTATCTACCTATTTATCTATCATCTATTTATCATTTATTATTTATCTGGTTGCAATCTAGCTGCCAATCAGGACAAGGGGGTGGATTCATATTTGAGTCTGAGTGATATTACCAAGGACTGGGTTCAATATGTTATATTTCCCAAGGTTAGCAGCAGGCAATAGTCTTAGAGTTTCTTGGGTCACTGTCATAAAGTAGAATTCTGAGAACATAATCATTTAGTGTAGGGTAGCATCAAGCTCAATAGTTTGTCCCTGGTGTAGTGTCAAAGTACAGTTTGTTGGAAAGCTTTGTTCTCTGGGAAAAACGGCAGACTTGAAGCTGTGGGGGAACTAGGGCAGTGGTCGGCAAACTCATTAGTCAACAGAGCCAAATATCAACAGTACAACGATTGAAATTTTTTTTGAGATCCAAATTTTTTAAACTTAAACTTCTTCTAATGCTACTTCTTCAAAATAGACTCGCCCAGGCCGTGGTATTTTGTGGAAGGGCCACACTCAGGGGTCAAAGAGCCGCATGTGGCTCGCAAGCCGTGGTTTGCCAACCACTGAATTAGGGGATGTAAACATTACTGATCAATGTGAATACAGGCAAGTCAGGCTATGTGTGAATTATGAGCTGATTCCTTATATTTTGTAAAAGGATTAGATTACCTTAAGTGCTTCCCTCATATAGAAGTCTATGCCCACCATATGACCATTACAGAGTCAGTCATTTGTGTTCTTCCCACCCCCTCCAAAACCTCCATTAAAATGTAAATATTATTTGGAGGAATATAATTTGAACAAACTCATGCTCAGGTATTATGGATTTTCAGATATAATCTTTCTCCTATGGGGAGGAGACTCTGCAAAGAATTGGTATTGTTGCTTAAGTAATTGCTGTTGTTTTGGGGAAGATGCTGAGTGTTGAAATAGAGAAAAAGGAGAGATGACATATTGCATACTTCATAATTTTATCTGAGCTGATGCTAAATGCACTGTGTATTTCTAATTCTGTATATGTTACATTCTGCTCATCTCTTTTGAAGTCATAAGCTCTTTGAGGCAGTTTCATATATTGTATAACCTATATAATAAAAGCCTAATATGCAAATTGACCAAGCCATGGAACAACCGGTTGCTATGATGCACACTGACCACCAGAGGGCAGATGCTTAATGCAGGAGCTGCCCCCAGCCCGCAAACCCTACGCCAGCCAAGGTGGGTGCCAGTGGGGGCCCTCAATTGCCCCTGCCGGTCACCCCACAGATCAGCCCTGATTGCCGGCCAGGTTTAGGGATCCTATCCATACATGGATTTCATGCACCAGGCCTCTAGTATTTTATAAAATAGTAACATAGTAAGTCAATAACATTTATTAAAACCTACTATTATCTGATAAGCATTCCTTTTATCAGTCTTATTCCTGGACACATATAAAACCTTGGAAAATGACAATGTGAATTCTGACCATAACACGATAATGTTTTTAACAGATACATGCTTAGAATTGTAATTCATTTGGTAGTTCCTTTGTGTTTTGTGTACAAATGGAATAATAACCTAAGAGAACAGTTTCTCTAGACAGTGCACCTAAAATAATTTGTCCGGGAGACTATCCTTCCTCCTCCCATTTTATTCTCTCTTTGGGAGCATAGAGATTACATTTCCCAGGTTTCTTTTGGTCAGGAGTGTCCACACGACTAAGTTATCACCAGTGGAATTGGAATGAAAGTGATGTGGACAACTTTTGCCTCATTTGTATAAAAAATATTCTGGATTTTCTCTTTTTTTTTTCAATCTTTTGAGTAGGAATATAATGTGGTTGTGACTCATCTTCAATCATGTAGATGAATATAATACCTTAGTGTAGTGAGTGATGGCAATAAGACAAAAAGGTCCTGTCATTCTGAAGCACCTTGCGGATTAGAGCTACCCCAGAACCATTGAATGCTCACCTCAGGATTGTTATATAAAAGAGAAATTGTATCTTATATAAGCCACTATTTCTTAATCTCTTTGTTAAAGTACCTTACCCTTTATCATAACTAATATACTTCATCTTTTATGATTAAATAATTATCATCTGCTATGAAAAAACTCAACATTTAGCCTCATGTATGTGGCTGTTAATGGCCTCAGTAACTCAATTACATTTTTAAAAAAATTTCTGAAAATGATACACTGGGTTGAATGCTCTCATACATGCAATAATAAAGCAGTATTTAAGTGACCCAATGAAACATATCTAATTCAGGATGCAGACCTAATAGGAAGGCACCAAATTTCTTCCTGTCAAAATATTCCTTGGTTTTGTCGTTTTACTTATTTTTTAAACCGTGGACTTCTATAGCTGCTTCATAAGAATATCATTCATTCACTTACTGTGTCCTTACTTTATTCTAACTACTAGAGAATTTAGAGAAGTTTTGCTTCTTTCCTTTGTCTGTTTTGATGAACATCATCTCCTAGAACTCAGAACAGTGCCTATAATGTAGAGTACTTGTTGAATATTTTAAGACTGAATGCGTAAGTTTATGAAAACAGATATGTACAGAAAAGCTTAGTAATACAAGGCAGTATTCAAGTGACATGTGGCCTAGAAATAAGAGCCATAAAGTTTAGAATAGTGCCATAAAGTTTAGAATAGTGAGAGTCAACAGTAGAGTAGAAGCTCTGAAGGACATATCAGATTTAGCTGGAGAGAGTGTAGGTTGGTTCCTGGGGACAGGGACAGATAGTATGCACAAAGTTAAAGGCAATATAGGTCATCTCTGTCCAATAGAACTTTCTGTGATGATGGAAGAGTTCTATATATTCACTTTCTGTTATAGTACCAACTAGCTGCATATGGCTACTCACTCAAGTGCCTGAAGTGGGAATACTGAAGTATAATTTAAAATAAGGCTGCAGAAATGTATATGTCTTTAAGTCCTGTCTGTAAACAGCTAAGTTTACATTAGATTTGCCATAGTACTTACTGCTTTAGTTGTAAACACACACATAGCTATGAAATGAGAGCTATTTATTAAAAGATATTGAAAAAAGTAGAGGAGTTGGACAAGGTTTTAAATTGCAGTCTCTGTTTTCTATCTTTTAAATTCAAATTTCTAGCTTTTTATTTTTTTAATATATTTTTTATTTTTCAGTTACAGTTGACATATAATATTATGTTAGTTTTAGGTATAGTTACTACCTTTAAAAATATAATTCTGAGATTGTGTGCATCAAGGTATTTAAATTCAATTACTAGAGTTTTCCTAAAATTATCTATACTAATAAAAGCCTAGGTGGCCCTCGCACCTTCACATCATCACAAGATGGCCACCCCCACGTTGTCACAAGATGGCCACCACAAGATGGCTGCCATGAGATGGCCAGTGGGGGGGGGGTGTTGGGGGCGACTAGGCCAGCAGGGGGTGGCAGTTGGGGGTGACCGGGCTGGAAGGGGAGGAGTTAGGCATCAATCAGGCCAGCAGGGGAGCAGTTAAGGGGTGATCAGGCTGGTAGGCAGGCAAGTGGTTGGGAGCCAGCAATCCTGGATTGTGAGAGGGATGTCTGACTGCCGGTTTAGGATATCCCTAAAAAACCAGTAGTCTGACATCCCCCAAAGGGTCCCAGATTGGAGAGGGTGCAAGCTGGGCTGAGGGACACCCCCCTAGTGCATGAATTTCATGCACTGGGCCTCTAGTGTATTCCATAAAAGCTATGACATACTAGCTTTCAACACTTTATTTTAGTCTAAATGTTTTCCAAGAAATTAGGATATGTGGAAATAGAATCTAAAATGTTTTTCACAAATCTAATATAACTTATTGGGAAGTTGAACATTATTTTTGTCAACTTGCCCAAAGAGATATTTTTATCCATGTAAACACTGGTAGTTAAAATTTAGTGATTGAAGTTCTGAAATACAGCATGTTTAATTTTGTACATTTATGTGAGAAAGAGAAAACTGAATAAGAAAGGAAGATGGAGATGAAAGGAAAGGTGAATAAAACACAGGACAGAAGACACATTTACTGATCTCTTTGATGGAATATTTGCTTACATTGAGTATTTGAGTTTAATTTCTCTAGTCTCCAGTGTATGCAAGTGAAATGGAACAGCAGCAGGACCTCTGTAAACTGAGAAGTATCAGGATGAGATAAATCTCTCTCCCAGCTGTCACAGTGTACTGCGTAGTATAAGCGATGCGCAGTCTCTGTGATACAAGAAAATAGAAGTGGATGGGAAAATAGAAATTTTTTTCTTCCAGATATCGAGGTCATTTTATGAGATGTAAAGACAGAAATGTTTCTGGGAGGCATTCTGCTCACTCCCAGAGAGCTTTTATCGACCAACTATAAAAAAGCCAATTTCTACTTTCATATGTGTAGAACTCCTATTGAGGTCAAAGGTAAAGGACACACTTAGATCCAAAAGGGATATTTTAGCTTGAAATTTCTAAAGTAAATTTCAGCAGGAAAAAAGTTAATATAAAATATTAAGCCCAGAAGATTCATTCCACATACAGTGATATCTCTGTAATGTTTGTTTCCTCAGCAGGAAACTTAATCCACTCTCTATTTGTTTTGAATTGCTGTCCATCTACTTCACTTGCAAAGGTTACCTTTATTCCCCTGCTCAGCTGTTTAAGGGGAAAGACAGAAAATAAAAGGACTAACACAAAGGCTGCAGGAAACTTGAGTTTTTAATTTGCAGCTATTTGTTTTACTCTTAAGTAGTAACAGTTGAGTAGTTTGGGGCAAGCTACATTAAACTCTATGATATTCAGATTCAGCAGCTCTAGATTGGACATAATGATCCCTGTCAATTGTTGGTGAAAGAAGTCAATAGGGATTTCTGTGTTGCTGTTTTTAAATGGAAAAGATGTGTGGTTTAGGCAGTCTCCAGACTAGCTTCTATGACCTTCTGTTTGCCATCTTGCTTTCATTTATATTAGGACAGTGATTGGATGCTTATTGTGTTAGAGATATTTTGCAAGTCCCATTGTGAAGAAGAGTTTTGTTATTGGAGTAAAGTCAGTTTTCTTAAGAAATTAAAAAAAAATTTTTTTTTGGTTTATTGAGTTATTTTATTTTTCAATCAAACACATTTCTGAATATCTAATTGCTTTTCTACATTACATCTCTCACTCCTCCAGCCCCCAATTATGTCAAAACATTTATATTTCTTTAGTATATAAGTGATTTAATCCTATGGCTCCAGAAATCGTGATAACTGATTCTTTAGCAGGCAGTCTGTCTCTGACCTGTGGGGTCATCTGTTCCAAAATCTGGACCTGTAGAAGGGCTGTGGACATCCTCATGATGATTTAGTGTTATAGTAATGGAGTTATTCTCTCCTGAGGAGAGTAATGCCCCCTTTAAGCCTTCTGAAAGGTCTGCTGGGACTGCATATCGAGGCTGGAGACAAAGGAGCTTCTCTCTCGATATTTCTGAGGAAGTTTGGGACTGCAGCAATATGTGCAGAGTCAAGAGCCCACCTAAAAGACTGGCCAGGCATGTGATTGATGGCTGTGATTAATTTTGTCACTTCCTAAGCACAAGTTGGACTTAATTGGGCCTAAAATACATCCCACCATACTCTTGCTCCCCTGGTCATCTTCCACTAGCAAGGTACACTGACAATGGCTCTTCCCACGGTTAACTAAGGGATCCTTTTGTCATTGAGGGTGAATGTGTGTCTGTGTGAATTTGCACCTTCTCCAGTGAACAAGCTGTCTTTTTCTCCATTGACATATCTAACCCATATAGCCTTCTGAAGCCAATATTACTCAAAATTTTGAACCTTTTAAAACAAGCCAGAAAAAAAACGCCAGAACTTCATATTCTTTGTTCTTCTCCCCAAGTTTCTTTGTCAACATTTGGTTTCCTATCATTAAGGGAGGTAAAAATATTCAAAACCATATTAAGAAAGAGGACAGGCTATTTTTTACATGTATTTTTTCAAAAGGGAAGTTCTCAAATATACACAAAAGAAGAGAGAATAGTAAAATGAACCTATACCTAACTTTGTCTACATTTTTATCGCTTTTTCATCTTGCTGGTCTTTTTTTTTTTTTAATCCTCACCTGAGGAGTGAGGATATTTTTTCTATTGATTTTTAGAGAGAGTGGAAGGGATAGGGGAGGGGGAGAGAGAGAGAGAGAGAGAGAGAGAGAGAGAGAGAGAGAGAGAGAGAGAGAGAGAGAGAGAGAGAGAAACATCAATGTGTTAAAGACACATCAATTGATTGCCTCCTGCTCTCACCCTGACCAGGGTGGGGATTGAACCTGCAACCAAGGTTAGTGTCCTTGACTGGGAATCGAACCTGTGACCCTTAGGTCTGTGGGCCAATGCTCTCAGCCTTCAGAAAAACTGGCCAGAGCTTGAGGGTCTATTTTAGAGCAATCTGAAACATCATATCATTCTACATACAAATACATTGATATACATTTCTAATGTATAAAGAGAAATTTAAAATGTAACTATCATGCAGTAATCATTTCTAATAAATTTAACAATTATTCCTCATATCAGTTATTTAAGTCCTTATTTAAGTTCTTTTTATTATCTCAATTATGTCATTTTGCTGTTGGTTTGTGCAAATCATGATTGAACAAGATCCACAGTTACATTTAGTCATTAGGTCTTTGAAGTCTCTTATTCTACTAAAGTCCTCTCTTATATACCCTTTTTTAAAATTTTGTAATTGATTTATTGGAGAAACCGAGTCATAAATAGAATGTTCCACATTCTGGACGTGGCTAATTGCTTCCCTGTGGTGTTATTGAATGACTGCTCTATTCTATCTTTCCTGCTCACTCTTCATTAGAACTAGAGGCTTTATGAGATTCAGATCCCAATTTTGAGGGAAAAATACTTTATTCTGGCTACTTTGTACTTTATATTGCATCACATCATGAAGCGTATTCCTTTTTGTTAACTCACATTTAATAATTGATCATTCAGTGGAGTCAACCTAAAGCTTTCATTATGAAGAGCACATGGGTCATAAGGCAGTTCCATATTTAATTTTTTGAGGAAACTCCATACTGCTTTCCACAGTGACTGCACTAGTCTGTATTCCCACCAACAATGCATGAAGGTTCCCTTTTCTCCACATCCTCACCAGCACTTGCTGGTTGATTTATTGATGACAGCTATTCTGACAGGTGTGAGGTGATATCTCATTGCAGTTTTAATTTGCATTTCACTGATGATTAGTGACATTGAGCATCTTTTCATATGTCTATTGGCCATCTGTATGTCCTCTTTGGAGAAGTGTCTATTTAGGTTCTTTGCCCATTTTTAAATTGAATTGTTTGTTATTGGCTTTTTTTTGGTGGTGTTTTATGAGTTCTTTATAAATTTTGGATATTAAGCCCTTACCACATATATCATTGGTGAATATGTTCTCTCATTCAGTGGGTTGTCTTTTCACTTTTTTGGTGGTTTCTTTTGCTGTGCAAAAATTTTTAGTTTGATGTGTTTATTTTTTTTGTTTCCCTTGCCCAAGGCGATATATCAGAAAAAATATTGCTATGAGAAATATCAGAGATTTTAACATTTAAATCTTTAATCCATTGCCAGAGGGAAAGGGGGGTGGGTGGATGTAGAAAAGGGTAAAGGGGTATAAATGGTGATGGAAGGAGACTTGACTTGGGCTTGTGAATAGACAATACATTATATAGGTGATGTATTATAGAATTGTACACTTGAAACCTATATGATTTTGTTAACCAATGCCACCCCAATAAAGCTTTTTGCTTTCTGGCACAAGAAGATGATCCTATCTGTGGTGTATGCTTCTTGTTCCAGATATAGAACCAACCAAAAACCCTCCTTAAATGATATGTAGAAAGCACAATCTGGTTGCTAGAGGTATTTATTACTACTGGGCAGTCATTGCATGTAGGCCTTAGCAGTGGGTAGAGTTAGGAAATGTATAAAGATTTAAGAGTAAAAAATCATGAGTTTATACTGATGTCTTACATTTAAATTTAGAATTTACAGGTATCCAGAGTTAGCCAAAGTTGAGGTTAAGGACACAATCCTCAGACTGCTAAATCTGCCCAAGACTTCTGATACCAGCTACAAGATTGGGGGTCTCCAGAGCCATCCTGACTTCAGATCAGCTGGCTATAAATCCAGAGTTACAATGGAATCCCTCAGGGTTGATAATTCACTGGAATGATCACAGAACTCACAAAACTGCATTACTTATGATTACAGTTTCATTGCCGAAAAATATACAAATCAGAATCGGACAAAGGAAGAGACACTTTGGGAGAAACTTGGGACTGGGGTTTCCAAACTTGGAGCTTCCGTGTCCTCAGTGACACATTGCCCCCCCCCCCCCCCCCCCAGCATCAAAGTGTGGCAACACACACATGCAGTATCACTAACCCAGGAAGCTCACCTGAGCTGCTATTTCCAGTGTTTTTGTTGGGTTTTATCATGTAGGCATGATTGAACCATTACCCACATGGTTGAACTCAATATCCACTCCCTCCCTCTCCTTGGAGGGCAAGCTGATAGCATATGGCTTAAAATTACAACTCCAAGCACATGGTTATCTTTGTGATGTAGCCAGCCAACATCCTGAGTCATCTTGTTAGCACAATAAAAGGGCCACCACGAGTCACCTGGGAAACGTAAACTCAAGTGTGGCCTGGACAGCAAAGACCCTTCTGTCCTATCACTCAGGAAAACCTGAGTTCAGAGGTTACATCCCGGGAGGTGGGACAGATCTCTCTTTTGGTAAGGTTAATTCTTTACTACACAGAAAGTTTTTTACTTAATAGTTTTGCTATGTAGTCATGTTCCTTGTATGCTAAAACTACTGGCCTAGGCCCAGGGAAAGATTATTCTTGGTTTAAGGAATTAAGGAGCTAGGAAATGCAAATAGGCCACTATAAAACATTAAACCAGAGAGAGAGAGAGAGAGAGAGAGAGAGAGAGAGAGAGAGAGAGAGAGAGAAAGGGAGAGAAGGAGAGAGAGGACACAAATTGAGTGTCATAGTGTATGGTATAATGTGTAAGTGCTCAATGGGTGTCAATGGGAGTGACTATAAGTGACTTAATGGAAGCTGAATTGCTGTAACAAATGGAATCTCAAATGTGATGGTTCAGCATACTAAGATTATTTCTTGCTCATGTAATAGTCCAGGGGCTGCTTGGTTGGCAGGGAATTCTGGATCCATATAACCCTCAAGGATTCAGGCTAGCAGCAACAGAAGTTGCAGCTTTGACACCTGGCTTCTCAAATTGATCTGGGTATCACCACCTCCGGCTTCTGGTAGGAAAGAACATGAACCAGCGAGTGCAGCATGTTTCATGAGTTATGCCTGCAGGTGGCTCCTATCACTTGCACTCACATTCCGTTGACTAGTACTCATTCTTAGGGGCCCAACGAACAGCAAGGGAAACAGAGAAACGTGGTAAAGCTATACGCCCAACAGAAAGATAATTAATTTGGTGAGCAGTGGTAGTCTCTATCACACAGGACTTGAGTTGAACTTTGAAGATGAAATATGATTGGATGGAAGGAGAACATATCTCAGCATAAGCTGAGGAACAGAGGCAAAGCAGACAGCAAGAGTCAATTCCTACCATTGTGATGAAGCAATGAAGCATAGTAACATTCATCTCGGGTAAAAGCTGCCGTTTGAATTTTAACCCTGCTATACTGGCTTCTGTACACACCTGCTTGCTTAAACAATAGGGTAGTTACCTCAGTTTCCCGATTGAGACCTGGAAGCTCACATAAATCACCCCAGTATGTTGCCAGCCCACATCACAAAGGTTATTCTGTGCCTGAGGACCAGAAGCACAAAATTGCTTTAATTGCTTTTCCATTGACTCAGTGGCTCCAAGAACTAAAACTATAATTAATCTTTAGAGATAACTAACTTGCTCAATTTAGCTTTTGTACAAAACTGCTCTTGCAAAACAGTTCCTCATTCCAACACTAGGGACGTAATTGCTACCTTTGTGAGTTTTGCCTTTATAAGCTTCATACTCCTGCCATTCTGCGCTGTGAGATTTGGAGAGCTAATGCCTCCTCACAGCTGCCGGCTTTTGAATAAATGACTCCTTAATTTGACTTCTTGATTGGGGTGTCCTTTGTGTGATTTGCGGAGTACAGTACAACAGTGAGAAAGTATATTGTCAGAAAGGGCAAGTGGTAGATTGTTCCTCAACTCACATGGATTTATAAGTATTTGTTCACAAGTTAGTTTCTTCAACTACTATAACCCTCTAGCACAATATCTGGCACATGGTGAATGCCCAATTAATGTTATAAAATCTGGATGCTAATTTGAATTACTTAAATACTTAGTTTAAATCAGAACAGTGCTCACTTTGAGATATAATTTAGCTGTCATCTTCAGGACAAATCACTTTTCAGAGATTTAATCAACTAATATTCTAATACATTTTTTTAAAAAAAGAAAATACTCTGGATTTATTTCAGAATTATCTTACCTTGAGCTTCCAGCTGTCTTTTTATTGTTTTTTTTTTCCCTCTTCTGTTTATATAGATTGAATTATGAGAGGGGTCAAAATTAACTGCCTTCTTAACAGAAATGAAAATAAATTTTATTTATTGAAAACACAGGTTTTATATTAATCTATAAAAGGAAGGAAGGAAAATGTCCTTTAAAATGGTTAGATTACAAAAGAAGCTACTCAAAAGAGAAAAAATATGAAGATGGAAAAATGGTAAATGTTTATGGAAATATGTGAGAGATAAATATCCTATCCTTTTTAAATTCTTATCTCTTTAGCTGGAAGATGAAAAATTATTCTGAATGAAAATACTTTATTTTCTGTACCACTATTTTGTGTTTATTGATGTGAGTTTTGTCTTATTTGTACTCAGAGCACAGAATTTAATAATAAAGTGTAACAATACTAATAATTTGTATAAGGCTTGACATAATGTATGGGAGAAGATATTGCTAGGGAGAGGAATGACTAAGAAGATTTTGTGTTGCTTGACTTATGCATTTGATTGAATTAATTTATGAATAGAAATTTCAGTTACTATGCAACGTCTTGCTTTTGACTATTCAGATCCTCTACTCTTCTCTACCATGCTCTGTGCCCTGAGAAGCTAAACTGAATGGAATGCATTGATAGGGTTTTCTGTTCTTTGGCTTCTGCTTGGGTTAGAGCAGTGGGACAGAAGGAGAGAGGAAAAATGTATTACTCCAGCTTCTAGACCTTGCCATTGTACATAAACCGGACTCTTTCTTTGCCTAAAAGTCACAGTTCCTTTCAGATAGTTCTCCACCCCCACCCCAATCTCTCTTTTTCTCTCTGTCTCTTTCTGTCTGTCTAACCCTCTTTCTGGGTTCTGGTAGACACTCCTCTTATGCCTCATTACTGTGGGCCTGGAGATGTTAACATTGTCCCACTGTTACTAGTCCTAGGTTATTTAATTACCCTTTGTAGTTTTTTTACATCCTGTCCACACCTTTGTAAACAGATCCATTTGTGAAATTCTTCTCACATAATAAACTTGAGACTTTGCTATTTTGGGGCCAGATTTGGTATACAGTAATTGTAACTGGGGATAGAAAGGATACTGGGAATGAATTCTCACATAGTTCAAGAGAACGTTCTTGTCAGAAGTCATGGTTCCTGAATAATTATTGGCATTCAGTGATCATCTCATTATTGATATACCAGGGGCAGAAGATGAGGTACAGGTGGAGGACTAGGTATTGAGAAACCAACTGTAAAATTTGTTCTTTTGTTGACAATAGTGATTATAAGTTATGGTCCTTGAGCATATATACACTGAGTGGCCAGATTATTATAATCTCTGAACGCATAATAATCTGGCAGCTCAGTGTATATCCTATATAATAAAAGGCTAATATGCAAATTGTCCCCTTGACCAGGAGTTCGACCAGCAGGCTGGCCAGACCCCACCCATGCACGAATTCATGCACTGGGCCTCTAATATAAGTACGTATGTGTGTGTGTGTATATATACTGAGTGCCCAGATTATTATGCGTTCAGAGATCACAATAATCTGGTCACTCAGTGTACAGGGAAATGGAGAATATGCATTAAAAAATCAAACAGCCTCTGTTGGCAGACAGCAGACAATGGAGCTCAGTCCTACACCCACAAGGAAATGAATTCTACCTGCAACCAATGAACTTGGAAGGGACTCTTAGCCATAGATAAGGACTGAAGCCCTGGACCACACCTTGATTTCAGCCCATTGGGGCCCTAAGCAGAAAATCCAGTTGCACTGTTCCCAGACTTCTGACCCACACAACTGTGAGATAATAAATAGGTGTTTTAAGCCAAAAACAAAACAAGCAAGCAAACAATCAAGCAGCCTGAAAGGCCGTTTAGGAGTGCTTTATCAGCTGTTGTGGCAGATACAGCTGACACTGAAATGTGGGAAAGAATCATTTGGGAAGACATAGACAAGGCTGAGAACGTTGAGCACCCAAACCCCTTTGAACCTCTTATGGCAGTAGAGGCAGAATCTCTCCTCTGGCTGAAAGAACCAGCCCTACCATGTAAAAACGATTTAAAAATTTTTATTTTTTTAAATTTTATTCTTTTTTGTTAATCCTCACCCGAGGATATTTTTCCATTGATTTTTAGAGAGAGTGAAGGGAGGGGGAGAGCACACACAGAGAAACATCAGTGTGAGAGAGAGACATTGATTGGTTGCCTCCTGCATGCCCGGGGCCAAAGCCTGCAACTGAGGTACATGCCCATGACCAGAATTGAACCTGAGACCCTTGAGTCAGAAGACCAATGCTCTATCCACTGAGCCAAACCATGTAGGGCTAAAAAAGACTTTGGATGAAAGTGTCTGTGGCCTCATGAGATGCTCAATAAAATAGGACTTCCTCTTACCTCTGACCTATTTAACAAATGCTACTGCTGTGTACCTATCCTGGACCATTCTCTGGGGTACAAGCCAGTTACCTGGTGGAAGGTTGATTACATTGGATCACTTTCATCATGAAGGGGAGGGGACAACACTTTGTCCTTCATAATCTACGTATGGATTTGTATTTCTTGCTGAATGTACGTTTGCTAGCACCACTATTAGGGCATTTACAGGATGCGTTAGCCATTGCCTTGGTATTGTTCATGAAATTGCCTCCATTTGTCAAGAAAGGACATGTAGCAATGGGTTTCTTCCCACAGCATTAATTACTGTTATCATGTGCTCCATCAAACAGAAGCCGGTGGATTAGTGGGATGGTGGTGGGATGACTTGCTGAATTTTAGTTACAATTCCAGTTGAGAAGTAACAAAATCCAGAAAGAATGAGTCTTGCCATACTACTTTATCTCTTATGGTTTTCCTACACCTCACCGTTATCAAACTCTTTCACTTATCCAAATTGAATATGTCATCTGTTTCTTGCCAGGTCTCTGACTGATAAGGTTCCATATCAAGTTAGTCCCTTTTTACTCTTATTTTCTGCCTCATTGCACATCCTGATTTGTAACTGGTCGGTTCAGGTCAGGGTACATGACTTGGGACTGATGGAACTAGGTAGAGAAAGGGATAGCTGTGGAAGTTTTGGCTCAGTAGTTGGAGAAGTTTTGGCTCAGTAGTTTTGGCTCAGTAGTTGTCCACACCTTTGTAAACAGATCCATTTATGAAATTCTTCTCACATAATAAACTTGAGACTTTGTTATTTGGTAATTAGAAAAGTACTTACTTCCCTAACCAGTTTGGCTCAGTGGAGAGCATTGGCCTGTGGACTGAAGGGTCCCAGGTTCGATTCCGGTCAAGGGCATGTACCTTGGTTGTGGGCACATCCCCAATAGGGGGTGTGCAGGAGGCATCCGATCAATGATTCTCTCTCATTGATGTTTCTAACTCTCTATCCCTCTCCCTCTCTGTAAAAATCAATAAAATATATTTTGAAAAGAAAAAAAAAAGAAGAGCACTTACTTACAGGACAGCCCAAAATTCCATCTGAGAATTTGAACTTAACTGATAAATGGGAAAACTGTTTCTGTTTTTTCTCCTATCCCACTGATCTTTTCTTATTAGCTATCTTTGCAGTTTTTTACCTTCCTCTTTTAAAATTTTCTTTCGTTATAGATTAAGGTATTACATATGTGTCCTTATCCCCCCATTGCCCCCCCCCCCACCTGCCCACTCATGCCCTCACCCCCCTGGTGTCTGTGTCTATTGGTTATGCTTTTATGCATGCATACAAGTCCTTTGGTTGATCTCTCCCCCTTACCCCCCACCCTCCCCTACCTTCCCTCTAAGGTTTGACAGTCTGATCTATGCTTCTCTGTCTCTGGATCTGTTTTTGTTCATCAGTTTACGTTGTTCATTATACTTCATAAATGAGTGAGATCATGTGATATTTATCTTTCTCTGACTGACTTATTTCGCTTAGCATAATGCTCTCCAGTTCCATCCATGCTGTTGCAAATGGTAAGAATTTCTTCTTTTTTACCATAGCGTAGTATTCCATTGTGTAGATGTACCACAGTTTTTTAATCCACTCATCTGCTGATGGGCATTTAGGCTGTTTCCAAATCTTAGCTATTATAAATTGTGCTGCTATGAACATAGGGGTGCATATATCCTTTCTGATTGGTGTGCCTATTTTCTTGGGATATATTCCTAGAAGTGGGATCACTGGGTTAAATGGCAGTTCCATTTTTAGTTTTTTGGGGAAACTCCATACTGTTCTCCACAGTGACTGAACCAGTCTGCATTCCTACCAGCAGTGCACGAGGGTTCCTTTTTCTCCACATCCTCTCCAGCACTTGTCATTTTTTGATTTGCGGATGATAGCCATTCTGACAGGTGTGAGATGGTACCTCATTGTTGTTTTGATTTGCATCTCTCAGATGATTAGTGACTTTGAGCATGTTTTTCTCTTTTTTAATGATTTCTAGCTGGTAGAGGGTCCAGGTCCCAACTCTTAATGAGCCCTTAAAATTTTAGTGAGTCTCACAGGTTATATGTTGATAATAGCCTGATGATGGTATTTTCTCTGAATTCCAGATTACTTGAAATCTCTATTTACATGTCTGATAGTTATCTCAAACTTAGCATATTCCAAACTGAACTTGCCATGCCCCCCCCCCCCACCCCTGCCCCCTAAACCTGCTGCTCTCCTAATCTTTCCTGTCTTGGTAAAATGTAATTGCATTTTTCTAGTTTTTGAGGTAAAACAACCTTTGATTTTTCTTTCTCTTGCAACCTCTATCCAATTTGTCAAGAAATCTTATTGGTTGTACCTTCACAATATAACCACAATCTAACCATTTTACGTAGCTTCCCCTTCGCCTCTTTGTATGTCTTTACCAAATGTCACTTTCTCAATGGAAGTCAAGATTGGTCACCTTGGACCCTCACACCCACCTGCAACAGTCTCTATGCCTTTTCCTTACATGTTTACTTTTTAGCCCTCATATTTAACATACTTATATTTTACTTACGTTCCTCTTATGTTGTCCATAAGAGCAAATATGCTTGTTTTGTTTACTAATGTATCCCCAATGCTTAAAAAGCATCTTACACATAGTTGAAGTTTAATAAATATACACTGGATGAGTAAATGAAAAAATTTGTACTGAAATTTAGGAAAAGTAAGATATTTAGAGCCAGGTGTTCAAGAGCAAATGGCCCCTGGTTATTATTTCCATGGTTCTCCTGTGAGTAAAATTTTAGTCTTTTGAAGTAGCAACTTAATAACAGTAATAACTGAGTACTTGTTATGTGCAGAAGCTATCCCACATGTTTTAATTTACTTCTTATTTAAGCTGTACTACAAGGGTAAGAAATATCATTATCTCTGTTTTGAAGATGAGGCAAAACAACTTGTTCAAAATCACCTTGCTGGGATTCAAAATCTGTTCCATCTGACACCAAAGTTCAAATCTTTTCACTTTAATACATAGCTTACTTTTTGGCTCTTGATAAGCCAGAAAAACTGAATGATATGCCATTAAGCCAATTAAATTTATTATTATTTTTTACATTAACATCAGTATAATGCAATTTTAATATATATTTTTATTTGTGGGGATATAGTCAAAATGTAGGGCAAGCATTGTTTGCATTTTAAAAAAAATATATTTTATTGATTTTTTTTATAGAGAGGGAGAGGGATAGAGAGTTAGAAACATCGATGAGAGAGAAACATCGATCAGCTGCCTCCTGCACACCCCCTACTGGGGATGTGGCCGCAAGCAAGGTACCTGCCCTTGACTGGAATCGAACCTGGGTCCCTTGAGTCTGCAGGCTGATGCTCTATCCACTGAGCCAAACCAGTTAGGGCTTGTTGGCATTTTTAGTTGAAAATTAAAGGTTGCCCTGTATCAATGTTTATATGTATTAACAACACTAGACACAGGTGTACTTGATCTTTTTTGTGTTGTATTTGGTTGTTAAAAAAGAAAAAATTTAAAATATTTCTCCTGCATTTAGAAGACAAAATAAAATTTAATAACAGCAAATTCTCATGGATGTAATGCAAATATCGGCTGTGAGGCAAAGCATGCTTTATTTTATTATTTGTTCCTGCATTCATTACATTGATTACACTGTTATGGGCTTTGGGGACCCTCACAATGAAGAGAAAATTGAATAGGTATATGTGAAGGAAAATTAGCGGGCCATCTGTCCTGCATTCAGATCAGACATTGTGATTTTTGTTTTGGGCTTTGTAACTCATTCACTTTGGGACTTGTGTTAAGCAACACAGATCTTAATTTTTCCAATGTAATTTGGAACACTTCTTTTACTTTTGACACATCTTTACTTATGTGATAAAATGTGCTGATAAATTAATCTACTTTTATATATAAAATTTCATTTTCTAGACCAAAGAAAATGTTGATTATAAGCACACATACTTAAGTAATTCAATGGTTTAGGCTTTTATATTTCCTTAATATCTTTGTGCCTTTCTTTCTTCCTTTGAAAACTGAGCATAATTTTCATCCTGTTTATTTTATGGATAAATTGAAACTTTCTTCAGCTAATTTATAAAAAAGTCACTTTGTAAATTGAAGTTCCTATGTTAAGTAGAGATTTGATTACTATTGTATGGCTTAAAGGGATTTTTAAATGTTTTATCAACTTTATACTTTTGCCAAAAATTGATGGTTTTGGATTATAACATTCACCTTTATTGATTTTGTTTGTTAATGCAGAATTTCCTGTGTATAGAGTAAGCCATTTATAGATTTAAATTATAATACCGGTAACAATTATCCTAACATTTATTCATATTGCATTTTCTTTTTCACCTTCATTTTGCTTTTGTAAGTAAAATAATTAATGTTGACATTAACATTGTTTCTATTTTTGTGATTATCAACAAGGCAATAAGATCCACTTGAGTGCACATGCCTGTGCATATTTGTATAATTTAGCCCCAAGTTTTCTGGTTGATGTACACTTTACAGAAGCATTTGCCTAGATTCTATATGGGTTAAAATGGAAGACACTTTCAGTGGTCTCTCCCAAATTCTTTATTTTAAATATATGATATTAAATCTACCAGAGGGTCATCAGAACATTACATTCCACAATATATTTCAGTACTGAAACATAATCCATTTCTGTGTCAATAAAGAAAAAAAAATAAGACTTTGTTATTGATTTCTAACTTAATTCCATTGTGGTCAGACAGCATGCTTTGTATGACCTGTGTGCTCGGTTTTATGGCCCAGAATATGGTCTGTCTTGGAAAATGTTCGTTTCCACAAAGAAAGAATGCATGTTTTTCTGTTGTTGGATAGTGTTCTATAAGCGTCAGTCAGAGCAAGTTGGTTGATAGTATTGTTCAAGGTGTCCAGTTCTGTATTAGTTTGCTAGGGTTTCTGTAACAGAATACAAGGTGAGTATCCTGAAGTCTCAGATCGAGGTGCTGGCAGAACCACGCTTCCTCTGAAGGCACTAGGGAAGAGTTCATTCCAGGCCTCTTTCCTAGCTGCTGGTGGTTGCTTGACTTGTGGCAGCATAACGCCAAACTTCCCATAGTTATCCCCGTTTCCTTGTCTCTGTGTTCAAATTTACCTTTTTAATAATCTCGTCCTATCATGTTGGATTATGAGTCTGTCCTACACTGGTATGACCTCATCTTTATTTCACTGACGACATCTACAATGACTATTTACAAACAAGGTCACAGTCTAGGGTTAGGATTTCAACATGTGAATTTTTGTTGGGACACAGTTTAACCCATATTCTTACTGATTTTCTATCTACTTTTGTATATGTTATTGACAGACAGGTATTGAAATCTCCATCTCTAATTGTGGATTTGTCTATTTTTACATTTCCTTACAGTTCTATCAGATTTTGCTTTATGTATTTTTAAGCTATATTATTAAGTGCTTAAGTTCTTAGAATTGTTATTGTTATGTTCTCTTGGTGAACTAACTCCTTTATCATTATAACATAACCTTATATATCTGTGGTAATGTTTTTCTTTATCCTTGGTAATATTTTTGTTCTGAAATTGACTTTGTCAAATATTAATATGGACGCTCAAACATTCTTTTTTGTGTTGTTTTGTTTTGTTAATCCTCTACTGAGGATATTTTCCTATTGGTTTTAGATAGAGTGGAAGGGAGAGAGAGAAGGAGAGACAGAGAGAGGAACACTGATGTGAGAGGCAAACATCAATTGGTTGCCTTCCACATGCACCCTGACTAGGGCTGGGGATTGAGCCTGCAACCCAGGGTATGTGTCCTCGACTAGGAATTGAACCTACAACGCTTCAGTGTGTGGGCCAATGTTCTACCATGGAGCTATACTGGTCAGGGGTCCACCACTGGGTTCTGGAGGTAAGAGGAAGTTTATTTGCCCTCAAGGGGATGAGGGATGATTTGTCTAAGTGAGAGTCCCATGCTATTACCTGAGCTATCTTTTATCTTGCCCAGTCAATGTGCATTTGCTGGTATATGCTATTGCGGTTTGAGCTGGTGACTACTTTTGGTCTCTCTGCAAGGCCAATGAATAAAGGAATGGCTGTCTCCATCTGCTGACCTGGCTTCATCTTGGAACCTGCTGTTCCTGAAGGTTCTTTGAGACTCAGCTATGCCATCCCTTAGATCCCAAGCCTTGAAGCACCTCACCCCTCACTATGATGGCCCTATGGCAGGCCCACTGTTTTCAGAGCATGTGTGAATGGTTGATGTTTTTCACAACCCACGGAGCCAAAGGAGTTTGTGGAGAGAGCTGCTTCCTCTAACTCTCTTCTGCCTAAATGTTCTCCACATAATTTCTATTTTTCTACAGCTCTTCCATATGTGGCAGATGATTTTCTTTTAACACCACTAGTGGTAATCAGGGCAAAAACCTGTCTAATTTCAACTTTATTCTCTCCCATGCTTTAATGTCATTGCCTCTCGCTAATAAACTGAGGGAGTAACACAGAGCCTGGCATCCTAATTTTTGCTCCATTCTGGGCATTTCCTGCCCCTTTCATCTTATCTCTGGAAATCTTCTTTCTTGCTCTGTTGAATGGGCATTTTTTTATGACATAAACTTTTATTTTTTTATTCCATGACCTTCTTTGAACACACCGTTATCTTTCTGGTACAATAATCTTCAAAGCTAATAATAAATGTCTGAGCAGTGTAGGAGGACACTGGAGGCAAGAGAGTATTCAGATCTTACTAATAATAATTCCATGGGTGTTGGAACTGGATGATGTCACAGAGCGAGTAACCATTTATTGAGCAAATAAATAAAAATTGCTTAAAAGGGGAGCCAGAGTATGGTGCAAAGGATAGGGCAATTACATGACATATCAGAGTCCATGCACAAGATGCTTATTATAGTTGATTATTTTCACCCTTTTTTATATGTGAAGAACCAGAGAAGAAAGTTATAGCTAAATGTGACATGGACAGAATGTAAGCCCATAAGTGCCCATTTAAAGGATCCCAAACCTGTGTTTATTCTATCAGATATTTCTGAAGGTGCTAGAAAAGACCTGAGGCTCCTCTCTACAGAAACTACTGGCAGTCTGTAGTCTACCCAACTAGCACTGATGTAAAGGAATAGTTAGGCTGTTGTGCCCTTTGTGAATTTTTCCTCATTTAAGTCATATCTGTTCACACCTATTTTTCTGATGAACATCTTGTCAGTAGATACATAGGTCGGGAGACTATTCCTAAGTGCTGCATCTCTAGGAAAAAACCTAAACCTAGAAGTAAGATAAAGTTTAGGATTCATGATGGAGATAGCTGTAAATGTACATTGGTGTTTTGGGAGAAATGAAGTGAAAACATTTTAACAAAGGGTAACTGGATCCTTAAAAATATGGTACTGCAAAAACTTATATTGGGCTCAACAATTCTTGAGACTTTGATCTAAATCAAAGGTTTTTGGACAGCCTATGGATTCCCCCCACGCCCCCGTCCCGCCCCCTGCCCCCGGAAACTGTTAGAAGCCATAGATTTAAAAAGATTTTTCATACAGATATGATTATCACAGCCCCGATAAGCTGTTATCGCCACAGAACAGGGGTTGGCAAGGCAGTGTTTTATGCCAGGTTCTCTGGCCATGGAGATAATCGAGGGTGGCCTGGGAAAGCCAAACTGAAAATGTGGGATGTTATACATACTAAAGGGTTCACAGTGAAGTCTCACCAACATAAATGTCACTAAGTTACTTAAATGTAAATAAGATAGTTTCATATTGAATGGCTTGGAAGAGGGAATTTTTGGTCTTTCTCTACAGGTTTTAATTTTTCTTTTCTTTTTTTCTTTTCTAATAAACCTTTATTGTTCAGATTATTACAATTATTCTTCTTTTTCCCCCTATAACTCCCCTCCACCAAGTTCCCACCCCACCCTCTACCCTTACCTCCCTTCCCCCCCACTGTCCTCATCCATAGGCGTACAATATTTCTCCAGTCTCTTCCTGCATCCCCCACACCCCTTTCCCCCTGAGAATTGTCAGTCTACTCCCTTTCTATGCCCCTGATTCTATTATATTCACCAGTTTATTCTGTTCATCAGATTTTTTATTCCCTTGGTTTTTAGATTCACTTGTTGATAGATACGTATTTGTTGTTCATAATTTTTGTCTTTACCTTTTTCTTATTCTTCCTCTTCTTAAAGAACACCTTTCAGCATTTTATATAATTCTGGTTTGGTGTTGATGAACTCCTTTAGCTTTTTCTTATCGGTGAAGCTCTTTATCTGCCCTTCAATTCTGAATGATAGCTTTGCTGGATAGAGTAATCTTGGTTGTAGGTTCTTGTTATTCATCACTTTGAATATTTCTTGCCACTCCCTTCTGGCCTGCATAGTTTCTATTGAGAAATCAGCTGACAATTGTATGGGTGCTCCCTTGTAGGTAACTAACTGTTTTTCTCTTGCTGCTTTTAATATTCCCTCTTTGTCTTTTGCTCTTGGCATTTTAATTATGATGTGTCTTGGTGTGGTCCTCTTTGGATTCCTTTTGTTTGGGGTTCTGTGCACTTCCTGGACTTGTAAGTCTATTTCTTTCACCAGGTGGGGAGAATTTTCAGTCATTATTTCTTCAAATAGATTTTCAATATCTTGCTTTCTCTCTCTTCTTCTGGTACCCCCATAATTCGGATGTTGGTACACTTGAAGTTGTCCCAGAGGCTCCTTACACCATCTTCATATTTTTGGATTTGTTTTTGTTTTGCTTTTCCGGTTGAGTATTTTTTGCTTCTTCATATTTCAAATCTTTGACTTGATTCTTGTGACCCTCTAGTTCTGCTGTTGGATCTCGGTATATTATTTTTTATTTCAGTCAGTGTATGCTTAATTTCTAGTTGGTCCTTCTTCATATCCTCGAGGGTCTCACTAAATTTATCGGCCTTTTCTAGAAGATTCTTGAAAAAACTTATAAACATGGTTTTGAACTCTATATCCAGTCATTTGCTTTCCTCCATTTCTTTCATTTGTGATCTGTTTCATTGTCTCTGCATTTTGGCTGCTTCCCTGAGTTGATAGAGTGGCTTTGTGTGGTAGGTGTCCTATAGGGCCCTGTGGCTCAGCCTCCCCAGTTACCTGAGGTAGATACTCTTGGTGCACCCCTTTGTGGGCTGTGTGCACAGTCTTGTTGTAGTTAAGCCTTGATTGTTGTTTGTATTACTGGGAGGAATTGACCTCCAGGCCACTTGGCTGTGAGGATCTCCACTGGGAGAACTTCAGTGTTGGAGACACCCTTATGAGGCAAGACTTGCTTCAGTGGGGTTTTGTTGCTCACTGAGTCTGCCCCCTGAGTGTGTCCCTTATGGATCTGAGGAGTTGTAATCTGGATGGTCCCACTCTGACCCCTGGGTACACTGGCTCTTGGATCTCCCAGGAGGTGCTAATTTAGCCTCTGCCTGAGGCCACCCAGCAGGAGCTATGGAGAGATCTGCAGATTCCTCTTCTTTGTTTGGGTTTTGGAGGTGCTCAGATGAGGCCCAGCTGTGAAGCAATGCAAGCTGCTGCTGCAGGGCATTGGGCCTTCTTTTGGATGTTCTGGGTCTCACTGACTCAGCTGCAGTTTGTTAGGTAAGTTTAGAATTCAAATGACCTGGCCATTCATATGCAAAAGCCTCTGTGCTCAGCTTGGAGTGCTGAGTCTCAGGGCGGAGCAACCAGCAATGGCTTCCCATCAGTCCTGCCCTAAGAGGCCCTGGGTCTCACTGTACCACGATAATCACTGCAAGCACTTCTGAGAGAAAGCCACCCTTGAGTTTCACCCGCTGCCAGACAGTCCAGTTTCTTCCCGAATGAGCCTGGGTCCCCAGAGTCTCTCCCGGAACTGGAGTTCAGAGAGGTCGGGAGCTTTTGTCTCCCTTCCGCTTGAGAAAGCCAGCTGCTACCCAGTTGTCAGCCCTCTCCACGCACGTGTGCCTCCGTGCCTCTTCCTTCCACAGCTCCTGTGAGTCTCAGTGTGCTTTTCTCTTTCCTTCTAGTTGTGGAGTTTCCACTCAGCCAGCCTTCCTGTGGTTCTGGATGATGTCCGTTTTGTCTTTTAGTTGTAGTTTTGAAATTGTTGTGTGAGGCAGCAGTTTAGGTGTTTACCTATGCCGCCATCTTGGTTTCTCTCTACAGATTTTAATTTAACAATAAAATATAACTATGCTCACTAAAATGTCACAACCTGAAGCCATCATTTCCACATTTTCCAAATGGCACCTCCTATAAGTAAAAAAATTAAAGCACACCTCCCTAGATGTTACTTTTATTTATTTTTAAAACATACAGTGTGTTAGTAAACATTGTAAAAAGAACACACAAGTGGAAATTTGAAGAAAAAATAAATTGAATAAACAATATTTGAAAATTTAAAAAGTCAAACGTATAAAAACCTTTTTGTTTTTTTAACCCTTACCAGAGGATTATTGTTTTTGATTCCACATAAGTGAGATCATACTGTATTTGCCTTTTTTTTTTTTATTTCCTTCACTTAGCATAATGCCTCCAAGGTCCATCTATGTTGTTGCAAATGATATGATTCCCTCATTTGTTATGACTGAGTAATATTCCATTGTATATATTTTCTACAACTTCCTTATCTATTCATCCACTGATGGACACTTACATTGTTTCTATGTCCTGGTTATTGTAAATAATGCTGCTATGAATAGATATCTTTTGTAGTTAGTGTTTTCATTTCCTTTGGATATATTTTCAGAAGTGGAATTGCTAGATTATAAGGTAGCAATAATTTCAAGTTTTTGATGAACTTCCATACTATTTTCCATAGTGGCTGCATTAGTTTATAATTCCAATAGTTTCCTTTTCTCTATATCGTTGCCAGCATTTGTTATCACTTGTCTTTTTTTTTTTTAAATTGTCTTGACTTTAGAGAGATAGGAAGGGAGGAGGAGATATAGAAACATCAATAAGAAAAAAGCATCCATTGGCACGCCCCCCACTGGGGATGGAGCCCGAAACCCTGGTGTGCCGATTGGGAATTGAACCAGCAACCTTTTGGTTCATGGGATGATGCCCAACCAATTGAGCCACATTGGCCAGGGCTTACTTATTTTTTTAATGATGGTCATTCTCACAGGTGTGAGGTGATAGTTCATTGTGGTTTAATTTGCTTTTCCCTAATCACCAGTGATGTTGAGTATATTTTCATGTCCTGTTCATACCCACCCATTTTTGTAAAAACTGACATAATCAAGATAGGAATGGCATTGAATTTATAAATGGTAGTACGGACATTTTGACAATATTAATTCTTCTAATCCATGAAAATGAGATGCTTTTCTACTTATTTATGTCTTTTTTTTTTATTTCCTTCATCAAAGTCTTATAGGTTTCAGAGTAGATATCTTTCCCTTTCTTGGTTAAATTTATTCCTAAGTATTTTATCACTTTTGATGCTATTGTAAATAGGATTTATTTCTGTATTTATTTTCCAGAAAATTCATCATTAGTGTATCAAAACACTACTGACTTTTGTATGTAAATTTTATATCGTGCAAGTTGAGTTTGTTGATTATTTCTAACAGTTTTGAGTCTTTAGGGTTTTCTATATATAAATTATATATATATATATAATTGTTATCTGAAAATAAAAACAACTTTACTTCTTCCTTTCCAAATCTGATGCCTTTTATTTCTTTGTTTTGCCTGCTAGCTCTACTACCTAGGACTTCCAGTACTATGTTGAATAGGAATGATGAGTGAGCACCCTCATCTTATTCCTGATCTTAGAAAAAAATCTTTCAACCTTTTTCCATTGAGTATTTTGTTATCTGTAGGCTTGTCACATATGGATTTTATTATGTTGAGATATGTTTCTTCTATGCTTAATTTATTAAGTGTTTTTTTTAATCACCCATCAGTGGCTGTTGAATTTTGTCAAATGCTTTTTCTGGGTATATTGAGATTACCATATGATTCTTTTCTTTCTTTGTATTAATGTGATGTGTCATACTGACTGATTTATGTATGTTGAATCATCCTTGCATCTCAGGGGTAAATCCCACTTGATCATGGTGAATGATCATTTTAATGTTCTGAATTCAGTTCGCTAGTTTATTGTTGAGAAAATTTGCATCTGTATTCACTGGGATATTGGCCTTTAGTTTTCTTTTCTAGTAGCATCCTTATCTTTTTTTGGTATTGTGAAAGTTTTGTGGTATTCCTATTTATTATTTCTTAGCCAGAGCATTGCATAAGAATTCAATTTTCAAAACAGTCCATTTTATTTTGAAAATAAATTCTTTTAACCATTGTTTAAAAATCAGTTTTATCATGAAGGCTTATTAAGTATGCTTACTTTTAAAAAAAAATATTGCTAAATACAGATTACTGAAGCCCACTTATCTAGCAAAGGTGAGTAATTTTGGAATTATTTTTTTTAAACAAAAGAACCATGCTTAATTCATATTTAAGTTGACAGATCTTCTTAAATATTTGGCCTGCACTGACTAGTAAACCAGTTGTGATAGAAAATAATTTTCTGGGAGAGGAATCCAAGATGGTGGCGTAGGTAAACACCTAAACTGCTGCCTCACACAACAATTTAAACTGCAACTAAAAGACAAAACGTCTATCACCCAGAACCACGGGAAAGCTGGCTGAGTGGAAGTTCTACAACTAGAAGGAAAGAGAAAAGAGCACTGAGATGTGCACAAGCAACGAAAAGCTGAGGTACGGAGGTGCGGGATCTGGGCTGGCGGCAGGTGTTGCTTTTTTCAACCCAAAGGGGAGACAAGCCCCCGATTACTCTGAAATACAGTTTCTGGGGAGACGCAGGGGACCCAAACTCCTACGGGGAGAAGCTGGATTGTCTGCTATTGGGTCGGAAAGTGAGGGGGGCCTGCTTGCAGAGCTGCGCACAGGAATAATTGTTTATCTGCGCTGGGGCACGGGACGGGACGCAGTCAGAGACACAGAGCCGGCTAACTAGCAGCCATTGCTGTTTGCCACACCCTAGCCTAGTGTTGCCCTGAGACCCCGCCCCATACAACCTACAAACCCACCCAAGCTCCAAGCAGCGGCTTTTGCATATGAATGGACTGCCCTATCGCAGCATAACCTAACAAACTTGCAGCCTGGATCAGACAGCTCCAAAACCTCCAAACCCCAAGCAAAGAGGAGAAAACTGTAGCTCTCACTGTAGCTCCTGCTGGGTGGACTCAGACAATAGCTGACCTGCTCCCCATTGGAGATCCAGAAGCCAGTATACCTAGTGGTCAGTGTGAGAAACCAGATTTCAACTCCTCACATCCATAAGGGACACATTCAAGAGGCAGACTCAGCGAGCACCAAAGCCCCACTGAAACAAGTCCTGCACCATAAGCGTGTCTCCAGCACAGCAGTTCTTATAGACACAGCAAGTCCTCACAGCCGATTGGCCTGGAGGTCAATTCCTCCCAGCGTACCAACAGCAATTAAGGCTTAACTACACCAAGACTTTGCACTCAGCCCACAAAGGGGTGTACCAAGAGCGTCCACCTCAGGTGATTGGGGAGGCTGAGCTACTGCCCCCTATAGGTCACCTACCACACAAAGCCACTCCATCAACACAGGGAAGCAGCCAAAATGCGGAAACAAAGAAACATGTCATGAATGAAAGAAATGAAGGAAAGCAAACTACTGGACGACATAGAGTTCAGAACCACATTTATAAGGTTACTCAAGAATCTTCTAAAAACTGCTGAGAAACTTGATGACACTTCTGAGGAGCTTAGTGAGACCTTCAAAGACCTTAATGAGAATGCCAAAAAAATGGAAAAGGACCAGTCAGAAATGAAGCATACACTGTCTAAAATAAAGAATATACAGAAACTCAACTGTAGATCAACGTACCCCAAGAATCAAACCAAAGATCTGAAATATGAGGAAACAAAAAACACCCAACCAGAAAAACAAAAAGGAAAAAGAATCTGAAACTATGAAGATAGTGTAAGGAGCCTCTGGGACAACTTCAAGCATACCAACATCCGAATTTTTGGGGTGTCAGAAGAAGAGAGAGAGCAAAATACTGAAAACCTATTAGAAGAAATAGTGACTGAAAACTTCCCCCACCTGGTGAAAGAAATAGACTTACAAGTCCAGGAAGCGCACAGAACCCCAAACAAAAGGAATCCAAAGAGGACTACACCAAGACACATCATAATTAAAATGCCAAGGGCAAAAGACAAAGAGAGAATCTTGAAAGCAGCAAGAGAAAAACAGTTAGTTACCTACAAGGGAGTACCCATACGACTGTCAGCTGATTTCTCAGCAGAAACTATGCAGGCCAGAAGGGAGTGGCAAGAAATATTCAAAGTGATGAACAGCAAGAACCTACAACCAAGATTACTCCACTCAGCAAAGCTATCATTCAGAGTTGAAGGTCAGATAAAGAGCTTCACAGACAAGAAAAAGCTAAAGGAGTTCATAGCCACCAAACCAGGATTACATGAAATGCTGAGGGGTATTCTTTAAGAAGAGGAAGAAGAAGAAAAAGGTAAAGATAAAAATTATGAACAACAAAATGACATCAAATACATGCCTACCAACAAGGGAATCTAAAAATCAAGTGAATAAAAATCTGAAGAACAGAATGGACTGGTGAATATAATAGAATCAGGGACATAGAAAGGGAGTGGACTGATGACTCTCAGGGGAAGCAGGTGTGAGGGGTGCGGGAAGAGATTGGACAAAAATCTTACTCCTATGGATGAAGACAGTGGCGGGGGGTAAGGGCATGGGGTGGGGTGGGGAATCAGGTGAAGGGGAGCTATGGGGGGGAAAGAGGAACACCTGTAATAATCTGAACAATAAAGATTTATTAAAAAAAATAAAAAATAATAAAATAAATAAAAAACTGATGACAGAAAAAAAAAAGAAAATAATTTTCTGGTTACTTCTTATATCATGCAGAATGTTCTAAATATTATATTATTTAATATTTCTTGTTCTTATGAATGCAAAACCAGGATGACATTCCAAAGTAAACAACTGTAGTTGCTCACAAAATCTGTCAGGTTATGAATGTGGAAGGTATGGTAAGATGATCAAATCCTCTTGATGTGGAAGTTATTTTTTCCTCAGCTTACTTTACAGCAGGGAGCCTGGACCAACTCCTTGTATTAAATACAAGCAGAGCTTTCTTATTTTCATTTAAAAAATTAAATAATTAAGAAATTCACATCCCATTGTGTTGTTACAAACACCTGGGAAGTAGTCGCTATTTTGGAGATCACAGAGTGGAAGGGGTACTCAGGCTTTAGTGTGTATAAGAATTATCTGGAAAGGGTACAAAATTGCAGGTATCTAGGCCCCATCCAAAGAAATTCTTATTTAACACGTCTGAAGTGTGACTTAGGTGCTGTAATTTTTGTCAAACATCTTAGATATTTCATGCGAAGTTCTTGAGAAGACAACACTTTGAGAAAACCAGACTAAAGATACTAAAAGAATTTCCCACCTTTTCCTCAGAGTATTATCCTTGGTTTGAGATTATTAGCACATCAAAGTTCAGTTTAAGACTGCATAAATACCCAGGGAATGAAATGCAGCCAATGGGTAATGACTCTTTAATATGTTGACTTAGAAAGCTATAATTAATTAGGTGGACAAGATTACCAACACATACTATCTAATTTGTGAATAGTAGTTAACAAATTATAAGCCAGATGCTGGCTAAGAGTCCTATTTCCTGACCCCTGTAGATAAAATTTCCTTGAGCTTTTTATTATACAATAGAGGCCTGGTGTGCGGATTCGTGCACATTGAAAGGAAATTAATTAGAAGGTGGTCGGCGGGATGGGACTGGGCCAGATGGACCAGACATGCCCTGGAGCCAACCTCCTGCAGTCCCTCTCCTGCCAGCTGCGCCTGGGGTGGTGCTGGGCTCGAAGGGTGTCTGTGGAGTGAGTGGGATCCCTCCAACAGGTGGGGTCCCTTGACCTGGCCTGTGGGGATTGGGCTGAAACCAGCAGTGCGACATCTCCCAAGGGGTCCCAGAGTACAAGAGGGCACTCTGCAAAGTTGCTGTCATTCGACAGCTCCTGCATTGAGTGTCTGCCCCCTGGTGGTCAGTGTGAGTCATACCTACCAGCCAGTTGGTGGTTGGCCTATCTCTTAGCCTTTTATATATATAGATTCTGGATTGTACATCCAATGCCACAGCTAGATTTCTATGAATTCTTAAGTGCAAAGTTTTCATTACCACTTGTGGCTTTAAATTTGTTTTTGATTGGGTCTCATTTTCTGTGTCTGATCTCTTCACTTTGCTTTGTGCTCATGCAGTCAATACCTTTTTTGTTTTCCCAGCCAAACTTCATTGTACGTATATGTACATTGCATTTGGATGCTAGACATTCCTGCTCTTAACTATTACTTGGCATCCTGACATCAAGACTTTCTCACTGAACATGAGCTCTGTTTTTCCTTCCCCTCCCAAATCCTTTTCTGATTGTTATGCCTAGTAATTTGCTCCTCTACTTACTACTCAGCTTCTTCCATGTACAGTTATACATCAGGGTGATGTGTACTAACAAACCATTAGCCACATGGAAGAACTTACAGATTCTTTAAATTTCTTTCCTTTCTTCCTCCATCATCCATCTCTGTAGATGGAAGATACGAGGACCTACACTGCTCAATACTGCACTTTGCACAATGCTACTGGCTTCACGAAGCAGAAATGGCTCCAACCAGGTTTTTTCTCTCTCTTTTTTAAGTTGCGATGACATTAACATAATATAAACTTATCCATTTTAAAGCAGATAATTCAGTGCATTTTAATGCATTCATAATGTTGTGCAACCACCATCTCTATTCCAAGCAAATTTCCATCATCCCAGATGAAATCCCATCCTCATTTAAGTAGTTTGTTTCCCCATCCTCACAGTCCTTGACACCAATGCACCAATCTGCTTTTGATTGTTATTGTCTCAATGGATTTATCTATTCTGGGTATTTTATGTAAATGCAATCATGTGATAAATGACATTTTGTGTCTGGTTTGTTTCATCTAGTACAGTGTTTTCAAGATTCATCCATGTTGTATAAGTCAGTACTTCCTTTGTTTTAATGGCTAAAATGATAATCCATTGCGTGTATATACTCAATTTGTTTACCCATTATCTGTTGATGGACATTTGGGTTGTTTCTGCATTTGGCTATTCTGAATAGTGCTATTATAAACATTCATCTACAAGTATTTGAGTTCAATTTGGGCTTTAAATAATATTTTTACACTCATTAACACTAGTTTCCCTTTTGTACAATTATTGCAGTGATCTGACATATATTGAGTACTTGAATTTTATGCTGGTCACTGTTTTGAGTTTAATTCAGGTTGTTGGTTTCTGTTTTAGCCTCTGATAGTGTTTGTCCTGGGGAGGGCGTTGATACTAGGTTTGACCAGTGATTTGGCCATTAGTCCTCAGTTTGTACTTCACCGAGTAAGTGGGAGCGAATGTTGGGCCACCAGCTGAAGACATATATGATGAAGCCGATGCCAAAAATGGTAATCTGAAGTAAAGAGCCAAGAACTACTGGACCTTGAAAGTTGAAGAAAAAGGGAGCATTAGATTAAAGCCAGGTTCTGGGTTTCAAAAAATGTGATTGAAGAGAAAGACACACTTTTGCCATATTACTATATTCTTTTAGTTCATATCTTCCATCTTTTTGTGGCTTGCTTTGTCTGTTTTAGGTTCACTGTATTCACCAGTTAGAGGCTAATATTATATCTTCTTACTGTTTGAATCAGAATCTAAAGACTACTGCCCTGGTTGGTGTGCTAAGTGGTTGGAGCATTGGCCTGCGAATTGAAGGGTCATGGGTTTGATTTCCTGTTTAGGGCACATACTTGGGTTGCAGGTTTGATCCCCAGCCCACTTGGGGAATGTGAGGGAGGCAACCAATTGATGTTTCTCTCTCTCTCTCTCTGTCTCCCTCTCTCCCTTCCACTCTCTCTAAAAATCAATGGAAAAAATATCCCTGGGTGAGGATTAACAAAAATAAAAAAAAGACTACTATCATCACTTTTTTAAATAACAAAGCCATATTGATAAAAAAGCTTACTTAAACTATATCAGTTTGAACCTTAGGCTTCTTCTGCCCTATTATATTGGATGTACACAGGGATAAAAAGTAAGAAACAATTGAAAGAAAAAGAGTATTATTAAGACTCAGTTACAACTTTTGAGTCACGAGTTAATTGCTTATCTACAAATCTATGTATATGTGTGTTTTTCCCCCTACAAGGTCAATTCTTCATAAATCTTCAAAATTGTGTAATCAATGTGGCTGCTTAAACACTAAGGCACATAGAATCAATAACATTTTCTAAAGGAATCAGAATTAACTCTGTGCTGCCT
This sequence comes from Corynorhinus townsendii, assembly GCA_026230045.1. Taxonomy (NCBI): domain Eukaryota; kingdom Metazoa; phylum Chordata; class Mammalia; order Chiroptera; family Vespertilionidae; genus Corynorhinus; species Corynorhinus townsendii. The sequence continues at coordinate 31,486,222 of JAPDVU010000012.1, forward strand.
TTATTATTTTGGCTTATTGTCTATTTGACAGGTTTTTATTTGCAGGTTTATTTGAGGGAGTCAAAATGAAAGCAAATAAATACTGTTAAAGGGAGAATGTTGCTTATAATAAAGATTAAGAATATTAAATAGATTCTTTTAGCTGGTTGCCATTTTTTGTTTTCTTTTTCAGTTTATTAAAGTATAATTGACATAAAATTGTATATATATGATATACATGATAGTTTGAAATACATGCATAGTGGGAAATGATTACCACAGTCAAATTAACTCATACATCTATCACCTCATATAGTTACCTTTTGTTTTCTGGTGTGGTGAGAACACTTAAGATCTACTCTCTTAGCAAAGTGCACATATACAGTGCAGTATTCTTAACTATTGCCACCATACTGTATATTAGATCCCATTTAATTTTTTACCTTTTAACAGAAAGTTTATACCCTTTGACCAAAATCCCCCATTACCTCTACCTCTCTACCCTGATAATCACCATTCTGCTCCTTAGTTCTGAGTTCAACTTTTTGGATTCCACATATAAATGAAATCACACATATTTATCATTCACTGTCTTATTTTACTTATAATATACAATCCATATTGTTGCAAATAACAGGATTTCCTTCTTTTTTCATATAAATAATATTCTGCATGTGTTTGTGTGTGCATATATATGTATCCTTTAATACATTTATTTCCTTTTGAGTTAGTTGTTTCTTACTCAGAACTCTGTTGAATATAATAATACTTAACCTATTTACTTTTAAGCTATTAACTCATCAAATATTTATTCAGTGCCTACTATAATTTAAGTTACAGGGTCTATTTTACACTACAAAATATAAGACAGGATAATGGGATAAAGAATAATGGGGGAGAGGAGAAAAATTTTTGCCAGGGTGCATAGGAGATGAGACGGAGGTGACATTTGTGTAGAAACCTAAATGGTGAGAAAGATGTATGTGGTAGGTAGGATTCTAATATGTTCTGGCTCCTACTGTACATATACCTTCTTTGTTATTCAAACAAATGTGAACCTAGATACTGCTGTGAAGGGATTTTGCAGATGTGATTAAGATCTCAAATCAGCCCTAGCCGGTTTGGCTCAGTGCATAGAGCATTGGTCTGCAGACTGAAGGTCCCGGGTTTGATTCCAGTCAAGGGCACATGCCCGGGTTGCGGGCTCGATCTCAAGTGTGGGCCATGCAGGAGGCAGCCTATCAATGATTCCCTCTCATCATTGATATGTCTATCTATCTCTCCCTCTCCTTTCCTTTCTGAAATCAATAAAAATATATTAAAAACTTCTCAAATCAGTTTATTAATATATAATAACATGAACTCTTAAAATTCAACAATAACAAAATGAAAATTCCAAATAAAAAAAATGAGCCAAATACCTTAACAAACATTACATCAAAGAATACATACAGATTAGAGAAATGCAAGTTAAAACAATGATGAGAACCACAATAGACCTATTAGAATGGCCCAAATTAGAACACTATCAAATGTTGGAGAGGATATGGAGAAACAGGAACTCTCACTCATCGCTGGTGAGAATGGAAAATGGCACATCCACTTTGGGAGAAGTTTGGCAGTTTCTTCCTAGACTAAATATGCTCTTACCATTTGACCCAGCATGTACACACAGAATTCAGCACATGGGTGTTTGTAGGAATTTTACATAATTTTCAAAAGTTGGAAGAAACCCATTTGTCTTTTAGTAGTATAGGTATAAATAAATTTATATGACATTTAAATATATATGACATTTTGGAAAGGGCAAAACTATAAAGACAGTGAGATTAGTGGTTGCTAGGGGTGGTACATCTAGACAATGCAATATTATTTGTTGATAAAAAGAAAATATTTGTCAAGGCATGAAAAAACATGGAAGAAACTTAAGAACATATTATTAAGTTAAAGAAGCCAATTTGAAAAAAAAAATCTACATACTTTATGATTCCAAATATATGACATTTTGGAAAGGGCAAAACTATAAAGACAGTGAGATTAGTGGTTGCTAGGGGTGCAGTGGTTCTCAACCTTTCTAATGCCGTGACCCTTTAATACAGTTCCTCATGTTGTGGTGACCCCCAACCATAAAATTATTTTCGTTGCTACTTCATAACTGTAATTTTGCTACTGTTATGAATCATAATGTAAATATATGTGTTTTCCAGTGGTCTTAGGCGACCCTGCTAGTGGTTCTCAACCTGTGGGTCGCACAGTAGCAAAATTACAGTTATGAAGTAGCAAAGAAAATAATTTTATGGTTGGGGGTCACCACAACATGAGGAACTGTATTAAAGGGTCACAGCATTAGAAAGATTGAGAACCACTGGGCTAGGGGAAGGGAGGGATGAATAGATAAGAGTGCAGAAGATTTTCAGGGCAGTGAAGCTATTATGTTTGATACTATAATGGTGGATAGGTGTCATTATATATTTGTCCAGACCCATAGAATGTACAATAAGAGTGAACTCTAAACTATGAACTTTGAGTAATAAATGATATCTCGATATAGATTTATCAATTGTTACAAAGGTACCACTGTGGTGGAGGATATTAATAATGAGGGAAGGATATATGTATAGGGGACAGGGATATATGGGAAATCTCTGTCCTGTTCAATGTAGCTGTGAACCTTAAATTGCTCTAAAATATAAAACTTATTGAAAAATATGTATAGGCAAGAGCCTCTGATGGAAGTAGTCCTGTTTTTTGCTGCTGCTTATTAATAGGCAACTCCAGCACCTTGTCCTAACTGTCAGACATCTTAAACTATGAAGTACCCAATGACAATTTGTTCGCAACTTTGGGGCTAAGTCATTTATTCTTGAGCAAAAGAAACATTTTGTTCAAACCTTCATTACATTAGTATTGTAGGAATAAATTTTAAAGCCATTTGTCCACCCCTTGTGTTATTTAGTTTAAGGTAGAAAATATATTTCATAAGTCCATCAACTATACACAGATAAACTGCAATGCATTTAGCTAAGCTTTAAGTAGGGTTTAGTACAACTCTTCTGAGTATGGAGCCCCCACTCTTCCCTTCAGATATTTGGGCAAGTGAGAGCTCCAGGCCTAATGATTTATTAATTATGAAGTGAAGTTTAATTATTTTTCTCATTTTAAAATAAAAATAAATCTAAATGAAAAATTTTGACATTTTCTTCCTACACGCCTATGGATCATCTTGCTCATCCTTAATGAGGACAAATACAGAGAAGGCAGGCAGCAAATGTGGCTGAGAGATCAAGGAAAATGAGAATGGGGAATTGTTCACAGAATTTAGTAAAGGTGGGGATGATGGTGACTCTTTAGAAGCCATTCAGTGTTGGATGAGAGAAAACACTGAATGAAGAGAAGAGGAGACAGTGAGATAAGGAGCATCACGTTTGAGAGGGAGATTTTCTGTGAATAGAAAATAAGCTTGATGGACCATGAAAGTGGTAAGGATTTTAACACTTATGTGATCTATATGTACGAATACACACATACACACATCATATATATATATTAGTATGTGTATATATGTGTGTATATATGTATGTGCATATATATATATATATATCCTATCTGAAAAGCATTTTTAGCTTCAAATTGATCCTCTATAGCTTGTCAGAATGTTGCTGAGAGGATCATAGTAGACAGGCACAACCTTCTAATATATCCTTTTCAATTTCAAAATATGTTGAACTAGGCTTTATCTTATATTCTCATTTTTTTCACATACTTATAAGTTGCATATGAATTACTGTTTTGCTATATAGCCTTTGGTGGCTTGATCCATTCTCAGGGCAAAAGCAACATGGAAAACAAGTGTTTTCTTCCATGCCAATAGCATGGCTCATATGACTGTGGCATGAGCTCAGGAAAGGCAGATACTGTTGCTTACCTACTACTAGAAGTAATAATTTAGGTTGGCAAAACGTTAATGATAAAGCTGTACTACAGTGTAGCCCCCGTCTGCAGCCAGCTCGCTTTGGGGCATTTTGCAGCTAATGGCAGTGAAACTGACAGGAGGTGGTGTATTCCAACCCAGGGAAGCAATCTTGAGATGTCCCTTTGGAGTCTGTAACAGCTGCTACTCTTTTCCTAGGTTAAAATCATTTCCCCTGTCTTCTAGCTCCAGAATTCAGGTCTGTACTTCATTTGTTCACTGTAGAACTCTGGCAGCTTCCATTTAGTCATTTGGCGTCACTGGGGAATGCTCAGATGATATACAGGTCATACAATAGAAAATTGACAAGTTATACAAATATGGCACTAACTTGCATTGTATGGTAAAATAGAAATAAAACCTGCAATTTAGTCATTGTAAAATCTAGAAATTGCTTTGCAGATAATTCAAAAAGCTACACAGTAGGGTGGAAAATGCAATTGCTATACTGAAGAGACAATTATTTGATAGATATAATTCAATTTATTGTTTTAAGTTAGCAAGAAAAATGTCCAGAAATCAACATGATAATAAGACTAATGTGTAACTTGGGAATGAGCTTCTGAAGCCAATGACTTATAGTTTGATCACCTCCCTTTTTTAAATTGTTTATTGTATGGCCTTACTGATTAGTGAATATATCCTAAAGAAAGCAAATGGAAGAGAAAGAAATAGAATAAATGGCATGTGGAAAACTGTATACCTGTTTAAGTATACTTACTTTCATATAGAGAATATACTAAACATTTATATGTTCATGTCAAAAGTATTAAACTTTTCAAAATTCCAAGACCTCTCATCATAATGTTATGATAAGTATCTGAATATAATCCTATTACATAATAAAAGGCTAATATGCAAATAGATTGAACGGTGGGACAACTGGAACAACTGAAGAACTGAACAACTGGTCACTATGATGTGTGCTGACCACCAGGGGCTTGTGTGGAACATGGTGGGCATTGGCCATAGCAGGTTGGTGGAGCCGGTGAGTGGGGGCGCCAGACCAAGGCGGGGCACCGGTCGCTGTCTTTGGGGCGAGCATCTGGTGGTTACTAAAAATTCTTTGCTCCCATGTGCCACTGTCCCACCTGACACTTGCACCTGCTGTCGGCGCCAGCCCCGCTCGCACCTGCTGCTGGTGCCGGAGCTGCCGCTTGCACCCACTGCCAGTGCTGGCCCCGCTCGCATCCTCAGCCAGTGCCAGAGCCACTGCTTGCACCCACAGCTGGTGCCTGGCGCCAGTCCCGATCACTGGGCTCCATGAGCAGGTGTGAGCGGCTGCCGGTCCTGATTGCCCCTGAGGGCTTCTCCTTCTCCCCCTGCTCCTGAGGGGTGATCGGGGCAGCAGCTGCTTCACCTGCTGATGGTGCTGGTCCCTCTGGCACCCACTGCTGGTGCTGGCCCCAGTTGCTCCCCGCTGTCAGTGGGTACGAGCGGGGCTGGTGCCATCAGTGTGTGGGAGTGGTGGCAGCAGGAGCGGGGCTGTTGACAGACAGAGGACCGGGGGCTGGGGCAGTGGGAGCTGGGTGGGGTCGTGGAGGATGGGCCAAGACCTGCCCCTGTGCCTATCGCAGCCTCACGGCCCACAGTTCCTTTCAAGGTGCACGAATTCATGCATTGGGTCCCTAGTAATATATATCAAAGTGAGTGTTTTTGTGCATAATTAAATGTTTCACAAATCCTATCTGCTTGCCTACTCATTTTAACAGCATTCAGACAACAAAATCCTAGGACAAACTAAGGACAGACACTTCCTTGAAGTTTATTTGAATGTCACAGAATCAGAAGCTAATACTAAATCTTACCTAATTAGTTTGCTATTGCCTGTTCACACCTGTTGCCTTTCAGAACATCAGGCATAATAATGACTGAATATAAGGACATGGCAAACTGCTCCCAGAACTTGAAGTGCAGTACTATTAAGAGTGAATGCATAATGGATGAGATTTGCCAATTGAGGATGCCATCCAAGAAAGGTTTCAAAATTTGTCACTGGGAGACTTGGGGTTACTGGGGTGTAGATTTAAGAAGGCATGAATAAGCAGGAGTGTAACATAAGAAAGCTGAAGTCTCAACAGCTGTACTTTACTCTAGTCAAAGGAAAATGGTATTCACAGATAGAAAGTTTGCCAAGAGTCTGGAAAAGAGGAGCTGAAACTCCATGTTATCTCTGCCCTATGAGGGGAGAGTCCTTACCACCACCCAGGGGTCTGATCTTGCACATCCACCTCCACGTCAAGATGCCTGCTTGGTGATCACAGCTCAGTGGCTCACCAAGCACTGAATCCTGTTATTCTGATTCTATAAATGTCAAGCAAATATTTGTAGATTTAATTATAGAATTTTGTATCAAGGAGACAAGTAAAAAATCCTCCCTACCCCAACATCAAATCAATTGAATAATTCAACAAGTATTTATTGAACATCTATTTTATGTGTGAGATTAGATCTATATTGCTCAACTAAAGAAGCATAATCTGTACCTTCATGGAGCTTAGAAAATATTCTTTCCCATTAGTGTTTATTTACCATCAATTTTTATTTTTTACTTTTCCATCCAACCTTTTTATTACAATAATTCCCAATCATGGAAATATTGCAAGAGCATACAATGAATATCCATATTAATCATCCAAATTCACCACATTTTAACCTCTCTCTCTCTCTCTCTCTCTCTCTCTCTCTCCCTGTCTGCCTCTTTGGCTATAAATAGAAGCTTTAATTTTTTAAAATGACATTTGACACAGTGCTGTATTAATTTGGACTCTTATTTATTTATTTCTTAGCACATATTAGTTGCCCTGACTTGGGTTACTCTGAGCATCGTAAAAAAAATATGTTTTTGGAGATGCAGGCGAGAACAGAATTCTTGTCTGTAATGTTTCCCAAATGGTTGTACCGAACACAGATGTTATATGGGTGGCTAACTTGTTACCTTCAATGACATTGCTACCTCCTTCATTCCTACCTGAAACAAATAATATTTTCAGAAGTGGACAAGAGACAAGATTTCAAATGAAGTATGTCAAAGAGTAAAAATGATCTTCATGACACTATTCCTGAGTAAAGATAAGGTAAGGGAGAATTATTGTTACTCAGATTTCTTACATAAACCAGAATGAATAAATATGTCATCAAATTTAGTTTTAAAAAAGGTGTTATTTCCCCAGTCATAAAAATCAAAGCACACATGTTAACTTAAAGGAATTTCTTTAAAACAATTTTATTTATAATCTCAAATGTTTTGTTTATAATCTATTGTTTTTCGTAACCCAGCTAAATATTTCAAATTAATTTTAAATTTTTTAAATAGGTAAAAAGTTAAATAAATATCAAAGAAAGCATATTGAATTAAACTAGAAAGATAAATAATGACAAAAACTAAGGAAATCAAGTAAATATTATGATATAATATCTGAATCCTTGATATCAATCAAGTATCAAAATCCATGAGATACTGAAAAATGACTCTCTATACCCTTTCCCAGAACTACTTTTTATGGATCCTCTCAACCTTGACAATAGTATATATTTAGTAACTTTAAAATTTGATTCCTCATATATCGAATGGGTATAAAAAATAAGATAGAAAGCATAGCCTAATTGGGAATATTTAATTTGATTACATATTTGCGTTAAAACTTGTTTTTAAGTTAAGATATTTAAATTTTAAAGCTCCAATTTTATATTAAGAAGCTTTCTCTAAATATAAAGTAAATCTATATTTTACAAATATTAATATGTTAAAATAAAATTCTGATTCTGTAGCTAGTTATTTAGAAATATATAAAATACTTTAAAATAATTGAGTTATTTATCCATAGTTCACTGAAAGATGCGCTTTTTAAGCATTTTCGAATCTTAAACTGCTATTTGCTTTAGCAGATATTCGTTGCCCTGGTTTACTCTGAACATTGTAAAATAACACGCTTTCGCAATTGTAGCTTTCATTATAACAACAGATCCCAATTCAGATTGAGGTCGAGCAATCATGCCAGTGACTTGGGTGCTCTGGTGCCATGACCACCATCTGCCTTCCTGTGTCTTTCCTCACCTCATTTCCTCTAGAATGCCCCTCTCTCCTTGCCTGTTTGACCTTCTCTCTGCTGTTGGTTTCAGGTGCTAGCCCAGATCAATGTACATTTTCTTTTAGGAGCTTTGCTTGATCCTATAAACTGAAAAGAGCTTAGCACAGTGCCTGGCACACTGTTAATCCTGATTTTGCTTTTTTTGATGAATTCTATAGAACTTTTTGTTATTACTCCTGATTTAGAATTTGGCATAAGTTAAGTAGTTGTACCTATAGACTTATATATCATATCTTCTGAAACGAAATAAAATACTTACCAACAAGAGTTCTCGTAAATTGGTGGCCACGGCATATGGGCCTGATGAGTTAGGTGACTCAAGGCTCCAGGACGTTTCTCTGCTTTCTTCAGAGATTTCTAGACTCTAGACTCAGCTGTCCTTTCCAAACTCTACCAGATCCACCAAATGATTAGAATTGCAAAAGAATATTCTTGTTTTAATTTTGCAGATATAACAAAATGCTCCTTGCCCATCAATGAACATTTCTATGCTTATGACTCACTGAGTTTTTCCCTTGGAGCATTGTATAATTAGCAAGTCAGATCAGAAGAGGGAGAGGGTGTTTTGACTGTTGCTGGAGCACCAGCAGAGCTCCTGTTGCTACTTCTCACCTTCACAGTCCTGTTATGCACTGCATGGTACTGATTCCATTGGTTTTAAGGGTGCTGAATGGACTTCCACATAACCTGACTCAGTATGAGCCCTGGAGAGCAGTCCCTTGGAGGCAAGGATTAGGTGAGGCAGTTTATTTGTGAAGTGATATCAGGAGTGAGGGAATAGGGAAGTTAATATAGGGCATATTAGGAATATTATATATTATATATAAGGCTTTGATCTATGAGAAGTCCATCTGAAAAACAGGATGAAGCATTTGTCCATCTAGTCCTATGCTTTTCTGCTTGAAGGTTGCCCTGGGTATTAACACCCTGTGCCTTCTGGATTTGCTTGCAGGTGGCCTGGGACCTCACAATGGTGGCATTGATTCTGGGGTGTGGTAGGAACCTGGAAGTGTCAGGTATACAAACTCTGTCCCACAACTTTGAGGCAAAGGGGAATGTGACATAGACCCACGAGGCATTTGCTGCATATCCTACTGAAGAAACAAATGGTTTCATCTGAGAGAGAACTAGCCCAAGCAAGTATATTTTGGGTGAAGGAAAGATTGAGAGCATGGTTTTTGAGCTCCTTAGAGTTTCTTCTTAAGCTGTGGGAGAGAGAAATAAGTTTAATATGTCTTTTTAAAATTGATCTCAGAGAGGAAGGGAGACGTAGAGAGAGATAGAAACACCAATAATGAAAATCATCGCTCGGCTGCCTCCTGCATGCCCCCTACTGGGGATCAAGCCTGAAACCTGGGCATGTGCTTTGACCTGAAATTGACTCCTTGGTTCATGGGTCAATGGTCAACTACTGAGCCACACCAGCTAGGCCAGAGGAACAAGTTTAGATCTTCAACCTTTCATCTTCATGCCACCAAATGGTTTGGTTCACATTTGTACATATTAAGATTCTGAATGAGATTTTGTTCTGAAGCTAAGAAAAAATTTGAAAACCACAGAGTGTGGTGATGAAGAGTATGGACTTAGACTATAAGCCTGGGATCCACCACTTGGCTACTGTATGATTGTTGGGGAAGTTATTTAAGTCCCAGTTTTTACTTCCCATGGCATTTACTAGAAATTGCCCCATGGGTTTGTTGTGAAGATAATTTGGGATAATGCATGAAAAGAGCTTAGCACAGGGCCTAGCACACTGTTAATCCTGTAATAAGCTGGATAAAATGCTCTGAGTAAGGGAGACAAATGGAAGGCCTGGGAACCTGAGGAGGAGGGCACCAAAGCAGATAAAAAGGGAAATAGAAATTTTACTATTAGGAGCTGCACACTTTGCCTAGGAAGGACACAGATTGTGCGTTTCTAAGCATTAGAGATATTGAAGAATTTTAAACTTGACAAAGTCAAAATCTATAACTTATATCTAGTTTATAAATATTGAAAAATGTACAGTTTTTTAATACTATTGGATTTGATTGCTTTCTTTAATTATTATAATAATTTTAAAGATAAATCTCTGCACATTTCCTTGTATGGCTGTATGTTTATAGATTGCGGAGAGAATTCCTTTCCATGTAATTTCATAATATTGATGAAATCTTTCTGGCTCTGAATATGTATTTGGCATATTAGTTTTCATTCCATACCAATTATAATTCCATCAAACAAAATTAATATTCTACATATGCAAACTCATTTGGACAAAATGGCTAAAAAAGACATTATTTTTTGAATACTGAAAACAGAACTCTGTATTTAATGTTGCTTTAAATTTTTTATTCTCTTAAAAAATGTGAATATTTCTTTTATTTTTCTTAGATTGTGAATAGCAGCCATAATTTCATTTTCTAGCTTCTATGTGTTAATTGTAAGTTTCTTTTATAAGGATGTAATAATGCACATCTGAATTTAAAGGAAATTATTAAATGTGTCTTCCTTAAATGGACAATATGTATAAAATAAATTGAATTATAAAATCTTTTCATTAAATATATCAAAAGGCATATAGTTAATCATTTATTCCTGTAATGAGGGTGGTTTTATAAATATTGAAGACTTTTATTGCTAGTTGATACAGAGTTCCTCATTCTTCTATATTATCACAAATTATAACACAATTTACTACAACATATATACATCTAATCTCTGCACTTTTTACATATGTTACCTGATTAATAAAACCTATATAATAGGTGTTATTTCACCCATATTTAATAGAGGAAATTAAATCACACAAAATAATTAATTAAATGTCACATTGATTGTGACAAAGACGAAATTAGAACCTATATGTATTTACTTCTGAGCAATCATTGTGGTATGCATCTCTAAAAGAGAAGAGATACAATTTATAATCCAACTTTCATGTTTTTTGAGGTTATTTTGTTATAGCCATCCAGCTTAAATGTGTACCCTCTTACTATATTCCCAGATAATTTATTCTTTGGATGAAAAGAAACCTCAGGCTGCTCAGTATACCAGGTTTGGGGACATTTTTTTTTTATTGGAACATCTTAAGCATATCCTATATTTCACTTACTCATTATGCTACCATTTAAGTAACTCCCGCATTAGGACCTGTGTGATTGCAAGGAATATAGAGATAAGAGATGCATCCTGTGCCACACAGGATTTCACAGTACAGTGAAGGATATGGATAGGACAGGAACCAGACCGTTGTATAGCAGGTGGCAACCCTTATGACAAAGGAATAAACGTGTGATAACAGACGTATACAAGTATGAGACAGGCTATGAAAAATAACTTTCCAAAGGCAGCAATAGTGCAATGTGGGTGATTCAGCACTGTTTAGCTGAGGGGACAGATGAGTGTCATGGGGAGTGACACTGTGGGCAGTTCATAAAGTCCAGGGAAATAATGGGGCAGTAGTTATGTCTCTTGTCCTGGTGGATCCATGGACATTAATGGAAGGTACTCACTAGACAGCAGCTAGGTCAGCTAAGCTGTTTCTTCAGCACAGGACAGATTATGGAGGGCTTGCAGGCTTTGCTGCTACTGGCACCGGTTTCCCTGGTATGGGCTCTGCAGGAAAGCGCCAACAGCTGATTTCCTTTTCCCACGAACCTGCTCTCACCAGAGTTGTGTCAGCTCACCATCAGCCCCAGATTTGTGTCAGCTCACAATCAGCCCCACTCCTCCTTTCTCTCTGAGCCAGAGGACTGTCACCTGGACTCCCGAAGGAAGGCTCTTCTGACTTTTCTTCACATTCTTTCTAGACTAAATTTACAACAAAACCACACCAGCCTGAGCTCCTTCAGTGCCTCTCCGCCGCGCATGGAGCTTCTTTTCTGTCCACAAAAACACGCCCCTGGCAAATCAGAGGCTTCTCATTGGAAAGCCTTGTTGGTGATAACGGCTTCAGAAGCCTGTTTTGCCAATGCCTCTGTTGGGTACTAAGAAAAGAAAGAGAAACAACGATAAATACTTTCCGTTCCTTATTTTATGGAAGTAATCCCTTACATAATTTATCAAATCAAATAGTTTCAAATAGTCTTATGATGAAATGCCTCGCTTCTTCCCTCAGCAAACTGAAGGTTTTCTCCTCAAACACTCTTAACATTTTCAGGTAGTTCTTGGGCACTTGCTTCTATATTTTAAAATAACACACTTAACTTTCAGTTTTACATATTGTGATAGGCAGAATAATGGCCCCCAAGTAGGTTTATAGTCTAATGACCAGAAACTGTGACTATGTTGCTAGTGGCAAGGGTGAATTAAGGTAAAGGATGGAAATTCAGGTCCTAGTTAGCTGGCTTCAAGATAAGTGGAGTCAGGTGGGTTATCCAGGTGGGCCCAATGCAGTAGCAACAGTTTCTTGGAATAAAAGGGAGGCAGAGGTTCAGTCTAGGAGGGGTGTGCTGTGGGAAAGGTGCACTGGTTGTTGCTGGCTTGGGAGCTGGAGGAATGGGGCAGCGTCTAGAAGCTAAAAAAGGTAAGAAAACAGATTTCTCCCTAGAACTTCTCAGGAAAAACGCAGACCTGCCACCCCTGGAAAAGATAAGAACAAGGTTTCCTTCCCCACCCTCCCTCTTAGAGCCACCCGGAAAGAATGCCTGCCGACCCTGGAAAAGGTAAGAGGCAAGGTTTCCGTAGAACCTCCAGGAAACACAGACCTGCTGCCTGCCTTGCTTTTTGCCCAGTGGACCCACCTTGGACTTCTGACCTTCAGAACTGTAAGATATTACATTTATGTCTATTTAAGCTGCTATTTTCGTGGCAACTTGTTTCACCAGCAATAGAAAATTAAAACTGATAATATGAGTGCATTTCAAATGTTCTGTTAGGGATATATCATAATATTGGTCATGTTTACAATCAGTGTTTTGATTTTTAGGGTCAGTCATACTTGTCAGAGGTGAACTATATAAGGCCTTGGGCAAATGCTAATTTTTCCTGTAGTAATGGCTACAGTTGTTTGCTTTATTTTTGAAATACTAATGGCTTTCTGAGAAAGGTTACTTGGGAAATAACTTTTGAGACTTAGAGTGTGTGAAATATTTTTATGCTGTTTTCATATTTGACACATAGTAATTGACTGGGTACAGATTCCATACTGGAAAAGTCTGTATTTTTCTCATAATTGTGAGTGCATTGCTCTAGCTTTCTCTGGTCTGTTGCATTTGTTGTCCCTCATTGGTGTCCTTTGCTTTTAGGCTTTAAATACAGCACACACCTACAGGAAGGAATATAAAGTATTCATGTGTTGTGTAACAAATGATTTCGAAGTGATGGTAGTTTAACTACCAGTTGGGCCAATAGATAATACATTGATGGCTCCAAAGAAGTTCCTGTATATCTTTTTATGATTTTACTACCTTCTCCTTTAAAGGCAATCACTCTCCTGATACTTTTGTTAAAATCACTTTCTTGCTTTCATTTGTATTTTTGCTATCTATGAATGCTTCTTTGCGCAATACGTTTTAGTTTTGCCCCCCTTTTGAGCTTGATGTCAATGGAAATAGACTATACATAATCATTTGGGTCTTTGCTGATTATTGTGATCATTGAATTTATACATGTTGTTAGTAGCAGCTGCAGTCCATTTCATCCATTTTATTGTTATGAGTCTGCCATGGTTTGACTAGACCACAATTTTTCTATTTTTATTGTTGGGCATTTTGAATTTTTGCCGTTTTTTTTTTTTTTTTTGCCTTTTAGCTTCCAAATTCTGTTTACTTCTATTTCTGCTGCTGACCTTTCTTAATTCTATTTAGTTGTCTATCTTAAAATCCCTTATGCCTTTTAAAAAAGTGTTTTTACTCTCATTTTCATGGAAGGGGAGTGAGGAAAAGTTGGGATTTAAACCCTCTGTTTAAATGAAGCCAGAACTGTTTTTTTCTAAATATGTTAGAGTAGCTATGGAGATTATTTTAAATACATTAAAAAATATGCTGTAGTCCTTTTTGCTGGCATAAAACCAGAGCACTCATCTGACAACCTTGGGATTATATTAAAGGTAAGTTTTATAAAACCTAAAGTTCTGATGGGGTTTAGAGAGATCTTGGTGTGTTTGATGTGGGGACTCTGTGGTTCAGAGAATGGAAATAACTGCATCTGTAAGAGGCACGGCAACCACAAATTGGTGAACGCTTGCCTTTGAATTTGTATTTGTAATAACTTCCAATCCTCCATTATCATTTTTGCCTTAATGGTCTCTTAAATATTACCTGGAATGATCCTTTGTCCACGACGAAATACACATTCTGCAAGGACAAATACATAACGTTTTGAACATGCTGTTTCTTTGTTTTTGGTGTTCTCTGACCTGCAGTGCATTTCAGTATCTTCTGCTTCAATGAACAGGGAGTTCTTCCTGATTTTGAACATGTACCCCAACAGCACTGAGCATGCCCAATGGCCACAGACAATGATGATATCTGAGTGCAGACCTGGATATAACAATATTGTAAAAGATGGTGTATTGTTTCCAGGCATTAGCACATAGCAAAAAGGAGAGTATAGGTTAGTGGTTGGCAAACTGCGGCTCGCGAGCCACATGCGGCTCTTTGGCCCCTTGAGTATGGCTCTTCCACAAAATACCACGGCCTGGGCGAGTCTATTTTGAAGAAGTGGCATTAGAAGAAGTTTAAGTTTAAAAAATTTGGCTCTCAAAAGAAATTTCAATCGTTGTACCTTTGATATTTGGCTCTGTTGACCAATGAGTTTGCTGACCACTGGTATAGGTAATTAAATAAAGTGATATAAATACATACTTTGCTTTCTTAATTGCTGAATACAATTATATTGTGTGTATCGTAAATTGAAAGTTTTGTTTTGAAAAGGACAACCTAATTTTTTCTAATGCTGTTTTAAAATCCCCATTGTGAACTTGATGATGACACGGTTTAAGAAAACTATATTTGAGAGTGTGTGTGTGTTGTTTTTTTTAAATTTTTTTGTAAAGGGCATTTTTCTACTGATACCTTAAAATCACTATAGGACATTTTTTTTCTAAGTTATATGGAGTAATGATAAATATACTGCCCTATTATTAGCATCAGTGATTAATTGAATAATGAACCCAAACTCCAGAAAATGTGATATCTATTTATTTGTAGGAACGGATGCTTTGAAATTAAAAGACACCATGCACAAATAAAAAGGCAGGTACCTTAAGGAAGAGGAAATCTTGTACACTAAGCACTTTACCTGTGATATGGTGCTGTTTTGCAAAGACCATTTTTTATTGTCTCATACTGTCTGATCTGGAAAGGAAAGCACTGCTCTGTTACCCTCTATTCACAGAAAAAATAAGGGTGTATGGAATCATGTTGCTTCTATAAGAAAGGCAATCTTTCAGTACCAAGAATATTTCAGAATTCTGAGATGCTTTTTCTAAAGCAGAAATGGTTTTTCTTGGAATGTTTTAGTTAACTCCAATAGAATTTTTGTTGGAGCTCAAGACTTGATTATTTGTCTTTTTTCCATTCTTTCTCATCTTTTTTGATAAATGGGCCCAGCATTCCTGTAGAGAACAGAAGGTGGCGCTCTTCCTTCTATCTTGTGATACTTTCCATGTGCGTCTTTATTTTAATTCTTCTCTGTTAAGATTCAGAGCAGCACTCAGTTGGTGAGCTGATCGTTTCTTTGTGGTTAATGACTACTTTTTCACTTATCAAAAGGCAGGGACACATTCCATGAAGTGTAATATCAAATGTGAGACACCACCTGTCATTGGTAATTCAGTAGTAAACAGTGGTTAAAGGTTGACAAGGTCCCTTATAGTTTAGTGGCCTGTGTGAGCGACTTGTCTCCTGAATGATTTTCTCCTCATCCTGTTTTATAGACATAGGCAATAAAAAAACATTTAGGTGCATAAGAGCCCTTGGAAAAGACTTGCTGTTACCATTTTCACATGTACTGAAATTGATCCAATGAGCATATAGTGATGTCATCTGTGACCTTTTAGTCAAGTCTCAAATTAAACTTCTTTTGAAACTTAAATCTTGTTTTACTTTCTTGTACTTGGTATTTAATCATGGCTAGCTCATGTGAGTAAAGTTGAGGTTACCGCTCATAGATGGCAATAGCAATCTATTTAATTGCTTGACTTTAAATTTATGGTGAATTCTTTTCCAAAGGCATGAATGCAGTTCTAGCTATGCACCAAGTATTATCTAAATAGTTTTACATTTTAGTTAGTATTTATATATTCTATTTTTTGAAGGTCATCGCTTTCATTATGCATCTAAAAGAGACCTGGCAGATTTTCCTAGTGATACCTACATCTTAGGCTCCATTGTCATCAAATTAACTTTTAAAAAAAATTGCTTCACCATATATATTGACTCCAAAGTAGTATATTTGAATTATAAATACCACTGTTTCCTGTGTTACTAATGTAAACTATTTGGGCATATGTGTTAGGAAATTGTGGTTTATGTAAAATTGAAATCCTATGACTTCATTTTATTTTTAACATTCTGCCTGGTATTAGTGTTGAATCCCAAACCTGGCACTCTATTTGCAAAATTGAGAAATTTGGTAATTGCCCCTAGCTAAATAATCATTGGGAAGCAGTGTGGTTTTAAGAGCTGTATGGGCGGCTGCTGCAATTCTGATACATCCCAGGTAGTTGTGCTGTTTCAACCGCAGCAGTCACTCTTATTAGCTAAGTAATTTAAGTCTTAAGCTTTGCACTCTTATAAAAGCATATTTATTAAGGAAGCAAACCTAAGTTCACAATCAAAATAAGTGTTTGCTTCTTTTTAGGAACTAAAGACCAAAAAAATTTTCTGGGTGTTAAGATATTGGGCTAAATTAAAACCTGAGGATAATATCTCTCAGTATATTCCTACAAGCTTATGGCTAGTAAGATGTAGGAAAGTGGTGTCAATAACCATGACCAGAGAGAAAGCTGCTTGGCTGTCATGATACACATCTGTCTCCTATCTGTACCTTGATAAACTATCGAAAGAGGGTTTCCCAGAAGTTAACAATTAAGATGACTGCCCTAGATGACCCTCCTCTCCCATCCCTTGCAGAACCTAGTCCTGCAGAATAACGGAACTGTGTAACTGAATATTTGAAATGCAAAATTGAAAGCTACAGAGTCTAGGCAACACTAGGACTTTTTATTATACTGGGAGCTGGGCACCTATGCGATGTAAATATGGATGTTCTCCAGTGAGAAGGCCGGTGATTTGGTTTGCAGGGACTTTGGCAACAGTAGATCTAGGCTGTGTAGCTGGTGGTTACTGTAGGCTTGGATACAGGAATAAAGTCATGAGGCCTAGGAAAGCATCCTAATATAAACATTGATGTTCTATAGCAGGGGTCGGCAAACTTTTTGTTGTTGTTAAGGACCTGATAGTTAACATTTTAGTTTTTCTGTGTCATGAGTATAGATACTTGTATAAATAACTGTTTACAGTATAACCATTTCAACATGTATCAATCATCCTTAGTAGCCAGTACAAAAATGGATAGCAGATCTGAGTTGCTCCATAGATCATAGTTTTCTCATTTTTATAGGATTCAAATATTTTGTGCCATGTTTACATTATTTCTAGAAATTCAGGCTAGCATCCAAAATTTTTTCTTGGAACACCAATATTCTCAGAGTTCTATTCTTTGTTTGAATTTATAGAAGAACTGCAGCTGATCAGATTAAAATTTTTATTTGATTGATTTGCCTGCACTAATAAAGACAAAACTACATCTGGAAAACATAAAATCGGGTCATCAACAATCAAATGGCATTATTTAAACTATTATGGAAATGTCAGAAGTCCCACTAGAGACCAAGAACCATTACAGCAGATAGTTTTTGATGTTTTACAATTCTCTGCTTCAGAAAGAACACGATCTAGTTTAATAAGTTAAACCATTCAGGAAAATATACTATTAATTGAAAAGGAAATATATAAAAGCATAGTTCAGGGAAAAATTTTATCTTATAGTTAGAGAGGCTCTAATGATTGATTCCCTCGTCAGTACTAAGCCTTTGAGAATTTGCCTCCTATGTAATTGATAGGAAAACTTCCAACATATGGGCTAAAGGCCTTGTCTAGTGATTGAAAGAACTGTTAACCCAAAAAGGAACTGGGTCATTCAGTCAGACAAACCCTTTCTCTTGAGGCCCTGCCCAATTGCTTCTCTGGATGGCAGATAATCAGCTGGCCATGTGGGTGCTTTTAACATCAGGCTGACAATTCCAGGAAGAGTTCAGTAAGTTTAGTCAATTATAGTTGGGCTAAATGCTCCACTGTTTATATGTCTCATAATTTGTCAAAATATCATTCTTCTTGAAAAATCGCATGTCTATGAGCGATTGCCCACCTTGGATGTGTCAGCTGTAGGAAGTGATGTTGCTCCCTTGATGTTGTGACCAGTGATTCATGATATCAAGATACTTCTCCATTAGTTTTGTCTATGTGTGTTCCTCCACAGACGTGGTACGTGTGTAGCATTTCAGTTGTAGGTGATATATAACTAGTGTTTTAATTTAAAATTTTATTTGTATGACAGACAACATAAAATTTAGTTATGGACAAATCAAAATTTTAACAAGTGTCTGCAACAAAGAAAACAAACTCAGAATTTTTCTAAAATATAAACCAGAATTCTAATTTTGAAAAGTAACAGAAGCTTGTTCTAATTTACTTGAGTTGCTCAATAAGCATGTTTCAGTCATATTAACTTGCTAACTAAAGCACATATTTAAACCATTTCTTTACAGATTATCTTGGTTTGAGTTTAAGAAACTGATACAAGATTAATGTCCTTTGAATTAATTGCCTCCAAAATATACATTTTACTTAAGGAAGAACCCTCTGCCTTTCCCAATAGTTGACAGCTAATAAATTCGCAGTGTCTTGTAACAAAGTGTTCCCTAGATTAACTGTCATATCAACTCCAGAGGCACATTTTATTTTTTTTCACTTTTTAACCTTTTTGGAATTGGGATACATCCTATCAGTGATAGCATGTTATGGTATAATTGGAAGTGTAGAACTGCATAAAATGACAGTGCTTCTTAAAATTGATGATGTCATAGATTCAATGAAACAAACAGCTTCTAAATTACCTTGGAGAAAAGAAGCAAACAGAAAAAAAATCATATAAATAGGGAATAATTATCATTTGGTGATGTAGAGCTCAACTAAACAATACTCTGAAGTTAAACTCATTCTTAAAATGCATATTCATTGGTAGCCTATATTATACATTAAGCTAGAAAATCAAGGGATTATAAAAAAAGCTATATGATACCATCATTGATCTCTAAGAAATTACAATATGTTTTGCCAGACTCAGGACAAAGAAATATGCAGTAATAAAACACATATTGTGTAGCCACTTTACAAATATTAAAAAATGTTTGTCTCCCTGTGTTTGTTTACTATTGTAGATTAGTTGAGTCATTTGGAATCTTCATAAACATCATCATGATCATACCTAACATTTAGTGCTTATATAGACAGTCAGAACAGTGTAATTTAAGACATAAATTACAAAAGATCCTGAAGATATGCTAGAGTTTATCCAAATTCTAGATGTCAGGACAAAAAGGCATTCCAGATGGGGAAAATGGCCTAAAAAATACTTGAAGTCAGTTATGGGAGTAAAGAGTTTTAGTGGCCGTATGATTTTGTGAAACTCATGACTAATGCTGGAGGCAGTGGTGATGAAGTTTGCTAAAAATCTGGCCCAAATGGTAGAGAAAACTATGTGCCAGGATAAAGAAAGCCCTGATAAGCCACAAGGGACATTTGACTTCGGGAAGGACATCTCATCTTGAGAAAGCCATCTCTGCCTCTGCTGTTCCTTGTAGCTATTACTCATTTTATTTCACTCACTGCCAGCCATAAAAACGTTGCCATTCACTCTGTAATTCCATGTCTTATTATATATTTACTAGGGGCTCAGTGTATGAAGATTGATGCACGGAAGGGGTGGGGTGGTGCATCCCTCAGCCCTACCCTGCACCCTCTCCAATCTGGGAGCCCTCAGGGGAGCCCTCTCCAATCCAGGAGTTTGTCTGTCTTTGGAATCATATGAGCGAATTGTTTGAGACCCCAACCCAGTTTGGTTTGTTGCTCACAGAATAACAGAGGCCTTTTTTTTTTTTTTCTTTGCTTCATTGGTGGAAATTTCCTGGAAGTTTTAGGTTATCTTCCCTTTAATTTTTCCTCAACATTCTGATTTTACTTATGTCTCTCACCTTTGAGATCCGTCTGCCACCAGAACTATGATTCCCAGCATTCCTGGTGCTCCTCGCACTCTTAGTTTCCCTTCCTGTTCTGTCTCCTTCACATGGCCTCCCACTTTGCCAATTATCCCCAGACCCCCAACCTGCTCCACTCTCCTGCTCTGCTCTCTGCCCGTCACCTGTGTACACAAACTAGCCCACCATCTTTGTTGGGTTAATTTGCATACTCACTCCTGATTAGCTGGTGAGTGTAGCGGAGGAGAAACAATTTACATGTTTCTCTTTTATTATATAGGACTAGAGGCCCAGTGCATGAAATTCATGAACTGGTAGGGTCCCTAGTGGCTGCTGGCCAGGTACTCCCTTCCTTCCCCCAGCCTGCCAGCCTGCTCCCTGGTAGAACTCCCAGAAGAACTCCTGGTCGAGGGACAATTTGCGTACTATGCCTTTATTATATAGGCTTATTTACTCCGTACAGCATGCTCCTCCTCCCCCATTCTGTGGTAACCATTCTCTTAAGTATCTGCACATGAAATCCATTTTATCTTGTAAATACCATTTGATGGAGTATTCAAAACTCCCATTTTAAGAATGAGAAAACTGAGGCCTATAAATTTTGTTTTGACCTAGGTTATTCAGCTCTGTGTATGAAAATCTGGACCTAAAACCAGACCTGCTAATTCTCTTCTGGCTTTTTACCTACACCAGAACTCCTTTATTTGTGTTCAGAGTACTGTCTGTCCAGGGCTGTCAACATCCCACTGATGTACAGATGCCTTGAGAGAGACCTAACCAGAGCAGTCATTTATTTATTTTTTATCTCCTCATAGCTATAACCTAACATCAAAATCAAAATAAGAGTTGAATTATAATAATTATTGATTTTCTTAAAGCCTGAAGTACTTGAAAAACTTAATTTTATCCATTTTTAAAGTGATCCCAATAGGTAGATGTTATATAGATGATGGGAAAACCAAAGAATTGAGCTTTAATTTATTTAATTATTTAATGATTTAATCAAACCAGTGGAAACAGTTGCTGATGTTCTGTAATTTATACTCTTGCTCACTGACTTTCTTTTCTTTGTTCCATCACCATTCCCCTCCCTTACCATCATTATAGTGTTGGCCATGGTCATGAGTTCTTTTTTTTCTTTTTTGCTCAATCCTCCCACCCAACACTCCTCACACCCGTAGAAGTGTCTGTGTGCTCTCTATCTATGAGTCTGTCTCTATTTTGCTTGGTAGTTTAGTTTATTAAATTCCACATATGAGTGAAATCATAGGGTACTTCTCATTGATTTTTTTCTTAATAGGTGCTCTGTTTCAGTAGATGGGATGAATGTGGGTGAACCCTATTTCAAATGATTTTTATCCATGTGTTATCTTTGTCTTTACTGTCTTAATTTGGAGAATACAGACTAAGAATTTTATTAATAACCTTATTGATTTCATAAATACCAACCTAGGAAAATCTGTTTTATTAAAATTTGTAATGATTATGTGTCATGCATATATTTTCTAAGCATGAAAAGCATAACGTTATGTTACTACATTTAATTATCAGAAACCCCCAAATTAATACTACCCCAGGATGCCTGTGAGCCCAATGGTTTCCTCTTCTTCCTCTAATCTCCAGCCTCATGGACACTGTTGCTTCACTTAAGATGACTCTGGATGAGATAACTTTCTTTCTTTGCTTTTTATGCAATCCAGTTCAACTTTAGGGAGAGAAACTGTAACTCTTCTTGGATTTAACACAATTGGGAATTTATTGGTTCCACAACCAAAAAGCATGGGACCAGATGCTGAATTTATACTGTATAGATTCTGCCTATCTCCATCTTCTGGTCAGGTGCCCATAAGTCCTGCCGCCTGTGTAGCATTTGTCCTGGACAAAATGTTTTACTGCGGATGGTGAGGTACATGGTCACCCTGCCTTTCCCCTGAAGTGCAGAGCTGGGCCTCAGCAGTTCCAGCCGGAATTGTAGTGGCTCATGCCTGCTTAGTCATCGTGGCAGAAATCCTTCCTACTGTGTGGCTCAGGTGCCTTCCCTGAACCAGTTATTTTGTCCCGATAAATGAAATGTGCTCGCCAGCAGTTTTCTGTCCTTGTTAAGGTTAGGGACAGGGGGTTGATTTTAGCTGTACCAGAACCATAACGAGTAAGATGTAGGAAAGAATGGTTTCAAGGCAAAATTTCCCCCAAAGTGCTATTTCTAGGTGAAATGTAGGATGGACACCTGGTAAGCAAAACTACAGTTTCTTGAAAAAAGTAGATCTCTAGCCTCTAAACTGGAATTACCAAAGACAGTTTCCTTAATAGTAACATTTTATCTCCTTCTCTGTCTTCCAGATTGTGTGCTTCGTTTGGTTATTGACTCGTCCATATTGTTCTCCCTAAGACATTGCCCCATCAATCACCTCCATTTTCTCTACCTCTACCACTGGTTATCTCCTCTCTCTGACATCTCTACCTTTACTCCACTAGTTACTTTCCCTTAATAATACAAAATTTTGAATATATATTTAATTAAAAAACACACAACTGGATCTTTGCCCAGCCAGTGTGGTTCAGTGGTTGAGCACTGACCTATGAACCAGGAGGTCATGGTTTGATTCCTGGTCAGGGCCTATGCCCGGGGTTGCAGGCTTGATTTCCAGTAGGGGAACTGCAGAGGCAGCTGGTCAATGATTCTCATCATTGATGTTTCTCTCTCTCTCTCCCTTCCTATCTGAAATCAATTAATATATATATATATATATGTTATTCCTCACCCGAGGATATTTTCCCATTGATATTAGAGGGAGTGGAAGAGAGAGGGAAAGGCAGAGAAAAACATCGATGTGAAAGAAACATATCAATTGGTTGCCTCCTGCATGAACCCTGACCAGGGCCTGGGCAGGGGAGCAGCCTGCAACCAAGGTACATGCCCTTGACCGGAATCGAACCCAGGATCCTTTGGTCCACAGCCCGATGCTCTATCCACTGAGCAAAACTGGCTAGGAGCAATAAAAATAAATATATTTAACTCCCCCTTAAACTCCCCTAAGCCCTGGATTCAATGTCACATCTTAATTGTATCCGGTGTCTTTATACTTGTTCACTTTCTCAATTAACTAGTGAACAATTGCTATGTCTCCTTTTTAAGTCTTTTCACCTTTCAACACATTTTGATCATCAGTCAAACTGCTTGAGCTTTCTAAAGTCACCAATAAATGGCTTGAGAACTGGGTCTTTTCTCTTGAACTTGACACCATGGACCACTCCTTCTGTATCTTGAAGGCCAGTCTTAGATGCCCTGTTCTTTCCATTCTCCTCTATCTTGTTTCATCTCTGAGTCCTAGCTGGGCTCCTATTTCCTTGTCTGCCCCTCTACATTGGGTCTTGGTTCTTTTGCTTTTCTTACCTACACTTCACACTGGCTCTAGCTAACCACAGTTATTCTAACATTTTTGTCCATCATTTATATACCAACTATTTCCAAACTCATAAGCCACTCCAGACCTTGCCTTAGAGCCTCACATTAATATATTTAGCTGCTTGCTGGAGATCTCCACCAGAATATACTTTGACACCTCGAATCTACTGTTCAGACTGAACCTCACCTTCCCTCTTGCATTGACTTCTCCAGAGTTCTCTGTTGTTCTCAGATGCAAAACTGGAAATACATCCTTGAAATCTCCTTCCTTTTAGTTATATTTAGTCAATCATGAAGACTGCTGATTTTTACCATTAAGTGTTTTGTTTTTCCAGTTTTCCTTGACTACTAGTAATTCTTACTATTACTTCTATGTCTTAGGACTTTAACTCTTACCTACTACTGCAATCATTTTCCCTTTAAAATTTCTGCTACCAATTTTGTTTCCTTCAAGTCTGTCTTCCACATGGTTGATAGAGTCATTTAAGACACAAATCTAAACATGCAATGCTCTTACTGTGAACCCTTTAAGAGTTCCTCAGTGCCTGCCATTACAACTATCAAGTTTTTAAGAAGGTTATGCTTTATCTGGCTTGAATACACACCACTCTTACCTTCCTGTCATTTTTTGCATACTTATCCATTTGTATCACATGAAAAATATGGGCAATAAGAAGGAGAGATATCATTGTGACTGTTCAAAGATAGATTATAGATAAGGTTTTCCATGAATTTTTTGATATAAGAAAAAAAGGTAGACATTAGGTAAGGAGTTAAGAGGAGTTGAGAGGACAGTTAGAAATAAAGTGCCATTTGAGCCAAAGCTCAGAGGAGATAGTATCATTCCTCACTGAACAAACAATTGAGTATATTTTCCAGAAAGATTGTGAGAAAGCAAAGTGGTTCATGGGCAAAATCAGTGGGATTTTAAAAAGTTAAATGTCAGGATTATAGTATGTCAGACCAGGATTAGATCTTATCTGGTGACTATTTCAGCTAATTAATTTTACAATATAAAATGTAATAAATTTAGGTACAAATTCTGTGCAGACACTTGTATTTTTACTTTCTCTTCAAGTATTACTAAGAGGGTTGTAATAAGGCAGATAATTAATAGTCTGTTTACTGCTGTGTTGTCCTCTGGTCTAGGATTTTGTTTTTGTTTTTTCTCCCTCAGCTAATGGCACTCCTAAGTTCTTTACTTGTTGATTAATTGTCTCACATAATCAGACTCTGAAGACACATATTTGTAAACCAGAGCCAGGTTATTTATAAAGGAAGATCCATCTTGTGCGATCTGTAACTGGTACCAGCATTCTTCACAGCACACCACTCTTCTGACATCAATATGTGTGGGGAACCCAATTTCCTAATAATAGATGGCTTTGTCAAGCATAGAATCAGCCATAGCAAAGGGACATGGATGGATTTAAGGGACCTCTCCTTTAAGTTAGAGATAGAGCCTGAAGGAATTATACTGCCCCACAATAAGGGTAGATGCTACTGGTAATCAGTGCCTGTCATTCAGAGGCAATGTCTCTGCTCTCCATGTGAGTGCTTGGCAGACACTGGGAACGTTCTTGTTCTCTCTCTTCCCAGCATTCCTGTTGACCCTAATGATTCTTATTCTTTCTCTTTTACCCCCAGGACTGATCTTAGGTAATATTGAGGAGTAGATATAATTCTCTTCATGTGTTTTGCTTAATTTTTTCTAATTCCTTTATTTTCAACTTTTTATTAAAATACTAGAGGCCTGGTGCACGAAATTCGTACACTGGGGGGGGGGGATGTCCCTCAGCCCAACCTGCACCCTCTCCAATCTGGGACCCCTCGGGGGATGTCTGACTCCCTGTGGGATCGGGCCTAAACAAGCAGTCGGACATCCCTTTCACAATCCAGGACTGCTGGCTCCCAAATGCTCGCCTGCCTGCCTGATCACCTCGTAACCACTCCCCTGCCAGCCTGATCAATGCCTAACTGCTCCCCTGCTGGCCTGATCGCCCTCCCCTGACAGCCCAGTCACCCCCAAATGCTCTCCCCTGCGTATTCTCTCTTTATTAGATAGTGTGTTTTTTTTTAACATAGTGGACAGCCCTAACTGGTTTGGCTCAGTGGATGGAGTGACAGCCTGCAGACTCAAGGGTCCCAAGTTTGATTCCGGTCAAGGCCATGTACCTTGGTTGGGGGCACATACCCAGTGAGGAGTGTGCAGGAGGCAGCTAATCAATGTTTCTTTCTCATAGATGTTTCTAGCTCTCTATCCCTTTCCCTTCCTCTCTGTAAAAAATCAATAAAATATATTTAAAAAAAAGAGAAACATTTAAGATTCCTCCATATCTGCCTGGCTGGTGTGACTCAGTGGTTGAGACCCCAGGCTGGTGCTGGGAGGGGATCACTCCATGGGGCTGCATGCCCCTCCAAGGCTGAGATCCCAGGATGGGTCTGGGAGGGCATCGCTCTGTGGGGAGTGAATTTGTTTTTGTTTTTTATAAAGGGTCAGGAGGGCCTCTGGACAGCATTCTGCCAGGCTGCTTACGCTGCCAACTCTCAGAGGCAGCTCTCCCTGGGACTGGGGGACTCCGGTGGGGCTTAGAGGACTGTGCGCCACCATCTTGTGGCTATGGGCGCTGCCATTTTTGTTGTGGAGTGATGGTTAATTTGCATATTACTCTTTTATTAGATAGGATACCCACAAAAGAAATCACATATAAATGTGCATTTCTTGGAATTACCCCAAACTGAATGCATCTGTAATTAGCATAGAACTCCAATTCCTTTCTAATAAGTCCCTTTCACAAGTGATCTGCTACCATTTGATTTTTCTCCACCCCATCCCTCTGTTTTCATATTTTAAAACAGACCAGAACACAAGATCAGTGCTTAACACAAGGTGATGAATTGCTGAAGATGGAATATCATACACATCAGGGAAGATAAAAATCAGAGTTGCCCAATTTTTACTTTGGACTATGTGCTGGAGATTGGGAGGCAACAAATTGTAATAAGAGTTGGGGAAAACTTTATAAAAAATCAAGAATGAATTTTGAAATAAAAGTAGAATCTTATCTATTTGAACAAGACAGAGGGAGAGTGAGTGGAAGTGAGAGGAAGAATGCAGATTGTCATAGTGTAAAAATGGGTGAGGGAGAGAAGGAAAAGGCCACCTAGGGGCACTAGGGTAGAGGATTCAGGTCAGGGCATAGTGGGAAGTAAAGATTCAAAGGTTCAGAGTTCAGCCAAAGAAAAACAGTAAACACAAAGCAGAGACTTGGACTGAATCATGGTTTATGACAGCGACAGACCTGCTGTAAGAATAATGGTTAAGCCCTAGCCCCATGGTTGGCAAACTGCGGCTCGCGAGCCACATGCGGCTCTTTGGCCCCTTGAGTGTGGCTCTTCCATAAAATACCACGGCCTGGGCGAGTCTATTTGGAAGAAGTGGCATTAGAAGAAGTTTAAGTTTAAAAAATTTGGCTCTCAAAAGAAATTTCAATCGTTGTACTGTTGATATTTGGCTCTGTTGACTAATGAGTTTGCTGACCACTGAACTATAGGAATGGATAGAAATGAAAAACTTATACATGTTTTGAAATAAAGATAAATAGAATTAGGTTACATATTACATATAGATGTATACATATCAAGAAAGTGAAAATTAAAAGATTTCATGTCTAGGATTGATAGCTAAGAGGAGCAGCTTTGGGGGCTCACTGGAATTTAGTTTGGGATCTGTGTTTCCATAGCTGCTAAGACATAAAAATGAAGGACTCAGGTGGCACTTGGAAATATGAGATGGGAGTATAAAAGGTTAAGATTAGAGATGCATTTGGGAATTATATGCATGGAAAATTATGAGAATGAATAAACTGCCATTTCAATGGTGAGATGGGCAGAAGGATAATATCTTAGATTTTGGGTCTAGTCATTGAAAACAGGCTGCTTTAGACATAAGAGAAAAAGAAATAAAGTTTGAGCAGTTTTTTATGCGTCTACTATTTTATGTATTTTGAGTATACTAGTTCATTTACATTAGAGGAAAGGAAACTAAAGCATTAAGAAAAACCAGAATGAAGTCTTGAAAATCAAGGAATTTTAAGCTTTATATTTCTTTAAAAAATTTTTTTTTCCTTTATGTGTCCTTATCGCCCCATTTCCCCCCCACCCCCCACTCATGCCCTCACCCCCTTGGTGTCTGTGTCCAATGGTTAGGCTTATATGCATGCATACAAGTCCTTTGGTTGATCTCTCCTCCTTACCCCCACCCTCCCCTACCTTCCCTCTGAGGTTTCACAGTCTGATCGATGCTTCTCTGTCTCTGGATCTGCTTTTGTTCATCAGTTTATGTTGTTCATTATATTCCATAAATGAGTGAGATCATGTGATATTTATCTTTCTCTGACTGGTTTATTTTGCTTAGCATAATGCTCTCCAGTTCCATCCATGCTGTTGCAAATGGTAAGAATTCCTTCTTTTTTTAGCGCAATGTGGTATTCCATTGTGTAGATGTACCACAGTTTTTTAATCCACTCATCTGCTGATGGGCACTTAGGCTGTTTCCAAATATTATAAACTTTATATTTCTGCTAAATGCTGCATAAAAATTCAATAGACAAAGAAGGATCATTGTTGCATTTGAGATAAGAAATTTCATGAATATCAGTACAGAAAATAAATTTTAAATGAGTAGAAAATATTTAGAACCAGTATAAAGGAAACCTTTATGCAATGAGTCTGACATGGAATGGAAGAATAAAAATGGGCTGAGAGCAAAGCTAGAGAGTTTTTGGAAAGAAGTTGAAATATAATTAAAGGGAGATGGCGGTGGTGGTGGGAAATATGTGAGAGAAAAAATTGCGGATCTGTGAAGGAGGGAGATATTATGGAAGACATCATGGAAAATATGAAAATAAATGGAATCTAGTGTATGCATGGATGCATTAACTGCTGGAATAGGAGATGTGTTCTTGGTTAGTTTTTTGGGAAGAGTGTGAGGGGACCTGGTAATAAAATACTTCTCTGATGACGTCTTCTCTATATGAAGAGCTCACAAAAGAGTTTATGGTGTTTTTATCATGTAGAAAATAGAAGCAGGCAGTTCTGGGAATTAAGTAAAAAGTATTAAGGAATGAAAGGAGACTGTGAGTCAGGAGGAGGGAGCTAATGTGCATTGAAAATCCACTCTGTGCCAGGTGCTGTGATTAAAACCTCTGACAAATTGGTCAATGTGAGTTTGTAACGCATCAGCTTTGTAAAATTGAATGTCTTTTTTCAGGTTATCTATAATGTTTCCAGTCTTTATTACTTTACTTGGGACAATTTGTTCTCTTCTCTCCTCATATTGTATTTTACCTTCCATTGACTCCAGGTTGACTTATTGTGTAAGAATAATTATGCTCAGGATGAATTCCCATTTGGATGTTCTATATATAAATATATTCTTGTGTACCAGCAATTTCCTTGAATTTGAAGCTTGCATAAATACTCACACTTTAGGGTTCTCCATCATCTATTGAGTAGAAGCCTTTAATCTCCTTAATGCAATCTTTAAGATACTTTGTCTGTTGAAGTATTTGTTTTATGGAGGAAGTGGATGAGTTTTTAGTCTTAGGCAGACTAAAAGAATTATGCTCTCAGGTATAAGAAAGAAATAACATTAAGTTTATTATGTACTTGACAGAATTTTACTTGTTGTCTTTATCATCTTGAATATGATAGAATATCTTAGGGCTTCTTTTTTCTCTTTGATAAAATTACACTAGTCTATAAACATAAAAAACTGCATTACTGTGTAGTTAAATTGATATTTGTTTTCTGTCTTTCATCCTTTCTAGCTGGCCATTGAGCACTGGTGCTTCTCATGGATCTGTGCATTAAAAAGATACAATCTACATGGAAAAGACACAGGCCAATAGTAGGGAGGCTGGTCTTCAAATATCAATGAAAGCATTTTGAATGCTCCATGACATCCATGTTTGCCTATTTTGTCTCCTTTAAGCCCTAGAAAGCAAGTCCTGAGAGTAAATTTTCACTCTGTGTCTGCATAGTTTTGTCACCTGGCATCATTACCAGTAATTGCTCTGTATTATAGACGCAACCAGAGTCCTCAAAAGCAATTTAAACAATTTGTTTTGGGCCATAGGATTATCAGAAAAGTGTTTGTAAGGGTGAATAGAGATCCATTAACAACTATCCTAAGTGCCCTCTTCTGCTATTGGGTCAGTGGGAACATTTTCCTTAGACAAGGTATAAGATTTTTAAAAAGTTACTCTGTATATAGCAAAATAAAAAATCTAAGCTCCTCTCTTACAGATTTCTGTTGAGTATATATGTTTTTAAAATTTCACTTGCTAATTTTGAGGTATTAAAATTTTCCAAGTGAAATTTTATATTTCACAATTCAGAATTATGGAAAATTTAAAGTATAGTGTTTTGAGTTCTGAGTTGTCATGACAAATTTCTTAAGCAGTTAAGTAAATTAATATTAAATAATTTCTTATTGTATCAACATTTTTGCATGTGTTAACTTTTGGAATTTACTCACTGGGACTTTTGCTTTAAATCCTTACTTTAGACTATTAAAAAGCATTATAAGAAAAAGTAAAATAGCCCTGACTGGTTTGGCTCAGTGATTAGAGCGTCGGCCTGCGGACTGAAGGGTCCCAGGTTTGATTCTGGTCAAGGGCATGTACCTTGGTTGTGGGCACATCCTCAGTGGGAGCTGTGCGGGAGGCAGTTGATTGATGTTTCTCTCTCATCAATGTTTCTAACTCTCTATCCTTCTCCCTTCCTCTCTGTAAAAAATCAATAAAATAAAAAAAAAGAAAAAGTAAAAATAATTGCAATACATAGGATGCAAGCTGAGTTGCTGTAACAAAAAGACAAAAGGGCTAAACAAGGCAGAAACTTAATTCCTTCTCGTCTAACATAGGAAATTCCATCCCAAGCATGTGGTTAATTTTGATCCAGGAGGATGTTCAATAACCAGGCTCCTTCTGATTGAAGGTTCCGCCATTTTTCAAGATATCCCCCCTGACTGTATGGACAAAGCTATCTCAGCAGCACTGTATCTATAGTCCAGTTTATAAGAGTGGGAAAAAAGGAGGTGGGAATTCCTGCCTATTTCTGGCCATTTCTGACCATTTCCCACTGGTCTAAAATGAGTCACATAATCTTGCTGCAAAGGAGGCTGGGAAAAACAATTCTTTGTTAATACGGGCCCTTAACTCATTCTAAATTCATGAAGTTTATGTCTCAAAAAAAAGGAAGAGGGGAATGAGGGAATGATAGATCCTAGGAAGCATGTAGTAGACTCTACTAAAACACTCAGGCAAATTAATAATCTATGGATGATAAATTTTGAAGAAATGAAGGGAAAATAGGGAATATTTAAACAGTGCAAGGCTTCAACTGTGTTAGAATTGTAATGCAATTTATCAGATCCCTTATTGCTAGGCTATTTGTAAATTAGAGAAATGCAAGAGACACTGTTAACAGGCAGTGTTCTTTTTTTTTAAACCATACTTAGAAAGTCAATTTTACAATCTCTGCCTATATGTTTAGAGACTCTGCAGTGCTTAACATCCATAACCTCATTTTTGCTTTCTTCTGACAGTGTGTCGGACTTCTTTCATTGTGCTTCTAATCCATCCAACTTCTAATGACGAAAGCATTTGCGATCTTGCTCAATTCCTTGTAAAGTGTAAAGGCAGAATGACAACTCTAACAGTTAAGTTTAAAAACCCAGTGAAAATGTCCCATAAAGCAATACCTACATTTAAAACAGTTTATCACTTTACATAAAAAAGCCAAGCTCAAGCTTATAATGAATTTTGAAAGCATTTCCTTTAAAGCCTAAGGAATAAAAAAGAGATTATAGATAAAAACACAAATATAATTCAATGACACGCATCCTTCTCTGTTTCCTTTCTTTCACAGTAGTGCTAGCTTCACTTAATTTGCTTTTGCTATGTTGTTATTGGAAGTGTCCAAGGTTTATCTGGCTTAGAATATGCATGTAATCTGATAGACTAGAGTGTGGTTTCATATTTATTATTGTAGATCTATTAGTTTTAATGGCTGGAATAGTTCCTTCTTTTACTTATTCCCATCCTATGGACATATGCTTGCCCCCCTCCCCCATACCTCTACTTTAGGGTCTTCATGTTAATAGCAATAGGATAAAAAAGATACTTTTTAAGTTTACATTGAAAGTACTGATTCTTGGAATTTGAAGTTTCTTGCTTCTCTCTGCTGGAACTGAAGGCTAGAAGAAAGACTGTAGCCGATCTGATATTTTATGTCTCATATTTCCTGCTTAGAATTCCTGGCTATAACCCCTATTTTTTTACTTCCTCATCATAAGCGATTTACTCCTTATAATGAAGATGAAAAAGGGTAAATATTCATGATAGGAGTCCTAAGCAGACATTCCAAGCAGATTGAGGTTCACTGATAACCTAGCTGATCTTCATTTCAATATGTACATTCCATGTAATTACAGTAGCAGACAGACACCGCACAGCTCGCAGACAAAGATGGATAACTTGATTACCTTTTATAATTTTCTTGACTTGACAGGCGTTGACAAAGGCAATACATTAGTCTCACTGTCTAGGGCCGTGGTCGGCAAACTGGCTCACAAGCCACATGCGGCTCTTTGGCCCCTTAAGTGTGGCTCTTCCACAAAATACCATGGCTTGGGCAAGTCTACTTTGAAGAAGTGGCATTAGAAGAAGTTTAAGTTTAAAAAATTTGGCTCTCAAAGGAAATTTCAATCGTTGTACTGTTGATATTTGGCTCTGTTGACTGAGTTTGCCGACCACTGGTCTAGGGCATCAAATGTCATAATGATAATGGGGTTTGGGAGCCACATGTTCCCTTTGGTGACAGGCTGCCACACGCTGTTCTGTGGTGTTAGACCAGTGCTTGGAAGGATGCAAGGAGGTGAGGAGTGTATGAATCAGTTCCTGGGGTGTCCTGGGGCTCAAAGAAAATGACTTGAAACAACTCCAGCTTTCACGTTTTTCCTTCAATCAATTCCCAGCTGGGTTGTGACAGAAGGCAGGTGATCAGGAAAGAGTGGAGAGCGACAAAGTTCAGCCACTTTATAAAAGAAGCCGCTTCCCAGAGGGAAGGGGAGTGGAAAAGAAGCAAAGAACTGGGGGAGGGGGAGCAGAGTACCATCTTAGAGGTTCTGAACATCAGCAATAACAGCCATTAAGGCGCTGAAACAGGTGTAGCAGGGTGCAGTGGAAAAGGGCTTCATAAGCATACCCGCTCACTATGTTATTTAATGGTCAGGTCTTTGACAATGAAAAGCTACCTTGGTGAGTTGCAAATGAAGGTAAAAGAAATTTTCTTAATTGCCAAGTGAATTGTAGGTATTAAAAAGGCAGGATGATTTCTATAGTAGTGAGCAAGAAACCACCAGGGACCCCTCAGTCTTAAGAATAACTGGGACCACATTAACTGCATTTCATTTAATTCTGAACTGATGGACATTTTTTGGTCATGGCTTCATAGATGCAGGTTACAGAGTGCTGGTTTGATGTTACGTGTTGTGAGGAGAAAGCTGCAGTGCTTCTGTGTCCCCTATAAGCTAA
Organism: Corynorhinus townsendii; assembly: GCA_026230045.1. Taxonomy (NCBI): domain Eukaryota; kingdom Metazoa; phylum Chordata; class Mammalia; order Chiroptera; family Vespertilionidae; genus Corynorhinus; species Corynorhinus townsendii. The sequence goes on from JAPDVU010000012.1 coordinate 31,519,514, forward strand.
ATCATTGCTGGATACCTGGAGGCACATGCAGACTTGTAACCAATAAGGCCAAAGCGTAGGAATTCAGGACATCATGCCATTACAAATGAATCACTGGTTTTTCTGTCATCCTCTGTGCTTTACAAAGCAAAATCGGGCTGAGGATAGATAAAATATTTCCACCAGAACTTTGGAATAATGGAATACATGAAGACCAATGGTAATAACAATAACAATATTTAATGAACAGAAAGTTAGTTAAAACATATTTAAAAGGAGTTAAAGCGTTATTTGGAGAATATCCTTACAATGGACAGAGAGACAGGAATGTTTTCACTTTTTTATTTTTTCCATAAGGTGATTTTCTGGTATGTTCTTGAGTAAGTCAGAATGTTAGGGACATACCTAAATGTCTGGGTTTCTTGGGAGAAGCAACTGCTAAGTGGTGGTTTCTCTCTTTTGGTAGCACAAATGCATGACCCCAGCTTCAGAAGGTAGAAGAAATCTCTCTCTCTCTCTGTCTCTATAAATCTGTGTCTCTCCCTCCTCCCTCCTTCTCTTTCCTTCCCTCTCCCTGCCTTACTCTCTTACCCTTTCTCCCTCTTTTTCCCTCCCTCCCTCTCTCTCCCCCTCCCCCTATCACCCTTCCCCTCTCTGTGTCTCTATCTCTTTCTGTCTCTGTCTTTCTGTCTCTATCACTCTCTCTCCCTCTGTCTCTCTTTCTCTGTCTCTGTGTATTTGTGTGTGTTTGTCTCTGTGTGTGTGCACATGTGTCTGTGTGTGTGTCTCTGTGGGCGTGTGTATCTCTCTCTGTCTCTCTGTATCTCTGTCTCTCTGTATGTGTGTCTGTGTGTCCTTCCTCTCTCTCCCTGCCCCCCCTCTTCCCTCTCTCCCCTCCCCCACTGTCTCCCCTCCCCTCCTCCACCCCTCCCCCATTCTTCCTCTGAAACTAGGAATGTTTCAGGTTTATAGTAATTTTAATGATGTGAGTCCAGGAAATTTTACAGGATTTAAGAAAGTAGCTATACTTCTACTCACTTCTCTTATGTCTAAATATTAAGCATACTTGCTCAAGGTACTTGAATTTTTGGAGACACAGGAAAGGCTTTGCTTCCAATCATGGAACTGTAGAGTGATGACTTAATTCCCTTTGATCCCATTGCATCCCAAGACTTGGGAGATGCACAATCCTAGTTGATTAAGTGGGAATAAAACACTTTGCTTTTTTTGGTTGATTAGATGGCAATCAAACACTTTGCACTATCAATATAGATTTATTTTTGTGGACTACAAGACTGTTAGCATTCTATCTCTTGTCTACCCCCACACTCTTTACTAATATCACACTGAATAAAAATTATGGCCCTGCCCCCAAAGAACCACATAATATGGGCTAAAGTTTGGGCAGATGTGTATTAATGTCTGTTTAATGCTTATTTAGAAATACTTTATTTAAGAACTTGAATTTATATTCCAGTGATTATTTTAAAAAAAAATATATATCATTGATTTTTCACAGAGAGGAAGGGAGAGGGATAGAGAGCTAGAAACATTGCTGAGAGAGAAATATCCATCAGCTGCCTCCTGCACACCTCTCACTGGGGAATGTGCCCACAACCAAGGTACATGCCCTTGACTGGAATGAAACCTGGGACCCTTCAGTCTGCAGGCTGATGCTCTATCCACTGAGCCAAATCGGTTAGGGCGTGATTATTTTCTTATAGTGATTTTGAAATAATTATTATATTGCTAAGGAAAAAGGGACATTTAAGAGCTAAGTTTTATCACTTTGAAATCCCCATGCCAGCATCTCTGATTGTTATCATACTGTCTGTCATCTGCCTTGCTTCTTTCACCCAGCCTTTTTTTATTGCATTTATTGGGGTGACACTGGTTAGCAAAATTATATAGGATTCAAGGATATAATTCTATAATACATCATCTATATATTGTGTTGTGTTCATCACTCCAAACAAGTCTCCTTCCATACCTTTTATCTCTGCTATCCCCTTTTCTACCTCTCCCATGAAAAATATTTGCCAGTGAAAAAGTTTTCCTATTGATTTTAAAATCCTTAGATCTTATCTTTCCACTAGAGGCCTGGTGCATGAATTCATGCACAGGTGAGGTCCCTTGGCCTGGCCAGCGATTGAGGCCTATCGGGATGGATGGCTGACAGGGGGAGGGACCGCGGGAGGTTGGCTGGCTGGCTGGGGGAGGAAAGGGTCACGGGAGGTTGGCCAGCTGGCTTGGGGGATGGCCATGGGAGGTTGGCTGGCCAGCTGGGGGGCAGAGGGAGGGGCTGCAGGAGGTTGGCCAGGTGGGGGGGAGAGGACCACAGTATGTTGGCTGGCTGGCCGGGGGGCGGGGTTGCAGGAGGTTGGCCAGCCAGCTGGTGGGGAGGGGCTGCGGGTTGGCTGTGGGAGTGCACTGACCACCAGGGGGAAGCTTCTGTGTTGAGTGTCTGCCCCCTGGTGGTCAGTGCGCATCATAGTGGCTGGTTGACAGGTTCTGGTCATTTGGTTGTAATGGTTGCTTAGGCTCTTATATACATAGATATTTTTCATCTTTATTAATTTTCACACAGATTTGCTAGTGGGCTTGGATTAAGATCTTCAAATCATAAAGTGATAAGGCTAATATAATACAAATCCCACAAGAGTCAATGATGACAGATGAATGTCAGGTTTGTACTAGAAACAAGAAAAAAATCCAATGAGACAATTATTGGGAAGAAATTGGATTTTTCAAAGGTAAAAGGACTGATTTAAAAAAATTGTTTTCTCTGCTGTAATTGTACATTGAAACGTATGTGAAGAACATAATACTTAAATGCATTTCTTAGTTCAACACAGAATTTTTTTCTTTACCGTGAATGAAACCTTTCATCTTTAAAATACACTCCATTTACTTATTCTATTGCACAAATAATCTCATAGTTTCTTTCAATCAAGATTGAATTCTGACCCTATGAAAATTGTCCTGATAAACGCCTGTAAAAGAACAAAGCACTGAGAAGTTTAACGTCTTGATGAGCTAACAGTACAAACTGGCTGAGGAGAGTGTATACCTCAGTGTGTTTTGGAGAAGAAATAAATTGCACTGCACATAGGGTTGCAGTATCACACGCTGTGCAGAGCGGCTGGGGTCAGAAAGATGTGGTGGTCATAATGAAAAAACTTTATTATGCATGAGTCAATTCCCTTATGTTGTGTCTGGAAGATGTTGTGCTTGGCAGTAGGGGACTAGTGGGAACAGAGTTTTAAGTTCTTTCCTGTAACCTTAAAATAAATCAAAGTTGAACATGATGGTCTCACATAGCAGAACTAATTTTTTTTGGTTACTCCTCACTGGAGGATAGTTTTCCATTGACTTTTTTTAGAGCGTGGAAGGAAGGGAGGGAGGGGGTGAGAGCAAGAAATATTGATGTGAGAGAGATTGGTTGCCTCCTGCACATGTCCTCACCAAGGTTGAGAAACAAACCAGCAACCTAAGTATGTGTCCTTGACCAAGAAATGAACCCATGACCCTTTGGTGTGTGTCTACACTCTAACCATTGAGCCATGCCGGCCAGGGCTCCTTTAACTCTTGTAATACACCAATTGGGGTCTTTCTGGCTCTTTTAAATTAATGGACAGGCATGCCAAACCAACTGAGGGAAAAGCTTTTCCGGAATCATCACGACTCCTTTATAGCCTGATCTATTCTGGGATCCCTACTGGTCTGCTTTTAAGAATGGTATAAAAATGTTTTCAGTTGCCTAGAACTTGGGGATAATTTATGGTTATTCCGGTTTGGCGTAATCATAGGTTTATGATGGTTTATTTGGAGATGAAGCTTCTTGTGGGCGAGGATGGTGTTTCATGTTTTCAAACTGAATTGTGTGCCTTCCATAAAACATGGTGGATTTTCCTGGCTTTGAGTGTTTGCCTAAATCTTTTGGGCAATCTATTGGGAAGTTCTTCTACCCATTTCTGTCTGTCAATCCCTCCTGGAAGCTTAAAGGCTACATCCTTCAGAGCCTTTTCTGGTCTATCCCTCCCCTCTAGTTAGGGGGATCTCTCACCTTAAAAATCCAATACTTTCTTTTCCACCCTTTTCTTACAACACAGAACATGCTGCCCGGCATTAGGGTAATTTGTGCACATACCTGCTTCTTGATAACATTTCGAACAATTAACTCACTCATTTCCTCTCTCTTTATTTGCCTCCTCTCCCATCTCCCATTTAAGCAGCAAGATTGTCAACTAAGCCTTCACTCCAGGGACGATGTGGCAGAAGGGAAAGCACATACAAAGGGCTCATCTGACTTGGGTTTCTAGAATATTAAGCTCTCAGGGGAATGGAGTGGATTTCAAGAGTTTAACCAAAATATTAAAAGGGATGAGAAAGGAGAGATTCCCCCTCTTAATTACTAGCAAAATTCCACTTGCTATTCAGAGGAGAAAAAAGCAGAGAGGAAGTGATGGTGAGGAACAGAATCTGGTGGGTCACAAGGGACTCTGCTTCCAGGATTGGGCCCCTGGGGTTAGAGAGGGAAAGATTTGCAGGTGGGTGGATACATGTGTGGAGATTTCAGGATGTGGAGCCACCCAAAAGGAGACCCCTTCTTTTCTCAAGTAGGAATCGATAGTTGGCAGGAGGGAAGGAGTTTCAAGTTACTTTTCTATGAACTTAAAAATCAAGTAATTGAGACTCTTCAGACCTGAAGAGACAAGAGGCCGGGGCATCTCAGTTTGTTATCTGCTTGGATTAAGGCAAGCATGTCAAACTCGTGGCCCGCGGGCTGCGTACGGCCCACAACAAATATTTTTGTGGCCCAGCCAATATAACGGTATGTAAGAAACGTTTTACTAAAAATTTTGTAACTTAAGTTTTACAATATCCTGTTATCCATAATTATTAATAATTAACTACAACATTTGCTAATGACTGATTACTGTAACCATGTTGCATTCATTTCCCTTGCGCCTTACACGCAGGCGCACCATTTCTCTCCACTAATACTAGCAGCGAATATTTTAGCAGCTGAAAGGGGTTGCCACACAGAAATAAGTAGTCATTAGTCTTGGGCTGACTTGCATGGTGTGAGCAACAGGAGATATTTCACTTGTGGAGAAGAAGAAAAATAGATTTATTTGCGTTATGCTTATGAATTTGTGCAGTTATTCAGTGGCTGGTAAGTTAATGTTCAAGAAAAATTAATTTTTATTAAAATGTTCTATTATTTTATGTTAATGATTACTCATTTATTTCAGCCCTTTATTTTATTGTTAGAAGTATTACAAATAGTAGTACATATATCTCCTTTTTTTCCCCCCATTGACCTCCCCCCAGCCTCCCCTACTCCTCAGTACATGCCTTCACCTGCCCCCCCGCCCCCCCCAGTGTCTTGTATCCATTGGTTATGCTTATATGCATGCGTACAAGTCCTTCCGTTGATCTCTTACAGCCCACCCCCGCCCCACCCGACAACCTCCCCTGCCTTCCCATTGTAGTTTGACAGTCTGTTCAATGCTTCTTTGCTTCTGTATCTATTTTTTCCCCGATTTCTTTCCTTTAAAAAATCTTGCCTCTGCAGACTAGAAATAAACATATAAGAACAAAAAATGATTGCGTCCCAATTTCAATGTCCAACAGTTCTGAGTCCCCGTTTCAATGTCCAACAGTTCCTTATGTGTACATGTCAGCAATGATATCTGGATGGTGGGCACATGGTGGCAATGCAGGTCCGACCCTCTCTGGTTTGGTCCTAGGCAACCTGCAGCGGTGCACAGCTGCTGACTGCTAGTGTGTCAAGGCTCGTCAGCATCTTCCATCTCTGGACTGTTTCTCCTCTTGTCTTTGTGATTGGAGCAGACTTGTCAATTTCTCTCTGTTGCAGGAATCCACATGGTCTTGGAGTTGTTTTCTGAAAATATACAAACATGTTCTCAACCAAAAGTTAATAAAGGAATCTTTTCTGTATAATTGATTTGGGATCCTTTTTATTTTGGCCCAAACGATTTTCCTTTGTCTTATTTAGACACCATGTGTGTTTTTCATGGGTGTCTTGCTGTTAGCATTACAAATGAAAATTAATTTTGTAAAGTAAAAATTTTCTAGATGTAATTTACTTATAGGATATTTTTCCTTACATGTATTTCAGCCCTTTGTATTCAGCACGTTCTATCGAAATAAACCTATGTTTTTATGAAAATTGAAGCTTTTGTTTTTTTGCAGCCCACATAAACTTAAAACTTGTTTATTTGGCCTGTGTTAGCCTTTGTGTTTGACATGCTAGGATTAAGGGTTAAGGAGAAGGTGGCATGATGGGTGACTCAGAGGACACAAGGCAGTGAAAACCAGGCTACTTATTTCTGTGTGGGAACCCCTTTCACGTCCTGGTGATTCATCGTTCCGGTTCAGGGTTCAGTTTCTGGAGAAGGCCGCACACAAGTGAAAAGAGACTTAGAAAAGTATTAATTTGGGAATATTGGGGGCCAGGCGGGAGCCCACCTCTAGGGGGAGGACTACACACTGCTCTGGCCTTGCTATCCCTTTTATTAAGACTATGGGATGCACCCATAACCTTCAGGCAGGAAATTCCAGTAACAGAAATTTACATAAGACAAACAGAGGTGGAGGCTGCTTCAGCTAACAATGTTTCAACTAAACAGTGAGCTAACTAGCTCTGACCTTTCAGAGCAATGAAGGTTGTTGACCAGCCTTCCCGGTTCCCTGTATCTTTCTAATTAGTGAGACAATGATCAGTTTCTGGCACCCAAGGCCAGAGCGGTGTGTAGTCCTCCCCCTAGAGGTGGGCTCCCGTCTGGCCCCCAATATTCCCAAATTAATACTTATTTGTGTGTGGCCTTCTCCAGAACCCGAACCCTGAACCAGAATCCTGAACCACATGGGACGTGAAAGGGGTTCCCACATCTGGCGCCTGAATGCGGGATGTCTGGAGGAGATATTTTTTGCCTAGAGCAAAGAATATCCTTACATGATATTATTCTACAATGTCATTATAATTTTTGATATTTTACAACAGCATATTGTACAATTATCCCAAACAAACTTACAAACTAATTCTTTGCATGTTTGGCAGCATTATAAAAAAGGACATGAAAGGTTTTAATCCCTTCCAGAAGAAATTAAGGCACTGGGAAGGCACTTGAGCATTCTATATTGGCCTCCCTTGCCCTTTTTACCAAGAGGGACCCTCCCACAGCTGTTGCCTGAGCTTCCTGTTCATGCTGAGGTTGAAGCCTCATGGTGGCTGGTATCATGGATCTGTCTCTCGCCTAATGGTGTGAGCTGGGCCCTCCCTGGAGAAGAAACCTGGGTTCCCCAAGATCTGTGATCAGTGCCAGGGCCCCTCCAGCTGGCGAGGGGATCCCAAGGCAAGTGCTGGGCGTGGAGGCCACGGGGGCATAGGCTACCAAGAAGACAGAATTGAACCTCACATCACCCTGCTTGGCCCTGGAGGATGGCTGGTTAGCCAGAGACGGGTAAGATTCCTCAGGGAAGGAACAACCTAAGACAGGCACAGTCGCAGAGGGGCCATCAGGAGAGAACTTGGGGGTCAACAGAGGTGGGGCACAGACCCTCATCCCCCCAACATTGCAGGGGCTTGAACCTTCATCCCTTCTCAGAGAGGTCTCCTGCCCCCATGGCTGCTTCGCTTCCCACGCCCAGCTCAGATCAGGACCCAGGCTACAGAAAGAGACTTGAACCAGCTCAGATCGGGACCCAGGTAACAGAGCCCAGCTCAGATCAGGACCCAGGCAACAGACAGAGACTTGGCCGACAGCAGCTGCCCTATATCTAAATCCAGCCTAGCACCAGGAATGCTCAGAGCCTATTCAAGAATGCAAATAATTCTTTCCACTAATATTTACAGGGTAAACTAAGATTGTTGTTAGAGTATTAAATTTGACAGTAAAATAGTAGTCAAATTTTCAGATTAATTTAAATTGGCTAAATGAAGTAAGTGAATATTCAAGAAAATTTAATTGTATTGGACAAAAAGCTGTTCCTAAAGTATTAACTAAAATTTCTATTGGTAGTTCATCTCATGGTAAAATTGCTTAACATGCAAAGAACCTAACTAAAGCAGTCATATTTTTGTGCAAAAAATTAAAATTTAAAGTTATCAAGACTGCATTATAAAAATTTTCCAAAAGCCTCCTAATAATTAAATAAAAAAAGGGGGGGGGAATAGTGGAATAATATTATGTAAGGAAAAAATATCCTGAAAGTAAATTACATCTAGAAAATTTTTACTTTAGAAAATTAATTTTCACTTGTAATGCTAACAGCAAGACACCCATGAAAAACACACATGGTATTAAAATACGCCAAAGGAAAATCGTTTGGGCAAAAATAAAAAAGGATCCCAAGTCAAATTTATAGAAAAGATTCCTTTATTAACTTTTGGTCGAGAATATGTTTGTATATTTTCAGAAAACAACTCCAAGACCATGTGGATTCCTGCAACAGAGAGGAATTGACAGGTGTGCTCCAACCATGAAGACAAGAGGAGAAACAGTCCAGAGATGGAAGACGCTGACAATGTCTTGCCAAGCGAGCAGTCAGCAGCTGTGCATCACTGCAGGTTGCCTAGGACCAAACCAGAGAGGGTCGGACCTGCATTGCCACCATTTGTCCACCATCCAGATATCATTGCTGACATGTACACATAAGGAACTGTTGGACATTGAAACTGGGACTCAGAACTGTTGGACATTCAAACATTTTTTGTTCTTATATGTTTATTTCTAGTCTACAGATGCAAGATTTTTTTTTAAAGGAAAGAAACGGGGGAGATGCCGGAAACTGATCATTGTCTCACTAATTAGAAAGATACAGGGAACCGGGAAGGCTGGTTAACAACCTTCATTGCTCTGAAAGGTCAGAGCTAGTTAGCTCACTGTTTAGTTGAAACATTGTTAGCTGAAGCAGCCTCCACCTCTGTTTGTCTTATGTAAATTTCTGTTATTGGAGTTTCCTGCCTGAAGGTTATGGGTGCATCCCATAGTCTTAATAAAAGGGATAGCAAGGCCAGAGCAGTGTGTAGTCCTCCTCCTAGAGGTGGGCTCCCGCCTGGCCCCCAATATTCCCAAATTAATACTTTTCTAAGTCTCTTTTCACTTGTGTCTGGCCTTCTCCAGAACCCGAACCCTGAACCGGAATGCTGAACCACGCGGGACGTGAAAGGGGTTCCCACATTTCTGTCCTCTCATTTTGACGCCTTTGCATTTTGTGACCCTTTAAGAACATAGATGCAAGTTCAGATAAAAGACTGGATGTGGCCAAATAGTGGGTTAAAAGTAAAGTTGCACCATCCTATTTGGAATGGGCAGAATAACTTCTTTTAGTTTTAAAAAATAATGAAGACTGTATTTTGGGGCCTTTTTACTTACTTTAAAAATATATATATTTTATTGATTTTTTACAGAGAGGAAGGGAGAGAGATAGAGAGTTAGAAACATCGATGAGAAACATCCATCAGTTGCCTCCTGCACGCCCCCTACTGGGGATGTGCCTGCAACCCAGGTACATGCCCTTGACCAGAATCGAACCCGGGACCTTTCAGTCCGCAGGCCGACGCTTTAGCCACTGAGCCAAACCGGGCTTTACTTACTTTTTATGAACTAAATTTCATGTCTACTTTAAAAAATTATCAACGTTAGATATGCCAAAGAAAAGTTAGGTTATGCCAGATTTTCTTCTAGGTATTTCCTGAATGTTAACTAATTAATTTATTTTTTTATCATTCCACCATGAAAATAAAATACCTTTGCCTCATCTCCTTATTTTTAAATAGATGGGGAAACTGAGGCAGAATATGATTTGGAAACTGCCCAGATACTTTAAGTGACAAATTATAGAACTTGAACCCAGGTGTGTCTCTGATAGCTACCCTTTACCATTGCTCTTGGCCACCTCTCACACTTCACAGTTTTCATAAGGGCAGGGCTATGTTCTATCTACCGTTGCTTCATCTGGAGTCCTGTTACACTGTTTTGCTAAACATCTATTGAAATTAATCTATTAAAATCTGTAGTCCAAGTAGACAACGCATATTAAATAAAAACATAAACAAAAAGTCCCAGGAACTTGGGAGAGTGCCCAAGCCCACTGAGGAAGGGTCCTCCTGTTTTCGTGGTCATAAGCCACTTGCCGCTGCCATAGTGCTCTGCAGTGAGAGCCTCCAGAACTGAAGTGCACTAAATGTGGAACAAAGAACCTTTTTATTACAGCCCCCCACCCCCCATGTTTTTGCTGGAAAGCTATTTTGTGGTGCCATTAGATGTGAGCTAGAGCTGTAAGTGAAAGTTCACAAAGCAATAAATACCACAGTGTGGAGTAGGTTCTCATATGTTTTATTTACCCTGCTCTTCTCCCGTCAGATTTAATTGCATTGAAAACAATTGAACACTACCTATTCTTTCCTCTTTCTCTAGTGTTTATCCAATTAAACTTCTTGCATTAAACCCTGAATCCACCAGAGACAAACTTTTTGAGGATTTTTGGATATAATATATTTGTTTTGTTACCTTGTATATAATGTCTTCTCTGATTCTCTTTATCCTTACTCATAATCAAATCATCCTACAATGTTCAATCATACAATCTATGCTAACTTGCCATCTCATCCATGTAGATTTTTTTTTATTCTCTCTTCCATGCTAACAGTGGGCTTTATTCTTTTCTGTGTTGCGGACTTATAACATTGCACTTAATAAGTACATTCATTTCATCATCATTTATTTATTTATTTATATTCCTCCCCACCCCCAGATATTTTAGTTGTGGTCTGATTCAAGGCTAGATTTTTTTTTTAATTATAATAAAGGCCATATATGACAAACCCACAGCTAATATTATACCCAAATGGAGAAAATTTTGAAAGCTTTTCCAAAAGATCGGGAACAGGACAAGAATGTCCACTCTCACTACTTTCATTCAACATAGTTAGAAGTCCTAGCAATAGCAATTAGGAAAATAAATAACATATCCATATTGGAAAGGAAGAAGTAAAACTTCACTATTTGCAGATGAAGTCCTAGCAATAGCAATTAGGAAAATAAATAACAGATCCATATTGGAAAGGAAGAAGTAAAACTTCACTATTTGCAGATGAAGTTATACTTTCATTATACTACATATGAAAAATCCTAAAGACTCCACCAAAAATTGTTATAATAAATGAATTCAATAAAGTTGCAGGATACAAAATTAATGTACAAGTATCTTTTATTTCTATAAACTGACAACTACATATAATAAAGATAAATTAATAAAATAATCCCATTTATAATTGCATAAAAAATAAAATACCTAGGAAGAAATTTAATAAGTATCCAAATGGTCATGACTGTGATTTCCTCTTACTAAGCAGTACTCTGAAATTTGATGTTTCTTCACAGGTGTTTCTTACTGAAAGAAAATGAGAATACCAACAAAACTATCTATAAATAACACTAGTTTCTCCTTTTTTTTGGTATGTTACAGAAGAAATGAAAGGGAAGTTCTACTCTGGTTCTTTAAATATAGAATTGAAGAAGGGTCTCATAGAAAAATGTCTACCAGTAAGCAGAAAGTTTGGCTATGAAAGGCAGTAAGTGCAGCTCTATATTCATACATTACTGAATATTGTAGCCCTCCTCCACACTTGAATGTCTTTGTGATACATTCCTGCCTTGTGCTACCATTGCCTAAATTCATCGAAACAAATCTATAGGAGAATCAGCCAAAGGGAAATCACCTATATAGCATTGCTTTGACAGGGAATGCAATAAAATACCCTATTTTATCAGAACAGTGGTCCATCCACTTTAATAATCATTTATTCACTCTGTTAGAATATGCATAGGAATACTTAAAAGTATCTATTGTCTTGTCTGTTTTACAAGAAGCCACATAGGCACTCACAGGCATAGTGTTCTGTGTCATCCAGGCAAGCATGGCCCTAAAAACGATCTGTAGCATGTGCATAATGTGCTCAGCCATCTTGTAATATTCCCAGAGGCAGATAAAAAGCAGGTAGGATTTTAGAAGGCTGAGCATGGGTGTGTATGGGTGAATACGACTGTTGTAACCTTTACACCTAATGAGGCATGGTCAGCCTTTTCTGAATCCCTTGGATGATTTATGGATTGTTTCTAGTGTCATCATCAGTCTCTTCTTTGGCCTTTTGTTTATGTCCCTCTTAGTGACTAATTACTCTAATGCAGAGTCACAGTTTTTTCTTTAACTTAGTGCAAATTAATACCATTAATCAGTGTTCAACACATCAGTATACTTTAATAAGTAGTATGTCTGCTACGTGTCAGGCACATGTTGGGAACTGAGGATTCTAGAATGAGTAGCACTAACTCCCTGACAATGAGCTGAAGCTCCAATGAGGAAGTAGAAAAGCAATCAATGGCTTATTGATAAAAGGGTGCCTAGCAGCTTTGGGGAGCACAGAGGAGGACCACTTTGCCACACTGCTAGGACAGAGCAATGTTTCCAAAGGAGATGACTAAATCACATCCTGCAAAAGGAGGAGGAGTTAGTGAGAGAGAGCATTGGGGGAAGGGTAAATATGTCCTGGCAGAAGGAGAAGGAGAGAGGAGAGAGAAACATTATGTTTGAGGAATTAGAAGAATTTATGTATTGCTGGATTGCTGATGCAGGTAGAGTATAAGGATAGTAGTAAGGCATGAGGGTAGAGAGGTTGACAAAAATCTGCTAGGAAGAACTTTGTGTCCATGTAATAAATTTGGACTTGAAGGATTTTAAAGATAAGAGACAAATTTATTTTATTTTTTTGGTTACAGCTGTATTGGAGTATACTGGATAGGACAAAAGTAGGATTACAGTTGTCCATATGGAAAACAATACAGTAGTTAAATAATAATATAACTCTATGTTTCCTGTATTTATAACTGTAAACCTATTTTTTTGCCCCATTCTGTACTCTACAATGCACACATTCAAAATATACATTCTTGATACAGTTTTGCATGCATAAATATGCACACACACACACCTGTGAAACCATCACAGTTATCAAGGTTATTCTTTGCATTTTAGATTGATCTAGCAGAAACATGAAAAGTGGATTGGAGAAAGGCATTACTAGAGTCGGGGATGGCACTATGAGGCTGTTTTTGGATAATGAAGCAGTGGCACTGAGGCTGGAGAGATGTGTTGAATGATACTAAAGCGGAATTGACTGGGTAATTTATTGGTTCATTGGATAGGAAGGAGAAAGAATCAAGGTGGAACTCTCTCTGTTGGCCCACTGAGCAAATGGTGTAATTTTTGTGGTATTGGGATTGCAAAAAGAAGAGGAGGAGATGAGCTCCGCTTTGGACATGTGTCTTGGAAGTTGAGCAGGAGTCTTGGAAAATTAACATAACAGAAAGAGAAAGAAAGGGCTCAGCAAATGTACAGAGTGAAAGGAATATAGATACCAAGAAGGAGTGGGGAAAGAAGCTGAGAGAAGTTGGTAGACAGCCAGGAAAATGTGAATGTATGGATTTAATGCACAGATAACATCATAGTATTGCACTTATATCAGTATTCCCTTAATCTGATACATTGTGTTTTTTTTTTGCCTACTCTAGTCTGTATGGTTCTTTGCTCTCTTATGGTTTTGTGTGTCAATCATGGTTATTTATTGCACAACTTAACCCTTTCTCTGACAGGTAGGTTGCCAAGGGATGCCAGTAAAAGCAAAATCCTAATTTATTAATAAACATTTAAATTATCTGACTTTACTTTTTAAGACTTCTAATATATGTAGAAGCATTGATTTTTGAATCTTGCATTTCTCATTATAGGTGACCATTTGCTTTGGCTTCTTCATAAGGGTGTTCCATTTATTTCAGCTAACTCATTTATGTCAGAGAACCCATTACATTAAAAAATTTATTTTAAGGAAGAGCCACTAAAATTTAGTTCCTGAGGTCAGTGTCTCTTTATTTCAGGTAAATCCTATTCTTTTATTAGAATATGATACCATTTGAGGACTTTTCACTATGTAGGTGGTACAACAGACCATAGTGATGCCTACTTATAGTAGACATTAAATAAAGGCCTATTGAATGAATGAATGATTTCTTCCTGTCTCTGTATACTCAAGGACACCAGAGTGACATAAGTTATCCTAAAGAATTTTTTCTTTCTATACTGTAAAGTGTTTTAAAATTTAGCCCAAATTTGAAATAGGTAAGAATTCTATAAACTGGCACATTTAGTGAAGTTTTATAACTAAAATTATACAAATAGTGCTCAGAGGTGAACATGTGGGTTATTTTCTTGAAAAACGTGTTGTACCTCATACTCTTTTACTTGTACATGGTTACATTAGCATGTTTCTCACCCTTGCTTTGAATAGCCTTTGTGCTTTCTAGGTCACTGTCGCTAACTTTAGTAAACTACTTTGGAAAAATTACATTTTCACCTTTTGCCCTCCCCAAACTGATGATACTGAATTTTAAATCGGGTGTTATACATCGTCTGCAGGAGGAGTTGTGCCAAATATTAATTCTTAAATTGAAAGAACTCTTTTCAAGAAGGAATGGTTTTCATATGGTAATCAGTCCAGTTCTAAACAATCAGAAAGCAATGGTTATGCTTATAATTGCCTGGTTCATGAATATTCATAACTAGTGATTATACTCATTTAGTATTTTGTTCTCTAGGTGATCTAGAATAACATGTACCATGTCCCATTGGCAAGTAAGTTACCTTATCAAACTAGGACACTTTTCTATTCAGGATTGAAATTCAGTGAGTGACATCTGCTCCAGTTTCCAAGTTTACTGTAATTCTCTTTTTTCTAAATGAAGATCATATAATAACCTTTGCTATTACATAAATGATTAACGCTGCTCTCTTTCAACTCTTGAAAATGCTTCTCAACAATCTAATATGAAGTCAGACATGTTTTAACCTAAGTTTCCTCCCCTCTTTCCAGTGAGAAACAAACAAAAAGAAAATGCAGTTAAAAATGAGAATTGCTTGTTCTTTGATGAATCTGCCTTTGCCTCTCTCTAACTTCATTATTTGAAGTAATTTTAAGTGTCCTGGGAGGAGACTCAAGATTTGAGCAGAATTTAAAATGATTCCTTTTATTCAATTTCAAGGCAAAGGAGAGGATATTTTTGAAGTTGCAGAAGCAAAAGACTCAAACATACATAAATCTTATGAATTATAATGATTGATTGAATTTGCCTCAGTCATATAACTTTGGTTCTATTTCAAAGTAAAGGAAATTATGTTCATATCGTCGACAGCCCAAGGTTTTTTTGTATAGCAAAAGATCACTGAAAAAGGAAGGCTGGGTAAAAAATGCAGTAAGTACACACTTCAAAATATGCGTGTGCATGTACACTGCTTGTATATGTATAACAATTTTCAATAAATTGTGCATGTGTGTGCCTTAAGTTTTCCCTTTCTATATTAGTTTACAGCCCTTTAATTAACAAGGAATTTTTAATATTATGAAAAAGAATTTGAACCTTATTTTACAGCAGTGTTACTTTTAATATCCATTAACTGAGAAGATACATAATAATGGTGAAATATTAGTTGTATTCATATAATGTGTCTGAACAACTTAAGCCACTTAATATTCAACTCTAATATACTAATTTCTCATTTGTGAATACTGAGGTAAAGAGGATCATAACTTGACCAAGGCCACACAGTAAGCAATCTATTTTCCTATTTCTGTATTCTATACTGCCAGTATAGTATAAATTTGGTAGCATTTAATTTTAATTTGTATTAATTGCTAAGGTAGTTCATATAAGTATAGTGCATTCGTATATGCAAGAAATGATTTATATGGTGCATTTACTGATAATGCTTAATGTGCCTATGTTTTATAGTATATCTTTGTCTCATGTTTTAACTCATACTGACTGACTCTGAATGGAATCTGACATAGGGTCAAATATGCTTCCTACCCTGTGTTAATATCTTTTAGTACAAACTGTCTATTTGGCCTAGGAATCTGCATGTCCAAACAGAATTAGCTTCCTAGTCCTACCACAAATGTGAAATGAGTAAATTTTCTTCATTATTGTCTCCAAATTGTTTTCTTTCCTCTTCAGCACCTCTTTGAGGGGCGTCCATTAGCTTCCTGTAATCAAAATCTAAAAGCTGTAACTTTATAATTATTTTTAAATGATAGTAAATATTACTACTTTCCACCATGGAGATTATCATTTTCATGAGAAAAGCAAAAGAGCGAAAGGAATGTAGCTTTTAGACAAGATGTCAATCTTGAGATAACATCTTTCTTCAAACCAACCTTTCTCTCTTTCCCTCCTTCCCTGCTTTCCTCTATCTCCCCTCACCTCCTTTATTTACTTCTTTCTCTACAAACAAGTGGAATGTCACTATTTCCTTGACACCAGGCCTCATAGACTACAATTCAACTTGACATCAGGGAAATTCAAATCTAATTAGGACGAATTCAATCCATAGTCTGACGTAGGCCCGTGGTCGGCAAACTGTGGCTCGCGAACCACATGCTGCTCTGTCGGCTGCTCTTAGGCCCCTTGAGTGTGGCTGCTCTTAGGCCCCTTGAGTGTGGCTCTTCCACAACATACCACGGCCTGGGCGAGTCTTATTTTGAAGAAGTGGCATTAGAAGAAGTTTAAGTTTAAAAAATTTGGCTCTCAAAGGAAATTTCAATCGTTGTACTGTTGATATTTGGCTCTGTTGACTAATGAGTTTGCCGACCACTGTACTAGGCCAATGTGTAATGAAATCTTTTGAGATGCTAAAAGTAAGAAAGGTACCTTTCTTATTCCATTCACAGTTTAGGTAGGCAAACAAAATATGTTCAACTGTGGTAGGCAGACATCTTCCAGATTTTGATAGTGTGTCAAGTGCTAAGTGCTAAGGCTATAGTCAGGTGAGATTCTGGCTCAAAAGGCAAAACAAGGTATTCTGTCTCCTGTGTCAAGAAGAATACTTTTTAGGCTCTGGGGAAGATATAAATGATAGTAACAGAGCTGACCTCTCACAAGGTGTCAGTTGACGAAAACTGTCAAGTACTTAGAGGTGATTAATGATGACATTTAAGGAGGTCTGCTAAGTGTAAAAATAAAATGAAGTGTGAATACTCACTGGTAATTGGGGCTATGATAACATTTTAGATATCCAGAAAAATGCATTCAAGTTAAGTCACTGAAAAAATGTTCACTAAGCAAATTCTAACATGTAGCTACAGACTTTAGGAAGATGAAGGACCTTATTGATCTTGACAAAATGCCATCTTGTAGGGATTCTAAATATTTCACGTAGATCAGTTAAGTGATCCCTGCTGGCAGTTAATACTATTTTAAAAATGATAACCTGAAAAAGAAAAAAAAGGATGTATTTAAAGCTCACATTTAATCAGAACAAATAACTTTCCAATGTAAATGGAAGCAATTGGATATAAGTCAAAGTTAATTTTCTACACACACAAAAAACAACAACACACCCATAAATTCTAGTAACCTTTCTACCTATTTCACACATATGCCACTTTATAACTGTGTATAGATGAGATTAATATTTAAATCAGTGGACATTAAGTAGAGCAGATTGCCTTCCATAATGGTGGTGAACCTCATTCAATTAAAGGGCTTAATAGGACAAATACTGACCTCCCTTGAGCAAGAAAAGAAGGAATTCTGCCGGCATATGGCTTTGGTTTAAATATAGCATTGGCTCTTCCTGATTCTCTAACCTGTTGGCCCACGTTGCAGAGTTTGGTCATGTCAGCCTCCATAATGGCATGAGCCAATTCCTTAAAATAAATCCCTCTCTCTTTATACACATCCTATTGGTTCTACTTCTCTAGAGAACCCCAATTAATACAAAGTGATATTTCCATATTTCTCTTAGGTATCTATCTTATACAAATACCTGTCTTAATTCCAAAGTGACTATTGGCTTATAGTGTTAGCACTTTTATTTTTTGGGCACCCATTTTAGTAACAACAAATGCTAACTGTCTTAATTTAGTTTTATGGTCTGTAGTAACTTAAATTCTTAGTAATAGTTAACACATACCTTTCTCCTATACTTATTTTTACATAAGTATAGATTTTCATCTATTTTTGTTTTTACAGTTAAATACACAGTTACTTGTTATGCTAAAAGTTTTGTGAACAGAAAGCATATAAAAGCACAATGGAGAAGGCTGTTGCAGGATTTTTCAGTCTTACATGAAAATAGACAATGCCTTTCCATGATGCTGCTCTTTTACCTTCCCAGTGTGAGCACCTTGAACTTTGCTACCCCTTCCTCTGTAGCTCATATTTCTATGTGGAGCTCTCTCAGCTCCAGTGGGACCTCAGACTAGTGAGGCTTACTATACCCCTTTGTCTGAGTGTGCACTCACAACAGGGGCACAGCTGCCCCTCAAAGGGCTTATAGTGATGCAGAATATGACAGCATGTTCTTTAAAAAGGTCTCTTTGGCCCAATGTATAGCATGTTCCTTTCATCTCTAATTTTCTTTTTAAAGTGGTCCTGGGTGAGGCAGGTGGGGGAGCGTTGCATGCTTCCCCGATTCCTGTTTCATCAGCCAGACCCGACTGCGATTGGTTCTAAAGTATCCGGACAGGTTTTATGGAAATTTAAGGTGGTGGTTCTTAGTTCTGTAGTTTATTCACCTTGAAAGCTATCGACATTTTTATCTACGGTTTGACTTACTAAAATTTTTTGTTTGGGGATTTTGAAGCAAAATTCATGACAGTTTTTAATTCCTGTGAATGTTTGAATTCAGTGACCTCCAGGAGGAATGCTAGTCAGTGTAAAGCACACTCTGCTGGGAATTCTCAGGAATAAAAAGAAAACAGAGGAAGGTCTCCTTGGGGTCCTCCCAAGAATAAGTTGGCATCTCTTCTGGAGGCATTGTAATAATGAGCTGTCAGTGGAATCTTGGCTCTGTTACTCGCTAGCTCTGTGACCTTGGGCAAAAGTTTTAACTTTTCTATGTCTCAAATTAGTATCCATAAAGGGGGGATAATACTAATATTCATCTCACATAGATAGCTGTTGGCAGATTATATGCATGCATTTGTAACACACACACCAGCACAGTACTTAGATGTTCGATAACTTAAAAGAACTCTTTGCTGGCATTTCTGTAGCTGCAGTAGAGGGCTCGGCAAGGACATCGCGCGCTGGCCTCCAGTGGCATTGCTGAGAGAAAGCAAGCCTGCACGTCCTTTCACTAAATGAGATGTGTGTTGATTTTATTACTTCTATACCTGAAAATGACTTTGTTTCAGAAGCTTCCATTTTACCCTCAAGCTAAATCACTCACTTGCAGTTTAAAATACTGTTTTGTTTTGTTTAATGATTCACCTCAGGATTTCTACTCAATCAATTCCAAATTCCCATGCCCTCTCAGTGCTTGGCCTCAGTGCAAAAGTAATTTGTGAATACAGGGCATTGGGAAGAGGTGTCTGATCTTCAGATGGATATCTCTTTCCCATTGTATATTGAGCCCTGTTCCAATAGCCTTTGCCCTGGGAAGGGAGCTTGTGGTTGTGTATGGTGGTTGCTCTTGGGGAACATCTCCCTGCTGATAAGGCTTCAGCACTCATAGGGACTGCTTATCTTCTGTCTAATGCTCATTTTCTCTATCTGTTCCCAGCCTTAGTCTGTACACCCCAAGTTGTCTGCTGTGGAATCCTTTCAACTTGCCTCACAGCAGTTCCCTGGCAGGCAGGCTCTCCAGGAGCTGCTATTGCTGCTGCCACTGGTACTGCTCGGTAGCCCCATGGTTTGGGGCCCAGAGTGTATAGCAGCACCTCTCCCCTTAGAGTGTCAAGAGAGAGATGCCTCTGTTCTCTGGATCACCTTAGGTTTTTGAGGGTACAAAGACTCCTTTAAGGACACTCAACTCTTAATTTTGTAATATTTTAAAAAATAATTTACTTTTAAAGTAAATTTATTTTGTTCGTTTTTTCTCCTTTTTGCTCTAGTCCAAGAAGGGATTGTTTTTATAGCCTTCATGGTGGAACTCTTTCTTTAGATTATGTCGAAACCTCTTTCTTTATTCTGTGGCCAGCATTTACATACTTGATGCTCTACTTCAGTGGTCGGCAAACTCATTAGTTAACAGAGCCAAATATCAACAGTACAATGATTGAAATTTTATTTTGAGAGCTGAAAACTGACTTCTGCGCGTGGGCCACGAAGTTTCAATCACACTGTATGTGTGTGCCTGCATGTGGTATTTTGTGGAAGAGCCACACTCAAGGGGCCAAAGAGCCGCATGTGGCTTGAGAGCTGCAGTTTGCCGACCACTGCTCTAGTTAAAGGGTTAGGCTAATTACAGTCTGTGGGCCAGATCTGGTCTGCTGCCTGTTTTTGTAAAGCTTCATTGGAACAGAGCCATTCTTATAATTGACTAGTGGCTCAGTGCATGAAATTCGTGCACTGGAGAGCGGGGAGGGTGTCCCTCAGCCCAGCCTGCACCCTCTTCAATCTGGGACCCGTCAGGGGATAACTGGCAGTCGGACATCCCTCTCACAATTCAGAACTGCTGGCTCCTAACCACTTGCCTGCCTGCCTGATTGCCCCTAACTTCTGTCTGCCAGCCTGATTGTCCCTAACTGCTCTCCTGCTGGCTTGATTGCCCCTAACCACCTTTGCCTTGGCCCCGCATCCAGGACCCAGGATTCCCTCCTCTAGCTGACCACAGGCACCCGGGATCCAGGCTTCCCTCCCTCTGGTCAGCCATAGGCGCCCAGGCTGGCTGCAGCCACAGGGGATGGTGGGCAGGTGGCTTCGCCTGGGCTGCAGCCGCAAGTGCTGGTGCCCAGGACCACGTGGTGGGTGGCTTCTCTGTCTCCTGGGCCACAGCCAGCCGCAGGTACTGGTGCCCAGGACTGCAGGATGGGTGGCTTCTCTGTCTACCAGGTTATACCCAGCCACAGGTGCTGGTGCCTGGACTGCAGGCAGGCGGCTTCTCCGTTTTCCCTGGGATGCAGTGTGGGCGACTTCTCTGGCTGGCTGCAGCCTGGGATCATGGGGCAGGTGGCTTCTTTCCCGGGCTGCAGCCAGCCTCAGGCGCTGGGGCCCAGTTTCTCCATCTCCCCCAGGATATGGGGCAGGCGGACGTGAGGCTTCTGCTGCTGTCTGTGGCCTGGGATCATGGGGCAGGAGGCTTCTTCATCTCCCGGGCTGCAGCCAGCCTCAGGTGCTGGCTTCTGACTTCTCCGACCCCCACAGGCCTGGAGCCGTGGCGGGGGGGGGGTGGGGGGGTGGGGGGGCGGGGCTGCTGCCATGGTTTCAGGTTAATTTGCATACTCACTCTGATTGGCTGGTAGCATAGTGGAGTGACGGTAATTTGCATGTCTCTTTTATTAGTGTAGATGTTTTATCTATGACTGATTTTGTGCTACAGTTGAATAGTTCTCATACAAATGTTTTAGGCTTTGTGGGTCAGAGGATCTCTAATTTGTCACTTTACAGAAAAATTTGTGGACTACTGCTGTAGGCCTCCAGGACTGATCTTCCAAGCCAAGAGATTTTGAAATTCATTAAAAATCCATTGACATCTTAAGCATTTAATTCTTGAAAATAAGACACCTTGTCTTCACGTGCCTGCTGTGAGTTTTAAAAATTCTTTAGTACTGTAGCTGGCTTCTTTGTTTCAGACTGTTCGGGGTTCCCCTTCAAACCGTAAGTGCCGCAAATCCAATGGATTGAGAACCACTGACGTTAATATATTTCAGAACAAAGCTACCCAGTTTAGAATCTCAAAATAGTGTCTTGCCATCACTCATTCATTTGTTCACTCACTGATTTAATTATCAGTCATTCATTTACTCAGCACAACATGCCAGGCATTGTGCTAGGTGCTAGGAATACAAACACTAACAAAATATAAAAATATTTCTTTGATCTCAAGTAGATCAGAAGCTATCATAATAGGATTAAAAGATAATTGTGTGACTCATGTATTGGTTTTTCCCTCCCTTCATGCTGTAGGCAGACAACAAGGCTCTTTATAATTGTATCTGGCACATTTTCAAGGTAGAGAGCCAGTTAGTGTATAGGCAATAATGCTATTGGTCTTCTGTAGAAGTACAAGTTCATTGTACACATGATCTAAGGGATCCTGGAAGGGAGGGTTGGGGGACTGAAGCATCTTTGAATGAAGAGAGAAAGCATAGGGCTCAAAATGGGAGTGAGTAGGTCTGTAGCCATGGGCTCTGGAGTCTTGCAGGACCTGAACAACGCCACAGTAATGCTTTGGGAGGGTGGAAGACAGTAAAACAGTAGCTATATGGCTCTCCCGGGGAGGAAACTGGGCATCTTTCCCAACTGAACAGATTTCTCTATTCTCTGCATATAGAAGCAAAGCTGAGCGCTGCTTACTTCAAAGAACTTTGAAAAGCTTCGAAAATGAGTATGTCAGTGAAGACTGTGATAGAATGCTGATTAAAGATCTTTCCCCCTTTTCTTCCAGAGCTGCATACTTTTGGTGTAACCCTACAGGGATTTTGTTGTGACCCTGAAGGAGTGCAGAGCAGTAATAACTGTCTGAGATTAAATTTCCTGCTGTTCTGGTTGGATAGGGACTAGGGTTCAAGTTTAATTTAGTTGAGTGAGAAACTAGAAATGAATATTTTGAAAACATCTGAGCATATGGTCTAGGATTTATACCCAGTGAAAGAACAAATTCAATCCCATAATGATAATATTTTCATTAAACACCTACCATGCATTAGACAGAGTCAATGGATTGCAATTGGTTAAGATGAAGAAGTTACTGATTCATTGAGATTTTTAACCCCCATTTGAGTATTGTAAACCCAGAGTGCTTTTCCATATGACCTCTTTACACCTGGTAGAACTGAGGCTGAGTAAAATTAAAGAAGTGGGGAGGAAGTAAAAAAAAAAGTAAAGGGAAATTTCCACCAGGGAGTGTCACTGAATTGTTGCAACCAGAGATGATAGAAGATTTAGCATTAAATTAGGTAATTGTTTTTTCCTAAAGGGTTTCATTCTTTTCTTCTATTTAGCAAATACATTATTGAACTTCTTAATATCTTTTATTGAGGAAGGACAATAGTAAAGGCAGGAAAGAAAATAACTTCTCATCATGATACATGATGAGTTTGGGTTAGAGCCCCAAAATATTTGGTAGAACAAATTACAGAACGGTATAGCCTGGAGAAGTGGGTTATAATTAGTTCCATTAAATCATGCCCTGATTTGTACAGCTCTGACCTGCGTTGAAGAATTTTATAGATCTTGGTTTAGATAAAGTATTATTAATGTACAAGAGAAAGAGTGAGTGCTTTACAAATAGCTCCAGTTTAGTATGCACCAGCAGAGCTAAGGAAAGCAGAGTTTGTTCAAGGGCAATAATTTCAAGAGCCTTTTGGATGCCATCTTTGGCAATCTACCACTTCTTAAAAAATGAGTGTTTTTCTAGAAAAAAAAAACACACCAATAATTGAAGAGTCTGTGTATTTCATCATACAATATGGCAGTTCAGTTATTTTCACTGGTGAGACAGTTAGTTGTCAAGCCAAAAAAAATGACTTAGATTTGTTGTGAGTCCTCACACACTCAATTCTGAAGTGCCAAGTTTCTATAGTATACATGGTCATAAATTCTGGTATTGAACACTTGTTTAATCCTTCACATGTCAGAGGGTAGGGATTGTTAAAAGAATAGAACTTTGAATCTTTGATTAAACTTTTAGTCTTACATTTTAGTTGAGTATTTCAGAATAAAACTACATATATACTTATGGAGATAGAAATTTCAATATACAGATTCAAACTAGAATTTGAACTCCTGATGCCAGGCATTGTTCTAAGTAACATAATAACTATTTCCAGAGAT
This sequence comes from Corynorhinus townsendii, assembly GCA_026230045.1. Classification (NCBI taxonomy): domain Eukaryota; kingdom Metazoa; phylum Chordata; class Mammalia; order Chiroptera; family Vespertilionidae; genus Corynorhinus; species Corynorhinus townsendii. The sequence goes on from JAPDVU010000012.1 coordinate 31,543,357, forward strand.
CTCATAACTAGACATCATTAAATTTAGAATTTTAATGTTCAGAGGAAATAGATTTTGTTCAATATCCTTGTTTTACAGATTGTGAAACTCAGGTCCACCGAATTTAAAATACTTCTTGTCCTCTCCGGCCAGGAATGGTTGGAGCATCATCCCGAATACCAATAGTTTGTGGGTTCAATTTCCAGTCAAGGCACATCCCTAGGTTGAGGGTCCCATCCCTGGTTGGGGTGTATACAAGAGGCAACTGATCGATGTCTCTCACATTGGTGTTTTTCTCTTTCTCCTTATCCCTCTTCCCATCTCTCTCTCCCTTCCCCTCTCTAAAATCAATAAACATATCCTTGGATAATATAGAACACTTATGTTGATATCTTAATATAATTTATGTTTGTCTATCTAAAGAAACTAATTATGAAAAATGATTGCTTTTTCATAAAGCCCAAAAAGTCTTATACAAATTTGTTTGATTAAGTAACAGATACCAGTATAAGCAATGTATTAGATTTTTTACAGATTTAGAAATCTATATTATTATTATAAATTGGACATCTCCCCCCAAAAAGGCAAGGCAAAGTCATTCTAAATATCCATTAGGATTATGACTCTTAAACACCATTAAAGTGTTTTTGGTTCTATTCTTAATACTCTAATATATTAGCAGCTTGTGTAATATCTAAGTGAACATTTTGAAGAAAAATGGATTTGGGATATAATATTTTCAGCTTTTCATAGATCAACACTTTTGTAAGGGACTTGGGTTCACATACCTAAAATTCCAATTTCCCCAGGACAAAAAATATATTTGTGTGAATGTTTTATTATTTAGGGTATGTGCTGGCATTCTCTATGTGGGATAAATGCCAACCAGATGGTCTGTGGCAATCTAGCAGAAAGGCAGCTAGACTGTGCTCGCTTTATCTATATGGTTTAGCAGCCATGCAAAAGGCATTTGTTTTCTTTGCACTTTGAAAAGTGAAGACAAATATATTTAAGGTATGGCTCATATACTGCAAATGAACACCCTGAGCTTTAAATTCATTACATAAATAATGACAAAGTCTTAGTCATATTTATATGTTTGCTCATGTTGTGTTTTAGCAAGGTTACTTTCACAGGGAACAGACACACAAAAAGAATCCCCAAATCTCAATTATGCCAAATATTTTTCATTTAAAAATATTGCAAAATGGATGATTGAATTCTAGAAGAAAACATTCTTCCTAACTTTGAGGCAGTTTGTCTATATGGATATGTATATTTCACATGTTTAATAGTTATTAACTAAAAAAAACTGGAAATTGGCTACTTACAGAGAAATAGTTTTCTGAGTTCTGGTGCACAAATCATTTTATTTATAAATTCATTATGATAGGACTTCCATTAAATTTCAAAATTTGTGAAAACAAAAATTTAAAGGTAATGGTGAAAATTTATGTGGATGCCTAGATTTATCAGGTTCAACCAGGCACATGCTCTTTAGATAAGGGGTTGGAATTTAGGGTACGGTATTTAGAGTTTTGGTTCTCATATTGTGGTACATATCAGAATAACCTGTGATGTGGATTTAAAAACATAAATAAAACACAGAATCTGAAGCAGTGGGTTTAAAATGCTGGGAATTCTTATTTCTGGCATCCAGCACCTCTAAATGATCCAATCCTCCTCTTGAGAGTTTCTGCTGTTCCTCCCTAAAGGTTTTTCCATGGAGTGGAGTGTGAGTCTGCCCACATGTGCTACCTTAACATACTTTTCTCTTTCTCCCCCTCCTTGGAGAACATAATAACATTTTAAGACAGGAGAATTCTTTCATTTCAAAGAACTTCTGATTTCTGCCTTGAAAGAACAGAGAAAAATATAAGGCAAAAGAATACCAATGAAATGGGGATCTGGAGAGGGCAAACACAAACCAATGAATTATCTCATTACTTATGTGGTGAATTTAACACGGCACCATAATACAAAGATTTCAAGGGGATGTAGAAGCTGGACATTAATGATAAATCATAATACTAGAAATATGCCATGGGTTACGTGCTGTTACAGTTCTTTCCCTTTTTGATGACTTCTTTCCTTTATTTGGAAAAGGCAGCTATTGGCAATAAACTCTGTTCCAATAACCTGCACCTAAAGTTCTCTGTCTTAGAAGCTGAGAGGCAGGGCTATTACTTCATGAAAGTAATTGTTAGAGCAGTGCATTCTAATGATACATCAGATGTAGAGATCCTCTAATCTTCTCTTAAGGGTCATTCCCTTGCTTAATTAATTGTAGGTAATTTCCAACAAGACATATATCATTTTAAAAAATGTTTGCAGTACTTTAGCTATGATGGTATTTTCTAGAAAATAATATGTATATTCTTATATAAAATTATCTTGTCTGTGACTGGATAAGATGGTTAAGAAGAATGTGACTTTTAATTACTTCTAATTTGCAATCTTCTTGTTGCATATCTATATTATGTAGCTCAAGAGTAAAATTTAAGCATATTTGATCATTTTAGAAAATTGTAGAGAAAAAATACAGTTCATAAAAATTAGTTTCATGTTATATCCCGAGACACCACATTAATAAGTATTGTAGTAATACAAAAAAGTGGTTGTAAAATATAGTATACTGCCATATTTTATTAGCATCATTATTTTATAATTGCTTTTATACCTTTAGCACTTTACCTCTCTCTATATTTTATTTATATTTTAATTTTTAGAACTGATAACAATATACTTCTGTTGCATAGTCAACCTAGATACGAAATAATGTTTCAGTCCAAATTATGGCAGATGAACAAATTGAGCTGAATGATAGTAGATGACTTGCCCAAGGACACATAGGGACAGTGGAGTTAGAGGGATTTGGATGAAAATGCTTCTTCATCCTATCTATAAAAGCCTAATCGACCTAACGACTGGTCAACTGGTTGCTGTGATGCACACTGACCACCAGGGGGCAGATGCTCAACGCAGGAGCTGCCCCCTGGTAGTTAATGTGCTCCCACAGCGGGGAGCACAGCTGACAAATGGGCGCCAGACACAGGGCTCACGGCTGGCCACACGCATGCCGGAGACCACAGCAGAATGGCAGCGAGCCTACCGACTGGCTGTGGCAGCAGGTGCAGTGGGGCCAGGATGAGCAGGAGTGGCAGGTGGCGTTGGACTGCTGGTTTCAGCCTGATCCCTGCAGGCTACGCTGAGGGACCCCACTGGTACATGAGTCCATGCACTGGGCCTCTAGTTTCAAAATTAAAGCCAAGAAGTAAAATGGAATAAACTGTCCACACTTTAGCTCTTCAGTATCAAGGTATAGTTTCATTACTTCACAATTATAGTAAATGCCTCTATCAAGGAGAGGTTATCATAGAACAACAAAGTAATACCTATAATAATAAAAGTGTAATATGCTAATTAGACTGGATGTCCTTCTGGACGTCTTTCCGGATGACCTTCCGAACGAAGCTGGGGCTGCGAGGGAAACCTGGGTCCCGGGTACCAGAGGGAAGCCAGTGCCAGCAGCTGGGGGAAGGAAGGCCTACTCTTGCACAAAGTTCATGCATCGGGCCTCTAGTATTTAAAAATTAAAAACAATAATATGGACTTTCTAATGAATTGGAAATAAGTGAAAGAATTTAGAACCTTATTCTATGATAATCATTCAATTAAATGACAGAGGTAAAAAAATTGAATGATTTTCAGTTTTAAACATTCTCTGCACACCCTAAAATACAAGATATTTGGAAGGAGAAATGGTTTAGAGATGTAGCTTTATAATATTACTATTGATAGATATAATATTACTAGTGACATAAAATGTAGATAATAAAAATGCAATGAATTTAAATGAGTTTCAGTCATTTGAGGATGTCTACAAGTATTTAATGAAACAATGTACAGCTGATTGGGATCTTCTTTTTCATATTTCTTTTTCTTCTTTATTTTTATTCTTTGTAATAGAAAGTAAAAAGCCTGAAGGAGAAAACTTCTATCATTTTTCATCAAAGAAATAACCCTGAGACATTCTCCCCACTTACTTTTCTGCCTCTGATCTTTCACAGAGTTTGTGAAAGCAATCTAAATCCACTTTCAGATCTACCACTAATTGTGACCTTGTTAGTTGTCTTGGTAGTGAGGCCAAAGATTAAGTGGTTGTGAAGACTAGACTCTTGTACTATTTTGAATGTTGTTTTGCTAGATGCTTGTACTATTTTGAAAGTTGTTTTGCAGGTCCAGGCTGAATTCTATTGAAATTAAAGTACAAACAATCACAGTTTCCTAAACTCTGTTAGCAAAGTCCCAACTGGTTTATAAAGCATTATAGTATGTGAGCCACTATCAACCAAATTTAAAGAATGAAACTTGGAAAAATGTACTCTCAAAGAAATTGCTAAGAGTTGTATTGATCCCACTAAGAAAAACAAAAGTGTTCCTGGTAATGGATAAGTGATAATAAGGCAGGTAGGCAGGGAAATTGGTGCTCTGGGCATCACTTTATTGGGAGAGGTCCTGAAAAAATGAAGGATATGATAAACTACTTGGTGAAATTTCACAAACATATGCAAGCATTCCCAGAATAGGCAGTGAATCTTAAAAATGTGGGCTAGCCAGGACTGAAAAAGGTACAAAAGTAAAAAAGCTATGAAGAGCTGTTAAAAACACCTATGTTCTTATAACACTCCCTCTCCATTATTAGCTGGCGATTACTTAAGGTCAAATAAATGTAAATATCCAGTCTTTTTAGTCTGTGTTTTTTATTGTATAGATAGTATAGTGAGTGACTCATGATGACATTTCATTATGTTCAATGTTTGCTGGTACAACTAATGCGATATAACATTCTACATATAAATTTGTATGATTTGTATGCTTCTTTGGCATTGATTTCTAGAAGTTTAATTGCTGCTTCAACGGGTTAGTGCATTTTAATTTTTGATGCACATTATAAAATTGCCTGTTGAGCCACTGTGTTTTTGATGATAGATCTTCAGTTTTTCTATCATTTTTCAAAATACTGAATTGCTTTCCTGATATGTTGGGAATACCTGATTTCAATTTTTACTTGAATCACAACCTTTCAAGTTTAACTTATTAATTCTATTACTCAGTTTTTCCTACATTAAAATATTTAATGTTTTCTTAATCTCTGAAGTGAGAGATTACATAATTAGAACTTAGGTTAGTTTTAAAGAAAAAGGTAGTGTCTATTAAGTAGCATGAATAGGAACTAACTCTTGGGGTAGACTACCAGTAAATTGTTCTGGGTACTGTTAATTAGGAATAAAATAGAACTTTTCACCAGAACAGTAGAGTTTCAAATGTAGTATGGATTTGGCTGTAGCTTTTATGAAATAAACTGGTGTCATCACTATTTATAAAGGTACACCTTTAATCATTGAAAAGTAAAAAACTATGTAAACAAATTGCACTAGGTTTCAACTTCCTCTGTTATAACTCTCTAAGATTATGCTTAATATTAAATGGTGAGGCTACATCTAGAGATTTTTTGGGAAAAATTTGTAAAGAATATTTGATATACCTGAGATATTTTTCTAAGTCCTTGTCTATGTAAAGAGGACTTCAAACACAATGACAGGCTTGTCATCGCCATCACCTGGGTAGTGTACAGTTGTAGTTAGCATTAAATTCATGTTAGCTACCCCCCTCCATTTATACCTCTTCCAGTAATAATTTCTTTAAGGTAATAACTGTGAGAGTTTCAAACAGAGCCTTCTGTTTTCAATATCTACTCTTACCCCTGTCCTTGAAAGGTAGGCTTGGATAGTCATAATGCCAGAATTTATGGTCTCGCTTGTTTTATAATTTCTTTTCTTTCTCTATTATTCTGACTATTCTCCCTTGTTTTTTTTTTTATCATAACTGAGGAATTTATTGGCCATCTTCATTGTAGTGGCCCTTAAATTTGACAGTGAAAAATTTTAAAAGTATAGATATGTTTTCTCACAGTTTCTATGGGTCAGGAATTCATGTGTAGTTTAGTTGGATCCTTCTAACCAGAGTCTATCACGAGGCTGAAATTAAGGTGTCAGCTGAGGCTGTAGTCATCTCAAGGCTCAATTAGATGGAAATCCACTTCCAAGTTCATTTATGTAACTATTAGCAGGCTGTAGGCCCTTGCTTGATTGTAACTGGAGATATCACTTCCTGGAAACATGGGCCTCTCCAGAGGGCTATTCATAGCATGGCAGCTTGCCTCTCAGAGTGAGGGCTCTAGGGGTAGATGTGAGCGATGGAAACCACAATGTTTTTGTAATCTAATCTGAAGTGATATCCCAATTATTTTTGTATAACCTTTTTATTTTGGAATAATTTTCAGAATAATAATTCTGAATTCTCCTGTACCCTTCTCCTAATTTTCCCTAATGTTAGCATTTCACATTACCATGCTACATTTTTCAAAATTAGGAAACCAATATTGGTATAATATTATTGACTAAACTCAAGACTTTACTCAGATTTCTCCAGTTTTCCCACTAATATCCCTTTTTGGTTTCAGGATCCCACCCAGGCCACTGTAGTGCCTTTAGTTGTCAAGTCTCCAGTCTCTTCTGATCTGTGACAGTTTCTCAGTCTGTCTGTCTTTTTCATGACCTTGAGAATTTCATGGCATGCTTATCCGTACTCCTCAATTTGTCTGCTATTTTCCACATGAGTAAACTGGAATTACAGGTTTTAGGGAAGGATACCACAGAGCTGAACTTCCCTCTGAATCCTATTATAGCAGGTGTATAAGATATCATGTGACAGTTCACTGGTGGTGTGAACTTTGATAACTTTTCAAACAGGAAATAAAAGGTTCATCTACTTTCCTCTCTTGCTTTTCAAGTGTAAGACTTTTATACTATTTCACTGAGGCTTCCTTCTATTAGGATTTGTTATAAAAGGCCTGAGAAGAATATTACTAGGATGTTATTCAGTTTCTGACATGTTAAATAGGATATCACAATTTTTCTCTAACATACATGTACCCAATTAAAACATTAATTACTGAATAGAGAACTCATATAAGACTCCAATACTTATAATAAATTATTCCTTTGTACCTTTAAGGTTTGGTCAACATCATAAGAAGGAAAGGTATTATGTAGAGTCAACAAAACTATGCCCTTTTCTATCCTTGGAGAATGGCAGAGGAAAAAGAAAAGGAGATAGGAAAACAAAGAATTAGATATCTATCTCCCAATTTCCTCTTCTTGCCTTCAGCCCAGAATGAGGAGTTGTGTGTATGTACATGTTTGTGTTGGTTTGTGCATATACAGGCCAATGAGCTGAGGTGAATGATGAGTGCAGGGAGTTCTTATTTGAGACTCCAACCAGAAGCCACTTTGAAGGCAGAGTTATAGCCATATTAAAGTAAACTGAGCTACACAGTGTGGCCATACAGAAAGAGACCTGAAGATTGTATTTTCGCATGCTGCCCTCAGTTTCTGCATTGCATGGATGGTGAGTGAAGCCCTAGCATGTATTTCATGGTAGCGGCAGAGGGCAGGTGGGTTCTCCGTCCAGAGAGATAGATGATTAGAGAATGTTGCAGGTGTATGGAGGGCCACTTGCTAGGAGGAGGGAAGGTCAGGATGGGTTAGCCGAGAGCACTATCAGGCTGTGACAGGGCATGAGAGTTATTCCCTCACATGCCGATTCTGAGCAAGATTGCTAGCAATAATTGTTAACTCAGTAGAAGGGTGTGTCCACATCATGTACCCTAAGACAACACAAGGTCAGGAAAATTCTCACCCCAAACTGCAGAAGGACATTTTGGCCACTTACCCCATGCCTTCTGTATATATCTACACATCATTTGAGGAGATAATTAAAGGTGAAAGGTGTCTATGGGAGACTGAGCATTTCATGTATGGATATTGTTTAAAGGACCAGTGTGGTCTCAGCTTTATATTACTCAGATGTTTTCTTAAGATCTTAAAATTAATTTTTTTAGAGAAACAGAGAGTGAGAGAAACATTGATGTAAGAGCACAACATTGATCGGCTGCCTCCTGCATGCCCCCTACTGGGGACTGAGCTCACAACCTGGGCATGTGCCCCTACTGGGAATCTAACGGTGATCTCTTGGTTCATAGGTGGATGCTCAACCACTGAGCCATGCTGGCCAGGCTGATTTAATATTTTTAATAAAAATTATTCAACATGGACAAAAAGGATGAATTTAGAAATACATTTGGAATAGAAAGTTTCTGTGTGAGGTGAGCAAGCCACCTAGTCTCTTTAATCTTCCTGAGATTCATTTTATCTCCTATAAGGAGAGTTCTAAAAATTGTTGGTTTATGCCGATAGTCATTGCTCAATCTGTTAAAAGGAAAATGCTATCTAGAAAGAAAAATTGGAATGCAGAAGCCCTTTCACTCTAATGAAGTCAGGTGGCTCTATTAAGATATTGATAGAAACTTGGAGGAGACATTTAATGATTCAAAATATCCTCTCTATCCTTGCATAGTTTAATTTCAATTATTTGCATATTCATGCAGTGACAATTCCTATTAACCATTCAGAAGGCTTGGTGCCAAGGTAGTCAACAGTCTGGTTGACTGTTTTTGTCTTCTTAAAATTGATCTAACACATTTATTCTGAGTCATCTTTACCATCTGCTACATAATTGTGGATTGGAGGAAGGACAATAGACAGCTCATAGTTTTAGTATGGAAATTCCACTTACAGGTGTGACTATGGTTATATTGGCAAAAGCCATGGAAAAAAATGCAGCAGTTATAGAGAGCTAAGGTACTCACAAATAAAATGACAACATTCTAGAATACTGGTCACTCATTCACCTTACCTATTATTTCCCCATACTTGATAGTAGGATTCTTAAACCAAACTGAAATGACAATAATGCAGTACATTTGCATAGTCCTTTTGCATAGTCCTTTTACAGTTCTCTAACTACTATCATTTTTATCTAATTTGATCTAATAAAACTGCTATATAATCAATTAAAATGGCAACAAATAAAACTTCAGAAACTACTGTTTTCTTTCACACTGAGAAACCTAAGTGGTTTTAGTGAAAACCAAAGGAAGTGATATTGTAGCAATCAAGGCCATAAAAATCAAGTGTTAATGGACACCTGGGGATCTACATGGGTTAGCAAGGGAAAGTGGTTAGAGGCCGAAGACTGATGTCTATTTATAATATTTTACAGTTCTGTAAACTGAGAGCCACATTGAAGGGATTCTCCAATCAGAGCTTTTTACTAAGAAATATAAGGACTCTTAGAGTGAAGATGCAAAGAACAATTCACAATTAGTGTAAAGCTTTGGGGATTTACGTGGGTATTGGTATATATGAGGAAAACAACACATGAAGGCCATTCCTCAGACCAAAGTTAAGGGTGGGGCTTATAAAGGCAATAGCTACCAAGTTTCAGAATTAGTTTGTTGAAGGAGAATGTAGCTTGGTCAACTGTTGAGCCTTACGTCCATTTACTGGGTTTAGATAGTCACCTACAAGTTCATCATCAAGTTGTTTTTTTAATGCTGTTTCCAACCAATTTTATGAGAGCCTGACTCTGGTTCCCTGACTGCTGCTTCTCTTTCACCCTCTAGGACTGAGGTCATGTGGTGGGCAAGTTTGCATGCCTAGGCTCATGCTGAGAAAAATTTCCTATTTTCCTCATCCTTCCATCAATGACCATGTTAAAATGTGTGCATTTATTAACTCGTAAATGACTTCTTCATGTGCTCACTACCCTCATATTGGCTATTTCATACTTAGTTGTTCCCTGATGCATGGGAGAGTGGGGTGGCAGTCATTAACCAACAACCTCCTAAGCTATCATTTTCTATGATGTGTTTGATGCCGTCGTTTAACAGAGTATCACTATAAAGATAAAGGATCTGTTTCCAATTTGAACTCCAACAGAAGTACTTCTTTTTTTTCCCAAGAGTTCTTTAAAACCTTCCAGATAATAATCTATACTAATAATAGAGGAATATTCAAATTGTCCAGGTGCCATCACAGTAATGACCAAACAGCAGGCTGCGTGGGGTGACGAGGCCATCAGGGGGGATAGTGAGGGGTGACCAAATTACTAAAGCAGGCTGTGTGGGGCGACCAGGCCAGCAGCAGGGTTAGTGAAGGATGACAAAACCTACTAAACAGCAGGCTGCATGGGGTGATAAGGCCGGTGGGGGCGGGGGGGGCAGTTAGGGGTAATCAGGCTGGCAGGGAGAAGCAGTTAGGGGCAATCAGGCAGGCAGGCAGGTGAGCAGTTAGGAGCCAGAGGTCCTGGATTGTGAGAGTGATGTCCCAGATTGGAGAGGATGCAGGCTAGGCTGAGGGGGACCCTCCCCCCGTGCATGAATTTCGTGCACCGGGCCTCTAGTCCTATATAATAAAAGGGTAATATGCAAATAGGCTGGACAGCAGAACAACCAATCAAAGCGTAATATGCTAATGATATGCTAAGGCTGCTCAACTGCTTGCTATTACATGTACTGACCACCAGGGGCAGACAGTCAACTGTTTGACCAGTTGCTATGATGTGTACTCACCACCAGGGGGCAGATGCTCTGACCAGTAGGTTAGCTTGCTGCTGGGGTCTGGCCGATAGGGACTGAGCGAGATGGACCAGGCACACCCTGGAGCTCTCCCTCAGCCCATCCCCAGCCCAATTGTGCACTGGTGGGGTCCTTCAGCCTGGCCTGCACCCTCTTGCAATCCGGGACTCCTCAGGGGATGTTGGAGAGTTGGTTTTAGCTCCATCCCGCAGGCCACTCCCTTTGGGAGGGTGCCAGATGCAGGGCTCATGGCTGGCGAGGGCTGCAAGCGTCTCCCGATCAGGACTGATTGGGCGCAAGCCTGTGGCAGGCACAGTGGGGCTGGGATGAGTGGGAGCGACAGGTAGGAGCTGCAGGCAGCGTTGGGTTTTGTGGCCCAATCCCTGCAGACCAGCCAGAGGGACCCCACCTGTGCACAAATTCGTGCACTGGGCCTCTAGTTAGAAATAAATCCAGACAACAGAGCAGAATACTTCCTATACTTGAGGAGATTATGGGGACGAAGCATGGGTGCATGTGGACCCCCAATCTGTACATTTAAAGAACATATAGTATTCAAAAACTGTGCTTGGAGTGACTACCAAAGCAAATTAAGGCTTAATAATAATAGTCCTAGAGTAGGGATGGACATTTCTATGTAGAACCACATGGGCTTGGGATAAGAACAATATAGGACTCATGAAAGGGATTGCAAATGAAGCAGCGTGGGCCTATCTTAGTCATGTTGGCTAAGGATTACTCTTGGTCCCTAACTGAGGAGGAAATACTGAGTGACAACAGAGCTTGTGGTGTATCTTTTATTGTTTGTGAAGTATGTAAGCAACATATCTTTGTGTGTTTATCGTTGTAAATAATAAAGTCGCCACATAATTATCATTTCAGGATATGGGTTTAGTTATTTCCACAAATATTTTTACAATAAAAGTATCCAGAATTAAAGACTTCCTTCCTCACATACTTTGATATTTAAGAGACATGCAGCCTTAGATTTGGAGGTTTCTCAATGATTAGCAAAATAAAAATTCTTGCTCCCAATTTTGACAAAAACAGTAAGAGGTTGTATTTTTAGGCATTTGCTTCATTCAAGTTTATTTTCCTTAGATGTCCTTCATTTTTCAGCCCAACTTCTTAAATCTCGCATAGCTCAGAGTTACCTTTGCTAGATATATTGTCTCATCACTTGCCTCTGTCCCTCCCAGCCATCACTCCATTTCAGCCAATGTACCACCATTTTCTCAATCATCCATTGAAGTTCTTTTTAGTTTTTATTTAAAAATTCATTTTTTTTTGTTTTCTTCTCTATGTGATAACTTTTCTAAATGGAACACCCAGGCTTAATTCGGGCTGGTTTTCACAAATTGTGGATGGACATTCAATGTGGAGGTGGAGGCAGGTTGGCCTGCAGAAGCAGGTTTGGTGCAAACTGGGTCTCATGTCCACATCCCAGGCAAGAGCAGCCTGGGCTACAAATGAAAATATCCCATTTCAAATTCATGGAAGATTTTTGTGTAATGAAGCCAGACAAGGGTGCACCATTACACAAAACCTCTGGCTTCTCTGTGGCCAACTCTTTGCTTTAGAAACTCCTTCCATGAACTTGAAATTTAATGAAAAGTATTGTTCTATTATCTACATTATTCTAACTTTAATATGAGATGTATCTATGTATTAAGAAATTAAAAATAAATATAAAGGAATAAATATGAAAAATTTAAAAAAAAATGAAATAGGAAATGGAATGTTGTGGAACAAGTCTGGAGAATACTTTAATCTTATTGTGAGATGACATTGACCTGAACGAGCCAGAAGAATGGAAAGGTAAAGATATATATATTTCTAATTATGAGGTAGCAATTGGTGGAATGTGGTAATTGAGGGCAAGGCTGACACCAAAGGCTCTTAGCTTGGTCTGATCAGGATCACAAGAGGACAGGCAAGTACTGGGAGCAAAGGTGATGAGTTTTTTTTTTTTTTTTTGTGTGTGTGTGTGTGTGTTTAATATATTGAATTTGAGATGTCTGGGGTCCTCCAAGAGGAAATGTCTAAGAGGAAATTGGACATATAGGTAAATACTTGCAAGAATCTACAGCAATGAAGTAATACACTAACAGTAGCAATAACAGTTGCATCATTCATTGATTTACATACTATATTTTAAACTCTATCCCATTGCTTTCTGTTCTCTTCTTCTGCCTCTCTATTATTATGCTTGCTTTTGTTGTGTTAGATTGTGCTTCTTCAGACTCTTTCCCGAATTTCTTTCTCTGAAAATTTCTGGTTTGCAGTGGCAAACCTTTGGGCTTTTCAATGCTATTCTACTCTCCTCACCCCTCCGAACCCCTCATCAACTTTCAGTCATTTTAGTGGAATTTTAGGAGGGAAGAGTGTCATCAGTTTGGACGTAAGCCAGAAACTCTGAATTGAGGTATTATTCTGCTTTCTAGAAAATTTAGAAATCATGCTTGAAAATGAATTAAATATGTTCAGGCATGGCATGATCATTTCAGTCTACAAAATTATACTTTCTTGTAGCCTGCAACAAAAAGCACAACTTTAATGAAATGTTGGACACCGAGCCCGACTGAGAATACAGAGGACTCCAGCTCCAGCCACCATTTGATTGTCATTGTATAAAGCATGGCAGACCCCAAGAGAGAACTACTCAGCCAGGCCCCATAAATTATGGGACATAATAATAAATTTTTGTTAAGCCACTGAACTTTGGGACTGTTAGGTAGCATTACATAATTGAAGCAGTAGACAAATGTTTGATAATGCAAGTTTGAAGCAGTTTCATGTCTACCTTTTCCAGACGGCTGTCTACTGTTTATAGTAATCATGGGTCAGGTTGAAATAAAATTTGAATTCATGGGCAAGCTCACTAAGAGCAGCACATAGAGGCAAGTGGAAATAGAGCTATGACTTTTAAAGAGATCTTTGAAACTGTGCTGAGCTTGTTTCATGAGGAAGACACTTTATTATTTTTTTATATTGGAGAAAAAATAACTGAAGCTGGAGCTAAATATAATGCCAGCCTGGCCTCCGTTGACAGAAATTTTTGTCCATTTTTTACCAAAAGCCAAAGTGACAAAATTCAGAAGTCCAAACAAACAAATATTTTTTAAAAAAATTATGAGCAAGAAAACCTTATCAGATTCATCATAGTATCTGACATTCACTTATTAGTATTTATTTAAATTATTGAGCAAAGTATTAACTCACATGTTGAGATCTAGTATTAATGGGTAAGTTTTTAATCAAGTGAAGTCTGAAACTAGCTGTCATTTCTGAGGTGATAGTGAGGGGATCTTTTTCTCTGGATAGTCATCATTATTGATTATGCTAAAGATATGAGCTGCATACTAGCTCTGTTTCTAGAACTGGGGAACATTTTGTAAGGAGAAATTGTAGTTATTGTCCTGAACAGGTTAGAGAAGGTAAGATAAAACACCACATAAGACCTTTAACAAGACTGAAATTCTTTCAGGTCCCAAGCGATGGCCAGAGCTGGCTAGGCCTTGAAGAACATAATGGGCAGAAGAAGGTTAATTTAAATGGCCTCTGAAGGTCAAGGACAGGGGAACTAGACATCTAATTAAAAACAAAACAAAACAACATGTTTTATAGGAGAAGTGAATGTGATGGGAGATCCAGAAAGATGATTCTGAGAGAAAAAAAAAAAAGCATTTATATTTGACAAGGGGAAGTCAGCAGTTCTTAGACTCTTATAGAGGTATTGAGGTTGAAAAATGAAGATTCTGTTGCCCAAAAGCATGTCAAAATACATTTCATAGTATAACTTAAGAAACGCAAAATAATTTTTTCTTTCTCTCTGCCCACAAGGGAACATGCTGTGTTTTGTTGTAGCTCCTAACTTGCTGGGGCTCTGGCATAGTGCCATCACTCACCAGCCCTTCTATTCTGTTCATAGACTTTTTTTCTGCAACTCCCCTGGCCCTGCAGTTGAACATAATAGTTTTTTCATGGAATTATTATAACAGAAATACACTCTTTTTGAAAATGTATCTTTATTGTTGAAAGTATTACAGATGTCCCCTGTTTCCCCCATTGACCCTCTCCACTGCCCCTATGTGTATATGATTACTTTGCTTTTCTTGTGTTTATATGTAGAGCTGGTCAGCCTTATGTAAATGTTTAGATATAAACTTCCAAGTTCAGAGAAAAGCTTAAATCAGGACTAAAAAGAAATCAATTTAACACTTTTAATGAGTGGTTAGTAATTGATTTTAAATTTCCATTTTTCAAAATTATAAAAACAACTTAAAATTTGTTTTCCTGAAAGCTTTAAAACAATTCATACCTAGATGGTTAACACCTGTTAGTTTTCAGATGAGCTATTATATACAGACTAGAGGCCCAGTGCACACAATTTGTGCATGGGGGGCGGGGGATGTGTGTGTCCCTCAGCCCGCCTGCACTCTCTCCAATCTGGGATCCCTTGGGGGATGTCTGACTGCTGGATGTCTAAACTGGCAGTCGGACATCCCTCTCACAATCCAGGACTACTGGCTCCTAACCACTCACCTGCCAGCCCGCCTAATGCCTCCAACTGCCCTCCCCTGCAGGCCTGGTCGCCCCCAATTGCCCTCCCCTGCCGGCCTGATCACCCCTAACCCCCTGCCAGCTTGATCTCGCCCCTAACCGCCTGCCAACCTGATTTCGCCCCTAACCCCCTGCTAGCCTGATCTTGCCCCTAACTGCCTCTGCCTTGGCCCTCACCACCATGGCTTTGTCCGGAAAGAAGTTAGACTTCCGGAAGATGGCCTATTGACCCTGTCTAATTAATATATTACCCTTTTATTAGTATGGATAGATTATATAGGATAGGATGACTTAAATGGGGCAGTGTGTGTGTGTGTGTGTGTGGGGGGGGGGGGTGGTGGTGGTGGAGAAAGCCTTTTACAGCAGGAGGAGATGCTTTTGGCAGACAAAAATACATAACCCCTATATCTGGACTGATAGCCAGCCATATGCACTATACTACCAAACCAGTTATTAAAAAATTGAACTGCTTTTACACCTTACACCAAACAGCTATTGTCCTTAAAACTCCTCCTCAGCCCCCACTTTAGGTTCTGCTTTCACAGTTAACCCAGATTAGGTTCTGATTGGTCACTATGCCAGTAAGTGTTGAAAGCTCTGCCTTCTAGGCAGCCATTGGCTCCTAGCAATTCACCCAGATTTGGTTCTGATTGGTCAGTTTCTTTTTTTTTTAATTTTTAAATTTTTATTTTTTAAAAAATTTCTTTATTGATTAAGGTATTACATATGTGTCCTTATTCCCCCATTACTCCCACCTCCCATTCATGCCCACACCCCCCTGTTGTCTGTGTCCATTGATTAGGCCTACATGCATGCATATAAGTCCTTTGGTTGATCTCCCCCTTACCCCCACCCTTCCCTACCTTCCCTGAGTTTTGACATTCTGATTGATGTTTCTCTGTCTCTGGATCTATTTTTGTTCATCAATTTATGTTGTTCATTATATTCCACAAATGAGTGAGATCATGTGGTATTTATTTTTCTCTGCCTGGCTTATTTCACTTAGCATAATGCACTCCAGTTCCATCCATGCTGTTGCAAATGGTAAGAATTCCTTCTTTTTTACCACAGCATAGTATTCCACTGTGTAGCTGTACCACAGTTTTTTAATCCACTCATCTGCTGATGGGCACTTAGGCTGTTTCCAAATCTTAGCTATGGTGAATTGTGCTGCTATGAACATAGGGGTGCATATATCCTTTCTGACTGGTGTTTCTAGTTTCTTGGGATATATTCCTAGAAGTGGGATTACTGGGTTAAATGGGAGTTCCATTTTTAGTTTTTTGAGGAAACTCCATACTGTTCTCCACAGTGGCTGCACCAGTCTGCATTCCCACCAGCAGTGTATGAGGGTTCCCTTTTCTCCACATCCTCGCCAGCACTTGTCATTTGTTGACTTGTTGATAATAGCCATTCTGAACAGGTGTGAGATGGTACCGCATTGTCGTTTTGATTTGCATCTCTCTGATGATTAGTGACTTTGAGCAGGTTTTCATATGTCTCTTGGCTTTTCTTCTGTCTTCTTTCGAAAAGTATCTATTTAGATCAGTTGCCCATTTTTTGATTGGGTTGTTTATCTTCTTTTTGTTAAGTTGCATGAGTTCCCTGTAAATGTTGGAGATTCAACCCTTATCGTTGATATCATTGGCAAATATGTTCTCCCATGCAGTGGGCTTTCTTCTTGTTTTATTGATGGTCTCCTTTGCTGTGCAAAAGCTTTTTATTTTTATGTAGTCCCATTTGTTTATTTTCTCTCTAGTTTCCATTGCCCTTGGAGCAGTATTAGTGAAGAAATTGCTGTGGCATATGTCAGAGATTTTTCTGCCTGTGGATTCCTCTAGTATTTTTATGGTTTCTCATCATATGTTTAAGTCCTTGATCTATTTTGAGTTTATTTTTGTGTATGGTTTAAGTTGGTGGTCTAGTTTCATTTTTTTGCATATATCTGTCCAATTTTCCCAGCACCATTTATGGAAGAGACTGTCTTGACTCCATTGTATGTTCATGCCTCCTTTGTCAAATATTAATTGAGCGTAGTGATTTGGGTCGATTTCTGGGTTCTCTATTCTATTCCATTGATCTATATGTCTGTTCTTGTGACAGTACCAGGCTGTTTTGAGAACAGTAGCTTTGTAATACAGCTTGAAATCTGGTATTTAGATCCCACCTACTTGTTCTTCTTTCTCAGGATTGCTGTGGCTATTCGTGGTCTTTTTTTATTCCAGATGAATTTTTGGAGAGTTCTTTCTAGGTCTGTGAAATATGCTGTTGGTATTTTAATGGGGATTGCATTGAATCTATAGATTGCTTTGGGTAGTATGGACGTTTTAATGATGTTGATTCTCCCAATCCATGAACATGGTATGTTCTTCCATCTGTTTATGTCTTCCTCTATCTCTTTTTTCAGTGTCCTGTAGTTTTCTTCATATAGGTATTTTACCTCCTTAGTTAAGTTTATTCCTAGGTATCTTAATTTTTTTGGTGCGATGGTAAATGGGATTGCTTTTTTTAGTCTCTCTTTCTGTAAGTTCATTATTGGTGTGTAGAAATGCCATAGATTTCCTGGCATTAATTTTGTATCCTGCTACATTGCCGAATTCATTTATTAAGTCTATTAGTTTTTTTGATGGAGTCTTTTGGGTTTTTTACGCACAATATCATGCCATCTGCAAATAAGGACAGTTTTACTTCTTCTTTTCCAATTTGGATGCCTTCTTCTTCTTGTTTAATTGCAATGGCTAATACTTCCAGTACTATGTCAAACAGGAATGGTGAGAGTGGGCATCCCTGTCTTATTCCTGTTCTTAGGGGAAATGGTTTTAGTTTTGTCCATTGAGTATGATGTTAGTTGTGGGTTTATCATATATGGCTTTTATTATGTTGAGGTATGATCCTTCTATTCCCACCTTGTTGAGAGTTTTTATCAAGAAAGGGTGTTGGATTTTGTCAAATGCTTTTTCTGCATCAATTGATACGACTATGTGATTTTTATCTCGCAATTTGTTTATGTGATGTATCATGTTAATTGATTTGCTGATATTGTACCAACCTTGCATTCCTTGGATAAATCCTACTTGGTCATGGTGTATGATCTTTCTGATGTACTGCTGGATCCAGTTTGCTAGAATTTTGTTGAGGATTTTGGCATCTATGTTCATGAAGGATATTGGCCTGTAATTCTCTTTCATTGTGTTGTCTTTATCTGGTTTTGGTATTAGGGTGATGCTGGCTTCAAAGACAGAGCTTGGAAGTGTTCCTTCCTCTTGAACTTTTTGGAATAGTTTGAGGAGAATAGGTTTTAGTTCTTCCTTGAATGTTTGGTAAAACTCCCCTGTGAAGCCGTCTGGCCCCAGGCTTTTGTTTGCTGGAAGCTTTTGGATGACTGCTTCAATTTCTTCCATAGTTATTGGCCTATTGAGATGTTTAGATTCTTCCTGATTGAGTTTTGAAAGGTTATATTTTTCTAGGAATATGTCCATTTCCTCCAAGTTGTCCAGTTTGTTGGAATAGAGTTGTTCAGAGTATTTTTTAACCATTCTTTGTATTTCCATGGGTTCTGTTGTTATTTCACCTCTTTCATTTCTGATTTTATTTGGTTCCTCTCTCTTTGCTTCTTGGTGAGACTGGCTAGAGATTCATCAATCTTGTTATCCTTTCAAAGAACCAGCTCTTGGTTTTGTTGATCTTTTGTATTGTTTTTTTTTGGTCTCAATGTTGTTTATCTCCCCTCTGATCTTTATTATTTCCTTCCTTCTGCTTACATTGGGCTTTGTTTGTTGCTCTCTTTCTAACTCTTTGAGTTGTAAGATTAGGTAATTTATTACCATTGCTTGTTGTTTTTTTTGCAGTAGACTTGTAGAGCTATGAACTTCCCTCTCAAGAATGCTTTCACTCTGTCCCATAGATTTTGGATTGTTGTGTTTTCATTGTCATTTGTTGCCTATGATTTTTATTTCTTCTTTGATCTCTCTGGTAACCCAGTCATTGTTTAATAGCATGCTGTTTAGTCTCCATGTGTTTGATTTTTTTTTGGATTGTTTTTATTGTAGTTGATTTCCAGTTTTATGCCACTGTGATCTGAGGAGATGCTTGATAGGATTTCTATCTTCTTGAATTTGAAGAGACTTTGCCTATGACCCAACATATGATCTATCTTTGAAAATGACCCATATGCACTTGAGAAGAATGTATATTCTGTGGTTTTGGGGTGAAATGTTCTGAAGATGTCAATTAATTCCATCTGGTCTAGTGAGTCATTTAGGATTGTTGTTTCTTTGCTGATTTTTTGTTTAAAGGATTTGGCTAATGGTGATAGTGTGGTATTGAAGTCTCCTGCTATGATTGTATTACTATCAATCTCTCCTTTGATATCCTCCAGGAGTTTTTTTTATGTATTTGGGTGCTTATTAATAATTCAGAGTTATTTCTTCTTGTTGGATTGCTTCCTTTAGTATTATGAAATGGCCCTCCTTATCTCTTGTTATGTCCTTCACTTTGAGATCTAATTTGTCAGATATAAGTATTGCTACCCCAGCTTTTTTTTTATTTCCATTCGCCTGGAAAAACTTTTTCCATCCCTTCACCCTCAGTCTGTGTGCGTCTTTTTTTCTGAGATGGGTTTCTTGTAGACAGCAGATATATGGGTCATGTTTTCTTATCCAATCTGTTACCCTATGTATTTTGATTGGGGAATTTAATCCATTTACATTTAAAGTTATTATTTATATGTGCTTATTTGTCACCATTCTTTAAAAAAATATATTTTATTGATTTTTTGCCAAGAGGAAGGAAGAGGGATAGAGAGCTAGAAACATCAATGAGAGGGAAACATCGATCAGGTGCCTCCTGCACACGCCTTACTAGGGATATGCCCGCAACCAAGGTACATGCCCTTAACCGGAATCGAACCTGGGACCCTTCAGTTCACAGGCCAACACTCTATCCACCGAGCCAAACCGGTTTCGGCTGTCACCATTTTTATTCTTTACCCCTGTGATTCTTCTTCGCTTCCTATTTCTTTTTTTTACAACAGTCCCTTTAGCATTTCTTGCATTGCTGGTTTGGTGGTAATAAATTCCCTTAGTCCTTTTTGTCTGTGAAGCTCTTGACTTCACCTTCAATTTTGATTGATAGCCTTGCTGGGTACAGTATTCTTGGATTCAGACCCTTCCTTTGCATGACTTTGTATATTTCATTCCATTCCCTTTTGGCCTGATGAGTTTTTGTTGAGAAATCAGTCCCTAGTCTGATGGGGGTTCCTTTGTAGGTAACTTTCTGTCTCTCTCTGGCTGCTTTTAAGATTCTTACTTTGTCATTGGTGTTTGCCAATTTAATTATAATGTGCCTTGGCATCGGTCTTTTGGGGTTCATTTTTCTTGGGACTCTGAGCTTCTTGGATTTGTGTGGGTTTTTTCTCCCCTATATCAGGCAAGTTTTCTGTCATTATTTCTTCAAACAGGTTTTCTATTCCTTGCTCAGTTTCCTCTCCTTCTGGAACCCCTATTATGCAGATTTTGTTTTGTTTCGTGTTGTCCCAAAGTTCCCTTAGGCTCTCCTCCTGCTTTTTAATTTTTTTTTATAGAAGCTGCTCTACTTGGGTATTTTTTCCTATCTTGTCTTCTAGCTCACTGATGCAGTCCTCTGCTTCTTCTAGTCTACTCTTGATGCTTTCTATTGAGTTCTTTATAGCAGCAATGTCATTTTTCATTTCTTCTTGGTTCTTCCTCATTTCCTCTTGGTTCTTACTCATATTGTCGAATTTATCTTTTATTCTTTTCAGCCACCTTATGGCCATTTCTCTGAATTCTTTCTCCGGCAGTTTGCTTGCCTCCATTTTGTTTACTTCCTTTTCTGGTGATGCCTGCTTTTCTTTCATATGCGGGCTGTTTGTTTGTATCCCCATGGTCTCTCTTCTCTGGGTGTCTGGTTATGCAGTTCTCTCTCTCCTGCATTGATTTACAGGCACAAAATACAACACAACCAGGTACAATACACAAGGCACTGAACAGAAATGTATTCATGATATTAATAACCCATGATATTAATAACCGTGTGTAGGTGCCTCCTGCACACGCCCTACTAGGGATGTGCCCACCAGAGAAAGGCAAATTAGGGGATAGGAGAGAAAGAAGAGAGAGAGAAAAAAAGAAAGGCATGCCAAAATGAAATTGAGAAAAGGAAAAATAAAGTAAGAAAAGATAAAGAATAAGATAAAAAAGGGGAACAAACTATATATATGGGGAGAAAACTCCAATAGAACAGCCACTATTCCCAGCAAATGCCAGCAACAAGTACACTGGAGATGAATACAAACTACAAACAACAATTAATATCAAGCAAGGCAAGGAAAAACAGTTGCAAAACCAAACAAAAACAAAGCAAACAAAACAAAACAAAGAATAAAACAATCTCACAAACAAGCATAAAGTAATCAACATTCAAGCGAACAACAACAAAAGGACAGAGACAAACAATTTTTTGGATAGTGAAGACAGAGAAGAGAGAGGTGTGTATGAACTCAGAGCACAGGATTGGAAATTAGATATATAAGTAGCATGAAATTTTATCAGGTGGTAAAAAGAAAGAATAGGGAAAATCTAAAGCGGGAAAAGGGTAAGAAAAACAGGGCAACAAAAGGGAAAATGTTAGGAAGAGAGTGATGGCATAAACGTAGAGTTGAGATAGCGTAGAATGATGCTAAAGGAAAGATGAAAATAGAATGTAGAACACTAATCTCAAAGTCAAATAAAGAGAAAATAAAATGACACTTTTTAAAAAAGGTAAAATAGTAGTAGTAATAATAATGATTGAAAATAAAAATGTAATAATTAAAAAGGTAATATCAAGTCAGGAAAAGAGGAAAAAAATTAAGTAAAAGATAAAAAAGAAATAAAGTAATAAAAAAATAAATAAAATGTGCTGTTGTGAAGGTCATTCACTTCCTCTGTTGTTCTTTTTGGCACACCTGTTTCCCAGTGAGGACAGTATTGCAGTTCCCTGTGTTCCATTGCTCCTCAGTGTTGTAAGCCAGTCCTGATTTTTAAGCAGGCAGTGTGTCTTACTTTCTTGTATTCCTTTATTTGTGATTACACTAGAGTCAATTTGTGATTCAGCCCCTGGGTGGCAGTGTTTCTGGGTTGACCTCCACGTCTGTCTGTCCTCTCTAGCCTGTGCTTAGATCCTGCTTTCCCTGTGGCACTCAATACCAGTTTGTGGGAGTGGGCTGCCCCAGAGATGATTCTCTGACAGTCACTCCCCGTTCTGATCCCCAGGTTCCAGAAAAAACAACTTCCCCCTGCAGTCTCCTAGGGTGTCCCCAACTGGGTGATCCTATGTATTGGGCTCAGTAATCGGAAGCAAGGATTCAAAGTGGAGAAAGCGCAAGTGTGCGAACTCCAGGTCTGCGCGCAAGCCTGCGCAATCCCCTTTTCCCCCTTGTGTCCAAGCAGCTGGCACACTCCCAAAATTTCTAGGCTGTCCTTCTGCATCAGATCAAAATGGGTTGCTTTTTAGAGATCCCCTCTGTTAGCAGCTCTGAGGACCCCCTTCCACATTCATGGATCACGCCAGCCCCAACAGCCATGGATTTTTCTAGGTGCAGACTTCCTCTTGTCCCCCTGCTCCCGCAGTGCACGTGTTTCTCTGTCCTGCCGGGATCACAGACCTCACCTTATCCCAGGCGAAATCTGACTTTTCCATGGTGGAGTATAGAGCTCCTCTGAATCCGCGTGTTTGTGCCAATTGGGGACCAGTGTTCTCGGGTTCACAGCTGTTTGGTGGGTGCCGCAGTTGTAGATTTTCAGGTTTCAGATAACATTGATTCGTCAGTTTCCATGCCAGTCTGCATCAAAAGTTCTGCCTCCTAAGAAGCCATTGGCTTTTCTGGGAAATTCAGACTGGCCCACTGACAGCTGCCTCTCTCTCCGGGCCTGATATGCAGCCTCTGTGGCAGCTGCTGATCTGTCCCCACCTCTCTTACCACACCCGCCTCGCTCTGCCCAACCGCCCCCTGCCCCACCTGCCCACTGGCTGCCAGCCTTGCTGTGTTAGGAGCCTGTGGGCCATGGGGGAGGGACTGAGAGGTGCTCCATGCATTTACTGGTGATTGTTCGTTTGGTCATTTTGGTCATTACAGCCATTGGCCTTTTATTATATAGGATAGAATTTAATATATGTGTAGGTTTAGGCATCTATCAAAGATATTTAAAATTCCTATCACAGCATTGAAAATCAAATCATTAAGAATAAGGAAATTCAACAAAATTTGTTTTGCTTTTAGTCTTTGCTTGCATGTCATCTTATAAATGAGGCCTCTCTTGACATTCTTTTAAAAATGTCAGTACCCCCTCAACACACCTCATTTCCTCATGTGCTCTGATGCCAATATTAGTGGCACGGTCTCTCATACTTCCTCATATTTTTTCTAATGTATCATATATTTCACTGATTTATTATGTTTATTTACTGATGAATTCTTGGCATCTAGAACAACACTTGGCATATAATATGTGATCAATAAATATTTGTTTACCGTAGTCAGTTAAATTGATATGTCATTTTTAAAAAGGCAGTTTGATAATTCTGAAGAACAGAAAAGCAATAGGCATCCAGATGTTTGCAAATTGTATATTCATAAATGTAAGTGTGCCTGTATATCTATATATGTAGAGTTATTTATTCATTCATTCATTCCACAAACATTTAATAGTTTCCTCCTGGGTATCTGCCACAGTAAAACATGGTTCATGATCTCAAATATTTTGAAGATTACTAGAAGAAGCTGTAATGCACTTTGATATATACTATGATAGATACATACTCAGGTTATATAATACTAGAGGCCTGGTGCACGAAAATTTGTGCACTCGGATAGGGGAGGGGCAGGGTTTGGGACTCCTCAAGGGATGTCCACCTGCAGGCTTAGGCCCTCTCCCCATTTCCGGGCTGGGCTGGACTGTGGGCCGCATTTTGCTCCATGGGGTCTTGGCAGCATTGGCTATGATTTGGTAGGGTGTTGCTCTGGGGTGGTGGCGGGGCCTGTGTCCCACTTGGGGGAAGCCAAGTGTTGGTTTGTTGGTGCCAGGTCCACGGTGCCATTTCTTTTTAAATGGCCAGAGCACGTCATGGCAGATCCTACATTGAACATTTGCCCCCTGGTGATCAGTGCACGTCATAGCTACTGGTTGGATGGTTGAACAGACACTTAGCTTTTTATATATAGAGATAGGACATTATTTTAATTTTTTCCTCAGTTAAAATTTTTATTTCCATTTCTTTTTTTATGTGAATGTTATGTGATACTTCAAAGTACAAAAATCAGAAGAAAGTTATGTTATGCATAGACAAATTATAATATTTGGCCTAAAATTAGAGCTAAAAGTTGCTTTAATAGTCTAATCAGAAGTTACTTTTCATTCTTTTTAATATAAATTCTGTGCTGCAAAGACTATCTAATTAAAAAAGTAATTATGGCCAAAACCGGTTTGGCTCAGTGGATAGAGCATCGGCCTGCGGACTGAGGGATCCCGGATTCGATTCTGGTCAAGGGCATGTACCTTGGTTGTGGGCACATCCTCAGTGGGAGCTGTGCGGGAGGCAGCTGATCAATGTTTTTTTCTCATCGATGTTTCTAGCTCTCTATCCCTCTTCTTTCCTCTCTGTAAAAAATCAAGAAAATAAATTTAAAAAAAAGTAAGTATGGAATTCGAATTTGGGAGAAATCTTAGAAAATATAGGAGGTTTTACCTTTACAAATAAGAGAGCTAAGGTTCAAAGGTTGTAATTAACTTGATGAAAATCTTAAGGAAAACAAACAAAAGATTCAGTAATAAAACCTTCAAAGCCAAGCATTCTGCTTTGCAGTCGGGGCTTTCCAATACACTTCCCTATAACCAATTTACTTTGCTATTTCCTCTACTTTCTCTTGTGAATGAAAAGGGGCCACATGCTAATCTGACTAGCTCAGGGAGGGCCTGTGTGGTGGCCATGGCCTTGCGAACTCAGAGACTTAAAATATCCACAAAGAATTAAAACTTTTTTAAAATTAAAAAGCAGTTTATGGTGGGTAGTCAATCCCTAGGCTGGTGTCTTCCCTGGCAAAGGTCATTCTTTACTTTAACTGAGCCTATTGTCTTTTTGCATCTACAATATCATATCTTTGGAATGGCAAAGTAATTTTCTTTTCCTTCCAGACTCCTCAAAGCAAAGGCACAGCTATGTGGAGAGCACAGATCCCTTCATTGTTATTGAGTTAATCTGCAGCTACCACAAATCCCCTTATTGAGCTGTTGACTGTTTAGCTTGCACCCACCTAAGTAAAAGAAATATGTGTCTATCATTTTACTTTTTATCCAATCCCAGAGGTTTCCCTGTTTTACTTTCTCCCACCTCCCTAATATCTCACCAATGGATTTTATGTAACCCACTTACATCTCCTCTTTTGATAGTAATGTGTAAAACAAGGTACAGCAGGGGTGGGCTAGAAGGAGTCAATGCGAAAAAAAGGAAGACATACACTGAGTGGCCAGATTATTATGATCTCTGAATGCATAATAATCTGGCCACTCTGTGTGTGTGTGTG
Organism: Corynorhinus townsendii; assembly: GCA_026230045.1. Lineage (NCBI taxonomy): Eukaryota > Metazoa > Chordata > Mammalia > Chiroptera > Vespertilionidae > Corynorhinus > Corynorhinus townsendii. Next base: position 31,569,021 of record JAPDVU010000012.1, read on the forward strand.
TGTGTGTGTGTGTGTGTGTGTGTGTGTGTGTGTGTGTGTATGTATGTATATATATATATATATTAGAGGCCTGGTGCATGAATTCATGCATGGGTGGGGTCCGGCCAGCCTGGCCAGTGGGAGGGGACATGGGCGGTTGGCTGGCCTGCCTGCTGGTCGAACTCCTGGTTGAGGGAACAATTTGCATATTAGCCTTTTATTACATAGGATATACACTGAGTGGCCAGATAATTATGTGTTCAGAGATCATAATAATCTGGCCACTCAGTGTATGTAATGCTTTCAACAATAAAGATGAAAAAATAAATCAAGGTGCAAAATTGCCATTCTCTGGAGCATTATCTCAGTCCATTGAGATTCTGTTTCCTGGCAATTGTGGACAGTTTGGCTCAAAAGTCATCAAGCTACATATTCTTGGGTAAATTTGTTTCTAGGAAGACCTGAAATGCATAAAAATACTGATTTCATCCCAAATTAATGTGAGATCCTTTCTGTAGAAAAACACACACACAAAACACATTTGACTCACTAGGTTGCTACTCAGGCTTTGGAAATGTTCGTTTCATACAGATTATAAAAAGGAAGCAATGGAATGCCTATTGGATTCACAAACAATTAGGATAGAAAAGCTGAAGCGGGGGGTGAAGACTGCTGACTACTATTATTATAGTAAAATTAACATGCACACAACATTAAAGTAAGTTAGATGATTCTTAATTCATTTTACTTGGTGATTATGATAGTGATGGATAAGATTCTTATTACCTTGTGAGAAGGTATTTGATCATACCTCAAACCATGATAAAGGGAAGAGAAATCTTCCTGTTACCTACTGTTTAGAATTGCTAAAATGTAGCCGAGACCCAGCCTGACCTTCAGGGTAGTTAAAATGTGCTTGCTGCTGCTTTTACTTACCATGTATCAAGTGCAGGTGAGTATAAGGAAATGTGGTGCAATTGCTCACTTGTTGTCACTGGCTTATTTTTAGCCCTTTAAGCGTGGATGCTTCTCTGCCTCCAGACACTCCCCGTTTGTTTCTTTTCCATATTGTCAGGAGCCTGACGGCTGCTTGCCTGTGCATTATTAGCCGCGTGCTCTTCCTTCTCTAAGATAATAAAGGTCACATATCCTCCTAGACTAGTGAAGTATTTTGAAATCAATAAAGTTGCATTCAAATAGCTCAGAAGGTCAACTTTATAAGAAAAAAGTTTAGGGTTTCTTTGCCAAAAGATTTTCATTAAATACCATTGGCCCACACAAATGAGTTTATTTGCCTCTTGAAATTCTCTTAATAAAATAATAGAAAAAATAGCAATTGATAACTGTGAGACACAAAGCCTACATCATGTTGACAGTCCATGGGTCAGTTAGGAAAAAAGCTCTGATTTTTATTACATTTAATTGAAGTTATAGAAAACACAAAACCTTACAGGTAAGCACTTGTTCAGAGTTTATGAAATGAGTTTTCTGATGGTTGTCAATCACTCATAAATAATTAGAATATGGAAAATATTTATATTTGTCACTTAAAAAGTCAAGTTTCACTTAAGATATGAAGTATAACACTTTCAGTTGTGTGCGTGGTTGGCTTGTGTGTTTTTTTGGTAAACAATTGGCTGTTTAAAAAACAAGCACACGAGTATTCTATAAGCCCCCCCATAAATTGGCATTTATTGTAAAAAGAAGAGATAACTATTGGGTTCTGTTCTTTTCAGCTTGTTTAGTATCTGATACTAGAAGTTTTTCCAAGGATACTAGAAGTTTTTCCAACTGAAGTTGGTGCAAATATTCATGCATGTTTCTACCTTGGTGTGTTATAGATGGGCTTTATAAACTTTGTACTGGATAACAGAATATGTCTGTGAATACACTCCCCCCCCTCCCCAAAAGACAAACCACTGCAATAATTACCCTCCTATGTCATACTCTTGAATAATTTCTTCCCACATTGATTCTGGGTTTGATCATGTGATTTGCTTTGGCCAGTGGGACATTAGCAAATATAAAATCAGCATACTCTTGTTAAGCATTTAGATACTGGGATTTGTTTTTTGTTGTTGTTGCTCTTAGGAACCCTGTGAATAAGCCCAGGCTGCCTGTTAAGTAAAGAGAGACACTTGGCCCAGTCATCCTAGTAGCCCAGATGCAGAGGTAACTGCCAGATATATGGGTGAGACTATGTGCTATATTCTCCAGCCTCTGCCAGATGATCGCAATATTGTGAGAAATAATCTGTGGTTTCTGTTTTCGTTGCAACCAAAACAACCAAACAGATGACCAAACAGGCTGCGTGGGGCGACCAGGCCGGCAGGGGCGTTAGTGAGGGACCAAATGACTGAATAGCAGGCTGTGTGGGGCAACCAGGCTGACGGGGCAGTGAGGGGTGACCAAATGACTGAAGAGCAGGCTGCATGGGGCAACCAGGCTGGTGGGGGGGGGGCAATAGACCAGCAGAGGGGGGCAGTGAGGGGCAACCAGGCTGGTGGGGGGGGGCAGTAAGGGGAAACCAGGCCAGCAAGGGGGGCAGTTAGGGGTTACCAGGCTGGCAAGGGGGTAATTGGGGGTGACCAGGCCAGCAGGGGGGGTAATTGGGGGTGACCAGGCTGCCAGGAAGGGAAGTTGGGGGTGACCAGGCCAGCCGGGGGGAGGGGGGTAGTTGGAGGAATCAGGCAGGCAGGCAGGCAGGCAGGTGAGTAGTTAGGAGCCAGTGGTCCTGGATTTTGAGAGGGGTGTCCAACTGCTGGTTTAGGTCTGATCCCTAGGATTGGGCCTACACCGACAGTTGGACATCCCCTGAGTGGTCCAGGATTGGAGAGGGTGCAGGCTGGGCTGAGGGGACCCCCCTCGTGCATGAATTTCATGCACCGGGCCTCTAGTATATCTATAAAAAGCCAGGGACCAAAATGCTGGAACGACTGGAATGACCAGTCGCTATGATACTCACTGTAGCCAGTGAGCTGCGGCCCACCCAGCTAACTGCGGCCTGCCCAGCCAACATCCTATGGCTTCTCCCTTCAGCCGGCCCACCCCTGATTGGCCTGCCCCACCCCAATAGGAGCGGGGCTGGCCCGATTGGCCTGCAGCCCCTCCCTTCAGTCAGTTCCACCCCCAATTGGCCCCCCACTTTGATCAGGGGAGGGCTGGCCGGCCAATCCCCCTCGATCCCTCCCCCTAGCTGGCCCAGCCCTGATTGGGCCCCGATCAGGGTGGGCTCGCCGACCAACCTCCTGCCACATCCTCCTCACAAAAGACCCGGCCCTGACCTGCCCCAATTGGGGTTGGGCTGGCCAGATCCCACCCGTGCACGAGTTCGTGCACTGAGCCTCTAGTATGATATGAAATAAAAATATGGAACAAAGCTAACTAAGTAGGAAATTATGTGTTAGATGCATGAAATATAAGTAGAAAGAAACTTGTGGATCATAACCGATCAATAGCTTGAATTATCTTTATAATTTGGCCTTTTTCCCCCTGAAGAACTTGTAGTGATATACTAGTAAATGACTTTAATCATTTATATAAAAAAAGTTAATTTTAATAACATGGTTAGGTATTTCTTTGAACTAGAACAGAGACCCTAATTCCGCCTACTAGACTATTTTCATTTTATAGTGCCAATGTCTTATGAATTTCTTGTTTTTTTTTAATTTGAAGTATAATTAACAACTTTTTAAAGCCAAGTTATAAATGTGAGATTAGAAGTGAAGTTCCAATATTATTTTTACAGCAAAAAGTTCTAACAGTTAAAATGTCATAATTTGTTATATGGAAATATTATATTTATTCCTTATTAAAAGCTTAAGATTTAATTTTTTAATGTTTCCTTATTTTATTTTTAGGGTTTGATATCCAATATCTATGTGTGACCATGGCCAGGAACTTTTATAAACAACATCACCTTTTAAAATATTTCTCTAAATAAAAAACAAAGTTGTTTAATTAGGAGCCCCTAATTTTAGATTTGTGTTAACATTAGAAGAGGACTACCCAGTGCATATAATAAATATTTGCAAAATAAATTAACCCTGCAAACCATACATGATCTATTTAGTAAAATAGTCTGAATAAACAACAGCGCAAGTTCACTCTGTTCTGAATGTGTGGTGAACTCATACATGTCCATGCTTTCGGTGATGTTGGTTGCTGAAGGCACAACAGTGAACAAAGCACATGGAGAGCCTTGCCCTCATTACCTTATTACATGATTACACATTCTAGCATAACAGTATTTATCATGGCAGTGAAAACAATAACAAGCACCATTGATATGTTTGAGACTAGCTGGTTTCAGAAAGAGTGGTATGTTTCTTAATTATGTCTCCCTGGCCCCCAAAATATTCAAAACATGTTAATTTCTGATGCCTATTTTGTGGTAGTATTTCATATGCATTATTGAGTGCATACAGTATAATGCATATATTGCTACCTTACATTAAAACAATCTTACAAGGTAATTATTATTCCTAATTTATGCATGTGTAAACTAAACCTCACAAAGCTTGTATAATTTGTCTTGGGTTATTTCACAATTAAATAGTAGAACCAAGTTGCCATGTTCCATATATATATATGTTTATTTATATACTTAGTTACATCATTAGGTTCATTAAAGATTAATTTCTAGAAGAATTTCTATAATAGATGTGTGGAATTTTTCTTTCTTTGATATTTATTCCTTTATTTGTTCAAATAGCAATTTATTGAATAAACCTGAAACCAATTTCTATACTGTGTTCTGAAAATAGAAAAATTAATAATGCATAGTATCTGCCCTTGAAGCGCACGGAGTCTAGTACAAAGAGGTGTTGTGTGTGTGTAAAAATGTTTAGGTGCTAAGACAGAATTATAGAGGGGATAAACATTAATTCTTACTGTGAGGTCAGACTTTAGAAGAAGTGATGTGTTGAGCCTCAAAAATATGACTTTGTAGATAAAATGAAAATAACGGCAAGTTCAAGGACACGAGGGAATCATACAGCATGGTGTGCTAGGGAATTATAATAGTTGGTTAGATTTTGTATATGGGGTAGCAGTGGTTTCAAAAGGTTGTAGGGACCAGGTCCTGAAAAGCTGTTTATACCATGTTAATAATTTGGCCTCTCCAGAGTGTTTTAAGTGAAGGAGAAACACAGTCTGTTTTCAGTTTCAGAATGATCATTCTGTGGCAATGTGAAGGATGAATATTGTGGATTCTTGAAGGTAGAGAGACTAGTTAAAAGTATTTCAAGGATCCAGAAACAAATGGGATCCAGAAACAAATGGGATCCAGAAACAAATGAAAAAAGCCAAAATTAAGTTAGTACCAGTAGATTTTAAGAGGAGAGGATAGTACGCAACATTAATGTGGCAGAATTGTCAGTTCCTGATCACCAAGCATATTTTAGGATTGAGAGAAAAGGAAGATTGGAGATGATCCTAGGACTCTAGTTTAGAATGGGATATTTCATCAGTAGTTTATTTCTATACAAAATGTAGAAGAAAGGTTGAGTTTCAAGAGAAAGTTACCACCTTGGATAGGTTGATTTCAGGTACTCTACTGATCCCAAACTGGTAATATCTAGCAGACAGTTGAAATATGAGTCTGAATCTCAGAAGAATAGTCTAACACTTAAAATTCTCTCCCAACACCCTTTACCTGATGTTTCTGAAATGTGGTTACGCTTCTTTAACTCGGAGGTTCACTGACTGCTTTTTTAAAAATACGCCTCTAAATTTTTCAGGAATTTGATAAGCTCACCTTCCTCTCAGTAATGACAGGCTTGGTCGAGTTGATTGGAAGATATTGTGCTCAGTAAACCAATCCTAAAATACAATTAGAGTTCCTCTCAGCTCTGCTTTAACTTGCAATGTGACCTTAGGCTGCTTATTTAACCTTCCTGTGTGTTAGTGCCCCCAGCTGCAAACTGCAAATACTTTAATACATGGTAAAACACCGAGCAGAGGGAAAGGAAACCAATATCAACTTGACTGAAGTGCTTAGTAAATAGAAAATCTTATATAAATGCTAATCCAAATATATTCCCCATTTTCTCACGGTGCTGATAATAGCTTAGAAAGGGAAGAGGAGATGGGTGCAACGTACTACTCCACAATTTGCTGCAAAGTGAAAGAAAAAAAATGGGATAAAATGTACATACAACATCCTCTAATGCATTATCTATGTATTATCTGGTACTTTCGACCTGGGGCCAAAGTAATTCCTATAAATTTCTCTGCGCTAAAATCATGGTTATATTGCTCTCTTCATATTATGATTGAATAGTGAAATCATCAGCCTATGATGACAGAAAGCCATCCTGCCTATGACATTCTGGCTCTTACTACATATGGGAACCAAGCTCATGAACCTGCATTTTCAGTAATTTATGGAAGCTGTTCACCGAGTTACAACGCGAGTGAAATATCTGGCTTGAGAGTAGATGCTCAAAGAGGCAAAATTAGGACATACCTGGGTTTTGGTTACTATTTTAAGAGGAATAATTCATTTTTAGCAAGTCTCATGTAAACTATTATATGTAAAATACATACTAAGCATTAGTCATCTCCATGAATTTTACCTGCTTGCTGTAAACTAACTAGTTATAAGAGATTATACTTCAAAAAGAAATATTTACTGGGAGATTGTCTTTCCCCTATGAACTGGATGTACAAGAACTTTGTGTATACTTAGAGGTCAGAAGTCAATTACTTTGCTACATGTTTGTAAATAGACATTATACTTTTCCTAAAGTTCCATCAGAATCTCTCTGGATTTTATTATTCTGAGCAAGTCTAATGAACAAAAGGAGCAAGTATTTCTTGATCAATCAATCAGCTGAATAAATAAAATGATAACTTTTGTTAAATAAATTTCTGTTTTTCAGGTAGATTAGGGGGAAAGAAGTCTGGGATAATCTCTGTAGGATTTATATTTGTCTTCTCTTTAAAAGATTAGAAGATCTTGCTATATCTGACATGAAATGAGAATAAGATATTCCTTCAGAATAGGGCCTGTGCTCTGTCATCTTCCTGACTCTGAATTGGGGTAGAAATTATAAGCATTAAATGCTCTGTTTTTTCTTTTATGGTGGAGAAATTTTTTTTTAAATCACAGAGTAAATGTTTTCTTGTACGAGTTTCCTTAATTTCTTCAGATTTACATCTCAGAAAGTTAGGAAAATAAACTAAAGAAAGCACTGTGTTCCAAGAAAAATGAGGGGAAAATGTTTATTTCCTTGAACATGCCTTAGTTTGATTACTGATATTACTAACCAGGCTACTGTTAGCTTTACTCAGCCAGGTTCTATCCTAAAGTTGCCATTAGTTCTTTCTTGTTTAATCCCAAGACCAATTAGTTTTCCTGTTCTGCCAGTACTTTTTACATGTTACTTGCTTTTTTCCCTCTCTCTCTTTTTAAAATTTTCATTGTTGAAAGTATTTCCTATGTCTTCTTTCCCTCCCTTTAACCTCTCCCTGCCCCTCCCACCCCCCAGCACAAGCTTTCATTCCCCCCCTGCACCCCCCCCTGCCCTATGCTCTGTGTCCATTGGGTATGCTTATGTGCGTGTATACAAGTACTTTGGTTGATCTCTTACCCGCCCCCCCTCTTACCTCCCCTACCCTCTCTCTGAGTTTTGACAGTCTGTCTTTCTCTCTCTCTCTCTCCCCCTCTCTTCCCTCCTCTCTCTTAACTCTCACTATTACCACTTAAAAATACCTAAACTGGTCAAATAGTCTCTCTGCCTTTGATATTTTCTCTCATAATTCATCCTGCATTGATTCAATAACTCCTTTGTAATATATTTGAGATCTTTTACACCTTGGCTTTAATCTGCCTTTTTTTTTTAGCCTGATCACATAATCGGTGATGTCAACTACTTTATTTCTATATATGATCCATATTTTTGGCTTTCCCATCTCAGTGCCCTACATATATACCCATCACTTATTTGAAGCTGCCTTCCTCTCTGATCCTACCTAATTGTGAACTATTCTGATAGATTCAAATAAAAAATCACCTCTGTAAAACCATCTCTGTAAAACCAAGTAGTTCAATTATTAATGATCTTTTCAACTTTATGTGCCATATTCTTTTCTCTCACAGTTATTTGCTGTAGATCATTTAATGTTATTGTTGGTTTTCTTAATTCTGTCTTCACAAAAGATATTGTAACATATTCAAGTCAGAAATCATGTCTTGTATTTACTTTTTCCTTCAGAGTAACCATAAGTGAATTGAAGATATTGATGACTTATATTTTTTAATTATGTGAGATGACTGAAGTATAGGTATTATGGGAAAATTTTAGAAAATTTCCTCATGGGACTTTAAACCTCGTGTAATTTGTCAATGTAACATTTTTTTTTTTTAATTCTTAAAGGAACTGAGAACATTAAAACTGAATGATCAACTGTTAAAATAGCTGAGTCATTCTGTCCCTTGTATGGTAGCTGCCTATTTGCACTGAGGAAGCACTAATTACATATGCAAACCCCATATTCTCCAGGGGATCCTGCTGGTTTTGGAATGCCTCCCTCAGCTATTATGGGAACCATCTGTGATTTTAAGATCTATTAGAGTTAATGGGGGTGAAGGACTTGATTTAGTTAAGGTCTACAATCTAGGGTGATCATTTAATTTATTGCCAAAACTGGGACCCTTATAGAATGAAAGGTAGCACTAATTATATGGAACACTGGAATAATAGACATAAAATGGACTTTCTCTTGATAAACATGGATACATGGCCATAGGTATAGCTCGACACAGTGAAGAAGATTTTATATTTATCTATACGTCCACTAATGTGCCCCTGGAAAAACTACCTTTTTCTATCGAGTGTAGGATGACTCTTGTGGTTTCTGCTTCCTGATATTCGTGACCTTGTGTGAAATTCATCCTTTTGTGTGAAGACTGAACCTAGGGACTTGTTCCTAAGAGATGGATTATGGTGAAGTGATTGGATGTCATTTCCAAAACTAGGTTATAAAAGACTGGCACAATTTTTTTTTTTAAATGCTGCTAGGTGTTGTTTTTAAAGATTATTTTATGTTAATAAAGTTCCTTTCCTAATTTATTAAGGGGGTTTTAAAAATAAAGATTAAATGTTGATTTTTATCTTTAAAAAAAAATGGTCTGGGATTGTCTTGTCTTTGTTCTCCTCTCCTCTCTGGCTCTCTCACATCCTCATCCTGATAAATCCCATGTGGCAAAGAACCAAGGGGGACCTCTAGCCGACAGCCAGCCAGCACCTGGGTTTTCAATCTATCACGTTGCTGAAATCTCTTATGAGTTCTAATAATTTCTCTGTAAATTCCCTTAACTTTTCTATGTAAGTAATATTATTAACCATAGCTATAAAAATGTAATTTTTTTTCTTTCCTAATTCTCATAGTTGCACTTTTTTTCATTTGTTTTAAGTTTGACAGGTCATCCATAATGTTGAAAGGAATACTAATGCTTAACACTCTTGTCTTATTCATGTGGATTTTATATCTGATGATTTAATATATGTATACATTTGAGAATATACTTATCAATGGTTATCCTCAAAGAGAAAGAAACACATAACTTTGACTTTTTCCCCAAAAATCAATGGGTTAGAGAAGCTCACACCTCAAGTTGATGCTTGAGTCAATTACTAGGTTGCTTCCCACCAATAGAGTAGGCTCTTAAAAAAAAAAATCTCAAAAGCAAAAATATCAGTTGTACTAACGAGGGATTTTATAGAAAAGCATTTGCTTCCCAGACCTGCAATGTGATGAGATAAGTAAATGTTTTTCTTTTTAATATATTTTTTAAAATACACTAGTCCTGTGGATGGAAGTTGACCTAGACCAGTGGTCGGCAAACTAATTAGTCAACAGAGCCAAATATCAACAGTACAAGGATTGAAATTTCTTTTGAGAGCCAAATTTTTTAAACTTAAACTATATAGGTAGGTACATTGTATTAACTTAATTAGGGTACTCCTTCAATCGCACTGTATGTGCGCCCCTGCACGTGGTATTTTGTGGAAGGGACACACTCAAGGGGCCAAAGAGCTGCATGTGGCTCGCGAGCCATGGTTTGCCGCTGACCTAGACTGAGTCATATTTTCATTTGTTAAATTTGGTTTGGCTTACATATGGGAAATTAATGCAGCTAAAAGCATTAATGTAGTTAATCTACTTACTAAAAGACAGTTCTTCAAGTTTATAAGGTAGCTTAGTTTTAACTTCTTAATTTCATTAGAAGAAAACAAAGCCATTTTCTTGTACCATTAGTATTAATTATTTATTCACCCAGCGTTGTTCTAAGTAGATGACTTAAGTCCTTCCTGGGAAATGGCACTTTGTCATTTATCATACTGGGCTATACTGTCTTTCTAACCATTTTGCACAATCTTGATTTTCTCGTATTAGGAGAGTAGTTGGCAATAACCATAAATGTTCATAATCTCTGCTCATTATATAGCCTTAAAATTTTTCCAGAGAACTTTTAGCAAAGAACTCTAATAACATAGATAGAAAAGCAATCACAGAGCAAGAGCATTTGTAAACTTTCTTGGTCTTATAAACTCTACAGTGCTCAGAAGATTGCAATGAACTTATGGATATTTGACAAATGATTTTAATACTAGCATTAATTAAATAAAGCTCGAAGAAGGCTAGAAATGTTTGCTCTTCTTATTAGCATGATTAGATGCCAAAGTTTTAAGGAATAAAAAGTAAGTCTGACTTTTTAAGAAAGAAGTGAGTCACCCTGCTTCCTTTTGAGACTATAGTTAACTATGAAGTATCCTTTTTTTCCCCCAATGGATTCATGGAGATACAAAAATGTATGCACATGTATTGTAATAATTTGTTATCTTGTGTGTGTACACTCATGTGTTAATAATTCTGATACCAACAGGAAATCACCTAGAAATATAGTGTAAGTGATAAAGTCTGAGATAAGACATCCAATGGATAATTATTTGTAGAAGACATAAAGAAGACATTTTACTGAATCTAGTGTCAATTTTCTTATCTCTTTCTTTGTGAGGCTTTGTAAGAAAAGTGAGGATGATGACGAGGGGTTCTCTATCATCTTGCTGTTAAACTCAACAAACAATTTTTAAATGCCTAGTAAGTGCTAAGTACCTTATTCTTTCCCTTTTCCTTCCTATGTCATGCTAAAATTTGTTTCTATGTAATTCTTCATGAGAATTCATTAGGGTCCTATGAGCATAAAATATCAGGGAAAAAAGTGTCTTAGGAAAACAAATGTATGAACAATATATTATTTTCCCCCTAGCTTTATTGAAGTATGATTGACAAATAAAATTGGATATATTTATATTGTATAATGTGGTTTTTTAAAGGGTACAATGTGATGGTTTAATATATGTATACATTTCTGGGGATCTAATACATAGCATGATAATGATAGATGATATTACTATGTTGTATACTTAAAATTTGCTGAAAGAGTCTTTTTGTGTGTGTTGTCATCACAATAGGTAACAATACATTATTTATATACTAGATGCCCAGTGCACAGATTCATGCACTGCTGGGGTCCCTTGGCCTGGCCTGCGGGGATTGGGCCAAAACTGACATCTCGGATTGCAAGAGGGCAGTTCTCAGGTGACTCACCCTAGAACTGAGCTCCCTCCTCTCTGGTTCCGGGTGCACTGAGAACCGCACCTGCCAAGTCATTGCAGCTCGGCAACTCCTGTGTTGAGCATCTGCCCCCTGGTGTTCATTGTGCGTCATAGCTACTGGTTGGATGGTTGAACGGTCAGACGGTCACTTAGGCTTTTATATATATAGATAGGGGTATGTAAAGCCATATGGTTTTAAATATTGTAATTATATTTTTCTATCTCAACATAATCTCTATTTTAAGTACTCATGTTGCCTGACTGAAAAAAAAAAAAAAGTAATATGACTCAATTCTGGGTTCTCCAACTTAGATCCATTTAAATTCAGTTGACAAAGTTTTCCTTTTTCCTGCCTTCTCCCATGGACTGGCCTAGAAACTTGAGGGGCTTGGGCAATCATAGCACTGGGTTTAGGGAGGCAATTGTTCCCTGGTTGAGTCATCTTTGTTGCTTCCTCTCATTTCTGTATTCTTACCTGGGACTACAGTTTATGCCATGTTTAGTGTGGAGCCTTTTGCATCATGATTATGACACTCTTCCGAGTCCTTTGCTCCTCAGTGTTAAGCACAGTTCTCAGCAATAGGAGGTGTGTGGCTGCTTCTCAAGCTGAGTGTGAGCCTTTGTGAGCTGACTGGTTCTTTTGCAGTCCCACCTGTTTATGTATCCCATCCAACCTTGGCACGACTGCTCATCCTGCCATAGAAGGCAGGGAATTCTCTCCAAAGCAACTAAAAGTACAGATTCTGTATAGTTTTGAATTCTCCTATTTATCGGGGTTCATTCCTCCCCCACCCCTTGCTTCTGACATCAAAATTTAACAGTTTTGTTTCCTGGTTCTGCTAACACTGGTTACAATGGTGATTTTATGTCAAGACTAGAGGCCCAGTGCATGAAATTCGTGCACTGGTAGGGTCCTTAGTAGCTATCAGCTGCTATCCGGGTACTCCCTCCCTTCCCCTGGCTGCCTGTCACCACCAGGGCCTCCCTCCCTTCCCCTGGCTGGCCCTGTCCCACTCCCTGGTCAAACTCCCAGAGGAACTCCTGGTCCAGGGGACAATTTGCATACTATGCTTTTATTATATAGGATAAAGAACAGTATGATAGAAAGAAACAAAAGAACAGATTGACTAATACTTTAAATTTATAAATGGCTACAAAATGAAACAAAGAGATTTGCTTAGAATACTGTGGCTAGATAATTTGTCTTTGCCATGAATGTGGTTAAGATAAATCGTAGCAATAAGGTCAGATGTTGATAGTAATGCAGGAGTCTCTGAGCAATATGGGTAAAATAAGGATGTAGAAATTTAAGGCATAAAACAGAATCATTATACACTATTTTATGTGAGTAGTGAAATAGATTTAAATTAAAAATGTTAACTATATAATAATCATTCACATACTTATTAGAAGTAAATTTCTAATTAAAACTAATCTTCTTAAAAAATTAAATTAAAAAAAAAAACAAAATCAGAAAGAAAACCTAATCTTATGTTTACACTGGAGGCCCAGTGCACAAAATTCATGCATGGGGCGGGGTCCCTTAGCCTGGCCTTTATCCTCTCGCAATCCGGGACCCCTCGGGAGATGTCTGACTGCCGGTTTTGGCTCGATCCTGTAGGGAACCCTGCAGGATCGGGCCTAAACTGGTAGTCGGACATGCCTCTTGCAATCTGGGACCACTGACTTCTAACTGCTTGCCTGCCTGCCTGCCTGCCTGATTGCCCCCAACCACTTTGCCTGCCTGCGTGATTGCCCCTAACCACTCTGCATGCCTGCCTGATCACCCCTCACTGCTCACCTGCCTGCTTGATCGCCCCTAACAGTCTCTGCTTTGGCCTCCGCTGCTGCAGCTTCATCCAGAAAGACGTCTAGAATGACATCCAGAAGATTGTTCAGCTGTCCGGTCTAATTAGCATATTACGCTTTTACTATTATAGATATTATATAGCATTAATTACCTTAGGCTCATATTAATGTATACAAATAAATTTTGTTTTATCTTGTTATTTTTGTAGAAGTCTTTGTTATTATTCCCTTCCTTTATTTTTGTCTTCAGAATGAGACTTGTTAAATTGATAGGTTTTTTTTTTTTATATTCTAAGAAGAAAATGTTTCTTATGATGGAATTTGACTTTTACAATTTGATTGACCTTAGGATATTCAGTTTGAATCCTGACAAATTAGGTAAGAAAATTTCTTATAAATAGCTGTTGATAATAAGAGAAAAAGAACTGTAGAATATGTATGATAGAACTGCTTCTGTCATCTTTAAAAGTTACTCATCCTGGTACTATACTAATAACACAATTTTATTTTTTGTTTGTAATTGCTTTCAGAAAATTTTCAATTTTTGATTTACAGCAATATAAGGACTTCATTGGTACCATGTGACATCTCAAAACTTCTGCCTCATTTTTTTCTGAATGAGTTTAGATTATGATGGACATCTAGTGCTGTAACATTTCCCAAGCTGTTAGTTAAAACAAGAATCACCAAGTCAATGAACAATTATGTCCCACTACTTTTCTGTGTGCTGGGAATAGAGCAGAAAAAAACTCCTTGGAGGAAAGGCAGAGGAAGCTTCACCTACCTGCACACCAGGGAAGAAATTCACTTTCTATATAGTGAATCCAGAGAGGCTAGTCCTCCAATTACAAATCTTAAACTCCCGAAGAGCTTACCTTGTATTGTTCAAAATAAAACTCGCATAAGTTGCTCACATCTAACATTCAGTATTATCCTCCATTCCCTTTCTCCCAATAATAATAGCATCAACATATTTTCAAACATCAATTGTCATAGAACTCACTTAATTGAATTTTGGGCCTGAAAATCTATGCTTCACAAAATTATTCCTTGCAATTATGGCCCCCAATCTTCTTGTATCTAAGGTTCCACCTCTATAATTTTTTGTTTATTTTGGAAAAAAACTTCTTTCTACATTGAAATAATCCATTGAAAAATGTCAAGGAATGCAAACTGTTTCTTAGTATAAAAAAAGAAAAACTTTTTGGAATACAGTGGTAGTCTCTGACAGAATGTAGAGTTATAGTTGGGAAATATTTAGGTTGTCAGCCAAAATAATAGTGCTTTGTCATATGAACAGTAATGAGTTTCTTAGCCTGTTTGGGGAGGTCTAGAGGTCAGTGTCATTATGAGAAGTTTTAGAAAATGACAAACCAGAGGCACAAAAATATCTAAATGACATGCCCTAATATTGTAGGTGTGTCACTGGGTCACACGAGCCATTAGTAATAAATTTATGCTGTCTCTCTTAGCAAGACACAAGGAAAATGGGATAGGAAGCAACTAAAGAAATCAAGGGAATGACAATAGTTTCGTTAAGACAGAATTAAGTATTTAAGAGTTAGGGATGGGGAGAAATAAGAAACATGATTAGAATATTTATGGACCTGGAAGGGAGCAGGGAACTCAAAGCTCGGAAAGCCTTCTTGATAGATACCATATTGTGCTTTTGTTTAAATGCAGCACTACAAAATGGGTAATCATTTTTACATCCAATGCTGAACTCTGTAGTCAGTATTTTGTCTTCTGCTTTGAATGGATTTGCTTTCACTTTTCATTTAGTTAAGAACTCCTGTGTATCAATTCAGGTAGAGAGACTTTTTTTTTTTTTTTTTTTTAATTTCCATGCTTTCACAGAGAAGAAAAAATAAACTATGAGCAAAGAATTAGGTGAGTCCTGGCTTGTGTGCTCAGTGGTTAGAGTGTCAGCTGGTGCATTAAAGTTCACAGGCTTGATTCTGGTCGAGGGCATGTACCTGGGCTATAAGTGAATCCCTGCCTTGATGGGGGTTCATGCGGGTGGCAACTAATACATGTGTCTCTCTCACATAGATGCCCCCCCCTTCTCTCTCTTTCTCCTTCACCCCCTCTCTCTCTCCCTTCAACTCACTCAAAATCAACAGGAAACATATCCTTGTGTGAGGATTAATAAAACAAAACAAAGAAAGAACTATGTGAGGTAATGGAAAAACCTTTTGAGGGAAGTGGGGATTAAGCTTTGAAACTGTCACTGAAGAAAGGTTTGAAATCACTGTGTGTTTGGCAGTCTTTACAGTCTGGCCAGATCATCATTTATTGTGGATCCAGGCTGGACGTTGAACAGGATGGCCTCTCAAATTCCCTCCTGCTTCTGTGATCAGTCATTCACTGTTGTGAAGGATATTGCAGTGGATACTGCAGCAGCCTTGCATCCCCAGAATAAATCCCACTTGATCATGATGCATGATCATTTTAATGTATTGCTGGATTTGATTTACTAATATATGTATTACATACATATTTTAAATATCTTATTGATTTCAGAGAGGAAGAAAGAGATAGAAACATCAGTGATGACAGGGAATCATTGATTATCTGCCTCCTGCACGCCCCCTACTGGGGGTTGAACCTGCAACAGAGACATGTGCCCTGACCAGAATCGAACTGGGACCCTTCAGTCTACAGGCTGACACTCTATCCACTGAGACAAACTGGCTAGGGCTCAATTTACTAATATTTTGTTAAAAATTTTAGCATCTATATTCATCAGGAATATTGGCCTTTAATTTTCTTTCTTGGTCGTATCTTTATCTGGTTTTGGGATTAGGATAATGCTGGCCTCATAAAAGGAGCCTGGGAGTCTTCCCTCCTTTAGAATTTTTTGGATAGTTTGAGAAGGATAGGTGTTAGTTCTTTGAATGTTTGGTAAAATTCACCTGTAAAGCCATCTGGTCCAGATTTTTGTTTGTTGGGAGTTTTTTGATCACTGCTTCAATTTCACTAGTTGTAATCTGTCTATTCAGATACTCTGATTCTTCCTGATTTAGTTTTGGAAGGTTGTATGTTTCTAGGAATTTATCCATTTCTTCCATATTGTCCTATTTGTTGGCATAGTGTTCTTCGTAATATTTGATAATAATCCTCTATAGCTCTTTGGTGTCAGTTGTTACTTATCCTCTTTCATTTATTATTTTATTTATTTGAGTCCTCTCTTTTTTTTCTTGATGAGTCTGGTTAAAGGTTTGTCAATCTTGTTTATCTTTTCAAAGAACCAGCTCTTGGTTTTATTGCTCTTCTGTATTTTTTAAGATTCTATTTCATTTATTTCTGCTCTTGTCTTTCTTATTTCCTTCCTTCTACTCACTCTGGGCTTTTTTGGTCTTTTTCAAGTTCCTTTCAGTGTAAAGTTAGATTGTTTATTTGAGCTCTTCCTTGTTTCTTGGCTGTCAGAGGGGAGTGGGACTGGGGCACTGGATGAAAGAAGGTGAAGGGATTAAAAAAACAAAAACCCACCCCATATATATAGCACACAGACACAGATAACAGTGTGGTGTTAGCAAAAGGGAAATGAGGCGGGGGAGGTGGGCAAAGGGGAGGAAATAGGGCTAGAAATGGGCCTGGGAAGAGACTTTGCTTGGGGCAATGGCCACACAGCGCCGTGTGCAGATGCTGTCTCGTTGAGTTGTCTACTTGAAACCTGTATGATTTTGTGAACCAATTGAATTTTTTAAATTCAATTAAAAAATAAAAATACGCAAAAATGAAAATATTAAGGTTATAGAATTGTAGTGACTTCACCCTTTTTCTTTTGTTATTATTACACCATCATTTTTTACACTATCTTTTTTACCTCCTGTTATTAAACTGAGAGCAGCTTTATCTGCTCTTGAGGAGGAAAAAATGACAGGAGATAGTTCAACAGTTGAACTGCACTAAATAGCTTAATGGTGCCCTTTTAACAGCTGGAACATTTTCATGGATGGCTCCAGCATTCCTTGACTTGTGAAAAAATCATTTAGGAAGCTTCTTCCTTATGAGCAATTCATCACCCTTAGGGAAGCTGGATAAAAAAATGTATGATGGTACTGTGAGTCATCCTTAATATACTGGTATTTTCTTCAATAAGCTTCTCTAATGGGGAAAACTTATCATTCTTCACAAGCTTCTGAGACCTGTTCTCACCTGATAGATTGAATAAGCCTTGGAGACAAGGCAGTCTACTGGGCAGACAGCCTGGAATAGCTTCTAGACCAATCAACTGCCTGGAAACAGCCTTTGTACCAATCAACCACCTAGAGACAGTACCTGGACCAATCACTGTCCTCTGAAAACTATTTCTTCCAGTATCTGCTGCTGTTGCCTTACAAACCAAAACCAGAGATATGAAACATGCCTGAATTATTTCTATACTGACTTCACTTGTGCCAGCCCACCTATGCCCTATTTGACAAGTACCTCAACGTCTGTGGAATTTATTCTGTACCAAATACTTACTTAGCCATATTGTATCCTTTGTGGAATGAAGTAAGGGATAAATACATTTCAGAATATGTAAAAGGAAACAGACTTTATGGTAATGGTATTATAAGTAAAACCATCCTCAAATGAAGAAAAAAGATAATCAAAGGCCATCATCTCATTCATTCTACTTTTGTGCAGGTGTGGGGAGATCTGTGGTAGAATTTGAGAAGTTTTGTGTCACAGGAAAGGATTCTTCAAAGGGGTGTAATAAAAATAAAAGGAAGAAACTTGAACTTGCCCACTTAAAAGTTTAAGGTTTATTTGTTTCTTCTGCTGACTTTGGCTTAGCCATTGTTATCAACATGGTCATATTGGTGAATATGTGTGTGAGATAAGTTATATAATCATTCTCTTGTTGAGCTTACTGGTCACTATCACTGCTTAGAAAGAAAGCCAGAATTCCCTGGTCTAGAAAAGGCTAATTTTTTCTCATACCTGTAAAAGGACAGCAAACAAGGCAAGCAGGCTGCTGTTAACCAGCCATGGGAGGCTGGCCTGCTGTGAGACACCTCTCCTTTGTGACTCCTGCCTTTCTATTAAACATGGGACAGGCCCTTTATATATATATATTTTTGTAGTTTAATTTATATTATGAAAAAGATAAAATTGGATATTCTTTAAGGGGAATAAGACTGTGGCCAACTATATGGCAAAATTAGAACGTCAATTAAATTCTCATTAAGAGGCCTTAATTGTAATCGTGTGCAGTCCTACTCAGACACTGCAGAGTTGTTGTCGCTAATGAGCCTTTCCTGACATGGTTGTCTACTGTTTCTTCCTTCCCTGCGCAAGATGGGAGGCGGTTTTAGTTTCCGAATCCTGATGGTGGCTGCTGGCTTTCTCCCTGTTGTTATGGCTACAATGCACACCAATTCTCAGGGCAGATTAATTCTCTCTCTCACTGTGGAACAGGGCTGTCTAAAAGCAAGGTTATTTTATTTAGAAAACAAGTTGCAATATTTGGTGAGGCTTGAGAGTAAAAAGCCAGCCCCTGGCAAGATTAATATTGTGGCCAATTAGAGCTTGTGAGTGCTTGACCTTGGTATTCTTGGAAACACCCTTATATCCACCCAAAGCTGAACAAATAAATGTGCTTAATTTGACTTCTTCTATAAGCAAAGAGATTGTGGTGCTTGTCCATAGGAAGCTGGTCTCCTGTTACTCCTTTAACTAGTAGAAAAAATGGAAGCCTCCTTTTTCATCTCTACTTCTGCGATAGTTTGGCCTCTCTGCTGCCAGCAGGATGGCTTTTAGGTATGTACATGCTGTGGGTCAAGAGTACGCAAAAACTCTGTTGGCAGCAGAGGACAGGAGAGAGGGAGGAGGATAGAGAAAGATGGAAGAAGCGAAGGAGGGAGGGAGGGAGAGAGAGAATAAGAGAGAGAATAAAGAGAAATGTGTCAGCCAAGACAGTGTATCAGCCAAATGAAAAAGAATGCCTCATTGGGTAGAAAGTTGAACTGGGAGTAAATAAATACAGGGGAAAGAAGAGAAACACTTATTTTTTTCTGCTGCCCTATACACTTGTGGGAATTGCAGTAGTCCATAGTAGATGAAAAAGATAAAAGTCTTCCAGGAAGTTCAGGTCCTTTGGATGGAGGATGAAACGGGCCTGGGGAGAACATGGCATGCCCAGAGGCTGTTCTGTTCTGAGCGCACAGGCGCGTGACAGATGCCCTTCAGAAGCGCTCCGGAGAGGTGGCGCTGGGCACTGGCAGCTGCCAACACCGTCTGGGAAGACAGCGCTGACTAATGAATGATTCATCTCAGTTCATGCTGCTCCTAACATTTTTCTTCCTTGCACTGGGGTTGAGAAAGGTGAAGATACCAAAATTCAAATACAGAAATTTCAAAACTTTAACTTTTGCCTTGTTATTATGCAGGCCTGTGTGGAGACCAAGGCCTCTTCATTAATCTTTCCTGACCTGTACTTTGGCATTGCTACCTTCTATACTTTAAAATGCCTCATTAATATCAGAGTTTTATTATCTCCATATATGGGTTAGATTCTCTAGGGCAGAAACTGTTTTAAATGAAGACTCTTGGGGCTGAAAAATGAACTACTTGTTATTAGAACTCATTTTTCCTTAGTGTTGTATTGTCTAAGGTTGTCTCAATGTAGTTTATACTTATTTATTTCACTTGTAGCAATTACATTGTGTGCCTTTTGCCTGAGGACACTCTAATTTATGATTTAAACACATTTCTAGGTCAATTAAGATTATTTTCAATCCCTAAGCCACAGAACACACAGCCCAACTACTTAAGTCGTTTAAGGGATTCATGGGAAATAGTGACAAGGAAGTTCTTTAGTTATTTACTCCACTAATTATTTGAAATACTGAGCAGTAGCATCTGCCGTCACTTGAATACTACTATGTTTTTCGGTGCTTTTGTGTTTTTTAAGTAAAAATAATTTTTTAAAAATAAAAATGTCCTGAAAGAAGAAATTAATTAGACAAGAAGACATTGTACCCTTATTTCTTAGTAAACTGTGAATCATTAAGGCTGTGGTTTAAAGCTGGTGGTGCCGGGTCATTTGGGTTCATAGATAAAAATCTTCCGATTGCTAAGGAATCAGACTCCCCTCATCTTGACTGTGAATTAATTTGCTGGAACCTCACAGGTGCTCAAACCTGCAAAATAAAAAGAAAGTCTGATTATACAGTAATAAAACTAGTTTATAAAAGGTGAACATGCTAGTAGTTACAAACTCTGAATAATTTCTCTTTGGAGTCAATATACTTCTTTAAGTGTTGCTGGTAGTGTCGACAAACTATTCTCTCTCTCTCCCTATCATTATCATCATCATCTATATTAAATTTAAATTCTGTTTAAAAATTGTCTTTTGAATCAGAACATGTGCCACACAAGAAAATTACTCCTAATACAGTGTAGGCATACCTTGGCTTTTACCCCAGATAATTCATTCCAAATGGTTTGGCTAGTTTAAAATATTACAGTTTATTTTCAGAATGAACGAAGCCACTTGGAAATTAAAAGAGGAATTTCAAATGTATTTTGATCATGGTCCCATGGATAGCACACCAAGAGGCCATTAGGAAGAACCCGGTGTTGATCCAGGACCCTGGACTTTGTGAGTGTCATTGCTAAGGATTCACAATATAAATTTATTTTTCTGGTACTAAAGAGAGGCCAGTTTCCAGAGCTTTTCCTTTGATTGTTGCAATGCAAAATTTTAGTGAAGCAATATCTTTAAATAAACACACAACCTCATAAAAATAGAATACAATTTTTTTTATCTGCTATTTTATTTCCTTTATATCTTCCCTTTAGAATCTTATGAAAGAATGTCTGGGTGGTAATGACACTGAGGAGGGTATAGGGCTGCATAGAGCCTCAAGGCCCTAAGTATTTTATGAAGACAGGATAGTGTCTCACTCAACATTTCATTTCATATAAAAATGGTATTGAGCTAGAAAATGTGTGTAAGAGCTGAATTCTGATTTCCTCAAGATAATAATTTAAAAAAATATATTAACTGTCAAATTATTTTAAGTGTTTTCTCATATTTGATGCTTCTGCTTTGCTGTTATTCTTGGGGTTTTTGGTTGTTGTTTTGTTTTACTCTGCTTCTTGGATTGGCTAGCTCAAGGAGTTCCAGCAAAGGTCACTTGATACTACTATGCTTTTACATGAATCTCAGGATGAAGGCCCGAAGATTTCACACTGTTCAGAAACCAAGTTAGACACGTTGAACTGGGAGGAAATGAATTATATTTTCAGAAATGAGAAAGAGCTCAGCTGGTGTGGCTCAGTGGCTGAGCGTCAATCTATGAACCAGAGGTCATGGTTTGATTCCTGGTCAGGGCACATGCCTGGGATTCCCAGTAGTCAGCTAACCAATGATTCTCTCTCATCATTGATGTTTCTCTCTCTCTCTCTCTTTCTTTTTCTCTTCCCCTTCCTCTCTGAAATCAATAAAAATATTTTTTTTAAAAAAGAAATGAAAACAAGCAAATGTTTTAATATAGATTTTTATTTATGAAGTTTCTACTGAGGTTTCTAGATAATATTCATTGGTTGGCAATATGTAACTGAATTAACAAAAAACTTAATGCAAAATGGTTTGTTTTTGTTCAAATAACAACATACTCCTTGGCTAGTGGATTCAGGAGAACTTGGAATTTGGGTTACTATTTTACATTTAGAATATAAAATGCCTAGAAGGTATTCCAAACACTTGGGTTAAACCTAACTAGTAACCTCAGTGTAACCAATACAAATGCTTCTATAATTTTTTCATTGTAAGAAATTACCACTACACTGGATAAACTGCATGGTGTTTATAAAAGAGCAAAAGGAACATGGTAGCTTAACTAGAACTCTGAAAATATCCTATATAATAAAAGCCCAGCAACCATAATGGCGAATGACCGAACGACCAGTTGACTAGTCACTATGATGTGCACTGACCACCAGGGGCCAGATGCTCAACTCAGGAGGAGGGGGAGGAGGGCACAGTGAGGCCTGGAGGTGCATGCTATGGCCCAGGGATCCCAGGAACTGCAAGCCCAGAGCTTGCTTTCCAATTAAAAAAAAAAAATTTGGAAAAAAAGTGGTTAATGCCGCCACCCTGGGAAGAAAGGCTCCAGGAGGGAAAGGCCTCCCCAGGCCCCGCCTGGCTTGGCTGGCATGCCACAGGCTCATGGGGACTCAGCAGTGACATGCAGGAAGGGCAGCTCCTCCGGCCCCAAAGCCAGTCGCCCCGATAGCTGCTCCTGGTCTAGCTCCATATGGCGGATAAAACGCTGCCGGGCCACCTCAGCTTTTGGCTTCCTTGCCCACCCCTTCGTATACTATGTGTGCTTGGGGATGTGGCTTTGGCCTCCCTGGCCAATAGCGCCACAGCACAGCCAGAGAGTGGCAGGACACAGCCACCAGGGCTGGCTGGGCATTATTTTGGCTGCTGACTGACATCCATGGGCAGTGACACTGTGTTTTACATTTGTAGGGAAGCCCACTCCTGCTGCCTGCCTCACCTTCTAGGCTAAGAAAGGCCTGCTCATCTCCATGTTTCTCCTCCCATCCAGAATCAAAACTTCTTGGGGATGAATGATCCCAGCGATGGCTCCAACCCACACTTGGTGTCACTGTCACAGACATTCCCAGTCATTACAGCCCGTTCCTCAGCCCGCAGTGCCCTGCTCCACCCACTGCCACTCCTCACTTTCACCGCTTGAGGACCACCTTATGTTATCCTATTTGAAATGTGAGCAAGATCTCAAATGTCCCCCTGTCAATAGCTCCCGTGCCTACTTTTCTTCCTCTAAAAATATATATTTTATTTAAAAAATATGTATTTGATTGATTTTGGAGAGGGAAATAGAGATAGAAACATCAATGATGATAGAGAATTGATTGGCTGCCTCCTGCACATTCCAACTGGGCATGGAAACCTCCCCCAGCCCCTTCCCCAGCCAGTAGGCCTGTGGTGGTGGCACGGCAACAAGGGAAGGAGGGGGTGGAGAGGTAGGGAACCATGGGGTGGCAGGGAGCTGAGGGCAGCAACAGTGTCTGGTGTCTATTCCTTCCACACCCGGCCTAGCAACCATCACCTCCTCTCCCGACCCTGCCGGGGCCTTTGGGCCCTGATCTGCTTGGCCCTGATCGGCCCTGATCACCTGCCAGGCCTAGGAACCCCACCCATGAACAAATTTCGTGCACCAGGCCTCTAGTTTAAAAAGAAGGTCTGTGAAATAAAAACATGCAATCGCTCATTTCTCAGTTAACTCTGGAAAGAAACATGACTATGGAAAGATAAATGGCCAAAAGAATTTTGAGCATATATTAGAGTTGTGCTTTTTAAAGTGACTGGACATTTACTGTTCTTGGAAATAGCTGACAATCCTTCACCAATATGCTATTCCAGAAGAAAAGGTAATTAAACATTTTAAACCTGCCTTTAAATTTGAAATATAAGATTAATTATGATTTTCACAGAAATTTTTGAACATTTTAAATTATTTTAAAATAGTGACTATGCATTATTTTTTCATGAGATATTATCTTAAGGTTATAGTTGGCTAATGTAATTCTATATCATTTGTGTATTGATGATTTTTGTTTAAGTTTCTTTTTATTTTTTAAGACTATTTTTTAATCTTTCTTATATTATCTCCTTCTGAAAATGTACCATTAGGCTTCAGTAAAATCCTTTTACACATATTACATTTAATTTTCATTTAAAATATATTTTTATTGATTTCAGAGAGGAATGGAGAGGAAAAGAGAGATAGAAACATCAATGATCAGAGAGCATCATTGATGGGATGCATCTTGCACAATCCAAACGGGGGCTCGAGCCTGCAACCCAGGCATGTGCCCTGACCAAGAATCAACCACGACCTCCTGATTAATAGGTTGATGCTCAATCACTGAGCCACTCTGGCTGGGCTGTAACCAAAATTTTATACCCTTAGAACAGCAACTTCCTATTTTCCCCTCTTCCTAACCCCTGGAAAGCATTCTCTCCTCTCTATGTGTTTAGGTAACTCACATGCGGTATTTGTCTTTGTGTGTCTGGCTTATTTCATCTAGTATAATACCATCAAGATTCATCCATGTTATTGGATTTCCTTCTTTTTAAAGGCTGAATAATACCACAGTGTATGTATATTCCTCATTTTCTTTATCCATTCATTCACTGATAGACATTTAGTTTTCTTCTGTATCTTGGCTATTGTGAATAATGCTGCAATAAACATAGGCATGCAGATATCCTTTGGAGATCAGGATTTCAGTTATTTTGGATGTATGCTATGAAGTGGGACTGCTGGATCATATGGTAGTTCTATTTTAAGCATTTTGAGGAATTGACATACTGCTTTCCATAGTGGCTGCACCAATTTATATTCCAATCAATAGTGCACAAGTGTTGCAATTTCTCCACATCCTTTTAAACACTTCTCTTTTTTTTTTAATTAGCCATACTGACAGGTGTGAGATAATATCTTATTGTGTGTGTGTGTGTGTGTGTGTGTGTGTGTTTAGCATGTTTTCATATACATGTTAGGCATTTGGGTATCTTCTTTGGAGAAATGTGTATTAAAGTCCTTTGCCCATTTTTAATGGGGCAATTTGATTTTTTGCTGTTGAGTTGTAGAAGTTCCTTATATATGTATTTTAGATACTAATATAAAATGTATGGTTTGGAAATACTTTCTTCTATTCTGTATGTTGCCATTTCACTCTGTTGACTGCTTCCTTTGCTATGCAGAAGCTCCCTAGTTTAATACAGTTCCTGTTGTGTTTTTTTTTTTGCTTTTGTTGCCTGTACTTATGGTGTCACATCCAAAAAAGTCATTGCTGAGCCCAGTGTCATGAAGCTTTTCCTCTCCTTTTTTTCTCTAAGATTGTTATAGTTTCAGGTCTAAGTTTAAATCTTCAAACAATTTTGAGTTAATTTTTGTGTCTGGTAGAGGATAAGGGTCCAATTTTGGTCTTTTGCATATGGGTATTCTGTTTTCCCATCACCAGTGTTAAAAAGAGTATTCTTTCCTCATTGTATATTCTTGGTATCCTTGTTGAAGATCAGTTCACAGTATATGTGTGCATTGTTTTAAGGAAGTGCTATTCTGTTCTATTGTTCTGTATGCCTACCTTAATGCCAGCCTCATACTGTTTTAATTACTGTAGCTGTATTGTTTCATTGTACTACTGTACTAACACTGTAGCCAGGATTCACAAAAATGTCAAAATTGCTCAAAAGAAATGATTGTACCACAAAAGAACTGATAACAATCCATCTTTGGATTTAGGTTTGATAGCTTGCAGTCTACTTGTCTGAGTCCTGACAACACTGACCGTGTAAATACTGTTTTACAAAGTCTGATGAGCCATTTAAACTTGGCATCATTGAAAGCATAATGAATTTTCTTGTAAACCCATTAACTTGTCTTCTAGAAAAAAATGTAAAATATTGCTTTCCTGCTTTAGATCTAAGCTGTTCTTCCAAGTTTTACTCTTTGTGTAAACATAGTTATAAGTTATACTATTTTCAAGATTGTAAATATAGTAGGCACTAATAAATAAAATGACAAACATTTTGGTCAAAGAGAAAGCAGAATGATCTTCTGGTTAGTAAGATAGTATATATTTCTCTAATGATTACATTTAAGTTGCACAAAATTGGTAATATGCAGAATGTGATTTTGTTCTTGGCAGATAAAGAAAAAGAGCTTGTGACTATGCTAAGTGCTCTTTTCATGATAAAGGAGAAGGATAATAAGTTTTGTGTAGAGTCAAAAAATTTACTGTTGAAATTAATATTGATGAAATCCAATGACATAGTTAGTAGGAAAGTGCATTGCTACAACAATTAGGTTGCCAAAAAATACTAATTTTTTCCTTTTCTTCATAGAAGGTAGTCACTAGGCATGAAGGCTATTACTTATATTTGGGGATGTATTTCTAGCCCACCAACCTAAAAAACATACATGATCAGCTTTAATAACACAAATGCCTGAATGCCCTTTTCTCACAAACTTCCATTATTTCTCCACTGTTACAAAAAAAAGGGATGTAGTAAAAACAATCTATGAACACTATTTGAAAGTCAATTGGGTTTCACCCAGAGATAAAAGGATACTATGTGTTTTTTCTTCCATTGTACCTTGTACTTTAGAGTTTACATCAAAGATTAGGATCTGGTATTGGGCCAGAAGACAGCTGTTAAGGTATATAGTGATGGTGTAAAATGGGGCTTTATGGCTTTGAAAAGCCATATAGGACAGAACAGGTGTCATTCACAATATGTCTCTTGCTGATGATTTATTTGGACACAGTTAAATCTGGGTGTATGATTAAACTGCTGTCTCTGTGAGGATGCTATTCAATATGTTTCTGGGGGACTGAATAGTGAAAACATTGCTACTGTTTCATCTA
Source organism: Corynorhinus townsendii (assembly GCA_026230045.1). NCBI lineage: Eukaryota > Metazoa > Chordata > Mammalia > Chiroptera > Vespertilionidae > Corynorhinus > Corynorhinus townsendii. The sequence goes on from JAPDVU010000012.1 coordinate 31,595,843, forward strand.
GAGGAACATGGCTAAGGGCAAGCTGTACACATGAGTTTATGAATTTACAGATGTCTGATTTGCCTTACCTCAGTGACACTAGCCTTAACCACTGTGAACTGGGGCAACAGCAATAAAATACACACAAAAAGGAGCAATAGAATAATTGTCACCCTGGCCAGGTACTCAGTTGGTTAGAGCAGTGGTCGACAAACTCACTAGTCAACAGAGCCAAATATCAACAGTACGATTGAAATTTCTTTTGAGAGCCAAATTTTTAAAACTTAAACTTCTAATGCCACTTCTTCAAAATAGACTTGCCCAGGCTGTGGTATTTTGTGGAAGACCCACACTCAAGGGGCCAAGAGCTGCATGTGGCTTGCGAGCAGCAGTTTTCCGTCCACAGGGTTATAGCATTGTCCCCATACATCAAGGTTGAGGTTTGGTTCCCCTTCAGGGCACATACAGGAATCAACCAATGAATGCGTAAATAAGTGGGACAATATTCTTTCTCTCTCCCTCTCTAAAATAAACAAATCAATAAATAATATACAAAAAGAATAATTGTCATCTGGCAAAGGACACCCGAATTTAATTTTGGAGGAAAAAAGAGGTTCTCTGTGTTGTAAAATTTTGGGAAAGTTGTAGAATGAGGTCTGCCTCCACCCTGGAGTTGTGATAGCAGCAAGTAGGCTGGAAAGAGCCTGCTTTCAAATCATTCTGTAGAAGAAAAGCAATTATATGAAGACATTCATTATCCATCACATATTCCTTTTAGTAGAGCCTGTATAACAATGGAGATATTACATGTTACCTTGGTATTTTCTGAGTTTGTGATTTTTTTTCAATTGAATAAGAAAATAATTAATGTGCAGCATTATGGTGATCTGATGGAATAGTAAACTTTAAATTACAATATTTTTTCATGCAATGATGAAAATATTTTTGAAAATTTTTATTACTAAATGAACATTTCTTTTTTGAGATACTTAGGAATAGAATTTATTTCCTTAGGTATAAAATGAGGAAGCTCTATTCCATCAGAGGCTCCTAATCAAAACTGCACCTCAGCCCTCCCTGAGTCCTGCCCTGGAAACCCTGATTCGGTGGCATAGGGTAGGGCCCAGGCTGTTGTACATAGAAAAAATTTTACTAAGGTCTGTTTTAGAAATCACTAGACAGTCTGATTCCAAAATTTTGTTATGGCTATAATATTATGATATTCTCATTTTCAGATCAGATAAAATTATATAACTTCTCGTCATTTTTAAAAAATTTTTATTTTTTTCAACAAATCTTTATTTTCAGATTATTACAGTTATTCCTCTTTTTCCCCCCAATAGCTCCCCTCCACCTGGTTCCCACCCCACCCTCTGCCTTTACCCCCCCCCCCCACTGTCCTCATTCATAGGTGTACACTTTTTGTCCAGTCTCTTCCCGCACCTCCCACACCACTTTCCCCCCAAGAACTGTCAGTCCACTCCCTTTCTATGCCCCTGATTCTATTATATTCACCAGTTTATTCTGTTCATCAGATTTTTTATTCAATTGATTTTTAGATTCACTTGTTGATAGACATGTATTAGTTGTTCATAATTTTTATCTTTACCTTTTTCTTCTTCTTCCTCTTCTTAAAGAATACCCTTCAGCATTTCATATAATACTGGTTTGGTGGTGATGAACTCCTTTAGCTTTTTCTTATCTGTGAAGCTCTGTATCTGCCCTTCAATCCTGAATGATAGTTTTGCTGGGTAGAGTAATCTTGGTTGTAGGTTCTTGCTATTCATCACTTTGAATATTTCTTGCCACTCCCGTCTGGCCTGCATAGTTTCTGTTGAGAAATCAGCTGACAATCGTATGGGTGCTCCCTTATAGATAACTGTTTTTCTCTTGCTGCTTTTAATATTCTCTCTTTGTCTTTTGCTGTTGGCATTTTAATTATGATGTGTCTTGGTGTGATCCTCTTTGGATTCCTTTTGTTTGGGGTTCTCTGTACTTCCTGGACTTATAAGTCAACTTCTTTCACTAGGTGGGGGAAGTTTTCTGTCATTATTTCTTCAAATAGGTTTTCAGTATCTCTCTCTTCTTCTGGCACCCCCATAATTCGGATGTTGGTACACTTGAAGTTGTCCCAGAGGCTCCTTACACTGTCTTCATATTTTTGGATTCTTTTTCCTTTTTGCTTTTCCTGTTGAGTGTTTTTTGCTTCTTTGTATTTTAAATCTTTAACTTGATTCTTGCGATCCTCTAGTCTGCTGTTGGATCTCTGTATATTATTCTTTATTTCAGTCAGTGTATGCTTAATTTCTAGTTGGTCCTTTTTCATATCCTCGAGGGTCTTGCTAAATTTATCGGCTTTTTCTAGAAAATTCTTGAAAACCTTATAACAGTGGTTTTGAACTCTATATCCAGTGATTTGCTTTCCTCCATTTCTTTCATTTGTGACCTATTTCTTTGTCTCTGCATTTTGGCTGCTTCCCTGAGTTGATAGAGTGGCTTTGTGTGCTAAGTGTCCTATAGGGCCCAGTGGCTCAGCCTCTCTAGTTACCTGAGGTGGACACTCTTGGTGCATCCCTCTGTGGGCTGTGTGCACAGTCTTGTTGTAGTTAAGCCTTGATTTTTGTTGGTATCACTGAGAGGAATTGACCTCCAGGCCAATTGGCTGTGAGGATCAGCTGTGTCTATGCTGGGAGAACTTCTATGCTAGAGACACCCTTATGAGACAAGACTTGTTTCAGTGCAGCTTTGGTGCTCACTGAGCCTGCCCCCTGAGTGTGTCCCTTATGGATCTGAGGAGTTGTAATCTGGATGGTCCCATTCTGACCCCTGGGTACACTGGCTCTTGGATCTCCAAGGAGGTGCTAATTAAGCCTCTGCTGGAGGCCACCCAGCAGGAGCTATGGAGAGATCTGCAGATTCCTCTTCTTTGTTTGGGTTTTGGAGATGCCCAGATGAGGCCCAGCTGTGAAGCAATGCAAGCTGCTGTGGGGCCTTGGGCCTTCTTTTGGATGTTCTGGGTCTCACTGACTCAGCTGCAGTTTGTTAGGTAAGTTTAGATTTCAAAGGACCAGGCCATTCATATGTAAAAGCCTCTGTGCTCAGCTTGGATGGGGCGGAGTCTCAGGGTGGAGCAAACAGCAATGGTTTCCCATCAGCCCTGCCCTATGAGGACACTGGGTCTCAGTGTCCCTTGGTAATCTCTGCAAACTTCTCTGAGAGAAAGCTGCTTTCAAGTTTTGCCCACTGCAAACTTCTCTGAGAGAAAGCTGCTTTCAAGTTTTGCCCACTGCCAGACAGTCCAGTTTCTCCCCGAATGAGTTTGGGTTCCCAGAGTCTCACCCGGAACTGGAGTTCAGAGCAGTGGGGAGCTTTTGTGTCCCTGCGGATTGAAAAACTCAGCCGCGTACTCAGTTGCCAGCCTTCTCTGCGCACTCGCCTCTGTACCTCTTCCTTCCGCAGCTCCTGTGAGTCTTGGTGTGCTTTTCTTTTTCCTTCTAGTTGTAGAATTTCCACTCAGCCAGCCTTCCTGTGGTTCTGGATGATGTCTGTTTTGTCTTTTAGTTGTAGTTTTGAAGTGGTTATACGAGGCAGCAGTTCAGGTGTTTACCTATGCCACCATCTTGGTTTCTCCTCAACCTCTCATCATTTTTGTGGTAACATATCTTCCTGTATTTATCTTACAATGTTTTAACCTATTTACCTAATCCTCCAATGTTTAATTAAATTGCATATTTATATCCATATGTTAATATTTTATAACAGTATGTGTATATATTCACCTATATGCATATCCATATATGTATAAGCACATATATATGCACATATTCACATGCATACACTTATACAAGAAACCTTATTTCTGTCATTCATCTTATCATATTATTTACCCGTTGTTCTCTCACAATAAAATGATAAAGGAAAGGCTTGTATGTTATGCTAAGCCTGCTGAGGAATATATCAAAATATTTCAAGGGACCAGCTGGGAAGACAGAACCCTTTAAGCATACATTCAAAGCTGAAAATGTTATCTCTGTTGAAATATGGCATATTTATTAGCATCATTATTAAAATATTTGTCAACTGCTAGACATAATAATATAGTTATTTATTATTTTAGGAACATATTATAAAAATTCTTCATCACTACTTTTTAATATTTGCTCTAGCTTTTATTGATGTGCTCTTTTAAGTAAGGCACCATACTTCCCCCAAATAATATAGAATTCTAATCATATTTCATAAGCATACTACTTATACAATGTACTGCTGGTAGCCTAGTTCTATACCCATAAGTTGAAATGCATAAAAAAGTTGTGTTAGTGCTGTAGTAAAACAGCTTAATAATAGCATAACCAGATATTTTCCATACGAAGCACTCAGGATTCTGAGGGTTGGTCTACATTTTTTACCTTCTTTGTTCCATATGTACTTATGCCTCCAGAAATATTAAATATTTTCAACCAACTCTCTCTCATACATTTTTTTCTAATCTCTTAAAGGAAAGGCTTGTAGAAGAGTGGGTAATAGTGCAATTTTATCAGACATCTTAATGACCCCACAATTACTATTAAGGTTGTCCCTCCTGTTCCTATGGAATCCAGAAAAAGAGGAAGGGCAGTTTGACTAATCCAGACCATCCCATCCATAAAATCTTAAATGATAATGTGAGTATGAGAGAAAAAGACAATTATGTGCTATTTACAGGATATAAAATAAGTTGAGGATTTATATTACATCTTTATGATGAGATGAATATTTTCTATTTAAAGGCATATCTGGCATTTTCAAATGAATAAAATACATTTTAAAATATTAAGAAGCTTAATTTATTTTCTGAAATAATCTAATGTAAATCATATTTTAGGTCTATAGCCTCTTTATTTGATGATGAATGGAACACGTTTTTATTTCATCTTAACCTCATTTCCCTCAGAATTAAGCTCAAGGACAGTCAGGTATCACCAGTTGTGTCCAGCTCATTATGCTCCCTGGCTTGTTTAAATGATCAGTTTTAGAATATTGTCAGTTAAAGATTGCTTCAAGCTTGCTGACTATTGTTTAGTAATTGGTGGTGCTAAAAATGTGGATATTTTTATTCACCATTTCACCTCTTCATGTATCATGAGGTTATTCGAATTATATAAATCCTCATCATTGGCAGTTCAAATACTTCGAAATCAATGAAGTGGTTCTATTATCTCTTTCCCATTCTCTATTAGTAATAGCTTTGTTTTCTAATGGGCTCAAAATGGTGTGTGTTGGACCATGCCCAAGTCTTTTTCACCATTGTGGAAGGATTCCAGTCTGACTGTCTGGCTTTTTGAATCCTGGCCATCCCAGTTCATTACTGTGTGATGTCAGAATGGTGTTTCCACCTCATTGTTTCTTAAACTGGAACAATGGGAACAGTAGTAATAGTAATCTCAAAGGGGGGTTTATGAGGTTTAAATGAATTATTATGTGCAGAGATCTTAGAATTGTGCCTGCTATAGCTTTCAATGGTATGTGCCTTTAAAATGGTTTGACAAAAAAGAAAAAAACAGTTTTCTCTTTCCTTATTAAACAACATTTATGAAGTACCTAATATGTTATAAGAAATTCATTAGCACTTGGGAGTACAATTGGAATGCAACCTGCAGGATACTTCCTAGAACCTCTTAATAGTTAGAGTGTATGAGAGGGCACGAGCAACAAACCACCTAACAGTGGGGTAGCTCTTCTAATGGGGGGAGTATAATATGCTAACTGAGGGTAATTGTCCCCAATTTGAGCATTTTGTTCCAAATGGTCCAGTGATGATATTTTGGAATAATTGTTAACATATTCAGTAAAATCATTCAGGACATGTTTCGGATGATGAATATTACCCAGATTCTTAGAAAATACAGTTTTTACTAGTATTCTTCTGCCATCAACTCACCCCCTACCCATTATTGTTACAATTATCTATCGACACCTGGGCGCTCTCCAGTTTCTTGCAAGATTATGATTCTTAATGTATTCTTTCTACCTCTAACTCTGTTTTTGACTGCCTTATTGATTTTAATGTTCCTCCAAACTATCCAGGCCTCTCAGTCCCTAGATGTCCTGTCCTTCAGTGATCTTGCCCTTTACCGTATGCTAAATACTAACTTGCATGGTCAAAATATAGTCCTTGCCACTCCTACATTGTCTTATTACTAGAGGCCCAGTGCATGAAATTCGTGCACAGGGTGGGGGTGTCCCTCAGGCCAACCTGCACCCTCTCCAATCTGGGACCCCTTGAGGGATGTCCAACTGCCCGTTTAGGCCCGATCGATCGGGCCTAAATGGGCAGTCAGACATCCCTCTCACAATCCAGGACTGCTGGCTCCCAACTGCTCACCTGCCTACCTTCCTGATTGCCCCTAACTGCTTCTGCCTGCCAGCCTGATCACCCCCTAAACACTCCTCTGCCAGCCTGATTGCCCCTAACTGCCCTCTCCTGCAGGCCTGTCCCCTGCAACTGCCCTCCCCTGCAGGCCTGGGCGCCCCCAACTTCCCTCCTCTGCCGGCCTGGTCACCCCTAACTGCCCTCCCCTGCTGGCCTGATCACCCACAACTGCCCTCCCTTGCAGGCCTGGTCCCACCCAGCTGCCCTCCCCTGCTGGCCATCTTGTGGTGGCCATTTTGTGTCCACATGGGGGCAGCCATCTTGTGTGTTGGAGTGATGGTCAATCTGCATATTACTCTTTTATTAGATAGGATAGAGACCTGGTGCACGGTTGGGGGCCGGCTGGTTTGCCCTGAAGAGTGTCCCAGATCAGGGTGGGCATTCCCTTGGTGTATGGGGTGGCCTGGGCGAGTGGCCTGTGGTGGTTTTCAGGCTGTCCACACCCCCAGCGACCCAAGCAGAGGCCCTGGGATCTGGGATTTATTTATCTTCTATAATTGAAACTTTGTAGCCTTGAGAGGAAGCCAGGAAGTTTGGCTTCCTCCATCACCAGGGAAACCCAAGCCTCCTGCTCTCTCTGTTGCCGGCAGCCATCTTGGTTGGGTTAATTTGCATACTTGCTCCTGATTGGCTGGTGGGCGTGGCTTGTGGGTGTAGCAGAGTGATGGTTAATTTGCATGTTTCTCTTTTATTGGTGTAGATAAAATGGCTTAAAGCGACAAACATTACGGATATCACAGACTCTAATCTCAGAATTCCCGGAGCCCTTTCCTGGGTGCCTCTGGCTAGAAGTGTCTGACAAATCTGCAAACAAGGTGTTGGCCAGGGCTCCAGGTTCAATGGGGAAAGATCTATTTCTAAATTCACTCATACAATTGTTAGCAGGTCTCAGGTCTTTGAGGACTATTGGTGAGAGACACCAGTTCCTGGCCATGTGGACCCCTTTAAAAGCAGCTCATAACACAACAGCTTGTTTCTCCCAGTGTGAGGGCTAAGAGAGATAAAAACCTGTCCTTTTTATTACCTAATTTTAGAAATGATTCCCTTGGTGTTTGTTAAAAGTGAGTCATGCCTTGGCTGGTGTCGCTCATTTGGTTGGGCATCATCCCATGCACTGAAAGGGTTCAATTCCTAGGTCAAGGCACATGCCTAGGTTGTGGGTTTGATCCCTGGTCGGGGGTTTGCAGGAGGCACCTGATGTTTTGGTCTCACATCAATGTTTCACTCTCTCTCACTCTTTCTCTCTCCCTTCCTCCCCTCTCTCTTCTTCTTTCTTTAAAAGTCAATAAGAAAAATCCTAAAATAAAAAATATGGGTCACTAGGTCCACCTCATGTTTAAGGGAGTGAATACCAGGGTCAGAAATCTTTGTTGAATACCTTCAAGGCTATCTCCCACACTTTTCCTCCTTTCTTCAAATTTCTAGAACTTCTTACTCTTATCTGATGGCCTTCCTTTCTATTTTCTGGAAAATTAGGGACAACCATAAAAGATCTCCACAGGTTACCACCACATTATGTTGTACCAATATTTTCTTCCTTCTCCTGCTATTATAGATGAGTTGTTTTCTACCACTAGCCTAAGCCCACACTCCCCACTTTGTGCCCCAGTGTCTAATCCATCTTTTATATTTAAAGATATTGCTCCAAAAAATCTCCCCTCTTTTTTCTGCATCATCAAATTTTTTCTTGATTGGATCATTGAGAAAAATATGTCATTACATAATTTCTTATAGTGTCAAATCTCTCTCTCAATTTTACCTCCCTTTATAGTCACTGACCCATTTCTGTGCTTGCCTATTTGAACATTATTTGAAAAAAAAATGTGCTCCTGTTCTTTATCTCAATTATGCTTTTCTGTACCTTCTTCAATAATTGTATTACACTAGGAGTTTTTCTTTCTTTTTGATGCTATATTTAATAGAAATTATGTTGTCAAAATTCTTCATACAGGATAGAAATAGCAGATGGATATGGTCAGATTAAGGCATTTAATATAAGTAACCAAGAGACCAGAGGTGTATTCTTCAGTGTGTATGGCTTCTGCAGAATAGTATAGTATGTTCTGTTCTGAAATGGGGACATTTTCAGTTTAGCAGAGGCATTTTACTATTGGGGTAGCAATCAATCCTGCTGACTGGTGAATGTTATCTTTGTTTCATGATGTAATGACAGTTTTCTTTTTGAAAAATTTCTTATTCTCTTTCTCCTAAAAGAGATGTTAAATTTCCAACTGAAATTAGTTGTGAAAAAGTCAGACACCTTCCCACCCTGTAGTGATAAATGTGTTCATTCTTAATTCCAACTCTCTTATCCACAGAGCTGCTGAATAAGACCTACATACTACACACACACATCCTGTCATTTTACATGTTATGTTTACCAGGGTTTGTCTTGAAAATCATTTGAGGCTGGGATTGGTCTGCTGGATTTTAAAGATGTTCAGATGGTTCCAGTCCTCACTGGACCAAAGCAGTCTGGTGATGTTTAGTCAATATGCATGATCCCTAAAATGTATTTGCCCCAAATGACCTTATAAATTTTAATTTAAGCAGGATTCTAAGGCAACAAAGGCCATTCCCATTACTGTCCTAGCTGCTAAATCTGAATATTAACAATATAGTTTCACTTTATTACCCACTGTAAAATCAGAGTTCTTATTATTTAACTTGCCCAAATAGTCTTTATTTCTAAAAGAAACAACACACACCTGAGATAGTGAAATGGACCACGGAGAAGGGACGTTACTGACTCATCATTTCGTGTGGTCCTCATTTTGTAGCATTTCTCCATGCCCAGTAATCTCTCTAGAATTCCGATTCCTCACTATAGTACCTTCAGTCTTGACCCACGTGCTGTGCTTTGTGTTGCAGGACTGCTCCAGACGCTGAGCTTTTGGCACTAAGAGTTAAGTCATTTTTTAAAGGCCCAGGAGGATCTGTTTGGTTCTCCACGGAGGGAAATACACACTTGAAGGAAAATCAAAATGCACAAAATATGGCAAAGAGAGGTAAAAACAACAAGTAGTAAAAAGCATGGGGAACTTATCACCCTTTACAATGTCCCTTCTACTCACCTTTGAGGACTGGTCACATTTTCTGCATCTTGAAGGGGTAGACTTTGTTTTTGTGGAGTTCTCCAAAATATAAGAAGAACGTCTTTGCTGTGTAGTGACTCCAGAAGTGTGCACTTGTCTTGTTGCTTTTGTGAGTACTGATTTGCTCAGTCATACCTTCTAAATTCAACTGCCATGTAATATCCATTATTTAATTGCCAGTCACTTCCAGTATGTGCCAATAGGAACATGAGTGCAATGGCAACAGAGAAGGGCTGAGATGGCGCACAGTTAAAATTTCATGTAGTTAGTGCTTTGGTGGATATTCTAACTCTGCATCCAAGTAAACAGAAAATCGTAGCAGGGTTAATTTGAGTCTTTTTTCAAGAAAGGGGAGTTAATCTGTTTTTTCTTTTGGTGTTGATGCTACATATTATTAAAGCAACAGTACATTCCATAATTACGATGATCAGAAATGAAGTGCCTACAGTAAATAAGCAAAGGAAACACAAATCGAAGAAAAGGGGATGGTTCTGGGCAAGGAGTAGCACCTGAAAAACTGTTCACTGCAGTGAGTCCTACTACCAGTTACCCACCTGATGAAGAAATTACTTCATATTATATGCAAGTTTGAAAGAGTCATGTGGAAAGTAGTTCAGCAGCTTTTACCTCAAGCTTAATTTACTTGCGTGAAAGGTTTCCTGTCATATGTGAACCTATTGTTTGTATCCCTCTGACTTTTAATTACTTAGAATTTTCTTTAGTGAATTCACCTAAAACCATTGTTTTTGAACACGTAGAAATGTTTTTGTTCATGGCAACGATCATTCTTCATGGGCCTCTTGAGCAATTTCTGTAGAAACGCTCAATCTGGGTAAAAATTTCAAACAAAAAAGTTACCTTTAAAAGAGACACATTTATCAGATGTTAAAACCCCCTATACATTATATTTTTAAAAATCCAAGATTCTTTATGAGCATCTTCATATTATCAGATATTCTTCTGTCTTTAGCGTTTCTCCAAATTTGAGCAATTGCTCCCACAAGGTGTCCTGAATAAATGAGAACACGCACGGAATATACATTGCTTTATCAGAAATAGGTTAGGCTCCAGGGGAGAAATACTTGATGCTTTGTCATCTACCCCCTTTTTTTCTGTCATATAGCCTTTATTACCACCTCCAGTAAAATAGCTATTACAGTGCACATCACTGGAGGAGAAGAGTGTCTCAGCTCTATTCAATTCCAAGTGACTGAAATTCCTCATTATTAATCAGCTTGTCGTACAGCACTGGAAAAATAATACATTTGGTCTAGACAATTTTATAGTATTTGTTTTCTGTGTCCATGTGCATTACAATGTACAGCCAACTGCATTTTAGAAACTGCTTTCTTACTATCATACTAGCTACATACTGGAGGAAGAATTGATAATAGCTGTGTGAATACAGCCTTATAGTGAGAATCTACTAAACAGGCCCGTAAAATCTGGGACACGTGAGAATCATGGTAGCTTCTAATTGGTGAGTCATGAGTGAATAAAATCCTAAAAAATGTATTAATAAAGTAATAAATTCATAAACAAATACTACATGAAATTATTTTCTAGACATGTAACCATGTTATATATCAGTTTCATATAATTGTTGTCTATCCTTTATAATAAAAGCCTAATATGCTAAGTGTCCAAACGTTCGTTCAACCAGTCACTCTGACACGCACTGACCATCAGGGGGCAGACACTCTGACTGGTAGGTTAGCTTGCTGCTGGGGTCTGGCCAATTGGGACTGGGCAAGATGGGCCGGACATGTCCTGGAGCCCTCAGTGGATGTCAGAGAGCCAGTTTCAGCCCGATCCCTGCAGGCAAGGCCGAGGGACCCCACTGGTGTACAAATCCATGCACCGGGCCTCTAGTATTTTATATAACTGTCTTAAGGCTGTTGTATAATTAGAAGATGTTAGTGTTTTGTTTGTGTTATAAATTGAATATGTGTCCACCCCAAATTCACATAGTAAATCCTAATGTCCAATATAATGGTATTTGGAGGTGGGACCTTCAGGAGGGTAGAGCCTCATGAATAGGATCAGTGCCCTTATAAGAGATTCTCCCAAGAGCTCCCTTGTCCCTTCTCCCATGTGAAGACACAGCTAAAAATGGTCATCTATGAGCATGGAATCAGCTCCTCACCAGACACTGAATCTGCTGGTACCTTGATCATGGACTTCCCAGCCTCTAGAACTGGGACAAATAAATTTCTGTGTTCATAAGCCACCTGATCTACAGTTTGTTATAGCAGCCCAAATGGAGTTTGTGATGTAGTCTGTCATCATTTTTTTTTATCCACAATTTGACATGGCAATTTGCTAATTAGGCTTTTAATATGATTGCTGCAGTCATCCAACCACTATAATTTAGAACCCATAGAGGAATTTTTTGGTATGATTTATTTGTACTGGCCATCCCATAAAACAAATCCAGTATCACTGTTCTAGTGCAATATTGTCACAAGGGTATTTCAGCTTTTGGCACAAAATAAACAATATTTGCTTCAGTGCTTAACATTTTTAATTCTATAAAAATAGCAATGCATAAAGTTTGTTTTTTTTTTTTTTAGCAAAACAAAGAAAAAGGAGTCTATCTCATCCTCAAGACATCTATCCTACTTCCATATTTTTTCAGGCATATACAGAAACACATGGATAAATCTTATTTTACACCAGTGAGATAATACATACAAATTGCTCTGTCATTTGCTTTATATCTTGGAGAGTTTTCCAGATTATCATAACAAATCTAAATTATACTTTTTAACAGATGTACATAGTCAATCTTTCTATGGATACTTATGCTTTATTTAACCAATTGACTACTGAGAAACACTAAAGTTGTTTACAGGTCTTCCCCTCCCCCTATATAAGCGATGCTATAAAAACAACCTTGTATACATATATCTGAGTTATGCCCAAATATTTTATAGTATAAGTAACCTAAAGTAAAATTACTGAGTCAAAGGGTTTGCACATTTAACATTTTTGGTAAATTCCTCTTCAAAGAGATTGTACCGATGAATATTCTTACTAATATATGGAAATACATTTTTTCATATCCTTGATAATACTGCATCCTGTTAGTCTCCTTCATTTATTCAAAAATTATTACTAACCAGTCTTTTCCTGCTTAATTTTCTTTCAGAGCACTTACTACCATCTGACATATGCCCACTTATTTATCTATCTCTACTTCTTGAGAAACAGCACAGAACAGAAGGTTTTGTCTAATTTGTTCACTGCTATATCCCACTATGTTTAGAAGTGTACGTGGAACACACTGTGTGCTCCATACATATTTATTCTCTGCACCAGACACACACAGACAGACAACACAGCCACTTTAAATCTACAACAGGGTGGAGAGCAGTAGGATCCCTTAATAGTAGAAATGAGGATCCCTTAATAGTAGAAATGACTCTCCGTTGTAGTTGTCAATTGATTCTTTTTGTGTCAATGCAGGAAGAAAGAAAGTGATTACTGTTTTTTGATATGGCTAAGTAATTTGTTAATTTTTATCTAGACTGCACTCCAAGTCTCTTAGATTCTCTGATCCCTGTAACACTGGCCTCACAGTGATATTCAGTATGTTGGGAACTGAAAAGAAGTTCAGTGAATGCGGGTCAGATAAAGAAATGGACAGAAACTTAAAATTGGAGGATCAAGGTGAAACATTAGTGTGCACAAAAAATTAAGAAAGGGAGGATGTTTTAAGGTGAAAGGAGTTTAATTGCCGAAACAAACAGGTAGAAATTAGATATGGTTCAAAGGGAAAGACTGATAGTGACTTTAAAAGTTTCAAGAAAAGAAAAAAAATCAAATAAGAAAAGAGGTTAAAGATAGTAACAGTGATTCAAGGAAGCAGACACCAGAACAAAGCAAAGGAACAAATTCCTAGCAGAAGGACATTATTAACAGTTTTGGGCTGTCACTTCATTGGTTATGTTGTAGGTTGAAATTTTTTTTCTATTTTCATACTATAAACGAAACTTCTATTTCATTTGTTCAAACCTCAGCTGGGGACAGATGCAGCCAGCAGTGAGCACAGAGATGGTACAATGCAATCAAAGCGTTGTTGAATGGAGCCTGGGTGTTGCAGGTGACCAGGATTAGAGCAGACTGAAGAGGAGAGTTATTTTGTAGTAGTCACATACTTTCAGTTAGAGCCGTGGTCAGCAAACTGCGGCTCGCGAGCCATATGCGGCTCTTTGGCCTTGAGTGTGGCTCTTCCACAAAATACCATGAACTGGGTGAGTCTATTTTGAAGAAGTGGCATTAGAAGAAGTTTAAGTTAAAAAAATTTGGCTCTCAAAAGAAATTTCCATCGTTGTACTGTGATATTTGGCTCTGTTGACTAATGAGTTTGCTGACCACCGACTTAAAGCATTTCTTCTGTTCTCATGTAAACAAAGACTACTGTGCTTAGCATGTAGAATTCCAAATTGATTTTAGTCAGCTAAAATCAATGTATAGTGCAGACATAGGATTTACTAAAATTATCTTTTATTCTAGAAGCCAGAAGGTTAGCCTCCAACCAGTTAACCTCTGCAAACATAATGGCAGGTAATGTCAATATTCAGTTCCAAGGGACACTGCACTATATTTATCCTGCCCCCACCCCGCCCTCCAGCATTGACTTTGGATATAAGTTGAAATATGTGTGATCCTGAAATCACTTGCTTTTTCTGCTAAGAAACAGTCTTTTAGGCAATGTTGCACTTATTAGCTGTTCTATAAGCAGGTGTCACCAAAGATTGACAACATGATAAGTTTTTTTAACCAAAGTCTTATTTTCTCATTTCCAGAAAAATCTTACCTTTTAGATCCAAACTGGAACCTTACAATAGCTCCTTGCCTTTGCTTTGTTGGTGCTTAATAATTCTCTTAATGCTTCATAATAAGGCTCATATTTCCACTCATCAAAAGTGTTATCTATTAGTAAAATGATACAAAGAATAAATAATGTTTCAATAATTAAGATTTTTCAAAATTTAAAAATATAAAGCATAATTAATAATATAATATTTTGATATTTTTTTATTCCCATAAAAGAAAACACTTTTTAAAAAATATTTTCTAGTCCCTGGGTAATTTAGAATTTTTTTCTAGGTTGTAATGAATATGTATAATTTCACATTGCTCAACAAAATGTTCATAAATGTAAATCCTAGCTTACAGTACAGAGGCATTTCCAATTCCATATCATATATGTTTGATGTTTCTTCTTTGTCATGACTTAAAAAAGCTTACATTTTTTAGTGGCTTACTATGTAGTAGAAAAAAATCTTTTTTTTTCTTCATGGATCTGTGGGTTTTGAATAAATGAAGGATAAAAAAATGAGAAAGACTAATAATAATTTGTGTCTCATGCTTTAATCAAGTTTGCTCAATGCAATTTTTAATCAGAACATTTATTTCAAATGACCATATTGTTCTGAGAGACTAACCAGACAATAAATATTAAAAATAAACATTTAATAATTGGAAGCGATCTGTGAGCACTAATTTTCAACTCTGTTTCTGTGCTCGCCTGTCTGGTGTGAGGAGCGAGCGCTGCTCCAGTGACGGGCGTTAGTGCTACCACTGCAGTGCTGCCTCTCAAGTGCTGTGTGTCTACAGGGACAAGTGAATCTCCAACTGGGTAATTAAAATGAAACTGAATTGCCCAACTTTCTAGATATTTTTTGAGATATTAACGTGCTTTTATATGCAATTCTCATAAAAATTACAGTGAAACTTTTAAGACAGATGATTATGCAAAGCTTGAATTCCTCAGGAAGATGAATTTCCAAAAAAGCCACGGCACTAAAGATGGAGGTGGAAAGATGCAGGGAAAATTAAAACTCTGCTTCTTTCTTGTCTTTGATTTCACCTATTTTACTTTAAAAAATTATTTCACAGTTGTTTGATTTAAATAACTCTTGGAAATTTAATGTAATTCTAACTATTTATATTCTCACAAGTTACTGGTTCAAACATCTTCAAGTTCATTATATGCCAGGCACTGAACTATTTACATACATTTTCTCATTCACTCATTATAAAAGTGCAGTACTATTGACCCCATTTTGTATATGAGAAAACTAGTATAGAAAGGTGAATATTTTGGACAAGATCATCCAGCATAATCCAATATAATGGAACAGATGTTGTGTCTAGCTCCACTCATATATAATTGTATTACATTTATTATGTAATAGTTACACTAAATCCAACCTTCCCAAATAGTTCTCTTTTATTTTGTCCCATAACCATGGTTAGTATAGTTGTTCACCTAATTGCTCTCTATGCTTTCTAAAAGTTTAATTGTTGCCAATTATGGAAAACATAGCTTCCAAATATCTAATTCAAACCAGTCATTTAGTATCCCACATAATTCTTTTTATTATTTTCCATAAATCATTCAAAATAGAATGTGTCACATACTGGAACTCAAAGCCTCTTTACCCAACAATATGAAAGTATATTGTTAGCTATTCTTTCCCCCTGCTCAAAGACTATAACTTCTTTCCTCTGAACTCTAGCCTGCTAGTAATTGTATTATTTTATGCTGCCAAAAGCCTTTTGGTTTCCTTTTCTAATGTGTCCAGGTCACTTTCTCAATTTTCTTTTCTCAGTGGGTCACGCACAATTTAGCAAGCACTACTCATATCATGTGCAACTAAAGTAACAGAAGACCCAAATCCCTATATGATCTCATTATGTAAAAGTTTGGCTAGCTATTATGCTAAATGTGCCCTTTGACCTGAAGAAAGTATATCTAAGATGTTTTGTTCTTTGAGAACACTAAATTAGATGCATCAAAAGTTTCTTAACTAATTGAGAAATGCTTGAATGAGCTTGTCTATTGACTGCTACCTACTGGGATACATTTTACTGTTCATGTGAGAGAAACCTTGGAATCTAATCAGTAAGGTGGAGCATTTTTAAGCAAGAGATTTTAGATTAAAGAATAGTGTCATTGAAATGAGCTTCAAAAGAGGAGGAACACACACAACATGATCAAAGATCTAAGCACAAAGATATTTTTAATGAAGAGAGATAAAATTCACTTAATTAAACCATGTTATTGATGGGAGATAAAATCTCTAGTCTGAAACTAGAGCAAGATAGGCTATTATATGACTTTATCTTTGTTTAAGCTTTAAAACATACATACTATAGATAATGGATGTACTTCTGCCTGGTGGTTGGGAGGTGGAGGGCTTTGATTTCATGAGGTATATAAAATACATGTTTATAAGCCAGTTCATTTCAGTCACTTCCACAAAACCACTCTACCAAGGATTTATGTAACCACTTCCTTCTGGGGCTCAATAATATGCAGAAAATCTAGGTTATATAATATGAATAATTATCTTAAATGGTTGCACTGTATTCTAAATGATGGCAGGGGCCATTTAGCTTTTTATAGATATCCCTGGTCCATGAAAAAAAATGCAGCCCTGACCTTGGCTAGCCATCTTACAATGCCTGGTTATTATTACAACTGGGCCCTTGTGTAAAACAACTGTAAAAGAAGAGCCTGTTAGTAGTTCTCATTAGCATTATTAAATGAGGTAGAGCTATATGTTAATTTATTTTTGTATGCAAACGGGAGCAGACAATTAGAGGTAGAGAAATGGAGAGAAAAGACTCCAAACTTATCAGGCATATTGATAATAGCCAAATAAAGAATGTCTGTGTATATAAAATAAGGATGTAACCGATAACTAAAATTAACAAATAATCTTCAAATCATTTTATGGTCAAATCTTTTTTGTAAAAAAAGGGAAGTGCTGTGGGAGAGGATGTTGCATCCCACCAAGCCAAGTGAGGCAGAGCACTGAGAGAAACAGTCTAGAGACTCGTGATAACCTTAGCAGAGTCTTGTTCTGTTAGATTGTTGAACTGTGCACCCATGGAGTGTAGCAAAGTGAGAAATCTCTTTGGACAACCTGAGTTGTGTACCTGTGATTTTGGAGGCATGATGAGCATGAAAATTGCAAACGCAGAAGCCTGATGGAGCACCTTAGGTGGCAGGGAGAAAGGGGAGGTTTCACACCACCCTGACAAACTAAGGAGAGTGAGCTTCAAGAAAATTGCCCAAGAAATTAGGAATGCATTCAGGAAGGGGAAATTGGTAACCCATTTTTAGGGTGGACATTGGTTTATGAAGCAGATTGCTTGTATACTCTATACTGATTTGAGTGGGGAGAAAGGGAATGCAAAATGATATCAGGGCAGAGAGATAACAACCGTTGCGGGTTGAATGTCTTCAGATTTGTATTCAGGCCATTTATTGGGGAGTGTTCTTGGGAGTGACACCACTGGAAGAAAGAGGAAAGGATGTGGCAGAGGGAGAAGATGGGCTGCACTGCAAATTCAGTAAGAGGCACATCCCTGGAGTTGGTAAAGATAACCAGTTGTCCTGAATTGAGTTGAAGGGACTAAGTCTTTATGCCTCTGGACTGATCAGTCAGATCAGTCATTGAGCAGGTTGCTTTTTGAAGGAAGTGAGATCTTGGACCAGACAGTTTTTTTCTTAAATGAATTAATCCCTAAAAACTGCTGATAGCTGAAGGCTGTCATCTGGTGTCACTTGCAGCAGCTGTTAGAATAAATTGCTAATTGCAGGCCTGAGGTCTGGTTGGTGATTATTATGGTAGTCCTCAGAGTTATGAAGGGGTGTACTACAAGGTCTTCTGGAGAAACAGAACAAAAAGGATGTATATTTAAATATGTAATTTTATCTTCATATAATTAATGTGTTATATAGTTTATGCAACATATATATGTATATGCATATAATTATATATTATATAGTATGCATATGCTATTTGTATAATTATATGGAATATTATATATATTATATGTAACACATATAATATATAATATACTATATATAATATGCCATATGTTTTGTGTGTGTGTGTGTGTGTGTGTGTGTGTGTGTGTGTGTGAATGTGAATGTTCAGGATCTGTGAGCAGGGTCTGTGAGCAGGCTAGAGACTTGGGAAAAGTTTCTCTTGTGTCCAAAGGCAGCTGCTGGCCAAATTCCTTTTGCTCAAGGTGGCCAGTCTTCATTCTTGTAATGCTTCCAACTGATTGCTTTACTAGAATGCTTCTTCATTCTAGTAATGCCACGCACATGATAGAGCATAATTTGTTTTACTCAAAATCTGCAGATTTAAATGTTAATCTCACTCAAAGAACACCCTCACAGAAATAGACAGAATAATGTTTGAGCAAATACCTAGTCATCATTGCCAAGCCAAGTTAACACATAAAATTAATTATCACAAAGGGTGTCTAAGTGGATCATGGCACACTTAGTTTAATAATGTAGAACCTTTGACCTTAATGTGAAAGCAGAGGTAACATGTTTAATTTAGTTATATATAAAATTGTTCAACATAACAAGAATAGCCAGTATATGGCCATAGATTTGTCTAAAGTCAACCTTATTCATACATACAGCTCATATATTCCTCTAGAATATGGAAAGAAACTATCCTTTTGCTGCTGTCACAGCAGGAGGATACTAGGGCTTCAGAAGAGGCTTGCCTCCAGCGGCTCGTGCCCTGACAAAGAGATCTGGTTGGATCACAATAAGACCAATCAAATCGCTGATGCCAACCTCCATTAGCATATCTGGATGCTGCTCAAAGATAGGCTGATCATCTGCATGTCTGTAACTGTCCATTCCCAGATCAATGCAGGAGAAATACCTCGGTCCCCTGGAAAGACAGGCATTTGGCATATAGGTAAGCAAAGGCTATGCCAGTGCTTGGATGCCTGAGAAGCAACCTAGAGGAGGAGGAGGACCATGCTGATTTTGGAAAATACTGTGACTCTCAGGAGGTTGACCATCACCTCATCAGTCTGTACTTGAGGATGAAGGGAATGATTTTTAAAAAACAATAATAAAAACAACTACCAGATTCCCTTAAGCCCATCTATAAGCTGAGGGCAGAAGAATTCCACAAAAAGCACCCGGCTGACCGGACTGAGACCCATCAGTCTCCAATCAAGGGAGCTACAAGCACCAGAACAGCTCCAGGTCAAGAAATAGGAAATCATTGAAACCCTGTCCAGGGCAGAAGAGAGCAAGAAATAAAAGTCCCCCTGTCTTGTTTGTACATAGTAGCCTCAGCAATTACATAAATCAGTCATTCAATAAAACAAGCTTTTATCGGTCTGTCCCCCTCAAAAAAAAAAAAAAAAAGAGTACGTTATGCTTTAACCTCCAGGAGATGTTTTTGATGGTCCATTAACTAATGGTACTGATGCTTTCTCTCCCTGACAGATGCTTAGGTGTCACTGTGGGTGGAATCCAGTATGAGAGCTGTCAGAAGAGCAAGGGCCAGGGCTTCTAGCCAGAGACTGATAGATTCTTTTAGTACACATGCTGTCTCTGCTGTCTACGCCCTTTTGGCTAAGGTTTCATGTGTATGCTAGTCCCACTCCTCTAGGATGTTGGCACTGATTTAATGCAGCGGTCCTCATTAGGAACTCCGCAGTTTTCACGTGTAGGTACGGATAAGGTGCTGTACCCAGGAGTGGGGTTCAGAGTCCTGATGTACTCACATGTGCACTGATGCATAGTAATGTATGCGTTCTCTGTTCAAGAGAGCACAGGATAGAAGGGCGCCATTCTGAGCCCTCTTGGGCCTTACTTGAGAAAACTGTCTGCCACCGGTATTCTCTTCTCATGGCAAAAGGCAGAGGTTGTGAAAGGGGTGAGAAGAGATCATTTGGAATTAATCTGCCACATGAGGAGACTATGCCTCCTTCAGAACCAGGTAATCATTTCATGAGAAAACACCTTATTTCCTAAATGCCATTGAAAACATGAAGAAGTATGGTAGGAAATAGACTTATAATAGCAAGATTAAGGTTGAAGTCCAAACTAGAGGGAGTAATGAAGGACATTTCCAGGAAGAAAGAGGATTCTAGATAATGATATGATCAAGAGTATATATAACTTAGCCTTCTGAAATCATTAGTCAGTTAACAACAACAACAAAACATGCATACAAGTCTTGGAAAGAAAAATCGTGATAAAATTATGATGCAACAAAACCATATCATTTTATTGGATGATTATTTAATAAAAAGAGTCTTTAAAAAAGATTCATTTACATAACCTCTTTTGACTCAGACTTTCTCTTTTTCTTTATTGTGGAAAGTATTACAGATGTCCCCTTTGGAGTGTGTGTGTGTGTGTGTGTGTGTGTGTGTGGTTTTCCCATTGACCTCCTCCACCCTGCACCCGCCCCTTCCAGACCTTCACCTTTCGATTGTCTGTGTCATATCCTATACAATAAAAGCTGAATATGCTAAGTGTCTGGTTGTTTGGTATGCTAATGATATGCTAAGGCCGCTTAACCGCTCGCTATGATGTGTACTGGCCACCAGGGGGGCAGACAGTCGGCTGGTTGACCAGTCGCTATGATATGCACTGACCACCAAGGGGCAGATGCTCCAACCAGTATGTTAGCTTGCTGCTGGGGTCTGGCCCATCAGGACTGAGCGAGATTGGCTGGACATGCCCTAGAGCCCTCCCACAGTCCCTCCCTGGCTGGTCAACCTCCCATGTCCCTCCCTGGCCTCGATTGTGCACCGGTGGGGTCCCTCGGCCTGGTTTGCACCCTTTTGCAGTCCGGGACCCCTCAGGGGAAGTCAGAGAGCCAGTTTTGGCCTGACCCCACAGATATAAAAGGCTAATATGCAAATCAACCAAACAGCAGAACGACTGGTTGCTATGATGTGTACTGACCACCAGGGGGCAGATGCTCAATGCAGGAGCTGCCTTCTGGTGGTCAGTGCACTCCGACAGGGGGAGCACCGCTCAGCCAGAAGCCGGCTTTGTGGCTGGCAAGCCCAGTGGTGGGTTTGTGGATGGCAAGCCGCAGCAGCTCTAAGGATGTCTGACTGATGGCTTAGGCCTTGGGAGCGGGCCTAAGCCATCAGTCGGACATCCCCCAAGGGCTCCCAGACTGTGAGAAGGCGCAGGCTGGGCTGAGGGCCTCCCCTGCGTGTGCAAATTTTGTGCATTGGGCCTCTAGTATGTATATACTAGTAAGTTCCCTGGTTGACTCAAACTTTCATTTCTCTATGTGTTCAATTACACTATAACTAAAGTAACTGTTGATAACTTTTCAAATATTCTAACTCAAATTATTGAAAAAGCATAAAGTTTTATATTTCATAAAAATATGAAAACAACCTTTTTGTCATCTATAACATCTATGAGAGATGTTATAAATGATGAAATTTCATGGTGGATAGAGAAGAGAAAAACTGGGGGAAAATCTTGGGGAGTTTATCACTTAAATTGAATTTGTAGAAAGTCAAGATATGCTAACTTGATAAAACAAATAGATGTAACTATTATATTGAATCATAATCCTGTGTAGATACATCAGAGACAGCAAGAGTGTAGAATCCTAGTGCATCTGGTGGCAATGACATAATACAGTCTAAGTAGCAATCTGGTATGAAACATGCTATTTTTTCTCCTTTTCATACTATTATTTATTTGCCATTTTCCCATTTTGATGGTAAGAAGTTAGTTTTCTTATTTCTTGATTCCCTTTTTAGCCATTTGTCTGCATCACTGAATCTTATATCCCATGACCCAGATATTTACAAGTAGGGGTATAAAATATATTCTAAATTACATATCTGGTAGAAATACCCCCCCTCCCCCTTCTCAATTCTAAGGAAAATAACTTTTAGGCATCAAGGATAATCTTTTGTTTCTCAATTATCTTGAAATGTAAGGGAAATGTATTTTAAACCTTGTATCTTTTCATTTGGATACTGATGGAAGCCCAAGACTGTTTTTTCTTAATTTTTGGTGAAATAGTTGAAATTGTAACAGGTCAAATATCAGCTATCAAATAGCCATAGAATGGAATGCATTTTAAAATGTATCATTTAAGTGTATGATTCCTTCTTAATTTAGATGAGTAAAGGCCGGTGGCTTCAATTGCCTGGTCACTTGCCAGGAGATTCTAGAATAGTATCCAAGTCCCAGTCTTTGAAGAAATAATTATCAGTATGTTCCTTTGGGTCAACAAATTTTAGGTGGGGAATTTTAGGTTTTAATTGAGGGAGATAATGGAATAAAATAGGTAAATAGGGGCTCAAGGGATTCACCTTTGGGCTCATTCTTCTTCTTCTTTTTTTTTTAATTGAGGATAGAGAGGAAGGGAGAGGGAGAGAGATAGAAACATCAATGAGAAAGAACATGGATCAACTGCACACCCCTTAATGGGGCAGCAGGCCGAAACTTGAAGCTCTTGTGCCCTGACTGATGGGGAATTGAACTGGTGTCCTCTTGGTGCATGGGCTGATGCACAACCACTGAACCACACTGGCCAGGCTGAGCTCATTCTTTTGAAAAAATTAATATACAGGATGCAAACATTTTGACATGATTGGGCATTAGCATAAGAATTTTGTTTATTTTGGGTCATGCTAATCACATTTTCTTTGCGGCTGAATACTAGCAAGTGAAGTTTATTCTTTTACAAATTATAGGCTGTGTAAACCTTGCCACCCTCTTCACAGTAAAACAAAGGAATGAAGTTACAAAGTCTTCATTTTTCAATCAAAGAATGTGTGATTGATAACTTGAATCAACACTGGAATCAAAGTATAAAGAACCCCAGACCTGTCAAATAGCATTGAAAACAAGAAAATTTACTAGTAGCATTCTATCACTACCGGGGGCAGCTTGCCAGCCTCTGTTACAGAAGTAAATTAACAGGGATGTTTTGGCTGAAACAGTGAGGAGGAGGGAGCTGAATTCTGTTGTATAGTGCAACAATATCTCATTTAGTTCCAGTTGGATGTCTGGCAACTTCTCCCACGTGTGTTGGTTTAATACACTCTACCTCACAGAGCCATCTGGTCTCTACCATGAGGAAGGAGAAATTACCTACACTTTAAAAAGGTTCATTCTTTGTTGTCAGGCAGAAATCTTTCTAGACTCTTCCAACTTAAAATCCCTTTGCCCTTCTTTTTACCCAGAATCTCACATTCTCTTATAATTCAAGCTGAAAATGTGTGTATGTGTGTCTGTGTGTGTGTGCATGTGTGTGCACACACATTTTTGTATTTCTGTAAAGGAAACTTAAGCTTATATTTAATTTAAAATAGCAAATTTATTTTGGAAGTTTTAAGATTTTAAAATACAACATTGTCATAAAATTGTATGTGCAAAATGCTTAGGTGAGTTTTGCTTTTAACGAAATGGATTTGAGACATTTTTCAACTTCCTCTTAAAATTCATCCTGATTGAAAAAAACATTTCCGTAAAGTGTTTAAACTTACCAACAGGCTTCTCATATTTTTGTTTAACACATAATGACAAATAAAAGGTTAAATATAAAAAACTCCATAGAAAATATATTTGATGGGATAACATAAGTTTAAGTATTTGTGGTTTTATATATTCGAATTAAGTTCTTTATTTGAAAGGACATCAAAAATGGGAAGAAAAGCCTTTAATAACTATCCACACATTAACTTTTTCTGGCACTCTTTATTCTTTTGTATAGATTCAAGTTTCCATCATTTCTTTCCCTTCTACCCAAAGAACTTTTTAAAACATTTCTTATAGTACAGGTATGCTAATACCAAATCCTCTCAGCCTATCTGAATGTCATTTTTAGCCTTAATTTTATTAATAACATGAAAATATGTTTGTTTAATAAAAATTCATATATAGTGTCTTTCCATTTATGTTATTAAACCTATAAAAGTACAAAAAAATTTTTATATCAGAATGTATCTGGAGTTATCTTTAGGAAGGGATTATACATGAATTTTTAACTTCTTTTTATTCATTTAAATTGTTTAATTTTGTCATATTCTTTTTATTATTGTGGTCAAATATACATAACATCATATTTTTACTATTTATAAGTGTAGAGTTCAGTGGCATTAAGTACATTCACAATACTGAGCAACCATCACCACTATTTATATCCAAATGATTTTCATCATTTCCAACAAAAAGTCTGTACTTGTTATATAATAACTCCCTTCCCACTTTCCCCCAGTTCCTGGTAACCTGCATTTTACTTTCTATTTCTATGAATTTGCATACTGTAGGTATATCATATAAATGGAATCACACAATATTTATTCTTCCAGGTTGGGCTTCTTTCACTAAGAATAATGTTCTCAAGGCCCATCCACACTTTAGCATGTATATATGTCAAAATTTCATTCCTTATGGTGGCTAAAAAATATGTTCATTGTTTTAATTTTTAAAATGTATGTTTATGGAAATTCCAGGATAAAATAATTAAAAATATTTAGTATTCAGAGGCAAAGTCTTTACTACCATTTATCATTATGTTGTAGTGTAACCCCCATCTTACAAAGGGCGCCTCAAAAAGACAAATTATGGAGTCATTTATTAAAGGCCGGTGGCATACGAGGGAGCAAAAGCTCTCCAGATCTCATAGCCCCGAAAAGCTTGCCACATCTGGCTTATATGCAGAATATCACAAAAATATTGATTACATCTTTGGGTCTGGAATGAGGTACCTGTTTCGCGAAAAGCATTCTTTACAGAAGCAAAAATTAAGCAAGTTAGTTATCTAAAGTATTTACGAATCACTGAATCAACAGAAATGCATTATCTGGGACCACCTGGGCAATTTAGAATAATTGTGCTGCCCAGATTCTGGGACCACTGAGTCAACAGGAATGCACTATCTATAGCTACTGAGGCAATTTAGGATAATTTGTGCTCTTCTGATTCCAGGACCACTGAGTCAACCGAAACTCAGTTATCTGTAGCTAATGAGACAATTTGGATAATTGAACTGTCCTGGTTCCCAGAAGAATGTGCTTTGATGACCAGTGAGATCACAAACAATGGGATATTCAAACCATCATCAATGGAGTATTGGGATAGCATACATAAGTTCAGAAAATCAAAATAACTTTCTATTGTTTTAGCAAACAAATAAGTACAGAACCCAAACAGCAGTTTCTACCTGAGCTGATTGCTACCACACTTCAATTAAATTTAAGGCAAACACATATATGTATTCCTTTAAAAATATATTTATTGATTTCAGAGAGGAAGGGAGAGGGAGAGAGAGAGAGAGAAAAATATCAATGATAAAAGAGAATTACTGATTGGCTGCCTACTGACCCCCAGTGAGGATTGAGCCTGCAACCCCGGTCATATGCCCTGACCAGGAATTGAACTATGACCTTCTGGTTCATAGGTCAATGCTCAACCACTGAGCCACGCCAGTTGGGTGTATTCTTATAATTTAGCAAACAATGTTCTATTTATGTGGCTATGTAAGAAACAAACTTTATCTTTGCTCTCTCCTACACCTCTAATGCATACAATCTGAGATAGCCATACTTTGGGAAATAACTATTGAAAATGCTGCAGTTTTCTTACTAAATTCAGTAAGTATGAGATGATTTTTTTTTTTTTTTCAGCAAAAGGTTATTATATAGCTGCTATATACTGGGCACTAACAGGTAAAAAAAAAAAAGTATTATAAGCCACAGACCATGCTTTCCAAATGCTCACTGTCTAGTAGAGCAGACATTCTAATAGGGAATTCTAATACAGTGGAAATTCAGTGCCACAGTGGAGTCAGAAAGTACTGTGGAAGTAGACAGTAGGGTGTGACCAGCTGACAAATGAAGAGGATGTACTTTCCAGAGAGTTAACCCATAAGCTATATCAAGAAGAATAAATAGTATTTCTGTAGTTGAAAGAGACAGGGCAATTCTAGGCAGAGAATCACATATGCAGAGCTATTAGCATAGCATAAAGAAGGGATGTTCAGAAATTTAGCATAGTAGAAAACAAAAATGTGCAGAGGAATCCCGCCCCTTCCCCTCCTCCCCGTCCTCCCCCCTCCCCTCCCAACATCTTGTTTGTCCCAATTGGTTTTGCTGCCTCAGGCAACTCCAATGTGAAACAATTGCAATTGATTATTTTCCACAAAAGCCTTGAGGAGTGGGCTTTTCTCACTAAGTGAGCCCTGAGTTAGGTCAAATAAAGACAAAGCCTGTGAGTGGGGCTTTTACAAAGAGTTCTCAGGTCAAATAATGGCAGTTTTCTGCAGATAGGATTTTTGGAGGGAGGGCTGTCAGTCCATTCTGCCCCCTCCACTTGTTGCTAAAATGATGTTTTCACACCTGTTATCATCCCAAGGAGGCTACTTTTTGAGTTCTGTAGAAACAGTGCAATTTAAACTCTATAAAATGTGTTCTTACAGAGATTCAGGCATTTTCCTTGAGTAAGCACCCCTGGAATTGTTATAAGCCTTTAGATAATTTCCATAGATTTGAAAAATTGAGTTTGACCAATTTTGCCAATTTTCTCATTGCCTCTTTAGAAAGGTTCATTTTTGGAGGTCCTTACTCCATTATTCTGGAAGTGTTTCATTTAACATAGATTTTTAAACATCTACTGTGTACCAACCACTGTGCTATGCACTGGGAATACAGTAGTAAACAAAGTCCCCATCCTTACCTTCAAATTGAATCAAATTACTTTGCACTACAGAAACTGATATTGAACTGATTTATTCCTCCTGATCTGGCAGGAGAATAAGACACAGGCTGAAGAAAATAATAAATGCAGCACCAGTTTAGTTGTATCTTAACTGTTTCTAGATTTATTTCCTTCCAAAAATACATGGTTATTTTCCCCATGGGCAAATTACATGGGCAAATTTCCCCATGTAATATCTATTTAATTTCAGGATTATATCTGCTTTCCTTATGACCTGTCTCTGATGTCCAGGGATATCTAGCATGTTATTGGCACATAGAAGGAAATACATTAATTAGGTGAATGTAAAAACTATATATGTTCAATGGAAAAAGAAGGGGAAGAGAAGAGCTGTGGAACTGATAATCTGATTTCTAGTGAAGCAGTAAAAAATTGTTGAGATAGCATATGATTAATTACAGTTTATCTCCACATAATAGGTCTTGAAGTGCATAATATCCTGTAACCAAAGGCCAATTTTTTTTTCTTTGAGATCCCTTTAGTGGTAGCAGGTGAGCTCAACTGAAGGGGTACCATGCTGTCTGTTCCTGGTCATAGTTTGACTGAGAAGTTAATTTTAGGCTGCAAGTTAATTAGAAAATTCCTCTCTGCTATGAATGAAGGAACCACTGAACACCAAAAATAGTTCTGTTTCCTTTTATGTCACACAGATTTGAAATGCTTTCTGTCATCTCATTTTCCTAAATATGTAAAATTAGTCATCTAATTCTTGTCTCACTTTATTTAGCTCAATGAGAAGTCTCACATCTCTTCATTTATAAACACTTTTTTGTGGAATGGAAAACACACTGTTAAAATGCCAGGTTTAATAACATCCTATGCCAGTTATGCATATAATTATCAGTTTTGTGGTTGTTCCTCAATTGGCTGGTGTTAGGCACATTCTCTAGCTTTCCCCTGTCCTCCATTATGCCCCTCCTGGTGATTTTCCTATTATTCTCATTACAGGTTTCCCAAGACATTAGTAATAGTTTTCAGTTTCCAGTAAACTGCCTTACCTAGTTTCCAATAAATCACCTCACCCAGTTTTTAGTGGACTGCCTATATCCTACATCTGGCCTCCAGCCTGCACCTGGTCCAACAAGGTTACTTTTACCTTCACAGGAGACATAAATATCCCACTCCCCCTACTCCAGCCTGCTGGCTCTATTTTGGGGCTCAGCCTCTCTGGTTTCCAGATGACCCAATATATTTGTAATTCTTTAACACTTTTGGCCTTGTATATTTCTCCTTCAGTGACCCTGTCTCATTGCTGGACTAAAAAAGGCCCATATCTGTAATACTATCAAACTAAAAAATATATTAAAATACTAGTAAATAAAACAAACAAAAAAGGTTTGTCCATAAGGCTGTCAACCATGGCAAACTTAATTAATGAAATCACTCAGGGCCCTGACAAAAACCCTGTCCTCTTCCTCTCCTGCCTCACGGAGGCTTGACAGAAATTTACCATCTTAGACCCCACCTCCTCAGAGGGAACCCTTCTTTTGAATACCCATTTTATATCCCAGTCAGCCCAACATATGCCATAAATTTTTAAAAACAGACACTGGTCCACAAACCCCTCAACAAAAACCTCATTTAACCTGACCTTTAAGGTCTTTAATAATAGAGACAAGGAGACTCAAATTCAAAAACTAAGGTGAGAACAGGCCAAGGCTGAAGTTTAAAAGGAGGCCTTTTGGCTCCCAGCCACCACTCTCACGAACCCCAAACGAAGTGCCGGTCCTCCAAACAAGGGTAAGTCAGGGTCTAAGCCTCCTCTGGGCCCACGCTTCAATGCAACAAGGAAGCCACTGAGCCAAGTCCTGCTCAAACCCGAAACCCCCGCCGGGGCCCTACCTAAGGTGCGGAAGGGAAGGCCACTGGAAATCAGACTGTAGTCTGGCCCCTCTGCGTCGGACCTCAGCCAGTCCAGCAAGGCTGCCCTCCGGATCCGGTTTAGAGCTCCCAGACCTCCTGGGGCTGGCCACCAAAGTCTGAAGCTGCCCAGGCCTTGACAAGGCCCACAGACTTACATCGCCAGGACAGAGCCTTGGGTAATGATTGTGGAGGCAGCTAAGCCGATCTCCTTTTTAATTGCCAGTGGGGCCATGTATTCTACCCTCCCTGAATTCGATGGAACCCTTGTCCCCTCCTCAGTCTCTACTGGTGGATTAGTCTCACAGCCATTAGCCACTTCACCTCTACACCATATCTTACTAATTACCCCCTTTATCCACTCTTTTCTTGTTCTACCTCAGTGCCCAATAGGGGCTACCTACGGAGCATCCCCTCATAAAGCAAGTTGTCCTGAACCACAGTCACCTACCTCGGATTCATTCTCACCCCACCGAGTAGAACCATTACGTCAGACCATAACACCTTGTCTTCTCCATGACTGTCCCCTCCTCTAGACAATGGATACTCTCCTTTCTCAGGCTTACTGGGTACTTTTGCCTCTGGGTTTCCAACTTTAGTCTACTTGCAAAGCCCCTCTGTGATATGGCGAAGGAACTCCTTACTGAGCCTTTAGATCCCAAGAACAGCATTCTCATCCCCTTCAACCCTCTGGAAACTGCTCTCACCTCAGCTCCTTCTCACCTCCACCTTCCCAAAGAACAATGTTCTTTACTGCAAAACTGCAAACAAATGAAGAGAATAGACCTCATTTTGGTATATGAGACTACAACCCTCCAAACTAATGTCTCTTTCCTTCCACCAGACCATTTGTCATAATTCTTGTTGTTCTAGCTTTCACCCCAATAATACTAAAATTTATAAAAGTTTGTCTTCACCAGGTTACAAGTCCTATGTGTACTCAGGAAATACCACTCCTAGACACCATTGCAACCTCCTTTTGTGCCCAGGCCTCATCATCCCTGTGATATGATAGCAAGGATTTTTGGCTTTGAAGAAAAACATACCCCCTTTTAGCCAGAAGTAGCTATAGAAGAGACCCAACACCCCATTACGCTCCTCCTGGGCCTCTTACCCTCCAGGTAGTTTTCCTGTTCTCATTGCAGGTTTCCTAAGACATGATTAATGGCTTTCAGTTTCCAGTAAACTACCTTACCCAATTTCCAGTAAACCACCTCACCCAGTTTTAGTGGACCGCCTATACCCTACACCTGGCCTCCAGCCTGCACCTGGTCCAGCCTGTTACTTTGATCTTATATATTCCACTTCCCCTACTCTGGCCCACTGGTGTCTCTTTTGGGGCTCAGCTCATCTGGTTTCCAGATGACTTAGTACATTTATAATTCTTCACCACTTTCAGCCTTGTGTGTTCCTCCTTTGGTGACCCTAACAGTGGGAACTGAGTGATTAAAGTGCTCAGACTAATACCTTATTACACTATCATTACCAAGTTATTTTCTTCCACCTCTGAGAGATCATAAACATATCAATTTTCTTTCCTCCTTTGATGTACTTTGTCTGTTAATGGTAGCATGTCTTGATAACTGCTATCCCAAAAGAGCCATTTGCCTCCTGAGACTCTCGTATCTATCATCCATAAAGGCACTGCTAAGTGATGAATACACTCATGACATTCAAGGGTAAGGCATATATTTAGGTCATACATTTTCACAGAAGATGAATCCAAGTACATTCTTGACTTAAATGCCTTTTCCTTTTAATTTTTTTGAATAATCAAATAAAATTAAGATGTTTTGCCAGCTAAAATGAGTCAGACTTAAATGAAACAACTCCAAATATTTTGAAATATTTAAGTTTTACTCTGCATTGTGTTTAGCATGATCCTGTGGTCTGGGTCAAAGAGATGGACAGGAAAAGATGGAGAAGATAGTTTTTACCCTGAGGTGATTATAGAGGAGGCAACTTGATGATTGGAAAGAATCACAATTAAGAATTGGAAAATTTTAGTCTTGGATTATGAAATTAAATTGGTATTGTTTAGAAATTACATTGGTCATTCAATTGCTTTTGGTTTTAACAACTTACTTGTAATATCCCAGGATTTAACTGAGGGATCACTGAAGACCTATTTTATTCTATTATCAGCATTTCTGCTTTATTTTTATTTGGAGTCATGTTTTATAGATTTTAGACTTGTATATAGATGATGTAATAAATATAGTCAAATTTATATTTTATTAGTATTCTGGAGAACATAATACAAAGGGTTTGCAATTGTTTATTTGTGAATGACAGTTGTCTGCATGAGTAGAAATAAAATTCAAAACAATAATGATGAGCAAAAATCATGAGGCTGAACAAAAACAAAACATCCAAGGTATAGAATTATGATTCCATGTGTGTAAACTTTAAAAATGTATGAAAACATAAGAAACAACCCCATATTTAGATATGTGCTTATCTGTGGCATGAAAAGAAAAGAAATGATGAATAAAAATATCAAAATTGTGATTACCTCTGTGGAAAGAATAGTGAGGAAGAAGGGTATCTTTAGAAGGAACACATGGGCTTCCAAGGTATTCTGATGCTCTCTCTCATCTTAAACGAGGTTGAGAATATATGGTGTCAATTTATTATTGTTATTGACATCTTATATCTTTCTCATACCCATTATTTTGTATTTTAGAAATGTTTCAGAGGAAAATATGTTTCCAAAAATGCTTCATAGCATCTGGTTGCAAAAGAAATTGGTACAAATATTTTGTAAAACAATTTGGCAATATTCAGAAAAGTAGAAGATATGCATTTTCTGTGAAATAGCAATTAGAATTAAAAGAGGATACTCTATTTTTAAAAAATATCTTGATTGTTGAGTATTACAGATGTCCTTACCTTTTCCTTTCCCTCCCCACTGACCTCCTTCACCCAGTTCCTATTCTACCCTAGGCCTTCACCACCCTATTGTCTGTGCTCATGGGTAATGCATATCTATATATAAAAAAGCCTAAGCGACTGTTACAACTGGTCGACTGAATGACCAGCTGACTGGTCACTATGATGCACACCGATTACCAGGGGGCAGATGCTCCACCAACCTCCCATGGCTGTCCAACCTCCTGTGGTCCCTTCCCCACCCCCACCCCCCCGGCCAGCTGGCCGGCCCCAATTGGCCCTAATCAGAACTGGGCGAGACAGCCCTGATCGCCAGCCAGGCTGAGGGACCCCATCTGTGCATGAATTCATGCACTGAGCCTCTAGCATGCATATAAATTCTGTGGTTAATCTCTTCCTGTATCCCTCTTTCCTTTCCTCTGACATTTATCAATTTGTTTCATGTTTCCATGCCTCTGGTTCTGTTTTATTCATAAGTTTATTTTGTTCAATATATTTCTTACTTATTTTGAATTTCCAATTCAGTTGTTGATAGATATAGATTAACTGCCATTTCATTGTTCATTTTGTTTATCTTATTTTTTCTTCTTCTTAAAGAAGACCCTTCAACATTTATTTATTTTTATTTTTTTAAAATATATGTCTTTATTGATTTCAGAGAGGAAGGGAGAGGGATAGAGAGATAGAAACATCAATGATGAGAGAGAATCATTGATCAGCTGCCTCCTTCACATCCCCTACTGGGGATTGAGCCCACAACCCGGGAATGTGCCCTTGGCCAGAATCAAACCTGGGACCCTTCAGTCTGCAGGCCGACGCTCTATCCACTGAGCCAAACTGTCTAGGGTAGGGGTTGGCAAACTGTAGTTCGTGAGCCACATGCGGCTTGTGAGCCGTGGTTTGCCGCTCTGTTGACTAATGAGTTTGCTGACCACTGGGATAGGGGCTTAATCACAAGGAACAACAAGAGAGTCTAGGTCAGTGGTCGGCAAACTCATTAGTCAACAGAGCCAAATATCAACAGTACAACGATTGAAATTTCTTCTGAGAGCCAAATTTTTTAAAATTAAACTTCTTCTAATGCCACTTCTTTAAAATAGACTCGCCCAGGCCGTGGTATTTTGTGGAAGAGCCACACTCAAGGGGCCAAAGAGCCACATGTGGCTCATGAGCCGCAGTTTGCTGACCACGGGTCTAGGGCAACCCTTCAACATTCAAAGTAATACTGGTTTGGTGGTGATGAACTCATTTAGTTTTTTCTTGTCTGTGAAGCTCTTTATCTGACCTTTAATTCTAAATGATAGCTTTGCTGGGTACAGTAATCTTGGGTGTAGGTCCTTGCTATTCATCACTTTGAATATTTCTTACCAGACCCTTCTGGCCTGCAGAGTTTTTGTTGAGAAATTAACTGACAGTCATATGGGAGCTCCATTGTAGGTAACTAACTGCTTTTCTCTTGCTGCTTTTTAGATTCTTTCTTTGTCTTTAACCTTTGGCATTTTAATTATGATGTGTCTTGGTGTGGACCTCTTTGGGTTCCTCTTGTTTGAGCCTCTCTGTGCTTCCTGGGCTTGTAAGTCTATTTTTTTTACCAAGTAGGGGAAGTTTTCTGTCATTATTTCTTCAAATAGGTCTTTAATTTTTTGCTCCCTCTCTTCTCCTTCTGGCACACCCTTGATGCAAATGTTGGTATGCTTGAAGTTGTCCCAGAGATTCCTTACACTATCTTCATATTTTTGGATTTTTTTTTCTTTTTGTGCTTTGGATTGGGTGTTTTGGCTTCCCCATATTCCAGATCACTGATTTGATTCTCAGTGTTCTCTATTCTACTATTGATTCCCTATAAATTATTCTTTATTTCAGCTAGTGTATCCTTCATTTCTGAATGGTCCTTTTTCATGTCTTTGATGTTCTAATTTCCTTGAAATTCTAATTAAGTTCTTTCACATTCTAAGATCCTTGAATCTCACATTAAGTTCCTTGAGCATCCTTATAACCATTGTTTTCAACTCTGTATCCAGTAGTTTGCTTGTTTCCATCTTATTTTATTGGAGATTTCTTCTATACTTTATTAGTGACATATTACTTTGTCTCTGCATTCTGGCTGCTTCTCTGTTTGTTTCTGTGTATTAGAGCTAATTCTTACGGTCAGAAACATATTCAAGTATTTCTCATTTTTTAATGCAATTTGATATGTTGACTAATATCTATATGCAGCACCATAAGACTTTAAATATGAATGTAGCCTATATTTAAAGAACTTTCAAGATTTCTGATTAATCAGGATGGAGTAAACAATAAAGGGTTAAGTAAGGAAAAAAATCATAAGGTTATGAATGACTTAAAGAGTTTGCCATTTCTTTTGGTGTCTATACATGTGAAAAGAGGGTGCCCATTAGCAATTCTAGAGTAGCTAAATCATGTCCATTAAGAGTCTGTTAGAGTGGTGGTTAAGAACATGGGTTTTGGAACTCACTTATTTGGATTTTAATCCTGGATTTTCATTTACAAGCTTTATGGCCCTGGGCAATGTATTTAACCATTTCTCAGTGTCAGTTTTCTCAACTGTGTAATGGAGATAATAATGGTACCTATTTCAAAGGATTGTTTGAGGTACAATATAATTTAGTATTTCTAAAGTACTTAAAGCAATGCCTGGCTCAAAGTAAGTGTTGTTCATTTTTTAAAACATTAAATAGAGAAGATTAATTTAGTGAAGTGACACTTGAAAGAAGATTAAAAATTACAGCATAATTCATGGTGGCCAAGACATGGAAACAACCTAAGTGTCCTTTGATAAATGATTGGATAAAGAAGATGTGGTACATATATACAATGGCAAACTACTTAGCCATAGGAAAAAATGAAATACTGCCTTTTGTGATAACATGGATGGATCTTGAGAATATCATGCTAAGAAAATAAGTCAGGTGAAAAAGTAAAGAACCATATGATTTTACTCATATGTGGTACATAAAAACTGGAAGCAATAAATGAAAAAACAAGTCAAACAATTGAACAAAAATTCATAGACAACAATATGGTGGTTACTAAAGGGAAGAGGGTGGCAGTAAGTAAAGGGGGTCAAATACATGGTGACAGAAGAAGATTTGACTTTGGGTGGTGGACACAGTGCAAATTACAGGTGACCTATCATAGAATTGTACACTTGAAACCTATATATTTTATTAACCAATGTCACCCCAATACATTTAATTTTTAAAAAGCAACCAAAGTAACAAAGTAAGACAGCTGAAGATAGTTTATATTTCCAAATGCACAATAGGCTTGAAATTGAAGGCACCAAATACCAATGAAAGCAAGCGTATAGGGTGTCTTGAAGATAGAAGAACTGGCAGAATGTCTATGTATGCAGATGCACCAATTTTCTCCACAACCATCTGTAGCCAGGTAATTTCTTCCCATCCCCCATCCCTCCCTCCTCCCCGCCCCCCCCTAAAAGGAAGGAAGATTACTATCTGGAGAGACTGAACCAGAGGGACTCTGCCTTCTAGGAGGTCAGGAATGAATTCCACCTACAAAGCAGAGAGAAGCCCAATTGCTTTCTTTCACTCTGTTCCCAATCCTATACAGCAAGTTATTTTTTATTTTATTTCAGCAAGTGACACCACATCCACTCAATGTATAAGACAAAAACCTCATGTTTTCTCAAAAATGTACATCTTTTTCATTCATCCTTCACTAAATTCCATACAAACTATCTCTTAAATATTTTTAAAGTCTGTCTACATGTTCCCAAGTTTATCTTTGCTATTCAGGTTGAAGCTACAATCCCTTTTTCTGAATTAATACAATAGCTTTTAAATTAATCTTGCCATTTGACTCTGGTTCAGTGTCCATACATTCTCCATACTGGAGCCAGGATGGTGTCAACATGAATAGATGCTCATGCCCTGTCCTGATGAAAGCATTTTAATCATTTTCCAGTGCCTTTAGGATAAAGAATAAAACCCTAAAGGAGGCCCTCCATGATTTGCTTTCTGCCTGTATTTTTATCCTTATCTTTCACAATTCTCCTAGTCCAGCACTCTCTAGTCATCGTCATTTTCTTTCACTGTCTCAAATACACTATCTATACTTTTCCTATTTGGGTTCATGTTCCATAGGGCTCTCTTAAGTTTTAACTCTCCGGGTAGCTGCCAAGCATCTTTCAGAACTTGCTCAGAGACCTTTCCTGATCCCCCAGCCTGCATTAAGATCTCTCATGATATGCTCTTACAATTTTAATCTTCTTTCAGCACCTTACAATTTTCCTTCATACTACTGAATATACACTAGAATTATATTTTTAGTCATGAGACTTTTGTTATTAATACTTATTTATCTAACTGGTAAAGTCTAGGGAGCTCACTTTCTTATCCACAAAACAGCACAGTGTTTCGCCCACAGAAGGGTAGATGCTTAATGTGTAAAAATAATCAGTCAAACCAGACCATTCCAAGGCATTTCATTTACCAAAATTATTTACATTTCATACATGCACCAAATTTTAATGCTTTAGAGTTTAACAACTCTGCAACAGCGTGTTCTATTACCCAATATAGGGAATACTAAATTACAAATTTGTATTTGTAACGTGTATCTACAATTCAGTAATTGCTCTGTATTTTCCCTTAAACAGAATGACTAAAACTGAGCTCACCAATATGAACACCATTACCGCAATTGACATCATTTAACAGATCATGGGATTTTAATTTATCCCTGTGTCTCTGGGTTCCATTGTTATAACAAACTGAAATGAATTTTCTGTAAAAGGCTTTATTTCTTCTAAAACTAATGTCTTATGCAATGAGACTCTCACAACAGATTTTTACTTCACTGGTATTTTAGAGGAAACTCAGAGAACAAGATAAAATTATATAATATGGCAGCAATTAAAACACCTTTTTGTTTTTGTTAGTTAGACATCTGCATAGGAAAGTTTGAAAGAGAAAACTGCTTTCCATTAAAATCTCCTCCTCCATCTTACCAACTCACCCTATTGCCAGTTCAAGGTCATGTCCTGTAAGTCCAGGAATATTTAAATTAAACACATCAGTCATCCTAAGGCTCAAGAATGACCTAATGCTGTGATGAAAGACTCTGTGACTTAGTGTCTTAGGGTTTGCTCTTCTAAGATTTGCTACCCATGTGTATTTGTTTTCTAGACTAAGGCAGGCTGATGCAAAGTTGGAGTGGGCAGTTGCCTATGTATTGCTCAGAATATCTCCAGAGTGGCCTGCTATAGTGGTTGCCATTCTATACTCAGGGTTATTTCTTAGAACTAAGACACTATCAACAAAAGGTCCTTGCTCTGATATAAATACATTTTCCTGAGGGGTGGTAAAATAAACAGCCAAGCATGACAAGTAAGTACATCAGAATACTAAGGTGCTTTTCCAATAGCAAAGTCCTGAAGAATTAAAGCCAAAGGCAAATGGGTGCCTTTTGATGTTGAGGTGGATAGAATCACCTGAATTGTAAGGTCGTGGATCCTGATTTATTAACATCTTAAAAGAGGAAATTTAGGTCACTAAGAACCCAAGGGTGGGTGTATACAGAAAATAGAAGGTGGTTTTAAGTGGAAGCTCCAGGGACCCCAAGTAAAACATTCTTCTTAAGGCTGGTCTTGTTTTAAATGTGCTTAATTGCTGCAAAATATTAAGCAACCATATATTTTTTTCCAAATTTAATGCAGATAATACTGTTTTGTAAAGTGGATGACCTGAGGCTAAATAAAAACAAGGTTGCTTTTTAAAGGTTCCTTGCCAAAAGGATTTAAGGGATTTTTAGAATTAGATTAGAGGTGGTAATTGTAAGTCTGCAGTCTGACTGGTTCAGCTTGCATACATAGCTAAAGGAAGGATGAAGTGAACACATTTAGATGAATGGGTTAGAATCATTTCCTAATCTCAATTAAAGCATGGAGCATCTGAACATGTCTTTTTAAAAATCTAATTGATTTTGGTGGGGGGAACTGAATATACAATTTTATCACTGTCAGTCATGCTTTGTCTTGAATCAAAAACGACACCTAGGACAATGGTGAGCTGCTCTAATACAGCAAAAGGGAGAAAAAGCCCATGAACGAAGTTTGGGATGTGCCTGTAGGTGTTGAATACAGTTATTTTGTAAACATTTGGACTCTTTCCCAGTCTGGTTAATGAGGTAGCCATTTGCTTGACTGAATGGTCTTTGAAAAACCTTCTGTTTAGTCAAAGATATTTTCTGTTGCTGCCAGGTAATTCCTATCACCAAGTGTGTTTGGAGACAACAGATCCAGTCTGGATGGCTGAAAGGAGAGAGTTTCTTTAATCACCTAAATTGACTTTCTTTTCTTTTCTCATCAATCTATATAAAAGATAGACACAAAAGAGAACCAAAGACCAGTCTTCACAAGTATCCATTTTTTTCATTCTACTGTAAACATTTTCCAAGCAGCTATTTAGCAACGTATAGAGTTTTATCAATCATTCTCTTAACCAAGCATGTCAACTGCCAAGCCTCTGTGCCAGCCTCTTCCACCTGGCCTGGTTTTATATCTTTTCGCTTGCAGACTTCAGTCCCGCCTGACTGCAGTAATTCCTCAAAACTGCTGTTAAATCAATTTGACCTCTGCTTTCACCTTGCTACCTGCCTTCTTTAGCTATATAGTGACTTTCTAAATGTCCTACAAATTGGAACCAAGATTCTACTTTAAATCCATTTATCCAAGTGTCCGTGGTTCTTCCAATCTCCTTGTTGTTCGCTTCTCATGATCTCAAATTTCTAGCTTTCCTCCTGCATCACTGCTTCTCAAGCTCGCCAAACTCTCTGCCTTCTATCATTCAACAACTAATCTCCCGGCCTCAAGAATGTTAGTTCCCAACCAATTAAAAGTGTAATTGTCATTTTCTAGGACAACTTCCAAGATTTTCAAATTATCAATTGTTGCAATTGTGTGCATAAAATAAACATTTTTCTAAGTCAGATTTCTATGTTTATGAATCACTTTTGGAAGTATTACAACTTTATTTTTCTATAACATTTATTTTGCCTTTTCATGCTATCACTTCCCACTAATTCTGAAATCTAGGTGGCATCCTAAAAAAGAAAGGTAGAGAAAAATCTTCTACTGATTGATTTTAAATGTAGAAGTTAGAGTGAAGGTGAATTATATTAAACTGAGAAATGTAAAATGGTATAGCCTTTGTAGAAAACAGTTCCGCAGTTCCTCAAAATCTTAAATATATAGTTATCTTATGATCCATCAATTCCACTCCTAGGTATAGCCTCAAGAAAAAATAAAAACATATAACCACACAAAAATTTGTACAAAAGTATTCATACCAGCATTACCTATAGCAGACCAAAAAGTGGAAACAACTGAAATGTCCATTAGCATATGAATAAACAAAATGTGACATTCATACAAAGAAATATTATTCAGCTATACAAGTAATGAAATAATTGGTACATGCAAAGTGCGGATGAACCTTGAAAGCATTATGCAGAGGGAAAGAAGCCAGACACAGGTATTAATTCTTTGAATGCTTGGTAGCGTTTACCTGTGAGGCCATCTGGTCTGGGACTTTTATTTTATGAGAGTGTTATATTTCTATTTTTTAAATTACTGCTACCATTCCATTGCTAGTAATTGGTTTGTTTAGATTTTGTATTTCTCCATGGTTCATTCAGTTTTGGAAAGTTATATACTTCTAGAAATTTATCCATTTATTTGGATTTTGGAATTTGTTGGCATATAATTGTCCAAGTATTCTTAAAGGATTATATTTCTGTTGTGTCAGTTGTAACATCTTTTTCATTTATGATTTTATTTATTTAGGCTTTCTATTTTTTATTGATGAAATTTTTTCGGTGAAGGTTTATCTATTTTTATCTTTTCAAAGGACCAGCTTTTAGTTTTATTGATCGTTTCCATTGTGTATTTTTAAAAATTTCTATTTTGTTTATTTCCACTCTGATATTAACTATTTCCTTCCATCTGTTACTTGGGTTTTTGTTCATTCTTTTTCTAGATCCTAGATGGAGGGTTAGATTATTTGGGCTTTTACTTGTGTCTTGAGGTAGGCCTATAGTGCTATGAACTTCCTTCTTAGAACTTACACAGCATATTCTATATTTAAGATTTTTGAGGAACAGCCAAACTTTTCTCACAGTGGCTGAACCATTTGACATTCCCAGCAACAATATTTGAGAGATAAATTTTTTCAGATCTTCTTCAACAAGTGTTATATTTTAGTCTTTAAGTTATATCTATCCAAGTGAGGGCAAGCTAGTATTGTCATTTTTATATTTTTCTAATTACTAATGATATTAAGCATCTTTTCATGTTTTATTGGCCATTTGTATATCTTCTTTGGAGAAATGTTTATTCAAGTCTTTTGCTATCTTAAATTGGGTTTTTCTGTTGAGTTTTAGGAGTTCGTTATATATTCTGGATACTAGATCCTTATCTGATGTCTGATTTGCAAGTATTTTCACTGTTTTTTGCATTTTTATAGAGAAGGCATTCATAATCTAGTTTAGTGAGAACAAATATAAAGGATAAGTTAGAAAATGGTTAGGAAAAAATTTAATTGAAAACCACATTATTCTTTAAATTGTTCCCCAGATATAAACATAGATTGAATAGGTATGACTACACACATGTATTCAGAGCCTCATGTGTCCTGTGGCCTTAGAGATTTGTTCTGTAAACATCTAGACACTAAGTGCCCCGTCTTAAGATGGAAATTGTGGTTCATTGGTCCTTGGTTCAAACCAATGGGATTATTTACAAAACTGTTTTCTAATTCTGTAGGCTGTTTTCATTATAGGTAATTAAAAACTTTTGGATCACTTTATACTTAACAATTGTCATTAGACTATAGCTTTGACATACATTAAAAATGTTAATCGTTTCCCAAGGCAAGTGAGCTCTTTTCCACAGCCCTGAATCTCCATTAGTTTTCTAAATATGAGTTCCTAAACTCATTGTACCACGACGATTCTGAGGTATTGTATAGAGAAAAGATAAAAAAAATCAGGTTGCAGACATTGTACAAAGTGCCACTTTTTCTATTTTTTACAAGGCAGAGAGTCAATAATTTATGACTGCATGTCTCTCTTTCTCCTTGAGGAATTTATGAGAGAAAGGCAACTTTTTGTTTTAGAACAAGAACTTCAGATCAATGAAGGTTAAAAGTTTAACAGGATAAGGAGTTCAGTGAATCCCTAAAGCATCACACTGACATTCCAAGACAGAACTGGTAAAGGTCTCCCTTTCTTGATGTCATTTTCAAAAGAATGTATTATCAAAATGTCACCTATTTGGAATATGCATGCTTACTCTATCCATCTATAAGTCTCACAGGGCTCAGTGAAGATTATAACTGCATTTCCAGTGGCTGTTTGTCTCAGAAGAGGTCAGCCAGATGCATTTTAAACTGTCAGTGGCTGTTCAAATTCCTTTCAATGGTATTGGCCACAACACATACACATAGTAAACACACACACACACAATTAATGTAAGTTTATTTTCCAACTAAAACTGATGTTGATCAAGTAGGTAATCTAGAAGCTTTGGATTTATTTACTTAGTTTTTGCCTTGGGTCAAATAAATATTGCTGCATTTTTCTCTATTTTTAACATTAAGATTATAAAAAATGCAAAATGCTAGAGTTCCAATGAATTCTAGCAAATATCCAGTTTGATAATTTTGTTATCTACCTGATTCTTGAATATTGAGTGAGGAAACTCACTGTCTAGGGAGAAATAAACTTTATAGCCACTCCAAATGGATCTGTACACACATGTACACATTTTAAAGAAATCCTCTTAACTACTATAATAAGCTACTTCTCAATGATATAATTCAGCCATTTGCCTACTTGTTTTTGAGAACCATGTAATTGCTAAGTTTCTTAAAAAGAAAAAAAGGCCCCACCCTTACAGAGATTAATGAGATGGAAACTTTTTTTTCTATTTTTTTTGTGTGTGAAGATGTAGGTAGAGTTTTC
The DNA here is from genome assembly GCA_026230045.1 of Corynorhinus townsendii. Lineage (NCBI taxonomy): Eukaryota > Metazoa > Chordata > Mammalia > Chiroptera > Vespertilionidae > Corynorhinus > Corynorhinus townsendii. The sequence continues at coordinate 31,637,649 of JAPDVU010000012.1, forward strand.
TCTTTACAAATGAAATGACCTTCCATAACATTTTCTGATAATGGTATTGTGGGGGAATGTCTTACATACTAATACGTAAAATAGGATCACTATTCAAACAGCATCCCAAGGAATAATTTTTTTTCCATATGAAATGTTGCCTTAGATACTGAAAGCTATTCTTTAAATTGTGCAAGAAGCCTGCAGTTATTATATAACTTATTGAAATAAAGGTATACTCAATCTCTCACTAACCTCTGTGAACCATAAGGAGAAATGTCTGCAAGATGAACTTCATTGTGGTAAAGGCATCTTTTGTTAAGTTAATGAGGTGACTTTAGGAAAGCACCAAAGGATGGGGGCTGGTTGCCAATGGAACCAACCATCCTATCTAATAAAAGGGTAATATGCAAATTAACTGTCACTTTGTCATAAAGATGGTGGCACCCATAGCCACAAGATGGCAGCGCCCAGTCCTCTGAGCCCTGCAGGAGTCCCCCCAAGGTGGTGGCCGCTGAGAGCAGGCAGCATAAGCAGCCTGGCGGAATGCGTGCTTTGTTGCCACAGCGATGAGGCAAGCATTCAATGTCCAGCCGCAGATGGGCCTCTGGCCAGGCTGGGGTGCAGAATACTTGCTTCTTTGTCACCCCAGCGAAGAGGCAAGCATTCTGCACCTGGCCACAGATGGGCCTCTGGGCCGCGGAGAGCCTCTGGGCAGCAGGCGCAGAGTGGCCAGGCCCTGCAGAGAGATACTGGCACACAGATTCTTGCACAGGGCTACTAGTGTGATTAGAAGATTGGAACTTTTAAGTCCCATTCCCAAATCTCACGTTTAATCAACTGCCAATGGCCAATGATTTAAGCAACCATACCTACATAACAAAGTCTCCATTAAAAACCCAAGAGGACTGGGTCCAGAAAGCTTCCGGTTTAGTCAACAGATGGAAATGCTAGGAGAGTGGCTTGCCTAGAGAGGACCTGGAAACTCCATGTCCTTCCCCCAAAATTTGACCTATTCATTCCTTCCATTTGGCTGTTCCTGAATTATATCCTTTTGTAATAAATCCCATGAGGCTAACAGAATGCAACTAGTAACACCCTTCTCTGAGTTCTGTGAGCCATTCTAGCAATTTCATTGACCCTAAAAAGGGGGTTGTGGGAACCTCTGATATAAAGCCATTCAGTTAGAAGTACAGGTAACAAACTGGACTTGAGACTGGCATTGAGTTGAAGGGGGTTGTTAATCTTCAATCTGCAGCCAGTCCATCAGAAACATAGGTTCAAGCCTGGGCTGTGGCTGGCATCTGAAGTGTGTGTGTGTGTGTGGGGGGGGTAGTGGGGGTGGGAAGGAAGGACACTCTTGTAGGACTGAACCCTTAACCTGTGGAATCTGATGCTATCTCAGGGTAGATGGTGTCAGAGTTGAGTTGAATTCTTGGATACCCTGCTGATGTTCTAAGAATTGCTTGTTGGTATAGAGGAAACCTTTTCCCCCATGGGGGAAATTGAGTTGAGAACACCAATTTACTGACTGACCACCAGGCATCATTTAACCAATCATTTCCTCTTTTCTAACTCTCAGAACACACAAAGTAACAAACAAAAGTGAGAACAGCAATAAAATAATACTCCTTGGTCATTCTTTCATAATTCTTCTATAAATTGAAATCAAGCACCAAAACTAAAAACTTTTCCTATCTCACCTTGAGGGTTCAAATCAAAACTGTCTCTAAGTTCTGCTTATTATATCTCCTCTGGCTTCTTCAGATATACACCATTCTCTATGTTCTGTCAATCTTCTTTATATTAGACACTGATTGACTGATCCATGTACTGTTGTAATAAATTATAACTCATATCTCTGTCTTCATTCTTATCCCTTTAAAATTCATCTTCCAAAGAATTCCATCAAAAACCCAAATATGTCAATTTTTTTAGTACCTACAATAATGTCCATCTCCTACAAACATGTTTCATTTGATATTCAAAGCCCTTCATAATCTGGCCAACCCCATCAGACTCCTCTTTTGCCATCACTTTTTTTTTAATTGTTTAAAGTATTACAAATAGTAGTACATATATCTCATTTTTTTCCCCATTGACCTTCCCCCAGCCTCCCCTGTCCCCTGTCGCATGCCCTCATCCCCAACCCCCACAGTGTCTTGTGTCCATTGGTTGTGCTTATATGCATGCATACAAGTCCTTCGGTTGATCTCTTTTCCTCCCTCCCCAACACTCACCAGCCTTCCCGCTGTAATTTGACAGTCTGTTCCATGCTTTACTGCCTCTGTATCTATCATTTTGTTCATCAGTTTATTTTTCATAAATGAGTGAGATCATGTGGTATTTTTCTTTCATTGTCTGGCTTCTTTCACTTAGTATAATGTTCTCCATCTCCATCCGTGTTGTTGCAAATGGTAAAAACTCATTTTTTACTGCAGCATAGTATTCTATTGTGTAGATGTACCACAGTTTTTAATCCACTCATCTGCTGATGGGCATTTAGGCTGTTTTCAAATCTTAGCTATGGTGAATTGTGCTGCTATGAACATAGGGGTGCATATATCCTTCCTGATTGGTGTTTCTAGTTTCTTGGGATATATTCCTAGAAGTGAGATTACTGGGTCAAGTGGGAGTTCCATTTTTAGTTTTTTTGAGGAAACTCCATACTGTTCTCCACAGTGGCTGCACCAGTCTGCATTCCCACCAGCATTGCACGAAGGTTCCTTTTTTCTCTGCATCCTCGCCAGCACTTGTCATTTGTTGATTTGTTGATGATAGCCATCCTGACAGGTGTGAGATGGTACTGCATTGTCGTTTTGATTTGCATCTCTCAGATAATTAGTGACTTTGAGCATGTTTTCATATGTCTCTTGGCCTTCCTTCTGTCTTCTTTGGAAAGTATCTATTTAGGTCTGTTGCCCATTTTTTTTATTGGATAATTTATCTTCCTTTTATTAAGTTGTATAAGTTCCCTGTAGATGTTGGAGATTAAACCTTTATCAGTGATAACATTTGCAAATATGTTCTCCCATACAGCAGGCTTTCTGTTGTTTTGTTGATGATTTCTTTTGCTGTACAAAAGCTTTTTATTTTGATGTAGACCCATTTGTTTGTTTTCTCTTTAGTTTCCATTGCCCTAAGAGCAGTATCAGTGAAGAAATTGCTTTAGCATATGTCTGAGATTTCTCTGCCTGTGGATTTCTCTAGTATTTTTATGGTTTCCTGTCTTATGTTTAAGTCCTGTATCCATTTTGAGTTTATTTTTGTGTATGGTTTAAGTTGGTGGCCTAGTTTCATTTATCTGTCCAATTTTCCCAACACCATTTATTGAAGAGACTGTCTTGATTCCATTTTATGTTCATGCCTCCTTTGTCAAATATTAATTGAGCATAGTGGTTTGGGTCAATACCTGGGTTCTCTATTCTATTCCATTGGTCTATATGTCTGTTCTTGTGCCAGTAGCAGGCTGTTTTAAGAACAGTGTCTTTGTAATATAGCTTGAAATCTGGTACTGAGATCCCACCTACTTTGTTCTTCTTTCTCAGGATTGCTGTGGCTATTCGGGGTCTTTTTTTTTTTTTATTATAGATGAAATTTTGGAGTGTTCTTTCTAGGTCTGTGAAATATGCCATTGGTATTTTAATGGGGAGTGCATTGAATCTGTAGATTGCTTTGGGTAGTATGGACATTTTAATGATGTTGATTCTACCAATCCATGAACATGGTATGTTATTCCATCTGTTTATGTCTTCCTCTATCTCTTTTTTCAGTGTCCTGTAGTTTTCCACATATAGGTCTTTTATGTCCTTAGTTAAGTTTATTCCTAGGTACCTTAATTTTTTTGGTGTGATGGTAAATGGGATTGCTTTTTTAGTCTCTCTTTCTGTAAATTTGCTATTGGCGTATAGACATGCCATAGATTTCTTGGCGTTAATTTTGGATCCTACTACATTGCCAAATTCATTTATTAAGTCTAATAGTGTTTTGATGGAGTCTTTAAGGTTTTTTTATGTACAATATCATGTCATCTGCAAATAAGGACAGCTTCACTTCTTCTTTTCCAATTTGGGTGCCTTTTATTTCCTCCTCTTGTCTAATTGCAATGGCTAATACATCCAACACTATGTCGAACAGGAGTGGTGAGAGTGGGCATCCCTGTCTTGTTCCTGTTCTTAGGGGAAATGGTTTTAGTTTTTGCCCATTGAGTGTGATGTTGGCTGTGGGTTTGCCATATATGGCTTTCATTATGTTGAGGTATGATCCTTCTATTCCCACCTTGCTGACAGTTTTTATCAAAAATGGGTGTTGGATTTTGTCAAATGCTTTTCCTGCATCAATTGATAGGACTACGTGATTTTTATCTCTCAATTTGTTTATGTCAGTGGTCGGCAAACTCATTAGTCAACAGAGGCAAATATCAACAGTACAACGATTGAAATTTCTTTTGAGAGCCAAATTTTTTAAACTTAAACTTCTTCTAACACCACTTCTTCAAAATAGACTCACCCAGGCCATGATATTTTGTGGAAGAGCCACACTCAAGCAGCCAAAGAGCCGCATGTGGCTTGCAAGCCACAGTTTGCCGACCACGGGTTTATGTGATGTATCACATTTATTGACTTGCAGATACTGTACCATCCTTGCATCCCTGGGACAAATTCTACTTGGTCATGGTGTATTATCTTTCTGATGTAGTGCTGGATCCAATTTGCTAGAATTTTGTAGAGGATTTTGGCATCTATGTTCATGAGGGATATTGGCCTGTAATTCTCTTTCATTGTATTGTCTTTATCTGGTTTTGGTATTAGGGTGATGGTAGGTCATAGAAGGAGCTTGGAAGTATTCCTTCCTCTTGAATTTTTTGGAATAGTCTGAGGAGGATAGGTTTTAGTTCTTCCTTGCATGTTTGGTAAATCTCCCCTGTGAAGCTGGCTGGCCCCGGGCTTTTGTTTGCTGGAAGCTTTTTGATGACTGCTTCAATTTCTTCCATAGTTATTGGCCTATTGAGATGTTTAGATTCTTCCTGATTGAGTTTTGGAAGGTTGTATTTTTCTAGGAATATGTCCATTTCCTGCAAGTTGTCCAGTTTGTTGGAATAGAGTTGTTCAGAGTATTTTTTAACCATCCTTTTTTTTTCCTGTGGGATCTATTGTTATTTCACCTCTTTCATTTCTGATTTTGTTTATTTGGGTCCTCTCTCTTTGCTTCTTGGTGTGCCTGGCTAGAGATTCATCAATCTTGTTTATCCTTTCAAAGAACCAGCTCTTGGTTTTGTTGATCTTTTGTATTGTTTTTGGTCTCAATGTTGTTTATCTCCGCTCTGATCTTTATTATTTCCTTCCTTCTGCTTACACTGGGCTTTGCTTGTTGCTCTCTTTCTAACTCTTTGAGTTGTAAGGTGAGGTAATTTATTACCATTGTTTGTTGTTTTTTTGCAGTAGACTTGTAGAGCTATGAACTTCCCTCTCAAGACTGCTTTCACTGTGTCCCATAGATTTTGGATTGTTGTGTTTTCATTGTCATTTGTTGCCATGATGTTTTTTATTTCTTCTTTGATCTCTCTGGTAACTCAGTCATTGTTTCATAGTATGCTATTTAGTCTCCATGTGTTTGATTTTTTTTGGATTGTTTTTATTGTAGTTGACTTCCAGTTTTATACCATTGTGATCTGAGAAGATGCTTGATTTGATTTCTATCTTCTTGAATTTGAAGAGACTTTGTCTGTGACCCAATATATGGTCTATCTTTGAAAATGACCCATGTGCACTTGAGAACAATGTATATTCTGTGGCTTTGGAGTGAAATCTTAAGAAGATGTCAATTAATTCCATCTGGTCTAGTGAGTCATTTAGGATTGATGTTTCTTTGCTGATTTTTTGTTTAGAAAATTTGTCCAATGGTGGTAGTTGGGGTATTAAAGTCCCCTACTATGATTGTATTGCTGTCAATCTCTCCCTTGTTATCTTCCAGGAGTTTTTTTAATGTATTGGGGTGTTCCTGTATTGGGTGTGTATATGTTTACCAGAGTTATTTCTTCTTGTTGGATTACTCCCCTTAGTATTATATAGTGGCCTTCCTTATCTCTTTTTATGTCCTTCACTTTGAGATCTAATTTGTCAGATATAAGTATTGCTACCCCAGCTTTTTTTTCCATTTCCATTTGCCTGAAAAACCTTTTTCCATCCCTTCACCATCAGTCTGTGCATGTCTTTTTTTCTGAGGTGGGTTTCCTGTAGACAGCAGATATATGGGTCATGTTTTCTTATCTAGTCAGTTACCCTATGTCTTTTGATTGGGGAATTTAATCCATTTACATTTAAAGTTATTATTGATAGGTACTTGTTTGTCGCCATTTTTATTCTTTACCCCTGTGTTCCTTCTTCACTTTCTATTTCTTCTTTTTACAGCAGACCCTTCAGCATTTCTTGCATTGCTGGTTTGGTGGTAATAAACTCCCTTAGCCCTTTTTTGTCTGTTAAGCTCCTGATTCCACCTTCAATTTTGATTGATAGCCTTGCTGGGTACAGTATTCTTGGACTCAGTCCCTTGGTTTGCATCACTTTGTATATTTCATTCCATTCCCTTCTGGCCTGTTGTGCTTCTGTTGAGAAATCAGTTGATATTTTAATAGGAGATCCCTTGTAGGTAACTTTCTGTCTCTCTCTGGCAGCCTTTAAGATTCTTACTTTGTTGTTGGTGTTCGCCAGTCTAATTATGTTGTGTATTGGTGTCGGTCTTTTGGGGTTCAACTTGTTTGGGACTCTCTGTACTTTTTGGACTTGCATAGTTTTTTCCTTGCCACTATCAGAGAAGTTTTCTGTCATTATTTCTTCAAACAGGTTTTCTATTCCTTGCTCAGTTTCCTCTCCTTCTGGCACCCCTATTATGCTGATGTTGTTTCGTTTTGTGTTGTCCCAAAGCTCCTTTAGGCTCTGTTCTTGCTTTTTAAGTCTTCTTTCCAGTTGCTGCTGTGTTTGTGTGTTTTTTCCTACCTTGTCTTCTAATTCGCTGATGCTGTCTTCAGCCTTTTCTAGTCTCCTATTTAAGCCTTCCATTGTGTACTTTATTGCAGCTATGTTGTTCTTCATCTCCTCTTGGTTCCTTTTCATGTTGGTGACATTCCCATTCAGCTCCTTATAGTTCTTGTTGAGTTGTATTTGTCATTGAGTTGTGTGTATTTGTCACCCAGCCGTTTAAACATCCTTATAACCATTACTCTGAATTCTTTCTCTGATATGCTGCTAACTTCAATTTCATTTAATTTCTTTTCTGGTGATTCCTCTTTATCTTTCCTATGAGGATTGCTTTTTTGTCTTCTCATGTTTTGCTGTAACGTTTTAATTGTAGGTCTGATTGGTTTGATACTCAGGTTCTTTTGGGAATGGTGATACTGGTGTGATTTCTCAGGTCTCCTGGGCTTGGTAATCTAGTTGTAGCTCCCTACTTGAGCTATTTGGGTTCTCTTGATGGAGGCCTGTGAGCTGGAAAGGTACAACTGTGATGTCTAGAAGTCAGCAGCCGTGGAGGGGGGTGTCCCAATTTTTGCTGTCTTGCGCCCTTGATTGAAATCGTGCGTGCCCAGTGGGGACTCACAGTGGCACCCAGGAACCGTCTGTTGGGGTGATGAGTCTCAGGAGGCCTGTACTCTGGAAAGGCGTGACTGTGGTGTCCAGAGTTGTGTAGTTGTGGGGTGGGCAGACTCAGCTTTTGCTGCTGCACCTGTGGTGTATATGCACACGCTTCCAGTGGTGGCTCACAGGGGCACCTGAGGTACGTTTGCCAGCAAAGCCTGCTGAAGCCCTTCTGAAGGACCCCGGCACTAAAGCCATGTAATTGAGGCATTTGTGGGCAGGTATCCAGGATAAGTGAATTCAGAATTTCTATTGCCAGGAAGAGTACGTCCCTGTTTGTCCAAGATCACACCCAGCAAGGACTCACAGCAGCTCCCACAAGTGCCCTATGGATAGATGGGCTCAGGGTGCCTGCCTTTTGGAAATGTGCGCTCAGTCTCTGGCAGTGCATCTGCCAGTGCAGAGCTCTGATGCACTTTGAGGGGTCCTGGCGCTGAAATTACACAGCTGGGGTGTCTGCAGGCAGTTACTCAAACAGAGGAAATTCAGAATTTCTACTGTGGGGCAGCGTGCCCTGTCTGTACAGAATCACACCCAGCAGGGGCTCCCAGTTGCTCCCAGGTGCTGCCTAAGGCGTGGTGTGCCCTGGATGCCTGCATGCTGGAAACTCGTGAATGTGGTGTCCAGTGTTCTGCTGCTGGGGAGCGGGGAAGATGCACTTACTGCTGTGGGAATGGTGTACCTTTGGAGGTGTAGGTCTCAGGATCCACAGGTCTGCGGCTGAGGTAGCAGGATTTTGGCTGTAGTGGCTGCTGGGTCATGGGCAGTGTCAAAGTCCTGACTGGGTGGTGGTGCTGATGAGTTCCCAGAAAAGGCTGCTGTTCCCTTCAAGATGGCATGGGCTCCGTGCCCGAGTCCTGCAGTCCAGGGAGTGCCCACAGCAGTCCTAGTCTCTCCTTATCCAAGCCCCTGCTGCTCCTGCGAGATTTAACTGTCCCTTACTCACTCACACACACACCACACACATCCACACACTCTCCTTTCATACCCTCACTCACTTCCTCTCCCTCACCTCTGTGTTGCTAGCCACCATTTTTTTCCAGAATCATTGCCATTCCTTCTTACTTATACTTGTGTTCTAGCTTGGATAAGTTACTTGTGATCACAAATTCTTCTTGGCCTGCTAATCTTTTTTTTTCTTTTTAAATATATTTTCTATTGATTTCATAGAGGAAGGGAGAGGGAGAGAGAGAAACATTAAAGATGAGAGAGAATCATTGATTGGCTGTCTCCTGCATGCCTTATACTGGGGATTGAGCCCACAACCTGGGCATGTGCCCTTTACTGGGATCAAACCTGGGAACCCTCGGTCCATAGGATGACACTCTATCCATTGAGCCAAACCTGTTAGGGCTGGAAATCTTATTGTTTGTCCTCTCTGACCTGTGCTATTCACCCTTCAAGGATCAGTTTAAGCATCACCTCCTCTGTGAAGCCTTCCTCTGTTTTTCTTTCTCCATTACTTCTTTGGCCTTTTATAGGAATGTTTTTACACTACATTTATCAAATGTAAAAAACAATTTGTACCTTGTTATTCACTTGTCTTAGAATTTTTTGAGGGGGTTGATTTTGTCTTAGTCTTTATTTCAGTAGTACCTAGCATATTGCTGGGCACTTAGTAAATTACAGACCAAATAAATAAAAATAAAGTTTCTTTTATCATGGAATTTTTACATGGAGGATACTATTTTTCAATTAGGTTTCCAGAGACTGAAAATAAATTGACTTTATTTTTTCCCTAAGTGTTTTGAATATATTACCTCAATCTTGTTTTCTATGCATAGATTAAAATAAAGATAATAGTATTGGGAAGGTGAAGTAGCAAAATGGCAAAATGGGTGATTATAAATAGCATATAAATAATTTTTTCTTGTGTTCTGAATTATATAACTTAATTTTCTAGTTAATTTTTGCTACAAAGGCATAGTCTCATATACTAATGAATGAATACATATATATGCATATGTGTATACATATATACATGATTTGTATCTTTTTGAAATGTAAGCTAATGAAACAGTGACATAACATTTAAATAAGTGAAAAGGCTTTCCCTTTTCATGTTGGAGTTATAATGAAACCAATTGCATAGTAATGCCTGGTCACATTAAAATTATTTTTTACATTAGTGTCTACCAAATAAGAACCTATTCCCCTGCTCCTAATCTCAGATTCTAAAGATGAGAGCAAAATGACTTTTTAGTCATGATTGCATTGTTTATATAGACTCTGTACTAGTCTTTGCAGTGATTTTATTTATTTTTATCACATATGTGTATTTTTTTTTTATTGTTTGAAGTATTACAAATAGGAGTACATATGTCTCCTTTTTTTTCCCCCCATTGACCTCCCCCCGGCCTCCCCTACCCCCCAGTACCCTACCCTCCCACCCCCCACCAGTGTCTTATATCCATTAGTTATGCTTATATGCATGTGTACAAGTCCTTCGTTGATCTCTTACAGCTACCCCCAACCCCCGCTCAACCTCCCCTGCCTTCCCGCTGTAGTCTGACAGTCTGTTCAATGCTTCTTTGCCTCTGTATCTATTTTTCCCCCCATTTCTTTCCTTTAAAAAAATTTTGCCTCTGCAGACTAGAAATAAACATATAATAACAAAAAAAAATGTTTGAGTCCCAGTTTCAATGTCCAACAGTTCTGAGTCCCTGTTTCAATGTCAAACAGTTCCTTATGTGTACATGTCAGTAATGATATCTGGATGGTGGGCACATGGTGGCAATGCAGGTCCGACCCTCTCTGGTTTGGTCCTAGGCAACCTGCAGTGATGCACAGCTGCTGACTGCTAGTTTGGCAAGGCGTTGTCAGCGTCTTCCATCTCTGGACTATTTTTCCTCTTGTCTTCGTGGTTGGAGCAGACCTGTCAATTCCTCTCTGCTGCAGGAATCCACCTGGTCTTGGAATTGTTTTCTGAAAATATACAAACATATTCTCGACCAAAAGTTAATAAAGGAATCTTTTCTATATAATTGATTTGGCATCCTTTTTATTTTTGCCCAAACAATTTTCCTTTGTCTTATTTAGACACCATGTATGTTTTTCAAGGGTGTCTTGCTGTTAGCATTACAAATGAAATGTGAGATGGGGGGAAAACAAACTAAAACAAAAAGTAAAATCAATATGTTATTGTTCAATATGAGGCAAAATATGACATATAAGTATATTTGCCAGTGTAAATTTTGACTAACATTTCATAGGTGAATGATAAATATTTCCCTATGATAATTAAGATCCTTAATATTTTTTTCTTTATTGATTAAGGTATTCCATATGTGTCCTTATCCTCCCATTGCTCCCTCTCCCCCAACTCATGCCTTCACGCCCCTGGTGTCTGCATCCATTGGTTAGGCTTATATGCATGCATACAAGTCCTTTGGTCGATCTCTCCCTCTTACCCCCACCCTCCCCTACCTTCCTTCTGAGGCTTGACAATCTGATTGATGCTTCTCTGTCTCTGGACCTGTTTTTGTTCAAGATCCTTAATATTTTGAGATGATGTTTATTGTTAAAAGTGCTATATTTTTAGTACTATTAGTCTTTACAAAACTATTCAATATTACAAATATTGAATTTCAGATCAAACTTACTGATGAAATAATAGAAGAAAAATTTTATGACATATCAAAGTGATTATTTTAATGTGAAAATCTATTTGATTGTATTTTGCCTATTGCTAATCTTCAAATTTTATAAACTATGATAATGGTGAACTTCATAATGCTAAAATAATATTTTTAACTTATGAAATAAAAATGAATGTCAACTGGGAATCTGAAGACTATGTAAAATACATTTTTCAATGCTGTCATACATCAATAATATCACTCTGCATTGTTATATTTGCAGATAACTGACAATGCTTTTTGCCTTTGGACATTCATATTTCTGCCTTCCTAACATAACTTTAATTTTATTCATGTGTCCATTCTCCTCTGAATACATAAGGTTCAGTGAAGGTTGGTTTCTGCTCAAGCCCCAAGTATGGGTTTTCATGATTATAAGCTGAATCATGGTGTTTCTTTTTTTTTTTTTTGCCAATGACTGAGCTGAGCTTTATGAGCATGTGATAGATTCCGTCCAAAGGAGCATGAGAAAGCCTGCTGCAAGGCTCCATCTGTGTGCGAAGATTGGAACTGCGATAGCCATATGTTACCAGAGCAAGAATGACACCAAGACACAGAGAGTGGAGCTAAGAGCATTACAAGGAAGATGAATCAGAGCTTTGACTTAAACTCCAGCAGATTGTCCTACCTATGGAAGTTTTTGTTTTTTTAGATTATAATTTTCTTAGTGTTCAACTACTTTTTATTTATTTATTTATTTATTAAATGAATCCTTATTGTTCAGATTATAACAATTTTTCCTCTTTTTTCCCCCCTTAGCTCCCCTCCACCCGGTTCCCACCTCACCCTCTGCCCTTCCCCTCCCCACTGTCCTCATCCATAGGTGTACGATTTTTGTCCAATCTCTTCCCACATCCCCCACTCCCCTTTTCCCCCAATAGTTGTCAGTCCACTCCCTTTCTATGTCCCTGATTCTATTATATTCATCAGTTAATAATGTTCATATTTTTTATTCCCTTGGTTTTTAGATTCACTTGTTGATAGATATGTATTTGTTGTTCATAATTTTTATCTTTACCTTTTTCTTCTTCTTCCTCTTCTTAAAGAATACCCTTCAGCATTTCATTTAATACTAGTTTGGTGGTGATGAACTCCTTTAGCTTTTGCTTATCTGTGAAACTCTTTATCTGACCTTCAATTCTGAATGATAGCTTTGCTGGGTAGAGTAATCTTGGTTGTAGGTTCTTGCTATTCAATCACTTTGATTATTTCTTCCCACTCCTATCTGGCCTGCATAGTTTTTGTTGAGAAATCAGCTGACAATCGTATGGGTGCTCCCTTGTAGGTAACTAACTGTTTTTCTCTTGCTGCTTTTAATATTCTCTCTTTGTCTTTTGCTCTTGGCATTTTAGTTATGATGTGTCTTGGTGTGGTCCTCTTTGGATTCCTTTTGTTTGGGGTTCTGTGTGCTTCCTGGACTTGTAAGTCTATTTCTTTCACCAGGTGGGGGAAGTTTTCAGTCATTATTTCTTCAAATAGGTTTTCAGTATTTTGCTCTCTCTCTTCTTCTGGGACCCCCATAATTCTGATTTTGGTATGCTTGAAGTTGTCCTAGAGGCTTCTTACACTATCTTCAACTTTTTGGAATTTTTTTCTTTTTGCTTTTTCGGTTGAGTGTTTTTTGCTTCTTTGTATTCCAAATCTTTGACTTGATTCCTGCGATCATCTAGTCTGCTCTAGGTCGCTATAATATTTTTTATTTCAGTCAATGTATGCTTAATTTCTAGTTGATCCTTTTTCATATCCTCGAGGCTCTCATTAAATTTATTGGTCTTTCCTAGGAAATTCTTGAAAAACCTTATAACCGTGGTTTTGGACTCTATATCCAGTTGTTTGCTTTCCTCCATTTCCTTCATTTGTGATCTGCCTCTTTGTCTCCACATTTTAGCTGCTTCCCTGGGTTGATGGAGTGGCTTTGTGTGCTAGGTTCCTAGCAGGGCCCAGTGGCTCAGCCTCCCCAGTTACCTGAGTTGGACACTTTTGGTGTGCCCCTTTATGTGTTGTGTGTGCAGTCTTGTTGTAGTTAAGCCTAGATTGTTGTTAGTATCACTGGGGGGAGTTGACCTCCAGGCCAGTTGTCTGGGAGGATCAGCTGTGTCTATGCTGGGAGAGCTTCTGTGCTCAGCTTGGATGGGGCAGAGTCTCAGGGTGGAGCAGACAGCCTTGGTTTCCCATCAGCCCCGCCCTAAGAGGCTCCTGTATCTCAGTGTCTCACGGTAATGGCTGCAGGCACCTCTGAGAGAAGGCTGCCCTCGAGTTTTGCCCGCTGCCAGACAGTCCAGTTTCTCCCCAAATGAGTCTGGGTATCCAAAGTCTCACCTGGAACGGAGGTGTTGGGGGATGTCCCTCACAAATAAGGCAAATCTACTGTGTTGCCAGCATTCTTCTGGTATTGTGTTTTGGCATCCTGTCATGTCTCCAAAATGACCATTGTGTCTGCTACTTCTGGTGAGAAGTAGAAGGTAATTACTGTTTTAGACAAAGATTCCTGCTCAGGAGAATATTATTTTATTAAAGTTAACTTTTGAGCCATTGGAAATTGAACAAATTAGAACTCCTTCATCAGAGTAAACATGAAAAAGTGGTGAAGGAATTATTTGTATTTTAAATGAAGAATCTTTGTCTATCAGAAGATACTGAATAAAGCTTACATTTAAATATGAATAACTGTGTAAATGGCTCTATTTTTACTTGCAAGTTAATATCTGTTTTATAGATGATATCATTTGTTCCCACTAAAAAAGGAGTAAAATTTAAACATAATGTAATTGAAATGTGCTCTAATTATAGAAACTGAATATTTTATACATCAGTTTTAGTGGGATTCATTTACTTATTCATGTAATCTTGAACTTATATGATTTTATAAAAATTTTTCCACCTGTATTTTATAGATAATAATGAAAACATCTCAAACACATTTCTCTGGCTATTTTAAAAACATAATTATAGTTTACTTGATAAACCTTTATTATATTTTCTAATATACCTAATTGACACTTGAGAATTTGAATTCAAATAGTATAAAGTAATAGATGTCTATACTTATCCAAAGGCCTCTTAAAAATTAGAGTTTTGCTGTAGATTTGTTAGTAATTAGAGGTAACAATAATATCCACATAAAGTTTGAATTCTAATCATGAGTCAAAAGAAGATTTTAAGCAAAACATCAAATGCTTGTACTTTATTGTTAATCAAATGGAATTACAAGACTATATATATGTTGTTGTTTTTTTGTTAATTCTTCTCACCCAGAGGGTATTTTTTCTATTGATTTTTTAGAGAGAATGAAAGGGAGTGGGGAAGAGATAGAGAAACACTGATGTGAGAGAGACACATCCACATTGATTGATTGCCTATTGCACACACCCCAACTAGGGCCAGGGATAGAACCTACAACCCAGGTACATGCCTTTGACTAGGAATCGAGCCCAAGACCCAGGTGAAGGAAGGCCTATTGCATGAATCTTCATGCAACGGGCCTCTAGTTGGATTTATAAGAATTAATTTCTGTTCAGAAGGTTGCATGTGTTAAATCATGTAATATAAATACTTAAGGCAATACTTGATCCAAATAAATTCATTTTAGACACACACCATTAACCACTAATGTTCGTATCTTGGTCTCATTCCTTGGCCACTAACTGCTTGATCTCCCTCACTGTATTCATGCTCTCTAACCACATCTAGAAGAGATCCTTGTGTCTCCTAGATTACATTTCCCTGGCCTAATCCAGGAACCACTCAGTTTCACATGTAGGGAGAAGGGAGCTAATAAAACAAGTAAAGAACGTTTATGCTACAGCAGGTTTTTATATGGTGTGCTGTCTTTTTGTGATGCTTGCAATGCAGAAAATGTCCAAGTCTCACCTAGGACAACATCAGGAGTTTGGGTTCCTTCACCCACTAACAAAACGACATTCCAAATTAAATTGCTACTACAATATCTTAATGGGAATAGACCTATTCTCTAGATGGACCCAAATTTTCTCCTTTGGGATGGCAAATGCTCTTTTAGCATGTATTTTAAGACACACATTTTAAGGTATGTGAAGTACTAAATATTTTGAACCATATATTTTATGTTACATCAAAAAATAGTGACTGTAGCAATAACCTAAGCTCCTCAGGAAGGCCTGTTTTCCTTGTCTATCTCATCTAGTGTCTCAAAATCACTGGAAAAGTGTGTCTATAGTGAAACAAATACATAAGAAGAAATGTGTGCTGAAACCTGCCACTTCATAATCTACAGTAATTCATGTCACACATTCTAAAAGTTGAACATTTAATTTATAAGGCGATTGTTAAACTTTTCCTACTTCGGACAAACACAGGGACTACTTTATACATCTTCATTGTAACATCTCTTATGGATACTAAATATTTTCCTGGACAAATGCCATCGTCTCTTTTAAATATATTATCAGTACTTTTTCAGCTAGCTTTTTTAATGTTTTCTAACTTCTCTGTAGCTTTCCTCCCCTGCCTGAGTGTAATGAGGCTCTTTGTCACCTCATAACCCCAGTGCAGTTCTTACAGGGGTAGAAATCTGAAAAACTAACTTAGAAAACAATAATCTAGCAATGTAAAGATGTGCATTCCTCATAACCCTGCAGCTCCACTTTTAGGCACATATTCTAGAGGAAGTATTGCATATGTACTAGGCAACACATACGGGATGCTCATGGTGATGCTATTAATATTAACTAAAGAGTACCAAAAAGCCCACTGAAAGGAGATTGGAATATTATATTACATGGCAACGAAAATCAATCTATATAAGAACAGAAATGATTTTAAGGAACATAATGGTGAATCAAAAATGTGAGTAATGTGGAATGATCACAATTACATATAACATCATGCAAGACTAAATTACATACCATTTAGCAACATAATTATCTTGGTACAATTACAAGGAAAAGTGTTGAAATGACTAAATTTTAAAATGTTGTTTTCTGGGGAGAAGCACACCGGGACTTCTTTTAAAACAAATGATAAGTGTACTTAAGGTTTCTTTTTTATCTTTTTTCTTTTCCTGGAAGTTTGTACCTTTACCCCTCCTTCATCCAGTTCCCACCCTCAACCCCGGCCTCTGGTAACTACAAATCTGATTTATTTTTCCTATGAGTTTTTTTTTGTTTGTTTTTAGATTCAACATATAAGTGAGATCAAACAGTATTTGTCTTTCTCTTTCTGACTTTTTCACTTAGCATAATGCCCTCAAGGTCCATCCTTTTCTCAAATGGCAGGATTTCCTTCTTTTTCTATGGCTGAAAAATATGCCATTGCATATGTATTACCACAACTTATTTATCTGTTTGTCCATTGATGGATACTAGGGTCGTTTCCGTGTTTTGTAGATAATGCTGCTATGGAAATGCGGCAGGGTGCAGATATCTTAGTGACATAGACATATTCTCTGAAGTGGAATTGCTGGAACATGGTAGTTCCATTTTTAATTTTTGAGGAACCTCCATACTATTTCCACAGTGTCTGTACCAATTTATAATCCCACCAATAGTACTAGTACACAGGGTTTTCTTTCTCTACATTCTCATCATTTGTTATCTCCTTGTCTTCTTGATGATAGCCATTCTAATATGTATGAGGTGATATCTCATTATGGTTTCGATTTGCATTTCCCTCACTAATGATGTTGTTGGATTGCATTAAATTTACAAATAAATAATTAAAAGGAATCACTAGAAGTTTATGAATACAGATAGAAGGCTAATTACATGCCAGGAAACAACCAAATCAGTGCATCTCAAACTATAATGTGCATACAAACCACTTGAAGATTTTTGTCAAAATTCAGATGCTGATTCAGTAAATCTGGGATAAGGCCCTCAATTCTGTACATCTAGCAGGTTGCAATACGGTGCTTACGTGGTGCGATGATGCTGCTTGTCCATGCATCATACTCTTGAGTAGGACAGGTTCAAAGTTCTTCCCATTTTTGATATTTAAAATTTATAATAATCTAAATTATTGAATTTTCAGGGACAGATAAGCTTAAATAAAAAGTACTTGCATATCAATGCCAAAGGTTGAAATATAGGCATAGAAATTCAGGCAATGGGGCCCTAGCCAGCGTGGCTCAGTGGATAGAATGTCATACTCTGGACCAAAAGATCTGGGTTCAATTCCAGTCAAAGACATGTACTGGGGTTGCAGACTCTTCCCTGGCCTGGGCCCTGGTTGGGTCGTGTGCAGGAGGCAACCAGTCCATGTGTTTCTCTCACATTGATATCTCTCACCCTCTCTCTTCCACTCTCTCTAAAAAAATCAATGGAACAAAACAAAAAAGAGATACAGGCAATGGGGATAAAATTTCAACAACTATAGATATTGAACTTAAAATTCCAGAGGAGTATATTCCATTTCATGATATAAAAATTATGTCTCCTTCTTGACTAATGTTCTTTTAGTGTGAGAAAAAGGTGCCTTTTTGGAAAAGATATTGCAAGGTGATTCTCAGTGTTTAGATTTTAATATATTCGGATAATATCCAGTGCCTCTTTTCTTGAAAATATATAAAAGATGTGTTAAATTATTTTCAGAATCTAATTAAGAACATATGGTTTGGGTTTATTAATTTCCGTTTAACACATAGAATATTCAACTGGAAAAAAAATCCTGTTTTACATGTTACTTTTTATTACAAGATCTGCTTTAAGATATGAATGATGCTCCTTGTCTCATCTTGCTTGATTGGATATAGATAATTCTGTTTAATCTATTTGTTTTTTTGTGTGTTTTTTCTTTTTCATCTTTTGTCCTCCAGTAAGGTAGACAAATTGAGTTTCACTTTTAGTTTATTTATTCTGTCAAGAGATTCTGAATCAGAGTTTAAAGTCACTGTCTGACAAGAAAAAGTCAACATCTGTTGAGTTGATTTATTATTTATGTATTAGATTTTATGGCAGTTTTTCTCTGAAGAGCTGCAAGTGTTCTACACATAATTCTTACACTTTTCAAATATCTTTCACAAGAAACACCTATAAACATCTCAACATGAAAAGCGACAGAAAAGGGACTGATTCAGGAAACCAGAGAAGAAGAGGACCCTAGGGCAAATGATCACAGCCTCAAATAGGAGGTGTGCCTAATAATCTAAGAATTCACTTTGCAAGGCCATGGGGGATGTGCATGTCTCTGTCAAAGCTTTCCCCCTGCACTTTGTCATCAGTGCATCTTACCTGGTTCCCAGAAACTCTTCTAAGCTGTCAGCTTCAAACATTCTGTGGATTGGGGCAACCCAGGAATTTAGTATGGTAATGAGAATTCAGTGCCACTCAATGGTTCTTGCTCTCTATTCCTATAGATATTGACATTTCTTAGAAAGTGGGTTTGTGGTAGGGAAAAATAAAGGGTCTTAAAAACTGTTGTATTTCATTACTAGAGGCCTGGTGCATGAAATTTGTGCAAGGGGCTTGCCTAGGCCCTCACAGCCCCAGCTTTGTCTGGAAGGTTCTTTTATTAGGAGTGAAAATAAAAATACATCTATTCTGAACTTCTAAGATTATTACAACAGAGCAAAGCAGAGACAAGAGACATCTGTGCTGTTTTCTCTTTAGCTCTGATGCAAGCTTTGTTTCCACAAAGCCACCATATGAATTATTGGTCCCCAATACAGTACACCTTTGTTGTAATGTTTGCGTTGAGGTGTATATCAAAGCACTGACTGAAATGAGCAGGTGTTAGAGATAAATGTGTTCCTGAAATAGAGAATCCATCTTCTTTCATGGTCTCATTTATTTATGTATTGGTTTTACTGAGAGGTACAGGGGGTGGGGGGCGGGGAGAGAGAGAGAGAGAATTTGTCATTCCAGTTATTTTTTAAATTATATATATGACAACTGGAACAACAAATTATATATATTGATTTCAGAGAGGAAAAGAGAGATAGAAATATCAATGATGAGATAATCATGCCTCCTGCATGACCCACACTGGGGATTTAGCTTGCAACCTGGGCTTATACCCTGACCAGGAATAGAACCATGACCTCCTGGTTCATAGGTCAATGCTCAACCACTGAGCCATGCCAGCCAGGCTGTTCCACTTATTTTTCATGCAGTCATAGGTTGGTTCTTGTATGTGTCTTGACAGGAGATTAAACCCACAACCTTGGCATATTGAGATGATGTTCTAACCAACTGAGCTACCTGGCCAGGGCCTTTCATAACCTCTCTAAAGATGTGAAGAAAGAAACTTGATATAATTTTGTTTTCATTTATCCTTGATGAAACATTTGGGTTTTAACTCTTGAACATATTTATTTGAAACATATATCTTTTTAAAAAATTATTTTTATTGATATCAGAGAGGAATGGAGAGGAAGAGAGAGAGAGAAACATCAATGATGAGAGAGAATCACTGATTAGCTACATCCTGCATGTCCCCTACTGGGGATAGAGCCTGCAACCCAAGCATGTGCCTTGACCGGGAATCAAACCCTGACACTGAACATTTTATAAAATGGATCTGATTTCTCAATTATAAAAAGGCCACCCATATCAATTTAGTGCTTTTCAATACATTTCTTTATTACATAAACTTGGCTTTTTATGTAGCTTGCATAAATCACTTAGTGTGTTTCAGTCTGTCACTATTTTAAAAGGGAATAAGATCCTCTTCCTGCATCTTGATACTGTTAAACTTCCTTTGAAGACACATCATTGTCTGTAGTGTCCAAGAAAATTCCATGCTAGTCAGACCTTAGAAAAGCTGAAGTTTGAATGAAGCTGTAAGGAATAGACAGGGCTTCACTGGCCTGTTGGGAAGGGTTAAAGGCACTCTTCAAGGGGGTAGCACAGTCAGAGAGCTGTAAAGTACATGGAGACGGGGAAACGGGAGTCCATCTGGAAGGAAGGAACCGAGTAGTTGGATTTGAGACCAAAAAAGTTGGTTGGAATGTGTTGGGGCTCAAATAGCTGGATAAAGAGTTGATAACACTTGGGAGTAGTTGACCATTTGTGAGATGGAAATGACATGGTGAAGTTGGTGCTTTAACACAGTTTTGAGAACTATGTATGAAATATGTTTAGTGCAAACTTCAGGCCAACTTGACAAGGACATGAAATGGAACCATGTGGAATGGAAAGAAAGGGACACATGTAGCAGCTTTCATAAGAATTGGATGTTTTCCATGTCGGTTGTACCAGTTTGCAATTCCACCAATCATGCACAAAGGATCCCTTTTCTCTACATTTTCACTAACACTTGTTATTTGTTGGGATTTTGATAATAGCAAATCTAACAGGTGTGAGGTGATATCTGACTGTGGTTTTGATCTGCATTTCCCTGATGATTGGCAGTGTTGAAAATCTTTTTATATGTAATTGAAGCATCCATCTTATATAAAAACTGCTGTTTGAAATTTTAACCCTGCAATTTGGCTTCTGTAAATGCTTGCTTGTTTAAATAATAAGGAAAATAAGACTACTCCCACTTCCAAGAGGCCATTGGACCGTCCCCGGATGAAGTTATCAGTACTGGCACCAGGCCAGGCCTTTGGTTGAGGTCTCAAGGCCCCAGCACATAAAGGCTCTTTAAGAACTTGCAAAGGGGCCGGAAACACCCATATTCGGGAGACACAGAAGGTAAAAACATATAAATAGGGAAAGTTCTTCCATGTTGGGACCCAGAATTTGAGAGACATTTTCCTCTGGACCCATGTGTAATAAATGTAACTCCATCTCTCTAACTATTGCTTGGTTCTTCTCCGATTTTCTGTAACATAATTATTATCCATCTGTATATCTTCTTTGGAAAAATATAGATTTAGGTCCTTTGCAATTGGATTATTTGGGGGGTTTTGAGTTTGAGGTTTTTAAAAAAATATATTTTAGATATTAACCCCTTATCAGATATGTCATTTGCAAATATCTTCTCCCACTTAGTGGGTTGCCTTTTGGTTTTGTTTATGGTTTCTTTGACTGTGTAAACACTTTTTAGTTTGATACAATCCTATTTGTTCATTTTGGCTTTTGTTGCCCTTGCGTGGGGAGACATACCCAGAAAATATTGCTAAAACTAATATCAGAAACTTTACAATCTATATTTTCTTTTAGGATTTTTTACGGTATCTAGTCTTACATTTAGGTCTTTAACCCATTGAGTTTATTTTTGTGTATAAAATAGTACAAGTGTGTAAAAAACTGGTAGTTTCATTTCTTTACATCTAGCTTTCTAATTTTTCCAGCACCGTTTAATCAAGAGAGACTGTCTTTCCTCAAGATATATTATTGTTTCCTTTGTCATAGATTAATTGACCATATAAGTATGGGTTTATTTCTGTGCTCTCTGTTCCCTTGATCTATGTTTTAATGCCAATACCAGACTGTTTTACTATAGCTTTGTAGTAAAGTTTAACATTAGGGAACATGATACCTTCAAATTTGTTCTATTATTTAAAAAAGTAATCTTGGACGAGTGATACTTTTTGTTTTTGGAGAGTAGAGGTGTGTGTGTTGGGAGAGGGCAGGAAGGGCTTAAGGTTGCAGGGAATTAGAAATATTTTATTTTAAAACAAAATTTGTGATTGTCTATCAAAGTATTGTCTGGAAAATACTTTGTATTTTCTAGTATTGTCTGGAAAATACTAGTATAGAAAATCATGCTGCCTTGGGTCACTTGAAGGTAGGACAGGAGAAACATTTTTGGCATTTCCAGCAATAATTATGAAATTAACTGACCAAGCACCTTTTACAACTGTAGTTTTGATGAGCTTCGGTTAAAATGTCACAAAGTAAACTACAACATGACTTGCTGTGGTTCCAACACTCATAAAAAATTGTCTCTGACAATTCCAATCCCTCTTAACAGGGCCCAGGGTTATACTTCTCCAGGGTCGGTATGATGATTTAGCTTTAAAATGTGTATTGTACTTAAAGATGCATTCAGTACCTTTTCGCCTACAGGAGTAAAGCTTTAAACAAATTATTGTGACTCATTTATAGTTTTGGTACTTACAGTAATCCTCAGGTAAATCTCAGAGTTCTAAGTATGTACTTTGTAAAATATATAGCTTAAATGCATTGAGTAAATCTATGCTTGGTGCTTATTTCTTCTTTTTATTCAAGTCATTTGTTTTGTTTCACATGAGTAGAGAGCAATGCTAAATTTGGGTAAGTTTAAAGTAAATGTGTGATATTTAAATTTTTTATTATAAATTATACTTTAATTTGAGATTTAATGTTGATTCTCTTCATAAGCAACTGTAACAAACGTACTTGTTTTCATTGCTCCTGTTTTTTTATTAATATAATAGGTAGTATGGACATTTTACTTAATCTGAAGTTATATTAACTTTTATGTCAGATGCCAAAGATCTGTATTTAGTGAACTTTGGTTAAGGTTGAAAGGGAAGCAGCATTAATTGGTTGCCTACCAAATAACCACCTTGTGAAAATATCTCCTTTTACAGATGCTGTTGGATGAAGGTAGATAACTTGTCCAAATCACAGCATTAATGGTCTACACCAACATTAATTTTTATTTTACTAAAAATTTCAAGTATATACAAAAATAGAAATAACAGGATAACTCTTATGTACCCATCGCTCACTTTAAAAAATTGTCTTGACCAATTTTATTTCATTTACCCTCATTCCCAGTTTTCCTCTCTCCCTGTTTATTTAGAAGCGAATCTAAATACTTAAATCTAAAAGCAAAAAATTATTAAATCACCCACAATACTATTAAAACACTTGCAAATTATAATTCCTAGTGTTATTAAATATGAGGGGTTCAATTTTCTCTGCCTCATTTTTCACTTTGAGTTATGATCAAAATAAGGTTGAAATTGGTTCATGCAATTGTTCTATTTTAACCTAGAGCTTCCTTCCTTTTACCTCTTTCATTTACTTTATTTTTGGGGCAATTTAACTGTTGAAATAACAGGATTCTTTGGTAGACTTTTCCATAGTCTAATTGCACCCTTCTTATGTTATTTAAGATGTTATGCTGCCCCTGTATATTCTATAAAGTGACTATTCAATTTAGAGGCTTGATAAAGTAAGGGTTCTAGATTTTAAAATATTTATTTATAGTTGATTTTGAATACTTCTATCAAGAAGGACCCATTGTGTGCTTTTTCTTTTTTTGCAGTCATTATTATTTAATCATGGGCTAAAAAATCATGACATCATAATTCTGCTACTCTTTACTTACTAGCTGCAACAGTTTTATGACAGAAAATTTTCCCTCGACTGTTTTGTTTCTCTGAGGTACAGTTTATATAGAAATTTCAGACTAATGTTTGATAGTTTTCCTTTATCCAGTTTTTTAAAATGGAGTTAATTATATATAACATCTTCCTTGAATAACCAAAGGGTTGTTTTTAAAAAGCATTTTAAGCTTATGGATTTAAAAGTATTTGAGTTAGACTTCTATTAAAAAATTTAGTAATATTAATAGTATCATTGTTAGATAAATGGTAGAATACTATGCAAACTTTCTGTACATTGCTTATTCACTTAGGTATGTGTACCAGGGATTAATCCATAGTTACAAATACTAGTTATTACTTATTACTTTAACAAATATGTATATTCATTGTATGAATGTGAATTTATTGAAATTCCTATTAATGGCTACTCTCAGCCATTTGTTGTTGTAAAGTATAGTGGTCCAATTGACAGATATTTGCATATATCTTTTCAATGTTTTCCATGGTATCTTTAGGAAGTTTTCTAGGAGAGAGATTGCTATACCAGAGGTTAGAGTGTTTATGATTTTGTTAGCTATTGCGAATTTCCCTTTCCTATGGGGATACCATTTTGCATTCCCTCCAGCAATGTCTGAGTGCCCCTTTGTCCTAAGCATTATCAAGAAAATCTATGTAACTTCTGGATTTTTTCAGTTGCAGTATTATCATCTTCAAGTTAGTCACTATGATAAGTAAGAAGTAAAACTGTCCCTATTTGCAGATGACATGATACTGTACATAGAAAACCCTAAAGACTCCATCAAAAAATTATTAGACTTAATAAATGTATTTGGTAATGTAGCAGGATACAAAATTAATGCCAAGAAATCTATGGCATTTCTATACACCAATAATGAACTTACAGAAAGAGAGACTAAAAAGGCAATCTCATTTACCATCGCACCAAAAAAAAATTAAGATACCTAGGAATAAACTTAACTAAGGATGAGAAAGACCTATACGAGGAAAACTACACGACACTGAAAAAAGAGAGGAAGACATAAACAGATGGAAGAACATACCATGTTCATGGATTGGTAGAATCAACATCATCAAAATGTCCATACTACCCAAAGCAATCTTTAGAATCAATGCACTTCCCTTTAAAATACCAACCGCATATTTCACAGACCTAGAAAGAACGCTCCAAAAATTCATCTGGAATAAAAAAAGACCCCAAATAGCTACAGCAATCTTGAGAAAGAAGAACAAAGTAGGTGGGATCTCAATACCAGATTTCAAGCTGTATTACAGAGCCACTGTTCTCAAAACTGCCTGGTACTGGCACAAGAACAGACATATAGATCAATGGAATAGAATAGAGAACCCAGAAACCGACCCAAATCATTATGCCCAATTAATATTTGACAAAGGAGGCATGAACATACAATGGAGTCAAGACAGTCTTTTCAATAAATTGTGTTGGGAAAATTGGACAGATGCATGCAAAAAAAAAAAAATGAAACTAGATCACCAACTTACACCATACACAAAAATAAACTCAAAATGGATCAAGGACTTAAACATACGATGGGAAACCATAAAAATACTAGAGGACTCTATAGGCAGAAAAATCTCTGACATATGCCAAAGCAATTTCTTCACTGATACTGCACCTAGGGCAATAAAAACTAAAGAGAAAATAAACAAATGAGTCTACATCAAAATAAAAAGCTTTTGCACAGCAAAGGAAACCATCAATAAGACAACAAGAAAGCCCATTGCATGTGAGAACATATTTGCAAATGATATCAATGATAAGGGTTTAATCTCCAATGTTTACAGGGAACTCATACAATTTAACAAAAGGAAGATAAACAATCCAATCAAAAAATGGGCAAAGGACCTAAATAGACACTTTTCAAAGGAGGACAGAAGGAAGGCCAAGAGACATGAAAACCTGCTCAGTCACTAATCATCAGAGAGATGCAAATCAAAACAACAATGCGGTATCATCTCACACCTGTTCAGAATGGCTATTATCAACAGGTCAACAAATGACAAGTGCTGGTGAGAATGCAGAGAAAAAAGGAACCCTTGTGCACTGTTGGTGGGAATGCAGACTGGTGCAGCCACTGTGGAGAACAGTATGGAGTTTCCTCAAAAAAACTAAAAACGGAACTCCCATTTGACCCAGTGATCCCACTTCTAGGAATATATCCCAAGAAACTAGAAACACCAATCAGAA
Source organism: Corynorhinus townsendii (assembly GCA_026230045.1). Taxonomy (NCBI): domain Eukaryota; kingdom Metazoa; phylum Chordata; class Mammalia; order Chiroptera; family Vespertilionidae; genus Corynorhinus; species Corynorhinus townsendii. The sequence continues at coordinate 31,663,308 of JAPDVU010000012.1, forward strand.
AGGATATATGCACCCCTATGTTCATAGCAGCACAATTCACCATAGCTAAGATTTGGAAACAGCCTAAGTGCTCATCAGCAGATAAGTGGATTAAAAACTGTGCTACATCTACACAATGGAATACTACACTGCGGTAAAAAAAGGAGGAGTTTTTACAATTTGCAACAACATGGATGGAGATGGAGAGCATTATGCTAAGTGAAATAAGCCAGGCTGAGAAAGATAAATATCACATGATCTCACTCATTTGTGGAATATAATGAACAACATAAACTGATGAACAAAAATAGATCCAGAGACAGAGAAACATCCATCAGAATGTCAAACCTCAGGGAAGATAGGGGAGGGTGGGGGTAAGGGGGAGAGATCAACCAAAGGACTTATATGCATGCATGTAAGCCTAATCCATGGACACAGACAACAGGGGGGTGAGGGCATGAACAGGAGGTGGGGGGAAATGGGGGAATAAGGACACATATGTAATACCTTAATCAATAAAGAAATTAAAAAAAATAAAGTGTTCTAAAGACCATTTCTCAGGTGTCTCTAACCAGTTCAGTCTCTGAGCCTGCCTATTGGGCTCCTATGTAAATATTCTGTTCTGATCAGTGTGACACTTTTGACTAAATTGCTTTGTGGGAGACTTCATTTTTCTGCTATGTTTACAACACTGCTTCAGACAAAGAAAGCTTAGATGATTTTACAAAAAACCATGAAGAACACTTATTTTTTTTATAAAGGGCAAGACTAAACAGTGTTGGATTTCTCAGCTCTTTGAGTCACTAACATAATTTCTGATCATGATGTATACTGCTTTCATTTATTGTCCTGAATTTCAATTTTTTGCCTCAAGCTAGTTATTTTTCCTTAAACTGAATCATTGATTTGCTCTCCCTCAAGCTGAATTTCAGACTCACACCCTCCTGCAGCGATAGGCTGTGGTGACTATAGAATCAGTCAGGGAGTGAAGGCTGTTTTGAACTGTACATGCAACACAGACTTCTCTTTTCCAAATCATTGAAATACCCCAGACTTCCTTTAACAGAAAGCAAACAAAAGCAATAGTTCATGAACATACTTATACAGTGGGTTGTAGAAACCAAACATAGTGGCAGCCACTTAGGTATTTTAGATTTAGGTGCATTCCTTTTTAATAGAAATACAAATAAGCCCAGCTTCCCAAAATGTAGGTACTGCCTTCGATTTCATGAGAAGTTTTTGCAGAGGAACATTATTTTATATTATCAAGGGATAAGTAAATGACTTTAATTTCTGCTGTTTCAGTATGAAACTGAGTATTCATGTTAACTCTATTAAGTTTAATTCAACCAATATTTACAGTTGCTAAATGCAAGAGGAATTATGGGAGTTGTTTGAAGAATACAGAGAAAGTCATGATCTCTGAGTTCAAGAACAGCCCCCCGCTTCCCAAGTTAACACAGTATCTCCTGTTGATCTTTCAAAATCCTTTTACAACATATCCTTTGCAGTTCCGATAAGATGATTGTGGGAATTGTGTTGGAAACATTAAATGCCACTTCATTCTTATATCTCTAAAATGGGGCTACAGTATTTTGATCTATTTGAAACACTTTCAATTTAGATTTTTTATGGCTAAGCTATTATCAAAATATGTCCAGACATATTTTGTCCAGATAGACAAATGAAAATGTTACTGCTAGCAGCATGAAGCAGGGAACACTGGTTGCTAAATCCATTTCTGGGTCAAACATCATGTTAAATGTTCTTAATATAAGGGGGGGGGAGCGGGACAGAATAGAAGGGTAGTATCATGAATTAGTGCCAATTGTTAGAAAGTGGTTGACCCATTGAGGTGGGACATCAGGAAGGAAAACAAGATTTGGATGCAAGTTATAGGATCTCCTCCTCTAGGGAGAACATAAAACACCAAGAATTTCCATAGTTTTTATCTTGAAAAATGAAAGTAGTGTGATAAACCTTTTTTGATGTCTTTATTGGTAAGCCAGTTTCTCTGCCTGCCATAAGGTTTTTCCATGTGAAATAAGCTGAGAAAGAAAATATACAATGTAGATGAAATTTCTGCTAGAGGAGAAGGGGAAGTATAATAAAAATCTGCTACTTCTGATCCCAGGGAATTATGGGGACAAAGTGAGCTGAGGTAAGAGAGACATCTGTCTGTGATGTGTGAGTCCCAATGTCCTCCCTCTAAATAAAATCCTAGAACAGAAAGTATTTCAGATGTCAGAGAGCCACATTGAAACTGGAGAGACTTTGCCTCCTCTTCCCAATTGGGATTATGTAGGGACAACTTGTAGTAACTGTGGTCTGGATTGACCCAGGCTGTCAGCTTGAGAACAGATACTATAGTCAGGTAGAGAGGACCTACTAAGCACTGCCTTTGGTTATGAGGCATACACTTCTCTTTTATCAGAATGTCCTCCTTACAACTTTCCAAACAGGTCTCTTGTGCTCCCCAACAAGGCACCAGAGTTCCTTCCTTGTGCCATCCTGGGGGACATGGGGGAGAATACTAAAGGTAATGAGAGTTTGTGGGCATGCTATGGATCAGAGCCCAGATGACTCCACAGTGCATGCTGTCAGGCAGACTGTCTACGTCTAAGATCTTGTAATGAACAAACGTGAAGAGAGACAGAATGTTTGCAATTTCAGTGAGAGTAACAAGGTGGGACCCACTCAGACATACGATCTCACTGAGGCCCAACAGGAACCCACATATTACCCAAGGATGGAAAGGTTTACAATAATTCCTCAGAAATCCCAACCAGTACAGACACAAGAACCAACACAAGGCAAGGTTGATTCTTTTCTGCTAATATTATGAAGTCAAATAAAGTACCTTTAACAAAGATGCCTTCTTGGAGTGGAGCAAATGTAGAGGGAGTATCATATACAAGAGGTTGAGTGTGAAAATATACTATTATAAAAACATTTTACATGTTGTGCAAGTTTAATATTTATGTTTACTCCACTGCTTAGAAAGTAAGATCAGTAAAAGATAAAAGAAGATATATTTTCTTTAGCACATCTAAGTGCAGTGTAAATAAATGTGTAACCCTTTAGAATTAGATTATGGCTCTTTGTCATCAATACTTTATATACAGTGGGTTGTAAGTGACTTGAGGGCAGAAAGCTATCTTATTTTTCTTTGGAAGCTGTTGTGAAGAGCATAATGTTTGGCAAATAGAAAATGCTAAAACAGTGTTTGCTAGATTGAAATGAATGCATTGCCATCAAGAGCATTTTCTTTGAAATCTGGGTTCCCTTGTGCTTGGGCTGAACAACTGTAGGCTAGAATTCTAGTAATTTCCAGAGGTTCTGAATCTTGAAGGATTGGTTCAAAGGCAATCTAAGCAGAAGTATGAGCATGAGCAAAGCATAGAAAGAAGAAAATAGACAAGTGTGTTTGCAAAATGGTGAGTTCTCCCCTTTGGCTGATTAGAGATTATCAATGTCAGAATTAAGTTCCATTAATAATGTTAATAGTTACAATTTACTGAGCATCTTTGCCATTAGCATGTTACCGTGCTTTACAATTTGCACCCTTCATTTCAATGAACAAACCTATGGCAATGGGTAATACTTTTATATAGGTTCCAATTAGGATACAGAAACCACACAGCAATTTAAACAGGGAAGGTTACATATAGAGTTAGTAACGATAATATGGGATTGGCTAGTATGGGGAAAAGACAACTAAAGAATTCCAGAATAGCAAATATACTCTTAACTAGGGCTAACACCCAAAACCCAAGAAAGAGGCAGATCTGGACAGTTCCCTTCCACAAGACTAAGATCCAGATGTTGGAAAGAGGGCAGCCCTAGCTCACTGGATGGTGGAAGCTGGCTGAGATGTTGCAATCAGGACTCAGTGGGATTCTTCCCCTAGGATGATGGTGATGCTGTCTATGGGGAATTTCAGAGCCTCAGACCTGTGCACAGTCAAGGGAAAGCTGTTCATGGGGATGTGTGTGGATGGTAGCACCTTCTGCAAAGCTGCTCCAGTGAGTGTGACAGGGAGCTGCTCATGGACAGGTACTTCATGCTGCTTGCTAAAAGGTGCTATTCAATCAGGGAAAGTTAAACATAGAGTTAGTAACTGAAATAGGGGATTGGCTAGTGTTGTTAATTATCCTCTGTGTTCTGCAGGTTAAGCATTTGTAACATGGAAATTATAATGGTTATTTATGACATGGGGTTATAAGGAGTAACAAAATTCATATATATGTATATTTTGTTATATATATATACATATATATATATAATAAAAATAAATGCTTGCTATTATCATACTTCCGTGCTCACAGCACATTTTATGGAAAACTAAGTGAGAAAATTCTACAGGAGCTGTCAAAGATGTTTTTCAGCTCATCTTGTTAGATACCTCTTAAATTTATACTTAATACAAAGAATAAAATAAATACACACAAAGAAACAGGAAGTCACTGTATCTAAGGAAGTTGAACAATAAAAGAAGAAACTGAGAGCAATATTCCTGCTTTCCAAATTTTAGCAACACTAATTAACAAATTAACAAATATTTCCACATGCACAATTTGAAAGACCTTATTTTACTGTATTTAATTACCTTATGTGAATAACAAGAAACAATAAATTATAGGAGTCAGTGGGACATCATTGAAGCCTGACTATTACCTGAATGTAAATGAGATCTGTGAAGGGTAAGAGAAAATAATAAGCAGATATTAAGGAACAAGAACCAGCTTCTTGTGCATAATCACTTTTGTAAGTGGTATTTACCAAACGTATTTATAAAAATTTAATTAAAATTTTTTCCCCTCAATGTAATTTTAATATAGACACAGTATCTTGAAACAACTATCCTGGAATGCTTTACATTATCCCACCCTATATTATATTTTATGATTTTAAAATAATTTCCATCTACATTATCTTAAATAGTTCTCACAACTATTATTGGTGTAAGTGGAGTTCTTGGGGTGCCCCAAGGAAATGAATTTCCTGAGGCCCCCACAGAGGATGGCATTTGGTGGAAAGCTTTATTGATGATGTAAAATTAAGGGGGCTCCCCTTCAAGGTCTCCTCTCTGTCTCACCATGGAAGAAGTCCAATCTTATCTTCAGTAGGGCCAGAATTAAGGCCGCTGCCCAGAATTTCTGTTCCATATTAAGCACAGTCCAGTCTAGCATCTGGCTAGCTTACTTAGCCTGTGTTCCCAGCTATAGTTTATTGTGTATGAAGTCATGAGGCTGCTTACAGCCACGTGGCTATGGAGAGAGAATGGAAGGACTCATGGAGCAAGTGTGGGTCAGAGCAAGAGAGCAGGAGAGAGCAAGAGCAAACAGTAGCTTCTTCAAACTAACCAATAACTTTCCAAGATTTCACACACTTCTGATGTGGTCCACCCTCTAGCAAGTCCATTGTCCCCCAGGCTAGACTGACAGACAAGCACTTCTCCTGTATCACCCCAACTTTTGTGCATGTGCCTATTTCTCTCTTTACCCCCCAACAATCTAGTAACAGATGGGGGAAGGGAGGGGTGTTAACCTCCTTGGGGGAACGATGCTGTGTGAAGTGTAGCTTCCTGGTGAAGCCTCCCAGGTAACCATGCTTAGTATGATGTCTGACTTCCCTTTGGTCTCTTCCTCTTACTAATATTAATAGCTAGCTAATTATGACCATAATGCAACCACATGAGAGTTAATAGAACAAATGTGAAACATCTTTTTTTTCTACAAGGCTAAGCAAATGAATGAACCTATAAAGACCCTTAGAGGACACTTTGCTCCGTCCTCATTTTCAGTTTAGTGGACCTCTAGATCTGATTAGGAATTGGATAAGTTCAGTTTCACTCAGAATTTCTAGATCTATTCATACCTCTTCAATACCACTTACATGGAACCTCTGAGACTTTCCAAGGTGTGAAGCAGAAATCACCATAGGCTTTGTTCAACAAACTAGACTCTGTTAGTTAGGTATATTCTGGGCATTTGTTCAAAGATAATCAATGCAGTGACAAATATGGGTTTTAAACAGTCAGATCTTTATTTAACTAGCCTCCCTAAAATCTACAGCTGTTTTGTCTGTCATATGGTTACCATCAAGATTCTGTCCAAGAAAAGTAGTACATGACCATGGATTTTAGCTTCCCCCAGTGAGTGAAAGTGTGTTTGATTACAGAGTTGAGAGTTTCTAGAGAAGAAGGTTGACATGGAGTAACAGATGCAAGCCCCTGCTAGATGTTGCTATACTAGTATATCTGCCTTAAAAATAGGTTGCAATGGGGCTTTTATTTACATAAGATGACATGCTTCCCTGGTCTTTGTTGACTCTAAAGCAAAAAACTCCCTAAGGCTTTGCAAAAAAATTCACGCTTCTATTAACATTCCTATTCTTCCATCTTTTGGTGAAATAAAGAAATCATACTGATTATCTGAAAAGGAAAGAAATGCCACAGAATTACAGGCCATTTGTCTCCTTTTTAATTTTATTGTTTAATTTTCTATTAAGCTTCAAGATACTCATATATTACTTCAGTCAACCAATTTCAGAAGGAAGTTAAGGAAGACTTTAAGATTCAGGTCAGAAGGGCCTTTCCTTGAACTCATCCTATAAATGACCAGGAATGGCAGGTAACGTTGTCTTTTTCTTCCTTCTGGAAGGCACTGATCCAATAGCTGATAAAAGCACTTCAGAGGATTCACCTGGCCTGCCACTTGACTCCACTTCTCCTGCTAGAGGAAAGAAACTTTAGTGTATATAAGAAACACCTGAGATTCATATATATATATATATTTGATTTTTTTACAGAGAGGAAGGGAGAGGGATAGAGAGAAACATCTATGAGAGAGAAACATCCATCAGCTGCCTCCTGCACACTCCCTACTGGGTATGTACCCGCAACCAAGGTACATGCCCTTGACCAGAATCGAACCTGGGACCCTTGAGTCTGCAGGCTGATGCTCTATCTATTGAGCCAAACCGGCTAGGGCATGAGATTCTTGTTTAAAATGCAATTTCCTGGGTTCCACCTTCAGAAATCTGATTCAGTATATCCTGGTAGCACCCAAGAATCTGCATTTACTAAGAATTCTAGGTGACTGTGATACTAGAGAGCAGGGCCATACTGAGAAAAACTGCCCTGATAAGTGTTTTTCTTCTCATAATTTTGCAGTGGAATCATCTCTCCCAAAGGACTGCTTTGGCTATATACATTTATAGCCACTGAGGGGCTGATAAGAACAGCTGAGGAGTCCTGAATAGTGTTTAATTGCAGGAAAGCTAATTAGCCTCTCAAACCAAAGAGATAATAAATTATGGATTGTAACTTATTTTAAAAGCCGCAGATCAAATGGACAGCACAATGAGGTGTAAGCGGTTTAACTTGATTAACATATTTCAGAGCTCATTGAACCTATCGTTTTTCTTTTCCATCTCATTTCTTCCTCCTTGATCTTTTCTTCCACCTATTTCCAATAGATTACCTGTGTGTCTCTTCCTCATCTTTTCTCTCATTTTATGTTGAACCTTCTCAACCTTTTATTTTTCCTTTCACTTCTATCAGGTTGTTATTTTTATATCCCTTTCAAATCTTTTTTTTCCACTTTTTCTTCTCCCTCTTCCTCCTCTCAAAAAAGTAGTCTTTCCACCCTATATCCACATTGTCCATGAAAACAACCTGTTCCTGATAACATTCCAATTGAGTAATATTGTTCAGAATAATATTATTGATGATCAAATGTGAATTTATATGGGAGTATTTTGAAAATTAATTAGGATTTATTAAGCTAAACATAAAGATTTGTTTTGGGTTGCAAAATGAGCAAAAACGATGTTTGGGGTTGAATTCAAGATTGCCTCCACAAATACTGAGAAGAATACACATGTGACAAGGACACAACAAAGTGGGGCTCTCCATGTTCCTCCTGGAGGAACCTCAAAGTTACACGGCCAAAATGCTCACAGGCAGGAAGGAGGCAATGGGCCAGGGGAGCTCAGAGATGAGGTCTGTGCCCTTATTCCATTGGGAGGAGCACAGGGAAAAACATATTAGCACTCAGGGAAATTATGAACATTTTTAATCTTATGAGACTTTAAAAAAAATTAACCTTAAGAGATTTAAGAAAATTCTGCTTAAAGGATTTCAACAAAATTTCTGCCCTTACATCTTTACATACTATTTCTTTTCTACTTATTGCAACAGTATTGGTTTACAGAAGCTCTGACTTACCTGTAGTCTCCATAGATAAGGTTGTCCTATCTCATATGATTTGCTTACATTAAATATAACTCATAAAATAGAAGCAGGGTAAGTGCTTAATTATTTCCTCTACCAATTTTCAGAACAGTAAGTAGGTACTCTAATAATCTCCATGAGTTTTAAAATATTATCATGAACTGACTCAACTTCATTTGTTTGACATAAGTCTGTAAATTGCAATTATTATCATTATTATTTTGATGTTCTAGCAGTTCCATCCTTGGACAGTGAGAGCCTATCCTAAGGTTGGTTCCTGTGTACTTTTGACCCAGTAACCTTTGTTTTCTGTCAAAATAGGATATCCCATATGTCTCTTATATATTACCTCATCCAGCTAAAATCAGTTAATTGTCCAAGAAGCCTGGTCCCCTTTTAGTAAGAGAAGTATAAATTTCATAATCTAAAAGCTTCCTGGTATCTTAACTACTTGATTCAAAGTCAAAAGAATAATTGAGAAAAAGAACAACATAATCAGACATTAGTTTGTATCAGTACTTTAGGAAATCAAGAAAGCTTGAGACCAATAATTAAAAAATATATTTGCACCCTGGCCCATGTGGCTTAGAGTATCAGCCCTAGCATCAAAGGGTCACAGATTCTATTACCAGTCCAGGGCATGTACCTGGATTGCAGGTCCAATCCCTGGCCTGATGGGGGCTTGTGCAGAAGGCAACTGGTCGATGTGTCCCTTGCACATCAATGTTTCTCCTCTCCCCTCCCTCCCTCCCTTCTACTCTCTCTAAAAATAAATGAAAAAATATCCTTAGGTGAGAATTAACAACAACAACAAATTTGCCACGTATTTAATGTTTTATTCTAACTACTTTTTTCCTTGTATTTTGATTTGACATCTGTCCTCATTTTGCAGACACCTGTATTTACTGTCTGTTTTTCTTGTCCAGTCTCATTAATTTGATTAACTGTGAAAAATAAAATTGCCACCGTAAGTGAATTGGACAGTCCCAGCCAATTTTTATTTTGTTATTGTTTAGCCAGTTTATCAGTATATGCTGAATAATATGGGAACATAGATTTAGGCTGAAGAGCTGGCTCATTAATCACCTACTACCACAATCTCTTTTAAGTAGTAAAGTTTTTGTTAATGAAACTGTTGGGTAGTGAAAAACACCTAATGAGCCCTTCAATTTTGCATTAATGTGTTAGACAGCAAAGATATATACAGAGAACTGGGTGTTATAGAGCTATAAGATCTGAAAGAAATTCTTATTTCCTATCTTAGGTGAAGAAATAGATATCCAAAGAGACTGGGTAATTTTCTCAGTGCCACATAGTTAGTATAAGAAAAATTTTTTAGAAATTTGACTATTAATAAAATTCTCCCTTCTCTCTTTAATATCAAAGTTTACTTGAAGGAAAATAGGTGATTGGTTAACTTTAGTTTAAATTATGCTTACATGGAAGTAAAATAAGTACCAAAGTATTTATTTGAAATAAGTAATTATATGTGCTGAGGAAAATACAATTATATAGTAGTATCATCTTAGAATTTATTCTTGAGAAATTTTAAGGAAAGGGCAATATGGTTGAGAAAATTTTTATGTGATAATAGAAATGTTTACATCCTCAAATCAGAATTTATAAGTCAATTTATCACTTTTTTGAAGGTATATTTTAAATCATGTACCTTGTCTAAAAATGACTCATACGTTTCCTTACAGTACAATTCCATTTGGTGTGCAAAATTTAAAGTAGAAAATTAAATCTAAATCATAGATTCTTTTCAAAGAAATCTGTTTTATTTTCTCCAAAAGATACAGAGCAGAAATCAGACTTAACATGTTAGAGTAGTTTGTAATTTTCATAATATGTGCTTGTCACCAATATGTTTCTCCATTAAAAAAAAAATCTTGCTATCTTAAACATATACATAGACATGTCTTTATTATCCTTTTATTTAGCAATAATAACATGATGACCCTTACATTTTGTGGAAATATTAAGTAAAATATACATAAATACTTTGCCAAACAGTGTGGGAGATACCATGACCACAGAATCCCTGACCTAGAGGACTGGTAAGAATAAATGCATAACCACAATATGACATGTGGGTAGAAATGTGGCCTCACATTCTATGTGTCATGATGGAGTCTATTTCCATTTTTGAATGGAAACTGCCCCTGTGATTTTCTTTGACCAATAGAATGAGAGAAGTGATGTAAGGAAGTGACAGTCATGTAAGGAAGGTATTAGTTACTGGAGGTGAGAAGCCACATGGGAAAAAGCCAAGGTGCCCTTGTTAATGGCAAGCAGGAACTGCCAGATGTGAACTGAATGCAAGGGCTGTTGTAGCAAAAGCCCAAATGAGTTTAATGTTTGGGACCAGGTGACAGATAAAGGTGAGGAGACTGAAGGTAGAGACTTGGAAAGTGGAGAAGGAACAATTGGAAGCTAGAGAAAGTGCAGCCTGCATCGTATGTGGCTATACAGTTGTCAAAACTATCGCTTGTGGTACTTCTAAAGATAGATATTATATCAAATACCCTATGGATTTAAGGAGATAGCTATACAGATACTGAAGGTACTCATTAGCTTTCCCTAGCTGTGTATGATTTGTGGGAAACTGGAGATGAACTAAAGAAGTAACTCTTTGATTTGAAAGTAAATTTTAGAAGAAAAACAGAAGGTCCTAGGATTGCTAAACCAAAGAATAAAACAGTCTCTCATTTCCAGTCTTCTCAGCTGGTAAAAAAAAAAAACACAACAAAACAAACATCACCAAGGTAAATGAGGTGTAGAACCAAAGATCAAGCTAAATATTTGCCTGTGAGATGTTTTGTGACTTGTAAAATGTTTAAGGCCATGTTCTGTTGATCATTTCAGATAGGCAAATGGTCCTCTAGATATCTTTTTTAAAAATATATTTTATTGATTTTTACAGAGAGGAAGGGAGAGAGATAGAGAGTTAGAAACATCGATGAGAGAGAAACATCGATCAGCTGCCTCCTGCACACTCCCTACTGGGGATGTGCCCGCAACCAAGGTACATGCCCTTGACCGGAATCGAACCTGGGACCTTTCAGTCCGCAGGCCGACGCTCTAGCCACTGAGCCAAAACTGGTTAGGGCCCTCTAGATATCTTAAGGGCAATTTTTATACACAACCCAAAGTAGAGAAAGGTGCATTCCCCAAAGAATTATGGATATGGCTTTGGTTTTGAAGATACTTGTATTAGTAAAATACTACCAACTTGGACTAAAGGGGCAAGAGATTTAAAAAAGAAAAGCAGGTCATGGTAATTACTTAATTACAAACATGGACTATCCTATCTAATAAAAGAGTAATATGATAATTGACCACCACTCCGTGATGCCCACAGCCAATCAGGAGGGGATATGCAAATTAGCGGGAGAAAGTTGGCGGCAACCATGGAGCCAGCCAGAGCGGGCAGGAGGCTTGGGTCACTGGGGGTGACCCAAGCATCCTGCCTGCCCTGGCCGACTGCTGCTGAAAGAGGGGCCTGTGGGCAACGTTCCATGGAGCTGGCCTGAACCCGTGGGAGGCTTGGGTTGCTCGGGTCAGGAACCGAGAGAGGGCACTGCAAATGGCCCTCAGCCCCTCACCCAGGCTGGCCATGCCACCATCAGCATGAGGGTCCCCACTGGGCGGTGTGCCAGCCTGCAAACAGCCATCAGCCCCTCAACCAGGCTGGCCAGGCACCCCAGTGGGGACACCTACCCTGAAGGGGGTGTGGCCAGCCTGAAAACGGCCCCCAGCTCCTTACCCAGGCTGGCTATGCCCCCATGGGGTTAGGGTTCCCACTGGGGGGCATGGCCAGCTTGAATGTGGCCCTCAGCCCCTCACCCAGGTTGGCCACACACCCCCAGCAGCGACCCTAACACCATGGGGATGTGGCTTGCCTGCAAACTGCCCCAGCCCCTCGCCCAGGCCGACACTGTCCTCAGTGGGAACCCCCACTCCAATGGGGGTGTGGCTGGCCTGCAAACCACCACAGGCCCCTTGCCCAGGCCACCCCACTCCCCAAGGGAACCCCCATCCTGATCCGGGACACTCTTCAGGGCAAACCAGCCAGTGCCCACCTGTGTACCAGGCCTCTATCTATACTAAAAAAGGGTAATATGCTAATTAGACTGGGAGACCTTCTGGATGTTCTTCTTGACAAAGCCATGGTGGCAGGGCCAAGGTAGAGGCAGTTAGGGGCCAAGAGGGGAGGGCAGTTGTGGGTGATCAGGCCAGGATGGGATGGCAGTTGTGGGTGATCAGACCAGTGGGGGAGAGGGGGTGTTGGAGGTGATCAGGCCGGTGAGGGGGGCAGTTGGCAGTGAACAGGCTGGCAGGAAGGGCCAGTTGGGGGCGAGCAGGCCATCTGTGGGGGTCAGTTTGGGGCGAGCAGGCTAGCAGAGGAGGCAGTTGGGGGTGATCAGGCTGGCAGAGGGGCAGTTGGGGGTGATCAGGCTGGCGGGGGGTCAGTTGGGGGTGAGCAGGCCAGCAGGCAGAGTGGTTAGGGGCAATCAGACAGGCAAGCAGGTGAGCAATTAGGAGCCAGCCAGCAGTCCCGGATTGCTAGAGGGATGTCTGACTGCTGGTTTAGACCCGATCCCACAGGCAGTGGGACATCCCCCAAGGGGTCCCAGATTGGAGAGGGTACAGGCTGGGCTGAAGGAACCCCCTCCCCCCGTGCACGAATTTCATGCACCAGGCCACTAGTAGAAAAGAAAAGCATCTTTGTGAGCAGAACTAAGAATCCAGAGAAGGAACCAAGGACTTAGGACAGTGGTTCTCAACCTTTCTAATGCCGCGAACCTTTAATACAATTCCTCATGTTGTGGTGGCTCTACAGCAGTGGTTCTCAACCTGTGGGTCACGACCCAGAGGTTGAGAACTGCTGGCAGGGTCACCTAAGACCATCGGAAAACACAGATATTTACATTAAGATTCATAAGAGTAGCAAAATTACAGTTATGAAGTAGCAACGAAAATAATTTTTATGGTTGGGGGTCACCACAACATGAGGAACTGTATTAAAGGTTGAGAACCACTGACTTAGGAGAATGGACTAAGGCAGTGGTCAGCAAATCATGGCTCGCGAGCCACATGTGGCTCTTTAGCCCCTTGAGTGTGGCTCTTCCACAAAATGCCATGGCCTGGGTGAGTCTATTTTGAAGAAGTGGCATTAGAAGAAGTTTAAGTTTAAAAAATTTGGCTCTCAAAAGAAATTTCAATCATTGTACTATTGATATTTGACTCTGTTGACCAATGAGTTTGCCGACCACTGGACTAAGGGACCATTCCTAGGGAGCACTGATGGGCCATGATCAGAACATCCCCTGCCTTCAGACTTAGGGCAACTGACAATAAGTGATGGACTGGATTTTAGAATTATGTGCTCTGAATTAGCAAATTCAGATTCTCTCTAATGAGGTTATGTGTTCCCATATTTCTACTGAGGTCATTCTGTCCCTATCATAGCAATGTATGTTGGATGGATGGATGTGTGTGTGGGAGGGGGTGATGGTGGTAGTGGTCATGGCACATCACTTTTTTTATATATCACTTTTTATTTACCTTAAAAACCTCTGTACAAAATATAGGAAATTAGATACCGAACTTTGAGCCCAATGCTATTTATGGGTAAGACTTTTAGGAGTCTTGTAAAAAAAATAAATGTATTATTTATGTGGGAAAATTATAAATAATTATGACCAGAGGATGGATTGTGGTACATTTAATATGACCATAAATTTTGTAGTTTCTTGCAGCAAGAAGTGGAGTCTTTTTACAGCTCTGTGAATCATAGCTGACTCACTGTGCTTATGACATGCAGCTGAAGTGATGCGTGATCTCCAAAGTGTAGGCCTCTGAGTGTAGGCCTTACAGCTTTCTTCTCTGCCCTCATGGGATGCTGCTCTGAGACCATGAGTTCACTAAGTCAGTGTAGCCTGTAGGAGGATGGAAGAACATATCTAAATAAATAACAAAGGCACACGGCTGGTAGCCAAGTAATAGCTGCCAGACATAAATGAAGCCATTTGGGACCTTCCCCTGTGCTGACTGCACACAAGTGAGAAATGGAAAAATCAGCAGAGGAACCCCCCAGTCAATCTTCAGACACATGAGAAATAATAAATTGTTGTTATTTACTAAGGTTTGAGGGGAGTTTGTCACAAAGTGGTATCTAACTGGAAATAAGACAACAATGTTCTATGGAAGAGAAGAAAAAATATCTTATGTAAGGAAGGATCACATTCAGTTTAGGAGAAATAACAAAACATTCATGAAGTATGTGGTATTTGAGATTTGTACTAAAAGATGTGGCCAAAACATGAACTGGGGATGATAGAAGAACTTTGAAGCCAGGATGTTGCATTTATACTCTGAAGTCTATGGAAACCAGCACTGTTTATTTAGAGTAGCACAAACCCACTGTGGTGCCAGGTATCCGGAGAGGAACTGGAACACTGAAGGCACCTCATGAAAGATTGTTGAATAAATGACGTGGATTTCTTATCTATCAGATGTTACAATCCAGTGAGATCCAACTTAATGTCAGTTTACTGGGAGAAAGTGTCAGTATGTCAGGATAAAACAGTTTAGTGTTCAAAGGGCCTGTGAACGGAAGTGAATAAAATGTCTTAATGTTGAATACGGTGTTGAATATCGTGTTGAATACATAGGCACGCTGTGAACCTACATGGATAGGTTTTGAACAGATAAGCCTCAGGGGAAAGGCTGCAGTAAGAGTAAACAAGATGGCCTTTCTGATAAAGTGTGCCACTATTGTATGCATGGTCTCAGGGCACTTTATGAAACACAGCGTACATGCAGAAAACATTCGCCCTCCTTGGTCATTTGGATTCATTTGCACCATAAATGCACCTTTTACCGTCCTGTTCCCAGATTCATGGGTTGATATATGGCACTGTTTAGGTCTTTATTTTCCCTCTTAACTTCTCCTGCGGGCGTCTTCCAGTGTGACCATACTGATTGATGACCACCCTCCCAGTGACTAACCTCAAGTGTGTGTGTGGAGAGCTTTATGGCTCGTAGATCTCTGGGAACATTTCCAAACACTTTCATTTTGATTCCCCTTGTTTTTTGCTCTCTTTCAAAGACAGAAGTTTGAACTCAGTTTCTGACTTTATTTGACTTGGATAGAAAAACTACTCCTGAGTTTTGATTTAGCTACTACATCCTTGTTTCACTCTGTCAGTCAGTAGGCACTTTGAAGGTACTGTTATGGACCATTGGCTGTGTCTCAGGGTTTTGCATATTATAAAGCCTCCGTCCATCCACCATTGTTTTTGTTGATGTTATTTGGTTATAATGGTATGTTAATTGTATTTTCTCTGCATTTTAATTTGCTGAATTGTCAGTAACGGTTTTTATCATATTCATTTCCTTGTTCTTGATTCTGTTTTCTAAGTTATTGCTAACTAAAACTGCCCTTCTCGTTGCATAGTCCCCTACAATTAATGATACAATAGATGCTTTTTTCAGTCATTAGGCTGAGGAATACCGCACATTAGTTATGAGTAATCTAGAACAAGGAGCAAAAGCTTTTACTTGAATTAAGTCCCAGTAGCATAACTACTAAAATCCAAGTTTCTTTCTGTCTTCGCCCCTTCTTTCCTTCCTTCCTTCCTTCCTTCCTTCCTTCCTTCCTTCCTTCCTTCCTTCCTTCCTTCCTTCCTTCCTTCCTTCCATCTCTTCCCTTTTTGCTCCTAAAATAATGTTTAATTTCTGGTTGTCTAAGCTACATAGGTTCGCCAAAAAATATTTCAGGAAATAATTAAAAGTATTCAAAAAAATTTCCTAAGTCATTTTTCTTCTTTGAGAGACCACCGACCACATGCTAATATATACAGTTAATGTTGCCCAACAGTTGTTTCTGTATAAAGATGATGATGATGATGATGATGGTACCAATACTTACTGTGCTCTTCTCATGTATAATTTAATTTAATTTTTATTTTCATCTATGCTGGATGGCTGCATCATTATTACCTCTTTCTGTTATCGGACTAAAGAGGTCCATTCACCTGTGCACATCAAAGCCCAATTAAATACAAAGAGGATTTTGCAGCCAAAAGAAGTAGAGGTTAGTTGAGGAAGTGGCACCAAGCCCAGAGTCACACGTAATCACCTGCTAAAAGACCTGGATCTCTGATGCTTCCAGGGGAGGTTTATAAAGGGGAAATCTCATTAACCATGGTGTCTAAAGGAGTTGGGGTCATAGGCTCTGCTGATTAGTTGGGGCCAGGGTAAGGAGATGTTGATTTATTGTATCAGGTCCTGTGTGTCAGCTGTGGCATTGTTTTATCTGTTTTTATGAGGGTATGGTCTGTAGGGTCACTGCTTTCATGCTCCTGGGGCTGAAACACAACTGAAGTTAAGATGTTATCTTTAGCTGACAAAATTGTTTCTGTGGTCAACTTGAGGCTTTGTTCTTAAGACTGATACTGATCAGAATCTGATCTCCTAAGGACTTAATAATTAGTGAAGGGATTAGACAGACAGAAAGAAGAAAGGGTCATGTTAAAAGAAATGGATTTTCTGTGCTGTTGCATTTCTAGGGTCTCTTCAGCAATGCAGGAAAGCCAAGGCCTATAAGTTCTGGTTGGCCTGTGCCAACAGGAAGTATTTCCATTTGATTAGGAAGGCAGAAGGGAGGAGAGATAATTATTTCCTGAAAGCAGTTGCAGCCCGATGCTGTGCAGATGAGAGAGTCATACTGACTTCCTGGCCAGCTTCTGACAACCACCTCTTTCACTGCTGCAAACAGAGAAAGTCAATAGAAGTTTCCATATACTTGCAGGAATTGCAGTGGCTTCCTAATAAGCTCATGAAAAACCCCATATTGGTGCGGCAGGCTGAGATGATGGGCCGTGGCTTCCCTGACCTTCATGCCCCACTCTTCCAATGATTAGGTAATTTTATCCTTTGTATTGAACCTGTTAATGCAAGAAATGTCCAAACCTGCAGAGGATTTTTTAAAATTTCTTTATTGATTAAGGTATTACATATGTGTCCTCATCCCCTCATTACCCCCCAGAGAATTTTTATGAGTTCATTTGAGCCAAACTGATGGATGACATATGCCAGGGAACAAGATCGCAAGTGCTCCAGAGAATAACAGTTTTGTAGCTTCTTTTATGCATTTAAAATTAAAGATGAAAGGTAAGGAAGATTACATGGAGGTGGGAGAAAGCAAGGCGAGTATTGGATTACAGGACTGTTATCAAGATTATGTGTTGTTTTGAGGGTTTATTTCAAAGGTGTGTTAAGCAAGCTTTATCCATTGTTGCTGTGTGGCTAGGTTAAGGCAAAAATAAGCCTTTTAGTAAAGAAGTTATATGCCTGGGGCATGACTACCACCATGACCTGCCCAGTTACAAATTTATGATCAGATCACCCTGTGAATTTCCTTTCCAAAGAACTCCTTTTTTCATCCATAAACTCTTCAGTCTTAGAACACATAAAGTGGCTTCTGTTTTCCTAGCAAACTCTGACTGATAAAAAGTTCTTGCCCTAGCTGGTTTGACTCAGTGGATAGAGCATCAGCCTGTGGACTGAAGGGTCCCAGGTTCGATTCCAGTCAAGGGCACATGCCTGGGTTGTGGGCTCCATCCCTAGTAAGGGGCATGCAGAAGGGAGCCAATCAATGATTCTCTCTCATCATGATGTTTCTATCTCTCTCTCCATCTCCCTTCCTCTCTGAAATCAATAAAAATATATTTTTTAAAAAAGTTCTTCATGTTTAGTGTTGGTACTCGTACTTTTCAGTTAAGGAAACAGATTTAGTGAGTCACGTGACTTGGACAAATACATAGAGCTGGTAAATGAAGGGGTAATTAGTAAGGAGTCTGTCTTTGGGTTTATCCAAATCACTGTGCAGCTGCTACTTCTGCCCCTTTATCAGGGCTTCATGTGCTCACTTCCAGCAATGCTGCCTCCTCTGCCCCCTAATGTTTTGTGACTGCAGCCTCTCCACTACCCACATCAATCATCACTGCATTGAAATCTGAGCCTCTCTTGGTTCTCATGGCCCTGTCATGGTTACTGAATTTGGGGAGTGAGAGGTACCTCTTTTTACTGCATTCTAAAGGTAAATTTCTCTCGGGTATTCTGCTCCCTAAAGGTTTTACAGGGTTGTGAAAAATCCACCTGTCTGTTTTTTCTGAGGGAGCTTTCATCTCTGACTCATACTTGATGATGGGGAACAGTGATTAGCTTCATTTCAACCACCAGCAGATTTTCCTTTTCTGAGAGATTCTTTGCCTTTGTATTCAGTATATAGCGCTTATCCTACTGTTTTTGTGGTTCTTTCTCTTTAAATAAATGATCACAATCTGAGCTCAATTTGTTTCTCATTTTACAGTGTCTCCTATGACTTCTTTCATTCTCTTCTATATTTCTTTATAAAGTTTATTGATCTTCTGAACTGGTGAGATACAGAGATTTGTCTTATTTACTTTTGGGATAATAACCTCACAATCTAGAAATGCTGCTTTGGAATTTCATCTTGTGACTTTTTGTGCTACTAATTATTCATGGTAAAGAGTGTATATTTACAATGCACATTTTAACTATGGCACAAATCTGGCATTTTATTAATTTTAGAAATAAGACATCAAAGTGATCTATTTTTTCGTGTCCAAGATTTAAATTATATTACAGATAACTGCAAGTTAATTGCTAAATATATCAGTAACTTCATTTTTTTTCAAGATAAGTGATACATGAAAAAAATGTGATAGAGGGTTTCAATATGTCTTGCCTTTTTTCATGTAGATTTCCAATTAAAATGATGCTTTTACTATCAATTGTCATGGGAAGATGTTAAATCCACTCAATTAATTAAGCAGTCAATTGTGACATTTCTGGGTCTAACTCTGACCCAACTTAATGCTAATTTAGCCTCATTTGAACAGAAAGTCAATGGTTTATCTAAGGAGTTCTATTGTAGTGTGAATTAGTGAATCTGACTATGTCAAGAAGAGATGAAATATTTTGAAATGGAATAGCAATACCTTTTGATGGACTATGATAATTATTAAGCTATCTCTATCTCTGTTCACTTTATATTGCCATGGAAAGATACAAATGCGTTTGCCTATTGGCCTCTTTTATTTTTTAAATTAAATTCCCCACCACCATTTATCCCCGCTAAATCCTCTTTCTGTGTCCATGAGTTCTTTCTCTTATCCCCCCTTTGTTGCTCAATCCACTCCCCTGCCTCCCCCAGCCCAGAGCTATCAGCCTGCTCCCTCTCTATGAGTCTCTCTCTATTTCACTTGTTAGTTCAGTTTGTTCATTAGATTCCACATATGAGTGAAATCATATGGTACTTGCCTTTAGCTGACTGGGAAGTGAAACTATTGGCCTCTTTTGAATTCTGTTTTTATACCTGCAACTGCAGCCAATTATATGTCAACTCTAAGGAAACACAACACTCAGTTTCATCATAAGAACTTACTTTTTGTTGTCAGATTTCAAATACCTTATATTGTCTTACCTCACTTATTTACTCATCCCAGACCCTGAGTCTGAATCTCTGCTTTAGGCTCTAGGCATACCCTATCCAGCATTGGGAACTCAGAAAATAAAGGATGGGACAAACATCTAACAGAATTATAATACAAACTAGGAAATGTTAAAAAAAAATAGATATGATTTAAATGGGTTACCGAAGAGGAGTTTTTCAAAATTTGTTTAAATTGTCTAGGAAAGCTGCACCTGAACACTGATGTATTAGCTGGGACCTCAGCAGTATGATCAGAAATTTTATCTGGTAAAAACTATAAGTTGGAGGATGGGTTGAGAGTGGAGTAAAGAGTCCCAAAGGAAGAAACAGTATAGGTATTTTCTCTGGGTTACTAATAACAAAAATAAAATAGTCATCATTTTTATATTTAAGATTTTAGCCAGATTTAATTGAAAACTCTCTTCCATTTTATATCGTCTCTTTTAGATGTACAGTAATAGGTTATAATGTACTTGACAACACATTAAGCTCAGTTTTGATATTTTCTTCATTGCTATTACAGAATTCCGAATTCTGTCATTTAAGTTAAATAAGAAATTTATTAAGAACTTAGTGTTTTTATGGTTACTATGGCTTAAATTTGGGGATAATTGCTTCTCCAAAGAGCTTATCAATGCTGCTTCCAAGAATTAGCAAGAGCATAAAAAAACACTAGCTCAGAATGACTCTAGAATATGTTACTTCTAAAAAAATAGCAATACCTTCAAAGATTGGGTAAGAAGTTTATTTAGGCGGGGGAATGCATTTTTAGAACGTAGTGTGCTTTAGTGAAGTCTTCAGGTGCCTGGCTGCGCCCTGATCCCATTCTTTTGATTCATGGAACTTCTGTGGGCTGAGGTTGCTTCCTTAGGTAACAGTCAACCTGTGAGGACTTAGAATATGCAGGTTTTGGGGTTGTGTCAGGACACTTCACAGCAGTGTGACTTTGGATAGTTAATTTCTTGGAGGTGCAGCAGTTTCCTTATCTGTGGGGGTCCTGCCATTCTGTGGAGATTTAAAAAATGTGAAATAATCTATATAGGAAAGAGCTATGTCAACTACAAAGTACTGTATCATCTCCTTAAGCATACCTAGCTAGTCTTGACACAAGAGCACACACAATGTGGAAGGCACTATTCCAGGACAGGAGAAGGAAACTCGGAGGTGTGGAGTTGGCGAGACAGTGCCAGAGCAGGACCAAGTATCTTATCCAATGTCTCTTCAAGATTCTTCTTGCTGCTGCATGTTGAGTTTCCCTGTGGGTTTGTGTTGGAGAAATGGACTTAGAATATTGCTGTGCTGGCAGTGTTGTCACTAAAAATGACCACTTAGGAAAAGCATGTTTGTGGCCCAGCCGCCTTCATTGTGGGAGCTGTAAATGTAAAAAGAGATACATTACTTCCCATTAATCTGTGCCTAAGAGCACATTTCTTTTAAAATTCTTAGAAGTAGTATCTGTCATTTCATACTTAATACTATACTAATTCACACTAATGGCTTAAGAATTCCCTAGAGATAAGTAAATTGTGCAAATGAGTAGCAATGGACATTAAAAGGCAACATTATAAAATCAGGAATGTGGAACCCCAACATGTACTTTCTTTATTTATTTTGACAAGGGCAGTTTACTTTCAGGTAACTCATCACAAAGTACCTCTGTAGAATAGTAAATGTACTAAAGTTGTTTTATTAAAGTAATAAAGCCTGAATGGGAGTCCTTGCTAAAAGACCACCACCATTAAATTGTTATTAAATATTGAGGTAAAGATGCCAGGCTATTGTGTTTTTTATTTTCTGTATAAAATTGAATTTAGAATTGTGGAGCTTCCAGAAAACACAAGGGATTTGGTGGTTACTGTGCTTTCCTCTACTTGTCTTTGGAATGAAAAGGTTTTTCTGATTACCTGAACAAGTCCCAACACTCATTTTCACGTTCTTAGATCCTTTGACTAATAAGACTAAGATCATGACCAAATTTCACAGACAAGCCTGTGCTGAGAATATATGCTTGACCCTCACCAAAAGCACTTTTGCAAACACAAAGCAGAGGCACAGGAAACAGTGGGGAAAGCGGGTGGGCCAAGGAGGCACACACATCCTATGTGCTCACACTCCAGCCACTGAGCTCTTCCTGGATGTTTTTGCCCATTCATAGAGTTCATGTCCATCCACTCAGCTTTAGGGTGGTCATAAGTTTCTCAAAGTCAGACACCACACCTTTTGTCTCTTTTGGGTTCTCTCAGGGCCATGATACACATGGATACGTGAAATGTGTTTTTGATCTTAAGAAGCTTGATCAATTTTATTTATTACGGCTAAGAAGAATGGGATCTATATTTTACTTTGTATATTTCCCTCTTGCTGTAAAGTTTGGTAAAAGGTAGAGCTAGCGGGTCACAGTGAGAAAGGGGCACAAAGTCACTGTAGCAGTACCTGGGAAAATACACAGAAGCAATAGTCTTGCTTATATTTTAATGAGGCACCACATGAACAAGTTTGAAAAGCTTAGTAAAACCCACTGGCACTTCTGGAAAAGTAACTTAGTGCTCCCGAGAGGCCATTGTGTCCTTTTCTCTGGATAATCAATAACTCTGTTCATTAACAATGTGGAACTTGTAGCTAGACATAAGTGAATTTTGTACTCTATAAGTACAATTTAGACGGGCTTAAATCCACATTAAGCTGAATTCCGTTCTACCATTTTCTATTGAGTGAAAACCCAGTTTGTATAAATAGACCGCTAGTGATTCAAAGTTTCTAATAGGTTATAACCCACACAAAACAATTAAACAAAAATAGCAAGTCATGATGTATTTTTTCCTTTTACTCAGTTTTCTTGTTGGCATGGTATATAATGATATAGTGGGAATAGAAATATATGGTTTATATGTGGTATTTGTTTTAATAGTAAGTGAATGTTATTTAATTTCATATTAAGTGAAATGTGTTTATCTTTGGCTAGGTGTTGTTCACCAGGTTACAAATGAAGGAATTTCTAACAAAGTATAACAAGAGGGCATGAAACAAAGTGAAATTATATTGTTACTGAATTTTTCCTCAATCTTCTGCTCTTACTTGGCCTCTTTACTCTTTTATTGAGACTTCCCTGGCTCATTGTTTATTCAGAATTCAAAAGTGGAGGTGACTGGTGGCTTATGATTTTTTTTTTAATTTTTTAAAAAATAAATCTTTATTCAGATTATTACAATTGTTTCTCCTTTTTTCTCCGATAGCTCCCCTCCACCCGGTTCCCACCCCACCTTCTGCCCTTACCTCCCCCCACTGTCCTCATCCATAGGTGTACGATTTTTGTCCACTCTCTTCCTGCACCCCCTCATACCCCTTTCCCCCTGAGAGTTATCAGTCCACTCCCTTTCAATGCCCCTGATTCTATTCACCAGTTTATTCTGTTCCTCAGGTTTTTAATTCACTTGATTTTTAGGTGGTTCACTTGTTGATAGATATGTATTTATTGTTCATAATTTTTATCTTTACTTTTTTCTTCTTCCTCTTCTTAAAGAATACCTTTCAGGATTTCGTATAATACTGGTTTGGTGGTGATGAACTCCTTTAGCTTTTTCTTATCTGTGAAGCTCTTTAGCTGCCCTTCAATTCTGAATGATAGCTTTGCTGGGTAGAGTAATCTTGGTTGTAGGTTCTTGCTATTCATCACTTTGAAAATTTATTGCCACTCCCATCTGGCCTGCATAGTTTCTGTTGAGAAATCAGCTGACAGTCGTATGGGTGCTCCCTTGTAGGTAACTAACTGTTTTTCTCTTGCTGCTTTTAATATTCTCTCTTTGTCTTTTGCTCTTGGCATTTTAATCATGATGTGTCTTGGTGTGCTCCTCTTTGGATTCTTTTTGTTTGTGGTTCTGTGTGCTTCCTGGACTTGTAAGTCTATTTCTTTCACCAGGTGGGGGAAGTTTTCAGTCATTATTTCTTCAAATAGTTTTTCAGTATCTTGCTCTCTCTCTTCTTCTGGCACCCCCATAATTCTGATGTTGGTACGCTTGAAGTTGTCCCAGAGGCTTCTTACACTATCTTCAACTTTTTGGATTTTTTTTTCTTTTTGCTTTTTCGGTTGAGTGTTTTTTGCTTCTTTGTATTTCAATTCTTTGACTTGATTCTTGCGTTCCTCTAGTCTGTTGCTGGGTCTCTGTATAATGTTTTTTATTTCAGTCAGTGTATGTTTAATTTCTAGCTGGTCCTTTTTCATATCTTCGAGGGTCTCGTTATATTTATTGGCCTTTTCTAGGATATTCTTGAAAAGTCTTATAACTGTGGTTTTGAATTCTATATCCAGTTGTCTGTTTTCCTCCATTTCTTTCGTTTGTGATCTGTTTCTTTGTTGCTGCATTTTCACTGCTTCCCTGAGTTGGTAGGGTAGCTTTGTGTGCTAGGTTTCCTATATGGCCCAGTGGGTCGGCCTCCCAGTTACCTGAGGTGGACACTCTTGGTGCACCCCTTTGTGGACTGTGTGTACAGCCTTGTTGTAGTTAAGTCTTGATTGTTGTTGGTATCACTGGGAGGAATTGACCTCCAGGCCAGTTGGCTGTGAGGCTCAGCTGTATCTACGCTGGGAGAAGTTCGGTGCTGGAGACAACAGCTTTATAGGATTAGACTTGCCAAACTGCAAAAGCCTCTGTGTTCAGCTTGGATGGGGTGGAGTCTCAGGTCGGAGCAGACAGTCTTGGCTTCCTGTCAGCTCTGCCCTTATGCGCACGCATGAGCCTCCAGACCTCTGCCTTCCCCGGCTCCGGAGCCTCCGCCTGAGAGTCCAGATTCCCCCCACAAGTGCGTGGGTCCCCAGAGTCTCTCCTGGAACTGGGGTTCAGTGCAGTCAGAACTGGGGTTCAGTGCAGTCAGGAGCTTCCGACTCCCTTCTGATAGGGAAAGCCTGTGGCAACCTCCTTAGTCTTGTGCGCACTGGCGCGCGAGCCTCCAGACCCCCTCCCCCGGGTCTCCGAGTCTCCGAGTGCCTTTCTCTCTACCTAACCATCCAGACTCCCCCTGTATGAGCCTGAGTCACGGGGTTTTGCCCGGAACTGGGGTTCAGTGCAGTCAGAACTGGGGTTCAGTGCAGTCGGGGGCTTCCTTCCCCCTCCCGCCAGAGAAAGTCAGCCAGGCTCTCAGCCACCCTTCCTCTCTGCTGTCAGCTTCTTCCTCATAGCCCAGTTTATTCCGGGGGCCACCTTGGTCTAGGGAATGTGCAAAGTTCCATGCTGCAGAGTCCCCAGGGCCAAATTCTTTTCTGGAAGAGGATTGGTCCTGTGCCATGCCACAATAGGGTTTAATCTGGTGAGCTGGAACCCACAGCGGCCCTGTGGGGTTAGAAACACACGCACATCCTCTCCCCCATGTTATTAATTCATTGGGCCCCATCCAGTTATTAGTGTCCACATCTCACCCATAAGACTTGTGGTTTCTGAGATGGGGTTTTGAGGATTGAAAATGAGCATTCAAATAAAAAAAAAAAATTAGGGGTAAAGAGTACTCTAGATAGTATTAAAGCAGGGTCCTTGAGTCCCATATTCCCCCTTTTTTGTTTTACTAGCATACCCTCCAGGGTAGCAGGGACACATTCAATGACGGCCTGTCCTTGTGGATTGTAAGGGATTCCCAGGGGATGCTGGATGGACCACGTTCTGCAAAAGGCAGTAGAGCCATGGCTGCTATGAGCAGGCCCACCATCAGTTTATCTGGGTTAATATAGCTACAATTGGTTCTGCAAAAGGCAGTAGAGCCATGGCTGCTATGAGCAGGCCCACCATCAGTTTATCTGGGTTAATATAGCTACAATTGGAAACAGGTCTTATTGAATTCATGCAAAGAAACACATTGCCACTTATTAAAAATTGCCAAAATACTGGAGGGACAGGTGGGGAGAATATATAATTCACCAAATTTGCATTAAAAATGCTTCCTTATATCTGAAAAACAAAAAGTTTAAGAATCAGAAATACTTCCAAATGACATGGAATTTTGTCCTTTCTGCAAAGCACAATATTCTAGAATAATAAATTAGAGCTATAAATGAAAGCATAATATGGTTATTATTGTACCTTAAGCAGAAAATGTTCCCTCATGAGAAAGAAAACAAATACTTGAGGCATTCTAGAGCCTTTTGGAGTGATCTAAAGCCAATTCTAGGTCAAAAAAAAGTTTCTTAAAATTCAAAACCTGGAAGGATTGTTAATCTTATTTTACCCTAAGATCATATATCAAAGTGTATTAACACAAACATAGGCTAGCAAACTTCAGTGCCCATGATGAATATTTGCTTTAAAAAAATACCTGATTAATGTAACATAACTTTTGCTTCCTGGGTAGAAAAACAGGAAAGACCTTTTCCCTTTTAACAGACCAGTAAAGGACTAATCAAAATAAGGTTTATTCTATAACTTCATTTGTCCTTGGTGTGGCCAGCAAATGACACTAATTGGATTTCTGCTATGTGTCTCTCTGAGTAGGTTGATATAAGCTATTTGCCATCTGGTTAAACTTCCTGGTTAGGGAGGCAAAATGCAAATCATTTACTCTTAAGTGTCCTTTGCTTAGGGAAAATAGGATTTACTAGATGGCTCCAAATTGCTGCTTAACCATCTCAGTTTCTCTATTCTACTTGTCCTGGCTTACTGGCCTGTGTCATTTACATAACTTCCTTTAGACATTTCTCTTCACAAAATTCTGCAACTTTCACAAACTTTCTATGGCTTTCACAAGTCTTTCTCCAGAAACCTTACAACTTTCAGAAATAACCAGCTTTAGAATCCACTTTCTTTTTCCTTCAAAATGAATCTTCATGTCTCATGTTTTATTACACCAAAGCGATCATTTCTTTCTAATTAGTTAGACTTCTCAACCCTTAGAAGCCTTAATTTTTAGGTGAAATATAAGTAATGAACATTCCTCAGTTTAGCAATACATTCACATTTTAAGAGGTTTTTCAAATAAAATACAAGACTTATTCATTAACAGATTCAAATCCATCCTCTAGATTTTTCATACGAGGCAAGCTCAGATTAATATTTCAGTAGCCTGTTATTTCAAAATACCTAGATATTTAATCATTTTTATTATTTAATTCAGCAAACTCCGAATTTGTAAGTTACCAAAGACTTTGGAAAACTATGTTTAGGCATATATAATTACCACTGAAAAAGTTTTATCATATACCCTTCATTTTAGGTACATTTATTTTGCCTAAACAACTTGGAGATTTTAAAGTCAATTATTATTACCTAGGCATTTTCTTGGCAAATGTAACAGAGATAACTCACTGGCCTTCAAAGGCTTTAATGTTAAAGTACTATTTTTTTTTTTTTATAAAAATGGGAGTGACCCTCACACTGCTATTTCTACAGCCTCCTGGAAGGCACTTCTACAGGTCTGATCCTTTTAGGAAAAAGAATTGGGGGATTTAGAAGATTTTATTCCCCATATTTTTTTCTTTCTGAGTAGACTAACATCATGAAATCTTACATATAAGAAGAGATATTAAAAACAGAAACAGAAAAACCCCACAGTAAATGAATGAGTACTCATAAAAGGGTGGACTGGGACATTAGCCTTAGAATTTTCAAACTAAGTCCCCCAAAGAAAGCAAGCAAAGAACATCAATCAGTAACCAAGCTACATTACAGACAGACAAGAACTTTCACTAGCTAAGAGTTTCCAGTGGCTGATGACTTGAGAAGGAGTGCAGGAAGGATAGGATACCCAAGATTAAGAATTCTTGGCAGCTGCTGGAAAGTTCCTGCAATCCCTGCCATGTGTTCATCCTGCTACAAGTAACTGGGTCCCCTAGGAATGTGAGATATGCCTCATCTTTAAACAAATTAAACCAAATAACAAAGACACATAAAACAACAATCAACAGACAGTCATATGATATTTACAGGCATGCATAACACATAGACAAGACTTAATAAATCAGAGTTCTTTTTATGGATCTTTCAGAAGATGTTTTACAGGGCCTGGACTTACAGCCAGATGTGGCCCAGAGGGCTGCCAGGTGGGGTCATCAGTAAACACCCACAAACAGCCTGTTGTTCACAGATCTCATCATATTCTGCTCTCCATACCAAATATTGACTGGCGTCTAGAATCGTTTTGGTAAAATCTGCCAGTCCTAAGGCGTCATATGGTAATTTTCAGACAAAACATTAAGCAATCTTTTTGTAAATGGACTGTTAGCCCCATTTTCTCTAGTTGATGAGCCTTCCCACACCAGAGGCAGAGGGCCGGGGGCCTTAGGTATTACAGGTTTCACAGGCTCACCTTCAGGAGGAGGGGGCAGTAGTAAATGGCGCTCTGTAGGCTTTTGAACCTCAGTATGAAGCGGTCATAGTGCAGCTTGAACAAGAGCCTCCATAGTTAAAGATGACAAAGGCACTCGTTTTCCCTGGGTCTGATTTCTCTTTAAATTCCTGCCTACCTGTTCCCAGAGATCAACATCTAATGTTCCATCATCAGGAAACCAAGGATTATAAATCATAGGCACCATTTTCTTTTAATAACTTTTTAAATAACAAAGAGGTCTGTTACTCCGTGGACAGTTGTCCTATTGTGAAACCTTAGCTGAAAAACAATTCCCTTGAACTTAGAAATCCCAAGCAGGCTCCAATGACTTACTGAGCAATTACTTTCTTCCCTTCCTCTTCGTTTTTGAGGGTTCTGCCAAGTCTCATTGCATTCCTTGGTCCTCACATGGGGCAACACATTGTGGGGGCTGACCAGCAAACCCTGAGTGACAGATTAATGGATTACTCTAGCACGTTTGCTGTGAAAGAGAGGGCTAAGGGATGGCCTGGCTAAAGGAACTAGGTAGCTTTGATTGTCTGCCTCTTTAGCCTTTTATTGCAGCAGCAGTTTGAGATAAAGTTTATCTTTTAGATACAATCAGCAGGGTAAGTAATATTGGGAGGACACATGTGTTTGTAATGTCCTTTAAACAAGGACACCCCAAAAATTAAGCATAAGGTTTCCAGTAAACACGCGGGGGTCTGCATGTCCATAGACTTGTTTGGAAAGGTCAAGGATTAATTAGGGGCACCGCCTTTGACACTTCCCTAAGTCAGAATTCCAATAAACAGGGCAGATGGACTTCCACACACTTCCCTTTTCTCAGATTGTCCTCCTTACAAACCTTCCAACCAAGTCCCCTGTGCTCCCCAACAACAGGATAAGAGTGATGGGGTCTGGAACATTCCTGTGGATAGTGGTGGTTTGGTTTTTCACAGGCTCAGATTTGTCTGAAATGACCCAATATGAGTCAGATTTTTCCCTCTGCAATTGTCCTACTTCAAGTTTTCCACCTCTGTCATAGGATATACAGTCCAAGAGGTCTGAAATCACATTTCAGCTTCATCATTTACTGGTTATATGAACTTGGATATATTAATTAACCTTTTTAAGCCTCAGTGTCCATGTTACTTTTGTGGAATTAATAATTATTCCTTTCTCTTAGGTGTACATTATATGGCATAATAAAGGTGATGTTTTAAACTTAGATACTACCATATTTTAAGTGTTTAAAAAGTCCACATATATTGAAGAGGAAATGTACTACTTATTCATCCAGTGCCTTACCCAGTTTATCAACCATTTTGGAAGAGTCTATATTGTAGTCAGGTAGTACACTAAGTATTGAAAGGAGTTTTTGGGGGTGAAATAGGCAGGTTTAGAGAGTTTTAGAAGTACAGAGGGTTCATGGGGAGGCACAGTTGGCTGGGGGCTGGGAGCTTCCAAAAGGCATACATTCACAAAGAACTAAAGGGAAAGGAAGACATCCATTCACAGGCGATAAGGGGAGAGCCACAGGGAGTAGAAAAACAAGAGGGAGAAAGAGGAAAATAGATTTTCACAGGGAATAGAAAATTCTACCACAGGAGGGGGAGAAAGAATGGAGGGGCCCACATGGGGTTTGAACTTTCAAGCTGCTATAGTGACCAATCAGAGGGATATCAGGACACAAAGAACTGCAACCTATATAAACCTTAGGAAAGAGGCACTTAGTGGGTCTCTTCCTTGAAATCCCCTCCCCACGTGGAAGTCTGTGCTTGTTTCCCAATAAATTTTCACCTTTTCCTATACCACCTTTTGTCCATGGCTTCATTCTTCAAATCCACCTGACAAGAACCCGGGAAATCACCTGTGCATCCTGCCCAGAGGAAAAACTCATGTTTCAGTTTGATTTCCGCATTTCAGTATGGGGGATAGAAATCTGGGCTGGGCCCCAGTAACTGCTCCAATAAAGCTTGGTGGTTAATTATATTATCATTATAAATACCATTAAACACAATGATAAATAATTATTATAATACAATTATTATTATTATACAATGATATAGATACAGTGAAATATATATTAAAAGCCTGTGTGAGCACAGGAAGAAGACAGGTAAGCATACAAACAATATAGAAAACTTTCTTGGAAAGATGAATCTTAAATTGAGTCTAGGACATTGTGAGGAATACTTCAGGTGAATAAGAAACTGGGTTTCCCCAACATTCCTGGAAAACAAAATGTCAGATGCCACCAATACCTAAAATTTTGTGAGGAGGTTAGAGAATACTGAGCACTTCCCACATGGCCCAAAGAAATCTCTGTTGAAAAGTTTTAACTTTAAAAATGGAAAATTTGTGATATTTTCATTATGCAATAAGATGTAAGTAAACAGCGAAGAAATCATCTTCTCTCAAACATATAACCGAGCCAACTCTTAGCTCATAAAAGCTGTTTATTTTTATTGCCTATGACAAATTGCACTAACACACAAACTGCTACAACTATTTTATGTTGATTTATGTAATTAAAAATGTATAATACTTGTCACCCTGGGTGGGCAATGTGTTCCATTAATCAAATATTTAATGCACTCTCCTTGGTCATGGCAATTAAAGATGTGTTGGCAGAAGGCATGGTTTCTATTTCTGATAATAAACTTTAAAAAATAAACCACTTTATTTTATTAAGTTGTGCTAGAGGTTTCACAGAGAAATTCACATAAACCTTGTTTTTAATTTTAAAAAATGTTATCCTGTATTTCTCCTCACTGAGGTGATAGGACCAGTAAATCTGTTAATTGCTGTGTAAAGTAGCATGTATGTACTTTTCTATGCTTGTTCTTTCAAATGCCAAGGGGATGCCTCCTACCTCTAATTTTACTAGGTCTGTGATTCAGTAAACAAGAGTATGTTAATCATATTGTTATTGCTGTGAGTCTGTGGCTCTGTGGATTTCATACTTTCCTCTTGCTTTCCCTTTTCACTTGATGGACTTTCTCTCGCTCCTTTATGTGACATTTAAGATAAACAACTTGTAACTGCTGAATGTTATGGTTTGGGACATTGGAAAAAAATCCTATTTCCTATTTTGTTCCAGCAGGTTTCTACTGATTTGCATTTTTTTTATGATAAAGATTTGTTCAAGCAACATTCAATTTAAAAATATTTTCTTTGTGGTGTGGGGCATGTCTTTTAAGCATACTTGCTTTAGATCTTTGTAGGAGTAATTCTATATTTCCAGGGGTCATAAGGAGGTAGAAGGGTCAATGTGGTCTTATTCGTGGACTTAAGTAAACCTTGGGATAAAAAACTGATTAAAACACTTTTCTTTAAAAGCAGTATGTGTACTCTGAATTTCTGTAAGATTTTTAAATGTTTTTATAATGTGATCACATATTTTCATTAAATTTTATTTTAGGATGAATTTTATTTACATATTTAATAACTTCGTCAAGATGTTGTAATAAATGTTTGTTTTTGAAACAACATTTAAACATTTAAAAAGACCTATTTATATTTTTTAATTTCGCTAACTTTTGACTTTACAAAATTAAAATATTCCAGATGATTTTAAGGTATTTAAAGACAATTGATTTATCTTTTTCTATTTCATTAAAGAGTGTGTGTCTATGTATGTGTATGTGAGAGAAAGTATTTTCTCTCATTAATCTATTCTTAAATAAGAAATGTTGAAAACACTTTCTCTTAAATGTATACAACCAGTGCCTGGTTGGTGTGGCTCAGTGGTTAGAGTGTCAACCAGCACATCAAAGGGTCTCGGGTTTCATTCCCAGTCAACACATCTGCATTGCAGATTCCATCCCTGACCCCAGTCAGAGAGCATGCTGAAGGCAACCAATTAATGTATTTCTCTCATATCAATGTTCTCTCTTTCTCTCTCTCTCCCTCCCTCTCTTCCACACTCTAAAAATCTAAAAATCAATGGGAAAAAATATTCTCAGGTGAGGATTAACAAACAAACAAACAGTACGTATACAACTAAAATTCTAGCTCTACATGTCTTTAAGAATTTAGAATTGAATGACCTAGTATGCAATATTGAGGATCACTATCTAAAATTTTAGGTCAGTGTTGTACTGCTACTGATTCCCAGAGTAAACCAAGTGCAAATTATTCTATTTTTAACTTTCTAATTATTCCTTGAAATAAGTTTTAAACTGAATATGTCAAGATAGCTTATATAGAACAATATAATAACTCTATTAAGAAAGACATTCTTTAAACCAAATTTGAGTTTACGGTCCCTGTATAGCAACATCAGCATCTCCTGACAGTGTTAGAAATGCCAAACCACAGGCACCTCCCCCAGACTATTTCATCAAATCTGCTTTTTAACAAGATCCCCAGGTGATTCATTGCACATTAAAGTTTGAGAAGCACTCCTCCAACTGAGCTGTTATTAATAAGAAATAATGTGTTACCAATAGTTGAAATTCTTGATGAAATGCAAAGCCTTTTACCAGCCTTTTGCTGACACACAAAAATTTCAAAGAACTTTTAGGGAAATCCTTTGGTACTTGAAACAATCTATAAAATCTATAATGGCAGAGTAATATTTTGAGATATTAAAGTATTGCAAATTTTCCTCTACTTTTTTTCCTTTTTTTGGTATTTTCTCCTTTTCATCACTCCCCTTCAAAGAGTTATTGCCATCAGGGAACAGTGTGATGCCCTAAAAAAGCAGAAATTGTTTGAGTGATTGTGGTTTTGCAAAGGTTAAGCCTTTCTGTCAGAAACCTTGACATAATGATCTGCATACTAAAAGCATACCACTGAGGTGTTTTATTTGTTAGTAAACTACTTGTTATTTTAG
The DNA here is from genome assembly GCA_026230045.1 of Corynorhinus townsendii. Taxonomy (NCBI): domain Eukaryota; kingdom Metazoa; phylum Chordata; class Mammalia; order Chiroptera; family Vespertilionidae; genus Corynorhinus; species Corynorhinus townsendii. The sequence continues at coordinate 31,696,182 of JAPDVU010000012.1, forward strand.
TTTTTAATTCAGAAGTGTATAGTCAAAAGGACTCCCCTTGGCCGGCCTCCAGTGTCCTGGGAACAGGTTTGGGAACTCCTTAAACTGCCAAAGTTTAATTTTCCCATTAAGCTAACTGGATGGAAACCAAAATCAAAATTCAGTTATAAAAAAAATCAATAGCTGACACTTACATAGCATTTGCTGTGTGGTAGGCATTGCTCTAAGTTGGCCTTATTGAGGGCGTTTGCTAGGCAGATGTCTGAGGAAGTGTTCTGGGGAGAGGGAACAGCCACTTCACAGCCAATATACAGTCTCCAAGCTGGTGATGAGCCTGCCTCGGTCCAGCGAGTATGCCTGTGAGCCTGGAACAGAGTGAGCCAAGAGGAGAGCAAGAGAAGATAAGGTTAGAGAGGTGACAAGGGCCTCCCTTACTTTAGGGTCTTGAAGGGCTGTATCTTTCATTACGAAGTGGGAGCCTTTTCAGGGCTAACTCTTTCCTTCAATCTTCAGAGGGTTTGCTCCTTACATCACTTAACTGATTTCATCTCTTCATGAAGACCTGCCCTGACCACACAATCTCATCACCTTCCTAACTTAATCTCTATCCATTTGAATTTTCTGTATGTTTATTGCTAACTAAAATAATTTTATATATGTGTTTACTTTTCACCTGCCTCTTTTGTTTATAGATTTCATTCACTAGAACGAAAAAGTCAGCGGGGCATGGCTTTTGTCTTCCTCATTTCTATATCCCCCAGGCCTAGAACAGTGTGGGCCAATAGGAGACACTCAATAAATACTTGCTCAATGAACGGTTGTATTCAAATGGCAAATAATCACTGTGTATATATGTTTTATCCAGGAACATTCATTGCTCAGAACCCATTTTGGAAGGGTAAGAAAATTGGTCTCCTGTGAGTTTGGAGTTTGAGTATGGAGTAAGAGGGGTGCATAAGTATAGCGGATGTTTTTAGAATGACTTTAAGAGTCAATGGAATTACAGTTTTGAGGGAGTCAAAGCATTGATTGTAGACATAATACTACTAGAGAAGGAAATCAGGAAGCCCAGTGGTGGTGTTTAGAGAGTGAGAAGTAAGAAATCAGAAGTAGTGTAGTTATAGGCAAATGCAGTGCTTGGCTTGCATAGCTGAGAATACAAAACATTGAAGAGTTCAAAAGTCCAAAAGCTCAGAGTGTTGTGTGAGTGTCTGCTGATGCTGAGGTTCCCAAGAAGCAGAGATGGAGAGGACAATAAGGCAGTGCCTAAATTCTGAATGAAGGGGAGTGGAGGTCATATCCTAGGCCAGTGGTGGGCAAACCGCGGCTCGTAAGCCGCATGTGGTTTGCTGCTCTGTTGACTAATGAGTTTTCCGACGACTGTCATATACTGCCCTTTACCTCTTTGCACACAATATGCCACAATTGCCTAATCCTCACAGCTTCCAACTACATGGTAACATTTAGTCTAGTGCAGTGGTCGGCAAACTCAGTCAACAGAGTGGCAAACCGTGGCTCGTGAGCCCCGGTTTGCTGACCACTGTCCTAGGCTATAGGTGCACTGCCTTAATTTATATCGTCAACATTATTCTTTTAACTGTAATAACTCTAGGTGGTCTCCCTACTTTTCATCTTTTTCCTCCTTCAATCTGTCCATCTACCCCAGAACTTTTTACCTTTCTAAAAATGCAGCTATGATAAATACATCAATCCCTTTTTGAATTCCTTTAATAAGTCCTCACAGCTCTAAAACAGTTTTTATGCATTTGTCTTGCAAAGACCTTCTTGGTGTGGCTTTTACTTTCTTCTTTAGTATAAACTCCTCCAGTTTCACCCCTCTTAAGTGCAAATAATAAGGACAAGCTGTGACATGGCTTATTGTCTGTACAGTGAATTTCTCTATTCTCTGCTCCACTTGCCACATTTATCTTTCTTTTATTTTATAGATCAGGTATTTTATCATAATTTGTCTTCTTCCCTTATAAGACAGTAATATCAAGGGAATTTATTATAATGTTGACACATCATATGCCTTCAATAAATATTTCTTTGCTGAATGAGGGAGTGAATAAATGGATGACTAAATTAATAAACTTGTTAGATCTATTAACAGTGATTTTTAAGGAAGAATTATTTATTTCAGTACAGACCAGAGACAGTAGAAATCCAACTGTACGTCTGCTATTATTAGGTGCTTTGTTGCTTCTTGCTGTCTAGAATAAAAGAATTTCTGACATTTCCTTGGAATATACCATAATGGTATGTAAATATACACCATTGCCACAAAAGATCTTTATCTTTCTGTCTCTGCTCATTTCTTTCAACCAGTGTTATTATCAAAACACTGGCATAAAAATATATTTTATTGAAACATATTTTCATAAAAAGGAAGCAAAAAGTTTGATCAAGGACAAAGCATGACATTACTAACAAACTATTTAGGTTTGTTTAGTAGTTAGCAAAACAGTTGCTTAATAAACTAGGCATAATAGACAAAAGCGCATAAAGGTGCATGTTTTCTTAATTTAAAATAACACATGCAAGTTATAGGGTGAAAGTTAATTATTGCTTAATGACAAGCTTATGTTTTATGAAGAAGCGACTTTAAAAGTGTTCAGTTATATTTCAGTATCTTTCTTTTTTAATGCTGGATAGAATTTGCAGATGGAGAATATACTTCCAGAATTCTGCTAAATTATGACTATCAGTTTCTCAAATATGTCAGGAAAAGACTGACTGCTGACAGACGTGCATAAACGTGAAGAAAACCTTTATATAACAAGAAAAACAATCTATATCTTTTATGCTATGTCAGAGTACTCAGGCAGGGAAGACACATTTCAAGTATGATAGCTAGTAGCATTGTCAATAAAATCACCTTGCTCAGCATACTTAAGCCATATTTCTGGTGCAGAAAATCCCAGAGTTTCATAAATATGTGTGAAAGTAATGACATCTAGAACAATTAAAGTAGAATTCCTCAGGAGATCTGTCTTTTGCTCAATCAGATGTGACCACATTTTCTCTTACGTCTCCTTGTTTTCCTGACTGGCTTTCAGCCTTCCTGTCAGACTTCATGGCTTGAGCCATCTAAGAAGAAACACTTTTTTCTTTAGTTGTATCTAACTGAAAATAAAACAGGTTTACTCTTTTTTTAATTTCTAGCTACAACTTTAGATTTTATGTTTTTTCTTAAGAGAAAAAGAGTTGCTCAGCTTTTTTGGTAAAAATTGTTTCTGAATTGGGATTCTGAAAGACTTAGTACAAAAAAGTATCCTGCTTTATTCAAGCTTAACTCTGTGATTCAATAACCACAGATGCACAGGTATCTATAATTTACTAAAATAATTTTACTTACATAATTTTAAAATTGAGAATGATGACACCAATGAAAAAGAGGTTCACTCACAAGTACAACCCATTTTTTATTCATCAAAATTGAGCATTTAAGTGCTCAGTTTACTTTATAAGAGTGAATAAAAACTAAAAGTAAAGGAAGTACAACATAAGTAGAATAGAGGAATAGAACATTAAGACCTTATATATTACTTTTTCCCTCAAATTTAATGTCCCTAATGATAAAAAGGATGTATTTCATCTTGTTAAATATCATGCTATTTGAATATATATTAAGGGATTTACTATGCTTATTTATATGCTTTCATGTTGGTTCATCAGAAGACTAGAATTAATATTTTTTAAAAAATATATTGATTTTTTTACAGAGAGGAAGGGAGAAGGATAGAGAGTTAGAAACATCAATGAGAGAGAAACATCGATCAGCTGCCTCCTGCACACTCCCCACTGGGGATGTGTCTGCAACCAAGGTACATGCCCTTGACCAGAATCGAACCTGGGACCTTTCAGTTCACAGGCTGGCGCTCTATCCACTGAGCCAAACCGGTTAGGGCTAGAATTAATATTTTAAAATGACAGGTAGTAGGGTAATATTTGCAATTTCCCTGAGTTACTTGGAAATTGACTTTTGAAGAGGAAGTTTGCTTTTACAGAATGGAATTACGGGTATGAAATTGAGCATGTGTGGGATAACTACAGGCCCATTTTAACCTTTTAAAAACACTATACCAGCACCTCTTCCATTAGGAGGGCATATTTCTTCAGTGTGGTTTTCAGTCTGTTATCCACAGTTCTCTCATTCTCCAAGGATGAGCAGATGGCTTGTAGGTCCTGCTAACACATCCAAAAGCAGCGACCTACAGAGCTGGTCTCAATTCCTGCTTCTGCATTTGCTCTGGGTTCTGTTTCCTGTGGCCTGAGGTCTCAGCTCTTCTGTGAGTCCACAAACTAGTCTGTATTCTTAAATAAACATTTCTTCAATTCCTCTATGTTTTAAATGTTCCCATCTCTCGGAAATGATTGAGGGCCTGGATACCCAAAGGGGGCTGTGCTGATAAAGAGCAAGGCCAGGGCTTGGGGAAGTAAGAGTAGTTGTCTACAGCTCAGAGGCTCACACATAGCTTTATCAAATGCTCTTCCAAGCCACCTAGGGACTTGCTGCCTGGATTGCTGGTGCTCAGTTTACAGAGCGTTTATAGCACCTGCCTCACATGCTTCTGAGAACGGTACACAGGATATATATGTTTTTTCTTTACAAAAATTGACTTTCTATATTAAAGCAAGTGGGTTCTCACACTGTGGGGACATTTTTTATCCAAGTAACTAATTAATATCATGAGTCTTATATAAATATTAGATAAAGAAACCAACCCCAAGATACAAACTTTGCAGTTTGCCAAATGCCATCTGAAATCCTTGGTGACTTTGCTTCCAATAAGTCAGGATTTAGAAATCAAACATCTTGCAGAAGAAAAGTAGGTTTAATGTCTCCCAGCTCTATCATGGTTCAACTTTATCATGGACGCTCTGTTTCTTGTCATATAAAGATCAGTTAAGTACAGACTCTATCTGTGGCTTTTACCACCAATTTTCAACTCTAAAAGGCAGGTATTGTTTATGGGCCAGGCTATATAATCTCAATATTGATCCCTACCTCTTAGGGCTGCTTCAGAGCTTTTGTCAAAACACTTGCACAGCGTCTGAGTGGTCAGAAATCATTTTCTAAGAGCAAATCTTTATTTTGAGTACATTTTTTTTAAAAGACTGTGACCTAACTACTCTCCTTTTTCATTTTTACTAGCACAGTTTACTATAGCTTTGAGATGTTTTCCTATCTTAGTAAATAATAAGGCAAACATCTTTTTGGTATGTTGACCCTGTGAGCATTGGGAGTAAGTTGGAGGGAGAAGGAAAGCTATGTATAACCTGCTGCAGCAGATTGTAATCTCAGGCCTGGACATGGCCTGATTCCTGTCGGCTGGAGTGCTGACACAGGAAACTTCAATAAAGCAGCTTCACAGCATAATTCTTAGGTTCGGTGTCCATCCCTTAGACAAGAGAAATAAATTCTTATGGGACCTACTGCTGTCTTTCTCCCCTAATATCTACTGGGCCAAGGGAATTGCAAACTTGTCCATTATATTTTTTAAACCCCATTTCTAAATATGGGGGGTTCAGGACTGTGGAGCCAGCAAGGCAGACATCCAAGAGTTGCCCGAGGCATGGGGACTGTGAGAATGGCAGGTGAAGCACAGGGCAGAGAGCCTAAGGTAACCCAGAAAGGCAGCCTCGGAGGCTGAACTCAGGTTGCAAGCCTAGTGGATTGTGCAACTGAAGTATCTCTGTGAACATCACAGACACTCAGATATATCCAAGGCTAAGGGAATGGAATCTGGAGACACAGTAACTGAGCAACTTGATCTAGAATGGGATATAGGAGACAGAGAATGGCTAGATCATCCCCCAAAGCATTGGAGCTGAGGCATAGGTGATTTTTTCAGGAGCTGTGCATTTGCCTTTGGTTGGTGATGGAGCTGATGAGGACTGGTTTCCACGATCTTCTCCTGTAAGTCTTCACCTCCTAAAGTGCATCCTCATTTTAACTATCAGATCATTGTTAGGATGAACTACCCTTGACCTCTCCTGTTTGGACAATGGTTTCTTTGAAATAATACTGTTATGAGCTCCTGCCAGCAAAGTTGCTATGTTCTTATTGTTCATAAAACTTGGCCCTTGGTTGACGATGGCAAGTCCATCTCAGCAGATAAATTACTTCTTAGGGTTCATATCAAATAAATGTTTCTTCTCAGGGCCCACACTGTATAGCATTTTGTTTAGTGGATATAAGATAAAATATTTAATTATTCATCTACTCTTATATCCACGCCTGCATTTTATCATATATCTAATGTTCTAGTATATTGAAATTCTTTCCATGATTTTAATAGATAAATTAAAAAAAATTCTAGGCCATTATATATACTGTTTTAAATTTCTTAATGCTTTTCCTTTTCCATGTACCACCCTTCTCTACTGAGTTAACTCTTACTGATCGAAATCCTGCCCAATATCTAATATCTGTGAGACCAAGAGTATTGGTACTATTGGAGGCCATATATATGTCAAAATATTTAAAAGATATAAATCAAGATACATGTTATATAAAGCCTGTTCTGTTTACTTACTCCAGTTTTTAAGAAATACCTATTTAGTTATTCACATGACCAAAATATATATCTCAAATATATTTGGCCTTCTTTCCTAATTTCTGGCTCACAGCTCCAGGAACTCTTAGAATTTCCTGTGTTTAGAGTTAAAAAAAAAAAGAAAGTGCCTTTTGTTATGTTGATGCAATGATTCTTTGGAAAGCTCCCAAGGATAGGGTCTGGTTGCAAAGAGACCCAACCCTGTGATTAGAGGGTTGGAGCTTTCAGTCTAGTACAGTGTCTTAATTATTCCTCTTCCCCAACCCCACCTCAGAGAGGGGAGAGGAGCTGGAGGTCTGGTCAGTCCCCAACAGTAAGTGATTTACTCAATCACAACTATGTAATGAAGCTGCTGTAAAGCCCAAGAGAGCTTCTGGGTTGGGGATTCAGAGTGGCTTGCTGGGAGAAGGCACAGAAGCCCACACCCTTCCCACGTACTGTGCCCTGTGTGTTTCTTTCACCTGGCTGTTCCTGAGTCATACATATTCTTTTATAATAAATCAATGGTCTAGTAACATGTTTCTCTGATTTCTGTGAGCCATTTTAGCAAATTAAACCCAAGGAGGGGGTTGCAGAAAACTTTGATTCATAGTGGGTGGTCAAAAGTACAGGTAACAACCTGGACTTGCAGTTGGCATTCTGAGTTGGAGGGATCATTGGAACCTCCTATCTGTTGGCCAGTCTGTCAGAAGTTCAGATAACCTAAGCTTGTGTCTTGTTTGATAGCTAAAGGAAGGAGCAGTTTTGTGAAATTGAATCTGACGCTATCTCTGGGTAGATAGTGTCAGAATTGAGTTCAAACATTGAACATCCTGCTGGTGCCCCAGGTAGAATTGGGTCTGGAAAACACAAAGACTTACACACACAAATATACCTTCATAAATATAAACTTTTCAAAGTATGGTTTTTATGTTATTGAATGATGGCAAAATATCAAGATGAAAGATGACTCAATTTAATGGATAATGCCTATGTCTGGCATCCTCTGATGTGCTGAAGATATTTGAATGAAACATATTTATAAATTATCCTATATAATAAAAGCATAGCATGCAAATTGTCCCCTTGATGGGGAGGTTGTCCAGGAGTTTGACCAGGGGGCGGGGCCATCCCGGGCAAGGGATGGAGGCCCCAGCTGGCAGCTGGCACCCGATAGCTGCTACAGACGCTACCAGTACATGAGTTTTGTGCACTGGGCCTCTAGTTGATTTATAAAATTTTTGTTTTCATAATTTCAACAATCACTAGTTATGTTGTTATAATGAATATTTTCACATAACTTATATGAGCAACTTTTCTTGAATCTTTGTAGTTCATATGTAATACCTTATGAATTTAAAGATATTTATCTTTGCAAATGGTAGTAGCAAATGGATTGTCAATAAATTTCTTAAAGCAATATCTTAAGTTGGAAAAACCCCCATACATTTTCATGTATGATGTTCAAATATTATAATGAGGTTGAATATGATAAATTTTCATAATAAATAGTCCAATATATTTTAAGATAATAAATCATTATTATTTATAATCACAAGATTCGTATCTTACAGTAATGTATGGGTCCATGCAGGGTTTCTCTTTTCAAGTATTTTAATGTTGGAATGTTTATAAACATAGTATGTTTCTCAGTTTGTTCATCTCTCTGTTTAATCAAGATTATATCTTGATCTATAGTGACTAGAAAATAGACTCTATATTAAGTAGTTCATGGTATTTGTATATGAATCTTTTCCTTCAGGCAAACACTTTTTAAAAATATTTTTATTGATTTCAGAGAGGAAAGGAGAGAGAGAACGAGAGAGAGAGAAACATTAATGATGAGCATCATCGATTGGCTGCCTCCTGCATGCCACCTATTGGGGATTGAGCCTGAAACCTGGGCATGTGCCCTTGACCGGAATCAAATGCGGGACCCTTCAGTCCACAGGTTGATGCTCTGTACACTGAGCCAAACTAGCTGGGCAGGCAAAGTTTTATTTCTGTGCCTTCTTTTTTCAAATTTCACATGCAGTTTCTTTTAATAAGAAAAATATCAAATCTTTTCAATGCTTCAAAAATGTAGGACAGCCCAACTTAATTTGCTTAGTTTTTTTTAATTAATTTCTTTATTGATTAAGGTATCACATATTTGTCCTCATCCCCCCATTCCTATCCCAAACCCCTCCCCACGCATGTCCCCACCCCCCTGTTGTCCATGACCACTGGTTAGGCTTACATGCGTGCATACAAGTCTTTTGGTTGATCTCTTCCCCTTACCCCCACCCTCCCCTACCTTCCCTCTGAGGTTTGACAGTCTGATCGATGCTTCCCTGTCTCTGGGTCTGTTTTTGTTCGTCAGTTTATGTTGTTCATTATTTCCCCTAGATCAGTGAGATCATGTGATACTAGAAATACACTTATAAGAACCGAAAATGAGACAAACAACAATGGTTATGTTGAGAGGCAAATGAATCAGTCAGTAGTGAGTTTCTTTCTGGGCCAACAGTTCTTTTGAGTCCCAATTTCAATGTCAAACAGTTCCTTATGTGTACATGTCAGCAATGATATTTCAGCTGCTGACTGCTAGTATGGCAAGGCATCGTCAGCGTCTTCCATCTCTGGACTGTTTCTCTTCTGTCTTCATGGCTGGAGCAGTCCTGTCAATTTCTCTCTGTTGCAGGAATCCACTCAAATCGGGACCCAGGTAACAGACAGAGATTTGGCCGACAGCAGCTGCCCTCTCACTGCAACAAGACTTGTTTGAGTTGTCTTGTACCCATGGTATGGGGAAGTGGGTTTTTGATATCTAAATCCAACCTAGCACCAGGAATGCTCGGGGCCTACTCAAGAAGGCAAATAATCCTTTCCACTAATATTTACAGGGTAAAATAAGACTGCTGTTAGAGTATTAAATTTGACAGTAAAATAGTAGTCAAGTTCTCAGACTAATTTAAATTGGCTAAGTGAAATAAGCGAATATTCTAGAAAAATTAATCTGGACAAAAAGCTGTTCCTAAAGTATTAACTAAAATTTTTATTGGTAGTTCATCTCATGTTAAAATTGCATAACATGTAATGAACCTAAAGCAGTCATATTTTAGTGCAAAAAAATAAAATTTAAAAGCTATCAAGACTACATTATAAAATTTCCAAAAGCCTCCTAATATTTAAATTAAAAAAAGGGGGAATAGTAGAAGAATATCATGTAAGGAACAATATCCTGTAAGTAAAGTACATCTAGAAATTTTTTTACGTTAGAAAATTAACTTTCATTTGTAATGCTAACAGCAAGACACCCGTGAAAAACACACCTGGTGTCAAAACAAGCCAAAGGAAAATAGTTTGGGCCAAAAATGAAAAAGGATCCCAAGTCAAATTTATAGAAAAGATTCCTTTATTAACTTTTGGTCGAGAATATGTTTGTATGTTTTCAGAAATAATTTGTTTAGTTTTTAAAGAATTTGTCATTATTAATAGCAGACAAAAGTTCTTATTAAATAGCTATAGATGTACTCAAATTAAAAATATCTATTTTTGCTAGACCTCGCTTTGCTTTTATCTGAGGATGTTTTGTTGTTTCTCTTAAATATTCTGGTACATTGTATCTTGGTTGAATGAAATCTGATTGCTTTAACAGCATGTTAAATTGCCATCATGTGTTTCAGAGAGGTGTTGGGTCAAACACGTTTGATATGTTTTTGACCAAAATATGCTATCTTGGACAGATCTGGAAAATGGCATATATAATATCTAATTCTTCTAAATAACGAATTAATCCTAGTGCATTAAAGACCATTTCACCCAGTAACATATACCACCACTGGTAAGGAAATTCTTATAAACACATATGTACTTTGTGAGTGATCTTTTTTTTGAAGTGGGCAATTAGATCTTCATTTAAAAAGTAATATGAAATTATAGGAACATTATATTATCTGTTTAAGTTGCAGAATTGTAATGTTGTGTTCATTAATTTTGCATAGGTCATGCTTGACAGAAAACTGCTCACTTGTTTTCAGATTTAAAAATTTAAGCAGATTTTCTCTGGAATTTTTCAAAAAATTTTTCTTTATAACAATATTTTTTTTTCTTGGCTCCCCTTTCTTATTATTTCCATTTTAATCTCTACTCTTTTCAAAAAGACTAAAAGTAACTACAAAGTGTACAATTTAAAAATGGAAATTAATGTAAATTTAAACCATGAATAATTATAGTTATATTTCATGTTTTAAAAAAATAATTTTTTTCTTATAAAATATTCCAAATCATCTGCTAAAATTAAATAGGGAGATAAAATATTAATTAATATATGAATTAATCATGAGTAAATATATGAACAAATAAGTTATTTTAAAAATATGGCAAAGTTTGTATTTAATTTTGATTGTTTAATAAAATCTTATTAAAATTTTTATTTTATTGATTGGTTTTAAATAGAGTTTTAAAATAGTCTTTGGTTGCTAAGTGCAATTCTTGCAAGCACTGTACTTTTACTACCCTTGGGATCATGAATTGGAACCCAAAAAGAAGCAGAAAAATAGATGCTTGGCAGGACTAGGTAATGCTACTTTGTTATGCAAAAACTGACCACATTCAAGTAATCTATGGGAAATTTCAAGTAAGAGATTTCCAGGTAAATTAATTCATCTTTTCTTTTTTTTAAAAAAATATATTTTATTGTTTTTTTACAGAGAGGAAGGAAGAGGGATAGAGAGCTAGAAACATCAAAGAGAGAGAAACATGGATCAGCTGCCTCCTGCACACCCCCTACTGGGGATGTGCACACAACCAAGGTACATGCCTTTGACCGGAATCAAACCCGGGACCCTTTAGTCCACAGGCCGACGCTCTATCCACTGAGCCAAACCAGTTTCAGCTCATGTTTTCTTATACTTAAGCTCTTCTGTCAATCAGTTCTCCTCACGCTGTGAAGGTGACCTTCTCTGACATTGACAAGGGTACAAGCCACAAACATTCAAAGCATTTGGAGGCAGGTACCCTCTGCTGCAAAGACTTAGAACAGTAAATATGTCCTTGGGGACTGAATGTTATTTGTCATGAGAGCAGATGTTTAGGGTTGCAGATTTCTCTGTGCCAGACCCTGAGTGACAGGAGTCCATGACTTCTTTCACAAAACACACTCAATGTCATCTAGGAACAGAGCCCAGGCAAGGACCTTTTACTGCCCCAGCCAAAGGGCAGTCCTAGTCTATCAATCATCAGGTTTCATTTTAAACATAATTTTCTCAGGGGTTTTCATAATCCCTTAAATAGCTCAACTCTCATACACAGTTTCATAGCATACTAATCTTTCTGTTTATAGTAGCAGTTGTGCTAATAATTTATCTGTTTAAAATTTATATTGACTGTTAATACACCAACTTTGTATCCTGTTCACTGCCATACCTTTAATTCTGCATTGCTAAGAACATGGTAGGTCCTTGTCAAATTGTACTAGGTGTGAGTAATGTATATTAGTTGTACACAACTAATGTGCATTTATGATTACTGTTTTAGTTTGAATGAATGCTTCCAATTGGGATTACTGAATCAGAAAAAACAAGCATTTAAAATTTTTTGCTCTATTGCTAGATTCAGCTCAAAAAAGTTCAAGTCATTTTACATGTTTAAGTAATAGTATTTATTTTGTTGTACTTCTTACTCTACCTATTTTTAGTTTTTATCAATGTGATAGAAATAGTTTTTTAATCATGTTTGTTATTTGCATCCATTTGACTTAAGAAGTTGAACATTTTTATTTTTTACCTTGTCTATATCCCCTCTCTCTCTTTTAACTGCTACTTTTCTTTGCGGTAGATAGATTTATAAATACTCTTTATGTACTACAGATAATAAGTAACTTTTTCCTGTCAAAGCTTATTATTTGCTTTTCAAATTCTGTTTCTGAGAGTTTGATGATGAGAAAAATTTAAAATACAAAAGAAAATACTTCAATATATTTTTATGGTTATAGAGTTTTATACATATATTTATTCAACTGAGTAATAGGAAAATAATATTCTATATCTGATCAGGTACTTTTTAGTGTCTTTACTATATTTAACTTTTTATTCCATCTTGAATTTATTTCCTAGTATGCTGAGAAAATGATGAAGTACTTCCTTTTGTCTCCAAAAGGTGGTGCAATATTCTCAGTACTGATGGACTGATTCTTAGAATCTTGTAATTTGGAAGGAAGTTGGCCTACAGAAAAGTTAGAATCAAACTCAGCATTTCAAATTATGTATCTTCTAGGATTGTTGTAACCTTTAATAAAAAATAACTGGTATTTTTATCTCATGCCAGATCATTTTACTTTTTAAAAATTGAAGCATACGTTCCAAATGCACACCTGAATTATACAATGAATGCTTATGAATGCGTATACCCAACACTCAAGTCAATGTAGACTATTTCCACCACTGTAGAATGACCCTGGCCTTCTCCAGTCAATACTACCCACTCAAAGGAAAACACTTGTCTCACCACTATCACCACAGTTCAGTTTTCCCTGATTTTGAACTTTATGCATCCATGCAGCTACTGTTTTGTGTCAGGGTTCTGTAGCTCCATTTTATGTCTGTGAGATACATAGTCATACATTTTTCATTGTTAGATCCCTCATTGTATGAATATAACCATAATATATTTAATCCATTTATTCTTTATGGACTTTTAGGCTGCTTTTAGTTTTAGGCTATTATAAATAAAGCTGGTATGAACATTCCTATGCATGTCTTATAGTAGATGTATGCACTTATTTCTTTCGAGTACATACCCATACCCAGCAGAATTGCTGGTCACAGGGTACAAATATGTGTAGCTTCAGTAAAACTGCCAAGTAGTTTCCCATGGTGTTTATGTCAATATACACCCACACCAGTATATATGAGAATAACTGATTTTTCTTCCCTTTGGGAATACTTCTTTTAGATATTTAAAAAAAAATACAATTTCTTTAATGCTTTTAGTTGGAGTCAACCATTGAATTTGCTTTCATTTTAATAGATAATTAGGGTAATCAAAGTTGGGCTTCTTAGTAGAAATTTAGCAAAATGGCTAACAAGATCAACTTTAAAGTCATAAAAGATCCAATTTCTAATTTGAGCTCTTTCACTTCACCCATGATCTTGAATAAGATGCTTAAATTATTTAAGTGTTTGTTTTCTCATTTGTAAAGCAATTGGCAAATACTTTATAACATATTCAGTAATAATATAATTTTTAAGCTTCAATGAGAAGTCAGGTACCACAATAGAATTTTATAGTACTTAAAAGATGATGTTAATATCTACCTAATAAAAAGAGTAACATGCTAATTGACTGTACCTTTGTCACACCCACTAGCCAATCAGGAGTGAGTATGCAAATTAACCCAACAAAGATGGTGGGTTAATTTGCATATGCGGCACCAAGTGGCTGGGTGTGGGGCAGGGTGCTGGCAATGACACAGGCATTCTGCACCACTCCTGGCCTCTGAGCAGTGTGGGAAGGCAGAAAGGCAGCTCTAGCCAGAGTGAAGGCGGTACCGGCAGCCAAGGAAAGGAAGACCCATTCTGGCACGAATCTTCATGCATCGGGCTTCTAGTCTATATATATAATAGGCTAATATGCAAAGTGTCCCCTCAGGAGTTCAACTGGGAGACCAGGTGTTCAATCACTCGCTGTGACGTGTGCTGACCACCAGGGGGTGGCGCGGAATGAAGGGAGGCCCTGGCTGGAAGCCGGCAGCCACTAGGGACCCTACCCATGCATGAATTTCATGCACTGGGCCTCTAGTATTATTATAATTTTATTATTGTCTTTCCTTTATAACTCTACAGTTAGAGTATTCTAAAGTAGTATGGTCTCCAAAACATTGGAATTTAAAAGGAATTTCATTAGCATTGAAACACAACTACTACTTAGTTTGTGTTGACTCATGAAGAATTCATTACATTTAAAGTATTAACTCAAGTGATCTTGAAAAAACTATTTGGGAAGTTAGATTTTGAGTATCTTATCTAAAAAGCACCATAGCCAAATGTTTAAAATTTATTTATTATGTTACATTCTATAATAGAAGTGTCAGGAGAACCTCTCCACATAGAGGGGCTGTGAGTGGAGGTGGATCTCAGAAACAGAAGCAGAGTGCAAAACTAGGGTAGATGAAGCAAACCAAATATTGGGTCAGAATCAGGTAAGGAAGCCATGCCAATCCCAGTGTTGCCAGAGGATTGCACAGGTGAAATTCCTCTGTCACTAGTGGGAGTAGGGTTCTTACGATATCTTCAGAAAAGGATTTTTCTGAGATTCGCACGGGAGAATTAATGATTTTTAATTGTGTGGAATTATATATCTTGGTTTGCAAAATCCAATTTGTCTTCAAACCAGTCCTGGAAAATAATGCAGTTGGGGGTTTATTACAGCTAAAAGCAGGGCCAGTATCTAGAGATTCTGTTCCATAGTGGAGTTGAATCTGACGCAGCCTCAGTCTCAATTTAGTCCATCATTCCATTGTGTGAGTGCAGGGGAGTGTGCCCCTGCAACAGGAGCCTGAGAAAGTAAGAGGGCCAAGAGAGCAAGAGCAGGAACTTTTTTTGTTCAGGAGTTAAGTATTTCAGATTTTTTGCCCTTGCAGTGGCCATACCTGTTCTGGCCACTGACTCACTCCCAAGTGTGCCTGACATTAAGCATCTTCCCACGTCACACAGTCACCCGGATGCTCCTAGGCATGTGTCTATTATCCAGTCCCTTCCCCCACTGATATGTGGGGAACAGACTTGGAGAATGTTAACTGCAGCTTCCTGGCAAAGCTGTATAAATGGCATGCCTATTTTATCTAGTCTCCCCTTTGCTCCTTTCCTGTTAAATAATAACCAAGTTATTACAAAGGTATAACAAGGAGAATATATATCAGAAATAATGTCAAATCAAGATGCAGAAGCCAGGAATCACAAATATACAGAAGTCGGTGGTCATGTCATTAATTCAAAAGTCAAGCAAAAAGTTAGAATCAAGGGATATACCAAAGCAGCTCATGGGCAATAACATGGATGAGACAGATACACTTTATTTGATTATTGCCAGACACTCTTGCCCAGGATCAGAGATGAGAGAGAGAGAGAATGTTTATGGTGCCTGGCAATAACAGTACACATATTTCAAAAGAAAATCTGTGAATTTTATTTTCTTTTTCTCCCCCAATCATTTTTTTTAAATATAGCCAAACCAAACCAAGCTTTTCTTTAAAATGGTCTCTATGAAAGATTTTGATTTCATTAATTAATTTTATTAAACTAGTAGAAGTCAAATTCCTTTTATTGGCAAATGTTTCTAGCTGAAGTCAGAGGAGCCATAGCTGAAGAAGTTTTCTTAGTTTTCTAGGTGCTCAGTGCTAGATGCAAAGGCAGTTTCCTAAGTGATTCTGGAATACGTTCCCTTCCTTTCATCAGTATTTAATTGACCTCTTCATAGTCTATTTGACTTATGGGGAAATAAATTAGTCTACCCTCACAAATTGCTAGAATGTAATTATAGAACTTTTAGGACTAATTTCTCCTGTAACCCCTCCTCCCATGCTTTGCATTGCTTTCTTTCTGTTAATGGATAGATTTAATAGGTGAACAATGAAAGTAGGTCTCTCTAGAAAACAGGCTATACCAATATGTTTATTTACTTTGTTGTAGGACAGCCAGCCAAGCCCTCTGCTTCTGGAAAGCACTTCACGAATTTACTGTCACCATTGGGTATAAAATGTAACACAATTGATTCCTTTACTTTTAATACCAAGGTTACCCATTTGAAGAGTACATAAGATTAAATGACAGCAAGGGTAAGGCCTTTCTTTAACATCTTGGTCTATTGCTCTGCTGGCTTTTTTTTTTTTACAGAATCTCATTACTTTGCAACATTAATTGATTCTCTTGAAATTGATGCCTTATAAACAATGGTTCTGATGAATATTTCTAACATTATTGCAGTTAGAACAATGACATGCAGCCACTTTTTTTTATTATGTGAAAAAAGAATAACATGGCAAAGTAAAATTATGACCAGGGTGCACTGGGAAGAGCTGGAAACCAGAAATCAATCAAATTCCATATCTAGTTAGAGAACCTTGGGTAAATCATTTAACCTCCCAGGACCTCAGTTTTCTTATTTGCAAGAGAAGGAAATTTGTGATAGATGACTTCTGGACCCTTCCAAGTGGAAATTAGTTCTTTCATTCATCATTATTCATTTCCAAGTCTCTGCAATCAATACTTTCCTTGAGAATGGAAACAGTAAAAAAGTGACATTTAGTTTTAGGTGTTTGTTTTGTTTTCCTCACTTACTCTTTTATAGTGATATAAATACACAACTTAATCCCCAACAGGTAACAGGCAGGAGGAACAGAGAAGTGTGAAGTTGAGTAATTCTTAAATTGGAAAATATTACTTATTATAAAAGTTGTTCTATTTCTGACCTCAGGTGGTTATTTCATTCTAATATAAACTGTGAAATTTATTTGTAATACCAGTATTAAAAATGTTTTATTTTAATAACTGGAAGATCATTTCTCAGAACTTAGAAAACACATTCACACAGAAAAATACATTTATTTTGTCTCTGTGTTGTGCAGTCTATTATCTCCCTCTGCTAAATTGGATCATATGCTTGCTCTTTGAATTGTATTCAGTGAAACTGCATTTGGTGATATATGCTAGTTTTGTGTGTTTTTTAACCTTTTGACATTGTTTTAAAAGAAGAAGAGATTCTTTTTGCATTTATCTGCAAATAACTTATCAAACGGGGAAAGAATTAGAATATAGCAGAAAGGCTTATTTATTTACATTTATTTACAATATTCAGATTTAACGTGTCTCACTTTCAAAGGATTTCAAACCTTTTCACATAAGATTTGAAAAGACAGATATAATGCTATTGGTAATGTGAAATAACTAAGACAAATAATAGAGAAATGAATCATAGCTATATGTATTTTATTCATATGTAATTACAGCAGTAATTTTTGACGTGTAATTATATTGGATGAACGTTGGATGGAAGGATATGCCCATACAATTCTTCCTGATCTTGTCCCTGTCTACTCCCAGGATCATCACATAGGTGTCTCCACTTGCCTCCTCTCCCCAAGCACTCTGGGAGCATGAAACAGTTTAATTCTCCTGAATAATTCTATTTCCTACTTCACTCTATTTTTTTATTGCTTCAATAACATACGGCCTGTTGACCCAAGGCAAACGGAACATTGTTTTAGTAGTAGGATTTGACTGTAAGGACTCAGATAACAGCAGGCCTCCAAATCAATGTAAGGGCACAGGTGCACTTATGTTGAAATCAAGGATAAAGTAAATGAATGGTAAGAACTGTGTGCATTGAATTTTTCAGATTAACAAGGCAGAAGGGTAAAATGACACTGGATTAGCATTGAAGACATCAATATGAACTAATATTTAACTTAATATTGATATTGATAGATACATATATGAGTAATTATAGACAGGCCTATTTCACAGGTTAACATACATACATATATTTCCTAGGTCTGTCTGTGCAAGGGGCCTAGAAGCAAAGACACTCCAGTAGCAGTGAGTACACTCAGCGATTACATCTCAGTTTCTGAGATGTAATTCTCTCATAAAAGGAACCAATGTTCCTTTGAAATGATAATTATGTTCCTTTGACAAATTACTGGCTGGGAACTGGGCAATATATAAGATGAGCCTGGAGCATCTTTTAGAGCTAGAGAGTAAGAAAGCTCTCAGAAACCCAAGCAAAGGGTATGTTAAAGATGCAGGAGCCCGTTGAGAGAGCCCGCAGTGGCCAAAGTTGGGACGATTTGAGCAACAAAATAAATAATTGTAGTGATGGACTATAACTCAAATGATATAATAAATATGCATGAGTCCATAGTGATTCTGGTTGTTTTCCTGAGCAGGATGCAAGGGTGATTTCTTTCCCGGGTTCTTGTCCAGATGGATTTGAAGAATGAATCCATGGACAAAAGGTGGTAGATGAAAAGGGTGGAAAATTTATTGGAAGCAAATACAGACTCCCATGTGAGATGGGGATCCCAAGGGAGTAACCCACCAAGTTCTTTTTTTGCTAAGGTTTATAAAGGCTGCAGTTCTTTGTTTCTTCATGTTGCCTTCCAATTGGTAGAATATCAGCTTCAAAGCCTAAACCCCACATGGTGCTCCCCTATTTCTCCCCCCCTTCAGGGGTAGAATTCTCTATCCCCTGTGAAAGTTTGTTTCTTTTCCTCACCATACAGTGTGGCTTTTCCCTATCTTCTGTGAATGGGTGTCTTCCTCTCTCATTATCCCGTGGCACCTCCTTTTTTTTTTTCCTATCTGTGAATGTATGCCTTTTGGCAGCTCTAAGCCTCACCTATGCCTTTCTCCTCCATGGACCCTCTTTATTCCTAAAACTCCCTAAACCTTCCTATTTTATCCCTAAAACTCCTTTCAATAGTGATATAAACAATGCTATTAAATAAATGAGAAAGAAGAGGCAAATTTCCCATACAAAATAATTCTAAATTATTTACATGGATATACTCCCCTTCCAAAGGTGGTAGAACATAACTCTCAACTCCTTAAGTGTGGGTGTACGTAGTGACTATTTCAAAGAGTACAGTATGAAAAGAGGTAGAAAGTAACCTTATAGTGCAGAAATATAGAAAACACCATTCCAGTCAGTTAATCAATTTTAACACACCCACTATTTTCTGCTGAAGAGTTTTACACTAAGTTATAGCCATAATATTCTTTTTTCTCTTATCTTGTCTCTTTTATATGACTTTTTCATAGAACATACTGTGCAGCCTCATCTATTTCTTTAGACACATTTCGCTTGTCTTTTTAAGTGCAATTACTCATGATTCCCAGTCAGAAACTTCATTTTGGAGACTTTCCTAACTGTTTTTTCATTCTCCCAGTTCCAATGCCGACTTTGCCAACAGTAGCCACTTTGCTGTCATTTACTATGAGAAGTTGTTTCTCACTCAAGTTCCCTGTAATTATTACTTTCCCATCTGGAACTTGCTTTTACATTTGTGTTATGCCCAGAGAGGCAGCTTTCTTTTCTTTATTTTTTTCAAATTGTGATAAAATTGATCTACGAGATTGTGTAAGTATAAGGTGTACAACATGATGATTTGATACTTTTATATATTGCAATATGATTGCCACCTTCACTTTAGCTATTACTTCTATCCCATCACATAATTATCATTTCTTTTTTGTGGTGAGAACATTTAAGATCTTCTTTGTTATTTTATCTTATTTTCTGTCAAGTATAATTTTCATCTTGTCAACTTTTCAGATGTTTGATATTTACCTAAATGAGATGTTCTTCTATGTATTCTTTCATCAAAAATTTCAAAAGATTTATTGTATATGGTAAGCACAATTTAAGATACAGTCCCTGCCACCACAAGGCTTAATGTGTGGGAAGAGCCATGAGCCGCGGTTTGCTGCTCTGTTGACTAATGAATTTGCTTACCACTGGATAGGGCCTTAGTCACAAGGAACAACAACAGCCTGTAATTATTGGAATCGAGAGTCTAGGTCAGTGGTCGGCAATGAGTCCTAAAATACAGAAGGTGACACTTAGGAATATAGAAAAGAGAGAAGGTGGGGTGAGCTAAAGTTTAATGTTGAGAAAGGTAAATTCATGTTCTTCAGGTGAAATTACCAAAGAAGACGAAAGTTGAATGTAATTGAGGAGAAGCAAGAGAGAGACCGCAAGGGTGAGCAGAGGAGATCTCATGATGGGTTTGAGTTATGTCAGGATCTTGACATGATCAGGCTTGTGTATTAAAAAATCAGCCTAGGAATAATAAAGAGACAAGATGGAAAAGGACATGGTCAGAATCAGGCAGGACAGCTGTTACTTATTGAAAACAATAATGAGGCACTGAATTATAACAGTGGAAATAAGAATGGACAGAAGTTGAATCTCCAATGGCAATCACAGTCCCCATCAAAGCCAGTGCTTCATAAACATTTTGATCAATAAAATAAAAAAAAAATGGGCTAGAGATTTGGTGGGTGCTCAGCTTGCACAGTAAATGGTTGACTATAATAGTGAGAGGTGCAATAAAGGAAATTTTAACTCAAACACAGGTAAAGGTAGTAAAGCCAGGTGGCAGCATCCTAGAGGAGCAGGTTTCATGTGACTGAAAAACCCTTATCATTATTATAACTCTAATGTTCCCAGAAGTAATTTTTAAGACATTAATCTTATATTTCTGATATCTGATTGAGCAAGTCATAACATACTGCCAGAGTATGTTCTCTCTGTTATCTCTACCAAAATGCTTATATCTTCTGGCTTATGAAATACCATATAAATACTGTGCTATATAGCTCAGCATAGCAAATGCCTCTGCTTTCTGTCTTTTTCCTTCTCCCTTAAACCCATGTTCATTGTCATGACTTTTACCAGTCTATTTTGAATATAATTTGCAGGACTTCCATCTGTGCCTATAATTCCTAACATGTTTGGACTATTGGGTAAGAAGAATGAGAGCATGTGTGTTCAAGTCTGTTCTGATCTGTCAAGTTGCTACACCAGTTACAGCATTTTGCAATATCTGAAGTTATGGGCCAACAGAGCCTAGAAACACCCATGACCATTAAGTACTATTCCACTCCTATATTCCCAAGAATGTCCTACCAGGATCTAGTGTGTAATTGTCAGCAATTCATCACTAACCTTCTGTAAATTCAGCAGACATATTAAAAAGAAAACTACTTAGACAAGTTCTTAGGTTTACCCTAGCCTTCACCTGCTTCTCATTTGTACAAAATGTCCTTCAGGCATTCTAGCTATATCTGTTCCATTGTTATTTTTGTGACTTATTGATTTGGCTTTCTCCAAGGTTTGGTTTTCTGGCTTACAGCTGGCCTTCTCTATCCTTCTTACTTATTGTCTGAACATTCAGTTCTAATATCTCTGGCTTGATTTGATACCCTTCATGGATAGCTCTAACCCCCCTAGTTCAGCCTGCATTTCTGCACTTATGGAGAACAACACAGGGCAAGAGAATGATGGGGGTGATGGAGAGGAGAGGTCCTTTACTTCCAAAACTGTCTTTCAATGTGTTCCTGCCAGATAGATGCCAGTTATTGTCTAAAATAAAATAAAAGCTGATGAATAAAAATAGCTTTTATAGTCATCTGGTCAATCATATTTAATTTGAATGAGATAAAATTGAAAAATCTATTTGATAGTGATATTAGCTGATCTATGGATTAATTTGAAAATAAATTTTCAACCCTGTGCTTATTGTTTCATTGACATAATATTACCTTTATAGCTTATATTTTAAAACTTCTAGCTAATAAAAATAATATGCAAATTGACCGTACCTCTGCTACACCCAAAGCCACACCCACCAGCCAATCAGGAGCAAGTATGCAAATTAACCCAACCAAGATGGCTACAGCCACGGAGCAAGCAGGAGGTTTCGGTTTCCCCAGCAATGGGGGAAGCCAAGCTTCCCCCACACCCTGGCTGGCCCTGGACTCTACTCAAGGCTACAAAGTTTCAATTATAGAAGATAAATAAATCCCAACAAAAATGGCTGCAGCCACAGAGCTGGAAAGAACAGGAGGCTTGGGTTTTCCCAGCAATGGAGGAAGCCAAGCTTTCCACCCACTTTAGCTGGCCCTGGCCTCTGCTCAAGACTACAAAGTTTCAATTATAGAAGATAAATAAATCCCAGATACCAGGGCCTCAGTTTCAGTTGCCTGGGGGTGTGGCTGACCGGCAAACCACCATAGGCCCCTTGCCCAGGCCACCCCACACCCCAAAGGAACCCCCACCCTGATCCAGGACACCCTTCAGGGCAAACCAGCAGGCCTTCACCCGTACACCAGGCCTCTATCCTATCTAATAAAGGAGTAATATGCAAATTGACCATCACTCCAACACACATGATGGTTGCCCCCATGTGGACATAAGATGGCCATCACAAGATGGCCAGCAGGGAAGGGCAGTTGGGAGGGACCAGGCCTGCAAGGGAGGGCAGTTGGGGGCAATCAAGCCTGCAGGAGAAGTAGTTAGGGGTGACCAGGCCCTCAGAAGAGTGAAGCTGGGGGCAACTGGGCTTTCAGGGAAGGGCAGTTGCGGGGGACCCAGGCCTGCAGAGGAGGGCAATTAGGGGTGACCAGGCCTGCAGGGGAGGGCAGTTAGGAGCAATCAGGCTGGCAGGGGAACAGTTAGGCATCAATCAGGCTGGCAGGGGAATGGTTAGGGGGTGATCAGGCTGGCAGGCAGAAGCAGTTAAGGGCAATAAGGAAGGCAGGCAGGTGAGCAGTTGGGAGCCAGTAGTCCTGGATTGTGAGAGGGATGTCTGACTGCCTAAACGGGCAGTCGGGCATCCCTAGAGGGGTCCCAGATTGGAGAGGGTGCAGGCTGGGCTGAGGGCCTCCCCCCCACAACATGCACGTATTTCATGCACAATGCCTCTAGTTTATATATAAGGCAATGAGTCATATGGTAATACACAGCTTGACTAAGGTTATTCAATACTTAGATAGTTCCACCTCCCCCCTTAACTAGCACTCTATTGACATCATTTCTAGTTTCCAGTTTACTGTCAAATGTATATTAGAATGTAATAAATTTCTTATTTTAAAATTGATTGTACATTTTGTACAAATGAGATACCTTTAGAAATAAGATTAAATTTAGTTCAAAACCCTATAATCATGAATGGATTTTGAATTTATTCTGAGCATGGCAAGGCAACAAAACCTAATGATAAAGAACTTAGTCTGGAACTTGATTACCTAGGCTGATTTTTAAGGATCCCACCTACTAGTTGTGTTACTGCGGGCAAGTTATGAAAACTCTCTGTGTCTGCCGTTCTTCATCTATAAATTATCTTTCTTACAGGGTTGTTGTAAATATAAAATGAGTTGCAAGCATCAGATATCAAAGCACTGGCACATAGAAAATGATGTCTAGGTATGTTTGCTAAATAATTTTTAAAATGCTCTGCCAATAAAGTGTTGTGTACAGTTACTGATTAAAGATGTTCCATTAAGAAACAGTGGTAAATTCCTTCAATTTGGAATTATACTCAAGTTTCTAAGATTGAGAGGCAAGAAAACAAGACAGTCTAATGAAACTAGAATTTCAATGTTATTCTCTTTTTAAATATATCCATTTTATATCTTACATTACTACATTTTTTCAATATTTTTTATTATCTGTTTAAAATATATATTGTGAACTGTTCAAAAAACAGATAAAAATGCTACTAATATGGTCAGCAAAACCAGTAGGACTGAACACATTGCATATTCATAAAGTTTGATTTATATTGATTATTACCAGTTTTGTTCAGTTTTTTTTTTAAGTAGGGTTTTATCAAAAATAGTATGACTCTCAAAGGTCAAAAATGAAATAAACACTATTTTATGCATCTGCTAGTTCATTCTACTTTAAATGGCAAAGTGGTTGGCAATTGCTTCATTGGAAATTTAATTTTGCTTTCAGATCTTTCACCCTCTGTGGTTCTATAAGTGACTGTGTATTTGCACTCATGCTTTTCCACAGATAAAAGCCCTTCGAGTTCAGTCATTGGTTGAACTTTTAAAATAAATAACTGATAAAAGAATTCTCTGTGCCATATTTTCCCCATTTACTTATTCCTATAATGGCCAAATTCTTCATACTATTTTAAACTCAACTTTCTCTATCAAATCCTTTCCAACTTCATTGCAGCACTGATTTTTCTTATCATGGTTGAAGAACTATATAGGAAATAAACGTAAAATAAGGTGGTTTTATTTTTAATGCTAAAGCAATTTTTACAATTTTTCAATGACTATTAATTAAACTTTCTTGATCAAAATTCATTCTGTATGCTACACAGAAATTCAAACAAACATACTCCTGCTATTCTGTGAATTATTCTCACAGAAATAAGATAAAATCCTCTCAAACACATATCAATTAAGATATTTGTTTTGTGTTAAAATGACATTTTCTTTTTTCACAACTTTTTAGTTGAATTAGCCACATAATAGTCACATATTCTGTTTAACAATGTTCTTCCTGTTGTTAAAATGGAAGCATTTTGTCAAAGTTTTTTTTTATTATGAATACTCACAATTAAGTTGAATGTTTATTTTGTTTTATTTGTTTGTTTGTTTTCATTTAAATGCCATTGTAACATCTGATTTGTCAAAACAGAAAAGTGTTGGTCTAGCTATCCTCCCATAATTGGTACCCCTATCTGGTTTGTCCATTGTCAGACATAGAATTTCAGGGCCATTTAATTTTAGTTAATAAACTCAGTTGTGGTCCTGTCAGAAAAAAGCAGAGGGGCTGACTCAATTATTAAAAAAAAATTGTATGAATACACAGCACAGAACAATCCACTTTGTTTGCTAAACAGAAAAATAATTATATGTATATTCAGACACACAGAGATTAATCTATACTTTATATATGGATCTTTGGTGTGTTTCTGATCTTACTTTGAATTCCTCTTTACTAGAGAAATTTCTGAAAGAAGTGTCTGTCCTCATTCTGTGTGGACAGTGTGGAGACGCCTTTTATCATCTGCTTCTGCAGCACTTCTTTTTCATGTTTTTATTTAATCTTGACATAACTCATTTTCAAGTAAGAAATTTTTTTTTATCAAGGTCCACACGCTAATTGCATAGATTTCTGAAGCTCTGCCATTTCCCAAACTTTCCACTTCAAAGTAGAGAGCAACATCTCACAAACTTTGTTCAATAGAACATCCCTCAGTTCAGTTTGGAAGCGTTAAGGTATTTTCTCTTATTTCGGCATATCTATAATTCACATTACCAAGTAAAAGATTATAAAATGTGATCAAAGAAACCAGCTTTATTTTGTTTTTCCTGCTTTAGGCTAGGATATCTTTATTTCTTCAACCATTCCGTGTTACTGAAAATAAGTGCTCTGTAAAATATAATTGAAAAATATTGTTTCTTTAGATTTACTAAAGCCATTCTTCTCAATATGCCCGAGATCCTTGCAGTGCCACCACCTAATGGGTTGAGGTTCTCCTCTGCCACCCGCATTGCACCATCTGCCTGCCGCAGCTGCCCGAGGACGTTGTCCCCTTCCTTCCTTGCTTTCCCTTCCTTCCTTGCTTTCCCGTCCTTCCTTGCTTTCCCAGTGGTGGGGAGTCCTACAACCCATCCTGACTAGACAACAGAATTAAAATTTCAGTCTGAGAAATATTTCAGTCACTCTTTGCTTAATCTGAAAAATGATTTTGCCTACTTTAGTCCATACTTAATTAACCTTATAAATCCCACAACTATGGTTTTGCTTTTTAACGATGTCATGTTAAGCTTTTCTATTTGAAATGACTGAATTGGCTGATGGTATTTATGTCAGTATACACATACACACGTGAGTAATATTTCATGTGAAATATCTCCCCATTGCCAGGCAGGTCAGGCAAAGCAGACTCTTACCACCAGGGACTTCTGTGTCTGCATAGTAACATCTCTACTTGCCTCTGTTTTGTGTTTCAATCACAAACCTCCACACTGCGTTTGTAACTAGGGAAGAAATGGATGCTCACTTACATATTGAAGGGTGGGTCTAGGAACACATTTTAGCACAGAGCTTAGCCCAGGAGAAATTCAGTCATGGGCGCAAACAGCCAAAAAGCAGTTGAACCGCTTTTTTGTTTGTTTGTTTTTTTTTGTTTGTTTGGTTTTTTGCCACCAGCAGCTAGGGTGAGGCAGCTGTCTCTCCTGTGGCTTTGCACATGCTCTTGTTAAGGACTGGGGATCATGTTGCAGAGGCAGAATTCTACAGAGCTGAAGAATTCCTGAACTGGTGGGGCCAGGGGCAGGAGCTGAGTCTGATGTTTGGTAAGAATCAGGGTGTGTTTTCTGTTGCCTAGGTACCTTTTTGTTCCCAGCTATTTCCTGAGCCTGTTTGCGGTTGGCTATTTATTCAGGTCTGTGACTTGCCTGCTATCTGTAACATGATGCATTTGCTTCTTACATTTAAATTGTTGTGTAGCCTGACTGGTGTACCTATCATGAAAAGCCTGGGTTAGAGGGGAAGGGAAAAAATTAATGTAAACAGAAAAGAACATCTCACTAGCTGGGAGGATTAAAACCTCAGTAGCATATTCCCAGCTACCAAGGAAACAACAAACCTGAAGTACAGTATTTAAAATGAAATAAATTATTTTGTTTCTATAGGATCTTTTCTCTGAGAGATTGAAAGCCATGTCTGCATAAATAATATGCATGCTTATATTATTACTACATTGATTTTCTTGGATTTCTCTGACATTGATAAGAGAAAGGATAATGATGAAATCTCATTTATAATAGTTAAGGTTAGTTTAATTTTCACAGCTGTCTATAGTCAAATTAATTTAAATTATTTTAAATAATTTTCCTTTTTCTGTACATTACATTTCTTAAAAGGGAGATTTTACTTTTATATTTTACTGGAGGCCTGGTGCACAAAATTTGTGCACTGGGGGTGGGGAGGGGTCCCTCAGCCCAGCCTGCACCCTCTTGTAGTCCGAGACCCCTCTCTCCTTACCACCTGCCTGCTCGCTACTCCTTTCGGCTTGGCTTGCCTCGCTCCTCCTTAGCACTGCCATGGAGGTGGGAGAGGCTCCCACCACCGCCACTGTGCTCCCCAGCCATGAGCCCGACTTCTGGCTGAGGTGCGTTCCCCCTGTGGGGATGCACTGACCACCAGAGGGCAGCTCACCAGGGGGCAGCTCTTGTGTTGAGTGTCTGCCCCCTGGTGGTCAGTGTGCATCATAGCGACTGGTCATTCTGGTGGTTCCACTGTAATGGTCTGCTAGGCTTTTTTTTTTTTTTTAATTTACTTTATTGGTATTTTACAGAGAGGAAGGGAGAGAGATAGAGGGAAACATTGATGAGAGAGAAACAGAGAGTTGGAAACATCGATCAGCTGCCTCCTGCACACTCCCCACTGGGGATGTGCCCACAACCAAGGTACATACCCTTGACTGGAATAGAACCTGGGGCCCTTCAGTCCACAGGCCAATGCTCTATCCACTGAGCCAAACCGGCTAGGGCTAGGCTTTTATTATATAGATTTTTCTCTGTGCTTAGCAATGTTTTGTGTAGTCACTGGGGCTGGACAACTTCATTAGATTACATCAAATTTTCTCTCCTTGAATATTTTGCTTGAGTAAATAAGCCTGAAGTATATTGTAGGAAGGGAATTCTGACTTTGGAACTCATTGTACCTCCTTTCCCCTTTTCTTATGGCTTTTTGATTGCTTTTGTGTTACTGCTTAGGGTGGCTCCATTCTGAGCCATGCCAGTTATGAGACTTCTTTCCTCATTGAATCCTCCATCGTCTGGGTTTCTTTTTGTAATCAGTTGTGAAGTGATACAGATGCGGCCTCCACTCTAGTGTGACTGGTCTTTTGTTGTTTGAACTGGGCCTTCATAACTTTAAACTGTGCTCCTATAATAATCACAAGTTCCTTTATGGTTTTCCTTTCATAATGTTCAAACAAGCCCATGTGTTTAAGCACAATTTGAGTTCCCACTTCTGTGATATTTTTGTTCATGCTGCTACCTCTGCCAGAATTGAGAACAACCAGAACAACTAACATGTAAAAATTACTTACTATGTTTCAGGCTCTTCCAAAACTTTTTGCATGTCTTCTCACAAAATCATCTCACAAACTCTGTTAGGTAGAAACAAATTGTGCTCACTTTACAGTTAAAGGGACCAAGCACAGAACATATTTATAATGTGCCCAGGGCTACACAGCTAATAGGTGGAAGAACCAGAATCTGACTCCAGAGGGTCTTAACCAGCAACACCACCTAATTAATGAACATAAGCTAAGCAGATAAAGGGCATGCTCTTTACGGCATCATGATTATCAATCAAGACAAACAGTAAAATACCATCTTCTTACTGATGCTAATGAAGAAATTGGGAAGAATTATTCCTCTTTTCTATATCAAAATTCTATTCATTCTTCAAATTCCATGTCTAATGATACCCCTTCCAGGAAGATTTTCTTGTCCTCCTCCCCCAAACCCCTTTCAAACACTTATAATTTCTTTCTCATGTAGCCTTCATTTATTCTACTTTATTCAGGCATGAATTAAGACTCTTCTAGTGGATTGTATTTTTCCATTACATTTCCACTATGCTGTCAGCTTCTCAAGGTCATTTTTCCTCAGCCTTTTGTCCTGTGAAAAAAGTAGGTGCTCAAAAATACTTGTTAGTTTCAAACTCCTGTGGACAATTACAAACAATAATGGCTGAACTTAAATTGCTTTTGACAGCTTTCATGTCACATTATAAAAGTATATTTGGATGTTCAGTCACATTTTGAAAATAAATAGTCTGCATTCTTTTCTTTGACTTTCATGATTAAAATATGGGGTCTCTACATCAATTTTCAAGGAGGGTTCCTGTTATTAGGTACCCCTACAACTGTAGTCTCTGGCTTCAGCTATGCAGAAAAATGTTAAAGCCAGTTTCCATATGGTCAGACAATCGGGAAAAGAATAAAATTACCCATGTGCAGGGGCCTGAGAAAACCCATGTAACTTTGGGAGGGTGTGCAGGATGGACATGGGAATGTCTTCCAAAAATGACCTGATATGATGGTTTCACTTGGTGCTTCTTTTTCAAGCAGCATCACACAATGAAAAATAGCAATGCGGCCGAATGGTCACTACTGCACCAGGGGCTAAAGGCAGGAAAGCTGCCAGAGCAGCTGTAACTCTGTTTAGACAATTAGTATGCCAAAATGAGGACAGGTACCTGGGTGAATGTTTTTATTTTTTTATTTTTTTTCTCTGTGTATGATTAATTGCTACAGAACAAGGTCACCATGGAGTATAGCTTTGAAGTTAATTTCGCCAGTTTTTCTGATAATGTCTGGCTCATCAAATTAACCAGACAAGTAGAAATGCATAAAAGAGGCAGAAGAAAGTGTATGTTCTTTACAAGGCTATAGTGGAAAAAAAAATGTAGACAGTAGGGTAAAGGAGAGATACATATTGTTTCTCTTGTTTATTCTGACTGTGGTCCCAGCATCTGCCAGAGGGTAAGAACACCCGGGACCATTTCATTTTTTGATGTTCTAGTATATTAAAAACAAGAAAGAAAAAGAAATTGCTAACACAGACTGCAAAAAATAGTTTTAAGTTGTATAATGTTTGCTTTGGGGAAGCTCATAATTTATCCTCCCAAACCTTCTCCCTAATGCCAGGATTATAACCTTTGTAATGGCAAGAAAATTCGGTGTTTTAAAGTAAGGTTTTAAATAAAATATTCCATTTCCTTTTTACATGCAATCTATTTTTTTGTTAAAGTTACTTAAAGTTTTCTAGAAAGAATTAGAAGTGAAGAGAAGGAAAAGAAGTGTTAGGAGAGGTCGATGATAGAACAAGAAAGCACATTGGTAGTTCCAGAAAATGTTGAGAAGGATGCTCAGCATACAGGACGCTTCCTGGATTATGCTCCATCCAAGCACGTCTTCCAGAGAACAGTGGAGCTCCTTTGTGACCTCCCAGAGTGACAGTCCTTTGGAAATTCCCCTGCGTTGTCAAATCTTGAGGAGCAGAGATTCCGTCACAAACACAACAGCACTGTGGCAGGGAACTGTGCAAAGGTTAATACAAGCTTCTTAGACAGGCCAGAGTGGCCGGGAGGGGGATGTATCGGCAGCTGAAGTCGACAATGGGGTTTGGACTGAATGTCTCTGCAGTTTTCTTCTTCACCTGCGTGTTTCCAAGTTATGATGGCTCTTGAGAAAAAAGGCTAAGCTCGCTTTTAAGCACTGAATTCTTTGTTTGAACACTTCCCCCAAATATGTCATCATCCTGGTTGATTAAATAATTCAGAGCTTGAGTTAGAATATTAGGAAGTGAATGCTGTAAGAAATGAAAACCATTGAAAAGAAAACTCCTACAAATGGGGTGACCAATTGTGCCAGTTTCCCTGGAATTGTTCCGGTTTTTGCACTGCAAATCCAGCATCCCAAGAAACACCCCAGTCCCAGGCAAACCAAGGAGGTTGGTCACGCTAGGGAGACGTCTAAAGAATATAACCTCTCTAGTTTCAGAGGTAATTTTTCCCCCATGAAGCCCCCCTTTTTTTCTAAGCCTCTTCTAACACGGGTAGTGTTTTCTCAATTTCAAGACACAATTCCAGGTCCATCTGTTTAGACAGGCTTTCCTCCGTTGATGGGGGAGATAAAGTACTGCTATTCCTCCTTTGCATTTATGAGGCTTTTTTCTCCCTATGCATAAAACGCTTTCTAAATATCTCATTAATCCTCACACCATCCCTGTTGGTAGGGGAGACAGCATTATAAGTTCAGGTAGTAAGATTCTTGTCACTCTAATAATGGCATTTTATTACTTAGCTTAATGTGATGTTATTGCAGATTCCTGGAAGTTTGAAACAGAGTAGCTTTTGCAAATGGAAATAGTAAATAAAGAGGAAACATCATCTTGACTATAAATGCTTGAGAAGGAATGTGAAGATTGACAGTGAGGTTTGAGATAGAAGAGTGCATAGTACTTTCTCTTCCATTTTTTAGTTGACATTGAGCTTTTCTACTCTGTTAGTTTAGCCAGCTTAAGACAGTGTTCTGTGTAAATGTTTAAGATTTCTCAAGCCTTTGATTTAATGGTGGAATATGAAATGTTAGCATTGCAGGAGATGCTAGAGATTACCTAGCATTCCATAATAATTCAATTTGCTAATTTCTTTTTGCAGAGGAGGTATAGATGTATACTGGCAAGAATTCTGGGCTGAATTCCCATCAGTTTATGGCCTTGTCAGGCTGTGGGAATGTTGGCAAATCCCTCACTCTCTCTGAGATTCTTCATCCTGAAAATGAAGGTGTTGAACTAAGTAATTGCTGGGGTTCTCTCTAGTTCTGAAGTATGGAGAACTCCTGCTTAGGAAGTTTGGGACTAAACTGGGGTCATAGAGCCAGGACCCACATCCAAGTCTCTGCATTACTGTTCCATTGAGCCTTCACAAGACTAAGTTATGTCTTCTTGTGGCTTTTTAAGTTCTTTATTTTTAAAAAATACGTTTTTATTGATTTTAGAGAGAGAAGAAGGAAGAGGGATAGATAGAAACATCAATGAGAGACATTAGTCAACTGCCTCCTATACACCTCTTACTGGGGATTGAGCCCACAACCCGGGCATGTGGCCTGACTGGGAATTGAACTGGAGACCTCTGGGTTCATAGGTCAATGCTCAACCACTGAGCTACATTGACCAGGCTTAAGTTCTTTAAGGATCTTACTTTACCGCCCATAAAATACAGCTATATTGACTATTTTCCCTGTGTTTTCCTGCCACTATCTTCTAAGATTGGAAATACAAAGAAATTTGCTTAGGAGACCACCTGGATTCATAGACCACCTGCCTAAACAAATTTGCCAAGCACTGATTCTATTTCCTAGAGGTGTGCTGCATCTGGTGGCCACCTGCTTTATGGGCCTGTAAGCAGCTCACCAGGTGCCTTAGGTGATGAAACAGGATTTTTAGTAGGAACACAATAAAAACACAATCCCCCCCAAATTTGTAGGATATCAAGCCTTTAAAATTACAAATAATTTTTGTTTAACAAAAATTCATTTAGCATAACTTGTAACTTGAGAAATTCACAAATCAAATTTCTATTCACCCTAACAAATAGTAATTCTGACCTTTTGATCATACTGCTTTCCCCCCTTGTACTTATACTGAAATAATCTTTTCCTTTTAAGAAGCAAAAATGCTAGAAATTTGATTTTGATTTGCTTACCATGTCCCAGAGACTGAAAACAAATATTGGCCTGGTGTGGAAATGGTGGTGACAGGTTAAACAGAAATCATTTCTGGATTCCCACGCTGGTGTTTTATCCACTGGGGCTGCTCTCACTTGCCCTGTGGCAGTTTTACAGCAAGCATTCTGTCTTGGGCAGTGGTACCATTTTCATTCCGCTACACAATTAAGATAGGCAAGTCGTTACCTAGAGCGATTCTAGACATGGTAATTACGTTTGCTGCCTTCACACTGTCAGGCATTTGTATTCTCCCCAACCCCAAACATTAAATAAAACAGTTGAATTGCCTGAGTAGCTATACTTGTCACTTAGAAATTAAAGTTTGCCTCCAACTGACTATGAAAGCAGCCATTTTAAAAAAGTTACTGGCCAAAGCTTATTGAATAAAGATCTGTGGGCTAACACATCCTAAATAATAACTTAGAGGCCTTGTAAGAATGTCTTCATCTTTTTCAGACCCTATGTTAAAATTCCTCATGGCATCACAAATTTCAAGAATATGTTGGTAATTTGTGGCTGAATATTATAATTAATCTTACTGTATTTCATCAAATATAAGACACACTGTATTTTGTGAGTGACCACAAAAGTAAAAATCCTTCCAACCAAGGTTACAGATATTGCAAATCACGGAAAGGTGCATTTTAAAACTGATGCAAAGTGGTTGTTTAAAAAATGTTATTACCTATTGCCTCGACTGATGTCAGGATTGTGTGGATTTGTAAATTGTACATAAAGCTGTTACCTTTTCACTTTGAAAGGGTCCAATGAAGTACCATTATAACTGACTGTTATTTCAGCTAGGAAAGTGAAATAAACAATGTTAGAGTGATCTTGTCCCTAATATTATGGGCTAGAAATAGTGATTATTTTACATAGATAATTTAAATAGCTTCCCAGGGATTTACTTCCTTTCGAACAACTCATTTTAGATCTGAACATACTTTATAATATTCCAAGGGAGAGAGCATCTTTGTTGCAAACAGGCCCTGGACAGTGCTTGAGACTCAATGCAATAAATCTTCCACTTTTTTTTCTTTGTTCATAAAGCTGTGGGTAGGGGAATACAAATCTAGGAGCAAAGCATTGCTGTGGCACTGGGTGCTGACATTTGTATGTGAATAACAGCATCATTTAATATTTTCTTCAACCATCGACCAAATGTTTTCTGACATTCCACCCTCATTTTGCAAGATGCAGAATTAGGTGTCATGGGTGACAGAGGAGGTGAGCTGCAAGAATCAGTTTAATGTCTCCTTTTCCAAGGGTTGAGGTAGGTAGAAATATTCTAAAAAATTCACCTCATTGTGTATGAATCTTCATAAATGCAAATTCTATTGACTTTAACGTTCAATTTGTTAGCCACCTTGAAAGGTTTGAAATTGCTCTTGAAAATGACTTCTTTTCAGCAGTCAACAATAAACATTTTCCATTAGGGTTAAGTCACAGTAAAACCACAATTCAATGCATGAAAATTAAAGATTTCTATTCACATTTGCCAATGCCATCAGCTTGAGGCAAATAAGGACTTTGACATCATTTTTTAAACATAATTTTAAAAAACATATTTTTATTGATTTCAGAGAGGAAGGGAGAGGGAGAGAGAAATAGAAACATCAATGATGAGAGAGAATCACTGATCAGCTGCCTCCTGCATGCTCAAACATACTGGGGATTGAGCCCACAACCCGGGCATGTGCCCTAATCAGGAATTGAACCATGACCTCCTGGGTCATAGGTTGACATTCAACCACTGAGCCACATGGGCTGGGCTGACACCATTTTTTTGTGGTGTATCCCTAGCAACAAATTCATCTGATACGTAGTATTTACTAAATACATGTCTGTTGGACTAAATACACTGTCACTAATTAAATCGTTAGTTCATTAGGGATATCTTTGAATCCACTTGCTTTTTGCCAAAAAGCATAACTGCTTTCTAGTTTCTAGTCCTATTCCTGTACTTTCCTCTTAATATTTTTTCCTCACTATAAAATGACTCGATTATCTTCAGCTTGGGTGCTCGTACCTCATTTTCAGTTGATTTCCCATTTCCAGGATTGAGTACCTTTTCATCTGTCTAGTTATTATTTTCAAAGATGCCTTCTTCATCTGTCACACTGACCCATCTTTCCCTACCCAAAACCCTTCATCAATTTTCCATTGCATAGAGCATCAAGTCTGTAATATTCTCATTATTCCTAAAGCTGTTCACCAGGAAGATAAAAATACTTTCCTTTTTTTCAATCTTCTCCTCTCAGGCCTTTTGTCTGCTTCGAATTTTCCTTCTTGTGTATGTCTCATTTAAATTGTCAACATTTTTCATCCTTTTGTAATGCACAGTTTATCTTGGCATACCCTTCTATTCTAGCTACAAAACATTACTTAGGTAATTTAATCAGCTTCTGAAATGCAATTGTTTCCACTAAAACTTCATAAATTATTCAAATTAGTACTAGTTTATAATCATCCTGACCAATCAAGATGAGATTTCCTTCATTATGGCATGATCCTCCTGTAGTAATGGAGAACAGTCACCCCAAATTGTGTAACACAGAGTATCTTCTAGTTAATTCAGTTCTTGGTATAGGAACTTATTCCATTGTCTATATATCTTAGAAATAGTTTTCCATGTCTGTGCTACCTCTTTGAAGTCAGAAACTGTTTAGACATATTTCCCTGAAAATGAAACACAGACAATATATACAATTAAGTGCTTTATTTTGACTGCTTCTGTTAGTTATTGGTTTTTCTTTATTTTCACCAGCAAATTTATAATTTCTGATTGCTCTTCTGTTGCTTTCAAAAGGAAATGCCAAAATAACTGATGTTAAAATACTATCAGTAATAGTTATTCTTAAAAAAAAAAAAAAGAATATGTTAACTGGGGCGGAGATGGGCTAAAAGGGGTTAATGGGGAGAAAAGTGAACATATGTAATACTTTCAATAATAAAGATTTAAGAAAGAATATGTTAACTGGATATTCAAGATGTATATTGAAAAGAACTCAGAAATTGTTGTGGCCACACAATTTTTTTTTTTAAAGTTTACTTTTTATGGCGGGGGGGGGGGGGGCGATGGGAGGGATCCAATAGTTTAGGCATAACTAGTAAAGCTCTATCCATTGCAATGGGTAGTTTTTATTTTTCTTCTCTAAAGCTGTGCTTCTCATACTTTAATATGCATAATAAAATGCAGTAGCAGTTTTTATCTACTTATCATGTCTGGATCCTAAGAATTTACAATTTTAGATTAAAAATTTTGCTTTTGGATTGGATGTTTGTGTCTCTCCAAAATTCAGATGTTGAAGTCTTCACACCTAATGTGATAGTATTTATAAGTGAGACCTTTGGAAGATAGATAGGTTAGGTAAGGCCATAAGGGTGGGGCCTACATGATTGGATTAGTGTCCTTCTAAAAAGAGGAGGAGAAAGTTAAGCCCTCTCTCTCCAGGTGCATGCAGCCAGGAAAGGCCATGTGAGGACACAGCAAGAAGTGGGTGCTTTATAAGCCAGGACTATAGCTTTCACTGGAAACCAAACCCTACAGTTACCTCGATCTTGGGAATTTTCAGATTCCAAAACTGGAAGAAAATAAATGTGTGTTGTGTAAACTGTCCAGTCTGTAATATTTTGTTATGGCAGCTTGAGCAGACTAAGACAACTTTTTATTATGCTTTCTTATAATTCATTTTCTTAAATTTTATTATTCCATGTCAGAAGGCTGATTTATCACAGTTGCTTACCAAAAACACTCATGTACACTTGAGTTGTTATATATATACTAGAGGCCCAATGCACGAAATTCATGCATGAGTAGGGTCCCTAGGCCTGGCCAGGGATCAGTGCTGATCTGTGGGCAACTGGCAGGGTGATTGGGGTCCCCCACTGGCACCCACCTTGACTGGCCTTGGGCCTGTGGCTGGGAGCAGCTCCTGTGTTAAGCATCTGCCCCTCGGTGGTCAGTGCACATCATAGCAACCAGTTGTTCTGCTATTTGGTCGATTTGCATATTAGCCTTTTATTCTATAGGATTTCTTACTGGATTACTCTACATTGTCACTTGGATAGTGAAATCTTATTTAACCTTTTTTATGGGAATTTTTGTCAAAAATAGGTTTTTAAATTTTCTGCTTCAGACATTCTGTGGAAGACATTAGTCTCCTGTAACACAGTGCTTTATTTTGACCTTTTCACAGTTTTGAAAAGAAAAATGGCTGTTAGTCCTATTGTATCATTGTATATATTCAAACAGTCTTTTCAAAAGAGTTACTGGGTCCACTTGTGGAGTTGACAGGAATGTGATGGTCAGAAATAAGTAACTCACGATAGTGGACAGGGATGCCAAGCTCTGTGGAAATTAAGCACTGTTTCTGTGGAAGATAATGCTAGAGGATCATTAAAAAAAAACAACACAACTTTGAACATTGTTTATAGAAACTGTCTTATTCTCTTCCTCATTTGCCACCTTTTTCTTTTGTATGTAACAGAGTTTTCTCACCTGCTCTCTATAAGGCACTATCTCTTCCTTAGCAACAAAACTGTACTATTTATTCCCATCTCTTTCTACTTAAACTTTTTAAACTTTCTCCATCTCCCGTGACTAGAAACTTGTACTTAAACAAATATTTATCAGAATTTAAGAGACTGTAAGACATGTTTTCTACTTAGAATTTTTCATTATACCGGATATATGAGGATACACAATTCTATTTCTAGAAAGGAAATTTAATGTCTATGTAATTCTAAATAACTGTTTTTCATAAAAATCTTTAGTGAGTATAGGGGTGAGTATATGGCATATATAGTGTTACCTTTGCTTAAACACCATCTTATCTGCTTTACTATTATGTAACACATTCAGAAAGATAATGTCTTTTCATGTCACATCTGGAATGGAGAGCTGGTTTGTGGAGAAATGAGGTTTAGGAATTTTATTGCCAATAGTCATGTGGAGACAATGACCATATATCTCTTATAAACATTTCAAAGTACTGAGAGTGTTGTTCCACATGGCTTAAGAAAGAAAAGACATGAATACAGAAAAAAGTGAATGGATAGTATATATAGAGAATTTCTTAAAGTTAGCATATGCTAATTATACTTAACACACTATAAATATTTCAGTGGAATTCCAATATAAATTGTTAGTTTCTCATAAATACACACTGGTGAAAATTCACAGCCAACAAATTCTTAGCAATTTACCTTAGTCTGGTTTGATCCCAATATCGTCTTCTGTACATTTGTCTCAGTCCTGCTGATCTTATTTCATGGGTACGTACTATACCATATGAAAAGATCAAGTTTAGAAGCAAAGCTGCATAGCCTTGGCAGCGTGTAGACTCAGAGACTTGCTAACTATGTATTCTACTTTAACCTCTTCACCCATTCTGAGCTGTAGTGTCTTTGTATGTTTAATGGAACTAAGATTTCATGGTCTACTCAGAATGATGTCTCAGCACATAACTGGCCCTTAGTGAATGGTAGCTTCTGTTATCGCATTGATGTTGATCTGTAACTTTTCAATTTTTATGTTTGGTTCTCTAAATTAAGTCCTGACCTCAGAAAATACTGTTTTCCATAAATTTCAGGGATAAAAAATTCTTTCTCAACTGCATTAAAATATTTTTATTTCTTATAATGTTCTCTGCTAAATGCCTATCACGTATTACCCAGGGTGTTATTTCTTTTCCTCTGCTGCCTTTTGGCTCAGTAGATGGGGAAGGTGTATTACACTGAATGAAAAGAGTGTCTTTCCTTGGTTGAAACTGAGGTGAAAGGCATTCATTATATGCAAACATGGCTTCATGACATTTCCTTTGTAGCTGAATTTAACCCCTCATGGGATAATGCCTACGTGCCAGTATTGATGGCAGACAAAGGTAAGGCTAGCAAAGGCTCAACTTGCTCTGTGGGATAAATCATTAAACCTTAACTCTTCAGTAATGATTTAAAAAATAATATATTTGAAGGGACTGGTTGGTGAAGAAGTCTCATGGACAGGACTTTGGCTTATGAGTGACTTACATTTAAAAGAGTAATATACAATTTTCCTTTATACAGAGCAACAAAATATTATTCAAGTGAAGTGAGCTAATGTTTTGCCACTTGGAGTATTGGTTTTAAAATAATAATCTCTACTTCAAAGGTTCATTTCTCCCTAGAAATATCGAATGCTTATTTCCCAAAGTCCGAGTGCCTGTTAAAATTCCCATTGCAGTTCACACGAGGTTTCCAAGTGATGAAGGCATTTTCTACGTTTATCTCTCTTTGGAAGTTATAGCCTCTGAAGACTTAGTATCAGCTATGAATTTCATTACTGTAATTTTACTCCCATTCCAAATCATTAATATTGATGCTAAATAAATGACAGTGTTATCCAAGCTAAATAATATTATTCTAAACTGCTTAGAAAAGAAAATACTCTCACAATTCTTCTCATTGCTTTTGCTGAGTGAGGAGGACCTGAAATATAACAGAAGGGCATTAGCCATTGTAAGGCTGCCATTCTGGTTTTTTCTCTTCTTATATTTGTGACATTTATAAAAACACACAAAAGACTATTACTGAAAGATTTTTATTCATAAAGCATCAAGGCATAATATTAATATACATTGTGTTGGAATAATTAAAAAGAAAGTGTAGTAGACATTCAAAGCTGATTTTTTCAGTGTATCCATCTTCCAATTAAAGAGTGCATTTAAAATACCTACCCTGCTTCTTTCTCTAACATAATTTACCTTCAACGTATAGGTCAATTAATGTTCACCAACATTTTAAAACAACTAATTGCTCTACTATTTACTCTAAGAAACAGAGAAAATATATAAAGAGATCCAGTTTGATAGGAGAATGACTTGCTGTGACACACGTGTGTGCACATACACATACATACACATTTAATTTCTTTGATTTCTATGGTGTTTTATGAATTTATATTTCTTGGCACATATTCTTTAGTGACTGGATTCTTTTTTGAAATGTACTTTATTGAGGTCTTAAAGATATACACAAAGCTATAAATATTTAATATACACAACTTAATCTGTTTGGAGATGAGTCTGTGCCTGTGAAACCATCATCATTGTTAATGTTATAAACTTATTAATAACCTCCAAAACTGACATCTCTATCAGTTTTCCTTAAAATGTTGTGATGGGAACACTTATAAGATCTACCTGCTCAAAAAAGATTTAGGTATACTGTTACAGTGCAGTATTATTCATTATAGGCACTATGTTGTATAACGGGTCTCCAGAATTATTTATGTTTATTTTATTTTATTTATTTTTATTTATTTTTTAATAAATCTTTATTCAGATTATTACAGTTGTTTCTGCCTTTCCCCCCCATAGCTCCCCTCCACCTGGTTCCCACCCCACCTTCTGCCCTTACCTCCCCCGCACTGTCCTCATCCATAGGTGTATGATTTTTGTCCAGTCTCTTCCTGCACCCCCTCAAACCCTTTCCCCCTGAGGGTTATCAGTCCACTCCCTTTCAATGCCCCTGATTCTATTCACCAGTTTATTCTGTGCTTCAGGTTTTTAATTCACTTGATTTTTAGGTTCACTTGTTGATAGATATGTATTTGTTGTTCATAATTTTTATCTTTACTGTTATCTTCTTCCTCTTCTTAAAGAATACCTTTTAGCATTTCATATAATACTGGTTTGGTGGTGATGAACTCCTTTAGCTTTTTCTTATCTCTGAAGCTCTTAATCTGCCCTTCGATTCTGAATGATAGCTTTGCTGGGTAGAGTAATCTTGGTTATAGGTTCTTGCTATTCATCACTTTGAAGATTTCTTGCCACTCCCATCTGGCCTGCATAGTTTCTGTTGAGAAATCAGCTGACAATCGTATGGGTGCTCCCTTGTAGGTAATTAACTGTTTTTCTCTTGCTGCTTTTAATATTCTCTCTTTGTCTTTTGCTCTTGGCACTTTAATTATGATGTATCTTGGTGTGGTTCTCTTTGGATTCCTTTTGTTTGCGGTTCTGTGTGCTTCCTGGACTTATAAGTCTATTTCTTTCACCAGGTGGGGGAAGTTTTCAGTCATTATTTCTTCAAATAGGTTTTCAGTATCTTGCTCTCTCTCTTCTTCTGGCACCCCCATAATTCTGATGTTGGTATGCTTGAAGTTATCCCAGAGGCTTCTTTCTTCAACTTTTTGGATTTTTTTTTCTTTTTGCTTTTTCGGTTGAGTGTTTTTTGCTTCTTTGTATTTCAATTGTTTGACTTAATTCTTGCGTTCCTCCAGTCTGTTGTTGGGTCTCTGTATAATATTTTTTATTTCAGTCAGTGTATGTTTCATTTCTAGTTGGTCCTTTTTCATATCTTCGAGGGTCTCATTATATTTATCGGCCTTTTCTAGGATATTCTTGAAAAGCCTTATAACCGTGGTTTTGAATCTATATTCAGTCATTTGTTTTCCTCCATTCTTTCATTTGTGATCTGTTTCTTTGTTGCCGCATTTTCACTGCTTCCCTGAGTTGGTAGGGTAGCTTTGTGTGCTAGGTTTCCTATATGGCCCAGTGGGTCAGCTTCCCCAGTTAATCTGAGGTGGACACTCTTGGTGCATCCCTTTGTGGACTGTGTGTACTGCCTTGTAGTTAAGTCTTGATTGTTGTTGGTATCACTGGGAGGAATTGACCTCCAGGTCCGTTGACTCTGAGGATCAGCTATGTCTGCACCAGGAGAAGTTTGGTGCTGGAGACTGCCTTATAGGATTAGACTTGCCAAATTGCAAAAGTCTCTGTACTCAGCTTGGATGGGGTGGAGTCTCAGGGCGGAGCAGACAGTTTTGGCTTCCCGTCAGCCCTGCCCTTGTGTGCGCGCCTCCAGACCTCTGCCTTCTCCGCCTCCCGAGCCTCCGACTGAGAGTCCAGATTTTCCCCCACAAGAGTGTGACTCCCCAGGGGTTTGCCTGGAACTGGGGTTCAGTGCAGTCAGGACTGGGGTTCAGTGCAGTCAGGAGCTT
This sequence comes from Corynorhinus townsendii, assembly GCA_026230045.1. NCBI lineage: Eukaryota > Metazoa > Chordata > Mammalia > Chiroptera > Vespertilionidae > Corynorhinus > Corynorhinus townsendii. The sequence goes on from JAPDVU010000012.1 coordinate 31,737,505, forward strand.
CTGACTCTCTTCTGCTAGGGAAAGCCTGTGGCAACCTCCACAGTCTTCGTGCGCACTGGCACGCGCGTCTCCAGACCCCTGCCCGCTGGAGCTCCCCCAGGTCTCCGACTCTCCGAGTGCCTTTCTCTGTAACTGACAGTCCAGACTCCCCCTGTATGAGCCTGGATCCACGAGGTTTCACCCAGAACTGAGGTTCAGTGCAGTCGGAACTGGGGTTCAGTGCAGTCAGGGGCTTCCTTCCCCCTCCCGCCAGAGAAAGTCAGCCAGGCTCTCAGCCGCCCTTCCTCTCTGTGCGCACAAAGACCCTTTGCCGTATCTCAACCCTTTGCCATTCCTCCAATTCTCCGTGAGCTTTTCTCTTTCCTTCTAGTTGTAGAATTTTCACTCAGCCAGCTTTCCTGTGGTTCTGGATGGTGTCCATTCTGTCTTTTAGTTGTAGTTTTGAAATTGTTGTGCGAAGCAGCTGTTTAGGTGCTTCGCACAACAATTGCTGCCATCTTATTTTCTCTCCCAGAATTATCTTATATAGTTAAACTTTGTTCCCTTTGACCACCACTTCCTCATTTCCCCTTGCCCCCAGATGCTGGTAACCTCATTCCACACTTTGCTTCTGTGAATTTCTATTTGAGATTCCATAGGTGAGATCATACAGTGTCTGTCCTTATTGTTTGCCTTTTTCACTTAGCATAATGTCCTTCTGGTTCATCTATGTGGTCATAAATGGCTGGATTTCCTTAATTTTTTTATATTTCCTTAAATATTCCATTGTATGTATATACCACATTTCTTTATCCATTCATCTGTTGATAAGCATTTAGGGTGTTTCCAGTCTTAGCTTTTGTGGATAACAATGCAGTTAACACAGGAGTGCAGATATCTTTTTGAGATCTGGATTTCAGTTCCTTAGATGCATACCCAGAAGGGGGATTGCTAGAATATAATATGGTAATACTATTTTTAATTTTTTGAGGAAACTCCATACTCTTTTCCAAAATGATGGTACTAATCTACATACCCATCAAGAGTGTACAAGGGTTCCCCTTTTCCCCACATCCTTATCAACATTTGTTATCTTTTGTTTTTTAATAATAGCCATTTTTAATAGTATGAGGTGATATCTCATATTCTTTTGATTTATATTTCCCTGAGCATCTTTTCATGTACCTATTGGCCATCTTTATGTCTTTGGAAAAATGTCTATTTGGATCCTTTGCCAATTTTTTAAATCAGGTTTTTATTTATTTTTGCTTTTGAGTTGTAAAAGTTTCTTATATTTTTTATATATCAACTCTATATCAGATATATGCTCTGCAAATATTTTCTCCCATTCATTGTATTATCTTTTCATTTTGCTTACTTTGTTGGCAGGTGCAACTTTTGCTGAGTCTCAGGACAGAAGGGACAGCCTCAGGGATGTGAGCAGGGCTGGGGCTGGGTCATAGTGCTGCTTCCAGGTTGGATTTGCAGTCAAGTCCCCAGTCAGCTGACTGCTACCAGGAAGCAGGTCAGCCTTCTGAGCAGCACTGTCCTTCCTCTTGTGCTCCAGCAGGTGTTGCAACCTCCTAGCTAGATCCTGAAGCTCCCACAAAGGCACTTTGTCTCTGATGGTTGCAAAATCAGTGGTTTTGTAAGGGATGAAGGCAGGATACCTCCTATTTGATCATCTTGCTGACATCACTCTCTGACTGGCTTCTTGTTTTAGTGTTCTGATTAATTTCCTTTGAGCAAGATATTTACAGAAAGAATTTGGAACTTACAACAATTAAACTTAGATTTTCATTCTGATTCTGCAATGTACAAAAATGAGAAATTGAAGGTTATTTGATTTCTCTGGATTTTATGTGTTTCATATGATGAGAGAATAATAATTTTCATGCCATGCAGAATTTTTGACAAATAATAGTTTTGCTACAGTGTTAGTTCATCCCCTTGCTTTGCTTACTTTCTTCTCACTAGAATGTCAGTTCTTTGTCTTAGTTGTGTATATTCACGATATATCCCAATGTCTGGGACACTGTAGTTCATTACTAAATATTTGCTGAGTAAATAAATGGCATGCTACTCAACACTTTTCTGCCCCCAGATTCCAGGAATTTACTTTGACAATTTCCTGTTAACTATTCTGGGTCTCCACTAAACAGGCATAGGCCTATCTAGACAAATGCTCTTAGGCATGGTAGAGATGTATAATTCATACTTGCTTTAAAAGGCTTGCAGAGTTTAATGTTGAAATTATGAGGTTTGTAAGGGAAGTGCAAATTATGTATATAAGTTTACAGGCAGAGGGAGAAGGTGTTAGAATGAAAATTATGGTTGTTCAGTGTCTAAATGCAAAGAAATGGGAGAATATCATGAAAGAGAGCGGCCATAGTGTCCAATATTGCAGGAATGCTAATGTGGACTGAAAATTTTTAAATTTATTAAGGTGGAGATGATTAATTAATGATCAGAGTGTTGAATATTGTATGTGTAGAAGTAATTATAGTATAAATAAAAGCATGCTGCTTTATGGTGGTAAGAAATTATGGAAGTCTTTATGAGAGATACAGAACAATAATGTAGATTAAAAATTTAAGTAAGTTTTGTATGATAGAACTATATAGAATATTTAACATGAGGAACATACTGTGAAAATATTTACAAAATAATCCAGTCATTTAATGCTCAATTATTTTTTAATGTTAAAAAGAAAAAAGGGAAAGGCTTTTTCTAAAACAACTTGAAAATACAAATGTCTGAGTCCAAATTTAAACTTCAAAATTACATTATTTCAAATAACCATTTAAGCATGAGAGTTTTGTTCTAGACTCTTCTTCTTCAGGATACATTCTGTAGTAACTCTGGGTAACTGGGTAACATCTAACTCTACTTACAAACCATGCAGACACAAAGAGATGAATGGGATAGAAATCTAACGTTGTCAACTATATCTTATATTTAAGTAGAGACCCAGATACAATTTGCAACTTGTGAGGCTAGTCCCTGACTGGTCGTTTTCATATAGTTTATCACAACTGGCAACTTTTCAAACTTTCAAAAATATGAACTTCATATTGTCTAATTTCTATTGAATCAATATGCTATCACATAAAAATTATACTGGGCAGCCCTAGCCGGTTTGGCTCAGTGGATAGAGCACTGGCCTGTGGACTGAAGGGTCCCAGGTTCGATTCCGGTTAAGGGCACATGCCCACGTTGTGGGCTCGATCCCCAGTAGGGGGCGTGCAGGAGGCAGCCAATCAATGGTTCCCTCTCATCATTGATGTTTCCATCTCTCCCTCTCCTTTCCTCTCTGAAATCAATAAAAATATATTTTAAAAAATTATACTGGGCAGAGTTAAACAAGCAAGGAAGAATTTATTCTATTGGCACAGGGGAGATTGAACTGAACTCCAATGATTCAAAAGTTTCGTTTAGCTGGGTTGAGATGGTGATAAAGCTCTAGAGCAATCATGTCAAACTTGCAGCTGCGGGCCAACAGTGTGTAGGAAACGTTTTATTAAAAATTTCGTAACTTAATTTTTATAATATCCTGTTATACATAATTATTAATAGTGAACTACAACATTCGCTAATGACTGATTACTATAATCGTGTTGCATTCATTTCCCTTACATGCCTTAGGCACTGGCTCACTATTTCTCTCCACTAATACTAGCAGCAAGTATTTTAGCAGCCAATGGCCACATCATTAGTCTTGGACTGACTTTTTTGATGTGCACAACAGGAAATATTTTGCTTTCGGAGAAGAAGAAAAATAGATTTATTTGCATTACACTTATTAATCTGTGTAGTTATCAGTGTCTGGTAAGTTAATGTTCAAGAAAAAAATATCAATTTTTATTAAAATGTTTTGTTATTTTATGTTAATGATTACTCATTTATTTCAGCCCTTTGTATTCAGCATGTCTCTATCAAAATAAACCTACATTTCTATGAAAATTGAAGCTTTTGCTTTTTTGTGGCCCACATAAACTTAAGCCTTGTTTATTTGGCCCGTGTTAGCCTTTGAGTTTGACATGTTTGCTAGAGGATCAGAAGAGGGTCATTGGTCAATGTGATTAGGTTGTATTTGCTAATTGTGTTTATCTAAGTTATATTCCTATCCTCTCAGAGACTTGGAGAGAGGGGCTCTCTGTAAATAGATGAGTACATTTCAAAAGATGGTTCTCTCGTCTTTGAAAAAATATTCCTGGGCTGTGAAACTGGCAAGAGGCTGGGAGGTGATTTAGCTACATTTCAAAGGGGCAGGGAAAGAATTTGTAATTACAAGCTGTCTAAAGTAAATGCTGTAAGAAAAGGTGGATCAGAAGCCTATAGTCAGCAAGAAACCTGTCTAAAGTTTAGTGAAGCTGAAGGGAACATTAAGGTGATTACTTCCATGTTGGTCAGGGCCATTTTAGTTTCCCGTTATAAAACTCTACTAGCGTAGTGACAATAATGTATTCCTGGTAATGCCTTGCACAGTATCTTACAAAAGACAAAGCTGAATATATGTCCATCACATAGAACTGTTCATGGTTGCATTTTCTGCTTTATGTGCAGATTGATTAGAAGCTCTTCCTCATTTCCTCAAGAATCATGTATTCTGGGCCAAGTTTTTGAAAGTTGGTATTATCCATTGGATAATAAAATTTGGAGTATTATTATTTTTCTGAAAGTTTGAAAGCTGTTACCCATTAGGCTTATTTCCCCCATGAATACAGTTTGAAGCACAGTGTGCACAAGTCAGAGTTTAACCTCTAATATACTGAGTGTTCAGTTATGTTTTGTTGTTGTTTATTGTTATCTGGGACAATATGCTTAACTGCTCAGAAACTCACTTCCATAGCTCTTGACAGAGTCAAGCCTCAGGCTTTTAGTTAAAGGATGCCGCATCAATGCCATATTACCAAAGGAAGTCTGTAGAATTCTTTGTTTTCAAGTTAGATGGACACTTTTTGGGCAAGGAAAAAGAATTTTCCCTTTTCCATTCTAGGTTCTTGGCTGAAACACCCTCTCCTCCTTTATAATAAAAGGTCAACAGGAGAAAAACAAGCAAAAGTTTAATAACATAAATACTTGGGATATACCCAGGAAAACTGAGTTACTTTCCAAAATGGCCTAAGCCATCTCCTTAAATACCATCTCAGCTAAAAACAATGAAAGATGCTGGGGGAAGAAATGGGGATGGGCCGGTTATCAGGCAAAGTTATGGGAAGTTATCAGGCAAAGCATAGTAAACAAAGGTAATGCTGTTAGGCAGATTTATGTCCTTGCCTTCTCCATTGGTAAGAGTTTCTAGGGACAGAGTTATCCTGCTCTTCCTGGCACAGAGAGGACACCCTTGCAAATTCCCTTATAATTATAAGTGGCTCTACAAAAGGGTAACTTCTATTCAGTTTCCAGAGCTTCTCCTGTGTCTGCTGTTTCTTAAAATAATTAGCCTAAAATATTTTTTATGCCAAAGAGTGACAAATTCTGGTCCCCTTCAACACAAATCTTTTATATAGAGTGCTAAAATCCAACATGATTGTTTTTACAGTCTCTTGATATCCCGATTTTAAAGTTATTTGGAAAGGTCAACATTTCGAAGACTCCTGCTCAGAAATACCTTTTGATATCCTTCCTAAGTGACATGGAGGATGAGCGAAAAACAAAATCAAAAACAAAAAAATTAAACTTTGTAGCAGTGTTGAGGGTAAAATCTCAGTGTTTTAGAAAAATACATTTCAAAGCCTTTTTATCTTTAAATGTCATTCAGTAGTTGAAGGCTAACCATAGAATCACTTAACAATTGTAGTGGCAACTGAAAAATGTATTTCAGTACTTAATTTTTTTTTATGGTTAAAAGAAAAAAGAAAGAAAGAAAAAAAATAGCTGCAGGCACAACAAAGCAGTCCCAAGAATGCAATTAAACTCAATTGCTTTCTAATGTGTTCTTCACTCCTCACAACTATTACATTTCTAGGGTAAAACATTACTTAAAAAAATAATTATCCCATGATTTGAATTGTTTTCCACAAAATGTTATGATGCCTGGAATAGAACTTATGTAGAAACTAAAAGCGATGGCTATTCAGGTGAAAAGTTCATAAAAATGAATTTAACTTTGGTTTACTTTAGCTACCATTTTAGAAAGTAAACATACCTTTCAGTTTTAGATTGAGAGAAGATGCCAGTTCTTTTCAAGGATATCCTAAGTGAAGTAGGAAACACAAGCTAGGATTCTGTGGTTTGTGTGGAGGGGCTTCTAGAGAGTACAACTATTACCTCTCTAGCAAGAAACTCCCAGACGTTCTGTTGTTGTTATTATTGTTTACAAATGAGTGAATGGCCAGGGAAGAGAAATTGGAGCAAAAATTACTTCTAGGTTTCTTCCACTTTAAGAGCAATAATACCTGCCATGCAGGTCTGGCTCTATACTGAGAGTTTTATCATGTTTAGTGCTCAGCACAACCTTATTAGAAGTATCCATATCCATATCCTGCTTACCCTTGTGGAAACCTAGGCTCTAAGAGATGAGCAACTGCCCCCAGATCATGCAGTTAATTTTGAGTCCCAAGTAAAATCCAGACCTGTGGGGCTCCAAAGCTCATGTTGTTAATTTCTGACCCCCACCGTCTCTCTTTAAAATCCAGAATACAATTTCATACAAATGCAGTCAGTGAGATTATTAATTTTTTTGGTTTATTTAGAAGAAATTCACTCTTTCCAAGTTAAATGCATACTTAATATGGGGGACAATTAAATATGGGGGAACAATTAAATATGGGGGAAACAGCAATATTACATGTTATTCATCAGAATCATCTGTGGTACTTTAAAAAATACACACACATGTAAATACTCCTCCCCAAACAAATACATTTAAAAATGTATGTGGATGATTCTGATGACCAAAGTTTGAGAAAACCGAGTTAAGTCTACTTGATGAAGAACATGATATCTTATGTAAAATCACCCTACTGAGAAAGGAGTACTTTATCCTAACATTTACCATAATGCCATTGATACTAAATTTTTTGGCCTCTTAAAGTTTGGTAGGATGCTACATCAACTTTAAGGCTTTTCTCAATGCCCACTCTCCTTCCAAAAAAAGTACACTGTATTCTTTTTTTTTCTTTAAATGCTAATTTATTGTGATCTGTACCTCTCCTATGAAACACTTCACAGCCTATTTTGTGCTGTTTACTTACATGCATTGTTGTTGATAGTATATGTTTGATTATCCACAGTGCCTAGAAAATTATTTTGAATGTCACATAATCAGCATTCAGTTTGTTGATAAAAATAATAAATGAGGGAATACATGATTACAGAAAAGATAATAATGATGAAAAACCAGTGTAATGGAGTTAAATACTGCTGCACCAGCTATCAAGAGACTTAGGTCTAACCCTGGTCTGTAGTTGGCCTTGATTTTACAGAACGTCTACTTTTTACCAATTCATTTTACACAGATACTGGGTAAAATTTTTACAGACTCTTTCACTGCATGTAGAATTCAAAATAGTCAAATATTTTCTTTGACTGAATTTAAACGATATCTTTCTTCCTATGTCTTAAACCATAATTCTACCTAAGTAATCAAGTCCTGACATTGTAGACAGTTTTCATTAGTAATTATTATAACTATAGACCAAAGACATTATAGGACATTAAATGTCCATAATCCCAAGATGTGGCTGAATTTTATTAACTGACTGTACCAGTTGTCTGTGCTATGTAACAAATGACACAGACTTAGGGACTTTAAACAACATACACCTATTATTTCACAGTTTCCACAGGAGACAAATCTTGGTAGGGTTAGCTAGATTCTGCTTTAGGGTTGGCTTGGGCTGCAGTCTCTTCAGAGGCTTGAGTGAGGCAAGGGCTGCTTCCAAGTTCTCTGATATGTCCATGTAACTGAAGGAGCAAGGTTAAGTTTTCTGCTACTTTATAACTAGGATCCCCTTTCTCGTTTTTCTGATAACATGTTTCTCCCTTCCTTCTGAGCCCTAACTGGCAGTTTTGTCAACATCCATATTTTTACTAACAGTCTGCTTAGGTTGATTCGGGATCCCGTGTGCTCATCAAGATCCTTCCAGCTTCTTCCCACTCCCTCATTCCAAAGGCACACCCACATTTTAGTCATTTATTACATGCACCACTTATGCTACCAAAATCTGTATTACTTTTCTATGGCTATGTAACAATTTAGCCCAAGTTTAGCAGCTTAAAACCACACATATTTAGTTTTTAAGAGTTTCTGTGGATCAAGATACCAGATCTTAACCATCCATCTAACTTCTGTTCCTAGACCCGCTGGTATTTGCCTACTGGCTTCCCTTCCTGTCCACATGGCATGGGACTGGGTCTCGCCCTCTGCTGACCACCCCATGGCTCCCCCGATGGCAGTCCCTGCTCATGCCAAGGGGTCCCACAGTGGGCATGGATGATGGGGATGGCTTAACTGTGTGTCCTCTACTCAGGGTGTCATGAGGCTGCAGTCAGTTGTTCAGCTGGGCTACAGTCTTATCTGGAGTCTCCACTAGGAAGCGATCCATTTCTAAGCTGATTCACCTTATTAGCAGGATCCCTTTTCTTGTATCTGTGTGAAAGCCCTGGCTTTTTTGGTGGCTGTGGAGAGCATTAGGTAGCAGAGGGACTGTGGTCAGCCTCCATGGGCTGGGAGCCCTCAGATGACAGCCAGCAAGAAAGTAGAGACCTCAGTCCTGTAGTTACAAAGAGATGTGTTCTGCATACAATCTAAGGGATTTCACCTTCTGATGAGAATGTAGTTCTGGCCAATACCTGGATTTCAGTCTGGTTTGACTGCTAGAATGATAATATTTCATTTGAATTTCAAATGTACATTATCTCTAATTTACTACATAAGCACATATAAGTCATTTAGTTCTTCATATCTAGTTTCCACATACATAAAACAATGTAGCATGATAATTAAGAACATGTACCCTGTGATCAGAATCCTTGAGGTTACTTTATAGCTTTGCTCTGCATCAGGTATTAAATTCTGTAAGCCTTGGTTTATTTTCCTGTGTAACGCTACCATATAGGGTAGTGAAGGTGAAATAAGATGCTTATGTAAAGTCTTCACCTGGGCATCTGGTGCATGTAAAGTATGTAACATGCTATATATTTTTTAAATGGGGGAGGAAAATTACTATTTAAGTAAGATTAATTAACTGTGTATAAAGTAATTTCTAGGAACCAACATTGTGAAAACAGTATTTGACATGACTAAATTTTATAAAAATCTTCCCAACCTGAGGATACAAATATGTTTATTAATATCAAGGAAACAGTGATTTTTCAATGTTTTGGTCAAAAGGGTTATAATAATTTTAGAGACCACATTAAATTAACAAACTGTCAGTTCCCCAGATCTCAGGTGTATAAACCTGTCAGAATGGCAGCTTCTTTCATGGGTTTTAATTCACAGTCTGTTTATTCTTTTCACAGTTATAAATACTTAAAAATTGAAGTCCTCTTGAAATGTAGGAAGGACAGCCAACAGGGTTCTGCACATCTAGGCATCCATTAAAAGCATTATTGTTGGTAGCATCTTGCTAGTTCTATCTTGTTATCTTCTTCCTTGTCAATGTGCTTTTTAGTGTAACCACAATATTATCTACAATTCAAATTATTTCTTTCTCAAAACTTTGTTCTGCTTCTGTTTTTTCAAAGCACCTGTCATAGTCTGTTCAAGCTGCTATAACAAAATAACTTAGACTGGTTGGCTTATACATAAGAAATAAAGATATTTATTTCTCACAGCAAGATCAGGTGTCAGCATGGCTGGCTTCTGGCAAAGGACCTCTTCAGGGCTGTAGACTTCTGACATCTCAGTGTGTCCTCACAGGGTGTGGAAAGGGCTAGGGAGCTCTGCAGATCCTTTTTTTCACAAGGGAACTGATCCCAATCGTGAGGGTTCCTTCCTCATGATCTAATCAGCTCCCTCAGGCCCTGCCTCCTAAATTACCTTGGGGTTAAGATTTCAAAATATGAATGTGTGTGTGTGTGATGTGTGTACACGTATGTGTGTACACACACAAACATTCACAACACAGCAACACCCAACATTTGTCTCAGGACCCCCCACTTGGAATGCCAAAAAAACAAGGTGCAAATGAGAAAAATCCCTAATAAGGGTAGGTTTATAAGAGCCAGATTAGTTGGATGTGATAGAATAGGCATTAATCAGGAAGTTGATGATATGGGTTCCTGCTTTATGTCAGGCACTAAATTGCAAATTTAGGAACGTTTAAGACCCTTGGTTCTTGCATCATGTATGGGGATTTGGGTAGATACAAAGTCTCTTTTAACTGCCAAACATGTTTCTGTATTTTTTGTGAGTATATTTAATACTTGGAAGGAATTATCTGAGCCAGAAATAAAGATGGGGAAAGCCCCACCGAGTGATACTACATAGCTTTATAAACTAGAAGCACTTGAGTCTTTGTGGGGCAGCTTGGAATAGATTTTTTTTCAAGGTGGCACAGAATATTCTCCTCCTCTCTCACCCTCCAGCCTTGCTCTGGAGTTAACATCACATAATTCATCTAGGAGAGCGAAATAATGGACAAAAAGTCTTTTCTTAATTAACATAGTTGAAAAGAGGTTTCCAAATTGAACCCTGGATAAGCTGAATTTTTGGTACATTTTTAAAGAACAAGTAATCTTTAAATTCTTGTTGTTTTAAATATATAAACCCACTTTTCGTGCATAGATTCTCATTAGCATTAAATAAAAAAGTATTAAAGCTATTTTTATTGCTTGCTTTTTATTCAAGGCATATTTTTAAGGCTTCATTGTGTGGTTATTCAAAGATAATTAATACCTACTATCAATAGACTTGAGAAATTAAGTGAATCTGGATCTTTTATATTTGAAATTGATTTTAAAAATGTTACACAGAAAGCATAGTTTGGTAAGGTGACATAATATGTATATTTCCAACATAAAGCAATCCAGTGGTCTAGATACAGAATGTGATACCACTTTTCATTATTAATGTAAAAGAACTAAAATCCAAGAGAAATCATAGGGAGGGAAGAAAGGAACATTTATTTAGAAGTTTTTCTACCTCCTGATGAGTCATAGTGCTCTAGGCAGAATTTATTTTCAGAATATATACATACATACAAGGAGAATTCATAAAACTTCAGAACCAAAAAGCCAGCTGCCAATGAATGAACAATTTCAGTTAAGAAAAAAAAAGTATATAATTGGACATTTTCCTACCATCTATATTTATAAGGACTTGTGAAAGAAAAATTAGAGTTAAGAAAATAAAATTGTATTTTTTTTCTTAGAAAATAGAGGCATTGGAATTTAATAAGTGTTACTGAATACCAGAGGAAAACCAAGCAATGCTTAGAGAAATGGAATTACACAGCTTTATCACGCTGGTGGACTGAGAGGCATTGCCTCTCAAAGTCTGAGCAAAGCAATCTGTGGAAGCTTTTCCTTTATGTCTTTTTGGCTTCTTTGTCCCCCAAATATGGATGGGACTTCCGAGCCTTTCAGGGGCTTTGCAAAAAGCCCCGTGTGGGGGGATGGGAGTTGTGAGACCATACCTAAGGGCCTGGTCTGGTACTAGCACTGACGGCCCTCTCCAGGGGTTGTGTATTGTTTTACGATTTATGGCCTCTGTAACATGTGAGCAAACAGGCAACAAATCTTGGTAGCCCAGACTGCAGGAAAAGGGCCAATAGGTTATATTTTCCCATCTGGGTTACATTGTTCCGCTTGAGGAAAGTTCCCTTAGAGGGAACCAGATGTTTTAGAAAGAATTAGCCTTTGGCCTTCTCATAAGTATGATGAACAATTTATGCTGAAATATATGACTAATTACTTGTAACAATTATGAGATCTCAGTATTATATTCTAATGTTGCAGTTAAAGAATATTCTTGAAATGCTCTCTAACTATATATTAGATACGGAAGATCAAAAAGATTCTTGAATTTCTTCTCTTGTCATTTTTAATGAGTACACAGATGATTTATTTATACCGATTCTTATATTTATGAGGTTGCTGAAAATCCTCTGCTTTATATACATATTGTAGCAGAAGAGTTATTTTTACCTGTTTTATTTTTATTAAAAGTTATACTTAAGTAAGCAGGCCAGATTACATGACCAAATTTTTTTGCTGTTACTGGAATTTGATAGTAGAGTACAAGAAACTGGTAGTAAAATATAAGAGATAAAAAAAACAAACACAATAGTGAACACAAAAGGCAATATTAATATTAGGCCTTTACACAAATATTGCTTATGGAAATTGGACAGTTGAATAGTCATATTTATTACGTGCTTTATAAAATAAGTAAAAGTGTTAAATTGTAACTTTAAGAAGCAATCTAATTGCCTGTCTGGTGTGCTTAGTGGTTGAATGTTGACCTACAAACCAGGAGGTCATGTTTTGATTCCTGGTCAGGGCACATGCCCAGGTTGCAGGCTTGATCCCCAGTGCAGAGTATGAAGGAAGCAGCTGGTCAATGATTTTCCCTCATCATTAATGTTTCTCTCTCTCTTTCTTTCTTCTTTCCTCTCTGAAATCAACAAAAAAGTAAAAAAAGCATCAATGTAATTAATTTTGTATTACCTAATCTCACATTCCAAAATTTGCTAAAACCTAATTGTTCCAGATATTTTTCAGGGTTTATATAATTTACTTTTCAGGAGTTTAAATAACATACTTCGTATGGGTAATATTCTTAATTTTGTGTTTTTGTTTAATAAACCAGAATATGGTTTGTCTTGGTCAATATACCATACACTTTAAAAATGTGTTCTTCTCTTGTTGAACAGAATGTAATACATACATTTCAATTTGGTCAAGTTGGTTGAAAGTTCAGGTCTTCTAAATATTTACCAATTTTCTATTTTCTTTATCTTGATTACTACATGAGAAGTCACCAAGAGTATCCTCATCTGCTGTTCACCCACATCTTTGTCTCCTGGACTGACTTGCTTGGTAATGTAGTAGAAACAGAGAGGTTATTTTTCCCATGGAAACAAAGTAGAAGAACCCTTCTAAATAGATTAAGGAGGGTTATGTACTGAAAGGATTACAGAAAGGTTTTTAGAACTTCATTCATGAGCTTTATATATATTATGCATTTTTTTTGTTGTAATATGTGCTCAATCTTAAAAGAAAATGGTGCACTGACTTTGATTTCCTTTGATTAAAAGCAAGGGTCATAATCTATAATATTTATTGTCGTATCAATTTCAAATTATGATTTTTTTCAAGTATGTTCTTACCAGATTTGTAGGCCTGAACACACACATCTCTCTGAATATTTTATTTTTAAAGTTGCATGAGTAATATGAATAAATCTCCATTTGCAACATTAAAATAATCCAGATAACTCTGACCTCTATTCCTTGACCATTATCCAATCTCACTTCTCTCATCAGGACGGACTACTGTTTTGAATTTAAAATGTAAACCTCAGCCATTTTCTTTCTCCTATCTCCTTTTATACTTACAGTAATTTTATTGAGTTATGCTTATGTAAATGGTATTATTTTTAAAAATATTTATTGTGAAAATATTCCATAGGTCATCCTTTTCCCCCCATAACCTCTTCCAGCCTGCTGTCATCCCCTACCCATCCAGGCCCTCCCCACCCCATTATCTGTGTCCACAGATTATGCATATATGCATAAAAGTTCATTGGTTGATCTCTTCCCACCCATCCTCCCCTGCCTTACCTCTGAGGTTTAACAGTCTATTCATACTTCCATGATTCTAGATCTATTTTTGATCATCAATTTATTTGGTTCATTAGATTCCACATCTGAGTGAGATCATGTGATACTTATCTTTCTCCTACTGGCCTATTTCACTCAGCATAATACTCCCCAGGTCCATCCATACTAGTTGCAAATGGTAAGAGTTCTTTCTTTTTTATTGCCGTGTAGTATTCCATTGTGTAGATGTACCATGGTTTTTTGTTTTTTTTATCTACTTATCTGCTCATGGGCACTTAGGCTGTCTCCAAGTCTTAGCTATTGTAAATTGTGCTGCTATGAACATAGGGGTGCATATATTCTTTCTGATGAATGTTTCAGGTCTCAGGATATTTTCCTAGAAGTGAGATGACTGGGTCACGTGGGAGTTCCATTTTTAATTTTTTCAGGAAACTCTATATTGTTTTTCACAGTGGCTGCACCAGTCTGCATTCCCACCAGCAGTGCATGAGAGTTCCTTTTCTCCACAACCTCCCCAGCACTCATAGTTTGTTGATTTTGTTGATGACAGCCATTCTGACAGGTGTGAGGTGGTATCTCATTGTCGTTTTGATTTGCATCTCTCAGATCATTAGTGACTTTGAGCACTATGTCTCTTGTTTGTTTGTTTTTTTTTTGTATGTCCACTTTGGAGAAGTGTCTCTTTAATTTTTTAATTGGATATTAAAAATATCCATTTCTAGTTGGATATTTGCCAATGATACATCTGATAAGGAGTTAATCTCCAAAATATATAGGGAACTCATACAACTTAACAAAAGGAAGACAAATAATCCAATTATAAGTGGTATTATATTGGATTTTTGTTCTTAAAATTTTATCTTTACTAAACATTTTGTTTCGCTATCTTTTGAGGCTCACCAGCTGACTCTTCAAAGTTAACCATTCTGTTATATAATTTATTCCTTCTTTAGAGTTGTTTGTTTCAACATTTCTAAATTCTCTAGATAACATATCTAAGTTCTTTTTTTTAGACTAATATCCTTTTGCTCAGTATTTGTGTAAAATTTTTTATATACATACATGCCTGCCTTTATTAGCGACACGTTCTTGGTAAGCGTAAACTCTGTGGTGGGCCACTCAGCAGGCCATCTTTTTACATGTATTTCTTCCCATACTACATATGAACATATAAAAGAGACATATTTAATCACATGCTGTAAAGGGGGAATAGACTCTATAATCCTTACAGAAGCATAAATAGACTCAGTAAAAGCAGATATTTTAATTCAAAATGTATTTATTGAGTGCCTGCATGGTTAGTCATTGTGTTAGGCACATATATACACATATTAATATATATCAGTATAGTATTATAATGAATGTCATTCATTCATAAAATTATCAATTTATTCATTCAAGAAATATTTACTGACAGCTCCCATGTGTCAAAGCTAAACTATATGCCAAGATTAGACCTGAAGTTGATTACAACATTGGCAAGGTCACTGTGGGTAATTACGTAATAAATGATTTTTTTATAATGTCAGGCATTATAAAGTAATGTAGGTAATATATGTTAGATGCCTGAGCATTAGTGAGTGACTGAATTAGATAGTGAAATCTGATACCTCTCTGGAAAAGTAACATTCAAAATAAGACCTGAATAACATAAGCCAGCCAATCTAAGATTTGGGGAAATTTCATTTTAGTCAGAGGAATATTAAGGGAAAGTCATTACAGACAAAAATAAGTTTAGGGGGCTTAGAAAATAGGAATAAGGTGATAAAATATCTTTATTCAAAGATATCTTTAAAACAAAGTGAACAAGTGGGAAACATGAAATTATGGTTGAGAGGTGGGCAAGAGCTAGAGCCTGTACATGTGACAGATTGTAGTTCAGATTTTATTTTTTACTTCTTTTTTCAATAATTCAGTAGGAATTCATTGTAGGATGATATTCAGAAAAATGGTCTGATCATATGTATATACTTTAAAGCTCACTGTCTGCTATATGGAGAATGGTTTGTAGAACAGTGGGTTGCAAAAAGAGGAAACAGAGAATAGTAGGGTAGTCCTGGTGAAAAGTGATGTGGCTTGGAGGATGGAGATAGGAAAATGGATGGCTATGTTTTGACATATTTTAAAGTTAGAGTCAAAAGGATTACAGATATTTTATATATAAGTGCAGGGAAAAAATAGAGGGCCCAAAGGTGAAATCATCATAGCAAGGACATTTAATCCATTTAAGATTGTTGTAGGAAGAGCTATTTAAGTTGAGAGCTAACGGATGATGACTAGTAAGTCTAGGTGGTAGAGGGAAGAAGCATATAAAGAGCCATGTCAAAAAAGTGTTATCATTATTCTCAGAATAATGCTAACCAAATGAAATTTTTAAGTAGGAAATATGATAATCATATTTGTCAGATCAAAATGATGGATCATCAGAATCATCTGGCTCCTAACACTGTAAATTCAGACTTATTGTGGGAGATTCAATTTAGCTTATTCTAAGTTCAGGTGAAGTATTATAGGCTTTCAATTTCTTGAAACCTACTAGTGTATAAGGTACTGAGGAAGGACTTGATGCATGAAGGGGAGGATTGCTAAAATCTCAGATTATCAGGCAATAAGGAAGTCTCTATTCTCGAACCTTAAGCAAAATAACCCTGAATATTTTGTAAGATATCGTGCAGGAGCTGATTGAGAACATATAATAAGTAAAGTATGTAAAAACAAACAAACCAGCATGAGAGATTTCGCACAAGATGTCTCACCCACTGCAACTCATTTTATGAAATAACAAAATCCTCAGCTCTCTAAATGGATGTTTATGTTAGGAAATATGAAAAAAATGTTAAAAGAGCTGCATTGCTTATTTTTTTAAAACATTATTCCTTATAATTTTTATTTTTTAGTGTTTTTATTGTTAGAGGTTGTAAGAATTTTCAATAGGAGCAAGTGGAGATCGAGAATATCCATTAAGAAACTCCTGCCCTACCTGGTTTGGGTCAGTGAATAGAGTGCCTGCCTGCGGACCAAAGGATCCCAGGTTCGATTCCTGTCAAGGGCACATGCCTGGATTGTGGGCTTGGTCCCATGTGCAGGAGGCAGCCAATCAATGATTCCTTCTCATCATTGATGTTTCTATCTCTCTCCCTCTCCCTTCCTCTCTGAAATAAATAAAAATATATTGAAAAAAAAAGGAACTCTTTTTTTCTGAAATGAAGCAACCATCTGTGAAGTGAACAACCTGAGTTTTTACACCACTTGCAAGCATAAATAGTTAAATAAGTACTACAACCACTGATGCTCTCTGTACAGTGTTTTCTTCCTGGGAGTATTATGGCAAGTACAGAATCAGCGGGTGCCTTGCAACTTAATTATGCCAACAAGGATGTGCTCAGTGTAATATGTCAGGAAAGTAGTATTTTGCAAAGTTGGATATTAACTTGGGGATTGTCAAATATTTTTCTCTTTTAGGTTTAAAAATGTTTCAGGTTTTGTATTTTGTGATTAAATTTTCTGTTCCACCTCTGCCAACCAGTTTTTTAGAAATGGAAGAAATATGAAGATATTTGGCAAGGCAGGGCATGAGATCAAGTTTTAGTTGCTAATATTGTTATTCTGTTGTGTCCAGGCATCATATGAAAGAATTTGCTTAATGGTTACAGAGAGATAAACTGTCCTTTTAGGATCTGGCCTAATTTCTGCATTTTTTAATTGCTGATCTATACTCACAGATTAAATTTTAGCAAAACCCCCATAATGTCAAACTTCTAAGCTATGTAATACAATTATGGAATTGAATCGTGGCGACCCAACCTTAAACTCAGAATTTAAGGGAATTTGTGATGATTCTCTGGTGCTTTCTTCCTTTTACCCACTGTTTCTGTTGTATTTGAAGTGGTGCCTCTTATATTGTACTTCTTTATTCTCACATGAATTAAAGGTACTTGAAATTTTTATTTATAATATCTCACATTTTCACTGTGATAGTATGTTGCTCATATATTTCAATGCTCATTGGAATTTTCTTATCTGTTCAGGTCCCCATTCCTACTACTTTTTGTCTGTCTTTTTCTGTCAATATGTGAAAGTGCATTGAGAGAAACAACTAGAACAAAAAAAGTTTAAAAAGCAAGATTTGGAACTCACAAGAAGAAATGATGGGCTGCTAAATAAATGTTCTTCCTCAAATCCAAAGTTTTACTTTTCCAATAAACCTCATCTTTAGTTAAGCTAGGGCCAAAGAAAACAACAGGGCATATCTCAAGTGAGTTTTTGTCTGAACAATTAAGATTTAAAAATAAAATTTCCCACAAATTTATTAATGTCAGTCATACTATCCCAGGATATTACCTTGGAAATACCCTGAGTGTATCAGCCAGGCTTAACAACGGAGGTGGTGTAATGGTCTGGGTCCCCCACAGTGAGAACCATTGATACAGCCATTTGGATGTAAATCCTTTACTGGGAGGAGCTCTCAGGTAGCACCATGAGACAGTGACAACAGAGGTAATACGGAGTGTTAGTGCCTGGGCAGCTGAGGTCAGTTTTCTCTGAAATCTGACGGAATACATGAAAAACACATCAGAATTGTCCCAATGAGGGATGACTAACTCACAGTCAAGACTTACCTCTCTCACCATGTGAGGGCTATTTGGGGGCATAACTTTTTGATATATCTGGCCTAATTCATGGGCAGAAATGCTACTGAATCCAGAGCACAAGAGGTTGTTTCTGTGTGACGTTTTGTAAGGAAAGGGATGGGTGGGTGAGGAGCTATGAGCAGGGTACCAATAGCATTTGCTTCACAGTATATATATAAAAACATTATTATGCATCTAAGCCCTCCATTTTCTCTCATGGAAATAAAAGTCTTGGAATCTTTTAAAATCGGTAGACAAAATTGAACCAATTTTTTTCAATAACTATCCATCCTAAAATCAATCTAACTGGCTTATTAAGGTACTTTCTGTCTATTGCATTGTGCACCTTCTGTTGCGATCACAGTTTGGGTTGTGATCGCACTGCATTGTGATGCTCAAGTATCTTTTTCCAGGGAAAAGGCACTAGAAAGGTTGCGCTTTCTGTGTGATGCCTGAGAGATCCTTTTCACAATGTGCATGTGATGATCAGCACTGACTGGCTAGACACAGAAGGTTTTACTTAAATGCTGTCAAGAAAAAGGGTGTCTATATGTCCCACCGTTACTATTTCTAACCCTAGAATCAATGTTTATACAATATTTGGGAGTACTTCAAACAAATCGCCATTCTGCTTTTCAGATGTGTGTAGTGCTATTGTTACTGCTAGGAGATTAGAATATTTGGTCCTAACTAGGGGAGAAACAATTTCTTAGAAGCAGTATACCTGCTACATGGCTTTCTTGCCACATCAAAACATTTCTGAAACTCTCCTTACGTTTTTAGCTTTTGTTGTTAGGGTCAGACGGGATGCATGGCCTCTCCAACAATTTCCTCTGTGTTATGGACATTAGCCATTTTTGGTAAGAAAAACATTGGGAATTTGTGAGTCATTGGTCAAATTTTAAATAGCACAGAGTTTTCTGATTTGGCTCATCACTTCAGTATTTATGAAAATTGAGATGGGTCATGCTTAAGTAGAACAAAACCACCGTTGCTTCTTTTTGCCTTTGCTTTCAGAGTCATTTCTGGGAAAAGATCCAAGCTTCTACTATCTGTGGTTCCTTAGCAATATGGAAAAGAAAAGGGTCTGATTAATAATTGAGCTAGAGTGAGGTATCCGCCAGAGATTTGTATTCAGATAACTTTCCCCAAGACCAATTGCCTTCCTCTCATCTCTGATGAAGGAGCCTGAACTGTTCAACTATTTCAGAATGTGCAGTTGCTCCTCCTCCAGTAATCACAGTGGCTGTAAACTTATAGTGTAGCATAGAATCTTACTACTATGGCATTTCACATGAATATAAGTTGTTTTTTTGGCAAGGCAGGTGATGAGGTCAAATTAATTTAGAGTTGAGCAATTCAGACAAGAAAACAAGAACATACATTACTCTCTACACTCAGATGATTGCATGAATTTGATTTCTAGCCATTAAGAAGGAAAAATTTGTACATGAAACAGTCTCAGGAACCTGCATATGACCTAACCTAGCTAGCTATTTGACCTACTGTCTTCAGTGATATAAATAATTTTTTGGCCCTAGCCGGTTTAGCTCAGTGGATAGAGTGTTGGCCTGCGGACTGAAGGGTCCTGGGTTCGATTCTGGTCAAGGGCACATGCCTGGGTTGTGGGCTCGATCCCCAGTGTGGGGCATGCAGGAGGCAGCTAATCAATGATTCTCTTTCAGCATTGATGTTTCTATCTCTCTCCCCCTCTCTCTTCCTCTCTGAAATCAATAAAAATATTAAAAAAGTATTTTTGAATCATTCTTTTTGAATAATTTATTTAAAATTTGAGATCTTCAATAATTCTTTAGTCTTTTCAATGCTAATCCCTATTTTACGTTAGTTCATAATGTGGTTTGTATTGTGATTTTTCTCTCACGAATTTGTATTTCTTTATTTTTCAATTCTTCATAAGATTTTTATCTAATATACTTTCTATTTCTATAGAGGTGAAAATAAGGCAGATAAAGCTAGTTATTAAAGACAGCTTTGTTATGTAAACATTTTGAAATAGGAGATATTATAAAATCTACATATTTATATCAGGTTATATGCAGTGTATAGTATGCCATTCTATTAATTTTACTTATCTTCTTGACCTACAAAAGTGGTTTTTATGCTTCCTGTGTGTAATATAATCTCATAAGTAGATTATAAAGTCATTTTTGGAAGGAGTTATCTTATCTGCGAATACTGCAAAGCTCTTCTTATCTCTTCTCTTCTCTTCCTGTGTTTCTATTTGCCCAAGGACCTCTATGTTCTTGTCTCAGCATCATCTCCAGACTCATCCTTTCCTTCTCTACCCCACTGCCAGGACTTCTTGCAGTTTAAATTATTTTAATATGAAATGTACTTTAAATGTTTTATGTAGATTTACATGTTTAGAGATGCCTGTGTTTTACATTTTTAAAAACATATTTCCAGCATTTTCTTATTACCTCTAAATTTTGAAGGTCCCATTTCCCATTAAACATTTGTTTCAGACATTACAAACTTTTTTGAAGGTCTAAGAGGTTAATGAAGTAAATGAGCTTTTCTTTTATTTCTCTTCTTAAATATGGTTGATATCATCTTAGTTATTCAGTGTAATTGTTTGTTATTTAAAAGAAGTATTTCTGTCTTTTAGATTACATAGAATACCTTGGAGCAGTATAATCTGTATGCCTCTAGTATTAAAAAGTGACATTTAATCATTTTCTCAAAATGCATTTCAAACTCAGCCTAGTCACAACACTTTAATTTAATTGTAACGTTTCCTTAGACATTTAGTAACAGACAAACTTCTTAAAGATTTTAAAAATGATATCATACCAAATATTTTTTACTGCTATATAGGGACAATTGGTTCCTATATCCAAACCCATATTATATCAATTCACTTTCATCCTCTTTCCATTACACATATTTAAAGGATAGGTGATAGAGTAAGTCAGTGTACTAGCTCAGAGGATTATTTCCCACCTGTGGGAGACCAAGCCTTCTCTGCACAAGTTTTTTTTTTTTTTTTTATATATATTTCAGATATTTTTTATTCTTCAAATTTGTTATCAGGAGTGACTGAAATAAAAAATATAATTGAGTCCCATCATCATCATGGAAATGGCTTTAAGAGAAAACTGGTCAGATGAATATTATTGCTTCCCATTTTCAACCAGTAAATAGTTGCCACTGATAAAACAGACAACCAAAAGTCTGTCAAGAATGCTCAAGATATATTACATAATACAACATGCCTGTTCACGGGGTCTGGGGGAGGGAAGACTAGGAAATAATTTATGTGAACTTCTTGATTTCATCATACAAGACAAGCACAAAAGCACCATCCATGCCTCTGAGAACATTAGACCATGCACCCTTGAAAAAAGCTTTGCCTCCTTCATCATGAGCAATCTTCCTCCAGCAGTCCAGTGTGCCTGTGTACATGATATCAGTTCCTTTGCGCCCTGATTGCATCATCATGCGGTGACGAACTGTGTCAAATGGATAGGAAGTCAACCCAGTCACAGCTGTGACGAACTGTGCGATCATCCAACTGATGAAGAGGTGAGTATTCTTGAGATCTGGAAGCATTCCCTTTGCAGTATCATAGACACCGAAGTAGGCAGCTCGGTAGATGATAATACCCTGTACCGACACATTAAAGCCTTGGTAGAGGCTTCTAAGCCCATCAGATTTGTAGATCTTAACCAGGCAGTCACCAAGGCCTTTGAATTCCCTTTCAGCTCCAGCTTTGCCCACATCAGCTGCTAGACGGGTACGGGCAAAATCAAGAGGATACACAAAACACAAGGAGGTAGCCCCAGCAGCACCACCTGATGCCAGATTCCCTGCAAAGTATCGCCAAAACTGGGCTCTCTTGTCCACACCACCCAGGAAGATTTGCTTGTATTTATCTTTGAAGGCAAAGTTGAGAGCCTGGGTGGGGAAGTATCTGATGACATTGGCCAGGTTACCACGCCAGAAGGACAGGGCTCCTTGCTCCTTGGGGATACAAACCACACAGTCTATAATGCCCTTGTATTGCTTATCTGCAGTGATTTGCTTGCTGGCATGCTGCACCTGCAGCAGCAGCTTGACCCGCTCGATGGGTGCTTGATGGGTGCTCGATGGCTGCGGCCACTCCACCTGCCAGGAAGTCCTTGGCAAAGGACACAGCGGCATCTGTCATGTTGAAAAGAAGAAGCGAGCGACTACAGACCTGGTATTGTAACTGGCTGAACTCTGGGGCTCTAGCTCTGCACAAGTTTTTAAATCAATCTCTGTCCTGGGTCTTAGGAATGTTTATGTCCATAGGCAGAATGTTAATTTAATAATGCTATTTGACTAATTTAAAATAAAAATAGGCCTGGGCTGAGTTTAGTGAGTTACATAGCACTATAGAGATATTGAAGGAATTGGGAATGGCACCCAATCTCTTGGATTTAATCTATTTCACTTCCTTTGCACTACGCTGGACTATCTACTTGTTCTCTTCACAAGTATTTGTTGAGCATCTACAATGTAAAGGTTCTGAGAATACAGTGGTAAACAGGCCATAAATAGTTTGTGCCTCATGAGTATTAAATTCTAATTGGAAATATATTTAATCTATTTGCCATTTTCTTTATTCTTTCTATACATATTACATATTTATAATTATAACTTACTAGAGGCCTGATGCATGAAGATAAGTGCAAGAATGGGCCTTCCTTCCCCTGGCTGCTGGCACCTTCTTCGCTCTGGCCGGAGCTGCCTTTCCACCTTTCCACGCTGCCCAGAGGCCCAGAGTGGCTGGAGCGGAGTGAAATGCAAGCATCCCGACCGGCCCCTGGCCACTCGGTGCCTGCAAATGCAAATGAGCCTGCCATCTTTGTTGGGCTAATACTCATTCCTGATTGGCTGGTGGGTGTCACGAAGGTATGGTCAATTTGCATCTTACTCTTTTATTAGTGTAGACGAGAGGCCCAATGCACAAAAATTCATGCAAGAGTAGGCCTTCCTTCCCCCAGCTTCCTGTACCGGCTTTCCTCTGGCACCTGGGACCCAGGCTTCCCTCCTCCAGCTGCCAGCAGGCACCCAGGACCTGGGCTGCTCTCCTCTGGCTGTCCCACAGCCACCTGGGACCCAGGCTGGCTTCCCTCCAGCCCTGGCTTTGTCAGGAAGGACATCCAGAATGACATCCAGAAGACATCCGGTCTAATTAGATTATTACCCTTTTATTATTATAGATTGATTACATAAAAATAGTGCTTGCTCTTTGTAAGTAATTAAAACTTTTTAGAAACATTTAAGCCACTATTTCTGGCTTAGTTATTGTGAAGAACATCCTTCCAGATACTTTGTGTGCCTGTGGGTACACTTTTCCATAAATATAATAGTACTATTTTGTCAATGTTTTTCTCCTCATGGAATAACTTCTTAAATATATTGCCTAAGATTTTATATCAAATTTCATATACTATTATTTTCTAATCCATATCTGGACCCTCCAAAATTTCATTAAAATCTGATGAACTTCAGTTGAAAATGAGAATATTAAAATTAGTATAACTCAGGGTGTCTTCTCTGTGACAGGGTGAAGAACATCATAAATAAACTCAGGCTAAGGGGCCAGGCAGTTAACATTGCGGACCAGTAGTTTTATTGCTAGCTTTACCCAGTGGCCAGATAAGTTTCTATTGAATGAATACAAAAAACGTTTTACATCAATGTTTAAGGCACGCTTTAAAATTAAATACCCATTACATTTTGAAGTTATTTATTACATGTCCTTACAAGCTAATACTTTTTTAAAGTATGATACTTTGTAAAACACGATCTAATATGAAGTGAGAGTTCTTGTGATCCATCTGCAATGTTTTATCAACAGTGAACTCAAGGACAGGATGAGAGCTGACATGAGTGGATTAGGTGGCTCGGGCTGCCAGAACAGCACGCCACAGACTGGGTGGCTTAAGCAACAAAGATTTACTTTCTTACACTGTGGAGGCTGGAAGTTCAAGGTCGAGGTGACAGTGGAGTTTGGTTCCTGGTGAGGCTTTCCTTTCTGGCTTGCAAATGGCTTTTTTCTGGCTGGTCCTTACTTGGCCTCTCTTCTGTGTAGTGCGTTAGTCATATCATATCAGGGCCCCACCCTATGATCTTATTTCATCTTAATTGCCTCCTTTAAGGTCTAATCTCCAAATGCAATCAAGCACTGCATAATGACATTTTGGCCAACTATGGACTGCAACTATGACAGTAGTCCCATAAGATTATAATAAAGCTGAAAAATTCCTGTCACCTAATGACATTGTAGCTATGGTAACTTTCTAGGTACAACTCATTATTCACTTGTTTGAGGTAATGCTGGCATAAATAAAACTACAGTGCAGCCAGTAGGTGCTAAAAGTATAGCATGTGTAATTATGTACAGTCCATAATACTTGATAATGATGACAAATGGCTATGTTACTATAGTATTCACTATGTCATACTTTTATTGTTATTTTAGTGTGTACACTTTCCACTTATAAGAAAAGTCTGCTGTAGAGTAATATGCCATGCTACACCAGCAGCAGCATCCTGCATCTCTTGTTGATCATGTCTCTTGATTGCCTCATTTACTCTGGAACCTGATTTAATCACGGTGGCCCCTAAGTGTTTGCCCAGTGATGAAATCACCAAACAACGCATTTATCAGATTGTATCCCCATCATTATGAGACTCATGACTGCAGCCACATTGGAGATTAGGGATTCAACATATGAATTTGGGAGGGGGCACAATTCAGCCAATAACAATAAGTTAAAAAGCACCGCAAGCATATGCTCTCATCGGTGAGAGGGCTGTAAAAGGAGTGGGGGAGTGTGTGGTGCAGCCATGCCCCAACCATGGAGTTAGCTACTCAATCAGGTGTTGACAAGGAGAAATGCCAGCTCTTTGTTTTTATGTAAAACCTTCTGCTTTTTTCAAGTTTGGCAATTAATCCTAAATGGATCCAAATCATTATGCAGCCCATACAAAATAGTCTGTGGACCACATTTGGCCCTTAGCCTATCAAATTATGACCAATGGTAGGGTGAACAGAACATGTTTTTAGCACTATGTGGAGCTGGGTTTAAATGCTGGTTCAGGCACTTATTTATGATATGACATAGTGAATGTTCCTCCCACCCCACCCCAAACACCTATTTTTAATGGCTATTACTATACTAAAATTACATAAAAATTCTTGGGACATGATGTTGCATTTCCCTCATCTCTAACATGCCTTGGCTTCTCTGAATAGAATTTTCTAATTGAACAATATAGGTGTCAATAAATAAAAAGCACCGTTGCCTAGCCTTCCCTTTTCTGAAACACTTTAAATTATCTGTGTAAATATATAAAGAGCAGTCATCCTCTCTTGTTAACTCAGTTGTTAGCAGGCGTTGTTCTAGGGAAGCTAAGTAGGAAATGCCATTTCTTCTCCCTAATTCTGTAACAGCTTTATTTCTTTGTTACTCAAAGCTTATAACAAGCTAGTATTGGCAGATGCAAAAGTTTTCATCTTCAAGGCAGTAATAATCCCTTTTCTCAACCTAGACCAAGTTGAAAAGAATAAGCTTGTAAAAAGCCTTTTCTCTTAGAAATTAAACTGCTTCCAGTCTTCAAAGCTCAAAGAGGGGAACCAAGCTTGGCAGAAATCCATGGACCTTTGACATTTACTTTTCCATCTTTTTCTAGATCATTTTGGTTTTGGTGGAAACTATGAATTGTGCCCTGACCAAGAACAGAACCATGACATCCTGCTTCATAAGTTGAAGCTCTTCCACTGAGCCACACTTGTCTGGCTAAAGATTGTTTTTAAAAGGTTGTTTTATTATGGTGCTATATTGCTGGTGTTCTGGCATTCCGAGGAGTTCATAAAGATAAATCCAACAGGAATGGTTGGGGGCCGGGGAAAGGAGAAATGGGGAGTTGTTGCTTAATGGGTATATAGTTTCATTTAAGCGCGAGATCTGTTGCATGACAACGTGATTGTCACACTACTGAACTATACTCTTAAAAATAGCTAAGATGGTAAATTTTATGCTATGTGGGTTTATTTTATCTTATTTTGTTTACCACAATTGGGAAAAAAATAAAGATCTTGACTCAGTGCACAGGGTAAGAATAGACACAAATATATTAATTTGATACTTAAATCTCAGAATTTTAAGTTTAAATATTTTTTTTTCCTGAGATTCTTGCAAACTTACTCTGAAAGAAAGGAAAGGAGATAGAGATAATGGGGGTGGGGTGGGGGGGGAGATTTAAACTAAGGACCCTTCCTTCCTCTCTCCCTCTTCCTTCCTTCCTTCCTTCCTTCCTTCCTTCCTTCCTTCCTTCCTTCCTTCCTTCCCTCCCTCCCTCCCTCCCTCCCTCCCTCCCTCCCTCCCTCCCTCCCTCCCTCCCTCCCTCCTTCTTTCTTTCTTTCTTTCTTTCTTTCTTTCTTTCTTTCTTTCTTTCTTTCTTTCTTTCTTTCTCTCTCTCTCTCTCTCTCTCTCTCTCTCTCTCTCTCTCTCTTCTTTCTTTCTTTCTTTCTTTCTTTCTTTCTTTCTTTCTTTCTTTCTTTCTTTCTTTCTTTCTTTCTTTTTTTTAAATATCTTTCAAACCAGGTCATGAGTCAAGGAAAAGATTTGTATTAAATTTTTGAAAATTATTCATTGTATAAATTGTATTATATTATACAATTTAGTAAAACCAGCTTATAAAAACAAAAAATAAGAAACTTAAGTAACAGATTTGACAAGGAAAAAGACACACATGATAAAATGGATGATACAAAGCAAGTATATATTGACCTTAAAGAATGAGTAATTTAGGGCTTTTGTTCAGATGTACTTTTTTGTTTTGAGCCCAAAAAACTATTCCATGAATAGTTCAAAGCCATCTCCAGCAGAAGGTTTCAATTAATCCTATCTAATAAAGAGGGAATATGCTAATTGACCATCACGCCCTCACAAAGATGGTGCCCAGAGCCAATAAGGAGGGGATATGCTAATTGACTGTCACACCCTCAAAAGATGGCAGCGCCACAGCCACAAGATGGCAGTGCCCAGTTCCCTCAGCCTCACTGTGGTGGCAGGTGCATGGCACGGCCAGGCCTGCCCCGCATGCCTGCCTCCAGAGTCCCCCAGTCCCCTTAGCTCCCCAGCTGCTCAGCCAATGCACGAGGCACAGGCAAGCCTCAGATGGCAGCTGCTCAGCCAACACCCAAAAGTACAGGTAAGTCTCGGATGGCAACTGCCCAGCAGCCCAGGGCTGCCCGAGGCTCAGGTAACCAGGGCCGGCTGAGGCTTGTGCTGCCAGTAGTGGCAGCAGCAGAGGTATGATGGGGGCATCACCTTTCCCTGATCGCTATGTCACCTCCTGTCCCTGAGGGCTCCTGGACTGTGAGAGGGGGCAGGCAGGGCTGAGGGACCCCCTCCAGTGCATGAATTTTCATGCACCGGGCCTCTAGTCAACTATAAAAAGAAATAACCAGCATAAAAATAGGATTGCTTGGAGTTGGACTATTTACAGTAGAGACTTAAAATGTTCAGTTAACTAAAGTGGTTGTACACTAATTTACATAAAGTATTTGTAAACACCGCATGAGGCTGAATTTTTTTCTTGGCATCCAGTAGGAAATGGCTGCTCTGTAGATGGCATGCACTTTCTGAAAGTGAGCATTTCTTAGTGCAGGGGCAGAAACCAAAGTGATGATATAATCATAAATTAATAGTTTATTTTACTATTATAAGTATTGTTAGATTTTTTTTGGTGAGAAACATCTGTAAAAAGAGTTCTAAATACATAGAAAACATTATGTTACCTTTTCCCATGAATTTTAACAACAAAGTATTGATCCCTGGAATGGTCAGGGTATTATTCTAACCTGTCTGGATTAGAGCTTCCATGAGTATCCATGTCATACAGTTGGTA
Organism: Corynorhinus townsendii; assembly: GCA_026230045.1. Taxonomy (NCBI): domain Eukaryota; kingdom Metazoa; phylum Chordata; class Mammalia; order Chiroptera; family Vespertilionidae; genus Corynorhinus; species Corynorhinus townsendii. Next base: position 31,765,763 of record JAPDVU010000012.1, read on the forward strand.
TATTTTGTTTCTAGTTCTGTGATTCCCTATTTTGAAGATAATAGATATCGGGACATATACTTCCTAGGATGTTAAAACAGTATGAAATATAAAGTAATATTGGTCCAGTAAATTAAATGGTTCTTGTGTATGGTGGAGTTCATGCCACTGAGGTGAAGTGACTGATTCTTTGAGTTCATGGTTCTTTGTAGAGCCATCTCTCACAGGAACGTGGGAAACCTAAGGCAGGTGTTGGGGTCATTGTGGAAAGCAGGTGGGAAATCATCAGGAGAAAGCCTCTATATTCCCCTCTTTAAAGTTTGTCTAGATCCTCTACCTGAGGTTCCTCACTACTTTTTTATAAAAGTAGTAATGAAAACTGTGTGGGAAAGGCTTTAGGTATTTGGCAATTTTGAAAGTAGAAATTAATATAAAATGAAGAATATTAAGCTGTCATCTCCCTTACCAGTTCTGCACTTTGTGCCCTAGTGTAAAAGGTCATTTTAGTCCAGGACATAGTTATGAGGGATGTTTCCTACAAGAATCAGGCTCAGAATTATGGCCTGGTTGTATGTATCCCCCTCATTCCCATCATGGAAAAGACCTAGAGGTACACAGTAGTAAAAAGAGTTATCTCCTAATAAAATGCTGGCATACTGAAGAGGGTTATCAGCTCTTTTGGAAGGAGAGTTCACATTTCAAAACTTTTCTCTGACTGGGCAATGTTGACTGTTAGAAAATGAACTTTGATATCATTCAAGCCAAAACTAGTGAGTTCTAAATGCTAAAAATTAATATTTGCCCTTACCTCATTTTCCACAGGAAATAAAAGATAGAATGTGTATATATATATATTTTTTTGAATTCTAGAGGCTTGCTCCAGGGTACGTCAAATCTCTACTTTCATATAATTATTTCTGCTTGTTTTTGTTAAGTCATAATTGGTTCCTCATCCTTTTCTTACACATTTGAATTGATGGTATAGTGGAACAATCTGCTACATTTATTATTTTACTTTATCACTAGGTGCCTTCTTTACTCACACTACATTAAAGATACTCCTAGATGTTCCAGCTTGTGTCAAATTGCAGAGTACTATCCCAGCCTGGGCCAGGCATTCCAGTCTTCCTTTTTTCTATAGGGAGACATTTATCAGGAAGGTAGAATGCAACATAGATGAGATCAGTCCCTGGGGCAGAAGGAATTACTTTAAATGTGAGGGTGAAAAAAAAAAAACACAACAGAAAATCCTCTATGTAATTAAGGAGATTAAAATCTAAGTCTTGGGGAACCAGGACTTAGAAGTAGTTGTTTTTGATCAAGAAAAGTAAACTATATTATAGTCTAGCAGAGGAGAGAGTTTAAGAGAAGAGAGATAAGTCTGCAGAACCTCAAACAAAAAAAGGGCTTAGAATAAGAAAGTTGATGAAATTTGAGGGGGAAAACCCCACTTGGCTTTCAGAGACATATTTATATTAATAATTAAAGATTTGTATACTATTTTGCTTTCAACAGAAAATTTCATAAAACTTTTACACAATTTGCATACTTCTTATCATTTTACCTAGACTCTGTCTCATGTTAGCTACTCCCAGACAAGGAAGCAGATCCATAGTTACTGGCAGGAGAAGGGGATCTAATGTTGGGGGACAGGTGTGGGCCAGAGAAGCGGCAAGGGTGAATTTCCGGGCAACTGCTGCTTGTGGAACTCTCTGGCTGCTGAAGGCCGCTGCATGTTCATGTTGGAGAAGCACTGTGACAATAGAGCACTGCTGAGAGGGCGGGTCCTAGGATGGAGGTGAAGGATGGATGGGGGAAAACAAGAGAGGAAGTTAAAGTAGAGAGTGGGGGACAGAATGCACCATTCTCATTTAGAGCTAGAACATGGCTTCAGAGTTTTGTTTGTTTGTTTTGTTTTGTATCTTTTCTACAATACAAAGGAAGGAGTGGGGAAGGAGTGTACCAAGGAAATTTAAGGTATCTAATTGAACATTCCAGGTGCACACCTCAGAAAGGCCATGTCCTGAGAAGAAGAAGAAGAAAAAAGTATTCAAACCACGAGGGAGAGAGTCAGCAATACATTTATGTTCTTGTTTATGTGCTGTTCTTTGGTCATTTTGATTAGCCTGATTTAACACTTGAGAGCTCAGTGGAAATGAACATAGATATCAAATTGAAATGTTGGACCATAAAAGCTGAGGATCAGGCAATGACCATAGCAATCATTCCAAACACAGACCATCCTGTGGGTCTTCCTTTGGGTGTGCGTTGGAGCTGACGTGGGTGTCATTTATTCTCTGTTTGTTGTATATTTTATGCTCTCTTTAACGGCATGAACCTATGGGTTGCAAAAATGCAAGGGCAATGTCATTGCAGGTCTGCTTTAATCACATCCTATATCTAGAAAAGCAAAGATTAATTACGTATCAATATACAAATTGTGTGCGAATGTCTTTAATGTGCACACATATGCTTAATTTAATGCTGTGTTGTAAGTTAATACTGGCTGATTCTCACAGTATAGATGTTTTGAACATTTTTCCAATGTGAGCTAATATAACCACATTGTAGCTATTTATGAGCAGCTGCTTCATTACAAAACTGCTGATACACCCTTACTGTATTGATGCTGATTAGTGGGTAGGAAATAGCTCACTGCATTCCACAGTATAGGAAGTTAGTTATTCTTAAGGGTATTTTTCCACCCGATGGAAACTTGATATTCTTTTAAAATGAGGGGTTCAGCTACTAATATATCCTCTCCATCAGACTTTGTAATATTTCTTTCTAAGGCTTCAACATTTAATGAAATAAAATGTGAACCTGTTCTCAAGAATGCTTTTTACGTTGGAAAATTCCTAAAAATTTCAAATCCATTTTTGGAAATGCATACATCAGTTCCTCTAATCCATCTATAAATAAATTGCTGGGCATTGTTGTGTTCTAAGCACTCGGCTCTAGGTTGCAGACATAAAGATGAAATATGTAATATTTTTCCTTAAGAATCCACAACAGGAAAATACGTTTGTCAGCAGATAGCTATAACTATGTGTTAAATATACAGTAATGGAGAGCTAGATGCAAGTTGTAGAACTGGTGAAGAACTGAGAGTAATTGTTATGTTGTGTATTTGGAGAAAGAATGGAAGACTTTCTAGAGGAGTTGCCATGTGAACAAAGTTTCAGAGAGTGCCTAGCAGTTTGCCAAATAGACAGGGAAGGAAAAACATGTCCACCCGTGTGGAATGCCCCCACAGTCCATTCCTACAGAGGCATCATGACTATGGGCAACTCAGAGTAACTCAGTAAGGTTGGATCAGGAATGTTGAAAGAAAAAATGTTGGGAGCTAAGGCTGCAGAGGTCAGAAGTTACCAGCTTATAAAGGGTGTTTATTTCCTTCCTTGCTAAGGAAGTTGGACTTCATCCTGTAATTAATGGGAAACCACTAATTGGTATGAAGCAGGGTGATGGTATCTTTATATTTATGTTGCGGCAAAATCACTTTAATGGGCAGATCTGGGGGGTAGATGAGGGAGAGAAAGCTTGGAGTCAGGAAGCGATAGCCATGCATGTGATGCTGAGGGTATATATTTAGATAGTAGCAGTGGGGAAGAAGGTAATTTAGAACTAAAAGTTATATCCGAGGTAAAACTATACAGGAAATTATGAGCATGGATAAAATGGCCAAGGTCAAATGTGTAGTGTATTGTGAAATAAAAAAGTGCTATAAGCAGAATTGCAAAGAAGATTCACTTTTAGAGTGTGGATATAAAAAAAGAACTGGATTAAGAGACAGTAAGAGATGCACAATAGTAAGAGAAGTAGGGAAAGATGCTGAGGAGGAGAAGCTGGTGGATCCATGCTCCTTTCTACATTTGCTTGTCGTTTTCCTTTTCCACAGAGCTCACCCTTTGACCTGGAGTCATTGCTAATTAATCTTGTTTCAGTGCAGTCCTATGTCATGTCATAGTTGGGCAATCTATTTTCTGTCACTTGTACATTAGCCTGAACATATTCTTACTGCGTTTTTCCTTTATATTCTTTTAAAATTTATTTTGACACATTATGGTATAATATTTAGTAAAGGATATGGGAGACTCTGGCAAGATATAATACCTCTTAATAAAATATCTCATCTTTTAATGATTACTAGCATTGAACTGAATTATTACTAATGTGGATCATAGTTTCTTATGTACTAATGGTTTTGACTTGAACTCTGTAATGAAATATTAAATATATTTTTGTCTATAATTGGCAAAAATTAAGAAGTCTGACAAAACCAAGTATTGACTTCAGTCAACCCCGTGGTAAGGATGTAGATCAAAAGAAAACTCTTAAACAGTGTCGATAGACTGTGATTTGCATTGACGTTTAAACATTTTGTTTAAAATTTCAAAGATATGTAAAAATAAAATTAAATAAAACAGTTGATAAGACTTAAAGACAGAACTTTTAAAACATGAAATAAATTCTATGTTTGGTCATATTTCTATGTTTCATATTCATTAGAAAAACAATGGTTGCATGGAGAGCCTATTCACTCAGGTAAAATCATAATTAGTTGATGTTCAGAGACAAATTTCCTAATTTTTATGTTTTTTGTCCTCAAACTAACAGGGTGATTATAATATTCAAAAATCCAGTTTCTAAGAGTGAAAACTTTTGCTTTTATTCAGCTGAGAGAATTCTCAGAAAATGCTTAATTTTCCTTAGTATATAGGAAATCTTCTCACTATAGAGTTCCTGAACTCTGTTGTTCCTTTGTCAATATGCTTTTAGAAAGAAAGTCTTGGTAAGTTACTCCACACTTCTGATATGAAGAGGAATACCATCCATAGGACACCAGGGAATTAACCACTTGTAAAACTATAGTCACTTCCAGCATTGACATATTTTATTTATAGATGATTTTATTCCTGATTTGTCAGGAAATACTTCATAAATATTGGAGATTGCTGTTCCCACTCAATATTCTTTTTCTCGCTTATTTTTTCCTTTGTTTTTAGTTTATGAACAAATTTTATTGCTTCATCACTTTATCCCCATATCTAGACATGATAAATCACAATGTGTAATGTTATAGATTTACTTCACAGATGAACTCTTCTCTTTTGTAAAATTTTATGTTTTATTTTTTATAGAATTTATTGGAGTGACATTGGTTAATAAAAGTACATAGGCTTCAAGTATACAATTCCATAATACATTATCTGTACAGAGTTGGGCAAAGGTAGGTTTATAGCTTTGAGTACACAAAAGTGTATTTTATATTATTATTTATTAATTATTGTATTTTCCATATAAACAACTATAAACCTACTTTTTCCACACCCTGTATATTGTATTGTGTGTTCAAACACCAAGTCACCTCCTCCCATCATCATTTATCCCCACATTGCCCTCTTGTACTTTTCCCTACCCCCCTTTTCCTCTAGTAATCACCATACTGTTATCTGTGTCTATGAGATTATTTTTTGCTTAATCCATTCACCTTTTTCACCCAGCCCCCAAATCCCCTCCCACCTGAGAGCTGTCAGTATATTCTCTGTATCTATAAGACTGTTTTGTTTTTGTTTGTTAGTTAATTTTGCTCATTATGATTTCATCTATATGTGGAATCTATGGTATTTGTCTTCCTCTAATTAGAATATTTCACTTATAATACTCTCCAGGTCCATTAATGCAGTTGCAAAAGATAATATTTCCTTCTTTTTTTACAATTGAGTAGTAGAATCCCATTGTATAAATGTACCACAACTTTTAAAAACATTTTAAACTATTTAATGTGTATATAAAAATACTATTTCCAAAGCAATTGTTTTGTCCAACTACAAGGCAATTACTTTGTGGTGAATTAACACAAAAACTCAGATTATCAAAATTCACAGCACTAAACACTAACATAACAACATATTCAATGGGAAGTAATTTTTCTACTGAATGGCTTATCCATTTAAAATATATTAGAAAATGTTAATATATTCAATTGAAAAATTACTTTCTCATTGCATATGTTGTTACAGGAGTGTTTAGCCTGGATTGGTTAGACTTTTGAGTTTCCTCTCTCTATATGTAAAAATGTGATGCACCTAAAGTAAATGAGAGGTGTTTGTAAAGCTTACACTGTCAGATCCCTTGCATTGGTCACAGCTCCATGCTTTTCACAGGCTGTCTAGACCTCTCCAAGGTGCTGAAACATTCATTACTCTTGCCCATTTGAAACATTTTATTCCAACCAGATTTGTAATAAATCCATAAAGGGCCTTTTGTGTTAGCAAGTAAAGCTATCTGAAGAATCTCTTTACTACATACTACAAAGGAGAGACTTTGCCCTTTAGTTATCAGGTACCTCAAAGAAGATTTTGGAGCAGAAATCTTTAAGTATTAACAAAAGAGAGAGAGAGAGCTCTTTGAGAGATGAAGTTTGCTGATTGTTGTCACTGTTCTTCAAATTGAAAAAAAACAGCAACACACACACACAAAAACCACGCAATCCAGAATACAAGGCTTCTCAGAGAACAGAAGATTCCAGAAAAGTTTTTGATCTTAATGCAGAAACCAAGCTCCCATTCGTTCAAAACAGCCAACTCACTCCATCCTATCATAACATCTACTTTTTGATTAAAAAATAATACAATGAAATAAAGTGGTGATGCAGGGTCCTTGACTTGGGGTGGTAAACACACAGTACAACATACAGACGATGTATTGTAGAATTGTATACTGCAACCTCTATAATTTTATTAACTGATGTCACCTGGATAAATTCAATAATAAAAAATAAATAAAGCTCAGAATTCCACAAGGCAATGCACACACTGTATAAACAGATATGCCACACTCTAGCCCTGGCTTCTGTCTGCTGAAGACTAACACAGCAGAAACCAGGCTCTGGTGGCTTTCACAGGTTATCTCTTTCTGGGGCCAAACCATATAAAAAGCCATATGACACCCGATGATGTCACCTCTCAGGCAAGTGACAGTTGCTGCTGTATGTAGATGAAGTCCTCTAGAGAGTGTTTTGGCATAATGATTTTCTTGAAAATCTACTTGTATTAAATAGCATGGTCTTCTATCAATATACTTAATCCTGTCAAATGCTATGAAGAGAAAATTAATTTATTTCTCATATTTGCCGCAGAGTTTCCATTTAACTTAAAATAAGTTTCTAGTAGATGTGATCATTTTCTGGTGCTGCCTTTAGGAAGTGAATAACTGTAACTAACTCATGGTGAATATCGTAAAGAAGGTTTTTTTCCCCTCACGAAACTGTTATAGGAACTAGAGGAACTGTAGAGACATTTTATCTACTTCTAAAACATTTGTCAGAAATTTTAGCAAGTTAAAAAAACACTCCTTTAAAAATCAGTCCATAAAGATTGCAAAATAAAAATGGAGGCAACTGTCTTCAACTCCTAAAAATAATTTACTTAATGGAATTTTAAAAATGTTTTATAGACGTATAAAGATCTTACTAACACTTTCTCTGAAAATTTTTAGTATATTTTCAAATGTTTGTAGGAAACTTTCTTTAACTCATTATTTTTACTGTTTTCTAGTTCTGAATAAAAGAACAATTAAAAATTTAACTATGTTATAACCAATATGTACATGTAATGTAATAGCATACATATATATTATTATAAAGGGTGGTGATAATGAGAAATGCCCTTTTTCATTTTGTGTAATGTATTTTATCTTTCTCAACTATGTATCACACATCATAATTTAGGATTTTCAGTCACAGCTGATGTCCTGCCAACTAATAGTTAAATCATGTAATTCCCTTTCATGCTAATTCAATAATCCTGCTAGCCAAAGTGAAGATAACTTTTAATCTAATCAGTGCTTATTGAATGTATACCCTCCTTTAAAAAAGTTGTTTATTTATTTATTGGGGTAACATTGGTTAATAAAACTATATAGGTTTCAGGTGTACAACTCTATAATATGTCATCTATATATTGTATTGTGTTCACCACTCCAAATCAAGTCTCCTTCCATCATTATTTATCCCCACTATATCTGCTTCTACCTCCCCCACTCCCGTTTCTCTCTGGTAATAACCACAGTGTTGTCTATATCTATGAGTTTGTTTGTTTGTTTTGCTTAATCCCTTTACCTTTTTTAAAAAATATACTTTTGTTGCTTTCAGAGAGGAAGGGAGAGAGAGATAGAAACATCAATGATGAGAATCATTGATCAGCTGTCTCCAGCACACCCTGCACTGGGGATTGAGCCTGAAACCAGAGCATGTCATGATCTGGAATTGAACCACGACCTCCTGGTTTATAGATCAATGCTCAACCACTGAGCTATGCCAGCTGTGTGCCCTTTACCTTTTTTACCCAACTCCCCAAACTCCCTCCCCTCTGAGAGCCATCAGTCTGTTCTCTATTTATGTCTGTTTGTTTTTTGCTTATTTTGTTCATTGGATTCCACATATGAGTGAAATCATATGGTACTTATCTTTCGCTGGACTCTTCTCTCTTTGTGGCCTCTCTTCTCAAAGTAAATTCGCAGACCTCAGAGGTGAAATTAGTTTTAAAAATATAGTTGCTCATAGTTTAAATAATATATTAGCGATGTTTTTGGAATTCTAGTAGATGTGATCATTTTCTGTAAATAAACCATACTTATAGGTGAGAAAGCATTTCAAAAATTATATTCTTTTATCTAAAATAGATATTAGATATTAAAATTATTTTAGTAGGAAGAGTTTTTCAGATACTGCTGGGGCTGACCAGCAGACCCTGAGCGATAGATGAATGATTACTCTGATACAACATTTGCTGTGAAAGAGAGGGCTAAGGGACTGCCTGGCTAAAGGAACCAGACAGCCTTGATTGCCTGCCTCTTCAGGCTTTTTGAGATAAAGTTTGAGGTAAAGTTTATCTTTTAGATACAATCTTGGGTTAAGTAATCTTGGGAGGACACATGTGTCTGCAGTGTCCTTTAAGCAAGGACACCTAAAGATTAAGCATAAGGATTCCAGTAAACACTTGGGGGCTCAGACTTTTTTGGAAAAGTCAAGGCATGTCTGATATTTTGGGCATGGTCCCCCTAGAGGCCTCCAACCTTTCGGAGATTCCTCCTTACAGACAAGACTTTCCAACCAAGTCCCATGTTTTCCTACAAGATATTATACATTATTTATTCTAAGGTTAATACTTTTTTCATTTCTGCATCCCTGCTACCTCAGAATGCAGCTTATAGTAGACAACATCTTACAATAACTACAAGCAAGATATCAGTCATGACTTCTCATGTTATCAAAAGTAAGAGAAAGGGAATATGATCCATATTCTGGGAAGCCATGCTTTCAGTGCCTGGGGGAACTCCTGGGATCTTGGCTAATTTTATGGTTACCTCATATGGTAATCAATATCAATAACATATCTCGCTTTTTAAAGAGCAAAACTTACAATCAGTTTTTAAAAACCTGTTCCATCTTTTAGTTGTGATAGGCAGGCATCTTTATTCTTTTAGTAAGATAGGCTATAGGCTTCATGGTGTGACAATATGTATTTTAAATTTCACTAAATAATCAGCCAAACATCTTTTGCCCATTTCTGGATGGAAGTATTTGGTGATCTCTTGTGTCTTGATTCTACAATTATGCACAAACTCAAAGCCTTTCATTCACATACCAGCCTTATTACTCATCCTCTCACATTATATGTACTAAGCTTCCCTTATCTTTCTCAAAATATGGCTTCCACAAGTGATCAATGTTAAGCAAACCTGTGGTTTCCAACATAGTTTTCTGCCTCTGGAATGTGGAGGGCTTCTGGCTATCCTCCACCATGCCCACATGACATTTGAGAAAAACAGGGCACAGGATAGTTAATAAACTTGTTCATGACCACACAACTAGAGAATCACAAAGCCAGAATTTGATTCCAGATATTCTGTTCAGAGCCCATGATCTTAAGCATGAGTCTCTATTTTAATTCTATGATATTTAACCAAGATAAAATATGTGTTCTATGTAGTTGAATAAGTAACTTTCCATTTATTGGTGAATTTTTAAAAACTAAACCTCAATTTTATTTTAAGAACACTTTCATATTACATATTTTCCACAGTTGGTCATTGCTTGCATTTACTAAAACACTAAACATTTTAAATATAATGAAATGGCAAACCTCACACATATTAAAATATTATCAAAGACCGATTTTGGTATGCTGCACACATGGAGCATATACATTCAGTGCACTTCAACAACTTTTATTTTTCATACACAAAATAACTCTGACTTCTCTTTGCCTCATGTACTTCCCTGAGAGTTGAGTTCAGTCAGCTAATAGCTTGGGCATTGAAATTGATAAATCAGAATTGCAATTATTGGAGACAGAGAAAAACCAAGCAGGCAAAAGAATGTATAACATTGCCATCTCCTGAGAAATCAGTGACAATTTTCCTTGGAAAAGTCAAGCTCCGTTGGTTTGAGGAACAGGATTAGAGAAGGTTCTGTAAGTAGAAACTTCACATGCACAAAGCCAGGAAAATCATGTTCCCTCCGCCTGATGATGTTCAGAAGGGTAAAGGATCAGGCTGTTAATCCAGCTCCTCTTGAATGTGGATCTGGAGTCAAGGCTGTCACCATTTGATGGGTGTAGTACCTACAAGCTCCTCAGTCTGTGCGCTGGTCCCGTGTGCAGTGAGGAGACTTAGGCATAAATCCTAATAGAGAGGGTGGATGGTAGATTGGTTCTTAAGGCAGGTGGTAGCTAACAAATCACCATCCTTGGGTGAAAAATGAGGTCATGAAGATTTAAATGTGGCAGGAACGAAGAAGGTGCTGTCTGTGCAGGAAAGATACTTAGTGTGAACCCATCTGTGGTAATAGATTAATTGCCTTCATTAGCAAAGATGTATATCTTACACCAGCCATCAATAAATGTTTCACATCTACTCAGGAGTGATTGCTCTGTTGATGCAAAAAATAAACTTATCCCCAAAATAAAGTAAAAGTAAATATATTTCTAAAAATTTCCATAATCTGGAACACAGTTTTATAATAAAGATATTATATATCAAGTAAAAAAAAATAAGGATGAGAAAAGGATTGCTTTAATAAACTTCATTGCCTTTAATGAATAGTTTTTATGAGGCTCAGTGATAGCCTGAGAGGTATTTCTGACGGGGGGGAAACTATTTTTACTGGTCTTGCTTTGCTTTGGCCTCCCAGTGGGAACATTTTTTTAAACAGATAGATTTTTTTTTTGGAACTCTCCTTGTATGTAACCTTAGACATGTTCCTTAACCTCAATCTTGTCAGTTTTCTCACCTGTAAAATGTAGATAATGTCACATACCTCATCCCGATAATGATTAAGATGATGATGATATTGTGATTTATAATAAGAAATACGTATTTTATGTGTCCCTTTTCTGGCACACCACTCCTAAAACCCTTGTAATTTCCTAAGTGAAGGGAGCATCTTTTATTATCACATTTGGTCTTTTGTCCTCAGTTTCTCAGTGATAAAGGTGAAAAATTGTCTCATTATTCATAATAAGCTCTTTCAACCATAACAACATTTATGCTAATGAGGTAACCTTTTCGGAAAGTTTCTAGATAATCACAGGATGAGGGCTAGTTGCTGGGAAAGCCAATGTGTGTTTAGACTGTTAGAGGGTTGAAACTTTCAGCCCTATTCCCTGACCTCCTGGGAGGGGCAGGGGCTGGAGCTGAATGAATCACCAATGATCAATAATCTAATGCAGTGGTTGGCAAACTGTGGCTTGCGAGCCGCGGTTTGCCGCTCTATTGACTAATGAGTTTGCTGACCACTGGGATAGGGGGTTAATCACAAGGAACAACAACAGCCTGTAATTATTGGAATCGAGAGTCAACATTCTTGTGTAGTGAAGCTTCCATAAAAACGCAGGTTTGGAAAGCTTCTGGGTTGATCAACACCTAAAAATGCTGGGAAGGTGGCGTACTTGGAGAGGTATTTGGCCCTTCCCACACACCCTGACCTATGCATTTATTCTATCTAGCTGTTCCTACTGTATCCTTTTATAATAAACCAGTCAGACAGTTAGTCAACTGTTTCCCGAGTTCTGTGAGCTACTCTAGCAACTTATCAAACCTGAGGAGAGGTCCTGGGAGTCTCTGACTTACAGTTGGTCAGTCAGAAGTATAGGTGACAATCTGGACTTGCGGTTGGCATTGGAAATGGGGGAGGGGAGCAGTCTGATGGAACAGAGCTCTTAATCAGAGCAGAATGGAATCGCTGGACACCGAGCTGGTGTTGGAGAGTTGGTCGGTGTGGGACAAACCCTACACGTTTGGCCATCAGAAGTTAAGTACTGAGAACAGAATTAAAAGGAGACATAGGAGAGTTTTTCCTTTTCATGATTAAATGAGGTTGCATATTTAAACTGCCTAGTACAATTTTGGCCAATGGTAGGAGTTTAGTAAAACATAGAGGAAGTCTTTTTATTTCTGTTTCTCGTTACTAGTTAATTCTAGCATCTTTTCTTGAAACACAAAATGTAGCTGATTACATTAGTTAGGATCAGGCCCACGGTAACAAAAATATGTTGCATTTTGAAGGCCAATATTTCAGAATAGGATGAAATAATTTAATATACATGCTGTAATTCACCTAAGTGGTTGAAGGTACTATCAATTAGGGATTTTTATTGAATTTCTTCCAATTTTTATTTTTCACTTCAGTTAAGAATATACAATTTGGTATGTAATTACTTAGAGAATACATATGGGACTTTTCCTTATGAAAATTTTAACTTCTACAAAATTGTCCTCTAAGCTTAAAATATTACAAAAACGTTTTACACTTGAATTTCTGAAGAAATTAAACAAATTCAAGCTCTTTCAGAAGTTTAAATACTATTTTTTCCAAAGAAAATGATAATTCTTCCTTATCATTTGCAGTGCTAGAGGGCATTTTTTAAAAAACTGCTTTAAATAAGAGGTAATTTGGAAACAACATTAACTCTTTCAGCTAAATAAGTGATTTCATCAATTAGTAATCATATTTTATTTGCTAAACAATATTCCAATGATGTACAAAAGTTTATGATCTTTTAAAAGCATTTCACAAACTCCTAAGAGATTAGTAGAGTTGGGTTTAGTCTTCCACATTAAAAATAAAATCATACTGATGCCTTTGCAGAACATTGATAATCCACAACTTGTGATTGCAGAGTAGATGATTTATAGCCTTTTTGCCATGAAATCATGAATTTTACTGAGTCGTGATTGTGTTTATAGCTATGAAATAATGAAGCCATCTTGTTAAAGTATTATATAGAAGGTCAAAGAAAAATCTGCAATTTATCAATAGGAATTTCAGAGAATAAATCAAGATAAAATATCCCATTATTAAGTAGACAATAATTTTTACAAACCCTAAGGATGTGTGTGCGCTAAACCATGCAGGTCTCTGGGAGTGGAACATTCTCGGCAGAGGGAAAAGCAGATATAAATTCCTTGAAGTAGGAGCTTGCTTGCGTTATTTGTGATTAAGAAGCAGCAAGGAGCCAATGAGGCTGGGACAAAGTGATTAAGGGGAGTGGGGCATGATAGGAATAGAGAAGGACACCTGTGTTTGCACCTTCCTGTCTTTACACCCTTCTCACAAGTAGGTTTTGTCTTCTGTGACCACAAATATTCAAAGTTAAGTCTTGCCTGTTAATCTTTATCGCAGTATCCTGATTGTTGCTTCTTTATTATCATCCGTAGTAATTTGTTCACCTGTTTTGGTCTGTCTCTTTAACATGAATACAAATGCCACAAAATCAGAGACCACGATGTCTTCTTTACCATACGAGTATTCTCTCTAGTACTTAACACAGTGTCAAGTACCTAGTAGGTACTCAAATATCTGTTGAATGAATGATTGACAATTCTGTGAGATGGTAACTGGGACATGGATTTGGTAAAATTTACCAGGTTATGACTTAGGATTTGTGAACTTTTCTATATGTATTTCAATAAAGATTAATCCCTCCACTAGCTGCATGATGAAAAAACAATAACAATCAAAATGTAACCTGATTTTAATGAGCTCTGAGAAGTGATGATAAAAAACAAAATGAAACTAAAGCCAAACAAATGAACAGCTGTTCCAGACCAACAAGCAGGGCTCCATAACTGGGCAGCCACCTCAGTGACAGCACCCACCAACTTCCCACACTCCCTGCACCCTCTCTGTTGCCTATGATGAGTGAAAGTTTTACCTCTGCTCCTGTGTCTCAGGGAAGCAGTGGACAAGGAATTCTCCTTCCTATCAATCTAAAACTTGGAATGTTTTTCTTTAAGATAGATTTAATTTTGATTTGGATATCAAGCCCTTCTGTAGTTCATTTATGTTTTTAATTAAATCATCTTTTGTAAGTACTTTGGGAACTAATGTTGAGGCAGTTAGTAGGAAAGGAGGAAAATTCCCTGGCAAGTGGAATGAGGAAACTGAGACTAATGGTTGAGCAAACAGCTAAGCAATTAACAGCCAGCTAAAAAATATAGCACAAGACTGTCCTCCCTAACCAAAGATATCTAATCACCTGAGTCAGGAAGATAGATAACCAAAAAAAACCAATTATAGCCAAACTAATCCAAGATGGAAATGAAACTAACGAGAGAATTATTCCCAGACCCCATTATATGCTCATTTTAATACATCAGCATACTAAACGACATTGTTGAAATATCCTCCATAGGAAATATAGAAAATCCAGTGGCTAGTGACTCCTGGGAAATATGTAAAAATTTCTCTCCCCTTCACTCTACTCTCCAGTAGCCTATCACTAAGTATCATTAGAATTAGATAACCTTAGTGTGGTACCCAGAGGTAGATAAACACATCACCATCTTTCTCTTTACAATTCCATTAATTAAAAAAAAAGAAAAAGAAAAGAAAAAGAAAATCTCACTATCTGGGAGAGAATGTGTACATTTTTTGTATACATCAGTTCTTCTTGTTGACTGATTACTTAAGCTGAGTTACTGCTATATATACTTCATACAGTAGAGGAGATACAAAACTTGAATTAACATGTTAACTTCCTTGTTTATTGTGAGAGAGAAAGGCTTGTGTTCCACAGGCTGAACTTTCATCCTGAAGAGCTTAAGTGCCTATTACCAGTCCTTGATTAATTTGCAAGACTGACTTATCTTTTGTACAGACCTTCTCAATCTTTAAAGGCTTAATTAACTTGTTGCTCGGTAATGGATCAGACTTCTAAGTCACAATCTGAACCTAGAATGATAGAGTGTTCTTTCTAGCCAACTGCCAAAAATAACTTTTTGAGGTTTCACAAATTAATGTTCCTGAGAAAGTCATATTATCTTCATTTCTTCATTTAAATATGTAGTGGGGGCATTTTTGTGGATCCTCATGTCTGCTTTAGTGCTGTGGTATAACAATTGTTCAATTACTTCTCTAAAATACCCTAATTCTAAGATGGGCTATTAAGGTAGATAGTATAAAGGTGTGTGCCTACTAACTGCATATATTCATTTATTCACTTATTCTTTCAGTTATAAATCTGTTTAAGGTTGGGGGACAGGCACTGGAAATGCAGAGATTTCCAATAAGCTCCTAGACATTCAGGAGTTTACTATTTAGCTGGTAAGAAACATTCATGCAAAATGCAGTTCATAGGGCTATAAATAATCTTTTCTTTAATTCATAAGAAAATATTAATGTGAGAGATTATAATGCTAGTAAAAAATGCAACCTAATATAACACTATGTTATTTTATTATAAAAATGTTACCTTCTGAATTCCTTTTACTGCAGGTCTGATAGTCATCCTATAAAACAAATCATGTTTTAATTAAAAAGCATTTGAAAATTTTTAAGGAGAGTGAAGTGTCAATGATCTTTATACCATTATTAGAGCCCTGTGCTCTTTTGATTGCAATATTTGGAAAATTATTTTATTTGGCTTTTCTCAGGCCTGGCAGAATGACTTGTTTCTGAATAAATATAACATCGAGTGAAAGGATAGAAGGACATTTTTTTTACCTTGATATCAGCTGGTAGTATGGTTGTTAGGTCTGCAATTTTCTAAGAGAAAAATGCTGTAACCATATATCCATATTAAAGAGGTGGGTGGAATTAGAGTTTTATTGATCTTCTATCTTCATATTTTTATGTAGGAAGGAGGTGTTTATAATTTTTATATTTTATTGTCCTTTTTATATAAAATGAATATTTTAATGTTTAATTCAAGTTTTTCAAATTAAAATATGTACAGTATGAATAAATAGAGAACTGAATTTTCAGTGTTATAAAGAATCATGGATTTGGTGACTTAAGTTTCATTGAGAAAATGTTTCAGATGGTTTTAATCTATAACATCTCCCCTTCAGGAAAAATTTCATGTGAAGACTATATGTAAAATTGAAAAATCAGGAGATTCCCAACCTTTTATACTATTTGTAGCAATCCTCTCAACTTCCCATGTGAATCTCTGCAGAAGTACTGAAGTCCACAATTTATAAAAAACAATCAAAGCATGTTGTTTTGAAAGCTTTCATTACCCATGATGGCTGCAACAGGAAGCTGAAAGAAACAAGATACTGTAACCAAGAAACGTTGATAAGATAGACTTCAAAGCATGCTTAGCCAATTGAGCAATAAAAACCAATGAGCGCATCCATGGCAGAATGCAGAAGATACATGGCTACTATCCATTTTATAGGACTTGTCCCCCATGCTCCATTCAAAGGATGTTGCTCTACCAGTAGTTTCCTTGCTTAGATGCCACAGGAACTTAGTGCCCAGTTTTCCAAAGGAACCCCATCCAACGTCCTGCCAACTCAGGGGAACTGTATGGGAAGGTAACCCAGCTTTATGCCACTCCTGGAACATTAGAAACATCCCCACTCCTCATATGAGCCCAACTACCTCATCACATAGAAATGTAGGTCTCCACCATCTCTCTCTTTTTTCGAAGTCCCAGTCCTCCCAAAGCAAAGGCTTATTAATAGGATGATTTTCAGGGGACCTTCATCACTAATTAGAACATCTCTTATCCAGACAGAAAAAAATGCCCCCTCCTTTTCTTTTTTGCCAAATGGATACTAGAAACTATAAATAAGAAAGGCCTGGCCAAATATACATCTCAATAATCTTCCCACAAAAAATGTGATTGCTAAATGTGTGTGTGTATATTTATTTTTCTTTCTTAATATTATAGCATCTGAACAGGTTGAGTGAGATACTGTACTTTTAGTTGAAATATGGACTGACCATCCTCCCCGATCTCTTGGCCATTAACGCAGGTCCTTGGCTTACAGACTCTCCAGCCGCCAGAACAATGCTACTAAGGGCACTGCAATCAGAGCAAATGCCCGAGTCAGGTGTTCCCTCTAGGCTGGGCTACCGAAGGACTCTGGAAAGCCACTTGGTAACAACAGTTATTTATCCTCTCATACCCAAGAAATGCTATCATTCTTGAAAGTGGACATGCATTTTCTGGATTTGTAGCTAGTTTGTTGCCCAGTTCTCACGAGAATGAGCATATAGGCAATTCACTAAGGAATTCTGATGACCCTCAGAATTAATGGACTCCATTTTCCAGTCTATATGTAACTTGAACAGCTTTCTATTAAGCAAAGCTGGAGATGTAGATCCCTCGATGACATGGAAAATCCTTTTAAGAGCCTTTTTCAAATAATTATTAAATGTTCAGGAGCTAGGGATTTTGTCTTATTTTTGGCTGTGGCCAACCTTTGACTTAGTTCTAGAAACTAGAACCCCTATGTTAATATGTCACATATTGGTCCTTATCTTGTTTTCTGGGTCTCCAAAACAGGGATTTCTTCTGTTTATGAAATTTGCTAATGTAATTCTCCATGGAAACTAGAGTATAATCTCTGAACTTCATTTCTTGTGACCAGAATAATGCTAGACCTTTCAGATATATATACTAGAATAATGCTAGATTATATCTGAAAGTCTAGCTTTATTTCCTGAACTGGCTGACAGATTTTTATTTGATAAAGATCTGTACCATGTTGGATTTGCTACCCTACATGGAAAGTTTAGCTCAGTCCTCGGGCTTCCCTGGTCTAGCCTGCACTAATACCAGCCAGCTGCCATTTTTGATGATCTGGAGGAAACATAAGGTTGATACTTTTCTGTTGTCAGGAACCTCAAGATTTAGATTCTTCAGAATAAAGGATAGGAAAAGAGAAGGGAGCTGGTATAGGGAGCTCTTTTTATGTACTAAGTTTGTGGTAGACAATTGTGTGTATGTTCTAGCCTTTAGACACTCAATTCTTTGGGAGCTGGAAACATGTTTTTTAAACACAGAGTCCAGCAGAGTGTCTGACACATCATAAATAAATACTTTATAATAAATTATCACATTTTCTTCTCACATGCAACTTATAAGGGAGATATTGTGACCATATTACAGTTAATAATATTGACATTCAGAAAAATTGGGCAATTTTCCCAGCGACATTTTCAATGATAGCCCAGCATGCAAGTCCTGGATCTAACTCTAGAATCTATGCTCTTTACTCTATTTGCTTATGACCATACTAGAGGCCCGAAGCATGAAATTTATGCAACGGGCTTGGAGCAGTCCCTCGCAGCCTTGGCCGGCCCTTGCAACCCCGGCTTTTTCTGGGAAATTGTCCGGATGGTCATCTGGAAGGTCGTCCGGATGGTTGTTCTGCTGTTCAGGCTAATTAGCATATTAGCTCTTTATTATATAGGATATTTTAACTTTATATATACATTACAAAAACTAACTTTCAAAAAAAGTTAAGGCAACCTAAATATTAACAAGTATATGACAAGTATATTTTTAAGTTTCAGAAACATTCTAGGATAAAGGAGATAAATAATTTTATATTAAAGAAAAACTTGAAGTAAGCTATTTGTTTCCACTAAGTGTGAACCCCATAGAAGACCAGGAAAAAGAACACACAATGGATTATAGCACACGGTTTTATTTTCTAACAAATGAAAAATTCAGGTTCTTTTGCTAGCACAAATTTTTCCCACAATGAACATAAAAAGAAAACAAGTGAGACTAAACTGTACCTAAAACAAATAGGAACACTAGAACTAGTGAAAATGATTAACGGAAAGAAAAGGTTGGGTTAGTTTTAGCTTATGATTCCATTGATAAGCCAGTGGAATTATCCAAGTGACAATAACAATGCTGAGGCCTCATTTGACCACAAATCTACATTCAGTAATAACTTTGTATGGGATGGGAGTTCCTGACACAGGAATCTATGAATATACATTAGTGATCCATGGGGGAGGAGGGTGTTTTATTTTCTCAACATACTATTTGCTGGTATTAGTGTAAATAAGTTCATCAAATTTCCAAATAACATTGAGATCACAAAATGTTATGAACAACTGTTTAAAATAATATCAGTTTTGAAAAAAAAAAACCCCAATAAAGTAATAATTATTGCAAACACATAGATTGACTATTTACTGCTAGGTAAATGCTAAATATTTCATGGGCAATACATTCTGTGATCTGATGAAATAAGTACTATTATTATTATCCCCACTTTCCAGATGAGTGAATTTAGATAAAAAAGACTAATTTTTTTAGAGTCACAGCTATTAGAGAATAAAACTAGGGTTTGAACACAGGGAGTAAAGCAAAGGATATCTAACCATTGTACCATCTTGAAAAAAAATCTAAATTTTTGTTTTATTCTCTGGTTTATTTTGAAAGCTAGAATAGTACTTGATTCATTGTATATGTTCAACAAATATTAGCAAAATTAATACTTCTTTCTGTGATTTTTTTATCATTATATCTGTGGTATTTTTTTCAAATTTCAATTTCTTAAATATATTCTATTGAATATTATAATTCTCTTTGGTCACTTTTTTTCTGAATGATCTGACATAACTATAAAAAATATACAGTATTTCTTTTCCCTAAACATTTAGAGTTATGTTCCTAAAAACTTTCACCTTAAAAAAATTTCACTTGAAGAATATAAATCTTTATGAGAAAAATTAAAAGTTAAAATGCTTAAGGTCAAAAGTGAATTTTAAGGCACTGTATTAAAACAAAAATCAATTTAACTAATTTCCATTTATAATATCTCAAGATATTTGTCCTCCACAATATTAATAAGATGCTTGAGACTATGTTTTGCCTTGTTTAAGTAATGTGCGTAGCAAGAGGCTTTTATCCCCTATGCATAATCCTCATGAATTTAGTTTCTATTTTATGGCTTGAAACTTTTGACTTCGAGCTCAGTAAACCCAGCTGAGAATCTTGTGATTCAGAATATCTTCATAGCTAAACAAAAACATTCAGAAACTTTTTTAACAGTTGCTCAAATCAACATAACCAAGAAATCATGCCGAAACTCTCTTCCCATACAGTTACAGAACCTTAGTTCTATCTGTGATAACTCAACTCCAACATGCAAGAGCCTGAGGATACACTAAAACACTCCAACTTAACTTTTATAAAAATTATTTCATTTATTTATTTGTTTATATAAATTTCACAAACTGAATACCCTCATTTGGACAGTACCAATATCAAGAAACAGAATAATACCAGCACCCTGGAACTCCTCCTCCTCTTGTTACTTTCTAGTCCCTACCACCTTCGCACCCTACAAGAGTAATCAGTATCCAGATTTCTTACAATGTAGATTAGTTTTACCTCGGTGTTTTAGATAAATGGAATCATATGGTACTCACCTTTTTTTTCCTGACTTCTTTCTCTTGACAATGCATGCATATATTTAGTTTCAACAGATATTGCCACACACTCTTCTTAAGTGACTATAAAACTTTTCAATCTCAAGGGTACATTATGAGATTTTTGTTTTAAATTTTTACTACAGCTTTGTATTTTTTGTTTTTTATTTTATTTTAATAATTCTGAAGATTATTTAGTGATATTTTGTGGTTTTAACATGTACTTCTCTGATGACTAAGTTACTCATTTTTTACATGTTTATCAACAATTTGTATATCTTTTTTTTTTTTTTTTTTGGCAAAGTACTCCACTCTTGCCAATTCCTTTATTTAAAAAATATATTCTGGCCACGAATCATTTCTCATACATATGTGTTGCAAATACCTTCTTTCTGTTGGTTATCTTTTCATTATTTAATGTCATCTTTTAATAAGCAAAAGTCCACAGTTTTAATATATTCCATTTGTTTGTTTTGTTTTTATGGTTATATTTTATATGTGTATTGATTAAGAAAATTGTCTAGCTCAAGGTCATTCTTTACTTTCTCCCAAAAGCTTTATTGTTTTGCTTGTAACACATTTTGATCTTCAAATCATCTAGGATTGATTTTTGTACCTGATATAAGCAGGGGTCAAAGTATAATTTTGTTTTCTATATATATATCTGGCCCAGCATCGTTTATTAAAAATAGTATCCTTTCCCCACTGACACTCTGATTTAACTTTATATTCTCTTTTTTCCTGGCAGACACTTTCCATTTCATATTCATATTATTTTCTAAGACCTTTCTTTATTTTTTCATTACAAATATGTGTGGCTTAAAACCAATTTATCTCCAGTTTTAAGAAAAATATATAATGCATAAATCCTGCATAAACACTGGAATTTTTTAGATTGGACCTTCATTGTCAGAGGGGACACAGCACTGTGTTAATAATTACCATAACTATTAGACAATTGGCTCTCAACTCCCAGCATGGTCAGGTCTGTAATAGGTGAAGTGAGGATGGTGACTAGGCAATCAGCATCTGTTCAGTCCTCCTCCTTGCATGCCTTCCTGTTCTGAGGAGCCGGGAAGTGTAGAAACTAAATAAAACAACAACTTTTTTTTTTCTAGTCCTTCTTAGAGCTAGGCTTCTACATGTTTATTAGCTCTGCTCATACAAGGTTTAAAAGACTGAAGACAGCAGTGGACACCTTCCTGTAGCTTAGCTCTTCTGTTCTCAAGTTCCTGTGTGAAGAAGCTCATAACATCTGCAGTGCTCAGCATTCTGTCTCAATTTGAGTTATTGAGAAGTAATTATGTCTATTTTCTGATTCTTAGACCAAAGCTCTATCAGGTGTCCTTATGGACTCAAGTCCTGTTTCCCATCTTTTTATCCATGACAGTAGTTACTAATTTCTCCAGATGACTTTTTGTGCAATTCATTCTGGGGGCTTTGCCTGGAAGTATAGCCTAAGCTTTTCAATATTTTGTAATACTTGTATATGCATCTGATTCCCTTTAATATATTCTTTGTTGAATATATGAAATAACGAGAGTAGCTTATATCTTGCTATTGGATAAAGCAGGGGCTACAAAATTTAAATGAAGGGTAAAGTACCCAAGGGAAGGAGGGCAAATTGCAAGCTGCAACAACCAACTCCAAAACTGAATTTGGACTCAGAATTAAGGTTAAGTATGAGAAACATATATACAACAGTACTGGTAGTAGATAAATTGTACCTTTGAAGAAAAATGTGCTCATTAGTCATGTAGTATGATTTGTTAAAAGTCTTCAATGAAGAGATAGCAAGCCTTAGCTAATTAATTGTTTAATTATGTATTTACTAATTGCTTTTCCCTGTTTGTCACTAACCAATTCAAGATTGGTTCAGAATAAATAAATTTAGAACTCTGAATATCACCTTTGCTACATGATCCAGTTTATGGATCCAAATTTCCAATTTTGTTATTTGTAGTAGAGATGATTGCCCAGAGGAAACAAAAAGAAGTAATTAGATCCTTTTCCTTTGTTATTATTCATAACTCACCTAAATGCATAAGGGATTCAAAATAAAGCTAAAATATGAGGATTCATTCAAAGAAAGATAATACTGTGCAAAAGAGACAGAGGCTAGAAGCAGCAACTGAATAAAACGTTGTACTTTGTTTCCTAGGAACTGAGATAAAATAGAAAATATTTTCTAAATTTTATTATCTAAGATAAAATTTTAGGCTACCAGAATAAACAAAGATTTTCCAGATGTGAACTGTGAGAAAAATCTAGAGAAAGAGTTGCCAAACTTTGTTAAGAATGTAGTAAAATTTAAAATTGTAATGCAATTTAAAAAAGTAATAAATAAAGTAAATCAAACACATTTCTTTATTTGAGGAAGATTAATGGTATACAGATAAAATTTCATGTTGCATGCGACTCTGGTTTTCTAGTCACATCCAATATTAATTATTTAAAATAAACTGTAAACACAGGATTTATTTTTATTTTTTAGTCACCTGAGGTTGTTTTTATTTATTTTAGAAAGAGTGGAAAGGCGGGGGGGGGGGGGCGGGGAGAGAGAGAGAGAGAGAGAAGAAACATCCATCAGTTACCTCCCGTACACACCCCGATTAGGGATCAAACCTACAACCTGGATATGTGTCCTAACTGGAAATGGAATCTGTGACCTTTTCTTGTATGGGATGATGGTGTGATGATCGTCTAACCAACTGAGCCACACTGGCCAGAGCTAAACTCAGTATTTTTAAAAAATTATTGTTACAATATGTCCAGAAACTTAATAAACTGTGATTTATTGCATTTTTCATAAGGTATCTTATCATTTCACTGACATACAATGATTTATGTAAAAATAAATATCTGTTTTGGAAATATAAAAGCAGAGATAAAGTGAAAAATAAGTATAAACAAAGTCTTTATTTGCCTTTTGATTTTCTTAGCTATTCCTTCAAGAACTCCTTACTGAGAACCTGTTTTGTTTGGGGGACTATTGGGACTTCTGGCAATATAAAGGCATCATAATTGCATTATTCAGTTTTTATTCAGATGCTCTGATTACTTTTTGAACATGGGTGAGCAGAATAAATTAAACAGTTCTGACACTTCCACTTTCCTATTCTGAGCCATCACTTTTTTTCTCAAGCTTCTAGCAGCCATTGAGCAGTGTTTAAACTGTGTATCCTGGGTTTCTTACCCAGCTGTTAAAGCTTTATTACAGAAGACTGCTTCCAAAGTGATAAACTCTAATTTCTCAATGTTATGTTTTCCACCCTCAGACTCAGTCTTAGACGCATTCTCTCAATTCTTGCCGGCATATGTTGTCTAGGTCTTCTAGGTCTTGCAGCTTCTTTGATGTATACTAGTTCTCTCTCTCTCTCTCTCTCTCTCTCTCTCTCTCTCTCTCTCTCTCTCTCTCTCTCTCTCTCCCCCTTTTTACTGTGAAACTGAGCAGAATTGAAATGAATTTAACCCTCATTATTTGTTGGATTGTCAGGAGGAGATTATTTTATTAAGTCTCTGTCTGATGCGAGGCCTTGGCATTGTCTTCAGGTATAAGGAGTTAATTATCTTCGAACACCGAAGGGTAATGGGCCATATCAGTACATTCAGTGGGTTCAGGAGAATGTAGGATTTCAAGTTTCAGAAATGTACTTAACTAGATTTCCTCATCTTAACATGAGGGTTTCAGTTCTTTCCTATTATGGTCTTGACTTTGGCTTATATGACCTTCTGGAACTGAGACTTTAAACACTTTCTGAAGTTGGTCTATTAAAGTTAAATTCTAAACCTGGTCCTCCTCTGCTCTGTCTGCCATTCAGATAAAAATGATTAGCATTTCCATATATGTTGGCAAGGAGACACTGGGCTTTCACATCGTGCCATGAATTGGTGATTAATCATCCTAACCCTGTCATTACCTCGCTTCTACAAATCGATGGAAGTCAGTGGCACTTAATTCTGTGGCATTTGTGACTAACCACCCTGTCATACTTCTCCAGGAGCAAAGATATTGTACCAGCCAAACACCCTTGCAGTGATATCCCACTCCAGTTAACCTTTGGTGGAATATTAACACCTGCATTGTTATAACCTGCCAGAAGTGATTCCTGCTCCACTTAATACCAATTGTGGTTTCTCAGTCCAAGTTCGCCAGCAAGTAATCTATTGCAAAATCCCATATAGAACTACCCTTGGTAGTGGCTGTCTTAAACTGGGTTCTCTGGAAATAAACTCTGAGACAGAGAGTCACACCAGAAGGTTTATTGAAGAGTGGTCTTGGAGAATACACCTGTAAGAAACTAAGGAAGACACAGAGAAACAACCTATCCCACAATGTGGTCTTATGCCACATTGACCACAATGTTTCATAAGTTTCAGAGCTCT
The DNA here is from genome assembly GCA_026230045.1 of Corynorhinus townsendii. NCBI lineage: Eukaryota > Metazoa > Chordata > Mammalia > Chiroptera > Vespertilionidae > Corynorhinus > Corynorhinus townsendii. The sequence goes on from JAPDVU010000012.1 coordinate 31,790,826, forward strand.
GAAACTGGATGGTCTCTCAGAATTGTCCTGAATTGAGACAAAGGAGCTGGAACTTGTCTTCATGCATCAGCCAATCACTGGCTTTAGACTAAACTTGTACAAGGCACTACCTTTATCTAAGGATGTTCCCTGTGGCCAGTGGTAGTTTTGAGTGAAGGGCACATAATATGAGCCATTAGTTGCCAACATTCCTAGCAGCTACAGGATAGGTAAATTTACCCTAGAAAAGGGAAAAGGGGAATCTAGGCGGGACATTATAATATTCATTGCAACCTGAAAAAAAAGTATATTATGCAATTTACTGTCCCCAGGAGGTTATAATCTATTGAAAAGAAAAACAACTAACATTTTTGAAACAATGAAAATGACATTTATGTGTTTAATTATGTTGTGAGGTAATTGCTGTAAGTTCTATCAATCTATACATGTGGAACCAATTAATTGTGGGAGATTCTAACAAGTAAATGCAAGCTGATGTTCACTGGATCTTATGTGTTTTTTGTTTGTTTGTTTTTAACGCTTGTACCCATCAATTAGAAACTCCACCCTTTCTGCCCTCTATTGGAAGTACTGGTGACAAAGTTTCTACCATTGTCTTAACATCTTCTTTTACCTGCTCTCATGGATAAATAATGACCTTTCTGATTGAGAGCTCAGCATCATTTGGGTTCCAGCAGCCTATTGGGTATGATGGGCTTGCTCTGCCAGCCTGGACTCTTGTCGCTTGTGTTTTCTTTCACAGCTTTCTGCCTGAAACGGACATATTCTACTCACTGCCTTCCTTATTCACCAGTTCCTTGAGAGAGCGTGAGCAAATAACATGATTCACAGAAACCATTTTTGGGGGTTTCAAGTTCCATTCTGGCTGCCTGATAGCTCTTCATTTCTTTTCATATAGATAATCACATTTTCTTTTTGCTTCTATAGTACTTGATGCATATCTCTTTTATCTCCCTGCATTAAAATAATTAGCTTTCCTATCTGATATCACTTGTTTTCCTCTTCTATGCCACATGCATTCTGAAGAATAATGACTACATATGACTCATTTTTTCATTCATTCATCAAATGATAATTATACTGAAAACCACTGGGAGATACTCAGATACTCAAGAAAACTACTGCTCTCAGTGATATCATAATCTACTAAAGAAACCACACATATAAATTACAATGTTGCATGATAATGTTCTTACACTTTTATGTCTTTAAATGTTAAGTCCTGGTTCTGACACATTTTGAACTATTTGGTAAACACTGAACCTTTGCTTTTGCTCATGCCATTCCTTATGCCTGAATTACTCCTGCATATCATTAAATTCTGTTCTGCCTTCAAGATTCAATTGAAATGGGTGATCCTACTTTGAGAAGGTCTCAAGAGACTCAACCCAATATATTTAAGTCTGGGCTGGCTGACCTTTCTCTATAATTACATAACAAAAATCAAATTTTATCATAGCCCTTATTAACTAGTGTCATTTTGAATAACAGCTACTACTATTTATTAATACCTGTTACTTTACTATGTATGGACCATTTACTATGTGCTAGCCACTTTCCTATATACTTTGCATGTGTTGTTACATTAATTTTCCATAGTATTGCCAGGGTTCTTTTCTCAGCTTTACAAAGGTTTCAGCATTCTGGAGAAAGGGGCTGCGCATAGATATTAAAGAGTCCAGCCTAGCATCTGGAATGCTCAGGGCCCACTCAAGAATGCAAATATTCCTTCCCACTAATATTTACAGGGTAAACTAAGATTGTTGGTAGAGTATTAAATTTGACAGTAAAATAGTAATCGAGTTTTCAGATTAATTTAAATAGGCTAATTGAAATAAGTGAATATTCAAGTAAAGTTAATTGTACTGGACAAAAAGCTGTTCTTAAAGTAATAACTAAAATTTCTATTGGTAGTTCATCTCATGGTAAAATTCCTGAATATGCAATGAACCTAAAGCAGTCATATGTGTGGGCAAAAAAAAAAATTTAAATTTAAAGTTATCAAGACTACATTATAAAATTTACAAAAACCTCCATTAATAAAAAAAAGGGGGGGATAGTAGGGCAATATCATGTAAGGAAAAATATCCTATAAGTAAATTACATCTAGAAAATTTTTACTTTACCAAATTAAGTTTCATTTGCAATGCTAACAGCAAGACGGCCATTAAAAACACACATAGTATCTAAAAGGAAAATCATTTGAACAAAAATAAAAAGGATCCCAAATCAATTATATAGAAAAGATAACTTTATTAACTTGTGGTCGAGAATATATTTGTATATTTTCAGAAAACAACCCCAAGACCAGATGGATTCCTGCAACAGAGAGGAATTGACAGGTGTGCTCCAACCACGAAGACAAGAAGAAAAAACAGTCCAGAGATGGAAGACACTGACAACGCCTTGCCACAGGAGCAGTCAGCAGCTGTGTACTGCTGCAGGTTACCTAGGACCAAACCAGAGAGGGTCGGACCTGCATTGCCAACATGTGCCCACCATCCAGATATCATTGCTGACGTGTATACATAAGGAACTGTTAGACATTGAAACGGGGACTCAGAACTGTTGGACATTGAAATTGGGACTCAAACATTTTTTTTGTTTTGTCTTGTTTTGTTATTATATGTTTATTTCTAGTCTGCAAAGGCAAAACTTATTAAAGGAAAGAAATGGTGGGAAAAAGATACAGAGGCAAAGAAGAATTGAACAGACTGTCAAACTACATTGGGAAGACAGGGGAGGTTGGGCGAGGGGGGCTGTAAGAGACCAACCGAAGGACTTGTATGCATGCATATAAGCACAACCAATGGATATAAGACACTGCGGGGGGGGGGGTGGAGGGAGGAGGGCGGGCAGGTGAAGGCATGTACTGGGGGGTAGGGGAGGTTGGGGGGGAGATCAATGGGGGAAAAAAAGGAGACATATGTACTACTATTTGTAATACTTAAAACAATAAAAAAGAAAAGAAAAGAAAAAAAAAAGAGTCCAGAGACAAAAGATAATTTTGAAAGGCATTGGGGGTCAGAGGATCTTCAGTTAAAGGGAGCTAAAGACTCTCCCTTGTCTAAGGACTCCGTGCTTTTATTCAACACAATTTGTTCTAAGGCAAGGTGGAGATATACTCTTCACAGGGTAGGGTTTATGGAGATTGGGGTATTGTCAGTTTGGGGAATAGCCTACAGCTGTTCAGCTGTTTGGCCAACAGGAGGCAATAAAATGCCCTGAGCTTTCTGGCAGTTAACAATTATCCTATTTAGTTTTGGAGGAAGTGCCTTTTAGCTGTTTCCAACAGGTAAACTACATATGTGGCTCACCCTTATTGAGCTCCCCAAGCTTCACCAACCTTCTGATGAAACTCTTGTAATTATTACATGCTGGAATTGGTTCCTGGCAAGTATCTTAGAAAGGAAACAATATTTTGATTTTACTGCATGATAATATAATAATCATTATGACTCAAAGGCAGTTTCTTGGAGCCTCATGTTGAAAACCATGAAATCACTATTGTTGTTTTTTCTTCCTCTTGAGAAAAACAGAAAGTCTCTTACACTTTCCCTCTTGATAGATATTTCTTTCTTTTTTTTGTGTGTGTATGGAGGTGAACAAAATAATAATGCTAGTATATCGAAGACACCCCCATATCCTCAGCAACAGTGCTATTTTTCTAAATAGTAACCTTATGTCCATGGCCACCTAGATTGTCTCACTTTTTAGAGCTGATTTTTACAGGAACATTATAAATTTCACAGAAGTGTTCATTAAGACAGGGAGATGATAGTGTAAGATTTTAGAAACACATAGCTTTACGTAAAGAAAATGTGCAGTAAGCCTAAGTAAATAATTCCCTTTTACTTGCAAATCTCTAGACTAGTTCCATCTTATTTTTCTGGAAATATCACACTCAACCCTGAGGTAATTTTAGTCTCTTACAGATGTTCACCTGCCTCATTTAATTTACTGACAAAGAGGGAAAACAAAAGTGGCCAGAGGATTAAGTTTCTTTTGACAAGATGAAAATATTTTGTCAGAAATTCTGTGATTTGCTGTTCAGGATTATTGAACATCACTAAATATGAATCCAAATAGAAGACATAAAGTGTGAGTGTATATACATATACGATTATATAATGGAAAATAATATGTATAAAGCATATATATATATTTTTTTATACACACAAAACTTTTATGTATATGTATGTGTGTATATATGTATGTGTGTTTATCTGTATGTATGTATCTGTATATACACATGAAAAAATAACCTGGAAATGTATGGCTGTCAAGCGTTATCTCAATTTTAAAGCAATGTTTTTGAAATATAAGCCCTAAAATGTTCTTCCAGTTAAGAAAATAAATTTAGACCTTGAATCTTTACTGCTTTTCCTTTTTTGATCATTTTTATAGCTGTTCTCATTTTAAATACATTTGTGTGTGTGTATGGTTTTCATCATAGTGACTAATGTAAATAATTTCATGATCACTCTAACAGACCAAATGCATTGCTCTCATTACAGTCTTTTAATAGCATAATGGTCTTTCCCCTGAATTTTCAATAAATGAGGCTATTAGCTGATGGAAATTATTTCATGCCCAATGAAAAGCAAAATACACTTAATGCTCACAGAAGTCAAAAGAACCACTGAAAATAGATCTCAATTTGCCTTTATAGCATCCATTTCTCTTTGTGAGTCAAAGAAGTCACGCTGGGAGAGAAACAGGTGCTGGAAGGCTGCTCTTAAAAAAGAGACCATTAGCTTCAAGAAATGATAAGTCTGAGAAATATTTTCTTTTCCAAGATTCATATTCAGGTGCAAGTTTCTCTTCATTTAGTTTGTCACATCCTAACTCTCTTTCAGATTTCTTGTAATTGAAAGATTGATAATGAAATGCAAGTATGCTGCATGCTATAGTTCAATGTTTTTTAAGAAAAAAATTTCTAGGTTGCTGTGCTGCTTTACTTCTGAAACATTATAATTTTCATTGTGAAAAGCAAATATGTTTTTACAGATCACTAGTTTTAAGTAACATAATGTTTAACATAATGATCACTTCCTTGTAGAATGAATGAGAACAAAAACTGCGTTAAGTCATTACTTATTTTGAAGAGACATGAACAGAACTTCGTTGAAACTTTTCTTTATAAGAACAATAGGGAAAGAATGAAGAAAGTAAATATAATTTTCCTATCAAATTTTTGTTACAGTAATCTTAAACTGGCATTATTACAGGGAAAGTTCAGTCTGCCTGTAAATATCAAATATTCTAGTGAAACCATAATTATATATGATTTAGGTATATTTGAAACATAAAGAACTCTAGTGAGTAAACCCGTGAAAAAGCTGCCATTAAAAATACATTTTTCTCTTTTACTTACCAGAAATGAAAGCACTGCTTGAAACAGCAGTATATGTATACACCGTCAGCTTTAAAACAGTGAACAAAGGGTCTCGGATAGTTTGTCCAGCAAATATTTTCTTGCTGCTGACTGGGACTGAAGAAGTTAAACAGCACTGGGAAGTGGGAAAAACAAACAAACAGAAGGTCTATTAGAGAATCGCAACTCTTTTAGGCTAGTTCCTCAAAACCTACTTCATTTTTTAAATATTTCCACTTCAGATGGATGATTTTATAACTTCTGGAAAACAATGTTTGTTGCTTATTTCTTATATATTATGCCAATTTACCAAAAGAAATGGATCTAAGCATGCCATCTGGTCTGATTTACTAAGTTATGACTGCTTGTAAAACCTATAATTGGATCTAAAGAGCGAGACAGTCATGTGCATGGAACAACTGGATTTAAAGGCCAAGCTCCTGTCTATATGTGCTGTGCATCAGCTTTACTGCTGTAAATGAAGAATCCATGCCCAACTATTATTTGTAATTACTTGAAGTATTTTATTCTTTAATCCTAATAATAATGTTTACTTTAGAAGGAATATTATTATTTTTTTGTGTTGTTAATATCCTCACCGGAGGATACTTTTCCATTGATTTTTAGAGAGAGGAAGGGAGAGAGACAGAGAGAAAGAAACATCAATGTGTCAGAGAGAAACATCAATGTGAGAGAGACACATTGATTGGTTGCCCCTGCACATACCCTGATCAGGGCTGGAGATTGAGCTGGCAACTGAGGAACTGGAATTGAACCTGTGGTCTGTGCACTGACGTTCTAACCATTGAGCAACCCAGCTAGGTCTAGAAAGATTAATTTCCCTCCCAATCACCAGAAATATCAGGGCAACAAGGGTGTTGGATTAGTTGTTATGAAACCTGTGTTCAGGATAGTTTGTCAAAATAAACTGTAACTGTTCATCTCTCTGGGGTTCAGTTTTCCTACCTGTGGAAAAAACCACTGATAATCTCACTTTCACTCAAGGTGAATAGCAAATGCTTGAGGTTTTAATGTTTATATTATATCTTACTAATGTTAAGGAAAAACAATGTTTTCTTTTTCTTCTCGTGCCTTTTCTTTCACAATGTTGTTTCTTTAAAAAGAAGTACATTTAATTTCAATTAGAAGGCTCTAAGTCCACTTGTTTTCTATGACACGCCCCCCCCCCCCCCAAAAAAAAAAAAATCTGCCTCTGAGGATCACAAAGCTTGGGAATTTAAGGAAGCAAAAATAAAAGTAATATAATTATCCAACACAGAAAACTTAACCTGTATAGTTGGATATTTCTTAAGTAAATATGCCTTTTCCTAAACTACCAGGTTGGTTCTTCATATGATTAAAAAACAATTATAATAACCAATAATCTTGATTTTTTTTTGGCAATAAAAATGAGCTCTATCACAAAGGATGAGAACTTCATGTCTTTTAACTTTCAGAGGTTCTATATTGTATTTTTTAACTACACTGAAAAAACATCACCCTTTCCTCACCTCCATGGGTGTGAAATTCATTTGCCTTTCCCCCCAGACTTAGACATATAATAAAAAGATATGACAGAAAATATTAAGCACTAAAAGATTCAGTTGGACTAAAAAAGATGAAATAAATATTTCAAGCAAATGAAAAATATTTCAGTTATCTCAGCTGGAGCATACTGAAGAGCTAAATGGAGAACAAGGAATATTTTATGCACAAAGAAAGTGGAGTTTAGTTATCAGACAAATAGGATCCACAAAACCTGAACACTTTTACAGCAGAAAGAATACATGCCAAGAAAGGGGCTGAGTTATGATATTACACACAGAAATATAACCAAATGGCAAAGGAAAATGTAAGCTTCAAGGCGCAGGAAACAGGAGTCGGAAACCAAGGTACATTAAAAGGGAGGTTTATTCCGCAGTAACGAGCAAGATTCCTTACAAAGGAGGTAGAAACCAGGAAAACGGGGCGGGGGGGGGGGGGGGAGGGGGGAGGGGGACGGGAAGAAGGAGGGACCCAACCGGACTGCCCCCTGCAAAACAGAAGGGAGTGCGTGGGTGGAGAGTCCTTTTAAGGGAAGGAACAGGAAGGGGTGGGCCCCAGGGCACTTGGCACACTTATTGATGGTTCATTGTCCCAGCGGCAGATGCCGGTAATGTCATAACTCCACCCACCAGTTGGGGGGAGGGAGGATGTATCAGAAAACTTCTTGGAATAGTTTGATAATTTGACCTACTATACTAAGTTTCATACTTTCTAAATTTAGCGTGAGTGTCTGGTGTGGAAGGGCAGGTCCCAGCTGACCTCTGGGCCCTGGGCAGCACCTGGGCTCCTGAGCCCCTGCATGTCCCTGTCTGCCTGAGTCACAGCACCCGAGTTCCCACCCAGAGATCACCGGCTAGGCCTGGGGACCGCACCTATGCATGAATTTCATGCACAGGGCCTCTAGTAAAAATTATAATATGATCTGCATATAAAATATATAAAGGAAATTCTCAGTGAAGTAGAGATACCCTCCCAATTATTTTGCTTCCTTCTGAGATTTTTAATTCACCATACTCTCATTATATGCATCACATCCCTAAAATATCGAAATTTCATTGTTTCTTTATGTTCAATTTTTTGACTCGTACTCTGATAAATATTGATTTCCTCTGCCCCTAAAAACTTCCTATTTCTTCAAATCATATTCAGTCATCAATAATTAGTTCAAACCTTTGAGACTTTATCTTACCTATAAATGCAGAAGCTTTTGTTGATTTTTCAGTATCTTATGTTGCCATAAAGCTATGTTCATATCCAGAATTGCAATTATTTTATATTGTGATTTTCTGTTGAGATTACTGGGTCTCTCGCTTGTGCAGACCAAGGTAGAGATAACATTCTATTAATCTTGTATCTTCTGTGTCTGGCATAATTCTTGGCTTATACTAAGCATTCTTCCAATGCGTTGAAAGGATGATCAAATAAGTCACACCCACATGATACTACAGAAAGCAGTCAAGGTTTTATTCGCTGAAAACAGAAGTTAGACAGATGGTGTTGATTACATTTTTGCTTTGCTATTGAATATTTGGACACCTTACAGACACTGCATTTGAAAGCAAGATAAATTACCAGGTCCAATAAATTATTTTATTTTATTTTTTTAGATTAGATTTATCTTGCGGTACTATGAAGAATAAACAAGAAGAGGAGGATTGGCATAAAATAAATGAGGAAGTCCTTACAATAATACAATTACCAAATGATGCTGTGAGCTGAACTTGGGCAAAGATAGGAAAATGTAAAATCTTCTAGAGGTAGAAAAGATTTCATAATACTTATCTATATTCAAAATAGTGTTATAGAGAGGGGCCTCAGTTACAAGGTTTATTGTTTGAATGACATTCATAAAAATATGAAATTAAGGAGAATGAATTTTTTATATTCTGTTTATGGTTTGGGAGATGGAAGTGAAAAAAATGATTATCTCAGTTTTAAGTGTATTTTCATTGGAGTCCTGAAGATACAAATAATGTCTAGGGATTATGAAAAATTTCATTCAACGTATGTACATATGTGCTTTATGTTTTTTATTATTTATTTACCACAAGTAAAGGTCAGGAATTGTTATCTTTCTTTTACATTTTGTTACTGTTTCACTTCATTACTGCTGTGTATGTGCTCCATGTGAGTGAGGTAGGTGCTTATGTAGGTGGGTTCCGACTTACAGAGAAAATCACGTTATGTCACGCCGTAGGAATGCATCTCCGATGTAACCTACTGTATAAGGATACAGTCTTGGAGATAATACAGTCTTGGAGGACCTACTGTATAAGGATACAGTCTTGGAGATAATAATCAGAAATATTATTTAAAGCAACATTTACCCATGAGATGATTCAGAATTGTATAAGAAATTAGCATAGAACATGAAGGATCTAGAGGTAGGATAAATTTGTACAAAGGGAACTGAGAAGGAAAAAAATCCAAAGAAGGAGAATCTTTGGTATCAAAAATCAAGGAAGACCTTGCTTTCAAGAAAGAGTAATGGTGCCCTGGTCAGTGTGGCTCAGTTGCTGGTGGCATTGCTCTTTACACCAAAAGGTGGTAGCTGTTATTTCTGAGCGGGGCACACACCCAGGTTTCGGGTTTGATTTCTAGTTGGGGTGGGAGGCAACCATTGATTTCTCTCTCTCTCTCCTCTCCCCGCCCCTTCCCCCCTCCCCCTCTCTCCCTTCCTTTCTCTAAAATCAATTAGAAAAAAGAAGAGTAATGGTGAAGAAAGATACCAAATCCATGCAGATTAGAATAAGCTAAAATCAATTTTAGAAATATTAGTCTTTTATCTTATTAGAAATTTTTAGATTATGCTTGGGAAAGACAAATTTTGTGCTGATTTTATATGTACTGAAAAGCTAAAAAAAATAGCAAAGGATTCATACAAACAAATGTACATGTAAAAAGAACATTGGCCCAATAAATATATAAAAATTAAATTGTATTACTTCCCACACCAAATAGAACAATAAGATTCCAGATGAGGCTGAGTCTTTAAAATTAGACCAAACATCAACTTAAAGTATCTAAGAATAAATCTAAGGAAGAACGTGCAGTGTCAATAAGACTGTTAATGGATTGTTTTTCTTGCAGTGGATTTCATTTATTTATCCAATCATTCATCCTATAATCCTTATTGATTTGCCTACTGAGTAGCAGGAAATTGGTTAAGAGATCGGGGTATAATAATAAACAAGACTCATAATGTCCATAATTCTCTAGGAGTACAGAGGAGGAGTATCTACTACAAATTAGAAAGTCTGGGAGATGAAGGATCATAGATTCTATTCCAGAGAAAGTGATTCATTAGTTAAGGCCTAAAAGATGATTTATTAGAGAAATAGGATAAGTTGAAGGGAAGAAAACTTTAGAAACATCAAAAACAACATGTGAGGATGAAGTAACCGCTTGAGCTAAAGCCGACCCCTTTTATTCCCCCCAAGGATTTGTATGCATGCATATTAGCATAACCAATGGACACAGACACTGGGGTGGTGGGGGCTTGCTCGGGGTGGGAATGGCTGGTGGGGGGGGGTGTCAACTGGGGAAAAAGGAGACATATGTAAAACTTTAGAGAACAGAAAAAAACAACAACAATGTATGAGGCACTGGCTGAGTAGCTCAGTAGGTAGAGCATTGTCCTGATACACCAAGGCTGTGGGTTTGATCCCTTGTCAGGGCACATACAAGAAGCAACCAATGAATGCATAAATAAGTAAAACAAATCTCTCTCTCTCTCTCTCTCTCTCTCTCTCTCTCTCTCTCTCTCTCCCCCCCCCCTTTCTAAAATTAATAAATAAAAAATTACGTAAAATTTTACACATGTAAAAGGTGTATTGGAGGAAATAAAATTGCTTGAGTATAGCTGAATGAGAAAGTATTAAGGGTATGTGTGAAGAATTAAGGGCTTTGAATAACTTGCTAAGAAGCTTGAACTACATTTTAAGGCCAATGGGAATCACTGATTGATTAAAGTAAAGGAACAATGGAAATTATATTAGTGAAGATGAACAGGTGTGGGTGGATTAAGACAGATTTTGATGTTGAGTGACTCAGTAATTTACTGGATGTGGAGGATAAAGGAAAGGGAGAACTGAGAGTAACATCTTTGGGTATGAGATGTGGCAGACTTGGAGAATAACATATTTGGGATATACAGCATGTTAATTTGATACATTTAGGAATTGTAATAGGATTGCCATTGTAGACTAGCACCTCTATCATTAGTATCTATCACATTATATAATTATCATTTCTTTTTAGTGGCTCCAATAATTTAAGTTATAATCTCTTAGCAATTTTGATAATTATAATTCAATCCTGTTGTCTGTAGTCACTATACTGTTCATTTGATCCCTAAGACATATTTACTATTGGTTGTAAGTTTGTACCCTTAGACACCATCTATCCTATACCTTAACTCTTTTCCTCTAGTGACTATTATTTTAGTCTTTTACTTGTTTTGCTATTTTGGATATCCCGTATAAGTGATATCAGACATTACTTGTCTTTCTCTGGTTTATATAACTTAGCATAATGTGCTCAAGGTTCATCCATGTTGAATGTTATAAAGCAAAAAAGCAGAACGCTCTTCTTTCTCATTGCTGAATAATATTCCATTATATATATACATATCACGTCTTTATTTATTTATCCCTTGGTGGGCATTTAGGTTGTTTCCATATCTTGGCTATTATAAATAATTAGAGGCCTGGTGCAATCCAGGACCCACCAGTGCACTATTGGGGCCAGGGAGGGATGGTGGGAGGGCTCCAGGGCATGTCTGGCCCATCTCACCCAGTCCCACTCGGCCAGACCCCAGCAGCAAGCTAACCTACTGGTTGGAGCATCTGACCCCTGGTGGTAAGTGAGTGTCATAGCTACTGGTTGAATGGTTGCTTAGGCTTTTATATATACACTGGGTGGCCAGATTATTAGGATCTCTGAATGCATAATAATCTGGCCACTCAGTGTATATCCTATATTATAAAAGGCTAATATGCAAATTGTCCCCTTGACCAGGAGTTCGACCAGCAGGCAGGCCGGCCAACTGCCCATGTCCCCTCCCCCTGGCCAGGCTGGCCGGACCCCACCCATGCACGAATTCATGCACCGGGCCTCTAATATATCTATCTATCTATCTACCTACCTACCTATCTATCTATCTATCTATACACACACACACACACACACACACACACACACACACACATACTCTGAGTGGCCAGATTATTATGCGTTCAGAGATCATAATAATCTGACCACTCAGTGTATAGATGCTGCAATAAACATGAGAGTGCATGTTGATATCTGTTTTAATTTCCTTTGGGTGTATACCCAGAGAAGGAATTGTTGGATCACATGAGAGATCTATTTTTAATTTTTCAAAGAACCTCCATAGTATTTTCCATACTAGCTGAACCAAGTTACAGTCCCACCAGCAATGTACAAGTGTTTCCTTTTCTTCACATCCTCCCTAATGCTTATCCTGTCTTCTTGATGATAGCCATTCCAATAGGTATGAAGTGATAGCTCATTGTGGTTTTGATTTGTGTTTCCCTGATGACTAGTGTTGAGTATCTTTTCATGTATATGTTGGCCTTTTGGATGTCCTTTTTGAAAAATACCTATTTAGTTTCCCTGCCCATTTTTAATTAGATTGTTTTATTTTGTTATTGAGATGTATGAGTTATTTATATATTTTGTAAATTAATCCCTTATGTAAGATATGGTTTATAGTTATTTTCTGCCATTCTGGAGGTTGCATTTTCATTTTGTTAACTGTTTCTTTTTGCTATTCAGAGACTGTTAAATGTGGTGTAGTCCCACTTGTTTAACTGCTTTTGTTGTCTGGGCTTTTGATGTATTCATAAAATCACTGTTAAGACCAATGTCACAAAGCTTTCCCCTATTTTTCCCCCCTAGAAATTTTACAATGTCAAGTCATATGTTGAAGTTCTAATTCATACATATTTGGATTTTGTGAATGCTGTAAAATAGGTGTCACGTTTTGTTCTCCTGCGTGTAGATGACCAGTTTTCCTAGCACCGTTTGTTAAAGAGGCTCTCCCTCCCTCATTGAGCATTCTTGGCACCCTGTTGAAGTTCAGTTGACTGTACATACGTGGCGTTTGTTTCTGGGCTTCCTATTCTGTTCCATTGCTATATGTGTCTAGTTTTTATGGTTGTACCATACATTTTGTATGTATATTTGGAAATTAGGAAGTATGATGTCTCTGGCTGTGCTTTCCTTTCTCAAGATTGATATAACTATTCATGGTTTTATGTGGTTTCATAAAAATTGTAGAATTATTTTTCTATTTCTGTAAAAAATGCCACTGGGATTTTGATAGAGATTGTATTAAATCTGAAGATTGCTTTGAGTAGTATGAACATTTAACAATATTAACTCCCCCAATTCATAAACACAGTATGTCTTTCCATACTGTGTCTTGTTTAATGTTTCATAAATATTTTGTAATTTTCAGTATACAAGTCTTTCACTTCCTTAAATTTCTTAGCACTTTATCCTTTTTCAAATCACAATTTGACTATTAAATTCACTTTATACAGCCAAACTTATATAAATTTAAATTCTATTTTAAGAGTTGTGATTTAGCATAGAAAATACTAGAACATGATATTGAGTTTACTTTGTTAGGTAAAGATATAGAATGTAAAAATGATTGACAGAAGGGTTATGATCTGTTCACCCAACCTCCAGCAGGGATACAAAGTCTTTCACAGTTGCATGAGTGAGATGGTCTGGGGATAGTATGGAACATTTCTTGGGATTATTAGTTGGCAGTGATCCCACAGGAAAAGGAGAGATTATTTTTATAGGTCCAGATGTGAATGCTAGGATGCAGAGAGGGGGTGAATGGTACATATAACTGAGCTACAGATTAGAAAATATGACTGGAGAATATATTCCATATATTCCAGGGTTCTGTTGCTCTTATTTGAATGTGAAATTGGAATTGGGATTATGTGTGAAAGGGATGCTATCTAGTTTTAATTGGACATGCTGAATGGGAACGTTCGTATTGCTCAAACACTTTTTGTAGGAAAAATAAACAATATAGAGTTCTGAAAATGTGAGATTATTGTTCTCATTAAGGAAATGACTGAAGCGAGAGCATTAAATCCCACTCACTCAATGGAATATGACAATAGCCATCTGAGGATATAACAAGGCGAGTTTCCTCATTACTTACACCATAAACAATCTAGTAAAGAATGTATAAGAAGTGTCAAAGGTGACTGGTATGCCCTAAAAGACTTGGCTAACACCTTCTTTTTCATAATTAGTTAGAACCTAGTATGAGATTATTTTTTTAATTTTTGTGTGAAATAATTTTCAGTATGTACCTATAGTTTTTCCATAGGAATATTTAAATGTATTGACATACAACATAATGTAATGTAGTGGCATATGAATGTGATAACTTAGGAATAAGTTGGTTCCCTGCATTGATGATATTATGATAATTGCTTCCTTGGAGAAAGGAATGCAGAAGAATTTAAGTCTTCCATACTGACAAGTAGTGTCTGGCTGATAAACACAGCTGAACTATATGGTAGTCCCAGTGTGTTAAATTTTGAGGAATTATATTGCCTGGAGAAACTAGAGAAATACCTTGAACTGTGGGAAATAAGTGACTATTTTTACTAACCCTGCCACTAACCAGGAAGCCCAAAGACAGTTGAATCTTTTGGTTTTCTGGGATATTACATTCTTCACTTAAGATTTTTATTAGTCCCAATTCACAAAGACACCAGAAAGAAACAGAATTTGAATGGAGCCCTGAGCAAAAACAAGCACTAAAAGATGCCCTTGAGGTTTCTGACCTGATTGCCAGCTGGTATAATAGTGTTTGCAAGTAGGATGTGCTGACTGGAGCCTTTGGCAGAAACTGAACATTGTGCTTGATAGAAATCACTGGAAATTTGGACTCAGAAGCTGCAGAGCATCTCAAAAGATGCAGAGGCACTTTTTAGACCTGAAAGATAATTGCCGGCTTGTTACTGGGGGCCTGGGTGAAAAGTGACCCTAACAATGAATAACAGCAGATAGTCCTGGGACTAAAAATACATATAATGTCTTAGGTAATGTCAGAGAAGGGTAGAGAAAGGGCAGTTCTGAAAAAGTCACTCCTAAAATGGAAATATTACATTCTACCATATGTGAAAAGAATAAATTCAGGAGATAAAACCACATACATGAACAGCTTACTTGTCTCATTCCAAGGCCAATGACAGATTTCTGTGGATCTTTCTATCTTTCTACCTACCTATTACCTGTTGCTCTGTTCATTGATGCCAAGATGTAGTTTGCTTAGATGGAAATTCCCAAGTCTGGAGTTAAATCACAATTGGGAATTGGCCACAATACAACCTACTTATGGTAAAATTCTGGTGAAAATGAAAGGGTTAAATCTACAAAATAGGTAGAACTGATATATGTTTATTTAGGGCTACAAATGAGTATCGACTGTAAATATATTATTCGAGGCTTTGCTTATCCTGAGAAAGAAGCAAGTACAGAGAATACAAGGAAATCTTAGAAACAAGAAATTGATCATTTTGATCTACATGAATATATTTCCTCTGAGAAAGGTTTTCACTTCACTGCTACTAGTGTTCAAAATGGGGTAGGAAACATAATGTAACCAAGGTATACCACATACCATCTAACAACCCTCAGAGTATTCTTTTCTTTCTTTTTCATTTAAGACAGGGAATACTTTATTCAAACCCATCAGAGAAATTGACAATTTGGATCTGTAACAAAGCATTGTTTTAAAGCATAGGCCAGTAATTGTGTATGAGTGTACACTGCTCTACATACAGATGAACTGATCAGACCAGAACTTTTCAATGTTTAAAACAGAGTAAGTTTCCCTGTAAAAGCAGCACCATTGTGACATTTTAAATTTAGTATTCCTCTCCTTCTTCCTCACCCACTCCTTCAACAGAATCCACACCAACTTCCTCATAATCCTTCTCAAGGGCAGCCATGTCCTCACGGGCCTCAGAAAACTCTCCTGCCTCCATGCCTTCACCCACATACCAGTGGACAAAGGCACGCTTGGCATACATCAGGTCAAACTTGTGGTCCAGGCGAGCCCAGGCCTCAGCAATAGCTGTGGTGTTGCTCAGCATGCACACAGCTCGCTGTACTTTGGCCAGGTCTCCACCAGGGACCACAGTGGGAGGCTGGTAATTAATGCCAACTTTGAAGCTGGTGGGGCACCAGTCCACAAACTGGATGGTACGCTTGTTCTGGATGGTGGCAATGGCAGTATTGACATCTTTGGGGACCACGTCACCACAGTACAACAGGCAGCAAGCCATGTATTTACCATGGCGAGGGTCACATTTCACCATCTGGTTGGCTGGCTCAAAGCATGCATTGGTGATTTCTGCTACAGAAAGCTGTTCATGGTAGGCTTTCTCAGCAGAGATGACAGGGGCATGTGTGGCCAGAGGGAAGTGGATGTGGGGATAGGGCACCAGGTTGGTCTGGAATTCAGTCAGATCAACATTCAGGGCCCCATCAAACCTGAGGGATGCAGTGATGGAGGACACAATTTGACCGACCAACCTATTCAAGTTAGTTGGGCACTCAATATCGAGGTTTCTACGACAGATGTCATAGATGGCCTGGTTGTCAACCATGAAGGCACAATCAGAGTGCTCCAGGGTGGTGCTTGTGGTGAGGATGGAGTTGTAGGGCTCAACTACAGCTGTGGAGACCTGGGGGGCTGGGTAAATGGAGAACTCCAGCTTGGACTTCTTGCCATAATTGACGGAGAGACGTTCCATCAGCAGGGAGGTGAACCCAGAACCAGTTCCCCCACCAAAGCTGTGGAAAACCAAGAAGCCCTGAAGGCCCATGCACTGGTCATCCAGTTCCCGAATTCGGTCCAGGATGAGGTCAATGATCTCCTTGCCATGGTATAGTGTCCACGGGCATAGTTATTGGCAGCATCTTCCTTGCCTGTGATCAGCTACTCAGGGTGGAAGAGCTGGCGGTAGGTACCAGTGCGAACCTCATCAATGACTGTGGGTTCCAGGTCAACAAACACTGCCCTGGGCACAAGCTTGCCAGCGCCTGTCTGACTGAAGAAGGTGTTGAAGGAGTCATCTCCCCCGCCAGTGGTCTTGTCACTTGGCATCTGGCCATCAGGCTGGATGCCGTGTTCCAGGCAGTAGAGCTCCCAGCAGGCATTGCCAATCCGGACACCAGCCTGGCCAACAGGGATGGAGATGCACTCACGCACAGTTGCTGCTTTGAGGCTGCCAAGCAGGTGGCGGAGAGGAGGAGGAGAGGTTGTTGCTTCTTACAGCGCGACACTTAGGCAGTCGATGTAAGAGAACCTGCTCCCTCAGAGTTCTTGGGAATTAGAATCAGCAAATACAGTATCTGCTACTTAAAATTTAGGATGGAAATTTCGAAGTTGGTAAACTTCTGGAACGACGTAATCTCTCAAATACCTCTGAGGAGTTTTAAATTTGTAAAACCACTTAAAAAAATCTACTTCTGATATTTAAGGCTAAATATCGACATATCCTCTGCATCAGCGATTTTATTCCAATACAAGTGCATGTGTATGCGCACAACCTGACATATTCAAGAAGGAACATCACGGCGTTATTCATAATAGTTCAAACTGAACGCAATGGAGAATGGATAAATAAATTTTGTATAGACATAATTGAATTCAGTAAAACATTGAACAATGACATCTACAACTCTGTAGGACAAAATAGGTAAGTCTCATAATACTAAGTGAGGGAAGCCCGGAACACTAATACATACTGTATGATCTCTGTGTAAATAAAATTTAGAAAGAGACAAAGGAAATTTGTATTTTTACAATTTGGGATAGTCTTTAACTTTGGATGCACTCGGGGATATAATTGGGAGAGTGCATGGATGGACAACTAGATGTTAATATATTCTATTTCTCACTTAAATTTTCATAGCTGGTGAGTGGCAGAGCAGTGATTTGGACTTGAGTCAACTAATTATAAAACTTACACTTTATCCACTACATAGCAATGTTTCCACATTAAGAATCTTTCTTATGTCACTAAATTTGTCAATATTATGTTTCAAGATTGCCGTATATCCACAACACAAGTAATCTGGTCTTAGATTTTTCTACATTCTAAAATGTAATGGGTTCTAACAAATCATTGTAAATGTAATGGTATAAAGCAAAAATATACCATCTCACATGATTTTGTGGTTTGACTGGGTTAAGCTGATCTGTGTTTTTTCTGGGAGTCTCTTGTGTGTTTGACAAAAGTTGGGTGGAATTGAAGTAATCTGAATGTTAATTAGATAATTCAACTTGCAAAATGGTTTCTTCCCTCGTTGGTCTGGTGACTGAGCTGGGAAAGCTTCGGGGGAACAAATAGCTTCCTTAATTCATAAAAGACTACAAACACATACAATCCATTTGAAAAATTTTATTCCTTACCAACTTGAAGTGTAGCATTTTTTTGTTTTGTTTTGTTATGTAATAAAGTATAGTTTGAGAATAACATTTAATCGGCTACCCTTGTGCATTGTAGTTTTAGGTACAAAAGAAAACACATTATGTCATCATTTGAAAAAAAGGTCACTTCTCTCATAGCTTGATTTTCTGTTGTTTGGACATTGTCACATCTGACCTTTAATTTAGAGGTAACTTTTTTGCCGTTTGCTTCTACTGTTTTGCTAAATACCTTTAAAAGTAAAATGGAAGCATATTGCAGAAGTCGGTCATTTAGGAAAGTATAACCATACAAATGCAATGTAAAAAATTCAGGAGAAAGAAAAAGACATGCTTATGTACCCCTACAATTTCTAAATAATTCCTGATGGCAGAAAGAATAAAAACAAAGATTGTTTCTTTCTGATCCTTATTTGTGTTCATAATCTTGTGGGGTTTTGTTTATTTATTTGAGAGCACAACCTGCATGTGCATAGATAGGACCACATGCAGGTAGTAATTCCTGCTTCACAAGTGGCGAATCCCCTCTAAAGTCTAGATAGTCATACTTCACATATCTCAATTTTTTGTAAAAAAGGGGAAAGCAGTAAATAACATTTATTAAGAGACAGATGTAAACCCAAATATTAGAAACAAAACTAAATAGATAAAACAGGCCTCAATGTGTAGATTTTTGAATAGCTAAAAATCCTTTATGAAAGCTTGAGCTCTAAGTAAGTAAATAGAAAACCAATGGGAGAAAGCAAATATATGGGTTATAAAAGTTTTGGTCTGAAAAGAAAAGGAAACACAAACAAAAGTTGTGTCTTCTTTGTATCCATTGTCTTCAACTCATTTTACTTTTATATTATATAACAAATTGCCCCCAAACTTAGTATCTTAACACACATCTTTTATCTCGTACTTTTTGTATGTCAGAAATTTGAGAATAGCTTAGCTGGGTAATTCTAGCTCAGGATCTCTTATAGAGTTACTAGTAGCCCAGTGCACAAAATTCGTGCATGGGGGCGGGGGGTGTCTCTCAGCTCGGCCTGCACCCTCTCCAATCTGGGACCCCTCGAAGGATGTCCTACTGCCAGTTTACAGGGATCGGCCCTAAACTGGCAGTCAGACATCCCTCTCCCAATCCAGGACTGCTGGATCCTAACCGCTCACCTGCCTGCCTGCCTGCCTGGTTGGTCCTAACCACTCTGTCTGCTGGCCTGCTCATCCCCAACTGTCTACCCCCACCAGCCTGATCACCCGCAACTGCCCCCCCGCGCCAGTGTGCTTGCTCCCAACTGCCCCTGCCGCCAGCCTACTCACCCCCAATTGCCCCCCTGCTGGCCTGCTCACTCCAAACTGCCCCCGCCCCCTGCTATTCTGATCACCTGACCACCACTGACATCCTGCTTACCCCCAATGGCCCTGCCCCCACCAGCCTGATCACTCACAACTGCCCTCCCCTCTTGGCCTCTAACCGCCTCTACCTCGGCCCCACCAACATGGCTTTGTCCAGAAGAACGTCCGGAAGGTGTTCTGGAAGGTCTCCCAGTCTAATTAGCATATTACCCTTTTATTATTATAGATAGAGGCCTGGTGCATGGGTGGGGGCCAGCTGGTTTGCCCTGAAGGGTGTCCTGGATGAGGGTGGGGGTTCCTTTGGGGCATGGGGCGTCCTGGGTGAGGGGCTAAGGGCTATTTTTAAGCTGGCCACACCCCCTCCAGGGTGGGTGTCCCTGCTGGGGTGCCTGGCCAGCCTGGGTGAGGGGCTGATGGCTGTTTTCAGGCTGACCATGCACCCCAGTGATCCAGGCTCCCAGCCCCTCCTTTTTTTTTTTTCCAGCACCTCTTTGAGTGGAGGCCAGGGCCGGCTGGAAGCAGGTATCTGGGATTTATTTATCTTCTATAATTGAAACTTTGTAGCCTTGAGTGGAGGTCAGGGTGGGCCAGGGTGGGTGGGAAACTTGGCTTCCTCCATTGCCGGGGGCAACCCAAGCCTCCTGCTCCATCCAGCTCTGTAGCCACTGCCATCTTTGTTGGGTTAATTTGCATACTTGCTCCTGATTGGCTGGTGGGTGTAGGTACGGTCAATTTGCATGTTTCTCTTTTATTAGTGTATATAGTGAAGATGTTGGCCAGGGCCATAGTCATCTGAAGATCTAACTGGAGTGGTAGGATCCACTCTTCAGCTCATTCACATGGTTACTGGCAGACCTGCTGGTTCCTCACCACATGCACCATATTGTTGCACCCCTGCCCCAAAACTCATACATTGAAACCTTAATTCTCCATATTAGTGCCCATGGTGTAACATGGTACCTGAGGAAACATGGAGAGAGGAAAGGTGGGGATGGGGGATGGGGTAAAAGGAAGCTGCAATGTCTCATATAACCTAATTCAGAATTGACATACCATCATTTTTGCCATTTTATACTGGTGACACACACAGACCCATCATAATACTACATGGGAGAAGGAATGCACAAGAGAAGAGTGGGTCATTGGGAGCCATCTTGAGGTTAACTACCACAATCCCAAATGAGATCATTATAACATTTCAGTCTACGAATAAAGAAAATTTCTGAGTTTATTTCTCATTTATTTATTTGTGAATGTTCTTTCAATTTTTCTGTTCATGAGGCAATACACAAAACTCTTTTCTGTTTGTGCCGAGGATCCAAGGATTTTCAGAATTTGCTGATCTCTTAAATTTAAGACAGAAACTGCAGTAGTAAATTTGGAGGAACTCACAGGGAGCAAGGTTTGAAGTGGGGCTGTGTATAAGGAGTGAGCAACTACCTATCAGAAATTCAGGAATCCCTGAGCTGACATGGGAGGGTACAGAATTTATATTCATAGATTTTTCCAGTTTTTTACCTTTTCACAATTAATACTTAACTAGCTTATGAGATAAGAATATTTCAAGGAAGTTGAGAAAAAGTATTTTTACATTTCAATGAACAATTTTAAAGTCAGTGTAAAAATTAATGAGCTATAACAATTGTAACTGAATGTAGGTAATTAGGCAATTAATCTGTAATATTATTATTAACATTATTATCCCAATTACAATTAGGCATGTAAGTATTACAATGTACTATATACAACAATAAGAGTTGATGTATCAGGAAAAGACATCTGTTTATTTAGTTCTGCCTCAAATAGCAATATTGAATATTTCAGTTCATTCATGCTTTCCTTTATTCAGTCATTTTGTAAAGAAAACAATTTCAACTACTACTATTTGGGTCAGTTTTCTTATTAGTATGGATGGCCATATATTTAAATCCAAATAATGAAAAGAAGTGTCCCCTTACTGTCCCATGTCAGGCACTCATGGAAGTGCTTTGTTTGCATTATCTCGTCTAATACCACAACTCTATAAGATAGTTACTAATGATGCTTCCATTTTCACATGAGGAAACTGAGGTTTAGTGACATTAATAATGAAATGAAAATCACACATCGTGGGGAAGTAGGATCTTCTGCCTGGTTTATATGAGGGCAAAGCACACACTTTCAATGACTCTAATACTCTGAATATAATAATTCCCATGACATTTGTCGGTGGTTCATAAACTTTATAGTAATGTCAGGGTGTTTTCAAGATAATTATGCAGAAATTTTTACTTTATTAGCACAAAGCAGAATTTTTTATTATCATCTATCTATCTATCTATCTATCTATCTATCTATCTATCTATCTATCTGTCATCTATCTATACATATCTATACAGAAACATAGGAAAACATGCACTGACAGAATATTTTATCTATTCATTTTTAAACATTCAAGATACTGATTTAGAGAAAGTTGAGCTGTTACTTTAAAGAAATTATAATAAATATATTGATTAACCAAATACTCAAATCATCCTGCAATTATGTATACATTGATTCCATTAATATTGACAAGAAGTGCAAGTGTGGGGAAATATATTTGGTGATGATTGTACAAATGAAAGATAAGGGTCTGTTGCAATAACTTGAGCTGAAGGAGTTTGCTGGAGTTCTGGTACCTGCAATATTTACATCTAATCAGAATCATTTTTAGTTCTGATGTCCAAAGCAGGGAAGCTAATGTGCTATTGTAGGGAATAAATCCACATAATGAGTGATCAAAGAGCCTAAAGGGCTCCTATTATATGTCTCAGATTTCATTTTGCCTCACATTTATGTGTAGCAACGAGGTGTGAAAATTGTTTCTTGGTTGTCTTAAGTATCAGTAAACTGCATTATACCACACTTCTTTACAGTTTAATGGAAATGGGTGAGATTCACTTTAGAATTAATTCCTGCATTTAAATTAAAAAGGTAATATCCAAAGTGTTGTACTTCCTGTTCAAGTGAGGTTTTCCAGTGAATGATCCATTAGCTCTTTCAAGTCTAGTTAACAACTCCTCTTTTGTAAGACCTTTATAACATAGATGAGCTTTCCAAGTCATTACTTTTTGCACAAATTATACTCAATGAAGACTAAATTATCTAATGAAATATATTTTCACTGGAGTGATAGGTAGCCAGTCCTGTATCCAGTGATGATAAGATTTAATGTAGGGGCAATGTTAAACACTTACCCAATAAAGGACTAACTAAATGCAATTTTGATGTCGCTATTCCTAAACATTTAAAGTTCTTTCCCATGTCTAAATCCCTAGGATTTACTAGTAGAGGCTATTAAAATTGGGAAACTTATGGACCCTTTCAGTCAAAAAGGGATAAATTGAATATATTTTTGCTAAATTATTGAGTGCTTGGCCCTAAGGAAGTAAAGATTTTAACCACCTTACAAGTAGTCAGTGTTATGGCTGCATATTGTTGTCCTCCATCCCCAAAACTCATGTTGAAACCTTAATCCTCCATGTGATGTGTTTGGAGATGGAGCCTATAGTAGTTAAGTTAAATTAGTTCACGAGGGTAGAATTACTATGATGGGATTAGTTCCCTAATAAAACGAGGAAGAGTAGAGGTTGCACTCTAGGCCATGTGAGGATACATCTTGAGGGTGATAATCTGCAAGCCAGAATCTGTAGTGCCTTGATGTTGGACTTCCCAGTCTTCAGAATTTTGATGAAGAAATGTTTGTTTTTTAAGCCTCCTAGTCTATTACACTTTTGTTAACAGTCCAAAGTGACTAAGAGTGTTTGCTTCCTTTTACTTCTGAAGCAATATTGCAGTCCCATCTTTCAGCTCTTTCGGCAAGTATTAAATTAGATCTTGAAAGTCTGAGTAATAGCCAATCTGTATTATCATTTCTTTAAAAGAAACTCAAAGATGTCAGTAGAGGAATAATACAGAGTAGTATTATCTCTCTTTCCAAGAGGAACTTGTCTATTTATTCATTCACACAAAAACTTTTTGAACGTGTATTTGAGCTAGGTGCTGCTTGCTCTTTATAACTAAGATGCCCCAAAAGATTAATTTTTAACCATAAAGTGACAAAAGGCTTATTCCTAATGGCAGTATTATTAATAGTTATATTCCTAGTCTGGCTTCATTCCATTCTATTTTTCAGAGTATGGCTAAATAAAAAATGTGGAGTTTATTGTTTTTATTATGATCCTAATATTTAAAAAAACAATGGTTTATTTATTTATTTATGATTTATTTATGATTACTTTTTAAAAGCCTCTTCACATGAGATTTTTAGGAGTTTTTTGCAGAAGAGTGACCCAAGATTGGATCCTGCTGCTTACAACTGATTTTCTAGTTTGATTAGAGTGTAAAATGCTTCAATGTCAAATATATTTTGAGAATAATTATAGTCTATGCCATGTTATTACTTCTGATGTCCTAAAATTCTCTCATTTACTTTTTAAATGTAATTGTCTATGCTTATGCTTCTTTAAATGACCTGTATATAATCTTGGATCCATATCTATATAATTCAAATTTCTGATTATGCAACCCATAATAGTACCTAATTGAATTTAGAAAGCATTGACCTTATATGATAATTGTTTAATTCTTATATTTCAAAATTGCACTCTATGATTATGATACATACATTTACTAGTAAACTGAAAACCTGAATTAAACTTAATTTTAGTTTATGTTGAATGCATCTGGGAATATAGGTTCTGTTTAGACCTTCAAAAGTATTAGACCGGAATACTATGAATACTAGATTTAGCATTAATTTCTCAGAATGAAATGGCAGGTTATTTTTTCTTAATATGCTATGCATCTGAAGTGGCTAAAGTTTAGGTAAGCACTTATTAGCTTAATTTATAATTATGTTAAGGAGTTCATCACCACTTATTTTTCCTTTTACACAGTGCCTAATTTGTAGCACTTACCCTCATGGTTTTGTTCATTTGACATACCTTTAGAATATTTATTGGAATTCAATAAGTGTTTGTGAAGCTTTATAATGACTTAAAAACTATGTGTCACTATATAATTAACACTAGCTAAATATGTCTTAGTATGAGGAACTTCAATTTAAGAAAATTGCATAATAAACAGAGTGAGGAAAAAGGGGTGTTTTTCTGACCAGAATGTACATTCCTTTATCAAAAGATGTCATCTAGAAACATCTTATCTAGAAGTTCTGACATGCTTAATGGAAAAAGAAATTGTAAATATCTTAAAATTACTAAAATATCTATAATAATAAAAGCGTAATATGCCAATTAGACTGGAAGTCCTTCTGTGATGAAGCTGGGGGTGCAGCCGCTGGATCGAGGCAGCCTCCCCACTACAAGGGAGAGATCCAGGCAGCCGCTGCTGCAAAGGCCTACTCTTGCACGAGTTTTGTGCATCGGGCCTCTAGTAAAACATTAATGAATGAACATAAAAGATAGATGCCCATTCAATATTTTGTTTTGTAACTATATATAAAATGAAGACTTTTAAATCAGGAAAGATAATGTTTAATTTTAAATGTCCATCCTCTAAAATATACCACAAATCTATCTACTTTTTTCTCTATTGCCACTGCCACAATTACCTCTCACCTTTCCTAAAGACATTTGTCTTTCCTTTTTTCAAGACTGTCTCCCCATTTCTTCTAATTCACACTTCTTTTGTACCTAGACTCATTTTTGTCCCTCTTTCACTAAAAAACAAAAAAAAAACAAAAAAAAACAAAAAAAACCAAAAAACACCCCAAAACACAACAGCAACAAAACCAACACCAAGGTACACAAGGAACTGGGAGGTGTTAGCTATGTCTATTAGCTTAATTGTGGTTATGTCATCATGGGTATGTGCATATGTCCAAGTTCACCAAACTGCACACAATGAATATGTGCAGTTCTTTGTAAAAATACAAAAACAACAACAACAAAAAAAGCAATCTATCCCTGATTCCAACTACCCTAAGAGTAAAATCAGAATCTACCATGGATGTCGCATAATGTCCTACATTAAGCTCTCACATACTTATCTGATTTCATCTAGCAACCATTTTCTCTCCACTATGCTGTAGCCACAGTGGCTTTCTGTTTCTTGGAAATGCCAAGTCCTATGCTATCCTATGAAGTTTGTTTTTCTTAGGACGCGCTTCCTCTTGTCATTCAGATCTTAGATCATATGTAACCTCCTCACAGATGGTCTATCTAAAGTCATTTGCATAGAATGTTGTTTTTGCTTTAAAACATGTATCTAAAATGGACATCATGTTGTAAACATATTTATTAATTGTAACCTTCATCTCCTTACCACAGTGAAGCAAGGATTTTTTGTTCCATATTTACTACTCTTTGGTCAGGATCTATATCAGTACTTAGCACATATTAGGAACTCAAACATTTCTCAATGGGTGTGTGCCATCTCCCAATACTTAGATTTTATTCATCTGCCCTGTGAAGTAAATCTATATAAGAACAATGAATTAAATTTAGAACTAATACAGAAAATAAATTTTAGCATTCCATAAAATCTGTACATTTTCAAACTTACAGATGAGGAGAGTGTAAACATTGATAAATAATATCAAAAGAGTCACTCCAGGTTTCTTCTTTTTTTCTTCTTCATGTACGTATGGAATAGACAAATGATCTTTGGAACTTACATGTATAAGGAACATAATGGTAGAGATAAGTCCGGTCTGTCAGTTAAATAGGTTGAAAAGGAAAAAAAAAAACTATTGAAATTTCTCTTCTTATGATTCTGACATTTTTTAATCTCTTAATAATCTTCTGTTGTGTATTTTCATTGTGAGAGATATTCTGTAAGTCACTATTCATATTTAGAAGACAATTTGACTCAAGGACTTCATGAAATAGAGAGTTACACTGTCAGGTAATCAGAAATCAGTTCTAATTTCATATTTGCTAATTTGTTAGGACAAGGCCCTTTCCCACACTCAAAACATTACAGAATCAATCTCTACTCTTTTATCTGCTTTCCCCAAGCACCAAAAGAATATTCTTTATCAGATGCTACAATTTCATAGTTATGAATAAGCTTTCTAAAATAAAAATACTCATGAGTTAGTTTAATTAAATGCTATATTAGAAGTAACATTTTATTATTATTTTGGATACAAATGTATTGAATGAACCCAAACAATGGCACAGTATTTATGAGGTGACATAAATACCATGAGCATGAGAATTTTGCAAATAAAACCTTATCATTATTTTAATGTTGAAAACAAGTTTGTAAATGTTTATAGCAAAGAGAAATGTATGTATCAAGTAAATATAGATTATGCAAATACTTGTCTGTATATGTTATAAGAGAGAATTTGGGGAGTTTTTTTGTTATATTATTTGATTATCTTAGTCTTGAATTGTCAGATATTTTAATTTTCTAATTTACATTTCTGGCATAAATCAGTTAATGGCAGAAATGTTTTGGGGTGCTTGCTATGTGCAAGGAACTATGTGAGAAAAAAGTGATTATGGTACAGTCACTTTTTCTTCATGATAAATTAAAGGTTATATTAAATACTAGAGGCCCGATATGAAGATTCGTGCAAGAATGGGCCTTCTTTCCCCTGGCTGCCAGCAGTGCCTTCACTCTGGCTAGAGCCGCCTTTCTGCTCCGGCCCGGAGCCACCTTTCCACCTTCCCATGCTGCCCAGAGGCCCGGAGTGGCTGGGGTGGTGGTGCCTGCATATGCAAATTAACCCGCCATCTTTGTTGGGTTAATTTGCATACTCCTGATTGGCTGGTGGGCATCGCGAAGGTATGGTCAATTAGCATGTTAGTCTTTTATTGGGTAGATGAAGTTAGGGGGAAGTGAGCTTAATTGTGGCAAGGCGAGGAAGGTTACAATTAACAAGTAATTTTATAACATGATTTCCATTTGAGATACATGTTTTAAAGAAAAAAACAGTATACAATGCAAATGACTTTATATTTTCAACATTTTAAATTGAAGTACAAATTTTCAGAAACTGCAGAATACTGTAAAATTGGGTAATAGTGGATTCCAGCAATGGAGACCTCTTATGATGGCTAATGGGTCTTTCTGAGAAGTTGAAATTTAAGGTGAAGCTCACATAAAAAGAAGTCAGCCATGTCTACATCTAGGCAAAAAATATTTCAGGCAGAGCAACCAACAATTCAAAGACTTTGGTACAGGAAACTTCTGCAGATTCAAGGAACTAAATGAAAATTAGGGGAGTGTTTCCACAGTGAAAGAGAGAGCCTGTTGGATGAGATTATGAAAATAGTAGAACCCACAGAAACCTGTTGACACTTGTAATATATTGTATTTTATATGAAGAGCAACTAAATTATTTTAAACAGGGACTCACATGATATTTTTTAATGTGTTCATGTAATTATAGTCTGGGTAGAGAATGAATTGAGTGAAAGAAAAAGAGCAAGTGAGGAGAGCATCATCGTCTACCAAGAAATCATAGAGGCTTGGTTTAAGGATGTGGAGGAAGTGAACTAGCTCTAAATATGTATCTGTGGTAAACATGATCTGATGGAAGTTGGGGGTAGAAAAGAAAGATAACTGTTGGAAAAAGCAGTCTCATGCATGTAGTCTTTCTGTTCCCACTTGGCCTCATAAGCATGGGCCTTGGACTTGGAGCACTACCTTACCAAGAGAGAGAGAACCCACAGAGCTTCTGCCAGGCTTGTACGTTGTGTGGCAGAATGCAAGAAGCAGGTAGATGCAGAGAAATGAGACTCTGGGAGAGAGCTAATTAATCAAATTTGTATTTATAATGACACTAGAGGCCTGTTGTATGAAATTCATGCACTTGGGGGGATCCCTCAGCCCAGCCTGTACCCTCTTGCAGTCTGGGAGCCCTCCACGGGGAGCAGGCCTAAGCTGTCAGTTGGACATTCTTAGCGCTTCCCCAGAGGCAGAAGAGGCTCCCGCCACTGCACTTGCCAGCCATGAGCCCGGCTTTTGGTGCCCTCACCACCAGGGTGCAGCTCCTGATGGTTAGTTCACATCATAGTGACTGGTTGTTCTGCCGTTCGGTCGATTTGCATATTAGCCTTTTATCATATAGGATTATTACATAGGATTAGTAATGTAATGTCCAATTTTATAATATTCTCTAACATTTGGCTGCACAGGTTGTTAGCAATCTTGACCTAGTTATACCAACAAAAGTGAATAGTAGATGGGGCATACAGGTGTAGGCATGGAGAACATGGATGGCTAAATTCATACAGTTGTACCAACTGTTTCATAGTTGGGCCATAGTGATCTAGATGCAACCGAAGTACACGTATCCATGTTACTGCTATGGTTTGAATGTTTGTGGTCCCTCAAAGGTCATATGATAAAATCCTAATGCCCAATGTGATGGTGTTAGGAGGTGAAGCCTTTGGGAGGTGATTAGGTTGGAAAAGTAGAGTATTTGTTAATGAGATCACTGCCCTTATAATAGTCCCCAGAGAGCTCCCTTACTCTCTTATGACCTGTGAGCATACACAAAGTCTGCAACTCAAAAGAGGGCCCTCAGCCCGGCAGATGTGGCTCAGTTAGTTGAGCAATGTCTCATATACCAGGAGGTCAATGGTTCAATTCCTGGTCAGGGCACATGCCTGGGTTGTGGGCTTGATCCCCAGTAGGATGTGTGCAGGAGGCAGCCGATCAATATTTCTCTCTCATCAGTACTTCTATCTCTCTCTCCCTTCCTCTCTTTGAAATAAATAAAAACATATTTGAACAACACACAACAGCACTATGTTAATTTAAAAAAAGAGGGCCTTTACCCAAACATGCTATCACCCTGGTCTCAGAATGCCACCTGCCATAATGTGAAATTTGCATTTCTGTGGTTTATAAGCTACTTCATATGTAGTATTTTGTTATAGCCCTCCAAACATACTAAAACAACTATCATGTGCTACTTGGGATATTTAAACTGTGTGCCTCTACAATTATTAACCAATAGTTGAAAAGAATCAATACATTCTAAATATTTCTGCTTCTACAACTTCTTCCTTCTTGCAATCACCACCTCCTTCTCTCACAGAATATCTATGAATTCAATGTTGAAAAATATAGATTAGATAGATAGATAGATAGATAGATAGATAGATGAAAATAATATCAGATATAACCTTAAGTAATCAATTTAAAATATATAAATATTAGGATCCACATAATACCTGGGGTGATCCTAGATGATTAAGAAATTGGAAACAGCTTGAAAAGTTCAGACATCACAGATCCAAAAGCAAAGTGCTCACATTTCATTTTTCATGACATATGTTCATATACTTTTACTCAACATCTCTATCTCCCCATCAAAGTTTTTCTCCAAGTTCTGGTATATTAGTTTTAGTCAACCCTCCAAATAAATGATTCTAATTTTGCAGTGTTCAAGCATCAGTTTGCTGCCAATGTCTTGCTTTTGTCTTGTCAGTTGTGATTTTCATCTGAATATTTCTTTGCCAGGGGATCCCATTACATAGATTCAATATGTCCACATATTTGAGCATACAATTGGTGGATTTTCTCCATAAGTTTCCTCTTCTTTCATTGGGTGCTATACCTTGATAGAGGAACGTTAACTCAGCCTTTCTCAGGGACAGTCTTACCAACTCTCAGTAACAGTGATCATTACATCGTTTCTGGTAAATGGCAGCTGGGACTCCTTTCTGAAGCTTTATATGTAGGCAAGTGGAAAAGTTACAGTCTTAAAATTCACCCAAGTTCTTGAGTTCCCCCTATTTATATTCTCCCTTAGGTTGTGCTTCTCTAGGTTTGGAGCCTGTTTATTCTCTCATTCTGGTCCTACCTGAACTTGATCTTCCAGAAAGTCTGTCTATGCAATCTATTCTACTTAATGCAATCATCTATACTAATAAAAAGGTAGAATGCTAATTAGACCGGGAGACCTTCCGGACATCCTTCTAGACAAAGCCATGGTGCTGGGGCTGAGGCAGAGGCAGTTAGAGGTGATTAAGCCAGGAGGGGAGGGCAGTTGGGGGCAATCAGGCTGGCAGGGGGGGCAGTTGAGGGCAAGCAGGCTGGCGGGGGGGGGGACATTTGGGGGCGATCAGGCTGGCAGGCAGAGTGGAGAGTGGTTAGGGGTGATCAGGCAGGCAGGCAGGTGAGCGGTTAGGAGCCAGTGGTCCCGGGATTGGGCCTAAACCAGCAGTTGGACATCTTCCGAGGGTCCCAGATTGGAGAGGGTGCAGGCTGGGCTGAGGGACAACCCCCCCCCCCCCCCCCCGCCGCCATGTGCACAAAGTGCACCAGGCCACTAGTTATCTCATAAATGGTTAGGTAAAGAGAAATTGAATTAAAATAGTTCTGTAATTATCTATAGGCTTCATTTCCTTTTCTTTCTTTCTTATGTTTGAAAATATTGGAGCTGCTTTAAAAAAGTTGGCTGCTAAAAGACCAGGAAGTTTTTTAGATTGTGCTAGCACACATAAAGTATATATTAGCTGAGGTAATGATTATCACAGCCTTCTTTACTGGGGTTGATATGTTTGTAGCATTGAATTTTGTTGAATGTCATATGTAAAAAGAACATTGAAAAATTAGGCTATACAGCCTTTGGTTTATGGAACAGTTAAGATCAAGCTGTCAATACTTGTGAAGAATTAAAGAAAGTGGGAAGATCTGAGCTAGTTATTTAAGTATGTGATAGGAATAAGAACTAGGATGAGAGGCTGAAAATTACTTGGAAGCTGAATCTGTCTCAATAGATGAAACTAGGTGATAAACATTATAACTCCCCAACTTTAAAAATGGGCTGTCTCAGAATGGTGAGCCATTTGTACTGGAGGGGGCATTCAATCAAGCACATGTGTGTATTTGTCAAGGATGACAGAGAAGTAATTCTTTCACTAGAAAGGCAGTTGGATTGATGTTTCTTCCAAACCTAATAGTATGTGATTTTGTGAGGGTAATTGAAAATGCTATCTCTTAAAGAATAATCTGATATTTATAAAATATTTTTAATACATGCTATTATAAATATAGAAAAATAGTACTAGTTTGTGACCAGAAGAACATGGTGGGTAGTAAACATGTAAACTGCATATTAGAAGAAATAATATATTTGAGAATACATAATACACAACTTGCTAATATCAGAAGACTTTTAATTCATTTCTCTCAATGCACAAAAATTTAAGAAGACAAAAAGATAAAAATATAAAAGGCATGAATAACAAGGTAATATATTAAATTCTCTATTATGAAGGCAGAGAATAACACAGATAAAATATTTGAAAAACACATAACTGATACAAAATTGGTAACCAGAAAATATTTAAAAAATAACTCTCAACTCAATAGTAAGAAACAAATAACCTAATTTTAAAAAGGATTAAAATATTTTTAACAAACTCTTCATGTACACAGAGCTATAGATTGTGTAAACATATTTAAAGGTACACAATATCATTTGTCATTGTGTCATTAGTATAATGCAAATTGAAACCACTTGAGATGCCATTAAACACCTATTAGAAAATCTTAAAAAAGTAAAATTGGCTATCCCAAGTGCTGAGAACAATTAGAAGCAACTGGAACTCTTAATTGCTAGTGGGCATGAAAAATGATAGAGCCACTTAGGAAAACATTTTGGCATTTTCTTTTTAAATTAACCAGGTATTATCATTAAACCAAGCAATCACCCTATTTGGTATTCAGCTAACGAAAATAGATATATCTATCCAAATACCTGTATGTAAACATTTATAGATTTATTCTGAATCACTCAAAAGTAAAAAAAAAAAATCTAGATGTCCATTAACTGTTTGTAAAATGGATGAAATTGTGGTATATCATACAATAAAAAGGAAAAATCAACTGATAGATGCAACAGAACAGATATCTTAAAAGAATCATGCTAAATGAAAGATATTAGGCATAAGAGATTACATATTGTATGGTTCAATTTCTGACATTCTTGAATAGATAAAATTATAAGGACCAAAATCAGATCAGTGGTGTTCAGGGATTGGTGATGGGGGAGTGACTACAAAGTGGCACAAAGAAGCTTTTTAGAGTCATAAAAATGTTTTATATCTTGACTGTAGTGGTAATTACAGAAATTTATGCATATGTGAAAACTCATAGGACAGTATATCACAGAATCCAAAGTGTGGATTATAAATTATACCTTAATAAATCTGATTTAAAACATTCTTCAGCAAATTAAAAAAATAGAAATTAAATTATTTTTACTTATCAAATTGGCAGGTATCCTAGTATTAGATAATACCACCTTTGCTTCCTGCAAGTGCTTAGGAAAAGCAGTGCTCTCAGAGATACTTAGTTGGTTAAGTGTAAATTGAAATAATATCTATGTACAAAAACTGGGCTATTAACTATCATATTTTATATGCTACTTGATCCCTCACATCTCCTTCTAGGAATTTATACTAGAAATGTAATTTTACATATTTACAAATAGTTTGCACAATTTAATGCTTATTGTAGTATATTTATAAATTTGAAACAACTTAAGTGTCCATTGGTAAAAGTCTGGTTAAATAAATTATGGAACATTCATCCAATTGGATACATACTATGTAGCTGTTTAAAAAATGGGTCAATTTTACAGCTATAAATGGTGACCTGATGCAGTAACTAGAAAAAAGATCAGGGCCAGATAACTTAAAGTAGTATAGAAAGAGGTCTGATGCAAAGTATACAGAATGGAATTTCACTAGAAATATACTAACAGCATTAGTATATGGTGAGGGTGATCCAGAGGACGAGGGACATGTGCGGAAGCAAAACTTTGTTTCGTGGATAGTTTTTCATGATCTTTTGTGATTTGATTGTGTTATTTGCATGGACCTAAGATTATAATAACTATTCAAAAATAAAACAAATTAAAGATATTTAAGAACAATGGTACCTTGATCACATCTGATCCTGTCTTCTCAATTTCCCTGGAGCAGAATAAAAGCCAGAGAAGGCAAACTGCAGATTCTGCAGCATGCAGAGATGTAGTTCACTCTCATCTGATCTGGGAATTCCTGCTCCTGGATGCTGGGTGGGAGCCAGGATAAAAGCAGCCAGGCTGCGGTAGGACTTGCCTAGCCTCCCTGCTTGTGGTGAAAATCAACGCTGGGCAAACAAAATGCCTAGACAAACAAAGAAGCAAACAAATGAAACCAAATCATCTTGAAGTGCCTCATGTTGCTCAACGCCAGTTCAGATAGAAGTGGATAGAATTAGTGTGGCTGGATGAGCACTACCACGCATAGGCTGGGAATCTAGGAGCTCAGTGCTTCCTCCTTGTCCCACAGCACAGAAACATGGCTGTTTTTGTTTTGTTTTGTTCTTACCACCAGCATTCTAGAGCAGAGCCTGCTGCACTTTCATTCCCTCATTTCCCATTTCTTGATAAACAGATCTTGTGTTGAAAAAATGAAAAATCTGGACAAGAGAAAGAAAACAAAAACTCACTTCTCAATGCTAAGGCACCAAAGGGAAGAAGAGAGAACAAAAATATTAAAGAGTTGGCTCTTATTCATTTTAGTTAAGGAATCCTTTTTGATAGGTTTTAGGTGTCTCCAGGAAAAGCGTTTCTGAGGTAAAATTTAGTAGGTATACTGTGAAGGAAGGTGGCCAAATATAACCTGGCCAAAAAGTTTCTATTAAGTTTTAAGTGAAAATTATCAAATGAGTATAATAAAAATATCTCCAGCAAAAGTCCCTCAAATTCTGATGGCTTGACAGTGCATTCTACTGAACTATCAACATTCAAGATATAACCACTATTTAATATATGAAATTTCAGAAAAGAGAAATGGAAGAAAATGCTACAAAGTTAATATTTTTAAATTAAAAATTTTTTATTAAAAAACAAAATGAACTTTTAAAAAATATAAGAGCCAATCAATCATTTCCCAAAAATATTTGGTTACATGTTTCCCACAAGTATTTATCTTTCTATTTTTTTTTAATTTTATTTTATTTTTATTGTTTTAAGTATTACAAATAGTAGTACATATGTCTCCTTTTTTTTTCCCCCTTTGATCTCCCCCTGACCTCCCCTACCCCCCAGGACATGCCTTCACCTGCCCACCCTCCCCCCCCGCCCCAGTGTCTTATATCCATTGGTTGTGCTTATATGCATGCGTACAAGTCCTTCGGTTGGTCTCTTACAGCCCTCCTCGCCCAACCACCCCTGTCTTCCCAATGTAGTTTGACAGTCTGTTCAATGCTTCTTTGCCTCTGTATCTTTTTCCCACCATTTCTTTCCTTTAAAAAGTTTTGCCTTTGCAGACTGGAAATAAACATATAATAACAAAACAAGACAAAACAAAAAAATGTTTGAGTCCCAATTTCAATGTCCAACAGTTCCTTATGTGTACATGTCAGCAGTGATATCTGGATGGTGGGCACATGGTGGCAATGCAGGTCCGACCCTCTCTGGTTTGGTCCTAGGTAACCTGCAGTGGTGCACAGCTGCTGACTGCTCCTGTGGCAAGGCGTTGTTAGCGTCTTCCATCTCTGGACTGTTTTTTCCTCTTGTCTTCGTGGTTGGAGCACTCCTGTCAATTCCTCTCTGTTGCAGGAATCCATCTGGTCTTGGGGTTGTTTTCTGAAAATATACAAATATATTCTCGACCACAAGTTAATAAAGGAATCTTTTCTATATAATTGATTTGGGATCCTTTTTATTTTTGTTCAAACGATTTTCCTTTGTCTTATTTAGACACCATGTGTGTTTTTAATGGCCGTCTTGCTGTTAGCATTGCAAATGAACCTTAATTTGGTAAAGTAAAAATTTTCTAGATGTAATTTACTTATAGGATATTTTTCCTTACATGATATTGCCCTACTATCCCCCCCCTTTTTTTTTTAATGGAGGTTTTTGTAAATTTTATAATGCAGTCTTGATAACTTTAAATTAAAAAAAAAATTTTTCCCCCCACACGTATGACTGCTTTAGGTTCATTGCATATTCAGGAATTTTACCATGAGATGAACTACCAATAGAAATTTTAGTTATTACTTTAAGAATAGCTTTTTGTCCAGTACTTGAATATTCACTTATTTCAATTAGGCTATTTAAATTAATCTGAAAACTCGATTACTATTTTACTGTCAAATTTAATACTCTACCAACAATCTTAGTTTACCCTGTAAATATTAGTGGGAAGGATTATTTGCATTCTTGAGTGGGCCCTGAGCATTCCAAATGCTCAGCTGAATTTAGATATAGGGCAACTGCTGTCGGCCAAGTCTCTTGTCTGTTACCTGGGTCCCGATCTGAGCTGGGCCAAGTCTCTGTCTGTCACCTGTATCTCGATGTGAGCTGGGCCGGGTCTCTCTCTGTTGCCTGGGTCCCGATCTGAGCTGGGTGTGGGAAGCGCAAAGCAGCCATGGGGGTAGGAGACCTCCTTTAGAAGGGGGTGAGGGTTCAAGCCCCTGCAATGTTGGGGGGGTGAGGGTCTGTGCCCCACTTCTGTTGCCCCCCCAAGATCTCTCCTGATGGCCCCTCTGCGACTGTGCCTGTCTTAGGTTGTTCCTTCCTTGAGGAATCTTACCCGTCTCTGGCTAACCAGCCATCCTCCGGGGCCAAGCAGGGTGCTGTGAGGTTCAGTTCTGTCTCCTTGGTAGCCTATGACCCCGTGGCCTCCACACCCAGCCTTGGGAACCCCTGGCCTGCTGGCAGGGTCCCGGTGCTGATCACATATCTCGGGGAACTCGGGTTTCTTCTCCAGTGAGGGCCCAGCTCACACAATTGGATGTGAGACAGATCCCTGGTACCAGCCCCCACGAGGCTTCAAGCTCAGCATGAACAGAAAGCTCAGGTAACAGCTGAGGGCAATTGGATTGTGAGAAGAGGGTCCCTCTTGGCACAAAGGGCAAGAGGGGCCAATATAGGATGCTCAAGTGCCTTCCCAGTGCCTTAATTCCTTCTGCAAGGGATTAAATCCTTTCATGTCCTTTTTTTTTTTTTTTTTTTAATTGCTGCCCACCATTCAAAGAATTAGTTTGTAAGTTTGTTTGGGATAATTGTAAAGCATGCTGTTGTAAAATATCTAAGATTATAATGAGATTGTAGAATAATATCATGTAAGGATATTCTTTGCCCTAGGCCCTGGCAATTCCATTTCAAACTGGCTGTCAATTTCTTTTTGTAGCTTTATATAAACTTTGTCAGGGAGGCAAAAACACAAATTATTTACTTTAGTTCAAGCGGCCAAATATATTGACTTTCAATTACAATCCTTATGACTTTTGAAGGAAACTTCTCTTTGTTTCCTTCCAAAATAATTTTCAGTCTACAGAGAGTTTCATTTAAAAATTTTTGTCACATGAAACAATTTCTCTTAATGCCCCGCCCCCTTGTTGTCTGTGTCCATTGATTAGGTTCATATGCATGCATACAAATCCCTTGGTTGATCTCTCCACCTTACCCCCACCCTCCCCTACCTTACCTGAGGTATGATGTTCTGATCAACGTTTCTCAGCCTCTGGATCTGTTCTTGTTCATCAATCTATGTTGTTCATTATATTCCACAAATGAGCGAGATCATGTGATATTTATCTTTCTCCGCCTGGCTTATTTCACTCAACATAATATTCTCCATCTCCATCCATATTGTTGCAAATGGTAGGAACTCCTTTTTTACCGCAGCATAGTATTCCATTGTATAGATATACCACAGTTTTTTAATCCATTCATCTGCTGATGGGCAGATGGATTACAAAGTTAATTTTTGAATCTAAATCAACCATCTTTTAAAACCAGATAAAGGCAGTATAAGTAAAAACAGTTATAGGGCCATTTAACCTACAAAAATATTTTGTTTCCTTTAGAAATCTTAAACAAATCCAAAGTATAAAGAACAGTGCAATGAAAAGAATAATACATCATGATCTAGTAGAAGTGAGGATGTTTTAATATCAGATAATCTGTTGGTATAATCTGCCTTAATGGTGGGTTGGAAGAAAAGCAAAATCACATGATTATATAAGGTAACATAGAAAAGATAATCAGTCATAGATATAAGGTCTCATAATATTAGAAATACAAATGCATTAGTTTGATAAAATTATGGGAACTAAATAGCTAAAATTAACTATCATACTTTAAAGGAAACAAGCTAATTCATTTGGAAACAAGAAAAAAATATCTGGTATTATTTCTAGTTTATAAATGAAAAAAATTGAAAGCCCTAATTTACCAAATAATTAAATCATAACAACTAAATAGATGAGATGTGAAAGGGAAGGGACAATGCTTTTTAATGTCTGTGGATAAAATTAGCTTCAAGATAGAACAGTCACTGTACCAGAAAGGAAATAGAACTAATAAAACTTTGCAGCAAGTTTGCCAGAATCAAGAGCAACATAAAAGTCAATAATGCTCCTGGAAAATAACAAAGATAAAATGTATGTTTATAAGGTTTGTCAGTAACACAGCAATTCAACCCTTCACTACAGACACAGAGACATAGAAAATTGACCCATAAGTATATATGTTAAGGAATATGAACTAGTATACAGCAGTGAAAATGAAAAAAAGCAAAACAAACAACTAGATATGCCTGCGGCATCATTAATAACTCTATAAAAGTATCCTATGGACAAAATAGTAAGAAATTAACCAAGATCAATGGTACAATGGCAATTACAAAAAATTACAACATACTTACAGATTTCTACTTTAAAGTGGAGATATTGATTATAGATAGATTTTCCTGCAAAAATAAAGTGGGGAAAAAAACACAAACAAAACCCCCCACTTATGTTAGAAAAATTAGAATGCTGCTAAGTAAGGGAAATGATGAGCTTTAAGATTCTAGAGTGTCTAGACCCACAGAGATCTGAGATGATAATCCATAGCCACTTTTTTGGGGGGACATTCCTCATTCTGGATGCCATCAAGAAGCTGAGTCTTGGCTTTTTCCTAGGAGATAGGACTGCAGTTGAGGTAATAGAAATAAGCATAATTTTGTTGTTTATTTGTTTTTATAGTCTTGCATGTTTGGAGTGAGTCTAATTGAACTTGAAAGTCATGAAATATATCACAGTTTTTTTCTTTTTTTAAAATTTTATTTTTTTATTGTTTTAAGTATTACAAATAGTAGTACATATGTCTCCTTTTTTTCCCCCATTGACCTCCCCCAACCTCCCTTACCCCCCAGTACATGCCTTCACCTACCCGCTCCCCCCCCCCCCCCAGTGTCTTGCATCCATTGGTTATGCTTATATGCATGCGTACAAGTCCTTCAGTTGGTCTCTTACAGACACCCTCGCCCAACCTCTCCTGTCTTCCCAATGTAGTTTGACAGTCTGTTCAATGCTTCTTTGCCTCTGTATCTTTTTCCCACCATTTCTTTCCTTTAAAAAGTATTGCCTTTGCAGACTAGAAATAAACATATAATAACAAAACAAAACAAAACAAAAAAATGTTTGAGTCCCCGTTTCAATGTCTAACAGTTCCTTATGTGTACATGTCAGCAATGATATCTGGATGGTGGGCACATGGTAGCAATGCAGGTCCGACCCTCTCTGGTTTGGTCCTAGGCAACCTGCAGCGGTGCACAGCTGTTGACTGCTCGTGTGGCAAGGCGTTGTCAGCGTCTTCCATCTCTGGACTGTTTTTTCCTCTTGTCTTCGTGGTTGGAGCAGACCTGTCAATTCCTCTCTGTTGCAGGAATCCACCTGGTCTTGGGGTTGTTTTCTGAAAATATACACAGTTTTTCTTCTGAAGACATTTACCAGCGTTTGAAGCTTCCCAGGGAGGGCTATTCAAACCACAACCCTGCAAGACTTTGTAATGGCAGAAATAGAAAACAAACACAGGATATTTTATTGATAAATTCTATGAGAACTCTGCATGTTTGTTGCATTTCTCAGAGCTACTAAATTCCATGTACCTCCTATATCATGATACTGATAACCTATCTGAATAAGTGGTTGCTGTGTTGCTATGTAAAGAAGGTAGAAATCAATGTGTTTCCCAGAAATGAGGACAGTCAAGTTTATGCAGTTCTTATCATAAAAAAATATATTTCAACTCATTCGTGGTATATCAGTTGACCCTAATCTATGTAGAATATACTCAATTTCCAAGAGCAATGGATGTAAAAGGAGAGGAAAAAGGTTTTGTGAAAAACACTGTTCTTTATTTTTATATCCAGAATTATTGGCAAAAGTCTATTCTGTGTACATACAGTGAATACTTTATGTATTATTTTAATGTCAGTTGTAAAGCTGCATGAATAGCAAGTGACCCTTAAAGGGAAAAAACAGCGAAAAGAGGAAATAGGAGAAATTTTAAATTCAGTACTTTTCATTTTGTATCACTAAAAACTTAAAAAGGAAGTTAACGGTCAATCAATACAAATTTCATGCCTATCATTTTGAGACTGACT
Source organism: Corynorhinus townsendii (assembly GCA_026230045.1). Classification (NCBI taxonomy): domain Eukaryota; kingdom Metazoa; phylum Chordata; class Mammalia; order Chiroptera; family Vespertilionidae; genus Corynorhinus; species Corynorhinus townsendii. The sequence goes on from JAPDVU010000012.1 coordinate 31,830,976, forward strand.
AGACAGTTATTTTAATGGCTGTCATATCACTATGTCTCTCTGTAACAGGCACACGACTCTCTTAATGTGATGCTTCAAAGAGTGAGAGCCTAAATAGATTTAAATTTCTAATGAAATCATTTAAATGGTGGTTCATGGTACTTAATAATGTTTCTTTTTGTATTTAACACATACTAAAAAGTACCATTCTTATAAAGGTCCCTTATTTCTGGCTACTTATATTTTACTTCTCATCAAGCTATAATTCATGCCTCTATCTGGATTCTGCACTTAGTACACTAAATGCCCTAGTGGTCTGAAAGAGTTAATGTAGCTCCCTTAGCATCTAATTTAATACATGAGAGTGACTGGAATACTGATGATGAGCTAGCTTAACATATATTATAGGGAATCAGTCATCTTGTGAAAGTAGCAGTTAAATACACTTTAATTGAGATTTTTGTTACAAGTGGGGAGTTTTAAAAGTGCTGATGAGTTAAGAATTCCACTCAGAGTCAGAGTTAATGTTTGGCTATAGGGCTAATGTCTAGGGTATATTTAAGGCACCATGAGCGTGTGTGTAGACATAACAGGAGTAATTCAGGCATCTGATGGATGGTTGAGCTAGATGACTTTAAGGTCCTTTTTAACTCTGAGAGTGCATGATTCCATGCATATGAGAAATATAGCCCTGGAACAAATATGCATGAGTAACCACACTATAAAACAGAGCATAAAGAGGGAACGATAAAAATGGCCAGAGTGTGGGGGAAGATGGACAGTGAAAATAAGAGCCCTGCTGTGAATCAGCGATTTAAGGTGACTTTAAAATGCTTTAGTTTGAGTGTCCTTTGACTAGTGGTTGCCAGGTTTTTAAGAAAAAGCCATGTTTTCAAGTGATTCTGTATGCTGTTAACACTCATGTCTTCAACATTGTTTATATAATCAGCAGACCAGGCTGAGTGTACACATGGGTTTATAGAAATGATCCTGTGCTTCCACAGGGGTCTAGAGCCACAGTTTTTTAAACCACTTCTTTAAAGTAGTATTTCTTAAGAATATGGAGTTCTTAAGACTTGTCATCAGTTCCTCATTTGAAATTTAGCAGGTGATTCCAACATCCCTAAAGACCTGACACATAATGGATATTATTGGAAAGAACACAAAAGCACCCCATCACCAGGCGAAGGAAACTTCTACGCTCTGTTTCTTATAATCTGTTTGCCAGGAACGATATGGACAGCTTCATATTTTTATGAATAACCTCACAAAAATATTAGGAATTATTATTTTGCAGTTACCAAAAACTAAAATTCAGAGATGTCAGATAACTTGTTTAAAGATAAATGGATTTAAACACCCATCTATTTGATTCCATATACTGTGTTCCTTTCACTAAATGATACTTATATAGTGAAATATGACTAATATTAGAAAATCAATATGAATATATTAGGAGATATCTTATTTGCAAATACATGAAGTTTAAATTGGCAACTTTAATATTTTCAGTACTATGAAGCTTATGGCTTTTTTTCCACAGACTCTTGACATAGAATACCAGATGGTGAAAATATTCTTTTTCTTTCGAGTAATTTTTATAACACTTTTAATGTGCCACTGGGGATTTTACGGCACATTTTTAACACATTAGAAAGACTAAAATTATCACAGCAACACCTTAAGTTAGGTACTAATTTTATCTTCATTTTACACATGAGGATTCAGAGGCATGAAGAGGTTAAATGACATCCCACATCCCCTAAATCTTATGGGTAATAAATCGTAGAAACAAGAATTTAAGCTTAGCTTAATTCTGTTTTCTTTCTTTCTTTTTTTTAAAACAGTTTTTAAAAATATATATTTTATTGATTTTTTACAGAGAGGGAGAGAGAGGGAGAGTTAGAAACATCGATGAGAGATATCGATCAGTTGCCTCCTGCACGCCCCCTACTGGGTATGTGCCTGCAACCCAGGTACATGCCCTTGACCGGAATCGAACCTGGGACCCTTCAGTCCGCAGGCCAACACTCTAGACACTGAGCCAAACCGGTTTGGGCTTAATTCTTTACTCATTGCTTTAAATTGTCATGAATGCTTGAGCAATTACCAAAGATATACATAAGAGGACACTTGGAAAAAAGTGGAAGGACCTGGCTTCCAAGAAATTTCACTTAATACCATCTGGTTGAGAGATCAAGGGCAACATAAAGATTATTCATTGGGATGGAATTTTGTGATTTCATCTGTTTTATAACATTTAGTTGCAAATTTTTGAGAGTGCTAGAACAGTTACTGTTTTCTCCATTTTATAAATGACTAGCTATATTTAAAGGTGGCAAAGTCTGACTTTAACAAGTGGTAGGCATTTTCTGTGGACAGGTTTATTCAAGTCTTCTATAAGTTACACAAATACTACCTTAGTTAGTTATATTTTTTGAGTCGCTGGGGCTGGCACTTCTGGATTTGGAGATATTTAAAATAAAAAACTTCTGGCAGAATGGACTTGACTAAACATTTCAAGACACCAAAAGTTCCAAAGTAAAAGAAGAGGTAAAATTAGTGGCTTAAGAGAAACATGTTCATTCAAGTGTAGCCACCTCATGAGAACTTGGTCTTCAGTCATAGATGTGGTGAAATTAAAGAGCTATATGTGCACATATGTACATATGTGACAAGAACAAAAATCTACATATTAAAGTATATATTTTCACATTTTTATTTGCCTGTCTTCTGGCCAATTTCACATATACAGCTAACCTCTAAGAAAAATTATTTATTTCTCTACCTAGACTGTGCTTAGTTAATGGTGCAATGAATGGAGATATGGAATTAGGGAAGCCAAGATGGGTAATGTGCCTGGAAAAAAATGGAAACACCTGAAAAGAAAGGACTTAAATGGGCGGAGGTATCAAGGACAGGCATTGGGATAGGAGAGAATAATAGTCTAGTTCAGTGGTTCTCAATCTTTCTAATGCCGCGACCCTTTAATACAGTTCCTCATGTTGTGGGGACCCCCAACCAGAAAATTATGCAACCCATAGGTTGAGAACCGCTGCTGTAGAGCCTAAGACCATCGGAAAACACAGATATTTACATTACAATTCATAACAGTAGCAAAATTACAGTTATGAAGTAGCAACGAAAATAATTTTATGGCTGGGGGTCACCACAACATGAGGAACTATAAAGGATCACGGCATTAGAAAGGTTGAGAACCACTGATCTAGTTGATAGAGGAGAGATTTCTGACATGGGAGAAAGAGGAAAGAAAGGGGATTCCAGTCCACTGAATTTTTCACTGTTCAATGCTGTGATAGTTAAATGTGTGTGTGCGCGCACACACACATGTGTGGAAGGTTATAGTGTTTTGTATGAGTTTAGGTGCTTTTGTAACACTTGGAAAATTTTGAGCTCACCTTAAACCTAAACCTAGAAGAGCGTGTTTTATTTGGGTTAAAAATGGAATGATTATGACCATAGAAGGTGTGAAGCTTGTTCTCATTTGTTCTGTCATCTGTGTCCATGGATCTTTGTGCCTTTGCTTCCCCATTGAGTGAAAGAATAGTTGCCCTCTATTTCTTTCCCCAATATACCACAGAGATGAGTTAATTCATATTCTAGCTTTCCAAGTATATTTCTCTGTGATTATAATATTGCCATATTCTCATTCAGCTGAACAATGCATCTTTATCTGAAAGGATCGTTAACACATGATGCTACCCTGATTTCATTCTCTCATGAAAGAAAGGCAGGAAACAGTGCTTTGGACACCTTTGGATAAAAAAAGATGTAGTAGCTTGTGTACAGAGAACAAATTGACCTTGTGACTATGATACTTAATCAAATGAAGGCCATAATTGAATGCCAGTTTGCACTAAAAAATGGTCTGACACCTTCCAAGATTCATCTAAGCAATTGAGACAATCAGTGTGTAGGTGTTTATGAGCTCAGCGTTTGTTCATTGCAAATGTTCTATTAGCAATTACTGCCTTTACTATCCTGCTTATAAAGAGTGTTAAGCTTTCTTTTTGCCGGATGTGCATAATACTTAATATCATAGGAGGTATGTTGAGCATTGATTGAAAAGTTCCTTTGGCTTTAAGTGACCTGTGACAACTAAGTGATTGATTTTAGGAAGGATTATGGAAAAATCTACACATCCTACTATCTGGGGACTAAATCTTCTGGCATTTGCCATTAGCAATGTTTCCTAATAATGAAAATAGTGGTCATTTATAATTGTTTATTCTAAAGGAACATTTGCCAGAGGTAGCTGCAGTTTTGTTCTGTAAGAGGTTTGTCTATTTGTCTTTGCATTGCATAAGAGTAAATAATTCATTTTCTTTTGTTTAGGAACCTGCTCTATCTCCCTATGGTGTATACATCTTTATAGTCTCTTTAGAGAACAAATTTCCACTTTATTTAAAAATCATTAAACATTTCCTTGTTCATGGAGATTTTGTCACCAGCCACACACAACATCTTACCAGTCATATCATAGCAAATTGTTACAGATTATGGAGTTAGATGATCTAAAGATTTGTGGTAAATGTTTAGCTGTGGTTGTTGGTAAGCAAATTCCACACCCAGTTCCCATAATAACACCAAACATGAGCAATGAAGTGCCACTCTGGATTCCACATCCACTCAGAAATATTACCTATTGTTACACAGAGAACTGAGAGCAACATCAATGCATTTAAACATAATTTGTGAATTGTGGGGGGGGGGGGGTCCCAAAAGATGTTCAAAATCATTTGACCAATTTCTACCACTTAATTTTTAAATTATTTTTATTACACATTGCATGTTAATTAATCAAAAGGTCATACGGATTGGGTGTTAGATTAGGTTAAGCCATTTTTAGCTTTCAAATAAGTGCTGACATTTAATGGACTAAGATAATTTCTCCAGGGGAGCTCCCTTCCAAGTGATCCTACCATGTGGTTTAGCAGTACAAACATGTAGTTTCTGGGTTGCTGTCACGGTTTGCGCAAGCTGGAGAGTAGATCTGGAGCTTTTCTTGTTTTACCCAAGAAGTGACACTTGCCACTTATGTTTACATCCCATCAACTGGAACTAGTCACATTACCCTAATTGCAAGCAAGCTGGAAATTCTGGTGTGTAGGAGAAGAGCAATGGATGATGATCAGAGTTGGTTACTGCAACCACTCTCAGAAGAGCATCAATTCTGTATAACTGCATATGATCTTGCTTACAGCTTCCCACGTCTATTGTTCTGAACCTTTGAGCCTGTAAAACTAAGTTCTGGAGAATTGGGACACCTTGGTTTTCTCATGAACTTAGATCTCCTTTAGGTCTTGTTAATACCTCCTTATTGAAGGGTTAATTCCTACTTATTGATGGGTTAAACCTCTAATACTGCCTTTCTTTCAACATCACAGGAAATAGCAGATGTGGACTGAATAGTTCAGGCAGAAAATTCACAAATTAAATAATTTCAAGTTATTACATATGTAAGGGGAGGGAACAGATTTTTGTTATCATCAACCACTCAGATTTAATGAGTAACCTACTGGGCACTTCTATCATCGTCTTCAAGGCTTTTTGGGATTAGGAGGTTTAGAAAAGCCTCTAAGCTGAAAACATATTGTTTTAGGCCAGGAGTTCTTAACTTGGATATGTGAAACCTAAGGGTGTCCAGATGACCTTGGTGGAGTGTATCTGAATCCCTTAAATTGTATGTAAAATCTTGTAGATATATGTATGTGTGCCTTTTCCCCCCATGTTCTCAAAAGGACCAGTGGTAAAAAAAAATGTTTAGAAATGTCTGATTAGGAGAATATGTTTATTTTGCATTTAGGGTCCCAGGAGAAACAGTGCAGGATTTGAAGAAGTAAAAATACTTTGCAAACACCTTTGGTCGCCAGCTTTTATGTATGGTATTCCATTTTTAAAACAATTGCTTTAAGATTAATATGTACTCAAGATACCATTTTGAAGCTTAAGGCTTGGCATTCTTGATTGCAGCCCTATAGTCCAAAAAATATTCCCCTCAGGTTTTTTTTGTTGTTTTTAAACCCAGTGAAACTTTACCTTTGGATTAAACTATTCTGTGTTTTCTACACCGAGTGGCTGAGTTATATGCTCAGTGTTAACTCAGCAGAATTGAAGTTGTTCATGAATTTAATGAAATGAAGAGAATACATTCATAGATATTTTAGGTGCCTTAAAATGAAATCTTTTAATAAAGTTGTTTTTGTAATTCTTTTAATAGAGTTTCACATTTCTACTAGCAATTCAGTAATAAAGTGTATGAACGACCAGCATTACTTCCCTAGAGCATGAATAACACAACATCTGTAATAGTAATAGTAAATTAGCTTTTGGTCTTTTAAAAACCCAGAAATTGAGTTTAAAAAATGCTATGGCTGATAAATACAAAGGGGAATTTCAACAAATGTTGTTTCCCAATGATTTAATTGTTTTAAAATAACTTCTATACTTTAGACAATTCAACTTTATCTCAGTCTAAAATTACTTTTCTGTGACCAATTCCTTGAAAGCAGAGAAAAGCCCAAATTTTAAAGTAACATTCTCATTTTTGTCTTCAGTGTGCTACCACTTCTAAAGTCTTGTCTTTTGCAATATTAGTATGGCAGTTAGAGCTGGCTTTTATTCGAATCGACTAGCTTATGGAAATCCACATTACATGCACTAAAAGCAAAGGCAATGTATTAGGGAACTGGTGGAGGCACAGGCATACTAGTATTCATAAACAATGCGTATTGAACAAAAAACATTGACGGGGAAAAAGAGAAGAACTAAAAGTAAAATTATTTATTTTAATTGTGTTTTTAACTTTATAATTATTTCTGGGGGATAATGAGACCCTTATCATATCTGAAGATGATAATATTTAGATGTATGCCTATAATTTTCTTTTACAATAAAAAAGAAACTAAGCCTTAAGCATTATATTTTTCATCAGCTCTTGTTTTCTAATTATTAGACTAGATAGTGTTTCCTCTGGGCACAGGAAAATGGGTTTGGCTCTCAACATAGGTGTTCTGATGACAACTAGCCCATCTTATAGAAGACACACAGCTAAATTAAAAAATACAACTGACACTGTATATTGCCAATTACGATACTCGCATTGATAACACTTTATATATATAACGTGGTGCCCTACATATCTGTGATAAGCCATCTTTCATTAGATTATCTGTAAGGGTTTAATGTTTTCAATGCTTGACATTGCATTATTTTTTGGTAACAGCATTTAACTTTCATTCAAAAGGGCTATTCAATATTACCACCTGTGTAAACTGTGTATTCAGACTAAAATTAGAATCTCCTAGGAGTTTACCTTTGGTTGTGTCCTGTGACAAATCATCCTTAGATACTGCATCGAACATCTCTGCTTTTATTTCAACACACTTGTGCTGCAACATAAGGCAGGAGTGACAGCAGCAGTAGAGCTGGGACATCCACATGAAAAGGATAAATCATACCTTGTGGTTTTTTCTGTAGGATCTAGAAGCACAGAACAGCACATCTTGGAGTGAAAGTTTCACTTGTTTCTTTTTTGATGCCCTTGCTTTCTTTATGTAGTTCTGAATCTCTGACCTGTTCTTTTCCTTCTCTCCAAAGAACGTCTTTTAACATTTTCTTAGCAATTCATGTCTACAGGCAACACATTTTCTCTAATTTTGCTTGTCTGAGAAAAAAAAATATTTTTTACTTTTAAAGGATAATTTTGTAAGATACAAAATTATATTTTGGTGTTTTTTTCCCCTTCTCAACACTTTAAATATATATCTCTATTCTCTTATTGCTTGCATGGTTTCTGAGAAGTCAAATGTAAATTCTGATCTTTGTTCTTCTGTAGGTAAGGTGTGTTTCCCTTCCCATTCCCACTCTCCCCCACCCCTCCTGTGGTTTATTTCCGAAGATATTTTTCTTTATCTTTAACTAGAGGCCTGATGCATAAAATTTGTACAAAGGCCTTGGCCCTGGCCCCCGCCTGCCACAGCCCCCAGCCTCAGCAGCAGCAGGTTAGGGCCTCTGCTGCCTCTGCCTTGGGCCCGCTGTGGCTTTGTCCAGAAGGATGTCCGGTTTAATTAGCATATTATGCTTTTATTAATATAGTTTCTGTAGTTTGAAAAGATATGCATAGATAGGTTTTTGAGGTTTTTTTTTTTTTTTGCATTTACCTTGCTTGCTGTTGTCTGAGCTAGCCCCAACCCCTTCCCTTTGGACAGCTGTCATTATGAATTGATCACTTAAAATCTACTTAATGTCAACACCATAAAACAACAGATTTCAATAGAAAAAGACACTGGGGGGAGGAGGGGATGAGGTCATGTGATGGGGTAGGGGAGGCTGGGGGAAGGTCAATGAGGGAAAAAAAGGAGATATATGTACTACTATATGTAATACTTAAAACAATAAAAAAAGAAAGATTTAGATAAAACTTAGTCAATAAGAATAAAATTGTAAGTATGGTTTATTGCAGAAAATTAGAGCAATATATTTGTTTCTTGTATAGATAACATTATTATCAAAATTTAGTTGTATAATATTGTCATTATAGTGTCATTTCCTAAATCACTCTAATATGTTCTTATACAAATTACTTTGAGTTTTTGTTTTTTATTCTTTTGTGTTATGTGGTCAAGAGTAATATTTAGCCCAGCCAGTATGGCTCAGTGGTTGAGCATCCACCCATGAGCCAAGAGGTCACTGGTTCGATTCCTACTCAGGACACATGCTGGGGTTGTAGGCTTGATCCTCAGTAGGGGGGATACAGGAGGCAGCCAATCAAGGATGTTTCTTTCTCCTTAATGTTTCTAACTCTCTATCCCTCTTCTTTCCTTTCCCCCTAAAAGTAAATATAAAACATAAAAAATATTTAATTTCTTATTTCCCATTATTTTTTTTCTCAATGATTACCACTGTATGTTTCCACCAGAAGGATGATTTAATGACCCAAGAGTACATTCATTTTCATCTGTATATATAGATAAAATGTCTAAATTGCTGCTATCAGTATATTTGAATGTGTTAAGTTTACTATGATCAGGTAACACTAGGCATTATGGTTAATTTTATTAATTCAATGTAATTCTTATCATGGTTAAATGGAATTTCTTAGATAATGACTGATTTTTATAACATACATTAGGATACTAGATAACTATCCGACCTTTTAGCAAAGGCCAATTAGATCAGTGCCCAGATTGGGTACCAACAAAATCCTCAGTATGACTACTTGAAATTGAAATTGTCAGAATAGATAGGACTCTGCTGACTTAATCACCATTATGTTAGCATTCTTTCACTTTGAGTGTACAATATTAAGAAATCTTTGAAAACATGTATTCATAGGTTTATATACTGTGATTCTTGATCACATTAAATAAACATTTCTATATGAATATATTTAGGAAGAATAATAAGTAATAAGTAATAAAGTAATAAAGAAATTCAGAAAATGTAAGAGAAGCTTATTAGAAATTTTAAAGCAGATATGAATTGGAGAGGAAAACTGCTAATAGTTTTGATGATGACCCAATATGCCATTCATTACAGATAGAGCTCTGTATGTAGATCAAGGTATTAACAGTTTTGGTAACATTTTTATTTACCTTAAATATTTTATTTTAACAGCCTCTTCAGTTTTTATTTTATAATTTAAACTTATTTAATTTTGAATAACTATTATATTTACAAGTTTCTAAACACTCAACATATAAAATTGCATGAAATGAAAAGTTTCCATTTTACACCGTATACTCCCATTGCTAGTTCACAAGATCCCTCATACTATTATTTCTTATCTGTCATTTCTAGAGATTTTATGACAATTTTATGTATTGATTTTACTGTAACATTGAAATATCATTAATTCAAAGTATTTGTTTTTCTCTCTATTGTGAAAGGAATTTATTGAGTAGACTAAACAATTATAATTATTTAAAAATTTTTGTTGTTGAAGACAACCCAAGAAAATATAAACTAAGGGATTTTAATTTCAGACTCTATCTATAAATTAAGATGTAGCTATCATACATAATTATCAAAATTCAGCTCAGTGCTTCTTAAACAAAAAGAGATATATTATCCTGCCTAGAAAGAAGTTTGGGCATAATAAAATTCCAATGCTTTTTAATTTAAGGTTCATTAATATCCTCAGACTTCTAGATTTTTTTATTTTATTTTATTTTATTTTATTTTTTAAATTTTATTTTATTTTTATTATTTTAAGTATTACAAATAGTAGTACATATGTCTCCTTTTTTCCCCCCTTGATCTCCCGCCAACCTCCCCTACCCCCCAGGACATGCCTTCACCTGCCCACCCTGCCCCCCCGCCCCAGTGTCTTATATCCGTTGGTTGTGCTTATATGCATGCATACAAGTCCTTCGGTTGGTCTCTTACAGCCCCCCTCGCCCAACCTCCCCTGTCTTCCCAATGTAGTTTGACAGTCTGTTCAGTGCTTCTTTGCCTCTGTATCTTTTTCCCACCATTTCTTTCCTTTAAAAAGTTTTGCCTTTGCAGACTGGAAATAAACATATAATAACAAAACAAGACAAAACAAAAAAATGTTTGAGTCCCAATTTCAATGTCCAACAGTTCCTTATGTGTACATGTCAGCATTGATATCTGGATGGTGGGCACATGGTGGCAATGCAGGTCCGACCCTCTCTGGTTTGGTCCTAGGCAACCTGCAGCGGTGCACAGCTGCTGACTGCTCCCATGGCAAGGCGTTATCAGCGTCTTCCATCTCTGGACTGTTTTTTCCTCTTGTCTTCGTGGTTGGAGCACTCCTGTCAATTCCTCTCTGTTGCAGGAATCCATCTGGTCTTGAGGTTGTTTTCTGAAAATATACAAATATATTCTCGACCACAAGTTAATAAAGGAATCTTTTCTATATAATTGATTTGGGATCCTTTTTATTTTTGTTCAAACGATTTTCCTTTGTCTTATTTAGACACCATGTGTGTTTTTAATGGCCGTCTTGCTGTTAGCATTGCAAATGAACCTTAATTTGGTAAAGTAAAAATTTTCTAGATGTAATTTACTTATAGGATATTTTTCCTTACATGATATTGCCCTACTATCCCCCCCCTTTTTTTTTAATGGAGGTTTTTGTAAATTTTATAATGCAGTCTTGATAACTTTAAATTAAAAAAAAAATTTTTTTTTCCCCCACACATATGACTGCTTTAGGTTCATTGCATATTCAGGAATTTTACCATGAGATGAACTACCAATAGAAATTTTAGTTATTACTTTAAGAATAGCTTTTTGTCCAGTACTTGAATATTCACTTATTTCAATTAGGCTATTTAAATTAATCTGAAAACTCGATTACTATTTTACTGTCAAATTTAATACTCTACCAACAATCTTAGTTTACCCTGTAAATATTAGTGGGAAGGATTATTTGCATTCTTGAGTGGGCCCTGAGCATTCCAAATGCTCAGCTGAATTTAGATATAGGGCAACTGCTGTCGGCCAAGTCTCTTGTCTGTTACCTGGGTCCCGATCTGAGCTGGGCCAAGTCTCTGTCTGTCACCTGTATCTCGATGTGAGCTGGGCCGGGTCTCTTTCTGTTGCCTGGGTCCCGATCTGAGCTGGGTGTGGGAAGCGCGAAGCAGCCATGGGGGTAGGAGACCTCCTTTAGAAGGGGGTGAGGGTTCAAGCCCCTGCAATGTTGGGGGGGTGAGGGTCTGTGCCCCATTTCTGTTGCCCCCCCATGTTCTCTCCTGATGGCCCCTCTGCGACTGTGCCTGTCTTAGGTTGTTCCTTCCTTGAGGAATCTTACCCGTCTCTGGCTAACCAGCCATCCTCCGGGGCCAAGCAGGGTGCTGTGAGGTTCAGTTCAGTCTCCTTGGTAGCCTATGACCCCGTGGCCTCCACACCCAGCACCTGCCTTGGGAACCCCTGGCCTGCTGGCAGGGTCCTTTCTGCTATATTATCTCAATGTATCAGTTTCCACCAAATGAGTTCATCACATATTTGCAAGAAGCAAAGGTGGTTCCAGACTTTATATCCACAGGAAATAACGTCTAGGCAAGTCCAAGACTACTCATTCACATATTCCCTGCTTTAAGAATAAGAAGCCTTTTAATTTTCTCCCTAGCACGTTTACCATTGCACCTCATTGAATAGAATATCCAACATGCCTACCAGTAGACCACTAAGAGCAAGGGGATCATTTTGAGTGTTTTAAAACAAACATACTTTTAACACAGAATTATGTTGTAGGAGAGCAAGCAATAGAATAAACTTGGTTCTCTTCTAGTAAAAAGAAAATGTACAGAATGATAACCAATAGTGTTTTCTATATTGTTCTAATCACTCAATTATATGGAAAAAAGAGAACACAACATACAACAAATATTTGATTCGTCATGGAGAAAAAACACTCAGAAGATGTTTAAATAAAAGAGCTTGGGACACTGGTTTCGGGAAGAAGTAAATGTGTAGTGATTGGAAATATTTTCATTAGCCACTCAACATGTGTTCAGACTGCTATAACAAAATACCACAAACCAGGTGGCTTAAAGAAAAGAAATTTATTTTCTTACACTTCTGGAGGCTGGAAAACCAAGATCAAGGACTAAGAGAGTGAGCTCTCTGGTGTCTCTTTTTATAGAGACACTAATCCTTTTGGGTCCGGGTTCTCCCCTAATGACCTCATGTAATTTGAATTACTTTCTTATAAGTCCTGTCTCCAAATAAAGTAACATTGGCATTTAGGGCTTCAACATATGAACTTAGAGATGACATAATTCAGTCTAAGAATCTATATTCTTATTAACAGGAACAATTAATTTCAGAATATAATGATTGACTTATAGATTATGGTATAGAGAAAAGCAATGGCTGCAAAACCTTAAGGGAGGGAAAAACAAAACAAAACACTCCACTCTTGAATTAATGCCCAAGAAGTGACTTTACAAACCTCTCACTAGCAAGTATTACCATAACATCTTTGGTAATGATGATTTGGTGCTTCCAGCAACAGTAAATGATTTAGATAGTGAGTTAGTAATACTTTCAATTTACCCTTTGACTGTTTTTATCACCCAAACACAAACAGGGCATGCTGCCCTGGAGCAGAGTTACTTGCTTTTGATTCCATAGACGTTTAATGCTGTAATTCTTAGACACAAGGTCAGGAAAAGGAGAGGCCCTGTGAGGATTTCTAGATCATTGCCTTTTTCTCCAGCAACAGGGCTTTAATTTCTGATCAATTCCATTCAGAAAGAATGGCTCCCTTGAGACATAACTCATGATGCCCTTTGCTTTTGTGTTTGGTTGTGTTCTCCTTTAGAATAGAAACCATTTTGTCAAAGGCTAAACCAATGACATAAGGGGACCCAATCCCGAAAATAATGTTGCTTTTCCATAGATGTAGGCCTAGCTTCAAAATCTGGAGCATTAGAAAGGGCAGTTGGTAGATAGTACTATTTTTTTATTTTAACTTTGGTTATTTACATTATAGTTTTAATGGAGTTGTGAAATGTCACCTTGGAGTTATGGCCCATGAGTTACAATGGGAAAAGCATGAGCATTAAATGTCATAAGTAAAATTAGAAAAAAAAAGGTATTAAAATAGCTGATGAAATTCACACTGTTGAAAATACTGCTTTTATAACCCTGGCAGAGGCAGAGGCTCATAGCAGGTCCTTGTGAATCAGAGCTCATAGCACAAACGCTTTTTCATGGCAGGGTGCAGGCATCAGTGTTAAGAACACGGCCAAGCCAAAGTTTACTGATTTTCACTTTTGGAAATAACAAAGTATTTTATTCTTTGAACTGAAAAAGCCCTGAGTTATTTTATATTTATTTATTTAGTTATTGCTCAAGCAGGTGAATAACTCAATATGAGGGAGAAAAATGATACATGTGCAGCACATGTTAATAGATCACATAATTTATATGAAAATCAGCCCTAGTTAGGAGTGGGAGATGAATTAAACCCTTATTAGATAGCAGCCTAAAGACTATTATTTGAAATTCTGGAAAAATCTTTATATATATGTGTATATATATTGATTTCAGAGAGGAAGTGAGAGAGATAGAAACATCAATGACGAGAGAGAATCATTGATTGGCTGCCACCTGCACACCCCCCTTCTGGGGGGATCAAGACCGCAACCCGGGCATGTGCCCTTGGCCGGAATCAAACCTGGGACCCTTTAGTCTGCAGGCCGACGCTCTATCCCCTTAGCTAAACTGGCTAGGGCAATCTTTGTTTTTTGAGTAATGTTATAGTTTCCATAAATATCACTTCAAACACTGATAAAAGTTAAGAAAGCTAAATATTATTTGAAAATTCATGAACTGTATTTGGATTGCCTCTTTGGAAACTACAATAATAGGAAACTAGCCCACCTCTTAAAAAGCATATGTCACCTCATATTTTTTTTTAATTGTAGCAAACAGGCATTTCTGTAAAGATTTGAAATGTTAGCATATGATATGCTTTATTGAGAGACTTGATTGTCATAGTATGATATGATTAGTATAAAAACACATTCACTTTTAAAATCTCAAACATATTAATATAAAGGAATTTTAACAATTTATAGCATATAAATGTCATGAACCATTACTTACGTGCTTTAGCCTAAGTAATTTGTATCTAATATCCTTTCTCTGTTCCAGTGGCTTATCAGGAATTCCACATCATATATCCTTTTTATGACTTGTTAGGATCATATTGGCTACTAACAATTCTCAGACTTTTCTTGCTTTTAGAATGCCTTTCTACTAGAATTTGCCTGTTTTTCTCATGACTACAGTGTAGTTACAGGTTATTGGTAGGAATAATACCACGAGGCCAAAAGCCATTTTCATCACATCCTGTCAAGTGTACAGGCTATCAACATGATCTATCACTGTTGATATTGACCTTGGTCACCTGGCTGAGGTAGTGTTATCAGGTTTCTTTACTGTGAAGTGACTGGCCCCTTTTCATAGTGTACTCTTTGGAGGAATTCACAAAGCACAGCTCACACTTGATTTATACTCTTTCTCCTTATGGACAGAGTATCTACATAAATTATTTAGAATTCTTTGTAATATATATTTATCTCTTTCCCTCATTTGTTTATTTATTCAACCACTTATTTATATCATTATGAACTTGTGGATATTTGTTTTATACCTTAGGATTATAATTTGATATTTTATTTATTTTGTTATGCAAATATATCAAACTTTGGCCCTTAGGAGCTCTTTCATTTGGCTTCTGTGTTCATTTGATACAATCTGATCAAGATAGATTTCTTTCTTTTTCTTTTTTAATCATGTCTTTTCTAATATTATCAGAAACCAAGATCTGGGTGGTAGGTGTGCTCTTTACCACTAGGGTGTCATTGTTTCTGGGCCTTCTAATCAGAAGCTTATACTAATGTCTCTAACTTTATTGCATTATCACGAGTCATTCTATTCACATCTTCTTGTCTGTACATTCCCACTCCAATGATCAGAAACCTGATTTATACTATCCACCATCCATTCAATGATTCAATTGAAATATATTTATCATAGCAGTATTAGATTTTTACCCATAACACTTTGGGGCACAACTTTATCAGCTACAGTTATGTTTATGTGCAGTTCTTTTTGCTTGTAGTCTCGGACTCCATTACAAAAGTTACTTTTTCCCTAATCCCTTTCCTGAGGTTATTCTGTACATTTGTAATATAATTAGATTCCTGTGTCACATTCTAAATTCCTTTCTGGAATCTGTAATCTCCTATATGAGACTTTCCTTAATATTTTGTACATTAAAGTTCACTTTTTGGGCTATAAATTTCTATGGGTTTGAAGGATGCATAAAGTCATTATCCACCATTACAATATCATACAACATAGTTTCACTGTCCTAAAAATCCTCTGTGCTTCATCTGTTCTACCCTTCCCTTCTACACCCAAATCCCTGGCTACCACTGATCCCCACCCCATCTCTACAGTTTTGCCTTTTCTATAATATCATATAATGGAAATAATACAGTATATAGTCTTTTCAGATTGGCTTCTTTCACTTATGGTTTCTATGTGTGTGTTTTTGTGGCAAGACAGTTTTCTTTTTTTTCTGAATTCTATTCCATTGTATGATGTATCACAGTACCACAGTTTATCTTACTAACATTGAAGGATATCTTGATTGATTCCTATTTTGGGCAATAATGAATAAAGCTGCTACAGACTTTTGTGCACATGCTTTTGTGTGGACATAAGTTTTCAGGTCAGTTGGATAAATACCTAGGTATGGTATTGGTGGATCCTACGGTGAGATTGTGTTTAGCTTTGTTAGAAACTGCTAAACTTTCTTTCAAAGTAGTTGTACCATTTTGCTTTCCAACCAGTAAGAGCTATACAATTGTGAGACTAATTTGCATACCCATTGTGGATGGTGTGGACAGATTTAGAACATAAGAGATTGCTATGCAACTATGAAATAAGATTACAGGCAAGGTTCAAATTATAAACGCCCAAGTGTCATACCGACTATGGAAGGGGGGAACATCACTAAAAAGATTTGATTAGTTGAGGGACATAGGTATAGTCATATATTAAAATTACCACTTTTGTAGCACTATTAAGAATATAAGTGTGAGAAGTTGAAATAAAAACTATTATGGTGTCAGACAAAGGTGTGTCATAAATGATTGATAGAAACAGTGATGAAAGATGAAAATATAGAGATGGAAAGGTAAGCACACATTCTAAATTTATTATGGCAATGTAATTGATAGTGACTGGCTGGATGTGGGATGTAAATGAAAAGAATTAGACC
Organism: Corynorhinus townsendii; assembly: GCA_026230045.1. NCBI lineage: Eukaryota > Metazoa > Chordata > Mammalia > Chiroptera > Vespertilionidae > Corynorhinus > Corynorhinus townsendii. Next base: position 31,847,747 of record JAPDVU010000012.1, read on the forward strand.
AGGGATTCAGTTTTCTCATTTAGGTTTCTGGCACCATTAACTAGGATACTGAACATAAAATGCACAATGAGAGCAGCCTGTAGGATATCCAGGTAGAGATATTATAAAGACAGTCCATATAAAATTTAGCAATTGGAAGACAAATCTGGCCTGGAGGGACAGATTGGAGAAGCATTTTTCCATAAGTGGTGGTTGGAGTCCTGGATCAGATAGATAAAGGATCCCAGAGATGAGGTTAAAGTAGTTTTAGCTTTATAATCAACATGTAAGAGGGGAGCACATGAAGACAAACCCATGCAGACTGTAACACACACAAATGAAGATGACCATACTTGAGGACAAGAATTAGAGAGGACCACAGCACAGCACTTGTAGGGAAAAGACCCCACCAGTCAATTGGGTTCTACTACAGATTTACCAAATTAAAATCAATCCCTAGGGCTTTGGAAAATTACATTTAAAAAATTTAGTAAATATAGTCTGTACTGTGATGGGCTATTAAGAGTAGCTATTATCTTGCAATGAACTTAGGGTGTGTGGAAGTGAAGAAATGGGGCATTGAGTAAAACTTACAAATTCCTTTTACAATCTGGCCATGGAAGAAAGAGAAATGGCATTAGATGAATATAGAATAAACAGGTGTTAAGCAGAAAGAAAGAAATGCACTAAGGAGATGAAGAAAATGGAGAGGATTCCTAGTAGAAAAAGCTTACATATATAAATTATACATAGGTATATATTTATATATATGCATTTTATATACAAATGTTCCTTGACTTATGATGGGGCTATGCCCCAGTAAATTTATTATACACTGAAAATATCCAGTCAAAAATGCATTTAATATACCTGAACATCATAGCTCAGCCTACCTGGTTGCTCCTAAATGTGAATTGCTTTCGCAACATCATAAAGTAAAAAAAATTGTAGGTCAAACCATCATGTCTTGGGCACAATTTGTATTCATATTTTACATATATGTGGGTATATACACATATATATTTATGCTAATGTTTAAGAATGTGGGCGGAAAAAAAAATCTTAGTTCTGGGAACCACCAAAGGTGACATCTTAAACAAGTTGCTTTATCTATGCTTTATCACTGTGTTTATTTGTATAAGAGATAATAATACCTGCTTTCTGGAGGAGTTAGGGACAATTAAATAAAATAGTCTAGAGAAGACTTGGAATAATGTTTGTCACATGAGTGAGCACCAAGTATATATTAGGTATTTTGTTAGTGATATGTCTTCAGTTTCTAAAAAAGTTCTGGTCTAGGATAGGGTAAGAAATTCAAAAGTCACGACCCATCCTTTGTGTATTTCAAACATACACTAAACTAGAAAGAAAATACATTTACAAATAAGTGAATATTTTTCAGTAGAAATCTATTCTCAGTCGTATGCACTATAAAACTCCTGAGAACAACAAATCCAACATTTCTCAGCTAGGATTCCCAAAAGAACATCCTTAGCAGCAATAGCAATAGCTCTTAAATTTAGAAGACAAGTTTTTCTAATATTTGGGGGAAAAAACATGCTTTTTCTGTGTTCTTCACATATTCCTTGTTGGTAGAATCATCCCACGTTTCAGTAGTTAACATTTCAGACATCGGTTGATTTCTAAAATTGTAAATGTTTAAACACCTGCATTTGCATTGTTCTACTTTGTTAGTCAGATTTGTAAACAAGACCCTGAGGGGAAACTCACTGTGAAAGTTTCTCAGTTATAATGAAGACAAAGCATGTGAGAGTAGTTCCCTCTATGAGTTTACCCAGGTAGACAGATAGGTAATACCTGAGTGAATCAGGGGTAAGATTATGCTTCTAAATAATATTTTTTCCAAGCCCTTTTTATTTTTTTTCTGCTACTCTCTCTTTGGTTTATGCCTTCCTAGCAGGGATATATTTATAAATGCACAGTATGTGCATCCAGGAGTGGAAACAAATCTCTGATCCTTACTACTGAGCACTCCACATAAGCACACACTCTAATTTATACTTGGGCTTATTTACTCTGTCATAAATAATATTTAATGGCTTTCTATGTAAATAAAATATGTTAGTGCTTACCAAACACCTCAGCTACATGGTATTCACTTAATAATAAACTCTTTGGTGCCTTTAAAGTACTGTTTGATTGTATTTGCATGGTTGCATGTGTTTTAAACTACAATATAACAGCTGGCTCTGTAAACTATTAATTAGTGCACAATTATAAAACAACTAGAGGCCCGATGCTCTGATTCGTGCACCGGTGGGGTCCCTGAGCCTGGCCTGCTCCCTCTCACAATCTGGGACCCCTTGGGGGATGTAGTAGTGCTCGAACAGGCCGGCAGCCGGGGAGGAGCCCGATCCCTGGCCAGGCTCTGTGCTGCTCCTGCTCATCCCAACCCCACGGTACCTGTGGCTACCACTGCTGGGTAGCGCTGCCGCAGAGGTGTGAGAGGCTGGCCCCATCACAGCTGGGCTCGCCAGCCGTGAACCCGGCGTCTGGCTCACATAGGTCTGCTCAGAGCACTCCCACTATGGGAGCGCATTGACCACCAGGGGGCAACTCCTGGATTGAGCATCTGCCCCTGGTGGTCAGTGCGTGTTATAGCAACCGGTCAATTGGTCAACTGGTTGAGGGTTGACCCTTCGCTTAAGGTTTTATATATATAGATTATTTGCTATTGAAATTAAAAAACAGCAACAACAAAGAAGCCTAAACCTTTTACTATAGTGGACTATTATGATTACTTGTTGAACATGTAAATGATTTTAAATACTTTGTGATTCCTAACATTTAGGAAAATATACATTTTAAAGAAAGTAGTGTGCCATTATAAAATGGTTGTTCGATTTATAAAATCGAACAACCACTTTATAATTTAAGACTAAAATGTAGACACCTCTCCACAAAATGTGTTTTTAATGACAAATCACTGATGAGAGACTGGATTTGATTATGTTCATAGTATTTACGTTGATGTTACTTATTTTTTCACGTAGTTAGAGTGTCATATACACATTGGAGTTCAAGACTTGATATTGTCATTTTAAACAAATAGGAATTTCATCATTCGTCAGACCCAAATAAGCTTGCATCAGATAACTATTAAGAGTTTTAAGAGCTGAGACAATTTTAATATTACAGAAATATCAGCAAGGAGCTAGCTTTGTGTGTGTGTACATGTGTTAAAACATACATAACATTTGGACTATTTTTAAGTGTAAAGTTTAGCAACAGTAAGCACATTCACATTACTGTGCTTGGCTGAGTTTTAATATCAAGTCTTATGCTACTATTAAAAATTACTTTTTGCTCTTCAGAGCACATATGTCATTGAGAAAGGATGATCTGACTGGTTTAGAGATATATTTTAATACTTAAAAAGAACTGGAATTGAGATATTGCTTGCTAAGTGGAGGACTTCTTTCTATTGCTTCAATGAAACTAGGGATCCTGTGCTCATGCCATACACACCCATTATTAGGAATAATCTTTTTGTTGTCTATTGACCAATAGTTTTGTCTTACTTCTAAATTGCTTCTACATTTGGGAAAAGCAGGTATCTTATATATCAGAGATATATTGTAGTGGAAATTCTTTTGTCCTGGCAGAATAGCAATCTCATCTCTATTTACCCACTATCAAGGAAATCACGTCAAATACACACACACGTATGTATATAAACCAACTTTATGGGTACTTGTTTTACTGCTTCATTCACAAAAGAAGTCCTAGGATTCTTTTGTACAACTGCTCATGGCAGGCTGAATAAAATCCCCATTTTCTCACTGGTCCCTTTGAGATTTGAGAACATACGTTTTAAGTCTACTAACAACATTTTTTATTTCCCACAGTATGAGTAATCTTCAGAAAAATGACTATATCTTTAGGTAAAACATATTAAATTGGGCAACCATTTTAAACATATTAACTGAAGAATGAATTTCTACTATTACTGCTGAACACATGTCCACAAAATATTTTCTTAGAGAGATCTTGCTGAAAGGTTGTTTGAATCTGATCCATATTTAAGCTGACATTCCATTATTCCTATTGGGAAAGTGTCAGTAATTATAGTTCAGTCACTGAGTGGCAGGCGCTGTTGATATTTATAGATTTTCTTTCTTAGTGTCTTTTCTAGGCTCATCATTTAAAGTTTTTGTGTTGTGTTGTTGTTTTTTAACAGAGTCTAAGTCGCAAAAAAAAAAAAAAATTCCATTGTAATTCCTAAGGACAATAGGAAGTAGCATGGTCTAAAGGGATGGCATTTTTATTTTTTATAACAGAGGAACAGTATTATTATTACTAGTTAGCAGCAACCCTGAGTGACATAAAAAATAGCTGAAATTTTTCTCCAGTCCATTTCTTCTCTTTATCATCGTTGTGTCTGTGTGCATTCTCATACTCTAGCATCTCATTTCCTGAGATTCAGAGACACTGGGTTGCAATGGCCATCTCACCTTCCTGAGAGAGACTTACTTTTCATTCATTGTTTTCATTGCTTCTTTGAAAAAAAATAATAATAATTATATACTTACATTGTGCTCTGGCTATTCAGCTAATGTGAATTATTTAAAGTGAATGTACTAATTTAAAGTAATAAGTTTTACCACAGTGTGGTGATCTTATCATGTTTCTCCCCGCTGGCAAGCAGGATTTTCCTCCATACCTTATCAGAAATAAGTCCAAGGCATTTATCTTTCATGTCACATTTCAGTCCCTTTCTATTTTTGGTGTTGGTGTCTTAGTTCAGATCTGTAACTCCTGCTTAATTTTAGTAGTACTGTAACTTGTCTTGTTGTTTCTGATATCTACATTTTTCAGTCTTTCAATCAGTTTAGACATTCTACATGCTGCCTGAAATTTGTCAGTCTACCTTTGCAGTATTTGGTGGCAATTTTGAAGGCAACATGTCTGACTACGTAGTCAACAAAATTACTTCCAGTATAGCTACTAAAAATACTAGGTAATTTTAAATCACATTTATTGAGCTATAACTTACATAATACAAAATGAACTCAATTTAAGTGTATAGGTTAATGAGTTTTGAATATATATACTTATTATTATGTTTATATTAATATATATTTCATGACTCCAAACCACAATTAATATGTAGAGTGTTTTCATCAAAATCATTGGCTCTCAGTAACCACTGGTGAATGAAGTATTTTTAAAATTTATTTTTAATGTATACTTGAATTGGGTGGATAAGTAAGGAAAATTTTCACACTCCATAACAATCAGAAAGTGTAAAACCAGAAAGGTAGATATGCATTGGAACCATTTACCATGGTGTGTGCAAGATCCTTGGAGGCCTACAGCCTCAGTTTATTGGAACATTTGCAAGGTCATAAAGCAAAACTCAATCCCAAATAACAAAACTTATATAGACCATTTCCTTTGCATACAAAGGTAAGTTAGAAAAAAAAAAACATATCTAAGGAACTCAAGGATCAAAGAAGAAATTATCATGAAAATAAAAATATTTAGCATTTAATTATTAATTTTTTAAACTCATGACTAAATGAATGGGATATAGCTAAAAAAAAAAAAAATACTAAGGAGGGGGACTATAGTTCTAAACACTCATGTTTAAAAGGAAAAAAAAAAGTCCGACCATGTAACTTGAGTTTTTGAAATTAAAAAATTAGAAAAAAATCAATATATTACATTGGGCCTAGTTTGCCTCATAAGGTGGTGTGACCTTGAGCCCCTTAGGATTTACATTCCTGAAGAAGATCTGGGCAGTGCATCATGGTGTACCCCGTCGGTCTCATCTAAGCTTGAGAAAATCCTCTCAACAGCTCTTAATTCTGATAGAGACCATGAATTAAACTATGAGGAATATCTTCCTTTACTGAAGCTTAACAATAAAGAGCCAGCTCAGCTTTGAGAGTTTCTATATGACCTGAGTGGAAGGAAGGAGGTCAGAAAGAAGAGGGAAAGTAGGGATCAATAAAGGTGTGCAGGAGAACATGGGGAATGATAGGCTTCAGTTGTAATTTAGAGTGTACGAAATTCAATATAAGTGTAAATTTTCCATATTACTTATCTGTGATGATAATGGATCTTTAAGGAGACAGTTTTGGATTCTGAGTTCTTTTTTGCCATCTTCTCCATACAAATCAGAAATGCAGACCATTGAATGTTCAGAAATTTGACTTGTTTCTTTTTCTAAGAATACTTTTATTTTTCTTCTAAATTTTGACCATGGGTTGAGATTTCCATGTTATGGTGTTGTATTTTTTCTATCAGGATAGTCCCTAGATGAAATCTTTCTCATAGCATCCAAATGTGATACTATGTCCCAGATAGATGTCCTGGAGAAAATTGATACTCCTTAAATCCCTTTCTACTTATCTGCTAAAGCATATTCTTAGGTCTATAACTAATATCATAAGCAGATAATAGTAGTTTTCCAGTAAAAGGAAAACAGAAATGTCAAAGCAATGTACTGTATAAGCTATTTAGGCATATGGACAGTATCTTAAAACAATACATTTCCTCACTGAGACATAATCCACATGCCACACAATTTACCTATTTAAAATGATGATTCGATGCTTTTTAGTATACTACTCAGAGTTGTGAAATTATCACCAAAATATAATTTTAGAACATTTTGTCACTCCAAAAAGAAGCCCTGGCCTATTAGCAGACATTACCCATTCTGTCCTCCCTTCCCAGCTATAGGAAAATGCTAATTTGTTTTCTAACTCTATAGGTTTGTCTATTCTGGACATTTAGTAGAAATGGGATTATACAATATGTGGCCTTTTGTGTCTGTCCACTCAGAGTAGGGCTTTGGGTGGGGTAGGAACAAGTCAACTCACGGGGTCACGCTTTTTATTGAGATGTAGTAGATTTTCTTGAGTAAAGTGTTTCCTTCTGCAGTATAACCGTAGGACAATTTCCGGAGGCTTAATCCATTTTTATTTTATTTTTTTTAATTTTTCAGCAGTTAAATGGTTGTGTCACTGGGGGAGATTCCACTGAGCTCCTCAAATTGCTGTTCCCAATTCCCTTCTTTATAAGAAGCTTTCTAAATGAACTTCTTCATATACTGAAAGTTTCCCAAAGTGACCATTTTCTTGTAAATTATACTTTACTACATTTTGCTATTTAGAAATAAAAGTACAAAATAGGTACTATAATAAGAGTCATATAAAAGGCAAAAGTCTGGTCCAAAAGGGTGTGTTCAGAGATTGATATACACTCATAAAATACTTTTGATCAAATATGTTGCTTGACTACCATGTATCTCAGGATCCCAATCTAACAGTTGGTCATTTCCAATTGGAAAACTGACAAAATGCAGCTTCTGGTAATAGGAGGTGTGTTGAGCAAATCTTTCCTAGACCCAGGCTCCCAAGTATGAAACAAGATGATACTGAGGAAAGCATTCCAACTGTTTGAGAGATGATTCAAAGGAAAGAATGATCTGTAGGACATCAGTGTATTGCATCCTGTCACTTGTTATTCCTTGTAGCTGTCTTAGAGACAAACCTAGCAGACCTATATAAGTCCTTTGTTCTGTAAACTTCCTTTTATAGACTAACAAAGAGAGGAAGGCAGATGGACACACAGTGACATTAATAAGAATACAGATTTTTACAAAGAATGCATTTTAAAAATTGATCAGTTTATCATTTACTCAAACAGGGCTAAACTTCCTAAAATACATAATAAACTCAGTTTCTAGTGTTCAATTAATAGGAGTCTGTACTCAACATAGAATGTAGCTCACAATTGCAGAAGGGGGGAGGGTTTAAGAGACCCCTGGGGAGGACTCTGGTTCTGAGATAATAATCTTTGAGCCATGATGGCAAGGTAGTTTCTTTGAGATCTTGGGGTCTCCAGAATGGTTGAACCTTCCACTCCACCACAAAATTTGTTGATCAAGCAAAATTAAATTTATTAAACTTAATGCAACAACAGAAAACATGAGTTTGGCAGAACCTTATTTGTGTCTCAGAAGAATAAAGGTAGGGAATGTTTAAAGAGATTTAGGACCTGAAAAATTTGGGTGGATTTTTAAAGGTAAAGAAAGAACTGACTGGAATTAGCAGAATTTATGATATAATAGATTTGGTTTGGTGGACACAACAAGGCAATGGTCATAAAATGACTCTTGATGATTCTGCTCTTAGTTTTGAAATGTAGGCTGATTTTGTTGGGTTACAAACTTATTTTTTGAGAGAAAATATTTCCTAGGCAACTGTTAAATTATTTTGTTTGGTCTCAAAGTTGTTTAACGAGGACCTGAAAATCTGCCTAGCTTCATTTTTCACACAAGGATGGGTAATTATATTGGCTTCATTTCTCACCATCTACATCCTATTTTACAGAAGAAATGTGAAAAAAATAACATCAGAAAAAAATCAGGTATTACACATTTAGAACCTGATTACCTTAGTTTTTGAACTTTCTATGTGTAATAAATATATCCTAATGAGCTTTGAAATATTCCCTCAGAATATTTTCTTCTAGCAGCTAGTTTGATGCTACTAATCTGATTCACATTGCTTTGTGGTTTTGTTTCCTCTCCTCTCTTTAAGAATTTTAGAATCTTTGCCTTATCCTTAGTGTTCTGACATTTCACTACAATATGTTAACATGCATTTCTTCTTCAGAGCGAAGGGCAATTTTAAATAAACTTGTCTTTCTTAAAATCCAGAAAATTGATGAAAATGTTTTAGTAATCAACCTGTCTACATTTTAAACTGTTGGAAATTCTGATTTTCTAGCTATTCTATATTTTTAAGCTGTCTTTTACTCTACATTTTGGGTCATTTTCTTCATTTTGCTTTGTAATATTTTTCTTGCTTTTTTATTTTTGCAGTTATATTTTCAATTTCCAAGAGATTTTATCTAATTTCCAATAGACAACTCCTATTTCATAGTGTCTCTTGTTTTTAATCATTATAATAATCATTATAATAGCTTCTGTAATTTATTTGAAAATGCTAAATTAAAGTTGAGCTTTAAATGTGTTTCCTCCACCCCCTGGATTATCTCTATTTAGTCTAAAATCAGATTATATATTTTATTATCTTAGATTTTCCTCTTTCCTGCTGCAATTTTCTGAAACCTTGGGTGACCCTTGGATTTCCTCTGATATTTGAGAAAGAGACAGAAATACTCAGAAACTATGTATGGGGGTTAGGCTCGTCCCACGGATAAGCTCTACTTTAAGAGTAGTCAAAAATCAGTTAGTACTTTCTCCGCTTTGAATTGTTAAGATATTTAGAGCTTTAGTTTAGGAAAAGAGAATCTTAATTAGGCTCCACCCTAGATTATTCTCAACAAATTCTATAACAAGCTGCATATTCCCTCTCTTTAAAAAAAAAAATGTATTGACCTGTGATTGGCAAACTCACTCATGGTTTTTGCAGAAATGACAGGGAAGGGATGGGGGAAGTTTGACTTTAATTTAATTAATGCCCCCTCACTTATTCCCTGAATCCATGTCTCTCAGCTTATTAACTAAGCCAAGTCACTTAGCCCAGTCCTCTTGCCCTTCTTTAGTATGGCGTATCAGTCAACACTAGCCCTCAATTGTCCATCTTTTTAAATCTCTTGACTGCTGAGTCCTTTCCATTCTCCTTGTGCTTTAGGCTTATGCTCTTTGACAATTTCTCTTTCATATCATCCTGTTGGGTTTTACTAGGACAGAAAATAAACTCAGATGCTCACCTTTGCATGCTTATGTTTTAATAATAGTACACACTATCCCTCTATTTCATCATATTCAAAATCACTTTTCATCTATTATATAAGCAAAGGTTAGAATGTGTAAATTGTATTGCTGCTGTTGTGAGGAAGGTGAGATGGTAGTCCATAGACTGCTTGGAGCAATCTACATTGGGATGACATGACTAGAAAGAAATTTGCCTATGTGAATTGAGATTCTTAAAGATGTAATATCTGATAATTGAAATAATCTGTCCTGAGGAAATATCTCCAGACCTATTTGAAGAACCCTGAACAGGGCTGTTCAAAGCAGTTTAAATTAATGGGAAGTTTGAAATAACTGAAATGCTAAAATATTAATAATCAGGGAGATAAAAATAAGATTATGTTTAAATGATGACAGTATATTAAATGAGAAAGCGGAATAGGATACTATGTATTCAATATAATACAGATTTGAACACAAATCATACAGAATTACCATTTTTATCAGTAGGAACAGTCCTATTTTAGCAACTTTAAATTAAAATGTATGCCTATTAAATGACTATAATAAGTATAATTATAAACATTATATAATTATATAAGTTTAAATGAATTATCTAAAGTATAAATAAAAATAACTAAAGAAATCACATTGTGAACAAACTTTAAGCTATAAAATATATTACTCATTCCAATGAGTATTTAATAATTTAAGTAGGAAAAATATCCTAGCTCTATTCATTATAGTGTTCCTTTAATTTGCATGAACTTTATCATTAAGCTTTCAGGATATTTACACTATTATATCAGTGTATATAGAACAAGTGTATTTCTCTAAGGCAGAATTTAATATTACAGATTCACAAATAGCTGTTGAGACAATTTGACTTAATTGTTATTTGGCTTATTTTCTGCTGCTGTAGGCATTTTTTATCTTCTGCATAGAAAGCACCTTTTTCTCTGTTAAAGTTCAGCACCATTCACAAACATAGTGGCTTACAGGGAGTTTGGGAAAGCAAGATAAGAGCCTTTTAAATTAACACATTAACAGACAAGTCTGAACTAAACCATCTTCTAATATGTTTGTTGAGGAAAAACTTCAATTGATTGATTTCCATTATTTCCTTCTGTAAGAAGCTTCCCTCATCTTAAACTGGTCTAAATTGTGATGGTTCTATTTTTGCTTATGTACTTTGAGAACATGTGAAGTATTTTAGCATTCTCAGAAAACTTACCTTGATAATGAGCTTCTGTTAAACTTTCAGGCCCCACCAAGAATATCAGTGTTATGACACTGTATGTTGTGGATTTAAAGCACACATTAGTCAGTCAGTTGCAAAAAATAATTTTAGGCAGTAATAAGATAATGATGTTTTTATAAAAATTATAATTTCTTATTAATTAGACTATTATTCTGACCTTTAAAATTAATTGCTATTTAGTACAGCTGGGGAAGTTTATTCACATGCATATATCTGTTAATTCTGAATTTAAATTTCTCAGTAGAGCCTGGATACTGTGGTAACTTTTCGAAGTTAACAGGAACTTTTTCCCAAAAATATGACTGCTTTATGTTCATTGCATGTTCAGGAATTTCACCATGAGATGAACTACCAATAGAAATTTTAGTTATTACTTTAAGAACAGCTTTTTGTCCAGTACAATTAAATTTACTTGAATATTCACTTATTTCAATTAGCCTATTTAAATTAATCTGAAAACTTGATTACTATTTTACTGTCGAATTTAATACTCTACCAACAATCTGAGCTTACCCTGTAAATTTTAGTGGGAAGGATTACTTGCATTCTTGAGTAGGCCCTGAGCATTCCTGATGCTAGGCTGAATTTAGATATAATGCAGCTGCTGTCGGCCAAGTCTCTTGTCTGTTACCTGGTCCCTATATGAGCTGGGTGTGGAAATTTCTATTGGTAGTTCATCTCTTGGTAAAATTCCTGAACATGCAATGAACATAAAGCAGTCATATTTTTGGGCAAAAAAAATTAAAATTTAAAGTTATCAAGACTGCATTATAAAATTTACAAAAAGCCCCATTAATCAAAAAAAGGGGGGGATAGTAAGGTAATATCATGTAAGCAAAAATATCCTATAAGTAAATTACATCTAGAAAATTTTTACTTTACAAAATTAGTTTTCATTTGTAATGCTAACAGCAAGATACCCATGAAAAACACACATGGTGTCTAAATAAGACAAAGGAAAATCGTTTGAGCAAAAATAAAAAGGATCCCAAATCAATTATATAGAAAAGATTCCTTTATTAACTTTTGGTCGAGAATATGTTTGTATATTTTCAGAAAACAACCCCAAGACCAGATGGTTTCCTGCAACAGAGAGGAATTGACAGGAGTGCTCCAACCACAAAGACAAGAGGAAAAACAGTCCAGAGATGGAAGACACTGACAACGCCTTGCCACCGGAGCAGTCAGCAGCTGTGCACCACTGCAGGTTGCCTAGGACCAAACCAGAGAGGGTTGGACCTGCATTGCCACCAGGTGCCCACCATCTAGATATCATTACTGACATGTACACATAAGGAACTGTTTGACAATGAAACGGGGACTCAGAACTGTTGGACATTGAAATTGGGACTCAAACATTTTTTGTTTGTTATTATATGTTTATTTCTAGTCTGCAGAGGCAAAATTTTTTAAAGAAAAGAAATGGGGGGAAAATAGATACAGAGGCAAAGAAGCATTGAACAGACTGTCAAACTGCAGTGGGAAGGCAGGGGAGGTTGGGCGAGGGGGGCTGTAAGAGACCAACCGAAGGACTTGTACGCATGCATATAAACATAACCAATGGATACAAGACACTGGCGGGGGGGGGGTGGGGGAGGGCAGGCAGGTAAAGGCATGTACTGGGGGGTAGAGGAAGCCAGGGGGAGGTCAATGGGAAAAAAAAAGGAGACATATGTACTACTATTTGTAATACTTAAAACAATAAAACAAAAAAGAACATTTTCAAAAATCCCCTTTTAAAAAAGTCAGATGTCTCTGAATTTAAGCTGACAGGATTCAGGTAAATATAAGGAAGGCATCTCTGTTTGGATATAATAAGAGCATTACCTCATTTGCAGTATATGTGATCAAAATCAAATGGCTGAAAGCAAGGTTTCTTTCTTATTTTTCTTATTAGGCTTGTGTCCCTCCTCTCCCCCACAATGAAAGTCTCAATTTGCTATTAGATATGTTTGGAAACTTAGGGGAACAACTTTAACCAAGGTATAAAAATAGAAAAAGGATGGGGAATGTTTCATATGTCATGAGCAATGTTACCACCTTCACCATCTAGCAGCTATTGCCTGTAATATATGCAGGGTAAGATATTATTTGTCAAGTGTGTCTGGGTGAACTATTTCTTTAGAGAATATGCTTCGTTTGCAGCATTAAATATCCACCTTGCAGAAACCTTTCTAGTATCTCAAAATATCAAATAAGATAATGTGTGAAGTAGTTAGTATGTATAAATAGGAGAATAGAAAGCAAAACTGTTCATACCCAGTCAGCATGGCTCAGTGGCTGAGCATCAACCTATGATCCAAGAAGTCATGGTTCAATTCTGGGTCAGAGTATATGCCTGGGTTGTGGGCTCGATCCTCAGTGTGGGGCATGCAGGAGGCAGCCGATCAATGGTTTTTCTCTCATCATTGATATTTCTCTCTCTCTCTCCCTCTCTGAAATCAATAAAAAAATATTTTTTAAAATGTTCAATTAAGGGTCATTATAGGTAACTTTAAACTTGAATATTGTTGTGAAATAGTTTTAAGACCTGATCAAAATAAACAGTTTAGCTGCTAATGTTTGTCAAACACAAATTGACAAAAGGGTTTAATATACTGTGGACATTTCTATTACAGAAATTCCTATCCTGGAAAAAAAATTATAGTAACTAGATACATTAACTATGTTTATTATTGGGTTCTAGTTAAAAATAGCTTTCCCATGGAGGAAAATTTGAATACCTGTGTAGCATCTCTGCCAGCCACAGGAGGTGTTACTTTTTATTCTTCTTTGTTTTCTTAAATTCCTAGTCTAGCTATATTTACATTTGAAGTTGTCTTATATTTACTGTATATGAATCATTACTACTGAAAGGAATTTTAGAGACAAAATAGGTAGATGTAGGGAGTCTTAGAAATATAGAGGGTCCATGGGAGAGGAATGCATAGATGGGGCTTAGAGACGCCAAAATGCTTATCTTACTTGTACAGAAGATAGAGAAATGACACAAGATAAGGGGGGAAGGAAACATACATTCCCAGAGGATAAAGAGAAGTCATAGAATATTGGGAAGAAGGAAACATATTTTCACAGAGGATAGAGGAATTTTTCAAGATAAGGGGAGAGAAAGAGGGGAGCATCAGGTGGGGTTGGCCTTCGAAACTGATACTATGTAACAAAAATAACCAATGAGGAAAGCATGGGGGTCCTAATTTAATGAAAGGCCCAATTAGAACCGTTCAGATTCAAGCAAAGAACTATAGCTTTTATAAACTGGAGATAAAGGGGCACGAGACAGATTTTTTTTAGATTACAGATTTTCGATTTTTGGATTTGGAGTTTTTCCCCATTAGAGAGAGAGAGAAAGAGCAGGTTTTTCCCATTTGGGGGCCCTCCCCAGGAGGACCCGTTTGGGGACATCCCTACCCAGATGGGGTTTGTATATGCTTCCAATAGGCTTCCATATTTCTTTTTTTTATTAAAGAAGCTTTATGGTCCACGAATTAATTCTTCATCTTCATCGGACAAGGAACCATGAGGAGAAGTCTGCACTCCGAACCCCAAGTTTCACTACCTTAAATGAAAAACATGGGAACAGATGAGTTTCAAAATTTAGATTACTTTTATTTGTATTTTAGGACCATATTTCAAATATTAACAATCTCTCTATATAAAAGTCTAAGCGACCATTTGATCAGTCACGATGATGTGTACTGACCACCAGGGGGCAGGTGCTCAACACAGGAGCTGCCCCCTGGTGGTCAGTGTGCTCCCACAGTGGGAGTGCTGCTCAGCTGACCGAGGGGCGCCAGATGAAGGCTCACGGCTGGCCCCTGCAGTCCAGAGACCACAGTGGAAAGGCAGCAGGGCCCGAATGAGCAGGAGTGGCAGGCAGGAGTAGCAGACAGCGTTGGACTGCCGGTTTTGGCCCGATCCCCACTGAGGGACCCCACTGGTGCACGAATCCATGCACCGGGCCTCTAGTACTTCATAATCAACTACATTAATAGTTCTGCAACAAAATACAAATAATCACTCTAAGTGGAATAAAGACCAAAAGTAGCTTTACATGAATTCTAGTGAGGTGTTAGATCAATTATGGACTAACACTGGATCTTTGGAAAGTTTTGATTTTAAGAATTTTGGATAGGAATTGTGTACCTATGGTTGTTTAAATGTGTCAAAAGATTAAACTTTTCAAAGTTATAAAAAGGTCACCCATTGGTAATGAAAACTTACCAAGTGAAAGCAAATTTCTAATTTTCCATTAAAATCATTGTTATTGTCAAGGTATATTTATAACAAGGGTTCCAAATTCAAATGCTTAGTTTCTAAGGCCACTCCAGCATCATAAACAGGTGAAATGGTCATATATGATGCAATAGGGAGTGGCAGAAAAATGTGACCCAAAGATGGGATACTTTCCTTAAAGGCATCCACAGTCTCTTTGTCTCTTACTCTCTCTCATGCCAGATGCTAATTCTGAGTCAGAAATATATGCACTGAGTGGCCAGATTATTATTATCTCTGAATGCATAATAATCTGGCCACTCAGTGTATATCCTATATAATAAAAGGCTAATATGCAAATTGTCCCCTAGATCAGGAGTTCGACCAGCAGGCAAGCTGGCCAATCGCCCATGTCCCCTCCCCCTGGCCAGGCTGGCCGGACCCCACCCATGCACAAATTCATGCACCAGGCCTCTAATATATATACTGAGAGGCCAGATTATTATGCATTCAGAGATCTTAATAATCTGGCCACTCAGTATATATAGCATAAAGAAAGATTATGAAAGGAATTCTGACAACTTGAGTAGTCTTTCACAATTAGCTTATTTGTTGTTGCCACTTTTTCTTCTCTAAAAAAATATTTAGCCTATTATTTAAATATTGACTTATTCAGTCAGTCTTTCAACAAATAGTTACTAAATTTATACTCTATTAAAAATGAGTTAAAAAAACAAAGGAAATAGAAATGAATCAGGCAGTTCAAGCCTTAACGATGAGCTAAACAATATACACCATGCAGAGGTAAGAGCGTGGTGCTGCAGCATTCTAAAAGATGTGCACCCATCTCAGTCTATTATGGAAGCATTTCCAGGAGTGGCAAAACGGGGGCCTGAAGGAAGAGTAAAAGTTAGTTAAGCAATGAATGGGACAAAGCCTTTCCAAATAGAGGGAAGACTGAAGGGATAGGAGTAATTGAGGAAGGATTCCTCATAACAAAAGTCTACAATAAAAATTTATTTCTTGTTTCAAATAAGCAGGGCAAAATATAGCTACCTCCATTATTAAAGATGTTCATGTTTTTGTCAATTTCACATTTTATTTCCATCCCTTTTATCAGTTATAAATAAGTATAATTTGAATGTAAATACTACTGTTTAGGTGTTTGGACTAGCTATTTTCTTTAAAAAAAATTCTTCTCTGTATTTCCTACACTCTGCAAAGACCACAATAACAAAAAAAAAACAATAAAAAAAACAAGACATTATATTTGATACATATATGTCAAAGAGAAGGGAAATAAAAGAATATGAAGAAAGAGAAAATGAAAGCAAAAAGGCATGAGACTATTTCTTCCCTCGACATAATTTGCTGTACTAATTCTGCCTCCTGTTTCAAAGAGAACATGCAATTTGTATTACCGTTGGGACTCAGTATTATTTTATCATGCCAATATATTTAAATTTTTAATACAAACCTCATTACATAGCTTGAGCACCTTAAGAAAAGTATACGATTAACGCCAAAGCAAAGCATTCTATTACTATTTTAAACTCTTGGGCAAGAGCTAAATGGAAGAAATTGAATTAAACAAAATTACCTATTGCCCTTTTCTATTAAACACTCCTACTAATGGGCCAAACATATCGGCATTCCAAATGCATCCAATGTTATGATATGAAAACTAACAGAGCAACAATAGCTTGCAAAATCCATCAGGGGAAAACTTCACACTGACCTGGGTAAGACTACTAATTTAATTTTATCGTATCAAGTGAAAGTGACTTGAAACCAAGGGAGACTAATCTGAACAGTAAGCCTAATTGCAAATGCTTCAGTACATTATGCAGATAATAACTGCTCCCATGTGGATAATAGAAGTTAGGAGAGTACTGAAAATTACACTTTCTTTTGCCATAGTGAAAATGAACTAATATTGCATCTTGCTTTCTGATCCACATACTAAAATGGAAATTGCTTTCCAGGTTTTACTAATTTTACTGACAGGATATTATGTCAAGCTCTTTTTTTTATCTTATGCATTTATTCTGATTAAATATAAAAATGCACTCAGTAGCAATATTTGAAAATGACAAAAAAATCAGAAAAGAGAAATTCTAGACATGCATATGTCCAAGATTTCATGTGGCTTTATTATCAGCATTCATTTCAATATCTAAAATAAGTTTAGAAGATTTCTGTTTCAAATGAGTCTATATTAAGCAAAACGTATTCTGCTGCCTATGTGTCTGTGAAACTGAATGTATCTGAAATTAGCATGAGTTGCTGAACCATACACACAAACCTTACACTATTTAATTAAACACCAGAAATACCATGATGAATAAGCATTGAGATGTTTATCATTTGCATACCAACTTAAGTCATTTCAGAACATTATGGCACAAATAAAAATAACTTTCAGACCTCCAATAGAGAGATTAGAAACTGAGTAAGGCACTGGGAGGATTATACTTGTGCGTCCTGAGAGCGATTCTGTAGCACAGGTCTCTTAATGACAGTGTGGGGAGAGTGTCCAGATCACTCTAGGACCCCCGTGACTCACACAGCCAACATTAAACAAGTGTCTTACTAATTCTACATTTGCCTTTGTTGCGATGTGCCATGCTCTCAATGGCATAAACTCTTTGGCACACATATGCACATAGAGGTGCTGATATTTAAAAAATACTTTTAAACAGCAAATTTGTTGTTACCAAGTTACAGTTATAATTCAAGTCATGTGTATTATGGTTAAGCATTTTGTTCTACTGTGCAATACTATTGAGTTGGGTGTTTGTTTGTTTTTTTTTGTTTTTTTTTTTAGCAGGATGCAAGGGTGATTACTTTCCCGGATTTTGTCCAGATGGATTTAAAGAATGAAGTCATGGACAAAAGGTGATAGATGACAATGGTGGAAATTTATTGGAAGCAAATACAAACTCCCATGTGGGGAGGGGGTTCCAAGGGGGTGACCCACTAAGCCCCTTTTCTTCCTAAGGTTTATAAAGGCTGCAGTTGTTGGTCTCTTAATATTCCATTCTGATTGGCACTATATCAGCTTTAAAGCTCAAATCCCATGTTTGAGTCCCCTTTTTTTTTCTCCCCCTTCAGGGGTAGAATTCTGTCTCCTGTGAAAATATGTTTTCCTCTTTTTCCCATTTGTCAGCATTTCTCTATCCCCTGTGAAAGTTTATTTCCTCTTTCTCCCCATACCATGTAGCTTTTCCCCATCTTCCCTTATCCTCTTCCCTTATCCTATGGCACCTTTTTTTTTTTTTTTTTTTTTTTTTTTTTTTTACTAGAGGCCCGATGCAAGAACGGGCCTTCCTTCCCCTGGCTGCTGGCACCGCCTTCGCTCTGGCTGGAGCCGCCTTTTCACTCCAGCCCGGAGCCGCCTTTCTGCCTTCCCACGCTGCACAGAGGCCCAGAGTGGCTGGGGCAGTGCGGAATGTCTGCGTCATGGTGACGATGCAAGCATCCCACCCTGCCCCCGGCTGCTCAACACCTGTGTATGCAAATTAACCTGACATCTTTGTTGGGTTAATTTGCATACTCACTCCTGACTGGCTGGTGGGCATTGCAAAGGTATGATCAATTTGCATATTATTCTTTTATTAGTGTAGATTTTTCTCTCTGTGAATATATGGCTCCAAGCCCTCACCTTTGCAGTCCTCCCCCATGGACCCTCTAATTCCTAAAATTCCCTAAACTGGCCTATTTTAGCCCTAAAACTCCTTTCATTATGTGATTTTTTATTTGATATTTTTTTGCACCAAGCTTTAAAAACTTTTTTATTTTAGGTAAGTTAATTCAGCATAAACTATTTTAAGTTAGGTAATACAACATAATACTCTTGTCTGTTTTAAAATGTAGTTGATCCCCAAAATGGTGTTTCTAGAATTAATAAAATTTCTAGAGTCCCAAGAAATTCTGGTCAATTCTAAAGAGTCTATTAAATTAATTAGTCTATTGAACTTTATTCTGGGAATCCATTCATTGCCCCACATCTGATAATAGGCACTAAAGATTAAAAAGGAACTTAATAAAGTAATAAAACAAAAGGTTTAGCAGGGGCCTGAGAATAAAACCTTTTTCACCCACCCAATATATTTGGGTTTTATATAAGGTATCCACTAAATTAATTTAATTTATAGTATTTTATTTCAGTAGAGGTATGGTAAACTCAGATTAAGTTATATTTATGAACTAACATTCTAGATAGATTATTTGGTTAGTTATCTAAAAGTCATGTTAAAGCCACAAAATGCTTAAAGCATTATTATACTTATTACCCACCCATTTATGTTAGACTAGAGGCCCAGTGCACGAAATTCATGCACAGGGGTTGGGGTCCCTCTGCCCGGCCTGTGCCCTTTCTCAGTCTGGGAGCCCTTGGGGGATGTCTGACTGATGGTTTAGTCTTTTGAACTTCTAAGCCATCAATTGGACATCCTTAGTGCTGCTGTGGAGTCGGGAGAGGGTCCCGCCACTGCTGCTGCACTTGGCAGCCATGAGTCTGGCTTCTGGCTGAGCTGTGCTCCCCCTGTGGGAATGCACTGACCACTAGGAGGCACTTCCTGCATTGAGTGTCTGCCCCCTGGTGGTCAGTGCATGTCATAGCAACCAGTCATTCCACTATACAGGCGATTTGCATATTAGCCTTTTATTATATAGGACTAGAGGCCCGGTGCACAAAATTTGTGCATGGAGGGGGTGTCCTTCAGCCAAGCCTGCACCCTCTCCAAACTGGGACCCCTTGAGGGATGTCTGACCTCCCATTTAGGCCGGATCCTGTTGGGATTGGGCCTAAATGGGTGGTCGAACATCCCTCTCACAATTCAGGACTGCTGGCTCCCAACTGCTCATCTGCCTCTGGCTGATTGCCCCTAACTGCTTCTGCCTGCCATCCTGATTGCCCCTAACTGCCCTCCCCTGGCATCCTGGTCACCCTTAACTGCCCTCCCTTGCCAGTCTGGTTGCCCCTGTCCTCCCCTGAAGGCTTGGTCACCCCTAACTGCCCTCCCTTGCTGGCCTGGTCACCCCCAACTGCCCTCCTCTGCTGGCCTGGTCATCCCTAATTGCCCACAACTGCCCTCCCCTGCAGGCCATCTTATGGCGGCCATCTTGCGTCCACATGGGGGCAGCCATCTTTGACCACATGGGGCGGCCATCTTGTGACTTGGAGTGATGGTCAATCTGCATATTACTCTTTTATTAGATAGGATGAGTAAATGGGATGAGATGTTTTATCATAACTATAATATATCCTTATATGTAACGTAAAAAGTATCTTTGACTGAAGCACAATTAGTTAGATATCCCACCCAAAATGCTTTACTTTATTAATACTTTCATACATATTATATGAAAAATATGGTTCTAAGTACTGGGAATGGTTATTTCCACCTTTAAGCAGTCCAGCAAAGAGATAGGTAATTATATAGTTCTGCAAAGAAATGTAAATATATAGCTTGCTAACTACTGTGAGAATGACATGGTGCGAGAAGACCATATTGGCTTTGACACAGACTGTGAGATGAAAGATGACTCCTCAGATGAATTGCTAATTAAGTTTAATCATGAAAATGGTTAGATAAATCTGTGTCTGTAGTTGTAACGGGAGAACTGTTCTTGCTGTAACTTTTTTATTAAACACTAAATTATTGTATAATTTTCAATTGCCACTTTTTACAGCATTGTGACCAGCAAAAACTTCAACTATGGGGTACTTTTGCCTCAATCACTTTTTGACTGCAGTAAATAATTTAATATTTAATAGAACAGTATGTTCATAATGAAAATAGATCTTACATTGCTAATATAAGCAAACACTTATATTAACTTGCCTTCCTATGAGATTCAACACATCCATTCTTTGCAAATAGAAATTCAGAGAGTTTCTTTAGTATAACTATTATATATGTCCCTGTGTTGGAAAAATCTTAATTTTAAAAATGAATTTTATTTTTGGTTGATTTTCCAAAGAAGATATATTTTCATATGTTTTATCTTTTATAAAAAGTATAATTTGAAAAAGAGAACCTCAAAGTATTTTGAATAAAAATTGCAACTTTGTAGTAGAAAACTAAAAATTCAAACACAACTCTCATTTTTATGGCCAGATTTAACTTTTGACATGACTTTGGGGTAATCTAAATTCCTTGCTTTCTTCATCAATAAAAAAGGAATGAATGTAATTACCTAGCTACAGGAGTCTTGAAAGAATTACAGAATTAATGTATTTACATTTTTCGAGTCTGAGATGAACTTTCTAGATGACTGTAAAATACTATTCAGGACAAATGCTATAGTTAGTTTCACATTCAGGTTCATACTAGTAAATGCCACTTTGGATCAAAGGTTTATTGTGTACATTTCTACAGCAATATAAAAGAAATTATTTATGTTCAGTATTCTGCTGACAAGAATTTTTTTAAATGTCATGAACTGTTACAGTACTTCTGGATCAGAACTAAAAATTACCTATTAAGATAAACAGTTTAAACAATGGGAACTTAAAATTAGGTAATATGGATTAAAAAAAGCAGAAAAAGTACTATCATTGAAAATATTATAATGACAAGCTTTTAAATTGCTGAATATCTATTAAAATTTATTTTAAATACCATAACCATATAAAAACTATTTAATTAAGATGAATAAAAATGCCAATGAGAATCACTCATTTTAAGCAAAGATTGATTTCTCTTATAAAATGTTGTATCTAACGCTAGTTCATACTGTATGGCTCATAATTTTGCAGCTAAAAAGTCATATTGTATAATCAAATGTTTGATTATAGGACACATGATCTTACCATGTTTTCTCTATATAATGTAAACATGTGACATTACACAAACAGATATAGTGGAGCTTTAAATACTGTATAAGACTAACAGACATAGTCTAAGGTGTTCTCAGAGTGAGAAATTCTAGGCTTAAAGACTTTAAAATAGTGTATATATTTCATTAATATTTATTTTTTGTTGGCTTTTGGAAGTAATGGAACCCAGTGGTCAGATATAAAAATAAGGAAATCCCACCATTCCAGTGTGTTCCCACATCAACTTGATAGGTGTAGTTAAGCAATGTACCTCCCATGTGTCTGTGTAAATTTGCCACTGGTCAAAAATAAGTTCTTAGCTTATCTCACACCTACATTAGAATCATGAACCTATTATAAAATTTATTAAAGTATAAAATTATATTATAAATGAGATTTTTCTATTAGTAATACTTTTTCTTCCTTTTAGGCATCAAAGGAATCATAAGCAAAAAACTAATAATGTTTTTTGAGTCTTCAAAAATGGTTCTAGGAAATATTACTTTGAATTAATTTGCAAAACAGTGATCCGGAGAAATTCTGAAATAAGCATAATATACATCATTTAAATACTAGAGTTTTTTAAAATTTAGTGACAAAAATAAATATTTTCCAAGGCTGACTTTTTTGTGTGACAGGGTACAGTGCTTGTTGAGGGAAAGTCTAGAAATGATAGCCAGTTAATTGCTCAATTTCTGACATGTTAAGCAGTGTATGGAGAACTTCATTACCTATAGAACCAAAGATATGGACAGGATTTTAATGATGATCTATTCTAGTTATTTAAAAACGTTCCTAAGAAAGACCCCTGACTGCTACAAAGGAGGACACATGAGAGGCTGAGCATGGCCCCTCTTACTAGCACTCAGACAGTCAGTTCTGGGTTTACTTTTTATATGTACCAGTTCCATAAAATATTTCACAGGAAGAAACATCTCAGCTGCTTAAAACAGTCAGAAGCACACTGTTTTATACTACCCTTTCAATTTAGAGGTGAGGCATTGAGAACCAGAGAGTCAAAGTGATATTTATGCCATGAAGTTAATGCTTTAACCATTGAAATCATTCAGTCACTTTTCCTCCAAACTTAGAGACTTCAGTGACATGTGTCCTAGGAGCCTCCGCCTTGCTCACTCCGCTACAACGGCAGTCACCTCCTGCTTTTCTTCTAACAATCCAGCATGCCACTTGGATCTCAAAGACTTTGAGACTTTACCCTGATGTTCTTCCTCCATGACTGGAATAACCTTTCCAAAGATAACTTCATAGCTCTTTCCTGCTTTATGTTTTTACTTAAATGCCAACTTGTTTAATGAGGCCTTCTGGTTTTATTCTAGCATAGTAGATGGATTGCCAAAATGACCATGCTTTTTTCCCCTCCCTCTGACACTGTTCCTTGGAAACTTGCAAAATGATTTTGTAGCTGCCCCCATGATGACCAAGATTAGAACTTTTTCTCCCTTTGATTCTGGGGTGACCTTTGACTTTGGGAGATAGCCTGCTGTGGAAGGGAGAGGTACCAATCCTAATCAAAGGTCTTAAGAAAGCTTGCACATTTATGCTTACAGCATAGGATCTCAACCACGATGAATAGCACAAGCCTAGGCAAGGAGGATAAAAGACCATGTGCAGTGGAGCAAAATCCTTCCAGCTGAAGTTAGCCTCCAGCCTACCAACACCAGATGTGAGTGAGCCTTGCTGAGATCAGCCAAGATTATCACAGATTAATAGAACTACTGTAGCATCCCATAGACTAATAAAATAACAAATGGTTATTGTTTTAATCCACTAAATTTTGGGGGGAAACCAGTTATACTACAAAAGGAGTTAAATAATATCTCTGAGTTTCCTAGCAAACAGAGCTTGAGACAAAGCTAGGTAATAAGATTATGTACAAGCAGGGAACAAGTTAGTACTGTTAACTGATAAGCTAATCCTATGGAGCTGATGATGGCCTCACAAGAAATATTACTGTTTCTTGGGTCACTTAAGCCATTTCCACTGGTTCCTGGAACCAACCATCAGGGAAAGGAAGAGCAAGCAATTTATCTAGTCTGTTGGAAATCTTGTATTTCTCACTCATTGAGGTTTACCTCATAGGATATAAATTTACACACACTTATAGTCTATAATACACAGTTTTTCCAGGCAGTCAGTGATGAATACAGAACCTCCATTGGTCAAGGAAGCTGGCCCAGAGCTCTAGGGCTGTTGAGGCTCTGTCTATGTTGGATGTGCTGAAGGTCTTCCCTCATTCCTGAGAAAGTCTAAGGATAATCAGTGGTGGTAAAAGATGAGGCAACAGTAGGAATGTCTGCATACGTATTTTGCAGGTTTCTCATCATTTGGGCAAACTATCCTAGTGGCTACTGAACTAGGAAGTGAGGCAAAGAGCCAAGGATCAGGATTAGCTGGGTACTATAGGACTTTAGGGTCTGGGATGTGTATACACTAGTTCCAGTGTATATCCCAGGATGCCTAGCCAAATTCCAGACCCCTTTCACACTGAGCTAATATACTTCTTTCACACTCTGTTTTTCTCCTTAGTAAATTTACATTTATCATATTGTGTATTATTTGTTTTCCTCCATTATAATTTAGACTTCAAAGAGGAAAGAAAATCTTAAATTATTTTTTCACTAATGTTTCTCCAGAACCCAGGACAGTAGATTCTCAAAACTTAGATTATTGGAGGAAAAGAAGAAATTTTAAACAAATACTTGAATAGATAAATGTTCAAATGTTATTGACCTATTTGCATGACTTAATAATTAAACAATTATTTAAAAAATTATTATTTTCAGGTCAATGATGCATCAATAGCCATATTTGCATTACTACATTCTACTGAAAAGAATTAGCTTTAAAGAAACATCTGTCACCTTTTTCATTAATATATGTGGATCTAATTGGAGAGAAAACTTGAGTGATTATTTTTAGGCACAAAAATTTGGGCATCACCATCAAACAAAATTACTTTTTTGATTATTTTGTAATCAGTTATTCACTTAACTCACAAATTTAGGCAAAAAAACCTTGATTAAAATTACCACTGTTATTTTAAAAAATAATGTAATTCTGCTTCCTAACCTGAACCAGAAGCACATTCTGCTGTACACAGCTAGAGGAATTTCTTGATTAAAACACTGAGTTATCTAATCACTTCTGTGCCCTGTAAATGTATAGCATATGATGAAAATATAGAAGCATGTGGCTCTTTAAAATAGATTTTCTACCTATTCTTCTTCCCCAAAATTTTAACCAGTGTTACTTGTCTTTATTCAAGCATTAAAGATGCCCAATAAAATGCTTATTTGTGCTCCCTGTATTATGCTCATTTCCATTTTTTGAAATAATGTTAACCTTTCCTGCGTATGCTTATGACACAAATGACAAAGACAAGTTTATAATCTCCATTGGATAGCTGGTTATCTCAATTGTGCCTTGTTCTCTTATTTTAAAAAATATATTTCAATTGCATGGAACTTTTATATAGTCAAGAAAAATTATAATTTATCAAAGTGCATAAAAATATTACTCATCAAATAATGTTACATACCTATATGAAACCTCATTGTTTAGCTTATTTGTACTCCTCCACAGAATTGTGTTTTTCTCTTTTCTGGAATATAAAATTTATATTCCCTAAAACATCCCTATTAATTTTTAACTGAGTGTGTATATATATATGAGCCTGTGTATGTGGGGGGTGGGGAGGGAGAAAAAGAGAGAAAGAGAAAGAGAGAGGGATACACATACAGAGAGTGAAAAAGAGAGATTTCAGTTTAAGAGTAAATTGTGTTAAACTTTGTGATTTAGAAATGATGTGTATACTTAAAGGAGTGGTGACTCAAGAGTTTTATTTTATTGTGTAACAAAATAAACTTTTGAGAAGCACTAATTCTAAGGGAAAAGGGTATCGGAACGAATTGACTATTGTATATTAATTCACATTCAGCCAGATTATTTTTTATTTTTATTTTTTATTGATTGATTTAGAGAGAGAGATAGAGGTGTGTGTGTGTGGGGGGGGGAGAAGCATTGATTTGTTGTTCCACTTATTCATGCATCCATTGTTTGTTTCTTGTATGTGCCCTGATCAGATGAGGAACCAACAACCTTGCTTATCGGGACAACACACCAACCACCTAAGCTACCTGACAGGGGCCCACATTCAGCCAAATTATGAAAGTCAATTATTATTTTTAAAAATTTGTAGATTGTTTTGGATTTTCTATGTGAATGGTCATATAATTTGTGAAACAAAAAAAGAACTTGTATTTCCTCCTTTCTAGTGTTTATGCTTCTAAATTCATTTTTTGGTCTTATCCTAGGGACAAAATAACATTGGTATATGTTGTGACTTTTAAAAAATAACATGTGTTAAGTAGAGCCCTGGAATGTCAAATGGTGAGCCTCAGTTCAATGAAAAGACCAACAGTGAAATTAAAATAGAAAAGTTTATTACACATCCTGGAGGAAGTAGAGGGCATGCATAGAAGGTCATAGGAGGAATTCACCATAGTGTGCAGGCAAAGAGAGCACTGGCAGGACCTGGGCCACATGCCTTCATTAGGGCCTCAGGTGAAGTGCTTCGGAGTTCCTGGGTTAAGGCTGGATTGTTCTATTCAAACCAAAAGAGCAGGTTTTTGGTAAGCTTCATGGGGGTCATATCTAAGGGGTACACAAGGAGAAGGCCCAGGGAGATGGGGGAAGACTAATTACCAGGGCCTTTTAGGGAATCATACCAGTAATTTACATTTACTTGTGACTCTGTGTGGGATGTTATCTAGGAAGGCGACAGGGAGGGGTTAGTGTTAATGAGAGGACCCTCCAGGCACCTTGGCCACATGATATGGATTCAAGGCAGTGATATGAAGCAGTTTAGTGTAGTTGACATTTCTTATTTCTGACTGTAAAGGGAAAGTTTATAAAGGCTCTATATTTAGGGTACAGTTAGCTCAGGTTTTGTTAGTTTAATTATATAGGTATTCGTTGACAAGGCTAAGAAATGTTCCTTCTTAACTTACTAAGGGCCTTTATATGGGATGATGACTTGGTAGTGAGCTTTGCCAAATACTTTGAGATTATTATATAGTTTCCATTTTAATTTTTTAAGGTGGTGAATCATATTTATGTAGTTTATTTTTGTCCTAACTATCTTGAGTATCTTGAATAAATTCAAATTGGTTGGGTGCTGTCATTTCTATATAATATTCTCTTAGTATTTAAGTTAACATACAAAAAATTAAATTTAGTATCTACTCATACTATACACTGAGTGGCCAGATTATTATGATCTCTGAACACATAATAATCTGGCCATTCAGTTTATACAATAACTAACAATAGATTAAGTATATAAATGTCAAAAAACCCAAACTTCTAAAATACATAAAAATAGAGGTAAATGAATATCTTTTATTTCTTGGATTAAAAGATTCCTCAAGATACAAAAATTATTATAAAATAAGTATATATTTTAAATAAAAATAAGAACTCTTGATTATCAATATATTTAAAGTTATTAAAAAATCTACACCTTTGAGGATTATGCTATTAATACATAAAACTGAAAAATAATTAGAAATATGATTATCTAAAGCGCTTCTATAAATTAACAAAAAAGCACAAACAGCTCAGATGAAAAGTGAGAAAAAAGGAATAATCATATAAGAAGAAACACATATGTATAGTCAGCAAACTCACTGAGGCACTGAAAATTATTAGTGATCAAGAATTAGAAGAACAAATTGAAATCACTATGAAATACATTTTATGTTCAATTGAAGTAAAAACAAAATTAAAAATCTATTTGTTTGCATCAAGTGATGAAGAACACATAGATCCACTGGATCTTTAACTGCTCATGGGTATGTTGTTGAAATTAGGAAATAAAATATTGGCATTATCTCCTAAATGTGAACATTTATACACAGGATGACTCAGCAATTCACTCCTTGATTATTGTCCAAGATAAACTTACACATACTTATAACCCAACGTGTATAAGACTATTTATTGCAATACTTAGCACAGAAATAAAAACAAAATGAAAAAGTGTAGTATATCCATGTAAAGAAATACTGTATAGTAGTTACAACTGATCTATAGTGACACACAGACCTATAGATGAATATCATCAATATAATACTAGTTATAAAAGTAAAATACAAGGCATTATATAACTTACATAAAACTAAAAAATCCTAAAATTCAAAAATGCTCTTTTTAAAAATTACATACATATGTGTAGTCATAAGGTTATATGAAAGAGACACCAGGATTAAAGTTTAAGGAATAGGTAACTCAGACTGGGAAAGATAACTGGTATATGGTTCAATGTAGGGTTTTTTTGTAAATATCCTAACTTTGCTTTTAGATGATTGGTTTATAGGTACTTATTTGATTATTTAAATAACTAACCATCACTAAAAGTGGGTCATACATTGAGCAATGCTTGTGTCACGAAACAAGGATCATGCTGAATACAGTTCTGTACTTGAATAATCTATAGATAAACCAAAAGTGACTTCAAGACCCAATTTACTTTCTTCCTAAAGCTCTCTCTTGGCTTAATGTTATTAAAGTGTGATTAGGTACTGTCGCAATAGAGTTCATAGGGAATATGGTCTCTGAGAAGGCAATATGTGGGGTCCTGATAGAAATGTGGAAGTAGAATGATTTGGATTTATTTCAAATTCATTCCTTGGAGAACTCCTCTCCCTTCATTCAACAATAGTGTGAGCAGCTGGTGTGATGAATGACATTGACTTTCTGGCTCTCTTCCTATTTCCTTCTTTTAACCTGTGGTTCTCAAAGAGAACCTTTAACCAGAAGCATCAATATCATATTTCCTGGGGAACTTATTAGAAATGTAAACTCTTTGGCCCCATTCCAGATCCTCAGGATTGGAAATCCTGGAAGTGGACCCAGCAATTAGTGTTATACTAAGCCTTTCAAGTGCTTCTGACACATGTTAATGTTTGAAAAACACTGTTCTTGATTTTGATTCCTGTGCCTGAATTACAGGTTAAAATTTAATTTTAGCTAAATAAATTATGGCAGTGATTTTCTATTAGGTTTCTGTGGATTCAGATTTGTCCATCTTCTAATCTTTTCCCATCTGGAGCCAGAGCAACCTTCTAAAATGCAAAACTATTGTGGTTAAATGTTTCAATGCCTAACAACTGCCCTTAGCATAGCATCTAACATCTACCTAGCATACATATTATTCCACATTTGGCAATGCCTTTCTCTTGCGATTGATCTTTCTTTTATATCATTGAATTCATTTCAAACATATCAAACTCCTTTCAGCTACATATGCTCTTCCATATCTAGTGCTTGGCACATGCTGAAACCTTTTCCACATCTTTCTCAACCTCATCCCTTTTAACCTCTAGCCTTGATTTAATTCTTAAAATTCTTACTATAAAAATCTTTGGAATTCTTCATGATACTCTAAGGTTGACACATTCCTCTTGCTATCCAGCCTCCCCCACCCCATTAACATCTATTACACATCATTATCATTGATTTTTAAATTGTGTGTTCTCATAAATCACATGTTAGATTTTGTCTGTTTGAATCTCTGGAATCAGTATTTTAGTTGTCCCATAATTAAAATCAAGATAGATCTATCCTAGGAATACAATTATATCTAATAAAGAGGGAATATGCTAATTGATCATCACACCCTCGCAAAGATGGTGGCACCCACAGCCACAAGACAGTGGCGCCCAGTCCCTTCAGCCCCACTGGGGTGCCTGCTTCCAGAGTACCCCAGTCCTCTCAGCTCCCCAGCTGCCTAGGGCTGGCCCGTGGCACAGGGAAACCCTGGATGGCAGCTGCCCAGCTGCCCAGGGCCAGCCCAAGGCTCAGGCAAGCCTTGGATGGCAGCTGCCCAGCCGCCAACGGCCACCCAAGGCTCAGGTCACCAGGGCCAGCCGAGGCTTGTACTGCTGGCAGTGGCAGCAACAGAGGTGTGATGGGGACATCGCCTTCCCCTGATCGCCGGGTCGCCTCCTGCCCTTGAAGACTCCCAGACTGTGAGAGGGGGCAGGCCGGGCCGAGGGACCCCCCCTCCAGTGCATGAATTTTCATGCACCGGGCTTCTCGTATTAAAATAAAATCAAATCACAGACTTAGCACAGTGCCATTACTAGTATCTACTAGTATCTATGATGTGTTGAATGAATAAAATTTAACTGTACCCCCTGCAAATTATAAATTTTTATACTTAACACCATGTTAGCCATAACAGTAATCATGCATAACTATTTTGCTTATAATTAAATGTTTGTAAATTAGGAAGACAACAATCTAAAGATGTTGCATGTGCAGTGAATGGTATCTTTTTAATGTATATTAGGGATGTTTACTTTATCTCTGTACATATAGGTAGGGGAATTGACATATGGGCTTTACAGAAAGTCCACTGGGTACTATTTGGGAAAAAAAAATCTGTTTGCTGGCAGACTGCCAAAGAAAAAGCATGATGCAGTGAAAACCAGTCAAAATAAAGCTTCATTTGACATTGCAATCAATTCTTGGATAATGAGCCTAGCTACTTTTCTTGATGATGTTCTGGTCTTGAAAGTTCTGAAATTTTATTCAGAAAAACTTAGAACTTGAATCTCTCATAATTAGCAGGTGTTAAGTGACTGGAATTGAATCTTTGGAAAATCATGGTAAACACTGGAATGTGCTATACTCAACACATTGGTCTTAAACTAAGTTAATCAATTTTTTCAATCTGCAAAAAATGAATTATATATAATTTATTACATATATACACTATAAATATATACATACGTAAAATCAAGGAGATACTCTTGAATAATGTTTCTTGTCAAAATGATGCAAATGACTGCTATAGGTACATTGCATGTTCAGGAATTTCACCATGAGATGAACTACCAATAGAAATTTTAGTTACTACTTTAGGAACAGCTTTTTGTCCAGTACAATTAGATTTCCTTGAATATTCACTTATTTCAATTAGCCTATTTAAATTAATCTGAAAACTTGATTACTATTTTACTGTCAAATTTGATACTCGATCAACAATCTTAGTTTACCCTGTAAATATTAGTGGAAAGGATTATTTGCATTCTTGAGTAGGTCCTGAGCATTCCTGGTGCTAGGCTGGATTTAGATATAGCAGTCATATTTTTGTGCAAAAAATTAAAATTTAAAGTTATCAAGACTGCACTATAAAAATTAATCAAAAAAGGGGGGATAGTAGGTTAATATCATGTAAGGAAAAATATCCTATAAGTAAATTACATCTACAAAATCTTTACTTTACAAAATTAATTTTCATTTGTAATGCTAACAGCAAGACACCTATGAAAAACACACATGGTATCTAAATAAGACAAAGGAAAATCGTTTGGGCAAAAATAAAAAGGATCCCAAATCAATTATATAGAAAAGATTCCTTTATTAACTTTTGGTCGAGAATATGTTTGTATATTTTCAGAAAACAACTCCAAGACCATGTGGATTCCTGCAACAGAGAGGAATTGACAGGTCTGCTCCAACCACGACAAGAGGAGAAACAGTCCAGAGATGGAAGATGCTGACGACGCCTTGCCACACTTCCAGTCAGCAGCTGTGCACCGCTGGAGTTTGCCTAGGACCAAACCAGAGAGGGTCGGACCTGCATTGCCACCATGTGCCCACCATCCAGATATCATTGCTGACATGTACACATATGGAACTGTTGGACATTGAAATTGGGACTCAAACATTTCTGTTATCATATGTTTATTTCTAGTCTGCAGAGGCAAGATTTTTTTTAAAGGAAGGAAATGGGGAAAAGATAGATACAGAGGCAGAGAGGCATTTAACAGACTGTCGGGCTACGGCGGGAGGGCGGGGGAGGTTGAGGGGTCTGTAAGAGATCGGCCGAAGGACTTGTGCGCATGCATGTGAGCATAACCAATGGATACAAGACACTGCGGGGGCGGGGGACAGGTAAAGGCATGTACTGGGGGGTACGTGAGGTCAATGGGGAAAAAAATGAGACATATGTACTACTATTTGTAATACTTCAAGCAATTATATATATATATATACATACACACACACACACACACATATATATATATATATACACATATATGATGCAAATGTCTAGCAATATGCTAGTGAACATTGAATAGCCAAAAAAAGTGTTTCTTTTTCTTTTTCTCATAAGAGCTTTTAAATAGTGCAATGCTTTTTACTCTGTCTATCCTGGAACTTCATCATTTAAAAAGTGTCATGTTATGATAAATTGTTTGGCGTTGAATCAATTGCATTTTGTTGTGCTTTCCCACTAAGCCATTATGAAGTGGCTGATGAAATCTAGCATGACAAATGACAAAAGATGAGTCACCTGGGGTTGATCAAAATCAGTATTCATTTGCTGACCTTAGAAGACAGACTGTGTTAAAAATGAACAATATGTAGCATTAGCTGTAAAGTACTGTATTATAAGGGAGGGGTATCAGGAAGTAAAAATAAAGGATACAGTACAATAGCTAGTAAAGGATTTGGCTAAACAAAGATATCACATGTAACTTAGAGCATTTGCAATTTGTTAAATATATATTCTTTACAAACCACTCAAGATTTATGTGCAAATCTATGTGTAAACCACCTCCTACACCAGCAGTTGGAATAAGGTTACATTCTCTACTTCATGTTGAAAATGCAAATACTCAAAAGTTGAGAAGATTTTCTTCTGGATACCAGGATTAGTTGAGAGATGAGATGCAAATTCTTATGTTTAATTCTTATAGCTCTAGGAGGGGGCTCTTAAAAGCACAAGCTTTTGTTTTTGCATTAAACTGTTATGTCTTCAAGCAAAAAGTTGTTTGAAGGAAAACCCCTGAGTCCTCATGATTTTGCCTTTTATTCTGGAAGGTAGGTTAGCTTTCCCTGGAGGCTATCATGCTGCCTCTTATCCTATGTCTTAGAAGGCTTCTTTTTCTGCTTTGGATATATTTGAACTGAAACTGTCAACACATACAAGAGTGAAGAGACCCCTAAAATTAACCTTAGAAAGTTCTGGTCAAATATGTTTTTCATTTTTTTTGTTTTTGTTCTAACTTTATCCTCAGTCTTTTTATTTTTTTGGTCAGGGAAAATGTTGGCTCACTATGCTGCAGAAGAGCTATCACGGTTGGTTATATATTTCTTTACAGAAGGTTAGTGTTTGAGCTCTACCTCTTCCTTCCAAGCAATTAATATCTCAAATTGCCTTTTAGCTAACTCTAGAGGACTGTTAAAGCACCTTTGTGATACTGAAAAATTGCTATTTCTCTGATTTTGAAATACATACAGAATTCAACTATTTACCATTGTTTTAAGACCCCATGCTAGTCTATGGCCCATAATTTATTTCCTGAATTATTATGGTAGAATCATAACTACCTCTCTGCTTCTGCCCTGACCACTCTTCTGTCTGTTTTTAAAAAATAAGCCAGAGTGTTATTATTAAATACTAGAGGCCCATTGCATGAAGAGATTTGTGCAATAGGCCTTCCTTCCCTTGGCTTCCAGCACCGGTTTTCCTCTGGCACCCGGGACCCAGGCCTTCGTTCCAGCCAGAATCTGCCATCTTCATCTTCGCTGCAGACTCCAGAGTCTGCAGTCTTGTCTTCACTGCGGCACTCTGCCCCAGTAGATCCCTTCCCTGCTGCCCCCTCCACTCCCCCTGCCCCCGCCTCCCTCTCATAGCAGGCGTCCTGCCCCGCCCCGCCACTCCGGGCCTGGAGTAGCGGGACAGCCGCCACCTTTGACCTTCTAATTTGCATATTCACTCTGATTGGCTGTGGGCATAGCAGCGGTATGGTCAATTTACATGTTTGTCTATTATTAGGTAAGAGGAGTTATGTCACTCTTTTGCTTAAGCCTTGCCATAACTTGTAATCTCTCCCAGGGTAAAAAGAAGCCATAAATAAGATATTTGAGAGTCTGCATGACCTAGCTGCACTGACACCTCTTCCACTTTTCTTTTCATTGACTCGACTGCATTGGCTTCCTCTTTATTCCTCTAAGTATAACAGGACTGCTCTCAACACAGGGCCGTTACCTCTGCCAGTCCCTCTGCAGTGAACGCTCCTCTATAGATGTACATAAGCCCCACACCCTCATTTCCTTTAGGTTTTTACTACAAAATTGGGTTTTAAGTGAAATCTTCCCTAATAATCCTACTTAAAATTTTAACTACCTCCTTGACGCTGTTATATTTCCCAACCTTGGTTATTATCTTTTTCTAAGTTTTCATAACCTATTTATTGCCTATTTCTTCCACTACAATGTACTAGTAAGTACTGTCAGGGAAAAGATTAGTTTTCTATTCTCTTCCTAGAAGATATATTACAATCACTTAATATTTCTTTAATTATTAAAAAGATACATGAGTATTCTAATATATGCCATTTCCTGAGAAACTGAAACAGTTTTACTACAAAGAATATACATATATGATTTATTTTACAATCCTTTATCCTTATATAGAGAGTTTAAGCTCTGCATGACTATTATACAAATAAATTTTAGTTACCACAAGTTAGTTACATAATACTATTTCCCCAACAACATGGTTCAAATTTCAGTTACCAGGCTATATCAACTGTAGTTGCATAAAGCACAAACTGCTATTACCTCCATCTACAAGTCACTATGTAAATAACAGATATGCATCATGTTTAGTACCAAGCACATTGCTTCTTTCAGTCTTTTGAAATTGTTCACTAAACACATATGATTCAGTTCATGCACAGATACTAGAGATGTAGTTGTATTGACTCCTTGTCCCACTGATAAAGCCATGTGAGATTTTACAAAAAATGGGTCATCAAAAGAGAAAATTGGCCAACAAAGTTGAAAGTGTAGCCAAGAAATGAAAAGTGATAACACTATAAGTGAAATTTAAATCAATGGAAATGTAATTACAGAATGAGCTGCCTGTAGCAATGTTGACATGGCTGCTATCGGTGAGACTCGAGATACCACCAATGGAACTGAGAGTAAACAGACTTAGAGATATAAAGGAGGAAAATGCTTGTGAAGAGAAGGATAGAAAAGTCCCAGAGGTGCCCTAACCGGTTTGGGTCAGTGGATAGAGTCTCGGCCTGGGGACTGAAGGGTCCTCGGTTCGATTCCGGTCAAGGGCATGTACCTTGTTTGCGAGCACATCCCAAGTGGGGGCTGTGCAGGAGGCAGCTGATCGATGCCTCTCTCTCATCGATGTTTCTAACTCTCTATCTCTCTCCCTTCCTCTCTGTGAAAAATCAATAAAATATATTAAAAAACAAAACACAACAACAACAACAAAAAAAAAAACAAGTGGCCATGGCCATTGAAAAAAAAAAGAAAAAGTCCCATAGGAAGTGACAAAGGCAGAAAAACATTCACGCCAAAGGAACACTTGGTGACATTTCATATCACTGAAAGGGCAAAGGTTAAAATTTTATCATTTAAAATGTTATCATTGATCAAATTTAGAAAGGAGTATGACAGTTTGCTAAGATATATGAAAGATGCTCTTCTTTCTGTATATCATATAAGATGAGAAAATAAGCACTGTCTAATGTTAAGTTATTTACAAAGAAATACAACATGTTTTAACATGTATATTAAGTAAATATTAGTTGTATTTTTAAATTTTTCTTACACACTTATAAAGGACAACAAGAGAATTTTTAAAGTTTTGACAAAAATTTGTAAAGATCACAGAACAATTATTATGATTGACATTTACATGGTAAGTGTTATGATTCCACACTACCAGGCAGAGTGAGGGTTGAATTCAGTTAAGTATTTATAATTTACAGAGATTTAGTATTTATTAATATACCATGTGATATAAATTGGTGGAAAGAAATTGGAAGAACATTTTAATACAAGGTAGGGCATAAAGGGCTGAGAACAGTCTTTATTGATGCTTGTCCTGTAAGCAAATATTTCAGATAGCTTTATCTTTTTAATGTGTATTTTTCATCTGTAGAACTGTAACATTAGACCTCTGAATCTTTTTACTTGTGAAGCTTTAAACCAGTTCACAGACACCCAAATCAACCCAATTTCTAGTATTTTGATTAATATACTGTTTCATAAACTGATCATTTACCTCTATCATTTGCCTGCAAATGCAGGACTATGGATGGTCTGTATATAGAAATTAAAGAAAATAGCATTTATATAAGATTTTTACTACTCATAGTACTTTATAAACATTATATAGTTTGGTTCTGCAAAGTAGCTATAATCATTTCAATTTTAGAAATGAAGTAACTGAAATTGGGGAGGTTCAGTGCCATCTCATTAGCTAAGTAGTGGTAAAGGCCTGAAATAGATTTTCTAGGTGTAATTCCCACATGCTTTCTAGTATGTAATGCTAACTGACCTATCCTAAATAAGAAGCTTTTTGCCAGTCTAGGACAATGTATACACGTTGCACTAAGGTAATTCAGGCTTTTAAAAATGATATTTATGTACTTTGTCAGGGATTCTTATTGTTTTTTTAAACACTTTATATGACTCCAGATAAGCACTCAGTCTTTTTGCTTCTTGTAATGATTTCTTACCAGATTGACTCTATGACTATTTGTGGAGAAGAGGTTTATTAGGGCATCACTCAGCCCTTTACATAGTTTCTTCTCCATTTACAGTATCTCCACACAATCTCAACCAACCCCATCCAGTTTCAAACCAAAGTAATTGGCATTAAACAATCAATGATTAAATCAAGCATTAAACAGTAAATGTATTTCCAGCACAAGGAAGTCTGGATTAAATTTCCAAAGTCACTGGTGATTTCTATTGTTTGTTGTTGTTTCTAAAATAAAATTTTTAATTTTAGACTTGATTTAGGCTTATAGAAAAGTTGTACAATAATAGAGAGGTTCTGTTAGCCTTATACCTAGTCTTTCTTATTATTAACATCTTGTATTAGTATGGTATATTTGTCACAATTAACAGACTGATAGTGATACATTATTATTAACTAAAGTCCATGCTTTATTCAGATTATATTAGATTTTCTTTTTAACCTAATCTTCTTTTTTTTTTTTTTGTTTCAACATACCCATCAAGATACCACATTATACTTAGTTGTCATATCAAATTAGATTCCTCTGTCTATGCCAGTTCCTCAGACTTTCCTGGGCTTTGAAGACCATGGCAGACTTGAAGAGTATCAGGCAGTTTGTACAATGTCCCACAAGTGGGAATTATCTGAAATTTTCTCAAGATTATATTGTAATAAGAAATTGAAAAATACAGGAGTCTTTTCAGACTTCTTTCACTGAGAAACGAGCATTTATGATTTATTCATGCCTTTGCATGATTTGATAGCTGATACATTATTATGGCTGAATAATATTCCATTGTGTGGGTGTGTCACAGTTTGTCTACCTGAAAGTACATCTTGTTGCTTTTAGACTTTAAAGATAATAAGTAACGTCTGTATAAACATTGGTATGCAAGTTTGTGGATGAACATAAATTTTTAAATAATTTAGGAGTTGGGTTGCTGGATCATATGGCAAAGTATGTTTAGTTTTTGAATAATCTGCCAAGAAAGCTATGAACAAGAGTTCTAGTTGCTCTACATCTTTTCTTGTAAATTGTATTGTCAATTCTTAATTTTTATCTATTCTAATAGATATGTAGTAATATCACATTGTTTTAATCTGCATTTTTTTAATAACTAATGATCAGCATCATTTCTTATTTTACACTAGAGGCCCGGTGCATGAATTTGTGCACAGGTGGGGTCCCTCGGACTGGCCGGTGATTGGGAACGTTGGGGGGGGGGGGCTGGTTGGCTGGGGGGAGGGACCATGAGAGGTTGGTTGGCCATAGGAGGTTGGCTCTGGGAGTGCACTGACCACCAGGAGACAGATCCTGAATTGAGCATCTGCCCCCTGCTGGTCAGTGCATGCATGCAATTCCAACTGCTCAACTGGTCATTCGGTCACTTAGGCTTTTATATATGTCGATTTGTATATCTTCTTGGGTGAAGTATCTATATATTTTTTCCCCCACATTTTATAATTGTGTTATTTGTTTTATTATTGAGTTTTAAGATTAATTTGCAAATAAATTTTCTAATCTGAAATATATTTTTATTCTCCCCTCTCCCCCCTGCCCCATGCTCTCAAATGTATCCACTTGGAAATAAGATTTAATTTTAGGAACTGGAAGGGCAAAGATGAATAATTAGTGTCCTTCCCATGGTGATGTAAATATTCTTAACTTATTTTCTCTGTCATTCTGGTTGCAATATTCTATAATAATTGCTGGAATAAGTGACTTATTTTTATTGCTATTGTGTTAAGAATACTTGCATCTATTGGAATTTTATTTAGCATAATGTTCAATAACATATGATTAAATTTTTATAATCTTTGCATATATTTATTATCAAATTTGGATAGAACTAGCAAGCTATCTTTGGGAAACACAACTAGGAGTTAAAATTTCTAATTAAAGTCTCTGATCTTCCTATCTAATACAAGAGTAATATGCAAATTGATCATCACTCCAACACACAAGATGGCTGCCCCCATGTGGACAC
The DNA here is from genome assembly GCA_026230045.1 of Corynorhinus townsendii. Lineage (NCBI taxonomy): Eukaryota > Metazoa > Chordata > Mammalia > Chiroptera > Vespertilionidae > Corynorhinus > Corynorhinus townsendii. Next base: position 31,886,303 of record JAPDVU010000012.1, read on the forward strand.
AAGCTGGCTGCCACAAGATGGCCAACAGGGGAGGGCAGTTGGGAGGGACCAGGCCGGCAGAGGAGGGAAGTTGGGGGCAACCAGGCCTTTAGGGAAGGACAGTTGGGGAGGACCCAGGCCTGCAGGGGAGGGCAGTTGGGGGGGGGGGACCAGGCCTTAAGTGGAGGGCAGTTAGGGACAATCAGTCTGGCAGAGGAGCAGTTAGGCATCAATCAGGCTGGCAGGGGAGTGGTTAGGGGGTGATCAGGCTGGCAGGCAGAAGCTGTTAGGGGCAATCAGGAAGGCAGGCAGGTGAGCAGTTGGGAGCCAGCAGTCCCGGATTGTGAGAGGGATGTCCAACTTCCCGTTTAGGCATGATCCTACAGTTGGACATCCCTCAAGGGGTCCCAGATTAGAGAGTGTGCAGGCTGGGCTGAGGGACACCCCCCATCTCCCCCTCCCCCCGCTGTGCATGAATTTCATGCACCAGACCTCTAGTTTATTAATAATCTATGATACCTCACATCAATTACTTTACCTTTCTTAATCTCAGTTTCCTCAGATTCAGCTGTACTAGGTTATCTCAAAATGACAATCCTGTTCCAAGGCATTCTATTCCTTTTTCAGAAATTAAAACTTGCAATACTTGCTATGCTGCTGTCCATGTTTCTGCTATGTAAGAGACTGATATAGAGGGAAGATATATAAGAGGTAAACTTGGTATCTGGAAAGACAATATTGTAGTTCTTAAGAATATTAAATATTATAGAACTTTTTCCTAATATCATCAAGATTTGGCTTACTAAAATTAATTATAAATCCAGGTGTTTTTGTTTTATTTGAGATTACCAAGTAATATTATTTTAAGAATGTTTACCTTACATAGCTAGTTTTAGCTCCTATTTACCTTGCTTTTTATAATGTGTGTAAAGATAACTTGATTTATCTGCATAGTTGATGGAGAGATATCTACTCCTAGTACCAATGAAACCATTTACTTCTTTGTTGTCCTTATATCTTAGTAAGAAATATAAGTAATAAACATTTATTGAAGTTTTATTATGTTGTTTCTAGAAACATGTTTCAATTAATCCTCACAATATCCTTTGAGTCTGATATTATCACAATTTTAAGACAAAGAAAGAGAAAATTATAGAGCAAAAGTAAATTAATCAAAATTAGCTTTATGCTTATGTTTTATTAATCTTTCCATTAATCTATGCATGATGATATTAATATGGAAGTTATAAGCATCAGTGCCAACTGGGGCAGGCAGATATGTAAGTGATGCTGATTGGAAGGGAGAAAGACAACAAAGCATCATGATAAACAGCAACTAATAAATGGCCTTTGGCCCTTGTTGCCCATTCCAAATAAAATGTTTTCAAATGTACCAGAAAGCCTTCTCTTTATTCTCTTCTCATCATTCTTCTTATAAAAGAATAAAAATAAACCCAAAATCCAGATATTCATTTGAAATTCTAAATATATTCAATATTTTCAACTAATAGAAATTTTTTGACATATTGTTGGACACAATAAATCTGATGTGTTGTCTGGGAGCAGCTTCTGCACTAGAAGTTTCTGAAGTGTGCTTTGAAGAGATAACAGGAAGAACTGCCTGATTGCTTTGGGTCAACTAGCATATATATCCTAGACAGGTGCCTTTCCAGAGCACTAACCATACCATTCCATGGATACACCTCCATGGTACTCATATTTTGTCACTTACTTTACAGTATCTGTATTTTATCCCATCAGCACTCATAAGATTCTTTACCAATATGTAATAGAGAATTCCCAATTCCCATATACTAGAAAGAAACAAAAATCATTGAAAATGTCACCTTTAGATGACTAAACTAAAAGACATTTAGAAATTGAATCATTTACTTTGAAAGCCTTTTCTCAACTTGCCATAGAAGATAAATAAATAAACAGGCAGTAGAGTGACAATCTTCCTGATTGGTGTTTCTTGTCAACAATGTTATTAAAAATAAAAACTCAGATACCGAACACATCATACTATTTTATAGTTAGACAAGATCTCCTCCAGAGCTCTTGGACCACTGGATCAATTTTAATATGTTAGTCCACAGATACCTTTCAGATAAGGACACATAATATCTCATTTTATTGACAAGGGATTTGTAGCCAGAGAAGTAACATAAATTCCCAAAGCCACACAGAGATTTGTTTGCATATACTGAGTGATTAGGGTTATTATAGAATAAGAATTCTAAATTTAACCATTTAAATATAATAAATTTTTTTAAAAAAATCATATCATGGAGAATATACAATGACATAATGATTTTAAATGTTTCCAAGCTAATTCTCCATTTTAATTAGAGAGGAAAATCAGAGTATTTGAAAAAAGATAAGTGTAGAAGAAGACACAGCAAATAGGATTCCCTTGAAAATGTGTGTGTGTGTGTGTGTGTGTATGTGTTTTGGTGTCATATGGGTCAAAATTAGGTTTTCCATTGGACAACGTAATACTCTCTTTGGTTGAAAAGCTCATTTAGATGTCCCTATTTCTTTTCTCATTATCTACCTGATTTTTTACTTCTTATTTTAAATGGCTTCTGGAATTTTGCTAGGCTGTCCATTCTGAATTCAATTGAAAAAGTAATTCCTATTGAATGACTTATTTCTTTTTCATTTATCAGTCTAACAGGTTTTTGATTTTTGAATTATTGTAGTATGAACTACTTTCCCATCCAATTTCATACCAAGCTGTGGAGAGATTGAAGACTCATTAAATTACATTTTTCAAAATAAAATCCTTTTGGTCATTTCTTTCCCTATGGATGCAGTTTTTCTTGTAGTTAAGCCATTCATATATCCAGCTACTGCATATATCCATCAGGAGATACATTTATGAATACAACCTAGTGAATCTTAAATAATCTGAACTGGATGTATTATGAATTGAGAAATTAGCATATACATATTTATTTGTGACTGGGAAAACTATAGCAACTTTTACAAGTCATTCAATGCATTTAAATAATGTAAAACTATTAATCTTAAAGCGTTTTGACATATTTTTAATAGGGAATATTGACATATTTTTCCTAGGGAAAAAAAAAAGAGCTACCTTTAATCTCTATGGAACCTTTGCTAAACTAAATAAATCCCCACTTTTCAAAGAAACTTCAATGCCATCTGTCAGCAAATTATAATAGTATATTGGATTTGTAAGAATAACACAATTTATTACTATCTGCTGGAAAACTATCATCTATATGGTCCAATATGTAAAGTTTGTTCCCAGGTGTAATCAATCTATACATACATCTTTTGGTTTGGGGACATTTTTCCATAGGACAGTAGCAATAAAGTCAGGGGCATAGAAAGATGCCTTATACAAGTGGCTTGTAAACATCAATAAGTGTCCAGTGTGGAAAACATGAATCTTTTTCTTGTGCTTGGGTTTGACCCTTGTTAAATTCCAGAAATAAGCAAGGGAGATTTTAAAAGGGAATCACAAAAGAAGTTTACCATTAAAATTAAGGTTTTACATTACTCTGATTATAAATCTTTCTAGGTACATTAGATCGTCTTTCTCTTTCACAGGAGGATTTAAATCAACTCTCATGGTTTGATCCATTCACAAGTCTTTTATCATGAGATTATTGTAAGAAAGTAAATGAGACTGTTTCTTACTTATGATCTAAGTCAAGCACTTGTATCTTTGTTTCCAATCATTCAACTCCTTCAAGTGATTCATATCATGTTATTTTAAGTATCACATTAATTATTTATACATAGATAATAATGAGACAAATGTATGCATTTAAAAAAAATAGAAAATTTTCATAAAAATTTTTCACTTTATTTCCATGGAGCCATTTCCTTGCTCCTTCTCCCCCTTTGGACATTTAAACCTCATTTATTCAGATAATTGTAAATGCAAGAAACATCGTGGTTTTCACATAACTTTTGTAGGCAGGGATGCATATGTGGTTGGGGGAAATTGTAGAGAATATACAGTGGTCAAACTGCCTGAGATATGCAGTCCTTTCTTTCCAGGACCTGCACAAATAAATTTTTTAAACTTGTAATTTAAAAAGGAAGAAATTCACATGCCTTCATTTGCCTTGGCCTTTCTCAGCAGAGTATTTTGCTACTGGAATTACTTGGCAACCATTAAATGCACTTATGAGAAGCTACCATGGCAATCCTCAGAACTACACAAAGTCTTACTTAGAAAATTCATTAAGGCTGCATTATCATATTGAGTTCATCTTGTTTCAAACATTGCCATTATTTCCTTATTGCCTACATAGTATGAAAACCCAAGTATTTTGCCATCCAAAGGACACAATAGTTTCCCCATACTCAACTCATTAATTGGAAACATATTTTGATATTGTTAGCCCTTACAAATTGGAGAAGCTCAGGATTGTTGGCTCTCTCTTTAGCACTAGTTGTCTCGCAGACTGTCAGAAATTCTAGCGACTCTGTGGACCATTATGTACTCCATGGTGACTCTCACCTCACAGGGCTCACACACTGCAGATGCACTGTTGTCTAGGAGCTGCCATAGAAACCACATCTTTTGAAACCAGGATGAGGCTCTGTGGGGATTCTGTGTGTCATTTGCAGTGTTCCTCTCCTGTTGATTATTACCTTATACAGTGCAATTTAAGTTGTTTCGAGGATGCTAGTCACTTACAGTTTCATTTTGAAACTTCCAGAATTCAGCACATAAGGCTTGCTTGTCACATACTTTATTTTTTAAACAGAAAGACCAACTTTTTAAATTACTCTAAGACCTGGTTTCTTCTGTGTCTTTTCTACTAACCTTAAATTTGTTCTTCTTATGGCATTTAGTCATGTATTATTAAACTTTATCACAGCAAGATAAAGTTTAATAATATTTCTTACATTTTTCTTCTACCCATCATAGTTCAAGGCACAGGTGACAACTCAGTGCAAATGGAATTTCTCTGTTTCTTTCCTTCCTTCTAACATAATTTACATATGATTTCATTAAGGGCATATATTTTAAAAAATGACTCTGCTGAAATGATCACATAAGATCAATGAATCTTAGCAAGGTATGAAAGATCACTGGAATCACTTAAAAGAGGAAAGACGGGAATGAAAGAGCGGGGAGGAAGATGCATATGTACTGATAGTCACTCTGATATGCTTTACCAAATGCTCAAAGAGCTATTATTTATTTACATGATTTCCAAAGTGTGGTCCTAGATTCACGGTATCAGCATCACCTGTGAGCTTGTTAGAAATGAGAATTTCTGAGTTCCATTCCAGACCTGCTGAATTAGAAACTCTGGGCAAGGGACCAACATTCCAGTTTCTGACAAGCTCTCCTGGTGATCCCCAGGCATGCTAATGTTTGAAAAATCCCTGAAGTCCAGCTTCCTACATTTATCCACAGAACACAGAGGACAGAAATTATGTGGTGATTCAAGCTCAGACAATAAGTTAACCTACATGTGCTTGTTTACATTGCAGGTTCTCTTTTACCATATCAACGGAGAACTAGTTCCAAGTTTACTAGGGATTTTACATGACAATTATTGCTCTTCCCTGAATTCAACATACCCAATATACTTAATTTCAGTTACAGCAGTCATTGAGCATGAATAATGAACATGTACACAATACTTAGGAATTTGAATTGGCTGAATGATTTCTGAATATTTAGCTCTCAGTCTTCTATTATGCTTCATTTGACAATTTGATTTTTAAAACCTAAAATCTTCTTACATTTATAGTTAATGTAAAATTAAAGCAAAGCTACTCAAATTATACTTTCTTTTATTAAAAATCTTTATTCTTTTTTGATAGCATACTATATTGTCACAAATCCCATCCCTCTACTCTTGCATGACAGCACTATAAACAATTATACTCCCTTTGTGCACATCTTTCTATGATATGGACTTTTCTATTTTTGTTTATACAGGTCTGCTTACTGGTTATGTTTATATTTACTTGAACTACTTAGTAGGAGAGTGCCTACATGAATATTCTAGAAATGAATATGAGAAGAATAAAGCCCCTGATGATTCTTTCCTTAGAAATAACACAGTATTGAGGCTGAAAATTGCACTATAATCTACCTGCTGTGGATAACTATATGAGCATCTTTCCCTTCTTCTATTTTTTTTTATACCCATAAGGAGAAAAGTACTTGGTTTATGTGTAAGGTTTCCAACAGAAGAGGTATGCTGAAAATGGCTAAAATCTACCTGAAGATACTTTACAATCGGGAAGTGACTTATATTTTCTTGTAGCTTATCTTGAAAATTCCTTGGGAACATTTCACAAGTGTTACCATTACCACCTAGGTATATGTCAGGAAGCACTCTGTAATGGTTAAGAGTATAGTTTGAGAACTGTGCTAGGCAGAATAACTCCCCAAAATGTCCAGTTCTTAATCTCAGAAACCTACGAATATGTTGTTACCTGGAAAAGGGAATTAAGTTTGAAAATGGAATTAAGGCTGCTAATTAACCTGCACTAAAATTGAGCAATTTCCCTGGACTGTCCTGGTGAGCACAATGCAATCACAAGGGTTCTTAAAAGTGAAAGAGAAAGAATAGTGGAGTGAGAGGGAGATGTCACTACTCAGGAAAAGTCAGAAATGCAATGTTGCTGGCTTTGAAGATAGAGGAAAGGGGCCATCAGCCAAGAAATGTAGGCAGCCTCTATAAGCTAAAAAAGGCAAGGTAAATTGGTGCTCTCCTAGAGCAGCCAGTGATTTTAGACAGTGGGACTCATGTAGGACTTCTAAGTTATAGAACTGTAAAATACATTTGTGTTGTTTTAATCCACTAAATTTATGGCAATTTGTTATGGTGGCAATGGAAAATTAATACAAGAAATCATATAGATCTGGGTTTGATTTTTAGCTTTACTTCTTACTAGGTGTGTCCTTGAGTAACTTTCTTAAACTCTGAGTTTTAGTGCATTTATCAACAAAATGGTTATAGCATAAGTGTCTATTAATAACATTGCTTTAGGAATTTAGGAAAATGTCATTGGCTCTAGAATATATACATATAAGTTATGTATAAAAGTAGCCTTTTCATTGATATATGATTAAGAGGCAAATGCTTTCTGGGGGAAAAAAGATCCTCTATTGAATCATGAATATAGATCAAGAGAAAGCCTTTTAACAAATAAACTTATCTGAAAAATGGTTGTATCAATGGATCACAGAAAATTGTTTAGCATGAAGATATACCATTAAATTAATTTTATGGAAAACCAGTATCTTTTTGAGTGAGAAAGGGACTTTACAATTTATATGGTCCAGTTAATTAATTTCATCTTAGTTTGAGTAATTCTAGTTGCAATCACAAACAAAACATCACTTTTCATTAACTTATAATTTAAACAAATTCTTCAGGTAATAGACCAATGCAGATGTCTGAGGTTCATCAGTGGCTTTATTCCAGTTGATGACACTAGGACACAGAATTGTTGCCTTTGGATCTCTGGCAAAGCTTTGGATTCCCCTGAATACATCTGGCCTTCAGGGGAAAAGAGAAGTCTTAACTATTTTTTCCTTGGGAGTTACACATCTCATTTGGAGTAACAGTTTCTTTAGAAAATTATTCAAAAAGACCTATCCAGATATAAGAGGGGCTTCAAAATGGTCCCCAGCTGATGAGTACTGCCTAGTGATAACCCTCAACTATGAAAAGAGAAGCATACCATTTGGTGAGCAGTTAAGCCATGTAGACCTCCTTACTGTGGAGAAACAAAGACCTAAAAGATGGCCCAGAACACATCTACTGAAGAACTAGATCTGTGTTTATTGGTTAGATTTTCTCATCATCTAAAAGGATAGACATATTTTTCTATTACTAAAGATCTTATTGTTCCATAGGCTTTAGCTGTTAAAATCGATAAAATAATGAATAATCAACATATGTAGTAATCTCCCTCATTTTTGCCACTTTATAAGTATGCAATGCATGTTAACAGAATTTAAATGTCCATTTGGTGCCACTAAAATAGAGATTATTCCTCTAACTTTTACTTGGAGAGATATTTAGAGCCAATAAGAGTTTTCTTTCAACCACTGTCAAATAAATGACTAAGAGACACATTTTTTGTTCAATATTAATATCACAGCTTATGGGATTTACCTAAAGTGTAATTATTGCTGGTAAATAGAAGATGCAAGATTTAAGTTTTTGAGAAAAATTTCCATTGGTTTATAAATGTAATGCAATCTATTGTTTACTTGTCATTAAACATATGTTATTTTGGTTAATTCACAGTGACAATGAAGACCCAATCTAAAATACCCTTAATTTATTTGCCAAATTTTAAATATACTTTCCTCTCTTAGCATGACATATATTTGTACATGCCCCTTTTAGAATATGAATAAATGCATCAAGCAACTTCATGTACTGTATATTTCCTTATTTATTTCAAGAATTTTTTTTGCTTGAGGCAAGAAGTGACATATTAAATCAGAAAATAATATCCATTGAAGGAGGTTTATCATATTTTTCATCGAGATTTCTCATTTTCATGGGGCTCTTCAAAGATGCAGTCATGTGGGGTTTTTTTATTAAATTTACAAAAGTAACTTAACTGTAATAAATTATAATCACTATACCTTCCAACTCTGTTACCCTTTGTCATGCTCTCCTTGCTAACCTCAGATATATAAATAAGTTTGCTTTGATTCTCTCTTTTCCATTTTTTAAGATCTTAAAAAAATTCTAAGATTCTTAAAAATGACTGCATCATTTCAGGAAAGACTGAAGTCTTTATGGATTAAATTAGATGAAATTCCCAGGGACTACAATTTTGCCTCCAGCTTTCAACAGGGACACTTGTTATTATATGCTTTTAGATAAACTATAGGTTTTTAGTCTCTGCAGATCTCTATCGCACTGTACTTGCTCCTTTAATAATGTATACATTTCCTGTTAAACTTTTAGATATTTTTCTACATGGACACACTGATAGAGATTTTTCTGTTTAGCAAAGGCTTTTAAGTATTGTGGGGTTGTACAGACAAACAGTGATATAAATTATTGAGCTTGACTGGGATTCTCATTGAATGGAATGTTTTCCACACTTTCTTCCCAGAACTTAGAGCCTATGAAAGAAGAAATTATATTAAGAAAAGATTAAGTAGCCTTTTAAAATTTCTCAAGTCCATTTTACTTTTATAAATATACTAGAGGCCCTGTGCACAAAATAAGTGCATGGGTGTGCGTGTCCCTCAGCCCTGCCTGCACCCTCTCCAATCTGGGATGCCTTGAGGGATGGCCAACTGCCCATTTAGGCCCGATCCAGGTAGGATGGGGCCTAAATGGGCAGTCAGACATCCCTCTCACAATCCAGGACTGCTGGCTCCCAACTGCTCACCTGCCTGCCTTCCTGATTGCCCCTAACTGCTTCTGCCTGCCAGCCTGATCACCCCCTGACCACTTCCCTGCCAGACTGATGGATGCCTAACTGCTCCCCTCCCAGCCTGTTTACCCCTAACTGCCCTCCACTGCAGGCCTGGTCACCACTAACTGCCCTCCCCTGCAGGGCTGGGTCCCCCCCAACTGCCTTACCCTGCCGGCCTGGTCACCCCTAACTACCCTCCCCTGCAGGCTTGATCGCCCCCAACAGCCCTCCCTTGCAGGCCTGGTGCCTCCCAAATGCCCTCCCCTCCTGGCCTGTTTGCCCACAACAGCCCTCCATTGCAGACCTGGTCCCTCCCTAGTGCCCTCCCCTGTCGGCCATCTTGTGGTAGCCATCTTGTGTCCACATGAGGGCAGTCATCTTTGACCACATGGGGACAGCCATCTTGTGTGTTGGAGTGATGGTCAATTTGCATATTATTCTTTTATTAGATAGGATTAGATAGCACAGAGGCCTGGTGCATGGATTGGGGCCGGCTGGTTTGCCCTAAAGGGTGTCCCAGATCAGGGTGGGGGTTCCCTTGGGGTGTGGGGTGGCCTGGGTGACTGGCCTGTGGTGGTTTGCAGGCCAGCCATGCCCCCCTATGACCCAAGCAGAGGCCCTGGTATCTGGGATTTATTTATTTTCTACAATTGAAACTTTGTAGCCTTGAGTGGAGCCAAGCCTCCTGCTTGCTCTGTGGCCACAGCCATTTTTGTTGGGATTTATTTACCTTCCATAATTGAAACTTTGTAGCCTTGAGCGGAAGCCAAGGCAGGCTAGGGCTGCAGAAGCTTGGCTTCCTAAATCGCCAGGGACAACTCAAGCCTCCTACTCTCTCCAGCTCTGTGGCTGCCACCATTTTTGTTGGGATTTATTTATCTTCTACAATTGAAACTTTGTAGCCTTGAGTGGAAGCTGGGCTGGCCAGAGCAGGCGGAAAGCTTGGCTTCCTCCATTGCCAGGGAAACCCAAGCCTCCTACTTGCTGCAACTCCATGGCTGCAGCCATCTTGGTTGGGTTAATTTGCATACTCACTCTTGTTTGGCTGGTGGGTGTAGCTTGTGGGTATAGCAGAGGTGTGGTCAATTTGCATATTACTCTTTTATTAGATAATATATATATATGTGTGTATATATATATATATATATATATATATATATATATATAATTTTCTGGATTCTATTCTGGTCAATTTTTCAAAATATCTAGCCTTACACCATATTGCAGTTTCTTTTTAGTTTTCTTTTTTTTTTTTAGTTTTTAATTTTAGCTCATATACAATACTGTATTAGTTTCCAATGTACAACATAGCAATTAGACATTTAGATATCTTATAAAGTGATCACACCAATAAGTTTAGTACCCACCTTATACCATATGTAGTTATTATAATAATTGATTATATTCCCTATGCTATATTTCATATACCTGTGAATATTTCTATAATCTGTTATTTGTACTGCTTATCCTTTCAACTTTTTCACATCTTTCCTCTGGCAACCATCAATTTTTTCTCTCTACCTATGTATTTTTTTCTGTTTAGTTCAATTATTTTTTAGATTCCCCAATATAAGATCATATGATATTTTTCTTTCTCTTTCTGACTTATTTCACCAAGCATAATATTCTCTTAGTTCATCCCTGTTGTCTCAAATGGCAACATTTTATTGTTTTTTTATGGCCAGGTATAATTCCATTGTTATATATACCACTTCTGTATCCACTCATCTATAAATAGACACTTTGGTTGCTTCCATATTTTGGTTTTTGTAAGTAATGATGCCATAAACTTAGGGAAGTGTATATCTTTTTGAATTAATGTTTTAGTTTTCTTTGGATCAGTACCCAAATGTGGAATTGCTAGGTGATATGGTAGTTTGATTTTTAATTTTTAGAGGAACCTCCATACTCTTTTTAATAGTGAGTGCACCAATTTACAATCCCACCAATAGTATATGAGGATTCACTTCCTCCACATTCTCATCAACACTTGTTTGTTGACTTATTGATGATAGACATTCTGATAGGTGTGAGGTGATTTCTCATTGTGGTTTTCATTTGCATTTAACTGGTGACTGGTGATGCTGGGCATTTTTTCATATTTCAGTTGTCCATTTGTATGTCCTTTTTGGATAAATATCTATTCAGATCCTCAGACCATTTTTTAATAAGATTGACTTTTTGTTTGTTTGTTTGATGTTAAAGTCGTATCACTTCCTTATACATTTTGGATATTAAGCCATATCAGATGTTTCCTTTGCAAATATCTTTTTCCATTCAGTAGACTGTCTTTTCATTTTGTTGATTTTCTTTTCTGTGCAAAAAATTTCAGTTTGATGTAATTACATTTGTTTTTCTTTTGTTGTTCTTGCCCAAAGAGACATATCCAGAAAGATATTATTAAAAGCTATGTCAAAAAGTTTACTACCTATTTTCTTCTAGTAAGTCTTTAACCAATTTGGGTTTATTCTTGGATATGGTATAAGAAAGTGATCCAGTTTCAATCTTTCTCATATACCATTTCACTACCATTTAATAAAGAGACTGTCTTTATATCACTGTGTATTCTTTTATCATAGATTAATTGACACTATACACATCGATTTATTTTGTGAGCTCTCTATTCTGTTCCATTGATCTATGTGTATGTTTTATGCCAGTATCATGCTGTTTTGATTAGTATAGCCTTGAAGTATAGTTTGACATTAGGTAGCATAATACTTCCAACATTGTTCTTCTTTCTCAAGTTTGCTTTGTGTATTTGTAGTCTTTTGTGGTTCCATATAATTTTAGAATTGTTTGTTCTAGCTCTGTGGAAAAAATGCCATTGGTATTTTGATAGTGATTGCACTGAATCTGTTGATTGCTTTGAGTAGTATGAACATTTTAATATTAATTCTTCCTTTCCATAAGCACAGTATATCCTTCCATTTATTTGTATCTTCTTCAATTTATTTCTCTAATGTCTTTTACCACTTTGGTTGAATTTATTTGTAGGTATTTTATTCTTTTTGATGCAATTTTAAAGAATTGTTTTCTTAAAATTTGTTTCTGATACTTTGTTACGATGTATAAAAATGTAACTGACTTCTAAATATTAATTTTGAAACCTGATACTTGACCAACTTCATTTATTCTAATAGTTTTGTGTTTGTTTGGTTTTGTGTGTGTGTGTGTGTGTGTAGGCTTTAGGGTTTTCTATATATAACCCTATATAATAACACCCTAATATGCAAATTGACTGAACAGGGGAATGACTAGTCTCTATGACATGCACTGACCACCAGGGGGCAGAGGCTCAACACAGGGGGAGCACCACTCAGCCAGAGCTGGGCTCACAGACCGTAAGGATTGAGGGGTCCTGGACTGTGAGAGCCATGAACTGTGAGACTGATGTCTTACTGCTGGCCTACGCTGGCAGGTGGACATCCTCTTAGGGGTCTCAGACTGTGAGAGGGCGCAGGCCAAACTGAGGGACCTCCGCACCCCTGAGTGCATGAATTTCATGAACCGGGCCTCTAGTATCATATAATCTGCAAATAATGATAGTTTTATTTCTTCCTTTCTGATTCAGATGTCTAATTTTATTTCTTCGTTTCTGATTCAGATGCCTTTTGTTTCTTTTTCTTGTCTGATTGCTGTGGTTAGGACTTCTAATACTATGTTGCATAAAAGTTGTGAAAGTAGACATTCTTATCTTGTTACTGATCTTGAAGGAAAAGCTTTACACTGTTGAGTATGATATTAGCTGTGGGTTTGTCATATATTGCCTTTATTATGTTGAGGTATGTTCCCTCTATCCCCACTTTGCTGTGTGTTTTTATCATACATAGATGTTGGATTCTGTTAAGTAATTTTTCTGCCTGTATTAATAAGATCATATGATTTTTATCCTTAATTTTGTTTATGTTAACTGACTTGTGGATATTGAACTAACTTTGCATCCCAGGAAAAAATCTCACTTGATTATGGTGTATAATATTTTTGATGAAATACTACACCTTCTTGATTGTGCAAATTTATGATAAATATTTTCAATAAATATTTTCAAAAGTTATTTTATATCCTCCCACATTATTGTGACTCTTCAGGTTCCTAGCATGTGTGTCAGTTATAAAGTCCTTTCTTTTCAGTTAAAACTTAGCCTTTGTGCTCACTTCAGCAGCACATATACTAAAATTGGAACGATACAGAGAAGATTAGCATGGCCCCAGCACAAGGATGACACACAAATCTGTGAAGCATTCCATATTTAAATAAAACAAACAAGCAAAAAAGACCTCAGCCTTTCTTTATCCTGTTGTGGTGCTGAAAATTGGATTCTGTAAACTACATTTCTTCTCAGCCTGCCATATCACTGTTAAACTCTGCTAGTAGAGTGCATCAGGAGGAAAATGCAAGGTGACAGAGGATATGCATTATTATATTTTTCATGGAAAAGCCCCTGAAAGCTTGCATTTCCTATGAATAACAGTGGAATCTTCATAGTGGCAGAACCCAGGCTCACAGCCTTTTATGTTCCAGCTCCATTTTCACTATGAGGACCTCACATTCAAGCTTTCTCTACATGCCTTTATGTAGCGACCCCTCAAAAATAGATGTGCCCTCATCTGTGGCTCAGTCTAGCTACAGCATGGTCCAGAAAAGAGAAAGACCTGATTAGACCTTAAAAGTGGGCTTAGGACAATTTGGACAGGGAACACAGGGTCACAGGTATTCAGAATATGGTCTAGAAGGGGATTGTCTGCTCAGATCCAGCAGCTAAATTTATGACATGGATCCCTCACCCTGGGGAGGATTCTGCCGAAAGAGGAATGTTGAATCCCCTAGGCCTAGAGCACAGGGTATGAAAACTCTTGCCTGCCTCTAAAGATGATTGGGTTTATAATTCACATTAATATATGCAAAATATGTAGTATGGATTACATATTTTATGCCTGACTCTATATAATATGCTGAGTACTCAACAATCAATAAGAAATGGCCCTATTTTTGCATAAATATTCAGGAAGAGGCAATTACTTCTACTCACATTGTTTTATTGTTTGAATTTCTTATAATAAGTATATGCAACCTGTATAAAAAAAATAGACTGAGTAAGGAAATTTACAATGTCTAAAACTGATTATTGAATAATAAAGCATATCCCCACCAAAATGTATGGTTTATCATGAAAAGTAGAAATATCACAAAAGAATTTGGCAAGTGATATGAGCAATTTAGAAAAAAGAAAATTAGAGGGCTAACAAACATTAAGGGAAAATCTCAAACTCTTCCACATTCAGATCAATGCTTATGAAATATAATTAGCTAACACTATTACTAGATACACAAAACTTAAAAGTCTAAAGAATCCATTCTAGATTATAAAAATATATCTGAATCATAAACTTTGGGGAACACTATGAAAGTTATCATAAAATCATCAAATATGATTTTAGATAAGTAGTTCCCAGTGCTGCATGAAACATAAAAGAAGGCAACATATGGGATATATTCTGCAGGTTGTGTAGACTTATTGAAGATAAATTTGGCAACAGTCTATAAGGATGGAGAAGAACTAATGGGCTAGGAAAAAATGTATGGCTTTAATTTAAGTTATATCTTGAAGTAAGTCAAGGAAAAGTAAAAGATCAGGTATGGAAGAACAACCAGAAGCCAAGAAAGTAGGAGTATGTGAATCCAGAGGAAGACTAATGATTCAAATTAAATAGTGGATAAATGCTACAAAACTTTATAAAAATATAAGCGTAATATGCTAATTAGACCTGACATCCTTCCGGACAAAGCTGGGGCTGCAAGGAAAGCCTGGGTCCCGGGAAGCTGGTGCCAGCAGCCGGGAGAAGGAAGGCCTACTCTTGCACAAATTTCGTGCATCGGGCCTCTAGTATTAATATATTTCAGTACTCCATGTAAGATTTGTAGGGTTTCATACCTTATAAGGGAATGGAAGATTAACTCCAGTCATAAAGTATTGTATCTACATAGGGGAATTGTGGATGTCCATTGGCTAATTATAGTCATTTGTTTGCCCAAACTTTGGATCTTTTCATTCTTTCAACAGACCTTTGTTTTTTGCTTTGTTCATGCCTGAAGCTTCATTGGTAGTTGGAGTTTGTCTTACCAACCCAGCAGTTGACAATACCCAAGGAGAAACACAAAGATCTGTACCAGAGGATACACATGCAACTCCAGGAAAAAAACAAAGCATGCCTCCATACGGAAATCCTGAGCAGCAGGGTTTTAGTTTGTCTTTCTTTGCTTCTTCTTCCTCATATTCTTTTGCTTTATATGTCAACTATTTTGCACAAACACACATGCTTTCTAAACCAGTGTAAATAGATAAAGCCATTTAAAAAAGTACCTTCTGGAATGCTTTAATTCCAAGACTATTGATTACATACTTTCCATAGGAAGAATCCTAGGACATCATTTTACAGATATTGTCAGCTCTAGAATTTTTATTAGTTCAGTACCTAGACTCTGAACCCATCTCAGTTTGTTGTATTAAGAATAAGATGAATAACATGTTTTATGCTCCTAGCACTTATCTGATGCACTCTAGAGTAAGTATAAGTTAGTTTTATATGGATTTATCTTAATTTTAATATGCATACATGTAGGAAAATGAGGGAATTTGTCTATTTGATGACACCTTGACAAGTGAATTATTTTACTTAACAGTTATTGCTTCAGAGTTTTACTAAATTGGGATTGGCTTCACATTTACTATATCACATATATCACTCTTATAGTTAAGCAGAACATATCAGAGATGTCTACAGAGAATGAAGGGGGTGGGTAAGTCACAGGAATTGATTTGAGTAAATTATTAATATAACAAAAGCAAGACCACCAAAAAAGCATCCTTTGCATTGTATGATTAGTAATAAGAAATAAAAATAGAAAAGAATTCAGAAAAAATAAGCATAATCAATCTATGCTTTGTATCAATTAGTTAACAAATATTGACCATGAGCTGTGTATCCAATAGTGTTTTGCTTACCAAGGCTTATGCTGCCAGATCCATATTTTTCTAATTATTGTCTTTGCACATTACTGGATTTTAAGATCAAGGCAAATTGCTAGACATCAGTCAGTACTTGAAGTAGCATTTAACTTAGATAATTAACATCTTAATTTGTTAACATTCCTAATTGACCAGGAAGAAAAACCTTTTATCCAAACATATTTCATTTAAAACTGTTTTGATCCATATAGTAAAGAGTACTTTTATTTCATTCTATTTTATAACTCGTATTTTAAAAGTTCAAATATATGGGTGTTAAAATGTTTCATTATTTCCACTCACATAATAATAATGTCCTTTGGTTAGAAAAGTCAGTTCACATTTATTGCATTCATTTTAGTCCCTCTGATTCCATCTTAACTGAAACACTCTGAGCTGCTCCAGGCTAGAGCTCTGAGAATGGAAACAATGCCTCTGCTTATTTCTTTTTCCTTTGAATAACTAGAAAAGCATCTAATGGGAGTCTTATGTCTCTCTACTCACGGGTAAAACCATAATGGGGTTTATAGTTGTGTAGGAGTCAGTTACCAACATCAAGTATACTGACCATATGATGAATCCGACATTAAACCTAGTCATTAATATTTCCCATTTTCTTTCAAATGCTAAAAGATGTGCATTCTGCTTTTTTTTTCTTAACTACTTTCTAGCCTCTTAGTTCTTTTATCAAAACGAAGGACCATATGACCAAAACTTGTAGAGTTAGTCCTGTCCCAGATGGTATAATCCACCCAGAACTAAAGTAGGAATATATATATTTTTTTAATTGTAGTAAACTCTTTCACATTTACTAAATGTAGTAAAGACTCATTTCAGCAAGAAATGAGTCTCATTGATGATTTGTCTCTAACCTTGTGCTGCAGTAATGATAACTGGCCCCCTATATTATTTTATATCTTCTTGGGAATCACTGTGGAAATTTGTTGCTTTGGCCTACTAAGCACCATTGTTCTGTAGAAGCATCCCTGCTTTATTTTGGAAAAATACCTTTCCTTCTTTGCAGTCTTGGTCTACTTTATTGATACTCCATTCCAATCTATAAGCAAATCATGTTGGCTTAATATTTAATTTATGTCCAACTAGCCCTTTATCTCTACAGCTACCATTGCTTCTTACCTAAATCATTTCAAGAGCCTTCTAATGGACCTCCTTGTTTCCCAAGCTTTGCTCTCTACAACCAATTCTCAACATAACAGCCAACATAATTTATTAAAAAGTGAAATTAAACCATATTACTCAACTTCAAAATTTTCTTCATTTTTCTTCCATCCTAATATATAAAAAGCCAGGGTACGTCATGAATGAAACAACCGGACATATGACCAAACATAGGTTGCGTGGGGCGACAAGGACAGGAGGGGTATTAGTGAGGGATGACCAAACAACTGAATAAGCAGGCTGCGTGGGGCAACCAGGCCGGTGGGGGGGGGGGGGAGGGGTAGTGGTGGAGGGGTTTAGGAGTGATAAGGCCAGCAGGCAGAGGCGGTTAGGGGTGATCAGGCTGGCAGGCAGGCAGGTGAGCAGTTAGGAGCCCATGATCCTGGATTGTGAGGAGGATGTCTGACTGCCGGTTTAGGCCCGATCCCTGGGATGGGGCCTAAACCGGCAGTCGGACATCCCCTGAGGGGTCCCGGATTGAAGAGGGTGCAGGCTGGGCTGAGGGGACTGCCCCCCCTGCTCTGTGCACAAATTTTGTGCACCAGGCCTCTAGTCTTATGATAAAAATCAAAATCCCTGTTTGGATTAACATGATCATGCCCCCTGTTATTTCTTCAAGTTTGTCTCCTACTACACTGCCTACTCTCACTTCACTGGAGTCACAGTGGGCATTTGCACATTTTGTTCCTTCTGTCAAAAAGCACTTCACCCTGATATATCCATGAATTACTTTCTTTCTCCAAGTATTTATCCAAATATTAACAATGTTCCATACAGAGTAGGCACTCATTAAATATTTGTTGTGTCTGAATATCTGTCAATCCAGGTTATTCTCTGCCCTTCTCTGACAAGTGTTAGTCACAGCTCCTAAAAGTGCATTTACTAATCTCTCACATCTCTTTCTCTCTCTTTTTCTCTCTAAGGAAAATGATTATGGAGTACAGTGGATAGGTTTTAAAGAAAGAGGTAAAACTCATTATTGTTTATAGAAATGCTCTCTCAGTTACTTGAAGATTAGAATCCCCAGTCCTTTTTAGTTGGCAGATTTTTGAAATTGCCACTTTTTGCCTTCAGTATCACCTCTTCTCTATTCCCAATTATCCACCTATGTGAATGACCCCGGTATTAGAGTCCCTCATTCCACATTCCAATACTGACTGCTTTCTGTGTCAAGTTTTTCTTTTATAAATATATAGAGAATTTTTAACAAATATATATTCTTCTAATTGACATTTTCTAATATAAATTGCTATGCAAAGCAGTTATTTTTATAAGCTGTTTCCCCCTTTCTCCTCCTCAAAACCCCACATTAGAAAATGTGAACTCTTTTTTTTTTAATTTTACCATTTTATTTGGCCTGATAAATCTATAAATCTTAAAAACCTCTACCAAGCGAATTCTGGCTACAAGTGAAGACAGACTTTTGCAACTCAGCAAAGGCAAATGCATATGTTCATCAATTCATTAGTTTAACAAATATCTATTAATCTTGTTCAATATACAAGATTCTCTTCTAGGTACTAAGATACAATGTTGACTAAGACAGACATGATTTATGCTACCATATTGTTTGGTAAAATTTTCCCATTTGAAATAAAATACTCTACCCATTTCTCTGACAATAGTCTTCAGAAGAGACTTAAATTTATTGTTCCTTCTCTATTTTCCCAATTGTTAGAAATAAGTAACAAATGTGTCTTCAAATTATGTCTTTGATAAAAAAGTTACTTATGAACCCTGTTCCCTTTTCCCCTTAAAATGAATATCTGTAATTAAGGAATATAGGGAAGCTGAACAGATAAACACTACTTCTGAAAACAGATGCTCAATCTGGTGGAGGATCATTAAACTTGAATAAATATATTTTTAAAAGACTCAGTCAAGTTTAAAGATGATATTTTTTCTGAATTTGTTTAACAAATATGTATTTATATACTATTCATAGTGAAATATGCTACTTATAAATTATGTAATAATAGCCCTGGCCAGTGTGGCTCAGTTGGCATATACCACCCTTTACCTCTTTGCACACAATATGCCACAATTGCCTAACCCTCACAGCTTCCAACTGCGGTAACATTTAGTCTAGTCCCGTGGTCGGCAAACTCATTAGTCAACAGAGCGGTAAGTCACGGCTCGCGAGCCGCATGTTGCTCGCGAGCCGTGGTTTGCCCGCCCGATCGCTGGGTTAGAGCATTGTCCCATACATGAAAGGGTCATAGGTTTGATTCGCGGTGAGGACACATATCCAGGTTACATTCCTGTCGGGGCACATATGAGAGGCAAAAGATCAATGTTCCTCTCTCTCCCTCTTCCTTCCTCTGTCTTTACAATGAATAAAAAACATATCTTTGGGTGCAGATAAAAAATTATGTAATACATTAAGTTAAAATTTTATGCCACACATTAGTTACTACATAGAGATCTTATGTATCGGCATGATTCTACACATAAACATTAAAAATATAATACTTAGTGATAAAATATAACAGCAACATTATTTATTATTGACTTAATTTAATATATGCTTATTTGACTTTTCCAAAATTTACAATTTAATAAACTCTGAATACCATCAAATACAATTTGCTTTCTGAACTCCATTATTATAAAAAATGAAAACCTATTTTCTTCCAAGTTGTTCCCAAGACTGTCCACATTTCTAACTAAATTTACTCCTGGGTCAGAGCATACTTTTTCAGTATAAACAATTTCAAATCCCCCTAACGATAGCATGGAACTTGAATACTTGATTAGAAGAGTTATAAACAACCAGACATAGTGTCATCATGGTCAAAATCAACCCCAAATAAAACAGTTTCAAGTGATTTAAGAGTGTTTATATTTATTCAAAAATTATTCCATCTTAGAGGAAATAACCACAGTTATTTTTCTTAAGCTACTTTAAAATTGTTTCTTCAGAAATAGATTTTCCAAGTACAAGTGATTTTAAATGTCAAAAAAATTTAAATGTACTTTCTATGGTTAGAGTTATGATAAAATTGCAAGATGAACTCGATGGATTAAACAGTAAATAAAGAAGAAATTAATTTCACTGTTTCCCAAAGAGGCTGGGTTACTGTCAAGTTCAGATGATATATTTTTAGTTTCTGCTCTCCACATTTTACAAAGGTTTATTGATTTAGAATTTTACCTGAACATCAGTTGAACCCATTTGGCCCCACTTTGCCAATGCAGAGAGAGATCCCTAATTCTGAAATCTTCAGCATTTTCTTTTTTTTTTCCCCCTTGTGAAATCATGTGTCTTTTACAATATTTTTTTCTTTATTGATTAAGGTATTACATATGTGTCCTTATTTCCTCATCTTTCCCCCCACACACACTCTTGCCCTCAGCCCTCTGGTGTCTGTGTCCATTGGTTAGGCTTACTGGTATATGCAAGCATATATATGAGTTTAGAGTGAATCTACCTACAACTATTTTTTTAGGCTCGTCCAACGGCCAATATCCTGTGTAAAACTTTATCATTTATTCATTTTCATAGGTATCATTAGACCCTGTAGTTTCTGATGAAAGATGAAAACTCTTTTCACCTAGTATTTGTATCTTTGGAAGTTCTGGAACACAAAGGAACAACATCCAAAACTAAAAACCAAGATTACAGACGTGGCTCCACTATTGGTTTCTCTATTATTCCAGTAAATTGTTTCAGCTGGCTTTCAATATATTTATTGCATTAAAAATAATACAAATAGATTTTGGATGAGAATTTGTTAAATAATCATTGTACTTTATATTTGGATGTATTTAGACAGGGTTTTTAGATCCTTGTTTTATTTCCAAATTAGATAACTATATAACTAATAACTAGTAATGTTTTATATCCTTGTCTCTGTCATTCATTTTCATTCTCTAAAATAAGTCTAATATTTTCTTCAGTTTCAAAGCTTCTTTGCAAGGTATGTTATTCTTTTTTAAAAAACTTTAAATGATTTAATCAGATTAATTTTTGAAGCCCACTTAGGTTTTTATATTTCTCATATTAGTATCATCTATAGCTTTCCTATATTTTCCATTCCTAACTTTATCACATTCAAAGTATCACATATTTCACTGAAAGTTGAATAAGGTCTGCTTGCAAATTTCACAAATTGAACACAAAAGTTATGTTTGGCTTACAGAAGATACACTGTGAAAATCAATAATATCATGGAAGGTTAAATATTTATAAAGCATATAACTGGGGGAATTATGCTCCTTTTACTTTGCATAGGTACATAAAGAAACTTGTAAAATCTGAGCTGAAACAGAAGAGTTGAAAGATCAGGATTCTCCGAGCACAGGGTGTCTATCCGCATCCATAGTTTTAGGGACTCAGAGGGAGTACATATCACAGAGCTACTCTTGACATTTTGGACAATGTAGACTTACTCCAACTGGCACTTGAAAAGCTCCCAATGGGAGCATTTAGTGGGTTTACAAGGCCCTACGTGTCCATTATCTGCCAGCCATCCTCTCTCATTTCTGACTTGGGTCATTTCACTTTATCTTTGGGACTCGGACACCACCTTACCCATGGTATCTGACAGAAACCATAGCCGATTGAAAAACAAATTTTTATAGTTGACCTTTCAAATTATGCTTGAGTTTCTTTGGAAAGGCTGCAATTTCTGTCAGAATGCTTGTTTAGTAAAATAGAGTTGCTTTGCTTTGCTAATCTGCTTTGGCAATCAACCCCTGTAACTTTGCGTCTAAGGCATATATCTTTTAGGCAAAGAATATTTACTTTATGACTACATGACAGATAATGACCCATAACTGCTTAGATATAAAATTCCATTACCAATTTTTACCTGATTTTAATTTAATTTATACTATTGCTTTAGGAAAGGTCCTTTTAAATGATGTTATACTGCAATGGGCAGAACATAAGTTAGGATTTTCAATATAGGTGCAGAATATATAGAACCACAGAAATCTTAAGAAACCTATTTTGACTCTTCTTTTCCCAACTTTGTGCACTACATTGGATTACATAAGACTATCTATAAAATACCATGTTCAATTAATGTATTTTTACTTTTATAAAGAATGCTTCTTGGATATTTCTACACCCTCCATCATGGCATATTCTAAGTTTTCTTGCTCTTGTATATAGATTTCCATATTTTAAAAAGGATTTGGGGTGGTTTTCTTAGTATACAATTTATAACTAGTAACTATTTTCCTATCATTTTGTTAAAGTCTTTCAGTTAGTCACTCATTAACACAGATTACTATATGTTAATATTATGTATATTAACATATATAATATTATGTCATAGTTAAGTTTGACACCTGATCTTGTTATCTATCAACTACCCAAATTTCACTTTATGGTGATGCTCAGAGTTAGGTCCACATGTAGCAGAAATGAATTTTGTACCCCCTAAATGCTACTTTTTAAAACCAAAGTGGTATTGTTATTTCATCTTTAAAAAGTGAAATTATATGAATCACATTTAAAAAACAATTCTGATCATCATGTAGTCCATAGATAAGTAAAAACATGGTTTCTTGCCATTGGCATTCTTACAACTATGACAAAGCATGAATAAAAGTAATTGACAAAAAAAATAGAAAGAGGATAAAACATGGCAAATTGAGCAAAGAGAGATGGAAACTAATGCTAGAGGTTACAGAGAACAAATCCCTATGTAGAGAATTTGAGAGTGAGAGTAGAGGTGGAATGCTGAGAGAGAGGATAGATACAACTGATCTTTAAAGGTTTAAATTGGCAGTTTGAGGAGATAAAATATGGGGAGGTTGCTTATAAAGGGTGAAGGGTCAGAACACTATGCAAAAAGAAAGGCATTCAAAATGAATGGAAGCGAGAAAGAAAATGGAATTTGTGAAAACTTATGGTTAGATTATTTTGCTTAACGGTGATGGTTTGTAAATATAATAATATGTAATATCAGATGAAAAGTTTGGATCCTGAATCTGAGAGTGTTATATACCAGGTTAGTAGGTAGGTTGTACGAAATGCATATGATAAAAAAATATTTCAAAAAAATAGTAGGTAGTATAGAAGTGAAAATAATAACCAAGTTGGATGCAAGAAGAAAAAAAGAATCCATCCTTTTAGTGTTCCAGAAGGTACGCAGGGCCTATAGTATAAGAATATAAAGAAAGGAATGGATGAGGGAAGCAACATAGAAACTAAAGAGGAGGTAATTAAGATAAGTCTGAAATTGTTTATTTTCTCCAAGGAAATTATAAATTTAGTTTTCAAAATGCCAAACTTGAGATGAAAATGGATCATCTCAGTGTGGTTATTTAGTTATTTTAGATTCAGGTTTAGATTCTAGGGAGATTAAAAACAAGAGACAAAGACTTTAGAGTTGATCTTTGAGGTTTCCATGAAAATTTGAAAGCAAGGCTCAGTTAATAATTACCAGTGAATTTCCTGCAATGTTAAACCCTTTCATAAGGAGAAATGTAGCTTCCCTGATCAAAGGCTAGATTACAAAGCCTCTTTCCCATTCCAGCCTCCTGAGCAATAGATGCCAGAGTTCACAAAGTCATAACCATCACTGCAAAATAAGCTCAAAGGACCTATCCTACTGAAACTGAAATACCAGCAGCATTCTTATGAATTTTGGTTTGCAATAACACATTCCCATATAACAGGAACTTGTTTTATTTTTCAAGCTCTATCTCAATATAACATACCACTAATATACCTTTATGTGTTCTTCCACTGATTAAGAAGTAATTTTCATAAGTACCTCATTGTTTCTAATGATACATTATCAGGACAAGTATTTTAACCTCTCAATTCATTTCTTGCTAAATACCCTATCATATATTACCCAATTCTTACAGTAAAAGCACCTGAAATAGTTAAGAATAGGTAAATATATAATGGAATATATCTCATTTATATTTAGAAACTATGAAATTAAAATGTTAAAAGGAACTATTATTATTTGACCTTCCTTTGTCTAAGTTGTAACATTTACTAATATTAATATTAATATTAAATAAGTGGTAACATTTATTAACATTAATATTAAATATCAGTGATACCAGATATACTCCAGAGATTTTATATCCAAAAGTTTTATCTTGCTTAAGGAGCCTAAATCAGATTTAAACTATTTTATAGCCTATTGTGGACCAGGGAGGTCCTTATTTGATTACTGTAATTTTTAAAGCTGGTAACCTCATTTTTGGTCTTGAGGATCCTAGGGTGACTGGACCCATGCCAGTCCATTAGGATGGTGGATTTAATATGGATGCAAACTTTTGCCACTCCTAATATAGAGAAATAGTCTATTTTCCTTTCCCTTTCACACTGGGCTGGCCTTTGACCTGATTGGATCAATAGAATGTGGTGAGGTGACCTCATGTAACTGCTAAGGCTGCTCCTTCAAAGAGCTACAATTTCTGCCTTTACCCATTGACACATTCTCTCTTAGTAGCCAGCCACAATGTAAGATGCCTGACTACTCTGAAGGAACAATAGGGCCAAATAGGGCACTCCAAGGTACTGCAGTGGCAGCTTCAGCCTGGATCACATGCTAAAAGTTTGACCGCCAAGGCTGTTTGGAATGATGCTCCCTGGTTTGGAATCACCATTGATACTTTTATTCCTCCCTCTGCTGATAATGCAGGCAATTCACACAACAAGAGAGAGATGATATTGCCTGACTTGAAAAAAATATCCAGATAAAGAATTGAAATTGGGGGAAACGGAAACTGCAGGATATTTGTCTTTGGAAAGGATCTTAGAAGTTTCTGATAAAATTCACATTTTTTATTTCCTATATACCTAGAATTATTTTCTTTTGTCAGTATCTGATCTAGAAAAATAGAAATGTGAAAAGGCAGTTTGTCTCTGGCCCAGTCTATGCTGGTTTATGTGATAGTAATTCTACATCAACATTATTTATCAATAAAAGAAACCAATATGAGTTTAAGAAAAAGCAAGGCTTGACTTTGAGGATTCAAAGCAAAAGGCCCAACTATAGCCAGGACTCACAAAACAACTAAAATAGAAATACATTAGAAACTCAAATATCTTCATTTATGGTTCTTTTTATCCATTTTATTATTATTCTTTTGTAATCTGGGTTTTGAATTTATTTGCTTGTTTATTTATTTTGCTAGCAACTTTGCCCAAGTACTGGAGGCGACTAATACTTCAGTGCCTCAATTTTCAAATATTAAATTATAATCTCTTAGAAATCAATTACCTCTACACTAATTTTAAATTCTGGGGAATGGATTCTGATTGTTCTAGGTTAGGTCAGCATTTCTTAGGTAGGTATTTGTGGACTTGGGTATTGGGCCCATTGTACTGACACCTCCACGGAATGTATACCCTTGTAAGTTGATGGGAAAGGCATGGATTTGATAGACAAAATTGGCTTTACTGCCATGGGCTAGGCAGTCATCTAAAGGTACCTACTATTAGTCACTATTAGTGGAGACAAGAATTATCTTGATTTGTCCTAGAGCAGGATCTGCTTTTAACTATCATTATTCTAGTCATATTTCTGGTGCCTTTTTTCCCCTTTATTATTAAGGTTTCTTTCAGAGAAAAGTGACCTATTTGATTTCTAGCTGAGAAAGCATGTAATTAAATAATACCCTTGAGCTCATTCTATTCTGCCTTATCATGAAATAAGAAAGTAAGGTCTCTTGAAGGAGAAGTAAGAAAATGCTGATATACACTACATGATAGCTTACCTTCTCCTACCAGGACAATCTTATTTCTATAAAATAAATGAATATACTGTATTGAAGAAGTCCGGAGAAAAAAATTCTAAGCATTATAAGTGGTGTACTGTAATATTTTTGTTGTTGTCTGTTCCAAAAGAAAAAGTAGAATTGTAGGTTATCTTATTTTCCTGGCTTCATTATCACCAGTAATAGCATTTGTGTCTTTTGTAAAATCCATGCATATAAACTAAATGTAGACTAGATTCTTAGAATCATCTCAAAAATTAAAACTTTAAAACAGACTTATTTTAAACTTCTAAGAAGGAATAATAGTGTTAAAACAGAAAATAAACTAAACTTGAAATATTTCAATATAAGGTGAAAATTCAAGTTTATATTATTCTTGCCTTAAACCAAATAAAAACTATATTTAAATCTTTTAATTTTAGTCTTTCTCATATTCCCTTATCTTTTATATGCACTTGAAAGTGATGTACAGTATTAAAGAGAATATCAGTAGGGAAATGAATGCAAAAAGTACCACTTGTAAGGACTTTATTTATAATTTGAAGATTAAAAAAAGCACTCCATAAAACTGAAAGCCACCTTAAGGAAAGACCCAATAGGATCATATTAATAAGCATAACAATTTCTATTTGTATAGATTATCATTTACATGGATATTTTCAAGACATTAGGAAGCAAAATAAGCAAAAAAAAAACAACAAAAAACCCTCCAAACAAACCAGGAGTATATACTTAAGAAACATGTGGAAAGTAAAAGCATTAGAATTAAGGTTAAAACTGAGGGTGACCCTGGTTGTACTGATTATCCTATCAAGTAAATAGGTAAGTGGTTGGTTAATCTTAGGAAATGGTTTAATTTATGTATTTGATAAGAAAATAACTTATAGATCACCTGAATCAGTAAAGTAAGTGGAACAGGTAGCTTCCAATTTAAAAAATCTGTTTTATAAAACTGGGGTATCTTTGCAATTTAGTTTTTATTAGGATATTACCATAACTACCATACTATCACAAAATAGGTGATTAATAAGACAAACAGTACATTAGATTATTATTAACCAATATTTACTAAGCACATAATACTTATAAAGCAAGTGATAGATCTTGGAAAGATATAAAACCTATGCAACATATGAATTATTATAAAGTATTAAAATAATAAATGTATGCAGTTCACAAGATTAGAAAAGACTAGCCAATAAATGCTAATGTACTTAATCAAAAGTTCTTTGAATATATGTGAAATAAATTATATACAGATCACTAGGAATTATAATAGAAATAAAACATGTAGAGAAAAGTGATAGAATCATAAAATGGTTGGTATTCTTTGGACCAAAGAAGTGAGATGAGTCAATGAAAGGATAGATATTTAATTACTACAGTACTAGGTAATATCAAACAAGCTCCGTAGCCTGTTCATTGCCTCCTCATCTTAGGATAATGAAAGATAAATTAAGTAAGCAGAATGTATAGTCAGAATAATTTTTCATCTCTCTACTTCTGTGAAAGCTCTAGAGAAAATTTTGGGAAACTGTTAGGATGCAGACAAGTTGGTTGGATTAGAAAGAAATTAAGCTAGGGGCTTAATCTCAAGGAACACAACAGCCTGTAATTATTGGAATCGAGACAGAAGGGCATGGTGCTCAGAGTCAATATTTACTGTTGAGTGTTTGTTAAATCTATGAGGTATTAAGTACTCCTATGACAATTTAACATTGAATATTCCATAAGATTTAAATACTTCTTTATAAACTTGTTTGACAGGAATCAATTTTCTAACTTGATTGGTTTAATACTGCTTTTAATATTTTCATTGTTTCATAGTATAACTGATAAAAATACAAAAAGTTTCAAATCTTAGTGACCAGGCTCCATGCACTGTCTCATCCCTAGAAGACAAATAGTAGGAAGCACTTCCTGCTGTTATGTAGTAATTTTGTTTCGGGAGATACTGTGTTCAGGGTAAGGTTGTCTAGAATTATTTTACTAGGGTCTCATTCTGGGTGAGTCAGTTTAACAACTACCACCATGGAAGCAAAATATAATTCCAAATAATTATTGTTTTAGAAATAGACATCAGGTAATGACCAACTTCTATTCAACTTTATAACAAAATGTTGCAGCAAAGAGAATGAAAGCAAACATTGCATTTTTACTATTTTACTATTTTTTATTTTGAATGAGATGGAAAATTTGTAATCCTTATGAATGAGATATTTTTTAATTGGTCATAGTGTCCAAAAGTAAGGATATACATACATTTGGTCTGGAGTGTGTTACAAGGGACAAAAATATTTGAAGCTTTGACATATAAGATTGCCTAAATTATTCTTACTTAACATTTCATGTTACACCTATAGTTAACTGAAGAAAATAACATTAACATTTGACTAATAAGTACCAGTTCCTTGCCTTTCATTAGCTCTGAATGACCTTGCTCCCTTCATAACCTCCTGTTCAGTTTTATTCTGAAGACAGCCTGCCAAATTTCCATACATACTTTGTATGTCACGGCTAATATTTCTGTCTGGAAAATATTTCATCTCTGCTTATCTTGCTTGATTTACCACTAGCTATGCATCAGCATGGACAAAGTGCAGCTTAGGGGGTTAACAGTTTAGAGGGTGTAATATCAGTAGTTCAAGGAGAAATCTTTCATGTGATAGGTGGACAAGGTCAACACACCTCATGCTTTCCTCCTCTATAAGTTTTCTAACCCTCTCGATTATTTTTCCCAATATCACCTGTTCTGGAACTTCTGAGATAAAAATACGTTTATTTGATAAATGTTCATTTTCTCCTAATGTAAGAATATGGGAAAACTTCCCTTGTTCATACCCAAATAAATTATTCTCCTTTTGTTTTTGTTATGTCTGTCAAACTAAAAAAATATGGATTTTTAACATGGGGGTAATTGAGTTGCTAAGTATAGAGAGAACAAATGCCCACAATATTTTTTTCTAATCTGTAGATTTGGTTTCATTTTAGTAAAATATTTATATAACATAACCTTTACCATTTAAATTAATTTTACAGAATATCTGTGAAGAGAGGTTGCTGAGTGGTGGATCATCTTACATTTCCCTGTACATCCCATTGTCAGCAGGTATCAAAGAAGAACCTTAAGCCAATAAGTGCTTTGGGTTTTCTGCAGTTTGTAAAAATTGTGTGCACTTTTAATACCACCACAATCATACAGCACACATAGTTAGGTGTGACTACTCCATATTTGCTTATGGTTGTGAGTTCTTATAAAGTTAGGGATATAGGCTCTCCATCTGTGGACATAGTGTCTTTTCATAAGGGAATGAAGAATTGCTTGCTGCAAATTATGATAGTGCTCTACCTTCTGGTATCCATGGGAAATGTTGATAAAGCCATAAAATTAATTAGTCAGCAAAAAGTGATTAATCATCTTTAGGTTCAGAAGTGATACATACATGTTTTAATTCTGTCATGTACTAGTTGTGTGAGATTTGACATGCTACTATTTTCTCTCCTAAACTTTTTCACCTACGAAACAAGCATAATTATGATGGGTCTCACCTCTTAAAGAAGATAATTAATCTCTATCAGTTCCCTAATTCTGCCTACCAACCATGCTACATTTCTCTGATTCATTCAATTTTGAACGCCTCTAGATGACTACTTTATTCTTTTATTTTTTCTCATCCACAAATCAACTGTTGATCTTGCTTCCTACTTTGCTAAGAAAAACATAGAGACATTTCAGCAAGCTCCCACCATCACATATTACCCCCACTCACTTGTATCTCAGCCTGCTCTCCTTATATGAACGAGTTCTCTGCTCTTAACAGTGGCCAACTGCTTCACTTGTGTACTAGATCCATTCTCTCTCCTCCATTCAAGGATATCATGCCGGACCTCTCCCTTCTTTCTTGCATAATCATGTATTTATTTAACCCCCTCTCCACTGGAACTTTCTCATCAATAAATACACAGGCTATATTTCTTCCACCTTAATAAAATCCTCTCCTGCCCCATTGTCTCCTTCCAGCTGCTGCCCTATAGGGAGATTTGCTCTGACTATCCAATCCACTTATTGAAGTTCCTCCAACCACTCCTTTCTATTCCCTTTCCTTGTATTTTAAAAGTACCACCTCTCTCCATGTAACATTTTGTATTGTTATAATTTATGTTTATTTTCTGACTCTCTCCTACCCCTCACCAGAATATAAGACCCAAGAGGGTAAAAACTTCATACTTTAAAAAATGTCATATTGACAGAGTTGAAAAGTATTTGGGACATTATAATTATACATACATACATACACACACACACACACACACACACACACACACACACACATATATATATATATATATATATATATATATATATATATATATATAATTTGAATTAATTATTACCTACCACAAGGCATTGTTGAAAAAATAAAGGATATAATATACACCATCTCTGAGCACATTTTGGTGCATAATAGAACATCAGTAAATGCTTTTTATTATCAAGAGGATAAGGGTATTTATTATACATATAAATGTGTAGTAAAATTACAGAATGTGGATGAAGAAGAAATTCATCAGTAGAACAGTGGTAGTCACTTCTGTAGAAGAGGTAAAATGGAGTTAGGGAGTCAAACAAAGGAGGCATAGAAATACTAAGCAACATGATCAAATATATAGATTTATGGATACGTATCAGATTGATACAGTGATTATAGATGATATATCACCTTTGCAAATGCATATAATTTTTTTAAAGTTATAAGGTGAGAGAAAACTATTGTGAAATTAAAACTTATCATTCTCTGATCACAAAACAAACTGAAAATAATCAGTAAAATAAAAAATAAAGTTTCTTTCACTATAAAATTAAAAAAACTTTTATTAAAAGTAATTTCAGTAAGAAGAGAAATATGTATCTAAAAGTCCCCAAGCAGGTAGTTATAATGTACATGCTTTTAAACGTACAGAAAGACAAGAGTTATTGGGAAGCACAGGCAATAAAAAGCTCATCAAAGCTTCTGTTTTCTCTGAGATCTTGTAAATTCAATTCCTAAATGGTCCTAAACTTTAACACTTGTCTCTTTAGCTCTTGCTGTTGTATTTCTCACTTCTTAGTTACCATAGCTATCTACTTAGCTCTTCATCATCTTGACCTGTATCACTTATGCTAGGACAAATTCTAGGAAAAAGTAGCAAAAAAAACTGAGATTCATCTCATTTAGTTTCCTCCTTACCACTAGGATATCAAATCCTGATTCCATTTAAACTTTATAAAGATATTCCCTTCTATAGCATAAGGCTTATATCGTTAGAAGTGGAAGTTTCCTTGTTGCCTTGTTTATAAGATTTATAGTTTTAAATTGTATTATTTTCTTCTAGATATTGTATATGTATAGAAGAAAATACATCAGTATATATTTTAGTTTGTTTTTAAGGGATTTTCCCCTAACATTTAAAAATTATATTTAAACTGGAGGCCCAGTGCATGGAACTGGCTCTCCAACATCCTTGAGGGATCCCGGATTGTGAGAGGGCACAGGACAGGGAAGCAAGGGATGTGGGAGGGTGTTTCCGGCCTATCTCTCTCAGTCCTGATTGGCAGGACCCCAGCAGCAAGCCAACCTACTGGTTGGAGCGTCTGCCCCAGTGGACAGTGCACGTCATAGCGAGCAGTTGAGTGGCCTTAGCATATCATTAACATATCACGCTTTGATTGGTTGAATGGACGACTGAACACTTAGCATATTAGGCTTTTATTATACAGGATATTGGTAAGGAAGATCTTGATATTGGATTTCTTTCTACGTTCTTTACCAATAATCCTTTTAAAAAGTATATTTATTATTGAAAGTATTACATATGTCTCACTTTTCTCCGCATTGACCTCTGCTAGCCTATCCCAGGCCTTCACCACCCTATTGTCTATATCCATGGTTATGCATACAAGTTCTTTGGTTGATCTCTTCCCACCATCAATAATTCTTTAGAAAGTTTTCATCTTTCTAATCATTTCGGATCAATGTATTCATCTAGTCCCTTTCATTGTAAACCTAATTAGTCATTTTCTTTTATCTGTTGAGGCACACTGACAACTTTTATTTTTCTTACTTGTACCTGAGTAGTTAATTGTTGTTGTGTTGTTTTTGTACTGTTAGCTTTTTAAAAAATATTATAATTGTCCTAAGTGCAATTCATTGACAATCACTACCTTATACCTTAATAGAAAAAATGTAATAATGTATGTTTTAATCCACTATCAATTGGGTATTGATATGTTTTACTTATAATGACAATCCACTGAGTTGGAAGTAGAACGTCCTGGATATCAGGAGTTCTGTCCATGGTTCCTAATGACTTTAGAATCTTGTCCACGTTACCTCTAACAATCTGAAACTCAATTTATAGCCACCTATGAAGTTATTTTACAAAGAGACATGTAATTTCTTTTATAGTAATTTCATAGTTGAAAATTTGAATTATACCATTAGAACAAAATGGAATTCATTGATTGGATGCTATTGTCTTTATATACAGTTCTTTCTAAATATACAGACTGAAAAATATGTAAGAATATAAAAAAACACACCAATATAACTATAATTTAGCTACATGATTATTTTCAGCCTATTTTAAATATTGATCTTTTGCATCTATAAGCATTATTACCACAGACTTTTCTTTTATAATTACAGTGTTTAAATTTTTGCTCACATTCAGTATTTCTGGAGCAGAAATTTTTATCTGTTCACATGACTGCTCATTCAGGCTTGTTGAATTAGAAGAGAGCAGTTCCTCTCGGTTATGCTTTAATGGACACCGTTTAGCAAGTGTTTTTCAACAAGCTTCACCTTATTCCTGAAAGAATCAGGAGTTCTCTAGGCAGGCAAAAGCTAGCAAATCATCTCTAGTGTTAATCAATAAAAGTAATCAGCCTCTAAAACAAAACCTGTCTACTACAATATGTAGCAGCTAGCTCTTGGGTGGACTTTAAACCACAGCTGATGAAGTAAACACAGAGTTGTTCTGATACACTACTTGCTCCACTTTATTCCAAGTTATGTTATAATTTTAGAAGAGATAGGGTTTAAACAGATTCTTTGAGAGTATGTGCACTGATGAGTAAGAAAGGAACATAGAAAAAAGCAAAGGAAATTGGTGTGAATAAACATTACATGCAATGTGATGAATGAATGAAATAATCTCTGCTGTAAAATTCCAAATATGACTGTGTGTGAAATAACAATTTATTTGTGTAGTTTGCATGCCATTGAAAGTTTCGGTCTAATATCCAGGTCAGTTCCTTTTGTGCAATTTCTCACCCTGCAATCAACTGTAGATTTAATGATATACATTATTTGGTTGAATTTTCTGCACTTTATGTTTTGATTAGTTTTACAATTTAATTAAATGATAATATAAGGTTGTTAAAATAGTAAAAAACCTAAAATATTAAATAAAGTGAACAATGAAAGCATTAAAGTAATTCTATAACTAAAGAAATCATTAATTTTTTAAAAAAAGAAGTAAATTGTTACATTAAGTAAATTGTTAAATAAGATATGTTTTGGAAGTTGTTACAGGGAAAACAATGAAAACCACAAGTAGCAAAATCTACACTGAACTCCTGTAACAGAGAATGATGGAAAGTGTAGCTGGGTCATATATTATTTTATGTTTTTATAAACCTTTTATCATTAAAAGAAATAAAATTATTTTAATCAATTTCTGACAAAATAAGCTTTTCCAATTCTACTAAATATAAAATGTCAATGAAAAGTGATTTATAAATTGTAAAATCTATGACCAATAATAAATACTTATGATAATTTTATCAGAGATTTCTAATAACATTCACTTTATACAAGTATCATTGAGTAGCATGCAAAGATTTCTAAATGTTAAAGCTTTACCTATAGTTAAGCCGGCATGGAATAATTGTGACAAAAACACCTAACAACACTCACTATTGGTTATTATATATAACTAGTATATATTTTTGACATATTATCTATAGTATATAAAGTAAGTCTGTGAGTAGCTCTCTTATGGTTGAGAAAGAGAACATAAATCTTTAAATTAGGGCATATTTGGCAGTGTTCCCACACCTGAGTTTCACCTAAAATATCTATAAGCCATAGATACTGCAAAATATGTTTCAGACTAAAGTACTCATATGAGCAACAGCCAGCTTGGGGAACAGAGCGATGATGTGAAGCACAAAGAGCTTCTGTCGAGATCCCCTTACATTTTTAGCTGCCTAAGCAGCAGGCCTACAGGAGCACTGGGGGGAGCCATACAGGGGTTTTGTTCTGCATGGTTGGTTGAGGCACATGAGAGCCCGATGGTTTGGCTCACCTGCTGGCAACTCATTATCAGCCTCATTATGGACTTCTGCCAGAGGTAAGCTGCTAAATTGTATTATCTTCAATAAGCAAGGAGACTGGCTATGGGGGCAAAATCCTGTATGTGACATGTCAGATTAAGGTCTGATGATTGCTACAGCCAGGCCAATCTGTAGAATTAATTTTTCAGTTCCTATAACATTTCTCAAGGATTTGGTTAAGTTCCTTGTTTTAGTAACCAAAGGATCTATGTAAAATCTGATGACCTGTGTGTATAGACTTTCATGTTCGATGTTTAACAATTGATATTCATTCCAGTTTTTCAAAAGATTCATTTATTTGGTCTTTGTCCACTATACACAACCACCTCCAGGCTTCTAGAAAAATGGTCTGTAAACACGTTCTTCCAGAGAAACTGAAGTTTATCAAGAGTTTACACATTAGGTTGCCAAGGGTTTAATGACTTTATGCTTCTCAAAAACAAGCTCTTTTAAATCACAATTTTAAAGTATGTTCATTCACTCTTTAATGTGATATAGCCTTTTTAAAAAAAATAAGGCTAATGGAGCTTCATTCTCCATCCACACTGCAGTGACTATAAACTTTCACTTAATGATATCACTTCAGCTTTTTCTGGCAATCCCCATGGATTAAGAAGTGGGCCCAGAAAATTGTCTAGTCACATCATTTTCCTTACTAAAATTCATTTTGTTCACACATTTAACCATTTAGAATAGCTATAATTAATTTATTTACTGAAACAGGCAGTCACTTCGCAGTTTTCACTGTAGCAGTCTACTCTGTGCCACCTGGAACTTAGGAATCAGCATCCACGGTCACAGCTTAATTATAAGACTTACATTTCTATCAGGAGACCAATCATTTTATGTTGATTGTTAAACTCTACAAAATAATCTGAATTTTCTATCCTAACCATTGAATTAGTTATTTCTGTCTCAACTTGCATAACTGAATGAGAAACCCTAGGGACTTCTTCAAAGTCTATAATACAAGTGTTAACAACCACACTTTAAACCTCTAACAGGAGTGTAAAATGCCTGTAAATGATAATAAATCTCAGTGTGTGCGATCTGACCCATTTATAGTGTCAAAGCACAGTCTTCTAAGTCTGAATCTGTCATGTATTCAAAAATCAAAGCTACCAAAATTCCAGTTTGTGAAATAAAAATTTGAAAAAAGGTCAAAGTAATGCAAATCCCCCTGGAATTTATAACAATTATTTCTTTCTTAATTTTGACCCTTTGTTTTTGCATCAGCAATTAAAGCAACTTAAGTAAAGAGTAAAATTCGCTAACACTTTCATATCAATGCTAGTACAAATCTCTTCCCAAACAAATTTATTATTAAGGTGAATAGCATATTATCCATATACTTTACCCATAATATTATTTAATTTCTACTGGAGTAACTTGAACATGAATTACAAACCAAAAGGAAGCTACACTAGCACAGAAAACTAATTGTAGTGTCCAGTCTATATTTTATGATAATCCATTTTCTGATTCAAGCAATTTAAGTACAATGAACATTAAGAAAATGAAATTGAAAAATTAAAATTCCTTCGAAATAGAGTTAGTATACTTAGGATATGATGAGATTGATTCAAATTAGTAGATTGAGTATTGTAGTAGGCTGCTTTCTTTCTGTTTCTAAGTGATGAAAGCACTTAATGACCCAAATTTCATGAGGCATCTCTGAAAATGTCAAGTGCACTGGATAATATTGAAGAAATTAGCTAACTATCAAGAATTTATAAAGCAAGTATATAAAAAATAAGTGTGACTGATCGCAGATATTAAAAAATTAGAAGTGATATCTTCCAGAAAGAGGAAGGTGTATAGCGTATTTCCTAGGTATGCTATAACAAATCATCTGAATCTTGGGGGCTTAAATTACAGAAATTTATTCTCTCATAATTCTGGATGCCAGAAGTCCAAAATCAAGGCACTGGCAGGGCTGTACTCCCAACAAATGCTCAGGGGAGATTCCATTTTTGCTTCTTGCAGCTTCTGGTATCATTCTGTAGTTATCTCACATTATTCTCAGTTACTGCCTCAGTTACTGCCGTTTTCTCTTCTGTCTGTGTCTTTCTCTTATAAAGATACTTGTCATTCGATTTAGTGCCCACCCAATAATGTAAAACAATGATTTTCAACCTTTTTCATCTAATGGCACACATAAGCTAATTACGAAAATTCTGTGGCACACCAAAAAATATACCATATTTTTGCCAATCTGACAAAAAAATTGGTATAACTTTTATTCAGTCACACCAAATGTTGTGTTGGCTGTCATTTTTTAATTTGAAAATCTAAGGGAAAAGAGGTCAGTGCCTCTGACTAAATAGTCAGGTAATTAATAGTTTAAAAATTCTAGCAGCACACCAGTTGGAAATCTCTGATTTAAAATGATATCCTCATCACAGATTTAACTTAGTTGCGTCTTTAAACATATTTTTATCAAATAAGATAATAATCACAGATTCCAGGGATTAGCAGTTAGATATACTTGGGGCAGGGGATGAGGAGAGCCACGATTCAGCCTCCTACAGTAACTGATAGAATTATTTCTGGTAATACTGTATTAGGATTAGTTATATAAAATTATAAATCCTTTCCCACTTCTCAGTTTTCCTCAGAAGAGGATTTAGCAATGGAATACGTATTCTTTCAGTCATGAGCAATAACTTCATATTTGTGGTTAGCACAGATGAGGACACATGCATAGCTTTGGTTATATCCATTAGGCATGATCAGATCAAGATTCTAAGTGATCTAATAATAAAGCACACTTTTCAACAGTAAACTCTCAACCACTGGAGGTCAAATAGAATATGGTAACTTCAGCTATGTCCCCTTTTCACCCCTTCATATGCACATAAACTAACCCCAATAACAATTAATAAAAGGAAACTATACTGTAAACCAATAAGCATCTACAAATAGGTTAAAATATATAAAATGTGTGCTCATCTGAAAACAACCAAAATTTAAGAATAGTGAACAGCATAATATAATAAACTTAACTAACAAACCATCTCATATCCCAAAACAAAGATTTAGTAGAGAAAACAGGAGGAAAAAGGATGTTGGAATAAACATTATCAATGACCTTGGCAAAATGTAAAACTAAACCTCCATCACCAATATTTATAGAACCTGAGTTAAACATTTAAAAACAAACAGCTATTTGAAGTCCCAGAAATCAAGATGCTAAGGTCTCGGGAAACAGATAAGGACATGGAGGTAGCCCCAGATTCACAAATGCTATTACTCCTTGAAGAATTTGATCATTTGCTGACTCCCGGAAAATATTTAGAGTTTGAAGAAAAAGTAGTAACCAAGGGCCTCCTGAGTTTTTGCTGGGCCAGGGAAAAAATAAATACAAACAATTTTAGCACTACCAAGCTGCCAGGACTTGAGACATTATAATCATGAAGGAAAAGAATGAACCAATTATAAAAACATGCATGAAAATATTATTTTATAAGCAATGTGCGCATAAAGCATTGGACACGCCCCCAAAGGCTAGTGCAGAGTGCAAGAAGCAGACAAACAAAGCAGAAAGCAGCTGTTGCGTGGCTTAAAAACTTAATCAGAAAATTCTGCAATATTGAGGTACTGTGTACACACTCCATTGGTTCTGTTTCTCTGGAGAACCCTGACTAATACAGTATTCAACTCTTGTTAGCCTGCTGTTGAGGGGAGCATGTGCTCTGTCTTTCTGATTTAATCTTAGTCTTAGACAAGCACCACATCCCCGAGTCTCAGCTATTATTCTTTTGGTGCCTCTGCCCCTCCCTAGCTGTATTGTTTAGTCCACCTGGCATTTCTACCCCTCCTCCAGGGACAGTTTCTATTATTATTTTCTGTTCCTTCAGGTGGAATATATTTAGTACTTCAGCATCCAATGGTGACAGTGTCTGTTGCTCTTATCTCCACATATTAAAATGTTGATTCCACAGGGGAGAGAGTGTAGAAAGGAGCACATGGGTTGCACCCTGTTCCCATCACAGCCATCATTCTCCTGCTCTAGTCTGCAATGGAGAGGACATTTTTTATAACTTTATCCGTATTTCCAGGGGCATTATGTTGGATTCAAGGCAAAAACCCTGAAGAGAGTATGAACTCCCCCAATTCTATAGCCCCTCAAAGGCTTCACACATCTGCCTCAATGCACTCCTGATGCCCATCAATTCTCAAGCCATGCTAAATAAACTCTTCCTGGTCTCTAATTGTCTCATCGCCATTGCTTGTGTCCAGTCTTTCCTGCAGGCATCTTCTCAGTGTGTTGCCCTGCACCTCAGTCCTTAGATAACTTCAAGGGAAGTTGCTAATTTGTAGTCTGTCTGGCTTTTTTCCTCTGTGTCTCATCCCGGAGCAGATACCACAATTCAGGAGCAGATATTTTATCTAATAGCTATCTTTTCTCTCCTATTTTGCTTTTCCTCAGGGGAATATGAAATTAGTAAGCATCAAGTGCAATATAAAACTTTTAACTTATTTGGCTCTTCAAATATACTAAATATTAATTAAAAATTAAAATTTAAAAATAAGTATGCTGCTTTAGCTTGGAATTTAAAAGTCTGGATTTATTTAGAGGCTTCTCATATATTATCATAGAAGAATTGTAATTAAGGAATTATAATTATATTTATAATATGTAACATGCAATATAATTTATAATAGATTGCATATAATTAATAACAATATGTTTTATATATATAGAGAGAATAGTAACTAATGAATCAAAACCTAACATAATCCCATTAGATATACAAATGGGGAAAAATTGTATGTAGACATTTTTCATGTGTTCAAAAACAAAAAAGTCTTGATTTAGTAAGCCCTTTTGGTTGAGTATAGCACATTAGTGAAGTTGTATTTTATTTTAAATATCTTCCTCTGATGGTCCAAGTGACAAACAAATTAAAAAAGGGAACATTCTTTATGAACAGCCTCAGGAGGATCCTATAATCAGATATCTGCTTTGCAAACAAACAAATGTAGGGAATATTTTTAATTTATTTCCAAATAATTTCAGACTTATGGTAGGTTGGCAAAGATTTTACAGAACAACAGAGCATAGCTGCCAGTTGTGCCACTGCTCATTTTTTACATTTTTTAGAAGGTTCCCATATGCTCCCTCAGAACAATCCTTTCAAGCAGATGGCAATGCCATTTTACAGACTTAAGAAAAAAAAGTGAGGCTCTCTGAAGTGTCAGGACTAGAATTACATCTTCATCCACCCAACTCCAAAGCTTTTAGTCCTTTACTGCCTTAATAAATCATGATAATTCATTATTACTCTTTATATGGCTTCTTCTGAAGGAGTAGAACAGTATTTTCAAAGGATCACTACTTCAGGATTTAGACACCAGAATTTTAATATGGTTTTGCAGCTAACAAGCTTTGTGACTTCAGACATGTAACTGAACTTCTCTGGGCCGTAAGTCCTTCATCTCAAGTAGAAAGAATTTGAAGTAGCTGAATCATAAAACTCCACCATCCTCCAAAGTTTCATGATTATCTGAATTCATTCATTCTTCCTGTATTCATGAGCATTAGACTTTTGTCAGAGGCATACAAAAGTTTTGAGGGGCCTAATGCCTATTAAATCTGAAAGACCAATTTGAATAATGAGAAAAGAAAAATCTCACTATTGCAAATTGTCAAAAATATATGTCAATGTGAACACATTTGTGAAGCCTTTCTCTGGGCCTTAGAAGGGGTACTAGTTTCACTGCAAATTTGCTGCTAGTGAAACCACTCAAAATGGATTTTGTGGCATGTGTTTTGTTGGTGGGGTACTAAAGAAGAAATAGATGGTGGCATGTTTAATGGTATTACCCAGGAATTCTGATCTTTCCTGTCCAAAGTGTTGAGGGCCAGAGAGACAGTCCATTTTCAGTAGAGAGTACATATAAGAAAAGGAGTTTCTTGCTGCCTAGGATGGTTCAAAAAGCCTCTTCCATAACCATACTGGAAAAGTATGGTTATAAAGACAAAGAAATGAAGCATCAAGCACCTATTCAATTTAATTTCAAAATTAGGCTATCAACAATTGGAGGAAGGAAGGGCTCCCAGAAGCTATTCTAAAAAGCAAAATCTAAAGGCAAGTTGGTAATCAAAGACTAATGTAATTAATTACATATAACAGCATGGAAGTTGTGGAGAAATCAATATTAGGTTTAGGCTACCCTGCCTTCACTTCATAGACCACTATGCATTTGATCTCACAAAAATTCTGTCTCACAAAATTCCATTTGATTGAAACTGAAAGTACCCTGTCTTGCTGCAATCAAAAATAGTCTACAGACTAAAATAACTCATGGTTTTGCTTGATTCACATCTGCTTAATGTAACACTACTTCTTAAGGAGGAAACCACTTTTAAGTAACGATGGGGACATTTATTCACTGACATCTCTCCAAGACAAATTACCAAACGAGTCAAGACATAGAAAGATGGAGCTCATTATTTCCCACATACTGGTCAAGGTCATTGAAGAAAAAAAGTATGAAAAGTTAATGTTGCAAGAAACACTTAGCATCAAACATGAAATAATATTTGAGATTGAAGAGATATATTATCCCTATGGCTCTACCAAACTCAGTGTCTACACAAATTATTATCTCTCTTTTAAGTGCCAGTAAGTTACAGTTCTCTAAGGACAGCTTTAACTGTATTCTGTTCCTTAGAAATTTCCTCTGTTTTACCTCTCTGAGTCAAAAATGACTTCAGTTCTTAGAAGTGGTCATTTCCTTTTATTTCAGAATTGTGTGTCATGATGTAGAGTTTCCAACTGAATATATTGCAGCCCCTCTCTCTCCACAGTTTTTCTTTCTCTGGTTTCAGTTATCTACAGTCAATCACAGTCTGAAAATATTTTAAATGGACAGTTCCACAAATAAACAATTCATAAATTTTACATTGCTCACCATCCTGAGTAGTGTGATGAAATCTCCCACTGCCCTGCTCCACCCATCCCCCTTCTCCCCGGGACATGAATAATGCCTTTTGTTCAGCATACCCACACTGTACATGCTCTTGCCCTTCAGTCACACTTAGCAGCCATCTAGGTCATGGACTGTCCTGGTGTCACAGTCCTTGTGTTCAAGTAGCCCCCATTTTACTTAATAATGACCCGAAAGTGGAAGAATAGTAATGCTGGCAATTCAGATATGCCAAAGAGAAGCTGTGAAGTGCTTCCTATAAGTAAAAAAGGTGACAGTTTCCAATCTACACTAATAAAAGAGAAAAATGCAAATTGACCATCACTCTGCTATGCCCACCAGCCAATAAGGAGTGAATATGCAAATTAACCCAGCAAAGATGTCTGTGGCCACAGAGCTGGAGCAAGCAGGAGGCTTGGGTTGCCCCCGGCAATGGAGTTAGCCAAGCTTCCCGCCCACCTTGGCCAGCCCTGGCCTCTGCTCAAGGCTACAAAGTTTCAATTATAGAAGATAAATAAATCCCAGATACCTGCTTCCAGCTGGCCCTGGCCTCCACTCAAGCAGGTGCTGAAAAAAAAGAAAAAAAAGAAAAAAAAGAAAAAAGGAGGGGCTGGGAGCCTGGATTGCTGGGGGCCATGGCCAGCCTGCAAACAGCCATCAGCTCCTCACTCAGGCTGGCCAGGCACCCCAGTGGGGACCCCCACCCTGAAGGGGGTGTGGCCAGCCTGCAATCAGCCATCAGCCCATCACCCAGGCTGGCCATACCCTCCCAAGAGGGACCCTCACCCCATGGGGGCATGGCCAGCCTGCAAACCACCACATGACCCTTGCCCAGGTCATGGCACGCCCCAAGGGAACCCCCACCCTGATCCGGGACAACCTTCAGGGCAAACCGGCTGGTGCCCACCTGTGCATCAGGCCTCTATCTATACTAATAAAAGGGTAATATGCTAATTGGACTGGGAGACATTCCAGGAGCCCTTCCAGATGTTGTTCTGGAAAAAGTCATGGTGGTGGGACCAAGGTAGAGGCAGTTAGGGGCCAAGAGGGGAGGGCAGTTGTGGGTGATCAGGCTGGTGGGGGGTGGGGCCATTGGGGGCGAGCAGGCCATCGGTGGGGCCAGTCAGGGGCAAGCAGGCCGTCAGTGGGGGTCAGTTGGAGATGATCATGCCAGCAGGTGGGCAGTTGGGAGTGAGCAGACCTGCACATGAGGCAGTTGGGGGCAAGCACGCTGGCACAGGGGCCACTGGGAGTGATCAGGCTGGCGGGGGGCATAT
This sequence comes from Corynorhinus townsendii, assembly GCA_026230045.1. Classification (NCBI taxonomy): domain Eukaryota; kingdom Metazoa; phylum Chordata; class Mammalia; order Chiroptera; family Vespertilionidae; genus Corynorhinus; species Corynorhinus townsendii. Next base: position 31,929,165 of record JAPDVU010000012.1, read on the forward strand.
GCGGGCGAGCAGGTCAGCAGGCAGAGTGGTTAGGGGCAATCAGGCAGACAGGCAGGCAGGTGAGCGGTTAGGAGCTAGCAGTCCTGGATTGCAAGAGGGATGTCTGACTGCTGGTTTAGGCCCGATCCCTGTAAACCGGCAGTAGGACATCCTTTGAGGGGTCCCAGATTGGAGAGGGTGCAGGCTGGGCTGAGGGACACCTCCCGCACCCACCCATGCACGAATTTTGTGTATCTGGCCTCTAGTAAGAAAAGGAGAAAAAAAATCATATGCTAAGGTCTATGGGAAGAATGCATCTATTATTTGTGAAATTGCCTTAATGTATAAGTTAATCTTTATCATAGGTGTGTATGTACAGGAAAAACATACACAAAGTATACATAGGATTTCGTGTTATCTACAATACTAGGCACCCATTGGGTGTCTTGGAACAGATCCCTGTGGATGAGGGGGAACTGCTATTACTATTCTCTTTTTTTTCTACAAAATACACATACCAAATGAATATCTTTTGCTAAAATAGAGGATGTTACATTTCTTATGGATAATGTATTCTTTGTACAGATGGTCATCCCAACTTACAATTTTTTAACTTTAGGTGTGAACGTGATGCACATTCACTCGAAACCATACATTGAATTTCCTTCTTTTTTACAGCCGATTAATATTCCATTGTATAAATGTAAATTCACTTTTAGAATTATCAAAATTTGCTTAAGGCAAGAAAAGTTTACTATGCAGTTGCAGTTGATAATGTTAAGTACTAATAACTCATAGATTAACTGTATAGAGAGTTTTTTATTTCTCAAACAAAAAATATATTAAGACTTCTTTACTCTTTTTGTTTGTTTTTGTTTTTTTGCTTATCCTCACCCGAGGATATTTTTCCCCATCAGTTTTCAGACAGAATGGAAGGGACGGGAGAGACAGAGAGAGAGAGAAACATCAATGTGAAAATAGGGCTAGAGGGCTCTGGGGAAGTAACATGTTGTTATTTCTGGTTTGTGTATTTCTAATTATTTTGTAATTTCTAGTGTGGTTTCATTTTAAATGGAAGAGCTTTTTAGAAGTTTAAGTTCACAAAATATAAGAAGATGGCGGAGAGGCTTCTTTTATTACTGACTTTTCAATGTATCTTCAGGGTTGAGGAAGAGGCCCACATACTGTGGTAACACCCAGTTTTCCCACCAGTCAGTCCATTAACTGGTACAAGAGTGAGCGTACACACACTCAGAGCCAGAGCAGCCCCCCTCCAAGGGATGCAACAAAAACTCTCCCACTAAAACCACTGGGATGAAGGCCATCTCTCCCCAAAACCTCTCGCCCTGTCATCTAGGAGAAGTCTGAGCACTGTGGTTAATACCTTCCTTTCTCTGAGGCTTGCACTTATGCAGAGAAATCGAGGAAACGCCAGACATGCAGCTCATTGTGGACAATACACTCAAAGCCTCGCTTCTGTTATCTGCAAGGAATCCATGTGGCGTTTGTCAGTCAGCAAAGACTCCTTGGACTTCCAGGTTACCTTTCTATATTTCCACACTTTAACGCAGTTAATTTTGTACACCCTATTCTTTTTCCTTTTTAAGTCTTTCCTCAACGCCTTACATTCTTTTACCCTATCTGCTGAAATTCACTGTTATGCATAGGAGTTATATATGAAATCCTTTATGCATAAGATCCTCTTTACTGTTGGCATATCATCTGAATAGGCCCTTCATTTATTTTGCTCAACTTGTAACCTAGCTATCAACTGAATACGCTAATTAGTGCATGTATTCTCTTGCAGTGCCTCTCAATGGTGACTTTATTTTTCTCAGTGGTGGCTTTATTTTTACTTTCCTCAGAGTTCTTCTATCGCTGTTAAATTTTATGTACCCTACTCTGTGACCACCAGCTCCTCTCTGCTGGTGCTCCAATGCACACAATTCTTTAACTTCTGTACATCTGTAACCTCTGATTTCCCCCAACTTTTCCCTGTCCTTCACACCTTTGATGACCCTGTTCTCTGGCTTGTACCAAGGTGCTACTCCAAAAATATCCTTTTGAAGGTTGACAGTGATCTCTCATTGCTAATCCAGTGGTCAATTTTCACATCCCATATCTTAAACTTTTTATGACATTTGATATAACTGACCACTCCTTCTTCCTTGATGTACTTTTTTCATTTTATTTTGAAGCACACCAGACTCTCTTGGTGTTTTCCTCCTATCTCACTAGTTGTTCTTTTCAACTCTGTGTGTGTGTGTGTGTGTGTGTGTGTGTGTGTGGTTTCTTCCCTTTAAACTTCTATTGTTGACTTTTTTTTAGGGCTCTGTCATTGGCACTCTTTTTCTCTATGCTGCGTTCTCTAGTGATCCATCCAATCTATTATAATACTACCCCTATGTGGACAAATTCCAAATTTATATTTTTTGAGCCCAGACCTCTCCGAAAGTCTAAACAAATACTCATCTTCCCAGTCCACATTTCAAATTAGCTGTGTAAATCATTTCTCATACTTGACATGTGCAAAAACTGAATTCAAAATATTATCTTCCTCTGCGTCAAGCTCACCACTTCTCCATCAATGGCTAATCATTTTTTCTGGTCAAACATTTTGGAGTCATAATTGTGCATTCTTTTTTCCATGTCAGAGATCTCATCCAATACATCAGCAAATCCTATATTTCTATGTTAAAAATAAATACAAGATATGTTCAATCTCATTATTGCTACCACCTGCTCAAAGGCACCATTGTCTCTCAGAGAATCTACAACTCTTCCCTATCCCTTTAATCTGTCATCTAGCCAGAGTTATCACCTGTCACCTATACACAGAATTTACATATCCCCTTGCTAATTATTTTGCATACTTAACTCTTCTTAGATTACACACATACACAACACATCTATACCTATTATATACACATACATCTATTTCCTTTAAGATCCCACTGCTTTAAATTTCAGAGCATCCCCCCCAGCACTCCCTCTCTGCTCCCCCTGCTTCACCAGCTCCAAGAACAGTGCCTGTCAGAGCATAGGCAGACAATAAAAATGTGTCAGAATGAACAAAGGCAGGCATGAAGGAGTAAAGTGGACTGGGGTGAGGTTTTAAGAAAGAAGATTTGCTGGAAGGGAGAGGGGTAGTTTGGGGCCCATTTTACAGATGGGCAAACTGAGTCTCAGAGATGTAGAGGAGCTAGACCAGTACTATCAGATATTCCCACCCCCTCTTTTTTTTTTTTTTTTTTTGAGAGAAGCCAGAAAACTGGATATTTTTAGGACAAGGTAAGAAATCAATCCCATTTTCAAATGTATAAAAACAATAAATTACCCTTTAAATTTCCCTTTAAATTAAATGAGACAATGAAATATGAACAAAATAATGATGAAAGGTACCATGAGTAACATTTGTGGATTTTAAGTGGATATATGTATATATAAGAAGAGTTTCCACTGAAAGGTATACCAAAAACTATACCTTCAAAGGTGCCTTGCAAGGTAAAACATTATTTAAATTAAGGTCCTAAAGAAATAAGATGGAATGTGATAAAAAGAAAATGTAATTGGCCAAATTGTTATTGATGTTAATAACAGATGTTGCTCTCCTAGCATAGTGCTTTTTAAAATCCATCTCTTTCTGCCAAGGAGAGGCTAAGTGACTAATATCTTAGAAAACATATTTTTCTGTCATTACACCGACAGAATTGCACAGCAGGCTTATAAATCACTCATTCTGAATATGACTTTTCATTTCATACCATCGTTTTTTCTCAACTAAGTTACAATTGAAATTGAAAACTCATCCTCAAATTTGGCACAAAACATCATTAATCAAGTTGAAACTTTGTTACAAAATGCCATAAAATATTGAGGAATGAAAAACCTCTCACACTAAACAAAATATGGCATAATGAAAAAAAAAAAACAACTGCAAACATTTGGGAAAATTTTTCTGAGTAAAAGGGTAGGGAGAAACTGAGTGACTGAACTTCCTTTAGAAAAACTCTTCAGCAGAAAGACACTAGCAGAATCTAAGACATACCATTATATCTTAGCAGGAATCTAGAAAGAAAGCACATTAAAAACTACTGCTCTTATACTCCATCTACCAGTACATCTAGCTGCAAGGTAAAGGAAGGTGACTGGTCAACATCTGACATTTACCCTCATTACCACCCAGAAATAATTTTGTGGAAGACCCATTTTTGAGAGAAGTTTGACCGGAAGTCTATAGAAAAGAGGCTGAAAACATGTCTAATATAGATACAGGGGCAGGCAAAAGTAGGCTTACGGTTGAAAGTACACAAAAACACAGGGTTTGTTCTTGTATCATTATTTATTTATTAATTATTGTGTTATTTGTATTATAGCTGCAAACCTACTTTTGCCCACCCTGTACATAACTTTACCATTCACTGTGTCACCACTGCTGTTGATCACTGTTCTTTAAAGCTGAAAGGAAAGCAGAAGAGGGAACGCAGCTAAAGTTCAGTATTTGCCCTGAAGGCTTTCTCTTTGACTCATAGATTAGATAGAAGTGTGTCTTCTTACATTTTTAAATACTTGAACATTTTCAAGATACCTGTCTATTATTGACTTCTAGTTCAATGTTATGATCCCAGAAAATATATTTTGTAATTTCTATCCTTTTTTAAAAAAATTTTTATTGATTTTTTTACAGAGAGGAAGGGAAAGGGATAGAGAGTTAGAAACATCGATGAGAGAGAAACACTGATCAGCTGCCTCCTGAACACCCCCTACTGGGAATGTGCTCGCAAACAAGGTACGTGCCCCTGACTGGAATTGAACCCAGGCCCCTTCAGTTTGCAGGCTGACGCTTTATCCACTGAGCCAAACTGGTCAGGGCTATCCTTTTCAATGTGATAAGGTTTGTTTTATATCCCAGGATGCAGCCTACCTGGATGTGTGTTCCATGTGTACTTGAGAAAAATGAGTGTTCTGCTATTGTTAGGTGGAGTGTTTTATAACTTTCAAATAGATAGCGTTGTTCAGATTATTGTCTTATTGGTTTTCTTGCCTATTGTTCTATCAGTTGGGGAGGCATACTAATATCTCCAACTAAAATTGCATTTTTTTTTCTATTTCTCCTTTCAGGTGTATCCATTATTTCATCATGTATTTTGACACTCTATTATTACATGCATACATATTTAGACTTCTTAAGTATTTTTGGAAAATGTACCTCTTAATCATTATCCAGTGTTCCTTTTTATCCTTGAAAAAGTTTCTTGTTCTAAGGTAAATTTGTCTGAAGTTAATACCGATTTCTTTTGGTTAATGATTGCATATTTTTTTCATCCTTTACCTTAACCCTTCAATGTTTTATATTTGCAGTGGATATTTTTATTGAAAATAAATAGTTGGGTTGGATCATATTTTATCTGATACAAACATCTCTTTTAACTAGTGGGTTTAGATAATTGACATTAAATTGGTTATTTATGTGGTTCTATTTTATTCTAGCACTTTGTTAGTTTACTATTTGATCCTTATTTCTGTTTTTTAATGATTCTATCTCATTTCGGTTATTGGTAACATTATTTTAAATTGTTTTTTAGTGGTCAGGCTTACAATGTACATTTAAAAATAATCTGAAACAAACTTCATATATTATAACACCTCATGTATAGTATAAGAATATTTTAATTGTGTGTAACCAATATCCTCCCTCCCATCATTTTTGTTACGAATTTTATGATATAGGTACCCAATATATTGTTTGTTCTGTTTTCAGTTATTTTTTTTAGAAAAACTGAAAATAAAAAAATATTATTGTATTTTATTATTGTATTTATTAGTGTTATTTTTGCCACTTTAAACATTCTTCATTTCTGATAATCTGAGTTTCTGATTAATCAGATTACTTTTTTCTGAGCTAAGTAAAGTAAGAATGAGAAAACATCATTACTGAATAAATAATTTAGTAACTGTAATAAACATAATAGAATACAAATTGGTGACATCTAGAAAAAGCTTGAAATAATTATAGTTAATGCAATGGAAAAAGACTAGTTTAGGTGATAAAAATATCAAAATGATAATAGTAAATCAACATAAGAAAAATTGCTGTTCCTGAAATAGATAATCTGACCACTAAAATAAAAAAAAATGAAATTTTAATTCAAAAAGACAAAGTATTCCGGTAAAATTATCCTATATAATAAAAGGATAACATGCAAATCGACCGAACAGCGGAACAACCGGTCGCTATGATGCACACTGACCACCAGGGGCAGATGCTCAATGCAGGAGGTGCCCCCTGGTGGTCAGTGTGCTTCCACAAGCCAAGATGGCAGCTGGCGAACACAGCAGTGGTAGTGGGCCTCTCCCACCTCCTTGGCAGCACTAATGGGGAACGGGCCTAAGTCTACAGTCGGACATCCTCCGAGGGTTCTCCCAGACTGCTAAAGGACACAGGTTGAGCTGAGGGACTCCCCACCCCTCTTAGTGTATGGTTTTCATGCACCGGGCCTCTAGTTATGTAATAATTGGTACCGAAACATACACTTGGATGTTTAGGTTTTAAAGATACATACACACATTTTAGGCATTCTGTCAAAGTCACTTAACAATGGCAGACTTAAGATTTTATCACAGAATCATGCAAGTCCAAAATAAAAAAATATCAGTGAATTTCCAATGAAAATAAATGTTGGAGTTATAGCTGTGAAAATGGTGAAGTAAAGATGACACTCCCAAAAAGCAACTAAAACAGGCAAAATATTCAGAGTCAAGTTTCTTAGGACTCTGGAAATTAATCAAGGCTTCAGCTATGAGGTAACATGAAGTCAAGAATAATGACTGACTCTCAGCAGCATAGCAAACTTTGTGGCATTTAATCTACTAGTTGCATCCACTGCTCTACAACTCAGCAGTAGCTTTAAAAAGAGAATAGGCCATATTCCTGGTATTAGAGAAAGCAAAATGTTACTGGAGCTCTTTCCAAGATTTATTTCCAAAGAACAGTGATTATTTGACCTGTCCAGTGGTTCCCTGGAGAACTCTACTCAAATAGCTTATTTTTATTTGACCTCACTTGAAATCGCTCTGTGCTGAAAGCTTCTCCCCAAGAGATATTTGTTGGAATGTTATAACATCATGACTGCCTAAGATGATTTATAAGAGTTGAGACATACAATAGATTAACCAAAAATCTTAAAAGGAAAAGCTGAAGCACTAAATGTCCATAAGGGCTTTGAAAAACTCTTGATGTATTCTTGTGAAGCAACATGCATTCGCAGAGTTGTGCACAAGTTCAGAAAAAATATGAGAAGATATAATATCTCAACTCTGATATACCCTGAGGCTCTGCACAAGCAGGTAATGAAGGCTAAGTCAGAGTTTAAAATTCCTGGTTGTCTGGTGAAGGTATGTCCCAACACTCACACAGAGCCCCTCAGCAAAGATTGGGAGATTTAGTTGTTCCAAGAATTTAAGGAAATCGCTATTTAGTCATTATCTGACAATTAAGGAAATGAAGTAGAGACCTCAGTGCCATACATTAAAAAAGAAACCAACTTTAAAACCTATTTCAGAAATGCCTTGGCCAAGTACTAACAACAGCAACTCCGGGCAGGAGGAGTATCTGACTTTCAGAGTTGTACATTATATTATTTGAAATGCACATTTTCATCAAAACATTGTGATACATATAAAGGAAGTATGACCCATACAAGTATGACAACAAGGAAGTATGGCCCATACAAAAGAAAACAATCGATTAACAGAAATTGTCCCTGAGGAAGTCCAGATGTTGGACTTACTCTAAATTAGCTCTTTAAAATATGTTCAAAGAGCTGAAGGAGACCACACCATATTACTAAAAGAACATATGAAAATTTTATCTCCATCAATATAGATTATTACTAAAGAGATAAAAATGATAAAAAGGGATGAAATAGAAATTCTGTAATTGAAAACTAAAATAACTGAAAGCTGTTAGAGGGGAGGAGGGTTGGGGACTGGGTGAAAAATGTGAAAGAACTGAGCCAAAACAAAACCAAAAAAATAAAAAATAAACAACCTCAAAGACACAAGACAACAGTAAGGTGATTAATAGAGGGAAGGAGGGAAGTTGGAGGAGATAGGAGAGGATAAAGGGGAAATAAATGGTGACAGAAGGATAACTGACTGTGGATGGTGAACACACAATACAATATACAGAAGCTGTTTTCAGAATGGTACACCTGAAACCTAAATAATTTTATTAACTAATGTTTTCCCAATAAAATTAATTAAAATTAAAATAGAAAATGAAACACAAAAATTATAGTAGAAAAAAGTAACAGCAGATTTGTTCAGGCAGAAAAAAGAATCCGCAAACTTGTGAAAAGATTAATTCAGATTATCTAGTCTGAGGAACAGGAGAATAATAATAAAGTGTGAATGAAGCCTCAGAGACCTGTGAGACACCATTAAATGTACTAACAGCAAGTGTACAAATTAACAGACCATTTCAGTAATAATATTTGGAGACTTCAATACCCTGCCTTCAACAACAGATGGAATAACTAGACAGTAGATATCATCAAAATAGAAGATTTGAACAACATTATAATCTAGCTAGGCCTAACAGACATTCCATCCAAGAAGAGAACACACATTCTTTTTATCAAGTGCTCATGAAACATTTTCTAGACTAGATCATGTTAGATTTTTTTTTAGATATATAAAACAAGCGTCAATACATTTTAAAAGATCGAAATCATGTCCTGGTGAACTGGGTGGCTCAGTTGGTTGGAGTGTTATCCCGTACACCGAAAGTCGCAGGTTATATTTTTGGCAGGAAACATATCTAGGTTGCTGGTTCAATCCCCAGTCAGGGGGGTACAGGAGGCAACTGAGCAATGTTTCTCTCTCTCTCTCTTCCTTCCTTTCTCTAAAAATCAATAAAACCCATCTTCAGGTGAGGATAAAAAGAAAAAAAAGATTGAAATCATAAAAAATATGTTATCTGACAGCATCAAATAAAATCAGAAGTCAGTAACTAAATAAAATTTAGAAAATGCACAAATATGTAGTAATTAAAAATTAATTTCTAATTAGCTAAACAGTCAAAAAATAAATCATAAAGGAATTAGAAAATACTTTGTAATATCAATACTTATTGTTTGCAATAAAAGTGTTGCTTGAATAAACATTTATATACCTACAATGAAAAAGAAGACCTCAATAACCTAATTTTCAACCTTAAGAAAATAGAAGAAGAAATATAAATTAAATCCAAAGCAAACAGAAGAATTAAGTAGTAAGGATTAGAGAACAACAAGAAGAAATAGAAAAAAATGAACAAAGATAAAAATTGATTCTTTAAAAGAGCCACAAAATTGACAAATATTTTGCTACACTGACAAAGAAAAATTTCAAATTGCTAAAATCAGAAATTAAAGAAGGATCATTTCTACAGACTTTACAGAAATAAAACTGGATTATAAGGAAATACTTTGAACAAGTATATGCCAACCAATTAGGTAAATGTTTAGAAAGACATACACTACCAAAAATTTGAAAAGAAAAAGAAAATCTGAATACACACATAACACTTTGTGCTGATAGGTATTAACTAGATTTATTGTTAATATTTCACAGTATATTCAAATATTAAATCATTTTATACACCAAAATGAATATACTGTTATATGTCAATTATATCATAATAAAAAAAGAATACACTGATTATAACTCATCCTTTTTATACCACCTTCATTCTAAAATTGGGAAGTTCAATAAAACAACTAGGTAATATTTTTTAAGAGATTAAGTATAGATAGAGATCTAAGTAGAATTATTTTGTAATCTCTTTAAAATCAAACCATTCTCACATATTCAGTAAAAATTTAATTGCAAAAATTTAATAGTTAACCAGATACCCCTTAACATACACTGAGTGGCCAGATTATTATGATCTTTGAATGCATTATAATCTGGCCACTCAGTGTATATCCTATATAATAAAAGGCTAATATGCAAATTGTCCCTTCAACCAGGCGTTCGACCAGCAAGCAGACCGGCCAACTGCCCATGTCTCCTCCCCCTGGCCAGGCTGGCCGGACCCACCCAAGCACAAATTGGTGCACTGGGCCTCTAATATGCACAAATTAGAGGCCCAGTGCACGAACACACACACACACACACACACACACACACACACACACACACACACACACACACACCACTGTGGCCAGATTATTATGTGTTCAGAGATCATAATAATCCGGCCACTCAGTGTAGGGAAAGACTTATTCTATATTCCAAGTAGTGATGAATTTAACTGACATTCAACTTAAATTCAACAGACACACAAAGTGACAAGCTCTAAAACCTCCTAAACATTAAATCCCAAGGGAAACACTGAATGACAGTATTTAGGATTGTTGTTGTTTTTTTTAAAGGTAGAAACCTTTCCAAATTGGGTAATTATCCACAAACAAACCCAGAACAAATTATCTGAGAGGATTTTAAAGCTATTTAAAAAAAATCACTGGAGGAAAAATTATGCATCAGTCTTCAAGGTGCCTATCTTGGCATTTATTCTGATCAGTCCCAATGTTTAAATTTTTTTTATTATGTTTGAATGTTATATCAGATCAAGGTTTTTTTGTTTGCTTTTAGTTAAAATGTTAGTTTTGTTCATTCTAGGAGATTAATTAAGAACACTAGAACATTAGATAATTATGTTGTCACCCAGCAAAAATTCTAAAGTTTGGAAAGGTTAGCAACATATTTTACCCTCTGTCCTCTTTTAATAAGAGTCCTTATCCCTAAGAATCCATGTTTTCATTTTCACCATTTTAATTTGCAAAAGGCTCCATAGAGGCTGGTTTACAGGGGGATTGTGTCCTTCTATAGAGTTGACATGATGTTTTTAAAGTCTCCTATTATAATAGTGGATTGGTCTCCCTTTCTAATAAGTCCATATTTAACTCTTGTATTTTGAAGTACTCTTGTTAGGTGCATACATGTTATATATTATTGTGTGTTTTTTAGTGAATTGAATTCTTTTTTTGTTATGTAATATCCCTCTTACTCTTAACAATTTTCTTTGATCTAAAGTCTTGTCATTTGATACCATTTTACTTATGCCTGAATAACTTTGTATAGCAATTTTTTAAACTAGTTGTCTTACGATGAATTCCCATAGTTTTCTTTTATCTGAGAATGTAATTATTTCACTTTCATTCTTGAAGGACATTTTCATTGGCTATAGATTTCTGGGTTAAGAGTTTATTTACTTCACCTCTTTCAACATGTTGTGATACTTCTTTCTGCTCCCTGTAGTCTTTAATGAGAAATATACTGTCATTTAAATTTATGTTAGTCTGCAAGTAGTTTGTCATTTTTCTCCAGCTACATAAGTATTTTTTTTCTTTGTCTTTATCATTTTTCTCTAGCAGCCTAAGTACTTTTTACTTTGTCTTTAATTATCATCAGTTTGTTTAAAATGCATTTCAGTGTAAATTTCTATGCATATATACTGTTTGGAGTTCAGTGAATTTCTTGAGTCTATACATATATGTATTCTGTCAGATTTAGAGATTTTTCCAGCTTTTTTCTTTTTGTACTTTTCTATTGAAATCTTTCTCAACTTCTATGAGGGGCAGTCTCTCAAAGAACCTGATATACAGTTCATTCCCCCCCCCCCCCCAGTATTTTACCTTTTGTCAGATCAGATATTTCCTATAGAATTGTCTTTAAGTTCACTGACTTTTATTTTTGTCATCTCCATCCTGCTATTGAAACTAAAACAGTGAGGGAGCTTTGCTTTTTGTTGTACTTTTTTAGTCCTAAAATTTCCACTTGATTTTATAAATAAATTTCACATTGTTTATATTATTATTTTATTGAGAATTTCTCTCTTTTCATTTAATTCAAGGATCTTTGTCCTTTTTGTTCAAATATGTTTACAAAGTTCTTCTTTAAAGTTTTTCTCAAATATATGTAACATTTGTTGTCTCAAATTTTATATCTGTTAGTAGTCTTTTTCTATGTAAATTGCAATGTTTCTGATTTTTTATGCAAAAAAATGGATTGTCTGCTCTTCATTTTGAAAAGTATATTATGAGACTGTGTCTTATTTAAATCCTATAGAGAATGTTGGTATTTTTGTTGTTTTGACAGAAAATTAACCTACATGGCTTAGACGATAAGTTCTGTGGTTAAAAGCATCAATTTAAGTGGCTTCAAATATGTACACGGTTATTTAGCGCTGTCTTATCTGTGCTTCACTCACTGTTTAATTTGGGATGTTGGCAGAGGTTTAGCTCATGGTTCAGTCGCCTATCTCGGTGCATGCTGTTTAGATGAGATTCACACATGCACATCTCAGAGGGGAGTTCATAAACATCTATCAGGGGTTGCTTTCCCAAATTTATCATTCTCCACAACCTCCTCCCTATTTTGTGGTACCCTAGAGCTTCTTTTCCCCACCCTTTGCCAGAAGAGTGGGCTTTGATACCATGTACTTCCCACATCTGTGCCTGTGATACAAGAGACAAGAGGGCAGAGAAAGGGAGGGAGGATGAAAACACAACAGCAACAGACATTTGTCTTATGGTCTTCTGATCAGAGAAAGTTTCCCTCCCTTAGACTTGAAATACTGCAGCTGCCTCCTTTAACTGCTAGCACTATAGCTACATCATACACTTGTTTGGATGGTAAGCTATAGGAACGGAAGACACGGTAACAACAGGATTCCTCCACTCTGTCTCTGAATGTTAGGAGATGCTTTTTCCTCTCCTCCAGCCAGAACTAGAGAGCTTATTCCTGAGTGTACTTGTTCAGGGACCAGGCCCACAGCCATGTTTGGAGCTGTACTGAGTCCAGAGAGGAAGAAAATTACAAACTCACCCCTGTTTTGGTGATACTTAAACCCCAGTCTTATTCCTCAATGTACTTGAGACTATTTGCTTTTCAGAGACCTTTAGGAGCCATCCCATGCATTCTGCCAAGTTTTATAGCTGTATTCCGTGGGAGAGATGGTAGATTGTGCTTATTTCATATTACTAGTAAATGGAACCAAACTCTTCACCTTATTTATAATTTAATAACGTTTTATTCTCTCAAAAACTATAATCATTAGTCTTGAAAGAAAGAGATCAATGAATTTGGAACTTCAGAAAAACTCATTTAAGAAATCTCAACTTCTGTTGAATCTTTTTTTTTTTTTTTTAATAATTTTATAGATTTCAGAAAGGAAGGGAGAGGGAGAGAGAGATAGAAACATCAATGATAAGAGTGAGTCACCTATTGACTGCCTCTTGCACGCCCCCTACTGGGGATCAAGCTTGCAACCCTGGCTGTGCCCTGACCTGGAATCAAACCTTGACAGCTTGGTTCAACCACTGAACCACTCCGCAGGTTCTGTTGAATCTTCATACATTTTTTCAGTCAATGTTTTCATTGTAAGCATATAGAAAATTAATTACAGCTCAAGCTTTGGCAACTAACCAGCCCGCTATTGAGATCAATTTCTATATACCTTGTAACTTTGATTCTTCAGCAGAAAAAATGAACTGTAGCTAAGTATTCTAATACATTACTTCTAACCCAAATAAAATCAAATTAAATTTAACCCATTTAAAATCAAATTAAATAAATCTAACATCCCCATATTTTGCTTTTAATAATCTAGCTATGGCATGTTGAGCTTGAATTCTTTAACTTTTTTTCCTGATTAAAAATACAGTTCAATATTAAACTTATCTGTTTACTTATGTGCTGGAGTCAAATGTCTCTGGTTTATGTTTTGTGCACATCTCTTCCTAACTCCGTGTTCAATGGCAACAGGTTAGTAGCTTGGATTCAGCTCTAGAAGGAATATTTATCTAATAAATATTGTCAAATATTACAAATTGGATCTTTTTCTTCCTTTTTTAAAACACCCCAACTTCTTATTAATCATTTACAAGAACACCCCTGTTTATACTCCTGAAGAATGGGATATTTACTTCATAGATTAAAAATTATATCATAACATATTTCATAGATGGCAAAGGTTAACAAAAGATAGAACAGGACACAGGTATATCATAGAGTAGATGTATCAGTTCCTATGGCAGTATTTACTGTCACAGAATTTGGCTGTGATTTTTGAAAACTTGCCTAGCATTTTGACACCCTGTCAGATTCTGATTACAAATAAATTGAAACAGCACAAATAAGCTGTAGCTTATATAGCCAAAATCTGGGCTGTTTCTTCAAAGCCTCCAATGATCAGTCCAGGAGTAAGACTACTAACTATTGCCTACAGAGCCTGTAGATATATGCTTGGATATAGCATATAAACTATATATCTAACTGAATTGGGAGAAATTATTGCAGCAGCTGTAGCAAATTTGTTTCCAAGTAACATTTAAATAGAAGAACCTGTCAACATAAATTTACATAAGCCACCTTGAAGGAAAGTAATCTTTCCTTTTTAAGAGCTCTTCTATGTAGGTCCAGTTACCAAAACATGTCTACCTTGATGGAGTCAGTTAATTGGAGGAAGGCAAGAGGGTGGTGCATATTAGTTCTATATTGAGAAGCAGGAAGTGATAAAATGGCTGGCATCCAAGGTATTTTGCCCTGGTGATTTTTATCATATAACCACAATTCAAGGTATAGAGCCCATGTTGAAGAGTCAGAAACCAAATCTTATGAAAGCGGAATGGACATTCTACAGAAGGATGCTTAAATAAGTTTGTTCTGTATGAAAACAGAACACCAACTATACTTTGCCATAGTATATGAACCAGACTGTACAAATAGGCAGACCTACATGAAATGCCAAATCATAATCAGAATGTTATTAACTTGAATCAAATGAATGTACAATGGCTTCAGTTCTAAGAGAATATGATTTGTTTATCTCCACAATAGAATTTATCTAATCACTGGAGCTGTAATTATTGAAATCATTGGCTGAGATAACCAGTGTTGGCTCCATAATGGGATGAGCTTAAGTTTGGAATGCACCATCCAAAATCTTTTGGCTGAGGCTGCTACTGTGACTCATCAGATCTGACAACTGTATCTGATGTTCATATTGAAGCATTCTTTATCTTTGTATTACTGTTTTTAAAAGAGATGCTATTTCGTGTTTATCCAGAATAAAATGAAAGCATTTTCCACATGCATCCATGTTTATATTTTGGGGGAAAAAGAACAAACTTATTTATATAAGAGTATTCCTGAACATGCAATGAACCTAAAGCAGTCATATTTTTGGGCAAAAAAAATAATAATAAAATTTAAAGTTATCAAGACTGCATTATAAAATTTACAAAAGCCTCCATTAATAAAAATAAAAAAGGGGGGGATAGTAGGGTAATATCATGTAAGGAAAAATATCCTATAAGTAAATTACATCTACAAAATCTTTACTTTACAAAATTAATTTTCATTTGTAATGCTAACAGCAAGACACCCATGAGAAACACACATGGTGTCTAAATAAGACAAAGGAAAATAGTTTGGGCAAAAATAAAAAGGATCCCAAATCAATTATATAGAAAAGATTCCTTTATTAACTTTTGGTTGAGAATATGTTTGTATATTTTCAGAAAACAATTCCAAGACCATGTGGATTCCTGCAACAGAGAAGAATTGACAGGTCTGCTCCAACCACGAAGACAAGAGGAGAAACAGTCCAGAGATGGAAGACGCTGATGACGCCTTGCCACGCTAGCAGTCAGCAGCTGTGCACCACTGCAGGTTGTCTAGCACCAAACCAGAGAGGGTTGGACCTGCATTGCCACCATGTGCCCACCATCCAGATATCATTGCTGACCTGTACATATAAGGGACTGTTTGACATTGAAACGGGGACTCAGAACTGTTGGGCATTGAAATTGGGACTCAAACATTTTTTGTTATTATATGTTTATTTCTAGTCTGCAGAGGCAAGATTTTTTAAAGGAAAGAAAAGGGGGAAAAATAGATACAGAGGCAAAGAAGCATTGAACAGACTGTCAAACTACAGCAGGAAGGCAGGGGAGGTTGGGCGAGGGGGGCTGTAAGAGATCAACCGAAGGACTTGTACGCATGCATATAAGCATAACCGATGGATACAAGACACTGCGGGGAGGAAGGACAGGTGAAGGCATGTACTGGGGGGTAGGGGAGGCCGGGGGAAGGTCATTGGGGGGAAAAAAGGAGACATATGTACTACTATTTATAATACCTCAAACAATAAAAAAAGTATTTCTGATTATTTTTCTACATTAATGATGTTAAAGTAACTGTAAGCAGCACACTGTTGTGTCTATGACTAGTACAAAGAAGATGCTATAATATAGGTATTTAAATTTATTTTTCTCATCCCTATCTCCAATAGCATTTGATGCAGCAAATAGGTAAAAATACAGAAAAGTGAAAGATTCAACAAAATAAAACAATCCTCTTTAGAAATGTGACAACTGTATCATGGGCTCCATTCTGCTTCTGAACATATTTCTGAACATCCTATATAATAAAAGGCTAATATGCAAACTGATCGAACTGTGGAATGACTGGTCACTATGACTCACACTGACCACCAGTGGGCAGACACTCAACGCAGGAGCTGCTCCCTGGTGGCCAGTGCCCTCCCACAGGGGGAGCACTGCTCTGCTAGAAGCCAGGCTCATGGCTGGCGAGTGCAGCAATGGTGGCAGGAGCCTCTCCCACCTCCACAGCAGGCAGACATCCCCGAAGGCTCCCCGACTGCAAAAGGGTGCAGTTTGGGCTGAGGGTCACCCCCCGCCCCCAAGTGCACAAATGTCATGCACCAGGCCTCTAGTTCATAAATATGAGATTAAAATTTGAAAAATATAGGCATAAGCTCAGAAAAAATGCTCAGGATCTATATACTTACTAAATAAACACTACTCAGTAATTGAGGAAATCAGAAAGAAAGCTTGTTGTCTGGCTGGTTCTGAAATGGAGAAAAAACAGTTCTTTCGTAGCAGAGGATTAAAGATAACATGATTATCTGATCACTTAATGTAGATTGCTAACCACAGGGTGAAAGGACCTCTATATATACACCCAGATCTTATTCCTTTTCAGATTACAGGTGGCTAATTTCCCAGAAATTGTTTCTATTTTATAGACCTTTACTGAAAAACATAAGAAATCACTGATAAAAAATTAAAAGAAAGAATTTTCTATCCTGTAGCCTCTGTAATTTGCCTCTGATTTCCAAAATATGCAGGTAATAATTTAATAAATTGCTTTGCTGTAAGAACAATGGATATCCCAAGTGAAGATGAAGGGATTCTAATTGCTCTGTTTCCTCAGATTTTCAAGTTTTTCTAATAAAAGTTCTGTTTTATTATCCACAACATATATATAAAATACCATTGCTAAGCCGGCTTAAAATTAAAAATTTTAAAGAGCACCAACCATAGATAAGTGAAATCATACAATACTTGTCTTTCTCTGACTGGCTTATTTCATGTAGTACAATACTCTCCAGGTCCATCCATGCTGTCTCAAAGGGTAAGAGATCCTTCTATTTTATGGCTAAGTAGTATTCTATTGTATAACTATACCACAGCTTTTTTACCCAATCATCTACTGATGGGCGCTTGGGCTATTTCCAAATCTGGACCATTATAAATAATGCTGCAATGAACATAGGGGTGCATATATTTTTGAATCAATGCTTCAGGTTTTTTTTCATATATATATTCCCAAAAGTGGAATTGCTGGGTTAAATAGGAGTTCCAAATGCATACAGCTTTCCACAGTGCATGTACCAATCTGTATTAAAGTAACAAAGTGGAGAGAGATTCGTGGATACAAACAGACTGAGAACATTCCAGGGTGAGCAGGGTGAAGGGGTTAAGCAAAGAGAAAAAAAATAAGACTCATGGACACAGACAATAGCATGGTGATGGAAGAAGACTTGATTTGGGGAGGGTAAACACAATACAATATACAGATGATGTATTGTAGAATTATATACCTGGAACATATATAACTTTATTAACCAATGTCACTCCAATATATTCAATTGAAAGTATTAAAAAAATAGAGAGCATAAACCATTGGCCTAAAATATAATCCCCTACAATATGATGCTAAACATGCAAATTTATCAATACTTATTTATAGAAATCTTCTATTTACTGAACCACTTAATATAAAAATCTTGTGATATTTAGCTATTTTTCAAAGACCATTATTGGTAAGATTCACTTAATATATTTTCATGATATGATAGAGTTTTTTGTGTGTTTTTTTTTTCAATAATGTCTTGAAAATTTTAAGGCCTGGCTAGAGGTTGCTCAGTTCCCCTTATAAGAGCAGCTAACTCCCAAACCCCAATCACTTCCCTCATTGGGTTCTTGCCACCAGGACTATATTCCTTTTTGGAGGCTCTAGGGAAAAATATTTATACATCTTTTTTTTCTTTTTAATATAGTCAGCTAGCAGCCAGAATTCAGTTCCCTGTGGTTGTAGTACTAAGATCTCCCTTACTTGTTGACTGTCAACTGAGGGACATTCCTAATTTTTCAGACACTACTTTTATTCCTTGGCTTGTGTCCCCCTTCCTTCATTTTGTAAGCCAGTAATATAGGAGTCCCTTACATGCTTTGAATCTATCCTCCTTATTCTGCCTCATAATTCTAATGCAGCCAGAAAAGTTTCTCTAGATTTAAGAATTCAAGTCAGTAGACTGGGACTACCCATTAAATCCATGCTAATTTCCCCATCTTAAAGTTAGTAAGTTTAATAATATTTGCATTTTTGCCATGTAATGTACCATTGTCACAGGTCTGGAGATTAATGTGTGGACATCTTTGGTGAGGTATTATTCTTCCTACCACATTATGTAAAGCCAATCAGCCAGCCTGGAGCTAAGCCCAAAGCTGGAGCAGAGCCTTGCAAAATAATCTCTCCTGAAGAAGTGAGGAACAGAGGAGAACCCTGTAAGCTTCTGGGAGACACCCATCTGACAGATTCAAGAAAATTCACTAAACTTGGCTCAGCCTTAATTACTTAAGCCACAATTAACCTGCACACACATAAAATAAGATGTATTTGTTGATGTAATAAGCTGAGATTTTGAATTATTTTATTATACACTATGATTATATTAAAAACAAACTAATACAAATAGGTACAAGAAGTAATGGTGGGTCAAACATGGATGCTGGTGGACTGTAGCAAATCCAATGGTGTGTGAAGTGTATGTGGCAAACAAATATAGTGTAGAATTTCTTGGTAATCACAGAGTTAATCCTTACGATTATAGCTAAGCTATGTACATTTTTCTACCATTGAATGATAGTTTAACTCCTTTCCTTTTGTTAAACACTTTTGACTTAATACTATGCCCTAGGAAATGATCAAATGATCAGTTGTGAGCTATCAAGTTATTATGTGATATAAGAATCCTTTTCTGAAATGGTTGTTTTCTGATCTACCAACTCATAAATGTGGATGTTCACAGTAACTTTCTATAATCAAATGGAAGTATGTTATATGAGATCAAGCTCAAGGAGTTCCATGAGAAACAAGTATGTTACCTTAGTAAGTAGGTCAGATTCTAATAGCACCTACTTCTGATATATAGCTACCTTTTCAAGACACATGCATAACCTCACAAGGAATTTTGTATAACCTGCCCACTAAAGAAAAAGTTGAACCTTGCACCACTTACTGGTAGAAAATTGCAAAGTCATGCAAAGACTTAATTCTATATTTATAGAGAGTGGCTTTTTTTTCTGACTGAATCTAGATTGATATTGATTATAGTTCCTGGAGGACTGCAAATAGAATATAGGTTTTCTGTATCTATTTACTGTTTAATGCTGAATAATTCTTCAATCAATTGTTTAACTAGGTAAGATTTATTTTTCACCTTACATGGCATAAAGGCTAAAAAAGAGATAAATAAATGGGAGAGAATTTTAGAAGGAAATAAGACTTTTGCTTCCCATGCCATCAACTTCTAGGTGAGGAATATTTCGGAAATAATCCTCTTGAGTATTCAAAGGTCTTGAATTGTTTAGGTAGGCCATTAGGTTTTACTTTCACCAAACAGACTTACCTTTGATAGCTTAGATCCACTGGGACTTTTGTATATGAGCTGCCTCCATGAAGAAATGAAATACAAAGACAAGAAAAGGAGTACAACAAAAACACTTTTCACCTGTACAATTAAAGTAGGATAGGGCAGTAGCTAACCTTGCACATTACTACAGTAATGCAGTTCTGAAATCACTTACATAATTTCATAAAATATATCTGTCTTATAAAAGTCAATCTTTGCTATTCTTCCCTGTAATGTACATTCCTTGGGAGTTTAAAATAATATTGTTATATACACATAGATCAATGTAACATAATAGAGAGCCCAGAAATAAGTCCACACTTATATGACCAATTAATATATGATAAAGGAGGTGAAAATATACCATGATGTAAAGACAGTCTATTCCATAAGGAGTGTTGGGGAGATTGGACAGATGCATGCAAAAAATAGAACTAGACCACCTACTCATACCACATACAAGACTAAACTCAAAGTGAATTAAAGACGTTAAAGATCCCAGATCATAAAACTCCTAGAAGTTTACATAGGCAGTAAACTCTTTGACATTGTACTTAGTAACTTTTTTTTTTATATCTCCTCAGGTTGCGGGGGGGATAAGCAATACGTGAATGGAACTATATCAAACTAGAAAGTCTTGCACAGCAAACAAACAATAAAAAAAAAAACTGAAAGCAACCTATCAATTGGGAGAAGATATTCACCAATGATATATCTGATAAGAAGCTAATATCCAAAAATTATAAAGAACTCACACAACTCAACATCAAAAAAGCAAACAATCCAATTGAAAACTGGGCAAGGACCTGAAGAGACATTTCTCCAAAGAGGACATACAGATGGCCAATATACATATCAAAGGATGTTCCATGTCACTAATCATCAGTGAAATTCAAATTAAAATCACAATAAGATAGCACCTCACACCTGTCAGAATGGCTATCATCAATAAATCAACAAGTGATGGCCAAGATGTGGAGAACAGGGAAGCCTTGTGCATTATTAATGGGGCTGCAAATTGGTGCAGCCATGATGGAAAACAGTATAAAGGCTCCTCAAAATATTAAAAATAGAACTATTTTAAGCCTCAGCAATTCCACATCTAGATATTTATCCAAAGAAATCCAAAACAGTAATTCAAAAATATATGCATCCCTATATTCATTGCAGTATCACTCAGAGTAGCCAAGATATAAAGGCAACATAAGTGCCAATGAATATACAACTGAATAAAGAAGAGGTGATATATATGTATGTGTGTGTGTATATATATATATACATGAGCAATATTCCATAATATATATATATATATATATATATATATATATATATATATATTATGGAATATTGCTCAGCCATAAAAAAGAAGGAAAGCTTACCATTTGTGACAACATGGATGGACCTAGTGAAATAAGTCAAAGAAAGGCAAATACCATATTATTTCACTTATTGGTGGAATTAAAAAACAAAGAAATGAACAACAAAACAGACACAGATTCATAGATACAGAGAAGAAACTGATGGTTGTCAGATGGGATGGTGGTTGGGGGCTAGGTGAAAAAGATGAAGGAATTAAGAAGTATAAACTGGTAATTACAAAATAGACATGGGAATATAGGGAATATAGTTGATAACTATGCATGGTGCCAGGTAAGCACTAGGCTTATCAGGTGAATCACTTTGTAAATTATATAATGTCTAACCACTATGCTGCACTCCTGAAGCTAATATAAAATAACATTGAATGTCAATTGTAATTAAAAAATAAAATTATGCCCTAACCGGTTTGGCTCAGTGGATAGAGCGTCGGCCTGGGGACTCAAGGGTCCCGGGTTCGATTCTGGTCAAGGGCATGTACCATGGTTGTGGGCACATGCCCAGTCGGGGGTGTGCAGGAGGTAGCTGACCGATGTTTCTTTCTCCCTTCCTCTCTGTAAAAAATCAATAAAATATATTTAAAAAAATAATAAAAACAATAAAATTATATCTTTATATACATTTTTGTTCAACCTGTACTAAAATTCAGAGATTGACAGTCACATGCATGCATTGAAATCCTTTGATGGTATGGCTCCTAAATAATTTCTTTTGTTTTTTTATTTTATTTTCCTCTTCTTAAGATGGCTACAAGTAAATGGAACCATTTAAGCCCAGGAAAATCGAGGTTCTGTGTTGAGGGTAGATAATCAAACATATTAGGAGCTCAAAAGAACTCTATATTTTATAATTGAATATCAGCAATACCAAGGGGAAAGCAGTCAATAGAAAATTATAAAATTTTACTGACAACATTTTGAGAATGATGCATTCAGTTCACTTAGCATTTTCTATGACTGACTACTTACTTGCAAGAACTAGCAAGATATTTACTTCTGACAGTAATCCCTACTAGACATTGATTTCAAAAGTCTGCTTTAGCTAAAGTAAGTTGACATTTATATCACTAACTTAGCGGAGATGAAATTTCAAGGAGTTTATTGCTCTTCCCTGAGGGGCAGCAATATCACATAATGTAAAAGGCTTTGATCTGGCTTCTCAGGTAGACAGAAGAAATGTACGTGAAAATAACAGTTCTTTTTTTTCATACACCAATTTAGCTGTGCAATAGACTACACTGATTTTATTGGAGTGATTGCAGAGAGGAGCACATTTTAGTGAACATATTTATAAACAGATATCATCTTTTTGGATTCAGCTGTTAAGTGAATTGGAAAAAGAGAAGTATCAAATTAAGTGTGATTAAACCTGGGAAACAAGCTTTTATAATTCTAAACATATTCTTTAGAATCTAGACAAGAATAAAACTTCCCGGAATTCACAACACATCAGATTTATGTGCCTACACAATGATAATAAGAGCAGAAACTAGCATGGTTCAGTATTATTATCTCAATAATAATGCTGTTTGTGCTATTAAACTCGGATGATCCACTTCTACTTCTATCTTGCACTGGTATATTAGAAAATAAATTCAATTTCCCATTTAATATTGCTACAAAGCTATTTTAGATATTTTATAGAATCTCTGATCTTGGTCTTTTGATAAATTCCATTATTTATTTTTCATTAATATTGATTAAATGTATATTATTGTCTTCCAATTTACTTTCAGTCTATTTGCTTTCAGTCACTCAATCATTTACTTAGAGCTTTAATCTGAGTATTAAACAGATTTCCATTTAAACCCTCTATGTATATTTTGTGTGATGTTGAGAACTCATTCTGTTAAGGTTCCAATACACATTTCTTTTATGTTTATAAAAATAATTCCCTTTGAACAAGTTTGTATACATCACGTTGCAATAATGCCATTAATACATATTAGATAAATTAATAATTCAGGAAATATTTGCTGATATCTACATTCCAATGAATATACTAAGAATGTCATATTTCTGCAAATTTTTGTGTTTCTTGTTATTTAGAAATCTTTTTGGAAAACTGATTTTAAAATTCATAAATATTATGAAATTCCATCTTATATAAGGAAAGGGTAATATGCAAATCAACTGAACTGCAAAACAACTGGTCACTATGATGCACACTGACCGCCAGGGGGCAGAAGCTCAATGCAGGAGCTGCCCCCTGGTGGTCAGTGTGCTCCCACAGGGGGAGTGCTGCTCAGCCAGAAGCTCAGAAGCCGGCTCATGGCTGGTGAGCACAGGGGCGGTGGTGGTGGGAGAGGCTAAGATGTCTCCGGGGCAGCACTAACAATGTCTGCTTGCCCACTTAGGCCCACTCCCCACGAGCAGGGGGCCTAAGCCGTCAGTTGGACATCCCCCAAGGGCTCCCAGAATCCAGACTGTGGAGAGGGCGCAGGCTGGGCTGAAGGACACTCCCCCTCTCCCCCAGTGCACAAATCCCGTGCACCGGGCCTCTAGTTTTCTTATAATATCCATTTATTTATCTTTAAAGGGGGTAATCCCACAATGATTAGAAATGTATGGAAAAAGTTTTAAATTGTACTGCAAACTTCTTTTACTATATACAGTAAAACAATCTTTGTGATATAACGTAAAAAATATGCTTTATAAAACATATTTTTAAAATATCACCAAATTTGAAGAACATGAGAATAATGAATATATATTTTTTAAAAGTCTGTACAAGTAGGCTGGCATAAAGCAGATAATATTGGATTCTGCTAAAGGTAGGAGAATATAGCTAGAACAAAAGACCATATAAAAAGATCCTATTTTATAACATACTAGAAAATAGTGGCATATGTATTTTTAAAGAAGAATAAAAGACAAATCATGAGGTTATAAATAAACTGGCAACATTATTAATTTTCACCAAATTAAGATCATAGAAATTTTATGAATACTTATACTATTAAAAAATTGGATATAAAATTATAAAGAGAAAAAAGGCCTGACTCCACAAGTAATCAGTATTAATTATTTTGAAAACATAAGTAGATATGTTTAAAATCCAAATGTATAATAATGTATAAAATGAAAATCTCATATTCTCTTCCACATTTCTCTATCCTTCTTGTCGAATGTACCCAGTATTAACTTGGTGATGGTCACACAATAATGTGCATGTACTTAATGCCCCTAAATTGTACACTCAGAAATGGTTAAAATGATGTTTTATGCTATGAATACTTTACCACAATAAAAAATACAAGCAATAAAAAGATAAAAATAAAGTGGTTTTGAAGAATTTTCTTCATCTTATATCTAAAGTTAAAAAAAACAAACCAACACACACATTATTCTTGTGCATGCCACCTTCTAGGACTCAGCACCAAACTAGCTACCCAAAGCAGGATGACCAAGCAGTCCCCAAAATGCAAAACTTTTCTGTTTAGTAATAGTATTTGGAGTCATAACATGGGTAGTTTTAACATTGATGTACCTACTCTTAATGCGTTTTACAAAGCCTTTCCTCATACATATTTAATTATTATGAAATATGGCTGATTCTGTTACTGTTATAATTAGCTCGTTATTAATAATAGGAAAGGAACAAAAGGGAGGCCAGACATTATAAGCATGGTCACGTGGGCAGCTTCATCAGGAAGCTACAACTTCACACTCCCCAGGGAACCACTGTTTCATTCCCTGCAGATTACTAGGGGAAGGGACTGGACAAAGGGGAGATGGACTCAGGCACTGTGAAGTTAGGGTGATGAAGGAAAGGTTTCTGTCAGTCAAAACTGGGAACAGAGATCATTGACTAGAGGCGGGTGAGCCACTGTAAGCCAATGACAATTTGGGAATAAACAGTCTCCCAGCCAGTGGTCGGCAAAGCCGCAGTTTGCCGCTCTGTTGACTAATGAGTTTGCCGACCACTGTCCCAGACAAAGGAGTTTGCTTTCTAGGCTCTTAATTCTTGTGGCATTCCATTGTGTTCCCTCCACAGCTGCATGGCCCTTGGCCAGGCAGACCTCACATGCAATAGACTGATGGACTACAATTGGGAACGCAATCTAAGCTAGCCTGATGTTGGATTGGACTGCGCCCCAACATGGAGTGAAATCTCTGGGCAACTGCTAAGCCTCTCCCTGCTGAAGGCACAGCAATATGTCTTCCATGGTGGGACGGAGGGAAAGGGACCTTGGAAACTCAGGGATTTAACTCCAGACAGATAAATGCCGCTCATTCTCCCATGCAAGTCTCAGAAAATCTTTTTCTTGTGACATTGCAAGAAACCCACACTCCCAGCAACAGATGGGGGACCAGAGTGTTTCCCACCAACAACTCCACTAATTATTATTTTTAAAAAGTCATAATTAAAGACCTTTTAGGATCCTAGCAGCAACACCCACAGGCAAAATGGGAGAGTTAAGAGTTATAAACTGAGTTCAAAGTTTAGGTAGACGTAAGTTTTGAGAGAAATATCTCAAAATAAAATATCAACAAGGTACAGCACAATGTTAGTACCACAGATCGTAAATGCCCTGCACATCAGAAATGACAATTCCCACTATTATATCCCCATAAAAATGGAAGTTATTGTTATGTTTGAACAATATTAAAGTACAAACCCTAAAGTACCATGGATTTCATACCCTGCCAATTTATTTCTCTAGAAGGGGAAGACAAAGGCTTTTTCTTTTCTTTTTTTAGGATAAGTAGATGTCTTTGCTATATTTGTGAAGAAATTTGAGAATTTAGCCTGCCTTCATATCCCAGACAGAATATAAAGAAGTGTTTATTTGAAATCCAGTTAGTCTTAAATATGGTATTGCACGGTTAGGATAATGATAAAACATTTAATGGATAAAATAATGCAGTGTAAATTTTTTTATGTTGTGGACTTACAAGACCTAAAACAGTCCTTTTCCTTTGCCTGTACCTGATGACAAGGCCAGACACAGATTTTTTCCCTTTTCGCCCCTAGTCAATAGGTATGTTCTTTGTCTCACGAGTAATTAACTATGACTAAAACTGTTTGTCCTCCTGAAAATAGCTAGACACAGAGATAAACATTTCCTGTTCAAATAATTGACTTTGAATTCCCTATATATAGAATAACCCTGAGTGTAAACACCCTGTCTGCAATTGCTTTACCCATCCCTGTAAATGGCTACAGCAAAATCACTCTGCTGAGACACTCTGGCTTTCAGATATGATCTGTTCCTATTGCAACACCTGAATAAAATGATCTTAATTGTCTGGTGAATTTTGTCTTTGAGAGTACCGTATTTTTCTATCAATAATTCTGAACAGATAAAAGAATAGGTAACAGCATTTAAACTGAGGCAAGTGACTTAAAGAATGAAAACATGGAGGAAACAGGTGAATCATAAACACTTTTCCATAGTCTATCGCTACTTGACAGATAATGCAAGATTCTACATTAAAATCTTATGTGCATGAGAATTTGATTTCAAAAGAACACTTTCAATAAATGGTGCCTTCTAGAAAAAGAAAAAACTTTTTTTGCATATAGAAATAAAGAAGTAAAAGACTTACCTTTCTTAATTGATCTATAATCTTCAATTTTCTTCTCTTAACAAGTCTATTCTCTACCATATGCTTTATTTTATTGCTACCATTTAAAAATATATCGAATATGTGAAGGAGATAAAATTTACCAAAACTCTCCATATGATATGGAATCAAAGAAAACACAGAAAAGCCAATAATAAATTTACAATGACAAAATTATACTGAAAAAATTCTAATATGAAATCATTTACAATCTGAAATACATACATGCATTCTGCTTACCTCATTATTTCCTTTATCTCTCTCCCCTCACCGCCCAACTCTTTAAGGCAATTTCTGTGATTCTCTTCTTGGGTTCAATTAACAGGATTCACATGCACTGCCCATGACTTACCTTTAATTTCAAAAGATTTTCTTGTCTGATTGACATGGACCGCACCCAGGAGGTCACTAGTTTCACCTTATTCAGTAATGCCAAACTTCCCAATTACTCTCTCTTAAATTCTTAAAATACTTAATTTATGTATATATATAAATTCCTTAAATTCTTAAGTATTTTTCAAAATTGTCAAGGTCATAATAAAACAAGGTCTGTTTCTAAATGTAGTCACAGGTTAGAAGAGACAAAGGACAGATGACAATTAAATACTGTGTGGTGCCTGCATGGACCCTGGAGCAGACACAGAGCACTACTGGAAAACATCTGAGGAATTATAAGTAAAGCCTGGAGTTTAGTTGATAGAAATTCTGAAATGTTTATTTTCATTTTGACAAATATACCAACAATATATAAAATTTTAACACTGGCAAAATCTGGATGAAGGGCATATGGGGATTCTCTGTGTTATCTTTGAAACTTCTGTAACTCTAAAATTATTGCAAAATACAAAATTAGAACAAAAACAACAATATAAAGGTGCTTACAATGTCCTTCTTTTCCAAGCCAGGCCTTCATCGAGGTATCTTCTAAGAGACTGCCTGAAGGTCCTGGGGATGCTCATTGGGAGGATTCTGATCTGGATTCAGTGGCTTCACTCAAGGTTCCCAAACCTGGAGATCAATTCACTATATATTTATCTCTTTCGCTCTGATTATCATTGTACTAGTAGTTGAAAGTTACGCTGGGTGGTTTTAGCCACCACTCTTAGAAACTGTGCCACAGAAAGTTCTTTAGGAATAAAGGTGTGCAGCCTGTCAATATGATCCAAACTCTATTTTTAAGGCAACATTTGGGACACAAATCATACTATTATTTCCATTGTTAACCTGTCACAATACCACTAATTCACACATGTACTTCCTCAGGCCAACAGCAAATGAAAATCAAAATATGAAGCTAATTTTTGTCTGCCTTCCAAACTCAGCCATTAAGCAGACATCACCAGAAAGTCTAATTCCCCTTATGCACACAAAGAATTCTGCTCCATTATCATCACAAAGCAATGAGTAAACACAGTCCTTTCTGAGAGATTCAAGGCCTACTTCTATTAAAAACAAAAACAAAACCAACTGACTATTGAAGAATGATAAATAATTCATTATCTGATGGTATTCATCACTTTCCTTAACTAATGCTAAATCTGCATTCACAACCCTCTCCGGAAACAATGTAATTCACTCTAAAAAGTCTTGCTAATAAACAGCTGGGCTCTAATGAAAACACTTCTTTATAAAGACATCTAAATCTGAAGAATACATTCAATTTTTGACCATATGGAACACTAGTTTCATTTCATTCTCCACCACTTCCTGCTTCCATGTTGTGTTTAA
Organism: Corynorhinus townsendii; assembly: GCA_026230045.1. Classification (NCBI taxonomy): domain Eukaryota; kingdom Metazoa; phylum Chordata; class Mammalia; order Chiroptera; family Vespertilionidae; genus Corynorhinus; species Corynorhinus townsendii. The sequence goes on from JAPDVU010000012.1 coordinate 31,957,869, forward strand.
TCATCTTCCATAGTCTTCAGTGATTAACGCCTCAACCTCTGGATGATATGCCCTTTCCTGGTAGGCCTTCACATCATCTAAAAAGTTTCTTTCCCTTGTATTCAGTCAATGGCTGTATCTGCGTCAGATGTGATTGGGAGGCCTTTAAAACAATTGAAAAATTATTCATAGTGGTGTCTCATTCATAGGCCATGGAAATTAATATGTTATTTATGTTCTATCTAGCTGCCTTCAATACTTGAAGTTAAAATGCTTGAAGAGGGAGGGGGCATTTAAAGGAATTATGTTTTTCTACTTGGAAGAAAGATGGCATGTAAAAGAGCATTAAAAATTCATAGATGTACAAAGTGCTTTTGGATTTGCTAATTGCTTTCAAAGATTTACATACTATCTAGAGAAATATAAAGTTATGAGAAATAATAAATTTTTATCTAATTTAAAAAATTGATTTGTATCAGTGGCACTTATTCACCAGTATGGATGTTATTGACTTTATGTAAGAGCAATAAATACTTTGCATTTAAATTAAAATGGTGCATTACATTACTTGTATCTGCATTTACCCACAAGGTTACACTAGTAGATGCATAATTTTATGCCTGCAAAAAAAAGGAGTGAGCAACAGCAGGAGTAGCTGTCTTTGTTTCCTTGTGTTTAAACCTTAAAAATGTAACTTAGGCAACACCATCATTGAATTTAAAAAATTATAAAGGAAGAGAATGAATAATCTCTTAAATAATTGTAGAAACAGTATATTTTTATTCCATCTATTTTATTTCTTATTATTTCATATACTTACACTACTGTTGTTTTTCATGAACTATCACCTCCCTAAAATAGGATACATACATATGCTATATATTAGAATACAAAAGTTGCATAACTTACATCACGAAATAATTGTGCCAAGGGTGACATAATTCATCTTTGATAGAGTGGTTGGTCTTTTAGATGTTTGGGCAAATCTAGCTATTAGAATGTTTGTCATATATCTAACCAAGAGCTAATTCTTTGTAATGGTTCATCCTTTGTCCCTTGTTGCTCTATAGAGAACCACAGAGATATCTGAGAGGAAGTATAGTGTAATATTACCTTATTTGATAAAAGAAAAAGCCTAAAACAAAACAAACAAAAAACAACTTTGAAACGTAGAGGTTTCCTTTCCTGTGTGCTTTGCTTGCAAGTTTTCTATTGTTCCTCATAAGACTCTGGCTATCTGAACTAAATGCAGCATAGGTTCTGACCAAGTCTGTAAAACAAATCCATCAGAATCCTGAATACTGAGAATGCAGGTCAAACCTTAGTTGTTTTCTGTTTCCATGTGTTCTTACACTTTAACTATTTGTGAATGAAATATAAAGATCATTCTGATGCAGTTAAGTTAGATTAGGGAACAAAGGCCTCAAGCTCTACCCATCCCTTTTCCATCTTGGCTAGAACACTGCAGATCTGACCTTCACTGACTAACTGACCCTCTACTTCCCAATTTCCTGTAACCCAGAGGACTGGGGGAAAAAGGAAACCACTGTCTGGAGAGGAGGGACAGTTACTTCACCAACATCAGAAGCAGAACTACCCTATTCACCACCCCCACCCTGTGCCCATGTTTAATAAAAACCTTCCACCCAGACCTCATCAGCACATCTCCATTCTCTGAGGTCACCCACTCTCAATTTTTGAGTGCATACTATTGTTTTAATGAATTACTGTGCTTTGCTAAATCCTTCTGTCATGTTCTTGAATTCTTTCTTGAGCCATGACAAGAACCTGGACCCTGGTATCAGGTTGAGGCCAGCCTTAGCTTCCCCAGGTGCCACCTGAAATCAATTCCACCACCTTTCCCGTACTCTGTCATATAGATAATTATTCCCTAATTTTTTCTTCCCTATCTCCTAAATTCAAATGAACTTTACTTCTGGCATAAGGAAATTATGCTAGATTTCTATGCAGGTGGTGACATTGGTATTTGTGTTTCTAACGTATGTTGTCAACCAAATATTCTAAATAGAACCATGGACCAATTTTCAAATCATTGGGATTAGTTATCTCTTGCAAAGATTGCAGCAAATATTTGTTGGATGCCTACTATTTCTGATACATTGACTAGCCCTGTTTATATAATGATGAATAAAACTGTGCATACTGGTAATTCTTGCCTTAACAGATCTTACAGTCAGGTGCCAGGATATAACTACTAAATGTTTTATAAAAACCACAACTATTAAATGTATATGGAAAGAGTGATAGATATGGGTAGGGAATGCCATACAAATTATGCAAATTTTTACAAAATTATAACTATGTAAGTAGCAACAAAATATCATAGGTTTAGGATAAATCAAACAAAATGTTCAATATATAGACATATAGCCATAAAATATATTCATAAAAAGTATAGACCTAAATGAATGCAAAGGTATTCCACATTCAATGTTTGAATACTGAATATATCTGTTATTTCTTCCCAAATTGATCTATAGAGTTAATGTCATCCCACTTCAAATCCCCACATAGTTTAGTCAATTTTGAACAAATCCGAAGTGTAACTATAAAGTGGAGACAAAAATGGTCTTTTCCATAAAATTTCCTAGTATAGTTGGATAGCTATTTGATTAAAAAAACGACAAACAACCACACATTAAAATTGCCCGGCCGGGGTGGCTCAGTAGTTGAGCATCAACCTATGAATCAGGAGTTCACAGTTTGATTCCCAGTCAGGGCACATGCCTAGTCAGGGGCGTGCAAGAGTCAGCCGATCAATGATTCTTTGTCGTCATTGATGTTTCTGTCTCTCTCTCCCTCTCTGAAACCAATAAAAATATGTTTAAGAAAAATATTAAAATTGACAAACAAAACTTCACAATACAAACAAAATTGTAAACAGAGAGGATATATGTGCTAAAGTGAAAGGTCTAACAAAAAAGCTTATAGAAGAAAACAAAAAAAGCTTGTATAAAGAGAGGTTTATTTTTTGTTTTAATTTTATTTCCATGTAGGGTTGCCAAATTTCACAAGCAAAAATACCTGACACCTAGTTAAATGTGAACTTCAGGTAACATTAAATAATCTTTTTAGTATATGTGGGTGCATGCATTAGTTGATACATACATTACCAAAATGTTTTTTTGTTGTTTATCTGAAATTTGCATTTATCTAGGTATCTTATCTGACAACTCTACTTTTAGGTAAATATGTAGTAAAGAAAACTGCATACAGGCATCAAAGGGAAAGTATAACAATGTTCATAGCAGTATTCTTTGTCAGAGTTCTGAACTCTATACAACTTAAGTGTCCATCAGTAGAGAAGATAAGGAAATTGTAGTACATTCATAACATGAAATACTACGAAACATTGAACAAACTATAGCTAAAAAGAAAAGATCCTAATGTGACTAATTATAAAGTAAGAAGCAATGAATCAAGAACTGCTAGTCTGTCACTAAGGTCAGAAAAAATACCAATAAATCTACTGTAGTCTTGAATTTCTTAGTTGTCTTCTACCTAAGATTTGCTCACTACAGACTCCTTTAATTCCGGTTTTGGTGTATTATTAATTCACCTTTGTCCCATTGACAATGGAATACAAGAGTAACTTGAACTCTCAATACCTCTTCTTTAAGTAACTTTTATGGGCAAAGTCACAGCCTGGTCATTATATAATAATGGTTTTATTTAAGTAATTTTAAACAGAGAGGATTTTATCCATAATTATATATATCAGTTTGAACAAATAATCTATTTTTATTAAGATCAGCAATTCCCTCTGACAAATGGAAATTATTGAATAAGTCATCTTTCAGTATTAAAATACTTACAGCAAAGCCTATTCAGTGTTGTGATTTCAATCATTCTTAATTGTCATTCTTAAAGATCCATTTGAAAAATAATAGCTATTGAAAATAATATTAGGGATAAAATTATGCTACACAAATGAATGACTACTTAGAAATAAAACAACTCTAGACTTCAGCATGGATTGTCTATGCTCTGAATTTCTTTTTCCATCCTTAGAAATGTTTTGTACTTTATCTATTGGTTGATTTAAACAAGATGTGCTCCTTTCTTTTAGATGTTCTTTCCCTTATATTTTTTTGTAGAGCCCAAGCTTCACAAAAGCTATTTATTTATTTATTTATTTTATTTATTTATTTACTTTTGCAAAATCTAATCTGTTTACAATGAAGTTTAAACAAGCAAAATTTTGAATAACTGTTAAGAATTCCTGAATTAACTTTCCCATGTTGTTATTACTTTTTATTCTGAATTTATTAAAAGAAATTCTTGAAAGTGCAAATATGTTATAGTGTAATATGTCTCAAAGTTCTTCTGTTTTCTGAAATAATCATTCATCATATATGTGATACACTTTTTTTATATTGGAGAATTTTGCTTCTGCAAAGCTATACTTGGGTTCTATTACATGATTTCTTTTTCATTTTACCTTTTCTAGCCTTTTGAATTCCCTGCTAAAATTATGAGCTACAGATTCTGTTGTAATTTAGGCTTCATGTCACCATGTTTTCAAACCTTCTACTTTCCCTTCAGTACACACTGAAGACATTAAACCTTTTGCTGAATTCAGAGGTCTCTCTATTTCAACTGATTCTCCAATATTTTTAGCTGTCATATATGCCACTCTTTGCCAGATCACAGTTTATTTTCATTCACATGAACTCTTGTCTACACAATAATAATTAAAATAATTATTACATTTTGAAAAATTTCTTTTATTTCAAATAATGTTATGACAGTTAAGTGATGAAAATAGTTACATGCATGTCTTATACAATTAGCATAATTAAGAGATTATTAGAAGTTCTAAGACCTGTTATTGGTATCAAGTCATTGAATAAACATCAGATGCATGCCTTAGAAGAGGATACAATTGTAAATAAAAAGAAAAATATTAAATAATATATATAGGATTTCCAACATGGCGGCCGATAGGATAGCAGGGAGGGAGAGAGTGTGACAGAGTAAAGAAGTGAGAGGGGCAAGTGTGGACATGTGTGGAGTGTGTGTGGGTAAGTGAGGGATATCTCAGGAGTCCCAGGGACTGGCAGATCGGGTTCGCCTAGACGAGGAGCCCTTGCTACCGCTGCAGGCACCCCCAGGCTGGCTTGGCTTTGGCGGGGAACATATGCCATCTTGTAGAGGGGAGCAACAGAGGCCAGGAGTGCTGCCACACACCTATATCCAGACCGCTTGGTAGCCATAATCCTCATGGAACCACCAACATGCTTGAGCAATGAGCAGCATGGTACTGCAATGTGGGTCCCAGACACCTGCAGTCAGAGTGTACCAGACAGACCTCTCCAGCTGTGCCTCCTAGCCAGAGCCCAAACCAGCGTCCCAATATGCCACGCTTCAGGTATCTGCACTGTAAGTGCAAGCCATGGGTACCCCACTCCCTGCTCCATCCTGATCCCTATACAGAATTGCAGCCAGGTGCTTGCTACACCCCCACCCACACAGAACCCTTGCCTGGTGAGCATCCATCCCCTGGCACAGACTGAGCACGCTAGCAGCAGACAGAGCCCGTGCCCTGCACAGACTGAGCACATGCCACCACCAGCTCAGGCAGAGCTGTAGCCCAATATGTGCTATGCACCCAGCAGAGACAGAGACTTGGGCTGGCGGGTGCTCTGCCACCAGCACAGACAGATCATTCAGCTGGTGCGCACCCTACCCCAAGCACAGACAGAACTGTCACCTGGCACATGCCCTACCCTCAGCCTAAGTCAGAGCTGCTGATGAAACCTGGTGTGCCCAACCACAGGTCACAGGACCATGCTGAAAGTGCACTGCCAGAGGGACCCAGGGTACCACATCTTAGGGGCCAGAGTTGCACAGTGAATTTCATGCCACAGGGCTCTGGGCCCTCACAGAAAGTCACACTCCAGAGGAACTATGCACCAGCCCCGACCAACCCTGAAAAACGGATAATTGAGGAGATATATTTAAACAGGGTGATGCTATTTCTGGAATCAAAATCACATACACTATAGTGGAGAAGACCAGCTTATGACTGAATGACAATGAATAGTTTGTGCAGTTTCTTGTCTAGGAGGAGACCATCAAACAGGAGTGACTCCACATGAATAATGGGCAGATCTTATTTTCTCTTTGGTTTCTGTTAGGTCCCAGAAAATCCAGCAGATTTAAGAATATTATACCCTGAGGCTAGATCTGTGGGAGAAGGGGATACAACTCAGAGCAGAGACAATAAAGGTGTGAAATTCAAGTTAGACCCAGCCCCGGGGCTAGCAAGTGTTATGCCCAGATTTCAAGATCCCCAAAGACCACCAGGGAGCCGAGTCCGATGCAAAAGCAAAGAGCCTTTATTCAAGCTTGAGCTCAGTCTTTCCGCCTCTACCAATGCAGCGGCAGGATGCAAAAGAGCCCCGAGTTCCAGTAGCACAGCAATTTTGTAGGGCTTGGGGTCAGGTGGTGGGGTGATGCTCGGACCACTGAGTTGGCCGATTCCGATTGGTTGGGTGAGGGCTAGGGTCCAGTGACACAAAGACAGGATGCGGTCAACATACTTTTGGCCTTAGGTTGGTTCCCCTTGCATTCCCATTGCCTGATTTAAGGGTGAGCTGGGTAACTGACACATTCTGTGGTTTTTCTTGGAGAAGGGGTCATGTCAGGGACATAGTTACACAGGATGGAGGACACAGTACAAAATGGAGTCAGTCCTGCTCTGCCCTTTCATTCCCCCCTTGTCTTGAAACTTACAGGCCCAATCATGGGACGGACTGCATTTCTACCTCGCCTTCCGTTACTAGAGGCCTGTACTGGGTGCACAGAACCATCAACTGAACCGCCCCTATGCGTTCTTTGACAAATTGGACTAGTCTGTTGATAATGCAAGGGCTGAAAGTCAACAGCATTAGTAGGATTACAAGGGGTCCAGCAAGGGCGGAAATAAGAGTAGTTAACCACGGGGACCAGTTAAATAAAGATTCATACCAAGACTGAGATTGCTCCCTCTCTAGCTTCCGCTTCTGCAGTCCCTCTCTTATGAGGGCCATGGACCAAGTGTTCTTAGGGTGGATCTGGGAAGTCTGATTAAGTACTTTCCCTGAGCTGGTGTCTATGATCTGCCAGGTAAGATTGTAGGGGGCATGGGGACACCCGGCAGTATGGGTGACAGAGAACAGAGTTAATAGAGTTACCAACGTTAGGCGAGTTGAATGCGCCGTAGCTTGAGCTTGAGTGGGTCGCGCTGATTGTGCTCGAGGCTCCATTGTGTGATGAGGTCCTCCCGGACTGCAGAGGGATCAGCTGGGTGGACGTGGGTGTGGTGGACCCAGGTTGTGACGCCGTCTACCTTGAGAGTGGTGGGTGTAGTCAGCACTACGATGTAGGGGCCCTTCCAACGCGGCTCAAGGGTCTCCCAGCAGTGCCTCTTGACAAAAATCCAATCTCCCGGTCTGTACTGATGAGGTGTCAGGGTCAGGCCAGCCTCATAGATGGCATGGAGGCGTGGCCAAATGTCCTCGTGAGCCTTCTGGAGCCCTCTTAAGAGAAAAGATATGTCTAGGTTTTCAAATTCAGCAAGAAGCTCGGCCTTGAGGTTGGGAATGATAGGGGGTGGCCTGCCAAACATGATCTCATAGGGGGTAAAGCCCAGGGTGTAAGGAGAATTCCGTACCCAGTAAAGGGCATAAGGTAGGAGAGCCACCCAGTCCCCATCAGTCTCCATGGTTAATTTGTTAAGGGTCTCTTTTAGAGTTCTATTCATTCTTTCTACCTGCCCTGATCTTTGGGGCCTATAAGCACAATGCAATTTCCAATCTGCCCCTATAGCCTTGGCTACTGCCTGTGTTACCTGTGAAATAAAAGCTGGTCCGTTGTCTGACCCTATCATAGCAAGAAATCCATACCTGGGAAGGATGTCTTCTAGCAGTTTCTTGGCTACCATCTGAGCTGTTTCGTGCTTGGTTGGGTATGCCTCTACCCATCCAGAAAAGGTGTCTACAAATACTAAAAGATATTTATAACCATACTTTCCTGGCTTGACTTCGGTGAAGTCTATCTCCCATTGAGCTCCCGGCTTGGTTTCTCTGAGCCTGGCTCCTTTTTCACTCGACCTGGCCCTCGCGTTCGTGAGTTGGCAGGTCTTGCAGGTGGATACAACTTGATCTATTTTGGAGTTTTGCTGGTGAATCTTGATTCCGGAATGCTGGATTAAGTCCTTTAATTTCCGGGCCCCCAGGTGGTTGGACCAGTGCATGCATTCTAACACTGGGACTCCGAGCCAGTCTGACAGTATGAGCTCTTTGTCTGGTGTATACCACCATCCCTTTATCTCCTGGGCCATGGGGAGTTTCCTAATTCGCTGCAACTCCTCTTAGGAGTATTTGGGCTGGGCTGGTAAAACTGGGTCCTCCGGGTCCGGTAGTTGTAGGGCCATGGTGGGGATCAAAGTAAAGGCCACTGCCTTGGCTGCCTGGTCAGCCTTTTGGTTACCTCTTGCTACCGGGTCATCAGTCTTCTGGTGCCCTTGGCAGTGGATAATGGCTAAGTTGGCAGGAAGCCAAAAAGCTGTAAGCAGGTTGAGTATCTCCTGCTTATTCTTTATAGTCCTTCCTTCTGCCGTCAATAACCCCCTCTCCTGATAGCTTGCCTCATGAACATGAGCTGTGGCAAACGCATAACGACTATCTGTGTAGATGTTCAGCCGTTTTCCAGCTCCCAGCGTCAGCGCCTTAGTGAGGGCAATGAGCTCTGCTCACTGGGCTGACGTCCCGGAGGGTAGAGCCTCTGCCCATACAGTGTCCGTTTCAATGACCACCACTGCCCCCACATACCTGTGCCCATCCTGTATGAAGCTGCTCCCATCCGTGAACCAAGTGGCCTCAGCATCTAGGAGGGGCCGGTTGGTCAAGTCCTTTCGGAATCCATGTACTTGCTCTAGGATTCCCGCACAGTCATGTAGTGGGGCTCTAGGTCAGGGTCGGGCAGCGAAGTAGCGGGGTTAAGGGCCGCACTAGGGTGGAATCGCACCCTAGGAGGGTTGAATAGGAGGCTCTGATAGTGGGTCATATGTGCGTTGCTCATCCATCTATCAGGAGGCTGTTTCAGGACTCCCTCAATGGTATGCGGGATTGTGATCCAGATTTCCTGCCCCAGGGTCTGTTTGTCGGTGTCCTTGACTAAGAGCACTGTTGCCGCGATAATTCTTAGGCACAGCGGCCAGCTGGCAGCTACTGGATCTAGCTTCTTAGACAGGTACGCTACTGGGCGGTTCCAGGGGCCCAAGGCTTGAGTTAAAACCCCCTTTGCTATTCCTTTATATTCATCTACAAAGAGGTGAAAGGGCTTTGTAATGTCTGGTAGGCCCAGGGCCGGAGCAGCTAGGAGGGCTATCTTTAACTGGTTAAAAGCAGCCTCTTCTTTCTCAGTCCATTCAAATGCCCTCGCCTCTTTGGTAGCTTCATATAGGGGCCTGGCGATCTCAGAAAAACCCAGTATCCAGAGGTGGCAGTAGCTGGCTGATCCTAGGAATTCCCTTACTTCCCTTCGGGAGGTAGGAGTAGGGATCTTCAGGACAGTTTCTTTTCTGGCATCTGATAACCGCCGCTGTCTGCTCTCTAGGATGTACTCCAGGTAACTTACCCTCTCTCTGCATATCTGAGCCTTCTTTGCAGATGCCTGGTACCCTAAGGCCCCCAAGGTAGCCAGCAGATCCTGGGTCCCCCACTCACAGTCCTCGGCCATGTCAGCAGCAATCAGGATGTCATCTATGTACTGGAGGAGGGTGAGGCCGTGGTGCTCCCTCCTGTACTCATCCAGGTCCTTGTGTAGCGCTTCGTCAAAGATGGTGGGTGAATTTTTGAACCCCCGAGGCAACCGTGTCCAGGTTAATTGTCCACTGTAGCCCTCCCACGGGTCGTGCCATTCGAAGGCAAATAAAGGTTGGCTCCGGGGCGCTAGTGGCAGACTGAAGAAGGCATCCTCTAAATCTAATATGGTATACCAGACTCTAGAGGGTGCCAAGGAGCTCAAGAGAGTATATGGGTTGGGAACAGTTGGGTGTATATCCATGACTCTTTTATTTACTTCCCGGAGGTCCTGTACTGGTCAGTAGTCATTCGTGTGAGGCTTCCTGACTTCCAGGCAGATTGGCAGGGAACTAGTACCCTAGGGTTCACAGTCTCCGGATGTGAGGCTGGATTCCCTTCCGGGCCTTCTGAGACATAGGGTACTGCTTAATTCTTACTGGGCCTTCTCCTGGTTTTAGCTTTACTAGGATTGGGGTCCTGTGAGTGGCTAGTCCTACCGCCGCCCCCGTCTCTGCCCAAGCTGTGGGGAATTCTTGTAGCCATCTGTCCATGTTGTTCTCTATTGGGGACGCCTTCTGGTGGAGGCAGTACTCATCCTCCAGTCTCAGAGTCAGGACCTGGATGGGGTGCCCTTTGCCATTGGTAACCTGAGGCCCCCCTTGACTGAAAATTATCTGAGCTCCAATCTTGGTCAGTAAGTCCCGTCCTAATAGTGGGTAGGGGCATTCCGGTATCACCATAAAGGAGTGGGATACCTGGCTCATTCCTAGATCTACTGTTCTTCAGGTAGTCCATGAATACTGGCTCATACCAGTTGCCCCTTGTACCCAGGACTTCTTGTTTGCTAGCTTCCCCTGCGGTGTGTGGAGGACCGAATGTTGCGCTACAGTGTCGACAAGGAAGTCAACGGGGTCCCCTCCACTCTAAGAGTTACCCTGGGCTCGGGGAGGGGGTCCGAACCCCAACTCCCCTAATTACTCAGTTCATCAAGCTCTAAGACTTTCACTCGATCAGTCTTTCTTCCCTTCCCGCCAGCCTTCTTTGGACATTCTTGGGCCCAATGTCCTATCTCCTTGCAGTAAGCACACTGATCCTTCTGCAGCCTCCACCTCCCTTCCCTGGCGGTCTCCTTACCTCCTTTTCGGTCATTTGCAAGCTGTCAGAGGTGGCGGTCCCATTCCTCAGGAGAGTCCGTGGTGGTAGCTAGCAGAATCCTGGCCAGGTCTCAGGTTTGCTTACTGCTGGCAGCCGCCATGGCGTGAGCCTGTTTATCTTCAGGGGGCTCCCGGTTGTTGTGCACCTTTTTGGCTACTGCTAGCAAGTCCTGCAGACTTTTCTCTCTTCGTCTATCTATCTTCTGCAGTTTTCTCCTAATGTCTGCAGAAGATTGGTTTACAAAGGCCATGATAACAGCCGCCTTGTTTTCAGGAGCCTCTGGGTCCATGAAGGTATAGGTACAGAATGCCTCCATGACCCACTCTAGGAAGGCCGCTGGAGATTCATCCTTCTCCTTCTGTACATTTCCTACCTTAGCCAAATTAGTCGACTTCCTAGCAGCCATCCGAAGACCCCCCATTAGAGTCTGGTGGTAGACCCAGAGCCTCTCCTTACCTTCTGCTGTGTTGAAATCCCATTCAGGTCTAGTTAGAGGAAAAGAGGTGTCTATCTGAGCCTGGTTGGTGGTAGGATTCCTGTCTGTGCCCGGAACTAGCTTCAAGGCCTCATTAAGGATCCTCTCCCTCTCCTCGGTGGTGAATAGGGCCTGCAAAAGCTGCTGACAGTCGTCCCAGGTAGGCTGATGGGTGAAAAGAACATAATCTAGTAAATCAATGAGCCCTTCCGGCTTCTCAGAGAACTTAGGATTCTGAGCTTTCCAATTATAAAGGTTGCTAGTGGCGAAAGGCCAGTAGTGATGGAGCTGATTTCCCCCCTCATCTGGGGGGCCGGTGGCCCGCAGGGGTAGAGTCTTAATAGTGGAGTCAACGACGGAGGCAGACTGCTCTCTCTGAGCCCTTTGTCTGGTATAGGGCAGGCTTCCCACTGGAACTCCTCCACCCTCCGCTCTCGGAGCGGCATCTGCTTCCCTGGATGGGGGTTGGCTGGGTCCCTCTGGCACTTTAGGGGACTGATATGGGGGTGGAAAAATGAGTTCTTCTTCAGTTCCCCCCTGCAAGACAGGGTAGAGGGGAGCTGATGGCTGGGTGATCTTCTCCTCCTCCTTCTCTGTCCCCTGCAAAGCAAGGCTCCGGAGGGCGTGGGGCCAGGAAGGGCTTAAGCCAAGAAGGTGGGTCCTCCACAAGGTCCTGCCAAGTAATAATGTAAGGGAGTTGATCAGGATGACCCCTCTTGGGCTGGGAGACGACATCCCTGACCCGGCAGATGGTAGGGAGGTCAAAAGTTCCCTCTGGCGGCCATCTGACATTGAAAGCTGGCCACTCGCTGGAACAGAAAATCTGCCACCGACCCTTCCGGACCTCCACACTGAGGTCGTTGGCTCTTCCCCTAATCTCTTTGAAATGATCAATCATAATACTTAAAGGAGTAGTCTGAGTCTGTCCCATAATGTCCGTCCAGTAAGTCCACAGAATAAAACAGAGAAACACAGACACAGACAAAGGGCCCCAAAGAACAGTCTTCCAACTCCACAGAAGCAAAACCGAAAGCTAGATGATGGCCTCACGCCGACCGGCGGGAGCGACCCGCCTCATCTCAGATTTGTGAGGGGAATCCACATCCCTCCAGAAAGGAGGATCGGAATGTCTTCTGAGTCCTCTGGCCCGTGGTCCTCCAGTGCATCCACTTAGACCACATTGGGCACAACCAGAATACCAGAGAAGAGCTCGCACAGGACAGAACACACAAACACACAGACACCTACTGCCGTCAGTCAGGCTCTCCAGGTCGGGGTCCCTCGTGGGTCTTGGGGATCCCAGACAAGCCCCCAAATGTTATGCCCAGATTTCAAGATCCCCAAAGACCACCAGGGAGCCGAGTCCGATGCAAAAGCAAAGAGCCTTTATTCAAGCTTGAGCTCAGTCTCTCCACCTCTACTGATGCAGCGGCAGGATGCAAAAGAGCCCCAAGTTCCAGTAGCACAGCAATTTTGTGGGGCTTGGGGTCAGATGGTGGGGTGATGCTCGGATCACTGAGTTGGCCGATTCCGATTGGTTGGATCAGGGCTAGAGTCCAGTGACACAAAGACAGGATGCGGCTAGGGTCTGGTTACACAAAGACAGGATGTGGTCAGCATACTTTTGGCCTTAGGTTGGTTCCCCTTGCATTCCCATTGCCTGATTTAAGGGTGAGCTGGGTAACTGACACATTCTGTGGTTTTTCTTGGAGAAGGGGTTATGTCAGGGACATAGTTACACAAGATGGAAGACAGAGTACAAAATGGAGTCAGTTCTGCTCTGCCCTTTCACAAGTCCAGGACCATTGGACTGCAAGGAGCTTCAACCCCTCAGACTGCAAGCAGGGAGCCCAGAGCAAGAAAGAGACAGCAAAATTAGGGAGAGAAACAACTTCGAAGGAAAGAATAGGAGGAAGCGGCAGAAATGAACTAAATGAAACAGAGGTGTGCAATATGTCAAAAAAAGAATTCAGAGTAAGGGTCATAACAGTTCAAAAACGGGATGGATGAGAAAATCAACAACTTATGTAAGAATCAAGAGGAAATAAAAAATAATATAGCTATAATAAAAAAACACAGATGGAGGTTTTCAACAGTAGACTAGAAGAAGTGGAGGACCAAATCACTGAGCTAGAGGATAGGGCAATAAAACACATCCAATCTGAACAACAATTGGAGAAAAAAATTAGAAAGCATGAAGAGAGCCCATGGGAGCTTTAGGACAACATGAAATGAAGTAACATATGTATAATAGGGGTGTTAGGAGAAGAAGAAGAGGATCAAGGATTAGAATACCTATATGAAAAAATAATGACAGAGAACTTCCCTGACTTGGGGAAGAAAAAAGACACTCAAGCACAGAGAGTCCAAAACTAGATGAACCCCAAAGGACCCAAACCAAGACACATTGTAGTTACAATGGCAAATGTTAATGACAAATAGAATCTTAAAGGCTGCAAGAGAGAGACAGAGAGCTAGCTACAAAGGATCTCCCATTAGATTATCAAATTATTTCTCAACAGAAACACACCAGGCCAGAAAGAATGGAATAAAGTATACAAAATGATTCAAAACAAGAGTCTGAATCCAAGAATACTCGATCTGGCAAGGTTATCATTTAAAATTCAAGGGGAAATTAGGGAAGTTCCTAACAATACAGGCCTACCTCAAAAAAAAATAAAAGAAAGAAAAGAAAAGAAAACTGGTAATAAAGTAACTCTACAGTTTAATGCATTAGAAAGAGAGCAACAAGAAAAGCCCAGAGTGAGCTGAAGGAAGGAGATAATAAAGGTTAGAGCAGAAATAAATGACATAGAGACAAAACAAACAAACAAAAAAACCCAACCAACCAAACAAACAAGAAACAAACACAAAAGATCAATGAAGCCAAGATCTGGTTCTTTGAAAGGATAATCAAGATTGATGAACCTCTAGCCAGGCTAACAAAGAAGTAAAGATAGAGTACCCCCTCAAAAAAAAATCAGAACTGAAAGAGGCAAAATAAAATAACAGATCCCACAGAAATACAAAGGATTATTAAAAAATACTATTAGCAACTCTCTTCCAACAAACTGGTCAACCTAGAAGAAATGGACATATTCCTAGAAAAATACGACCTTCCAAAACTCAATGCGGAAGAATAAAATAATATAAATAGGCTGATAACTATGGAGGAAATTGAAGCAGTAATCAAAAATATTCCAGCAAACAAAATCCCTGGGCCAGACAGCTTCACATGGGAGTTTTACCAAACATTCAAGGAAGAACTAAAACCTATCCTCCTTAGGCTATTCCAAAAAATTCAAGAGAAAGGAACACTCCCTCCCAATATCTTTCTATGAATCCAACATTACCCTAATACCAAAACCAGATAAACACACTACAAAGAAAGAGAATTACAGGCCAATACCCCTCATGAACATAGATGCCAAAATCCTCAACAAAATTCAAACAAATCAGATCTAGCAATACCTTAGAAAGATCATATACCATGACCAAGTGGGATTTACTCCAGGGATGCAAGGATGGTACAATATCACAAATCAATAAGTGTGATACATCACATAAACAAATTGAGAGATAAAAATCACATAGTCATAATAATTGATGCAGAAAAAGCATCTGACAAAAAACTCTCAGCAAAGTGGGAAAGAGGGATTATATCTCAACAAAATAAAAGCTTTATATGACAAACCTATAGCCAACATAATACTCAGTGGGCAAAAACTAAAATCATTTCCCCTAGAACAGGAACAAGAGAGGGATGCCCACTCTCACCACACTCCTGTTCATCATAGCACTGGAAGTGCTAGCCATAGCCAACAGACAAGAAGAAGAAATTAAAGAAATCCAAACTGGAAAAGAAGAAGTAAAACTGTCATTATTCCCAGATGACATGATATTGTACATTGAAAACCCTAAAGACTCCATAAAAACAACTACTAGATTTAATAAATGAATTCAGCAATGTATCAGGATACAAAATTAACACCCAGAAATCTACAGCATTTTTATACATTAATAATGAACTCACAGAAAGAAATACACTCCCATTTACCATCACACCAAAATAATTAAGATATGTAGGAAAAACTTAACTAAGGAGGTAAAAGACCTGTAGTCAGAAAACTATAGGACATTGAAAAAAGAGATATAGGAAGATATAAACAAATGGAAGAATATACCATGTTCATGGATTGGTAGAATCAACATCATTAAAATGTCCATACTACCCAAAGCAATCTGTACATTCAATGCAATCCCCATTAAAATACCAATGGCATATTTCACATATCTATAAAAAAGCTCTCTAAAAATTCATATGCAACAACAACAAAAAAAGACCCTGAATAGCCACAGTGGTCTTAAGAAAGAAGAACAAAGTTGGAGGGATCACAATACCAGATATCAAGTTCTATTATAAAGCCATGGTTCTCAAAGCTGCCTGGTACTGGCACAAGCCCAGACATATAGACCAATGAAACAGAACAGAGAACCCAGAAATTGACCCAAGACCTTATGCTCAATTCATATTTGACAAAGGAAGCAAGAGCATACATTGGAGTCAAGACAGTTTCTTCAATAAATGGTGTTGGGAAAACTGGACAGGTACATAAAAAAAATGAAAATAGACCTCCCACTTACACCATACACAAAAATAAACTCAACGTGGATAAGTGACTTAAACTTAAGATGGGAAACTATAAAAATCTTAGAAGAATTCAAAGGCGGCAAAATATCAGACACAGCTCCTAGGGCAATGGAAACTAAAGAGAAAATAAACAAATGGTACTACATCAAAATAAAAAGCTTCTGAACAGCAAAAGAAACCGTCAACAAAACAAGAAAGCCCACTGTATGGGAGAACATATTTGCCAATGTTATCTCCAATGTTATCTCTAATCTCCAAAATTTATAGGGAACTCATATATCTTAACAAGAGGAAAATAAACAATCCAATTTAAAAAATGGGCAAAGGACTTAACTTTTGAAAGTGGACATACAGAAGCCCAGGAGACATATGAAAACATGCTCCAAGTCAATAATCACCCAAGAGATGCAAATCAAAACAGCAATGAGGTACCATCTCACACCTGTCTGAATGGCTATCATCAACAAATCGACAAACGACAAGGACTGGTGAGGATGTGGAGAGAAAGGAACCCTCTTGCACTGCTGGTGGGAATGCAGACTGGTGCAGCCACAGTGGAGAACAGTATGGCGTTTCCTCAAAAAACTAAAAATGGAACTCCCATTTGACCCAGTAATCCCACTTTTAAGAATATATCCCAAGAAATCAGAAACACCAATCAGAATGGATATATGCACCCCTATGTTCATAGCAGCACAATTTACCATAACCAAGATTTGGAAACAACCTAAGTGCCAATCAGCAGATGACTGGATCAGAAAACTGTGGTGCATCTACACAATGGAATACTATGCTGCTGTAAAAAAGAAAGAACTCTTAACCATTCTCAACAGCATGGATGGACCTGGAGAGCATTATGCTAAGCAAAATAAACCACTCAGAGAAAGAAAAATATCACATGATCTCACTCGTTTGTGGAATATAATAAACAACATAAATTGATGAACAAAAATAGATCCAGAGACATAGAAGCATCAAATAGTCTGTCAATCTTCAGAGGGAAGACAGGGGAAGTGGGGGTTAAGAGATCAATCAAAGGACTTGCATACATTCATATATGCATAACCAAAGGACACAGACACTATGGGGGTGGGGGCATTTGCAAGGAGGTGGCCAATGGAATAAAAAATAAGACATATGTAATACTATAAACAATAAAGAATCACAAAATAATAATATATATTTTAACATTTATTTATTTATTTATTTATTTCAGAGAGGAAGGGGGAGAGAGAGAGAGAGATACATCAATGATGAGAGAAAATCATTGATCGGTTGCCTCCTGCACACCTCACACTGAGCATTGAGCCTGCAACCTGGGCATGTGCCCTGACCAGGAATTGAACCATGACCTCCTGGTTCATAGGTTGACGATCAACCACTGAGCCGTGTTGTCCAGGATATAATATATATTTTAAATCCTAGAAGCATATCATCAACTATTGTATTCATATGGGAAAGTGAAACTAAACATTCTGTAATGTATTTCAAAGATTTTTTTTTTGTTAATAAGCTCTCCTTATGTATATGCAAGTTAGCTGACTTACATATTAAATATCACATATTTCCAGGATTACATTATGCACAAATTGGTGAAGGTAGAACCATAAGCAAATTCTTCTAAAACATTTACTTTGTCTTTTTTTTCTTTTCTTTGTTGAAATGTCAGTGTCAGCTCTTACTGACAGCTTCCCACACCTCTTTTAATGAAATTGGCCTTTATTCCATGTAGCTGCAGGGCTGGTCCCCTTCCTTTAATTTTTCCTTGCCAGCTTTGAAAATTCTAGACTTAAATTAAAAATAAGGGGTAAGGTCTGAACAGTGAAAATACTATGTAGCTGTTGCTTTTGAAATGGCTACTGCAAGGTGACAAGAAGTAATTATATCTATAGAGTGATGAAAACATACTCTAAAATAGCATCAACTTATTTCTAACTTTCTAAATTAAATGCTTTGAAATAATGTCACAATAATTGGGAACATCTGTCTCCAAATTTAACATATCTTCTTATTTTCCCTCTGTCCAGTTTTATTATTCCAAATTATGATTTAACTGGTTTCACCCCCCGCCCCCCAATAACTGACTTTTATTCCAGTATGAAACACACATTGCTTTAGTTTAAGAATCTGTCCTTGGTAATTAAACTGTTAGATCTTTCTGCTGTTGCTGTCTTTTTTTATCCAGCCCTTCTCCATAACTCAGCTGCTCTGAACTTTCATTTCCCTGCTTGATGCAGACCCTGATGCAAAATGATCTGGTAAACACATTTAAATGATAAGTGTCTCAGGTGGAGAAATGCTCCTTTTCGGGACTATTCATCCATGGGAGGTGCCTTAGCTTTCATATTTTACAGCTGTGTACTTGTCCCGAGAGATGAGTGCATTGAAATTTCCTGTTAAAGATTAAATACTAATCTCCCAAGAGGACAGCATCTATCCAGCTATTTACAACAGGGCTGTAAGTCAACAACAAGCAGCTGTTCAGTTTATTTCTTCATACAAGGATTCTTAGTTTCATAGTCTAATGAATCAACCTGAGGGTGATTTAGCTTTGCGATCATGCCAAGAGTTATGCAGTTTATTTGTGATTTAATAATTTAAGAGGATCCTTGCCACTTTTTAATCATATAACTAGTAAAATCAATCATAAAACAAATTCATGACAGATGTGGACTCAACAAATTAGAGAGTAACCTTAGGAAAACACAATATTAATTCCATAACTTGTTTTTAAACTAGTATGCATCACTGTGTAAATCATTTCTTCATGAAAGCAAAAGGAAACAGGTCATGGCCTCTTCCAACATGTTAATAAGGTGAATTAACCCCAAGAAAGCAGACTTGTTTCAAGTGACAGATATGTTTAGAAGAATAGTCACAAGCACAATAAAGCACAAGAAAAGAGAAATGTGCATTGGCTAAGAGCAATATGACAATATGATCATCCTCATATGACTCCCCTCTCAGCACTATGCGAAATACCAATCATTCCATCTCTGGGTGAGGATGGGTAGTACTTAGTTTATTCCAGCCTACATTTTTGCTAGCATTCAGTCACTTTAACTTCTCACTTTTGAATACAAACAGTCCACAGCATCTGTGATGGTCCTTCTTTTCTCCTCTACCTATTTTTCCTCCTAAGAGATCTCATCCATACCATAGTTTAAATATCATCATATGCCAATGTCTATCAATGTTGGGTCATCAATGTATAATGATGAAAATACTAGTCATAAATATTCTCTCAGATTTATGGTATTCATTTAGTTGTAAAATACTAAATTTTTAAATGATTAGGGTTAATCTGATTGCAACTATTGATGGCCTAGCTTTAATTATAAAGTAAGTTTTCTATTAACCTACACACTATCCTATATAATAAAAGCCTAATATGCTAAGTGTCTGGTCATCCAGTGACCGTCGGCTGTCCAACCAATCAAAGAGTAATATGCTAATGATATGCTAAGGCCACTCAACTGCTCACTATGATGTGCATTGACCACCAGGGGGCAGTCAACTGGTCAACCAGTTGCTATGACATGCACTGACTACCAGGGGGCAGATGCTCCAACTGGTAGGTTAACTTGTTGCTGGGGTCCAGCCAATTGGGACTGAGCAAGATGGAGCCCTCCCATAGTCCCTCCCTGGCTGGCCAACCCCCCACATCCCTCCCCAGACGGCTGGCCCCAATTGGCCCCGATTGGGACTGGGTGAGATAGGGATGGACATGCCCTGGAGCCCTCCTGATTGGGTTCCTCCCTGGCCCAATCGTGCACTGGTGGGGTCCCTCGGCCTGTCCTGCATCCTCTTGCATTCCAGGACCCCTCGGGGGATGTCAGAGAGCCAGTTTCAGCCCAATCTCACAGGCCACTCCCCTCAAGAGGGCGCCAGACATAGGGCTCCCAGCTGGCAAGCACTGCTATGGCAGCGCAAGCCTCTCCCGATCAGGACTGATTGGGCAGGAACCCACAGCAGGTGCAGTGGGGCCAGGATGAGCAGGAGTGGCAGGTAGGAGCTGCAGGCGGTGTTGGACTGCAGGTTTCGGCCAATCCCCACAGGCCACCCAGAGGGACCCCACTCATGCACAAATTTGTGCACCGGGCCTCTAGTGATTACATAATGCATTTCTATAATTTTAGCATACCTTTGATTGGGGAGATGTGTATGGTGATAAACATTTTTACAGCTGTTTAAAGCAATCCCAAATTTATTGAAATAATAACTATATCATAGTATCATCAGTAAAAACAGTATTTTCCCTACTAAAATTGAATTGAAATAGAAAAGCAAAATGTTGTTTCTGTCTCATTCCTCTTTAGTACTACTTTATATTCTCAGGCAATCTGCAGAGGCTTTACAAGGCACTAGTAGCAAAATTAAATTTATGCCATATTAAAGAGTAGCTTGATTAGGGCAATTGAATAAAATGAAATTATTAATTACAGGTAGAATTTTGATCTACAAATTTCATAGAAAATTAAGCAGTATCTTTCTGTTATAATTACTGTGCTAACCACGTCATTAGGTCTTTATTTAGGAATACTAATTTTGTTACATCAATCTAAAGAGCTCTCCTATGCAAATTAGAATATCTGATTTTTATTATCTTATCTTTCACCTATATAAAGAATGGTTTTGATAGTATTTGAGGTTGCAATAAATTTTATAAAGTTTAGAGATATTTAAAGTTATTGAAATAATCATTTTCTTAATCATAGGAAATCCAAAATACCTTTTGTTTTTACTCTAGATAAGATTAATATTTTCACCTGGGCTTGATACAATAAATGAAATAGGGAATTTCCTGTTGCTTTTAAAGACTATAAGAACAATATAAAAGGGGTATATCTGTTTTATAAGGAATCTCATATCCTACCTGCTTAGTTAGCTACATTCTCTGTTTACTATTTTGTTGGTTTTAACCTTTAAGACTTTTTTCAATAGTAGGATAAATACATCGTGTTGCTATGGTTTAAATAAATCATATGCTTAACAATAAATCCAAATAAACTGAATCCCCTTATATAAAATACTCCTAGAGACTAATGTGCACCAAAGATGTTTAATATACAAGTAAAAGAGAAGTGTTCTAAGGTGTGCTAAATGATGACTGTATAATCTTCCCTAGTTAAAGTTCTTTGTAGTCAGTGTTTCTCACTGTTACAATGTTTGCCAAATGGCTCTTCATCATCAGAAGGATTTAACACAATTAATAATGAAGTGTCTCAAACACAATTAATAATGAAGTGCCTCTAGCTAAAAGAGAAAGTTCCCATTTTGAGATTTTACCTCAGTGCTTCCTCCCACCCCTAAGTTTAGCAGCATAGAGCCCTTTTTTAGGGGAAAAAAATCACAATATAATTATTTCCATGCTGCTGCCTTTAACAGCCTTTCTCTGCCAGGTTCTCAGGATAGTCAAGGCTGTTCTGTATAACAGTTTACCTATACTTTGCATAATTGAAAGATGCCGTTGATTTCTCCTTGTCTCAGCTATGGATATAGACAGCTGTTTTTCCAACAGGTGGTGAGTTAGTAAACAAAAAACCAGAGTGCTCTAGATAGTTGTGTCACTGAACAAAAAAAAGAATTTATTAAGCATTTACTGTCAATATGATAACTGCGTGGTCTATTATTTTTTGCATAAATTTCTGTTCAATAGCATTTTATAGATAATTGTTTCATTTATTTTCTATAATTAAAGATATTTTAGTCTATGTGATCATAATGATGAAAATAAATATATACCATTTATAGTTTAATTTCCACCCTACCATCATTTATGTAATTCAATAATACTGAAATACCTTATATGGAGGCAGCAGGTATAATTGAATATAAATAATAATAATGTTTACCCGGATTTGAGCTTTCCAAAAGGGTCATTAAAAATATCCATTTGTTTTGCAAAACCTGGCACTGATGATAATCACCAAATCAACCTAAAATATGTAGTAAGTAACAGAAATATAGCATACATTTTTTATTTAGAATAAGTAATACCATTCTCCTTGCTATCCTTCTACATTAAAATTCAGTTTGTTGCCCCATGGTGTTATCCAAGGATAAGGAATGCAGTTTAAGGTGGGTTTCTGTCCACACATTTGCTAAAAGCACAATCTTAGGAGTCATATGAACCTTGATTCAAGTCCTGGCCTCTGTCTCTAGCTCTTTCACTTTAGGAATGTCACCTAATTATTTGAGTCTGGGACTTTTCATTTGTAAAAACTTAGATAAGTAGCAGGCATTTTGATGTTTGTGTGGATTAAATTAGATGCTGAATGCAATCTTTTAATATACACTGGGTGTACTGCACAGTATTTAACTCACGGTACATGAAAGCTATTTCCTTTAAACATTGTCTTACCAACCACATTAAATCAGTTTTGCCCTTATTTTGTGGTTTGCATGTTCCATGTGTATGGTCTCCTTACTAACCTAGGAATATGGTTTTTAAAAAATGTATACCTTTGCATTTTCTATCTTGTTTTCCATACTAGGGATAGCCTTTCTTTGTCTACCAGAGCACTAATTCTATTCATTTAAAAATTTTTTCATTTCATAAAACAAGGAAATTCTTGTTTTTCTAGTAGATTCTTTGATCTTCTGGATCAGCATGTTTAAACCTCTCTACATTATCTATATCTCTTTCTGTTTTAGCTCTTGCCTCATTGTTTTTTGCATTTTCTCTCTCTCACCATATTACAAGGATTTAACATGCTCTATAGATTTCCTCCATATGAAAATACACAGGATCATGCATTGTTTAACTCTATTATAAGAGGTAATAAGTACATGTTCATTGAGGTGCTCAGTCTTTAAACTCTAAAAAAAATATTTTGTGTGGTCTAATGAAAAAGAAACCATCTTCTTTCAGAACGAAAGTGAGGTCTACTTGCCTGGCTGGAGTGGCTCAGTAGTTGATCATCTACCTGTGAACCAGGAGGTCATGGTTGGATTTCCAGTCAGGGCACATGCCCGGGTTGTGGGCTCGATCCCCAGTATGGGGTATGCAGGAGGCAGCCAATCAATGATTCTCTCTTATCATTGATGTTTCTATCTCTCTCTCCCTTTCTCTCTGAAGTTAATAAAAGTATATATATATATATATATATATATATATATATATATATATATTTTTTTTTTTTTTTAAGTGAGGGTATACTTAAGATTACCAAACCGATGGCTTACTGCTTTAGTAACCAAACTGCATTTGATGTAGTAACACATTAAAAAATGAAAATATAGTAAGTACAACAAATTGTCAGGTAACTAAATTTGTAGTTATTATTTTTAGAGATGCAGATATAGAAGAACATAAGATTCAGAAAGGTTAGACAACACAATCTAACTCACAATTTAGAATTTATTCCACAAAGTGTTTAGACTCTTATCTACAAAGCTACATTTCCATACTACTTCAGGCTGCCTACACACACACACACACACACACACACACACACACACACACACACACACCTTTACTCATTACTTCATATTTCTTTATAATAGAAATATAGTGGAAAACTCAACTTCAAATTATTGTGATCAAAACTTATCAAAAGTACAAGTAAAAACAACTGAAAACTGCATTTGTAAGAGGCACTCTAGGGTACATACTAACTTCTTTGTTAGATTTTTAAATTCCTATATTCATATAACGTGAGGTAACTAATATGCATTTCACCTTCCTATAGAAATGTTCTGCATACTTATGACTTAGATTATTACTTGTCTTTTTAGGTTTGTTTAAACATAGGAAGACAACATATGCTACTAATATTTTAGTCAGTAAGAGCAAAAATAACCCCTTTACCATTCAGGATAAAAAGAAAATATGTCTAGCAAGTTTTTGCATGTTTAGAAGTCCATGTTGGTTGATTAATCAACAACCATTTTTTAACCGTTCCACCTCAGTATACCCTCAATGCAGATTCTTTACATATGCATCTTAAGAGACCCTGGTGTCTCTCTTCACCCAACCTGGTGGGCTTTGATGGTCTAAATCAGCTCTGTATAAAAGATATATAATGTGGGCTACCTATATATTTTAAATTTTCCATTAGCCACAGAAAGAAGTAAAAGTAGAATAATTTTAATAATATATTTTATGTAATCTATAAAAATATTATTCTTCATTGTAGTTTTTATTTAATACTACATCTTTGAAATCAGATGTGTATTTTATACTTAAAGCACATCTTATATAACACAATGCATTTTAATTAGGAATATTTGATCTACATTTGCTTGATATTAACATGTTAAAAATCATTTGCATAGCAAATAAATTCTAAAAATTTGTAGCAACATATATTGTTAATTCTCCAAAACTTACAAATCCATACTTAAAACTAGTCATTCATCATGAACATGGGTATAGTTGATGTAAAAACAATACTCATACTAAAAATAAAAATGTGAAAATGTTTAGTTTTACTAGTAACCTCAAATATTATTGAATTCTTAAAAATCACCAACATCAACAAGCCCATTTTTGGTTAACATGGAAGAAACATGTTTTAAAGCCCAATTTGTGAGTAGAAATTCTTCCAAAGTTTCTGAAGGGTAATTTAACATTGTACGTCATATAAAATGTGCATATCATTTGCTCAACTACCCTTCGAATATAAACTTATACTAGGGAGATAATCACACATGTCGGCTAGCTTCTGTCATCATGGATTTATTAAACTATAATAAACAATCTTCTTTCAGGACAAAAGTGAGGTATACTTGCCTGACTGTTTACAAGAATAATGGTGAAAAACTGAAATTTGCTCTAAAAAACCGTAATAGGGATTGGGTTAATAAATTAGAGTATGTTTATATAACAGAATCCTAGGCAGTCATTAAAATGATATTTAAATTATTGACATGGAAAGAAATATATGACATATTGTTCACTGAATAAAGCAGGGTCAATAACTGCAAGACCTTGTTAAATTAAAAGTGCTGCATTTGCAAGATTATAAATTACTAGAGGTCCAGTGCAAGAAATTCATGCACGGGAGGGTATGTCCCTCAGCCCAGCCTGCAACCTCTCCAATCTGGGACCCCTCGAGGGATGTCCGACTGCCTGTTTGTGAGAGGGCAGCTGGACATCCCTCCTACAATCCAGGACTGCTGGATCCCAACTGCTCGCCCGCCTGCCTGCCTTTCTGATTGCCCCTAACCACTTCTGCCTGCCAGCCTGATCACCCCCTAACCACTCCCCTACAGGCCCGGTCGCTCCCAACTTCCCTCCCCTGCAGGCCTGATCGCCCCCAACTGCCCTCCCTTGCAGACGTGGTCCCTCCCAACTGCCCTCCCCTGCTGGCCATCTTGTGGTAGCCACCTTGTGTCCACATGGGGGCATCCATCTTATGTGTTGGAATGATGGTCAATTTGCATATTGCTCTTTTATTGTATAGGATAGTTTAATGTTTAATATATTCACCAAAATATTAGCAATTATTTTCTTCAAATGGTGAGATTTCAGTGAATACTTTTTTATTTGCTTTGTTTACTCTTTTCAGAAAAATTTAATTGAGAATTGAATTACTGATCATTAAAGTATTGTGTGTTAGCTCCAAACCCATAATCTGTATCCTGCTTTGGGAAGCTGGAGCTGAGACTCTGAAAACCACATTTCTTCATGGATGAGTTTCCAGTGTTTTCCCATAATCATAGAATTTACCTCATCTTGTTCTCTCAGTAACAGCTGGCTGTCATCCCTTCCTTGGAAATCTGCACACCTGCTCTTAGGGATCTTCTAAGCTTCTGGATTCCCAGTAACTACAATATATTCTGTTGTTTGCTCCTTTATGCATTATTATCACTAGGTTACCAGGTTGTCATCCTCTTGCTGTTTTGTTTCCCCAGTCCTGTTCTACACACTTCCTTATATTAAATTTAGCTCAATATAATAACTGGGTGGGTGTTCTCTCTTTTTCTAACTGAATCCCAGAGAGATAAAAGAATTACTATTACCATCAGAGTAACAAAGCTATTTTATTTGGAAAAATTATCAATGTTTGTTGCAATGAAAACTTATTGAATTCCTTGCCATATAATAAGGCTGTATTAGCACCAAATTTGGCAGCAGTTATTAGTGCCAATCTCTATTATTGTGCTTACTGGTGTGTATAACGTTTATATGTTTACCTTAGTAACTCATGCTTCTTCTCCTCCACCTTTCCTCACATCCCCATACACTACCCTGGACACATCTTGGAAATACATAATGTCTAGTATGTGTGATGTTTCCAAAAATAGTTTCTTAGATGTTTTAAACTAGATTTGGGGAGAATTTATGAGGGATAGAGATAGTCATTGTGGGAAAAGTGAGAAACAAGAGGTATAATATACAGCTTTTAGAGAACAATAAGCTGTTGGGGGAAAAAGTTATTTTTAAATGGAAAGATTCACAACACTAATGAAAAAGAAATTTAGAATCTGGCAAATTACTTTTGGAAATATTAAATGATAAAGTGTCTATGCAGTTTTTAGAGTTAAACATATCTTTTGTTTCTTTTAGAAAGTAAATATACATTATAAAAAACAAATTAAAATACATTCATTGTTATCCTGAAGCAAATATCATACAGTGAAGTACTGACCCCTGAGATCTGAAATGAGACAGGATGCCCATATTCAATACTTTTCTACAACATATTATAAGTCTTAGCCTGTGCAATAAGGTAAGAAAAAGAGAAAGAAAATACATCAAATAAATAAATAATACTCTCATTATTTGCCTGCCATTGAAACATGTACCAACAAAATCCAAATCAATATAAAGATAAGTGAATTTAGTATTGGATATATTAATAGACACAATTAAAAGATACAAAAAATCTATTGAATATGTATATACCAACAACAAATAAATGGGAAATAAAATTTAAAATATGTACAGCTTCAAAATTTTATATAACAGTAAGTCTAAATAGCTATATAAATCTGAGAGAAATTATTAGACACCTAAGTAAATGGAGAATCATATTAAATTTAAAAATTAGAAAAATGTTTTAAGATATCATTTTTAATGATATTTAAATTTATGAAAAAATAATGAAAATACCAGTAAGATTTTTGTTCAAATGGACAACGTGAATCTAAATTTATACAGAATAATAACTCTAAAGAACTGAGAATAATAATAATAAAGATCTTGAAGATGAAGGAAGAGAAGGATAGGAAGCAAATTTGTAAGACTCACATTGTCAAAAATATGAGAATCCTATCTAATAAAGAGGAAATATCCTAATTGACTGCCATGCCCTCAAAGATGGCAGCACCCAAAGCCACAAGATGGCGGCACCCAGTCCCCTCAGCCCCCCAGACACCCAGGGCTGGCCTAAGGCACAGGCAAACCTTGGATGGCAGCTGCCCAGCCACCCAGGGCTGGCCCAAGGGATGACCGAATGACTGAACAAGCAGGCTGTGTGGGGCAACCAGGCCGGCAGGGGGGTTAGTGAGGGATGACCAAATGGCTGAACAGCAGACTACATGGGTTGACCAGGCTGGCGGAGGGGCCGTGAGGGGTGACTAGGCTGGCTGGTGGGGCAGTTGGGAGCAACCAGACTGGCAGGGGTGCAGTTAGGGGTAACCAGGCCAGCAGGGAGGGGCAGTTGGGGGTGACCTGGCTGGCAGTGGGGGGCAATTAGGGGCGATCAGGACAGCACACAGAGGCAGTGAGGGTCAGGGGACAGTTAGGGACAACCAGGCAGGCAGGCAGGTGAGTGATTAGGAGCCAGCAGTCCAGGATTATGAGAGGGATGTCCCTGAGGGGTCCTGGATTGGAGAGGGTGCAGGCTGGGCTGAGGGGACCCCTCCACCCCGGGGCATGAATTTCATGCACTGGGCCTCTAGTATACAATAATTGAGAAAGTGTGGTATTGGCATAAAGGTAGACAATTTTATTAATAGATAATAATAGAAAATCCAGTAATAGATATACACATACATACAATCACATGATTTATGACCCAATGACGACACAGTACAGAGGGACTCAGTATCATATCAGGAAAATGGTAATAGACACCTACTCACAGAGACACTGTGAGACTGAGATAATCAGTCAGACTTCAACCTGGAGTGCAGTACATTTTACAGCTCCGTGGTTGCCAGCTATCAGTTAATTCGGTCTTACAAATTTCACCTTATAATCATTTTCCATACCATTTGAAACAACTGCTCCAAAGTAATTTTATTTATTTCTGAAATATAACTAAGATCTTCTGCTTCATGACCCACAGATATTTCAAGCCAATTTTATTTCACTTTCTAGGCCTTCAGGCTAGAATTCTCACTTTCCTCCCTGTAGTATGCTTTACTTAAACAGCATTTTTCCTCACCTAAAATTGCTCTATGAATTATATAAGTCCTCCTTCCTTCTTGAAACTACTTCGTATTCTGTGGCTTAACTAGACCCTTCTTTTTTTATATCCTAGGCTAAAACTTTCTGGATACTTTATATAACTTTTACGCCTATGGTCCTGTGAATTGCTAAGTAAATTTATTTTTACTTGTATATAATTTACCCAGAGACTTCAAATTTGAATGATCTATTAAATAGAGTAATAGCTCTAGATAAATAGAAAAATATTCCTAAACTTATTATTTTTAAAAAACCACAAATTTTCTTTCCTAAGAATACACAGACTATGCATGCCTTTAATTTAGACTGAGCATAAATAGATTTTCAAAGTGTATAGAGTAAACACTAAAATGTCATGTGTAATGACCCCAGACAATATTGTCTGCCTTCCAAAACATCTTGAGAATAGATTGTTTTTCTCTGATTTAAAGCATTTAAATAACATAACATAGCCATTTGAAGAGACAGTCTGAAGGTAAGAATGGTAATCCTACAAGTTGCTATGATTTCTTCATACCACAAAAATGTACAAAATTGCTACTTAAAGCCCAATTCCTATAACATTGAGAACAGATCATCACAACTGATAACTGGACCAAAAATCAGTTCATGATAAAATTTTTTATTTTTATCTGCTGATTTATATGACAACTGAATTGGTTCACATATTGATTTATCTACTTTTCTTACTGTCTACAGAACCGAATCATCTTTAAATTGGATTTAGGTTTATCTTGAGATTAATAGACTACACATAAATAAATAGCATTTACCCTTTTGATACATGTATGTAACTTGAAGTTTTCTCTAAATGACCAAGTATAGTAACAATGAACCTCAAAATCAGATAGCATTATAAAAAAACACATTATTTCAAGTGAGTCTTTCAATTCACAGCACACAGGATAATTAATGCAATAGATTCCTATTTATTCCAACAAAATTATTATTTTGTTTATTGCCTGCTGAGATTGAAAACAAGTAGAACAGAACATATTTAAAGTAACTCTTTAGGTTTTCTGAAAATATCACATACAATTCACTACTGAAAATGAATCTTTGTATTAAAAATTCCTATTCATTTAATTTTTATATTGGTGTGCCAATAATACAGATATAGTTTTTATAGGAAGTAGTTGATAAATATACAGTTGCAAAGTCATTTAGTATAAATTGTGCAATTCGTGTTTTCTAAAAATGATCAAGGGACATATTAATTCATTGTTTTATAAAAATAAATGCTGACATAAGAAACATACTAAGACTTTACTTCAGCAGCTATAAAAACTGGAATAAAACTTATTTCTTAAATTCATGGACAAAATAATGTTTTCAAAGATAATCAACTATCTGCATAATTAAAGAGAGAACACTTTGACCTCTTTGAACACAAGTATGCTCCAAGCTGCAAATATGACAATTTTAGTATAAAAATAAATAGGATAAAATAGGTTTATAAAACCTATTAGAGGAAGGAAGCCTGCTTTCCTTGGCTGCTAAGTCTGAACAGTATTTTATACAAAAGTGTAGAAGATTTCCCCATTTTAATACTAATACCACAAAACTTTGAGATGTTACGTAAGTTGAAATTTTATAGAAAATAAAGTAGTAACTTAAAATTCCATAAAAAATAATGTAATTCATTTAGAATGACTTCAAATCATTTTAAATTGAAAATTTCTTAAAGTTTCCTGAATGTTAACCTTATGTAAAAATAATAAAAATGTTTATAGCCACTTATTTTTCTATAGGTATTAGTGAAGTCTATAAGTTGATTGCCTTTTTTACTTGATAGCACTAAATAATTTATTGCTGGTTCCTGGGCTCCTGTTACAAGGCTCTACTAATCCTCTGGTATACCACAACACTGTATATTAAGACAGTCTCTTGAGTGTATTTGAGCAATTTATCAAAAATTGTTGAGCAGTTTATTTTCTGCATAAACTGTTCTGTGTGATATTAATGAACAGAACCCATGCCATTTCATTTACATTACCATTTAAATGTAACAATTTATCTGCAAACTTGGCCTTAGGAGTTGTTATTTTTTGTATCTGTCCCACTTTACACCCTCCTGTCTCATGACTGACGCGCTCTCTGCTGTATGCACAGTGATATCATGGACTGGCTTGCTCCTTTTTTTCTAGAATTACTAGAGGTCTGATGCACAAAATTCTTGCAAGGGGCTTGGCCCTCACAGCCCCAGCTTTATCCGGAAGGTCATCTGGTCTAATTAGTTTATTATGCTTTTATTATTATAGATTATTACCTAAAAACTTTATCCTCAGACACAGAGATATGTGGATGCTGTTCTTAAACAGGTTTTGTCAATTCAACAAAATGGGATCTATAGTTTAGTTATGTCCTGCCCTCCATCATGTAGGCTACTCAGGTATATCATAATTCAAGCTCAAAATTCATGGCTTAATCTACCTTATTTTTGCTAAGATAGCAATTAACAGTTCTAAACGTCTGTAGGAGAATAACGTTTTCTCACTTTTTGTATAATGCATAGCTGATACTGCTGGCCTCTTCTTGGAGAGAGTAAATAAAACATGCCTTTTCTGTGGTTATATTAAGGGCTTCAACTCGAGATTTGTACTTTACATGTTAAATTTACTCTGATGATATCATGGAATTAGATCATTTTACTTAAATTGCAGTGACTAGGTAGAAATGTTTATATGTATTATTCTGCAAACAGCTGTATATGACATTTGTTTTTCATACAATACTTAATTGATATCTTGAGCTGTGTCTTCTTATGAATACAGTCATAACATGCTACCACAAGCTCAGATGAGAAAAATTAAACAAAGACAACAGTTGTTGGTACTTTTTATATTACCTGCCCATTCCAATACCAGCAATTATCTATTGGAAGATTCATTAAGTTACTGGTGAACAAGAGCCACTGTATAATCTATTAGCTGGGATATATATTAGGTAATGAGCTCTCCTTATAGTGGTGAGATGAATTTGATATAGTGATTGGCACTAAGATGTCCTATTCGAGCCTCCCTTAGTTTTAAGGTCAGTTAGAGATTTAAGAAAAAAGTTTGCAATACAAAAGAGCCTTCAGGTGTGCTCCTGTAGTCTCTGTGCAAACCCAAA
Source organism: Corynorhinus townsendii (assembly GCA_026230045.1). NCBI lineage: Eukaryota > Metazoa > Chordata > Mammalia > Chiroptera > Vespertilionidae > Corynorhinus > Corynorhinus townsendii. The sequence goes on from JAPDVU010000012.1 coordinate 31,989,419, forward strand.
AGTGCAAGGCATACTAGCAAGTGATTTCCCAAGAGAAGCGTCTTTCTCCTGTAATTTCAGGGTGTGGAGCCCACTGAAACGGGATGAGAATGAACAGCCCTGATAAGAGGGAGACATTTAATAGAGATGAGTGGTTTGCCAAGCAGAGGTGGTGATGCTGAGCAGCTCTGCTACTAGCTGTAATACCTACAGTTGGTAAAATGAACTTCATATTTAACCATTCCATTTAAAAGAGAGAAAAGATAGGTTGAAAATGTCAACACTTGAACTATGGAAATTATTGTTAGTGACTGTGTTTGGGACCTTTCTCTTCCCTTAGACTGTGAGAGTAGAGGAATCTATAATAGAGCCAGGTCACTTGATATCAAGAAGCAGCTTGTATAAAAAGGTTAAAATCTTCAGAAAATACTTGAAACTTAATTTGTCCACAGTAACAAACTTTGATAACAAACTAAAAAGCTACCCCAAAAAATGTAAACTCCTTATTCTTCCACTGATGTTTAAAATCAAATATTCAAAATAGAAGTGGCATAAAAGAAAAAGTAATAAAGGTAAGCAATAATCGCATATCACATTCAAAATACTAGACTGGCTCCATGCTTTTACAGATATAATGAAAATCTGCTACATTTGTAAGTATAGGAGCTATTATAATCACCCCTTGTTAATTCTAAAATCTCTAAATCTTAGAGAGGTAAAGTGGCTTCTTCTAGGTTAGCATGCAGTAAAACAACTAAATGGCAAAGCTGGAATTTGTATCCAAACATTTTAAGTGCAATCTATGTGTTCTAAATAACAACACATTTTTAGTGGTTCTCTATATCATTGTTACCATACAATTTCAAAAATTCTTAACCTAAATCCTCAATCACTTATTTAGATTGATTTAAGACATGATGAAACTATCATAGGGAAGTTAACCAATTTCACAGCTGTTCCTGAGGTACCAAATAGTGGAATATTTCAAGGCCAGTATCCCTCCTTTATTCCATTTTGCTTTGGGTGATTAATATTTATAACCGCCACTACTTAATTTTCTTGTTCTTAGTTGAAAATAAAAGACAGTCCAAGATATATAGGATGTCCCCAAATAATACATACACACAATTTTGAATAATTATAAAGGCAGTGTTTATTAAAATACACTTGATTTTTGCCTGGCCAGCATAGCTCAATAGTTGAGCATTAACCTATGAATCTGGAGGTCACAGTTTGATTCCTGATCAGGACACATGCCAGGTTGCAGTCTGATCCCATCCCCAGTAAGGGGTGTGCAGGATGCTGGTGATCAATGATTCTCTCTCATTGATGCTTCTATCTCTCTCCTTCTTGCTTCCTCTCAAAATCAATAAAAATATATTTTTAAAAATACATATCATTTTAAAGATTGAGCTATTAGCTGTTAAAGTGTGTATTCTTTTTTGGGGGACACCCTGTATATAGAGAGATACATAGATACACACAAACACATATTATTTGCAATAGTTTTTGTATCATAATTATTATGATATTTAGTGCTTTGGGAACACTTACTATTTTGTTCTGTTAAATTAAAATACACATTCTTATACACACACCTTTATTGTACTTTCTCTTCCACCTTAATTATTTAGACATCATCCTATATAATAAAAGGCTAATATGCAAATTGTCCCCTCGGGAGTTTGACTGCATGCTATGACATGTGCTGACCACCAGGGGGCAGCACAGAATGAAGAAAGGCCCCAGCCACCAGCTGGCAGCCAGGGGAAGGAAGGCCTCCATCAGCCCTGATCGCCAGCCAGGTCTAGGGGCCCTACCTGTGCTGGTTTTTCTGCACCGGGCCTCTAGTTATAAATATATTAATATACCTACAATTAGATGACAAAGAATAGTACTACACATGGATGGAATGTGACTCTGGAGCTTTCTCATATTCTTTGTTCCCCTCAGTAATTTAATTCAATATAAAATCCATATATATGTTTTTATACCCATATTTTAAAAAATTACTTATATTAAACATTCATGAGTTCAGTGGATTCACTGAAAATTTGGGTTAGTGAGGCCTGATCCAGGTCTTACTATACAACACAGAGCTATGCTCTCTCTTCCAACACTCTTCCCACTACTTCATTGGACATCTCCACAGAGACAAATCTCAGGACACAATAGTCTAAAGAGTTTCCTACTCACTCTCCATTGCATTGCACCATTTTATTTTCTTCATCATACATGTTATTTTCTGAAAATTTTCTGTTCAATTATTTATTGTTTATTTTTATTGCCTACTGGAATATCAGGCCACTAAGAATTAAAAATGTGTTCCTAGTTCATTCTTGTGTCCTCAGTAATTGGAATAATGCCTAAAAATATGTTATAAAATAGAAAAAAATGAAATTTGAGTTGCTGATTTTCAGCTGTGATATTACAGCAGTAATTTTAGGCAGAGTCAATGGAATTACTTTCCTGAATATGTTTATAAATAGAAATTTTTGGAAAATCTAAAAACTCATGTTGATTGCTGCTAATTAAGCTATGAAGATTGATATGGCCAAAGAAATCTCCAATTGGAAACAAAAATGGTTTTTCAGTATGTGTATCATTGGAAGAATGTGACATTGGAAGAGAAAGAGTAGTTGTGAAGGAAAATGAGGTGATATATATGAATGAACTAGGAAGAACAATGCTTGACACACAAAATTTTGGAAAATAATGTCAGGAAAGTAAATGGCAAAATGAGCTGATGTTAGCACAAAATTCCAATGACCACAATAACATTTTTAAAACATTGTGAAAATAAAAGAGCTAGTGAATTCATTATTTCTACTTTCTCAAATAGGCAAGTGCATTCAACGTAAATGTATAAATAGGTGTCAAAAATTAAGAATAATTTAAAAGCAGGCCAGCTAAGAACCGTATGATTTCACTTATATGTGGGATATAAAACTGAAACTCACAGACACAGACAACAGTATGGTGGTTATCAGGTGAAAGGAAGTTGAAGGTAGAAAAGGGTAAAGAGGGTAAAAAATATGGTAACTGATTAGTATTTGACTTTGGGTGGTGGGCATACAATGCAATATATGTGTCATAGAAATGTTCACTTGAAACCTATGTGATCCTATTAACCAAAGACACCTCAATAAATGTAATTAAAATAAATGAATGAATGAATGAATAAATAAATAAATTTAAAAAGAAAAAGAAAAACAGGCCAGATGTTCAGCAGTACATCTTGCTGTGTGGCCATACTTGTTAAATCTTAGCTTCTGTTCCAATTGTTCAATTATTTTATTAGTTGTAATTGAAGAGATACAAAGAAAGCCAGCTAACCATGTTAAGTGCCTTCCTATTTCCAGGTTCAGACAAATTGCACTTGGGATGTTGCACACATTGCAAATGCAAATATTTAGCAATTGCCTATTCTTAGTAATATAAAATAGGAAAGGAGCCAGATTACAATTTGTAAAGAGAATAAATTGTATTCTGAAAAGTACTACCTATGACATACTTATTAAATTTAAAGTCCAGATACTGTGCAAAGCAGTGGATATAAAATGATTCACTAAGCATAATTATGTTTAAACAGTTTACATTATAGTCTGTGAAAGTCAATAAGCAGGTAAAATGTCAATTAATAATAAAACTTACCAATTAAGATTACTAAATAGATGTCTGCACATTTTGGGAAAAAAGTCAATATTATAGATCTTTAAGAACAAGTCACCCAAAATAAACTAATTTATTTTTGCACATACGTTATGTGGCTTTTAGATTATAGCATCTTTTATAAAACATCCTTTTTATAAAACTTATATATAATATTCAACTCTTCCACATTAGAATCAAAATGATAATTTTATTTTGATGCATATGATTTTGTGTAACTTAATTTGAACTATTTCAATGTTGGCAGTATCATATTTGTCTTCTTCGGTAAGTTTAAGCAACCCACTAAACACAGTTTTGGTGGCCTTTTAAAGGAATTCCTACTCCTGGTATTTAAACAGAAAGTCCACAGTCTAAAAATATATGTTACAAAAGAAAGATTCAGCTTTCATATCTTGCATTACCACTGTGATTCTCTAATTAGAATAATGAATATCAGAAATGAGTTTTAATTGAAAGGAATCCAATAGCACTAAGAATAGGTTAAACTACTTAGAGTGAATATTTACCCTTTATGAAGATGGTATAGAATCTAAAGGGGCCTTCGTACAATACCTTGGATAACCAAATGGTTTGTGTAACAACAACAGTTCAGTTTACATTTTGGCTATTATAATTAGTGCTGCAATAATTATGGACCTTCTTATTATTTTTTAAACTTTATGCTATTTAGGTAGATATTTGCTGAGAAGTTTCTATTGTTACACTAGAAGTATATTCCTTTGGGTATTTGCTATTCATTCTCTCAGACAAATCTTAAGAAAAATAAATGACTTCTATTAAAATATGACTGTATAATAGAAAAGCAAAAACATCAATCTTGCATTGATTTTATGTCAAATCATAGTATTTAATTTTTTTTAATTACCTACTAGTATGAGTAATAACTATGTATAAATAATTAAAATGTAAAAATCTGAACTCTGCTCTCAAGGGATTTGAAATTTTATTTGAGAAAAATATATTTGCATATATAAATATATATATATATATATATAAAACACATATGTATCATATAATATGAGAGAGTTAGATGGAATTCTTTTCTTTTTTTAAATTTTTTAAAAATATATATTTTTTTTATTTTTTTACAGACAGGAAGGGAGAGGGATAGAGAGTTAGAAACATCGATGAGAGAGAAATATCGATCAGCTGCCTCCTGCACACTCCCTATTGGGTATGTGCCAGCAACCAAGATACATGCCTTTGACCAGAATCAAACCTGGAACCCTTGAGTCCACAGGTCCACGCTCTATCCACTGAGCCAAACTGGTTAGGGCAGTGGTTGGCAAACTCATTAGTCAACAAAGCGGCAAACTGCGGCTTGCGAGCCGGATGTGGCTCAGGAACGGCAGTTTGCCGACCACTGGGTTAGGGCAATTCTTTTCTTTTAATACAAGAAATTCAGAAAAAATCTACACTCAAAATTTTTGGAGGTTGTCACAGAATAAGAAAATTCTGGTTAAAAAAATTTTTTTTTCAGCTTTGGCTATTGAAGCTCCTTTAGTTTGGGTCATTTTTCTCTTTGACATGCCCCCAAACTTTGGCATTATACAATGTTACCTCTTCTTGTTGGTTTCTCTTAGTTTTCTCTTAGTTCAGGAATCAGTCATGTTGTAAAGAGCTTTCATTTCTTTTACTGAAAGATGGTATTAGAAACTCAAATCTGGGCTCTAGGTGTGGTTGATGCTACTGTGTCAACACTGCCTCTAGTCCTCTTCAGCGGCTATGTACACACATATCTATAATTATCTAAAATAGTTGAATTTATAGAATCACAGTGGAATGGAACATGTCAAAAGAAAACAAGGAGCCAATCTGAAGGAGCTACAACAGCCAAAGCTGAAAAAAAAAAAATAAAGCAAGAAGTAAATAATAGAATAATAAATTATGACCTGAAGTACAAAATAAATGTATGTAAATTCATACTTATGTAAATAAATTATTGAGTAAACAAATGGGACAGACATGACAAATCTTCCTTATAGAAAAAAATTTTGAAAAAATTCCCTCTAGGAGATGGAGCTTAATTCTTCTCTTTCATGTTGTCTGGACTTAGCGACTTACTTACATAGCATATAGTAGGTAAAAGTATAAATAATACTTTTACAGGACACACTTGGAAGATCTTAACAAAGTGATCAAGCTTAATGTCAGAATAGTAAGTCATGTTGAAATTATGCATTTTCTGTCATGATGAAATGAAAAGCAAAATCCACCTATATAGATTTCCCCCCAAAATTTCTTACTGCTAGTTCAACCATGAGAAAACATCAGGAAAAAAAAAAAAAATGAGTACCTGAGCAGTATTCTTCAAATCTCGCAAGGTCATGAAAAACAAGCATAAAAAGGACTTACAGGTCAATGAAGACTAAGGAGATAAGATGACTACATGTGATATTCTAGATCAGATCTTAGAACAGAAAAATGACAGTGGCATGAATGTCTGCAATTTAGATAATAGTAGTGCACCAATGTTAATTTATTAGTTTTGATAAATGTACTATGACTTTGTTAACATAAAGAGAAGCTGAAAGAATGGTACAATGGAATTATAATTATTCCAAACAAAATCTTTGTTAAAAGTTTACTTAAAACAAAAGCAGAAAAGAGGGTCATGGTGAAGCAATAAGAATCCCTTACCGGTTTGGCTCAGTGGATAGAGCGTCGGCCTGCGGACTCAAGGGTCCCAGGTTCGATTCCAGTCAAGGGCATGTACCTTGGTTGCGGGCACATCCCCAGTAGGGGGTGTGCAAGAGGCAGCTGATCAATGTTTCTCTCTCATTGATGTTTCTAACTCTCTAACCCTCTTCCTTCTTCTCTGTAAAAAATTCAATAAAATATATTAAAAAAAAAAAACAGTAAGAGATCTCATGCCAATTACCATCTACCCCATTTCTTTCTTTCTTTCAATATTGCCTTTGCTCATCTCATCCTCCTTGTCACAATAGAGTTGACCAGGTTTTTGACTACAGGCTAAAAAAAAATTTTTTTTCATAGCTCTTTCTGAATCGTTGCTAGTTTCACACAGTAGATTTCATATACTTTTGAATTTATTCTACTAATATTGCCTTGAGTTAACTAATTAAAGTTTAAGATGAAAACTTGCAAAGCTTGCAATTCTGTTAAATATCCCTGCTTGTACTTTCTCTTGTCAAGCAACACACTTTGATAAATTCAGCCATGGCATCAATGTTGAGGCCAGACCAATAAATCACAACTCCATTTCTAGAAATCTCTCACTTTGTAAATTACTTTGTTTTCCCTTCTGGCTCTGCACCATCTCACTCTGGCTGTAAATATGGTAGATTTTCTTTGTTGGTTGCTTCCCCTAGAAAACAATTTAATGTGTGCTTCACAGATGTTTCCTTACATTGGCCTGAGGAGTTACAGATGTCTAACTCTGCAAAGCAGAAATATTCTGAATTCTCTTTGGCTGTTGTTTTTGTGGAAAATTCTTAGTTAACACTTTTTAAACCCAACCACATGCAGTTGAATATAAACATATCTATCATAGTATTTAAGAGAAAAAAAATAAAAATTAGGGTTCACTTTTAGCAAACTCATTAACTTAATATTAAATTGTACTGGTCATATATTAGGGGTAGCAAGCCTATTAGGTTCTGCCAAGTGAACTGCAAGTAAGAAGCAGAGCCTGCTGCATTGACCACACAGTCTAATTTAGAAAGCGACAGGTGAATAATGAAATTTGTCCATGAACAGTAATATGGTCAGGTAAATATTGTGTCAGAAAAAAAGTGTCCCACTGATAGGACAAGCAGCATAAATCTCCTTGAGGGAATGTTTAAGCTGAAATTTAATGGATGTGTAAACTTTTGTCAAATACATATTACTTAACTTAAAGTTCAAGATTGTTTTTAAACCTTGAGACAATATTTCTTTTGTTGTTTAAAATCTGCATTTGAGAACATATAACAAAGTGTTCTAGAAATAGATTCTTATACCATGCTCATCAACCACAAGCAAATGATCAAACCCATAGATGTATGATGTAATATTGCATGTGTGTGCATATATGTACAAGTGCATGCGTGTATATATGTACATATACATGCATAACCATCTATACATATCCTATCTAATAAAAGAGTAATAGGCAAATTGACCATCACTCCAACACACAAGATGGCCACCCCCATGTGGTCAAAGATGGCTGCCCCCATGTGGACACAAGATGGCCACCACAAGATGGCCTGCAGGGGAGGGAAGTTGTGGGCGATCAAGCCAGTAGGGAAGGGCAGTTGGGAGGGACCAGGCCTGCAAGGGAGGGCAGTTGGGGTTGATTAGGCCTGCAGAGGACAATAGTTAGGGGCAACCAGGCTGGCAGGGGAGGGCAGTTAGGGGCAATCGTGCCAGAAGGGGAGCAGTTAGGCATAAATTAGGCTGGCAGGGAGTGGTTAGGGGGTGATCAGGCTGGCAGGCAGAAGCGGTTAGGGGCAATCAGGCAGACAGGCAGGAGAGCGGTTGGGAGCCAGCAGTTCAGGCCAAAATAGGCAGTCGGACATCCCTCGAGGGGTCCCAGATTGGAGAGGGTTCAGACCGGGCTGGGGGACACACACACCCCTCCGGTGCACAAATTTCATGCACCGGGCCTCTAGTCTATATATATAAAACCCTAATATGCAAATAGACTGAATGGTGGAACAACTGAACAACCAAATAACCGGTAACTATGACATGCGCTTACCACCAGGGGGCACATGTGGAACATGGTGAGTGTTGGCCACAGGGAGATGGTAGAGCAGGTGAGCAGGGGCGCCAGACCAAGGTGAGGCACTGGTCGCTGTCATCAGGGTGAGCCTCTGAAGGTTACTGAAAATTCTTTGCTCCCGTGCGCCATGGTCCCACCTGGTGCTCACACCTGCTGCTGGAGCCCAATGCCAGCCCCAATCACCCCTCAGGGCTTCTTCACCTCTCCCTGCTCCTGATGGGTGATTGGGGCCAGCAGCCACTTCTTGTATCCGCTGCTGGTGCTGGCCCCAATCACGCTGCGCTGTCAGCGGGTGCGAGCAGGGCTGGTGCTGTCAATGTGTGGGAGCAGTGGCAGCAGAGGTGAGGCTGCTGGCAGACAGGGGACCTGGGTCCATGGTGGGAGGGGCCGGGCGGGAGCGCAGAGGATGGGCCGAGACCCGCCCCTGTGCCCACTGCAGCCTCGCGGCCCACAGTTCCTTTCAAGGTGCACGAATTCATGTACTGGGCCCCTAGTATATACATATTGACATAAGTATCCAGACATCTCTATCACCTCAAAATATAAGCACCATTAATAATTTAATGTATAAGTCTACCTGTATACCATGATAAGTCAGTTAAAATATACAAATTACACTAATATGTATAAAAACTAAGAGTCAAATGAAAGTGAGTAAACAGGACCAGGGCCAACTTTATTGGCATGACTTGTGCAATCTTACAGGGCTCGTATTCATAAGGCCCCTTCAGTTTCACTCTCTGCTGTCACCTCTTGAAATTATTGACAATTTTATGTTTTAATTTATGTTTTAAAAATGACGTCAGGTGAGAAAATGAAACAAGTGGGTAAGCAGAGGAGATTTATGCAATATGCTTGCCTGCCCTTCCTTGCCACCTCATTCACAAAGCCCTGCAAGAATAAACACACTATTGTGGTGCAAACACGAAGTGCGGGGCTCAGAGAGACTCAAAACAAGTAGGAAGGAAGAGTGTCACCTCCTTGGTCAGTTTATTCCTAAGTATCTACATTTTTTGGTTGCAATGGTAAATGGCGTTGTTTCTTTTTCTGAGCGTCCATTTTTGGTGCATAAAAATGCCATAGATGTGTCACATCTACAACTGAGTGAGCACAGACACTGACAGCCCACAAGGCCATGTTCCAACCAGAACTCGTTTGACCACAGAAAGAAGACAAAGGCATTCTAAGAGACACAAGCAGCCAAGGGAACTTATCATATTCTTTCATATTGTGACACTTCTCTGCCTTAGCTAACTAACCACTTAGACAGAAATGATGACGCCAAATGAAAGACAGATGGGGCTACCCAGCGTTACTTTTCAGCCCTTCCTCATTCATCTGTAAGCCAAAGGTAGAGTGTTGGTAAAATATGCCAACTTATATCAGAAGTGAAAGAAAAAGTCATGTTAATTTTGTGCAGTTCCACTGTCCTAGTAACAATAAAATACAAGTATGTGTAACGAGCTAAAAATTGTTAATTTTGGTGATTCTACATATGGATGAAATGATCTTATATTTTCATTTAAACTGTCACTGCACAATATAAAGTTGAACACTAAAATTAATGGTAATGTCTTAAAATTTTCATTTTTCTTACTCAGAACAGCAGTAAGTACTAAATAAAGTACACCACGGCAATTGGAGAGCTCACAAAGGAAAATGTTTTATATTTTAGTACCTTTAACATAATTTCTTTGAGCTATTTGCTATTACCGCTTGACATATACTACTATTTGAACAAGGGGACTCAGATTTTCTTTTTGCACTGGGACCCACAAATGAAGGAGTGACTCTAGAGAGAAAAGAATGTTGGTTCCTGTTTGTAATAACTGTGACTTGGCTTTTTTTTATTAGAAAACCTTTGTATATTAGATTTGCATGGGATAGTGGTTAATGTAAGGACTTTGAAGATAAACATGACTGATTTTGGATCATAGTTCTACCACTTAGTAGCTGCATGACACTATGCAGTATACAAATTGTGTAACCCCTTAGTTACACAACTGTTTTCTTATCTGTAACAATAAATTGGAACAATAAAATTATCTTCCTTATAGTGTCCTGTTTACTTAGAAGTTTATATTCTTATAACAATACAAGAGGCCCGGTGCATGAAATTCGTGCACAGGGCGGGAGGCGGGGTAGGTGTGTCTCTCAGCACAGCCTGCACCCTCTCCAATCTGGGACCCCTCTAGGGTCTCACAAATCCCAGACTGCTGGCTCCCAACTGCTCGCCTGCCTGCCTTCCTGATTGCCCCTAACCGCTTCTGCCTGCCAGCCTGATCACCCCCTAACCACTCTCCTGACAGCCTGATTGATGCCTAACTGCTCCCCTGCCAGCCTGTTTTCCCCTAACTGCCCTTCCCTGTAGGCCCAGTCACTCCTAACTTCCCTCCTCTGCCAGCCTGGTCACCCCTAACTGCCCTCCCCTGCAGGTTTGATTGCCCCTAACTGCCCTCCCTTGCAGACCTGGTCCCTCCCAACTGCCCCCCTCTGCTGGCCATCTTGTGGTGGCCATCTTGTGTCCACATGGGTGTAGGATCTTTGACAACATGGGGGCAGCCATCTTGTGCATTGGAGTGATGGTCAATTTGAATATTACTCTTTTATTTAGGATGACTAGACCATGGTGAATGCTACATAAATTGTTTGCTTCTATCATTATCATTATTCTATGTATACATAGAACTGTTCCCAGATGGATTCAAAAATCAAGAATAAATAATGAATGAAAATTAATTAGAAATGATTTGGTGAGTGAAGACTTGCAGAAGATGGAAAGGAAATAGAGCATAATATTACAGGATAGTGTGCAAAGAAAAAAATTGTGGGAAATGAAAGGATACAAAAACAGTCTAGCTAGCTTTAAGTAAAAGCTAATTATAGGCAGAATGACCACAAAATATCCATTCAAATCATGGTTAAAGTAGGAGAAAATGTTTTACCAAAATATGCAGAATGGTTGTGGGTAAATGTATTACAATAAAATTTGGAAACATGCAATGGGTAGTCCCAGAATTCAGTTCCCCTTCATAGGAGGTAACAAGCACTGGCTGAAGTAACGTGTGGAAAGGTCATTACACAAAAGATTCAACTTCACTTTTTTGAACTGCATAGCCTTTGAACTTGGAAGGAGAACAAAAGAAAAACAGATAAAAGTGAAATAAACGATAAAAATGGAGTAACTGGATTAAGAAAGAGACTACTTTGTGAATATTCAGAGTGACGTTGTGCATTATAAAGATTGCAGCTAAAAGAGTTAGAAATAATGCTCAGGAAGATTAAGAAAGGGGGAAAAATTAAAACATAATGGATTCTCCCTATCGATGGTTTTGAGGAGAAATGGTGATTTTTAATGGAAAACAAACAAAAACTAGACCAAATATGGTGAATTACCCATTGTCAAAATAGAATGTGCAAATGACTTCCAGAATACCATACTCATAAAATCGCCCAGGTCATGGCAATTTTATTTTGTGACATGATTTCCTTTGAAGCTAAATAAGCTTAAGCTTTAGAGACTTTATTTCATCAGTCTCTTCCAAACTCTACCTTACTTTTTTAAAAAGGGCTTATAAAATAGTGTATGCTTGAAGATTCACAAATGTAGGTGATTTAATAAATGTGTTAAGTGCCAAATGTTAAAATAATATTCTTATATGTTAAAAGTCATGTTTATATTTGTCAAAGGGCATGCTTATATGCCACTTCCCTTTTTCTAATACTTGACAATACTCCACATGACAGGTACCTTCTTACTAGTTGTCTAGGTAACCTTCCCTACAGCTAACTCTTCGTTAGCTCCTAAGACCCACATTTTTAGGTACATTCACAGAGAACACTTTTGGACAAGTGAGATAATTTGAGCCATAAGCTAGTCTACACCCACAGTCCTGATCTGTGATTAAAAAAAAAAGCTGGCATTCTGATTATTACTGCTATCTTATACCCAGTTCCTACTAGCTTGATTATCTGTAGGGAGATGCAGAGGTATCATTTAATTTCATGTCAATCACACAGTCATCTAGCATTCAGGGTGCTACAGACGACGGCCCTGACTCAACAAACATATTTTGTTTGTCCACTTCTTTCCTGCTTCATTCTTGTCAAGTTATGCAATTTTTATCCCAAAATAAATTTTATTTCTTTCCTACATCTATTTAAGATCTTCTCACTTGACCACTATATCAGTATTTTACTCTACATTTCACTTTTTTTTTGCTATCCTATCTTTAAAATGATATTATTTCTTAACGCATCAATCAAATATAATAGTATCTGAGAAATCAGTGTTTCTCTCTTGTTTCTTATGTAATTTCTTATTCTATATGTACATACATACTTACATCTTTTTAATAGGTTGCAAATTCATTAATGGCATACCCAAGATACCATTATTTATTTATTTTCTTGAGAGTTTTGCACACATGCAAATATATTAAATATATTAAATAGTTTTTAGGTAATGGTAGGTTGCAGTGTTCTTGGGTTATAGAATTAGTTGCTGAATCTCTGTATTAACAGCTTTTTTCCCTAAAATGATGTGAGTTAAATTAACTGGCACTTATTTGCAAAATAAAAACATGGATTTCTTATTAGTGTCTGAACCTACATATTTGATGTCATAATTAAAAATCAATTTTCATTTTGCTTTGTAACCCCTATTCAAACAAAGATAACATCTCAGATGTGTTTTAAGTTGAGCTTAACTACAATAACTTACATCTCAAATGTTTTAAGATGAGCTTACCCACAGCAGCCAATATTCATCTTTCAATTCTTAAGTTAAAACGTATATTAATCATATTATACTTTTTATTTTAACATTTTCTTACTTTACTGCAACCAGGAAGAAAATGAATGTCATTTAATAACATGAGAATGCTTGATCAAACAAAGTTTTAAACCTTATTTTTCGAACTCAGGAGGTTTAGAAAACTTAGATGGGTTTAAGAATTCAAACCTTGCTGACCACTGTTAAAATGCGCAGAGCTTTCCTTCCTTGCATGACCTTTAAAGGACCTCTATACAATGCTTATTCATCCTTCTTCTTTTTATTTGCTTTTATGTTGGTAGGTAGATGTTAAAAAGAACACATGCTACCATTAGGCTGAAAAATCTATTAGAGCTTATTAAACTGTGGCACAGATGTGTATCTGACAAGTCTAAATCCAGGAACATTCAATGTATCAGCACTGTGAACTCAGTAGTAAACTTCTGCTGCTGGACATGATAAAGTAACAGCAACTAGATTTCCCTCCCACTTTAAACAACTTAAAATAGGGAAGATATCTGAAGCAGCATTGTTCAGATATTAGATAGCCCTACAATTAGCCCTAAGAGAAAACTTTTGGAAAGCAACCAACCAGTTACTACTAAATTTAATATACAAATATGCACTCTGTGAATTTTTGTCTTTTGACTTTATAACCTTGAGTAAGCTACGGCTTGGTAGTTACATCTCTTCTAGATTAAATATGCAAAAAACAGGAAACCATGTACCAGTGCTTTCACAGAAACTTATGTGCATTTTTTTTTTATTTCATAAACTCAAGCAAGGATGTTTTCAGAAAAGCTTATGTAGGCTACACTTACTTCCATATTGAAACATCATTTCAAATGCCTGAAGTTGTCTTGATCATTTCTTCCCATAAGAGCATGAGGAATTATCAGGAGAGATGAACAGATCCAGTTTGTAAATAGCTCTGCCGTTGCAATAGAGAGGCTTTATTCCATCATCTCCCATCAGTGATTTCATTTCTTCCTGGTGGGCTCCTGTCCCTGAGCTAGGCAGCCTTATGCAATCAACCAAAGCTCACCCCTGTATAAAAAAAAATCCCACATTTTTTTCAGAGTCATGAGAGTTTTCCTTAATGTTCACACTAATAAACATGATGAAAAAAATGTTACAAAGATTCTACAAACAAAATACAGAGAACAGGAATTCCAGTTTTAACTATACTCCAATCACAAAGGTAGACATATTTTAGCATAAAGAGAAACAGACTTATACCAAGAGGTGCTAACTGTGATCACCATTTATATATATATAAGCCTAAGCAACAGTCCAACCATCTGAGCGGTAGCTATGATGTGCAATGACCACTAGGGGGCAGATGCTCTGACCGGTAGCTATGATGAGCACCGACCATTCGGGGGAAGACGCTTAATGCAGGAGCTGCTGAGCTGCAGTGACTTGGCAGCTGAGGTTCTCGGGTGACGCACCCAGAACCAGAGAGGAGGGAGCACGATTCTGCAGTACGTCACCCAAGAACCGCCCCCTCACAATCTGGGACCCCTCGGGGAATGTCAGAGAGCCAGTTTCAGCCTGATCCCCAAATCTATGCACCAGGCCTCTAGTAATAGATAACAAGCAAGCATAATAAAAAAAAACCCAAGTAGATATACATGTTTAAAATTCCCACTTTTTCCAAATGACTAAATATATAGTATAGATCCCTCTCATTTTCTTAAGTTACACAAACAAAAGTGCATTATAATTTTTTAAAGTGTTATTCTGTTAGGCAATCTTAGCTAAAATATACTGAGAAAATGCTAACACTAAATATAAACACACATTGTGAGAATTTTTATATTATGATTTTTATCTCTATTAAAACCCTGACACAGCCATTTAAAAATCATTCTTTATATAATTTGTGAATTTTAAAATCAATTTCAGATTAGTAGAGCTATATATAGGTAGCAAATATAGGTAGCAAATTCTAGTAAGATAAAGAAGAAGGCTATTTTTCTGAAGAAGATAAGGTAGTTTGATGGTTTTACAATTGTTTATGGAGGAGTTTTAGACTGAAGGACTGTGGTGGTTGATCCGTGTATTCATCTAGATAATTTTTCATTCTCACATTCAAGCCCTTTGCCCCACCAGATAATAGGCTTAGAGACACCTATTTTTCTCCTTCCAGGAGGCCATGCCTTTTTCATCAGATATTTCTAAAATTTTCATATCATTCTGGACATTTCCTAATTTAATCAGGAAAAACATACCAGATACCAATAAACCAATGGAGAATTCACATAATATTCCCCTGGCACTTCGTTCCAAATATGTGCTTTTTAGATGCTCCCCTCTAGAATGTACTTGGACCTACAGCTCATTTTTACTGCCTTTTACTGTATTAGAAGCACATTTTATTCTGCCCTTTCAATGTCTTTTATTTATTTGTATGAATGATCTCTTCCTTAGATTTATTGGGTTACTAGAAGCCAGGAACCTTGTCCATAACTCAAAAAAGGTCCATTGCTTTCTAATCCTCAACAAGATGCTCAGGTAATGTATTTGAATATACAAGAAAATGTATCAATCTACAACATCAGTGGAGACTGTCTCTGAACCTCCAGGGAAGCAACAGATATACTCAGGGAAAATTGCTTTCATGAGATTTTTTGATACATTTTATAAAGAAATTAAGAAAAAATAAACTGGTTGTTAAAAGTAAGCAAATTTCTTTTGCCCCCAAGTGCATAATTTCAGAAGCTTAGAAATTATACGACCTATTTCTTCTGGGTTGATTCAAAAATTACTATCAATTGCTATCACTTATTATTGGTTAAAATGTTGACTTTAAGGATTTTATCCATAATTCCATGTGGGTTGGGTTACTTGTCTCTCTAAATTGAAACTTGAAGCAATTTACTTCTTTTCTGTTTGTTTTTCCTCTTTTGGTAGAGAATGAGGACTGGTTGCTACAGCAACAGATTTAGTCTACAAGTGCATTTGTGCTTTCATCAGATGTTCACTCTGACAGTGAATTCTGCCTTCTGCATGTCTTACTTTTAGAATCATAGCTAATTAAAAAACCTGCAACAATTCCATTCTGCTGCCCTACAGGCTAATACAAACCATGCAGTATTGAAGCAAATGTGGACAGCGAAAACTATTCTTTGAACAGAGAAAAGCAAGTAATTACATTTAAATCTATAGTAAAAAATATTAAACTTTAAATTATCTGTAGTTGCTTGGTTTATTAAAAAAATCTTTGGGGAATGAAAAAAAAGTCAGTTTTTCTTTCTTCATTTTTCCCTATTACTCTTTAACCAAGTACTTCACAAATACTCAGAAGTAAAATATATTGGATTTCAAAGATTTGGCTTTTCAACTAAAAAATTTAACTTGATGCTCTAGACAGTTTTGCTCAGTAGTTAAGGGGCCAGCCTGTAGTCCAAAGGGTCGTGTATTTGACTCCTGGTCAAGGGCAGGTACTTCGGTTGCAGGCTCAATCCCCTGCATGGTTGAGGCATGTGCTGGAGGCAACCAATTGATGTGTCTCTTTCACATCTATATTTCTCTCTCTTTCTCCCCCTCCCTCCCTTCCTTCCATTCTTTCAAAACAAAACAAAAAAACAAAACCAACAAAACAATAGAAAAAAGTATCCTCAGGTGAGAATTAAAAATAAAAGAATTTAACTCAAATCAGAGAAGGTTAAATTGAAATGTTTGGATTTCTACTCTATGAGCTACACTTTTATCTCTTATTGATTGTTAACTTCTTAAAAACATGTTTCTGCCACATTACCTGACTCGAAGTATACTACAGAGCAATGATCATCAGAACAGCATGGTCCTGGCAGAAAAACAGGCACATAAATCAATGGAACATAATTGAGAACCCAGAAATAAAACCACATGTATGTGGGCAAATAATTGTTGACTAAAGTGTCAAAAGCATACAGTGGAGAAAAGAAAACCTTTTCAACAAACGGTTCTGGAAAAATTGGAAAGCCACGATCAAAAGAATGAAACTAGACTACAGTTTATTCTGATGTACAAAAATTATTTCAAAATGTATCAAAGACCTACATATACAATCTGAAACAATAAATTACACAGAAGAGAACATAGGTACTAAACATATGGAACTTAGGCTTAGAGAGGATTTTATAAATTCAATCCCAAAGGCAAGGGAAGCAATGGCAAAAATAAATGAATGGGACTATATCAAATTAAAAAGCTCCTATACAGCAAAAGAAACCACCAACAAAACAGAAAGGCTGCCAACTGAATGGGAGAAGATATTTACAAAAAGCAGTTCTGAAAGGGGTTAATATCCAAAATCCTATCTAATAAAGAGGAAATATGCTAATTGACCATCGCACCATTGCAAAGATGGCAACGCCCACAGCCAATAAGGAAGGGATATGCTAATTAACTGTCCTGCCCTCAAATATGGCGGCACCCACAGCCAATAAGGAGGGAATATGCTAATTGACTGCCATGCCCTCAAAGATGGCGGTGCCCATAGCTACAAGATGGTGGTGCCCAGTCCCCTCAGCCCCCACAGGGTAGCAGGCGCACCTGCCTCCGGAGTCCCCCAGTCTCTTCAGCCCCCCAGCTGCCAAGGGCCACCTGAGGCTCAGGTAACCAGGGCCGGCCAAGGCTTGCACTGCTGGCAGTGGCAACAGCAGAGGTGTGATGGGGTGTCACCTTCTCTTGATTGCCAGGTCGCCTCCCACCCATAAGGACTCCCGGACTGTGAGAGGGGGCAAGCCGCGCTGAGGGACCCCCACCTCCAGTGCATGAATTTTCATGCACTGGGCCTCTAGTATATAAAGAATTCACACAGGGCCCATACTGGGTAGCTCAGTTGGTTAGAGCAGTGGTCAGTAAACTGCGGCTCGCGAGCCGCGGTTTGCCGCTCTGTTGACTAATGAGTTTGCTGACCACTGCTGTAAGGCATTACCCTTACCCAGAAGTTTTGACTTTAGGTTAAAGACATTAATACATTATTAAAATGTTTTTTAAGTGTTTTTCTTTAAGGCAGTGGTCGGCAAACTCATTAGTCAACAGAGCGGCAAACCGCGGCTCACAAGCCTCATGTGGCTTGCGAGCCACAGTTTGCCAACCACTAGGTTAGAGCATTGTCCTGATATGCCAAGGTTGTGGGTTCAAATCCCAGTCAGGACACATACAGGAATCTACCAATGAATGCATAAGTAAGTGGAGCAATAAGTTGATCTCTCTCTCTCTCTCTCTCTCTCTCTCTCTCTCTCTCTCTCTCTCTCTCTCTCTCCCCTCTCCCTCCATCCCTCCCTTCCTGTCTTTCTCTAAAATCAATACATAAAATTTTAAAAAACAGAACTCATATAACACCAAACATGCAAACAATCCAATAAAAAATGTGCAGAAGACCTGAACAGACACTTCTCGCAAGATGACATACAAATGGCCAACAGATATATGAAAACATGCTCAACTTCACAAGCTATTAGGGAAATGAAAATCAAAACTACAATGAGATGCCATCTCATACCTATTAGAATGGGTATTATTAACATGACAAGTAATAATATGTGTTTGAGAGGTTGTGGAGAAAAAGGAACCCTTATTCACTGCTGGTAGATATGTAAAAGGGTAGAGCCACTATGGAAAACAGCATTTGAGTTTCCTCAAAAAATTAAGAATAAAGTTACCATATGACCCAGCACCCCTCTTCTGGGTATCTACCTAAAAAACTTGAAAACATTTATTTGCAAAGATATACGAACCTCTATATCCATTCTATCGTTATTCATGATGGCCAACACACAGAAACAACCAAAGTGTTCTTTGATAGATGATTGGATGAAGAAGATGTAGTACATATAGACAATGGAATACCACTCAGCCATAAGAAAAGATGAAATATTGCCATTAGCAACAGCATGGATGGACCTTGACAAATATTATGTTAAGTGAAATAATTCAGTCAAAAAAAGCTAAGAACCATATAACTTCACTCATATGAGGGGCATAAAACCGAAACTCATAGATACAGACATAGTATGGTGGTTACCATAAAGAAGTGGTTGGTGGGGTAGTAAAGGGTAAAGGGAACCAAATATATGGTGATGGAAGATGATTTTGGATGGTGGGCACAAAATACAATACACAGATCATGTATCATAGAAATGTATAATCTTCTTAACCAATGTTACCCCAATACATTTAATTAAAATAAAAAGCTGAAGAATATACATATTACATTGGAAAACAAAACTGAATATTCAAAGCTTTTCTTTTGTCAATTTTTAAAAGAGCAAAGAGGTTAAATATGTTCAACCTAAAAGGAGCTTTTGAAAAGTAAATCAACAGAGCAAAAATGAACAAAAAAATCAGCAAAAAGGAAGCTAAAGTTGAGGAAATTTCTTAGAAAGTAAAGCACAAAGACCCAGAGAAGTGAAAAGAAGAGTAAGTACCGAAGAAGTCCAGGAGGCACAATATTCAGTTACTGCCCCCAGCACTGTAAAGATTCCATCTATAAGATGACTCCCAATCGACTATTTCACCAGAGCATCACTCTGCTTTCCCTTCTGCCATTCTGCACCAAACTCTGCATGCTCATTCCCACACTGTTAGCATTGTTAGCATGTGTATGCTCCAACTTCACCAGGCAGTAATAAAACAACAACAAAAACAGTGAATAGATCCCAAAGAGATAGAATAATTTCCTTTCATTAAGAAATTACAATAGACTGCTTCCCAAAATTCCATTTTAAAAGAAATTCCAGTCTTTTTCTGTAATTTCATTCCTCAAGTACTCACCAAATTTGTAGAATAACTTACATCGGTTTACTTTTTTATTATCATTATCTGCCAGAACAACACAGAAATACTCCTTCAGGCCAGGTGCTGTAATTTACTGAGATCTACGTGCCTTTGAGTTTTCTGCTCCACATATTTTATTTGGCTACAAGTAACAATTCGGAGCCTAAATATTTTATGGGTAAAGATGCATCCTGCAGCATTATTTCAGAGCAGACTCTTGGAAAACCTCTAAAAAAATCAATAATATATTCGTAAAATAAATTATGTATATCCTTACCAAAGAAAATTGCTTAAAGAATGACATGCATCTCTATTAAGCTGACATGAAATAGACAAAGCCTATATGCAAAAAAATGTCCATAACACATGGTTGATAAACAGCTTTTTATATATAATTTATACAAGTTATATTATTTGTAGAAAATTATATGGAAAGATGTTCATTAAAATATTGGTTATAATTTGAGCAGCAGTCCCCTTTTGATTTTCTAGATAAAATTTTCTATTTGTAAATATTCATAATCTTTTAAAATAATCCTCAAAAGACTTGAAAAAAGGCAGTATTGACTACTGAATTAAAATACCAATTTTTTAGATCTCCATATCTTAAACCTTCTAAATAGTATAATTACATACATGTTCATAAATGTTGACATTGTTTTCCAATTCTCTAAGATAATGTAAGGAAACCTGTTACATGTGAAAGGGCATAGCTGCCCTCGATAGTGATAAGGAAGACCTGCTCTGCACATATTTTGCCATCTGGAGGAGAGGTATAGTAATTTCCTCCACACGTGGCGGCTTGAAACAAACTGCTCCACACTTGGAGGCTTAAAACAAGAGAAATTTAGTCTTGAGCCAATAGCTTAAAGTAGTTTCTCCCTAATATATCAATCACACTGATAGCTTTTTCTTATTCGTGTATAACTTGCCTCTTGCTTAAAGTGCACAAACTGGTTTGCATAGAATGTAATTATTTTTATTTTTATTTTTAAACA
The DNA here is from genome assembly GCA_026230045.1 of Corynorhinus townsendii. NCBI lineage: Eukaryota > Metazoa > Chordata > Mammalia > Chiroptera > Vespertilionidae > Corynorhinus > Corynorhinus townsendii. The sequence continues at coordinate 32,010,345 of JAPDVU010000012.1, forward strand.
CAAAACAGCCATATATATCTGGATATTAGAATATGACATTAAAAAAGAATCATAAACAAACATATTTATAAAATCTCTACTAGAATTTTCTTCTTATTCTTAGACTCACTGAATCTAAGGTTATATCTGGTGAAAACAAGAGAGTTACTAAAATTTGGACAATTAGACTTTAACAGAATTTATAATAACTTGCTTTCATAGAAAGCATGATAAAGTTTAATACTAATATTAAAATTCCATTATTTAAAAATTTTTAAATACATTTTTATTGATTTTAGAGAGGAAGGGAGAAGAAGAGAGAGATAGAAATGTCAATGATTAGAGATGACCATTGATGGGCTGCCTCCTGCACGCCCCTAACTAGGGATCGAGCCCACAACCCAGGCATGTACCCTTGGCCGGAATAGAACCCAGGACCCTTCAGTCTGCAGGCTGACGCTCTATGCACTGAACCAAACCAGCTAAGGCTAAAATTCCATTATTGACTCAAAATATATTCTAAAGGATTTAATCTAAAACTTACTATTTTCCATCACAATCTAGATCTTTCGTCATCCTAACAAGAGCTGTTGCAAGTAACCATTTTATACTTTTATTTCCTCTTTATATGTCATTTGTTGTTTATAGTTACCATGTGTTGCTTATGGGTGGTTGGAAGATTTCAATCAGGTCTCTCATGTCAGAATATACTAATTTTCCATAGATATTTAAATTATATAATGAATATGTTGAGAATATTTTGCAACTATAGTCTTATTTGGAAGAAAACTGACTTTTGAAATAAAGAGGAAGTTAGAATCACTACATATTATTAAGATAAAGCTATAGATTAAAAGATAGACAATATCTTATAGAAATAATTAAAGATCAAAATCCATTAGGAGCAATAATTTTCCTGCTCCTTATGTTGAAGTATCACTTTAAATTTGCTTTATAAAAAAATGCCCCTTCATTGTTTTCTATGAATTTCCTGATAACTACAACTGTATGCCAAATCTGCATTTTCCTCTTTTCCAACCAGAAGTTTTATGTGCAGTTACCCCACTATCTCAAAAAACTACCATCTATGTGTTGATGAATTAATATACATCAAATGGTTTCAAACAATGTCTTAGTCCACTTGGGCTGCTATAACAAACCTCCCAGAGACTGGGTGGCTTATAAACAACAGACATTTACTTCTCACATTTCTAGAGGCTGGGAAGAAGGGACTGGTGAGCCCTTGCTTCCTCACTGCCTGCTGTGTTTCCATGGTAACCTCACATGATGAAAGGGGTATGGGAATATATATATATATATATTCCTAATATATATATATATATATATATATATATATATATATGCCTAAGCATATATATATATATATTAGGTAACCTCACATGATGAAAGAGGTATGGAAATATATATATATATATATATATATATATATATTCCTAATATATATATATATATATGCCTAAGCGACCAGATGCCCAAACAACCAAATGACCAGTCAACCAGTTGCTATGACAAGCACGAACCACCAGGGGGCAGGTGCTCAATGCAGGAGCATTGGTGGATGGTGCACTCCCACAGCCAACCTCCCATGGTCCCTACCCCCAGCCGGCTAGCCCTGATCAGCCCCAATTGGGACTGAGCGAGATGGCCCCAATTGGCCCCAATCACCAGCTAGGCTGAGGGACCCCACACTGTGCACTGGACCTCTAGTCTCTCTATAATATCTCTTATAGGGGCACTGATCCCATTCAGGTGAACTTTGTCTTCATTAACTTTTTCTCCATTATTTTTAAATACTATAAAACAAAAACACTGGCTTTTCTCTACCATGAATGTTCACTGACTAGCCTTTAAATTATAAGTAAAACTGACAATTATCTGGATCAAGAGAAATAAAATTTTACAAAAGCTGTGATCACACTAATGATGTCGAAGAAAAAGTATTACTTATCAGTAGTGCCATCTATGAATAATTCATTTTAAATAACCATTTTACTTACTGTGTATAGTAAATCTGTTCTTACTATATGTGGAGGTCACAATCAAAGGTGAACTCTAACTTGTCACAGGATTCTACAATCCTGCCCCTGGGTTTGCAAATTTGGGTGCTCCTGAATTGGGTGCATATATGTTTACCAGAGTTATAACCTCTTGTTGAATTGTTCCCTTTAGTATTATGAAGTGGCCTTCCTTATCTCTTGTTATGGCCTTCACTTTGAGGTCTATTTTGTCACTTGTAAGTATTGCTACCCCAGCCTTTTTGTTTGTTTGTTTCCATTTGCGTAAAAAATTTTTTTCCATCCCTTCACTATCAGTCTGTGTGAGACCTTTGTTCTGAGGCGAGTCTCTTGTAAATAGCATATGTATTGGTCATGCTTTCTAATTCATTCAGCTACCCTATGTTTTTGACTGGAGCATTTAATCCATTTACATTTAAGGTTATTGTTAACAGGTACTTGTTTGTCGCCATTTTTATACTTTATGCTTGTGTTCCTTCTTCCCTTCCTATTTCTTCTTTTTACAGCAGACCCTTTAGCATTTCTTGAATTGGTGTCTTGGTGCTAATAAATTCCCTTAGCCCTTTTTTTATGAAGCTCCTTATTTCAACTTTAATTTTGAATGATAGCCTTGCTGGGTATGGTATTTTTGGATTCAGTCCCTTGCTTTGCATCACTTTGTAAATTTCATTCCATTCCCTTCTGGCCTGATGTGCTTCTGTTGAGGAATCAGTAAATAGACTGTTGGGAGATCCCTTATAGGTAACTTTCTCTGTCAGCCTTTAAGATTCTTACTTTGTTGTTGGTGTTTGCCAATTTAATTATGATGTGTCTTGGTATCGGTCTTTTGGGGTTCATCTTGTTTGGGACTCTGTGCTTCTTGAGCTTGTGTGAGTTTTTTATTCCCAGTGTCAGACAAGTTTTCTGTCACTATTTCTTCAAACAAGTTTTCTATTCCTTGCTCCACTTCCTCTCCTTCTGGTACTTCCATTATGTGGATGTTGTTTTGTTTCATGTTGTCCCAAAGCTCCCTTAGGCTCTTCTCCTGCTTTTTACGTTTTGTGTTTGTTTTTTCCAGTTGCTGCTCTGCTTGGGTGCTTTTTCCTACCTTGTCTTCTAGCTTGCTGATGCAGTCCTCAGCTTCTTCTATTCTATTGTTGATGCTTTCTATTGTGTTCTTTATTGCAGTGATATCATTCTTCATTTCTTCTTGGTTCTTCTTCATTTCCTTCATTTCCTCTTGATTCTTACACGTTGTTGAATTTGTCTTCTATCCTTTCAGCATCCTTATGACTATTGCTCTCAATTCTTTCTCTGACAAATTGCTTGCCTCCATTTCGTTTACTTCCTTTTTTTGGTGACTCCTCCTTTTCTTTCATATGAGGGCTGTTTCTTTGTCTCCCCATTTTTGTTCCTCTCAGGGTCTCTGGTTATATGGCTCCCTCTCATTCTCCAGGTGTGCTCTGTCCTTCCTGGCCATGGATCATCTCACCAGCCATGTTTAATTTGCCAATTCTGGGTGGATGTTATTCAATTTAATTGTTTCTTCTATCTGCTCCAGGAGAAGATGCAGGACATGTCCACCTATTCAGCTGCCATTTTGTCTCCCCCTGTCCCCTGGACAAACTGTTCAGAAGTCCATGGTTGGGGAGGCTGAAGTCTCAGTGTTCATGGGTTCACAGCTGAGGCAGCAGGTCCCTGGCTGGTGTGGCTATAGGGTCCAGGGTGGTTTCCGAGGGCTCCCCCAGAGGAGGTGAGGCTAGGCTCCCAGTCACAACAGCTCTCCCCTTTAAAATGGCATGGCCTCTGTGGCAGAGTGAGCCACCCCAGGGGAGATTGCAGCAGTAGTAGTAGCAGAGGCTTCCCAACTAGGGGAGCCTAGTCCTCCAGCCACCAAAAAGTACTACAGAATATAACTCTCTCACTCACACACATGCCCACACATCCACACACTCTCCTTTCGCTCCCTCACTCACTCTCACTCTCTCAATAGCCATTATTGTTAAAAGTAATCACTATGCAATAAGGTGCTAGTAAATGATTACTATTAGTTCTACTTAAAGAATGCTAAAGAATGAATCAGTTAATAAGGTGTATCAAAAAATAAGAAGAGAGGAATAATCAAGAGATACTTTGAACCTTACTTGGTGTTGCTATAACTTGCAAAGATAACAGGTACTAGAGGTGTTTAACATTTGACAAAATAATGTTCACAAACAGAAAATTATACTTTTGTCTAGAGATTTGCCTTCACCAAACACACACATGATTTTAATAATATGAATCATGATTAAATCAATATTGAGTATGTAAAAATGAGATATTCTTGGACACATTTTGACAAAAATATTTAAAATGTGTATCACAAATATTTTATTTTCACTTGATTGTGAAGTTTTAAAAATTGTTATTTTCCGATTTTTAACTAGAAAGAATGTAGAATAGGTACAGTACAAATTTAAAACCAATATTATAATTTTGATGACTTAAAGGTAACTTGATATATTCAATTATTTTATGTTTTCACTGGTGGGGTCCCTCAGCCTGATCTGTAGGATCTGGCTGAAACCAGCTCTCCAACATCCCCCAAAAGGTCCCAGATTGCAAGAGGGAGCAGACAAGGCTGAGGGACCCCACCAATGCACAATCAAGGCCAAGGAGGGATGCGGGAGGTTGGCAGCAGGGGAGGGACCACAGGAAGGCTCCAGGGCATGTCTGGCCTGTCTCACCCAGTCCCGATTGGCTGGACCCCAGTAGCAAGCTAACCTACCAGTCAACTGTCTGTCCCCTGGTGGTCAGTACACGTCATAGCAAGCTGTTGAGTGGCATTAGCATATCATTAGCATATCATTAGCATATTATACTTTCATTGGTTGAACGGACAATTGGATGACTGGACACTTAGCATATTAGGCTTTTATTATATATTATTGATTCTATATTTAAAAAGGAAATTTAAGATATTTGTTAGAAACTGTGTTGGTTTAAATTATATAAATGATAAATGTTGTTTTGTCTAGTAAAATATCACATTGATCACTGCATATAACACAAGTAGTTATGAAATAGTGTAATGCAAAGTTTTATCTTCCTGACAAAGCTATTTTGTTTTCATAATTTGAAAAAAGCAAGATTACATCAAGTTTTAACTATTTCTATTTTAATACAATTTCCACTGACTTACTTGATTTCCCAGGCAGAAGGTACATTTTTGACATTTGGAGAATTCCCTTAGTAACATATTTGTAATGCATTGTACTCTGCCAATTATGATCATTCCAGCTCATTATATCCTGTCTGGAAACAAAAGGAATGAAGCAGAAATACTCCCTCCTGATACATTATTTTGGGGGGATCGGCATTACAGAATTAGCAAATGTTATTCAGCATCTTTAACTATCCTTAGTGAAGAAGAATGGAAAACTATTTAATGGTTACCCCTCTCTGTAATTTAAATGGCTTGATAGTGCATGAAGCCATTAAAGATATAAAATACAAAAAGACAGACAGGACCATCTGTTTTATATATTCATTATCCTATACATTTTATTTTAGCACTTCATTTAAAAAGATAGTATTGTGCACCTGAAATCCATATAATGTTGTTAACCAGTGTTACTCCGATCAATTTAATAAATAATTCATTGAACTGGTATACTAGTAGTGTACTTAAAAGGTGAAACACTGACCTATATCTCCAATTAAAAACTTATCTTTAATAACATTTCAGCAACATTTATATTAGCTCTAAAATATAGCTCTTATTTCATATTGCTGTAATCCTCAAAAATATTAACATTAGAAGGCCTGACATATAATGTAAGAGAAATGCTTACAATGCAAGTAGTTGTGTGCTACTGTTAAATGAATTTTTTTCTTTTAGAAACTGTTTTCACAAATATATTATTTTATCTGAAAAACTGCTGTTAATAAAATATTTGAATTATATCCCAATTTCCATTATTAATAAATACATCTCAAAATTTAAACAAGCAACGGAGATGCTCAAGGTTGTTTGTAGTGATCGGGACACGGCTCCATGTAACTGGTCATAGGTAAGCTTCTGCCGCAGTTTAACTCATTAAATCCACGGGGGCTGCTCAGAACCTTACAGGGTGCAATTGCCTTGACCTCTGCTTGGGGAAGGCAGCCTGTATTTTTAACTTGATAATAAGTGTTTATTTTTGTTAAAAAAAAAAAGATTTAAACAAGCTGACTATGATTACTTTTATTTACAGAGTAATAGAGTATTTACTTAACTATGCATAAGAACTATTTTTCATATGTTTATAGCAAGAAGCAACAGTATGAGAGTAGAGTTTGAACAATAAATATAAAACAGTAAGTCTACTTTTACTACAAAGGAACAGAAGAGGTTATGGAGCTGGCCAGCCTAGGACCTGCAATAAAGTAGAAAGATGTGCTGCATAATTCAACTGCCCGCAGAGGAGCCTTTACATAATTTATAAAATATGTTAGTCTTACTCTAAAAAAAAAAAAAAATAGAATCTTTTTAGAAGTATTGAAAGTATTTTTTAAAAGAACAAAAGAAAACAAAAGAATGAACTAAACATTCTTTCTAGCCTCTCTATCTCTGTTGAGTATTGTTGCTATTTGTAAAAAAGAAGTCTTATTCCCTGGCAACAAAGTAGAGAGCATCTTTTTATAAATATTTCTTTTAATAAAACAAACACGTGAAAATAGGAATTTATATAACACTATTGTCAGTATCTATATAATTCTATTTGTATTGTTGTATTATGTAGTACAAGCTTCCAAATGAAACAAAAGAAACTGCTATAAACATCAAGAAAGCATCCTCCAGGACATGATGTCTAAAGCACAAGCAACAAACTTAAAAATAAATACATGGAAGTATATCAAACGAAAACACTTCTGTACAGAAAAAGAAAAGAAAAGAAAAGAAGCCTGGGATGGGATGGTAACAGGGTCAAAGGAAATATCTATAATATTTTCAACTATAAAGGTAAATTTTAAAAAATTATAAAACTACATATAGAAGTAGAACAAACTTTGAGAAATCACACTGCCTAATATGAAACTACACAAGGCCATAGTATTCAAAACAGCATGGTAGTGATACTGATAATGATGACAGAATCTTCAAATGGTTCATTATCTCACATTTAGAGCTCCCAACCCCAAATCTATTTTAACAATAATTTAAATCGCAATTGTTTTTTTAAAAAAACTAATGATCCTTAATAAGAGCTTAAATGAATTAGTTGAACTTTATTTTTTAAATCAGTGGTTTAAACTTTTTAAATTTTAAGGCCCTATTAGAGTAGTACAACGTATTGAGGAACAAAACTTTTTATTTATTTGCTTTATACCTATAGATATTTACCATGTTAGAAATAAAGACAGAACTTTAAAAAGTACTAATTTAAAGTGATAATAGTAAGTCTGTTATATAAACACTAGAGGCCTGGTACACAAAATTCATGCACAGGGGAGTGTGTCCCTCAGCCCAGCCTGCACCCTCTCCAATCCGGGACCCCTCGAGGGATGTCTGACTGCCCATTTAAACAGACAGTCGGACATCCCTCTCACAACCCAGGACTGCTGGCTTCCAACTGCTCGCCTGCCTACCTTCCTAATTGCCCTAACCACTTCTGCCTGCCAGCCTGATCACTCCCCTAACGAGCCTGATTGATGCTTAACTGCTCCCCTGCCAGCTTGTTTGCCCCTAACTTCCCTCTGCTGCAGGCCTGGTCACCCCTAACTGCTCTCCCCTATAGGCCTGGGTCCCCCCCAACTACCCTTCTCTGAAGGCCTGGTTGCCCCCAACATCCCTCCTCTGCTGGCCTGGTCACCCCCAACTGCCCTTCCTTGCAGGCCTGGTCCCTCCCAACTGCCCTCCCCTGCTGGCCATCTTTTGTCCACATGGGGGCAGTCATTTTGTGTGTTGGAGTGATGGTCAATCTGCATATTCTTCTTTTATTAGATAGGATAGAAGCCTGGTGCATGGGTGGGGCCGGCTGGTTTGCCCTGAATGGTGTCCAGATCAGGGTGGGGGCTCCCTTGGGGCATGGGGCAGTCTGGCCAAGGGGCCTTTGGTGGTTTGCAGGCTGGCCACGCCCCCTGGTGACCCAAGCAGAGGCCCTGGTATCTGGTATTTATTTATCTTCTATAAATAAACTTTGTAGCCTTGAACGGAGCCAAGGCTCCTGCTTGCTCTGTGGCCACAGCCATTTTTGTTGGGATTTATTTATCTTCTATTTGAAACTTTGTAGCCTTAAGCAGAGGTCTAGGCAGCCCAGGGCAGGCGGAAAGCTTGGCTTTCTCCATTCTGGGGAAACCCAAGCCTCCTGCTCTCTCCGTGGCCGTAGCCATCTTGGTTGGGTTAATTTGCACACTTGTTCCAGATTGGCTGGTGGGCATGGCTTGTGGGTATAGTGGAGGTATGGTCAATTTGCATATTACTCTTTTATTAGATAGGATTTACGAAATATAACTATAATTTAGAACTATATCTTTAAAACTAAAATACTGGGGCTAGCAAAATTGCAATCTGTAAAATTTTATTAGAGGAAGCACCTGGTTTTAACCCCAAAATTCAATATATTTCCTGATTCACTTTTTGAGTACTTTTCTTAATATCAAAAAGAGCATCAGATACTCATCATATATAATTTTAAAAAAATTCTCCACCCCTCTCACCAGCTATATTAACTGTCAGGACTGTACTATTGTAATAGCAAACATAGGAACTGCTCTCTGGACTTCATTGCTTAATTTGTCATTTTTGTTCTTTGAATTCACATATGTACAAAACATATTACCTAGTGTTAATGTATTACAATTTACTTTATTGTACAAAACTCTGATTTTGGCAAAAATCCAATGTGGCTTTAACAATATATGTATTCACCCTATGATGTGTTTGTCATAAAAGAAATATTGAAGCTGGAAAATATAAATTAGTTTTAGTTTATAGTCATAAATAATGTGTTTATAACTTGATGTGTATAGGCTATTAAAAAGTCAAATATAGGAAACAGTATTAAACTCCAAACATAAATAATTGCCTCATGATAAATTAAGCTTATGATGATACACTAAGTTCCAGAAGTACCTGTCTAAATCCCTTCATTAAAGACATATTCATTATTTCTTCAAAAAACTGGAAAGATATTCTAACAAATTGAACAAAATGAAAGGAAAAAACTTTAATGTATTCATTTTCTTTCTCTGCCTTTGAACTATACTTCTGCTATTTTAAATGTTTCAAAAAGTTGGCATCTATTGCATTCTGTAATGAAATGCCTTCCAATTTTTAAGTAACCTAGTAATCAATGAAACAGCTGAAGGGACTCCCACTAGAAATGCTACAAATTGAACAGATAAAGATTCTTTGAACTATACAGACCTATTTATTGGTGTAGTTGGCCTACCTAAGCTGGTAGTTTAGCCACATAATTAACCTTATGCTCATACCCATTAATGGCACACTTTTCTCGAGTGAATTGAGTTGCAATGGTGTGATAGCTGTTTACCTTTCAATGCTTGACTTATAATAGAAAAATATCCTTAAATATTTATTGCTAATGTTACAGTGCAATACATACATATCTATAATTTAAATATGTAAATACTTTATTTACATTTACTAGTATATATACTTATACACACACACACACACACACACACACACACACACACACACACACACACAGATATATGTCAAGCCACCTGCGGATATTTTTCCATTGACTTTTAGAGAAAGTGGAAGGGATGAGGAGAGACAGAGAGACATTGATTGGTGGCCTTCACACACACCCTGACCAGGGCCGGGGATTAATCCTGAAACTGGGGTACATGCCCTTGCCCAGAATCGAACTCGGACTCTTCAGTACACAGGCCAACACTCTTTCCACTGAGCCAAACTGCCTAGGGCAAACCAATGAGTATTACCACATTGTATGAAATATCAAATATTGGAAACCAAACTATGTTTAAATGGGGATAGAGTAAATAAACTATGACATATCCATATGATAGAATACTATGCAGAATTAGAAAAACATATTTGTGTGAATTCAAAATGTACTTAGAGATATATTAGGTGAAAAATAAGGTAGAGAATAGTTTCATGATATTTGTATTAAAATATACAACATTGATAAAAATGAGGTTTCTCAAGTGAGATATTTCATTTTCTGTGCTTTAATAGATATTTTCAATATTTATTCAAAATGTTCCTACATTTTTTACACACATAAAAGTGAGTTTGTCATTCATGCTAAAACTAGGAAAGTAATCTCAAGTATTTTAATTTATTGTATTCTATTTAACAAATAACATACCACAGTTTTAGTCAGAGAGCTTTATTCATTCAATTCTTCTAACTTATAGGTAGATACTGTCATTGCCACTAAAGAGATCAGAGAGATACTTAGGATTTAAGCTTGTTAGGGGCAGATTCAGATTTCAAATTCAGGTAGTCTAGACCTAGAGTCCAAAATTTAATAACATGAATGACTGCTTCTTGGGGGAAAAATCAATATAGCTGACTCAGAATGACAAGGTCAGGCTTTATGCTAGAGTAGTTCACAGTTTGAAGGTCAGACTAAAAGCCTATGCACTATATAGATAAAGATAGGGATATCGATATAATGTAGATAAGATTATACAGATGCAGATAAAGATATATAGATCTACAATAACAAGGAGCTTGGATTTAAGTTATTCCAAATTTGCTGTCTATTTTTTTCTAAGAATAAAGCAGGATTAAGACTAGTGATCTGATCCATAAGTACTTTCCTCCACAAAGTACAAAAACAAATAACAACATTAAAACAACAATTATACCGACAATGACAAATGTCAACCCATCAAACATATTCACAAACAGCAAGTACATCATATGGAAGTGTCTGTGTTGGTTCAAATTAGATGACAAATGTAAATTTCTAAAACTGGGTTTACCTGCTTTTAAATATTCTGTGAAATTCAAAAAGAAAGATTTTTCTTTTGTGCCTTTCCAACTCTCTCAGGGGCACTGAGGCTTAATTATTCTCACTCTTCTTTTAGTTAATTCTAGTCTAGAATCTATCTCTATATTGTTTTTGAAATTCCTTCTGCTTCTCTGCTGAATTCTAGGAATTTTAGCTTCATTTTCCATAGTTAACATCCTTATGCTACATGAAAAGATTTGAATCTAATGAATTCAGCATCAGTACAATGAAAATAGTAACAACCAATGAATATATTCATTCATCACGGTAAACATTTTGACTACCAATTATATGAATTTAAGAAGTTGGTGACAAATACTAGTGATGCCAGTTATTAGTTTGTAGATTATATTCCTTTGTTTTTCCTCTACTAATATAAGAAAATTCACTTTAAATGTTAACAATTGCCACTGTATGGTTAGATCCCTATGTAGACCTGTAATTTACTGCTATGAAAAGGAGCCACTTTTGAAATATGAAGCAAAACCCAGACCCACTGACATTAAACTGCCCAGCCATTTCATTTTTAAAAACTAGATATACTAGTATATGCTCACAAAACAATGGTTTGTATGAGAATTGGGAAATATAGAAAAATAAAAAATGTTTCATGTAATTAATTAGCCCTAAATGAATTACAATTTCTTCTATGGAAGGTATTTTGTATTATTCAAACTTTGAAATTTAAAAGATAAATGTATGCAAGATTGTATACTAAAAAACAGCCCTTAAGCAAATAATAGAAAACTTTTATTTTTGCAATTTCAGAAGACAGTTTTAAAAACTGTACATTATGTGATCAACAAAAAGCAAATTAGTAGAATTATAGCTCTGCTCCATTTCTCACTAAAAAGTTTCTTTTAAAATGATCTGAAAAAAGAAACTTTAAGTAAATGAAGTGGAAATTGAAGTTTATATTTTCTTCATGGTTAAATTTAAATGAATGTAATGAGTTGTATCTATATATATAAAAGGCTAAGCGACCATTGCATCCAAAACAACCAAATGGACGACCGAACAGGCTGTGTGGGGCGACCAGGCCAGCAGGGGGGTTAGTGAGGGGTGACCAAATGACCAAGCAGCAGGCTGCGTGGGGTGACCAGGCCAGCATGGGGGCAGTTGGGGACAACCAGGTTGGCAGGAGGGGGCAGTTGGGCATGACCACACTGGCAGGGGGTGCAGTAAGGGGCGACCAGGCCAACGGGGGAGGTCAGTTGGGGGTGACTATGCCTGCAGGGGTGCAGTTGGGGGTGACCAGGCCAGCAAGGGGGCAGTTAGGTGTGATCAGGCAGGCAGGCAGGTGAGCAGTTAGGAGCCAGTGGTCCCAGATTGTGAGAGGGATGTCCAACTGCCGGTTTAGGCCCAATCTTATGGCAGTCAGACATTCCCTGAGGGGTCCCAGATTGCAGAGGGTGCAGGCTGGGCTTAGGGGACACCCCCCCCCTTGTGCACAAATTCATGCACCGGGCCTTTAGTATAATTATATTCTTCCCGTGCTTTATGATTTTCACAACATATTTTACATCCCAAAGGTCTTTTCTACCACTCGTTACTGAAATTACTGATGGACTTAATTATATTTAGTTTTGTTCATATTTTTTACTGAATTCAAGACTAATTAATGAAATTATAAATGATAGGAATTCAGACACATTAAAATATAATTATTTTTAGGAATGTTTAATAGGTACTTTTCAATTATATATAATAATTTTACAAATGAAAAGACTATCCAAAGTCTAGTCTCTTCTGTCACCATATATTTGACCCACTTTACATTATGCATCCTTCCCCCAACGCCCGCCCCCCGAGGTAACCACAATTCTGTTGTCTGTGTCGATGAGTTTGTTTGCTTGTTGTTTTCTGTTTTCTATTCCACATGGGTGAAATCCTATGGTTTTTGTTCTTTCCATGTGACTTATTTCACTTAGCATGATACTATCAAGACCCAAGACCCATTAATGTTTTCACAAATGGAAATATTTCATGCTTCACTGTCAAGTCCTTGGGCCGATAGGGGACATAGAAATCATGGTGCACCGGCCGGGCCTCCTCCTTCTACCTCTTGGCTCCCTGCTCAGGTCCTGGCTGCATGGGCTAGAGGCCCCCAGCCTCTGTGAAGACGTCCTCCTCCCTCCCCCTTCCCCTCCTCTCCTCCTATTTCCCAGGTTGCTGCACTGAGCAGCTCGGGGCTGGGCCAGCCAGGCCCTCCTGCCACTCCTGCTGGCCCTGCTGGAAGCTGGCCATGGCCTTGCAGTCCTTCAGCCACTTGGCTGCATCACCTGGCTGCTCAGGCTCTGGCTGGAGGCTTTGATCTCAAAGATGGCCGCCCATGAGTGGCACTGCTTGATGCTGTCCACCAGCCTCAGCTGCTGTAACTCCTCCTCCTCAAAGCTCGAGCTGAAGAGGGGTGCAGACCCAGCACCACGAGGTCCAGCTCATTGACCCGCTTGATGGACTCGGGCGAAGGCGCCGGCCATGAATCACGTACTGTTTGTGGGTGTTGTCCACCCCGCAGTCCAGACCCCACAGCTATAGCGATGCCTCCAGGCTGTTCCATAGGCAGCAGTCCTTGCGTCCACCACACTCTGTGGCACCCAGCCCAGCACGCTGTCTACTCTGACTGTACCTGAGGGCTCCTTGTGGGGGCAGGCGAGGGTGAGGACATGGCCTGGGAACAGGTGCAGGTCCAGCAGGTTGGGGACCTCATCTGGGGCCACCAAGGAGTAGGTGTGCCACTTCGGCCAGCCCAGCCACACGACCCACATGGGACAGGAAGAGCTTGCCCTCTCCTGGAAAGCTGAATTTGATGACGTTGTCCAGCAGTGGGATGTCCAGGCCCTGAGCCACCAGCTCAGTCACAATGAGTGCGGAGCACTTGCAATGGGTGAACTTGGCCAGGTTGATCTTGCGGGCTGTCTGATCCAGGGTGCTGTAGATGTGGGCACAGCTCATCTATTGGAGTGGCCTCGGGCTGAGGAGATCAAGCGGAGGGGAGGCAGAAGCTCAACCCCTGGGCGCAGGTTGGGGGTGGCCAATAAGGGGCGGGGCCAGACAGGGGGAGGGACCATGGGCCATTGTGGGGGCCAATCAGGCGGTTCGCCATAGCAGTGTGCATCATAAGGACTGGTCATTCCATCATTCACTTGATTTGCATATTAGACTTTTATTAAATAGGATATATATGCACTACATCTTCTTTATCCACTCATCCATCAAGACACTTAGGGCAAAATAAATTAAAGCAAAAATACATGAATGGGACTACATACAGCTCCAACATGGGGTTATTATCCAAAATACAGAAAGAACTCATACAACTCAACAACAACAACACACACACACTAACAATCTAAAAAAAAAAATGGGCGGTAGACCTGAACAGACACTTTCCTCAAAAAGACATATAAATGGCCAACAGATAATAGATGCTCAGTAGAAAAGATGATAAACTTTATTAGCTATTAAGGGAAATGCAAATCAAAACCACAATGAGATACTTCCTCACACCTTTTAGAATGGCTATTATCTTTCAAACAAGACATAATATGAAAAAAAAGGCATCCCCATTCAGTTTTAATGGGAATGCAAATTGACACGGTATCTAAGGATGTTAAGGAAGAAGGAAGATGGTCAAGGATACAAGATGCAAGAAAGAGCAATATGTGCTCACGAGTGTGTGTGTTGCACACACATACAAGTATATACACAAAAACCAGGAAAAGGATGTTTTAAAGATAAAAAAGGAACCTTTATTTTTAAATGCTTTCAAGAATAAACATGCTATGAAGCACAATTTATTGCTTTAAATTGCATTGATATGAACGATTTTATTTAGTATAAATCAGAAAAACAAGATTTCTAAACACGTTTGCTGCCGTCATATTGCATTCAATTAAAAAAAACTCAAGTAATTAATATTTTATTTTAGAATTGATCCAAAATTCTAATAATTCCTTTTTATAAAATAGATATTTTTTCCAGTTAGTTTCCAAACTATGTAATGTTTAAATAGAGAATTATATGACCAGAAAGGATTTTTGCATTTCAAATACTTGAATTCATCAATTCACAATTCAGTTACTCACAAAAAGTTACTTAGCATAACACACACACACACACACACACACACACACACACGCATATATGGCTAATATACTGTCTGACCATCCGATCAGTTGCTATGATGTGCACTGACCACCAGGGGGCAGGCGCTCAATGCAGGAGCTGCCCAGCTGCAGTGACTTGGCAGCTGTGGTTCTCAGATGACACACCCCGAAACTAGAGAGGAGGGAGCCCTATTCCTCACAGGGCCACGCGAATCCACCTTCGGCTGTGGGTTACGTTGTTGCTGGGGCACTGTCGCCCCAAATCTGGTTTACTGCATATTTGCTTGCGTGACACACCCTGTACGACAGCAACTTTGCAGAATGCTCTCTTGCACTCCGGGACTCCTCCGGGAATACTGGAGAGTGGATTTTGGCCCAATCCCCACAGGGCAAGAGGCTGAGGGACCCCACTCATTCTGCAAACACCCTTTGAACCACGGTGTCACCCCAGGTAAGGCTGGCAGGGGAGGGAGCATGGCAAGTTGGCTCCAGGGCATGGCCGGCCCGTCTGTCCCATTTCCACCCCGCCGGCCACTTTCTAATTAACTTCCTTTCAATGTGCATGAATCTGTGCACTGGGTCACCAGTACAGAAATAATTATCTTAAGGGCTGATAATGGAGAAAATAAAATGCAATAACCACTAGTAAGAGAATTACTTAAAATGGAGCCAGGAGGCCATGAGAAATGTGACCTATGCAAGTTTAATGTCTCATTTCTTGGAACTGTGGTTAAGTTGCTAACCTATTGATGAACTCAGCTTAAGGCTGACCTGCAAACATCCTGGATCAATCATTGATACATGGACATATATGAACTTTATTTGCTCCTCATCTTCTGCATGCTTTATCTTGAAAGCAACTCATCCCTTTCAACAACCTGCATCCTCCTCTTGCCCAATGGGCCTAACCATCCCAGCTGACATAGCCAACATGCCTCGTTTACATGAAGAACCTAACTGAGAGAAGCTCTTGTAAACCCTGCCTTACCTTGTTCCCTCTAGAGCACAACTCATGTTTGCTGCCTTCATCGCTACCTCCCAACTGCAATCCCTCATTTGCTCAAGTAAATGTCTTTAACTTTTTATTACAGTCTAAGCCTTTTTATTGTGGGTTAACAGGACCCAAATAAGGTTTACTCAACTAATTATAAGTACAAATAAAGTTATAAAATACAGCTTTAAAATTTTCATCTATGGTTACATGTTAATAACTGCATTTTCTAACAAAGGTACCATAGACAACATACATACGTTACATTTTTTAAAAATTTAAAAAACTATAAAGCAGAGTACAAAATAGAATGTTAACAGAATCACTGAGGGTGACAATGATCACTCAGTTCACGTTGGGTAAAGACACTTAACTTTTGCTTTCTTATCCACTGTTCTCAATACATTATGAGAGTTTCCCTTCATAAAAGAGGAGGATTCAATCTTCAAAAGGGTGCATTACAAACCTGGGAGAATTGCAGAAAACAAGCCCAGTTTATTGGAAGAGATCCTTCAAATACTTTTTTCAGTGGCACAGACCCTTAAACTAGTTCAGACTTCTGGTTTCATGTATTGTGACTGCAGGACAAAACTCATAATAGTTAAAACAGTGGATAAGACAAAAGTCAGAGTATTTTTACCCACTTTGACATTAAATGACACTCAGCAAATCTTTTAACATCACACTGTTTACTCTCTTTCTAGTTTAAGCTTTATTTTCCCCATAAAAGTTTTTACATAAATGAGATTTTGGAGGAACCTAGTCACCAGTGCCTTCTTTCTCGGTGATGGTTGCTGAGATTCTGTAAAGCTTCCTTTCTTTGTGTTCCCATCAGTCCTTTAAAGGATAGCTTCCCATACAATTTGCCTTTACATTCCCAGGTAGGACACATCCCCAAACCACTGCATTTGTTTCTCCACAATTTCTAAAATTCTTTTGTTTCTCCAATATTGAGTGCAGTGATCCTCCAGGGTTTACAACTCTTATCAAGAATTTCTAATTCAGGCTGCACTTTCCCTTTCCGGTGTGAAACCTCTTTGATAAGATCTGTGTGTCTTCTCTATGAGGAACCTGACAGAGTCTCCTCTATTGTGGTCAATCCTAAACTAACTATTTGAAAGGTTTTAAATCAGTTTAGAAAGTTACTGTGTAACTGACTTCCCCATACACAAAAAGTATTTTAAAGTTTGTGATATTCTCTGTACTCTAGTTATGCTGTAGTCATGGAAAACAGGTGATGCTCTGATACCCTTGTTCATATTAACAGTTCATGAAAGATATTGTTGCCAGTGATTTTTTTTGAAGTAACCAGGCCAATTATAATTAACTATTTCATATTTCAGTGTTTTCTTCTTGTACAATTTACTTTGTTCCTCTGTCCTTTGTAATTCCTTAATCTAAAATTCAGATCTGGGTTTGTTTTGTTTATTTAATCATTTTTTAGTCTGTGTACTTCATTTTTATTATAACAGAAGGTGAATAATATAAGGTTGTCCCACTCTTAAGCAAGCCAATTACATTCAAGTGGTTAAGCTGATGAGAGTTAGGTGTCTTTATTGTAATAATTATAAATATATATATATATATATATATATACACACACATATATATATATTTGCAATTTACCAATAAGGGGAAAGAAACAGAAACAAAACATAATTTTCATCACCTGAAAAGTTTTTGTGAATAAAGAATAAATCTCTTAAATCCTGTCATTATTATAAATATATATCATTATATTATTAATATGAATACACAAAGAAAAATAAATTTCAAATTTCAGCAAAATATTATTTTTATATTAAATACATTCAC
Organism: Corynorhinus townsendii; assembly: GCA_026230045.1. Taxonomy (NCBI): domain Eukaryota; kingdom Metazoa; phylum Chordata; class Mammalia; order Chiroptera; family Vespertilionidae; genus Corynorhinus; species Corynorhinus townsendii. The sequence goes on from JAPDVU010000012.1 coordinate 32,028,235, forward strand.
TAAAAAGACCAACAAAATACTTAAAACATTATATAGTTGAAAAATCACCTTAATCATCTTATCTATATTTTTCATATTTAAATAAACACGTATTGATTAGTATCCAATACAATTTTCCTTAGAACTCATGAAATTATTTTTTTCACTTATGTCCCATAGTCTTTAGCATCCATCAGCTTGTTCTCTATGAATCTGTTTCTGTTTTGTTTTGTTTATTTATTTGTTGTCTTTAGATTCCATACATAAGTGATATACGTTACTAGTATTTATCTTTCTGTGTCTGACATATCACTTATCATAATGCCCTCTACGTTTACCCATGTTGTAACAAATGGTGAGTGATTTCATTCAATATTACTTTTTTATTAGTGTACTGTCATATTAAGTATGCAGACTATTTAAGAAGGGGAGGCAGAAAAATAATATCCCATAAAACTTATTTATTTCAGAAAATAAAGTTATGGTCTTATGAAAAAAGGACTACTAATGTTTACTCATGATGAGAAAGATCCACATATAAAACAATTTACAAGCTAGAAATTATATTTGATAAAAATTGCTCTAAGAATTTAAATAACTTTATAAAGGAAAAGCATAATATTCAATGATCAAAAAACAAAATATCAATTTTTTAACATTTTGACTTTTTAAAAAAATAGCAAGACTCAGAGAAATGAGTAAAGGCAATGAAGCTGATTAGAAAATATACATTCAGGGATGTTTGTGCTTGTTCACACTTTCTCTCTCATTGTTCTTCAGAGCTAATGGGAGCCATAGATAAGTAAATGAATTGGAACTGAAGGAAAGGGTTTCTTCTGGGAGATGAAGCATAAGGAAGGTCACAGATCTCTTCTTGAAGCTATCAGTTATAAATAGTTAGGTTTGCATGAATGCACAAGCCTAACAAAGATGGTCCCCATAGGATCCTCTCAAGGTTTCAGATTGTATTACACAATGGCACTTCATGATGGAAGAATGTAAGACTTAAAGAAACCAGAATTTGTGCTTCAACTTTACCTCCGACTGCTATATCTAAATGAGCAAAGCAGTTAGTCTTTATTGTCATTCCTCAATGATTCATTTGACATACTCATCATAAATTTCCTAGATTGCAATGAAGATATGTATATATTTAAAATTACAATAATTTTAGATAGTTGTATTATTTAAATGAAGGTACAAATATTTATAATAAAATTACTATAATCTGAGTTATAGTATAGTACATAATGCCTCCATCCAATATAACTTTATATTTGCTGCATCTTCTCTTTGGTTACAATGTTTCCTCAATGCCTCCATCCAATATAACTTTATATTTGCTGCATCTTCCCTTTGGTTAAAATGTTTCCTCAATGTTTTACAGATGATAATATGTTGAGATGAATCTGTAGCAGCTCCAAATTTAGAGTATATATTAAAAAATCTGTGTTTTACTACATGAATTATGCAGAATTTTCTTCACACTCATTTAAGTGAACAATTGCGTGATCTTCTTTGGTAATGGACTTAATTAATCAGAGAAGTCAAGTCTTTTAATGTGCCATCCACAGATTTTGAGAGTTCATTCTGTTACACGGGAATTTTGATGATGTATTATGTCTAAATTACATTACTTTTCTCTTCCTAATTAAGTTTCTACTTTATTATTTTCAATCGTAAGGCACAGGAAATGTAACATTAAGTTTGGCAAAAACAAAGAAAATAAATGTGCCTCAAAGTGATGAAAATTATATATTTTTAATAAGCGTACCCTATTGTACTCTAGTTTCAAAGACAGCTTCTGTTAATGTACTAGTATCTCAATATTTCTTCATGTTCTATTTCTACATTCATGTTACACAGACATCTCAATATTGGTAATCAATCTGGAGTTTTATATATACTGTGTTGATTGATAATGAGATTATGAATATAAATCTAGAATCACAAAAGAAATATTAAGTAACAATAATAATCACCAATTTCCAAGTGCTATAATGTAAACTGTTCTTTTAAACTGCACATTCGACTCTGTAGATTATATTAAGCATTAAATGGTTAAAAATTAACCACCATCACATTGTCTCCATTTTAGTATGCCGTATGTTTCAATAAAAGTATCTTGGTTTCTCTGAGTAATGGGAAAATAAATTTAGTGTGATCATAAAAAAGAATATTAATTTCATGGTAATGTAATAGGAAAAAACTCTTACACATATAGAGAACACATAAAATAGATTTCTTAAATTAAGAAAGGAGACATTGCATTTACACTGATAACTATAAAGGAAATATCCAGCATTTACCAGATATAGTGGGGGGACATTCTTTGATAACATAATTGATAAAGGCTATACAATGTGCATGCATAAGAAAGTACAAAAGAAAATTCCAAGCCAGAAATAAGGACCCCAAAAGAGAGGACTGATTCAGAGAAGAGGAAGTCAAGCATAAAATGTAGCATAGGGAAGGTGATCCAGCAAGTGTGTAAGAGTGTTTATATAAGAGGAGAGGCCCACAGTGAATCCACATTCCTCTGGTACTTGTGAAGGTGAAAAAAGGACTTCCTCAATGTCTCTGCAATTGGGACATGTAGTGCTAAGTGGCTGTCACTCTCTCTCAAGACCTTCTTTAGAGAGCCATGGCATTTTCTCTTTCTGGCCCTTTTTATGGCACCCGTGCATAGAAATAACATCTATCCTCTCTGCACCTCTCTCCATTTTTCTACCTGTACTTTACCAATATGTTAAAGGAAATAATTCCCCTAAAATAGGAATCATATTCTTGAGATGTAGTTCTAAAAAGTTCAGTCTTCTGACTTCACCTCCAAATTATTATTTCAGTGATGAATTTCTCTGAATAGAAAGCTTATGCTAACTATTTTTCTACACCTTTCCTGAACTTCCAAAGTAGTTATTTCCTCTCCTTAGCTCCCTAGTGGAAAACAATATGCATTAGCCTTTCAAGACTTTATATACCTGTATAACAGCTAAGTCATGCTTGGATGTGCTCTGTTGTGTATAAAGATCCACAGAGATGCTTACAACACAGGATGATTTTTCTTTAATCTACACTAATAAAAGAGAAATATGCCAATTGACCATCACTTCACAATGCCCACCAGCCAATCAGGAGCGAGTATGCAAATTAACCCAACAAAGATGAAGTCGGCCCTGCCCCCTAACCGCTCTGGGCCTCTGGGCCACACACATGCAGGCGCAGAGCAGCCGGGTGGGGCAGGACGCCTGCTATGAGGGGGAGGGCGGGGGGGCAGAGGGAACTACAGGAGCAGCAGTCTGGCTGGAGCGAACACCGAAGGCTCCGGCCCGGAGTGAAGTTGGAAGGTGGCAGCCAGAGCTGTGAAATGCCTGGGTTCCGGGTGCCAGAGGAAAACTGGTGCTGGCAGCCAGGGGAAGGAAGGCCTGTTGCATGAATCTTCGTGCAATGGGCCTCTAGTCTTTATTATAATGTACCAGAATCAAACACATTCAATATTTTAATTTCATCCATTCTTATCATTTCAGAGTTACCATTTGTAGAAAACAACTGATTTAATAAAGCATACATATCTTAAATCATCTTGTTTTGTGAAAAACAACCAGATGAAATAAGAGGAATGGATCAACCCAGTGTAATTTATTATTTTCCAAACCACTTTTTAAAATTCTAGATGTAAAAATTTTCCTAATGTACTATTATTAAGAATAGCATACTACCTATGAAATTGAACAAATACCAACTTGAATTAACATTCTAGTCATATGACATTAATCAATGTCCTACTCCTCATAACAGCAAAACAAGTTTATAAATTAAAGATAGAATCCACTGCCCTGGCTGGGTGGCTCAGTTGGCTGGAGCATCGTCCCGTGCACCACAGGTTGTTTCTCCCTTCCTCACTCTAAAAATGAATAAAAACATATCTTTGATTAAGGGTAAAAATAAATAAATAACTTAAAGCTATAACCAACTTCCCTGTTTGTGTAAATTAACTGAAATAGTACACTAAAAGGCAGAGTCCCTGCAACACAGTAGTATTATAGGATGCTGTTTTTTGTGTATGATTATGATTAGTCTGGTCTGGATGACATAGGACTCTCAACATCACAAGCTCGCCCATTAGCTTAGAAAACTTTCCTAAGACCGTTTTTACTGTTATTTTTGTTTGCTGACTTTCAAAATTACTTTTGTATTTACTGTGTGGAGAACAATTTGCCATCTGCTATGTCTAGATATGGAAACTAATTGTTAATGAGTGTGGCTGAAGTCCACAGGACTGTTGAGGATGCCTTGAAGTTAGTCTGCAAAGGGCTCTTTTCCAAATCTGTGACTGATTACTCCTGTCTATGGTCACATGTTGCTTCACCTGATAGCTGTGAAATGCACAGTGTTTTGCTTCTTAATTCATGAAATAATTATGAAGCTAAATATTCCTGCAAAAATAATGCTTCTGAAGGAAGTTCAAAGCTTCCCCTAAATTAGGGAGAAAGTGTTAAACCTGCACCAGAATTGGCCCCCTGCATGCCAAATGAGGCTGTTAAAATCTCAAAAAGTTTTGATAGCGAGAGGTGGAACCAATCCATTATCCACAAATTCATTACTCCTTGCCTTCTCCAATAATGGATATATTAACTGTACACTGTTAAATTATGTTGTTAATGCTTTTGAAGTAAAAGTAATTAGTGCTGAGGAACACAAATGTGAAAGATTTTCAATGTGTGAGAGAGGCACTGAGTCTCTGATTCTACTGTAATTTAAATTACATTACAAAAGATAACTCTTTTTATATATTGGCCATTGTATACAATAAATTCACTTAGATACCAATCTGACCCCAAAATGAAGAGTTAATTAAATACTAGAGGGTGATCTTTCTTGGGTATTTTCCTAAAATGTGATTTCATTATTTTCATCCAGTTTTGGTGTACCCTTTATTTCTATTTACTGTTGCAAGAATAAAGACCATAATCCAAATATGACACATGTTACAGATCATCCTATATAATAAAGAGGCAATATGCAAATTGACCGTCACTCCAACACACAACATGGCCGCCCCCATGAGGTCAAAGAGGGCCACCCCCATGTGAACACAAGATGGCTGCCACAAAATGGCTGGCAGGGGAGGGTAGTTGTGGGTGATCAGGCCAGCAGGGGCGGACAGTTGAGAGGGACCAGGCCTTCAGGGGAGAGCAGTTGTAGGCAATCAGGCCTGCAGGAGAGGGCAGTTGCAGGGGAGGGGACCCAGGCCTGCAGGGGAGGGAAGTTAGGGGAAATCAGCCTGGCAGGGGAGCAGTTAGGCATCGATCAGGCTGGCAGGGGTGTGGTTAGGGGGTGGTCAGGCTGGCAGGCAGAAGCGGTTAGGGGCAATCAGGCAGAGGCAGGCAGGCAAGTGATTGGGAGCCAGCAGTCCTGGATTGTGAGAGAGATGTCCGACTGCCTGGTGGGATCAGGCCTAAACAGGCAGTAGGGCATCCCTCAAGTGGTCCCAGATTGGAGAGGGTGCAGGCTGGGCTGAGGGACACATCCCCCAAGCACAAATTTTGTGCACTGGGCCTCTAGTTAATCTATAATAATAAAAGCATAATATGCTAATTAGACCAGACGGCCTTCCAGACAAAGCTGAGGCTGTGAGGGAAGCCTGGGTCCCAGGTGCCAGAGGGAAGCTGATGCTAACAGTCTGGGGAAGGAAGGCCTACCCTTGCACAAATTTTGTGCATCAGGCCTCTAGTAATGTAATAATCATTGACGTAGAGAAAACTTGCAGGAAACTAAACAAGATTGTGGTTATCATCATAATTGATCTTGGAAGCCCACTTACTGATCTTTCATATATTATTACAACTGACCTAATCCTACCTACTATTTACTTCCACAGATAACTTACTCTCCTTGAAGCCTTCCTTAATGCCTGGTTCTTTTCTGTGACCACTGTCACTTAGACTTCTCTGCGATAAACTACTGAATCCTGATTTGTTTTATGTTTATATATTATATTTCCATTAGTGTTATAAGATTTTCTTAATGTAGCCATATATTAAAAGGTAGATCTATTATCTACCGATACCTATTATCTATCTACCAATCTATCTTTTTCATTAAAATGAAATGAGCTGGAATCTTTAAGTATCCTTGGTTTATACACTTTTTCAAGTAACTCCAATGATTTCTCTATAGATTCCTCATTTATTTATCTTGTTAAAGTTTTATTAGAAAATTAGACGTAATTCACAATATATTTTTTTAAATTGAGAACTTTTGCTCTTTTTTAAAAATATATTTTATTGATTTTTTACAGAGAGGAAGAGAGAGGGATAGAGAGTTAGAAACATCGATGAGAGAGAAACATGATCAGCTTCTTCCTGCACACTCCCCATTCGAGATATGCCCACAACCAAGGTACATGCCCTTGACCAGAATCAAACCTGGGACCCTTAAGTCCACAGGCCAGTGCTCTATCCACTGAGCCAAACCGGTCAGGGCTCTAAATATAACTTATTGACAAAACAGTCAGGACAACTGCTTGGCCAGACAGTGTTGCCAAATAGCCACTTATTTTGATTTAGGGTATGTCCATGCTCCGATTTCTGAATCCAAGCCCTGCAGTTCTGGGAACCTACAGCATTTGCCACTAAGCACAGTTTATTTTACTCAGAGGAATAGGAGCAGCAATACAATCATACATTCTTTTTGCATAAAACACTGACCAAAATATTCAGAGCATAAAAGACTAAGGCCCCTTTGTGTCCTTATTTCAAAAACAAACAAACAAACAAACAAACAAAACAAAAAAAAAAAAGCCCTGTGTAAGGAAAGACTAAAGTCTATGTTAATGAAAACTTTACCTGAAATAAAATAGTATTCTTAGAATACATATATTAAAATGTAAGAACACTAAGAGACCATGAGAAGTCATTTTTAAAGGTTAATCTTTAAACCAAGGTTACAGGTGGAAATCTATTTAATATATTGTCTCCACTTGCAATATAAGTCCTTTGGCATAATATATTTCATCAGCAATTGCTAAATATCATCTTAGATAGCCTAGCTGCTCTAATATCTAAGGAAAAACAAAGAGAAGCTGAATGTTGTATAAATACACTGAGTGGCCAGATTATTATGATCTCTGAACGCATAATAATCTGGGCACTCAGTGTATATCCTATATAATAAAAGGATAATGTGCAAATTGTTCCCTCAACCAGGAGTTCGACCAGCAGGCAGGCTGGCCAACTGCCCATATCCCCTCCCCCTGACCAGGCTGGCTGGACCCCACCCATGCACGAATTCATGCACTGGGCCTCTAATACACACACACACACACACACACATACACACTGAGTGGCCAGATTATTATGCATTCAGAGATCATAATAATCTGGCCACTAAGTGTATAGTAGGAGAAAATCATATCATGCAAAATGAAGACTTGAAATATAAAGCATGCATTATATGCTTTTAATAAATATGTGTATCTTCAAGTCTCATGATATATTTTTTCTTAAAATAATACCAAACTATCAGTCTAAGTAAACTAGCTATACCTCAGGAACTTACATGTATACTTTTCATGATAGTATTATATTAATTTATGAATCACAATTGCTTCCCTTTTACCTCCAATTAATGCTTTTTCTAAAGTGAGGCTATTATTCAGACTAGGAAAAACGGGCATATATTAATTTCTTCAATCTAAAGCTTGATTATGTATCAGAATCACTTGGTGAGTATTTTTAAAATGCAGAATCTTAGCATTACCTCATACATATTGAATTAGAATCTTCATGTATTGATCTCAATTGAAATTTTGTATGTCTCAGAAGCCAGTGTAACAATTGACAAATCAATGTATTGTCAATAGCCAAGAAGTGATGAGTGGTATGGTTTGGGAAGGGGCTGTCATTTATAGGGAGAATTTTACAGTTAAAATATGGCGAGAACCTCTGAATGATGGCTGGGATATTCTGGGAACATATTACAAATCTTTCAGGAGATAGTATACACAATAATGCTTTAATAATCAAAACTTTAACAATGAAACAGGAGAATGGAAAAGGGAATTAGTTTATTGAGTCTCTTCTATGCCATAAATTCTATAGGCCACTCTATGAACACTATCATTAATCATAACAAAAATTCCCAAAGAAACTACTTGTATTTTAATTATTCTAATATAGTGATGGATTTGAGTTATTAATTACATTCTCCAAAGTAATGTACCTAACAATTAGACCTACCTTACTTAAGAGTTTATAAATTTTACTAGAGGCCTGGTGCATGAAAATTCATACACTGGAGGGGGGAACCTCATTCTGGCCTGCCCCCTCTCACAATCCAAAAGCCCTCAGGGGTGGGAGGCGACCCGACGATCAGGTGAAGGTGACGCCCCATCACACCTCTGCTGCTGCCACTGCCTGCAGTGCAAGCATTAGCTGGCCCTGGTTACCTGAGCCTCGGGCTGCCCTGGGCAGCTGGGCAGCTGCCATCAGAGGCTTGCCTGTACCTTGGGCCAGCCCTGGGCAGCTGGTTGGATGAGGGCGGGTCTGGCTGCACCACGCACCTGCCACCCCCCCCAGTGGAACTGAAAGGACTTGGGTACTCCAGCGGGGCTGAGGGAACTGGGTGCTGCCATCTTGTGGCTATGGGCACCGCCATCTTTATGACAGTGTGACAGTCAATTTGCATATTCCCTCTTTATTAGATAGGATTTTATCGCATATCATATAATAAGCCCTCCAAAGTGTATAGCTGAAACAGAACTTCTGATATACTTTTATTAAAATGCTACCTCCCCGGTATGATTCAAGAACACATTCATATTGCAAAATACTGTTTACAGCTTACTCTGACTACTTAGGAATAACCAGGTGAAAAGTGGATATAAGATTTTAGGGAAGAAAATTAAATCTAAAGTTTTGGGGCTTCTAATTGCCAAATAATAGAGTTCATATTTACTATGTATGCTTTCTAGATTTCAAGGAATAATATAAACAAAATAACTTAAAGATAATGCTTTAGAAAACTACAGTTATGATCCTCTAAATGGTATTTCCAGTGGAAAAAAAAGTCCCCAATGTAAGAAATGGCCTCAAGGTAAAGATGAAATCCAGGACATTTCCAATATTATGTGGTCTCAGGTCAAAGTTTAAATCAAGTGTGAGTAGTTAAGATTTTTTTTGACAATATGTTGAAAAGAACGAATATTTAAGGTGGCAGCTATAATACCATATTATGAGGTACTAATATATAAGGTCTGAAAACAGTCTCAAATGTTAAGATCTGGGATACATACTAATGAATAAATAATTTTTAAAAAGAGGAGAGTTACCAAAAAAAAAAAATCAAATTCAAAATCCAGGAATTTCTTGAAAACTATTTAAAATAACAGAATACTCTTATTAGTAAGTAGGGGACATAGATAGCTTCTTTTAACTTTCATAAATCCTATTAGTTTGAAAAAAGAAAGAGTAAAAGAGAAAGACTATGCATAATATTTTCAATTAAATTAGATGGAAAGAACACCAATGAGCTGAGAATTTGGGTCATTGGGAATGGTTCTTTATATTTGAAGACTTATCAAATGAAGAGCCAAGTTATCTACACCCAACATATATATATAGTGGGGCAAAATTAAGTTTATAGTTGTGAGTACAAGAAACACAGTTTATTCTTGTAATATTATTTGTTGAATACTAGAGGCCAGTGCACAAAATTCTGCACAGGTAGGGTCCCTAGGCCTGGCGGGAGATCAGGGCTGATCTGTCAGGTGACCGGGGGGGAGGGGTGATCAGGGAGGCCCCCACTGGCACCCGCCTTGGCTTGCCTGGGAGCCTGCCGGCTGGGGGAAGCTCATGCATTGAATGTCTGGCCCCTGGTGGTCAGTGTGCTTAATAGCGAACAGTCACTCCGCCAGTTGTTCTGCTGTTCAATTTGCAATATTAGGCTTTTATTATATAGGATTGTATAATTTTCCAAAGTAAAACTGTAAAAATATTTTTGCCCCACTGTGTATTGGTAAGGCAGGTGTAGGTACCACGGAATCAAATAGTAGACGCTGCCTCATAGAAATGTTTTACTCTCCATAGGCACATTTTACAAGTTCCTTGATTAGGATTGTTCCTGCTCGTAGGAATTGATTTTCCTTGGATTTTAATTCTGCACTCTGAGATATCCTTCTTTTCGATAAATGGTTCCTATTTTGGAGCTGAGTAGCTTTACAAATCTGTTTCTTGGCATTTGAAGGTTAAAAGCCCTACTTTTTTTTTTTAACTGGCTCTGCATGTTTTAGTCCAAGCCAATGGTGCTTTTACTGATCCAATTCTCTTAAAATCATTGTGCTAGTCCTATCAATCTTATTGGTATTCTTACCATTAAACCACAGTCACACCCACAAGTTTTCTCAAGACAAACTCCTCTCAAACAGACATGTGGGTCTGTCTCAGTGGGATTTGTGGGCTGAGTGTGAAATTGCTGTTGTACAACAGCCAAATGATTCTTAGAAGCCATTTTCCTGGCAGAGAGTCTAGAAAGCATACTCTTAAGTTCCTCAATAGTCATTTTTTGTCTAGCTGACATAACAAGAAATGCAACCTTAAATCTTTACAATGTATTAAAGAATTTTAAGGCAACATCCTTAATCTAAACTTTCAGCCCACAATTTACTCGAAGTTCCCTAAATTTGATCTTTACCCTGAGGACATTACTTACTTTGAGAACATTGGGGATGAAAAGACATCTAGGATAACTTTATAAATTCTGGTTAAAAAAAAAAGCAGTTCCTTCTTTAAATCATCTCCTCTCTATATGTTTTTAATCAAACACAGATAAAATGTCGAATGTCATTTTTAACATTCTTGCTGGCAATATCCTTAGCCAGACTGACCAGTTCATTAAGTACATTTCCTATTTTCCAAGTCATAGCAGGTGACTGTTTTACTATACTTTCCACCACCCCTTAACACAGGCTGTTTCCATCCAGACTCTAATAACTACTTCCTCAGTATTTTTCCAGCTTCTGTCATTAGTTCTTCAAGGCATTCCTGCCCACTTACTGTTATCCAGTTCCAAAACTAATGCCACATATTTTAGGTTTTTATTTGGCAACACCCCATTCCTTATAGCAATTTCCATTTTTCTGTTACTGTGAGACAAACCACTAAAAAACCGCCAAGAAAATAGTTACGTAGTTCTGTAGCTTCACAGGGCTCAGCTGCATTGTTCTCACATGCAGTGCTAGTCACATAGCAATTGATGCTATAGTCATCTGAGGCTTGACTGGGCTGGATATCCAAGTTGGGTCCTACAACTTACATATCTGGTATCTGCTCTTCCATGTGTTTTTTCCCTTCTTCCTTTCTCCCTTCCGTCCCCTCTCCCTTCCTCCCTCCCTTCTTCTAGTCCTCCTTTTTATTCCTTTCTCTCTCTCTCTCTCTTCCCTTTCCTTCCCTTACTTCCTTCATCCTTCCAACATGTCACAAGATCACTAGAGTAGCCTGGACTTCTTTTACTTCAATAGAAAACTTTGCAATATCAAGCAGACAAAATTCAATGTTAAAAAGAGTATCCACTGGAATTATTGCCCTGGACCCAAAATAATGAAGCACTGACTCACATGGCAGCCACTGTTAGTGAGAACAGGCTTAAAATGACGCCAAACTCTGTAACCCATTGAGTAAGCCACTTCTGTCATTTCTACAAGTGAACCTGCAGTTAGAATATAGACACAAAGCTTTGTCTAAGGGATCAGAAAACCAAGTTATGGTATTGCCACTCTTGGTGCTGTCACCACTACATGTGGCAGATTTCATATGAGTGCCTCCAAAGCCCCAGCAGCACTAGAGTCTAGAATAACATTTTTGGTTTCCCAACCTCTCAAAGAAGAGGTGTGTGCAAAAGATGGAATTATTCAATATTCAGTACTCAGCATTGTATCTTTTATATATGTTATGTATATATAAGTCACATTGTGAGACATACAGTAAGAAATAAAAGTTTAAAGAGGGTAGGCAAAAAAATAAAACTGCTACTAATCATCAATGATATTACTTGTAGAAGTGAAATTTTTTGTGTATGTAGAAAATCCAAAAATATGCAGAAATTATTAGAATAAGTATTTTAACCAGGGATGCTCAAAGAAGGTTCAATGTAAGATAGAATTTGTATATCTATATACTACCAAAATTTTAAAATATAGAATTATGATAGGCTAAAATACACAATAACAAGAAACAAATCTAATGGAAGATATATAAGACCTCACTAGTTAAAAATTTTAAATAACTGCTAATAGAAATTTGGAAAATACCTTAAAAATTAAAGTAATTCTCTGGCCTTCATTTTTTGGAATACTCAACCATGGAAAAATATCACTTCTCTATCAATCAAAAAATTCAATACAATCTGTCAAAATCCCAAGCAAAATTGTGTGAAAATTGACAAGCTTATTTTAAAAAATTAACATGGAAATTAGAAGTGATTAAGATAATCAAATTAATGTAAAATAGAAAAATAATATTAAAGGACTTATATAACAGATATCAAGATTTTTAATAAAGCTATAGTAATAAAGACATTATGTTGGTGGTAAATGCTATTAGACCAATACTACCAAACAAACAATTGAAGAGCTGACCCTTACCTAGATAGTCAACTGATAAATGATAAACATGCCATTGAAATCTAGTGGGGATAAATATATTTTTGGTAAATTGGTTCTGAATAAATTAGATATCCATATGTGTAACAGCAGCTAAAAATAATAATTACTATCCACATCCTATGTGTATCAATAATCTGGTAATGTTTTAACTGGGTGGTTTTTGGTGGATTTCTCAGGAGGGTGCAATCAATAAGAGTCAGCTAGGTCTGGAGTAACTTCAAAAAGCAAAGCCATATTCACAAAATAAGTAAAACTAATTTCAGATGGATATAGACATAGACCTAAAAGTAAAATAATATAGCTTCTAGAATAAAACACAGAAAATTAGGATCCTGATTTTAAATAAGGAAGTCTTTATTTTAAGCAAAATACAGTAAGTAATAATCATAAAAATATGCTCAATAAGGTGGCATTAAAACTAATAATGTAAAATAATTCTTTTTTTTTAATTAAAAATGCTTTCTTGATTATAAAACCAATGCAGCTACTTCAAAATTCAAATCATTCTAAGAAAAATCAGCTGCAGGTGGGAACAGGACATTTAATATACATATATCCAATAAATGACTGTGTCTGAAATATATTTGTAATAAACTAATAAGCAAAATACAAGAATGAAAAATAAAATATAATTTGAATGAGTTCTTAGTAAAGAGGATATTCAGTTAGCCAATAAGAACATAAAAAATTGCTTCAAGCATCAGGGAAATAAAAATTAAACTCCTGAGAAACCACCACACCCAAATGAATAAGATACAATTAATAGAAATGAGAGCAACTAGTATTAGAGAGGATATGAATCAACTGCCTCATTGTTACAGTGGTGATGAAAGTACAACGTGATACAATAACTCTGAAACATGATTGGCAGCACCAACTATAGTTAAGCACTATGGCAGGTCAATTACATCTAAAGCCATATGCAAGAATGTGCATAGCAACTTTGTGTGTGATAACACCAAACTGGAAATAACCATCAATGAGAAAAAGTATAAATAAATTGTTGTCTATTCATGTAAGGGAAACGATACAATGAAAAAGAATGAACTTTTATTGTAAAATGTGTATATATCACAGAAGATTGAGTGAAAAGTAAAAAAAAAAAATCAGAATATATATATATGTATATATATATATGTATTGTATGACTTCACTTGAATGAAATTCAGTAAATGCTGAAACTAATATATGGTGGTCATAATGGTTACATAAAGAAATTTTCTCTATATTGATCTTAGTGGTAACTACAATAATAAATAGTAAGATTTCTTTGAATTATATATTTAAATTGTATGTATAATATGCTGAATTAAGCAAACCAACAGAATAAGATACTATTAGCATATGTGTTAGCTCCTACTTTGATACTTTTAACTTTTAAATTTTCTATTGGATATATAAAATCATTTGTAATCCTGAATATTTATTTTTAAAAAGTGATGGAAGTTTAAGATTAAAATAAAAAGCAATTTAAACAAACAAAACAAACAAATCTGAATTAATGGGATTGTCAACTTGAAGTCTGATTTTCCTGAACTCGTTCCCATATTATTACTAATGTAAGGGGACATTTGTGGACTTATGTCAGTAATGAAAATGGGCAGAAGTCTTTCACATATTGCATTTGGAGAGGGCTTTTACCTCTTCATATTTATCTTTTATTGAAATTTTCATTTGGGTAGTTAATTTAGAGTGAATCATAGCCTTTGATATCATATCAGGAATCATTGTGTTATAATCTTTCCTATGAAACTCTTAAGAATCATATAAATCTTATGGATTTCAAAAGAATTTTCTAAAACTTTTGTAGACAGATGGTATTTGCCTTTTTAAAAAATACCCAACATGACAAAAAGCACATAACTAATTAAAACTGTGTCTATGTATCATTTTCTTAAAGCTTAATAGAACTTTTTAAAGATCTGGTGCATTGGTGTGAAAGCCAGGTATGTAGGTTGTGTGCTACATCCTCTATTTCTCATGAAGTAAGAGGAACAAAAAATAATAAAGGCATAAATGGCAATTCTTTTTGAGTAGTCTACCTGTTTGTAATGAAAAAAGAAACTACCAATTTGTTTAAAGTTACACAAATAAATGGCTTTATACTTTTCTAAATTTTCAAAAGTTAATTTTTTAAAATTTTATTTTATAATTAAATTTATTGGGATGACATTGGTTAATACGATTATATAGGTTTTAAGTTCACAATTTTATGATATATCATCTGTTTATTGCATTGTATACCCATCACCCAAAGGAAGAGTTAAGAATCATTTGATTTTACTTTATATGTGGGATGTAAAATGGGAAGCAACAAACAAATAAGTAAAACAAACAAAAATTTATATACACAAAAAGCTTCTTTAAAACCATAAAAATTAAATAAACACACTGAGAAATATTTCAAGTAAAAATGTTATAGCATCTCCTTCAAAACAAGAGAAATTGATTTTCTACTAGAGGCCTGGCACACAAAATTCATGCACAGGTACAGTCCCTAGGCCTGGCCTGCAATCGGCCATCTTCCCTGGCTGCCTGCAGCCGGCCCTGCCCTCCACTCCTAGTTTCCTGTTCATTAACAGTCAATCTGAGCCTGCTAGCTGCGGGGAGGGACCGAGATGTCAGGTGTTCCCACCTGCTCGCCGGCCCCGCCCCCACCGCAGGTCGCCCTGTGTGTGTGAGGCAACTGGCAGTGCGGGGGCCTTGGCCTGGTGGCACATGCATGCCCTGCCCCCACAGAAGGACGCAGGAGCCTGCTGGCCAGGGAAAGGGACCGAGAGATGGTCAGTGCGCCTCATAGTAACTGGTTGAGCAGTCGTTCTGGTTGTTCTGCCGTTAGGGACAATTTGCATATTACCCTTTTATTATATAGTACTAGAGGCCTGGTGCACTAAATTGTGCACTTTGGGTTGGGGGGGGCGGGGAGTCCCTCAGCCTGGATTGCAAGAAGATGCAGGCTAGGCCAAGGGACCCCACCGGTACATGACCGGGGCCAGGGAGGGACACAGGAGGTTGGCCAGCCAGGGAGGGGCCACGGGAGGACTCCAGGGTATGTCCGCCCCAGCTTGCTCAGTCCCTATTGGCCAGACCCCAGCAGCAAGCTTACCTACCAGTCAGAGTGTCTGCCCCCTGGTGGTCAGTGCACATCATAGCAATTGGTTGACTGGTTGTTTAGTCGTTGGGTTGCTTAAGCTTTTATATCTAGATAGATCATTTATAAATTCATACCTACACTCTGAAAAGTCAAAACACTTTATATTATCTAGTGATTTCCATTCTATGAATAGTCTCACCAATAATTCCATGGAATATCAGAAATAACATTTTTACATGTGACTAAATTTGAGTCAAGGGCATTTTTCTCCTATGATAAATTAAATTTAGTGCACACCTCACTTAGTTCAAATAGTATTCAATTTTTTAAAATTTTATTCCATAAAATCATACTCTCAAATCTGAAGGAAAATTTAGCAATTACTATGTGAGCAGTTTCCAGAATCAATTATTATCTCAAAGCAATAGTTGTTTTTTTACTACTCATGTTTTATGTAAAAGTGGATATATTTTTGCAAATCCCATTGGCACATGTGAAATATGACAGGAACAATGCTAAAATAACCATGAATATTTTTTATGTATGTAGAGTAAAAAGTTTCCATGACAGCATTCCTTTTATATGTCTATGTAGGAGCCTGGGACTGTTTCCAAATATTTTAATTTGTTTGAATGTTAACCTTTCTATACAAATTTAGTGTGGAAAGGTATGTTAAGAGTTTTCTTATTGAAAAATAGAGGTGGGAAAAAAGTAGATTTTACCTTAATTTGGATGAATTCCAGAGAATGAAAAGTTAAAAAAATGCTTTTATATTTCTGTTTATACCACATTGTCTAAGCAGACTTGTATATAAAACGAAAGTACAGAGAATAAAAGCTGCAGGAAAAGTTGGGACCAACTAGCTTACCGCAGAAGTGAAAGCCCCATTATCAACTTCAAAACATTTGTGAAACAGCATTGTACATGGGGAAATCTAATAAAATTTTAAGGCTAGAACGCCTCAGAAACAATCATGAATTACTAAGTATTTTAATTGTTAATATGTATCTTACACCCTTCTACACTATTTTTTAGCTCTTGCTGTGTAATGTATGCTTAGAAATGGGGCAAAAAGAACATGCAGAGTATGTGTAAGAAGGGGAACCATGCTGCTGCTCTTGGGTAAGATGGAACTATGATGACTGACCCCTCCATTGAAAACCAGTGAGGAAATCTGGATAATACACAAACAGCCTATGAATGAAAGCATTAGTTTCCCTCTACAGAAACTAGGGCTTCGAGGGTTAAGATCCCAGGGAAAAGGAAACCCAGGAGAGCGGAGCCACTGTTTTCAAGGCATTTATCTGTGACAGGTGTACTGTCAGAGGATGAGTTGTCACTAAGTAGCAGGGAGGCAAGGGAAATTTTGGCCAGACTTAGAATGCTGAAGTCACAAAATGGAGTTCAGGGCTTTGAAGGCTCTGAATAGAGGGCCCAATATTCTAGGATAGGGGGAGCAGGCACAGATAAATGAGACAGACTCACTGATTTTCCCATTGAAGCAATGAGCCAGATTCTTAAAATTATGTATGTCAGAAACATAACCAAAGACGCAGAAAGCTACAGAAAAGCAAAGCAGAGGCTTTGACAATCTTACCATCTTGCTAGTAGGCAAAAATGAGAGTCAACTACCTGCCTTTGAGGAGAATGGGTCCAAGTATATAGAGCCCAAAGGATTTAGCAGAAATCTATGGGCTCAACTAGAGAACTAGGGCCTACCTGACTTTCTGTAAGTCTTACAATTGGACTGTGTACTCAATGGATGCTCTCATGCAAGGATCATTTGTTTGGTTTAAAGAAATTTGTATGAAATACTAACCTTCTCATATTTTTCCAAGAAGAAAATGAATGTGAGAGTGTTAACATTTTTGCTTACTGAAGAAATTAGTAGATTGATGTATCATTTGGATTTCAAAATACAGCTTCTAGTGGTCAATTATTAACAGTGAAAAATGTGTTTCCCTCAGTTCTTACTCAGAGGTAGAATAGAAAAACATCCACAGATAGTATTTTCTTTTCGTCAAATGAGATGTTTCTTTTGAAATATGATGAGTTAGTAATAAGTGTAAAGATCATAGTTGGAAATCTGTATGTTGAATTGAAATTAAATGTTTTTTTTTACCTAGAATACGGTATACTTTTAGTACAGGTGGTTAAGAAACCACTGTCATAATGTTGAGAGTCCTCAGAAATCTCAGCTATCCAAGTATCAAAATGAAACTGAGGTACATTTTCTTTTTGTTTCAAAGTCTGAGTTCTATTTTATCATTTTGAAAACCCAAAGATAAAACATAAACACATCTGAGCACCAACTGACCAAAAACAAAGAAGTCTTCCCCACCATGGGACTTTCACAAGCTTACTTAATTACCAAGATCTTGTAAAGGGTTCAGAGTCCCATTTGAAGGGGATTTAAGGAAGTTTTTGCCTTGTGTCAATATCATTTTCTTAACTACTAAACGTAATTAAGTCTCTAAAGTTGAGTATCTGTGTAACTCCACACATATTTCACTTTATTTCATTCATGTTATTCTGGTTTGTAAAAGGGAATAGGAATCCATCTGCCATTAATTCTTCTGTCCCCGTGCCTGCTTTTTGCTAGCTAGCATTGAAAAGTGTTAATTTGTTAAAAGCAAACTGTCAATATATTTATCCACTTACTTGTGTGCTTCTATCCATTGTCCTATGCCAGTGGTTGGCAAACTGCAGCTCGTGAGCCACAAGTGGCTCTTTGGCCCCTTGAGTTTTTAACAAAGGCCCGCTTAGGAGTTACCCTAATTTAGTTAATAACAATGTACCTACCTATATAGTTTAAGTTTAAAAAATTTGGCTCTCAAAAGAAATTTCAATCGTTGTACTGTTGATATTTGGATCTGTTGACTAATGAGTTTGCCGACCACTATCCTATGCCATTCTGCTATTTACCAGTACAGGGAAATGTGCCACTCTTCATGTTCAATGATTATTGCTGCCTGTTTTCCTGTTTATGTATACAGACAAATTTAAAGATGATGAAATGAAATATTTTCCAATTTCTGAGTAAAAAATGCAATGTGAATTGAGGCTAAGTCTTTTTGACGGCATTAGAGATAAATAAAAAAGACTGATATGATCAGGGTTATTTTTAAAAGAACTATCTTAATGTTTTTTACATATAAGGGTTCATGGAAAATATTTATTTAAATGCATTTGGATTTTTTTTTAACTTCTTACGTCATTTTGAGGAGAATCATACTAGAAATGTGAGAAAAACTAAGGAAATAATTAAAACTGTATTTTGTTAAATATATAGTATTTATCTTGATATTTTATACATAAGAGAAGAACAAAGGGGAATTACTTTTAGTATAGATGTAGTGACTGAGATTATAATTTACAAATAACAAAATCTGTTGTCTACTGAAATGACTGGAATTTATATTTAAACTAGAGGCCCGGTGCACGAATTCATGCACGAGTAGGGTCCCTAGGCCTGGTCAGCGTTCAGTCAGTTTCCCCTCTCTGCCTCCTCCTTCCTGCCCTCTCTGCCTCCTCCTTCTCTCCCTCCCTCAGCACCCCATGCTGCCCCCTGTTGGTCAGCACATGTCATTGAGAGTGATAGAACTCTTGGTCTCCCAGTTGAACTCCTGAGGGGATAATTTGCATATTAGCCTTTTATTATATAGGATGTATATATATTCAATAATTTTTGTTCATTTATTAGATATACAGTATATACCAAAGAGGATGTAGTATGTCTGTTATAGACTGCAAAATATTTAAGAGTTATTCACACATATAATATGCTAAATTAATAAAGAGGTAGTTCAGAAAAAAATGAAAAATCATTAAGTTTGTACTATGAGATAGGAAAGATGGAATCCTTTATGTAATCTAGTCTCAAGGGAAAAGGCTCTTATTCTTTAAAATAATATTTATTTTTTTAACATGAAAACTTGCTATTTATTTTGTAAAAAAAAATCAGCAAAATCAGCATTCCATTGTTTACTTTGTTTCATGGTACCCACCTAAGACAATAGCTTATTAGAATACTTGTATCTGTGAAAAATTTCAGAGACTTTTTGTCATCTAGTAAATTAATTGTATGAAATTCTAGGTCTTAATGATCAGCCTCAAAAAAGAAATATAAATATGTCTTTCTCTAAGTAGGATTACAGGAAGTAGTAATGAAGCTAGATATTAAGTTTATTATTTTGAATGGCTGAAGAGGGATGTTTATGCTAGTATTAAGTTGAAACATTTTATGAGAGGAAGTGTGGGAAGAAAGATTGCCTAATTGAGAATGGAAAGTACATGGATTGACTTTTGAGGATGAAGGTATATGTAGTCAAGGAGGAAACAGATAAAGATTATTCTTATTGCTTTTCTTCCAAACTATGTTCTCTTCAAACCCCACCCCAATCCCCATTCCCTACTACATCTCTTTGACAGATAGGACAGAAATACATCAGGTAGTTCTCATCTCTGGTGGTAAAGTGCTTTATCATGACATATGCTTTCATATGAAATAGTTCACATTTCATAGCGGTTTCAGTGCACATATAAATGCTTACATGTGCCTGTCTTGTCACGTTACATGTGTTTACCACATTTAAGTTGTCATCGTCTGAAGAGGTGTTTTTATTTTTTCCTTTTGCAAAGCTTTCAATGACTAAACTTTGACGTTTTTGTCATGATTTTAAAGAAGGCATATGTGTTTCTCCATCAATTATCTCTATCGATTTCCACTTAAGTATCACAGCTCCTATATTGGCTTGCTCTGAGCATGGTGAGATATTTATTAAGATGGTTTCATTTACAATTTATTCTTACCCTAAATGATTCTAATAAGGCAGCCAAGGATTTAAATCCCATAACTAAATTATTGCTTTTGAACTTTACAAAAGTACACAGTTTTGCCCTATTTCTTTAAGATTTTTACCCTTTGCAAAACCATGCACTACTAGCATCATTTACCTATAGATAAAAGATAAAATCATTTGCTTACCATGTGAGTTCAGACTACATTTCTGACATAGTTCTAAGATCCATCCTTAGAAATTTATCAATATAACCTCACTGTAGTTTTTAAATTATATTAATAAAAATAGCTTTATATCCTTAATATTTGTAACTTCTTGGTGTTCAACAGTGAGTTATGTGTATTTGGCTATGTTCTTTTTGTAAACTGAATATATCAAAATTATCTCTTTTCTTTTTAAATTTGCAACACCTTTTGACAGATCAAATATACTCAGTATTGGAACACACATATGTAGTGAAAAATGTATTTATATTTAGATAAGGAATGCACTTAATTTACAACTATGGAGAATATTTTCAGTATTTGCATGTAACAGACATTTTCTATTACATCTGTGCTTCGATGACCTTACCAGAAGGAGTTGATAATTTCACAATCAATATCATCACCGTAAGTAGTGTACATATGCAATATATCACAACATACATGACTATTTTATCTAAATTTACTAACCTCCCATTTTAATTATATTCTGATAAGATACACTCAATATTAATAAAACTAGCACTTTTCTCTTTTACACAATATTCAGCTCTATTTCTAATTGGAGTCAAATGGAAAAATGTGGTTATTATCTGGATGAGTTAAGACAAAAGTAATTAATTTGGCACACTTGTATTGAGCATATATAAATTAGATAAAATAGTATTTTTTAATTGAGCAAACTTTGGATTTACCAAAAGACTAAATTTAATTAGGTTCCTCTAATGTTAACATCTTATATATGCACTAGAGGCCCGGTGCACGAAATTTGTGCATGGGGGGGTGGGTAAATGTCCCTCAGCCCAGCATGCACCCTCTCCAATCTGGGACCCCTTGAGGGATGTCCAACTGCCCTCTCACAATCCAGGACTGCTGGCTCCCAACTGCTCGCCTGCCTACCTGCCTGCCTGATTGCCCCTAACCACTTCTGCCTGCCAGCCTGATCACCCCCTAACCACTCTCCTGCCAGCCTGATCAACGCCTTAATTCTCCCCTGCTGGCCCAATTGCCCCTAACTGCCCTCCCCTGCAAGCCTGGTCACCAGTCTGGTTGCCCCAACTGCCCTCCCCTGTAGGCCTGGTCCCCCCAACTGCCCTCCCCTGCAGGCCTGGTCCCCACTCCCCAACTGTCCGCCCCTGCAGGCCTGGTCACTCCCAACTGCCCTTTCCTGCAGGCCTGGTCCCTCCCAACTGTCCTCCCCTGCAGGCCTGGTCCCTCCCAACTGTCCTCCCCTGCAGGCCTGGTCCCCCCAACTGCCCTCCCCTGCAGGCCTGGTCCCCCCAACTGCCCTCCCCTGCAGGCCTGGTCCCCACTCCCCAACTGTCCGCCCCTGCAGGCCTGGTCACTCCCAACTGCCCTTTCCTGCAGGCCTGGTCCCTCCCAACTGTCCTCCCCTGCAGGCCTGGTCCCTCCCAACTGTTCTCCCCTGCTGGCCTGGTTCCTCCCAACTGTCCTCCCCTGCAGGCATGGTCCCCCCCAACTGCCCTCCCCTGCAGGCCTGGTCACTCCCAACTGTCCTCCTCTGCAGGCCTGGTCCCTCCCAAGTGTCCACCCCTGCTGGCCTGATCACCCACAACTGCCCTCCTCTGCTGGCCATTTTGTGGTGGCCATCTTGTGTCCACATGGGGGCAGCCATCTTGAGTGTTGGAGTGATGGTCAATTTGCATATTACCCTTTTATTAGGTAGGATGATACATTTTCAAAACAAAGGATTAAACATTAGTATCATACTGTTAACTAAACATAGACTTTATTCTGATTTCCCAGTTTTTCCATTACTTTTTCTTTCTTTCTGTTCCAAAATTCAATATAGAATAACTTGTGTTCACCCAGAGTATAAATTTGATATGAATTTTATGGAAAAGAAATTTAATTCTCTACATCAACTGATTTTACAGATGCCTGTGTTTTTATCTCTTTTAGTTTTATTTACATGGTTTAATTTTTCACTTTTACAAATTGATTTTTCTATATGGAAAATGCAAGCTAAATTATTTGTGCATTTTAAACCATCTTGATTAGAATCATAATTTTAAGTTAAATCATAGGAGAAATATTTCAATGTTGGAGTTTTATGTAAACAGATAATACTATTTATTTTCAGTTTATTGTATCTCATTAGAATAATCTTTTTATTTAACATACCACACCTTTTGCTCAAGCCAACTAATAAGTAAGAATAAACCCTCTTAGGATATTTAACAAAAAATATGATAATATAAGCTCTTGAAACTGAAAGCAAATTCTAAATACTTTTTTCAAGTGGAATAATATATTTTTTGTGGTATTTGATATTAAGAAATATTGAAATTTTGGGAATAACTATCCATACATATAATTAAAAAAATATTAGCCCACAGTGTGTTAATAAATTGCAGTTATTATTGATATAGTTTAATCTAGTCTCCTTATATTAACTCTAATGACACATAAAAAGAACTGGACTTATACTAGAAAATGAGGGTTAAAATGTATTCTTCCATTTACTAATTCTTTGACTATAGTTATATGACTTAGTATCTTTGAACTTGAGAATTTGATATATGAAAGAGAGAACATAGTGAAATTATAAAATCAAAATATTCCTCACAAACCTCATCTAAAATAATAGTAGAAAGGAGAGATAAAACATGAATTGGTTAATAGACATATTTACTTATATACCTGAGCAGTCACTGGGCCTCAGTAATATGCACCTTATAGTAATGAAGTTATTTCACAGAAAGACTTGTTTTATAGAAAATGAGTAAGGCAAAGGACACACACATTGGATTTATTGGTATTAACTTCATGCAAAGCAGCTGGTCTGAAAAAATGCCGAAATTAACTATTGAAGTTTCAATAACTGTGATAGCTAGAAGACAACACTTTACATTTTATATACTTTGAAACAGTGCACAATATCTAGTGCTCTTTCATCTACAGACAGACTACAGGTCCAGGTGACACTCCAGTAGTAGAAAGATACACTTCATTTCTCATTATTAAATCTAATATCCTATGTGTAGTACTTTGACTTTTTTTCTTTTCTTAGAGCTCTGCTAATTCCAAGAAATGCTTCCTCCAAGAAACATAACAATAATCATATTGGAGTCAAAATCAGCACTACCTCTTTTCTACCCCCAATGGTAAAAACAGAATAGAAATCTACAGGAACCCATTAAAAGAAAAATCCCAAGAGTTGAGACCCCAAGTAACCTTGTTTCACTGATTAAAGATATAGATGAAATTAAGGTTATTATTCGGTTGACTGTATTTTTATTTTTTGTTAATCCTCACCAGAGAATATTTTTCCACTGTTTTTTTTTAGAGAGAGTGGAAAGGAGAGGGAGAGACAGAGAGAGAAATATCGATGTGAGAGAGACACATCCATTGCTTGCCTCCTGCACATGCCCTAACCAAGTTATGTGCCCTTGACCAGAAATGAACCTCGGGCCCTTCATTCCACAGGCCTATGCTCCATCCACTGAGCCAGACCAACTAGGGCCCAACTGGTTGACTTTAAAATGCGAAGATGAACATAGATTATCCAGGTAGACTGACTATAATCACAAGTATTCTTCAAAGTGGAAGAAAGAGGCTGAAGAGAGTTGAGAGACATTTGAAGATGTTATGGGGCTAGCTTTGAAGATGGAGGAAGGGACTATGAGTCAAGGAATGCAGACAGTTTCTAAAATCTGGAAAAGGCAAATAAATTAATTCTTCTCTAGAGCCTTGAATGCAGTCCTGCTTAAATCTTGCTTTCAGTTAATGAAACCCATTTTAGATTCTGACCTCTAAAACTATAACATAATAAATGTGTTTTGTTTTAAGCCACTAAACTGGTGATATTCTGTTTCAGCACAAGCATAAAATGTTGCTTTTCAGGCCCAAAAAGTGTTATAAGTAATTTCAACTGATTTCTTTTTACTCATTAATAGACTCCCTAGCAATAACATGTGTACGTGTTCCCATTTTGCCATTTTTTATTTAATGTGCCTCTCATTTCTATGTTAATTACATTGTAATGGGCAACTGTATGATTTATCAATTCTGAACTTTGGGGAGGGAGTCTTAATAGAAAATGTAGAGCTAAATAACCATTTCCAAAGTAAGGTGTATGATACAGTGGCAGACTGATTTTCTCAAAAATATTTACCCCACATTATTTTAAGTGATATGAGATTTTATGGTATTGGGTAGAAGATTAAGATTGGCAGTTAAATTATAAATTCAATAGAAGTGAAATCTTGCCTCTCCCCACCCCCTGAAACCTCTTTTAATTATGTCCACTAGGGAGCTAGGATTGAGGATATACAGAGCCTTAAATCCCACAATGTATCATTAAACATTAAGATATCAAAGGAATTTTAAAAATGCCTAGAGACTTCTAAATTTTCTTAATGCCAAGAGAGTCTTCTAAAATCCTCCAAGCCAGACTGGCTTTTTATTTTTTTCAAGGTACTCCTACAATCTCCAAGGGCCATGGATTCTGAAATATATGTTCAGATGCAGAGAACTAAATTTTAATAAGGCTTTGATGTGCTTATGTGCAGTCAATAATGTAGGTTATTTGAACCAACGTCTACTCACACCAACTCAGAGGGACTTTAGAATAACAGAGTCATATTTCTGTACTGCTGGTTTAATAATCTTACCTACACATTGAAAAAAATAAATCTAAATTTTCTTTAAAGTTACAGGGGCATAAGACATTTTTCTGAAATTGCAAAGAGAGAGTCACCTAATGAAAGTCTTAAACAAAAGAAAGGTGTAAGAAAATAACGAGCTCTATTTAGGAAAGTTTGTTTGCAGTAGTTTGTGTTTGTTGTTTGTGTCTTTAATGTATTATGAGTATAATGAAAGCCAGGTTTCTCCCGGTCAGTGAAAAAGTTACATATATGTTAAAGTGAAACACACACACACACACACACACACACACACACACACACAGAAATAACTCTTGGTGTTGAATTGAATTTAGAGGTACCATTGTGAATTCATGATTTGTCAGATAGGTAGGTAGGTACATAGATAGGCAGGTATAGATAAACATATGTGTACATATACACACATACATATAGTCTTCCCCCTAGCTCTGTCCAATGAGAAGATTTGGAAGCAATGGAACCTTAGCAGCCATGAATATAACAAAGGCTGGTATGTTGGTTTATAGTTAGCATTCTCCACTAAAAGGAAACAGGACCTTTAGGAAACGTATTTCCCAGGAATGAGACAGAAAATATGGACAAGGCTATAATATCTTGTGCCATCACTGAGAAAATATAGGTAATATTCTAAATTGTAAGGAAATGCTCAAAGAATGATATGTAATTGAAAAATCCTAATAAAAATAAAAGCCTAATGTGCAAATTGACTGAACGGGCAGGGCTGGCAAGCAGGCAGCGCCAGGCCGGCCAAGCCAGGTGCCAGTGGGGGGCCCCTCGATTGCCTCACTGGTTGCCCCACAGATGGGCCCTGATCACCGGCCAGGACTAGAGACCCTACCCATGCACCAATTTCGTGCACCAGGCCTCTAGTAAATAAATAAAAGGTGTTTTGTATCCAGCAAAAAAGAATGATATGGGTATGTCAGAAGGATACAGAAGATAGGTCAAAGGAGCTTCCACTGATCGAATATGTGATGATTTTAGTTAACATTGAAATAAATAATAACAACCTATTGAATTTAATAGGAATTCTTGATTCTATAATAATATTAATTAATTTACAGGAGGGAACAAAAACTCTTCTTTATAATAGGATGCTAATAAGCACAGAATTTGAGTTTTTCTATTAATTACTGTTTTGTAACCTTACTGCTAATACTTAGTTCAGGTAAATATCCTATATAATAAAAGCCTAATATGCTAAGTGTCTGATTGTCCAGTCAGCTATTCAACCAATCAAAGCATAATATGCTAATGATATGCTTAAGCCGCTCAACTGCTCGCTATGATGT
This sequence comes from Corynorhinus townsendii, assembly GCA_026230045.1. Classification (NCBI taxonomy): domain Eukaryota; kingdom Metazoa; phylum Chordata; class Mammalia; order Chiroptera; family Vespertilionidae; genus Corynorhinus; species Corynorhinus townsendii. The sequence goes on from JAPDVU010000012.1 coordinate 32,054,915, forward strand.
GCACTGACCACTAGGGGGCAGGTGCTCTGACTGGTAGGTGAGCTTGCTGCTAGGGTCTGGCCAATCAGGACTGGGCGAGATGGGCAGGACATGCCCTGGAGCCCTCATGCGGTCCCTGCCCAGCTGGCCAACCTCCTGCATCCCTCCCTGGGCCTAATCCTGCACCAGTGGGGTCCCTCAGCCTGGCCTGTGCCCTTTGCAATCCAGGACCCCTTGGGGGATGTCAGAGAGCCAGTTTCGGCCCAACAGGGGAATGACCAGTCACTATGATGCACACTGACCACCGGGGCAGACGCTCAATGTAGGAACTGCCCCCTGGTGGTCAGTGCACTCCCACAGGAGGAGTGCCACTCAGTCAGAAGCTGGGCTCACAGCTGGAGAGTTCAGCAGCGGTGGCGGGAGCCTCTCCCACCTCCACAGCAGTGCTAAGGATGTCCTACTGATAGCTTAGGCCCACTCCCCACAGAGAGTGCAGGCAGGGCTGAGGACTCCCCCTTCCCCGAGTGCATGAATTTTGTGCACTGGGCCTCTAGTCATCAATAAATGCTAAAATAAATGGGTGAATATTTGATGAGAAACAGTACATATATACAGTTTCAAAATGTCTTCCCTTCAATCCAAAGGGAAAAAATAATAAACTACAGTTAGAAAAATGTGGCCTCATAATCTTAAGCAAGTGATTAAAATTAACATCACCACAATGGAACAATTCAAAATTGTGTCTTCTGATACTTGCTGAAAAATAGCATCACTTTTCTGATACCCCTATAAAAAATTGTATCACGTGAATCGAATAATGAGGAAACACCAGAGGAACCCTAGTGAAGGGACATTTTTAAAAACAACTTTCCTGTTCTCTAAACAATTAATTGATTATTGTGTACAACTGATAATTATATTGTGTTATGCATGAAGTATCCTTTTTATAAGAAAATATGCACTGAAATATTTAAGAGTAAAAGAGTATTATGTCTGTCACTCACTCTTAAACAGTTCTCAGTGTTATAAACACACACATACATACACAGGGAGAAAATATAGCAAAATGTTAACATTTAGGTAAGCCCAATACTGAGTCAATGGGAGCTTTTTTTATTATTTTTATAACTATCCTGTAATTTTGAAATTATTTCAAGAAAATTAAAAATCCAAGTGTAAATTAGTATAATTAAAAAGAAAAATAAGAAATAAGGCCTTATAGAAATTTTCAAATATTTATTTCCTTTAATAATGCTCTCACTGAAACAAATTTTATCATAATGACATAGAATATAGACTATGTTTGTAGTCTAAAGAAGTTATAGAAATGCATAATCTGTTCTAAATCACATGATAATTTGTTAAAGAATGCCCAAAGATCCTGACTTAAGTCAGATACCTCATAAATAAGAAAAGGTTACAAGAAAAATAAAAAGACATTGTTGGATTCATACTTTTTAAAATATAGAAACAAAGATGGAAAAATCTCATCTAAACTTCTAAATATTTTTCAATTCAAATCAGGAAATATATGTATAATTTATATAAGGAAACATATCCTGACATTCAAAGTTAGATTTTTCTAGCACTTATATGTATCCAATGTTGTGAACTTTTAACTAAAATTGAGTAAATGCTGCTAGGAAGAAATATTTATTAACATAAATATTATATAATATTAATATAAATTTATTACACACTATCTACCTTTAATCATATCTCATACCATTCTCCTTATCATGTGTCCACTTTCAGCACTAACAACCTGCTGAATGCCCTGTGATTTTACCATGTGTCCACTTTCAGCACTAACAACCTGCCGAATGCCCTGTGATTTTACCATGTGTCCACTTTCAGCACTAACAACCTGCCGAATGCCCTGTGATTTTACCATGTGTCCACTTTCAGCACTAACAACCTGCCGAATGCCCTGTGATTTTACCAAGAGTTACATGGTAACTTGCTTGAACTTGCTCTTGCTTTTCTAGAATCCTTCCATATACAAGACTTTCTCCTGGCTTCATGGTTCATCAGCTCTCTGCTCAGGTGCATGTTCTTAGTGAGGTGTTCCCTGACGACTCTCTGTAAAACATTAACTTTTTTGAGTCATTCTCTATAAATTAGCCTTCTCTCTCTGTGGCACGTGAAGCACTTTACTATACGTTTACATGTTATCCTTTTAAGGACAAAGTTAGAAGCAAATAAACTGAACGTGTAAAATTGATTCTAAATTCAATAGTTTTCTACTGACTTTGCCAAGATACTATTTTAAATCATTCTCTTGATTGTGGTGCCAAAAATTATTCAGGCATTGGTATTATTATTTACCAGTATGCCAATGATGCAATACGATGAAGCTAATAGATGGTTTCCTGGTTCTATGTTTGATTTTTGTGATGATGTTCTTCTGAACCATGAGACTATGGCAAACCCTCAAACTTTTTTTGCAAGAAAGCAACTATTGAGTGAGAAGGAAATGAACCTGCGGGCCACTGACCAGGACCCATGCTCAGGGCTGTGAGCAATGCAGAGTTAGTTGGAAGATTCCTTTGTGCTGCATATTTTAGTTGATAAATGAGATCTGGATCTTTCAAATTATATTAAAGAAAATAATTAGGGTTGTAATTATATTAAATTGATACCAAAATTTAAAAATATGCACATCTGCTAATGTTAACTTTGTTTTTTTTAGTTTTTTTTTATTGTTTGAAGTATTACAAATAGTAGTACATATGTCTTTTTTTTTGGGGGGGGGGGAGAAAACAATTTAAGATTTTAATTATGCCTAGAGAGAGAAACCCTCAAAACTTACAAAAAAAAAAAAAACACACACACACACACACAAACACACACACACACACACACAAAAATGTTGATTTGGTAAGAAACTTAATTTTTTAACAAAATTTAATAACTGTGAAGTAAAATCAAATTTGGAAAATGAAAATATTTGTGACACAGTTTAAAAATACAAAATTATCTATACAATATATTAGGAGTTAGAATTTAGAAAATCTAAATGATTGTATAAACCTAAGTTGTTCCTGGCTGGCTTTACAGTTTGAGCCTTGGCCTTGCATGCTTCTGCCAAATTTCAAATTGATGTCTAATTTATTTCTCTTGGATACTGTGAAATTTATTTAATCAAGTGGGATATTAAAACAAAATAAGATTTAAAATAATTGTCCCTCTTGCTTTCTATCACCCTCTCTCAAAGATTCCATTTGCTTGCTGTCATATTTTGCCTACATAAATCCATTCAGTTCAGCTCTACCTAATTTACTGATGGAATTGGAAACTGCTTTGTTCTGTTGTTATTGAATTAAAATATGAAGAAATAATGGACTCTATTCACAAGCTCTGGGCTTTGCTTAAAATAGGACTACCTCAGTGGGAGATCTGCCATACCTGGCTGCCTTTTTTAAGTTCTGCTTGACTGTGAATTGGCTCTGCAATGTATTTTTGCATATCCAACTTGTTTTCCTTGGTTATTTTATGAATAAGCATCTAATTGTCTCTGCATTTGCTTTTCTCAAAAATTCTGCACCACTTTTGGTTTGCCAGCCAAAAGAGTAAAGCACCCATTTAAAGCAAAGTCTGGCAGCAAATTTGATAGCTTTTGTGAATGAATAGTGAGGTTTTATTTTAAATGATGCATGCATGCTTTGAAAACACTCCTAAGTATCTAATTGGAAAAAAATTTAATGTGCATTTAGTAAGTCAATATGGTTTATGGGTTTTTCTATATTTAAGTGTCTGGGAAATTAGCAAACTGGTCTAATCAAGTTATTATTTTCAAGATAGGAATATGAATTTCAATAGTATAAATGCCTTGATTGTTTTACCTAAAGGGCAGTCTACTGCAGCTCTTGCCACTTTATAGTAATAAGATGGCAATTGGTCATATGACTATGGGGGGAAAGGTTTCTTCTTAAACCCTCCAGTAGTGTGACCCATCGCCTTCTTTTTATGACAGTTGAGGCTAAAACATGTAGCTGTCTTGTTCTTGGCTTCTTTATGTACGAATGGGATTGTTTTCTTAGTTTCCCTTGCTGACAGTTCATTATTGGTGATTAAAAATGCAACTGAGTTCTGGATATTTATTTTATACCCTGCTACTTCACTGAATTCATTTATCAGATCTAGCATTTTTTGTGTGTGTCTGTGTGGAAACTTTAGGGTTCTCCATATACGGTATCATGTCATCTGCAAATAATGACATTTTTACTCCCTCCTTTCCAATTTGTATGCCTTTTATTTCTTCTTGTCTGATTGCTGTGGGCTAGCACTTCCAGTACTATGCGAAGAGTGGTGAAAGCAGACATCTCTGTCTTGATCCTGATCTTAAAGAAAATTCTTGTAGTGTTTGCCCACTGAGTATGATGTTGGTTGTGGATTTGTAATATATGGCCCTTATTACATTGATGCATGTTCCCTCTGTTCTCCCTTTGCTAAGAGTTTTTATCATAAATGGGTGCTGAAGTTTATCAAATTCTTTTTATGTATCTTTTGATATATGTGATTTCAGTCTTCATTTTATGTGGTGTATCACATTTATTGATTTGGGTATATTGTACCAACCTTGTTTCCCCAGAATAAATCCCACTTGATCATAGTGTATGACCTTTTTAATGTATTGCTGGATCAAGTTTGCTAATATTTTGTTGAGGATTTTGGCATTTATGTTCATCAGGAATATTGGCCTATAATTTTTTTTTCTTTGTCCTAGTTATTTCTGATTTCGGAAATAGAATAATGTTGGCCTTGTAAAATGTGAGTGGGAATCTTGCCCCCTCTTGAATTTTTTTGGAATAGTTTGAGAAGAATAAATGTTAGTTCTTCTTTGAATGTTTTATAAAATTCATCTGTGAAGTCAAACTGAAATATAAAAGACCTGTACTCAGAAAATTATAAAAAACTGAAGAAAGAAATTGAAGAAGATACAAATAAGTGGAAGTATATTCAGGAAAAGAACATCATTAAAGTGTCCATACTACCCAAAGCTACCTATTGATTCAATGCAATTCCTCTCAAGATATCAATGGTCTGTTTCACAGAACTAAAAACAATATTCCAAAAATTTAATGTAACCACAAAAGATCCCAAAGAGCCACAGCAATCTGGAGAAAGAAGAAATTTGGAGGAATCACCTAATATCAAGCTATACTAATCAAAATAACATGCTACTGGCATAAAAATAGACATATAGATCAATGGAACAGAATAGAGAGCCCAGAAAAAACCCACACCTTTATGGTCAATTAATATTTGACAAAGGAGGCAAAACATACAATGAGGTAAAGATAGTCCATTCAATAAATTGTGTTGGGAAAATAGGACAGATATATGCAAAATAAAATGGGACTAGACCAGCAACTTACACCATAAACTTCAACTGGATTAAAGACTTAAATGTTAAAGCTCACAACCATAAAATTCCTAGAAGAAAACATAGGCAGTAAAATGTCAGACATTTCTCACAGCAATATGTTTCCTGATATTTCACCTTGGGCAAGAGAAACAAAAGAAAAATAAGCAAATTGGACCACATCAAACTAAAAAGTTTTTGCACAGCTAAGGAAACCATCAACAAAATGAAAAGATAACCCACTAAATGGGAAAATATATTCACCAATGATACATCTGATAAGGAATCAATTTCCAAAATTTATAAAGGTCTTATACAACTCAACACCAAAAAAAACAAGCAGTCAAATTTTTTAAAAAAGGAGCAAAGGACCTGAATACATACTTCTCCAAAAATGACATACAGATCACCAATAGACATATGAAAAGATGCAAAATGTCAGGAATCATCAGAGAGATGCAAATTAAAACCACAATGAGATGTTACCTCACACCTGTCAGAATGGCTATCATCAGTAAATCAACAAACAGTAATGTTGGTGAGGATGTGTGAAAAGGGAACCCTTGTGCACTGTTGGTTGGAATCCAGACTGGAGCAGCCACTGTGGAAAGCAGTATTGAATTTCCTCAAAAAATTAAAAATGAAACTGGCATTTAAGCCAGAAATTCCACTTTTTGGAATATATCCATAGAAATTTAAAAAACTAATTCAAATGAATGTTGGGTGTCCTAAAAAATTATATACACACACTTTGAATAAGTATAAGGACAGTGTTCATTAAAATACATTTCACTTTCAAAATTGAACTATCAGCTCTACATTTTGGGCATACCCTGTATATGCACCCCTATGTTCATTGCAGCATTATTTATAATAGCTAAGATATGGAAGCAGCCCAAATTTTCATCAGTAGATGACTGCATATAAAAAAATCTGTGGTACATTTACACAATGGAATATTACTCAGCTGTAAAAGAGAAGGAAATCTTACCTTTTGCAGCAGCATAGATGGACCTGGAAAGCATTATGCTAGGTGAAAGAAGCAAGTCAGGAAAAAACAAGTACCATATGATTTTACTCATATGTGGACTCTAATGAACAAAATAAACTAACAAAATAGAAACAGACTCTTATTTAGAGAACAAAGTGACAGCTGTCATGGGGGAGGGGAGGGGAGGTCTGGGTGAAAAAGGTGATGGGATTAAACAAAAACAAACAAACAGCAAAAACTCATAGACACAGACAGCAGTATGGTGATTTCCAGAGGAGAAGGGAGGTGGAAGAGAGTAGAGAGTGATAAATGATCATGGAAGAAGACTTGATTTGAGGTGGTGAACACAATACAATATACAGAATGCATTTATATATATAAAAGCCTAAATGATCATTACAGGGAATGACTGGAACTGGTTGCTATGATGCACACTGACCACCAGGGGGCAGATGCTCAATGCAGAAACTGTCCCTAGCCTGCAGGCCCTGATCATGAATGGGGCCTGCTGGCTAACCTCCCAGTTCCTCCCCCCCACTGGCAGGCCCCGATTGCCCCATCAGGGCCAGGCCCCCAGCCTGGGGCAGGGAACTGGGGGTGGGTGGTGGTGGACACAGGCAGTGAGGGAAGGAGTGGGGGTAGGGAGGGGGAAACCGGGTAGTGGGGGCACACAGGCAGCAAGGGAAGGTAGGAGGCGGGAGGCAGGGAACCATGCAGTGGTGGTGTGTGGGCAGCAAGGGAAGGAGGAGGGAAGGAGGAGGGAACCTGATTGGCCCTGATCACCGGCCAGGCCTAGGGACCCCACCCATGCATGAATTTTGTGCCTCGGGCCTCTAGTTACAGAATTATATACTAGAAACCTATGTAACTGTATTAACCAATGTTTCACCCCAAAAACTTCAATGAAAATAAGTAAACAAATAAACAAACATAATAAAGTACAGGTTTTTTAGTTGATTTTTGAATCTCTTTGGATTTACAGGTTTTGCTCTGACCCATATTCCAGGAAACCCAAAATATGATGCCAGTGATGAGAGAGGCCCAGAATAGGGGATGAAAGGCTTTGAAGTGATTTCCAGCTCTACCGTACAAAATTTCAGGGCACTCAGGTTGTAGGAACCAGTATATCTAATGGTGCTTAAAAGGACTTTGGTAAATCAATGCTTTTTCAAATTCCAAAAGAGAACTGTTTCAAAGATCCCTAGGGTCTCAAGACAAAGCCACAACTTCAGCAGCTAACCAATACCTTCAAGCTCGTCAGCTCTAGTAGAAGAGGCATGCCTCACTGAGAGATATCTAAATGCTATTAACTGGATGCTTATCAGAATTACTTGATGTTATCTATCATACCAGGACATAATAGTGTGTGTGTTCAGCAGAAATCTTTTATAAAATGGAAATATTTAAGAAAATATTAAACTCAAGCCTGTTTAGAAGGCATAAGGGAGTTGCATACAGACGTGCCTGAGACTCCAGCATGTGGCTGAGGCATCATTTCCTAGGCTTCCAGGTCAGGTAGCTTCTGGCTTTCCTGGCAAGGGGAACACTGGAAGGAAATCGCAAGACAGAAGGAGCAGCTGCAGTGTCTCCTCTTTCTACTTGCAGTGCTATCTCCATTATGGCTCTGTCACTAGCCTGACAGACTATTGCCTTTTTAGCTTCCACCAGTTGATTCCAGACCTGAGCTTCAGTAACATTATTGTCTCCCTTTGTTCCTGCAGCAGCTTTCTGCTGCTTCCTACTTGTGTTTTCTGGGGGTGGATCAGAGTCCATTATTGGACATCACAGCAACCCTATTACCTGTGCAATCAATGTCCTATTGTAAATTTGTTCAATTTAAATACTTATTTAAATTTCTGTTTTCTTGTTTGGACCCTGAATAATACATAAATTTTAATTACAAATTATATGAGGTTCTACTTAAGTTATATGGATATGTATAATGAGATAACAATGATGTCGCCAATAAAATGGGTGATGATGTCATATGGCTGAATGCAGAAGAGAAACTTTTGAGATTCTATCTGTTTGAGAGAATCAAATATAGATCACAATGTCACTTGGTAAGCCAAAAGGGTTGGCACCATAAATGAATACGTGTATTTTAGTCTGAAAATTATCTATGTAGCTACCTATATTTGTTCTGTCATTCCATATGTCTTTTTAAACTATCATTATAATTTATTATATCTAGAACAGTGTCCTATTTAAGTTACTGGGATTTAAATAATAATTATGTTCCAATGTATATACAGGTGTGAGGAAAAGTAGGTTTATAGTTTGATTACATGGAACAGAGTTTATTCTTGTATTATTTTTCCATTCACCAATTGTAAACCTACTTTTACCAACCCCTGTATTTTAAGAGAACAGATATAGCTTTAAATAATATTGGTATGTTCTCAAAATAAATTACAATAAATATGACTCAAGGCAAATTTTATTTTAATGTTAATAAAACCCGTATGCTTTATATCTGACTATGAATAAAACTAGTATAAGTTCCAGGAGTTAAACATGAGATATATCACAACATCCACTTTGGTACTTCTCTATTGTCATCTTTATGATTTCTTGGTTTGATGATTCAAATTTTAGTAGTTTCCTTCACCTTCATTTATATGAATTTTTAAAAAATGAAGAACATATTGCAAATTATCACATATTCAACAGCACTGTCTAAACTTGGCTCTCTCAAGGAAACACATTTACCTAAACCAGAATCTTGCATTACTGCCGTCAGAAACTTGCAGAGAGTGATTTTGGGAGAACAGATGGTGGTTGGTGGTAGGGGAGGCTTCCATTTTACTGAGGCTTTATAACAAGTACTGTTGTGATAAGACATGATTAATTCTACTAAAATCTGCTTAGAAAATTTGAATGAAACCAAACCAGAACACTTGAAAATATAAGTCAGGATCCTGAGAGCTTGTTCTGAGCAATGGAAGGATACATTTTGATATGTTGTTTTTAAAAATCCATTTTCCCTATTTTTTAATATTCAAAATGTCACCCTTTATAGTTCAGTTGGCATTTGGAATAAAAAGAAATCAGTTTTTTCCAAGTGTGCCCAAGGTTGATTAACTCTCCGAATGAACTATCACTTTATCTAAGAAACAGTAAAGTCTAAAATACACCCCCCTCCACTGACCTACATCTCTGTTCCAGATTAAGTGTAAAATGAGCAATTCAATAATTTTTTTATCCATGATAACATGCTCTTATCTAATATTTGCCTTGTGGATATAATTTGAAAGGGAGAATTTCATTAACATTTAAACTCAGTGAACACATAAAAAATGCAATTTGTTTTTGATAAATATTCTAATTTCATTAAATGTCCTTATTTTCTCTGTAGATTTCAATCTGTGGGTACATATATGACTGCTTCTGTTACAAATTAAAAACAGAACACTGTGATATAAATAATTTTAGGTACTTCAAGTGCAACATTCCTTGTTGATATTTACTAATGCAATTAAATGAGTTTAAGTTCACTGATATCTTATGGGGAGTTAGATAGACATATAAAATATTCTAGAACTTTCCAAAACTATTGAGGATGCAGGAAAAACTTCTAAAATAAGGCAAAATATGTAACCTAGATGCACAAATCAGAATAAAAGACAAACTGGAGCAAGCATGTAAATATTTTTGATATAACAGTACAATTAGTTAACTTTTAGAGAAGTAATTCATAAACTGTCTCACCTCTAAATGCATATAATAGATAAGTGTTCTTAGTAGAGAAAACAAGCATGTTCATGTCAGTAATTTTAAAATAAATTACAACAGTGTATATGACACTTGTAAAACTTGCCAGAACAATAAAAAAAAGGTTTGTATTTTAATGTCAATAGAAAATGCCCCTTCATGAAAAAAATAAATTTGTTATTACTAAAGATAAAAATAGTAATATAGAACAATGGAAAAGAGAGGAAAAAGAGAGAATGAAAGGGACCAAATAATATTTGAAAAGATCTCAAACTCAATAGTAGTCATTAAAATATAAATTAAAATAATAGAATATGATTATTCTCTTTTGGATTCCTATTAATCACAATCCTTGGTTCTTATGACATGCTTATTATTTTTCCATTAATGGCACACTTTTATTCAGTGAATTATTTAACACATTTGGTCATGAAAATTAATAATACAAAACCAAATCTACAGTCTGAAAATAACCCATATCCAAAATTTGGTGGCTAGTGCCTCCACTCCATCACATACCTGTCCTTTGCTCTACACAAAGAAACCCTTCTCAGAAGTCCTGTATTCAGTTTGCCTTTATATTGAAACCAGAGGCCCGGCGCATGAAATTAGTGCAAGAGTAGGCCCTCCTTCCCCTGGCTACTGGCACCGGCTTCCCTCGAAGCCCTGGATTTGTCCAGAAAGTCATCCGGAGGGACGTCTGGTCTAATTAGCATATTACGCTTTTATTATTATAGATGCATCCCTTAAGTATACAAGTGCTATTCTTTTTAACTTTTAAAAAATGCAGAATAATTCATGTGATAGGTTTTTGTTCATTTACAATTGCTAAGATTCACCTGTATTATACATTTGTTCAATCTATTTTGTTCATTTGTTTTGATATAAGAATACTTGCATATTATGCCAAAGGTCATTGTTTATTGTTACTACAAAATGTTATATTTGGTCTGTTTTAAGAAAAAAAACAAGTTTCATTTAACCAAATAGCGGAGTCTAAATAACCTAAAATTACCCAGGTTAGGGAAATAAAGTAACTCACACTATTTTGGTACAGGTATAGATAAATAATGAAGAAAAAAAAAGCCTATTGACATGTCTTTTAAAATAAATATGTATGAAACCAGTGAAAAGTATATATACTTCTAAAGTACTGAAAAAATTTTAGCCTCTTTTAGTATATCATTTTTAGAATAAAGCTGCTACTTTTTCCATACATTTATTTCACTGTTTTGTGTTTCTTTTTTCTTTTATTATTTTCCTAATTCTGCAAATCACAAGTGTGATTTTATACATTTAAAATACTTGCATAATTTGGCAAATGCAGAGAGAGAGAGAGAGCACACTTGTGCATGCAAGTGACAACACTTCCTTCAGGTGAAATACCAGACTAAAATTACATAAATATTTTTAAAACAATCCAGTTTCATGAACTATTATTGCTTAAATAACTGTCAATCATTGATTCACATTTTGGAATAAGAAGAATGTAGGTGAACAATGCTTTCCACAGAAGACAGTACAGTATAACCACATCTCGTATTTTATTCCAAAAAATAATCATATGGCCCTAAACTTTTACATGGGTCTTCTTTAGACAAAATTAAATTAAGGAAATTTAAACTGTGGGAACACTCCTGTGAAAATCAACATACATAAATAAGTCCCAAATCTTTCACCAAATCTCGTTTGGGATGAGCTTTTCCATTGCTAACGTAATCTACCTCGTTGTATTGGAAATGCCAAGTTGTGCTCAGCTGAGACCTAATATAACATATTTCTTCAATGACTTTTATAAGGAACACATGTATGCTGGGTCCCCGCACATTTACTGAAGATTCTGATTTAGTACCCCTTAGGTAGGATCTCGGAATCTAAATTTTAACAAGCATACTTCTGTTAAGCAGGAAATTTTGGGGAGAACCATATTAATATAAGACAATAAAATAATACGTATTACTTGGCAGTTTCTCAATTATAAATAATTTAATCATTTCAAAATACTGTGATTTATGTAACTCCATTTTGAAAGTGGAAAAACCAAATATTAGAGTGATTAAATCTCTTGCTCATGGTCACCTACTATATAAATGGGGAATCATTTTGCCCATAAAGTACATGCTTGTTTGACTTAATTGTCATGTGTATCATACAAGTTTTGAAAACAATTTTAAGCATCTATTTATCACTACCTTAACTTGGAAACACAAGGTAATGGTGAGATTTAATTTACCAGTTTCAACCTTAACTCACACAGATCTGGGGAAAGTGTTTCATTTTCTTCAAGGATCAGTTTAAAGCAAGCCTGAACATACCTTTTCAAATTCACACTCCATTAATGCTAAATTTCACATTGTACACTAAATCTATGGGGCATGTCACTCGCTTGTGCATATACGGTTTTAGTACTGTTGAATAGCATTAAATAACTGCAATGTGTTTAAACTATTAAAGAAAGAACAAAAAGCTTGGAAGTGCCACTCTGTCCTAGCATTAATTAAAAATCCGACACTTCTTAGATCTGTAAGAGGAGTGAAGTCACAGGCAAACCGCTGCCCCTCGCACCGGAGAGTCTGACAGACAAATAAAATAAATCACAACTTACCAGAACAGAAAGCCTCGAGGAAGAACCACCCGCGGCCAGTGCCAGGGTAGGGACATCTGAATTGGAATGGGTAAGTTGCTGAGGCTGAGTGTCCACAGGTCTGTGAGATAAAAAGTCCAGCGGGACACAATCAACAGAGTCCCCACACCTTTGTGTTTCGTCTCCATGGTCAGCAAACTGCGGCTCGCGAGCCACATGCAGCTCTTTGGCCCCTTGAGTGTGGCTCTTCCCCAAAATACCACGGCCTGGGCGAGTCTATTTTGAATAAGTGGCGTTAGAAGAAGTTTAAGTTTAAAAAATTTGGCTCTCAAAAGAAATTTCAATCGTTGTACTGTTGATATTTGGCTCTGTTGACTAATGAGTTTGCCGACCACTGTAACCAGATTCTCAGCATGTGAGAGAAAAACTCCCCTATGCTTCTGCACAGGGGGAGGGAGGGAACCATTTTTATGTAAGCCAGAACATTCTGTTCTTAATCAGGCCTGCCCTATAGGAGAAACTATTTAACCAGAACCTAAACTGCCCAGGCTTCATCAGAGTGTAAGGCCTATGGGGGAAGGGAAATACCCAGCCCAGCTGGGTCCAGCCTTCCCTGTGGAGGAAGAAAAACATCTAACTAGCGCACTCCAGCCATCCCGTCACCCCTAAGGAAGCCATCCCGTCACCCCTAAGGAAGTTTGGGAGGGACTGAGAAGGAAGCATTGGTGAAGTTCACAATCCAGAGGCACAGAAACACTAAAAGACCTAATCCTCTTCCTCTCGCCCCACAACTTACTACCACATTACTTGAAGCTTATTCACAACAGTTCCTTTTACCCAATACATCACGCCTGATTCTACAGAGAAAACAAATGCAAGACTTGCTAAAAGGCAAATATATATATATTTGTGGCGCTTCCGAGCTTTTTATTTCATATATATATACATATATATGATGTTGAAATTATTGAACCAGGAATTTTAAAAAAATGATTGCAATGTACAAGAGACCTACTTTAAATATAAAGACACATGTAGACTAAAAGTAAATGGATAAAGAAAAATATGCTATGCTAACACTAATCGAAAGAAAGTGGTAGTAGATATATGAATTCAAAAAAAAAAGCAGAATTCAAAGTAAGAAAAATTATCAGGGGAGCATTATATATAGACAGGGGCATACATAATGATAAAAGGAAAAATTCTCTAAGAAGACAGAAAAATCCTTAACATGCATGCATTTAATAAGAGAGCATCAGCAGAAATACAAATTTCCAAAAGTTTGTCATAACACAGAATGAATTAAAGCACTCTGGATACTTTTTGAAAAATAATTATTGCATTTTAATTATCACATCATATTTTAAACACTTTAATAAAATTTATCTCCCAAATAAATGTAAAATACTTGGTAAAATAAAATCAAACTATATCATGCATACATTCTATGTATTCATGGGCTTTCCAATCATTTATTCTGTGTACTATAGATATGCAATATGTTAGTAGACACCTACATACAAAATCAGACATGTAAAACACCATAAGTTAGTTTCATAACACCTATTTTTCAGAGGATCTTCTTCCTTAGAAAGAATATACCAGTGTGCACCCCTATGCTCACTGCAGTGTTATTTATAATAGCCAAGTGTCCATCAGTGGATGAGTGGATAAAAAAGCTGGGGTACATTTACACAATGGAATACTACTCAGCCATAAAAAGAAGAGATTCTTACCTTTTGCGACAGCCTGGATGGACCTGGAGAGTATTATGCTAAGTGAAATATGCCAGTCAGAGAAAGACAAGTACCATATGATTTCACTTATTTGTGGACTCTAATAAATAAAATAAACTAACAAACAAAATGCAAACGGACTCATAGACATGGAGAACAGACTGACAGCTGTCAGAAGGGGCTGGGGACTGGATGAATAAGGTGAAAGGAATAAATAAAATAGATTTTTTTAAAATCAGAGTTGCACGTGAATTTGATGAATAAACTGATTTTTTTCTAAATTAAAGGTAAACTGATGACTTTAAAAATAAATTGTGTGGACACTCATTAATTGATATAGTTGTGAAAGAATATGTGGATAATGGACACATTTTGCTTTCTCCTGCTGTGCCGATTCATGTATCATGTTATCTTATAATTCAAATCTAGTACATGAGTAACTTTAAACACATTAGTGTTCTCTCAAACTAAATTCTTATACCTTTATCCCTTCAGTTACTCAAGTGTTCATGTTTCATTTTGTGAGAAGTACAACATACCCAGGTATCTCTACTTAATGCAATTAAAAAAGTATTTTTCTGCCTAGTCCTTTCCCTTGTTACCTAAAATTCAATAGAGAAAAACCTTCCTGCTGTATTCTCATCAGTGATAATAAACTAGCAATAACCTTTTGATGATATTAAACATTTTAATTTTTGAATAATTACCTAAATATATTTGTACATTAAAAAAAAAGTTCTTTTGCTATTTCTTAGTAAACACTGAATTGTTTGTCACAATATGTTAGAACAGTGGTCAGCAAACTCATTAGTCAACAGAGCCAAATATCAACAGTACAATGATTGAAATTTCTTTTGAGCCAAAAACCGACTTCTGCGCACGGGCCACGAAGTTTCAATCACACTGTACATGCACGCCCGCACGTGGTATTTTGTGGAAGAGCCACACTCAAGGGGCCAAAGAACCGCATGTGGCTTGCGAGCCGCAGTTTGCCGACCACTGTGTTAGAATGTGGCTGCTCACATACTGAATATTACCTTGAAGTAATAGTAATAAGAGGCAATTTATAGCTCATTGAATAATTCCCTTTTATTGAATAATTGGCTTTTAAGAATTAAAGATACTTTGTCTAGTCACTTAATTCTTCAATATGAAATGACTTGGACATTAGAAAGAATTACAGTTTCACAAAATGATTAGGTTAATACTTGTAACAATATCACAAAATAAATCCCTCAAACTAATGTGATCAAGTATTAGCCACTGAAAAAGAACTTTAGAAAATAAGTCTGCCTATTTGGACATTTTACAAGTACACAGGTGAGAATCAAAATTAAAACCCATCCTCCAATTCAAATGGTAGCATCAGAATTGGAGAGAAAAACACACAGGACCAAATTTTATTGGTGTAATTTATGAATACCTTCAAATCTCTCCCTTTTATTTTTGGGTTGTCTCAGATAGATGGCATACCAGTAAGGGGTTGTCTCAGATAGATGGCATACCAGTTTCCCCCTCGTTGGATCTTTCATCCAATTGTTCTCTCAAGTGCATCAGTTTCCTACCTTCTCATGATTTACACTCAGCCTTTTGGAAGATGCAAACCTGACATGATTTGTTGGTGTCTTGATTTTGTAATGCCAAATTCCGTCATAGTACTGTTCTCAGGCAAGAATATCTATCCTTCCCATTAAGCTCTTGAATCAAAAGGATTAATGTGATAGTAGATAGATAGATATAGATATAGATATAGATATAGATATAGATAGATATAGATATGAAGAAATAAATCAAACCAGAAATCCCCCCAAAAAAGGACATGTACTTACATCAAATAATCAAAGCAAATGATTAAAAACAAAACAAAACAATTCAAATCATTCTCTTGTTAAAAAAAAAAAAGAGAAAGAGAGAGAGAAAGAAATTTTCTCAAGGAGGCACAACAGTTAATTCTATAAAACTGTGTAAATATGTTTTTATATTGCATTACTAAGTGTGTTTATAAAAAATGTAGTACAAATCAATCTTGAATAAATACAGAAATAATCGGACAGAAGTAGTGAATCAGTTTTAAAAAGCTAGTTAACAATAGAATAATTATGAGTAGGTTCATGTTTAAAAAGACAGCATGCAGAACCTATCCAATGTGTTCACATCTATAAAATTCCCATTTCTCTCAAATGAATGTGTTCTTGTGAAACCAAAATCATTTTGTGCATAGTATTACATATTGTGTCCAGTTGTATGAATAGTAACTTGGTGCTTTTTGTTATTTGCATTCATATAATAATTTTGTGGGTTGCACTTACATATAATCTTATATACAATCTTTGTTCAAAGATTTCCCACTGTTGTTAAAATAACCAGAATGCATATATAGCTAATATCACCATTAAACTAGACCTTTTGGCATATTATAATTATTCTAATTATAAAATAATTTGTAATCTCGGAACAAACAATGGGCATATACTTTGGGTTCATAAACTGGTCAGAAAGGACAGAACATTGTAACATGGATTAGTCAAGACCCAAAGAAAGTCTGTCACTTGAAAAGCCATAGTATTACTAGTATATACTTTCAGGCAGTTGTGGCTTTTAAGTAACAATTGAGCAGCTACATGTGTCACAGACAATACTAAATGTTACTGGAAATGTGACACTGCTTTGCAAGGTCCCTGTAGCTATAACTTCAGGTTTGAATATCCTATATAATACTATCTAATAAAGAGGTAGTAAGCAAATTGACTGTCACTCCATCTCACAAGATGGCTGCCCCCATGTGGTCAAAGATGGCCACCCCCATGTGGACACAAGATGGCCACCACTAGATGGCCGGCAGGGGAGGGCAGTTGGGGACAACCAGGCCTTCAGGGGAGGGCAGTTGAGGGCAACCAGGCTGGCAGGGGAGGGCAGTTGGGGGGGGGGGGACCAGGCTGGCAAAGGAGGGCAGTTAGGGGTGACTAGGCCAGCAGGGGAAGGCAGTTGGGGGGGGGGGGGGGACTGGGCCTGTAGGGGAGGGCAGTTGGGGGTGACCAGGCTGACAGGGGAGCAGTTAGGCATCGATCAGGCTGGTAGGGGAGTGGTTGTGAGAGGGTCCCATTGGGATTGGGCCTAAATGGGCAGTCAGACATCCCTCAAGGGGTCCCAGATTGGAGAGGGTATAGGCTGGGCTGAGGGACACACATATCCTCCATGCATGAATTTCATGCACCGGGCCTCTAGTATATAAACATATAATCACAGCACACTGAATTTATGTGCTGTTATAGGAATCCAGTGAATTAACCTTGTAGCAATCACATTTCAAAAAGGTTGAGTTAAACAAAGTCATATAAGTAATCATATTATAGAATTGTTCAGAGTCAATATATAAAAATAAACTTAAATCTCTGTATTATTCAGGAGATTATATATATACTAGAGTTCCAGTGCACACCATTCGTGCACTGGCCGGGGGAGGGGGGTGTCCCTCAGCCTGACCTGCACCCTCTCATAGTCTGGGACCCCTTTAGGAGCAGGCCTAATTTGGCCAGTACACATCCCCTGAGGGATCTTTAGTGCTGTCCCACAGGCATGAGAGGCTTCCGCCACCACTGCTGCACTTGCCAACTTGAGCCCGTATTGGCTGAGCGGTATTCCCTCTGTGGGAGCGCACTGACCACCAGGGGGCAGTTCCTACATTGAATGTCTGCCCCCTGGTGGTCAGTGTGCATCATAGCCACTGTTTGTTCTGCTGGTCGATCTGCAAATTAGCCTTTTATTATATATATATATATATATATATATATATATATATATATATATATATACACACACACACACACACACACACACACACACACACACACACACATGCACATATACTTGGGGCCCAGTGCACAAATTTGTGCACCTTGAAAGGAACTGTGGGCCGGAGGTTACCATAGGTACAGGGGCGGGTCTTGGCCATTCCTTGCACCCCCGTCTGGCCCCTACCACTGTGGACCCTGGTCCCCTCTCTGTCAGCAGCCCCACTCCCACCACTGCCACTCCCACACACTGATGGGGCCAGCTCAGTTTGCACTCACTGCTGGCACCTGCCCTAATTGCTCCATGCCATCAGCAGGTGTGAGTGGTGGCTGCTGCTTTGATTCCCATCAGGAGCAGGAGGAGGTGGAAAAGCCCTCAGGGATAATCAGGGTCAGCAGGTACTGCTTGCACCCACTCATGGGGCCAGGCAATTGGGACCAGTGCTAGGCACCAGCAGCGGGTGCAAATGGTGGCTCCAGTGCTGGCTGCGGGTGTGAGCAGGGCCAGCGCTGTCAATGGTTGCAAGCAGTGGCTCTGGGGCAGCAGCAGGTGAGAGCATGGCCATTGCCGGCAGTGGGTGCGAGAGGCAGCTGCTAGCCCTGATCGCCCCTCAGGAGCAGGGAGAGGTGGAGAAGCCCTTGGGGAGATCAGGGCCAGCAGCTGCTGCTCACACCTGCTTATGGTACTGAGCGATCGGGGCCAGCGCTGGGCATCGGTAGCAGGTGTGAGCGCTAGACCAGACTACAGCATGTGGGAGCAAAGAATTTTCAGTAACCACTAGAGACTCGCCCCAATGGGCTAGCAACCCACTCACCTGTTCCACCATCCTGCTGCGGCTGATGCCCATCATGTTTCATGCATGCCCCATCGTGGTCAGCACATGTCATAGCGACTGGTTGTTTGGGTGTTCCACCATTCAGTCTATTTGCATATTAGCCTTTTATTATATGAGATAACTGACCACTCAACGTATATCATATATAATAAAAGGCTAATTGTCCCCTCGACCAGGGGTTTGACCAGCAGGCAGGCCGGCCAACCGCCCGTGCCCCCTCCCCCTGGTCAGGCTGGTCGGACCCCACCCATGCATAAATTCATGCACCGGTCCTTTAACATATATATATATATATATATATATATATATAGAGAGAGAGAGAGAGAGAGAGAGAGAGAGAGAGAGAGAGAGAGAGAGAGAGAGAGAGAGAGAGAGAGGCCAGATTATTATGCGTTCAGAGATCATAATAATCTGGCCACTCAGTGTGTGTGTGTGTGTGTGTGTGTGTGTGTGTGTGTGTGTGTGTGTGTGTGTGTGTATAGTATATGTATATGACAGGAAGAGAGAGATACTTTTTAGCACAAACACTGGCAAACTAAAATCTGAATTGTGATCCCGCAGGCCTGAGATGCTGGAGATGTGCAGATGAAGTCTGAAGGCAGTGAACTGGAGATTCCCTCTCACTAGGGGAAGAGTCATTCTTTTAGTTCTATGCAGGCTTTCCGCAATTTGGATGAGCCATGCTTAATTTATGAAAAACAATCTGCTATTTTATACCAGTTAAAATGTTAATTTCAGTTTATATCATCCAACAATACTCTCCCAGAAATATCCAAAATAATATTTGAACAAATATCTGGGTATCTATGACCCAATCAAGTTGACACATAAAAACCACCATAAGTTACAAAAAAGAGATATAATATGCACTATTTCCCAGATCGTTTGATCAAAGCAATCTTTTATATAGATGTACATCATGATATATCTGTTTCAAAAAAAATCAGATATTTTTATGATTGGTTTTTATTTTGTATTGTATGTACTAAAATATGTCCCTAGGGATGCTGCAACACAGTATCACAAACCATTGGGTTAAAACACCAGACACATTTATTCTCTCACCATTCTAGAAGCTAGAAGTCCAAATTCAAGGTGTCAGTAGATCCATGCTGCCTCTGAGACTCCCACTCCATGCCTCTTCCTAGCTTTCTGTGGTAGCCATTGATTCTTGGCATTCCTTAGTGTATAACTGTATCAATATAATCTGCCTTTATCATCACACATTGTGTGGTTACATTCATTTGAAAGCAAAATAAGTAAATGAATAAATAAATTCTCAGGTATTTGTAAAATATCTATGTACACTGAAAACATTTGAAAGAATGAGGGAAACTGTCAGTCATTAAATATTCATCTTGAATATCTACCATGTACAAGTAACTATGCTAGGTACTTCTTTAAATAAAATTTAATTAGATCTCTTTGTTTCTTTCTAGGCACTCTTATTCTAGTGAAGGAGAAAGATAAAATAAAAAGTATAATGTGACTACCATCATCATACAATGAGATACAAATCACAATGAGATACTACACTGAGAAGATATTTGTTCTGGACCACGAAGGAGGAACCACCAGTGTTGTCCTTGTGATGGTGGGCAGGAGTGGGAGGCATTGTTAGTGGCCACAAAGACGGTGATTCATTAATATGGTGTCTGTGTGTGTGTTTCCAATAGCATTCTGAGAACTGGTTTACAGGATTTTAATGGACTGTTTTTAAAAACTGATAGCTTTTTACTCAAAGCTGTCTCCATTAGGAAGCAAAGGTCAATTTGTTCATAAAAATGAAAACTAAATCTACTGCTTTTGTGCTGTTGGATAAAATAAATAAATGGGCCATTAATAAACAGTGAAAAGGGTAATGTGCATATCACAATTCACATAAAATTTTTGAAAAGTGACCGGTAAATTTGTAAAAGAATGAGTTAGTAATTTATGTACAGAATACGCTCTGGCTGGTGTGGCTCGGTTGGTTAGAGTGTCGTCCCATACACTGAAAAGTCACAGGCTTGATTCTGTCAGGGCATATACTCAGGTTGTGGGTTTGATTCACAGCCAGAGTGCAAGCAGGAGGCAACCATTTGGTGTTTCACTTTCACATTGATGTTTCTCTCTCCCCCACTTCCTCTCTCTAAAATCAAGCATGTCCTTGAGTGAGGATTAAGAAATTATAGAATAGTGATATTGTCATGTTCCAGTCAATTAAAGAAAAACAAAACACATTTTCTAGATAGACAGTGGGCCTGATTACAAATAATCAAAAGTCACAAATAGGTTATATACTCTGACAAATCCCCACATCAAATTATTTATCAAAAAATAAATAATTTACAAAGCTCACAAAAACATTTAAGAGACCAGCCGGAGTGGCTCAGTTGGTTGAGCATAGGCCCATGAACTGAAAAGTTACCAGTTCCATTTCCAGTCAGGGCACATGCCCAGGTTGTGGGCTTGGTCCCCAGTAGAAGGTATGCAGGAGGCAGCTGACCAATGCTGTTCTCTAATATAGATGTTTTTCTCCCTCTCCATCCTTTTCTCTCTAAAATCAATAAAAACATATATTTTTGAAAAGTTAAAAACATTAAGAATAGTCAATGTTTTTGATGTATGTCATCTACTTACTAAGCATCTCTGGTTTACAATGAATAAACCCCTTCATGTCTTTTCTATGCCTTTCTGCCTAGGCATTCTGCAATACCAGTATATGTGTAAGGACATGCTTGAGTTTTATCATTTCAACACTAGGTCTATAAAACATTATCTATTTTTTCTAAATTGTGATTTAAAAAATATGTGCTTAAAATTACTTGAACAGTTGAAAAAAGAATATTGGTGTTTATAAAAGTAAATGAATTAAACAAAACAAATGCCAATGCAATATGGAGTACAAAACAATTTGTGGAAAATAGTATAGTAATTTGGGGATCAAGTGATGCATTATAAATGTCTACAGCAGGGAAAAATAAACATTGGAAACCAATAACCAATCAAGGAATGGGGAAGATAAGGCAAAAGTCTAATATGATGCTAGGACCCCTGAGCTTACACCATCAATGGAAAGGTGATCTACATAAACTTCTCTTGCCAACAAAGGAAGCTTATAGATAAGCAATTTTGTCTGCCTTAGATACAGAAGCAAAACTTACTCAATTAACAAATACTGGTTGTTCCCTGCGGACTGCTAACAGTTGGAGTTCACTCTATGAATTGCCCTCAGTCAAAAGGAATTGCTTTGACCAAGGCACACCCTGTCCCCTTAGGCAGCTTGCATCAAATGACAGGCAATATAGGAGCAGGAAGGTTCAGCATCCTTGCCTCAACTGCAAGAGAACCGAAGGGACATCTCAGCTTCACATCTCATGAAATCACCTGAAGACTTTGCAACTACATCACAATTGAATTTGTCTTTCCCAAATCCTGCTTTTCTCTCTTTTTTTCATGTGTTGTTGCTTCCCAATAAACATACTGTCTACAAATCTCCATCTCAGAAAGCAGACCTAAGACTGTTGGTGTCAGGAATGAAAAAGAAAGCTCCAAATTAAATTTTTGTTGTTTGATCAACCTGCTAACCAGATGGCAATGGGAAGCCCTTTACTGATGGTTTGTTTCTAACTTGCAAGACACATACATATAATGACTATGTAAAATAGGGAAACTATTTCAAAGTTATATATAGAGAAAAGGTTGGCAGACAATGTTATAAAATAGTATTAGTTGTATTTTGGTTGAAGGAAACATAATCTGTCTTTTTTTCCATTTACTTATCATTCTTTATTATTAATGAGAATGGATAAAATAAATGAAAACTTAAGGTAAATATTAAAATTCAAGCTTATTTATATTATTAAATTTATTGTTAGTATCATCAGTACTTTCAGCATGCGATAGCTTCGAATAGGCAATCTCCACAGAAAGTCACACACCTTTAAATTTATCTCTAGAATAACATCTCTAATTTTATTAAGCATTAAAATGCACATTTAGGTTACAGCTCTAAAGTTTATATAATTTTTAGACACTTTAATATTTTACAAATCATGTAACATGTCCAACCACAAACAACTGTACAAATATCATGAAAGCAGCTATTTCGTCTATTCTCTGGTTTACGATGAGTAACCCCCTCCATAACTTTCCTATGCCTTTTCCCCTAGGCATTCTGCAATATTTGTGTAACATAATCATTGGTTAAGAGGAACAATTACCAATCAATAATCTCCTTTCATACTCGCCTCTCCCTATCATCCTAGTCCTTTTGTGGCACACAATTAAATTTTCTGCATTAAAGATTATCAATAACCTCTTCTTTTTTTTTACTTAGTAATTTTTCCCCTTTATTAAGGTATTACAAATGTGTGCTTATCCTCCCATTTCCTCCCCCCACTCATGCCCTCACCCCCCTGGTGTCCGTGTCCACTGGTTAGGCTTATATGCATGCATACAAGTCCTTTGGTTGACCTCTCCCCCTTACCCCCACCCTCCCCTACCTTCACTCTGAGGTTTGAGCATCTGATCGATGCTTCTCTGTCTCTGGATCTGTTTTTGTTCATTGGTTTATGTTGTTCATTATAATCCACAAATGAGCGAGATCATGTGATATTTATCTTTCTCTGACAAAAGAAGGATCATCTTTTATGCCCTTAGATTAATTGACAGAATATGTCAACCTTGGACATCCTTCATTTTTTGTTGTTGTTTTGTTTTGTGTATGATCCAGCAGCCTTGTCCATGTTGTCTTCTAAAAGCAAACTGAACTTTGATACCCAGAAATAGTTAATTATTCCATTAAATGCTTAGCTAATATGTATTCTCCCTTTTATTTCTTTACCGGTGGTCTAGGAAAGGATATTAATCTTCCTGAGGACTAATTTAATATCCTTCTTTTATACTTCTCTCTCACCCTTCCTTCCACACACCACACACCCCATCACTTACCACTGCTGGTGCCAGACACACATTTAGTGTTTTTTTCTTGAATTTTCAACTTTATTATGTAGCTTTGATTACAAAATATCCCTATGCTATGAGTGCAGGTTTGTTCACATCAGCCTCTTTTCAAACTATTTACTGGCTCATTCATAGATGTTGTAGTTCTTCACTATATAGATCCAGTTAACATTTTTTCCCCTGACATATGATGGCATTCAGCTATTGTCTGCTTCATGCCCCAGAATATTTCAGATACTACAATTCTAAAAGTGAGTTGGCATCTCCTTTCTTCTCAAGGTCCTCAAATATCTTGTTTAAGTATTACCTCCCCTATGATTCTCCCTGGTTACCCACTATACACATGAATCATTATTTCTGCTCAGTTCCATTAGAATCTTTACAATTCCTAATTTTTCTGCTCGTAGTAATATTCTTTAAATAGTTTCCTAGCTAGATTTTCATATCTTAACTCAGATGTTATCCCCAATGGAGTTTTTCTTTGACTTAAGCTAGTATGATCTTCAAAACACTTTTCATTGTTTAAATTGATCTCCTTTTGTTTTTTCACCTATAATAAACCAACAACTATCTCATGAAAGCTCTACAGAAGCAGAAATCTTGATGTGTCTGAGCGCGATATTTTGCATCTTATACTCTGCCCTTCTATTTGGATTCAGAAAGAACAAAACTCAAAAAACAACTCTAGCTTTCACTTGAGTTTCATTTTCCTCATTACACAATAGTGAATATAATAATACCTACTTTATATATTTTTCATGCAAATAAAATGAAATAATACATTGCTTAGCTCACTCAACATATAATATTGTGAAGTTACATTTAGCAATTTATACCTTTGAGTTAATGGTGGTAAAGAAGAGGTAGCCTCATTGTTCTAGAGGTGGTAATATAGTGTGCAAATCATGGTTGGCTATATATGCTTGAGGAAATCCTCATTGTGCACAGTCTTTTAAATTTAAGCTAAGGGATTTCTACATAATCAAGTAAGTATATCATAGGCCCTAAGAAGTGAAAAGATGAAATTAATTTCATTTCACAATATTATCTGAGTTTGTTTCTCCAATATATCAATTCACTCAAATGCTATAAAAATCACATATGGATATCGAGGATGGTGTATACAGCAAAAGCAATACTTCCCATTGTTTTTAATTATCTTAAATAAGATCCATTCTTATTTGTAAGCTATTTTGGGGACATTTTAAACATAACTATTTTTTGAGTTATATATCACCAAATTAAAGAAAAACAAGATACAAATTAATTGTGCTCTATGTAATTCCCAAATGCACATTTACCATAAGAAAACCAACAACACAAAAAAAACTAATAAACTAGTGATGAACAAACTATAAAAGTGTAAAGGGTAGTCTTTCCATTCTAAATTTATATTTATACTAGAGGCCTGGTGCATGAAATTCGTGCATGGGGGTGTGTCCCTCAGCCCAGCCTGCACCCTCTCCAATCTGGGAACCCTCAAAGGATGTCTGACTGCTCTATCAGGCCTGATCCAGGTAGGATCAGGCTTAAACAGGCAGTCGGACATCCCTCTCACAATCCAGGACTGCTGGCTCCCAACTGCTCATCTGCCTACCTTCCTGATTGCCCCTAACCACTTCTGCCTGCCAGCCTATTACACCCTAACCACTCCCCTGCCAGCCTGATTGCCCCTAACTGCCCTCTCCTACTGGCCTGGTCACCCCTAACAGCCCTTCTCTGCAGGATTGATCACCCCTAATTGCCCTCCCTTGCAGGCCTGTTCCCTCACAACTGCCCTCCCCTGCTGGCCTGATTGCTCACAACTGCCCTCCCTTGCAGACCTGGTCTCTCTCAACTGCCCTCCCTTGCTGGCCATCCTGTCGTGGCCATCTTGTGTCCACATGGGGGCAGCCATCTTGTGTGTTGGAGTGATGGTCAGTTTGCATATTATTCTTTTATTAGACAGGATTAGATAGGATTGAGGCCTGGTGCATGAGTGGGGGTTGGCTGGTTTTCCCTGAAGGGTGTCCCAGATCAGGATGGGGGTTCCCTTAAGGTGTGGGGTGGCCTGGGCGAGGGACCTGTGGTGGTTTGCAGGCCAGCCATGCCCCCCAGTGACCCAAGCAGAGGCCCTGGTATCTGGTATTTATTTATCTTCTATAATTGAAACTTTGTAGCCTTGAGCAGAGCCAAGTCTCCTGCTCACTCCCTGGCCACAGCCATTTTTGTTGGGATTTATTTATCTTCTATAATTGAAACTTTGTAGCGGAGGCCAAGGCAGGCCAGGGCTGTAGGAGCTTGGCTTCCTCCAATGCTGGGGACAACTCAAGTCTCCTGCTCTCTCCAGCTCCATTGCTGCCGCCATTTTTGTTGGGATTTATTTATCTTCTATAATTGAAACTTTGTAGTCTTGAGTGTAGGCCTGGGCTGGCCAGGGCGGCAGGGAGCTTGGCTCCCTCCATTGCCAGGGAAACCCAAGCTCCTGCTTGCTGCAGCTCCATGGCCACAGCCATCTTGGTTGGGTTAATTTGCATACTCACTCCTGATTGGAGGGTGGGCATGGCTTGTGGGTGTAGTGGAGGTACGGTCAATTTGAATATTACTCTTTTATTAGGTAGGATATTTTTTACATTTATAAGAAAACACATTATTTTATACCATATAAATTTAATTATGAAAGAAAATTCCTTGATATATACCTACAAATAGCTCCCAATAATTCAAAGTATTTTTTAATAATAAGATCTTGGGGCCATTGCCAGCTTTTAATAAAGGTCTATTTAAAATTCTTAAGTATTAGGACTTATTAGTAGAATAATTTCAATAGAATTTAATGTAAAATCTTAAATAGTTATGAGTCATCTGCTATTAAATAACACCTCCAAACCTTAGTGGATATTTAGGAATATAGAGGAAATATGCATACTCAATTGAAAATTAGCAACTCTCCAAAGTAAAAAGTCTAGTTTAATATATAGAAGATTTAAGATACTCTTAAAAATGTTGGAATTCAAGCCTATGATAAAAATTATTGAACATTTTACTTTTATCACACATATCTTCCTAGTTTAACATTCATACTATCCAACCAGTTCAAAAATAAAGAATAAAAATTTCACCAAGGCCATTTCCAGATATTGTTTCCTTCAAACCCAAAGTGAAATATATAGCAATATTTAAAGAAAAACTCCCTGCATGGAATAACTTTAGATAGTACCATGTCCTTCCTTCTTGGAGATATAGACCCTTAAAATAATTGAGTTTTACCAAAGATGTCCAGAAGGTTCTCTAAATATACTAGAGTGGGACCATTCTGACACAATAACATATGCCACAAACTACCAAAGGCTGTAAAATGTGCCACAAGTATAAATTGTTTTAAAAACAGAGTTGGGCAAGTATTTGGAGAAGAGAAATATTGAAGGGCAGACCTGCTAAATCAAAAGGAAGCAATGGGCCATAAATGCCAAGCTACTGAGTTCTTGTAAGATTTACTGTGAATTCTTACTGTGCAGTAGCCTCATTTTTTTTCCTTGTGAGGAAAATGAAGTTATTACAAGGTATCATGCCACATCTCATGAAATGCCATGACAAAGCACTAAAAAATGGTTACTTTCTGCAGGAAGCTCCAGAAGGTGGTTCTGTAAATAGCTATAGTATTAAAACCCCAGTGACCTACAGCTATTTTTAGATAAAAATGTTGAATGACTTAATGTGATTTCTTAATATAAAACATTTTAGTATTTAGTATCTTTTAGATTAACATTTTTGAAAGAGTTCCTATACTTCCTCACTGTTCATGCAAACTAACATTATATTTTAATGATGAAGATGTTATTGACTCCTTCCCAGATATACATGTATTTAGCTTTGTTTTCCCAGTAAATGAGATGTGTTTCAGTTTTTGTCATTTTCCTTTCCCATGTATTACTAAATGCACTTATTTATGCTGGCTGACAATTTAAATTTAATACAATTAAACTACCTAGTATAAGCAGAAATGTGGCCCATGGCAAAGGTTATTATAAATCCTATACTCTTTTAACAGTTTTACCTAAAAATATTCAGTCAAATTCAATAGGTCTGAAATAGAATTTTTTAAGCCAGACACAGTTCCCCACCAACACACTGTCATTCTTTCTGCAAACCTCTTCTACTTAATCACTCCAGAATCGTTTTCTCAAATTGTAAATGTTAGAGTCAACCTTGGATGTTCTTTCTCCCTTAAACCTACTGTGATGGACTCAAAGATGTTCTCCCAGATCTCTGCAGTTTTGTTTCCCAGGGACTAGGAAGGCTGTCAGCAGACAGGTTTCAACTGTCTGCTCCTTCAGAAATTGCCTTGGGATCAGTGAGCTGTTTCAGCCAAAGTCCTGCTATTGTGAGTGTGACCTACATCCAATGGTTAATTGTTTAGGGAGTATAAAAACTCTTTCAGTTCAGCCCAATGCAGGATATCTCTGACCAACAATCTCAGCCTCGGAACCCCAGACCTCTTTTGCTCTGCCCATCCCTATTTCTTTCCCCTTTCTAGAGGTATTGACACCATCCCAATCTGTGATAAAAGATCTCAAAGTCTGCTTCTCAGGGAATCCTATTTGCGATGCTCTCATACATGATCATTTAAATATTTTCAGTTATACCTCTCATTCTATAAAAATGCATCTAGTTTTATCATCTCTATTGTTAATTCCCCATTATGGTATTTATCATTTATAGACTGTGTCAAAAACATATCTCCTAATTGAAGTCACCTTTTCTAGTACTGTCCATTCCAAGTACACACTCCACACAACTAGACAGCAGTCTCTTTAATGCAAAATAGACTGTGTTTATATTTCTTCAGTGACCACCAAACAGTACAAGATCAGGCTTATTCTCTTTAACACTGCATGCTGAGTCTTCTATTAAGTCATGTACTGCTTTTATAGATGCCACACCTTTTATTCAAACTATTTATTCTTCCCTAAATGTCTGCTTTCTTTCACTAGTACATTTGCCATTGTTTTCTCTTCCTAAAACAACATTCTTTGTTTTGTCAATTTGTCTTCCCAGATTCAGCTAAAACAGCACTTTCTCTATGATGTTTTTAAAATAAACCCCCTCTGATTTCCCAGACTGAGTGGGGTGACCCCTTTCTCAGTTCCCAGAACTCTCTTTATGTTGTACAACTTTATCTTATTAAGTAACCCATTGTGTTTACTAGAACTTGGGTTTCGATAGTAGTAAATTTCTTTACATCTCTATCAAAGGCATTGTCATATAGGCACTCTATCATTTATGTAGGCCCTTAATGACTAATGAAGACATTAAATATGTACTTTAAACTACACTTCTTTCCTCAGTTTAAAATAATTACGGTTAGTAGAGAAACAATACAATATTAATGTACATGTACTTTTATTTGTACTGTAAACTTTGTATATATCTGATAAATTTTCCTTCTGAAGAGCGCTATAGGTGGACAATTTTCTATGGGATTTTTATCTTTTACATATTGACTAAAAGAGGGTTGATAAAGATAGCATTTGGTCTGATGTAACATAAAGTTATTTCTTACAGTCCATTTGTAAATATTTGGCTAACACTGAAGAAAATTTTTAAACATAAAAATTGTTTCCTATAAAAAATAAACTTAGTAACAATAAAGAATTTAAATAAAAAAATAAAAAATAAAATAAACTTATTGAAGAGCCTATATGTTGTGCCCAATGTGTATAGGTTAATGGAACTGAATGAGATGCTGTATGTTTACATTTATATTATATAAATATAATTTAACTACTACCTCTTTTAATAATAAAGACATAAGTACATACATACATACATATATAGATTTTAACTTTCTACAGTTCTAAATTCAGAATGGACAAATAAAGGGCAAACTACGATTTCTCTGGTTTACCTTATTCTTAAAAGCTCTTTTTTCTATCCATCTTATCTTTAAATTAAGTTTCAGGGTTTAAATCAATATTTTCCCAAGGCTTTTGTTACCTTATCTTGACTTGATGTTTTTGAACTAATGTTCGACATTCAGTTTAGGGTTAGCTCTTCAACTTGAAACTACTGAAGAACAAACATATTTCTTTAGACTATTACTCATATTTACATTTAAAATAACTATTATCTGCTTTAATAACATTGCAATGTTATTGTCCTTTTTATTTCTTCTTTATTATTATTATTTAGAAACTTTTTAGCTAATTCTTTCCAGAGTTATTTCTCTTCTTTATAGATTCTCTTTGCAGGATTTTAAACATCTAAAATAATTTCCAAAAATTGTTGAGGGATCTATAAAGGTTAATCATTTTCTATGATTACTTGCATCAGATATACTGAGAATATGTGGGATTCCTTTTCTTCATTCAGAGTCACACATTTTTAGAAAAGAATATATAATTTTCTGGAAAATTATAGTCTTCAGAAAAAATAATTTTTATAACAATAATTATAACAAGTGTTCTTCATTGGAAGAACAGACATTTCAGATTTGAGAGAATTCTGTGTTCCATTTAACAATTTTTTAAACTATCCATCTCCTTTCAATGTTTCTTCATACATTATTTAATCTAGCTCTTACCGTATCTGGGTTACACTATCTATCATAGTAATTTTTACCTGGGTAATGTTAAACAGTGGCATGAACAATAGAACAGTAATGTTCCAGCATTCTGATAGTGCAGAGATGTAATGGATCTACTACAATTTAAGCTTTATGCTAATATAGCTAAAATCACTTAAAACTTTTGAAAAAATTCATCTGCCTATCAGGACTTGTAGAAATTATCTATTTAATTCTTTTTAAACATCGATGATTTTCTTTCAGCTATATATACTAGTATACAAGTTACAGATTTTAAATATGTATATGTACATATGTATTTGTATATGTATTTAAATATGTATATGTATATGTATTTAAAACATTTATATTGTAGATAAAGACAATTGATGAATATTGGCTCAACATTTTGGATAATAAAATCTCTTTGGATCTGAGGAATAAACTAATATTGAGACACACCAGTAAGCCAGGACAAGTGAAATAGGGAAATTGAGATATATAGTTGAACAAACTAGCAGAGCAATTTACAGCAGATACAGAAGATCACCCCCTAGAAATAACATCTAGGCCTCAGTTGTATTTCAGCTCCAGACCCAGAAAAGCAACAAAACCAGGTAGGCAACACCAGGACCAGCTGAGATAACTGATGACTCCCTGCCCTGACACTGACCAATCAATGAAGACCATGGCCCTGGAGAAGCACACCTCCAGAAAACTGATGAATATTCTACTAAAAACCTCTCCTGAGACCTCACCTAAGTTTCCAGCCTGAGAGAAGGAGATAAAGCCTGGAAAAAAAAGAACTCACCTCTTGCTCTTTTTCCTTTCTCCTTTCCCTCCACTTTTTCCCCAGAGGCATGCATCTCCTAAACTCTAAAGGATCCTACAAGACTTGCAACCTGAGGAGCAATGGGCAGTGGCAGCTCATCGGCAGTGGCTAGTCTCCTGAACTTGACCTCAAAGTGCCTTTTTCTCTGACTTCCAAGTGAGCTAGGGCAGCTAAGCTTAAGCTCTCCTGCTGCTTCTTCTATGCTAAGCCCTCTCTTGGTTTAGTGCTCAGCTATCATAAATGTTCCCTTATAGTCAGTCATCTGGACTTGTGTTGTGAAACTTTTCCTGTACTAATCAAGAACCCACACACTACTGGCTGGTCTTAGGCAGACAGGACAAGGGTCAGGTCCCCTTTCCAGTAACAATATAAGTGATCAATTATAAAGGTAAGGGAATATGTAAGTATACATCTCAGCCAATATTTTACATTAGAGTCTGAAATTCAACTAAAAGAGCTGATATATCTAAGTTATTATTAGTCTAAATGCCCTAACAGGCAAAAAGAAAATTTCAAGGGCTTTGGTTTCAGTAGGAAGAACATTCTGATTTCCTTCCTGGTCCAAATAATTGGTGTAGTAGAAGTAATATTTATCCAAACATTAAACTATCAAAATTGCTTATTTTTTGCCTAAAATATATTAAATCTCATGATTAATAAATAAACTATAACACACTGATTACACTAATTTGTGTTATTTATAAGACTTGTCTTTATTTGATGTTTTTTTTACTTGAAAAGTTTGTCTTCTATCCCTCATAATACCTAGAGCTTAGAATGATACTTGGTTCATTTTAAGAGCACATAAATATTTAAAGAATAAAATCTGCTTAAATCATAATAATATTAAACTTATTGCAACTAGACTTTGCCTTTATAAAGTTATACTTACTTTTCAAAATAAAATGCCCACATGAGATAATATAACACACCTACAAGCACGATGAAAATAAAAAAAAAGATTAACAATGTTAAGTAGAGTAACTAAAAAGCATTCTTATACTAACGCAATGGAACTATGTACATTCATGAGAATAAATGAGTGAACTTTGTTACAATCCAGGAATGACATAGATAAATCTTAGGAACATAAGTTTAACTGAAAATAGCCAGACAAATAAATGATGTGGAACTGGTAAATCTAAGCAATGGTGACAGAAGTCAGGATACTGAATTCTTTAGGGAAGAGTGATGGCTGGAAGAGCACAAGAAGGAGCATCTGGGTACATTAATTATATTTTTCTTATCAGGCTTATGTTTCCAGGTCGCATTCGAGAAAATTTACTGAACTGAACATTTGTAATTTGTATATTTTTGTGCATGTGTTATGCTCCAACAGAATTTTAGTTTAAAAACAAGGAATTTATTTGATAGAATAAGAAACTATTTTCATATTTTATAGGACATAAAAGGAGCCACATTGAAATATTTATTTAGGATATAGAGTTAGTTAAGTAGTAGGGTCAGTTTCTAAACAATGATTCCCAGCATCATGTTTGCTACACAGAAAAGAGGGATATGAGGTAAAAGTTCACATGATTTAAAAGGTTGGATTAATGGTCTGTATATTTCAAATGCATGCTTAATAACATATGCCTTGTTTCTAAACATAAGTGGGAAATGAATGCATTTGATTCAGATTAACTGAGAAATATATATGGCAGTTGGAATTACATCCTCTTGGATTGGGAACACAGTTAACCAGTCTTTCCTTGGTTCATGGACCAACAGCATCAGGAACAAGAACATAGCACTGCAATCCCTTTATAATCACTACACACACACACACACACACACACACTAATAAAAGAGAAACATGCAAATTAACCATCACTCCACTACACCCACCAGCCAATCAAGAGTGAGTATGCAAATTAACCTAACTAAGATGGCAGCCGCCACAGAGCTGGAGCAAGCAGGAGGCTTGAGTTGCCCTGGCGATGGAGGAAGCCAAGCTTCCTGCCTGCCTTGGCTGGCCCTGGCCTCTGCTCAAGGCTACAAAGTTTCAATTATAGAAGATGAATAAATCCCAGATACCTGCTTCCAGCTGGCCCTGGCCTCTGCTCAAGGAGAGGCTGGGAGCTTGGGTTTCCAGGGGCAACCCAAGCTTCCAACCAGCCTGGGCCTTCACTCAAGGCTACAAAGTTTCAATTGTAGAAGATAAATAAATCCCAGATACCTGCTTCCAGCTGGCCCTGGCCTCGGCTCAAGGAGGTGCTAAAAACAAAAAAAAGAAAAGAAAAAAAGCCCTTTAAGCAGGCTGGACACACCCCCATGGGATTAGGGTCCCTATTGGGGAGCTTGGCCAGCCTGCAAACAGCCATCAGCCCTCACCCAGGCTGGCCAGTCTCCCCAGTAGGGACCTCCACCCTGAAGGGGGTGTGGCCAGCCTGCAAACAGCCCTCAGCCCCTCACTCAGGCTGGCCACACCCCCATGACCCAAT
Source organism: Corynorhinus townsendii (assembly GCA_026230045.1). Lineage (NCBI taxonomy): Eukaryota > Metazoa > Chordata > Mammalia > Chiroptera > Vespertilionidae > Corynorhinus > Corynorhinus townsendii. The sequence continues at coordinate 32,088,681 of JAPDVU010000012.1, forward strand.
CCCTGTAAACAGGCAGTTGAACATCCCTCGAGGGGCTCCATATCGGAGATGGTGCAGGCTGGGCTGAGGGACACCCCCCGTGCACAAATTTCATGCACTGGGCCTCTAGTGTGTGTGTGTGTGTGTATACACACACTAGTGGCCTGGTGTATGAAATTCATGCGCATTAAAAGGAAATTAATTAGAGGAAATATTTTCATATTGCTATTTGCCCTTTCTCTATAATAGAATTGTTAGCGATGAAATAAAATTAGTAAAATATATATGAAAATAATATATAAATTTATTGATAAAAAATCACAACATGATATAACAACAAAGATGATATAAAAACAACAAAAACATGATGTAAAAACAACACTGATACAAACAATAACTGATAAATTGATTAAACTTATTCTAATATCTCCCTATATACCACATTAAGAGTTAAAACACTTTCAGAGTGCTTGACTAATTTTCCTTGTGATGAAGTATTTACAACTTTAACTTTAACATCACATGCTCTTCAAACTCGAGAGAAAGCAACATATAACTGACCATGTGTGAAAACAGGTTCAGGTAGGAATATTCCCACTCTGTCTAGAGTTTGTCCTTGTGATTTATTAATAGTCATCACAAATGCTGGCATCACAGGAAACTGTCTTCGAATTAATTTAAATGGGAGGCCAGTGTCAGATCAGGGTCCGGGGTGCAGGGGAATGGGATTCCTGCAAGCTGTCCAATGGCTGATTCTTCGAGGAATGGGGTTCCCTCCTCCCTCCTGTCAGGGTCTGGTTTGAAGACCGGCAACACCCCTGATCACAGGAGAAACAGTTCCGCCGCGCCCCGGACAGGACCCAGAGCTCCCTCCCGCCAGCAGCCTGCTGTTTGGTTGTCCATCTGGTCCTTTAGGTTGTGATGGCCCCTGGATTTTTACATATTAGGATAATAAAATTTGAGTTTTTAATTCATGAGAAAGTCTGGATTTGACAAATAAATGTCCCATCAAGCCAGTGAGTCAAAGTAAATCCATGTGTGGAATCTTTAGGAGGTACTGCTTGGGACTCCAGCAGCCTTCCATCTCACTCAAGCACTATCTCCACTGGTTTTCACAGCCATATGTTATGGGGACTCCTTCCCAGCACTGGGACCCTGGGGTTGGAGGCCTGGTGTAGGCATGGGACTCCTTGCTCCTCAGGTGGGGACCTCTACAGCTGAGATATCCCTCCTGAATTTTATCCACCACAAGTGGGTGTGGGACCAGCCCATTGTGTCTCTGGTCCCTTCTACCAATCTCCATGTAGCTTCTTCTTTATACTCTTAATTGTAGGACTTCTGTTCAGCTAGATTTCAGGTATACTTTCTGAATAATTGTAAACAAATCACTTTCAAATCTTTCACACATTTCGAAGTCTTCAGGATACTGTTGTTTGCAAGGAAAGATATTTAGTACATGAATTTGTCATAGCACATTTACTCACCATTTAAAAACCAGAATGAGATATGCCTATACTGGCTTATATTCCTTTTAATACATTTCCCATGCCCCACATTATATTTTAGCTAAACTTTTAGGGAAACTCAGCAAAGACAGACTTTTTTCCTTAATTCCACTATCATTCTATTCTTGTTTCTGAAGTCTTCGGCATCTATTCCATATTCTTTGTTTTGTAGACATCACTGATAATATACAATGTTTTACTTTTTAAAAAATTCCTAAAGAACCTTTTGTGAAAAAGCTCGGTCCTTTAGCCTCTTTCTCAAGGACATGTGGAGGGAGAGAAGAGGTGAAAGGAAGAACACTCTGCCAGAAGTTCTGAATGCCCAGTGCTACCCATCACTGCTCCTGTGCAGCTCAATGATGTCCCTGGAGATTTAACTGAGAACATCAATGGTTAGCTGTGACACAGGAGCAAAAAAACCTATACTCCATCTAGCCAATAGAAAAAAGACCAAGAACTCTATTCCCTATCTGTTTCCTCCGACTTTTTGTGAACTTGGCACAACTCAACTGAGTGAGAAGTCTTATCTGACTCTATTTTTCCCGTCTTAGCAGTCATCAAATGGCAAACTGCAGAAAGACCTTTTGTCCTGAAATCCTCTGCTTCCTTGATTTGTATCTCCTTCTCTAGTCACAATTCCTGTTTGAAGCATTTATTTACACCAAGATTTCCTCTCTTGCATCTGGGGCCTCTTAAACGAATGTGCATTGGAAAGGATATAGGAACATCTTGAGAAATTCCAGAAAGGATTGTTAATCTCATTAATGGAATTTATATAAGACAATGGTCTTAGCATGTTTCCCTAACAGGGGGGCCAACTGAGCTATTCTAGAAGTCCCCTTAGGAACTACTCTAACTCCTTTACTTACTTCACCAAGCTGTGACCTCACCTGCCTTGTTAAATCTCAGGTTTCAAAATAACAAAAAAAGTGGCATCAAATAGGACCAATGAAACAAGGCCAATACACAATCAGCTGTTTTATAATGGCTTTGACCAGGTCTGTAATACCAATACTTGCTGAACATGTGGGGGCAATTAATATTTTACTTTGTTTTAATTATTATGTTTAATATACATTTAAAGGATTAAGTTATGTATCCCATGAATATTATAATCATTAACTTATTCAAGACCTGTTTTTTAAAAAATTTTATTTATTTACTCATGCACTTTTCTTTCTTTTTACCACTCCCTAATCCCTAACTACTCCAACAGGCAACATGCTAATGTGTTTGATGTATATCCTCTGTTGGTATGTATCATGCTAAAATATATGTCCTTCTTTAGTTTAATAAAGGTTTTACTAACATAAATGATCCTGTATAATAATTTGCTATATATTTTTGTTTGTTTCATTCCACATTCCATTTATTTTTTTTATTCTTTTTAATTTTACTTTAGTTACATCTATTTATTTAGGTATTAACAATTTTGACATTTTAAAGCCAATTATTATTATCCACAAGGCATTTTCTTTGGCAAATTCTGTAACAGAGATAACTTACTGAATTTCAGTGGCTTTAATGTTAAAGTATTATTTTATTTTTTTCCATTTTTTTATTAAGGTATTATATGTGTACATATCTTACCATTGTCCCCCCCCCTCACTCCACTCCCATACATGCCCTCACCGCCCAATGTTTTGCATCCATTGGTTATTCTTATATGCATGCATATAAGTCCTTCGGTTGATCTCTTATTTCCCACACCTCTCCCTAACCTTCCCGCTGTAATTTGACAGTCTGTTTGATGCTTTACTGCCTCTGTATCTATCTTTTTGTTCATCAGTTTATAATGTGTTTTTTATTATTCACAAATGAGTGAGATCATGTGGTATTTTTCTTTCATTGACTGGCTTATTTCACTTAGCATAATGTCCTCCAGTTCCATCCAGGTTGCTACAAATGGTAAGAATTCCTTGTTTTTTATGGCAGCATAGTATTCCATTGTGTAGATGTACCATAGTTTTCTGATCCAGTCATCTGCTGACGGGCACCTAGGCTGTTTCCAAATCTTAGCTATTGTAAATTGTGCTGCTATGAACATAGGGGTGCATATATCCTTTCTGATTTGTGTTCCTAGTTTCTTAGGATATATTCCTAGGAGTGGGATTACTGGGTCAAATGGGATTTCCATTTTCAGGGTTTTTTTTCCAGCTTAATTATTTTATTTTATTTTTATTTTTTTGTTTTTTCTTATTTTATTTTTATTTTTTATTGTTTTAAGTATTACAAATAGTAGTACATATGTCTCCCTTTTTTTCCCCCATTGACCTCCCCCCGACCTCCCCTACCCCCCAGTACATGCCTTCACCTGCCCGCCCTCCCCCCCGCCCCAGTGTCTTGTATCCATTGGCTGTGCTTATATGCATGCGTTTACAGCCCCCCTCGCCCAACCTCCCCTGTCTTCCCAATGTAGTGGGGATAGACGCCAATAAAGCATGATATATTGCCCTTCATATACTAGTATATGTTGCAGTTTTTTTACATTTTAAAAATATTTGCATATATGTTTATAAGATATACTAACCTTTTGTGTTCCTTTACCTACTAGTACCATCAATCTTTTTATAAGTGTTATCTGAGGTGTTTTTCAATCTCTGTAGTTAAATACGCCCACCATGGTTGATGGCAAGTTATCAAAGTTTCATCACTGAACCCAGAATTGGGAGGAGAAGTTCACAGCTGGCTAATCAGGAGTAGCTGCAGACTCATTCCAGCACACTACCAGATTGGCCACTCTTACAGAAAACATATTGAAGAAGTGATAAAAGTAGGCACATATCCTTCCAGTTGGGTTGGAGAATAAAGATAAGCAATAATCAGTCTTAGAATGATGATGACTGACCCCCACAACCACCACAGACCCAGTAAGGACCACATCCCTTTGCTATTACCCAAACAGACTAATAATTCAAGTATTCATTATTAAATTCTTAGAAATATGAAGAATTGGAAGGAAATAGTCACCTCAGTTGTGAACCAATATTGCTGAAGGTGAAGGGTGTAACACATTTGTCAAACAAGAACTCAAGTCAGTTTGAGCAGTCTTCAAATGCTTTCAAATATTGTTCATCCCATCAGGGTTTTGCCCTGCTTGATAGGTCTGCTATGGGAGACCTGGAAAGCTGTTCCCAAATTGTGTGGTAAGGAAATTATCATTAGAAGGCAACGGTGGTATGGGGAAATGGGCAGAACCAGTATTCTCCAATTCCCTTCAAATGCTACTCTTACTATTGCCCCTAGATGTGATGTGTTTCGCACCAGATTGCAGCAACAAATTCTCCCCCAACACACACACACACACACACACACACACACACACACACACACTTATAAGAGGTTCCAATTTCCCAAAGGTTTCTAATTTTTTGTCATTATTGTTATCTCTTACATGATTTTGTCTCATTTACTTGGGTTCATAAATGTTGATCTTGAAGGAGGGCGCTTGCAACCCTTCAAAGCTTCTCCCTAGAACAGCCTTTATATTAGACAAATATGAATTGCACCATGATATGAATTTGAAGGCTATATCTATAAAGATTCTAGATAATCAACATATCTCTTTTTTTATTGACTGTTTTCTACTCTATGGATATTAAGAGAAGTTTAAAATTCAATTGAAAGATAAATATGGAATCAAATCTAATTCAGCTGTTATTAACATTTTAGAACAAATAAAAAAAGAATAGGTGCTGACTGTTACAAATAAGGAGAAAATATCCTTGTTTCCTTTTCCTAAGACTCATACCCTGAAGCTGCCTGTGTATTAAAAAGGAAATAATTTATTCTAGACTGAGATGTAAATCAAGGTAAGTTTACAGCATAATTCTGCATGAGCTTCTGCATGTAAGTCACTTTAGCAATTTAACTGAGCATCTAGAGATGTGTGGCTACTGGGAACAACTGAACATATTTATAAAACTGAGACATATAAGAAAGTTATTTTTGAAGCCTGTATGCATGAAAAATCAGGCTTCCTCTTTTACCTGAAGGACAATTTACCAGAACTTGAAAGAATCTTAGACTAAGTGCTAACAATGTGTATTTGATCATTATATGTGAGGTTGGATTTTAGAGCTCTACTCTAAAATTCCTCACAAATTTGAAAAAGAAATAAGTTATCTTGTGCAGTAATAAAGTGATTTATCTCCTTGACTACAGCTGCATGAAAAATATCTGAAATTGGTGACTTTGAATATCCGACTAGTGTCTTTAATTTACTTGAAAGAAAAAGTTTATTTTTAAAATAAATCCCATTGGCTCTAGCTGGTTTGGTTCAGTGGATAGAGGGTCCGCCTGCGGACTGAAGGGTCCCGGGTTCAATTCCAGTCAAGGGCATGTACCTGGATTGCGGGCACATCCCCAGTAGGGGGTGTGCAGGAAGCAGCTGATCAATGTTTCTCTCTCATCGATGTTTCTAACTTTCTATCCCTCTCCCATCCTGTCTGTAAAAATCAATAAAATATATTTATAAAAAAATAAAATAAAATAAATCCCATTGCATGAATCATTTTTCCTTTAAAATAATGAAGAAGCAATTTTTATTATTATTAATTTATTATCTTTTATAAATATCAATTAATATATATGACATAAGAGGAAAAAATCATACAATTATATAAAATTAGAAAAGGCAAAAAGTGTTCAACAATGAGAGAGTACCCAAATATATATTTGAATTACTTGTCTTTGTATCCATAGAACCAGTTATTGACCAAATAATAACTTTTATTAACAACTCAGCTATTAAGCAGTTCCCCCTCCTTTATGAAAACTACTCACTTACTTTTATATTTTCAATATTTAGTATAGCTAGTAAAATAGGAGAATCTTATTAACTATTTCCTAAAATGTATTTGGCACCTGATATTAAGAGAACAATCAATAATCAACAAATTGAAGCTATTAACAGGGAGTCCAAGCTCATCATTTACTAGAGGCCCGATGCGTGAGATTTGTGCAAGGGTAGGTCCTCGCAGCCCCAGCTTCTTTTGGGAGGTTGTCCAGAAGGTCATCTGGACCCTGGTTCCACTGTTCAACCATTCGGTTGATTTGCATATTATGCTTTTATTATTATAGATAATATTTTTCTTTTAGAAAAAAGTTAAGATTAGCAAAAAAAAACACAGGTTTTACATTTCAAAAAATCATTAATATAATTTATGAATCATATATTATAAATTATGTGCCAATTCAAAACTTGCCAAAGCTAGCCTCTTACAAATAATTGCATTTCTATATTTAAATTCCTTGAAAGTTTAAGCTTGCTAAAGCATATATGTTAAATGATCCCTTTAAAAGTATAGAATTTACATTTTTAAAGTGATTTATTTGGCCAGCACTTTAAGATTAGTGACTATGGCCATATGTGTTTCATAATTCAATAATTTTCTCATCTTGCTAAAAGCATCACTTTAGATGCCATTTTAGTCAGGTACTCCTTAATTTTTCTCTATATCATCTAATGTAAATAAAATTTTAATATATACTTAAAATATCACAAGTTATTTTTACAAATGCTAAATATTCATATATATAGTATGCTATAGTTTAATATATTTGCAATTGCTTTAAAGACTCCCACCCGAAAAAACAGACTGACAGCTCAATTGATTATTTTTAATATACACAAAATGACTAGAATGTCAGAATATCATAATTAAATATTTTAGTCAAACTCTTACAGTAAGCAAAATAGGCTAAGAAATTCTTTCTCCTGCAGAAAAATCCTTCTATTTGGAGCATCTACACCTCATACTTGGGGATGGATCTCAGCTCATTTCCATGCCAAAGCAAAAATACTTGTAATGCTTTTTGTAAACTAGGAAATTCTTCCCCAGCAAAGTATAAACTTAGTTTGCTAGAGTTATCTTCACCAGTAAAATATATTTTAGGGAAACAGAAAATATTTTGCATAAAAGTAGCAAAAAATCAAATCAGTAACAATGACAAACAGGTTAATAACCTTACCCAAGGGCAATGCCCAAACTTGTTCTTATCTCAAGTAAGATGAGTGTATTATGAAATCCACAGTCTCACAGAAATGACAATTTTTTGAAAATGAGTAATATCCATATAAAGATGGAAAATATTTAATATTTTCCTTGGACTTCTGTTCCCTTTACTGTAGATATTCTATTCAGATTTTTATACCATTAAGTAATGTTCACAAAATGATGAAAGCTTCACAGAAACTACCTTTTTTTATTGTAAAACATTAAATCATACATTTTCGAAGTGGTGCAGCTTCCTGGCAAAGAGACATGTCTTCCTTCTTAGTAGCAGAAACACCAGAATTTAGATGCATAATGTGCTGTATATATTAATGAATAATATTGGATTTAATGAAGTAAAGTTATAATCATTTCTTGGACTCTCCTCAGTTTATGTTCTTTGCTTTTATGTCTAATATCAGTAATTCCTACTTGTTTAATGACCTATAATGTCCATCTTCACATTAAGATGTTTAAATGATTGAAATTTATTGATTGAAAGTTGGGTTAAATATAAAACAATTTTACTTTAACATGTAATATTATTGAAGACTAGAGGCCCAATGCACAAAATTCGTGCAAGGGGCTCAGCCCTCACAGCCATGGAGACTTGCCTCAGCCCTTGCAGCCCTTGCTTCATCTGGAAGGTCATCCGGAAGGATGTCGGAAGGACATCTAGAAGGTCATTCAGCTGTCCTGTCTAATTAGCATATTACGCTTTTATTATTATAGATAACATAAGAAGGATGTCGGTATGAGTTGTAATCAAGCACACACAATGATTTTCTATGACTTCAAATGATTGGTTAACCATACCATCAACAAAAGAATTATCATGGTAGTGTTACAATATATTAAAGTGAAAGTTTCAACTGGTACCTAAGATGTGTTATATATAAGATATCAAAGTGAGATGGGAGGTGAACCAATATGCATATATAGAAACAAAAAGTTAAAACTATTGAGATGATTTGCTTTCTCTCATTAACTGTATCATATACAAAGCATTTAAAAATATATTTTGTAGGGAAAGTTAAAGAAAAATATATTTGCAGAAAATTACTTTGTTGTGTGTTTCAACATTCACGAGGAAAAACAGAAATGTGTGCCCACTTCACAGCTAATGAGAAGGGCACAGTGAGACAATTCAAAAAGAGTGGTACTCATCTTGTACATTCAGTGGATGCTTTAGATTTTGGCCAGAAGAATCTAAGAGTAGCTTCTACCACTATTGGGATGTGGTAATATGGAAAAGGGTGAAGAGAAGGGGAGAGAGAAAGGGAGAGAGGGAAGGAAGGAGGAAGAGAAAGGATGTTTTAGAAAGTATCATTATCAGCATCATGGCAAACTGTACTTCCCATGGATAGACATGAAATGTATAAAAAAGATTTTAGATTTACTATTCAATCCCCCTAAATCTTCAGATGATAAGGGAGAATGAAAAACCTCCTAAAGAACTGAGGAAAGAGTGGCAGCTAGAGTAATGAAATCTTAATTGTCTGTGAAATGTAAGTTACAGGTGGCAAGGAACAGTACGGAGTCTCTGCAGACCCAGAAAATGTATTACATGAGAGTCAAGTTTAAACCCTTACCTAGGCAGAGTATCTGAGGCTATCTTAGGTTACTACAAAGTCAAATAAATATTTTACTGCCCCTATTTTCTATCCATAATCTTACTTACTGTAGTGATCATGTCACAATTCATACAAATACCGAATCATGCTGTTAACATGAAACTAATATAATGTTTTATGTCAATTATCCTATAGTAGAGGCCTGGTCCCTAGGCCTGGCCAGAGATCAGGGTTGATCAGGGCCTTCCGGCTGCTGGCCGGGGCCTCCCTTCTGTGGCTGCCGGTTGCAGGCCGCCAGCCAGGGCCTTCCTTCATTCTGCGCTGCTCCCTGGTGGTCAACACACCTCATAGCGAATGATTGGTCTCCCAGTTTAATTCCTGTGGGGAAAATTTACTGTTAGGCTTTTATATATTATAGATAACTAGAGGCCCAGTGCATGAATTCATGCACCTTGAAAGGAACTGTGGGCTGTGAGGTTGTGGTGGGCACAGGGGCGGGTGTTGATCCAACCTCTGCGCCCCTGCCCGGCCCCTCCCACTGTGGCCCCTGGTTTCCTGTCTGCCTGCAGCCCTGCCGCTGCTCCTAGACCCTGATGGCGCCAGTCCTGCTCACACTCGCTTACGTCATGAAGTGATTGGGTCTGGCAAAAGCAGCAGGTGTGAGCGGCAGCTGCTGCCCCAATTTCCCCTCACTAGCAGGGGGAGGTGGAGAAGCCCTCAGGGGCAATTGGGGCCAGCAGCTGCTTGCACCCACTGATGGCGCCGAGTGATTGGGATCGGTGCCGGGTGCTGGCAGCGGGTGCGAGAGGCTGCTGCCGGTCCTGATTACCCCTCAGGAATAGGGGGAGGTAGAGAAGTCCTGGGGGGTGATTGGGGCTGGCAACCACCGCTTGCATCTGCTGACAGTGCTGAGCAATCAGGGCCAGCAGGAGGTGCGAGCAGCCGGCAGGACTGCAGGGTGCGGGAGCAAAGGATTTTCAGCAATCACCAGAGGCTCTCCCCGATTACAGCGACTGGCGCCCCACCTTGGCCTGGCACCCCTGCTCACCTGCTCCACAATCCCATCGCAACTGATGCCCGCCATGTTCCGCACATGCCCCCTGGTGGTCATAGTGACCAGTTGTTCCGCCATTTGGTCAATATGCATATTAGGGTTTTAGATAGATAGATAGATAGATAGATAGATAGATAGATAGATAGATAGATAGATAAGGAGGTAATATGCAAATTGACTGTCATGCCCTTGCACAAAGATGGCTGCCCCCATGTGGTCACAAGATGGCTGACAGGGGAGGGCAGCTGTGGTTGATAAGGCCAGCAGGGGAGGGCAGTTAGGGATGACCAAGCCAGTGGGGAGGGCAGTTGGGGGCGACCAGGCTGGCAGGGGAGGGCTGTTGGGAGCCATTGGGCTGGCAGGGGATGGCAATTGGGGGCAATCGAGCTGGCAGGGGAGCAGTTAGACATCGATCTGGCTGGCAAAGGGTGGTTAGGGGGTGATCAGGCTGGTAAGCAGAAGCAGTTAGGAATGATCAGGCAGTCAGGTAGGCAAGTGGTTGGAAACCAGCAGTCCTGGATTGTGAGAGGATCGGGCCTAAACTGACAGTCGGACATCCCCTGAGGGGTTCCAGATTGTAGAGGGTGCAGGCTGGGCTGAGGGACACCCCCCCGCAATGCACAAATTTCATGCACCGGGCCTCTAGTATCTTAATAAAAAATAAAAAAAACATAATGATTTGTCCCACAATCTTCTACTCACTGTCATAACAAACTCGTTCTCTATTAAGTAAATTTTAAATGGTCAGTGGGAAAGAATAAAAATTTTTCATGCTATCCCATGATTCATGCTTGTTCAATTATACTGGTTATAGTAGAATATAAAAAATTTCATCTGGGTAGCAAAATACACACAAATATCCGTGATGGTAAAAATATTTTAGTAACACAAATATTAGGTTTTCTCTCCCAACTTAAATTATTTTTCTTATCTGGCTGACAAACAGTAATGACAGAAATGCTAAATTCTCCATACAAAGCAATACAAAATCTGCTAAATATATCCATGATGCCAGGAAAATCTCTATGCAATAAAGGTTTCCAATGCAGAAGCAAAGTAAATAAGAGAGGAATAGAATCAAAGCAGCTGCTCTTCAGAGAAATCTGTAGATGTTAAAGGGATTTCATTTTTAGGTATACATTTGTTCTCTGTATGGTTTCACAGCAATCACAGGAGTCCAATCAGTAGAATACAATGTGTTTCGCATGAGATTGTGAAACTGAAGACTTTATAAAAGCACTATCTGAAGTCTTGTTAATCACTTCTTTCCTATATAACTCCCAACCCACTCTTTTGACATCTCATTTAGAAAATAATAAATTTGTCATTACACTAGAGTTATAAATTCAAGCTTAATAATAACTCTATTGACACAGTGGCATGAGAAGCCATAAATATTACTTAACACTCTTCTTATTTACTTGAAGTTCATCTCAGAGGAAAGGTAAACCATTCTTAGTTCCTAGGCAATAATAAAGAAATGGGCAGGGGAATTATATAATTTCCTATAAAACGGAAAATTGGAACTGCTTTTTGACCCTGTGCTTCCACTTCTGGGAATATATTCTAAGAATTCTGAAACAGCCACAAAGGATACATACACCCCTATGTTCAATGCAGCCCAAGTTCCCATCAGCAGATGAGTGGATAAAAAGCTGTGGTACATTTGCACAATGGAATACTATGCAGCTGTAAAAAAAAGAAGGATTTCTTATCCTTTGAAACAGCATGGATGGACCTGGAGATTATTATGCTACAATTTTAATGCATCCCAATCAAGAAAACAAAGATGCACTCTGAGAAAGGATTAGTAGGATACATTCTCAGGCCCTTTCATGATAGGAGTTGTGATACTCAGGGAAGATTTGTATGATGGGGACTGAGACATTAAAAAAATTAAAGAATCATAAGAAGTAGGATATTTGTCAAGCAATGCTTCATTTACATGTACAAATCTTGTGAATGTAGAACTATCAAAAAATCAAGTATTAAACATTGTTAAAATAAAATTAAAAAATAGAGACCAGCCTTGAAACAAAGAATGTGAAGGTCCTATATACTGAAAATGATGTCTAAAGAAATAGGACCTATTTACTTGTATGAATACTTTACTTTTTGATTTTTTCTTAACTTTGCCTTATCTTTAGCCATTTTGTGAGTTTCTAAAAATATATTATCATTAAAATAAAAGATGAATACATTTATATTTTATTTAAAATATGAAGAGGAGACCAAGAAACCAAGATGGCGGCATAGGTAAACACCTAAACTGCTGCCTTGCACAACAATTTCAAAACTGTAACTGGAAGACAGAGTGGACATCGTCCAGAACCACCGGAAAGCAGGAGTGGAAATTCTACAACTAGAAGGAAAGATAAAAGGACAGTGAGACTCAGAGGAGCTGTGGAGGACAGAGGTGCGGAGACCCGTGGGCAGAAAGGGCAGGCGGCTGAATACTTGTCTGGCTTACTCTCAGTGTGCGGAGAGGGCAGGCAGCAAGCTAGGGGCTGCTGTCTCGTTCAGGAGGGAAACAAAACCTCCCGACTGCACTGAAATCCAGTTCCAGGTGAGACTTTTGGGGACCCAGACTCATTCGGGGAGAAACTGGACTGTCTGGCAGTGGGCGAAACTCGAGGGCAGCCTTCTCTCAGAGATGCGTGCAGCCATTGCCCTGGGACACTGAGACACAGGGGCCTTTTAGGGTGGGGCTGATGGGAAACCAAGGCCGTCTGCTCCACCCTGAACTCTGCCCCATCCAAGCTGAGCACAAAAGCTCTCCCAGTGGAGACACAGCTGATCCTCACAGCCAATTGGCCTGGAGGTCAACTCTCCCCAGTGATACTAAAAACAACCTAGGCTTAACTACAACAAGACTGCACACACAGCCCACAAAGGGGTGCACCAAGAGAGTCTACCTTAGGTTACTGGGGAGGCTGAGCCACTGGGCCCTGCTAGGACACCTAGCACACAAAGCCACTCCATCAACTCAGGGAAGCAGTCGAAATGCGAATACAAAGAGGCAGGTCACAAAAGAAGGAAATGGAGGAAAGTAAATGACTGGATATAGAGTTCAAAACCACGGTTATAAGGTTTTTCAAGAATTTCCTAGAAAAGGCCGATAAATTTAAGGAGACCCTCGAGGATATGAAAAAGGATCAACTAGAAATTAAGCATACACTGACTAAAATAAAAAAATATTATACAGAGACCTAAAAGCAGACTAGAGGAATGCAAGAACCAAGTCAAAGATTTGGAATACAAAGAAGCAAAAAACACTCAACTGGAAAAGCAAAAAGAAAAAAGAATCCAAATATTTGAAGATAGTGTAACAAGCCTCTGGGATAACTTCAAGCATACCAACATCAGAATTATGGGGGTCCCAGAAAAAGAAAGAGAGCAAGATACTGAAAACCTATTTGAAGAAATAGTGACCGAAAAATTCCCCCACCTGGTGAAAGAAATAGACTTACAAGTCCAGGAAGCGCACAGAACCCCAAACAAAAGGAATCCAAAGAGGACCATACCAAGACACATCATAATTAAAATGCCAAGAGCAAAATACAAAGAGAGAATATTAAAAGCAGCAAGAGAAAAACAATTAGTTACCTACAAATGAGCACCCATACGACTGTCAGCTGATTTCTCAACAGAAACTATGCAGGCCAGACGGAAGTGGCAAGAAATATTCAAAGTGGTGAATAGCAAGAAACTACAACCAAGATTATTCTACCCAGCAAAGCTATCATTCAGAATTGAAGGTCAGAAAAAGAGCTTCACAGATAAGAAAAAGCTAAAGGAGTTCATCACCACCATCACAGAAATATATGAAATGCTGAAAGGTATACTTTAAGAAGGGAAAAAGATAAAGATAAAAATTATGAACAACAAATACGTATCTATCAACAAGTGAGACTAAAAACCAAGGGAATAAAAAATTTGTTGAAGAGTATTAACTGGTGAATATAATAGAATCAGGGGCATAGAAAGGGAGTGGACTAACAACTCTTGGGGGGAAAGCAGAGTGGGGGGTGTGGGAAGAGACTGGACAAAAAGCATACACCTATGGATGAGGACAGTGGGGGGGAGGTAAGGGCAGAGGGTGGGGTAGGAACCTGGTGGAGGGGAGCTATGGGAACAATTGTAATAATCTGAGCAATAAAGATTTATAAAAATAAATAAATAAAATATGATGAGGAAATTAATTATGCCTAACAATGTGATAAAATTTGTTATCTGTGATTTAAAAATATAACATTTGGATAAACACTTTGAGCAACAACATCTCATATGTTCACTTTCTGTCACATTTACTCTTCTCAGAGTAGTAATTTTCATGTTAAAGGTCAATAGCTATTCATTTAAAGATAAAGTTTGCTCTGCATTATTTAGATAAACTGCACAGAATTTCATTAGCTTCTCAGAATATGGTTACTGAAAATACTAATTTAATTGAATTAAAGGTCATCATGAGACAAACTACCTAATATATATATTACCTTATATATAATCACTATTCCTTATCAAGATAAGTATTTTATTAAATAAAATTATCTAGTGCCATAAAACATTAGTGGAAGAAAGCCAAATCAGTCAACATTATTAATACAATCAAGGCCTTGTTAAACCAGGCCTAAATTTAGAGATAAATATTATTAACATGTCTTTTGGACTTCATATTTAACCCGGCTGAATAGAGTACATTACTGTTGATGGGTTAATGCCAAATGATCTCGTTAGCTGCTGTGGGCATTGTAGCCACAGCTAGTGGCTCCAAGTTTAGCACACCATCTGTGACCTCTGGACCAATGAGTGTTGGGTGATAAATGGCAGAATGAAAATCTAAACTGGGATTACTGGAGAAATCAGTAACAGAGAGACATGTAATATCAAGTCATATATTTTTATATGAAGGATCAAAAACTTTTACAACTGAATAAACAGTTTTGAGATTTAGTCTGAATAAAACTTAGGTATAGTGACCAGTTAATTAGTGCCTTACAATTTATTCAACGAACTAGTCTTCATTCATGTACTTTTAGAAAATGATTTTAATACTATCATTTTAATTTATTTTAATAAATAATTTATGCATTTCAGTATTTTCTGAACAATTTTTCAGCTTTTTACTAGTTCACATACTATTTTTACACATGAATTACTGAAGTAGAAATATTAGAAGTAAAAAACAAATTAAAATAGTTGATATGAAATTAAGTCAAACTTACTATACAACTATGAGACATTATAATTATCATCCTCAAATATTTAAACTATGCATTTAAGTTTCTATGTGTTAATCTTTATTACCATATTAGTTTACTACTACAATATCAGAAAAAATGTAGTTATTATAATAAAATTAAAATAATAACCAAGGTTATCAAAATTACATGGTCTATAATGAGTATAAATAAAACAGCATTATTTCTAAATGGCTCCTAGATTAGTGTTCCAGCTAGAAGTAGTAAGCAAAAATCACCTCCTTATTCTAGAAGGCTATTATTTTTTGCACCCATTCAGAGTTCAGTACTGTATTCAAGCCAACTATTCATGATGTCAACAAGTTATTTCTAGCTGCATGATCAGTAGCAGCCTTTTTAAGATAGCTGGATTTAAAAATATATAAATATGAGAAAAATATGAAACATTTAAAACATATTCATAAAATGTATACAATGCAAACATGCACATATAAATACATATGACTTACTGTATATGTACAATGGGCTGTTGATATAACACATTAAAGAGAAATGAGCATATTCGGATTACTTTTTAAATATAATTTGTTGTCTGTATTTTTAAAAATCCACTTAAAGTTTAAAAAATGTTTAAAATCTCTTTTTCAAATATTCTGATTTAAAAGTTCTTTCCTCCTTAAAATAGCCTCCCAATCCACTTAGCTTCTTTAAGAGACAGTCCACATTTTAAATGTCAGTGTTAGAAGCTGTTAAAATAATATTTTGTTCAACCTGACATGTGCAATTTGAATTAATCAATGGCTACACTTTATAAATTACTGTTGGTGAAGCACAGTGAAAAGAAAATTGGTCTACAAATATCTATTTAACCACTCACGTAGTAAATACCTGCTGTCATCTATCTATTCTCAAGTGTACCAGCTTCATTTATCCTGCCTGAGATTCAAGACAGCCCTGAAGTTCATTTCAGAAAGCAGTGAACCCAAAAATCCACCTCAGAAAATTTTGAATATAACTCCATTCAGTATACAATTTCAGAATCTATTAAACTGCATTAACTCTCACACTTCTTCTATGAAATATTTTGCAAGAATTGGACAAAATACACAAATACAAACAGAAGCAACAGAAGTGAAAATATAAGTACAATAAAAGTTATGTTTTACTCTTTGCACCAATTTGCCCTCTATCTTAATTTGATCTCCGGTAGGCCAGATAATATTCCTTTCTTAATCTTTCTTTACCAATTACAATAACTGGGCTTGCCAATAACACCAGATGAAATGAACCAATAAATTGAATTGACTCCACAGTGGTTTACTCTTAAAGTGATATGTATGACATTCCTCTTTGGAAACTTTTATCAGAAATAGCAGAAGCTTTAGAAGTTTCGTATTTCAGATAAAGGACTTACTTAAAAATTAGATTTCTGTAGCCTTTGCCCATGAATCATTATTTCTGGCGAGGCCATGTGTTGGTGCAGGGCACATGCCCGGCCTGTGGGTTCTACCCCCTGTGGGAGGCGGCCGATCAATGATGTTTCTCTCCGATATTTTTAACTCTATCCTTCTCCCTTCCACTCTAAAAAATCAATAAAAAATAGTTTTTTAAAAGGTATACATTCTAAATTTATGTATTTGAAACAGCCTTACACATTTTGTTAATAGCCTGCCCTTTCTCTAACAAAGCAACTGCATTACTTCTTTTATCCTAGGCTCCCAGAATCCATGGGTACAGTCCATTTGAGGATGCATAATTTAATCACAGCTATTATTTAATGTCTACAGAATTATACAGAACAGTGGAAAAGCTTGTGGATGAACAAACACTAAATGAATTAAAAGAACTAAACCACTTTATTTCATTTCTTTGTGTATTATAGTTCTTAGTAATAGTAAAGGATAAATCTGTACAAATAAGTAGGAAAATTGCTTAAAAACTTTCAGGGACTTTTCCTTTAGAAAACATGTTTGTTTATATAGTGTTCTACCCTTCCCCCAAGAGTGCTTTACAGCCTAGAAGCATGAGAAATACAGTATATAGGATGGAAAGATTTGTAAGAAGGAAACTGGAGGGAGTTTACAATTTTCTCAGTAAGCAGACTCTAAAACCTAAGGCAACTGTATATAATACCATGATATTATAGTGGAAGTAAGGTAAAGTGAGTGTTTCTCAAGGATGGAATTCTAGGCTATTAATTAAACAATTTCTGCAGGATTCTCACATTTTTATGAATGTGAATGACAGCTCAATTTAATGGGAAGGTATATCCTCTAACACCAAATCAATTAAATCCACACTTGGCAATATTATACTGAAGTTCTCAAATTCTTGTGTAGTCCTTTTTACTGCCTAACGATCCTCTTTAACTCTGTGTGTAATATTTATTTCTAATGATTTCATTTCTTATCTTTGAAATGATTCCAATGGGTGAAAAGATTATAATGTAAAATATATTAATCACTCTCTGAGGCTAGGGTTTAGAACCTTAACATGTCAAGCCTTGAAAATGTCCTGGGGGTATAATTATGCCATTATGTTCACATTTTGAGTTTTATCTCATTGCTTAATTATTTGTTTTTAAATGGATGGCCTCATCATATTGATAAGGGAATTTTGGACTAGAAACCTGTGGTGTTTCGCTGGGCAGGATGGTCTCCCCAGCTCTTGTCCGGTAGAGACAAAGAATGAAACCACAGAATAAAGGTGGTATAGCAAAGGTGAAAATTTATCGAACAAGTACAGACTCCCACATGGGGAGGGGGAAAGAGTCCCACGGAGTCCCTTTTCCCTATGGTTTATAAAGGCTACAAATCCTTGTGCCTTAATATCCCCTCTGATTGGTCACTATCCCTTCTGATTTGGTCACTATAGCAACTCTTGAGCTCAAAGGTCAAATATCACCTAGGACATGTGAGGCCATCCTCCCTCATTGTTCTCCTATTCTTTCTGGGCTTTCTTCTTCCTTCTTTAGTTTGTAAATATAGACCTTTTGCTGCTCCCAGAGTTCCCTTATCTTATGGAAAAGTAACTGCTGCCTCTCTCAAATTCCTTGTCTTATGGAAATGTAACTTCTCCCAATTCCCTTGTCTTATGGAAATGTACCCTTTTGCAACTCTGTAGCCTCTGTTTTTTCCATGGACCCCTTAATTTCTTAAATTTCCTAAACCTGCCTATTTCACCCCTAAAAACTCCTATTTTACCCCTAAAAACTCCTTTCAATATCATAAGCTTCTCTTTGCATTGCAGTCTATATTCCTAAAACATAATGAAAGTGGAACAAAGAATCACTGACTTAGGGTAGGATGTTAATTGATCTCTATTTAACCTGTAACCTCTACCTGTGCTGTATTTGCCTTTTGAAACTATTCAATGTTGTTTCTATGGCCCCTGAAATGACTGACCCTTGAAACAAAGATCAGTAATGCAACAAGGGTTTCATTTATAACCACTCTCATCTGTTTCCTGTTTCTCCACATTTATACCTTGAACTCATAAAGAACAAGCTCTAACTTGAATGAACAAAATTTTTCTGTGCTTTCTCAGGATAAAGTGCTTTCAAATTTCTTCTCCATTTAAGCATCAATAAAATTTTATTTTTCTGCTTTATTTCTTGCAGATAGAATGATCATTTTTTTAAACTAAAGTTTGATTTATACTTTGATTCTTATTCTTATTTCTTAATGAAGTGTCAGGTCTCCATCCCTAGATGGGCCGAAAAGGCTCAGGGCCATTGCACTTTCCCTTACAACACAAGGGAAGAACTGACACATGCTTATGATATGTTGCTTTGAGTTAACAGATAGATTGTATTTTTGAGAGTCGACTGCCTGGGAAGTAACTCCTCCAACAATTCTGACAGACCACCTACAGACATGCATATCAATCCCAAGTGGTTGGGAAGGCAGGGTCTGTAGGTATAAAACTGTAAAGGAGCAGGATTTTCCACCACAAAATATATTTCTTTGACATGATTGTATTAGGCTAATTATTTTCAAGAAATAAAAAGCTCAGGAAGAGCTTTAAACTTCCCCTTAATTGCCTAAAAGAATTTAGATCCAGGGCCTATTTCAGGAAAGAGAGTTATCAGCAGAGATAACTACAAAAAAATATGGACTAGGTATGGTGGCGGGGGGAGCTCTTCAGGGCTTGGAGACCAACTTTCTGTGTCCCGGCAAACATTTATTTACTAAACATTTGTTTTTGCATCTCCATGCGGGTTGCCTTTCTCCCATTTGAAGCACCATACTCCTGCCCTTTCTCTTTAGTTCAGAATGGCATTAAAGCCTCAACTGCCTGACTGTCTATGGGACTCCTATTTTTATGGAGCCCCCATATCTACAAAATGTAAGCTCTATATGACTGTTAATCTGTTCATGCCAATTTAATTCTTAAACCAGCCAAAAGAACTTAGAATGGTAGAGGAGAAATTGTTCCTCCATGATGAAGCCAAAGAAATAAAAAACAAAAATTGATACCAAACAAAATATCCAGTGAAAGATGAATATAATGGGCAAGACCTCATAGAAGTAAAAATGATCTGAACTATGTCCTCCTTCCCTCCCTCTCTCTCTATCTCCTGTTCTCCCTTTCCTTCTCTCTCCCTCCCATCCTTCCTCTTTCTTTTTTGAAGGCTATCTATTATCTATCTATCTATCTATCTATCTATCTATCTATCTATCTATCCATCCATCCATCCATCCATCCATCTCTCAAATAATATTGTACATATTGTAATCTATCTTAATGTTTATGCAAACCCAATCACACAGAGTTGAGCCTCATTCAGAGATAACTACAAAACATCTGAACTGTAAGCTCTGTATGACTGAGAAGCAAAGCAGGGCAAAAGGTCCCCTTAGAATCCTCCTGTGATAGTCACTGGGAGGTGATAGTATACAGTTCCCGGAGATACTTCAGGGTTGCAGTTATTTGCTAGAGGATAGCTGTACCCTGAGGTGGGCTGGGAAAAATCAACATGGAGAGTAAATAGTACAGAATTTTGAGAAAGATCCCCTTTTATTCTTATAGTTGTAGAATAAATATATCATGCTTTGTCATAAGTATGAGCTCAGAGTATACATAACTACTAATTTTTAGAAGGATTATATATATAGATATGTTTTTGCAACCAAAAGCAAAGGAGCATTTATAAATTATATTCCAAATATCATTTTAGAAGTGCTGATAATCAGAGCCTGATAGATAAGCAGGTAAACAGGGCTCTTTCTACAGTGGGATCTGGGTCTTTGTAATAGGGGAATTACAGTGGGTGATATTCATGGAACTAGGAAAATGGAAGTGTTAGAGGAATTACTGACCACCTGTTAGTTACCAACAGCTCACAGTAGGACAGACAGAGAGCAGCTAGCACCTTCTTTTTTTTAAAAAAAAAGAAATACATTTTATTGATTTTTACAGAGAGGAAGTGAGAGGAATAAAGAGCCAGAAACATCGATGAGAGAGAAACATCAATGAGCTGCCTCCTGCACACCCCCCACTGGGGACGTGCCCACAACCAAGGTACATGCCCCTGACCAGAATCGAACCTGGGACCTTTCAGTCTGCAGGCCGACGCTCCATCCATTGAGTCAAACTGGCCAGGGTAGCACCTTCTGAAAAAAATCCATAAACCTTTCTCCTTCAGTAAGTATTAAGACATGGCAAATAAATAGTTTCTATGAATGTTGTTCTCTTTTTACAGGTGTAATAAATAACATGTTTTCATTTACAGAGTATTTTTCAACCATAGCATAAATAGCTTTTGCACTGGGATTTGGTTTTACATTATTTTCACTCTTTTCCTGGGGTTTGTAAATTCTTTGATTTTCTCACTTCCCAAAAACAAAGACCAAATCAATGATCACACAAATAAAAGCTGATTTATTGGAATAATAAATGTGAAGCCAAATCAAATGAAATGCTGCCAGACACTGGATTTTTTCTTAATAATTCAAAAGAAGAACAATTAATTCATATTTTACCTTTCATTTTTATGGCCAGTTTGAATGCTAATGATTGAAGAGCTTCAAATTTACTCATAATAAACATTATCCCATTGCAGAAAATCACATTGCTAACCAGTATGCATTTTTTTATTGGTTAAAAAATACATTTTGCCTTCTGCAGCCAAACAAAATGCAGCAGGTGATTTTTAATAGAAAATCACTTGCCAAGGTGGTTGTGAATGAGGCGGCAATGGACAGGAGGCAGTGTTTAATAGGAAGCCATCTACAAATCATATTATGACCATCTTCAGTGTAAACCAGTGATCCCCAACCTTTTTTTGGCCATGCCCTACCTAAGCATCTCTAAAATCCTGAAGCCCCCTGTGACATACAAATCTTATTATTCAAAAAGTAAACTCCTATTCATATGGAGGAAGCCTCAAGGCCATTAACTTAGTCTAAACACGCTTCCAGAGAACATGGCACCCATGAAAGATAAATAAAAGAATGAAAGGACAATTGAAGTACTGAGGAAGAAATCACTAAGAAATTGTTAAAAAAATAATAATAATATGAAATGATAGAAAAATAGCAAATAAAATTTCAAAATATATAAGAGAACTGAAATGCATAAATATGTCACAATATATATTTATATACTGTATATGAGGCCCCTAGAACCATAAGAAATGCAAAAAAATCACTGTTAATAACTCATTCTGAAATTGCCCCCCTTAAAAACCAAATTGCCCACTTGTGGGGCATGTGCTCCTAGTTGGGAACCACTGGTCTAAATAGTACTTTCAACAATTCTGAAGTTGTGATGTAGACAATTCAGAAGATTCAATGAACTTACTGGAATTAGAAAAAGAGAGAAATTATGTCAAAACTACTAAAATCTAATAGTTTAAAACCTGGGTTGGACACTATTGCTCAGAATAAAATTGCTGAGCCTTGCTTTAAATAACAATTAAGGCTGAATTTACTTTCCATAGTTTTCTTTGATAATTAACAAACTGTTACTTTTACATATATCTTGCTTCCATCAGCAGAAAGTGACAGTAAAATTACAATGATGAAATAATTTTAATGAAAATTATATAAGCCTGTATATAAAGACAATAAATAAAGACAAGAAGCAAAACTTCAGACAAGGTGAAGCAATGATCTTCATTGTTGTTACTTTGGGTTGTGCTGACTGAAGATTAAAATAGTAGAGGAAGGTTTTATTTGGTACACTTAAAGGGTTGGCTAAAATTATCTTTGCAGTATAGCAAAAGCAAATTCTATCAGCCATGGTCATGATCTAGGGCTATTTTGATTATCCATTCCTGAAACACTAGTTTTGGAAGATGCCAGTCATTCATCTATGACCTAAATATTCACCAACTTCTGTTTTATTTGACCTTACCGGTAGTAATTTTTTTAAATTATAATTTACAATTAAGAGCATCTCATTTAAAACCTCCAAAATGTTCAGTTTTTCTTGACTAACCTTCATGTTCCAGGAGGTTAATAAAGATTATAACCATTAGACAGGGCATTCGCTCTCTTCACTGCCACAGTCTATATCTATTCCTATTGGTTCCCTCTACTAAGACTAGCTCCTCTGAGCACACATCATCTTTCTTGCATGAATTTTTTTTTTTTCATAACAGAAGAGTATAATTTCTGTATTACTTTCCCAGGGCTGCTGTAACAAAGTGCTACAAACTGGGTGGCTTAATAGAAAAATGTATTGCCTCACAATTCTGGAGGCTAGAAGTCCAAAATCAAAGAATTAGAAGGGCCAGGTTCCCTTTAAAACCTGTAGAGGAATCCTTCCTTGCCTCTTCTAGCTTCTGGTGGGTGGATGACAATTTTTGGCATCCCTTAGTTTGCAGCTGCATAACTCCCAATCTCTCTGCCTTTGTTCTTCTATGATATTCTCCTTAGGTGACACTGTCCTCACATAGTCATCATCTTATAAGGACTCTAGTCATCATAGATGTAGAGGCCCAGCTTACTCCAGCATGACTTTTTCTTAACGAATTACACCTGCAATTAGCCCATTTGTAAATAAGGTCATAATTTGTGGTACTTTAGGTAAACTTCAACAAACCTTCTTTTTTGGGCGGTGGGGAGAACACATAGTTCAACCCATAAGAGTCTACCTTTTGGCCTCCCCAAATCCATTTCTTTCCCATTGCAAAATGTCCCATTGCAAAATACGTGCATCCTGTCCCAATAATCACCAAAGTTTTCACTCTTTCCTGCCTTGACTCTAAACCTTAAATAAATATTGTCTAAATCAGGTGGGTGGGTCAAATTTTATGTTCCAACCTGAGGCAAAATCCCACTCTATCTGTAAACCTTTGAAGCCAGAAAACAAATTACCAGCATACCATAAAGGGAGAAATTGGAAGGAAAAAGAGGTCACTGGTTTAAAGCAACACAGAATGGCAATTTCAATGAGGTTTTAAGGCTTAGGAATAAGTGTCTGTGGCTGGATGAGCTCTTCCTTGGGCCTGCAGAGGTGGCCCTGCCTCTCTGTACCTGGACAGCAGCTCAGCTTCAGGAGACTAGAGGTCTTGACAGCCCAGGCCTCTGCATTGGTGGTCGCCTTGGCTTCATCCTTTCTTCATTTCATCCATCTCTGTTTCTTCCAGTCCAGTCTGGCAGTGTTTTTTTCTGATATAACATTTCAAACATGGTTGTCAGCCTCCTGTGTAAAATTCCTGGGAGTCCAAGCCATCAGCCAAGAGGGATTTCCACAGATCTTTCCTAGATAACCACATCTCTATTCCTTGCTTCTGCTGAGATGTTTGATTGGACCCATAAAGCACATACCTAATCTTTTTAGGAAAATGTCTAGTCATCCTCTGCACTGTTTCCGGAGCACACTATATTTGAGTAGGCTGAGCATTTTAGAAATCATCATGTGCTGGTTTATTTTTGCTTAGCAGTTCCTCCTTCAATTTATCTCTTTTTTCTTGCACCTTATTATTTTTCAGCAAGAAAACAAACAAACAGGATGTGCCTTAAAACTTTGCTTGGAAATCCTCTCAGCTAAATATACAAATTCATCGCTTACAAGTTCTCTGACACTTTAGAACAAGGACCACTTTTCCAGCGGTTTCCTATGGCACATTCTTCTACTCCATCTGATCCTGTAGCAGAATCACTTTTACCATCTATATTTCTGGAACAGTCTCTTCAAGGCACCCTAGGCTTTTTCTATCATGCACCTAAAAATTTTTCTAGCCTTTACCTATATCCCATTTCCAAAGCCACTTCTACATGTTTAGGTATTTGTTACAGCAGGATTCCACTTTCCAGGACCAAAATCTTTATTAGGGTTTTTATGAGTGTCATAACAAAGTAACACAAACTGGGTGGCTTAAAACCACAATAATGTATTGTCTTGCAGTTCTGGAGGTTAGAAGTTTGAAATCAAGGTATTGGATTAGGGGTCCACCCTACTCCAGTACAATGGCATCTTAACTAATTTTATCTGCAATGATCATATCCTATCCTCCTAACTAATAAAAGAGTAATATGCAAATTGACCATCACTCCAACACACAAGATGGCTGCCCCCATGTGGACACAAGATGGCTGCCACAAAATGGCTGGCAGGGGAGGGCAGTTGGGCAGGACCAGGCCTACAGAGGAGGGCAGTTGGGGGTGACTAGGCCTGCAGGGGAGGGCAGTTAGGGGTGACCAGGCCTGAAGGGGAGGGCAGTTGGGGATGACCAGGCTGGCAGGGGAGGGCAGTTAGTGGTGACCAGGCTGGCAAGGGAGGGCATTTAGAGGTGACCAGGTCTGCAGGGGAGGGTAGTTGGGGCAACCAGGCCTTCAGGGGATGGTAGTTGGGAGGACCAGGCCTGCAGGAGTAGGCAGTTGGGGGGAACCAGGCTGGCAGGGGAGGGCAGTTAGTGGTCACCTGGCAGGCAGGCAGGCGAATGGTTGGAAGCCAGCAATCCTGTATTGTGAGAGGGATGTCCCACTGGGATTGAACCTGAACGGGCAGTTGGACATCCCTCAAGGGGTCCCAGATTGGAGAGGGTGCAGGCTGGGCTGAGGGACACTCCCCCCACCCCCTGTGCATGCATGAATTTCATGCACTGGGCCTCTAGTTTCAAAATAAGGTCTCTTTCTGAGGTACTGGGTGCTAGGACTTTACTTTGGGTGGTGGCACAATTCAACTGATAACAATTTCTATTCCCATATTTTTATCAAAAGTGAGAAAAACAAAAGACTGAGCGAGCTGCTTGATTTTCCTTGAATCCTGACCACTACTCACACAGGTCTTTTTTTGCCTTCTTACCTCTAAGAATAGTGGCTTGTGACCAGGAAAGGCTTATATGATGGTATACAGATATAGCTAGATATGAACTCACCAACAATTCTCTAGGCTTATAAATAAATATATTCATTTGTATTTCAACAGTTGTTAGTTTACATAACTAAATGATACTGCAAGTGTTAGATTCAATATACAATACAAGGTGTGCTAAGATACTCAAAAGAATGCAATCCTGCTCTGACCGGTTTGGCTTGGTGGATGGAGCATCGGACTGCAGACTGAAGGGTCCTGGGTTCGATTCCAGTCAGGGGCATGTATCTTGGTTGCGGGCACATCCCTAGTGGGAGGTGTGCAAGGGGCAGCTGATCGATGTTTCTCTCTCATCGATGATGTTTCTAACTCTCTATCCCTCTCCCTTCCTCTCTGTAAAAAAATCAATAAAATATACTAAAAAAAAAAAAAGAAGGAAGAAAAAAAGAATGCAATCCTTAGCTCAAAACAAGATATAAGTTTGAGGATAATATATGATTTTCAGATCAAATAAGACTTTCCTCAGCTAAGAAAATCGAGTGTAAGAATACATGCTAATAAGGAAACTAAAGACATGCCTATGCAATAAGATATCTTTTTGAGGTCATTATTTGCTATTTCTTAAATGCTAAAGTTTCTTTTTTCAATGAATATAAAACGTCCAAATTATCAGAGCACAATTATCCAAATGCCAATTTAATAGACATAGAGAAATTTTGCACATGAAACAAAGCATGGAATGAACTGTTCTTGCTATTATATGTTATATATACATTAAAAATTGAGAATAACTTATTTGTCACCATGATACCAGATATAGTGAAAACATTAAATTCGGCTCTATAAATAATTTAACTGGTGGAAATTTAATCTTCTTTAAATATAATTATAATGAGTTTTCTCAGAATAATTTAATATTCTCCCCAGTCTTCTCTCTCTTGCTGTGATCATTATTACTATGCTATAGTATTGTTAGTTTTTCTCATGAACAAACAGACTGATGGTCAATTAATGCCTAGAATGATATTAACATTGAGCCTCTTGTTATTACACATTTACTTGTTCCTGGATAGAAGTGGATGATAGGGAAATATATAAGTTTAGAAATGACTGAATTTTAAAGACAGATATGTTTTGTGAAAGTGATGCTTTCATTTAAGTGTTTCCTAATAACACTGCTTGCAATGTTTTGACCATCTCAAACTACTTTCTTTATCAGACTGAACTTCTGGGAAGTGTATTAGCTTCATTTTATAACAAGTCACAAAAGAATCATTATATGCAGTATTATAATATCCATTGTTAGCAATAAGTCACCGAAAAGACCCAAATGATAAATAATTGTGTTGTTTCCCTCCTCATCTTTCCATGTTTGTCCCTATTAGAGATGCTCATTCTTTATCCTAGATATGGAGTCCAGCCTTCATGGCCTCATCTACACTAGCCTCAGGTGACTTCCTGCTGCAAGTCCTCAGGTACTTAATTAACATCCTCCTGCAATCCTGCCACTATATGTTCCTCAAACCCACTTTGATTGATCCTAAAACTATGTCTGTCCTCTGACCAGCCCTGTAGTTTGAAATGCTAACATAATTTCCCACTGAAATTTCAGAAACCTTCTCCATTTCCTTCTTATAAGCTGTCCACTTCTCTAAAGAATCATATTTATAAAATGCTGTCTGATATACTAAAACAGTGATTTAGAAGAAAAATCAGAGATGTATACAGGTTGGAAGTTTATAAAATTTGATGTGTCCTCTGAAAGAAAAAGGAAGAATAATGACAATTGTTAAATTAAGTTCCAAAGTGACTACAGAAATCACAACAAATAGCAAAATTCAGAAAGTTGCAAATACTATGAGATTACATAACTTGACTCCACTGAAACAAAGGGCACAAGAAGTTTTAAGAGCTGAGGTGGGAAGGTCATCCATGTTTGTTAATTGGCTTTACCCAAAGGCAAAGTAAACTTCCTCATATCCACATGACAGAGGTAGTTTTACACCTTAGAGCAAATGTCCACCATAATTAGGATCCTAGGCCCCCAACAAAGATGGAGGAACAGGTGTACCATATTCCTTGGTAATTGCATTCCAAAGAGAGAATGATCCTAAGTCCTTGAGAAAGAAATTCATGGGTTGTAAAAATAGGCTCTTAGAAAGGTTTATATTTCAACAGGTCAGAGAATGAACCTACAAGTTCTAAAACAAATGCTCTAGCAACAGGGAGTTGAGTGTGGAGAGTCAGGAAGAAGAATGTCTAATCTTTAGTCAAGCTGAGGAGAAGTGTTAAGGCTATCTTGATCACATCCACTCCAAGGAGAATAGGGAAGAAGGAGGAGTCTGAACAGAAAGACAGTGTACTGTAACATTTTAAAAATATTTTCACAGAAGCATGTACCATGAGCACACATTGTTAGGGCAATCTCTGTGCATTTGAAGGTACCTGCCTAAGTGAAGGCTACTGAAGTTTAAGTTTCTTTCCCATCCCAATATACACTGAGTGGCCAGATTATTATGATCTCTGAATGCATAACTATCTGGCCACACAGTGTATATCCTATATAATAAAAGGCTAATATGCAAATTGTTCCCTCGACCAGGAGTTCGAGCAGCAGGCAGGCTGGCCAACTGCCCATGTCCCCTCCCCCTGGCCAGGTTGGCTGGACCCCACCCATGCATGAATTCATGCACCAGGCCTCTAATAAATAAATAAATAAATAAATAAATAAATATGTATATGTATGTATGTGTATATATATGTATATATGTATAACATATGTATATATGTATAATATGTGTGTGTGTGTGTGTACACACACACACACACACACACACATATATATACTGAGTGGCCAGATTATTATGACTACCTGAAATTTGTAGGCAAATTAGCCATACACTGCATCGTATGGGATATGGAAGCCAAAGGCCTATTCAAACACCTTTATTGTCTGCAGTTACCAAGATAAAATGTCTCCAATTCACAAAGGAACACAAGGACTGGACAGTTGAGCATTGGAAAAAAGTCATGTGGTCCGATGAATCACGTTTCCAGTTGCATCATGCAGATGGCAGAGTGAGAATTTTGCAGAAACAACATGAAAGCATGCACCCCACATGCATGAGTATAACCCTTCAAGCTGGTGGGGGCAGTGTTATGGTTTGGGGCATGTTTTCCTGGCATGATTTGGGCCCTTTAATTCATTTAGAACAATGTCTGAATAGCACAACATACCTAAGTATCGTGGCTGATCAAGTTCATCCTATCATGTTGATGGCGTATCCCAATGGAGATGGCTTTTTCCAATAAGACAATGTGCCATGCCACAGTGATTGTATTGTGCAGGAGTGGTTTCAAGAACATGAGGGAGACTTTACCTTGCTTAGGTGGTCCCCACAATCACCAGATCTCAATCCAATTGAGCATTTGTGATGAAGTTAAAAGAGCCATCAGGCAGCTGGTTCCACAACCATCAAATCTCACAGAACTGGACAGTGCTCTTCATCAGGCATGGTGTCAGATTCCTCGCATCACCTTTCAACATCTCGTGGAGTCAATGCCAAGAAGAATCGCCGCAGTATTGAAGGCAAAAGGTGGCCCAACAAAGTACTGATGGGATGGTCATAATAATCTGTCCACTCAGTGAGAGAGAGAGAGAAAGAGAGAGAGAGAGAGAGAGAGAGAGTGTGTGTGTGTGTGTGTGTGTGTGTGTGTGTGTGTGTGTGTGTTTATGCTGAGTGGCCAGATTATTATGTGTTCAGAGATCATAATAACCTGGCCACTCAGTGTATCTACCACTGTGAATGTACATGGGACACTGAATTAGAGATGTGCAAATCCCAGATCTGTCATGTATGAAATATTCTCTTAGGAACAAAAATTTATAGTTTCTCTATCCTTTAGATCTACTTTAATGGCAAGCTCTAAAATTTTGGCTACCCAGATGGTTCTTATTTCTTCCCTTCAATATTTGCAGCTACTATGCTGGCCTAGACATCATGATCTTTTACATACAGCAAAGTTAACACCACTGGATTACTGCACTTCAGGTAACCCCCATGATCCCCACACCACAACCAGAGCATTTTCATAGCCTGACCCCCTATGAAATCTGAGCATTATTTATATTTTTAATCATCATCAATATAATGAAGAGAAACATTTAAACTTACTTTGATTATTAGTGAGGTTAAATAAATCTTTATGTGCATATTTATCATCTTGAATTATTTTTCATATAAATACTCACATATTTTAGCTTATTATTTCTGTTGTGCACAATTTTCAAAGGCTTTTGTGTAAATTTATATATCTTTTTACATCTATTTTTAGTTTTCATTGTTTTTATTTTTTCTTTAAGATTATTTTTTTATATTTAAAATTTTCTATAATTTTAATATCATCAAACTTTCTTGTATAGTTTCTAGTTTGTTTTTAACCATCATTGCATTTAGGTTTAGAAGTAGTGGGAGCTTATATGTGATCTCTTGTATGTGTCCTATTTTTTTCAGAGAAATGATAAGAATGTCATTAGCTGAAAGTTAGGATGAAAAGAAACTGTTAGTGTTTTGAGAGAAAAAAATAAGGTAAGAAATACTTGGCTAGGAAAAGAGGCAAAGGAAACAGTGGCTTTGCTGGGCTACACTAATGGAAAATTCGACATTGATGTATTTAACAAATATTTATTGTGCTCTTTCTATATTCTAAGTGTTCCTCTGGGCACTTGTTCTTCAGCAAAACATATTTCTGATCTTATAAATTTTAAATGAGACCAACAGTAATTTTCACCAGATAAGTCTGTTGAGAAGATTCATTCACAAATAGAGAGAACATGGAATTAACTAGAGTTGAGATTTTGCCAGATATTGACATGAGATGAAAGAGGGTAGGGGAATTGTGAGTAAATAGGGAAAAGTGATTTTAATAATTAACTGTGGAGTTTTAGCTGGTAAGGAGGAAAGTGAAGACTCCGGCTTTGTGTGAGAGAGTAAGAACTGGCAGTATTTATGAAAGGTGTAGTATCCTAATGGAAATAAAATGATTGTTCAGTTGAGGGCATTAAAAGAACAAGGTTAGATAGAATAAAAGTGGAAAGTGTGAATACATGTAGATAAAAAATTATCACTTTAAATCCATTAAGATATTTTCCCCAAGTTGCTTTAATGCCTTAAAAATATATCCCATTAGAGAAAATTGAACAGATATATGAAAAAAAATGAAATTAGACCCACCAACTTACATCATACACAAGAATAAACACAAAATGGTTTAAAGACTTAAAAGTAAGTCACAAAAACCATAAAAATACCAGAATAAAGCAAGGGCAGTAAAATCTCAGGCCTTCCTTATATAGCAATATTTTTGCAGATATATCTCCTAGGGCAAGGGAAACAAAGGATAAAATGGGACTATATCAAACTAAAAAACGTCTGCACAGCAAATCTAACCAACAATAAAACAAAAAGGGAATCCACTGAATCGGAGAACATATTTGCCAATGATACATCTGGTGAGGGGTTAATTTCCAAAATATACACAGAACTTATACAACTCAACATCAGAGAGACAAATGACCCAGTGAAAAAATAGCAAAAGATCCAAATAGACCCTTTTCCAAGAGGACATACAGAGAGCCAATAGACAAATGATAAAATGTTCAATGTCACTAATCATCAGAGAGATGCAAATTAAATCCACAATGAGATATAACCTTATGCCTGTCAGAATGGTTATCACCAATAAATCAACAAACAAGTGCTGGGGAGGATGTGGAGAAAAGGAAACCCTACTACACTGTTAGGGGGAATGCAGACTGCTGCAGACACTGTGGAAAACAGTATGGAATTTCCTTAAAAAATTAAAAATCGAACTGCTTTTTGGCCCTTTGCTTCCACTTTTGGGAATCCTATCTAATAAAGAGGGAATATGCCAATTGACTATCATGCTGTTGCAATGATAGCAGCACCCACAGCCAATAAGGAGGGAATATGCTAATTGACTGTCCCACCCTCAAAGATGGTGGCACTCACAGACATTAAGGAGGGAATATGCTAATTGACTGCCATGCCCTCAAAGATGGTAGCAGCCACAGCCACAAGATGGCGGTGCCCAGTCCCCTCAGCCCCATCGGGGTGGCAGGCATGCTGCAATGCTCTGTATACATGCCTCCAGAGTTCTCCAGTTCCCTCAGCCCCCCAGCTGCCCAGGGCCAGCCTGAGGCACAGGCAAGCCTCAGATGGTGGCTGCTCAGCCGCCCAGGGCCACCTGAGGCTCAGGTAACCAGGGCCAGCCGAGGCTTGCGCTGCTGGCAGTGGCAGCAGCAGAGATGTGATGGGGTGTCACCTTCCCCTTATCGCCAGGTCGCCTCCCACTCCTCCGTGCTCCTGGATTGTGAGAGAGGGAAGGCCAGACTGAGGGACCCCACCTCCAGTGCAGGAATTTTCATGCACTGGGTCTCTAGTATATTTTAAGAATCCTGAAATGCTAATTCAAAAGACTATATGCACTCCTATGTTCATAGAGCATTATTTACAATAGCCAATATCTGGAAACAACTGAAGTGCCTATCAGTAGATGAGTGCATAAAAAAAGCAGTGTTACATTTACACAATGGAACACAATTGGACCATGGATGCACCTGGGAATTATTATGCTAAATGAAATAAGCCAGCCAGAGAAAGACACTAAATGACCTCACTTATATGTGGAATCCAATGAATAAAATAAACTGACAAACAAAACAGAAACAGAGACATGAATAAATTAAACAGACAGCTGTCAGAGGGGAGGAAGTTTGGAGGGCTGGATGAAAGGTGAAGGAATTAAGCAAAAAAAGCAGCCTATATGCATATATACACATATATATTATACACACACACACACACACACACACACACACACACACACATTATGACATATATATATATGACACATAGACACAGAAAACAGTGTGGTGTGGTGCTATCCAGAAGGAAAGGGGGTAGGGTAAGTAGAGGTGAGCAAATGGGGGGATAAATGGTGACAGAAATAGACTTCACTTTAGGCAATGGGTGCACAATACAGTGTGCAGATAATATTTTGTTGAGTTGTACACTTGAAACATGTATGGTTTTGTGAAACAATTGTAATTAGATAGCTATTAATAATAGGAAGAAAGTAAAGGGAGGTCAGACATTACAAGTACAATTATCTGGGCAATTTCCCCAGGAAGCTGCAATTTTATACTTCCCAGGGAACCACTGGTCCATTCCCTGCAGATCACTGGGGGAAGGAAGTTGGGCTCATGTGAAGTGAAGTTGGGGTGACTTGTGGAAGGTGCTTGCCTGTCATTCTAACCTGGGAACACATGTCATTGGCTAGAGAGGTTGAGCCACTGCAAGTCCTCCAAATCTCAGTATGTTAAAATCTGCAGACAAAGGAATTCTCTCTCTCTTTTTCCTGCTTCTTCACTCCTGCTTCCTGGAACTCCTCCCTGCTCCTTCCACATCCATGTGGCCTTAGAAGTCACATGGCCCGTGGCAAGCAACTATTCCTGGGACCACAAGCTAAGCCAGATGGGCTGTGCTTCACTATGGAATGCAGGCTCTGGGCAGTGGCTTTAATCCCAGCTCTGTTGAAGACAAAATGGGACTTTTTCCTGGATGGGATGGAGGGAGATGGGGCCTTGGAAAGTCAGGGGTTTAATTCCACAGAAATAAAACGTTCTACGATACTTCATCCTCCTGTGGGGGCCTCAGGAAATTCTTATTCCGAGGCACCTCAAGAAGCCCACTTCTAACCAGAGGGGACATGAAGTATACCCCACCAATAACACAATGTCACCCCAATAGAGTCAAAAATAATAAATAAATAAAAGATATCCCATTACAGATGAAAATGTGGCATTTAGTATTAAAAAATAAAAACATGTAACCTCATAATAGAAGTTGCTACTAAAATTTATGATTCCAATGAATACAAATCTGTTGTGCTTATGTTTATCAAGCAAAATGTCATAAGGTAAAAATATGTCTTTATGTAATCCTGCCATAAATAAAAGGGCTCTGTAATATAATTAATTTTTTGTGTTAGTAGTAGAATCAATATTGGTGTTATTTCTACGCAGTGGGGCAGGAAGGCTAATGATATCCAATTTTATTCATGCTTATTTTTAATTAAAAGACAGTGTAGGAAATCTGCCTAAATGTATTGTCTCATATTTGTAAAAATCTCTAGACAGGAACATGCTCTGTGGCACTTTATCCCATTAATTGATCATTTCTCTGACAGCAGAAAATGTTTAATTATCCTCAAACTTGATCTCCCGTTTCTGTTACATAGAACATTGTACTCAGAGCTGGATAAAGAATTAGCCATCTAAACAATCTATTTGCATCAGTTCTGCTTCTTAATCTAATGTGTAATTTAACTCTCCTGCAGTCTCTTTCTTAAAATACTATTGACTTTCTCAAGGGGCTGGCAAGAGCAAGAGCAAAAGTCCCAGTGCCCAACACATGAATCAAGTGCTCAAGAGTTATTGGTATTCCAGCAGTTCCTCCAAACTTCTGAGCTGACGAAAATCATTCTGTCAGGGCTTGTTACCTTTCTTTACTGATTTTTAACTTGCATATTGATTTTCAAATTAAGATAGGCAGAAACTAGGTTAATTCAGTGATAGCTTCAACATATCAGGATTCTTCATTTTGCAAATGATATTATTTAGATATATAACTATAAATATTTGAAAAGGATAGATACAAAAAAAATAGTTGTTCTTATCTTAATAGCTTTCTTTTTAAAATCTGGAGCACAACTGAATTTTAGGATGAATCAGTATCATTTGACTCTGCTTATAACTTTTTAACTCTCAGTGATAAAATTAAATCTTGGAAATTAAAATGTATTTCTTATGTTTATTTTCATAAAAAGCTAAACCTAATTTGTTCATCCTAGCAACATTTCATTTTTATCTCTACAAATATAAAACCACATAGGCTCGTGTGTTTCCTGGGAGCTTCTATTCAGGTACCTCATTGGAAGAAAATGACAAAAGCACATAGCACAAGGGACATTTAGAATAATGCATAGCAACAAGTTAAGTTTGAGTCAGCATCTTAATGATCCTATTAGTGATATATAAAGTATTCAAGAAACATTTATACAATTCAGGACAGAGTATGATGGGCCTGGTATTTATCTGAAGGGCTTCTTATGAGAATTGCTAAGAGGGTTTTCTTAAGTGAAAATTAATATGATGATATTAATATGAGAACTCTACCTTTGGCTGACAGTCATGATACCTACCTAACCAACAGAGAGAATTATATTTGGGTGTGGCATATGTAATTATAAACATAGGCATCTAGTTTAAATCATAATTTGGTAGAATAATACAATAATATACAAAATCTCTAAGGATTGATTCAGCTAGAATTTGTTATAACTCTAAACAAGAATAGAAATCATCCTAAAATCTATATTCCACAAAATACATTTCTTAAATTTGATAAAGATATTTCTTAAATTTACCATGGACAAATAAAAGTATGATCATAAGCAAAATGAAGAACCTATTCTAATAAAAAATAAAAATATTGTGCAAATGACAATAATCCATCCATCTTGCCAATAAGTGTGTACTTAAAAACCTTGATTACAGAAAATAGTCATTCATTCATTTGAGCACTCTAAAGCAGTGTATTTGTATCTTCACTGCCATCTAAGCACTGGGAATACAGAGCTGTATTATGCACTCCAGGAACCCACAGCCCTAAGGGGGATGGACAAGCAAGGCAAACATTATAGCTTATAAGTAGATTAGCTATATTGTGCATGGGGTGTTGTCATATCACAAAGGTTGATTATCAAACAGTCTGAGAAAGAAATGGATTCGGAGAGTTTATATTATAACTGAGTCAAGTCAGAAAAATAAAAATAATATCTAGAATGGAAAGGAAACATTCTTTTAACAGAGAAGCACACATATTATACTTGTACAAATTTTATATATTCTGGTAATAGATAATTAAGGTCAGGAATTTTGTCACTTTTATTTTTATGTCTCTGACTTTGTAAAATTCTTACACACAGTTGGTGTTCAATCAAGATTATTAAATAAATTGAATGTAAAATAAATAAATCCATGCAATTAGTCACTGAATGTGCAAATATGAAAAAAATGTATTTACTTAATAAGATATACATTGAATGAAAATGTAAATTAACAAAGAAGAGATAAAAACAGAAAAAATTGAGTGTACTATGTTAAATAAAGAAGTGTCCTATGTTAAATAAAATTATTAGAAGTGATGTTGATGTATGAGAAAAATAGGAGTTTGGAGAAACACCAAAAACTATTTGAGTTGAAATAAAGGAGAAGTAAAATCACAATATAGAAGTAAGCTAGAGGTGCTGTATGCTGTATTCCTGCTATTGATGAGAAACCTTCTATACCAGTGTTGAGCAATTTGAATGAATATGTAAAGTGATGGTGAGTCTCAGATGCAAAATAGATGAGTGTCATTAACATATAAGAAAATGTATTAGAAAGCTGAAGTGTATAATGAATTACCCTCCCGGAAAGCAGAAACATAAGGTATTCATGTACCTACAGCTTAGGATAAATGCTGGAATTAATGAAACAAGAGAGAAAAAAAATAATTAACTCCTCAACTTCGATTTTATTTCTGACTATTCTGTCCAGAAGAATACTCATAAGGCTGTAAATAACATAACAAATGGTATTGTATTTGGGGACTCTTGAGTCCAAATCAGAATAGAGAGCCTTAAGAAAGAGACATATGGATTAAACACATTGACAGGCAAATTACATTCCCACAAGTTTATTATTATCTAGACAAAAGATGTCTAAACTGAGGTCAGGGAACTAAGATACTAATAGGAAGGGAGGGAGCTAAAGGAAAACTAGAGATGAAGAAAAATAACCTTGATTAAAACAGAGTACAGCCTCCAAAAAATAAAGTTTAAAATTTCTAGTATTCTCATGGAGAATTCTGTAATAAATAATTTAAATTAGTCTTCTCTTTGGGAAGTGTTGCAAATATGAAGGGAAACCAACTTGGTTTTATCTGGAGGTGTTCATAGAAAACTAATGTATTGTTTTTATTCCTTCACCCATTCACTTCTCTGCTCAGCAATGTTTATTCTATTTTTTTTCCATTTTCTGACAAGAGTAAGAATTTAGACTTCTCAAAAAACAAAATAGTGATTCATGTGAAGTGCCACCTTTGGGATCAAGCAATCAACTGTAAGCATGCAGTCTTTCTAGTCTTGGAGGTGGGAGGGGACATAGTTAAAAAATAAGTTTTAACAATGCCTATGTGTTTCAAAAGGGCCACTGTTACATTGAAAAGATTTTAAACCCTCTTCACATTTGAGGTGACTGTTTGAGATTTAGCCTAAAGTGTAGAAAGAAGTCTTCAAAAGGAGCATGACAACTCTTCAACTAGATAGAGGGCTAGCATGTGAAAAAGAGAGTAAAACAGGATGTAGGAACCAATGGGCAAAAAGTTTATTTGATTAATTTAGAATTGAGAACAGTAAATAACCCTTAATTAAATAATCAATGAAGAAGCTGGAGTCTACATATTGATAATTTTTGGTGATAGTATGATGGGCTAATTCAAATGATCCTTCATGTTACATTTAAGCCTAAAATTATAATATTCTGTTGAAGTTCACACAGTTCTTTATTAGTTTCATGTTTAAAAATTATTTAAAGAGAAAATTAACAGAAAGTAGAATAATGAAAAGATGTTCAATAAAAAATTAATTGAGATTTGTTGAAACAACATATTTAAGAGACCAAATAATAATTTATAATTTTCAAAATGGTTTATTCTAGGAACAAAGACTCATTCATAGTTCCTATATGACAATGGGGTCAAATAATATAAAGAATATTCTGCTAGGAGGACAGACTAATAGACTCCTGATAATTTTTAAGTACTAGATAGGCTTCAGAGAGAAGTTGTAAAACTTTCCTCTCAGGGTATATTTTATAATAATACACTATATTTTGGGATGTTTCAGAGAGTCACCCCACTGTCCATGTTTCAGACAGCATATAATATGATATCTACATGGGCTCCCCTTCTATTCCTATGGTATCTGAAAATTTCCTCTTGTTATAATAATTTCAGGCCCCTACAACTACTGGAATAGCTTTTACATTATAAGTAATATTTTGCAGAATTTAATTTGATGATGTTAATTGGTGCCTTTTTGGTTATTTTCTGATAAGTAAAATTATCCTTTCCACATTACTTGTGCTAGATTATTTCGAGAAATTAAATATCTATATATATTCATTTTAAATATTTTCTAATATAAAGTTTATGCTAATAATGAGTCCTATTATTAAATACTAGGACTAATATCCTTAAGAATATGAGATATTGTATTACAAAATATAAAAACATAACTGAAAACTATACTTTAATAAATCAGGTTGAAATCATTTAGAAATATTATTTTTAACTATAAATAGATCTGGACATTTTTCATTCTATTACATGCCCTATTTACTATACCATTTTTTTCTGGTTTATTTTCATGAAATATAATAGAGGAAAGCTGTCTCTTATCTAGTCTTATAGCCATTGTAGTCAAATGCTCTAAATTTCATGATATTTTTTTCAATATAAAAGAAAGGGATATAGTCAATTCAACAAATATTAACTGAGCTCCTAATATGGATCAAAAACTGTTTAGGAAAAGTGAAAATTCTTCCAATACATTTCAGCTTTTAAATAGAAACATTAAAAATGGCATAAAGTCCTTGCCCTCAATAAATACACCCTGAAAAATGTGACAAAAGAACATGTGTAAATAATAATAGCACAATGATATAAATACAAATAGAAGTATCTATAACATTCCACTGAAATAAAAACAAGAATTTATTCTCATGAGCCTGGGAGGAAGGTCAAATAAATTGAAGGTAATGTGGGATCAAAGAGGACAAGAATTTTTCAAATGGGTCAAGGTTTAGTTAATGTGATTGGCAGAAACCATTCATTTTTATAACAGATACATGTGGACCTGGTTTCATAAACTTTAAAAGAAACTTCAAAAGGGTAATTTTAAAAACTAGATTTTATGTGCAGTGTTCACTGAACCATTAAATTACATAGTCTCCTATGTTCCATGACTTAGTTTGGCATAATTATAATTTGAAGAAATTTCTCAAAACCCATATATTATTATTATTATTATTATTATTATAGCACTAGCAATGATAACCACAAAGAGAAAATTGTAACTGAAGGCTAGCAGATGATTCAGGGGTTATATTGGTTAATAAAATACATCAACTTTTAATGTTGAAAATATATGACAATAAATGATATCAAATGGGCCTATGAACTCCTAGCTTAGCTTTCACCTTTTAATATTTTACCATTGTACACATTATACCCCAAAATTGGCATGCCTAAAATCAAAGCCTATTATTAATTCATTTAACTATGAATACATAGGAAGCACCGGTCAAAATTCTTCATAGCAGTTTGTGGTTAAATTCAACCTCAATAATTAGAGGACTCCCATTTTTACCACTGAAGGTTTTTTTTTCAGGTATTGCCATCTCCATAGTAAGCTAAAAAAGAAGTTAGTGAACTACAATTACCAATCTAAAAATATCCTTAGAGTTGCAAATCTATTTCAGAAAAAAAGAGAAAGACATAAGAAAGGGAGATCAAAGAGTAAAGAAGAAAATGTAAGGAACAAAAAGAAAAGGAAAAATTAGAATCCTACAAGATAAGCAAAAAAGGATTTAATTTTTAAAAGAATGCAAAATAATAAACTAATTAACCATTTAATATTTTGCTCAATGTACAAATTAGGTGACTTAAAAGCAAATACGTCCTTCTATGAAATTATTTTTAGTCAACTGTAATGGATATTTTTTCAAATAATACTCTTGGAGGCCAACTACATAAGGAAGTAAAGGCTATAGTGAACCAACCATAAACTTATATTGGTTAAAATTCATTTGCCCACATTCTTTTAGAGACTTTATAATACCTTAACTTTTAAGCTAATTTTGAAATTTAGTTTTTAGTTAGAGTGAACTATTAGTTGAAAGTGAGTAATTAACATTTATCTTTGTGAAGGTTTTTATAATGCTAACCTTCTCCCACTTTATATTTATTTGAAAACTTTGGTCACCATGGGAACATTTCACAATACTTTCAAAGGCTCTGAGAAATCTAATAAAGTTTCTTGTCTCTGCTGCAGGCTTTGTTCACCTTACTCGAACTCCATCTACTTGAGCATGAGAAACAGGATTTTATATTTCATATACAAGAGAAAATGAGGGAGAGATACTTTCAAGTGAAAATTACTCCTTCTTTGATTAGT
This sequence comes from Corynorhinus townsendii, assembly GCA_026230045.1. Classification (NCBI taxonomy): domain Eukaryota; kingdom Metazoa; phylum Chordata; class Mammalia; order Chiroptera; family Vespertilionidae; genus Corynorhinus; species Corynorhinus townsendii. Next base: position 32,128,620 of record JAPDVU010000012.1, read on the forward strand.
TTTGTACTGTACCCAAATGAAATGGAACAGATTATCTTGTCTTCCATGAAGCTATGCCTAGCTTCCTAAATTACCTAGAAATGTGACTTACAGCACTCTGTTTGCATAAATCTCTTGGTTGTCAAAGCCCTTTGAATTTTAGCTGACAATTATAACCATATTTTGAAAATATGACTTTAACAACTCAAATAAAAAATCAAAAAGTCTGTCTTAAGAAGGCTGCATGACACCAGAACATTCATTTTTGAATCATGCCAAGTAGGAAACAATCTTAGTACTTCCAGTAATAGGTACATCTTCTTGAACAAGTGACTGCGGTTTTCTAAGTTTTAGTTTTTCATCTGTAAAGTGAGGATGACATTTATCTAGTAAGAGTTTTTGAAAGCTAAATAAGATAATAAATGAAAAGCACCATTATGTCTGACCCATTAAATAAAAATAGAAAACAATAACTCAAAACATGGTATTCACCTTCAATCCTAGCAGCTAAAATGTAAGTTATCTTCATTATGCATCATTTTGAATTAGAAATTAAAGGAAAGGTATCTATTTTTTACTTTAGCAAGCCAACCACATATAATATTTTGAAGAGAGAAAAAAAGCTAGTATTCTGATGTAAAAACTCTTAATCAGCAAATCTAAGAATCAGATGATGTCTAATTGACTGACACTATACTTAATCTCCTCCTGAGGTTCATTGCTAGCTTTCTTAACTTAAAAAGTTACAATTTATAAGGGCCTCTAAAATATACTTTGCTTAAAAAATGAGTCTGATGGAATATAAAGTAGTAGAAAAATTATAAATAGAGATGGAAGAAGGTAAAATTCAGACGCAGAGAAAAGATTAAAATTAATCGTAACTCATTTCTGGGAAGTATTTTTCCTAAAAAAATTCATTTAGATAAATAGCTACTTGTTTTGGTATAAGAAATAATGTATGTTCTTTTTACTATTGTTTGTTTCAAATATTTGAAATTCTATTCCCTTGTGAAATAAAACTATGGAACACTCATATAACTTATACCATGTTATTGCATAACAGAAATAGGGTTAAACAGTATTTAAAAAGCAATACTAGTAACTTTATTGACAGTGTTAAATATGTTTTTAAAAAGTTGATATTAATTCATAAACTGCAATTGTTAAATCTGTGTGACTTAAATTTTAAAATCTCTTATTTTAATATAGTGTTTTACAATTACAAACCCAGACTTTCTGGGGGCTTCACAAACCAGAGAAGCAGCAAGGATATGCCAGAGTCAAATATCATCATACACATTTATATATTTAATATTCACATTTAATATTATACATATTATACATGTGTATAACAAGCTATATCATATATATATGTGCATATGTATATATATATTTCTAATAATGAAAGTGTGTTTTCTAATGTTGGTAAATTTTTACAAATATTTCCCTTTTATAGAGTCCAGATTGAGCTGCTGGATGTTGAAAATCTTTTTCTGGGTTAAAAGCTTGTTTCACCAAACCTTTCCTATTAAACGCTAAATTTTTGCTGAAAGTTGGAAGAATTTGGTTTGGAGGAGCTGTAGCATCTAATCTTGTGTCACAGGTGGTCACTCACTCCATTAAATGCAGACAATATATCACCCAGCATCTTCCTTGTTTACACCTTTTATCAGCAAAGTAACAAGCCTAGCGTTATCATGGTCAGTGTAAAATTTTACCATTTCATTATTTCTTTTCCAGAACAGCTTTGCTGGAGGTACAACTGAGATCTGGCATTCTACTTTGGCTTCACTGAGTCTCCCTCAAACACATTTTTGCTTTCTGGTTTGAGAAACATTGGTGTTCTATGTTCTTTGGCAAGGATGTCCAGCTGCACAGTAAAGGTGGCTTCTCCTGCTATGTCGATTGCAGCATATACATAATTCCCAGCTTCTGAAGATCTGACCACTTCAAAAATGAGTGAATGGAAACCCTTCTAAGGCAATATCACTTTGTAAAAATCACCTTATTAAACTAGTCTTCCATTTATATAGCAGGGCACATCAGAGTTAGCAGTCCACCCACTTAGATGTCCATTCTGCAAAAAATTTTTTCTTTAATGGACCTGTTCACTGTTATTTGAAATAAATGTGGTGGGTAAAATTTTTCCTGGATTGAATCTGCTCATTCACATCTCCTCTGAGAATGATCTACTTCTGGTGACAGTAACTTGCCTTGTAAAGACTTTTGCTGCGACTGACATCATGCTGTGATGACAATATATACTTATTAAGGGAATTCAAATGCAGGTAACTATTAAGTGTAGCTAACCATGGAAGGCATTTTCAAGGCAATGACTCTTAGGCAGGGAAGACTTAGATGTAGAGAATATATAACAAAGTATGAAGTAAATTTGAAAAGAATACTACAGATGTGAGAAGCAGAATACTACATGAAAACACCACATTAAAAATACATAATAATCTAGGTTTTCATAAGAGATTCTCAGGGAATCAGCTTTTAGGGGGCTGAAAGGATATACTTACATTTTTTTATGTTAGCCCTGGTGGGATGGTTCAGTTGGTTGGAGTATTTTCCCCTCCAGCAAAATGGTCCTGGGTTTAGTCCCTGGTTGGGGCACATTTGGGAGGCAACCAATAAGTATTTTCTCTCACATCTATGTTTCTCTAGGACACTTTATTACCAAGAGAACTACCTCACCAACAAAATTTGTTTTCCAGTGTGCTATAGTAGATTGAAAAACTAGCCATAATCCTTCAGTCTTCCTTATGTTCATGCCCTTTTAATGTGGCTTTGAATTTCTTCCCATCAAGGAGTGGAGTGACTTTTTCCATTTCTTGAATATGAGCTGGCTATGTGACTCAGTTGGCCAATAGAATGTAGTATAAGGGACAGCATGCCAATGCTGGGCCTAGGACTCAGGACTTCAGAGTCATTACAACTCTTCCCAACTGTCATGTAAAACGTTCCAGCTGGCATGCTGAAGAGAGATGATGGAGAGCAGAGACGTTCTTCTAGCTGCAGTCATTCCACATAACCACTTCCTGGCTGGCTATACTGTCAAGCTCAGACACGTGAGTGAGCCCCATTGAGACAAGAAAACCTGCCCAGGAAAGCTAGACCAAATGCCATAACACAGAATGAGTTAAATAAATGGTTGTTATTTTAAACTACTAAAATATGAAGTGGTTTGTCATTCAGCAAAAGCTAACTGATACACATGAGCAGTATTCACCTGACAGAGGAATAAGGTTACCTTAGTTCAGTGTCAGCAAACTCATTAGTCATCGGAGCCAAATATCAACAGTACAACGATTGAAATTTCTTTTGAGAGCCATATTTTTTAAACTTAAACTTCTTCTAACACCACTTCTTCAAAATAGACTCACCCAGGCCGTGGTATTTTGTGGAAGAGCCACACTCAAGGAGCCAAAGAGCCGCATGTGGCTTGCGAGCCACAGTTTGCCAACCACTGCCTTAGTTTATCACACAAGTAATCTACATGCATTTCTACTCTATATAAAATAGGTTTAATTGACAGTTTACTCAATTATAAAATAAGCTTCTTTTTCATCAAAATGTATTAATCAAGTTCAAGATTTCAGGCTTGCTTCTTTAAGGTCTACCTTAAAATAAATACGCATTGTGATTTTAATCTCCATTGAGTTCTGAATTCTGCTCCTAATATATGAACACCAGATGGCTTTGACTGTCTAATTCACCATGGAATAACCATTATAAAACTGGCTTCTGGTTTTAAATCATTTTATATTAGAATACCACACAATTGTCTAAAATGTCAAAGAGAAGAAAGGAATTTTTCTGCATAAAACATTCTATGTATTTTAGGTAGGCTTAGTGTAATTCCAAATTGAGAAGCTTTCCAACTTTTCACATAGTTGCCTTTCTATGCACAGACTGTGTATCTGTGTGTGCATGTGTGCATCAAATACTGAATGGTCATATAAAGCAAACTGCCTTTCCTATTGTCCAATGTTAATAAAAGCCAAATGTCCCTTGCATAATGCAGCTAATGTATTTTAATTAGTCTGTCTTGTGCAGATGTGAAAAAAGAGAACATGCACTTATTAAGGGGAAAGTACACATTGTTCCAATAATTACCCACAATGTGAAATACTATTGCTTTTCCCTGTGAGTAATTGAAGTACTTGCCAAATAATCCTCTCTACGCTGTTTAAATATGTAATGTAATATTTATAGAAATACAATAATGTAAATAATTCACTCACAATCGTATACTTAGAATTACCTTTATATTAAGTTTAACTGAAGCATGTTTATTTCCATTTACCTTTCTTCCATAGTTTTAAACAATGCAAAACTACAAGTTTTTAATGTTTTCTACTGGCATAAATTTTAAACATAAAAATGGTTGTCATTTTACAGACAAAAGGGCCATGGTAGCAGTCATAATTAGCTTTGAATGCTAACTCTTTTTATTCAAATGGGAAAATCTCTTTACCTCATCTGTTAAATTGGGATAAGAATCCCTGCAATGGTGGTGGATGGAAAGTAGTTAAAATATTGAGATAAACTGTATAAAGTGTCCCAGTCACAGACGGTCTTTTTTACAGTGCTCAATTATTAGGGAACTAGAAGCATGATTCACAACATTCTTGCAAGAGTAGGCCTTCCTTCCCCCAGCTGCCAGCACCAGCTTTCCTCTGGCACCCGGGACCTGGCTTCATCAGGAAGGTCGTCCAGAAGGACGTCAGGAAGGACATCCGCATATTAATTAGCATATTAGGCTTTTATTATTATAGATAGAAACAGAATATATTAAAATACATTCAAATTTTTAGGTATGAATTGTTTCTTGATCTCTTACTCTTGTTATATTTATTTATCTTTCAACTAGATTACCAGAGAACACTTTCTCCCTCTTAGAATACTGATGTTGTATGATGAACATTTGAGGACCTCACTCAATCAAGTGCTGACATATCTGAAAAAAGAAACTCTCTAAATAAAAATAGGAGGATTTAGACAAGAACAACCACTGTCTCCCAGAGATTGTGTTCTCTGCCCGAAGGAGGAAGCTGATTTTCCCCAAAGCGATGATGGAAAGGGTAACGGAAAGGACGCCAGGAAGCAGAGGCCACATTTCATCCCAGTGTTAGTGGCAGTATTTTTGCAGCTGTTCCATCGCCCATTTCTCAGTATTCTGAGAGTCATTCTCATCTGTGGTAGAGGCTTTGGGTTCTAACATTAGCTCCTGTGGTGTGGCATCATCCATTTTGCAGTCACTTAATTCCCCGTATTAGATGTCTTTCTTGTTAAAATACCTACAGAGTTTTCTATCACTTGAGTTCAACCCTGACTGATGAAGCTTCCAAATATTTTGGATAAGGCAGTGAATTTGTCCAACAGATGGGGATGCAGGAGCGAAATAATAAGAGAGATTGGCTAGTTTCAGATTATGTGGATTCTTAAATGCCTTTGTAAGGAACTAGAATTCAATTCTAAAATTCATGAGAGGCTACAAGAGGCCTCAGAGCAGAGAAATAGCATGGTCAATGTGGACTTCAAAAAGATGGTTCTGGAACCTGTGCCGGGAGTACATGGAAGGATGCTGAGACAGGAAGCAAGTGGCTTGAACTGATGGGAGCTGGTGGAGCATGCAGCAATTACCGCACAGAACAAAGATGATCCTCGGAGATAATACCCCTTTCATAAACAATAGGCATAAAACTGTTTTCAGTAAAATAACAAGCAACCCATATTTTTCAGATTACAGTTATAACTTCAACACTTAAGAGTACCACTGCTCCATAAGTATGGCAATATGTAAATAAGTAGATATGAGGTGCATATACCAAGTATAATTTATCTTATAGAGAGTTCCTGGAAAATACATCCATTCTTAAACCTTAAATACACCAGTTGTTTTATCAAAAACAACTTGACTATTTCCCAGAAATAAAACTAAGTGTCCAGCTTGTATAAATGCTCTCTACACAATTAGTTCTCTTACTTTTCATCATTCCTACCACCCTGGGAATAGCCAGATACTCCAAGCCAAAGGTAGGTATGCTCTGATATCACAATTATAAAATGCAGACTTGTAGCTTTTTCATTTTTAAAAATCAGAATATATATAAACAGTAAACATGAATTCCTACTCAGCAACTGTAGTAGGGGTAGATATGAATACTTGCTGGTATATTTTGAAGCACTGGAATTACCACCCATGGCTTGCTTTGGCCTGCAATTATACCTTCCACTAACATATTTCACTCACCCCTGGCCTCCATATATCTGAGATATAAAATATGATTGCTATATCCACATCCCTTAAATACATCCCACTCCAAATAAGTCTAAAAATACTTTAAATAGTGCAATACATTTGACCACCACAGGATTTTCAGAACTATTATCCATATAGGCTGATAAATTATTTATTTCAGCTCTATTTACTGAGGCAATTGCTCTGGTTAAAAATAAGTGAGAATGAATGTGGATAAAAGAACTTCACATTTGGAATCCAAATTTTATATTTGATTATGCCTGCATACTTATTATTTTAAATTAAGTTTAAATTCATTACCTGTATAATCAAAGTGGATGAAAAAAACCTTCATTTAAAAATTGTATACTATAAGAATGTCAATTTATTACATTCATCAGTTATAATAAATTGTGTGTACATGTTTATTTAATTTCATTTCATATGTAAATACTATATGAATATTTATCACTACAGTGAAAAGTTTTGCATTAAAATAATTACTTTTTTATTATAATGCATGAGAATTTAGCTAAATGAGTGTCTCTGTACAAAGGCACTTGATTAGGCATACATGAGTCCTGGATCATAAGAACAGTCAGGAGGTCCCAGAAGCGTGGAGATGCACAGCTGAAACCTTTGGAATACTAGTGTTGACACTGTTGGAGTTACATGACTGCTTTCTGACACAGCCTTTCCCTAAGACATGGAAACCCCTTCTCCTTCTTTGCTCGCTTCAGGCGCCGGAATTGACTCTACAGTCAGCAGGAGCATCATGCCCTGCTGGGTCCTTTTCATTTTTGCCTTGACTTCCCCTTACAGTTAGTCAGAAGCAGTCATGTAACTCCAACAGTGTCAACACTGTAGTATTCCAAAGGTTTCAGCTGTGCATCTCCTGACTGTTCTTATGATCCAGGACTCATGTATGCCTAATCAAGTTTGTAGAGTTAAGGTTTCTGGTAGTACTTTTATGTTATTTTGAACTAGGATATTAGGAATATTTCACCAATCACCTCGGATGGCCCTCACTTAAACTTACACACACACACACACACACACACACACACACACACACACCATGGAGGGATATATGAAAAAATATCCAACTTAAATTCCAAATTATTAGCACATAAAATAAACCCACACTATGACATAGGTTCTGCTAAAGGCAGTACATAGCGTAATGAAAACCCTTATTCCCCTGTTCCTTAAACTTTGGCTTCATTTTCTTCATCTGCCTCCCAAATGAAAATCAAAGTAAAAGAGCAAGTGAGATCATCAGATATGTACAGCCCTCAGCAAACCTTAATGATATTAAGTGGATGATATACAAAGGAAGTAGAAAATGGAAGAGAATGGAAGAAGCCCATTGACTTTAGGACAGTGATCTTACCTAAAGCGTATAACCCTGTCAGTGCCTTGGACTCAATTTAATTAGCAGCTTCTCCTCTACAAAGAAAGTGCTGGGGAGAGGTGGGAGTAGAAAGCAGAAACACTATTCTATGCCTTTTTTGCCCCTCTCCCCTCATATGGTATATTTCTAACCATAAGTTCATGTATGTGTTAATTGAAAAAATCAATATCACTAGAATAATAGCACATAGACTATTTGTATCCAAGTTTATAGATTTAAAATAAATCTTAATTATATTTAATTAATTATAATATTAAATAGCACACAGACTATTTGTATCCAGGTTTATAGATTTCAAATATATCTTCTAGAATAATTTTCACACAGACTATTTATATCCAGGTTTATAAATTTAAAATACACCTTCTGACATTGTATTATTTCTAAAGATGAAAGAAAAAACACACTGCAGAAAGAGATACAAAATTTTAGCATTTTGCTGTCTCATTTTGAACTTCATTTCTGGACTTTAGGAATTCTAAATTATTCCTGATTTGCAGACAAAGCAAAGTTCAGTGAGGTAGTGTTTAAGGAACACAAGTCAGTAATGTCTGGGCCAACTGGAAAATGAAGAAAAGCTATTTAAAGGAGCACAGGACCTGTTGTAAGGATAATCTGTTTTTCACTATATAAAATGAATAATTTAAATGGCAGTTAGCCGCAATTATTTTAAGTGGCCAAAGCAAATGTAAAATTGTGCAATTTTATGAATACTAAATGCAATTTGTTTGAGGAAGAGAAATCAAGGTACTTGCCAAATTGAACTATAATATTAAGACAAAAAACTGTTTGGCTGTGTGTGAACTCATTTTTAAATTGCAAAATGATCTTTTTTCTAATTTTTAACATTTTATTATGAAGAGATTAACCAAATAACTTATATGCATATATGCATAACCCATGAACACAGCCAATAGTGTATTGGGGAGGGAGGGTGGAGGGAGTCAATGGGGAGAAAGAGACATATGTAATATGGTCAACAATAAAGAAACAATAAAGTTATATAAATATGCCAAGCATCTTAGCTTCAACAATTAATAAGTTATGGCCAATATTGCATCAACTAAATCCCCACCTAACTTCTCCAATCACCCTAACCAGACTATTTTGATATATTTATATATCTTAACATTTAATCTGTAAATTTTTATAATTATTTATCATAATCAGTTTTCATGTCAATTCTGAGTTCTTCTTATTGGACTGAAGTAAAGGAAGTGAGCCACATTTACCAATATAAATCACCATTCTGCTTGTCTTTATGAGCACAGTATTGTGGCTGTTATGGTGCCTAATTGGTGAGATAAAAGGTATTAAACATATTTTAAGGTGCCTCAAGAACTTATAATCATTATTCCATATATTACTTATAAGAGGGTCCATTGAATGCTTGTTGAATGAGTTCAAAGAATCTATAATTTATGACCAATTATTCTCATAAAATTCATGTCCATATCACATATATGCAAACACTCATAAAAGCTATAATAGTACCTACTTTTTGAACTTTACATTAAGTATTTGAACTTAATATTAGTGTTATTGCTTATTATTGAAAGTGATTTTGTAATAGTAATCACAAGAGCTTACTATCTGCAAACTGGAACAGACTTGCCTGCCTGACTGATCATAGATGGAAAGAAAACACTTTAAAACTTAAGAAACACTTTAGAGCTTCTGTATTCACTAGTATAAAGGTAACCTTTAACCAATTATACTAAAACCATAGTTAATAGAACCATAGTTTTGTTTTCTTAATGCATGACCTCTAAACACTGTGCATATCAACTACGTAGATATTCTAAGGGTGATTATCAATAGCCATTGCTCTCTTCCCCTTGAAAATTTGCCTAGAATTAATTACCAAGGCAGCATATCCTTAATGTCCAGAGTGCTAATCTCTACATATGAGTGTCCAGTTGAATAAAGAAATGGAAGGATAATATAATTCCTTATTAAAAGAGTGTGTCAATCAGTCAAGAAAAATTATAAAGGTAACATAGAATGGTAATTTTTGTCAGGTATTTCAGTAGTATAAACCATTTTCTCTCCTGCAAGACACTAGCAATCTAGTTGGTAATGGACTCTGACACAAATGAACCAATTCAACAGCAATGTAAGACCACTCACTTTAATTCTAAAATATAAATGTATTAAAGCCCATTATTAAACAACTAAATCTATAGAAAAATATATAATAAATATATATAAGAATATTCATATAAGAAAGGAAAATTATAAATGGAGCCACAAATATAGTAGTACCTAAATATATTATGTCTGACCTATAATAAGAACACACTAAACTTATGGTATAATATTTTTACCCAATACTCTTTAAATATTTGAAATTATAGCTAAATTGGATATCTTAAACACTCTTATTAAATTTATTGGGATGATATTGGTTAATAAGACCATATTAGTTTCAAGTATATATTCCTATGATACATGATCTGTATATTGTCCTATGTGCCCATCACCCCAAATCAAATCTTCTTCCAATACCATATATTTGGCCCTCTTTACCCTTTACTACTTACACCTCCACCCTCTTTCTCTGGTAACCCCAGTATGACAGCTTACGTTTTGCATCTGTGTTGTAGTCTGTATTTTTTGCGGTACCAAATTTTGGTGTGTCCTAAGAGTTCAATTTTACATTGAAATAAAAACAGCATAGAAAATTAGTCCTATAATTCTGGGAAATGTCTCTAATACCATATGTTTAGTTTCCACCTAGTACTCTAATCTAATAGACAATATTTATGTCCTGGTCTGGGATCTCTTTTAAATATGGAGATAGATGCAAAAACCAACAAATATCAGGCAAATATTTGATCATATCTGAGCAATGTTAATAAATTAAATTTATTTTATTTCCCTCTCTTGTTGAGTTGCATGTATGTAATTACAAATTTGGGCATAGTGGAGGTTAGGGCTGATTTTTGAGAGATGTACAAATGTATAAAATGATCTTTACTAGTATTTCATGTGTAAGTAAACATAATAGCCAGTGGCAACCTTGGATACACTTAATTATAGGGAGGCTTGTTTTGTGATATCTTCTAATGAATTAGTGAAGACAACTCAATAAATGTTCAGAGTTCATTCATGTTCTTTCAGATATTTTTTTTCCTAATGCCACGGGCAATAACAAAATCACATTTAAATACCTTTTTAAAAAAGCAATTTCAGATATTGCTATGCCCTCACATGCTTTTTCTGTTTCCTCCATGCTCCAGGTGTCCATATATTGAGAACTGTGTATGTGTATGTCGGTCTTTGATAGAAAGTTTCATTTATGGGGAAAACAGCATAGGGTAAAGTGGCATTTTTTCCCAACCCAGGATTCAGTGAAGAGTGAAAATCCACCTAAGTGAAATTGAATGTATCATTTGCAAAGATGTTTTTCTTTTATTAATCCTCACCAGAGGGTATTTTCCTATTGATTTTTAGAGAGAGTGGAAGGGAAGAAGCGGGGGAAAGGAGGATGGGGAGGCAGAGAGAGAAACACAGATGTGAGAGAGACACATGGATTAGTTACCTCCCACAGAAACACCAACTAGGGATTGAGTCTGCAACCGAGGTACATGCTCTTGACTGAAACCGAACCCAGGATCCTTCAGTCAGCGAACCGATGCTCTATACTCTGAGGCAAACCAGCTAGGGCTGCAAAGATTTTTTTAAGGTATATTTTATTTTTAAAAAATCAAATAAATCATTTACATATGATTAATGGTTGATCATTTCACATTTTAAGTTAAACAATTATTAAACACTTGCTAATGATGAAATGCTGTACTCAGTACTTTATATTTGCACCCCCCCCCCAAAAAAAATGTATTCTAATGAGAAAACAGAATAATATGTGAGCATAGGAGAGAGACTCTTTGCATACTCTGGAAGGTTTCATAATGCTTTTTATATGACCTTTTCTCATACATAAAACCTATCTCAAGTAAAAATGTATCATTACTTGCATAAATGTATTATTTTCAGATTGTAAGGTCCATGAGAACAAAAAGAACTCTTACCTCCAGGGTCTAGAATGGTATTTAACAACTGTAGGTACTCTGTTCATTAAATCAATCACAAGTAATATGAGTTCTGCTGAAGTTGTGATTAGAAGGTAAGTTGAATTAGCTGGGCAAAATGTTTCTTGGGAGGGGAAAGGGGAAGTGAAAGAACGGCAGGGATAGGATATGTGTGACAAAGCTATGTTAGACTGAGCAAAGATCAGAATGCAAGCCATAAAGTAGGATGGGGGGAGGGGGGTGCTGAGAGTGACAGAGTTCCTAACACAGGGTTCCTGCAGATGAAGCGGGCAGATTGGACAGGGTGGACACCAACATGTGACAGACTATATATCGCTTGGTAAAAAGCTAACATCCATTCCTGAAGGATAAAGATGGCATATACTTGTATTTTTACTATCACGGCCTGCTGAAAGAACCCACAAACTTATTTTCTCACTGATCAAAGGACACTTTCACACTGAGCCAAGATGGTCTCTTGAACAAATAATGGATTTAACCCAAGAATGAAAACCTTTGCCATGCCTGTTCAGGACAGGTTGAGCTTTACCAGTTTTTCACTAGGGACAGAGTAGCATTAAAAAGCTGTGATTTAGCCATTTTTATGGTAGGAGGTTGACAAGAAATAATGAATGCAGTGTGATAGTTTATGAAGCAAATCTAATAAATTAAATGAAATATAAATAAAATATTCTCTATTAAACAAATATCACATATTCAGTCTTGTTCTGTATCTGTTATTTTATTCATTGCCATTTTTATTTAGTTTTACCTTCTAATATTATATTTCTCAGTTTATATTTATTCTCATTTTTACTCCCTACAACCTAATACATGACATACTTTTAAATTTTTACCAATATGAGACATGAGAGAGTTTGAGATTTTTCATTTAAGGACCATTTCTATACCTTTTTTGTGTGTATATATGAAATTCCTGTTCATACCTCTCCCCCCCCCATTTTTATTTTTGTATTTTGTTCCTATGTCCATCAGTTTTTAGGACTCTTTTATATATTAGATATACGAAGACCTTGCGGCTAATTTTCTATTTACTTTCTCCTGTGTTTTTCTATCTTGTGATTTTGCTTTTGGTGTTATTAGCAATGCTACCTTTGAGTATAGTAAAATACATCACTATTTTGTTTTACTGTCTTTGAATACTGAGTAATGGCTTAAAAAATCCTTCTCCTACATCAATGTTAAAGAGGCATTCACCCAGGATTAATGTTGTACTTATACAGTTTAATTATATTACTGTAGATCTATAATCCACTTGCAGTTTATCCTTTGTGTGGTCTGAGATATAAATCTTTCACAATTTGTTGAACAAAGTTTTTGCTCCAATAATTTGAAATTTCACTTATATGATATACAAAATTTTCATATCTGAGCTTTTTATGTAAATCCAATAATATTTTTTTCGTTCTATGTATCACTACTTAAGTTCTAATTATAAAGACTTTATATTATGTTTTAATATTTGATAGGTCTGGTGCCTTTTCTTAGTTTTCTTTCTCAGTGTTCTAATATAAAATGTATTATCAATTTGTCCAACTATATACAAAAATTTTGGTGTATCTTTCAGGATGATGTTTAATTTATAAGGTAACTTAGGGATAACTTATATCTTTACAATGTTGAATTATCCTATGAACATATACAAAGTTTTGTTGTGATAGCAACCAAATAAATGGAGCAATATTTGGATTATTAATTGATGTCAATTATTTAGTTTTCATATGTAAAAAAATATATCTCAAATGACTTTCAGAACTATCTAAGCATCTGTTAACTGTTCTTGGTGTTGTTTTATTTTGTTGGTTTTTTTTTGCTGTTAATGTAGTTCAAGAAATACAAAAAATGCTTACTAGCTAATGCTCATAAATAATGCAAAGTATTTACCTACAAATATTGGATGGTCCAATCAATATTCCAGCTGAGACAAATTATCCTAGATTAGCAACTGATTGTCTTAGCCTTTTCTAAATTGCTACCTTAAATTTTAATGGACTCTGGAAATAAAATGAGAGTTTAGAAATGAACAGGAAAGGGATAAACTATATGTTTTTCCTTATTACTTCTTTCTTCTTCTAGTATTTGTGACCACCACCTGCTCAGTTTCATATGACATTTGTTTTCTTTTTTAATCAGACTCATAATTCAATAATTATCTCACCTTAATTTAAATAGAAGAACTTTATTAACATTATCATTAATGCTAAATGGTAATTTCCTTGGGGCATATATATTGCATTTGAAAATGAACATAATAATCCAAGTAGCTGCTTTTTACAGAAATATATTCATGCCAAAAAATAATCAGGATGTATTGAATCCTATCCTAAGAATATGAACCAATTACTATCAGTTGAATTTAAATTGTGGTTATATGGCAGATGCAGGCCACATAGATGTTTATTTGCTTTATATACTCTGTATGTTTTTTGGGCAAAATATTTAGAGTAACTAACCATCCAGGTTTGCCCAGGACTATCCTGGTTGAGCACTAAAAGGCAAATCCAGGAAACCTCTCCATTTCAGGTAAACTGGTACAGCTGGTCACCATATATTCTACAAAGAACTTGTATTTTAAAGACAAAATAAAAATCACTTAAAATTTAAATACTGCATTTCAACATTAGTAATCTAGTCAGTATAATACAGTGTACCTACACTTTTAGAAAAACAATGTCTATGAAGTCTATATTAAGAATTATTTCAAACTTATTTTAGAAAGCACATTGGTTCAAAGAAAGAACTTACTGCATTATAACAAAGATCTACAATGCAATCAAATGAATTTTATTTTTCTAAGCCACTCTCTCTGTAAGCCTATGCTGAATCAATACTTCTTGATTTCCTTTCAACTTTAAGGCTTTTGCAACTAATGTAACACAAGAGTGCAAACCACAGAGAAACAAACTTCTGAAGTTTTTAAACAACTCCAGAGTTTAGGGGAAGGGTATATGTTATAACCTTTGCTTTGAAGAAACAAGGAATTTCTTTTCATATCACAAAAGAAGCAGAAAACTCCACAGTGGTTGCTGAAATATTGTTTACATGTTTTCTCAACAGTGTCTATTATGAGATTATGAATATCCATGAATTTGCTAGCACAAAGCATCACATTCTTGTGTTTTACTTCTGACAAAGATCACCTTTCACAACATAGTAAAATTCAAGGAAACTCTCTTAGGAGAGTTTCAAGAAGACAGGAAAAAAATTATGGTAGGCAAAAAACTTAAATTGGACCTTTTCCTTAAATTTGGGGGGTGAGTAATACTGCATAGACAAATGACCTGTTTTTGGAAATACTGCCACACTGGCATTATTTTTTTTAAAAAAGAAAAACCTTACTGCTGCAACAATTGAAGAATTGTTTCATCTGTCTTTTGGATCAAAGCACATTATTGAACATGCTACAAAAGATTCCACCTTGGCCCGCCAAAAAATTCAAGATTGACAGGATACATACAGTCACTAAACCCAAAACTTCATGTATCTAAAGCAATCACATACGTTGCAAAACCAAAACACTCTGCATACTCATTGTTCTAGAATCATGGGATGGTAAATTCTCTGTGGCATTGTCCACATTGCATTTCTGTTATTAAACCTTCCATGTTCTTCTTCTATTGTATCAATCCCATCAACCCTACTGTCTAGATGGCCTTCTACCGAGGTCTGTAAACCACCTCGACATCTCCCTCACTCATGTGCTAAGTGAAATGTTCTGAAATTTTAATATAAAACACCTTCTATGTTTACTATATATCTCTGTAATTATATATATGCATATCATCATCTCATAATAATAACAGCTAACTTTCATTGAGCACATTACATTGCAAACATTGTGCTAAAACATTTATTTTATAAAAACAATATTTCAAGGTAGTTCTTATTATATGTTCAGTTTCACATACAGTGAAACCAGAAACATAGAGGTGTGACGTTATTTGCATCATTCAGACAACTAAAAATGGTGGATTGGAAGCTGTACATCAGCGTTTACCACATTGTGTTTTACATACATAATTTTTAACTTTCGTATCCCAAGATAGCACTCAATATGGGTCTCTGTGGATGATTTTTAAAGATCCACTATCAGAAAATTAGAAAGTGTATTGTCACAAGCAAAACCAGGCTATCTACTTGTCAGACCTCTAACCAAAAGTTTAACTATATTGTGGACCAACAATACAGAGAGAGTGGCAAAGCAGAGTAGGATCTCATTCATAAGGTGGCTTTAGGGACCCCAGAAATTTCTCAAATCGTATCATTAAATTCCTTACAGAAAGAGTTTAAAACCTTCTCAGCTGGCACAAGGACAAACAGAAATTTTAAATAATAAATATATATATGTATGCACATATATTTATTGTGTGCATATATGTATAGAATTATAAAATAGTAATAGATAGATGATAGGCAGCATTAGAATTAGAAAAATGACAGGTAGATACATAGAAACATAGAAGATAGCAGATAGAAAAATAGAAAGCAAAGCACCATGAAAATGTGGCAATGAATGTGATGTTACAAATAGTGGGTAAAGAGGTGATAATGGCAAAAAAAAAAGAGAAGAAAAAAAAAGAGAAATATCCACAAATTACAGGAAAAGAAAAATTACAGTGTGCGTTTGGGAAGCATTAAAAATTCAGCCTCATTAAAAGCATGCTTAGGGTATGGGCTCCTTTTATTACCTAACCTTGACAAAGAATATCAATTTACTTTAACTTCAGTTTTTATTCAGTAAAGCAATCAGTTGAGTATAAAATATATATATATATATATATATATATATAATATACTTTCTTCTATGAAAGTAAGAGCCACAAGAGGAGTATGTTTCTTGGAATTATATCTTCTCATTACCTCTGAGTATTTCCAAAATCGCTTATATTTTGCTATATTGATACTCCAGTCATTTATTTTTCTGTCAAATTTCAGTTACTCTCATTCCATCACCTTTAGAACAATGTACATGTCATTCCAAATCTTAAATATATATATATTTAATTCTTTTCATATTTTATTTCTATTGTTGACATTTTTATAGATGTCCTATACCCACTCCCACCCCTTTTGCCCACCTACACCCAGACCCAGTTTGCCCTTCCCTCTGGCCCTCACCACATCTATATTGTTGCCTTTTTTGGTTTTGTATACTTGCTCAATAGTTATTGTCTTTTTCAAATCTATTTCCTTTCTCAGTTCTGGCCGGATATACAAGCATTATTTTCAGACTGCTGGTGCTACATTTGCTGTTTGTTTTAGTATGCACACTTCCATAATACGCCTTCTTAATGGTTTTTCACATACACCTCTTTGTCATTTTCATTCTCTTTGTGTGCTTGTCCCTTCTGCCAGCATTCTCCTTGTGCTTTACAATCTTTCCCTCTATGGCTAGTTTTTTTTTAGGGACATTTATTTCCTATCTGTATAAAACCCATCTATCCTAAAGCAATTTCTAATTCCTTACAAAACTGAAATCCATTTCATTTGTGCCTCAAGCTAAGTTTTGAGTTTTATGTCCTTCCACGCCTGGGCCTAAATGAAGCAGAAGCAGCATAATGAACTCGGACAGAATTTCAAGGTTGGCCTATGTGGCAAAGCAAAGAAACTGTGCTTCCCTATCACAAGGTGACAGTAGCCAGGAGACTGTTCACTGGTATCAAAATGTTGCTTGCAAAAGATGAACAGAATTCTGAAACAGTTTCTCCTCTCTGAGAAACTATGCTGATCACAAAGCACCATAAACAAATTTTAAAATCTATTCTCAGAGATGCAAAGACTCCAAAACTACCTCTCAAAGGGAAATAGCATTTGGTTAATACAATTTACTTCTTTCTATGTATTCTTTTTTTTCAGTTTGATAGCTTACATTTTAATCTTGCTTCATATATCAAAAAGATATACGGAGCCAGATTCAAAACATAATTACAAAGATAGTCATCAGACTTACTCCTCCTGGTAGTCTCCCTGAAACATACCCACAAATAAAAACTGTACTGGCAGGCATATAAATAGTGAATTCGCTGCTGCGCTCTCAGTCTTTATTTCTAGTGAAGGTTGATAACTGGATATTTGTATGTATAATTGAGAACAGTTGATTTTGTTAGAATGAAAATTGCATGAAAAATATTAAAGTTATTACAGATATTGTGTTATTATTATTATTATATGTGAAAAGCTTATTATCACTTAGCATTGACTATATGAAAATTGAAGTAAATTCACAAATAATTATTGAGCACTATTCTAGAGATTTACTATTGAACCCACAAGAATTTCATACTACTTTTTATGAACTACTATGTAATGCAGTTTTAGATAGCAAACATTTTAAAGAATTCCCTATAAATTATAGAAAAGATTAAGGGATGCTCAAAGCTTTTATGTATTTTAATTGCTTTTAACCCATATTCCCACAGCCTTATATGAAGTTAATCTAGTTCATCAACCTAGCTCTTTAGATCACATTGCACAATGAAGGGGACTAAAATATTGTAATACAGGACCTTATTTAGTACAGTGGGAGGTAATCTGTTCTGTATGAGAGACTCCTTTGTCAGGTTTCTCTATCAGTGATCCCATTGTTCCCTAATTTTTTGCTCCTGTTTCTAACCATTATTTACTTTCCTTATACTGGTGGCTTCCTTGTGTGCTGCAGTGTAAAACCTGTGCCCTTCAGAAAGATTAGCAGGACATTAAAGAATTGCCCCTGTGTGTGGCTTTAGGATGGAAAGACCCCTCTGATGGCAATCCTAATCACTACTTCCTGGTGCAGCTCAGGTAGGCAGAAGAGCCGCTTTGTCCTATCATTAGAGAACCGTGAAGCTATGTGAAATGATCTGGCCTTTCTAAGATAAAAGGTTATGTTTGGCCCTGTCCAGAGTAGGGTCAAATTTTAAAGTAGCTTTCTGAATATTTATCAGTAAAAATTATTACTAATATAGTCTGAAAACAGGAAATTGTGGTGTCCAATTATCTCATAATTTTGAAAATCTACTTATTAAATATTTCTGATTTTGCTTTTTTTAGGTTTGGCTGGTGAAACAGTAAAGTATGCATTCAAGAGTGCTTAAACACACCTAAGATAGCAACTCTTTTCTGAATAGTGTACAGAAAATGGAAGGTTGTTTTTTCTAATTAGCCATAAATATTGGGTTTATACACTATTTACTGGATCAGGTTACTCATAAATAACTTAAAAGTTAGGTAGAATTATTGTACATTATTATGAATATTATTAATTATTCTGGAATTCCAAAAAGTTGATATAATTCTCTAAATATCACACCCACTAAGAATATAGATTCAGTTACCTAGAGTGAGGAAATATCATTACAATGAGTTCTCAAAATGTCCACACTGCTTAATATTGGCTCTTTATCTCTTGTTTTGTGCCCAAGTTTTCTAAAAATATTGTTATTCTAGGAGGGTCCAGGACAGGCTCATGGAAAACAACTTTATGAGGAATAAATTGTCTTTTCTGAATATGACGGCATTTTTGTTTTAAAAATGTGAAGACGTGGCCTGGGGTGTTGGACACCCAGTACAATATACAGATGATGCATTATAGAAGTGTACACCTGAAACCTACAGAATTTTATTAACTAATGTCACCCCAATAAGTTCAATAAAACAGTAAAACAATAATAAAAAATAAAATACAAAAATATGGTACATGTTAACTGTTCATTTACAACATATAGACTATTCCTGCCTTCTCATTTCACAACTGAAGGTTAAAGACACAGTTTAATTGTATTTTTGAAATATATTAAAAAACTATTTTGCTAATGCTCTCTGTTCTTCCTTTAACTTCTTGCTTCTTGAAGAATCTTTGAGATAAGATATAAGTAAATAATGGAGGAAAAGCAGAGTGTAAAATAGTTATTATTCTTCCCAAAGCAAACATTTTTAAAAGTGCACAAATATATGCATTTATTTTCCTTTCCCCACCCAAATTATATTTATCTTATGATTGACAAGTTATTGAAAGAGATTTTTCTCATAAGGATGTATGCAGGGCTGTTCTGAATATTAGAAAAGAATCTCAAATCAAGGTTGAGCATATCAGGAAAAGACTGGACTTGAGGTGGATCTCAGCTATCTCGACATCAAGTCTTTTCTTTAATCAACTGATCCTATGACTTAAGAGACCATCTATAAGAAAATAACAGAAGGATGAGATATAATATTACACAAATAAATAATTCTGTAATTTCTGTGACATTACAGAATGCCTCATCCTTCTTTCCTAAATACAAAGTTAACATTCTCTTGTTAGTAGGTATATCTTCCTAGACTTTAAGCTGAAATGTTCATATACCTTTTTATAGTTGAGTCTGGCTAAAACAATGGTTCACTATAGAGTTACTGAGGAATTGATTTTCAAAAGAGCTCCTCTTCATGGTTTAATTCTTACTTAATAATATTTTGTTATGAGTGACTTGATTGTAAAATTGCTTGAAGTTACTTGTGTAATTGTTTGAAATAATTATGTTCATCGGTATGCCTCCTGAGAAAATCTGAAATACTCTCAGTTGTATCTGAAGTATAACGCTTTTCCAAAAGTGCACTTATTCTTTCCAATATTAAAAAACAAAATGAGACATGATTTTTACTAAATGCTGTATCTAAGAAATGATATGGTATGTAAAAGACAAAACAAGGTATTTGAAAGCATCCTTAGGGACTTATTTGAAGATTGCTGGCTGCTGAATGATTACAAAATATACTGAAGCATAGTTTAAAAAGACACAAAGAAGACTAATGCAATCAAATCGGGCTGCACATAGTTATAACTTCAATGCTTGTAGATGAAGAAGTCCAAGTATTACTTTTAGTTCCCATATATGATAAAGAAACGAATGACTAAATTGAATTTAAGATGCACAGTTTTATGAAGAAAGAATACTACACCAAGGCTCAGTTAGGACTGGGGGTACACATAGCATGATAACTTAAACTGATCCCTGGATCTCAATAGGTTCAGAAATAGATGTTTTTTCAATTGCATATGTTTCTTTTTGAACTGAAAGTATTTTTACACAGTATCTTATATCAGATAAGATTCTTTATTAATAACTATTAAATTTTATTAATAACTAGAGGCCCGGTGCATGAATTTGTGCATGGATAGGGTCCAGCCAGCTTGCCCTGACGGGGCGATCAGGGCCGACCAGGAGGAGGGGCAATGGGAGCTTAGCCAGCCCTCCCCAAATCAGGCTGGTTGGCCAACCATGGTGCATATCATAGCGACCAGTCATTCCCGTCACTTGGCTTTTTTTAAAAAATAAATCTTTATTGTTCATGTTATTACAGTTGTTCCTCTTCTCCCCCCCCCCATAGCTTCCCTCCACCCTGTTCCTACCCCCCTCCATGCCCTTACCCCCCCGTCCTCATCCATAGGTGTAAGATTTTTGTCCAATCTCTTCCCGCACCCCACACTGCCTTCCCCCCAAGAATTGTTAGTCCACTCCCTTTCTATGACCCTGATTCTATTATATTCATGTTTACTCTGTTCTTCAGATTTTTATTCACTTGATTTTTAGATTCACTTGTTGATAGATATGCATTTGATGTCACTTTGTTGTTCATTATTTTTATCTTTATCTTTATCTTCTTCTTCCTCTTCTTAAAGAATACCCTTCAGCATTTCATTTAATCCTGGTTTGGCGGTAATGAACTCCTTCAGCTTTTTCTTGTCTGTGAAACTCTTTATCTGTCCTTCAATTCTAAATGATAGCTTTGCTGGGTAGTGTAATCTTGATTGTAGGTTCTTGCTATTTATCACTTTGAATATTTCTTGCCACTCCCTTCTGGCCTGCATCGTTTCTGTTGGAAATCAGCTGACAATCATATGGGTATTCCTTTGTAGGTAACTATTTTTCTCTTGATGCTTTCAAGATTCTCTCTTTGTCTTTTGCCATTGGCATTTTAATTATGATGTGTCTTGGTGTGGTCCTCTTTGGATTCCTTTTGTTTGGGGTTCTCTGCGCTTCCTGGACTTGTAAGTCTATTTCTTTCACCAGGTAGGGGAAGTTTTCCATCATTATTTCTTCAAATAGGTTTTCAATATCTTACTCTCTCTCTTCTTCTGGCACTCCTATAATTCAGATGTTGGTGCACTTGAAGTTGTCCCAGAGGCTCCTTGCACTATCTTCATATTTTTGGGATCTTTTTTCTTTTTGCTTTTCTGGTTGGGTGTTTTTTGCTTCTTCATATTTCAAATCTTTGACTTGATTCTTGGGATCCTCTAGTCTGCTGTTAGATCTCTGTATATTATTCTTTATTTCAGTCAGTGTATGCTTAATTTCTAATTGGTCCTTTTTCATATGCTTGGGTCTCACTATATTTCTCAGAGTTTTCTAGAAGATTCTTGAGTAACCTTATAACCATGGTTTTAAACTCTATATCCAGGAGTTTGCTTTCCTCCATTTCTTTCATTTGTGACCTGTTTCTCTTTCTTTGCATTTTGGTTGCTTCCCTGTGTTGATAGAGTGGCTTTGTGGGCTAGGTGTCCTATAGGACCCACTGGCTCAGCCTCCCCAGTTACCTGAGGTGGACACTCTTGGTGCACCCCTTTGTGGACTGTGTGCACAGTCTTGTTGTAGTTAAGTCTTGATTGCTGTTGGCATCATTGGGAGGCACTGACCTCCAGGCCAATTGGCTGTGAGGAGCAGTTGTGTCTACAATAGGAGAACTGCTGTGCTGGAGACACCCTTAAGGGGCAGGGGTTGCTTCAGTGGGGCTTTGGCACTCACAGAGTCTGCCCCCTGAGTGTGTCTCTAATGGATGTGAAGAGTTGTAATCTGGATGGTCTCACTCTGACCAATGCGTACACTGGTTCTTGGATCTCCAAGGAGGTGCAAAGTCAGCCATCACCTGAGGCCACCCAAGCAGGAGCTACAAAGGGATCTGCAGATTCCTCCTCTTTGTTTGGGGTTTGGAGGTTCCCAGATGAGGCCCAGCTGTGATGCAATGAAAGCTGCTATGGAGCTTTGGGTCTTCTTTTGGAAGCTCTGGGGCTCTCTGACCCAGCTTCAGTTTGTTAGATTATGAAAGGCAAGATTGCAAAAGGCCAGGCCATTCATATGCAAAAGCCTCTGTGCACAACTTGGGTGGGTTTGTAAATTGGGTGGGGTAGTGTTTCAGGGAATCACCAGGGTGGAGCAAACAGCAATGGCTGCCCATCAGCCCCATCCCTGAGAGACCCCTGGGTCTCTGTGTCCCGCAGCACCATGCAGGAACAATGATCACTGCAAGCACCTCTGAGAGAAAGCCGCCCTCGAGTTCTGGCCTGATACCAGACAGTCCAGTTTCTCTCTGTATGAGGTATGGGTCTGAGTCCCCAGACTCGCCCAGAACTGGAGTTCAGAGCAGTCAGGAGCTTGTATATCCCTCCCAATTGAAAAAGACAATAGAGTACCTAGTTGCCAGCCCCTTTCTTGCATGCCTCCGTACCTCCGCACTTCCACACCTCTGCACCTCCTACCGGACTCAATGCGCTTTTCTATTTCTGTCTAGTTTTAGAATTTCCACTCACCCAGTCTTCACGTGGTTCTGGATGATATTTGTTTTGTCTTATAGTCATAGTTTTGATGTGGTTGTGCGCGACAGCAAGTTTAGGTGTTACCTATGCCGCCATCTTGGTTGTCCTTCACTTGGCTTTTATATATATACTAGAGGCCTGGTACACTAAATTTGTGCATGGGGGTTGTCACTCAGCCTGGCCTGCACCATCTCCAATCCAAGACACCTTGGGGGATATCTGACTGTCCAACCCTAACCCTGCCTGCCAGATTGCCCCTAACCACCTCTGCCTGCCAGCCTGATCTCCCCTAACCTCCCTCCCCTGCTGGCCTGATCGCCCCTAACCACACTCCCCTGTTGGACTGATTGCCCCTAACTGCTCCCCTGATGGCCTGATGGCTCCTAATCACCTCTGCGTAGGCCCCTGCCACTGTGGCTTTGTCCAGAAGGAGGACTGACTGGATTACCAGAAGATGTCTGGTCGACCTGGTCTAATTAGCATATTACCCTTTTATTAGTATAGACTAGAGGCCCAGTGCACAGAATTTGTGCATTGGTGGGGGGGGGGGTGCAGTGTTCCTCAGCCCAACCTGCACTATCTCCAATCTGGGACCCCTCGGGGGATGTCTGACTGCCTGTTTAGGCATGATCCCAAAACAGGCAGTCAGACATCCTTTTCACAATCCAGGACTGCTGGCTCCCAACTGCTCGTGTGCCTGCCTGATTGCCCCTAACCACTTCTGCCTGCCTGCCTGATCACCCCTTAACCACTCCCCTGCCAGCCTGATCAATGCCTAACTGCTCCCCTGCCATCCCGATCGTCCCCAACTGTCCTCCCCTGACAGCCCGGTCACCCCCAAATGCCCTCCCCTGCATATTCCCTCTTTATTAGATAGGGTTTTTTTCTTTAACATATTGGACAGCCCTAACTGGTTTGGCTCAGTGGATGGAGTGACACCCTGCAGACTCAAGGGTTCCAGGTTCGATTCCAGTCAAGGGCATGTACCTTGGTTGGGGGCACATACCCAGTGGGGAGTGTGCAGAAGGCAGCTAATCAATGTTTCTTTCTAATAGATGTTTCTAGCTCTCTATCCCTTTCCCTTCCTCTCTGTAAAAAAATCAATAAAATATATTTTTTTTAAAAAAAGAAACATTTAAGATTTCTCCATATCTGCCTGGCTGGTGTGACTCAGTGTTTGAGACCCCAGGCTGCTGCCGCTGGGAGGGGATCACACCATGGGGATGCGCGCCCCTGCCAGGCTGAGACCCAGCCCAGGCTGCTGCCGCTGGCAGGTGATTGTGCAGTGGGGGTGTACGCCCTTGCCAGGCTGAGATCCCAGCCCAGGCTGGGAGGGGATCCAGCCATGGGGAGTGAATTTGTTTTTGTTTTTCATAAAGGGTCAGGAGGGTCTCTGGGCAGCATTCCGCCAGGCTGCTTACTCTGCAGGCTGTCAGCGGCAGCCCTCCCTGAGACTGGGGGACTCCGGCAGGGCTGAAAGGACTGGGTGCTGCCATCTTGTGGCTATGGGCACCACCATTTTTGTAGTGGAGTGATAGTTAATTTGCATATTACTCTTTTATTAGAAAGGACTTGATGCCCAGTGCATGAATTCATGCACGGGTGGGGTCTGGCTGGCCTGCCCTTATGGGGGCTCATCGGGGACAGGCCAGCTGCGGGGAGGAGCCGCGGGCAGTTGTGGGGGCCAATGAGGGCCTCTATTGGGCCTGTTAGCTGCCACAATGAGTGTCATAGTGACCGGTCATTTGGGTTGTTTTGGTCATTTCTTTTTTCTGGTCTCTTGGCTTTTATATAGATAGATGGACTTTATTAATAACAGAATACCAAACATAAGCTAAGTAGAAGTTACCAATATGGGGTTATTGAAGGAAAAGATAAAGAGCCTGAATTTTAATAAAAATATAGAAACTAGAGAAGCAAGAAGTAGTAGACAGTGCCCTTTGTCTTCAGGATAAAAAATTATCATGATCTTCAACTCTTGTGCTACCCTGCAGTGAGTGTTGAGGGTGAATTTGATAGTGGCAGGTTGGCCCTTTGCATTCCTTGAAAAGTGGAGGACTGAGCATTTTGATTTCTAGACCCATCCAAAGTATCTTCATGGGGGAGATATTGACCCCAAACTAAACATGAGGTTCTACCACCAGCAGAGTAAAGAATAACTCTTGAGTAGATAAAAACAATAGATTCTCAGAAATTCTTCTACTACTCAGGTTATTTCCTTTCTAGATCAGCATAAAGGAAATAAATTCCAAATACAAGTTGAAAAGAATATGAGACCAGATAAATGCCAAATTTTTACCTGAAATATATACATTAACTCTGTTTCTAAAATTGATCTATCTGTCTCCACCTAGGAACACTACATGTGTGTGCATACACACACACACACACACACACACACACACACACACACACATGCTCTGGTACAAATAATGTTACATCTAAATACACCCACAAATCTATCTATATCAGAAAGATGAATCATTTCATCTCAGAAAAATAATTAACTCACTATACATCACATCCTAAATATAGTTATTACTAGGACCAAGTTTAATAAATATAGTATCTTTATAGTAATAAAGGTTTTAGGAACTGCAAGCTAAAATTTACTAAACCTGCAAATATATAGCAAACTGTATAACTAGAATTCTCTATATGTTTCTATGTTTAAATTACTATCTATATATATAAAAGCCTAAGCAATCATCTAACAGGTCAGTAGCTATGACATGCACTGACCACCAGGGGCAAACGCTCAATGCAGGAGTGGAAACCACAGGCATGGAAACATGGAAAAGACTGATGAATTTCAGAGGGAAGGGGGGTGTGAAGAGATTAACCAAAGATCTTATATGAATACTAAGAGGCATGGTGCGGTGAGGTTCCTCAACTTGGCCTGCAGGGATCGGGCCAAAACCAGCCTGGTGAATGGATTCATGAACTGGTGGAATCCCTCGGCCTGGCCTGCAGGAATTGGACCAAAACTGGCTCTCTGACATCCACCAAGGGGTCCCGGATTGCAAGAGGGTGCAGGCTAGGCCGAGGGATCTCACCAATGCATGAATTCGTGCACCAGACCTCTAGTCTGTTGATATATAACTAAATGATCACAATTTTAGAGAAATAATACATAAGCACCAGTCTGCAAAAAATATCAAAGCAAACTAAGAATACATTTAATGGTGCTTGAATTTTATATATTAATTATTGATGAAGAATAGGATCAGAATTTT
This sequence comes from Corynorhinus townsendii, assembly GCA_026230045.1. Lineage (NCBI taxonomy): Eukaryota > Metazoa > Chordata > Mammalia > Chiroptera > Vespertilionidae > Corynorhinus > Corynorhinus townsendii. The sequence goes on from JAPDVU010000012.1 coordinate 32,155,102, forward strand.
AGATGTGGAAGAGCACTACTCTGATTAAATAGCAACACTGAATTTGATAGAACTCTTCATTTCCTCTGAATTAAATAAAAAGGCAATATGACTATATTATTTTATAACTTACCAAAGGATGTTACTCAAAATAGTCCCATTTATACTCATGAAATGTTTTTCTAACATATTGGTTTGTAACCTTTAAATGTAAGCATAACACACAGGGTTGTTTTCTATCTTTAATACTAAAATTAACTACCTTATTTCTTATCATATAAATAATATATATTCATTGTAAAGCAAAACAAACTTTTAGGTTATAAATTACAGTTTAGGGGAGAAGCAACAATTACCTGAAAACCAAGAGAATACTCACTATCCCAAATCAATTACCAACAACATTTTATAGATATCCTTCATGCATTTTTATTTAACTAGATGTCCATCTATATGCATTGCTATCTAAGTTGGATAATATAAAATATTTTATTTTATGGGCAGTTGTGGTAGGCAAAGTAAGGTGACCCTCATGATTCCTGCCCTCTGTTTACATACCTTCTATAATTCCCTCCCCTTGAGATTGAGCAAGACCATTGAATGTGATGGGATATCACTTCTGTGATTACGAGTGTAATCAGCTGATTTTGGGTGAAGCCAAAGAGAGAGCATTCCAGTGTTCTGCTCAAAAAAGTATCAACCTGCCACCTTGTTGTGAGTTTCCTATGGGGTCTCTGGCAGGGAAATTTAGATGACAGCTAGGACCTGAGAGTGTCCCCAGATGAAACCCAGCAACATAAATAAAACCAAAGAAAATAAGCAGAGACCTTAATCCTATAACCACAAGGCATTGAAATCTATCAATAACTAAGTTACAGCTTCAAACAGGACTCCAAGAAACAGAAGGAAGCAGGAAACCAGGCAAAATCTTGATGTAGCTGGGTGAGACTCAAAGCAGAGAATCTAGCTATCCCATAGCCTAATCACTGGACCACAGACTGTGCAATTATACAAGTACAGTATTTTAAACCATTAAGTTTGTGATGACTTGTGCAAAAAGAGAAAATCAATACAACAGATATTGACAGGAATATAATTTTTTCTCTATTTTGCTGCTTACAGGTTCAGTCTGCCCATAATACCCACAAATCATGTATAAGACAATTTAAATATGTACACTTTAAACTATGCATTCAGCAGAAATACGTTATTTTACAAAAGTGGATTATTTTATCCACAACTCTCTGCATCTGTGCTTTCACACTCAAAAAATATTTTCAGAAAACAACTCCAAGACCATGTGGATTCCTGTAACAGAGAGGAATTGCTCCAGCCATGAAGACAGAAGAGAAACAGTCCAGAGATGGAAGATGCTGACGATGCCTTGCCATACTAGCAGTCAGCAGCTGTGCATTGCGGCAGGTTGCCCAGGACCAAACCAGAGAGGGTCAGACCTGCATTACCACCATTTGTCCACCATCCAGAACTGAAATATCATTGCTGACATGTACACATAAGGAATGATTGACATTGAAATTGGGACTCAAAAGAACTGTTGGCCCAGAAAGAAACTCACTACAGACTGATTCATTTGCCTCTCAGCATAACCATTATTGCTTGTCCCATTTTCGGTTCTTATAAGTGTATTTCTAGTATCACATGATCTCACTTATCTTGGGGAAATAATGAACAACATAAACTGATGAACAAAAACAGACCCGGAGGTAGGGAAGCATCGATCAGTCTGTCAAACCTCAGGGAAGGTAGGGGAGGGTGGGGTAAGGGGGAGAAATCAAACAAAGGACTTGTATGCATGCATATAAGCCTAACGAGTGGTCATGGACAACAGGGGGATGGGGGCATGCATGGGGAAAGGTTCGGGAGGGGAATGGGGGGATGAGCACAAATATGTGATACCTTAATCAATAAAGAAATTTAAAAAAAAAAACAAAAAAAATACATCATCGCAACCCTTCTGAGAAAATATGAGAAAGCTCTAAGTCATATATTTTGGCTGCAAAGTATTCCATAGTATGGCACGCCATTCTATTACTTCCTTACTCAGATGTTCTCTAGTTTCTTTACATTAGAAATGATCCTCTAATAAATAGCTCTGTTCCTATAATATTACACATTGGTTGCTTAGTTTGCATAAGATAGAAGTTCATGGAGTATGAGAAGTTCACGGGTCAGAGAGCATATGAATCTTTTGATTTAACAGATCGTCTGATAATATTCCAAAATATCTTTACCTATTTGCATTTGCATCCACAATGTATTAGAACCCCAAAACTCTAAGTACTTTCACACCAGAATTTTAAAAATTATGAGAAGTGAAAAAGGCATGTCTTACTTTACAATGAATTTCCCTATTATTATTGAAAATGATTTTATGATTATTGATCATTTATATTTGCTGTTCTTTGAATGCCTATCTTTTGAGTTTGTTTTGTTTCCATCAGATATGTTGTAGGTTTATTTTTTGTTTAAGTAATTGCAAAAGTTGTTCCACATTGTAAACTATTTATCTGACCTACAGATGCACTGTTTTTCTATCAATCTATCTTTTGCTTCATTTTGTTTAATGGTATACTTTATATAAAAATATTTTTTCACAGAATCAGGTTTTTTTTTAATTTTTTATTTTAGCATAGATATAACTTACCTCCCAGAGTTTCCTATGTTTTATTTACTTACTTCTCTTATCCAACAACATTTATTTTTTAATATGTTTGACTTAATGGTCAAACTGTATTTCCTTCCAGATGGCTAATCCCATGCATCAGCAACTTTTACTAAATAATTCATTTCTCCATTAAACTGAATTATCACCTAGACATGCATGTTTTAGTAACACTGCTTAAAAAAAACAGAAAATTATCTCTTCAAGATTATAAAAAGATTTTAAGGGCTTTTAAAAGTATACAATTTCAAATTGTTTACAATGATTGAAAATAGTTAAACAGTAAGTATGGGAGACTTGCATAAGTTATCACTCAATCATAATTTATGATTACCATAATTAAAATATTACATATAGGTAGGTTTTTAATGAGGTAAAGAGCATTATAGTTTAGTATATTAATTTGCTTAAATAATTCTACATTTGATTACTGGATTCACAAATTGTGAACTTTTTGAAAAATCTAAGATTAGTAACATGCATCTTAATTAGACTAATTTTCTGTGGAGCAGGAATCACTAGAATATAAACTTAAGATGGAAAGATATTTGTGACAGAAATTGCTTCAAAATCCAGGATCTTCTCTCTTTTTCCTGGAAAAAGTTAAGAATATATTTCCAAGGCTCCACTGAATTTACTTCTGGTCAGCTGGAATGTGAGCAGAGGCAGTAAAGAGCTGTTCCAGGATAGACCATGAAAACCTCCTTTGGAAGTTTCCCATGATCATGTGCCTTCTCAATAACTGGAACGGCGATAATTCTGAGGGGGACCCTGAAAGCCAATGTTAATCATGCATGATTACCTGCGGGAGGACCGCTCTGCCAACGCTTTTACTTGCCCGGCCCTGTTACATGAATTAGGAATAAAGTTGTATTACTTTCAAACCATATTACGGAAAATGTTTTGTTTTATTTTTTATTTTTCTCAGCAAGTTAGTCTACATTTTAATGGGTACCAATTACAAGTCAATCAATTTTCTTATGAGTTTCAGATGCATTGTTACTTCATTTAAATACTTAGGAAGACTCCAAAGGATATGCAATAATATTTTGAGAATTATAAATCCAAATGTGCAATATAATGTTATATATTGATTACATAGCAATAAAAATAGAAATGTGGATTTTCAATTCTTCTTATGTTATTTTCTAATTACTATGTTACTATTTTACCCAAACGTTTAATGAGTAAAATATTAGAGTAGCTGATAAACACTACTCTTACGAAGAAAGAAAACATTTAAAAAATCATTAAAATGGCTCAAATTAAATATATTTAAGAATGCTGAGCTGGAGGAGGTCTTGTATATTCATTGAACTCTTTCAACAGATGCTTCTTTAGTGCCTAAAGCAGTTTTCTAGGCACATTTTTTCCAGACACAAGATAAGGAGGTGATCCAATTATAATGAAAAAGACAACATTTTACAGATGATAAACTCAGATATGTATCAAAGTTATAGAACTAAGGAAGTTTGGAAACTTTACCTAGGTCACTTACAACTTTTAGTTTACAACAAGCAAGTGATAAAAGTAGAATTAGAAACCAGGTGACTCAATTTGGATGCTTACCCTCTTAAGCAGAATGCTAACCTGAGTCCCTCTTTATGCCTTTACATGGCCATAGATACACTCTACTAGGAACAGCACACCTTAGCTGTGCACATTGCCAGTCTTCCAATAAGACGTTATACAATGATACACTAACTCTCAATCCAAGACAAGTTGGGAAAAATCAGACTTTAGGCTAGGTGGGGTACAGATATACAAGATAGATGTAGGAGCTGGCCAAACTTTCTCAGGAGAGTCTCAGAAAGTTTGCAGTTACTGTGGAGTTCAGAGTAAGAGTCTAACTAAAGAGTCACGAGTCAAGCTAATAATGTACAGCACACCATTAATCATTACCAGAAGACAGTCAGGAGCATGCTAGACATGAAGAAAGACAGTCTTTTAAGAACCAGAAAAGTAATCAGAAACTAGGTAAGAATGTTTCACAGATGAAGTCCTTTTACAAGGCCAGAAGTTGGCAAAACAACTAGGGCTATAAAAGCTGACTAAACCAACAGTGAAGTCGAACTTGTAAGGAAACCTCTCCTGAGCCAAAATGATGTGTGTTCACCTGGGTAGGCAGAAATATTATTTAAATGCAGCATTATTTACAATAGTCAAGATTGGGAAGCAGCCCAAGTGTCCATCAGTAGATGATTGGATAAAGCAGCTATCACACATTTATACAATGGAATAGTACCAGGACATACAAAGGAAGAAAACTTTACCTTTTGTGACAGCAAGGATAGACCTGGAGAACATTATGCTAAGTGAAATAAGCCAGTCAGAGAAAGACAAGCACCATATGATTTCACTCATATGTGGAATTTAATGAACACTGAATTAACAAGCAAAATAGTAACAGACTCATAGATAAAGCAGGCAGACAGCTCTGGGTTTGGGGGAGGAGGGTGTGAAGAGATTAAGCAAAAAAGGGGAAAAAGGAGAAAGAACTCATGGACAGGGACAACAGTGTGGTGACTGTCAGGGAGAGGGGATGGGTGGAAGTGGAAGAGGGTATAGAAGGGATAAATGGTGATGGGGAAAAAACAAATAAAAAATCTTTTAAAAAAGGTATACAAACATAAAGTTGGAAACAGAACAAAAAACAACTCAAAGAACGCATAATGGTTTAAACAAAATGGAAGATTATTTATTTAAAAATCATCCAAAAGAGGTGGTATAAATCTTTGAGTGGTTCTTTTCCAAGAAGAAATTCAGAGACTATGCTCTTTTCAAGCAGTGTTCCCCCACCCCATGGGACTTGTTATTATCTATATCAAGTTGGAAGAGAGAAATAAAGAATGCATGTAGGAGGTTTTTGAAGTTACATTAAATTCTACTGTTTGGGGAAGGTATAATTGTTATAGTAGTTGCCCTACCTTGATAAAAGTGATATTTTTTGCTAGATAGTATAATCAATCTATTCGAACAGACATTTTAGATCACCACTTCAAGTCACATTTTAATCATAAAAACTCAGTCAAATGGTCATGCCTAACTACAAAGGAAATCAGGAGACAGTGACTAACTGCATGTCCAGAAGAGGAAACAGATTTTCTTATAATGCTTTATTTAGAGCAAAATTTACTTCCAGACTTGATCATTATCTGATCTACAGAAGCTAGGCTAGGCTACCAAATTTAGGGATTGAGACATGGGCAAATGCTGGGATTAATACTTTGTTAGGATATAAATTATGTCACAATAATATAAATGGGAGTGTTTGAACAAATGTATTCTTTTTACCTTTCTCTTCAATAGTATTTTCATTTGTTGTTTTGTTTTGAGTTCTCTCCTGCCAATCATTTGGGACTTTTACTAACAACTTCTTTAGCTTCTTAGTTTTAAATTAAATATTTTGCTCCATGTAGACACACTTGCAAATAGAGACCATATCGCTGCTATTGAGCATCATATAGTGGTGTACAATAGGTAAAAAGAGCTATGCAGGAGTAATGCACTGATGCAAAAAAAGTGGCATCCAATATGTAATTTTTCTAACGATGATTTGTATTATGGCTTTAAATATTAAATATTTGTGCTTCATCCTAATAATTAAAGGTTACTGACAGTTCCACACACCTAAGTTATGCAAGGCTAAATAAGCATCCCAAAGAAGATAGTCAACAGAAGAATGCTAAATGATACTAAAAGATAGATGTATGTTTCTATTAGAATAAAACAATGTTTAAAAGAATATGCATTGCATTACATTTTGGAAATTAGAATTATGTGACTTATAAAATCTTACAAAGTATTATCATTTAAGGTCTTCTCACACAAATTTCACAAAATATAGCATATATTTTTGAATAATAAATTAAATTAGGTATTTATACTTTTCTTGGATATACCTAGTAGTCATTTTTAGAAATACTGTTAATGTTTATTAATGATGCATGGATGTACTGTGTAGTAATATTAAGTCTTGTGGTTCTAAAGAGCATAGAGGTACCAACAGAAATTATTTTAAATGTTTCTTTTGAAGAAACAGAATAATCTTCCTATTTGTTTTCCAATAAACAATCAAATGCCATATGGTATCAAGTCATCCCTGGTTGGAACATTCTCAGCAGGGAAATATGGCACTGAAATGATTGATGGATTTTATCTCATATTTAATTGGACATCCTTCAAGGTCAAATGTAAATACACATGAGATCAGTGTTCCAAAACAGTTTTCTGACATCAGTACATAAACTGAAGAAAATTTCAACCCATACTTAATAATATAATCTTGTGAATAACTATACTCCTCCAGAAAAACACTTTATACCATTCTATTTTTGTCCCTCTATTTTAAAAGTTAATAACATATAGAATTTTATTATAGTTTTCTCCTTTCCTATGTTTGAAGAAAGTTTGAAAATTAGAAATTACAGTAAGAGAAAACAGAAAAAGTGACCTCTTTTACTCCAACTTTCCTAAGTGTAGCCAATTTATACTCTCAATAAAATGAAATCAAAGTATAATTTAAAAGGTTTGTGATAAAATTTTATGACAATAAAAACATAATTGCTGAAAGTAAAAAAAAGGTTGTGACTAATAAAATAAAATAGTGAAATATGAGGCAAGTTAGAGAGACACAAACAGAAAGCAGAAGACAAATATAAATAGAATGACTTAGGAAGAGAGGTAGAGAAGAGAGAGCACAAAGATAAAAGATAAGTCAAATAAGTCTAGAGCATCCATTATCCCTGAGTGTCACCAAGCATTCTCTACATTAGAAAGAAAAGAAGCATTCCCTGTGTAATCAATCAAAAAGTAAATTCATGGGAAATATATTATTCCTATACTAGAGGCCCAGAGCACGAAATTTGTGGATGGGGGGCGGGGGGAGGGGAGTGTGTGTGTCCCTCAGCCCAGCCTGCACCCTCTCCAATCTGGGACCCCGCGAGGAATGTCCAACTGCCCTCCCACAATCCAGGACTGCTGGCTCCCAACTACTCGCCTGCCTGCCTGCCTGATTGCCCGTAACCACTTCTGCCTGCCAGCCTGATTGATGCCTAACTGCTCCCCTGCCAGTCTGTTTGCCCCTAACTGCCTTCCCCTGCAGGCCTGGTCCCCCCAACTGCCCTTCCCTGCATGCCCAGTCACCCCCAACTTCCCTCCTCTGCCAGCCTGGTCACCCCTAACTGCCCTCCCCTGCAGGTTTGATTGCCCACAACTGCCCTCCCTTGCAGGCCTGGTTCCTCCCAACTGCCCTCCCCTGCTGGCTATCTTGTAGTGGCCATCTTGTGTCCACATGGGAGCAGGATCTTTGACTACATAGGGGCAGCCATCTTGTGTGTTGGAGTGACAGTCAATTTGCATATTATTCTTAGGATTAGATAGGATAGAGGCCTGGTGCATGGGTGGGGGTCAGCTGGTTTGCCCTGAAAGGTGTCCCAGATCAGGGTGGGGGTTCCCTTGGGGTGTGGGGTGGCCTGAGTGAGGGACCTGTGGTGGTTTGCAGGCCAGCCACGCCCCCTGGCAACCCAAGCAGAGGCCCTGGTATCTGGGATTTATTTATCTTATCTTCTATAATTGAAACTTTGAAGCCTTGAGCAGAGGCCTGGGCCTGCCAGGGTGTGTGGAAAGCCTGTCTACCTTCATTGCCTGGGAAACCCAAGCCTCCTGGTTGCTCTGTGGCTGCAGCCATCTTGGTTGGGTTAATTTGCATACTCACTCCTGATTGGCTGGTGGGTGTGGCTTGTGGGTGTAGTAGAGTGATGGTTAATTTACATATTACTATTTTATTAGATAGGATGAGCAGAGGCTTTATTTTGTTACTGCACCTAGAACTGTACCTGAGACATGGCAGATATGAACAAATATTTCTTGGATGGATGGATGGATGGATACATGCTCTAATTTTACTTTTTGGAAAACAGACATTTCCCTTTCCAGATTTTCCTTGCTAACTTAGCTCAAAAATGACAAAGTTTTGTTTCCTGAACCAAGTAATATGTTTAAATGTTACTATATTGTCAATTTTGTTTTTAATTTGCAGATGAAAACACACCTCTGAGTGCTGACAGGTGGTTTGCTATACTTATGCAACCAAATTTATTTTAGGATAATCACAATTATAGGCTAAGTAGTTTTTATTTATTCTGATGGTTAATATTTAATACATATTCTCCTGGAAGCAAGAGAGCAACTAGAGTTGTTTGTAGTAAATGCTTAAGAGCACTAATGTATCTTTAAATAACAGTACTCAGGCATGCACATAATAGCTTTAAAGAACACAAATGGAAAGAAAGAAGACTGGGGGTTGATTTATAATGGGATGTTAAACCTTTTAGCTCAAAGTCATCAACTCAGACCTGATCTTAATCATCAGTTAGTGACACATTTACCAATTTATGGCAATAAAAATAATTGAAGCCCTCAAAAAGCAGTTTTAGTAAAAAACAGGAATGATGAGGGCACATATGAGAGGCATAGTTATGATTATTCAAATGATAATACTATCTATGAGCCCAACATTCACACCACAGATATACCCATTTGAAACTGTATCCTGTTCATTGACTAGAGATCTTCACATTTATATGTTGCCAAGTTCTAATTGGTCCTTACGTTCACTTTCATAATATAAGTAGAGGCCCGGTGCACAGATTTGTGCACCAGTGAAGTCCCTCAGCCTAGCCTGTGCCCTCTTGCAATCCAGCACCCTTTGGGAGATGTCGGAGAGCTGATTTCAGCTCAATCCCCACAGGCTAGGCCAAGGGACTCCACTGGTGCATGAATCTGTGCACCTGGTCTCTAGTATGCATATAAGATCTTAGGTTAATCTCTTCCTGTCCTCCCTCCTCTCTCCATCCCTCTGAGATCAGTCTGTTCCATGTTCCCATGCCTGTGCATTGAGCATCTGTCCCCTGGTGGTCAGTGTGTGTCATAGCTACCAGTCGAATGGCCAGCCAGTTGCTTAGGCTTTTATATATATATATAGATAAGAAAATAAAATATTTAGGGTATTGAAAGAGTCACACATGTATAATTATAAGATTATAAATTACATGATTACTCCAGTGTATTGGTAATCCTATATAATAAAGAGGTAATATGCAAATTGACCACCACACAGGATGGTTGCCCCCACGTGGTCAAAGATGGCTGCCCCCATGTGGACAAAAGATGGCTGCCACAAGATGGCCGCAGGGGAAGGCAGTTGTGGGTGATCAGGCCTGCAGGGGAGGGCAGTTGGGGGGGACCAGGCCTGCAGGGGAGGGCAGTTAGGGGAGATCGAACCAGTAGAGGAGGGCAGTTGGGGGTGACCAGGCCTGCAGGGGAGGATAGTTGCAAGTGACCAGGCCAGCAGAGGAGGGCAGTTAGGGGTAACCAGGCCAGCAGGGGAGTGGTTAGGGGGTGAGCAGGCTGGCAGGCAGAAGCGGTTAGGGAAAATCAGGCAGGCAGGCAGGCGAGCAGTTGGGAGCCAGCAGTCCTGGATTGTGAGAGGGATCCCAGATTGGAGAGGGTGCAGGCTGGGCTGAGGGACACACACCCCCCCCCTTGGGTGAATTTCGTGCACTGGGCCTCTAGTATAGACATAAAATAATTGGAATATACCTAAAACAGCCAGTGGAGATAATATGAGTCATTGGTCAATTCTCTCACTTAACACATGAGGAAAATGATTTCTTCAGAATCTAAATCCTTGCCCATGGAGGTTCTCAATTCTGGCTGGTGGTTGAAATTTCAGGCTTAGGATCTAAATCTTATGAATTCTAGTTCACTGTCTTTTATACCTGTGAGGCATTATTATATCAAGAATTATGAAGATAAGTGAAAAAATGAAAGCTGAGTGGAAAATGCTCTCATTTGAATTATATTTAATCTCAAATCATTCTCCTACTTTATTAAGACTTAAAAAAAGACTGTCTCCTAACTTGATTTTAATTCCTATCATTGTGATAAGGTTGAAGTTGTATCCCTCCAGCAGCAGGAAATCTTTTCAGACACTGTGGACCATGATGTACAGTTCTAAAATATAGTTCAATATGCCTTTATAAATGCACACAAGACTCCCACTTTGATGTGTATAAAACAGCATCAGATACTAATGACCAAATCTTAGGGGGAAAAGCATTTATATCCAGACGAAAAGTACATACAATCATTTTCTTCCTGGAGTTAACAAACTTCATATGATTTATTTTCTCATTAAGTAATGCCCTCATATTTTAGTGACCTTTAAACAAACATTAAGGAAGCTGTTATAATGCTCTTTGAAAGATTAAAAATCAATACAAAGGCCATACTATTCGCTATATAATAGGCATAAAATACATTTTGTAGTTAAATTACTTTTGGATCTTCTTTGTAGATAAATGTATTTTATTTTAAAAGTGTCTGAAATTCAATATATTATGACAGAAATCAAGCATAAGTAAAAGAATGCAATTCGGTCCATAAAAAATTATACCCTTACTTGCTTAGTGTCTGAGAATAGTATGAGTAATATCAATAATTGTATGCACCTATTGTACCTATTATTATATATAATGGCATATAGGATCTATAAATTATGGAAATAATTTGTTATAATATTCTTCTTGCAGATTTTAATAAACTAAATTACAAACTGCACAAATCATGAATAAAGCTGGTTCTGTCTTCTAATTTATAAGCTTGTTCTTTGTGTTTTCTGTTGTTATTTTTCCAACATAATTATAACCTCCCATGGTCACTCGTAGTTTAGCTAAGTTTAAAATATTAATAAATTGCTCATATCCTCCTAAGTTCTATCCTTAACAGTAGAAAAATGAAAAATATTTTATTATAATTTATTTTTATAAGCACCATATAAATATTATAGTAATCATTATCCCTTAATGACAGGGATATGTTCTGAGAAATGCATCATTAAGTGGTTTTGTCATTGTGTTATCACCACAGAGTGCACACATACAAATCTAGATGGTACAGTCTCCTACATACGTAGGCTACAAGCTGGAACAGCATGTTACTGTACTAAATACTATAGGTAACTGTAACACCATTATATTTGTGTATCTAAACTTAAGATGGCATAGTAAAAATACAGTAAAGATAACATCTGCATAGGGCACTTACCATGAATAGGGCTTGCAAGACTGGCATTTGCTCTGGGTGAGTTGGTGAGTGAATGTGAAGGCTAAGGACATTACCATCTATCGATGTATACATCGTAAACACTTTTCCCCCAGCTGCCTTCTGACAGGGTCAGAAATAGAACATGGAAGCTGTCGGTGCTGCTTCATAAACATGTGGGCTGGAGATATTGAAGAGAAACTGGCTGGGTAAGACCAAGATCACCCTAATAGTGACAGTCAAGAGAGAGTGAAAGATTGCCTGACACCAAGGTGGAGACATAAAGGAACACAGGGATTGCCCATGGCAATGTGATTTTGTCTACTGCATATTAGAGCAGTGGTTAAATTAGGGAATTATGTTGTATTCATAAAAAAGATGTTTAACATGAAGATGGTAGGACTGCAGACTCAATAGTTTGTCTTCAGAAATTTGTTTTTGGTCCCATTGATCCTATTTGGTTTTAAAACCAAAACTGCTGACATTGAATTGATTGATGGAAGAAATAAAACATCAATGTTTTACATCATTACAACCTGAAAACATTTCCAAAGGGCAGGGGCATGCAGGCTCCATACTACCACAGAAAGCTTTTATTAACGAGACAGTGGCAGTTAATACTTATTAAGGCAGCTCCTGTGGACCTTTGTCCTTGAATAGGATCGTAGGTCCTAAACAAAGAATGTACAATAATGACCATCAAGCTAGACCTACAAGGGCTGCAACGCCCTTGAATATGCAGCACGGGGGAACAGCTTCTCTGTGCTGAAACAGGTCATCAGTTGATGGGTTGGGATGTAATCTGTACACTTAAAATTGAGGTGCTGTGAGAGAAAATCTACTGCCAAACTCCACATATTTAGCTCCCATCAGAGAAAAATAAATTTCTCCTGAGATACACACCCTCCTATTCCTTACAGAAAATTTAGCTCCATGATAATCTGTGGGACCACTGTCCTATACGTGGCCTGTTCTTGACCAAAAGGTCATTATGCAGTGCATGACTAATATCTGTAGCACATTTATCTTGTTTGGACAATGACACAAAGAACTAGAAAGTGTCTGATCTGTAGTCATGGGAATCCAAGTAGCTGTTGCTGTTTTGAGCACCCAAAGTTGGTAAAATATGACAACTTCTGAAAAGAAGTGTTTAAAACAAGCAAATCCCTCAGAATATGACATTGCTAGTTTTCAAGACCAGAGGGTCTTGAGCATCTCTGCAAACTACTAACATTTGCACCACATGAATATTCTTCATCTCCCTTAGTTTCTTCACATAGTCCCTCTCAGGTGTTCTTTTATTCTACTCTATTTCTTTGAAATATTCTTCTATTTCTCCCAAGTTGTTTCTTTGACTTCCTTGTGGTCTCTTAATATAGGATCTATGCATATTTATCTGGCGCTAAGCTACACAAAATGCATACTAATGTGTGTATAACCAGATACTTCCAATTAATAGATTAATCAATCAATACCAAAACATATACATAAAATATAACATATTATTTAAAACCAAAGTGTTCAGTGATAGAGAACTGGGAAAAGAAGACATGGAACATGTACACAATGGAATATTATTCAGCCATAAGGAAGGATAAAAGAGCACCATTTGCAACAACATTAAGGATGGACCTTAAAACCTATATGTCAATGTTTAATATATGTGACATATAAGTGTACATGTATATATACATATATATATATATATATAAATGTATATTATATATTTTCATTTCTATCAGAGGGAGATCATGGAAAGATTATCTTTAAGGAAAACACATTCCTAATATCAATAGCCAAGTCACTTGGTGTGGTTTATAGATCTTTAAGAGCTAAGTATATTTATTCCTTCCACAATTTCTACTTATTTTGTTTCTGTTGACAACTTACTTCTGCTCCAAACACATTGAAATTTTAATAGTAAATAAAAATGGCTACAAACAACTACCTATCAATAATAACTTTAAACATAAATGAACTAAATGCTCCAGTCAAAAGACATTGAGTGGCTGAATGGATAAAAAAACACAACCCATATACATGCTATCTACAAGAGACCAACCTCAGAACAAGGGACTCACACGGACTGAAAGTGAAGGGATGGAAAAATATCTTTCAGGCAAATGGAAATGAAAAAAACAAAACAAAAAACTGGGGTAGCAATACTTATATCTGACAAAGTAGACCTCAAAGTGAAGGGCATATCAAGAGATAAGGACGGCCACTTCATAATACTAAAGAGATCGATACAACAAGAGGATATAACCATGATAAACATATGTGCACCCAATGCAGGAGCACCCAAATACATTAAAAAAAACTCCTGGAAGATATCAAGGGAGAGATCAACAACAATACAATCATAGTAGGGGACTCTAATATACCACTGACAAATCCTCTAGACAAAAAAAAAATCAGCAAAGAAATAGCAATCCTAAATGACTCACTAGATCAGATGGACTTAATTGACATCTTCAGAACATTTCACCCCAAAGCCACAGAATATATGGTCTTCTCAAGTGTACATGGGACAATTTCAAAAATAGACCACATATTGGGTCACAAGCAAAATCTCCCCAAATTCAAGAAGATTGAAATCATATCAAGCATCTTCTCAGACCACAATGGCATAAGATTAGAACTACAATAAAAACAATAAAAAAATTCAAACACTTGGAAGCTGAGTAGTATGCTACTAAACAATGATTGGGTTAACAAAGAGATCACAGAAGAAATGAAAAACATCCTGGAAACTAATGACAATAAAAACACAACAATCCAAAATCTATGGCACACAATGAAAGCAGTCCTGAGAGGGAAGTTTATAGCTCTATAGGCCTACCTCAAAAAACAAGAAAAAAATGGTAGTAAATCATCTAACTCTACAACTTAAAGAATTAGAAAGAGAGCAACAAGAAAAGACAAGAGTGAGCAGAAGGAAGGAGATAATAAAGATCAGAGCAGAAATAAATGACACAGAGTACAAAAATACAATTAAAAGATCAATGAAACCAAGAGCTAATTCTTTGAAAAGATAAACAAGATTGATGAACCTCTAGCCAGGCTTACCAAGAAGCAAAGAGAGAGGACCCAAATAATCAAAATCAGAAATGAAAGAGGAGAAATAACAACAGACCCCACAGAAATACAAAGGATTATTAAAAAATACTATGAACAACTCTATTGTAACAAACTAGGCAACATGAAGGAAATGGACATATTCCTAGAAAAATACAACGTTCCTAAATTCAATCAGGAAGAATCTGAAAGTCTCAATAGACTGATAACTATGGAAGAAATTGAAGCAGTCATCAAAAAGCTTCCAGCAAACAAAAGCCCGGGGCCAGATCGCTTTACAGGGGTGTTTTACCAAATATTCAAGGAAGAACTAAAACCTATCCTCCTCAGACTATTCCAAAATATTCAAGAGGAAGGAACACTTCCAAGCTCATTCTATGAAGCCAGAATCACCCTAATACCAAAACCAGATAAAGACAACACAATGAAAGAGAATTACAGGTCAATATCCCTCATGAACATAGATGCCAAAATCCTCAACAAAATTCTAGCAAATTGGATCCAGCACTACATCAGAAAGATCATACATCATGACCAAGTAGGATTTGTCCCAGGGATGCAAAGATGGTACAACATTTGCAAATCAATAAGTGTGATACATCACATAAATAAATTGAGAGATAAAAACCACATAGTCATATCCATTGAGGCAGAAAAAGCATTTGACAAAATCTAACACCCTTTCCTGATAAAAACTCTCAGCAAGGTGGGAATAGAAGGATCATACCTCAACATAATAAAAGCCATATATGACAAACCTACAGCCAACATCATACTCAATGGGCAAAAACTAAAACCATTTCCCCTAAGAACAGGAATAAGACAGGGATGCCCACTCTCACCACTCTTGTTTGATATAGTATTGGAAGTATTAGCCATTGTGATTAGACAAGAAGAAAAAATAAAAGGCATCCAAATTGGAAAAGAAGAAGTAAAACTGTCCTTATTCACAGATGACATGATACTGTACATAGAAAATCCTAAAGACACCATCAAAAAATTATTAGACTTAATAAATGAATTCGGCAATGTAGCAGGATACAAAATTAATGCCAAGAAATCTATGGCATTTCTATACACCAATAGTGAACTTACAGAAAGAGAGACTAAAAGCAATCCCATTTACCATTGCACCAAAAAAAAATTAAGATACCTAGGAGTAAACTTAACTAAGGAGGTAAGAAACCTATACGTGGAGAACTACAGGACACTGAAAAAAGAGACTGAGGAAGACATAAACAAATGAAAGAACATACTGTGTTCATGGATTGGTAGAATCAACATCATTAAAATGTCCATACTGCCCAAAACAATCTATAAATTCAATGCACTCCCCTTTAAAATACCAACAGCATATTTCACAGACCTAGAATGAACTTTCCAAAAATTCATCTGGAATAAAAAAGACCCTGAATAGCCACAGCAATCCGAGAAAGAAGAACAAAGTAGGTGGGATCTCAATACCAGATATCAAGCTGTATTACAAAGCCACTGTTCTCAAAACAGCCTGGTACTGGCACAAGAATAGACATATAGATCAATGAATAGAATAGAGAACCCAGAAATTGACACAAACCACTATGCTCAATTGATATTTGACAAAAAAGACATGAATATACAATGGAGTCAAGACAGTCTCTTCAATAAATGGTGTTGGGAAAATTGGACAGATACATGCAAAAAAATGAAACTAGATCACCAACTTACACCATACACAAAAATAAACTCAAAATGGATAAAAGACTTAAACATAAGACAGGAAACCATAAAAATACTAGAGGAATCCACAGGCAGAGAAATCTCAGACATATGCTGAAGCAATTTCTTCACCGATACCGCTCCTAGGGCAATGGAAACTAAAGAGAAAATAAACAAATGTGACTACATCAGAATAAAAAGCTTTTGCACAGCAAAAGAAACCATCAACAAAACAACAAGAAAGCCCACTGCATGGGAGAACATATTTGTCAATGTTATCACTGATAAGGGTTTAATCTCCAACATTTACAGGGGACTCATATAACTTAACAAAAGGAAGATAAACAACCCAATCAAAAAATGGGCAATGGACCTAAATAGATACTTTTCGTTAGAAGACAAAAGGAAGGCCAAGAGAAGTATGACAACCTGCTCAAAGTCACTAATCATTAGAGAGATGCAAATCAAAATGACAATGTGGTAGCACCTCACACCTGTCAGAATGGCTATCATCAACAAATCAACAAATGACAAGTGCTGGTGAGGATGAAGAGAAAAAGGAATCCTCGTGCACTGCTGGTGGGAATGCAGACTGGTGCAGCCACTGTGGAGAAGAGTATGGAGTTTCCTCAAATAACTAAAAATGGAATTCCCATTTGAGCCAGTGATCCCACTTCTAGGAATATATCACAAGAAACTAGAAACACCAATCAGAAAGGATATAGGCACCCCTATGTTTATAGCAGCACAATTCACCATAGCTAAGATTTGGAAACAACCTAAGTGCCCATCAGCAGATGAGTTGATTAAAAAATTTGTGGTACATCTACACAATGGAATACTATTCTGCAGTAAAAAAGAAGGAATTTTTACCATTTGCAACAGCATGGATGGAACTGGAGACCATTATGCTAAGTGAAATAAGCCAGTCAGAGAAAGATAAATATCACATGATCTCACTCACTTATGGAATATAATGAAAAACAGATCCAGAGACACAGAAGCATAGATCAGACTGTCAAACCAAAGAGGGAATGTAGGGGAGGGTGGGGGTATAGGGAGAGATCAACCAAAGGACTTGTATGCATGCATATAAGCCTAACCAATGGACACAGACAACAGGGGGAGGTGAGGGCATGATTGGGGAGGGGGGGACGACAATGAGGGCATAAGGACACATATGTTATACCTTAATCAATAAAGAAAATTTAATAAATAAATAAATGGGAACCCAGA
This sequence comes from Corynorhinus townsendii, assembly GCA_026230045.1. Classification (NCBI taxonomy): domain Eukaryota; kingdom Metazoa; phylum Chordata; class Mammalia; order Chiroptera; family Vespertilionidae; genus Corynorhinus; species Corynorhinus townsendii. The sequence continues at coordinate 32,172,881 of JAPDVU010000012.1, forward strand.
AAGTTCAAGGACATAAAACATACCTAGTATAGATGACGTAAAGAATAAAAGGGAAAAATGGCACTTAACAAAATAAAATAAGACATATTTCTGTTTCTTAGATTTTATCTTAAGGAAAAGGGAAATGAAGGTTTTTAGACTTGATTTAAGGATGAAGTTTTTTTGTAGGAATAGGACATAATCTTTACAGAAAGTTAAAAGACTGATTTGGGGAGAATAAGAGGAGGGGATAAAGTTGTAAGAGAAGAAGTGAGGACCTCTAAGAAGGCTATTACAATATTAGAGGAAGGAGATAATAGTATTTTAACTAAGCTAGTAGTAGATGCCTTAAATTGCAAATTTTCTCCAAATTCCTCTAGAAAAATGTTCAACTAGTATCTGAACTAATCTTTACCACAGCATTAACTTCTAAATAAATAATTGCAAATTAAAAAAAAATAGTAAATGTATAAAAAGCAATAGAAAAAGAACTTTTGAAGTCTATCCTTTAAAAGATCTTTTATATTTAAAATTTCTACAAATGATTTAACCAAATGTAAATTGTGGGTGAATTGATTACATATTCAATTATTATTAACTGCACTGTTCAATGTACTATATTTTTCCATGTATAATATGCTATTTTTTTTCTAAAATTGTTAGACTGAAAATCAAGGGGCATCTTATACATGCAAATCAGCCAAGGAGGGAGCCAAGAGTGTGAGAAGCTGCCCATACTTTATCAAACAAGCTCCCTCCAATCAGGAGCCTTATTGTTACTGACATCAGCTGATGCCATAATTGGAGGTGGAGGTGGAGAGTGCACAGATGCAACAGGGACAAGAGCATTCTGAGTCCATAACGATGTAATAAAAAAATGAAAAGATAAATACTGGGAAGTGATTGTCTTACTCTACAAAATTCAAACAATGTAATCAGTTATGCAAAAGAGCTTGGAAATAGAGGCAGAGAGACAATTTGGAACTCCTCCCACAGAGTGTATGATCAGATAGTGGAGAAAACAGGAAGAAAAACTCCTTAAGATGCCAGAAAAGAAGAAGGCCTTAAGAGGAAAGCCAGCAAAATGGGCAAACTTGGAGGAGAGGCTTAACACTTGGATTATGGAGCAGCGCCAGAGTGGCTTATGTGTGTCAACCAAGCTTATTCAATGTCAGGCAAGAATGTTTGCAAGCGAAATGAACAGTGTTGATTTTACAGGAAAGGCAAAATGGTGCTTCAATGTCATGAGGAGAGAAGGGTTGGCCATGAGAACACAAAGTTAGCTCAGAAAATGCCACCAATTTATGAGGATGATCTCACATATATAAACAGTGACTCAGAAGACAGCAGTGATACAATAGAAGTTGAAGAAATTGGTATGTCTGGAACTAATAGTGATGAAGAAGAGAGCAGTGATGTAACAGAGGCTGAGTAAAGTGATATGCTGCATAATATCATAGTACTGGTATGTAAACATTACCTGTTGTAGTTATTAAATAAAAATGTGTTCTGTTTTATGTTTAAATATTGATATCTTAATTTTGGGTTGGAAAAGTGGGGAGCGTTTTATACACGGAAAAATACGGTATATTATTTTTTCAGACTGCAAATTGTATACAGTGTAATGAAGTAAAAGAGCCTATGTGTATATAGAAAACTGTAACAAAATATACCAATTTATTTTAATAAAGTCAAAATTAAAATGCATTGCATTTTACCAGCTTCTAACAGAGGCTTAACTGTTATACACACTGCAATAAACAATACTACAAAGAATCTCTCCTGTGAACATGCTTAACAATAGCAATTTAACCTTCTTTTGCTTTATATTCTCTTTTTTCCCACTGTGTGCCACAAATATCTTTCACACCTAAGGAATTATGTATGAATGAATAACCAATATACAATACTTAGGAAGGAATAATCTCAAAGAGGATCACAATTTTATGTAAAAATTAATATTTTAAAAAATTTGAATGATGTTATATTAAATATATTTTATTTGAACAGACACAGCTCTATATTCATCTGGGACTTTATTTTTAATCATTTTAGGTACAAGATGAAGCTAAATCACATGTGAAATTGAGATATGTTCTAATTATAATTATCTTTCATCTAAAATGTTTCCATTGAAATGGAAATAATCCAAATTAAATATTACTTCAGTGGTTCTCAATATTGGGTGCATAGTAGAATAACCTGGAAGGCTTTTATGTATTCTGATGCTTTGTCAATACCCAAGACCAATCAAGTCAAATCCTACGGGCTTTTTTAAAGCTTTTCAAGTGATTCATAAGTATTGCTTAGACAATACACTAGTTTTTGTTTTTGAGGTTTACCCTGCAAAAAAATATAAGCAACATGAATCTCACATGTTGCAGTTCCCAGGCAATAGCCACGAAAGGCATTGAGATTGTGCATATTCAGGGTGAAGAAAAATACATATATCTGATGGTTTATTCTGACAGTTAATGATTCTTCCCTACCATGAAGAATGTTTGTTTGCTCCTCCCTTGAAAGGCAGAAGGCTAAAGTTAATGTATTAAAATTTAAGCCCTCTATTAGACAACAGAGAGAATAATAGCTAGAATACAAATATTCCATTTTTAGCAGAATTTTAAAAGAAAAGAAAAAATAGCTTGAAACTCGTGTGTGTGTGTGTGTGTGTGTGTGTGTGTGTGTGTGTGTGTGTGTATGTGTGTTTTATTTTAGAAAGAATTGTTAGAGCATTTGATATTCTTCTTGGCCAGATGAATCATTCATAAAGTTTTCATTTTCATGAAATTTATAACCATCCTGCTCAGAGTAGTTATAAATAAAAAGGTTCAGTATAATTTACAGTGGGAAAATTTTGTTAGTTTTATAGTAATGTTGAAAGTGCCAAGATTGAATTTTATCTTTCAAAAAATATTTACTCTTCTTCCTTTCATTGTAGGATTTCAGTCTTTATTGGAATTATATGAATAATAACTGTAAATTATTACTTTATACAAGTTAGAAATATTTGTGCAGAAGAGAAAAACTAATGCCAAACTAATAATAAACATTTCTTAGATTTAAATTCATGTTAAAAATCAAGTCCACATTTTATGAAACTATTTATTATATGTTAAGTTAATAACATTTCTAAATTCTTCCAATGATACTACCAGAAATAATGTTTAACCAAATATCTAAAGTTAGATGATATCTAACATCACTGAATGGAAGGATTTCCCATTTATTGATAACAACCAGTATTTCCACGTAAGAGTTTGCTTGCCTCAGTTTTCTTAACTCTCAAAAGGGAATATTACTATATGATTTATGTGTTCATTACTATGAATAAATGACATAATATAAGGAAAAGAGTTGGCCCATGCATTCCTGAATAAGGATTCAATAAACTTTAGATACTTTTCCCACAAGCTGGAGGATTTCCAAGACATGTATGATTACACCAGTGAGCAGCTGGTGTCCCTCTATATCAAAATGATTCCCCTTAGGAAGGCTTCCCAGTAGGCTGCCATAGTGGCTAGAATATCAATATTAATCATTTCTCTGAACAAAGAATAATTCTTCTTTGAAAGAAAAACTCTTTCAAAAATCAGAGTATCGAATCTATTAAGAATCAGATATCTTTCTGGTATCAAACTTGATTAAATGCAAAGAATACAGCAAATAATGAAATGCAGGCAAAGCACGTAGAAATCTGAGCCTGCCAAGATCCTTCCTTGGAGCATAAGGATGAGCTCTGGCCCAGATTTAATATTTGAGACTCTAAATGCTGCATACAGGGCAGCAATTAAAATGTTTTTATTTTGTACTTAAACAATTACAAAATACATGCTGACATTTTCTAATAGGTCATGTTCCATAAATCCATTAATTCCAAATATTTACTATGAGCAAACTAGAAATACTCAACCAAAATAATTCTAAAGATAAAGTAATATTTCCACTAATTAATACTATCAGAAGTTCTGTCTTCCTGTCTAAACATCTCCAGGATAGAGGTAAGTTATATATCAATTGCTATGTCTTCCTTAAATAAAGTTGGATAAAAAATATATACTTTTATCTGTGTATATTAAGATCAAATTTATAGCATTCTCTCATTCTGACATAAATTTGTATTTGGTAGTGGTAGTGGTGGTAGTGACGGGGTGTGTGTATGTGTGTGTGTGTGTGTGTGTGTGTGTGTGTGTGTGTGTGTGTATGTGTGTGCAGATTAGATTAAAACAGAGAGCAGAGAAATAAGTATATAGTGCACATTCAGGAAATCTATCTTATACCTTATGCTGGGCAAAAAGTAATACATATGCATCATGGCCAATGCCTCAGTGGAGAAGAATCCTGTTCCCATACTGTTTTACATATTTATAGAAATAAGGTGGAATGGGGAAATATTTGTAAATTGTGACAATGAAAGTTTCCTGGTCACAAAAGTGGCCTCGTTAGACTAGATCAGCCTGTAAATAAGACTGCTAGTCTCAGCCTACTCTTCTCTTGAGCTAATTCAGATATATTGAGCAGGTTCTTCACTAAACTCTCCAAATGAGAAAGAAATTGAGCCCCAAGGCCATTCAGATTTTTCCTCCACCCATCTCCCCTCGAGGAATTTAAGATTGTTAAATATTATTTCCATCATTCCTGGTGAAACTAGATTGCAGGTATTTCCACAATAATAAGGACCACTCAATACATTTTGAGTCACAAAATTTAAACTTTGAGGCTATTAATTTATTATATCACTAGAGACCTGGTGCATGAAATTCGTGGGGGGGGGGGGTCCTCTCAGCCCAGCCTGCACCCTCTCCAATCTGGGATCACTCTCACAATCCGGGACCACTGGCTCCTAACTGTCCACTTGCCTGCCTGCCAGATCACCCCCAACTGCCCCCTACCGGCCTGGTTGGCCCTCACTACACCCTTGCCAGCCTGGTTGCCCCAAATGCCCCCTGTTGGCCTGGTCACCCCATGCATCCTGATGTTCAGTTGTTTAGTTGTCCCTCACTAACCCCCCTGCTGGCCTGGTCGCCTCACACAGACTGCTGTTCGTTTGTCCGTCCAGTTGTTTCAGTCGTGACAGCCCTGGCTTTTTATATATTAGGATTATTATTCACACAAAAAATGTAGTTAGGTTTTTGTTCCTTTTAAATACCTTCTGGTTGATACTAATACATATACCCTTTAAGAAAGCCAGATTTAGTTCAATGTAACAAGTGTCAGAATAATGCCACAAAACGCAACGTCAATTCAGGCTTCTTTGGCATGGTTCTATCCTTCAAATGTATATTATTTAAAAGAAAAAAACATTTTAATTACTGGTAATGAAATGTTACTACATTTTAGGAAAGTAAATCTTAAAATTTAACATTGGGCAAACAGCAAAATTCTTTCTGGCATCACTATCATGGGACAAGCCCTGTTAACACACCTCTTGAATTAAATTTCACAATATTAATATAAATTCAATTTAAAATACACAGAACTTGAATATACTTTTATTAATTTTTATACTAATTAAGACTTGGTCCTAGGGATGTTGTACTATATTCTGCCATCTCCTAATAAAGTAACAATAAAAGTAAGAAAAGGACAGCAGACATATTCAGGAAGAGGCATGAGGATAAATAGCTTTTATCAGAGAGTGAACATGAAGTAATTAATCTATTCATGACAAGCAATAATTTAAATAAATAAACCAGAGAAAAACATATGAACATTAGTAGAAGGTCAGATTATGTCCAAAACCATCACTTTTAACTTTAAATATTTTGAATGTTTAGAAGGGAGAATACTGTTTGTTATGATTTTATCATAAGAAAATATTTCATGTGAAATTTACCTAATGTTTATTTTCATAAATCTGAATTCAAGTACATTGCAATACAGAATAAGTAATAACAAGGCAGTGATTCATAGTTTTGTCATATACCTTTATAAAGGGAACGTCAAACATTTGAATCACTTACTATCCTTTAGAACAAAATAACTTCAGATTCTGAAATTAAGTTTCACTTCATCAATCTATAATATTAAAAGCATAATATGCTAATTAGATTGGACAGCCAAACGACCTTCTAGACGACCTTCCAGAGGAAGCCGGGGCTGCGTGGCCGAGGCAAGCCTCCGCGGCTGAGAGGGGAAAGGCCTGAATTTCCGGCATCGGGCCTCTAGTGTTTAATAAACCAGAGGAAAAAATATATAGTCATTTTCTGCATGATCTTAAAATTCATTAAATATTCTAAATAAAAACAAACAATGACAAAATTTAGTAATTACCCATGGATTAAGTATTTACATAAATATGTTTTAATCATCACCTCAGAGAATAAGTTATTTAACCTCTCTGAACATCAGATTCCTCATATGTTACCTGATATAGGAGAGTTGTAGACTGGATGATTGATTAGGCTGTTATTATTTTATTTTACTATCGATAATTCAATGAAGCACATTTAACATACAACTATTGAGTATTTAATGCCAATAAGTGTGCAGGGTATGAGATTTTACTCTACTTGAATGTTAATAAGCTAGCATGCTATAGTTTCATGGGTGCTGTCAGAAGAGACAGATTCCTAGGACTGAGCCAAAGCACATTCTTACTCATGGGCACAGAGAGCTGCTTAAACTTTATATTTGTATCAGTCCCATTAGGGACAACATGAAGTGGTCCAAATCAATATTATGTATGCAATGGGTTTGAATCACAACTGAGGATCCCTGGGCTTAGTGGAGTCAAATATTTTATAATGAACTACAAGTGAATTTGTCTTTTGCCTGTGAGGGAGACATTATCTTTATTATCCTGAATAGTAAAAACACATGCCCGTGTTCTGTAAGTAGAAACTAGCTCTGCTTTCCAAGGCTGTTTGCTATAAAAACATCTTTGAGAAGGCAGTCTGGAACTAAAGGCCATCCAATACACCAGTCATAGCACTGCAGTGGTCCCCCCACAACTGCCCTCCCTTGCTGGCCTGATCGCCCACAACTACACTCCCCTGCTGGCCTTCTTGTGGTGTCCATCTTTGACCACATGGGGGCAGCCATCTTGTGCGAGGGCATGAGGGTCAATTTGCATATTACCTCTTTATTATATAGGATACTACATAGGAGAAAGTATCATTTAAAAATTCATTGTAAATCTGATATCATTGAGATTAAGAGTATTTAAAAAATAATTCATGGCTCATTTCTAAAAACAAAATTTGAAGTTAAATCTATTTAGAAAATAGCATCATCATTCTTACAAACAATCCATAGCCTGAGTTGTGATTCTCTCTTCCTCTCTTTGGAGGTCTGCTCTGTTACTGCTTTATTTCCCTTATGACACTTTGATTCCATCTAGGGAGCTTTTCTCTGAAAAGAAGTATCAATCCTAATCAGGTCTAAATTCCTGTTGGTAATATATTTTACGACAAACTTGAGGTGGCCCAAAGAGGCAGAGGAATCGCATTTATGGCAGAAGAGACACCTGTCAGTCCATTACCTAAATATAACTACCCCTAGCTTTATATCATGGACAAATCCTTTTACATATTTTGGAAATACTTTTTGAATCATCTGTAAAGATTAGAGATTTATAACATATCTTTCTATTGGCCCATTGTTTCATTCTCTTCCATCAAATAGTCAACTATCTCTCAAAATTTCTGCTGAACTGACTGTGATTATATTTTAGGAATGTGAAATAATAAAAGAGATCTACGTTTCTTTTACTTTTTCTTTCTCAGAATTGTTTCAGAGTTACACAAGTGTCATGGAAAGATGTAAAAGTATTCACACTTTTTCTGTGCTCTAGCTCTGAATTTGTGACAAGGAAATGGGTTGCCTTAAAGTTAAAAAATAAAAACTAACTTAGACTGTCTGAGACAAAAAATATGTCTTTTTTTTGTTCAAACTATAAAGATTCAGTAGTCTGAATCCCAAAGGAGAAAGAGTGATGAAATGGATTTCCTTTCCTTGAAGCGCTTTCTGAACTGTGCTTGCGCCAGCCCAGACCCACACATCTCAGACCTCTGAAAGAAGAGGACAGCATGCCAGGGCAGTGGCAAAGGACAGTCTTTGGGACCAGATACATTTAAGTTTCAATGTAACTTTGATCTTACAAGCTTGATTTTACTTCTCTCAGCTCCCATTCACTCTCATGTAGTATGCAATGAAAATACCTTGCTGTATAAACTTATACTCAATTTATATTCAACAATGCTTTATATGTCCAGGATAAGTGAAAAGTTTGGAGAGAAGGCATTTTGCTTTTTTGCTATTTTTTTTCTAAGAAATCTAATACCATATCTCTACATAATTAATATTTGATGTAAAAATGAGTTATCCATCAGGCAATTTTTAAAAGAATTGAATTGCTACATTGTCAGCAAATCTATTGTAAATGCTTGGGCCATACAAGTACAAAAGTCAGAGTCTGTCATTTCCAGACTGAAGAAAGTTCTCTCTATATTAACATGCTGCTGCTGTTGCCAAAGAAAAACGTGTCATTAATTCTTGGAAATGAGAAGGTACAACCCAGGTTCAATTTGGAATACATGAAAATGGTTTCTGCTTTCAAAAATAGCAATACCCATCCCCCAAAAAAAGGAAATCAACAATGGTGCTGATATTCTGTTACTTACACGTCTTATGTTGACTGATGACCATCTGAATATTTGATTGGAGACACAATAATTATGTTTCCTTTCTTGCCTTCAATATCTAGAATTAATACAAATACAAAGAATTCTCACAAGTTAAGAAGGAAAGAAAAATATGGTCAAAATATGAACAGGCAATTAATAGAAAGATAACCAACCCAATATCTCTATGAAGTGATGCTCAAACTCAGTAGTTACTTGAAAAATAAAAACCATAATGAAATACTCTAATTTAACACTCATTATATTTCTCAAAATTAGAAATTTGCATAATATGAAGTGCAGGCAATGTTGTAGGGAATTGTGGGGATCCTCATACACTGCTGGGAGTAGTGTGAATGATTCAACAGTTAATGTGTTATTTAGCAGGTCTCAGTCAAATGTAGTTTTGCAGTTTCATGGCTAGGTATACTGGTAGAATAGTCACAATGGTGCAAAATGCAACAGGAACAAGAATATCCATCCTATCATTGTTTTGATAATAAAGAGAAATGAACAACCTAATTGCAGCAGTTGGTATTGATGCCCTATTATCCCCCTATTATGGGGCTGTGTACTTGCCCCACAGCTACCAGGATTATTAGTCTCCAGAATCTTCACACCTGCCCTTTTCTCCAGAGGATCAACCTTGGTTGACAGAAGCTTCCAACGCAGATTTTCACACCTGCTTTCCCACTCCCCTTGCCCTACTTCCATCTCAAAAGCTTACGACTGACAGATTGATATGAGGATAAATAAGCTAGACTCTGCCTATGGGTGCCCTCTTTTGCTTTATGCTAAGTGTATTTTTAATAAATGTGCTTGCTTTGTTGCAGTGCTACTGTCTGTCACTCATCTGAAATCTTAGGAGACTGACAAGAAAGAAGCCAGGAGGGAACAGCCCTCTCCCTCTAACTCAGGGGACTGTACCATAACATCTCTGCTGGTGCCCATAACATCAATGCAACATGAAGAGTTTTCAAAAACATCATCTTAATAAAAACTGAAGAAACAAATTAACAGCTAATACTTTTAATGCAAAATAGGCATGCAAATAATACTATTTCTAATTATTTATTTGGAGTTAGGAGGAATAACGTCTAAAAATTGAATTGAGTGTGCAGATAGAGGAGAGATACAAAATAAAGCAATAAAAATTATGCATGTGGCAATGCTGAAAATGGATATTCACTGAGTATTTTTTATTTGAATTGCATGACTCTGTAAACAACACCAACAACACAATGGTTGCTTAATGGAAATTTGTTTTTCCAAACCTAGAACTTACTTTTTTTTTCCTTTCAGGATTAATGAATGAAATATAGGCAAAAATATTGTTTAATATGATTCAGGGCTTTCCATTCTATTTCAACTAATATTTGGAGGCAAGCATATTTAAAAAGATTTAATTATTAATGATTTTGTAAATTATAATATGTTTCCATTCAATTATTTCTACTGCTTCCTGCTTTCATAATCCCTGCTTTGGTAACTTTCTAGATCAGTTATTTTCAACATTTTTCATCTCATAACACATAAACTAATTAACAAAATTCTGTAACACAGAAAAAAATATATTTTTGCAGGTATGATAAAAATAAGTATCATTTTGATTCATTCATGCTGGAGAGCTATTGTGTGTTGGCTGTTGTCATGTTTTTATCTGATAATCTGAGGGGAAAGAGGTCAATGCCCGTGACTGAATAGACAGGTATTGCATGTTTTAAAAATTGTTCTAAATACCTGTTGTGAAGAGTTGACTAAAGTGGAGCCACTTAAAAATAGAGCCAGAGCAATCATTCCAGAGAAATTCTTTACTTCTATTGGTCTTCAACCTTTAACCTGTTTGAACCGGGCAAAATAACCTTTGGACTTGGCTAAAGATATTGTCTCACAAACAATCCTAAAACTGTATAGGACAGCTGAGATCCTCACCATAAGAACTGATAATAATTGATGCTCTTTCAGAAGATAGAATCAGTTACCAGCCATGCATAGCTATAGAGTAACTCATTCAACACAATGGAAATTCCTTTCCTCTATTGATGCAATCCTTCCCCTTCCTTCCTCATGCAAACCACTTCCATCACTCTGTAATCAGAACATAATTTGGATTTCTGCCTGAATTTGTGTCCTAAAATTGCATGTTTCTTATTAATCCTCACCCAATGTTATTTTTCCATAGAGAGTAGAAGGGAGAGGGAGAAAGAGAAACATCGATGTGAGAGAGGCACGTGGATTGGTTGTCTCCCACACACGCCCCAACCAGAGCCAGGAATTAAGCCTGCAATGGAGGTACATAGCCTTGCCAGAATTGAACCTGGGACCCTTCAGTCAGAGAGCCAACCCTCTACACTGAGCCAAAACAGCCAGGGCCCAAAACTGCAATTCTTTGATCTCAAATAAATGCTTGTTGCCTCTCACTTTGCCTTTTTAATTTCTAGGTTGAAATGTAAATTTGATCTCACTGATACACTATTGGATGAATGGCACGAATATGGTTTTGAATGTTGCAGTTGTTATTTTTACATGTGGAAACATAACCTCTCTCCACACTTTCTCCAACACTATTCACTGATAGATTGTCACCAGACAATACTGGCTCCTTTTTTTATACTAAAGAATTTCACCAATATGTCTGCAATGATATTTTCAGAATACTATATTAAAATGTTTCTATTTTGAAAGTTTTTTTAAAATGTTTTTGTTGGTTTTAGAGAGAGAAAGGAGAGAGATATATAAATACTAGAGGCCCAGTGCATGAATTTGTGCACCTTGAAAGGAACTGTGGGCCAGGAGGCTGCAGTAGGCACAGGGGTGGGTCTTGGTCCGTCCTCCACGCCCCCGCCTGGTCCCTCCCACCTGGTGCAAGTGGTGGCTCCAGCTCCAGCTGAAGGTGTGAGCAGCGGCTCTGACACTGGCAGCAGATGTGAGTAGGGACGCTGCTGGCAGTGGGTGCGAGAGGCAGCTGCCAGCCCCGATCACTCCTCAGGAGCAGTGGGAGGTGGAGAAGCCCTGAGGGGCAATTGGGGCCAGCAGCTGCTGCTCACACCTGCTGACGGTGCCACACCTGCTGACAGCACCGGCAGCGGGTGCGAGCAGTGGCTCCGGCGCTGGCAAAGGGTGCGAGTGGGGCCAGCGCTAGCAGCAGGTGACAGTGCTAGGCAGGACTGCAGTGTGGGGGAGCAAAGAATTTTTAGTAACCACTGAAGACTTGATCTGATGATAGCGACTGGTGCCCCGCCTTGGTCTGGCACCCCCACTCACCTCTACCATCTCTCAGCAGCCGACGCCCTCCATGTTCCGCACATGCCCCCTGGTGGTCAGCACACATCATAGTGATCAATTGTTTGGTTGGTTGTTCTTCTGTTCAGTCTATTTGCATATTAGCCTTTTATTATATAGGATTGATGAGAGAGAAACATTGATTGGCTGCCTCATGCACATCCCCCACAAAGAAACCCGGGCATGTGCCCTGACATGGAATCTAACTAGCAACCTCTTGGTGCATGGATGACACTCAACCAACTGAACCACATCATCTGGGCCAGACCAACTACTTTTTTTTTATTATTGTTTGAAGAGTAACATATGTCTCCTTTTTCCCCAACTGACCACCCCCATCAATTCCCACCCCCCAGGACAAGCCAACCCCCACCATGCCAGTATCTGTGCCCATTGGTTATGCTAATATGCATGCATACAAGTACTTTGGTTGATCTGTAACAACCGCCCCCCCCACACCAACTACTTTAATGTTGATATTTTTTAATAGAAGCCAAGCTGCATACTATCTACAACTAAATAGCTGACTTACCCTTCCAAGTGTTGCCATCATTCTTGGATCCTGAGAAAAGAATTCCAGCGTCATTAGCTCTGTGATGGCATTATATTATAAATAAAATCAGAAATTAAAGTCTAATGTATATGAAATGGACTCAGATCACACCTAAATATCTAACATAAATGACTAAAATTGCCTGTGAGTTTCATTAATAAATTTATATTAGAAGTTGACAAAGAAGAATTATAAGTCTCCAATTGAAAGTTACAATTTCATTCAGGGACTTTTAAAATATTTGGGACCCATGGCAATCTTGTTGGTATCCTTTAACTCCTAAAATTATAGGCAAAACTGTGTGACTACTTAGGTTTACTTATCTAGGCAGATGGCCTATAGTATTTTCTCAGATTCTTTAAGAGGACCTTGACCAAAGAGAATAAAAAACATTCTCAAACATTCCCCCTCTCCTTCTCCCTCTTCCCGCCCTCTCTCTTTCTCTCTCTCTCTCCCTCTCCCTCTCCCTCTCCTTCTCCCTCTCCCCCTCTCCTTTTCTCTCTCTCTCCCATGTGTTTGATTAGTTGCCTGACAGGCTTTGGTAATTGTGCATTATCAAATATGCCAAATAATGATTAAAAGCTACACTCTTATCTGTATTTATGTATACATTGTATCGTTTTGCTTACTTAGGATCTGAATAAACTTTCTTTCAGTCCTGACTCTTAGGTAAAATTATTAGGGATAAAATAAGAAAATAAGAATGTCTTTCCCATGTGTTTTATTAGTTGTCTGACAGGCTTTGGTAATTGAAACTAATTGAACCATTAACCTACATATACCAAAAAGTATGTCTGCTTTAATGATAGTCACATTAGAACTTGATGGATGGTTATTAGATGTCAACTCCATGCTTCCTACTCTTAAAGAGCTGTCTTACAGTAAATAGCAGAACCTTATATCAGCATAATAGTTCAATATATTTTAACCATACCAAATAAGACCTATATATGTCTGAAGCTCAAATTTTGGGAAAATCTTGTTATTCCCATATATTTTAAAATTCCCAACATATTATATTTATATGTCACTTTCTTTCATCTTTTGTTATTTAGTGTATTGGCCACATTGCATCTAGACTTTGAAATTATTAACTCATTCAAGTTATTAATTACTTTTAATAGTATTATATTCCAAAATAGTTTATCATTCAAAAACATTTTTATGTTAAGAGAATTTATAAAAGTTTATTGATTGAATGATACTGTTTACAACATACAATACTAAAAGATGAAGCCCTTAGAATTTTTTCACTAATAATTGAAGTGTCTTTCACATGTCATGCCCTCTTCACCCACCTAAACTTGGGCAGACCTGACAGTAATAAGTACAATTTTTTTTCTCATCCTATTATTTAAATAGATTTTAATAAATATGCAGGTTATTCCTATCATTTACTATTCCTTTACCTTCTGTCAATTCTCTGCATCTATAATTAAGTGCATTTTAATGCAAAAATTCCTCAGAGGTCTACTCAATTACATTTTTTATAAAATAAAACACTTAAAGTCATCTGTTATTTTAATTTTTACCTGCATATTTATAAGATAATTATACATTTATCCTGAATTATTTTATCATTATATCAAAATATTCAATTAAAGCATTGATTAAATATTCATGGTGAAAAATTAGGTTATACACATCATCCTTAACTATTATTATAAATTGTATTTGTTAATAAAGCCAATTATGCTAGCCCACTGAAACCTGGATAAAGGGCAATTTTTTTAAATTGAATTATATGCAATATTTATTTATTTTTTAAATATATTTTATTGATTTTTTACAGAGAGGAAGGGGGCGGGATAGAGAGCTAGAAACATTGAGGGAGAGAAACATTGATCAGCTGCCTCCTGCATACCTCCTAGTGGTGTGCCTGCAACCCAGGTACATGCCCTTGACCGGAATTGAACCTGGGACCTTTCAGTCCGCAGGCCGATGCTCTATCCACTGAGCCAAACCAGTTAGGGTGAATTATATGCAATATTTAATGGTCTGTTTATTATGCTGAGCAATAAGCTAAATCATTTATAGTGTAAAGCAGTCACTATTACAAAAAGTCATAATCATCATTATTTTGGCCAAAAGGTTTTATTTTGGCAAAGAAAAATATTTCTACCATACATACATTTTATATTAATATAATCATGTGAGCAATAGCATAGTTTCATCATATGATTGTCATTATATCTATTGATATTGGACATAATATAAAAGAATGGTGGGCTGGCAACAGGAAACAAAATTAGAAATAATATTTAGATTTTTATCTCAATGAGTATACTAAATACCTCCATTTACCCATATGTTTTCTCTATGGGAGACAGACCTGTATGCGCTCATCAGCTGACCCTGTACTCTATCTGTTGGGTTTGGCTAATGCAGAACATCAATAGATGGAAGAGAGGAATGAGCACCACCAGATGTGTGATTCTCTGGCTGCCTTCCTCTAATATTGGGTTAGGCTGGCCACAATTCAATGAAAGTTAGAAGGCAACATCCTTCCAGGTTGCCTTCTATACAAGGATTTCACATTTCAGGTTCCAGCTTCCACTTGCCTTAATAACTATGAGTCTATTTGAATTATCTATTTCATATTCATGAATTGTAGTAATTTTTAATTCTTAAACTGTTGATTCATTTTATCTAAGCTGTCAAATTTCTATGCTTTATCATTATACAATGTCCCAATCGTCTCTCTAAAGTCTACACTGTCTGATAATTATATGGCCACTATAAATATTGTTGTCAGATGTTTTCATGATGTGTATGTTTCATCCTTTTGCTTTCAGCCTGCTTATGTGGTTATATTTGAAGTAAGTTTTTTGTACTTAGTAAACAGTTGTTTTCATTCAGTTTGGCAATCTCTGTCTTATAATTGGTGCAGTGTGACCATGTATTTTTAACATATTTATTGATATATTAGAGGTCAAGTGTGTAATGCTAATCTTTGTTTTGTTAGTTACTTTTATTTGTTTCTGTTTTATTTTCCTGCTTATGGCAGAAGTTTGCTAGAATTCCATTTTTATTATTCTGTAATGTTTTTGAGTGTATCACTTCATATAGCATTTTTAGGATTACTCTAGGTATTACATTTGCATATATATGCAAATATATATAAATATATATTATAAATTTTATATATATATAAATATATGTATAATTAAAGTCTACTGGTGTCAGCACTTCACCAGTTCTAGTAAACTATCAAAATCTTACCTCCCTTTATATCCATTTATCATCCCCTATTTTAATACAAATATATTAATACATATCTCTCCACACATTTTGAATCATATCAGATTCAAATTACTGTTTAAATTATTGCTTGAACCATCAAACATAATTTAGAAAGCTCAAGAAGAGATGCAAAAACAGTTGGTTACCCTGAGTTTTATTTTTATTCTTCCTTTACTGATATTCCAAGATTTATTTTGTTTTTTTCCTTTCTTTTTAGAACATTTCTTTTAACTATTCCTAAATTCTAATTTTAATATCTCCAATTAAATTTAACCAATTTTTAAAAATTCTACAAAATTTTTGACATCATGTGATAAAATGCTGGAAATGTACTCCAAAGATCCAAGTTACAGTTATTTCATTATCTAATAACTGTGAATGCAGAAGGAGCTGTAAACGTACAGTAGTGCCATAGAACATATTCTAATTGAGGAATTTATTTATAAATTAAATTGGGTGTTGGTATATTTCATGACCTATGTGTTATTAATCAAAATTATATTGTCCTCCAATCACAGAGGGAACTTACTACTTTCAAATATATATATATATATTTGAAAGTAGTAATGTAACTTAAAAGATATATATATATATCTTTTAAGTTACATTATTATAAGAATTACTTGCCTCAATACTTTGCTATCAAAGATAACTATCCCATAGATTTAAAAATTAAGTGATTTAAAAATCTGAAGACTTTTGTATGCTTATTCCTGGAGATAAATGAGCATTGGCACTTGCAAATATATCCACTCTAAGTAACTTTGTAATCAGTAGAGATTATAAATACATGATTATATAAATACTAGAGGCATGGTGCACGAAATTCGTGTATGGGGGGGTGTCCCTCAGCTCAGCCTGCACCCTCTCCAATCTGGGACATCCCTCTCACAATCCAGGACTGCTGACTCCCAACTGCTTGCCTGCCTGCCTGCCTGATTGCCCCTAACCGCTTCTGCCTGCCAGACTGATCACCCTGTAACCACTCCCCTGCCAGCCTGATTGATGCCTAACTGCTCCCCTTCCAGCCTGTTTGCCCCTAAGTACCCTCCCCTGCAGGCCTGGGTCCCCCCAAACTGCCCTTCCCTGCAGGCCCGGTCACCCCCAACTCCCTCCTCTGCTGGCCTGGTCACCCCTAACTGCCCTCCCCTGCAGGTTTGATTGCTCCCAACTGCCCTCCCTTGCAGGCCTGTCCCTCCCAACTGCCCTCTCCTGCTGGCCATCTTGTGTCCACATGGGGGCAGGATCTTTGACCACATGGGGGCAGCCATCTTGTGTGTTGGAGTGATGGTCAATCTGCATATTGCACTTTTATTAGATAGGATAGAGGTCTAGTGCATGGGTGGGAGCCAGCTGGTTTGCTCTGAAGGATGTCCCAGATCAGAGTGGGGGTTCCCTTGGGGCGTGGGATGGTCTGAGTGAGGGGCCTGTGGTGGTTTGCAGGCTGGCCACGCCCCCCGGCGACCCAAGCAGAGGCCCTGGGATCTGGGATTTATTTATCTTCTACAATTGCAACTTTGTAGCCTGGAGTGGAGCCAAGCCTTCTGCTTGCTCTGTGGTGGCAGCCATTTCTGTTGGGATTTATGTATCTTCTATAATTGAAACTTTGTAGCATTGAGTGGAGGCCAAGACAGGCCAGGGCCCCAGAAGCTTGGCTTCCTCCATCACAGGGGGCAACCCTAGCCTCCTGCTCTCTCCAGCTCCATGG
This sequence comes from Corynorhinus townsendii, assembly GCA_026230045.1. NCBI lineage: Eukaryota > Metazoa > Chordata > Mammalia > Chiroptera > Vespertilionidae > Corynorhinus > Corynorhinus townsendii. The sequence continues at coordinate 32,190,267 of JAPDVU010000012.1, forward strand.
CTGCCGCCATTTTTGTTGGAATTTATTTATCATCTATAATTGAAACTTTGTAGCCTTGAGTGGAGGCCTGGGCCCGCCAGGGTGTGTGGAAAGCTTGGCTTCCTCCATCACCAGGGAAACCCAAGCCTCCCTCCTACTCCCTCAGTGTCTGCAGCCATCTTAGATAGGGTTAATCTCCATACTTGCTCCTGATTGGCTGGTGGGCGTGGCTGGTGGGTATAGCGGAGTGATGGTTAATTTGCATATTGCTCTTTTATTAGATAGGATACATATTATCAATATAATATTTTGGCCAAAACACAATAAATAAGTTATCTAACATTCCAGTAGTCAAGTGAAATTATCTAGTTTATTTGAGTTCTGCATATAAATGTATCTTATATTTTCATAACTAGTATGGATAGTGAACTGATTATGGATCACCATTATCATACAACGAAATGTGGATATAATCCCAATGTCATTGTTTGAAAGTTCTGTTCTTTTTGATTCATTTCTGTGTCTATCTCAACATAAATTTAACCATCATTTAGTGAAAAGTTTTATTAGAAAGATTAGAGTAAATATAAGTTTAAATTTCAGTGAATGACATAAACTTCAAAAAATTAACTGTTTTCCTTTCCTTTATTATGCAAATAATTTTTTTCTTCACTTTGTCTAAACGGATTCCATTAATCATAATTTTTTAGAGCTAATCAAGTTCTCTTTTTTGAATAAGTAATACTTTTTCATGTTTAAAGCTTTCATAAAACAAAATGAAATGTTTCCAATTTATCTCATATAATCACCATGTTTCCCAAAACTGAAAGAATGAGTTTCAGTGTCATGACTAGAAGTCAGCACCCTAATGTCAGACTCCTTAGATTCAAATGCCAGCTTTAACACATTTTAGTCATGACCTTGAGCTTCAGGCCTTCTCGAAGTCTAAATTTACCTTTATATAAAATGGAGGTAATATTAACTGATTCATACAGTTATTGCCAGAAATAAATGTGATAATCCACATAAAAATGTATCTGCACCGTGCTTGCAAAATTGTATCCAATTAGAATAAGGATAAATTCTATTACGTGCCTGTGTTTGTGCTATTATATTAACAAAGTAAAGTTTCTGCCCCCAAGAAATTTATTATTTTTAAGACATACAAAGAAAGAAACAATCAGGTAGAATATATTTGTTATGTTTACCATGATAGAGGCAAGCACAGGGACAACAGAAGAGACAGTTATTCTACTCTTGATAGTCAAGAGAGATAATATGTCTTAGCAAATATATGAAGAATAAAAGATAGTTATCCTGGCAAAATGAAAACTTACATATTTCTCTGACCCAGAACCCCTCTTTTCCTCACAACTAAAGGATCTCTCACCACAAATACCATTAACATGGGATTTGTGACTCACATCATGAAATATGTGAGTGTGATCTCATGGTCATGCTTAGTAACACTGACCCAACCTGGGATGAGTTCCTTCTCCCAAATTTTTGATTTGTCACAAAAAGACAGTGTAAGAAAGTATGTAACCAGTGGTTGGAAGTGGGTGGGATTATACTATACTATGGCTATTGGCCATATTTCCTGCCAAGTTAATAAAACCAATCTGCAGAGCAGAGGGCAGCAACTGTACAGAAGTGAAGCTAAACCTGATGGCCTCTGATTCCTAGCTGCCAGGTGGTCCTAAGATGTAACTGCTATCATGCCTTCCTGGTGTCTTGGCTGTATACGTATTCCTTGAATTCCATTTTCCAAAAACATAACTTTTCCCCTCAGCTAATAAAATAAACAAAACAAGTTATTTTATTTTATTTTATTGGTAACCAAAGTTCAGAGGAGAAGATGGTTTAAAATAACCAGTGAGTATGTTTCGATACATACTTTCTGCCAAGAACTAGAGGCAAATATGTGTTTGGTAGGTTCACAAAAGTCAAATTAGGGCAGTCTCTAATCCTATTTTAAAATTTAGGCCTCAATTATATTACTTAATACTATACTTTTTTTCCTGAAAAAAGAGCAAATGTCTCCATTTCTAGTTAGAAATTTGACTCTGGTTTCTTCTCACCAAATCTTTTCTTATTTATTTATGCTACTCCAGAAAAATTAATTACTGCTTTAGTCAAACTCTATTGATTAAGTCTAATCTCACGCTTCCCTTTCCCTCATTGCCCTATTTACAATTGCATGATGGCTGCACTAGGCTTAATGTGAACTCCTTTCTGGCAATTATCTCTGTGACACATGGAGCTCATTGGCGTCTTATCTGCAATTGTCTACATAATTTTTCATCAGCATTCCATGTTGTGATATTATACTTTTAATATGTCACACTCTTCTGCACCACTCACACCCACACAGTGATTTCTCCTGACGTATAATAGTTCATTATTCCAGGTAAAGTTACTTTTACCAATCCTGATGGGCCCAAGAGAGTCTGAGAAAAGAGCTGGCACCAGAAGAAAGAAAATTAGCAGCTGGCAGCAATTCACTACAAAAGTTTGATCCCAGAATGGAATAGCCAATAGCAACCTGGGTCGCCATCTATGAGGTAAGGACTTCCTCTTACCTGGATCTTTTACACTGTGTCTTTAGGAACTAAGAACAGACTTTCAGTATACAAGAACATAGGGTTTACAGTCAGATCTGCCATGACAGACTGTCTCATTCACAAATATTTGGTCCCCTTGCTGAGGGAGAGTTGTATACCCCCAATCCTATGTTAGTGAACTGAGATGTGGCTTTGGGATTGCTTTGGTCAGTGAAATATGACAGAAAACATATGTGTGTCATTTTGGGAAGAAGCTTGAGATAACACCGTGTTCACCACGTTATTTTTTCTTGCATCACTGTGACCTAAATATTCCAGGCTGTGGCCATTCTGGAATAAGGAAGACAATGAGCACTGTCACCATGAGACTTTGAAATTTTGAAATGTTCACACTGTTCTTTATACAGCTTATTCTAGCAAACGTTAATTAATATGCCCGGATTTTAATCCTTGCTTCACTGCATGATAGCTCTATGATCATTAGCAAGTTACTTAACATTATTTATCTCATAATTCCCTATCTGGAAATGGCAATAATAAGGTTTGTGATAAATATATTTGATGGCACTCAGCATTGTTTCCTGCCTACTTCTCTCATTCCTTCCTATACAAAAAGGGCTGAAAAGCAAAACAACAACACCTTTTCCTTGCAGCTGAAGTCCTGGGTGAAAAAATTACTATAAATTCAATATGCTTCTCTGAAACTTAGAAAACACAAGTGTTGTGTAGGCTGTCTTCCGGCTGCTTTGGCTGGTTTCTGCTGGTGAGTCAACACGTGGAGATGCCTGTGTGGTCTCCAGCTTTGAGGCTGTGGAGGCAGCTGTGGCAGAGTTCTCACTGCTTTAGTGGTCAGGTTCAGTTACAGGTTTGGCCGCATTCTGGGAGGCCATTCTGGATCCCATGTTTCAACACGTATATTGTTTTGAAGCACCTAATTCCTTACATTTAACTCTTTCTCACTTCAATATCTAGAACGGTTTCTAGTTTCTGTCCAAAATCCTGGCATATTCCATTTTTTGTTATTGTGAACATCAAAATATGCAATATGTGAAACACCCTTCTTCCAGTCTTCAGAACATAATTAGCTCAATAAATTTTAGAGGCTATTATTTCTATTGACAATTATCTACTTAGATGTTCAAACACAGAAAACGATACTGTCGCTGAGCTACTTCTATGGTTCATTCATTTATTCAACAAGCCTCTGCTATGTGTTTGACAGTGTTCAGGTCAAACAAGCAAATAAGAAAAGCCAGATGGCTGCCCACATTTTTTTTTTTTGATACCTCATGGGATAAAATAATTTCTCTAGGATAAAGTGCAAGTCAAATTCCTGATAATTTTATTTATTCCCAAAACTCATATTAACTATTTAACTTCTCTCTTTGGAGATATTTCAATTCCGCTGCTGTACTAACAGACCCTCTTAGAATACACCTGAGGTCACTGCTAAATGTAATAAACTTGCTTTGTATGAAGCTAGTATCAATTTACCCAGCAATCTTTATCACACAGATATGCCCAACTGCAACACATGTGAGGGTTAAAAAAGGAATACCTTCACAACCAAATGATTTCTCACAGAACTATTAAATCACTTAAATGACCAACTTGGCACCACTGAATTTACTCATGATGGTACTTCCCAATTAGAAAATGTGTATACATGTTACTGAGAGACATGCTTGGGATTTAATTGGAATTGATGATAGCACAGTCGTTGGTAAATGTAATGATGCCAACTGGTCATTTAGGTGACTCTGTCATTAGTTATATAGGCTGATAAAATCCTTATTTAAAAGGAATATATTGCATCATTAATTATGAAACAAATTTGCTCATTTCATGTAGACAGAGGTGAAACATATTGAAGAAACTCAAGGATTCGTTACACCAAATGTCGACTTTAAGTACATTGGTACAGGTGGGGTTTAAATGTGCTATCACATATATAAAAGATATTCAAATAATACTAGTTATTCAATATATGAGAAGAGTGAGTAATCATTATGATGAATCAAAAATAAATACACTGGAAGATATAAATAGTGGAAAGTTCTATTCATAATGGATTACTGTAGGACAATTCATATGATTAGTGTGTGACTTCCCAAATACCACACGTGTAACTTTCTTTACTATTAATTAAAGTTAATAACCTCAATCATAGGCATTTAGAGCATAGTATAAATAAATGCATGTGCATAATACTGTCCATTTCAGACAGCACTTGCATGTGCTCCATCTATTTATTGTTAGAAAACTTCTGAAATTATACCTATAAAAATATATCTCTCATATAATTTCAATGACTTGCCCAAATCAAAGGTAACATATTACCAGCACTAGGTGTGAACTACATGAACTAACATTGTCTAAGTTTCTAAGTTTTGTATCCAGGGCTCTGAGTTAATTTTTGTAACAGTGTGGTACATATTATATGTGTTAGCCTTAGTAATAGTAATGTTTTGGTGGTAGTGGTAGTAGTGGTGGTAGTAGTGGTGGTAGTGGTGGTGGTAGTCATAGCATCAGTAGTAGTAGTGGTGGTGATGACAGTGGTAGTAATAACTCTATTATTAGTAGCATTAGCAATAATGGTAGTAAACAATAGAAAGTAGTGGTAGTGTTTCAATGGCATCACTTCCTCCCATATGTATTTTAAGAATATATCTGCAATAGAACAGCAATTTAAAAGCTTTTTGTTGCTTTAAATTTTCCAGTCAAGAGAAATGCATGGCTATGTACTTCTTCTCAAATATATCTTTCTAAATGTATATTTTGGCTACTAATTTTCAATTAGGTTCAGCATTATAAAAATATCTCCATATCATAAGAGAATAGGTAGAAGTTTACACATATGATAGCTTTGAATCAAAGATGACATAATATTATGATTATATGCTAGAAGAAAGATACAAACTTAATCTATAATGACTTGTTCAGCACCCATGAACGTCTTTTTGTGGTAAACTAAAAACTGGCAATCATGATGAACATATGTCAACATGGAAAAAAATTAATGACCATGCTAAATGAATTAATTCCTTTTTTAACACGATCAGTAACTAGCTATAAAAGCAACAGCACACTAGAATGGAAGCTTGGTTTGTACACTAGCAAATCACAATCACATGTTTTTTGAGCTGCACAACAGTTTTCTTGGATCTTTATCAAAATAAGAAAGTACCCATGGGATCAAATGTGCCTTCCCTTGACCAAAGGAAATTAAAAATACTCTCAACAGGTAGCTCACCTCTCCTTTCCTTTCCACACTTGCTTCAACCTTCTCCATACAGATCTGTACTTTCGGCTTCTTTCATAGGAGGTGTCATCCAACAGATGCTGACTTTATTTCAGGCGAGTTTAAGTATTCTAAGAAAATGAGCAGGGATCTCTCAATCCCGATTTCAGATTCCTAAGAGAATGTTAATAGATGGATGTTAGTGTCTATTCCTGATCCAGCAACTTGTAGCTGAGAAATGAACACACACTATTAACATGGCAAGTGTAGCTCATATCTATTATGGGGGAGGAGGCAGTTCTCATAGAAATAGGAACTTATTCCAAAAGGTAACTAATATCAGGTAATTTTGAAACAAATTACTCAATCTCACTAAATCCCAATTTCTCCTTTTATAAAATGATGGTTATGATACATTCTTTTAAAGGGATATTTCAAGAAATTCATATCCATAATAATAAAAGCATAATATGCTAATTAGACCAGATGTCCTTCCAACGTCCTTCCGGATGACCTTCCAGATAGCGAGGGAAGTCCGGGTCCCAGGTGCCAGAGGGAAGCCAGTGCTGGCAGTCAGGGGAAGGGAGACCTACTCTTGCATGAATTCCATGCATCGGGCCTCTAGTGTAAAAATAACAGCCCTCATACAGTGTCTAGTGCATAGGAGGTGCTCAATAAATGGAACTGTTGTGGATGATGGTGGTGGTAGTGATTTTGGAGGAGAGAGGAAGGGATCAGATGGTGCTCATCTTTCTTTGTGTTCTGCCATTTACCATGCTGTCTTGTATAAAGTTGGTTCTTAATAATTTTTGACTAAACTATTCAAATGATGTGCTCCAGCAAGGAGGGATAACCAGGTAGCTTCTTCTTCAGATACATATGTAAAGGTCAGCATGTGATTCTGACTTCAACAAACTCATTATAACATTTTAATTCTGTTGGTTCATAATTAATTTCACAGTTTATTTTCAAAAAGTTAAAGGTTCAGACAAAGACCAACTTTCTTAATTTTTGGCATGAATTTCAATCTGGATACACATTCGTCCTCAGCAGGATGCAAACAGTGCCTCATGAAAAACTGATTTATTTCTAAGACTGTATTATAAATGAAATGAATTTTGAAAATTCATATATATGCATACTTGCAAGCAACAATTATTCCTACAATCATAAATATATGAAATGCCTCATTTGTTCTGGTGTTGTTTCAAAGATTACTTTTCAAATGTTCTCTTTCAACTTTGTCACATGTCCTAAAAATAGCAATTGTTTACATAAACAGACAGTATTCTTCAAGCTGTATATGTAAAAGGGGTTTATGAGTTTTAGAGAAGGTATAAAGGAAGCTCACTGAGAGATAGTAATTGTTAGTATTTACATATACAGATAACTTTTAAAAAAATATTTTTATTGATTTTAGAGAGGAAAGGCGAGGGGGAAGGAGAGAGAGAAACATCAGTGATGAGAATCATTGATCGGCTGCCTCCTGCACGCCCCCTACTGGGGATTGAGCCCGCAACCCAGGCATGTGCCCTTGACCGGAATTGAACCTGGGACCTTTCAGTCCACAGGCAGACACCCTATCCATTGAGCTAAACCAGTTAGGGCATAGCTTCCTTTTTTTAAAATGCTGGTTTTTCCCTAATTTCAGAAGTAATGTAGGCTGATCCTCTTAAAAACTTTCAAACACCTTGGACATGTGTAACATAAATCATGAAAGGGTCCTTTATATATCATATATATGTATCTATCTCTATATAAAAGCCTAATATGCAAAGTGTTTCCTCAGAAGTTAGACCTGGAAAACGGGAGTACGATCGCTCACTATGATGTGTGCTAATCAACCGGGGGCAGTGCAGAATGAAGGAAGGCCCCAGTCAACAGCCAGAAGACCCCAATCAGCCCTGATCACTGGCCAGGCCTAGGGACCCTACCCGTGCAAAATTTTTGTGACCGGGCCTCTAGTGCATATATATATATATATATATATATATATATTTAACAACTCCCTCCATATAGAATCATTCTATATACACTACTTGGTAACTTTCTTTTTTCCTTTTCAAAGTTTATTAACTGAAGAGGTGATTTCAATAGAAACCAGAGTAAGACGTGGAAGCAAAGTTTGAAAATATGAAGCCATGTTGGTAGTACTCAACAAAAAGCAACAGTCCACATATACATCTTTAAAAATCATTTTGAGTTCTTGACAGATTAACACTTTAGTGTAGCCCCTTTCAATTATGAAATGTGATTTTAGTTTGCTGTCACAAAGTTTCTAAATAATATAGTTTATTTTGGATGATGAATTATGGAAAGCTTGTTTATATATCTAAAGCCTGACATTTTAAGTCATGTGTTTTCATTTTACAGGAATGAGATAAGTTTGAAATCTTGCCATGGTATGTATATAATTATTGCCATTCTTCCTTTAAATATCCATTCTTCCTTGCTTAATATTTTTTCTCCTTTGCACTATACACTGCCTAAGATACTATACACTCTGCCTGCTTATCATGTTATTTTCTGACTTCATTAAGAATATCACTCCAGGAAGATAGAGACTTTTACCTGCTTGTTTACTACTGAATCTCTAGCACCAAACACATATAATAGGTGGATGCTTACTGACTAAATATATATATAGTTTTACCCATTAATTTATTCAAAAATATATATGCACACTAACATACTAATATATAAATATACATATATTAAGTAGAAACAGTCAGGGTCTCTTACTTTTATGTAGTTCCCTAACTGCTTTTTAATGAAGGGGAAAAGGCTATACAGAAAAATCCCCCAAAACTTCCAAACACTGTCTGTTTATGTAAACAATTGCTATTTTTAGGACACGTGACAAAGTTGAAAGAGAGCTCTATGAGAACATTTGAAAAGTAATATTTGAAAAAACATCAGAACAAATAAGGCATCCTATATACCAGGTGTACCGGTTAATAATGCGAATTTTGTAATCAAAGAAAACATGATAATTTCAACAGAAACATCAGGAGTGCTTTATTCAAAGTAATGTCCATCGCTAGCTACACATTTCCCCATCTTTCAGGTAATTTGTGGATACCGTCCCAATAGAACTTTTCTTGTTTTGAGGCAAACCACTCAGAGACCCAATTTTCCACTTCTCTGTATGTTTTGAAGTGCTGCTCAGAAAGTGCATGTGCCATCTATCGGAACAAGTGGTAACCTGAAGGAGCAAAGTCTGGTGAATACGGCTGGTGGGTTAATACTTCCCAGGCAAGATCTTTTAATGTGTCTTTAGCTGGTTTTGAAGTGTGTGATGGTGCATCGTCATGAAGCAAAATTACTTTGTTGTGTCTTCTGGCACATTCTGGTTATTTTATGATCAAAGCGTGGTTCCAGTTGATTATTTGTTGTCAGTAGAGATCAGTATTAATGGTTTCACCTGGTTTTAGAAGCTCATAATACACCACACCTTCCTGATCCCACCAAACACAGGGCATTGTCTTCTTTCCGAATCGAGTTGGCCTTGCAGTCGATGTTGATGGTTGACCTGGATCAACCCATGATTTTGTGCATTTGGGATTCTCAAAATAAATCCGCTTTTCATCGCACTCACAATTCGAAGCAAAAAAGACTTTCATGCCACTGAAGCAACATTTTACTGATGACTTTTCGGTTTTCCATTTGTCTTTTGTTCAGTTGACGTTGCAACCATTTTCCTTCCTTTAAAATCTTTCCCATTGCTTGTAAATAATTGGAAATTGTTTGTTGAACAATGTTTAATCTTTCTGCAAGTTGTTTTTTAGTTTGACACGCATCTTCATCCAATAATGCTTGTAATTGTTGGTCTTCAAATTTTTTTGGTTGACCTTGATGTTCTCTGTCTTTCACACAGAAATCATCACTTTTTAAAGCGTTTAAACCAGCGTTCACTAGTATCTTGAGATGGAGCATGTTCACCATAAACTTCCCGAAGTATTCAGTAGCACTTTTCTTCAAAATAATGAATTAAAACTTCCCGCAAATGCTTTTTTTGGCACAAAATTCAACATTTTTAAGTGTAAAAATATCTAAGATGTTAACACCTTCAGCAAATTTGACATATGAAGTTTTGAAGCTGTTGTCAATACAACAAAATAGCATACATATCAAATCGCATATATATTCAACATATGTGTAACTTCATGTATTGAAAAAAATCCGCATTATTAACCAGTACACCTAGTAATAAAAGGCTAATATGCAAATCCACTGAACGGTGGAAAGACTGGTTGTTGTGATGCGCACTGACCACCAGGGGGAAGACGCTCAATGCAGGAGCTGCTCCCTGGTGGTCAGTGCCAGGCTCACAGCTGGCAAGCACAGCGGTGGTGGCAGGAGCCTCTCCCACCTCTATGGCAGCGCTAAAGATGTCCAACTGTAGGCTTCCTTCTGGCTGCCACCAGGGCCTCACTTCCCTGGCTGCTGGGTGGGGCCTCTCTTCCCTGGCTGCCAGCCACCAGCTGGGGCCTCACTCATTCTGTGCTGCCCCCTGGTGGTCAGCGCACGTCATAGCAAGCAATTTAACTCCCAGTCTCCTGGTCAAACTCCCATGGGGACAATTTGCATATTAGGCTTTTATATATATAGATAACTACTATATGACCATAAACATTCCTTTCTTCTTTGTTATGTCCTGTTGTTAAAATGTTTCTGTTTCTTTTTTCCAAGTAATTGATTTAGAGATTCTATTTGACATCTTCTTATTTTTGGAATCTTGAGGTGCATGAACCACATGCTGGGTTGAGCCCTGTTCTTCTGCAAACCAGAATATTCCTACCAATAGCTGACTGAAGATGGGCTCAGTATAAATTGTGAGTCTATTTCGGTTTATTTTTTAAAAAATTGAAGCAGGCTTTGTAAAAATTCTTTTACTTAGCAGAGTAAATAACCCTTTGGAAATTACTGAGGCTTTGAAAACGTTCTTTTGATGAGAAATTAAAAAGCAGCTAAAGCCCAGTCGGTGTGGCTCAGTGGATTGAGTGTCATCCTGTGCACTAATAGGTCGCATGGTCAATTCCTGGTCAGGGCACATGCCCAGGTTGTGGGTTCTATCCCCAGTAGGGGACATGCAGAAAGTAGCTGATTGATGTTTCTCTCTTATTAACATTTATATTTATTTCTCTCTCCCTCTTCCTTCCTCTCTCTCTAAAATCAATAAAAACATATTTAATAAAACATTTTTAAGCAACTAAAAAAAGAATAGAGGTTAGCTTTATTCTCTTGTTTATATGATGCCATAGTGAACCAAAATAGATATTGATTGAAATATTAGGAATGTAAACCTTTATTTAATACTATAACAACAGGTCTTATTAATTTTTCTAGAAAAAGGTTAATTTCACAAAATATAAGTCAATAAATGCCAAGGTTAAGAGAATGTAATCTAAATTTAAAGTTGTAAGGCTATTAAGTTACTCATTTTTCTTCCACTTGGTCTTATTATCTTATCCATAAATGACAGAGTATTTTGATGGTGTTGAAACATTATTTAAGTAATGAAGAGAGGAAATGTCATCAGAAATCAGTTGTCTGAAATTTGTAAGTGTTGTGAGTAAAAACATTTCTTACTATTTTTACATAATGTCTCTTCCTCACCTTGAAATTTTTTATTCAAAAATAATTTGTGATTTGAAACAATGGTAAATTTCAGTATGATAGTAATTATAATAAAAGCAGCTAACCTTTTTTTTTAAACAAAATCAACTAAAGTATTTTGAATTCATGTTAAGTAATTATCATAATCAATATTCATTCTCATCTCCAAAATTTCTATTTCAAAAGTGCCTGGGTGACTTTCTGGTTAGAAGTTGAAGACTAAGGGACTTATCTATAATCTATTATTATCTCATAAACAACTGTTTTTACTTAGTTGGTATATTTATTGGGGTGAATTATGGGAGAAATTAATGAAAATAGATTGGATAAAATGTCTCTCCCCAGCCAACTCTCACTCTATTATTCCTTAGAGTCTCAATTCTACCAATTACTGAGCACTCTAAGTGCTACCAATTACCATTGGGCAGTTAGCTAGATGCTAGTAGACATAAAAGAGACAGATAACTGTCCATCAATCACCATAACCATGTATGTGAGGATTTGGGTGAAAGTAAATGCATAACCACATAATTCATTAAAATGTGTGCTAAAAGAAGGAGAGCTAAGCTCAATTTGGAGAGTCAGAGAAGGCCTTCTGAATGAGAAGGTGCTTTACTTTAATCTCAAAGGGCTAATCAAAGAATGCTGGAAAAAATATTCCAAGTAGAAGCAAAAGCACAGGCACATGTATGAAATAGTAAAGGCTGAGATAAGAAACAGGGTAATTCTATAAACTTGATGTTACCAGATTGCAAAAGAGAGAGGAAGAATGTCTAAAACTGTTGATAACAGTAGGGATTAGGTCATACAAGATTTTATATGCCACATTAAGTGACAACACATTAAGAACTGTATTCTGTGAAGCAGATGTTTTGAAAGTTTGACAGTCTGATGTCTAGTTTTCATGGGTGACTATCCTGATGGATGGCATTTAAACATCCATGAAAGCAAGGTGGGTGAGGAGAGTAAAGGAGCAGTTGGCGGTACTGAAGCTGTCAGGGGTCAAGGCTAATTTAGAGAGATCGTCCAGGGAAAGTGATGATGAAGGTGTTGATGGTATGGAGAAAAAGTTCGGGAGTGAAGTGTAACATAAGTGAGGAGCTGATTTTTGCAGATTCAGTGTGAGATGCCTATAGGATCAATCAAGTGAATATGTCCTGTGAGAAAGACATTTCAAAGTTAGGAAGACATCCAGCCTGGGGACTTCACCTTGGGATTCATCAGTAAATACATACTAATAAAAACCACTGAGTCTGGAATAAGTCAGCACAAACGTGAGAGAGAGACAATGATGGACCAAGTATAGACATTTAAGAAACAAACTATCTTGTTTGGATGACAGGGCAATGCAGGGAAGCCTACAAAGGGTACTGAGAAGAATTGCAACATTCCTGAGAGTTAGGTAATTTTATCCTAATGTTTTTCAGGTGGAAGAATCTGAGCCTCAGAAAAATATAACTTGCCCAAAATATTATAGCTAGGAATTGTCTGAGCCAAGATTTGATCCTTAGCATTTTTTACCATAAAAGTGTGCTCTTTCCAGTATCTTGTGAAGCCACCATGCAGACGATAATGTTCTTATGGGTAAAGATTATGTTTTCTATTTCCAAAACATACCCCTAATGTGAATACATAATATGCACTTTAAGGAACACAATTTCATTTCATAAAAAAACATAATAAATTAAGACAATTATAATTTTAACCAGATATACCCTTTAATTAGGTTGCTTTTTTGACATTATTTTCATATTAGCATTCTGATATTAATAATGCAGTTTAAAAATCTGTCTCATGCAAGCACATTTATTTTAATTTAATGATTAAATATGAATGTTAATATAGTGACTTTAATTCCCTCAAAACATGAATTTTTATTACAAAATTATACAGAATTATATGAGAAATATTTTTTTTCTTTTTTTTTAATATAATTTTATTTTTATTGTTTTAAGTATTACAAATAGTAGTACATATGTCTCCTTTTTTTTCCCCCTTGATCTCCCCCCCGACCTCCCCTACCCCCCAGGACATGCCTTCACCTGCCCACCCTGCTCCCCCGCCCCAGTGTCTTATATCCATTGGTTGTGCTTATATGCAAGCTTACAAGTCCTTCGGTTGGTCTCTTACAGCCCTCCTCGCCCAGACTCCCCTGTCTTCCCAATGTAGTTTGACAGTCTGTTCAATGCTTCTTTGCCTCTGTATCTTTTTCCCACCATTTCTTTCCTTTAAAAAGTTTTGCCTTTGCAGACTGGAAATAAACATATAATAACAAAACAAGACAAAACAAAAAAATGTTTGAGTCCCAATTTCAGTGTCCAACAGTTCCTTATGTGTACATGTCAGCATTGATATCTGGATGGTGGGCACATGGTGGCAATGCAGGTCTGACCCTCTCTGGTTTGGTCCTAGGCAACCTGCAGCAGTGCACAGCTGCTGACTGCTCCCATGGCAAGGCGTTGTCAGCGTCTTCCATCTCTGGACTGTTTTTTCCTCTTGTCTTCATGGTTGGAGCACTCCTGTCAATTCCTCTCTGTTGCAGGAATCCATCTGGTCTTGGGGTTGTTTTCTGAAAATATACAAACATATTCTCGACCACAAGTTAATAAAGGAATCTTTTCTATATAATTGACTTGGGATCCTTTTTATTTTTGTTCAAACGATTTTCCTTTGTCTTATTTAGACACCATGTGTGTTTTTAATGGCCGTCTTGCTGTTAGCATTGCAAATGAAACTTAATTTGGTAAAGTAAAAATTTTCTAGATGTAATTTACTTATAGGATATTTTTCCTTACATGATATTGCCCTACTATCCCCCCCCCTTTTTTTTATTAATGGAGGTTTTTGTAAATTTTATAATGCAGTCTTGATAACTTTAAATTTAAAAATTTTTTCCCCCCCACACATATGACTGCTTTAGGTTCATTGCATATTCAGGAATTTTACCATGAGATGAACTGCCAATAGAAATTTTAGTTATTACTTTAAGAACAGCTTTTTGTCCAGTACTTGAATATTCACTTATTTCAATTAGGCTATTTAAATTAATCTGAAAACTCGGTTACTATTTTACTGTCAAATTTAATACTCTACCAACAATCTTAGTTTACCCTATAAATATTAGTGGGAAGGATTATTTGCATTCTTGAGTGGGCCCTGAGCATTCCAAATGCTCGCTGAATTTAGATATAGGGCAACTGCTGTCGGCCAAGTCTCTTGTCTGTTACCTGGGTCCCGATCTGAGCTGGGCCAAGTCTCTGTCTGTCCCCTATATCTCGATGTGAGCTGGGCCAGGTCTCTTTCTGTTGCCGGGGTCCCGATCTGAGCTGGGTGTGGGAAGCGCGAAGCAGCCATGGGGGCAGGAGACCTCCTTTAGATGGGGGTGAGGGTTCAAGCCCCTGCAATGTTGGGGGGGTGAGGGTCTGTGCCCCACTTCTGTTGCCCCCCCCAAGGTCTCTCCTGATGGCCCTTCTGCGACTGTGCCTGTCTTAGGTTGTTCCTTCCTTGAGGAATCTTACCCGTCTATGAGAAATATTTTCACTTATGAAATTAAATGGGGCCCTATTCTATTTTTTTTTTTTTTTTACAAAACAGGATATTTCAGTAATTTCTTGCATTTGTTCATAATTTTTTTCAAGAGATTGTGTTGGGGAAATATATGATCCAATAGTCTTACCAGAAATTTATCATAAATTATCAAAGTGTCACTGTACCTACCTTTCCCTACAATGAGAAATATTGCTATAGTAAACCACTGTCATGCAAAATTATATCTAAACAAATATAATCAAAAAGTCATGTTGGCTGACAGTGACAGAAGCTGTTTCCTTTGCTATTATAAGTCATCTAAAATTTAAATTTGAAAATAAGAAAACTTGATAAGAACTTAAAGCAGAACCTTAAGATGATCTTATTACACCCCTTTTCTTTGTGGATTGATTTTAGACACTCCCTACTTCTAAGTAGTTAGAGATAAAATGATCTTAAGGAAAACAGCAATTTTAGAAAGATCTATTGTGTATCCAATTACACTATAGATTTGAGAAAATTATGGAGTAAACCACATCTACATATAAAGTAAGTTATATAACAAGTAATGTCATTTTAAAAGTTATTTTCTATTTGGGCCAATATAATGGAATTTTCTTAGCATTTGAATTTGTATTATTCTGCAGCATGTACATGTTTGCTAGCTTTCAAGCATATTTTAAATTTGTTCATTCCTTCCATATTTACTGATAACATATGATGTGCCCAACACTGTGACAGTTTCTATAGATAAAATGATAAAGAAGACACAACTCCACCTTCACAACTGCACATCCTCTACAAAAGGTAAAATACTACCATAATATTGGCACACATTGGGTTCTCCAGATGGAAATACTAAGACCGAATTTGCAGTGCAAGTTATCCATTAGGGATCAACAACTGTGAAATGAAGGGGAAGGGATAGTAGAATTCTCCAGGGGAGGAAGTCAAACTATAATACAGAACCATCAACTCAGTAGAGATCTTTAAAGCAAGTACTGACCATCAAAGTGTCCTGCCTGGAAGTAATACAGCCAGGCCTTCATATTTAAGCCTCAGGCAGTCACTAGGTGCAGGCTGCACAAGAAAGCGTGACCTTGAACAAGGATGCTCTCTGTATTCAGGCAGCCCTTGAGGATCTGACACATGGGAACTACCTCTGAAGGCACTCCTGGTTTCTGGAGAGCAAGTCCTTATTTTTAAGGAGGGGAGGGGAGAGTAATGGCTGTACATCTTCATATCTACCATACTCCATCATAAAACACTCAATGCTTTACTGGGACTGAGGGTAAGAGGACCATTCCTATTTTCATCCCTGATTCCTGAAGCCTTGCAGCCTTCCTACTGCAAGTGCAGAGGCAAATAAAAGTATTTAACATAGTACATACACTGCATAATGTGGCATCCCATCGCTGAAGCATATAGCCACCAGGCTGCCTCTCCAATTGATCTTCAGTAAACCATTTCAAAGCTCTATCATGCTGGCAGCTTGAGTGCTATCCAACTGATGGACCCATTTCTGCTTGTCTTTGCTGATCTGACATGAAATTATGTGGCATCTATTTTGCCAGTCACTAAAAGACTCTGTAACCCCTCCCCCAAATAATAGTGCTGGCTGAGAACTTGTGGACAAGAAAGGAAAACCTATTCTCAGAATATGTGTCTAGTCTTCTGGTGAACCACTGGCCCTTTCAGATATAAGGGGAACAGTATAGTTAACTTGACACCAAGTGGCCAGTTTGTCTTCTCAATAAATGGTCCCTCTCAAGGACTCATCATTGGTATCTGATGATGACTTCTGGTAGATCAAACTTAGTCGAGTCAGGGCTATTTGTCTTATGCAGTCTTTATAATCACCACCATAAATACTTCATGCATGTGCTGGCACTAGGAGAACAGATGCTAGACACAAACTGAAGTCATCTGACTGGTCCATTTTGTCCACTTGGATGTTTAGAGCTTCTTCTGTGGTAGATATGTTCTGGTGGCCATGAGCATGTCATACAAAGATCTCACATTGTGCCGACTTTCACATGTCCATCCATATGCTTCTCCTCCAGACTTCTTGTCCTCAGTCTCCTAACTTGGTTATCCTCCTTTCCTTGGTGAAAAGTAATCTGAATAAATTGCTGGGTATATAACCATTCCTCAAACAAGTCACCAGACAATATGAGTTTGGAAAAGGTATAACCTCAGGTAAGGGGACTATCTGTAGTTAAGTCATATCTTGATGAAGCTCACAAATGGAGGTTGTGTGCTGATCACACCCCCTGAAGCCTGACAGCAAGTCCTTCCTTGAAGAAGATGTGGGCAGTACATCTCTATATCTATCACAAATATAATATTATAATAGCTTCCCTAACAGGAAGCATAGACTTTTTTGGCAGGAATCATAAATTACCTAGATGCAAAAATCACAGATTTTTATTTGAAAGTTTGGTGAAAAATTACTCTTTTCCTTTTTTTATACCTTCCCTGATTCACAAGGGGGCGATTCTAGTTATTTAGTTGTGTATAAAGGAGTAAGTGGTCAGAGAGTTCTCACAGAGGAAGCAAAAATGGCTGAATAGATATTTGAAAGTCCAACAAAATAACAGAAGCTAGGTACATGCCTGGGGGTGGGGAGAGGACAGTGTGAGCCAGTTGTTAAAGCAGTGAGAAAAGCACACACAAAGGCCTAAGAATAAAGGAGTACGGTGATTTGGAAAACTACAAGTTGCTTATTATGGAATGAACATCATAGAAGAGGCAAGGAACAGTGGGAGATATGGTTGGAAAATAATTAGGGAACACATTTTAAACTTGTAAACAATGCTATAGAATTTGAACTTTCTGGTAGGGGTGCTACAGACCCCATGAACGTGTTTAAGTGAAGTAGTATTATGCTCACATTTTATATGTATTTCAAAAAAATTATTGAAACTGCAGTTTGAAAACAAATTCAAAGAACTACTCTGCTCTTGTCAAATATTGACAACTTCACAGGATCCCTCTTCAGTAAAAAGGCCTACTGTATTTCTGAAAGGTAAGAATTCACCATCCAAATGTCCAATTACCTGTGCTTCCAAATTTGCTGTAATAAAAAATGACCTTGAAATGTTTCTAATAAGGCAATCATGCAGGGGAAATCTGTTATAGCTAAGAAGGTTTTATGATAGTCATTCCATCTATGTTCAAAATCAGATTTGATGGCTAAAACTAATTAAAATTTTATGACATCTATGATAAATGCAGAATTTCATTCTGTCTATAGCAATTAGTAGAAAGAACCAAGCCAGGCCAAATTCCAAAATTTTGGACCTAATAATAGAGCATATTACACAAGTAATCATGCAAATTGACTACAAGCAATGACCAAACCATATACCTTAATAATACTTAGTCAGATTTAAAAATTTAAGATATAGAATAAAGTTGAAACATAATAATTTTGCTGCAAAGAATGGGAAAAAAACTCTCTTGTTTTTTTCCCCATTGTGTATATTGTTTTCCCCAAAGGATAGGACTTGAATATTGTATTAGGATAAGCTACAATGCATGGATTTATTTATTTTTCTCTGGGAGTTTTTGTGATTATTTTTTCAGCACCCAAATACTCATATCAGATCAATTTAGCAAGGAATAAAAATTTCAAAGTAGCTAATGATTACTCGGTAGTTCCTGAGGGAGGGCCTGAAGTTTATAAGGGTAGAGATGAAAGAACAGTAAGTAAGGAGGCAAGCAATGAAATGTGAAATTGAAAGACAATAAGGTTTCAGAATATATAAAGTAAAATAAAGATTTGGATATATAAATTCAGTCAAGTGTAATCAAAAGCCCAATACTCTGCTTTCATAATTATTACAATTAGAGACAGTTTATTTCTATGTATTTAACCAGGAGCATGTTCCCTTCAGTGTGTTTATAAAAGATTACCTGAAATGAGAAAGCATGCACTATGGGGAAAATGAAAAACTTGCTATGCCACACATGGCAATCCATAATGGAAAAATATGACTAGTAAATGCTCATGTATCTGAGACCATTTTGAGATATGGTCTCATTTTTTATTCCACAATGAATTAACTTTTCCCATCCAATTAGAAAGGTTCCTCTTCAGTCAATATTTAATTTTCTTTCTCTCAGATTTTCCAAAGCATAGGAGTTTTCTCTCCGCTCTTCATTTAAAATTGAGGTTCTGGGATGCTTTGCCAGCTGAATAAGCAAAATGCATAAATCTGAGCAGTCACTAAAGAGAAGCACAGGTCCCACTGAGGGCTAATAAGCACACTGCTTCCACTGTTTTATCATCACTGTCTTATTTATGTGGGTTGATGAAGAGAACTTAGAAAATCATTTCTTCAATTTTCCAAAAATGCTAAAAATGAAACCATCAGGAAATCCTTTCACCTAAGTTGCTGATTCTTATTGTCTGTTTAATAAGACTTAGATCTCACTCGGCCGTCTTGACTGAGTGGTTGAGCGTCAACCTCTGAACTAGGAGGTCCTGGTTGGATTCCAGGTCAGGGCACAAGCCCGGTTGGGTTGCAGGCTCAATCCTCAGTATGGGGCATGCAGGAGGCAGCCAATCAATGGTTCTCTCTCATCACTGATGTTTCTGTCTCTCTCTCCCTCTCCCTTCATCTCTGAAATCAATAAAAAATGTTTTTTTAAAAAATAAAAGTTAAAAAAATTATATGACTTAGAATTCTTTGTTTAAACAGCACTTTAATAACTGAAACATGCTTTTTATTATGTCATTGTCTGTCTGAACACTTTTTTAAAGCATTCAATAACTTAAGCTAATTCTATGCTAGATTTAAGTAAATATGAAGACACCTTTCAGTGTAACTTAAATTCAGATGTGGCATGATTATTTTACAGATCCACCCTCCTTTCCATTTTCCTCACTATGGGCCATTAAAGAGGTCAAGAAGTTATTATCTCAATGACTAACCAAGTCAAACCGTCCAAATAAATTTTGGAACATGTAGAATTTATGTGGTCATTAACCATTTCTTGTGAATTAAAATGCTTCTATTCAGCATGATCAAGTTTTAATTTATATTTCATGAACAGCCACCAATGTGATGCCAAGAAAACTAAAGCTTAATGTATATGTATAATATTTCATGTGTATTTTCACAATTTCTTACATTAAGCTAAATGGCTGTAATGATGTTAAGTAATCGACATTTTTCCTTCACTCCAAAAATTTTATTTAAAAATCTCCAATGACACGATTCAGTAGAGTACTTGTGAAGTATGTGTGTTCAATATCTATGTCTTCTAATGTGGTAGCCACTGGCCACATAAGGCTACTGTGAACCAGGAATGTGGCTGACTTTTATGTAAGTTTAAAACTTTACATTAAGAATAGCCAGTTGTGTCTGATGACTAACATATTGGACAGGGCAGAGCTATTACAGTAAGAAACAGTTACTGTGCTCACATTTTCACAATATTGAGATAAAGTAATTAAGTATAATTTATTAAATCAGTATGAAAAGCATAATATTATATATATGGTGATTAAGGGAAGATAGAAAATCTCTAACTCAAGCAGAAATGGAAAACATCAAGGAAAGTGTTTAAAAGGAGAGTACAGCAGTTGTCTTGAAGGTTGAGAACTTAGAGCCAAGTAGATCCTTGGCTGCACTTGAAAAGGAGATAAGTTATAATAATCATGACCACACCCATTTCCATAAGTAAATTGTTCTATTTACTGTGATTAGTATTTGTGTGTCTTCCTTCTAGTTGTATAGTTCTGTGTGCAAGAAAGCAATCATCAGGAGATCCCACAAGCAAAGATTAAACTGTATCTACCAGATTATCAAACTGGTTTCCCATCGGATACAAAATAGTACAGGTAAATATTTTGGAGTTTGAGAATCTACATGCTTCACATGATATTTGAAGAAATGTTTTACAGCAAGCAATATATAATTATCTACTTTTAATGTCTAGAGAAAGAAAATCATTCATTTATTTTTCTTTCTGCCCTGACTATGTACTTTTAAAACAGGTCTACCTAACCATTCAGAGTGGAACTAGATGGCAAATATTGGAAAGCTGGTACCACAGTCCTGCTTATGACAATGAACAAGAACTCCTTTTACTTCCATCCTCCCCTCGTTCTCACTGAGTTGTGTCACAGTTGAACCTGCCATGCAGCCTGTAATTTTTAGTTCAATTTGAGACCTACTCCTCACTGCTCATCCAATAGATTTTTAAGCTGACTCTCTCTAATTTCAGATTTCAGTTCAGATCTGAGTTCTTATTCCTTCTGTTGTCCCTCCTGCTCCTGACTACATTTTCCCAGTTCTTAAAAGGATTTGATTCTAAATGAGAGGCACACAAAGGACAACATGGAATACTGCCAACGTATTCCTCTTCTCACTTTTGAAAACACCAGATGTGCAAATTAAAGAAAGCCACAAATTCCTTGATGCCCCTCCCATCAAGTGGGTGGGCTCTGTGACTACTTTGAAGGGTAGAATATATGGGTAGTTTTGTTCTGCTGTTCCTGGCTCCAGGCCCTTAGAGACTGGCAGCTTCCACTTCATGTTTCTTGGAAGACTCACTCTTGGAAGCCAGCCACCAAGCTGTGAGAAAGCCAGAGCTGCCTCTTGAAGAGGACTAGCTTGGCTGAGCTCCCAGACAGCAGTCAAAACCAACTTTCTATTCCATGTGAGAAGCCTCCTCAACACCCAAACCTGATTTAGATGATGAAATCCTGGATGCTGATATTGAATGTGTTGCTATATTGGGATGAAACTTCTGGAGTTTTGCGAGGAAGGGGGCTGAGTGCATTTTGCATGTAGGCGTGACATTAAATCATTTTTTGGATAGAAAGCTGTGACATATTCAAGATGTGCATAAATTATTTACAATTCTATCAACAGTTGTAGTCTGTATCCATTCTCCTTGAGTTTGTGGGCTCTGTGACCACTTTGAGTATGGCAGAAGTGACATGTTAAGAGACTGGGAACTTCTGCTTCCTATCTCTTAAAAAACTCACTCTTATATGCCACCCACAATGCCATGAGGAAGCTGCAGCAAGCCCTTGGAAGGGCTCACGTGAGGAAGAATTGAGTCCCCAAGCCAATAGCCCCAACCAAGCTCCTAGCTATCAGCCAGCACAAATTTATCAGATATGTGAATAGATCTTCCAGCCCTACTGACACAAAAGGTCACAGCTGATAGCACATAGAGCAGAGACATGCACATTATAGAACTCATCCTATATTTTTCATCCAGGAAGCCATCAGCAAAAGAAAATTCATATTTCAAACCTCTAAGTTTTGGTATCTTTTGTTACATAGGAATAAACTATTAGAACCCAGAGTATTCTCATGTAAAGTTTCTGCTCCCTCCACGGAGCATACTTTTCACACTATCTTTTCAGGGTAAATTTATGTTCAGCATTTAGTGCTCACTGAAATGTAACAGCATACAAAACGCATTCCCAATCTTAGGTGTTTTTATATTCTCAAACCCATCATTTGAAAATAAACTGTATGTTAATAAACACTGACTTTAAAATTATCCCTCCACTGTTTATTTCTTTGTTTATTATCTGTATATAGCATGTCCCCAAAAAGTATACATACACTTTGAATAATTATAAAAGCAGTATTTATTAAAATACATTTCATTTTCCAAACTAATCTATAGCTATTAAAGTGTGTATACATTTTGGGGGTCACCCTATATATCTACTCCCACCCAAATTAGACTACAAGTTACATAAAATAAAATAAAAATTTTTTACTTGTCCTTTGCTATCTCTCTTACACCTAAAGCAATGCCTCAATATACGTGATTAATGCATATTTATTGAATAAATTAATTACTAATTCTGTTCTACTAATTTCATTATCAAAGAGGATCTAATTATGTGGTAATAAAAATGGATAATACTAGAAGCATGTAGATTCATCCTCTATATCCCTAATGCTTTCTCATTGTTTGTATGCAACCAAATTAAGAAACTAGATTCTAACCAAACCAGATTTCAATAACGAGTCAATCACAATGATATTTTACACCTACAGCCAAAAATCCAGATAGCTGTAATGTTGGTTTAGTTTACCACAAACCAATGCAATTTGAATTGGCTCTAGTTGTGTAGAAATTAATTAAAAACAACATCAAAATCCCTAATCCAATCACAAAAAAGTGTCTGGTAAGTGGCCACAGTTGTGCATTAAAATATTAAGATTCTTAACTACCCTCAGGAAGATGGGCTTTCAAGGTTTGAGGCATAAAGGTGGCAGACCAGAGAATGAGTTAGCATCCCAGTGACCCACTGAATGGTTGATGTAGCACCCCTATACTGCCCAAATGAATGACCAGAACTGTTTAATTAACACAAATTATCCATGACTCATTTGAAGCAATCTGGGTTTTTTCCTCCTAAAATATAGACGTGTGGATGTGTTAGTTCCTCAAGAAAAGACAAGAAACAGCCAGAGTGTGCTTCAGTTGATGATTAGATAAAGATGTGGTACACAGAAGGTGTCCCAAAAATATGAATATACACTTTTAACAGAGGATAGCTCAATTGATGTTTCTTTCTTTTCAGCTAGACTAAGCTTTGAACAAGGTAAATTCAGCCTAAAATGCTACTGGAAATTTGAAAATGTAGCTGAAGTATAAACACTGCCTTTATAATTATGCAAAGTGTGTATACATTTTGGAGGGACACATTTGGGGGGACACAAGGTATCCCAAAAATGCATACAACTTTAACAGGTGATAATTCACTTAATTTTCACTCCTTTTCAAGTTTAACTGATTTGCAATAATGGGGAAAGCCAGACCAAGTATTGAACAAAGACTTTCTTATGGGGACACAGAAAAGATAAAGTTTACATGTAAATCAGCAATGGTTGATGAATTGAGGGTGCATAAATGTGAAATAAAATGATTATTGATTTTTAAATTCCATTGCTTTGTGTTATCAGCAGTGCCTGGACCAGAATGGTCATCAGTTTAAAAACAAGTGTTGATAAAAAAATAATTTCTGTAGATTCTTTTATATTTTGAAAATAAACTGTATGTTAATAAGCACTGACTTTATAATTATTCAAAGTGTATATACATTTTTGAGGACACTAAATATATATGCAATGGAATACTACTCAGCCATAAGAAAAGATGAGATACTGCCATTTGTGACAGCATGGATGGACCTTGAGAATATCATGCTAAGCAAAATAAATTGGGCAGAAAAAGTTAAGAATCTTATGACTTCACTCATATGTGGTATATAAAACTAAAAGTAATAAATTAACAACAAAAACTCATAGACACAGAAAACAGAATGGTAGTTACCAGAGGGAAGTGATGGGGGGTCAAATATACTGATATGGTGATGGGAGAAGACTTGACTTTGGGTGGTGGGCACACAGTGCAATATACAGTACAATTTTAACACAGAATTGTACACTTGAAACTTATATGATCCTATTAACCAATGTCACTCCAATAAATTTAATTTTTAAAATAATAAAAAATGAAAACCAACACTAAAAGTTGGATTGCAAAATTGGTACTGAGTCAGGTCTTATGCCCTTGATTGCAGAGATTACAAAGAAGGCGTTGTTGTTGCCATCAAAATACCAGAGTACATTTCAACACTGTTAAATCATGAAGAAATACGACCCTGAAAATTAAATGACGAGTGGCAGGATAATCCCTTGTGAGAACTTGAAATGCATTTCAAATTTGCCAGAGCACTACTTTCTAAATGCATTAGTTTTCTAGAATCTGTTAAAACACTTATTAAAAACTATTTGCAATTTGCTTGTTTGGAATTTCCTCTGTTATATGTGAGTTCATTTCTTTTTCATTGACATGAAAATGTCTTATGTAAAATTTCAAGGGAAACCACATGATTATGTGCCACGGCCCTTGACAGAAGCAAAGTAGTCACACTAGTATTTTCCCAGCTTCTCGTCTCAAACACATTTGAATCCTGTCATCCAAATCATCATGGTGCTAATACGTTCCCAAGCACTGAGGACTCAGAGGAGCATGATGCTTCAGTGTGTTTATAGAATACATTTCATAGAGATAGGCATGAAGGGAACAGTGTGCATAATCACCGCCAAAAAGAATCCATCTGTCAGAAGAGTGGAACAAACAAGTTCACATTAAAAAACAAAATCTCAATTTTCATTCTATATGTTTCATTTTCTTGAGCCTAATTATCACTGTGCATATAAATGGGAAAAATATGTCTTCCTGGTTACAGTCCAAGATTCTGGTCTTGGCAGGAGACAACCAACAATAGCTGCTCATTTCCTTGGGGACTTTACTATGCAGCTGAGAGCATCAGGGCTGGAAATGCCAGGCCAAATTCTGTTGTTGCCAATGTGAAGCTTCGCTTTCCTGTTTGTGGCATATGTGGTATGTGTGAACCACAGAAATATTGTTCCTTCGTGTTAACCAGTCCTGCCTGGGCTCCAAAGAAGAAGTATAGCCCTGAAACGCTTTTTTCTTTAAATATATTTTTATTGATTTCAGAAAGGAAGGGAGAGGGAGGGAGAGATTGAAACATCAATGATGAGACAAAATCACTGATCTGCTGCCTCCCACATGTCCCCCACTGGGGATCCAGCCTGCAACTCGCAACCGGGTCATGTGCCCTTGACCGGAATCAAACCCAGGACCCTTCAGTCCGCAGGCTAGTGTGAGCATTCATTTTTTTCAACTTATTTTTTGATAGATTTCTTAAATTCCTGCCCAGTTATGAAGACTGAAACATCAGTTTTCAAAGAGAAAAGAAAATTGCAGACTAATTTAAAAGACTATAATAAAATTCAAATGTTAGAAAAAATGCAAAAAGGAAATTAAATTACTTATTTCACAAAATATTCTTTTAAAAAATTATTTGTACATATTCTGCAAAACTAAACTTTCAATTTTTAATGTAATTTTAAGGACATGAAGCTTAAAAAAAGTAAAACTTCTATGAAAAAGGTTATCTGTCTTTTCTGAAATAGAAACTGAAAAATCATCATGATGACAAATATTTGAAAAATACAATATTTGAAAAATACTTAAGGGCTACAGCACAAAATGATGTTAAATTGTCAAAAACATCATAAAATTATAAAAATAATTTTATTAGCTGTAGATGATGAATTATCCATTCATTTATTAATTTGCAGATATGGTTGAGTATCTACTTTGTGTCATGCAATGATCTAGGATTAGGGCTGTTGCAGTAAACAAGACTGAGAAAAATCTGCTTTCAAGGTGTTTGTATTTAATAGAATAGATGTTTTTAAAATATGGTATTGTAAGTAGTTCGTTTTGTAGACACATTGCCTTTCTTTAAGAATCCTTGCCTATTTTCTATAAGATCTTGAATAAACTTCATAATAAACTTCTTCTTCAGTAACAACATAAAATACCTGAGTTTTTAGCAACATCCTAAATATTTCTCTTGACTTTCAGATCGAATCTGATGGTTGAAGCAGGTAACTGGAAAAACCATCTTATTTCATTTTTGTCAAACACAGTTATAATAAACATCCTTGGAGCAATATGAGTGAGGCTTGTTTTTTCACAGGGTATATTTACAAAAGAAATATTGACTATGAACATTTTATTTAAATGGATTTTGCCATAAATATCTCAAAGTACTGTAAAATTTATATTTTTACTAGTAATATATCATAGTACTTCCTTCTTTCTGTTAAACTGTGTTGCTAATAAAATAAACACATTAATTACATCACATGTTGTAATGTATTGTCAATAAACCAGTTATTATATATTTTGCCTATTTCCAGAATTTGTGCCACATTACATTCTACATATATGTTACCTCAGTTGCTAATGTAAATCCTAATCAGTATTAGGTAAATTTAAGTTGTTTATGGTGCATTTTGTGATGCAGCGTATTTTTTAAATGTAGCTTAAAATATGTCTATCTTTATTTTCCAATAGCTTCCAGTGTTTTGACATGGTTAAAATCATTCCTAACCAATAGGATGTTCAATTAATCTCTTATATCCTATTTAATAAAAGAGTAATATGCAAATTGACCATCACTCCAAGACACAAGATGGCTGCCCCCATGTGGTCAAAGATGGCTTCCCCCATGTGGACACAAGGTGGCCACCACAAGATGGTCAGCAGGGGAGGGCAGTTGTGGGCAATCAGGCCAGCAGGGGAGGGCAGTTAGGGATGACTGGGCCAGCAGAGGAGGGTAGTTGGAAGGGACCAGGCCTGCAGGGGAGGGCAATTGGGGGGGACCAGGCCAGCAGAGGAGGGCAGTAAGGGGTGACCAGGCCTGCAGGGGAGGGCAGTTGTGGGGACCAGGCCTGCAGGGGAGGGCAGTTGGGGAGGGACAAGGCCTGCAAAAGAGGGCAGTTTGGGCGACCAGGCCTGCAGGGGAGAGCAGTTGGGGGGACCCATGCCTGCAGGGGAGGACAGTTAGGGCCAAACAGGCTGGCAGGGGAGTGGTTAGGGGTTGATCAGGCTGGCAGGCAGAAGCGGTTAGGAGCAATCAGGCAGGCAGGCAAGTGAGCGGTTGGGAGCCACCAGGATAGGGCATAAACAGGCAGTCGGACATCCCTCGAGGTGTTCCAGATTGGAGAGGGTGCAGGCTGGGCTGAGGGACACATACCACCCGCCCCCCCCCCCGCCCCCATGCATGAATTTCGTGCACCTGGGCCTCTACTTTTATTATAAAATGCTTGTTTTACATTTACATTGTTTTATCTAAAAATTATTTTTGTGAGTATGAGATAATAATATGTATTTTTTTCTTATTTAGAATATCAGTTGGGTCAACATATTCATTACATCAGCTATTAAATTACCACAAAATTAAAGTACACTAGTAACAAAATTTCAATTATATACACTGGAATCTATTTGTTTTTCACTTTGTTTCACTCTTTGATTTTGTATTTTTATACTAATATTATTTTTTATTCTATTTTTTTTAATGTTTCAGTATCTTATAGGACTAGTCTTCTATAACTATTCCTCTTTGTTATAATTATCTTGGCCATTCTCAAGCATTTATTTTTTTGAAAGGAATTTGAAATCATTTTACCCAACTAAAAAAATAACTATTGTGATTCCATTGAAAATTTCATTAAATTTATAATATAATTCAGAAAGAATTGATAATTTTATCCTATTAATCTTCCTATCTAAAGCATGGCATGCCATTCTATTATTCAGATTTTATTTTACATTATTGAGGAAGATTGAGTGTTTTTCTGTATGTGATTTAATATATGATATACTTGATTTTAGTTCTACTTTCTTATTCAATGTTTGCTTTCATGTCATTTTATTGTTATCATGGTTTTCCATTTCTACATTTTAGTGACTTATTTAAAAGCCTGCAAATTGCTTTTTTTAAACTCTCCCTTTAGGGATTTCTGCTTTCGACTATGATATTTTAGCTTATTTTAGACTACCTTGTTCCTTGAGAAATTAGTATAAAAGTTGTAAAAGTATACAAAAAAAACAGCACTTTGAAGTTGGAATTTTACAGGGCAAAAATCCCAAAGAGAAGAAAAAAGCGCTGAATGTATCCAGATATTTTTCTGCCACTTTTGTTTCCATCTATTTCTTGATTAATAACAGTAGGAAACTCAGCAAACAAGTATAAGCAAGCCCAGAATTTATGCTGGTCTCATGGGATTAAGGTGACAAATAATTGCATTTTAAAGCCACAAAGTGCTCTAATACTGAAGGAGAAAGAATCTGTAGAAAAGAGAAGTGCAGAAAAATAGGACTTACATTCTTTGCTCCTTTTCCCTTAAAGCATATTCATTTCTTAAAGTTATGGGACAAGAGCTAAGAATTGAGGGAATTTCTATTTGTAATCTAAGCCAGGTATCAACAATTTGTGACCCAAAGGTTAAAGTCAGTCTAACATCTGATAATGTATATAAAGTTTTATTGGAACAAAGACATAATCAAGCATTCCTGTTATCTGTATGGATGCTTTTGTGACTCAAAGGTAGAATTGAGTAAAGACAGAGACCATATGACCAAAAAAGCCTAAACTGTTTACTATTTGGCTGTTCACAGAAAAAAGAACGCTGACCCCTGGTCTCAAGATAACACTTTTAATTATAAAATAGAGTCTCTTGATACTTATGTTAGGAAAAGAGGCATAAATTAAGATTGTCCTAAATAAAAGCCTACAGGAGATTGATGAACCTTCATAATGACTAAAATACCCCATCCTATTTGACCAGGAAATGTTGCTTCTGCATCCAGCTGCATTTTAGGAGTAAATAGAGTATAAAAGGAGATATGATCCTGCACGGCCTCCAGGATTTTTCAAACACAATGCTGGCATTAAATAAATGCTTCCAAGATTACCAGGAGAATGAATAAAAATAATAGAAATTTGAAGAAAAAAATCAGACAAAAGAAACAGACCCAGAAATTTTAGAGATATTAGAGTCTCTAACAAACATTTTTTAATTACTGTGATTAGTGTGCTCAAGAGAAGAGGGAAAATACAGAGATTTGTAACAGAAAAGTGGAATCTTTAAAATTAGAAAATCTTTGGAAATTCTAAATCTGAGAAATACAATAACTGAACTTAAACACTTAAGGAATGGGTTTAAAAGCAGATTAGCAAATAAAAGAGAAGACTGGTGAATTAGAAGGAGGTATATCACTAAATATTCAAGAAACTACAGAAAAGAACAAAAGAGCCAATAGTCTGTGTCATTCATACAATTGGATTTGCATTAGAGGAGGAGAGAAATAATAGGGCAGACAATAACAAGAAATATTGGCTATGAACTTTGCAAATCTGATCAAAATCATCAAGCCACATATTTTAAATGTTTTATTTAAATTAAAGGGAAGGTGGTGGGGGGGAAGAGATTAACCAAAGAATTTATATGCATATATGCATAACCTATGGACACAGATAACAGCATGGTGAAAGTTTGGTGGGAGATGTCTAAAGCCATCAAAATGTATTTAAGTAATATCATTTTCTCAAGAAAGCTTACTATTCCAAAATTTATTTTAAACAAATAACTCTGAATTTGCATGCAAGTGAAATAAAAGCCCAAAATAGACTCATTCTTATATGGCAGTAAAACAAATAGATCATTAGTGGAAACACCACTATAATAACTTTTCTTTTTACACAACAGTTTTGTGCAGAGCATAATTCTATGAACAGTATCTCCTTTTATATGAATTCCATAAAATCTATTGTAGAATCCATGCCAAAATAATTATGTGCTTATGCATTCTAATTTCAATAGAAAGTTATAACAATAAAATAATTTCTTCTGCTTAGACATATATTTGTCAATAGATTTTCCATAACTTTCAAAATTTCACATGAGAAGATAAAATGTGATGGCTTTGAATTTCTTAGCCAAATGACCTGGTCAGATCAGAAAAACATTTAACATCATGAGGAAGATTTTTCAGAGATATGTTCAATACTCTAAAAAAATGCTCCTTTTTTCCTAATAATTATAGTTCTCCAAGTGCTAAATATATTGAATTACTAGGATGCAATCTTCTTTCTTGTTTTCTGGATTTCAAATGATGGTGCACTGGCAGCAAACAGAGCTGAACCAAATTAACACGGAACAATGAAGAAAAATGAAGCTGGCATCTCAGCCCAAGGGATCTTACCAAAGAATCATAGTTTCTTCCCCTATTTCTGAACTTAGTCCATTTTCAGAGGGTGGATGGAAAAAGCAGGTTGAATTCAGGAAAATTCAAATGTTTGTGTAGAGAAATGTTAATTATAATTATCTATTTTTATATAACAAATGTCATATTGCCTCAGAGCACTAGATTAAAAGCTGTTATTCTTTTGATTTAGTAATACTATATATATTTATATGTAAGGTGGCAGGTGATTATCTGAGACAAACCTACATTTGTGAGCAATATTGTTAGCGGGAGTTCCTGAATCACCTATCCATGATTGCTCAGCCTGAGAAGGCACCTCACAGACTTCCACCACCCACGGAATTAATTATGACTAGTTTCAATGTCAAAAAAACCTCTGAGATATACTTCAATAACTTAATTATAAAAGTGAAGGAATGGAAGACCAACAAGATTAGGGTACTTACTTCTATTCACCACTTGGTAGAGTTGAAAAAGATCCCTGGTTTCCAGATTTCCACTATCACAGATTTTTCTGCCCATATAGTAACCAGATATCAACTAGTTAATTCAATAGAAACAGCTGGAGTTTTCTCATTATATATATACTAGAGGCCCGTTGCACAAAGATTCATGCAAGAATAGGCCTTCCTTCCCCTGGCTTCTTTCCTGGCTGTCCGGGAGCCTGCAAGTCCTTGCTCCCAGCTGGAGCACCACTCCTGTAGCTCCCTCTGCCCCCTGTCCTTCCCTTCATAGCAGGCGTCCCACCCCGCCCACCACTCCATGCCTACTTATGCAAATTAACCAAACATCTTTGTTGGGTCAATTTGCATACTCACTCCTGATTGGCTGATGGTCATCATGGAGGTACAGTTAATTTGCATATTTCTTTTTATTAGTATAGATGTGTGTGTGTGTGTGTATGTGTGTGCCTTTTCATTGTATATATAAAATCTCACTTTTAATACATTCAGGGAAGACAATTATCCAACAAATTATCTGAACGAGAAAGAGGGGAAAGCATCACTGAGATCTTCAGGGGTTTTGCTGGGTGGAAATAATGAACTTGGTCTTTGGCATGTTAAGTATTAGGTATCAACAGAACAGCATTTATTTGAGTGCACTGTGGGAAACAAAAACAACTACATCTCAATGTGTTAAAAGCTATAGATTTAACATGCCACAAGGTCTTTTGAATTAATTAATTCATTCAACTCAATCCTCTACAAAACACAATATGAAAGCAGAAAGTCTGTCAGGAAATCTCAAGAGTAATGATAGTATTGTGACACTGAGAGATGAAAGGTGAGGTGGTTCTTTGGTGAGCAGAAGTTCCCATAGAAAAATAATGTATTTTAAAAAGTGGATTGAAGAACATTTGTTATAATCAAAGCAACACTAATGCCATTTGAATTCTACCAATTTGTAAATGGATTCAGCTTTATAAGGAACCTTGATATATGCAGCAACAATGTGGTAGACAATTGTTAAAGAAGTTATAAGCTGTATATTGAAATTTCTACAACTATTGTGAAACACAGAAAACAATTTTCATATTAAATGACAGACTAGATAGAGCTTTGAAAAGAAGTCTCTAAACCAGGGGTGGGGACCCTTTTTCTGCCAAGGGCCATTTGGATATTTATAACATAATTTGCTGACCATACAAAATTATCAACTTAAAATTGGCCTGCTATATTTGGTCAAACATTAATTAAGTCACCCCTAATGCCTTGGCAGGGCCAGGCCAAATATTCTGAGGGCCTTATACAATCTGGCCCAAGGGCCAGAGGTTCCCCACCCCTGCAAAGAATTTATGATTTAAAAACATTCATCTTTTAGAAAACGGTGAGCTAATTTTTTTCATTTATGGGCAAAGAATGTTAACATATGGGTGGTGTAATAACTTAATTTTTGAGTCATATAAATTATTTGCCTTAAAATTTTATTTCTTTTGATATCACATGACTTTATTTGATTCAAAGTAGATATCAGTGACATTTAGAAATTGATTTCATTTTTTCAGAGTTAATTTACAAATCTGTAAGTGATTATTTAAAAACTCTGACTTTGTATTACTATGATAGGTTCTGTGAAAGAAGAAGAGAAGTATTAGCCATTACCTCAGCCCTCCAGCAGTTTACACTCTCATTGGAAAGGCAGGACTTATAAATAAGTAGTATATATTTACTACATTTTTTAACTCATGAAAAGAGTTCCTAAGTAATTGAATAAATTTAAAATATAACCTAGGACCATCTTATTTAAAAATCACATAAACCAGACAAGAATTTAAATTTAATAGGATAGGCAACATTAAGATAGTATAGGCTTTAATTAATAATACCTATACCCTCGCTAAAGATTCTGAAAACCCTAACTTCATCTAGTTGCTCCCCTACTCAGCGATTCCATTTGCCCTCCCACTGCCCATAGGTTAAAGCCCAATGCCTCAGCCTGGAGCGACCCTGGTGTAATAGGGCACTGAAGCAGGACCTGGAACATTTCAGTTTCTGAGCAGCAGTGTGTCCTTAATCTAGTTACTTAGTGGACCAGAGAATCCATTTCCTCATCTATCTGCTCTGCCAACTTCGGGGGGGGGGGGGGGGTTCCAGGGGGAAAAGAAAATATATTACAGGCTTATGAGTAGAAAACTGAAATATTTTCTCCTATTGCATATGAAGTTAAAATTAGTTTGGGGGTGATTAAACTAGCAGTAATATTTGGAAATAATTAATGAAGGGGAAAACAAAGGTAAAGATATTATTAAGAAGCTGTTACTATAATCCAGGAATAGAAACAATTAGTCCCTTAATTCATGTTCTGGTTGTGAGAGCTAAGGGGAGATTTGCATGTTAGTAATTTGTGATGTTATAATTTACTGAGTTTCATACATGTGAGATGTAGATTCACAATAATAGGTAGTCAAAGGTGACATGAAACTTTTGCATACAATATTGAAAGGATCATAGTGACAAACAGAGTTGGGAAAATTTAGGAGGAACATCTATGTCACCAAAAGCACTTTTAGATTTAGACTATGAGGAAATGGCTAATATTAACCATTAAGGCATGAAGTGAAGTTCACCTACTGTGAGGCATTTGGGTGAATAAATTAGCAACTTTAGACACTTGTTTGCATCTTCCCAGAAAAATGAAATCCTGCTGAGCATCAATTTACCATCACAGCAAGAAAATCAAGGACAGACCATGAATTTTGTGTGGCTTCCATCTCACAAGGCACATGGGATAAGAAGTAACTGTGGAGCCACAATAAATGTTACAATATAGGAGTATTGTCACTCCATTTCTTCACATTTTACAGTAACTGCAATCCTGCCTATCAATTTCCTCACAGTTTTTCAAAGTTCCTGGGTCTTTTACCTGTGCTCCAAAATCTTGTCCTCTTAAGTGTAAGTCATATGACATCTATCACTTTCTCCAGTTATTTCCAGCTTTTAAAACTCCCCACTCCTCTGAAGTGAATCATTGAAATTGTTGCCACTCGGCTGTTTTTGCAAATAGGTTTTGACGGTATTGAGAGCACTGTTAATGCTGTCAATGACAGCCAGGATTGCTAACAAGTGGCCAAGTGCTGTCTAAAAATATTCTCTTCTTGTGGGCCCTCTGGTTAGGATAACCTCCTTTCTTATTTTTGCTTTGCCATTTTTACTAGCATGTGAATAATGAGGGCATAGAAAGTAGACTGGAAAACAATCTTACTGTTTTCGACTTAACTCCTAACTCAACAGACACAATGTCCTTGGACCACAGAGGTGGGCTTTAGCCCTGTTCCTTCCAAGTTTCATAGGTTAAATGTGCGGTTCTATTATTAAACAGAAATAATAGAACATAAGAGAGATCGTAAGTGGAGATGTGGACTTTGGAGTCAAATGCTGAGCAGTGTAAAGAGAGTAGATGCTTTTTCAATATGAAACTGGGGAAGAGGATGTTTCAAGAAATAAAGGCTGGCGCACATGGTGGCAGCAGTCGCTGCAAATGAGGGTCCTGTTGAGCTGCCAGGCATTTGGCAAATTGCCAGAATTATACAGCACTATAAATTCCAAATGATACTCCAGGACCAAATCCCAGAAATAAAAGAAAAAGAACAGAAAAAAAAAACCTAAACATTGTAGAACATGAAATCTATTGCCAATTATAGAAAATCTCTTTCTTCCAACCACATAACTTCATCCCCAGCTACTAGTAATACTCGAAATCTCTAGTAAACGTAGGTCCAGATAAGAGGGGGGAAAGCAGAGTATAGGATACATGAACTGGATAGAATGATTACTAGAACATTATAGAGAAAGTATTTTGATAGTGAGAAAGAGCCTGATGGAGCTTGGCTGGTTTTAAGACAGTATGTCCATGTAATTATGTTTTAAAAGCAATTATTTTAGAGATGACTAAAGAATAAAGTTTTAATGCATTTTGTTGAACCTAATGTTCTATTTGTGATGTGGTTATACACTGGAGTGCTACAAAGAATTTTTGTGTTTTACGGACTACAATAAAGCACGGAACATGAAAAGCTACGGCTGCTCTGAGAGAAATGGGCGTGCCTCAGCACTTCATTGCCCTGATGTGTAACTTGTATTGTGGACAGGAAGGCACTGTCAAAATGGAATATGGAGAGACAGAATAGTTTCCTAAAAGCAAAGGTGTCACAAAAAGGTGTATTTTATCTCCCTGTGTGTTTAACCTGAACACAGAAGACATCTTATGGAAAATGGGGTTATAGTCTCAGGAAGGAGGAGTGAAAATTGGTGAAAGAAATATCAATAACTTAAGATATGCAGATGACATAATCTTACTGGATGAAAACAGCAATGATTGGAAAGGACTTCTAGTGAAAGAAAAATTGTGCTAAAGCCGGTATTAATTTGAGCATCAAGACAGATATTATGATTACAAAAGAAATACACAACTTCAACATAGACATTGAAGTGGTTAAATATTGTGCTTACCTTGGTTCAGCTATCTATTGAAATGGAGACTGCAGCTGAGGAATCAAGATAAGGCAGCAATGGAAGAATTAGGAAAGATCACTAAGAGCAAAGATGTGTCAATAGAAGACAAGGCTAAAATCATTCACACCCTTGTATTCCTCCATGTGGAAAGTGAACAGTTGGACAGCAACAAAGGCTGACAGAAAAAAAACACGGATTCACTGGAAATATGGTGTTAGAGGAGAGATCTAAAGATACCCTGGACCACCAGAAAGACGAACAGGTGGGAGCTAAAGCAAATTAAGCCTAAAACTTTGCTGGAGGCAAATATGACTACAGTGAAGCTGTCCTATTTCAGGCACATGGTGAGAAGGCAGGGTTCTTTGAAAAATACCATAATGCTAGGAATAACAGGAGGCAGCAGGGAAAGGAGAACACCAAATATATCCTGGGCTGACTCCATGAAAGAAGCCAGAGGCATGAGTCCACAGGAGCTGAGCAGGGCTGCTGAGGACAGGACATTGTGGACATAACTCATTTACAGAATCACCAGGAGTTGAAGCTGAGTCATTCACATGTAACATACACATTATATCTCTCATTCAATTTTTATTGTCAATACGCTAAGGCATATTCCAGAAGAAATGATATTGCAGTAGGAATCTTAATCAATGATGAGCATAAAGAATGAAGTATGTCTGGTCTTAAGTATTCTCATTCAATGGATATCTTTTGCCATTCAGCTCAAAAAGCAGAAGAGAAACTTGTTCCTGCTTAAAGTCTGTGAAGATTCCTAATCCCACCTCATTATCAGTTAACTGTGAAGTAATATCCAAATGAGGTCTAACAACCAACCCCTCAATGTGACATTTGTGAAAAGGAGAACCCTCCAGAAAAAAAAAAAGGAAAAGTTTAAAAATCCACAAGCCCAAATATTTGAATTGACAGAATATAAAAAGCCTAGTTCCAGAAAATTCAGATTTATCCATATCAAATCAAAATTATTAGAAGACTTGAGTTCTCAAAAATTCAAATCTTCATAATTTTTGCCAAGTGTATGTACAACCTACCTAAAAATACAAACTACTTCACTTTAAGATACTCTGAATTTTTAACATTTATATGTATATAAACACTGTTTAAGTTTTGTTTTTGGTGTTTTTTTTTTGTCTTTAAGAAATATTTATTGAATGAATATGCGAATACATTTATTTAAGTTACATTTACTCTAAATAGTGTATTATGATTTTGGTGAAAAAAGTTAGGTTAGAGTTTAATAATTTTTTAAAGTTGATATAAATACTTTATAACAAGGACACTTTGCACCATGATATACCTGCAGTGAATTCTCTTATATACTAATAAATTAATAAGCACACCATGAAAAATCAAACTAATATTTATGCTATTTATCATATCTATAGGTATGATTGACTAAAGTATTGATAGCCAATTATATTCTGTGGTTTCTAGAATATACTCTTTTATTACATACTTATAGTATTGTAGTTTTATAATAATATATCAAACTATTATATTTCATATTTAATTATGAAAACTGAGATATATTTTGGTAAATATGGTATCAGTCGTATAGAAAAATCCAATACTGATAGTGGTATAGTATCAGTATAGACCCTGTTAGATTACTGAGTAGTATTTTTTTTATTTAGGTTCTTTATTGTTTAATGTATTACGTAAGTCTCCTTTTCCCCCATTGACCTCTCCCCAGCTGCCCTCAGCACATGCCCGCACCACCCCCCATCTGTGTTCACTGGTTATGCTCATATGCATGCATATAAGTCCTTTGGTTGATCTCTTACCCTCTCACCTTCCCCCCAGCCCCACCACCTTCCCTCATAGATTGGACAGTCTATTTGATGCTTCTATGACTCTGGTTCTGTTTTTGTTCATCAGTTTATGTTGTTCATTATATTCCACAAATAAGTGAGATCATGTGATGTTTATCTTTCTCTGACTGGCTTATTTCACTTAGTATAATGCTCTCCAGTTCCATCCATGCTGTTGCAAATGGTAAAAGTTTTATATTTGCCTGTTCTTAGGGAATTATTGCAAAAATGTGTATTATAGGATATAGTATCTG
Organism: Corynorhinus townsendii; assembly: GCA_026230045.1. Taxonomy (NCBI): domain Eukaryota; kingdom Metazoa; phylum Chordata; class Mammalia; order Chiroptera; family Vespertilionidae; genus Corynorhinus; species Corynorhinus townsendii. The sequence goes on from JAPDVU010000012.1 coordinate 32,227,878, forward strand.
GATCCAGTTTTCATTTTCTACCCACTCTTTCTTCCTTCCCAAGGCCAACCTTTCAGAGAGGAGAGAGGCTGGTATAGATTAATGCCCAGGATTTCATCTACATGTTTCTGGGTCTTTTTTAAAATTCCTTAATATCCCTAGAACTCATACCACTATACATTTAAGGATTTAAAAAAACTTATTGGACTGTGAAGGACCTGTTTTCATCCAAATAGCATGTCCTATATAATAAAAGCCTAATATGCTAAGTCTCTGGTCATCAGGTTGTCCGTTCAACCAATCAAAGCATAATATGCTAGCGATATGCTAAGGCCACTCAACCACTCACTATGACGTGCACTGACCACCAGGGGCCAGATGCTCTGACCGATAGGTTAGCTTACTGCTGGGGTCCGGCTGATCAGGACTGAGCCAGATGGGCCAGACATGCCCTAGAGCCCTCCCGTAGTCCCTCCCCAGCTGGACATCCTCATGAGTCCCTCCTTGGCCCCAATCATGCATCAGTGGGGTCCCTCGGCCTGGCCTGTGCCTTCTCACAATCCAGGACCCTTTGGGGGATGTCAGAGAGCTGGTTTCAGCCTGATCCCTATAGGCCATACCAAGGGACCCCATTGGTGCATGAACTCATACACCAGGCCTCTAGTATGAAATAACTACTGTACTAGAGATAGTCACTATATATTTTGCTTTTATTTTTAATCATTCAGATTTATCTGCTATTTTCTTCTCTAAACAAAAAAGCTGACATATATTCCTAATTATAAGGAAATGTTATCTGTGTTACTCAGTGAGGAAAACTTTCCCTGAATAACTTCAGATTTAGTTTCTGGGGAAAATGTACCATCTTGTCCTTTGTAAACCCATGAGATTGGTATACCTAGGTGCAGTAATGTAGCTGCTGCTTAGCTCAGGAGCTGTGGTGATGCTAGGATTTTCACCTTTCATTGCACCTCTGGTGTCGGTTCATTTCTCATCTTCCTACATGCCCCATAGAGCTGATCTGAGTACAGAAAACCCTTTGAAGTCACTTGGAATTCTTGCTCTGATGAAGCCTGAAGGACATGCAAAGTAAGAAACATGGTCATGCTTGCAAAAAAGATGAAAATTCAGTCAGCTTTACAAATGTGTTTCTTATACCTTACAGCATATCTATGTGTCTATATATGTATACTTACAGTAAAAAAATAGAGATGCAAATTGTAATTTTGCAAAAACATAATGCTTATATGGATACGTCTACTACACTTAAGGCAAATTATTTCTCATATGAAAAAATAGATTAAGTAAAGTAGTGCAAGAAATACCTTCAGAGGCTCATATAGAAGACTTTTAATAACACTATAATATCTAAACTTATATATATATGCATATAGATACATATATATGCAAATATATGTTTTTTTTTAAATAATGCACTCTAAGACAGATTATGAATTAAAAACACTATTAATGGTTCTGATTCTCTGATGTCAACTACATAGGCTAAAATCTTAAAATCACATCAAATACCAGGGTGGGGCAAAAGTAGATTTAGAGTTGTGAGTAGGTAAAACAGAGTTTATTCTTGTATTATTATGTGTTAAATATTGTCTTATTTTCCATACTAACAATCATAAACCTACTTTTGCTCCACCATGTATAACCCCCATTTTCCAATGTAAGCATTCTTCAGCATGCCAGTAAAATAGCAGCAAATGAATGCTCATTTGGGGTTGGGACACAAACCCCATTTCTGCTTTGCAGGCATACATTGCCAGTTAGCCTCTGTCTGTAGGGAGGGTTAGAGGGAGACTGCAGGGCTGGAGGCTGTTAGCATCCTATGAGTTTTGCCCACTTTCTGTTTCTGTCCCTTTCATCCCAGCCCTCCTTTTTTATATTTGGCAGATAATTTAATTTGTTTTAGTAGTTGTAGCAACAAAATCTACTTTGCAGTTGTTCTCACTACTTGAAGAATCAACCCTGTCACAAATGATCAGAGACAATAGCAGCTACTGGTCAGAACCCCTTCCTAAGATGTCTGATTTTCAACTTTAGTCCCTGCCCCAAAGTGCTTAATTTTAATAATTTCAATCACTCAAAAGATGGTAGTTGCTACATGCAATTGCTATCTCTGTGGCATCTTAACAGTTTTAGATTGAATTATCTCTTGACGCAGATTGGAACCCATATTTAGTTTAAGCTACTTTATAAAGCTGACCACATTTTTTGAGTGTAAAAACACTTTTGAGTGCAAACAGCTCTCCCAGACAAACCAGAATATACAGTCATCCTAGATATGGCACTAAATGTAATCCTAACTGAAATTCTGGGCAGCAAAGTTAATAGTTAGAACTAGAATTGGTCTTTGTATTGACCTCACATACCTGGAGGCTCAGAATTTCCTCTCCCCTACCACCAACCCTTCATTGTCAGTAAGGTTACAATATTGGAAAGTAAATTCTTGCCATGAAGAAAGTTATTAATGTTACAATAATTGTTGACATGCCACTGATCTTTCTAAGGTGCAATTTTGACTAGATCTCTCCTCTTTTTAAAACCATTCATGGTTGCCCAGTTATGTGCACTAATAAAAGAGAAACATGCAAATTGACCATACCTCCACTACGCCCACAAGCCAATCAGGAGCGAGTATGCAAATTAACCCATCCAAGATGGCTGCAGCCATGAAGAGAGCAAGAGGCTTGGGTTTCCCGGCAATGGAGGAAGCCAAGCTTCCCACCCACTCTGACTGGCCCTAGCCTCCACCCAAGGCTACAAAGTTTCAATTATAGAAGATAAATAAATTCCAACAAAAATGACAGCAGCCACGGAGCTGGAGAGAGCAAGAGGATTGGGTTTCCCCTGGTGATGGAGGAAGCCAAGCTTCCTGGCAGGCTCTGGCCTCTGCTCAAGGCTACAAAGTTTCAATTGTAGAAGATAAATAAATCCCAGATACCAGGGCCTCTGTTTGGGTCACCATGGCCTGCAAACCACCACAGGCCCCTCGCCCAGGCCACCCCATGCCCCAAGGGAACCCCCACCCTGATCTGGGACACCCGTCAGGGCAAACCAGCTGGCCTCCACCAGTGCACTAGGTCTCTATTCCAGTGGTTGGCAAACTCATTAGTTAACAGAGCCAAATATCAACAGTACAATGATTGAATTTCTTTTGAGAGCCAAATTTTTTAAACTTAAACTTCTTCTAACACCACTTTTCAAAATAGACTCGCCGAGGCCGTGGTATTTTGTGGAAGAGCCACACTCAAGGGGCCAAAGAGCCGCGTGTGGCTCGTGAATCACAGTTTGCTGACCGCTGCTCTATCCTATCTAATAAAAGAGTAATATGCAAATTGACTGTCACTCCAACACACAACATGACTGTCCCCATGTGGACACAAATGGCTGCCACAAGATGGCCAGCAGGGGAGGGTAGTTGGGAGGGACCAGACCTGCAGGAGAGGGCAGTTAGGAGTGACCAGGCTGGCAGGGGAGAGCAGTTAGGGGAAATTAGACTGGCAGGGGAGCAGTTAGGCATCAATCAAGCTGGCAAGGGAGTGGTTAGGGGGTGATCAGGCTGGCAGGCAGAAGCAGTTAGGGGCAATCAGGAAGACAGGCAGGTGAGCAGTTGGGAGCCAACAGTCCTGGATTGTGAGAGGGCAGTCGAACATCTCTCAAGGGGTCCCAGATTGGAGAGGGTGCAGGCTGACATCCCTTGAGGCCAGTTGGACATTCCTCGAGGGCTCCCAGATTGGAGAGGGTGCAAGCTGGGCTGAGGGACACACACCCCCCCATGTACGAATATTATGCACCGGGCCTCTAGTATCAGATAAAGTTTAGACTTAACTGTAGATTTCTCTGAGAAACTCCAAAGAGTGAAATGGCTGCATCTTAAATGAATACTTCTAGAACCTTTAGTAACTTACTGATACCATAACACTAAAAAGATGGTAGTTTTTGTGTGTATTAACAATAAGACCAGAAATTCTGTGAATCAGAGACTGTGGTGTTCACCATTGCCAGTGATGAGCACATTTTTAGCACATGGGATAATCTCAATAAGTGTACACAGTACTTAATGCCTAAAGTACACACAAAGAAATGAATGAGAGCAGAACTAGAAAGAGTTCCCATTCTACTAGGGCAGCACTTCAGTGTTTTGGATGTTCTCCCTGCATCTTTCTTTAAGCAAGATAATTGGGAAGAGGGGGGGGTATTATTTTATTTTCAGGGAAAACAAATTTACTCTCACACAGAAGCAGAGAGGTTTAAATAAGAGATATATGTATATGACTCCTGCATACACAATTTGGGGCCATTGTCCCAAAGGCATCTCCCTGTGGTACCCACACTCATACAAGTGGTAGTTTGACATACTGTTGGCCTACTTCAGGAAAAGTTCAATTATAATATTTTTAAAAATAGAATCCCAAAACACCAATCAGAAAGAATATATGCATCCCTATGTTCACAGCAGCATTTGTTACAATAGCCAAGGTCTGGAAACAGTCCAAGTGCCCATAAGCAAATAAGTGGAAAAAAACAACACAAAAAAGCTGTGGTACATTTACACAGTGGAATATTACACGGCAGTAAAAAAAAAAAAAAAAAAAGAACTTTTACCCTTTGCAAAAGCATGGATGGGCGTGGAAAGTATTATGCTAAGTGAAATAAGCCAGTCAGAGAAAGAGAAATACCATATGATCTCACTAGTATGTGGAATCTAATGAGCAAAATAAACTGAGGAACAAAATAGAACCAGAAGCATGGATACATGAGTCAGACTGGCTGGTGCCTGAGGGGAGGTGGGTGGGGGGACTGGATAAAGAAGGTGAAGGGATTAGCAAAAGAACATATATGCACACCCCATGGACACAGACAACAGTTTGGTGAAGCCAAGGGAGAGGGAGGTGGGGGTGGATGGAGGTGGGCAAAGGGTGAGGAAAGGGGGCACACCTACAATTATGTCAACATTAAAAATTTTTAATAACAAATACTTTTTAGAAAGACCTTTTATGTGAGAAAAGGAAGTTGTTGTTTTGTTGTTTTTCTAGCCTAGAGTGTCTTAAATGAAAAGGTTTATAAACCATATAAAGTAGGGAACACTTTCTAACATTGTCTCACATATCTCACAGGCCAAAGTATTAAAATATATATATATGGGTCAGGATAGAATCAAAGGCATCTCAAACCTGTTCTTCTTGATTAATCTTGATATTGCTCATAAATTCAGCAGCTTCATAAAATGTATTTCAATATGGAGAAAGAAAATAGTCCAAAAATATAAACCAGACAATCCTCTTACTTTATCTATCAACTTTCCCTAGGCAATAATTATTAACCTTTTGCCCTTTTGTGCCCTTGCTGTTTTGTAACTTGACTCTGATTAACTACATTTTAACTACAAATTTCCACAACCTATATACAAAAGTGCAGATTGAAATAAAAAGAATGAAGCATATGTTTCACTATTAAGAATAATAAGATACCGATTGTCATAAAAGGTTATCTACAATTTATAAGATTGAGACTGGCTTATAAGACATTTAAATTTATTTTTAGGCATTTGCAAGGTATAGTGCATAAAATTTTTTATAATTGTTTAAATTACCTTCAGGGAAGTGCCTCATTAAGAAGCTTCATAGCTCGGGAATGAAGAATGTAAGCACTATGCCCTCACTGTCTTTTCAGCCTCCTGTAGGTTTTTCTTCTGATCAAGTACGTGGTTGACAGTGAGGAGGGAACAGCCTGCACTCTGAAGAATTAATTTCAATATCACTGAAGGAAAAAGGTATCAGAAAAGACACCATTACTCTTGGAGAATACTTATACTTGTCCCTTGGCCTAAATATAAAGAGGAATGATATATCAACCTCTGGCTTAAATATCTCTGCTTATTACCTCTATCTTTTCACAGTCATTCCAAGACATTAATTAAATTGAATTCTATATATTCTTATATCTTGTAGATTTTTTAACTTTAAGAGTTATCCCATCTGTCAGGAATTTAACTGAGTTGAGAGAGAGAAAGCTAAGCTACCACATATCAGAGTTACCAATTAAATAAAGCATCAAGCCTAAAAAGTAAAGAGTTATACCTTTAATCACTTATTGAGATGGCAGAAGGCAGAGTCTAAAACCAGTGAAAACACCAACTCCCCAGTTTCACTTACTCCATGGAGAAGTGCACCAATCAAGGGTGAGGTGGAACAGTATCAGACATAAGGGTCATTTCACTGTGGAAAAAGCCTCAACAAAAAGTTCTGGTAGTTTTATGGACTGGTGGAGGAGGGGTGCGAGGAGGAAGGCTAGGAGTGGAGAAGTGGTGGCTACTGAGTATGAGTGGAGAAAATTGTCTTCAAGATTCCCCTCCTTTCTTCTCCCATAAGGAGGACTCAGGAAGGGCACCTGAAGAGCAAACCACCTAGGACCTATGACAAAGAGAGGGGCTGGGCACCCAGGCTGGTGTGTGCAGGGCAGCATCCCAGTGATAATTGCCAGGAAGAGCCTTCACAGGGCTTATGAAGAGGCCTGAAAATCACACATAGGTTTCTAACCAGAAGCCAGGGTTCCTCACCACCTCTATTTTTTCTAAAAGAAACCATTCTTTGATTTATTTGGTGTGAAACCAAGAGGCTATAATTAGGCCAGAGTTTTAATATGTGTTTAGCCGAATCCAACATAGTACTGACTATTAGGTTGCACCTTTACTTGAATACTAAAGATTATACATTTTGCATATAGTTTTTTATTAAAGTTTCAGATATGGCATGCATATGTGAAGGTAATTTTTTATGTCAATCAATGCATGGTTAATTAATAAACAATTACAGATCAGTTATCTTATTCATTCTAGTTCTTTTTAAAAATATATAGATATTAATTTCAGAGAGGGAGAGGGAGAGACAACAGAAACTTCAGTAATGAGGGAGAATCACTGATCGGCTGCCTCCTGCACACCTCCTACTGGGGATCCAGCCCGCAATGCGGGCATGTGCCTGATCTGGAATCAAACCACGACCTCCTGGCTCATAGGTCGACATTCAACCATTGAGCCACACCAGCCAGGTCATTCTAGTTCTTTTTTAGAAAGCATTTTATGTTTCTCATTTCAAAGGAAAAATCAAATTCAAATAGATCCTAAATAGCCCTATTTTAGTGTCTGCTTAAGGCATGAACTTTAGATAGAAAGTTATAGCATGATATCAATTTGTGAACAACTTGTATTACTGATTAATAGTCCACTATTAAATTAAAGAGGCCTGAGGCAGGACAAGAAAGATTGCCAAAATGCTTGGATTGCTATTTGTGTCAGCACATTGCCATGTCAAGTCTTAGTGGGCCTTTCCGTGACAGTATTTTATGACATGACTTCAAGTTCTTAATAGGAAAAATGCACAATGACATTCCAAACTGTAGCAAATATGTCATCTTTTCTTACCTTGTTATTGCATTGTATTTTATTTTGTCCTTTTAACAGATAAATTAAGGCATAGTGCAGATGTTAAGAGTTTATTTGAGCAAAAATCTACTTAAGTTGGGCAGTGCCAAATTGAAACTGGTTAGAAGCACTCCACCTACAGCTAGGTAAAAACTTTTGTAGAGATCAGACAGAAGCCAAGGAAGGGAATTGTTTGATGGGATAGCTTAAGTAGTTGTATTATCTGGGAAAGCCTAATTGACTGTTTGTGATTGATTGTCCTTAGGTCTGGATTTCTTCATCTTGAGCCATTTACAGGCTTTAGGTTTTGATTTGCTTACCTAGGCTAAGATATTAGAAACACCAGTCTAATGGCCTCCTTCTTAATTAACAGTCCCAATTAATATTTTTAATTTTGATTAAATTTTACCTAAGTTTTAATTGATTTCTGCTTTTTTTGTCAGCTTGCAATTGCCTGAAACATTTTCATCCATGCATTTATTTATACCATTACTGGGATTTAGATGTTTCTAGTAGAACCTCTGTAACTGGATTTTGTGTAATTAGCACAATCGTAAAGCCTGAAGGAAAACTGATACCTTTAGAAACATCATTAATTGATAATGTTGTTTTGCACCCTTCTGTTTTATGTTTTTACTACTTATTTTACTTTTTTGTTGTCACTTCTTTATGTTTTTTGCATTGAACCTGATTCTCTTCATTCCCTTTTCTTCTCTGACCCATTATTTGTAAGTTCCACAATTCTTTTCAGTGTCACCAATGTTTATCATCTTACTTAATCTGAATGCTTTAAAAGACAGCATTTAAAGCAAAGTTTTATACGCAAACACCGTTGGTGAGTGCAATCCCAGAATTAAGTGACACTGAATTAAAAAAGAGAATGATACAGAGAAGGAAGGCGTACATAGCTGAGTTGTCCACAGCTCCTTGACAAGTGATAGAAGACAGGATGGATCCTCTCCCAAATTTTATTGTCAGATTTTGTTCCAGGAGGTGTCAACTCACCATCAGTTCCAAGGTGTCCATGTATGAAGCTGTACTGGCCTCAAGGTGGTCTAGAGGCAGACAGCCCAGATGGAAGGCAAGACACTGTGACCAAATCTAGGAGGTACTCAGAGCTACTAGAGCAGTGGCCCCTCTTCCCCAGTCCCCATATCTTGGTTCTCCCTCACCAGCAGGATGTAGCAGCAGCTGCAGCAAACTGGCTCTGTCACCCTAAGCCACTGTCAAGACAGCTTTGGCAGGACAGCAAGGCAGGTGCATAGACCTGGGGTGGTACTAAAACAAACTTACATCTTCCCATCCTAAACCATCTGTGATACAGTTTCACATTTAAATGAAATAATAACTGAACCCAACACAAAAATGTTTAACTTCCTTATACCCTCTTCCATGTTAATAACATCTTTAGAATGTTTTTATTTTTCTGTTCTTTGTCCCCATACTCCCCCTCAAAGTCGAGTACTTTTAGAGGAGCAAGACTTATTTCCCATGTCTCTTTTGTTTGCCTAATCTTTGTACTACAAATTCCAAGCACACAATTATCCTAATATTAATGTATGAAATCTTAATATTAATCCTGACATTAATATTAATTTATAATTTAATTTCATTATTGCCCTAATGTTAATTTACCAATTTTCTTCCTATTTCTACATCTCCCATATTGTTCTGTTTCAGATTTCCCTTGTTCAGAGCATTTTCTCAAGCACTTTCCTCAATTTGTTATGTTGAGGTATATTCTCTGTTTTTGTGCTGTTTCTTTTATACTGTATCTCAGTGACCTTTTTCAAATAAAGAGTCCACTTTATTTTGGTGGATTTTTAAAGTTATTATTTCTTATCTTCCTTTTTATTTATTTTTTCTTAGTGTAAATTTCTTTTTGTGGCATTGCCATCTTCTAATATTTTATTTTAAAAACTCCTGGCCCAAATAACCAATAGTTTCTTTCCCATATAAGGATGATGGGCAGATTATTTTCATAAGTTAAAAATCTCAAAAAGGATTCTACATGTAACAAAGTTATTGAATTATATGGGGAAGTGTATGATAGAAACCTGCAGAGGAGTGATTATTTTTTTTCTGCAGATGAGCCAGAGAAATCTCTATTAATAAAATGACAATCTCTGTTAATAAAATGACATCTAAACTGAGTTCTGAAGAAAACTAAAGGGTTTTTTGTAATACAATTAAATGATATTAATATTAACTAATATGAATGATAATATTAAATGATATATTTTAGATTATAGGAAATCATAAAATGAAGGTATCGTCTGTGTAACAAAGAATGTAGCAAATTATATTATCTGTCTCTGTTAAGGTATATTTCATAATATACTTTAAAATTTACTACATTTCTATTCATTGATTAATCCTATATAATAAAAGCCTAATATGCAAATTGTCCCCTCAACCAGAGGGCAGTGCCAGTGGTGGTGGCAGCAGGCAGCCAGGGGAAGGGAGGCACCCCGGCTGGCAGCTGGCAGCCACTAGGGACCCTACCCATGTACTGCATGCACTGGGGATCTAGTACAGCAAATAATTCTACAGTAATTAACCAATCAACATAAAGCTGATTTAATTAATAATTATTATCTCTCTCCCTAGCTATATGAAAATTTTTACAATAGGACAGAATACTTTAAATTTCCTCCTCCAGAATTCTATATAATATATACATCGATAATTATATCAATTATAATAATAAATGGACCACTATCCTTCCATTATAATACTCTGACTGATAAGGAATATGGGTTGTTACCCTTATTTAGGTTATTTTGATAGCTCACTAAATATTTTAATATCTTTTAATTGTTGCCCTTGAGTAATTACATTAACTGGGCAAATATCCTTACACTGAACAGATCAAAAGATAAATTATAGATTAAATTCACAGAGCATATTTGATTGCTAGTTTCTCTTCTTATTTTCTTTTATCGTTTGGTGCTTGATACCTTGTTCATTCTGGAAATGAGAAAGTATTTCTGCACACTTAACAGCTGATCTTATTCCTTCTTTAATTCAGTGGTGTTTCTGCATGAAGGGAATAACCATAGTATATATGAATGGGGAGTGACAATGGTGGCATAGGGTGACCTAATTTCATGTATGTTTATGGACCTATAAAGTCTAGGATACAGTTTCTTGGTTATTTTCATTATTACAGACTAGACAAGGGAGAAATTATCTTTAGTGTGCTGTTTCAGAGCATGAATCACACTTTACAAGCTGTTCTTTTCAGTGTATAATGTAAACTAATCTTCTAATAAGACATTGTGTCCTTCCAGAGTCTTCAGTGAAGTGCATACTTGTTTGAACAGTAATAGGGAATAATTATCCTTCCCTGAGGTGACCTTTTAAACCAAAAAACAGTCGAAGTTCATCTGTAAGTTTTACTGTTATGTCCACTAACATTGTTTTCAAGGAGTAGAGTATTACACAAAGTATTATTGAGCCAGATTTCCATTATGCAATAACAACAAACAATCTTCACAGTACAGTCTTTAACTACTTAAAGAGCATGTGAATGATTGGGGGTGAGGTAGCATCTATCACACCCGGAACACCTGTCTATGTTGTATAAATGCAATAAATAAGACTTTTATTTCCATTTGTTTTCTGTTTTTTTTTTGTTTTGTTTTCTGTTTTTAAAAGTGAGCCCTTTGTGTTTTTTTATATTTAACTATATTGTTGAAAGTATTACAGATGTCCCCTTTCTCCCCCATTGACCCCTTCTAGCCAACACCTACTCCCTGCCCCAGGCCTTCACCATACTATTCTCTGTGTTCATGTGTTAGGCATATATGCATATAAGTTCTTTGGTAAATCTCTTCACAGTCCCCCACCCCGACCCCCACTGACACCTGTCCCCTCTGAAATACATCAGTCTGTTGCATGCTTCAATATCTCTGGACCTATTTTGTTCATCAGTTTATTTTGTTCATTAGAACATGTGATACTTGTCTTTCTCCGACTGGCTTATTTCACTTAGCATAATGCTCTCCGGGTTCCTCCATGCTGTCTCAAAGGGTAAGAAATCCTTCTTTTTTTACAGCTGCATTGTATTCCATTGTATAAAGATGAACTTTTGTTGTTTCTTGAAAATTATACTATCCTTCACCATATTTGACAAAAAAAATAGCTTGAACTAACATATTTTAACTTTGTCTTTTATGTATCCATTAATCCACTTTGCTATATATCGTAGAGCTTTAATTATTTGCTGGAAGTGTAGTTTGAGTACACACACACACACACACACACAGGAAATAGGATATCTAAATAGCATTTTGGGAACACAAAAATCAATTCTTAAACACTGGAATTAAGTGTAAATTAGTTTTATAAAGCGCTAGGTATAGTTTATTCTTTTAAATATTTCAACATATCCTTTAAAATTTTATGTGAACTTTTATTGTTACTTAAAATCCATTTTCTTTTCTTAAGTACAGAAATGTGTGCCCAGGCCTCTCTGTTTTACTGGAATTCCTAATTAAGAGTGCCTACGTGATCTTCAGTGAATTATTTTGGGCTGATGTGTCACAATATGTATTAGATGACTTCTTTCTCTGTTGAAGCTCCAATTTCCCCTATCAGGAACACAGAGAGCAGCATGAGAAAAAGAAAATGACAATAACATGTTGTTAAATAACCACATAAAGCATTCATAAAAAATTCATAGTGACTTACTGATTGTTTACAGCTTTTAACTTTAGAGGGGCTTTCCCCCTTAGGCTTTTATATTTGATTTAAAAAAGAATTATCATTCTTGCTTACTGACCTCTTTCTACATGCCCCCCAGTAATATGGTTGAACTCCTGAATAAGTTGCTGGGTGCATAATTATGATAAACCAACTTCAAACCACTTAATTGGCAGAGGATTTAGTATATATGATTACACACACACACACACACACACACACGCACACACACACTAACTAGAGGCCTGTTGTACTGGTTTTCCTCCAGCACCCGGAACCCAGACCTTCACTCCAGCCAGAGTCTGCCTTCTTCGTCTTTGCTGCAGACTCCGGAGTCCGCCATCTTCATTTTCGCTGCAGACTCCAGCCGGTTCGTCTTCACTGCTTCGCTGCAGACTCGGGCCAGAGTCTGCCATCTTTGTCTTTGCTGCAGACTCCACAGTCTGCAGTCTTGTCTTTTCTGCAGCATTTCACTCCTGTAGATCCCTTCGCCCCCTGCCCTCCCTCTCATAGCAGGCGTCCTGCCCTGCCTGGCCACTCTGTGCCTGGAGCAGCTGGGCAGCTGCCATCTTTGGCATTCTAATTTGCATACTCACTCTGATTGGCTGTGGGTGTAGCGGAGGTACGGTCAATTTACATGTTTGTCTATTATTATGTTATATATACACACACACACACATATATATATATCTTATCTAATAATATATATATTCTATATGTTAATATTAATATATATATATTTTTAAAGTATCTGTTATTTTTGGTGACATAATCTCATATATATTATTTGATTTAAAAATAAAAATGCTGGTTCTCACAAATAAAGTTGTAAAATAGCTTTGGCTGCTTATATTATTCACTCTGTATAGATTTGTTCCTCTTAGGCAGCATCAAAGCTCTAATGTCTGTTCAATTCATCTCCCATATCATGCTATAGTTGTTTGAGAAACTCATGGCAAAGAAAAAAATACCCTCTCTGCACAATCTATGCCTAGGAAGCTTTGATAATCAGTCCAATCACCTAATTACAAGTTTGTATTTCTATTCCCACTGAGATGTGCCAATTAAAAGGATTCGACTTTAATTCCAAACAACATATTAGTCCTAATTACCTGATGCATGCCCTGCCTGCTTGAATTTTTTAACCCATTGTGTATCTGTGTGTATATGTAAGATGGTGTGTGTGTGCATGTGTGTATATGTATGCCATGGTCTATAAAGTAGGTGAATTACAAAGTATATTTATAGCTTCAGCTACAGACCATGGTTTTAAAAAAAGAAGTTGATTCAACCTTTTCAAAACAAGCTTAGGTCATAAAAATAACAACCACATTATCATTGGTCTTGAAGGAATTACTCATTCTTCTGTGTTAAACAAAATGTATAAAAAAAACCTGTTTCAGTTTATGATTGACATCATTGACTGAAGTAAATTAAGTCATTTGAAATAATAACAAGTTGGTTCATGTACATATTGACTGCATTCATTTCTCAGCATATTGCAAAATAATCCCATCTCTGCAGAAACTATTTGTGTGCTTTAGCTGCACACTAAGAACTGATTGGCAGTCAAAGTCTATTGGACAACTATAAGAAATGTAACTATTCTATTTCTAAGATAGTACTTAAGGAAAAAGTCCTAGATTTTCAATTCACCACTGAATTCAAAGTTTGGTGACTTTTTCCTTTGATTTAGAGATCAGATGATGAAAAATGTATAGGATATGAAAATAGTGAAAGGAAAGGCTAAGTTTCAAGCAAAGATATTAATATCTCTTAGAGAACTAGAGTCAAAGTGTAAAAAGAATTTGACTACAGGGCAGAAAGAATAAAGACCCTAATCAAATGAAATAATGGCTCTGGGATGTGAGGCTAATGAAAATTGTAGAAATCAGAGCTGATATTCAGAAGCTGGGATAAAAGAATTAATTTTAAAAAAAGAAAACTTCATCCCTTCTTTTTCCAACTATAGACTTCAAAAAAAGAAATTTTAAAATTGAAGACTCTTTTGTAGTTGAACCCTGATTGCTATTGGCATCACTGGGAGGAACTGACCCCCAGGCCAGTCAGTTCTGAGAACTGGCTGTAACTACAACTAAGAACCAACCCTACAGATCCAGATGGGAGGGGATTTGTGGAGACAGGTGGAAAAGGTGAAGGGATAAGAAGTGCAAATTGTTTGTTACAGAATACTCATGGGGATATAAAGTACAGCATAAGGAATATAGTCAATAATATTCTAAGAACTATGTATGGAGTCAGACAGGTACCAGATTTAAGGATGGCCACTTAGAAAATCATATAATGTCTAATCACTGAGGTTTATACCTGGAATTAATATAAGATTGTATGTCAACTGCTTTCTAATGTGCTTAATATCTAAGTGTAATTAGATTTTACTCCTTTATGACACTTGCCTTTTCCATTCTGAACCTTCCCATATTCCACACTTTATTAGATATAGTTGGGTACTATCTTATAAAATGGTTGAATCCAGTTAAAATTTAAAATAGTGCTAAATAACAGGAAAAGGAAAAGTGGGATCAAATAAACTTCAACACGGATGGTCGGATTAGAACCAGAAAGCATGAATAACTTTGATGAGAAATACAGCAGAGGGAATCAGATACAGAAAAGGAAAAAGAAAAGTTTGCCTCTTACCACTGCAGATTCTCCCTCTTATCAAGAAATCGAGAAGACACTAAAGTCCTTCTGTGCTCAGAGAATAGTAGAGCAGATAAAAAACATAACCTTTATTTTCTGATGCAGAGAGCCTGAAGACCAGGTTTGTTATTCTTACTCATTTATACTCACTATTAAAGACTTGATTTTAGACATCTCAGTACCAGAGCACTGCTGATAAGACATATAAAGGAAGTTCAGAGAAGCATAACAGAAACGATTTAGGGATTATAGGTCTTGACTTATGAAAGAAGATTGAAGAATCAAAGTCTCTATAACTGCAAGAGGATGACTAAAAGGTAAGATGATAAAATCATACAAATATTTGAAAGGTATAAGAAGCAGGAGGACAAAGACTTACTGAACACTAGAGGCCCGATGCACAAAATTTATGCAAGGGACTCGACCCTCTTGGCCCTGTCTGTCTTGCTGCGACTTGCGACTTGCGGCCCTGCGGCCCCACCCACTGGTCATTCCAGAAGGTCATTCCGCTGTCTGATCTAATTAGCATATAAGCTCTTTATTATTATAGATTTTACTGAGGAGATTATTAAGGTATAGAATGAACAAGTGAGTTAAAAGGAGAAACTCTGAGCCACATATTACACAGTAATTCTCCAAATGTGTAAGACTTCCTCGATTCCAGAGAGAATGACAGTTTTACTACTTATTAGGTGTTATCCTGTTCACCTTTTTCCTGTTCAACATATGCACACTAATATCAACACATACACATGCTAAAAAGGTAACATATAAGAGAGGCTCATTCATAATTGGAGAAAGCAGGACAGGATTTTGCATTTAAATGTTCACATTGCTTTTATCCAATTTTACAGATGGCTATATTTACCTATTTTTTAAAAAATAAATATTTTTATTGATTTCAGAGAGGAAGGGAGAGGGAGAGAGAGATAGAAACACCAATGATGAGAGAGAATCACTTATTGGCTGCCTCCTGCACACCCCCTACTGGGGATCGAAACTGCAACCTGGGCATGTACCTGACCTGAAATTGAACTATGACCTTTTGGTTCATAGGTTGACACTCAACCACTGAGACACTCTGGTGGGGCTATATTTACCTCTTAAAACGTAAGAATTATAATTATATGTCAAATAAATTCTGTGTCACCCTATAATGATGGGTAAAGAGTAGTACTAAGAAACACAAATCTTAGAATTTCTGGGCTTAAAGGGAAGGCAGCTCTATTGCTACAGAAACAGCATACTGACAAATGATTATGAAGCCTCTGCATAAACCCTTTCTATAATATGAAATTTTCAAACCCCCAGACTGCATGAAATCTACAAACTTCTCTGTTACACAGGCCCTTCATTTTATGGAGCTCTGTTTCTGTCTCAATATACTTTATAACCATAGATCCTAATTCCACTAATTAATTTAATACTTAAAGTTGTACAAGAATGCACTTGAAGGCAACTACCATAACACACTCAGATACTCAGATAAAACATTCTCGTATCCCTCAATTATTTTGCACATCACATTATACTGGCACATCCTTCTACCTCATCATTATCTCCTGAATGTGTTTTTGTATTTGTTGAGGTCTCCCCTTAAATTTCAATTCCTGGAACTAACTCAAATACTGTGAATTTATGTACAAAAAAACAAGGATGAGCATCTATATCAGTTCATATAAATTATTTCTGTTTACATTAATAAGAGAATATGGCTACAGAAAGCTTAGGCTGTCAACTTCCAATGATCATGAATATAAATTAAAAAGAGAAGGAACAAAAGTATGAGATGCTCTTTGACTTTTAAATATTATTTTATGACATGACAGTTTTGACTTTTTTCTACTTCATAAAATCCCCATAAGTGATAGAAGGTGCCCACCTCTCAAATGGGAAAGGAGAAGTTACAGTTGGAGGTCATCTCAGAAAGGCAGACAACTGGGGAGGGATTTGGGAAAGACTAGAGAAACATTTAGTGAACTAATCAGGTTTCTTCTCTAATTCCTAGATGGTGAGCAGGAGGAGGCAGTCTCTCACTACTTGGAAAAGCACATGTGAACTAGTTTAAAGAAATTGCCTAATATGAAAACTGATAAAAGTTGTAAATAATATTTATTATGCATTTTTTCTTGAATTTCAACAATTGTATAGAAACACTTTTTTATAAGCACACTAGTGACCCAGTGCATGAAATTTGTGCACATTAAAAGGTAATTAATTTGAGGAAATATTTTAATATTGCTATTTGCCCTTTCTCTATAATAGAAGTGTCAAAGATGAACAAAAATTAGTAAAATGTATATGAAAATCTCCCTCCTGTCAGAGTCTGGGGTGCACCACAGGGCCCAGAGTCAAGTTCCCAATACCCATGCGCACCTCGATATGGTGCGAGACCCAGGCCCAGCCAGCCCCACCCCATCAAGCCTCACAGGGCAGGGCACAGCCTCAGGTCCCCCATCAAGCCCTGGCAACCTCAGGTCCCCCGTTAAGCCCCACCGCGCGGGGGGCAGAGCCTCAGGTCCCCCAGCCCGGCACTGGGTTGGGGGCATGGCCTCAGGTCCCCTGCCTGGCCTCAGGTCCCCTGGCCCTGGCGCAAGGATGCGAGGTTGTGACAGCCATTTGCATATTAGCTCTTTATTATACAGGATATCACCACATGTTCTGCAACTTTCATTTCCTACTCTGTTAACTAATTGAGTACTTAGAAAAACCTGGACCAATAATCAATGGATTGAAGTGCCCTGACATTTAGGTAATCAATGACTGACTGAAATATCTACACTTCTGCATAAATTCTGGCACAGGTATTTATTCATTTTTAATACCAATAGAAGTTCTTATTTCTATTTGTATTTGAGATTATTCCTTCTACCTCTATAATATTTCTGGATTTTGCATCTAATACTAAGAAAACACTATCATCTTAAAATATAGTCTAACAAAATTTGGCATACATGTTTTATAAATCCTTATTCAAATTACTCAGAAAAAGATAATGAGTAAGGGAGTCATGAATTAAGTTTTACATAGTTATAAAGTTTTTTTAAGTAGAATATTAGTCAAGAAATTTTGAATATCACTACCAATAACTGATTATCATTAATTAGTTATTAATCCATCTAGTTGCCCTAACATCCATTGCATATGGGAATTATTTACCTAATATAGAGGATCTTAGACGATAACTCATTAAATGAATAGAATAGTCAAACAATGTCATTCATCTATTGAACAAATACTTTTGTTCAAATGTATAGCAGATTAAAGAGATTTTGTAAATATAGACATAGTTTATACAATATTTATACATATAGGTCTGTATTTATAGTAAACACTAAAGGCCCGGTGCATGAATTCATGCATGGGTGGGGTCTCTGGGCCTGGCTAGCGATCGGTGCCGATTGGGACCGGCCGGCCAGTGGGAAGTTGGCCTGCCACGGGAGGTTGGCTGTGGGAGCACAGTGACCACAAGGGGGCAGCTCCTGCATTGAGCATCTGTCCCCTAGTACTCAGTGCACATCTTAGTGACTGGTCATCCGGTCATTCAGTTGACCAGTCATAACAGTTGCTTAGGCTTTTATATATATAGATATACAGATCTATACTTTTAAATAGGCTATCTTCTACAAACTCATAAAAATTACAAATCTATCCTGATATGAATATTAAATTCAGAGCTATAAAATAGTCAATTTTTACATAAGATGATGCATTAAGTAATTACTACTGCATAATATAGATCAAGAACATAGAGTTCAGGTCAGGCTTTTAGGACCCTTGTTGTGACTGCCATTATTAGTAGTTAAGAATGAGTCATCAAGCATCCTTGGCCTAAGTTTATTGATAAAATAAGAAGAGTTCATTTGATCATTTCTAAATTCTCTTCCTTTTCATATATTCCAAGAGATCTAAACTTATTTAAATCACTCAAGTGTTAATGAATTCCACTCATCTGAAAAAGATTGTTTTGAAAGACATTATTACAGCACCATTGATACTCAATATTTTAATATAAATACTTTCATTTTAAAAGATGTTATTGTTTGTTCTTCTCAAGTGCTTTACCTTTTCAGAGTCTTCTGGTATTTTTTAATAAAAATGGTGGATTTTAAGTGGTGTAATTTATTATAATTCCTTGAAACCTGAATACTTTCTTATATATAGTTTTCCTTTTTGTCCTGCTTTTCTGCAATGGACTTTGTAATATTCAAACTTTACACCCCTTGAACTTGAGAAAATTATACTAACCAAGTATTGAATTGTGTTATCCTACTGATACTATCTCAACTGCAAAAACAGCACACTATCTTGACATCCTAAATTAAATGAGATATATTTGCCTTTACTGAAATCTCTCCTCAAGTAAATGACCTAGAAAAATGCATGAAAATGTGGAATGGTGTATGTAATGTAATCATGCATTTTCCTCTCTCTAATCAGTTCTGTAGGCTTTGGAGAAATGCAAAGTGACACAGGCCAATTCTTACTCACAGGAAGACTTCTTCCTGCCACAACATTTTGATGTTATTACTATGCTTTGTTTGTAGGCAGCTTAGTTTCTAGCTAACATCATAAAGTCCTTTGAAAAAAAATACATATTTTCATCCTAATCATCTTACTTTCTCCTTGTTATGCTCTACCTTAACAATATAATCTTAAATATTATCCTTAAATAATTCTAAGGAAATGGGCAGCACTGAAGTACCTGTTTCATTCTGAGGAATTATCATCCCCAACCATAAAAACCTGTATGATGAGTGAGAACAGAATAGAAAACCCCTTGCTGGTGTCCTCCTCAGCAACAATAATTTGATAGCCATCCATAGGCAAAAGTGACTTTGTGGGAGCTTTGAAATCCAGGTAGGAGACTGTGGAACCTCACTGGAGCCCAAGACCAGGAGAGCCACTTTGAGAAAGCAAGGCCATGCCCAGGTGAAAGAATCACTGATTGTGATCCCAGCTACAAACCCAGAAATAGCCCTATCCTTCTGTGAATTCAGCTATAGCCCTGTTTGGCCTTGGACCTGCTACCAGCCTCATCTGCTAAGGAACCCAACAGCAATCACACACAGGCCCTGGGTCACAACTTTAGATCCTGAAGTGGTCCAATGCATGACTCCAGCCACTCTTGCCTTCCAGTCATACTAGGGTCCTGCTAGGATACAAACACATCCATACCCTGAGGCTGATCTCTCTGATCACAAACTGCAGATCCTGACACAGCCTGTAATTTGGCTCCACCTCCCCTCATGTAAGGCCAAGAACACTGCTGCTCACTTAGGGACCTCCCAGGAGACACACCTGCCTTAATCCTGGAGGTAGGCCCACCAATCTCAATTGAGTGGCAGAGCTTTAAGCAGTCCTATCACCAGGCATTCTGGAAGGTCCTCAAAAATTTAAAAATAGAAATACCATATGATCCAGTAATTCCACATATGGCTGTATATCCAGAAAAAATGAAATCAATGTCTGAATTCCCATGTTCATGATAATATTATTCACAATAGCCAAAATATGAAACGTAATAAATGTTCACTGACAGATGGATAAATAAAATAGTATGTAGCCTATCTAATAAAAGAGAAACATGCAAATTGACCATACCTCCTCTATGCCCACAAGCCACGCCCACCAGTCAATTAGGATTGAGTATGCAAATTAGCCCAACCAAGATGGCAGCGGCCACAGAATTGGAGTGAGCAAGAGGCTTGGGTTGCCCCTGGCGATGGAGGAAGCCAAGCATCCCACCTGCCCTGGTCAGCCCTGGCCTCCACTCAAGGCTACAAAGTTTCAATTACAGAAGATAAATAAATCCCAGATACCTGCTTCCAATAAGCCCTGGCCTCTGTTCAAGGAGGCGCTGAAAAAAAAAACAAAAGCAAAAAAGGAGGGGCTGGGAACTTGGGTTGCCTGGGGCCGTGGCCAGACTGCAAACAGCCATCAGCCCCCACCCAGGCTGACCAGGCATCCCAGTGGGGACCCCCACCCTGAAGGGGCTGTGGCAGTTGGGGGTGAGTACACTGGCACAGGGGGCATTTGGGGACAAGCAGGCCAGTGGAGGGGGGGCAGTTGGGGGCGAGCAGGCCAGCAGGCAGAGTGGTTATGGGCAATCAGGCAGGCAAACAGGCAGGTGAGCGGTTAGGAGCCAGCATCCCGAATTGTGAGAGGGATGTCTGACTGCCGGTTTAGGCCTGATCCCTGTAAACCGGCAGTAGGACATCCTTCGAGGGTTCCCAGATTTGAGAGGGTGCAGGCCTGGCTGAGGAACACCTCCCCCTGTCTCCCCCCACCCTCCATTCATGAATTTCATGCACTGGGCCTCTAGTTCTATAATAAAATATTATTCAGCCATAAGTAAGAATAAAATCCTTTTATTTGTGACAACATGGTTAAACCTGGAGGACATAATGTTAAGTGAAATAAGCCAGACACAGAAAGACAAATGATGTATGATTTCACTTATTTGCAGAATCTGAATAAAAGGGTTGGACTCCTAGAACCAGAGAGTAGAATGGTGGATCCTGGGTCTTGGGAGAGGAGAAATGAGAAGATGTTGAAAGTATAAATTTTCAGTTAGAAAATAAGTAAGTACCATGGTTAATAATACTGTATTGTATACTTGAAATTTGCAAAGAAAGTATATTTTCAGTGTACTCACCACACAAAAAGTGATAATTATGTGAGGTGATGGATGTATTAATTAACTTGATTATAGGTAATCATTTTATGACATATACATATAGTAAATCATGATATATACATATAGTAAATCATAACTTTAAAAGGAAAAGGAAAGTATCAAACTATACAACCTAAAATAATTAGCTGCTAAGAATAATTAGATAGATGGATAAATAAATAAATCTTGCATTCTCTTCAGAGTTCTAAGGCTGTTTTTTACTGTCTTTTCATCAGTTCTTCATATTTCCTCAAAATAACTGGAACACAACGTATTTTTTCCATTTAAAAAAGATGTCCCTTTATTGAGAATTGTTTACCACTCCTACTCTACTATGTGGGAGTATATATGACTTTTCAAAATAGGCATTGATTTTGAAAAGTATAAAAAGAAAAAGAAAAGAAATACTTAAAGGAAAGAATAACTGGAAGGTATTTGCAATATTAATCCTAATAATATTGTTGCCTTTTCCTTACAAATATTTTCCTTGAATTTTAATGTGGCTTCTAATTTATTAAAATTATCATGATAGCATTAACTTTAGGGGTATGGAGTGCTTCAATGATAAAATCACATTGAAATTATCTTTCATTAGCTTATATTTATTTCCTACAACATAAAAATGAGCATAGTGCCTAACTAAAATTAGGTTAAAATAATTGTGTACAAGGAAAAAAAGAACTTCTTATTTACAATCAATATATTTTGATAAGCTAAAATGTTCAAGTATTATTCTATAAAGAACCTCAATATATGAACTCTTAGTATTAAATTTTTCCTTTCCTATGTTCCTCAAATAGCAACAACTGGCTGCAGTGCTTTTTTCATTGAATTCACCGTTGGATAGTTGAATGAAAACATATCCTTAACATAAAACGTGAAGGACTTTGGATATATTCAGAATGATTTCATATTAAAGGCATAATTAACTTAGAAAAATTAGCCATTGTAAATTAATTGTACTTTGTACAATAAAAATGAAAGTGATTGCTTACCACTATTTTGGAAGAAATGCAGTTGTAACCACATATGTCATTTCAGGGATAAATACTGAACACAATGAGGAAATAATTTTTAAATTGTTTTGACAAAATCTTCTATTCTGAACACTAATTAAGTGGGACTTCTGCCCTCATCTGAAACATAATATATGAAAATATGTTGACAGAGTCTGGAAAATGTGTAATTCAAAACATTGAATTACACATTAAGCGTATATTTCCTTTGACTCACAAACCATAAAGCTATTGCTTTTTTGATTGGCTTTAAGTAAACAATTAACCATAAACAAAACAACCAAGGCCACATTTATTCATGCCCTTAGCTTCAGTTAAACTGCCAATCAAGGGCAAGGGTCAGTGGTTGTACTGTAAAAGATAAAACCATTAATTTATAGATAGATGATAGATAGATAGATAGATAGATAGATAGATAGATAGATAGATAGATAGACAGACAGATAGATAAAGATAGATGATAGATAGGTAGGTAGGTAGGTAGATAGATAGGTAGGTAGGTAGGTAGATAGATAGATGACAGACACATAGGCTTACTACCAGAGTGCTATGTTTTGGTAAACTGGTGCAATAATGGCCACTAATTTGTTCATGTCACCATATCTCTCTGTATTTTTACCCCCTTGAAAATACCCATCCTACAATGACCTTATACTTGGCCATGTGACTCGCTTTGACCAATAAAACTGCAGATGCATGAATAGACCCAAGTTAAACCACCAAGAGAACTTCCCTGATGAGCCCAACCCCTACTAATGATGTACAGCTTTAAGAGCTAAAAAGTGTTTGAACTCACTAGGTTTTGTAGCTCTTGGTTAAGCAGTAAAATATAGCCAATAAATATATCTATTAATTATATCCAATGATTACACACACACACACACACATTGGTAATATAATGGTGGAAATAGCATCCCTTCTCTCTAGTTTACACATTGGGGTGTGTGTGTGTGTATGTGTGTGTGTGTGTGTGTGTGTAAAATCCCAGGTCCATAGATATTATTTGATATTGATTTCCTTTTAGGAGGAAGCTAAATAAAGTGATTATCTTATAAATATTCCTTATATTAATAAACGATAATTTCCTTTTCCTTTCTTTAGCAACACAATGGCTGTTAAGACTATTCTCAGCAAGGATCTTTTCTGAACAATAAAATATTTTGAAATAGGCTTTTATAAATTAAGATTTTTTTTGTTTTTCTCAAAAAGGAATTGCTGTTGCCTAATTGCAATGAGCAAGTCTGTAATCAAACGAGTTCTAACAAGAATTACATTACTTCAGCCATTTTTAGAAACCAGGACATTACAGCTGCCATTTACAGTGTGTAAGAAAACAAAACTTTAATTAGCAATATAGTGGAAGGGGACACAGATGGAGATATTTATAATGATGCATACATCAAAGAAAGAAAAGTTGCTGTGGTTTTGTTTTTATGAGAAAAGGAGCTAAAATATCTCTCTATTTTCCCAAAAACAAATTGCTACTTTATCTATTTATGCTGATTAACTAAAAGCAAGATGTTTGTGGAAAATTTAGAATTTTTTTTTCAAATAGTGAGGAGGGATTAGAAAGTTTTGCATCTCATAAAAATGTTGTTCTACTCCATTAATTGACTTCAGGATTTAAGTAAATCAATAATGATTACATTTATTATATGTTCTATTTTAATATTATTTTTAATGTATTTTTATTGATTTCTGAGAAGAAGGGAGAGGGAGAGAGAGAAACATCAATGATGAGAAAGAATCATTGGTCTGCTGCCTCCGACATGCACCCAACTGAGGATGGAGCCTGCAACCTGGGTATGTGCCCTGACTGAGAATGGAACAGCAACTTCCTGATTCATAGGTTGACACTTCAACCACTGAGTCACACCAGCCGGGCTTAATGGTTAAAAAAAAAACAAAAACACTTTTACATCACACTGAAATGTTAACTGCCTACCTCTGTCTATTCATCAGTAAAGTATCTGGATAAAGTGTTCAAATGGCAAGCATGTAAATACAACCAGCACATATACACTTAACAGCATTTTTGTCTTAATAATTCCTGCCATTATATTTATTTAAGGAGCAATACAGGACTTAAAACATCAAGTGCTAAGCCCTGGCCAGGTAGTCTAATTGGTTAGAGTAGCGACTTCAATACACCAAGGTTGTGGGTTCCATCACCAATCAGGGCATATAGAAGAAGCAATCAGTGAATGCATAAGTAAGTGGTACAACAAATCGATGTCTCTTTCTCTCTCTCTCAAATTAATAAATATGTTTTAAATTAAGTGCTTAAAATATTTCCTACTTTCCAATAATCACCAAATCCCAAAAATTATGTGCCCTACTTAAGTACCCCTTGAATCTCTTTTCCTCTCCAATTCCCTACCACTAACTTGTATCTAACCCTCTTCCCTTTTTGCCTGGATTACTACATTGGCTTCTTAGGTTTTCTTCTTTCCTCATCTGTTGCTGTTTTCTGATCTTTGACTATCACACTGCAGCAATATAAAATTACTAGTACTTATGTGAATACACTTATTTTGTCTCATAACTCCAAGACTAACTATGTGCAAAAATGTCATTCATTATTATTCACTATATGAGAACCTACTTTTAAAAACCTGGCCTCAAATTATATTAAATGGTCCCAATGATTTAATAAGTTTGGCTCTCTTCTAAATTCATATGCCCTCCACATTTCTGTATTTGTATATTGTATAAATTTTATTGTGATATAGGAGGATACTTTATTGATAGTGGCATAAGTCTTTCCAAAACCACAAGTAAGCCCAAGTTTCAAGAGATTTTAGGGAATGGACAAACATAAATTAATACATTTATCTATTCAATGAGCTTAAGTTCACATTTCTTGCATTCTGTCAATAAAATAAATTGTTGACAAAATCATATATTTGGCATTCCCAATGAATGCATGATAGCCACAGTTTTCCTCAGCATCCTCTCCATCTTACTTTATGTAGTCTCATTTTTCTTGCTATGTAACCTCAGTTATTCTAATTTATTCTTATTTAGAAAACCCCCCCTATTAAAAACAAAATGAATTTTTATTTTCATGGCTTTTCTTTGATCATGACCATGAACACTAGATCTCTACCAATTAACAAAGTGACAGTATATTTCTTTACATTTATTGATTCAAAAATTATCCGAAGAGCACCAATAATGTGTGCTGAGTTGAGGTAGGTCCTGCAATTTTCTGTACCTTAAGAAATTGCTCTTTTGAAAATTTATCTTTATGCTTGAAAGTATTACACATGTCCCTTTTTTGTCCCATTGACCCCTTCTAGAAATTGCTTTTTATTTTTATTTTTTTTACCATTTTTTTTATTGTTTTAAGTATTACAAATAGTAGTACATATGTCTCCTTTTTTTCCCCCACTGATCTCCCCCCGACCTCCCCTACCCCCCAGTACATGCCTTCACCTGCTCGTCCCCCCCCCCCCCACCGCCCCAGTGTCTTGTATCCATTGGTTGTGCTTATATGCATGCGTACAAGTCCTTCGGTTGGTCTCTTACAGCCCCCCTCATCAAACCTCCCCTGTCTTCCCAATGTAGTTTGACAGTCTGTTCAATGCTTCTTTGCCTCTGTATCTTTTTCCCACCATTTCTTTCCTTTAAAAAGTTTTGCCTTTGCAGACTAGAAATAAATATATAATAACAAAACAAGACAAAACAAATAAATGTTTGAGTCCCAATTTCAATGTCCAACAGTTCCTTATGTGTACATGTCAGCAATGATATCTGGATGGTGGGCACATGGTGGCAATGCAGGTCTGACCCTCTCTGGTTTGGTCCTAGGTAACCTGTAGCGGTGCATAGCTACTGACTGCTAGCGTGGCAAGGTGTTGTCAGCGTCTTCCATCTCTGGACTGTTTTTTCCTCTTGTCTTCGTGGTTGGAGCACACCTGTCAATTCCTCTCTGTTGCAGGAATCCATCTGGGCTTGGGGTTGTTTTCTGAAAATATACAAATATATTCTCGACCACAAGTTAATAAAGGAATCTTTTCTATATAATTGATTTGGGATCCTTTTTATTTTTGTTCAAACAATTTTCCTTTGTCTTATTTAGACACCATGTGTGTTTTTTAATGGCCATCTTGCTTTTTAATTTCCTAAGTGGCCTGACCTGTGTGTTCAGTTGATTGTACACCTAAAGTGGCTAGTTTGATTCCCAGTCAGGGCACATGCCTGGGTTGCAGGTTCTGTCATCAATCCCCAGTAAGGGGCATGCAAGAGACAGTAATAGATGTTAGCTCTCACATCTATGTTCTCTCTCTCTCTCTCTCTCTCTCTCTCTCTCTCTCTCTCTCTCTCTCTCTCTCTCTCTCTCTCTCTCCCTTCCTCTCTTTCTAATAATCAATACAAATCAATAAAAGTATTTTTTTTAAATTTCATACTAGAAGGATGACATACTTAAAAAAAAAAAAACTTTAAGATCTATCTTATACAAGGAGTTCATTATCAAGATCAAACCTTCATAAGTAAGATTTTATATTTTCCAGCAGGTATACAGTTACTTTCTGCTCTGCACTCTAGTTCATTTTACCAGTTCCAATAGCTCCTATCTTCTCTTCATAACACAAAGGAGAAACCAATCGCTTTGGTCTTTAATACTTCTTCTTTTAAAAATAAAATTTTCATTTTAATGTCTAAATAAAATGTGGTATAAACAAGAAAGAAACACATACTTATTTTTAGGATCATGGTATAGATACCAAAAATAATAAATAATAGTTTTTTGTAACTATTCTATCTTCATTTAATTTCATTGATTAGTAAGGATTTATGATTTAATTGTTCTCTTAAATATGACTTACCAATATGAAGTTAAAGAGACAGAGGTCAACAAAGAATCACAGAATACTGAAATTGAAAGAGATCACTAAGTCCAAATCTTACATCTTATAGAAAAAAGAAACTTAGGTTAAAAAGAATAATTGATTTTCCAATGGACAAATATTCTTGGAGAGCCAACTATGGAATCTTCTGATTTCAGATTCGATTTACTATATGATTCCCCTTATACAAACATGTATCTCTCTATGTATCTTTTATCCTGAAGGATATATGTGACATTTCTTAGTTACCATGAATAGTTATTTAGAAGTAATCTTACTTCTAATGCACTAAATACTAAAACTCAGCCATCAATGTTCAAACCTTGGGAGATTCCTCCGAAATTAAAGCCTGTGTGTGAGTTGTAGCATCTTTAGGGATATCTGTTTGCCCTACTTTCTGTACCTTGGGAGACTTTTCTCCTCTCTACTGCCCTGTCAAAGCCTTTACAGAATAGTTGCATTACATTCCATGAAGGCTTATAGCTCCTTTGGAGAGGTTTTTTTTTATCTCATACTTATTCCACACCATACATGTTAATGTCTGATAAACTAACATATTAAATATGTGTGTGGTTTGGAGTACAAGCCACATCATTGACTGGCTACAATCTCTTTGATATTAAGAACATAAACTACTGATTAAACTGATTAAGTTACTTTACTATGTCAATGTAAGAAAAGCATCTGAAATCTCTGACACAGTGCTTACTGTCTAACAAAATTTTCTAATGTGAAAGAAAAATACAGCTCTTGATCTACACAAATAATGGTTTTCCAATTTAGAAATGTGGGCTTGAGTATATGAAATTAAATTAGCATAAAGTAAACAGCCCCATTCTCATAGCAGGCAAAAATATTAGATATGCCTTAAAGAAATTAAAAATATAATAAATCTCTATTTAATCTTCTGTTCTTTTCACCATTTTTTGAAACCCTAATTGCTGCATTAAAAAAACCATGTTATTTAATCTAATCCTATTTAGATATAGGTAAAGATGGCTGTAAAAATTTTGTGAAGATTGAAAAATGAAAAAAAAAATGTACATGGCCAAGCAGCTTTTATGAACAAAACTGAGATTTTATGAGACTAAATACTTTTAACTATTTCCACTATCAATCAAAATTGTTTTTCACTAAAATATTTGCAATATTTAACGAAGTTATTTTCATTTTCATCCTGTTATTAATTGATAACTATAATTTTGGAATATCTAAAGTATCATTAAATACCTCAAGCAACATAAAACACAATGGACCCTAATTTAACTAAATTTTTAATAACTTATAAGTCATTCACAGTTTAAGGAGGCCAGGAAAAATTGTGCATCTCAAATCTACTCAATTATACTAGTCACTATTCTAAATTCCTTTATCCCCTGAACTTTTGAGTGAAAAAGGGGTGGGGCTAGGCAAAAGAGGTCAATGGCAGGGGTGCAGGGGAAGAAGGGACATATTTAATACCTTTAACAATAAAGATTTTTAAACAGCATAATAAAATAAAAGTAAAATTTGCATTGTTATTATTTTTTTACTGAATTTATTAGGGTGACATCTTATATAATAAAAGCATAATATGAAAATCGATCAAACGGCCAAACAGCGAAATGACCATCCAGACGACCATCTGGATGACCATCTGGGACCATGCTATGACACCCACTGGCACCAGACCAGCCAAGGAGAGTGCAATGCGATTGGTTGGGGGCCCGGCCATCACCCCATGATCACCCCACAGAGGAAGGCCCAGGCCACTGGCCAGTGGGGCGATCAATTGGGGGGCTCCACCATCACCCCAAAGAGGGAGACCCAGGCCACCGACCAGCGGACTGTGGCCAGTGGTAGGGCCTCCCTCTGTGAGGGAAACCTGGGTCCTAGGTGCTGGCACCTGGAGGGAAGCCTGGGTCCCGGGTGCTGGAGGAAAGCCTGGTGTTGGCAGCCAGGGGAAGGAAGGCCTCCTCTTGCATGAATTTCATGCATTGGGCCTCTAGTTGATTAATAAAATTATATAGGCTTCAGATGTACAATTATATATTATCTGTATATTGTATTGTATGTTCCTGTATTAGGTAAGTATCTGTAGATGAGAGTGATTTTTGCCACACAAATTGAATTATACAATAAACATTGTAATAACCACAAAGAGTAAAACCAAAGTTTATGATTGACATACAATAATTTTTCAAATTGACAATATTAAGGGTTCCTGGTGTTATCTCTTTGTGAGTAAAACTCCTAACATTTGAATAATTTAAGTATTTTGGCAAGTACTTTTTACTTCCTTATTTGTCTTGTCATATATGTCAAAAAAATGATTGACTATCATGCCAGCCATGAATGACTAAAGTGGCACACTAAGTAGTTTGTGGCAGAGCCTTCTTACCACATGAATATATTATTTGACAACTACAAATGAATGATGTGTCTGTGTTATTTATTTATTCATTTAGTTAGCCTTCATCTATTTACTCAGTATTCATGGTTTAAGTTTGTGGCTTTCAGAGCCAAAGAGATATATTAGTTTTATGTATTATTTAATTTTCAGATTCTGTTCTTAATATTCATATGAATAAACTTACATTATAACTTTGTATTGAAATGAATAGCCTGTCATGAAAGCTCTTTCAATCATTCTAAAATATTTTCCAGGAAAACAGTCAGTGCAATATTTTCAGTAATCTGTTCATACTTTACATTCAGCTATGCATTATGCTAAATTAGAGGAAATGAAATCCTGGCAATAAATTCCAAGACACTTTTACTATAAAGTAGAAACAGAGGAATCCAGAACAAATATGTGTGCTTACAAACCTGAAATAATTGTCTTAAAATTCTTTTTAGTTAAATAAAAACTCAGAGATCTAGAGAGCTTAAAAACTTGCCAAAATCACCCAGCTAGTAAAATCTTCTCAAATTGTCCCTTTAACTTGATTCTTTTATGTCCAAATCTTGCATTCTTTCTCTCAAAAAATTTAGTTGATCCCTAATCTGAAAAATAGTTTTTTATTTTACTTTTATATATTTACATTTTTATTGAATTTATTGGGGTAACATTGGTTCACAAAACCTTATAGATTTCAACTGGACAACTCAACAAAACACCATTTGCACACTGCATTGTGTGCCCATTGCCCAGAGGAATATCTCTTGCCATCCCTATTTATCCTCCTTTTGCCTATTGCCACCTACCCTCACCCCCTTTCCTGTGGTATCACCACACTGTTATATGTGAGTGTGTGTGTGTGTGTGTGTGTGTGTGTGTGTGTGTGTGCGCGCGCGCGCGCGCACACGCACGCACACGCACGTGTATTTACTGAATCCCTTCACCTTCTTTCATCTAGGCCCCTAACCCCCTCCTATTTGACAGCTGTCAGTCTGTTCCATGTATCCAGGCCTCTGTTTTTATGTACTTTTGCACACAAAAGGAGTAATTGTTAATATTTTACTAATTCCAACTATCCTAAAAAACCTTATAGAAAACTGCATTATTCATCAAACCACATAGTTATATATATGACACTTGTAAATTCGAACATGACCTGTTTTGCTTAGAGTATCAGTTATTCTAACCTGCACTTTTTTTAGCTGTGCTCCTTCATGGGGCTGCTTGCAGCTAAGAAACTGGCTGGGGTGGGTTCAGCTGTAGTATCTAGAATGTCTGGCCCTCTCTCTATGTATCTTTTATCCTGAAGGGGACTATATCAGGCTGGGCTTCCCCAGCTGTGATGCCCACATTATAAGGGAGCTCAAGATCTTTTGATTAGCGCAGAAGTTAAACAGTGTTATTTCTGCCACATTCCATTGCTCAAAGCAAGACACAAGGCCATATTTAAAAGGGTAGAGAGACAGGAACCTACCCCTCGATGGGAAGAGCAACAGCACATTGTGCCAGGGTTTTCACACAACACCATAATTATTCCAAATCAGTCAGCATATTGTATGACAAATTTCTTTAATTGCATAGCTCTTTCAATGTAATTATGTGAGCACACGTTGGTCTATATGCACACACAGAAAATACCCTTTCCTAACCTGCAACAATAGCAACAGGTTCTCACCTATCCAGTATCATATATAAAAACTGGGTAAGTATTCAGACTTATTACATATAAAAAATTGGGTAAATATTTCCTGAATTTCTACTATGGTTGAAGCCAATTTAAACACAACAACCTGGTTTCAAAACTCCTATCAACTGGCTCCTTAATAACTTTGATCAAATCTTATACTGTTTCAAATACACTATCCTATGTAATAAAAGCCTAATATGCTAAGTGTCCAGTCATCCGGTTCTCCATTCAACCAATCAAAGTGTAATATGCTAATGATATGCTAAGGCCACTCAACCACTCACTATGACCTGCACTGACTACCAGGGGGCAGACAGTCAACGGGTCAACCAGTTGCTATAATGTGCACTGACCAACAGGAGGCAGATGCTAGGACTGGTAGGTTAGCTTGCTGCTGGGGTCCAGCACATCGGGACTGAGCTAGATGGGACAGACATGTCCTGGAGCCCTCCCATGGCCTTCCCAGCTGGCCAACCTCCCACATCCTTCCCCAACCCCAATCATGCATCAGTGGGGTCTCTCAGGCTGTCCTGCACCCTCTCCCAATCCAGGACCCCTCAGGGAATGTTGGAGAGCCGGTCTTGGCCCAATCCTGCAGGCCAGGCCAAGGGACCCCACTGGTGCACAAATTTGTGCAGTGGGCCTCTAGTATTTCTATTTCTAACCCATTTTATAGAACAGGTCAATATGCTCTCTACCACCTTCTCTGATATTTCTCCTACCTAGAATGTTCTCATGTTCCCCTCTCAGTTAAATACTGGTATATATATTTTGTGTACGTATAAATGAATGTGTTGTTCACATTTATTATGTACTTATTTAATGTGAGGTTTGGAAAAGTTGCATCTTACGTGGCAAGTTAAGTTTTTAAAGTAAAAAATGTCCTTTAAAATTGCTTTTAAAATGTGAACGTATTTTTAATTGTCAGAGTTACTGACAATTGTTATAAAATCATCTGCTAATTCTGATACCTTTGTCATTTCCATTATAGATATGTCTCCTAGTTATGGGTCTCACAAACTACGTTTTTGCATCCTATTTTTTCACTGTATACTGAAAATTATAAATATTATATCGTTCATATTTAGATGTTACTTTTCTTAATAAAGTATTTGCTTTGTTCCATCTGACATTTATTTACATACTAGAGGCCCAGCACACAAAATCGCACAAGACCCAGACCCACTGTGCCAGCGGGACCCCAGACCCGCCCTTCGTGAGCCACGAGTCCCGGTCTGCAAGAGGTGCTCCATGCACCTCCTGATCACCGGTTGTTTGGTCGTTCCGCCATTACGGAGTCACCACCACAGGCCTTTTAGGATATAGATCCTTCACCTTCCCAACACTTCACAAATCTTGGTTATTTATAACAGAGAGCAGCCTTTACTTGAGGGCTAGACTAGCACTACTAATGAAGAATGGGCTCACTGCTGCCTGTCATAGTAAATGAAGTCTCTGCACACCGGCTAATTGGAAGTAGAACATCTGTTCTGTGCAAGCTGCAGCAGTTGCTCAGCTCATGGTTCCTAGTACTTGTGTGTCTTTAGTTGTCGTTATGTCGCCTCTTGGAGTATCAATTTGCACATGTTCACCTTGGTATTCAGCCAAAGGCCCATGGCCAATCATACAAATTTCTGAACCTCCTTTTCTATATAGTGCCCTGCTTTGAAAACTCTAGCTCCCTCAACATCCTCAAGCTCTGACCTTTGCCTCCTTAGCTTGCTGAGATTACTTTTGAGCTTTCTCTCCCTGAAGATGCATTCAGACAGAAACCCAGACCAATCGTGTGGCTAATCTAATTTGTTTTCTTTCTCTCAGTGATTGCAGTCCCGTGATGCCTGTTATTCGATGTCTGAAAACAGCTCATATATTTTGTCCAATTTTAAAATTATTTATGGTGACAGAACAGGTCTTTTAGCAGTTATTTTGTGAATCTAGAAAGTGGAATCATAAAAATGTATGCACTACCTACTCATCAGTAACACAGTAGGGCAAATGTCTCTATATGTGATATATGTATATCACAGTTGTACAAGGCGGGGGCGGGGAGCTTAAAATGTTATATTACAAGATCTTGCCAAAATAATGCAAACTACTTTCTTCAGGGCAATATGGCAAGAGGGAAATTAGGTATCTCTCCCTAATAGGTGTATGCAAAAGTGAGCATAAGTTGTCATAGTAGCAAATAGAAAGGTTCACTGCAATCACTCAGAGCAAAGAAACATTTTACTATGAAAAGCCTGGTAGGCTGCCTATCAAGAAGCTTTAAAACATGGATTCAATAAGGACCTGTACCTTACTGCCAACATTCAGAGTTACTGACAATTGGAATTTGAATTGACATGTTTAAAACTTTATGAATGTCTAATAAACACATGAAAACATGCTCATCCTCATTGGTCATTTGAGAAACACAAATTGAAACCACAGTGAGATGTCATTTCACACCCACTAGAATGGCTACAATAAAAAACATATTATAATGAGTATCGGTGAGAATTTAGAAAACTAGAACCCTCATAAATTGCTAGTAGTAATGTAAAATGATGCAGTTACTTTGGAAAACCTTTCGTCAGCTTCTTAAAAAGTTAAACATAAATTTAGCATACCATCCAGCCATTCCATTTCTAGGTATCTACACAAAAGAAATAAAAATCTATGTCCACACAATAACTTGCATGTGAATGTTTATAGGAACGTTATTCATTGTAGCCAAAATGTGAAAATAATTCAAGTGCACACCAATTTATCAATGTCAAACAAAAATATATCCATATAATGGAATACTATTCAACAATGAAAAAAACAAACTAGTGATACATGCTACAACATGGATAAACCTCAGACACATTAAGCTAACTAAAGAAGTCAGTGGCAATACTACATAGTGTATTATTGCATGTATACAAATGGTCCAGGGAAACTTTTTGGGTTCATATAAAGGTTCTGAAATTGGATTTTCATGATGATGCTATAACACTTTAATTTCATTAAGATTACTGAATTGAACACTAAAAATGAGTGCATTTTATTATTTGTAATATATAACTCAGTAAGATTGTTTTATAAAAATCAATATTCTGACATTTAAAGAAACCTTAATGTTACAAATTAGAACTGTATTATAGAAGGTAATTGTGTGCTTACAGCAGAACATTTTAAGACTAACATTTTAGTATCTGGGGTTTTTTCTTTAATCACTTGACATCTGGAAAAAAAAAAAATCTGAAAAATTTCTTGTATCCCAGGTGGGAAGGCGGGCTCTTTTTATTCTAGCAAGTCGAGATAAAAACCATATTGCCATGGAATATTTGTTCTAAATCTCCTATATACAACCTTCAAGGCTATTTTGTACAACAGCAATACTAAATAAGGGCAAAAACATCTTATATAGGTAATCAACTATCCTATATAATAAAGAGCTAATATGCTAATTAGACCAGAACAACCTTCCAGAACGACCAGTGGGCGGGGCCACGAAGCTGAGGGCTGTGAGGGCCCAGCCCCTTGCACGAATTTCATGCATCAAGCCTCTAGTTACTTCTATAATAATATAAGAATCTGTTACATCTTATATGTTTTTAGTTTTTTCTCAATATAACATATCCTGAAAAAATGAAGTAAGAATGAGCGTGCTCTGATAATTCCACGTTCCATATTATTAGTCCTTGAAAGAAGATGAATAAAAAAGGAAAAAGTTACATTCTGTGTGAGGTCAATACATTTCAAACATTCCCATATTTTGCATATGAATCCTATAAATACGTTTTTCATGTGTGAATTTCAACCTACAAAAGGATCTTAAACTCTGAAGATATTCACTATTTTTTATGATAATTTTTTCTCACTCAATTTCTAATTCCCCCAGGTATTATATTCCAGAACCCACTACTGTGTAAAGAGACTGGCAGTGTAGCAGATACAAGAAAGAAAACACAGGAAAGGAGATACCGAAAAGAAAACTAAATACCATTCCATGGGCTGCCCATGCTCACCACATCCACAAGTGATGGTGTCTTATCTTTAATCAAAAACTATTTTAGGATTCGCTCAAACTGTCTGCACACCTTTTCTCAGGCAGAAATTTTTAAAAGTTAAAATTTAGTTAGTCTTAGACAAGGAGAGATATCTGCTTACAGAGATATCTAAATTTCTATGAAATGTACAGTTCTTAAAAGCATTCCTTATTCTTTCTTACTAAAAATGCAGATGTTCCTTGCTTACATTGCCTCCAGACCCATTGTCTAAATGTATTAGTGCTCTCTACTAATTCTCACATAAAAG
Source organism: Corynorhinus townsendii (assembly GCA_026230045.1). Classification (NCBI taxonomy): domain Eukaryota; kingdom Metazoa; phylum Chordata; class Mammalia; order Chiroptera; family Vespertilionidae; genus Corynorhinus; species Corynorhinus townsendii. The sequence goes on from JAPDVU010000012.1 coordinate 32,263,565, forward strand.
AAATATCATTATGTGACTGGTAATTAGAAGGATTTCATGCCCATGGGTTAATATTCCTGAGGGTTCCTTGTGGTATTATTTCATATATTCATTGTCTGTTCAAGCAATTATCCCCAAAACGTAATTTCCTGCTTTGGTTTCAAGGGCCACATATTGTGAGAGACACACTATTAGACTCTTCATGCCATTAAAAATTGCATTAGAGAAAAAAAATGGGGGAAAAAGAATTTGAACAGAATAGCACATGAGCACTCATTGTTAGAACTCATTTTATTCATTTACTTATATAATAAAGTGTTTCAAAAATAATTTGTTTATAGGTATCAATAAAGAATAAAGGTCAATAAATAATGGTAGGTGAGATAAAAATAAAATATGTTGAAATGTAAAAAATAAAATAAAGATTGACACCGCTGTCAAAATTAATACCTCATTATATTAGGACTCTACAAAGGTTGGAATATATCAGTGAAGAGCATCATGCTTTGGATAAAGAGGCATTTTCAGCCTCCAGGAATTAAATGCTGAACTTATTTGCCATACCAAGCAGAGTTCTTACAGGTTTGTATGTAATTTTTTCAACTTGGGCTAAGAAAAACAAATGTCAGCGCTTCATGAACTGAAAGTACTGTGATGAGTACATAAAAGTAATAACTTTGTACCACTCAGTAACTGCTGACCATACAAAAATGTTTTAGCTTAGGGTATTACTAAACTTTATCTCACTAAGCAAGATAAAATAGTTGAGTCAACAAATATTATTTCCTGTCTCTATAAAGCAGATGTTACAAACAAATAATGCAAAATTAAACCTTCCGGCTTCTAATGTAACAGTCTTTAAGGAGAAGGAAAAATATGCAATAGACACCTGCATCTGATGACAGAAAAGGAACAATAACACACAAGAAAGATGAAATTCTGGTAACAATCATAATCTGCTGCAGTAAACACTGCTTGGATAAACTGATAAAAAAAGCAAACCTCCTTGTTTTTCAATTACAGCAGGAGACCAGTATATCATGAATCAATGGTTAAATACTGACAACCATCACATCTATTCCAACAATATCCATCCAAATGGAAGTTACCTAGAAAACAACAATATCTACCACTGAGAACAAGAATTGGAGCTTCTTGGGATGGATGATTGATGAACCCAAATAAGTAGCTCTTTCTTTTGATTGGCTTAGTGTGAGGTCTTCATTCCATTAGCACACATGTGAGTACATTAGCGAGATTTGTGATACACTGATACTATTTTCCTCCTACCCCCTTGTCCCCTAACTCAGTTGTTCCCAAAGTATGGTCTGTGGAGCCAAAAAAAGCCAGTAAGACCATTACAGGGGTCAATAATAAAGTCAAAACTATTTCATAATAATACCAATATATAATTTGCCTTTTGTACTGGGTTGACATGTACATTGATGGTGCAAAAACAATGATGATAATACGTTACCTCCTTAACAGCCCAAGTTATATCACTAGTCTAGTATTCATTGTATTCTTTATTGCTATGCACTCCTAACTTAAAAAAAAAAAAACTTTGAATTTTGCATAAGAGTTCTTGATAAAGCAGTAAATTATTACTTGAATTAAAATTGACCTTTACAAGTACCTCTTTAATAATCTCTATGACAAAATGGGAGATAGAGATTTAAAAAAGCTTCTGCTATCCTCTGAAGTCTGACTGCTGTCTCAAGTAAAAGCCTTTGTGAAATACCTTTTTTTAAAAAAATATAGTTTAATTTATTTCAGAGCAGAAGGGAGAGGGAGAGAGAGACAGAAACATCAGTAATTGAGAGAGAATCGTTGATTGGCTGCCTCCTGCACATTCCCTACTGGGAATTAAGCCCGCAACCTGGGCATGTGCCCTGACTGGGAATCAGACTATGACCTCCCAGTTCATAGGTTGACGCTCAACCACTGAGCCACACCAGACCAGCTGTGCATTTCTTTTAGATGCAAGCTCAACTGGCTGCCTTTTTAGTGAAACACCATTTTTACTTGAAAACAAAACTGACAGACATACTATAATTAATCAGACATGTTTTGACAGACATTTTTTGAATTAATAAAATAAATCTGTCATTTTAAGGGAAACAACTGACAATATTTGTTGCAATGATAAATTTCAAGCTTTGAAGGAAATATTTGAATTTTGGGAAATGTAGGTCTGCCACCGTGAACTTGACACTTTCCCAATAGTCAAGTACTATTCCTATGAGAACATCAGTGATATTAACAAGTGTGATAAGAAACTGTCAATTTTTGGAAGATATACATATGTTAACCAATATTTTTTAAATAGCCAATGAATAATGTTACAAAATTACACATGCATAAAGGGTAATTAAGGTGCAATATCATGCTGTTGTTACAAAATATTTTGTTGTTATGGATCAAGATTCTACATTGCAATCAACTTTTTAAAAAATTAACATATTTTGGTATAACCCCCCCCCAATAACCACAATTACTTTAAACATTATACTGTTCCTCCCTTCTCTGAGTGCATATCTGTGTAAAACTGAAACTCCTTTATTATATACTTCAATCAAACATTATACTTCAAACAGAATAGTTTCAATGCAGAAGCAGATATGAGAAGCCAGACATTACAGTGATTTGCAAAAAATGTAAGCAATGACATTTTTGTCATTATTTTTTATATTGGCAAAAACAATTCTATAAGAATATATTTTTAAATAAGCTATATTAAAGCTAAAATGAAGTCATCAATGAACATATTTACATTTCTCAGTTTTAAATTTAATACAATAAATATTGACATAGACAACTCACATTAACAAAGCTTTTTTTTTTATTTTCTTAAATACATTTTCATTGATTTTAGAGAGGAAAGGCGAGGGAGAGATAGAAACATCAATGATGAGAGAGAATCATTGATTTCCTGTCTCCTGCACACCCCCTCCTGGGGATCAAGCCTACAACCCAGGCATGTGCCCTTGACCAGAATTGAACCCGGGACTCTTCAGTCCACAGGCCAACACTGAGCCAAACCAGTTAGGGCAACAAAGCTTTTTAAGTTCTAAATAAATGAGAAGAATATAAGGGGTTCTGTTTAAGAACAATTGCTTTAAATTATTACCCATTTCACAAGGGACTCACTTCAGAATAAAAGACATGCACAGACTAAAAGTAAAAAAAAAAAAAAGATGGAAAAATATATTTCATGAAAGTGAAAATAAATATAAAAAAGCTGGGGTAACAATACTTATGCCAGACAAAATCGACTTTAAACAAAAGCTATCCTATATAATAAAGAGGTAATATGCAAATTGATTGCCATGCCCTCGCACAAGATTGCCTCCCCCATATGTTCAAAAGATGGCCACTACAAGATGGCCGGCAGGGGAGGGCAGTTGTGGGTGATCAGGCCAGCAGAGGAGGGCAGTTAGGGGTGACCAGGCCAGCAGGGGAGGGCAGTTGGGAGTGACCAGGCCTGCAGGGGTGGGCAGTTAGGGGGACTAGGCTGGCAGCGGAGGGCAGCTGGGTGCAACAAGGTCTGCGGGGTGGGCAGTTGGGGGCAATCGGGCCAGCAGGGGAGCAGTTAGGCGTCAATTAGACTGGCAGGCAGAAGTGGTTAGGGGCAATCAGGCAGGCAGGCAGGCGAGTGGTTGGTAGCCAGCAGTCCCAGTTTGTGAGAGGGATATTCAACTGCCAGTTTAAACTGGCAGTCAGACATCCCCCGAGGAGTCCAGATGGGAGAGGGTGCAGGCTGGGCTAAGGGACAACCCTTCCCCGGCCCCCCTCCCCCCCCAGTGCATGAATTTCATGCACCAGGCTTCTAGTATAACATATGACAAAGAAAGACCCAGCAATTCCACTTCTGTTAAAGATACCCCAAACACTCAATTGAAAAGACATACACATCCATATGTTCTGTGACATTATTTACAATAGCCAAGATACGGAAGCAACCTAAGTGTCCATCAATAGATGAATAAAGAAGTGGTACATATATACAATGGGATATGACTCAGCTATTAAAAATAAAATCTTGCCTATCTGCAAAACACATGGATAGACCTAGAGGATATTGTGCTGAGTGAAATAAGTCAGACAGAGTAAAACAAATGACAGATGAATTCACTTATATGTGGAACCTTAAAAAACAAAAAAATAAACAAGAAGAACAGACACAGATTCATAGATACAGAGGACATTTTGATAATTGCCAGATGGGAAGGGGGGTTAGAGGGATGGGTGAAACAGATGAAGGGATTACAAAGTACAAACTGGTAGCTATAGAATAGTCATGGGGATGTAAAGTACAGCATAAGGTATCTATATATATAAAAACCTAAGCAACCATTATGACTGGTCAACCAGTTGCTATGATGACGCACTGACCACCAGGGGGCAGATACTTAATGCAGGCGCTGCCCCCTGGTGGTCAGTGCACTCCCACAACCAATCTCCCTTGCCAGCCAGCCCCCCACTCCTGGGGTCCCTCCCCCCTGGCCGGCTGGCCAGCCCTCCCCAATTGGCTCCAGGCCAGGCCAAGGGATCCCACCTCTGCACTAATTCATGCACTGGGCCTCTAGTATAGTCAATAATATTGTAATAACTCTGTATGGTGTCAGATGGGCACCGGATTTATCAAGGTGACCAGTTAATAATTTACATAATGTCCAGTCCCTGGGTTGTTACACTTGAAATGAATATATTATTGTATGTCAACTATAATTTAAAAATTTAAAAAAATATTTAAAATAAATACCCATTTTGTATTTTAACCTAATGTTCCTGTCATTACACAATATGTCTCATCATTTCTGTCCTTGTTTTTGAAGAACTGCTCATTCACAAACCCTCCCAAACTTGAGCTCTGACCTATAAGACATACACTTATCCAGTGACCAACAGGCACTCTGACCTGAAATATTACATCCACTAGCAGCAGTAGCAGGGGTTTTTTTATTAAGTTTTTATTGATTTTTGAGAAAGAGGAAGGGAGAAGGAGACCGAAAAACATTGATGTGAGATAGAAATATCGATTTGTTGCCTCCTGTATGCATGCAACCCATATAGCCAGGGATCAAACTGGCAACCTGGGCATGTGCCCTGACCAGGAATCAAACTGGCAACTTTTCAGTGCATGGGACTATGTGATACCAACTGAACCACACTGGCCAGGGAACAGGTTTCTTGTTTTTGTTTTTAGCTGAGCATCCAGTAGGTTCTCTTCTACCCTCATTTCATTTAATTTTCACAGTTCCTTGAGGCAGATTTGTGTATTACTGAGTATGCTTTTAGCTCTAAATAAATTAAAAGTTTGTCATCCAGAACTTTTTTTGTTCTCTTGCTCATTTGACATTCTCCTGCTCCTCTATCCTCAGTCTGTTTATTTCCTTCTTCAAACTTGTCTTAACTGTCACAACATGTCTACTGCATTTCCGTGCATCACATTCTCATAGTTAAGCCATTCATCATTTAGTAACATGCTATTTAGCCTCCATGTCTTCGTGTGTTGTCAGGTTTCTTCTATAATTGATTTCCAGTTTCATACCATTGTGGTTAGAGAAGATGTCTGATATGATTTAAATCTTCTTAAATTTATTGAGTCTTGTTTTGTGTCCTAACATGTGGTCTGTCCTATAAAATGTTCCATGTGCACTTGAAAAGAATGTATACTCTGCTGCTTTGGGGTGAAATGCTCTGAAGATAGCAATTAAATTCATCTGACCCAGTGTGACATCTAAGGCCATTTTCTTGTTGATGTTTTGTTGGGAATATCTATCCATTGAAGTCAACGGGGTGTTAAAATCCCTTAATATAACTATATTACTATCGATCTCCCCCTTTATGTCCATCAAGATTTGCTTTATCTATATATGTGCTCCTATGTTGAGAGCATAAATGTCTACAAAGGTTATATCCTCTTGTTGGATTGCTCCCTTATCATTATGTAATGTCCTTCTTTGTCTCTTACTATAACCTCTATTTTAAAGTCTATTTTTTCAAATATAAATATTGCTACCCAGATTTTTTAAAATTTTAATTGCATGAAATATCTTTTTTTCCATCCACTTACATTTAGCCTGTGTGTATCTTTCATTCTGAGGTGGGTGTCTTTTAGACAGTATATATATGGGTCTTGTTTGCTTATTCACTCAGCTACCCTATGTCTTAATTGGAGCATTTAACCATTTGCATTTAAAGCGATTATTGATAAGTACTAATTTATTGCCATTTTATTCTTTTAACTATGTCCCTCTGTTTCTTCCTCATTTCTTAAAGAAAACTCCTTAACATTTCTTGTAATACTGGCTGGGTGGTAACGAACTCCTTTAGCTTTTTCTTATCTGGGAAGCTCTATTTTTCTCCTTCAATTTTAAATAATAGTCTTGCTGGGTAAAGTAGTCTTGGTTGGAGGTCCTTGATTTTTCTCACTTTGAATATATCATGGCCTGAAATGTTTCTTGAGAAATCAGCGGTCAGTCTTATGGAAGGTCCTTGGTAGGTAACTAACTGCTTTTCTCCTGATGCTTTTAAGATTTTCTTTTTCTTTAACCTTTGTCATTTTAATTAAATGTGTTTGGGGTGCGTCTCATTGGGTTAACCTTGTTTGAGACTCTCTGTGCTTCCTGGAATTGTGTTTCTTCGTCCTTAACAAGTTGGTGAAGTTTTTAATCATTATTTCTTCAAACAAATTCTCAATCACTTGCACTCTCCCTTGTTCTTCTGATACCACTATGATGTGGATGTTGTTATGCTTCGTGTTGTCCAAAGGTCCCTTAAATATCCTCATTTTAAAAATTTTTTCTTTTTGCTGCTCTGATTGTTTTCTGCTATTTTGTCTTCCAAATCACTGATCCAATCCTCTGCTGTATCCAACCTACTGTTTATTCCTTCTAGTGTATTCTTTTTTATTGGATTTATTGGGGTGACATTGGTTAATAAAATTATATAGGTTTCAGGTATACAATTCTACATCATCTGCATTGTATATTTACCACCCAAGTCAAGTCTCCTTCAATCATTTATCCCCTCTTTACCCTCTTCTACCTTCCCCCACACCTCCCTCTCCTCTGGTAATCACCATAGTGTTATCTATGACCATGAGTCTTCATTTCATATATTGCATTCTTAATTTCTGACTGTTTTTTTATGGTTTCTATATTTTTTCCAGGATATTGAGCTTCCTTATAACCATTACTTTGAACTCTATACTGATACATTACATCCTTTCATTTCATTTAGCTCCTTTTTTTTATAGATTTCTCCTGTTCTTTCATTTGGGACATGTTTCTTTGTCTCCCCATTTTGACTGCCTTTTTGTGCTTGTTTCTATATATTAGGTAGATTTGCTATGACTCCCTGTCTTAGTAGGGTGGCCTTATATAGTAGGCATCCTGTGGCACAGTCTCTTTGATTACCTGAGCTGGGTACTCCAGGAATGTCCTTTGTTTGGGTTAAGAAGGCCCTCTTATTATAATTGAGCCTTGATTGCTATTGACCCATTTGTGCATGGGATTGACCCTCACAGGCTGGCTGACTGCAAGGATCACCTCTGACCATAGTGTATAAACTTTTTAGCAGGTGCTGACCACACAAAGCAGTATTCACCCCACAGGGTCTGGTGCCTGCCAAGATCTCTTTTTGAATATGCCACTTGTGAAGCTAATTTGATCCTGCTCTGATGTTGTCTGAAGCTGGCCACAAGGTGTGGTGTTTCTGTGGCCACTTTATAGTGACTCAGGTGCCAGCCAATGTCAGACACTGCCTGTGATTGGCCAGAGGCAACTGTTTGGAGGTACAGAGTGATCCACAGTTTGTGCCTGCCTCTGCAGGGCCAGACTTCTAACCAAGGCTGGTTTTTACTAGCACCAGGCACTGGGGCAGGTCGGGAAAGTCCCAAGGCACCCTGAGATCTGCCTCCACCTGTCTTTGCCTGTTAGCTACCTATTAGGCTCAGTCGCTGAAAGAGCCTCTGGTGGTGAGTTGCATGAGGTAGGTTTTCAGTGAATCACCAGGGAGGGGCGAGCAAGAGGCATTCACCAGACTGATACAAGTTCAAATTTGGTGCCAGAGCTGGGTCTAAGGCCACTCAGCAAATGGCCCAGGGTATATAAAGTCCAGCTGCTATCCACTAGGTGCTCACACACCTTTGTGGTGGGGCAATCTCAGAATGTCATCCAGGTGAGGCCAGCAGAGTTTATCAAGCCCAAATAGACAAAATTTTGGCTGTTGAAGGGAGGATTCTCAGGCATGCCATGAAAAAGTATAGCTCCCATCTTGGAGCTAAACTCAGTGTGTTCCAGATTTTGCCAAGAAGCTGATCTAAGCAAGGTGGGGCTGTTGGTAGTTGGGAGAATGTAGGTAATGGATCTCCTGGGAAGGGAAGGTGCCAGTCTGGCTTGGTCGAAGGTGGAGGAAGTGTCCCCTGTCCTAGAGCCACACAACTTAGTCTGTCCTACATTCTACCCAAACTTCAACAGAGAGGAGCCACCAGGAGATGGATGGGTGGGGCCACCAGGAGGCTGGAGAGTGGTGCTAGTGGATCTCCCATAAGGGGATGACATGAATCAGGTTCATGGGAAAGTGGGAGGAATGGTTCCCATCTCAAAGCCACACAACTCAGAGTCTGCCCAGACCTCTACACCCCAGCCCAGCCACCTGACTTCTCTGCAGGGTACAATCTCCACAGGGTTCGGTAAGAGAGAATCCAGAGGGTGAGGAAATTGCATTCCCCCAGGCTGATGCTGTATGGAGAGTCATTCTCCACACAAGAAAGTCAGTGTCAGCGGTGTGGGAGGGTGATTCAGCTCAAGTATCCTGGCAGCTATCCCTTCAGCTCTCTCCCCAGTATCACAAAATCTAGTCTCTCCTCACACTACTTCCTCCCTCCCTCTGCTACAGCCCAGGGTGAATGACTGTGAATGAGATCTTGTGGCCGAAACCGGTTTGGCTCAGTGGATAGAGCGTCAGCCTGAGGAATGAAAGGTCCCAGGTTCGATTCCAGTCAAGGGCATGTACCTGGGTTGAGGGCACATCCCCAGGGGGGGGCGTGCAGGAGGCAGCTGATTGATGTTTCTCTCTCATCGATGTTTCTAACTCTCTATCTCTCTCCCTTCCTCTCTGTAAAAAAAAAAAAAAAAATCAATAAAATATATTTAAAAAATAAATAAATAAAATATATTTTTTAAAAAAAAGAGAGTGCCATAGAGAGTGACATGAATCAGGTTCATGGGAAAGTGGGAGGAATGGTTCCCATCTCTCCCTAGTGAACAAAATCCCCACTGATTTTCACAGCCAGCTGTTACGTAGATATCTCCAGCTGGCCAAGGAGCTATAGGCTAAAGAGCTCAGAGTGGTGTTGAGACCCTTTACTCCTCAGTGGGAGTGTTTTGTTTTATTAAAGTATAGTTGGCATACTATATTATATGTTTCAGGTGTGCAACATAGTTATTTGACATTTATGTATGTTATGACATGCTCACCACACTAAGACTACCTGTCACTATGTGAAGTTATCACACTATTATTGACTATATTTCCCTTCACTTTTTTCACCCCTTCCCTTCACCTCCCACCCCTCTGTCAGCCTTCAGATTGTGCTTTGTTTCTATGAATCTCTTTTGTTTTGTTGTTTGTGTGTTTGTTTTGATTTATTTTTAAATTCCACTTATAAGCAAAATTATGTGGTATTTTATCTTTGAGTAACTACTACTGCTAAATCTTTTAAAATAGAATGGGCAATGTATATATATCATATATAATTGTGTTATATGATATATAATATATATGATACATCACATATCATAGATATCATATTAAATTGCACTTGATTTTAAATTATAAAATCTCTGGGTAAATATTTGAGAACAATTCTCAGTTTTGGAGAGGATCCGTTTTACCTCGGTAAGTTTAGAAATGATGCTTTATTAAAACCCAGATTTCACATTTCTTAGACTGCAAAATAAATTTTTTAAAAATGGAAAATTTATTCAACTGTGAAAACAAAAGAAGTGCGACATTCAGAGGCTTTTAATTTGCCATTGCCATGTGTTGTATTTCAGCAGTCTTAAACTGTGTATTTTACTAAGACAGAAGTTCAAACATTTACAAGCACAACCTTTTAAATTTAAGTTTCTCCTAAATCTAAAGAATATGTTTTAAGTTTTCCATTTCTTTTTTGATCAGTCTCAATTTAAGCAACTAATGATCCTCTTATGACCACTATCATCTTAGAATATGGACATTTCCCAAAACAGAAATAAAATAAGGCTCCTACACAGCAAATAGTTGTTTGATATGCTTGCCAATATCCTTGTGGAAGAAGTAAAGTGACAGGATATGTAAGACATTCAGATTTAAATCCAGAAATAAAAATAAAGTTTTTGGCATTTCATAAAATTGAAGGGGTTGATCATGCTTTCATAAAATTCACTGATTTTTTATGGTCTCACTACTAAATTTAACTGTAATTGTTCCTTGTGAACTACACAGTATAGAATCCTGAGTGAAGATATTATGATTTTGGTGTTTTCATCCTTCTCAAACTTTCTTAAATTTCTACTTTCTTTTGCAATGTTAGTTCACAAGGTTGCTTTTAAGTTAAAATCTTCAAAGCAATATTATCTATACATTTTTATCTTGAACTTTCTTACAAATTGTCTTTACTAAATTATTACATACAACAGAGCTACCTTCATAGGCAGACAGGTGTTACTTATTTTGAATGAAACTACTTAGTGATACTTTGAAGCGGTGCTCCCTTTCCACTTATTTTGTCTTCCAAACAACTGGAAGGGAGTCAGCAAAAGCAAAGAATTAATACTGCTGTTTCTGCTTGGCAGCCTTATAAATGACTCCTGCACTAATTTGCTATGCCCTTGGGCTACTGCTTTGGTGCTGCTATAAAGGCAGCTAGAGGCAAAACAACCCAGCCCTTAAGTGCTTAACTACCTTCAACTTATTGGCATCAGTTTCTACTAGGATCTCCCCTGAAATGGCATTATCCTACTCAGAGAACGCCTACTACTGTAGGCTCCCTTGGAAAGGATGTGAGTAATGTGCTGGATTGTGTGGAATGGTGTTGTTGACCACTCTGCCCCATTTCCCTCTTCTATGTTCTTTTATCATAGAAGCTGGAAGCCTGGGAACTACATTTTCAAGAATACCTGCCAGTATGGTTCTCGTTTAGATTCTGACAATGAAGGAATTAGTGTACTTTTGAAGGCATAAGAAAACAAGAGCGCTTATTTTTCTCGTGGCTGTGGCTGGCAATTACTGAGGCTTCAGCATCAAGTTTTGCCGCTGATAGATCCTCCCTTCCCCCAACTGATGGACAGAGAATGACATAAACTCCACCTGCAGCCCGAACATTCCTGAACACCTAACCAGGCACCTTATATGGACTGTACATTGAACCACCAATCAGCACCTGCCAAATACCCTAAGCCCCCAATTCCTAAGTCCCTAATTATGTTCCTTATATGAAACCACCAATCAGCGTGTGCCGAGTACCCTAAGCCCCATCCCTTCCCTTTCCTCCCCTCAAAAGGCGCCTTCACCCCAGCACATTTGCTCTTTTCCATCTGGAAGATAGCCCGGCAGGGTCTTCTCCTCTAATAAAGCCTGTGTCCTGGTCTCCGGCCCTCTGTCCCATCTTTCAGCCGCAGCTTCCTGGTGTCCTCTAAAGAATTACCTGCTTTAGTGCAGTGGGCAGCAAAATCAATGACAGTGGTTTCCTCTAATTTAAGCATTTCCTGATTTCCTAAATGGTACTGTGGCCTCCCTAATATTTTCTTTCCTGGATTTTTTTAATCCCTCTATTAAGCTATTTACTGTTTGAAGTTTCCTAGACTGAACTCCCTATGAAAGAAGAGGCATCCAGAATTCATCTCATTCTTTTTAAAGCCCTTTGGGGGTCCTGACTTAGCAAAGGAACACAGGACCCCAAATAGGATCTCACCAAGAGGAAATGGAGAGAATGTGCTGGTTCACTGTGATCAACTCCAGGATTGTCAGGATGGAAAAAGCTTATTTGGCATGGTATAACTAACTAGGGATGAAAAACCATCTGTCCCAGGCCACTGGGCACAAGGACCATGCTTCAGAATGAAGCTGGGCATATAAATGAGAACTGAAAGTGGTAACTCCGAAAGCTTGTGCAGATACATATTAGGCTCAGCGAGATCCATTGCAGCACTGAAGGCAGATGCAGCATATCTCATCTCCATGCCTCACAGAAACAGAAATTATCATCAACCAAGATCCTCCCAATCTTCCAACAGATCTGCCAATGGACCTGCATATGTAACCTTTCCTTCTCTTTGTTTTAATAGTGGAATTCTGTACAAACCAATTCAAGACCAATACCTGACCCTGCTTTCTCAGTGATCTCCAGCTTTTAGTTAACCTGTCTTTTTTTTTCTACTTCAGCCTCTTTGTCTCCAACAATGATGTTAATAAGCATATAAATGTGCTCCAGGAACTCACAACTTTTCAAAAAAGATATTTAGTTATACTGCTTCTTCCCCTCCCCCCGCTCCAAACACCTGTCAACTCATTCCAGTTTAGTTTCAGATCTTCATTGTTCAAAAACAAAATAAAATATCCTCTGGATATAATCACTCATTCATTCATTCATTCATTCATGCATTTTTTTCTTTAACAAATATTTATATTACACAATTGTCCTGCTGTGATTAATAATGTTTACATTGTAAATCCAACTAGCATCTTTTCTAATCAATTTGTACTTTGTAAAATAAGAAAAACACTAATACAGCTGAAACCGGTTTGGCTCAGTGGATAGAGCGTCGGCCTACGGACTGAAGGGTCCTGGGTTCGATTCTGGTCAGGGGCATGTACCTTGGTTGCGGGCACATCCCCAGTGGGGGGTGTGCAGGAGGCAGCTGATCGATGTTTCTAGCTCTCTATCCCTCTTCCTTCCTATCTGTGAAAAAATCAATAAAATATATTTTAAAAAATAATAAGAAAAACACTAATACAAATGTACTGCAACAAATTTAAAAATATGAGGATATATTTTTTAAAATGTAATAATATCTCCCCAACAAATTAGTTTATGTTAATAGTTTGATGTAGATTCTTCTACATATTTTTCCATACTTACATAATTAGTACTACCGTACTCAATAATTTGTAACACATTTAATCTACTGTTTTTCACTTATAAAACAACAGTATCAAATGATTTAACCTAATATATGTACATGTATGGAGATTTTTTATTTAATTTATTTTTAATAGATTTTAGAACAAGGTTGAAATAATATTTAAAATTATAAATTGTCAGCTGAATCCAGGGCGGTTCGCAAAGCCACACCCTGGAAACACATTCTGCCAAAAGGCAGAAGTGTTATCAGCTTGACCTTCATCTCAGCCCAGGTGCCAGGGGGTGGGTTTTATTATGTAAATCCAGCCAAGCACCAGGAACGAATAGGAAAACTTCCTAGTATTTGGGGGTATAAAATAAACACGCTGCTTCAGCTCTGGGTCACTGTCTCCCCATCAGAAGAGGGCAGGGGTCCCACCTGGTCCCAGCTTTTTACTTCTATCTCTGTGTCTGTCTCTTTCTTTCATTTTTCTCAATCCCCAGCCGCCCCTACTCAGGAACTGGACCGGCTCTCTAGCCGCGCTGGAAGCAGAAAAGAGAGAAATATTTACAATAAATAGTTTAATGAGTGAATGATATCTGTGTTCACCTTTGTTTGGGAAATATAATTAGAAGCAAAATCCCCACCAACCCAGAAAAACCTCTCCACAAAGGTAGAAAAGAGAGAAAATAGTTTTATTGCTGAATAACCAAGAAACCAGAATATGAAGAGCATTATAGGCAATCCACTTTGCAATGGCAGAAAGAAATCTCACTCTTTTATATATCCAAGCAGATACAACCAATTCCATATACATTGTCATGGTAAACAATGACTGTTGTTCAAGTAAGACGACTTAACAGCACCATTTGTCACACAGTTCTAAATTCACCTAGAATTTGAGATGACCCATTGTGTTAGTTGAATGTACTCTAAAGCAAATTAAATGTTTACCTTTATGACAGAAGGTAATTTTGCAACTTGGACAAAGTTGGGCTCCTACTTGACCATAGAAACTGGGAGATAGAGGCACTGTCTTCCTTGATAATTGTATTTCAAATAGGTGGTCCCCAGGTCCTAGAGAAGGATATTCCTGGATTATAAAACTGACAAGTAGCTTATGTAGTCTTTAAAAAGAGTTATATACGTTTCAAACAGACAGAGGAACAATTTATAATTACAGGTTTTCTAAAGTTAATATATATGAAAATGGTAGTCCATCTCTCCGTATCTTTCACCAGAATTTATGCAGACACATTTTCTCATCATTTATCTCATCATTTCTTGTCTGAATAACTATATGTACACTTTTGCATTCAGGCTTTCACAGGTACATGTTCAAAGAATATGCTTATCTCACTAAATTATCCTTAATTTTTTATTTCTGATGTTTGCATATTTCCTGGCACAATGATGACACCCACTAACTGTTTAATGAATTAAATTTTAGAATGACTTTAGCTTAAAATTATCCATGTATAAATCTTGCCTACATTTTTTTTTTCATTAGAGTGATTGTGTTTAGGTCAGGCCACCCCAGAAGTGACATTTTGTCATGTGAATTTTTTCCAGCTAAAGACAATCAGGGCCTAACAGACTCAAGAAGAGATTTTACCTCTCCCTTAACTGCCTAAATGAATTTAGATATGGGGCCTGTGCTAGGAACAGCGCTATTACCAGAGATAACGTTTTACATCAGAAAAACTTATGTGTATGGTATAGCCAACATTTGCTTACCAAACATTTGCTCTTCCCATCTTCCTGAATCATCTTCCTCCCTTTTGAAGTCCCAGACTCTATCCCCTTCTGCTATGACATAAGCCTAAATTGCCCAACTGTTAGAAAGTCTCTTGTGTCTTTCGTGAGATTTCTGTACATCGGAAAATCAATTTTTTTCTCCTGTTAATCTGTCTTATATCAATGTAATTATTAGGACAGCCAAAGAACCTAGAAGGGAAGAAGGGCAAAGTTTTTATCCCTACAAGAACACTAAACTTTCAAACTAAGCCCCCACAATGGTGTCTTTAATTGGATTTTTTTTTTTTTTTTGCAGTATGAAAAGTAGCATGGAATCGTATACATTTACTTGACACTTATTCATGTTCAATGTCATGCCAATCATAACTAACAATTACCATTTATTGAATGCTTACCATACACTTACTAAACATTTTTATAAATGATATAATTCTTAAGTTTTACAACTCTCTAGAGTGTATTTGCTAGTTTCACCTTTTTTTTTTTTCAAATATATTTTTATAGATTTCAGAGAGAAAGGGAGAGGAAGAGAGAGACAGAAACATCAATGATGAGAGAGAACCATTGACTGGCTGCCTCCTGCACGCCCTCTACTGGGCATTGAGCCCACAACCCAGGCATGTGCCCTTCATGAAAAATTGAACCTGGGACTCTTCAGTCCACAGGCAGACGCTCTATCCACTGAGCCAAACTGGTTAGGGCTAGTTTTACCTTTACACTTGGTGAAGGTGAAGGAGATTAAGGAAAGTAAGTAATTTAGCCACAGTGATTCAGCTAGAAAGTGGTAGATCCAATTTTAAACTTAAGTCATTTGGAGTACACAGTTCTTGCACCAAGGTCTCTGCTATTTTGCGAACATGTAACTCTGCCTCTTTAACCAAGTCATGTGTGCCAGGATTGCAGTACAAGCAGTCTACATCTCATCTACCCAAGTAAGTGGCAAATTCCGGCTTGTTCAAACCATTGCTAATATTCTAGATGGCTTAATCCCTAGGTTAGGAAATTAATCAAGCAAACCTGGTGATAAACATCCTCAGTCAAACAGCTGATAACGCCATTGTTATGGATGAGCAGTTTACTTATCTATAATAATTAAAGCATAATATGCTAATTAGGCCAGACAGCCAAACTACCTTCCAGGTGAAGCCACCACAGCGGGAGCCAAGGGTGAAGCCACCACAGCGGGAGCCACAGAGGAAGTTAGGGGCGATCAGGCAGGCAGGCAGAGTGCTTAGGGGTGATTAGGAAGGCAGGCAGAGTGGTTAGGGGCAATCAGGCCAGCAAGTGGTTAGGGGTGATCAGGCAGGCAGGCAGGCGAGCAGTTAAGAGCCAGCGGTCCTGGATTACCAGAGGGTGCAGGCTGGGCTGAGGACCCCCCTACCCCCATGCATGGGTCTCTAGTAACAAAATAAAAGAAATGGGCATTTCAGATGCGACCCATGAGGAAAACTGACATACAGGCCATTTCAGAACTTGTGAAAGGGCTTTCAGCAGGTATGCAAAGAATGATTTCCCACAACAAACTGTATTGTGGTTCAGAAGAATCTCCCCAGAATTACCAGTATGGCCTGGCATGATAAATATCAGCTGCAATCAAGGAATTAGAGAAAAGGTGAGGCTTAATCACATCTCACTAAACACTATGCAACAGTTAATTCAGGGAATGCCAGAACCTCCCTGCTTCTAGGGATGAACATACTGATACATCTTATTGAGCCAGTGTATGGAACTGTATAACCACCTTTGGGAGTAATCTCTACAGAGAGCTATGAAAGGCAGGGTATTGAGGAAGGGACAGATGACGGTGGTAGGGTAGATGGCTGGGGGTGAACAACCTTTGCAGGGTTCGTATATTTGCAGCTTGCAAAAAAAATTGCATTGAGTTGGAGTTGAAGTTAGAAACTGGGTCGCTATGGTTAAAAGTCTTTTGACTATTACATTTCTAGTGTATGATGTGTTCATACCTTTTCAAATCTCATTTCCTTCCGGCACTATCTCAGTAGAAAAGTTGGACAATCTAGAAATTACAATGTAGTTGGCTACATGGTTCTGTCTCTATCTGTTCAGATGATCGTGGGAGACCAAGTGAGAGTGAAAGAGAACATGCGAAGCCCAGCTGCCAAGCTGCCATGACAGCCAGTTAGTTGGGGCGATGCCACTCTCAGATCAACCCAAAGGTTAATGGCACAGATGCAGCTGAAGATCTGATGGATAGAGGCTGTGAACTCCATATCAATAATTTACAGCAAGTGCCTGGAGGTGGCACATGAAGGGTCCTGTCATCAATTAAGCATGGCAGCCTGTTTTTATAAAATTGTCAGAAGGGATTATTAAATTTCACATCTTAGTTTGCTTAGGGTAAAAAATTCAAATAACACTAAAGGTTGCATGTTAAAAGCAACATTTAGTGTAAACTCTTGTTTTTGGCCTTATGTCAAACTGTCAAAGAGGTGTTACCCAATTTGATGTATGTTTTTTATTTTTCCATTTCTGAGCCAAGGTACTGCTTCATATTTATTATATGAAGAATAATACATTATTCTTTTTTATATTAAAATAGATTTAAAATGTTTTAAAACATTTGGACAAGTTCTTAAAAACATCTGATTAATATTTTCAGTTTAAAAGTTTCATAACTTAGGGAAATATTTAATTATCAAGAAAACAACATTTGTTCATATGGAAAATAATACAATAATTAATAAATAATAAAATGTGTTTCACATACTCTTAACTATAAACCTCCTTTTGCTCCACTCTGTTTAAATGAATTGGTTGACCTACTGGCTGGTTGACTGACTGACTAACTGATTGACTGTCTAAGAAATTAGGGCTTCTGGGGAGGATCAAGGTCACCATTCAAGCTCCTCAAGTAAACTTTCAATGTCAAACAACTGACAAACCTAATATCTGGAGTACAAGTTACTGCATAGCTTTTGAGAATAAATTTGTAAATGTCAACTGAAATCTCTTTAAATCTTTCTTACGCACCCTCCATAATTTTTTCTGTTTTACACAAATATACTAAGTAAAAAATTAAATTATGTTATATGTCTAAGAATGAAATTATGTAGTAATTCAACATCAATACCTGATATTATGTGACAGAGTAATAGATAACACTATCGTGATATTATGATACTCCCATTAATAATACATACAAAAGTAATATATATTTCAAGATTTGGACAAAAGGCAACTTTGCCATAGAAATAGTAAGATTAATATTAACAATGTTTTCTATCTAAAACTTATTATATAGCAAGTTGATGCACTTTGTTGTTGTTTTTTTAATATATTTTATTGATTTTTTAGAGAGGAAGGGAGAGGGATAGAGAGTTAGAAACATCAATGAGAGAGAAACATCTATCAGCTGCCTCTTGCACACACCCTACTGGGGATATGCCTGCAACCAAGGTACCTGCCCTTGACCAGAATTGAACCTGGGACCCTTCAGTCCACAGGCCGATGCTCTATCCACTGAGCCAAACCAGTTAGGGCAAGTTGATGCACTTTGTTATGGCATTCATGTTTAGGAAAAATATTTTTTGCAAAATTGATAGGAAAACATTTGGACAAATTAAAAATCATTGCAACATTATACATAGACCTGATATTTCTTTGAATTTCCCCTTCATTTCTAATTTCTACATCTTTTATATTACAAGAAGATATTACTAAAGGAAGACAATAAATTGCTACAAAAAAACAACATTGGTTCTTAGGGAGAAAGAATAGTAAGACTCATTTCTTTTATGTAACCAATGAATCTTTTTTATTAATGTCCTTATTAAAGGGGACTAAACCTAAAAATGTGAGCATGTAAGTTTATAGATTGCTTAATTCCAGTTTCACCTGCATTAGGTAACCTTTGTCTTATAAATTCTTTTCTTAAGGATAATTCTTACATGTTTATTTCTTTTCCTCAATTTATTATTAAACTTCCAATTATTTTAGAGTAAATATTATAGCAAGGCATCTTATAAATATGAAAATTTTAACTATTATAGTAAGGCATTATATAAATATGACAATTTTTTAATTTAAAATTCACATAATGCTTGGCCCTTCCTATTATCTTTAGAATTTCAAGATTTATACACAAACATGAATGCTAAGACGGAAATGCCTAGGCTATGTTCTGTTATTATATGAGAGAGTACTGACAGTATCAAATTCTAAGTTAACCAAAACTGAAAATGGAAAGCCTCATTATAATCAGCCATATGGCTGCTTTATTCTCAACTGGCTATTTTTAAAGAGCCATACTCCAATATTTCTCTCTAGAGAAAGAATAAAAATAGCATTACTACTCTGCACATCAAAGCTACATTGCTCAGCCAGTCATTGTGTTAGCTGGCAATAAATTCCTGAACAGCACAGTACTACAGCACAGGTCATCTGGAAGACTGTAAATGGATGGCCAGAAACATTAATTCTGAAGAAGCAGAGACATGATATTGTACATAGAAAACCTTAAAAACTCTAGGGTTTGCTTATTAGATATGCTATGCCCAAAGGTTTGGGCTTTCATCTTACCCTCTAAACATACTAGTACATTGTCCTAAACAGTTTGGCTCAGTGGAGAGAGCATCGGCCTACCGGTTGAAGGGTCCCAGGTTCGAGTTCTGTCAAGGGCATGTACCTTGGTTTCGGGCACATCCGCAGTAGGGGGTGTGCAGGAGGCAGCTGATCAATGTGTCTCTCTCATCGATGTTTCTAACTCTCTATCCCTCTCCCTTCCTCTCTGTAAAAAAATCAATAAAATATATTTAAAAAAAAATACTAGTACATTAAAATGATTATTCTATAGATGACATTATAGATTGGAGAGCCCTACTTAGGACATAAAAAGAAAAGTCAATTCCCGTTTTTACTCTTTTTCCATTCACCAGTACATCTTACCATAATACTAATTGGCAACCCATTTGTACCAAAGAACAACAAAACAAGTAGTATCTATTATTAACTTTGTGCAGATTTAAAACTAAAAGAAATCAAAATAGGGACTATATAAATGACAGCAATTTTACTAAAAGATAAAGCTTAGTTATACATACGCACACACATGCAAAAGTACAGTGGTGTGCACTAAAATACATTCCAAAGCAGGAACTCATAATTGTAGTTTATAAGCAGAAGACAGAATAGACGCGTTAGGAGTAGTATATTCAATTTCGTTAGATTTTCTGAACAAGTGACTGCAAAACAGTACATCTTCCAAAAGCAGTGATGCCTAAAATATGTTTTTAAACCTAAGGGGACTAAGGGAAGGAGACCTTCCCTGCTTTACCATTAACGCTGACTACTTTAAATTCATTTTTCAATGTTGGCCCCTTCTCTTATTACTTTATTAAGGACACATTAATAACTTTTAAATTTTAATACTAAATAATTACAATAAACACTACACAAAAAGTATGTTATCTAAAAACATTTCTGAAAGCACTTTAAAACTGTGGACCGTGTGAAAAATAATGTATAAAACAAACAAAATCATGTATATGCTACCTCTCAGTCAGTATTAATTTATTCATTTATATTTGTACACTCAATATTTTTGGAAATGATTTGGGGAAACTTATAAAAATACACAGCATAACAAAATGCACATCAGGAAGAAGCGAGTAACTTGTGGCACAGGTAAATGAGGGTAGAGACAATAGAATAAATTAAAGTTACACAAAATGCATGCCTAGATTACAATAACGAACATCAAGCCTCTAATTTGGCAAGCACTGTCTACAGTAGTAAAACCAGAGGAAACAATTGGTTACCTTACCCACAGCTTCCAAAATATGAAGATCAGCCAGTTTCTCAAAGAATCACATTTATTTCTCAGACTAGTGGCCCGGTGCATGAAATTCATGCACATTAAAGGGGGATTAATTAGAGGAAATAATTTAATATTGCTATTTGACATTTCTCTATAATAGAAGTGTCAGAGGTGAAAAAAATTAGTAAAATGTATATGAAAACCTTCCTTCTGTCATAGTCTGGGGCTCACCACAGGACCCAGAGTCAAGTCCCCGCCCACCCACATGTGCCTCAAAATCACGTGAGACCCAGACCCAGCCGGACTCCCCGCCCCCGCCATTGGGCTAGATCCAGACCCGGCCAGTCCCACCCTTGTCAGGCCCCGCCGGGCAGGGGGCATAGCCTTAGGTCCCCCAGCCCAGATCAGGGCGGGGGGGGTACCTTGAGGTCCCCCATCAAGCCCCGTTGGATGGAGGGCATGGCTGAGGTCCTCCATCAATCCCTGCCAGGTGGGGGGGCACAGTCTCAGGTCTCCCGGCCCAGCACCAGGAGGGGGGCACAGCCTCAGGTCCCCCATCAAGCTCCACCAGCAGGGGGGCACAGCCTCAGGTCCCCTTAAAAGCCCCGCTGGGCAGGGGGCGTGACCTGAGTTCCCCTGACTCAGCACTGGGGGTGCACCTTGAGGTCCCCTGTCAAGCCCCACTGAGTGGGGGGCATGGCCTGAGGTCCCTTGTCAAGCCCAGCCAGGCAGGGGGGCGAAGGCTCAGGTCCCCTGTCCCAGTGCTGGGGCAGGGGTTCGGCCTGAGGTCCCCTGGCTTGGTGTCGGGGTGGGGATGCAGCCTGAAGTCCCCTGTCAAGCCCCATCTGGTGGGGGGCATGGCCTGAGGTCCCCCAGCCTGGCGCTGGGGTGGGGGTCGTAGCCTGAGGTCCCCTAGCCCAGCACCAGGATGGTAAACACCTTGAGGTCCCCCGTCAAGCCCCACCAGTCGGGGGGCATGACCTCAGGTCTTCTGGCCTGGCACCGGGGTGGGGGGCGTGGCCTGAGGTCCCCTGTCAAGCCCCACAGGGGTGGGGGAGAGCGTAGCCTCAGGTCTCTGCTGATTGCTCATTAAGGCTCCCTATGGGAACTTGGCCTCAGCTGTGGGTGCAGCCATCTTTGTGACAGAGTCATGGTCAATTAGCATATTCCCTCTTTATTAGATAGGATGGGCACCAAAGGTAAATATCTTCACTAGACAAAGATATGTGTTTTGTTTCTGTTACTGTTTTTAATATATATTTAATATACATTTAAACACACACACACACACACACACACACACACACATATATATACCTCTGCACTAAGGTCAGACATAGAATTCATGAAAACAGGCCCTAGAGTCTACTGGTAAATGTACCATCAAATCAAATGAATGCATCGATAGTAAAAGCTTTAAAGGTCTATAGCAAAAATGAGAGCAATAAGAATATTAGTGCAGAAAATAGGTGTATCCCATTTTAGTCACACTTCCTGATTTTTTTTAAAAGTGTGTATTTGTGTGCATTTGTATTCTCCAGCAAAGCACCCACAAATGTTTAAATAATAAAACATCATAGAACACATTCTAATATACATGTCAACTGCTGGATACAAAGCAGTAGATTGTTGAAAGACATGTATCAAAAACCATAATATGCCTTTGGATTTGGAATAGCTGATCTGAAGTCATTCCTTCTGAGATTAATTACATCATCAATTCACTTTGCTCCAAATTTAGAAAAAATATATATTTCTATTCCCTCTAAAAAGGACAAGTTTCCAATTCAAGCAAAAGTTGCAGCAAGTTAAGATTTTTTCCTACTGAACTTGAATGTTTAAAAATGTATTAAAACATGGGTACTATGTAAAAATCAGTAACGAGGTATCTATGTTGATTCCAAATAGCTTTCTTCTCAGGTACGGTACATGTGTGAGGTAAATTTGGAGAGCATTCTGATAACATTTTAATTATCTAGATCCATCCAGTCAAGAATAATGTATAAACATAGACTTCTGATTTACATGGGCCAATAAGTTACATTTTTCATTATATTATTTTGAGTTTCGGTCACCTTTTTAACTACACTATTTTGAGTTTTGGTTACTCTTAATTATGTCTATAAGTAGTACAACTATATGTGGCCATAATTAGTCCAAGTTACTAAATAAAGGATAAAACAAATAAAAGATCTACATTATCTAATATTATTATTAGATATTTTCACAAAATGATGAAAATATAAGGCTTTCAATACTGAAATAATCATACTTTACTAGTTAGCTAGCCTACCCTTCAAATAGAAAAGTTGAGATAGAAAGCCCAGATCACTAATTGTCAAAAACAGAGATTACTAAACATTTTAGATGCAATATTTATTAAGTTAATAGGAATACAATTTAGTAAAAGTAGAAGCTTGCTTTAAATATGAATTAGTGATTTCTTAATTCCTAACTCTTATTCCACTCCCCTTTGTGATTTTACTAATCTTTCATGTCTATGCTTAAATGTCTTATTTTCAGAAACCTCTCTCAACTGACAAACTAAATCAGAGTTCTTTTTATGATTTCTAGCAGTTTCTTTTACATAGCTTTTTATCAAGGATTAAGTTCGTATACCTTTGTATAATTATTTAATAGCAGTATCCACACCCCTATAAACTGTGATTCTTGTGAATATATTGTTCTCTCTCTCTCTCTCTCTCTCTGTCTCCCCCTCGCCACCATGTCTCTCTCTTTCTCTCTCTGGGTTTCTGTTGTATCTTCAGCACCAGTCCCAGTGCCCAGGGTAGTAGTATCTGACATTAGTAGGCAATATTTGATAAATTAATAAGTGAATGGATGAAAGAATGGGTGACTGTAGTACTTATGAATAATAATTCCCCATTCCCAGTTCCAGAGGACTGCATTACCAAAATCAAAACAAATCAATAGTTAGAATGCATCACTGAATCTTACTATGCTATATAATAAAGAGCTAATATGCTAATTAGACCAAACAGCAGAACGAGCATCTGGGCGACCTTCCAGACAACCGTTGGATGACCTTCTGGACGAAGCCAGGGCTGCGAGGGCTGGCTGAAGCTGCGAGTGGCTGTGAGGGCTGGCTGAGGCAACTGGGGTTGTGAGGGCTGGCCGAGGCTGCTGGAGCTGCGAGGGCCAAGCCCCTGGCATGAATTTTGTGCATCAGGTCTTTAGTCTATATATATAAAAGCCTAAGTGACTGAACAACCAAATGACTGGTTGCACTGACCACGAGGGGGCAGATGCTCAATGCAGGAGCTGCCCCCTGGTGGTCAGAGTGCTCCCATGGCCAACCTACTGCGGTCCCTCCCCCCAGGTGGCCAACTTCCTATGGTCCCTCACCTCAGCTGGCCAAACATCCCAGTCTCTCCCCCTGGCTGGCTGGCCCTGATGACCCCAATCGGGGCGGCTGGTCAACCTCCCGCGGCCAGCCCAGATGGCCCCGATCGAAACCTCCTGTGGCCCTTCCCCCCCAGCCAACCTCCCATGGCCCTGATCAACCCCGATCGCCAGCCAGGATGAGGGACCCCACCTGTGCATGAATTCATGCACTGGGCTTCTAGTATAATATAAGCAGGAGCTGACAATTCAGCTGCTTTCAACAAATCAACTTCTATAGATCACATTATTTCTTTGTAGACTAAATTTCTTCCTGGTGTTGGTTCCTAGGCATGTCTTTAAATTTTAGAAACAGAGTACATTTGAACTCACTGGGAGTAAATTGACTGTTGAACATAACATAGGGCGAACCGTGTGGAATTTTTAAGATTGATGTTGGAGACATGGGAATAACACTGAGTGTATGCTATGTGCTAAGCATATGTTATATAATTTCACAATAAATTAAGAGGTGGAAATTATTATTCCATTAGGTAGCATGAGAAACGAAAATCTAAAGTTTAAATAACTGGACAACTAATCAGTAGTTAGCATGTGGAGTTATGGAATATAGTGAAATATGCATAAAACTCTAAAGTGAAAACATGAGCTTTCCACTATAACAATGGCTTCCTTAAGAAAAAATATAACCTGGATGTCTATTTTATTGTTCTAACTGATTCTAGTTTAATAAATATACACATACTAATGTTTGATTGATAGTAAAATATAAAAATGATTAAATAAAAATTGCTTTTACTATAAATATGCAACAAATATAAAAGCATCTGCGGGGCTTGCACTTTCAAGGGGAAGGCAACAAATGTGTGTATTGTGCAAAGAAAACATAAAAATTAGTAAAGGCTTATAGAGCTACATAGAAATGTAAACATTTTTATGAGTCTTTAATAAATATTGTCTAAACAATGCAGAAGCCACTGCAACAACAACAAAAAACACAAACAGAGCTAAGCCAGAGATACACACACACACACACACACACACACACACACACACACACACACGTGTGTGTATATATGATATATTGTAAGTATAAAAACTGGTTTATAAAATTGCAAGCCTTCTATGATCACA
Source organism: Corynorhinus townsendii (assembly GCA_026230045.1). Taxonomy (NCBI): domain Eukaryota; kingdom Metazoa; phylum Chordata; class Mammalia; order Chiroptera; family Vespertilionidae; genus Corynorhinus; species Corynorhinus townsendii. The sequence goes on from JAPDVU010000012.1 coordinate 32,288,690, forward strand.
TTCATTATAGAGATAAGTATAGTGATAGAGAAATAGCATATTTAATCAATTCTGCAATGCTTTTTTTACTAAACATTTCCATGTTTACTCTCACATCCATTTCTCATCCATCCCTTCCTCTGTGGACCCTGAAAACTCTATTCCCCAGGCTTCTTGCCAGCTGGCTTCCTTTTAGTTTCAAGTAATGGGAGACATATGTGAGCAATCAAGGGGAGGGGAGGGGAAGACAGAGGGCCCTCTCCTTTTCTCCTTGCTGGAGAAGGCATCTTCAGTCAGGCCTCTCCTCCATGGCTCTAGCTCCAAGCAGTCTCTCCCTCCATGGTTCAGGCTTCTTCCGTGACTCCCATTTCTGCCAGGCGTGGTCCTTTACAGGCACTAGTAACACCCCCTATTTCCTTTATTCTTCTGCCCTGAAAGTAAGAGCAACTTCCCTCAGGGGCGGGGGTTTCTCTCTCGCTGTCTTAACCAGCTCTATTGCCTCTTAGCTCTCTAACATTGTTAAAAGTAGTTCTCTACTAAATTATGTCTATTGAATTTCCTGAGAGTTCTATTTTCTGACTGGATGTTAAATGATGTTCATATTGCTTTGATGTCCTAATAACTCTGAAATAGGAGTGGGTCTTATCATTTTTGTTGATGAAATAACATATCTGATTTCTTCACAATTGCCTGTGTATGTGCACCAAAATTGCAGAATGGAGAATGGGTATCAGCAGCTTAAAGAAAGATATTAGAGAACACAATAGAACACTCTTTTAAGAACTACTGCATCATCTATTTTATTTTCTTGTACTTGCAGCAGATATTATGGGGAGGGGGGACATGTAAATTGACCACTCAGACAAAAAGTGATTCAATAGTCAGCATTGAATAGCCAGTTTGCTTTGCTCATATTTTCTTTTTCTTCTGTATGTACAAGTGCAATATGAGTAAAGTTTGTGCTAAATATCTTCAAAAGTCCTTTTAGTGCATAAAATATGTCATAGGCAAGCATTTTGTCATAGTTTTAATTGGCAGTATATATTTTTTATTTCTTAACTAGAGGCCTGGTGCACGAAATTCGTGCAGGGGGGGATCCTTCAGGCCAACTGGCACCCTCTCCAATCTGGGACCCTTGAGGGATGTCCGACCACTCGGTGGGATCGGGCCTAAACAGGCAGTTGGACATCTCTCTCACAATCCAGGACTGCTGGCTCCCAACCGCTTGCCTGCCTCTACCTGATTGCCCCTAACCGCTTCTGCCTGCCAGCCTGATCACCCCCTAACCACTCCACTGCCAGCTTGATCGACGCCTAACTGCTCCCCTGCTGGCCCGATTGCCCCAACTGCTCTCCCCTGCAGGCCTGCCCCTCCCCAATTGCCCTCCCCTGCAGTCCTGTTCCCCCCAATTGCCCTCCCCTGCTGACATGGTCTCCCCCAACTGCCCTCCTCTGCCAGCCCAGTCACCCCTAACTGCCCTCCCTGGTTTCTTTTTCTCTTAATCCTGGCCAGCACTTGTCATTGGTTGATTTGTTGATTTGTTGATTTGTTGATGATAGCCATTCTGACAGGTGGGAGATGGTTCCTCATTGTTGTTTTGATTTGCATCTCTCGGATGATTAGTGACTTTGAGCATGTTTTCATATGTCTCTCAGCCTTCTGTATGTCCTCTTTCAAAAAGTGTCTATATAGGTCCTTTGCCCATTTTTTTATTGGATTGTTTATCTTCCTTTTGTTAAGTTGTATGAGTTTTCTGTAAATAATGATTCTCTCTTATCTCTCCCTCTTTCTTCCTCTCTGAAATCCATAAAATTTTTAAAATTAAAAAAAAAAAAACAAAACAAGAAATTTCTGCAGTATGTGATGGCATGGGTGGGCCTTGAGAAATTTAGCTAAGTGAAGTAAGTCAGACACAGAAAGATAAAAACGTCAAGATTCTACTTTTATGTGTTATCCTATATAATAAAGAGCTAATATGCTAACTATACCGAACAGCCGAACGACCAACCGGACGACCTTCCAGACGAAGCCGGGGCTGTGAGGACCAGCCAGGGCTGTGAGGGCCGAGACCTTCGCACGAATTTCGTGTATCAGGCCTCTAGTATAGTATAATAGTTGACTTCATAAAATCAAAGACTGGAATGCTGGTTACCAGGCATTGGGGCAGTAGGAAATGGGGATTAATTAAATAAAGTTTCAGTTAAGGTGAATAAACTTTATAAGTACAATACTGTACCTCTAGTCAATAAGAATATATTGTACACTTAAAATTTTTTATGATAAAATCTCATGTTGTGTTCTTTTCACATTATTAAAAAAAGATAGCATGATTATAAGACTAAGAAAGAATTTTGAAATGAAACCCAAAATAGACAAACTGCTAGTTAGCCTGATAAAGAAAATAAACAGAGATAAGCATTACCAATTATAACATGAATATAATGACAGATAAGAATTACATTAACAATTATAAGGGGAAGGTTAGATTATTAAATGTAGAAATATTTATATGAGAAACATATGGTAGCATAAATTACCAGAGCTGAGTGAAAAATGTATGAAACCTAAATAAACCCCAAATTATATATAGTAAATAGAAAAGCTAGTTAATGACATTTTACTTTTTATTCCATGTTATTTAAAACATTTAAGAGCATAGCTTGGTTAAAAGTTGCTTTGCAGTCCATGTCTAATTTTAGAAAGCTAGATGAACACTGACACCCAATGCTGACAAACAGCACAAAAATAGAAAATCATAGACTCTTTTCATTTATAAAGCTTCAGTGGATTTGCATTTTACAAGAGGATTAGAATCTGACTCAGTCTTTAAGGTAAAAATCTGTTTTAAATTTGAAGTTACTCCTGAAAACCCCTTAAAATGCTCATGACAACATAATATGTTGATATGTGTTCATAAACGAGGTCAATACCATATTACTCTACATGTCACCAGATTACAACAGTACTGAAAGCTAGGAGGGGACACTAAGGAATTACATGTTTAGTGGTCAATCTGAGAGAATGAGGTTTTATTTCTAGACTATTCTCTCACCGCAATACTCAGTCTTGATGTAGCCTTCCTTCTGCCTACTCTCCAAAGAGCACATCATCTTTAAGTTTTTCCCTGGGCCTTTTCCCTGCTTCGAATCCAATTTAAAACATTCTTCCTCTAGCACATCTTCCCTAATTAGTCTTTAGCCAATTTGTATCTTTTGCTCAACTTTTATCAGTTTAACTCTGCAAATTTGTAAATATCAGCATATACTATCTGTCCTATACTGTATAGTGTACTTAGGTCACTCACACCTCTTTTGCAAATTCATTATGTGCCTTCCAATGTTTTTTCCTTAAGATAGCCCTGAAGAAGAGCATAGATTTGGTGAAAGCATCCTATTGGGATAAATAAAAATGACTTTCCTTTGATTTTCAGATAGAGAATCTTGATAACTCTTTATGGTGAGGGGAAAGGTGGGGAAAACTCAAAAACACCCAAATTAAATAGTTCTATAACACCAATTTAATATACAGGGTAGATCAAAAGCAGGCTTACAGTTGTTTGTATGGAAAATAACATAATAATAAGTAACAATACAATAATAAAATCTGTGTTTCATATATTCACAACTGTAAGCCTACTTTTGTCCCACTCTGTATTTCTAAAACTGTTAAAAAATCAATTCAATTATTTAAGAGCAACTGCCTTTGAACTTCAAACAGGTGTGTTTCAGGAAAAAAGGTATTTTACATATTTGAATCTAAAGGACAGATTTTTAGTAAAAACAAGAATTAATTGTATTAAGAATTTTTGTACTCTGAAGTTAACATGATTGCTTTTCCAAAACCAGTGTACCAGGTGGTGTTACTTGTACCAGTAAAATCAAATTCTTTCTTTTCCTGAACATGGTAGGGGCTGGAAATGGGGGGGGGGGGGGAGGATAGCAATTCTCCCAGTACAAAAGACTCACAGACTAAAATTGAGAAATGGGGATGGCTTTGGGGCTTACTGAATGTTCCCAAGCTTTTGAACATCAAAGAAAACTACTGTCCCAATGTCTGCTCTAGCTTTTCTCTCCATATTCGTATAGAAAATTATTCTAGCTCATCAGTAAAATTAAAACCAGTTTAAACTATGTATATTTCTTAAACTATTATAACTGCTTTGCTCTTTAATAAATCAGATTTAAAATAAACATTTAAAAATTGAAAGCAGTTGATAAATACATTTTTTTTCACCATCCCTTTTCTGATAAACAATTCTCTTTGTAGGCATTGTGATTTCATTACCAAGTGATCTAAAATATAATTCTAAAATCCTCATAGTGCATCCACTAGACATGCACCTTTACCTTTAGGAAAAGACGATATTCTAGTGATCACAGATGAATGTCTAATATTTGCTTTGATTTGAATATGCTGAGAATCTGCAGTTTGCAGATGCTCAATCTCTGTCACTCCAAAGTATGAATCTGCAAAACTCTTTTCTAGAATTAAATTAAATTTCTCAGACCAAAATATTTCCTCCTTCACTACCACTTTTTACTAATATTATATTTTCATCACTACATTGTACAAATCTCTTTCAACCAATTCTTTAAAAAAAAAATCTTGGTAGTTTCTCAGATTTAAATATTTTGAAACCCTAACTTGAAGCTGCATTTACTCTAATCATATTCTTATATGAATATTATTTAAACAATTTATCTTTCTATTTAAAACACTTAAGATTGGGTGGTGGTCATGCAATGCAATATACAGGTCATATCCTATATAATAAAAGCCTACGTGGCGTCGTGCGATGCCCTTCATCACAAGATGGCCGCCGTGATGTCGTCACAAGATGGCTGCCACAAGATGTCTACTACAAGATGGCTGGCAGGGGAGGGCAGTTGTGGGCCAGCAGGCCAGCAGGGGAGGGCAGTTGGGGGCCATCAGGCTGCCAGGGGAGCAGTTAGGCGTCAATCAGGCCAGCAGGGGGGAGCAAGGAGGGGGCAATCAGGCTGTCAGGCAGAAGAGGTTAGGGGAAATCAGGTAGGCAGGCAGGCAAGCAGTTAGAAGCCAGCAGTCCCAGATTGTGAGAGGGATGTCCGACTACCGGTTTAGGCTTGATCCCTACGGGCCTGATCGCTCCTAACTTCCCCCCTGTGGGATTGGGCCTAAACCGGTAGTCAGACATCCCCCGAGGGGTCCCAGATTGGAGAGGGTGCAGAGCAGGCTGAGGGACACAGGCCCCCTGTGCATGAATTTTGTGCATTTTACCTCTAGTATCATAAAAATGTACACTTGAAACATATGTGATCTCATTAAACAATATCATCCCAATTAATTTAATTAAAAAATAAAACACTTAAAAGCAGAGAATTTTGGAAACATTAAAATCTCATTCATGTAATACTCTTCCATTTTGGTAGCAGTACTCAATGAGAGCAATACTTTTGTGTGAAATAATATAAGAATAACCTGATTTGTCAATACATAATATAGAAGTGTTCTGCATTCTTCTATTACCTTTTTGGTAAATTGTTTTAAAGAGAGATCTATACTAGACTATATGACATTGAGATAACCAAATAAAATTAATATCATGTATTTTTGCAGTAAATTATTAATTATTGTTATTTTAATTATAACACTGATGATTTTCTATCCTCATCATATAAGTCAATGAATTGTTATTATTTACTGTTTTTATTTACAAAGCCTGGCACAGAAGTTAGATATGCCAATTTGGATCCAATAAAATTTGAGTCCACTAATGTTGAAGTTAGCTAGTACAGACCATAGTACATGGCATAGTTTTATGTGTTCTTTAGTCATACGGATAAAGAGATCCAAAGAAACATATTTTGTTTTTGAAGGGTAATTATTTTAACTTAGTATTGGTAAAATTTTAACCCAGTGTTGCACAACAGCATAGCTCCCATATGTATTCTGACAGCATCTCCTAGGCCCTTTCAAGAAATTTTAATTTTACTGAATCTATGTTATGCGGGGAAGCACGGGACTTGGTTGGAATGTCTGAAATGTCGGGGGCCTCAGAGGGGAACCTGCCAAAGGCAGCAGTCCCTACCTTGACTTTTCCAAAGAAGTCAGATCCCGGGGTGTTTTGCTAGAATCTCTATGTTTAGTATTGAAAGACTCGAACTTGTAGAAGCATATACTTTCTCAAGGATGCTTACCCTGCTGATAGTATCTAATAGTTAATTTCAGTTCAAGTGTTGTTACAATAAAAGCCAAAGGAGGAAGGCGAACAGGGCTACTTGGTAGCGATAATCAAGTGGTCCCTTAGCCTCTCTTTCACAGAAACATGTGTCAGAGTAATCATTCATCCATTCAGGGTCTGCCATTCAGCCCTGGCAATGTTATTATTTTTTAAATATATTTTATTGATTTCACAGAGGAAAGGAGAGGTAGCTAGTGACAGAAACATCAGTGATGAGAGAGAATCACTGGTCAGCTGCCTCCTGCATGTCCCAAACTGGGGAACGAGCCCACAACCCCGGCACGTGCCCTGACCTGGAATCGAACCAAAACCTTCTGGTTCATACATCGATACTCAACCACTGAGCTACACTGGCTGGGCTATGCTATTATTTTAGCTATTTCATCTGATTATGAATAACAGTTAGGACTATATCTCATTTAAAATATCAATGTCTAACACAACAGCTATCTTCAGAACTAACATTAATTGGGATTCATTTTAGAAGTACAGGATAACAATGCAAGAAAACAACTAAATGGAAAGTATAAGAGCACAATATTAAAAAAAAAAAAAAAAAAAGACAAACAAACAAAAAACACACATTGGTATCAAATCAGCCAAGCTGGGGAAATCCCAGAATTGGAAACTAAAATGCTACTTGTTGCTAAAAACAACAGAACAAAATAAACAAAAGCAAACAAGCCTATAGTTACTATCCACTCCTCAACTTTTTTTCTCTCTTTTCATCAAGTCTTTTTTTTTTTCTTTCAATATTTACATAAGCATTGGCCATACCCTAGCCCAGATGAGAGAAAACTTGGCTGAGTTTTTACATTTTAACCATTCAATAAACATTCTCAGGTATGAGGTGAATCTTAGTTTCAGTTCTAAACCCAATGCAATGTGTTCTGAATGGCCCACCTGGGGGTCAGGTGCCCACCTCGTTTGCCAGATGTGGCCTGAAAGTGGAGTCAGACTGCTCCAAGATCATGGGAATGTGAGTGTGAAGCAGTTCCCAAAGAGGGGGTACTGGAGATGTCCACGCAGTACTCATCGATAAAAAGATGAATAAGTGGGAGAAACAAAGATGGAGGCATAGGTAAGCGCCTAAACCACTACCTCACACAACAATTTCAAAACTACAACTAAAAGACAGAACGAACACCATCCAGAAGCACAGGAAAGCTGGCTGAGTGGAAATTCTACAACTAGAAGGAAAGAGAAAAGGTCACGGCGAACTGGAGGAACGGCAAAAGATTGAGGTACTGCAAAGGGTCTTAGTGTGTGCAGAGAGGAAGGGCAGCTGAGAGCCTGGCTGACTTTCTCTGGTACGAGGGGGAAGGAAGCCCCCAACTGCACTGAACCCCAGTTCAAACTGTACTGAAGCCCAGTTCCAGGCGAAACCCCATGGACCCAGGCTCATACAGGGGGAGTCTGGACTGTCAGGTAGAGAGAAAGGCACTCGGAGACTCGGACCCCCAGGGAAGGGGGCCTGGGGGCGCGCGCGCCAGTGCGCACAAAGACTGAGGAGGTTGCCACAGGCTCTCCCTAGCAGAAGGGAGTCGGAAGCTCCTGTTCTGACTGCACTGAACCCCAGTTCCAGGCGAGCCCCAAAACCTATCAGGTTTTGAGAGAGGAACTGTATATTGGTGAATAGGGAGAGAAGAGATTTTTAGGAAATATCCTTTTGTGCATTTTTAATTTTGAACTATGTGAATTTAACACCTATTTAAAAAATAAGATAGATTTTCATAATATAGAGGTAATTTATCATTAGGAAGCATTACTCTCCCTTGTATGGCATCAAGTATACCTTCCAAATAAATGAGCCATCCTATATAACAAAAGGCTAATATGCAAATTGTCCCCTCAGGAGTTCGACCGGGAGACCAAGAATTCGATTACTCGCTATGATATACGCTGACCACCATGGGACAGAGCAGAACATGGCTGACAACCAGTGGTGGCAGCAGGGTGCTGAGGGAGCTAGGGAAGGAGGAATTGGGGAGGCCAGGAGGCAGGGAACCGTGCGGGCAGTGAGGGAAGAAGGAGGTGGGGAGGTGGGGAGGCGGGGAACCTGATTGGTCCTGATAGCTGGCCAGGCCTAGGGACCCTACCCATGCACGAATTTTGTGCACCGGGCCTCTAGTTTAAACTATAATGGTTACTATCCATATATCATATTAATTCTTTTTAGAATTAAAATACAAGTATAGTATCTCCAACAAATTCCATGTTTTTATGTGCACACACATCATAAGTGTGCCCTTTTTATTTTGCAAGGCATTAAATTCCTTTTAAGAAAATTAGAAGATAAAAATAGTTTTTGTACCTACACACTGATTTTCCATTTATGCTTCCTAGTCTCTCCTTCCTGTAAATCAAAACTTCTATCTTGCATCATTTCCATTCAGCCTAAAAAAACAATATTTGGTATTTCTTGTAGTGCAGTTTGTTTGAATAAGTTCCCTCAGCTTTCATTTGTCTGAAAATACATTTATTTTGCCCCATTTATAAAAGATAATTGTACTTACTGGATATAGAATTCAAGATTGATAGCTTTTTTATTTCTTTTAGCACATTTAAAATGGTACTACACTGTCTTTTGGACTTCATTGTTTCTGATGACAAGTATGTCCTCATTTATATCATTGTTCTTCTTTAGGTAATATATTTTTCCCCTATAATTCCTTTCAAGAGTTTCTATTTTGGACTCTAATATCTGTGACTCTTGTGTAACTCTGATGTGTATGATACGGTTTTTCTTTGTATTTATCTTGCTTACTGCTCTCTGATCTTCTTAGGAGTCTATATTTTTTCAAAAACATTTCATTGTCACATTATAGTCTGATTTTTTCTTTGGGGCTCGAATCCATATATATGTTTGATTGTGTAACATTTTCTTATAAGTTCACAGTGGTTCTGTTCATTTTTCTTGAATATTTTTATATTTGTTCTTGAGACTACAAAATTTATTTTTCTATACTCTTGTAAATTTGCAATCAAAATAGAGAGACTCACAGATAGAGAGCAGGTAGACAGTTCTGGTGGAGGTGGGTATTGGGGGGCTGGAAGGATTGAGGAAAAAAGATAAAAGAGAGAGAGATGGAACTCATGGACATACTCATCAGTGTGGTAATTACGGGGGGGAGGGGGGCATGGAAGAAGGCATAGAGGAGATAAATGGTGATGAAAAACATTAAATGTTTAAAAATTAGGAAGATTCAATCTCCTAACTCTCTCTTCTAAAATCTTGTTAGAACTTGATTTTATTCTTTGTTAAAGTGTGACACACCTTTGTTTCTCTGGGTATGGCCTTTATCATAAAGCAGTGATTCAGCTTACTCCCCATTTTAAGAGGTGTTAAGGAGGTATATTCAATATGTCTGGACCATAATTCTAAAATCCCCAGCTCTGCTTAACATTTAGTATCTCTATTCTGCTCTCACCTCTGAGAGCCACTAAGCCTTGAGTGGCCATGCCTGTGGTTTTACTGTCCAACTCTCAGGCAAGGATTTGTGGCAAACTCCCACGTAAACTTTATGACCTCCACACACTCCTTTTAATACCCCGTCACACAGGTTCCAATCACTTCAAAAGCCCAGAACTCTGATTTCCACCTATTATGTAAGACAGACTTCCATATGCTGATTGAACTCCAGGGCACTGCACTGCAGCTGGAAAATTTTCAGAGGCAGAAATCCAGAAAAACTGGAACACACCTTGTGTCTTTCCTAACAGGAGCCATAGCCTATTTGTAAGGTTATTTCCTTTTAGATATTTAATCCTAACGTTTATTCATGTTCCTACTTGATTATGCAGTGCTCATCCCAACAGCACTGTTTCCTTCTTATTCTCCCTGCCCCCCCCCCCCCCCGCCCGCACTCCCCCTCCCCCCGCCTCTTTCTCTCTCTGTTAATCCTCACCTGAGGGTATTTTTCCATTGATTTTTAGAGAGTAGGAGAGAGAGACAGAAGGGGAAACATTGATGTGAGAGAGACACCTCAATTGGTTGCCTTCGCACACACCCAACCAGGGCTGGGGATCAAGCCTGCAACCCAGGTACATGCCCTTAACTGGAATCAAACCCATGACCCTTCAGTATACAGGCTGACGCTCTTTCTGCTCAGCAAAACCAGCTACTGTCTCTTTGACATTCCATTTATGCCTTCACATTATAGCTTTCAGTATACATTCTCTTGGCCTCCTGGTTTGTGATTGATTCATATTATTTCTCCTGGATTTAAGTCAGTTTCATTTTGTACTTCAAGGTATAAACAGTCCCCTGATGTGGAAGTTTTCTGTCACTTTAAAAATGTAAGAGATTCCTTCTGTCAAATGTGACCATTATAGTTGAGCCAACCTCCTACCTTGGACAAGAAAGGGAATTTTGACACCAGAGAATATTTATTTAACCTTGTTCGTTATTAGAATGAAATAAAAATGGAATGCCTGTCAATGTAAATGTTCTTATTTTTCCTGACTAACATAAAACACAATTTGGTTTATAGTCATCTAAATATTAAAAATCTCTAGTTCCTAAGCTAGAAGTGGCCATGTGTCATACCTGTTCCAATGAGATTCATGTCATAGGCATGAGGTACGGTTTTTGGGTAACCAATTGTTTTCATTGTGTTTTTTTTTAATATATCTTTATTAATTTTCAGAGATGGAGAGGGAGAGATAGAAACATCAATGATGAGAGAGAATCATTGACTGGCTGCTTCCTGCATGACCCCTACTGGGGATCAAGCTCACAACCCAGGCATGTACCCTTGACTGGAATCAAATCCAGGACCTTCAGTCCACAGGCTCTCTACTCAAAGAGCCAACCTGGTGAGGGCTGTTTTGTTTGTTTTTTAAAGTGACACACATAGTTCCTCATTTCTGTTTATGCATAGTCTTCATTCCCCTTCCCCTCATCACTCTGCCCTAGGAAGTTCTGATCTTAGACTTGAGATGTACATGACAGAGACAGTTGTCCGATCCCAGAAAAGTGAGAGGTGCCTGCTGTAAAAGTGAACTAAACCTGTGGTCTGGAACCAAGCCTATACAGGGTCAGCTTAAATCAGTCAGTCCCAGTTTGACTAAAGACATGTGAGAAATAAATGCTTATTTGCTATATGTCACTGGGATCTTGTTGGTTATTATTTATGCAACATTATTCTAGCACTATTTGATTGAGACAATAAGCTAGATTCCAATCATGAAGGAATGCCCTGGCCATCACCTGGAAGGCCCCAATCGGCCCTGATTGCCGGCCAGGCCTATGGACCCTACCTGTGCAAGAATTTCGTGCACCAGACCTCTAGTAGGAATAATAACAAAGGATTTGTGTGTGTGTGTGTGTGTGTGTAAGGATAAAACAAAGATAATTGTTTAATGTTTGATAACACTATATTTGGTAGACAATGCTTAATTAATATGCAACATTATCATTCAGTACCACTGTGGGATTTAGATTTTACTCAGCAGGCCAATGGTTTTTAATTATATTTCTATGAAAGACTGGTATCTGACAGCTATCAGAGTTCCCTGATAAATTAGAATAATGGTGGTATTTTTCCAGCATGCAAATTAATTTAAGTAAATTGATATATATTTCATGTTCTAATAATTTTTCTCCCTACATGTTTTAAATTGTGAGTGCTTGGTACAATGTTTGTGCAAGCCAAGTGAAAAAAAGTAAATGCACAAGTATTATTATTGTTAATTGAAAAAAATAAGAAATACCAATTATACTTAGTTTGACAAGTTAACTTTTAAATAGACATATGTACCAAAAATTGCAATATTATATTACACAAACAAAATATAATATTTTCTCCCAGGAAACTTGCTCCCAGGTCCTATGATGGAATTAAACTATTGTTTCATGATGTTTTATAAATAATATTAGTGGCCCATTGCACGAAATTCGTGCACATTAAAAGGGGATTAATTAGAGGAAATATTTTAATATTGCTATTTGCCTTTTCTCTATAACAGAAGTATCAGAGATGAAAGAAAATTAGTAAAATGTACATGAAAATCTTCCTCCTGTCAGAGTCTGGGGCATGCCACGGGACCCAGAGTCAAGTCCCCGCCCACCTGTGGCACCTCAAAATCACACGAGACCCAGACCCAGCCAGCTCCACCCACATTGGGCAAGATCCAGCCCCAGTCAGCCCCACCCCCATCAAGCCCTACCAGGCGGCGGGCACAGCCTCAGGTCCCCTGGCCTGGCACCGGGCGGGGGGCACAGCCTCAGGTCCCCCATCAAACCCCGCAGGGTGGGGGGGTGCAGCCTTAGGTCCCTTGTCAAGCCCTGCCAGGCGGGGGGTGAGCCTCAGGTCTCCTGGCACTCTCCAGGCAGGGGGAACAGCCTCAGGTCCCCCATGCACCCTCAGGTTCCCTGGCCTGGCACCAGTTGGGGGTGCAGCCTGAGGTCCCTCGGTCCGGCGCCAAGACGGGCGGCATGGTCTGAGGTCCCTGGCCCGGCACAGGGGCGGGGGGCATGCCTTGAGGTCCTCTTTAAAACCCCACCAGGCCGGGAACGTGGTCTGAAGTCCCACATGAAGCCCCACTAGGCGTGGGGTGCAGCCTCAGGTCCCCCGGCACCGGGGTGGGGGCATGGCGTGAGGTCCCCTGGCCCGGGGCTGGGAGAATAGCCTGAGGTCTCCCAGCCCAGCAAAGGGACGGGGGGTGCACCTTGAGGTCCCCCGTCAAGCCCCGCCAGGCAGGGGGTGCAGCCTGAGGTCCCCTGTCAAGCCCCACCAGGTGGGGGGCACAGGCTTAGGTCCCCTGCTCCAGCCCAGCACCACACAGCCTTAGGTCCCTGCTGATTGCCCCTTAAGACTTGTTATGGGAATTCTGCCACTGCTGTGGGTGCAGCCATCTTGTGTTACGGAAACCCCGCCTCTGCTGTGGGCACCACCATCTTTGTGACAGTGTGACAGTCAATTTGCATATTCCCTCTTTATTAGATAGGATAGTATTCTGCTAAAACAAAACAATAATTTGCAGTTACTTTGCCTGTTGTTGAGGACTGAGAATCTTTGTGGGATTTGTTTGTTATATTAAGAGAGATCTAGGTTTGAAATTTTACTCTGGCTGTAATGTATAGAGTTTAACTGAAGATATATAGGGCTGTGAGACAAGCACACCAGTGTATTTAGAGATACAAAAATGATTCCTTGTCAGAAGCAGGGAACAGAGAAGAGTTGATTAATAAAAAAGATGTTATGGAGTGAAGAAGGTAACACATCTAGATGTAGTTGGTGAGGGAAATGAAAAAAGAGTCTTAATCTTAAGTGTAAATGAAAATCACCCTGAGAGCTTAAGAAAAATGCGAATCTAGTCCATGTTCCCATTCCCAAAAATTCTGGCTCAGACTTTCTGGAATAATGACCTAAAATCTGCATTTTTAACAAATCTCATTTCTGATTCTGATTCAGGTGCCTGAGAGTCACATTTCGAGAAACTTAGAACATAGTATGCTCTAGTCATTTGGCACCATTAGTTTGATTCTGCTATTTCAGAATTACTTAGCACTTTGCATGTCCCAGTTACTGGCAAGGATTGCTGCAGATGGGAAGCCATAGGGAAAGGATGAGGTCAAGCTTTTATGCCTGAGCACCCTGGAGAAGGATAATGCTAGTAATCAGGGAAAGGAGCACAATAGTAAAGTTTGATATTGTAAGGAATGAAAGATGATGTGCTTTTTTCTTTTATGTGTTGAATACTGGACTTTTTTCATATATGGCTCTGAATAAACCTGTGAATAAGGGAGGTAAGAAATCCAAAGAGCTACCTTATTATTGATAAATGCCAAACTGGAAGCTAAAGTTAGGGTGTGTCATAATGGTCTTGCTCACACAGAAACCCAGCATTAAGTTGCCTAGTACCTTCAGTTCTACCAGTCAGAAGCAATTACATTAATCTGCTACCCGCAAGCGGCTAAAGACACTATCCTGTCCACACACCTACAATAGTCCTTTACAAAATTTTTACTCTGGATCTGCACTTGTCATTTATAACACATATTTCAGCATTCAGAATGAGTCCAATTGTTTATTTTGTTACTTCCATTTGAACCAAAGTGCTATGAGAGCAAAGGTCATATTTGTCTATTCTCTACACTCATAATTTAGCACAGTGCTACACAAGCAGAAATTCTAAACAACTTGTTGAGTATAAGTGTTTTAAGAAAAGAGCAAATATTAACTTTGGCTTCTGCCCAGGTTTGTTGTTGTTGTTTGTTAGTATCTGCTCAAGCCAAAGTTCCATGTTAGTGATGTCAAACTTAAACAGGTAAGGAAGACATTATTCAAGATTACTGTAATGTCAGTGGTGGTTGGGGTGGTCTCTGGCCAGATATAGCCCCTGGCCAGAGACAGTACTCTGTATCCCTAGTTCTTGTCTTGCTGGTAGGAATTCAAACAAATGGCAGCAAAAACAGGTGAGGATTTTTTTTTTTTCTAGGAAATAAATATACTCAGGACCTTAGTGGACAACCCAGCCGGCCGAAACCAAACCAAGTGTCCTGATATTTGGGAGTCTAGAGGATTTATACCACTAGGCTGGTACGCCGCTAGGCAAGGAGCAAGTCACCCCTTCTCTTATGTCTCAAAAAAATGTGTCTTTAAGCCATAGGGTTCCTTCACCTAGTTGTCATGTCCCCAGGTAGACCACATCCCGGAGGGGCTCAGAATCTTTCCTCTTCACATAGAGGCCTGCCACCTCCATTGTCTATTTTCAGTTTGAGATCTCAATATATTCTCTCCAACCTCTGAGCTCAACTACCCAGAGAGAAATAAAGAGCTGGAAGAGATTTTGAAAGTTGAAGAAGGGGGCATCATAGGCCCCTTACGTTTACAAATTGGCCTTATTCCAAGGAAAAGTTGACTTTTTCTCTTAGCTTCAAGACAGGAGGTAGTTCTACACCTTGAAAGAAGGTACCTGCCTAGGTTAGGCTCCTACCTTTCCAGAGACTGGGAGAGAGGAGTGTTATCTTCTTCGTTGATTACATTTCAAAAGATGGCTCCAGGTCCTTAAGACATTCCTGGGTTGCACAACCGACAAAAGCCAAAAGCTTTTAAAAAGATGGTGGGGGTAAAGGTGAAAGATCAACCAAAGGACTTGTATGCATGCATATGGGCCTAACCAATGGACACAGACAACAAGGGGGTGAGGGAATGAGTGGGGGGGTTGGGAGGGTAATGGGGGAAGAAGGACACATATGTAAACACCTTAATCAATAAAGAAATTTAAAAAAAGAGATGTGTATCACAAAGAGCAGAGAATGAATTTACAATTACAAGTTTTCTAAAGTAAATGCTCTCAGGAAAGGAAGGTCAGGACCTAGAGACAGGAAGAGACATCTAAAAGTTGTACCTGAGCTGAGAGGAACGTCAAGGTCTTAATCATTGGTGGGATGTGCTTCTGCAGCTCCGCACCAAGGAACTCAAAATGTGAGCTCGCAATCTCCTATGGTCTCCTTATGCAAAGAATCGCTCAACACTTTTCTTTTGTTTACTTTTTTACTTAGGACCTAAGCAAAGAGCCAGACCCTTCACCTACAGGCAGGACACGTGCGCAGAGGCACCGCGCCCCTGACGTCACTGGACGCGCCCGCCCTGACGGGTTAGCAACTGAACGCGTCCTTAGTAGCAGTGGCTGCTGAGATGTGCGAACTTCCGGTTTTCCGGCCTCCGCCGCCCCTGCAACTGCTGTCGCCTGTGCCACCTGCCTCGGCCGGGCCTCTCCCCAGGATTTGGTCACTGCTGTCCCGTTCTCCGTCGCGCCCATGGTCCCTCCGGGAGCCAGGGTGGCGGTCCCGGCGGCTCCGGCGTGATGAGAGGCTGGTCGGGGACTATGAGGGCCCTGCACCGCAGCTGCTGCCTCGGCCGCCTCCTTGCTTCCGCCCTCCTGCTGTTGCTGCTCCTCCCAGGGTTAAGAGGGCCCCTGGCGGTGCTGCTGCAGGCGGCCGAGGCCGCTCCGGATCCTGGACCTCCCGATCACGGGCCGCGGACGCTGTCCCCCCTCCCGCCCGGCCCCACCGCCGCCCAGGCCCCGGGCCGCGCTCCGGCTGAAGCCGCGAGGCCACGGGGTGCAGAGGGCGGCAATGGCAGCAGCCCCGGGGCGGCGCTTGCAGAGGATGATCTAGCCAGGAAGGCGGGGGAAGAAGGCGCAGTGGGTGGCGTCCTCGCTGTGAGCCCCAACCCAGACGAAAAGCCCATGACCCAGCGGGCCCTGACCGTACTGATGGTGGTGAGCGGCGCGGTGCTGGTGTACTTCGTCGTCAGGACTGTCAGGTGAGGCACAGCCTTGAGCCTTCCCACAGGCCTGCGGTGGGCTGCCTGGTGACCTTCCAGCGTTGCAGCTTTTAGTGGCCTGGAGAGTGGGCAACACCAGGCTCCCGCTCTCAGGGGTGCCTGCCTGAGTGAGAGAGATGTGAAGATGACTGTCTTAAAAGCTTCTGGTGCTTTGGGGAGAATCTAAACCACCAAGTAGTTGCTCCGTTTTATCTGTAAGTTAGTATGCCACCTCCAAAGCGCTTTATCTTGCCTCAAAAAGCAAACTTTCCCTGAAGAGGGAGTAATCTTGTACTCAACCCCAATATATTTTAATACTTCTCTCTCTTTCTACACTATATGCTGTTTGCTTTGTCATTTTGCCTATTAGAACGAAAACTACGTAAGGGCAGAATTCCTATCTTGTAGGATTTGTATTTGTACAATATTGCCACTTAATAGGAATACTAATCAGTATTTATATGAGTAGATATAGAGTACCCTGTGTATTATGTTTCTTGTAAGTTATGGGCTGGATGATAACATTTGGGGGATCATCCTTTTCATTTTGCTTCTACCTTATTTATAAATTATATATATATGGGTTAGCAAAAAGTAGGTTTATGGTTTCTGTATGGTTTTAAGTATTCACAACTGTAAACCTACTTTTGCCCACCCCATACATATAAATGTTTATTGCCATTGATTTTTCTATTTTTATTTCTGTAAAGCTTGGAAGGGTACAGTCTTTTCAGTCCGATTCTATTAGATAACTCACACATTAGTTAACTGCCCAATTCTGAACTATACCTAAGAAAGACTGCACTCTTTAACCTGTATCTATTGCATTCATTCAGTCTAAATCCTAAATTTAGTTGTCTACATGATGTCCAAAGCTTGATTGATGCTAACAATGATTGGACATGTTCAGCACTCATACTGTTTGCTTCCAGATTACAGGATGGAAACTACTCATTTCAGTGAGTTCCTATTTTGGTTCCCCCACCTCCACAGTATGAGTGAGAGCATACCAGAATTAGTTGGTTTTGCTAAGGAAAGAGGATAAATCATAATTTCTTTAACTGATAGGAGGTAACACTGAAAATATTTTTCTTGTAAAAAATACTTAAAGCCCATTAAACTTCCAAATTGTTTTGTTTTCATCTAATTCAGTTATATTGAATATGTGACTAGAAATAACTTCCACTTTCAGTCTGGAAATATTTCAAACAACAATTAGATTCTCTCTATAGAAACTGAAAAATAGATATGCAAGGCAGTAGGAACCCTAATAGGCTGCCTAAAATGAATATATAATATCTATGAAAAGTTGCTCATTGCCTGTCTTATTCCCTGCTAAATACCCAGTCCTGAACATTATGTACAACATTATGTAGGCTCTGCATAAGTAGTTGCCTAATGAGTGAGTGTTCTTAGTGAATTCTGTATTTTGCTATATAGGTAAGTGGTGAAGATTTGGAAATTTGTGGGAGTCCAAAATGGGCAGTCACCACTTTTCATCCTGTATTCTGAAAGAAGCAAAAAGTATATGAGTTCTGAACATTGTCCAAACATTGTTAGCATCAATCAAGCTTTCTTCCTATTGATAGAACAAAGAAATATAAAGATCTTACTTAATACTACTTAGAGTTTCTTTCTCTGTGTAGGGCATTTTTTCTCACAGTAAAATCTATTATAAAAGAAAAGATTACTCTTAGAGGGTCATCATTATTCTTCAAGCAAAACCGTAGGGTTAAGCCCAGCTGGGGTGGCTCACTGGTTGAGCGTCGACCTATGAGCCAGAGGTCACATTTAATTCCAGTCAGGGCACATGCTGGAGGTTGCAGGCTTGATCCTCACTGGGGGGTGTGCAGGAGACAGCCAATCAATGATTCTCTCTCAGCTTTGATCGATCTCTCTCTCTCTCTACCTTCCTCTCTGAAATCAATAAAAATATATTAAACAAACAAAAATCCATAGGGTTAAGGCCAGCCAAATGGCTGAGATACCACATGGAGGACAGTCCAAGCCTGTAGCTGAATTTTCATAATGGAGAAATAAACTGTTATTGCGTTAAGCCATTGAGATTAAGATTGTTACCTCATCATAACCTCTGTTACCTTGATTAAAAGACTTAGCCTCTCATCATTTCCAATATCTTTAAAATCATCTCTTTACTTCAGAGGTTTTGCCATTTCAACATAAGCCCTTCACAGTTGTCAAAGCTTGGCAAGAGAGACTAAAGAATACACAGGGCTTTTTGACTGCTTCAGCCTACAAATGAGACTAATTGTACAAAGAGCTGAGAAGTGTGTGTGTGTTTTCCAGATCTGGTGAACATTAGTAATGTCTGCCATATGAAGTGAGAATACTAAAGTTCATAGAGCTGGAAAGTGTCCAAGCTCTTCCAGAACCCAGAGTTTGAATTCTACTTTTGGCATTCCTTCTATGTTGCTGAGTTCCAGAACTGACTGATGATATTTTTACTCTTTCATTGGGATGAATTTGTGCTGTACAGAATAGTAAAACAAATTCTATTGATACTGAAAATATTAAGCAATTATTTATGGCTTTTTCCATCCTTGTCTCTCTAGGATGGCTATTTCAGTTTTTAGCATTATGTTCTCACCCAATTAGTGTCTCAACCAGGAAAGAAGAAAGGGATCCTGAATGCAACATTTTTTTCTATATATTATATATATATATATATTTTTTTTTTTAATAAGGGAGAAAAATCTTTTTCCAGAAACTGTACTGCTCCATTTGTCTGCACTGCTTCATCCACTCAACCCTAGACAATGACTGACAAAAGGACTATTACATTTTCATGGTTTATACCAATTATTATGACCATTGTGTATCTCTTAGGTCTGGGTTCAATTGCTGTCTAAACAAAATCATGGTTCTGTTAAGGGAGAAGCAGATTCTATTACAGTGATAAAAACTAAGAGATGGTTTAACCAGAAGAACATAAATGTACTTACTAATGCAAGTAGCTACCAAGTTATTACTCTTTACCATAAAAAGATTAACCAAAATATACAGTTCACCAGGACAATATATCCAATCTGATATAAGATCATTGTATTCGGGCAGCGGTTGGCAAACTGCAGCTTGTGAGCCGCGGTTGCCGACCACTGACCTAGACTCTCGATTCCAATAATTACAGGCTGTTGTTGTTCCTTGTGATTAAGCCCCTATCCCAGTGGTCGGCAAACTCATTAGTCAACAGAGTGGCAAACCGCGGCTCTCGAGCCGCATGTGGCAGTTTGCCGACCACTGTGGGATCAGAAGACTGGTAGTGACTTTTGTTACCTTGCTTAACATTACTTTGATTCACTAGGAATACAATATGGTTTAATGTTTAAGAACCCAGGCTTGGGAGTCAATTTGCTTGTATTTGAGTATTTTTTCCAAGCTGTGCCTTTATATGTATAAAATGAGGGTACTAAACATAGACTAACATCTATTCAATCTTTTTTTTTAACTTTTGGGTGTTAGCAGTGAATGTTTTACTGTAGATGACCAGTGGCAGGTGCTTTTTTTCTATTTAGTGCTGCACTTGGCCAAGGTTGTTATAGTGACAGAGCTTGGTAACTGAGAGGCAACCAGAGAGGATCCAATAATAATTATGAAAAGAAAGCAAAAGAATTAAAAACACAGTAGTTTGAAAACTTTACTTTGGAATCAGTAGCTCCCGAGAGCACCATTGCTTTACATCAAAGTGGAATAATCATAATGACATTGAGAGATCAGTCATAGTAACTTATTTTATCCTGTACAGTACCACTGGTATCAGATATGGCTTCCATGTAGAATGCTGATAATTTTAAAGAGAAAATCAAAAATTCAGTTTACATTTTGAAAAGATAAACTTGTTTAGTGAATAAATGAAAAATAACTACATGTTATAATATGGCACACATTCATACCCAAAAGATAAAAATGAAACTCCACAGCACAGCGTATTGGTGGATCTAATTTGTGCAGTGTATGAGAATCACCTGGGCTCTCCCTAAAACACCACACCTGGAGTGAGTGCATATTTAATGTTCAATCATTCTAGTACCTTTTTTTTTTTTTTGGTCCTGAGTCAGAAGGCTATTATTCATATTATGATTTAAAAATTGGCTAGCTCCCCTAAATTTTGCTGTGGTATGTTTCTGAAGATAATGCCATTTAGACTTCTCTTATTCCAAAAGTGATGATTTGCATACAAAATTATAGCTATCTTTGTCATACAGAGAAAATGCAAGGTATACTGTGAACCCATATATTTCGGTTAAATAATTTGGTTAACATATTTATTAGGCATCTGCTTTATGCCAATGCCTGTGTTTTGTGAGTTTGGTAGTGAGCAAGAACAGACCTGTTTTCTGCTTCCATAAAATGATGGTCCAGTAGGAAAGACAAATAGTTACATAAATAAGTACATAAAACATATTGAGCAAGTACTTTAAAGGAGAGGTACATGGGTGCTATGGAAGCCAGTAATAGGTATCTGTGACTGAGCTAGATTAACCTGGAAAGGAGGTTTCCCTAAGGAAGTGATACTTGAGCTGGAGCTGAAAGATGAATAGTTATAATATTGTAGTGGGTGGGGAAGAGTGTGAGGACAGTGACAGAAAGCAAGAGAATGAGAGAAGGGGTTGTGGTTGGAATGATGAAAGTGAAGTAGAATGTAGAGTGAAGAGCTAGGTGAGGCAGAGAGGTGACTCTGAGCCTTCCGGTGTTGAACTTTATAGGCTTTATTACAGAATTATTACTTAATGCTGCACAGTAGGAAACTATTGGAGGTTTTAGAGGATGGTGGGGAGGTTAGTGGGTGACCAGAGTAGATAGGAAAAGACAGGTAGGAAGCTATTTTAGTAGTCAAGGAAATTGATAGCAGTGGTGAGCACTGTAAGTGAACTTCAATGAATCTCAGGAAGTACAATCAATAGGACTTGGTGTTTGCAGCTTCATTTTAACGTGATTGACTGTGAACACCCTATCTTCAAGTAAGGTCACCTGGTAAAATTTATGAAGCTTACTTTAGTAGTTTAATTTTTCTACTGTAACTTTCTCATATTATTTTAACAGATAATTCTTACCAACCTATGTGTAATGGAACATTGAGGAATCTGCATCACTATATAGGATAGCTATTTTAATAATAACTTGAATACCTAGAAGAAATCTGGTCAAGATCATCACCTTGCCGTGTGATGAATGAATGTAATACAATATAATGTTAGGATTTCAACATGTGAATTTTGGGGGACACAATTCAACCCATGACATACTCTTATCTCTTATTAGTGTCTACTTATTGAAAAACTTGAAATGACAACTGATGGACTGAATTTGGGCAAGGAAATGAAGATGAAATAAATAATTTTTACTATATGTCATATATCCAATTGTGTTGGATTTCTTGATGAAAGTCATAGACTAAAATTGTGGCTCACTCATTTTTATTTCCTTATGTCACAGTGGCAAAAAAAATTTAGTTTAAAATCATTCTTGTTTTGTTTTAATGGCAAAGTAAACTGATGAACAATAGAAACAGAGGCATGGATACATGCATGAATAGACTGAGAGCTCCCAGAGTGGGGTATGAGGGCTGGATGAAAAAAAGTTGGAGGGATTAGCAAAACATACATATAACACAGACACAGACAACAGTGTGGTGTTAGCCGGAGGGAAAAGGGTTTGGGGGTAGTTGGAGGTGAGCAAAGGGGGCTAAAGTGGAGATGGAAAGAGACTTTACTTGGTGTGATGGGCGCACAATGCATTGTGCAGAAGATGTTTTGTTGAGTTGTACACTTGAAAACTGCATAGTTTTGTGTATTGAGGTCACTCCAATAAATTCAATTAAAAAAGGGGAGAAAGTCTAATTAGTCCAAATTCATCTATATAACAACTTGTTTTTACCATAATATAATGAAGTGTACCTTTCCTTCAAGTAATTTATTTGGATTTATGCATTAAAAGTTACGTAAAGTCAAAATAAATAAATAAATCATTGAGTTGCTAATTCACTGCTTTGCAAAAAATAGCCAAGAAAAATATTGCAGGTCAGTAGTTATACCTTTATTTATGAAGATATACTCTGCTTTATCATTATGTCTAATCACATAGGGGGTATTTGTGCATAAAATATACAGTAAAATATTCCTCAGTCTTGTTTTGATTGTGCTATAGAAGAAATTAAGGAATAATATTCTTTATATTATTCCATAGTCAATAATACCCTACAGGTATTTAGTTAAAAGGGAATATAAAAGAATAAAGTCAGATGGCTACAGCAATTTACCTTGGTCGGTTTTCTTACTTTCACAGAGTAGTAAAATGAAATGGAGTTTTATTCTGTGGTGTTTATTTTATGTTGCATCATACATTTTTACATAAAATTTTATCAAGCTTACTTTAGTAGTTTAGTTTTACTTTTCTACTGTAGCTTTTACAGGTTATTTAAGCAGAAATGATTCTTACCAACCTGAGTGTAATGGAATCTGCATCTATGTAGGATAACTATTTGAATAATCACTTGAATACCTAGAAAGGATCTGATCACAATCATTAACCTGTGCATGCTATGTGATGAATGAATATAATTCAATATAATAAACCATGTAGCTATTTTCTTTTGCCCTTTTAGGCCTCCATATTTCCATCTCTATGCATTTATAAATAAAGTCCCTATGTTTTTTAAACTAAGATCCAACAAAATTTGTTTTCAGATTGCAATATTCATTTACTATGTTTTAATAGAAGAGTGTACATGTCTATAAACTATACATATGTAATTATCAACACACATAGACAAGTTTGGGTATCCTGAGCTCACTGGAAGCATTCATTTGTAGGAAAAGAACAGTAGCTATTAAAATTGCCTAAATTTAAAGCCTCCTTTACTCTTGTGATTAAAAATAATGACAAAATAATCAAACAGACTCAGAGATACAGAGAACAAAGTGAAAGCTGCCAGATGGGAGGGAGGTTGGAGAGCTGGGTGAAAAAATGAAGTGATTAACAAGTACAAATTGGTAGCTACAAAATAGTCACAGGAATGTAAAGTACAGCATAGGAAATATAGTCAATAGTATTCTAACAGCCCAGCCAGCATGGCTCAGTGGCTGAGCATCGACCTGTGAACGAGGAGGTCACAGTTCGATTCCTCGTCCGGGCACATGTCCTAGTTGCAGGCTCACTCCCCAAGGGGGTGGGGCATGCAGGAGGTAACTGATCAATGATTCTCTCTCATCATTGATGTTTCAATCTTTCTCTCTCCCTCTCCCTCCCTCTCTGAAATCAATAAAAATATATCTAAAAAAATAATAATAATATTCTAATAACTATGTATGGCACCAGGTGGGTATTAGAATTATTGGGGGATCATTTCATAAATTCTGTAATTATCTGACCATTATGCTGTATAATGGAAACTAATCTATAATAATAAAAGCATAATTTGCTAATTAGACCAGACATCCTTCTGGACGACCTTCTGGATGAAGTCCTGGCAGTGGGGGCCAAGGCAGAGGCAGCCACTATGGCGGAGGGGTCCGAGCCCCTTGCACAAATTTTGTGTATCGGGCCTCTAATATAAAATAATATTTAATGACAACTGTAATTGAAAAATTTAGGACAAAAGTCTAAGATTTCTACCTCTCCATCTAATTTTGGTGCTCCTATTTTTTTTCCAGTTGCTATAGAAAGGGCAATAAAAGTATAACTTTCTGAATATTTGCTTAAAATTAAAAATAGACTTCTTAAAAAATAATGTACACTGCATATTTAAAGGTAAAAGCCTTTTTACTAAAAAATTTAGTATATTTTTATGCATATTATAATGTACACATAATGTTTGTTAGTATTTTAAGTAGATGGTTCATTGAATCAGCCTATTAATTTTAAAGTTTTACAGCTGTTTTTTTACCTTCTCTGAGAAAAACAATGCAGATGGGTATATATGTGTTTTCTTATATTTGATGTTTCCATGGCCATGAAGCTGTCACAATCATGTAACTATCACTGCCTATACGTTTGAATTTAGGAAAGACACTTTTAGAGAAGTTCATTTCAAGTATAAATTCTATGGGAATGTAAAGTACAGCACAGGGAATCTATACTAACAAAAGGGTAATATGCTAATTAGACCGGACATCCTTCTGGACAAAGCCATGGTGGCAGGGGCCGAGGCAGACGCGGTTAGGGGCAATGAGCCCGGCAGGAGAGAGCAGTTAGGGGTGATCAGGCAGGCAGGGGAGAGTGGTTAGGGGCAATAGGCCAGCAGAGGGGAGCGGTTAGGGACAATCAGACAGGCAGGCAGAGTAGTTAGGGCCAATCAGGCTGGCAGGCAGGTGAGCTGTTAGGAGCCAGCGGTCCCAGATTGCAAGAGGGATCCCAGTTGGAGAGGGTGCAGGTGCTGAGGGACACCCCGCCCCCCAATGCATGAATTTTTTGCACCAGGCCTCTAGTATAGTTAATAATATTCTAATAACTATGTATGGTGTTGGGTGTGAGATTTATTGGGATGATCACATATTGACATTAAGTTATGCAATGTCTAATCACTGAGGTGTACACCTGAAACTAATGTAATAATATCTGTCAACTGTAACTGAAATAGAGAAATGACTCTAAAATGGAAAAAAATAAATTCTACTTAACACTATACAGTTTTTTTTTACTTGTTCTTATATAAACTAGTAGCATTTACTAAAATACTATATTAATTTAAATTTATCTCCATTCCCTGTTTATTTGGTGTATAACAGTGCATTCACTATCTATATAGTGACTTGTTTTTCAAGAGCTTGGATTTATGTTTGGAAGATAGTTATACAAATGATTAAAGGACAGTACAAATTAGCATAAATAACAAAGACTCACAAAGTCCAGTCAAGTATTTACACTGAACACAGATAGAAAAAATAGTGTTAGTAGGCAGATTTGTTTAGCCACATAGTGAAAGATCGGGAATTCATTCAAGGTCTGATGAAGACCATAAGAGTGGATAAGAGTGACAGCTGAGATTAAATTTCAAAAATCCTTAAGCTTTGTGATCATATTATTCCCTTTTTCAAGAGTTTCCAAGGTATCCTATGACCAGCAATGACCAAGCTATTAACATATTTACTATCTACACTAATAAAAGAGAAAAATGCTAATTGACCGTACCTCCGCCATGCCCACAGCCAATCAGGAGTGATATGCAAATTAAGCCAAAAAAGATGGAGGGTAAATTTGCAAATGCAGGAGGGGCGGGCAGCGCCTGATGCCGCTTGCTGGGTCAAGGACACGATAGGTAACCGGGTAGGGGTGGGGAGCAGTGCCTGACACCACCCGCGGGGTCCAGGACGCCAGCAGGGTCAGGCAGGCCTGGTGGGCTGCGCCTGATGCCACAGTGTCCAGGCCGCCATCAGGGACCAGGCAGGCCAGGCGGGCATTGCCTGACGCCGCCTGCTGGGTTGAGGCCACGATAGGTAACCGGGTGGGAGGGGGAGCTGCGACTGATGCCGCCGCGGGGTCAAGGCAGCCATCGGGGTCGGGCAGGCCTGGTGGGCTGCGCCTGACGCCACTGCGGGGTCCAGGCCGCCATCGGAGTTGGGCAGGCCTGGCGGGCTATGCCTGACGCTGCCATGGTGTCCAGGCCACCATTAGGGACCGGGCAGCCCAGGCGGGCAGCGCCTGACGCCACCCGTGGGGTCCAGTCCACCATGGGGGACCGGGCAGCCCAGGCGGGCAGCGCCTGACGCCACTGCGGGGTCCAGTCCACCATGGGGGACCGGGCAGGCCAGGCAGGCAGCGCCTGACGCCACCCGTGGGGTCCAGTCCACCATGGGGGACCGGGCAGGCCTGGCGGGCTGTGCCTGACGCTGCCACGGGGTCCAGGCTGCTATCGGGGACCTGGGTAGGTGGGGGTGGCAAGGGTCTCTGGGATCACTGTCTGCCCCCGAGCCGCCTGTGGACACCAGTGGAGCAGGCCGGGGTTGTACATTTTAATGAAAATGAGATGCCTGTGCCCCGGCCCACCATGCCCCGTCCCTGGCGAGGAGAGGGCAGTGGTCAGTTAGCAGGCACCAGGGCGTGGAAGGGACTGGGAGCAACCTGCAGGCATGCTACCAGGAAGAGGTGCTGAACCATGATGACGCAGAGGGCTGGCTGATGGAGGCGCACAAAGGTGCAGATGAGGTGGCTCTCGCCAGCGCTGAGCTGAAAAAGTGCATCAATAGCCTGATGGACGAAATCGCCTTTCTGAAGAAGGTGCATAAAGAGGAGATCACCGAGCTGCAGGCGCAGATCCAGTACGCTCAGATCTCCGTGGAGATGGATGTGTTCTCCAAGTCCGACCTCTCTGCCACGCTCAAGGACATCCGCGCCCAGTACAAGAAGCTGGCTGCTGAGAACATGTAGAATGAAGAAGAATGGTACAAGAGCCGCTTCACCATGCTGACTGAGAGCACTGCCAAGAACACTTATGGGGTGCGTGCCGCCAAGGAGAAGGTGTCCGAGAGCTGCCGCCTGCTCAAGGCCAAGACCCTGGAGATCAAAGCATGCCGGGCATGAACGAAGCTCTAGGAAAGCAGCTGCGAGAGCTGGAGGATAAGCAGAACTCCCATGTTAGTGCTATGCAGGACACAATCAACAAATCAGAAAATGAGTTGAGAACTACAAAGAGTGAAATGGCATGATACTTAAAAGAATACCAGGACCTCCTCAATGTGGCTTTGGACATTGACATTGCAGCTTACAGGAAACTCTTGGAAGGTGAGGAGACCCAGCTCAGTTTCACCAGCGTGGGAAGCATAGCCAGTGGCTACTCCCAGAGTTCCCAGATCTTTGGTCTATCTGTGTAAGGTGGTTGACAGACTAGCTCCTACTTGATGTCCACTCGCTCCTTCCCCTCTTAATACACCAGCCACGTCCAGGAGGAGCAGATCGAGGTGGAGGAGACCATTGAGGCTGCAAAAGCCGAGGAAGCTAAGGATGAACCCCCCTCTGAAAGAGAAGCTGAAGAGGAGGAGAAGGAGAAGGAAGTGGCTGACGAAGAGGAAGAAGGTACCAAGGAAGAATTTGAGGATGCAAAGGAGGAAGAAGAAGGAGGTAAAGGTGAAGGAGAAGATGCCCAAGAAGCTGAGGATGAGAAGAAAGATGAAGGTGCTGGGGAGGAGCAAGCAACCAATAAAAGATTGAGTCCCCCTTTCCTTCATTATTTCAAGAATAATCCTCCTGATACCAGGTCAACCCTGTCATCAACCACGCAGTTGAGTTCCCAATACTATATGAATTAAGAAGTCAATATATGTGACATTCTGAGGTGACTCAGGTTGGACATTAAATGTTGTGCTATGACTTTTCTCCTTATGCAAAGTATCTGTTTGCTTGCAGAGTGGCTTCCTGGCTTGCTGCCAGCCTGTGCATGGTCCATGCTTATGAGTTCAGGATCTATGACAATGTGAATAATTCAGATGTTTACAATAAAAACACATGAATACATGAATTCACTGATGTTAATGTTAAACTTCATGGAAAAAATAGTCCTTTGAATCTTTGGTGGTTAGAAATTAAAGACCTCAAATCATGTGCAATAAACAGTAAGTAAAGTTACACTGAATGACAAAAAAAAACACAAAAAAACACATTAGGGGCCAGGAAACGTTCAAAGAACTGGGGAACCATTCCCCAATCAGGAAGGGAAGTCACAGGGTGTATATTATTGCTATGAATACAGTATTTCCTACTATTTACAACATATACAATGTAATGTATTAGATGCCTTCCTTTCGCATGAAGTATGTATTCTCATAGAGTAATACTGGTACATATGTTATAGTTATGGCAGTATCTCATATCCTATCTATATTAATAAAAGGGTAATATGCTAATTAGACCATGAGACCTTCCAGAAGTCCTTTCAGACAAAGCCATGGTGGTGGGGCCGAGGCAGAGGCGGTTAGGGGTGATCAGGCCAGGAGGGGAAGGCAGTTGGGGATGATCAGGCCAGGAGGGGAGGGCAGTAGGGGGTAATCAGGCTAGCGGGGGGGGGGAGGGCAGTTGGGGGCAATCAGGCCAGCAGGCAGAGTGATTAGGGGTGATCAAGCAAGCAGGCAGGTGAGCGGTTAAGAGCCAGCAGTCCCAGATTGTGAGGGGGTTGTCCGACTGCCAGTTTAGGCCTGATCCCACAGGGGTCTCAGATTGGAGAGGATGCAGGCCGGGCTGAGAGACCCCCCCCCCCCGCATGAATTTCATGCACCGGACCACTAGTCTATATATATAAAAGCCTAAGTGACTATCGCATCCGAACGGACGACCAAACAGGCTGCGTGGGATAACCAGGCCAGCAGGGGGCTTAGTGAGGGGTGACCAAACGACTGAGCAGCAGGCTGTGTGGGGCAACCAGGCCCACAGAGGGGGCAGTTGGGAGCGACCAGGCTGGCAAGGGGGGGCATTGAGGGGCAACCAGGCCTGCAGGGGGAAGGGGGGGCAGTTGGCAGCGACTAGGCCAGAAGGGAGGCAGTTAGGTGCAGTCAGTCAGGCAGGCAGGTGAGCAGTTAGGAGCCAGTGGTCCCGGATTGTGAGAGGGATGTCCCAGATTGGAGAGGGTGCAGGCTGGGCTGAGGGGACCCCCCCAACCCCCATGCACGAATTTTGTGCACTGGGCCTCTAGTTTGACATATAATACATAACCTGAAAGAATCTGGTTTATTTCTAAAACTAATTTCCCATGACATTAATTCTTTGTTGACTGAAGATGAATGTTTAGAAATTGAGCAAAAGACTGGCAAACAGGAAGAGGAGAAATTATAACTGAATATCCTTAACTTTTGCTGTCAAGTGTCTTCCTTCACTTTTTCAAATCAAAGGAATACATGCAAATGTTATTAAATCATGTAGTTCAGAAGGATCAATAGTGAACTATAACACTCTGTACTTTTTATGTTTCTATTTCCAGAGTTAGTATTTTTATCGTTTCTGTTCTCAGTTTCTCTGTGAATTACCTTTATAAATCTAAATCAGAGGTTGGCAAACTATGACCCATATGACAAATCCAGTGTGCTGTCGTATTTTTTTAAGGCCTATGAAATAGAATGTTTCACATTTTTAAAGGATTGTTAAAAATCAAAACAAACAAAGCAATTAAGTTGAATATGTGATAGAGATTGAATATAATCACACACACCCACACATACAAACATTCACACATATATGCCTACTTGTTAATTTAATAACCTAAACATTTAATTTTGTACTGTAAAAGAAAAAGTAGTTTATACTCATAGTGCCACCAATCTATTTCAAATTGCTAGTTTTTATATTAGTATTAACTCTTTATTTACTTATATTTGTAGCTTTAAATACTGTACTATTCTTAAGCCTCTGTTTTCTGTTCCAATGTGTTTGGGTGGGCATAAGAATAGATCTATAGGCAGTGATTAGTGGAAACTAATTTGACTTGTTTTCTGTTCAGGCTTAGTTATATTTTTAAAATTTTTATCATTGAGACCAGATATTTTCTACCCAAAAGCTAGCACAATGCCTGATACTCAGTAAGACTCTTAATATTTTTGAGTGTATGTTTGTATGTATATATGTATGTATATGTAGGACAGGTTCTCTCTCAAGGGTCCCCATTATCATGTTTACAGAGGCTTGTGTTGGTTTTTACAGGTGATGCTATAGTCATAGTATTTCTTAGCATACTTAATTATATCCAACAGAGTGAATCAGAATTTTAAGTACACGTATTTGTCATTACTTGCTGAAATATCTTCTGTTTTGTTTTGTTTTTTTAAGCTGCCATAGATACTTGTTGACACATTTTCCTTTGCGTAGCGTTAAGGTTGTTGCATAAAAAATGACTTAGGCATTGATTGGAAGCTCAGACATGATATCACTCAAACTCTCAACAAATCCTTAAAGGAGCATGTTAATCACACACTGCCTTACCTAGTAGTAACACAGTGGTGAACAGCCAGTCATGGTTGCTGCCCTCATGGAATTCAGTGGGAAAGAGGCAAATACACAGTCATTCACATAAGCACATATAAATGCAAATTGATATAAATAATTTGAAGGAAAAGAACAAGTTATTTGAGAGTAGCAGAGAATAGGTTTCTAAATCATGACACCTTTTCATATATACAGATAATTAATGTTTAGCATCCGAAACTATTTTAATTCCCCTAGGGTAGTAGTTCTCAAACTTTTGCAGGCATCAAACTCACATGGAGTGTTTGTTAAAAATGTGTGTTTTGAGGCCCCAAGTGTAAAGTTTCTTAATCACTAGGTGTGGGTGGGCATGGGGATTTATTTGCATTTCTAATAAATTCTAGATGTTTGTGATACTGCTGGTCCTGGGAACCACACTTCAAGAACCACTGATCTAGGATGGTGGTTTCAATTATTTTGGAATCACTTCTAGCGCTTTAACAAAATGTTGTTGCTTATTAGTTCCTGTGCTTGGGAATTCTGACTTAATTGTGTGCCGGTATAGCCTGAGTATGGAGCTTTTAAAAATACCCCAGGTGGAAAACAAAAAAATATCCCAGGTGGGTCCTGGACAGTGTTACTTAGTGGTTAGAGCATTAGCCCTCGTACTGAAGGGTTTCAGGTTCAATTCCTGGTTGTGGGCACACTCCTGGGTCCCAGGTTCATTCCTCACCCCCAACCAGGGGCATGGGAAAGGCAGCCAATCAATATGACACTTTCTCCCCCCCTCCCTTTTTCTCCCTCCCCTCTACTCTCTCTAAAAAGCAATGGGAAAAATATCCTCATGTGAGGATTAACAATAAAGAAAAGAAAATGCCCCCAATGGTTCTGATGTGCAGACAGGGTAGTAAGCTACCCAGTCTAGAATTTGAGTATGTATAGACATACCATTTCTCAGTGGGGCTGAAAGTATATAATCCTGTACAGTAGTAAGAATGCATGGAAAAGGTGGGGAAAAGGTTGGACAGAAGGCTACAGTAAAAATATGGCACCTAAATTAAGGCTTAAAGGAGTAGTTATCAACACCATAACTTGACAGAGACAGAAGAGGGTATGTCAGAAGAAATGGTGATGTCACACAAACATGCTTCATAAAAAAAAACTTAGGCTACATTTCTGAAATGGAATCATTCTGATATTGAGAATCTCCTGTGTCAGAAACAGAGGGGATACTTTATTTTTAATTTGCAAATAAATATAAGGGTCATCTGTACCATATTTAAGTAATGTTTGTCAATACTTTCTATTTAATAGGATGAGAAGAAGAAACCGGAAGACTAGGAGATACGGAGTTTTGGACACTAATATAGAAAACATGGAACTGACACCTTTAGAACAGGATGAGGAGGATGATGACAACACGCTGTTTGATGCCAATCATCCTCGAAGGTAAGTGTCCCGCAGTTCAATCCCATGAGTCAGGAGGCAAGTCCTGAACAAGCAAATTGAAAAAACAAAGTACAATTTATTTTAATAGCTGTGATTCTAACAGATTCTATTTAGTTCTGTTTAATGAAGTTCTTTGTGCTACCCAACCAATAGCTCACATGCACATTGTTTTACTAAAGTAAACATAAAGAATAGAATGCCATCCCCAAAAGAAATCCTCATTGTAGATCTCCTTGCAGAAATGTGTCCTTTTAATTGCTGCATACTGGGAATGTGTATTAACTCTGTGTATGTGTGTGTTTGTGGTGAGGGGAGGGAGATAGTAAAATTGATTTTATTATTGCATTCTGAAGATATTTTGGTGTTAATCTGGGTTACTCTGTTTGTAAACAGTGCTTTTTGGCAAAATTTGGGCCTAATGGTCTATAGTCTAGTAGTGTAGCTTTGTCTTTCCTCAGATCTAGCTTTGCTGAGTGTTAAGACCTTTCCTAAGAGGTCTGGATAAGTGAAATTATATGGATAGAGAATTTCTTTAAGTGCAAATGAATGAGGAAAAGAGGCAATCAAGATTCTAGTCAATAGAGGACATTTGGATAGAGGGGGAATTATTTGAATGAAGGAAAACTAGAGTCCAAACTCCATTGATTCAGTGAGCAGGAATCTCTCTGATGTTCTAATATTGGTGTTAGAATTAAACATACATTATGCCATCGATTTACTTAACACTTCAAACTTATCCTATAGGAAAGATGCATATAGATCTTCTTATGACTCACTTTAATAACACATGATAATCAAATATAATGCCATTTGTTTCTCCAATAAAGGCAAAAATCAATACTAAAATGAATACTGCGTTATAAGGTCTTTTGGGCCCTAAAAGAAGACTTTCTTCAGGGCTTTCCAAGACAGCCATATATAAAGAAACCATGAAATGGGTGATGTAAATATCTGTGTTTTCCGATGGTCTTAGGCGACCCTGCTAGCGGTTCTCAACCTGTGGGCCACGACCCACAGGTTGAGAACTGTTGTCACGACCCACAGGTTGAGAGCCGCTGCTGTAGAGCCTAAGGCCATCGGAAAACACAGATATTTACATTACGATTCATAACAGTAGCAAAATTACACTTATGAAGTAGCAACGAAAATAATTTTATGGTTGGGGGTCACCACAACATGAGGAACTGTATTAAAGGGTCGCGGCATTAGAAAGGTTGAGAACCACTGATTTAGACCTATCTTCCTGCTGCAGTCTCACTCCATTTATTAAATACTTATATATTTTATACCTATGACAAGAATAATGATAAATTATGTTTGTTTTGTTATTTAAACAGTACTTGCTATTATTCATTTTCAAATGAGGACCCTAAAAATGAGGAATATAAATATTTTGTTTTGCCTACCTTGTCAGTTGCAATGCAAAATCATATTAGTCTACAGTACAACTGCTGGTAATTCCTGCTGGATCATCTCTTACTGATGCTGCCTTCGTTGTTTAAGTGCTTTCTAAAATTAGTTCCTCTTCATTTTCCACATTCTATCCACAAAATAACAGGAAGCAAGTTATTTCCAGAAAGGTAAATGGATTTCCTTGCTTACAATTTTACCACAGTATAAAATAACCCTTTTGTAATTAGCCCTTTCTGAAAGGGATGTTTTTTTAATGTGGCTTTTAATATTTCAGAATTTTAGTAATGATTGTAGTTGGTAGCTAGGACTTGAAATTATTTTCACTATTTATATTAGATTGAACAATCTGAAACTGTCAAATACTGTTTAATCTAAATTGTCTAAAGAGGATATATTCATGTGGAAGATGTCACAGGTAGGGCTGACTCCAGGCCCAGTATTTCTGGGCTCCAGCTGCTTTTCTCCATGATCCCCTTGGTTCTGCCCATTTTCATGGTTCATGTGTTTGGCTTCATTTTTTAGGCTGATAGTAAGATGATGCCAGCAGTTCCTATAATTACATTCAGAATGCTAGCTTTCCCTAGAAGTTAGGCACTAGCTCTCTTGTGACTGTTTCTTAGAAATGAGGAAAATTTCCCTAGAAACTCTTAACAGAATTGTTTTCTGGAAGTGACTTGCTGCTTGTTATTTGTTTTTTATATCATTGGTCATGTGATCATTTCTAAACTAATCCAGGGAAGCCCTAGCATGTTTGGCTCAGTGGATAGAGCGTCAGCCTGTGGACTGAAGGGTCCTGAGTTAGATTCTGGTCAAGGGCACATGCCCAGGTTGTGTGCTCGATCCCCAATAGGGGTCATGAAAGAGGCAGCCGATCAATGATTCTCTCTCATCATTGATGTTTCTCTCTCTCTCCCTCTCCCTTCCTCTCTGAAATCAATAACAATTTATTAAAAATAAAATACAATAACCCTGGGTGGAAAAAAAGTCAAAGTTCTCTGATTAGATCAGAATTATCTTTAGGGATTGATTGCATATTAAAGAGTTAACCACCATTACCACTATATCTAGTAATTTAAGCATTGATGTTAATACCATCCAATGGGGAAAATTTGTAGGTATGTGGAAAAAATTACTTGAGCAGCTTGGTTAACTTCCCTTGAATTTGCTATTGATATCCTAATTTTATATATTAAAAGCATTTCTTTTGTTTAGTTATGGAAACATTTTACACAAAGGAATTATAAAACTAAAAAACAATTATTTAACTATTATGTAGGATGCTTTAGTCTTCTTAGAAATTTTGATGAGGAATCTAAGAGCATATACTGACTAAAAACTACTTGCAGTTTCCTCAAGTGAAACAATATATTTTATATATTTAACAATTTAAAAATATTAGGAACAAATACTCATAACCAGTATCAAAAATGCAATTTAAAAGAGTGCTTTGCGGAGAGAATCCAAGATGGCAGTGTAGGTAAACACCTAAACTGCTGCCTCCCGCAACAATTTCAAAAATACAACTAAAAGAAAAAACGTCTATCACCCAGAACCACAGGAAAGCTGGCTGAGTGGAAGTTCTACAACTAGAAGGAAAGAGAAAAGAGCATTGAGACGTGCACGAGCGCTGAAAAGCTGAGGTATGGAGGCGCGTGATCCGGGCTGGCGGCGGGCGTTGCTTTTTTCAACCCGAAGAGAGACAAGCCCCCGATTACTCTGAAATACGGTTTCTGGGGAGACGCGGGGGACCCAAACTCCTACGGGGAGAAGCTGGACTGTCTGCCAGTGAGGGTGGCTTGCTTGCCGAGCTGCACGCAGGAACAATTGTTTACGGCACTGGGGCACAGGACTGCCGACAGGGACTTAGAGCCGGCTAACTAGCAGCCATTGCTGTTTGCCACGCCCTAGCCTAGTGACACCCTGAGACCCCACCCTGCACAACCTACAAACCCACCCAAGCTCTAAGCAGTGGCTTTTGCATAAGAAAGCCCTGCCCTATCACAGCTTAACCTAGCAAACTTGCAGCCTGGGTCAGACAGCTCCAAAACCTCCAAACCACAAGCAAAGAGGAGGAAACTGTAGCTCTCACTGTAGCTCCTGCTGGGTAGCCTCAGACAGTAGCTGACCTGCACCCCATTGGAGATCCAGAAGCCAGTGTACCTAGTGATCAGTGTGAGACACCAGATTTCAACTCCTCACATCCATAAGTGACACATTCAAGAGGCAGACTCAGTGAGCACCAAAGCCCCACTGAAACAAGTCCTGCCCCGTAAGCCTGTCTTCAGCGCAGCAGTTCTTCCATTATAGACACAGCGAGTACTCACAGCTAATTGGCCTGGAGGTCAATTCTTCCCAGTGTACCAACTGCAATTAAGGCTTAACTACACCAAGACTTTGCACTCAGCCCACAAAGGGGTGTACCAAGAGCATCCATCTCATGTAATTGAGGAGGCTGAGCTACTGCCCCCTATAGGTCACCTACCACACAAAGCCACTCCATCAACACAGGGAAGCAGCCAAAATGCGGAGACAAAGAAACATGTCACAAATGAAAGAAACGGAGGAAAGCAAACTACTGGACGACATAGAGTTCAGAACCACATTTATAAGGTTACTCAAGAATCTTCTAAAAACCGCTGAGAAACTTGATGAGACCTTCAAGGAGCTTAATGAGAATGCCAAAAAAATGGAAAAGGATCAGTCAAAAATGAAGCATACACTGTCTGAAATAAAGAATATACAGAAACTCAACTGTAGATCAACGTACCCCAAGAATCAAACCAAAGATCTGAAATATGAGGAAACAAAAAACACCCAACCAGAAAAACAAAAAGAAAAAAGAATCCAAAAATATGAAGATCGTGTAAGGAGCCTCTGGGACAACTTCAAGCGAACCAACATCCGAATTTTTGGGGTGCCAGAAGAAGGGAGAGAGCAAAATATTGAAAACCTATTAGAAGAAATAATGACAGAAAACTTTCCCTACATGGTGAAAGAAATAGACTTACAAGTTCAGGAAGCGCACAGAACCCCATACAAGAGGAATCCAAAGAGGACCACACCAAGACACATCATAATTAAAATGCCAAGGGCAAAAGACAAAGAGAGAATATTAAAAGCAGCAAGAGAAAAACAGTTAATTACCTACAAGGGAGTACCCATACGACTGTCAGCTGATTTATCAACAGAAACTATGCAGGCCAGAAGGGAGTGGCAAGAAATATTCAAAGTGATGAACAGCAAGAACCTACAACCAAGATTACTCTACCCAGCAAAGCTATCATTCAGAGTTGAAGGTCAGATAAAGAGCTTCACGGACAAGAAAAAGCTAAAGGAGTTCATCGCCACCAAACCAGGATTACATGAAATGCTGAAGGGTATTCTTTAAGAAGAAGAAGAAGAAAAAGGTAAAGATAAAAATTATGAACAACAAAATGACATCAAATACATACCTACCAACAAGTGAATCTAAAAATCAAGTGAATAAAAAATCTGAAGAACAGAATGGACTGGTGAATATAATAGAATCAGGGACATAGAAAGGGAGTGGACTGACGATTCCCAGGGGAAGCAAGTGTGAGGGGTGCGGGAAGAGATTGGACAAAAATCTTACTCCTATGGATGAAGACAGTGGCGGGGGGTAAGGGCATGGGGTGGGTTGGGGAATCAGGTGGAGGGGAGCTATGGGGAAAAATAAAAGAGGAACACCTGTAATAATCTGAACAATAAAGATTTATTAAAAAACATAAAAAAATAAAATAAAAAAATAAAACAGTGCTTTGCAACACAAAACAACAAATGGGAACAATACTTTCTTGCTGTTTTGTTTGATTCCTACTAAACAACAAAATTATTATTTTATAATCTACACTAAAGGGAATTTGACAATCTTAGTAGCAACTTCTAATTATATTACTTCAAGGTTATTCTAATAATTTTGGCCAAGTTTGTAATTTTAAAAGTTCCTAAATTTGCTTTTTAGCTACTTCTATTCTGCATCATTAAGTTTAATATTGTATTGTATGTGTTCATTACATTTGTACGCAATGTTACTTGGCCACAAAATATTTTCTGTTTTTTAACATCAGCATATCATAATCAGAAGGCAGATTCAAGTGTTTATCCAGAAAACCTCATTAAAAAGATTTTATTTAAAGTTATCAATTGGAAAATAGTTTTAATTTATAAAACACTACTTTTAACATGGAACGTATCAGAATAAGCACTAAGGTTTTTCTATTAAAGTCAATTATATGAGGGTGTAACTTGATATGACTATGAACTAGTCTTTAATTACTCTCACTAGTTACATATAAAATCTCTTTGAAAAGGTTAGAATTATAATGTAAAATATAGCACCTGACATAATTAATATAGACAAAATCACCATCTGTTGTATCGGTGCGATTCATTCAAATTCCCTAATATTAAATACTTTTATTATCTTCTTGCCACTCCAAATCTTTGGGAATATTTTAAATATGTTTAAATTTATTCCAGGGTGAGCATTTACAGTATTTTTTTTTTTCCTTGCAGATGAGAATGTGCCTTTTGATGAGAGGATTTCATCTTTCTACAATGAAGAACAGAATTTTTATGTTTAAGGAATAAGAAGCCACTTTATCAACGGGGGGGTATTTAAGTTACATATATTATGACAACTTTTAACTTGTTATTGCAATAAATGCTGTATAATTTTGCTAGGT
Source organism: Corynorhinus townsendii (assembly GCA_026230045.1). Lineage (NCBI taxonomy): Eukaryota > Metazoa > Chordata > Mammalia > Chiroptera > Vespertilionidae > Corynorhinus > Corynorhinus townsendii. Next base: position 32,326,633 of record JAPDVU010000012.1, read on the forward strand.
CTTTGTATGTATAGAAGTGCTCCTAATGGGCTTAGAGTTATTTGGAGTAAACTGTGGTATAATAGAAATCTGTTTGAAAATTAATTTAAGGCAGAGTGTTTTCTGATCAGTTTTTGTTTCCTGCTTATAATATTATTGTAAACTGTTTTATATACTAATCAGATTTTTTTTGTTTTGTTTTTTGTGCGTTTTTTTTGTTGTTTGTATTTGCTGGTTAATTATTTTTTTCCTGGAGCTACAATTCCATCAACTAACTGGTGTATAATAATAATTTTAAAAGTTCTTTATCAAGATATATTTCCCATTTTTATGGGGAAAAGAATCCAAATTTATTACTTTGCATTTGAGTCTTTTAAATATTAATAAATGTCTGAATTGTATGCAAAACAATAAATATGATTCAAAATTATTTTTAAGTGGTACAGACAAAATGTGTTTACAAAATAAACCCAGACTATTGGATTATATATTAATGTGTACTTTATAGGATTTCTAGAAAATTTTGTCATAAAAGAGTTATCATATTTTAGCAAATTTCTTATTAAATTAAGATATCTACTTTGATTAGATATTTGAGAAACCAGTGAATTTCAAAGTTGTTTTTTTAGTAATAGTATTGAGAAAGATACAAATAATGGCATAAACATTTAGTCACATTACAGTGTAGGTGAATAAGGAATTAAAGTAAGTTCACAGACTTGGGAGTCGGACATACCTGGATGCAAAAAGTGACTTCATTATTTCTGAACAATTATTCAATCTTATTGAACTTCAGTTTTTCACATTCTAAAAATTAGAGAACTTATAGCAAAGACATGGGACACAAACTTAGTTCCTTACAGAGGCTGGGGAAGTGATTTCAATGTGTATGTCAGTCAGGATAGGCTAGAACATGTAGTAGCAACAGATGGTCCCCAAATCACAGCGGGTTACAACATAGATTTATTTCTCAGTTAGGCTGCCTATTTGCTATGGACTGTGATTTTGCTATTCACTATCTATTCTCCAGGGCTAAGGCTAATGGAGAAACCTCTGCCTGGAATAGTGACTCATAGCTAAATGTCCAGACTTGTCAAAGTGCATGCTAGTTCATAAGTTTTTGCCCTAAAATGATATATTTCATTTGCACCTACATTTTATTGTCCAAACTTTACAGCCATTTCAGAGTTCCATTAGGCAAGTCTGGGTAATCCTCTAGAAATAAGGTAAATTGGATACTTGGCCACCCAAAATGCCAACTTAGTTTGACCTCTATACTCACTGGCATATCACAACGGGTCAAAACCCCCTGATGTCGGTGTATTTGTGTATATCGTGCAAGCAGGGATTAAAGCAAAAATGCATTTCCTCTTCTAAAGGGATCAGCCTCTATTCAGCTCCCAGTAATTCTAACAGGAAGTACTTGCCTATTGTTGCTAAATCCTTTAGTTTTAATTTTCAAGGCAAGACTTCAAATTTGTTATGTAAAGTTTCCTCATTTTAAAATGTTATTAGAACATATTTGGATTAAATAGCCCTATACCTACCATTTTGTGATACTTGAAAAATCATATCCCATAGTATCTTAGAAATAGTGATCATATTATTCATTTAATAACTGATATTTATAAACTAACTTTTATATTAAAACTAAGTGGAAATAAGTAATCTGCTGGAGAATAAAAATTTATTAAGATAACTTACAGTAATGATAATTTTCTTTTTAAAAAAAATTTTTTTTAAGATTTTTTTATTTTTACAGATAGAGGGAAGAAGAGGGAGGGACAGACAGAAACATCGATGAGAGGGCAAACATCAAATAGCTGCCTCCTGCACTCTCTACCAGGGATAGAGCCCACACCCGAGCATGTGCCCTGACCTGGAATCAAACTGGCGACCTCTTGGTGCATGGGTTGATGCGCAACCACTGAGCCATAACTTACAGTAATGATAATTTTCATAACTGATTTTCAAGTTGATTGAAAGGGGATGTTAGCAAAATGTTTTAAGCAGTGGTGTCAACTTTATTAGAAATATGCAGTTTCTCTAGCTGACTACTTTAAAGAGAATGTTTTTCCACTGAATATGGAAATTCTGGCATGTTTGTTGAAAATGCTTTTATTCATTACTTTCATGTAGTCATTCATGAACTGCAAATCTATTATTATAATCATCATAATAAGCCATACTTTGAGTAAAGTGCCAGATAGCACACTGAAATTTAGGTTCTTTAAATACACTGAGGAAATGGTACGATTTTCACCTACAAACATGCTGATGAAATGGTTAGGATTTTCATCAGCAAAGCTGTATGTATATAATAAAATAGCTGGTGATATCTTAGATGTTGTGAAAACATGTTACTATTCTTCTTTTCCATTTGTATTTCCTTTTGGCTGTTCTATTGACAAAAGCCTAACCAAGGAATTAGAGGTCAGTGGACACTAGTGTAATTGTGTTCTAGTCAGGAGACAAGTAAATGGAGAGAAAGGGAAGGTTTGGGGTAACTTACAGGTATTCTACACTTGAACTGGAAGTTTCTGACCAGCCAGTGTGTGGGGCTTGAAAAGCAAGTTACTTCTTTCAGCCTAATTTCTCATGAGTAGGAGGTAGATAACCATCGCGGAGCTGGTGGGTGCTCAGCCTTCTCCTTGTCAGCTTCTAGATGGTTTGTGAGTTTAGTTCCCTAACCCAGGATATAATCTTTCACCTTTTGTTACTTAGCTTCTCTTCAAAAAAAATTTTTTTTGGTATACTTTTATTTATTTTCACTTATTGGTTATCGCTTTGCCTAATTTACTTTTCTAAGTGAAACAATAAAGGAAAGCTAGTTTGCTTCTCTCATGTTAGGAGGTAAAATGATTGGAAGAATGAGGGTAATGAAATAATCCATTCTATAAATATGTGACTGGAATGCCTATTTTCAATATATTTTGCCTGCCCATACCAATATCATGTTAGAAGAAAAGAAGTAACGGTAGAAGGGAAGAATTTAGGGGATGGACGTTCCCCTAAACTTGCATGTCTGGCTGGTTCAGAAACCAACAATATTGCATGTTCCATGAAAAGATTCTATTACTGAGCCACAGTATAGGATGTATAGCCAGGCTCTGTTTTTGCATCTGGCTCTAAATATATGTGGCTATATGTGGGTTTCTCTGCATTCTTATTACACGGATTCCTTTAGTACCCATGCTGTATTACTGGGGATTAGGCAAAATCACTCAGATTTTTTTTGTCAAATAGACATAAGAAGCAAACATCTCTGATAGTTATTTATCTCAATCTTCCAGGATTCTTTTAGGGGAATCCTGGGCCCACATCTACTGTTATTGCTTAAAAGGGATTAGGAGGTCATTTTATCCTCTGGCTCTGCTCACCCACTTGCCTAAAGAAAGGTCTTGACAAAGAGTGCAGCTCAGACTGTTTGGTTTTATTTTTCAGTCCTTTACCGCCAAAACAGGAAGGATGGCAATCTTTCTGCTTCAGACTATTCAGACTTTAGCTCTTATCCTTTTGTTTTATGCATTTTTTCCAAATGACTCTATTATTACTATTCATCCATGCGGGGTCTAACCTCCTTTCCTAAAATAGAACATAGTCCCCTTTTTTGTGCAGCTGGATTGCTCCTACCCAGGCTCCTAAAAAAAAAAAAAAGTCTTTATACCTTCTCCTAACTGGACCCTCAGACCAATTTTTCAAGTATATTTTACTCAGTAAGTTTCTCATGGATCAATAGCTTTTCTGGATAAATCAGCTAAATGTTAGGCAGACTGGTGCTAATATAGTCAGGGAGGCCTAGGAAGCCTACAGACTTCCAAGCAACAGGCACATGACATTTGATTAGTTGTCCTTGGCTTGTCTTATTCGCAATAATACTACACCATGGAGCTATGGATTTAACAAATCCTCAGATCTAAGGTACAATCTTTCAGAAGAGACAAACTCTGGAAATTTCTGCTGGTGATTGTTTTTGTTTTGTTTTTCTTGGAATATGGCAAGGAATCATCCCAATTCTTTATTTGGTCTTTTCTAGTAGGTTTTAATTTTTATTTCAATATATATGAATTTTATTTCACAATATTCCATAGGTTTTTGTTTTGTCTTCTCTGGCTCTGGTAAAACAGACTTGGACAGATAGGGGTAGATTACTCAAGCTTATTTCTCACATCCACATGGGTCTGCTGCTTATTGCTCCTGAATTAGTTGCCATCATGGTACTTAATATTCCTAGCAAAAGCACCTTCCCTGGATATCTGTGTACAGTTTTATTTACTCTTATCTTCTTTATGATGTACATGATATAAAAAAACAATTATATCTGAGGATCCAAAACCAAAAACTGTTAACTGGACCAAAGAGTCTCTTCTTAGACATGTTGAGGAGCAAAAGGTTTCTTTTGTACAAGAAATGTGATGGTTCCAAGTTTATGAAAATATTTTTAAAATATGCATGTGCTGGTCCTACACTCAAGTATTTATATTATTTTGGCATAGGGTGTGGCCCAAGTATCTGTATTGTGAGAAAGCTCCACAGGAATTCTGTTATAAACTCAGAAGATCCTCTGCCAGTCTGTTGACGAACCACATCGGGATGAAGAGCAGAGCTTTAGAAACTGACAAACCTTGTACTGAATTCTGGCACCACCAGTTTCCCCAACTCAGTTATTGTCACTATTTCTTTTTTTACAGATCGTTCTCTGCAGGTAACTAGTAATACAGTCAAATTAAACACATATGTCCTAAAAGCTTCAGGTTTGTTAATTCTCTCCATCCTACAATAACTCTTTGAGGGAGAGATTATTCACATTTTGTTGATAAGGATACAGAGGCTAAGAAAGATTAAGGTATTTGTCCAAAATCAAACAGCTAGTGGTAACAGATTGGTCTATTGAATATGAGTTCACGAAATTTATTTTTACTAATACTGATTTTAGATTGTTTCCAAAGAAAGGATAAGGTTGTTTATAAATGTACATAAAATGAGGAGATAAAATCAACTTGAAGAGTTGAGGAAATTGAGGTACAAGGAAACAAGGTAGGAAAAGAAGGTCACACTATGATTTTGTCTCACATCTGTACAATGAAATTCCATACACTTGCTATAAATGTGCCATAAATGTCACTCAAGAGAGAGGCAACATTATTCAGTCATTGCTGGTACAGGGGCTAGAGGAAGATTTCACCGGCTTCTCAATGAATAATATAACTTGAGGTCCTCTGGTACACAGTAGTGAACACTTTTTCATCATGCTTACATTAAACCTGCAGAGTAGATCATGCACATCTGTTTTATAATTATAATGTAATTCAGTAAATTAATTTCACAGGAAAGCAAATTAATTGTACACAACCATTTCCTAATTTATACTAACTGAAGGGTCAATTATAATAGAACCTAAGTCAGCCTTTCCCCAGTCTGTAAAACAACCTATATGAGAAAAAAATCACTGTTTCTTCTTGGCTTTCCTGATATCCTCTATTTTTATTTATTTATTTATTTGTTTATTTATTTATTTATTTACTTATTTATTTATTTATTTATTTTTTGCTTTTCCTCCTCTCTTTGATTGTAGCTCTCTCTACTTTTTGGTTTCTCCTCTTCACACTCTGATCTCTCTCTAAGCATAACTGCTCATGATATTATATGTGTTATATTCAGACAGTAAAATTTTTTTAAAAAGGTGCCAGGCAAAATAGAACAGGCAAGGAAGACTTGACTCAAGGCTATCACAGTGGTGGAGAGTGGCCAGGACTAAGTTTAAACTCAACTCCCCTGAAACAAAGAGCAGAAAGGCTTTTAAGCACTAGCGGGAGCTAGTTGGAAATGGAAAGTCCTGGAGGATATTGGGGAAGTCAGGTCACCTATTTTCTGATTGGCTTGATCTAAAGAAAAAAAAAACTCACATCTTTATGATAGGAGATAGTTTTGCAACTTGGTCCTATTGAAGTTAGGGTTCTACTCTCCCATAGAAACTGGGAGATATGGGTACAGTCTCCCCTGAAATTTATGTTTCCAAGGATTGGCTTTCCCTAAGAAAGACATTCCTAGAAGATAAAACTGTCAAGTGGTTTTTAAAAAAGATTTACATCTCAAAGGGGCAAAGAGATTTACAAATACAAGTTGTCTAAAGTAAATGCTTAAAAAAAAATAGGTGAATAAGGGATCTTAAAGTAGGAAAAATCCTGTCAATTTGGTCAAGCCAAGGGGAATGGAATTTTAAGGCCACTTTGGTCAGCAGATTGCTCACAAGTGTGTATTTCCTTAAATTTTCTCTGACATTTAACACCTATGTATTTAAACTGCTATATATACTTCTCACTCCCACTTGTATGGCCCTTAGATCCCTCAAATTAATGAGTTGGTCGGGAACTCATTAAAATACCTACACTTGGCTTTGGCTTCGCAAAGCATGCCAGCTGTGTTCTAAGAGAGAGCATACAAGGAGTATTAAAAATGAAAGCAAGGCACTCTATGACATGGTTTTAGACATTTGAGAATATTGCTTCTGTCACATTCTATTGGTTAAGAAAATAAAGTGTACTCAGATTTAAGGAAAGGAAATTAGAGCCTCCCTTGTCATGTGAGATGCAAGAAATAAATAGTGGCCGTTTTGGGAGATTACGTACCACAGTCCCGCTCTCTGGCTACCAAGATTTATGTTCTTTCTATGTGCAAAATAGACTAATCTCTTTCTAATATCCTCCGAATTGTATCCATTATGGCTTTGGTTTAAAGTCTAGGATTCATAATTTAAATCAGGTTCAAGGGAAGATGTGGATGCAATTTTTCAGATGCAGTTTCTCAAGCATGATTTCTCTCTATTGGCAGATTTTTTAACTAAAGAGAAAATTTATCTGCTCAATAAGGTATCTGCTCAACACACTCAATATTAACAATGGCGATACAAGAGTATGAAATTTGCAAAATAAATAAATAAATAAAACCTCCAATGTTAAAAAGGGGTGGTATCTGACAGGAGGCACATAATGGTCACTCACCCACAGGAAGCCTGAAGTCTATCTGAGCACCTGGCATCGGCTCCTGATTGGAACTGAGTTCTGCTTCCTCAGAAGTCTTTGGTGCACTAGCCTCTGCCCTCTAGGTTTCTGACTCTGCTCTAAAACTCCTTTTCATGTAGAAATGGCCTGTGTTTCCACAAGGTTAGAGTTCCCCATCGCTCTTTTTTATTTTGAACTGCCTCTATCCCTTTTAGTCCAGTCTTATTGGGGTTCACTCCATTCGATAAAAGCCATGCACATTTACTTTTCCCCAGAAAGGCTCCTCTCTACTTTGGGCTGAGAGTCTTGATGATGTGAGATTACCTCCTTATGATTCTTCAGAGCCCTCGTAAAGAGAGTCTGTATGTAAGTCACTCTGACATTTGTAGAGACCTTTTTGTCTGGTTGAGACCCTGCCATAAATGTCTCTGAGGTGTCAGTAAAGGGTGCTCTACATGCACCATTGAACTGAACTTTACCCTCCTGCTATATGTTACTGGAAATACTCTGGGTTTAAGTTTTGTCCTACAGCCATTTCTGATTTTGAGAAATCTTTTGCTGCCTGGGAATACTGAAGATGATAAATAGTTCTATTTTTGAGCCCAGTAAGTCTCAACTTTTCTTTTTTCTCTAAATTCTTCTGTGAAACACTAACTATTGTCTTTTAAAAGAAAAGAAAAATCAGAGAAGAAAAAAGAAAGCTCATTCTCTCACTGTGTCTTATCCTATGTATATAACAGAATACAATGGACATTTCAACATTCTGCCTGGAAAGCTCCATAGGATGACATCAGTTCATTAGGACCATTTTCTATTACATTACGGCAGCATGTCATCAATCAACTTTTTGCCACTAAAACATTTCATACAGCCCAGTTTCAAAAGTTCTTTTGTATCACTTCTGCTGTATCCTACCAGTCAAATCAGTGACTAAGAAGAATTAGACTCCACTTACTGATGTGTGAAGAAACACACACATAAAGAAAAGGAAGGCATGGTGGACATCTTTGGCTACCACACAGGAAAAGTAACATTTTCAGAAATCCTGGGAACACTAACTTTTCTCACTAGCCAGAGTAGTTTCAGTTTATTAAAAGAACAGCACAGAGACTACTACAGCTTACCCCATAAAAATAGACCTCTGTGATTATATGCCAGATCAGATCTCCATGCCAAAGGCAGACTCATTTTGCTCCATTTTATTGACAGACTTCTGCTTGGTTTTTGCAAAGCAGTCTGGGAATTGCAGTTTCTAACTTTACAAGCTTTATTTTACAGAAAGGCAAGCTTAAAAGAATGGAAGGATGGGCATTAGATAAGTGGATATCTAAAATCTGCCACACCTAATTTTTATTCTATTTTCCTTCCTGTTGAGAAATAACATAGCATAGTGTCAGACACAACATAGTAGCCCTCAGACTTCAATGACATCCACCTTACATTAGCTGTGTGGCTTGGGTATCATTTACTTTCTCTAAGCCTCCATATCCCTATATCAATAAATTAGAATGATACCATAACATAGGCTTAGTGTGATAATTACATGGGATAGTGCAAATATTTGTTAGCCTAGTATCTATATGAAGTCAGTTCTCACTAAGCAATAGTTATGGCTAATTATATATATATATATCACTTTGAAGTGGTCTAAGTTAGCTTTTTCTCAATTTAAAATGTATACTGTATTTATTTTGAAAAGGTAATTCAGGGTTATAAAATTTATTTTTGGATTGAGACATGGTTTAAATAAATATAAATAATTCTGAATACTAAAATTTAAATTTGGAATATTAAAAGTTTGCATGAAAATGTCAGCCTTAAAAGTTAGAAAGTATATCAGGTTTTTTCTGGGACAGCTATAAAGGTCTGTAAAAATGTTTATCACCTCACATTTCTCTTTGGATCATAGATAATGTTGTAGAATCTTAGTATTTAGTCACTAACTCTACAAAATTTCATTAAGCACCTATTATGCACTACTCTCTACACATGAAGGTGAGAAGACTTAACAAGACCTCCACACACAGTATATATTTTTTAAAAGACACTCAGTAAATCAGTACATAAATATTGGTGAAATGATTACTGGTTGTAATATCTACTCTGGCAGTAAATGCCTTATTATGGTAGTAAAGTATTGGTAGGGACATAATAAGCTACTTAACATGGAATTCAAGAAATGTTTCCCCAAATGGGTAGATTTACAATAAGACCTGGAGGACTGAAAAGAGACAGATGTGTGAAAAATTAGTAGGAAAGCATTCTAGGGAATTAGAATCACAAAGTTCTCTAAATGAAACTAATTTGAACAGTTACAGAAACAGAGAACACCAGGGTGCCTGGGGTTCAGTGAGTAAGTGGGAGAGACCAGTGCAAAGTTAGAAAGCCAACATGGGCCAAATTATGCAGCGCTATAAAAGCCTGGCAAGAAGTTTGAGCTTTATTCTAACTGAAATGCAAATGGGAAGCTATGGAAATGCTTAAAGTAGGGAAGGAGTCTTATTTGAGTTGTAAAAGATCACTCTGGCTGTTTTCTAGAGAATAAACTAGAGTGAGTTAAGAGAAAAATTAGAGCAACTAGTTAGGAGGCTTTTGAAATACCTGGTACATAGTGTATGGGAGTAAGGTGGTGGCAGATGAAATGGATCTAAGTGGATGATACTTGATATGATTTAGACACAACCAAACAACTGGACCTATTGATAGATTGGATGGAAGAGATAAAGAAAAGGGAGGATACAAAAGGACCTCCAGTTTTCTCACTTCAGTAATTGGGTCATTGTCCTATTCTGAGATAGAGAAAATTAACAAAAGGTTTGAGGTATCTCCTTGGGATGACCAACAAATCAGTATTTTCACTTTATTCATGTTTAATTAAAATTTCATTGAGATGGCAGGTAGTGATACCAAGTAGACAGTTGGGTATGGGTCAGGAACACAGAGGTAGTGAAATAGGCATTTGAGTATTATCAAAATTCAATGATATTTAAATTCATGGCACTTGTCTGGAGATTTAAAAAAATCTGTGTGTTATCAACATAAAAACAATATTTATCATGGAGTAAAAATGACCTAGGGAGTTTGTACAGATTTATAGAAGTCACTGTCTGAGGGACCTCAAAGTATAGGGTTTGTGGAGAATTCTCAATTATGAGCATTCTTAGACTATTATAATACAGATCACAGAAAAAGTACATATGTGTCTGTGTGAGTAATATTTGATTTTGGAGGGAAAAGTCATGGAATGGATGAGGTCACTGGTCATCTAGAAAGAGTAGGTAGATTTAGAAGGCCCAGATTGAGCTCTGAGAAATTTCAACCCTTAAAGGGTTACTGAAGAAGGATGCACAAAAGAATGTGAAAGAAAGAAAGAAAGAAAGAAAGAAAGAAAGAAAGAAAGAAAGAAAGAAAGAAAGAAAGAAAGAAAGAAAGAAAGAGAAAGAAAGAAAGAAAGAAAGGCAAGGGGAGGGGAGGGGAGGGGAGGGGAGAGGAGGGGAGGGGAGGGGAGGGAAGAAGCACCAGTGAAATAGAAGAAAAACCATAGCTGAGAGAGGAAAATGTTTTAGGAAAGATGGAATGGTCAACTGTATCAACAAATACTGTTGAAAGTTTTAATAACATGCATAAAAGTACATATTGAGTTTAGAAACCTGGAATTTATTGGTGACCTTATGAGATTAGTATGAATTAAATGATGGAGACTTAACCCAGAAAAAGTAAGTTGAAGACTGAATTTGAGATGAAGTAGAAACAATATAAAAAAACAATTTTTTCCTAATACGTGAGTCAAGAAATGGGACCTCCCACCTGTGCTCAGTGTGGAAGCCAACTTTGAGAGAGATGGAGGCAGACCCAAGTTCATGAAACACTCTCTTGGCTATTCTTGAAGTGTTAGCCTTTTCTGTTACTAGCTCCCCTCATGACTGCAAAATAGCCACCACAGTTTTAGGAGCCATGTGCAGACACCTAGCCATAGAAACTAGATCATATTAACATGATCTTTTTGTAATTGTGAAGAAACTTTCTAGAAGCCACTTAGAAAACCGTCTTTCATTGACCAAAATTCTGTCATACTTTCATGCTTATATCACTTTTCAGCAAGTGGAATGGAAAAACATGGTTAGGTTAGTCTAATCAGAATCTACATCTGGGGTTCCATCTCCTATATGGAAATGAAGAATAGTATGGCTATAAGATAATAATAATAATAATAATAATAATAATAATAATAATAATAATATAGTTACTATTATTGGCTTCTGTTCAGAAGAGAATGGTGAATGACTTTTGTGTAGACATTAAGCTATTTATGTTATAGTTGGGTAGAACTGAATTTAGATTTTGCCAAATGAGTACACAAGAAAGAATGGAAGACAAGATATTTGGGAGTACTTGCAAATGAAAATTAAAATAATTAAAAATAAGATGAAGCTGGGCAATGTGAGAAATGAAAGCAAGATAGTCTTGATGGATTATAAGAAAGTAAGTAGATCAATGTGTTGGTGGTCCTGAATAAATCAAAGCATTGCAGAAGTAATGCTAGCTTTCCAGATGAAAAATGGTTTGAGGTTGTATTTAAAATTGTGAGGATAGTACACTTTATGGTATTAATTCTGATTAATTTTTAATACTTATCTTGTTATGATAGGCTGTGGTTTTTAAAAATTTGTCACAGGGCCCAAGACTGTTTTTCCAATAGGGCTTGAAGACACCTACCTTTCAACGCTTACAGAGTTAAGATCACTTTTGAAATGCAGTTAAGATTTTGGTGTTATCTCACTTAATAATGGTGGGGAATAAATACATGATTCATGACAGAATGTTAAAAAGGATGTAAAATACATAATATAGAGAATGTATATAAAATATTTATCTTATGCAGACATAAAAATGTGGAATATAAATAAATCACCTTGGACTTAATTGATCCATTCTGTAATTTGTCATGAATGCAATTCCTTTAAAACATGAAAGCCATTATTTAAATTTTTATATTAATTAAAGAGAATTAGAAACAGTGGGGACATTTGATTTGGCAGATACCAGGAAGGGACTGTTAATACCATGTTTCTTAGTGGAGATCTACATTTTGCTTTCTATTCATTTTTTTCTTTTGTCTTTGTACCCTAGCAGCTTTTGGTACTTCGCATACTCCCTTGCAGAGTGAATAGCTATGTATATTAGCTGAAGCAACATGAAAACCTGCCAATGTTGTTGGTAAGTCAGACTCTAGATTACAGCTGTGTTTGACCATCAAAGTTGGCTGCCTAACATGCTTTAGGGTTATGGTTTCCATGGTTAGCAGGCCTTGTTTTATGCAAAAGTATCTGTTGGCTGAGCATCAGAGTTCATAAACATAGCTGCCCCCTACTTGGAGATTTTCTTTTCTTTTTCTCTTGATCTGAAAAGCTTAAAAAAAAAATAAAACCTGCTATTGTCATTAAAGCTTAGGGAAAAGTCAGCTTCATTGGATAGGCCATCTCTTGTGTGTATCAGTTAAATTATATTTCAAGATGCATTAATTATTTATGAACTTTGAGTTTTTAAAATGCTTCACTTTGAACAAAAATATGCATTTCTACTCGTACTGTCCTTAGACTTAAAAAGGGAAAGAATAAGTAAATGGCATAGGAAAAATTAAAGCAAGGATATACTAAAACCCAAGAATTTGTAAAGGGTAGTTTCATAAAAAGTATAAAATAGAAAACCAAATATTAATATCAAATAAAGAATAAGATTTTCTGAAATCAACTTTGTCATTTTTCACATTTATGTAATTGTCTTTACCACTTACTACTTTTGGAAATTTCAATCAATTTGATTAAATTCACCAATGATTTCATTATTGCTATTACATTAAGAACAGTGGAATGGCGCATTAGAAAATAAAAATAGCTATTTGTTCAGTCCTCAAGAAGCTTAGAGAGAAACCAAGGTGGTGGCATAGCTAAACACCTAAACTGCTGCCTCGCACAACAATTTCAAAACTACAACTAAAAGACAAAATGGACATCACCCAGAACCACAGGAAGGCTGGCTGAGTGGAAGTTCTACAACTAGAAGGAAAGAGAAAAGCACACTGAGACTCAGAGGAGCTTCAGAAGGCAGAGGTACCAAGGCATGCAAGTGCGGAGAGGGCTGGCAACTGAGTACGCGTCTGGCTTTCTCAACCTAGAGGGAGACAAAAGCTCCCGACAGCTCTGAACTCCAGTTCCAGGTGAGACTCCAGGGACCCACACTCATTCGGAGAGAAATTGGACTGTCAGGAAAGAGAAAAGCACACTGAGACTCAGAGGATCTTCAGAAGGCAGAGGTACCAAGGCACGTGAGTGTGGAGAGGGCTGGCAAATGAGTACACAGCTGGCTTTTTCAATCCAGAGGGAGACAAAAGCTCCCGATAGCTCTGAACTCCAGTTCCGGGTGAGACTCTGGGGACCCAGACTCATTCAGGGAGAAACTGGACTGTCTGGCAGTGGGCAAAACTCAAGGGCCGCTTTCTCTCAGAAGTGCTTGCAGCGATTACCATGGGACACTGAGACACAGGGGCCTATTAGGACAGAGCTGACAGGAAGCCATTGCTGTCTGCTCCACCCTGAGACTCCGCCCCATCCAAGCTGAGCACAGAGGCTTTTGCAAGTCTTGTCTCATAAGGGTGTCTCCAGCACAGAAGTTCTCCCAGCATAGACACAGCTGATCCTCACAGCCAATTGGCCTGCAGGTCAATTCCTCCCAGTGATACCAACAACAATCAAGGCTTAACTACAACAAGACTGTGCACACAACCCACAAAGGGGTGCACCAAGAGTGTCCACCTCAGGTAACTCGGGAGGTTGAGCCACTGTGCCCTATAGGACACCTAGCACACAAAGCCACTCTATCAACTCAGGGAAGCAGTCAAAATGTGGAGACAAAGAAAGAGATCACAAATGAAAGAAATGGAGGAAAGCAAATGACTGGATATAGAGTTCAAAACCACAGTTATGAGGTTTTTCAGGAATTTTCTAGAAAAGGCCGATAAATTTAGCGAGACCCTCGAGGATAATGAAAAGGACCAACTAGATATTAAACATACACTGACTGAAATAAAAAATATTATACAGAGATCTAACAGCAGACTAGATGAATGCAAAAATCAAGTCAAATATTTGAAATACAAAGAAGCAAAAAACACTCAAACGGAAAAGCAAAAAGAAAAAAGAATCCAAAAATTTGAAGATAGTGTAAGGAACCTCTGGGACAACTTCAAGCGTACCAACATCAGAATTATGGGGGTGCCAGAAGAAGAGAGAGAGCAGGATACTGAAAACCTATTTGAAGAAATAATGACAGAAAACTTCCCCACCTGGTGAAAGAAATAGACTTACAAGTCCAGGAAGTGCACAGAACCCCAAACAAAAGGAATCCAAAGAGGACCACACCAAGGTAAACCATAATTAAAATGCCAGGAGCAAAAGAAAAAGAGAGAATATTAAAAGCAGCAACAGAAAAACAGTTAGTTACCTACAAGGGAGCACCCATATTACGGTCAGCTGATTTCTCAACAGAAACTATGCAGGCCAGACAGGAGTGGCAAGAAATCTACAAAGTGATGAATAGCAAGAACCTACAACCACGATTTCTGTACCCAGCATAGCTATCATTCAGAATTGAAGGGCAGATAAAGAGCTTCATAGATAAGAAAAAGCTAAAGGAGTTCATCACCACCAAACCAGTATTATATGAAATGCTAAAACAATAAAAAAAATAATAAAAAAAAGAAGAGGAAGAAGAAGAAAAAGGTAAAGATAAAAATTATGAACAACAAATACGTATCTATCAACAAGTGAATCTAAAAATCAAGTAAATAAAAAATCTAATGAACAGAATAAACTGGTGAATATAATAGAATCAGGGGCATAGAAAGGGAGTGGACTGACAATTCTTGGGGGAAAGGGGTGTGGGGGGTGCAGGAAGAGACTGGACAAAATTCATACACCTATGGATGAGGACAATGGGGGTGGGGGAGTAAGGGCAGAGGTTGTGGTGTGAACCGGGTGGAGGGGAGCTATGGGGAGAAAAAGAGGAACAATTGTAATAATCTGAACAATAAAGATTTATTTTAAAAAAAAAGCTTAGAGTATATATATATATATATATATATATATATATATACACACACACACACACACACATATATATATATATCCTATCTAATAAAAGAGTAATATGCAAATTGACCATCACTCCAACACACAAGATGGCTGCCCCCATGTGGTCAAAGATGGCTGCCCCCATGTGGACATAAGATGGCCACCACAAGAAGGCCAGCAGGGGAGGGCCATTGGGGGGGACCAGGCCTACAAGGGAGGGCAGTTGTCGGTGATTAGGCCAGGAGGGGAGAGTAGCTGGGGGGGGACCAGGCCTGCAGGGGAGGGCAGTTATGAGCAATCAGGCTGGCAGGGGAGTGGTTAGGGGGTGATCAGGCTGGCAGTCAGAAGTAGTTAGGGGCAAATAGGAAGGCAATCAGGCGAGCAGTTGGGAGCCAGCAGTCCTGGATTGTGAGAGGGTTGTCCAACTGCTCGTTTAGGCTCGATCCTACCAGGATCGGGCCTAAACGGGCAATCAGACATCCTTTAAGGGGTCCCAAATTGGAGTGGGTGCAGGCTGGGCTGAGGGACACCCCTCCCCGCCATGCACAAATTTTGTGCACCGGGCCTCTAGTGTGTGTGTGTGTGTGTGTATGTATGTGTATATATATATATTGCTTTAAAAGTAATCGAATCCAGTAAGTTTTTTGTTGTATAAGCCCTGTAGATTTTGTTTCAAAATATCTTTTTAGGACATAGTTCATAATAGAAATTCTATGTCATTTTTTATAAACATACACATAATCAAAAAGGTATCATCAAAGATTCAAACTCATTCTTTTTTTCTTTTTTGGCACCTCTCTCCATTGCTCATTACCTCAGTATTTCCCATAGAGTTTGGTAAGGAATGTGTGTTGGCAATTTTTCTCTCTACTGAATTTTTTTATCACTTGTTTCTTCCTTTTATATTGAGTCTTTTTTCCATTTTTAAAATTGATTTCAGAGAGGAAAGGAGAGGGAAAGAGAGATAGAAACATCACTGATGAGAGAGAACCAATGATAGGCTGGCTCTTGCACACCCCCTACTGGGGATCCAGCTTACAACCTGGGTATGTGTCCTTGTCTGGAATGGAACCTGGTAGCCTTCAGTCCACAGGCCAACACTATCCACTGAGCCTAACTGGCTAGGGTTTGACTTTTTCATATTACCACCAACTTAGTACACTTTAAACATTTCCTTAATATGCTGATCTGGCAGGTCATTACTGAAACCATGAAAACATTAACAAATAATTCACTGCTTTGCTTAAAAGAGTCCAGGTTTTTTGTCCTTTGGGGCATAATGGAAAATCCATCTGTGTGTCAAACATGTGTCAGATGAAGCAGCATGCTCAACATCCCAAATTCCAGTCCTAGAGTTCTATGAGTAAACAAAGGTATTATTTTTGTGCAGAAACAATAGAATTGACAAGTTAAAAGATACCTTAATTATGTGTTTTCAGGTACTTTTTCAGTAAACACCAACTCTATTTTTACTGTGAAAGTCAAGTATTACCTTTAGAATTTCAACTTTTTATCCTGCATTCTGAAATAAAAATATGTTTATCATAAACATTTTATAGAATAAAAATTTAGTGTACAAAAATTTAAAATAACCTGATGATCTATCACTGTAATATGTTGTATAGGTGCACACATTCACTCAAAGAGGTAAATGCATAACCATGCATATATATAATGTAATATAAGCAGCTATTTTATTTTTTTCAATTAATATATGTTGTTTTGTCAATGTTTAACATACTTTATTGACTACACATACTCTATTCTGTGAAACAGTGTAATTTATTTAATCAAACCTATTTTCAATCATTCATTTCTGATTTTCTTATAAAGAATGCTAAAATAAATCACTTGCATATATAATCGCTGGATAGATCTCACCACTCAGGATACATTATAAAAATCATGGTGTTAGATTAAATACACCAGAATAACTGCTCTAGCTCCTACACATACATAGAACTAGTCTATTAAATAATAAAAAAAAACACAGTGCCAAAAAAATACATGAATGACAAATATGTTGGAATTCACAACAGAAATGAAGCCCTGTGCCCCAAGTGATACTGGGCTCAGAAGCAGGAGTTGAGTCTAAAATTTCAACCCTTGCATTTAAACAGAGACAGCATAGCTACATGAATGTAGTTGGTAGTTTTCTCACTTGTAGAAGAAATATATTGCTTGTATGTGATGAAGGGAGTATAAAGAAACAGCAGTAAACTTGGAATCTTGCCAAGCCATATCCAAGGGATACTGCACTGACATCTAATGTTCTGAACACTTTTGGATAACCTATTTCTGAGCTATGGATCCCTGGGGCTGAGCTGAGATGACCTCAGAAAATACTGCACAGAGGGATGATATGGTGGAAATGAGAAATAAGGCAAGATGAGCTTTCAAGCTGAGATTTGCTGACATAAAGTAAAAGAACTTTATTTCTTTCCCACATAGCAGTACAGGGTGGGGATTTTTGTTTGACTCTGGCTTTGACAAATACAATTGTTCAATGACCTTGACCTGTAGGTGGTCCTTCCATCTTTAGCTCTTAGCTTCAAATATTGTTTTCATCAACATTTTGATGGTCCCAGGAAAGTGGAAAGAGCTAGGGAAAGCATGAGTGAGAAGATTATGAGCCACATAGAGAAGTAGCTCATGTTGCTCTTACTCAAAACCTGTTAATGGATATTGAGGATTATCAGACTCAAATAAATTATGGAATAAAAGGATGTAATTATTCATTAATAACAGGCAAATATAAAATTAACCAATTAAAATATTGGAAATAAAATGTAATAGTTGATATACTAAATTTTCATAGAAAAGCTCTGCAGTAAACTGAGCATATCCAAACATATAATTAGTGTACTAAAATGTAAAACTGAGATAACCACTCAGAATTTTAAAACAGAGATAGAAGAAAACTCAACAAATGAGTAATTGAATTTCTAGAGGTAGCACAGAGAGGTAAATTGGAGAGAGATACAATTCATGTTATAAAACTTTTGAGAATTGAAGAAAGCCGAGAGAACTAAATTAACAAATAATAAATCAAAACATGCAGAATAAATTGTACACTTTGTACATTCTAATAAAGCTATTTAATATTAAGGACAAATAGAAAAATGCATAACTACCAAAGGAAAAATGATTACTAACAAAAACAATACTGACTCATAGAAGACATCATATGTAATGAAAAATGTCTGAAGATAATAAAATATTTTAAAATGGCTCAGAGTAAATTGCTGTGAATCTTAAATTCTTTATGAAGCTCAATTTTTACTCAAATGTAAAAATAAAGTATATGTATAAGCAAAATATGGTTAGGAGTTTAAAGTCTGTGGAAAGTCTAGGGGGTAAACTATTAAAAGATATACTTCAAGAAGAAATAAAATGAGCCCAGGAGAGAGAAGTGAAAATCAAGAAGAAATGGTGCCCTAACCCAGTTTGGCTCAGTGGACAGAGCATCGGCCTGTGGACTGAAGGGTCCCAGGTTTGATTCCCATCCAGGGCATGTACCTTGGTTGCAGGCACATCCCCAGTAGGGAGTGTGCAGGAGGCAGCTGATAGATGTTTCCCTCTCATCAATATTTCTAACTCTCCATCCCTTTCCCTTCCTCTCTGTAAAAAAATCAGTAAAATATATGTTTTTAAAAAAAGAAAAGAAACGGTGAACAAATTAACTGCTAAATCAAGTTGTCAAATGCAAATAAGTATAGAAGGAGTAGATGAAAGAAAAAGGAGTATGGGAAGGAGATGAAATATATTTACATACTGGCTTTGGACTTTGTGAGGAAAAAATATAATGTTAATAAGTGTTCAATATTTAAGATTAATCAATACAGGCATAAATAGTTATCTATATATATGTAAAAGCCTAGCGACTGGAACAGAGAAATTACCAGAACGACCGGTGGCAGTAACATGCACTGCAGCAGCCAACCAGCCTGATCCAGGCCCCGATCAGCCCCTTCCCTCCTGGCCTGCCCTGCCCTTGATTGCACCCAAACACCCTGATCGGGGGTGGGGCCAGCTGGCCAACCACCTGTGGCCCTTACCCCCTGCTGGCCTGTCCCAATGGGCCCCCCATGGGGTGGGCAGGCCAGACCCCACCTGTGCACGATTTCATGCACTGGGCCTCTAGTAACCTTATAATGAATAATGGGGGGAGAGGAGAAACTTAAAAATTCACAAAAAGATAAAAGGAAAACAAAATAAAGGCAATATAGTATATAAAAGATTACATAAATAAAACAAAGGCACATTAGTTTAACAATAAAAATAGATGGAATAATGATTGTTTATGAGATAGATTGGAATTATATAAATATAACTATCTGTTTATTAAAAGAAGAACATCCTTTTTAATGTAACAGGAATAAAGGGAATCAAAATAAAAGGGTGGAAAAAGATTCAGTACACAAAGTAGCATTGTATGAAAAAAACAATTTAAGACTAATTAAATAAAGTATGAATATAAGAGGTTACTTAATATTAAAAAGAAGATATCAATCATAGCCCAGAAAAATATAAGGTAAAACCTGAGAGAATTACAGGAGGAAAAAAAATAAATTAAAACCATATCAGGTTTTGTACTATATACTTCAGGTTGTTTTTGTCTTGCTAAATACTTTGTCCTCAGATCCCACCATGGTATTTGGCATATATAACAAGATCAATAAATAGCATGAAATAAATGAATGGATTTCCCAAAAATAAGAAACACTGAACTGAAAACTTGCTAGGATACTAATAGACAGTCTATTAACTAAGCAAATTAATTTAGATTCTTAGGCAGAATTAAAGATTTAGTATGTTGCTTAAAATACTCAATTTTTTGAAAGCAAATAATTTTATATTTTTATTAGTACTTTTTTGTGAATGATTTATGTGTCCCTTATCCTTTCTATCCATATCCACTTATACACATTAGATTCAGGTATTTTATAATGTTGCTTACCATTAGCATAGGAGAAAACAGTTCTAGGAAGGTTATTGGAATATTAATTCTCTGTCCCATAAGCAAATGTGTGTGCATGCATGCAGACACACACATACATGTATATATTTCATGCTTTTCCTTTTTTAAAAAAAATACATATATATATTTATTTCAGGGAGGAAAGAAGTGGGATATAGAGAGAGAAATGTCAATGATGAGAAACAATCATTGATTGGCTGCCTCCTGCATGCCCCACAATAAGAATCAGAGCCCACAACCTGGGCAAATGACCTGACCAGGAATCAAACCGTGACTACCTGGTTCATAGGTCGACACTCAACCACTGAGCCAAGCTGGCCTGGCCTCATGCTTTTCCTTTTGCATTCTGAAATATGCTTAGACATAGAATAGGTTCAGGTGAGTCATGTCCACATATTTTAGAATAAAAATATTATTCCATGCACCATATCTACATTTCTACAAAAAATTCTTTGAATTATCCCTATCCCCTGCCCCCTTTTGCCACATATATTCAGAATTACTGAAAGCTTGTGTTTATATAACCATATCAAGGAACCTCTTTCATCTCTTCTGTTTTTGCTAATCTGTCTCTGTAAATACAAGGGAAAGGAACAGTAATAACTTTTGAGAAATGGGATTTTATGAAATTACAGATGTAAATATGTACATTTTATTTTGGCAAGAATTCAGAGAAACAAGGATTTTATCAAGCTATCATCAGAAAACAGTGTTATAAAAGAAAAAAAGACAATTCTCACAGGAAATAAAAATGTTCTCAAGGAGAAACCATGTAGTTTCTTAGCAAAGATTGTAAATGGCATATTTGCAGCTTCCTACGCGACCACCCAGGAATGTAAGTTATTTAAAGACCATCATCTTGACTTTTACAGCTAAATAAACTATGTGAATACTCATGCTCTCTTTTATGTCAGTGCCATGGATTTATGATCTCTTTATCCCAGAATAAAAGAGTTTTTCAATTTGCCAATGGTTTTAAGGATTTCTGTTGTATTCTTCATTAGAAATAAACAAATTCAGCAAGAAGGAAGAATCTTTAAGAACCTCCTTCTGGAATTCCATTTGAACAGATATATGGTACATTCATTGTTTTTAATATACCTCTGGCATGATACAAGCACTGATTTTCCCTTATTTTTATATTAAATTGTTTATTAAACTGGTTGCATTTGTCATAAAAGTGACTTTAATTTTATAATTTATTAAAGAGTTTATACATTTCATTGAAAATACTCCACTGAGTTATATACATTTAATTTGTCTTTTTTTCACAGTGCTTTTCGTATGAACCAGTGTTCATACTAGTAGAAAACATGTAAGTTTGAATTTCTCCTAGATATACATGTTAAACACTGTATAATTTAGGCAGAAAAGTTTGTAACCTTTTATTTTGGCAAATTAAAAATTTTAACCAGTAACACCCCTCATTTTTATTGGAAAGCTGATTTGTACATTTCAGAAATCACTTCTTTCCTGAATATATTCAATAGAGTGATTATACATTTATTCAGAATGTATATAGTAATATAATTATTTTTGTCATATATTTTGTTACTTACATGTAAATTTTATTTTTCCTCTTTTTTGGTGTCACAATGGGTTTATGAATTTTTATTTATTCAATGTTTTACCTTCAAGTTCAGTCACTGGGGATACTGCAGTTAGCTTGTGGGAGCCCTTTCAAGCTGACTTTTGTGTCCTTTTGACAGCCTTTCCTATTAGGCCTCCCAGTTTTCTTGCACAACAAAAGCTCCAGGCTCATACTGTGTTTTCTCTGTCTAATCCTGGAATGTGTCCAAGAGCCTCTTTATTTTAACAGGGTAAATATAGGTTTTAGGGGTATTGATTGCTGCTAGAGTTTCTAGATCTTTCAGTGGGTTAAAAATCATAAGATCATATTGACATTTCCAACTTAAACTCATCATGGCAGCATTTTCCTCCTTTGATTTTATAATTTCACCTCTTTTCTCTTACGTGAAAAATCTCAGTCACTAATATCAATATCACACTTATTTTCTTTAGCCTGAAATTTGAATATAATTGGTACAAAATTACAATACTAATATATATGATTTTTACCAACCAATGCTTTAACAATCAAGCTATTGAGAAAAGCTTAAGACTTCTTTGCAACCCTTTTTATAATTAAGGATGTTTCACGAATGATGTACGATTTGAGTCATGCTCAAAAGCTACATGATTTATTTTCCCTTTGGTTATGGTACTAATTTGATATACAGTTAAGTTTCATTCAGGTCATTACAAATCCGCTTTCCTGACTTCTCACATTAGTGTCCCTCCCTGGGTTCACGTTGCCAATATCTAGCTTAGGTAATTTTAGTTATTTGTTGTCCCTTCTCCTTCTGTGACATTGCTGGGTGTTACTGAGGGGATAATGTAATTATACTTGCTAAGTTCAATATATCTGATGTTTTTTCACCTGAACTTACGTTTTTATAATTATTTTTGTTCACTGTGTTTGATTTCCTATCATGATTCCTAAATACTGCCTCCTGAATTTTCCTATTTTGTGCTCCAGTGACCTTCCTCTGTACAACAATCACCTTCGTTTGTTTTATCATTAACATATGTGCTTATCACAACTTGCAGAATTCTCCCCTACAGTTTTCTAGGCAAAGGAGGCTACTACCCTCTAGAAAGGGTGTGGCTATATGCTCAGAGGATTGTGTGTAAAAGAAAGTTCAAGGTTGGAATCTCTCTCCAGATACTTTATAATATACTAGAGGCCTGGTACACAAAATCGTGCACTCAGTGGTGGTGGGGGGTGGTCCCTCAGCCTAGCTTGCACCCTCTGGCAGTCCAGGAGCCCTTGGGGGAGGTCCAACTGACAGCATAGGCCCACTCCCCACAGTTCCATGAATGCTGTATTTAATTCTATGTTAATAATTTTTAGAATTCTGATTAAAATACATTGTATATTTAAATTTTTAAAAAATAAAAGCTAATATAGATTTTGAAGGCGAGCTGTGAGATCCAAGATACTGGGCAGAAACTAGAATCAGATAAATTTTGTTTATGCTGAATCTTTGGCTTGACATTTTCTTTCCAGGTTGGTTTTGGCATAGGGAAAAACCAAAATTGTTCTAAATAATCAAATTTACACAAACTGTAGCTTTGAGAATATACTCAAACTTTCCCTATTAATATCCAACAATTAGACATTTCAAACTATATATTCAAACAGTTTTGTTGTACATTGGATATTTTTAATATAGGGTATATGTGGTCCTGTGAGTAGGACATTTAAATATATAGCACAACATTGCTGAAAGTAAATAATTAAGTACTTATCCTGCCCTAGCTGGTTTGGCTCAATGGATAGAGCGTTGGCCTGGGGACTGAAGAGTACCAGGTTCGATTCTGGTCAAGGGCATATGCCCAGGTTGTGGGCTCAATCCCCAGTGGGGGGTGTGCAGGAGGCAGCCAATCATTGATTCACTCTCATCATTGATGTTTCTATCTCTCTCCCTTTCCTTTCCCCTCTGTAATCAATAAAAATATATATATTTTTAAATATATCCTGTGCCATCAGAAGAGAAAAAACTTAAATCACTAGATACAGTATGGTTTTACATGAAGTACATCAGAAGACATAAAGGGATGCTACAATGTCTGGCTTCCATAAAGACAAATTCATATAAAATTTTCTCCTAATGGGAAAGTAGAACTAAGCAAGTAAATAAAATTTAGTGTGACAAAACTGCTGGTGTTTGTGTTGTTTCTATGATTACTGAACTTTGAACGATGACTGGTGAGTGAGGTCTCTGGAGAGCTAAAGGGCTGAATGTGTATTCATCTTTCCATGATTACTTTTGCTCTTCTCTGACAGGCAGGACAGAAATAGCTTCCTAAGGTCATGGAATCTATGCTTTGAAAAGGAAATGATGGGCAGATTTGTCCTTTGTATTTTCAGGGCCCTGGGCAAGAAAAAAATGGTAGCTGCTGGCCTCCCACCATTATTTTCCCACTCCCAGCCCCAGCATTGCTCACTGACTCCAGTGAAGGCTCTGTAAATAGGCCCAGGGCTGTAGAGACAGGGGATTTCTGGACTCACCTTTTCAGAATGTGGTCTACAGGGGATGCGGGAGTGAGGGCTGATTGGCCCCATCCATTTCTCATCCCAAGGGCAGGCATGCAGCTCTAAAATCATAAAAGAACAATTCAGGGTGCTATGAGAGATAATAACAGGACATTTTATTCAATATAAATGTTGGCCAGCATGTTAGAGAGGGCTTTTCAAAGAGGTGATTGTTACTGGAAAATTGAAAGGGATGTAGACATTAGGTATAACAGGGTGGATTCAAGAGAATTCTAAGATTGAATTATTTGAGCAATACTCTTTTAGATCCCAATAAAGTAAGTAAGTAAATAAATAATATTTATAATAGATTTGTGTAAAGGTGAGCTAAAGGAGGTTTTCAAAAAATAAAAAATAAAAACATGATCATTGAATACCAAAACCTGAAAGAATTAAAATGCTCTTAGATAAGATGGTAAGTGTGAAAAAAGCACATTTTGGATGGGGAGAAATCATGAGTCTATATTTATAGATGTTATTTTTCATCTCCCTGTGAGTTATACAAGGGAGTAGAGCTCAGGGAAGATACCAAGTTTGAAGATAGACACTTGAGAGTTATCAGAATGTAGATGGAATCTGAAGCCATGAGACTTGAGGAGAACATCAAGGAAGAGATTAGAAAATAATGACAACAACCAAAATAATAACTAGGACTGAATTCTGAGTTATTTTAACATTCAAAAGATAAACAAGAAGCTAACAAAAGAGACTGGGGAACAAATAGAGTAAGAGAATTAAGAATAATAGCACTAGAGTTTGGAGTATTGGATGTCAAAAGGACAAAAGAGTTAGGAGTGGGGTTATTAAAGGGGATCAAATAAATAGTGAGGGAAGAAGATCTGATTTTGAGTGGTAGGCACACAATGCAATATACAGATGATGTATCACAAAAATGTACACTTGAAACCCGTGTAATTTTATTAACTAACTAGTAACCCAGTGCACAGATTCATGCACATTGAAAGGAAATTCATTAGAAGAAATATTTTAATTGCTATTTGCCCTTTCTTTATAATAGAAATGTCAGAGATGAAAGAAAATTAGTAAAATGTTTATGAAAATAATATATAAATTGATTAATAAACAATAACATTATATAAAAACAACAAAAACATGATATAAAACAGCAAAAACATGATATAAGACAAAAAAATGATATAAAAACAACATTCATAAAAACAATGACTGATAAATTGATTAATCTTATTCTAATATCTCCCTGTATACCATATTGGTGCCAATGAGAACTTTAAATGCATTGTGCATGCACAAGTCAACATTTATTTTTAAATTGTTAGTGTGCATCACATGTACTGCCAGTTGGTCAGTTGGACAGATGGTCAGTTGGTCACTTAGCCTTTTATATATATAGATGTCACTCCAATAAAAAAAAAAGTTAAAAGGGAGTGAGAAACTTGAATGTCACCCCAATAAATTTAATTTAAAAAAAGAGTTAAGAGGAAATGAGAAACTTTGGAACTAAATGTAAGAACAGAAAGTGTTCTGTACATATGCAAGCCTTGAGATGACTTAAGCAAGAACAGTTTTAGTATAGAGGTAAGGGAAGCAAGTGCTAAAGTGAATAATAGATTAGTAGACAAAGGCCATACTGTTTGAAGACTTGGATTTGAGTTTGGGATAACCTGTATTATTGACAAAATATTCAAAGTTTTCCCTACCAAACCTCTCTGTAGCTAGCCTGTGCCAGAGACATCAGACAGCCATGTAATTTGCTTTATCCAATGAAATGTGAGTGGAATTGAGGCATGGTATTTCCAAGCAGAACCACTGAGTCATTAGATGTGGTTTTATCATGGCCCTTTGCCCTGCCACTATTTTGACAGGTATAGATGGCTACTCCATGAGCCTGGGTTCTAGAGGTAAAGAAAAACAACCCAAGATGGAAATATAACATGAGACTTTAGGATAAACTAGCAAAGATAATTAAAGAGGAGAATACAAGATGGCTGCGTAGGTAAACACTTAAACTGCTGCCTCCCACAACAATTTAAACTGCAACTAAAAGACAAAACGTCTATCACCCAGAACCATGGGAAAGCTGGCTGAGTGGAAGTTCTACAACTAGAAGGAAAGAGAAAAGAGCTTTGAGACATGCACGAGCACTGAAAAGCTGAGGTACGGAGGCGCGTGATCAGGGCTGGCTGCGGGCGACTGGGTGCGTTGCTTTTTTCAACCCGAACGGAGACAAGCCCCTGATTACTCTGAAATCCAGTCTCTGGGGAGACGCGGGGGACCCAAACTCCTATGGGGAGAAGCTGGACTGTCTTCCAGCGAGGGTGGCTTGCTTGCAGAGCTGCGCGCAGGAATAATTGTTTACTGAACTGGGGCACGGGACTCCCGGATGCCTTTGGGGACACAGAGCCGGCTAACTAGCAGCCATCGCTGTTTGCCACGCCCTAACCTAGTGACACCCTGAGGCCCCGCCCTGCACAACCTACAAA
This sequence comes from Corynorhinus townsendii, assembly GCA_026230045.1. Taxonomy (NCBI): domain Eukaryota; kingdom Metazoa; phylum Chordata; class Mammalia; order Chiroptera; family Vespertilionidae; genus Corynorhinus; species Corynorhinus townsendii. Next base: position 32,353,284 of record JAPDVU010000012.1, read on the forward strand.
CCCACCCAAGCTCCAAGCAACCGAGTTAGCATAAGAAAAGCCTGCCCTATCACAGCTTAACCTAGCAAACTTGCAGCCCGGGTCAGACAGTTCCAAAACCTCCAAACCCCAAGCAAAGAGGAGAAAACTGCAGCTCTCACTGTAGCTCCTGCTGAGTGGCCTCAGACAGTAGCTGACCTGCACCCCATTGGAGATCCAGAAGCCAGTGTACCTAGTGGTCAGTGTGAGACACCAGATTTCAACTCCTCACATCCATAAGTGACACATTCAAGAGGCAAACTCAGTGAGCACCGAAGCCCCACTGAAACAAGTCCTGCATGTCTTCAGCACAGCAGTTCTTCCATTATAGACACAGGGAGTGCTCACAGCTAATTGGCCTGGAGGTCAATTTTTCCCAGCGTACCAACAGCAATTCAGGCTTAACTACACCAAGACTTTGCGCTCAGCCCACAAAGGGGTGTACCAAGAGCACCCACATCAGGTGATTGGGGAGGCTGAGCTACTGCCCCCTATAGGTCACCTACCACACAAAGCCACTCCATCAACACAGGGAAGCAGCCAAAATGCAGAAACAAAGAAACATGTCACGAATGAAAGAAACGGAGGAAAGCAAACTACTGGATGACATAGAGTTCAGAACTACATGTATAAGGTTACTCAAGAATCTTCTAAAAACCGCTGAGAAACTTGATGACACTTCTGAGGACCTTAGTAAGACCTTCAAGGACCTTAATGAGAATGCCAAAAAAATGGAAAAGGATCAGTCAGAAATGAAGCATACACTGTCTGAAATAAAAAATATACAGAAACTCAACTGTAGATCAACGTACCCCAAGAATCAAACCAAAGATCTGAAATATGTGGAAACAAAAAACATCCAACCAGAAAAACAAAAAGAAAAAAGAATCCAAAAATATGAAGATAGTGTAAGGAGCCTCTGGGACAACTTCAAGCAAACCAACATCCGAATTTTTGTGGTGCCAGAAGAAGGGAGAGAGCAAAATATTGAAAACCTATTAGAAGAAATAATGACAGAAAACTTTCCCTACCTGGTGAAAGAAATAGACTTACAAGTTCAGGAAGCACACAGAACCCCATACAAGAGGAACCCAAAGAGGACCACACCAAGACACATCATAATTAAAATGCCAAGGGCAAAAGACAAAGAGAGAATATTAAAAGCAGCAAGACAAAAACAGTTAATTACCTACAAGGGAGTACCCATACGACTGTCAGCTGATTTCTCAACAGAAACTATGCAGGCCAGAAGGGAGTGGCAAGAAATATTCAAAGTGATGAACAGCAAGAACCTACAACCAAGATTACTCTACCCAGCAAAGCTATCATTCAGAGTTGAAGGTCAGATAAAGAGCTTCACAGACAAGAAAAAGCTAAAGGAGTTCATCGCCACCAAACCAGGATTACATGAAATGCTGAAGGGTATTCTTTAAGAAGAGGAAGAAGAAGAAAAAAGTAAAGATAAAAATTATGAACAACAAAATGACATCAAATACATGCCTACCAACAAGTGAATCTAAAAATCAAGTGAATAAAAAATCTGAAGAACAGAATGGACTGGTGAATATAATAGAATCAGGGACATAGAAAGGGAGTGGACTGACGATTCTCAGGGGAAGCAAGTGTGAGGGGTGCGGGAAGAGATTGGACAAAAATCTTACTCCTATGGATGAAGACAGTGGCAGGGGGTAAGGGCATGGGGTGGGGTGGGGAATCAGGTGGAGGGGAGCTATGGAGGGGAAAAAAAAGTGGAACTCCTGTAATAATCTGAACAATAAAGATTTATAATAAAAAAAAGATAATTAAAGAGAATACTGTTGATTTTGCTATCTTGATTTAAAATGTAATCAAGCACAGCCATTCCCTATAGGGAAAAAGCAAATGTGTAACACCAGATGTAAATGTAACCTTTGAATATATAGTTATATTTCTAATGTAAAATAAGCTTAAAAGAGGTAATAATATATGTTAAAACAAAATTATATAAGATAGATAGCTAGATATGGATATCCAACACAATTTAAGTTATTCTTAAATGATCCCATGAAATCATACATAGATTCACCTGTTTTTCTAATGTATTCTAGGTATGTGTGGTTGTTCTATTACTACGTGGACTCCAGTAAATAACAATGAAGCTGTTAAAACCCTTGGAACTTTACCAAGTTTTAATTCTTACACTGTTTGACTATATGTAAATTAAATATGTGCAAATGAGTCTAAATAGCATTTTATTTTTAAGATAAGCATAGATTTTTCTCATTTCTCTTGCTCTCATGCTGGTGACATTACACTGCTCATCACTAAAGCATTATTACCAGTGGAACCTAATTATGTTTTACAGCAAGGAAATTGATGATGGAGATTTATACTTACTAATAACTTGTTTCAAAATATAAAATATTTTTCATTGGAAGCATTTTTAAGGAAAATGCTACATTTTATTCAAAAGTGCTATACAGTAACTTCCTAAAAAAGTTTCTTTGTAACCTGCTTTCTTTGATTTAAAGTACAGTGTTTTCAAATATGTGACTCTATAAAGCTGACACATCTTAGTGTTCCAGTTTTCTGCCCTATCAGTGACTTTCCTATCATACTCACTCGATTACCACATTCTTTTTTCAATAATATAGTTAGTAGTACAAGATTACCCACTTATTAGAAAATCAAGTTATGTTCTCTCCATTTCATACCTCATCACCAGTAATAAAAACTCTGAGATCCGGATGTTTCTGGCAGCATTTGACTGCCTGAGGTGGAAAATATCCAACTTGCCATTTAGAAGTTCACAGCTCAGCATTGATGATAATAGTGCAATTGTTTTTTCTTCTGTGAAATGTGCAGATCTGATTTCTATCATTTACTAGCTTGAATGTATGTGCAGTGGAGGAGCTCTATTTGATGTCTGACAGAAAACACTTTTTTAAATCTCAGTTCTACTTTTCAAGTAATACACTTCATTCATGATGATAGAACTTGCAATGCTATTAGTGATCACGGAGAATTTGTGTTTATCAAAATTGATTAGTCTATACAGGATATCTCTCTATATAAAACCTTAATATGCAAATAGACTAAACAGCTATGACGTATGCTGACCACTAGGGGATGTGTGTGGAACATGGAAGGTGTTGGCAGTAGGCTGCAGAGTGTGGAACATGGTGGGCGTTGGCTGCAGCAGGATGGTGGAGAAGGTGAGCGGGGGCACCGGTTGCTGTCATTGGGGTGAGCCTCTGGTGGTTACTGAAAATTCTTTGCTTCTGCATGCTCTGGTCCCTGAGGGGTGATCAGGGCAGCAGCTGCCACTCCCAACCGGCTGATGGCGCTGGCCCCGATCACTCTGCGCAATCAGCGGGTACAAGCAAGGCCAGCGCCATCATTGTGTGGGAGTCGTGGTGGTGGAAGCTGGGCTGCTGACAGAGAGGGGACCATTGGCCTTGGTGGCCTCAGTGGGAGAGCTGGGCAGGGGCACGGAGGATGGGCTGAGACCCGCCCCTGTGCCCACCTCAGCCTCGCAAACCACAGTTCCTTTCAAGGTGCAGGAATTTGTGTACTGGGCCCCTAGTAGATAGATGATAGATGATAGATAGATAGATAGATAGATAGATAGATAGATAGATAGATAGATAATATATGGACGATAGATAGATAGATAGATGATAGATATAGATAGATATGTATTTTGTCTATATAGATATGTCGATATAAATATAGATATAGATATAGATATAGATATAGATATAGATATAGATATAGATATAGATATACATGTATAGTAAGTTTTGTTCTCTCTTCTTATTTGATAAGTAGGACAAAGTTTTCTGTCCCTTCACCCACTGTGTTTCTTTCTCTTCTTACCTCTGGTTGAAAAATCTGTTTTTGTTGTTTAGAACAATCATACTAAAATCTGTGCACATTATTAAGAAAGTATTTTTAAAGATTTCTCCAAGAGGATCTTCATGGTTTCCACTTCTCACATTGCCTCAAGGACAAGATCAGGATGTGGTGTAAGGGATAAGATTGAGGTAGGTAGAAGGATAGAAAATAACATGAGAACACAGAGAGAGAAACTGGCAGAAATTAAAAGATGCTTGGAGGTTGGCCTTAAATTTATAAAGATTAAATGTAACCCAAGAGGAAATTAATGCTTTGTCTAAATCTATGGATGCTTTGTCTAAATCTATATTGATGAAGAACAAATAACAAGGCACTTCACTAAATAATCGTTTTGATTTAGGTAATTGATAATATTTAATGTAAATATAATTAAAGGGTTGCATATGTAAGAAAGTGATATATATATATGTGTATATATGTAGTATATATATATGCACTTTTTTGCTTCAGGCATTCACAATCTAGGACAGTCTTTCTGACACAGATACACAGATATTCAGGAATAGGGTGAAATGGCAGTATATTTTCATGCCTCAAGAATCAATTTAGAAATTGAATGAAAATATAGGTCACAATTATATATGTGGATCACTAGAGATCTCTGAATTTCTCTAAGTATCTTTGTGAAGAACAATTATGACTTTGAAGAAGAAAAGAATATACAATTTCTTTTGGTGAGCTAGGAAAGCTTACCATCCTCCAAGGATTTTTTTGAGAAATAAGTGATAGATATGTATAGTGCCTAATGGAATACATCATACAAAGAAAGTGCTTTTAAAAGAGATCTATTTTTATGTCTTTATAAAATCAGACATTGAGAGTATTGAGATTTTTAATATGCATGAATGTGCTCTGATTTTATGAATGATGTTTGATGATCTACACATATTTGTAAATTAATAGATTAGAGTTAATATAACTGAGTTGGGGAAATAATGCTTTACTGGGAATATTTTATGGAGTCCTTAGCAGCCATATGTAGTTATACAGGTTGTGTACTGTGCAAAGTTACCCATCTGAAGAGGGTGAGAAAGGGCTGACATGTAGCATCTGTGCTGTGATGTGATCTGAGTTTCCCAAAAGGAATGCATTTTAGAATTATTCACCATTTTGATTTAGGTAATGGACAATGCTTTATGTAAATATAATGAAAGGGTTGCATGTGTAATGGGGTGATATTTATTTATTTATTTACTTAAAATAATTTTATTGGTTTCAGAGAGGAAGAGGAGAGAGAAATAAAAACAGCAATGATGAGAGAGAATCATTGACTGCCTGCCTGCCTCCTGCATGCCCCCTACTAGGGATAGAGCCTACAACCTGGGCATGTGCCTTGACTGGGAATCAAATCATGACCTCCTGGTTCATAGGTCAACACTTAACCACTGAGCCATGATGGCTGGGCATTATATTTATGACAATAATTTTTAAAATTTAGTTATCAGAACTTTTCAAGTTAAGAAACAATCTTTTCCTAGCATAAATCAGAACCAGGAGAATCCTGGATTCATGTCCAGATGGATAAATTTTTAAATATAAAACTTTTAGGTGCTTATTTGCACAATTCTCTTTTTCCAGAACACTAATACACATAATGAAATATATTTTATCTCGATCTATATGAAGTGAAAGAAATAGAAAAAAATAGGCAACTTATTTTGATTTCTTACATGAGGTCACTTGATAGCATTTTTTTGGAGTTTTCTAGAATATGAAGGTCTTAATGAGTGTTTTGTTTTTTTTTAAGAAATGACTAATGAGCAATTATTGTCTCTAGAAAACAATGCCAAAGTCGTTATAAATATGAGACAACACAAATGCCTCATGGATACACATCTAGTTTGTGAAATTCCTCCGGTTTATGACCATCCTCTACTGGCAAATGAAGGACTGATTTTTCACCCTTGCTTCCATCTTCTCTTCCAAATAATAGATCTGAGTCTATTGTGATTTCAGTGGCTAAGGTAGCAGCTTTTCCTGCTTACTGTACATTGATGTGTCACATTTTCCTCCACTTTTCTTTACTATATTTTAGTTCATAGTTCAAGTGAATTACATGTCAGATAATCCCACACAGATGTACGGTTTAGGCTCCTTTTGCCCATTTTTACTCCCAACCTGTACAAAGCTTCTTTTTTGTGGAAAATCCTTTTTTCTCTTCAGGACAGCCATTGATGTCCTTAACTTTCTCTAATTAAACAAACTTTCCCAACAAACATTTTTGAAATGTCATTAGGAAACTTGTTTTTGAGTCATTTAACTTAATTCCTAATTTTAAAAGTGTTATTTTTCATACTGAGTTCAGCAGGATTTTATGAATTAGCCTTGTAACTCGTAATGATTTTCTTTTTCTTTCTGATTAGCATATGTATATGGGTTGAAAACTGCATATAGAGATGTTGGATTAAAAAAGTTTTGTCAAACTCTACAATAAATAAGGAAAATCCTAAGTGAACTCCAGAATATGAAAAGGTATCTTCTACTTTATTTATGTGGCCAATAATTGGAGGAGGGGGGAAAGCTCTAAAATTAAACCTATCAATTACCCACATTCCTGTTCCTATTCTATATATTTTGTAATTTGGATGTGAGAAAGCCTAAAATAATAAAGTCCCAAGAGCAGAGATATGCAGTACTTTAGAAAAAGAGTCGGATCTCAAATGGGTCAGGACCTTAGAAAGTCTCATTACAGGAAACCTTCACATTTCCATGGTTTCACATGTGTGATGGTTAATTTATGTGTCAACTTGACCAGAACAAGAAATGCCCAGGTTAAACATTATTTCTGGGTGTGCCTGTGAGGGTGTTTCCAGATTAAATTAACATTTGAATCAGTGGACTCAACAAAGTAGATAGATAGTCCTTCCTAATGTGGGCAAGCAACCCCCATTCCAGTTTAGGACTTGAACAGAAGAAAAGGTGGCAGAAGGAGGAATCAGCCTTTTAGCCTTTTGCTTCCTGCCTGCCTGCCTGCTTGAGCTGGGACATCAGTCTTTACCTGCCCTTGAACTGGGGCTTATACCTTATTCTCAGGCTTTCAGACTTGATCTGAATAACATTACTGACTTTCCATGTTTTCTGCTTGCAGATAGCAGATCCTGAGACTTCTCAGCCTCCATAATTACATGAGCCAATTCTTCATAATACATGTCCTCATATGTATAAATAATATCCTCTATGATGGAGATGAGAGTACCCAGGTGTGGCTGTGGTTATCCAGGGCTGATGGCACCAGCAGCCTGGGAAGATCCTCTGAGTAGCAAGACCTTACTTGTTCTCATCTCTGTCAGCTTTTGCCAAGTCTTGTGAACTTCCCTATTTATACTCTTCTTGAGCTTCCGAAGCTACCCAAATTCCTCCTAATAAGTAACCTTGTAGGAAATTTCTTGTGCTGGAATTAGTCTTATTTACATTGTTATCTGGACTGAACAGTCATTCTAAAGTGGATAGACAATGCTGAAGGCCTCAATTTTAACGATGGCACTGACATCCGAGATTTGTCATTGAAATATTTAGTCTTGATCTCAGACTCTAATCTTACTCACCCTCCCATTCTAGGGAGGGTGTGCACTTTTGAATACTATCAGTATCATTGCATCATAATGTAGTTTTGGTGAGAACATAAAGAAACAGACTTTAGTGGATAATATTCAGTGTAGTCTGCTTCAAACATCTTTTCATGAAGATTAACCCAGGTTCAGCACTGGGCTTAAAAATGATGAATTCAAGTGTTATACTTTTTCTCACAAAGTTTAGAGTCCAGAATAAAGACATATTACTATAATATTTAAAATACAGAGTGAAGAGTTACGATTGGGGTATTGTATAGCTGTTGTTGAGGGTGTGAAGTTCAAGGATAATAGAAAACTGAGAACAGATATATTTTTTCTTCTGAGGCAGTTAAGGATGCTGAAAGAGGTGATAACACCCTGAACACAGACAGCCTAAAGGTAGAAATAGTAAGATTTTGGAACAGATAGAAAAGGATAAAAATTTAAGAGATTGTGCGTCAGTATTTTTATAGCATCTGCCTGTTATGATAAAACCAGCTTGTTTTCGTATCTATAAGGGCTACACAAAGCAGACCCAGATTCCTCCATCACTGGATAGGATTGGGGATATAGACAGCAGGTGTAAAAAGAAACACACAAAGAAGGGCCATCTGCACCACTTTGCATAGTTTCTCAATGTGTCTCAGCTTTAGTGGTCATTTTTCTACTTACCACGAGCACTTTTCTTAGTGCTGTACTCTTGATCATGCGAGCATTGCTAAGAGCTAGCACACAGAGAAGCAGCTGGGTGTAGCTCTGGGGTGATAGCCAGGCTTCCTGCTTTTTCTTTGCTCATTTGTTTCTTTGTTTGTTTACTAGAGACACCACTGACTACCAAATACATTTTACAAATAAAAGCTGAAGTTTAAAAATGTAAGATTACGAATCTACTAAAGTAGATTGTTAGATTTCTTAAAGCTCTGATCACACTCATAATATTGATATCTTATTCCCTCTTCTTTTATATCCAAGTTAGTGAATAAGACTAGAGAATGAACCCCTAAAGGAGATTATAAATGAGCTATTTGAAATTTCTAGAAATATCTAATTACATAGAAATAGTAGTAATAAGTTTTTCACAATTCATCATATGATCTTTCATATCACATGCATTTATTGAAGTACATGGCTTAAGGATTCCTACAAGGTAACACTTGTTAGCTTGGGTTGAATGATGGTATATGCTCTAACTTTAAGGAAACCTTTGGATCAGTGGTCACCAACTGGTGGTCCGCAGACCACTGGTGGTCCGTGAGGTCCGAAAGGTTGGCAACCACTGTGCTAGATGAGCAAAATTTTACTTGTTTTAAGTGAGTATAGATTTTATTTTTTTTCTAACAACAATTTTAGGTAACCTCCTTCTAGATGGCATGGATCAATGATATTTCATTATAACTTCTATATTAATTTATTTTACTTTTTGTTCCTTGAACATTTCCTGTAACATATTCAGGTAATTTATAAGCCTCAAATCATCTGATTGCTACTGTTATCACAGTAAAATTAGACTATTTGTAGAAGAGGCAAGCAAAATATTTTAAGCTGCATGTGTCAGCCAATCTGCCATGGAACATCTGATCTCTCAAATTTTCAGTGATTATTATCAGTTATACTAGATGTGAAACAAAAACAACAGCTTGATTTTTAGAGTGAATATTGAACTTCAATACTGTTTTAAAAAAAAGCATCTTGTTTTGACGTACAATGAGCATATTTGCTATGTAAGACAGTGAGGAAATAAGAAGGAACAGAATGTCATCCTGAGAGATCCTCTTTTGAGCAAGATCACATAGCAAACTGTTTTAAAGCAAAACTGTAAAATAAAATAAAAATATATTGATTCTTGGCAGAAAAGAAAATAGCAATTTAATTACTCTTACATGTTTCTTTTCTTCCTTTTATTTTCTTTTTTTAAATCCTCACCCAAATATATGTTTTTATTGATTTTAGAGAGGGAGGGAGAGAGAAGCTATTGATGTGTGAGAGAAACATCCACCAGTTGCCTCCTGTGCCCTGACCAGGAATCAAGCCTACAACCTTCTGGTGTATGGGGTACTGCTCCAGCCAACTGAACCATCAGGTCAGGGCTCACATGTTTCCTTTCCTTGTGTTGGATTTGTTTTGTTTTTATGCAAATAAAACTGATTGAAGTTGAAGTTCTTGTCTGGGGACTACTAATCACACTGGTGGACACAGTAGATCCATCCTCCAACTAAATTATATACAAGTAAATCACTCCAATACTGAGTATACTATGGATATTTCCTTATTTTCTACATATGCAACACACTTTAAATCATCCCTAAATTTCAGAGGCAAAGGCTTGATTTATGAAGATGTCTGTTTAGATGCCTGCTGCTGCTATAACAAATTACCAGATGTATTCAGTGACTTAAACTTACGATCTTACTGTTCTGGAGGCCAGAAGTCCAAAATAGATTTTACAGGGTTAAAATCAAGGTGTCAGCAGTTTTCTTCTCTCTAGAGGCTCTGGAGGAGAATCCGTGGCCTTGCCTTTTCCAGCTCCTAAAAGCTGCCTGCTTTTCTTGGCTCCTGGCCCCTATCTCCATCTTTAAAGCCAGCAACAATATAGCATCTCCAAATATCTCTTTCTCTCTGTCAACACATCTCCTTTAACTCTGACTCTCCTCTCTCCCTCCTGTAAGGGCCTTTGTGATTATATTGGGCCTACACAGATTATCCATAAACATTTCCCTATCAATAAATCAATTTAATCACTTCTGCAAAGACCCTTTTACCATGTAAAATAATAGATTCACATGTTCTAGAGATTAGAATATGATCATGTTTGGGGTTGGGAGCATTCTTCTCTCTACTACAAAATCTTGTAGCAGGTGTAAAGAATAAATGGATTTTCTTTTAAAGATAACTTGGTAACAGAACGTAGAGTTTACTTCAGACTCTGTCTTTTTTAGAATGTATGAACCACCACATTTGGAGGGCTTTTCTTTTACCAACAGAAGATATACTGAAGTGTGTGTGGTTTGAATTTTTACACAATTGACCTAAATTACTATATTTAATCAGTAATTATATGATGTCTTGATATGAGATATTACTATCCATCATAGGCTTTCTAAAAGACCTGTCCTCTTTTAAGTTTTGTCCTTCTACCTTTAGTGTCCAACATGCTGCTATTGTACCTGAGGAGGAAACCTATGGCTGTCTTACCACATACACCAGGATATTTATAAAGTCTTATTCATAAGATTCTAGTCCAGAAGACAAGGGCAGTTTTTATTCTTCTTCTAACCTCCCCTTATTCCTCAATCCATTTGAACATCAAAATTTTGCTCAATTACTTCTAGAGTGCAGCTATATTTTGGAAATTTGCCAGAAATCTATAAACCTTATAACTCAATTTGTTATTATAAGCTATATGTCTAAATTTATTTTCCAGTTATATTAGGCAAACTCTTGTATTTCAATATATAATTTTGTATGTGGTAAAAAATAAAATAATTAAATAAGTTATGTTTATTGATCAAAATATATACTAATGAAAAAGTAGGCATATTTTGTATTTAAATTAACTCTCCATTACCTCACTCTCTCTCCCTCTCTCTTTGTGGTAAAAATACTTAATATGAAATCTACCTTCTTAAAAATATTTATGTATGCAATACAGTATTTAGAACCACAGGCACGATGTTGTACAGTAGATCTCTAGAAGAAATTAATCATCTTGAATAGAAATTATTCATCTTGCATAACTGAAACTTTAAACCCTTTGAATTACAACTTCCTCATTTCCTCCTCCCCCAGCCCTTGGTTACCATAGTTCTATTCTCTGCCTCTATGTATTTCATTATTATATGCATTCCAAAATACAAGCAATAAAATGTTTAGACAAAATTGGCCTTTTTGATGGTTTTGAATTATTTGATCTATTTTGATAAGTTCTTTGAGATATCTTTAATTGGCTAGCCAGATTGTACTGATTCAAATGCTACTGCAATACAATCCTCTTAAGTGACATTTAGCTAGCATATAATTTACCACCATCATTTCATATTTATCATTCAATAATTAAAGCATACTCAAAATGTTTTTCAATATTTGTATTATATTTTAATTGAGGGCATAGAAAGTATGAACATATATTAATCTATTATCTATCTATCTATTTTTCATACTGAATTTCGTTTCCTGCTAACATTTCTGCTAAGACTGTTTCCCATCATTATAGAAACCAACTCTACCGAAGCAACTTTTTCTGACCCTGGAGCTCTGAAGAAAGCTCCAGAGTTCAGGCACATTCCTCTTCTGACTTGAGTTACTGAGCAGGTTAAATTATGCTTTTCAGAGGGCCTGTAACACATTCCTAATGGGCTGTGGCTGCTCTTTATCAACATAGGTTGTCTTGAACAGAGTTGGCTTTGAAAACATTGGAACTGTTTCAAATCCTCCACCTCCTGATTCCTCATCACATGAAAGCAGAGCAATGATGAACAACCAACATAATTAATTAATTAAATGTTTTTCTCTTTTAGGAAAGGCTCTTCATTCAAGTCTATTATAATCTCAAAGTGTTGAGGACGATTATATAACACAGGGTCTCTGAAAATAAGGACATCAAAGTTCCCTCTGTGTCAGTCACCCAGGCAAGGCCACTTGTAGAGAGCCTACTTGTGTGGAAGCTGAAAAACTCTCACCTGTACTCTTATCATTTTATATTTTAATTCTTAATATTCTGATTTTTTTTTGAATAAGTTACCAATTGGGGCAAAGTAACATTTTTATACATATGCACATTTTAATTTCCAACAATTATAGTTTTAGTTTATTTTTGTTTTTACTGATACTTGAAAAATGTGGCAATATTTGTTGAATATTGCCAAACAATTTTCATTGACATGGCATAATACAGCATTAAACTTCTTCAGATAGGAAGAAATAATACAGAGAAATTGATTTAAGTTCACACAGATAGTCCTCATTCAGAAAATAAAGCCTTTAATCCAATTTCCCAATGTTAAACCTTCTGTAGTCCATAAGAATTTTTACTTTAAACTTTTATATATTTTCCCCTTTTTTTTGAAAGCTAACAAATATTTTTATCCCTAGCTTTCTAAATAATGTTTTGAGCTCCTTGAAATTTTTTTCCTAAGTACACATCTATCTACTTTTGTATACTTGAAAATTTTATGTGCTAAGCATAAAAATATTTTTAGAGATTGAATTATAGAGAATATTGTTAAAATATTTAAATTCATCATGAGACTTCAACTGTAGTCAGAAATTTAATCTGAAAAATTACAAATATAAAATAAACAAATATGCAAATAAGTAAGTATAAATTTTTTAAATGTTTCATCTGATTCATAGGAGCTAAGTGAACCATGAAATGTGAAAATCTGAAATAAATGAAACAGAAGCAATTTCCAATATAACCAGGAAAATAAATAATTTTTTTATGTTTTTTATTTGTTTAATATGCTTTTTTTCTAGCTATCTAGATTGTGTCTTCAGTGATGGATTATATGACAAAATAATTCTCACTGATCTCCAGTATAAATGTTGAATAAATTAGACTTGTGGATACTTACGAAAATTTCATGTGATATGTTACTACCCATGCTTCTCTTTGGCCATTTTTTCTGCTTTTGTTGTCTGGTAATGTTCACATAAATCCCCATTGCCCATTAGTTGTGAAATTTTTGAGGGTAGATACTATATCTTAATCCATCTTTTCATTTCCAAGATCTAGCACAGGAAGCAGCTTAAAATAGTCAGCAAGTTGTTGAATGATTAAATGACTTTGGAAGAAAAAATCACATGAAGAACTGAATATTAATAAATCTAAAAAATTACCTAACTTCAAATCTTTTCCTAAGAATCTTTTCCATTCATACTGCCACTTCTGTACTTATCTTAATGGAACGGAAGTTAAAAGAAGAGGCTATATAATTTGGCTTTGAAATTAAAGGGATCAAAAAATAAGAATATCTTTATGAAATAGAAGTGCTATTTTGAAGTGGAGCTTGAAAAAATAGGAGTTTGAAAGCAGAGATTAGAAATTCACTAACACAAGTCAAAACTTAATAGCAGAAGAAAGAATGTATGAAGCAATAGCAGGGGATAGATTTAACTGGAGCCTAATGTAGATACATGGGAAAACTTATGTAAATTTAGACAAATAGCTGTGTGCCAGAAGGACAAGTTTACCATAGTTTGTTACATACAAATCCAGAAAATTTCTAATGGTCATCTTTTTATATATATATAATTTTTTTATTTTATTCATTTGGGTGTTTACCCTGTATGTGAATATTATTCTGAATACAGGTGATCATTTCCGCTTTTACTATTGACCTGGCAGTACATGGTCTTATTTTTCAGTATGGGTAGACTTTTCTGCTCTTGAAATATTCTTTTGTTAAAAAAAAAAATGTTCATGAATGTATTTTTAAAGGAGAAATCATTATCTATACCCTTATTGGCCTCTGATTCACCTATTTGCATCTACTCCAGGTGAATGAATGTGTGCTTGTTTTACTGCTTGATTCCTTAAAAGTCAGAGCCATTTTTATATTTTAAACCCTCAATGAAACAGAGATAATACCAAATGGTTTTTGTTACATGTTAGTGAATTTCACCTCAAACGACTAGTTTTATTTTGATTCAGATTTAGAGATTTGAAGACCCAGTATACCGCAGGAGGAAGTGGTTTCAATAGGTTTTTAGACTCAGTAGGATTTTTGGTATGGTATGTTTAATTTTGTAGGCTCAGGGGAAGCAATATCCACCCCCTTGGATTTGGAAAAGTTCCTCGGGTTATATTGTAACACTTTCTTATACCTCTGCTCAAGACCACTATTGAGGAATAAAATGATTCGGTCAATTCCTAACCACTCTAAAATGGAATTGAACTGAGGCTTACTCCTCAAAGGTGAACCAGAATAAGGCCATTCTTGAAACATCAGAGTTGGGTACCATTACTCTCAGTATTATTTTACAGACCATTAAAAAACAACACCCATAGGAAGTTAAAATAAAATAAAGAAAGGTCGTTTTCCAGTCTTTTCATCATATTGTTCTCATTGCTAGTGACTTTGTCACAGAAACAAGTTCTTTCAGAGTAAACTGTGTGCAAACAATCTAAGAAAATGGTACAATGCCAGGAAAGCTATTTCAAATTTAGCCTCTTGGAGTTTTAAGCATTTCATTTTCCCCCTTCCCTTTCCTGGTTTAGATATTCTCTGCACTGGGCAACTCGATGCCGGTTCTCTATCTAGCAATGTCAGCTGCTGACCCAGGCCGCTGTTCCAGCTCTTTGGCTATCAGCCTCCTTTCCTCCTCTGACACTTCGCTTTCATCTGCCCTGCAGCCAGCATTTACCAGGCATGAAAAAGAAACTCTCTTCTCAGATATGACAGGCAGAATAGCTGCCACTTACACTGAGAGCACTTCGGGTCCTTAGAAAAAAGCAAGGAGAATTCAAAGGAGGGGAAATCCTTCCCATGGCTTTGTTGCAAACTTAGATGGCTGTTTATCCATTGTCTTCACAGCTGTTGTTTTTTCAAATAAATAAGTTTGGGGGAAATTGTGTGAACTAGATTCCCAAGGTCAAAATATTTTTCCTCACTGTATTCTCTGTTTCCTGTTTCCTTGTTTATTAAGTTTAACATAAATTTACAATGAAATAAAGTGGACCGACCCCTGACAAGACCTTGAAGTTTGAACTTTTTATCGTTATTCTTTTATCTTCTCCATTAGGGTGGGCTCCTGTGTAACTATGCCTGCAGGGAAGAGATGCTGCTCAAGCAGGCATTGCTATTATTTGGGGTTATAATATATTCCTTTTATAGGTTATTTTGCATTTCTCTCCTGGAGATAATAGCAATATAGCCTTGAAATATTCTTTAGGAGTATCTCCTGTTTATTATACATGGTGAAGGGAAGACTTCTGCTTGCACTGCTCAGTCTATCATATTTGTGGTTACATTTACTCAGCAACTATTTATTGGAAGGTTGGCTTAGTTTACTGATATTTTCTCTTAACAATTTAGATGAGAATAATGGTAATTATGACATAGGGAATGTGGTTCTCGATTACCCAGAGAAGTGTGAAATTTTGCTGCATTTCTGTATGACATTTCCTTACATGCCAGAGCATAGGAGCAAGTATCACAGACTGAGATGTGCAACAGGCCTGCTACGTAAGAGATGTTTTTGACTCTTAGATTCCCCCACTGCCACGCTCATGAGCAAGACAACTCACTTCCTCACACTTAGACTCTGTAACAAAACTGAAGGGCTTTGCTATCTCCAAAGTCTTCCTTTAAAAAAAAATGCCTAGCAGTGTCAAACATTTAGATTGTGACAGTTCCTTGCTCAGGAATGTGAATGTATGATTAAAAGGTATGGGTTAAATAACTTGTGTATGATTTTGCATATCTCTAAACCCAGAATCCTCTCTGGAAAAATAAAAAAGGTTAATCTGACATAAATACATAAATGGAGCTTCTGCCATCAGTGCTATTTTTACATGAATTGGTTGAATTGAGTTGCCACCACCCAAAGGAGGTGAGTCACCTGTCATATAAAGTTGGGTGGGGACACCAAAATGTTGTATGGTAGGTGGAAATAAAGGGAATACTTCAGAAAATAAAAATTTGAATGATAAACTATTCTCATGGAGGATATGGATGGTTTCACAGGTCAATTTGACTGGGCCATGGAGTGCCCAGCTATTTGGACTGACATTATTCTGGTGTTCCTATGAGGATGTTTTTAGATGAAATTAACATTTAAATTGGTAGAGTGAGTGAAGTAGATTGCCCCTCTCTAATGTGGGTGAGCCATACCCAGTCTAGCATTTAAATAGAGAAAAAGGTTGACCCTTCCCCAAGTAAGAGAAAATTCTTCCAGCTTTAAAACTGGGACATCGTTTTTTTCCTGCTTTCAGACTCAAACTGAAACATTGCCTCTGTCAAGGTCTTAAGTCTGTTCTGCTTTCTGGAACTGTTTTAGTGTACCCCCATCTTACAAAGGACGCCTCAAGAAGTCGAATTATGGAGTCATTTATTAAAGGCCGGCAGCATACGAGGGGCTAAAATGCTCCAGACCTCGCAGCCCCATACAGCTTGCCACATCTGGCTTATATTGGCAAAATATCACAAAGGTATCGATTACATCTTTGGGTCTGGAATGAGGAACCTGGTTCAGTTACAGAAGCAAAATTAAGCAAGTTAGTTATCTAAAGTATCTACGAATCACTGAATCAACAAAAACACATTATCTGGGACCACCGGGGCAATTTAGAATAATTGTGCTGCCCAGATTCTGGGACCACTGAGTCAACCGGAATGCACTATCTGTAGCTACTGAGGCAATTTGGGATAATTGAGCTGTCCTGGTTCCCAGAAGAATGTGCTTCAGTAACCAGTGAGATCACAATCAATGGGATATTCAAACCATCATCAATGGAGTACTGGGATAGCATACATAAGTTCAGAAAATCAAAGTAACTTTCTATTGTTTTAGCGAGCAAGTAAGCACAGAACCCAAACGGCAGTTTCTCCCTGAGCTGCTTGCTACCACACTTCAGAACTGCACCATAAACTCTCCGGTTTCCCAGGCCTTTGGACTCAAGCTGAATCCACATCATTAGCTCTCCGGGGTCTCAAGTTTGCTAACTCATCCTGCAGATGTTGAGACTGAACAGTCTCTATAATCCCAGAGTCTACTCCTTGTAATTGATATTTTTCTATATAATCTAGTATATTGCATACTTAGAATATATTGTGCATATAATACATATATATTTGCATATATATTGTATATACATATTCTGTTTCTCCATAAAATCCTGACTGATATAATGGTTGAAGATAATGTAAAAAAATCATATATTTTTAAAACTCCTCTATGGTTTACATACTGATATTAAGCACAAAAAGAATGGAGTTAATACGACTGACTGATTTTTCCCTTGATTCCTTAGAAAAATTTTTAGGCTTGCCTTATTTTTTTATAACCCAGGGGGGAAAAAATCTAACAAAGACAGCAAATTAGTCCCTCATACAGGCAATGTTGAGCCATTGTGTGTTCCTTCTCAACTTACCTATTGTGTTATAACAAAAGGACAATGCAGATTGATTATGCCATTATCACACCCTCATTGTGTGCCTCCAGGCTGGATGGCCTATTTGGTATCACTGTTGGGCTTGTCTTTAGAGTTTAATATGTGTTGCATGGCCTCCCTGGGAAACACAACTGCACATGAAAGTGAGTCAGGGGATGTAGTGGGAATATGTTTATCACTTTACTTTTAAGAAATCCTGTAAATTTTCTAAATATATTAATTGCTCTCTGACTTTTTCTGAAAGATATGAATAAATCAGATAGGAAGATTAAGGGATAAGGAAGGAGTAGTTGGGAGAAAATATATTTTGCTACCTCTGCTACAAAAAATAATACAGTACATTTTCAATTGTTAAATAAGAGCTAACATTATTCTCCATTGCTCTTATGAAAAATGCTAATAGGGTTACAGGGCAAAAGGAAATACTTTGTAGTATACTAATTCCCCACATTAATTGCAAAGTTTTTCTAAAATTGCTGTCAATGGAACCCTTACATTTTTTGACAAAGAAAAAGCCAGGTTTTCTCATGTCAAGTGGCTGGCTGTAGAGTACAGACCAATCAGCATATCAGACCAAGGAAGGTCTCAATGATTCATGTCAAAAATAACAATGCTGAATATCTGAAGGGTTTCGTTGTCACAACATTGACACAGAACCTTGGAAAATGAACTCCTAGCTTAAAATACAGCCCAGAATGAATTAGCCTGGAATACTGATCTTCTGGAAAGGGGTCCTGAATTACTGATGGATAGAGATAAAGATCAACCCTTGGAAAACGAGAAGTAAAGAGATATACGTATATTTACCATAATTTCAGAACCATTATGCACTAAGGACTAAAAAACAGCCATGGCAGCAGCACAGGCAGCCAAAGAAAGGATAGTAAAGGATGGGTCCCCAGCACAAATAGTCCCCTCAGTGTGTAGCAGTAACATCGGAGATAGCCACTGCCAACTGGCAGAGAGAGTGGTAAGAAATGTCCTGTGGGTCCAAGACAGCCCAATTTCTTCTAATTAATAGAGTAAATCAATCAGTTAACCAATCGATCAATCTTTTCTTCCCTAGGGGGACTGTCAAGGCAGGCAAGTGGGATGTGATGCGTCATTCAAACAAATGTGACCCCAGCCGTTGTGACAGCACTTGGGCAACTGCTGCTCTTTGGAAACTTGCTGTGACAGTGTCAACAGGAATTCAGTCAGTGCACAAGTATTTCCTGGAAAATGTGGATGCACACAATTAAGTGGAAAAAGCAGATTCAGCCCAAAGCTGGACCTAGTGACCATTTAGATTAAAACTTGGGAGTTAATGGCCAGTGTTAGATGGATCACATGGTATGGCTCCTCAGCGGTGGCAGAACCTTGCCCAGGGACCTGCAAACTCAGTCAGTAAATCCCAAGGCTGCCAAGACAGCAGGCACCTGAGCTCTGTCCATTTTATTACAGGACACCATGTATGGTCCCACTTTGCAATGTGGATTTCTTACAATCATATTCTGTCCTTTCTAACTTACTTAATAAAGTAGTTAAGCATTTGCTTAGAACTTCTGAGCATAAAAATCAGTGCAAGGATATTCACATGGTTTTCAAGATATCACTGCAAGATCAGTTATCAATCACAAAGAGGGAAATTTGGCAGATAACTGTAATCTAGTTTCATATGATCGCACTAACAATTAGACAAAAATTTGGCAAACTGACTTTATGTTTGCAGTGATGTGTTACAATAGAAGTCTCATCATCTATGTAGAATTTTTACCAAAAACTTTAAAATTGAATTGTTTGTGAGAAAACAATCAAATAGAGATTGTTTTATACTCTACTAAACAGTCAGATAAATCTATAATATGGGATAGCCTATAATGGGACTTGCAGGCTCCTCCCTGCCCAGGCCCTGGTCAGGGCTCATGCAGGAGGCAACCAATCGATGTGTTTCTCTCACATTGATATTTCTCTCTGTCTTTCCCTCTCTTCCACTCTCTCTAAAAATCAATGGAAAAATATCCTTGGGTAAGGATTTTTTAAAAAAATCAATGTTATGAAAAAAATGAAAGTGGGAGGATTATTGGTGATTTAAGGGAAACAAGGAGACATGATAATAAAGTAAAACACATCACCTTGCTTACTTGAATGGAAGGTAAAAAATGCTATAAAGATGTTTTGGGGATGATTGTATACATTTGACTATGAAAATAAGAAAATATTTTTTAACAATGCCAGATAATATGAAAATGAAACCAGAGGAAAGACTTAACTGCAATGAAACCAGAGGAAAGACCACCATAGGATTGGTGGTGAAACAAGTTACGGTCACAAACTTCTCTCACTTGGAGAGCTCTCTGACCAGTCTCTGCTATCATTGAAATAGTTTCCCCTGCCCCCAGATGGGGCGGGAGTAGGGGGGTAGGGAGGGGAACTAACCAGGAGGTAGTTACCCGTTTAAAGAGAGAAGGACCAGATCCAGGCTTTTTGGACCCTAAAGTTATTACTCTTTTTTAAATTCAGTTTATTGGGGTGACATTGGTTAACAAAATCATACATATTTCAAGTGTGCAACTCAACCAAGCAACATCTGCACACTGCATCTTGCACCATCGCCCGATGTAACGTCTCTTTCCATCCCCATTTATACCCCTTTGTCTACCTCCACCTACTCCCACCTCTCTTTCCCTCTGGCTATCACCATACTATTTGCAGGAAGCTTATACAATTTTGAGAGCTCTATTTAGGAACAAGGATAGAAAATTAGGTAAAGCATTTAACATTTACTAAGAATGAGAAAAAAGTTTTTAAAATTATAAACTAAAAAATCCTGAAATCTACCATTGTCTTAAATGAAGTTACCTTGAAATAAATTGTGTAGAAAAAGTTTTGGAAGGGTGCTTTGAGGGAGGGAGGACAGCAGAATTAGGAAGAGAGAGAGAAAGTCTGAACTGTACGGTGGCTGCAACGGAGGCCACGGCAGGCTCCATGCAGAGCTCCTGAACTGGAAAGGACCTTCAGTGTCCCACTCATGTCAAGCAAGGGACAAGGGAGATAGGCTTTTGCACTCTACTAGTGACCCGGTTTTGGACCTGGGCTACCCTGAGAAGGGGCATAATCTTGGGCAGCACAGCTCCCTCCAGGCAGGGCAATTGCTAGGAGGTGCTGAAGCTGTGAGCAAGCAGCAGCCACTACTCCCAGCAACTGGAGATAATAAGGAAATAGTACCTCCACATACACTGCAAAACAAAACAGCACAGCATTCAGAGAGGAAACCAATCTATTTTTATTAATTATCTGTCTAACCTTTAGAACACAATGTTTTCGTTTGTATTTTTTTTATTAATTAACTGTCTGACCTTTAGAATACAATGTTTTTTTTTTATTTTTCAATTGCACACTTTTTGATTCTCTCTTTATTTGCCAACAATTTGCAATATTATTTTCCTTAGAAAAGACTAAGGGAAGATAATTTAGTCTTACCCTTAGAAGAACTGTTCAACATTATAGCTTTGCTCCTTATAAATTTATTTGAAAAATTAGACAAATCTCTATCCAGTTTCTTTCACATATAAACACTAAGGTTTCAGGTATCTCAAGGCGGGCTGAGGCTAAGATTAAAGGCTGCTTGTAATGATGCTGCTCATTCACTGATTAGTGTTCAAATGGTACTTGTAGGGAGGATTCTGAATTTTATGTTGGGCCCTGCACCTTCATTTCAGGACACAGAGAATCGCAGAGTAGTGGTAGCCATTCCAGAAGCTATTTTGACACTGGGGTGACTGATAACTATAAATGGAAATGACTGCAAAGCATAGATATAGACGTCTAACTAAACACAAATTAAATTTATCTGTAACTTCTCTGCATCTCAGCAATGCTTGAGGTCACACAGGGGTTGGTGAAGGCTCTGAAGCTGAAGTGTCAGTAACTTCAAGGTAAATCTGCTTCCACCTTCAGGGTTTTTACTTCCTGAGGTTTCTGTCTCTTCATTATCCTCCCCTGACCCCCAAAATGCTCTCAGTTCACACACAGTCAGCCTACATAGTGAATAAACTACTAAAGTGTTATAGAACTAGGGTCCCAAACTCAGTCCTGGTATGTGAAATAGGAGGACCTAAAGTTTCCTAGGTCAGCTTGACCGTAGCTAAAGAGTTGCTTAGTTTTAATCAAGTACTCCAGCCCTTGACCAGTGTCTAACAGGGGAACGTCTAGTCGGTGCCATATGAGGCCCAAGAAATCGTATGGTCTGGCCCTGCCAAGGCATTAGGGGTGAGTTAATTAAACGTTTGACCAAATACAGCAGGCTAATTTTTAAGATGATTTTGTATGGCCTGTGAATGAGGTTATAAATATCAAAATGGACCTTGGCAGAAAAAAGGTTCTCCACCCCTGGTCTTGCAATAAATCCAAGCTCCTTTCAAATGTGCTTTTCGGCTAGGTCACAATTATACTTTCCTTCCGGAACTGTTGCTGTTTCTTTGGAGTCAGTTATTGTCTAAGCAAGCACAGCATTTTCTGCCTGTACCTTACTGTTCCTCTGTAACTTTCCCCGGGTTTCACAATGAAATAGCTTTTTCAATCACCTGAATTGTGACTCCACAGCTCTTTGTACACTATTCCCAGAATTCTCAGAGCTTGCTGGCCCCTCATTTCAGGGAAACTTGGCATCTCCTGCTCAGCTCCACTGAGTGTTACACATGTGCACAAACAATAGTTCTCTTTTGTCAGTTCTTCTAAAAGCCCAAACACTTTCAGAACACTGATCTCTAATGTCCACTGAATACAATAAAACCTATAAGAACCAATCACCAAGACTGAAGCCTGGAACAGACTGAGGAATCCTGGAGGGAAAAGAGAAGGTGGAAGAGAAAGGGGGGGGGGGGGAGGGATTAACCAAAATAATTATATGCATATATGTAAAACCCATGGACATAGACAATAGTGAGCTGAAGACCTAGGGTGGAGGGTGAGGGAGCAGAGTGGAGGGGGTCAATGAGGGAAAAAAGGGGACATCCGTAATACTTTCAACAATAAAGATAAATTTAAAAAGAATTCCAAGGGAGAATCTAAGAGTTGCTGCAAGCAGAGACCTGACTGTGACATGCACCACTTTCAGAATTATGCTTAGCATCAGACGGCTTTAAGAAATGTGATGAACAAAATAAACTGATGAACAAAATAAATCTAGAGATATAGAAGCACTGGACAGACTGTCGAACCTCAGAGGGAAGGCAGGGGAGGGTGGGTAGGTGGGAAGAGATCAACCAAAGAACTTGTGTGCATATATGTATATTGCATGGACACAGACAAGAGGGTGCTGGAGGCCTGGGGTGTTGAGGAGGGGCTAGGAGAGGTCAATGGGGGGGGGGGGGGGAAGGGGACATCTGTAATACTTTCAATAGTAAAAATTAAAAATATAATTAAAAAAAGAAGTTTATGAATTACATCACAGAATTTTAACAGTAGAGAATAAAAACATAATTATACTTTATTGAAGTCCATCAAATTTAAATTCTGTATCAGACACTCAGTATAATGACAGTGTCAAGATAATATTTACCAGGAGGCGGGTACTTGATACATATCTTTTGCTGACTACAGTAAGATCTCTTATATGATAACTTTTTAACATTTCTTTTCTTTTGAGTCAATGAATATGTTTAGCATAAGATTAAGGGGCATGATTATTGACTCATTACTTTTCCTCTTACATTCTCTTAGGTTGTTAATTTCTTGCTCAGTTTCATTTCATAAACTTCTCACATCCCTCAAATGTATTATCCTAGAACTCGATATAGGTTGCTTTCAGTGAAGGGTCCTTTTCTCTGAAATTCTTATTTCCTGTGATATTTTAAAGTCCCGTTTTGTCCACCTTCCTTAAGATTTCATGCAATCACTAAACTTTTTATTTGGGCACCAGATACAGAAAACAATGAAAAGAAATGTTTTTTAAACATAGTTTATGCTGATAATTTTCTAGGTTAATTTAATTTTAATACTGTTACCCTGAGGCTGTGAGAAAAATCAAAATTAAAATTTTTTTTCTGGTCTTTTTTGTTAGTTTTAATCCTTCCATCACATACTAGCATCATTGACATAAGATGTTCCTTTAGCCCTCTACTTAAAAAAAAAAATTATCCTTCATATATTTGGAGGGTGGGGACTATTTTAGTAAATCTAATGCTATATTCATAAAATATAGAATATTAGAATAGCAGTTGTTACAATGATAAATCCTTTAGCAAGTTTAAAAGTCCTTCAAAAGTCAAATAACTTAATTAAGTTATTAACTTAATCAATTAATAATTAAAGCCAATAATTGACTGTCTCTTCTATTCTCACCTCACATTACCCTAAATCTTCATATGGCTATTAAGCTCACACTTAAAATCCTTAGGACAAACTCAGAGGTAGAAAAAGGCTGACTTAGCCTGTGTTCTCCTAGCGGGGAGCAAGAGAGAGAAAGAAGGGAACTGGCTCTCCTCAGTGCCTCTCACTGATAAGATTCCTCAAGGGCAACAATACTTAATGGACCTCCGTGTTTAACCTGTCTTTCTCTTTCTTGGAATTCAGTCTATTAAGAGTCTCTCCTCTGTCACTTAGCTGCATTTTCTTATTTTATTTTTTAAATTAAATTTATTGGGCTGACATTGGTTAATAGGATTATAAAGATTTCAAATGTACATTTTTATGATACAAGATCTGTATATTGCACTGTGTGCCCACCATCCAAACTCAAATTATCTTCCATCAACATATATTAGGCCCCCTTTAGCCCCCATGACACTACCCCCTTCCCTCTGCCAACCACCACACTGCTGTTTGTGTCTACAAGTTTCAGTTTTATATCCCACAAATTAGTGAAATCATATGGTTCTTAGCTTTTTTTGACTGACATATTTCACTTAGCTTAATATTTTCAAGGTCCATCCATACTGTTGCAAATGGCAGCACAGTATTTCTGTGTATATCTACCACATATTCTTTTTTAATGTATTTTTATTGATTTCAGAGAGGAAGAGAGAAATAGAAACGTCAGTGATGAGAGAGAATCATTGATCGGCTGCCTCCTGCAAGCCCCACACTGAGGATCCAGTTTGCACCTGACCGGGAATCAAACTGTGACCTCCTGGTTCATAGGTCAATGCTCAACCACTCAGCCAAGCCAGCTGGGCTTTACCACACATTCTTTATCCAATCCTCGATGGCAGAACACTTTGGTTGTCGCCATGTCTTGGCCACCATGAATAATGCTGCAATGAAAATAGGGGTGTGTAGCCCTAACTGGTTTGGCTCAGTGGCTAGAACATTGGCCTGTGGACTCAAGGGTCCCAGGTTCGATTCCAGTCAAGGGCAGGTACCTTGGTTGTGGCCACATCCCCAGTAGGGAGTGTGCAGGAGGCAGCTGATCGATGATTCTCTCTTGTTGATGTTTCTAACTCTCTATCCCTCTCCTTTCCTCTCTGTAAAAAAATCAATAAAATATATTTTAAAAAAAGAAAATAGGGGTGCGCATATCTTTGCAAATACATGTTTTCAATGTTTTTTTTGGTATATACTCAGGAGGGGGATTGCTCTTAGCTTCAGAGGTAAAGCAAGGAATTACTCCTTTTGAGAGTTTGACAGTTAGAGGGTCACTTTACCATGAGACCCTGGGTAGGAGATTTTAGTTTAAAAGGCAGGAAAAACTGTCTTTTTCTTCATCAACATGTTTAAATTGGGTCACTTTTCCTTGCAACCAGAGTTTGCTTGAGTTTGGCTAGTGGTAGGCTGGAAAATTTGTAACAACTGGGCTTCTCTGCAGCAGGATCCCTCTCACCCCTGACCAAAAGGCCCTAATTAGAGTTTACTGATGTCTATATTGTAAATCCTCCCACCATGGCCAATTTTGAGCTATAATGCAATGCTACTGAACGGGACTTGGGAAGAGCTGGGCAGTCAGCTCTCCCCTGGCAGTGTAAGTTAGCCCTTTCACACCATGGGGTGTGGCCCTTGAGAAGAAAGAGAAATGAGAAAGCTTTTAGATTTCCCTATAGCTCCCCTGGACCAAAGGATTCTACCCTGGAGTCCTGTGAAACCAACTGAGTCTCTTATAGATGTCTGATTAGAAATCGACATTCATATAACCCAAAGGAAATATACCTTCTAATAAATAAGGTATATATTTCAGTCAAATTAGTTCATGAAACTTGCCTACTTTGGTTGTACTTTTAAATTTTGATTGTGGTTCCACAGGAAAGGGAACATATTTCTTTTGGGCCTTCCCAACTTCTTCAAATGTTTCACATTAAACACCTTAGTTAATCATAGTAATTATGCTTGACGCTTTATGTCATAGACCTTAGACCTGAAAGAGACCTAACATGATAAGGCAATGTTGAATAAAACTTCAAAAATTCTACAACTGTTATAGCTGTACAAGTACTTTGTTTTATTCTTGATCATCATAACATACTGTTTAGCTCAACAATTTTAAAGATGTTAAATGATTTTACCCAAATCACACAATGATTATTAAAGGTCAGGGCTGCAAGATAGATCTTTGGATTTCCATCTTAGGTTGCCTTCACTCCCTCTTTCAAATACTGAAATGAAAATTTAAAATTCTTTGTACTTGAGGGAGTGCTCTATAAACTAAAGTTATCTAACTTATCTTGGGTTCTGAAGTCACTATTGGATTTTGAGCTTGTTTATGTTACCTCTACTATCCCACTTTTTAATTAGAAATTTTACATTATATAATTTTGGTATGGCATGTAATGTTCCTAGATGATTAGATAAGGAACATCAAGGAAAATGGCATGTGTAATTTCTTTTAATTCAGAAGAAAATTTAAATTATCAAATTTTTCTTATTAAAATGCATAGACATTATAGTCTATGCATATATGGTAAATTCTTTTCTTTCCAGATTTTTAATCAATATTATAGTCATATTTAGCAATTTCTACTGATTATTAAGTGCCCAAAATCACAGTTTGGCTTTATTTGTCTTATAGTATAACATGAGACTTTATAACATTTTATATGGACATCTATATATATAAAAGCCTAAGTGACCACTTGACCACTTGACTGGTAGTTATGATGCACACTGACCACAAAGAGTCAGATGCTCAACCCAGGAGCTGCCCCCTGGTGGTCAGTGCTCTCCCACAGTGGAAACTCCGCTCAGCTCACCAATGGGCGCCAGACGCAGGGCTCATGAATGGCGAGTGCAGCTGTGGTGGTGTGAGCCTCTCCTGTGGACACTCCCACTATGCACCCTTCCTCCATATGGACTGGGATTGGGACCGGCATCGGGACTGACTGGGCATGAGCCCGCAGCCACTTCTTGGTCATGGGTACGCTGGTATTGCCCTAGGACAAACGAGTGGAGACAGCAGTGGAGCAGCAGCGAGCCCACCAAGCAGTGGTGGCAGCAGGCGCAGTGGGGTTGGGCGCCCAGCCCAGGCTCCTCCCTGGCCACCTGCAGCTTTGAGCACTACTACATCCCTCAAGGGATGATGGACTGCCGGTTTTGGCTGATCCCCGCAGGCCAGGCTGAGGGACCCCTCCGGTGTACGAATCCGTGCACCGGGCCTCTAGTATTATATAAAGAGGTGATTATAAACTTTAAAAATTACTGACTCAATACTTTCTAATGATGTCTTTAGAACTATTATAATCAATTTTATCATATCTTTGGAAATAAATTTTAGGGTTGCTGTTTTATAATTTCTTAGATTATTTTTCTGACAAAGTATTGTAAAAATTCTAACAATTTTTTCATATAGTAATGTTAAAATTTTGCAAAAATAAAAATTACTACTTAGGTTATAATAATATAATTGCAATATTTGATCCCAATAATTATATTTAGGTATTGTCCAATAATTTGTTTATCTCTCTCCCTCTTTTTCTATTTCTTTTTCTTCTGGATATCAGAATTTGAAAGATACTAAAATCTTTCATGTAATTCTTTTTTCAGTATTAAATAATAAATATTTGATTAATTATAAAGATTTGAAAGGATATTATACTCTTTTTTACTTTTCATTTCTCAGATGCTAAAACAGTTTTTCACACATATTAGTTATATGATAAATGTGTCTAAAACATCTCCCATTCTGAATTGCTACCATCAAGATATAGCTGAAGTAAAGATTATTGTTTTGCTTAAGATGTTTTGCATCATGGTCCTCCTCTTCAGAAAACAGCTACAGTTGACCATTGAGCAATGTGAGAGTTAGGGGTGATGACCCTGTGAA
This sequence comes from Corynorhinus townsendii, assembly GCA_026230045.1. Taxonomy (NCBI): domain Eukaryota; kingdom Metazoa; phylum Chordata; class Mammalia; order Chiroptera; family Vespertilionidae; genus Corynorhinus; species Corynorhinus townsendii. Next base: position 32,381,092 of record JAPDVU010000012.1, read on the forward strand.
GTGGAAAATTCAGGTATAAATTTGGACTTCTCCCAAACTTAACTACTAATAGCCTACTCCTGACTGTAAGTCTTATTGATAACATAAACAGTCAATAAATATATTGTTATATGTATTATTTATCATATTCTTACAATAAAGTAACCTAGAGATAAAAAATGTCATTAAGAAAACCAAAAAGGAGGAGAAAATGTATTTATATTAAAAATCTGCATATAAGTGTATCTGAGCAGATCATGTTATTCAACTGTATTTGATATTTAATATTTATGTTGACCAGAAAAGACTTTGAGGTCTGTTAATAAATTAATCTTGTACTATTACGTCATAGTACATGTACATTTTCCAGTGAGTATCATATCCTGTAGTATTTTAAGTCATAAAAAAAAAAACTTAAGGTAGGTAGAATAAATATTTTTGTGAATATTTTATAAGGACACTGAGTGAGAGAAGTTAAAGTTAAAATATAGAAAACTATAAGAAATCCAGAAGATATTTAGGCAAAAAGATACCTAGGTTTTAACTACATATGTGAGTACAATTTGGAGCATGTATGATATTTAGCACATTCAAATCACTGCTATATTAATTTCCTTAGATACTATGCACATTTAGAAGACTGACTTTAAATTGCATTGAATGAGTTATGTCTGTGAAAATGGTGAAGTATGGAACTCTGAACATTCTCTTTCTTAAAAGTAATGAGGAAACTGGCAAAAATTGTTAGAATCAACTTGTTCAGAATTTTGGATATTAAGAGAAAGCTTATTTTTAGACTCTATTCAGTTTCTTTGAACTTTCTATTCCTGAGCTGGTAAGCTATCCATTAATTCTTCTAGCTCTAGAGTACATTTTGGTACCCAGCATGGAATATCTCAGCTTACTCTTCTTTTCTAAATATTCTTGGGTTTTTATTAGTTTTACATTAGATTACATTAAATCCACAGATCATTCTGGGAATTAATACCTTTGAAATATTAGGTTTTGCCACTCAGAAATAATACATGACTTTACATTTATTTTGGTTTTCTTATATGCTTCTGCAAAGTTTTATAACTTTATTCATATAATTTTCCATATTTCTTGTTAAATTTATTCTTTATTTTATATATTTTATTTTATATATTCTTTTTTATTTCTTATATTTTTATTTTATATATTTTTATTCTTATATTTTTATATTTTATATATTTTAATTCTTATACTTTTATTTTATATATTCTTTTATTTATATATTTTATAGAAAATAGAGAGATTTATTATTTTTATATTATACTAGAGGCCTGGTGCATGAAATTTATGCATTGGGGGGGGTGTCCCTCAGCCCAGCCTGCACCCTCTCCAATCTGAGACCCCTTGGGGGATGTCCGACTGCCAGTTTAATCCTGATCCCACAGGTGGACATCCCTCTCACAAGATGGGACTGCTGGCTCCTAACCACTCGCCTGCCTGCCTGCCTGATAGCCCCTAACTGCTTCTGCCTGCCAACCTAATCACCCCCTAACCGCTCCCCTGCTGGCCTGATTGATGCCTAACTGCTCCCTTGCTGGCCCAATCACACCCAACTGCCCTCCCCTGCTGGCCAGATTGCCCCCAAATGCCCTTCCCTGCCAGCCTGATCACCTTCAACTGCCCTCACCTGCTGGCCTGATCACCCCCAACTGCCCTCTCCTACTGGCCTGATCACCCTCAACTGCCCTCCCCTGCCAACCTGATTGCCTTCAATTGCCCTCGCCAGCTGGCCTGATCACCCCCAACTGCCCTTGCCTGCTGGCCTGATCTTGCCCCCAGCTGCCCTCCCCTGCCAGTCTGATGGCCCCCAACTTCCCTCCCCTGATCTTGTGATGACATGGGGGTGGCTATCTTGTGATGATGTGGTGGTGGCCATCTTGTGATGACACGAGAGCGAGATGCCACCTAGGCTTTTATTAGTATAGATACTTATTATTGCTAATATATAAAAACATCTTATTTGTTTATTTCCTTTATAGACCTACCAAAAGTAGATTTTATGTATCATTTTCCTTGATTTCCTATTTATGTAAATACATTATCTAACAATATTTATTTATTTTTCTAGTGTGATATTCATACCTTTAATTGTTTTTCTTATGTTATTATACTAGATACAAATCCAGGTTAATATTTAATAACTATAGTGGTTGGATAATTATTGCTTTATGCATTTGATATTATTTGTTCACAAAATGATAGTGTATAGTTTGTAGACTATAGAAAACATATAATCCAGTTCTTTAAATTTAGATATGGAAGGACATGGAACATACATACATACAACTTCATTAATGACATAGCTTCTACTGGAATTCTCCCTTTGGCTTGCATTCAAGCCCTTTACTACTCTAGTCTGCTTTTCTTTTGGGGACAATCAGTAAGTCCAATGAGTAGAAGTTCATGTTGCTTTGTTAAAATATTATTATTTAATTTATACTCTACACAAGCCTGCTGGGTGTACATACACACAGAGCAGAAGCCTCACTCTCCACCACCAAACCAGGGCTAGAAAAAATAAATGACTAAATCAAGGTGAACAATACACTCTTTACTCTGGTTTGAAGTCATCACATGTATTTGTTTGTTACATATACAGGGTGTCCAAAAAATGTATACACACTTACACTTTGAGTGATTCTAAACATACAGTTCATTTTCAAAGCTTAAAAATAATCTACAGAAATGAATAATTATTTTTGGCAATGCCTGTTCTAAAACTGATGACCATTCTTGTCCAGGCACTGCTGATAGATAACGTGAAGCAATGGAATCACAAACATTAAGAATAATTTCACCTGGTATTTGTGTGCCCTCAATTCACCCACTGTTGCTGGTTTTGTAACAATAAATTTTATCTTTTATGTATCTCCATAAAAAAAAATCTAGTGGCACTTTAGGATAAATTTTTCTTTGTTCAAAGCTTAGCATGGCTCCATTATTTCAAATCAGTTAAACCTGAGAAGGTGTGAAAATTGAGTTTATCAGCTGTTAAAGTGAATATACAATTTTGGGACATCCTATATAAGACTGCATACATAACCCTAGGTTCACAGATATTCAGAACATGTAAAAATATCAGATCAATTAAATTTCTCTAGCAGATTCTCAATTAAAAAGTTAAATGTGAATTAAATCAATTCTTGTTAGTATAGTTATTAGGGAGCTATTGAGCTGGTAAATATTACATCAACTTTACTTTCAAGGAAACAGGTGATTTGACTGCAAGAAGTTCTTTTCTGAAGGTGTGTCTAATGATTTTTGAAGTTTCAAAGACAATATTCTGTCTGCGCCTGTGTGAATGTTTTGTCAGAATCAATTATAAAATATATAATTATATAGATGTTGACTAATTAAAGCAAAACCCAATGGGACTATCAGGTAGTTAAACAAATTCTCTCTAGCATATGAGGACAGTTGCTTTGATAGATCAAGTTTCATTAAAACTAATGATGTCAATCACCTGAAGGGTCTCAGATAAATCTGGGTGATATTTCCACATTATAGACCAAGATTCAAACACCATTCCATGCCATCAGAGCCACATTTTACTGTGGCAGAGAACATGTGCTCCAAACAGTTTCTTTCAGTACAATTATGCATCATAATGAGACACTGCCTTTACTGTGGCTATATTTGTATTCAATTGGGCATCTTTATTGAAAGGTTTTATTCTTGTGATCATGATTTACTGGTATGAATAAAACCATGTCTTTATGGAAACCTCTCCGTTTAGAGCCCTAAAAGTAGTCACAGAAGCAAAACTAGGCTATCTGGGGATTTTGCTCTTCCCCAAAATCTATACGGAATGCCTTACCTGATGCGCAGGATTCCTGTTGCCTCCTGTTCATATTCATGTCAGCCACTGTGGCTTATACAAAAACATGTCTGTCTTTTGGCATTTTGAAAACCCCTGACGAGAGGCTGAAAATTAGGAGTCAAGGAAAATTGTTACTAAGTCACGCACCTATATGCCTTCTGGAATCTAAGTTTATGCATCTATAAAAGCTGTACAATATAGAGTTCTAAGTGTAAGGGAATCCAAGAGGAACCCAATAAGGGTCATTATTGTGGAAAATATGTGTAGTCCTCTAATGTATTTTAAAATTATTTGCTTATTTCAGTGAAAGTTTCTCCAAAAGAATCAGAGTTCACAAATTTTGTCCTACCTTCTTACCCATCCCAACACTCCTTGAGTGGACTTTAGGAGTAGGGACTGGACCTTGAGAATGGAATACACCAGTGGCTCAAACATGAAACTTACTGGTGGCCAAATTTTTAGGAATAAGGTTGGGAAGCTGGCAGGTTTAAAATGAGCTATTAATGAATTCATGCTCTTTCTCTGTTCAGCTATTCATGCATATCATTTTTAGCAACATTTCTCTAAGAAATTTCCAACCGCTGTTTCCTCTGAAGAAGTATGAAAGAAATATTTCCTTCTTAGCCCTTCCCAGCATTCATGTACATAACCATAAATACATTTATCTTGCTTTCTGCATATCCAAAACATGGGAAAACTGTTAAGAATAGAACCTCATTTTGATACCATCATGGCAAACGTGCTCTTTATGAATATTTGCTTCCCTCTCTCTGCCTATATATGTTTTTAAATCATGTTTAAAACTTTATATTATGGTTGTAATAGGCTCATTTTTGTTACAGTTATATCAAGTTTGCCTATAACACATCCAGTGACTTTGCTAATGAAATAAACATCTGGATATTAGCCTCAATGACAAAATGCCGATTTCTTAAAAATGTATTTTATATTTTGGCATTAGAGTAAAATAAGGAGAAGGGGTCATTCCTTTATCTCACAGCTCAGGATACCACTGAGAGACAGATATTGGATTAACTTTCTCTCTTAAGCACATCCCAATTGTGCATTCCTTTCTCCTCTCACTCTGTTCTCCCTAGACACAGACACACAGCATTTTGAGCTGTCAACAATCTGGAATCATTACTGATTACTCACCTATTTAATTTTACATTTAGGGAATTTTAAGGTAAAGAAGGTTAATTTTAGTGTTCAGATTCTAGGTCTGTTTTTGCTCATTATTTTATCTCTCTTATCCAGCCAAGTACCAAGCACATAGAGGGTTCTCAATTAATATTTGTGAAATGAAGAAGGAAATAAGTAGAGGTATATTGAGGAAAGATATTGGAAGAAAATGGAATTTCCTTGTGCTCATCTTTTGAGTAAGATCTATGAACTGAAGCCATTAGTGATTAAAAAGAAAGAAAAGCATCTCTGTCAGCACTGTAGATGTTAGAACTGTCAGCTACTGTATTTTTCTCAGCATTAACTAATAACCTTAATAATTTTCCCTGGGAATACATCTTTCAGCACTATTGAATTGTACTATATAAAGTGCAAAGATTGTCACTGATTAGACTAATTGCTGTCTATTAAAAGCATTAGGTCAGCTAGATCTGTGGAAAGAAGTCCTACTCTGCTTTTATTCACACCAGGTTAATAATCATGGTACATTATTTGATGTTGAATGGATTTTTTTTAGGTTCCTTCAAAATTATTACACACTGAAGACTTCTACAGGTACCTATTTAGCACACATCCTCTGTCAGAACAATTCTTGGCTGATGTAAATTTAAATATTATGGAAGGATTTCAAGGATTTTTGTACAACCAATGGCAATGGAGGTCTCTCAAATGTTGTGAGTAGTGTTTATGTTTTCAGTTCAATATAGGGCTTAAAGAAGGAAATGAATGGTGATTAAATGAATCTTTGAGAAGGTTTATACCCACTGTGTACATCTGCATATATACACTTAACTGCCTTTCCGGTGTTTACTTAAGATGGTGACACAAATAGATCTCAGTCTATTTAAGGCTTGCTAAGTCCAGCTCTCTGGTTATCTAATGAATTTGTCAATTTGCTCTTTTTATTTTATTTTATTTTATTTTATTTATTTATTTTTATTTTTTTAAAATAAATCTTTATTGTTCAGATTACAGGTATTCCTCTTTTTGTTTTCCCCCTATAGCTCCCCTCCACCTGATTTCCCATCCCACCCTACCCCATGCCCTTACCCCCTGCCACTGTCTTGATCCATAGGAGTAAGATTTTTGTCCAATCTCTTCCCGCACCACTCACACCTGCTTCCCCCTGAGAATTGTCAGTTCACTCCCTTTCTATGTCCCTGATTCTATTCTATTCACCAGTCCATTCTGTTCTTCAGATTTTTTCTTTACTTGATTTTTAGATACACTTGTTGGTAGGTATGTATTTGATGTCATTTTGTTGTTCATAATTTTTATCTTTACCTTTTCCTTCTTCTTCCTCTTCTTAAAGAATACCCTTCAGCATTTCATGTAATCCTGGTTTGGTGGCGATGAACTCCTTTAATTTTTTCTTGTCTGTGAAGCTCTTTATCTGACCTTCAACTCTGAATGATAGCTTTGCTGGGTAGAGTAATCTTGGTTGTAGGTTCTTGCTGTTCATCACTTTGAATATTTCTTGCCACTCCCTTCTGGCCTGCATAATTTCTGCTGAGAAATCAGCTGACAGTCGTATGGGTACTCCCTTGTAGGTAACTAACCATTTTTCTCTTGCTGCTTTCAAGATTCTCTCTTTGTCTTTTGCCCTTGGCATTTTAATTATGATGTGTCTTGGTGTGGTCCTCTTTGGATTCCTTTTGTTTGGGGATCTGTGCACTTCCTGGACTTGTAAGTCTATTTCTTTCACCAGGTAGGGAAAGTTTTCTGTCATTATTTCTTCTAATAGGTTTTCAGTATTTTGCTCTCTCTCTTCTTCTGGCAACCCCAAAATTCGGATGTTGGTACACTTGAAGTTGTCCCAGAGGCTCCTTACACTATCTTCATATTTTTGATTCTTTTTTCTTTTTGTTTTTCTGGTTGGGTGTTTTTTGTTTCCTCATATTTCAGATCTTTGGGTTGATTCTTGGGGTACGTTGATCTACAGTTGAGTTTCTGTATATTCTTTATTTTAGACAGTGTATGCTTCATTTCTGACTGGTCCTTTTCCATTTTTTTGGCATTCTCATTAAGGTCCTTGAAGGTCTCACTAAGCTCCTCAGAAGTGTCATCAAGTTTCTTGGTGGTTTTTAGAAGATTCTTGAGTAACCTTATAAATGTGGTTCTGAACTCTATGTCGTCCAGTAGTTTGCTTTCCTCCGTTTCTTTCATTCGTGACATGTTTCTTTGTTTCCGCATTTTGGCTGCTTCCCTGTGTTGATGGGGTGGCTTTGTGTGGTAGGTGACCTATAGGGGGCAGTAGCTTAGCCTCCCCAATCACCTGATGTGGATGCTCTTGGTACAGAGCATCCACATCAGGTGGGCTGAGTGCAAAGTCTTGGTGTAGTTAAGCCTTAATTGCTGTTGGTACGCTGGGAGGAATTGACCTCCAGGCCAATCGGCTGTGAGGACTCGCTGTGTCTATAAGAACTGCTGTGCTGGAGACACGCTTATGGTGCAGGACTTGTTTCATTGGGTCTTTGGTGCTCGCTGAGTCTGCCTCTTGAATGTGTCACTTATGGATGTGAGGAGTTGAAATCTGGTTTCTCACACTGACCACTAGGTATACTGGCTTCTGGATCTCCAATGGGGTGCAAGTCAGCTCTTGTCTGAGTCCACCCAGCAGGAGCTACAGCTAGAGCTACAGTTTTCTCCTCTTTGCTTGGGGTTTGGAGGTTTTGGAGCTGTCTGACCCAGGCTGCAAGTTTGCTAGGTTAAGCTGTGATAGGGCAGGCCTTTCTTATGCTAAAACTGCTGCTTGGAGCTTGGGTGGGTTTGTAGGTTGTGTGGGGCGGGGTCTCAGGGCATCACTAGGCTAGGGCGTGGCAAACAGCGATGGCTGCTAGTTAGCCGGCTCTGTGTCTCCAACTGCATCCTGTGCCCCCGACTGCATCCTGTGTCCCAGCACAGTAAACAATTATTCTTGCATGCAGCTCTGCAAGCAGCCCCCCCCTCACTTTCCGACCCGGTGGCAGACAATCCAGCTTCTCCCCGTAGGAGTTTGGGTCCCCCGCGTCTCCCCAGAAACTGTATTTCAGAGTAATCGGCGGCTTGTCTCCCTTTGGGTTAAAAAAAGCAACGCCTGCCGCCAGCCCAGATCCCGCGCCTCCGTACCTCAGCTTTTCAGCGCTTGTGCACGTCTCAATGTTCTTTTCTCTTTCCTTCTAGTTGTAGAACTTCCACTCAGCCAGCTTTCCCGTGGTTCTGGGTGATAGACGTTTTGTCTTTTAGTTGCAGTTTTGAAATTGTTGTGCGAGGCAGAAGTTTAGGTGTTTACCTACACCACCATCTTGGACTCCCTCAATTTACTCTTAATGTTATTAAATTCTGTTTCCCAAAATTTACTATACTACAGCAATGGAAACTAAGAAGCAAGAAACATTTCTTCTGACTGCTTAGGAAAGCCTGGTACCCTGCATGGGTGCCAAATCAATAGATGTCAAGTCTATTATCAGTTCAGGATGTGAAAACTCAGAAACAGGGTTATCTTGTCTCAGAAGTTTAGAGCATCATTCTATATAGAAGCCTACTAAAGGCCACCATATATATTGGTGTATGTCACAAATGTATATATAAGCCTAACAATATGCAGTGTACAACTTGCACCATCGTGCAGAGCAACCGGGGGTCCTATTCACTTTGTCCCTTACCTCTTTAAATGCAAGATCCAAGGATATTTGTTTCTTATAAAGATGACAGTCATTTTAGAAGTATGACCTCTTCTATTCTCCATTTATAAACATAGGTATAGAAAGAAGGCAAGCTATGTGTTTCTGCATCTAGATGTGCTATTCCCAGTACAAACTCTCTTTTGGAGCATACTTTTTTGTGCAAGTGAGAAGTATTTCATTTGCATTTTCACCTTTCCCTGGGTCTCTTCTGGAAACTTAAAATAGGAGACGCTGTTTTTTTAAAACCTAGACCCATCCAGAAATCTGTCTGGCCAACTCTGTATGGTGACATGGATGCTAATCACAGAAATTTCTAGGATGATAATTGATTCACTTATCACACATTCTTTTTCATTAGTTTGTGAATGTCTGTTTCCCCTACAAGACTGAATCACCACATGGTCAGAAACTATGTCTGTTTGTTTACCATTTCTCTAAAATTTCCCACAAAGAATTTGTTCAAAATGTATTTGTATGAATTTTAAAAATACTTAAGATATATAAGTTGTAAATAAAATAATGTTAATACTTAACAGGAAATCTAGCAAATCATTACATCTGGAAGCTTCAAAAATACTGAGATCATTAAATTCAAACGCATAAAAATAAATTCACTTTTATTGTATACTTTTTCTTTTATGTACATTATCCACTTACTCACTTAGCTCAGTGGTCAGCAAACTGTTTCGCGAGCTGCGGTTTGTCACTCTGTTGACTAATGAGTTTGCCGACCACTGGGATAGGGGCTTAATCACAAGGAACAACAGTCTGTAATTATTGGAATGGAGAGTCTAGGTCAGCGGTCGGCAAACTCATTAGTCAACAGAGCAGCAAACCGCGGCTCGCGAGCCGCATGCGGCCTGCAAGCCGCAGTTTGCCGACCACTGACTTAGCTTATCTTAAGGGTTAGCTCTCATTGCATGGTTCTTAAAATACTTGACTATTATTTTAGATTGTCTAGTTCTCCCTGTAATTTTGGGACTCATGTATTTAGAAGTTCTTTCATTAGTTGCATAATCATTTAAGATTATTATAGTCTGTTATTGGATGACTCCTTTATCATTATGAAATTACCTTTATTTATGGAAATATTCATTGCTCTAAAATCTATTTTTTCCTGATATCAATGTACCTATTTTGGCCTACTTTTTGTTTACTATTAGCATGTTATATCTTTTTTTATTTCCCTTTTAACCCTATTTTTATCTTTAGAACTTAAAGTATGTTTCTTATAGGCAGAAGAGTTCATATAAATTATTCTATCAGCCCAATAAATGGTGAGCTTTTGTTTTTGAGTTTGACATTAAAACAATTAATCATATGAATCTAAGTTAAATCATATCAAAAATTGAGATAATAATTTTAAAAGTTGAAATAATAAAGCATTATTTTTCTACCCAGGGGATTCTGCTTTGACTGCAAATGGTAAATAGCACCTTTATTTTAGATTCATATTTTATCTTTAATTCACTGCCATTAAATCATCCAGAAATCAATGTATGCTAGTTTACTTCACTATTAGAGGCATACTTGAAATATACAAAGGTTGTCATTTACCATGTCACTTTTTCACACATTTTAAGTAACTGAAATAAGTATACCTCCTGGATCACAATTCTTTTTTTTTAAATAAATCTTTATTGTTCAGATTATTACAATTGTTCTTTTGTCCCCCCATAGCTCCCCTCCACCCAGTTCCCACCCACCCTCTGCCCTTACCACCCCCCCCGCATTGTCCTCATCCATAGGTGTATGCTTTTTGTCCAGTCTCTTCCAGCACCCCACACACCCCTTTCCCCCTGAGAATTGTCAGTCCACTCCCTTTCTATGCCCCTGATTCTATTATATTCACCAGTTTATTCTGTTCATCAGATTTTTTATTCACTTGATTTTTAGATTCACTTGTAGATAGACATGTATTTGTTGTTCATAATTTTTATTTTTACCTTTTTCTTCTTCTTCCTCTTCCTAAAGAATACCTTTCAGCATTTCATATAATACTGGTTTGGTGGTGATGAACTCCTTTAACTTTTTCTGATCTGTGAAGCTCTTTATCTGCCCTTCAATTCTGAATGATAGCTTTGCTGGGTAGAATAATCTTGGTTGTAGGTTCTTGCTATTCATCACTTTGAACATTTCTTGCCACTCCCTTCTGGCCTGCATAATTTCTATTGAGAAATCAGCTGACAGTTGTATGGGTGCTCCCTTGTAGGTAACTGTTTTTCTATTGCTGCTTTTAATATTCTCTCTTTGTCTTTTGCTCTTGGCATTTTAATTATGATGTGTTTTGGTGTGGTCCTCTTTGGATTCCTTTTGTTTGGGGTTCTGTGCACTTCCTGGACTTGTAAGTCTATTTCTTTCACCAGATGGGGGAAGTTTTCTGTCATTATTTCTTCAAATAGGTTTTCAATACCTTACTCTCTCTCTTCTTCTGGCATCCCCATAATTCTGATGTTGGTACACTTGAAGTTGTCCCAGAGGCTCCTTACACTATCTTCATATTTTTGGATTTTGTTTTTGCTTTTCTGGTTGGGTGTTTTTTGCTTCTTTGTATTTCAAACCTTTGACTTGATTCTTGCGATCCTCTAGTCTGCTGTTGGATCTCTGTATATTATTTTTTTATTTTAGTCAGTGTATGCTTAATTTCTAGTTGGTCCTTTTTCATATCCTCGAGGGTCTCACTAAATTTAATGGCCTTTTTTAGAAAATTCTTGAAAAACCTCATAACCGTGGTTTTGAACTCTATATCCAGTCATTTGCTTTCCTCCATTTCTTTCATTTGTGATCTGTTTCTTTTTCTCCACATTTTGGCTGCTTCCCTGAGTTGATAGAGTGACTTTGTGTGCTAGGTGTCCTATAGGGCCCAGTGGCTCAGCCTCCTAAGTTACCTGAGGTGGACACTCTTGGTGCACCCCTTTGCGGGCTGTGTGCACAGTCTTGTTGTAGTTAAGCCTTGATTGTTGTTGGTATCACTGTGAGGAATTGACCTCCAGGCCAATTGTCTGTGAGGATCAGCTGTGTCTATGCTGGGAGAACTTCTGTGCTGGAGACACCCTTATGAGACAAGACTTGCAAAAGCCTCTGTGCTCAGCTTGGATGGGGCGGAGTCTCAGTGCGGAGAAGACAGCAATGGCTTCCTGTCAGCTCTGCCCTAATAGGCCCCTGTGTCTCAGTGTCCCATGGTAATCACTGCAATCACTTCTGAGAGCAAGCCACCCTCGAGTTTCACCCGCTGCCAGACAATCTAGTTTCTCCCCGAATGAATCTGGGTCCCCAGAGTCTCATCCGGAACTGGAGTTCAGAGCTGTTGGGAGCTTTTGTCTCCCTCTGGATTGAAAAAGCAGCCACGTACTCAGTTGCCAGCCCTCTCTGCATGTGTGTGCCTTTGTACCTTTGCCTTCTGCAGCTCCTCTGAGTCTCGGTTTGCTTTTCTCTTTCCTTCTAGTTGTAGAATTTCCACTCAGCCAGCCTTCCTGTGGTTCTGGATGATGTCCATTTTGTCTTTTAGTTGTAGTTTTGAAATTGTTGTGTGAGGCAACAGTTTAGGTGTTTACCTATGCCACCATCTTGGTTTCTCCCCGATCACAATTCTTAGATGTTGTTTAATCTTCATAAAAATTATCTTATGGTGAAATTATTTTAAGTAATTAGAGAAATCCATGGGAGTCATAGAATAAAACAACAATAGCCAATAGTTAACAAAGAACTATTATCCTTACAGTGGATGGGGAGATAATTAATTTGAAAAGAAAATTAATGAAATCATCCAGCTAAGCCCCTGGTGAAAAGGTTTACAGAAGGTGGATTCAGTGCTTAAATACACTGACTTGTGCTGGAGCAATTATACGCAAATTAGATACCAAAAAAAAATCATTTAAATCTAAGATCAAACAATAGTCTTTTTCTATGACTTATATATCCTGATTTATTACCTACAACAGTGATAGTTGTTTGAATTTGGAATTAAATTATTCTAGTTGCTAATAGTTTTCATCTCTCAAAAGATTTGTGGTAACACCTATTGGGGCCATTTTTCTCCCTTCGAAATTGCCTTTATGCTCAGCCAGAAAATAAATGAGGCTGAAAATTAATTCACATGGCATTTTAACCAATAGTCAGTAATTTCTGTTCTGCAAGCAAGAAGCAGCCCAATGCACTTAGGAATGATTTCCCCAAAAGCCACTCTGTTAGCTGCCACTCTGAACCAATCCATTTCTTTTTCAAATGAAACTCTTGTTTTTATTAAGCTGCCAGTATATAAGCTATATTTTATTCAATATAGAGGCCACTTGTCTTTCATTTTAGCAAACTTGCATCTGAACCCCTTCCAATGTTTGAGGATCTGTCCAGTTTATGAATCTTGTTAGTTAGCAAAGCTGCCTTCTATTATTGAAAATGAAAAGGCTGGACAAACGCTTTCTCAGCCCCCCTGTCAGCTAGGGTGAAGACTGGTGTGCAAACCCAGCCAGGAAGTTCAAGGCCTACAGTGAACTTTCATTTTGTAGTGGTAATAATTGCAAGATGCAAGGAAGTACCCAGGTCAAGCTGTAAAATGTAATGATTCTCAATAGTAGTGGTCCTCAGCCGATCAGTTCTATGTTATAATTTTGGCCATTGTTCTTTCCTGCTTGAGACCCCCCGCCAAAAACAACAACAAACAAAGAAAACAAATAAAACATTGTTCTGCAGTTCATGGTAGTATCTTCCCCAAAGAACCTCCCATCAGACTTGTCTAGTAAAAATAATTTGCTCTTTGCAGGCAAGTACCTGCAGATTCTGACCTCATCTTGCTCAATTGTCTAAGCTCTGTTACTAGGTTCTAATCAACCCAAGGCCAAGTTTTCTAATTGTAAAACTGGACTGGTAATCCAAGTCAGATTAGTTTACACACGTAAAATACCTAGCATGTGTCAGGAAAACATATGGAGATAGTAACAGCTGTTTTGTTATTAACTGCAGTTGAAGAATTAAATTGCTATTTTCATTCTGTGCTGTTTTTTTTTTTTTTTCTTCCCTTTCCCTTCTATGACGGTAAGCCAGGATTTTGTGCTTTCTTATCTCAAAGGAATCGTTCAGGCCAAGGAATAGAGATTGCCTGAAGATGTTTCCCAACTGCCTTTAGGTTTTGAAAGGTTGAGTTCATTAAAAGGGTTATTGCAAAAGAACAAAGTGAATCAGTGAAAGCAAGAAAAGAGAAGAAGGCTTCCCAAATAGGCAAAGAAGCCTGCCTGTGAGTTTCCTAGATTGGTGTGAACTTTTACCCACAGCCTGGGAAAATGGAATAGCTGCAGGGGGCAGTGCCTTCATTGCACACTGAGAGATGGAAACCCGTACCAGTCTCCACTTGGAAGCAGCAGAACTATTTGCCTGCAAGGGACCATATAGCTGCACTAAAGTTTACTCTGCTGTGTTGTACAACCAGACCTCTGCATATCCCAAGGAGGGGTAAAGACCTCACCACAGATCATGAGTGAACGTGAGTTTCCTGGTAGCCCAACAGCATGAGGATTCAGTGCCACCTTCCGTTTACTTTGAAGAAAACGACTTATATTTTGCTTGCCTTTGTGGACTATGATCCTTTTGGCTGTAGACACTCAGCAGTACCTCAGAAAATGTCAGTTCTATTCCTTTATGCCCTTTTTTCCTCTTCTCTCCATCCCTTTCAATATTTTGAGATATCTAGCCCAGGGCCTGGCACACAAAAGCGTGTTAAGTAAATATTAGTTCTGTGCTTCCCTTAAAGTTGCTAATTCTTAAACTTTTGAGATGATTTCTAGACCTAATACATTAAACATGGGCTTGGAAATGTAGTGCCTTGAAGTTAAATAAGCATTCAAATATGCTTTAGCATTAAAAACATAATTTATACTGATTGTTTTAGGAGGAAGACGGGGCAGGCATGCCCATCACAGGCCCCACCTGCTCCTTCTGGCCTTACACTGGGACCAATTTATTAAGTTTTATTTCCTGTTACAAACTAAACTTACTTATTCTATCCATCCTCTTTATTCTGGGTAATAAACAAGATTTTTCTCGATTGATTGAAAGGTTGGACAAGTGAATACCTTTGTGGACAAAATAATCCAACAGACATGAAAAGAGGATGGGATAGGAATATCAAGGACAACAAAATGTAAAGACAGAAGGAATAAATTGGAAACAAACGTACATTTACAGGAAGAAACAATGAACAGAACTTATAAAGATGGCAAAAGTAGGTTTACAATTGTTCCTATGGAAAATAATACAATATTAATACAATACAATAATAATACAATTAATACAATACAAAATAATATAATAATTAATAAATAATAACACAAGAATAAACCATGTTTTGTGTACTAACAGCTGTAAACATAAAATACCAAATTCTCAGCAATGAAGCTTCATAATAAAGTCCACTCTTAGGCCTTGATATCTGCATTCATTATACCTTTGCAGTATATACTTGGCTTTGTTAGTGAAACAGGAATTTTTAGGGGTGAAAAGACATGTTTAGGAAATTTCAGAAATTTTATAAATTAAGGGGACCATGGATTAAGCACAGCAGAGTACCAGAAGGTATATTTCCATGGAATAGGGGAGCTGAAAAGCTGCATCAGGTACATTTCCATAGAAGGAGGGAGCTGGGAACAGCAGAAAGTCTATATTTATAAAATAAAGGGAATGAAACCCCTCATCCAGAAGGAGAAGAAGAAAGCCCAAAGGGAATAGGAAAACAATAAGGAAGGAGTGGGGGAAACCTCACATGTCCCATGTGAGATTCGACCTTTGAGCTCAGAAGTTACTATAGTAACCAGTCTAAGGGAGTAGTGACCAATCAGAAGGAATTTCAAGGCACAAAGATCTACAGCCTTTATAAGCCATGAAAACAAGGACTCTGTGGGACTCCTTCCCCCTCCCTACGTGGGAGTCTGTGCTTATTCTTCAATAACTTTCTACCTTTGCTATACCACCTTTCGTCCGTGGATTCATTCTTCGACTGCTGGACAAAGAGCCTTGAATTGTTCTGCCCAGGGGACCACCACGTGTTCCAGTCCAAAAATTCTGCTTCATTAGGAAATTGCATAAAATAAGCAAGATAGAGCACTTCATCAAATAGCTGACCACTTCTACATTTGATCTATGGAACAGAATTGCATTTGATGCAGCATCTGTATTCATAGCGAGGAAACCCATAATAGCAGTGATAGCCCCACAATTAGACATGCAACAAAACAAAAAATAGAGTAAGGACTGTGCAAGCAAATGAGTAGCTACAAACAATAGCCAGTCCGGTGACTAAAAGGGTTTCCACATTAGAAAGGACACATTTTGTGCCCTGGCCTATGTGGCTCAGTCATCCCCTTCAGAGAAGCGTCAAGGGTTTGATTTCTGGTCGGTACATATACCCAGGTTGTCGCAGGTCTGACCCCAGGTGGGGCATGTGCAGAAGCAACTGATAGATTCTCTCTCTGTAGCTATCTCTCCCTCTTCCTCTCCCATCGCCATCCCCTCTCTCTAAAAATCAATGAAAACATATTCTTGGGTGAGACCAAAAAAAAAGGACACATTTGTAATGCTTTACTCATTTAAGCATAATTCAAGTTGTAGCTGAGTATTGTGAAATCCATAATTCAGTTTTCAGAATGGCCTTGAGTGATGTTTGGTTTTATCAATGCTGGAAGTAACTAGGTTGTAAAGGCATACTCCAAAGTTTATACAGATATGTCTAGATATGAGCCTAAGTCAAATTTTGGGGGAAAAAAAGAAAATAAATGCTGTTTAACATCTTTTTCAATGATTTCTAATGTTTTCCTTTCAATTAAAAAATTGACTTTCTACAAAATCCTATATAATAAAAGCTTAATATGCTAAGTGTCTGGTCATCTGTTCAACCAATCAAAGCGTAATATGCTAATGATATGCTAAGGCCGCTCAACCACTCACTATGATGTGCACTGACCATCAGGGGACAGACGCTCCAACAGGTAGGTTAGCTTGCTGCTGGGGTCCAGCCGATCGGGACTGAGCAAGATGGGCTGGACATGCCCTGAAGCCCTCCCATGGTCTCTTCCTGGCTGGCCAACCTCCTGTGCACCCCCTCCCCTCCCGCCCCAATCATGCACAAGTGGGGTCCCTCAGCCTGGCCTGT
This sequence comes from Corynorhinus townsendii, assembly GCA_026230045.1. Lineage (NCBI taxonomy): Eukaryota > Metazoa > Chordata > Mammalia > Chiroptera > Vespertilionidae > Corynorhinus > Corynorhinus townsendii. Next base: position 32,397,908 of record JAPDVU010000012.1, read on the forward strand.
GCCCTCTCACAATCCATTATCCCTCAGGGGATGTTGGAGAGCCAGTTTCGGTCAGATCCTGCAGGCCAGACCCAGGGAGCCCACTGGTGCACAAATTCATGCACTGGGCCTCTAGTATAGTTATAACTAACTCTAGGGTGGGACTAATTCCATGAGTCCCCATCTTTTTTTTGTAACACTAGGCATTTCCATTCTTAAGTGAGATATAGAATTTAGCAGTTGACTTAGAAGTTCACTTAAAATGAGAGTAGAAAGTAACAATTCACTTCAAGTTAGTGCTTTGGATCATGATGCTTCTTAGAAAATGCAGTTGTGAATGACTCCAAAGATATTCTGAGCCCAATATTAAGGCATATCAAATAAAGGATAAAAATAACAAGACAAATGACAAACTGTACTAGAGAACATGAGAAAGTATGATATAATCCTGCCAGACAGTGTGATAAAAGAAATGTGTTCATCATGCCCATCCTAACAAAGCAAGAAAGTATCATATCTATCAAGCATTCAAGCTAACTGGGACCTTCTTCATCTAAGATCTAAGGGTATGTATTTTTATATTACCTGCAAAGCTTTGATAGTCCCCCTCCCACTGTGCTCCTGGATTAGAAATACAATTAGTTATTAGATGAACATATTGTTTATAACCCCAGATCACTTTTTTTAAATTAGAAGTTACTCTAAGAACTCTTTATGCTGGGGCGGGGGGGGCAGCAACATATGAAAATAGAAATATAACTTGGAGAGAATTAATTCATGGCTAAAGACTGGAGGCATTTTTCTTATTTCTGCAGACATACTGGTATACAAGTCATTTTCAATCCACAAGATTCAGGTGTTGCTCAGACATTGGCAAACACACCCACAAATTTACCTCTGAAGTTCCTGTAGTAACTATTGCTCAGGTTAGCCTCTTATGTGGGTTGGAATCATGTTTTTCTTTTTCAACTTTTGACTTTAATTTGTCTCCTCTCCCTCTATGTACACTAACATTAAGTCATCAATCTATAAATGTGGGCATGATTGAAGTCTTTTTTTCCCAAATTAAGGTTCCCATCATGGACTCCACAAAGCATATCCTGTCAAGACCAGTGGTTAAGCATTTGCAGTCATTTTCATTTGAAGAGTTACAGGTTTTCATTAACCCTAATTGTTCATCTGGGTGGAAAGTGTGTTCAACCCAGTGTTCCTTTGAATGGGATTTTTAGATCTCATTCAAACGCGGCTGTTTTCAAGGCAGAATAATGCAAAGATATTTTCTGCCAAAGTACAGTTTCATACAACCAAAGGTGAGGCTCTTGAAGTACTGACACATTTTCCAAAACCAGATATATTATTTAGTTTGCCTTTGTGCATGTAGTAATTGGTAGACAAAAAAATGATGGAGATTTATTCAGTCATCTCTCTCCCTTCTGGCGTGGCACTCATTGCAGTAACTAATGAATACGGTGACGGGAGTTTATCTGTCGTCTTGCAGCTACTGGGGCTACTTGGCATTAGTTTTCACAGATGCCTAATTGTTGTTGCTGTCTGCCTCCAGGGACAAATAGGATCTCATCAACTCATCTAAAGACATTATTAGTCCAATGGAGCCCTTTTATAGTAGTCAGACAGGTTATAAATTCAGTTTTATTTCTGAATATGATATCAGATAATAATGTTCCTGATGCAAAAGTTTAGAAACCATGGTAATAAGAAAACCTAACATATTTTTAGCTTTTATTTAAAAAGTCATATATCCTGTTTGTAGCTGGAATTAATTGGAATTTTAAAGTTTCAAGTTCAAAAATATATATTCAAATCATTTTAAGCACCCAGGAAACATTGTTTTATGTAACATAAAAGTGAAAAGGTAGAAATGACTTTATGCATGGCTGGATCTAGAGACTTGAACAATGTTATCGAGGTTGATTTTTCTTCAACTCTTGGCTCTGCCTTGCTTTACCTTAGCTCTATTCTCAAGAAAGCTCGCCTTTGGGTAGAAGTATGGATCTCAATAGTTTAGGCTTATGCCTACACAGTTTCAAATCCAAACACAGAACAACAAAAGGAAGGAAAATGTTTATTTTCTTCAATAATCTTAGAAAAGATTATAATACTGTGCATTACTGGCTCTAAGTAGCTCATGTATTCTGCCTTGAACCAATCTCTGTGAACAGAGGCATGGATACTCTGATTGGTCAGCTATAAATCCCAATGGTTACTATTAGATTGAGGATGGAGTTAATACCACATACTACTTGCTCTAAGAATGGTGTAGGGTAGTTTTTGATGAAAATCAACATGATTTACCTGCAGAAGGATGAATGAATGAGTAAATGAATGAATGAATTTTGCCCACCTTCACCCCAACCCTCATCTTATCAGAAGACTTTTACTATCTTGTCATTATTCCTATACTTATTGGCATTAAACTGTAGTCATGTTTTTAACACATTATGTAGCCTTTCATCTGAACATTAAGCCTGTCACCATGGACAAATATGAGGGTCAGAGACACTTAAGGAAGCATTTTGTATTCTGAGGAGCTCCAGAAATTTCCAAGGTTGAGTAATTCCCAATTTTTCTTGTTTTTTTTTAGTGTCATATAGTGAAAACATGGAACCTGTGGATGGAGCTGGAAAAGTCCCATGTGGAGATAGACTGCTAGAAGTACTTATTTCAATTCCTGTCCCTTGAGAAGATCCCAGGTCCCATGAGCTCCAGAGACATTTCACACATTTTTTCTTGCACAGGAGCCTCTCTCTGACTTTGCCCCACTTGTAGCTTAAACCTTGGGATGTGCCACTCTAACTAAGAAGCATGATACCCATTGGAAAGATTATCGAAAAAAAGGAAGGTAACCAGAGCTAGGTTAAGGAATCCTACACAATAAAAGAGTAATATGCAAATAGACAAAACGGCAGAACAACCAAACAACCAATCAAAGCGTAATATGCTAATGATATGCTAAGGCTGCTGAACCTCTAGCTATGATGTGCACTGACCACCAGGGGGTGGATGCTCCTACCAGTAGGTTAGCTTGCTGCTGGGGTCTGGCCAATCAGGACTGAGCAAGATGGGCTGGACATGCCCTGGAGCCCTCCCACAGTCCTTCCCCAGCCTGATTGTGAACTGGTGGGATCCTTCAGCCTGGCCTACACCTTCTTGCAATCCGGGACCCCTCAGGGGATGTTGGAGAGTGCATTTCAGCCCGATCTCGCAGGCTACTCCCTTTGGGAGGGTACCAGATGCAGGGCTCATGGTTGATGAGCACTGCTGCGGCAGCAAGAGCCTCTCCCGATTGGGACTGATTGGGCGCCAGCCTGTGGCAGGCACAGTGGGACTAGGATGAGTGGGAGTGGCAGGTAGGAGCTGCAGGTGGCGTTGGACTGCGGGTTTTGGTCCGATTCCTGCAGGCCACCCAGCCCTCTGCATTCCCACCCATGCAAGAAATCATGCACCAGGCTTCTAGTAATTTTTATGTAACTCTGAGTGAGAACTGGTAAATAAAAAATATTATCTATATAATAAAAGCCTAGGTGGTCCTCTCACCCTTGCATGACACCCTCACATCATCACCAGATGGCTAGCAGGGGAGGACAGTTGTGGGTGATCAGGCCTGCAGGGGAGGGCAGTTGGGTGCAACCAGGACAGCAGGGGAGGGTAGTTGTGGGTGATCAGGCTGGCAGGGGAGCACAGTTGGGAGCGATCGGGCTGACAAGGGAAGGCAGTTGGGGGCGATCGGGCCAGCAGGGGAGCAGTTAGGCATCAATCACGCTGGCAGGGGAGTAGTTAGGGGGCAATCAGGCTGGCAGGCAGAAGTGGTTAGGGCCTTCAGGTAGGCAGGCAGGCAAGTGGTTAGGAGCCAGCAGTCCCAGATTGTGAGAAGGATGATTGGGCCTAAACCGGCAGTCAGACATCCCCCAAGGGGTCCCAGATTGGAGAGGGTGCAGGCCAGGCTGAGGGACATATATAATTTCGTGCGCCAGGCCTCATATATAATTTCACAGTTGTTTTTGCAGGTTAACAGTAGGGCACAGTGAATATTATCCATAAATTATGTGAAATTCACTCCTGATGACTTCAAGAGATTCTGCTGAAGAAGCCACTGAAGCTAGAGAGGAGTCCTAAATAGCCAATCACCCACCAATTATGACAGCTGCAACAGCTAGAAGCATGGCAGCTAGACACATCATGAGGTTTACTTTGAAACTGCTCATGGTGTCTGAGCGAGTCAGTCTGGAGAAATGCATTAAGAAGCAAAATAGTCTGCGTACATTTTTTTCTACATCAAAAATCTCACAAGTTAATTTACCATACTAATTGATCAAGTGTGGATGATTCTCATAGAAACGAAAATTTACTCTCTAAGAATGTAGGTAGCTAGTAAAATTTCCTTGGCAATAGTAAATCAGAAATATGAGAGTATGTTTTCCATCTAATTATTTGAATACAAAACTATTGATTTTTCCTTTATTAAAATTTTATATTTTCCTCTCATAGAAGCATTTTATTTTGAACACCATATTGCTTCAGAATAAATATTCTATCTGAGCTCAAGATGGACAGTATTTTCAACTCTGTAGGAAGCCACAGTTGGTAAGAAAAGATTTCGAACTGGCAGGTCAATTAGGAGTACAGAACCCCTGCCTCTAGGCAAATTTCCATGCTGACTCAGAGCAGCATGTCAATGGCTCTTCTCTGTTGGCAAGGTATGTGACCTTACCAAATTTACATTTTCATTTCAGAAAAAAAAGAGTCCTGGAGAATTTTCCAACTCATTTTCAGAATGTAATTATGGCTTCATAGATTACAAGAGTACTCAAATTTTAAAAATGGATTAATTTAGTAAATTCAATAATAGTTATTTGGAAGTATCTTAATTATTTTCATCTAAAAGTATTTTAGAAGTATTTTGTAAATTAGAAATAGAATACATACTTATTCAATAATAAATGGGTAAGCACATTAACATTCCTGTTTGACATGTTGGAAATAGTCATTTCGACTTTTCCTGAATTAACCAGGGAGAAAATTCACACATTAAATAAGAGTCACGTATCTTAGCTCCATGTATCCAGCCTAGAGCTATTGCTGTCTAGCTTGTATCAGCAAGAGACCAGTACACTTGAGGGAAAGTATTGGGAGCAGGAGCTGCATTTTTCTTCTTCATAATTCTGGTAGGCAATCTTTATATATATATATAAAGTTTAATTATGGTATACCTCATTTTAAGTAGTTACTCTTGGACAAATTAAAAGGTAAACTTAAATATGACAGAAGTAAAGCAATTGGTTTTTCAAAGAACCTCATAGTGAATTATTTGTTTAAAGCAAGAATTAGTTCACATATGTTTTTCAGTTTGCTTCAATCATTTGTATGGAACAGAAACTCATTTGAAATGCCACATGTAAGGGGCAGGTGGTTATGAAAGAACATATGGAGAGCAACAATAGCAGCAAGGATTTCAGAATGAGACGTGGAGTTGTCTCATAGAAACTAGGACTGAAAGCCTTCAGAAATGGGGATCCTGCAGATGTGGCTGCTTTTTATGCCCTTTCTCCTGCATTTGTTCTTTCCTTTATACCTTCTGTTCTCCTTTCAGTAAGGGCAGCCTTCCTCCCCTTCCAACCTGTATGACTTTTGTCTTTCAAGCTTCTTATTACTCAAAACTTTGGCTTCCCGTGAGACCTCGGGGCTCCAACTCTAGCTCATTGTCATCCTTCCTGTCTCAGCTCCTGCAGCAAACTGTATTTCAGCAGCTCAAGGATAGAGCCTGATTGGCTCTCTTCATCTTTTGTCACATAGATTTGCTGCCTGAAGGCAAGAGGCCCATTCTAAGACTCATCAACGGCACAGAGCATGTTCCAGGGTATAAAACAGAACTAATTAAGGGCTATATTTCAGCATATTCTGAGTGTGGTACAGATGACCTCCAAAGGGAACCTTGAGTGTGGTAGACATCTGAGGCTTGGTTTGACCAGGAAAATGTTTATAATCCTCTTAGATTTATTTGTTTTTGTTTTTAATAAAATATGGACTTTTAAGTGTGTGTGTGTGTGTGTGGTGTGTGTGAAAGAGAGAGAGAGAGAGAGAGGAGAGAAAGAGAGAGGTAATATTGTGGTTGCCTCTGAAGCTCCTACCCCTGTTCACTTGTCCAAAGGAAATGAAACTCACCATGTGATTCAAATGGTATTGACCTTGTCTTAACTTTCAGCTGTATACCTATTCCAAACCATTTAGTACAAGCCTTTGTTAAGCAATTAGTAGTTTGACACCTAAGGCATTCAGTATTTCATTTTTCTTGGGTGCGGAAATATCCTAATTTAATCTATCAGATTAAAGCCTGAGCCTATTGTATGATTTTTAGGAGGGTGAGATTCTCACTCTTCCTGATTGATATGAATGATAACGCATGTAATCTTCTATGAAACTTGACTAGCCAATCAGTTACCATGAGGTGAGACAGTCTTATGATAGAACATATACCACCTAAGAAAGAAGAATATAATAAAAAGAATTTGGTATTTTATAACATTGTTGAGCTTCTAAATTGAGCCTCAGAACATATTTCTTTAAATATTTCTGTTACTTGAGCTGATGTTTCCTTTATTATACAACCTAGTTTTCTTTAAATTACTTTAAAATGGAAGATACCGAAACTAACAGAGTCTAGTGTATTTGTTATTGTTATCTCTCCTCACCTGAAGAGATCTTTCCATAGATTTTAGATAAAGTGGAAAGGAGGAAGGAAGTGAGAGGAAGAGGGAGAGAGAGAGAAAACCAGAGAGAGAGAGAGAGAGAGGGGGGGGGCATGATTATAAGAGAGACACATCAATTGGTTGCCTCCCACAAGAGCCCTGACTGGGGCCAGGGATTGAATTTACAACTAGGTACATGCCTTTCATCAGGAATCTAACTGGTGACCCTTAGGTGTGCAGGCCGACACCCTAACCATTATTTTTCTTAAATTAAATTTTATTGAATAAGGGGTTTAGAATTATAGTTAGTATTAATTATACACAAGATAGTATGCTTAATGTAGGTATATTCAGTAAACTGTGTCTCCTGGAAGAGTAGAAGTGAGTGAGAAGGGATTCAAGGAAGGTTGAGAAAACAGCAGGATAGGGTGAGAGAATAGTGTCAGTTGCCATGAGTTCTGTGCAGCCTGGGTCGGAGTGTGAGCTTTTTCAGCCTGTGATAATAGATCCATTAGTAGCTATTGCACCAAATAGGAGGACTGATTATGGGTTACATTTTCAGTTATAGTTGTTCCTTTTGAAGCTGTTCTGCTTGTTTGCAGCTTAACCATGTACTGACCTGTGAAAAGTTACAAAGAGCTGCCTTTTTATATCGTTTTAGAGTGGGATATTCTTTCTCTTGCAGAGCTCAGATTCAGCTCTGGCTAGGTGAAGGGTGGTTATAGTGGAGGATCCCAGACTCTATGCTCACCAGAGCCTGCGTGGAATTGTAGACTGCTGTGGACTCTGAGAGAATGTGCTGGAATGGGGCCTGGTGTGAGCGCAGAGCAGAGGACAGGAAGCACACTTCAGGGAGAAGACCAGAGCAGAGGCAAGGACAATGACTGTGGGTGGCTCCTCCCTCCAGATTCTGGAGCAACTTCAAGGCAATGATTGCTTTTGTGCAGGCAAAACTAGAGAGGGAATGCCACATAGGATAAACCCATAGGATAGGACCTTTAAGATCAGGAAATACACTTTTGAAGAGGCAGAGCTTTCAGGGAAACATATTTTAAAACTAGGGAAATTTAGAGTTTAACAACTCCCAATGTGTGTCTTCTGGTATAATATTTCTTTGGCATATTAATAGGTGCCACCCAAAAAAGAGAATTTGGAAGGAATTTTCTGCTTAAATACACTCAGAAAAGAATTTTCAAAACAATATAAGACTTTCATTTTTTTTTTTTACTACCAAAGTGCTTGAGGTCTCATTAATACGCACTGTGCAACTATTGACTTCTCGCCTTCTCTCTCTATACATCCTCAGATCCTTTTTCTTTTCCCTTTATTTTTTGAAAAAATTATTTCAGTCCCAGCTGGTTTGGCTCAGTGGATAGAGCGTTGACCTGCGAACCGAAGGGTCCCAAGTTCGATTCCAAACAAGGGCACATGCCTTGCTTGCAGGCTCAGTCCCTGTCCCTGGTTAGGGTATGTGCGGGAAGCAACCAATCCAATGTGTCTCTCTCACATCAATGTTTCTCTCTCTTCCCCCTCCCTTCCACTCTCTTAAAACCAATGGAAGAATATCCTTGGGTGAGGATTGAAAAAGAAATAAGAAGGAAAAAAAAGTATTTCATGGTTCTAGAGCTTATGAAATAGATCTTAGCAATGTTATTTGAGTTTAATCACAGTAAGTTACGGACAAGTAAACTGAGACTAGGAAGATAACTTGAATCAACCAGCTCACACCAAAGTGTCAGTTAGTGGCACTATTACAATTCAGATCTATACCCCCATGCTCTACTTTCTTTCTACCCAACAACAGTTTCCCTCTTCTTTAACATCTAACATGCATTGGTTTTCATTTCTTTTAATAAATATTCATCCTCATTCATGTTGCCTGGTGTGTTTTTTAATGGAGTTGTCAATAACTGTTGACTGTGCAGACATACTTTAAATTTCTAGAAGGTGGGCCCAAGTCAATGGATGTTTGATCCCTGGAAAATTATGTGACTCATTTGTGTCGCAGGGATGTCTAGCACAGTACTTATAAATGCTTTATAAAAGCATAACATCTTCATTAAATGAAGATGCTGTATAAACAGGAGCTCATGAAGACATCTATTATATAGGGTATCTCAAGGAAATGGAAGTGCCATGTGTTCATATTAGCTTAGCCATCGTTTAGAATGAAGTACAGGTAGTCAGGACATGAAAATTGGTGTCTTACATAAGATAGATTCCACTTTTATATGTTTTTCTAAATATAGTCTTGACTATAGAAGAATGATGAAATTATCTGAGATTTCCTTATATTGCAGTTTTAAAAAGGAGTAATATCAAACACTCCATAAATGCTACAATCCTATCTATCTTCTTATCTCTAAGACTTTTAGAGTTACAACATGGTGTGTTGGAAGATTAGAATCTCAGTTTATATCTTAGTAAATATTGTACAATCCATTTCAAATATTGAGTAGTTCAGTGAAGTGTGAGGCAAAAAAAAAAAAAAGAATGGAATATATATAGGAAGAATTGTTTAATTAGTCAAAAGGAGAATATGAAAACATCATTGTTGGCATGCATAATTATAAACTGTGATTCTAAAAAAAAACCTGGTTAAATGGAAACTAAATAAAGACAATGACAATCTTGAATTTTAAATGAGAGTGTTTCATTAAGTGTTTGAATATAAAGTAATGATGCCAAACTATATTAAAACCTTGATATGTTATGAAGTTTTGAGAAACAAATAGAATGAAGTTCATTCAACTGGTTAAACATTTCTGAGTTACATATAAATAGGAAAATCAAGTGCCTCAGGCAGAGAGTTGAATAGTGGTTTATTCATAATAGATCATAACAGATCACAGTCACAAAGGTTATTTTAGTATAGGTGTAACTGAAACAATATAATCTTTCTGTACGAGTGATGAAGGCTAATGATAGATGACCCTATCCTACATCAAAGAGCAGAAATAAATATTCAGCATATTAAGCTCAGCTCACAAACAAAAGTTATTATAAACATAGTTTGGGAACCAGGAACATGAAAAACTGAACAGAGCTTGAAGAAGAGGAATTCAGATAAGGGCTCATCAAAGTAGAACAAGAAACTTGACTATCCCACTAAGTCCTGATAATCTAAGGGAAATGCTGTGAAGAGGCAAGGAGAAACCTGGAACGCACATTAGAGACCCTCTTGTTGAGCTAACATAATGTTTACCTCTGAGAAGCAACTGGGTGGAGACCCAGCAGTGACTTCTAGGAGCTGCAAAGTACTCTAGGGCCTCTCTAGCCTGGGGCCTTCAGCCACCATATTAATATGGCTTCAGGGGTTTTTAGTCTTCAAAGCTTTTTCCAGATATACTTGAGGCAATTTTCAGTCAAAACCTATAAAGTAATCATTCCTACTAAATGCAGAAGAGAATTAAATAGTTCCCACTCCTTGCAGGAGTATGTTCTGTTCTAAATTCTTTAATACCTTTGTTTTGCCACCTAATAGGTGCAAAACCCATTATAAAAACATTTAGATAATACATGTATTAAATTCTTTAATACCTTTGTTTTGCCACCTAATAGGTGCAAAACCCATTATAAAAACATTTCTATTGAAATAGAGAGGTAAAATGATGGTACACATAATTTTAAAAAACCTACAGTATATATATCTATAGAAGGAAGATATACTATGAAGTTAATGACGCTAAAGTTCTAGGTCCCTCACTTGGATGAGTCCCTTCAGGGACCTTGGAAAGAAGCTATGCAAAGTGAAATATTTATAAAAGTAATATATTTTGTTTCATTTCTCTTGAACAGAGCCTCTACAATCCAGAACTTTCCCTTACTGCTTCTCTGATATGCAAAGAAAACCTGACTTTTTATACTTTATATATCTGAGCTAATCTTAACTCCCCAATCACTTGGGCAATATATTTTTCTTAAGTGGCCAAATTGTAGTATCACAATCCCTTCTGATATATGGATCTCCTTTTTGGGTAACTTTGTTGCCTCTCTTGAGTAAATGTTCAGTTTTCAGTGTTCTGGTCCCAGCTACAATATTTCTCCACTCCAAAATGGAAGTCTGTCTCCTCCTCAACATTTATGGGGTACATAAATGTATTATCTACATGTATTATCTACATACATGACGTGTGGTGGCAGGGGGAGAGGAGTGACAATAAAATGTGTATGCTAATCTTTTCATGCTTTGTTGGTCTCTAAGGTTTTAGCTGGTCTAGAGCTAGAGATCATACTAATTTTTTTCCACCCAGTCAGGGCCTGATATTTGTTTAATTTAATTTTATTGTTTAAAGTATTACACATAGTAGTACATATATCTCCTTTTTTTCTCATTGACCTTCTCCCTGCCTCCCCTACCCCTGCTGCATGCCCTCATCCCACCCCCCAGTGTCTTGTGTCCATTGGTTGTGCTTATATGCATGCATACAAGTCCTTCGGTTGTTCTCTTCCTCCCCACCCCCAACACTCCCCAACCTTCCCGCTGTAGTTTGACAGTCTGTTTGATGCTTTACTGCCTCTGTATCTATTTTTTTGTTCATCAGTTTATAATGTTCTTTATTTTCCTTAAATGAGTGAGATCATGTGGTATTTTTCTTTCATTGCCTGGCATGCTGCTATAAAAAAGAAGGAATTCTTACCATTTGCAGCAGCATGGATGGAACTGGAGAGCATTATGCTACGTGAAATAAGTTCTTTAATTTTTTATCAGTGGTGCAGACCAGTGGGTGGTGGGTAAGCAACATCATCTATGAGAACTTTATTCAGAATGTTTATCCCCAACTTCTTTAGCTTCCTCCTTGCTTTATGATTGCATAGCAGGTCTTGATTCTTAACTCAGTTATCACTCCCTTGTCTCCCATAGGGCATGCAAAAACCTTTAATCACATTTCCCTTACTATATGTGGGAGTAAAGGAAGAGCTTAATACTGGAATCAAAGCCCCTCTTACCACCTCCTCCTCCAGGGCATGGGAACCCTGTGGCAGTCACTATCTACATTGCCAAATGAGAGTTGGACCAAGTTATTTTGACTTTGTCTTTTCTACCACCATATCTAACACCTCCGTTATAGGATTTTGGCATAGATAGGTGGGGTAGATTGCAAAAATAACCTCAATTCTCGATTCCTCATGTGCTCATGCCTATTGCAATGTAAATGCACAGTTTTGCCCATCAGGTCTGTTCTCCATTCTGAATTTGGGCTGCCTGTGGTTTGCCTTAACCAACAGAATGTAGTGGCAGAAATGATGCTGTACAAATGTCCAAGCCTAGGCTTCAAGATATGTTTTATAGTTTAGTTTTATCTACTTGGTCTTTTACCTTTATCAGGAAAGCAAGCCTGAGAATTAACTCATCCCAGCTAAGATCACCCTATATCTGCAGCCACGGAAGACATTCCAGTTAACTGCACACACATGACCATGAGATCAGTATTACTTCATTGCAACCTAATACATTATAACTAGTAAGCCACTAAATTTTGGTATTTTTGGTAGCAAGAGTTAACTAATAGATGGGTCATTCCCTAAGTTAATCTCTCTCTTCTCATGAAACAAAAATGATTTTATTTTATTTACCCTACAGAACAGGCTGAGTTTTCTATACCCATGACTTATATTTGATGTGCTGATACCCATGGGAGATTTTTAGAATTTGGAAACCCTCCTACCCTGTGCCCAAATTCTTCCTTTCAGTATTATTTCCTCACTAGGATCCCAAGAAATAACCTTTGAGATTAAAGTAGAACAATGATCCCTTTGTGCTAGTTGTGCCTGTCCTCTCTTGCAGGGGTTATATGGCATTCATAGATTGTGTGGTGAACCACAAGCAATCTGATTTATAACACATGAAGGGGTAACTGATAATATTTCAATATGACTATCCATTCTCAGATGGCATTAAAATAGAAATATGAAGAACTTTTCAAGGTAATTTTTATCTCTGAGTATTGCCAATAATAAATACAATTTTTACAAGCTTTGAAGCTCAATGATTAATAATAAAAATGATATGTATGAAGCTTCACAGATTTACATAATAATGCCATGATCAACATATCTCATTTAGATACTTAAAAAAAAAACTCTATAAGGCAGACAAGGTATGCACTATGAACATTATTTTATATAAAAGCAAATTAAGCCTTAAAAATATTTTTAGGTGGAAGACCTGGAATCCATTTCAACTTCTCAGACTCCTAATCTATTACTTTTTGAATCACAAAAAGGAATAAAGTAGGAGAGACACATGCACTTATCTAGTTGTAAACACTAGGCAGACTGCTAAAGTATATAGAAAAGGTCAATACAGTGCTGTAGCAATTTAGAGGAGGGAAGAAAACATTATTTTGGCTGACAGATCAAAAGTAGTATTTGAATTGGGCTTTATAGAAATGAAGGTTAGCTCCGGAATGGAGCAATGAATTAACATCAGACATTTATTAATGTAACATACTGAGCTGACTGAATAATGGATTAAAAAGACAAGCATTTCAAATGATGCAGAAAAAGCAATTGTTTAAATTCAATATTAATTTTAAAAGTGAATAGCAACCTAGAAATGCAAGGTATCTTTCTCTCTTTTTTTTCTTTCTTTCTTTTTTCTTTTCTTTTTTTTTTTTCTGTGTGTGTGTGTGTGTGTGTGTGTGTTAATCCTTACTTGCAGATATTTTCAATTAATTTTTAAGGAGAGTGGAAGGGAGGAGGAGAGACAGAGAGAGAAACATCGAAGTGAGAGAGACGCATCGATTGCTCCTGCATGGGGCCCGGGTATCGAGCCTGCAACCAAGGTACATGCACTTGACTCTAATTTAACCTGGGATCCTTTAGTCCATGGGCTGGTGCTCTATCCACTGAGCAAAAGTGGCTAGGGCAAGGTACCTTTCTTAACTGAATAATGAGTACCTTTCAAACACCTAGAGCAAACATCATACTTAATGGTAAAATTTCAAAAGCATTCTAATTAAATCAGAAGCATGTCAAGAATGTCTTCCAATGCCAGGAGTGGGGTGAGGCCAGGAAAAATAGGGTCAACATTTGCACAACCTTCTGAGTGAGTGACTTCCTAAAATTCACACCGAGGCCTTAAAGACATATGATTAATAATATGACTATGAATAAGGCACATGAATAGAAAAGGAGACAACTATTTTTGTTTACAAACTATGCAATGCCCGTTTGACAAATGTCAAATGGATATCAGCCTAGGTTTTGAAAGACACCATTAGAACCCCAGACGCATCATCTTTTCTTTGTAAAAGTGAAAATAGACAGACACTTTTGGTATTCTTATAGTAAAGCTCTTATAATTTTCATGATCTGAATAACAAAACAAACAGTATTTCCTGGTCCTACAACAACCCATTTTTATCAGAACTTTAGCCTTGTTCAAAATATCTCTTAGTTTTAAGGGAAGTCTCTGATTGGGGGTAAGGTTACCACATGAATGAGGGACAGCTTTTTCATCACCCACATTAGTGCATACCCTTTTCCTCTCTGTACACTTCTGCTCTGACCCTGTTTTCTAAAACCCACTACCTAAATTCAAGGATCTGCCTCCATAGCACTACGATTGAGAGTGTCTGTGAGGAATCTGCTTTCTGTGCCAAAAGATCCTATGAGATTCCACAGTAGTTGGTATCACCTGAAACCACTGACATCAATTCCTGCTGCTAGCAAATAAGTAACCAGCACCCCAAACCACTACTATTGAGGTGCCCCTTCATTGAGTGAGGAATCTGTCCTCACAACGAAGCAATGAGTTCTATTGCTGGCTCCACATATATACTCCCCAGTATGTCAAACCAGTACTATGCACCTGGTCATAACTTGGAGCAGTGGCACACTGAAGCTGTGTTTACAAGTGCATTATATATACTCTTTTCATTATGTATGATGTCTTGTATCCTCTATACCTTATTAAGCTTTTAGGGAAAATATTTGCCCCAGCTTTATACTTTAGCGCTAATATTTCCGGGGTTTAATCTTAGCCCATAGCATTTGGGTCAGAGGACAAATTTGAGTACCAGGTACCAGATGGCTGGGCTTGGCAAACCACCAGAGCATTAAAAACATACCTTTAAGGACAGTTGAAATCAAACCCCTTTATCAGCAGACATTCCATGAAAACGTATTTCTGGAGCTGGATTCCCTGGCTCAGAGATTGCTTCGCCTGTATCCAAAATAAAGACGGAGATCATGCACATCAATTTCACATAATTAGCTTTTTACATGACTTTCATTTCTGTTAAGTTAGCTAATTAACAGCATGCTTTCAAATCAACTCTCCTACTCCCTTCTCTTGAGTTCACAGGCATTTTCACACTCATGCTCACCAAGATCAGCTCTGTCAGCATCTCTTCTGCAATGGATCAGGCTTGAGGGTACTTCCCCATTGAGAGACAGTAGCTGTGCTATTAATTTTGTTCTATACTTTTCTCTCACCAGGAAACAGGCTATTTAATTCGTGAGATTGCTCGGAGGCAGCGTGTTTGTTGTTGAGCAGATTTATGTAGTGCCTGTACTGAATAACTGAACATGCTGGCTGGAAATTACTATACTTGCCCCAGATATGAATTTTAAATAAAAATTTTCCAAAGCCTATTTAAGTAACCAGAGAGGGTCGGACCTGCATTGCCACCATGTGCCCACCATCCAGATATCACTGCTGACATGTACACATAAGGAACTGTTGGACATTGAAATTGGGACTCAAACATTTTTTGTTTTGTCTTGTTTTGTTATTATATGTTTATTTCCAGTCTGCAAAGGCAAAACTTTTTAAAGGAAAGAAATGGTGGGAAAAAGATACAGAGGCAAAGAAGCATTGAACAGACTGTCAAACTACATTGGGAAGACAGGGGAGGTTGGGCGAGGAGGGCTGTAAAAGACCAACCGAAGGACTTGTACGCATGCATATAAGCACAACCAATGGATATAAGACACTGGGGCGGGGGGGGGGGGGTGGGCAGGTGAAGGCATGTCCTGGGGGGTAGGGGAGGTCGGGGGGAGATCAAGGGGGAAAAAAAAGGAGACATATGTACTACTATTTGTAATACTTAAAACAATAAAAATAAAATAAAATTTAAAAAAATAAAAAAAAGAGCCCTCTCCATTATAAAAATGAATGCTATCTCATGCTTCCATAATTTTTCTCTTAAAAAGAGGTGTGATTATATCTTCATTACAGACCTTCCATAATTGTTAAGTGTGTCAAGTACATTTTGGTTGATTAGGATATTGGTGTGAAATGACTGATAGCATTGGACTTCTTAACTCCGTCCAAAACAATGATTAGGAAAATTTCAAATGACTCCCAGACCATGTCAATGCTTCAAATCTGTTGACTCAGCCACATCCTTAAACTCTTTGTGGAAGGGAGTCTCATTTCTCTGTCAGTTAATGGTTTTTAGTTCTACATGAATTGGCATAAATACATACATCTCCCTTTTATAGCACAACTGAGATCTCTTTAAATTACCAATTTCACTTTGTTTTATATCCAACATATGAGTGAAATCATATGATTCTTAACTTTTTCTGGCTGACATTTCACTTACTAGTGGTGTGATAGTCTCAAAATCCATCCATCCATGTTGTCCCAAAAGGCAATATTTCATCTTTTCTTGTGGCTGAGTAGCATTCCACTGTATATATGTACCACATCTTCTTTATCCAGGCACAGACAACAATATGGCAATTACCAGAGGAAAGGTGTTGGGGGACCATAAAGGGTAAAGGGGGTCAAATATATTGTGATGGAAGATTTGACTTTGGTTGGTGGGCACACATTGCAATATACAGATGATGTATCATAGAATTGTATACTTGAAACCTATATAATTTTATTTAAAAATGCCAGCCAATAAATTTAATTAAATAAATGAATAAATAAAATCTTAAAACAGTGAGAAACAAAACTAAACTAAAATAATAAATTACTCATTTAAAATAGGAATGGGTAATGTAAACTCCAAATATCTGGTACTAATGTAGTCCTCTTAATTTGGATCACTATACTGAGTTCTGGAGGATTTAGTAAAAGTTTGGCATTTTATCACAAAGCAATTACAAACTATACAATTTTAAGTACTAAATATTATACTTGGCAGAAAAATGCCAAACATAGTCAAGATATTGGCCAGTATTGCTATGATTTTAAAATAAGTGCAATAAAATTTTCTATTGTAATTAATCCAAACCTCTGTATATTCTATACTTGTTCAATTAAAATAATTCCTTTCCTGAAATTACTTTAGCAAAAGATTGTAAATGGTAACATATTAAATAATAGTGAAATACAATTACTAAGAAATCTGAATATATAGCTCACCAGAAAAATAGTCATTAAAATTGTTTAATAAAGTTGACAATAGGAAGTGTATTGATTAGGGTCATATTGATAATCCCATACATAATAACTCATTTATAATATCCATATTATGGAGGCTTTTGTGGATGCAATTTTAGACATAACAGGTAATGCCTTAGCTGACCTTGGTTGTGACAATGATGCATGAATAGAAAGAAATGTTGAAATAGGGTTGATTCAAAACTTGATTGATAGCAAGCAATAGCCTTCCCAACTTAAAAAATAACTGGATGCCAATTCAGAGCATATAACAAAAACTTAATGTGCAAATATATGGAGTTTGATAATTTGATATTAATATTTTTTATTATTTGAAACTCAATAAGTCTATGTCTCTAACTAGAGGGAATTGAATTAACTCAAATAACATTCAATAAAATATGCATTCTTTACAAATATGCATCCATTTTAGCAAAGCAGAAATACTAGTGACGCCGTAAAGCATTGTGCAGTAACTTCTGGTGGAATCCTGTCCAAACTGTCTGGAGAAGTTTAGCATCATGTTAAAATCAATGGTTTTGGAATCAGACCGAGTTCCAAATCCCAATTCTGCCAATTACTCAATATACCATCACAGACAAGATACTTAATCTCTTGGAATTTGATGGCTTCATTTGTAAAATAGGGATAATAATATGTATTTCAAGACATTATGGAGGACTAAATGAGGAAGTCATTGCAAAGTACTTAGTTCAGCTCCAGGAAGAGAAAAAACATTCAATAAATTGGCATCATCTCAGCTCCAAGAAGAGAGAAAGCATTCAATAAATTGGTATCATCTCAGATGAATTGTAACCTTGTAGAAGGCAAAAGTCATACCTTATTTTTTTTTTTTTCTACAGCCTTCATAGAGCTTATCATACTATATGGCAAACAGCAGGCCTTTCTTTGCATACTTATGACTTTTCTAATGTAGTGACTGATTTCTGATGTGCTATTGGGGAGTTTGCTTTCACATTAACTGTTGACTACATGTAACTAAACTAAAAATGAAGAGTTATCATTTAGAAAACTACTTCTGTGTTGTTGTTTTTTTACAGAATGAAACCTAAGTTTGGCTTGTAGGGAATCCAAGAAGTATTGATAAGATTTCTCTGTCCTCTCTATTCAAGGAAGGCCAACGGTATAATGAAAAACAAAATTGGGTTCAGGGTAAGCTACTCAGATTCAATTTCCTTTTCTTGAGGATAATATCTATGAAATGATGGCTTTTAACAATGGTTACCCAATTTCCTTCCTCCTTCAGCAGGTTTGTAAATTAGCTACCTGTGGAAAACATTTTGAAGGTTGCTTTCAAATCTTCTTGCAATTCATATGGTCATTAAATAAAACATATCTTGCCCACAATTGAGAGAGCAACACTAGAACTTTATTGAGAGCTAAATTCTGGAAGGATATATTTTACGTTTTTATAAGATGCTCATACACATTTTTTATCTCTGTGCTTATAGCAATTTTCATTTTTCTTTATAGTAGGCCAAGTTGTAGAGAAAAGAGGAACGTGATTACTTTACTATGTACATCTCATTGATGACAAGTGATGAATTTGAATTTAATGATAGTCAAATGATGTTAGAAATCAATAAAAAAGACAAAGATGCTGTCCTTAAAAATTAAAAATAATAACTTAAATTCTCTTATCATAGATTACTCTGTAGTTACCTTATGCTTCCTGTTTTCTATTGCTAGAATTCTTATAATTACTAGAGACCCAGGCCTGTGGGAAATCACGTGAGACCCAGGACCCCAGACCGCACCGCACCAGGGGACCCAGAGTCAAGTCCCTGCACACCCGTGCATGCCTCGCTGCGCATCCTCCTGGTGACTGGTCTTTGGACGTTATGGCATTAGGGCCACTGGGTTTTTATAATATAGATGGTCAATTGTGTTCATCAGTTATCTCTCAGAGCCATCAAGGATGAGGCTATATCATTTAAACCATTTTTAAATTATGGGTCTAAATAGTCTACTGAAATTACATTACTCAAATTGAAGTTGCTCTGACTATGCACAAACTTGGATACTAGAAATGACCCAAGAAAGAGCCATCTTCTGACTAGATTTTGTCTTTTTTCACAAGGTTCTGAATAGAGTGTAGGAGCTTCCAGTGGAAGAAATAGTTCTTAAGTGCCCCCAAAATTGGAACCTAGTAAATTTCAGTTTGACAGTTCATTAGTTCATTAGTTAAGGGCCACTGGTTTCTTAGCTTTTCTGAACTTCAGTTCTTTGCTTTATGGTATAAAATAAAGGCAGAACAATAGTCAAAATAAACAAACTTCTTTTGGGATTTAAAATTGAAAAGACCATTGAAAATGATACAGAACGGTGCAATTATGAGGTATTGTTTTTGGCAATAATTTTACACACACACAAAGGAACCCACACAACCACATATATTCTTAATTCTTACTTTAGATATTACTTTACATATGAAAGTAGATACTACAGGTCACAGACTAATTCACAAGACCTTTTTTTTTTTAATTTTAACAGAGCAACATCAGGTCTTCTGGAGAAAATTCAAACCATTTTGTTGGCAGCTACAGGATTATCCCTTGGTGAGACTGTAAATGGAGTGTGTGAGTTTACTTGCACTCTTAACCACCATCACCCTGTAGTGGATGTTCTCCTTTCCAGATTTTTTCTGTGCAGTCTATGCATATTGGGTTTTTAAAAAAGTTTTACTACCAAAAAAAAAAAAAAAACACACACACACACACACACACACACACACAAAACCCTAATGAATTATATTTCATGGCTAGCTAATGTAAGTTATTTTATTCCAGTTGTATAGATGCCTTTGTCTTTTTTAAATATGTTTTTATTGATTTCAGAGAGGAAGGGAGAGGGAAAGAGAGAGAGAAAGAAACATCAATTATGAGAATCATTGATTGGCTGCCTCCTGCACGCCCCCTACTAGGGATCCAGTCCATAACCCAGGCATGTGCCCTTGACTGGAATAGAAACTGGGATCCTTCAGTCTGCGGGCTGATGCTCTATCCACTGAGCCAAATCAGCCAGGGCTAGATACCTTTATGCTATCATTGACTTTGTTTTCAACTTTTGCAGTTTTTTCTGCAATTTTACACCTCCGTTTATTCTCATAATACTGTTTATCATTTCTCTGTTGGTTATATTTCTTAGTTCATCTTTCTACAATATTTGTACTTTAACTGTGTAAAGCTATTCCCATGAAATTTTTGGAAAAATGTATTAAGAAAATTATTAGAAGCAATAATGTGGGCTTTTATGTTTTCTGAGTTATTTTTATTATCATCATTCTTTTATAATACACAAAATTTCTTTCATATGTATGCAGGAAACAAAGTTAATTTGTTAATAACAATGTATTATATGAAAGTGCAAGTCAGCGTGGGGGGAAGTAAGTGAAAACTGGGTTGAAACCTGCTTAGAACAGGATAAGTAAATGAAATGATCACTTACTAGGGCTTTGTTGTGGGACCCAATTCTATGTCTGGATGTCTGGGACTTCCCATTAAAATAATTCACACTAATTGGGTTGGTCAGATAGGATTATGAATCATATAAATAAGAGCTAAATAAATGGAATAAAACATATAACTACAATAATCATTTAAAAGCATATTTAATAGTAATAATATATTTATTTACTACAGTAAACTTTTAGGACACAATCTTTCAGGTGTCCTTGCTTTTTTTTTTTGCTTCTTGCTAGCAGAGGTAGCAACTGCCTTTTTTATCTTGATTATCTTCTCAAAAATGTTTGTGTAGGAAAACAGCCTTAGAAAATAGATCTATGTCCCTCCCGGACAAAGATCAAGTAGGTTTACTTGCAGAGGATTTTAAAAAATTGAAGTGTATTATGCTCAGGGATTCTCTGTTATAACATAACACCACTATATGTGTAGTGTCTGCCTGGGCCTCTACATGCCACCTAGTGAGATTTTGGTACAGCAAAAAGTGCAGTTGCCATGAATAAGTGCTGTGTCTCTGATCTAGGAATTTCTTATCTTAAATGCATCCATAAAATGCAGTAGGATAATTTGTTAGATCCAGTTCTTTAACATAGCTTTGTAAAGCAGGTTCTATTATGATACATGTTTTAAAAATGAATAAACTAAGGCACTTTGAGCTTAAATAGCTTTCTCAAGGCCATACAGGTAGCAAAGAGAAGAGCTAAGATTCAAATCCAGACAGTTTGGCTCCAGAATCTTTCAAACATGTTACTACACTGCTGGTCACATTTAATTCTAGTTTCCTTAGAGTTACATGGTTCTAGATTACCTATTTACTTACCAAATAGTAATTATAACTGAGATTAATTTTGATCTGAAACTTCCTCACACAGAAGACTTGAAATGTTCTTCCCAAGGATTGACACAATTAGATTTTTTAACTCTATTTTCTTAATTTTTTTTTATCAACTCTACTCTTTAGTTCTCTTCTTTGGCATCTTACAAATAACTGGCAATAATCACTCTGTAAGGATCTAATATTCTTAAGTTCTGTAATTTTTTGGCTTCCCAAATTAAAAATATCTCTTAAGATTGTTTTCTCTTGGAACAAGAAAACCAGCAACAAATTTATGGTGTTTAACTATTTAATTTTCATTCACACTTGGTCACAATATACAATATTTCATAAAGAAGTAAAAGATGTAAGATTAATTAGGCAGGATAGTGAATTAATGGAACAATAATCCCTGGTTGAAATATTAATGGATGTGGTAAATTCCCTTATGTATTAAGCATAGAACATTTTGCTTTAAATAATATATACTTGATCTGATTGTTTAGAAAACAATATAATAGATGAATTGGTTGCATACTCAATTTTGCATTAACAATCATACAATGCTAACATTTCAATGTATTGCTTATAGTCTTGTTTCTCCTATTCAATCTCATACGAAAAAAACAATTGTTATACTTCTTATCAATCCTAATTTTTCCCCTATTGACCAGAAATGTTCATGCAGGTTATGTGCTTCTTATTTATCCCCCCCAAATTTCTCACATTTGGGAGCATATGTGAAGTTTCAAAAAGACTGTGTACAATCTTTTGACTGCTATAACATTCTGTAAGATAGATGGCAAAGACATTAAAGTCTCAATTTTGCATCTGAAATAAATGTCAAGAAGAATATAGACCTTTACTTGCTTAGTTCAACACACCTATAACTGCAATGCAAACAGAAAAATAGGAGTTGCTAGATCAAACATGAATTTCCTCACAAAAACATTAAATCTAACCCATTCCATGTACATAATTGTATCTTCAGAGCATACAGCTTAGGACAGGGTCAGAGCTGCTATATTGTATTACAGGACAGGAAACAAAAATGCAGAGGACTCCATTATTGACTCTTCAAATATAGGGAGCATATTACTGCTTTAAAATGAATTCTCAGTGGTAATCAAGACTGACTTTGTTTTTTAAAGATCATCTTCCTTCTCTTATATCAACTAAAAAGAATCCATTCTGTTATTCATTTGTTCCTGATAGAAGAGTTTAACTCAAAGACTTAGTTAACTAAGAAATAAAAGGGATCATATAGTACCTTTGGATGTGCATATTAATGTGTTCTAGAGTAAAATAAAACTTATAAAAATAATGGATAGTCTTGTTTGAATCCAAAGTCATATCAGAAACAAATAAACATACACAAATATGCAAAAAAAAGGAACCCCATTTTCAGTGTTGAGGTCTTCCCAGGTGAATGCAGTGTTAACCTCTCAGTGACAGACACAGTTAACCTAGCTGCTGAAGATTTGAGGCTGCTTATGAAGGTGGGGTAGGCACATCTTTCTGCTTAATAATTAGAATAGGAACGGAGCATATGTAAGTGGAAGTAACATATTAAAACCAAAATTGTCACACACAAAAAGTCAGTTTTGAACTACAAACAAAGACTTGCTCCAACTATAAGGCACTCAACCTTTCAAACGATGCCAATTATGTTCATCTTCCCTGCTGTGCTCTGAAAAGGAGAGGCACCATGGGAATCAAAATTAAAACACGTAATTACTTTATGGTTTAAATGCAAACTATCTGTGGAAAACAGCAGGCCAATCTTTTCCCTACCCACTCAACAGAAGTCCCTCTGGTGCCTGGACAACTCCACTCATCATTTGGGTTTAAATACTTTTCAACTGCCTTGCATTCTCACTACAAACGTCTCTCCTGGTCTTGGAAAGACCTACACACTTGGTTACTATTTAACCACTTATCTATTGAAGTGCCTGCCTGAGAATTAAAGCTCCCCAGAGCTGTCTGATGAGCTTTCACATAGAGTAAGTATTGTAACACATCTGGAAATTAAAGGCTCAGGGAACAGGAGGCTAGAATAAGTTTCCAAAGGTACTCCTCAGTATTTGCTGAAACGCCATTATAAAATGAAGTGTTTTCAGAGGAATAAAATTTGTATTTCTTTAACAATATTAAAATCCTCCTGCAATCTTGATCATCTATCCCTGTGGTCAACAAACTGCAGCTCGCGAGCCACATGTGGCTCTTTGGCCCCTTGAGTGTGGCTCTTCCACAAAATACCATGGCCTGAGCAAATCCATTTTGAAGAAGTGCGTTAGAAGTTTAAGTTTAAAAAATTTGGCTCTCAAAAGAAATTTCAATTGTTGTACTGTTGATATTTGGCTCTGTTGACTAATGAGTTTGTCAACCACTGATCTATCCCAATGTCATTAGCAGAGAATGCCAAGGCTTAAAATAGGCATAACTGTGGAAAACGACTGAGATAAAGCTCCAAATATTTTTATGGATTTTAAATATGCTTATTTTAGTTGTTCCTTATTCTTTCATCTTTTTTTTGTTTGTTTGTTTAAAGTTAAACCTCACACTTTTTGTTTCTTGAGCATTTTGGCATTTATTTTATATGGTTTTTATACTTTGTTTTAAGTCAGGAAATAGCAATTACATCAATTTTGCAAATAAGAAAAATGCACAAAACTCATTTTGGCATTCACAGAGGTCACACAATTAAACAGTGCAGAACAGAACTAGAATACAGATTTTATAGGTCCTAGCCTTAGACTTTTCCATTAGAGGGTGTGGCATTTTGTACATTTATTTATGTAATTATTCTAATATATATATATGTACATATATATTTAATGCAAATATGTAAAATATGTCTAGTTGCTGGGATTGTGGAAGGTTCTTATTATATGATCTGATAAGAGTCTTATGGGGAAGAAAATTTGTTCTGATTAGGAAAACCACATATATAAAATAAGATACATCAGCTACTCATCACCTTCACCAAACAAACATAGTATATAGATGGTAGGAGTCCAGGTTAGCTGGACAGGCAAGACAAAAATGGAAAGATAGGGAGACCTGGAAGACAACGCGCTCTTCAAAACTCCAAGACTTACTTTCTTTCCAAATTGTCTCTAATCACTGTAATTTGTGGTGACAGGGGTCAGCAACAAAGCATTAAAGATCACAGCAGAAAGGTGAAGTGATTCACCTTGCCTTTAAAATCTTAATGCAGAACTCTTGAGTTCTTCTAATTAAAGAACCAAGATAGGCATCTACTCAACCTTCACTTTGACATCTTCAAATTTAAAGCAATTCAACTCTTACTCCCACATTTAGGTTAATTTTCACTAGAAAAATGATTTTGACAGTTTCAGAAAGTCAGGTTAAGCTCATATAAAGAAAAAATGTCCTTCTTTTGCTGATAGATATACCCTCCAGGATAAGATTGCCTGAGAGCTCAAAGATGAAGACAAAAAAAAAGGGTTTGAAGAGATCAAGTGATTAAACATTTCCTAAACAAATTATAATGTTGGTAACTGGAGGCAGGGATTGGGTACAGGTAAATGTTACAGGCTGTTAAAATATGTTTGACACTATGGCACACAAAATTCTAAGATGGCTCCCAAGATTCCTGTCTCTTCCTGTGCACACTTGTATAATCCCACCTTGGAGTATGGGCAGGGACTGCTAATATAGTGGGATGTCACTCCTATGATTAGGCTACCTTGTATGGCAAAAGAAAATGGAGTTTGAAGATGTAATTACAGTCCCAAATCAGTTGATTTCTAGTTAATCAAAAGAAATTACCTTTGGTGGACCCAATTAATCAGATAAAAGCCCTTAAAATGAGCAACTGAGCCTTTCTGAGGCTAGAGATTCCCCTGCAGTTCTTTTATTTTTTAAAAAAATATTTTTATTGATCTCAGAGAGGAAGGGAGATAGAAACATCAATGATGAGAAAGAATCATTGATCAGCTGCCTCCTGCACAAAAACAAAAGTAATTACACACATGAACACATATACATATGCAAGCACACACAGACATATGAACTTAGCGCATGTGCACACAAACATATCGTCATTTCAGCCCAATAACGTGTATAATGCCTTTTTTTACCTGCATGACAGGTGAAAAAGAACATGGGAGTTCTTGTTTTATTTTTATTTCTCTTTAGTACTTAAAATATACTTATGGCCAAATGTAGCCCTGCAGTTGTATAGTAAGTAATGTACTTCTAACATTTTTATCACATCATAAAATAGCATAGTGATGGTAGTTTAATGATCAACTGCTGCATTATTAATAGGAGAGGTTTTGCCTTTCCAGAAGAATCTTGAATTTGTTGCGATCCACAACATTATAGCCCAATAAACATGAGGTGGGTCAGACCAGAAATGCAAAAAAAATTGGTGATCTCTAAATGTAATATGTGCACTTTGAACTATTTATTGCCATAATTGCAATAATAGTATTTTTTTTTAAAAGCATCTTAGGTCTTGAAAGCAAATCTTTTTAGCACCATAAATGGTTATCCTATTTGCATGGTTACCCAATCTTGCAGTAAAAATAACAGGTTTATTGGCAAATGTTGTAAATTGTTAATTTCATATTTTTATTTTCCCAGCTCTAGTAGCTGAATACAGAAAGATATGGTTTGAACATAGACTAATGATTAAAAGTTTATCATGTAAATGTGATTCAACACTTATTTATTTATGGCTTAGATATACTAACTTTTCAAGTTGTTACCAAAATATTTCTTTCCTCTGGATGAAATTAATATTTTTAATTTTTTATATATATTGGGCTTATGCATTGCTGAATAAAGATGATAAATTAGTTTTGATTTGCAAATATATTTTACAAAGTAAATTCACAAAGTAATTAAACAAAAACATACATAATGCAAATAAAAGGCAAATATAATTGTATAAAATACTTTCTAATCAATACATAAAATAATTTTAGAATTACTATTTACAAACAAAAGAAGCCCAAGCAGAAATAACTGTAAGCTATTAGGCACTTAGTGTTAAATTAGCAAATATTTTAAAAGATTATAAATTTTGTCATAGGAGTAGTGAAATGAACAGGATATGTAGAAAGCAACTATCATTATATTTCAAAAACCTGGAAAATATAGTATATACTTTGACTTAGTTGTTACAACTTTTCAATTGTAATTATTTCTAGAAGATAATGTAGTAGAATTACAAAATCCTAGAAGCCATAAACGACAGGGATGTTACAATTCTATAGTCAATTAATTTAGGAAAAATATTAATAAACACTTTATTTTAAATAGAACATATTCTGATATATGCTATGTCATTCTTGACAAAGATAATTAGGAGGTAATATGTAAATATGTGTATATCCTATATAATAAAAGCGTAATATGCAAATTGATACTCAACGCAGGAGCTGCCCCCTGGTGGTCAGTACACTCCCACAGGGGGAGCAGCCGCTTAGCCAGAAGCCGGGCAGCAGTGGTGGCAGGAGCCTGTCTAGCCTCTGAGGCAGCACAGGGAGCGGGCCTGAGCTGGCAGGCAGACATCCCCAAGGGGTCCTGGACTGCGAGAGGGCACAGGCCGTGCTCAGGGACACCCCCCACAAGTGCACGAATGTTGTGCACCGGGCCTCTAGTTTAAATATAAACACATGACATTTTGCTATACGATTTTATGCTTGATTCAGCTCATTTTCCCTTTTTATTAACATTTATCTTTACTTTCTCAAAGTATAAATATATGTTTATTGTAGAAAACTTTGAAAATACAGCTTCAGAGAGAAAAAGTACAAAAAAAGAAAGTTGTTTTAGTTTTAAATGACTTTTGCACAAAGAAATTTATAAATATTTTCTACTAATTTTGAGACATTTCCTTTTAAGTTCTAACATTGACTATATTATATCAAAAAACAACTATGGATATTTCTAAATATATTGCATAGAGTCTCCTTAGGTAGAAAACATTTTGAAATCTTCCTGCTTCTTGGACTGCTCAGGTAAATATTTGACTGATAACTCTAGACATCTTTGGCTATGATTTAGTGACTCAATCTTTTTCAATCTTTTCAAAGGATGATAGCCCTGGCTAGTATTTGCTGATAGATTGAAAGTAGAATTAGATCTCATGTTTCTGTGTCTCCAGCACCCATCCAAATACATTAAATTTGAGGTGAATGATGTATTCTTTTTCTGAATTACAGTTTCTTCTGATCTCCCAACTATTGTTATTCTTAAACTTTTATGAAGAAAAATTGAGCCGTCTATCCAAAACTGACCTTGAGAGGTTCTCCATGTAAAATTAATCCCCTTTCTCCTTTCCTTCCTTTCTCTCTCCTTCTTTCCCTTCCCCATTTCTCTCTCCTCTCTCTAGCTCCTTCCCACCCTCTTCTTTTTTCAACCAGTATGTATTAGACATACCATGTGCCAAGCACTGTTAGGCACAAGGATATGAACTGAACAAGCTTTGTATCTGACCTCCCAAAGTTTAGAATCAAGGAGTCAGATTCAAATTTAAAAACAAGTATTTATAATAAAGTGTGGCAATACAATAAAAGAAAGAACACAGGATTAAGTAAATGCTTAGCAGTGGCTTCCATTACAGTTGTGGGGAGGGACTATTGCTCAGAAAACAGTTTCTAGAAAAAAAAAGGCAGTTAGGTTGTAACCTAAAGAATCATTAAACATTAGACAGGTATTTCTAAGCTAAATAATGGAGGCACATGTTTATTGAGGTTTCTATCTCATTACATTGTTGTCTTCTCCTTGTGTCCAGTACCCACTAAGTGCCTGACATACCAATGGCATTTAATAAATGTTTGATTAATTAATATATATATACATATATATATATCTGTAAATTGACAAAGCACAATTTAGTACGTGTTTGTAAGTTATACAATTAAAAAATAGCATGGATTTCAAGAATATTAATACATCTCCCATGTCTCCACAGCTAATCTTAGTCTCTATTTTCTGTTTTGTTTATATTTTATTTGTTCTATTTCTCTTTTTATTCATTTTTAAGTTTATTAGTGTACTCAGATCAATATACATTTAGCTTAACCTTCATACAATATAATTTATTACAGCTTCAATACTTATTCAGAGTTTAATAACTTATTTTAGGTATAATTTTATAAAAATAGCAATTTAAAAACCTTCTGAGTTAATATTTGCCATTTTCTTGTGCCTGTAGGAAAAGTAGTTTTAAAAGTCAGAAAAACAATATAAAGAAATTGCCAAAAACTTTGAGTACTAAATAATTATCTTGCATACTGCTTTAAAAAACCTGTATATTAAGTTTTGTATGCATATGAAATATGCACAAATTTATGCTGCTTTCAGGAAAGATCCTTTAAGTAAATAAAAATAAAAATAATTTTAAAACATATTCAAATTAATATTTTAATGTGAGGATAGAAAACACAGTCAGTGGACTCATACATTCACAAATAAAGTTAGAAAAGAGCAATGCTAATTGATATAAAACACAAAGTTAATGAGGCATCTAAACATGTCATTCAAAGTTGCTGGAATATAGTTAAGAAAATGAGCTTAAGTAAGATTTTTAAGAACTGAGCCTGCAAGGTCTTACAAGTATTTTGGTGATTAGGGTGAATATTGAAAATTTGTTTATGTTAACTCAAATTGGTCTCAAGTATCTCATTTTCTTTTATTGCATAGTCTCAATTATCTGAGAATTTAAATGCCAAAGGTGGATATGGGTCATAATTTAATAAATACTAGTAATTTAATAGTACTGGTATACAGTGTTATTGAAAAACAAGTTATTTTTTAAAACTTTAGAGGAAAGAATATATAGTTTAGATAAAAATTTGAAAAAGGAAGAATTTAATTTAGTTTACTTCAAAAATCAGGGCTGATTTTTCAAGAGAAACAAATTTATTTTCCAGGAAACTAAATATGTAACACACAGACACACAATATGTGGCACAATATATATTTTTAAAAATATGTTTTTATTGATTTCAGAGAGGAAGAGAGAGGGAGAGAGGGATAGAATCATCAATGATGAGAGACAATCATTGATCAGCTGCCTCCTGCAAGCCCTACAGTGGGGATCAAGCCCACAACCTGGGCATGTGCCCTGACCAGGAATCAAACTGTAACCTTCTGGTTTACAGCCTGATGCTCAACACTGAGCCATGCCAGCTGGACCTAGCACAACATATTTCAGAAAATTAAAATAATTTCTGAATTATACATTTCTTTTAACAAATTGTTGATCAAGACTTTTTGGGAAAGGATTTTCTTTGGATATGTGAAATTTAGCAGTTCTAACATATTGTTTTGTGCGCTTGTGATTTATATGGGATACTGAACTGTAGGTTCTATGCTTTAAGTGCGTAGATATTTTCTAAATAGGAACATGTAACCCTGGCACAGCCATCATAGTGCAAAAATAGTCGGGTAATCCCATGGCTTAGACTTTATGCACTAATGGAAGAAGGAAGGGATAGGAGGAAGAAAAGTAGAGATTCTAATTGATCTGATGGCATGTGTGGTTCAACTATCCCTATTCTGAAAATTCAGGGGAAACAGGATTTCTGTGGTTTTAATTGGATGGAGGAATAGCAAATGAAAGCAATATTAGTTTACAATTTTGCTCAATTGTAAAAAGATTACAATCTTTTATTTTGTTAATTTCTTATTAAAATAATAGTATACTGATTTCATTACTAATATTAAAAAGCGACTCTATCTACATGGATTGTAACCTTGGATTTGAAAATTGAGGAAATAATGTTAACCAGGCAAAATATTCTATTTTTAATTGATAGGAAAGTAGAAGTTTGGGGTATGAAATAAGGAAAAGAGAAGTATACATTGTTACTTTATTTATTATTTCAAGTTTTTCTTCCTAAGAGAGAAATTTTCATATCTGAATCTGTGCTATGAATATGTTTGGAAGTAAATGTCTCATTGTCACTAGAATGAGGATAAAGAAAAACCTCTTCATGGACTCTTTTTCTTCAAATTTTGATCAGAATAAAATGAAGGTGATTTTTAATATAGAAACATCATATACAGATTCAACAACAAATGAAATCATTATTACCATCTAAGCTGACATGATTGTGGCCAAATACTAGTTAAAGGTTAAAGACAGAAAAATCAAAGGTGAACTTTCCTTTTTGAATCTTTTCTGATAGATTTCTATACAATAAAATATATCCCTAAAGCATGCTAAGAAAAGCAGCACTTTTCTTTAAATATAAAGAGAAGACGTGGTACTTGGAGATTTCAATATAGTTTCCTTGATAATAATTTAATGCACTTACAACAAAATGAAGCAATTAGATTTTGACTTTAATTTGCCAGCCATGGCAATTTATAATTCTTAGTAGCAAGGTTCCTGTCATTGATATATATCAAAGTATCCTTCTGGTATCAGAGGAAAGGGCTGATGTTCTTGGTAAGAGTAATCATGCCATAAGGGACAGATCAAGTTACAAAGATAACCTTGAATTAAAGGTGATTCAGCAAGAGAGTGGAACTGATGTCACTATACAGAAGGACAGGGTGTGCAGTTGTAGGAGTCATACTTTTGTTGAACAATTGGTTAGCTTTACAGTTAGAAAAAGAGATAATTGTCAACTTTATTTTCGTCAACCAAATTTGGCTCTGAATTCACTACTTCTGTTTGTAGTTACAGATTTGACCCAAGGTTGATTAAGCATTTTATCTAGTAATCATTACGTTAAGCATATTTTTAATATGGCTAATGAACTAATCGTCTCATGAATTGTTGAAAATTAAATTTCACTATAATTTAGCTTTTGATAGTTTTGAGCAATTATAATCTCTCCCTCCCTGTTTTTCTGACACATTATGTTGATCAGTGAAATATGACCGTTGTCTTATGTTGAATTATGATTAAGGCAACAATGCAATTTATCTTCTAACAGAGGACAAGTAAACAGGGTGCTATTGATAATTATACTAGAATATCAGACATACGCCAGAACCATTTCTGACCCATAATTAGGGCCATCATAATGATAGCAAATCTATTTTCCATGAAAATATCTTATGGGGTGGTCAGGAGAATCACAATATAAACAAAACTTTGATGTGATTGTGAGTGTTAGTTTTCCTTTAGTTTTCCAATGAAACTCAATTCATGAAATAAATAAGATCTTAAAAAGTGGTCCTAGATTTTAATTTATGGATGTCATATTTAATTTTCTATTGATCTCAATTCTCCAAGTTCTTTCCAATTTTTATTGTAAAACCTTATACATTTAATTAGTGACTGTACATTTGATGTTTGATGACAATCATGTATACTTTATATTTAATAACCAATGAAGAATAGAAAGATTGCCAACATAGCCCTGACCGGTTTGGCTCAGTGGATAGAGCATTGGCCTGTAGACTCAAGGGTCCCAGGTTCGATTCTGGTCAAGGGCATGTACCTTGGTTGCGGGCATATCCCCAGTAGGAGGTGTGCAGGAGGCAGCTGATCAATGTTTCTCTCTCATCGATGTTTCTAACTCTCTATCCCTCTCCCTTCCTCTCTGTAAAAAATCAATAAAATATATTTTAAAAATAGAAAGATTGCCAACATAAACATAATTTGGAGTATCAGTTGGTTATTTTGAGGGCATTAAAATTGATAAGATATTGAATAATGTACATTTAACTATATTCCTTAAATTTTGTAGAGATTGTTTTCTATAGAATCAAGATAATACCACTCTACTTTTCTCACAGGCAACTATATATGAGGCAGTGATTAGCTAATACATGAAAATGTCTTTGTAAACTCGAAAGCACCAGGAAACAGAGTAAATCCTCTAAACACAGAAAACTGTTCAATTATTTTTGTCACTTCCAATTTCACCTTGATTAGGAAGCCACATCTAACCTCCCTTCTGTGATAGTAACATCGCCTATGAATTTCTCTGGAAAGAGGCAGGTTGGTTTGCTGCAGGTAAAGTCCACATGTGTCTGCATTCAGAACGTGTCATTTACTACTTTTGGAGGCTCAAATGCAGCAACAGCTCAGGACTTTGACAGTTGGTGGGGACAGAAATTACTGCAATAATAATGACTTGAATATATAGACAAAATTTTTAACATCATCATGACTTATTGCTAGAAGACATTGAATAAATGCATTAGACACACATCAGCTCTTTTAATTACCATTTTAAAGCTTCACTAGTTCTTTTATCCTTTATGTTTAATAAGCTATTAGAACAGTTTCATATCATCTTCAAATTAAACTTTTCTTCCATTAAATATTAAACTTTAAAAATGATTGAAATAGTTTAGTACATAGTTGAAAACTGTTTCAAATAGAAAAAGTCTGAGATAATTCTCCTTTGTGGTTTTTTCATATATGTATGTACATAATAAGCTGGAAGAAACTCCTAAATGAAACCTATATCTTACAAAGCAAAAACTTGAGACCTGCCTTGGGAAGAGGGGAAAATGAACTCCTAAACCTTCCTAGAAGATCTGAGTAAAGGATATGAGTTAATAAGAGATAAAATGTGTGGTATCATATATAATAGCATATCAGTCTCTAGGTCCCCTGACAACAATATGATTTTGTATTATTTTATATTCTGATACTCAGATGGATAATGTTGAGTTAATTATGCTAATTCAGTTCATGCACATTATCTTCATGGTCCATGCAGTCTCTCTCTTATTTTCTTTATTTATTCTCTTTTATTACCATACTAGAGGCCTGGTGCACAAATCTGTACACAGGTGGGGTCCCTCAGCCTGGCTGGTGATCAGGATGATCAGGGCTGGCTGGCCGAGGGAAGGGACTGTGGGAGGTTGGCTGTGGGAGTGCATGGACCACCAGGGGTCAGCTCCTGCATTGAGCGTCTGCCCCCTGGTGGTCAGTGTGCATCATAGCATCTGGTCAACGGGTTGTTTGGTCAACTGGTTGTAAAGGTCGCTTAGGCTTTTATATATAGAGAGGCCCAGTGCATGAAATTTGTGCACTCGGGGGACGGGGGTCCCTCACTCTGGCCTTTTCCCTCTCACAGTCCAGAAGCCCCACGATCAATCACTCCAAAGAGGTAGGCCCTACCCACCTAGCCAGGGCTCTGCAATGGATCACCTCCACAGAGGAAGACCCCGCCCATCTGCTGAAGCCCACTGGTTGGTGGCCTGGGCCTCCCTCTTTGGGGCGATCGTGGAGCCCCTGACTGATCAATTGCCCCACTGGCCAGTGGCTGGGCTGCCCTCTGCAGGACATTCATGGGGTGATGGCCGGGTCCCTGACCAATCATATCACACCTGCCTTGGCTGGCCTGGTGCCAGTGGGTGTCATAGCATGGTTGTCTGGAAGGTTGTCTGGATGGTCATTCTGCTGTTCAGTCATTTGGTCGATTTGCATATTATACTTTTATTATTACAGATGCCACATCTATTTCTATTTTTCCAATACTTAATATATTAATATGTTTAATATGTATTTGGCATATGGATGTTTTGGCAAAGTGTGTCATTTTTGTGTGCATGTATTTTTAAAATATATTTTTATTGAGTTTAGAGAGGAAGGGCAAGGGAGAGAGAGAATCATTGATCAGGTGCCTCCCCCATGCCCCTACTGGGGATTGAGGATTGTAATCTGGGAAGGGGCCCTGACCGGGAATTGAACCATGGCCTCCTGGTTCAGAGGCTGATGCTCAACCCCTGAGCCACTCCAGCTGGGCTATGTGCATGTGTTTTTTTATGTACTTAAATGGTATTGCCTTATTTATGACTATATCTACTATCTTCCTTTACTTTTCTTACTAAACATTTTAAAGAACACTTGTATTTCTTAATGTAGCTCCAATCTATTGCTTAAACACTCAATCTTTCATTCACAATACTTCATGATGTACATCAACTTCATTTTTATTTCTATCCTTCTAGCAATGCATTCTGAATTTTCCTCAAACTTCCTCTAACTATAAATCTTGCTGCAATAAACACTGATGTATATATTTCTCCAAAGTGTGAGAATTCTTAGAACTATACAGCAAAGAGTGGAATTCCAGGACAATATGACATACATAATTTTATTTTATTAGGAAATGACAGAATCTCTTCAGAGTGAATATTACAGCCTGTGGTCCTAGCAGCAGTAGATGGATATTCATATAGTTCACAATTATGCCAACACTTTGTATTATCCAGCTTTTTAATTTTTGCCATTTAATAACATATCTCATTTCTTTTACATTTATAAATCTCTCATTACTAATGATTATAAGCACTTTTTTATGCTTCTTAGCTGTATGTTTTTTTGTGTTTTTTTTATTTCCACCACTACAAAAAATATTCTTATTCACTTTGTCAATTTCAATTCCTTTGTCAATTTTTCTACTGGGGCTGACTTTATTTTTGGGAATTCTAGCTTTTGTAACTGCTATTTGTAGACTTCAAATATCTTTTCTCATTCTCTTTTATATATATTAAATTTCCTTAGAGTCCATATTGAACATAAATTATTGATTTTCTGTAATCTAATTAAACAAGATGTTTGCCCTATAGTTTGTGCTTTTGAAATTCTAAGAAGTCCTTTCTTATCATTGAAAGTACTTTCCAACATTTCCTACTGAAATTTGTATAGTATTACCTTTAACATTTAGTATCCAATTCTTTTAGAAACAATCTTATTTTGTCCACATAAAAGGATAGATTATCTAACACTATGTACTATACAACTTATGTTTTATTTATTGACCTGTAGTTTTCCTTTATTGTAAATTAAGTTTCTATATATTCTTTCTGTCTCTGAACTTTTCTATTCCACTGGACTATTGTCTGTGTATCTGACACCATACCACATTTATTATTATGGCTTTGTAATACATCTAACTATCTGGTTGGTCAATTTTATAAATATGAATGGATTGTAAGGTCATTTGGTCCAAATTTCCATCTAATGCCCAAATCTCTTATAATATCCCTAATGGATTATCTTCAACCTCTTTTTAAGCAACTCCGTTGATACTTTTCCAGAGAATTCATTCTATTGTTGATTTGGTGTCTTCATACATGTTCTCTGAAGTTTGAAACAGAATCTGTTATTCTCCCTTTCGCCATTGCTAGTTCCTCTGGAGCAAAACAAAGTTTTAATTCATCTAATACTGACAATTCTTTAGTTATTGTTGTGATCTTCATAGTCATTTTTTCTCTAGGTTTAATATCCTCAACTACTTTATCTATCTCATGTGCCTTGATACTCTGACGTCACAATCCATTTGATCTTTGATCCTTTTAAAACATTGTAAGTGTGACTGGGGGGGAAATAATTCAGATGTAGTCTGGTAAACATATAGTATAGTGAAATTATAGTCTCTCTTCATGTGGACTCTAAAATTCTATTGATGGGAGCTCTTTCCTTGGTTCATCTAATGTAAATCTTAAAAATGTAGCACATCTTGAAAAACAAGTAAATGTACCCAAGTCTACTAACTATCACCACAGCAATGAATCTTAATATTTTTAACAAAGAAAAATAAAGAAATATTTTAGTGCAATTAAATTTATTGTTTTCAAAATATTCCTCCCATGAACTAGTCCCAGAGACATTTGACTTGCTACTTGTCAAGATATACACCCAGCTTGGTTGTTTCTATGATAACACATCCCAAAACTGCATTAAACCTGCTGTTTTATAGATCTAGTTTCTTTGGACCACTCCAAGTCAAATTGCCCAAAATAATGTCCTGGAATGTTGTTTTCCTATTTTTAGGCAAGATTTTCTCACGCATCATTTGACTCTCAAGAAGAAAAAATCTGGGAAAATATTAGGATGATTTGTCCTCTCTAGACAGGAAGGGCGAGAAATTTAAGACCAGTGACAAGTTCCATGTGACACATCCTGTCAACCATATGGCACACTTCTGCAGCCCTGTCATCTCACTAGCATGCAAATTCCAGTTGTGCCCTGAAGTCCAGAGAAAAGGTCCAGCAACAGCATGGTGTATGGTGGTCCTCAAGAAAGTCCATTGTAATACATTCTCTTAGTTTTATTCTACATAAATTTTTGCTTACACTGCTTGAAAAACAAATACTTCTGCAGCTTTGAGCTTCAACATATTTCCCTAAGCAATTCCTAGCCTATTTTGACAAGCTGCCTTCAGGTTATGTTTGGACCCTCTAAGCAATTTAGCTGAGAGCATTCAAGCCTAGAAATCTTTTGAGCTTTGTCTGATTGAATACTAGCATAACTTATCTCATCCCTCAAAATCCAAGTCAAAGGGTGTTTCCTTAATGATTCCTTTCTCTCTGCTGGCATCAATGCTTTGTCTTTTTGTGCTCTCTTCAAAGACAGTTCACAACATGATTATAGTACACTTTCATTCATTCAGAACACATTGGAGTGCCCATCAGAAATCAAATTCTGTGTTTTATGCCAAAGGTACACAATTAAACAAAACTTAAAACCCTTTGGTTTAAATTGCTTATAACCTAGTTATGGAGGTATACATATAAATATAAGGTTGCAACACAATATGGTAAGTACATGGATGAAAACATGCAGACGAGATCGGGGTTTTTAATCAGGAAGTGATCAAGTTGACTTGAATTTGAGTCAGTTAAGGCTTGCTAGATGAGACATTTGACTCTAGTCTGAAAAAGGGTGTTCTTTTGCGGTCTAGTTTACTTTGAATGGTTTAGCTTTCTCTGTTAGACTGTTGCACTCCTTGGTCTAGAAAAACACAAATTTCTTTTAATCTCTGAATTATCACTGACCAGCATAGCAAGGAAATGCATATATAGCAAGAACTCAAAAATACTGGATAGAGGTGCATATTTTTGTGCCAAGGACTATGTCTACTTTAAGTGTAAATATTGACTAGCTTACTTTCAATAAAAATTCTCTCCTAGTTATTCACATAGATTAAAATACATATCGTTTTTTAAAAAACACCTCACTAAAATATGAAAACAAAGAAGTAGGAAAATGCTTGGGAAGTACCCAAGACCTATAGTAAGAAAAATAAAAGACCGATGGTAAAGCTCTTTTTCTGCCAACCTGTCCCTGTCCTCTCTGCTCACTGGTTTTTAGGAGGACCCCAAATTGCAGAGTTCATGCAAGTTTTCCTGGTGGTCTTTGTTTTCATAGGCAGCAAAAATGACACATGCAAATATTCTTTTCTTTCATGGCAGCCTGCCCTTTATTTTTTCAGAGGCTTTGCTTTGTGTCCTATAACAGCAAATTCACCTAAGAGACTAATGCCATGATCATGCTTTAGTGTGTTATCCTATTCACACAGTACATCTCAGTTTAAGGCAGGCATCTACCATAATTTACTCAAAATATTGGCCTCATAAGTGGGATTTTTCAGACATGATAGTTCAGTGGGAGCAATATGGTGCAACAGGAAGACTTTTTGATACACTGATATCTTTTAAAGCCTAGTCCAGCCATATTTATTGACTCAAAACAACGTTATTTCTAATGTTCAGGGAGAGAGTAGAGAGAGGTGAATGGAAATGTGTCTCTTTCCTGAAAACAGCCAGCTTTGTCTTCTCTAATGTATGGATGCATTCTTCTAAGGATTGGTCTTTTGTGGCATCGGATTCCACAGAAGTTACTCTCAGACTGACTCTTATACCATTCTAATAATTATTAACCTCAAAAATAATATCCGTATGCTGGACACTATGCTAGTCAATTTAGTTATCTAATTTACTAAATACAAAACTCCTAAAAGTGTGGGTATTCTTCTTGCATTACAGATAATAAACTGAGATTCAGCGAGTTCATCACATCACACAGGAATCAAGTATGTGAAACTAATCTTAGCTCATTTCATTAAATCCTCACCTCCCTTGTATCCTATATAATAAAAGCCTAATATGCAAATTGACTGAATGGTGGGACAACCAGTCACTATGATGCACACTGACCACCAGGGGGCAGATGCTCAATGCAGGATCTGCTCCCAGCCTGCAGGCTCCAGGCCAGCCAAGGCGGGTGCCTGTGGGGCCCCCCGATCGCCCCACTGGTCGCCCCACAGATTGGCCCTGATCACTAGCCAGGTCTAGGGACCCTACCCACGCATGAATTTCATGCATCAGGCCTCTAGTATGTTTATAAAGATCTAGTATAAACTAAGTTGATTTTTTATACTCATGAACCAGAGGTAGGAAAAGCACAATTTTTATATTTGGAGAGACAGGGAAGAAAGCCAGTAGTTAAGAACATCAGACTCTTGCCTGCATCAGTGTGTGGGAAGGGAGCTGGAAAGATGAAAGCACTGTTTGGAGAGATAAAATCATTGCAGCATTCAGGAACACTTTAGATACAGGTTCCAGACGAACCTAGACCACGGCGAGCAGTCCTGACACTGGTTGAGGCACTTGTTAAAAGGCACAGCTAACGCCTGGCTCTTTTGACCACGTTAGGAATATCAGTTTGCCCAAGCAGTTCTGCTTTCAGACAGTGCTGGGTGACCAGTGGACAGAACTGAATAAAACAGAATACAGGATGATTTAAGTTAGATCTTCATATTTGGGGAACAGAATAGCTTTTAGGCCATGGCACACAGAGTCCCTACTATGGCTTTGGATTGCATC
Source organism: Corynorhinus townsendii (assembly GCA_026230045.1). Classification (NCBI taxonomy): domain Eukaryota; kingdom Metazoa; phylum Chordata; class Mammalia; order Chiroptera; family Vespertilionidae; genus Corynorhinus; species Corynorhinus townsendii. Next base: position 32,436,806 of record JAPDVU010000012.1, read on the forward strand.
TGGAAATTTTCTAAATCTCCCTGTGCTGGGACATGGCAGGGGAGGGGAGGGAAGAGTAGGGAAAAGATGGCAATCATACTATTCTGCTATTCGGGCAGGTACCCAGAGCCCTGAACTGGGGAATGTGTGGGCTCTGAACATTTTTCTCCCTTTCCAGGTGCTTTCTGACCCTCTACACCCAGATCAGACCAATGGGGTTAAACACACAGCGGAAGGAGTTCCAGGATTGTGCGTATGAGGTCATGTTACTTCTTTAGCAGGCTGGGATTTCAGAGGGCCCCTGGGAAGCAGGTCGCTCACCCTCTCCAGCACATTTCTTTTACTGAATTGCTTGAGATCAGGACATCAGAATGGTGCTGAGACATTTATTCTGGGCAAGTTTCATTCACCTTACACAAAGAATAAAGATACTTCACATGTCAGGGGTCCTCAAACTTTTTAAACAAAGGGCCAGTTCACTGTCCCTCAGACCATTGGAGGGCCGGACTATAGTTTAAAAATAAAAAAACTATGAACAAATTCCTATGCGCACTGCGGGCCCGAGACGAGTCGGCTGCTAAGCAGGACAGGCAGTGGCACCTGGCGGGCCGGATAAATGTCCTCAGCGAGCCACATGTGGCCCGCGGGCCGTAGTTTGAGGACTCCTGCAAGCACCACTTCTCTAGCCATTGCTCCAAATCTTCATTGATAAATCATTGTATTTCCCATAGTCCTGTTAATTTTGTAATACATTTTAAAATAAATTTCTTGGTAAATTCCTAAACCCTGCAAAAATTATTTACTTGGGAGAGACTCTGCTGGGCATCAGAATGAAAGGCTGGTGCTGTGTGTGCAGCTGCAGGACTCTCAGAAGCTGGGAGCTGGGGACCATTTTTCTGGGCCAACAATTTAAACACATTGTAACTGAGCAGGAGTTCAGCTTGGTGGTACTGTAATAACTTAAGCAACTTCTAGGATGTCTCAAAAGTTTTTGTGTGTTTTTTTTCCATAAAGGGATGGTTTATGACACTAAGTTTGTAATTCAAATTTGTTTGGAATAAAATACATGTCTATTGTTGCCCTAATCTATGTTTCAAGATTACTATGACTACTTGTATTATGCCTTTATTTGTTTTTTTGTATTATTTTTATGTGTCCAGAATGGGTGATAACAAGATTTACAGTACTTTTTTTTTTTTCTGGGTGAAAAAAATTGTTTGAGTAGAATATTGAAACAGAAATAATAAAATATCTGAAGTCAAGGTTAATGTCATGGGCAATAAGCAGCATGAAGACACTCAAAAGTGGTTCTCCAAGATGTCTCTGGCCCAAAGTGATGCTGTGCATTGGGAACTTCCTATAGGTTCTGTATATCACCCTTATTCAGTGGAGGACACACTAGGTGTATAAGAACTGGACATGGAGTTTTAAAGCAGCAATACAGGTCAACCAGAATCTTTCTGCCTGAAAAGTACACAGGGCCCTTTTCTGCTAAGTAATATTCCAAGAATCAAATGAGGTCAAAGTTCAGCCACCTAGCCATATAGCTTTGTCATGGGTCATACAAATAAGCTTTGCTCTGGTCCAAGCTACAGTTCCACATGAACAGTGGATTGAAGGAACTGTGTCATAGCTGAAATATCATCCAGTGGTTCTCAACCTTTTTAATGCCGTGACCCTTTAATACAGTTCCTCATGTTGTGGTGACCCCCAACCATAAAATTATTTTCGTTGCTACTTCATAACTGTAATTTTGCTACTGTTTATGAATTGTAATGTAAATATCTGTGTTTTCCGATGGTCTTAGGCTCTACAGCAGCGGTTCTCAACCTGTGGGTCGCGACCCACATGTGGAACTGTGGCTTGGACCAGAACCACTAGCAGGGTCGCCTAAGACCATCGGAAAACACAGATATTTACATTACGATTCATGAACAGTAGCAAAATTACAGTTATGAAGTAGCAACAAAAATAATTTTATGGTTGGGGGTCACCACAACATGGGGAACTGTATTAAAGGGTCGCGGCATTAGAAAGGTTGAGAACCACTGAGAGACTCAAGTTTTTCTCATCAAATGTATAAGCAGACCAACTGCTCTAAGAGAAATAGACCTTAACTATCAAAAACGTATTGGCTATAATATGCAGAATATTTATTAATTCTCCTGTTGCATGGTATGGCTCCATGAAAATATATTTTAGTATGTATTAATATTCATATTATATCTGCTTCAGGCCCTAGTTTTATTTGCCTGTCTCCTGTAAGCATTTAAGTTTATAACACCTGGGTGAAGTCAAGGTCAGGTAGATAAAGTCAAACTGATGTGAAGTGCCAGTGAAGCAGTTGGGGTGAACATCTGTTACTCTAAAACATGGAGAGCTCCAGGTTGAATGATCAAGTGTAGTGCAAGAGCTAAGTTTATGAGTAACTTAGTTGTATGGATACTGCATTCTAAGAAGCATTAAAGGTTGTTAAAGGTTGAAATATAAATAGTGTGCACTTACATATATTGCCCACTCCTAATTATTTTAACCAAAAATATATTTTTTCTCTAATACAACAGAAAGTATCACTATCACCTAACAACATGATCAAAAATTGATTTTGGAGGCACGACTAAGCAAAGTTGTACTGTTGCTAGAATCCTGGAATGTGAGGAATAGGACATGTATTGGCCTGTAGGAAAAGGGTAGCGGGTTCATAATTTTTAAGGTAAAGCAGTCAATTCAATTAAATGTCACTTAAAGGCCTTACTTTTGATGCCAGCTTCCTTATCTTTAACCTGACCTTCTGAGTGTTTGTGTGTAAATAGTTTATTGATACCATGTATGATGAAGGTCACAGCTAGTAAATATGCCCTATTTCATATTATACATCACTCAGGTCTAATGTTTCTGATCAAACCCCAAAGGAACGATGTTAGTCACAGAGCTCAGCATTAGGAAAATAATTGAATTTGTCTGGTTCTGCAGTATAAAAAGACTTGAAGGACAAAGAAGACTAATAGTCTGAAAGGCCAAGTCAAAAAGAGAGGAGTGTTTTGATAGTGCTTCTCCCCACCCCTTCTCTGATCCCCCAGAGTATGCCATGCCTTCATAGAATGTTTTTTGAAATATCTAGGTAAAGATCTTAAGCAAAGGGAAATCTTCACAGTTTGATCTTAATTTCTTGGATCTTTTAGACAAATTTATGTCAACAGGGGTGGGAAAGAGAAAAGAAATGGACTGACTGTTCTTAAATGAATGTCCTAGTGCCGTGATCGGCAAACTCATTCGTCAACAGAGCCAAATATCAACAGTACAACGATGAAATTTCTTTTGAGAGCCAAATTTTTTAAACTTAAACTTCTTCTAATGCCACTTCTTCCAAATAGACTCGCCCAGGCCATGGTATTTTGTGGAAGAGCCACACTCAAGGGTCCAAAAGAGCCGCATGTGGCTCACGAGCTGCAGTTTGCCAACCACAGGGCTAGTGTAATACTTCTGGATCCGTGGCCCTGTCTAAAGGATGAAAGGAGCAGCCTATAAGAATAAAGTCGAGCTGGGACTGTCACTTAATGGAACAATAGAATTATGGTAACTTACCAGGTAAAATTCAGACAACCATTTGATTTTCCAGAATATTACAAACGTGAGCCATTTATCAGCTTCTTACTATTTTCAGTATGTACTATGCCCCAACCACAATTCTAAACACCTTAGATGTGCTCTCTTAATCTGTCCAATAACCTGATGAGAGAGGTATAATTACATTCAATGGAGGAGTAACCGAAGTCCAGTCTAAATAGCATGCCCAAGATCACACACCTATTGGTAGGACTAGGATTTAAATTTAGGATTTGAGTTCGGAGTCTCAGACCAGGTGCCTTCCTCACTGGGTTTCTGATCCCTATGTGTAGTAATCATTTCCTCTGGGCAGCATCTAGAATGCCTAAGAAACACTTCCCTTCTCAAAAGTTATATAATTAATATCGGGAGAGCTGGAGTCAGCCATTAGAAGTACTTCTAAAGGGAGGAATGGAGTCTGCTCCTCACTTTTTGTTTTACCATTGGAGAAACAAGCCCCACACTCACAGTCTCACACTGAGGTAAGTAACAGAAGGAACTAGGATCCAGGATCCAACACATGTCTCAGGACCCCCTTGGTCCCTGCACTACATCAACTGATTTTTCTTTGATATTTTTTGACTGGTTACTATTTTCCAGGCATTATGTCAATATAATTTGGTCCATGTCATCATATTTCCTCTCAGAACACCATGTATATCTTCAGACAAACTTTATGCACTTTAATGCTTCAATGGATCTTTATCAAATAACAGGAGCCACATTTTTAGACGTATCTTTTTTTAGAGAAGTCATCAGAGCAATGGGTGCATGCTAAACACAGGTGGACTGAGTGAAAAGTCATCGAAAAAGACACAAGGCAGTCCAACACAAACATCTTTGCTCTGAAGAGCATAGTCATTTAGCTGAGATTCAACTTGGTCCTTACCATTTCAATCAATTTTCTTGCCTTCTTCCTACTGCACCCTCATTTTCCCAAAAGCAGTACCCAGGGTGATTTTTCATGCTTTAAACATTTATCAAAATATCCCTAATAATATAATCATCATGGGGCCCCTAATGATCCAATTTGCTTGTGATTACTGCCTTTATTGTATAATATGACATGGTTTCCCTTGATACAGGGGTAGGAACTATTTTTCTGCCAAAGGCCATTTGGATATTTATAATATCTCTAGAGGCCCAGTGCACAAAATTCATGTATGGGGAGGGTTCCCTCAGCCCAGCCTGCACCCTCTCACAATTCAGGACCACTGGCTCCTAACTGCTCACCTGCCTGCCTGCCTGCCTGGTTGCGCCAAACTGTCCCCCCTGCTGGCCTGGTTGCCCCCAACTACCCCCCCACCCCGCTGGCCTGGTTGCCCCCAACTACCCCCCCCCCCCCGCTGGCCTGGTTGCCCACGACTGTCCCCCCTCGCTGGCCTGGTTTCCCCTCACTAACCCCCCTGCTGACTTGGTTGCCCCATGCAGCCTGCTGTTTAGTTGTTTGGTCATCCCTCACTAACCCCCCTGCTGGCCTTGTCGTCCCATGCAGCCTACTGTTCAGTCATTACTGTGAGGGTGGCCTGACTAATTTGCATATTATCCTTTTGTTAGTATAGATTGGTGGGTCAAACAAAATTATCATCTTAAAACATTTAATTAACTCACCCCTAATGCCTTGGCAGGGCCAGACCAAATGATTTTACGGGCCTTATATGGCCCATGGGCTGGATGTTCCCCACCTCTGCCTTAATAGAATAGAAATTCTCCAAAAAAATGTGATAGCATTGCAGTATTTTATAAACGCCCTATACAATTGAAAGACTTAGATGTACTCATAGATTTTTGACAGTAAAATATCTACTTATACTATTGACTTTTCTTAGACTTGTTTGTACCTTGAGGAATAATAGTCTTGTGGCTAGGGCTGAAATGCACTCATTTTATTAACTAAAAATTACAATGAATACACTTTGACCTTAAAATATAAAGTAATAATAGCAATGTGAAGGAAGCATATCATCATCATTAGTGAAAAATTTATATTGATATAAAAATTAAAAGGTAAAATACCTTTGTTTTCCACAAGATTTTCTTTAAAGATCAACCTTTTTCAAAACAATCTGAAAAGCACCCTTTGAATTTTCTTTGTTATTCTCTTTGTTATCTTTACCAGAGTCTTTCAGAAAGTACCAATTTTATTTTAAAGTTTTAATCAATATTTCACATGGTGAAATCTTTTTCTTTGACACATGAGTTATCAAAGCATTCTTTTCTTCCCCAGGCAGCAGCTTTGAGCTGGGACTAACAATAGATCTTGTGGATACTGACCTGTCCATGTAACGATTAGATCAGACACCACAGGGACTCCTTTCCATGTCTGTGACTCTTAAATCAGCATAAACAACACACAAGTCCTTCCATCCTCAAGGTGAGTGTTTCCAGTGGTATGATATTGCTGATACCATTTGATTTTCATTATTTCAAAAACAACATACGGTTGTACAGCTGGACATTGTTAACTGGATATACACTTATTTAATTCTTTCTTTTTAAATATTTTTTGGAAGTGACTGTTTCCAAAATACACAGTAAAATTTTCTCCTTTAAAATTTTCACCTACCCTTTAAATGGCATACCCATTAAATGGCATATGTAATTAAACCTTTCAGGTAAAAATTAATCTTCTTTCAACACAAACTTTCTTTTCTCTCTCTCTGTTTCAAGTTGAGGAATTTATTGTGGAAATATGAGAGACAGACACCCCAAGAGATTGAAGGAAATATCCCTTCAAGCCAAGTGGGGCCTGGCCTTGACCTCCCTAGAAGGACAATAAATTGGTGGGTTAGCAACAACATTCTCTGGCAGCCACCTTGCCAGGGCATGAGTTTCTCAGCTAGGACAGTCTGCTACCCCTCAACAAAGGTGAGGAGGAGGCAAAGACTGCTTATAGAATCCATGCAGAGGCAATGGCAGCTGTAAGGAAAGTATGAGAGAGAGAGAGAAAGAGAGAGGTGGGACAGACTTTAACAAAGAGTCCAAGGATTTTGGCTCTGAGTGCCTCAAATACATTGACAAGTAGTTCTACAAAATGTCACTGAAAAGGTTAAAATGCCTAATGTTTTCAAGAGTTCCCTGGGACTTCTCTTCAAATGCCATATCACACTGCCAGACATACATGGAAGAGCCCAAAGGCCACATTTTTGAAGAAAGAAAAACAGAAATAGGCCCTGTTGCTCTTTAAGGAGAAATAGAGTTGAAGGCCGCTGGGACCTTTCCCACATAGGTCTGTGTTCTGGAAAGCAACTTCCTTCCCAGCAGCAGCTTGCACAGTTCTAGGTGAGGGTCTCACCTTTCGTCACATGTGCTTCAATGTCCTCTATTCTCCATTCCAGGGCTTTCAATTTATCATTTAGTGTTATGAGTCTTGAGTGACAAGCCATATAGAATGATTTTCTTGATATTGTGGTGATGACCTCAGTGTACTCTGGGTTCACCCAAGTCCTGATGAATTTGCCCCTGCACAGGGTCATCTTGTCCCTCCATGGCTACCACCTAAGCAACTAAACTTCATATATATATTCAAAGATGAGTTACCAGCTGTTCTTGGATACAGAAGTGGTAACTTGGGGTTGGGTTTACACCCTAAAAATAATGCTCTTTCTCTTGGTATTACTAGCTGTTTTCTAGCTAGATTTGTGCCAACAGAAGGGTTTTCTCCATTAAGGCACTGAGAAGAGTTATGCTATAATGATTGAGTGCAGTCTGACATCACACTTCTGTGGGCCTCAATCTTGTCTGCCACTTACTTGATGTGAAGCCTTGAACAAGTCACTTAGGTTCTCTGAATCTCATTTCATTACATGTATCATTGCTTGACATATTGGCTGGGTAGTAGGATTTAATTATATAATCCTATTCTTGATACATAATAGGTGTTTGATATCTATTAGCACCATTATTAATTATGTAGTAAGTCTGATATACAGAGACAAACATTTGCCTAAAAACGGCTAATGCTTATTTAACAAAGGAAGAATTTATTTTCACATTTCCCCCAAATTTATGTCTTTAAGCATCTTCTAGCTTTTTTGCCAATGAGGTCTAATTGGGAAAATAATATTACTTCCTAAGAATAGAAAGTAACTGGAGTATAACTAATACGGTCTTCTGGGGGTTACATTTTAAACATGAGTTTTCTTAAGCAGTCAATATTCTTTTAATATTATATAGCTTCAGATTTTTATGATTTGCATGTGCTGTGACAAGCTGACCGGAAGGATTTTTAAAGAAAATGCTAAAGTTGGGCTGAGAGGGAAATTTGCTTCTGATTCAGCTCAGACAACATTAGGCTCTGTTAAGGGAGGCAGTGGCTGTCTCAGTTATTGATGACCATCTGGATGCTTCCCTGCTTTAGAAGAATTGGGTAAGTAGAAGATGAAGTCATTTTCTGAAGCTTGGCCCACTGCCCTGCATTCTCTTCACTCTGACCATTCAGATGGTGGGCATAATATGAACAACAAAGGAAGTGTGATGCTGACATGAAAAATGGGGTAAATGAACCACGAAGATGTGTAATACAAACAAAACGATTTTAGCAAAGTAGTTTGCATATTTTGTTCCATAAACAATCAGCATACACTCCAGAAATTAGCCAGCTTTTAATATTTTAATTAATTTGAAATGTTAAGTGGATTGTAAGTATCTACTTCCTTGTTGAAGGCTGGAGGGAAGTTAATAATGGATAGAACTTCTGAATAATGAATAGAACTTCTGGGAAGGGAATTTTTCTGCATACAGGAAATTGTTACACATGAGAAATTTATCTATATATGATTTTAGTACTTTTGACTAGGGTCTAAATCATTTCTTTACATAATTTTATAATTAAGCCATTCTACATCATAATTTTATGCACAATGATTCAGAAAATATTCAGGAGATCTACTGAATGACAGCAATATATTTTTAAAGAGAAAAGTATATAATGTAATTATTTGGAAAATTATATGTTATGGAAAAAGACTGAAAGGAGTTTTAAGACCTCGTTTTTCCCCTTCACTAGAATTCTTTCCAGAATTTATTTTCTGTGGGATTTATTATATCTAAAGTCACACTTTCATTTTAGGAATGAAGACAGTTTTTTAAAGGATGTGCAAGTGGATTAAAGAATGACCCTCTTTGCTCAGTAAAAGCCCCTGAAATGATGGCTTATTCCTAGCCTGCATAACCACTAGCAGGTGAAAAACAGCCATTGTCCAGGTAGTGAATCTAAATCAGTTCTGCTCAAAGAGAAATTTTCTGATTATTCTAAGCAAATTATCCAAAGGCAAGCTCCTAAGCAAGTAGTAATCAGAAATTTGATTTAAAACAAACAAACAAACAAACAAACAAGAGCTCTCTACCGTTTTACGTTCATCCTCATCTGTCTGGAGAGTGTGTTTCTAATTTACACAGCCTATGGTGAGCCAGCGGAGAGCCTTTCCCAGGGACTACTTGCACGTTTATGCCACAGGGTCAGACGTCCACCAAGGTGAACAATTGCCCTCATTCTGTGATGATAAAATGTACCTGCCATTCTCCATCTGCAATTCCTCTGTCTCCCCATGGTGCCTGTTCTCAGAGACATGTGCCTAAAGCTTGGAACCTAACTGCTTGTAAAAGAGCTGCCCTGGAATAAACTCAAAAGCTTTTTATCCTCTTCACTGCCAAGCATATCACATTTCTTAGTGTAGGAATAACTATCATTCAACCACAGCCCATCAGCTCCTAAAAGTGAAAAAACTATATACTACGTATGGATTGATGTCAGTAAACGTTTAAGAATCTCAGGTCTTCAGTCCAACAGGCTATTTTAAAAATATTTAGAATAAACTACTAAGAAGAAACTATAAATGTATGAAATTGTTGAATATTCTTTTAGAGAGGGTATTATAATTTTATTGTTGAAAGAAAGGAAACCTTCAGAAATAAGATAGTATCTGACAAAGGAAAATTTCCCACGGATGGTTTTTAGGGGTTTCTGGGTTGAACAGGTGTGTTGAAGCACTTGAGCAACTTCTCTGTGTACACATATTGCTGTTTGTGTCAGATATGATGGATTGCTATAGTTTCGCAAAGTCATGCTTTATGTCTTTGTGAAATGAATCACAATTCAAAACACCCATGACTTTTTTCTTACATATGCCTTAAATAATGGTGACATGTCTGAAATATGAGGATGTGTGATAACATGTTATATTAAAGGTATTTTTCATATTAAATAGTATTCAATACTCATACATAGAAGATTGAAGTTTGTAATATATGTATCTCGGTATCTTACTTTCTCAAAATTTTAAGACATGTGCACCTCTGAGTGTGTTTGCTAGTTCCCTAATGATACTGTATGCTAAAAATTCTAAAAATGCTAATGTCTGTGTAAAGGAATGAGCCCAGATAACTTTGAGTTGGTTTGAAGACATTGGACTTTTTTATTCCTTTATCTGAAAACTGTGATCTGATGGCATTGCTCCTTCCCTGGGTCCCCAATTCACGGGACTGCTTTTGTGATAATTGTCCACTAGGAAACAGACTGCTGTGTGCTGGTCCACTCACAGGCTTTCAGTGGCATTTGTAAACACATCCTATTATTTTCAAGCTGAGGTCAGGGACAACGATTCCCTTGATTATCAGTTCATACCCCACACACTCACATCATTCCTAGCACAGAGTAGGTGCTCAAAGCTTATTTTGAGTGAATGAGAGAAGGAACAAGAACCACCCTGGCAGCTGATCCCAAGAGACCTACACGCCCACCGATTTATGAAGAGGTTACAGACACGAATTTCCTGCTAGCCTTGCTGCAGCTACATCTGCCATATCTCAAGTTCCTAGCTGATGACCAAGATGGAATCCTTCTGATCATCTTTCTTCTCCCATATTCTCAGCTGACTCCATTTTATATTCTCTTTAGCACAACACATCCTTTTTCAGCTTTCCAGTTTCTGAACAATATTCTATGTCTTCTGAAATCTACAATCTATGATGAACTCACAATCACAGTCTAATCAAAGAGAGTTATCTTCACTTGTTTCCTTAACAGACCATGACTGTCCCTTTAAACCATTATTTTTCTTTTAGATGGAGGACTGCAATATCCTACAACCCACTTTTCTCAGTGTTCAGACATGAATTTGACATTCTCTTCATTTCCCACTTTCAGATAAGTACTCCTTTCTAATCGAAAAACCTGGCATCTGTGATTGTAGGCATATTGTAAAAGATTATGTAAATATATTCAGGGTGGAAATCCCCACATAATTAGATTTTTCTTTTATTTTTCTCTGTAAATTTCTACATTGTTTGAATTTATAATAATATGCATGTATTATTTTTCCCTGAAAAAGTTATTTTTTCATTTTTTTTCCAGTTTCACTGAGGTGTTACTACACATATAACATTGTATAAACTTGAGGTATATATGTTGAATTGATACACATATATTGCAAAATGAGTACCCAATTTTGTTAACACCTTCATCATGTCACACAATTAGTATTTCTTTTTTGTGGTGAGAACATTTAAAATCTCCTTTCTAGACTTGTCAGTTTCTAATATAGTATTATTAACTATAATCACTATACTGTACATTAGATCTCCAGAACTTATTCATATTATAACTGGAAGTGTGTGCCTTTAAGCAATAACTCCCCACTTCTCTACCCCCGCCCGCCCAGCCCCCAGTGGCCACCACTCCACTCTGTTTCTATGCGTTCAACTTTTTAGATTCTACTTATAAGTGAAATCATACAGTGCTTGCCTCTCTGACTTATTTCACTTAGCATAATCTCTTTGATTGTGTAATCTCCCCCATGTGTGCCCACTGCAGTGGTGGCTGATGGGTAACGGTTCGGTTGGGCTGGGGTTTGCAGGTGCACAGCTGAGAGGTGGGGTAGCTACATTTGAGTGAGGTGGTATATGCCAGTGACAGAAGACAGGGCCTGATCTGGGGCCACAGAAGCTGCAAGGTTTCTAGTGTTTGGCCTGCTTCCCCGTGGCTGCACAGTTTCCGCTGGGCCTGTGCAATGCAGTGGCAACCAGCGAAGAGGGCCATGCCATAAGCATGCAAGTGCACAGCTGGGGGGCTAGCCCAGAGTGTGCACATGACAGTGGGGGTTCTAGGTGGCTGCTTCCACTGGTGCAGCCACAGAGGTCTGAGCTGGCTGCCAGGGTGGTTTCTGGGGCTCCCAAAGGGGCAGGGAAGAGGAAGTGGGCAGGGACTTAGGAGGCTGGCACCAGTGAATGTGCATATGTGTGGAGCAGAGGCTGGGGATATCTGCAGGGTGGCTTGGCATCTGTGTGGCCCATGGTTCCTTCTTCAGTGGTGAGGCTGCTGTGTTTGTCTGTAGACCAGGTCACGGTGAACCACACTCCCACTGCGTGGCTTCTATTAATAGGCCCTACTTTTTTTCTTCCTTGTTCTTAGTTCTGTTTACAAGTTTCAGCTGTGTTTTTGGTGTTTATTTTTTCTGGTGTTAAAAGTAACACATTGGTTTTATTCATTCAAAATCCCATATATATATATAGGAACAAGGCATCCAGTGGTGACCATGACAGAAAAAATGATTAGTCTTATATAACTTAACTTCTAGTGGAGAGCAAATAATAAACAAATAACAGTTTAAATATATAATGTCAGATAATGATAAGTGGTAGGAAGAAAAATAAAGCAAGACAACGTGGTAGAGCAAGGATGCTGTTTTACATTAGGAATATCATGAAAAAGAGTTCTTTTATGGAGCAGAGAGGTTATTAATGAAGTTTTTTCAGAAACTGGTGAATACATAAGAAAGATAAGTGAGCAGGAGAAATGTCCTTGATACAGCTTTTACTTTTGTAGCTTCTTACAGCTGTTGTGGACAAGCATACAACAAATAACCCTCCTTCCCGCAAAACATAGAGAAATATGATAGATGTTACATTATTTTGTTTAACATTAAAAATTAGATTTTATAAGAATAGGTCTGTGAGCCAAGTGTAATTATTTATATAGCCTTTCAATAGTCTCTAGCTTGCAGCATTTAGCTACAGAAATATAATGCCCTCTCTGGTTAGACATTACTGCATTTTAAGATTTTCCCCTCTTACCACCACCACAAAAAAAGAAAAACCCATATGATTTACTATGATCCGTTATAATTTTCATTAAAATAGTCATTCCTATATTCTAAAATGGCGGTATATTTTTGAATGCTCGATTTACCAAAAGAGGTACTTATTCATTCACAGGCAGTAATTCTAACTTACCTTTTAGTTATTGTATTCGAACAGCGTGGGTATCCTAGGACAAAATAACAGAGAAATCAGCAAACCAGAAAATAAACTCTTTCTAATACAGAGGGGAAAATAATAGACATTGTTGGATTTTTCATTTAATGTAGATTATAATTTGACTTCAGAGAGCCTCATTAATAAAATATTTTTGCAGACAAGTTGAAAAGGTGACTTTCTGTAAATCATTGGAGAGGAAAAAAAAAAGAATGCTGTAAGTATAGCTCCCATCCATGCATTACATCATCTATATGCCTGGAGAAGCAAGAACTGATTAGGGCGCCTCTAAACGGGTCATTAGTTAAACAGAAGGCATGTGGCTAGAAAAGTCATTTATATTTTTTCCAGTAGAATGTTTTCCTAATGCATGGTACAACCTAGGCAACACAATGAGAGCAATTTAGACTTTCATTTTATTTTATTTTTTTAAAAAGGTAAAAAGCAAGGCTTTAAGAGCCATCATTTAAAAAAAAATAAGCCCACAGTTATTCAGAAAGAGTCTTTACCATAATTATTTAATAGAAAGAAGAAATCTATTAGCTAACAAAGAGATGGACTAAATCCAAACTGATTGCATCACAACCACAATGTACCTTAAATCTCAAACAAACAAAGGCAATTTTGTCAGGTGAAGTGTTCTTTCTCTCAGGATTACTTTTTTAATTGCTTCTTGTTTGACAAATATATAGGGTAAAAAAACACATTGCTGGTTTTGTTTGCTAGACCTTCTCATAATTGCAAAACAGTGATAAATATTTGAAACTGAATCATATTCGCTGTATTAAAGTTCAGTGTATCCCACTTACAAAAAAGTGTGTAGTAGGTTATCAGGGTAAATATGTTTTTCCTAACTTTTAGGTAAAAATACTTTTAGCATAATCTAGTCAATTCAGTTGTAGCCAGAGCAATAAGCCTACATTAAGTACTTATTCTTTATAAAGCAGGTGCTCTGTGAAAGGTGGGATATGAAGATACTAAGATTTGACAGCTGGCCTCTAAGGGTTCAGAATTTAGTGTGGGAGAAAGAGGTTTAAAGCAATTAACCATAAAGTAAGACATAATGTATTAAGTGCTGTAATATAGATACTACGTGAGAGGAGAGAAAACGGAAGAATTAGTTCTGACAAGGGAAGGAAAAAGAATCCTGAAAGTGGCTTTTGAGCTAATTCTGTTGGAAAACTTCAGATTTGGATAGGTATTTAACTTCCTTCCCTGTGTCTCTGACTATCCTTTTCACATATTTGCCCAATGAGTCCAATCAGTAATGTGCCAGGAATTATTTAAGAAGTTGGGAATGAAAAAGTCTGAAACGTAACTATTGCTTATATTAAATGTCTGTGTAATGATCATATTTCATGTCTTTATGCTAACATTAAATCAAGTCCAGATATTGCCTACATTGCATCGCTGCATCTTCCCCTTGCTTTCCAGCTGTCTCATCCTGGATGCTGTGCTCCACCACAAACTCCAGATTTCTAAATTAAAATCTACTTTTCCTCGAAATCTACATCTCCAATTTTTACAAATATGAAGTGAGCATCTAACATATGTCTTGTTCCTGCAAAATCATTCATTTACTCATTTAAATTTGACTTCCAGAGTCACGTTTGCCTGTGACCTCTGATGCGATTCTCACCTGGTCTCTCCATGGTCCCACGTGCAGCACGCGATTGTTGCCAATTAACGTTTCCTCAGGTTCTCTCAAAGGTAGCAAGATCCTCAGTTCAGGACTGCTTTCATATTTTTATTTTTTCATTTCTTACTCCACCACACATACACAGACAGCTAACCTGGCAGGATTGTCCTCTAGTCTGCAGGGTAGTGTGTGTGTGGGGGGGAAGGGGGCGAGTGGAGGGGGCGGGTGGAGGGGTCCTTTTACATCCTAATAGTATCTATCATGGTTATTATGAAGATTAAATAAGAAAAATGAATAGACAGCACTTATTAACTATATTATTATTTTAATGGTTTATGATTTCACCTTTGACATCTACTTAACAGTTGGCAGTTTGTCACAAAAAGAATCAGGCAAGAAATATGAATGTTTAGGGGAAAGTATCATTTATGAGTAGAGTTGCATGAGGGTCATCCCCAAAATGCATCTCCTGCAGTATTATAAATATGACTCTCTTTAGGACTGAGGGGCAGGTGATTCAGGGTAACAAGATGTTCTGTAGCAGTCCTGGAAGGCTGGTCAGATGTCTTGATTAATTGCTGCTTTTGAGGCAGAAGTAAGGGCACACAAAACCGTGAACAAACACCAGACTTCCAAATAAGCTAGCATCCAACACAGCTCCAAGTCAGCTGAGGTACTCGGCTATAAACTGGAGGTACTTACTTGTCTTAGAGTCATCAAAGAGCTTAGCCAGCCAGCAAATGATAACAATAAACAGCTAACCACCCATGAAACAAGAAATCAGAATTTGCTACTTGTATGCATGCTTAAGCTAGGAGAGATGCCAGTCAATGAGCTTAAAACAAGAAAAAAAAGAGCGAGGAAAAGGCTGAGGCAACTGCACGATGGCATTTAGAATCTCCATTAAGACACAGGGAAATGTGCCCAGTGTGTACACAGCGGAGGGGAGCATAGCTCTTGGGGGCTCTGGGAAATGAGCTTCCTGCAATAAAGCAGGGCAATTAACCTAAAGCAGATTCTGGCTGCTAAGTGGGTAGAAGTGCCTTTTTTTGGTCAGGCAGAGACTTCCCTGATGTGCTCCTGCTGGCATTGTTCCAACAAATTTGAGTTGCCCGGATTCCACAGTCCCCAGCCCCCCTCTGCTCAACCTCCACTCCACCAAAGGATTCTAAAGGCCTCCTTTATGTCCTTATGAGTGGGAGGCTGCATTGAGAGGACCTGAGAACTTACGGGAGTGGCTTGGAGAAGAGGCAACGCGATCACTTGAAGAGGGAGGTTGGGGGTTTGGTTCTTAGCCCCCCCAGATTCTGTTTGACTCACAGTTCGATTGTTTACTGAAAATGAGAAAGAGAATCATGTGTTTTAGCCCTTGATTAAAGAGAAGGTAATATTTCGTTAGGAAAGTCAGCTGCCGAGATTCAGTCTGAATGTGTCTGGGCTGCCGCTGAAAGGTTTTGATTTGGCTAATCACAGAGGTCTTTCTTGAATACTAACTAAGGAGTCCAAGCAGAACAAATTCATTCCTGATGAAGTCTTGCAGCTGACAACGTGGGATAATTTGAATCACAACCTGTAAAATTTGATCAGGATGGAATTAAACGACTCTCTCGAAGTGATTTGGCAAGTCTATTTTCACCGTCATTACAGCGAAAGTGGGCAGCCCATGAAGGGCCATGCTCATCTGCCAATCTCACTCAGTCCTGCTGCCAACAGGGATTCTGAGGGTCATGCCATGGGAATGTTCACTAGCCTGGAATCTTTGTTGTAAAGATATGGTACAACACTCACACCTTGGCTTCATTACTACTTGTCTCCATCCTTTTCAGAGTTGTTCAGGTCTATTTAGGGTCCATTAATGCTAGGATCAACAACTCCAAGACCACGTGGATTCCTGCAACAGAGAGGAATTGACAGGTCTGCTCCAACCTCGAAGACAAGAGGAAAAACAGTCCAGAGATGGAAGACGCTGACAACGCCTTGCCACGCGAGCAGTAGGATCACCTCTTGAAGGTGATATTACTTTTGTATTGATTGTCATCTGTATGAAATATTAGTTCTTCCTATTTCTCCTATACTTTACATCTCATACAGTTTAAAGAGTACAGTGTACATGGAGAAAAAATTGGAAATCAGCATAAAAACATCAACTCCAACCTTGAACTACCCAGACCCCAAGGTAGAAATTTTTTTAAGTGGCCTTGATAAAAAACAAAACAAAAAACATTGAATAATTCACTTCTGTTCTCAAAGCTTTCTGGTCAGGGAACATCAGCTTGGCTTTCTGAGGTCAGGGCAGGGGTTAGGGGATGGAGCGAAAGAGGGGACAAAGACTTCTCAAATTCCAGTATAGTAGCTGTGAATTCTGATGTTGAAGCAATTTGTACCAGGGTAATAAAAGTGTTTCTTTAACATTTGCAAGAATATGTTAAAAATCAGTATTAGAACTGAAACAGCTGAAAAGATTTATTTTAATGTTATGGTTTGCGACTTTGTCTCTTGGATACAAAGCTAGATGAGGGAAGTTTCTGACAATGTTGTATAGGGCATTAGCTAATCCAATTTTAAAGGACAAGTGTGATAGTAAGGGAAGGGCTCAGAATGCAGTTGTTTGCAAAGGAAAGGAAGATGGAAAAGAAAAAAGGAGCATGCAAGATGCATACCATAAGAAAAACTACTGAGACTCAGAGAAATGGAGTGAATAGGAGACTTAAAAAGACTAGAGAGGAGGTGATCAAAGAAAATCCAGTATAAAAATCACTGCATTTTGGCAACAAATATAATATTATATTTTATTGATTCATCTTAAAATTTGCTAAATACCTGGTAGCAAAAGAAATATCATTGCAAGAACCAGGATTTAAGCTCTTGACTTCTCATAGCATGGAACAGCCTCTCAATTCGAGTTACTTCTCCAGCGGAATTTTTTCCGTGGGTACGGTGAGGCATGCAGGGTATGCTAAGGAGAGGCCAAGGGAACTGAAGGCTGAAAGTTATATTTACTTACAAGTGCATATGACAATGACCATGCTTACCATTTAAAACATTCTCTAAATTCGAAGAGAATTCTTTTTAAATTGGTCTTTACTGTTCTAAAATACTGCAAAAATTCCCAGGGTAAAAGTTTTTCCCCCCATTGGCAACATTCATTCAGAGATAAGGATAGAGATGAGGAGATTGGGTCAATTTGTGTGACATATGTACTTTTCAGATTCATACCTATGTTAGTAACTTTTTTTTTGGCTGATGCAATGACCTAGGTAATGAAGTTCAGGCTTTTTCCTACCACCTACCCATAACTTAAACTATTTTTTAAAACTCATGCTTGAATATTATTTTATATGCACATATACATATACATGTTTTGTATATGTATATACTAGTATATAAACAAACTATGCATATATTACCACTTACATTTGTGAAATATAAGACTCATACAAGAGATGCTGGAAGAAGACATGTTTATTCTGAGTCATGTAGTACTAGAATACAAAAGAAGAACTTTGTCTCCTCTGCAGAATCTTGTCAGCATTGATTTAAGGGAGAAAGAATGATTTTAATAAGTTTGAAAGCATTTTTTTACATGTTGTTACACTTAAAAAATCACAGTACTTATTTGCTACAATTTATTAATAAATTTTAGAAAAATGCACTGAAAATGAAAATCTTTTAGGCAAATTGGAGGGCATTCTAAGTGCTATTCAGATAAAATGATAGGGCCATTTTGTCTTTGACTTACTGGAACAAATGCCATATGTCACTTGTTATCTCCTCGGCCTTAGAATATTCAGCTAGAAATGGTGCTACTAGTTTTGAAGTAATTCAGAGATTGGTAACATCTACAGGCAGTCCTCGAGTTATGTGGGACTTGAGTACGTCGTTTCGTGGTTACATTGCCATTTCCCATTTATTTATTAAAAAAAAAAAGTTTCGTCATTTCGATGTATGTACATATGTGCTTTATGTTTTTATTATTTATTTACCACAAGTAAAGTCAGGAATTGTTATCTTCCTTTTAAATTTTTTTTACTGTTTCACTTCATTGCTGCTGTGTATGTGCTCCATGTGAGTGACATAGATGCTTATGTTGTTGGGTTCCGACTTACAGAGAAAATCCCGTGACTTCGTACGTAGGAACGGATCTCCAACATAACCCAAGGACCTACTGTACAAAATAGTATCATATATGGTTATGACATTTTCATTTATACATTGTGATGGCAACAATAAAAAGGGAATATTTTGCTCTGGCTAGTTTGGCTCAATAGATAGAGCACTGGCCTGCGGATTTAAGGAACCCCGGATTCGATTCCAGTCAAGGGCACATACCAGGGTTGATCCCCAGTAGGGGACATGCAGGAGGCAGCTGATCAATGATTCTCTCTAATCATTGATGTTTCTATCTTTCTCTCCCTCTCTAAAATCAATAACAAATTATTTTTAAAAAATTAAAAAAAGAATATTTTGTTTTTCTGATATCCTCATGTTGAACCCAGAGATAAAGAAATATTGAGTATGAGAAAGATTTTGGATCCTTTGGAAAACAGTCAGCAAATATTTTGAGAAGCACTTTGCAAATCCCTGGCAAATTCCTGCCTTCAGTCATGATAAAATTGCCTTTTTCATGGGGTATATCTCTTCCCTTTAGTTTCTCTGTGGTGCTTGTAACAGTTCACAGGCCCTATCTTAAGATTCTTTCTTCAGTTCCTGTGAAGTTGCATTTAGTTTGTCTCCCACTACCATGCCGTCTTCATTTCCTGTTTCAGCTCCCCGTCTCTCTACTGCTATCTAAATGGGCCCTCTGCCAAGTGTCTATTCTCTTTCTGTGCTTTGGTCCTCACACTTTTCATATACTCCCATGGCTTCAAATTTTACTGCTAAGTTGAAAATCTCTTATTCTATTTCTTTCGAAGCAGACCACAAGCTCTGCTACTGGACTGAGGAGGTCCATTTGCATGGACTCATCATAGTCCAATAAGACATGAATAAGTTTGCAGCCAAGAAAGTAAGAATTTATTAAGGAGATGGCACCATGCCCAGCACCACAGGTGAGCTCATGCTCAAAGACCTGGCTCCCCAATGGCTTCCAGGGGATGGGTTATAGAGGGGGAAATCATTAGTCATGGTGAATAATGGAATTAGGGTCTTGGTTTCTACTGAGTGGTTGGTGCTAGGCTAGTGGGTAATTGATCACCACACTGCTCATGGCTTCAGCCATGGAGTTGCTAAAGCCACGATATTATGTTTAACTCTGTCTCAGTAGTCAGTATGCATGGTATCTTGTTCCCAAGACTACTGGTTGTTGATCAGTACCTCATTGTCCTGAGGGCTTAAGGATTACTCAAGAGAGAAGTTAGGACACTAGATGAGGCCTATTTGAGTCAAAGGAAAAAAATCAAAATAAAAGTCCAGATTTAAAAAAAATAAAGTTTCCGTGTGGATATAGCTCCATATATGTATCCTATGTCATCTTCCTGACTTCCGGTTCTTTCTGACCATCTGGGCTTGAGCAATGTCTCTTCCTGGATGCATTTACTTCTAGATTCCTCCCTTTAATATAAATCACCTCTCTAACTGAAACCTTTAGGCTCCAGAAAAGTGCATTCAATATATTCAA
Organism: Corynorhinus townsendii; assembly: GCA_026230045.1. NCBI lineage: Eukaryota > Metazoa > Chordata > Mammalia > Chiroptera > Vespertilionidae > Corynorhinus > Corynorhinus townsendii. The sequence goes on from JAPDVU010000012.1 coordinate 32,456,899, forward strand.
CTGACTCCTTAATAGCTCTATGTTAAAAAATAAAAAAGCTATAGCAATTTAATTTATGCTACACACATTTCTTGATTTACCACTCTCCCTATCTGATCCTTTTCTGATGTTCTTTGCCTCCATGAATTGTATCACTCTCCATCTTGTTTCACAAACCAAAAATATGGGAATTATCTTTGATTTACCCTCATATGCAATAAGCCTAATCACCACTGTTGTTTTAATAAAAGTTGCCATTGTCTTTCCCCATACTTCCTTCCACAATGAGCTCCTTACTATTTTCTCCACATAAGCACATTTTCTTCTCTACCCTGTTTTCTTTATTGAAACTAGAATCAAGCCTCCCTTCCATTCTCTTTATTTGAAATTTTAGTCATTCTTAAAATCTCAGCTTAAAAATTCTTTCATGATTCCTACTAACCCTCAAAATTTTTAGTTTTGAAATGGCCATGTCAGGGTGAGCTATGTACTTTGATAACACCTATTTCACAGATGTGGAATCTAAGGCTTAAAAAGAGTCATCTAAATAGTCACTAACAAAATAGGTTTTTGAAACCGGGTTTATGTGGCTTAAAATTTATCTTTGTCTGCAATGCTGCATTCCTCAGTCTTTTCCCTAGCACGTTAGTTACTAATACGATAATACTCTTATGCTTTCACTCTTTCATAGTCACATCTGGAGAAGAAAGTCCTTGAGAGAGGAACCATTGTTTTATTAACATATCCTTTTATTGACAACATGAGGACCTAGGAATACGGTGCTGACATGTCAAATTTACAAATAAATACCTGTCTCCAGCATTAAACATACCGTTTCAGAAGATCTTAATAATTAACAAACTATGAATATCTTCTATTTTTATTTTAACACTATTATTAGTCTTTATAAGATACAGAATTTATGAGTCAAGTTATTGAAATCTTGGAAGAATAACCTATAGTTATCCATGATATAATTCAGATTTTGGAAGATATAAACAAATTCATTCAAGAAAGATACCCAAAATAATACCCAAAGTTTCAATTTATATACACCCTTTAAAATATTACATAGAGTTCAAACTAGGTGATTTGTTTAAAGGTAGGCATTAGAGAAATTCACAGACTGAGTTCAAAATAAAAATATATTAATATTTGTGAGATAATAGGTATACCTTTCACCTGATTAACAGAAGTCAGGTAGTGGGTTCAGGGGCTCAAATATTCAATAAAAACCACAACTGTTAAACTTGGGGAAAATATGAAGGTCTGATTTAGCCTGGCAGATATTCTGAATGACCTAAACTCCTCTTGCTTAACCCATTGCCATGGGCAGCTGGGGCAGAACATATAGGGCCCATCTAGTTACTAGGCTCAAGTAAGAGAGTCTAAATTACTCCACAGTAGTTGACATCTCTGGAACTGTGACTCTGTCTATGAAGTTCAGCATATCGGCTAGGCCAAACAATCCATGCTTCAAAATGAGCAGGTATGACTATGCTGTCACTCTGTCATTAATGGGTGACCTGTCTAGAGTAAGCTATCTGTCTGGGCCATGTGCATGGATAATTGATGCATTTATGTTAAATTAATGCATTTATTTGGGAGATGTGTTTGCCTGGAGTTGTTACTAATTCTAGTTTGGCCAAGTTTTATCTTAAAAATAGTAAAATTGTAATAGGTTTATTATTTAAACCTTACTAAGAGATAAAGAATAAGTGAATATCTCAGAAAGTCTTCCTTGTTTTTCTTTTGTTTTTAATGTTGGGGTGCTAGAGTGGTGGTAGAAAAAAATAGAAAAATAATTCAAAATTTATGGAAAATGAACTCGTGTGAGGCAGAAATGACCAGGTAAATAGGTCCCTTAGCCCTGAAACAAAATGTTAATCATTGCCTTTTAGGCTGACCATAGTTTAGACATATTGATAGCATTATCCTAAGAGCAAATATTTATTTACTTGGAATCCAGTGCTTCCTTGCACACTAATTTTAATCATAATTCATATTACTTATATATGAATATTCTTTAAAACTTTTAAAAACAAAATAATATTTAAATGCTGCCAGGTTTATATGTCACCCCAGGAAGTGTGTGGCCTATCGATTATCCCATCAGATCACACCCTTCCCAGTGGGTTGTGTCCCTTCTGACCTTGCTCTCTACAGCAGAAGACTTCCTTCACAAAGGAGTTTATCTGGGGAGGAGTGTGCTTAGAGATGCGTCACCTATTGAGGGTAGGTTTTCTCACTGAATCACCAATTCGGGATCCCAGACTCTTGGGTGCATTGAAGGTGTAGCCTTGAGAGGGTAGGTGACTCTGCCGCTTATTGTGTTTTCACACAATGCAGCCGTTGTGCATGTCCCTTCACAGGAAGACTCAGTTGCCTTTTGCTGTCTTCCCAGAAGTGAACTAAGAAGAATCAGATCTTGAATTTTCTAACTTGATTGAACAATATGTCACCTGGCTGCAAAGCTACCATATGCTACACACTTTCCAATTGCCTTTAGACTTGCTAAATGCATTTATAGACTGAGAACAGTGGGGGAAAATGTGGTAGATGAAGTCTTTTCCACACTGCCCCTTTTATTATTGTGCTATAAAAAAAAAAAAAGGCTCCAAGGGATTGAGGTAGATGTATCTTTTAATGAGAATCGCCAGGAGGTTTGAAGTCAAATATTCTTCTCTTTTTCTCAGGTCTCCAGTGGGGGACTCCCTTACCGTGCTGACCTTGCAGTATGGTCCTAGAGGGAGCTTCAATAGTCTTATGGACTGACTTCCTTCAGAAGGGACTTTTAAAAGTGACAATGAAGCCAGCATGCCTCCTTTTAGGCTCCATTGTCCAAGGTTGTACATGTCAGCTCTTCTGGAAAGCAAAAGGCAGGAAAGTTCAGTGGCACTGTAGGAAGCTGGCCCCAGCCACTCAAATCCGTCTGTGGAGCTTACAAGCTTCAACACTCACCTGACTGCAGGTTGGAGGTGAGGTGGGTTTATACCTCTGGGTCCTTTCATACATCCCCACTGACGGGCACTGCCCAGAGCAGCTATGGAGTGAGGAACTACTCTGGCTCCTCCCCACACGGCAATGCAAATGCCTCTTCCTGCTGTCATAGCAGCCTTATGACACCTGAAATGGGCTCTCAGAAACCTGTTTAGTGTGACAGTGACTTTACCAATTGTTCCTTGTCTTATTTTTTAATCTTACATAAACCAGTGGGGAAATAATTTTACCCTTTGTTTTGTTTTTAGTTCCTTCCTGCATGAATTTCAAAATCCATAACACAGAAGAGGTTGGTGCTGGGGGGAATGAAGGCAGAGGAAAGAAGAAAAAATAGGCAAGGGAATGGCATTTAAAGAGAAATTGCTGTCAGTCAGCATTTCAACAAATATCTGTAAAAAGATCACACTGGAAAAATACAATAATGAGAATTTAATGTCAAAATAATTGTAATTTTATGCCTAACTACACTCAACATGACAAAGAATTCTCTTAATCTTAATTAGAAATAGGTGGGGGCATTTTAATTTTATCCCACAAACTGCATAGCTCCTGGCACTAACCGCCTCCCAGAGCAATAGATAATAGAAAAACATGACTGAATCAGATGTACCAGAGAACATCAATAGCGTCACACTGATTTCTTAACTCCCCGCACTAGAGCTGCCTCTCAGTCTAGCTGGTAGTGATTATAATGTCATATATCTATCTATTCGACCTGAAGGTTTGACATTTCACGTATGTTACTGTACAATCATCTTACGTGAATGAATTCTATGTACAAATGGCAAAGGAAGGTTGAAGAAATGATGTGGATACTTTTTAATCTGTTACTCCTGAATGAATATCTCAAAGAAATTATGCGCAGCTTAACATTTTAAGGATTTTTGTAAACTGGTGAAACAAATATACCTTTATATTGATATGTTTGTCTGACATTTACTTATTGTAGTAAAGTATCACCCTAGTCTACTCCTGCCCTCCTTTTTAATGATCCACAGAGCCACTTAGCATTCAGCCAAGGATAGCTGAACAAGCTTGATTAAATTTTAACCCTTTTCCACTCACCTGAAACTGGCAACCTCTAGCCTCCTCCCCTCAAAACCTACAGGAACCTTCCTGAATCTAAGCATTGTCCAAAGAAAATCAGGTTTCTTGAAAAAGGTAAAAAAATTACTTTTCCTCCTCATACTTTATTTTCCCCTATTCTAAGACACACTCTAACTTAAATTCAATGGTGCCTTGAAAATTATGTTCATAGCTGGTTCTAGTTGAAAAATTTACTTTTATCCATATTACTTAAAAATATATGATCTTTCATAATGGAGACTTAAAATCTAGAATGATAAAATTAAAACTAGAAAAGAAACACACCCAAAATTTTCAGGGTGGGCACAGGCTTTCATTCATGTGTAAGTTGGTGTGAGATGCAGCACCCTCTCCCAGGTCTGGGAAGCCTGCCTATGTTCGACCCTGTAGGAGAAGGCCTACTGAAAAAGTGAGAAGACCCCATGTCTTAGATAGACTCATAGAAACACTAGAGGCCCAATGCACGAAAATTCATGAAAGAGTAGGCCTTCCTTCCCCCGGCTCCTGGCACTGGCTTCCATCCAGCACCCGGGACCCAGGCTTCCCTCCTCCAGCTGTCTGCAGGCACCCGGAACCCTTGCTGGCTTCCCTTGGGCCGCCCACAGGCACCCACCGGGGACCTGGGCTGGCTTCCCACCTGCCCCGGCTTCATCAAGAAGGATGTCCGGATGATGTCCTGTCTAATTAGCATATTACCTTTTTATTATTATAGATATCTGACATTATGAATGAAGAAAACAAAGGCACTGCTAAGGTAAACTAATACCTTATTGTCTTATTTGCAAATGAAGTTTTATAACTAAGATCAGAAAGTCTAGATTTACTGATTGTTGTTTTGTTTTAAAAGGTGACCCATGATAAGCCAAATTGAGGTTGTTTACAATGTTTGACACAGAGGAGGTATTTTATAACCCATTTAAAAAGTGTAAACAGTGAATAATGATTCCTCTGAAATTAATTTATGATTATGGTATGAGATATTTATGAAAATATAAAGGTGAGCTCCACAGTTTTAAATTTACAGCTTTAGATTTTTTAAATCAATACTGTGTTACACTGAATTCCAATGTACAAAAGTGAATTAAATATGCTATTTCCCACTTTAATCTTTTAATTGGCAATCAAAATTACAGACTTTGAATATCATGGAAACTCCTAGACTTCATATATTTTGAGTCTTTCTTTCCCTCAAAACTATTTTTTGAGGACTGCTATGTGCCAGACACAGCTTTAAATGTTGAGAATAGAGGGTTGAATAATGGAAGCAAGACTGTCTGCCTTCTCAAAGCTAACTTTCTGGCAAAGGGAAATAGACAATAACTAGTTAAATATGTAGATATCAGGTAGTGATGAGTATTTAGGAGAAAAACAAAGCTGGAAAGACCCACTGAGAATGTGATATTTGGAAATAGAACAGAAGATGGAAAGAAAAACATGCAGAAGTGGAGGGAGCACTAGGAAGAGGGTACAGCAGAGCAAAGGCCCTGAGCCATGCATGAGTGTATGTCAGAGAATAGCAAGGAGGCTAGTGTGGCTGGAGTGGAGTGAAGAATGGGAATCGCTGTCTGAGAGTGGTTCCGTGTTGCAGATCATGGAGGGCCACCATTAGGACTGACTGTATGTTTGAGATGAGAAGGTTAGTAGTTTCACACCCAAAATTTTCACTACTTGAATACATAATTTTTATTTTAGCATCAAGATTTATTAGACAGTTCCTCTTTTCATTTCAAAACAAGGCTAATACCCATGACTTCAGCTTTCTCCGAGTCAGGAAAGAGGGTTGTATTGTATTTTGTCACATGTCAAAACCTATAGGAGTATTAACATTCATACTGTCAAACGTATAGAAGTATGAGCATTTGATGAAGGACACTGGAATTAAAGCAATGTAAATGAGGCCTAAATTGCACCCAGAAAATCTAGATATATTTCTTATCCTGAAAATCTCTATCTAGATAGGCCCCTTGAGGAAGTAGGCTGATCACAAGGGTGCGGGTAAAGAAGTGGGTAGGAGCTTATGTTTCTGTGTCTGGGCCTTCTTCCCAGAACTAGAATCAGGGCTGGTCATCTGGTGTCTGATCCTTCAGGAAAGCCTCGGGACCAAGGGGAGGGAGCACGTTCTTGGCAGTGACAATTTAGAACAAGGAGACCAGCTTCCTTCCTGCTGATCCCTGAAGGTCTGGACTTTAGAACAAGGCTCTGCCATGGGCCCTTGTGTCTTGGCACAACTATGAGGTGGATATGGAATCACTATTCTCTTCCAAATGAGCCCAAAGCACCCCCTCTTCAGATGAAATGCTACCCATTCTGCATCATTGGCATATAGTTTCTGGTTTTTTTACTCATAATTGCAAATAAAGGCGCTTAGATTTAAACACATGATGAAATATTTTCTGTCTTTTCACACAGAAAGGACACAATGTTTGTGGGTGTGGCCAATGCTAGATTACTCAATAGGAAGACAGACAGCCTGATGGAGTCACAATTTTTTTTTTTTAAAAGAATGGATCTTGAGAATATTATGCTAAGTGAAATAAATTAGACAGAAAAATATATAAACTGGCTTTGGAGACTTACTTTACTTCTTACAATTATTTTACTACATGATAGTTCTTACTTTTTGCTTTTTCTATATGGAAGGACACTAAAATTTTAGAGTTAAGTTCTATAAGGAATTTACTTCTTGACTGACTAGAGTTAAACTATGTCCTCTTTCAAGCTGAATAGATGCTCATTGTGGATAGCACAATGATATTATCATATAATGCTTATCAACAATATGTTTTGAGTATCCTGCTGATCAAATTTTGGGTAGTAGCAATTTGTGGTATAAGAACAAGCTAATGTTGCATGAAAGAAATAGTTCAGCAACTTCTCTTGAGACTACAAATGTGACAGAAAATACCTAGTCAACACTAATTGATGGCTAATAGTTAATTCATGTTCATGTTGATAGCATACTTACTATTTATTAAATGTCAAACTCTACAGTGTGGAGATAATTTGAAACTTCGAGCATTTTCACCATAAATTACCATGTTTTTATAAAATCAAATGCATCCTCAGTTATAAGGTTCAATTCTTTTTGGTGAAATTAAAACCAAACAATCTATAAGCACCACAAGTTTTAAACAGCACTCTGACTTTAGAGATGTTAGAATATTAAAATGTGTGCCTTTGGATCAATGAGATACCATAGGAATAAATAATACATTCAACTAAAAGTATAATCGATCTACTAGGTACTAGGTACTATAAGAGGCACTGTAGTCATACCAGATAGAACTAATACATATAAACTCTGTCCCTAAACTTTAAACAGTTTTTCAAAGTAGATAAAAATTAGATAAAAAGTTGTTAAGTGGTTAGAGCATCGACCTGCAGACCAAGGGTCTCGGGTTCGATTTCAAGTCAAGGGCTTGTACCTGGGTTGCAGGTTTGATCCCTGGTTGGGGAGATATGTCTTTCTCACACTGATGTTTCAAGTACATACCTTAATAAAGAAAATTGGACAGTGCTTTGATATGGAAAATATAGATTGATGTTTAAGTTGAAACCCAATTGATAAATAGATGCTAGCCAGATAGCGTCAGGAAAGGTATGCTAGCTAAAAGGATTAGACCAGAGGGAAAAGAAATACAGTGTTTCTGAAAAACTTTAACATGGCCAGAACATACTGTTTGGCCTATAAAGTTTAAGTGCCGATAAATGCAATTAAGGAGACAAAAAGATACAAGTTGCTGATGAGGGTTGATAAGAAAAAGTAATGAAAAACTACATTTAGATCTATAATAGCTATCATTTAGTACAGTCAGAGTCTTAGTCACTCAGAGTGCATCTGATTCTTGAGATAACCTGTTTCTTTTGCAGTGAATGAATTAAATGCTGTGGTAAGGAAAATGTTTACCTGAATGATCAATCTGTAATTAACAGAACTTTTTGACTTAAGATACAGGTATGTACATGGAATACATCTTGACACATGCAGAGGGCCTTCGGCTTTGCATCTGGAATGCTGGAGGCCAGATGTTGTCTGAAATCATTCTTTCATCTGAGTATTCACACAGACATTATTTAAAAAATTTAAATTTATACTACAGAATCCTAAATTGTAAGGAAAATGAATCAAGTAGTGCTACATGCATCAACATCAATATAGGGCATACATATACTAAGAGAAAAATCCAGTGGTAAAATGACACAGATTATGAGTCTGTTTTTATTGAGCTTAAACCATGCATAATAAACTATATAGTATTTAATGATATAAGCTTATGATGAAATCACCATGGAAAATCAAGGATTCTATATTTTAGTTAGTTAGGAATATATGCTAAGTTTTCTATCATTTATTTGTAATGAGAAACTGGTTCTTTTGCAACTTTTGTAATATCCTCAGTCCATGGTATATTACAAATTCTTCTCACCATTAAAATTATTTTCTATCAATGATCACATCTTAGCATATCTAAGTGTCAGGCTCTAAGAGGGTTTTATTCACTTCAGTTAACAGATAATTTGAAAATCAGAGATTTCACAGCAAATAAGTGAGGGAGCCAGTACTAGACCAAGCCTTTTTGTCTATAGCCCTGGGCTCCTTCCTGAACAGACATAATCTGATTATTGACTGGGAATGTCTTCCCATAATCTATCAAAGGAGGAATGTCTTGAACTGCATTGTCCAAGTCAATAGTCATTAGCTTTATGTTGCTATTGAACACTTTAAAAGTAGTTTAGGACAATCTAGGAATTCAATATTTTGGGAGCTGTCAACCCATGTGTACCTGATTTATTTTTTTCCCAACCAAGGCCCTGATTTTGATAAATTAAACTTTCTTGGTTGAGAGTTTCACCTTCTTTGAAGCTGAACTATTCAGATTATGTTTTGGATTGGTCCTTAGCTTGCTCTGCCTTCCCATTTCAGAGGAAGAATGTGTCTGTGAGAGCTCCCAAGGAGTCGTTGTTTTGTTTTTGTTTTTATCTTTCATATTGCTTTTCTTTTTGTAATTTAATATTTTTTAAAAATTACAATTGGCATTCAATATTATATTAGCTTCAGGCATACAGCATAATGTTAGACATTTATATTACTTATGAAGTGATCCACTGGTAATTCCGGTACCCACTTGAACCATACGTGGTTATTACAGTATTATTGACTCTATTCCCTATCCTGTATTTTATATCCCCTTGATTATTTTGTAGCTGCCAATTTGTACTTCTTAATCTCTTCACCTTTTTACCCATCCCCATAGCCCCCTCCCATCTGATAACCATCAGTTTGTTCTCTGTATCATATTGATTTCCAATTGCCTGTTAGTTAGCAATAGCTATTCATTATATTTTTCTAGGACATCATTTATGGTGCTTAACAATAGCATTCAAACCAATTATCCTTAAAATTACTACTTCTTGTATACCGTTACATGGCACCAGTATACCATCTGAATTCACTGGGTGACACTGGAACTAAGTCATTCTGGGGTACATACATAAGTTACACAAATACAAGGCCCAAATTCCATGCCAATGACTTCTATTGGGCCACTGCTTATCCCCCAGTTCCTATCTATGTCCTTGTAGCAGGTTCCACAGCACCAAGTGACAGAGTGGGATAATTCAGGTCTGGTTCTCGAATGGGTCTCCAATGGTTACAATTAATAAGTTGATGTAAGCTGAAAATGTTTACCTGCTGTACTTCAGCCCCATCCAGGTGTGATCCTATAGGACCTGGTGAGAGGCAATCCTCCCAGTGAGCAGAGTTGGGAGTAGTCTCTTTGGTCATTCACTTTATATCAAAGTGGCAAGTGATTTGACTAGTTGAATTGGGGCCTAGACAGGTAAAGATTGGGAACTAGAAAAAAGGAAGTCTGGAGTATTATATGCAAACTGATTTGGGAGAAGGCATGAAGTTTATGGACTACTGTGCCTCACATTAAGGTCTGATAGAGACAAAAAGCCTCTATTATAGAAGAAAATTTTAAACACTTAGGGGGACAAGATGGCCCTTCCTACTGATGCCAGTCAACTCATTTCTCACCCAGCACTGTGTTTGTACAGCAGGCTCCAGAACAGGTTGTCCATGGAGGCCAAGATGGAACTATCTCTATAGGCCCAACAGTGTGGGTTCCCTCTCCCTAAGGCTGGATTAGGTATTGCCGAGGCTGAATGTACAAGCTGCCAATGACAGCAATCAATGTAGGCCCTCAGTATGGTATGGATTCAAGTTGAACAATTTGGAAGCACATTGAAATGATACAAGGTGAAATTCCTGGACCTTTTAGAATTACACCCTTTCAACCCTGGAGGAGGCAACAATTTAACCTTATCAGAACTGACATAGTTCTGGATATGGATTTGATTTCCTATACATAATACTTCTGCCAACCTTACCATCAGGCTCTTACTAAATCCCTAATTCACTGGAACTGGCTTTTGCAAATTTCCTCAGACTAACAAAGCAATTTTATGGCAAACAAGGTGAGGCAATGGATGCATTACCATTACCATGGACTGAATCTATCTGTCTCACTACACATCTGATCACCAACAAAGTGCTAACCTAATATGATAAAGAAGTGACTTCTTAACTACTCAGTAAAATTATAGCTCAGAGCCAAGGCACAATGCAGATTTGGTATTCTGTCCTTTAAGATGTATAATATGCATTAAAATAATAGTCAATACATGATGCTGTGTTCCTAAAATCTAGAATACTAGTCTCATAACCAGTTAATAAAAGTACTATTGGCTTCTCTTCCAATTTTTCCTGTAAACCTTTTGGAAATTTGTTTCCAATACTTATAATTTAGACTCGGTTAGATTATAAATTTTGATAGAATCTTTTTTCAAGGGGACACAATAAAGATCTCACTGAACTTGAAGCTAAGATTCCTACCTTATCAAATTGGGCTGTTCATGTCAGTGAGCCAATAAGCAAGGACAGGAGTTAGCATACTGCAAGGGGTAATTGAGTTAGAGTTGGTGATATATGATGAAGAAGGGGAAGAGTAATTCTGAGACCCAGAACATTCATTGAGTATCTCTTCGTGCTTCAGTGCTCAGAAATAAATCTGAGTGAACAATTTCAGCAATCAAGGTCCACCATAGACAAGTCAACTCAGTTCTCAGACTCCTTGAGGATTTAGGTCACTCGTAAGCAAGAAATCCACACTAGCTGAAGTGAGGCAACTCTAAGAATGGAGATGATGAATAACAATTTATGACTCACAATGATTCACAGTTGAGGGGACTACAGTTGCAAAATAACCCTCATATACAAACTCTTCTGTAAAGTTTATAGCAATATAATAATTTGAAGAGTTTGTTATAGATTGGCATTAACAGGGGGCACTAACATGCAAATGGTGCACTAGAATTACATATTAAACACCTTGTCCACTACCTCTTTTTTCTCTGCCTCACCTCTAATTCCACTCACTGACTCAGCAAACAATACTGTGAAGACAGTTCTTCACGTCAAGCTGCTTTGCCTCTCTTGCATACTGAGGTTGTGTCTCTGGCATATGATTTGGGATAGCTGCGTGAGCTAGCTTAGAATTCACATGTATTACACAAAAGTTCTAGAAATTTATGACTCATAGGAAAACTCTCAGTGAAATAGTGTGTCTGATGGGTAATTGCTTCCTCTTTATATCTCTTGAATCCTAAGAGCCTTAGTATACATTTCCTCAAATAGTCCAAGTAGGATTGAGCACCCAGTAGTATCCATAGAAGCAGTCAATTTGAAAACATATCTTTATATAAGCTTTCTCTCCTTTTCTGTTATACTTTCCCTGAGTCTCAGTCCATTCAATCTGCTATAACAAAACATAATAGACTAGGTGGCTGATAGATAACAACTTCTGGAGGCTGTGAAGTCCCAAATCAAAGCACCTGCAGATTTGGTGTCTGGTGAGAGCTTGCTTCTCCGTTCAACTTCAGCCATCTTCCTGCTGTGGACTCAAATGGTGCAGTAGAGGGTGAGGCAGCAACCTAAGGTTCTTCTATAAATGCACTAATCCTATTCAGGAGGGCTCCATTCTCAGGATCTAATCAGCTCCCAAAAGGCCCTACCTCCAAATACCATCATCACATTAGGGATCTGGTTTCAACATATGAATTTTGGAGGGACACAGACATTCAGTCTATGTTTTCCTGGTTCTTTCCTTCTGCTTCCTGCAACCACTTGCCCAACAGACTATTTGCATTTAAGGGAATCTAAACTATAAAAGTAATGTGAATGTGCATATTCTTCTATGAATAAAGTCCTTAATTTTATTATTATCTCTGCTTATCCATACCTCTGCCAGTTGACAAAGCATCAGAATAGATAAGATCTCTAGAATTGTGGAGATATAAGACTAGAGAAAATCCTACAGAAATACATTGTAGGTGTCATAAAAGAAAAAGCTGGCAGAAGAGAGAAGAAGCTATAGACATTGAGAATAATAGAAGGCTCGTATTCTATATCTTAGAAAGTTTGGGCAGGTAGATTTTCAAATTCTGGGGTTATCCCAAAATCAAACTTAAAAGTTATGATAATTTGGGAACATGTATTGAAGTGACAGAAACAAATCAGTTTTTAAAGTCATCACTTGGAAGCAAGTACAAGACATTTTCTTTTATGGTGCTTTCATTCAGCTGGAAGCACAAAGTAAATATTAAGACAAACATTTGGAAGTGGAGAGTCTTGTACAACAGATCATTCAATAGGGTTGCAGTTACTTGGTCTTGGTGGTAAGTGTTTGGTTTAGGGCAGACTTCAGTTTTATTTAAACCTGTAATTCAACAGTGATTCAGGGGAAGTTTGGTCAGGAACAGGGGTAGAAAGTGTTTTTTAGGGTAATGATTTCTCAGACCCTGCTGATTAGATTACTAAAGAAATTGTTCTTTGTGTCTCTGTCTTAATGGAGTATTTACCACCTGACTGCAAACCCTGCTCAATGCAGCCTGTGCCCTCTGCTTGGCCTCCTCCATGCTCCTAATTCTCTGGCACTCTGGGAATAGAATACTTGTCACCAAAGAATATGATTATTTTCTTGTATGTCTTTTCTATTTAAATTTTGAACACATACCATGTAGAAAGGTATTCCTCATATTTATTTGAGTGCCTAGTAGGTAGTATTACTTTATAAATGGCAAAAAATGTAACCATTTATGAGATGAAGTATTTTTAGATTTTACATATCATCAACAAAGTTTCAAATATATTCATACTAAGTGAAATGATAAACTTACATAAGAAAAACATGCTATCAGTATCTATAGAATTAAATAAAATTATTCCATTAATGAATGCTTAGTATATTGATATAAAGTAAGACTGAGAACCATGAATACACACACTTATCATAACAACCCACAAGTACACTAACCATTGCAACAATGACCATAGAAAATCAGAGACTCTATTTTTCTTTTACCTTGAAGAGCTCTGCAAAGAAAGTCTTATAACGGCTCATATTTAAAAAAAGAAAAGTTTTGACTTAGTAGGAGGGCCTTCAGAGCATTTCTACATATATGCACATGGTAATATCAAACAGTGGAGCCTGCATCTACCCTGCTATTGTTCTGTACCTGAGAGACAAATGATGTATTTGAACACAATGACCTTCTGCCCAATCATGGAGAACAACTAACATAGAATCCAAAGCGGAACAACTCCAGTGGTAGCGATCTCTCCTGGAAAACATCTGCTACCAGCTGAGTGTGTTTACACTGTGGCAGCACCGGCAGATGTGCTCACAGACTGCCCATCTGTGTGGTGATGGGAGGTTGGAGGAAGCTGGGCTGGACGGACAGCAGGGAGAGAGCTTACAGTTATAGACTGAGTTGCTCTAGAAATGCAAATTAGCACCTCATTGTATTTTTTTCCCCTTCCTGTGTGTCTTAACGCTAGCTAATTTGTGTGCATTACTTATAATGAGCAATAAAGTTTACCTTTGGGACTGCTCTTAGGAATTTAGCCATGATATGATTAACAGTTTAGAGAGAGTAATTGTTAATTTAACAATTAATATAAAAAGTTTAGAGAATAAGTGCCAGTTTAAATTATTTTCATATTTGAAAATATTATTAAGACAATATTTTTGGTCTATGGGAAAAGATAACACTGAATAAAGTCAGCATCAGCCTTTCTAAAACTGCAGCTCTTACCTGTTATCTTGTATTGTTTGTTATTTGCAAGTGCTAGCCCAAGTATGGTCTGTAGAACATAATTTCATACTCTACAGAAGTGATATATTAAGTTATCTATGACTTTTTAAACAATAAAAAATCTTTATTATAAAATTTCTCCGATCTTTTTTTATGTTAGTGCATTTTCTGAATCTCCAAGGGAGAGATATGCAGAATTGTCATTCATGGAGGCATTTTTGTAGAGCATGTCCTGGACTAGTATTCTCTTGTGTTTAGTTGAGAGATTCTACTTTGGTGATTGAATTAGAAATCAGCAATCTAGAGGCAAAAAAAGAGGAGATATTTATATTGGCATTCAATTATTTCACATAATTTGTTTATTGAGATTTCAGAACTTAAGCAATGAAGTGACCAAAATTTTTTTAAATGGGTGGAACAATAGTTTTATTCCTATATCTGAAAAAAAATTTTTTAACTTTCATGGGCTTGTGCACAATGAAGGTCGTATATAGGGGGAATCATTAAGCAATCCCCTTAATTTGGAGATGACGTTACTTTCATTTCAAGCAAGAGAGGGAAACTAGGTTTTATTTTTAATTAATATAAAATGGATGAACTTAGCTATCTGCACAAGTTCAACCTTAAGATATTTCTGGAAATAGCTGCTAATGGAGATGAATCAAACACTCAAATTCAATCAAACTGTTTATAGAGGAACCTCACAATTAGACTTTAAAATTGATATCATAAATACATTTTGTAATACATAAAGCCAGATTCTAACATACGTGTAATCCACCCTGTATGAAAAAATATATATATAAAAAGTTGGAACAAAAGTTGGCATTGTTTATGCATCACTATCCAGGGGGAAAAGCTCTGAACTAGAAGGCACACATCTTGTCATTAGAGATCATTCTTCTATGTAGGGCAGGGGTCATTTATTGCACTATCCTAAAGCCTGTATCAGATATCCCTCCTATGTACACACCTATACTTTAGAGCTATGCTCATTACAAAATAACTTATTTGCAAACTTAAAGTTTCCCAGGGAACTTCTTGCCAGTTGAAAAGAGGCAGCACAGCCTGTGGGATAGAGGGTTAGGGGGAAGGGGTGGAGGGGGTAACTGGTGGAAAAAAGGGGATATCTGTAATACTTTCAACAATTAAAAATGTGACAGTTAAGACAGTGGACACCGAAGTTAGACTGACCACTTGTGTTCAAATACTGATTCTCTCACTTCTGAACTGCATGACCTTTTAAAAGTCACACAACCTCTCATTTAATCTAATCTGTATTACTGGGATATTTGCAATATCCATCTCATAGGTTTATGGTAAGATCTAATTATATCCCCAGAATAGAGAGGAATGACCCCATAGTATATGGATCTTTGAAATTAAAAGGTAATTATGCAGATATAAATAAGATCAGTATTCATTAACAATTGTTAATGATTTGTAATTCACTCTTGGTCTCCAGCAAATGTTTCAAAATTGCAGAATGCTAAAATTGACCATATGTAATAATTTCTGGAGAAAATAGTGCAGAGTCTGAAAACAAAGACTAGAGGATTTAAACATTTGGTTTTCCAGAATCATCTCCTGGAAGTGAACTGCAAACTAGCAAATTGGAAATCACAGATCATAGGGAAACCTTGAGAATGTGCAGTGTGTAAGAAACCATTGACCTCTCTTGCCATAAAGCTGTAGTGACCAGCTGACAGCCGTTAGCAGGACTATAAATTGAAATAACTGTAACTTGTGTAACATGCTCTTCCTTCAACTACAAACACAACGAACCACACATAAAATTGTTAAGGATTTCCTAATGTTCATGGGCTTTTGATTTTGTTCAGTCTCATGCATACTCTTTAAATAAATGCCAAATTGTCAATGGCTGCAGCTGAGAGGCAGGGAAGACAAAGGCATTAGCTAAACTATGACCTTATATTGATGTACAAAGTAAAACCAAGGGCTTGGATATAAAAAATAAGAGAAAATTGAAAAAAAAGTATTTAATTTATTTTACAATATTACAAATGATAAAACAATAACATCCAATTGCTCTACATAAACAATAGGAAAACAGTGTTGGACAGAATGAATTTGACAGAATAAACCTCATCTTTCATTTCCACAAATTATATAAGAAATATTCAGTAGCAATTATTCTGTGCAGCAATGCTATCTTTGTAAACTTTTTTTCCTGCTATATACATTTGAATCACTTGTGCTTTTGCCTACTCAAAGAAACCATGTCTATTGAAAGGTGCTACTTAAATGGGAGACACAGAGCCTGAAACCACAATCTGAAAAATGCAATTCAAATACATTGCCAGCTTGAAGACTTTTTTTTTTAAATTTTAAAGTTTTCTTTCTATTTAAGATTCAGACAGACTAGACCCTTATTGTAACTCTAGGTATGAGCAACAAAGAATTCATAAAGTAGATACCTCTTAAAGCAGGTTAGTAACTGAAGTCTCAAAAGGACTTCTTTATTCTACAGGGGTCTTATCTCCGGGGTGTTTCACAGTGCAGCCCCTGAAGATGTTAGCATAACACAAGTCTAGTGTGTGTATATTCCAGACTCAGTGTGTATACACACAAACACACATATATAGCATTGTATATATGCAGCACACATGTCTATTTGTACTATATAGATATATCTATAGCGCATATATAATAAAATATCTATTTCTAGGTGGTCTTTATTTGGATTTTCTTTCATTAAATACAACCAATAATCTCCTCTCACTTAATCTTTAAAACATTGGTATATTGATAATGTCTGATGGGGAAATATCACACCTGTAGAGGTAACAACTAATTCTATTTAACTCTTCCTACACCCCTTCCACAATTATAGCTACTTCCAACAATAACCACGTGAAAACAGCTCTTTTATGAACCAAATACCACATTGTGTGCGTTGTGACTGACTCGCTCAATCAGAAATAAATTATTTTGTTCACCTTTTTCCTGTGTAGTAGCTTAATAACTAGTTGGTATGTACACTACCCATAATGTATAGAAGGCAGCTATGCTCACCACTATACCACCAATGCAAGCATAGCGTCATTGAAATAAATTGCTTCTATAAGCATATATGTAGAAATTCCCGTTAGCAATTGATACACACTTCATATGATACACAATACATAAATACATTTGAATGCCCAGCACCTTCTTTTAGATAGAAAAACTTCCACAATAATTTCAGCAGTCCTGTGGGCTGAATAATTAATTAGAGTTGCCCAGAAAATCTGTTACTGATTCTTTTTTTTTTTATTCCAGCAACTTAATATTAATAATAAAACAGGCTGGGTGATAATAATGAACATGTTTCCATGGCCTACTCATGTCAACAGCACAGTAACAACTATGTTCTCTGAAGGACAGGAACCTTTCACAATCAGCTGCCTGAGCATTGCCAGGTACTGCGTTAAATCGTAACAAAGATACAAAAAACTAAAGCTGTGAACATATAATAGTACAAAAGAAAAAAAGCAGGTATTTCAAGTATGCATTTATAATTTGATTTTATCATGATCCCTTTTGCCTCCTTATTGGTTAAATCTCAATTATTTTCTTATTCTTGCTGTCAGCTTTCGGTGATCTCCTTGCCCCATTAAGGCCACAGTAGATATTGAAGCGAGAGGCATGGATGGAAAGGTTTATGATAGGGAATGAAATGATCTTGTACAGTTTGTATTCTTAGAACACTTGATGCCTTAATTGAATTCATTCTTGAGTACTGAAAGCTCCCTGAGATGAACAAAAGTAGTCTCGGTTGATACTGAAGCCCTTTTTTTATATGCCAAACATTTTCAGAACTGGGCAATGTATTAAGAAAACAGAAAGCACAGGGTAACAAAGCAAGGTGAAGCTAAAAAGGCACTACCCAATGCATCTATGAGATAAACTTCAATGCACAGAACAGTGAATGGCTGGGATGCTTTTGCTGTGGCCTTAAAATTGTTTAAATACATTTGTCTAAAATGCAGTAAAAATGGCAAGGTACCTTGCTGATGCTTTTTAGGACATACTTTAAGTTCTGAGATTAATTTTACATATAAGATTTACTTGTGACTTCAAAATTTCCATAGAATTCAATTAAAGGCTAATTCAAACAACTTATTCACAAATGGTCAAAATTAAGATTCTATAAATCACCTACCTATCTTTGATTTTTAAGTCCATCAGATTTTTCAACTTTACATTCATAATATGTGCCTAATTATTTTTAAATTTCCAAAAGATAAGAGATTAATGATAAAAGTACATATGTTCTATCCATTTGTAGCTAAGCATCTTCTTTATTCTATTTTGTTTTCTTAGAGACACATGAATTCTCAGAAAATATAGTCTCCCATATCACACAGTTCTATTTTTTAAAAATAATACCATATATCATTAATATGTTAAGAACTGTACTGAGAATATCCTTTTTCGTGATTTCATATACATTCTCCATGCTATTTATTCTTTTTTTTTTCAGACTGTCTTTTCTAAAAACAAAGCATACATACTCTGGGTGCTATTCTTTCTTCAAACTGCCTTGCCTAAAAAACAAGAAGTAACTGAGCTGTTTCAGACCAAGAGTAGAAGTGGAAATAGAGCACTTCTGCTTTCAAAAGAAACAAGTTACCATCATAATCACCTACCAGTGTAGCATGCGTTACCAGCAAACAGGCCTACTGGTCAATTCTGTTATACGCTGCAACATCCTAACTCACTTTATTAATAACTCCATGTGCTTCTTTGAAAACATATCAATATGATAACATTGAATAAATTTAACCACAGAAAAAACATTGGTCAATTTAATTCATTCAAAGTGCAAAATACTGACATACAGTTTCATTGTTAAACCTATTAAAATGAATCATCTCTGTTATGGAAGCAAAACTCATTAGTTATTTCTGCACTGAGAAAATTTATGCTATAAAGAACATGCCAACCTTTCTATTTGAATAAGGGGGGGATATCAAATAACTGGAAGTCACATTTCAGCCCTATCAGGCAAACATTTTAAAGGGCAAAGTGCTTCCACAAAATTATTATTTAATGTAAACACCATGGAAGTCTTCCTTCAAATAAAAATAAAGTTTGAGTTTTGAAAATTTTAAATACCTAGAGAGAACTTTCACATTAATAGAATAACACATTAATATATTATTTTCATGAAAAGAAAATGGTTTGTTGTGTAGAAACATCAGTATAATCTTTGGTACCAAAAGTACATTTTTTTTTCGGCTAATATTACCACCTCAGGTGACATAGAACATCTTTTCTTTAGAATGGTTCAAGATTATTTAATGGTACAGTTTAGCTGGTACCTTCTATATCCCAGGAAAAAAAATCTGGAGGTTTAGAGTTGTGCAAAATAAAACTTTACAAAGTCATTGTGTGATTGCTCTTTAAAAATTTAAGAAGTTTAAAAATGATCACATGAAGGTTATTTATCTCATTCATATTTGTCTTAGAAAGGATTTCTAAACACCCCAAACCAAAAGAGATTCCAGACAAATAAAAACAGAAACGGAAACACAAAACTCATGATCAGACTGAGAGTCCTGACTGAAGGTATTTCCTTGAGTTGTTTAATCTTGTGTATTTCGCCGCTCAGTTTCCATCTTCATATCCGCTGACAAGGATGGTTAATTTCCCCCAGGGCTGAGTTGTATTCCCGCTGTTCCTCTTCTCATGTGCTTGGCATTGCAGAGGCGGCCCGACAGGGATGAACATCTTTGTTTCAGTAACGAATGACAAGTGCATTGTTGGAACTTGTAAACACTACTGATTATACATTCAAACTGTGTTCTTCGTGGAAGTGGCACTTACTAGGACCCTTGAAGTCAACATATTTAACTTTTAGAGCACTTCGCAGGTATTTCATCAGCTGGTAGTGGATTTCTCATGAATGTCCTTGATCAACTTTCGGGTAATTGGTGGATGCTGAAACTCAGTCTTGTTTTGGATCCTATTTTCAGATCTTAGGAAGCATCTTCAGAAAAGAAGTGCATACTCAGTTTGTTTGTCTGTTTTCAAATGTGCTTTATTGCTTTATACACTTTCCTGTTGTCAGTTTCAGAGCGCCTCGATTGTGCAGCACGTTTAATGTTTTGAATTCTAATGGCATTCTGTGAGGACTTGCATTAGAAAAGTACCTATATTTTAAGTCATCATAGTAATGATATTTGACGGCTTTTCCATTCAAATCCTTAGGGAAAGGCCAGAAGCCATACAGGTGAATTTCATCGCAGAATCTTGTGGCGAGTGTATACATGAGGAGACCTGTACTGGGTCTTTTGATAGGAACTTTGTTTGTCAGCCAGTAACTGGAAAACACAACAGCACACACATACAGAAAAGATAATTTAGAGAAATATACAACATAGCTTATACCAAATGTACTATGAAGAACTGAAGTAAATGAAATTGGAAAAGTATCTTTATAAATAATACACAAAAGATTACTGAAGAAATATATTTCTTAAGCATTTAGAATACTGATGCATTTATTTTATTATATTGCTAATTTTTGAGGTCATATAATTAGCCAGGGTACCTGAAATGTAGGTAAATATTGTTGTGTAATCTTGTATTAAAAAGATATGAGTACCAGTCTTTCTGAGAAGACTGGAATCTTCTCAGAAAGTGTTAAATATGTTGGGAAAGGCATAGTAAGTGGGCAGTGACTAAGTAATCTCCTGGATGAAGAGAATTTGAAACTATGCTTATAGTTTTTCAAAACCTCATATTTAAGTTAAAAAGCCCAAACAAATACATGCTTTACCTGCATTATACTAACTTATTTATTCAACTTCAATTATCCAAGTCATATTTTATTAAGGCTAATTAAAAACATTGCCACAACCCCTGAAGAACAACATAAAACATATATTTGCAACTAATTCACCACTTATTCAGTTTAACATTTTGTAAAATTGGTAAAATATATGTCAGTGCTAGTAAGTATTTTACACTATTCATTTTAAAAGGCATTAAAATATCCCAAAATGTTATAACCCATCATTGTTGCCACACTTTGTTCATTTGAAAAGCATGCAAACTCAGAAGTTAATCAGCACCTCTGGTATGGAAGGGGGTTCCCAATAGTTCTTGATATATTCATTATCTTGTGTGGAACCTTCTGAAACAATAAGGGTATACATGTTCCCGTATTTCAAAGTTGTTCAATAATAAATTGTCTGTTTTTTTAATTTTGTTTTAATTAATATCTCCTATTTGAGGAAATATATTTCTGCCATCCAAATGTAAGGGGAAAATTATTAGATTTTGGTCATAGTTGTATTTAAACTCTTGGCTTAGATTTTATATATTATTATTTTGATTAAAAAAATAATTCATGAAGCTTTTCAGGGGAGAGCTAATATATCTAGACTATTGAATATGAAAAAAAACAAAATTTCATTTTACTTTATTTGATAGAGAAATATTGGACTTTCAAACCTCACTCCAACATCTCAAATAGGAAAAAAAAAACACTTTGTCATTATCATTCCTTTTTTTTCTTTGTACCCCTCTTTAAACCAGAATTGACCTTTTACATTTTTATTTTTCTTAGGGTGAAGGCCACATGCTGACTGTGTTAAGCAATGTGAAATGCATCATTGACCTTTGTTATTACAGGTGTTTTAAGAAAGCTTATCCTTCAGTAAAGAAGGTTCATAAGGAATTTTCAGAGAAGAATACCTAAATATTTTTTCACAACCCAAAGGTAGCTGAATGAGCAAAAACTATACAATGCATATTGGTAACATCACGAGGGAACCCAGATGTTGATTCCATGCCTACAGTTTGAATACATTGAAGAAGCTGGTTCAGCCTGCAGTTGGTGGTTGTTAGTATCTTTAAATACATTAAAAAATGTTGAACTGTACACTTAAAAAAATTATTTTTATCAGGGAGTGCCAATTATTTGGAATAGTTTGGCAGTATGAAGGTCATGCTAAATTATGTTTTAATCTTATTCTAAGATGAGGAAAAAATAACTACTATGCAATAATATAATGTTATCTTATTTGTAGCAGAGGCCCGGTGCATGAATTTGTGCACAGGTGGGGTACAGTCGGCCCAGCCCCAACCAGCAGATTGGGGCCTGGCCTGTTGGGAGGAGAAGATGGTGGGAGGTTGGCCAGCCAGCCCACCCCGATTGGAGCCTGATCAGGTCTGGGCCGGCTGGGGGCAGGGGCCACGGGCAATTGGCTGGCGGGCCCCACCCGATTGGGGTGGGGGGCCTACTGGGGGTGGAGCTGGCCATGGGGAGGGGCTGTGGGAGGTGGGCCGTCTGGCCCCACCCCCTATTGGGGTAGGGGGGCAGTCAGGGGTGGGAACAGCTGTGGGGAGGGTCTGCGAGCCAATGGGGGTGGTGGGGACCCATCAGGGGTGGGGCCATCCGCAGGGAGGGGCTGCAGGAGGTTGGCCAGCTGTCCCAACCTTCTTATTGGGCCAATTTACTGGCCGCAGTGGGTGGCATAGCAACCAGACGTTCCGGTCGTTCCAGCGTTCTGGACGCTGGCTTTTTATATTTTTATATATATACTAGAGGCCCAGTGTATGAAATTAGTGCACTTGGGGGGTTCACTCAGCTAGGCCTGTGCCCTCTCGCAGTCTGGGAGCCCTTGGGAGATGTCTGACTGCTATGGAGGTGGGAGAGGCTCCCGCCACCACTGCTGCGCTTGCCAGCTGTGAGCCAGGCTCAGGGTTTCTGGCTAAGCAGCACCCCCCTGTGGGAGCACACTGACCAACAGGGGATAGGCAGCTCCTGCATTGAGGGTCTGCCCCCTGGTAGTCAGTGTGTGTCATAGCGACCAGTCATTCTGCCATTTGGTTAATTTGCATATTAGCCTTTTATTATATAGGATAGATAGGAATGAAAGATCATATTAAATGTGACTCCATGGGCACATTATAAATAGATGCTTTTCATTTCTTAATTCTGGTGAGATATGCTAGAATCCACTTAAATATGGTTGGTCATAGACAAAATACCAAAGCAACTCCTATATGTAATACAAATAAGCAACTCTAATGTTAGAAATGCTGAAGGCAAAATTATTGGCCTATTTAAAAATAATGTCCCGATTGGAGCCTGATCAGGTCCCGGGGGTGAACAATCACTCAACATTTTTAGATTCAGGTGAACAATCACTCAATATTTTTAGATTCAGGCACCTTATAACATAGCACAGAGTTAGTGAGGTTGTCCTCTTACCCTCAAGTACCTGACATCTAAATGCAGAGCAGGCAAATGAGCATCATGGGAAGGTCAGCACATCCAGAGAAACATAATCCATATAATAAAAGCCTAAGTGACCATTACAGTGGAATGACCAGAATGACCGGTCACTATGATGCGCACTGACCACCAGGGAGCAGATGCTCAATGCAGGAGCTCCCACAGGGGGAGCGCCGCTTAGCTAGAAGCTGCGTTCATGGCTGGCGAACACAGCAGCGGTGGCAGGAGCCTCTCCCACCTCCGCAGCAGTACCAAAGAGCAGCAAGCCGAGCAGTAAAAAGTGAGCAGGTGGGCAGTAAGAAGTGAGAGATCCTGGACTGTGTGAGGGATGTCTGCCGGGGGTTCCAGACTGTAAGAGGGTACAGGCCAGGCTGAGGGACCTCCCCAATGTCTGGATTTGGTGCACTGGGCCTCTAGTCTATATATATATAAAAGCCTAAGTGATTGGCTGACCAGCCGACCATTCGACCAGCTGACCGGTAGCTATGATGCACACTGTCCACCAGAAGGTAAATGCTCAACACAGGAATTCTGTCCTACATATTTGTCAATACGTTGGTTCATTCTTTGGAGTAATCTGTGGGTAGGAGCTATGTAAAGTAAAACCTAACGCAGTCCTCCTGGGCATGCTGAACTAGAACATCTCTGGTATTTTGCTTTCAACTGTTCAAATAGTCCTTTCATGTATTCCCAGTCTGCAGTATACAATATGAGTTCATTTTTTTAAAAGTGCATAAAACTTAATTTTGTTTTAAAACTTTTGGTAAAGTTAGTGATACTTATTTTTAAAGATTATGAGATGATTTGTCTTGCCATAAAAGTAAGGTTGGTGATAATTTCTTTAAAAAAAAGAACTTTCAGTATTGTTCATCCTGAGAATAATTCAGTCCACCATGAATCAGTTAATCCTTATATTATTTCAGGGAAGCAAAAAATGATCTTATATCTTCTTCTTGTGTGAGGAAACAAAAAGATAGAGAGGCATATTTTATGTGATTTGGCAAGCTAGGAGTAAACCCAGGAGTAAAACACACAAGCAATCTATTGAAAAGTAGCAAAGATAATAATAAATTACTGAGTATCCACAATGGACCAGAGATAGTGTTAAGAGCTTTAGGTATGCTGTTTTTTTTTGTGTTTTTTTTTTCTTCATTTAATACTCACCGCAAACCTATGAATAGATATTATTTCACATATGAGGAAACCAGGCTTGGGAAGATTATATAACCAGTTTAAGATCACTTAATTGTAGGTAATGGAACCAAGATTTAAGCCCGCATCTATCTGACTATCATATTTTCAATTTTAACTAAAAAGAAATTGATTTCTTTAGTTTTCAAGATCATTCAGCTTGAAATAGCAAATCCCAGGGTCTAGTTTCCACATTGAGTTCATATGGGGAAAAATGAAAGATCTGTATCATGTTTTGGTGATTAACAGTCAGCTGTTGGTAATGTTTTTCACACAAAGGTTTTTGGGTTTTTTGTTTTATTCAAAAGCAAGAACTGACCAATATATAGGAGCCACTTTTCCCAAGTACACTCTCAAAAGTATTTAAATCAGAAGAGGATTTTATAGTTTCAATATATAACTTACTTAACCACACTGCAAATGCCAAAGGCAGTGACACTGTATCAAAGGGTAGGGATTTCCATGCAGATTTAAAAAGTATTTTGAAGTTTCATGAAAATGAAAGCAGGAATGTGTAACCTCCAGAGGTCAATCTGTCAATATTTTTATCTCTGAGCCCTTTGTATACAGAGGTCTGTATTAAGTAGGTGATAAAAAGAAAATAGAAAATTCTTTCTGCAGAAGCCTTCATAATCTACATACAGAAAATATTTATCCACCTTCCTAAGCCTAATTCATCAGAGGCACAGAGGAATTATGGCATGTGGAAAAAGAGTAGAAATAATACCTTAGTCCCAATAATCTCTGTATTCTATTTGGTACCTGTTTATGTTATTTGATGTCCACTATAGAAATCCAGACTTTGACTTTACCTCTGAATTTCATTCTTTTTTTTTTTTATCTGGCCAGTTCTCTAGTCAGTTTATGTGTAGATGCAGTGTTAAGAAATTCTCGATCTACCTAAACTATATTGGTTTTGCCAAGTGTCGCATATTTTATTAGTGAAAATATGACTCTAATTATTGCGATAGTCATTCCACTTGAAACTGTTTCAAAGTATTTTCACATGAACCTTATAAAATTCTTCACAGGAGCAGTTAATAGCTTAAGAAGTAAAATAACTAGCCCAATTTTGCTCAACCAGTGCATTGTGCATTGGTATGTTGGCAAATGTTTAATAGCAGACACTGGTAGGGGAGACCATTACAGATCTGCAACATTTGCCAATTTCCACGGTGTAAATATTCCCATCACAGCCGATTTCAGGCTTCTAACCTGACATCAGTGAACACTGAGATGGGAAGAGATGACATGATCAGCTCTTGCAAGCCAGCTCCAGTATACCACTGACTGCAGAAAAGACATTCCTCCTGACCTGCAGCTCCATAAGATATGTACAAGAAAATTCAAAGTTAGAGAAATGTGCCTTCGAGAAATTTCCAGGTAGTTGTTTATTTTTGCCCTGTTTGTAAAGAGAGAAGATAGGGGAATGACTTGCATATCTGTAAAGATAGCTTCACTACATACTAATACAGACGTTTAACATTATTTATAGATATAATAAAAGCCTAAGCGACCATTATGGCGGAATGACCAGAACAATTGGTCGCTATGATGCACACTGACCACCAGGGGGCAGACGCTCAATGCAGGAGCTACCCTGGTGGTCAGTGCGCTTGCAGCTCAGAAGCTGAGCTCAGAGCCTGCGAGTGCAGCGGCAGTAGGGGGAGCCTCTCCTGCCTCCATGGCAGCGCTAAGGAGCAGGGAGCCGAGCGGTAATGAGCAGTGAGCAGGCGGGCAGTAAAGAGTGAGGGGTCCCGGACTGCGAGAGGGCAGAGGCCAGGCTGAGGGACCCCTCCTCCCCCAGTGCATGAATTTCACTGGGCCTCTAGTTATGTAATAAAATAGAAAGATAAATCTATTTCATCTCATGGAATTTTAGCACAGTGCTGGATACAAAGTAAGTACTAATGACTGGTTAATTTCTTCTTGCTGGCATTTTGGAGCTTTGTAGTGTTACAAAAGTGGAAAACACACATGGTTTGGCAGTCTCTGAGTGACAACATTTAATTGTGGGAAAGCACTGAAAAAGCGGCAGTATTGGCGTGGCCGTACTGTTAGCGAATTATGTGATCTTGGGCAAACCGCTTAAACTTATTCAGCGGCACATTATCAACCAATAAAATGAGATCCTTAATATGGTTTCTACCACACATAAAAGGTCACGGTAATCTGAATTTGGATTGAGGAACATGAAAGTTCATCCAGTTGTATTGGTAGTCTACATTTTATGTTTTGCTTGTATTTATTCACTACTAATAATTTTATGATATGTGATCTGAAATAACATGCAGCATTTCCCTTCAATAACATTATAGAGCTGTTTGATAAAATCACCCCTGCTGAAAAGTTTAACGTCATTTCTAATTTTCTATAATACTTTTAACTAGAGGTCATAAAACTGACTTACACATTCATAATAAATTGATTTTTGATTCTCTAAAAATTATAAAAGTATTCACTATAATTTCAAAGATAAAACTAATGGGAGAGAATGATATCACATAGGAAAATGGAATTTTGTTGAGACGTGAGAACAATTAAATAAAAATAAACAGAGGAATCCTTTAGACTTTATTTATCATATCAGAAACCTGAGTAAATTTAAAAGGACTACACCAAAAGTACATCATAAGTTAGTTAGATTTTGGTGAAGGAGAATTAAAAGTAATTATCGTACATAAATGAATTCTAACTATTTTGAGACTTCTTAAAGATAATGCTTAAAAACTTGAACTGGAACATGGAGGTTATGGCAAAAAATAAAGTGGACATAAAGCCACAGGTTTTAATAAACTTCTCTTTTAACCAAATTGAATTCTGAAAGATAACTGAAATTGATAATGTAAAATGTCAGAATGAGGAAGTGGTGACATCCAAATGGTGAAATATATTTGTAAGCAGAATCACTTAATATATAAAGCACATTTATAAAGTAGTTGCTGAATGGAAGACCAGATATTTTTTAAAAGAATGCTCTTGTACTTCTGAAGAAATATAACAACATAGAAGGGGTATGGTTTTGAAGCATGATGAAGGAGTTAAATGAGGTTAATCCTTTTGTATTATCTTTCTTATGAGATTAGATTGCTTTTTGAAAATCAACAATTATGAAAAACCTTACATTTTTCTTATTAAAATTAAAAGGAAGCAGTAAAATCATTTATCATAAAACATGGAGTCCTATATAAAAAGAAAGAATTAAAATCAACTGGGGTAGAAAATCCCAAAACCTAGCAAAAGAATGTGTCATATATTGTAAGATGAAAATGATAGTGGCATTTTACCCATGCATATGTTTCCTTTACATAAACATTTAGTCCAAGGAAGCACTTAGAGATTACATTTCCACATTCCCCAGCCAACATAAGAACAGTTTCTCAATAAAAGTCCATTTTATTATAATAACAAAATGTAAACAACTCTTCTAATGGTCTGATGATCTTATTTATGCTTGATTTGGGCTATTTTCAAATGTATATGTTTAGTTTACATTAACCTTCCTGATAGGAATTGTACTAAAATCTATTTCAGAAGGAATAAGGAGCAAAAATGTGATCTCTAATCCATTCAGTAATGTAGAGTGCTTGCTAGCAAAGTGTACAAGTATCAGTCAAAGATCAGAGTTCTTCTCAAAGCCCAGGGAAGTAATGAAATAAAAAATAGCCATAAGCCAGAGAAGGTTGGACCTGCATTACCACCATTTGTCCACCATCCATAACTGAAATATCATTGCTGACATGTACACATAAGGAACTGTTTGACATTGAAATTGGGACTCAAAGAACTGTTGGCCCAGAAAGAAACTCACTACAGACTGATTCATTTGCCTCTCAGCATAACCATTATTGTTTGTCTCATTTTCGGTTCTTAAAAGTGTATTTCAAGTATCACATGATCTCACTCATCTAGGGGAAATAATGAGCAACATAAACTGATGAACAAAAACAGACCCGGAGACAGGGAAGCATCAATCAGACTGTCAAACCTCAGAGGGAAGGTAGGAAAGGGTGGGGGTAAGGAGGAGAGATCAACCAAAGGACTTGTATGCATGCATATAAGCCTAACCAGTGTTCACGGACAACAGGGGTATGGGGGCATGCATGGGGAGGGGTTTGGGATGGGAATGGGGGGATGAGGACAAATATGTGATACCTTAAGCAATAAAGAATTTTTAAAAAATAGCCATAAGCAAGTTCAAAGTGTTTTTTAAAGCTTTCCCAGCAAGTATCAAAATAATAGCATGTGGGGAGGTTAGTTAAATTTAGGTCATTATTCTCTCTTTTTATTCCTGCTATACAGGATGTGATGCTGAAGCGACTTGACATTCAGACATTTGTCTTGTCTTTGGCATTATTTATCACTCAGTAACAGATATTTGGTAAGCATAGAATGGGGATTCTAGCTTAAAAACAAACAAACAAACATACAAACAAACAAACAAAAATGGGGGTATTGCTAAGGCAATGCCAGGGATGCAGGCTGTGGGATGTGTTATATTCCAAAGCTACCTATCACTAGAAATACAACTGCTCCATATGATTAATTAAGGGATAAATTTAAATTTTTATATAAAGTTTGAAGGGTTATAAGGTTGATATATAATATTTTTCATCAAGTCAAATGTCAATAAATACTTACTTTCCCCCTCCAGATGTCAATCTTTATTTGATGCAAGTCCAATCTCATGGAATCAATGCAATTCTCCTCCCTTTTCTCTTTTTTAGCATAACTAATGCTGATCCCTTCAACATATTTTTAAGCAGAATTACTTAATATATAAAGCACATTTATAAAGTAGTTGCTGAATGCAAGACCATTAGTAGATATTTTTTAAAAGAATGCTCTTATACTTCTGAAGAAATAAAACAATCAGAAATATAGCTGTAAAGACAATTACATTATGTAATATAACATTCTTTGCAATGGAAAAATATGGAAGTGAAAACAGTACTACACAACCAGACTATTGTTTAAAAAAAACCCCTGCCCCTTGCAGTTATTTTAATATTCAGTTAAAATTCAATGTTGAAAGAATGAAGTTGCACCCCTTCACATACCCATTGCAAAAAATAACTCAAGGTGAATCATAGACTATAGTTAAGAGCTAAAATTCTTAGAAGAAATAGAGGAATAATGTAACATGACCTTAGCCAAAGCCTCCTTAAATATGACACCGAAAGCACAATTGATAAAAGAAAAATAAATTGGACTTCATCAAAATTAAAAATATTTGTGTTTCAAAGAATACCAAAAAAATGAAAGGGGGAGAAAAAACTACCACAGAATAGGTGAAAATATTTGCAAATCAAATAACTGATAAGGGACTTGCATCTAAAATACATAAATTTTATAACTCCATAATAAATACACAAAAATACTTAATTTAAAAATGAGCAAAGGAATAGACATTTTTCCAAAGAAGATATAAATTGCCAATATGAACATGAAAAAAATGGGCAACATTAATAGCCATCAAGGAAATGTGAGTCAAATTCACAATGAGATGCTTTTTCATACCAATAAGAATGATTATAAAAAAAGAGATGGATAATATTAAGTGTTGGTGAGAATGTGATACAACTGAAACCTTCATATATTGCTGGGCTTGTGGTTGAGAGTAAAATGATGTAGCCCCTTTGGAACAAGGTCTGGAAGTTTCTCAAAAGGTTAAACCTAGAGTTACCTTATGAGGCAACAATTGTACTCCTAGGTATAATATTCTCTCTTGGATCAAACTTTATTTAGGCTCCTCTGTACCCTCTTGTCAACTAGGCCGTGCCTTAGGTCTTCTGTGCCTATCCTTGCTGAGTCGTTTAAGCAAGAATCCTGCCAAATTAATTTAGGAGGAATTACCCTACTTTTTATATCTGACCAACCTTGACATCTGATCAAACCCTCATCCACTGCCTTTTTCCAGTTCATTGTGAATTTACATACATATGAAATTTAATATATTATGTTGATGCAGTCATATTAGGAATGGCCAGTCACATTACCTATGCACATGGCTACATAAGTTAACTAGTGAATTCGAGTTCAGTTTAGTTTAGTTCTTGTTTTTGTTTAAATAACTTGATGAAGTATTGCCTGCATTATAATATTAGGGCTTAAAAACTCACCTAGGAAAACAAAGCAAAACAAACAAAAAACCTATAGTTACTTCTTTTAAACTTGTTACACTTTAATAGACAGAGAGCAATAATCATTAGGTTTCCATCTAGAATGTGAACTATGCAATTCAACTGAATACAGCAATAATGAAATTCACATAAATGTAGAGGCAGTTGGTCTAGGACAGCCATTTATTTCATACTATTTGTTTTCTTTTAGCGGTACTGATATAACAGAAATTCAGGAATGAGAGTAACAACACTTTTTTCCCCAGACACTTTGAATAAGAATTAAGTTGATGGCCCTAACCGGTTTGGCTCAGTGGATAGAGCGTCGGCCTGCGGAGTGAAGGGTCCCAGGTTCGATTCCGATCAAGGGCATGTACCTTGGTTGCGGGCACATCTCCAGTAGGAGGTGTGCAAGAGGCAGCTGATTGGTGTTTCTCTCCCATCGATGTTTCTAGCTCTCTATCCCTCTTCCTTCCTCTCTGTAACAAATCAATACATTTTTTTTTTTAAGAAAAGAATTAAGTTGATGGAGATAATTAGCTCAGGCTTCATAACGAACTTATCAAGAGGGTGAAACATAACTTTCTTTAAAATGAAAAGAAATTGAAATGGCTTTTTGTTGTTGTTGTTCAAGAGGAATATTTCCATAATAAAGTTTCTCAAGTCACTGGTCTAATGATTGGTTCTACTTGGGGGGTGGGGGTGGGAGGGGAATATCTGAAAACAGGCAATCTGCAGGAGCTGGCTTACAAAGCATGGGTCTGGTATTCTTGACCATCGGTTTTTCTTGTGTTAGTACACGCATGTACTCTTGTTTTTTATGCTGACTCAAATTTCATTTGTAAACTTCTTGAATGGAGAAAACAACCCTAGAGAGGAGAGAGCAAGAGATGAGTCTGGGGAATATACAGGTTGAGAAAAGGAGTACACACTACTGAAGGATAAATTATATTTAAATTTTGGAATAAGATTAATTAGGTTAAAATATTCAGAAATTTCATACTGACTCTCACACGGTCTTGCTTGACTAATAAAAACATCCCTGAAATGCCTCAGTTGCTATCTTAATGTACATCCTTTCAAATAAAGAGAATAAGTGAAATGCAACACCAAAAAGGCTACAAATCATTACAATTCATGGACACCAGTAAGAACTGTCCAGAGGGTTCTTCATTTTGTATTGGCATGAAAACAAGACCTTCATCCATGGCCTAGCAATAGTGTATGAAAGCAAAAGCAGCAACTCAGGAACTGAGTTATATATCTGCAGAATGTTAACTTAGGGAATCTAAGAGACAAAAAGACACCAATGTAGGCCACTCTGTAGCGCTCCGTAAGTAACTGAGAAAACATACCTATGAAGTTCCTCACAGTGGCTGCCACATGACTTTGGTAAGTCAGATCCTTTACCACCTTATTAGGACCAGTGATTATTCACTGAAGAAGGTAAAACGGTGGCTTTCTGAAGTGCAGCACCAGGAGGAGCAGCATGATAAACGTTCTAATGGTTTTTGATGAGATTTGAGTCACGCTATTTAATTTATTTTGACATTCCAAAGGAAGTGTATGAAATTTTGTGATTTTGAAGTAGAACAGGTTTAAAAATTTTTGTGAGAATGATCTATAAATTCTACCTATAATGTTTCATTTTACAATATTAACATTAAGCCCTCTTTGTCAATGGTGTTGAAATGTAATAATGAGCAGGGATAAGAAGTGCACTGAGGCTGTCTTTGATAGTTCACGTTTGGGTTATTAAATTCTGTCTGTAGAATATAAAGTTCCCAAATTCTTAAGTGTTCAAGAATTCAGAGTTATCTAACCTAGACCAATTGTCAATTAGTTTGGTCTTATAGACCTTAATTTAAGGAAAACTAAAAATACTCACTATGATTGTTCTTCCAACAACAGAATTATCAGTTCAGAGACAGGCTCTGTAAGTGCAGGGAGTGATTGAACTCTGGACATTAAGTGGCCTTTTAGGCCTGGCCACTGGTTATGATAAGGAAAATAAATTATATTGAATACAAATGGAATATCAATGCATAAATAAATGTGCTTTTTATAACCATGGAATTAAATTTGTCTTAGGTAGACTTTTAAAATCATTTCTTTAAAGAAAAAGTATTTAATTTATAGTTGGAGAGAGCATTCCCTGAAACTGAATTGCCAGGAAGGCTCAATTTAAGTTGACTATATTAAGGTAAAAAATATAATTATAACTTATATAAAATTAACTTGGCAGAATAAATAAATCCTTGCCAGAAGAATAGGTGATTTCCTTCTTTCTTAACACTTCATCAGCACTTTCTGCACTTCTAGAACTCCAGTTCTTCGAAGAGTATTCTGACCAGAGAGAAAGACACATGGGCAATGTGATATAAATACCAGTAAAAAACCCTCTTTTCAAAATGTGATCGAGGTCTGGTTGTTTTGACCTACAATGATTTCTACATGTGGTTCTATAGACTAAAGAAATTGGGAACTACATTGCAATGCTAATAATCTTCCTGTTTTTATTCTCACACAGTCTGGCCAGTTGCCCTGTTCCCTGTCTCTTACCACATTTCAGAGCTGATTACATACACGTATTCCACTGTGGGAAAACACTGCTCCTTTTCAAACACAAGTTCTACATAAGTTTCCATTTCCAGTTGATTCATCAAAACAAAGCTGGTTCAGAAAGGGGGAAAATTACAAATTGCTTACATCTGTTCAACCTAAAACATTATTCACACTCTGCCAGTGATGACTGCTAAGCCATCTGGGGAATATGATAGGTGTTTGGGGAAAAATGTTTGTCACAGTACAGTGAAGAAATGACATGTGTGAAAGCCTCAAGGTTATTTCAAAGTTCAGTGGTGGCTTTCAGGTATTTTGGGATAGATAAGTTCTGAATTAATATGCACACAAACTGGAAACACATATGTACTAAACAATTTACATAGTAAGCATGAATATAATTGCCAAATTAATGAATTATTGGAATCAAGTGATAAACAAGTGAAACAAATTATTATGTTATAAGAAAGAGAACATTTCATTCTAATTAATAAAGTGAATATATGTATACTATCAAGTATGGCTATATAATATACATAGTTATATGTCATATATTATGTTTACATATGCAATTATACATATGTAAATATATACCTCTAGTTTGCTATGAGAATATATATATGCAAACAAATATCTCATAGGTATATAATAATTATCTAAATCTCAGAATATACAGTTGACAATTTTGCTTTAAAATAAAAAAATATTGGGGATAGCAAGACTTTTTAAAATTCTAATGTTAGCTGAATCAAAGTTTCTCTCATTTCCTTTATGCTATAAAAAGGAAGTCAGTTGGTTGACAATGCAGATTGGTATAATTCCTGACAAAACTCTGCCTATGATGAGGCATTTTTGTTATGAGACATATTTCCGCCAGTTTTATCAAGAATGTACCAAATTCAAACATGTTTCCTATTTTTTCAGAAACTTTTAATAGTAACTTAAAAAAATAAATGTACTCTAAAATTGATTTACTGCCACCTATGTGGATACAGCTGAGAGGTCATCGATGTTAATTCGCCATTAGGAAAATGCTTATATAATCACTAATTTATTCACCAATCTTCTCTTGACACTCATGTCACAAGTTAGAAATTTTCAAATTCTAGTATAAATTTTGGTGTTAGTGCCATAGATAAAAATGTCTAGAATAAGTTCAGTATCAAGGAATAAAAATGAAATCCATCTTTTAAATCTGGATTGTGGAGCTGTCTGGTTTCCAAACTTTTCACTGAAATACCTTTGGGGATCTATAGCAATTTTGTTTCTATTGAAGAAACAGAAGGGGAAAAATGCATATTGTAAATTTGTATGGCATCCAAATATTCCATGCCCCTCTCAACTACAGATCAAGAGAAATATTGAACCAGTTTGCTGCCAGAAAATGCTCAGCAAAGATGAGAAGAGGTATGGGATCACTTCCATTAATGTGCATATTTAGTGTAGACCATCCTGCTGAAAAGCAATCACATTCAAATGTGACTGGAGCTGTGTATTTGTATTCACCCTACCATGGAAACAGTTTGAATGCCTTCCTCTGGAGGCTGATGGATCTCAATGACAGCTGCATTGCCACAATATGCTGAAGTGGCTCATCTTGACAGGTCATATCCTGGATTTCACATTCTGAATGGCAGCTGGGATGCCAGAGAGCTTTCTCACAGTGGGTGGGCTGAATTTAATCAGACCCTCCTTGGCTTCAGAGACAAGCTGCACATGTGGCTGCAGGCTGCTCTAAGAAGTCCAAGATGTACCTCTGTCACTCCCTACATAGCGGTGACGTGCACTGGCAGCAGTTTCTGTGGTTCTGTTAGGACACTGCAAAGTGCCTTGTAAGAGCACAGATTTCCTGGGCCCATTGTAGCACTTTCCCCAGGTGCCACATGCGGCATCAGCACCGTGTGCACTTGGTAGACACTGGTTAAGTGATTCAAGTTTCAAACGGAAATCGATATCTACATCCATGCACCTAAGAATATATAGATGTATAAACTGAAGTAAAAATGAAACACTGAATTTGCAGTTCTGGGGCATCTCACCAATTAGAGCAAATGTGTGATTGTAACAACAAAATATGAGTCCACTTCCATTCACTGGAAAGTGGATTACTTCTCCTAGGTGAGTCCTTGCTTCCTCCAGGGGAGTTTTCTCCTCAAGTTCATTACCAACTGTGGCCTGCACAAACCAACCCCTGTGCAAAACCCGAATGAGCTGATGGACGGTATGTTCCCAGGGGCTGGCACGAGCAGAATTCCCTCAACTGTTCAGAGTTCCTCGCTTGGGTCAGGCAAGCAGCTTTCCAGGGCATTCACCAGAGCCCCCTAGAGAACAACTCCCTGCTGCACTTTTTGCAAGCTGAAAGTGACATGCACCACACCGATAGCACCAGCATACACCTTTTGCACTTTTCACCCCGAGACCTCATAAAGCAACCAATGCCTTTCTGAAAACCTAACTGAAAGCTGCTTGTAATGGAATAAAAAAAAATTGTGTTAGATGAGCACATCTTAGCCAAAAACACACACACACACACACACAAAAAAAAAACACCACAAAAAAACAACAACTTCTTTCAGGCCAAAAGCCTAGATTGTGCCCTAGATTTTCTCACTTGTGGGACACCAGAGACATCTAGGGCCGTGTTTCATGATGAAACACGCAGTTTGCCTGTTGAAAATCTCCAGAATTCTAAGGGGAGGATCAGCAGTTTGGATGGGGTGTGGGAGATCCTTAGTCCACAGGTGTCCATTCAAGTCAAAGAGCTAAAGGCCTTCCTCAGTTAATACTACTCCCTAATTGAGCAAGGGAAGAGCTCCGTTTTCTCCAAGGCCCAAATTTCTATGGAATGGCCCTCGCAAGCCTGAGACCAAGAGGGATTTTCATTAGCTAAATGATTACAGTCAGGAAAAGAACAAAGCAGTGCCAGGTGACTTACTATGACTTGCCAATGAATTCTGATGCCGAGTCTGTGCCCCAAACACAAATCTTTACCTATGAACTGTGACTATCCTGGAGGTAGGATTAGCAGTGTATGGCTCACACTCACCCTACAGCCCTGCTCTGCCTTCTCATCCCAGGAAACAAGGGAGCCCAGCACTGTCTCTCTCCCCCTCAGAGCACAATCATCTTTAGGCCTGATGTCCACTCCCTTGTCCTTTTTCCCACTCACAGATTAGAAATTTAACCTTTTTCAAACATAGGTGTACATTCCTCTTTGATCCATTTCCTTTGACTCCTCCCAATTACTGCCCCGATGCTTCAATACATCTTTTCATTTACTTAAAGTACTTTGGTTTTTGCCTGAATTCTACTTTAGAGTAATAAAGAAAAGGTTGAAGTATAAAGGGTATGGACAGTGGTAGACCTATAATAGGGAAAGGGAAGTAATAAGGTGAACACAAAATGGATATAATAAATGACTTGTGTCCTTAAGCTCTGAAATGCTTCAACATATCCTTTAAAATTACCACAACGTTTCTAGCTAGTGACAAAGTCTTCTTTGAGTAAAACTCATTTTTCTGAAGTACAATTAAAGAAGATAAAGAGATACAAAGTCTTATACAAATCTTCTCTAGTAAATCATCTCTTCCCCATTCTGCTTTATCATATTCATCTTTCCTTCATTCTTCACTACTTCTGCTCCTCTATTTAACCTTCCCTTGGAGTTCAAGTCCAGTTCTTTGCCACATGACATATTCTTAATAGTTTGACCTGATTATCTCTGAAGGAGCCCCAAACAAATAATTTTATTTTTTTTAAATTCTCCTCACCTGACTCTAGATCTAATGTTTTACTGTGTGTGTGTGTGTGTGTGTGTGTGTGTGTGTGTGTGTGTGTGTGTGTGTGTGTTTAAGGTGGGATAGATGGGTGACATGTGAATTGAGACATGATAGGAATCTATATATGCAAGTGAATTGTATTTGAGTATGGTCTCAGAATCTAGAATCATAACTTTGTTTAAAATATTGATTTTGGAAAAGACTGAGAATTCATCTCTGAATTCTCAACAGAATCTAGTTTTATTTGAAAATCACACTATTTAACTTTGTTTAAATAGATACTGAATATCAATAACAAAGCCTTCATAACTGGAGAAATTAAACACATTGTATTCATTTATACTTAAAGGACTTTAATAAAATCAGTCCACAGTTTTATCCTTTTTTAAAAAACACACACATACACACAAAACAACTCCACATGGATTAGTTTTTTCTCTGGGGACTCTTGTCAGGGCACCAGTTTTTGCAATTAGGCCTAAAATGTAATACTGTATATCTGGGACATACACCTGAGGGGGAAGCCTTCCCAGTTCTTAAAACATATTGAGGATATTTCAGTATCAAAGATGTTTCATTATTGAATATATTTCAGTATCATAGATATTTCCTTTTCAAGCATGCTTTGGACCACAGAAACTGTAATAGTAAGAATAAAGATTTGCTATTTCCATCAATGAGGTGAAGGAATTGTCCTTATTTTCAAAGTGTGCCTCTCTCAGTTAATTAGTGTAGGCTAGAGCATTAAAACCCATTGCAGCATTCTATAAATTCAGTATACACTTAGCTAACGTCCACATCTTTGTTTCCTTATCTTCTTGTTTTTATTGGTCTGCTTCAGACCATTGTTAATTTGAACACACTTTAACAAATTAGCCTCTAAAACATTATTACAGGATCCAGTTACCCAATACAAGGCTAATTTTATGAAAGTGCAGCTCTGATCTTGTCACTTCCTGCTCAAAAAACCTCTAAGAATTCTCTACTTTTGAAAGAATAAGGTTCCTTGTGCATCCTTCAAGGCTTTTTGGAATCTTATACTAGCCAAACTCTTTAGTATTACTTTATGTCCTTACTCAGTTATTTATTTATCTAATGTAATGCTTTTGTTCATCCTTTATATATTAAGCAAGATTCATTTACCCTGCTACTCTACGATCTTCCATTAGGGAAATCCAATTCACTCTTTAGGGCTCCAAAATGCCTATTTTATTTTTTTTCCGAATTTTTTTTTTTATGAAGGTATTATATGTGTACATATCTTACCATTGCCCACCCCCAACCCTACTCCCATACATGCTCTCACCCCCCAATGTTTTGCATCCGTTGGTTATTCTTATATACATGCATATAAGTCCTTCGGTTGATCTCTTATTTCCCCCACCTCTCCCTAACCTTCCCGCTATAATTTGACAGTCTGTTTGATGCTTTACTGCCTCTGTATCTATCTTTTTGTTCAAATAATGTGTTTTTTATTATCCACAAATGAGTGAGATCATGTTGTATTTTTCTTTCATTGACTGGCTTATTTCACTTAGCATAGTATTCTCCCATTCCATCCAGGTTGCCACAAATGGTAAGAATTCCTTCTTTTTTATGGCAGCATAGTATTCCATTGTGTAGATGTACCATCGTTTTCTGATCCAGTCACCTGCTGACGGGCACCTAGGCTGTTTCCAAATTTTAGCTATTGTAAATTGTGCTGCTATGAACGTAGGGGTGCATATATCCTTTTTGATTGGTGTTTCTAGTTTCTAAGGATATATTCCTAGGAGTGGGATTACTGGGTCAAATGGGATTTCCATTTTCAGTTTTTTTGAGGAAACTCCACACTGTTCTCCACAGTGGCTGCACCAGTCTGCATTCCCACCAGCAGTGCACGAGGGTTCCTTTTTCTCCACATCCTCACCAGCACTTGTCATTTGTTGATTTGTTTATGATAGCCATTTACCAAAATGCCTATTTTAATGAAATATCTCATGATTTACATTGATGAAAGCAATTTTCCCTTTATAGTACATTGTTACATTCATTCATTCTTTCATTCGTTCATTTCATACATAATGTGTTAGACATTGTGCTCTGAAATCAAAGGCAAATAAGGAAAACTCGCCCTTAATATCAGACAGGTGTCTGCTCAATTTGTCATAAGTTGTTTATCCTGTTATTGGTTGGTACATCAGTTCACAGACAAAATTGAGAACCTCAGAGCTTAAACTAATTGTTGTTTATGTCCCTGGGTCCTGGCAGGAAACTTTGCATGTAGAGAGAGAGAGACAATAAATCTTTGTTGAAGTGAAGTGAGTTCCTAGTCTGTTGTGGACTATGATTCATTATAAATGGCACTCTGGCTTTTTGGTGATTTATATGGTTTGAGCTACTGTGAGCTGGTCTCCAAAATAAGTTTACTGGTTTTATTGGGCTCCATAATGAATGCCTAGTGTAACTAATTAAATTTTTACTTTGATACATTTCCATTGTGAAAGGCACTATGGAAGAGTACAAACTCAAGCTGCTTGTCTTGGACTTGGGCTTGGCTTTTCACTGGTTTTACAATCTTGGCAAGTTCCTTCACTAGTTCCTCATGTCAGTTTCCTCATGTGAAAAAATGAAAGTCACAGCAGAACTAGCTTACAGGGTTGTTTACATAGCATGAAAACAACTTGTAAAAAAGGCTGGCATATAGTAAGTTATATGAGTGTTAGCTGAAATTAAACAGTGAAACAATTGCAAAATGTCACCTCTCTTGACACATGTCATTTTCTTTGCCTTAAACAGTCCCCCTCTCCTAAATTAACTAGAATGTCAATTTCTCCAGCAGGTCTTTTTCTTTTCATCAATCTCCCATTTTTATTTATTTTAGAAGTGACTATCCCACACTGTCCTTCCCTCCCCAATCACAGCACTTGTTATACTGATATAACCATCCAAGTGAAGGGTGAGAACTAAGTCTATTTAATCCAAATTTGCACCCCAGATCTACAAAGTATGTGGCACACAGCTGATGTTTGATTTAAGGTAAATGCTAGATGAAGTTATTAAAGAAAATTGAAGTTTAGGAAATTCTCTTAATCAAATGACTATAAACATAATAATAAATAAGATTACTATAAAATGCAATTAAATATATGCATATATAATATTGGGGTCTATTTTTAATAGAAATAGAAGTAAAAACAACAGAAAAATAGGATAACATAAACATGAAATTATATAATGGCAAAAGGAGCAATTGTTACTTTGTGGGGAATGAAAAGAGAGTAGGATTTAGCATTTCTTAAAACCTCACTTAGATATTAAATACAGACACCTTATGGTTATCAATCTCACACACAGAAAAAAAAAGTCCTTATTTGTGAAAATGCCTGTGATTTGGCATCTAATGGTGACATTAAAACATAATTGCTGCAAGGAATTATTGCATGATGTATTTTGATAGTTTTGAATTTCTAAATGCTTAAAAAGTATTTGTTTTACATTTAATATTTTTTCCTCATTCTCAAGTTGTCACTCTTGATGAAATTGTCCCATCCTGGTTGGGTTAATTTTTTTAAAGCTATAAAACAGGGAAGAAATGGAATCTTCCAATATATATTCTTACATATATAGCTATTGAACTTTGTTGTTTTTTTTTGTTTTTAAATAAATCTTTATTGTTCAGATTATTACAGGTGTTCCTCTTTTTTTTTTTCCCCATAGCTCCCCTCCACCTGATTCCCCACCCCACCCCATGCCCTTACCCCCCGCCACTGTCTTCATCCATAGGAGTAGGATTTTTGTCCAATCTCTTCCCGCACCCCTCACACCTGCTTCCCCT
The DNA here is from genome assembly GCA_026230045.1 of Corynorhinus townsendii. NCBI lineage: Eukaryota > Metazoa > Chordata > Mammalia > Chiroptera > Vespertilionidae > Corynorhinus > Corynorhinus townsendii. The sequence continues at coordinate 32,497,846 of JAPDVU010000012.1, forward strand.
GAGAGTCGTCAGTCCACTCCCTTTCTATGTCCCTGATTCTATTATATTCACCAGTCCATTCTGCAGATTTTTATTCACTTGATTTTTAGATTCACTTGTTGGTAGGTATGTATTTGATATCATTTTGTTGTTCATAATTTTTATCTTTACCTTCTTCTTCTTCTTCCTCTTCTTCTTAAAGAATACCCTTCAGCATTTCATGTAATCCTGGTTTGGTGGCGATGAACTCCTTTAGCTTTTTCTTGTCTGTGAAGCTCTTTATCTGACCTTCAACTCTGAATGATAGCTTTGCTGGGTAGAGTAATCTTGGTTGTAGGTTCTTGCTGTTCATCACTTTGAATATTTCTTGCCACTCCCTTCTGGCCTGCATAGTTTCTGCTGAGAAATCAGCTGACAGTCATATGGGTACTCCCTTGTAGGTAACTAACCGTTTTTCTCTTGCTGCTTTCAAGATTCTCTCTTTGTCTTTTGCCCTTGGCATTTTAATTATGATGTGTCTTGGTGTGGTCCTCTTTGGATTCCTTTTGTTTGGGGTTCTGTGCGCTTCCTGGACTTGTAAGTCTATTTCTTTCACCAGGTAGGGAAAGTTTTCTGTCATTATTTCTTCTAATAGGTTTTCCATATTTTGCTCTCTCTCTTCTTCTGGCACCCCAAAAATTCGGATGTTGGTACGCTTGAAGTTGTCCCAGAGGCTCCTGACACTATCTTCATATTTTTGGATTCTTTTTTCTTTTTGTTTTTCTGGTTGGGTGTTTTTTGTTTCCTCATATTTCAGATCTTTGGGTTGATTCTTGGGGTACGTTGATCTACAGTTGAGTTTCTGTATAGTCTTTATTTTAGACAGTGTATGCTTCATTTCTGACTGGTCCTTTTCCATTTTTTTGGCATTCTCATTAAGGTCCTTGAAGGTCTCACTAAGCTCCTCAGAAGTGTCATCAAGTTTCTCAGCGGTTTTTAGAAGATTCTTGAGTAACCTTATAAATGTGGTTCTGAACTCTATGTCTTCCAGTAGTTTGCTTTCCTCCGTTTCTTTCATTCGTGACATGTTTCTTTGTTTCCTCATTTTGGCTGCTTCCCTGTGTTGATGGAGTGGCTTTGTGTGGTAGGTGACCTATAGGGGGCAGTAGCTCAGCCTACCCAATCACGTGATGTGGACGCTCTTGGTACACCCCTTTGTGGGCTGAGTGCAAAGTCTTGGTGTAGTTAAGCCTTACTTGCTGTTGGTATGCTGGGAGGAATTGACCTCCAGGCCAATCGGCTGTGAGGACTCGCTGTGTCTATAATGGAAGAACTGCTGTGCTGGAGACACGCTTATGGTGGCAGGACTTGTTTCAGTGGGGCTTTGGTGCTCGCTGAGTCTGCCTCTTGAATGTGTCACTTATGGATGTGAGGAGTTGAAATCTGGTTTCTCACACTGACCACTAGGTATACTGGCTTCTGGATCTCCAATGGGGTTCAAGTCAGCTCTTGTCTGAGTCCACCCAGCAGGAGCTACAGCGAGAGCTACAGTTTTCTCCTCTTTGCTTGGGGTTTGGAGGTTTTGGAGCTGTCTGATCTGGGCTGCAAGTTTGTTAGGTTAAGCTGCAGTCCATTCATATGCAAAAGCTGCTGCTTGGAGCTTGAGTGGGTTTGTAGGTTGTGTGGGGCGGAGTCTCAGGGCGTCACTAGGCTAGGGCGTGGCAAACAGCAATGGCTGCTAGTTAGCTGGCTCTGTGTCTCCAACTGCATCCAGTCCCATGCCCCAGCACAGATAAACAATTATTCCTGTGCGCAGCTCTACAAGCAGGCCCCCCTCACTTTCTGACCCAGTAGCAGACAATCCAGCTTCTCCCCGTAGGAGTTTGGGTCCCCCGCGTCTCTCCAGAAACTGTATTTCAGAGTAATCGGGGGCTTGTCTCCCTTCGGGTTGAAAAAAGCAATGCCTGCCGCCAGTCCAGATCCCACGCCTCCGTACCTCAGCTTTTCAGCGCTTGTGCATGTCTCAGTGCTCTTTTCTCTTTCCTTCTAGTTGTAGAACTTCCACTCAGCCAGCTTTCCCGTGGTTCTGGGTGATAGACGTTTTGTCTTTTAGTTGCAGTTTAAATTGTTGTGCGAGGCAGCAGTTTAGGTGTTTACCTACACCACCATCTTGGATTCCTCCCACCCTAGCTATTGAACTTTGCATCCCAGACATACTAACGTTACAACTTGCACACAAAGTTCTCAATCACAAATTCTAAAGAAACTCACAGGTTCAGATCTATTAACAAATGGTCCTTTTGGTCTTTGTCACTACTTCCTGGCACAGAGACCGTAAGGCCCTTGGAAGATCCTGAGTGATGGCAGTGTCTTTGTTATTCATCAAAGGTCACTTTCCAGTACCCTGGAGTTTATACTGAGAAGGTGACACAGGTGAGCCCCTAGATACCTCAGGCTTGGGGCTGGTGATAAGAAAGGCAAACCAGTAAGAGGGTGAGAACTTTCGGCCCCACCCCTGAGCCCAGAAAGGGGAGAGGACTGGGAACATGGTTATAAAAACTCTTTAACAAGGAGATCCACAGAGCTTCCCAGTTAGTATATACACCAAGGTGCTGAAAACTCCTAGCCATCTCCCTTATCCCTCTTCCCCCAACACATCTTTGCCATATGTATCTCTTCCCTTTGGCAGTTTCTGAGATTAAAATCCTTATAATAAGCCAGTAATCCTTCTATCTAATAAAAGGGTAATATGCAAATTAACAGTCACTCCATCACAAAGATGGCAGCACCCGTAGCCACAAGATGGTGGTGCCGTTTTCTCAGCCCCGCTGGAGTCCCTCAGTCCCAGGGGGGCACCCACCAAGAGTGGGCAGTGTGAGCGGCCTGGCGGAATGCTTGCTACATCGCCATGCCCGGCTCGGGCCGGCCCCCCAGAGCCAGAGTAGACACGGACAGGGACGGGGCTCTGGCCTGGAGAGGAGATGGCGGGCCCTCCCCCTGCGGAAGCAGCACAGGTCCCTCCCGCCTCCCACGGAACCTGTGGAAGCAGTGGGTGGCCTACTGTGCACAATATCTCACGATGGGCTACTAGTAGTATATAAATTGCTGTCCTGAGCTATGTGACTTGTTCTAGCAATAACCAAACTTGAGAAAGAGGTTGTGCAAACCCTTGATTTACAGTCAGTCTGTCAGAAATACAGGTGGTCAGGGACTTGCATTCCATTTATGAAGCAAAGACATATAGCATTAAGCTATATGTACCAGGCACTGTTCTATGCTTTACATACAACTCAAATGATTCTCTCAGCAGCCCTGTGAAGTAGATACCCTTAGTAACTTTGTTTTACAATTCAGAACACTCAAGCATGATGAGAATAAAGAACTGGACCAAAGTCCTAAAGTTGATAAGCTGCGAACCATGGAATTTAAAAAAAAACCTCTCTTCAAGGTAAATGTCCTAAACATTAAGTGGGATCTTAGTAGTGCAATTAATTTCGCCATGTCATTTTAGTTGGCAGTACATTAATTTCAGAATCAAGAATTAAATTACCAAAATGTAAAATATGACTGAGGGCCCAATATTTTATTTTATAACTTTCTTGGGTATAATTCTAGTCATTGGGTTTGTTGTATTAATGCTATAAGAAAACACAGAGAAGGAGAAATGCTTCTAAAATCTACTGTACAAAAGAAGGTTAACATGCTCCCCCCCCCCCCCGTTAACTATATGGCCCTCCTTCCTAAGCGTAACCTGGAATTTAAAAACTTTTATTTTTCTATGGCAAATGTTAAATCCCATGTTGACTTCTTCAACCTGTCAAATCAAAGTTATTCCATTTCACTGAGGGAGACAATTATATTTTCAAACTGAAAAATAATTTAAAACAATCAACTTGAACTATATGTAATTAGGAAAGTATTTTATCATCTCCAGATTCTGTTTGTACTTAAAGTTGGTAGAAATAATGCTGTTACTTGGAAAACAATAAAATCTATCAGAAAAAAAAATGCTACTATTCTGTGCTGACATTAAAATGGAATACTTTGGAGACATGCTATCTAATATCCAGGTAGTAATATTCCCATGTCAGTTATGATCACTATTGACTTTATTCATAGGAGCGCTAAAGGAAGTCTAGGGAGTTTTCTCATTAGTGCTAACACACACACACACACACACACCCCTCACAATACCTGAGGGAAATGAGAGACCATTCAGATTATTAGCTCTACTTTCCACTTGTAAAATCTGAGTCATCATAAGTGTAAGAGTTGCTTGGGGAACCAGTGTTGAATTGGTTTACAAAAAAAAAAAAGAAAGAAAGAAATAAAAAGATAGATAGATGATAGGTAGGTAGATGATAGATAGATGGATAGATAGATAAGATTCCTACAGTCTTATTTCCCATACCACACTCTTTCTCAAAATATGGGGAAAACATATCAAGCAAAATAATAAGCCAATTTATACCTTAGTCTTAAGCACTCTTGCCTACCCCCAAATTCTGTCTACAGAGTAATTCTCGATTCCTAGGAGATAGCCTATTTTACTTTTCTTTTATATACTACTCACCCCAAACTCAAAGTCCTAATTGTCTCCAAACGAATGAGTGACAGAAATAATGTCCTTTATGTTATATGTTATGAGTGAAGAACTATAAATAACAGAGGATAGAATTCAACAACTATTCCTAGTGATTCTCCCAGCACAACTCTCTCCCCCCACCGCCCCCCATTTTGCCACAGACAAAATAAAATAAATGGGACATATAAGTCCTGTGAGCACCAACAGCTACCTTTTACTAGTTGGGGGGAACCAGGCCTGCAGGAGAGGGCAGTTGAGGGGAACCAGGCCTGCAGGGGAGGGCAGTTGGGAGCCAGCAGTCCTGGATTGTGAGAGGGATGTCCTACCACCCGTTCAGGCCTGATCCCACTGGGAGCGGACATCCCTCAAGGGGTTCCAGATTGGAGAAGGTGAAGGCTGGGCTGAGGGACACCCCCCCCATGCACAAATTTCGTGCACTGGGCCTCTAGTAAAATAGATAATTGAGTTAATATAAAACACTGCAGATGAAATAAATTTTTTTCTGAAAATCTGAACTACTTTGTATTATATATACATTATTTTTTCTATTTGGAAATAAATCTTACTATGTATTAACAATAAGATCAATTAGTTCACTAAAATAATGCATTAAGGGTTCTGGAATGAGATACAGAATTGGGTGTACATTAACTGGAATGCACACAAATGCACATATATAAAACCTGTATATATATATTTGTTATAATATTTTAATCGTGTATTATCAAGTATTAAAATTTACTTCTGTTTTCTGTATAAAAATTTACCAAAAATTATTTTTATTTTTAAATATTTAGTTATGACTAAAGGAAATGACAATAGAATTTTATTTTCTCAGAGAAGTTATCATTTTACTAATATCATCTTAGTTTTTAGGTTAAGTAGTTAAAGAAATCATATTTTTCCAATTATGTAAGTGTGAGAATCAATGTCAAATTACCAAGTTTCTACATTAAAATAGAATATTTTTACTCATGTAAAAAGCTTTCAGGCATTTATAATAGAGAAATTGAGTCCTTTGATTAGATGATGTGCAGTCTTCTCCAGTTCTCAGACTGTCTAAATCAATTACCATATGTTTATACCTCATTCTCCTCCCAAACGTTAGAATAATAAAACTAATGGTTAAAATCTAGTGGTCAGAAATAAACGTATCAGGCTTAATGTCAGGATGGAAGAAACAAAGGAAGTATGTGGATTGTGACAAACTGAATAACAATTCTTACACTACAGAAAAAAAAAATCAGGTCTAGCTCACAGTTATCAAGAAGAGATAAAGTTCTAGCATTGCCAGATCTCCTGATTTTCTGAAGAGTCAACAAAAATTGAGATATAATTTGTAAATTCATGATTTTTGTATGTTGGGCACAAATTTTATTTATAAATATCTGTGTGGTTAAACAGGTCCGTAAACTGGCATCAAATTGTTACTCATGAGTTTGCTACCCGTACTCTACAACCAGAAAGAGGAACAGAAAAGGCAATAGGGTGTTTCTACAGGAGAAATGAAAGAAGTCAGGGATTTTAATGAAGACCAACATGATATTACTTATACTGCTATCAGATATGTGCCAAATAGATTCTGAAAACAACATATTTTATAAGTCTGTTTTGGGTAAAAATAGTATCTAAATTACATGTTTTTCTAATTCTAATCCAAATATTAGTAAATTATTATGTTTGAAACACTACAGGGAACCCTAGAGGAGAAAACAACTTGTTAAATTTAATATTAAAAGTCACACTACTACAGTTATTTGCTTATCTATATATATAAAAGCCTAAGCGACCGTTATGACCCAAGTGACTAGAATGACCGGAAAGACAGACTGACTAGTTGCTATGACACACACTGACCACCAGGGGGAAGAAGATCAACACATGAGCTTCCCCCTGGTGGTCAGTGTGCTCCCAACCTCCCGCAGCCAGCCAACCTCCTGCAGTCCCTCTCCCCTCCCGCCCCTCACCAGCCCCAATTGCTGGCCAGGTTGAGGGACCTCACCTGTACACAGATTTGTGGACCAGGCCTCTAGTTTATCTATAAGAGTGCAATTACCATTTTAATTCAAATTTAAAATAAAGACCTGAGTGAAGCAACTCAAGTGAAAGTTATCAATATTGTAGTTATTTAGAAGAGAGTCCCTGGCACCTTTCTCAGGTATACCCTCAAGAATATTTGCTTTCTATAGAATAATAAATGTGTACAATAGAAAACAAAATTGTCACTAGGTAATTTCTGAAAACTGTGAAACAGTGACATTCTGATTCTATTACTTGTCATCCACATTAAACTTCTCAGCAAACTTATTTGAATCATGTTGACAAAGCTTGAACTAAAAATATATTATTTTTTTATTTTTATAACCTTTCATCAACTTAGAATGTGTAAGAATTGATATTTTATTATGATACAAACTGCATGTCTTCTCTAACAAATATATACCTTGAAGTTCTGTATTATGTTTCAAATCTCATTTAAAATAAAATATTTCAAATTTACATGGCTTGAGCTTTACAAATAATATGGCACACAATTAATTCTCTAGAAGGGATCCTGCTTTTGCTCTACAGATGTTGGCTGAAAGCCTGAGTAGATGAAAGAACATAAATTTAATGAAATGCTTCAGAACCTAGCTCTAGGACTTGTGTTCTCTCTTTTAGAGTTGAATGAAAAAAAAGAAAGAAGGAAGGAATTCTATTTTAGAATTATTTAACAACTAACTGTGTCTGCAGTTTGGAGTATAGTCCTTAACCATATAGACAGTTTATTTAGTTGTTTCCTCTTCTTGTCTCTGGAAAATAATCTTCTTTTTCTCTCTGGGTAGGACACATAAGTCAGAAAGAATTCAAGATCGGTGATGACATATAAACAGGAATGCATTCACTTTCTGAATATCATTTTGGAAGAGAGCAAAGCTATATAAATTAATAGGTTTTATTATATTGAAAAATAAACATCAAAAGGGAATGATGAAATAACACAAATATTGTCATGCTAATATAAAGCTACACCTTCTATAGAGATATTGGTGGAAACTTCCTGGAATCAGCAAGTTTGGCTCTGCCACTGAGTGTCTAGTCTTAGATGAAACACTGGGCCTCAATATCCTGCTCTGCAAAATGAGGGGTTCAACTAGATATGTCAAAGGGTCACTAAAGTCTCTGTGACATGTGTACATTAGCTATGCATCATATATTTATGATAATTATATCATTTTAATATTTCCACTATACCTAAAATATTTAACTATTCTTGATCCTGAAGTCCTGTGATATATAAATCTTGTGTTTATCAGTAAGACAAAGCAAAATTATTTGATGTGTGAAATAAGAATCTTCATTGTTTTTCAAATGAGTTTGGATTTTTCTGATCAATTATGAATTTCCACACTTTTTCCAAATTTTTTGCATATTTCAGGGAAGATTATAGTGCTATTTTTAAAGAAATTCAAAGTAGAGAGTGCAGTTGTTTGACAAACGTATAGAACACATTAGAGTTTCCTTTAAGGTGAAAGATTGGGGATTTTCAGAAACTATACAACATATTTTCAGTGCATTACTATCATGCAATAAAGAGCAAGCTATGAAAACGTTCCCTAATATTGTCAACCATCAGCTTGGTTAGAAAGTCCCCAATCAAACTTATGTGTTAAAAGGTCTCGAAGATTGAGGGGGGGGGGGGTGCCAAATTCCCCAAAAGGTTCATTTCATCATGAGTCACAATTCTTGTGCAATGCAGTCATTTCCTAATATACTAACTTCCAGAAAGAAAGTCACATGCCTCTGTCAACGCCTGGCCAGTAGGGGCAGCACCCCATTTGAACAGTGCTCAGTTTGCCTTCAGTCTTTTCCCCAGTTAGCCTACATATGCCCTTGTCACATGCCTGTCTCAGATTCCTTAAGGATATAAGAAAATCAGTCTCCAAAAACCATTTACATAGATGCAAGAGAACAAAGAAAATGCAGATAGTTTGTCTAATGTGTCCTTTTTCTTTTCTCCAATAAGTACCTGCCCTCCTTCTAACCTACTGGAAGTCAGAGTGTGCCTCCTTATTCTCATATTCAGTGTTCTACAGACAGTGAGTAAGCCAAGGACTTAGTTCCTGTACACACTAAGTTAAATGAGAAAACCAGAATAAGGGAAATGTCAAATTCATCATATATCATGGTGGAAAAAGAAGAGAGATTCCTAAACCTATTTGAACATAATTTGTCCTGTCAACTTGTGTTAGTTCTAAATGGGTAACTCATTTCAGCAGTTATATAAATTCTCCCTCTTATCACCTTCCATAACTTTCTAGAATAAATTTTAGCATTGTCAAGTCATCGTTTGGATCCTGAAGCTTTTTGTAAGTTGGGAATCTGATTAATATTTTCTTTCTTTTTTAAATCAAATAATAAAGATTTAGAGTTATTACACTTAGTTCTCTGAAAAGAGGGCCATTATGCAGTAGATAGCTATGAATAGGCACTACTGTAAATTTTGGTCTATACATTTAGCTGACCTTTAATCCTGCTTGGGAACTGTTCTGTTCATGTCTATTCAGTACCCTGCTTATACATCCCTCCAGAGGGATTCCAAGCATTTGCCAAATCCCGTGGGCCTGCATTCTTACATTACTTTGTCCCTTTTCTATGCAAATCTCTGGTGGGGATTCCACAACTTGAGGAAGCCAATCCTTTTGTTATCTGCTTTGCAACTTCAGACCTGGCCCAATTCCTGGCACAGAATGCACTCTATAAAGGTTGTTGAAGGGATGAATGTGAAGAAATTCTTCTATTCATATTTTCCAACTGTGGAATTATGTGATTTAAAGTATTTTGCTGCTTTAAAATAAACTTTTTAAATGAAAAATTCTGTATTTTATTATTTACCCAGTCTGAGAAAAATGCCATCCTTCGTGCATTACTAAAATATGTGTATGAACATATACTGTGTTAATTATTTTCCATAAAATAATCAGCTTACTGATTTTGAAACTAACAGCAATTCTGTTGTAGGCATTGGTTCTAGGGGAAAAAAGAAAGAGAACATATTTGCCAGCTGAATAAACTACAAAATGCGCTTAGCAGCACTGATTCTTCCTGCTGATGGATTATTTACCTTAACACATATGGATTCTACAAAGTATCAAGATTTTTTTTTTTTTTAATAATGCCTGGTAACAAGCAAAACATAGATGAGAGTTTTGGGAAAGTGCTCAGATCCCATCCAAACACTGCTTCTTTAATTGTGATTATTTTAAAATAGCTACTGTCAAACATTTATAATGACTGTTTTTCTACAGCAATACTGAGAAACAGGTATTTTAATGTAAGGTCAGTCAGTAATATTGTGAAAATTTCATATATGCCTATAAAATAATTTCTGTAGAAAGTTTACAGAATTCATATTTGACAAAGGAGGCAAGAGCATAAAATGGAGTCAAGACAGTTTCTTCAATAAATGATGTTGGGAAAATTGGACAGATACATGCAAAAAAAAATGAAACTAGATCACCAACTTACACCATACACAAATAAACTAAAAATAGATAAAGGACTTGAATATTAGAAGGGAAACCATAAAAATCTTAGAAGAATCCATAGGCAGCAAAATATCAGACATACATTGTAGCAATATCTTCATGAATACAGCTCCTAGGAAAACGGAAACTAAGGAGAAAATAAACAAATGGGACTACATCAAAATAAAAAGCTTCTATATAGCAAAATAAGCCATCAACAAACCAACAAGAAAGCCCATTGCATGGGAGAACATATTTGTCAATGTTATGTCCAATAAGGGTTTAATCTCCAAAATTTCCAGGGAACTCATACAACTTAACAAAAGGAAGATAAACAAACCAATCAAAAAATGGGCAAAGGACCTAAATAAAACACTTTTCCAAAGAGGACATACAGAAGGCCCAGAGATATATGAAAACATGCTCAAAGTCACTAATCATCCAAGAGATGCAAATCAAAACAACAATGAGGTACCATCTCACATCTGTCAGAATGGCTATTATCAACAAATCAACAAACGACAGATGATGGCAAGGATGCAGAGAAAAAGGAGCCCTCATGCACTGCTGGTGGGAATGCAGACTGGTGCAGCCACTGTGGAAAACAGTATGGAGTTTCCTTAAAAAATTAAAAATGGAACTCCCATTTGACCCAGTGTTCTACTTCTAGGAATATATCCCAAGAAAACAGAAACAAAAACCAGAAAGGATATATGCACCCCTATGTTCATAGCAGCACAATTTACAATAGCTAAGATTTGGAAACAGCGCAAGTGCCCATCAGCAGATGAGTGGATTAGAAAACTGTGGTATATCTACACAATGGAATACTACGCTGCTATAAAAAAGAAGGAACTCCCACCATTTGCAACAGCATGGTTGGACCTGGAGAGCATTATGCTAAGCAAAATAAGCCAGTCAGAGAAAGATAAATATCACATGATCTCACTCATCTGTAGAATATAATGAACAACATAAAATAATGAACAAAAATAAATCCAGAGATAGAACTATCAAACAGACCATCCTACTTGAGAGGGCGGGGGGCGGGGTGTGTGTGTGTGTGTGTGTGTGTGTGTGTGTGTGTGTGTGTGTGTGTGTGTGTGTGTGTGTGTATGTGTGTGTGTGTGTGTGTGTGTGTATGTGTGTGTGTGTGTGTGTGTGTGTGTGTGTGTAAGAGATCAACCAAAGGACTTGTATGCATGCATATAAGCATAACCAATGGACACAGTAGGGGGGTCAGGGCATGTGCTGGGGAGTGGGAGCGATGGGGGAGAGACCAATGGGGGGAAAGGAGATTTATGAAATACTTTAAACAATAAAGAATTTAAATTTAAAAAAAACCTGGATTGGTAATACAAGTTAATTAGTTTACACACATAAAACACCTAGCATATGTCAGAATAATTTATTGAGATATTAATTGCTATTTTGTTATTAACTATATTTGAAGAATTAAAATAAATTGCTATTTTCATTCTACAAAATACATAAAAATAAATACAAATAAAAAAGAAAGTTTACAGAATTCTACTGAGAGAAGTATGATCATCCATCGATGGAATAAAATCCAAAATGATAACTTTAGCTGCAGGTGATAATTTTACTTTAAGTAAAATCCACTGGAGCAAAGGGAAAGAAAAATGTTCGCTCTTATTAGACTAAATTATCAAAAATATTAATAATATAATATAGAATTCTTTGCATTTTAGACTTTACATGATTGTTTTAGCTATTTAATTTCAACTAAAATTTAACTAACATAAGTACTGTTGGATATCTGAAACAGGGAAGCTATAATTCTGAACTCGGTTGGTTGATGCTACAGTTTAATTGAATTTGGAAGATTTCTCTGAAATTGTTATAAAGGCTAAGGAAACGTAGTCCATATAATTCATCAATGGAATCTATACAAACTAAGTACCTAAGATTTCCCAATTACTGTATAAAACTTTGTTTATTTTTTACAGAAGGTTAAATGGATCTTTTCACTGATTTGACCATCTCTAGAGATACATCAAATGGCAATCTTTTCTTCAAGAGTGTGCTTTAAATGAGGAATTAGAGAATGAGACAAGCACTATGGACCATACTTTTGTTTTGAAACCAATTGGGTGTCAACAATGAAAATGTATACTGCCTGAAACAAAATTTATTCCTGATAAGAGACTAATAATAAAATAGCAACTGCCACCCCAATCTTCCCTGCTACACATTCCATTTGACCACCAAACATGGTCATTGGGTGGTGGTTTGGAAGATAAAAGTGGAACAGGGTAGAATTGAATGTGATTGAGTTCTTAATACGCTAGCATTACAGTCATATTTTCTTCAGGAAAATTTAATCAAGGAATATAAATAAATACAGTAATATCATTGCTTAGGTATTGAGCTCTGTTACACAGACCTTTGACTATGCCAAAGTCTCTATCATTGACTTCTTTCCTACATGAAAAGTCTAGTGGGCAAACCCCAAGTTTTTTGCTTTACTCTCTTCTAATATGTTATCTTGAGTTGGCATTTAAAATACCTACAGCCATAATTTGGAAGTTGTAGCCTGAGGCTATGATAATCTGATCAATCATATTAGAAGTTAGAGTTAACTGATTGCTTATAATCAATCATTTGAAAACACCTAATCTAAACTATTGCCTTCAAGCTAAACCAGAGCTAAATTATTCCAAGGAGTAAGAAATTGTAAATTTTAAAGATTTATGGGACACTTGATTCAATAACCTTCTCAGCAAACTCAATATCTAGAGATATTCACTTCTTAAAAATCCATTAGGTTTGCTTTTTACTTTAAATTCACAACTAATTATTTTAATGTTTATAAGAAATCTCTGAATGTAGTAATTTCCCAGTCACTTGGACTTTAGTTAGAATAGCTTTATGCAGATTAATTCAGTACATATTTTGCATATTGATCGGTGTTCCTCTTTTTTCCTGAAAGGTCAAAGTAACAGGGGAATTTCTAAGATTATGCATGTATTTTCTACCACCAGTCATTACAAGATTAGGTAAAGCAAAAAACAAATAAATAAACAAAAAACCAACCCAAATGCATGTAACACATATAATATATAAAATAAATGCATGAATTTTTCCTCTAGCTCTTAAATATAGCAGTATAAACCTTTATTCTAATATAGTCTTGGAACTTAAAAAATGATGAAAATACATTTCTTTCCCTGGCTAAAGTTTAAATTGTTTAAAATAATTTTTTAAAATAATTGTTTAAAATAATTTTTCTTCTCAAGAGCAGCATAGTAAATTCTTTATAAAATATTCATAGATTTCTCTCTCTCCCTCTCTCTCTTCTACTCTCTCTCTCTCTCTCTCTCTCTTTCTCTCTCCTAACATATATATCAGAATTTGAAAGGTAATATTCAAGAGATAACATTAAGGTATTAAATTATGAACCTATGGTAGCTTTCTCAGGTGGCCAGGATGGATGTTCCCAAGTTTCACACTTAATTATTATGGTAATAATAATAATTATTAATTATTATTATTAACAAGTAACTTATTTGTTAATCAGAAGTTAATCTTATATTTTCTTTCTAACAACACCTTATGCAGGTAAAATTTACTAAGCATTGATTTCACAATTTTGTGATTTTTGTGGATACTGGGCACAAGTTGGTTCTTAATATGTACGAGTTGATTAATTAACAAATTGCTGGGAAGACAAGCTATCCAGGTTCTATTCTCATTATTTGAGGTTCAAACCTTCCTTATTGGCATGGTTTCCCTCTGCTTTAACATAAGCTTATATGATTTCTGGTGGTAGCAAGAATGATTAAAAATGTTTTTCTTCCATTCTTCTTGCTACCCCCTTTCTTAGATTGTTCTAAAGAAGTAACCCTAAACCAAAGTTCAACACAACTTTGTTCTTTTTCATGACTCTAGTCTCTACCCCTCTGCACCTGTGCCTCAGCCCTCACCATAAGGAGTATGAGGTTTTCACACTTCTAAGATAAAGAGATAAATAAATAAGTCTTTGCTCTCATATAATTTACAATATAAACAGAGAACAAAATTAATAATAATCATACATTTTGATGAATGTTTTATTAGAGACACTCATTACTTGTGAAGAAAAGACAGAGAAGAGACACAAGAGTGAGGAATTGTGCCCTATTGGAACTTACCTTTCAATCGAGACTTGAAGAAGGTGTAGAAGTTACCCAAGTGGAGAAGAGAGAGAAATGCGTACCCAGAAGAAAAACCAGGTTATGCCTATGTACTGAGTGCCAGGAATGGTTCCCCGCTTGTCAAAAGACATTCTAGGTATTTGCAGAGCCTTTTAGTCTCAATGAGAGAACAAGAATGGAAAGCATGCTGGCCAAGGGCAGCCTGGCAGCTCTGTTTCTCACAGGTTCCTGGTTAAGCCATACACCTGTGAATGACTTCTCAGATACAAGCTATTCATAGTTTCACACTCCAGGATGAAATTGAATAATTGGAACTGCTAGGAAATACTATTGTGACACAAGAGTAAAAATTTTAAGATATCAGGAAATGGGGCGATGCCAGAAGGGTGGATATCAGAGTCCCCAGTAAGGGAAGAAATACTCCAGTATGAAAATATTATGAGGCTTAGAACACCTAAAATGCAGTATCTAACTGCTCAAAGGCGTTAAAGAAGGATACATGTTTTATAAAGAAATATTACAGCTGTGTTGCTCATTGGTCAAAATAGAAACCATATGAAAATGTGTTTGGCATAAGATTAAATTTAGAACAAGCAAGCCATTTCCAGAAGGCATGTGGAGTGAATGTATCCATTTTCAAAGTTGTTTTATTAAATTGCTTTTACTTATGTGACTGAGTAGATTCAGTATTCCAACACAATCCATTTGAACAACAGTGATAAACTTAAGTTTCCTGGAGTCTGCTAATGGTCGATTTCAGTTTACACTTTTAGTGGGGGCTCTTTTTGGAGCCTGGTCCGATTCAAATTATTGGGCAAGCATGTGCCATTCACGTGAATTTACTAGTAGTCTGCAAAGGATCACCCTAATTTTATACAGCCTTTTTTGTATACTCATTTAAAACTGACAAATTTTCACATCTGAAAAATAAGTGCAGTAACTAAAGTCTGAGAAATAGTGTTGTTTTTTGTAATCTTAAAACTGGGGGGGGGGGGCGGGGGGAGTTGATGCTGGAAGATGTGTGAAAATACAATTGTTTCTTTGTTAAGAGCCACATAAAAAACATATTTTAACAACCAATGTATGCTTCTTTTAATAGATATACTGGACCAAAGAAATATTTTACAACGGAGTGGCAGCTACATAAATAAGAGGTGAGCTAGAAATGTCACTGGGTTTGATTTCTCTAAGGCTTGTTATTTCTGCTTATATTCAAACCAACAAGCTAGGAATTATGACCTTGATCATTAATTGTGAATCAGCCAGTTTACTGGCTGCATGCCACAAGAAAACATCAATAACCCAGCAAAACCCTGGGAAATTTAGGAGGGTATATTAAGTGATACCCCATTACTCAACATAATTTTATTTAATGGCAAAAATGAAGAAACAAGTATACTATTTGTGAAATATGCAGATTAATTAGAATCTTATATTCGAAATAAAATGAAATAACTAAAAAATTATGTAGTCACAGTAATAGAGTAAAAAAAATGCTTATCTTCCCAACACAGTAATAGAGTAAAAAAATGCTTATCTTCCCAACACAAAATGAAATTACTAGGAATAAATTCAAAATAGCAAACCAAATACCAACAATATAAATATAAAGTATGAGACTTTTGCTACATATTAAGTACAACAAAATCAACTTTAGAAAATCTCAAGTGATAACCACTTGAATATAAATCAACAATATATCTTAATTATAAGGAAAGTCAATGTATTATTGATACTGTGTCTAATGTGCAAAAGGTCTACCAAAACAACTTGTGTGGAATATACTATACACACTATTCATATTTTATATTTTCTATAATATATATAACATTATATTATATTGTATACTTTCTGAGTATATATGAAATATTAATAGTATATTAAATATTACACATACATTGTGTATATGGTATATAGCATATGTATATACTATTTTTATTTTTCATATATGTAACATATACTAATTGAGAAATAATTTTCCATAATTTCCATTTGTAAACAGAGTTATGATTTTTTTAAAGTTTAATAATTGCAGAAATCCAAAGAAAGAATAAATTCAATAGACTAAGTAGCATCATAACAAACATATGTGCCTATATTTTCTCTATTTATATACATTTGGTTGTGTGTATATCTTTTACTATCAACAGTAAACATTCAGATGAGGGTGGGTTAGTTAAATTATGGTACTGAAGAATATTAAGAATATTTAAATTCCAAGAGATATTACTTGAAAATGGAAATATTTTAGTGAGCTACCTCTATTACTGTGATGCTCAAAAGTTAAATGAACTTTCTTTAAGTTATAGAGAAGACATTTTTTAATATATTTATAAAAATCAAGTACAAATGTTTATTGTGGTGGATTGAATATGCACTTTAGTAAGAACAAAGTACAGAACCAGTAAAATTTGAAGCCCAAAGGAATCTAAATGATTATTTATGTCAATATCCACATTTTAAAAGATACAAATTTGAGACTCAAGATTGAAAATAGTCCTGTCTACAGTCAGAATAGGAGAGGTGTTTTTTGTTTTGTTTACCATCCTTGGCAATCAATCTCCTAAAATATTATTGAACATTCTCTAAGCAAATGTTCTCAGTTTGGATCAATATAAAAACATGTTTTAAAGAGAATAAGGACATTTCCTCACACTCTGCAATATATGTTTGCAAACTCTAATTTGAGAAACACTGCTGTAGGTCATGAGGGCATATCAAGCATTTCAAATGAAAATTCTTAATTCCAAGAAAACTTAAAGCAGTTATGTGGTCAATTTATCTCACACTTGCACATTAATTATAGTTGTTAAATTATCCTTCAAATAAAAAACATCTGGAATATTTGTCAAATATTAAAAAAGGATAGCATATGTATTCTCCACTAAAAGATAAAGAAATAATGTCACAAGTAGAACTTGTACCAAAATTTTAAAAATCTATATTCACTCAATTTATTCTTTCCTTAAAATTCATTTTGTTGAAGATATTAGCATATAAAATTGTTGGATAACTTTAGAATGACTATAATAGTGACATCACAGAATGTATCTACTTTACCAAACCCAATAATCACCAGTGAATTTTCAATCATGTTTGTCTTGATTAATACAAAGTACAAGCTTATAAATTTAATGAGAGTAGAGTCAGTTACATTAAAACAAATTATTAGTTAGAATGTTGTGACAAAATAGGACACATACATTATTTTTGTTACAGTAGAATTAAAATAATAAAAATAATGGGTCATATACATTAAAAATAATTGATTTATTTATTTTAAATATTTTAATAATAGTCATAATAATTGCCAGAAGGCGAAGGACCCAAATATAAATGTTCGGATCTTTTTTCCAGGACTGATTGTAAACAAATATAAAGTTTAAATCAATTAAGCTCTTAAAAATAAATATCTGAATAGAGAGAAGAGCACTATAATAAGAAATAGAGGAATGAAGATGAGAATGATAAGAGCAAACTCCCTAAAGTGCAAACTTCAAAAAATTTTGCATAAGTGTGCATATGACTCTAATATACAAGACCAACCGAAGGACTTGTATGCATGCATATAAGCACAACCAATGGATATAAGACACTGGGGTGGGGGGGAGGGCGGGCAGGTGAAGGCATGTACTGGGGGGTAGGGAAGGTCGGGGGGAGATCAATGGGGGGAAAAAAAGGAGACATATGTACTACTATTTGTAATACTTAAAACAATAAAAAAATTTTTTTTAAAAAGAATCTATACTAATAAAAGAGAAATATGTAAATTGACCATCGCTTCATGACAATCATAGCCAATCAGGAGTGAGTATGCAAATTAACCCAACAAAGATGGCAGTGGCCTCGCCTCCCGGCCGCTCCGGCCTCTGGGCAGCACACCTCCTCAGGGCCTCCCTGCCATGCTCCACACCTGTCAACCATTCTTGCAGCCTCCCTGTGGCCCAGCCCCCAGCCTCAGAGACAACCCTATGGTGCCTGAGGTCGTAGCTCCCAGTGTCTGGCATCTCCCTCTACCCCACCCCTGCCCTGCTGCTCTGGTAAACAAAATCCTAGTGCAGGAGCTCACTGGGTGCACAGTTGTTAATAATAACTAATTCAAACTGAACTCTAATTAATTGAAAATGCCCTATTTGAACCATGCTTCTTATTTTGTGTTTTATTATTGGTGGTAAACTGAGAAATATTAAACTAATATCTAATGAACAAAGTTACTAATCCCAAAGATTATAAAGAAAGGCAAAAGACCCAAATAGTCAACACAATATTAATAAGAAAAAGTCAGAAGACACTACCTGACTTCAAGAATTATTATAAAGCTACAGTAATCAGGACTACTAGGTGTTGGTAAAAAATAGACAAACAGATCAACAAAATAGGTAAAGAGCCCAGAAACAGACCCACACAAATATAGTCAATTAATGCTTAACAAAGAAGCAAAGATAATACAATGGAGTAAAAATAATATTTTCAACAAAATGACGCTGGAATTTCTGGTTATCGGCATACAAAAAGAAAATTACACACAAAAAATTAACTGAAAATAGACCACAGATATAAATGTAAAATGCGAAATTATAAAACTCTTAAAAGATAACTCATAGAAGAAAATCTACATAACTTTGTGTTTGGTAATGACTTTTTAGATATAATACCAAAAGTCATGATCTATAAAAGAAATAAATGATAACCTGGATTTCATTTAAAATAATAAATAATATTCTGCAAAAGGCAATGCCATGAGAATGAGAAGACAAGTCACAGACCGGGGTAAAATATATCCAAAATATATATCTGATAAAGAATAGTTATCCAAAATATACACAACTCAACAAGAAAACTAACACCCTGACTAAGAAATGGGTCAAAGACCTTAAAAGACATCTCAATAAAGAAAAGATACAGATGGCAAATAAGCACATTAAAAGACGCTGGACATCATATGTCATCAGAGAAATACAAATTAAAATAACTACAAAATATCACTACATATCTATTAGAATAGCCAAAATCCAGAACACTGGGAACACAAAATACTGGTGAGTATGTGGAGTTATAGGAATTCACATTCATTATTGGTAGGATTGTAAAAATGGTACAGACACTTTGCAAGACAGTTTGGAAATTTCTTACAAAACTAAACATATTTTTATCATAAGATCCAGCAATCATACCTTGCCATTTATCCAAATGACCTGAAAATTATGTCTACCCAAAAATCTGCATACAGATTCTTACAGAAGCTTTATTCATGATGGCCAAATCTTGGAATCAACAGATGAGTGAATATATAAATTG
This sequence comes from Corynorhinus townsendii, assembly GCA_026230045.1. Classification (NCBI taxonomy): domain Eukaryota; kingdom Metazoa; phylum Chordata; class Mammalia; order Chiroptera; family Vespertilionidae; genus Corynorhinus; species Corynorhinus townsendii. The sequence goes on from JAPDVU010000012.1 coordinate 32,517,351, forward strand.
GTACATCCAGACAATGGATATTATTCCCCACTAAAAGGAAATGAGCTATCAAGCCATGCAAAGACAAGGAGAAATCTTTAAAGCATATTTTAAGTAAAAGAAGACAATATAAAAGGGCAGCATACTATCTGATTCCAATATATAACATTCTAGAAAAGGATAAACTATGGAGACACCAAAAAGATCAGTGCTTGCCACGTATTAATGGGGAAGGAGGAGTGAATAGGCTGAGCAGAGAGGATTTTTAGGGCAGTTAAACTACTGTTTTGTGATACTCTATTGATGGCTACATGTCATTATACATCTGCCAAAGCCCACAGAATGTGCAACCTAAGAGTGAACTGCAGTGAAAACTACAGATTTGGGGTGATAATAATGTATCAATGAAAATTCATCAATTTTAACAAATGTATGACTCTGAAAGATGTTGATAATGAGGGAAGCTATGTGTGTTTGGGGAGTCATGGGGTATATGGGAAGTCTTTGTAACTTTTTCTTGCTTTTGCTGTGAGCTTAAAACTGCTGTAAAAATAGTCTATTGAAAAAGTACTAATTCAGAGTAATGGATTTTCTAATTAATTTCCTATACTCATGGAGTACTTCAAAACATTTGTTTTTGAATTTTAATGAGCGGGGACTGTATGTGTCAGAGTATGTGCATGTGTAAAACAGCATATTTTTAAGTTTTTCTCTGAATCAAATGATACTTGACATTGACATCTCAAAGAATAGTATATATTCTTAGCACAATGCATTATTAAGTGATTCTGTGTTAAGAACACGTTATATAAAAAGAACATTGTTTTTTCAAATTGTAATTAACAGAAATCTTTGTAACAAAAAAAATACTTTTCCTCCAAATGGGCATATTTTTATCTCATTTTGTTGAAACTTTGTGTCAAACATCAAGAGAATGAATGTTGAATAAACATGATCCTATCTATTAAAGAGGGATATGCTAATTGACTGTCATGCCCTCACAAAGATGGAAGTGCCCACAGCCAATAAGGAGGGAATATGCTAATTAACTGCCACACCCTCAAAGATGGCAGCCCCCACAGCCACAAGATGGTAGCACCCAGTCCCCTCAGTCCCGCTGGGTCAGCAGGCAGGTCTGGCTGCTCCATGTTCCTGCCTCCGGAGTCCCCCACTCCCCTTAGCCCCCAAGCCGCCCAGGGCCACCCAAGGCTCAGATAACCAGGGCTGGCTGAGGCTTGCACTGCTGGCAGTGGCAGCAGCGGAGGTGTGATGGAGGTGTCACCTTTCCCTGATCCCTGGGTTGCCTCCCGCCCCTGAGGGCTCCTAGACTGTGAGAGGGGGCAGGCTTGGCTGAGAGACTCCCCCCCACCCCAGTCTAATATAAGAATGCAATTATGCACAGAATAATACAATCCAAGAAACTATCTTAAGACAGAACAGAACAAGGAAATGCTAAATCTTTGAGGCGAATACCTCAGTAACAAAACAAAATGAAAATACTGGCCCAGACCCAATTATAATAGATGAAGGAAACTATTTTTAACTCTGGGGTTGTTAAATACTTTCTTTTAGGACTTCTATCCACTGTATTCAATTGGTCCCCTGAACTTTCCCTTCCTTTCCATCTCCACTGATTCTGCCCTACATTTTTATCAATTTATGATTCAATTAGTCAAAAGCCTAATTGGTTTTCATTCTTCTAGCACCTCTTCTTGCCAATGCAGAGTCTGCAGTTACAAGATTTACTCTCCTAAATGCACACAGCTAACTGTGTTTAATGCAGGATAAAATTGATTCTCTTCCCAACCAGAACACAAGTAATTTTTCCAACTTTGTAGCACAATGCTCCACAATACTCCACAAGTGTACTGTGTACTTAATCATTTCCTGCCTTAGTTTGCTCTAATGATGCCATAGCATTTCTTTGTTTGGTTGTCTCTTTCTCTCTTCCGACAATTGTTACTCTATTTTTAAGGTCTAGTTCAAGTGTCTGACTTTTAAGACGTCTTTGTTAATCTGAGGGACAAATTCTACACTCTTGACAACAAGCCTCCTTAACATTTGTTTATGTCCTAGCCAGCTGTGCATGGCTCTGTTTCCACCATAAGCCTATGCATTCCTTTAAAACAGTGATAAGTTCTGTTTTATTTTTGTATCTACAGCACCTAACACTCAGTAAAAGTTCAATAAATACACAGTATTGCTTATCTTTGTGTTACATACATCACACAAGTACACATATACACGACTGAATTTGGCCTTTTGGTTATTTGCCACTTTTAAACAAGAGTCTATTTCTTAGGTTTTTCTTCTGCTTTTGAGTTAATAAATAAAAGGGAAATGTTAACTTAATTCATAAAAATAGAATCTGTAACTTTTGGGGGAAAACAGTAAGGAATATTATTTCTGCCAGCTTCGCTATCTCCAGTAGGCCTCTTAGCTACAGATGGGTTTTAACTGCTCCTTAAATATATTTAACATGTATGCTTCAACAATATCACCACTAGCCACTTAGCACTTCCATTGTTTTATTGCCCAAGTTTTATCAATTTTACCAAGAATTCTCACTACTCTTTAACACAGAAAAGTGTAAAAATCAGTAGTTTGTTCATGAGCAGACATATGTAAGTGCCAAGTTCAAATATTTGCCTTTTTAAGAAAAAGAATAAACTGAAATGTTATAGCACATAAATAAAACTCAAGTTGGTGAACAGAGTAGCCATTATCAAATAATGGGAACATATACCCACTGGGAGAGTTTATGGGGGCTCCTCCCTGCCTAGGGAAAATGTTTAGTTATGTGTTCCATTGTGCCAAGGACAGACTGGTCCTTTCCAGACACTTACCCTCTGACAGCATGAATAAGTCTCAATGATGGATAGGCAGTTCGCACTTTCAGTTTATTCTTAAGGATTAATGCATTAACCCACTCCACGTGCTTCTCTCCTCCTTTGACCATGAAAGCAGGGATCCAAAGGACACTGTCATTCAGCATGGAAAGTCTGTGCACAAATTTTTCTCTGTCACTCTCATTCCGAAAGCCTCCAAATGCTCTTTGCACAACTGATGGATTCATGGTAATAAAATCTGATTTAGTTCCCACATCTGCAGCAAACTCCACCACAGGGGCTAGATTACACCTGAAGAGGAAAAGATTAATGGAAAAGTGAGAAATAAATATGAAACATTTACTCCTAAAATAGTATGCATGAAGAGAAGAATGAAAAATGAACATAGCTTTATTTTAACCAGGTAAAAATAAAATAATCCGGTAAAATTACATTTTCAATAAATCACCACGCATCAGGAATTTTCTTCAATAAAGATGTGCACTCCTAGGGTAGGGCTCAAATTGTCACTTACATTAATTCAGCCTGCTGTCTAAGAATACCCTTTGTTATAATCGTCATAAAATCATATGATATGAATTCCTAATAGCTGAATTTATGACGGTAAGTTTGGCTGTTGCCATGCAGGTGGGAAACCTAACCACATGCTGTTCTATAAGTAAGTAAAACCGGATATCCCAATCTGCACCATTTCTCAAGCTTAAGTCATTTCAACAACTTTATAAACATAAGTGACGATGGCTTTTCTGCATTCTGAGTTTAAGGGAAAACTGTAATTCCTTATAGCATTTTTCATAAACATATCTATAATTGCCTTCTAGGGCCCTAAATGGGAAATAAAAGTAAGAAAAATGGAGTTATCATATTTAATATGCACTTTTGAGATGTTAAATAATGCAGAAAAGCCCTGCTATAGAGACAAATATCTCTCTGTTTCTCTGAGGACATAATCAAAATGCTTGTTTTCCCTGTTAGTAGGAGACTTGCCCTCTGTGGGGAGGACAGAATTGGCTAACGTATTCTCACATCTGAAGTTATAGCAAAGTGCCTGGGCCTGGTTCTGTTCTTGTATGTTGATTTCACTCTTGTATTACAAACTTAGGAAAGTACCTTGAACTTGGTCTTCAACCAATTTGTGATGTTATTTTGCTTCTGTGACATAGATCTTTGACTACTTGAAAATAGTCTTTTATTTTAAAGTACTTTAATTTGCTAGGAAAGGTAAATTTTAATTAGTTGATTAGTGAAAAATTAGATTTTTAGCAAAGAAGATTTTGCTAATTTGGAAAAAAAATAATTTGAATCTATTCAATGTACACCTTCATGAAAACACACACAAGCATACACACACACACATAGACACAGACACACAGAATTCTCCTTATTTTCTTTTTCTCTCCTCATATCAGCCTTTCAAGGGAAGGAAAAATAGAATGATTTCCTCTTTCTGCATTTTACAGATTTGACTGCATTATGAAAATTTCTCACATCTCTCCCTTATGCATTTAGCCATATTCATTAAATTCTTAAGCCAGATAAATTTAATTAAAAAGTAAAGTGTTTGCTCTGCTATTAAAAATACTGGCGTATGCATCCTTTCTTATCTCTTTTAATTAATATACATTATTACTTCTTAGATCTCTAAAAACATTTAGCTATCACAACAAATATCTTTCATATTACACAATTAAGCAAAGTCTGTTATCAAAGATGAGCTACTGAGATAAAACAAATAAAAATTGATACATCATATTATTTAGAAACTAGAAGCCCAGTGCACGAAATTTGTGCATGGGAGGGGGGTTTCCCCTCAGCCCAGCCTGCACCCTCTCCAATCCAGGACTGCTGGCTCCTAACTGCTCACCTGCCTGCCTGCCTGATTGCCCCCAACTGCTCCCCCTGCTGGCCTGGTCACCCCAAACTGCCCCCCCGGCCTAGTCACCCCTAACTGCCCCACTGGCCCGGTTGCCCCTTACTGCTCTCCCCCCCCCTGCCGCTGGCCTGGTTGTCCCCAACTGCCCCCCTCTGCTGGCCTGGTTGCCCCCAACTGCCCCCCCCGCCAGCCTTGTTGCCCCATGCAGCCTGTGATCAGTCGTCTGTCCGATTGTTTCGGTTGTGACGGCCCTTGGCTTTTTATATATTAGGATAATATTTTCAAGTTATGCTTATTTAAATATACCCCCTACACTATGAGAGAGTATTTTTGTCTCTATCTATGATCCATGCACTATTTGATATTAGACACCATTCATTCCCACCACAGTCAGAATATTATGGATGGGATTGCCCTGGCAAAGAACAGCTACATGTGAACAGAAACCAAAGTGAGCATATGACAATGGAACTCACTCATGGAAGACTGAGGATGTGGTGAATTTTGAGGTCCTAAAATGTACTCCACACCAGCTTTAAAAATAATCTAAAATTCTAAGCAAGCATATTATAAGATGAATTTAGAAACTGTGGGGGGAAAATGTGTTCTTATTATCTTTATTACAGACACTTCTACTTCCATAGATAAAAAATAGGCAATGCTTGTTAATATTACAGTTAACATGTTTCTATCAGGAGAGATAGAATCAAATATTCTTTCTGCTATAACAATTCCTCAGCAATTCTTTTCAGAGGATTCACACTATAGAAAAACAATATCTATACTTCACTTTCTCTACACTTATAAAAATTATCCAAGCTAACCCAGTTAAAGAGAACAAAAATAACATTCAATTGAATTATCTTCTCAGAACAAAAATCACTTAATTACTTTATGCTTTTCTTTACTTTTCCTTATCACATATTTAAAAGCTATTCCATCCCCAAGTTTCCTAACACCCACATTTTAAGGACTGACTCAGGATGTTTCTGGAACATGATTATCTGGCCATGTATTTCAGAGCTAGAAAGACATTCATCCATAAAGTTGGATATTTAAAAACAGGTACTTTCCATCTTGGAAGTTAAAGGAAACTAACAGAAGAACATTTCTGGAGAATAGGGTTGATCCAGTAGACAAAACAACATAGTTGATGCAATCAAGGAATGCTAAATGACTGGGGTGCTAACTAAAGGGAACAAAGAGATCAAAGAGTAATTAATCCAAACAAGTTTTATTGTAAAGTTTTTATGACTTAAGTACAGCCCAACCAGGCTTTGCGAGGGATGGAAATAGCATGACAGAAGGACACATATAAAATACTATCTATGCTGTCTCCAGGAGTTCAGCTGGTTCATTTTCCGTGGGGTGAATATGTCTAATTTTTCATTGGAAGGAAAGATTAACATCATGCTCACATGTGGCCAGTAAATTAACTACTCTGTGGTTGAGTCAGATATCTAGTCATATATTTAGCTGAACGCTACATAATCAGGGCAAGCATTAAGCAAGCCAGAATAAGCACCCAGCTGTGTTGTACTCCAGCAATTCAGTAGACTTGTTGCAAACCACATAGCGATACTAGTAGCAATACTGCTGATGGAGCAAGATTATGAATAGATTTCCAATCACATGTACTTCATCTTCCTGTCTTTAAATCTTCTTAGGGATCACAATATTCAAAAGTACACAATCTTGCTACCAGAATGTGTAGCAAGCATTTATGAAGTAACACATTATTTTAGATGTTATTCTTAATCTCATAAAATTGAAGAGTGGACAACTTATAAATGATGGATTTTGTGAGTCAAAATTACTAGGTGCATAAGAATATTTAATATATTTAAGCTCTATTTCTTTAGTCAAATTAAATTTTAACTGTCCAACTAGTTTTGACATATTAAAAACCTGAAGACATATACGTATTATCCAAACTCCCTGTTTACTCTAAGCTGCCTAATTTTCTATTTATTTGGGTTTATTACCATCATAGCTGAAAATGCTAAAGAAATGCAGCTAAGTCCTCCTGTTCTCTAGACCTCTGAAATTTCTTCTATAATCTCACACTAGATGTGATTGCCTTTCAACATTCCTTCTATGCAACATTGAAGGTACTTTTGCTTATTTCAAGGCTTTGTAGTTTTTAATGTTCATTTTAATATTAATTCATTTAATTTTTAAGGAAAGAAATGCTTATTTCATGTATAATACCTCAAGATCACAGATTTCCCAAGGAAGACATATCTCTTAGATTTGATGATGTCACCTTCATTCTCCTTATGTTATAGTTCAACAATCTAAACAACTGAGTTCTTCTCTCAATAGCTCAACTGTTCTCTTAAGAGTTCATTCTCAAAATACTACACCATATGTTCAGAACTATTCCAGCTAACTTACTATTTAATAGTATTTTTTACAATAATATAACCTGCCCAAAAAACAATATTTTTGGTTATAAAATACAATATTATTAGTAATACCAGTAAGATAATGCTCATTGATTTAGCCACATCTTTAATCATTCCATGGTGCATCTTATACATTTGTGCTACCTACAGGCCTAGTCATCCACAATACTGAGGTAAAACAGCATGTACTGTGATATAGAAGGTTGTTAGTTACTTCTTTACACATATTACATAGATTAAGTGAGAAGAAAACAAAACTGAGTGCATTGCAGAATAAATTCTATTCTTCCTCACTACTAGTTAATGTACAGACAAGTTCCAAACACATGCTTAGCATCCTTTTTCTTCTTTGACCAACTTCATTGTGTGTTTCTCTGCACTAGCATTAAAATCCCTTAGCCCAGACCATTGTTACCAGTGGAACCACATTTGTCAACCAACCATGAAAAGGGAGATAGCCTCTTCTCTTTTCCGCTCCCAGGGGAAGCGTAGGTTCTTATATACTCTCATTTTACTTTGAGCTTGAAGAACCAAGAGAATAAATACTCTTTGCTACCTGGGTGTTTTAGGTTTTGTGGTTACCCTCTCAAAATTGCTAGAATATGCAATCTATCAGTCTATCTTACTTTCTTAAGGTGAGGGTACTAGGCCCCAAATTGACTTGAAACCAATACTTTTTGCAACACTTTGAGGTAAGTAGTATTAACTCCACTTTGAAGACGTGGTTAAAGTGGTTAAGAAATATGTCCTAGGCCATAGTACATATAAAAGAAAAAGCACAGCTACTTTAGAATCACTCCAGGAAAGAAGTTCTAAATGACATAATTTACACATGTGATTTCTTTCAGAGTCAGAGAAAATGTTTATATGTTCATCATTCACCCCAATTTCCTATAGGAGGAATCTGAAACTAAATGGTAAAGAGTACTTTACCATTTAGTTTCAGATTCCAGGCTCAGACTCCCGGGACTTAGGCATATTATATAAAGCAACTCAGCCATAAACACTCCCCAAGTCCTGAGCAGTTATTAAACAAGGGGCTTTAAGTATATTAAATATGAAAATAATATTCATACTTCAGATCTCTTGAGGAAAACTTTTCAAAATGCCGGTAAAAGGATTAACTATCTAATTTAGGTCATTTTGAAATATGAAGGGAAATTGGAATGCTATTGGAGGAAAAAGTAAACAGTGTGTAAGAAATAGAGATGAGAGGAGAATCCAAGATGGCGGCGTAGGTAAACACCTAAACTTCTGCCTCCCGCAACAATTTCAAAAATACAACTAAAAGACAAAACGTCTGTCACCCAGAACCACGGGAAAGCTGGCTGAGTGGAAGTTCTACAACTAGAAGGAAAGAGAAAAGAGCATTGAGAGGTGCACAAGTGCTGAAAAGCTGAGGTACGGAGGCGAGTGATCCAGGCTGGCGGCAGGCATTGCTTTTTTCAACCCAAAGGGAGACAAGCCCCCGATTACTCTGAAATACAGTTTCTGGGGAGACGCGGGGGATCCAAACTCCTATGGGGAGAAGCTGGGCTGTCTGCCAGTTAGGGTGGCTTGCTTGCAGAGCTGCGCGCAAGAATAATTGTTTACGGCACTGGGGCACGGGACTGCCGACAGGGACTCAGAGCTGGCTAACTAGCAGCCATTGCTGTTTGCCACACCCTAGCCTAGTGACACCCTGAGACCCCGCCTTGCACAACCTACAAACCCACCCAAGCTCTAAGCAGCGGCTTTTGCATAAGAAATGCCTGCCCTATCACAGCTTAACCTAGCAAACTTGCAGCCCGGGTCAGACAGCTCCAAAACCTCCAAACCACAAGCAAAGAGGAGAAAACTGTAGCTCTCACTGTAGCTCCTGCTGAGTGGCCTCAGACAGTAGCTGACCTGCACCCCATTGGAGATCCAGAAGCCAGTGTACCTAGTGGTCAGTGTGAGAAACCAGATTTCAACTCCTCACATCAATAAGTGACACATTCAAGAGGCAGACTCAGTGAGCACCAAAGCCCCACTGAAACAAGTCCTGCCCCATAAGCGTGTCTTCAGCGCAGCAGTTCTTCCATTATAGACACAGCGAGTGCTCACAGCCGATTGGCCTGGAGGTCAATTCCTCCCAGTGTACCAACGGCAATTAAGGCTTAACTACACCAAGACTTTGCACTCAGCCCACAAAGGGGTATACCAAGAGCATCCACCTCATGTAATTGAGGAGGCTGAGCTACTGCCCCCTATAGATCACCTACCACACAAAGCTACTCCATCAACACAGGGAAGCAGCCAAAATGTGGAGACAAAGAAACATGTCACGAATGAAAGAAACAGAGGAAAGCAAACTACTGGATGACATAGAGTTCAGAACCACATGTATAAGGTTACTCAAGAATCTTCTTAAAACTGCTGAGAAACTTGATGAGACCTTCAAGGAGCTTAATGAGAATGCCAAAAAAAATGGAAAAGGATCAGTCAGAAATGAAACATACACTGTCTGAAATAAAGAATATACAGAAACTCAACTGTAGATCAATGTACCCCAAGAATCAAACCAAAGATCTGAAATATGTGGAAACAAAAAACATCCAACCAGAAAAACAAAAAGAAAAAAGAATCCAAAAATATGAAGATAGTGTAAGGAGCCTCTGGGACAACTTTAAGTGAACCAACATCCGAATTTTTGGGGTGCCAGAAGAAGGGAGAGAGCAAAATATGGAAAACCTATTAGAAGAAATAATGACAGAAAACTTTCCCTACCTGGTGAAAGAAATAGACTTACAAGTTCAGGAAGCGCACAGAACCCCAAACAAAAGGAATCCAAAGAGGACCACACCAAGACACATCATAATTAAAATGCCAAGGGCAAAAGACAAAGAGAGAATATTAAAAGCAGCAAGAGAAAAACAGTTAATTACCTACAAGGGAGTACCCATACGACTGTCAGCTGATTTCTCAACAGAAACTATGCAGGCCAGAAGAGAGTGGCAAGAAATATTCAAAGTGATGAACAGCAAGAACCTACAACCAAGATTACTCTACCCAGCAAAGACAAGAAAAAGCTAAAGGAGTTCATCGCCACCAAACCAGGATTACATGAAATGCTGAAGGGTATTCTTTAAGAAGAAGAAGAAGAAGAAGAAAAAGGTAAAGATAAAAATTATGAACAACAAAATGACATCAAATACATACCTACCAACAAGTGAATCTAAAAATCAAGTGAATAAAAATCTGAAGAACAGAATGGACTGGTGAATATAATAGAATCAGGGACATAGAAAGGGAGTGGACTGACGATTCTCAGGGGAAGCAAGTGTGAGGGGTGCGGGAAGAGATTGGACAAAAATCTTACTCCTATGGATGAAGACAGTGGCGGGGGGTAAGGGCATGGGGTGGGGTGGGGAATCAGGTGGAGGGGAGCTATGGGGGGGAAAAAAGAGGAACACCTGTAATAATCTGAACAATAAAGATTTATTTTAAAAAAAAAGAAATAGAGATGAAACATTATGTTGAAGATCTGCATTTTCAGTATGGTGGGGGAACACAAAAATGTGCACATCACATTTTATGTTTGATTGTAAAATATCAATAAAATCCTAAGCTTGACAGAAATAAGTACTGATGACACATAGCATGAAAACAACTGACTAAACAGAAAAGGAACTTTTTCACAAATCCAGATATGTTTACATTACTGGCAGGGTTGGCAAGAACAGTGTCATATTATTTCTAGGGAAATCACAGAATGAAAAAAAAATCAAGCTTACTCTAAAATATAAAGATCTGGATACTCAGAAATGTTAGACTATGGCATTCCCACATTTCAGTGGGAACCAAAACCAAAATGGAATCACTGGGCAAATCTGCTACAACTGCACACATATTATTTAATAACAGTTTTTTGGAGGGCTGAAGGGGAAGGGATGCCAAGAAATGGGTATATTATGATATAGTATGCTTAATCAAATAAAATGTTAAATATGCATTTAAAAATATCCAACTTTGGCTTACTTTAAGGAATAAAAGGTATTTAGCGTGGTTTCTGCCCTCAGCCATCTTTTAATTAGTAGCTATATGGGCATTGGTCTTCATATTCCAATCTATGTGACCTCATATTATATAACCTCTCTGAGATCCAACTTTTTCTATAATTGAGCCTATTAACACTAATTGGAATGATAATGGGCGGAAAAAGGAACAAAATATCCAAATATCCTCAGAATTGATTGCTAAGAGTTGATAATAAATATTAGCTAATGTTTATCATTTTTACATGCTCTTTCCTCTTACAGCCTATTGTGAGAGTCAAAAGAAAAGCATACAAACAATTTAAAGAGCATGTCAAATAGGAAGAACTTACTGATCAACAGTGTGGAAAGAAAGATTTATTTATAGGTCATTTAATAAACCATTTTGTTTGGAATTCAGGCATCCCTGAAACTAATCGGGGCTAGAATGGTTGATTTTATGGTTGATTGCATACATCTTGAATATTAGACAGAATAAATCTGATATAATAGGCAATGTGAAAACTTTAGAAGCTCATAAACCTGGCCTATATACTTAAGAAGAATGACTTGGTGTGGTGCACACACATTACAGTGTACAGATGATGTGTTATAGAATTGTGTACCTGCATAATTTTGTTAATCAGTATCACCCCAATAAAAGAAGACTATGACATAAGTGTGTAAGGGAATTAGGCTCTATAATTAGAACTTTGAAATAGTTTATATATAAGGTAGCAAAGATCTTTTATTATATTAAGAAGAATAAAAACTAGGTTTTATTGAACACTTATTATGTGCCAGAAACTGTTTTATTTCCTTTGTATGTGATATTATATGCAACTCTCATAATGATCCCATGAGACAGAAACTGAGGTGTAGTATATTGCACAAATTGACATAGCTTGTAAGTAGTAGAGATAGGTTTTAAGCTCTTAAATATTGTACACCCATTAATCCCTGTGAATAAAAAGTAAGAATTAAACCACAGAACAAATTTAGAGAATTCAGTCACAAATTCAGTTACATTTGAATGTGATATTGGTATAGCTCTGGCTTTTACCATCTCATTGATTTCATTGATTCACAAGTCTGGCCTGAAAGTCCAGTTGGCTAAGATAGAGGTTCAAACCTTCCTTGTCTCTCCTGTAATCACTCATGAATTCAAATAAAAATTCTACAGCAAAATTACTAGACTATGTTCTCTTCCCTAAAAGAAGGAAATTGTCTTAGGTGAGAATAAGAAGTAAAGTCTACTGGTTGAGCTTAACTTAGAAATAAATACATTTTTATTTTTCTTATCTTTTCTCTGTTTTTGGAGATTTATTTCTTATAAAAAAGTGCCCATTATGAAAAACTATATATGAGCAAGTGGTATTGCTGAAAGGACAAATATTTTTTAGCATTGGAACTCAGATCTTAACATAATGAGAGGATACTGAAACTATCTCAAAATATTAAGAGAAGTACTGGAGGGCTATTAGTGACTTCAATGAATTTAAATGTGATATAAAATACAAGCATCTCCTCTGATATAAAGCAATGGATTAAAAATAAGGCCTAAAAGTGCAGAATTATTCCAAGACTTCAGCTAAAAATACAAATTTGACTCCATAGGCCTCTGCCTTAGACTTTCATTACTAACTCTAGCATATGAAAAGGCAAGAGTTAGGGAAATCAAGGAAGGTGGTTATAGTCAATTTTCCACTATGAGTCCACATTTTTTTGTTAATATTTACCCGAGGATATTTTTCCACTGATTTTTAGAGAGTGGAAGGGGGAGAGACAGAGAGAGAAACATTGATGTGAGAGAGACACATCAATCGGCTGCCTCCTGCATGAGCCCTCCACCTGGGCCAGGGATGGAGTCTGCAACCGAGTTACGTATCCTTGACCAGAAATGAACCCCAGACCCTTCAATCTGAGGGCTGACGTTCTATCCACCGAGCCAAACCAGCTAGGGAATGAGTCCACATTTTTAATCAAGCTCAAACTTAGCATTTATTATCCTTCACCTTTGATCCCAATTAATTTTGAGTGGTGTGACTACTTATAAGTCATCACCTATTTTTCAAGAAAATAAAAAATAGAGGAGGGGTAAAGGGAATAACAGGAGAAGCAAAAGAGGAATAAGTAAGACATTTGAAAATATATTTTTTCTCCATTAAAAATAAGGTCTTATAGCCTCTGAATATCAGTGTGTGGTTGTGTGCACTAAGTGATTTTTAAGGTAAAAGCTTTAACTGCTGTTCTCTATCTGGGACTTCACAATATATTTATAAAAGTTCCTAAACGTCATAAGCATTGTGAAAAACATATTGTTATACTACATGGATTTTCAAAGTAATTTAAATATGAGCTATTCATTTTATCCTTTATTATAATTAAGAAATTGCATGTGATTATTTTTCAAAAAAGTAAATTATGAATTCTTATAAATGTCATGTTTCTTTAAATAGCATATAGAATGAATACTAAACATACCCTCTTAATCCTTCTTTTATAATTAAACAAGAGGCCTGGCACAGAAATTCGTGCGTGGATAAGGTCCCCACCTGCAGGCTCACCAGCTTCACCCCTGCCACGGGTGGCCATCAGGCTATCAGAGCCTGCCCGCTGGGGAAAGGAACCAAAAGGTGGTGAGCCTCATAGTGACTGGTCCAGTGGTCATTCTGGTTGTTTTGCTTTTAGGGTCAATTTGCATATTACCCTTTCATTATTTAGGACAGAGGCCTGGTGCACGGTAGGGGCTGGCTGGCCTGCCCTGAAGGGTGGCCCAATCGGGGCCTGCTGGGGGGCAGGGCCAGCCTGGGCGAGGGGCCACAGGCAGTTTGCAGGCCAGCCATACCCCCGGCTTTGTCAGGAAGGATGTCCAGAAGGATGTCCTACAATAACATGTGGAAGACATCCAGTTTATTGGGTTTAATTAGCATGTTACCCTTTTATTAGTATAGATAAGTAGGATAATTTTAATTTTTCTGAAGGCTGTGAAGGGTAGTTTCTGACAGTTGTTGAGAAATTTCTTATTCATTGTCTTAGCAAAAATCAATGACTGGGATATTTAAGACAAGATGGTAGGAAAACAAGCAAGAATTTTTAGAATGTATTTTTTGGGCTCTCTTGTCATAATCAGGGAACTGGACTATTCCATTGATCAGTGGTTTCTGGGTAGTTACTGAGTAGTTAGTGGTTACTGTTTTATAGAGGGAAAAACTGAATCAGCATGGGTTCATGTTCTTAAAAATTGATGTGCATTGAAAAGAAGAAAACAAAATTCCTGAAATAGTATGGCTGATACTTTAATCATTCATGCCAGAAGACCATGGCAGAGGAACCATAACTTTTTCTCTTTGCCAATTTATGGAGTTAATAAACTGTGTTCAACAGGGTCATTACACTGTTTGCAGGAAACATCTGAGTTTTCTGAATTTTAGTGATTATCCATAAAACAGGTCACAGTACCATTGCCTTGACATATAATTTTCTTGTCAAATTATATTTCTTTTTACTTTTTTAAAAGTACTATCTAAGGTAGAGAAATGACTTATAACTTAGTACATATGATTTATTTGACACTTGGTCCTGGAAAGACAGTAAGTTTAATGCCCAGAAGACTTAGGCATTTTGATACCAATCAAGCATTCAGAAAAGTATTGTATCATGTGTATAAAATAAATGTTTTATTTTTTGTTATCATAAGGTATGCCAAGGCAACTTCACATTCATTACATCATATTTACTCTAAGTGGATCTTTCTCATGCCATCTTTTAGTAGAAAGCCACATTTTGGACTTGGCTGAAAGGTCTTGATCTCTATAATTAGAGATTATATCGGATTTATTACAAAGTGCTAAAAATTCCTCTTAGAATATTCATCCTGAATATATTCTTTATTTCTATTGATATTTTCTCAGTTTAGGCACCACCATATTTCTTTGAACTATCATTATAATAATTTCTTAATTATTTTTCAAACTATTAGCTAAACCCATTGATGGCATTAATTAAAGTTGGGGTCATTAGCAATTTTTAACAAATGATAAAGAATAGAATGGATTATAATAAAAAATGATTTTCTTGCACATAATTTTCTTGCACATAATCTTACTATGCATCTTTATTATACATATTGGAAAATATTGCTTTAACCAGTTCTTTAATACAAGGACTCCAACATTTTCATTCTCTATTTCAAGGATGGTATCATCTTATTAAAATGGACATTTGATCATGTTAGCATCCAAAAAAAAAATCTTCAGTGATATCAGTCCAGGGATTCATAACTTGTCCCTACCCTTACTTTCCAGAATTTTTCCTATACAACTCCCTTTGCTTATGTTACATATGAATGACATCAGACTACCCCACGTACTTATCTGTGCCCCGTTATTTATGACTGGAGGCCCTAAAACCTCCTGAGGTCCTTCAGAACTTGGCATCTAGTGGCTGCTTGCTCATTGTTTGTTTAAGAAAGAAATACCTGTTGAATATGCAACAACAGATTAATGAAACTACCACTTCCATTATTAAACTTCAAATAAATATTTTTTTATTTTTTAATAATCATATTTAGGTGCCATACACTTAATGTCAAAGGTCAAAGTAGTACCCACAAATAATTATGGGATTCTAATTTTGAACATCTTTCCTAAACAATTTATGAATCTCAGCAGAAATATTACTCCCAATTCTTCATAGGATCACCATGCTTTTGACTCAAGGCTGTGTTGTTCAGTCCAATGTAATTTGCTAACCATTGTGAGAGCTAACTGTTACTACCTACCTTATGCCAAATACTACACATATTTAAGTTATTCAAACCTAAAGAATAGCCATACAATTGATTATTAGTAATCATATTTTACAAATGAGGTGGGAAAACGCTTCAGATTACAAATCTTCAGAGCTGGGAGTTAAACCCAACTTTAAATCTGAAACATTAAAAATCCAAAATTTATTGTACAATATTTCAGAATCAAGTGATTTTGATTATCCAAAATACAAAGTCTCTCTCTCCATGTCTCTCTCTCTCTCCCTGTCTCTCTCTCTCCTTCTCTCACACACACACGCACACCACAAACAAGACACCTGACATTAAAGAGAGAATACTCAAAACTACAGGCTACAAAACTCTACAAGGTGAATTTTTATAAAAACATATATCATTCTTAAGATCACTCAGGTAGTGTCAGAATTGAAATATGAGTCCAATTCTCCTAACTCATAGTACAGTATCCTACTCATCCATCCTCCAGATTTTAAAATAATTTTTAAAATTAAAGTTGCTTTCATTCCCAATTTAAAAGCATTATCTGTGTTCACTGCATGAGAAAATACACACACACACATAAACATCAGTACCAAAAACAGAAATTAAACTAATTTTCAAACAGAAAGCACTTGTAAGTTTCCCTCTAAAAGACAATCACTGTTAATATTTGATAACATACTGACTGCTATTATGTAAAAAAAAAAGTTTCCAATAATGGCATGAGTCAAATTATATACTGAAAATATTCTTTTCTGTGGTTCCAAGAATTTCAGTGATTGCCAGTGAAGTAGATATGGGAAGTGGGAGGTCTTATCTTCTAGAGAAATGTCAACAACATATTAAATGATGTTGATGTGAAATAACTTCTCTATCCTTGTGATAACACTTGTATTTACTGTTTCTTTGCATATTTTGAATGTACCATGACTTTCCAAGTTCCTGACCTTTCAATAATCTCTATGAATCATTAAAAATTACCCTTATTTTTCTTTGGCTAAGAAGTTATCCTTTTCTGATTTTAAGACTTATCATTTGCATGCATACATCATGAGAAAAGGCAATACTCATGGACCCAAGGAAACAAACAGCCAGATCAGATGATGTAGTATGAAGTGGAAATATTATTTCTACAAGTTGACTGATGAGGAGGAAATATACTTACAAAGCATGGCAACCAGAAGGAAAAAAAATATAAACAACAATGCAAGCTGACAGGACTTATTCCAAAGGTATCTATTGAATCATAGGAAAATAGAGTCATGGAGTTTCAGATACAGAAAGGAATTTATGATTCCATCTAGTTCAACTGCCGCATTTGGCATATCTGGAAATTGAAACCCAAAATGGTTTACCTTATTGTTCAAAGTCACAGAGCTATATTTAGAAGCAATGCCAGCAGGGGATCCAGCTTTCTGAACTCTCAAATAAGTATCATTTTAATTATACTTCATGGGAGAATACGCACTGCTTAGTAACAATGGCCATTTAACTGCAAATATTTACATTTTCTGTGTACCCAGGTCACAGATACAATTTTCCTAGCATGAATATTAATCCTATGCCATCAGAAGAAGACAACTTTACATTTCTTTAGTAGCTAATTTATACTTGGGTTTATAGAAGACCCTTTCACAAGAATTATCTCATTTTATTTCTAAAATTAAAGGTAGGGATTATTTTCTTCATATTAAATATGAAGAATCTGGGGTTTAGAGAAGCAAACAAATCACTTAAGATTTAATATAATATAATATACATATATATAATGAAAAATCTGAAACTTGAAATCACATCTACCTGATTGGTTGAGGTTAGCTCCCTAGAGAGAAAAGATCTTAAGTCTCCTGCACACTTAGCTATCATTAGAATACTTTGACATTCTTTTGACACATAATAAGTACCTGATAAAAGAAAGAAGTTCTCACAGATGGGCCATAGACCACAACTGGAGAAACTGCTCAACACTAAAGAGTCAGCTTGGTTTTTTATTTTTTATATCTTTGATTTTTTAAAATTGTTTCCCCGCCCCCCCCCCCCCAGCTTTAGTGTGATATAATTGACAAATAATATTGTGTAAGTTTAAAGTGTACAACGTGATGTTTCGGTATACGAATATATACTGTGAAATGATTGCCAGAACAAGGTTAACACATTCATCACCTAAGACAGTTGTGATATTTTTGTGTGTGTGGTTTTGTTGTTCAATTGGTTTTGTTAGCCTAACCATTCTTTTTCTGTCTTTCGTGGTAAGTCCTCAAAATTTGAACTGTCCCTTAATTGAGATAATATTTCACTGGTCTTCATGTTTCATAGTAAACATGCAACTAAAAATCTATGGCTCTAGTATAACACTGACTGTTATTTCTAATTGAAAAAGATAAGTATTTTGAATCTTAATTTGAAAATAAAGTGTTGGAGCTCTGTTGTTGCTTCTTTCTCCAACTTATTGTATACACTCAGGAAAGTCACTCAAAACCCTCTATGGAAAAATATAGTTAGCCTAATCCTAAGTACCTCAGATGAAACCTTTGCATTTGGCTTTGAGTACATATTTTGGGCCTATGTTCACTTACTGATGAGTTTGACAGATGAAAGATAACAAATACCTTACACCCAAAAAATGGAAAATTATTTGGAGTCTTCATTTTCTGTCGTCCCCCAAAAAAGTTACATTTTAAAGTGAAGCATACTCATATTCATTATCATTCCCACTCTCCATTTGTTTCACTATTCATATATCATCCATTGGTTTTCCTAATTTGCTTCCAAGTGATCCCCACTGTCACTGTCTTACTTTATCATTCATTATTTTTACTTTTAAACTCCTTTCAGTATTGCTGTGTTTGTCTTCCACTAATTTATTTATCACCTAGATGTATTTCAAAATTTAAATTTGGTCAAGCCATTCCTCAACGGAGTGTCTTCACAGAGCTTATGCAAAATTAAGCCCAACCCCCTTAGGAAGGAATGACCTATCTCCCAGCTTCCCTCTCCAACCCAGCCTGCTTCCATATGTCCACACAACCCTTTATTCCAGCATGCTGACACTACTTCTGGCCCTGGGAAAGCCACTTGTCCCCAGGCCCAGGTCCCTTTGCACATCATAGATCCAGTGTGAACTAGGTCTCACACTCTTTCCTTTCCTTTCTATACTTGCCTCCTCAGCCTTCATGACACAACTCAAGTGCTGTCTCTCTCGGGAAATCATCCTTGGCTATCCCCTTATGTCTCCTCTGTGCCTTGTTACCAGTGCCTACTCTCTGTGTACCTCTAATAAAGCAATCTGAACATTGTTAGTTCATTATTTTATCTCCTTCACTAGACTGTGATCATCTCAATGTACAGACTGCTCTCTATTTCTGTATCTCTACTTCCTAAAATAGGCAAATAAAAGAGTGAAGGAGTTCATCAATAAATTATAAGGAAAATCAAAGCAATGCTATGACTTGAAACAATAGATACTGAAACCTTTGCATTTGGCTTTGGAGTACATATTTTGGGCCTATGCTCACTTACAGATGAGTTTGATCGGTGAAAGATAACAAATACCTTAAACCCAAAGCTGAAGCCACACTTTGAAATCTATGGGAGAACTGATCAATGCCCATTTACCAATGCTCATTTGATGTCGGGAAAGGGTGATCTCCACAATATTTTACATTAATACCAATCAGACCATATAAGCTTGGTTTATCATTTTCCTCTGTCCTACGACTTGGATTTCATCATATTTGGCCTCTTCTAGTAGTTTCCTTATTGATTGCTCTTTCTGATCTTTGATTATTTATTGCATGGTCCTTCCATCTGCAAACATGCTCATGCTTCTGTACCTCTAAATCTGTTCCTCTCATGCTTATAGCAACAACAACAAAACCTCAACAAAAACAAGCCAAGAAACCAAAAAAACTCTAAGGTTCTTTCTTGGACTACAGGATACTATGTAAATCCTTAACATGGCGTAATACAACTTTGTCATTTAAGCCCCAATCCCTTGCCATTTCGCCTTTCACACGGTTGCTCATTATGAATGTGATAACAGAATGGTCACAAACTCTGCTTTATCCAAAGACCACGGAAAGCATTTGTCTTTGTGCTTACTGGTCCCTGTGCCTTAGATTCCTCTTTTCCATGTGTTGAATGACTAATCATCCAGGTGTATGATGATTTACTTGTCCTTTATTGTCAGGCACTATAAAATGCCTTTCTACTTAAACAGTTATACACATTTGCATAGGTTCTTGGAACTGGAAATACTGAGTAGAGAAACATACTATTTTTAAGACTTGTTAGAAATTATCAACTTGATTTTTAGAAAAGTTTTATCAATTTACATTTTTTTAAAGTGTTTTACAGGAGTTCCAATATCACTGCAACTTTGTACTGAATATGCAGGACTTTAAAGTTCTTACTGGATTGATAGATGAGTAACTGTATCTGCTTATAATACTCTAGTTTTAGAAAGAAGAATAAACATTTTAAGAAAATGTTTCAAAACTTAAAATAGTTTATCAGTCATAGTTATTTCCATTTTGAAAGTTATCTACTGTAAATAAAATCTCTTTATCCAAGGAGTGACATGGTTGGAAGAAAAAAGTTAGAGCCTTATATCACATCACAAGAAATAAGAAATTCCATATTTAGTTTGAAGATGACTTTTTAAATTTTATTTTGTTATATTTTTTTCCATAAGCTTTTATACCCTCTATGTCCTCTACCACCTCCATCCATCCCCTCCCACCCCCATAATCACCACACTGTTAAATTTTTAAAATCATAAATAATAAGAATAAAATAAAATTCTGATTTCTACCTATACTTTATAATTAAAATTAATATATACCACAAAGATAATTAGTTTAAGAAATGTTAAAATGTCACTGATCAAAAATATCAATAATATATTAAGTAAAAATAAGGCAGAACATATATGCAGCAATATCATATAACCAATGTTGTTATCCCTAAAATATAAATTATCTTTTCTAATCAATAAAAATTTTTAAAAATCTTTATAATTCCTTGGACCTGGATCCCTACCAGAAAATTAGCTGTTTTCATTTAAAACATTTGAGTTAAAAACAAACATATTCTGAGAGTGCCTGAAAAAGCCATTTTGAGAACACACAGAAAAGCAGACTTTTTTTTTTCTTTCCTAGAAAAGAGTGTATTTTGCTATAAGAGAGTAGGCATTCATAGAATATCAAGAGGGTGATTTAAAGTTTGCTGTAAATTATCCACTAGTGAAGAATGAAATTTGATTGAAATATAAAACCACATTGTATAAGTCAAGGCAAGTCAATTCCTCCATCTTTTTCTTTTGTGAAACATATCATCCCTTCTCTTAGGAAGCTACATCATCATAAAGTAAAACCTGTTTATCTTATTTCTTTAGTTTCCTGAAGAAATACATACATTCACTACAACTATTTCCAATTTTACGTATTCGGATTTTATAGATACTCCTGTCTGTTTGAGCAGTGTTCCTGTGTCTGCATTTCATATTATTCAGCAGCAACTATACACATATCTGATAAATATGGGGAAAGTCTGTCCTTTGTTTATATCAGACAATGAAAATTTCTATTTCTAGTCCATGGACATTGCTATTAGGAAATGCAGTGACAAATTTAATTTTCAACTACAACATTTAATTCAAACAAGATGTGCTTTAGTGTCAATCATTATTAACTTTATAGTTTATACATTTCTTTACTATATTTTTCCATCTGAATCTTAGAAAAACACTTTGAAATAATAGGTCTATTGTTATTAATACCACTGGAGAGTGGAAGTAATGATGTTTAGAAACTTAAGGCATTTCTCCAATATTATGTTTCTAGTAATTGTCAGGAACCTAATTTTCTGATCCTTACTACGTAGGACATTTCATTAAACTACTCTTCATATTCCTATACTAGTGGCCTGGTGCACAAAATTCATGCACATTAAAAGGGGATTAATTAGAGGAAATAATTTAATATTGCTATTTGCCCTTTCTCTATAATAGAAGTGTCAGAGATGAAAGAAAATTAGTAAAATGTATATGAAAACCTTCCTCCTTTCAGAGTCTGGGGCTCACCACAGGACCCAGAGTCAAGTCCCCGCCCACCCACATGCGTCTCAAAATCTTGTGTGACTCAGACCTGGCCTCACACCCCCCTCATTGGGAAAGATCCAGACCCAGCTAGTCCCACCCTTGTCAAGCACCACCAGACAGGGAACGTAGCCTCAGGTCCCCTGGCCCGGCACTGGGAGGGGGATGCAGCCTCAGATCCCCCCTGGATGGGGGGCATGGCCTGAGTTCCTCCAACCCAGCACTTGGGTTGCACCTTGAGGTCCCCTGTCAAAGCCCCACCAGGCAGGGGGACGCAGCCTGAGGTCCCTTAGCCCAGCACCAGGATGGGAAGCACACCTTGATGTCCCCTGTCAAGACCCACCGGGTGGGGAGCACAGCCTGAGGTCCCCTGTCCAGCCCCACGGGGGCGGGGAAGGGCGTAGCTTCAGTTCCCTGCTGATTGCTTGTTAAGGCTTCTTATGGGAACTTGGCCTCAGCTGTGGGCGCAGCCATCTTTGTGATGGAGTGATGGTTAATTAGCATATTCCCTCTTTATTAGATGGGATTTTCTTTTTCATTATAAGAGTTTAAATGAGTTTTATTTAGATGTTAAATTTGGAATTCAGTGTTGTGTAAATCCAAGACAATAATACATGAACAAGAACCAAAATTTTCTCAAATCCTACATTAATTCTTTAATTTAATAAATAAATAATATATACCTCATACCAATTATGGTACTAGATCATTAAGACACACAGCTAATAAATCAGATTTGTTGGAGATATCAGCTTGCCTAGAGCAGTGGTCGGCAATCTGCAGCTCGCGAGCCATGGTTTGCCGCTCTGTTGACTAATGAGTTTGCCGACCACTGCCTTAGGGAAAAACACTTAAAAAACATTTTAATAATGTACTAATGTCTTTAACCTGAAGTCAAAACTTCTGGGTAAGGGTAATGCCCTAGAGCAGTGGTTGGCAAACTCATTAGTTAACAGAGCCAAGTATCAACAGTACAACAATTGGAATTTCTTTTGAGAGCCAAAATTTTAAAATTTAAACTATATAGGTAGGTACATTGTTATTAACTTAATTAGGGTACTCCTAAGCTGGCCTTTGCTAAAAACTCAAGGGGCCAAAGAGTCGCATGTGGCTCGCGAGCCGCAGTTTGCCGACCACTGCCCTAGAGCGTTGTCCAAGCATATTGAGCTGTTCAGTACATCCCAAACCTTAATGCACATAAAAATCACCTGAGCACTCTGCTCAATGCTCATTCAGACGCAGCAGTTCCAGTACAAGTTTGGAGATTCTGTGTTTCTAACAAGCTTCCAGGTGAAGTCGATGCTGGTAGTTGAGAAATGTGATTTGAGCAGCAAAGATTTACTTATATGAATGTGGATATATTCAAATATTTTAACTATCTCTCATTGCTGTTCTTTTATTTTTAGGGGGAAAAAATATGCACCAAGAGGAAATTAGGAGGGAATTGGTCAAGCATGGCAGGAACTGAGAAACAAAAGCAAAAAGGGGACACTTAGAAGAAAGTGGTCTAGGCTAAAGGGAAGATGGGAACAACAGAGAATGGGAAAATGGGAGGCACAATAAAGGCATATTCACTTCAGTTTATTTGTCAACAAGGCAAGTCAGGATACTTTTTATCTATCATTATATTGCTCTGTTACACATTTCAGTATACGTATTTCATTTATTCAGTGAATTTCCTAAAAAAATAAGCAAGCAAAAAAAATTCTGTTCAGATATATAAACTGGGAATTATAAATTACTAATATTTATGATACCATCACAATCCCATGTCTACTGTTGTGTGTTCTTCATTTAATTCAAAGTTAACCAAGCACATGACTCATCAAATATCTGTTTGCCATCAATGACAAACCAACAGGTGTGTTTAATTGTGTGAAAACTCAAAAATTAAAATATACTAACAAACACAAATATCATATATAAGAATAATGAAGACAATTTAGCCTAATATATCAAATAGAAACTTGTTAAATTATGTCCTTGAAATCTGCTAAATAATTATCAGTATGAAGTAAAATTAACTTACATCTATTACATCACTGCATATTCATATTCTAATGTTTGTAAATAAAGTAATATAATGTAGTTCTTTAAAGAGAATTATGAATATAACTAAGTGAATTAATTCATTCACACATACTATTAATTTTTCATACTCATGAATTATTTAATATTAAATTAATAAATATGAAGAATAAATATTAATAAAAAGTTTTCCTATATAGTATCAAATCTAATAAAATTGCCATTTGATGAAAAAAATGCTGTTATGAATCTTTTCTTTCAATGATATAATAATTTTATATTTCAGAGTAAATGTAAATTTAGATGCGACACAGAAAAAGATATTGTAGATAAATATTTGTTTGAGCTTTCAATAATCCTTAATATTAATGTTAGGTTTAAACATTTTTTCCAGTTTTGTACTTCTACATTAAACTTCTTTGAAGAAATTACAATCTTTAGGAAAAAAGAAAGCTCACCTTATTACAAAATTGTGACTGTCAATCTCCTTTCCACATTCACTATCCAGCAGAATGCCCGAGTTTCCCACGACTGCACAGGTCTTAAATCTGCGGTTCTTCATCGGTGACACTTCAGGGAGCAGGCTATGCAGATCCTGAGAAATATTTAGTGTCCGGCGCCTGTCAAGCACATAGTGGATGACATCACCAGGCTTAAAACTGCTCTTCACCACAGAGACATCTCGTTCTGCATCTAGGAAACGAAGAATGTTCTTCCTATATTTGAAATACAAAATTTTCTATTAATGACAACATACCAAAGAACTAGTGATATAATTTACAAAGTACCATATAATGAAATGTAAATTGGTAAATTACTAATCTTAAATTGTGGTAGGTAATTAAAGCAACCAATTAGTTAAACAGATTCTATAGGAAATAGAATATATGTTTTAAAAATCATTTGCACATAGTTTCTCAATGATTTTCTAAATAAACACAGTATCTACACCTATTTGTGGAATGGCAAAAGCCCCTCATCTACTAAAATATACAGAAAAATTAGTTTAATAAATAAAATGCAATTGTCATGACTTGATTTTGCATCATTAACATTCTACTAGCATTAATTAATGTTCTATAGTTATCTATTTTGTTTAATATTGTCTCAAGGTGAATAGAAATAACATGAAATTGTTTGAAATTACACTTTAATAAACTCTATTAAAATAACTGAACCCTCTAACGAACTTATATAGATTTACCCAAATTATGTGAATATTATAATTATTTGAAGAAGAATTAAAACTATAGCACTATCAGGGAGAGACAAAATGGCGGCGGAATAGAAGGACATGTCCTGAGCCTTCTCCTGGAGCAAATAGAGGAGGCATTTGAGACGAGCGGAATCCAGCCCGAATTGGCGAAGGAGGCACAGCTGGTGAGACAGTTTGCAGCTGGGAAGAGCAGGGATCCCCCGGATAAAGGTAAAATCAAAGATCTAGGCAGTAGAATCTCCCGGACCTCTGTGCCCAGAAGGTCAGGGAGAAACTACACAGTGCCAAGCCTCGTCCCTGAGGACAGGCAAGGTCTGAAGGATTTTAGACCATAGAGTCTGGATTTGGGATCTGAGCTCAAAGGCAGCCTTTAAGAGCTGCCGGACCGCGGAGTGCCGGCAAGAGAGGAACTGGCAGAGACGCGGTCCTTCCTCGCGCTGGGGCCTGCGCTTTTCCCCACTGAACCTAGTTCGTGGGACCTTTTGGAGACAGGCGCTTACCTGTGACAGAAGTGCGGGAGAAGGGGTAGAGTTGTGGAACCTGGGCAGAGTGGGCAACGGACTGTCCAGGAGAAGTGGTAGCAAGTCTGGTGCTGAGTCATATCTAAGCCCACAGAATCCATTTTCTCCTGAGAGATAGCCCCTCCCCCCAGTCTCCAGGCAACCAATATAGCCACACCCAGATTCCACCCTGATTAACACCAAGGAATCTGAATACTCCCTGAGGCCATAGGATCTACTCTAAAGAGAAATCTTTAGAAGCTAAGCACCTCAATTACACTAGATAACCAAGCCCAGGAGAACAGATTTCACCAGTAGCACCATCACCAAAAGAACCTGGGTAGCAAAGCAATTGGATCTACAATTAAAACATTTCAGGAAAACATGGGGAGACAAAAAAGCAATACCCAAAGGAAAGAAAAAGAGGAATCACCAGAAAGGGAGTTAAATGAAATTGAGGCTAGCAGCTTAACAGAGAGAGAATTCAGAGTAATGGTTCTAAGGATGTTTAAACGGATGGATGACAAATACACACAACTCAATGACAAATACACACAACTCAATGAGAACTACAAGGAACTGAATGAAAATGTCACCAACATGAAAAGAAACCAAGAGGAGATGAAGAACGACATAGCTGCAATAAAGAACACATTGGAAGGCTTAAACAGTAGACTAGAAGAGGCTGTGGACCGCATCAGTGAATTAGAAGACAAGGTAGGAAAACACACACAAACACAGCAGCAAATGGAAAGAAGACTTAAAAAGCAAGAGGAGAGCCTAAGGGAGGTTTGGGACAACACAAAACGAAACAATATTAGAATAATAGGGATACCAGAAGGTGAGGAAGAGAAGCAAGGAATAGAAAACCTGTTTGAAGAAATAATGACGGAGAACTTCCCTGATATTGGCAAGAAAAAAACTATGCAAGTCCAAGAAGTACATAGAGTCCCAAACAAGTTGAACCCCAAAAGACCAACACCAAGACACATCATAATTAAATTGGCGAATACCAATGACAAAGTAAGAATCTTAAAGGCTGCCAGAGAGAGACAGAAAGTTACCTACAAGGGATCTCCTATTAGAATATCAACTGATTTCTCAACAGAAACACACCAGGCCAGAAGGGAATGGAATGAAATATTCAAAGTGATGCAAAGCAAGGGTCTGAATCCAAGAATACTATACCCAGCAAGGTTATCATTCAAAATTGAAGGGGGAATCAGGAGCTTCACAGACAAAAAAGGGCTAAGAGAGTTTATCACTACCAAGCCAGCAATGCAAGACATGCTGAAGGGACTGCTGTAAAAAGAAGAAAGAGAAAGGCAAAAAGAAACACAAACACTAAGGGGGAAAATATGACAACAAACATGTACTTGTCAATAATAACATTAAACGTAAATGGATTAAATGCACCAATCAAAAGACATAGGGTAGCTGAATGGATAAGAAAACATGACCCATATATTTGCTGTCTACAAGAGACTCACCTCAGAGCAAAGGATTCACACAGACTGAGAATGAAGGGATGGAAAAATATTTTTCAAGCAAATGGAAATGAGAAAAAAGCTGGGGTAGCAATACTTATATCTGATAAAATAGACCTCAAAGTAAAGGGCATAACAAGAGATAAGGAAGGCCACTACATAATACTAAAGGGAGCAATTCAACAAGAAGATATAACTCTGGTAAACATATATGCACCCAACGCAGGAGCACCCAAATACATAAAAAAACTCCTGGAAGAGATCAAGGGAGAGATCGACAACAATACAATCATAGTAGGAGACTTTAATACACCACTGACATCACTGGATAAATCCTCCAGACAAAAAATCAGCAAAGAAATAGCAATTCTAAATGACACACTAGATCAGATGGACCTAATTGACATCTTCAGAGCATTTCACCCCAAAGCCTCGGAATATACGTTCTTCTCAAGTGCCCATGGGACATTTACAAAAATAGACCACATATTGGGTCACAAACAAAGCCTCCCTAAATTCAAAAAGATTGAAATACTATCAAGCATTTTCTCAGACCACAATGGCATAATATTAGAAATAAACTATAATAAAAACATTCCAAAAAATTCAAACACGTGGAAACTGAATAGCATGCTATTAAACAGTGATTGGGTGATCAACGAGATCAAAGAAGAAATTAAAAAGATCCTGGAGAATAATGACAATAAAAACACAACAATGCAAATGCTATGGGACACAATGAAAGCAGTCTTGAGAGGGAAGTTTATAGCTCTACAGGCCTACCTCAAAAAACAAGAAAAAATGGTAATAAATCTTCTAACTCAACAACTCAAAGAATTAGAAAGAGAGCAACAAAAAAAGCCCACAGTGAGCAGAAGGAAGGACATAATAAAGATCGGAGCAGAAATGAATGACATAGAGACCAAAAAAACAATACACAGAATCAACAAAACCAAGAGCTGGTTCTTTGAAAGGATAAACAAGATTGATGAACCTCTAGCCAGGCTCACCAAGAAGCAAAGAGAGAGGACCCAAATAAACAAAATCAGAAATGAAAGAGGTGAAATAACAACAGACCCCACAGAAATACAAAGGATTGTTAAAAAATACTATGAACAACTCTATTCTAACAAACTACACAATCTGGAGGAAATGGACACATTCCTAGAAAAATACAACCTTCCAAAACTCACTCAGGAAGATTCTAAGAATCTCAATAGGCTGATAACTATGGAAGAAATTGAAGCAGTCATCAAAAAGCTTCCAGCAAACAAAAGCCCAGGGCCTGATGGCTTCACAGGGGAGTTTTACCAAACATTCAAGGAAGAACTAAAACCTATCCTCCTCAGACTATTCCAGAAAATTCAAGAAGAAGGAACACTTCCAAACTCCTTCTATGAGGCCAGCATCACCCTAATACCAAAACCAGACAAAGACAACACAATGAAAGAGAATTACAGGCCAATATCCCTCATGAACATAGATGCCAAAATCCTCAACAAAATTCTAGCAAATCGAATCCAGCAGTACATCAGAAAGATTATACACCATGACCAAGTAGGATTTATCCCAGGGATGCAAGGATGGTACAATATTCGCAAATCAATAAACGTGATACATCACATAAACAAATTGAGAGATAAAAATCACATAGTCATATCAACTGATGCAGAAAAAGCATTTGATAAAATCCAACACCCTTTCTTGATAAAAACTCTCAGCAAGGTGGGAATAGAAGGATCATACCTGAACATAATAAAAGCCATATACGACAAACCCACAGCCAACATCATACTCAATGGGCAAAAACTAAAACCATTTCCCCTAAGAACAGGAACAAGACAGGGATGCCCACTCTTACCACTCCTGTTTAATATAGTGCTGGAAGTACTAGCCATTGCGATCAGACAAGAAGAAGAAATAAAAGGCATTCAAATTGGAAAAGAAGAAGTAAAACTGTCCTTATTGGCAGATGACATGATACTGTACATAGAAAACCCTAAAGACTCCATAAAAAAATTATTAGACTTAATAACTGAATTCGGTAATGTAGCAGGATACAAAATTAATGCCAAGAAATCTATGGCATTTCTATACACCAATAATGAACTTACAGAAAGAGAGACTAAAAAAACAATCCCATTTACCATCGCACCAAAAAAATTAAGATACTTAGGAATAAACTTAACTAAAGAGGTAAAAGACCTATACGTAGAAAACTACATGACACTGAAAAAAGAGATAGAGGAAGACATAAACAGATGGAAGAACATACCATGTTCATGGATTGGTAGAATCAACATCATCAAAATGTCCATACTACCCAAAGCAATCTATAAATTCAATGCACTTCCCATTAAAATACCAACAACATATTTCACAGACCTAGAACGAAATTTCCAAAAATTTATCTGGAATAAAAAAAGAACCCGAATAGCTACAGCAATCCTGAGAAAGAAGAACAAAGTAGGTGGGATCTCAATACCAGATATCAAGTTGTATTACAAAGCTACTGTTCTCAAAACAGCCTGGTACTGGCACAAGAACAGACATATAGATCAATGGAATAGAATAGAGAACCCAGAAATTGACCCAAATCAATATGCTCAATTAATATTTGACAAAGGAGGCATGAACATTCAATGGAGTCAAGACAGTCTCTTCAACAAATGGTGTTGGGAAAATTGGACAGATACATGCAAAAGAATGAAGCTAGATCACCAACTTACACCATACACAAAAATAAATTCAAAATGGATAAAGGACTTAAACATAAGACGGGAATCCATGAAAATACTAAAGGAATCCACAGGCAGCAAAATCTCGGACATATGCCGAAAGAACTTCTTCACTGATACTACTCCTAGGGCAATGGAAGCTAAAGAGAAAATAAACAAATGGGACTACATCAAAATAAAAAGCTTTTGCACAGAAAAGAAAACCATCAATAAAACAACAAGAAAGCCCACTGCATGGGAGAACATATTTGCCAATGATATCAATGATAAGGGTTTAATCTCCAACATATACAGAGAACTCATACAACTTAACAAAAAGAAGATAAACAACCCAATCAAAAAATGGGCAACTGATCTAAGTAGACACTTTTCGAAAGAAGACAGAAGGCAGGCCAAGAGACATATGAAAACCTGCTCACAGTCACTACTCATCAGAGAGATGCAAATCAAAACAACAATGAGGTACCATCTCACACCTGTCAGAATGGCTTTTATCAACAAATCAACAAACAACAAGTGTTGGCGAGGATGCGGAGAAAAAGGAACTCTTTTGCACTGCTGGTGGGAATGCAGACTGGTGCAGCCACTGTGGAGAACAGTATGGAGTTTCCTCAAAAAAATAAAAATGGAACTCCCATTTGACCCAGTGATCCCACTTCTAGGAATATATCCCAAGAATCTAGAAACAGGCATCAGAAAGGAAATATGCACCCCTATGTTCATAGCAGCACAATTCACCATAGCCAAGATTTGGAAACAACCTAAATGCCCATCAGCAGATGAATGGATTAAAAAACTGTGGTATATATATACAATGGAATACTACGCTGCGGTAAAAAAGAAGGAGTTCCTACCATTTGCAACAATATGGATGGAGATGGAGAATATTATGTTGAGTGAAATAAGCCAGGCAGAGAAAGATAAATATCACATGATCTCGCTCATTTGTGGAATATAATTTACGACATAGACTGATGAACAAGAACAGATCCAGAGGCTGAGAAACGTCAATCAGAAGATCATACCTCAGGTAAGGTAGGGGAGGGTGGGGGTAAGGTGGAGAGATCAACCAAGGGACTTGTATGCATGCATATGAACCTAATCAATGGACACAGACAACAAGGGGGCGGGGCATTAAGAGAAATTGTTTCATGTGACAAAAATTTTTAAATGAAACTCTGTAGACTGAAAATTATTTTGGAAGGAAACAAAGAGAAGTTTCCTTCAAAAGTCATAAGGATTGTAATTGAAAGTCAATATATTTGGCCGCTTGAACTAAAGTAAGTAATTTGTGTTTTTGCCTCCCTGACAAAGTTTATATAGAGCTACAAAAAGAAATTGACAACCAGTTTGAAATGGAATTGCCAGGGCCTAGGGCAAAGAATATCCTTACATGATATTATTCTACAATCTCATTATAATCTTAGATATTTTACAACAGCATACTTTACAATTATCCCAAACAAACTTACAAACTAATTCTTTGAATGGTGGGCAGCAATTTAAAAAGAGGGACATGAAAGGATTTAATCCCTTGCAGAAGGAATTAAGGCACTGGGAAGGCACTTGAGCATCCTATATTGGCCCCTCTTGCCCTTTGTGCCAAGAGGGACCCTCTTCTCACAATCCAATTGCCCTCAGCTGTTACCTGAGCTTTCTGTTCATGCTGAGCTTGAAGCCTCGTGGGGGCTGGTACCAGGGATCTGTCTCACATCCAATTGTGTGAGCTGGGCCCTCACTGGAGAAGAAACCCGAGTTCCCCGAGATATGTGATCAGCACCGGGACCCTGCCAGCAGGCCAGGGGTTCCCAAGGCAGGTGCTGGGTGTGGAGGCCACGGGGTCATAGGCTACCAAGGAGACAGAACTGAACCTCACAGCACCCTGCTTGGCCCCGGAGGATGGCTGGTTAGCCAGAGACGGGTAAGATTCCTCAAGGAAGGAACAACCTAAGACAGGCACAGTCGCAGAGGGGCCATCAGGAGAGAACTTGGGGGGGCAACAGAAGTGGGGCACAGACCCTCACCCCCCCAACATTGCAGGGGCTTGAACCCTCACCCCCTTCTAAAGGAGGTCTCCTGCCCCCATGGCTGCTTCGCGCTTCCC
Organism: Corynorhinus townsendii; assembly: GCA_026230045.1. Lineage (NCBI taxonomy): Eukaryota > Metazoa > Chordata > Mammalia > Chiroptera > Vespertilionidae > Corynorhinus > Corynorhinus townsendii. The sequence goes on from JAPDVU010000012.1 coordinate 32,549,393, forward strand.
ACACCCAGCTCAGATCGGGACCCAGGCAACAGAAAGAGACCCGGCCCAGCTCACATCGAGATACAGGTGACAGACAGAGACTTGGCCCAGCTCAGATCGGGACCCAGGTAACAGACAAGAGACTTGGCCAACAGCAGTTGCCCTATATCTAAATTCAGCTGAGCATTTGGAATGCTCAGGGCCCACTCAAGAATGCAAATAATCCTTCCCACTAATATTTACAGGGTAAACTAAGATTGTTGGTAGAGTATTAAATTTGACAGTAAAATAGTAATCGAGTTTTCAGATTAATTTAAATAGGCTAATTGAAATAAGTGGATATTCAAGTACTGGACAAAAAGCTATTCTTAAAGTAATAACTAAAATTTCTATTGGTAGTTCATCTCATGGTAAAATTCCTGAATATGCAATGAACCTAAAGCAGTCATATGTGTGGGGGAAAAAAATTTTTTTTTTTAATTTAAAGTTATCAAGACTGCATTATAAAATTTACAAAAACCTCCATTAAAAAAAAAAAGGTGGGGGGATAGTAGGGCAATATCATGTAAGGAAAAATATCCTATAAGTAAATTACATCTAGAAAATTTTTACTTTACCAAATTAAGGTTCATTTGCAATGCTAACAGCAAGACGGCCATTAAAAACACACATGGTGTCTAAATAAGACAAAGGAAAATCGTTTGAACAAAAATAAAAAGGATCCCAAATCAATTATATAGAAAAGATTCCTTTATTAACTTGTGGTCGAGAATATATTTGTATATTTTCAGAAAACAACCCCAAGACCAGATGGATTCCTGCAACAGAGAGGAATTGACAGGAGTGCTCCAACCACGAAGACAAGAGGCAAAAACAGTCCAGAGATGGAAGACGCTGACAACGCCTTGCCATGGGAGCAGTCAGCAGCTGTGCACCGCTGCAGGTTGCCTAGGACCAAACCAGAGAGGGTCGGACCTGCATTGCCACCATGTGCCCACCATCCAGATATCACTGCTGACATGTACACATAAGGAACTGTTGGACATTGAAATTGGGACTCAAACATTTTTTTGTTTTGTCTTGTTTTGTTATTATATGTTTATTTCCAGTCTGCAAAGGCAAAACTTTTTAAAGGAAAGAAATGGTGGGAAAAAGATACATAGGCAAAGAAGCATTGAACAGACTGTCAAACTACATTGGGAAGACAGGGGTGGTTGGGCGAGGAGCGCTGTAAGAGACCAACCAAAGGACTTGTACGCATGCATATAAGCACAACCAATGGATATAAGACACTGGGGTGGGGGGGGAGGGTGGGCAGGTGAAGGCATGTCCTGGGGGGTAGGGGAGGTCAGGGGGAGATCAAAGGGGGAAAAAAAAGGAGACATATGTACTACTATTTGTAATACTTAAAACAATAAAAATAAAATTTAAAAAAAAATAAAAAAAACTATAGCACTATCATAATAATAAAAGGCCAAGAGGTGTCATGACCAAAACGAACAAACAACCAGTCACCGGGAAGCACGTAGAACAGCTCTTGGCCTGGTGCCCTGCGGGGCGCCTCCTTGCGCGATTTTGCATGCTGGGCCCCTGGTATGTATATAAAAGCTTTCTTCTGAGCACACTGATCCAGGAAGTGATATGGGTACATTTGATGAAAAGATAGATAAAATACTGGACGCATGCATGGCAGCGATAGCTAATTGTTCCTTAGTGTTCTTTCTCCCCTGCTTCTTTTTAGTATTTGAATCCTCTAAGTTTTAATTGAGCACATGGATGGCCAACTAGAACATTTCCAAGTTTTCAAATCCAAGTGCAGCTGGGTTTGGTCACATAGTCTGTTTTCTTAAATGGTATATGAGTGAATCATGAAAGTAACTATTGGAGAGAAAAATAAATTTTCAACTTGTTTAATCCATTATATTTTAAGGCCTTTTGAAAGAAAGTTTAGCTTATCCCATAACTAATGAAGAAATTGATAAAAGATGTGAGATGCCACATCAACATATATACATATGTTAAGTTTGATGATGGAAAATGAAAATATAGATACAGTAGGCTAGAAAGGTAGTGACCCTTGGCATGATACAGCAAAGCTCCTGATAAAAACTGTTATCTGCGATAATTTAGGAGTCATAGTCTATACCTAAAAACCTGTCATTCTTGAAGAATTGGTTTTCAAATGTAAGTTGCTTGTTCCTTTGAGTAAGGCACTAAAAGTTAGGCATGGAATAGCCAAATTGCAAGCCGAGATGGAAAGGATAATTTCTGGTCATGAGCTATAATCTAAACCATGTGAGAATCTAGCAATTGGGACCTCCCCAATGTTTCTAATACCCCAGTGAGCAAGAGATGCAACCATAAATCAGAGCCATCCTAGCAGCAAGAGGGATATCCCATCTAAGTGTAGTCATTCAAATTATGTAAGAGTAGCTGCCATTCAATTGAGGGAGCAAAAACACTGAAGAGTCCTGTTCAGAAGATATTTTGGGGTGGGTTTAATTATACCAGGCACTAACTACAAAGAAGTAGCCCAGGAGTGTAATAAATTTTTGAGGGAATTATATTGCCAAAGACACTATGAACTTGGTCTACAAAGTCTGGAATTGCTAATCCTTAAACTACCAAACATATACCAGCTAGAAGCAATTTGAGAAAGCTCTTTTCTAGATTGAGAATTGGATATTACTTACTAAAGTGTACTATTGCAGCTGGTATACAATGCCATTATTATAACACTCAAGATATGACAGACATATTTTTTCCTCTAGTGCTGTGACTATTTAAGCTCCCTCACAATCTATATACTTTGTTACAAAATATGGCTGTCCTCCCATCAATCCATCAGGAAGGCAATTCATCAAATCATACAAAAGCCAGAATCATGACTAGCAAAGAGGGAAGAAAATAAGTCCCAGTTAAATATGTTGTATAATTAGAAAGCCAGGTGATTAAAAACTTAATTTCACCAGATTTTTATAAGGGATATATATATATATATGTATATATATATATATATATCATCTCTGAAAAAGAATATGATTTTTTGAAAAAATTTCTCAAACATTTGGAATATTAGGTTCATAAAGAATGGAATTTGTACAGGAAAATCTATATAAATGCACTACAGTGAAATTTTAAAATTAATAGAAATATTATCAGACACTATAATAATTTATCTTAACAAAGTACAAATTATATGAGAAGAAAACAACCAATGAATTTAGCAACTATAGGGCATAGGAATTTCAGAAAATTGAGAAATCTTTCATTTCATTAAGTATATATGATTCTTAACAAAAGTTAACAACTATCACCAACAGCTGCAATCCATATAAACTTTTATACAGACTTATTAACTACAATTTATTTATTTAAGAAAAAAAAGTAATGCTTGAAATTTGTACTTTAACCGAAAAAAAATGTTCATTTCCTGTGAAAACGACAAGGCTGGCTCTAAAATAAAGACTGCACGGATGTGGTCAGATCACCAAAGGAGGTGATATTATCATTTTCCTTTGAACATAATTCAAATGAGTTGCAGTAGGTATCTGAAGATATACTCACAAGTATGCAAGTAGAAGTGAATAGATTTCAGATCCAGATTTGAAAGAAGAATCTTTAGAGCCTGGAAATACCTTTCCTCATGAAAAAAAAATTAACACTTAAATGCTTGACAGCTGATTGCAAGAGAGTGCGAGAGGGACTTTCACATAACAGAACCTTTGTCATGTGATCAAAAACAGTAAAAATATTTTCAAGCATTAAGTCTTCTAAATTCCTGAGTATTAATGGACATCTTTAATTTATTTATTCAGAGAAAAGTTCATATAATAAAGTAGATTATTAGAGTTCAGAAATGTCATGAAAAACAACATAATGTCCTACTCTTGGAAGGAAAGCATGCTTAATGAGATATATAATTATTAAGTACAGATGATACAATTGTGTGTGTTCCTCCAATGCTGTTATAGCCTCAACAGTTGTGTGTGTGTTTGTTTTTATTGGCAGCAGGAAAAATAGTAAAAGTACTTTCCAAGACAGAATAAAAATACCAATTCACATAGGCTAATCAAAATAGAAAAATATAAGTTTGTAGGCAAAACGTAGAATGATGGTGTAGTATTTGTTTTTAAAACTGAAGGGGAAGAGAAAAAATCGTTAAGGTTTCTAGTTTGTTCTTTTTCTTATATCAAACCAAACAGTCTTTTTATCTGAGCTAAGATTCCTGATGTAGGATGCAAGTAAGACTGAAAATAATTACTTAGCAAATAATATTTTGATTTTGATGCTTATTTTTGAAAACAATGAGAAAATGTTAGTTCTTTCTTTTTCTCCTTAGCAGGTTATAGGCATTTTGTTGTTGTTGTTGTTAATCCTCATCCAAGGATATTTTCCCACTGATTTTCAGAGAAAGTAGAAGGGAGGGGGAGAGACCGAGAGAAACACTGATGTGAGAGAGACACATCGATTGGCTGCCTCCTGCAAGAGCCCTGACTGGGGCCAGGGCCTGACCCTGCAGCCAAGGTACATGCCCTTGACTGGAATTGAACCCAGGACGCTTCAGTCCTTGGGCCCACCCTCTATCTACTGAGATGAACCAGCTAGGGCTATTTTTCAGATTCTAAATTTGACAGACTATATAATGTTCTGTGGATTTGCTAAGTCTAGTTGTTTTCTGGACTGTAGAAAAAAAGAAAGAAGGAAACTAGAGCTTAAGTGCAATTAACTAAATGTCCTTGGAAGCATGAAAAACTAGTGAACTTACTTGGAATTGAAACGACCCTTTAAGTATCATCAAGGATAACTGACATATTTTGCTCAGAAGATAATTGATATGAATGAAAAGATCAGGTTAAACAAAATTACTTCAGAATGAGAGCAATGGAAAACTCATTCTGAGTTAAACTCAGTTTAACTCAGTTAACTTCTGAGCTCTAAAGAAACATGAACCACCAAAAGCTATTTATTAATATGCAGGCTGAACCAGTACTGTAAGTCCTCATTTAATATAGTGGATAGGTTCTTCGAAACTGTGACTTCAAGAGAAGAAGACATATAACAAGACCAATTTTGCCATAGTCTAACTGATATATATGAGTGAAGTTCCTACAAGACATTTCTGGTCCCAAAAACATCACCAAACTTCTAAGTAAAAACCCAAAACATTTCACATATTAAACACTGAAATAAATGTGAACTATACATACATTTAAGAAAGATGAATTAAAATAAGAGAATTCTTTCCCATCATGCTTATTCCAGTTCAGGGTCACAGGAAGCTGGAGCCTATCCCAGCAGCTCAGAGTGCAAGGAGGGCACCCACCCTGGAGAGTTCACCCTTCCCGCTCAGGGCCACTCACATCCATACCCACACCCACTCAGGCTGGGAAAGTGTAGACATGCCAGCTCACCTAACATGCACGTATCTGTGGTGGGAGAAAACCAAAGGACCCAGAGAAAACCCACACAGACGTGCGGAGAACATTCCATCTCCACACAAACAGTGGCCCCAACCAGGAAATGATTATTTTTCTCATCAATGTATAATGGAATGACATTGAATGAAACCACGTTATTCAAGGACCTGATGTACAAGCTTTCCTATAAGTAGTCAAGTTATTACCAGATATTTAAAGCAGGGGGTTGTGCTTTCTGTGTGTGACTTAACAAACAACAAAAAGACTTTTATGTGTTTGCCATTTTGTGAACATAGAGTAACTTTTGAAACCCCATTAGATAAGTACACACCTAAACTCAGCAACTGTTTTAATGGTAACTGAAAAAAACCAAAAATACTTGTTTCACTTTCAGTGAGACTAAACTCTTAGTCAGAAAGGTCATTTTTTGTTAGGCAACGCTGGCTTAAACTGAAAAGTTGGGGTTGACAGTTAAACTGACAGAAATAGATCCTACACAGAAAATTTTCAACTGAATTTTCAACTAGAACTTCCCTTTCAACAACAGCCATCACTTGAAACAGCAGCTGCAGAGTCTCAGAGAATTAGTCTACTAAACGTTGTTTTCACTTGTGAAATGTGAACAAGGGCTAACCTATCACCAGGTGCCACTCTTTCTTCTCCGCAGCTTACTTGTCAACAACAAACACATGTGCTCCCAGACTCTTGATTCCAATATTTACAGGCTGTTGTTGCTCCTTGTGCTTAAGCCCCTATGGCAACGAACATTGAATCCAAATGACACTGTTGTTGACTCCATCAGCAAGTATTGTGAGACAGATCTTACAGTTGGAATACATCACAAGTTGAGAAGCAAATTAGGTTATGACACATACAAACTTTTGACTCCAGACAAGAATTTGCTAAATCAGTTACTGTTTACTAAAACGGAAAAAAATAATTTAAGAAGTGCCAAGTGTTTCATTATGCCTAGGAAAAGCAGAGAGAACACGCAAACGTTTTTAACTCAAAAGGTTATTTCCATGAGCACATTGCCTCAGAGTTCTGAATGAACATATAGGTTGTTCAGGCTTCTGAGCTTAGGGTCCTCTATGCTATAAAATAAAATCCTAAATCAAACAAATAAAAAGGCAGTCTCTAACTGCTTAAAGAAAAGCATTTCTTGGTTTAATTTACCACTCAGATGGCCATTTACTATTTGACCCAGCATTTGGTAATATTGGATTCATATTATCTTATGTGTATTTTATTATTTTGGTGCATAAAAACTATTGTATACTTCATAAAGATACATTTAATAATATACATTTTAGTACTAAAATATTGTTTTCCAATTAGACCTGGTTTTAAAGCTTGATTCTGCCATTATGAAGCTGTGAGACCCAAGATGTGTTCTACTGGTCGCTTACTGAACAAAATATATGGGGACCCTTTTCTAAGGTAAATTGATGAAGGCAAGAGAAAATTCTTTCTTTACAGATAAGCACATATAAATTTGCAGTTATGTTTAGTTGCTCTGCTAGCTTTTTCTGTTTGAGAACTTTGATACATGGTAATACTGAGAGTTTAAAGTATTGTTTCTGACTAATTATGACATGCTTAATCTGTCCTGAAGAGTAGCTGAGCTTATACATTTCTGTACATCTATATTTGGCATTATAATTCTTTAAGTTTCTATTCAACATATGAAAATAAGTACAAAAGAAAGACAAGAAACAACTTAAAAATGGAAAAAGCAAAGTTAAGTCACAAGTGTTGGACATGACCAAATGATATCTCAGTACAATGTTCACAGACTTACATCTTAAGTGTGCCATTTCTTAGCTTACAATAATGAAGAACAAACCAGAACTAATAAAATCAAGCCTTAAACCAAGCAAATTATTTTAATTATAAAGTTAGCTGTAGGGTGAATAAACTCCCCTACACCATGATGAAGCTTCAAAATACAATGAACCAATACAGGAAACCATCTCTCTCTTGTAACTCCCCAGAGGTACAGTTGTTTGATGAATATATATGAGTGCATTCTTGATATGTTTGTGAAAGTAGCAGAGTACAGATGGGGTTGAAAGAATTAGTAATAAAAAGAAAATCATGTCTGTAAATGTAAGAAAAAATGTATTTTCAGTGGCTGTTTTACATTTTAATGTAAATAAATAATTTACTAGGAATATCATAAGAGCATTTTAAGTTTAATGAGATTTTTTTAAATGAGAAAGGTTGGTAAGCATGGCTCAATCACATAAGATAAAAAATTATTAGTTGTAAGTTCTTAATCAATAACTTGAAAGAAGAATTTTGAAAACACTTATGAAATATACCCACACCCACTCACAGACACAAAGTAATATGGTTCTTCATAAATACTATAGATATGGGAGGAAAATAGAAAACTTAATTCAAAACACTGTACAATTAGTTTCCAGTGTGACTTAAAAAAAAAAAGGTAAGTGAACAATAAGACATTTTGTATTCTAAATTTTTTATTACAAGTTTCATACTGATTAATAATCACTAGTCACTACTGCTATAGGCAATTATAATTTTAATGAATTGTTTGCATGTTGTGCAATAATGGTTTTAGAAATTATTATTTCCTTGTAAAGAAATAATAGTATTCCACTGTAGATGTGGAATAGTATTCCCTAATAATAGTTTTCCATGGCATTCCACTGAGTAGTATTTCACTGTATGTGACAACTTTGTATGCATTAGTTAATATTTGCTCATTGTATTATTGCTTATTTCTTTATCTGTTAAGAAGAAACATATGAAAAGAATACTAATGTTTTACACATATTATCAGATGTTATAATTAAAAATAAACTATTACCCTAAAAGATATGAATGCAACCCTTATTAATTTGTAAAATTACTATAATGAACTGCTTGGGTCAGTTATGTTTAATACATTTAGTTTGAATATTTTAATAATAGCAAAATATAACTCTGTAGCCTCATGCATAACTACATTTTCATTTCTCTACAGATGCTAGGAAGGCATGGCCAGTTACATTAACTGAACTATTGCCAATTAGTTATTTTACTTTGCTTTCTTCCATTACCTTCCTTTCCCTTACCTAATTGTCTCCCTTTTTTTCAAATCTTTCCATTTAAAGTTCTCTTTGGAGACATCCTTATAGATCAAATGTGCCCTTTTTATTTATGTATTTATTATTAAATGTATTAGAGTGACACTGGTTAATAAAATTACATAGGTTTAAATGTACAATTCTATTGCATTGCATGTTTACCATCCAAGGCAAATTGCCTTCCACCAGCCACCATATATTTGACCCCCTTTACCCTTTACTGCCTTCCCCACCCCTCTGCCTCACTGGTAACCACCATACTGTTGTCTGTGTCTATCAGGTTTCATTTGTTTGTCTTATTTGTTCATTTGTTGCTTTCAGTTTTATAGTCCACATGAGTGAAATCATATGGTTCTTGATTTTTATTGCCTGACTTAGTATTTCACTAAGCATGAAAGATTGATCCATGTTTTGCAAGTATTTCATCTTTTCTTATGGCTGAGTAGTATTCCACTGTTTACTAATATATGTACCATGTCTTCTTTATCCAATCATCTATTGAGGAATACTTTAGTTTCCAAGTTTTGGCCACCATGAATAATGCTACAAATATTTCCTTTTATAATGACCCATATTTCTCTCTTTCCAGTCTACTTCGAAGAAATATGAATCCTTATTCTGTTCTAAACTCAACTACATTTGAGTCCCACATCCTGTAGCTGTTTTTCTCATAATTATCTCATCATGTATAGGGTTTCTAAATGTGGGTATAAAGGTCTGGGATAATGAGGAAGATACTAGGTAGCTATCACGAGAGAAGGATGCTCCATGGGTAATAATGTCAAACTGGAGAGATTAAACAAATAATGTATATGCATATATTTGCCTAGTGCTGTGGTCGGCAAACTGCGGCTCACGAGCCACATGCGGCTCTTTGGCCCCTGGAGTGTGGCTCTTCCACAAAATACCACGGCCTGGGCAAGTCTATTTTGAAGAAGTGGCATTAGAAGAAGTTTAAAAAATGTGGCTCTCAAAAGAAATTTCAATCATTGTACTGTTGATATTTGGCTCTGTTGTCTAATGAGTTTGCCGACCACTGGCCTAGTGTTGTCTCAGGCAAATGGTGCTTAGGTGGAATCCAGAGTTGTCAATGTTTATTTTCAAGAGTAATGAAAATCTTTACTTTTATACTTTTTATTAGCTTTAATTAATTTTTAATATTGGCTTTAAGTTTTTTTCTACCTGGTTGAAATAAATCTTGCTTGCTGACATCCTACCCAAAAGACACCAATTTATAATCTCTGTCATCACACTATACTTATCTTCACTTTTCTGTACTCCACCTACAAATATATAATGTTCTCACTAAACTAAAATCAACCAAACATAACACCACTTGACATTGCTGTGAGTTAATTCCAGTTTCCCTTTCCAGTCACTGCCAAAGCTTTAAAACAAAGTATTCTAAAATTTCCTACATTTGCCTGACCCAGTGGTTGGCAAACTGCGGCTGGGGAGCCACATGCAGCTCACGAGCCGCGGTTTGCCGCTCTGTTAACTAATGAATTTGCCGACCACTGCCTTAGGGAAAAACACTTAAAAAACATTTTAATAATGTACTAATGTCTTTAACCTGAAGTCAAAACTTCTGGGTAAGGGTAATGCCCTAGAGCAATGGTCGGCAAACTGCGGCTCATGAGCCACATGCGGCTTTTTGGCCCCTTGAGTGTGGCTCTTCCACAAAATACCACGGCCTGAGCAAGTCAATTTTGAAGAAGTGGCATTAGAAGAAGCTTAAGTTTAAAAAATTTGGCTCTCAAAAGAAATTTCAATTGCTGTACTGTTGATATTTGGCTCTGTTGACTAATGAGTTTGCCCACCACTGCTCGACAAACTGCAGCTCACGAGCCGCAGTTGGCCAACCACTGGCCTGACCCATCTCTTTAATTTACAGACATTCTCTCAAGTGTATTTCAACATGGAGTGAGTGCCTTTGCTGTCATTAATTCTATGCATTGCTATGCATACTCTAAAGATGAATATAAAAATTATTTCTTTAATTTGCTTATAACCTACAATATACAGTATGTGGGTATGATCCAAGAAATGAGTAGGTAGAAACACAAACAAATCAGCAGCTTACCCTTTTAAGTGCACTTTAAAAATCTGTTAATATCCAGTAAATGAATAATTGGCATTTTGTGAATACTAGAAATATTCAATGATTTTATTATGTAAAGGATGGTCATTCAGAATAGCATCCTATCATCAATAAATCAACAAACAAGTGCTGGTGGGAATGTGGAGAAAAAGGAACCCTAGAACACTGCTGGTTGGAATGTAGACTGGTACAGCCACTATGGAAAACAGTGTGGAGTTTCCTCAAAATATTAAATATAGGCCTGGCCAGTGGTTAGAGCATAAGCCTGCAGACCAAAGGGTCTTGGGTTCCCCAGTCAAAGGCATGCACCTGGGTTGCAGGTTCAATCCCCTACCCTGGTTAGCGTGCCTGTGGGAGGTGACCAATCAGTGTGTCTCTTTCACACCGATGTTTCTTTCTCTCCCTCCCTTCCTCCCTCCCCCATTTTCTCCCTTCTTCCCTTCCACTCTAAAAATCAGTGAAAATATACCTCAGGCAATGATTAATAGCAAATAAATTAAAATGGAACTGTCATTTGACCCAATGATCCTACTTCTAGGAATATATCCTAAGAATCCTGAAACATCAATCAAAGAATATTTGCACCCTTACGTTCATAGCAGTATTATTTACAACTAGAGGCCTGATGTACGAAATTCATGCAAGAGTAGGCCTTCCTCCCCCTGGCTGCCAGCACCAGCTTTCCTCTGGCACCTGAGACATGGGCTTCCCTTCAGCTACCAGCAGACACCTGGGACCCGGGCTTCCCTTTGGCTGCCAGCAGGCACCCAGGACCCAGGCTTCCCTTCCAGCCCTGGCTTCACTTGTCTGGAAGGACGTCTGGCCTAATTAGCATATTGCACTTTTATTATTATAGATGGCACTTAGTAGATGAATGGACACACAAAAAAAACCCACCTGTGGTATCTTTGTACAATGGAGTACTATCTGTACTAATAATCTATACTAATAAAAGGGTAATATGCTAATTAGACTGGGAGACCTTCTGGACAAAGCCATGGTGGCGGGGCCCAGGCAGAGGCAGTTAGGGGTGATCAGGCCAGGAGAGGAGGGCAGTTGGGGGTGATCAGGCCAGTAGTGGGGAGCTGTTGGGGGTGAGCAGGCTGGCAGGGTGAGGGCAGTTGGGGGTGATCAGGCCAGCAAGGGGGGCAGTTGGGGATGAGCAGGCTGGCAGGGTGGGGGCAGTTGGAGGTGATCAGGCCAGCAGGGGGGGCCAGTTGGGGGCGAGCAGTCTGGCGGTGGGGGCAGCTGGGGGTGATCAGGCCAGTGGGGGGGAAGTTGGGGGCAAGCAGGCCAGTCGGGGGGCGGGGACAGTTAGGGAAGAGCAGGCAGGCGGGCAGATTGGTTAAGGGCGATCAGGCAGGCAGGCAGGTGAGCAGTTAGGAGCCAGTGGTCCTGGATTGCGGGAGAGATGTCCAACTGCTGGTTTAGGCCTAATCCCCGCGGGACATCCCCCGAAGGATTCCAGATTGGATAGGGTGGAGGCCAGCTGAGGGACAGCCCCCCCTCCCCCCCAACGCCATGCATGAATTTCATGCACTGGGCCACTAGTCTATACTAATAATAGAGGAATATGCAAATTGGCTGGAACACTGTCACATAACAACCAATCAGGACAGGGGCGGGAGCACGGTGGAGAGCTCTCAGCACACCTGCACTGGGTGTCCAAAGGGCGCGGAGAGGAAGGGAAAGCAGATAGGCAGCTTGAAGAATCAGGCTAGGAGGGGAGTGGAGATAGGCAGTTAGGGGGATCAGGCCAGGAGGGGAGAGCAGTTAGGCAGTTAGGGTGATCAGGCCAGCAGGGAGAGCAGTTAGGCAGTTAGGGGGATCAGGCCAGCAGGAGAGGGCAGTTAGGGGGATCAGGTCGGCAGGGGGGAGCAGTTAGGGAGTTAGGGGGATCAGGCCAGCAGGAGAGGGCAGTTAGGGGGATCGGGTTGGCAGGGGGGAGCAGTTAGGGAGTTAGGGGGATCAGGCCGGCAGGGGGGAGCAGTTAGGCAGTTAGGGGGATCAGGCCAGCAGGAGAGGGCAGTTAGGGTGATCAGGTCGGCAGGGGGGAGCAGTTAGGGAGTTAGGGGGATCAGGCCAGGAGTGGGGAGCAGTTAGGCAGTTAGGGGGATCAGGCCAGGAGGGGAGAGCAGTTAAGCAGTTAGAGGGATCAGGCTGGCAGGGGAGAGCAGTTAGGGCCATCAGGCCAGCAGGCAGGTGAGTGGTTAGGAACCAGGGGTTCCAGTTGTGAGAGGGATCCCAGATTGTAGAGGGTGCAGGCTGGGCTGAGGGACCCCCCCCAATTCGTGCATGGGCCTCTAGTCTATCTATCTATATATATATATATATATATAAAAGCCTAATATGCAAATAGACCGAACGGTGGAACAACCAAACAACCAGTTGCTATAATGAACGCTGACCACCAGGGGGCACACACGAAACATGGTGAGCATCGGCAGCAGGCAGGAGAGCGCAGACCATGGTGGGCATCAGCCTCGGTGGGACAGTGAAGCAGGTGAGCGGGGGCACCAGACCAAGGCAGGGCACTGGTCGCTGTCATAGGGGCAAGACTCTGGTGGTTACTGAAAATTCTTTGCTCCCACGCACCACAGTCCGTCCAGGCACTCACACCTGCTGCCAGCGCTGGCCCCGCTCACACCCACTGCTGGCACCGGCCCCAATTGCTCCATGCCGGCAGCGGGTATGAGGGGGACTGGCACTGTCAGCATGTGGGAGCAGTGGCTGCGGGAGCAGGGCTGCTGGCACACAGGGGACTGGGGGCCACGGTGGAAGGGGCCGGGCAGGGGCACAGAGGATGGGCCAAGACCCGCCCCTGTGCCCTCCACATCATCGTGGCCCACAGTTCCTTTCAAGATGCACAAATTCATGCACTGAGTCCCTAGTGCAGCTATAAAAAAAAGGGATCCATTAACCTTTGAGATGCCATGGAGGGACCTAGAGATGGTTATGGTAAGTGAAATAAGTCAGTCAGAGAAAGACAAATATCACATGATCTCACTTATATGTGGAATCTAATGAACACAATAAACTGATGAGTAAATAGAACTAGAGGCATAGAAACATGGAACAGACTGATGACTCTCAGAGGGAAGAGGGGGTGGGAAGATATTAAACAAAGAACTTATATTCATATATGCATTGCCCATTAACACAGGTAATAGGGTGGTGAAGGCTTGAGGTGGAGTGGGAACCGGGTGGTGGGAAGCAAGAGGGAAGAAAGGGAGGGGGGATCTGTAATACTCTCAACAATAAAGATCAATCAATCAATCAATCAATATACTAGTTCTGATTTACTGAAATGCTCTTTTTAAAACCTGCTGACCAATACAGTAATGTAACTATAGAGAAAAATTATGTTTGCTTCCCTGGTAATTAGGAAAGTCTGACCCTACCTTTCTTATTAGTAATCATATATAATAAAAGGCTAATATGCAAATCAACCAAATGGCAAAATGACTGGTCACTATAACACATACTGACCACCAGGGGGCAGACGCTCAATGCAGGAGCTGCTCCCTGGTAGTCAGTGTGCTCCCACAGGGGAGCATCGCTCAGCCAGAAGCCAGGCTCACCGCTGGTGAGCGCATTGGCGGTGGTGGGAGCCTTTCCTGCCTCTGCAGCAGCACTAAGGATGTCCGTCAGTCAGATATACCCCAAGGGCTCCCAGACTGTGAGAGGGCACAGGCTGGGCTGAGGGACAGCCCCCACCCCCCCTCCAAGTGCACGAATTTTGTGCACTGGGCCTCTAGTAGGATTATAATGGAAGAAAATAAGATATAGTGGATATATGTAGGCACCAAGTTTGTTTTCAAGAGCTTGTTTCACCTAAAATATTCCAAAGAATAAATCAGTATTCCAGAAGAATTATTTTCTGATTTTTTTACCTACTTAGGATATAATTACTGAGACTTTTATTATAGAAGCTCATATAGAAATGCCCAGTGATAGAATGTCAGATTTATTTATAATTGTCAGCAAAATAGGAGTTGAATAAGTTCTATTTTCATCTAGTGCAAGAAAACTCTCAAAATCAGTATGAAGACTTAACAGGGAAGTCAAAGATAATTCACAAAAATATGGCTATCCTGAGTAATTGAGTGAAGAAAAGTATGTTAAACATTAGTACTCACTTAAATATCTTATTCCATTATATAAAGACAGTATATTCAAACTCACATATCCATCCTTAAATTTCTGACTGTATAATGATTTCAGTTTTATGATTTCATATTCTTCAGTGAGTAACGTTTAGTATAACTGGTTCAGTTCACTCTTATATTAAAGTATTCATACTTAAACCATAAATTAAATATTCAATATAAGTTTGCCAAGCCCAACATATCCAAGAACATGATGTGAAATGTATTATGCCTAATTAAAGAAACTCACCTTATCTCCAGGACCAAAGAGGAATTGATTTTCCAACCTTCTACAGAGTGCTGGAAGATTGAAGAGCCAGCCTTTCGAATGATTTTATCAGAACTATTGACAAGGGATCGACTCAAATACAGCTCACCATCTCTGAAACAAAATAAAAATGCCAGCTTGGTGAAAATAAGCATTTGTCTAAGTAGCATAATACATAATTTGATTTAGATAACTAGTGACAAATTGTAAATAGAACTTTTTCTACAAGTTAAAAGACTTAAATAACCGTGATAAAAAAGTATTTCAATGATTAAGTGAATATGATTTTATCAGGACAATCATTTACACTTATTCTTTTTGAAATAGAGCCTATTTCATAAAGAAAAAGCCTTTGTCAATAAAGGAAACCATGAACAAAACAAAAAGGTAACTTATGGAATGGGAAAGGGTATTTTCAAATTATACAAATGTTAATATCCAAAATATATAAAGAACTGCATTCAATTCAACAACAACAAAAAAACAACAACAACCCAATAAAAAATGGGCAGAGCATCTGAATAGACATTTTCCAAAGAAGATATTCAGATGGCCAACAAACATATGAAAAAACACTGAACATTACTAATTTTTAGGGAAATGAAAATCAGAACTACAGTGAGATATCATCTCACACCTGTAAAAATGGCTATTATAAAAAATGCAAAAAATAAGTGTTGGAGAAGATGCTGTGAAAAGGGAACCCTTGTACACTGTTGGTGGGACTGGAAATTAGAGTAGCCACTATGAAAAAATAATATGAAGATTTCTCAAAAATTAAAAATAGAACTAGCATATGATCTAGCTATTACACTAGTAGTTATTTATCCAAAGAATATAAAAATACTAATTAAAAAAAGATATATGCACCCCTATGTTCATAATCGCATTATTTAAAATACAGAAGATATGAAAACAGCCTAAGTGTCTCTCCACAGATGAATAAAGAAGATGTGATTGAGACACACACACACACGCTGGAATACTACTTAGCCATGAAAAAGATGAAATCTTGACATTTAAGACAACATGGATGGATCCTGCAGCTATTATGCTAAGTGAAATAAGTCAGATGGAGAAAGAAAAATACCATGTGATTTTACTCATATGTGGAAAGAAGGAAATTAAAACAAAACAAAAACAAATTCATTGGTGGTTAGCAGAATGGAAGGGATGATGGGAGAGTGAAATGGGTAGAAGAGTTCAATTGTATGGTGACAAATGGAAATTAGATCTTTGGTAGTGAGCATGCTGTAGTGTATACATATGTTAAATTATAATGTTGAACACCTGAAACTTACATGATATTATATACCAACATAAACCCTTGTTAACCAATAAAAACCAATGTTATCTAGATTTTTTTAAAAAAAGGATCCTGTAAAAATAATGTGAAGGTCTTTCTGATATTTAAAGAAAAAAATAAATTCTCATCAAAGCCCTGTTACAGTTTAGCCCATCCTTCCCCACTGTTTTAGACAATAGAGACAGGATGTTTTGCCAGTTCTTCTGCATCTGTATACTTGTGACTCCCAAGACTGTAATTTCATTTTCACAGAAGGTATATATGCATAATGGAAAGAGCTTTTGTTTTGTAGTAAGAAGACCTTGGGATATCAGGTGATCTGGATATGTTAGTGATTCTATCACTTGCTAACCTGTATGACCTTGGACAATATTTTCTTTCTAGGCCACTAGATCTGTATCTTAACTTGTGAAACTGCAATAAAATTATCTAATTTGCAATGACTTTGTGAGGACTGTGTGGGAGTTGATTGTGGTAGGGAGACAGAGACTGTAGTGGGGAGAAAACTCATTGAGTAGTCATTATTACTGGTATTTTCTTGTACATTAAAGAAATTAACTGTGCTACTCCCTTCAATCGGTAGTGTCAATCAAGTATCCCACGTGTCATGGTAGTAGCAGGGGTGCTGGAAATGATGACGGTGACAGATATCTCTGATTACATTTATGCCATTGGAACATTAATAGATGACTAGATCATTGTTTAAACAATTTTATTGATACTTTATAGATGTAAAGCCAGACTTAGAGAATCTGAAAGCCACCTGTTTATGGCATAGCCTTTTCAACATTTGCATCTATTTCTTTATATATTACCTTTTAATTTTTAGACTCTCAAAAGTATAATTTAAAAATAGCATAACTATTTGCTCAGTCAGAAAGCCTAAATCTGTTTATTACTTAGGCAACCCTCTCCTACTATCAGTGGAAACACTGCTTGTGTAACAGCTGTTGGATGAATTCTGTAATTGGGGGTTTATAGTTTGGTATTTTAGTCTGCATTCTTTTTTAAACATGCACTTCCAATTTGAAGCAACTCAAGGCATCACATGCAACTACTCACTGTAAAATTTAGAACTTTGTAAAAATTTATATTTAAACTATCTTACTGATGAAAATGATACATTGGCATGCCTATATATGGCTAACAGTGATCTTTTTATAAAGGTCATTTAGGATGTAAGAAAACACAAGGATAAATTTACTACTCAGTGGCCCAGAAGTCCGTTTTTACATTATATATCTAATGATAATAACTACATATGAACGAAAATGTGGATATACACAGAAGTTAATTTTCACACTTTTGTAGGTACGCCTTTAAGAGCAAGGCACAAACTTTGATCATTTCCAGGGGTAGGAATCTTTCCAATCTATATCTTGTTAATAACTGGCCTGTCAATATCATATTTTTCTAACCATAGATTGCTATGATTATGATAATTATTTTCACCAATAAACTTGTATGGGAGAAGTAAAAATATGCACAGGCTGGCATTTTAAAATATCCATGGAAGATTACTATTGATATATTTTTACATGGCGGAATGATTGTTATGATGTACCTAGCTGTGTGGGGCCTTTTCAGATCCTCTCAGATTTTAAAAAAGGGGGTTGGTTTAAAGTTTAAATCAAATTTATATTAATGAAATGCTACTATGTTACTCTTCCATTTGAATTATTTGAATTATTTTCATTTAAAACTGGTGATAAGCCACATTTCAGGTTTTTCTCATTGGAAAGGACTTTGAATGCAAACAGCTGCAACTAGTTAACTTCTTGAAGTCAATGAAATTCCTGTGTGAGAGGGCCTGGCTTAGTGCAATCGGAGGCTCTGAAGCAAATTTCTTTGTATAAAGTTAAATGGGTCCCAAGAGGTTTTTCACTTGTGACTTGGTAGCATTCTATCTTAGAAAGGCTTTTCCTTCCCGTGCATGCAAGGATGGTGCCATTCCCTCTACTGGTTTCTCATTCCTTATCAGACATGACTGCTGAACAGCTGCACTGAAAACATTTGCATAGGGCTATATACAGTAAGATTCAATATGTACCTCCACAGGGAAAACTACAAGACACATCAAGGAAATAATGTAGCATAAAGCAATATATATATAGTTTTCCTGCTTGTATGAAGCTAAGAGAAACCCTCTTAGATGGTCATCTATGCAATGCTAGTGACAGAAACTAATCAATAGTTAGGTTACTAATACTTATAAATATTTTTCTGTTTGAAATATGAGTTGTCAGGCATCACCACAATTTATTAATTCACATAACACATATTAATTTTGTTTCATGAAATGAGATCCCAACAGCCCTGAATTCACCCCCACTGGAAAAAACTCTTCACGATTTGTTTTTTGAATGAATGTGTTTCCTTTGGATTAGGTTAAATCTCCTGGTTAATATAAAATTTTGAAAATCATTTAAAAGAAAAGTACTTGCACCCAACTAAGCCTAAACACAAACAGCAGTTTTCCGTTTTCATTACCTTAGTGTCAAACAACTAAAAATACTAGTAAACTGAGAAATGTACTACCTTAACTCACTACTTGATGGTTGTTAGCAGAGCTCCGAAGGGAACATGCAAAGGGACTGCAGAGCCTGGGTTTCCTGATTTACAAGAGGACACTCTGGAAGGAACTTTGCGGACAGTGGCCGCAGTCTAAGTAGGAATGCTTATTTGCACAGTCAATTCAGTTAAAAGTTTTAGAACTAATACTGGTAAGACAACACAAGGTACACAGTCAAATTAAAAAGATCTCTAGATGATAAGAAATGTCAGTTACAGTCTCATTTGTGGTCAACCAGGAAAATGGGATGTGGCAAATTTTAAAGAATCACAATCAAAAGAAATATTTGAATGATATTAAAGTTTCTGTCATACTCTCAAATACATGGTCTCATTAAATAAGCATATCCACATACATTGTTACCTGTAGGACACTTAGGTTAATACCCTTCTAATTACACCCAAAGAGCACTTACAAGGTCAGTGAAATCCTGGGCCAACTGCGAGCCAAGTGTCTTTTTTCCCATTATGAAAAAAAAAAAATGTTCATTAAGAATAGACCCTTTGAGTTCAACTTTATTAATAGGTTTTCATAGAAGGGAATTTCCGTTTTAAATGCCCAATAATTACTTGATCTATTTTCAAACAGTCCCTTAGAAAAACCATCTGCTAGTATTCCTGTGGACAGATGAAAATGTGGATGGTTGGTAGGAAAATTGTGCTGGTGTTCTCTCTCCTACGCGGAATGACTGCTCAACAGTGTGTATGAGAGGAGAGCTGCACTGATTCTAGATGGGACTTGCAGTTAGGAAAGGCAGAAGTCCAATAGACAAAGAAACTGCCTGCAAGTAAGCTAAATATGCATCTAGGGGGCTGTCCTAAGATATGAGGAATATGGAATGCCCTTCATTGAATCCACTTAGCCTACTCAGAAGGCACGCAGTGCCCCCCAAAGGTCAGACACTGCCTCCCTTACTCCACTTTAGAATACTGGTCTGGGCGCTAGGGCCAAACCCCCACTCTAGTTCACGCGTCTGGAAACTAGCCCCTCCACGTGGCGTGGGTAGAGAATCAAGGAAATGATCTTTTGATGAGTCAACCCCTCCACCTGAAGCACTATTTGGGAGTTGAAAACGCAATCATTAACTAAGATCACAAGCTTTTCTGTTGAACACTTCATCCTGAAGGAAAAGGGGGAGCGCTCACAGGTACTGGCTGTCCCACTCCAAGGTCTCGGGAAAGCCCGTGGCTGCCGAGACACTGCGCGGCGGGCACAGAAGCGCCGTGCCCACAGGGCTCTCTGCCGCGCCCCGCACACCTGTAATTGCGGGTTTTAATGAAGGAGGAGGAGCAGGGTGGCGGGGGAGCAAGAAAGTGATGTTCTTTTAAAGGGACCGGATTCCTGCCAAAGGCTTCCCCTGTCTTCTCACCGTTCTTCCACCCCCGCGGCCAGCTCAGAGGAGCGGGAGAAACCTAGCATGCACCTCGCTTCCCAGTGATTAACTCCAGCGCCCGTCCCAGGCTTTCTCAGGGGAGCAGGGAAGAAACCGCAGCTCACCCCAAAAAGGGTGCGATGTGAAACCCAGCCCAGCCACCTGACCGCCGCGCCCGGCCGGCCCACCCCCACTTCCCAGCGTCCTGGGCAGCGCCCACCGGCCCGCGGGGTCCGCGGGGGGCCACGGGAGCGACATCGCCCCGGAAATGAGGAGCGTCCTAGGTCTGTTATTGCCCCCGCTGGGACCGGACCCGGGGTGCGCGCCTCCTTCCTGCCGGAGGCCCGGAGCGGGCGTTTTGGCAGCGTGTGGCGCCTCCCCTCGCTCGCCCGTCCCGCCCACTCCTGCTCCCCGGGGTCGCCGGCGGTGGGCCGCACTCCCAGAGTCCTGGCGAGGCTTGGCCGCTTTGTCTGGGTTCGGCTTGTCTTCGGAGCCCACCAGCCCGGAAGGGAACAAAGAGCCGCCCCCACACCCCAGCATCCGCCTCTCCCCCACGCGCTGGTTCATCACCTTCCGAAAGACCCCTTTGTCTGCCTGGGAAGCCCAGGTCGGCCAGCGAAGCCCTCAACCCCCGCCCAAAGTCCTCCTTTCCTGACAATTGAGCTGGGTCTCTTGTGCAACCCACCCACTCCACGCGTAAACGAACTCATCACACAGTTAAGCGTTGCCCGCTCCCCCCAAGAAGAGACCCACTTATAGATTTGTTGATGCATTACGACCATCCAGGCCATTCCTTATTAGCTTTTTCATCATCTTCCAGTCCCATTCGACTGTACTTCTGGCTATCTTAGTTTTCTATAAAATAGCAATTACTTCCCTCAGGGTAAGCCTGAGTCTTGTTCACTTAAATGATCATTTCTTAGGGAGAAGGAATATGAACAAATGGAGTACATGAAGTTCGCGTGCCCGTGCACGTTTCAGCAGTCCTATGCCAGAGAGAGAGAGAGAGAGAGAGAGAGAGAGAGAGAGAGAGAGAGAGAGAGAGGGAGAGAGAGAGAGATTGATTCTATCTTCGTTTTAATAAATGCCAAAGCAAATAAAAACCGAGCGGGCAAAGCGGGCATCTCTGCCACTGTGTAGTTTCCCATAGCGGACGCCTCCGAATGAGGGAGGATTTCCGAAAACAGGACTTTGAACACAGTCCTTTGACAACCAGGTTCATATCCTCAGAAAACGCTTCCAAGCCTTGTAAGCAACACAAAGTTGCAGCCACCCCGCTGGGTAAACTTCAAAGAGACAGAGGCCAGGGGCTAGGAGGAAGGAAGTGTGATATTTAGAGAACTTACTGGGGTGGAGGAAGATTTTGAACTCAACTAGACAAACTTAAAGAAAGAAAAAAAAGGCAGAAATATAGTCTGTTTGAAGCTACAGTACCCACGACACCCATGTGTTTTACAAACAGAAGAGCAAGTAAGAAAGTATCCTTGGTTGTGCTGGAGTTTCTCATTCAAACTGAGATACGCAGACCCACCCCACGCCAGAGAAGAGTAAAGAGAGAGTGCAGACACATTTCCTGCTTCCCGGGCTTTAACTTCAGCCGGTTCCGAAAGCCAGCCTTCCCTAGCATCTCCACAGAGATAAGATACAGAAGGAAGGGTAACCAGATGGTGAATCAAGACATCTCCCTTGAGTTCCGCCCGCGGATTAAAAGGACAAGGGCACACGTTCTTTGTTGACACTTCTGCAGTGACTTCCCC
Organism: Corynorhinus townsendii; assembly: GCA_026230045.1. Lineage (NCBI taxonomy): Eukaryota > Metazoa > Chordata > Mammalia > Chiroptera > Vespertilionidae > Corynorhinus > Corynorhinus townsendii. Next base: position 32,571,411 of record JAPDVU010000012.1, read on the forward strand.
TCTGGCGTGCGAGCCCTGGAGCCAACACCACTGTCACTGCCACCACACAGCAAGTTGAACTCTCACTGGCAACACGCATAGAGAAGCACGCACACCTCAGCAACTGCCTTTGTTATTTAATTCCCGAGACTAAACACACACACACACACACACACACACACACACACACACGCTCATAGGAACACACAGAGGACCCCAACCTTCACTCTATTGTCTATATCCACATCTCCTCTCTGGCTTGACTTTTTAAAAATCACATCCTGAAATGAAGCTTTGCATTTACCCGATGAGTTGCGTCTCCTGGTGCTCCTCAGTTCTTGCTATTTCTTTTGTCTTATAAAAGATCAGGAGCAGACTTATCGTGCAGATCGTCCACCTCTTCCTAACGGACCGCATCTTGGGTGCCTGGGACAGTAGTGGTTGCCCCAGTTCCTGCACCTTCTCTGGATCTAAAAGCTCCGTTTGGGGAGATGTAGTCGCAGGAGGTGGGGGGCGTTATCTGTAAAACGCGAGGAGAGCGTGGAGCCGGGATCTCGGGCGCAGGTCGCGGGGGTCCGCCGCGGCCCCGCTCACACTGGTGCCGGAGCGCAGCCCTGTGCTCTCCCTCGCTGTTCGTGCGGGCCCCGCCGGGTCGCTCCGCGCTGCCTCCCTGGGGCTCAGATTTCTTTAAAGACTAGACACCTTGTGCTTTGAAGGAGACAGCCGCTTCTGCTGCGGGGTTGGGGGCGTCACTGGCCCTTCCCTTTTCCTAGCAGGGAAATGATGAGCAAAACCAACCAATCACCAGCGGAGGAGGCGGAGGCTGCTGCCGGCGCCTTGCGTTGCCGGTGGCTGCTCCGGGAGTAGCGTTGCCGGCACTGCGTGCGCGGTGCTGGGAGAGGAAGCCTACCAGCTCCTAGGCGTCCAGGCACCCGCACACACCCTAAGAGGAGCCAGCCCTCCTGCACTGCGGGGAGAGCGAGGCAGGCGGGCAGGCAGGCGGCTTTCCCAGAACACCGAAGCTCACAGGACTGGGAAGCGCTGAGGTGGCTGTCCGTAGCAGCGTGCCTAGGGCACTTCTGCTGTGGACAGATTAGAGAGGCTTCTTGGTGGCGAAATCCTACAGATAAAGAAGGGGTGTGTTGCAAGGAGGGTTCTCATGTTCCAAGCTTTTGAAAACACACACATGCGCGCACATAGGCATCCGCATCCTCTCAAATAGAGTGACTTGGGGGGGGGCGGGGGGAGGTGGGAGATGGAAGTGTAGAAAGAGGGCGTTTTATAAACCGTGCACAGCTCAATCTGGAAAATGTAAATACACACATGCAACATGCACCGATTAGCCTATTAACCCCTCAGGGTGGTGGTGGATGACCCCCCACTCAGGATCCTGTAGGAAACAAATGATGACATGAGGCACTTTATGGATATTTACGTGACTCTTTCATTGTCATTAGGAAACTCCTCACATAAGTCAAGGAAACTTCAACCCCTCTTACATTTCATTGAGGAGAAACAGGATTCTGAGAAAAAGCAATCACCAAGGAACTTTAAAAAAAATATATAAGTACAGCCGCACACGTGAAGGAAAACAGGAAAGAAGTTAGGAAGGGAAGGGAGGAAGGACGGGAGGAAGGAAGGAAGGGAGGGAGGGAGGGAGGGAGGGAGGAAGGAAGGAAGGAAGGAAGGAAGGAAGGAAGGAAGGAAGGAAGGAAGGGAGGGAGGGAGGGAGGGAGGGAGGGAGGGAGGAAGGAAGGAAGGAAGGAAGGAAGGAAGGAAGGAAGGAAGGAAGGAAGGAAGGAAGGGAAGAAGGAAGCTTTTCAAAAGTCTCAATAAGTATTTATCCTCTGATTTTCACCCTCTCCTCCCTCCAACTGTTTCCTCACTTCTAAGGCAGGGGCATTTTTCCAGTCCTCGGTTCCAGTTCTCAGTCTGAGTACTTCTCCACTGTCCTTGGAGCCGCGGCCTCACCCAGAGAGAAGTTTGCTGCTGACTGTCCCACACCCTGGGTTGGCTCTTCAGCATCAGGCAGGCGGTGTGGATCAGAAGCACCCCTGGCAGGAGACAGTGCCTGGAGCCCAGGATTTTCACCAATGTACAAGCAAGGATCCCAAGTTCTTCTCCCCCCTCCCCCCACCCCTAACGTGTCAGTTGAAATGTTTGTTCCTTCAGGTTGAGCAGTGGCTCTTTTGTAGGTGGAAGGAAGGGTACCAAGTGTCTGACCTGTGAGGTCAGACCAAACCTGGGTTTAGCAACTTTCGGACTTGGGTTCTGGCTAGGAAAGAATTCAGAGCAAGACCCAAACTGTAAAAAACTGTTTGTTTAGTAAATTACAGAGGTAGAAGAAGTGATTCTTAGGAGAAGCGGGGGCTTAGGATACAAGTTATGAAGGTAAAGGAAGGGCCCTTGGAACTTGGGAGTGAGGAAGCTAATGGTAATGTGCCTGGGAAAGAGAGGGGGAAGGGGAAGAGGAGGGCATGGGCATGCTCACTGGAGGGAGAGCACACTGGGTCCTCCATCCTAAGGGTTTTAAAGTAGAGATTTTAGGGGAGGTCTTAGGGAAAGATCTTAATAGAATACCCAGTACCCTTCCAAGTGTGTCTATTCAGGGTTGTGGTCTCCACTGATTGGTTGGCTGGCACCAGGGCAGGGGGTCATTATTCAATGCAGCTGGTCCTTATGTCAGCAGTGGCTGGTTTTGTTGTTATCTGGGCCTGGAGCTGAAATACAACCCAGGCTTAGATGTTATCTGTAGGGGGGAAAGGTCAGGAGCTCCAAAGGCAAGACCAGCAGCAATAAGCTAGGGGAGAAAAGGTCACCCAGGGTGAGGTCCCACCCTACATTTTGTCCTTTGCCAGCCACCTGGGGCTTTCCAGCCTGGTGACCTTTTGTACCTGGCCTACAGCAGCTCTAGCAGTCATCCACTCTTGCCCCTGGGGTTTACAACTCCCCAAACCAGAAATGGTGAGGCCCACCACCCATCCTATGCTGGAGGAGAGCAAGAAAAGGAGTTATGAGCTACCCGTCTGAGGACAGCTTAAAATAATGATAGTATCTAGCTGCTTTTCCTAATAGGAAACCAGGTCCTCACCAATGTCTGACATTTTTTGCCTAACGTTTGGGAAGTTAAGAACCAGCCTCTATTCACAGCAGAACAGACTAGGGAACTAGGGGGTTGGGTCTAAAATGCTCAAAGGAGCAAGTAATTATGAGCTTTTACTGACACTACAAGTGGTCTGCTGGGAGCCTTTCAAGTTTATTGATGTCTAGGCAAATCTCCCTTGCATTAATGCATCTCTATCACACTGACTTCTTAACTTGGAGAAACTGCAGTAAAGAAAAAGCTTATTTAAGTTAAAAAGGAAACTTAGAAGGGGAGGACATGGACAATGCCTGGTTGGGATGCTAAATTCTCCAGGTGAACTTTTGATTTTGAAACAGTGAACAAATAAATTTTGGATTTTAAATAAAACACCACTCACTGATGGTGATAGTGTAATGTGCATCACTTAAATTTAGCCAACATATCTTGAGCAATTACTAAAAGCCAGGCAATATGGAAGACATCTGAACATAGAGACGATTAAAATACAGCATCTAACCAGACATGAAGTTCCTCACTCAGAGGGCAGGGGGCAGATTGTAAAACAAGTAAGTTGCAATATGGCACCATGACTAACAGCAGCATTTGAAGCATGTACATGGTATCTAGGTAAGCTACTGAATAGAAGCAGAGGTAGTGTTTAAGTTTTGGGCAGCAAGGAAGGTGAGCTTCCTGAGGGAGGGTATGGATAAACTGGGGTTTGCAAAGCTAAGGAGTAAGCCAGACAGAGGGAGGTTGGGACATAACAAGCAGAGAAAAGAGCGTGTGCTTTGGGGAACTTTGGAGTAGTTCAGTTCTGTGGCAATAGAAAGTGGAAAGGAAGCGTAGTGGGACAAAGGTTTCAGGATGATCCTCATATTCTACAGCTGTACAACGTCAAGCTGTCTCCTCTAATGGGAAAGTTGCAACAAGAAAATCTGCCAGAGGAAAGTGGGTTTAATTCCTGTATTAAGCTTTAAGTTAAATTAGGGGAAACTCTTTATCTGGCCCTAACAAAACAAACACACGAACAGCAGAAGAAAAGCACACCAAATAATAGTTATAGGAACACAGAAAACATAAAGACCTAGAAGAGAGGGGGAAATGAATGCCTGAATTGTATAATGCTGCTATTTCTAAATTCCTTAAGCATGGCACCTTTTATATTGAGGTAAACACTTCTGAATGATTGATAATGGATCAGTGAGACTCAAGAGCTTCCACTTCCCATATTTGAACACTTTAGTGTTTAGAGTATATTTTAGTGTCATTTGTCTAATATTATTAGAGTCATGAAATATGCATCTATATTTGCCAAGTTAATAAAAAGCATACAGGCCAACACTTGGTCCAAATCGAGGACAGTCTGGTTCTTCTCAATATGCAATTAGGCATAAGAACCATAAATATAAATGTTGTGTAAGAAAACATACCCACACAAGAGTCTTTTGGATTCACTTCTTTCCATTAGAATGCCTGTTTTGATGATCCTGAAAAATTCAAGTTGTTCCTAAATCTCCATTCTATCTTTGTACTGTAAGTTCTTCAATAAAGAGAACACATTTGTCTTTATTCAGCACAATTCTGCAATTACACAGTGCCCTATGAATAAATAATGAAAATAATGGCAGCTACTTTTAAAATGCTGCTTTATCTTTTGACTTAATGTAAATCATGTTTTAATTGCGACCTGTGCCCTCAACTTTAGCTAGAAATAAGTGGGTAGACAGTTGGAGTTTCATAGTGGGGTTTTTAATGGCCCATGACAGTTTTTCTTAATAAACTATTTTTAGAACAGTCTTTGATTTACAGCATATTGAGCAGAAAGTACAGAGATTTGCCATATACCTTCACCTCCAAACATGCACAGCCTCCCCCACTATCAACATCCCATACCAGAGCAGTACATTTGTTAAAATCAATGAAACTACATTGACATATCATTGTCACCCACAATCCATAGTTTATTTTAGGGTTCACTCTTGGTATTGTACTTTCATTCTATGGACTTTGCTAAATGTGTAATAACTTAAAAGTATTATACAGAGTAGTTTCACTGTTCTAAATACCCTCTGTGCTCTGCCCTCCTTCCCCATTAACTCTTAGCAAACACTGATCTTTTTACTGTCCCCATGGTTTTGCCTTTCCCAGAAGTCACATAGTTGTAATTATGCAGTATGTAACCCCTTTATATTGGCTTCTTTTACTTAATAATATGTTTTTAAAATTCCTCCGTATTTTTTTCATGGCATAAGTGCTCACTTTTTTTCCCCAATGCTGAGTAATATTCTATGTTATGGATATACTGCAGTATTTATCCAAATACCTACGGAAGGAACTCTTGGTTACTTCTGAGTTTTGTCAATCACAAAGCTGCTATAAACATCCATGTGAAGCTGTTTGGTGTTGACATAAGTTATCAGCACATTTGGGTAGATACCAAATGAGTGTAGTACCTGGTAAGATTGATGGTAAGACTATGGTGAGCTTAGTAAGAAACCTGAATTGTCTTCCAAGTGGCTGTACTATTTCCCATCCCACCAGCAATGAATGAGAGTTCTTGTTGCGCTACATCCTCACCAGCATTTGGTATTTTCAGTATTTTGAATGTTGACCATTAAATAGGTCAGTGGTATCTCACTGTTGTTTTAATTTGCATTTTACTGAGGAAAAGTGGTATGAAACATCTTTTTATATGCTTATTTGCCATCTGTATATCTTCTTTGGTGAGAAGCCTATTGAGATCTCTTGCCCAATTTAAATTGGGTTTTTCATTTTGTTACTGCTGAATTGAAGAGTTCTTTGTATATTTTTGGATAAAGTCCTTTATCACATATGTTTTGAAAATATTTTCTTTCAGCTCATGGTTTGTCTTCTCATTATTTTGACAGCATCTTTCACAGAGCAGACATTTCAAATTTGATTAACTCTTCTAGTTTATCAATCATTCTTGCCTTTGATGAATCTAAAAAGTCATTGTCAATCCAAGGTCATCTAGATTTTTTCACCTGTTATCTTCTGGGAGTTTTATAATTTCCCATTTTATATTATGTCTACCATGTATTTTGATTTAATTTTTTGTAAGTTATATGTCTAGGTTTTTGTTTGTTTTTGCATGTGGCTATCTAGTTGTTTATGGACCATTTGTTGAAAAGACAGTGTTATCTGCATTGTGCTGTGTTTGTTCTTTTCTCAAAGATCAGTTGAATACACTAGAATGGGTTTATTTCTGGGACTTTATCTGTTCCACTGATTTATTTGTGTATTCTTTCACAAATAATCACATTGTCTTTATTATTTTAACTCTATAATAAGAATTAAAATCTGGTAGTTTCAGTGCTCCAACTTTGTTCTCCTTCCATATTATGTAGGCTATTTTGTATCCTTTGTCTCAGTATAAGTTTTAAAATCAGTTTGTCAATATCTTCAAAATAACTTGGAATTGTTGAATCTGTAGATCAAGTTGAAAAAAAGTGACATCTTGACAATACTGCCTTCCTATCACGAACATGGATAATCTCTTCATGTATTTAGTTATTCTTTGATTCATTTCATCAAACTTTGTCAGTATTCATCATATAGATCTTGTATATGTTTAGTTAGATTTACACCTAAAGTATTTTATTTTTTGAGTGCTAACATAAATGTGTTTTATTTTAATTTCAAGTTCAAATTTTTCCTTGTTAGTACTCATGGCATTTTAACAATGGAAATGTTGGTGTATTAGTCCAGAACCTCCAGAGAAAGAGAACCATAAGATGTGTGTAAATACAGAGAAGAGAAATATTTATTTTAAGCAACTGATCATGTAATTGTGGAGGCTGGCATTTCCCAATTGTAGGATAAGGTGGTAGGCTGGAAGAAGGAAGAGTTAATGTTGTAACTCAACTCTGAGGACATCTGGACGCTGACATCCCGCTTCTTTAAGGAACCTCATTATAATTTTCTTAAGGCCTTCAGTTTACTGGGTGAGGCCCATCTACATTATGGAGGATAATCTGCATTACTCAAAAATTTTGGATTTAAAAGTTACTCTGTACTAAAAAAAACACCTTCACAGCAACATCTAGGCTGCATTTAATTAAATATTTGGGTACTATGGACTAATCAAGTTGGCACATAAAATCATCACAGATGCAGATGGGCTGGTTAAAATTCTTGTTAATGACCTTATAATATACTGAGAATTATTCATGAAAGCCTTTTACCTATGAGTCAATGATCAAGAAAACAAGAGACATGTTAATGAAAATTTAGCTGTTCACCACTAGGCAACTCAGTCTCTTTTAAATTTTTTCTGGACAAAATATCTCATTTTAAAAAATTTATTCTAAATTAAATCATTTTGCTCATATAACTATGCATAAAACTTCACTGATTTTTGTTCAGTATGTATATTCATTGTCCTTCTGTTACTTTGTGTTTTGTTTTTCATCCATAATAAGCAAATGTAATAATAACAGAGGGGTGATCTTGACTATAGGTACAATATACAATTATAAATATAATTTCTGGAACAACAGGAAAAAATCCCATCATTGCCATTCTCAGTTCTTCCCCACTATGTAACCCCACCACTTAGTTTTGTTTGCACGTATTATTTGAGCTCTATTTAAATATAAATGTCTTTAGAAAAGACAGTTCTTACACACTGTCAAATATTCTTCAATTTATAATATCCATTTGAAATATTCTCTGAGATGTCTTTTAACAACTGCTAGTCCAATATACTCCAATTTGGAATGGGACTTCAATTGCTCATAGTCTACATTTTAATTATTTTTAAACCCTTATCTCATTTGGTTTATAGTCCTAAATCTTGCTGTTTTATTCCCTACTGCAAAGACCCCTGAAACAAACAGATACACTGTTCCTCACATGTTTTGGGAAGTGCTCAAAGTCCCACCTTATTACCTAGTGATGTATTTTCTGTGTTCTACTTTTCCTGTGTTTCCATGCTCAGTCGTGATGCGAGGAACATCTGGTAGAATAACTATCAGGCTAAATATTATCTACCCCAAACTGTTCTCCTATTGAATGGTGGTCACTTCCAAAGCAATTCTCTCTGTCACTATCTAGAGAGCTTATTGTTTTGGGTCATAATTTTTTAATCTTAGGTTATTTTCTAAGTCTCTTATATCTGTGTTAGCCAATGTCTTTCTGCTCTCTCATCTTTCTTTTCTCATGTTGCCCAATCCAACCATCCATTTAGTTTCTCTTTTAACTTAACCAACCTTCTTTTTGTATTATTTTCAATTCATCATAAAGGAAGCAAAGGGAAATAGTAGTATACATTTTTCAAGGCTAAAACAATTATTTGTGTAGGTCTATCTCTTTTTAGATAAATACATATCTACGCAGTCACTTTTATGGTCATAATAGTATAAAATAAATATCTCTGAAAAATATTGCTTTGATGCATATAACATTGAACAGTTATGTGTAAAGTGAACTTTGTGAAGCAGATATTTTAAATAGTTTATTGGTTATCATTTAAATATTTAAAGAAAAATAACATTGAGTTCATTATTAGCTGGTACACTAGTGATGAATATAACTTCTAGAAGACTCTTGTTTTCCAACAAAATGGAATAAAATTAAATACACACACACACACACACACACACACACACACACAATTAAGTGCCAGTAATACAAATTTATTTCCAATATCATAAGACTTGTAAATACCAGACTCACCTACTCTGATGGTAATGATTAGAAGGCATTAATTAATAATTGTTTCATCTCACTTCAAATTTGTGTTTATTCCAAAAATTTCAATTCATTTATTTTATCGACTTGGTCCCTGCATGTACATGAATTTACAGTCTTTCAATTAAATAATTCTGTTAAATTATACATAATGTTTTTATGATTTACCTGTTTAATGGATTGAAACTTTGATAACCTGGGCTCTTGTTAAGTGAATAGTTGAGCAAATAACTTAAGTCCTTCTGAAGTAAACTTTTGAAAGCTAAGTGCAGAGATGCCTAATCTGTCAGCAGGAGAAAGCTGTTATGGGAGAATGAATAGATATTTATTGGAGGAAGCCTGTGGAAATAAAGGAAAAATAATGAGTCTAATTCACATCTGATCTGTGCCTCATCATATGAATAATCTGTCTGAATTCTGCATAAACACAATCATATTTACCTACACTTCACCAGAAAACTTCACTATGCAAATACCTAAAGTTAAGATAGGTATTACGATTAAACATATGCTCAGATATTCACAACTCATGCAAATTGTCATAGTTTATATTGGTTACCATTGTGTTTCTATTATTAGAAAAATAAAGAAATACATTTTAAAATCCTTTGGGGGAGATCCAAATTATTTGGCCATTATAACCTCTCTTGTATAACCTAAATGTAAAACTAGCTTCCTTTTGACCATATGTGTTAAATGGAGATATGAAAAAGAAAGTAGATTGGATTTAACCACTTATAATCTTTTTGACAGAGAAATAAATTTACATGGGATTCTCAAAAGTGAATGAATTATTATAATTTTTATGATGAGGGGAATTCCTGTGGAGACTAACTTAGAAGCATGATGATCTGAATGTGTGTCCTTAGTATTACAGGCATCTGTCATGTCTATTAAGATGAAAAGAGGTGTCTGGCAGTTGATGATTCTTGCACATGGATACTGATATCCCTGTAAAGATGAAGTCAACTATAGAAAGCACCAAAACTAGGCTTATATCATCAGTTCTCTGATGATAAATGGTAGAACAAGTGCAAAAGACACTTCAAAGTTCAAGTTGATTCAAGTACCCAATTAACCTTATGGTACAGTTATTCACAACCTAGTTAAGAAGTTAAAGATGGGACTAAAATCCCACAAGACACTTTGGAAACCTTGTGCTATCACCTTTTCACTCTACAGATTTAAAAAAATGAATAAAAGTGTTATCTAGTGATTTACATATGGTATTGATTAATTTATTAATTAGTAAATAACATTTCTTGAGTACATACTCTTTGACAGACATTATACTTGGCATTGAAGATATAGCAGAGTACAGAGTAGACAAATGTCATCTTCTTGAGGAGTTTGGTTTCTAGATGTAGATAGATACAATAAAAGGAAAACCTGGAGGTAATTGCGTGTTGTGATAAATGCCGTGAAGGCCTCAACAGGGTAGTGAAATTCTTTGAATAAGATGGTGGGAGAAGGCTTTTGGAGGAGGTGACATATGAAAAGAGACTTGCATAATACTAGGGAGCTAGTGATGTACAGAACTGAACAAGAGCATTATAGGCTGAGAGGATAGCAAATGCAAAGGCAAAAATGTCAGAAAATAAAGAACACAATGGAAGCCATTATATTGTGCATAACCAATTAAGCAAACTATGAGACCATATAAGAAAATATTTGTTGAAAGGGAGTATCTGAACTATTTTTACCAAAGCCTGGGAAATCAAAATCATTTAGGACATGTATTATTTTGGAGAAGTACTACTTACTTGTCCATGTAAGGCTAGAGCTCATGAATTAAAACAGAAATTTGTCAGTATGGCTATATGAGTACTTCTAGTTGAATTGAGTTATACAGGTTGTATACACAGAATGTGTATACTTGCATTCAACCAGTGTTGAGGTTTTGCCAGTTAAGGATGGGAGAGGGAGAGAAATCAAGAGTTTAAACTGCTTAAAAAATCATGCAAATAATGATGAGCCACCTAACCTAAGATGGTAAAAAGTAAAAAGGGAAGTGAAAACAGAAGAGGACAGATGCATAAAGTCTACATCCCAATAGGATGAAATCTCAATATAATGAAGTAATTTTAGTGGCTATTAGAGAAGTAACTTGAAAAGGTGATAGGTACACAGAGAGTGAGAAACTTGCAACTTGGATTTCAGAGGGGGAGAAAACCCTAATGCTGGTGCAAGATACAGAATTACTATGGGAATTAGAGACTAATGGAAGATTAAATTGAGGTGAAACCAAATTTTGCTAGGTATCAAAAAGATAAGAATTGAAGAGAGACTAGAGTTTTGGATCATCCATATGATTATGATTATGATTATGATTATTTGAAGTCACTAAGCATCATGGAGAGAAATAAGTAACGGTTATATGAGTTGAGTAGGCCTTTAATTACTAGCAGGTGATTAAGTGGTCTGTAGATGACAGCATGAGGAATGGCAGATGGCATAAGCTCCAATGGGAACCAAGAAGAATAGTTTTCCTGTTCCTGGCCATGAGTTACACGCCCTCTCAAGGAAAATCAGCTTTCACACGCAAAGCCTTGCTGAAGAAGAAGAGATCTCTCCTCAAATGGTCAGGAGTGATCATCAAGTGATGAGATTAGTTAACTTAATCTTAGATTATTATAAACCAAAAAAAAAAAACACAGATAAATTATGTTGTTTGGTAATTCTGTATTAAAAAATTTTATTTGTATTAATATGAATTTTAAGTAACTTTAATCTTATTTAAACATTATATTTTTCACTCATTCGACAGATCATCTAAAGTGGATGTAAATTTGTAATTCAAATTTGCCATTAAGATATTATTTTTATTATTTCCTAACCCAGCACATTAATTTCATTAGCTTTATTAACTAAAAAAAGACCCCAAAAATCACAGTGGCTTACAACACACACATTCATTTCTTCTTATTCCTGATACTTACCAGTGGCTGTGGGACAACTTCCTTGTGTCTGTTCCGTATGTCTTCTCATTCCAGATTCTAACCTCAAGGAGCTGGCCTTACTTGGGACCTCCAGAAAGAGAGCTGGCAGAAACTACTGATGCCTTCTAAAGTTTCTTCTCAGATAGTTCTGTAATTATTATTCCTCACATTTCTTTGGCTAATTTGTGTATTGTGACCAAGCCCCAAATCAATGAGACTGAAATGTAGCACCTCCTTCTGGTGGGCTCTGCATGGCAAGTGTCCATGAATGAGGCTGGGTAAAGCATTTAGTAGGAAGAGAAGAAAGCAAAGATTTAGGGAAAAAAACAACAAAAACTAGCAGTGAAAATAAGGTGTACCACTGGAAAGTAGCACTGATACCCCACACAAGATAAAAGGCTATAATGGACAAATGAGTAAGAGACTAATATTCAGGAGATAAATACACACTGGGCTGATAGACATGTATCTGCCATGGATAGAAATCCAAATGCTAACAAAGTTTGCAGGGTCCAAAAGGATAGATTTAAAGACAGAATAAATGTCAAGGATATTTTTTGAAAAATTATAGAAAATTAAAACAGACAAAGCAATGAGAACAGTACTGTTAGAAAATAAAAGTTAGCTAGTCCATATCCCTAAAACCTTCACAAAGTGGCAGTTCGTATACGATAAATTTTTCATGATCCAATGTCTGGCTACCAAATTTACTGACTCAGATATATGATTTTATCATTACTCTACAAGTGCTCCATGTGTCAGAGGGCAGACACGTTATTCGGCGCTGGAAGCTAATAGCTTATTTTATTCATCTCAGCATAAGAAAGGTTTAGCCAGTGGGCTAAATGTATTGAAGGGCTGATTGCCAAAGTTCTCTTTCCATAGGACTGTGCTTGACTAGAAGCTGACAAAACTTGTATCTTCACATTTCTTGCCTGCAGAACTGATACTGGAACCAGTGAGCAGGAATTCTTCCCGGGGTCACGTCTCATGGAATTGAAGAATGAAGCCAGACTCAAAGAATGAAGCCACAGACCAGAGGAGTTCAACAAGGCAGGAGTGTATTGCAAACACAAGATCCTGCTTCGGAGGGGATTCAAATAGGTTGTTCCCCTGAAGCATTCTGCCCTTCCCCTTATATCTGCTGAAGGCCCGCTCTTTGCCCATCTGTGCCACTCTCTGATTGGTTCCTGGCCTTTTTGCAACATTTTGTTTTACACTTGCACGAAAAACATTCTTGTTTCAAAACACCCTGTTTTTCTGCTATCCATCCTGTTCTTCTGCTATCCTTTTTTTTCTGCAAAACATTTTTTTTTGGTTTCAGCTAGCTCCATGATTCCTCCTTCTTCCACCCCTTTCCCTGTTTACCTAATTCTGCTTTAACTCCTTTCAGTACTTGGTTTAGTCTTTAACCTTTCTGATTGACACATTTATTCTTTAGCATTTTTATCCATGCAGTCAGGTTACATTTATGTATTCATGGCTATGTAGCTATCCCATTTCCTTCACATAGCATTGTATCTCCACTCTTCCCTTTTAAAATTTCCCTCTCAGGATGTAACCTTTACCCCATGCCATTCTAAAAATGTAGAGGGTTTATCTCATTGTAATCCCAGAAAACCAACATGATATACATATTCCTGAATCAATCTTAGAGGAAGTTTCCCCTTAATTATTCGATAAATTAATGTTTATTTGAAAAATAGGCTTCAAAACTCTGGGATATCAAACCAAACATTTATTTGATCAAGACAGAATGACTTAATTAAGTAAAGGATTAATTAGTTATGAGACAAGAGATATTCACAAAGGTATAACAATGGATTTAGCTATTTTACTCATTATCCACTACAGACTTTAATAAGACTACTTTTTATTTCATTAATATAATAATTTACATTCAGTGAAAATGATACTGTGTAATTGACCTAGCTATTAATAACAGTTGAAAGGAGCAAAGGGAAGTCCAAATATTATAGGTATGTCATTTAGACAGCTTCACCAGGAAGCTACAGCTTTACACTCCCCAGGGAGCCACCAGTCTATTCCCTGCAGATCTCTGGGGGAAGGGACTAGACAGGGAAGACAGACATATGCCCAGTAAAGATGGGGTGATTTGAGGAAGGTACTTATCTGTCAGTTACACCCGGGACAGATCATTGGCCAGAGTTGTCATGGCCACTACAAGGGCATGAAATCTGAAATGTTTAGTCTCTTAAACAAAGGAATTGGCTTTCTTCATTAACTCCTGTGTTGTGGGCCTCTTGTTCCTGCTTCCTGGCATTCTCCAGTGTGGCCCACAGCCATATGTGCTCCCACACACAATGGAATAATGAACTGTAAATAGCCTGATGCTGAACTGGACCTGGCTGCAACATGGAACGGAAACTCTGGACACTGGCTTTGTTTTTAGCTCTATTGAATCCCCAGCTACTCTTCTTCCAGGACTTGGTTAAGGGAAATGGGAGTTTGGTAATGTAGAGATATAATTCCACGCAAATAAAAATCATTCATTCTTCCATGCAAGCCTCAGAAAAGTCTGTTTCTCAAGATATTGTAAGAACTCCACCCCCACACTAAGTGGGGAAAGGGATACCTCAACTTCCCCAATAACAAAATGTACTGTTCTATGATGAGTTTGGTAAACTGTATAAGCAATAACCAGTATGCAGATCAGAGCATAGAACATTTCCATCATCCTAGAAATACCCTTTTTCCTTTTCTCCAGTCATTCTCCATCTATAATTTTCAATGATTCTTTATCTCACCATAGCTTAGTTTCTCTTGATCTTGAGCTCCATAGGGATGAACTTATGAATACATGCTCTTTCATGACCTGGTCTTTGAGAGTTTTCAATGTTATGTTTATTGGTAATTTGCATATTATACTCTTTTTCTTCTTAAAAATACATTTTATTATTGATTTCAGAGAGGAAGGGAGAGGGAGAGATAGAAACGTCAATGATGAGAGAGAATCATTGAGTGGCTGCCTTCTGTATGCCCCTGGGGATCGAGCCTGCAACTGGGGCATGTGCCCTGATGGGATCAAACCATGACCTCCTGGTTCATAAGTCATCGCTCAACCAATGAGGCATGGTGGCCGGGCACAGGGATAAAAGTTTTATAGTTTCATGGAAAGTACTGAAGTTGGGATGGCCCTTTAGAGTTGTCTTGCCTGAGACAAGGGAACCATGACTTTACACTCAAGAAACTCAGGTTTTATAGCAAAAATAACACATATTTCTGACACCTCTTCCAAAGGCTGACTTCAGCAAGTTCAATATCTCTGTAGGCTTTAGAAAAAAGGGGCTATTTAATTAATTATTCTTCCTCCTACTTAAAAGAAAATAAAAAAGAAGGGAAGAAAAAAATAAATAACCTCTATAGTTTTGTTTGTTAATCTTGTGGTTTAAAGCAGCCCATTGCTAATTTTGGAAATCCTTCAGTGTTTAACCTTCAGATCACCTTTAATGCCACTGAGATTTATTGTCTAATTGTAACAATCAAAATAAGAAATAGTTATATAAGTGGCAAGGACCTCACTTCGACTTCCTCTTTGCAGTGAGATAATAAAGATCAGGCCCACTGATCCAGGCACCACTGTATAGGAGCATCTGATGGCTCACAGCACAAAATCCCAAAGATGATGTGTGCAGAATGATACTCTAATATGTTAAAAACCCCATAGTAAGACACTGTATAACATTATGGTTTGAAGAAAGAATATTTTTGTGAGAGGTTTTACATCCAAAGATATTGAATGCTCAATGTAGCATTTATTTGGATGGGCAATGAAAGATTCATATAAACATCCATGAATAATCACCCAGTTGCACATAATGTTCAGTAGCACTTACCTAAATGTTCCATATTGCCATGGGATAGATTCTTATATAAAACCTGGAAGTGCACAGCTGAATGGGTGATTACTGAAAACAGAGCTAGTTGATATTATACTAGCATCATCGACTCACTAATGTTTATATAGGTCTTTGTTTTTTGCCCAAATATAAAACTATGAGAGCTAGACACATATTTTACAGTTTATTCTGAAAGAATTAAAAATATTTTTCAGAATAAAAAACATTTTATTATTTTTTTCATAGACTAAAGATAAACTTTTAAAATAAAGTGTCAAACCTTGTGAAAATGGAGGTGGCTCAATTACCTTTGAGTACTTGGAAAAGTGATGTTTTTGACATAAAAGGTACAAGATTCTGTTTCTTTATTCTCTGTTTTACCCAGGGTGACTATATAACTGAACCAAATATTTCTAGTCACTGGAGAAAGCATTTAGTTTTGAGGGTGGGGATAAGAATTAAGGGAGAATAGTAATTTTACATATTCTAAGTATTCTGCAAGAAGAAAATAAGTTAGACGGCAAGAATTCTTCACAAAAAAAGTCAGAAACACTAGTTATTTGGCTCTTGCTTTAGGACCAGTAAGAGAGGTTCAAAAAAAGGCTCCCCCTCATACACACACACACACACACACACACACACACACACACACACACATCAATTTGATTCGGGTGGATTGGGAGGCAGAACCAGGAATCCTTTAACAAAGTTTAGTTATTTCATTATTGCTGTGAATAATATTGCTTTCTCTTTAGGAATGTTTACACCAAAGCTAAGGTTGAAAAATCTCTTATCCCTTGTGTGATTAAAACTGCTAATTAATTATCACACTAATTGTGGGTTTTTCACATATGATCCTGCAATCACTAGTACTCATGAATCATCATAGATATCCTTATGTGCCATTGGTATGTAAAGCCTTTGGGACAATAATAGATACTCTAGACATTTAATAATAGGATGCAAATTCTTTATCTCAACTTTTTGAGTGTTTCATATTCTAATGCATTTTCTACAACCTCTACCTCCTCCTCCTCATAATACCTCTACTCCATTACATTATATAAAAGCAGCATGTCTTTTTTAGTTTATTAAGCATATTCATTGTAAGTTGTTTATCTTCTTGTCAGTATTTTAATAAGGTTTACAGGATTAATATAAATGCTATTATGATGCTTAATTTCTAGGTGTCAATACACAGGGTGTTTGGGGATGAGATTAACATTTAAGTTGATGAGCGCTGGGTGAATCAGATTGCCCTCTATAATGTAGGTGGGTTTCATATATATATATCTATATCTATATATATAGATAGATAGATATAGATATATAGATAGATATAGATAGATATAGATATAGATATAGATATAGATATAGATATAGATATAGATATAGATATAGATATAGATATATAGATATAGATAGATACACACACACACACACACACACACACACACACACACTAGAGACCAGGTGCACAGAAATTCGTGCACTGGGTGGGGGTGAGGTGTTCCTGAACCCGGTCTGCCTCCTCTCACAGTCCAGGAGCCCTCAGGATGTCCTACTGACAGCTTAGGCCTGCTCCCCAGGGGAGGGCGCTGCCTCCATCACTCCACTGCTTCTGTCACTGCCAGCCATGGTAGCTGCGAGGCCTGAGCCCTGGGCCTTGCAGCCACCAGAGCACATAGCTGCCTGAGTCCACGGCTGTCATGAACCCATGGCTGCCATGAGCCCACGGCTGCCTGAGCCCCGGGTCTTGCAGCCGCTATGACTTTGTTTGGATGGACGTCCGGAAGATATCTGCCCTAATTAGCATATTACCCTTTTATTAGTACACACACACACACACACACACACACACACACACACACTGCTGAGTGGCCAGATTATTATGATCTCTGAATGCATAATAATCTGGCCACTCAGCAGTGTGTGTATGGTGTGTGTGTGTGTGTGTGTGTGTGTGTGTGTGTGTGTGTATTAGAGGATTAGAGGCCTGGTGCATGAATTCGTGCATGGATGGGGTTCGGCCAGCCTAGGCAGGGAAAGGGGACATGAGCAGTTGGCTGGCCTGCCTGCTGGTTGAACTCCTGGTTGAGGGGACAATTTGCATATTAGCCTTTTATTATACAGGATATACACTGAGTGGCCAGATTATTATGAATTCAGAGATCATAATAATCTGGCCACTCAGTGTATATATATGTATATATAGGTGTGTGTGTGTATATATATATATATATGTGTGTGTGTGTGTGTGTGTGTGTGTGTGTGTGTGTATATATATATATATATACACACACATCTACATCTCTATATCTATATGTACCAGTATATATCTTATTTGATCTGTTTCTCTGGAGAACTCTGACCAAAAACAGCTTTCATATAAAATTTGGATATTCAAATTAAGTAAAAGTATATTTCATAAATTTAACCATGATCACATTGTTAGTATCTCTCCATGGTCATATCTAGGGTCTTATACTCTCTTGCTTGGACAGCAGAGCTTGCTTAGTGGAGAGGTTATATCAATAATGGCACTGCCGGGCAGGTTTATGATTATATACAAGCTATCACTCTCAAGAAAGTGACAATGAAAGCCATTTATTTAATATTTGAGATCCCTACATACAACAATATGAAATGGAAAAGGAAAGAAGAAATTTAAAATAACTAAAAATATTAATACAATCTGTTTTAGGGGGGTAAATGACAACATATAGGTATGGAATAGACAGATAAGTAAAAACAAACAAACAAACAAAAAACCTCCTAAAGTCATTGTTAAAATGTGACTTTTCTTTTAAGTTTTTCTGCTTAACACCTTTCTACCTGGGAGAATCAGTCAAAATATACAATGAAATTTTAAACATAATGTTTTAATTAATTCTGTTTTTTAATTCTCCAAAGAAGCAAAATACAAACTTAATATATATAAGAACATTTGGGACTATAGCAACTATTCTTAAGGTAACTTCAAAAGTAGGACTCTACCATCCCAAAATACTAAGAAACCTCTACAGCCCCTTAACTTCTTGTAGATTGTAAGGAAGAATAGTAATCTGTCTGTTCTGTAATTTTATTTATTTATGTATTTATTTATAGAAGTGAAATAGGGTAGTTGGCAAAATGGCTATAACTAATAAAGGTTACAAGGACTGCCACAGACATAAGATGACCCCCCAATGGATTTAGGGCTTAGAACTGGCAGAAGACCAGCTTGGTCCAATATGGTGACTAATTCCACCTTGCAGTAACCACTAGCCTTATAAAATTCACATAACAAGCACACCCTGAACTGCCAAGGTCAGAAATGAAAAACCCATATTAGGACACAAAATGGCACAGGTGCTCTCCTAGAAGTATTCATCCTTTCTGAGAAAAACCCTGAACATTTCTTCCTTTTATTGGATGCCCTATCCCTTGATTAAATGAGCCTCAATTAAAAAAAAAAAAGTAAGTCTCACTATGGAAGAGCTGCTCAGTCTGTGGAGCAGCCTTCTCTCTGTCCCAGTGCTTCACCAATAAACTATCTTTCCCTTCAAACTCTATGTTGGCTCCAATTTGAATTCTTTCCTGTGCAAAGCCAAGAACGCACAGTAAGACACCTGCATCAGAAGTGGCCAAAAATGTTCCTCAGGAAAAAAAAATGGAAGAGAAATTTTTATTAAAAGAACTTCATAAAAAATATGTAAAAAAAACTTGTGCTTCTCAGTAAGGTCTTATTTACCTCTAGAAACAACTAGAAAATTAGACAAAACAAATGTTTTTGGATACTGAACAACAGACAACACAAGACTATTAGATAAGAGAAACAAAAAAGGTCAATGTTCTCAGTCACTCTGGCTTTTTGCTTACTGGTGATTTCTAAATCCTGGAGCAGGGAGACCCAACTCAAAAGACCCATGGTGCACCTTTTGTTTGAGGAGTTGAGTTTGGAGTATCACTCCGCATTATGTGTTGAGGTGACTAGAATAATTGAAGCTGATAAGCAGTGAGAATGAGCTCTGGAGTCTATGGTGGAATACCAATCTGTGTGGATAGGAGGAAACTCTGAGAGCAAACAAAAAATGTTCAGAGGCAAGAATAATTGCCAGGTATTTGTAAACCAAACAATTGTTGTACCTCAAACAGGGTCATGAATCCTTCCAAATCTAGCAACCAAACTGAAGAAATACCATTAAATATATGGAGAATTTAGTAGAGATACAAGAAAAGTCATGCTGTAGTAATTGGGCTGAACTACTCTTATAAAACCGATGACTCCAGACCAGGGTTCAGAATCTCATCCACTGCCTGATTCAGTAAATAAAGTTTTGTTGGAACACATCTCTTCTTGTTCATTTACTTACTGATGGAGTTTTTTGTGCTACAACCTCAAAGTTGATGAGTTGACATAGAGGCCACATAGCTTGCAAAGCTTAAGAGAGATAAGGGCCGACCTTTTCCAGAAAGTTTGCTGATTTATCCTCTAGACTGATCAAAAGAATATTCATGCAAATCAACAGTCTATTAGAACAAACTTCAAAATTATTGAAGGTCAGACAACAAACAATTAATGTTAAAATTCAGTAACAAACAATTTAAAATTCACAATGCCTGCCATCAAATTAAAAAAAAAGTTTAGGTTTCAACCAACACAGCAATATAGTTAAGCTCCTGAATTCCTTCATCCCAGGGACACACAGGTGAATGAAAAAATACTCAGATAAAAATGGATTAGGAAAGACTAAGCCACACTCTTGCCCTTAACCCTGCCCCAGGCTGAGTACCATCCAGTTAGGAAGAAACTCCCAACTTCCAGCCTCAGGAGACTTGCAACATAAGACATACCAGACTACAGCAAACAAAAGAGCAGTTGTTAATAAGCACACTGGCTCTCCCTTGGCTATGGCTAAGCCCCTCAGGGCTCAGAGTAGAGAGAGCAGACAAAATTGAGAAGGTTAACTTGAAACACAGATAGATAAGGCAGGGGTCTAGTGGAAAACAATGGCAGGTGAAACATAGGCAGGGGCACACATGGCAGTTTGAGCCATCCTAACCACAAGAACCAACCAAGCAGAAATAATAAAATGTTTCCAGACTGAAAGCAGGAGGCATGGGAAACAAGGGAGGGCCTGCAGTAAACAAGCTGTATGAACACATAGAAACGGATAAAGTTCAGCATAGGAACAGAGGAAGAGCACACAGACAGAGACAGGGAAAGCTCACATAGGAACAGAGGAAGAGCACACAGAGACAGGGAAAGCTCACATAGGAACAGAGGAAGAGCACATAGAGACAGGGAAAGCTCACATAGGAACAGAGGAAGAGCACACAGAGACAGGGAAAGCTCACATAGGAACAGAGGAAGAGCACACAGACACAGGGAAAGCTCACATAGGAACAGAGGAAGAGCACACAGAGACAGGGAAAGCTCACATAGGAACAGAGGAAGAGCACACAGAGACAGGGAAAGCTCACATAGAAACAGAGGAAGAGCACACAGACACAGGGAAAGCTCACATAGGAACAGAGGAAGAGCACACAGAGACAGGGAAAGCTCACATAGGAACAGAGGAAGAGCACACAGACACAGGGAAAGCTCACATAGGAACAGAGGAAGAGCACACAGAGACAGGGAAAGCTCACATAGGAACAGAGGAAGAGCACACAGACAGGGAAAGCTCACATAGGAACAGAGGAAGAGCACACAGACACAGGGAAAGCTCACATAGGAACAGAGGAAGAGCACACAGAGACAGGGAAAGCTCACATAGGAACAGAGGAAGAGCACAGAGACAGGGAAAGCTCAGTATAGGAACAGAGGAAGAGCACACAGACAGGGAAAGCTCACATAGAAACAGAGGAAGAGCACACAGAGACAGGGAAAGCTCAGGTCCATTGATGAGAAAGAACAACTGAGGGAATCAATCAGTTGAGGACACAGGTGGACACAGAGCAGGCTTGTAGCAAATATATACCCCTGGCTTATTAGGCTTAATGGGCAGTCCATTATTGGGTCCCTGGCCCCTTGCCAGGAGTCTGAATCTGCTTGTAAAAAATTTTCCACACTTTGCTTAAATGGTCTGGTCTGCAGAGCTCATTCTTCAGTGTCGTGAGACACAACGTGAGAAAACACCTCGGCTCACCATGCCGGTTATCACTATGAAGTGTGAAGAATAAACTTGCTGACTAAAAGATATTAAATAAAAAATGTGGAAGTTTATTGTAAGCACATACAAACTCTCTCTGGGAAGGGGTCCCAAAGGGGAACCCCTTGGGAATGGGTCCCAAAATAGGAAAAACCTGCTCTCTCTCTCTCTCTTAAGGGGAAAAATAATCTAAAAATCTGTCTTGTGTCCCATTGTCTCTGGTTTATAGGTGTGCTAGTTAATAATGGCAGATTTTGTAATCAAAGAAAACATAATAATTTCAAGAGAAACATCAAGAGTGCTTTATTCAAAGTAATGTCCATCGCTAGCTACACATTTCCCCATCTTTCAGGTATTTGTGGATACCGTCCCAGTAGACCTTTTATTGTTTTGAGGCAAACCATTCAAAGTCCCAATTTTCCACTTCTTCGTATGTTTTGAAGTGCTGCTCAGAAAGTGCATGTGCTATGGATCGGAACAAGTGATAATCTGAAGGAGCAAGGTCTGGTGAATACAGCGGGTGGGTTAATACTTCCCAGGCAAGATCTTTTAACATGTCTTTAACTGGTTTTGAAGCGTGTGATGGTGCGTTATCATGAAGCAAAATTACTTTGCCGTGTCATCTGGCACATTATGGTCATTTCACAATCAAAGCGTGGTTCAAATGGATTATTTGTTGTCGGTAGCATTCAGTATTAATGGTTTCACCTGGTTTTAGAAGCTCATAATATACCACACCTTCCTGATCCCACCAAATGCAGAGCATTGTCTTCTTTCCAAAGCGATTTGGCCTTGCAGTCCATGTTGATGGTTGACCTGGATTAACCCATGATTTTGTGCATTTGGGAGTCTCAAAATAAATCCACTTTTCATTGCCAGTCACAATTCAAAGCAAAAAAGACTTTCTTTTGTGCCGTTGAAGCAACATTTTACTGATGACATTTTGGTTTTCCATTTGTCTTTCATTCAGTTGATGTGGCACCCATTTTCCTTCCTTTAAAATCTTTCCCATTGCTTGTAAACAATCGGAAATTGTTTTCTGAGTGACATTTAATCTCTCTGCAAGTTGTTTTTGAGTTTGACATGCATCTTCATCCAATAATGCTTGTATTTGTTGGTCTTCAAACTTTTTCAGTTGACCTGGACATTCTTTGTCTTTCACACCGAAATCATCACTTTTAAAGCATTTAGATCACCGTTCACATGTTTCTTGAGATGGAGCATGTTCACCATAAGCTTCCCAAAGTATTTAGCAGCACTTTTTCTTCAAAATACAGTAATGAATTAAAACTTCCCGCAAATGCTCTTTTTTTGGCATGAAATTTGACATTTTTAAGCGTGAAAATATCTATGATGTTAACACCTTCAGAAAATTTGACATATGAAGTTTTGAAGCTTGTCAATACAACAAAATAGCATACATATCAAATTGCATATATATCAACATATATGTAACTCCATCTATTGAAAAAAATCCGCATTATTAACCAGTACACCTAGTAAAGACCGTAGCTCCTTGTCTGAACATGACCCCTTCTAATTGAACCCTTCCTTCATTTAGGACCTCAGTGCTTTCCTCATTGGTCATTCTGCTACATAGTATCAGTTTTAAAAGTCAAAGCTCCTCTGGCGTACCCCCCCCAACCCTTATTTTGCAATATTCCTCTATCCTCTGTGAAAATATGTTTCCCTCTTCCTGATATCTTGTGACTTTTCCCTATCCTTGGTGAGAGTATGATAAGCATTTGATGGCTTGGAGCTATTTTTGCCCTTCACATATGCATTCCTTTCCCATGGACCCTCCTTATTCCCTAGAACTGCCTGTCCTGTCTTTAAAATTCCTTTCAGTAGTTCTAATGAAATTTTGGAGATAGAGATTGATATACACTTAGTAACCTGTTTCATTGTTGAGAGATTTACTATATGTAGTTTTGACAATTGTACTGCAGTAATCATTGTTTTAAGTTTAATGGTGACAGTGCTATATTCATCCTGCAAAGAGCTGTTCTCAAGTTCATTAATAAAGCCCATTGAGTAGACCATGCCTTTAAGATTTCCTACCATCTGCCCATGGTATGTTGGAAGGATAATTTATATGTTTTGGTTGAATATTATTAAAAATTTACCTTTAGCTCTAACTGGTTTGGCTCAGTGGATAGAGGGTCAGCCGGCGGACTCAAGGGTTCCACGTTCGATTCCGGTCAAGGGCATGTACCATGGTTGCGGGCACATACCCAGTAGGGGGTGTGCAGGAGGCAGCTGATTGATGTTTCTCTCTCATCGATGTTTCTAACTCTCTATCCTTCTCCCTTCCTCTCTGTAAAAAATCAATAAAATATATTATAAAAAATTACCTTTATATAGTTTAATAAATTACATGATTAATTGTATTGAGCTTTTATTTTAATTAGCATATAGCCTTCTCATTTTCACGGGATTACATGGTTCGGGTACTTTTACCTGAAAATTAGCCATATATATACATACACACACACACACACACACACCAGAGGCCTGATGCACGAGATTCGTGCACTGTGGGTGGGGTGGGGGATGTCCTTCAGCACAGCCTGCACCCTCTTGCAGTTCAGGACCGGGACCCCTCAGGGGATGTCCGCCTGCTGGCTTAGTCCCGATCCCCTTGGGGATCGGGATCGGGTCTAACCCAGCAGGCAGACATCTCTCTCGCAATCCAGGGCTCTCACAGTCAGGGACCCCTCGCTCCTTACTGCCCAATGTGCAGCGCAGGCAGGAGAGGCTCCTGCCACCACCACTGTGCTTGCCAGCCATGAGCCTGGCTTCTGGCTGAGTGGCACTCCCCCTGTGGGAGAGCACTGACCACCAGGGGGCAGCTCCTGCATTGAGCATCTGTCCCCAGTGGTCAGTGCATGTCATAGCAATTGGTCTTTCTGCCATTTGGTCAATTTGCATATTACTCTTTTACTATATAGGATATATTTAGATAGGTAGATATAGATATATATAGATATAGATATAGATATATAGGGATATAGATATATAGATTTATAGATTTATAGATTTATAGATATAGATATATCATACTTTGGCCATAATTTTGTCAACCTGAGTTACCTTTAAAATGTTCATAGCACCTAGACCCTGGTATGAAATACATTTTTTAATCAAGTGCTAGCATTTTTCTTGAGCTATAACAATGCAAATTATAACATTGCATTACAGCTCAGAGGCTTACTAAAAGAATAAGAAGCATAACTCTAATTGTGCCAGGTGGTGCATTTCATTTGTAATGACAAAGCTTATTACTACACAAAATGAGTTTACTGTAAAAGAATGTTAAGAATCTATCTAATGCATCACCAATTTATTTAATTACCCCCTGTTACGTATGGTGCCTTCAATAGCAATACATGTGCTGACAAGTTACCCAGAATTAAATATTTAAAGATTATGCATTTATTATTAAATGAAGGATTTAAATAAAGCAAAAGAAACATTATATCTAATAATTCTCAGTTATGTGAAGGAAGATTTAAGTACTATTCTCTCTTAGGGAACTTGGTACTAATTGCTGAGTTTCTTTAATAATGAAAAATTGGATTCAACCAAATATGACATACAAATAATCATGTTTAAGTGGTTCAACATTTTAATATGTTAATTACCTTCAAAGATATATTCTGCCTCAAAGCCTCCTAACATGCTGAGGAACATATTGAGAAATTATAAACATGTCATGTAAAATATGTTGTCATATATTCTGCAGTAACTGGATTTCAGGAAAAGTTGCCCAAGGCTTAAGAAAAAATAAAAAGTTTAGAGTGTTATCTGTCTATATCAAAAGCAGTAGTTTCAGGAAAACCTGCCCAAGGCTTAAGAAAAAAACAAAAGGGTTTATAGTGTTACCTGTCTATATCAAAAGCAGCAGTTCATCAGTTAAATGAAATATAATAATCTTGTGGAACATAGAAATTAAGATGCAACTATGTAATACAATGATGTGTAACCAATAGAATCGTATTTTATCAGAATATTTGAAATAATTAAAATGTTCATGATGTAGTAAATAACATGACAAAAAATATGACATGATAAAAATAGTGTGGGTGAATGCCCTATGTGTGTATACACTCAGTGGCCAAATTATTATGACCTCTGAACGCATAATAATCTGGCCACTCAGTGTATATGTACTAGTATGTATAGTGCTTGTAAAAAAGAGAAACAGACAGACAGACACTGCTAGTTAGCATCCTAAAAGAGTTATGACCAATGGTAACAAGCATCATCTGGGTAGTGGGGTTATGTGTTCTTATTTTCCTTATTGTTTTTTTAGTATTTAAATGTTTTCATTTTGACTATAATAATTATAAAGCAATGATAATTTCAAGTGAAGTATTCACTAATGGTTGTGAAGAAAAATATGTTTAATTGTTTCAAACATATCATACTAATAATCTCTTATTTCAACAGAAAAGAACTTTGCTTTTTTCTAAAATCACATACAAATATTAACTAATTATTTATATGTCCTAGATCAAATAATAAAATATTATGGTATCTTATACTTGTAACTTGAGCTATCTGTTCCATTTTATACCCATTCTTTTATTTACCTCTGAGAAAGGAATCCTGTTCTTGTACCTCTAATTTCTTTCTATTTTTTTCCTTCTTTTGTTAATCCCATAAATAAGTATGAAGTTTGTGGTGGATGTGGGTGTGCACCCAAGTCACACTTGCACCATTAGAAACCAGGAGTGTTGGGTGATGACAACTGGTAGAAATGCCTTTGATTAAAGGAGGTGAGCCACCCAATATCTGAGAATCCCTCCCTGGGGAGTGGCCATGGTTCAAGATGACTAATGTGGGACTGCAGGTGGCCAGCCCTGAGCCTCAATTCAGGACTTCTCTGAAGGGCCCTCCTCATCTCAGTTCTTCTCTGGGGAGGTCTGAAGCTTCTGTTCCTACTGCACCCGATTCCTCTCACCTCTCCTCCCGACCCTGCTTCAGGTATTCCTCCAGACACCATCCCTGAAAACATGGCCTGATACCTCTGGGTCATAGAATAATGTCTAACAGTAAAATAGAACTTTGCAAGAATATTTGAATTTATTAAAATGTTCATAACATATTAAATAAAATTCAGTGTGTTGTAAAACATCTCTGTCTTTGGGTCTATTTTGGGAACATGCCAAACTGATTACACAAAATTGTTTCCAAGGAATATTTATTGGGATGACACAGGAGATATTAAGGTACTATATAAAAAAGGAGCCCATTTTTAGTACAAACCTCACACAAGGAAAATTCTTTCTCTGGCCCACATGTAACATGGCGAAGAGCCCAGAAGTAGGGAATTTCAGGTTAGAGAGAGCGGCAGCCTCTGCAGACAGACAGACAGACACCATTCCTGTGGCTAACGAAGAAAGATGTTGGCATATTATAGAACACCTCATAGGGAAGCAATATCTCTATGGAATCAACTAATGTAGATTCTACTTAAAGTTAACTGTGTGGCATTTTTTCCAAAGGTTATTTAGTGGTAATAGTTCATTAAAATTACTGTCAGAAAGAAATGAATTAGCAGATAATCTAATTAAACTGAATTAAATAAATACTTATTAAATTCTTACTATATATTTTTTGTCACTGATATGATCCTGGAAACAGAGCAGCAAAGCACATAGAGTAAAGAACAATCTGCTTTATTATTGATTATAGGAATTAAACAAAGATGAAAAATAGCCAGGAAGAGGAATAGGTCATGCTGGGTGGAGTGTGAGATTTAAACAGGATGAAGAAATGAGTAAGTGATATTTGAGTTAATATCTAAATGAGTTGATGTAGTGAGCCATCTAGTTATTTGGGGGAAGAAAATGAAAGATGAGTATTAGAAAATATTATAACAGAGATTTTATAGTGATTAGTAAGCATTAACATTTCTTAACTTTCTTAGTGAGGAAGATGCAAAGATCCTTACCTGTCCATGCCTCACCCCCTTCTCATTGTTCAAATTTCTCACTTGCTTACCTTGCATTGTATCTATTCCTCTTCCAGTCATGTCTAACATCTCCACGGCTCTTGGAACCTGACAGCTAAATTTAAATATTATTCAGCCTTAAAAAAAAGGAAAAGCTGTCATTTCTGACAATGCAAAATAACTTATAGGATATCATTCTAAATGAAATATACCAGACACAGAAAGACAAATATTGTATCATGTCACTTATATGTGGAATGTAAAAAGGTTGAACTTAGACAAAGAGTAGAATAGAATGTTGGTTGCCAGGGGCTGCAGGAAATGAGCAATGTTGGTACAAACTTTTACTTATAAGATGAATAAGTTCTAGACATCTAATGTACAATAGGTCAACCATACTTAATAATCTATTGTATACATGAAATGTGCTGAGAGTAGAACTTAAATGCTCTCACTACACACACAACACACACACACATACACACACACACACACACACACACACACGGGTGTGAGCAGTAACTCTGAGGATGCTATTGCCAGGTCTAAAATCTATCTTTCCTTGTAACTGGCTGCTGCCCGCTCATCAGGTGCCAGCATAAATGCCAGTTGACTTAAGAGATATTTTCTTGACCTAAGAATAAGATAGGCCCCAGTAATAAATGTGTCTATATCATCCTAGATCCTCTATAATCCCACTGTATTAGGCAGTGAATCATTTGGGGTTAAGGCAGGAAAACGGAGTCTACAGGACATAGTTTAATAGAGGTTTTTGAAATGCTGAGAAGCCACACAGTATAGTAGGGCTACCAAGATATTAGCAGCAATTGGGCTCTTGAGCAACCAAAGAAAAACGTGGTGCTAGGAGAGCCCCAAATCCAGGATGACAAGATGAGAGCTAACCAAATGGATAGGATGGTGCAGTGAGTCCGCTGTCTCATATAGGTTCATGTGCAGTGGGACCATATGGAAGAAGTGAGAACCATTGAAGAGGTGCAGCCACCATTAGAAATATGGCCAGAAGTAGAGAAAGAGGGCAAGGAATATCCTAGCGTCTCTCTCCCCCCCGTCTCTCTGTGACAGGACCTACACTGGAGCCTAGTGATGTGGGAGCCAGGGAGATGCTTTCTGTGAGCATCAGCCCCACTGCAATACATAGAGTGTGGGGAAAGAAGGGGATACATATGATTAGCACTGACTATTGTATACATGCTTTTGGAGGAGAAAGAATTTTTCCTATTTACTAATTTATTTGCAGAATATTTACCTTATGCCTAGTTTACTGTAGTGTAGGTGCTCATAGACATTCATTTGAAAGATTAATGATGCCAGTGTCCCCATATATATGTCTGCATTCTCTCTTCCATTCCCCCCCCCCATCCTTTATACACTTTATTTCCAGGATTTATATTCTCAGTAAAGCGTTTTTCTTCATAGCACTCTATTTTAAAACATTCCTCTAAACACAGTTCTATAGCTTCCCATACTGTATCTGAAAAGTGCTTGTCTATTAACATTCAAAATTCAGGTATCTGAAGTGGATAAAACCAGATAAGCAAACTCCTTATATGCCATCTTAATTCAGGTTGTTTCAGCCTGAGTTTCTTACATCTCCACTATTTACTTCCCTTCTTAATGTATCCTTCACTATCTATTTCCACTTTCATCTATTTCTTTGGGTGAGTTTTGCATCCTTAGTGAATGCCATCCCTGACACTTTCTTTCATAAGCCTCATGTTGGCTTGTGGCCCAGGAGACAGCAAGTTGTACTGGGTTTTCTAATATACTTCAAAAGTTCCAGATTGCATTCTAACATCAAAGAGCCATAGTATGATAGAATGACAGCCCTAGATTGTACTTTGAGAAATCATCTACTTTATTCCCTCTCCTTCTAAAAGGCTAATAACTGTAGTCTAGGTAGTGGCTATCATATACAATTTTTCCCTTTTCCTTTTACACATGCAGACATGCATGGCATCTCTATCACCTTGCAAGTTACCCTATTCCAAAATTAAAATATAGAGAGCTATTTTTTCCTGTTCTTCTTTTAGGCATTTTTCTTAGTATTTTCTCTTGTTCAAATATTCTGAAAGCATTAGGTACAACGTGCTAGTATGCTTTTATACAGTGACACTGACTTTATAAGATGCTCATTAATGAACCGAGGCGTCTTCACTGGAAGAGCAGGTACAGAGGTCATAGTGAGCAAACAGAGACTGCCAAAGTAAAACTTTATTTTCAAAATATACTTAGGTAATTAGGCTCCAATTTCTGCTTTTATTAGAAAATTATTGTCAACGTAAGGTCAAACCAGTTCTGTCTCTGTCTCTCCTTTCTCTTCCCCCTCCCTCTCTTTCTCTACTTTTTTCTTTTTTTCTAGTGGTTAATCAGTGAATTCCATATTTGCCCTTATTATTTTTTCCCTCTCTTTTTTAGGCTTAGAAGGGACTTACACACCAATAATTGAATTGTCCTCACATTTGTTCTCTAGTCTCTCTCGGTGCTATTACACTTAG
This sequence comes from Corynorhinus townsendii, assembly GCA_026230045.1. Taxonomy (NCBI): domain Eukaryota; kingdom Metazoa; phylum Chordata; class Mammalia; order Chiroptera; family Vespertilionidae; genus Corynorhinus; species Corynorhinus townsendii. The sequence continues at coordinate 32,601,598 of JAPDVU010000012.1, forward strand.
CCAATGGAGAGGTCTCTTCAGGCCTATTTTCCTTCTCCTCGCCACAAATTTTGGAAATACAGAATACCTGGGAATACTTTTTCATGCTATTTCATATTCAAAAGAAAATGGTGGTGTTAAAGGTGTACAGAAAGTAAAGATTTAATTTCTTCATTTTACTTTTGTTTAATTTGTTTACTCAAGTTTCACATGGTATACAAGACACTGCTTTTCTTTATTCCAGACCACTTCTAAATTATATGGATATATTTCAGGATACCTATTTGCCCAACAGCCCCACAAGACAGAGGGAGATGCAGGTTTGTTTTTTTGTATAAACACCCACTCTGATCCTCATTCTTTTGCCACATAACATAGTCAGATATTTTCTCTTTAGGGGTTGGAAAATGACCTTACATTGCCATGAATACTTCTTCACTTTATAGTTTACTGTAAAAAAAACACTGATTGTGCTGTGTCACTGGGATCTGAAAGGAACAGAACTGGTTCTGCTTTTGTGGGCTTCTCATGGCTCAGCAGTCTCTTGGTCCTGAGTTCTGCAAGCTGTCTTATCTGCTCTATGGCTGGGAGAGGGTCTCACAGTCTTGTTTCCTCAAAGTACTGCTTCTCCCAATTTGCCCAAAGTCACCAAACTTATAACCTGAAATGGTTTTTTAGAGTTAGTATTTCTTCTTTACTAAGACATTCCATTCTGTTAGCTATTCAAACTATCAGGTTGATTACATACCACCAACATTTATGAAAATTTATCTCTATGTGTAGGGTTTCTTGTTTTGTTTCATTTTTGTTGTTGTTGTGTGATGAAATTATGCTTTGCATAATAATCCTTTTGAGACTTAGATGAGTTTCCTTTATATGACTTAGTTTATATCTCAGATTGAATTCCAGTAGCACATTAGTCTTTATTTCTATACTAGAGGCCCAGTGCACAAAATTCGTGCATGGGGGTGTGTGTGTGTGTGTGTGTGTGTGTGTGTGTGTGTGTGTGTGTGTGTCCCTCAGCCCAGCCTGCACCCTCTCCAATCTGGGACCCCTCTCACAATCCAGGACTGCTGGCTCCCAACTGCTTGCCTGCCTGCCTTTCTGCCTGATTGCCCCCAACCGCTTCTGCTTGCCAGCCTGATCATCCCCTAACCACTTCCCTGCCAGTCTGATTGATGCCTAACTTCTCCCCTGCCAGCCTGATTGCCCCTGTCCTCCCCTGCTGGCCTGGTCACCTCTAACTGTCCTCCCCTGCAGGCCTGGTCACCCCCAATTGCCCTGCCCTGCTGGCCCGGTCACCCCAACTGCCCTCCCCTGCTGACCTGGTTGCCCCTAACTGCCCTCCCCTGCTAGCCTGGTCACCCCTAACTGCCCTTTCCTGCAGGCCTAGGTCCCCCCACAACTGTCCTTCCCTGTAGGCCCAGTCTCCCCTCACGGCCCTCCCCTGCAGGCCTGATTGCCCCTAACTGCCCTCCCCTACAGGCCTGGTCCCCCCCAAATGTCCTCCTCTGCCAGCCTGGTTGCCCCCAACTGCCCTGCCCTGCTTGCCTGGTTACCCCCAACTGCCCTCCCCTGTAGGCCTGATCACCCACAACTGTGCTCCCCTGCTGGCCTGGTTGCCCACAACTGCCCTCCCCTTCCAGCCCTCTTTTGGCGGCCATCTTGTGTCCACATTCCACATGGGAGTGGCCATCTTTGACCACATGGTGGTGGCCATCTTGTGTTTTGGAGTGATGGTCAATTTGCATATTACCTCTTTATTAGGTAGGATAACTGAAATAAAAGTTGTATAACTACTAAGTCTTTATTTTCCCCAGAAAGAGGACACTTAATATAATAATTTCCAAGCAAACACTGCCATTTTGGAAATTAAACCCATTCTCAGAAACAAGTTTTTTTAGAAAAACTCTTTTTATTTTACAAAAAACTTTTTAAATGTCCTTTTATCTTTGAGCTTTGAATGCACTTATTTAACATAAAAGATATGGATATCACAGATGCTATGTTAAACATATGCTATGTAAAATATACTACATCTCTCTATCTTTGTCTCTTTCACTCTCTCTACCCTGAGTGTGAGTGCATATTTTAGTGGATACCTTATATTGGAAATCTTTTTATAGCCTAAACATCAATGTTTAATTTATTGATATTTAATTTGTTTATTATGGTCCTTACATTGAGTATCGAGCTAATAAAATTCTTTAGCTCATGGCATATCATTATTATAAATATGTAAAATGTTACATTGCTATTATGTTTAATTATTTTCCTCTTCTTGCCTCTACCCCAATACTATTCTCTCCCACACCTCACATGAGGAATTCTATCTAATAAAAGAGTAATATGCAAATTGACTGTCACTCCAACACACAAAATGGCTGCCCCCATGTGGCCAAAGATGGCTGCCCCCATGTGGACACAAGATGGCTGCCACAAGATGGCCAGCAGGGGAGGGCAGTTGGGAGGGACCAGGTCAGCAAGGGAGGGCATTTGTGGGCAATCAGGCCAACAGGGGAGGGCAGTTGTGGGTGATCAGGCCTGCAGGAGAGAGCAGTTGGGGGGAACCAGGCCAGCAAGGGAGGGCAGTTGTGGGTGATCAGGCCCGCAGGAGAGAGCAGTTGGGGGGAACCAGGCCTGCAGGGGAGGGCAGTTAGGGGCAAACAGGCTGGCAGGGGAGCAGTTAGGCATCAATCAGGCTGGTAGAGGAGTGGTTAGGGGGTGATCAGGCTGGCAGGCAGAAGCGGTTAGGGGCAATCAGGAAGGCAGGCAGGCGAGCAGTTGGGAGCCAGCAATCTTGGATTGTGAGAGGGATGTCCGGCTGCCCGTTTAGGCCTCGGTAGGATTGGGCCTAAACGGGCAGTCGGACATCCCTTGAGGGGTCCCAGATTGGAGAGGGTGCAGGCTGGGCTGAGGGACACCCCCCCCAAGTCCTATTAATATATTAATGTATACCTTTAGATAAGAATATATTTAAAATATATATTAGTTTGATTTATAATTTTGCTTCTCTGAACCAAATAATGCTAAATAGTTTTCTGATTTTTTAAAATTCAGTTTTATGTTTTAAGCATAATAAATAGTATTAACTGTATATGGACATAAAACATTTTATTAATATCTTTCTTTATGAGGGTGGTTCAGTTTTCTCCAACTTTTGTCCCACGAACAAGCTGAGAACATCTTCATGAACCCATTGGGGATTGTGTCTTAGAGGCAAGCATCGAAACATATACTTAATTTCATAAAAAGAAAATCCAGAAATACCTCTAAAACACTGATTTATGCTATTTATTACTAGTAGTGAATAGATGCTTGCCTTTCTTAATATTCTATTAACGCTTGTTATCTTATTTAAAATTTCAGAAAAGTATACTTGTCATTTAATAAGCTATTCATATACTTGTTTACTTGTCATCCTCACTTATGTTGCCTATGATTAATGAGAAATGCTTCATTTTTCATATAATAATACTTATTTTTATTATTATGGTTAGTACTTTTGGGGAATTTTTATGAAATTATAAACTTAAAAATCATAACAAATTTTGAGCAACAGACAGTTCAGTATATATTTAGTCCATCATTTGACCTAAAATCCACTATGAATACAATTTTAGAACAGGATAATTTTGAAGGATCCCTCATTTGGATATGTAGTACTTTCTTGGTTTGTTTCAGCATATCTATATGATTTTTCTACACACATATTCAACATATCCAAAGACGATAAAAATAGTTCCAAAAATTGTTTTGTCCTTTGGGTAGATATCTAAGCCATGCTATGTTTCTCTAGGATGAAAGAGAAACATAGCAATGTTCTCCAAAATAGACAAGTTAATAGAAAGTTAATAGACAAGATAGGATTCTGAAAAAAACAAGTAAAAACTGGTAAACTGCAATATATGGTTATGCTAGCTTGAATAACATTAAAATGATCAGATTACACATATGGTTGTTTTTCTGTGGTATGTGTTTGTTTTCAAGCACTGTCTATGAACTGTGGAGAAGCAAAGGAAGAATTTCGCTAAAGGCTCTCCAAATAGACCCTGCCTATGTGAACCTGGTGAATGCTGGAACCGACAGTGTCTGCAGCAGAATTGCTGGATAAGCATTTCATGATTCAGAAGGATGGGAACTTACAGATTATTCATTACTGAGAAGAGATATTCAGCCTTCTCTTACTTATCTAAGCTTTTTGTGGTGTAATTTCTCAGAGTATTACTCATAGAGATGATATAAATCAGTAGATAATTCTTCTTGGCCTTTCTAACCAACAGGACAGTGTTTGATTTCGATGACAGAGATAAATAAGGAGGAGGAAAGTTAGTCTTCAGCATTGTTGTAAACATTAAATACAGCTACTTTGCCCCGCCCAGTTTTGATTTGCTATTTTGTACCATTTAATACAAAATGCTTGCTCTTGCTGTGACATTTAAAATATATATATGTACATATATGAGAACTGACCGAGAAGCATATAGTCTCAAAGGGAAAATGTATACAAATAAATAATAATAAGCTGTTCAAGAACAGCTTTTAAAATTTGTGTTGTTTGACAATTAGTTATAACTTGTAAAACATCTAAATATGCACTTTCTTGGTTTATATTTTTACCAAAAAGTTAAACACAAATATATGTTAGTCACTTCTGGAGTTATTGACTTATATATAATTCAGCAGACTTTTTAAGGTCCCTGAATGACTCTTAGTAAATAGCACCATTATGTGACTAAATGGTCATCAGGGGTCTGCAAGACTCAATATAAATTCTCTGAAAAATAGTTCACATTAATTTCACTGTAAAATCAATTCCTTTTTTTTTTTTTTTCTGAGTAGAGGGCAAATCACATAACAGCATTTAACATACCCCAGAAATTCTAAGATGTTAGTGGAATAAACACAATTTCAAAATCACTGTTAGAGTTTGAATAAAAACAAATAGTATCCTCCAAGTAAAAACATATAGCTTCAGACTATGTTAATAGTTTAGTATAGTTGGGCAGAGGAGAAAATGACGGCTGAATATGCAGTTATTGGGCACCTAGTCCAAGGGCCAGACTGGAAATACAACTATTTTGGAGAACATTCATCTGGAATTTTCAACTGTGGTCCAGCTGAGGAGGTGACTTATAACAGGGAAGAACAGAAGGCACCTGGAGACCAGTAGAAAGGGCAACATCATGAGAGGGGGGTGCCAGGAGCACACACACCCACCTGCAGTGGCGCTACCCGCATCGCCCGTATCATCCAAGCAGCTATGAAAGGTAGCAAGGCTGCTGGTGGCAGCAGAGTCTAGACTCAGCAGAACAGAACAGAGCCAGTCGGGGAGAAAGCCGCAGTTTTGACCTCCCCCGCCCCCTGCTTTTTTTAAAAAAAAATCTCTAAACCCAGAGCACAGGAGTTTCCATTTGCAACTACACACCCTGTGCATTGGCGCAGGGAGGAGACATGGACCTGAAGTCTCTGAGGACAGGTGGGGAGGGAAGCAGAGCAGAGAAACCTGAAAAAGCCGTAGTAGCCAGGAGTCCTGCTTGGGTCATTCATACGGTTTTAACGGCCATTTCCCCTTGGAGAAGCTACCTTCTCCAAACACCCAAAGGGCAGGGAAAGGAAAACAAAAATCATACACCTGTCCACTGTGAGACAGCTTGCTATACCCTGCATTTTGAGCTTTCCTGAGGAAACCAAGGCAGAGGCCAAGCTTACTGGTCTGAATAGTTTCAAGGAGCCCTCCATGATGGAGTGGAAGAGGGGCCATCCGCCTCACTATTCCAGGAACCAGACTGATAAAAACTCCAGGGTCCCATCTGACCCCTTTGGGCCATACAAAGACCTCCGTCCAGCAAAGGGCAGAGTAATATTTTGCGCCACTGGCAGAGGAGTAGTTCTGGGACAGAAAAAAACACCCATCATATTCCCTGAAAATGAAACAACACCCACCGCACCTAAAGCCCTGTCAGAAACAAGACTCTTGAGTGATTAAGACTGACAGTGGCAGACAGGCAAAGAGGGCAGACTGGCCCCTCCTGCTTGAAGCCAAAGCCTATGGAGACAGACGAAAGCAGTGGACCAGCAGATCATTTGGAGCTTCAGGGAGGGTGCTAAAAGCCAAAAGACAGTGCCTGGCAGTGGTTAGCAATTAAATACCTAACAGAAAGCCCGGAATTGGCAGACAGAACAGAAGAATGGGGTCCTAAGCCAGCTCCCACAGGGCACTAAAACTCAGCTGAAGCAAATGACACTTCATTTTTTTATTTTTTATTTTGTTATTGGGTATATATATCCAGTGCACAAAATTCATGCATGGGGGTGTGTGTATCCATCAGCCCAGCCTGCACCCTCTCCAATCTGGGACCCCTCTCACAATCCAGGACTGCTGGCTCCCAACCGCTCACCTGCCTGCCTGCCTGATTGCCCTTAACCGCTTTTGCCTGCCAGCCTGATCACCCCCTAACCACTCCCCTGCCAGCCTGATCAAGGCCTAACTACTCCCCTGCGGGCCTTGTCCCTCCCAACTTCCCTTCCCTGCCGGCCTGGTTGCCCCTAACTGCTCTCCCCTGCTGGTCTGGTTGCCCCCAACTGCCCTCCCCTGCAGGCCTGGGTCCCCCACAACTGTCTTGCCCTGCAGGCCTGATTGCTCCCAACTGTCCCTCCCAACTGCCCTCCTCTGCCGGCCTGGTCACCCGTAACTGCCCTCCCCTGCAGGCCTGATTACTCCCAACTCCCCTCCCTTGCAGACCTGGTCCCTCCCAACTGCCCTCCCCTGCTGGCCTGATCACCCACAACTGCCCTCCCCTGTTGGCCATCTTGTGGAGGCCATCTTTGACCACATGGGGTGGCCATCTTGTGTGTTGGGCTGATGGTCAACTTGCATATTACCTCTTTATTATATAGGATATATATATATATATATATATATGTATGTATATTTTACAGGAGCATCTAAATATATAAAAAAAAACTTCTGGAGGATATCAAGGGAGAGATTGACTGCAATACAATCATAGTAGGGGAATTTAATACCCCTCTGACATCACTGGATAAATATTATAGACAAAAAATCGATAAGGAAATAGCAATCCTAAATCACACTCTAAAACAGATGGAACTAAATGTCATCTCCAGAACATTCCACCCCAAAGCTATGGAATATACATTCTTCTCAAGTGCACATGGGCCATTTTCAAAGATAGATCACATGTTAGGACACAAGCTAAGTCTCTACAAATTCAAGGAGATTGAAATCATATTAAGCATCTTCTCAGTCCACAATGGCATGAAATTAGAAATCAGCTACAATAAAAAAATGCTCAAAAATAACCAAATACTTGGAGGCTAAATAGTGTGCTTTTAAACAATGAATGGGTTACCAAAGAGATCAAAACATCCTGGAAACAAATGAAGAAATTAAAAACATCCTGGAAAAAAATGAAGATGAACACACAACAATTCAAAATCTATAGGACACAGTGAAAGCAGTCCTGAGAGGGAAGTTCATAGCACTACAGGCCTACCTCAGAAAAGAAGAAAAACTGGTAATAAGTTATCTAACACTACAACTTAAAGAATTAGAAAGAGAACAGCAATAAAAGCCCAGAATAATTAGAAGGAAGAAAATAATAAAGACCAAAGTGTAAATAAATAAATGACATAGAGACCCAAATAAAACAAAATAACAACAACAACAACAACAAAAAAAAAAAACAGTACAAAAGATCAATAAAAACAACAGCTGGTTCTTTGAAAGGATAAACAAGATTGATAAACCTCTAGCCAACAAAGAGAGGAAACAAAGAGAGAAGACCCAAATAAAATCAGAAATTAAAGAAGTAACAACTGACCCCACAGAAATACAAAGAATCATTAAAAAATACTATGAATGATTTTATTCCAACAAATGGGACAACCTGAACAAATGGACATATTCTTAGAAAAATACAACCTTCCAAAACTCAATCAGAAAGAATCAGATAACCTGAGTAGGCTGATAATTACTAATAAAACAAAACAAAACAAAAACTCCCAGCAAACCAAAACCCTGGTCCAGATCCACAGGAGAGTTTTACCAAATATTCAAAGAACTAACACCCATTCTTCTTGAACTATCCCAAAAAATTCAAGTGGAAGGAAGACTTCCAAACTCTTTCCATGAGGTCAGCATTACCCTAATTACAAAACCGAAAAAAAGACCTGGCAAAGAAAGAGAACTACAGGCCAATAGCCCTGATGAATATAGATGCTAAAATCCTCAACAAAATATTAGCAAATCGGATCTAGCAAAATATTAAAAAGATCATACATCATGATCAAGTGGGATTTTTTCATAGAGATACAAGGCTGGTACAATATTTATAAATCAGTAAATGTGATATAGAACATAAACAGATTGCAATACAAAATACATTAAACAATGAATGGGTTATCAAAGAGATCAGAAAAAGCATTCAACAAAATCCGACACCCTTTTTTGATAAAAGCTCTCAGCAAAGTGGGAATAGAGGGATCATACCTCAAAATAATAAAGGCCATACATGACAAACCATACAGCCAACATCATACTCAATAGGAAAATACTAAAACCATTTCCACTAAGAAAAGGAACAAGAAGAGGGGAGAAAAATGGCGGCTGAATAAACAGACGTGTTCTGAGCCTTGTCCCGGAGCAGAAAGAAAGAACAGCTGAGGGTCGCACGAGGAGTGTTTGTTGGCAAGTTAAGGGACAGCCAAACTCCAGGAGAAGGTGGGGGACTGCTAGACAGGGTTCTCCTGACCGGGCAGCCCCCACTGCGGCTGAGTCCCTTCCCTGAGCCATGGCTCGGACTCGGAGACCGTGCCATCTTTGATAGGGAAAGTGGAGCTTATCGGAAGCCTGAAAATCCACAACTGCAGCAACCACTGAACAGCTGCGAGCCCCAGAACACCGGTCCCCAATTGGTGCAAACTCGCAGATTCAAAGGAGCTCTTCATTCCACCACAGAAACGTCAGATTTTCCTGGGATTAGGTGAGGTCTCTGGTCCCTGTGGGAGAGAGAAACGTGCGTTTTGAGGGAGCTGGAGGACCAGGGAAGTCTGTGCCTAGAAAAATCCGTGGCTGGTGGGGCTGGCATGATTCATGAATGTTGAAGGGGGTCCTAAGAGCTGCTAATAGAAGGGATCCCTAAAAAGCAACCCATTTTGATCTGATGTGCAGGGACAGCCTAAGAATTGCAAACGTGTGCCAGCTGCTTAGACTTGCGTGCAGACCCATTGCTCGCGCACTTGGGCTTTTTCCTCTTCAAATCCTTGCTTCTGATTACTAAGCCCAATACATAGGATCACCCAGTTGGGACACCCTGGGAGACTGCAGGGGAAAGTTGTTTTTCTGGAACCTGGGGGTCGGAGCTGGGAGTAACCATCGGAGAGCCAGCTCTGAGGCAGCCCACTCTCCCACAAACCTGTATTGAGTGCCACAGGGATAAACACAGGCTAGAGAGGCCAAAAATAGACCAGGAAGTCAATCCCACAACACTGCCACCCAGGGGCTGAATCACAAATTGACTCTTGTGTAGTCAAAAATAAAGGAAGGAATATGAGAAATTAAGACACTGCCTGCTTAAAAATCAGGACTGACTTACAACACTGAGGAACAGTAGAACGCAGGGAACTGCAATAGTATCCAGACTGAGAAATAGGCGTGCCAAACAGAACAATAGAGGAAGTGAATGACCTTCACTATTGCACATTATATATTTTTTTATTTTTTATTTTTTTATTTTCATTTTTTGCATCTTTTACTTAAGAAACTATTTTTTTCTTTTTTTCTCACTTGATTTTACCTTTTTAATTATTACATTTTTATTTTTAATCAGTATTATTACTACTACTATTTTACCTTTTTTTTTAAATTGTCATTTTATTTTCTCTTTATTTTACTTTGGGACTAGTGTTCTACATTCTATTTTCATCTTTCCTTTAGCATCGTTTTACTCTATCTCAACTCTACCTTTATGCCATCACTCTCTTCCTAACTTTTCCCCTTTTGGTGTCCTGTTTATCTTACCCCTTTTCTGCTTTAGATTTTCCCTATTCTTTCTGTTTACCCCCTGTTAAAATTTCACCCTACATATATATCTAATTTCCAATCCCCTGCTCCAAGTCCATATACACCTCTCTCTTTGCTGTCTTAACTACCCAAAAAATTGTTTTTCTTTCTGTCCTTTAGTTGTTGTTTGCTTGAATGTTGATAATATCGAATTTTTATGCCTTTTTGTGATATTGTTTTGCTTATTCTTTTTTTTTGTTTCTTTGTTTTTGTTTGCTTTGTTTTTGTTTGTCTTTTGCTTCTGTTTTCCCTTGTCTTGCTTGATATTAGTTGGTGTTGTAGTTTGTATTAATCCCCAGGTACATGTGGCTGGCATTTGCTGGGATTAGTGGTTGTTCTATTGCATTTTTCTCCCCATATATATAGTTCGTTCCCCTTTTCTCTCTTAGTCTCTTTCTTGTCTCTCTTATTTTTTTTCTTTCTTTTCCCAATTTCATTTTGACACTCCTTTTTTTCTTTCTTTCTTTTTCCTCTTCTTCTTTCTCTCCTATCCCCTAATTTGCCTTTCTCTGGTGTCACCTTTATTGGAGGTTATTAATATCGTGAATACATTTCTGTTCAGTGCCTTGTGTGTTGTACCTGGTTGTGTTGTATTTTGTACCTTTAAGTCAATGCAGGAGAGAGAGAACTACTTAACCAGACATCTGGAGAAGAGAGAACATGGGGATATGAAGAAACAGCCCGCATATGAAAGAAAAGCAGGCATCAGCAGAAAAGGAAGTAAACGAAATAGAGGCAAGCAACCTGCCAGAGAAAGAATTCAGAGAAATGGTCATGAGGTGGCTGAAAAGAATGGAGACAAATTCAACAATATGAGTAAGAACCAAGAGGAAATGAAGAAGAACCAAGAAGAAATGAAAAATGACATTGCTGCTGTGAAGAACTCAATAGAAAGCATTTAGAGTAGACTAGAAGAAGCAGAGGACCGCATCAGTGAGCTAGAAGACAAGGTAGGAAAAAAATACCCAAGTAGAGCAGCTTCTAGAAAAAAAAATTAAAAAGCAGGAGGAGAGCCTAAGGGTACTTTGGGACAACACAAAACAAAACAACATCCGCAGAATAGGGGTTCCAGAAGAAAAGGAAACTGAGCAAGGACTAGAAAACCTGTTTGAAGAAATAATGACAGAAAACTTCCCTGATATAGGGAAGAAAAAACTCACACAAGTCCAAGAAGCTCACAGAATCCCAAGCAAAATGAACCCCAAAAGACCAACGCCAAGGCACATTATAATTAAATTGGCAAACACCAACGACAAAGTAAGAATCTTAAAAGCAGCCAGAGAGAGACAGAAAGTTACATACAAAGGAACCCCCATCAGACTAGCAACTGATTTCTCAACAGAAACTCATCAGGCCACAAGGGAATGGAATGAAATATACAAAGTCATGCAAAGGAAGGGTCTGAATCCAAGAATACTGTAACCAGCAAGGCTATCAATCAAAGTTGAAGGTGAAATCGGGAGCTTCACAGACAAAAAAGGACTAAGGGAATTCATTACCACCAAACCAGCAATGCAAGAAATGCTAAAGGGTCTGCTGTAAAAAAAGAAAAAAGAAAGAAAGAAAGAAAGAGGAAGCGAAGAAGGAACACAGGGGTAAAGAATAAAAATGGCGACAAATAAGTACCTATCAATAATAACTTTAAATGTAAATGGATTAAATGCCCCAATCAAAAGACATAAGGTAACTGACTGGATAAGAAAACATGACCCATATATCTGCTGTCTACAAGAAACCCACCTCAGAAAAAAAGACGCACACAGACTGAGGGTGAAGGGATGGAAAAAGGTTTTCCAGGAGAATGGAAATGAAAAAAAAGCTGGGGTAGCAATACTTATATCTGACAAATTAGATCTCAAAGTGAAAGACATAACAAGAGATAAGGAAGGCGCCTTCATAATACTAAAGGGAGCAATCCAACAAGAAGAAATAACTCTGGTAAACATATATGCACCCAATACAGGAGCACCCAAATACATAAAAAAAACGCCTGGAGGATATCAAGGGAGAGATTAACAGCAATACAGTCATAGTAGGATACTTTAATACCCCACTATCACCATTGGGCAAATCCTGTAAACAAAAAAATCAGCAAAGAAACATCAATCCTAAATGACTCACCAGACCAGATGGAATTAATTGACATCTTCAGGACATTTCACCCCAAAGCCACAGAATATACATTCTTCTCAAGTGCACATAGCTCATTTTCAAAGATAGACCATATGTTGGGTCACAGGCAAAGTCTCTTCAAATTCAAGAAGATAGAAATAATATCAAGCATCTTCTCAGACCACAGTGGCATAAAACTAGAAATCAACTACAATAAAAACAATCCAAAGAAGTCAAACACATGGAGACTAAACAGCATGCTATTAAATGGTGACTGGGTTACCAGAGAAATCAAGGAAGAAATAAAAAACATCATGGCAACAAATGATAATGAAAATACAACAATCCAAAATCTATGGGACACAGCGAAAGCAGTCTTGAGAGGGAAGTTCATAGCTCTACAAACATACTGCAAAAAACAAGAAACAATGGTAATAAATTATCTAACCCTATAACTCAAAGAGTTAGAAAGAGAGCAACAAGAAAAGCCCAGTGTAAGCAGAAGGAAGGAAATAATAAAGATCAGAGCGGAGATAAACGACATTGAGACCAAAGAAACAATACAAAAGACCAACAAAACCACGAGCTGGTTCTTTGAAAGGGTAAACAAGATTGATGAACCTCTAGCCAGGCCATCAAGAAGCAAAGAGAGAGGACCCAAATAAACAAAATCAAAAATGAAAGAGGTGAAATAACAACAGATCCCGCCGAAATACAAAGGATTGTTAAAAAATACTACGAACAACTCTATTCCAACAAACTGGACAACCTGAAGGAAATTGACATATTCCTAGAAAAATATAACCTTCTAAAACTCAATCAGGAAGAATCTAAACAGTTCAATATGCCAGTAACTATGGAAGAAATCGAAGCAGTTATCAAAAAGCTTCCAGCAAACAAAAGCCCGGGGCCAGACGGCTTCACAGGAGAGTTTTACCAAACATTCAAGGAAGAACTAAAACCTATCCTCCTCAGAATATTCCAAAAAATTCAAGAGGAAGGAAACACTTCCAAGCTCCTTCTATGAAGCCAGCATCACCCTAATACCAAAACCAGATAAAGACAACACAATGAAAGAGAATTATAGGCCAATATCCCTCATGAATGTAGATGTAAAAATTCTCAACAAAATTCTAGCAAATCGGATCCAGCACTACATCAGAAAGATCATACACCATGACCAAGTAGGATTTATCCCAGGAATGCAAGGATGGTACAATAAACGCAAATCAATAAACGTGATACATCACATAAACAAATTGAGAGATAAAAATCACATAGTCATACCAATTGATGCAGAAAAAGCATTTGACAAAATCCAACACCCTTTCTTGATAAAAACTCTCAACAAGGTGGGAATAGAAGGATCATACCTCAACATCATAAAAGCCATATATGATAAACCCATAGCTAACATCATACTCAATGGGCAAAAACTGAAACCATTTCCCCTAAGAACAAGAATAAGACAAGGATGCCCGCTTTCACCACTCCTATTCAACATAGTACTGGAAGTATTAGCCATTGCAATTAGACAAGAAGAAGAAATAAAAGGCATTGAAATTGGAAAAGAAGAAGTAAAGCTGTCCTTATTTGCAGATGACATGATATTGTACATAAAAAACCTGAAAGACTCCATCAAAAAACTAACAGACTTAATAAATGAATTCAGCAATGTAGCTGGATACAAAATTAATGCCAAGAAATCTATGGCATTTCTATACACCAATAGTGAACTTACAGAAAGAGAGACTAAAAAAGCAATCCCATTTACCATTGCACCAAAAAAATTAAGATACCTAGGAATAAACTTAACCAAGGAGGTAAAAGATCTATACGCGGAAAACTACAGGACACTGAAAAAAGAGATAGAGGAAGACATAAACAGATGAAAGAACATACCATGTTCATGGATGGGTAGAATCAACATCATCAAAATGTCCGTACTACCCAAAGCAATCTATAGATTCAATGCACTCCCCATTAAAATACCAACGGCATATTTCACAGACCTAGAAAGAACTCTCCAAAAATTCATCTGGAATACAAAAAGACTCCAAATAGCCACAGAAATCCTGAGAAAGAAGAATAAAGTAGGAGGGATCTCAATGCCAGATTTCAAACTATATTACAAAGCCACTGTTCTCAAAACACCCTGGTACTGGCACAAGAACAGACATATAGACCAGTGGAATAGAATAGAGAATCCAGATATCAACCCAAACCACTATGCTCAATTAATATGTGACAAAGGAGGCATGAACATACAATGGAGTCAAGACAGTCTCTTCAATAAATGGTGTTGGGAAAATTGGACAGATACATGCAAAAAAAGTGAAACTAGTTCACCAACTTACACCATACACAAAAATAAACTCAAAGTGTATACAGGACTTAAACATAAGACGGGAAACCATAAAAATACTAGAGGAATCCACAGGCAGCAAAATCTCAGACAAATGCCAAAAGAACTTCTTCACTGATACTACCCCTAGGGCAATGGAAGCTAAAGAGAAAATAAACAAATGGGACTACATCAAAATAAAAAGCTTTTTCACAGCAAACAAAACTATCAATAAAACAACAAGAAACCCCACTGTATGGGAGAACATATTTGCAAATGTTATCACTGATAAAGGTTTAATCTCCAACATCTATAGGCAGCTTATACAACTTAATAAAAGGAAGATAAATGATCCAATAAAAAAATGGGCTACGGACCTAAATAGAATCTTTTCGAAAGAAGACAGAAGGAAGGCCAAGAGACACGTGAAAACATGCTCAAAGACACTAATTATCAGAGAGATGCAAATCAAAACGGCAATGCGGTACCATCTCACACCTGTCAGAATGGCTATCATCAACAAATCAACAAATGACAAGTGCTGGCGAGGATGTGGAGATAAAGGAACCCTCGTGCACTGCTGGTGGGAATGCAGACTGGTGCAGCCACTGTGGAGAACAGTATGGAGTTTCCTCAAAAAACTGAAAATGGAAATCCCATTTGACCCAATAATCCCACTTCTAGGAATATATCCTAAGAAACTAGAAACACCAATCAGAAAGGATATATGCACCCCTATGTTCATAGCAGCACAATTTACAATAGCTAAGATTTGGAAACAGCCTAGGTGCCCGTCAGCAGATGACTGGATTAGAAAAATGTGGCACATCTACACAATGGAATACTATGCTGCCATAAAAAAGAAGGAATTCTTACCATTTGTAGCAACCTGGATGGAATTGGAGACCATTATGCTAAGTTAAATAAGCCAGTCAATGAAAGAAAAATACCACATGCTCTCTCTCATTTGTGGATAATAAAAACACATTATACACTGATGAACAAAAAGATAGATACAGAGGCAGTAAAGCATCAAATAGACTGTCAAATTACAACGGGAAGGTTAGGGAGAGGTGTGGGAAATAAGAGATCAACCCAAGGACTTATATGCATGCATATAAGAATAAGCAATGGATGCAAAACATTGGGGGTGAGGGCATGTATGGGAGTGGGTGGTGGTGGGGGGGGACAATGGTAAGATATGTACACATATAATACCTTAATAAAAAAATGGGAAAAAAAAGAAAAGGAACAAGACAGGGATGTCCTCTTTCACTATTCTTGTTCAACATAGTACTGGAAGTCCTGGCCATAGTGATCAGACAAAACGAAGAAATAAAAGGCATCCAAATTGAAAAGGAGGAAGTAAACTCTCATAATTCACAGATAACATGATACTGTACTTTGAAAATCCTACTAAAGACTCCATAAAAGTTACTAGATTTAATAAATGAATTCGGAAATGTAGCAGGATACAAAATTAACACCCAAAAATCGGTAGCATTTTTATACACCAGTAGTGAACTCTCAGAAAGAGAAAATTTTTAAAAATTCCATTTACCACTGTAACAGAAAAATTAAGATTCTTAGGAATAAACTTAACCAAGGAGGTAATAGACTTATATGCCATAACCTATAGGATGTTGAAAAAAGAGATAGAGGAAAATATAAATAAGTGGAATAATATACCATGTTCATGGATTGGTAAAATCAACATCATTAAAATGTCCATATTACCCAAAGCAATTTACAGATTCAATGCAATCCCTATTAAATGCCAATGGCATATTTCACAGACCTAGAACAAACACTCCAAAAATTTATATGGAACCAAAAAATACCCCAAGTAACCAAACAATCTTGAGAAAGAAGAATAAAGTTGGAGCAATCACAATACCATATATCAAGTCATACTACAAAGCCACTGTGCTCAAAACAGCCTGGTACTGGCACAAGAACAGACATATAAATCAATTGAACAGGACAAATAACCCAGAAATCAATACAAGCCACTGTGCTCAATTAATATTTGACAAAGGAGGCAAGAGCATACATTGGAATAGAGACTGTCTCTTCACTAAATGGTGTTGAGGAAATTGGACAGGAACATGCAAAAAAAAAGAATGAAACTAGACCACCAACTTACACCAGCCACAAGAATAAATTCAAAATGGATAAAAGACTTAAATGTAATAAGGGAAACCATAAAAGTCCTAGAAGAAACTGTAGGTACTAAAATCTCAGACATTTCTCGTAGCAATATGTTTACCAATAAGTCTCCTAGAAAAATGGAAACTAAGGAGAAAATAAACAAATGGGACTACATCAAAATAAAATGCTCCTGCCTGCAAAATAAACCATCAACAAAATAACAAGAGAGCCCACTACATGGGAGAGCATATTTGCCATTGATACATTCGATAAGGGGTTAATCTCCAAAATATACAGGGAACTCATACAACTTAACAAAAGGAAGACAAACAATCCAATTAAAAAATGGGCAAAGGACCTAAATAGATACTTCTCCAAAGTGGACATCTAGAAAGCCAAGAGACATAAGAAAAAATGCTCAAAGTCACTAATCATCTGAGAGATGCAGATCAAAACGACAATGAAATATCACCTTACACCTGTCAGAATGGCTATCATCAACAAACGAACAAAGGACAAGTGCTGGTGAGGTTGTGGAGAAAAGGGAACTCTAGTACACTGTTGGTGAGAATACAGACTGGTACAGCCATTGTAGAGAACAGTATGGCCTTTCTTCAAAAATTAAAAATGGAACTCCCATTTGACCCAGTGATCCCACTCCTGGGAATATATCCTAAGAAACTGGAAACACATCAGAAAGAATATATGCACCCCTATGTTCATAGCAGCACAATTCACCATAGATAAGATTTTGAAACAGCCTAGGTGCCCATCAGCAGATGGGTGGATAAAAAACTTGGTACATTTACACAATGGAATACTATACAGCAATAATAATAAAGGTTAAAAAAACAAAAATTCATGGAAAAAAATAGTTTAGTATAGTTGGGCCTGGAGAGCAAGTTTTACAATTTCAAAGCGAGGTTGGATGTACTTAAATGATAAAGAGAAAAACGTAAAAGTGCTTAAGTCATTTTGGTATTAAAATAATTTGCAACTTTTCAGCTTTATATGTAATTAATAAGTCATTTTATAAACATTCTGTATAAAGGTAATATTGATAAATGCATAAGCAAGGAGATATATAATCTTATGAAATTGCAATTAGTTTTACCATTCTGTTTTTTTTCCCTTTTTTCTTTAACCAAGTTTATTTTTATTTATTTATTTATTTATTTATTTATTTATTTATTTATTTATTTATTTTTAAATAAATCTTTATTGTTCAGATTACAGGTGTTCCTCTTTTTGTTTTCCCCTTATAGCTCCCCTCCACCTGATTCCCCACCCCACCCTACCCCATGCCCTTACCCCCCACCACTGTCTTCATCCATGGGAGTAAGATTTTTGTCCAATCTCTTCCCGCACCACTCACACCCGCTTCCCCCTGAGAATTGTCAGTCCACTCCCTTTCTATGTCCCTGATTCTATTATATTCACCAGTCCATTCTGTTCTTCAGATTTTTTATTTACTTGATTTTTAGATTCACTTGTTGGTAGGTATGTATTTGATGTCATTTTGTTGTTCATAATTTTTATCTTTACCTTTTTCTTCTTCTTCCTCTTCTTAAAGAATACCCTCCAGCATTTCATGTAATCCTGTTTTGGTGGCGATGAACTCCTTTAGCTTTTTCTTGTCTGTGAAGCTCTTTATCTGACCTTCAACTCTGAATGATAGCTTTGCTGGGTAGAGTAATCTTGGTTGTAGATTCTTGCTGTTCATCACTTTGAATATTTCTTGCTACTCCCTTCTGGCCTGCATAGTTTCTGCTGAGAAATCAGCTGACAGTTGTATGGGTACTCCCTTGTAGGTAACTAACCGTTTTTCTCTTGCTGCTTTCAAGATTCTCTCTTTGTCTTTTGCCTTTGGCATTTTAATTGTGATGTGTCTTGGTGTGGTCCTCTTTGGATTCCTCTTGTTTGGGGTTCTGTGCACTTCCTGGACTTGTACATCTATTTCTTTCACCAGGTAGGGAAAGTTTTCTGTCATTATTTCTTCTAATACGTTTTCAGTATTTTGCTCTCTCTCTTCTTCTGGCACCCCAAAAATTCGGATGTTGGTATGCTTAAAGTTGTCCCAGAGGCTCCTTACACTATCTTCATATTTTTGAATTCTTTTTTCTTTTTGTTTTTTAGGTTGGGTGTTTTTTGTTTCCTCATATTTCAGATCTTTGGTTTGATTCTTGGGGTATGTTGATCTACAGTTGAGTTTCTGTATAATCTTTATTTTAGACAGTGTATGCTTCATTTCTGACTGGTCCTTTTCCATTTTTTTGGCATTCTCATTAAGGTCCTTGAAGGTCTCAAGCTTCTTGAGACCTTCAAGGACCTTAAGCTCCTCAGAAGTGTCATCAAGTTTCTTGGCGGTTTTTAGAAGATTCTTGAGTAACCTTATAAATGTGGTTCTGAACTCTATGTCGTCCAGTAGTTTGCTTTCCTCCGTTTCTTTGATTCGTGACATGTTTCTTTGTCTCCGTATTTTGGCTGCTTCCCTGTGTTGATGGAGTGGCTTTGTGTGGTAGGTGACCTATAGGGGGCAGTAGCTCAGCCTCCCCAATCACCTGATGTGGACGCTCTTGGTTCACCCCTTTGTGGGCTGAGTGCAAAGTCTTGGTGTAGTTAAGCCTTAATTGCTGTTGGCACACTGGGAGGAATTGACCTCCAGGCCAATCGGCTGTGAGGACTCGCTGTGTCTATAATGGAATAACTGCTGTGCTGGAGACACGCTTATGGTGCAGGACTTGTTTCAGTGGCGCTTTGGTGCTCGCTGAGTCTGCCTCTTGAATGTGTCACTTATGGATGTGAGGAGTTGAAATCTGGTTTCTCACACTGACCACTAGGTATACTGGCTTCTGGATCTCCAATGGGGTGCAGGTCAGCTATTGTCTGAGTTCATCCAGCAGGAGCTACAGCGAGAGCTACAGTTTTCTCCTCTTTGCTTGGGGTTTGGAGGTTTTGGAGCTGTCTGACCCAGGCTGCAAGTTTGCTAGGTTAAGCTGCGATAGGGCAGGCCTTTCTTATGCTAAAGCTGCAGCTTGGAGCTTAGGTGGGTTTGTAGGTTGTGCAAGGCGGGGTCTCAGGTTGTCACTAGGCTAGGGCGTGGCAAACAGCAATGGCTGCTAGTTAGCCGGCTCTGTGTCTCCGACTGTGTCTCGTGCCCCAGCGCAGTAAACAATTATTCTTGCGCGCAGCTCTGCAAGCAAGCCCCCCTCACTTTCCGACCCGATGGCAGACAGTCCAGCTTCTCCCCGTACGTGTTTGGGTCCCCTGCGTCTCCCCAGATACTGTATTTCAGAGTACTTGGGGGCTTGTCTCCCTTTGGGTTGAAAAAAGCAACGCCTGCCGCCAGCTCAGATCACTCGCCTCTGTACCTCAGCTTTTCAGCACTTGTGCACGTCTCAATGCTCTTTTCTCTTTCCTTCTAGTTGTAGAACTTCCACTCATCCAGCTTTCCCGTGGTTCTGGGTGATAGACGTTTTGTCTTTTAATTGTAGTTTTGAAATTGTTGTGCGAGGCAGCAGTTTAGGTGTTTACCTACGCCACCATCTTGGATTCTCTCTACCATTCTGTTTTTACTTAAAAGATCTTTATAGGCATTCTCCAAGTTTCTAACAAACTGTGCTAATCTGACAACTATGTTTGGTTAGTCTAAATCCTCAATTAATCAAAATTTTAAAATGTCTTTCCTGCAAAATTGTGTTTTAAATTATTAGGATAAATAATAAAATATATTCCATAACTTTCTAAATCTTCAATTCACATTATACTGTAAAGAAACAGCCTTAATGATACATACATATTGCAAACTTTTACACACTGTCAAATGGAAGGAATATGCAAAGTTCTATCCTCATTATACTAATACGTAATATAATTCCATATTTCAAAATCATTTAATATCTAAATATATTATTATAAACATTTTAATTATGGGTGAATAATTGTATATATATTATTGAATTTTATATGTTAATTCAAAAGTTGTGTGAATATTAATATAATTTTCATTATTTCAATTTATAAATAACTTTTACAATTTATACTTTTACTCAAAATTTTATTTCATAGGCTGACCTCCATTCCAAAGTTTCACCTTATAACTTCATTAAGTAAAATACGTTTTGCATTGCTTCATTATTCTTCAATACCCTTTTCTAATGAAGTAGGTTAGTGTTACATTCCTGAACTCCACTCCCAAATACCATCACCAAGAGCATTCTGCCCAGAAATTATTTCAGCCTAGAGATTTTTAAATTACTTTCTGATGAGGGTGGAAAGTCATTGCACCAATGCCCTGCTTGCAGGGTGTATCATGCAGCACAATCCTTTTATGATTACGGCACTGGCACTGAAGAATATTATGTGATTTTATAAACAAACCACAACTAATTAGTATTCAAACTAAGAGACTCAATATAGTGTCTGTATTTTTCATGTAGGTATGACTTTGGAAAAGAGTGATAATGATTTAAAGAATACTGCGAGCTTACTATGAAGAGATTATTAGTCAAGCCTCAAATTCAAATATATATCTAATTGAATGTGAAATGTGCTCCAAGAAACTTTGGGGCCCATGCTTTGGCTGTGTCATCTCTGCTTTTTCTGTGATTATTATCTATTTCATTAAATTTGTAACTTATCTGTCTACAGTGAAAAAAAAATATTAGGGTGTTGAAAGTGAAAATTTTAAAAAATATCCACCACAGACGTGCTATCATTGGTTGATCTAGAGATAACAGTAAATATTAAGTTGTTAAATAAAAAGAAAAAATAACAGTACGAAAGAACTTATCCAACAAATAAAAATATCTTTGATATGAAAATATCCACTTTTAGATCTTGTGCCTAGGCCAGTGACATTTAGTTGCACTGGACTATTCCTTATCATTCATTACAGTGTCCTGTACAAATATTTTTTATTTTGGTAAGCACTCATTCACTCTACTAAACTTGCAAAGAAAATGTTGGTCTTTTGGATAGAGGATTTTTTCTAAAGGGTTAAAAAAAATCTCTCTATATGAAAGTCCAGTGACCTGAATGACAGAACAACCAGAACGACCAGAACCACCAGTGGCTATGAGGTGCACTGCAGCAGCCAACCAGCCTGATCCGGGCCCCAATCTCCCCTTCCCTGGCCGGCCTAGCCCCCAATAAGCCTCCAACACCCTAATCGGGGGCAGGGCCAGCTGCCAACCGCCCTTGGCCCCTCCCCCCAGCCAACCCCACCCCTGATTGGCCCTCCACCCTTATTGGGGGCAGGGCTGGCTGGCCTACTACCCACAGTCCCTCCCCTCCCCACTGGCCCAGCCCCATGGGCCCCATTGGGGTGGCCGGCTGGACCCCACTCATGCACGAATTCATACACTGGGCCTCTAGTTTAATATGAAGAGATTAGTATAGATATAAAAGGCAAACCTGTGGCACTACTTATTTTGTAAGGAGATAGAATTATTTTTCATTGAATAAAAGGTAAAATTATTTTAAATTTATAATAAAATATTGTTAATTTATTGGATAACTTAACGTAAGAAGATTCTTTGTTGTTTGACAGATTATTAATCCAAAGAGACATTTAATAGCTGAGCATAAATATATATGTGAGTAATAATAGCTGGGGCTGGTTGACCATTTTAGCCACATTAAAAATTCTAGGTTCCAAATCCACAGGACAGATTCCAGAAGAGTTTCAGGTCACTAATTCCTTCTCTATTGAAAAAGAGTTCTGTAGCAAAAGAACAAAATGAAAAAATGTACAACCATACTCAGCTGTTACCTAAGGAGAGTTATTTAACATATCTTTCAAATATTATAAAAATTCTTTGATTTTTAGATGTGATTTTTTATTTTGAGAGAGATAGTCAATGTCTTTTCTAATTGAAGGGTATCATTAGTACTGTAACCAAGATGTTAAAAATTGGCTCTGATTTTAAAATAAAATAATTGATATTAAAATAAACCATTCATATTTTAGCAGTTACTCTCTTTTACTCTACACTTAAAAACTCACATCTGTAAATAAGGTTACATGGTTAAATAAAAAAAAATGAAGAAAATAGAAATGGAAAAGTTAGTATTGTTATTTTGCTGCTTGATAGTACCTTTACTCTTATATACCATTCTCTTTTTCTCTAGAAATATTTCACATCATGCTTAAGTATTACAAACGTATAATGGGCCATACTAACAGGAACTACTGCCAAACCTGTCTTCTTTAAACTCAAGTGCAAAATTTGGTGTAGTCAGCACGACCTCCAGAACAGGCAGATAACCTAATGTTTTATAAGGGATCGAACAGTTGAAATGGAGAGTTACAGTGACAAGATGCTCTTATTATAACTTTTAATTTTAAAACAATTATAAACACACAATAAGTTGCAATATCACAGAAAAATTTCACACACCCTTCCCCCAAGATAGTATCTGTTAAATGATAAACAGAGGCACATCAACATTTCCAACAGTTTACTAGGGCAAGCATGGATTTGAATTAGGCAGCACCAAACTGAAAGTGTTTAGGAAATATTTCTTAAAGCTCAATATTTGTCTCTTCAAATTTCTCTTCCTTTTCCCATATTCCTTCCTTTTCTTTTTCTTTTTTCCTGTTCAGTTCCTTATTATTTCCTTCCTGCTGTTCTCTACCTAACTGGATGACTAGATCACTTAATTGTATCCATATGCAGATTTCTGAAGCTTCTTATATGCCTAACTACCCCAGGTCCTGTTGTCTGCCCTGCAATTTCTAGCTGTTTCATCCTTTTTCACTCTATTCTCTTTTTCCTTAACTTAGCAATATTCACATGCTTTGCTTGGGACCATCCTTCTTGTAACATGGTCTAGAAGTGTCTCTAAGCAGAAAGCTGGGATGATAAAAGAGCTTCCATCTATTACTTTCTCTTTTTGAGATGCAATATCTGAAAACATTATTTCATATCTTTTGTACATTTTGTTGTTTATTCTGAGAAAAGAAATTAGCCATAGTGAATCTTTATAGCTAAAGTTCATTCAAAATAATACTTAAGAAATAATGGAGATTGAGAGTTGGCCCCCACCCCTCAAAGAAAAAGATGGGCTATACTTTTATATATGGGTTTTAGGTATGTCCCAGAAATTATATACTTCTTAGCTTTATTGTAATTCACATGAAGACATTTTAACATGGCATATTAAACTGATAGTTACTAAAGAAAAAAGATAGATGATCATTGGGATCATTTTGCTAAGAATAAATCAAGCAAAGTAACTCTTAATTTTGCACTAGGGTTATTATATTTGTTACCTATATATTAGTATTCTGTACTTACATTATTTGATAAATAATGTAATGCTTTGTGTGAGGGCATGATGAAACAGTACAGGATATTGATATGGTGGATTTATGATAGATTTATATCTTAAACTAAGCATTGAACACCACCTCAGGGAAAAGATGTTGATTTTTCTTTTCTTTTTTTTTAAATTTTTTTAAATTGTTTGAAGTATTACAAATAGTAGTACATATGTCTCCTTTTTTCCCCCCATTGACCTCCCGCCGACCTCCCCTATCCCCCAGTAAATGCCTTCACCTGCCCACCCTCCCCTCTGCCCCAGTGTCTTGTATCCATTGGTTGTGCTTATATGCACGCGTACAAGTCCTTCGGTTGGTCTCTTACAGCCCCCCTCGCCTAACCTCCCCTGTCTTCCCAATGTAGTTTGACAGTCTGTTCAATGCTTCTTTGCCTCTGTATCTTTTTCCCACCATTTCTTTCCTTTAAAAAGTTTTGCCTTTGCAGACTAGAAATAAACATATGATAACAAACAAAACAAAACAAAAAAATGTTTGAGTCCCAATTTCAATGTCCAACAGTTCTGATTCCCCATTTCAATGTCTAACAGTTCCTTATGTGTACATGTCAGCAATGATATCTGGATGGTGGGCACATGGTGGCAATGCAGGTCCGACCCTCTCTGGTTTGGTCCTAGGTACCCTGCAGCAGTGCACAGCTGCTGACTGCTCACGTGGCAAGGTGTTGTCAGCATCTTCCATCTCTGGACTGTATTTTCCTCTTGTCTTCGTGGTTGGAGCACACCTGTCAATTCCTCTCTGTTGCAGGAATCCACCTGGTCTTGGGGTTGTTTTCTTTATCCGGGGGATCCCTGCTCTTCCCAGCTGCAAACTGTCTCACCAGCTGTGCCTCCTTCACCAATTTGGGCTGGATTCCGCTCGTCCCAGCTGCTCCCTCTATTTGCTCCGGGACAAGGCTCAGAACATGTCCTTCTATTCCGCCGCCATTTTGTCTCCTCTCAAGATGTTGATTTTTCAATGTTTGGTTTTAAAACATCAGAATCTGCTATGTTGCATAGGCAAGCTAAGTGTCCTGGTGGATTAGGAGTAATTTTGACAGGTTTAGATTTCCTGTTTTATGTGTAGGAGCTATTTCCTGTTATATCAACAGTTTTCCTTCTATTGACATATTTCTTCTTCAGGGCAAGTTAAATCAGAAATTTAACTATATCCTTTTGTATATAAAATATCACTCTATCCTATATAATAAAGGGATAATATGCAAATAGACTGAACAGCGGCATGACCAGTTGCTATAATGCCCGCTGACCACCAGGGGGCAGATGCTCAACACAGGAGCTGCCCCCAGCCCGCAGGCCCCAATAGCCCAATTGGGGCCTGCTGGCCAACCTTTTGGTCCCATTCCCTGGCCAGCAGGCTCCGATTGCCCAATGGGGTACAGGGAACTGGGGGTGGGTGGTGGTGGATGTGGGTGGTGCCAGGCCAAAGCCCCCACCCCACCAGTTGCCCCACACACAGAGGGCAACCGGCAGTGGGAGATGGGGCCGGTGAGCAGGTGGGGACAGCCAACCTCTTGGTTTCTCCCCACAGCCGGCAGGCTCTGATCTCCCGATGGTAAATGGGGAACTGGGGGTGGGTGGTGGCAGGGAGCAGGGCCAGCTGCCAGCAGCTGGGGAAGATGGCCCTGATCATAGGCCAGGCCTAGGGACCGCACCCATGCACGAATTTCATGTGCTGGGCCTCTAGTTTATATATGAAATATTCATAACTTTAAATGCTTCAGTAGTATAGGATATAAGAAAGAGAGCATTTTTCATAGAAGAATTACTCATAATAGTCATTTTCCAAAAAAGTCCTGAGTTAAAAAAAAAAGTCTTAAACATTTTAGAGCTAGTCATATTATCAAACTTCTTTGAGTCCTCTGAAAACATGGTCAGAAAAAATGTCACTTAGAAGCATGTATTTTGTCCATGTAGTTCTGTTTGAAAATGTTAATGACAAAAAATCAATAGATGAATGGCCAGCCATAAATGAAAACCAATAAGATATACCTTAGGAATCCTATCTAATAAAAGAGTAATATGCAAATTGACTGTATCTCTGATACACAAGCCACACCCATCAGCCAATTAGGAGCAAATATGCAAATTAACCCAACCAAGATGGTTGCAGCCACAGAGCAAGCTGTAGGTTTGGGTTTCTCTGACAATGGAGGAAGCCAAGCTTCCTGCACACCCTGGCCAGCCCAGGCCTCTGCTCAGGGCTACACAGTTTCAATTATAGAAGATAAATAAATCCCAGATACCAGGGCCTCCCCTTGGGTTGCTGGGGGACGTGGCCGGCCTGCAAACCACCACAGGACCCTTGCCTAGGCCGCCCCACACCCCAAGGGAACCCCCACCTTGATCCAGGACACCCTTCAGGGCAAATCAGCTGGCCCCCAACCATACACCAGGCCTCTATCCTATCTAATAAAAGAGTAATATGCAAATTAACCACCACTCCAACACACAAGATGGCTGCCCCCATGTGGTCAAAGATGGATGCCACAAGATGGCCAGCAGGGCAGGGCAGTTAGGGGTGATCAGGCCAGCAGAGGAAGGAAGTTGGGGGCGACTGGGCCTGCAGGGAAGGACAGTTTGGGGGGACCCAGGCCTACAGGGGAGGGCAGTTAGGGGTGACCAGCCTTCAGGGGAGGGCAGTTAGGGGCAAACAGGCTGGCAGGGGAGCAGTTAGGCATCAATCAGGCTGGTAGGGGAGTGGTTGGGGGATGATCAGGCTGGCAGGCAGAAGTGGTTAGGGGCAATCAGGAAAGCAGGCAGGAGAGCAGTTGGGAGCCAGCAGTCCTGGATTGTGAGAGGGATGTGCAGCTGCCCATTTAGGCCCGATCCTACTGGGATCGGACCTAAATGGGCAGTCGGACATCCCTCGAGGGGTCCCAGATTGGAGAGGGTGCAGGCTGGGCTGAGGGACACCCCCCCATGCATGAATTTCGTGCACTGTGCCTCTAGTTATTTATAAAAGTACTGAGTCTCCTAAGAGAACATTGTGAGTGAACAAGTTTCTTGGCTTAGGTTTATAACATTTGTGTATATCAATATATAGTACTAGAGGCCCATTGCACGAAAAGAGGCCCATTGCACGAAAGCCTATTGCAATAGGCCTTCCTTCTCTTGGCTTCCTGTTTTCCTCCAGCACCCAGGACCCAGGCCTTCGCTCCAGCCAGAGTATGCTTTCTTTGTCTTTGCTGCAGGCTCCAGCCAGAGTCTACCACTTTTGTCTTCACTGCAGACTCTGGAGTCTGCAGTCTTCATCTTCACTGTGGCCGGAGTGCCGCTCCTGTAGATCCCTTCACCCTCACCACCATCCCTCTCATAGTAGGCGTCCTGCCCCACCCAGCCATTCTGCGCCTGGAGCAGCTGGGCGGCTGCCATCTTTGGCCTTCTAATTTTCATATTCTCTCCTGATTGGCTGGTGGGTGTAGCAGAGTGATGGTTAATTTTCATGTTTCTCTTTTATTAGTGTAGATTATATCTATATTCATGTAATATTTATAATATATGTGTATATACACACACAGAATATATAACCTTACTAAAATGGACAATGAAGTTTTATTTACTAAACAATCAGTTAAAAAATGATGGGTAATTTGAGAGGCTTAAACATATCTGTAATAACCATGTTTCTAAAAACTACTGTATTTAGGTACTGTGGTGGGCACTTCCTGATCATTCTAATTGTCACAAACACTCTTCAAAGTAGATTATAATATTAACCACTTTTTTTTTTCTTTTCACAAATGGAGAAACAGCTCACTTAGTTTGAACACCTTGCCCAAGGTCTTACCAAGGAGACAATGAGACCTCAGTTCTTATCTTCTTGAAGAAAAGATGTCCATCAAGAGACGTGTAGCAAAGTAAGTAAGAATTTATTGGCTGCAGCAAAAATATACTTAGGACAGAGAAACAAAGAAGGACATAGAAGTAGCAGGACAGCCTAGGCTGGGCTGCACTGGCTCACTGGAAAGCCAGAGAAAAGGGAGGCTTGGAGACAGGTTCAGGGGCTTAGCCTAGGATGATCTGCCACTGCCCATTGCTCCCGTGGTTGCAAGTCTCCAGAGTACTTAGAGGGAAGAAGGAGGGAAAGGAATGGCATGGGTATGCTCCGCTGGAGAGAGCACACACTGGGTCCTTCATCCTGAGTGTAGTTCTCTCTCTTTTGCAGGTGGAAATCTTAGGGGGTGTTTCAGGGGAGGGTCTCAATAGAATATTCATCAGCTTTCCAGTATGCTCTTTCAGGGTCGTGGACTCCACTGATTGATCGGTGCCAGAGCAGGGGGACATTAGTCAATGTAGCTGGTCCTGAGGTAGGCAGGGTTACTTGTCTGTCTGGTTTTGCTGCTTTTCTGGACCTGGAGCTAGAATACAACTGAGGCCTAGATGTTATCTCAAGGGAGGAAAAGGTCGGGGGGCTCTAAACTGCATAACTAGTGATCTGAGAAGTTAGGGGATCCAAGCCACATAATCAGCAATGTACTAGGGGAGGAAAGTTCACCCTGGGGGTGAGGTTCTTGTTTTCCCAGGTGTTTTTTTTTTTTTTCTCCCTTTGCTAGGCATCCAGGGCTTTCTGCCCTGGTGAGTCTCTGTACTTGGCCCATTATCCTTGTGTTACCCTGAACAGCAAGCTGGAGTTCTTATTCCAGGTTCTTGTCCTATGAAGTTTGAAGAATAAACATTGCAGACTAAAGTATTTTATGCAAAAGTGTAGAAATTTATTGCAAGCATATACAAACTCCTGCCTGTGGAGGGGGCCCAAAACGGGTAACCAGTGAAGTCTCTTTGTCTAAGGGTTTATAAATGCTGATAGCTTCTTTGTCTGTTCATGCTACTTTCTAATTGGACCCTTCCTCATTTTATGTCCCTTCATGTGTGTCTCTCCCACCCCCCATCCCCCAATTGGCTGATTTCCCCTTTCCCTGACTAGTATCAGTTTCAAAGCTCATCGGGTGCTCCCCCTTCTCTTGTAACAGTCTGCTGCCCTCTGTGCTTGTAAGACAAACATTCTGGTGGTTTGGAGCTGGCTCCGCCCATCATGTATGCATTCTTTTCCCATGGACCCTATCCTATCTGCCCCTCTTATCTCTAAATCCTCTCACTTGCTCTCTTCATGTCTGTCTACTAGTAACTGACCATAACAATGGTAAAGCCAAGATTTGAATATAGGTCTCCAGCTCTGGCTTGCCTGTCTACACCATTTGTTTCCAAAATGCTACAAGGGTGACATAGATTCTCTTGAGTTGTTTTTGTTTTTTTTTTTTAACTGTCCATACATTTCACAGTATGTGTCAGAAAACCTTGGTGGCTGTCGTTGAGGTTAGGGGATTTTCAACCCATATTTCATTTGAATAGAGGAGAACATAATGTAAACACTGTTTCTCTCAGAGGTTTTGTGCCACATTTTAACTACTATGGTTATTTTCCTTAGATTTTTATCAGAGCCCTTTGTGTGCTTTGAAGCCATGCTTCTAAATGTGGCCAACTCAAGTCATTTAACACATAATTCATGCTCAGGTTACGCTTTTGTATTAATTTCTGTTACCTCTTATTAGAATAATTTCATTTTTTTTTGTCTGCTAAAGAAGGCTCATAGCAATCTTTTGAAAATTATTGAACTCTGAAGGTTATCATCATGTCTAGTATTTTTCCTCCTTTCTCATCTTAAAATTATCATAGTAATATGGATTCTAAAGAACTGCAAATTAGGAGCCTGAGGAATTAGACCGCTGTTTCAAATTTCAGCAACCTTTTCCTGTCTTGAAACCATTAGACTCACTTCAAAAGTAAGATTTTTTTCCCCAAAAAATATTGATGTTAGGGCTTTGATCTCTAGCCATTGTCTTTGAGTATTTGGATTTAGATCAAACATCTTTAGTTATCATTATCAACGTATTATCTAGCATGATTGATAATAATGGAATTTATGCTGATGAAAACATAGCCTTTAGCCATCTAGAAACTGCTATGTACATTTTACATTTCAATGTAATTTAGGGGATAAATGACTTTTGTGGTTCTGCATAGGAGTCCTTTTTTCTGGAACTAAACTTCACTAAAAGTTCCAGTGGTTACTAACATGAGCATTGGTGGATTAAAATAAGAGCTAATTTACTTTTCCTGCAATGATGAGCCATGGTTGTAATTTAATAGTAATATTTCATATTATTCCACCAGATTGTAACAAAACTTTTCAGGGTTTAAACTGGATATAATGGTATTTACATCCCACATTAATCTATTTTGGTATAATTCTATGATTTAATAAATGGCTGCTCTTATTACTGGTAAGTTACACTGCACAATATGAGGGTAATGTCTTTTACAAACCCAACTCCAATTCTTTTTGGAAAACAAGTTAGTTTCATTGACATTATTTCAAACTGATTTATAGGAAAATTTCCAAGGCAATTATTATCAGCCATTTAGATTAAACAACATATAATGCAAAATTCTTTACTCACCTTTTTTTTACTTGCTTCATTTTCTCTGTAATGAGGTCTTCTCTCTGAATTATTTAAATTTTGACTACAGTACTTTCTCATGTATTTTCCTTAGTTGAGGTATGTGGATGATACAGTCTAAATGTTGTCACTCTGATAGTTAAACAATAGCTTGATTGAGTCTAGGACTGGGTTGCAGTCCTATTTTCTTTATAAATTGTACCTAGTGTTCCTTTATCTCATAGTCTCCAGTGTATCAGATAAGAAATCTAATTCCAATCTGTTTCTTCTTCCTTTACACATTAGTTTTTATTTTGCTGGGTAGTTTGTGATATTTCCCCCGCACAACTTGACTATTCCTTATGTTTTGTACCAATCATTTAAATGGGCTCACAAACTATGTAGATTACACATAATCAAGTAATCAAAAGATGAAACACCTTCTAGAACAATAAGGGAATTATTATTTCATCCCCTGATGACAACTGTAGCAGGGATGTATAAAGGACAGGATGTAAAAACATTGCCAAATCATAAATAAAAAATTTAGATAAATAAAAGTTATTACATCTCCCAATTTAGATAGATTATTTCCCCTTAAAACTCTCTTCGACTAATTGAACCTCCGCTTTTTCTCAAAAAGAAATGAATTCTAATATTTAAGTATCTGAGGTGCACTGAAGAATTGGATGTCTCTGTTTCTTTGTTGGCATATGGTAAGACTGTTCTCTTCCATGTTTCAGCATGAAGTATAAAAAAAATCCTTAAATCAAACTTGCAGTATATATGCCAGGCTCAAGTTCTCTCTATGTCATACAGCCCTCATGTTTATTTTACACCATTATTTCAACAAAGTAAATTGAATATCTAATGGGTGGCCAGAATTTATGCTGCACTTGTTTATGCTGCCCTCCAGGACGAGGAAAGTCCCCTGAGAAGGTACATAATATTGTGCTCAACATGGGCCATTATAATTCAGCATTCCCATCCACTTCTGCATTCTCCTACTCACCACCAAGTATATAAAGCTAAACATATTTCTCAGATTGCTCCTGTCCTTTATGCATCCCTGCTACAGTTGTCAATCTGATTGCTCAGATTGTTCTGACTGTACATATGAGATTTACATATTTTAGAACTGGCAGTTAAAAGAAAGCTAAGACCACTCTTATCTATTCCTGTGTCAGCTAGCAAGCTCATGTGCATATGAGGGTTGACAATGACCAGTTTCCATGTTCCAGAGTCTAGCCATCAGCTCCATGAGTATGTGGTAGTTTTGTGGTGGCTGCAATAGTAATAGCAATAGCATTTCCTTTTGCTAGTTTACAACTGCATTTACATTGAAACCAAATGCCACTTAATTCTCCAGCATATTGTTATAAAGTGACTTAATTTTTGTTACTAAATTGGTTCTTATGGAAACATGTGGAGTAGTTTCTGTTTCTTGAACTGAATCCTGGAAGCTTTTTATTGTATATGAGATTCATGCACTTGGCAGGGGGCAGGGGGGTCTCTCAGCCTGGCCTGCACCCTCTCGCAGTCCAGGGCTCTCACAGTCTGGGACCCCTTGCTCCTTACTGCCCGCCTGCCTCAGAGGTGGGAAAGGCTCCTGCCGCTGCTGCTGGGCTCGCCAGCCGTGAGCCCAGCTTCTGGCTGAGTGGGTACTCCTCCTGTGGGGAGCAGGCCTAAGCTGGCAGTTGGACATCCTCCGAGGGGTCCTGGACTAGGAGAGGGCACAGGCCAGACTGAGGGACCCCTGCCCCAGTGCACAAATTTCGTGCACCAAGCCTCTAGTTATACTATATTATTATAAGGATACAATTTTGTAGTATATGCAAAATATCTGCATCAAATAACAGCAATAAATAAATTGTGACAGGCAGATGGTGAGCAGTTGTTACCTTGATATGAGAGTTGGAATTATGGAATCTTTTGCTTAGTTTCTTTTTTTTCCATAAAAGTTCATTTTTTGTGTGTTTATTTTACATATTTTATTCAGCCTTCTGACACTCAGTAGATAGATGCATTGAAAAACAATAAAAAACATCAAAAACAGATGTGTGATTTTCATGAGTTCCAGGATATAATTATGACAGGTAATAAGTAAACTAAACATAGCAAGCAGGAAAACGTACTTAGGTAAGTAAATATAATTTTGTGTATGTGTGAACAAATAGCTAGCGTTGCTACAGAGTAAAACACATTAAACTTAGATGTAATAATTAGAATGAATATGCATGGATTCATGAAAATCAGACTACTTTTAGGAAAATGCTTTCATTTTACTAAGACAGAAGCTAATCAAGGCAGAGATGCTATTCTGAGAAAATTAAAATAAATTACTTTAATGTTTTTTGACAAACAGAAAAATTTCAAGATTTTATCTGTCTTAGCAAATTTATTCATTAGAAAAATGTTTTTCTCTATTTGCATAATTTGCATTTTCTTCACTTTCTCTGAAAAGTGTGAGAGGAAATCTGCATGAAGCGAGTTTCTTTAAATTGATTTTACTACAAATATACTTTACCAAAAGCTTTACTTGTTCTTTTGAACACCTGTTTTTTATTTTACATTTTTCAAAATCTCTTCAATATCATGATAGACATTATAAAGACATTTAGATTTATTCTTTCATGAAATATTGGTTTAACTGACATATATGAAGAGAATTCAGCTGTACACAGATATGTAATTAGAAAAAGGGAAGAGTACTTTAATTCCTTATCAAATAACTTTGTATATTCTTCTTTGATACGCTATCAAAACTCAACAAGTGGAAGTTTCTTAAAGATCAGTTGCAATGTACAGTCCTTTTTAAAGGGCAAGCCAATACCGCACTCCGACCAGGTACTGCCATAGAGGAATGTAGGCTCCAAGTTGCCCCAGGTTCCATTGCTCCAAGAGAAACCAGCAACCCGAGGGGGAAGTCTTTTAAGGTAGACCAAGGACTTTTAACGTAACAGACTATGAAAAGTTTCCTGACATGGTTTTCAGTTTGTACATTGCAACTAAACCGTTGTCTTTAGTTGAAGGACCAAATAAGTGAACATAAGATGATAATCAATACCATTGTGAGCACATATGAACATTCTTTCCTAAATTACAGTCATTATTTTACAGTGACTTTTTTCACAATGAAAATCTGAAAATGTTATTTAATGATCCATTGTATTCATAAGCATATCCATAAAATAAAAAAATAAAAGCATTGTACAGTTCCAGTTGATGATTTTAAGTGAGCTTATTGTCCCAATAGATACTTTTAGATTTTGGTATTTTGACAATGTATTCAAATTGTAGATATTCAATCTCTGACTTATAATTTAGTTCAGAGATTATTAAGATTTATAAGATTTTAAAATGCTTAGTTTTCACAATTCTGTTAATTCTATTAAAATGTCATTTTCCCTAATTGTTAGTACCACACTCACATAATGTCATGACTTTCAAAACTTTTGATATTAGATTAATTTCAGTTTTCCACATTTTCTTCTATATTTTCAACAGTTAAGTTTAATACTCAAAATGTTAGATTTTATCTATTGATGGATGTTTGTAATTAAAATATTTAACATGATTATGCTTTGAAAGAAACACTCCTAATTTTTACTAATATTATCCTGTGGAAATTAATATGGTAGGGGATGTGGACATTATTTTTAATGAAAACAAAAGGTAATAGGCCTTGGGGCTCAGGTTGTGGTTCTATATAACACAAGCACGTGTGTGTGTCTGGGTTGGGGTGCATGAACAAACAGCTCCAATCTTACAGGTAACTTTAAAAGGTTATTTTGTCTTTGCTAACTCAGAAATGGATTGAGGTTTCAAATTATCTTATTTGGTAAAATGGCAGAAACTTTTTGTGTCACATGATGATAGTATGTTTACTCGTGAAAGCTTTGCATGCTCACTTTGAGGAATCTACAACAACAGGTACTATACCACTGTGTCATTCAGCTTATCATTTAGTCACTTATAATTACTCACCTTTTATATTAAGTAGAGTTTTGGTTCAAATTGGTCAATGTAGAAACATTTTAAAAAATCAAAAATTTCAGTAAAGAGCATATGTGAAAAGGATATTAAGAACAAATCACCGGTACAAATTTTCTTCATAGATGTGAGAGAATGCAGTCGCTCCAGCAGATGTTTGTGGATGAATAGCTGTTTTGTGAAATCTAGTTTCTTAGAGCTTTTATCATTCACCTTCTGTGATCATATTTATAGTTCACTTCTTCATCCTTTTCATCTCATTTCTCTAAGAAAGAGAGGGATAAGTGACATATGCTATTTGTCCTAGAAGATTCTTGTGCAAAATTTAATAAAAATTGTTTTGGAGTAAGAAAAAGAAGTTCTCAAAATGTATTTTATGAAGTAGTAAAGGTAACATCCCCAAACTGTTGACCCAAGAATTAGAACCCACATTATTTCCAGAGTGCTCTGTGCCTTATGGATTTTGGTGACCAGGTTTTTGTCTTGAGGTTTCTGGGAGTATGAGGAATAACTCAATAATAATAAAGGGAATGGGATGACTTATAGTGGGAAATCATGAGTGAAAAGAAACACACAGCATACTACTTACCAAAGAACAACTTTCTCTGAGATGATTAATTTTATACTAACAGATAGGGATTTATAAAAATCATAAACTCTCACATATCCTTTAACACGTTGTTTTCTGAGCAAACAAGAGAGAGCAGAGATTTGTCTTACATGTTTTACTCCTGTTTTGGGTACAGAAAGTAAGGAAAGGGATGGAGGGAGTAAAGAAGGAAGAGAGCGAGTGGTGGGGAAGGAGAGAGGATAGACAGTGAATAGGAAAAATCTCTGCAAAAATAAGCACATTACAAGAAAAACATAGAAAACATGAGTCTTTGCTATGTGAAAAAATTAGTTTCTTTAATTCTAGCATATTCTACTTAAGAGTAAACTTGAAGATAAATAAATCTTTCAAATGTTTACATCTGATTTTGTTATATTTTGTACTATATGTAATTTTTCTTTTATTTATTTTATCAAAAAGACTTTTCAATAAAATACTAAAATTAATAATATTACAGAACTCAGGAGTTATTGCGTCTTTTCTGAGTATTCTTAGTTAGCATTATTCTAGTCATTGAAAATCCAATTCAACATTTACATACTGTGTTGCATTAGTGGGCACAAACTTATGTTAATTTGAGCTAATGTATACTTTCATTCACTTTGAATTTTTTTTAATGCTGAGAATCATTATTTTGGTCATAGTTTAGTTAGAACTTCTTGAAGTTCAAAATGTGTGCTAATATTAGATATACATAGTCACAACTGGGTTGTAAAGATGGTTTGCATTACTGTCAATGACAATGGAGACATCAGCCCCTAGTACAAATGATTTGGCTCTTACACTTGTAAATGTGTATGTATTTTTAATAAATAACATCCATCGTTTGATTGTTCTTTTATTTAAGTTGTCATTTTTTTCAATTAGTGAGAAGAATTCAAGCTTATTAAAAAGAACCTATACATTGGAATAAATACTGGGGCAGGGGTGCTAGTTTTGAGAGGAAAGGCCCTGGAGAAGCATACTGAATTCTTCAGGATAGGCCATGATAATAGGCACAGATTTTAGTCCATTCCTTTTGAACTCCTGCTATTACTCATAGGTTCCAGCCTGGTCAGCGATCTTCTTTTCCTGACTGCCTTTCCTGTGTATCTCAAGCTTCAGCATCTGATACTAAACCAACAGCCTTACAAAGAGTGCTTAACTAACTCCCATAATTGGGTAAGCCAATTCTCTGAAAGAAATCCCTACTAATATCTCCTTCTGGTCCCTGGGTGAATACTGACTGATACAATCAGGATATGTATAAGGTGATTTTAAATAATTCTCTTTCCATGAATTGCTATAGAGCAGCGATTTTCAACCAGTGTTCCACAAGAATCTTTAAAACATGAAATACCTGGCTATTTAGTCAGGGCACTGACCTCATTTCCCTGAGATTGTCAAATAAAAAATGACACCAGCCAACACAACAATAACTGTCCGGTGTGAATGAATCAAAATTATACCTTTATTGGTGTGCCAAGAATTTTAGTAGTTAATTTATGTGTGCCATGAGATGAAAAATGTTGAAAATCACTGCTTTAGAGAGATGTGAGCATATATTTTATGTCATTATTTGTTTACACATAATAGCATTATTCTACTGAAACAAATAATGCTTTATCTGAGATCATTAAATATATTGAAAAGCTACAAAATAAGCAGTTAAGATTTAGAAATATCTGAAATAAAATTTTAAATTGGAAATTGTATTATTTTATTATTCATATATGCAATAACTTCATTTAAAGATGAGCTAAATTGAATGAAAAGAATAATTTAGTACTTGAAGAGTATAACATATTGATATTTAAATATACACACCATTACAATATTAAAAAGATGCCAACTCTGTATTTATGAAAAGCATTGACAGTCAAACTCAAAACTATGAGTTTGGAAAGCTTTAGAGAGGACTTCAAAGGTAGACATATTTGTTTCACAGGAATGCTAAAATTCCAAAAGACATTGGCTGTCTCTAGTTTCCTTTTACCTTGCCCTGAGACATCATTTAAAAATTTGAATCAGACCCTGGTAACTCAGTTTGTTAGAGCGTTATCCCGATACACCAAGGTTGTGGGTTCAATCCCCAGTTAGGGCACATACAAGAATCAATCAATGAATGTATAAATATGTGGAACAACAAATTGATGTTCTCTCTCCCCCCCCCCATCAATAAATGAAAAATATTGAATCATTGATTATCACAAATGCATAGTTTGAACATGGAAAAAAATTAAATTGAAATTTTGGAAGAGTACTGCATATTTGGTGCATCAATAATTCTCTCTTTATCTAAGATCAAAACTATAACACTTTTACCTTCAGACAGTGAGAGACTTTCATTACTTTATAATCTTTACGTGAAGTTTTGACTAAATTTTAAAATACAAATAACAAATCATACTCAAATAGTAACTTTACTTCCAGTTGCACACCTGTAAGCAAATTGCTTCTTCCGTGAGCTCAGCTTCACTGTGTGATCAGGTTAACATTTAAAAAAAATTTTTTTTTAAATATTTTTATTGATTTCAGAGAGGAAGGGAGAGGGAGAGAGAGAAACATTAATGAGGTAGAGAAGCATCAATCGGCTGCCTCTTGCATGCCCTCTTCTAAGGATCAAGCCTACAACCTGGGCATGTGCCTTGACCTAGAATACAACTGTCGCCTTCTGGTTTGTAGGTCAATGCTCAACCACTGAGCCACACTGACCAGCTGACGATTCATATTTTTATTATATTTTTCAGTACTATGTAATTGAACAAAGGAACAGACTGTTTTGTTTCAATCTTCCTGGAAAAATTGACACATGATTTATTCATACTTAACCTAACTATCAGAACATAGGCCACAGAACATGTGTCTTAACACTATGTACTACTCTCTTATAAAGCAACTAGGGGCCTAACGCATGAAATTCGTGCAAGGGGCTCGGCCCTCGCAGCCATGGCTTTGTCCAGAAGGACATCCAGAAGGTCATTCGGCTGTCTGGTCTAATTAGCATATTATGCTTTTATTATTAGAGATAATACCTTTGATGGCAGGGCCCTACATTTGTCATACTTGACTAGTAACCAGCAAGGTGCTTGATAATATGGATTTAAAAGTAGTTGTACAATGATAGAATAATATGAATGAACAAATAAATGAGATTAGCTGTTTCTCTGATTAGCTGGAAATTACCACTTCCTTTGAAATCTGTTGACTCC
Organism: Corynorhinus townsendii; assembly: GCA_026230045.1. Classification (NCBI taxonomy): domain Eukaryota; kingdom Metazoa; phylum Chordata; class Mammalia; order Chiroptera; family Vespertilionidae; genus Corynorhinus; species Corynorhinus townsendii. The sequence goes on from JAPDVU010000012.1 coordinate 32,639,846, forward strand.
TCTATGGTATTTGTGTGTGTGTGTGTGTGTGTGTGCCTGTGAACAACTTCAACTCTTTTTAACTCTTTTAGGAACTCCCATTCACTTACTTTTGAAACTGTAAACATAATGTAAAATGTATGTGCATTTATGTTTGGCAGTTCAAGAACTCTTTCTGAGACCAATCTCCTATAGCCTCTTGGGAACTCTTTTCTGGTTGTGTATTTCATTATTCTGCTGTTATCCTTGGATTTTGCCACTCTCTCAGCCTAGCTTTTGTTGTTGTCATTGTTTCTGGTTACTACACTGGGAGTACTCAATAAACATGACTGACCAAGCTTATCCTCAGTGTTCTCATATTCTGGTAGACCACATTGGAAAAATATGGCATAATTATACTCAGCTAGTAGTAAATTGGATGGTATGAATACAAAAAGACTAGAAATGAGATAAGTAACTCAGTAGCACAACACATTTTTAGACAGACAACTAATTACTACATTGATAAAAAAGGCACAAACTTTATATATATTTTAAAAACTAATATATTAGACTTGTTAAATTTTATTGTTAGTAGATAAACTTTAAAGCAACTTGAGAAAATATTTAAGTTGCATAGAAAACCTGGGGATTGTTCAATTCCAATTTTGCCAGGTGATGCAATGCTAATCCTTTGACCATTTTTATAGTATCAAGATCCTAATACATCAATTTTCTTTCAATGTAGTAAAAAACACACACAAAAATATTTTGTTTTAATCTATCTTTAATTTACTTCTAAATTTATATACGTCTAGAATATATATCCATGCATATCTATATCTAAAACACATATTAGAAATGTCTAATATATATGTTAGCTATCATAAAATATCTCTATATATCGAATATAGTATTAAGAATATATTATGCATATATTATAATGTCTCCTATAAATAATTACAATCATTTTAATGTTAATAGAAATAATATATACAGCCCAATATTAGATTCAATTTTAGATTGATGTGTATTTAACTTTCATCTACAGCATATTTAGTTTTTTAGAATGCTGTTTTTGTATTTTTCAGGATAGATTTTCCAATAGTGTATGTGAGAGTATAAAATTACAAATAATGTATTCTTACATCAGTCTCTCCGTAAAAGGTATTATATAAAACCACAGGAGAAATACATTAGAAATGTATTTATAATAATAAGCTGAGTGTAGCACTGATGGAACTATATGAAAATGTTAATAGCTTCGAGTTCCATAGACTACCTTCTCTTCAGTATTTATTCATTCTCCTGGTGATTTTTCTTTCTTTTGTGTGTCCCCCAGTAACTCAGATAATAGTAATCCCTGGCTCAGCAAGAAACAAGAGCTCCACCTAGAGGTAGAGTCCCAGGTTAAGATTTAGAAAGTAAGTGTCAGCCTGTACAACATATTTCATGTAATTTACAGATAGAAGTTGGTCAGGGAATATAAAATTTGTATGAAAAAATCATGTTTTACCATTTTACCTTATTTTCCTCTACTTTGAAAACAAAGTAGACAATCACTACTGCAATTCATTGGTAAAAACAACAACAAAACTTCTCTATGTAAACTTTTCAAGAAGGAAGTACTTTTCAAAATAATCAAAGCAGTACACCAGAAATGGGTAGTTAGGTTGCAATTTTACATTATGAACAATGATAAATCTGTAAAATTCTAGGGTCATCCAATTTACTAATCTCTTACAAATTCTACTGACAATTAAGCATTATCATGAAATTTAAATTTTGAAACCAAGCACTATTTACTCAACCTAACGAGAGATTATTTACAATTCGTGCCTTTACTAGATTACCTTGAGGAAATAAGTTGTTTAGGCTCTCCTTACATTTGTAGACTTGATCTAAAATAGTATACATTTCTCCGTAGAATTAAATAACCATCTCTTGATTATCTTCGATTAATAACTATGTTAAGTTTTTGACAGTAGTACTACTTTGTTTTACACATACATTTTATCTGAGCAAAACATATTCAGTGTCTGATTCTGATAGCTGAATGTCAGAAACAACAAAAAAATAGCTGGCCTGCAAACCCAATACTAGGCTTATCATTCCCTGCTTTTAGCTGCACAGAAATTTCCAATGAATCATACATCATATGACATGTGATGTATTTATCTTAGACATCGCATTGCTTATTAGTTTATCACAGACTCAGACATCTGGAGTCAGGAAAGCTGCTCGACCTGCCTCTGCCACTTTTATAAACGCATTAACAGAGGAACCCACCGTTGTTACGCCTCTTACAGTTCTTACCGAAGAATGCACTTTGTACGCAATTTTAAAACTTGGGAGTGAAATGGAAGCACATAAAAGCTACTATACATGAAGAGATGACACATGCAAAAGAGTAGGGAATAAAGTAAGATTGGGAGTACTGCTTCAAGCAATGTCACACAGCTTTACACCCCAGGGAATAAGAGCAAAGTACAGAATAGAGTATAAAGGAATTATCAAGAAGACAGGGAGGAGGAGTTTATCATTAAGTGTTTTTTATTTCATCATTAATTCTCATGTTAGAAATGCAAACATTTCCAGGCTCAACCTTATTTAAGCTGAAATCACAAAGCTCATTGTAAGCTATTGAGTCTTTAACAGAAAAAACAACAACAACACAGAACAAATGAAAAGCCCTTCTAATTTCTTTAGACAGGTTGTGGGATAATCTAATATTTAAAATCACTTAGTAATATTGACTTTAGCTATGAAGTGTGAATGGTAATGTAGTTACAAAGTATATTTGTAATACTATATTTATATGGTATGACTGAAATTTGTAGTTTTCAATACTTTTCAGGAATCAAAACTTGACCAGATGTTGCCATTGAGAAATAATATTTTTCAAGCTGTAATTCATTATGGATACCAAAATAAGTAGAGTTTTAGAATGGTAAGTCACTAAAGTTCTAGATCTTCACAGGCACAATTTTTAGCATATAACAGCACATTTTTCCAAATGTACAACTGTATATATTTTTGAAAATATAGATGCATATTTGACTTAGCTGAAATAGAATCATTTCTTTTTATAAAAATACTTTGTAGCATAGAGTGTTTTTTTTTTTTTTTAAGAAAAAATTATCTATGCCAGTCAAGCATATTCTTCTAGGAGACTATGGAACAGCTGGAAAATTCTGTGAAAAACCAAACCAACCATTTGAAAATATTTTAATGAGAATGACTATTTATGTGTTCCTCTAAAGACTGTTAAAAAGAAAATTACTCCTTTCTACTTCCTGATTCTCTGCCATTTTAATAACCAGCTCCCTACCCCTCTCCCCACCACCCCGGCCACCCTGGGTACTCCATCCCTCCTTCCCATCCTTGAATTTGTTTTAGACTTGATCTGATAAGAAGCTGCCAAGAGGAAAGCCACCTTCACCAACCATCTTCATACTGTTCAAGAGTATTTACAGAATTCTCCAACATATGTTCAAAAATATATTCAAAAGCTTAGGAAACTCAAGGGACTCTCACAACTTTCCACCATTCCATTCTTGCTACAAACACACATATTTATATACAACGTGAGTATGCAATTTTCTTTGTTGAACTTAGTTACTATTTCTGTTCAGATTTATATAGTCCCCAGGAAAGAGATGATATGGGAGGAAGGGATGTGTAAGTTTAGTGACCTTAAAATGCCTAAGTTTCAATCCCTGTCTTCTCCCAGTACTTTATTTATATCCTGAACACTCAGCTGACTGAATGCCCAAAATAGCTGTTTTCCTGAGACAAATATCAAGGGAGCTCTGTGAATCACAATAGTTAATGACAAAACAGTATGCAGTTCCACCTGCTAATTTGTCCTTTCTTTTTTCCTTTCAGTTTCAACCACCAATTTAAATTTTGGTTAGCTTGTTTTTCAGGTCCTTTCCTTTTTCTATAAATCAGTGGTTTTCAACCTTCTTAATGCCCCGACCCTTTAATACAGTTCCTCATGTTGTGGTGACCCCCAACCATAAAATTATTTTCATTGCTACTTCATAACTGCAATTTTGCTACTGTTCATGAATTGTAATGTAAATATCTGTGTTTTCCGATGGTATTAGGCTCTACAGCAGTGGTTCTCAACCTGTGGGTCGCTAGCAGGGTCACCTAAGACCATCAGAAAACACAGATATTTACATTACAACTCATTAGCTGTAGCAAAATTACAGTTATGAAGTAGCAACGAAAATAATTTTATGGTTGGGGGTCACCACAACATGAGAAACTGAATTAAAGGATCGCGGTATTATAAAGGTAGAGAAACACTGCACTGATTCTGAAGAGTTTAATGGTATTTCTCTTCAGTTATATCATTTTCTCCAAGTGTTCTTTATTCATTTACTTATGTAAAAATGACAAAATAATAACATAATTTAACTGTATTAATAAATGAATGTTTTTAATATATCATAGTATCAAAAGCCATCTTTGGGTCCTGTGATGAGCTCTGCTTTATATGAGCAGTTAAAGATATCTGTGTTAATAATGACAAATTATATTAAATATATAAGTTTTGATCCCTACATTCACTAAATATTGCTAGATTTTGGAACATAAAACATTTTCTGATTGACTGAAATACTCTTCTTTTATAGTCTTGGGAAATAGTCTTGGGAAATATAATTCTTTATATATGTTCAAGCACAAAAGAGCCACATTTTTTTTGCAAGGAAAATTAATAGAACAATGAAAAGAAAGTGAGAATTGTGTTTTAGTTCTTGCCAGCAATGAAATTTTATTAAAGATTTCTAGTCTCCATGAACATGAATTTTGTTCAACTATAAAAAAGAACTAATAATAATACTTTCCCTATTGACATTCATAAAGTCCATTCATAATGGATACATATGCTCCAAGTAAACTTTAAAATGATATACCACTTTCTTTTACAAAAGTATAAAAATGCATGCGCTTATCATTAGGCTGTACACAGAAGTTAATAAATAGAAAAATATCATTGTGAAATGGCAGGGCAGAAAAAGAATGGGGTACAATTGCAACTTAACTCTTACATAAGAAAGTTTAGTTTGGAACCTGGTACAGAGACTGAGCACCAGGTCATGGCCAAGCTATAAGTTAGACCTACATAACAATGTCATATGTAGTCAAATACTATGGAACTCACATCTCTACTTTTCTCATGGTTTCTGGGTTATACTGGCTGTGGAATCTTTACTGCATAATGTTTTTCTGCCTTGTAAAACTTGATTCAACAAATTTCTAGGTCTGTTTCATTAATTATGTGAAGAAAATAACAATGTTGACCAATTTGTCAAATCTGATAGAATAAGAACACAGTATTAATTGCCACCACATCCAATGTATTCTTAAATGTTTACATTTGTGTTCTGCAAAAGGATGAGGTAGAGGTGGCCTGCTTTGATCCCAGGATTACTCTTAAATTTTAGAGAGATAGTAAAACATCATCAGGGTGATGGAAAGCTTAAGAAACCAAGATGGCGGCATAGGTAAACATCTAAATTGCTGCCTCGCACAACAATTTCAAAACTACAACTAAAAGACAAAACGGACATCATCCAGAACCACAGGAATGCTAGCTGAGTGAAAATTCTACAACTAGAAGTAAAGAGAAAAGCACACTGAGACTCAGAGGAGCTGCAGGAGGCAGAGGTACTGAGGTGCGCGCGGAGATGACTGGCAACTGAGTGCGCAGCTGGCTTTCTCAAGTGGAAGGGAGACAAAAGCTCCTGACTGCACTGAACTCCAGATCCGGGTGAGACTCTGGGGACCCAGACTCATTTGGGGAGTAACTGGACTATCTGGCAGCAAGTGAAACTCAAGGGCAGCTTTCTCTCAGAGGTGCTTGCAGCGATTACCACGGGACACTGAGACAAAGGGGCCTATTAGGGCAGGGCTGACAGGAAACCAATGCTGTCTGCTCTGCCCTGAGACTTTGCCCCATCCAAGCTGAACACAGAGGCTTTTGCAAATCTTGTCTCATAAGGGTGTCTACAGCACAGAAGTTCTCCCAGTGTAGACACAGCTGATCCTCACAGCCAATTGGCTTGGAGGTCAATTCCTCCCAGTGATACCAAAAACAATCAAGGCTTAACTACAACAAGACTATGCACACAGCCCACAAAGGGATGCACCAAGAGTGTCCAGCTCAGGTAACTGGGGAGGCTGAGAAAATGGGCCCTATAGGACACCTAGCACACAAAGCCACTCTGTCAACTCAGGGAAGCAGCCAAAATGCAGAGACAAAGAAACAGATCACAAATGAAAGAAATGGAGGAAAGCAAATGACTGGATATAGAGTTCAAAACCACGGTCATAAGGTTTTTCAAGAATTTCCCAGAAAAGGCCGATAAATTTAGTGAGACCCTTGAGGATAAAGAACCAACTAGAAATTAAGCATACACTGACTGAACTAAAAAATATTATACAGAGATCTAACAGCAGATGAGAGGATTGCAAGAATTAAGTCAAAGGTTTGAAATACAAAGAAGCAAAAAACACTCAACCGGAAAAGAGAAAAGAAAAAAGAATCCAAAAATATGAAGATAGTGTAAGGAGCCTCTGGGACAACTTCAAGTGTACCAACATCTAAATTATGGGGGTGCCAGAAGAAGAGAGAGAGCAAGATACTGAAAACCTATTTGAAGAAATAATGACAGAAAACTTTCGCCACCTGGTGAAAGAAATAGACCTACAAGTCCAGGAAGCACAGAGAACTCCAAACAAAAGGAATCCAAAGAAGACCACACCAAGACACATCATAATTAAAATACCAAGAGCAAAAGACAAAGAGAGAATATTAAAAGCAGCAAGAGAAAAACAGTTACCTACAAGGGAGCACCCATATGACCCATATGTCAGCTGATTTCTCAACAGAAACTATGCAGGCCAGACAGGAGTGGCAAGAAATATTCAAAGTGATTGAATAGCCAGAACCTACAACCAAGATTATTCTACCCAGCAAAGCTATCATTCAGAATTGAAGGGCAGATAAAGAGCTTCACAGATAACAAAAAGCTAAAGGAGTTCATCACCACCAAACCAGTATTATATGAAATGCTGAAGGGTATTCTTTATGAAGAGGAAGAAGAAGAAAAGGGTAAAGATAAAAATTATGAACAACAAATACATATCTATTAACAAGTGAATCTAAAAATCAAGTGAATAAAAAAATTTGATGAACAGAATAAACTGGTGAATATAATAGAATCAGGGGCATAGAAAGGGAGTGGACTGGCAATTCTCGGGGGGAAAGGGGTGTGGGGGGTGTGGGGAGAGACTGGACAAAAATCGTACACCTATGGATGAGGACAGTGGGGGGTGGGGGGGGCAGATAAAGGCAGAGGGTGGGGTGGGAACCAGGTAGAGGGGAGCTATGGGGGAAAAAAGAGTAACAATTGTAGTAATCTGAACAATAAACACTTATTAAATTAAACATAAATAAATAAATAAATAAAAATGAAAAAAAGCACACATCATCAGGGTTTTTGTTCAGGAAAGGTAAGTCATAAATCAATGTTTGGAGTACTTTTTTGTTTTTGCAGATTTCTCAAGGTCTTTTTGACTTAGAGGCAGAATATGTCGGAGGTTTCTATACCTCCTGACCTTTCATGGTCAGTTAACACAATGCTGATAATCAACACGATAACATTGGCATGTATGGTTTCCTCATTTTTCAAATTACTAATTGGTTATGACAACCACTTTTTTTTATTTCTTTATTGATTAAGGTATTACATATGTGTCCTTATTCCCCCATTATCCCCCACCTCCCATTCATGCCCCCTGTTTTCTGTGTCCATTGATTAGGCTTACATGCATGCATATAAGTCCTTTGGTTGATCTCTCTACCTTACCCCCACCCTCCCATAACTTCTCTGAGCTTTGATGTTCTGATTGATGTTTCTCTGTCTCTGGATCTATTTTTGTTCATCAGTTTATGTTGTTCCACAAATGAGTGAGATCATTCCACAAATGAGTGAGATCATGTGATATTTATCTTTTCTGCCTGGCTTATTTCACTTAGCATAATGATCTCCATCTCTATCCATGTTGTTGCAAATGGTAAGAACTCCTTCTTTTTTACTGCAGCATAGTTTTCCATTGTGTAGATGTACCACAGTTTTTTAATCCACTCATTCTCTGATGGGCACTTAGGCGGTTTCCAAATCTTAGCTATGGTGAATTGTGCTGCCATGAACATAGGGGTGCATATATCCTTACTGACTCCTGTCTCTAGTTTCTTGGGATATATTCCTAGAAGTGGGATCACTGCGTCAAATGGGAGTTCCATTTTTAGTTTTTTGAGGAAACTCCATACTGTTCTCCACAGTGGCTGCACCAGTCTGCATTCCCACCAGCAGTGCACGAGGGTTCCTCTTTTCCGCATCCTCGCCAGCACTTGTCATTTGTTGATTTGTTGATAATAGCCATTCTGACAGGTGTGAGATTGTACCACATTGTTGTTTTGATTTGCATCTCTCTGATGATTAGTGACTTTGAGCAGGTTTTCATATGTCTCTTGGCCTTCCTTCTGTCTTCTTTTGAAAAGTGTCTATTTAGATCAGTCGCCCATTTTTTGATTAGGTTGTTTATCTTCTTTTTGTTAAGCTGCATGAGTTCCCTGTAAATGTTGGAGATTAAACCTTTATCTCTGATATCATTGGCAAATATGTTCTCCCATGCAGTGAGCTTTCTTGTTTTATTGATGGTCTCCTTTGCTGTGCAAAAGCCTTTTATTTTGATGTAGTCCCATTTGTATATTTTCTTTTTTGTTTCCATTGCCCTAGGAGCAGTATCAGGGAAGAAATTGCTTCCGCATATGTCAAGAGATTTTCCTGCCTGTGGATTCCTCTAGTATTCTTATGGTTTCTCATCAAATGTTTAAGTCCTTGATCCATTTTGAGTTTATTTTTGTGTATGCTGTAAGTTGGTGGTCTAGTTTCATTTTTTTGCATGTATCTGTCCAATTTTCCCAACACCATTTATGGAAGAGACTGTCTTGACTCCATTGTATGTTCTTGCCTTCTTTGTCAAATATTGAGTATAGTGGGTTGGGTCAATTTCTGGGTTCTCTATTCTATTCCATTGATCTATATGTCTGTTCTTATGCCAGTACCAGGCTGTTTTGAGAACAGTGGCTTTGTAATACAGCTTGATATCTGATGTTAAGATCCCAACTACTTTGTTCTTCTTTCTTAGGATTGCTGCAGCTATTCGGGGTCTTTTTTATTCCAGATGAAATTTTGGAGAGTTTTTTCTAGATATGTGAAATATGCCATTGGTATTGTAATGGGGAGTGCATTGAATCTATAGATTGCTTTGGGTAGTATGGACATTTTAATGATGTTGATTCTCCCAATTCATGAACATGGTATGTTCTTCCATATGTTTACGTCTTCCTCTATCTCTTTTTTCAGTGTCCTGTGTTTTCCACGTATAGGTCTTTTACCTCCTTAGTTAAGTTTATTCCTAGGTATCTTAATTTTTTTGGTGCAATGGTAAATGGGATTGCTTTTTTAGTCTCTTTTTCTGTAAGTTCACTATTGGTGTATAGAAATGCCATAGATTTCTTGGCGTTAATTTTGTATCCTGCTACATTGCCAAATTCATTTATTAAGTCTATTAGTTTTTTTGATGGAGTCTTTAGGGTTTTTTATGTACAATATCATGTCATCTGCAAATAAGGACAGCTTTACTTCTTCTTTTCCAATTTCAATGCCTTTTATTTCTTCTTCTTGTCTAATTGCAATGGCTAATACTTCCAGTACTCTGTTGATCAGGAGTGGTGAGAGTGGGCATCCCTGCCTTGTTCCTGTTCATAGTGGAAATGGTTTTAGTTTTTGCCCATTGAGTATGATGTTATTTATGGGTTTATCATATATAGCTTTTATTATGTTGAGGTATGATCCTTCTATTCCCACCTTGTTGAGAGTTTTTATCAAGAAATGGTGTTGGATTTTGTCAAATGCCTTTTCTGCATCAATTGATATGATTATGTGATTTTTATCTCTCAATTTGTTTATGTGATGTATTATGTTTATTGATTTGTGGATATTGTATCATCCTTGCATTCCTGGGATAAATCCTACTTGGTCATGGTCATGGTGTATGATCTTTCTGATGGTGGTCATGGTGTATGATCTTTCTGATGTGCAATAATTTTGTTGAGGATTTTGGCATCTATGTTCATGAGGGATATTGGCCTATAATTCTCTTTTATTGTGTTGTCTTTATCTGGTTTTGGTATCAGGGTGATGCTGGCTTCATAGAAGGAGCTTGGAAGTGTTCCTTCTTCTTGAATTTTTTGGAATAGTCTGAGGAGGACAGGTGTTAGTTCTTCCTTAAATATTTAGTAAAACTCCCCTGTGAAGCTGTCTGGCCCCATGCTTTTGTTTGCTGGAAGCTTTTTGATGACTGCTTCAATTTCTTCCATAGTTGTTGGCCTATTGACATGTTCAGATTCTTCCTGACTGAGTTTTGGAAGGTTGTATTTTTCTAGGAATATGTCTATTTCCTCCAGGTTGTCCAGTTTGCTAGAATAGAGTTGTTCATATTATTTATTAATAATACTTTGTATTTCTGTGGGTTCCTTTGTTATTTCACCTCTTTCATTTATGATTTTGTTTTTTTGGTCATCTCTCTTTGCTTCTTGGTGAGCCTGGCTAGAGGTTCATCAATCTTGTTTATCCTTTCAAAGAACCAGCTCTTGGTCTTGTTAATCTTTTGTATTGTTTTTTTGGTCTCAATGTCGTTAATCTCCACTCTGATTTTTATTATTCCTTCCTTTTGCTTACACTGGGATTTTCTTGTTGCTCTCTTTCTAACTTGTTGAGTTGTAGGGTTAGGTAATTTATTACCATTATTTCTTGTTTTTTGCAGTAAGTTTGTAGAGCTATGAACTTCCCTCTCAAGACTGCTTTCACTGTGTCCCATAGATGTTGGATTGTTGTGTTTTCATTGTCATTTGTTGCCATGATGGTTTTTATTTCTTCCTTGATCTCTCTGGTAACCCAGTCATCATTTAATAGCATGCTGTTTAGTCTTCATATGTTTGATTTTTTTGGATTGTTTTTATTGTAGTTGATTTCCAGGTTTATGCCACTGTGATCTGAGATGTTTGATATGATTTCTATCTTCTTGAATTTGAAGAGACTTTGCCTATGTCCCAACATATGGTCTATCTTTGAAAATGAGCTATGTGCACTTGAGAAGAATGTATATTCTGTGGCTTTGGGGTGAAATGTTCTGAAGATGTCAATTAATTCCATCAGGTCTAGTGAGTCATTTAGGATTGATGTTTCTTTGCTGATTTTTTGTTTACAGGATTTGCCCAATGGTGATAGTGGGGTATTAAAGTATCCTACTATGACTGTATTGCTGTCAATCTCTCCCTTGATATCCTCCAGGAGTTTTTTTATGTATTTGGGTGCTCCTGTATTGGGTGCATATATGTTTCTCAGAGTTATTTCTTCTTGTTGGATTGCTCCCTTTAGTATTATGAAGTGGCCTTCCTTATCTCTTGTTATGTCCTTCACTTTGAGATCTAATTTGTCAGATATAAGTATTGCTACCCCCACTTTTTTTTCATTTCCATTTGCCTGAAAAACCTTTTTCCATCCCTTCACTCTCAGTCTGTGTGCTTTTTTTCTGAGGTGGGTTTCTTGTAGACAGCAGATATATGGGTTGTGTTTTCTTATCCAATCTGTTACCCTATGTCTTTTGATTGGGACATTTAATCCATTTACATTTAAAGTTATTATTGATAGGTATTTATTTGTCGCCATTTTTATTCTTTACCCCTGTGTTCCTTCTTCACTTCCTATTTCTTTTTTTTTACAGCAGACCCTTTAGCATTTCTTGCATTGCTGGTTTGGTGGTAATGAATTCCCTTAGTCCTTTTTTGTCTGTGAAGCTCCTGATTTCACCTTCAATTTTGATTAATAGCCTTGCTGGGTACAGTATTCTTGGATTCAGACCCTTCCTTTGCATGACTTTTTATATTTCATTCCAATCCCTTCTGGCCTGATGAGTTTCTGTTGAGAAATCAGTTGCTAGTCTGATGGGGGTTCCTTTGTATGTAACTTTCTATCTCTCTCTGACTGCTTTTAAGATTCTTACTTTGTCGTTGGTGTTTGCCAATTTAATTATAATGTGCCTTGGCGTCAGTCTTTTGGGGTTTATTTTGCTTGGGACTCTGTGAGCTTCTTGGATTTGTGTGGGTTTTTTCTTCACTATATCAGGGAAGTTTTCTGTCATTATTTCTTCAAACAGGTTTTCTATTCCTTGCTCAATTTCCTCTCCTTCTGGCACCCCTATTATGCGGATGATGTTTTGTTTCATGTTGTCCTAAAGTTCCTTTAGGCTCTCCTCCTGCTTTTTAATTTTTTTTTTTTCTAGAAGCTGCTCTACTTGGGTATTTTTTTCTACCTTGTCTTCTAGTTCACTGATGCGGTCCTCTGCTTCTTCTAGTCTACTCTTGATGCTTTCTATTGAGTTCTTTACAGCAGTGATGTCTTTTTTCATTTCTTCTTGGTTCTTTTTCATTTCCTCTTTGTTCTTACTCATATTGTCGAATTTGTCTTCCATTCTTTTCAGCCACCTTATGACCATTTCTTTGAATTCTTTCTCTGCCAGGTTGCTTGCTGCCATTTCATTTACTTCCTTTTCTGGTGATGCCTGCTTTTCTTTTATATGAAGGCTGTTTTTTTGTCTCCCCATGGTTTCTCTTCTCTAGGTGTCTGGTTATGTAGTTCTCTCTCTCCTTTCTGTGGTGGAGTGTAGAGCCCCTTCTGAATCTGTGTGTATGTGCCAATTGGGGACTGGTGCTCTGGAGCTCACAACTGTTCGGTGGGTGCCACAGCTGTAGATTTTCAGGCTTCAGATAAGCTCCACTTTCCCCTTCAAGATGGCGTGGTCTCCACATCTGAGCCGGTGGCTCTGGGGAGGGAATCCAGCAGCAGTGAGGGTTGCCCAGTCAGGGGACCCCCGTCCAGCAGTCCCCCACCTTCTCCTGGAGTATAGCTGTCCCGTAACTCTCCAACAGACACTCCCTGTGCGACCCTCAGCTGTTCTTTCTATCTGCTCCGGAATCATGACAACCACTTTTTAAATCTCTTTTCTATATTATATACTTTTCATACTTTCTTTAAAATATGACTACGTCATGAGTTCAGGGTAATCTTTTTTTGGTATATATGTATTTAAATTTATTACACACTTATGAGCATTTCCAATGGTCTTCTTGCTTGGAAAACCTACAGATAAAATTATATATATAGTCATAAATATAACCTGATTATGGCCTAAGAATGAAGTTGCATCTATGTAATTTTCTCCAACATAAAAATTCCAAGTTATTGCAAAATTGATTCTCAATTCTCAAATTTTAAAATGTTAATGTAGATATGTCTCAAGCATCATCAAACAATAACTGTGGCATTAAAAATATATTTTTCTACAGAGTTGGCACTGTAAAAAAGGTATTGAAACTTGCTTTGTTGGTAATGACTTGAAATTTCATTGGCCAGCAGGGAACAAAATTATTTAGTTTGAAAGTCTGACCTATGCTATTTAATTTATATTAGCTCTATGCTTTGTGTAAATTTTGCCATCTGTGTTTTCTGTTTATAACCACTCAAATCCCCACTGGCTTATTCATCTAGTCTTGCTCACATAGACAATACAAAAATATATTAATTTAAAAATTACAATAATAAAATCCATCTGTAAATCCATGCACATGAGCAAAGATATGATTGGAGATGCCATCATAATATATTGCTTATTATTAATCTTCTGGGAATAATGGAGTCCAAAAACGAGGTAAATTGAATTTTCTTATACTACTTAGGGGCAGAAATAGAATGTTGGGGACCATTATAAGAAGTATTAATCATGTCTGTTAACAATGATAGTTCTGTTCTGATTAGAGAAAGCACATTCTGACCTGGCTGAGAGTTGTAAAAGTGGCATGGCCCTGGTACATGGGAGTAAACCCTGGAATGCAGTTCATTCTCCTTTCAGAGAACTGTCTATTATCATGGAAAGATGAACAACCTTGGTAGGGTAACAATAGAGTCACTGAGGAGCTCACCCTTTTTTCCCCCAGCCCACATTGCCTGTAACCTGTAACCATTATACCTTGCCTACTTTCCCATGCCTGTAATTCTTACTTTCCCATGTAATATATGTCCTTCAAGCCAACCTGATGCTCTCCCATATTCCATTCCTGGAATAAATGCTCATACATGATTCAACCCTGTCTCTGCTTAATTGGTTCAAGTAGTGACAGGCAGCCTGGACCCATTCATTGCCCAGTTTCAAATGGATTTCTAACATTATGACCTTTTCCTCAACTGTACAAATGTAAAGAGAACCATGAGTTGCTTTGTCCTAACAGTTGGAAAATGTTTAACATAGCCTAAGGTCTAAGATCCAAGTATAGCAGAGAAACTATGCCATGGATTCCTGTGGAGTGTACCCTACAGAAAAGCAGACCCAAATTCCCATAGATTTTCTCATTAAACATCATGACTGGCGTTTAAAACTGAGTATCCAGGCCTCCTTGTGGAAGAAAGGCAGTGTGCAGAGCATGTTCATGCAGAGGGGGACCCCTTGATGTCCATAGTTTTCTCCCTTGGCTCGTAGGTGAAAGAAGAAAAGTAGATGAGTACAGGTGGAATTCAGGAGAGACTAGCTATAGTTTTATCTTATATAAAGGCTTGTTTATCTTGTATCAGATAAACAAGGGATAATTTAAATAAGTTCCGGCATATTTTTCTCATGACATAATTGTAATTATATAACCTTATGGTTGAAAGCAACCTTGACATGCATCTAGTTTAAACACATCAAAGCCTTTGCATATTGTGTATTTTTTAAGGAGCTGTCAGATTTGGTTGGAAGAAAAGCGTACTGGAGGTGGAGTAACAATAACTCACTTGTACTATATGAGGCCACAGAAATGTCATCTAACCTTTATGGGCTTTGCTATGACATTGGTAAAACAATAAAAGAAAGGATATTAATTTATATATTCCAGATTGTTTTGAAGGTTCCAGTGAAAATATTTTGAAATCCCAAAGTGCCATCCAAATATGAAATGCAATTATTATTTTCCTTAAGTTGGAGCAGAACTCAGAATTAAAACATCAGGGCATCAATAATAAATTTAGTTAGCTAAAGAAAGAGGCTTTATTGCTTTTGTAGATTCAGAAAAGATCTAGAGAAAGGAACTATCATAAAGAAATGATGCTTAAGCAGATATTCACAAAGAGAAAACAGGTTACATAATAATGAGATATTCTACCCAATTATAAAAACTATGTGGGGGCTAGGGAATAGTTCATTCACGTGAAAATATATTTAAAAACAATGAAATTGGAGGTTGAAGTTAAAAAATGTTCTGACTGCTGGAAACAAAGAACCAATACTGTGTTCAACATTGAACACTACAATGAGAACAGTTACAATGTTTTAGAAATATAAAGAGTGTCCTTGGAAAAAATAATGTCATGATGTCTCAGTACACATTTATACACAATGTTCTCATTCTTTGTGGAAAATAAGCCAAAAAACTATATGTTAAAGTAACAAGGGGTTTTGCTGTGGACCTGAACAGACATTTTGAAACTTAACTGGAGCAGACAAGAACACAAACATGGCATGGTTAAGCATGGTAGGATGAAGGCTGGTGATAAAAAATGGATAGGTTAATTAAGTATGATATTTACTAGAATCAAATACTCTATTACTCTAGTAAAGGAAGTACAAAGATAGATCGGGATTTTGTTTGAAAAATATTTTATACAAAGCAATATTCATAAGATGAGAAATAGAGTATACCAAGCACTATGGAATTTACATATTTTATTCTTTTTCTTAATTGAAATATAATTGACATATAACACTGTGTGAGTTTAGGATGCAAAATGTGTTGTTCTGGCAAGACAGTAATTAATTCCTATTACATTTTAATGCAGATATTAATTTTCTGCATTTTCTATGTAGAAATTTTAATTTTATAATTACATAAAGGAAAATATTTGTTTTTAAAATTCAGTCACAACTGTTATATAATCATTTGTTGCCCAAATTTCACAGTATTGATAAGAAATCATTTTCTTATAAATATAAATCAATGTAGTTTATTTTTGTCAATATTTCAGACATTTTAAGGCATTAATGGTCATCTTATATTTATTTTCCTGTTTGGAATTTTTTTGGATATCATCTTGGGTAGCAGAGATGTACAGTTCATGGAAGGTGACATACAGTTCATTGGAGAGGTAATATGCAAATTGGCCATCACTCCAACACACAAGATGGTCATCCCCATGTGGTCAATGACAGATCCTTCCATTTTGTTGCACTTTTTGGTATCAAAACAATTATGTGTAATAAACTGAGTTTAAATACATTGGTAGTAGATAAGAATTATGACTGAATACTGGTAAAAATGAATGAACAAAATTAGATAATTCTTATCCTTATTACCGATGTATTTAAAATTAGAGAATGAATAAACAAATACAGACTACATTTTCTCTGAGACTTGAAAAAGGATCATCATTTCAGATAGTTAGGGGCATGTCTATAAGAAATGAAGTGGTTTTTATTTTTAGCTTGAAATGTAGTTCCATTAAGGAAAAAAATCAGTAATTTATGGAAAGCATGGTTATTTGGGATAATAAATAAAAACTATTTTGGTGTTAATCAAACATCAAAAGAATGTGAGGTGCCTCCTTATCAAAGCAATGGCTGATTATCTGCTTAATAAAAACCACATTATTATTTTTGTTATTTTTTCTTTTTATTTATTCATTTGGAATCAACAGAAAGTCTATTCAAATTAACAACACTGTTTTTACTTTACTCAGAGGACGTATCAGTTCCAAATAGTCCTCACTAAAATAATTCCATATTACCTATTTAGTTAGTATAAAACTAGAAACTTCTCTTTAACTACACTAAAATATATGGTAAGTTCCAATAACATAAGGACTGTTTTCATGGCAAGTCTATTTTATACCTGATATATTACAAAGGATCACAACATCATACTAACCAAAATAAATATAGTCATAAATTGAAAGAATATTGTCAAAGTTTATAAATGAACATTAAGAAGTTTTTAAGGGGGAAATGTGCAAATGGCATGTCACTCTAACACAAATATGAAGTTATCCTGGCAAACATTTTCAATGCTTAAAATAGCAACTTATTTTTTGTTTCTAAAAATTTTAAACTTGGAAAATATATACCTGATGATTATAAAAGAAGTTATGGTTACAATGGCATGACTAATATAGTGTGATGGAAGTATCACTTTAATATTTGCAAAGCTGAGCATGAAAATCTGAACATTTTGGTATATATTATGCAAGGGGGAAAAATCTAAGGGCAATGCAAATATTTATTAGCAGGAACACATTTCAAAGATAGCCCTGCCACCTCCTGTTCTTAATGTTTCCTATTTGGTTTTAAAGTCAAATCAGTAGAATTAAACCACTAATTTAAACACATAATAGGATTAATAGCTTAACCAAACACAAATGGTTTTATTTCTAGAATTCTATTAACCTTAATTTCCCTATGTCATTGGTAGAGAAGTGCAGAGTAATTTTTTTCATTAACCTATTATAATTTTTTCAAAGAGTTTACATCTAAATTCTATGGAATATTTTTTAGAGTTTGTAAGCATATCCTATATAATAAAGAGGTAATATGCAAATTGACCATCACTCCAACACACAAGATGGCCACCCCCATGTGGTCAAAGATGGCCACCCCCATGTGGACACAAGATGGCCGCCGCAAGATGGCCGGCAGGGAAGGGAAGTTGTGGTTGATCAGACCACAAGGGGAGGGCAGTTGGGAGGGACCAGGCCTGCAAGTGAGGGCAGTTGGGGGTGATCAGGCCTGCAGGGGAGGGCAGTTGGGGGTGGCCAGGCCAGCAGGGGAGGGCAGTTAGGGGTACCAAGGCTGGCAAGGGAGGGTAGTTAGAGGTGACCGAGTCAGCAGGGGAGGGCAGTTGGAGGCAACCAGGCTGGAAAGGGTGGGCAGTTAGGGATGACCAGGCCTGCAGGGGAGGGCAGTTAGGGGCAATTGGGCCGGCAGGAGAGCAGTTAGACATTGATCAGGCTGGCAGAGGAGTGGTTAGGGGTGATCATGCTGGCAGGCAGAAGTGGTTAGGGGCAATCAGGCAGGCAGGCAGGCAAGCAGTTGGGAGCCAGCAGTCCTGGATTGTGAGAGGGATGTCCGACTGCCCATTTAGGCCTGATCCCAGTGGAGAGGGTGCAGGCTGGGCTGAGGGACACCCCCCCCTTCCCTGTTCATGAATTTCATACACCAGCTCTCTAGTATTTATTATATTAATGAATCCTAAAACATTTCAATTGTTGGCTTTTCTTCTTTTAAGGTTTGCTTTTACAATATATGCAAGCTATGACTGGAAATGGAATTCTACTCTATAAATTGAAGTTTCAGGAAACTGAATTAGCAGAGGGCATTAAGAACCTGGGTGCAACGGCACAAGGAGAATGAAAGATGGAAATTTTAGAACTCAAATACACAAAAGAAAAATTTGATAATACCAAGGGAATTTTTTTTTTAAGTATCATAATGGCCTTTACTTTTTAAAAATATATTTTATTGATTTTTTACAAAGAGGAAGGGAGAGGGATAGAGAGTTTGAAACATCAGAGAAAGGGAAACATCGATCAGCTGCCTCCTGCACACCCCCTACTGGGGATGTGCCTGCAACCAACGTACATGCCCTTGACCAGAATCAAACCTGGGACCCTGACGCTCTATCCACTGAGCCAAACCAGTTAGAGCAATGGCCTTTACTTTTAATTTATTGAACTAAATGTCTTAATGTCTAAAGGCATTTCAAATCTATTCTTGCAGGCACATTACGAAGAAAAAAATACTACAGCATGAAGAGATTCCAGGTTACCCCTACAAAGTGAAACAAGATGAAAACCCACTCCCTCAAGAATATTTATACTCTTGTAAAATTTTGGTGCTGTGTAAATATTTGAAAAAGTCATTAAAATTAATGTTGACACATGTATTAGAACCCCTGCTACCATTCTCAAATTATTTCCAATACCATAAAACAGAAATTTAGATGCAGGACAGAAATTAACAGTAAAATCCTTTCACCCTTGGTAAACCCTGCCAAATGTAAAATCTATATTTTTCTTATGTAAACATTTTCATTTTGCATTATTTTTCTTATTTAATGCTGCAATGACACCACTTGGAATATTGTTTTGTCACAGAGGCCAAATATTTCATTTTTCACTATCTGGCAAACTTCTATTCTGAATATGTAATAAAAATGGACATATATTGACATCAGCTGCTTTTTTCATACCTGTGACATGGATGCTGTAATAAACTTTATAAATATTTTTGTTGACATGGTACTTTCTTTCTCTAGTCATTTAATATGATATGTTTAAAGGACTCGTAGGATATTGGTGGTGATAAAGAAAGAAGAGACCTGCAAAATGCCTGTGTGTAGGCTCATCTTCATAATCACTGTCACAAGGTTTGATATGCACTCATAGATGATTTGTTGCATCCCTTTTATTTCCAAATATCACAATAATTTCTAAACATGAAAATTATTA
Organism: Corynorhinus townsendii; assembly: GCA_026230045.1. Taxonomy (NCBI): domain Eukaryota; kingdom Metazoa; phylum Chordata; class Mammalia; order Chiroptera; family Vespertilionidae; genus Corynorhinus; species Corynorhinus townsendii. The sequence goes on from JAPDVU010000012.1 coordinate 32,659,477, forward strand.
TTAATTCTCTATGTGGGTCTAGATAAGTACCTCTGTCAAAATTTAAAATCTGGAAGGAACTTTATTTTTATGTTTGTAATAAAACACTTTCATTTGTCTATATGACATCATCAAGAACTATGAACACTTATGGAATATCCAAAGCTATATACATATGCTAACAATTACAGAGAAAGGTATAGAGCCAAGTGTTCAGACTAGAAATGTGGTATCCTTTCTCTTTTGATTAATGGTTCACCTCCTATTATACTCCCACTTACTACTTTCTACTCTTAGAGCTCTAGAAACATCAGCCTCCAGTCTATTCATCAATTACCATATCTATCTCCCATGTTACGGATTTTTCTTTAACTCTTCCCTGTTCCTGATATCCATTTGTATTCTCTCTCTCTCTCTCTCTCTCTCTCTCTATATATATATATATATATATACATATATATATATATATATATATACACACACACACACACACACACGTGTGTGTGTGTGTGTGTGTGTGTGTGTGTGTATGTGTGTATACTAGAGGCCCAATGCACGAAATTCATAGCCTAGCTTTGTCTGGAAGGTTGTCTAGAAGGTAGTCTGGACAGTCATTCCACTGTTTGGCCATTTGGTTGATTTGCATATTACACTTACTATATATATATATATATTAAAACAGCATATATAAATGTGTGTGTATTTGTCAATTTATCTGTGTATTTATCAATTTATCTGAATTGATTCTTTGGTTCTAGAAAAGTATCTCTCACTCCACTATATATTTGGCTGATCCAAAATAAAGCTGAGATTCAGCACTTCCTTTTACACAGAATCTACACTATAGCAATAGCTTTAAAAGAAAGTGACTAGGAAGGGTCCAAGCTTTTTAGATGAAAAGTAAAGCCATTTGGTTACAGAAAAGAGATGGACTCCAGGTATAATGATAGCAACAAGAGAACATCAACAACTAAAAGCAGGGCTCCTACTACCAGGGACTGTAACAAAACTAATCTGTGAACACTGGGTCAAGGACTTATACAAACTTTTGTTTGGACGTCAGGTTCTGTTTGACCTTGGAGTGCTTTAGAATCACTTGGGTAGTTACTCCAGATTGGTTCACCTGAAACCTCTGAAAATGTGCCCAGGTACTTATATTCTTAATAACTTGCTCAGGTAATATAAAAGCCCTTGCTGTATTTAATGTATTTGAGATCCCTTATTTTACTTAATGCTCTAAGATCACAATTTGTTATTATAACCAGAAGTCATTCAGAAACTTACAGGCAAATTTTTCACCCGAGGGGGCTGATGCAAATATTTAAGGATTATGTCATACTAGAATGAGATTGATAAGTATATTGAGATATCCAAATATTTACTTGTGATTAGCACTGCACCATGAAAGCCTAAACAACAGAATGATACAAAGGGTTTTGATTTAACAAGAAAATTAAATCATCTAAAGATGACTATGGCCCTAGCTGGTGTGACTCAGGCGTTTGAATATTGTCCCATGCACCAAGACGTTGCCAGTTCAATTCCTGGTCAGGGCACATGTCCAGATGTCCAGGTTTCTGGTTTGATCCTCATTAGGGGGCCAGCAGGAGCCAGCCAATCAATGTTTCTCTCTCACTGATGTTTCTCTCTCTCTCAAATCAATAAAAACATATATTTAAAAAGAGATGACTACAGTTAAATATCTACACACCATGTGCAATGAGTTCAATTAGCTGTTACATGATTTCAAACAAGGAAGAAGTTATTTCTAACTCAGATGTGCTGGGAAGTATTCATGGTGAAGGTCTTATGGAGTGGAGTCAACGATGAAAATTTTAATAGATGGACAGGAAGGAGGGCCATCTTGTTTGGCTTATTATTAATAAGGTTCATATAAGGGTTAGTTGAAATTCTTAAATATTTTGGGTGATCAAGTTATAGAGAATTTTGGGAATGTTTTATTTTTTATAAAGGGAAACCTACTGTAGGCTTTTGAGGTTAATAACCTAAAAATTAAATTAGTTTAACAAAATGAACTGAAGGAATGGTGAGTTAATTTAACTGATACTATTGAGAAAGTTATAAAATAAAGCAAAACTGATAGTGAAGAAAAATGTATAATCAAAAATAGATGAATAAACAAATAAATTAACAAATTTAAATGTATAAGATTTATTAACAATTTGAAGTAATGTTTAAAAAGAAAGAGAAAGAGTCTAAAATTTATCTGAATTTTGAACCTCTGTCATCTAGAGAATGGTGGGGCCAAGAGTTGGGTACCCTAGTAGCAGAGTTGGATTCAGGGACTCAGGGGATGAGTTTACTGAAGCAGTACTTTCACATGTAACTGAGTGAAGAAAGCAGGATAGGGAAGGAGAAGGAGACATGAATGCTGTAGTCTCAGATGAAGTGTGGCTTTGGCCAGACTGCCAGTGAGGTAGGGAGCTCAGGAGCATAATTCTCACTGGAGTTATTCCACAAGAGCAAATCTCTAGAAAAGAGGACACATCTGTAAGCCTCGCAGCCCAAACTCCCATTAACAGGGGGATCGGTGCATGGCACAGTAAAGCAGAACTAGATAGGGGTATCAACAGCATCTTACAGCAGGAGAGGATCTGTTTTACCATGAATATTCAATTTAATGTTCTTGTCCATCTAAGTAGAAATGTCCAGCGTGTTACTGAAAACTCAGAAAGACATGAGGAAAATAAGTGCCTTAATTAGAGATTTAGATTCATCCCCTCATTTTTCATTCCAAACATTATCACAGATGCACTGAAGCAGAAGCTTAAAAGAAGAGGGTTGATATTAGCAAAATAAATTAAAAACATTGATTTCCTGTAGACCCTCTTTTGCAGCCTCTGTTCAAATTATATCAAATTTATTTTTAAAACATTTTTTAGACAACTTATTTATTTTGTTGTAGGAATTTTTGCTGGCCATAAGGAAGATAACAGAGTTTTAAAAACAAAACTAAGTAAATTTGAAGTGCTTAAACATAAGAGAAAAAAAAAATCAATGTGAAACAAGCTCTGTGAAAATTCTATGGATATTTTGTCACTGGCATTAGAGACCTCACTAGTCCCTTGCTAAGTTATGTAAATTTACACCTAGAAAGACCTTATAAATTAATATCAAAACCACGAGAGTAACATTGGGAGCTGTAAATAATTACATTGTAGCAAAATAGGTAAACTGGAACTGTCTGGGAAAACCAAGATTTAGGAACAATTTAGTTGTCCTAGAATAAATTAATCTCTCAGCCCTGAATAAGTGACATTATGATGAGAATTAACAATACAGCATTTCATTTTAGATATTTACCTGGTATAAAGATGGAGGAAATGCTTGAAAGTTACCAGCCAACAAAACAGTGCTTTTAATTTTGCTTTCATGCCTATGGAATTATTTTATCCATTCCCTAAATTTAATATCATTTTGGAATATGAATGTGTTTCCACCAAAGAAATGTATTACCTCTAGGTAAATGTCTGCATGTGAATATTCATTATTAGGCCAGCTCCATTCCTTGTGGCATCCTGCTCTAAGACAAGTTAATGCCTTTAAACAAAGAGTCATGATTGAAAAACATTAATCCTGAATTTATTTTGTACAGTTATCTTATTTGATGAGAAAATATTAAATATGAACTCATCTAAAAATCTTTAAAAATTGTATGTCTTCAAACCCTTTCTAAGTCTATTATCTAAATTAGTCCTTGCTTATGAGTCAAAAATCAGCTGCTAAATAATTATGCATAGTATTTCATAATGTTAAATATAATCTTTTCTAACTTAGATAATTACAGAGTAGTTACAGAATTTTAAAACTATAGTTTTCACACATTGTAAAACAGAATTTTCTGGGGGAAAGTTGCATAAAATAAACAGGCAGAAAAATTCACATATAAGAAAAAAAACAGAATATTACATATGTGCATATATTAATCACTTACTCCACATTTATTTATTTTTTCCAAATACTTCAACTCACAAGTGGGACAAGTCCTTCAATTTCCATGATCTATCTCAGTGGAGACCATAAACTATACTATTAGAATTCATTTTCTCTGCTACAGAGCTAAGCATAGCTAATCTTAGGCTCTTCAGATTATGGCAACATCATTTCCAAACTAAAAATCTTCTGAAATTTTTTAAATAAAAATAATTATTTTTCTTCTAAAGTTTATGCCTGCTTTCCATTTGCAGAGATCTCTAAAAGTATATTTTTATTGATTTTTAGAGAGAGAGGAAGAGAGAGTAGATAAATAGAAACATCAATGAGAGAGGGACATCATCAATTAGCTGCCTCCTGCAGGCCCTTACTGGGGCTTTGCAACCAAGGTATGTGCCCTTGACTGGAATCGAACCTGGGACCCTTCAGTTTGCAACACTTTATCCACTGAGGCTAGGGCATTTGCAGAGATTTTTAATTGATAACTTCCTAACTATTGGAAAATGGATTCAAGACAGGTTATGAATCTATATAATCCAGATGGTTTTCACTTTCCTTTCCCCTATTTCCTCACTCAGTCATTCCTCAAAAAAAGGCTTTTCCAGTTTCCACCTCATGGCTATTGTGAGTAGTGTAGTAGTGAACATTTTGTATGCAACTATTTGAGTACCTATTTTCAACTCTTTTGGGCACATACTTAGGAGTGAAATTGATGGGTCCCATGGTAATTATATGTATAAACCTTTGAGAAATTGCCAAACTATTTTCCACACTGTCTGCTCTGTTTTTCACTTCTACCAGCAATGTTTGAGAGCTCTAATTTCTCCACTTCCTTGACAACATTTATTTACCTTGTTGTTTTGTTAATGATAACTATTTCAGTGGCTGTGAAATAGTATCAGATTGTGGTTTTGAGTTGAATTTCTCTAATGACTTATTATCAACATTTTTAATATCTTATTGACCATTGGTTTATCTTCTTTGGAGGAATGTCTATTTAATCGTTTGCATATGTTATAATTGGGTTACTGTCATTGTATAGTTGAATTGAAAGATTTCTTTAAAAATGTCTTATTAGATGTATGAATTACAAATATTTTATCCCATTCACAATAATTTAATTTCCTTGGTAACATGATTTGTTGTACTTTTTTTTTGATGAGGTCCAAGTTATGTTTTTTATTTTTTAATTACTATTTAAATCTCCTTACTTGTTGGTCTATTCAATTTTAACTTCCTTCTGAGCCAGCTTTGGTTGTCTATATAGTTCTAGGAAATTCTAGGAATTTACTAAAGTCATCTAGGTTATGTAAATTTTTTGCATACAAAGTGGATAGCATTCCTTTATAATCATTTTTATTTCTGTAAGGTTGCTAATAATGTCCTTCCTTTTATTCCAGATTTCAATCGTTTGAAACGTCTCTCTTTTTTTCTTTGTCTTTTATTGATTTTTAAATTCATTTCATTGAGATTGGGGAACATTATTTGTATGTGTTCAATCCTTTTAAACTTAACTGTGATTTGTTTTATGGGCTCATATATGGTCTATCTGGAATAATGTTCCATGTTCACTTTGAAAAATACATATTCTTCTGTTGTTGAATAAAATGTTCTATAGATGTATGTAAGTTGGTATAAACTGTTGATCAAATCCATTTCCTTGCTGATCTTTTTTCTAGTTGCTCTATTCATTATTAATAGTAAGGCATTGAAGTCTCTATTATTATTGAATTGTCTAATTTTTCAATTTTGTCTGTTTTACTTAAAGTATTTTGAGTCTTTATCAGATATAAATATGATTATAGTTCTTATACATTCTTGAAAGAGTGATGCTTATATCACAAAATGCCATTCTTCACTAGTAAAAATACTTGTCTTAGCTCTATTTTGTGATATAATGCATATATGGTATGTCTGTTCCCTTTCCTTTATTTTCAACCTATTGTGTCTTTGAATATGCACTGTGTCTCTTGTAGACAGCATATTGTTGGAGTATGTTCTTAACTGCTTTGCCAATGTCTGTCTTTTAATTAAAATGCTAATTAATCTAATTGGAATGATAATTATTTACATTTATTACTGTAATAACTTATAAAGTAGATTATGTCTGCAATTTTGTTCTTTGTTTTATAAATGTGTTACTATCTTTTTTGTTCCACTCTTATTCCATTTTTACTTTGTTTTGTGTTAAATAGATATTTTCTAGTGTATCGTTTTAATTATCTTTTCTTTGTTCTACTTAATTTTTGAGTTATTTTCTTAATGATTGCTGGGGGTTACAATTAATAATTTACAACAATCAGTTTGGATTCATACTAATTTAATTCCATAGTGTCATGCATTGAATTGTGTCCCTGCCCAGCCCTTCAAATTCATATGTTGAAGTCCTAAATCCCAGTATTTTAGAATGAGACTATATTTGGAGATAAGAAGTGAGTTAAAATGAGGCTATTAGGGTAGGCCCTACACTAACATAACCGATGTCCTTATAAAAAGGAGAGATTTGGACATAGATGTCCATAGAATGAAGACAATGTAAAGAGATATGGGAGAAGATGGCCAGCTATAAGCCAAGGAGAGAGGCCTAGAACAGATCCTTCCCTCACAGCCCTCAGAAGGAACCAAGCCTGCCCAGACCTTTTGGATTTCTAGCCTCCAGAAGTATAAGACAATAAATACCTGTTGTTTAAGCCACCCAGTCTGTGGCACGTAGTTAAGACAGTCCTAACACACTAATGCAAATAATATACAAAACTTCATTTCTATATATCTCTATGCTCTACCCAATTCATTTTTTAAAGATATTATTTTTTATTTTAATTTTTAAAATTTATTTTAGAGAGAGGCAGACAGATATACAGAGAGAGAAGCAGAGAGAGACATAGACATATCAATTTGTTGTTCCACTTATTTATGCATTCATTGGTTGATTCTTGTATATGCCCTGGCTGGGGATCAAACCCAGAACCTTAGCATATCTGGATGATGTTCTAACCAACTGAGGTACCTGGTCAGGGCTAAAGAATTTATTTTTAAAAGCAGTTTTTAGGTTCACAGCAATGATGAGATGAAGATACAGAAATTTCTGATAACTCTACCCACACACGTGTCTAGACTCCCCATTGTTATCTTCTACTAGAATGTTACATTTGTTACGATTGATGAACCTGCACTGAAACATTATAATCACACAAAATCTATAATTTGAAATAGGGTTTACACTTAGTGTTGCATATTCTTATTGATTTGGACAATGGATAATAAGCTATCATTGTGGTGTCATACAGAGAATTTTCACTGTCTCCAAGATCTTCTGTGCTCCATCTATTCATCCTTCCTCTGACCCCTAACCACTGGCAACCACTGAACATTTTACTGTCTCCATAGTTTTGCCTTTTCCAAAATGTCATATACTTGAAATCATAGAGCATACAGCCTTTTCAGATTGGCTTCTTTTACCTTAATATTCATATAAGCTTCTTTTATGTCTTTTGTGGCTTGATAGTTCATACATTTTTAGTCCTGAATTATATTATGCTGTCTGTATGTACTATGGTTTATTTATCCACTCACCTACTTAAAGACATCTTGTTTATTTCCAAGTATCACCAATTTTAAGTAAATCTGGTATAGACAACTATATGCAGGTTTTTATGTGGACACCAGAGACCCGATGCATGAAATTCATGCATGGGGCGGGGGGTCCCTCAGCCCGGCCTGCACCCTCTTGCAATCCGGGACCCCTCAAGGGATGTCCGATTGCCAGTTTAGGCCTGAATCTGCAGGGATCCCTGCGTGATCAGGCCTAAACCGGCAGTCGGACATCCCCCTTGCAATCTGGGACCACTGTCTCCTAACTGCTCACCTGCCTGCCTGCCTGATCGCCCCTAACCACTCTGCCTGCCTGATTGCCCTAACCCAGTGGTCGGCAAATTCATTAGTCAATAGAGCGTCAAACCGCGGCTCGCGAGATGCAGTTTGCCAACCACTGCCCTAACCACTCTACCTGACTGCCTGATCGCCCCTAACCACCTCTGCCTCAGCCCCTGCCATTGCGGCTTCATCCAGAAGGACGTCCAGAAGGTCGTTGGGCTGTCTGGTCTAATTAACATATTATGCCTTTATTAGTATAGCTAAGTTTTCATCTCCTTTGGGTAAATACCAAAGAATGCAACTGGTGTATCATTGTTTAGTTTTGTAAGAAACCACTGTCTTCCAAAGTGGGTATACCATTTTTGCATTCCCACCATCAACCTGCCCTATTCTTTATGCTACTGAATTGCTTCTCATCTGCTGATTTTGATTCTCTCTTTGATTTGACATTTAACAGCTTGAGTGTGATGAGTCCAGGGACATCACTGCGTTTTTTCTTCTGGGAGTTCAGTGAGCTTCTTGTAGATGTACATTAATGCTTTTCACCAAAATTGATATCTTTTTAGCCTTTGTTTTTTCAAATATTTTTCTTTTTCTCTCATTTCTTTTTGTGACCCATTATGAGTATATTGACACATTTGATAGTTACCACGGATGTTTGATATGATACTCCCTTTTCTTCATTTTTTGTCATTTTTATCCTTAGACTGGATAATCTCCATTGACCTATCTTTAAGTTTCTGAATCTTTCACTGTCTGTCCAAAATTGCTGTTGAGATCCTCTAATAAATTTTTCATTTCAGTTATTATATTTCTCAAATCCATACTTTCTATTGACCTCATTTTTATAGTTTATCCTTATTGGTATGAATAAATCTGGGATTACATGTGTGTTATATAGGGGTAGGATACAGTAGTATGGTGATTAATGGAGAGAACATGAGATTTTTTTTCTGGTAATAAATTAATACTGTGTACACTAAACCAGCTTCAAGGTTTTTTAACTTAATAACTAAAGTACAAATTTATAAACATGGCTTAATAAAATCTGATTTATTAGTTTGTCAAATTTAATAAAAGGATATTTAGTGGATTATATTTTCTTCTCATGTATAAAACTTTATGTAGAGAATTTTTAAGTGAATGAGAAAATTATTTGAACTAAAGCTTTAGGTTCAACCAGTTTGGACTAACCATGCTAATTTAAGTTTTCAGAAAAGTATTAAACTTATTTCAGAGCTGTCTATCAATAGCTTATCCATTCCATCCCTGAAGTGCTCTTTGCCAACTAGATGATTTTGATTATTATAGTTTCATGAGAAGCAGAGATATTTTCACAGAAAAGCTATTTGTAAGAAAAATATTTTGTTTTTTTCCAAGACCTTCCCTTTCTGGTTAGTTACTGAACACATTACCTGTGAATGTGGATGCCTGTTAACGACAGTGATGGTGGTGATGATGATAAGAAAAGGTGAGATTGAAAAGCTTCCAGATGAAGCAAGAGTTTTGTTGTCAATACATATCATATAGTGTTTTTCATCATATATAGAGGTATCTGTATACCATGGAGTATACAGATATGACAGCAAAAGGAAAAGTAGAAGTGATAGAAAAGGGAAAAAATATTTAAGCAAAAATTTTGGTACAAAAAAGACAAACTTCCAGATTGGTCATTCCATTTTATGCACACAGCTCTTGATATCAGTAAGCTCAAATGCAAAGTTACTTGTCTGCTAATATCTTAACTGAGTCTAAAAAAATGACTTCATGATATTTTTTCATCCTCTGTAGGCGAAAGACAAGCAGTAATGTAGTTAAAATAATGGCAAACTAATATATTGTATATAAATGTTAAAATATTTTGCTACATATTCAAATTGTATATTGGCAAGAACTATTACTAAAATAACAATAAACAAATTATGGTGACTTGGAAGGTTTCAATTATGAGATAAAGTGCATGAACTCTTACTACCATTTTCATGCATTCGTTGGCCTAGCTACTAAGAAATTAACCGCCCTCTGGGGTCTTCGTCTCCATAGGCAACCCAGCAGGTGAGTAGTAAAAGCTATGCTAAAAATCCTCTTTACCTGAGTCACTGTTGCTTCATGATCTTCTGAATTACAACAACAGATTTCTATAGCTGCTGATTTTAGATCTACAAATTTCCAGAATAATTACAGGTGGGAATTATTAAGACATCAGAGTCCTACACAGCCCAAATCAGTTCTGCATGTCAAATAGTACAGGTGGAAAAAGAAAAATATCTAAACTTTCAGGCAGTTTTACAATGTAGAGTACTGTGGATGATCCAATTGCAAAGAAGGCATACTACATGATAAAGAAAAAGATGACTTTATTCTTAGTATTGAGTCTGTCATTGATTAATTGTGACCTTGGGCAAGGTGTTTGGTATCTCTATGCCTCATTTTTTAAAAAAAATACATTTTTGTTGATTTTAGAGAGGAAGGGAGAGGGAGAGAGATATAGAAATATCAATGATGAGTCATTGATCGGCTGCCTCCTGCACACCCCACACAGGGGATCAAGTTGGTAACCCAGGGATGTGCCCCAACAGGAAATCAAACCATGACCTCCTGGTTCCTAGGTTGATGTTCAACCACTGAGCCACACAGGCTGTGCCTCTATGCCTCTTACATAAGCATAGATTGGATGGATTAACTGATATCTAAGTTCCTTTGAGCTTTTACAAATCCATCCACTTGCCTTAGACTAGCTGTTCTTTAAGATATTTTTGCAGAAGCTGGAAAAATGTGCTCTCCATTGCCTTCAATAGTGTTCATACTACCTTGTTTCTAGTTAATTACTTGCAAACAACAATGGTATCTCTTTGAAGCCTTAAATTCAACAGTTGCTATGAGCCACATCTGTAGTAATGCCAAATTAGTAACCTTCCAAATCCTGGGTGCAATAAGGATATATAAAACCATTGTGAAGAGTTATGTGGCCCATCTCATATATTTAGACAACTCATACTAAAGATTATTCCTCCATGCTCTGTGTGTGTGTGTGTGTGTGCGTGTGTGTGTATTTAAACTGTTTTTGGACATTTACCCAAGGTCAAGTATATGAGCACCAGTTCTCTGTTTCACCAATGAGACTGTCTCTCTGGTGCTAAAAAAGGAAAAATACCCTCTTTGTGTCACTGTTTGTATGAAGGCACAGCAGATAAACTGGGATTTGCTGAATGGGTCTGCTTTCTCTTTTAGTTGCTGCACCATCTTTCACTAATCGGGCCAGATTCTCCCCGAACACTAAGTCTCCAATATTACTCATCTGAGAGATTGCCTAAATTAGACTTATAAGGACAGACAGAAAAATGAATCCTCAGGGAAGCATCTATGCCTGCATACTGGGCCGATTATCAATGTATTTTTTGTATTTGCACTTTATCATTTGATTTCTTTACCAAAGATATACATAAATCTTGCTAAAGTCAGCAAAGAAGATATCTCATTACTTAGCTCAATATCCCAGATTGGTTACTGACACTTGAAAGCTGATGACAGTGCCATATAGGTTTTGACATCTGGAGTAACATATTCCTTCTCTGATATGAATAAAATATCTCTCACCATGGCACTGCTATTTCCCCTGAAATATCTCAGTAATGAGCTGCTTTGATATATAAAATAAGCATTATATATCTGATGTTAAAATATAGAATTATAAATCAGGGTTCTAAATTTTTTATCTGTCATACTGTACATAATGAAAAGTTTTTATTTTTGGACAATTTATAAATGTCTAAAATCTGACACTTGAAATATTCAAAGAAACCACTTTAATGGAGATTTTTTTGACAAATACAAACATATTAATACAGCAGAAAAGCAGACTTTGAGCCAGTTTGTTGCCTGAAAGACATCATTTTGAAAACAAATGATGTGTTAACTTTAGCTGCCGTCACAGTGACAGTACAAGTAGCTACGAAACAGAATGATTGCTAAGAGTTCCACTTTACTTGTTAATGATTGAGAGGAAATTCATTGTGGTGCCATCAAGAAATGTAGGTTTTAAGAAATTTTATTTTCCTAAGAGATAGTTACATAAAACATAAATGTGCATTCATGTCCTTCGTTGTATTTATTTTAATAGATGTAAAAATTTTAAATCTAATTTTTATTTCATTTTATTCATAACTCTTTCAACTTGGGAAAAATCCTTTTCTGGAAATAGAAAAGTCAAATATTGGCACCTTTTATTTCTCAGCCACACAACTGAAGAAAGGCTTTCCTGGTCATTTGCTATTTTGTTCTCTACCCACCTGGAGGTGAAGTGTCTTGGGAGGAAATAGGATGTCAAAAACATGCCAAGGTTGGGCACCTTCAGACAGAGTGGTTTTCCCTGGCTTTTTCTCAACATGGGTTTAATGTGTAAAAGTTAGCAGGTTTATATATTACCCTTTCTTATTTTTAGCCCATAGGCTTGAGATAAAATGATTTTCAAATTTCTTTCTTGCTATTGTTATATTAAAATGAAATATTTTTAAATATACTCAAGATATTTTGTCTCAATATTTTATTCTATGTAATCAAAACCCTTCACACACGCACGCGCGCGGGCGGGCGCGCACACACACACACACACACACACACACACACACACACAGACAGAATGAGCCAAGTGAAGGAAGAGTGGTGTTCAGTCATCTTGTAGGGTTATAGTTTGGAGATTAAACTACACTTCGGGTAATATAGCTTAATTTTGTAGCCATTCAAAATCCAGGAGATGCCTGAGTGGATGCTATAGAACAACAAGAGAGTAGATAGATATAGAAATATAGATATATATGTAAATATATACTTATGTATAACATTTCACCATATATCACTCAGCATGATATAAATTTGAGATGAACTCTGTTGTCAGATAGGTGAGAGAAAACAGGAAAAGTTAGATAGTTCTTTTTATTTTCTGTAAGAATACTCACTGTAATTACCATGGTAAAGAATGTTTTCAATTTACATTATGTCTAATACAGCATACCTGCCCCCTCTCACACACACAATGCCTATTAGCACATTAAAATGTTTATTAGGATTATCAATCCTATGGCTTTTGGTAATGCAGTCTTCCCTGTTTTTCTCTATTGAGGCAAAATTTTCTTATTCATAGAACTCAATTATTTTCACCAGCCACAAACCTTTAAGTGCTTAGATAAAGTTCCACTAAATTTTCCCTATTAACCTGTCAGGGTATTATGTTCAATGTCCTGAGAGATATTATGGGATGCACTTAATCCATCCATGACTCAAGAACATTTCCAGTCTATGTTTTGGGTGGGTTTTTTTTTTTTTTTTTGTTAGCTGCAGTGTTGTAAGTAGGCTAAGTACATGTATTAAGCAATTTCAGTAAATATAAATTTTCAACATATATAGCATCTGGTATTTAGGCAAAAACAGATGGCTCAAGTGCAGATGTTTTCAGATATTGGCTACTGTTCTAGTGTAGATCATAAATCATGGTTATCTCCAAAAGCTCTTAAGCTAAGGAAGATGGATGTAAAGCTTTCTTACCAACAAGGAGGGCTTTAATCGTAAGAAAAAATATACATAGTAAATCTCCATTTACTTAACTAGTTAGTTTTCCCACACTGTTTTTTTATTACACTCGGAAGGGATATAAAGGACAAATTAGCAAATCAAATATAGCCCTATAATTTATGATATACTCATAATAAACATAACTTACATTCTCTGACCTTTCTATGTGGCAGTCACTTCTCTAAGTTATAGATATAGAGAGATATATTCCAGAGCTTACTGTGCTATAAACAGACTGTGTAACATGACTTCCAAACATGTTTATAAGTTATAATTTGCATGTTTCATTACATGCCTATATGACTGTCCTTGTAAAAAAACAGAATAAAGGATGGATGGATAGCAGAGATGTTCTGACAGCAGACAAACAGTAGCATAGAAATGTCTTAAAGTTTTATTAAGACTTTCAGTTTTACAAGTGACGTACACATAATTTACATACTGTGACATCATTTTTCCATTTTCATAGTATTCTGATGATCTGCAGTGCTATGATCTGGTCACATCGAATCTTTGGCATTCATAAGGGATATTAAAAAAAAAAAAACTTGTGTCGATACAAATACAAAGAGAGCTTTCTATGACTTTTGCAGCAATCATGTTTGCTGGCTAAGTGCTATCACCCTCTCATATAAATTTCTTATACCTGCCACAGTAGAAAAGTTCAAGAAGGTTTCAATACAATGCATGTGCTGGATAGTAGCCTTGAGTCAAGGACCAGCTAAATAAACTCATCATTAACTTTATGAATTTACTAGAGGCCCGGTGCACGAAATTCGTGCATGGGGGTGAGCGTCCCTCAGCCCTGCCTGTACCCTCTCCAATCTGAGATCCCTAGAGGGCAGTCGGACATCCCTCTCACAATCCAGGACTGCTGGCTCCCAACCACTCACCTGCCTGCCTGCCTGATTGACCCTAACCACTTCTGCCTGCCAACCTAATCACTCCCTAACCACTCCCCTGCCAGCCTGATTGACATCTAACTGTTCTCCTGCCAGCCCAATTGCCCCTAACTGCCCTCCCCTGCTGGCCCGGTAACCCCTAACTGCCCTCCCTTGCTAGCCTGATCACCCCTAATTGCCCTCCCCTGCAGGCCTGGTTGTCCCTAACTGCCCTCCCTGCAGGCCTGGTCCCTCCCAACTGCCCTCCCCTGCAGGCATGGCCCCTCCTACTGACCTGGTCACCCCTAACTGCCCTCCTCTGCTGGCCTGGGTCCCCCCCCCAATAATCCTTCCCTGCAGGCCTGGTCTCCCCCAACTGCCTTCCTCTGCCAGCCTGGTCACATCTAACTGCCCTCCCTTGCAGGCCATCTTGTGTCCACATGGGGGCAGCCATCTTTGACCACATGGAGGTGGCCATCTTTTGTGTTGGAGTGACGGTCAATTTGCATATTACTCTTTTATTATATAGGATTACTAATTTCACAAACTTCGGAAGTACACAATTGGTGAAACCACGAATTTGTGGGGATTGGGAAGAAGAATCTTAAGGTGGTATAGGTAACAAACTGGTGGCCACTAGTCCAAAACAAGGTCACAAGCATCTTTTCCTTGGATTTCTTAATGAGTTAAAAGCATTAATTTGGAGGTTTTGAATAAAAACTCTAGACTTCTGGTCTCTCATGGAAAAATAAGATATCTGAACACATGAGTATATCTCTCCATGGCTGGAGATAAGTAAACACAAGAACTTCAGCAAAATAAATGCAAATAACCTATTGGGACAATACCCTGTATATATTTTGTTAGTTCTTCAATCAAAGTTGTCAAAAAGACAAGATGTAACAAATGTTGGCAAGGAAATAAAGAAAGAGGAACTCTTGTACACTACTGGTGGGAAATTTAAATGGTTCAGCCACCATGGAAAACTGTATGTAATTTCCTCAAAAAAATTAAAAATAGAACTACCATTTGACCTAGCAATTCCACTTCTGGGTATTTATCCAAGGAAAATGAAATCATGTTCTCAAAAAGACATCTGTACTGCCATGTTTATTGCAGCATTATTTACAATAACCAAGATACAAAACAACTTAAGTATGTCTATGAATGAATAGAGAAGATGGTGTATATTATGTACAAATGAATATTATTTGGCTAAAAGAGAGAGTCATGACTTTTGCAACAACATGAATGGACCTTGTGGACATTATACTATGTGAAATAAGTCAGATAGAAGAAGACAAATACTGCACAATCTCACATATATGTGGAATCTAAAAAAAACTAAACTCATAGAAACAGAGACTAGAATCGTAATTGCCAGGGGACAGCAGGTGGGGAAAACGGGGAAATGTTGGTCAAAGGGTACACACCCCTAGTTGTTAAGATGAGTAAGGTCTGTATATCTAATGTACACAAAGGTTTGACTGAAGCAGTCTTTGGATTCTTATCAATAGACTAGAGGCCCAGTGCACTGCAGAGGGTGAGAGTGGGGGAGGTCCCTCAGCCCAGCCAGCACCCAGATGTGAGATGACTCATTGTGATTTGCATTTCCCTGATGATTAGTGGTGTTTAGCATCTTTTCATGTACCTAATGGCCATTTTTATGTCTTCTTTGGGAAAATGTCTATTCAGGTCTTTTGCCCATTTTAAATAGATTTTCATGTTGCTATTGACTTGTATATATTATTAACCCTTTATAAGATATATGGTTTGCAAATATCTTCTCCCATTCAGTAGGTTGCCCTTTCATCTTGCTAACTGTTCTTGTTGCCAGAAGCTTTTTAGTTTGATGAAGTCTTATTTATTTATTTTTGCTTTGTTGCATGTGCTTTTGGTGTCAAAGACCAAAAAAGTATTGCCAAGGGTAATGCCAAGGAGCTTTCCTCCTGCCCTCCCCCGAACCCACTAGGAGTTTTAAGGTTTCAGGTCTCACATTTAAGTTTTTCAACCATTTTGTGTTAAAATTTGTGAGTATTGTAAGATGGAGGTCCAATTTCATTCTATATGTGATTACCTAGTGTTCTAAATAGCATTTATTGAAAAGACTATCCTTTCCCCATTGAATATTCATGGCTCTCTCTTTAAACATTAATGAATCCTATATGTGTGTGTTTAAGTTAATCCCTTTGCTATACTACTCATATTTTAATTTTTCAAGAGCCACCATATGGTTAGTGGCCATCATACAGGAGATCACAGATGTAGATTATTTCTATCACTGCAAAAAGTTCTATCAAACAGTATGATTTAGACCATAATCATATTAACACAATACCAATAATAATGTTTTAACTATTCAACAGTTCTTATGGTGAACAACACATGAGTTGATAAAAATGTAAATCATTCTCTCCACTTACATGGAAAAAATATTCCTTATTATTTGAATTGAAAACAGAGAAAAGGAGAAACTCAGAGCCTTCTTTTAGCCTGGACAGCAACTTCACTAAGCACTCAGTGACCTGGGAGTGATAATACTAGTAGATGGAATTACACTGCTGTCCTGCCTGTCTAAAAAGTTCTTTGGTAATGGCCATGTCTAACTTATAGGGTGCAGCCTAAATTCCATCTTCCCCCATCTAAATTTGAACTACATATGGTAAATTATGCACAATATAAAATTACTTTCACCTATGTCTAGCAAAACTACTAGCATTTTATGTTTAACTAGAGGCCCAGTGCATGAAATTCACGCACAGGAGGGGGGTCCCTCAGCCCATCCTGCACCCTCTCTAATCTGGGACCTCTGCGGGATCTGGTCTAAACCGGCAGTTGGACATCCCTCTTGCAATCCGGGACTGCTGGCTCCTAACTGCTCACCTGCCTGCCTGCCTGATCGCCTCTAACCACTCTGCCTATCTGCCTGATGTCCCTAATTGCTCACCTGCCTGTCTGATTGCCCCTAACTGCCTCTGTCTGCCTTCCTGATCACCCCTAACCACCTCTGCCTGCCTGCCTGATCGCCCCTAACTGCTCCTCTGCCTTCCTGATTGACCCTAACTGCCTCTGCCTTGGCCCCTGCCACTGTGGCTTTGTCTGGAAGGATCCAGAAGGATGTCTGGAAGACTTCTGGTCTATCCGGCCTAATTAGCATATTACCATTATAGATGTTATGTTTCATTTGGTTGCCTGTGTTTTAACTGCTAGTATTCTAAAATACATGCTTTCAGATGATAGTAAAAATTTCAGAAAATGATTTTCTAAGATTGTTCAATAGCAATAATCTTATCATGAATTCATAATTATCTGTTATTGAATTACAGTGTCCTAGAATTTGTGAAAAGTTTGTGACATTATTTCCATAGGATACTATATTTGTTTCTTTCCTAAGGTTACTGTAACACAGACCACAGAGTGGGTAACTTAAACATTAGAAATTTATTGTATCACAGTTCTGGAGTTTAGAATTCCAAAATCAAGGCATCATCAGAGTTGGTTCCTTCTGAGGGTTGTAAGGGAAGAATCTGTTCCAGACTTTTCTCTTTAGCTTATAAATGGTTATCTTGTCCTTATGTCTTTCTTTCCACATCATCATCTCTCTATTCATGACTGTGCCCAAATTTCCTCTTCTTACAAGGACACTAGTTATATTAGGTTTAAGGCTCCTATGATATTGTGAGTTACAGTAAGAGATATACAGTCTGTCTTCATCCCATTTCTAGCACAGAGCTCCTAAAACCCTGGTGTACCCTAAGTGATGAGAGCAACAGTGATCTTTCATTGTATTAATCAGGTGCTTTGGGAGTTCATGTAAGGTTGGGGGCTGGTTACCTGTGTGGACACAACTAAATCTCTGGGAAGGGGAGAGGAGATAGGAATCGACTCCAATTGCCAATGGCCGAGGATTTAATAAATTACGGCTATGTGATAAAGTTTCCATAAAGCCTCAAAGAACAGGGTCAGAGAGCTTCTGGATTGATGAACATATATGGATTTGAGGAGAGTGGTGCACCCAGAGAGGGCATAAAAGCTCTGTATCCTTTTTGCATGCCTTCCTCTATTAATTTGTTCCATCTAGTTGTTCCAGAGTTACACACCTTTATAATAAACCAGTGATATAATAAGCAAAACGTTTCCCTAACTTATGTGAGCAAATTAATTGAACCCAAGGAAGAAGGGAGTCATGGGAACCTCTGTTTTAAAGCCTATTGATCATAAGTACAGGTAACAACCTGGACTTGTAACTAGCATGTGAAGTCCAAGGAGGAGGTCATGGGAACCCTCTCTATTGTCCATCAGTCGGAAGCACAGGTGACAATGTGAACTTCTGACTGGTGTTTGCAGTCTCTGGGTAGACAGTGTCAGAACTGCATTGAATTTTAGGACACCCTGACTGTGTGTGGGAAGAACCACTCCACCCCACCTCTGTTGGAATTGGGTCCATGAACAACAAAGAGGATTATTGTAATGACCTCTGTAAATATCTGATCTCTAAAGAAGGCTACATTTGGAGGTACTAGGGAGTAGGAACTCAACATATGATATTTTTGTGGGGGATACAATTCAACTCATGACACCTATCCATGTGCATTACACCTTCAAATTTTTCTCTCCTCCTCAACTTATTTGGGTGTGTATTATTACTATAGACTATGTGTATATACTATAGAACATACTATAGAGTACACCAGATATAATATATACTATATATATTCTATACTAGAGGTCCAGTGCACAAAGATTCATGCAAGAATGGGCCTTGCTTCCCCTGGCTGCTGGCACCACCTTCACTCTGGCCAGAGCCACCTTTCCGCCTTCCCATGCTGCCCAGAGGCCCAGAGTGGCTGGGGTGGTGCTGCCCTGCCCCCGGCCACTCAGCACCAGTGTATGCAAATTAACTTGCCATCTTTGCTGGGTTAATTTGCACACTCACTCCTGATTGGCTGGTGGGCATCGCAAAGGTATGGTCCATTAGCATGTTACTCTTTTATTAGTGTAGACTATATACTATATGTATACACTATAAATATATATTACTGTACTAAATACACACACTATGTACACACACACACACTATTTAAGCTATTTCAAGGAAGAATAAGTAAAGCATGAAGTGAAAATGATATAATGTATGTTCTTCACATATTTTCCTCCTTAACAGTTGCATTTAAGAAACCATCAGCCCGACACACCTCAGATGTGGGGGTGGGGGGGTGAGAAGAGATAAAACCAAAGAACTTATATACTTATATACATAACCCATGGACATGGAAAATATGGTACTGAAGACCTGAGGGGTGGGTAGGGGCTGAGTGGAGTGGGGGATGTAGGGGGTGGGATATATCTGTAATACTACCAACCACAAAAAAATACAGTAAAAAAAAAAACCATCAGCCTGAAAAGTTGGTTTAAAATAATCTCTGAAAACTTACAAAATGCATTAGACCAGAAGGCAACATAAGTCTCTATCTATAAGAGCATAATTCTGTTTAATCATATCATTAGTTTTATTAAAGACAGACTTTGCAACAAAAATCTCCCACTTTCCATTCTGATAGTGACTCAGCATACTACCATTTGTAATAAAGGCAAACTTCCTACTAATTCTATATATTATGCATGGTCATACAAACAAAACAGCAAAATGTGTCTTCCTGTTTCCTTAAAATAAAACAAAAAAATTCATTTCTGTCTGTGCCCCAGCGAGGCAGAGTTTTCATTGTTTTTAATTCTAACAGCACTTTTACTAGGAATCAATGAATAAAATAGCACAGTACCATATGATCATTATATATTTCAAAGGTAGAAATATCAATTTTGGTGTAATGGAAAGGAAGAATGCTTGAAAAGAAATGCAGAAAGGAAATACATATATGCAAAAACATATTGGATAGTACTGTATTTAAAATATTCTGCATATGTTATGAATATTCCTCTGCTATACAAAAAATAATTATACTAGTTACTAAAGATCTGGAAAAAACAGTCAGAATCAAGAGGGATGTTGTAATATTCTATGAATATTCTAGCCCAATAGTCCAGTTCCAGGAGCTTTGGGGAAGGCAAAACTTCATAGTAATGTCTACAGTGAGTTTGGCACTATTTGCTTAAGAAGTGACCTGTTAGTGGAGTGAGTTAAATAAAAGTGCAAACAACAGAGCACATAATCCATTTATAATCCTAAGGCCAGGGCTTCTATATGCTAATACTTCCAAGAAACTTGGCAGAGAATCAATAATAAAATAGCTCCCAAAGTATCTGAGTTATTATAGAAGACAGGTCTCAAGATCATGGAAGTATCTTTAGTGTGGATCCTACTAGAGATAAATGTATCATAGTAAGAAAAATAAGCTATATTCTGGTTGGAAATGAAACTCCAAAGGAAACCCTAATTTCGGATTTTTTCAATACTTTTTACAAGTATGCAGATAGAAATAACTGACAAGAAGTATGTCAAATAAAATTACATGCACACAGCACTTCACCAGCTCCCAGAACTCCAAGTCAAGCTTTTATGCCTTTCAAGACAGTTATAATCTATAATAATAAAAGCATAATATGCTAATTAGACTGGACATCCTTCTGGATGAAGCCGAGGCTGCAAGGGAAGCCTGGGTCCCGGGTGCCAGAGGGAAGCCGGTGCCAGCAGCCAGGGGAAGGAAGACCTACTCTTGCATGAATTTTGTGCATTGGGCCTCTAGTCCTATATAATCTATATATATAAAAGCCTAAGCGACCATTAAGACTGGTCAACTGGACGACCGGTCGCTATGATGCACACTGACCACCAGGGGGCAGATCCTCAACACAGGAGCTACCCCCTGGTGGTCAGTGTACTCCCACAGCCAACCTCCTGCAGCCAGCCAACCTCTTGTGGTCCCTCCCCGCAGCCAGCCCGCCCCGATCCACCCTGATCACCAGCCAGGCTGAGGAACCCCACCCATGCACAAATTCATGCACCAGGCCTCTAGCAAAAGTGTAATATCCTAAGTGTCTGAACGATTGGTCCACTGTTTGGTCGACCGCTCAATCAGTCGCTAAGATGTGCACTGAACAGAAGGGGGCAGATGCTCTGACTGGTAGGTTAGCTTGCTACTGGGGTCCAGACAATCAGGACTAGGTGAGAGGGCCTGACATGCCCTGGAGCCCTCCCGCAGGCCCTTCCAGACAGGCCAGCCCCCATCTGCCCCCACCTGGGACTGGGGAGACAGCTCCGATCACCCCAAATCTCCAGCCAGGTCTCTAGTATTTTTGCATGGGGCCTCTAGTATTAATGATAACATCTTTAAACCTCAATATTACTTAAATGTGTAACCTGCTTTTTTGTGCACACAGCATGGCATGCTAAACATATTTTGCAGCATGCAATTTTGCAGGTGCAAGGTCACTGGGAAATTTTGCTAGCAAAACAGAAATCACAAAATCATAATACAAATGTTATCAATTTAAAATTGCTCAATTTGGTCTTTTTCTTTTAAAGCAGCTTATTGCTTCTAGAGAGTTTATATACGTCATGAATGCCATTTGTAAATAAGCTTCATGATTCCATATATCTTCCTTCTTTTTTCTTGTGACAAAGATCAAGGTTTGACCAAACTCTGATGAGGTTCTTCTGAGCTCTTCAGTAACAAGGCCTCAAATTTTGGCCCCTCTGTATTGTCCAGTTTTAGCAAGAATCCTACTAAGGAGTTTAGCCAGAATTCCTCCCTGAATACCTGATCACCCTTGACATTTGATCAGGTTCCTTATCTTCCATCATCCCCCAGATGATATCTGATCACACAGACCTGCCTTTGGCAAGAATCCTTTTGAGTCTATTTAGACAGAGTCCCCTCTTATACCTGATATTTCCACTTAACTAATTTTCTATTCATCATATACCCCTACCACAGCCCAGATTCTTAACGATAAATTTCCTCTTTTCCTTGTTGTACTCAGAGTTGAGCCCATTCTCTCTCCCCTATTACAAAACCTCATTTCAGTGGCCCCTATACCTATCATGATGGTCCCTGTGAATAAGGCTGCCTTATCATCTTTAACAAGTGTCATTAATAATTTTTTTCTTTATCACTTCCTTCTTTCCTTTCTTCCCCCAATCTAGTCTTAATTCACTCTTTCTTTCCTATCTTTTCCTCTCTTCCTTGTCACTAAAAATGTCTATTAATTTCCCCATGTTCTTTGTAATACTATGTGAAACATGTTTTTTGTTTGGGTGAAACATTTTTAAATTGATATAGTAGGTTTACCAGGTCATGGAACTACTGATAGAGGAGGAAGTCATATTAGAGAGACCCATTGTACTAATATTATGGAGTCAGAGCCTGATTAACATTATCTTATCTAATAAAAGAGTAATATGCAAATTAACCATCACACTGCTACACCCACAAGCCACGCCCACCAGCCAATCAGGAGTGAATATGCAAATAAACCCAACCAAGATGGCTACAGCCACAGAGAGCAGGAGGGAGGCTTGCCGTTTCCCCAGTGATGGAGGAAGCCAAGCTTTCTGCCAGCCCTTTCCAGCCTAGGCCTCCACTCAAGGCTACAAAGTTTCAATGACAGAAGATACATAAATCCAAACAGAAATGGCGGCAGCCATGGAGCTGGAAGGAACAGGAGGCTAGGGTTGCCCCAGGCGACAGAGGAAGCCAAGCTTTCCTCACACCCTGGCTGGCCCAGGCCTCCACCTAAGGCTACAAAGTTTCAATTATAGAAGATAAATAAATCCCAGCAGAAATGGCTGCTGCCACTGAGCAAGCAGAAGGCTTGGCTCCACTCCAGGCTACAAAGTTTCAATTATAGAAGATAAATAAATCCCAACAGAAATGGCTGCTGCCACTGAGCAAGCAGAAGACTTGGCTCCACTCCAGGCTACAAAGTTTCAATTGTAGAAGACAAATAAACCCCAGATTCCAGGGCCTCCACTCGGGTCGCCGGGGGGCGTGGCCAGCCTGCAAACCACCACAGGCCCCTCGCCCAGGTTGCCCCATGCCCCAAGGGAACCCCCACCCTGATCCGGGACACCCTTCAGGGCAAACCAGCTGGCCTCCACCCATGCACCAGGCCTCTATCCTATCTAATAAAAGAGTAATATGCAGATTGACCATCGCTCCAACCCACGAGATGGCTGCCCCCATGTGGACACAAGATGGCCGCCACAAGATGGCCAGCAGGGGAAGGCAGTTGGAAGGGACCAGGCCTGCAAGGGAGGGCAGTTGGGGGCGATCAAGCCTGCTGGGGAGGGCAGTTAGGGGTGACCAAGCCAGCAGAGGAGGGAAGTTGGGGCGACCAGGCCTGCATGGGAGGGCAGTTAGGGGTGACCAGGCCTGCAGGGGAGGACAGTTAGGGGAAAACAGGCTGGCAGGGGAGCAGTTAGGCATCAATCAGGCTGGCAGGGGAGTGGTAGGGGGTGATCAGGCTGGCAGGCAAAAGTGGTTAGGGGCAATCAGGCAGAGGCATGCAAGCAGTTGGGAGCCAGCAGTCCTGGATTGTGAGAGGGATCCCAGATTGGAGAGGGTGCAGGCTGGGCTGCGGGATAGCGCCCCCCCCCCGTGCACAAATTTCGTGCACCGGGCCTCTAGTCAAAATATAATATTCCACTGAAAGGAGTAAATTCATAAATGATCCCCAAGTTATTCACTCAATATAATAAGACAACAAATGTGAAACTCCTGGTTTATTTGTGTGCAATTTAGTCTAATTTCAAGGTTAACTGCTTCTTTAGAAAATGAGGATAAATACCATTTTTCAAAATCTATAAATGTTCTCCTGTGAAGTTATAATATCTTAGAAACTTAGAGGGAAAGGACTTCAGGACTCATTTATTTAGACAAACTTTAGTCAAAAGAAGTAAATCAATCATTTTATATATTCATAAAGTAATTACCATTTGATGTGTAAAAAGAATTGGTATAGATATGAAGCCATATGATAACACAGAGGTAATATATCACATTGTATAAGCAGGGACAATGAAACAAAAACACTGTGAAGGTCATTTCCAGCATAAGACAGTATATTATTATCAAATACTAATAGGGTAAGTAAACACTAAAAAATTCAAAGGTAGAGGAGATGTCTATGAATAAATCCATCTGGGAAGCAGAGGTAGGGTTCGAGTTACAACTAAAGAATTTCTGAAATTTTGTTTGTAATCTGTTTTAAAATATATTTTAGGTAAATTAAGGGTATTTTTACATTCTACTGTAAGCTACAAAATGTCAAATTGCCTGCTCTCTCCCTCACTACTATCAGTACATTAACATGTGCTTAATGGTACAAATGAAATATATGTATATGTCTCTGTCCTCTTTCCCCCACCACACACTCCCACCTGACACCTTTGTAAATTTCTAAGTGATAAGAGCACTTAGAAGCACCTTTTGTTTTAAGGAGGTGACTCTGGTCACCTCAATGGCTCCTGAATGGGACTGGTCATCCGAAAGACCAAGCCATGATTAGAAGCTTGGAATGCCCAGTTTCTATCATCCCCACTTCTCTAAAGAAAGGAGAGGGGCTGAAAATGGAGTAAATGATCAGTCATGCCTACGTGACGAAGCCTTCATTAAAAACCCCAACAGGATGGGGTTCAGAGAGCTTCCACGTTGGTGTGCATATCCACATAGCCAGGAGGGATATCTTCTATCATTCAGTCCCTCCTCCAAACCAAACAAACTAAAGCGAAGATATTTGCCTTCAGATGTCCATCACCTCTATCACTTTTCTCATCTCAGTCAAAGCAATCTAGAGTGCTTAAGCTTTGTCACATTTTTCAGTGACAAATATGTCCTGTATTCATACAGAGTTTATTTATTATTATGCTTTAGGTTGGTTCAAGGTACATTATATAATATGACCATAAACCTTGGTGATAGTAAAATATGATGAATTATTTTTATAGAATATACAATAATTGTATTTCATTAAGAGAAATCCTCCAGCTATGATGCTTTTGTTTCTTTAAATACCCTAAAACACTGAATATAATTTTCTGTAAAATATTCTTGTTTTTCATGATACCTTTAAGAAGAGAATTTATTCACTAGACAAAAATATGCTTCCATATAACAGACCGGTTTGTTTTCTTTATGGACTGGACATTTATGGTTTCCTATCATAAAAAAAATCTATATTGGATAGGTGTTAAATATTTAATAAATAGCTGATGAACAAAATTTAATACATTATTTATCTGTTGAATATTCCATATGAATCCCAGGTAATCATTCCACCTGAGGGCTAATATAAAGTCAAAGGGTCTCACAAAATATATTCAGGGACAGACAGTTGGGGTTACAATTTGAAGGTCATGTTTACTGAATAGTTGTGACGCCACAACTTTCTCTTGCTCCACACTTTGATTTCCTTCAGTTCTGTAACTAGAGATCCAATTTTCATCCCCAATTGCTCAATCACTTCCATTTACCTCACCACATTTCACCGTGAAGCCAAATTTAATAACAGCTTTAAAATCTGAAAGCTGGGGAAGGCCTTATATTTAACAACACAATGTCACGACGCTAAAAAAAAAAATATCCCTTCAACTCAGAGACTAAGATTAAATTATATATTTACTCTAGGTTCTGGACATAGATAAAGTCAATGACTGTTTCAAATCATCTTTATTAGCCATGCTATAAAGATGTCATCCAGTACCATGTATTCTTGGTGTGTTTATTGTTTTCTTTTCATACTGTGATCAGTAACAATATGAAATTTTCTGCCACTTACGTGGTCATCTTATAGCCCTATGAAATGACATAGAAAACTCAAGAATATTAGCAATAAAAACATTCTATACAGGAAGGTATCCTTTAGATGTGGAACTAATACAATACTCTTCATGATTTACTAATGAGATAAAGTCAATGGGAGAGTAATAACAAAACGGCACTTGGAGTGTATTTCCTTAGCTCTCCTTTTTCCTTGGCTCATCATTTTATTACTGAATTAAATGGGAAAAAAGAAATAGCCTTTGAGCCTGCATCAGCAATTCTATAGCTACTCAAAATGCCTATTGTCCTGCTATTATTTTATTTTAGATCATAACTTTTTTTTTTAGTTTTTGGAATAAATTTGAGGTTATCTTGCTGTTGATCATTCAAAGTAGCTCAATCTTCCTGGAAGACAGACATTGCCCTAGAAATACAAGTGTCAAATCATAGGGCACACAGATAAGCAAGTTTACCAGGCCAGTCATAATGTATTACTTTGAAAAGTACTGTCTTTTTTAAGAGTCTTTTGGTTACATATCAGAGAAACATACTGAAGCATATTTAAACAAAAGCCATAGGAGTTATTAGATGGACCAAGTTAGTGCCTGAAATGCAAGGCTAGGGATAAATCATTGCTCAAGATGGACTGAATTTAGAAGGAAAGTATTCAGAAATATCAGATGTACTTTCACTATGCTTTTTTGCCTTTTTTCTTTCTGCGCGTTATTTTTTTTCACACACTGGCTTCTCCTGCTTCTTGGTAATCTTAGCAAAACTCTGCCATTTTACCACTCCTGAATTTACTTATCGTAGTGCCAAACATGCGCAGAAAACAAGTGGCTGAGTCCGAATCCTGTTTTTAAATGTCTCAATGTAACAGCTATCTGTTATGAATATATTTGCCTTTTCAAAATAATCTGCTTTAACTTATCTGAAGGCAACTTATTTTGAGTTTTTGCTTTATGATATTCAGCAATTCACTATTTTGATTATTGTAATTTTAAAACAAAAACAGTAAAATAATTGTAAAGAAAATGTGACTGAAATATTCAAATAGGTTCTAGTTGATGAGCAATATAATCAAATGGTGTGTATTTAACATACAATAAGTTCTCACTTGACATCATCAATAGGTTCTTGATAACTTTGACTTTAAGAGAAACGATGTACAGCCTAACGAAGTTTATCAGAATCTGACATAAACGCGTAAGATCGTTATTTTCCTGTTCAGGGTCGCATGTGGCTAAAGTCGATCTCAGCAGCTTCAGGGCACCACGTGGGAACCAACCACAGACAGGATGTCCTTCCAACTTAGGGAGCACTCACACCCCCTCCCACACTCACTCAGACTGGGACAGCTTCGACATGCCGAGGTATCTAACATGCATGCTTTTGGGATGTGGGAGGAAACTGTAGTACTCGGAGAAAACCCATGCACACATGGGAAGAATGTAGAAACTCTGCACAGACCATGGCCCTGGAACTGATTTTTTCCTTCAATGTTATAACAGAACGATGTTGAACAAAAGGTTATTATTCAAGAATCTGCTGTAACCATATTTATTTTTTATTCATTTCTATTTTATATATATTTATAAATACTTATGTACCCAGAAAAACGTTGCCACAAATGATACTGACCTTGTATAGAAGTAGCCCCAACCCTCTTCTTCAGGGGATGTATTTCAAGAACCCCAGAATATGCTTGAAACAGCTCTTAATACCAAACCCTACATATACTATGTTTTTTCCTATACAGAGTTACCTAAGATAAAGCTTAATTTATAAATTAGGCTCAATAATAAATTAATACAATAACTAACAATCAAAGAGAGCAATTAAGTTATGTAAGTGAGATATATCTTTCTATCAAAATATCTATTGTACTGAACACACACTTCTGGTAACGATGTGAGATGATACCAAGCCTGTGTGATAAGATAAGTGAGGTGAATGATGTAGGCATTGTGATGTAGCTCTAGGATACTATAAAAATTACTTGATCTCTTTTTTCAATGTCCTATAGTTTTCAGAGTACAGGTCTTTTACCTTCTTAGTTAAATTTATTCCTAGGTATCTTAATTTTTTTGGTGCAGTGGTAAATGGGATTATTTTTTTAGTTTCTCTTTCTGTGAGTTCATTATTGGGGTATAAAAAAGCCATAGATTTCTGGGTTTTAATTTTATATCCTGTGACACTGCCGAATTCATTTATTAGGTCTAGTAGTTTTTTGATTGTTTGCAACACCATGGATGGACCTGAGCATTATGCTAAGTTAAAAATAAGCCAGTTGGAGAAAGATAAATATCACATGATTTCACTCATATCTGGAATATAATGAACAACATAAACTGATGAACAAAAATAGATCCAGAGACAGAGACGCATTGAACAGACCATCAAACCTCAGAGGGAAGGCAGGGGAGGGTGGAGAGGTGGGGGTAAGAGATCAACCAAAGGACTTGTATGTATGCATAGTAGCATAACTAATGAACATGGACACTAGGGTGGTGGGGCTTGTCCTGGGGGCTGGGAGTGGCCGGGGAAGGGCTGATGGGGGAAAAAGAAGACATATGTAATACTTTAAACAATAATTTTAAAAAAGGACAAAAATGACTTGAACAAGTACTAAGACACAATGACAATAGATTGGATAATTGAGCTGTCTATGAAGTGACTAATTGATGGGTAGTATACACAGCCTGGATATACTGGACAAGTGGTGATTCACTTCCCAGGCAGGATATAGAGCTGGAAGGCTCAAAAATTAATCATACTTCTCAAAATGGTGAGCAATTTAAACTTATGAATTGTTTATTTCTGAAATTTTCCATTTAATATTTTCTGACCACAGATACTGAAACCACAGAAAGTGAAACCACAGAAAAGGGGAGCTCCTGTATTAAAAGTGAATTAAAAAAAATAAAGTAACATTGAGTTTGTTTTGGTGAGAATATGAGACCATTTACCTTTTCAGAAACATAATGTTAAAATACAGTTAGTTAACATGACTTTTATTTGCTACATTGACTACTATTAACTAAAATGGCATTTATCCTAAAAAATATATCCTAAGAA
This sequence comes from Corynorhinus townsendii, assembly GCA_026230045.1. Taxonomy (NCBI): domain Eukaryota; kingdom Metazoa; phylum Chordata; class Mammalia; order Chiroptera; family Vespertilionidae; genus Corynorhinus; species Corynorhinus townsendii. The sequence goes on from JAPDVU010000012.1 coordinate 32,688,530, forward strand.
TCCTGAAACACCAATCAGAAAACTGTATGCATCCCTACGTTCATAGTAGCACAATTTGCAACAGCTAAGATCTGGAAACAGCCCAAGTGCCCATCAGTAGATGAGTAGATAACAAAGCTGTGGTACATTTACACCATGGGATACTATGCAGCAGTAAAAAAGAAGGATCTCTTACCCTTTGAGACAGCATGGAGGGACCAGGAGAATATTACACTAAGCAAAATAAGCCTGTCAGAGAAAGGCAAGTATCACATCATCTCACTCAATTGTGGAATCTAATGAATAAAATAAACGGATGAACAAAATAGATCCAGCCACATAGGAGTATGGAACAGACTGCTGAACCTTAGAGGGAGGCAGGGGAGGGTGGGTGGGTGGTAAAAGATCAACCAAAGACCTTGTATGCATATATGCATAACCCATGGACACAGACAATAGGGTGGTGAAGGCCAGGGGCAGGGGGTGGACGTGGGCTGGAAGAAGTCAATGAGGGGGGAAAAGGGGACATATGTAATACTTTCAACAACAAAGACTAAAAATAAAAATTTTTTATAAATTAAAAAAGACACATACATAAACCAGTAGTTATAAATCTATGATAATGTATAAAGATGTAATTTGTGATAGCAACAATAGGAGATGTGTGTGATAAGACATGGATAAACCTTAAATGCATATTTCTAAGTGAAAGAAGACAATCTAAAAAGGCTTTGGTGTAATTTCAAATGTATGATATCCTGCAAAACTATTGAGACAGCCCTAACTGGTTTGGCTCAGTGGATAGAGTGTTGGCCTGTGGACTGAAGGGTCCCAGGTTCAATTCCGGTCAAGGGCATGTACCTTGGTTGCAGGCACATTCCCAATAGGAGGTGTGCAGGAGGCAGCTGATCGATGTTTCTCTCTCATTGATGTTTCTAACTATCTCTCTCCCTTCCTCTCTGTAAAAAAATCAATAAAATATATTTAAAAAAAACAACTATTGAGACAGTCAAGGATCAGTGGTTGCTAGGTTTTGGGGAGAAAGGAGGGATAAATGGGTGGAGCACGGGACATTTATTTGCAGTGGAATTATTCAGCATAATACTATAATGGTGGATACATGTTGTTATACATTTGTCAAAACTCATAGATGACATAACACAAAGAGAGAACGCTAATGTAAGCTAATGTATACAGTGTCCCCCCAAAAAATGTATCCACACTTTAACAGCTGATAGCTCAATCTTGGAAATGAAATGTATTTTAATAAACATTGCCTTTATAATTATTCAAAGTGTGGATACATTTTTTGGGACACCCTGTATTTGGGTGATGGTGATGTGTTAATGTAGGTTGACCTATTAGAAGAAGTGTACCACTTTGGTGGGGACGTTCATAGTGGGAGAGACGATGCATATGTGGGGGCAAAGATATTATGGAAATTCTCTAGACCTTCTGCCCAATTATGCTGTGAACTCAAAACTTCGGTAAAATACAAACTTTATTTTAAAATATACAGCTAACTCCAAGAGAATGAAGTTGAACTAAAACCAGAGACAAATAACTGTCATGTTTTATTTTGAGTTTTTGGTCACTTCTTTTTTGGCAGGGGAGGGGGGAGGTGACAGCAAGAAGTAGTGAGGGATTTCATGCAGGCTAAGAGTGGAAGAGGAGGAGAACCCCGCAGAGCAAATGAAGACCTCTCTTGGAAACAGATGATGGTTTATGCTCAGCTCAGGATGACAGAGTGAAAGAGTTATAATGCACCTTTCTTAGTTTCAACTCTGAAAGCCAAACACAGAAACCCCATTGTGAGAGAAATAAAACAATCTGGTCTCACCGCTGTAAGCCTTCTTTATGTAAAACCAACATCAGGTTGAAATTAGAAGGATACTAGGTTGGAAGATTTGGAGAATATGGCCCTTCTTCCACAGCAAGACAAAAGGCATTGTCTCAGCTGAGTTCACCTTGGGAACAGCATACTCTCAATAAGCACCCCAGTGACATGTACCCTGTCCTTGTATTTAAAAAATCAAATCATTTATAAGAGGCTAACAAGCAAGTGATAAATTATTCTGTCAAATATCATGGCAGGGTGGTGGGATTGGAAGATAGAACCTTTGGCATTTATCCAGTGATTCCTTTTCCAGCTACATGTGCCTACTGGGTCATTACAACAGCAGTAAGCTTAAGAAAATGTAGAAATACATAATTAAGGAAAAAGCTGACAGTTATTTTTCTCTTAGACTTACACAGCTGGTACTTGCAGCAGCCGTGGACCTTTTGCATCCATCTGAAGTTGATTTCAATCAACATTGATTGCCCAGCCTGGACCATTAAGTGCATAAGCTGATTTCAAAGAAATGAAATATGATGGATGTAGAAATCAGTGTAAAGAAGCTAGAGAACAACAGGAAGAAATCAAGGGTCCTAAAATAAATAAAACCATTCACAAACTGTTTGCTAATTAGCTTATTTTTTTTTAAGTTCAGCAGTTTTGTTGATTGTTCTTTTCTTCTTCTGAATCTAGAGATTATGAAATACTGTGCATCCTAAGAACTTTAGAACGGTAAATAAATTCACCTTTGTAGCATTCCTCAAGTTAATGAAAGTTCCACAACCACAGGAAAGTAAAAGAGTAAGTACGGGGAAGATGAAGTATCACAAGCCCACAGAGGGGCTCTTAGATATTTGAGGAGTCAATGAAAAAAAACTGTTCCTTTAGTACAATCCTTTCTTTTCCTCATTATCTGAAGTCTGAGAGTCCTTTCAAAAGTCAATTTTCCTTCCTCCTTACACACGTACTTTATTCTTCAAACAATAACATGCAAGGGTTTGGATTTCTCTGAAACTCATCACCCTTTTATTAACTATCAATAACAGCAAAAATGGAAAATGGAAGGCACTAGGAGTTTAGGACTTAAGTGAGTGTACTATGACCGTGATTTTCAACTGTTGTGCCACAAAAACTTTTTTTTTGTAAATTCTTTTTTATTGTTTGAAGTATTACAAATAGTAGTACATATATCTTTTTTTCCCCATTGACCTCCCCCCAGCTTCCCCTAACCCCCAGTACATGCCTTCACCTGCCCGCCCCCCCCGCAAGTGCCTTGTATCCATTGGTTAAGCTTATATGCATGTGTACAAGTCCTTCAGTTGATCTCTTACAGCCCCCCTCGCCCAACCTCCCCTGCCTTCCCAATGTAGTTTGACAGTCTGTTCAATGCTTCTTTGCCTCTGTATCTATTTCCCCCCCATATGTTCATTTCTAGTCTGCAGACACAAAAACTTTTAAAACATGTAGGGCATGACTCTAGTCAAGGGCACTTACCTCTTTTTCCTTAGATTGTCAAATTAAAAAAAAAATGACAACAGCCAACACAATAATAAATGTCCTGTGTGAGTGAATCAAAATTATACCTATTTCTTTGTCAGATAGGCAAAGAACATATTTTTTGGTGTGCCACAGAATTTCAGCAATTAGCTTATGTGTGCCATGAGAAGAAAAAGGTAGAAAGTAGCTGTACTATGAGATTGTATGTACTCAAGTTATTCTGGTTACCCTATATATTTTTGCCTTGTTCCAAAACAAACTTAAAACAACAATACAAAGAATGATAGTCCACAAATTAAGTAAAAGGCATGATAGACAGGGAGAAAGACATATTTTAAAAGGGAGACAGAAATATCTTCATATTTCCAAATGCACAGGAAATTAATATTTTAAGTTATACAAGGAATAGAAGACCACTTCCTTCTTTTCTTCTTCCATTAAAGAGCTTAAAGACTGATTAGTAGTTTATAAGAAACCCTTTTCAATATTTTTATTTCTGTGTGTTATGGGCTAATATATTCTTCTGTGTATTTCCCTCAGTTCATTACAAGAGATAGGGAGTATTTATTTCCATGCTAATATGCAGTTCCTAATATCATGTTTATCCTCTTGAGATCAATAACTTTCCTTAGCCTTTGGTTCCTTATTTATATGTAATATGAAGCACATGTATTTAACTAAAACCATACTTTAATCTTTAAGTTGCATAATTACAACACAGTAATGACGTAATGAACCATAACGTCTTAAATATCATAAGTATATGCCAGTGGTCAGCAAACTGCGGCTCATGAGCCACATGCGGCTCTTTGGCCCCTTGAGTGTGGCTCTTCCACAAAATGCCACGGCCTGGGCAAGTCTATTTTGAAGAAGTGGTGTTAGAAGAAGTTATTTAAAAAATTTGGCTCTCAAAAGAAAGTTCAATCGTTGTACTGTTGATATTTGGCTCTGTTGACTAATGAGTTTACCGACCACTGGTATAGGCATATTTTTGCAAATCTTCAATGAACATTCAAAATATGAATTCAAAAATTACAGTGGGATTGCAGTTCAAATGAAATGAACTCAGACATATGTATAAAAGATAAACTTCTCTGTTCTCCAGAGCTGAGTTGATGTCTTTTATAAGCTGTCACAGGACTCCATAGTGAAGAAATGTGTCCTTGCCAGTTTCAATAAACTTGATTAAATATTTTTCTTTCACTGTAAGCAGTTCTTTTTGATAAATAGATATGTAGTCATTCTTTCAGAGTTCCATCTAGTCCTTTTCCCCAAAACAGCAGTTAGGTATATGAAGTGAATTACATGCCTGGGAACTTAAATGGAGGGGATGCAAGTCAAAACACCCACAACGCCTTGGCTTCCTTATAACTTCCTGGCTTGGATTTAGTGCCATGAGTAGAGTGAGGTAGGGCTAAATGGATCCTCTCCACATCCAGAAGGCTAGAGCAGACTAAATTTGGGCATTTTCTTTCTCCCAAGTCAGTCTCTGAAGAAATTCAATAGTATATGCTTTGGTAGTTTTTCCTGTGGGCAGAATGCTCTGACATATTTCATAATGGTTCTTTCCCCATTCACTCTGCTAGAAACCAAAATGGATTTTTCCCTGATATTTAATGTGAGAACCTTGTAGAAGACCTGGAGGTAAGTAAAAGAAAAGTGTGGGAAACCCCTAGGACAAGTGCCCTGGAACTTTTAATTCTCCAGTTTGTCCACATTGAGCCTTCAGCAGTTTGAGAAAAACAGATTGGGTTTCGTGGCCCAGCACTGGTTCTGTGGAAGTGTCTGCTTGTGGGTTTCTGCTGCAGTATGTCATAATTCTCTGTATTCACTTATTTGTCTAATTTTGGGGCTGTGGTTTTCCCAGTGAACATGCTTCTTTGATGTGTCTAAGAACAGTTGTTGATTTTTCAGTGTCTTCAGCTTTTTACTTAAGACAGACTGACAACTTCCAAGCCAGGTAAGGAACCCCTATTTTTTCTTACTTAGCATTTTTACCGCTGCCTCTTAAAAATAACACAAAACCATCCAAACAAAATAACCTTAGCATTTCTGCCCTTATTACATAGTAATTATTATTTTGTTTTCAGATACCCTAGGATTTTATTTTAATTTGTGAAGATTGGTTTATTTCTCCTGACTAAAACCACTAAGTTATATATATACTAGAGGACTGGTGCATGAAAATCGTGCACGGGGGGCTGTGTCCCTCATCCCAGTCTGCACCCTCTCCAATCTGAGACCCCTCAAAGGATGTCCGACTACCCATTTAGGCCCAATCCTGCATCGGGCCTAAACGGGCACTCGGACATCCCTCTCACAATCCAGGACTGCTGGCTCCCAACTGCTCACCTGTCTGCCTTCCTGATTGCCCATAAATGCTTCTGCCTGCCAGCCTGATCACCCCCTAACCACTCCACTGCCAGCCTGACTAATGCCTAACTGCTCCCCTGCCAGCCTGATTGCCTCCTAACTGCCCTCCCCTGCAGGCCTGCTCCCCCACAACTGCACTCCCCTGCAGGTCTGGCCTCCCCCAACTGCTCTCTCCTGCAGGCCTGGGCTCCTCCCAGCTGCCCTCCCCTGCAGGCTTGATTTCCCCCAACTGTCCTCCCTTGCAGGCCTGGTACCTCACAACTGCTCCCCCGCTGGCCATCTTGTGGTGGCCATCTTTGACCACATGGGAGCACTTGTGTGTTGGAGTGATGGTCAATTTGCATATTACTCTTTTATTACATAGGATAGAGGCCTGGTGCACGGGTGGGAGCTGGCTGGTTTGCCCTGAAGGGTGCCCCAGATCAGGGTGGGGGTTCCCTTGAGACAGGGGGTGGCTTGGGCGAGGAGCCTGTGATGGTTTGCAGGCCAGCCATGCCTCTTGGCGACCCAAGTGGAGGCCCTGGTATCTGGGATTTATTTATCTTCTATAACTGAAACTTTGTAGCCTTGAATGGAGCCAAGGACAGGCCAGGGTGGGTGGGAAGCTTGGCTTCCTCCATTGCTGGGGGCAACCCAAGCCTCCCGCTGGCTCCAGCTCCATGGCTGCTGCCATTTTGGTTGGGATTTATTTGTCTTCTATAATTGAAAGTTTGTAGCCTTGAGCGGAGGCCAGGGCTGGCCAGGATGGGCAGGAAGCTTGGCTTCCTCTGTCACTGGGGACAACCCAAGCCTCTGGCTGGCTCCAGCTCCATGGCTACCACCATTTTTGTTGGGATTTATTTTTTTTAATTTAATAAATCTTTATTGTTCAGATTATTACAATTGTTCCTCTTTTTGCTCCCCATAGCTCCCCTCCAACAGGTTCCCATCCCACCCTCTGGCCACACCTCCCCGCCACTGTCCTCATCCATAGGTGTACGCTTTTTGTCCAGTCTCTTCCCACACCCCCCACACTCCTTTCTCCCCAAAAATGGTCAGTCCTCTCCCTTTCTATGCCCCTGATTCTATTATATTCACCAGTTTATTCTGTTCATCAGATTTTTTATTCACTTGATTTTTAGATTTACTTGTTCATAGATATGTATTTGTTCTTCATAATTTTTATCTTTACCTTTTTCTTCTTCTTCCTCTTCTTAAAGAATACCTTTCAGCATTTCATATAATACTGCTTTGGTGGTGATGAACTCCTTTAGCTTTTTCTTATCTGTGAAGCTCTTTATCTGCCCTTCAATTCTGATTGATAGCTTTGCTGGGTAGAGTAATCTTGGTTGTAGTTTCTTGCTATACATCACTTTGAATATTTCTTGCCACTCCCTTCTGGCCTGCATAGTTTCTGCTGAGAAATCAGCTGACAATCCTATGGGTGCTCCCTTGTAGGTAATTAACTGTTTTTTTCTTGCTGCTTTTAATATTCTCTCTTTGTCTTTTGCTCTTGGCATTTTAATTATGATGTGTCTTGGTGTGGTCCTCTTTGGATTCCTTTTGTTTGGGGTTCTCTGTGCTTCCTGGACTTGTAAGTCTATTTCTTTCACCAGGTAGGGGAAGTTTTCTGTCATTATTTCTTCAAATAGGTTTTCAGTATCTTGCTCTCTCTCTTCTTCTGGCACCCCCATAATTCGAATGTTGGTACGCTTGAGGTTGCCCCAGAGGCTCCTTACACTATCTTCAAATTTTTAGATTCATTTTTCTTTTTGCTTTTCCAGCTGAGTGTTTTTTGCTTCTTTGTATTTCAAATCTTTGATTTGATTCTTACAATCCTCTAGTCTGCTGTTAGGTCTCTGTATATTTTTTATTTCAGTCAGTGTATGTTTAATTTCTAGTTGGTCCTTTTTCATATCCTTGAGGGTCTCACTAAATTTATCGGCCTTTTCTAGGAAATTCTTGAAAAACCTTATAACTGTGGTTTTGAACTCTATATCTGGTCATTTGTTTTCCTCCATTTCTTTCATTTGTGATCTCTTTCTTTGTCTCCACATTTTCGCTGCTTCCCTGAGTTGACAGAGTGGCTTTGTGTGCTAGGTGTCCTATAGGGCACAGTGGCTCAGCCTCCCCAATTACCTGAGGTGGACACTCTTGGTGCACCCCTTTGTGGGCTGTGTGCTCAGCCTTGTTGTAGTTAAGTCTTGATTGTTGTTGGTATCACTGGGAGGAATTGACCTCCAGGCCAATTGGCTGTGAGGATCAGCTGTGTCTACACTGGGAGAACTTCTGTGCTGGAGACACTCTTATGAGACAAGAGTTGCAAAATTGCAAAAGCCTCTGTGCTCAGCTAGGATGGGGCGGAGTTTCAGGGCAGAGCAGACATCCTTGTTTTCCTGTCAGCCCTGCCCTATGAGGCCCCTGGGTCTCAGTGTCCCTCGGTAATCGCTGCAAGCACCTCTGAGAGAAAGCCACCCTCAAGTTTTGCCTGCTGCCAGACAGTCCAGTTTCTCCCCGAATGAGTCAGGGTTCCCAGAAACTCACCTGGAACTGGAGTTCAGCATAGTCGGGAGCTTCCAACTCCCTCCCACTTAGAAGGCCAGCCACACACTCAGCCACCCATACATTCAGCAGTCAGTCCTCTTTGCACACATGTACCTCTGGACCTCTGCTTTCTGCAGCTCCCGAGTCTCAGTGTGCTTTCTCTTTTCCTGACAGTCCAGATTCCCCCCGAATGTGTCTGGTTTCCCAGCGTCTCGCCTGGGACTGGAGTTCAGCGCAGTTGGGAGCTTCTGTCTCCCTCTTGCTTTAGAAAGCCAGGTGCGCACTCAGCCACCCGTGCACACAGCCGGCCATCCTCTCGGTGTGCGAGTCTCTGTACCTCAGCCTTTTGCAGCTCCTCTGAGCCTCAATGTGCTTTCCTCTTTTCTTCTATTGTACAATTTCCACTCAACCAGCTTTCCTGTTGTTCTGGATGGTTTCCGTTTTGTCTTTTAGTTGTAGTTTTGATATTGTTGTGCAAGGCAGCAGTTTAGGTGTTTACCTATGCCACTATCTTGGTTTCTCTTCTTGTTGGGATTTATTTGTCTTCTATAATTGAAACTTTGTAGCTTTGAGGGCTGGCCAGGGCCAGTGGGAAGCTTGGCTTCCTACATTGCCGGGGCAACCCAAGCCTCCTGCTTGCTCCAGCTCTGTGGCCAGCCATCATCTTGGTTGGGTTAATTTGCATACTTGCTCCTGATTGGCTGGTGGGCATGGCTTGTGGGTGTAGCAGAGTGACATTTAATTTGCATGTTTCTCTTTTATTACTGTAGATTTCACAATGGCCAAAATCTTTGTTAATAACAATTAAAAAATAAAAATATATATCACCACAATTGTATTAATTGTGTAATATAATGTACAGTATTAATATGTAATTTTATGATATTATTAATAGTAATCTCACTTTATATACTGGCAAATGATAACATCCTAGTTGTGCTACATTCATCCAACTATTTGAAAAGTCCTATCACTATGTTCCCTTCAAATAATCTTCTTGGACATTCCACAGTCTCCAAAGTACTCAGTTTGGCCTCCAATGTCAACCCAACCCCCTGCATCTCTGCTTAGTCCTGTATGTCCTTGTTCCTCAGTAGAAGCTGTCTTTTTCTTTCCTTAGTATCCATCCTGACTAATCTCTTCTCACCTAGGTTACTCTTGGGACAGGCCCTGACAAAATTCTACTACCTTCAAGTGGATTAGAGCCTGCTTATCATTCAAAGCACACTTTTCTAAGAAGACATCTTGGGCCAATCAAAAGATACAATTTTTTTCTCTGCCAATGTAACTCATTTGTATAGGACTGTAGATTTTACATAGTACTTTCAAATGCATTTTCTCATGTATTTCTCACAATAAATCTATAGTTTTGAAATTTCTCCTTAAGTAGATGAGAAAACTGAGAATCTGATAGGTAAAGTAACCGTATTTGGATAACAGAACTCCTAAAATCTAAAGATAAAATTTGGAGATAAAACACAATCTCAATATTCTGATAATTTGACTTCTGTATATCTTTCTTTTTTTTGTCGTCTTTCCTTTTCTCTTTCCCAGTTATATTGAGAAATAACTGAAATGCATCACTGTATAAGTTTAAGGAGGACAGCATGAAGATTTGGTTGACATATGCAGGTATATCTCAGAGATGTTGCAGGCTCAGTTTCAGACCAGCACAATAGAGCAGGTATCACAATAAGTTAATTGTAATTTTTTTGCTGACAGAGGGCCTTGCCTTCAATTTGTAAATAATGCAACATATATGAAGCACAATAAGGTGTTTCAACATATAATTAATAGGAATTAGTTATCAATTTAGCAATGATGAGGTACTGGGCTATAAAATAAGTATGTTATGGTAGAGAGGAAGGCAGTTACGTCAGGATTAGGGCTATATGTGGTACATGAAAGTGAAGTTTTGTGAGAGTGACACCTGGAAAACCTCAAGTTCGAGTTAGTGGGAGAAAAAAGAAATGAACAGCATAGGGAAAAATGTGAAAGTAATTATATAAAGATCTTAAAATTATGCCTAGGATTAACCCCCCCCCCACACACACACACACACACATACACACACACACAAATATATTTAACTAGGGGCCCAGTGCACGAATTTGTGTACCTTGAAAGAAACTGTGGGCCGTGAAGCTATGGTGTGCACAGGAATGGGTCTCAGCCCATCCTCCACGCCCCTGCCTGGCCCCTCCCACTGTGGCCCCTGGTCCCTTATCTGCTAGCAGCCGCACTCCCGCCTCTCCAACCTGCTAATGGTGCTGGCCCTGCTCACACCCGCTGATGGCTTGAAGCCATTGGGGCCAGTGCCAGCAGCAGGTGCAAGCAGCGGCTCTGGTGCAGCAGTGAGTGTGAGTGGGGTCAGCACCGGCAACAGGTGCAACGCCTGCTGGGACTGTGGTGTGCAGGAACAAAGAATTTTCAGTAACCACCAGAGGCTCTCCGCATTGATAGCAACCAGTGCCTTGCCTTGGTCTGGTGCCCCCATTCACCTGCTCCACCATCCTGCCACACTGCCTCCCGCCATGTTATGCATGCCACCTGGTGGTCAGCACACATCATAGCAGCAGGTGGTTCAGTTGTTCCGCCATTTGGTTTATTTGCATATTAGGGTTTTATAAATATAGATTATATATTTATCATATTTTATATATGATTAGCATATGATTAATATATGCATTTATTTATATTTATATATAACTAGAGGACCGGTACATGAAATTCATGCATGGATATGGTCCCTAGGCCTGGCCTGTGATCAGGGCCATCTTCCCTGGCTGCCAGCAGCCGGCCCCACTCCCCACTGCCACCCACCCCTGGTTCCCTGATCGCCATCAGGAGATTGAAGCCTACTGGCTGGGGGGAGGGACTGAGAGGTTGGCAATCCCCACCTACTTGCTGGCCCCACCTCCCACCGCTACCCACTCCTAGTTCCCCATTCGCCATGGGGTGATTGGAGCCTGCAGGCGGGGGAAAGAGACTAAGAGGTTGACTGCTCCCGCCCCCTCGCCAGCCCTGCCCCCCACCACAGGTCACCCTCTGTGCGTGGGGCAACCGGTGGGGGGAGGGGAGACCTTGGCTTGGTGCTGCTCATGTCACCGCCACCCACCCCCAGTTCCCTGTTCCCCATCAGGCGATCAGAGACTGCTGGCTGGGGGAAGGGACTGAGAGGTTGGCTGGCAGATTCTGTGTTGATCGTCTGCCCCTCGTGGTCAGTGTGTGTCATGGCAACCGGTCTTTTAGCCGTTTGGTCTTTTTACTATATAGGATAACTATAAAATGCAATACATATTTTTATAAGAATTAAAGGGATTAAAATTTCTTAGTCTGTGATAAAATTTTTAGCAGATATTTTGAAATGCATAAGATCATGATAAATTGGAGCTGAAAGAAACTCTAAAGGATTTATTTATCCTCATTTTCCAGGGAAGGACATGAGTATGTCAAATAAATCTAAGTAATGTTTTTTAAGGTTAGAGATAGGTTAAGAGCCAAGGATTATTTTATTGCTATGTGCATTTTATATGATAGCTGTGTTAACTACTCATTTACTAGTGCTTCATGCTTTTCACATTTTTCTGTTTCTGTACTTGCCTCATCATCAAGTGCATGGTCCTCATGTGGTACCTATTTATCTTTCAATATTTAGCTCAAGTGTCACCTGGGAAAGCTATTCTGAGCCCCATGCCTCTGTCTGAATGGAAGAGTCCATTCCATCTCTTCTTTTGACAAGATATGTGTATCTGTCTGTCTGTCTGCCAACTCTCTATAGCTTTTTCCCTTTCCTGTTTTTCCTAACCAATTTGAATTCTGTGAGAAATGGAACTATACCATTTATTTTTCATCCTCAGTGCCTCCTTCAGTGGCTAACTCGTAGTGGGTGCTTAGTAAATATTTGTTGCAAAAACAATTGAATGAATACCTGCTAGAACTCTCATTTTATACACTGTAATTTCCCCCCTGTTATTTCTTTTAAATGACATAGAAATTTCCTCTTCTATAAATAATGCAGTTAAAAGTAGACTATGCCATTTTCTTTCTATCTTGTACTTTTTAAATATTATAATAAATACCGTTTTTCATATTCAGTTCAATAATCTTTCTCTTCACCATCTGTTATTGAATTAATTTTATAACTACATGTCACTGTTTTTGTTTCACAGCTATTGTAGTGCTTCAATTTTCATGCCCACTAAGGTCTCCAAAAGGGGACAGATCTATTTATAAGAATGTATTACACTTTTCAATTGTAATACTCCTTTCCTTTATTGAAATAGCCAAATAGCCTCCAAGCCTGTATTTTGACAGCTTCAATTCTGCAGAATATCCCTGGCTTCACCCATTATTTCTTTAGAAGCTTCTGTTAATTCAGAGCACATAAAGAGGATTAGACATTTTAGGTTATTTCAGCTATTTGCAATGAACAAAAAACATGTTCATCAAAGTAAATGGACATTGTCAGAGGCATAATGGAGGAATAGAAGACTATGCAGAAAAAAACACACAGGACTAAATAAACTCATATGGAAAGAAATCCTATCTAATAAAGAGGGAATATGCTAATTAACCATCACTCCATCACAAAGATGGCTACTCCACAGCTGAGGCCAAGTTCCCATAAGGAGCCTTAATGAGTAATCAGCAGGGACTTGAGGCTATGCCCTCCCCCACCCCCATGGGGCTTGACAGGGGACATCAGATCATGTCCCCCACCTGGCAGGGCTTGACAGGGGACCTCAAGGTACGCTTCCCGTCCTGGTGCTGGGATAGGGGACCTCAGGCTGCTCCCCTCGCCCCAGCGCCAGGCCAGGGGACCTCAGGCAGCGCTTCCCACCAGGTGGGGCTTGACAGGGGACTTCAGGCTGTGTCCCCTACCCCAGCACCGGTCCAGGGGACCAGAGGTTGCGCCCTCCTGCCTGGTGGGGCTTGACAGGGGACCTCAGGCTGTGCTCCCCACCCAACAGGACTTGATGGGGGACCTCAAGGTGCACCGCCAGTGCTGGGTCATGGGAACTCAGGCCGTGGCCCCCACCCAGTGGTGCTTGACAGGGGACCTGAGGCTGCACCCCCCTGCTGGTGGGGCTTGATAGGCTGTGCCACCCTCCTGGTGCTGGGCCGGGGGACCTGAGGCTGCACACCCCCGCATGGCAGGGCTTGACAGGGGACCTCAGGCCATGCCCCCCACCCAGTGGGGCTTGACAGGGGATCTCAGGCAATGTCCCACACCTGGCAGGGCTTGACAGGGGACCTCAAGGCATGCCCCCTGCCCTAGGCTGGGCTGGGGGACCTCAGGCAATGCCCCCCCGTCCTGGTGCTGGGCCAGGGGACCTGAGGCTATGTCCCCTGCCCAGCGGGGTTTGACATGGGTGGGAATGGCCAGGTCTGGATCTAGCCCAAGGGGCAGGGGGGGTGGCCGGGTCTGGATCTCACGTGATTTTGAGGCGAATGTAGTTGGACAGGGACTTGACTCTGGGTCCTGTGGTGTGCCCCAGACTCTGACAGGAGGAAGGTTTTCATATACATTTTACTAATTTTCTTTCATCTCTGACACTTCTTTTATAGAGAAAGGGCAAATAGCAATATTAAATTATTTCCTCTATTTAATCCCCTTTTAATGTGCAGGAATTTCGTGCACTGGGCCAGTAGTATTTTATAAAAGTTTGTCCCACTCACAAGTAGGAAAGAAGATGCAGATATTGTATCCCTGTGCATGACAGCTATTTTAACTTTTTAATATCTCAACTGCTTTATACAACTGATTTCATTGGACTATTCTACATTTATTTCTGATATCTGAATAACAGTCAACATTTTTATTGTTGGAATATGCTATAAATGTACTTGAATACTGAGAAAAACCTGTTGTATGGATATAGCATTCTTCCATGCTCATTATAATGTATTCTATTTTATGAAATGTCTGTCAATTTCAGATTAGATTTATGATTTATGATTTTTCATTCATTCAGAGACATGATTTCATTTTTTATTCAGCTATCCATTATTTCTTAAGAAAAATATGCTTGTTAAGTGTCTAAAATTGTCTACCTATTTTGGATAAAAAGAAATAAAATATACAGTGTGTCTGAATGTCTCTTTTGTCTTTCACATAAGCACACTTCCCCCTGAAGTTAGGTAACATTCAGTTATATACAGGTGTATGTATCGATATTCAGAAATGTATATATTTGTCAAAAGTCAACTTGTGTTCTTAAAATTAATATAGTTAATATAAGTTACATCTTAATAAAGTTACACTCATTAAAATTCCTGGGTTTGATTGCAGTCAAGGGCACGTGCCTCAGTTGCAGCCCCCTCTCAGTCCCTGGGAACTGGACAGGGCTTGGGCAGGAAAGTTCAAATTTGTATACATAACATTTTCCCTGTGACACTCGTTAGGTAACATTCAGAGGATCCCTCTCAATTCCAAATTCAAAGGACCAAGTTGAACTAATTGAAATAAAATTGTTAAGTATTAGTCAGAACAGACTCAGTTACATAGGAATTATAGGATCAGAATTGCTAAGAATGTGTCTTGAATCAGAATTTTAACGAATTTTAACGAGTGTCACAGGAAAAATATTATGTATACAAATTTGAACTATGGATACAAGACACTGGGGGGAGGGGGGCGGGCACTGGGGGATATTTCTCTCAGTCTTTCCCTCTCTCTAAAAGTCAATGGAAAAATATTATTGGGTGCAGATTTTAAAAAAATAATAATAAAATTTAAAAAAAATAAATTACCTTCTATGGTGTAAGCCAACTAAGGTGAAAGTAGCGTTAGATAGCAAGTAGTCTTACTCCAGAACTATATATTTAAGTAGTTTTCTTCACAAGTCTTTTAAGAAGCTTGGCCAGAGCACAGAGGAAAAAGAAATATATGAAGGGTAATTGAAGGTAATAAAAACTAAAAGGTAACCTGAGGTGTGTAAGGGAGGCATCTGATAGATGGGGAGAAAAATCTGAGCATTACTAAATAAAAAGGTATTTCTATCTGTCTTATCATATATTAGAGGCCCAGTGCACAAAATTCGTGCATGGGAGGTGGGTTCCCCTCAGCCCAGCCTGCACACTTCCCAACCTGGGACTCCTTGAGAGATGTCCAACTGCTGGTTTAGGCCCAGTCCCTCACAATCCTGGACTGCTGGCTCCTAATTGCTCACCTGCCTGCCTCTAACTGCCCCCCCCCTGCTGGCCTGGTCATCCCCAACTGCCCTCTCCCTGCCAGCCTGATAGCTCCTAACTGCCCCCACCCCACCGGCCTGGTCACCCCTTACTGCCTCCCCCCCCACCCCTGCTGGCCTAGTCACTTCCAACTGCCCCCCTCTGCCAGCCTGGTCACCCCTAACTGTCCCCACTGCTGGCATGGTCGCTCCCAACTGCCCCCCTCCCCCCACTGGCTTAGTTGCCCCTCACTACCCGCCCTGCTGTCCTGGTCATCCCAACTGTCCCCCGCCAGCCTGGTCACCCCATGCAGCCTGCTTGTTCAGTCATTTGGTTGTCCCTCACTAACCCCCCTACTGGCCTGGTCATAGGCAGCCATCTTGTGAAGGTGTGAGGGTCAATTTGCATATCACCTCTTTATTATATAGGATAGGGTGGGGCAAAAGTTGGTTTATAGTTGTGAGTATGCAAAACACAGAGTTTATTTTCATATTATTTTTATTAATTATTGTATTAATATTTATTGTAGTGTTGTATTACATGAAAAAGTGAAACCTGCTTTTGTACCATCCTGTATATGAAGTGGTGAAAACAGTTAAAGAAGTGAGAAATGGAATATAATGAACAACATAAACTGATGAACAAAAACAGTTCCAGAGACAGAGAAACATCAATCAGATCATCAAACCTCGGAGGGAAGGTAGGGGAGGGTGGGGGTAAGGGGGAGAGATCAACCAAAGGACTTGTATGCATGCATATGGGCCTAACCAATGGACACAGACAACAGGGGGGTGAGAGCATGAGTGGGGGGTAGATGGGGGGATGGGGGGTAATGGGGGAAGAAGGACACATATGTTACACCTTAATCAATAAAGAAATTAAAAAAAAGAAGTGAGAAAGAGTTATGAGTTATAGACCATGTGTTAAAATAACTAGTTGAGAAAAATAACTCAAATAGTGAAAATTGCTGTTAGTATCATGTCAGTTAAAAAAAAATAGGTTTTCCCTACTATATTAAATTCTTTTTTTAAAATAAATATTGTTCAGATTATCACAGTTGTTCCTCTTTTTCCCCCCTATAGTTCCTCTCTACCCGGTTCCCACCCCATCTCATGCTCTTACCCCACCCAACACCCTCATAATTCAGATGTTGGTACATTTGAAGTTGTCCCAGAGGTTCCTTATACTATCTTCATATTTTTGGATTCTTTTTTTATTTTCTATTTTCCAGTTGGGTATTTTTTGCTTCTTCTTATTTCAAATCTTTGACTTGATTGTTGGGATCCTCTAGTCTGCTGTTGTATCTCTGTATATTATTCTTCATTTCAGTCAGTGTATGTTTAATTTCTAGTTGGTCCTTTTTCATATCCTCGAGGGTCTCACTAAATTTATCAGCTTTTTCTAGGATATTCTTGAAAAACCTTATAACCATGGTTTTGAACTCTATATCCAGTAGTTTGCTTTCATCCATTTCTTTCATTTGTGACATGTTTCTTTGTCTCAACATTTTGGCTGCTTCCCCATGTTGATAGAGTGGCCTAGTTTGCTAGGTGTCCTGTACAGCCCAGTAGCTCAGCCTCCTCAATTACCTGAGGTGGACACTCTTGGTGCACCCCTTTGTGGGCTGTGTGCACTGTCTTGTAGTTAAGCCTTGATTGCTGTTGTTATCACTGGGAGGAATTGACCTCCAGGCCAATTGGCTGTGAGGACCAGCTGTGTCGACAATGGGAGAACTGCTGTGCTGGAGACACCCTTATAGGGCATGACTTGCTTCAGTGGGGCTTTGGTGCTCACTGAGTCTGCTCCTTGAGTGTGTCTGTTACGGATGTGAAGAGTTGTAATCTGGTATGGTCTCACACTGACCACTGGGTACACTGGCTCTTGGATCTCCAAGGGGGTGCCAAGTCAGCCACTGCCTGAGGCCACCCAGTAGGAGCTACAGAGAGATCTACAGATTTCTGCTCTTTGTTTGGGGTTTGGAAGTGCCCAGATGAGGCCCAGCTGTGAGGCAATGCAGGCTGCTGCTGCAGGGCCTTATGCCTTCTTTTGGAAGCTTTGGAGCTCTCTGACCCAGCTGCAGTTTGTTAGGCTTTAGATTGCAAAAGGACAGGCCATTCATATGCAAAAGCCTCTGCACACAGCTTGGATGGGGTTTTAAATTGGGTGAGGCGGGGTCTCAGGGAATCACCAGGGCAGAGCAAATAGCAATGGCTCCCAGTCAGCCCTGCTCCAGAGAGGTCCCCAGTTCTCTGTGTCCCATGGCCCCGTGCAGAAACAATGATTACTGCAAGCACCTCTGAGAGAAAGCCATCCTTGTGTTCCAGCCTGGTGTCAGACAATCCAGTTTCTTCCCATATGAATCTGGGTCCCCAGAGTCTCGCCCAGAATTGGAGTTCAGAGCAATCGGGAGCTTGTATCTCCCTCCTGATTGAAAAAAACAATAGCGCACCCAATTGTCAGCCTATTTCGCGCATGCCTCTGTACCTCCACATCTCCGCACCTCCTACCAATCTCAATGCACTTTTCTCTTTCCTTCTAGTGGTAGAACTTCCACTCAGCCAGACTTCCAGTGGTTCTGCATGATACCCTTTTTGTCTTTTAGTTGTAGTTTTGATGAGATTGTGCAAGGCAGCAAGCACAGGTGTTTACCTATGCCGCCATCTTGGTTCCTCCCCCTTCTACTGTATTAAATTCTAATGCAAAGTCTTGTCAGATTCATCTTATGTTTATTGGGTCTTCATGATATCTGAATTTCTAATCAATTAGGCAATAGAAGTAGGTGTAACAGCAGTAATAAGAGGGTTCTCTTGCAGCATATGGCTGGCTATACAGTAAAGGAATATTAAATATTGCTTTCTGGGTATCCTGTCAAGATACACTTTTTCTTTCTTTTATGGTAGAATGTACTCTTCTTACATTGTTAAATTGTTAACTGTATTCAGTTAAATGATGGATTAGGACAATCATGTTGGTATAGTAATACAATGATTCTCCATATGTTGGCCAAAAAAACTACACAAAAACAAACAAATATTAAAAAAAAACTATCTTTTATAGGTATTTATTAACTTTTTAATTTGGTCAACAACTAATCAAGGATTTGTCAGGATAGCCAGAACAAATTAGATATTACCACTCAATATAGCTCTCCAAACCTTTTTCTAGGTGGTAATGGGTTAGTAACTTCATCTTTGGGCAATGCAGCATTAATATATTGCTTGATGGACACCAAAATAATTTAATGTGCTTAAAGATAAACATATTACTATAATAAACTATCTCTACACATAGATGGTAACATATTCTTGCCTTCTCAAGCTTTTCTTATAAATGCACCTTAAGAAACAAATAACTGATAATGTATTTAATTTTATTAATTGTGTGATCCCATGTTCTCATGAATAACATTAGCTATAATTTCTTTTCATTATCTGGGTACATTTAAGCAAATGAGGACTAATGCAAAGTAACTTCATCAAAACAGACAGAATTCATTAGAATTTAAAAACTGAACATGTTGATTCATTTTAAGTTTGGAAAATTATTCAAAAATAAAATCCCATACCCAATATCATTTATATTTAGGTTATCTTACTTGAAACTGCAAAATATTATATCTGACATTTCTTATGTTGACTACCTTTTAAAAATATTCATAGTTAACAAATGTAAGTTTTAAGATTCAACATTATTCTATATCTAAAATGAGAAAATATACATGAAAATTTCACTTTTAATCTTGAGAAAAAAGGATAACTAGGTGGTTATGAACTAGCATCTCCCATTAAATTAATGATTTTTATCTAATTCCTGTGGGTGTGGAATGCAGATCATTAAGCTTTAAGCTCTTTTATATTCATTACAGTAGCACCTTGCAAATTGTGTGGTATTTTTCTTTATAATTCTTCCATAAATCATTTGACAGGTGAGGAGGCTTAAGCTACTTTCCTAAAGATAAAAATCTCTACAACTCAGTGGTCCAATATAATCATCAAAATACGGTTTCAAAGCACAGAGGATTTACATGGAAATAGGTAATGTCTTGGTCAGTTGGGGCTGCCATAACAAAAGCCATAGACTGAGTGGCTTAAACAATAGACACTTATTTTCTCACAGTTCCGAAGGCTGGAAGTCTGAGATGAGGGTGCCAGCATGGTTGGGTTCTGCTGAGATTTCTGTTCCTGGCTTACAGATGGCTGCCTTCTCATAGTTTGTTCCCATGGACTCCCTCTGTATGTGTGCCAGAGGAGACAGAAACTCAGCAAACTCTCTGATGTCTTTTCTTATAAGAATGCCTGTTATATCAGATGAGAGCTCCACCCTTAGGACCTCATTTACTAGTAACCTTAACCACCTCTTTAAAAGCCCCATCTCTCATATAGTCACACAGGGAAGAGGGGAGTTACATGTGAATTTTGCAGACACAGTTCGATCCATAGAAAGTTCTAACCTAGCATGCATCCTAGAATGAATGACATGACTAAGAAATCTGGGCTTGCCTCTCTGGTAGTTCAATTAATTCAACAAGTAGTTACAGTTCCAGATACTGTTTAGGGTCAGGTATAAAGCAATGAACAAAAGAGAACTACTGTTGCTCTCTTATATTTGGTATCATATATGTTTCTAAAGGAAAAGTTCTGAATATGAAAAGATTGTGGGATGTGGAAGGCTTCTCTGAGAGTACTCAGGTGAGATTTAGGCTGAATTGAAGGATGCCCACAATGCCCTGCAGGACATCCAGTCAGGGGCCAGGACAAGGATTTGCTGAGCCAGCATATTGCTGGGCATCTTGAAGGAGGACAACCAGGAGCAAGAGAAGGTGGAGCCCCACCGGCAGGTGCCCATCCATCTGCACATGGACTTGTGCTTGTTTATCTGATGTCTGCCATGCTCTTGGAGATCACCTACATGGTAGCCATGAATTTGCCAGGGGGATGGTGTGGGAGTTAGGAGAGACACAAACATGCAATCTATAGCAGCTTTCTATTTGACACTCCAACCTATATAGGAAGGAAATACTGGATTTTTATAATTAAATTTCCGTATTTGAGAGAATTTAATCCATAATCTTTGTGTAAATGATAAACACCAAATTACAGCTATTTACATGAGATTATTGCATGAAAAAGTAAAAGTGCCCGAGCCTTACAGAGATTTTGCCCATGGCCCCCAAATAAAGCATTTATAATATACTAGAGGCCTGGTGCACAAAACAGGTGCATGGGGGTGGGGTCCCTCAGCCCAGCCTGCACCTTCTCCCAATCCGGGACCCCTTGGGGGATGTCCGACTGCTACACGGATCGGGCCTAAACTGGCAGTCGGACATTCTTCTCACAATCCAGGACCTCTGGCTCCTAACCGCTGCCCTGCCTGCCTGATTGACCCTAATTACTTTGCTGCCTGCCAAGATGCCCCTAACTGCTCACCTGCCTGCCTGATTGCCTCTAACCACTCACCTACCTGTCTGACAGCCCTTGATCACTCTGCCTGCCTGATTGCTCCTAACTGCTCACCTGCCTGCCTGATCACCCCTAAGTGCCTCTGCCTCAACCCCCGCTGCCACGGCTTCATACATAAGGACTTTCGGAATGATGTCCAGAAGGTCGTTTGGCTGTCAGGTCTAATTAGCATATTATACTTTTATTATTATAGATATGAAACATTGATGATGTTTGATGTCTTATTTGCTTTTCTGTAACCAGATATCAGAACAAATTGTGATTCCAAAGTAGCTATCATGAAGAGCTTAGTTTTTCCCTGAATTCAGTTGTGATGAACAATGAAGGTCGCCGACAGTATATATTTATAATCTACCTTTAAATTCTGGCAAGCAGTGACAGTTGTGAAAAGAAAGAATTGAATTCCATAAAACTTTGTCCTAGTTCACTGTTTTGCATGTGGATATCTGGTTGTTGTTCAACACCATTTATTTACTTGTTAAAATGAATTGATAAAAATAATTGGTTTACTACTCACCTTTTAAAGAATAATAGACAAGTATAAAAATGGATGGAGTAAATGGTCAAGACCTCCTTTAATTTCTTTCCTCCACCCATTTGATAGTGACAAATTGACATCAACTTATTTTTAGTCTGGAGGACTCTATTTTATGCACAAAGTTTCAAACATCACAATCTGCTCTTCAGATAATAAGAAGCTTGTGACAATGAGAAAGGTAGCTATTTGGAGGAAAATTCATTAAATCAGGTTAGCAAAAGATTCTTTTAAGAGTCTGTGTTTCTTATTTGCACAAGGAGTAAGAGAACACTAGACTTTGAGTTCTAACAATAACCTCTTATTAAATAAATCTTTGTTTGAATTGTCCATTTCCAAGATTTGTTCCCTAGAGGAGAAAAGATAATTTTATGATCTGAGATAGTCAGAAATAACAGGACAGGTCTCTTTAAGTAACAATTAATTTAAAGAAGGGATTCATATTGGATTTACAATAGACTCTGACATGCATTCTTAAGCTTAACATTGAAAATAATAAAATATTATAAAAGCACCAAAGAAATTAGAAATGAAGGTTTTATCCAAACTCAATAAATGAGTTAATAGAATGGGTTTCAAAAGATGAGTAACTCAAGGTACAGTTTGTTCTGCTATAACACTTATTTTAAAAATGAAACTTTTTCCAATGGCAATGGATATATTAGGAACAATTTAATAGAACAACTTTTATGCTTGCTTATGTGTAATTTTCTTCATGAGAAAGATGAGATGAACATGGAAAACTACAACACAGCAAACCCAAAAGCATAGTAATACACAAAAATACACACATCTACCAGCTACTTCTGTTTCCCACATGTGTTATGAGCCCCCACTTAACCACATCTGGTGTTACAACTTTTACTTCAGTTTCAGATAAACCTTCCATCCTATACAATAAAAGCCTAACATGCAAATAAACCAAACAGCAGAATGACCAGTTGCTATATCGTGCACTGACCACCAGGGGGCAAGCGCTCAATGCAGGAGCTGCCCCCAGCCTGCAGGCTCCAGGACAGCCAAGGTGGGTGACAGCTGGGGGCCCCCCCGATAGCCCCGCTGGTTGCCTTGCAGAGGGAGGTGACTGGAAGCAGTGGTGGGGGGCAGGGCTGGCTGGCAAGCAGGTGGCGCCAGGCTGGCCAAGGGGGGTGCCAATCTCCCTGCCGGTCACCCCACTGATTGGCCCTGATTGCCAGCCAGGCCTAGGGACCCTACCTGTGCAAGATGTTCGTACATCAGGCATCTAGTCACTTCATAAGAACTCAGGACCTTCATCCCTGCTGATGTCCAATTCCACCTTCAGGGTTTTTTAAAGCAGTGACATATTTATTGCAGTATTTATGTAGTTCTTAATGATTTAATAACATATATGAAATCATTTTTATTAAGTTCCTATCTTCTCATTCCCATAAAACCAGAGTATTTTGCTACTGAATTTTTCATAGCCAGTAATATCTAGAAATACAAATGTAGGGTTATAGAAAAAGTGACTGAAGTATATTGAACAAATTAAACCAACATTTTTGCTAGAAAAAGAATAAACAATGATAAGTAGGGTTTATGCATATCTTATGGTCTCTTGAGAACAAATGATTAATTAGCATCATTAAAAATAGCTACAGTATGTATTAAGTCCTTGAGCTGTACACTTTTCTGTAAGTAGGGTAAGCTTTAGTAAAAAGTTGAATTATAAAACTTAACTTTAAAAATGTACAATAGACCCAGTTATCTAATATTTATCAACTAGAGGCCCAGTGCATGAAATTCGTGCATGGGGAAGGGGTGTCCCTCAGACCAGCCTGCACCCTCTCCAATCTGGGACCCCTTAAGGAATGTCTGATTGCCCATTTAGGCCCAATCCCGGTAGGCCCTGGTAGGATCAGGCCTAAACGGGCAATTGGACATCTCTCTCACAATCCAGGACTGCTGGCTACCAACTGCTTGCCTGCCTGCCTTCCTGATTGCCCCTAACCACTTCTGCCTGCCAGCCTGATTGATGCCTAACTGCTTCCCGGCCAGCCTCATTGCCCCTAACTGCCCTCCCCTGCAGGCCTGGTCACCCCCAACTTCCCCCCTCTGCTGGCCTGGTCACCCCTAACTGCCCTCCCCTACAGGCTTGATCACCCACAACTGACCTCCCTTGCAGGCCTGGCCCCGCCCAACTGCCTTCCCCTGCTGGTCATCTTGTGGCAGCCATCTTGTGTCCAGATGGGGGCAGCCATCTTTGACCACATAGGGGCAGCCATCTTGTGTGTTGGAGTGACAGTCAATTTGCATATTACTCTTTTATTAGATAGGATAGAGGCCTGGTGCATGGGTGGGGGCTGGCTGATTTGCCCTGAAGGGTACCCCAGATCAGGGTGGGGGTTCCCTTGGGGCATGGGGTGGCCTGGGCAAGGGACCTGTGGTGGTTTGCAAGCCAGCCATGCCCCCCCGCAACCCAAGCAGAGGCCCTGTTATCTGGGAATTATTTATCTTCTATAATTGAAACTTTATAACCTTGAGTGGAGGCCAGGGCTGGCCAGGAAGCTTGGCTTCCTCCATCGCTGGGGGCAACCCAAGCCTCCTGCTGGCTCCAGCTCTGTGGCTGCTACCATTTTTGTTGGGATTTATTTATCTTCTATAATTGAAGGTTTGTAGCCTTGAGCGGAGGCCAGGGCCGGCCAGAGTGAGCTGAAAACTTGGCTTCCTCTATTAACAGGGAAATCCAAACCTCCTGCTCACTCAGTGGCCACAGCCATCTTGGTTGGGTTAATTTGCATACTCGCTCCTGATTGGCTGGTGGGCATAGAAGTACGGTCAATTTGCATGTTTCTCTTTTATTAGTGTAGATTCTTTTTTACTTGTTTTTTTTCTGATTAAAATGTGCAATAAATTAAATCTCTATAATTATCTATCTATATTTAGTTATATAGATATAGATAGATTTAAAAAAATAGGACTCAAAGGATTTTATTTAGCTCAAATTTTAATTCCTTCATACCTAACTAAATGCTCATATGTAAATGCATATGTAAGTCCATTAGGTTCACAAATGTCTTTGCTTCTTTGGGGTTAGTGTGATATTTGTGTTTAATGTTTCTGTTTTAGATATCAACAGTTACATAATAAAACCATTAAAGTTAGTGGCTCAAGATAACAGTAATTTATTATTCCTCATCTTTCTGAGGATTAGTTGGGTGATTCCTCTGCTGTCTTCCCTACAGGTATTAGAGGGTCAGCTGTGATGTAAGTTTTCTGGTGGCCTCACTCACTTGTCTGGCAATTGTCGCTGGTTATCAGATGGTGATGGTTGGTTCTGCTCCATGTGGCCAGTTTCCTTACACAGAACCCTTAGTTCAGCATTCCAAGAAATCAAGTACAGAAGCTACAAACTATCTTAGGGCCTAGGCCCAGAAAGTATGACTTTCCTTCTGCCATAGTCAATTGACCCAAGCAAGTCAGAAGACCATTTCACATTACAAAGCGGGTTCGGTAGAATTCACTTCTTGATTGAAGAGTAAAAGTCACATTGTAAAGAATCATGGGAGGACTTTTAGCAAGCATCTTTGAAAACAATCTACTACAAAATGTATTTGAAATGCATGTACTGGATAAATTTGTATGAATCTTAAAAATAGAACCAGAAGGAGAAACTGCTATAGTTAAAAGGTGTCATGAGTCCATTGATTGATATAATCAAATAAACATATAAGTAGGTGACTCAAACTGGAATTCATAAAAAACATGGTTTCAAAGACCATATGCCAGGTGATAAAATATTTTCAAATAGAACATCTTCTCACAAGAATAAGGGAGGCATGATAAAAAAAAAAAACACATATGAATATCTAGCAATAATAAAATCTTTTGAGTTACATGGAGGGTGAGTAAAGAGTTTCTTAAGGAAATTATGGCAATTCCCATTAAAAGCATTCTGTGAACCAATATATGAAAGAAAAAATGCTTATAAGTTCTCATGCACTGGAATGTATAAATAAGTACAAAATCGTATAAATAAATGGATGAGAAAGTCCCTCAGCAGGGATAACTTGAAATGAATTTCATTACATTTAAATGGTCTCAAATAATATGTCAATTTATTTACTTGTGACACAAAGTCTAACAATATGCAGATTTGAGGCTGTTTCAATCAAAACTTCTGTGTCTCCTCCCACCCCTCCCAATTATTTCAATTTTCTCTCTTTTATACATTAATCTTATAATCTGACAGGCTCCTCTTATGGTCATAAATGGGTGATCATAATAATCATGATCACATTGTATTACAATACACAGGTATTTTACTCTTTCCCTTTACCCTCAACCCTAGCCATGGAGTTCAAGGAAGGATAGACAGAGGATTCAAGTTAGGCAAATCAGATGAGCCTGAGATTTCTGATGGAAATATGGTTAAATGAATGATCTCATTCATTCCATTCAGAGTTTATACAACAGAATATAAGCTAGTGTTCTTACTGCCACATAGTAGGAAGCTGGAAGAATGGAACCAATTCGACAACAGTCAGCAGGATCGAGCTGATCCTAAAGCCTCTCTCAGATTTTCTGTTCTCTTAGACATGTAGCCTTTCCCTTTGTTAAACCCCAAATAGTGTGAATTAAATTTCTTCTATTTGCAACTGACAGTGTTGTGAGCATAGAATTGGAACCAAAGAATTTAGTGGGGGTGGTCTTATGTAGAGTGACACCAAGCTACAACAACCAAACATCTTCCGTTAGTCTTATTTGCTGCGAAGGACTGTGCATAGCCTCTCCAGTGCTAGAAGCACTGACTCATCCTCTCTTACGTTTCTTCCCCTGACTAAGCCCTTTCAATTTCTCAATAACTTAATCTTTAGAATTAAGAATCATATCATGTAATCTAAAGTTATTCAACTCTTATATTCTAATGTGACCTTGTAATTTCTACTCCAGTTCACACTGTACTGACTTCTTTTCTTTTATTGTTTGAAGTATTACAAATAGTAGTACATATGTCTCCTTCCCCCCCCATTGACCTCCCCCCGGCCTCCCCTACGCCCCAGTACATGCCTTCACCTGCCCGCCCCCCCCCCGCCCCCCCAGTGTCTTGTATCCATTGGTTATGCTTATATGCATGTGTACAAGTCCTTCGGTTGATCTCTTACAGCACCCCCCCCCCAACCTCCCCTGCCTTCCCGCTGTAGTTTGACAGTCTGTTCAATGCTTTGTATATTTTCAGAAAACAACTCCAAGACCATGTGGATTCCTGCAAGAGAGGAATTGACAGGTCTGCTCCAACCACGAAGACAAGAGGAGAAACAGTCCAGAGATGGAAGATGCTGACAACGCCTTGCCACGCTAGCAGTCAGCAGCTGTGCACCGCTGCAGGTTGCCTAGGACCAAACCAGAGAGGGTCGGACCTGCATTGCCACCATGTGCCCACCATCCAGATATCATTGCTGACATGTACACATAAGGAACTGTTAGACATTGAAACGGGGACTCAGAACTGTTGGACATTGAAATTGGGACTCAAACATTTTTTGTTACTATATGTACTGACTTTTTAGTTTAACTCTCATTAAATCAGTCTGTTTTCAGAGTTCTTTAGGCCTTTACAAACAGAATGTCTTGTAGACCTTATACAAACTTAGCCCCTATTTTTATTTGACTCAGAGACACATTTTTCAAAGAAATGATCAGCAATTCACTTGTGGAGATACACAGAAGCATCAAGAGAGTAATTCTTATTAAAGAGTAGCCATATTATATCTGAAAAGTTAAAAGAGAAATTGAAAGTGATGTCTGTGAATAGTTTTTTATATTATTGACTATGGGAGGGAGAAGAAAATAATAATCCTCTCCATTCCATATATAACTTCAAGAATACTATTCTAACAAGCATTGATTTCCCCCCCTTTATTGGGTCATGAAAATATATTCCTCCAAGTGGAAATAGAAAGGTAGTTGCTTCTGAATTCAATTACTAAGTTATGTAGGGTTTTTAATATAATAATATTGAGAATTAAATAAGATAATTTCCCTTTGCTTTTATAAAATGACAACATTCATTGGCCTGAGGGGGGAAAAGTGGTGAGAAAAATAAAAGTAATTTTATTATCCCTTAATTACAGTGACAAGAAAGGCTGTTCTGTATCCTCACCAGAAGTTGGCATTGCCAATTTTCTTTTCTTTCTTTCTTTAACTTTTAATCATTCCATGAGGTGTGTAGTGGTATCTCACTATCGTTTTAACTTGTAATTTTCTAAAAATGAATATATTTAGCATCTTTTCATATGATTATTTACTAGCTATAGATCTTGTTGGTGAGGAAATTTAAAATGCATCACCAATTTTTTTAAGTGAGTAGTTTGTTTTCTTATTGTTGAGCTTTAAATACCATTTGATATAATCAGGGTGGGTCAAAAGTAGGTTACCAGTTATAAATACATGAAACAGTTTATTCTTGTATTTTATTTTTTAATGAATATATTATTTTCCATATGAACAATTGTAAACTCACTTTTGCCCCATCCCATAATAGATGAAAGTCTTTTATCAGATACTAGAGGCCTGTTGCACAAAGAGATTCATGCAATAGGTCTTCCTTCTCTAGGCTTCCAGCACCAGTTTTCCTCTGGCACCTGGAACCCAGGCCTTCGCTCCAGCCAGAGTCTGCCTTCCTCGTCTTTGCTGCAGACTCTGACTGGAGTCTGCCATCTTAATCTTTGCTGCAGACTCTGGCTGGAGTCTGCCGTCTTCGTCTTCATTGCAGACTCTGGAGTCTGCAGTCTTGTCTTCACTGCGGCACTCTGTTCCTGTAGATCCCTTTGACCCCCCCCCCCCCGCACCCCCCCCCCCGCACCCCCCCCCCCCCCCCCCCCCCCGCTCCTTCTCATAGCAGGCATCCTGCCCCACCTGGCCACTCCAAGCCTGGAGCAGCTGGGCAGCCACCATCTTTGGCCTTCTAATTTGCATGCTCACTGATTGGCTGTGGGCGTAGCAGAGGTATGGTCAATTTACATGTTTGTCTATTATTAGGTAAGATGTGTTTTACAAATATTTTCTCCCATTCTGTAGCTTGTCTTTTCATTCTATTACAATGTCTATCAAAGAGAAAAAGTTTTTAATTTTAATAAAGTCCAAATTATTGTTTCCCTCATGGTTCTCAGAATCATTATGGGCCAGTAATTGCTACATACTTCCTATTATCTGCCATTTTGCGTAGAAATACATACAGGGTTGGCCAAAGGGGGTTTACTGTTGTTTGTATGGAAAGTAATGCAATGATTAATAAATAATAATACAAGAATAAACTCTTTTTCACATACAGCTATAAACCTACTTTTGTCCCACCCTTTCTTTTTGTTGTCCTTTTCAACTGACTCAGCACTATATTTTGGGTTGTAGAAGGCATTTATTCATCTTGTAAGTCTACTTAGGGCAAGATAATCTGTACCTGAGGGGCTTCATTTTCCTACTGAGTCTTGATTTAGATAAGATCATAGGCTTCAACCTGGAGCTGATACCATAATGGATGGTATTTTGGGAATATCAGAAAGAAGTAAAACATAAATCATATCAGTCCACAATAAACTGTAGATGTATTGACCCCTAAGGTAACATGCTGCTGTTCTTTTCCCAATGGTGTTAACCATTTCCATTTCCTTGAATATTGATTGACCCGGTGACTTGTTTAAGTAATGGTAAATAACACAAGCAACAGGGTACCAGGTTCTAACCTAAGTCTTAAGAAAGGCAGCCTTAAGAAAGAAGGCTGCAACTTCTGCTTTTACTTGCTGGGGGAAGCCAGCCAAGAGGTAGCAGGTATAATCACCCTGGGAGCCCATGTAGTGAAAAGCTTATTTACCAACATTGATAAGATTTTTTTACAAAATAATTAAAGCCCAGACCAAGCTGAAGGTGGACCCCACCCATAAAACAGAACAGACTTGCCAGCCATATGAGTAAACTCATTTTGGGAGTGAATCTTCCAGCTCCTTTTGAGCCACCCCTGTTAGTATAAAGTGGAGCAGAAATAATTTATCTCCATGGATCCTGAAAAATTTGTATAATTGTAAGCAAACAAATACAATGGTTGTTTTTAGCCACTGGGCATTGGGATAATTAATTACATAGCAAGAGATAACCAAAACACTATTACTAATGCTTTTATTTTTCATGTCCCTTTATCTATTTGGTGGCTGAAAGACAATATTTCAGACTAGATAGCTCTCACTAAAATGCCACAAACAATTGGTAGATATCCTATCCCCTATTACACATTTATCACTAACAGATTTTTACTCTCTCTTTCTCTCTCTCTCTCTCACTTCTCTCTCTGTTTCTCACTAATATAGATAAAAATATGTATATATAGTTTTTCACAATTAAATATTTAATATTTAAAAATAAAATTACTTGTTAATTCAGTAGTAAATATGTAGTGATATGGTTAGAATGCTCAAATGTAATTTTTTAGGAAATAAAAAATGACATTCAGAGGAATATACAAATGATAAATGATGAAAGTAACCAATTTTGCTACTTAACAGTCAACACTTGTGTTTATGCATAGTGGTTTGTTGGGAATAATTTGTCACTAGTATTTTCCAAAACAAAGCATCACATTACAGAGTTGACAGAAGTCCCTGAGCATCCTCATACATAGCTATGCTTTTTTGAAGAGTTATGTATAACCTCCCCAACCTCTGCTAACCCAAGTAGTTAAAAAATCCTCCAATAATCCCATTATGTAGAAGCTTATTTAATATCAATTTACAATGATCTTGTAGCTTATCAATGAGAATATTGGTATATATTTATTATATGTGATAGGTGTGCAACTATTTCTGAATTTGGCAATGTATTTTGTTCATGGCAAGGCATTAAAATAATTTAATTATGTGTTACATTTTCCCTTTACCTATCTTAAATTATTAATTATTGGATTCTTTAGGCTTATTTGGTTATGAAAGAATCATTCTCTAAATTGAATACATATGGTGGATATTTGTTGAAAATATCTATTCAAATACAATGAGAAAAAAGTCAACTCCTGTGTACCAATAAATGAATCCTTGGAGATGTCTTATTTAAACTGTAGCTGTAGGCATCACAGAAGCAAACATTTTTGGACCTTATCTATGGTAATGTAAAAACTTCTAAAATATCTCAAAAAAAATCTCTGCCTATATCTGTTTCCAAATGCACTACTTTGTATTTTTCTTTATACACTGGAAAGTGCACATCTCATAAATATACAAATCGGCAAACCTAAAAAGAGAAGAGCTATGTAGCCACCATTGAAATTAAGAACAATAATATGGGCTACTCGAATCACCTGCTGTGTCCTCTTCTAAGCATTACCATGCCCCCCACATTGTCCTAGAGTTATCACTACCCTAATTTCTAACACCATGATATTGTGAAATGTACCAAAATAGCATCATAATTTAAATATTCTTTTTGTCTTTTATTTTGTTCACAGTATGTTTATAATATTCATCTGTATTATGTAGTTGCAATTTGTTCTTTTGCATTGCTGCACAGCATTCCATTTTGTGAATACAACAAAATGTGCTTTCCTTTCTATTGTTGATATTGAATAATTTATATTTTAGCACTCATTAATAGTGCTGCTATTAGTAATTTGATATGTTATTTCATGATAATAAACATACTTTCTTCTTTGGCCTGTACCTGTGGTTGGCAAACTGTGGCTTGTGAGCCACATGCAGCTCTTTGGCCCCTTGAGTGTGGCTCTTCCACAAAATACCACAGCCTGGGTAAGTCTATTTTGAAGAAGTGGCATTAGAAGAAGTTTAAGTTTAAAAAATTTGGCTCTCAAAAGAAATTTCAATCATTGTACTGTTGGTATTTAGCTCTGTTGACTAATGAGTTTGCAGACCACTGGCCTATACTACTTCTTTTGCCAGTTCTATAATCTGATACCTCTATAGTATAATTTTTTAATGGTAGGTTTTGGTATTTTGTAATTACTCCAACTTTGCTGTCCTTTCTTAAGCCTTAATAATTTTTTGCCTTTCATATTTCCATATATACTTTAAGTTGGCTTGTCCATTTCCATGAAAAAATTTCCTGAGATCTAGATTAGAATTTTATTAGAAACTAGAGGCCCGTTGCACAGATTCATGTACCAGTGGGGTCCCTTGGTCTGGACTGTGCCCTCTCGCAATCCAGGAGCCTCGGGGATGTCAGACGGACAGTTTCAGCCCAGTCCCCACAGGCCAGGCCAAGGGACCCCACCAGTGCATGAATATGTGCACTGAGCCTCTAGTATGCATATAAGATCTTTGGTTAATCTCTTCCTCCTGCCCCACTTCCCTCTGAGATTCGTCAGTCTGTTCCATGTTTCCATGCCTGTGCATTGAGTGTCTGCTCCCTGGTGGTTAGTGCGCATCATAGTGATCGGTAGAATGGTCAAACGGTTCAATGGTCAGCCGGTCAGTTAGGCTTTTATATATATAGATGAAGGTTAACGTTAACATCACTGTGTTACTAACATTTGCAATTTATAAATTTTGTATATTCCTCCATTTCTTTAGTTCTTCTCAAAAAATATTTTATAATATCTATAATAATAAAAGCATAATATGCTAATTAGAGTGGACATCCTTCTGGATGAAGCTGGGCCTGAGAGGGAAGCCTGATCCTGGGTGCCTGCCAGTGGCTGGAGGGAAGCCTGCCCCGGTCATGGGTTCCTGCAGGCAGCAGGAGAGAAGCCAGCCTGGATCCCGGGTGCCAGAGGGAAGCCAGTGCCAGCAACCAGGGGAAGGAAGGCCTACTCTTGCACAAATTTCATGCATTGGGCCTCCAGTGTAAGTATAAATATCTTACAATTTCTGCTAAACTTATTCAGAGGAATACAATGTTTTTTTTTATATTGTATAATTCATTTTATTCCCATTTTTCTTGTATAGATTCTAATATTCTGGAGATTATGGCTTCAACATATGAATTTGGTAGGAGGGGGCACAACTCAGTTCATAACAAATATACATATATTAAATCTCCCAACTCTTTCCCTCATACCTCTTTTGCCTTTTTCTGTAGTTTTCATTCTTCCTTTGTGTACATTTGTCTAGATATTTTCTATGTTTTTCTTCCAGTTAACAATCCTTTATTCTTTTGTATTTAATTTATGTAACTTTATTAAGATGTAACTTATATTAAATATATTAATTTTAAGAACACAAGTTGAGTTTTGAAAAATATATACACCTGTATATAACTACCACTCAATCAAGATATAGTACATTTCATACCCCCAAAATTTTGACTTTTCATTTGCATTTTTATTCACCAATATGTTTCTCTCTTTCATGAAAAATACCCCTTCACCATGTTACCACTAAAATCTCATGCACTCAGTCCTCAGGTTCAACATCCAGAAATAGTAACCTATGTCAAGTGTGCTGTAAACTGTTCTTAGTCCAGAGACCTATAAACCAAAAAGATGCTATGTGGCCCTCACACTTACAATTTACATTTGTAAAAGAGTGATAAAAATAAACACAATGGCCTGGCCAGCATGGCTCAGTGGTTGAGTGTCAACCTATGAACCAGGAGGTCATGGTTTGATTCCTGGTCAGGGTATATGCCCGAGTTGTGGGATCAATCCCTGATGGGGGGTGTGTGCAGGAGGCAGCCAATCAATGATTCTCTCTCATCATTGATGTTTCTATCTCTCTCTCTCCCTCTCTGAAATAAAAATGTATCAAAAAATAAAAATAATGACTATGCTCAATAAAAATGTGAGAAATAGAGATACACAAGAGACAGAGATGAACAGAAATAATGAAATACCATTGAGCAAATAGGGATACTTTCTCCTTGGAAGTAGCTCCCATGTCTATTGCTTTCACAGCTTTTGCTTCTGCCCTCTAGGAGGCATATTTTTAATATTATATTCTGGACCACCTTTGAAGACAATACTGGAGAACTCCACTGTTTGGAGGGCTGGACAACTTCCTTAATGTGCTAATACCTTCTATAAAGGTCTAGAGGGGTTTTTGTTTTGTTGTTTGTTTTACATCTTGAAGAACTATAGCCTCTTTTACTCTTAGCTGCAACATTTTTGTCATTTCAACTCTTTCATCATGTGATATCTATATATATAAACGCCTAAGCAACCATTACGGTGGAACGACCGGAATAACCAGGCACTATGATGAGCACTGAGCAGGCAAGCAGAAGAGCAGTTAGGAGCAAGCAGGCAGGCAGGTGAGTGGTTAGGGACAAGCAGGCAGGCAGGCGAGCATTTAGGGGTGAGCAGTGCACCAGGCCTCTAGTTTGAGTATATTTGATTTCCGTTAACTCTATCAAAAACCATATGCACATTTTTTTCAATGAGCTCCTCTTTCTCTGTCTCCCATCCTCTTCTTTCTATTATCACATGTAATTTGAATACATACTTTCAGTTACCATTCTAGAGTCATTTTGAAGAACTTAAAAAATCTGGTAGGCAGCAAAAAAAAAAAAAAAAAAATGCATCCAGAGGTCTTAATCATAAGTTTACAGCATTCCCTTAATTTGGTTTTGCCCTGAAGCTTTCTCACAATAACAGCACACTGGAATGCATCTTTGCCCTAAAGCTGTCTTCATAACAAAAAATGTATTTTAATGTGAAGAATTTTTATTTTTTAATACTAAAGTTTAAGGAATGAATTAATTTTCTATTTTATATTAGTTACTAGAGGCCTGGTGCACAAAATTTGTGCACTGGGGGGGGGGAGGTGTCCCTCAGCCTAGCCTGTGCCCTCTTGCAGTCTGGGACCCCTCGCTCCTTACCACCCATCTGCTGGCTGCTCCTTACCACTTGGCTCTTTGTTTTTTAGCGCTGCTGTGAAGGCGGGAGAGCCACTGCCACTGAGCTCTCCAGCCGTGAGCCTGGCTTCTGGCTGAGCAGTGCTCCCCCTATAGGAGTGCACTGACCACCAGGGGGCAGCTCCTGTGTTGAGCATCTGCCCCCTGATGGTCAGTACGCATCATAGTGACTGGTCATTCTGGTCGTTGCACCATAAGTGTTGCTTAAGCTCTTATTATATAGATGTTTGCAAACACAGCTCATGTTTTCTTGTAATACTCAACACAATCAGATAATAAAAGTGAACTCCCACCATTATTTTGCCTCAAAAGTTATTTGCCCATTAATACAAGTTACTAAATGCATTTTTATTCCTTCTAAGTTGTCTCAGGTAATAATTTTTCCAAGTGTTTCAACATATAAAATGCAATCAACACAAAATATTTACCAAATATGAGTAACAATTTTATAGTCTCTTATAACAGTTTCCTTGTTACCTCCTAGCCAGTCCCAAAGCTAATATTTTGCCATTATTGAACTACCTCATTTCTAGGTGCAAAATCCCACTTTAAGAATTTGCTGATGCAAAAATAGTCTGTGCAATGAAAACATTAAGTATCATAGTGACAAAACAAGTATTTATATTTCACTCACTGGACTGTAAAAGTCTTGCAGGTCAGTTAATCAAGACTGAGACCAGCTGGGATTCCATGCTTTAGGCTATGTATTGATCGGACTTGTCTTACATGTTGAAGGTTAGGGTTTAGAACTGTTCCACATGAATTCTTATAACTCAATAAGTAAAACACAAAAAGCTTGCATAAAAAATGAGCATAAAATAGACATTTAACCAAAGATGATACACAAATGGTTAACAGGCAATTAAAAGATGTTCACAGTCATGAGTCATCAGGCAAAGAGACATAGAAATTACAATGAGAGAATACTACACTCTACAATGGCTAAAATTATAAAAGTCTAACACTACCAAGTGTTAGTAGAATTCTTATATATTACTGATGAAAATATTAAAATGGACAACTACTTTAGCAAACAGTTTGTCATTTATTATAATTAAATACGCACTTCTTTGAATTAGCAGTTCCATAATAAATGTTCTAGAGCTTGCTCACACTGGCCTCACAAGAGTCTTATGTGCACATCTCTTCTCAACTCCACCTTCAAGGAGTAATGTTTGTAGCACAGAATCAATCATGGCCATTAGCAAACACTACAATATTTACACTATGGCGATCAGCAAACACTACAAATAAAAAATTTCCTCCTCCCTAAGCCATCCAGAAAGCTATCTGTTAAACATCTACCATCTTGTCTCTATAGCAATTCTATTCCTAGGTGTTTTTCTGAGAAATTAAAACATACATCCACAAAGTCTGCACAGGTATTTATAGCTACTTTACTAATAACATAGCTAGAGAACCTAAATATCCATCCAGAGGTAAATGAATAAACAAAATGTGGTATAGTGTCTGAAGCAATCGCATTTCTAGCTGCTACCTGAATGTGTGTCTTCCAGTTACAATCTGATCTCAAATAAATGCTTTTAATTTCTTTTAAAAAACGTTGCATAATATTCTGCAGAAATAAGTGGCAAATTATAGTGGATTAGTACTCAGCAGTAATAAATAATGGGACAATATGGATGAACCTAAAATCATTATCCAGAATAGAAAATCCAGACACTAAGATTGCATAGTCTATGTGTTCACTTATAAGACATTGCAGAACAATCAAAATTATAGGAATAAACATCTGAACAGTGGTTTCTAAGGACTAGGATTGTGGGGAGTACACTGATACAGTGTCTCCAAATTTTTTTGCAGTGAATAAAATCTTTATATCTTGTTTTTAGTGGAGTTTATATAAAGCTCGTCAAACTCTGTTTTCCAAATGGTGAGTTTTATTACAAGTTGACTATATTTCATTTAAGAAAATATATTAAAATTTAGCACAGTTTAATCATGGGAATCTAAGCAACAACAAATTTGCATTGCATACCTGAAACAATTATAATTTCTACACAGGTGAAATAAAACAATTGGTAGAAATTAATTGGGCAATTTACAATAAGAAATTACAGAAAGAAAATCAACTATTTAGTTAAAATTTTAAATGGTACCTGAAAATGTAATCATTTCTGCCTATATTCACTTATATATGGACATTTTTTTCATTCTATGTGTCCTTCCTATGGAAATGTGTGAGTATATGCAAATGGCCTAGTGATTTGAATCATGCCAAAGCAGGACCATAATTTAGGGAAAAACACTATTAAAATGTATATTTTAAGTAAACCGTGCATATTAAAAGGCAGTTGATTTCAAAAGGAACTCTGTTTTCTCCATATGAAAATAGGTTAAATGTCAAAAAATCATGGAAGGTTCAATATTTGTACAATAAATCATGATCCAATGTCAACTCTCAAACTCAGTTGCCAGGGCTTAATAATTTTTTTATTAAAGATACAAAAAAAGTTATGTAAAAATCAATTTTGTACATAAAAATGTTTCCATTAATATATTTTTGAAAGTTGCACTTACATGTCACACTTCATCAGATGCAAGAGGCATACAGAAATTCCCCAAACCATGATGAATAATTGCTCTCACTCTATTATCAAATTATCAAGTATATATAATCATTAGTACATAGTCAGTGCGATGGTACTTAGTTATTTTCCCAATAATGACTACTGAGAATCTAAGTTACATATTTAACAAAAGGATTTTCCCATTTAGGAAAATATAACTATCTATAATAATCTGTAATAATAAAAGGATAATACGCTAACTAGACTGGACGTCTTCTGGATGTCATTCCGGACATCCTTCCTGATGAAGCCGGGGCCAGAGGGAAGCCAGCCTGGGTCCCGGGTGCCTGCAGGTGGCCAGAGGAGGGAAGCCTGGGTCCCACGTGCCAGAGGGAAGCCAGTGCCAGCAACCAGGGGAAGGAAGGCCTACTCTTGCATGAATTTTCATGCATTAGGCCTTTAGTCTATAATAATAAAAGCATAATATGCTAATTAGACTAGACAGCTGAATGACCTTCCAGGCATCATTCCAGATGTCCTTCCGGATGAAGCCGTGGTGGCAGGGGCCAAGGCAGAGGTGGTTAGAGGTGATAAGGCAGGCAAGCAGTTAGGGGCGATCAGGCAGGCAGGCAGAGGGGTTAGGGGCGATCAAGTAGTCAGGCTAGTGGTTAGGGCCAGCAGTCCCAGATTGAGAGAGGGATGTCTGACTGCTGAATTGCGGAGGAATGTCTGACTGCCGGATGTCCGACCCCTGTGGGATCAGGCCTAAACTGGCAGTCGGATATCCCCCTAGGGGTCCTGGATTGGAGACGGTGCAGGCCAGGCTCAGGTCAGGGACCCCCACCCTGTGCACAAATTTCATTCACCAGGCCTCTAGTTAAATATAAAATTGCCAGCATCTCCAGTTAGTGATCTAATTCTTGTGAAGAGTTTGTTACAGTCAAAATAAAATATGGCCTAAAATAAAAATATAGTAACATTGCCTCAGAAAAACCTAATCTAAAATGTTATTTTTGTCTATGCTGTTTCTTGTATTTTGGTATATGTGTGTGTATATATATATATATATATATATATATATATATATATATATGAATTCCCTTGGTTTTTATATAATCATTTATTTGGCTATGCAATTCTAGATGTGTAATTTTAAATTAACACATACTAAAAGTGTGAAACAAAATGTAAAAACTCCTCCTTAGAGATGGGAAATGGGCAATATAGAAAATATTTATCAAATCAGAATCAGATATGGGTAGAACTGAATATATAAACTAAGCACTGATGGCATTTTTGTCCTGAACCACTTTTCAGAATCTGGCATTTTTATGTAAACATTTCTATTCCCATATTATATGTACAAAGACAAAATAAATATTTTTCAAATAGGTAATTTGTTGAATATCCACAAAGTCAACATACCCAGATCAAGAAACAACACATTAGTTACCAAAACATGAGAAATCCTCTCCTGTGGGCTTCCCTACTGGGCTTGCCCTTCCAAGGGCAACCACTGTCCTGAATTCTAACACCATATATTAGTTTCCTTATTATTAAACGTTATATAAAATAAATCCCTCAGTAGGCTTTTGTGTGTGTGTGTGTCTAGCTTATTTTATTCAATGATACATTCGCCATGTGTATTTTCAGTTTATTCATTCTCACTGCTGAAGGATATTCAGTTGTATGGCTTTACCACGATTCATCTATTCATTCTCCTGTAATGGCATTTAGGTTATTTCTAGTTTTACACCCCTGGGAATAGTGTTTCTATGGGGATTATGTAGACTTTTGGTAAAAATGAATATGTTTATATTTTTATAAATAAAATAGATGTTTTTAGTATTACATATATTTACTTTTAGTAGATAGTGTTAAGCAGCTTTCCAAAATATTTGTATGACTTATACTCCTATTAGCAATGTATGAGTTTGAGCTGTTCCACACTGGAACAGCTTATTTCATATCAGCCATTTTTGTAAATGTCTAGTGTAGTGGTTCTCAACCTTCCTAATGCCACGACCCTTTCATACAGTTCCTCATGTTGTGGTGACCCTCAACCATAAAATTATTTTCGTTGCTACATCATAACTGTAATTTTGCTACTGTTATGAATCATAATGTAAATATCTGTGTTTTCCGATGGTCTTAGGCAACCCTTGTGAAAGGGTTGTTGACACCCAAAGGGGTCGCGACCCACAGGTTGAGAACCGCTGGTCTAGTGGCTCTTATGATTTTTTTATTCTTTATTTTTCTGATGATATATTTTTCATAGGTTTAATTGTCAGTTGGTTATTCCTCATCTGTCACTTTTTACATTTATGAATTAGAGGACATTATTTGACCCATGCTTTAGTCTTCTATTTGTATTATGGATGTAATAACTGGTTACCTGTTTCTTAGAATTATTGTTATAATTGAAATAGTTAATATATGTGAAATCCTTACTTTTGTACCTGTCTTGAGTAAACACTCATTGTAAGACAGTTTAAACACATATATTTACATTGTATGTTTTAATACATAATTATTTTAGAATAAATTAGTAAACATTTTGAAATTTCAAAATTATTGTTTTTTTTTTCTTTATTATGAAACCCTCTCTCACAAAGAATATTCCCAGGATTAAAACAAAACAGAACAACAAAAATATCTTTGAGAATTGAAATCCTATTTGTCCATTTCAATTGCTGAAGGGTATTTAATTGAATAGCTATACCACCATTCATTTATTCTACTGTAATGGCATTTAGGTTGTTTAAACTCATTTGCAACTTTAAGTAACTAATTCAAAATCTGGTCTCACTGTGACCAACTTCCAAGTAAATTCCTTGCTACTGGAAAACCAGTTTTCTCAATTTCTTCTTAAAATAATCTAGTACTTCTCTGAAGCAATTCATCCTACCTAGAATACCCTCCTTTCTTCATTTTACTTGTGAAATCTTATATACGAGGGGCCCGGTGCACAAAATTCGTGCACTGGGGGTGGGGGAATCCCTCAGCCCAACCTGCCTCCTCTCACATGCTGGGAGCCCTCAGGGGATGTCCTACTGATGGCTTAGGCCCGCTCCCCTCTCTTTGTAGGAGGCAACCAGGCTGATCAGGGGAAGGCACCAGCCCCATTACCCCACTGCTGCAGCCACTGGCAGTCACTGCAGCCACCAAGGTGTTTTCATCAACACGGACTCCAGTCCCTTCACCATGCAAAAATGACAACTTTCTTTAGGCATTTTCAAGATGTGTCTTTCATAGGATATGACCTTTCTTTCTTTCTCTCTCTCTTTCTTTCTTTCTTTCTTTCTTTCTTTCTTTCTTTCTTTCTCTCTCTCTCTCTCTCTCTCTCTCTCTCTCTCTCTCTCTCTCTCTCTCTCTCTCTTTCTTTCTTTCTTTCTTTCTTTCTTTCTTTCTTTCTTTCTTTCTTTCTTTCTTTCTTTCTTTCATCCTTACCTGAGGACATGTTTCCATTGACTTTTAGAGAACGTGGAAGAGAAAGGGAAAGACAGAGAGAAAC
This sequence comes from Corynorhinus townsendii, assembly GCA_026230045.1. NCBI lineage: Eukaryota > Metazoa > Chordata > Mammalia > Chiroptera > Vespertilionidae > Corynorhinus > Corynorhinus townsendii. The sequence goes on from JAPDVU010000012.1 coordinate 32,728,764, forward strand.
ATCAAAGTGAGAGGAACACTTTGATTGGTTGCCTCCTGCATGAGCCCTGACCTGGGCCCCGGCCAGGGAGGAGCCTGCAACCTAGGTACATGCCCTTGATCAGAATTGAACCCAGACCCTACGGTCGGCAAGCCTAAGGTCTATCCACTGAGCCAAACCGGCTAGGGCAGGATATGACATTTCTTAGCCCTCCAGCAGCGGACCTTCGTTTTTTTTCTCCAGAAGTGTGGTGGAAAAATCCTAGATCACCTTTTTGGATTCTTATTACCCAAGTTACTAAGAATATTACCAGTGGCATACAGGAAGCTTAGCCAATGAGCAGTCAGAAAAGGTGTTCCTCTGTAGTTCACACCAATCGCCAGCTGGGCCCTGCCCAGGCCTAAAGCCTCGGGCCCTGGGCAGGGGACGCCCAGCTCCCTCTGATCACTGGCTCTGCCCCTGCCCCCTTGGCTCTAATAGCAGGCTTGGCCCTGCCCAGGAGACCCCCTGACTCAGGCCCTTCCCAGGCTGCTCAGGGCCCATGGGGGGGCTACCTCAGAGTGACCTAGGTGCCAGGATGTTCCCAGGACCCAGGCGCTGGGCGCCTATTTATGCAAATTAACAGCCATCTTTGTTGGGTTAATTTGCATACTCACTCTGATTGGCTATGGGTGTAGCGGAGTAATGGTCAATTTACACGTTTATCTATTATTAGGTAAGATCCTTGAATAAGACCCAGACAAACTCTTACTCTAAAACCTTACATAATTCTGATGCTTCACAATAAACTTTCCAAAATGATATTACATTAGCACAAATCTTGATTGAAACGGCATCTTCTCCATGAAATTTCCTCAGCCATTTTTGTTATATTAATCCCCATTATCCTATTGTATTTGTTCTAAGGCACTTATTTCCTTCTAGCACTGATGAAGTTTATGTAGTAATATATTTTTGTATACATATTGCTATGTAAGCATATATGCTTACATGTATGTAAGTAGGGAGGTATTAATTTGGTTTACCATTTTAACTCCCATTCTCCCTTCCCCTACCCTCTGATAAACAGTTTTACTTTCTATGTATTTTGCTATTCTAGATACCTCATATAAGTAGAATCATACATTATTCATCCTTACATGTTTGGCTTATTTCATTTGGTATAAGGTCTTCAAAGTTTCATCCATGTTGTAGCATGTATTTGAATTTCATTCTTTCACAGGCTGAATAATATTCTATTGTATGTATAGACTACATTTTGTGTATCCGTTCATCCCCCAAGTGGACATTTGGATTGTTTCTACCTTTTGGTTATTGTGAATAATACTATTATGAACATGCATGTCTGAGTCCCTGATTTAAATTCTTTTGTTTTTACTCAGAAGTGGAACTGCTCTATGAAATGATAATGCTATGTATATATTTTTGAGGACCCATCATAATATTTTCCACAGCAGTCACACCATTTTATATTCCCACCAGCAATGCACAAGGGTTCCAATTTCTCCACATTCTTGCCAACACTTGGTTTCTAATTTTTTGTTTGTTGGTTTGTCTTGTCTTGTTTTGTGTTTTTTGTTTTTTTTAAAAAACAGTCATCCAAATGGGTGTAAAGTGGTATCTCATTGTGGTTTTGATTTTCATTTTCTTAATGATTAGTTATATTAAGCATTTTTCATGCTTATTTGCCACTTATATATTCTCTTTGGAAAAATGGCTACTTAAATCTTTGTCCATTTTTTAAATAGGCTATTTTATTATTGTTGAATTTTAAAAGCTCTTTATTTATAGGGGGTCTTAATCTCTTACCAGATGTGTGCTTTGCAAATATTTTCTCCCATTCTGTGATTTGCATTTTACTTTGTGGATAACGTCCTTTGATGCATAAAAGTTTTACATTTTGATGAAGTCCAAATTGTCTATTTGGCCCCCCCCCCCCCCGGTACCTTTGGTGTATCCCCAAAAATAATCAGAAATGGCTTTTCTCTAATTTACTGGAAGAAATAACATAACAATCCTGGAGCTAGAGTTGCAGTTCCCAAGTCTTTCTATATATTGTTTCCAGCCTACATCTACTACCAATTTGTAAGTAAGGCAGACTAGTACTGGAAGTAGAATGGAACACATTACACAGTGAAAGCTATAGGCTAAAAGAAAAGAGTGAGATATATATTTCATAAAGGCATTAGGCACTAATGCACAGGATTTGAAGCCCAACAGACCAAAGCCAGTTCTATCTATTCACGTCACCACCAGCAAGCTTTGCAATTTCCCAGCCCAGACCCAAATTACCCAATCTCTAAAATGACAACAACACTCACTCAAAATTATGTAAATCACTTAGTGTAATTCTTGGCATCTACTAAAGGAACTCTATAGATGATGGTTAAAACAACTATTGAAAACGGTTATGCATATCTCATTTATCCTCCCATTATGTATGGCATATTGGTGGCATACATAAGCTAAACAAATGCTGTGGTTTAACTATATACATTTGGCTGGTTCATAGTGAAATGCCTCTGCAGCCTCTGTACAGAGAAAAGAGACTGGCTGAATTTTCTGTTATCACCTAAGCTCTGTTTGAAGTGCTTATCATATGCATGTGATAAACTTATGAACTAAAATTAGTTAAATCTGTTAGAAGAAAGCATGACAAAATACAGCTGCCATAATCACAAATTCATGATAGTTGTATGATTTCTTAAATAACCAAACAATTTTGCTGCTTAAACTGGAGGGGGTAGTTGGGAACTAGAAGAATACTACATAGATACAGAAGAGGAAATTTACTCTATACAAAATTGTCTTAAATTTGGATATTTTACATTGGCTTTTGTTGTTAATTCTCACCTGAGGATATTTTTCCATTGCTTTTTAGAGAGAGTGCAAGGGAGGGACAGAGACTGAGAAAGAGAAACATTAATCCATGGGAGAAAGACACATGGATTGGTTGCCTCCCACGGATTGAGTTGAAACCAAGGCATATGCCCCGGACCAGAATCAAACCCTGGACCCTTCAGTCTGTGGACCAACGCTCTATCCACTGAACCACACTGTCTAAGGCTACATTGACTTTTTAACACTTTTTCTGAAAGCACTACGGTAATATAATCCAATACACTCTTTTGACTGTTCTTTCTATTAGCAACAAGTGAATTATGTTTCTTTTATAAAATTAAATTGTGTTTTAATCAAAGGAACATTTTTTTAAAAGTCAATTATTTTTCTTATTTTGAAAGTAATATTTGTACATTGCTGAAAAAGGGAAATCAAACATAATCCCATTAACTGGTGATAACCACTATTAATACATCAGTTTACTTTCTTTTTATAGGTTTTAATATTTTAGCATTAATTCATAGAATCATATTGTTTGTATCCTCAAATAGTATGTAATATTATAATGCAAGCCATTCCCTAGGCCACTATTTTTTAAATGTCATTTTTCATAGCTGAATAAAATTCCATTATATGAAAGTATCATAATTTACTTAATATGCTACTGCTGGAATTTCACCATTGTTGCTGTGATAAATAAAACTGATTTAATCGAAAGTCTTAATTTTGAACAACAACAATCTAACTGAAATGAACTTAGGCAAAAAACAGACCAAAAGTGTTTTATTTAAAAAACACTAGTCTATCTTATGTAACTGACCAACTTCTACCAGAACAACAACAACACAGAAGAGGCACATGGCAGGTCTCATGAAGCATTGGGACCGGAATTTAAATTCCTTCAACATCTGTCTCTCACTTCTGTGAGATTATAATTGGTGATAAGAAATTGATCTTTTTGGTCTCCCTCCCTGTTTCTGGCATAGAGCCCCTACAAGCTGGGGGTTTCCTAAGCCAGTGGTCTGCAAACTCATTAGTCAACAGAGCCAAATATCAACAGTACAACGATTGAAATTTCTTTTGAGAGCCAAATTTTTGTCTTTTGTTATGTTAAATTAGTTACTTGAAAGCACTGTAAGTTTGCAGGATGGTTGCCAGGAGAACCCAACCATGTGTATTCTTATTACCTTCATCTCCACCTGTGTATATGATACCAGACACTATTGCTAATAACATCAAATTACCTTTGAAAAAATTAGATCAAGGAGCTATTTTTCAAAACCTTTTGGCTAGTACCTTTCAGAATATTGAATGCCATTTGATGATGTAAGTGAGAACATATAAAATAGCTCCAACAACTCTTTAGTAGGAAGGTACCACACCAGCCAGACAGCTGACTTTGGACAGGTACTATATTTTGCAGATGAGAAATAATAATTAGAAGATTTTAGATCTAACTATTACAACATCCAGACCTTATCTTACCTCCCTTTATCCTACCTTGGGAATTAGAATTGATGCTTCAAAAGCCCTTAAAATGCCAAGAGTTCTACAATATGGTTGCATATTAGAACTAAATGTGGATCTTTTAACATTATCTATAAGTGGCCCTAACTCCTGAAATTGTCATTGTGAGTGAAACCAGGTATCCATATATTATAAAAGCTCTAAATTTCATACAGAGTTGAGATCCATTAACCAAGGGACCAAAGCTATCATCAATTTAGAATTAGCTCAAGGTTGCTAGTAATCATAATTTTATAATCTTTAATATACAACATATTTTTTGGTGGAAATTACTAATTCATCTAGATTTACTGAATGTTACTTTTAAAAATCTCCCTCCAAAATCTACTATGTGTTTGACTCATCTTATTTATTTACATCAGACTCTTTGTTACATGCTGGGTGAAGTTTCAAGTATTTATCAGCTGATAAAGTTCTATGGTGAAGCAAGAAGGGGCAATCTGCTTTCTCCCTTTGTTGATAAGCAACACTGCTTTTCTTCTAATAGATTACAAAGATATATCAAAACAATTTGCCCATAAAGTGTACCTGAATGCTATAATGTTGGCATTTGGCCAAATTATACTGAGAAACTAAATATGGCTGAGAAAATTATTATTCCCCAACCTTGAAAACTTTACAGACTGTTGAACACTAAAATAGGGCAATATTTCTTTAAAATAGCTAAGAACAGCAAGTAAAATTAAATAATATATCCTCCATCAGTTCAAGGAAAAATAAATTTACTTTGTCCATTTACCTCAAGGGAACAGTTTAATTATATTTCCACTAAAGCTGTCCTTTCCAAGCTTGTAATATTTGAAACTCTCTATAAAGCCCAAACTCAGTTTCTTTTGGAGTCATAAAATATATGCATATGGATATAGAAATCAATCATGTTTTTTAAAGTAATTCATGTTGTTGGTAGAGTAATAATTAGTTCATCCTCAATGCTGTATAGCAGAGGTCAGTATTTCTTTTCTGTAAAGGTCCAGATATTAAATTTTTATGCTTTGTAGTCAGACAGGTTCTCTTGTAATTAGTCAGCTGTTTTGTGGTAGCACAAAAGCAGCCTTAGGCCATATGTAAACAGAAGGATGTGGTTATGTTCTAATAAAACTTTATTTACAAAAACAGGAAGCAGGCCAGATTGGACCTGCTGGTTTTAGTTTGCTTACTGTCCACTTCCCTTGAAAGAGAACTGGCAAACCCCTAGAAGGCCTGGCCCCTAAACTACCATGGCATTCATTGAGGGATGAGATATGTAGAGCTCAAAAAAACTGAGGCATGCACCACAGACAGGGACCAAGAGAAAGAAGTCATTCCTTTGATGATTACCTTACCAGGGTCTAAACTGTTTTTGAGGACTGCTAAGAAAGTAACATACTTACAGTAAGGGCATTGCCTACTTATAAGTATTATATAAAAAATCTTTATAAAAATTTGTGAAATATGACAGAAGAGGCTTATTCATATTAACTGTTAAATTAATAAAGAATAAAGATATCCCTAATGCCTAATTATCCAGTTACATAAATTTTATTGCCAGATTTATTTGTAGATGCTGATTTAACATGAGCAAAAGAAAACTCTTCTATCATCAAATTGCTGAGTTTGAAATATTGGATTCTATAGAAGCAGCATGCCTATATGACCATGAATAATCTTCACCTATCTGATGATTTAAGTTACTTCTGATTTACTTTGCAATTTACAGGGTCACCCTAATACACACTTGCAACATTTCTAACCATTTTTATCATAGTTTTGCTTCATCTTGCAGGGGAAATCTTTATGGCTTTTTATAGTTACATATTATTTTAAATTTATTTTATGTTATAACTAGAGGCCTGGTGCATGACATTCATGCACAAAGTCAGGGGGTGGGGTCCCTCAGCCCAGCCTGAGCCCTTTAGCAGTCTGGGAGCCCTTGGGGAGCAGGCTTAAGCAGGCATCCTTAGCACTGCTGCAGAGGCTGGAGAGGTTCCCGCCACCCCACCACCATTGCACTTGCCAGCGCTCAGTCCGGCTTGTGGCTGAGCGGCACTCCTCCTGTGGGAGCACACTGACTACCAGGGGGCAGCTCCTGCTTTGAGCATCTGTCCCCTGGTGGTCAATGCATGTCACAGCAACAGGTCGTTCTGCCGTTAGGTCAATTTGCATATTACCCTTTTATTATATAGGATAATCTAAGTATAACACAATCAGTTTTTTTTTCTAAAAGTTTTTAAATGATTTGAAAATGTCTCTACTATAAAGATGAAAAACTTGAATAAATGCCCATTTCATAGTTACTTTTTTAGTACATCAAAGTATTGATATAAAAAACACTGAGAACTCATCATCTTCCTGTTTTGTGAATAAATCAGCAAGAGAATTATTCAAATTAATTTTCACAAATTAATATTGAATGATTAATCTGTTCCTAACAATAGGTTAATACATTGCAGAGTAAGCTATAAAGGCTTTTCTTTTAAATAATTATCAGCTACTATATACTTAGATAGAGTTTACTCTATTAATATAATTCCTCAGAAATATACTAAATCATTAGTAAAATATTGCTTTGTGTTTCATGATGAATTATTTTCTTCTTTTAAAATAATTTTCAAATGTATACATTATATAAATGAATATGAATGAGTTAATGGTTACTGTCAGTTGGCAATAAAAATATAGCTAATGTTATAAAGTGTAGGTAGGCAATACAGTAAAATATCACTAAAAGAAGGATGTAAAATTAATCCTTTACTCTAAAGGCTATAAATTATAAAATAATTGAAGACATATAATTTTTCAAAGTAATCACATTTTTAATAAATGTAATGTGCTTTATTTATCTGCAATGTGATCTGCTAAAGTATTTGGGCAATTTTTATTGTCATAAATAATTTAATAAATATTAATCTAACATTTATAGAACTCAACTGCTAAATGAAATTTGCTAAATACATGGAGTAAATTCCAGTATCAACCAGCCTTTCCTGTGGTTTTAGTTTCCTACTAGAAGACTGAATTAATGCTACTTTACTATTTACTCAATTTTAATTCAGCTGTATCAACTATACTCTCTTAAAGTTGCTCTGGTTCCCAATCATTATTCCGATATTTTGAGCTGTGTAGCTTTTCACAAGTGCTTATAACTAAAATATAGAACAGCACCTGAGATTAAATATTAGTCTGGTAGCTCAGTGTCTAAGAATCTCAATTTGATTGCTGAGATATAGAAGAAAACAGTGCACTAGAACTGGTAACATTACAGGTGTCCCTGGATTTTCATTTCCTACTAAAGGAGTCTCAGAGCATTTAGGAGGAGCTGCTCAAAGGTTAATGTACTATGATCCAACACCATATCTGAATTAAATTAATTAACTTAGTTTTTTGTTTCATCCATATGTTGAAGCGTTTAATTTTACTATGGTCTTCTAATAATGGAATAGGAACCAAGCATTCTTCTGTTTATTTATGCATTTCAGAAATACTTATCTAAATGCAAAGTCCATGGATAAATATTTTTAACTCTATATTTAATTCTCTAAACAAGAGATATAAAAAATGTCTGAAAAATATAATTTTACTTTTCTTATAATTTCATTATTTAAAGATTATATAATAACAAAGAAAATGTGGTTAAAAAAACAGGTCTCACACTTTATGACTCCAAGACTTCTATAAAGCTACAATAATCAAGATAGTGTGGCATTAATAAACAGATGGACAAATAAACATAGTAATGGAAAATAATTTAGAAATATATATCCATATATATTCTGCATGATTATTTAAGCAATATTTTATATACACTTAGATAAATAACTCCAACTCGTGCTAGAGAAGTACATGGTGTCATTTTAATTTCATATGCATGAGATAAAATTCCCCAAAATAAGAAAATAAAACATTTTAGGACATTCATGAAACTTTTTGTCTCTAAATTCTACTTAACACAACTGACATCTCTGTATTTTCAACATTCTTAACTATTTCAGGGCATAACTTTAAAATTTGCCTCCCTGACTAGATAAGCAACTTTAATTGGAAACAATGAGGCTCACTTTCGTGATGAAAGTCTGAATTTGCTTGAGCTTAGAAAAACAGCACTTTTACCACAAAAATTCATGAAGTTATTCTTTACTTTAAAAAGAGATAGCATGCATTTCAATATGTTCTATAGCTTGAGTAAATACATGTCTAATAAAGGATATGTGTGTAAATATGGAGTTTAATTTCATATTGCACTGCTCGATTGACTTTGAGCGTTCATGTGATCACCTGCTCAGAAATTTCTGATTAACTCATGAGAGAGCTTTCTACCTATGAAAAGTATTAAAGAAAAATTGGGTCGTGTGGTACAAAGTGGCAGATGTAATTGATAATCTGTTTTACATGTGTTTTTTTTGCATTACTGAGAAAAAGATTTCCAAAGTTCAGTAAATGTTCACAGAAATTAGAAATGGACTTGTTGATTTTGCCTAATAACATAAGGACATTTACCCTGGCACTTTTTCCTTAGTAGTATGAAGATTATGCATACCTACTGTGACCTTCAAAGTTGCTATTTGCAGGATTCTTCAAATGTAAAGTCATTAAAACATTTTCCAAGTATGTAACATACAACCAACACCCTTCACAAAATAACCTTAATAGGAAACAAATACATTAACAATTTCATTTTCCCTTTTTCTAAATTTTCTACTCAATTGCTTTTGTTTTAAACTTTGCAAACAGAGTTTTGGCTTTTTATGATGCAGAATTGAGAGATAATGAGAGGAAGCGTATTGATAAAATGTGCTGGTGTATTCTGTAGAGAAAAGGTGAGCAAGGAAAGACAAGCTAGAAATTCTTGACATCGGAGGTGTGGATGGCTCAAGTTGACAGGGGTGAGATGAAAGTGTTGAGATTTCTGTGAGAACATAGTCTGTAACATAGATTTTCTAGACATTGGACAGCGAAAACCTTAGATATTTGGAAAGAGAAAAAGAATTTGTGAGTTGAGATATAGGGATTTTGTAAATCCCATGGGTTACATGTTGTTTCCCTGGGTAACAGAGCCCTTGGTGTAACTGATAGGCCAAGAAATTGTTCATTTTCTCAGTGGCACTGCTTCCACGGTCTTTGCATATCTGAATTTGTCAACCATTACTGAGAGAGCCTGTTTAAAGTCTGCTTTGTAATATCTCTGTTAGGGAGCAGCAGATGCCTACATCGCAAACTCCAAAGGTGAAAGAGAGGTTGTATCTACTGGTCAATATTGCCAATTGCCTAACATATAAAAGAGGGAGATGAGTTTCCTCACAGAGGAGAAAAGGAGTAGTCAAATCTGACTGTTCTAAACCAGTGCTGTGAGTGGAAGGCAGTAGACATTTTTTAATTACTGCTCAAAATTTTATAACTATTGAAAGGCAGTGACCTCATTAGCAAAGAGCTGGAATACTTATTCAGGTGAGATATGAAACTTGCTTTATATCTACTAAAATTAAGAAATTGAATATTAACTATGGTCAGATCACTTTGAAGTAAAAAACAGTTTTTCAAAGTTTATATTTCAATTTGTTTTTGAAAGTTTCTATATTTAATGGACTGTTGAATTATTTTTCCTATAAAAAATTCACCAATAAATAGTCTCAAAAAATAACACTCAAATGAATTTTGAAAGAAAAGTAATTAAATAATAAATTCGTAATAAGCATTAACTTTATAGAATTAAGAAACTTTCTTTGAATAGTTCTCTCTAGGAGATGCAAACATTTTACTGACTTGTTTAAAAAATATTTGCTAATCCTAAATAATAAAAGGCTAATATGCAAATAAACTGAACAGCGGAACTGAACTGGTCGCTATGACGTGTGCTGACCACCAGGTGGCATGTGCGGAACACGGTGGGTGTCTGCTGTAGCAGGATGATGGAGCAGGTGAGTAGGGGCACCAAACCAAGGCGGAGCTCCTGTTGCTGTCATCGGGGCGAGCCTCGGGGTGGTTACTGAAAATTCTCTGTGCCTGCATGCTGCAGTCCTGCCCAGCACTCATACCTGCTGCAGACAGCAGCACCACTCGCACCCACTGCTGGTGCCAGAGCCACGGCTCGCACCTGCTGCTGGCTCCTGGTGCCGGCCCCAATCTCTTGGCACCGTCAGTGGGTGTGAGTGGTGGCTGCCAGCCCTAGGTACCCCTCAGGGCTTTTCCACCTCCCCCTGCTCCTGAGGGGCGATAGGGGCAGCAGCTGCTGCTTGTGCCAGCACCTGCCCCAATTACTCCGTGCTGTCAGCGGGTGGGAGCAGAACCAGCACCATCAGTGCGTGGGAGTGATGGGGGCATGAGCAGGGCTGCCGGCAGACTGGGGACCTGGGTCCACAGCGGGAGGAGCCGAGCGGGGGTGCGGAGGATGGGCCGAGACCTGTCCCTGTGCCTACCGCAGCCTTGTATCCCACAGTTCCTTTTGAGGTGCACGGATTTGTGCACTGGACCCCTAGTTAATGTATCATAGCAAGGGGAAGGGAATTTCTTCCAATCTCTAATTTTTAAAGTTGCCCTAAATAATTATTTTAATCATTAACATAGTATATTTTGTTAGTTCCTATGAAGTCAAAGTCATTAACTTTGGGAACTTAGATTCAGAATTGTACCCTTAGAGAACACTCCTGACATAAAGCAGTTGGAGAGAAATCCACTGTGCTAGAAAAAACTCTGATGCAGATATACCAGAGATATAACATTTGCTTTGTCTCATTTAGTTTGGCCTATTCATTCACTGTCATACGAGTGATTACCAAAGCATAGTATTTAGTTGTTTTCAAAGGAAACATAGATTTTGAACCACTCAATAATATAGGGATATCATATTAGCCTAATTCTCAAGGCTAGTAAAAATGAAAATATAATAAAAACTTCCATTTATAAAACTCTAAAAGCACAGGCTTTTTGAAAATGGCCAATAGAAATAATTCTCTTTTTTTGCTGAAAGGAATATAAAGTACAGCAAACAAACCCATGTTCTTAGTGCATTCAAATAGCATGAACACTCGGCTCATTAGATGTCCTATATTCAGCAAATTAATTGGGACAACTACTTCAGAAAAAAAAATAACATCATGTTGAAAATTATTTTATTTCCTTTTAGTTCTGCTTCAAAGACACACGCTGATAAAAAGGTGTTCCAAAAACAAGGTGGTTAATTGTTAAGGTTGTTCTGCTCCAAAATCACAGTGAAATCACAATTACTCTAAGAGCATAAAGAATAGTTACTTCAGTTGCCAGCTCTAAACCTCCATCAACAGGAAAGTTTGACGAGTATTAAACAGATTGTGACTTCACTGACTTCTCTATCCTGTTTATTTGGGAAAGGAGGTAATAGTCATAAAAATTTATACCTAGTCATATTGGCTCAGCTGACAAATCGCTACTAATGCATTTCGTAGACTAAAACAATTTTACAAATGTACTTGGTCCTAAAAAAAAGTCTTTGTGGTATCTCCCAAACTTCAATATCATTCTAAGGGAAAACAAGGCTGTCTTCTTGGGAGAAAATATGGTTATAGTGAGTCAGTTTTCAAGGTTCTCAGACAGACTATACTGCACACTTTCTTCTCTATTTTTTTCATGGGAAATCAGCAGTTTACTGAAGCAGAAGGTTGGGGAAAACAATTACTTTGTGAAAGGAAACCAAGGCCTGCACCGAGAGGCCCACACTGAAGATCAGTGTCTCTCCGGACTCAATCTGGGGCATCCCATCTGCTGCTTGGTCTCTGGCTCAGGACGTTCTCTTGGGTGACCGTGCTTGACATCCCCCAGGGACCCTTTTTAGACACCCCTCTAGACTACAAATAAGGTCATCCATCACCTGACCAGAAGTGTAATTGGATATTTACCAAAAAATCAGAATTTCAGAATATTTTCTTTATGATATGTACCATCTGGAGAAAAATGTCACAATATGAAAAAGTCAGTTACCGGTCACTCTCATCATAAAGACAGAAAAATGTCAAACAGAGCAAGCAAACACATATCATTGAGAAAGTGTCTGACAACAACTTGTAAACTCCACAACTCCTAATTATGTTACTACATTTTACTATTATTTGGAGCCTTTAGTTTACTTACACCTGTTGTATATGTTTGGTGGAACCGTTATGTTAAATGGTCTGCTACTGCACTTATCTTTGCAATGCCATAGTAATTGATGTCCTGTCAAACAGCTTGAAATCTGCCATGGTAGAATATCCACATCACAAAAATTAACAAGTGGTGCAAATCAGGGCTTAATTTTTTGTGTTGTTGGGTTGTCCAGACTTTCAAACGTGACAATAAAGCAGATTAAACTGCAGTGTGTCATGTCCATAACTTTTGCATTGTAGCTATCCAAAATTTAAAGATAATGTTCTGCCAGTATTTAAAAACTGTTATTTAATTTAGCAAAGAGTGCATTTTTACTTGCAGGTGCAGTTGTGAGTACCTTGGAGGGCCCTATGTGGGACTCCACTCTGCAGTGACTGATGTAGAAGATCCTGCTGGAACTCATCTCTGTAGGCCGAACTCAGTTCTGTACAAATTGAAATCTCTCTGCAAAATCAGACCCCCTTTCTTCTAGCTATTTCATTTTATTGATTGAAGAACAAGAACTGTGATGATGATGGGACTGGTTCTAGCACCTTTCAAAGAGACCCACTTTGTAAGTGGCTGAGCCCCAAAATTAGAGACTGACTAGCTACTGAGCACTTTTTCACTCAACATTGGGCCTTGGTCATAATCCTATCCAATAAAGAGGGAATATGCTAATTGACCATCATGTCCTCACAAAGACAGCAGCACCCACAGCCAATAAGGAGGGAATATGCTAACTAACTACCACACTCTCAAAGACAGTAGTGCCCACAGCCACAAGGTGGCAGTGCCCAGTCCACTCAGCCCCACTGGGGCAGCAGGCACACGCATGGCTGGGCCACCCCCTGGCGAGTCCAGGACACTCTACGCACCTGCTTCTGGAGTCCCTGTCTCCTCAGCCCCCCAGTTGCCCAGGGCCGGCCCGAGGCACAAGCAAACCTTGGATGGCGGCTGCCCAGCTACCCAGGGCTACCTGAGGCACAGGCAAGCCTCGGATAGCAGCTTCCCAGCCGCCCTGGGCTGCCTGAGGCTCAGGTAACCAGGGCTGGCTGAGGCTTGTGCTGCTGGCAGTGGCAGCAGCAGAGGTGTGATGGGGGCGTTGCCTTCCCCTGATCGCTGGGTCGCCTCCTGCCCCTAGGGGCTCCTGGACTGTGAGAGGGGGCAAGCCATGCTGAGGGACCGCCCCCCCCTCCTGTGCATGAATTTTCATGCACCAGGCCTCTAGTTCTGACATAATTGAGGGAAAAATGCTCTGGACATAAACTATGATTGGTATTAACACTTCCAAATTCTTCTGACTTGAATATATTAATTTTCCTCATTTTAACTAAAGATCACAAATTGCCTGGCACTTTGCTACTGTCCTGCTCTCCATGGTTCATAAAATGCATAAAAACAATATTCCTTAAAAGAGACTTTTAACCATGGTCCACACTCAGCACTATGATTTATACATTAGTAAAAAAATTTAGAACAATAATTTGATTTCAACTCTTTTTGTGTTTTTGACTGATATTTATTGATCTCCTCCATCCCTTAACATTATTTAACATTTTAAAAACTCTCATAAAATATAATTGGTGTTATTTATTAATCAAAATTTATATGTTTCATCTGATATACCATATACTAACATAGAGAATACAAAATCAACAATGAGTAAGATAGATACTGTTCCTGTTTCACAGTATTTTTCTCTACAATTCTAGAGACTGTGAAATTAACTTGGTGTTAGCATCATCTTAAAGAGTGCTAGTATTGAATAGCAAAATTATAATGAAAGTTTTTTTTTAACAGAGCATTAAAATGAGAAGTTTACAGCCAACTTAATCCTTCATGTCCAAGGATAAATGCAAATATAATATTATTAATTGTATTTCTCATAGTATTACTATTTAAAAAGGTGTATCTTATTTAATTTTGATCAAAATGAAAAACTCAAGCTCTCCTTAATAATTAGCACTCTCCATTCTATCATTTATATGTAGCAAATCAAATGTTTATCTTTCTGTACTCTGTTAACATAAATTGATAAAGTATTTCTAAAGAATATAAATTTTCAGGAATGTTAAATCATTGCTCTAATGTACTGTAAACTGAATTCCGAAGCAGGGCAAAACAAAGTTGTATTACATCCTTCAAAAGTATGAAAAGAGCACAGTGGTAAAGATCAAAGTGCATACAGGGGAGCTTTCTAAACAATGCTGCTAGTATGAGCAATTGTGGGACAGTAAGAAGCTTGTTGTTAGTCTGAATATAATGTAATCAAGAACAGGTTGAACAGAATCAGGCAGATTGGAATTTTTATCCAGTGATAAGTCATGCAGAACGAAGCATTGCTTAAGGTATTTGGGGTCCAAGCATCCTTATTTTAAATATAGGAATCATTATATCTGTGTTATGCAACCCAACAGGATTCTCTGAGGATCCAATGCACAAATTTATATTGAATGCCACGATAAAAATTTTGCATGTGGAGAAAAGGGTGGGGTTGTAAATAGGTATAGCCACTCTCCTGCCAGCCTGATTTTTTCAGTTTGAGAAAAAAACAATACTGAATTGCCAAATCAGAATTGCATGAATCATAAATATCAATCAATAACAAACTGGGATCAGGCCTAAACAGGCAGTCAGACATCCCTCTCACAATCCAGGACTGCTGGCTTCCAACTGCTCGTCTGCCTGCCTTCCTGATTGCCCTTAACCGCTTCTGCCTGCTAGCCTGATCACCCCCTAACTACTCCCCTGCCAGCCTGATTGATGCCTAACTGCTCCCCTGCCAGCCTGTTTGCCCCTAACTGCCTTCCCCTATGGGCCTGGTCACCCCTAACTGCCCTCCTCTGCAGGCCTGATCACCCCTAACTGCCCTGCAGGCCTGGTTCCCCTTAATTGCTCTCCCTGGAAGGTCTGGGTCCCCCCGAACTGCCCTTCCCTGCAGGCCCAGTCACCCCCAACTTCCCTCCTTTGCTGGCCTGGTCACCCCTAACTCCCCTCTCTTGAAGGCTTGATCACCCCCAACTGCCCTCCCTTGCAGGCCTGGTCCCTCCCAACTGCTCTTCCCTGCTGGCCATCTTGTGTCCACATGGGGGCAGCCATCTTTGACCACATGGGGCTAGCCATCTTGTGTGTTGGAGTGACAGTCAATTTGCATATTACTCTTTTTATTAGATAGGATAGAGGCCCGGTGCATGGGTGGGGGCTGGCTGGTTTGACCTGAAGGGTGTCCCGGATCAAGGTAAGGGTTCCCTTGGTGCATGGGGTGGCCTGGGTGAGGAGCCTGTGGTGGTTTGCAGGCCAGCCACGCCCCCCGGTGACCCAAGCGGAGGCCCTGGTATCTGGGATTTATTTATCTTCTATAATTGAAACTTTGTAGGCTTGAGGGGAGCCAAGCCTCCTGCTCGCTCTGTGGCCACAGCCATTTTTGTTGGGATTTATTTATCTTCTATAATTGAAACTTTGTAGCCTTGAGCGGAGGCCAGGGCAGGCCAGGGCTGTGGAAGCTTGGCTTCCTCAATCACTGGGGACAGCTCAAGCCTCCTGCTCTCTCCAGCTCTGTGGCTGCCGCCATTTTTGTTGGGATTTATTTACCTACTGTGATTGAAACTTTGTAGCCTTGATTGGAGGCCTGGGACTGCCAGGGTGTGCGGAAAGCTTGGCTTCCTCCATTGCCAGGGAAACCCAAGCTTCCTGCTCGCTCTGTGGCCACAGACATCTTGGTTGGGTTAATTTGCATACTCACTCCTGATTAGCTGGTGGGGGTAGCTTGTGGATGTAGCAGAGTGATGGTTAATTTGCATATTACTCTTTTATTAGATAGGATTTCATACCATCTTATGTTGTGCTCATATACTTTTACTTAAATAGTTAACCAAATAATTTTAACTGCCTTTTAAATGACTGATTAGAAGTTGATATAAATAATTTTATGTTAGTGACATTTGCTTAATATAGCTGCAAATATCTTTTTTTTTCAATTTACATAGTCTTCTAAATATTAGACTATTTCTATTCATTATCCTTTTTTAATTTCCCTGATGCAGACTATATTTACCTTTGGGATATGCTTTGGTTGTGAATGTAATCAGTGTTCTTATGAAAGAGATTGCACAGTGATCCCTAGTCCTTTCCACCATGTGAAGTCATAGCAAGGAGGCACTTGTTATGAACCAGGAAGAGGGTCCTCACCAGAACACTACCATACCAGTGCCATGATCTTGGACTGGGCCAGAGTTTCACACTATAAAAAAAGATGTTTCTGTAATTTTTGCAGTATCTAGCACTCCTAAAATTTTACATTCCTTGTGTTATAGTAACTACTTTGATTTAATCTTTAGAGTATGACGATGCATTGTTCATTTATATTTTTACATCACAAAGATAAATGCTCTTGAAGTTTACCACATTTTCCCAAATATTTTCTTATGATGAATCAAATAGCTTATGAACTGGTGTAAAGTGTTATATTCAAATTTTCTCAAATTCTTTAGACAGCTCAAATACATTAAATTCAGAAGTTGTTTTTTTTTAAATTCCAAACTCTTTATTAATCCATTGAATCTTAAGCTCACCTAACATCTAATAGAAGTTATAAAAATAAAAAACCTCTTTGTTAAAACATAGTAAAGTAATTCACAAAGAATAAACAAAATCTAAATTCTGTAGCTTTGGCACAGAACATATCCTCATTAAATTATATTTTTATAAATATTTTTTTGGCTGTGAAATACTAAATTTTAAGATGAGAAGAGATAGTCTTTTCCTTTAGTTAAATAAGTTATTTTCTTGTTCCTGAGCCATAAAGAGATTTCATTTATGTTATACCATCTGTATAATGGTAAGTAAAAATACTCCCTCCTTCCAAATAATTATTTTTATTGAAAGAGTCCAAAATCTCTGGTCCCTGGACTATAGGTTGTTAAAGTTTCAAAACAAATTTTAGCATTGTTAGTGAATTTTTTCATCTATGTTCCTGATACCTGTGACCTATGGATGAGTTATTGGATATATTTGAATTTAATTTTCTCACATGTAAAATAAAGATAACTTTTATACCAAAGTGAATATTAAATATATAACAAATTATTAAGAAGCATAATAAATGTAAGATATTTATATAATCTCTATAATTTTGATGTCAATATCAGTACTTTGACAATTTTGGTTGACGTTAATTAACATAATTAAAGTCTGACCTTTTTTATGTCAATCAGAGAATATGCTCAAAAGTTAAAATGAATTAGAATAATTATTATTTGTTTTTATTTTCTGTGCTACTCTTTTGCTAAATAAAACTGATTATATCAGAGCTAATGATCCCAACAATTAAGAAAATATTATTTATCTTATTTTTTGGATTTTTTTCTTACTCAACATGCTTGAAACTATCAATTTATTTACACAGTGACTTTTTATATTTACTAGCAAGTTAGCAATTACTGTACAGTACAAAATAATTAAAATATATTAAATATTTGAACTTACCCTCTATTACTTTTATTGTCAAAGGAAAGAAGATTTCAGTTACTAATTCCTTTGAAAATGCATTGAATTGAGATTATACACACACTATATTTATACTTTGTTTTGTTATTTTTTTTAAATCTTGTTGATATGCATAAGTATTATTTTGCTTCCCTTTTCTTTTCTCTGATCCATATTACTTACAATGCTTGTCTTAGGATATTAGAGTAGACTGGACAGTTCTTTATTTCTTAGTTGTCAAATGTTATAAAAAAAGTAAAAGTGACTTGAGGTTGCCTTTGATTTAATAAATGTTTTTATAGACACTTTTATCTATCTCTCTTAACAAAATCCATCCCTAGTTTGTCCTTGAAAATATAATTTTGATTTAGTTTTATTGTGGCAAAACAAATGCAAACCAATCATAGTTGTCACGCCCTGGTTTCTCGGTTTTCCCATACAGGTGGACTTGAGGTATGGTTTTGCCAAAAGAGAACATATGAAAGGAGTAGTAGTCATCAAGAAAATCATTCACTTTCCTTAGAAAACAGGGAAGACACACTAGCATCACTTCCTGTTATTTACTTCTTTCTCTAATACTGTTGATTCTGTAGTGATTGGGGCTGCAGCAGACATCTTGTAGTCATGGTGGAAAGTCAAACTAATCACGAACACGTTGGCCCTAAAGGCACCAGTAGCCTCCTACTATGAACCATGTAAGAAAAATACACTGTGCTCCTTTTTTAAACTTTGTTCTTGCTAATGTGCACAAGGAGATGTTCCATTTGTTAGGAAAATATTCCACTATCTAAAACAGAGAACCTGATTGACAATGGCTTAAACAAACAAGTGTTTGCTTATCCTCACATGACCAAAAGTCATTAAAGAAAGGAATTTGCTGCTTTTTTTTAGCTAGCTCCTCAAAAAACTACCAGGGATCCAATATTAGCTTTCAGGGTTTAACATATATTAATTTGATGTTTGGTAGTTTTTGATTCCCTAACTCTTCAAAACAGAAGGCACCACATATTCAAAAAAATAAGTTTTATTTGTTTCTATCCAGAGGACATTTTGAAAATGAACAAATTAGTAATATTTTATTCCCCTAAACTTAGTTATTAAGAAAAAAAGAGAATTAATACCAGCCCAGGCAAATTTACATAGTTGATTAGCCAATGATGTTAAATAATTATATATACAGAGGCCTGGTGCAGGAAATTCGTGCACTGGGGGGGGGGGGGGGGGCGGGGTTTGTCCCTCAGCCCAGCCTGCACCATCTCCAATCTGGGACCCCTTGGGGGATGTCCGAGTGCGGGATCGGGCCTAAATCGGCACTTGGACATCCCTCTCAAAATCCGGGACTGCTGGCTCCTAACCACTTGCCTGCCTGCCAGCCTGATTGCCCCTAACCACTCCCCTACCGGCCTGATCGACACCTAACTGCTCCCCTGCCGGCTCGATTGCCCCCAACTGCCCTCCTCTGCCAACCTGATGGCCCCCAACCACCCTCCCCTGCCAACCCAATAGCCCCCAACTGCCCTCCCCTGCCAACCTGATGGCCCCCAACTGCCCTCCCCTGCCGGCCCAATAGCCCCCAACTGCCCTCCCCTGCCAACCTAATGGTCCCCAACTACCCTCCCCTGCTGCCCATCTTGTGGTGACCATCTTGTGGGAGCCCATTTTGTGGTGACCATCTTGTGGGAGTCATCTTGTGACAACGTGGAGGTGGCCATCTTGTGACTATGTGGGGGCAGCCATCTTGTGATGACATGAGGGCGCAAGGGCCACATAGTAACAGAATAATGGTGATTACTAGGGGCTGAAGAGTGGGGGGCAGTGAAGGAAATGGGGAGGTGTTGGTCAAAGAGTACAAACTTTCAGAAAATGAATAATTCTGGGATCTAATGTACACCATGGCAACTATAATTAACAATGTTGTATTATATATAAAAGTTATTTTATGCAAATAAATGCAATAGACACTATTGTTAAAAATATAAACCATGCAAAAGTAAATAATGAGCCTTATCTTCATCTCGTGTTGGTAGAGAGCTTGAGGTTCTTCACTCTGGCATTTACAATGAAACCAAAAAAAAAAAAACCCTAAAATAAAACAAGAAAAAAATTATGGCTTTTTTTAATGTTCCCCAAGTGTCTGGGGTTTTTTTTATTGTTTAAAGTATTACAAATAGTAATACATATGTTTCCTTTTTTTTTCCCAATTGACCTTCCCCTAGCCTCCCCTACCCCCCGGCACATGCCTTCACCCCCCTCCCAGTGTCTTGCATCCACTGGTTATGCTTATATGCATGCATACAAGTCCTTCGGTTGATCTCTTACCTCCCCGTCCAACCCTCCCCAGCCTTCCCGCTGTCTTTTTTAACAGTCTGTTCGATGCTTCTCTGCCTCTGTTTCTATTTTTGTTCATCAGTTTACAATGTTCTTTATTATCCATAAATGAGTGAGATCATGTTGTATTTTTCTTTCATTGACTGGCTTATTTCACTTAGCATAATGCTCTCCAGTCCCATCCATGCTGTTGCAAATGGTAAGAACTCCTTCTTTTTTATAACAGCGTGGTGTTCATTGTGTAGATGTACCACAGTTTTCCAATCCACTCATCTGCTGATGGACACTTAGGCTGTTTCCAAATCTTAGCTATGGTAAATTGTGCTGCTATGAACATAGGGGTGCATATATCCTTTCTGATTGGTGTTTCTGTTTTCTTGGGATATATTCCTAGAAGTGGTATTACTGTGTCAAATGGCAGTTCCATTTTTAATTTTTTGAGGAAATGCCAAACTGTTTTCCACAGTGGCTGCACCAGTCTACATTCACATCAGCAGTAAAGGAGGGTTCCTTTTTCTCCGCATCTTCTTGTCATTTGTTGATTTGTTGATGATAACCATTCTGACAGGTGTGAGGTGGTACCTCATTGCTGTTTTGATTTGCATTTCTCAGATGATTAGTGACTTTGAGCATGTTTTCATGTCTCTTGGCTTTCTGAATTTCCTCTAGACCACCAACTTACACCATACACAAAAATAAACTCAAAATGGATAAAGGACTTAAACATAAGATGGGAAACCATACAAATCTTAGAAGAAACCAAGGACAAATAGCAGACATCTGTTGTAGCAATATATTTAACGATACAACTCCCAGGGCAATGGAAACTAAAGAGAAAATAAACAAATGGGACGACATCAAAATAAAAAGCTTCTGCACAGCAAAAGAAACCATCAACAAAACAACAAGAAAGCCTACTGCATGTGAGAACATATTTGCCAATGATATCTCCGATAAGGGTTTAATCTCCAACATTTACCAGGAACTCATACAATTTAACAAAAGGAAGATAAACAACCCAATCAAAATATGGCTGTTTTTAACCTGTTATAGAGCTAAGATCACAGAGCAACAAGAGTTCCAAAATCTAGTAAGAGTTAGCAAACTGAGGGAGGGAGAAATGAGCACTGGCTTACTTGATGTAAATGCAGATGGGTACTTGCAACAGGAGTTTGGCATGAATAACTGACAAAATGTTGAAGGCTGCATTTGGACTCATGGAATATGGTGATGCCTTTGGGGGTTACTCATACTGGAGTACTTCCCACACTATAAAAGGTACTTATCAATAAATCTTACTAGTTTTTCACAGAAAAGGTCAGAACGAGCCCTAAGAAAGTTTTCACGGTAGTGCAATGCAGGAGGGAGCAGTTATTTAAGATGGGCAGGAAACTCCACCTGGACCCTTCACCTCTATATCCACTATGGAACAAAGACCTTACTCGGTAACAGAGGTGGGCAAATATATCCCCATCTTTGGACACTGGAGACATTTTATTGCATCTCATGGTTAGAAAAGATGGAAAAAATAATGGAAGAAATTTTTCAAGAATTAATGACAAACATCAAACCGCAAATCCATAAACCCCAGAAAACAATCAGTATAAACCACTATAATTAAAAAATAATTGGCATATCATGTTCAAAGTGCTGGAAATGTTAGATAAATATCATAGAGGCAGAGAAACAAAAATCCATATAACATATAGGTAAAATATATATGAATTATAGCAGATTTGTCTGAAAATGTACAAACCTGAATAGTATAAATCTAAAAAATATGTACAGAATCTGTAAATGAAAACTAAACAAACAAAACCCTCTATGAAAGAAATTGAAGAACTAAATACATGAAGAAATACACCATGCTCATAGATTGAAAGACTCAATACTATAAAAATGTCAGTTAATTCTTTCCCAAATAATCCATGAATTAAATGAAATTTCAATCAAAACTCAATCAGGCCTTTTTGGAGATTTCAATAATAATATTTAAAATCACATTGGAAAGCTAAAGAACTAAAATAAAAAAATGTTTTTGAGAAAGAAATCTTGAGAATCAAATTAATGCAAATAAATATTGGGATATAAATAATGAGGGGAAAGAAACAATTATTCATTACAGAATAATTGACAGAAATAGAAAATCACCATGAAAATCCCACTTAAGTAATTCTACAAGCAATATCTATTGGAGAATGCTAAAATTAGTGGGTAGAAGTTTAAACAGAATGAGAATATTTGCATAGCCTCAAATACCTTCCCCCAAATATTTATAAAATAATTATGAAGGGGAAATAGTAACAAGGGAGAATCATTGCTGACTCTGCCTAAATGGAATAATCAAGTTAACATTACCAGTAACACACATCTAAAATTAAGATATGATGGACTGACAGGGCACGGTTATAATTTATAACCATATCTGATAATAAAGAAACCACAGAAAAACAAAGTATTCTATAAAATAACTGACCCAAATTCTTCAGAAGGGGCCAGATAATGAAAGATAAGGAAAAGTATTTCACAAACGGAAAAGACAAAGGAGGCATGACAACTGAATATACTGTGGAATCATGCATAGATTTATTTAGAACAGAAAATGAAATGAGAGGAAAAACTGGTAACATTTGAGTAAATTCTTTACTTCAGCTAATAGTATGTTACCAGGATTAATTTCTTTGTTTAGATAATGATCTTATGTTTATGTGAAATGTTAATATTAGGGGATAGTTGGTTAAAGAGTATATAGGGTTTCTCTATATTTTTTATAAAGCTTCTATAAATCTAAAATTAGCTCAAAATAAACATTTGGATGAGGATGAAATCTAAACTACAAAAAAGTCAGTGAATAGGAAAATAATGTTTTCCTCACCATCCCATATTTAACATTTCTAAGAAAAATAGATATACATAATTATATCATACTAGAGCCCCAATACATGAAATTCATGCTATTTATATATTTTTCTGTGCATTGTTATTTTTATTTATCAAAATATTATGACTTTGTGCCTATCAGAATACATACTGATACAATGCATTTATTTAGGGTTTATTTTCTATCACCATGACACCAGATAATTTCAATATGAAATCAGTAAATTTAAAGCCTATCCATCAATTTCTTGACCCTTTCCCATAAAGACATTTAGACCATATCCATTCCCCTGAATTTGAATGAGTTTTAGTGACTGCCTACTCAAATAATATGTTGTGGACATGATTCTGAGTGACTTTTGAGGCTATGTTAGACTATAACGTGTACCTCTGGGAGCCTCAGTCACAATACAAGATGACCAGGGACTATATGACCATTGTATCAACAGACCACAGGAAGTCACCACATAGAGGAAGAGAGAGAGAAAGAGAGATACCCAATAACTCCAGCTGTTTTGATGCTCAGATGTTTGACTCAGCTAGTGCAAGACATGTGACAAAAGAAGCCTTCTAGAGGGCCAAAGGCACATGTGACTGCAACTGTATGAGAACTGCCCAGTTGAGCCCAGGCAACTTCCAGATTCATGAGCAAAGTTAGTGGTAGCTACTGTTTTAAGTAACTGTTTGGGGTCACTTTGTTTTGCAACCATAAATAACTGCAAGAATGAATTTATTTAGAATCATCCTTAGTATTGTTACTGCATTTGAAAACATGACTTTTTGTTCCAATTAAGTAAATATCCTTGAATCTTAGACTCCTTGTAGTGATAGTGTTTCTTGGATATGTTCTCTGCATTTTATTCTGAGACTAGAGATCCAGTGCATGAAAATTCATGCACTGGAGCGGGGGTCCCTCAGCCTGGCCTGCCCCCTCTCACAGTCCAGGAGCCCTCAGGGACGGGAGGCGACCAGGTGATCAGGGGAAGGCGAAGGCCCCATCGCACCTCTGCTGCTGGGCCAGCCCGAGGCGCAGGCACGTCTCAGCCAGTCCTGGTTACCTGAGCCTCAGGAAGCCCTTTGTGGCTGGGCAGCTGCCATCTGAGGTTTGCCTGCACCTCAGGCTGGTCCTAGGTGGCTGGGCAGCTGACATCCGAGGCTTGCCTGCGCCTCGGGCTGGCCCTGGACAGCTGGGGGGCTGAGAGGCCCGGCCATGCTGTGTGTCTGCTGCCCTGGCAGGGCTGAAGGGACTGGTTGCCACCATCTTGTGGCTATGGGTGCACCATCTTTGAGGGCATGGCAGTCAATTAGCATATTCCCTCTTTATTAGATAGAATGATCTTTCTGTATCTCAGAACCTTTTATCAACTACATTTGTTAAAACTCTTATCTTTCCTCATGAATTCAGTTGAGTTTCTTAAAGTAAATGGAAAACAGTTTTGCATGAAACATCTTTCTGAAGTTCATTTGCAGGGGTGTATTTTGACAGAATAAACTTGAGCTGTGATTTCAAATCAATACTATACTCTCCACATTTTAAAAAGCAGGAATCTCTAATCAAATGCTTAGAAAACTATGGTCTATTATCTTCATTTCTTGGTAATCCTTTCCCTTTTAAAACTTACACAAAGTTTGTAGTATCTAATTATTTTGAGCCACAGAAACATTGGAGACCATATTATCAGATTTTACTTTAGTCGTACTACTGATTCACTATAAGAAACTGGAAAAATTGTTTAAACATGTAGGGCATAAAAATAGCACGTGAGAAATTTTTTTTTCATTTATATCATGTGCTTATCTCTCCAATATTAGCCTCTGAGTACCTATGTGAAATGCTTTTAAAAATGTCTAAAAATTGATGTACAGCAAATTTTAAATGTGACATTATCTCACATCTCAAAAGCTGAAACAGAAGTAAACACTGCAAGCAAGAAGTTCAGATCTTTTTAAATAGTATTACTTGCATATGGAAGTAATTAAGAGGTGCCATAAAAAATGGGATGGGAGTAAATTTAGGTCTCCTTGTTTTACATCTGTGGTGACTTCGGATAATCTCTCCTTACAATATTTTTTTCTTGGCTCTGTCCTACTTTCTGACATCACAAGTTACAGGCAGGAGGGAGAAAGACTACTTAAGTAATGATGTCAGGAAACAGAAGTAAATTGTCCTTTAACAGCTCTGTGTTTCATACTTAGTCAAGTAAACTAAATTAGAATAGAAAACATATTTCATAATACTTCCCATTATTCTCATGCTCTAAATTGATGCTAGTGACTTAAGATACATTAAGACTTTCAACATTCCTTGACAAACTCATTTATTTTATTAATCCACTCATTCCTTAGCTAATTTTTTAATAAACTGTTTTTTAGCAATGGACTATGGAAGAATGCTAATAAATGGAAATAGGCTGAAAATGGTTATTTTCACCAAATTGTTCTACTAAATTTTTAAATAAGCAGAATATAATTACATTCCCACAAAAGCATTATTATTCTATTCTCCATAGGTGATGTCCTGTGGAATCCTTTAAAATCCTGGAAAATCATAACTAATCTAGAGAGCAACCAATATTGAATTCATAATTAAGTCTTAGTACTCAGATGCAGGCAAATAGTTATGTATTAAATGTGATTAAATAAAAAATATGCATTCACATGAAAGAATATTCATCACATATTAAATTTAAAAGATTAAAAAATGTTTAAACAATAATGAATTCCACCTCTCCCTATGACAATAACATAGTAACAGAGACTAGATTTACCCTCCAACATTAAAGTAGAAATGAGAAAGCTATATGAAGTATATGAAAGAGCAACTTTCAGACATTGGACAACACCCAGCAAAGGACTATAATGTCTGAGAGAAAGGCTTAACAGCAATCTTAGAAACTATTAAACTATAAGATTGTTATTGTATATATTACATGAATACTTTACCAGTTGTAAATTCTTGAGACCTCCACTGATACATTAGCAATATATTGCAAATGCACTTAATATAAAAGTGGATGGGAAACTCAAGAAAAATAGACTCATCCTAAAATCACAAATAAGAATTTAAAGGAATGTAATTTTCACTTCCACTGTTGTGCTAACTTCAGTTCTGATAAATTTTGAGTGTATCAAGTACTTTTGATTATGTTTGACTTTAGTGTATGACAAGTATTTGATATTGCTATTCATTTCATCTTGCTGTATAATGACAATGCCTGAAGACTATAAAATGCATCCTATTTTAGAGTCTGGAATATGTCATAAACTCAAGTTATTAAAACTCTAAGAGATAAGAAATTTCTATATAAATGATTGTAATACAAAGAGGAAATGATTCCATAACCTGGTTGGAAGATAAGCCCTACATTTGGGGACCAGGCATAGAGGGTTTGGCAGCATTGATGCATTTCCCATTGCCAACTCACAGAGGAGAAACTGCCAGAGAAAGGGGTAGGCGAGTAAAATAGACATATACTAATATATGCATTTAAGAAAATGTCTAATTTAAATTTTAAAGGGGTGTTCGTTTTAATTAATAATAAAGCAGAAACTGTAGATATTCTTTTTCTTTCTTTTATTATTGCAGTCTGGTGCCTTCCTGGTTCCCAGAAGGAAACCTTAGTGTGATAATTCTCAATTTAGGAAAATAACTTATCATGGGTTCATAGGACTTTTGTTTCAGAAGTAATCTTAGAGCTTAGTTTTCTCTTTCCCCGTTTTACAGGTTGAAAATTAAAAAATAAACATTTTTCTGAGAACGGTAATAATCCCCTTTTTCTACCTAAGCATTATTCAAGAAGCATACTTTCAATAGATTGCATCATTTTCTTAGTTACATGTACAGGTGACTCACTATTCAGTCATGAAGGCAAGCACCAGCCAAAGGATTTTAAAAGCTAGTAAACATGCAGATCATAACTCAATGCAGATTATGGCTTTCATTCTTCTTCCAGGAACAGTTTACAGAGGATCCAGAACAACATTGATAAAACACATGCAATGGGAAAAAGGAGTACTGTTCCCGCAAATAACTGCAATAACCAGTACTCTATTATCCACTAACAAAAATACATATTACAGTGGGACATGGTATTCTATGTGGTTTTAAATGCTATGATCATTTTTATTTTGAGATTTTTGAGTTAGGTTCCTTTAATGATGTTGCATCATATATTCTTAGCTTCTATGGCAACAGATATTTATATTCTAGGATTCCATTTGTAAAAACAATACTATAATTAAAGATGTTTTCAGGTGATGCTGGGAATTGTAAAATATTACACAGAACTGGATCAAGCATTGAGCCATGTTATTGATGAGCTGTCTTTCCAGCACTGAGATCCTCAGAAAGCTGTCTTTATTAGAACAAAGCCATGCTGTGCTAAAGCTGACAGGATAAAAAAGGGAAAGTGAAATGTGCTATGCAGGATGCCCACAACCCAAATGCTAGCCTACCTCCTCTGTACTGTACAATCACAATTGGTGAGCTAATATTACTATAAGACAAGAGACAGCTCACATAAAGTATAAAGGGAAACTCTTTTCTAAAAAAGAACATAATGGAACTGTGTTGCCAAGGTAAAAACCCCACGGCATAGGAAATAAATAAATGAAAAGATCTAATTAGGATGTGTAGTCGAACTTCTCACTAACTAAAGATGCAGTTCCCAAAGAGGGAACTTAATCTCTAATTTTAGTCAAAGGGCAAATGTACAATTAAGCTAACACAAATGCCTCAGCCAATCATTTAGGAGAATTCTAATAGCCCTGGACTCCCTAACACGTCACTGCTTAATAAGAAGTTCCAATGGCACCAAATTGCTGTTTGTCAGGATGAAAAGAGCACAGCCCCACTGTGCTGCTCTATGGACAGTTTGGTCTGAACAGAATGTGTGTATAGAATAGAGTATAGATAGCACCCATAGTTTCTGGAATTACTAAGGTTTTGGGTTTTTTTTCTGTATGGAATGTACATCATTTATTTCCAATACAAAATAAAAACTTCTGCCAGACACTATTTGAGTGATCCCATAAATTGAGAATTTAGTCACCAAATGAATCTTATTTCCTATAAACAAATATAAGAAATCACAGGCTTCACTGAAAAAGCTTCCAGAATAAGGAAGCATATAATGATGGGAATGCGTGTGCCACTGACCCTAGTTCTCTAATGTGTTAGTGAACCGAGGTGTCTCTAGTGTACAGAGTTGGTGCTGGTTTGCTGCTGCTGCTTCACAAAGCTTGCTCCTGTGAGTAAGCAGAGCGCTCCTTTTTGACAATGAAGCTTGTCTTTTGATTGATGGGGTTTGCCAACTCCTCTTCTCCTTTTGCCAAGGGCCCTTCAGTAAAAGGAAATAATGAGAGAGCTTTGGAAATGAACCTGACCTAAGAAAATGATCTGGCCTTAGCTAATATGATGTACTGCTTTCTCTACTCAACTAATTTAAATTCAAATGCACTTAATTATGTGTCCAATACTTCTTACTCCTACCATATTAAAATTGGTGTTGCATCAAGGTTTCAGAGAACAGTGGAAAGTAAAACAGACTCTACACTCAAACTTCCAGTTTATTAGTAAAAAAAAAATTAACAAATAAAAAGATCTCAAAGAAGAATATAAAATGATGAAATAGTACAAACAAAATGTTACAGTGGGATAAAATAAAAACACATCAAACCCACCTAATCATGCAGATCTGCCTGAAACCAATTGGTCATAATAGACCAATTGTCACCAGCTCTGGCCCATGCGGCTCAATCATCCTGTGAAGTAAAAGACTGCCAGTTTCATTCCTGGTCAGGGAACGTACCTGGGTTGTGGGCTCAATCCCCAGTAGGCTGCATGCAGGAGGCAGCAATCACTGTTTCGCTATCACATGGATGTTTCTCTCTCTCCCCCCTCTCTCTTACTCTCTCTCTAAATATAACAATTATTTTTTTAAAAAACATCACAAAAATCTACAAATATTTTATGAATAGAAATGTGAAAGGCTCCCCTAGAGTCATTGATTACCATGGCCTAATGGATATCTGTCTTTTATCCATTTCTCCCCTGAACATTTCTGGCTTATCTTATAGGAAGAAGCAAGTGAAGGGTGCATCATTTCAACAATGCACCCTGGGAACAGAGTGAAGGTCCTCTTCTTTCTATGGCAAGGTTGGCAACAACACGTAAATCTCCCCTTAAAGACAGAGTGGTCTACATTTGGCTCTCCCCATTTCTACGGTACTTCAGACGTGGTAGCGAGAAATGTATCCTTGTTTGTGAGAAATGTATGTAAATCACATTTGATAATTTCAGAGGAATATGGGTTTTCTGCTTTTCCAAATTCTAATAGTGTCTTCCTTCAAATTACTTCACAATGATCCCAAAACATCACATCTGACACTTTCAGGGACTTCAGTCCCCATGTCCAATTAGTTGTAAAATTCTAAGGAGTCTTTTCTAACACCTAGGTCTTCATTTTTAAACCCTTTAAAATATGTTTTCTCCTAAATAACTTATTCTGAATTATAGATACAAGACCAACTATTCTAATGAGATTTATCAAGGGTATGAGTCTGACCATGGGAGTAATGCTAACTTCATTATTCTGAGAGCAGATATTCCATATTACAAATCCAATTTGGATGTGAACCTACTTCTGGTAGAAAGGAACAGTTAGGACTACAAAACTGTGTGTTAAGAAGGGGTGAAATGTTCACACTTTCAACAATAAAGATTTTAACAAAGAAAGGGTGAAAGGGATTGTGGTCCTAGAATAAAGATAATACAGGTAGTTAGTACAAGTCCTAAGAGTAGAAGTTGACATACAGCTTTATATAGATAAATGATAATTTTCAGTGAGATCTGGATATAGTTCCCAAAATAAGAATCATATCCAAGGAAAAGAACATCAGACAGGAGATGCAGTTCATAAGAAGACTTTAAAGACAATATATGCATCCTTCTGTTTTACATGTATTTTGTTTGGTTTTGAAAAAATCCTCTTTTGAACTTACTGTCCTATTTTCCTATAATTAAGTTCTCTTCTTGTTATCATGTGACCATCTTTCTTCCAGACATATTTGTTCTCCTGTAAATGAACTATCATCCTTACTATTATTTCACTTGTAATCAAGTTCTTAAAGAATTGGGATTTCTGGGGGAAAGTAGGTGCTGTGGTCAAGTTAGGAGTGATCACAGGTTTACAAGGTAATCTAGAGCTGCTTCTAGGATGCTGGGTTAGGAGCAAACATAGTTTCATCTCTAGGAAGGAAATGCATCTACTGGTTGATATTAATTAGTTATACTGTTAAGGTTAATGAAATGTGTGGCAGAAAGTATGTATCTTTCTGATCTCTGCTTCTGTGAGATTATAAAGCAAAAATACCTTAGAAGTTCATCTCTTTTAAGTCTATGAATCAATATTTTTTTCCTAATTATGAATGATTGTGCTTAGGCAAAAGTCTCCATTTTTAAGTTTGTCTCAGTGTGTCAAAACATTCAATATTGTCCTCAACTTGATATATATTTTCTTACAGTGATTTTATTATATTTTGAGAGTATATTTTACTTGATTTACTAATTTATTCATTCAGTAAATATTTATTGAGCACTTACTCCTTATAGAAGTTAAAAATAATGGAAATGGATAAAATGAAAACAATTCACTGCACATCACAAATCCTGAGAGATGGAGTGCAGCACCACAAATATTTTAGCCAATAAACTTACAGAAACTTTATAACAGTCACTTTATATATTGCTTAGAATTTTTCAGGCATAATCTTATTTGTTTAAAGCAATTATTTAATAGATAAGAATCCCAAAACTCTTAAGAGATTAAGTGATGTGCTAGAACTGAGAGTCAAGAGGTTACAAGGTCAAACTTAGACCCAGGCTCTCTGAGGCCAGATGTTAACTAATATAATAAAATTGGTCTATTTATTTTCACACATAAATATCTGAATCGCATGCACTCCACTTTATATAGCCATTAAGATTGTGCTGATTGAATCATCAAGTAAAGAGCACATTTAATAAAATGTGACTCTAAATAAATTCCTTACTGTTTATGGGAGCTGACTTACAGTGAGCTTATAACACTTTACATATCATAGAGAAAAGTAAAAGGTAAAGAAATGAATGACAAAATGTCTTTGAATAGATAAAAGGATAATTTACCTCAAACATGGTGAAATGAAAATTTACATAAACCAAGGGTATTTCTTATTATCAAGAGCTACTTGTAAAGAATTCATTTTATGAATCTCAAATATAAAAATGTCAAATAAAGAGGGAAATTTTACTGAGATTTGTCAAATAAAGAGGGAAATTTTACTGAGATTTCTTACATGTTTTCTTTATTGCTTTAATAGCACAGAAAAGTAGGATCTTTCTTTAAATGAAAGTTATTATCTTTATTAAGTAAAAAGTCTCTATCATTAAATTTGACAAAATTTTAAAATTCAACTCCCCACCTCTTAGAAATAACATTTCAGTTCTTAGAATGTCTACTCTCAATTCAGCAGACTAAATAATGCCTAAAAACACTACCAGGAGACTTCCTTTATTCTGCAAGCAATTCAAAATAAATATAACAATCTTAATTTCAAATGATAAAATTATTCAAAATTTTGACTTTGAAAGTGTGATCTGATAAAACCTAAACCACCATTTACCCTCTGGACAATTACTGCTAAATATTTAATTTTGACCCAAATAAATGATCTAACATCTTAGTAACCTTTTTCTTTTGAACAATAATAGCCATAAGATTCAGGTGGCTGGAAAATACTCACAATAGATGGCTTCCAATTAAATGGTGGTACCCTTGAAGGACTTTGTACTTAGATAGCGGGGGTGGGGGAGTTATTTATTAGTCATATACTATCCATTCTAAAAACAGGAGGTCATACCATTGCATAACGTACTCACTGGTCTATTTCTGCTGTCTGAATAAAAGGTGTGTTGAGCATTAGGGCAATGACAAAGAAAAGCTTTTGTAAGTAGGCTAAGCTTCAGGAACCTGTTACCAAATGGACATAAAATAGATATATTGCATCTACGGAACTTTATCCCTATTTGCAGTTCTCATTGTTGGGATCTTCATGAATATTGTATGATTACTGCTTTTCACACAGTTCAAGGAAACAATCATGTGGCACCACTAAGACACGTACATCCAGAAACCTAAAAAGAATCCCCAGAGGTGAGCATTGATAAAAGGGCTAGATGATAATGGGTGTTAGAGGCAGACCTATCTAGAAATGCTAGGTCAAGTCACCTCTGGTCATATAGTTAGAAAAAGATTACAAAGTGCACACAAAGAAGTCATTCTAAGACTTAATTTACCATTCTAATTCTTAATAAAAAGTGCATGCACACGTTCAAGATCATCAAGATTAAACTGAAAAACTCTGATATTCTCATCTGGCTTCTTATGTACAGAGTAATGAATAAAAGCCACTAGATGCTCATTATTTGTCCAACCTGATTAATATCCTAGAGAATTCCATGAGAGTAGGTACATATGTAAATTTTTTCTAGCCGTAGTTATTTAAAAACATGTAATGATGAATAAAAATGTGACTTTTAGTAGTATAAATACTGCTGTTCAAATGGAAAATAATAGAATAATTAATAAAGAAAATAATAATACAAAAGCAAATCTATGTTTCACATATTCATAACTGTAAACCTACTTTTGCCCCACCCTGTATATATATCCATACTGCAAGGAGATATTTTTACTCACTTGATAATACAAAAGATTTCTATCAAGAGCAATTTTAATAAATTAGTTTAAAATCTCATCTACAACAAATATAAATTTAGAGTAGTATAATTTAGTTATTAATTATTGACCATGTTAGAGTAATGATTGATAATTATCATCATGAACTGAATGCTGATATTTGATTCAAATATATATTTGATTCCTTTAACAATATTTATATTTAGTAAATAAGGGAAATCCTGAAACAGTTTAGTTATTCAGAATACTTGGCAATATCTTTCCCAAGGTCAGTTATTCAAGATCAATTTTCTTATGTTAATATAGCTTTTGATCAGATATTATAGCTAGGAAATCAATTAAAATATAATAGAAAAATCCATGAGAGCATAAAATGAAGATACTATTCCTTCTTTAAAGGAAGATACAGTCTAGTGAAGGGGGATTATATAAGATCCATACAACTACAACTAAATATCCTCATGTAAAATTTAAATTACATAAAATAGCAGAGAGAAAACATGGTGAAAGCCATGGAATGAGGGGTGATGATGGTGAAAGTAAATTGTGTCCTGATGTCCTGAGCACTAAGTAGGATACATATCGGTGGCCATCAGAGGAATCCTTGCAAATTGGAGGCACATCATGAGCAAGTACTAAGAGCTAAAAATGAACTTTGCATATAAAAAACCTAAAAATAGATCTTACTGATTGTAATAACTGGAGTGTTCAGATTAGGTTAAAAAAAAGAAAATTTGAAAATTATGAGAATGAGTGAAAATGATCTTGAATACTAAGCGAAGTAGCACAAACTTTCCTATAAAGGTATTGGATTGCATTGATGGTGTGTGTGTGTGTGTGTGTGTGTGTGTGTGTGTGTGTGTGTGTGTGTGTGTGTGTAACAGAAAAGTAATGTTTTATTATGGTTAAATCTGAATGCATTCATTCATTTGTATGAATGAAGAAACCACTTTTGTGGTTAGGATAGAAGTGATAGGTCCTGCCCCACAGTGGCTTACATGTAGATAAAAAGGACATTTTAGATAAAAGATTACATTAAGAAGAATATAAAAGGCTTATGATCAATAGTTATATATAATATAGTGTGTGTGTGTATATATAATACATAAATATTTAAACCTTTGTGTAGGGCAGCACACTTTGGTTTAAAGATGATAATTACAGTTTTATTTTGAGCTTGGAGCTTCAGGAGGATTTAGGGATGGGAATATATATGTTACACTGTGGTTGCAAATGTGAGGATCTCCGTTAGGTCTTAATAATAAGTCTTTAACATATTCGGAGTCTACAATAAATGTAGCTTTTTTTATTATCCATTTTCCTATAAATATTAACATAAACTCTAAAAATGTAAGAACCCAAGCATGTGACTTTGGAGCTTCATAAGTATTTGAAGTATGTGAATGGCTATGTCTTGGGAAAGACTGTTGCCTCTCTCTGGCAAGACAATACATCAAGTGAGAGAGTAGTTAGCTAATTTAGAAAAAAAATGACTAGTTCCTGTGATATATAGAGAAATAGAAAAGAGTTTAAGAAAGATACTGAGAAAGGGCTCAGGGAATCAGCAAAAGAAAAGCACAAATGTAGCTCCAGAAAAATGACAGAGACCTTTTCATTGCCAATACTTTTGAGAGTATTTAGGTAGCTGTGAGGTAGAACATAAAAGTATGCTGTAAGTAAGAATAAAATAAGTCTTGTTTGGAGAACATGGAACTTGAATTATGTGTAAAGTTTGAATATAATCAAAAGATGTATGAGAACCTAAAACTCATCCTAGGAAATGTTAAAAGTAAAACATAAAGGCATAGAAATACAAGGCATTAATTAGGATAAGAAAGAGATCAAGTTTGAATAAAACATATAAGATGAGGTTCAATAGGAAAGTATTGCCTTACATATATTAAGTGATGAAGTGATAAAAATATGAATATTTGATTAAACAAGTAATCATTTAACAAATATAATAAAAATTAGTAAATTAATTTAATAGCATCATTGATAAAATACAATATTTTTCTGGTATAAAGTATATATCAATTCATGTTTATTATTTATACAATTCAAAGATAAAATGATTCTTTCATAGAATCATTTTTATGCTGTCCTCAGTACTTCAGTAACTATTAATTAGTATAATGGGAGTTGCTAAGGTATCGTGGAAATACACACTAAGATAACAACTTTCTTCTTTTAAATAACATAAATATGCAAAAATAAAATCTGTTGCCTTTAAAGACATGTTTGAAGTTTCTACTTCATTAAAATCATCATGTTAAAATCCTTAGTATGCTTTAAAAATAGCAGTACTTCAGGGACTTCAGCTTTGTTTGATCATAATTTGGACAGATATGTATGAGATGGAATTTTTTGTTGCTTGATATTTATGGATGATATTTTCTAAGGAGAAAAATGTTAAAATTTATGTAACAGGTATGTAAAAGATAATACAGTGAGGGGTAACAACAGTATAAATTTAATTTTAAATGTAGATAAAATGTTATCCCACTTATATTATTGTTAATGTTTCATAATGTAAAGATTTGCAGTTATGTGAACTAGTTAATTTTATTTATATTTTTCACTATTATGTATGTTTGATCACAAAAATGCGGTATAAAATATAATCATTGCTATAGCAGAAAACAAATACAATTTAGCACAAATGGTTAATATAACTAATTCTTTGTAGACAATAAGCATGTGCCTAGGAAGCAAAGTAGAAAAAAATGTGTATCCCTCTATGTAAAATTCTGTATTACAAAATATTTTATGTATTCCAGTGTATATATAAAATAAAAATTTTATTATAAATACACAAATATCATATGTAATGTATATTCTAATTAAGATATGTATTTTCCATCTTTATAGGTATGGTGTTATCTACTATCATATACTAGACTGTGTAGGTTGTCAGAGCAATAAATTCTATATGACCAATGCAGATTTATAATCTTAGTAAAGACAATAATGTAGTAGAAAAAGCCGTCTTTTGTACTGAGCAAATAACCAGTTAATATGTTTGCATTAGTTAAGTGGTAACAGGGATAAAAATAATTTATATTTAAGTTATTAGAGGAAAAATTTTTTAAATGGAACTTTAAAAGTTCAAAGGGGAAAATCAAGGTGACTATCACTTTTAACATATAAGTAGAATGATCTTCAGAAAGAATTAGAAGGAAAAGGACTTCACAGGTCTCATAAGCCTAAAGTCAAAGAAGGTCAATCTTGAAACAACTGCTGGAGGGGATCAGAGACATAAAACTTAAACTTCATAATTACTGCTAGAAAATTAAAGGAATAAAAATGGCCTACATCAAGTCAAAGCAGCAGATTCATGAGACACAACAATAAAATTTACCTGGACATAGTGATCCGAATTCAT